>OW052067.1:1412500-11412500 GCA_932526445.1 Phragmatobia fuliginosa
TTTTTGACTAGCGTTACAAATATTTCTGTATAAATATTCCTATGGGTCCTGAAGTGAGAAACTTATTGCGACTAAATTGGCACATAATACTCGGCTCTAAACATAACAATATCGCGATTCAGCCCAAATACACGCCATCTATTGAGCTACGGTGTAAGTCAAAATTTAAATAATACTTTAGGACAATTTCAAATAAAGATGTACCCAGAAAAATGAGATTTGTAGCTAAAACTTACTTTAATAGTTTATAGCTTAGAAATTTTTACTTTCCTAATAATTTTGGCCTAAAAATCAAGAAAACCATTTGAGTGATTCTAGTGTGCCTGTTGGAAAGCGTTAGTAGAATCAAGAGTAAGCGGCCACCATACTCATTGCAGATGCAGACAATGTAGTATTGTAACCCAGACTAGCCTTTTGAAATGCTTTTTACGTCACTTTTAACTAATCTTCTAAATGTATTCGTATTTCAATAAGTTATAAATTTTCCACAGACGCAGGACATAAAGCGCAATAACAACCTGACCCTTCCTTTTGCGAAGCACACTCAGTTCCAATCGCTAATGGTGAGGATCGTGTCGCTGCATCAGAACTTGCTGCAGTCATTTCAGGTATAGATAGATATTCAGATCGATTTGAAAAGAACCAAGAACAATTTTTTTTAAAGAATATGTTATATCTATTTTTAAATTCAACTATATTTTGCCTGCGGCTTTACCTGCGTGGTAATCGAACACAAGACCTCTGGATATTCAATCGCATATGCACACTACTAGTGACTACACTGTTTATACGATACATAAATAATCAATATTACTATTAGATAGTTGCACAAATTTCAACGAAATTTAGCGATAACCGATATAAATAAATAAATAAATATTTCGGACATCTTACACAACGTCATCTAATCCCAAACTAAGCAGAGCTTGTATTAAGGGTACTAGACAACTGATATAAATACATAAACATACTTTTCTTTTTGTAAAAATATACATAATCAAAATAGAAAACACCCATACTCCGAAACAAATATTTGCAGATCATACAAACATTATATAGGTGGTTGTTGTGTATTATCTGTGTGTGAATGAGAAGGAAGCATTATGTGATCTCCATGTCGTGTATGTCGGGTGTGGTGCAGGTGTTCCGCAAGTCCGTTGAGCAGACGTGTTGCGTGCGCGAGAGCGTAGCGGCGCTGGGCGCGCTGCTCGGCGCCGCGCGCTCCGCCACGCAGCACTGCGCCGCCGCCCGGCACCCCGCCGGGCTCAGCGCCGCAGCACAACTCTACGATGACGTACGTACCAAACACTGGCGAGACACGCCGAGAAACATCCCACCTTTATTGTTTTTTTATTCCTTATTTGTCCTTATTTGTAGGTACTAGAGCCACGCTGATTTCAACACGAATGGGCCGGCTCGACCGGAGCAGTACTACCCTCACACAGAAGACCATCCTAATAATGACAGTATTCTTGATGTCGTATTTCGTTGGTGAGTGTGAGATCGGAGACCCAATAATTCTGCATCATTCAACCGGCCTTAGGAGGCCGGGAGAATGATGCAGAAATTTCCTACCAGGCCGCCATGGTATGGGTCACCACACAAACAATGAGGATGGTGGTGGTGATGAGGAAGGTGGTGACTCGTGGATTCTACTCATGCTTTTCATCAGGCAGAGTAGATTCACTTTGGTGAGCTTACATTAAAAAAAAACAATAAAAAAAATGCCAACGCTACATTTCCAGTAAAGTTAGTCACAAATCTAGACTTATTCTTATTTGAAACGCATTGTAAAGTGTGAACACGTGGCGAACATCATTAAATTAACCTTAACAAATTTTTTTTTTGGATTATATACTTTAGTATCATTGGTTTACAGTCCATATTTCGATATCTCAAATCTTAGCTATTCCCTTCAAAAGGTGTGACCAAGTGTATCGTCTACCATACAACTAGACATGTCGCACTAAATTTAGACTAGAAAGTTTAGCTTAAACGCCAAAGTTCACATTTTGTAAATAACAGACCCATAAATCACTGCTTGTATATTTGGACTTCACATCTGCGCTGATTTAACGAATGAAAAGGAGACAGTCCTTTTTAGGGTTCCGTAGCCAAATGGCAAAAATCGGAACCCTTATAGATTCGTCAAGTCTGTCTGTCTGTCTGTCTGTCCGTCCGTATGTCACAGCCAATTATTTCCGAAACTATAAAAGCTATACTGTTGAAATTTGGTCAGTCGATGTATTCTGTGAACCGCATTAAGATTTTTACATAAAAATAGAAAAAAAACAATACATTTTGGGGGTCCCCATACTTGGAACTGAAACTCAAAAATTTTTTTTTCATCAAACCTATACGTGTGGGTTATCTATAGATAGGTCTCCAAAAATATTGTTGAGGTTTCTAAAATCATTTTTTTCTAAACTGAATGGTTTGCGCGTGAGACACTTCCAAAGTGGAAAAATGTGTGTCCCCCCCCCTCTAACTTCTAAAATAAGAGAGTGATAAAACTAAAAAAAATATATGTTGTACATTACCATGCAAACTACCAACGAAAATTGGTTTGAACGAGATATAGTGAGTAATTTTTTTTAATACGTCATAAATCGTAACACGCAATTTACCTTTCATCCAATCAAAACACTATTATAAAAACATCGATCAAAGTTACAACGAACTACAAGAACTTTTATATGATGTTACTTGCTGATACGGAACCCTTCATGGGCGAGTCCGACTCGCACTTGGCCGCTTTTTAGGGTTCCGAAGTTCATAACTCGGAACCCTTATAGATTCGTCATGTCCGTCTGTCCGTCCGTCCGTCCGTCCGTCCGTCCGTCCGTCCGTCCGTCCTCGACTTACCGTCCAAACGGTAAGTGCTAGAAAGATGAAAGTTTGCATGAATACGTGTTGTAATTACGTCGACAAAGTGCTACAATAAAATTATGAAAAATAATTTTATTTGGGGTACCTCCCCTACACGTGAAGTGGGGATGATTTTTTTTTCTCGAGGCTACCCCATCGTGTGGGGTATCATTAGATAGGTCTTTTAAAAACAATAAAGGGTTTCCTAGACGATTTTTTGATTTAGGTATCTGTTTGCGAGATATTTCACTTTAAAGGGCACTTTTTTGTAAAAACAGGGCGTCCCCCCCCCTCTAAAAGTTAAACGGCTGGCTCAAAAAATCTGAAAAAAATCGTGATGGTGGTCCATCTAATGAACTTTGAAGGAAAACTATAACCGATTAGATGACTCTCTTAGTTCAGGAGTTATAAAGGCTTATATGGTAAAATGCGCTCACTTGGAAAACGTCATACAAAATTAACGTATTAATACGTAAACATAACAATTATCTATTGGATACGATTTTAAATCCACATACCATTATAGGTGACTGAGGAACCCTTTCCTGTGCGTGGCCTGACACGCACTTGGCCGATTTTTTTATAATTACAATAATTAAACTGTATTTTAGAATCTACTGGCATCGTGCGACAAACTAGAACACTTTGTGAACGAATATGCTGTGAGGTGCGAAGAGTTTCTCATGGGCTATGCAAACATAGTAAGCATTTTAATGGATTTGTATATTTTTTTCGACTTGGCGGGCGCTCTGCCGTGATCTCAGATCTAATGAGCATGTGCATATTGACTACCTAACTTAATATGTTGTAAGCAGGGCCGTCTTTAACTATGCGAAGAGCCCTGGGCACACAAGAGTTTGGGGGCCCTAAATTATTGTGTGTCTAACAAAAATATCAATCACGAATAATACTACTACAAGCTGAGTACTTATTTCGATTATTTGCACTGTAACGTTTTGTGAAAAAAAAACTTACCTAACATATTTTTCGAGGCTATGTGTAAAAGAAACGAACCTAAAAAACGAACCTAAAAAAAAATCTAAAAAAAAAAAAAAAAAAAAAATATATGTATAATAATATATAATTAGGAAAAAAGTATAAATGTATATAACCTGATCAACGGTACGAAGGGGGGAGTAATCACCATGTCAACAATCGTGTGACTAATCAATTCATTTTGAACAAAAAAGGCATCGACTTCCATATCGATGGTTCCTAACGCAATTCAGCCAAGGTTTTTAGCCGGTAAGAGTCCGGCACTGTCTGTTTGCCGTACAGGCTTAAGGAATTGAGGATGTACGGTACTCAGTCGTCCATGATGGATTTTTCCCTGTGGCTGAATCTTAATTATAAAAAAAAAAAAGAAACGAACCGAACGAACCGAAAATTTGGTTCGTTGGGATGCTCCCTGACGACGGTGGTCCCTGGGCACTGGCCCGTATGCATTTTGGTAAAAACGGTAATGTTTGGAAGTAGGCATTGTTATGGAATAATATTTTTTTCTCTAATTACGACTCTTAAAAATATTTTAAAGTCGTGTCTTGTTTTTTTAATTTTTTTAAAGCTACTTTTGTGCCATAGATAGCACAACAAAAATTAGAATTTTCAAACAACCCATCTGTCCGATTGGTATGAAACGGCTTAACCGATTTCGACGGAACTTTCCTTGGCAGTTTGATAATATAAAGAGTAACTTACACTTCTTTTTTTTGAAAACCTTCTCGCAACGGTACTCGCGATTATTGTTTTAAAGATATAACATCAGTCGCGGGTGATTCCACGGAGCTCAGATAGTACTATGTATAGAGTGTTTATTTTAAATACGTTACAAGTTATTCTTAATATTTTACTCATAATATGAAATTCGCCAAATGTTTTCATTACTTTGTTAATACATACGTGGTCTTCTACACAGGTGAGCGGCCGATCAAAGAAGTCCAAAGAATCAAAGAAAACGAAAAAGAGGCCCTTACTAAGTTTGAGGAAAAGCTCAAATAGTAAGTTAATTTAGACAACACTACGAAGTGCTTTAAAATTTAATTACTCTATATTTCGAAATCCCCCCCCCCCCCCCCCTAACTATGTACTCCTCAGTTGTAGGTCCCCATGTCCCCATTTAAAAGCTGATCAAACGGATTTAGATGAAACTTTTACAGTAATATAGCTGGTATAAATCAGAATATATTACTCCGGCTGAATTAGTCTTATGATACTGAAGCATGGTCCTCCAGTTCTCCCAAGTGAGAGAATCTTTCTCTAATTCTCTATTTTCAATATTAGATTCTGAAGCTGATTCTCGGCTCTCAATGTACTCTCTGGGCACCGTGCGGCTAAACACGAAAGCTTCTGGTTCAAAAGATGTGCCTTGTAGGTGAGTGTACTATATACGAGTATATATCTACCCGCAAAAGGATAAGCAGATGCGTTTTAATTTATCCATAATCAACTACCTATATCATTTTAGTCACTCCTAAGCAGTAAGGCCCTATAGGTCTCTAATAACTGCCCGGAGTATGGATGTAGCCAGACAACAAGTCTGTTGGATGGTATGGAGTGACTGGCATTGAACCCCCGCAATCTTAAGGGTGCACTGAATTCAGAATTTGAACTACTTTTCAGTATATTTGAGAGCCACGGACCCTAGGCCATAGGCCATAGATCAATAAGGGAAGCCATAGATGTTCATGACAACCGGGATTGACAGCTTTACGTGCTCTCCGAAGCACGGGCGTGAATCACCGCCCAACTTCCAAACTCCGGAATTTCGAAAAACCCAAAAACACTTATTGGCCCAACCCGGGATCTCTTGATTAGCTGTCGCACGCGCTATCCACTAGACCAACGAGGCAGTTTATAAATAATATTATTTTTAATTTTCGATATTAGTGAAAACAAGAGTCGTTGTACACTAGACGATGCGAATAGGTCAACAGATGCTTGCAAAGCGGAGAATAAATCGCCAAAGACTCGGCGGAAGTCGCCCAGGTATGTTCCTGTAATAAGAATATTCTTTTTGTGTGTCAAAATATGTATTTACTTATATAAATACTTATCTATCAAAAAAAATGTGGTAGATTAACATAAAATATCTTAGATACTGCGGAAAAGTGCATCTCATTGAAACAAACTTATACATATGGATCAAGGAAAAAATTGTTTAGCATTGGCCCAAAGTAATCAATCGTGCATTTCCAGATTTTTTCCATAAAACTTTCACGATCAAATTGGATCTTTTTTTTCTACAATCAATTATTTCAAGGTTTTTGTAATCCAGTCTGTTCTTGAATATTTTTTTCATACTTTGTTAGTATTTTTTGTGATGAAATGTCACAAATAAACAGGCCTAATTTCTTTCTCTTTTATCATTTTATTAGTTGATCATTATTATGATCACATCAATAGATTTTCACAGTCCGCTAGACGCAGGTCTAGGAGACTTTGACCATTACGTTAGACTGGTCTGGTTGGTGGGTTCGTTTCAAGTTTACTGCGTAATTTTATTACGACACCTATGGAATGAATAGGGGTGATGCAACTCTGTATTGTTAATCCTTTACCACACGTAGAGCCACGCTGATTTCAGCACGAATGGGCCGGCTTGACCGGAGCGGTACTACTCTCACACAGAAGACCATCCTTATAATGACAGTATAATTGCTGTCGTATTTCGTTAGTGAATGTGAGACCGGAGGCTCAATCATTCTCCCGGCCCCTGGAAGCCGGGAGAATGATACAGAAACATCTGACCAGGCCGCCATGGTATGTGTCACCATGCTGCATTGCTTACACTCACAATAAGAATGGTGCCCCCTACTCCTGAATTCTACTCCATTCCATCAGGCAGAATGAGATTTTGGTTAATGTGCCCTCAGATTTACTGACAACTAGTTCAACCTTCGAATTTCAGTTCTCCCTTAGGGTTGCGGAGGTCCGATGCCAGTCGCTCCGTGGAAAAACTGATATTCAGGTAAAACTAGTTAAACTAGTAGCCGACCCCAAATAATATTGGGAAATAAGGCTAGGAAGAAGAAGAGTGGAGTTTGGTAGGCTTAAATATATAAAAGAAGCACGTTTGTATGGTTGAAGATTAGTAATGTATATACGTCAGGTCCCGTCGGCCGCTGATGCGCGACCCTAACGCCGGCGCTCCGCGCGCCCCCCGCGCATCTCGCGCCTCACGCGCGCTGCCCGACGACATCCCCACCATGGTGGAGGGGGTGCTAGCGGTAACTTATCACCATATCTTATCTTATCTAATGAGAGACCCTCGATTATAATACCGCTTTCAAAATATATGACCGATAGCTACTTTTTCACCGAAAAAGATTCTTCGTAATCAATTGTCACCAGATTTATACGCATACGATCCTGTCAGAGAGCTATAATAAAGATTTTTTTATATTAGATTTAATTAGTATAATATTATTGACGGGATATATTTTAACCTACCATCAGCTTTAATCTTGACTTCAATTCCGATCGGTATTGGAATTATGAAGTACTCATAAACTGGACACTGCATGAATATTTTCATCGTGATTGGAAATTAAAATTGGATTCGTATTAGACTAAAATTGGGATTGAATTCAAGGATAAGGAAGCTTATATTTATATCCTACTTTCGCATTGCCTAACTGATTTCTATCTGTAAATAGCAAAACTTAAGTTAGTACCAAATAAAAATTTAACAATCCAGATCAATCACAATCTGTCGTGATGCAAAAATGAAAAAAATATCAACCGATAATGAATTACAAATAAATTTAGTCCAGTAATAGCAACTGCATTCAAAATTCTGAGTAATTTTTAGTATAATTACTTTCTAGTATTATTTAGTCAATTTCCGATATGTATTGCAGTGTGCCTCAACCCACATGCTATCTGAAGAATTGAGTCCGAAACCACCTCCGCGACGTAGTAAAGGGATTAACAAAGAAGAAATATCTAGGTCAGTTTACGCACACAGGATTTTGCTTCTTTATTTAATTAGATTTAATTATTTAGAAGAAATAATTGCATGTTTTATTTTGTTTTACTTATCTGAATATGGCTACAAATGTCATCATCAATATTATTTTGAAAGTTACGAATTATAATTATGATGAATAAACTGTTTTAAGCGCCTTCGTCTTGAAGGAACATTTGACTTGCAATGGTACTGAAATATCCCAAACTAATTTGAGAAAATGAAATAGGGCACATAGTAAAAATCATGTATAAAACTAATCATATTTTGTTGCAATGAGAACTGGTAACACTGAAAAGTAACAAAAAATTACTTACCCCGGACTATGATTAAACTGGTCCATGTATGCCTTAGCATTACTGTCCCATGGTAAAATGTATACTGCTGAATTTTAGTGAAGATACAATAAAGTTTAAATGCACGAGTAATTTTACATATCAATTTCATAATACATTCAATTTTTTTTAAAATATCAATTATAATTGTCCTACAGAAAATCGCTTCCAAATACACCTAGAAAACATAAAGCAATGAACCCAAAGCCTTCCACACTCATAAAAGGATTAATTCAAACAGTGAATCAAGAAGAAAATGTACCGAAATATAATTCCCCAACTGGTAAGACACGAACGAATTCTAAGAATTCAAATAAAGAAGAAAATAAAAAGGAAGATGAAGAAAATGTGGATGTTGAAGACAATAGTGAGTGTTTTGAGTCACCAAATCACGACCTGGAAACATGTGATACTATGAAGTCTAAATCACAAAAGCTGGAGCCAATCAAGTCGGTGCAAGTGAGGCCGGCCGCTGTGAAGCTGGAGACGGCGGTACACTCCGAGTCACCGCGGGTGGAACCACTAGATCCAGGGTTAATGAAACTTGAGGCAACCCTGGAGTCACCGAAGCGCGAAGCGTTGAAGTCTCCGCAAGCAACGAAACCACATAAACCGAACGGTGTGGAGGAGAGGAAAGAGAAGAGTAAAAAGGTAAGTTTTTGTCCAAGTAGCTCTTGTCTTTTGGCTAGTAGTAGAAGCTAATAATGTGACTTTCAGTGATACTGAACATAATCATATTTTAACGACAACAGGTACGATTGTATTCCTATGACTGGAACAAAATTAATATTTTCGTCAATAGTGTTTCTCTTTAGATTTTCGTCGCGATATTATTTAAGATGGAATTCGTTCATTTGCATTATTAAGTACCCTTTTTAACACCGCACCGTAGGGATTCATTTTCATAAACGTGTCTTTAAGTCCTGAACCAATGAAGCATTTCTTTTTCTCTGTTTTAAAATAGTCTAAACATATAGACCACTCAGGTCTATGTTTAAAATTTAAGGTAAGGTGTATCTGGATAACCTGGTCCCAGAAATGAATAATTTTTAAATTTTTGTCAAAACTGTTGGGACTGTGGTTAGTAGCTGGATGGGTGACCGATAGAGGCATGATAGCATGAGCGTCTCCAAGGTTCGGAAGTAACGTTAAGCAGTCGCTGCCGGTTGTTAAGCTTACACAGTCGTGAAGCTTAATAGAAGCCTTCAGGCGGCTTAAAACATCCAACGTAGCCATAACGTTCTCTTGCCATTTTCCAACTAGCACACGGCCAGCGTGAGGACGTAGGACCTTAACCCTCTCCTGAGAGGAGACCTGAACCCAACAGTAAGTCATTATAGATTGTTAATGATGATGGGTTTATAGGTTAAAATGAAACACAACTTGTATGGAAAACAATAATTTATTGGAAAAATAACCATTTTGGGATAGCGTACAAAATATAAATCTAGCGTGTTTTAAACTTTTCCTTATGTAATTTATAGTTGAATAAATACAATTAGCCAAAAGCATCATCACAGCGATTATTTAAATTTAAACTACATTTATTTACAACAACATTTTGTCTTGCTTCTTACGGCTAGGTTCACGTATGACTGACGTGGTTGTGATACGACCGTAACGTGGATGGGACGACGTCTATAACTGTGATTACATTTTATTTTGGTCGAATGTATTAGAATTGTACCCATTTTATAAGCACAATTGAGTAATTGAAAAAACTTATCAATACATATTTTAAGTGTATTGAAAAAATAATAAAAGACAATAAACATCTAAAACAACTTTTTTATTATAAAAGTTGTTTAGTTGTTGTAACTTAAATAAACTAAATTATTTTTGAAAAAACTTCTTAAAATGTATAGATAATGTAATATGGCTGCTTTATTTATATTCTATCTTGTTTAAAACTACAAGTGCTTCTTAATATATTATTATGTATTTTAGCATTATGTTTCGTAATGCGGTTTCTCAAATACCATAAAAATTAAATAGTTAACAAATAGGGTAGCAAAATGCGTTTGAACACTGAAAACATGACACCTAAAATTGTACTTTATCAACACATGCTAAGAGTCCATAAATTTATTTTTAAATTTCGTACTATGATCCAATCTGTGTTTATGGTTTCATAAAAAAATATGTCTTATGGCATTTGAGACACCATTAAAAAGCTTCATTCTCATGGCTACTCGATGGGTGTATTTCAATATTAATAAATATTTTGTGTCTGTATGTCTGGGAGGTGTTTAGGCACATTTGCCGCAAAGAGGTTGGTTGTCCATCACGGAGAAGGTAGAATCCGTCACTGGATTCCTGCATTTCTGTAAATAAATAAGAGGGTAAATAAATAAACAGATTTACAAATAGTTGTTTGGTGGATTTAGGTATTTGGTCAACGAGGCATGACTCTCCCCACCCTAGCATTTAATTTATTTATATATTTAAGTAGCTAGATTAAATTGAAGTATGTCTTGTCTAAATATAAACCACGGGTTTGAAAATTGGTTGGTGAGATGACGCCCTGAGTTGGTTTCCACATTCATTGAAATTCATCATTTCGAATTAGTTACCATTTTAACACAATCAACATACCTAAGTAGAATCAGTTGTTACTTTATTAATTCAAACACAAATCAATGTAAAGTGATTTTTTTGGATTACTTATATTCAGATTCATTAACTACTGGACATAGGTAGGTACCTCCTTAGTGAGGAGAATTTCTGTAAGTTGTTTAGCAAATCAAGTATTTTTAGAATGAGGCATATTGAAAATTAGTCCATACATATAACTACAGGTAATTTCGCGAGTAAGTCAAATACGTACGGAACCCTTTTTATACTCTGTCCATTCCTTTATTATCTTTTTGACAGTTCAACAAATTTCGAAACTAGTGACGCCCTCACACGTCCCCGATTCGATTTGAAATCAAAATCAATCGATATAGTATTCTTTATGTCAGTATTGTAAATAAATAAAATGTGGACTTTTGGGGATATATGAGGCGGCTTTCCCCGAGCCGAATCAAACTCCGGTTAGCGTTGCACGGCGTGTATTGATGGTAACAGTAGCAGGTACATATAATATTTTTGCAGGGTGGTCACGTGCAAGTGACTCTTTAATGTTGATGTTAATCTACTAATCGTATGCACAAGTGCTATACAATGAGTTTTGTGTATTCTGGTGTTCACAATCGAAAAAGACTACGAGAAACGTTGTTGGTTCCGAAGGCGCCAAAAAGAGAGTATCGAAAGTAAGCTGTCAGTCAGATTTTGACAGCTATGTTTTGTGGTGCGTTCGGAAATAAAATTCTCCGAACGCCACACACTTAAGATATAAAATTGGCCCAGAACAAAGAAAACTTCCTAACACAGTCACTTGAAGGTCGGTTTAGTATGTGTTATGTGATTTTTCAAATGTATTTTCTCATAATTTAATTTTACTAACACGTGCATAGTTACATTTTAAGTCAGTGGTCCAAAAATATATTAATTAACGCACAGAGTTATTGTTCTTTAATTTAAGTTTGAACTTAAATTCCAAAATTTCGGCTTAATTCCTTGCAAATAATCAATCTTGAAGTCATACTATTTTAATTTCCTTTTTATTTTATTAAATTTACAGAAACAATACTTACATGAAGTCAAATTATTTTGATCATAATAATATGATAGATTATTTTAATCTTTTAATCGATTTATCGTATTTCAAAAACTGTTTTACATGTTGTTTTTAGGTATGCACACTGCCCACTTCCCTAACCGTCTTTAAGGCCCGCGACACCAAGCGTGAGAATTTGTGATTGAACACCCACATACATATTTTACATGCACACAGACGCATCGCGCACTGTCGCATACATACCGTAGCAAGCAATCACCGACTTTCGGTTTTTTGCATAAGTTAAATATCCATCAACTGTTCGCCTTTGTAGAACGTATTTTAATGTCTTACAACGCACGCAATGTATCTTGCCATAACGTAAAGCCCGTAGGATTCATTCAGTACAGAAAGTCATAATACTTTCTGTATACCAATCGAATGGTCAAAGATTATAAAATAATTTTACACAGTATAAAATAAATTTGCTCGCGTGCATTGTCTGTCAACTCAGATCGTTTTAAATACGCAAGGTATTTAAATACGGTTTTCATCATAATTAAGGTTACCTTTTAAAGAAGATTTATTAATGTTATTTTATTATTTTAAAGGAACACATAAATAAAGCCAATATTGACAAAAGTTTACGAGTTACATAAATTAGGAATAACCTACAGTAATACTTTTTTAATTATACTTTTTTAATATTTCTTTATTATTTTATTTGTGAATAATAATTTCAAAGTAATTTGGAACAATGTAATATTAATCCTTATCATAATAAATACTGTAGACATTTAAAACAATTTTATTCTACATGAAATATGTAGAATAAAATTGTTTATTACACAATATTATTTAAATAAATATTTTATAATACGTCAGAGCGTTCATCCAGGTCGCACCCGTAATTGGCCGTAATCTTACACTAGTGACTCTCAGTGTAAGATTTTATTATGTCAATAATGTGTGATTAACGATACATGGTCTTATAGGCATTTAAAAAACATTTAAAATTTGACAAATTATACCCTCCTTTAAAACCAATCTATCCATTGCTGCAAACATCATGAAAATTGGTGCAGTAGTTTTTAAGTTACGTTATGTTTTGAGTTTAATAGACAGGTTGAAGGGGCAGAGGACTGTGTTTTTTTTAATATATTTAATGCAAACGGCTTATTTACGCAATAATGTTACTAAAATAAATGTGAAAGTAACTCTGTCTGTCTGTTTGTCTGTTACCTTTTCACGCGTAAAACGCTGAACTGATTTTGATCAATTTCAGTATAGAGATATATGGGACCCCGAGAAAGGACATGGCTACTTTTTACCACGAAAATCGACACACTCGCGGGCGGAGCCATGGGCTAAAGCTAGTAAAACATAAATACGACTAGCGGAAAGTAACTCTGTCTGTCTGTCTGTTACGCTTTCACGCCTAAACCACTGAACCGATTTTGATGAAATTTGGTACGAAGATAGAACTGAACTTGGGAAAGGACATAGGGTACTTTTTATCGCGAAAATAAAGGTAGAAGGGTTTGAAATAGGGGACGAAAGTTTGTGTCGAAGTTCCTTATTATCAAACATAAAATCAGGTAAGATTGTTTAATCTACCCTTACCATGTCGTGTGATATCAACGAATTCCACGCGGGCGAAGCCGCGGGCAGAAAGCTAGTTTATAATAAATAACAATAAATAAATATTTCAGACGAATGACACAGAATATCATCTACCAAATATTCGTGTGATCCGCAAATATTTATTTCGCAGTTTATAATACATAAACATACTTTTTTGTTATAAATACATACATATTATACATAGAAAACACCCAAACTCCGAAACAAATATTTGCAGATCATACAAAAATTTGGTCCGACCCGGGAATCGAACCCTAGACCTCTTGGTTAGCAGTTGCATACGCTGACCACAAGACCAACAAGGCAGTATGATATATTACAATAATAAATAAACAACTATTTCGAACATCTTACACACGACATCATCCAGTCCCAAACTAAGCAGAGCTTATATTATTGATTCGACAACTGATATAAATACATAAACATACTTTTTTTGTTGCTTACCTATAGAATACACCCAGACCCCGAAATAAATATTTGCGGATCACACAAATATTTGGTCCTACACGGGAATCGAACCTGAATCCTTACTCAAGCAAAGTAGTCGCATGCGCTACTACTGCCCTCATCATTATGAAATGATGGCTACCAGGTCAGATATTGCGTCTGGAATAGCATTACAAAATAAAAAAATATTTAATAACTATTTATAACGTGCTTATAAAATTTTAGGGTTTCCCTATGAACTAACACTGAAAACAGCCAACACCTAAAAAAAAAAATTTTGTGGATCTCATAAACATTTGGTCCGACCCGTGAATCGAACCCGAGGCCTCAATCGCATATGCTACCACAGCGCCACCGAGGCAGTCATATAAAATGAATTTTAATAATCGGTCCACAATTGACAGAGTAATCAATGAATGTACAATAAAAAAAAACACAAATAATACTCCTTTTTTGAAGTTGGTTAATAATAATTTAAAATATAAAGATTGGTGTGTCTATTCTCAGACCTACCAAATATTATCAAAAGTTACACACAGTCACGTCGTCGTATGTAAACAATCAAATCTCTGTGTGCGTGACAGTGCGTGTGGAGCTAAAAACGAGCGTGCGCTCGCCTTGAATATTCGGAGAACACTGAATTTTTGGATCGCGTGAACTCTGTTTTATCGCAAATTATTTCTCCATACTAAAATGTATGGAACTTTTGCCGCTAAAAATTAATGATGTTTAAGATTAAATTATGACTTTCTGGTGAGAATTAATAGAAACCTTAAATGCTTAATCTCTTTTTTGTACTTTTTTCTTGCAACTAATAAAATATTTATTTCAAATAAAGCAATATAATACTAGATTGATTCCAAACAGAAAAGGTCGATTTCGGTGATTTTAGTCACTGTTGATGATTTTTTTCTCGAAAATAAATAATCGTATTAGTAACTTTACTCGGTTTCTCTATAGATTGATTTATTAAGAAACTGAGATATTTTTTTTACTGTCAAATAATGAATTAATTTGTTTCTCTTGTCATAACCGTAAGTGCTTTTTCGAGCAATTATGGAAACGATACCCTTAAAGTACGACATTACTGTAGTACATTATTACGAAAAAAAAAACAGGTAGTTTATAGGCGTGAGCTGTCAAAAAGACAATAAACGAATGGACAAAGTATAGTGGGTAACACATTTAAATCTTAGTTCTAAAATATTATTATTCAAAATAATAGAACAGATCATAACAATACTTCAAGATATCCTAGAAGTTTTTTTTTAAATTGGTAATATAGTTACCAGGCAAGTGAAACATTCGCGATGCCACTTGGCGTCGAGCGCGATGATGGCCTTATCCACGATGGGGTTGGCGCAACCCTTGCAGCGCGCCGCGAACTTGTCAGCGTAGCAGGATGAGCAGTAGGGACGGCCGGCCTGGAGATGTTACATAGGATGGTTTTATTTAATTGTACATAATTTTGTTAGGTAGTATTAGAAAAAAGAAAATTCGGATGGATGTTTTAAATCAATCACGGCAGAATGATTGATCTTGATATAGTTCGGCAGGTAGGTAATAATTAGGAATAGGACGCACACTTATTTTTACCACGTTTTTATTAGCTTGTGTTGTATGTGTCTATGTATGTATGTATGTATGTATGTATGTAATAGAATCGTTGAGCATAATTTTCACCAATTTCCAGAAGTTTGATTAATTTGAAACTTTGCACACCTATCAAGAACCGATGACAATGCAACAGTTTCCCAATATCCTTATTAGGACCGCCAGGATATGGCTCTAAGTTAACAGGAAAAACCCCATGCAACAGTGAAGCTTTAGACGAAATGAATAGATTACGAAATAGTTCATAAGGCATTTAAATACTATTACATGTCCGCAAATAATTAATTGAAAAATCGAACTGAAAATGAAAAATATATTATAGTTTAAAAAAACCAAATAACCGAACTAAAAATTAGAAAATAATTTTTAATTACGAGTTTATATTACAGTAGTAGACGATTGAACAATCAATCATAACTAATTACTTCAAAATAAAATTATAACAAAATTTAAGTTATTAGGAGAATAATTCAATTCAGAGTAAAAAGCGTGGGGCTACTTTTTACCGCGGTAACCCAAAAATATATAATCCTCACCTGTTCCATGAAGCCACCACCTCCAAGTTCCTTCTTGCAGCCACCGCAGACGAAGTGGTGAGCGTGCCAAGACACGCCCAGAGCTTGGATCACACGCTGAAATAGATAAATAGAATATTAATAATTTTATTTATTAATAAGAATGACCGTCAAATATATTGCCTAAAGCGAAATACGAGAACATCTCGATTGATTCTGTTAGTTCTTATTCTTGTTAAGACAAGAGTATGGAATGGTATGGTATTTTGTTATGGAAAGAAAACCTAATACAGAGGCAAATAGTAAAATAATACTTTTCTCTTCTCATACAAACTACAGAGTAAATGAAAACACTTCTCTAGTTACTAAACGTTTGAAATCGGTCATTATAATTCGTAGGGTCCTTGAGTCTAGGGTAGGAGGGTCTTAAGACCAAGAAACTTTCCATGTAACGAGGTCGGTCGGACAGCTACTTTAATAATACGTAAAAAATGTAATTGTATCATAAATATTTGGGGATATAAGTGTTCAAATAAATACGTGCTGTAAAGTTCAAATTATATAAAACTAACTGTAACACGCGGTTAATCTTGTACTTGTAAGTACTGTAAAAATTAACTTAAGTTACTCCTGTCAACAACTACCTGCCAGAGAAAGACCTGTTAAAATCAATCCAGCCGTTCTAGAGATTACAATTTTTTTTATATTTTTATTACATATTATTATTTTATATTTAACTAGCTGACCCGGCGAACTTCGTACCGCCTTAGAATTTTAATTCATAATAAAGTAAAGTGTTTAGTTATTAACTGATAGTGACAAATCGACAGCAGCGTCAACTAACGGGACCCGGCCGGTACCGCACCAATCGCTTTGTTCATGCATTTCAAATCTGTAATATCTTCAAAAGTAAAGTTTAGCTTAGCTTAAAATTGCTTCATAAATACGCCGTTATTTCTTGTAAAAAGAAAAAAAAATGGTTATTGTGGGTTATCTCTAAGAGATAGACATATACCATCACGGAACTTTTTTGTAGACCTTTTTAAGATGTAGGTACAATACTGTAGTACAGTATTTTGATCTTTCTCGTAGGGTACAGCCAGCGTTTGCAATGTTAGCGTAAAAATGGATTTATTTACGACATCACATTAGAAACCTCTAAAATTATTATACTATGCATGTATTATATTATATAAAAACCTTCCTCTTGAATCACTCTATCTATTAAAGAAAATAGCATTAAAATCCGTTGAGTAGTTTTAAAGATTTAAGCATACATAGGGACAGAGAAAGCGACTTTGTTTTATACTATGTAGTGAAGTGATATACTTTTTTGATGTAAGTACCGTTTATACTGTTAAATGTTTTTACTAAAAAACTGATTATTTAATATTTCTTAAAGACAATTCAATTTTATTTATTTGCATAGATTAGTATAGATGGTCACATAATTGACATAAATACCTACTGTTTAATAGCTTTGAATGAGATAATGATCCTTATAAACGTTACGGTAAAGAACTATGTTTGTTACTGTTTCCAAGTATCTGCTAAACCAAATATTAAAGTGAATGATTAAAAATAGTTAAAAGTGATGTCATAGCTCATTATTTTATACAAAGTTCAACGTAACAACTTACCGTTTCGGTGCTTAATAAATATGACTTGACAATCTTATACTGTTTTTGTATGAATAAAAAAAAAGACATCTTACTATTGTCAAGATTTCATTTTTAATGTTTTAATCACATGTTATATTTATTATTTCACAGAAGTAATTATTTTAAGCCATTTTGTTTCTGTATTTAACTTCGTCTATAAACGCGACCGTCAGTAATCCGAGGCGTGGTATTAGTGGAATAAATACCATGATGATCCATTTATGTACTCGGGAACATTTTATTTCTGCATGAAAGATACATTCCGAGAATACGTTTTTAAAACCTCTGACCTCTTGCCAATATGCAAACATTTTTTATTTTGTATTATATTTGTCTATTCTCTTGTTTCAGTGGCCAATGTCACTTAGTCACATGATCAAAACAAAATATTAGGCCATGAAACAAAGCAAGAGAAAAAAAGAGAAATAGACTAGAACAGAAAACGAAAAACGTTTAGTACTTAGCTAGGTCTGATCTACTACGGTAGATCGACAAGCCAGTACTGACCAGTCAAATTACGTGTAAATTCGTAAGTAACTGCACTGATCTCAAAGAAATATACTTTAATTCTTGAGGAAGAACAGAATTATACTAGTCTTTATAAAGCTAGTATACACTATGTCGATATCCGTCTTACAGTATCTCACTAATAACAGACATTCCTATATGAAATAAGGAACCATTCGTACAGAGATATCAATGGACCAATTCCACAGTGCGCGATCATTTAGTTATTTTTCTTGAGGTGATGTCATCCACACAATGGGTGGCTCTAAACGATGGTCCCCATTGTTTTTGCTCCATGGCAACTGGTTTAGCGAGCTGCGAAACTTTGTGAACGTCGAGAGTTTAGTGTCTGTCTGACGGTCGGGAATGTAGTCAGTTAGTTATAGGTTTTCTGTAATAAACGAGGTCAAGTAAACCTCACGTTTAGGGATATGAAAAGTAGATGTTGGCCGATTCTCAGATCTACCCGATATGCACACCAAATTTCATACAAATCGGTCAAGCCGTTTCGGAGTAATATGGTAACTAACATTATGACACGAGAATTGTATATATAAGATTAGTGAAAATATGTTTTTTCCATTTTTATAATTATGTTATACATTGTACAAGACAATGAACGTCGCCATCTGACGCATAACTTTTTAAATTATAATTATATATCAATATCTTGATAAAACTATCGCAATGTAACTAATATAGTTACAGACTAATTATCTTCCTCGGTTTAATTTGCTGACTGTACACTGAATACGACCTAACACCTCCGCGCGGATATTACTTGTTTAGCCGAAACTGAGTAATCATTATGATGAGTCAATATTGAGTTTTGGTTGATTGCCGATCTTAATCTTCCAAGTTAATCTATAGCCATACCAGCTGACCCACGCAACTTCATCTACGTCTCTTTTCACTTTAGACAATCAGCCAGCAAAACACATCTATCTAATATCTAGTATCCTTATGCGAGTAATTCGAGATATCGGAAACAGCTGTAACGATTTTACGTTTCTTTTTAATATTGGGTGATTTTCGGGGGTTAAAAATCGATCTAGATTATTATTATGTTTTTAAAAAGAGTTCTTCGAGTTTCATGCGTTTCTCCTTCGCATTTATCATGACCCTTAGCATTGCTTGCGACAACACTTTTTGTTGGTACCCCAGCACAGCAAGCAACACTGTAGCTATTTGATAGAGTCTGGCCACGCTAACTCTGCAGTGGAATAAATGGGCAACCCCAAAAAGTTTTTTATATGGTATACTTTTTCTGATGTCACTTTTGTGGTACGTAAGCTGTCACATTGCATATGCGGTTTGTTGTTTTTCATATATTTTAAAGAAAAATAGTTAAACCTAATAAAAGTGGAGTGCGGAAGTTATTAAATAACATGATAAGTAAATTCCAAGATGTGAAGGCACAGTGTGATGTCGTCCTTAGCCAAAAACGACAATGTTTACAAGATAACGAAAAGTTGACGTGTAAGTAAATCTACTGATTTTGATACTTCGCCGTTTTAATTTACCATTAGATGTATCTAAGAACATTTTTTCAAATACTCATAGCCTGTTCATGATGCTGACAAGAAGCTCGTGTCAAATTAACGTCCAATTTCAATAACATATCTACCTATAGATTTGCTTCCTACAGATAGGATTTAGGTCTTAAGCAACTATTACATAAATTATAGATACTCAACTCTTAACAAGTATTTATTTTTAGACATTCCAGGTAGTATAAGTGATGAATTTAAACCTCATATTCAAGTTGCCCTACGGATGCTGAAGGCTCTTGAAGAGTTTACCATCAATAGTGAGAACCAGTTTATAAAAAATATCGCTTCAATGACTGGTAAGAATATGTTACTTACGTATTTATTTTCTAAAATTTTCGTTAGATTATTAAAGTAGGTACAACGTACATCCAATACATATTGGATTGAATACAAGTTCAAATTAAAGTTTATAAATGATTTATATTTATTTCTACAGGATTCAGCGATCTGGAGGGTTCCTGGCAAAAAGCGTGCAGCACGGGCAACGAAAGTTAATATTGATCATTTTGACCAATGCGCCAAACGAAATACAATATATCAGTATTATTTGACCCGAAAAAAAGTTCCTACTCTGCGTAAATTACTACTTCAATTGAGGCAATCAATTGATTTTACTGGCTGCAGAGAAACCTTACGCAAAATATTATTGACGAACGGACAGTCCTTATGGAAAAACATGATGTGGCGGCATGGAGCCTTATGGCCAGATTCCATAATCTATATACATAATAAAAATTTTGTTAAGAAACGAGCCTGTAGAAACAAAAAAAACTAATGTATATCTTGATGAAACCTAAAAATAAATTATGTTTATCATTCAAAAATCTATCGTTATTTTTATATTGTCCTTGAGTTGTTTCATAGATCTTAAAGTTAGCCTTTTATTATTATTAATGTGTAGATAAACCATAGCCTCAGTAGATTTTTAAAAGTTAGGAATCAGAATTATTACAACCTGTATTGTACCTACTTATGACCTCAAAAACTGTATCAAATCGACAATGCATCGTGCTGAAGTCATGACTATTCTTAACCAAGAAAAAATCAGAATATAAACAAAATAACTTGGCTAAAATAAAAAAAAACAACTAGTATCAAATTAGTTTTTCGTAGTATAGACGGTGTTACCATCTATAGATTTTCAAATTCTATAATTTTTTTCGTTCTGCAGAGTTAGCGTGGCCAGACTATAGAATGTTGTTGTTGTTGTTGTTAAACAATAACTGAGCAAAGCTCACTCAACAAAGCAATTGATCATATGATTCTAGTTGAGTGCAGGGACGTCTTAACCTACATTGCAGGGTGTGTGGTGCACACAGGTGCAGCGGAGTTTAGGGGTGCCGATGCGTTGGCCACGGCACTTTTATTGAACCTGTGTGCCTACTAAAGGTCACTAGTAATGATTGCATACGAGCCTGTCACGTGCGCATGTACGTCATGTACGCCTCTGATTAAGTGTGCTGTTTCAAATTAATTTGGTACGTTTGATGTTCTATAGAATGATATCGGTCTAGTATTGCTATAATCACTGTGTTCGGGAAAATCATCCATTCTTTCATTTTTTTTTCAAGTGAGAGGTTTCAAACTGCAGCCTCCTTTCCTCTCTGGACACTCTCCCCTCTATTTTTGAGCGGTAAATCTCTTCAGATACTCCCTATATCGTAACAAAGAATAGTTGTTTCATGAAGAAAACTATAGCTTCATCAACACTAACTCACAGAATTTAGAATTCCACTGTTGGAGATACTCTTAATCTTTTTCTTTTCTGACTGGACTCCTGCAAAGTTTGCTGATTTTGTCGCCTCTTCCAACACCCAGGAGACAAATAGGTGTGGTGTAACTTAGTATTCTTAATCTGTCATCACATGAGAAGCTTGTTTGAGCCAAACATTATTCTCACTCAGTAGTTGTCCTTTTAAGGTTCGAGCACATTATGCCGGGCCGCAGCGTGTCGGGGCGGAGCGCAAAAATCCGCTCAAATCGGTTCAATACAAATTGTATGAACTATCGCACACTATGCCGGGCCGCAGCGGCTCGCATTATTGCGACGCGGATTTGCGTCCGTGCGATGCGACCCGCCCCGCCCCGCTGCGCCCCGTCACAGTGTGCTATAGCAAGCGGATTGGTGTGCATGCGCGTACGTGTTTATTTTACGAAATTTGCGTTTTTTGGAATTTGCGTGTTTCTGTTGCTGTCACTGATAAATGAATGAAGAACTTTTGATTAATTTAGTTCAAGGATACAAAGAACTGTATGATTTGCATTTTGCGCTAAACTGCGGCCCGCCCCGACACGCTGCGGCCCGGCCCGTCACAATGTGCTAAGTTAGCATTTTGCGCTGCGCTGCGGCCCGCCCCGACACGCTGCGGCCCGGCATAATGTGCTCGAACCTTTAAGGGGCTTGCGGAACCATCGCACTGTGTTGTGATTCACCCGGCCTTTATCTCAACACGTCATGTAGGTAGGCTTCATTATGTGTAAATATAGGCACGATTATCAAAATGACGTGTTATATTTGTTGGTTTTGGCGGCTTCTTTGTAAACGATGCGTGTTAATAACATGTGTGGGTTAACAGGTGTCTAGTTGAGAGTTTAATGTTTGCCATTTAGCGGGAAACGTTGTTTTAGAGTAATTTTTTAAGTGATGATTACAGACTATTACTCTATTACGCTGAGTGTTATCAGAAAGATAATTTTTATGTACATTTGTATGTAATATTATTTGTACAGTTATGCTAGATTAAAATATTATCGGTAATAGGAACTTAGAAAGTACATTTAAAGCAACCCTTGCTATAAAGATAGAAGTTATTTTAAAACTATATGTATAAAAAAACTATATGCCTAAGATACTAATGTTTGCGGTACAAAAACATCTCCTAATTTTTAGTTATTTTACTCAATAAAGTAAAACAAGCATTAAAAACTCGATAAGCAGGTAATTCCCTAGTACTTATTATAAAGTAAATAAGAATTATTTGTTAAGAAATATTTATAGATCGTTTGAAAATAACAGATGAATAGAACAAATAATATATTTATTAGTTGAAATTAAAATGTACTTTTTATGTGAGTTTCATTGAATAAAATAATTCATTAACATGCACCAATATTTTGCATTCTACTTATTGAGTATAAATAAGCACATTTGTATGTTAAACTTACATTTCAATTTACTTATTTCACACTTAGTATTCGATCGTGCATTGTACTTACTGCACCGTTCAATTGTGTTAATTAGTTTCTTGCATAATCAAATTACTGCATAAATGATCACTAAGTTGTTTAAAACTGAATTTTATCTGATATTTATTTAATACTTATAATATTAAAACAATAACACATAACCTTCTGAAATGAAAGGTGCATAATATTATAATATGATAAAAATTTGTTCTATTAACCGTGAACCAATAATTATTATGTATGTAAATAATAAATATCTAGCGTATAATGTAATATTATCTTCTTCTTTCTAGCCTTTATCTTCAACCAAAGGCTTCTACTTCAACCGGTTTTCCTGAATATCAGTTCTTCCACGGAGCGATTGGCATCGTACATCGTATAATTTTTTTTAAGTTTTTATTGCAAGATATTAATAATAAAAAAAAAAAAAAAAAAGTTTTTTCGAATAAATAAAAAAAAACATCCTAACAACCTCTTAATGTATGAAAAATATATATATCATCCCCGCTTTACGTGTAGGGGAGGTAACCCAAATAAAAATATTTTTCTTGATTTAATTCTAGCACTTTGTCGACGTCATAGAAACACATATCCATGCAAAGTTTCATCTTTCTAGCTCTAGCCGTTTGGACGGTAAGTCGAGGACGGACGGACAGACGGACGAACATCACGAAACAATAAGGGTTCCGAGTCATGAACTTTGAAACTGTTAATATAATACTGAGAACTATTTTTAACCGACTTCAAAAAAGGAGGAGGTTCTCAATTCGTCGGAATCTTTTTTGTGTAACTTTTCCAAACAGTCTCAATTAAAGTCTATCGATTGTGACCTCTATATAAAGCGGGTCATTTAAATCAATGAATCATACCAAGTATTGTAAACAACACACAACATATAACAATATATATGCATGTATTGCTATACTACGAGTACACAGTCAGAAGTAATTATTATCCGTGCAAAGATCGTATTCATACGTCACCCGCTCCTACTTCTTACGACTTAAGGGGCAAGTAGAGAAAATTGGAAATATTTATATTAGAGAGATAGACAAACGAATATTTTGGACATCTAGCACACAACGCCAAATAGTTTTGAACTATGCAAAGCTTAAATTATGAAAAACTATATTATTGACTTATAGAAAAACTTTTTACATACATACATATTAGGTATACATTTTTTTAATTTCATTAATTTAATGTATTATAGCTTCCTGCATTCCTCCCGAAATTCTATCATCCTACGTCTACGAAATTTTCGTAAAAAGGATACAAAGTTTTTGGTTCACGCATTAAAATGTAGTTTACTAGCTTTCCGCCCGCGGCTACGCCCGCGTGGAATTCGTTTATATCGCGCGACGCGGTAAGGGTAGATTAAACAATCTTACATGATTTTATGTTTGATAATAAGGAACTTCGACACAAACTTTCGTCCCCTATTTCAAACCCTTCTACCTTTATTTTCGCGATAAAAAGTATCCTATGTCCTTTCCCAACTTCAGTTCTATCTTCATACCAAATTTCATCAAAATCAGTTCAGTGGTTTAGGCGTGAAAGCGTAACAGACAGACAGACAGAGTTACTTTCGCATTTATAATATTAGTAGGGCTTAAATATTAGTGATAGTAGGTCAATCAGGCTCTTGATATACCATGTTTGTTTTGTGCCAACTGTCAAGGAACAGTCGTACTCAAATTATATTAATGGCAATGGTTTAATGTTTGTATGTTGTATGAATACTAAAGTGTGGGGCATGTTTTATATAGCTATGGCACGTACTACGCTATGAGTTGGCCTATTTTCTATAGTATACGAGACAATCTCCTTTGTTAGGAGAGGCTTATGTCCAGCAGTGAAGTGTTAATGTAATGATGCAATTTAAAAACGATTATTGAGTACTACAAACCGAATACGTAGAGCAAGAGCCCAGAGCCGCCAGACCTACGTCATTAGTGCAAAGCTGAAATTTTCAGAATTATTGGTACAATGTCTTGTTAAGATGTATGTGTACCCATTAGCTTGAAAACGGGGCCGTTTCTGAGGTAGCGTGAAGTATAGATGGATAAAAACCTTACTTACCTACGTTAAAGGTGCAAAGCTAGTATTTACATATTTTATCAAGAATATTATTTAAAATTTAAATTCATTACTGCCAGACACTTTCCGTGGGCCATTACTTCTGCCAGACGTCTTGAAAGTTGTGAAAAAATTAGGTAAACTACGTTATAGTAGCAAACCTAAATTTCATACATATTATCTAAGGTAGGTACTATTTTAAGACCCTTTGTATGCGGCCAGACCAATCCGAAGGGCCAATCATCCCCCCAGACACCTTTAAATATTTGTAGTAATTAGGAAGCTGAGGTATATCAAATTTGGTATTATTTCAAGAATAGAATTTTAAAGTATTAAATGGTTTTTACACGCTTTTATTAGCTTCACCTGTATGTGTTTGTTTGTAACCAACTCCTTTGGGTGCGATTTTGACCCACTTTAAACGGCCAGATTTTGTAGATTTATCGGGGACCGATGACAATACACTAATATGAAAAACCCACCCAAAGGAGTTGGTTACAAACAAACAAACATACAGGTGAAGCTAATAAAAAGCGTGGAAAACCATTTAATATTTTACAATTCTATTCTTGAAATAATACCAAAGATGATATACCTCCGCTTCCTAATTACTACAAATATTTAAAGGTGTCTGGGAGGATGATTGGCCCTTCGGATTGGTCTGGCCGCATACAAAGGGTCTTAAAATAGTACCAACCTTAGATAATATGTATAAAATTTAGGTTTGCTACTATAACGTAGTTTACTCCATTTTTTCACAACTTTCAAGACGTCTGGCAGAAGTAATGGCCCACGGAAAGTGTCTGGCAGTAATGAATTTAAATTTTAAATAATATTCTTGATAAAATATGTAAATACAAGCTTTGCACCTTTAACGTAGGTAAGTTAAGTTTTTATCCATCTGTACTCCGCGCTACCTCAGAAACGGCCCCGCTTTCAAGCTAATGGGTACACATACATCTTAACAAGACATTGTACTAATAATTCTGAAAATTTCAGCTTTGCACTAATGACGTAGGTCTGGCGGCTCTGGGCTCTTGGTCCAAAGAGAAAGAAAATTAACATCGTTAATTTATATTTTTATAAAACGAAACGAAGTAAGTAGTTATTAATTAATGTACTCTGTTGCGCGGCTATTTAGGAAGAATAAAAATATTGAAACAGAAAAAATATTAACCGTGCTAAAAACATAAAAGAGAAGGTTCTCATTTGACTGAAACTTTCTTCAATGTGTGTTTGAAACGGAATCTAACTTGAATGGAAACCATTCAGGTTAAATTTCACTTACTCAGTCAACGATTGAAAAGGAGTTATTTTCTTTTAAAATAATTTTTATCTATACAAATAAATAAAGTTGAACTCTCTGTAAATTCCAAAACATCAGCTCTTAACTAAATTTATATGTTTTTTTTTTGTATTTAAGCCTACCAAAGTGACAACTCTGCCTGATGGAAAGCATGAGCAGAATCCAGGAGTAGGAGCCACCATGCTCATTGTGAGGGTAGGCAATGCAGTATTATTGTATAAATGGGATTTACGTCAATATTAAAAAAAAATTGTCTGTCTTTTTGTTCCGGTCGTATATCTGGCGAGTAAATGAGGCTACATTTTTAGACTATCTTTCCACTGTGGCATTACCTGCAGTTTACAACAATAATACCGCGGTTCTCTACTTGTGAAAAATATAAGTTATTACTTAACTATTATTAATATTATCATCAATTTATCTATTTCTTAATACCTTATCTAAATAGGTGTTAGGTCCGTGTGGCCAAGGTGATAGATTAAAAAACTGTATCTAACAATAAATAATTAAATAGATTACTGACTCACTACACAACACTAGGTTGTTTACATAATTGTGTTTTATGTGTTCATAATTGATTTTTAATAGCCCTGATATGTGTTTTTTGCGCAATAAATTTTAACGAGCCTTCGTCCATATCAGTCTACATACTTGTTTGTTTTAATTTATTAATCCTTGTGATGACAACTAGGTATATCTAATCTAAATTAACTGTGATAGGACCTAAAATACTGTAAACATATTTTGAAGCTATTGTTCGCGATTTCACTTTATTATTCCTTTGAAATTATTACCAACTTCTATAGTATCATTCATCCCTCATATATCTCCTTAGGTGCGAATTTTTAAAAAACCTTTCTTAGTGGATGACTGTGCTTATATGCTAATCATGATTTACTCAAATTAGACCACGTAAAGCCGTCGGTCCCGGTTGTCATGAACATTTATGGCAATCGTTTTTGTGAAATTTACCCTCAAATTGTGCCCTCAAATTTACTGACAACTAGTTCAACCTTCAGTTCTCCCTTAGGATTGCGGAGGTTCGATGCCAGTCGCTCCGTGAAAAACTGATATTCAGGTATAACCGGTTCAACTAGTAGCCGACCCCAAATAATATTGGGAATAAGGCTAGGAAGAAGAAGAAGATCAACTCAAAATGACCGTATTCATGTTGTCGTATTTCGTGAATGATTAAGAGACCCAAAGATGCAGAAAAATTGGCGCCTATAAAGTGGATTACCATGCTGAATTGTCTACATTCGCAACCAATATGATGACCACTTCCTTAAGATTAAGCTCATGCTATTCATCAGACATAGTAGATTGACTTTGAATGGCTCAAAATAATCATCATCCAAAATTTCCAAGTTCGGTAGTCATAGGTTGATGAATCATTCGGTCAAGGCTAATAATTTTATATGACGTATGAATAAAATACAATACCAGTCGCCGTACTTCGGTATAAAATAGCTTATTAATACGTCATGAACTTTACTATTGACAGTTAGACCAGTTTTAAATTATTACTCACAAATAAAGGTAAATCTTGTATATATTTGTTCACTGATTCAAACTTGACACAACATGTTTTAACCATGTGTTTGTGATTCACCGTCCGTGTTACTAGAGCATACATTATTATTGAGTCGTTAATGTCATTTCTTTATATTTTTATGACTTTAATCTACTTTATGGTTGTCCATATAGGGAGGTGGGCGAGTCCATAAAGCCTTAAGTAATCCAAGAGCGGTGGACACCATACTTATTACAAATGCAGGCAATGCATGGTGAAAATACGGCATGATGACCCATAGTATGACGGCCTATCGAAATCACTGGGCCTCTGGTCTCAAACCTATTGCCAACGGCTTTTGATAACTTAGACAATCATAAATTTACATACAGCCGTTCATTGCTTATTTTACAATCTTAGAGAGAAATTTTCAATAACTTTACGTTAAAAACCAGTCAAAGAAAAACCTTCATTCTAAGGAGAAGCATACATATTCGATCAATATAATATATTTGAAACCTTTCCGCTACTGACTGACTGACAGATAACGCATATGTGAAACTACTGGAGTTCTACTACCTTTCATCATTACTCTTTTTAAATTAAAGAAGTATTAAAAAAAATGATATTTAAAAAAAAAACAGAGTCTTTCTCTCGTAAGTCTTTCGAATGGTTTTGTAAACGTTTATTTATATATCAGTAACTGCATTAGATACCAATTTATTGAAAAAACTGTATAAATTAAGAAATGAAAAGAATAAATAAGTTTTCACGTAAAATTTCAACCTCTTAATTTAAGATGGCTACCTAAGCTATAGTGTTAACAATTCCTAAAACCTAACAACACTAAATTTAGTCATAGTGACGTCATCTACGTAGTTGTCACCCTCGGCTGGTAGGTTTGTCTAGAGTTTTATGGGGTCGTTAATTTTTGATTTATTTAATGAACCTAAGGATTTAGTTTTTTGGTAAAAGTACTTTGCCATGTCTTATATTATACACTTACATTACAATATTATCATTTATACAAGCCATATTTACCAAGAATGAAATGATTTTTATAAATTTATACATTACTGTGTATAGTCTAATACCCGCTTATCTTTAAAGTTACCTTTATTACAACCCTCTATTGAAAACATGGATTTAAACTAAAATTACAGTTAGAACTTTACGCTGCAATGTAATATTTTAATTCAAATAATCATAGCGTGATACAGGACGGTTTTATTCAATGTGATTCCTTGTATGTTCGCTAGATGGCGTTAATTGTACTGTTCGCGTCGACACCTAATTACGTGAATGATAGTACTGGTAGTTCCCAGTTTCCTCAATCCAAAGTTCCGTTCATTTTGTGCGACAATTCACTTCTTATTTAACGGAAGCCCGTGTTATCTTTGTATGGTTCTTATGGAATGTATTTACCGTCATTGTCCGTCATTGTAACCTCCAATTCGTTCTTATTTATAAGAAAATTGCGGCAATGAGACAACCTACATGATCCTATGTTCTAGTCGATTTACCTATTTATAATGCCGTATAACTTGCCTTCGATTTATCCTTACTAATATTATAAACGAGAAAGTTTGTGAGTATGTATGTATGTTTGTTGCTCTTTCACGCAAAACCTACTGGAGAAAGCTCTACGTAGGCGCTTAAATTTTTAGCTCTAAGTGGGCATTGGTGCAAAGGGCAATTAATTATTGAAATCAGCAACTTCTGATTTTTCAAAATTGTTGTCTGTATGTTGTTGTAATCTCTGGAACAGCTAAGCCGATTACGACATTACTTTCACAGGCAGATAACCGATGTTACAAAGAATAATTAAGACTACTTTTATTTTGAGAAAATATTGAACTAAGTTTTATTCAAATTCAAATTCAAATTCAAAATTCTTTATTCACTTAGGATGCAATACATCTCTTGTGACAGGTCAAGATTCTACATGTACATTTATGCCATGTTAGCAAACAATAGGTAGAGCCGGAGAAAAGAACATGGCAATAAAAACTCGCGGCCACTCCTTTCAAATCGCCAATGTTTACATAGTTTTAATGTTTATAAACCTGATATGGGGGTAAGGTGCTGCCACTAATATACTATACACCATGTTAGAGGACTGATGTAAGTTATGGTGATTAAAAATTAGAACATAAGCTAATTTAAAAAAAAAAAAAACAACAGCCTCAGTGGGTACAACATAGTAGGAGCATCTACTTACAACAAAGGTAAAAACTATATGTGCTCAAATATTGGCCAAATTACTGGAAACGAAAGAATAAATATAAAATATTAATTATAAGATCAAAAGAAAGAGAAGAATGGCCTTTATTCGTCACGTAGAATCTTTACTTACAAAAGTAAAATCATGCTCTTAAACAATGTGATAACAACATTCACATGAGTAGAATAAAATGACAAGGCGCAAGTAGTCAAATCCATTTTTCTTTATCATTTAAAAATTCGTCAACTGTATAATAACCTTTACGTATAAGATAAGTTTTGACTACATTTTTAAACTTTTCCACTGATAGACTCATAACACTAGCTGGTAACCTATTAAAAAATCGCACGGAAAGACCCATAAATGAATTATGCGTTTTATGTAGCCTATGATATTGACCTACTAATTTATGCTTATGTCTCGTGTTCACCGAGTGAACGTCACTATTCCTGTGATATAAATGCATATTTTGTTTTATAAACATAATGTTTGCAAATATATATTGTGATGCAACTGTCATAATGCCTATCTCTTTAAACTTTTCTCTGAGGGAAACTCGTGCACCTAGTTTGTAAATCGCACGCACTGCACGTTTTTGGAGAATGAAAATTGTTTGAATATCAGCTGCCTTGCCCCATAGCAGAATGCCATACGACATGACGCTGTGGAAATAACCGAAATATACTAGCCTTGCTGTTTCCACATCCGTAAGCTGTCTGACTTTGCTGACAGCATACGCTGCAGAACTGAGTTTCCCTGCGAGACACGATATTTGGGCGCCCCACTGTAACTTACTATCTAAAGTAATTCCCAAAAAAACCGTTGAATCAACAAAATTAATAACTTCATTGTTTAAAACTAGATTTGTACTGATATTCCTTACATTTGGCAAACTAAACTTAATACATTTGGTTTTTTTAGAATTCAAAAGCAAGTTATTTGATGTAAACCAGTCAAAGACTAATGCGAGGGACCTATTTACTTCGTCAGAGTAATCGTTTTTGCGATTGGTTTTGAATATAAGAGAAGTGTCATCAGCAAATAGAACAATATCGCATAACTTACTAGTAAAAAATGGCAAATGGTTTATATACACCAAAAATAAAAAAGGAGCCAGAATTGAGCCTTGTGGCACGTCCATACTCACTGGTGATCCGGAGGACCTTACTCCATTAATATCAACATACTGTATTCGCTCATTAAGATAAGAAGCAACAAGATTAAGCGCTGTACCTGTTATGCCATAATGCCTAAGTTTCAGCAGAAGTGTACTATGCATCACACAATCAAATGCTTTTGAGAGATCGCAGGAAACACCAATGGCGTCCTGCGAGTTTTCCCAGGCACTATATATATGTTTCAGTAGTTTAGAGCCTGCGTCTACTGTTGAGCGACCCTTTGTGAATCCATATTGTTCACTATGCAGTAGATTATTAGAATTAAAATGTGTTTCTAATTGCATTAGTATGGCTTTTTCAAAGATTTTACTAATAGCTGGTAAAATAGAAATAGGTCTAAAATTACTAGGGTCGCTTTTTGAACCGGCTTTAAACAAAGGAATTACTTTACTGTGTTTCATCAGATCAGGAAACACACCGGCATCAACACATCGATTAAATATTGTTGCTAAATGTGGTGCTATCTTAATAATAATGCCATTAATTAATTTAACAGAAATACCCCATAAATTTGCTGTCTTTTTGCAATTAATTGACTTAAATATTTTTATTATGTCAGTGGGGTTTATAAAATTAAAACTGAATGGTACAGTATATTCCTGCGTCATATATGTTGGTTTAAGTAATAGACGGAAATGATACATAGAGATGCTCGACCAGCACATTTCAGATAGGTGCCGATTATCGAGCACTTAGGATTCCGGCTGTCATTTCCTTATTGATATTAAGACGTGTTTATTGTGCAATGTAACGATAGATTTAGAATATATAATGTAGCTATAAGATCATAACGAAGAGATTCCATGTACAAACCTTAGCACGTAAGGTTAGAATAAGAATACAGTAAATAATTAATAAACATGGCTCCAAAAGAATACACGATCATTGTTATTCGATATCCACCTATAAGTCGCCATAATCGTGGACCCCTACGACGTACTAACCAAGAAGAAATAAGTTCGCTATAATTGGTGACCCCGACAACTGAACAAGAACGAAAACATGAGGTCGCTATAATTGGTAACCCCAATAAAAGAACAATGAATGAAGAACCCGACAGTTGAACGAGAAGGATGAAGACACCAATCGCTATAATTAGCGACCCCGACAAACAAACAAAGAAGATGAACAAGAACCCGAAAATTGAACTATGAAGAAACCGAAAATTGAACATTGAAGAAGTAAGTAATCGTACCTTCTGAAGGAGATTATAGTGAACTTGTATAGCAGTATTGCATAAAGGACCAGCCACGTTTATGGTTCATGCAGTGAGGCTATCGTCGCTCTCCAAAACAACAATGATCAACATTCAAGTCTCAGCCAGCCAGCAAGCTCGGCCTCAACAGGGATACCACACCCAGGACGCAACCGCTCCAAACTGGTTACCCCTTCGGCCTTATCAGCGCCCCGACACAATATGGACTTCACGCAGCACCACACACCGCTTGTAATTCCAACGCTCTGGAACCAGCGGACTTCAGCCCCGACTCAGTGGGGACTAGCGGCATACATAAGTGTTCGCAAAATGAACGTCTGACGCCGTTTCACGAATAATAGAAGTAATCTCTATGCCGTCAACGCTAGATTACGACGAGAATTGTCGTGTGCAGCAGAAATCTCAGAATTAAAGAAGTTGCCTGGAGAGGCGTTAGAGCAATATAACGACAAGACGTATTACGATGATTTCAGATCGCAGCTAAAGCATGATATCAGTCGAATACTGTCGTTACCGAGGCTCGCTCTCCAACAATCAGGTAAATCTATTTCTTTCGTTTATCCGCCGCCAAAGTGCTGTGGGCATGTATTCAAGTTGTCCTACATTCAGTATTACGATACTGAGAAGTACGTGTATATTGACCGAGTAAGGTTGATGTAAGTCGCTAAGCGATATTAAAATAAGGTTGCTGACTATGTAAATCTTGAAATATTATTATAAATATATTATTGTATACTTTGTAAATTTTGCTGACACGTCAAGGTCGCAACTCTCGATCATATATTTGTTTTGTATTCATTCTAATGTTATGATTTTTATTGACCTAGATTATATTGATTATCTAGGAACTACTCCGCGATACTGACTTAATATGTAATGTTATAATTGTTAGTTAAATAGATTATGTTTATAATCGTCAATTGTTGATATAATATGAAGTTGTCTGAATTTACTACCGTAAATTTTTTTGGTGGGAAGTTATATTCCTGCGTCATATATGTTGGTTTAAGTAATAGACGGAAATGATACATAGAGATGCTCGACCAGCACATTTCAGATAGGTGCCGATTATCGAGCACGTAGGATTCCGGCTGTCATTTCCTTATTGATATTAAGACGTGTTTATTGTGCAATGTAACGATAGATTTAGAATATATAATGTAGCTATAAGATCATAACGAAGAGATTCCATGTACAAACCTTAGCACGTAAGGTTAGAATAAGAATACAGTAAATAATTAATAAACATGGCTCCAAAAGAATACACGATCATTGTTATTCGATATCCACCTTTAAGTCGCCATAATCATGGACCCCTACGACGGACCAAGCAAGAAGAAATAAGTTCGCTATACAGTACACTCTTTCACACTGCCTCTCTTATGTGATTGAGCATCAACTGGACATGATATTAAGGAGCTGGTTGCATTTTTAGGCATATCAGCAAATAAATTATTAAATGTTTGCGCTAGGTCTAAATTGTCAGTTACAGTTTTATTACCAATACTTAATTCAAAATTATGTCCACGTGGCTTGACCCGCCCAGATTCAGCATTAATCATGTTCCAAGTGGCTTTAATTTTATTCTCTGCTTGTCTAATATTTTTACTTAAATATAAAAACTTGGCAGCAGCGCAAGTCTTTTTAAATACTTTGGAATAATTTTTAACATATTGAACAAACTTATGGTCAAAATTATATTTCTTCATGCCATACAATTCATACAACTTAGCTCTACTTATTTGTATGCCAGTTGTTGCCCAATCACAAAAGCTAATTTTTATATTTTTATAAAAAGTCTTAGTTGTGAATATGTTATTAAATTCCGATTTGATCATGTTAAACAAAGACGCGTAAAGGTAGTTCGGATCATCCTGACTAAAATCTATATTGGTGATACGGACAGAAACATTTTCATTAAATTTGTTTAGGCGAGCTGTACTCATTGGCCTACAGGTGATCTTATTTACTTTAGCCACTGTATGAATAGGAAAAGTGACTTTCTGTCCACAGTGATCGGATGTTAAATCACTCAATATAACCTCATTATAATAACTACAGTTGCAAAAAATATTATATAAGCAAGTAGCAGAATGTGATGTTATCCTTGTGGGTGCACAAAACAAATGTTTTAAATTAAATGATTTAAATAAAGTACATAATCTAATACACATAGGTGACTGTTCTAGTATATTAACGTTGTAATCACCACATACTACTACATGCTTTTTACCATAACTAAGTACTTTAAGTACATCTTCCATTATAGTCTCGAATAAATTAAAGTCACTCTGTGGTGGACGGTAAACACAAACAATAATATGCTCCTTTAATTCTACACATGAGAGTTCTACAGTACGCTCGACAGAACGAGCAACAATATCCTTGCGTTCTTTACTATTCACGCTATTAGAAACAAAAATTATAGAGCCACCATGTATAGCTTTCTTCCTGATGAATTTGCTTACCATACTATACTATTCATTATTAAAAATATTATATTAAATATATAATAATATTAAAAATATATTCAATATTAAAAGCAATAAAATAGTGTAATGACATTATTTGATTCAAAAGGAACAAAACCCTCGGGTAATATAACGGGGCTAGTACCTAATACAATAATTATACTCGTATTTATACCTACATATATATAAATATATACCGTGGCATCACTCCGCGCTCAAATCGACATAATGTGTGCCGAAACATTTAAAACAATAATACGTGTAAAAAACCGTTTGTAAATACTGTTCACTCATTAACATTGGTCTTTTAGTCATTGAAATGGTACTTACGTCAGTGATGGGCTCCCCGCATCCGTGGCACCTGGGGCTGTGGTGCTGGGCGAAGCATGGTACGCAGTGTACCCCACCATCGTGCTGATGGAACTTGGCGCTGTCTATCGGCTTGCGGCATGTGTTGCATACGAAGTGTTCAGGGTGCCACTTCTTGTTCAGAGCTGTTACTATCTGAAATAGAGCAAATATATTCATTAGTAACTAATCTCTTCCAGCGTCTTATATGTATTAATTAAGCAATATTTCTTATAACTTAATTGTCTCTTATTTGTTGACTTTTTTCAATCTAATACACCTACCTACCACTTATATTTAGACGTGATTCTCATCATCCGTAATTATCTAATATTAATCAAGGTAAATTTATATGTCACTTTTTCTGAATCTACCACAGTCTGGGCACAACATGTTTTAAGAAGTCTCGTTGGATAGCATATTACGAGTGAAAATTTTAGTATTTATGTAACCATTGATCTAAACTATGGATAATGGATAGCCCAATAATAAAAATTGTTCATATAGATATAAATAATTTACCTAAATCCCTAAACTGGTACTGGTCTTTTGGTATCAAAGGTTATCGGTACACAAAAGAATGACTCAGGCTACGCTCGGCCCTATCTAAGGAACTGTGACCCCACTTGCTAATGTTGATATTGTTGTATGTTTATTGTTGTAGTTGACCTTTGATTCTTGCTTTTCTTGCTGTAAATATGCTGTTAGTCCGAAATATTATTTAATCTTTACATAGTATAAAACCAAGTCGCTTCTGTTGTCTGTTCGATCACCAATAATTAGAGTATTCCAAGAGGAATGTTTATATTTTATGCAATACACACAATTAGTAGAAGAGGAAATCAATTCCATTCAAAAATTTCCCTGCGAAGTCGGGCTGGTTTGCTAGTTTTTATAAAAGCTGTCTTAAGTAAATGCAGTATTAGTAAGGTAAGGTAGGTTTTAATATGTTAACAGTACAAAACTATTATAAATAAATAAATAAACATTTTGGACATCTTACACACAACATCATCTAGTCCCAAAGTAAGCAGAGCTTGTGTGTGTTATGGGTACTAAACAACTGATATAAATGCATAAACACATTTTTTTTTAAATACATACATAATAAACGACTGCCTTGTTGGTCTAGTGGTTAGCGTATGCGGCTGCTGATCAAGAGGTCTCGGGTTCGATTCCCGGGTCAGACCAAATATTTGTGTGATCCACAAATATTTGTTTCGGAGTCTGGGTGTTTTTCTATATATAATATGTATGTATTTACAAAAAAAAAAGTATGTTTATGTATTTATATCAGTTGTTTAGTACCCATAACACAAGCTTTGCTTACTTTGGGACTAGATGATGTTGTGTGTAAGATGTCCAAATATTTATTTATTATTATTATTTATAAACATAGAAAACACCCAGACTCCATAACAAATATTTGTGGATCACACAAATATTTAATCTGACCCGGAAATCGAACCCGAGACTTCTTGATCAGCAGCCGCATACGCTAACCACTAGACCAACAAGGCAGTCAAAATTATTGTTTTAGAAATGTATTCTGAATTATGTATTAGTACAAATAAATGTTTTTATTTAATTCTTTATTGTATCATCAATAGCTACTAAATTAAATTTAATAATATCGTCACAAATACTGTTTGGTGAAGATTCTCGTTAGCGATAAGACCTAACATTAATATTCCTAAATGTTTGTAAGAACTTCTGCATTGTTTATCAATTGAATAGCGTAGGTATATTAAAATGTTATCATGAAAAGTAATCAATAGTAACAGTTTAAAAAAAATCGAGTATTATTAAGCCGTTAAGGTATTATTTTTCACATCATTATTACCCTTAATTCATCTATGTACAGACGATTTGTCCATTCGAAAGTGACCTAAAGGACATTGCTTGTTACCCGACTTCGTCGGAAGGAGGGTAGTGTTTTTCGAGCGTATGTATGTATGTATGTCCATTTCTTTTCCACGCCCTTAGAGCCTACACGACTGGAAGAATATTGACATATAAGGTGTCCCTGAACTCGTTATGATTGTGGTAATGACATGGGCTATGTCAATTTTTAAAATAGTGGCCGCAAATGGAAGAAAAGAGGGGGTGTCGTTTTATTATTTTTTCTTACCCTAACAATATGGGTATCAAATAAAAGATCTTAAAATGATTATCTACATTATATTTTCAATTGGAGAGACCTATGTCCAGCAGTGGACTGCAATAGGCTGATTAACATAAATTAAGAAAAAGCGGGACAACTACGGGATTTAAACTCTGCAAATTGATGATTGTTGCTTATAATGATTGGTTTTTTGTTTTTATAATAATTATTATAAAGTGAAAAAGCAATGTCATTTAAAGACCTTCATCATTTTATTTTTCTTCATTTCTCTTCATCTAAACCAGGAAATGGTATAATTTCTGTCTCTTTCTCTATTCTAACTTACAACAAGCGTAGTGATGGTTTCATAACGACTGCAAGTCATCTCTTTGTTTACCTGACATTGCGTAACGCGTCTATTAACAGCTCGGTCATGACCAGGCGCCTGGAGTATTTCTAGCGGTGCTTCCACACGGTGAACTTTATATTTTTAACCTGCTTTTAATAAACTCTTAATAAATAGCTATTTTGTGCAGTTTGATCTGCGTTTATGGTCATTGCTCTAATCCTATTATAGCATAATTTTACACTCTTAATTAAAGAAGAGGTATGGAAATGTGACGGATAGTTCCAATTAATTGTGCGCTTTACAAACAAACTCTTCAGCTTGATAATAGCTTTTTGACAAGAGGTATGATATCTTTTTCTACTAATATTTCATGTAATCTAAAAACAAAATTCATCATTATTAACCAAATGACGCGACGCAGCTAATGTGCGTGAACCACAGAACTAAGAATATGCTTATATTTAGAACTGACATCAGTTACATTGTATTCTAAATTTTCGTTTGCCAGTTGCGCACACTTAGATGTTGGACATTTTTACAAAAGCAGAAAACTAAAAATTACATACCAAATGTGCTCAAATTTTAACATAATTAGCTTAGCTATAAGCTTTAAAGATAGTTTGACAATGTGCTACCGTTAAAAACTTGGGAGGGTAAGGGTTTAGCTAGTTTGTAAGTTTTCTTTTACAACTTGTCCTATAAAAATATTCTTTACAAATTAATAATTTGAATTCAAATTTTCACACTGATAGTCAGATCAATACATTAAATACAAATCTATCTGATTTCCATGATCACAACGAAGTATATAAAATGATTGTCTAAAATGTATATCAATATTTTATGAGCAATGTAGTTTGTAGGATACTCTTCTAGTTAGTAACTAACCATTTTACACGCGATTGAACAACTTTTTTTGATAAGTCAAATATATAATTTTTTGACTTATCACTTACATCCATTATTTTAATACACTGCAATCCTAATTTTGTTTTCTTCTTTGTATAGCTTGTTTTTACTAAATTGTATTGACGGAGGATTTACCAAATTGGATGCATGGGTATCGCACGCAAACTCAGCAACATAATATGCATATTTAGGTTTCTACTGAACGTAAGCGTAAGCTCTTAACTTCGTCATACTTGCCCCGCCCATTTTACACTTCTAACATATTCTGAACTCTGTGGCGAATTCTATAATTGATTCTCATAATCCATATACATCGATAAGATATGATAAGTTTGATTATCGTTTGCACCTGATCAGCACCTAACCTCTAAGTAATGTTTATGTAACGTGGTGACGTAGTTATTACAAGCGATGATATACTTGCTATCGATGCATTAGTTCACTATCGACCGATAACAGTGAGAAGTGCCGTGTGCACTGCACCTTAATAATGTATAATATCAATAACGATGTTTGGGTATCGTCGGAATAGATCCACCCCCGCTGGCCTTGGTTGTATTGCTCTTACTGAGTTTTGCATAGGTATGTTAGATAATGTATTAGATAATAGAAAGTAATATCTAGTTGTTATAAATCGATCCGTCTAATGACGGAGATAGAGACTGGATTGTCACCATTTCTATTTATCCATTGGATATCGTAAAAGCAAACCAACAAACAGGAAAACTAGCCGTCAATCCCTATGGTAGGCCAAAACTTATTTTCTAAAGAGAAGCCTATGTCCAACAGTGGGCTGTTAAAAACTATTGATGATATTTTTGCTTATTTATTTGTTCGAACTCGATAATCTCTGAAGCCATCAGTGAAATTCAAAATATTTTGAACCCGTGATTATTCATGGCCAAACAAACTGGATACGAGATCTATCAATTCGTACTTTTTTTTTAATATTTCGGTTATGAAATGTAAATTACAACAATGCTTAAGATACTGTAGGTAATATTCCTTAATCTTTTATGCTTTTCCTATGCATATTATGTATGTATTTACAAGAAAATTGTTTATGTATTTATATCAGTTGTCTAGTACCCATAATACAAGCTCTACTTAGTTTGGGACTAGATGGCATTGTGTGTAAGATGAACGAAATATTTATTTATTATTTTAGATGAATGATGAGACGCTTTTATTTTTAATATCTTACCTTTCCTTGGATCACTGCGTTGCAGCTGTTGCAAACAGCGGGTGCTTCTGCTTTTGTTGACTGAAACAATTAAAAAAAATATTAAGATTTATATCACTTACGTCCATCTAAACTAAGAGGGTAGGCGAGACGTCTACATTTTGCTTATATTCGTCCTTGGCTAACCTGTGGTCGTCAACCAGGCGGTCTATTAAAAATTAGATGCCGAATATTACGCAGATTGTACTGCAGAGAGCAAAGAGGTTCTTATACCTGCGACTCAAACTCGTTATTGCAATATTTTTAAAATAAATTTAAGAATAGTGACAAGATACAAAATATTCAATATCGAATTTTCCCTTGACAGAAATAATTACTGGAGTATAAAAAGTACACAATAATAAAAACAAATAAGTTTAACATTGAGAAAAACTTCTTTTATAATGTAAAAAAAATTTTTTCACCTATTTACTAACAATAATTTGAGAGTAATATTTTTTTCGTTATTAACTTGTTAGCAATCACCTTGAACGTTGAAAACCGAGGCAGTTAGATAAACGTCGATTACCAGAGGATACCGTTCGATAACATAACAGATATGACATCATCCGATAAAAAATTGTCGCCGGCCCACGATTATTAGTGGACATTCTCCGGATTTGGGTGCCGACACATTTAGACGTCCTGTACACAATGAGACGTCTATGTCCGTCGTTATTTTTGGAAACATTAAATGAGATAATGCATTTGAATTAATTTCGTATGTAGACGGTGAAAGAATAATAATTGATTGTCCAATACATTATGTATGTTACTGTTAGATTTGTGTTGATGTAAGACGATGAGCGCACTTTTATTTTAGGAGGTGCGTGTCTCTTGGATATATTTTTGACAATTGTTTACGCGTCGTCGCTTTTTGCTCTGACTGAACTAAACTTTTAAATCAAATTAATGCTGGAAGCATGGCTTCCACGTGATTTTAGTTAATACTTGCTTGTTTTTGTTAGTTTTTTTCTTTCATAAGTTCAGTGACTCTTAGTTTTGTTTTCGTCAATGTAGATTTTCTTAAGTTTTTTTTTGCCATTGGAAATAGGAAGTATTAATTTCATATAAGGGGATATTTTCTTGTTAAAACAAGGTGAATTCTATGAATATTTTATCATTATCAGTTAAATAGGTAAGACGTTAAATGGACAATTAATAAACAAACAAACAATTTGGGTTGACAATTGATACGATAATTACTACCAAAATTTATGATAATCTCATTTATCACTACATATTTTAAAATAAAGTCCTCCGCCGGGCTGTCTGTTCGCGATAAACTCAAAAACCACTTCAACTATTTAAATGAAATTTTGTACCCAGATAGTCTGAAGTTCTGAGAAAGGACGTAGGCTATGTTTTACCGCGATAACCGACATAGATGCGGGCGATGCCGCGGCCAAAAACTAGTAGAGTATAAATGATTAAAGATGTTTCTATGAACTCTATCGGGGACTCAGGCATAGACACAATTCTATACAGTTATTATTCTAGTACGACGTGTGCCGTTAATGATGTTAATAACTAAATGGAATGAATCATGTTAATTATAGGAAAGCTGTACTTTATGACAAGAGGACGCCTGGATAACCTTTATAAATATTCATAAGCTTTGACACACGGCCACTGTGCCTAACAAGAGATAAATTATACATAAACGTAATATAGACATAAATATACCTGCTAATGAATGTATAAAGGATGAAGTTTCTTATTTGTATGTTTATACTCATATACGCGGAAATCTCTGAAACTATTGGAACGCGAGAGACCTGTTGAGGCAAATATGAGGAACATGAGCAACTGTCCGATAGAGGATAAACCCATACGACTGATGGAGGTATCAAGACCCTCAGCAATAAGGATTACGACGCAAAGAGAAGTAATTGGAATGAAACTACAGCCTCACAGAAGCAATTGCTTTGTTTCTCTTCATGAGGCCAGCACAGGACCGGTTGTAGTGAAAAGCCTTGGGAGAGGCCTATGTCTCGCAGTAGAAGTCCTTAGACTAAGTTGATGATGAAAGAGAAGGCTATTTTAAGTAATTTTACATGAGAGCCCAAAAAAATCTTGGTTATGCCTTTACTAATGAGCTAAGCTAGGCGTGACTGAAATGAAAACTATGGTTAGAAAAATTCTTATGTTAACATTTTTTATTGTAAAACCATTCTCAAATTCCAATCAACTGAGACAATGCTTATATTACTACTACAATACTCGAGTTATTTAAGAAACAGTGAGCCAATAACTAAAGACGTTTCGATAATAAATAATAAATGCCATTTCTTTATACGGGAGTCATTTTTCAGTAGAAGTTGTTTTGATAAAAAATATTTCTTTTTAATTCGAAGAATTATTTAAACTTTTTAATATGCCTCAGACTACCCCTTCGGGGACACAGGTGTGTTTATCTAACAACTTCTGACATGAAAACGAATCTCGAAATATACATGCAATGCCCATCCCAAGAACGACTCTTCTAATTCAGGTATACATAAAAACAAAACAAAGGCTCTATGATGCCGACGAAATCTATCGGGGCACCTAGTCGGCTTATATACAAAAATACAAGGTCACATTAAGACTGTTAAGTCTTCCTGAATATTAAAGACATAACAATAGAAGGAAAGTCCATAATCAAAACAAATACAAGCCATACATGTTGCGAGCACAATGCCATGGAATTGTGTCACAGTTATGTTTGGGAGAATTCATCGTAGCGCGATATTTTGTGTATGTTAATCATTATGTAGTAGTCTATGTAATACAAAAATAATCATTTGAATCGGACTGAGAGCTCCTGAGAGAATTCAACAGCAAACTGAATTTCTAGAAATTTAAAAGGAAAGTAAAGTTAGTTGTCGTGATTTCACGACAGTGATAATTGTGTGTAACATTTTTTTTTAATATGGGTGTGATAGAAAAATACATATTTTTGGTTATCTCTGTCTTGGTCGAAAAGTTTGTAATTAAATAAAAAAATAAACAACTTGCAGAAATAATTTAAGAACAATATTCTTTTATCTTAAATTTCTATTTTAAAGTCATTTAAACAGAATTAGTCCAACACTGTGAAAAGTGTATTAATTCAATTATTTTATGTCATTTGTTATTGTGTCATCCCTTTTTAACTCGCTAGTAAAATGTATATTTTGGTCTCAACAGCACACGTCATACACGTCGCGATGTAGGGCGTTGTTAAGGTCAAGGTCTGTAATTAAGTATTGTAAGTTTTTAGGGCGCGACGTCTATATCCGTCCGACAATTCGTTTTGTTTACACTTTCCACGTACTCCTTCTATTTTCGACCTTCCTTTATAGCCCCCTTATTAAGAATAAGGACATGCATTTGGCATGTAAAAGTGATTAAGGATTCAAGGAGGAAACAGTACATACCTACTATTGTATTTTGACTTTGTGTGTATACCAACCCGTCTGGCCAGCGTGGTATAGTAGGCTAAAACCTTCTTTCTAAGGAGAGGCCTATGTCCAGCAGTGGACTGTTGAAGGCTGTTGATGTTTATTGATGATAATGTCTATGATCATGGCCTTATTAGTGTATGATGTTGCGACCAAGTTTTTATTAGTCCTGGATACGGGCTGCGTTTAGATTATGTATAGCTTTAATGAGAATAATTATAATTCTGTGCTTGGATGAGATGACAAATCAGAGTAAAATTTATTTGCTCACGTGGGTACTTCCTAAGCAACTGTCAATAATAAAATGTAAATGGACTAATATTGTAACACACGTACAAATAAACTTCGATTGATATATGCTTTCATTAGAGTGCATTTATACTGTTTTTCCAGCTAATTGTTTTGATAAATAGTAAGAGGAAAATGTTCAAGGAAAAATCTAACAAGCTATTATTAACACCAGTGACACATATTTCATATCATTATTTTATAGAGATAGACGCTCAGTTCGACAAGAATTCGAACTTTCTTCTTTTTCAGTTAACATTAATTCTTTTATCAATTCAGTTATTGTAGGTTTGGCTATCCATAAACTTCTTTCTATTGATATAATAAAATATTCATTAAATTAACTAGGTAGGTAAATGAAGAGGAAATTCGAAAAATAAAATTCATCTTTTAACCTATTTACGCAAAACATTTTAATGTGGGGTTTTACGATAAACACTACATTAATTGTCTCTTGATATTATTGTAGCCGCATTTTACTACAGGGGTACTAAAAAGAACCAAGTGTTTTTTTTTACTTTTTAAATTTTGCAAGTAATGATTCGAACTAAACGTTTCGATGAAAATGGTGACTATTAACAATTCACTTCAAAGTATCTATTGATAAGTTTATTCGATTCATTGATTAAATACCTCGTTATACGTTTTATTTGTTCCATGTTTACACAGGTAGGTACTCAATTATAACACGTATTTCTTAGTATTGTTGTTTACAAACTGAAACAGAATTAGAAATAGTTTTTTTTTTTAGAATTGGCTTACGCGTTTAAGTAAAATGAGTTTATAATATCATTTTACATTAGGAGGTTCGTTGCTGTACATTACAGACTCCTGCGAAAATCCATCACAGTCCAGGCAATTTATCCACTGTTGGACATAGACCCTCCCATTGCACGTCACTCTGATCGATTTTGGGATTCTCGTATCCAGCTCCTGACAGCCATCCTACACGCAAGTCACTCCGAGTGGGGTCGTCCAACAGACCTTGACCTTAACAACGCCCTACATCGCGACGTGTTTGACGTGTGCTGTTGAGACCAAAATATACAGACGCGGTCTCTGGTTATCAGTTCTGAGGCTAATATGGCCAGCCCACTGCCACTTTAGCTTGCTAATACGTTGGGCAAGTGAACAAATGTTTCTCGTCAAACCTCATTCTACAATCGCTAACGCCTCTATTCTCTTGTATTATTGGCTAATATTTAGTAGTGAATACGCGTTTTCTAGTATTCGTTTAGGTTTGAAGAATACAGACTTGGCTAGGCAATCTTAGACTATGTTGAGGCCACAAGAACGTGGCTCCTATTGGCCATAAAAAGAACATAAAACTAGTCAAATGCGATTCAAATGATGACTGACTGCACGGTTGGCTTAGTGGTTTAAGTGGTCGCCACGCCGCTTTCTACTAGTGTCGTGGGTTCAAATCCTACGTGGGAAAATACTGTGTGTGATTCACAAATTGTTGTTCTGAGTCTGTGTGTTCGTTGTGTCCGTTTCATATATGTTTGTAAAGTCCCTCGCGATACAGCAAAATTGGCTACATACATACTATTTGTGTCTTGAACATGTCTCATTATAACATGACACCATGTACCTTGGTTAATTTTTTTATTTTTACTGAACCCTTTTAGACAATACAACTTTAATAATAGTGTTTTATATATCAAGGGTTTTCAAAGCTTTACGAAAATATGTTAAACAAATAGGTTTATAGCAGTTTACAGCGATGAAACTATATTATTTTTAAACGTGTGTCCTACAGTATCTAGGTTAACGATAACTAAGAGCTTTCATCCAACTGAAATCAGTTACAAAGTCTTAATACTTTTTAGAATAATTTTCAATACTGTATTTTATATTTTTAAGATATCATTCCCGACAATCCACTTTCGCGGTTTAAAAGCATACAGAGTTCTTAAAGTTTTTATTTGGCATCAGATGACCTGTGTTTGCTTGCTTACCATAAATATGGTTGGTTTAAATTAAAAATCAAACATTTATAAATTAATTGTTTCAAAAGACCTATTTCTGGTCTAGTTAAAAGGGATGGTAATAGTTTTGGCATTCTGCATATATTTGTATGTTTAACCTAAGGTACTAAAATGACTTTACTGAAGGTGTGAATAGATTCGTAACAATAACCTTGTTAAATAATATTCATCAACATTCTTTTTCATGGAGATGTAGTTATTTCATACTTTTTCTTCTGCAATTTCTTCCAATCTACATACTCAGTATAAATTCACGTTGGAAATATTTAGGACGAAACCCACGCGTTTAAATTATTATATTGTAAGAAGTGATAATTGTTTTATATGTTTAGTGTTTATTTAATATTGTTTTATTGATATTATTTCTTTTTTTTATTGCGATAAACTGTTTTTTATTTAGTTGTATCTAAAATATTATTTACAACATATAAATGTATGAGGCTGCACGTTTTTAATAGTAGAAAAGTACATAAGTATCTGAAGTAAACTAACGAAATATTTGTTGTTGTCATAACTAGTTTCGTGGCAGGAATAATAAATCATCGTAACTGTTTACAAAGCGTTGGTTTCGGAGACGTCCAAGGGAACCCTATATCTAATGCATCTCATAAAATGTACGGATAGATGTATTGTCAGACGTATAGTAATATCTTTAATAGGTACGTGACTGAATGAACATATTATCTACTTTTCGTAACGGCCAAATTCGTCATGATCAATATCAAATACAAGATTCGTAACCGAAGGCCACCAAAATGACGGATAGAACTTTGGAAGCATTTTTTTAATTTATTTTTTATTTGTCGCCTACCAAGATTACTCTACACTGCCTAATAGAAAGCATGAGTAGAATCCGAAAGTGGGGGGGAGGGGGCAGTGTCGCTAACGCAGGCAGCATGCTGACCCACACTATGTGGCCTACCTGCCGGCATTCCCTTTTCACGCCCCGCTTAAAAGACCCCTGAAGAAGGAAACACCATGTTTCAAGGTATCAGCGTAAAACGGTTATTTTAAATTTATATGTATTTATTTACCTCTCAATATGTAACTACTAGAAAATTAGTTGACATATTATATACTGCATCGTTGGTCTAGTGGTTAACGTAAGCGACTACTAATCAAGATGTCTCGGGTTCAAATCTCGTGTCAAGTCAAGAAAGTGTTGTTGGGTTTTTATTACAACATATACTATACCTATACCTTATTCAAAAATCACAAGTTTATTTTCCTATTATGGGTTTAGTTCTCACTAAATTGATCAGTGCCAGGGCTTCCGATAATGTCTCACACTCACTCGAAAAACGAATACCGATTCCCTACTCTACTATATAACTTGAATCTAAAAATAAACCTTCTATAAGAAAAAACAAACATAAAAATCCATGACCCATTTCAAAGACCTATAATGTGTCAGAGAAGAGTTGATTATTAGTCACTATGTAAAATTAGTGGTGGCGAGTGAGGACAATAAAGATGTATTTATATCGTCCTCTTCATCTACAATAATGTAAATAAGTGTTTTGTTATGTAATAAACGAGCCCTATCCAAGATTCATATATTGGTAACTAGCTTTCAGCCCGCGGCTTCGCCCGCGTGGAATTCGTTTCTATCGCGCGACACGGTACGGGTAGATTAAACAATCTTACATGATTTTATCTTTGATAATAAGGAACTTCAAACCCTTCTAGCTTTATTTTCGGGATAAAAAGTATCCCATGTCTTTTCCCAAGTTCAGTTCTATCTTTGTACCAAAATTCATCAAAATCGGTTCAGTGGTTTAGGCGTGAAAGCGTAACAGACAGACAGACAGACAGAGTTACTTTCGCATTTATAATATTAGTAGGGATTTATACATTTTCAATTTTGAAAAGTAGCACACACATATATGTACATCTACATGTAGGTATATGTTATACACCGTCGAAGCGACGTAAAAAACCCGTAAAGCAGTAAATTATAAATACAATGTCGATAAATATTAAGTTGTACATACTTTTCGCTAAATGCATATAACATTTTTGATTGTCTGTCTGTTTATTTCGGTTAATCACTGGAACGACTGCACGGATTTTGACGGGACTTTCAATGGTAGATAGCTGATGATATAAGCAACTACTTTTTTAGACTAACTTCACCCCGCGGCGTTACTAATGGTTGATATAAAGGTTCATTATAACAACAAAGGTGTGTAACACCGCTGGGCAAAGTTAGTTAAAATAATAATAATAACAATTTGTGTTTTTGTGTTTCCGTGAGATAGACCCTTGTTTACTAGCGGTCATTTTTCGGAAGCGATAATGACAATGATGTTAAATGTGGTAACACTAGATAAAAATCTATTTACACGCTTTTTATTAGCTGCACCTGTATGTTTGTAACCGACCCCTTTGGGTGCGATTTTGACCCACTTTAAACGGCCAGATTACTTTCAAACTTTGTAGATTAATCGAGGACCTATGACAATACACTAATATGAAAAAAGAACTAAAAAAAAAAGTTTAAACAAATTAGTCTTTTCTAGTCTTTCTAAAACAAAAAGGTTTTAAAAAACTAAAACTAAAAATTAGAAAATAATTTTAATGTAACAAAGCGTGAGGTGCTTTCTAAAACTATTTCAATAACGTAGCCCCACGCGTTTTACATTAAACTTATTTTCTACTTTTTAGTTAAAAAGTGTTTGTTTAGTTCTTTAAAACTATTTATTTTGTTCTGATAAAGAAGGTGTATGAGAGAGTACTAGCATATTAGGCTAGAAGTTTTTGAGGAAGCCTCTCAAGCTTATGTGGTAATTCCTCATTTGATGTAATAGCATTTTGTAGAAATCAGACCACAAATTTCCGTCTTTTTTGCTGACCACTTTGCTGCTCTTAATTAATATTCAATAAAAACTAGTAATAACAAATTTGCTCGCACCAAAAAGGAACTCCATAGATGAGTAAAAGATGACCGTGACCTTGAACTCATGTGGAAACACCATGTTATGAGTCACCACTTATATAAAGAATAGCTCATAAAACCATAGATATTTAGTTATAGCTTTATTAGGCTGTGTTATGATGTGATGTAACGGCGCCAAAAAACTACTGAAGTGGGATGTTTTAATTACATTAGAACCATTCGCATTTCCAAATCAATTATATTGATTATAATTAACAGTGTGGGTTATTAATTAATTAATTAAACATCTGTTGTTTCTGCTTCTGAAAGAGTTTTGTTTTTATATGTACTGTTGACTATAAAAAAAACTTCCTCCTTGGTCTAGTGGATAGCGTATACGACTGCTGATCAAGAGGTCTCGGATTCAAATCTCAGGTCGGGCCAAAAAGTGTTTTTGGGTTTTTCTTAGGAAATTCCTAATAGCAGTCCGGAGTTTGGAAGGTTGGCGGTGATTCACGCCCGTGCCTCGGCGAGCACGTAAAGTCGTCGGTCCCGGTTGTCATGAACATCCATAGCAATCGTTATTGGGAAATCAGTGCCCTCAAATTTACTAGTTCAACCTTCGAATTTCAGCTCTCCCTTAGCTCTCGCTCTGTAAAAAAACTGATAGTCAGGTTTAACCAGTTAGACTAGTAGCCAACCCCAAATAATATTTGAAATAAGGCTAGGAGGAAAATGTACTGTTGAGGAGGAGGGTAATGTTTTTTGATAAGGTTTTATTAAAAAAAAATAAAAAATTATATGTATAAACAGTAAATAAAGCCTGCTTTTTTACACCTTTATACTAGACTAAGTGATATTACTTATTTCCAGGGTCTCTACTCTAAATTGCCCGTTTTAAAAGTCTATGTTCGAACCGCCTCCTTTCTAGGAACCCCCTTACGCAAATAGGCCCTAAATATAAATAGAAATCCAATCACTTAGTTGCACTGGTTTCCTCCTAATATTTAATAAAATATCAGGGTTACCTAAGCCTCCCTAAGTGACCCCTTAAATTTAGAAGACGATGATGAAAACGGCCATTAATCCTACGAGTAATTATAATTGTTTCTCTAGAAAAATTGCATATGATACTCCCAAATTTATCCGTCTAAGAACTCTAAGGACACAGAATTTTACACAATTTTAAACAAAACATTTTTCTTATTTTAATCCCAAATGGCTTAGTTAAATAAGAGTAGCCTGGCGATTATTGCATAATCAGGACTTAATTTGGTTCTCAGAACGTGGGTGTTTAATACTGCTCAAGTCATTTCTTATTCCTTGACTGACAAAAAATATGTATCTAGTTAATTATAGTATGTGTCATGTACTTTGATTATGATTCATAACATAAAGTCAGTAACCTTTGGAAAACATTTTGAGATTTATCTGCGTTGCACAATTAAAGACATTCCCACGATATAGATCTATTTTACATGTATGCATTTATAATGTTTAATTTTGTGTAGTAAAATTCAAACAGATTTTTATTTTGTAAACACTAAAGTTTAAATAACCGTCATATTTGTCTTTTTATAATATGTATGTATAATAATAATATTTACAAGAAAAAAAGTATGTTTATGATATAAAATCAGTTGTCTAGTACCCATAACACAAGCTCTGCTTAGCTTGGGACTAGATGATGTTGTGTGTCAGATGTCCAAAATATTTATTTATTATATTATTATTTATTTTAAGATTCAAAGCTTAAGTTTCAAAATTTTCTAACAAAATGGTTATTTTGTATCCTACATTTATAATCTAATGATTGTCATTGAGCAGCAAAGACCGGCGGACCGGTGTATATCGTCTTTTCGCATTTTTGTGGGGGGGGGGGGGGGATCGTCACTTATACGACTGAGAATTTAGAATCACATATAAAAGCATTCGCCTCTCATTACGAACTCACACATCTCTAATTTATAAAATTCTCGTGTCACAGTTTTCGTTGCCATACTCCTCCGAAACGGCTTGACCGATCTTTATGAAACTTTATATGCATATTCAGTAGGTCTGAGAATCGGCCAACATCTATTTTTTATACTCCTAGGGCGCGAGCGGAGCCGCGGGGCTAGTAATAAATAAAATCAATCATTCACAATTTTACACGCATTTGGACAACGCCTGCTTATTGCTATGATCGTTTACTCAGAAAGGCAACTTAGCAGTCATGATTCACCATACAACCAAAACACAAACCCATGTCTCCCCCAAAGGTCGCAGTGACACTAAATGCCAACAAAACTTGAATGCAAATGTATTTCCAGTATAAAGCTCGCTACACACGACACCATTGCTCGTACAATTGTAACAATAATAGCTCCGCATCACCGCGCCGCTGGATGTGGATTTTGTATTTGGCACCTACACCTGAACACTGAATATTTATCATGAAACTATTGGAATGTAAATATAATCTCCGGCGGGGCCGTGAACGTCGGTCTTCGTGTGAAACTTTCGTTATTAGCGCGTGACTAAAACTATTAAGAACTTTAACACCCATCTTCCATGATCTAAAGTTGGGTAATTGTAATGCTTACTGCCTCGGTGGCGCAGTGGTAGCGTATGCGACTGCTTGAGGTCTCGGGTTCGATTCCCGGGTCGCACCACATGTTTGAGTGATCCGCAAATATTTGATTCGGAGTTAGGGTGATTTCTATGCACAGTATGTATGTATTGACAAAAAGTATGTTTATTTATTTTTAAAAGTTGTCTAGTACCCATAATATAAGCTTTGCATAGTTTGGGACTAGACGGCGTTGTGTTCGAAATATTTATTATTATTTCATCATCAGCTTATCGCAGTCATAGGCCTATTCCATTGCAGGTAGGGTTTATTCCCGGGAATTCTCGAGCCGAGAATTCCCGGGAAATCGTTGGGCTTTGTTCCCGGGAAATCTAGCTCGAGAAAAGTCGAGAACTCGAGAAATCATGTACCTATATAGAAATTAAATTACCGTTTGTTTTGTTGCTTGGCGCCCGGGCCAAAGCGCAGCGGCACCCTTATACATTGATGTCAACTACAAGCGTTCTGCGGCCTCGTTTTTACACGATAGTTTACGTAGTGTTTCACAGATTACGTGATAAATTGAAATCAAACAGGTAAGTATTTTCACTTTGATTGACACATCATGGCTTTATTATTTATTTTATTTTCATCAATAATATAATCTAAATATGATCTTAAATTTTACTAGGTAAGAGGTACCTATGTGTTCTTGTCTAGTATTTTAGTCAAACTTTATTACATAAAATAACTAACGATACATTAATTATACTACTTATAGTCGTAACAAAATAATAAGCCCGGTTTGACATTTGTCATCGTGGCGTAACTAATACGATTAATTCGTGTTTTTGAGTGCAATTTTTCAATATCAAGTTAAACTTGATACTTATTTATGATACGCGTTGTGATAGTGTATGGGTAACATAGTAATTGAATAGGATTATGAATTAGATTTTTCAATTTCTTACATGCGGCATGTCAAATGACAAATGTTAAAACGGGCTTCTTATTTTGTGACGAATAGTCTACTTACATTTCCTATTTTTGTAAAACAACAAGACACAAGCTTAGTTGTTAATTATTCTTATATGTTTTTCTTATGTAAGTAATTTGAAATTAATTAATGTGTCATTTTAAGTTTGTGAGACGAATATTGCCAGTTGTGTTGTGTGTGTGTGTGTATATCACATACTATTCAATATGCTTATCATTAATTTGAATTGCGTTTGTTATAGATTTTACCGAAACGTCTCTATAACAGTAAAGATGAAAGCATCAAAAATATGAAAATATTAAAAAAAAAAGAATCTGCAAATGCGCAATGCATAAAGTGCCAAAAAAGCCATTGTTTGTAAAGGTTCTAATACCAGCGGTTTGGTGAGATATTTAGCACATGTGCATAAAATCAGTAAGTATTACTAAATGCCCGCAATCTGAATCTGAAGTATCTACAAGTTCAGGTGTGAGTGCACCGAAAAAAAAGGCCTGAACTAAACTTTAAAACTCCACCGATACAATCATTGGGTTATTTTTTTTTAATGAATTAGCTTATTTAGATTAATGTTTTTGAATAAAATCAATAAAAGTTTTGTAATTAATTTGATACTTTTATTTGAGAGGGAAACCATTAAATTTGTTGAGGTTATTGCAACCAAATAATATGAGAAAACGTACATAAATGTAAATTTCTCGACAACCCGAGAAGACCCGAGAAATTAGCTTCGAGAATTCTCGAGACCCGAGAAATTGAAAAGCTCGAGAAATCATGAACCCTAATTGCAGGCCACTCTGATTGATTTTGGGCTATCCATCAGTTTCTTTTTCGGACAATTAATTGTTATTCATGTCATATACACACACATATTACCCACAACCCACCTTTTTGACATTATAAAAATAAACTAACTTATTTTCACTGTGGAATTTATATACCTGTATCTTGTTCTAACAAAAAAAAGATTAAAAGAATAGAAACAAGAAAATGGAAAGTCAGTTTACTTCCTCAGATTGCGTACAAAAAACTTAGTACTGATCCATTGACCCACATCACTCAGGTCCTGGACTATTACGACTTTATCGTACACTTAATCACGCGTGATGATGTTGGCAGACATCCCGACATACGATTTATCATTTCGATATTTGTATGCAATAAGTATGTAATAACTTGTGGAAGTGGGTGTCTCGGGTAACGACCGGTGAGAGGACATACGTGTACTATCGCTACGATATTTTGAGAAGGTGACTAAGAAATTTCAGGTGAATTGAGAATATGACGATGTATTCTATTTTCTTACAAATTAATTGGCGCACGCTGTAGACAGTTAGTTTTTAGTAAGGGCAACACATTTAGTTCTTAGCTATAACAAGGTTGTTAAATTACGCATTGACTTGTGTCTAGAAGATTAACTCAATAAATTGGCATACATTGATTGTCTAAGAAGAAGATTGACGCACTCAATTGGCATACATTGATTGTCTAAGAAGAAGATTGACGCACTCAATTGGCATACATTGATTGTCTAAGAAGAAGATTGACGCACTCAATTGGCATACATTGATTGTCTAAGAAGAAGATTGACGCACTCAATTAAATGAATTATTAGATTTTGACGTTCCTCATTTGACATTCGTATGTAACTGGATATAACAATAGTACTCGGAAGCTACCGTTGGTATGCTCTCTGATATATTTACATAAAGGTAGAATGACAACAATTTGTATGTGTCTTTGCGGAACTGTAATATTATCCTTATTGTAGAGGAATATTATATGAAATACTATACATGCAATACAACTGCTAATTATGTTTAGTTTACAAGTGCACAGTCATTTACAAGTTCACACTGATATACGATCTGCATACAATGAAGATGCATTCAATCATCTTTTTGTATTTGCTTTGTGTAAATTGATAAACACCACAATAAACTTTTGACCAAGAAAATTTATCGTTTTAAGCAGTTTAAAACTGACTATTTTAGTATAATTTTTCCTCGTTAAAACTCGACACTGGGCATTTCGAGTCTACATGTTGCACTTTTTATAATGCTCAACAGCTTCTTGCTTTATTGCAGGCTATGCAAAAAAAAGGGATGGCAGTTTTCAACAGAAAGCCGGTTATGCATTTGTTATTAGTTTGAATAATGAATGCGCGAACTGTTAAACTTGACCATAAAATGCCATTATACATTGCAATTACATACTTTTATTGCTTGAATATCTTCACTTAAAAATCAGTAAAATATAAACATAAATGAGACAAGTGTGAACACATAATCTAGATACTCGTAAAATTAAAAATAGTCTATAAGATAAAATAATGGGATTGGGTATAACAATAAATTTAAATATATAATTGTTAATTATTTAAATAATCAAGTTTAAGAATGGTTTTTCTAAAAAAGAGTAGAAAATTTAATTAGAATCAAACAATTCATGAACAAATCCATGGGCAGATGGTAATCGCTATTGTAATCTCTTACGTACATACTCGTAAATCTAAATATATAGATATATATACAGAGTTAAATGAAGAATTTACGCCACAGTAATAATGGTTTTGCGAGTGGGACGCTCTGGATATAGAGCCGTATTATGTATGAGTGTTGCTACTCGTTGCTGGCGAGGTGAGAACGTATTTTTATAGCGAACAAACGTGATTTTAATCTGACGATTGGGGTTCAAATTCCACATAGGTCAACACTTCGGATGATCCAAAAATTGTTCTGTGCTCTTGTGCTCGGATTATGTGTGTTTGTAAAGTCCCCGCGACACGGGTTATGTATTTAGTGCGGTACTTATTTTTCTTAAAAAAATATGTGTCGGTTTGTGGTATCCAAAACAATTCAGATTTCAATAAAATACCGTTACCTATGTATATATTTTTGATTGTCCGTGAGGTGAAGGAAACGGAGTGTCACCCCCTCCCCCTATTCTTCACACAGGTGACGTAAGAGGCGACAAAAGGAGTGAACTATGCAAGATAATATCAGTGCAAAGAGGAGGAAAACTTAAAACAAACCATAAACCAACTGATCTGGCCAGTATGGTGTAATCGGCCAAAACCTTCTTTCTAAGAAGATGCTTATGTCCAGCAGTGGACTGTTAAAGTCTGTTGATAATGATGTACTTCATTATGTACTCAATTTAAGGAGTAAAATATTTCGACTAGATATTATTACTAATGATCTGCATTCGATATGAATCTCTATTTATTCAGTTACATCAGTTACTTCCCATAAAATAGCCATGACCTTGTTTGCTACCGCAACTTTAAAGAGCATTCGTAAATGATCATTTACGTAATCAGTTGTAAATATTTGTGTTCAACTCAATAATTAACCAAAACACAAATAATCTTAGGCAAACATGTTTAATTTTACTCGCGATAGTTTAACAAATAGATTCGCGTTGTTTTATAAATAAATATACAATAATATACGCTCGTAAGTGCTCGTTTTGAGTCGACAATCGCCGAAGATTTTAATAGAAAAGAGAGTTATGTTTATTATACTCGTACATAAGTTGAAGGACGATTTTTGTGTGAAAGGAGTTATTGATTAGATTTCAGGAAATAGTTAATTAAACGATTCAACACAACACAAACGCTAGATGTCTATACCCTAATTGTGTTTTCTTTATCTATTTATTTTAGATTTACCATCGCTGAAAGTACCTATACTTTAAACATTATTGATTTGAAAACTGGGAGTACGTACTCCCAGTTTAGACGTATAGAAAGAAAGCTAAAACACGTGACAGGCAGTTATGTGGATGGATGTAGTTTTTTTTTAAATTATATTTAATTTAAAGGAACAGTGAAGAAGGAAAAAGACTTAAAAAACACTACATTCTTCAATTCCATGTCTACCGCCTATATAAAAAATCATTGGTCTACTTTCTTCTACAATCACACAATATTCCAAGAAAGCAAACGGTAGCTGTCAGATTTCGTTTCCATTATTCACGCAGTTTTATTCTACCGACCATGCCATCCACAACTGTCAGTCTAACACTTGCCCAATTTCAAAATTAGCAAACAACATTATTTTATACTAGCTAACAACGACAAGTACACTGGTCTCTTGGGGAAATAACTTTTTATTGAGTGCGAAATTTCAAGAAGAAAAACTATCTCAGCTGGGAACCGTTGCAGTGGGACGTTATGGGTTGTTGATATGTATGGTAAAGGTATGTCTATTGACCTTAATTATAGCCATGTCAAGATTGTTTTATCATAAACAGCAGAAAATAATTTGGAAAATTTGCCACTAGTGACGAGTAGTATTGGTAGGTATAAAATTCCATAACTGAAAATGAAACCTGATTGGTAGCGATATGTAATGTAAATATAACCAAAAAGGTTTCTAATACTAGTATATAATATATATATATATATAAATAATACTAGAATAATATAAATTAAACTGATGAAATCGGATAAAACACTCTAAAAACCCGTAAAAGCCCTTCAGCCTTACTAGAATGGAAACATAAATCAGAGTTAATATGCTATAGAACTATAATCCTACTTTGATACAAGCAAAAGAAATGAGCAGGATTTGCATTTAAATCGGAAAACACCCGTTATTTATAACTACCTATTTGAGTGATCATTATTGTTCGGTGAGACGGCCTTCAGCAAAGTGCGACCATTCGACAATCTGACTGAAGTGTTTAACGAACCTTTGATCTTGTCGCTTTAGCTAGCATCGACTAATGATTCAACATTTCATTGGACATTACTACTATAGTAAAACATGAGAAGTATCACTAGAGTTGTTTGAAAGGGACTGCGAGAAACGGTTTTATATAAATTGAAGAGTGGTTTTATGTATTTATAAAAAAACTGTTGTTTTATGATAGTCATGGTGTTAATTACAAGAATACAAATTTTAAGGGATTGCCGAAAAGGGATTGCAGTCCTTTAGTGCTCCCACCATTCCTACAGATTAAAGGGCTTCCCAGTTGTGAATAACAGCTATTTTTTAACTGTTGTGTGTTTAATTTTTCATTGTTGACTGTTTTATTATTTGTCCCTGGTTTTACTATTATCGAGTCGGCTAATATAAAGAAAACAAAAATTGACTCATCTTCCTAGCCTTTATTCCCAAGTTTATTTGGGGTCGGCTACTAGTTCAACCGGATTTACCTGAATTTCAGTTTTTCCACTGGCGTCGGACCTCCGCAACCCTAAGGGAGAACTGAAATTCGAAGATTAAACTAGTTGTCAGTATATTTGAGGGCACTGACTTCCCAATAACGATTGCCATAGATGTTGATGACAACCGGGACCGACGGCTTTACGTGCTCTCCGAGGCACGGGCGTGCACCACCGCCAAACTTCCAAACTAACCACTAACTACTACTACTACTGACTAATTTATTTTATTTGATTAAATCAACTTTTGCCTCAAATATGTGTATTAGATGTGTAAATTCTGACTGATACCCAGTAATATCAACCACAGACCATTTATTGATGGAGAGCAAAAAGCTAGGAAGCCACCTGCATCCTTCGCCAACTTTATTAGATTATCTGTCCACTTGATCGAATAGCACTCGTTCATACGTGATATAACTACACAAACATCACCACTAAATGTAACAAGAATCATCAGCTCCACAAAAAAACATAACAAATCAATTGTGATTCATTTCTTGTTACGAGACGGCACATTACCGTTCCTATCTCGTTAGAACATGTAGGTATTTCCTGTAACAAATTTTTACACACATCAGAGATGATAGCCCAACTGTTAAGGTATGTATTAGATTTGATATTAAGAGCGGTTGATTTTTACAGTATTCATTCTTCTTCCAGTTATGTTAGTAAGTTATGAGAGTCGTTCATAACTTACTAACATAACTGGAAAATTGAAGAAAATATACTGTTGAACTTATCTTTGCACCTACCGCATCTTATTTTTACATCACCTGAAGATTGACTGGGATTGAATGCCTCATGGCATTAAGTCCGCCCTTGTACAACAAGCGCAACAAGTTTTAAATATAATAAAATTAGTGGTAAGAAATTATAATTTCTTTTACATCCATGTTCAATAAATAATTTTACGTTAAATTCAATTTGAACACACCCTAAAATATCATCATCATCATCAGCTCATCGCAGTCCACTGCTGGACATATAGCCTTTCCCATTGCACGTAAAAATATACTTAATCCTAAAACTTTCACTGCTTTTAACGTCTGAGACAAAGGACCTATTTAATTTATAGACAGAAAATAAATTGACTGACCCAGTCATCAGTCAATAAACACTCTGTAACGAAACTAGAGTTAACCTTGAAATACCTCTTATAATCAATAAGCTATCACTAGCATGTCAGATGATGAATGACTAGGAATTTATAACCACCTGCAACGTAAGTTGGTTACCACTTGGTTAGCATTGTGGACCAAACTCATAATATGTGCCGAAACAAGACTCTCCCATAGCTATGTAAAATTTTCAAACAAACCCTGAAAAGGTACACTTGGCGCTTAAAACATAAATTGTAGCAATTAAGTAATATCAGTCTGCTATACCTATTAGTGACGTCACGATAATGTAACGAGTACAGTTGACTCGAAGTGTTATAAAACAGAGCGGCTTTATTTGAGCTTCTGATGGTGTGAACATTCACACTTAGTTAATATTTTCGTTTGGAGACCAGCCATACTTTGTCTGCCTCAATGGCCTGAATTAAAAAACTAAAAAACTCCATGTGTAATTCTATATACAATACATAAATACATGTATTGTATATAGAATTACACATGGAGTTTCATGAACCTGTCTTGTATTTACTCCAAAAAGTGAAATAATTAGAAAAAAATGGTTTAAAAGAAAAACCTCTAGGACTGCAGTATGTGAGGTTGTACTTGCGTATGTGTTGTGTATGTACATGCTTGTAAGTCTTTGTATGTACTTGTTATGCTTTCGTTGCTTTTTTTAATTAAGGACTAATATAACCAGAGCTCAAACCCTCCTTGATTCTTTGTGCGAAAATTGGACTGTGTCGGTAGTTGATAGTTAAAATTGGTGGTGTATTAAAATTTTAAATTTTTTAATCACTCACCTATCTTTTTACCTAAGATATTTGCAGTATTACAAATCACTATTTTGATCACTTCACTCGCAAAACACCGAAAAAAGAGGTATTTAGATAATCTTCGCTCATCATTATAATCTACTAAATCTTTCTCATGAATCGCTATCGATTTATTAAAACCATATCAAAATCCGTTCTATATTTTTCAAGTTCATTTCGTAAAACAGGCAGAAGTGACGTGGGAATATATTTTACAATACATTCAGGTATACACTTACACAGAGTTTAATAAAAGATGATTAGTAAAAACATATTAGTTAGTGCCGTGTGCATTTTTTGGCGACAATACCCAAACGTAGCTAATGGAAAAGTTGAATCTGTTCAGCATGATTAAGTCTTCCTACGCTCTCTGTGTACGCAAAAATTCAAATTATGAGAAATATAAACATAAAATAACAAATAAACAAATAAATGGCATTGTATTTGGATAGTAGCATAGTATAGTAGTCAATTGTACGGTTACTAAGTAGCGGTAGCGCATTCAACAACAATGTCACGGACGCGTACTCATTGTCGCTCAATATTTGTTTAGTATTTTAGTGTTACAAAATATACAAGTGACATTTTTAGAGCTTATAGTTAGTGCTTCCCGATTCGTGTCACCACCCCTCTTTTTAGTGCCGAAATCCCCACGGATGCCACCGTTGGTGGCTATGTCGGAATCGAACCGACTAAAACCGCACGCCGTCTCGGTTACTATGAGTCGAGGAACCAGGTATACCCTCGAAAGGAAGTCCCTGGAACCCCGACCGTGTCACCACCCCTATTCTTTCCATGAGGCATTTTAAAAGGGCGACTAAGGAAGCAAACATCACCGCAAACAGAAGAAAAATTTGGAAAAATGTAAATGAAAGATTTTATCACAAGATATAATTAATATTCATCGTCACGAGTATGAGAATAAATAAATGTAATACTTAGTTACCTATCAAAATTAGTAGACAAAATATAACGGAACTGTTTATATGTAGGTATAACGATACATAATAGCACAACAAATATTCTGTGCTAAAGTAAAACATAGACCTTACGACGAAGAACTCATTTAAACTGATTCTCAGAACATTTATGGGAGAATAGAATAAATTGAAGAATAAAAAATGTTGTAGGTGTCTCGGTCAAGGTAAAATATAAATATGACAACATACGAACTTATGAAAGCAATTCAAATATTGTAACTAGCTTAAGTAAGTAAGTAAGCGTATTTCCTTCCTCAAGATTATAAGTCTCTTTCCATTGTAATCATCATCAATCATCAACAGCCTTTAACAGTCCACTGCTGGACATAGGTCTCTCCTTAGAAAGGAGGTTTTGGCCTACCTACACCACGCTGGCCAGACGGGTTGGTATAGGGTTGGTTTCAAGTTTTCCTTCTCCTTGCATTGATGTTGTCTTGCGTGGTTTATCCCTTAGTCGCCTTTTACGACACCCGCGGGATGAATAGGGGTGGTGAACTCTGTATTGTAAACTTTATTTAAATCGATTTAGCGGTTTAGCGGTAAAATACTACCAGATAAACATAGTTACTTTTGAACTTAAAATATTAGTAGTTATAAAATTAACTGGGAAAGTTAGATTTCGCGCACTCGAAACGCTCATAACAGAGTGGCCTTAAGTGATTCTAAACAATCACTGAGGGTAAGCAACGATGGCGCGTTCAGTAAATAGATGGGTGACCATTTTTGGCATGATATATTATGAGAGTTTCCATGATTCGGAGGGCACGTTAAGCAGTCCGTCTCGGTTGTTATCATAAGATCACAGTCGGGAAGTTAAGAGCCCTTCGGGCGGCTTAAAAACTTACGGGGGCGTATGGCCTTAACCCTCTTCTATACCCGAGATAAGTGGGATATGATGTGATGATGATAATGAGAGCGTTAGAGTTCAGTCTATTTAATCCTTCTATAAATAAAGAATCGCAAACTAAACAATTATTATTTTGTATTTGAACACAAAAATAAATCTTGTATTTAGTAGCGGGCCATTAGACAGGACACGTAAAATAGATTTTATTAACAACTTCACACAGATGTTTCTTATTTACATGCACATTCTCGCAGCATCACAAGATTCGTTCTTCTGAAATTAGTTTCAGATATGCTCGTTACGAGAACACGGAGAGACAATCTGGCATTGATATTATACACTAAAAATACCTACCTACTTCTAACACAGTGCATTTATTCTCTAAACAATTTTTTTTTTAATTTGTCTATGGACGAAATGTTTAGTCTATATTTATACTATCTATACAAACAAATAAAATTGGAGTGTCTGTTTGTAATATTAAAATAACCGCTTTTCATTAAATGAATATATGTATACACGGTACATATGCCAAATTTTTTTTTTTACAATTTTTGGCTGTCTGTTTGTTCCGGGTAATCTCTGGAACGCCTGGACCGATTTCGACGGGACTTTCACTATCAGATAGCTGATGATATAAGGAGTAACCAAGACTACTTTTTTAGACTAGCTTCACCCCGCGGCGTTGCCCGCGGTTAAAACAACTAAAGTGGGTAACACCGCGGGTTTCAGCTAGAAACGTTATAAATATAAACAATGCTTTCTGCACGATCTTATTTTTGAAAGTTACTCTGTTTGTCTGTTACGCTTTCATGGCTAAACCGCTGCACCGAATTCAATTAAATTTGACATGGAGATAGGTACCTACTTTGGTTCTTCTATGTATAATATGATATATATGATAAAATGTCCCCAAACTATATATAGTTTGGGGACATTTTATACAAAAAGACTTAGAAATTAACTTAGTGTTTAAGCAATACGATAACTTTGAAAACTTGTATAATTTCGATTTCTTACTAGAAGAGTACATACAATAGTTAATTCAATATATCAACATATTTTAGAATATACATCACATTGAATATAACTAAACTAAATATTTATAAAGAACTGTTTAAGTAAATTAAGTTTTGATTAAAATTGTATTCCGTGATTTGTAATGCATTGTATTTGGAGACATTAAATCCCCAATCAGTAAAAATAAATTAAGATACAATATTAAAATTAAACACAAATTTCGTTACAAAATATTTGGAAATAATAAATGTATATAACTAGGTAGGTATATAATTATAATTCTCTTATAAAAAATCTTACGATCGAAATATATTTGAGACAGGACAATAAAGTTTATAAAACATCGACGTGGAAAAACTTCATTTAATATATCCTAAACCACGAAATAACACTTCACGAAATATAATTAAATTATACTAACTTCCTAACACAAATAGTGTGAAACAAAAGTTTATAAACACTTACCATGTTGTTATATTTTAATAGTTTGACACACAACGTTCCACTGCGGAGTTAGGTCGCGGACTGGTCGTGATCGCAAAAACGCCTGCCACGCCGGTTTTGTTATCGCAAAGTGACGTAATTGTTGCAATTCCTACCATGTACCAATGTGTACCGCAGTAGATGTGATAGCACTAAAGTAATTGGAGCGGATTGCTCTTGGAATTCACTGTTCGAGATTCCTTTGAGGATTTAAGTTGATGCGTTCGTGTCTGGACTGGTTTATAAGGTTATTTGGAAGGACGTATGATATCAATAGTATGCCTAGAGGTGTATAGTTATACTCAAATGTATACTTTGTACATTTATTTACTGTCAAGTGAAATATAGACCATTCAATTGTTAAAATAATCTGTGTGTTTTAGAAGAAAATAAATCCATTTATGAAATGTTTACAATTATTTTAAGTTTTATATAAAATACAATATCTAAAGTAATATACATATATTTTATTGTGTATAACAAGTATCAAAATAAACAAATAAATGTAGTTAAATGTTGATTTTACCTTACATGGATTAAAATGCACCCGCGCATGTCCTGGTAAAGGAAAACGAGTCATTCCCAGGGTAAAACTAACTACAATTCAAATAGTTTATTTCGATAACACATTTCAATAAATTTATTTCCTTATTACAAGTAATACCACTGTATTACTTGTCATTTGCCTTGAATGAAATTATTTAATACTTTTTACACATTCAAGTTCCTAATGAATGTACCTATACATTACACAAAAACACTGAAATAGCCAGTAAATACAAACAATAGTTTGTAAAACGTGCAATCAAATCCACAATCTCTGATTATAGTCAGGATAACTAGCCACTAAACCAACATACACAGCTTGAAGTGTGAGAAGTTGGACTGCCCGATTCAATTGACTTATTTAGTTAACCAAATATTCGAATCTTCAAAACCTGCCTGTGGTTTCTCGGCCTTATCATCCAAATCTATGTCAACCAGTAATATATTGAAACACTATGTTGCCATAAAGATGCATCATCATCATCAACAGCCTTTAACAGTCCACTACTGGACATGGCCTCTCCTTAGAAAGGAGGTTTTGGCCTACTATACCACGCTGGCCAGACGGGTTGGTATAGGGTCGGTTTCAAGTTACCGGTGTGGGCGGCGGCTCTGACCGAGCAGAATAGGGCGCGCCTCAGGCGGCCTCAGAGAACTCTGGCGGTCAGAGCCATACGGGGCTACCGCACCGTATCGACGGAGGCGGCGTGCGCCCTGGCCGGAACACCCCCGTGGGATTTGGAGGCGGAAGTGCTCGCCGACGTTTATCGGCGAGTGGCTAACTACCGGGCGGAGAGTGGTGGAGTTGGACCTCCGCCCGAGGACGTGCGCGAGTGGCGCGAAGCTGCTCACCGAGCCACGATGGATCGCTGGTCGGTCCGGCTGGAGACTCCACGTGCTGGCTTCGCCACCGTAGAGGCGCTTCAGCCGGTCATCGGCGAATGGGCAGTGCGGCAGCACGGGACCCTTACCTTCCGACTGACGCAGGTTCTTTCCGGGCATGGTTGCTTCGGAAAGTACCTGCACTCGGTCGCCAGGAGGGAATTGAGTCCCGCCTGCCACCACTGCGACTGCAGTGAGGATTCGGCTCATCACACGCTGGCGGTCTGCCCCGCATGGGAGACGCAGCGCCGGGTCCTCACTGCAGTCATCGGAGGGGATCTCTCACTGCCGGCCGTCGTTCGTTCCATGGTCGGCAGCGAGAGCGCATTCACCGCGGTCGCAACCTTCTGCGAGGACGTAATCACGCAGAAGGAGGCGGCGGAGAAGGCCCGTGAGGACGACATCCAATCGGACCAGATTCGCCGCCGGCGACTCGGGCGGCGGAGGCGCGAACATCTGCGCCTCATGCCGCCTTGAGTGTGGCCGCGGGTGGACGGGACGGGTTTTCCCTCCACCCGCACTATGTGGCCAGCCGCGAGGGGGCGGCGTCGGTGTGTGCCGGACGCCGCCTAAGAGAGGTCGTACAGAGACGGTGCCCGCATCAGGAGCGGGCAGGCGCTGGAGAAGTTCAGAAGGAGATCCCACCCTGGACTTCTCCTACTCCTAAACGGAGAAGCGCGGAGAGGGCACACTGTGTGTTTTTTAGTCGGTTCAAGTCCGACACACCACCCCGCCGTAACCCTCGGTGGGGTGACGGTCCATGATGATTTTTCACACACTAAAAAAAAAAAAAAAAAAAAAAAAAAAAAAAAAAAAAAAAAAAAAAAAAAAAAAAAAAAAAAAAAAAAAAAAAAAAAAAAAAAAAAAAGGGTCGGTTTCAAGTTTTCCTTCTCTTTGCATCGATGTTGTCTTGCATAGTTTATCCCTTAGTCGCCTTTTACGACACCCGTGGGATGAATAGGGGTGGTGACACACTGTATTCTTAATCCGTCACCGCACGGCAATAAAGATACATACCTAATAATATTCTTAGAACCCAGTTGCAGAACAATCTATTAGGTTCAATTATCAATTATTGAACAATGGAATAGCCCAATCAAGTTAGAGGAAAATGATCTTCAAAATAAGCAAACAGTGTTTGGGAGTTTCGCTTTAGATAATTTAGTTTTATTATTTTTAGTAATAAATGTAATGACTACCTCGTTGGTCTAGTGGTTAGCGTATGCGACTGCTGATCAAGAGGTCTCGAGTTTAAATTCCGGGTCAGGCCAAAAGTGTTGTTTGGTTTTTCTAACAAGAAATCCTAAATAACAGCCCAGAGTAAGGTTAGTCCCGGTTGTCATGTACATCTATGGCAATCGTTATTGGGAAGTCAGTGCCCTTGAATATATGTACTGACAACTAGTTCTTACTATGAAGTTCAGTTTTCCCTCATGCGGAGGTCCGATGTCATTATATTCTTGGAAAAACTGAAATTCAGGTAAAACTAGTTGATTTTAAGTAAAAAATGCGTATTACAATATTAAAAAGACAACAACAATAAACTTTCATGAAAAATATCCATATAGGTACATCAGATATTCCTTTTTTTTTCGATATTGTTAAGATCATATGCAATTGTCTCAAAAATTTAATGCGAGAAGCTCAAAAGTGATGTAAATGGCGTGCAATGAAAGAATACTTTATAGAATTAATAACTTCATCATCATCATCATCATCATCATCATCATCAGCCTATCTCAGTCCACTGCTGGACATAGGCCTCTCCTATTGCACACCACTTTGATAGATTTTGGGCTTAAAAACTTACTATCCCGTAAAAAGATTAGGAGAATTGACAGCCATCTTTAAATTTACTATTCTTTTTCAGTCGAGCAGATCACCCGACCAGTGTGAGGTAACAAGACTTTTGCACCAATTGTGCAGTGGAGACACATCGGGGTAAGATCCTATAAATATTGTTCTATTGTAGAATCGTATTTAGCCTGAATAACTTGCCTCGTGGCTGGGTTGAGCATATTTTGACATCTTTATTTCACATGAACAGTTTTTGGACTCAAATCCAGCCAGTTTCAGTCACAGTCACATGTATGAGACCTTGACCTCTTTGGGAAATATTTTACGAAAAATAGAACGTTTTTTGTTTCATTAAATCTAAATTTTTTTTAATAATGATTGTTTCAACCTTGGAAATAATCGAACCCAATTAGATTCAGTGTTGTTAAAACAATATCTGTACTTATACGGACTTTCATCACTTTAAGTAACGGGTGCAAATTGAATCATTATGTGTTTCTGAAACTTCCATTTAGTTTGATACAAAGTGGCACTAAAGCATCACCGTGTTGTCCCACCTACACTACGATCTTTATTTAGAAGAGTGACTAATTATTATAGGTGATAGGGTTAGGTGCTTGACTTTCGAATGGTGATGGTCTATAACAGATTTAAAAAATGACTTCCCAATTCGACTGAATAGATGTTAAATAACTAACGGAGAACGAAATTACAAATGTTTTAAGTCTTGTTAAGCTTCAAAGAAACAACAGTAGACTAGGATAGATTACAGATTTTCTTTTAACAGTATGTATTTTCCAATTATGTAATAAAAAACGTGTTCGATGTATTTAATATTATAAAGCAGAATGGTTTGTTTGTTTGTTTGAATTTTCCGCTAATGTCAGGAAGTATTAGTCCGATATGAAATAATCTCTAAGTGTTTTATAGCCCAATTATCGAGGAATACTATAAATCATCACGTTATGATAATGAGAACGGAGTATTTATGAAAAAAAATCCAAAAACGAGGGTAATATATTCCTTCTGAGAGGATCGTAAAGGATTAAAGTTTCGCAAAAATCCCTACTAATATTAACATATTAATGTGAAAGTAACTTGGTCTGTCTGTATTCCGTTACGTTTTCACGCCTAAACCGCTGAAACGATTTTGATGATTTCTTGTATAGAGATAGATAGAACCTTGGGAAAGGACATAGGCCACTTTTTACCGCAATAACCGACATACACGCGGCCGGACATACAAGGACATACATGGACATACAAGGACATACATGGACATACAAGGACATACATGGACATACAAGGACATACAAGGACATACAAGGACATACAAGCTACAAGCTAGTAAACTATAAAATAATGATTTCCCTTTACAAGTTCTAAACAAACGACAACCTTTTATATGGTAAAGAAATTAGTTGGTAACGAGCAATAGTTTGCGTGGCTCATTTAATTAATTAAATACATGAATGCTACTATGCAAACGACCCGAGACAGGTGACACCCCCGGTGCGGCCAGGGGGTGTCGTTTAAGGTGGGTCGGTTTTGCGGTAGTGCGGTATGAGGCGCTACAGCGTCCAGCATTGAGGGTGAAACTAGTCACCCCGTGATGTACCTCAGTATTTGTGGTACGACTGGGGGGGGGGACCAGAAGCCGCTGATGCGCTCCTGGTGTTCCTCCCAACTGCCGAGGTAGGACGCCGGGGGGTTTAGTGGGTAGACCGGTTCCTCTGGGAGTCCCACAAACGCCCTTCGTTTACCCGGTACTAGACTACCGAGATAAATACATAGATACTTTTTTGTAAATATATTCATTTAATATTATACGTAGAAAACACCCAAATGCCGAAACATTTTTTTTTTAAGTAGAAAAGACAACTCCCGCATTAGGAATATAAATTCCTGTGTCGCGGGGGACTTTACAAACATACATGAAACGGACACAAAGCACACCCAGACACAGAACAACAAATTGTGAATCCCACAAAGTGTTGTCCTACGTGGGATTTGAACCCACGACACTTGACGTAGTAGGAAGCGGCGTGGCGACCGCTTAAGCCACTAGGCCAACCGTGCAGTTTTTTATGGAGTTTCGGAGAGAATTCCCAGATCATACAAACATTTGGTCTGACCAGGAATCTGACCAGAAATCGAACCCGAAATGTCTTGATTAGCAGCCGCATACATAAACCACTAGACCTACAAGGTAATCACTATAGTTTTGAAACCGTATCTCTTTGCCCAAAACAAAGAACAGTAAGAATATTCACCTCATTAACAGATGAAATATATCGACTTATTCTTATCGCATTAGCGATCTCTTCCAGACAACCTTCGAGTCCCTTCCACGAAGGGTCAGAAGGTTGATGACGCAATCATGTTCAAATCACACAATACTAATGAATTGTATCGTCTTCCAAACATTTAAATGACTAATACGTTTTGCCTCTTTCGCGGTTTTTGAATAAATTTTAATGATTCAGGTGAGTTTAATAATTAAAATAATGTAAGTTTATCAATTGGAACTAAGAATGCAGTTTTTCAGTATTAACTGATTACTAAGTAGTTATATTCAAAAATGTGTTTGTAGAAGACATCCTTTTACTGGCGTAAAATGTCTATCAGCAATTATTTTAATGGTTGAAAGACGCCTGGAGAACCGAAGTTTTTAGTCCAAATGCAGTATGTATATATTTCTCTCTGACAAGAGTCTTTTGCAATGAAAGGATTGCTCATTTTATATGTTCCAATTTATTAGGAGTTACACAACATATCATACGCGCACACATATCTAAATCGTAGAATCATCTCATCGTCGTCATCTCAGCTGAAAAACGTCTACTCTGGACAAGGGCCTCCCCCAAGACTCCCTATAACAACCGGTCCTGTGCTACCCGCATCCATCGGTTTCCCGTAACCTCAGCAAATCATAGAATATCCTCCTTAAAATATTCCATATCTACATACCTACTTTGGTATTTCAGTCAGGTAGCTGTTTTTTTTAATTGGTTAACATACCTCACCCCATACACTATGTTACTATACTATCAAACCAGTACTAACTCCTAGCTGTACATTGTACCAATTTCACACGTTTTAACAGAAATCACTTAATCCAAATAAACAGTAATCGCGTACTGCGTGGGTTGTCCCGTCAAAGCTTACTCTCATGCGTGATAAATGGACACAACCCACGATACAACGACCTAAGCTTCTGCTCCATGTGACTCAATCTTAATTACGTCTGTTATACGCTGTTCTTGTAAGATGTTCCTGTATCTATTACTTAGTGGCCTATTTTGCAAGACACGATGAGTCTGTCGAGTCGAGACGTCAATAGTCGCCCTTCTTGCTTATTGCATTTTTTTGTAGTACATGTATACATACAGTACATCCCGGGTCGGACTAAAGAAATTTTTATAATTTTTTTCCGATTATAGAAATGATTAATAAATAACAGTCCAGTGTTTGGCTGCCATCACATCACCTGTTTTTATTGTATGGATAAATAAATGAACATACAGTTAACCCAATTGATAGAAGAAGATAGAATTAAAGAACATTTACAAAATTTACACACAAGCGTCAAAAACTTCCCCCGCATCATTGCTTAGTGGTAGCGGTCCCAAAAGACTATCAGCATTGCCACGTTGAATGTCAAAGCTAATTCTCTGAGCTGGACACATTTTTAATTTGACGTCAATTTGACTTGAAATAAAAAAGATGTCTATAGATATTTAAATTTTCTGTGAATAGGGATTTGGATTTCAACCAAATAATATGTACTTATCACCTTCATAATCTCCATTTATCTAATATCTTTATCCTGTCGTCAGTGTAAAAAAAAAGTGCGACATCGGCGCGTCTGTGTAGTCAGCTCTGTGGACGCGCACAGAATACGTGTAGCTGGGGGAAAAACATGATTTTCTCTAAATCTATCTATTCTATCTATAATTAAAAATATAAATTGAATCCCAATTACATTTCTTTATATTTATTTCTAACACTATAATGGCCTTTGAAATGCCATTTGAACGTTATGAGCCTAAAACAGACTCACCTGCAACGAATATGAAAAACGAGTGGTTATGAAATATGAAAAATTCCGTAGAAACTAAACATAAATATTATATTTGTTTTACAATTCCTTCTAATCTGATAAGGGGTATTCAGGAGTGAATACTGCGAAAACCTTGAACTTGGCCGCCTTTTGTATCTAGTTATGGCAGGTTATTGGAGGTGCGCCTCGTTTTATGATACATTTTAGGGTGATTGCCTTGTGCCTCGCCCACTGGTGGACTTTTTAGAGAAAGTTTACAAGTCGACATCTACGATGACATCATTGTAATTTGATCATGCATTTGCATTAATATTAGGTGCTACCTGTATTGCATCTGAAACCCATGTTTAAATTTAGCACAAAACGCGACATAATCTGAAGGTTTCTAAAGTGCTCATCAATGTATAATAGTGCTCGACATGATTTGTTCGCCATTTTCTTTATGTTATCTTATGACTTCAGCTTGCCATTTTAGATTAAAAACCTATACGTGCCTATTTTGGAAAATACAATGTATTTTAGGTCCTGACTCTGGAGCTGATGAAGCGCGCGCTCTCGAGCCGCGACTGCCAAAGTTTTTCAGCGCATGCCTCGAGCAAGGCCAGTTTCCGAAATTGTAGAAGACGGCGAAACTGGTCTTTATCCAAAGTAAGGGACGCCCGGTGGATTCACAATCTGCCTATAGTGTCGATTGACGAGGTGTGCAAACATTTTTAAGAATGATTTCACCCCGCCTCGTCAAACATCTCTACAGGTTGGGGCCGGATCATATGCGTAAGAACTCTGGCGGAAGGAGCAGTCTCTCGGGGTGAAGTGGTACTGACAGTGTCCTTAGACAATGCCAATTGCGTTCAACACTATGCCCTAGAGTTGCATCAGGGAGGCACTTGTGTATCATCGAGTACCTCTCTACCTCCGCCGCCCGCCGCATAGTTGGGGTGTATTTGTCGGAGAGAGCCGTAGTCTACCCAAGCAAGACTGGTCTCGGTCGACGTGAAATGTCGTGCGGTGTTCCGCATGGATTGGTCTTGGGGCCGCTCCTATAGATATGCTATTTGGGCATGTTGGGCACGCCATTATTGAGGCGGTAAGATCCATTATGCAAGATTGGTCCGAGAGGAATCACGGGACCCTCTCATACCGGTTGACACAGGTGATCACTGGCAAAGGATGCTTTAGAGATCACATGTATCTGACCTGTGTGACTGACTGTGTGTCTGACCTGAGTGTCACCACTGTGATAGCCGGTCACTCCACACGATGGCAAAATGCCCGGCTATTGCAGAACTCAGCAGTAGATAGTATCCGACGGGATTTCCGCACAAACAAAAAAAGGTGGATTGACAATGTATGTCTAACAATGATATTAGACAGTGATTGTAAAGATAAAGTACATTTTGTCATCACTTAATTTAATTCTTCATAAAGTATCTCGTAAAAGTTGAACATAGGTCATCATTACCATTTGATACTAGTTTTCCAATCATGTTATACCTATTTTTACCGTTGCAAAGTATTTGAGTTACATAATGTTACGGTCGACCCTATCTAACTTTAACCTTCTTAAGAAACGTGACTAAGTCGGTTCATATGAAAATGCTAAATGGGAATAGCGTTTGATAAGGAAGCTTGAGGAAATTTGAGATGGTTCTAAAATTGTCGTAACTCAAACAAGCCGTGTATACTATATGCGTGTCCTGTAAGTTACCCTACTAATAGTAGTAGGGTGTCTTACGGGACTAATACATTTACTATATGACGCCGACGCCTCTCAGACATCGGTATTAACTGCCGAAGTTCACAGTCACAGCTGTGGTCATTGTTACATACATACAATTCATTATCAATCAATTTATCAACGAACAGGTATTGATGTTTATGAAATACCAAGGACTAAGGCCATTATTATCATGAGTTTATTTGGAAATATTGTTTTTTGTTACTGACATCCGGTAATCATGAATGAAATTTATATGGAATATGTCACAAACAGATAAACTTGTATTAATGATCGTTTCACAATCAGCAGTATTGAAAATCGTGCTATTCTAAGAATAATAGACTGCTTACGTTACAGGCAATTTTTTGGTGAATGTATTTTTTTTTCGTCTGCATATTGGCTACTACTTATTAATGTGTAAATTATATTTATGTGTTTCATTCGTGGTACTGAATGTACACTGCGTTAGTAACTCTATCTGTCTCGCATTCACGCTCAATCTACTGAACCCATTTAAATGATTTTTTGGTAGACAATATTCTAGGGACTGCGGACTGCCCAAGACGGGGATGGTTGGCGCTCCTTAAGAGAAACCTTCGCTCAGCAGTGGACGGCGATTGGTTGATTGATATTGATGATAGTCCAGACCCTGAGAATGGACTTAGGCTACTTTTTACCCCGATAACCGACATACACGCGAGCGGAGCTGCAGGTGAAAGCTAGTTTTGAATAAATACGAGTTTTTAAAGCTTCCATTTCATTAAATTACTTTGTTTTCGATCTTTAACAGCATAAGTATTATTCAATGAGAGTTAACGATATGTATCTAAGCTATAGGAATAGGCCATTCAAATTTGTTATGTCAAAAGAAACAACACAATTTTACACAATTAAGCGGACTATGACAACTTAAAAAAAAAAAAAACACGAAATGGTTAAATTATATGTTAATGTCATGGTTAAATAAAAAAAAACTGGGTTCTAGTAAAGACCACTTCTTGTATGTCCGCTTAATTGTGTAAAATTGTGTTGTTTCTTTGTAACAAGAAGTTGTCTAATACAAAACTAGCCATATCTTTACGATTTTACAGAGATGTAAGTTAGTTATTCGTGAATTATTAGGGCTTATACTTATGAGGTAGTAGAGCCACGCTGATTTCAGCACGAATGGGCCGGCTCGACCCGGCCAGTACTACCCTCACACAGAAGACCATCCTAATAATGACAGCATTCTTGCTGTCGTATTTCGTTGGTGAGTGTGAGACCGGAGGCCCAATCATTCTGCATCATTCTCCCGCCCTTCGAAGGCCGAATGATGCAGAATAATCTAACCAGGCTGCCATGGTAGGGGTCGCCATGCTACATTGTCTACCGTCACAATAAGCATGGTGACCCCTACTCCTGGATTCTACTCATGCTTTCCATCAGGCAGAGTAGAGTCACTTTGGCAGGCTTAAATATAAAAAAAAAAAATGTAATGTAATTCTTGCTGGGTTCTGATTAGAAATCCAACAGGTGCTGACCTCGTCCAATGAGATCACCACGGTCCTTCGATGACATTTCGATAATACCGTATGATCACGTATTTTGACACAACACATCGTAGGCATACCTTTTCTGGCTGTAATGTGTAAATTACATTCTATTGTTCTCTCTACCGTAAAGAAACACCACCTTGAGCTAGGAAAGATATATACTTTTTTATAATGTTATCGTAATAGACGACCACCCGCGTTAAAAAGCTACCCTAAATAACGTTTGACAAAAAGTGTAATAAAAATAAGTAAGAATCAAACAAGCAGGCCTTTTACCGAGTCGTTAGGGATTTCCGTCACACAGTCTTTACTATCTCAGACACTTGTTTTCACTGCATCTGTTCATGTCAAACACCAAATTATTATGTTTATAATATAATTAAACTACGATAGATAAACTGACAAACTTTTGAGTAATTAACAATAATTATTACTAAGTCATACGGTGACAACGCAAAATTATTTTAGTGCTTCAAGAAGTAGGGGTACTTTGAACATGAAATAAGTAAGGTTACCGGAGCCCAAACTCTAATCCCTAATATATTAGGGGGAGGTGTTGAATGACTGGCAGAACACATGAATCCTTAGTTGAAGGTATCCAAGGATGGCAGCAGCTACTCAGGTCACTAGTCGTCTCGACTGCATCCTTATACCATAAAAAACATGTTCAATAAAAATTAACACGTTGAAAAATATGCTGATAACAGAGATTTCGTTACAAAATAATAATCTCTTTGTTCAGGTATCTGACCCATTCAAATTGTTAATCATTTCAAATAGAGTAAAAAATAAACAAAACTAAGAAACATACAACATTAAGAAAGACAACATCCTCGAAAGTAAAAGAAATATTTGTCTATTTCTCGAAAATTAAGCTATCAAATCCATATTGTACTGAAACAAATTAATGGTGACTCTTGAATTCTATTTCATGCTTTCCATCAGACAGAGAAGAGTTACTTGAGTAGGCTTAAATTTAAAAAAAAGTGCATTTCTAGAAATATCTAGAAATGCTAGTTAATAAACTTATGCGGAACACATATACTGTTAGATCATTGCAGCGACTGCACATAAAAATGGTCATGTGGTCATGTTTTACGACATTTTTATGTCATAATTAAATGACACCAAAAAGGCCTGTCATACATTAAAATATAGATTAATTATAGATTATAGCCGTTAAAGAATGTCCCATTAAAATAATAGTTGCGGTATTTACTTTGGTTTGGTTATGCAGCTGCACATAATGAACTTTTATTTCTTTAAAAGAATCGTTAATGTTTTATAAAACCACAAACAGAAACCCATCCTTTTCCTGTATTTCCTGTTGTATCTTCTTAACATTAATAACACTTATTACAGTTAAATTATCCTTAGGTAGGTTATTAGTACAGGGCTATGTACAGCAGAGGATATTATTTTAAAGTAAATATTGGTCAACAAATGAATTACGATTATTTCCATTGTTTTTGCCTACAGTTAGTTTATCTTTCTCATTTTTTTTGCTATGGTCATGGGTAATCTATCCATGACCACCAGCGGTATATCCCGTCCGAAACATCGGAAAGTAGAAGGTATCGTGACAGTTTTAATTTAATTGCGAAAAAGTTCCGTTTACAGCAAAAAACACGAGTATATGTAAAAGTCGCGAAAGTCTAAAAGCAGTTAATTTATCTGTTGGATAATGGTACTCTATAGCCTTTTCTGTACTGTTTGTAACGCCTATACTTCGTGGTAGTCGTAAGTATGTGTACGTTCTGATATTCCATGAAGTATATAAAAATAATAACCTGAAAAATATAATTAAAAGTATAGGCAACCACTTACAATAAGATTACCATTACTGTTACTGCAGTGACAGCAAATATACTTGACCTTCACACGTCTTACATCACTTAAGAACATTGAGCAATTAAACTGCACAAACAAATTTGTACCGCTCTACTCCTAGTGGGTGTAAACCATTCAGACACACAACATTATACAATTCCTCCAATCCAGATTCTGACGGTGTAAAGAAACGCGAATATGATGAGATAATCGTTTTGTCTTCATTGGATTGGCCTTGTCCTCTGATGTCACCGGCTTCGTTACAATCAACTTTATGGCACCGAAATTGTATACTTACATATATTTTCCTAGGATACACTCGTAAAGATCATATCTGTAGTGTTGAGGTACAGTCAGCGTCATAATGATATTGGCGTTCAAAGTGGTCAAAATGATGTGAAAAACACTTATTCAATTTGATGTTGGCTCGCAAGGTGCTCAAATTGTTGTACGCATTCAAAGTGGTCAAAAGATCTTAGCAAGCAGTTGTCAATAATATGTTATCTGACAGAGTGTTCATATTTATGTTAACAAATAGGTTGTTCATTGGTATCTAAGCGTGCAAACTAGTCAAAAATATCTTAGCATTAAAGAGAAACCAACCTTATCACCCACAGATAGAGTATACTTTGCAGTTTCACTACATAGTATAAAACAAAGTCGCTTCCGCTCTCTGTCAGTCCCTATAAATACTTAGAGCTTTGAAACTATGCAACGGATTTTAATTCCGTTTTCTTTAATATATAGAGTGATTCAAGAGGAATGTTTTTATGTATAATTCATGCATAATATTATAGTGGAGAAACATTGACAACTTTAGACGTTTCTAATGTGATGTCGTAAATAAACCCATTTTTTACATTTACATTGTAAACGCTGGCTGTACCCTACGAGATAGATCAAAATAATGTACTACATTATTGTATACCTTAAAAAGTCTAACGTAAATCCTATCCTATAACGTATATCCTAACGTAAATGCGATTTGGGAATCGTTACGGGATAATATGCAACCTGTAATAATTGATAACAATAACTCATCTTCTGATTATAGTGATTAGCATAGAACCTAAGTCATCTTCTGATAATTCGGACTCTGAACCATCAACTAAGAAAAGTAACAATGAGGACAGTACAGAGGAAGAACCAAACACAGACATTAGTCTTTCAGGAGAAACATTTGGCAGTGTATCAATAAGCGAGTTTAAAAAATAGAGAGTACTAAGCCCGCTTAAGATGCTAGAGGAAGAAAGAGGTATAGTTATAGTAATGTGTGTGTTGAAATCGGTACAAATCCATGTGTAGACCAGCCAATATAACATATAAAGAGGCTTTAAATGGGTTAGAATCAAGAGAATGGTGTAAAGCTTTACAGGAGGAATCATTAAAATCATTTGAAGAAAACGAATCTTGGAAAGTAGTGGACAAGCCAAAACAAACAACAGAGGTTAAGTGTAAGTGGGTGTTCAAGAAAAAAGTGGACAGTTGTGAAAATGTGCGATATTATGGTCAGTTAGTCGCCAAGGGTTTTACACAAAGACCAGGCACAGACTATACAGAAACATTCTCACCAGTGGACCGTCACTACAATAAGACTATTGATTGTATTGAGTATTAAATATAATCTAGACATAACTCACCTTGATGTAATCACAGCTTTTTTGAATGGGCATTTGAAGATGTGTATATGAGTTTACTATACAATTTGGAATGTCATAAAAAGAAAGTATTAAATTAAAAAAAAAGTGGCTCTGACATACGGACGGACAGACAGACATGATGAATCTATAAGGGTTCCGTTTTTTGCCATTTGACAACGGAACCCTAAAAATCGGCCAAGACGTGTCAGACAGAAACCACTTCAACTCTAGAGGAATTGCAATTAGAAAACATTCGTCACCCTCCGTATTCGCCAGACCTTGCTTCAACGGACTACCATTTTTTCGTAATTTAGACAATTTTCTACGTGATAAAAAGTTTTCTTCCCAGGAGGCAGTACAAAATGCTTTCACACAGTTTGTAGCATCTAGATCACTTGAGTTCTATCGCAAAGACATAAATTACATTCCTATTAGATGGCAGCAATGTATATATCATAATGGTAGATATTTTGATTAAATAAATATGTTAAATGAAAAAATCCCCCACGAACATAAAAGGGTTCCTCAGTCACCCATAATGATACGTGGTTTTAAAATCGTATCCAATAGATAACTGCTATTTTTACGTAGTAATGTGTTAATTTATGACGTTTACCAAGGAAGCGCCTTTTACAACTTAAGCCTCTATAACTCCTGAACTAATAAAGTCATCTAATCTGCTACAGTTTTCCTTTAAAGTTCATTATATAGACCATCACGAATTTATCCAGATTTTTTACAAAAAAGTGCCCTTTAAAGTGGAGTTTCTCGTAAACGGACACCTAAATCAAAAAATCCTCTTAAAAATCCATTATTGTTTTCAAAACACCTATCTAATAATACCCCACTAGATGGGGTAGTCGCGAGAAAAAAAATCATCCCCACTTTACGTGTAAGGGAGGTACTCCAAGTAAAAATATTTTTCATAATTTTATCATAGCACTTTGTCGACATAATTACAATACATATTCATGCAAAGTTTTATCTTTCCAGCACCTATCCTTTGGACGGAAAGTCGAGGACGGACGGACGGACATGACGAATCCATAAGGGTTCCGAGTCATAAACTTCGGACCCCTCAAAGGCAATCTACGGATTGAAAGAATAATTTAGGGCATGGTGGGATGCCCTAAATGATTCTTTCAATCATTTAGGGCATCCCACCATGGGGATAGGGCGTGTGGATGATTTTTTACAAACCTTGGGGTATAGGAAGTCAATCAATGAACCTGTTTATTTGTTAAACATATTGATAATGTCAGGATGATATATAGCCTTGTAAGTGGTCAATTTCATTTATTTTTTGTAATTGTAAACTGAATACCTTCAGACTAAGTTAAAATCTAAATTTAAATTAAAAGCCTTGGGAAATATTAGACAATGCTTAGGAATGAGAGTCAGATGAAACAATAATGAGATTTTTGTAGATAAGGAACAATTTGTAGATCATTTATTAGCTAGGCTTATCATAAAAAATTGTAACCCAGTCAGTACACCAATGGAAGTAAATTTAAAGCTAGAGAAGAGAGACACTCATTGTACTCAGTATCCTTACCAGCAATTAATAGGAACTTTAGTTTATTTATCTATGTTAATCCGCCCAGATATATTTTATGATGTTTGTTACTAGAACCAGTTTTACAATTATTACAATGAAACACATTGGAAACATTTAAAACATATTTTAAAATACTTAAAAAAAATCAAGCATTTTGGTTTTTTCGTTTAAGGGTTATGTCAATGCTGAATGGGCATGTATATGAAAATATCCAGCACAAGACTTACGGTCCACACAATATGATATTGTGTGGACCGTGGTAGTGTCATATCTTTTAAGTGTAAAAAACAACCAACATTAGCATAATCTAGCACAGAAGCTGAATTTATGACTATAATATTTTTAAGGCAAGTGAATAAGCCATTTACTTGAGAAGCTTATTGTTGGAATTAGAATGCAGAAATGAGTCACCTATCCAAAATATGTGTTGGTATAATAAATTAACAAATAAATTATTAAAAAAAATATATTAAAAATTTCTAAATTATTACTGTAGGTTATTTTTAGTTTATGTTACTCGTAACATTTTGTCAGTATTGGCTATAATATAAAAAATATTATGTTTTTAAGAAACATTGACTTTATATGAGTTCCACTAAAATAATCCTACTATATAATCCTAATCCTAATAATATTATAAACGTGAAAGTTTGTGAGTATGTGTGTATGTGTGTACGTGTGTATGTTTGTTGCTCTTTCACGCAAAAACTACTGAACGGATTTGGATGAAACTTTACAGTAATATAGCTTATATATCAGAATAACACATAGGCTACTTTTTACTGCAATAATAAAGATAAACGGGCGAAAGCTAAGTGATTATAAAAATACATTAAATCGTAGATGTTAAAATATTATCACTGTTTATCTCCTGTCAAAACTTCACAGGTTGCCTAGCAACCATAATGATACGCGGGTAACACCGCGGGGCGCAGCTAGTATTATTATAAAAGTGAAGGTTTGTGACTATGTACCTATGTATGTGTGTATGTTTGTTGCTCTTTCACGCAAAAACTACTGAACGGATTTGGATGAAACTTTACAGTAATATAGCTTATATATCAGAATAACACATAGGCTACATTTTACTGCAATAATCGAGATAAGCGGGCGAAAGCTAGGTGATTATAGCATTACATTTAATTGTAGATGTCAAAATGTATCACTGTTTATTTCCTGTCAAAACTTCACAGGTTGCTAGGCATAACACATTTGCATAGCAACCATAATGATACGCGGGTAACACCGCGGGGCGCATCTAGTACACTAATATAATCACATTAATAAATCTTCCCTAAAAGATAACTTTAATTATGATGAAAACCGCGTTTAAATACCTTGCGTAATTTAAATGATCAGAGCGGACAGACAATACGAGCGACTTTATAATGAACTGCGTAAAAATTTAATATTAAAAACGCAACCACATCGACTCATTTGCTGAAGTTCCTATGGCCACCTTCGGGCTCCATCATCAGACCCTGGTTACCATATAGTATCAAAGTACTCGTAAAGACGAATAAAATGAGCCCAATTTCGATGGGGACATCCATACTCCTTTTCTCAGTATAATATTGTAGATTACCTATGATTCAATAGAATATTGGACTATGTTTTTTAATAACATTCGAAACAAAAGACATGTCAATTACGTCATGCAAGAAATGAATGAGAAAGGTATTGAAGACAAAAAAGGACAAACATTTAAAAGTAATAATGAATCTGCAAAGTATACTCTATCTGTGGGCGATAACGTTGGTTTCTGTTTATTGCTAAGATATTTTTGACTAGTTTGCATGCTTAGAAACCAATGAACAACCTATTTGATAACATCAATATGAACACTCTGTTAGCTAACATAATAATGACAACTGATTGCTAAGATCTTTTGACCACTTTGAATGCGTACAACAATTTGAGCACCTTGCGAGCCAACATCAAATTGAAATAGTGTTTTTCACATCATTTTGACCACTTTGAACGCCAATATCATTATGACGCTGACTGTACATAGGTCGAATGTAAAGTTCACTTCTATTGTGGTATTTTTACTAGTTGATGTCATTGCTTAAGTCCTTTCTACATAATTATTACACAGGTCTACCACCACACTACTTTATCCCAGCTTTTTTATTTTATTTTTTTTCCTTACCGCAATTTCGCATCTTCTTTTATCCCGTCGGAAAACTGTTAGCTTCCCATTGATAGTGGACATTAGTCAGGTTGTATAAAACTTTGTGTGGAAACTTATGAATAGATAGGTTTAATACTTGAGACATTCTCTATCACTTAGGTATATATGGTAATGCAGACGAAAGCTGAGGTGAAAATAGTAAAGTATAAAAGTAACTACTAAAATGATGTTTGTAAAAAAAGCATTAATTTATTATACTTTGGGTGGTTTGACAATGAAAGGGTTACATCTCTAAGTGTCCAGTAATCTAATGGAAGAATGAAATGGGTTTAATAAATTTGGATATAATTCTCAAGATAAATTATAAAGGTAACTTTAAAAAGTCACTTAATGATATGTAGGTCGCTACTTGTGATATAATAATAGTATAGACGAACGAGCTTTAATACTCTGGAATCAAAAGATATTTGATAGATTCGATAGAATGTGCTGCATTTTCAATTATCTTTGGAGTCAGCTATTACTAAGACTGTACTGTAGGTACTAGTTGTGAACAATTTATATTGGTTACAAGTTGTGGCGTGACGACCCCTGTAAATATTGCATATACTCATTTAATTGATATTGGAGGTCATAGAATCTAGCTCGTGCGAGCGTGTCATGTTTAAATGCAGTCGATATGGTAGCACTTACAATATATACAAATAAATGAAATTGTTGTGTCTGTATGTAATATCAAATTAACAGTTTTTTTACTAAATGCATATCAAAGTAAATACGAATCAAAAAAGCATTTTTTGTAAGGTTTTTGTCTGTCTTTCTGTCTGTTTGTTCCGGCTAAACTGAGTCTTAAACGGCTGGTTCGATTTTAACGGGGCTTTCTAGTAAAAGCTGATGACCTAAGGGAGTAACTTAGGCATTTGTTTTCTAACCTAGCTTCGTTCCGTGGCGTTACTCGCGTTTTACAATAACAACCGCGGGTTACAGTGCTGGCCACAGCTAGTATTAAATAAATAAATATTTCGTACATTTTACACAACGTCATCTAGTCCCAAACCTAGTAGAGCTTGTATTATGTGTAACTAGACAACTGATATAAATACATTATCATACTTCCGACCCAGGAATCGAACCCAAGACTTCAAGCACAACAGTTGTATACGCTCCCACTGCGGCACCGTCAATTCACTTTTATCAAAGTTAAAGTAAATTCCTGTTTCAAATCTTCACTCACGAAAAATGCTACGGTTTACCGCCCATTGTAAACATACAACAAAGATAAAAACAAAGGAAAATTGGAAATTCAATTTGAAATTTTAGAAACAAACACCTTATTTTTTAGTCAATGCCTGCGATTGCAAACTTCTCTATTGAAACAGATAAATGACTCTGTTTGATATATGCAGGCAGGTCACGGAAACATTAGAAATATAAAAACAAAACACGACCGAGCCGTATCGGCGACCTTGACCTCTACAGCTAAGGGAAACTTTAGTGCTACGGTGTCATGGAGTCAGGAACAGACTGGTACAGCACGCGAAGAGTCCATAGAAGATATTATTACCCTTGAAGTTTTTTATCTTTCCAGCCAGATCTTTACCACCTGAAATAGACTAATGGAAAATTTCGTTTAGGAATCTACGTATTGAATCCGGATAAATTTAATTTTGCTTTTTAATATTTTTTAAATAGATTTGACGTACGGAAACTGTCCCTTAATCCATGCAAATATTTATAAAGTTATTAAACTTAAAAAAATCTGGACAAACAGCTGATATAAGTAATATCTGAGACTGAAGAATAAATATTTATTACAAAACTAGCTGACCCGGCAGCCTTCGTACTGTACTGCCTCAATCGATAAATAGAAGAGCCAAACTTTTGTATAAAATTAACTTAAAACAAACAAAAGGAATCCATAATTAATAAAAAATGCAATTCCTTTTTATATATTCAACTTTTAAACTTTCTCTGGACTTCCACAAATATTTCAAGACCACAATTAGCCAAATCGGTCCAGCCGTTCTCGAGTTTTAGTGAGACTAACGAACAGCAATGAATTTTTATATAAATAGATATGTAGATAAAAACCAATACAACAGTGAATAATATCCGATTTAAAAACAACAAAACTCATTGGTAGCATCGCGGGGCAGAGTTAGTATCAACATAAAATACTGTTGTGCAGTGGGTGACACTGCGGGGGTAGCTAGTGTTCATGTTTAGAAGTGCAGTAAGTTGAAACAGATTATATTGTTTAAACTTTATCTGTTTCAATTCACTACAATAAAATAGAGCCATAATGGTCCGGTTTTCTGGTTTCTATTCCTTTAACCTGTCATGATACAAGAGGTTTACAATGAGAGTTCAAGTTATTTTCATGTAATGGTCGATGTAATAAACAAGCCATTCAGAGTTAATGAAAATCGACAGTATGGCGAATTATTACAGACGAAATTCAATCAAGCTGCTTATCAAAGAAAGATCTTTCAAAACTATACCTTTTTCATTTAGTAGAGGACTATACAATTAAAAGTTATTGACTTGAATGAAACTTAAACGAATAACTAAAGAAAATAAGAACAGAAACTAGAATCAATTGATGCGCAGCTCGTAGCACTTTGTTACAATTCAAACCATGACATCTGACACAGTTTCAGTTTGAAAGTTTCTACACGAATGGAACTCAAATTTTGACACAGTTCAATAATAATGCGTAATCGTAGTTTCATAGTTTTTTTAGACACTGCTTGATACTTAAAAAACCTCTATTCTAAGTACCAGCAACTATTTAAATAATACAGATAATAAAACGCATCAGTTTTGAAACATAATATTAGTAACATAAATTCGGTAGCCACCATAGCTGATCAAACATATCATCAAAGTAATACATTTATAAATCTGCTCCACAGATATTTTTGTGTATTTCGTTCATTTCTCATAGATACAACAACAGGTGACAAAGCGAAGAGTGGCAGAGTTATATATGGCTATGACTTTGACGATGGGAAAATGATAGAAAAATCTCATAAATAGACAATCTCATCTTACATTTTGCACTCTTTGACATTAAGTTGACACGGGTCAGCTTTCAACGTATAAATCATGTCTCGTGTTTTTATGCGTGGTGTCTAGACGACGCGCCAAGCCCAGGGGGTGGGACCCTCCCTTATATGCCATGACATAAGTTACCCTCTGTGCCCTTCTGATGTCCTAATGTCAAAGTATACATTAGCGAAGTATTAATTAAATAATTTCAGCATTATAGTTCAAACACTAATCAAATCGAAAAACGTAAGTTATGTTAATTTATTTTACATAAATATTAATAATAAAAATAATGTGTCAAACATGAGGATCAACATTATTTATTTATTATCAGGATTTTTATATTATTATGATACAAATTTATGAGTCTACGAGTATAACTATGTTTATCTTTATGATCTATAAGTTTCCGAAACCTATTTCTTCCGAGCCTCATTCTCGAAACCTATCTATAGTTTTTTTTTCATATTTAGCTATCCAAAATGACTACCCTGCCTGATAGAAAGCATGAGCAGAACCCGAACTCTGCTTGGGTTTATACAGCGGTGTGTAGTATATTTGCTAGAATGTTTTTATAATAGATTGCATCAAAAGTTCGCGTACATATAGAAGCAAGAGACAGGCTGTTGTTTTCTTAGATGGAACGAGGAAATGTATGAGCTTATTTGTATGTAAATATGTAGATAGGCCTGGATACCGAGATGACATTGCGGTGACGTATTCTATCTAGGCGGTCAACCTGCTTATGAACTGTTACTTCTTGGCAACTTATAGGACACCTGCGTGAGGCTTTGTCATAGCCAGTGGTGGTATTAACATTAATGAGTTCCGAGGCACCGTAATTAAATATAAGTTACTTAATCGTATTACTTTTGAGTTTGAGAAGATTTGCTTGTTCTGAATCGAAAAGTAGACTTTAAGATAGGCTTTTTGAAATATGAAAATGAAAGTAATACTTAAATCAATATCATCAGCCTGTTGCAGTCCTAATGCAGTACTGCTGAACATAAGCCTCTCCCATTTCACTATTTAGATATTCATCTACTATATAAAAATAAGTCGGATTTTCCTTCCTGACGCTATAACTCCAGAACGCACGAACTGATTTCCACGGTTTTGCATTCGTTGGAAAGGTCTCGGGCTCCGTGAGGTTTATAGCAAAGAAAATTCAGGAAAAGCGGGAAACCTTTATTTAGAAAATAGGGGATGACTTTTTTATGGGAATCTTTTAAGGGCAGGACGACGTCTGCCGGGACAGCTAGTTAGTTATAGTTTTACCATATATCGTGTTGTTAACGATATAATTATATTCCTGGATCCAAATGGCGATGATAAATTCAGGCATTAGTATTAAACTACGTACATAAATATTGTCCTAATATTAATCAGCTTACCTACATCCTCTGAAAAATGATTAAAACTAATATTTGGAGCCAAAAGTTTTAAAACCATGTATTTAGCGATAAAACTTATATGAAACGAGCAATATTACTAGTGTCCAGACATGTCCGGAAATATCAATGTCATTTCAAAATCATTGAGATTGTAGATCACACAAGTATTGTGCTGGACATAGGCTTTTTAGGAGAGAAGGAGGATAAGGCCTTCAAGGAGATTTTGGACTAGTATACGTACGCTGACCAGCAGGGCTAGTATAGGGTTTGTTTCAAATTTTCCTTCTCTGTACTGATGTTGGATTGGGCAGTTTGCTCCCTTAGTCCTTGAGAGGAATGATGATAATTCCTATTCTTAATCCGTCACCACTTAGAGAACCTTCGCCTTGTGATGATCGAACCTAATTCGTGTAGTCACGGTTAGTGCAGTAGTCATCAATTTTACGCATATGTGATTTTTTGTTTATCATTTTGGGGATTCTCGATTAGTTTTAAGGAGTGTTATTTTTCAAGGAGTAAAGTGACACAACGCTGAATATCAAATTAGCAGCTTTTGCCAACGCGTTTCCTCCCGTGTGTGTGTCGGTTATCGCGGTAAAGAGTAGCCTCTGTCCTTCCTCAAGAATCAAAGTATCTCCATGACAAATTTTATTGAAATCAATACAGCGGTTTAACTAAGCACAATAGACTGACAGACAGTCACTTTTCAATTTATAATATTACTGTTTTTAGACTTTCACGATTTTTCGACTTTCACATTGCATGTTATTAGTACTACCTTAGTTATAATATTAGTATGTTATTAGCTGATGCCCGCGGCTCCGCTCGCGTCCTAGGACTGAAAAATAGATAGTAGCCGATTCTCAGACTTACTGAATATGCATAAAAAAAATCATAAGAATCGGTCAAGCCGTTTCGGAGGAGTATGGCAACGAAAACTGTGACACGAGAATTTTATATATTAGATTAGTACTACAGTATTTTAAAGCACTCAAATAGTCTGTACGTTACGTAACCACAACATGTCTTGTCAGTCCCCAGCCCGCACTCGGCTAGCGGAGGGGCGTTATGGCCTTAAACCTCTCTTGAGAGGAGACTCGAGCCCATCATCAAATTGATTAAATAATCTGTGATGTAATGAAAGGTTAAATGTATTTGCAAAAGTATATTTTTACTAGATTACAGAGCGTATATTTAGCAATACCTCAATTTGCATTGTAGCTACCACATGTCGTATTTATGATAGGTATTCAGTTTGTATCACAATCGTACTAAATGGATAATCAGGAGTTGCTTCACGTCCTCTTGACACGCGCGCGTAAATTTATCATAACAATAAGTAACCTCATTCGTTTACAAGTGCTGGCACGATATTCTTTCTTTATACGTACATTTTTATCCTCTCGAGTTGGAATAATCTTGTTTATTTAGATTTTTCTAAAGCTCTTGAGTAATTTTTATAGTAATGTTATCTTCTTCTATACACTAATATATATCTGCCATCTCGTACTTACACTTTTTCTATAATAATATTATAAATTCGAAAGTTTTCTTTCCTCTGTTGTACTCTCACGGCTAAATCACCGAATGGTTGGTATGAATTTCGGTAAAGAGATAAATTAGAAAAATAAGTGTAGAAGGAGAAGAAGAAGAAGTGTAGAAGGGCTAAATTTCGTTGCGTTAACCGACGCGCTATTTTAATTGTCTTCAAAAATATGTACACCACCATGTGGTATGACTTGAATCCCTGTATATGTATAGATAACATACTCGTATATACGTATTTTTAACTACCTATATTTTTCTCAGAAATCTGTAGAATCGATTACTTTAAATATAGTTTCGTACCTACTCATATTATCACTTGGTAAATTATGATTAATTTCATATCATAACTAGCTTATGTCCGCGGCTTAACCAACAAACAAACTCCAACTTAGGGGTGCTGTTTCCAAAATCCACTCTTAGTGCTCGACTACACTCCTCAAGGAAAATATACATGTCAAATTTTATCTTCCTGCGTTCAGTAGTTTCGGATATGCGGTGTCTAATAAATAATATTTAATAATACCTACCTATTTTAGTTACATGTATGTAATTAGTTACATAAACAAATATCCTTTCTGAAAATAGAGGAATTCTAAAATAAACTCGTTAACTGTGTAATTAACACAAAATTGCATGTACTTAACTATAAAACTGTGTAATGCTGAAACAACTAACAATGAGTTAAAATATTCTAGTAATAAGTATATTTAAGAAGGAAGTTAAAATATTTAGGAAATGGGAGACATCAATTGTATTAATGAGATTTTATAACTTCAGCACGTCCGTTTGATAGGGAGCTAATTTTGTTTATACGAATTTCATCATCACAAGCACAAGATAATCTCAAAATCGGGTATCGCATTAACATTTGCAAATACATTCCGATATATTAATAGTTAAAATTTAATATCATTAATGTTTAAAATAAAAAAAAATTCAAGGCATAAGACTTGAAAAGTACTTAGAAAATCTGCATCATTCTCATTTTCAGAGTCACTGGTAGGCTAAAATATAGAAAAAAAAATTACAACAATTTGTTTTTTTTTTCCTCTTCCGTATTTTTTTTGTTTTTGTAAAACAAAAGTTTAAGAGTTTGTAAATGGCAAATAGATTACAACAGATAATTAATCAATACTGTAGTTCGCAACTCCCCAATTTTATATTTTGTCTCCTACTCCATCCAAGGATTGGCTGGAAGAAATCGCATTACGCGATAAGGCCACCATTTGTGCAACTTTTTTTTATGACTAGTTTTACAAACTGTATTTTTTGTTTCCTTGTGTTATTGTACAATAAACAGTTATCTATCTTACAGTACCCGGGTAGAGCGTACAACGGGTATGAAGAATGCTCAACTGCTTTATGTAAATGGAACGAGTCCACGTTCACAGCCGTCCACGCCACAATTGCTTCGAGTAAGTATTAGCCTATATTCTGATGACAGTCATTTCAAGTAATCAATATAAGAGCTACGCTGACTTCAGCACAAATAGACCGGCTCAACCGGACGGTGCTACCCTTCCACAGAAGAAAAATCTAAGATGACAACATTCGTGATGTCGTATTTTGTTGGTGTCGTGACCAGAGGCCCCAAGATGCAAAAACATACCAATAGGCCGCTGTGGTGTACGACTGCCGGTGTTTAGTGCGTAGACTTGTTGCGCTGGGAGTCCCACACATACCCTTCGCTTACTCCACGCGAAGGGTAAGGTACCTCGCGTAAAAAAAACAGGTCGCAATACTGCATCGTCTGCATTCGCAATGAGTATTATGTCCATTCTTCTTCTTAGAGTCTACTCTTGGGTTTCGTAAAGCAGAGCCATTTTGACAGGCTTATATAAAAAAACCCGTTCGTTATTCTTCAACATTGCTTAACTTGTAAACACGATATTCTTCTGTAACAATCAACAGAAAACCATCAAGTGCCCTAGTCTTAGTGTTGTCAATTTTGGTAAAGGTATGACTCCAAATTGAATTCCTTTAGAATTGTGAATCATTAATATAAACAATATCATGATCCTACAGATCCTCGAAGAGACAATACAGAAGAAAGTTCCGAAATCCCTTCTAAAGAAGTCAGGAAAGCGCGACGTAGAGAAGTATCGACTTAACTTTAATATAAGCGAGTCTGTCAGTGACAATCTGTTCCAATATAGGACTAAGTTTGTCCAACACATGCTCACCAGCCCAATGTACGCTAATAGCGCTGTCGGGAAACCCTGGGAGATGATTGGCAGGTACGTAAACATCTCCGATTTTATTAAAAGTACTGAGCGTTTATAGTTTATACATGACACGAAATACGTTATGACAAAATTCAGGAAAGTTACTATAAAAATAGCTATAGTTTTTGGGTACTTTAAGCTTAAGTTATGCTAAAGTAACTAAATATCTGTTCCCAAAGTTGGTAGGTGTGGTAGTTAAACTACTGATAAAAAACATACTTCACTATTTCTAAATATATGTTATCATCATTTAGGGCCACAGCACACTAGCAACTTTTAGCACCGGCGATTTTGCGACTGCATCGATGCTGCATCGCGTTTAAGCTACTTTCTGCGTTCGATCGCGGTATCGGAAACGCGCGTTTTAGCGACTGCTCAGATGCTTGGATCGCGCCGGCTGTAGTGTTGTCTATAATTTTCCGACGCCAAATCGATGCTACCGGTTTCCGAATGTGTGCGGAGAGTAGCGTTCGGCTGCTGTGTTGCGCTTCTAAAAAGCGACTCAATCTCCGCGTTTGGCGTTCTTAAGTGTGCGGTGTGGAGCGTTCTTTCGCCATATTTAGCCACTAAAAAGCGACTAGTTGCCGATCGCTGATGCTAAAAGTAGCTAGTGCGCTGTGGCCCTTAGGCATCCATTTGTGCACAGAGAGTGAATTCTACTATTTTACAGATAACATATTTAATAGATAAATGATTATGCTCATCACACAACTATTTATCTTGTAAGATGTCTGAATCTACAACCTCTAGTTTGTCAGTCGTCAGAATACTATAGTACATAATACTTCATTAAAGTATAATTATTAAATTTCAGTGTCTCAGAGCAAATAATTGACGAGCTTTTATTAAGCTGCGTAAAGGACATGGAGCTGAACGACTATATCCTTGCGTTGTACAAGCAAGAAATTTTGTGACGTGTTGGGATCAACGCGTGCTTTAAATATATTATATTATTTACTGTTTTGTTCGTAATACATTGTTTATTTTGGTATACGGTTCACTTGTTTTATTTACTAAATGTATACCCTATAGCGGCTGGGAAGAGACATCGGTTCAAAGTATCGCCACTACAAGAAGTACAATAGGGATTTAATATCGACAACATGCTTTATAAATTTGTTGTAGTAAAACCATTGTGATGAGAGAATAGTTATTGTTATAAAAATATCCTGAACCTTCTTTCTCAGTATAAAAGAAATGAAACTGTCCTAATGAAAGTTATAGCAATACACTGGCCCTGAACATTGCTAAACCAATAAGTTCCGCATATCAATGCGACTATCTGTGCAAGTTTTGAGAAGTTACATGTTTAAGGTAATTTAATAAAATCATGTCCGTGTGGTGACGGATTAAGAATACGGATTGTCACCACGCCTATTCATCCCGCGGGTGTCGTAAAAGGCGACTAAGGTATAAACTACGCAAGACAACATATCGATGTTGTCTTGCGTAGTTGCAAAGAGAAGAAAAACTTAAAACCAACCCTATACCAACCCCTCTGGCCAGCGTGGTATAGTAGGCCAAAACCTCCTTTCTAAGGAGGGGCCTATGTCCAGCAGTGGACTGTTAAAAGTTGTTGATGATGATGATGATGATGATGATGATGATGAATAAAATCAGTATAAAATCAGCAAGTGATATAAGTTTAAATAATTTTAATTAAACTACATGTAGTTAGTCCCAGAGAAAATTACGACACGTCGAGTTCTTCGGAAAATCTTCGAAATCATTTTCATCAGTTTTAAAAATTGACTTATTGGCACTGCTTACTGCGTACTGAATTTAGAGTTTTAAGAAATTACCTTCCGTTTTGGTTGTAAGAATAAGTAATATTTTATCCACGGTTTAAAACCACCGATGAAAATATTTCACATGTTGCATTTTGAAAAATAGGTTCTGTAGTCATCCATAATGGCTTTCGTCGTGTCCAATAGATTGATTGTTATATTTACTCATTATTTCGTTATTTTTGTACAAAGATTTTATATTTCGTTTGGTTTAATATATAAGATACCTTGTGAACAGTGTTCTTATGAAACAAAATTTCACATTCACTACAATTGACAAGTTAAGTATATAACTGACCTCACTATGAACAATACACTCGTACGTAATAATTGTAAGAACGTCCTTAAAATTATTAAATAAATAAATAACATTAAATTATGCATATTTTTATTTCAACAAGTTCTTCATTGTGTCGGTAGTGGTCAACGTACAACAGTACGGCTTCAGTCTTACCGGTCATCATTTGCATTTCGAATGTACAACAATGTACACAACTTAAATCCTAGTAATAAAATGTATCTGTACAAATGATTTAATAAATTAAAATAATAAACTTAACAAGTATTACTTTATTCTAAGTTTGACTTGACTTCCATAAATTTACACATCCTTTCTCTAAGGGAACTCTTTACAATATGTTTATAATCAAAGTTAACAATATCAAAAAAGCGGCCAAGTGCGAGTCGGACTCGCCCATGAAGGGTTCCGTATCAGCAAGTAACATCATATAAAAGTTCTTGTAGTTCGTTGTGACTTTCATCGATGTTTTTATACTAGTGTATTGATTGGATGAAAGGTTAATTGCGTGTTACGATTTATGACGTATTAAAAAAAAACTACTCGCTAGATCTCGTTCAAACCAATTTTCGTTGGTAGTTTACATGGTAATGTACAACATATATTTTTTTTAGTTTCATAACTCTCTTATTTTAGAAGTTAGAGGGGGGGGGACACACATTTTTCCACTTTGGAAGTGTCTCTCGCGCAAACTATTCAGTTTAGAAAAAAATGATATTAGAAACCTCAACATCATTTTTGAACACCTGTCCGTAGATACCCCACACGTATAGGTTTGATGAAAAAAAAATTTTTGAGTTTCAGTTCCAAGTATGGTGACCCCCAAAATGTATTGTTTTTTTTCAATTTTTTTGTAAAAATCTTAATGCGGTTCACAGAATACATCGACTGACCAAATTTCAATAGTATAGCTCTTATAGTTTCGGAAATAATTGGCTGTGACATACGGACGGACAGACAGACAGACAGACAGACAGACAGACAGACAGACAGACAGACAGACAGACTTGACGAATCTATAAGGGTTCCGTTTTTTGCCATTTGGCTACGGAAAATCGCAAATAAAAAAAAGTTTGTAAAATCGACACGAATAGATAAATAGGAATTCAATATCTATGTGGATTTCTAGAACTGATATCAAAGAGAATGTTAGACTACGTTTGACTGGTATTTTAAGTTCGATCGTCAAGAATCACGAAGACAGATTTATTTTTGCGAGAGTGAAAATGGCCCAAGATTTCATTCGACTCAATTCTCTTTCTAAATTTACTCACTGGCATAAGTTTACTTCTGCACTCACAATTTCCTTTTCAACATTTATCCTCCTGTAAATTACTTATTTATTTTAAATCGTTATAAAATTTCAAAAGTATTCATCTATTTTTTGGTGGTTTTTATATTTGAAGTAATCTCGGTTTACTATATTTTACACATCTAAACTATTGGTGATGGTTTAGTAAGAATATTCAGTAATATTGAGGTAGTAATTCAGCTGCGTCATGCAGATGCAACATTCTTAATGAAACTTAAATGTTCACTGTAATTAGCACCATAAATTAAAATATTTTATATAAAACTAGATTACATTTAAATGATATGAATATATGTTTACAAAAACATAGTAACTATAATTTGTAAAATAAGGTACTTAGAATAAGACTAGGTAGAAACAAAAACACCTCAGAATTGAATACACATCATCAGAAATTCGTTTACTTAATGTACAGTCAGCGTCATAATGATATTGGCGTTCAAAGTGGTCAAAATGATGTGAAAAACATTAATTCAATTTGATGTTGGCACGCAAGGTGCTCAAATTGTTGTACGCATTCAAAGTGGTCAAAAGATCTTAGCAAGCAGTTGTCAATAATATGTTAGCTAACAGAGTGTTCATATTGATGTTATCAAATAGGTTGTTCATTGGTTTCTAAGCATGCAAACTAGTCAAAAATATCTTAGCAATAAACAGAAACCAACGTTATCGCCCACAGATAGAGTATACTTTGCAGATTCATCATTACTTTTAAATGTTTGTCCTTTTTTGTCTTCAATACCTTTCTCATTCATTTCTTGCATGACGTAATTGACATGTCTTTTGTTTCGAACGTTATTAAAAAACATAGTCCAATATTCTATTGAATCATAGGTAATCTAAAATATTAAACTGAGAAAAGGAGTATGGATGTAGATATTTAAATGAGATAAAACCAATTGAAATTTCTTTGATAAAAAGTAGAACTAATGATACAATTATTTATTTTCGGGTAAAAATTCTCATTTGATTCGTCTTCTTGACGAGTACTTTGACACTCTAAGATGGTAACCAGGGTCTCATGATGGAGCTGGAAGGTGGCCATAGGAACTCCGTAATTAGACGCAACCCCATCGAAATTGGGCTCATTTTATTCGTCTTTACGAGTACACTTGATACTATATGGTAACCAGGGTCTGATGATGGAGCTGGAAGGTGGCCATAGGAACTCCGTAATTAGACGATACCCCATCGAAATTGGGCTCATTTTATTCGTCTTTACGAGTACTTTGATACTACATATATGGTAACCAGGGTCTGATGATGGAGCCGGAAGGTGGCCATAGGAACTTCAGCAAATGAGTCGATGTGGTTGCGTTTTTGGTTTTTTGTATAAGTTACATATTCATCAACTGTTCGGCTTTGTAGAACGTATTTTAATGTCCTACAATGTACGCAATGTATCTTGTCATATCGTAAAGCTCGTAGGATTCATTCAAGCTACACGCCGGGTACAGAAAGTACCTATTATAATCGAACGGTCAATTAATATTAAATTTTTACGCAGTTCATTATAAAGTCGCTCGTATTGTCTGATCATTTAAATTACGCAAGTTATTTAAACGCGGTTTTCATCTTAATTAAAGTTATCTATTATGGAAGATTTATTAATGTGATTATATTAGTGTACTAGATGCGCCCCGCGGTGTTACCCGCGTATCATTATGGTTGCTATGCAAATGTGTTATGCCTAGCAACCTGTGAAGTTTTGACAGGAAATAAACAGTGATACATTTTGACATCTACAATTTAATGTATTTTTATAATCACCTAGCTTTCGCCCGTTTATCTCGATTATTGCAGTAAAAAGTAGCCTATGTGTTATTCTGATATATAAGCTATATTACTGTAAAGTTTCATCCAAATCCGTTCAGACATACATACTCACAAACCTTCACGTGTATAATATTATTAGGATTATATAGTAGGATTATTTTAGTGGAACACATATAAAGTCAATGTTTCTTATAAACATAATATTTTTTATATTATAGCCAATACTGACAAAATTTTACGAGTAACATAAACTACAAATAACCTACAGTAATAATTTAGAAATTTTTAATATAATTTTTTTAATAATTTATTTGTGGATTATACCAACACATATTTGGAATAGGTGACTCAATTCTGCATTCTAATTCCAACAATAAGCTTCTCAAGTAAATGGCTTATTCACTTGCCTTACAAATATTATAGTCATTTAATCAGCTTCTGTGCTAGATTAAGCTAATGTTGGTTGTTTTTTACACTTAAAAGATATGACACTACCACACTTCATAAATATGTATCCAGTACAAGACTTACGGTCCACACAATATGATATTGTGTGGACCGTAAGTCTTGTACTGGATACATATTTATGAAGTGTGGTAGTGTCATATTTTCATATTCATGCCCATTCAGCATTGACACAACCCATAAACGAAAAAACCAAAATGCTTGATTTTTTTCAAGTATTTTAAAATATGTTTTAAATGTTTCCAATGTGTTTCATTGTAATTATTATTAAACTGGTTCTAGTAACAAACATCATAAAATATATCTGGGCGGATTAACATAGATAAATAAACTAAAGTTCCTATTAATTGCTGGTAAGGATACTGAGTACAATGAGTGTCTCTCTTCTCTAGCTTCAAATTTACTTCCATTGGTGTACTGACTGGGTTACAATTATTCATGATAAGCCTAGCTAATAAATGATCTACAAATTGTTCCTTATCTACAAAAATCTCATTATTGTTTCATCTGACTCTCATTCCTAAGCATTGTCTAATATTTCCCAAGGCTTTAAATTTAAATTTAGATTTTAACTTAGTCTTATGGTATTCAGTTTACAATTACAAAAAATAAATAAAATTGACCACATACAAGGCTATATATCATCCTGACATTATCAATATGTTTAACAAATAAACAAGGTTCATTGATTGACTTCCTATACCCCAAGGTTTGTAAAAAATCATCCACACGCTTATACCATGCCCTAACTGATTCTTTCAATCCGTAGATTGCCTTTGAGGGGTCCGAAGTTTATGACTCGGAACCCTTATGGATTCATCATGTCCGTCCGTCCGTCCTCGACTTTCCGTCCAAAGGATAGGTGCTAGAAAGTTAAACTTTGCATGAGTATGTATGTGTTGTAATTATGTCGACAAAGTGCTACAATAAAATTATGAAAAATATTTTTACTTGGGGTACCTCCCTTACACGTAAAGTGGGGATGAGTTTTTTTCTCGGGACTACCCCATCTTGTGGGGTATTATTAGATAGGTGTTTTGAAAACAATAATGGATTTTTATGAGGATTTTTTGATTTAGGTGTCCGTTTACGAGAAACTCCACTTTAAAGGGCACTTTTTTGTAAAAAATCTGGAAAAATTCGTGATGGTGGTCTATATAATGAACTTTAAAGGAAAACTGTAGCAGATTAGATGACTTTATTAGTTCAGGAGTTATAGAGGCTTAAGTTGTAAAAGGCGCTTCCTTGGTAAACGTCATAAATTAACACATTACTACGTAAAAATAGCAGTTATCTATTGGATACGATTTTAAAACCACGTATCATTATGGGTGACTGAGGAACCCTTTTATGTGCGTGGGGGATTTTTTCATTTAACATATTTATTTCATCAAAATATCTACCATTATTATATATACATTGCTGCCATCTAATAGGAATGTAATTTATGTCTTTGCGATAGAACTCAAGTGATCTAGATTCTACAAACTGTGTGAAAGCATTTTGTACTGCCTCCTGGGAAGAAAACTTTTTATCACGTAGAAAATTGTCTAAATTACGAAAAAAATGGTAGTCCGTTGAAGCAAGGTCTGGCGAATACGGAGGGTGACGAATGTTTTCTAATTGCAATTCCTCTAGAGTTGAAATGGTTTCTGCTTGACACGCACTTGGCCGATTTTTAGGGTTCCGTTGTCAAATGGCAAAAAACGGAACCCTTATAGATTCATCATGTCTGTCTGTCTATCTGTCCGTCCGTATGTCAGAGCCACTTTTTTTTAAAATTTAATACTTTCTTTTTATGACATTCCAAATTGTATAGTAAACTCATATACACATCTTCAAATGCCCATTCAAAAAAGCTGTGGTTACATCAAGGTGAGTTATGTCTAGATTATATTTCACACTCAATACAAGCAATAGTCTTATTGTAGTGACGGTCCACTGGTGAGAATGTTTCTGTATAGTCTGTGCCTGGTCTTTGTGTAAAACCCTTGGCGACTAACTGACCATAATATCGCACATTATCACAACTGTCCACTTTTTTCTTGAACACCCACTTACACTTAACCTCTGTTGTTTGTTTTGGCTTGTCCACTACTTTCCAAGATTCGTTTTCTTCAAATGATTTTAATGATTCCTCCTGTAAAGCTTTACACCATTCTCTTGATTCTAACCCATTTAAAGCCTCTTTATATGTTATATTGGCTGGTCTACACATGGATTTGTACCGATTTCAACACACACATTACTATAACTAAACCTCTTTCTTCCTCTAACATCTTTAGCGGGCTTAGTACTCTGTATTTTTTAAACTCGCTTATTGATACACTGCCAAATGTTTCTCCTGAAAGACTAATGTCTGTGTTTAGTTCTTCCTCTGTACTGTCCTCATTGTTACTTTTCTTAGTTGATGGTTCAGAGTCCGAATTATCAGAAGATGACTTAGGTTCTATGCTAATCACTATAATCAGAAGATGAATTATTGTTATCAATTATTACAGCTTGCATATTATCCCGTAACGATTCCCAAATCGCATTTACGTTAGGATATACGTTATAGGATAGGATTTACGTTAGACTTTTTAAGGTATACAATAATGTAGTACATTATTTTGATCTATCTCGTAGGGTCTCTATCTAATGTGATGTCGTAAAAAATGGGTTTATTTACGACATCACATTAGAAACCTCTAAAATTGTCAATGTTTCTCCACTATAATATTATGCATGAATTATACATAAAAACCTTCCTCTTGAATCACTCTATATATTAAAGAAAACGGAATTAAAATCCGTTGCATAGTTTCAAAGCTCTAAGTATTTATAGGGACTGACAGAGAGCGGAAGCGACTTTGTTTTACTATGTAGTGAAACTGCAAAGTATACTCTATCTGTGGGTGATAAGGTTGGTTTCTCTTTAATGCTAAGATATTTTTGACTAGTTTGCACGCTTAGATAGCAATGAACAACCTATTTGTTAACATAAATATGAACACTCTGTCAGATAACATATTATTGACAACTGATTGCTAAGATCATTTGACCACTTTGAATGCGTAGAACAATTTGAGCACCTTGCGAGCCAACATAAAATTGAATTAGTGTTTTTCACATCATTTTGACCACTTTGAACGCCAATATCATTATGACGCTGACTGTACATGCAATACAAAATACTTTTTTCATATAAATTCAAGGAACATTATTTTTAGCTTTTCGTACTTTTTTTAAATCGTTCAATTTACAACCATTTGAACCTTCATTAAATATTAATTGTGACTTGAATTTAGTATTTACTTTTCGAGTTCCTCGAGTTCCTACTGATAGTCTGAATTTCATAGTCTAAACTTGATTAGAAATAACATATTTGTTTTTTTACTAAGTTTTACGATGATAAAGCCCTCTTCTTGATCACTGACACAAGTGACCTTCACTTTACATAACGGGCTTCAGTTCCGTTTCTCCATCCAAGAAATGCAAGCTTTACGTTAGCTTCATCGCCTTTTTCCATTAACTTACCCTTATCTTTTTTCATATCGTTTAGGAGCGCTCCTCCTAAGCCGATCATAAAATAATTCAGCTAGAAGGATTTGCAGAGATTGCACAAACTCAAAGTAAAATTTCGAAAATAGAAGATAAATTTGCCTTTGTAAAAATAATAGCTACGACACTATACTTTATCATCGTTGTTTACACTTATTCGAAATGAATTCAGGACTTCACTAAATTTCTCCTTTTGTCTTTTGAGTGTGTCATTCTTTTCCATTTTTGGGAACTTTGGTATACTCTCGTTGCTTGATGCATCAGTGTGATACGCTTCTTCTGGTGTCGGTGGGTTTGATTTCATGAGTCGTGGCTTAGCTAAAAGTTGTGGTCCACCCAGGGCGAATATGTTTTCAAGTTTACTTTTTAATTCATTTCTACTCATTGCTTGATCTTCTTCTTCTTCAGATTCAACTGGCTTAGATACCACTGGTTTTTCTATCTCATTATTTACAGGTCGCAAATTGGGTAGCGTTTCTTTAGATAACAATTCCTTTTTTAGATCTAAGAATACTTGAGGTCGCTCTCTACTAGCCGCTACAGCTAGTTCTGCTTCTATACTGTTACCCGTTGAGTGTGATCTAGTTCTAGGAACGTCTTCTTCACTGCTCATTGATTTTTGGAATATATCGTTTAGCTTAGACATAAGTTTAATTTGTCTAGAGCTACCAAACCTTATATTGTCCTCACCTTGAGAGTTGTTTGATTCTATGCTCAGCCTGGGTTCATTAACGTTATTGTCTTCGTCTTCTTCTTTGGAGTGCTTAGAAGATACAGTATTAAATTTTTTAAAGTTTAATGGAGCAGGTGTTTTGAAATAGTTTTCATCAAATGGTGGTGGTACAGGTATGTTTGAAGCATCAGTATCTGCATCGGGACTAGATTTTAATATCTTACTATCTTCTAAATTATCTTTGGTGTGCGATAAAGGCATAGTATTAAATTTTCCATAATAGCCCAAAGGAACAGCATTTTTAAAATAATTTTCATCTAGTGGCGGTGGTACTGGTATATTTGAAATATTTGTATCTTCAATAGACTCACCCAATGTTGGTCTATCTAAAGTATCCGAGTATCCTGATTCATCTGTTCGAGAATTCGTTTCGCTTTCATTGAATGCTGTTATTTCCTCGTCATCGTCTTCTAAAATGTCGGCTCTTTCTTCTTCTTCTTCTCTAAGTTTTGGCAAGTCCTCCCTATGTACTTGAGCAATAACATCGTATTTGGATAACACTTGATTACCCATTGAGGCATCTGAGCCTGCATCAGACAGTTCGCTTAGTGATTTTCTATGTGGAATACCACCCTCACTTTCATTACTATTTTTCACAATCTCCACATTTTCGCTCTTCGTTTCTTTTAGACTTATTACTTCACTATATGAATCTTCTTCGGCTTGGAGAACCTGGTCCAATAAGTCTATTATTTTCGCTTCTTTCTCGGCGCTATTTTCAATTTGTATTTCTTGTATAAATGGTTTCGCCATAACTGGCTGATTACCAGCAAGTGTGCTTATATTTTCTTCCTGTTGTTCATGGTTCTTAAAACGTGTTATCGTGTGTGGTGGTGTTGGGGATTCAACTATTATTTTAACTGTTGGCTTGCCATTATTGATTACGTGATCATCTAAATCATCAGTTTCACCTTCTGCTTGCGTATAGATACAAAGAAATATGAAATAAATGGGTATACCTGAAATAATTACACTCTCATTAGTACTACTTTGTTAAAGGTATTTTGTTTCGAATAAATATATAAATCATGTTTGCTCACCTATTAATACCCATATCAAAACTCTAACCCATGAGTGCCAACTGATGATCGCCGCCAAGTTAATGTTAACGTAAATACTTAGACATGGAAGAAAAGGCACAAGAGGAGTCTGTAAAAATTAAAGATTAAATAAATACCTGAAAGAACGTAATTATACAAATAGCAATAATAAAAAAGTATTTACCTTAAAAGATAGCTCCTCATCATTGGCAGGCTGCAGAGCCAATAAGATAACAGTCAGAATTGCCAATACGTGAAGACTGATCATGGCTGCGAGTGGTCGGTTCGTATATACGAAGACTATTGCTATGGTTATGCATAGACATACTGCAAAAAAAAAATGGCAAAGAAGTTGAAAACTGTGATAATCCGCCTTGTGCAATATGTTTGCAGGAAGTTTAAATAAATAAATAAATAAATACTCATCCCCATCCATAAAGTACAGATATCCCAACCCGTTTCCAATTTGATTTGGGGGCTATATCCAAGTAATTGTGACCGTTAAGGGCGACCACTTTCTTTCTTTTTTCAAACGGTACGGCTAGAAAAAGGGTTTACTTGTCCGTATGCCTATCACCTATTACACTGATGAGATATTTTTTTCGTTTTAGGACGTTAATTTAAATATAAGTGGTATATGAACTCACCGTACAGCAGCATTATTAAATTTATAATTCGCTTTGTCTTCCATGTCGCGCGTCTGTCTGCACGTCCTAGGATTTGCTTCAAACAACTGGCCTTTTCATTGGGTAGTGAATAGGAATTGTGTCTGTAAATCAAGCAAACTTTCGCTTTTAAAATTTGAAATTGAAATTTATATACTTTTGGGATAAATGTGTAAATTATTACATAATTATAAAATAGAAAATACATAATTATAGTTTAGTACCTTAGTAATACTACAGATATGGCCACCAGGGTGTAGGACATGAGAGCGCCGATACATAACATGAGGAGCAGCTGCTCAAACTCAAACAGTGATGAAATGATGGCTGGAAATAAACGTCCATTAATGAGATTCCATGCTCTTGTTAATTTGGATGTTGTTTGTCTATTGCAGCCACTTCTATTTAACTGTTTTTGCAAATACAAAAAATTCAGTATGTTTTTTTTGGGTATACAAAATATTTTTTGAACCTGTATGCAGCATTTCATAATATTGGTTGAGTAATGTAACATTGCATGGCATTATGTAACATATAAAGCTTCATTTGCTAATAACAATATTTTACGGTGACGCTTAGATATTACAGTAGATTTATCTTTGTCACTTCAATATACAGATTGGGCTGTTACCTATATAAACAATCATACTGAACATCGAAATCTTAGCAATTTATTTGGGTACTTTACACATAAAAAATTGACATTCGTAATATACGTGTACAGTACATGTTCATCAATATTTTCAAAGTGAATTATTCATTTACCATTTAAAGGTACCATCTAACCTACGTTTCTTTTATTACATTTATCCTCCAATACTACAAAATAAAATTACTATCATTATGTTTATTTTAAAAGATAACTCTTGTATATCCCAGTGTCACCCATTTGGATAGTGGGCTAGTGGTTTCAGCGGCGTGGCGATCGCTTAAACCACTAGGCCAACCGATTACGATTATGTTACTGTAATTAAGGATAAAACTTACCAATTACAAGAGTAGACACAATAGTAGCAACAATTGGTGACTGCTTGTTGGTATCCACTTTTGCAAACCAGTGGAAGAACAGACCATCAGCAGCCATGGAATACAGAAGACGTGGAAGAGGAAATATTGCTCCAAATAAACTGAAATGATGATGACTTAGTCCAAGTTTGGACACTAGCTATTTTTTTTTGTTAATTAACATTAAAGGAGGGTTTAGAGAACACACTTTATTTTTAGACAAAATATATCAGTGAATTTCAATGGCATTATATTTAAAAAAAAAAATGTTAATTAACTAATTATAACCAAACTTTTACTGGATAGCTTCTGCAATATAAAAATAACTATACCAATATTTTTAGAAATGGTTTTAAAGGTGGTATTACCTGGCTGATAACCCAAAAAGGGCTCCAACGTTGACTATCCACCACGGCCAATCCCATCCAACGAAACTGAAGGCCCTTGACAAAGATGCGACGGAAACCTCGAAACAAAGAATACAATCATTTTGGTTGCAGTTACACTTACGTAACTATATTGAACCGCACACATCTTCTTTTTTACCCGACTGTATTAGAAGGAGAGAAAACATAACATTGTTATCTTCGGTAAAAGAAATATCTTTCAGAACTACGTTCGTCACCGCATGCGGCACCATAAAGTATTTAGTAAGCTTAAAAGACAATGCATTAGTCAGTCGAATTTTATATAGATATTATGTTACTTATTTTACTTTTTCAGTTCATTGCATGCAGTCGGGTTTTTAGTTTCTATTACAATTCTGCATCATTCTCCCGGTTTCCGGGGTTAGGGAGAATGATGATGCAGGAGAAACATTGGGCCTCCGGTCTCACACACGCCAACGAAATTCGACAGCAAGAATGCTGTCATTATTAGGATAGTCTTCTGTGTGAGGGTAGTACTGCCACGTCCAAGCCGGTCCATACGTGCTGAAATCAGCGTAGTTCTATGTACTTCCTTTTTAGTTTTTTCATGTAAAGATTATCAAGGTATGTCTTTAAGTCCAAATGCAATTACTTAGTTAATTAATCATAACATAGAAAAGGATGGTTACTCACAATCTCATAGTAAGGCACCATCATTGTGAGTATTATACTGACGGCGATGTACACCAAGAACAAGCAGGATAGTACCCCTACAATAGACGTAGGTATGGTGACCCGAGGGGATTTGACCTGAAAATATATAATTGAGTTGGAATTGTCATTTTGTAAGTAACTGGCTTTCGCCTGCGGCTCCACCAGTAATTTCTCAGGCTCTTGACTATCTGTGTGCCAAATTTCATTAAAATCGGTTTAGTAGATTTGCCCTGAAAGCTGGACGGACAGACACAGTTACTTTTGCATTTACAATATTAGTACCGATTAACAGTCATTATTGCCAAATGATTTAAATATATTTTATATTAACTTATCCCCGCGGTAATCGTTGTGAAGTAACAAAGGTACAGGTAACGCCACAGTGCAAAAATAGTCTAAAAAAAGTTATCTCAATAGTCTTTAAATCATCAGCTAAATTCCAGTAAATGTCCCGTTCAGCTGTTCCAGGGATTAGCCAGAAAACAGACAGACATATTTTTTAAATGTAATTTGTACACTACATGCATATGAGAGTATACACATTACTTACTGTTAATTTTAAATTGTAAACAGACACTTAAGGTCGCTATAAGGATTTAACACGGACGGGACGTGGACGTGGTTGCCTCGTCATATACGGGAACGTGATGTAAATGCATACGCACCGTGACTGTGACTCGGATCTAACGTGTTAGTGTTGTGAACAAGGAAAGATGTAATTTTAATTTTTAAGAATTGGCTTTAATTGCTATTGAAGTGCTAAACATCGTCAGCGACGATATTTAGCACGTCCCGTGCGTGCCACGTTCCCGCCCCGTCCGTGTCTCCGTGAAGTATGCATTTACTTATACATTTTGTACGTAACGATGTTTGCAAAACTTCCCGTCCCGTTCCGTCCGTGTTAAGTCCCGTCACGTATGCAGCGGCCTTTATTATATTTATTTGTATACATAATTTTAGCCAAACGATGTTCGTTACTAGTAAAGTTCCACCTAAATCTTCATAAGATGATCTGACATCGTTCTAGAAATAAACATCCGCCTCTGATCACCCACCTCTTCAGCTGCTGCATTCACAACTTCGAACCCAACGAAGCAATAGAAACACACAGCAGCACCTTTCAAAGTACCCCACACACCGTACGGGAAAAACCCACCAGTGCCAAAACCCTCAGGTACCTCCGACCCTGGTATACTCCAATTAGCAACGTTAACTGAAAATAAAAAAATAAACATGAAATTGAAAACACTTGTCAACATAAAATAAAAAACCGATCGTACTGCTGACTAAAATTAAGTCAATGGCAGTTCAGAAAAGAGGGAGATACCTGGCCAAGTTGTAAACGATTTACGTTTTCTATTCTATTTCTGTATTCTCTTGTTTCATTGGCTAAATCATTCAGACACGTCATCGAAACAAAATATTAGCCAATGAAACAAGAGAATAGAGAAATATAATTAAGGACCACCGCACACTGGCTACTTTGAGCATCGGCGATCGGCAACTAGTCGTTTTTAGAAGCTAAATAAGGCGACCGAATGCTCTACACCACACTTAAAAACGCCAAACACGGAGATTGAATCGCTTTTTAGAACGATCGCGATCGTTATCGGAAAGTCGCTAAAACGCGATGCAGCATCGATGTAGTCGCCAAATCGCCGATCGCCGATGCTAAAAGTAGCTAGTGTGCTGTGGCCCCAAGAATTGAAAACGAAAAACGTTTGCAACTTTAGGGGGACTAAACTGATTGACTAAATTCATTTTTAATAGTGCAGAGGCTTTTGAATGTACATACATTGCTTTAACCAACACCTTCACAATCATACTCGAGTACAGTTAAATTAATAGATCAATTGAAATTCAATAATATCTGAAATGAAACATCTAAGTGATTGTATCATAAAGCATACCATATTCTACCTGTTATTATTTAACTAAACTGTAATTAAAATACAAGTTTTTCAAAAATAATTTTGATATCAATACAATATTATTATTTATTCTTAACTCTATGTATTATATTTATTTTTATACACTATGTGTCATTCTTCCCTAAGTACTCAATTCCCTTAAGTTCTAAATTTTTGAATACATCATGAACTACCATTCTTTCCATGTCTTTCTTTCCATCCCACGGTTGCCTGGAAGAGATTGCCTTCGGGCGATAAGGCTGCCACTTATACCTTTAAGTATAAGCTACCGTTGTATGTTATTATTCTGGTGTACAATAAAGAGATGTATTATTTAATATTATTAATATTCTTGTTCTTTATTGTGTTCTTTTTTTTTAGTTAGTTAATTTCTATTAAAGTCTTGTTTTAAGGAGTAATATAATAGCGGTATTAAAGACCAGCTTACCTGCAGCCGCTCCGGCAATAATGATGAACAGTATGAAGAGTAGACTGATACAGCAGACCGCACCGTTGATTAGAGACGCCTCTCGGACACCGACCAACAGTATTACTGTAACATAAATATTGAAGACAGTCAGTCAGTAAGTCCGTATTATTTTGAGTTAAACCTAAATTTACTTTAAGGAACATCTATTCCAGATCTTTTCAGAACTGTAGGTACATAAGCATCGGAAATCATTTTTTAAAGCAATACTCAAACGCAATTTTCTGTACATGTCTAATGTTTTCAATCATACCTATTCATTTTCTATATCTCTAATCTCTACCTCTGAATGTAATTAAAGTGATTCATTCTTAGAAATCTCACTGGCAGCAGCTGATAGCTGAATGAGGAAAGTGTTAATGACACTTTTTTTTGAGTTGGAACGGAGGCATGCTTTCCTTTCCTAGATAGTTCCGAAAGCCTACCTTCAAATTGCTTGAGATAGCGATTTCAGGTGCAATATTTGGTGTTTCTAATTTTCACGAAAAAACATGTGTATAAAAGTGCCTTCGTGCCTTTTTCTACAACTACCATGAACTGTAAAAGTAACAAATTCAACACAAATCTCCACTTACTTCCAAAGAGAAGAACTAAGAGGAATGCAAACAAATCGAAGTGTGTTGAGAGTGGGGTTTGCCCCAAGGGCATGGCTTGCAAGAACCAGTCTGACATGGAGTGGTTTGTAACTGAGTCTATGTAGCCACTCAAGCCGCGGGCGATTGTTGCTGAAGCTGAAAAAAAAAAGGAGAAAAATAGTTTTAAAATTTCATAAATTTATTCAGTTACTTATTCGCTGATACTTAATGCACAAATCTTACTTAATGCTTAGAGTATTTTTTTTACGACACATTGGGGTAGATTTGCATCACTTTGTTAACAAGTTTATAAAATTGAGGAGATAACATTGAGATTTTCAATAACATTTTTTACTTTTGAGTTGTCAAACTCTAAAAAATACTTTTTTTTCATCATAGAAAAATACAATTATAATAATAATCGTTAAACAAACTAACCGAAAACAAACTCGAGTATATTAATCCATCCGATTATAAACGCCACCAGTTGTCCAATAGCCAGGTATGTGTAATTAAAAACAGTTCCGGCCAGGGGAATTCGGGCGGCGAACTCTGCATAGCACAGTCCTGAAACCAAATATGGGTTTTGTGACATTAGTCGTCACGAATTTTTTTGATTAAACTGCAATAAATCTTAAGAAACAATTTGGAATCTGAACACCCAGGAAAATCATACACGTGCTTTAGTTGATGATTATAACGATGCTGTTAAACTTTTGAACTTTCTATATCCTATGGAGACGGAGTGTCACCACCCCGATTATACCCTGCCTGGTACAGTCGATTAAGGTAGTCCCTAACCTGGTCAGCATAGTCTAGAATTCCAACACCTCGTTTTTAAGGAGTGACCTATGCAAAGCAGTAGACTATTAAAAGATATTGATGACGACGACATAGCTATGTGTAGATATTTCGATGCAAATAATGAATAATTTTTCTCGTTATCAAAACGAGTACGTTTTAATCAACTTAATCAATAATTATTGTTGCTTGATATAATTCCTTAGCGATGAATGTATAGAACTGATAACATATTTTATCATTCAAACAATAAAATGTTTTCTTTTATGAAGCTATTCCGCTTTACAACCGTGTATTTGATAACATATAGTATTATCCTTTATCCATTTATTACGTGAATCATCGTTTTGGATTTGATTTATGGACATTTTAAGCGCCTGCATATATATTTGATATGCAATTTAAGTCCATTATAGCAAAATATAAGTACTAGATAAAAATTCACTATTAAATTAACAATATTAAAAGCAAATAACTATTTCTATTATGAAATCATATCTAATCAATTTTACGTTTGCTTGTCGGTTTTATTTTTTATTTTTGGTCTTTGGACTAAATGTTACCATATTGAAGCTAGAATAACGTACCAGTCAACAAGGCTGCCAGAGCAGCAATGAGGAAGGATAAAACTACGGATGGTCCTGCAATTCTGAGCGCCACGCCGCCCATCAGCAGGTACACGCCGATGCCCAGCGTTCTGCTCACGCCCAACGCTGTTAAGTCCCAACTGTTCAGACATCTGGAAAATGTAAAATGTTTTATGTAAAACTCATATTTATTTTAATTTGAATCGGATTGACAACACGCCCTCACAGAAAACCGGTGTTAACCAGTATTGTTTATCCTTTCACAAAGTTACTGAATTCAGCGGACCTCTAACCACCATTCTCATGATTCTGGGACTGACCATGACCATGACCTTTGAGTAAGAGGTAGCCCCTTACTAAAAGGTTAGTAACATGTGTAATTTTTGAGTTGTAGCTAAACTGGAAAGAGTGGTGGACAAAGAAAAGAGGTCTCCATAGGCGACGGTGACTTCGTACGTCACAAAAAAAATCGCCAAACACTTGTCGGTCCAAGCGTAGTGTAGTGACACAAAGCGGATTTTACAAAGAAAAAGAAGAAAAATATGGAGGGAGACACCCTATTTTCACAAAGGAATGCGCCTTAAAGTTGAATAACTTACTAAAGGACACCCAAGTTAAAATATAGTCTTAGCAAGTTCTCAACGTTTTATAAGATCCATCTAACTAATAAACTATACAAATAACACTATCCAGGAAAAAAATCCGCCCAACTTTACGTGTAAAGAAGGTATCTCTAAAATAATATATTTCGTGATTTTATTTTATCATTTTTTGACGTAATCTTTCTAGCACTAACCGTTTGGAAGATACGTCGAGGACTGTAAACTACGGAACTCGAACAAGAAAAAGTATAAACTCTTGAACTCGACTGTAAAAACTTTTAATAAAATTAATGTAGCTCTTTGTCTCTTTTTTGACTACCTCGTTGGTGTAGTAGTTAGCGTATGCGACTGCTTAAAGGTTCTAATTCCGGGTCGGACCAGAGGTGTTGTTGGGTATTTCTTACAGCAAATTCTCAATAATAACCTGGAGTAAGAAAGTTTGGCGGAAATCACGCCCGTGCCGTCGATCCCGGTTGTCATGAACATGTATGGCAATCGTTATTGGGAAGTCAGTACCCTCAAAGGTCCCATGCCAGTCGCTCCGTGAAAGAACTGATATTCAGGTAAAACCAGTTGAACTAGTAGCCGACTCCAAATAATCTTGGGAATAAAGGCTAGGAAGAAGATCTCTCTCAGACTTTTTCTCAAGTAGGCCATTGCTACGAGTATAATATTGACACCGCATTCTCTAAAATTACATACATACAGACGGCAAATATTACTCTTCCTTTTAGCTTCGCTATACTGGTCATCCCCATATTGGGATAGACTAGTATTATATTTAAAAAAAATAGATATTCGTTAGTATTATATTTTAAATAAAAATGGATATTCTTTGATTTTAAAGATTTTTTCCGAACATTAATGGAAAAACCAATGAAAAAGAATTTTCCAAATCTGTGCATAAATTCTGAAGGTTAAAACATATTTCTAAACAGAACCTTTTCAAATTTGATTATCATGTAATGGTGTTTTAAATTCCATTAAAACTCCAATACAAAGGTAGTTATGATAAGGCGATATAATATGCAAACAGCCAAACAGCCTGTTATCAATACACAGTACTTGAACGAACACACAAGCTGACACATAAGTATGTAATGTTTTACTCTGATAAGATGGCGGGCTTGTGGATCTAATAGTTGGTTGGTTAGTAATCCTAGCTGCCAAGCCAGAGGTCATGGAATCGATTCCCAGCCAGGACAAATAATTGTATGAGGAGCGTGATCATTTGAATTGAAGTATGATTTTTTTCTGCATGTATGGCCTAGTGTTTACTTAGCCAATTGTTGTGATCTCGTATCACACATAAGACAACACTTGAAACAACAATTTCTGATCCACAAATCGTTGTTCCAAGTCTGAGTGTTCTTTGTGTTTGTAAGTTTGTAAAGTCATCCGCGACACAGGTTTTATAGTAGGTGTTATGTATTTACATAGATATATTCGAGTATATTAGTTGTATAAGATTTTTATTGAAACAAAATAAAAGTGACCCACCTTTTCAAACTGATGGACTCTGGCCGTTCAATTTTAGAGCTTCTCTTCCTCTGCACAATACTCCAGATGGAATGGCATTTCCCCTCAGCCATTGGTCAAGACTGTGTTTAACCACATTTGGACCCCAATCACCTGTAAATAAAACAAAAAATTGCATGTGAGGTATTCATATTTACAAAGTATCTGCAATTGCGACTTCACTCGCGTAGTTATTTCGTATTTCTAACATTGAAAAGAACAAACTTTCATAGAATCCCTTATTGCATCTCTTATTTAACCTCTTTTACCAAAATGTTGAACTGTGTAACCCTATGAACTTAGGCTGAGCGGTGATTAATCAATCAGTCAATTAGGTAACGTAAACATGAAAAGATAAACGTTCGTGCACCCACGAGTGCGTTTCGGATATATCGGAAAAGTTTCAGATTCGATAAGGCCACTATTTCCATATCAGTGCATCACCTGCAGTGGGCAACCCCGAAATAGAATAGACAATGTCACCACCTCTATTCAAACCATATAGGTATCGTAAGAGTTGATTAAGTGAACAAACTATGCCGGAAAACATCACAGAAGAAAAACAAACTATACACCAACTTGCCTGGCCAGCCAGTCTGGTCTGATATATTTGTGGAAGCTTAGAGAATATGGCAATAAAAAAATAATAAAAGTAAATATTTCGAACATTTTACACACAACGCCTAAGCTTAGTTTGTATTATGGGTACTAGACAACTGATGTACAACATAAACATACTTTTTTTGTAAATACATACATATTATATCCCACATATTACAACCAGAAACCGAGACAGAGGTCGCATACGCTACCACCACCACCAAGGCGGTGAAGCAATGGTTAAAAAAAACGGCCAAGTGCGAGTCGGACTCGCCCATGAAGGGTTCCGTACCAGCAAGTAACATCATATAAAAGTTCCGGTAGTTCGTTGTAACTTTCATCGATGTTTTTATACTAGTGTATTGATTGGATGAAAGGTATATTGCGTGTTACGATTTATGACGTATTAAAAAAAAACTACTCACTAGATCTCGTTCAAACCAATTTTCGTTGGTAGTTTACATGGTAATGTACAACATATATTTATTTTAGTTTTATCACTCTCTTATTTTAGAAGTTAGAGGGGGGGGGACACACATTTTTCCGCTTTGGAAGTGTCTCTCGCGCAAACTATTCAGTTTAGAAAAAAATGATATCAGAAACCTCAACATCATTTTTGAAGACCTATACATAGATACCCCACAAGTATAGGTTTGATGAAAAAAAAATTTTTGAGTTTCAGTTCCAAGTATGGGGACCCCCAAAATGTATTGTTTTTTTTCTATTTTTATATAAAAATCTTAATGCGGTTCACAGAATACATCGACTGACCAAATTTCAACAGTATAGCTCTTATAGTTTCGGAAATAATTGGCTGTGACATACGGACGGACAGACAGACAGACAGACTTGACGAATCTATAAGGGTTCCGTTTTTTGCCATTTGGCTACGGAACCCTAAAAATATATACTTTTCCAAACAAAAGGATCCATTTGTCGAATGTCCCGTCGCCTCACACAATAAATTCTGATCTCCTCCACAAATTAAAATACGTATTACATGAAAGTCATATCAATAATAGGTACTTATGTATAAACATTCACAATTTCACGTATTTAGATTTTTTAAATTGTCAACATAACAAAGAATCGTAATGTTATTTGTTAGTTTTAAATATTTACATGTGATATAAAGTTCACCGAGACACGTACATACACTAACTTCATATTTATACATTTTTTTATACCAATCATATGTTCTTCTTAACCCCGCTCTACGTTACAGAACGTGAAGTTAAAATACTTTGGTAATTTTATGGTGAAGGTGTATATACACATAAGACAAACTTCAAAAAATAATAGCCGGTTCTTAGAAAACCAATTTACCATGTATCCAAAAATACACAACAATGTATTAAATGCTAACAATCTCAGCATCTACACACGTATAAAAGCATTACGCTGCAACAACGTTTAAGACAAACAAGCCTCGCCATAATCTTACTGAGTACCAGTTAATCTAAGATCTTATCTTCAGGTTAGATTAACCTTACGTTCCACAACGTTTCACAATTCTGATAACGGATATCAACAATGCAAGAATCGTCTACTGGGAGAAGAAAATTATTTTACACAAACGGTGCAGGATGAACATGCGATCAAGTGTGACAATTTTAGAAATTACTTTGAATGATATACATTTAATTGTCCGTGTGGTGACGGATTAAGAATACAACGTGTCACCACCCCTATTCATTCCATGGATGTCGTAAGAGGCGACTACAGCAACAAAATAAGCAACTAACACCACTGCCAAAAGAAGGAAAACTTGAAACAAACCCTTTACTAACCCGTCTGTCCAGCGTGGTATAGTAAGCCAAAACCTCCTTTCGAAGGAGAGGCCTATGTCCTGCAGTGGACTGTTAAAGGCCGTTGATGATGATGATGACATTTAATTACATTAATACCTAGTACATTGAAATGGGAATAAGATCTGTTTATCTTAATAAAATAGTCGTCATTATCAATTTCAGCTGAAAAACGTCCAATACTCTATGGAGTGCTATGAAGAACCTCAGGGATCTAGGTCAATTTCCATTTGATCCTGTGCTGCTACTACTGACTGAAATGGCTGCCATGTTGGTCTAGTGGTTCGTATATGCGGCTGTCGATCAAAAGGTTTTGGGTTCGATTCCCGGGTCGGACTAAATGTTTGTATGATCTGCAAATATTTGTATGTCCGAAATTTAGGTAGGTTTTCCAGCTAAAATATGTATGTTTTTACAAAAAAGTATATAATATGTATTTATATCACTTGCATAGTATCCAAAGCACAAGCTGTGCTTAGTTTGGGACTAGATGACGTTGTGTGACGGATGTCAAATATTTATATATTTAATTACTACTCGTGATCTTCTACAGCTCGTCGGGACACCTTGTAACACCCCCACCCACTAGTTGTCGTCCAGTACGGGGTCGTTACTCCAGAACCTTTTAAGTTTTTCAATAATTATCAGGGCAACATTAGTGGCGTCGGTTTGGTACTTTAGATCTCCTCATTACTGATTCGATCAAGCATTGTAATGGTATGCAGCGATTTTTTTTTTTTTTTAAAGACAACTCCCGCATTAGGAATATAAATTCCTGTGTCACGGGGGACTTTACAAACATACATGAAACGGACACAAAGAACACCCAGACTCAGAACAACAAATTGTGAATCACACAAAGTGTTGTCCTACGTGGGATATGAACCCACAACACTTGGCGTAGTAGGAAGCGGCGTGGCGACCGCTTAAGCCACTAGGCCAACCGTGCAGTCTAATGTCTTTATGCAGTCAGTTAGATTTGAGTGACGTAAAGTGACCGCGATATTTGGTCGCGGTCACTTTACGTCACTCAAATCTAACTGACTGCATCAATAATAAAGTTTGAATTTCTAAAATCGCTTAGTTTAATCACGCGAAACATGCTACATGGATGACTTTATTCGCAAGTTCCTAATCTAGAAGATAATTATATTAAAAGAAACGATGGAGCTAAAGTAATCTCCTTATTTTCATAATTATGTCCAAAAATTTACTACCATTGGGTGTTTTCTATGTATAATATCTATATTTTTTACAAAAAAAGGTAGATTTGTGTATTTATATCAGTTGTTTATAAGCCATAATACAAGCTCTGCTTAGTTTGGGACTAGATGGCATTGTGTGTAAAATGTCCGAAATATATTTTTATTAAGATTTATAGCATACATATGTAAAATGCTGTGTAGTGCCACAATGACTACAAATAAGTCTATAAACTGTTATTTTTCTGGTGATAATTCTACAGCATAAAGTAAAAGTTACGATAAGATTTATTTCATGATTTGCGAATTAATAAACCGTTCGTAACACTTTTACAGTTTTGCTGTTAAGAATATATGAGCGTTATTTCTAAAAAAAGTGTATTTGCCGAAAGATGACATGATTTTTATTTACTTACACAATAAAGGAACAAAAATGGGTTACAATGTAAATTGTATTACGGTGAAATCTTACATATAGAGAGGGCTTTGCAAAGAGATGAATTTCCTAGTGAACTTTTAATCTAGTTAGGTTAACCGTAAGGTTTTAAAGGAATTTTTTGACATTTTCGGCTCCCTTATGAATTTTCTTTAGTTTTATGGAATTACCATATAAAATCTAAAATATTATTTCATTTCTTTCGTAGCTCTATTCGATGTGCTAATATTATCTAAGGAGTAATAATATTGTGTGTAGGTGACGCAGGCTAATTAATAATCTTAAGGAATAAATTAAAGGGTCCAGTATATCAGCGACATAAGCAGTAAGTACATGGATAAGTTACACGCGTTGTACCAAGCGTCCCCGAAAAATTCAAAAGATTCAAAAAATTGTGCTCATCTGTTAGATGTTTTTTTAAAAAGCCAAATTTATAGTACAAGATGGGCATCGAGTAGTCTGTGGCACACAAGTCTAAAATCTATTTTCTGTTGTTTTTTTTATTAGAAGTCAAAGCTTTTGTTCAAACTCAACCACTGTTTCGCATGGACGTATAGTTCTATAAACGTCCATGCTGTTTCGCCCCTGATGTCTTGGTCTAATAACATAATTACAGCCTATAAGCCGTTTAGTAAACCGTTATTTATTTATTAATATTTTTAAATGATTAAAACAGTATTTTAGTAAATAATACATACATTAGGCATATAATGTGACGAAAATGTTAATTTTGTTTCGTAAATACGTATATTTTATCAGTTAAATATTCATAAAATTATGAATGAAACAATGCAATTATATTTTATCTATGTATAACTCAAAGTTTGACATTGACTTTTAATCATGTAATCAAATCAGTGATTCTGACGGCTAAGAAGTCGTCAATTTGATTTCCGCCCGGCACAAATATTGTGTGATACGCACTTTTTTTTGTTCTGCATCTAGACGTAATTCAACCTTATTGTAAGTATAAATTCATAATGTAAATCTAAAAATATTTATCTAAGTATGTTTTTTTTAAATCTCTGTTTTGATGACAATGAACTTACCACCTAATGTTTGTGGTAATGTTAATGTTAAGTGAATAATATTATAGTTAAAGTGTTGGCGTTTAATATAAACGCTTCTGCCGACCTTCTGCAAATAGGCGTGTGTGAATCGAAACAAAATAAAAAAAAAACTATACTCCAGATATTTATTTTTACTTCTATTTAAATAGTGCAAATAAAATGTAGAAAAGGTGAGAAAAAATATAGAAAATACAATAAAATGTATAGCACACTTACGTATGTACAGAGTTCACATATAAAGCACTTAAATAGAAAATAACTCTTTTGGCTTCCTAATAAGATTTAAATTGGCTCAAACTTAGTCTTTTAACAGTGTCAACACCCATTTCAAATTGTATCACTACGCCACAAAGTTTATTTTGCACTGACAAATAAATCTCACGAATTAGGGTTGTCACTTGAATATTTTATTTAGAAATATATTGTCATATAAATAAAATACTATAATGTAACTCGGTAATGCGTCGGCAAGTAGCAGGTACACTGACGTGATGTGAGAATAATTCTTCTATAACAGACGTTTCTCATGTGTATTTCAACGTCAACAGTTAGAAAGTAATATTTTGGCCATAGACCTCACACACGTTAGTTTTGACTTGTTAAGTAATTAATGCTTATATAATGTTTTATGTTTTTTTCTTTATACAAACAAAATTGTAAACAATATGGCGGATTAAATCGTAGCCAATTTCAAGCGGTTATCATTGCTTAGATATTATTTTTTAGTTGTTTTTTTTTGCTTTAGAAACTATTTTAACAAATAAAGTACCTTATATATTATTTAAGTCAATTTTTTACTGTGAGAATGCCAAGTTTTACATAAGATGAAACAATTTAGAAAAACAAATATAGAAAAAAGGTGACCCGTTCGATTATTTGCCATCTATGCCATAAAGAAAAACAATATTTCTATAAAATATGTAAATGTCAAGTTTATAGCGTCAACTCACGGTCATATTTTATTTAAAAAATGTTGTAAATACGTTGTAAATACATAGTTACTGGTTACTATTCAATTATGCTTCTCTAAAATTAATTACATTTATATTTATTAATTGAATTCTACTGTACAACACTAAGACACATCTCTGCACATATTTTTGTAACGAAATAAATATACTAATTTCTTATACAATTAAAACATTTGCTAAAAAGTAAAATATGTACATAATTTAGCGTTTTGTTGTAAAATAATTATAGTTTAATTAATTACGCATTTTAAAGTGTAATTATATTAAACCTCCATTAATTTATTTGAAAGTCAATGATAGCAAATGTCTGCCTGCCTCTGTGGCGCAGTGGGAGCGTTTGCGACAACTTCAGGTCTGAGATTCGTTCCCGGATCGGACCAAATGTTTGTATAATCTGCAAGTATTTGTTTTGGAGTTTGAGGGTTTTCTATGTATCATATAAAATGAATATATGAACGTATATCAGTTGTACCTGTACCTACCCATAGTATGTATTAAAAGCTAAAATGCTTTAGAAACAGTATATTAAATTTCTTCAACTTAAATGGTGTCCTATGCCCTTCATACAAAATATCTTTTGTTTTTATAATAACCATCTTTTACAATGTAAGTAACGATAATAAAGATATTGGTTATGTTTAGGAAGTTCCTTAATAGTCCATCTTATCAAAAGATATTTATAATTATTAATTAACGATCGCTTCTCGGAAATTAATTTTACCTACTTCCGATTGTCAAACCATAAATGAATCTTCATATCTATAAATGTTTATAATACTATAATTTTATAGCTTTGATCTACCGATGGAATATAGATAATAGAGATACTATAGTATAAGTACTATAGTATAGATACGCGATCACATTCTAGGGATTAAGCACTTTTGAACCGAAATGAAACAAATATTTAACTGTTTTAACAATTGTAACGAACTGAGCGTTATAACAAGAGCCTGATGATAAAACATAAAAATAAAACACAGAACAAACTCTGCTAGTTAGAAAATGGCATTCTTTTATTAATAAATAAATATCACAACGTCATCTAGTCCCAAACTAAGCAGAACTTCTATTATGGGTACTAAACAACTGATATAAATAAATAAACATCCTTTTTTTTGTAAATACATAAATATTATACATAGAAAAACACCCAGACTCCGAAACAAATATATGTGGATTAAACAAATATTTGTTCGGACCCGAGAATAGAACCCGAGACCTCTTGAATAGCAGCCGCATACGCTAACCACTAGACCAATAAGGCAGTTTTTCATACTAATGAATTCGATACATAGTAATCATCAATAACAACCCATTACGTCCCACTGCCGGCCTCGAGTCTCCTCTCACCACCACCACCAACCACCAACAGCCTTTAATAGTCCTCTGCTGGACATAGGCCTCTCCTTAGCAAGGAGGTTTTGGCCTACTATACCACGCTGGCCAGACGGGTTGGTATAGGGTTGGTTTAAATTTTTCCTTCTCTTTGCATTGATGTTGTCTTGCGTAATTTATCCCTCGTATTATTTTCTTTTTTTTTTGTAGTCTACTCTCGGGAGAGGGTTAAGGTTAAACGTCCCCACGCTGGCCGAGTACGGGTACCTATATTGTAAATTCGATAGTAACTTGGTCTGTCTGTTACGTTATTTAACAAAACCACAGCACCGATTTTTATTTCTTGCGGTAGGAAATAGGCTACTCTTTGTCGCGGTAGCAGATAAACTCACAGTCGGAACCGAGGGCAAAGTACGTCATAATTCATTGGCCAATAAAACCTGTTCTCCATAATTTTAGCAAAGTTATTCTATCTTATCTTCGTAAAAACATTGAATATAATGCGCAAAGTATTGAGTCATGCTTCTCTATTTGTTTCACACGTGAAACCATTTTGTACGTTCAGATAACAGATCTGCTAGCAACTGAATCATTCCGTTAACTTATCTTAAACCAACAGTTATAAAAAATTTAAAATCATGGTTAACGAATTTCATAAACTCTTTATAGCTATTTTTGGAGGTTTTTTTTTTTTCTCTTTTTTTTTTTTTTTTTTTTTTTCCTCCGCCTACCAATAGCTGGGGGAGGCGAGATTCGCGATTGCATTCCTCCGCCGACCGGTAGGTTAACTCTTTGACAGACGGTTTTTCGCACATAGTTTTTGTGTGAGATTAGTGCAGGAAGCTATTTTTTTAACCGACTTCAAAAAAAGGAGGAGGTTATTCAATTCGTCGGAATCTTTTTTTTTTTTTTTTTTTTTTTTATGTATGTTCAGCGATAATTTCGTCGTTTATGAACCGATTTCAAAAATTCTTTTTGCATTGGAATGGGCGTATCTTACAGGTGGTCCCATCGTCACCATATCGGGATCTGATGATGGGATCCCAAGGAAATCGAGGGAACTCCTCAAATGTCATAGGCACAATGTCGCGATTTGGGTATTAGGAATAGTTTTTCATTGAAGTCGGTTCCTTTTTGTTAAAATTATTTGTAATTAGCATAAAAAATTAATTAAAACAACAAATAAAACGTCACACACACTACCACGTATTTGACTCTATAATAATCTTTTGACAATTAACATTGTAGCGTAGTCTTGACGAAATCAGTGCCTGCCTGGACTGCCTCGTTGGTCTACTGGTTAGCGTATGCGACTGCTGATCAAGAGGTCTCGGGTTCGATTCCCGGGTCGGACCAAATGTTTGTGTGTATAATATGTATGTATTTACAAAAAGAAGTATGTTTATGTATTTATATCAGTTGTCTAGTTACCCATAATACAATAAATAAAATACAAGCTCTGCTTAGTTTGGGGATTAGATGGCGTTGTGTGTAAGATGTCCGAAATAGTGAATAATTATTATTATTTATAATAGTAATAGTTTTGATTATGATACATGAGTGAATACTTGTAATTCTCAAACAGTAATTTTGAGTATTTTTTTCTCGTACAAATGTATAAAATACTCTAAAATAGTAGGTAAATGTGTAAATAGTTTTTATACAGCTAACATTTAACATCATCATCATCATCAACAGCCTTTAACAGTCCACTGCTGGACATAGGCCTCTCCTTTGAAAGGAGGTTTTGGCCTGCTATACCACGCTGGCCAGACAGGTTGGTAAAGGGTTTGTTTCAAGTTTTGCTTCTCTTGGCAGTGATGTTAGCTGCTTATTTTGTTCCTTTAGTCGCCTTTTACGACACCCATGGAATGAATAGGGGTGGTGACACTTTGTATTCTTAATCCGTCACCACACGGACAACATTTAACAGTATTATGAAAACTGTTTGCTGTGTTCTTGTTTACAGGAAATAGTATACGTTATGTACTGTCAGTGTGTAAAAGTGATCTACGGTTTTAACTATATCACTTTACAATATTATATATTTGAAAGTCTGTCTATGAAACTATGTCTGTCTTTCTGTTACGCTTTTACGACTAAACTAATGAAATTATTTAGATGAATTTTGATAAAGGTAGGCTAGATTTACCCGTAGTATGGACCATAGTAGAAGGATATCAAGGAATCGATGTATCCGCCGGTGGAGCCGCGGGCAAAAACTAGGAAGTATACATATGTATATATAAATATACGCGTGTGATATAGATCGTATGAGCGCTTGTGAATGGCTGGTTACATAGCACTAAAAGTAAAAAAAGTTACAGATTTCAAAATCGTTCTCTATGACGCGTCATGACGTTTTCAAATAGACAAGCAACTTTTTAATGATAATGAAGTATAAATAAGGAACAAAAAAAAATTTTTGTTATACTTTATAAAACTCACATCTTATATCTAAAACCTTGAGATTAATTCACTTTATTATTAACTGAGAGAACAATTATCTTACACTCTTCTTCTCTCATTATCTGTGTGTGTAACCCACGTGTGACATATGTACACACTATCGCGGTGTAGAGAAGCATATTGTCCTTCCTCAAAAATCAAAGCATTTTGGCATGACATTTGGCAATTTCGAAGACATGTCCAATTTAAATGAAAACGTAATAGACTGGATTTACTTTCAAATTGATAATACACGTATGGATGTAATAATATTATAAACTTACCCCAAAACCCTCTACAGTTGTTGAAACATTTCAGTAAGAAAGCGACAATGTGACGTGACACTGCGCCCGCGCAACTCGAGTAACTAAACACTGATAACAATAAGGTTCCCGTGATAAGATAAAACAATAATCGGAAGATCTTTTTAACTTGTGTTACAGAAACTGTACCGTTTTTTTAAGAGTTCATATTTTAGTTACAATAGATCCTGATCTGAATTAATTTTTAATGTTATTTATGTAATGTATAAAAGCGATGTGTCTACAAATAGACATACAAAAACTTTTAATCCAGAATAAGATATTTTTCGCAAAATTATCTATACAAATAATTATATGAAGATTTGTTTGTGATTTCAAAATAAACAGCTTTTCATTAATGCATATAAAAATAACACGGTACTCAATTTTGTTCTCTCTATTTGTTCCCACAATCTCTGAAACGCCGTGATCGATTTTAACGGGACTTTTACTAGCACATAGCTTATGTTATATGAAGTAACTTAGACTACTTTTATGTTAATATAGAAAAAAATGGGTTAAAAGAGAATATGAAAACCCGTAAAATAGTGAACAATAACCGTTTCGAAAGTAACAAAAACCACGGAGTGCAGCTAGTACTTGTAAAATTATTAACACGAGCAAAGCCGTGGGCGACACCAATTTTCTTAATATCAAGAACAGAATACGTTAATCCTTATTAATCCTTACTCCTACTGACAGACATATTTATCTACTATATTCGAAAGTAGATAAATCTGTCTGTTAGTCTGTCGCGCTTTCACACCAAAACTACGGAACTGATTTAAATGAAATTTGGCACACTGATAGTTTAGAGAATGAGAAAGGCTTATTCTAAGGAGAAAGGACTATTTTTTAACGCGGTCGAAAACTAGATAAAATATCTATAATATAAATTTACTTAAGTATGACTCTAAATAAAGATTTGAACAACATTCCTCGGAAATCTGATTCGTAATATTCCAACAAATGAAACGCATTTAGATTTATTACGATAAGAAATTACGATTATGATAACGATTTTCATATGAAGATGTCATATTATAATTGTATATGTATTTAGAAATTAGGGTAAATGCGATACTATTTATAATCCTAAGATAACAGAGCCGCGCTGATTTTAGCATGAATTGGCCGACTCGAGCGGGGCGCTACTGCTCCTCACTAAAGGCTTACTTCAAAAGACTACATTTAAGCTGTCGTGTGTTGTTGGTGAGTCCAGAGGCTCAATGATGCAGAAGCATCACCCTAGGCCGCTATAGTGTGGGTCACCATACTTCATTATCTGCTATAGTGACCACTATTCATGTTTTCTACTCATAGTTCCATTAGGGAGAGTAGACACTTTCCCTATCTCTCTCTACCTCTCGCTACCGGCCGTCATACGCTCCATAGCCGGTAGCGATAGCGGTAGAGAAGAGAAGGCCCGGGAGGACGACCTCCACTCGGACCCGATCTGCGCCTCATGCCGCCCTGAGTGTGGCCGCGGATTCCCGTCCATCCGCTGAAGTGGCCAGCCGCTTGCGAAGCGCGGCCAGGCACTGGGGGGGGGGGTCCAGAAGGATATTTGTTCCCTGGACTCGTAAAATTCAGGCGCAGAGAGGGCACACCGTGTGGTTTTAGTCGGTTCGATTACGACACACCGCCCCGCTGCAAACCCTAGTGGGGTGACGTTCCGAGGGGGTTTCTACACGTAAAAAAAAACAAAAGGGAGAGTACACACTGGCCAACAAATCGGCCAAATACGTGTCAAGTCACGCTTAGAACAGGGTTGCGGTGTCACCCGCAATGGCACGTAAATTTCAAATCGTGTCCCATAGATAATTATTGTTAAGTTTACTTATTTTTTTTTACTTTTGTACGAAGATTTTCAAGTAAGTACTATCATCAAGTAAGGACTGTCATCGTAATTTTTCTTAAATTTTCTGAGCCAGCCGTTAGCTGAAGCTAGGAGCCCTGTTTTTACTCACAAAAACAACCTCTCAATGTTTTCAAAAGACCTATCTAATGATACCCCACTCTTAGTAGATAGTCTTTGTGAGGGACGAAGCACTAGGGTGCTTGGTAGGTGTAGGTAAAGACCTAAATGGATGTAAGTATGTATGTAATATAGTATGGATATAAGTCGGGATCTCAAACCGCGGGAGGACATTAGCGTCACTAATGCGACCTTGCGGCAACTAGTACCTACTGAATGAGGTCAGATGGTTCTGCTCGCTCGAACATCTGTGCAGTTTATGGTTGACGCTCTCGGTCTGTTGTAGCAGCGAGCAGTCCGTATTATCAGGTCCCGAAGTCAGCGAGATATTTCTCTACTGCCTTGATCAATTAATTTATGGCGGCCTGGTAAGGTAACGTCCTCTCCCCGGAGGTGTCGGACAGACGATGACAAAATGTCTACGGTGTGGTCTTGTCACACCTCTCTAATGGTTCGCTTTATCAGTGTGTTAATAACTTACAACTTTTTTACGTGAAGCAAAAATTGATTGACTGCCTTGTTGGTATAGTGATCAGCGTATGCGGCTGCTGATCAAGAGGTGTCGGGTTCGTTTCCCGGGTCGTTGACCACATGTTTGTGTGATCCGCAAATATTTGTTTCGGAGTTTGGGTGTTTTTCTACGTATAATATGTATCTTTTTACAAAAACAATGTATGTTTATGTATTTATATCAGTTGTCTAGTACCCATAATACAAGCTCTGCTTAGTTTGGGACTAGAAGGCGTTGTGTGTCAAAGGTCCGAAATATTTATTTATTAGCTTAATTATGGTCGAATTTCGACCACTGGGCGACCACTAATCAATAGTTAATATTTTATCTGGACCTGAGTGCGATTTTTCACCAAAGTTCTTCTCTAATAACTTAAAATATCATTAGCCAAAAGTGTGTTTACAAAGTCACAAATAAACAGTGACCAAGGAATGATGTCATTTTTATTTACTTAGATAACAGTCATACTGATTCAGTATCGGTTAGCGTCCTTTATCACGATAATTGTGAGTATCGACGTCCAGGGAGCGTGTAAGACCCCCTGGCTACCTCGACTTCCTTCACCGCGACATTAACTCAAACTATAAAATGTTCAAATTAGGTTAGTAATGCTAGTTTTGACTGCCTTGTTAGTTTAGTGGATGATCAAGAGGTGTCGGGTTAGATTCCCGGGTCGGATAGACCATATATTTATGTGAACCGCAAACATTTGTTTCGGAGTCTGGGTGTTTTCTATGTATAATATGTATGTATTTACAAAAGAAACATATGTTCACAGTTATCTAGTACCCGTAATACAAGCTCTGTTTCGTTTGGAACTAGATGACATTGTGTGTAAGATGTCTGAAAAATTTATTTATTTATTTTTATATAATGACTAATGATCGATATATTTGGCTAAGGTTCGAATTGTAATTTTGTATGTTGATAAGATTATGCTAATATAGTGTGTGGTTCTTCATTAATCTTCATTTTGTGTTATCGCTAATTAGGTTGTATCTATTTGGAACGTAACATGCTTACATTTTGGATTTTTTTTAGATACTTTTCAACAGGAAAAAAAATGATCTCATATTTATTATTATACATATACCAGGAATTTATGCATTCCCTTAATGCCTGTTATTTTTTCTACATGATTTTTACACTAATAAAACAATATATAATTTTACACTGTTAACCGAGCCTAAATAACATACATTTCAGAAACTGCAAGTAATAGTTATGAAGAAAAGAGTAACACAAGTATGTACGCGTTTGCATTCTACTTGTAAAACTCTTTTGTACAAAGGGGAAATCTCATATATAAAATTCTCGTGTCACAATGTTAGTTACCATACTCCTCCAAAAAGGCCTGACCGATTTTTATAAAACTTTGTGTGCATATCGGGTAGGTCTGAGAATCGGCCAACATCTATTTTTCATATTTGTGTTTATTTATAAAAAGAATCTTAGAAGGTTTTGGCATCTGAAAGATTCTAGAAATAAATATTTACCGAGATAGATACATATCAGGGCATATTATTGTAATATTGCAGATATTAATGTGTATTGCAATGATGTTAATGTGTTCCAAATAAAAATCTAAATTTGACCTGCCAATTTAGTCGTTAATAGCTTAGTAGTGGTAGTTGGACTGCTACGCCAAAGGTCTTGGGTTCGATCAGTAGTCTGACTACCATAGGCTTAACCTACTTTGAGATCAGATGGTGGAGTGTGAGGTTAAGTTATCAAACAGCGTAATTGACTAATTAGTTACTATTTAAGGTACATGTAATATGAACTCTAAAGAACTATTTATAGAATTCATTTCGCAACAAACCCAACATAAAACAATAATCTGTACTGGATAACCGTATATCTGAGTTGGCTTATGCATATAATGTATTGCTATCTTTATTTTTCTTAAGTAGGGTAACAAAACACATACATATATGAATTGATATAAAAACAGTTCTTGACAATTCATACCTGAATCAATTCCCACACTTTGTCACTTTGTTTTACTCCTTATACTTGAGACACATGAACAATATCACAATCCACGCCTAGAATGTCACTCCACAACACTTCAAGACACGAACTCACTCCTCACTTAGAATACAATCATCCCGTTTCAAGACTTGGAACTAAAAGGCTGGTGTCTCACTTGTTGTGTGCGCACGTTATCAGATAGCGAGATTAATAAGCGGCTATTATCAACATCGTACTATCAAGTTGTCGGAACAGGTGCTATCGGGCTGTTCTACATGTCATATTATTATAATGAGTACCGTAGTGACTTTTACTTTCATTACTCATGTAGCCAATTATCTTCTCATTAATAATGTTCTGCATGTATGTTAGTCTAGGCTGTCCTCGTTTTCTCTTGCCTCCTATTTTCCCTCCTAGTAGCACAGAATACATAATAGTACCAGCACAGAAGACTCACTCCGAAAAGTAAATTAAAGTTATAGATACCCTCGGTGTCAAAAGATTAAGTTCAATTTAGATCGCACAACGCCGAATCACTACGATTATATTTACCTACAACTGCGTCTCTTTCTATCGTGTAACTCTAAACTGTTCTGACGATGTCTGTTCGACCGGCGTGTCTGAACCGGCAGGCAGCCGGCCGACTATACCTAAACTGCGGAGTGACACCCCCCTGCTAGTAGCTACTTCTACTACTTATCTACACATTTATATACACACGTACATACACACACACGCGCGTACACACACACACACACACACACACACACACACACACACACACACACACACACACACACACACACACACACACACAAACACGTTAATTATTTTTTTTGGAAGTTAAATTTTGTAAAACTGTACTTTGTGGAAGAAAAATAAAACAAATATTTTGAAGAAACTGTCGTGTCTTTCTTCGTGTCTTCTTTCTCTATCTTTCTCTCCAATTGAGAGAAAGATAGAGAGAGAAAAATGTTCTGCGAGTTCACACACACCACATCAAAGCCTTTCATAGTCTGCTGCTGATAATAGGTATTTCCTTAGAAAAGAGGTTTTGATGCTTCTATACCACGCTAGTAGAGAAAAGTAGAAAGTAGAGTTTTTATCAAGTTTTCCTTCTCTTTCATCAGCAACCCATAACGTCCTACTGGGTTAAGGGGTTAAGGCCATACGTCCCGACGCTTGCTGAGTGCGGATTGAAGACGTGCAAGACACGTTGTGGCTAAGTAATTTTACCGTTGGGTGTTTTCTTAAGCCGCCTCTAACTTAGCTTCACGACTGTTATCTTATGATAACAACCGGGACCGACTGCTTAACGTGACGCTCATAATATGTCATGCCATAAGCGATCGCCCATCTAGGTACTGACCGCGGCGTCGTTGCTTATTGTTTTCAATCGCCTAAGGCCAATTGACTATTAGCGCTTCCTTCTCTTTGCAGTGCCGGTAACATACAAAATTAGCTCCCTTAATAGCTTATTACGTTACTCTGAGGTAAACATGAGTAGTGACAGGTGACACTCTGTATACTTAATTCGTCACCGCACAGAACATTGTTTTGGAAATAGAAAAAGAAACCTATTTTCACGAGCACACTTGATGAAGTCGCCTTTGAATCAAGAAAAGCAAATTGGTATTCCCTTAAAATTAAACATGTAAGGCCACGCTGATTTCAGCACGAATGGGCTGACTTGACCGGAGCAGTATAATCCTCACATAGAAGATCAACCTAAAATCATAGAATTCGTGTTGTTGTCTTTCGTGATGGTGAGTACAACAGCAACATTTTACAGGAACCGTATTAGGATTTCTATTTTAAAATAAGGATAGCTACACAAAGACAAATTTAAAAGCGAATATGGATAATAAACTGTTATTTAATAAATTCGTTTATACATACGCATAAACGAATTTATATATTAAATAGAATTCGCCCGCAGCTCCGCTGGATTATTGCAGTAAAAAGTAGCCTTTGTGTTATTCTGATATACAGCTTCAGTACGGAATGTTCCAAATGTTCCTCTGATATGGTCTCAAACTTATAAAGTCAGGTTGTGAACTCCAAGGAATAATCAACATCAAATTCCGGTGCTCCTTCTAGCAAGTGAGCAAATTGAGAAGCGACAGTTTTCTTTAACATCACAACCAAATTTATTACTGTAAAGTTTCATCCAAATCCATTCTGTAGTTTTTGCGTGAAAGAGCAACAAACATACATACATACTCACAAACTTTCTTGTTTATAAAAATAGTAAGGATTAGCAAGGATATTAGTACATAGGCACATACACTAGAATTATACAGTTGTTTCCTTGTGGATTGCTTATATTCCACCAGTAGGCGTAAATGCTATCTTTATATATATAATTCTTGTGTGAGTGTGTATGTCACTGAACTTCTCTCAAACGACTGGACCGATTTTGATGAAATTTTTTGTGTGTGTTCAAGGGGATCTGGGAATGGTTTAGATTCGCAATTGGACCTGGCAGGTGGCGCTGCGATCAAGTTCTGGAATTTTAAAGTTGGGCGGTACGAAGTTCGCTGGGTCAACTAGTAATATTTATATATTAGTTACTATATTTACTCACATACGTACTTTGGGAATGCAAAACATCTTCAAGCAAGGAAGCAAACTATGCAGGACATCAGCACAGCCAATACAAGGGAAATTTGTAAGAGACCCTCCTTTTAATCAAGATGCTGCTGGTAATAACTTTATTGTTTAATATTCATATCAACGTAGCCATTGCTATTTCCAAAATTATTTGGGGTCGGTTACGAGTCCAACAAATTTTACCTGACTTTTTTTTATATATTTAAGCCTGCCAAAGTGACAACTCTGCCTGATGGAAAGCATGAGTATAATCCAGGATTAGGGGCCACCATCCTCATTGTGAGGGTAAGCAATGCAGCATGGTGGTTCATACCATGGCGGTCAGGTCAGATAATTCTGCATCATTCTCTCTCTCACTAACGAAATACGACATCAAGAATACTGTCATTATTAGGATGGTCTTCTGTGTGACGGTAGTATTGCCACGGTCGAGCCGGCCCATTCGTGTTAAAATCAGCGTCGCTCTACTACCTATTAATTGTCAATTGTCAGTATTAATATTTGAGGTCACTGCTTCCCAATGAGAATCATCATTGGCGTTCATGGATATCGTGACCGTAAAACCACGCAAAATTTTCAGTCTCCAGGCTGTTCTCAAAATTTTTGTAAAAGAAACTAAACAACACTATTGACCCGACCAGCCCCCATCCGAACCCGAGACCTCTTGATTGAGAGTCACAAACGATAAACACTAGACCAACATGGCAGTTGTTTTATATTATTATTTTATACTAACTTTCCCCTGCCGCTCCAATCGTGTCTATGTCGGTTATCGCGATAAAAAGTAGCCTATGTCCTTTCTCAGGCTTTAGACTATCTGGAGCCAAAATTTGATTCCAATCGGTACAGTAGTTTTTGAGTTTATCGCGAACAGGCAGACGCGGCGTAGGACTTTTTATAAAACATGAAGTGAAGCTATAGGAGCGCCTGTAAACATTCAAGAAGCAATATAATGCTTATACGCAATATATGCTGCTAATCAAGAGGTTTCGGGTTCGATTCCCTGGTCGGACCAAATATTTGTTTCGAAGTCTGTGTGTTTTCTATGTATATATGTATGTATTTACAAAAAATATGTTTATGGTTTTATTTCAGTTGTTTAGTAGGTACCTATTATACAAGCTTGTTACGTATCCCTAATCGTTTCACACGTCACTTGAAGATGTAAAATATGATGACGTGTGGCCTTTAATGTTAAACATGGAATCCGAGGTCCTTAAGGGGATCGTTTCCATAACTGCTCGAAAAAGCACTTACGGTTATGACAAGAGAAACAAATTCATTCATTATTTGACAGTAAAAAAAATATTTCAGTTCCTTAATAAAGCAATCTATAGAGAAACCGAGTAAAATTACTAATACGATTATTTATTTTCGAGAAAAAAATCATCAACAGTGACTAAAATCACCGAAATTGACCTTTTCTGTTTGGAATCAATCTAGTATTATGTTGCTTTATTTGAAATAAATATTTTATTAGTTGCAAGAAAAAAGTACAAAAAAGAGATTAAGCATTTAAGGTTTCTATTAATTCTCACCAGAAAGTCATAATTTAATCTTAAACATCATTAATTTTTAGCGGCAAAAGTTCCATACATTTTAGTATGGAGAAATAATTTGCAATAAAACAGAGTTCACGCGATCCAAAAATTCAGTGTTCTCCGAATATTCAAGGCGAGCGCACGCTCGTTTTTAGCTCCACACGCACTGTCACGCACACAGAGATTTGATTGTTTACATACGACGACGTGACTGTGTGTAACTTTTGATAATATTTGGTAGGTCTGAGAATAGACACACCAATCTTTATATTTTAAATTATTATTAACCAACTTCAAAAAAGGAGTATTATTTATGTTTAACTAAATGATTTTTTTTATTGTACATTCATTGATTACTCTGTCAATTGTGGACCGATTATTAAAATTCATTTTATATGACTGCCTCGGTGGCGCTGTGGTAGCATATGCGATTGAGGCCTCGGGTTCGATTCACGGGTCGGACCAAATGTTTATGAGATCCACAAAATTTTTTTTTTTAGGTGTTGGCTGTTTTCAGTGTTAGTTTATAGGGAAACCCTAAAATTTTATAAGCACGTTATAAATAGTTATTATATATATTTTTATTTTGTAATGCTATTCCAGACGCAATATCTGAGCTGGTAGCCATCATTTCATAATGATGAGGGCAGTAGTAGCGCATGCGACTACTTTGCTTGAGTAAGGATTCAGGTTCGATTCCCGTGTAGGACCAAATATTTGTGTGATCCGCAAATATTTATTTCGGGGTCTGGGTGTATTCTATAGGTAAGCAACAAAAAAAGTATGTTTATGTATTTATATCAGTTGTCGAATCAATAATATAAGCTCTGCTTAGTTTGGGACTGGATGATGTCGTGTGTAAGATGTTCGAAATAGTTGTTTATTTATTATTGTAATATATCATACTGCCTTGTTGGTCTTGTGGTCAGCGTATGCAACTGCTAACCAAGAGGTCTAGGGTTCGATTCCCGGGTCGGACCAAATTTTTGTATGATCTGCAAATATTTGTTTCGGAGTTTGGGTGTTTTCTATGTATAATATGTATGTATTTATAACAAAAAAGTATGTTTATGTATTATAAACTGCGAAATAAATATTTGCGGATCACACGAATATTTGGTAGATGATATTCTGTGTCATTCGTCTGAAATATTTATTTATTGTTATTTATTATAAACTAGCTTTCTGCCCGCGGCTTCGCCCGCGTGGAATTCGTTGATATCACACGACATGGTAAGGGTAGATTAAACAATCTTACCTGATTTTATGTTTGATAATAAGGAACTTCGACACAAACTTTCGTCCCCTATTTCAAACCCTTCTACCTTTATTTTCGCGATAAAAAGTACCCTATGTCCTTTCCCAAGTTCAGTTCTATCTTCATACCAAATTTCATCAAAATCGGTTCAGTGGTTTTGACGTGAAAGCGTAACAGACAGACAGACAGAGTTACTTTCGTATATGTGTGTTACCTTTAGTCGTATCTTTCAAGATGTTCAGCTGATGATGGAAAGTAATACTACTCAATGGTTTGGTCTTGGATGATTAGTATTTCACTTTTATACGTATGTATAAACCGCTAGTCGTATTTATGTTTTACTAGCTTTTGCCCATGGCTCCGCCCGCGAGTGTGTCGATTTTCGTGGTAAAAAGTAGCCATGTCCTTTCTCGGGGTCCCATATATCTCTATACTGAAATTGATCAAAATCGGTTCAGCGTTTTAGGCGTGAAAAGGTAACAGACAAACAGACAGACAGAGTTACTTTCACATTTATTTTAGTAACATTATTGCGTAAATAAGCCGTTTGCATTAAATATATTTAAAAAAAAACACAGTCCTCTGCCTCTTCAACCTGTCTATTAAACTCAAAACATAACGTAACTTAAAAAATACTGCACCGATTTTCATGATGTTTGCAGCAATGGATAGATTGGTTTTAAAGGAGGGTATAATTTGTCAAATTTTAAATGTTTTTTAAATGCCTATAAGACCATGTATCGTTAATCACACATTATTGACATAATAAAATCTCACACTGAGAGTCACTAGTGTAAGATTACGGCCAATTACGGGTGCGACCTGGATGAACGCTCTGACGTATTATAAAATATTTATTTAAATAATATTGTGTAATAAACAATTTTATTCTACATATTTCATGTAGAATAAAATTGTTTTAAATGTCTACAGTATTTATTATGATAAGGATTAATATTACATTGTTCCAAATTACTTTGAAATTATTATTCACAAATAAAATAATAAAGAAATATTAAAAAACTATAATTAAAAAAGTATTACTGTAGGTTATTCCTAATTTATGTAACTCGTAAACTTTTGTCAATATTGGCTTTATATATGTGTTCCTATAAAATAATAAAATAACATTAATAAATCTTCTTTAAAAGGTAACCTTAATTATGATGAAAACCGTATTTAAATACCTTGCGTATTTAAAACGATCTGAGTTGACAGACAATGCACGCGAGCGAATTTATTATATACTGTGTAAAATTATTTTATAATCTTTGACCATTCGATTGGTATACAGAAAGTATTATGACTTTCTGTACTGAATGAATCCTACTGGCTTTACGTTATGGCAAGATACATTGCGTGCGTTGTAAGACATTAAAATACGTTCTACAAAGGCGAACAGTTGATGGATATTTAACATAAGCAAAAAACCGAAAGTCGGTGATTGCTTGCTACGGTATGTATGCGACAGTGCGCGATGCGTCTGTGTGCATGTAAAATATGTATGTGGGTGTTCAATCACAAATTCTCACGCTTGGTGTCGCGGGCCTTAAGTGCGGGTTATCTAACAGTGCAACACGATGACGACGTTTTACCTCAAACAAATGTATTGAACTATTTTAATATTCAGATACATTCCTGTTTCACACTTCGAGACGGAATCACCTGTACATATATTATTTAGTTTTAGTTATTAGTAATGTAAAATTAGTTAATAATTAAATTTAATGAAATATAAAATCAAGTTAGTTTCTTTTGGAATCCTCCTGGTTGCGGCAAAAACGTAATTAGCCCTGCTTAGTTTGGGACTAGATGATGTTGTGTGTCAGATGTCCGATATATTTATTAACTAGCTTTCCGCCCGCGGCTTCGCCCGCGTGGAATTCGGTTACATCGCGCGACATGGTATTTGCGATAAAAAGTATCCTATGTCCTTTCCCAAGTTCAGTTCTATCTTCATACCAAATTTCATCAAAATTGGTTCAGTGGTTTAGGCGTGAAAGCGTAACAGACAGACAGACAGAGTTACTTTCGCATTTATAATATTAGTAGGGATTATTATTCATTTATTAATGTATGTATGTAATATGAGTAAGTGCTGATTGATGATGTTAGACTTTAAAAACATTATTTTAATTAACTCCAAATTTATGTTTCAATACATTGTTATTCTTTACTGGTAATTATTTTAAAATAAGTCGCATATTAATATAAATACCACTTATTACAGTATTCACTAACAGACACTATTTATATAAATATAAGAGAAAAGAAGGATGGTAAGGTTGGTTGGTTGTCTAAGGTTGCCTCGAAGGGATTGCTTTTAGCAATAATGCCGCCCTTTGTACTTTAAATATAAATCTTTTCTGATCTGCACTGTGAACCTATAACACGATTTTCTAAAAAGGGTGAAACGGTTTTCTATCTATTTAAAGTTTATCTGAAATCTAGCATTATAAATGGTCCCGAAACCACCGAGTTCCTTGAGCCTCTGCAGTTACGGAGAGACATCGCCTCTATGGCGGTCCTCTATCGCCTTTACCATGGGGAGGGTTCTAAAGAACTTTTCCAACTGATCCCTCCTTCTCCCTTTCTTTACTGGACAAGACGTTCTGGACTTAGAAGTCACCGCTTTAGAGTGGAAGAAATACGCACAAGAACGAAACGGTTCGACTCCTCTTACCTATCCCGAGCAGTAAAAAACTGGAACTCACTACCAGCTCACGTGTTTCATTCCCACTATGATCCCCGGTCCTTTAAACCATAGCCATAGTGTGGGCTGCCATATATTATTGTCTGCATTCGCAGCAAGTGTGGTGGCCCCCACTCTGCTGATGCTTTCCCTCAGGCAGGGTAGAGTCATTTTGATAGGCTAAATATTAAAAAATAGGAGTGAGTGACAGAGAAGATAGTTTCTAAATTTAAAATGAAATTAAATATGAAACAACGATATATATTTTTTTTTATTTCAGTGGCATGCTATTACATACACTGTATGTGATTTGATATGTATACTGTATTTAAAACGCACTGAAATCATTTTGTTACATTTGGTTTTACCAAAAGCACATATACAAGGAAATAATAATCCTTTTTTTCTTTTACGTAAAATAGTTATACCTAGTAAGGTGACCCGCACAACTTTTTCCTCTTTTAGTAATATTTACCATTAATACTGAGCCTCTATTAATTGTAACTTGAGGTTATATAGCCTCTAACCTTCCTCCTCCTTCCTCCTATATCTCCTGATATTAAAAAAGTTATCAAAACCACTATAGTTTTCCTTGAAAGTTCAATATATGGACTACTATCATGATTTTTTCAGATTTTTTGAGCCAGCCGTTTTTCTTTTAGAGGGGGGGGGGGGACGCCCTATTTTTACAAAAACATGATACCTAAATCGAAAAATGGTTTTAGAAAACTCGCAATGTTTTTAAAACACCTATCTAATGACACCCCACACAATGGGGTAAGCGCGAGAAAAAAATATCATCCTCACTTTACGTGTAGGAGATACAAATGTTTTTCATGATTTTATGTTGTCGACATAATTACAACAAATTTTCACGTAAAATTTCATCTTTCTAGCACCTACCGTTTGGGAGGAGGGTCGAGGACGGGCGGACGGATATGACGAATCTATAACGGTGCCGAGTCATGAACTACGGAACCCTAAAAAAGATGAATCGGGTTACTGCAAATATTTATCACCTTGTACTCCTATTAAAACACAACGATTAATAATGAAAAAGCGGCCAAGTGCGAGTCGGACTCGCCCATGAAGGGTTCCGTATCAGCAAGTAACATCATGTAAAAGTTCTTGTAGATTACTACACTCGGTTCCAAAAATAACGGGTCAGTCACATAAACCCGAATATCTCCCGAACTACGTATGCCATCCTAATGAAACGAAGACTGTTCAATTGAGAATTTAATTATACAGATAAAAAATAAAATAAAACTTAGTTACACCCACAATATTAATCTTAAATTAAAAAAAAACTAAAGTAGTCATATTTTTCTTAAGATTACATTTTTTTTATGATTGTTTTTTTGCTGTTTTTCATCACTGGAGGCTTCATCACGTGGAGGCAATACAAAGTATTAAATGAAGAAAGTGATGAAAAACAGCAAAAAAACAATCATAAAAAAAATGTAATCTTAAGAAAAATATGACTACTTTAGTTTTTTTTTAATTTAAGATTAATATTGTGGGTGTAACTAAGTTTTATTTTATTTTTTATCTGTATAATTAAATTCTCAATTGAACAGTCTTCGTTTCATTAGGATGGCATACGTAGTTCGGGAGATATTCGGGTTTATGTGACTGACCCGTTATTGGTTTATGTGACTGACCCGTTATTTTTGGAACCGGCTTTAGATCTCGTTCAAACCAATTTTCGTTTGTAGTTTGCATGGTAATGTACAACATATATTTTTTTTTGTTTTATCACTCTCTTATTTTTGAAGTTACAGGGCGACACACATTTTTCCACTTTGGCAGTGTCTCTTGCGCAAACTATGCAGTTTAGAAAAAAATGCTATTAGAAACCTCAACATCATTTTTGAACACCTATCCACGTATGGGTTGGTGAAAAAAAATTTTGAGTTCAGGTTCCAAGTATGGGGACCCCCAAAATGTATTGTTTTTTTTCTATTTTTATGTAAAAATCTTATTGCGGTTCACAGATTACATCTACTTACCAAGTTTCAAAAGTATAGTTCTTATGGTTTCGGAAAAAAGTGGCTGTGACATACGGACGGACAGACAGACAGACATGACGAATCTTTATGGGTTCCGTTTTTTGCCATTTGGCTACGGAACCCTAAAAATAGGTAATATAGAAACATAATGCTCAATATAGTTATTGATAATATCATTTAGATTTAATTTAGGAATATGACTTTAAAAACAACTGCAATGCTATTGTTCTGTTGCATCAGCATCACCAGTTAGAACAATATCCTCGTTCACAACGTCATCGTCATTAGGAAGAAATCAAGGAAAACCCGAAACGGTGTGCAATTCAAGGACAATTGAGAAATATGACGTACGAAGTTTAGTCAGTGAAATGTGGAATTCGTTTTGTTTTTGATGACATTGTTTGGAATTAACGTCAATGAAGAGGTTAATCACACGTAAGGAAAAATAAAATAAACATTGATAGACGACCTCGGTGATAATCCCACCACGTAAAACTCGTCGGTCAAGTACTCATGTATTCGGCTGACTGGTGTTGTCAGTCATGGTTTTTACCCTAGTCTTCTTCTAACATATACTTTTCTTTTTATATGCTGCCAAGGTAAGTATATAAACAGATATGAGAATAAGTTTTTATAGAGCACATCTTTCCTGGGTTATCCGACGTTTGGTAATTACGTTAAATACTTTTGGAAGAATTCCTTTCTGAATATGAAATTATTTATATTAAATATGATATAGCAGAAGCTGACGCAGCGGTGAGCAGTCCACATTATTGTTATTCCTGAAGCCACCGAGTTGCTCGAGCCTTTGCAGTTGCGAAGAGATATCGCCGGTATGCCCTGTATGGTAGTTCTTGTGCTAAAGGTAACTAGAGACCCTTTAGCACGGGGAGAGCTCTAATGAGCTCTTCCAACTGATTCCCTTCCTCTATAGAAAACAAGTGCTGGCCTTGGTACTCACCGCTTTAGAGTGGTATAAATACGCACTAAAACTAAACGGCTCAGCTATTCTTTCCTGTACAAAACAGTAAAAACTCACTACCAGCTCACAGTGTTTTCTTCCCATTATCACCCCGGGTCCTTTAAGAGGGGCGTGAAAAAGCATCTCACTAAGCCGTCCTAGTGTGGGTCACCATCACCATACTGCCTGCATTCGCAGAGAGTGTGGTGGCCCCCACTCCTGGATTCTACTCTGAAATCGCTATCTATCGCTATAATCAGAAACACATTTTGAATGTTAAATATTGGAAAAACGCCTAATCAATAAAAAATGTAGTATTTGCTCAAGTATATTCATTCTGTTCTTTTTAACATTGCATTGTTTTATGTGTATTGTTAACGATTCACTACATTTAAATGATATGATTTTGAGTGTATTGCTATCTTGTTAGACCTAGTTTTAAGCCGTATTATTAATGAGTTTGTCAACAGAATACATCTATTGGCAGGCGATCTAACGGTGGCAAGGCTAAAGACAAGGCTGCCGCATAACGTTGAACATGGTTTCTTATCATTTGAAAAGAGTAATCCCTTTTAATAATGATAGCCTATTCTTATAGCATTGGTCAGGACCCTAAAATATCATAATTGTTTCTTAATTTTTATCTTCATAAAACATTTGTGGGCATTGGGTACATGGTAATGTAGTAAACCCAAGTAACCTAAAGTAATGAAAATAAACCCGCAACAGCATAGATGTTTATGAAATCAATTGAGACCTTAAATATTTTTGTTTTATTTGTAAGCTCCGATTGATATTTTTTATCAATTATGGGTCACAACTATTGAGATATTGTGTAGCGAAATCTTTTCTTGTATTTTTGTAACTGAATGAAACCGATATTCGGTGTACTGATTTTCGTAACTGCTACTCAATATCTTTTTTTGTAACTCAACGTAACCGAATCATGTTTTTGTCATTTAATTAGAACATGTTCATGTATATTTCTAACATAAATATTCCAAACGAAAAAAGAAGAAAAAAAGAATACATCTAATAAAATTAAATAAATAACCTGACACATTAGAAGAATAATATAATCAGACACCTGATATATATTTTTTTCTGTTCACACGCAATATTTATAGTTACAAACATCAAATCACATCAACTTATATCAACAGTTTTCAAGAGTCCACTGTTCAACATATTCTTTCCTTTGATAGGAGATTTTGGTCAATTATGAACGACACTTCCCAGACACCTCAAGCCAGTCATTATTTTAACATTTACATTAGGATTACTACTACAAGACAAACAGGGCATTCAAAAACAATAAATTATAATAATCATCATCATCTACAACAAATTTGATCAGTCCACTGCTGGACATAGGTTTCTCATAAGCGAAGAGGTTTTAACCCACTTTTCCAAGTGGTTTTTACTTGTGGGTTTCCCGGGGGATGAACAGGAGTGGTGACATTCCGTAGACTTAGTTCATCACCACACGTATCAATAAAATTAAATAGCTAACCCTATTTTCATATAATTATGACCATCTAAAGTACAATGTATCAGCTGAATAATAAGATAAAATAATAGTTTAAAAAAACTAACCAAACACGCTTTTAAACTAAAAAGTAATTTTTTTTTTTAATTGTTGGGGCAGTGGGGCGACGTTATTGAAATATTTTCAGAAAGCACCCCACGCTTTGTTACTTTAAATTTATTTTCTACTTTTTAGTTTAAAAGCGTGTTTGTTTAGTATTTTAAAACTATTTTTTTTTATAGACTAAAAAAGACTAATTTGTTTAAACTTTTTATATTATTTTTTTCAAATTACTTTAGTGTCATCGGTCCTCGATAAATCTACAAAGTTTGAACAAAATCTGTCCGTTTAAAGTGGGTCAAATTTGCACCCAAAGGAGTCGGTTACAAACAAACAAACATACAGGTGAAGGTAATATAAAGCGTGTATTATGACGAAGACTGTATTGGGCATGATGGCTGCTTATTAATTTGGAACAATAAATTGAACAGCTGATGTCAAGTCTGTAACTACAGCCAGGTTCTCTTACTGAGGAAGTTAATTAACAAAGCTGAAGTAATATAACAGTTATCCACGAGCAGTCAAAGAGCAAGCGCGCGTCGAATGCGCGTGCGTCGATCGAACGACAAAAAACACGGAACATTTTAACAGTTCGTTTCTTGAATTTCTCTTGGTGTTTTTTCATAAGTGTTGTGTTATATCAGTGGATTTGTTTAAAAAGGTGAGTGCTAGAATTTTATTATGGTATTTTAACGAATTTGTATCTATTTGAGACAAATTAGAATGGTTATATTGAACTTGATTGATTTATTTAAGTTTTTTTTTAATGGTGTGATTAGACGACAATTATATTAATATACGTAAATTGATATGTAAGCATTTAATTTTTTTACATTTGTAATGGTAATTTGTTTTGAGAACTTGACCGTCACAGTCAGTTGTTTTGTTATGGTCACAGCATTCACAGCTAATTGTTTGCTGTAAAAAAATGAATAACTTGAATTACTTTGTAAAATCGATTCTAACTACAATGTATAAAAGATTGTGAATTGTTATTGACATCGACATATTTAAAACTCTGTTTTAAAGATCTTTAAATTTATTGCTGTGACGTAAAACAGGTATAAAAAAATAAAACGTTTAAATTATATGGATAACAATACAAACATGTTCTTTATCGTCATCAGATTGCTTTTAAATAAACTCCATTCAAGTCTAAATCTATTCGAGTTTCGAGTCCAGACCTATTCGAGTATTTGAGAGACCTCCGTTCGAGTCTAAACTTATTATGTCGAGTATTCCCAGAAATCAGGGAGCACTAACATAGTTATTTTTTGACCGACGAAAAGAAAAGGGAAGAGGGTTTGAATTCGACGCGTACGTTTTTTTTTATTTTTTTATGTATGACCGAAACGCAAACGCAATTTTTTTAGTAGAGTATACCGATTTAGATAACTCTTTTTATATTCACATTTTTTTAGACTTCTGTATACTTATTTTGATATTCATTCATGAACTAAATTTTTTCTAAAAAAAACTAAAAAACTAAAGTTTTTCGCACCACACCCTCCGTGAGGATACGAAGGGAGAATCCCGTCCATTCACTAAGCCCCGCGGTGGCTTATTTCGGCAGTCAGGAGCTCCACGTCGCTTCTACGAGTGGGATTAGCCCTTTCCAGCTCCCACTTTGTGGACTCCTTGTGAAGCATAACATCCTCACAGAAGTAGTCCGCGGCTTTCCGCCCTGTAGTAGTAGACTGCCGCGTCCATTTTGTCCAGAATATCGAAGGGTACCCATCCTTCGTTATCTTTCGTATATTCGATATATTTCTTTCGATATCTTTAGTAGGCCATCAATCATAATCTTCATCATGTTATTATTAAGGGTAGAATAAAGATTTTTGTAAAGGTTATCAAAACAGTTTTTTTAAAGTGTTTCATTTTTTCTGTTTCTGTTTCGATATTCGGATTGAGGCACTGCGTGCGAACTCCCTCTAAAATAGCCCTTTTTTACATGTACATGTTTATTTGTGTGTGTAATTGCTTATCCCTAGTTACGTAGACCTTGGTATCACTTCCTAATATCCTGAAGGTTTGACTTTCCCACACCGATTGTAGGAAAAGACTACAATCTACTGATAACCTAGTTACTCCATGGAATAACCTAAATAAATTTATTGGTAGTGTATGCAGCTAATATTCAATTGTGAATTGAAGTAATATATCTGATATTTTGTCGTATCACCATCGATATTAAGTGAGTGGCTAATATTTATTTAACATGAGAGGTCGGTAACCTCTGCAGACAGTTATATTTGTGAGATGAATGAAAGTCAAAATGGCAAGCCTTGCAACTAGAAAAAATAGACGCAGATATATTATATTTCAACAATCTTTTTTCTTTAGCAACATCTTTTCTTTCTTTAATAATTGAACAACTGTTTTAGTGGCAGATAGGCTATTTATCTAGGTAGGCTATGGACTGTATAGTATCACGTTACATTCAAAACGTCTCATGCATTGATGACAATTTTAGAAAAGTATTCTGTGTTCTGTACCGTTAAAAAGATCGCTCTACTAACGTAATTATTTGTTTTGCATGTTGATTAAAATCTCAACTCCGAAATTCGTAGTTACAATCCTTAACAACTAAAAACAACACTCTTTGTACTCGATCTTGGTAAATATTTTCGGACATCTGACACACAACACCATCTGATCAGAGCCAGCACTAACGCAGAGCAGCTAGAATGACGACTGATAGAATATATATACATATATTTTTTTGTATTTAAATACTAATTATACATCCGAAGCAAATAACAAACGATTTAAGGATCTTAACAAAAATATTTGTTAAGACCCTTAATCGAACTGAAGACCTCAAGCACAGCAGTTACATACGCTACTATGCACCACCATGCAGTTGAATGAATGTTCCTTACCCTTGACAGCTTGTATGAAAAGATCATATCTCTTCATGAGACATTCATGACAGACTGGTTACCATTCGGTCTCCGGTCTCGTACTCATCATCGAAATACGACCACGAAATACGAAAAAAGGACCAATTAATACCGGTATTAATTGGTCCTTTTTTATAACCGTTTTTGCGTCTCAATGTAGTAGAGTCACGGGTCACTCTGATTTCAACACGAAATGTCGGCTGAACCGAGGCGGTATTATACTCTCATAGAAGACTAACATAAAATTTCATCATACGTGTTGTCGTATTTCGATGATGAGTACGAGACCGGAGACCGAATGATAAAGAAACATCTCACCAGGCCGCCATAGTGTAGACCACATTGCTACTGGAAAGGAAAATAAGGAAAGATTGAATATCAAAATAACGTTCTACACTAATTATATTGAAGTTATGATACTTGATATTTTTACACGCAAATTTTAGATTAGACACATTTAGCGCTTAAATTACAATCGAAGGTTATAAAACCAATTAGTCTAGTATTTATAAACCATGAACTTATGCTTATGCAAAAATGTTATCTTATGCAGTTCCGTATTTCAATACATATACAACGGGGTTTTATAATGTTTCTGCCAACTATTCTTTATTTTTGGCAGTGATATTGTCCTATGTAGTTTACTCTCAACATAAACGGGATGAATAGGGGATGATGATAACACTCCGTTTCTTATTGCTTCACCAACCAAACAAATAAAAGGATAATTTCTTACTTAACCAAACCAACCCATTCGGTGTTCGAGTTTCGAATCCAGATCTATTTGAGAGATGGAGTCTAAATCTATTTTGTCGAACATTGCCAGAAAACTGGCAGTACTATTACAATTTAAAACAATAAAAATTGTGAATATAGTTCTATGATATGTAACACTACATGTTGCAAACCAACCAGTGTATCATACAATCGCCACGTAAACAAGATTTTGTGAAAGTTGTAACGACAAAGTTGGTCCTAGTTTATTTGTGGATCAGCAGCGTTTAGTGTTTCATATCAGCTTATACAAACTAAAGCCAGAATATTTATATTACTCTTGGTTTCATACATAATCTTAAGCTTCCTCCTCTTCTTCCACCCCAATCCCTCAAACTATTTGGTCCTCCGACTATTTGTCTCATACGCCTCATACTTGGTACAAAGCAACGAAACAATGGCTTAATATTTTTGTTTTCTAAACGTATTAATGATGGGCCGGTTCCTCTAAAATAACAACGAGACGTGTGGTCATTCCCTTTGTTTTTTCTTATATAGATGAGCCTATCTGGTTCTATTCCGCCTGGTGGAATGCATGAACAGAATCTAAAAATAGTAGTCAGAATGCTCATTTTGAATGTAGAAAATGCAACAATTCAGTATCTTGTCCCACACTATGAAGGCCTATTGAGATCCTTCTGCATCATTATTGTATGGGCTATGTATAAAAAACGATAATTTGTGCTATGTCTGGGTGTAATTCGACAATAATATGTATGTATTTAAAAATACATATATGTATGTTTTATGCAAATCTGGTTTAGATCAGGTCGTGTGCGGTGCTTGTACACATATTATTTAAGGATATATTACAATTAATAATTAACCATCCCGTTCAGGTTATTAAATTTCGTGAGAAAACTGCTTAGCGAAACTTCATTTGTTGCCTAATTCCCACGACCGACACTCGGCTATCAGCATACATGTTGTGTTACGGCGTTGTGTAAATAAGGAATTGAGTTAACACAAACATTTTTAGAATCCAAATCATAAGTGGTACTATCTAGGAGAACTATTTTACTCCTTAAACATCTGAGTACATATTGAAGTACATACATCATCGTCAACAGCCCACACTTCTTCTACCTAGCCTTATTCTCAATATTATATTATTATTTGAGAATTATTTGAGAATAAGGCTAGTTCAACCGGTTTAACCTGAATATCAGTTTTTTCACGGAGAGACTGGCATCAGACCTCCACAAGCCCAAGAGTTACTCTCGTTGTCAGTAAATTTGAGGACACTGACTTCCCAAAAACGATTGACATAGATGTTCATGACAACCGGGACCGACGGCTTTACGTGCTCTCCGAGGCATGGGCGTGAATCGCCCGCCAAATTTCCGAACTCCGGGCTGCTTAGGAATTTTCTAAGAATAGCCCAAAAAAAACTTTTTGGCCCGACCCGGGTTTGAACCCGTGACCTCTTGAGTAGCAGTTGCATACGCTATCCACCACTAGTATAACGACTTTCACGGAATATAAAGGGGTGGTGACACTCGGACACGGACACTCCTCCAACAAAACTTTCCCTTGAGTTAATTAATTTCCATAGTTTACTTTTTTGTTTAAAGACAATTTTCGCAATTAGAAATTATCCTAAGTGACTTCACAAACGTACATGAGTTGTACACAAGGTACGCTAAATGTAATATGTGTCAACACGTCAGTTTTCATTCCAAAAGTGGGGGTAATAATAAATAAATAAATAAATATTTCCGACATCTTATACACAACATCATCTAGTCCCAAAGTAAGCAGAGCTACTAAACAACTGATATTAATACATATACATACTTTTTTTTTTGTAAATACATACATATTATACATAGAAAAACACCCAGACTCCGAAACAAATATTTGTAGATCACACAAATATTTGGTCTGACCCGGGAATCGAACCCGAGACCTCTTGATCAGCAGCCGCATAGGCTAACCACTAGACCAACGAGGCAGTCAAAATATGAGCTACATAGTTTTGATTACAGCGTTATAACACTGATTTTGATATTTTTCCGTCGATAGGAAATAATGAAAACATCTGTGCTCTACAGTGAGTGTTCTGATTGAATTGTTTGCCACCTACATGTCCTTTTATTGCATACATGAATCACAATGATTACATCTCGATTGTTGTATTTTAACATAGAATACGTGACAAATCTTTCTGTCTGTTTACCTTTTACCTTTTGTTTTTTGTAAGACGGTCTCTATTTCTTTTTTCTCATTCACTTTTTTATCATTAAATTCATTACGACGACGACTTGAAGACTAGAAGACTTTAGAATTGTAGACGTTAAATACTTCACATTGGCAGAAATACATAGCTGATATACGGTTGGTTGCCATCTCATCAAACAAAAACGAAGAAATATTTTGACAAAGACAACGTAATATATTTGGCATTTGAGGTGTGTTTGAACTAAAACCGTATAGTCAAATAGTCAACTATGCTTGAAATGCAATCCTTAAGTTGGTAGATTTACACAAAACTTCAATCAAATTATTACATAACATCAAATTTCGTTTATAATGCTTGAATGCATAGCCATTGTTCATGCTTATCTTAATTTTGTTACACTATGAATATTTTATATTGTATGGTATTTTAAAATAAGTAAAAGAAATTGTTTTATAGTGGCATATATTTATAAACGGTTTGCTTAAATCGCTTAATATGCCTACGTTTTTTGCTGCGGTAGGGGGAGAATGTAAGGTTGGGCTGCCACGCCGGGAGTAATGGGGAAAACGATTTCCTCCGGGTTAGGGCCTGATAATTAGCCTGACGCAAATTCGGGGAGGATATAAAATAACATGGTCCGGGTCCTCCCGGAGCAGGGCGTAAGAAGTCGATCGTCGGGGTGTTTTTTAGCCGGAGCCGGAGATCAGAAGGGATATTTCCAAACCATCAACAAAAAAAAACAAAAGGCCTACGGTTCTGCCTTATGTTAACAGTCCTATATGTTTTTCTTAAGGTAGACATTATAATTATAGTTATGAGCTATCTCGCTGGCTTCTTTAAACATATACTACTCCACGGTTTTGCACTGGTAGATATAGGTATTGAAAAAACTTTTTAAATTTGACAAATTATGTACATACTAAAACCTTCCTCGAGAATCATCTATTCATTGCCGAAAATAACATGAAAATCAGACTTTGTTCTATAATATGTAGTGGTAATAAAATTTTTAGATAAAGATTAAAAGAAAAGTCATATTATTTACTTAAGCTACATTATTATACTTTACCATTTGACAAGTCGTCGTGTGCCAAGATACAAAAGGCGGAAAATCATAACCTTTGTCTAAAAATTACTGATATTACGACCAAGTACTAACTGTTAAGAGAAGTTAAAACTTTTACATAAATGGCGACAAAGTAAGGTACAATAACGTCTCTGAACAAGGTCCTAAGCTATTTAAAATCACACAGTTAATAAGTAACCAAATTAAAATGTTGCCGCATAAACCTGCTTTTCAAAAATACAATTAGTGTAACTCCTGATACCAGAAGAAAAACACCATCATTGAAATACGATTTAGTATAATAAGACTAATTTCTTTTTAACGTAGAATACCATTACACAGAACCGAATGCCACCTCTTTTAATCGTTTTTAACCGACTTCAAAAAAAAGGAGGAGGTGCTCAATTCGTCGGAATCTTTTTATATTTTTTTTCCGACCGATTTCAAAAATTATTTTTGCATTGGAATGGGCGTAGCTTACAGGTGGTCCCTTCGTCACCATATCGGGATGTGATGATGGGATCCCAAGGAAATCGAGGGAACTCCTCAAATATCATAGGCACAATGTCGCGATTTGGGTTCTCGGAATAGTTTGTCATTGAAGTCGGTTCCTTTTTGTTAAAATTATATACTTTACGCTAATAAAGGTACATATGAACGAAAACAATTTATTAGAATACAGTGTTAAATGACTGGCCAAGTTGTCTACTTTCACACTATATAGCATCAAATATGTGGCGATTGTCACTACTGACATTGTAGAACTTACATGTCCGTGTAGTGACGGATTAAGAATATAGAGTGTCAAGACAACATCGATGCAAAGAGAAGGAAAACTTGAAACCAACCCTATACCAACCCGTCTGGCCAGCGTGGTATAGTAGGCCAATACCTCCTTTCTAAGGAGAGGTCTATGTCCAGCAGTGGACTGTTAAAGGCTGTTGATGGTGATGAGAGATAAAGATAGATTAATGAGATAAATGATTATTATTACTAGTCATCGCCTGGTGGTCAAATTTCGACCTTATTTATTTCTTTTTATAGCTTTCTTCACTTCTTCTCCATATACATTTTAACTATGCCAAATTTCATACTCCTCCGTAAAAAAAGGTACAAAGTTTTTGTTCGCGTATTAATATATATAGATAATTGTTATAACTTCGTGAGAGTCTGTCTACTACGCTATTAGGCTTAACTGCTGCACTAATCTCAATAAAATTTGTCGTGAAGATACTTTGAATCTCGAGGAAGCCCATAGACGTCTAGTGAGATGATTCTGTGTCATTGAGCCTTCGGTCTCGTACTCACAAACGAAATACAACAGCACGAAAGCTGCTATTTCTAGGTTGGTCTTCTATGCGAGTGTAGTACTGTCCCTGTCGAGCCGGTCCATTCGTGTTGAAATCAGCGTTTATTTAATACCTTGAAAACGTGTTTCCTACATTGTATCATAAATAGTATGGTGTGCAATAAAGATACCTATCTATCTTTATTTTAAAGACTAAAGTTCAATTATCCGTTTACCAAGTGGGAACCATGCTATGGCATATACAGACCGGCTAGACCAGAGTCATATGATTCGGTTGCGACTATTCAGTACTTGTACCAATGGTGGTAGTCCTCTACCATTAAGTGAACCGTCTGTTCTTTTGCTCCCTTGTGCCGATAAAACAACAATGCACATGAAACTGCAAGCTCCTGAGTCAATGGTACATAAATGCGCAAGTTTTATTGTAAAATTAAGTAACTCTAATCAGATCGATCTCGAATCCATCTCGAATCGGGATAGCATGCTGAACATTTTAATATCCTCCAGGCATTTAAGCCGTCAGTACATACCTCGACAAATTGCTTTCTACAGTCATAAAGTATCAAATGTATGGAAATTATGTCTCTGAAATCTAGTCACGTGGTAAGAACAAAATATTTTAGTCAATAATTCAAGAGAAAAGGGACGTTGGCGATTGTACAAATCGAATCAACGTAAAATACTTACATTTTACTTAAGAGGGCAAGTTATCAGTTTTTTTTACAGAACTTCAATAATGCCTTGTTTAATACTTTGTTTGTGGGGGGATCTGATAAAAGTCACCGCTTTTAAAAATATGAAGTACAACCGTACCGCAGTAGAATTAAAGGCCTAATTTAAAACAAAGAGAATCAGAGTTCAGAGGATGAAGCCAACATCAGTTCAAAGTACAATTTATATACTTCACAAGTACCTGTAATTACACGTGACAGGCAACAAAATACGTGACTTATTTTGTAATTAAATATTACATTCTATGTCAGTGTTGCCAAATTACAAATAGTCGACATTGAAAACCAATCGCCTTTCCTCCTAGATACCTTGTGTAGATAGCAAATAGCCGTCATTATATTTACATACTTGCTTAGCCACGTGGTGTTACCCGTGGTTGTGTACCTTTACAACAAAAACCACGTTACCGGTTAAATTAGTCCTTATATTACCAGCTATCTGCCAGTGAAAGTCCCGTCAAAGTCGGTAAATCCGTTCCAGAAAGTAGTCAGGTTTGTTTTACAGTGTACGTGTGGTGACGGATTAAGAATACAGAATGTCACCACCCGTATTCATCCCTCGGGTGTCGTAAAAGGCGACTAAGGGATAAACTACGCAAGACAAAATCAATGCAAAGATATGGAAAACTTGAAACCAACCCTATACAAACCCCTCTGGCCAACGTGGTATAGTAGACCAAAACCTCCTTTCTAAGGAGAGGTCTACGTCCAGCAGTGGACTGTTTAAGGCTGTTGATGTTGATGATGTTTTACAAAGAGACGAAACAAAAATGATTTTTTAAGTTAAAAGTATCGTATGTAATTTCAAACGCATTTAGAAAAATACATTTCGATTTTTGTTTTGAATAGATAAAAATATCTTGAAAAATATTAAAATCATATATACTGACCTGTTTCAGTGATCAGGTTTCCAAGCTACTTATCTAAAAGTCCAGAATTTTATTCTCACTCAGGAATAAGAGCAAGATTATTCTGTGTCTATAAGAAAATCTTCAGATGGATGGTTCGATGTATGTCGATACATACAATAGGAATTAAATTGTGTTAGATTGTGTAATTTATACATCACAAAATGTAGGTATTTAGTAGGCTTCTCTCTACCCTTGGAGGCACACAGGCATAGGTATCCATCTAAGTTATAGATCAGACGGTTCAACATTAATACCTTAACTGTTACAAACAAACAGTTATACAATAAGTAATAGGAAATATCGCGGTTATTTATTGGCCTTGAATAGCTTTCGTAACAAACATTCCATATAGTGTTTCTTTTATTATAATACTAGCTGCTTCCGCGGTGTTACCCGCAGTTTTGTTGTAAAGGTACAACAAGAACCCCGTGTTCGGGTCCTCCCAGAGTAGGGCTGAGGTCGACCGCTAGGATCCGAAGGAATTTTCCATCTGATCAAAAAAAAAGAATCAAATAGTTTATTTATTTTTTTATCACGAGCAATGCTTTTCGTAGTAGGGTAGTCGGGAAGAGAGCAACTATCAGAATAACGGTTTACCCACTAGACCCCAAGGCGGCCCATCTCCACAGTCGGGAGGAAATCCAAGAACGCAGCAGCTCGCTGATGTACCCTACAACTGAAGCGCATATCAGTGCGATAAAAATTATGATTCAAGTTTGCCGTGCAGTGTCAATGAGCCATCGGTGAACCTGTTAGAGCGGGGGCCAACTGCCGTCACCTAAACGAGATACTAGGTAGGCGGATGTTCAACATACAAATGTGAAAGACAGGACGATACGATAATTCCGCAATTACCAGTTCTCATTAAGGACCAGTAAAACCAGGTTTATTAAAGTCGCTTTTTATCTTCAAAAGGTACATATTTCAGAATGTCGATGTTTATGTGTGCTCGATGTAGTTTTTAAATCATCCGTGTTCTTGGTAGCGTCCGATGATCTTGGAAAAACACAAAAAAGAATCAATTTAAATTGTATATGTACCTTGTTTGAAAGTTCAGTTGGTTTGCGACTATTCCTAGGTGTGATCTTCCTTCCTTCCTTACGGTGCCTCTCCATTAATGGAGGTTGGCCGTCAGCTCTGCATATTCCTTTCTGTTCTTAGCAGACGAAACAGTTCTTCTACGCTGGCGATCCCAGCCCATTCTCTGATATTTCTGAGCCACGATTTTCTTCGTCTTCCGACGTGGCGTTTTCCGGATATTTTTCCCATCATAATTAGGCGGATAAGGCGGTACTGTGGGTGACGGAAAATATGTCCCAGGTAGCCAATCTTACGCTTTAAGGTGTGATCTTAAAAATATTTAAAATCGTTCGCCTATTCTTAGTTTTTTTTTTTATTATGATAAAGATCGAATTTCGAAGACATTTAATAAAATGCCTTAAACAATGTAACCAAAAATTGTAAAAACAAAGTTGGAAAAGAGTGTCCATGGAGTTTCTTGTCTGTTCTTCTCCATAGGATCTACGAATTGGAACAGACGATTAGCTTCACGACTGACAACTGACTGACTACTTGACGTTTCAAAAGTGCCGTTGTATGGTTTATTTGAAATAAAATGGTTTGATTTGATTTGAAGACGAATAAAAAATTTACTATCCTATAAATGAAATCTTAAGCCTGTTTTACACCGTAGAGATATATTTACTGGCTCAAGGCCTGTGTGTTACGGTCTTAAGGATACAACTATATTATTTAATATACCTCAAACATAATATTACCAGTTGCGTATAGCCCATGTTTTGATGTCAATGTCACATGTAATGCTACTGTGTGGTAAAATAATTGCTAAGTCTATTAAACAACTATTTTACTGTCTCAGAGTGTCTTTAGATGGTTTTTTTGAAGGTTCTGTATTTCATGAGTCGGAACCCTTATAGATTCGTCATGTCCGCGTCCGTCCTCGACTTTCCGGACAAACGGTTAGTGCTAGAAAGATGAAACTTTGTATGGATATGTGTTTCTATTACTTCGACAAAGTGCTACAATAAATCATGAAAAATATTTTTATTGAGGTTCCTCCACCACACGTAAAGTGGGGATGATTTTTTTATAAGAAATTGTTAAACGACTAAACACTATATTAAAAAGAAATTGCCATAAATGTTTAGTTAGAAAGTTTCTGAAGATTAATAAATGCATTCGGACTGCTCAAGATAGAGATAGTTGGTGCATTTTGGGGAGGCCTTTACTGATCAGAAGATGACAATAGGCTAAGGAGGAAAATTATTTAAGTGCTATTCCACAGTAATCAGGAGCCGTCATAAGTGTGGCGATTCGAAATGACGCCAGCACGAAGTAAGTTGTTGTTGAAACTTGCACTTCGCGAACCATGTATATTATAAACAAGACTAGCTTTCACCCGTGGCTGCGCCCCTGTCGATGTCGATTATCGCGGTAAAAAGTAGCCTATGTCCTTTCTTAGGCTTTACACTACCTGGGTACAAATTTAATTTAAATCGCAGTTTATTGCGAACAGACAGACTTTATTTTATAACATGTAGGGATATGCATCGGGTACTGCCTCGTTTGTCTAGTGGTTAGCGTATGGGTTCAAATCCCGGGTCTGGCCAAAAAGTGTTTTTGGGTATTTCTTAGGAAATTCCTAAAAGTAGCCCGGAGTTTGGAAGTTTGGCGGTGGATTCACGCCCGTGCCTCGGAGAGCACGTAAAGCCGTCAGTCCCGGTTATCGTGAACATCTATGGGAATCGTTATTGGGAAGTCAGTGCCCTCAAATATACTGACAACTAGTTCAATCTTTGAATTTTAGTTCTTCTCCCTTAGGGTTGCGAAGGTCCGATGCCAGTCGCACCGTGGAAAAACTGAAATTCAGGTAAGGCCGGTTGAACTAGAAGCCGACCCCAAATAAACTTGGGAATAAAGGCTAAGAAGATGAGTGATATGCATCGGGTGCACAGTAATAGTCTGCCCCTATCATGTTTGTGGGACTAAAATTGGCCAATCCGTTCAATGGTAAAGACATAAGTGCAAAACTCATTATACTTTATTGTTAAAAACATAAATCTGAAACAGAGTATTATTTTTAAGTTTACTTTGTCTCTGAAGATCATTGTTTTAAGATAAATTGGTTATATAGAAGCGTTAATGTCTGTTATTGTAAAAAAATTACTTACTTGATTTCGTCTTTTTGCCAAACAACTGTGTTTACATGTATCGCGAAGGTCAATGGTTCTGTACGTTGCATTGTATTAATTTTACAAACTTTGTCACCTATGTAAGTAGATACTATAGAGTTGACTGTCTCATTGGTCTGGTGGTCAGCTTATACGACTGCTGGTCAAGAGGTCTCGGGTTCGATTTTCGGGTCGGTCAGTGTTTGTGTGATCCACAAATATTTGGTTTGGAGTATGAGTGTTTTCTATGTATAGCATGTACTTATTTAAAAAAAAGTTTTATATTTAAGTCACTTTGGTTCTGCCTGACGGAGAGCATGAGTAGAATCCAGGAGTAGGAGTCACCATCCTCATTGTGAGGGTAGGCAATGCAGTATAGTGACCCATACCGTGGCGGCCTGGTCAGATAATTCTGCATCATTCTCCCAGCCCCCGGAGGTCAGGAGAATGATGAAGAATGATTGGGCCTCCGGTCTCACACTCGCCAACGAAATACGTCAGCAAGAATGCTGTCATTATTAGGATGGTCTCCTGTGTGAGGGTAGTACTTACTGGCCCGGTCGAGCCAGGCCATTTGTGCTTCTTCTTCTTATCGTATCAATGGCAACACTTTACATGGTTTTGGCCTAGTGCTCAGCAACGCAGATTGCGTTTGGCCTTGTGTTGATCCATTGTGGTGATAGGATTTGTAACCTAAACTCTGCGATACCGAGTGTTAGGTGTTCAGGGTGCGCCGGACGTCGGGACTCTTGTTCTCTTTTTTACGTCGCTCGGGGAGGCTCCTCTCGTGCACCACATTTGTGCTGAAACCAGCGTGGCTCTACAACTTTTTTATGTATTTATATCAGTTGTCTAGTACCCATAATACAATCTCTGCCTAGTTTGGGCCTGGATGGCGTTGTGTGTTAGATGTCTAAAATATTTATTATTATTACTATTTGCTTAGGGACATCACCCTACTAGGTGTAAGACGGACTTATACAATATAAAAAATAAATCCAATAATACGGCTTTATTGTGCAGATGGTAGGAATAGTTTTTAAACCTAAACAATTTTAAAATTCTGCCTTATAGGCATATACTCCTGAATGAGAGCAAGGACCTTCACATGCATACACATACAAAAAAAATGACAATTTGTGTATCACACAAACTGTTGTCCTTGTAGGGTTTGGACCCACAACACTCAGTACAATAGAAAACGACGCTAAGCCGCTACATCATCCATGCAGTGTCGTGAACGCACCTATGTATGTAGTTATCATATGGAAGTAATGAATTGTATGTGACACTATGCAACGACCTCACCTTATCATTCTCAAGGAAATGTCGCTGTCTCTCATATAAATTACAATGAAAACGCAACAAATTACTTCCTCAATATCACTACGAGTGAAAGAGAGACCGAATGGTGTACAAGTGAGAAAGATATGTATATTTTCAGCTGTGTGATCTTCTCAAAAATACCTACTGCTGCGGAGCTGTAAATATTAACTCAAAAGATATTATTTCAATAGTCATCATCAGCAGTAGCCTATAATATTCCACTTTCAGACATAGGCCTCTCCTATTTTTTTAATAAATAAATATTTCGGGCGTCATATACACAACGTTATCTAGTCCCAAACTAAGCAGAGCTTGTATTTTGGTACTAGAAAACTGATATAAATACATAAATATTATACATAGAAAACACCCAAACTTCGAAACAAATATTTCCAGATCATACTAACATTTGGTATCAGGGAATTGAACCCGAGACCAATTACAATTTCTTCACCAAGTATTTTTGTCTTTTTTTTCGGATCACCAACATATGATACACATAAAATAATATATGCATTTAAAGAAAACAAAATACATGGCCTGTGCTCATTCAGTTATAGGTAAGTAATCACAGCTAACAAAGGGTAATCAGTACCATATAAATTAACTTAAAAGAATATAATAATAATTAAAATAAAATTAAAAAAGAAAGCCACTAGTTAAGCAACAACCTAAAAAAAATTTTCCTCGTAACGACCTTCTTAGAAATAATGACATCCAGTTTAACAAAAGGTAACACGCTAATCGGTCCTGAATTATATACTTTCATCCGTTGACATAAAACATATTTTACTGTAACATGCGAGTTCTTAATTACCTTGGCCATTTACCACAAATCTTAGATAAAAACTAAATAAGTCAGTAGAAATTTCCGTATCAATTTCTTGTATTAGGTTAAATAGATATATGCGTTTTACTGAGTGAGGGAAAAACCGTAGATCCAACTAATTTATGTGGGTTTCAACCGTTGGCGAATCAAATCTAGGAATCAGTGATAGGAACAAGGTAATTAATTTTACTATCCGCATATCTGCTATTGTAGTGCCTTTAAATAAGCCAACCAAAGTAACCCTACTCTTCCTGATGAAAAGTATAAGTAGAATCCAGAAGTAGAGATCACCGTCCTCAATGTATGGCATAGGCATTACAGTATGGCATTGCAGTATGGTGACCCATACCATGGTGGCCTGGTCAGATTCTTCTGCATCCGGTTTAGGCCTCTAGTCTCATACTCACTAACGAAATACGACAGCTTCTGCTGTATTCCTATGCTGTCCTTTTTAGGATGGTCTTCTGTGTGTTATTATATACCATTATAATCCTATAGGATGGCTTTCAGACACGACCAGGGAAAGACCAGTCCTTAAAACCGACGGCATTAAATGCTCTCCGAAGCACAGGGGTTAAGACCCTTAAATTCCAAACTCCGGGCTTTTATTATTTCTATAATCAAAAAACACTTTTAAGCACGACCTGGAATTCAAATTCAAACCTATTGATCGGCAGTCGCATACGGTCACCACTATACCGACAAGGCAAATTACCTGTATAAAGTATCTTATAACCAAACCTCAGGACGAGTCCATTAAGTCAACAAAGTAGTAAGCCTGCTTTGCGAATAGCGAGTTGTCCTCTGCTCTGAAGGTAACTAGAAAGTTGTTATGATAATCAACTAGAATGTTTTAAAATTTGACGTTAGAAGGTTTCTCATTTAAATACACAAGGATTCAAATATGGCCACTTGAAATTTTAATACTAGAATATTAATATCACACACATATCCGACCATAGCAGACAAGTACTTTCAATTGTCTCGTTGATCTAGCGGTTAAAGTATGTGAGTACCAATCAAGAGATCATGGGTTTGATACTTAATTCATTAGGAAATTTAGAGAGAGTTGGGTAATCCTTAGTAATATTTTCCTCTTTAACAACCCTTAGGGTCCACCACTGCTTTGATTTTTGAACATTTAGGGGCTACCTACGTTAGGAGGCTCCTAGTAAGTAAAGTTAGTAAAAGCGGGCATCAGAACAACACTTTGTGGATCACACAAAATGTCTACCCATGTGAAGTTTGAAGCCACTACACAGCGCAGCAGAAATCGGCGAGGAGACCACTTTACACTACACCATCAGCGGAGTCAAACCCAAACACGTTACGTACATATTAACACATTTTTGCGTCACAACTCACAGATCATAAATAAATACAATTTCTTTGTCTGTCTGTCCCTTGTTTAAATTTGATCTAGATAATATCTTGCGTTAAGTTTAAAAATCATTCAAAAATCAACATATCTTTTAGCAAAGTTCCGAGGCTCCGATTCAAAATAGTTTTCACGTCAACTCATAAAATTAACACTTTTTATTACACTAATAAACATTAACACCTATAATATTTTATTTAAATGTAAAAATACGAAAGTGGAGAATACTTTTTAGGACTTGTGACGTAGACATTTTTATACCAATGAGAAGGTAAACAAACATGAGCACGAAACATCAAATTGTGATGTTTAGATTAATAACCTGCTCAATCAAAAAAGTTACTAAAAATAAAATGTTATTTAGAATTTACAAGCCAGTGATTTTAATCCGTGTGGTGACGGATTAAGAATACCACCCCTATTCATTCCATGGGTGTCGTAAGAGTCGACCAAAGGAACAAAATAAGCAGCTAACATCACTGCCAAGAGAAGAAAAACTTGAAACAAACCCTGGCTATAGTAGACCAAAACCTCTTTTCTAAGGAGAGGCCTATGTCCAGCAGTGGACTGTTGAAGGCTGTTGATGATGATGATTTTGATTTTATGGTTTTCGTTTTTAGTTTCATAATTCAAACGAACTTCCCTAACAGGTTTCGGTTCGAAAAGTGTTTAGTAAGCTTACAAAACAATGCAGTAGTCGAACCAATTTCAAATAGATATTGAGATACTGGATTTTTTCTTTTCAGTTAATTACTATAATATAGTCGGGTATTTTCATTTCAATATTAATTATTTTATTCAAAACGATAATACAGCAAGAATACTTACAGTTCGAACTAAGATCGATCGAGATAAAGGAAATACGTCAGTATAAAAATCCCCAGGAAAAAAACTCAAAACGAGAAGAAAGGTTTACCTTAATATTTCCTTCTTAGTCAGGAAATATATATACCTCACTTTGAACAGAAAAGGGTTTTTTATAGGTCAATGCGTTATTCATCTTTGATGAATAATTTTAATGTATTTCCTTCGATGATTATTTCATTATGTATCATCATCGTCATCGTCATCAGCCTATCACTGTCCACTGCTGGACACAGGACTCTCCAATCGCACACTACTTAGTTCGATTCTCGACCACTCGCATCCATTTCATTTATTAAGTATATGATTTACATGTTTAACTAGCTTCTTGATGCATCACGATCTAAGTCTGATGTTCTTGTGTCGAGAATAAGTTTACATTAGTATTGAATACTATTAATATTTTATGACGGTGTAAAATCAATTTAAATATATTAAACAATTAATCGAGAACAATAACTTTCGCCAAGGAAATTGTTCTTGATTTTTAGAAATGACTGTAGCTTTCTTGATTACCACAACCTTCTTTCCCTCCCGGTTCTAGAGGGAGGGTACCTAAAACGCGGCAACGCATCTTTTATTTACTCTTGAGTTGTATTTGTTAATATCGCGGTGACGGAGTACGAATATAGTGTAACCATCTACATACTGCCTTGTTCTAGAGGTTGTTGATCTAGAGGTATCTGGTTCGATTCCCGGGTCGGACCAAATATTTGTATGATCTAACAAATATTTATTTTGGAGTTTATACAAAAAAAGTATAAAATATGTTCGCTTGGTTTGCGATTAACATGTTGTGTGTCAGATGTCCGACATATATATTATTTCTTATTTTTATTCATTAAGTGGGTGTCTTAAGAGTCTACTAAATGAACAATCTACGCAGAATAACGTCTCTGCAAAGAGTAGGATACTTGGAACAAACGCTTTTTTTTTTTTTTTTTTTTTTACGTGTGGAAATCCCCGCGGACCGTCACCCCGTCGGGGGTTACGGCGGGGTGGTGTGTCGGACTCGAACCGACTAAAACCACACGGTGTGACCCTCTCTGCGCCTTTGTATTGGAAGGAGTCCAGGGAGGGGATTTCCTTCTGGACTCCAACCGGCGCCTGCCCGCACTGTTGCGGGCACCTACTCTGCTTTCTACTCTCTAATTGGGCAACGTCCGGTCACACGCGGACGCCGCCCCCTCGCGGTTGGCCTCTACTGCGGACGGACGGGAAACCCGTCCCGCCCATCCGCGGCCACTCTCAGGGCGGCATGAGATGCAGGTATGCGCGCCTCCGCCGCCCGGGGCGCCGGCGGCGGATCGGGTCTGATTGGATGCATCCTCCCGGGCCTTCTCCGCCACCTCCTTCTGCAAGATTACGTCCTCGCAGAAGGTTGCGACCGCGGTAAAACAACTGTCGCTGATCCCCTCCGATGACTGCAGTGAGGACCCGGCGCTGCGCCGCCCAAGCGGGGCAGACCGCCAGCGTGTGCTGGGCCGTGTCCTCACTGCAGTCGCAGTGGTGGCAGGCGGGACTCGGTTCCCTCCTAGCGACCGAGTGCAGGTACTTTCCGAAGCAACCGTGCCCGGAAAGTACCTGCGTCAGCCGGAAGGAAAGGGTCCCGTGCTGCCGCCCTGCCCACTCCTCGATGACCGGCTGAAGAGCCTCCACGGCGGCTAAGCCAGCGCGTGGGGTCTCCAGCCGGAGCGACCATCTCAGCATGGTGGCTCGGCGAGCGGCTTCGCGCCACTCGCGCACGTCCTCGGGCGGAGGGCGAAATCCGCTCTCCGCCCGGAAGTCAGCCACTCGCCGATAAACTTCGGCGAGCACTTCCGCCTCCAAATCCCACGGGGGTGTTCCGGCCAAGGCACACGCTGCCTCTGTGGACACGGTGCGGTATCCGCGTATGGCTCTGACCGCCAGTATCCGCTGGGGGCGCCAGAGGCGCGCCCTGTTCTGGGCGGACAGAGCCGCCGCCCACACCGGTGCACCGTAAAGTGCCATCGACCGGACAACCCCCGTGTACAGCTGCCTAGTGGGGACACTGGCCCCGCCCAAATTGGGCAGAAGTCGCCCTAGGGCGGAGGCAGTGCCCACCAGCTTAGGACCAAGCTGTCGGAAGTGCTCGTCGAAGAGCCACCTACCGTCGAGGACCAGACCCAGGTACCTCATCTGGGCCCGGACCGGTACGAGGACCGAGTTGACCTCGATCGAGGCGCCGGGGGGCGGACCACGACGGGGCCCATGAAATAATAGGGCCTCCGTCTTGTCCAGGGCCACCCGCAGACCCAGCGCCTCGATGCGCCCGACCACCCGGGAGACTCCTGTGGTGGCCAGGCGCGCCGCCTCCTCAAAGTTTGCCCCCCGGGCCGTGACCAGGGTGTCGTCTGCGTAACAGATTACACCCAGCCCGGGGGGGAGACGCCCTCGTAGGGCCCAGTCGTATCCCATGTTCCACAGGAGTGGTCCTAGGACAGACCCCTGTGGAACACCGCACGACATGGCCCTGCGTCTCAAGGCGCCACCTCGGTCCTCGTACTCGACGGTACGCTCCTCTACTTGGAACAAACGCTACACAAACCTTTCTGGCCAGTGTTGTAGGACTGTTAAAGGAAGTTGATCCTGTAGTCACTTTTCATCAAGTAACCCTATATTATAAGAGAAATGTCAAACTTTACTAGCAAAAAGCTTACCCGAGTAGCGACAAGGAACATTAATGAAGAACATATTAGTGTTAGACATAACAAAACAATTAGGAACATCTTCAAAAATAATTGAATTGAATATAATTATAATCAAAATGATTGATACAAATTGCAGTCATCTTTTGTGACTAGATTTTAAATATCAATAAACAATTTATAAAGGTTAACACATCATCTTCCTAGCCTTATTCGCAATATTATTTGGGGTCGGCTACTAGTTCAACCGGTTTTACTTGAATATCAGTTTTTCCACGGAGCGACTGGCATCGGACCTTCGCAACCCTAAGGGAGAACTAAAATTCGAAGGTGAACTAGGTGTCGGTAAATTTGAAAGCATTAACTTCCCAATAACGATTTCATAGATTTCCATAGATGTTCATGACAACCGGGACCGACGGCTTTACGTGCTCTTCGAGGCACGGGCGTGAATCACCGCCAAACTTTGAAACTCCGGGCTGCTATTAGGAATTTCCTAAGAAAAACCCATAAAACACTTTTTGGCCTGACCCGGCATTTGAAGCCGAAACCTCTTGATTAGCCAACGAGGCAGTTTATAAAGGTTAACATTATAAAATTTAAATTGAATTATCCTACACTTCTATTTAAAGCTTGCTGAGTCCCGCGCTGATACCCGCGGTCGTTGTATAAAATCACGAGTAACGCCGCGGAACTAAATTAGTCTAAAACAAAACTAGCCTAAGTTACTCCTTATATTATCACTTTTCTGCCAGTGAAAGTTCCGTCAAAATCGGTCGAGCAGACAGATAAACAGACTGACAAACAAAATAATTAAAAATTTGTTTTACATTTGCAGATCATGCAAACATTTGGTCCGACCTGGAAATCGAACCCAAGACCTCAGATGATTGTATAATACGTTATTTCCACATTAGTAACATCAGTTTTATTTATATGGTCGTCTACTTCAAGTTACTATAACTTAAATAATCATGCACGTGAAAGGAGGAAAGTCAAATAAAAAAGAAATCTTTTTCGTAATCACACTTGGGGAAGACCATAACATCATGAACCAGAAACAAGTTTTTATTTTTAAATAACATTAATTTTATCTCGATATATATTACATTGATTGATAAAATGCCTTTGGCGCAGTGGAAGCGTATGCGACTCCTGGGCTTGAAGTCTGTGGTTTCATTCCCGCGTCTTACCAAATGTTTGTATGATCTGCAAATTTTATTTTCGGAGTTTGACTATTATTAAAAAAATCTGTTGTCTAGAACCCTTATTACAAGCTCATCTTAGTTTGTGACTAGATGACGTTGTGTGTCAGATGTCCGAAATATTCATTACTAGCTTTCCGCCCGCGGCTTCGCCCGCGTGGAATTCGTCTTACATGATTTTATGTTTGATAATAAGGAACTTCGACACAAATTTTCGTCCTCTATTTCAAACCCTTCTAGCTTTATTTTATGTCCGATAAAAAGTATCCTATGTCCTTTCCCCAAATTCAGTTCTATCTTCATACCAAATTACATCAAAATCGGTTTAGGGGTTTAGGTGAAAGCGTAACAGACAGACAGACAGACAGAGTTACTTTCGCATTTATAATATTAGTAGGGATTACACCATCGGAAAGTAGAGATTTCATCAAACTGAACGCACCCCAATTTTTTGAAAAAAGACGAAATAGGGTGAAAAAATTAAATATTTCAAATCAAAAAAATTACAGTGTATTCGGGACATAAAAAGGTAAGTTTTCACTACACTTCGTTTAAAAATTATTTGATTTGTAAAAGATAAAAATAGAAAACCAAAAACTCTTTTTAATTTTCCACTTATAATTTGAGGTTATGTGAAAAAAAGTGTAAATAAAAAATCGGCCAAGTGCGTGTCAGGCCACGCACAGGAAAGGGTTCCTCAGTCACCTCAGTCCATAATGGTACGTGGATTAGAAATTGTATCCAATGGATAATTGTTATGTTTACGTATTAATGCGTTAATTTTGTATGACGTTTTCCAAGTAAGCACATTGTAGAAGTTAAGCCTCTGTAACTCCTGCACTAACAAAGTCATCTAATTCGTTATAGTTTTCATTTAAAGTTCATTATATGGACCACTATCACGAATTTTTCCAGATTTTTTGAGAAGGCCGTTTAGCTTTTAGAGGGGGAGGATGCCCGGTTTTACAAAAAAGTGGCCTTTAAAGTGGAATTTCTCGCAAACGGATTTCTAAATCAAAAAATTGTCTTAACAACCATTTAATGTTTTTAAAAGACCTATATAATGATACCCCACATGATGAGGTAGCCGCGAGAAAAAAAAAATATCCACATTTTACGTGTCGGGGAGGTACCCTAAATAAAAATATTTTTCAGTAGCACTTTGTCGACGTAATTACAATACATATTCATGCAAAGTTGCATCTTTCTAGCACTTACTGTTTGGATGGTAAGTCGAGGACGGACGGACGGACATACGGACATGACGAATCTATAAGGGTTCGAAGTCATAAAACCCTTAAAAGTTGTAGATCTTTTAATTACCTACAACTTTGCCATTTAACTTTTTTCCATAGGACTTGTAGTTTTGCCAGAAATTAAGATAAACCGTTTTTTATCCTTTGTTTTATATATTTAGCCATCCAAAGTGACTCTACCCTGCCTGATGGAAAGCATGAGCAGAATCCAAGAGTCGGGGCTACCACACTTGCTGCGAATGCAGACAATAATGTATGGCGGCCCACACTATGGCGGCTTAGTGAGATGCTTTTTCACGCCCCGTCCGAGGAGGACCCGAAAAACTCCCCCCCCCCCCCCCCTACCCGACGCCCCTCAGATCGCAGATCGCCCGTAAATTATTTTTCCTTTCATTTTTATAATATTCTCCTCCTTTTCCAATGGGTTTCATCGTACTATAATTTTGTTTTCAAAAATTATCTACCCTGCTCTACTGGTCTTTAAGTCATTTACAAACTATGATTATGGTTTCCATGCAATTGTGTTATGCCTAGCAACCTGTGAAGTTTTGACAGGAGATAAACAGTGATACATTTTGACATCTACGATTTATGTATTTTTATAATCACCTAGGTAAAAAGGTAAAAACCTTTGTATCTCGATTATTGCAGTAAAAAGTAGCCTATGTCCTTTCCCAAGTTCAGTTCTATCTTCATACCAAATTTCATCAAAATCAGTTCCGTGGTTTAGGCGTGAAAGCGTAACAGACAGACAGACAGAGTTACTTTCGCATTTATAATATTAGTATGGAAGTATGGATTATTGTTATATCTCAGAAAGAAAACCTTTTAAGGTTGAAAGACATCGATTTAAAGTTCGTTGACACGCTTGACTTCAGACAATAGCCTCGGCCAGAATTTGAAGAGGATAGATTGTTGACTGAAGTGCTGGTAGCGATATATAGTCTATCGAGTACTGCGCCGTATATTTCTAAACACATATGTGTATTATAGATAAGTTACATACAAAACAAATTCATTTGTGTACATGAATAGAAATAAATAAAATTCAATTGTATGTATATAACATCAAAATAACAGTTTTTTACTTAATTCATACTAAAGTATATACGTTACCTACTACAAAAAGTCTCATCATCATCATCAACAGCCTATAACAGTCCACTGCTGGACATAGGCCTCTCCTTTGAAAGGAGGTTTTGGCCTACTATACCACGCTGGCCAGACGGGTTGGTAAAGGGTTTGTTTCAAGTTTTCCTTCTCTTGGCAGTGATGTTAGGTGCTTATTTTGTTACTTTAGTCGCCTCTTATGACATCCATGGAATGAATAGGGGTGGTGACACTTTGTGTTCTTAATCCGTCACCACATGGACTATTTTCAAAGGTCTAAATTTTAATAATATTGTCTGTCTGTCTGTTTGTCTGTTTGTGCCGGCTAATCTCTGAAACACCTGGACCAATTTTGACTGGCCTTTCATTGTCAGGATGCTAATAACATACAGAGTAACTCAGGTATTTTTTTTCAACTAGCTTCGTGCCGTTACTCGCGCTTTACAAACGCGGGTAACACCGCGGGCCACAACTAGTTAAGAATATAAGACTTTCGTAATAACTAATGACCATTATATGGTCAGCTATAAAACTAGTTCTGTAATGTACTATATTACATAATAGACTACAGGCCCATGTAAAAAATGGATGGGTCATATGAACCACCAGGTGACGTATATAGGACGATATAAGAGCATAAAATAATAAGATTCAGCACTATGCCGTCACTTGTAAGCTGTCCAACTGAGTGCTGGTGAGAATTCAAAAGTGCAGGTAGAGTGAGTACATTTTGGTCATATATTTTTGTACGGCATTTTTACCATCGGTAGATCCATGAAAAATAATAAGAAAGCGCGCAGTGCCGTAAAAAAATAATGCGCCACAAAGTCGGTATTTTTTGTTGATTTTCTTACAATTTTCAGGGTAAATTTGGTCATTTCATTCTGTACGGCATCAGTTTCATACTGTTTCAATACAGCTTCTAATCCATTATTCCGCAACGCCGTACAAAAATCATGCGACAAGGGGAAAAAATCGAGGGTTGCAACCCCCTCTTTTTCCGTGGTCCGGGGGGTGATTTGATACAACATAAAATTAATTTATTTTGAAAGTATTTTATGCATAGATAATATTTTTTTACATGCCGTACATTTTAGTTGGTCCAAAGGTTTGTAGGTGAAATAAGGAAAAATCCATAGAACGAAATGTAAGAAAAATCCATATAATAAAATGTATGGTAAAATTCTTGACGATATTTTTTTATACGGTATTTAGATAGTTTATTTGTACCTAATGCAATAATTCAATGCAAAAATCTGAAAGTTCATATTCATAAAAAATGTATAAAAATATTATATAAATATAATTTACATAAATTTATATCGCTTACGGAGCGACGTTTTGTTACGACGTTTAGCATTTGTAGGCATATATCTACACCTGCCTTTACTGTACTGTGTGCTAAGTAGTCATAATGTAGTTTATTCGGATGTATGGGGTCTACCAATAAGAACGTCATGGTTTAAAAATTGAATAAAACACACATTTTTTTATGAAAAATGTATCCGATTGACTTATTTGATAGATAATTTTATTCCATTTATGTTTTAAATAAAATATCGGCCAAATGACCGCCGCTGCTCTTTTTGCAGACGGTCGCCCGCTCACGCCAATTTTCGATGACGCGGTGCACCATTTCGGCCGGTATGTCGGCTATGGCTCGTCAAATGTTGGCTTTTAGACCAGCGACTTTTACGACCGAATTTTTTTTACCGTCGACCTTGCTACCAATAAGCTTTTGATGGATTTTAAATGACGGTCGGTACGTTTTCGACTGGTTCCACGGCGAGGAAAGCTCCCAAAAAGTCAGTGACATAACAGAACTGGATGAGGAATCAGGCGAAGAAGTCGATGACGTCATAGGTAAATAAATAAATCTTTACATCTTTAATCTGTACGTAAGACTTTGATTTTGACAAAAACTTATTCATGTTTCAGAAAATGATAGAGAAGATAATTCGGATGTCGATAAAGACGTTGATTCCGAAAACACCTCAGCAGCTGATTCTGATACCGAATAATTTCGGTTTAAAGATATTTATTTCTCAAAAAGACAAATGTCACTTACATGAGAATAAAACATTCATTATAATAATTAACCCGATACAGGTGGGTATTCACAAAAAAATAATATTGACCAACGTCGTATCTTGAGATGTGAGCTCACTGTAGTCAAAGTCTCAAGTTAAGAGCGACAATATTATTACTTAATTAAAATATATAATATAAAATATATAAAAATATACTTAATTAAAATATTATTTTGTATTATCTTTTTTATATATATATCGATTTTTTTTTGAAAAAAAATTGTTTTGTTTAATCACATTACAATGAAACAAATCAATTATATACATGTATCAATAATGTTTGGAGTATATATTAAACCAAAAAGTATCCAAAACTGTTGATACTGGGTTTAACAGTTTCAATTCTTGGATATTATATACACACCCTTTTACTTCGGTTAGACGTCATAATGATTTTATCATATATTATCAATTATTGTTCTCTTCAAAAATATGTTAATACCGTACAGTATCAGATGGCCATAAAGTACTACACCCTTAAAATGGTAGCGTCATTTTCATCAGCTTAAAAGATATGGTCTGCATTAAAATGTACGGCATAATTTTTTTCTAATTAATTTATCTTAATACTATTTAAAACAAGGGAAACATGTAGAAAATTGCTATATTTTATTAATCTATGAATATTTAAAGTTTTGCAATAATTTAATAAAATTCAGTTTTTGTTTTTCTCAATTTTTTTTTTTTAGAACAGTTTCTTTTGAACGGCAATGCTATTAATCAATTGTATTTTACAATATCATGTTAAAAAAAAAGTTGCCGTACAGAGTCAAATGATTTTACAGCTTTTTATATCAAGTATACCATGAAATTAAAATAATTATAAATATACATTCAAATGAACAATAATTTTTTGACGGCATTATTTTTAATAGTACTTTTGAGTGCTAGGTAATGTTTTGGAACCAAAGCCGTACTTTTTCAAATCACCCCCCGGACCACGGAAAGAGTGGGGGTTGCAACCCTCGATTTTTTCCCCTTGTCGCATGATTTTTGTACGGCGTTGCGGAATAATGGATTAGAAGCTGTATTGAAACAGTATGAAACTGATGCCGTACAGAATGAAATGACCAAATTTACCCTGAAAATTGTAAGAAAATCAACAAAAAATACCGACTTTGTGGCGCATTATTTTTTTACGGCACTGCGCGCTTTCTTATTATTTTTCATGGATCTATCGATGGTAAAAATGCCGTACAAAAATATATGACCAAAATGTACTCACTCTACCTGCACTTTTGAATTCTCACCAGCACTCAGTTGGACAGCTTACAAGTGACGGCATAGTGCTGAATCTTATTATTTTATGCTCTTATATCGTCCTATATACGTCACCTGGTGGTTCATATGACCCATCCATTTTTTACATGGGCCTGTAGTCTATAAGTGCTCATTATAGTCTGCGTCAAGACACGTGGGCGTAATTCTTTCACACGTCAAGAACCATATATAGATACCACCACATACGTGAAGAAAATATTAATTTGTACTGCCACAGCTATATACACTTCAGTGCTATCATTTTTAATACCCACACGTAGTTTGATCAAAAAAAATTTTCGAGTTTCAGTTCCAAGGATGGGTAAACCCCCAAAATTTATTGTTTTTTTTCTATTTTTGTGTGAAAATCTTAATGCGGTTCACAGAATACATCTACTTAACAAGTTTCAACATAACATAGTTCTTATAGTTTTGGAAAAAGTGACTGTGACATGCGGACGGACATAACGAATCTATAAGGGTTCCGTTTTTTGCCACTTGGCTACGGAACCCTAAAAACTGTTCCTTTGATATTACATACAGACATTCTATTTATTTGTATAGTTAAGGAACATGTTTTTGGGAACATGGAAGTTTGAAATACCATATAAACATAATTATTTTCATAGTTATGTCCGAGAATTATTTTGAAATTACGTAGGTACTCGTTATACATATATCCTACTTCTTACTAATATTATAAACGTGAAAGTTTGTGAGTATGTGTGTATGTTTGTTGCTCTTTCACGCAAAAACTACTGAACGGATTTGAATGAAACTTTACAGTTATATAGCTTATATATCAGAATAACACATAAGCTACTTTTTACTGCAATAATCAAGATAAACGGGCGAAAGCTAGGTTATTATAAAAATATATTATATCGTAGATGTCAAAATGTATCACTGTTTATCTCCTGTCAAAACTTCACAGGTTGCTAGGCATAACACACTCGCATGGCAACCATAATGATACGCGGGTAACACCGCGGGGCGCAGGTAGTAGATAGATAAATGTGAATTATATGTCAATTACGCCATGTAATCAATATGACAAATGAACTTGTAAGACTAGTCTAACAGCATACATATGAGTACATATTATAATGTAGTTAATTATAGCCCAAACATATTTTTTGCCTCACTTCTTGCTTAACTCTAGGAGGCCCACAGGGTGCAAGTTATGAATACAAACCAAAATGTACACCAAAGAAAAAAAATACACTTAACTCTTTCTTAATACTGTATCCCGAATTAAAAGTTGGTACATACATACTTGGTTTCTCGGAGAGGAAAGGCCTGTGCCTATCAGCGGAATAGAAAAGATTGTTGATGATGATAAAGATACGGAATCTTTATCATCATCAACAATCTTTTCTTCTATTCTTTTTTAGTCGGGGAAACATATCTTGCATCTGCGGTCGTCATGCAATCTGTATCTGTATAACCATATCGGTCTACCGTATTGGCGACTTTCTGGTCTGGCTTCCTAGCCAAGTTAACATTCTACAATCGTAAACCTAAATAGAAAGTTAATAAATGTATAGGCATGTCCTCATCTGAACTCTAAATCACGAGATAAAACAAAATGTTAGTAAATAATACAAGAGAATAAACGTTTAGCGATTTTAGGCAGAAATCCGTCAAACACTTCCATTTTAGCTAAGAGGCGATTTAACTTATCATAAATTCTACCTTCTATCAAGTGATCATAACTTTCTAATTCTTTCTTCTCATTATATCCTTCTCTTTAAGTGACTGAACTTGTTCTTCGTGACAGTAGTGAGAGAGGAACATCAGGACGACGGTAGCTCACACTGCCGATTAATTTCACCATGATATGATGCTTTTAATGTTCTGCTAATTTATATTGTCGATAACTTGCTTAAAGTCCTTTCGAGTTTAAGTCCTAAGTTCCGTTAAAATATTGCCTGTCTTACCACACAATATTTTTTAGACCTTGGCGACTTTTTTAACCCGTTCGAAACGTCGGAAAGTAGAAGGTATCGTAACATTTTTAATTTTAAATAATATCACAAAGCAATAGTAGTTGCTTTGTGATAATATTTTGAATAAGTCCTGTTTAGAGCAAAAAAACAAATATTTAAGTTATGCAGATCTGATAGCTAGTTTCTACTGATCTTCCCACTAGCATTTCAATAAAAAGACCCTTTAATTTTCACCGTAAAAAATATTTTAATAGTAGCTGTCAATGCCAGTCTACATTCATTTAATGCTCGACTTAACCTAGACAATTTAAACAACGTCAATATTTTATATTGTATTTGTTATCTTAAAATGGTTAGATTAAAATGTAATGTCAAGTGTTTATTAACAACACAACAACAACATTTGAAAAGCGGCCAAGTGCGAGTCGGACTCGCCCATGAAGGGTTCCGTAGCAGCAAGTAACGTCATATAAAAGTTCCTGTAGTTCGTTGTAAATTTGATCGATGTTTTAATAATAGTGTATGGATTGAAAGAAGTGAGTGAAATTGTGGTTTACGATTTATGACGTATTAAAAAAAACTACTTACTAGATCTCGTTCAAACCAATTTTCGGTGAAAGTTTGCATGGTAATGTACATCATATATTTGTTTTAGTTTTATCATTCTCAAATTATAGTTTGCAGTATTTTTGGAGTCATACGACTTTCAAACCTTCAGAAAAGAGGATTTTCTCTCCTCAAAGGCCATCATGGCGCATGCGATTCTTGAATTTTTGATGCACGTGGGCGATGGTAGTCACTTTCCATCATCGTCTACTAGTTTTCCCCCTCTTAAACTAAATGAAGATAAATTTTCTGAGTAAAAACTGCCACTAGTCGTTTCCTATTTAACTGATAACATATTTGCTGACTTTATAATGATCACTTTAGTAGTTAAATCATAAAATTCAAAGGTATCAAATAACAAGCCATTATGGCCATAACTTTCAATTAGATACCTATATGACGTGTTAGTTTGAAGTGTTATAAATTAGAGTTCATTATTGAAGTGACGTGTTGAAATTATCATTGGATAAAAGTTTTTACAGCTGCAGAAGATTTGTAGACAATATCGAAAGGATGTTAAACAATAGATACTTATCTCAAATAATTGTCCATTGTTTCAACTAGTGATCACGTCTCGACTAATATCTGTGCACTATACAATGATAGTTATCATTTGAAATGCAGTAAAAATAATATTGACGTCTGAATGTTTAATACATGTTAGTCACTTTGAAGGGGATTTTTGTCAAGGGGATTTCTTTATCTGTACGAAGTTAATTACACTTCAAATTTAAATCAAGTCTCGTAGGTATTATAACAAAGTCCTTGATGTGACTTCATTAATTAAATAAATAAGATGAGCGATGTGAAATCTCGGGTATAAAATTTTACAGTTTCCTGTTAAACACATCCGTTGCCTTTTAAGAAACTACTTTCTCATTTTATGATAAGAGGACAAATCAAAAAAGTATTGGAGTTGAAAATGAAGTGAAATTTCATATATTGGTTTTCGAAATGCCAATTGAGATCTGATTTCTACAACCATATAACCAAGTACGGTATGAATAATCTTTAAGAATCTGTGCAACTTTATCTACGTGTAGAAACAGACGCAACGTCTAAAAGTACAAAGACAATCATTGCAAAAAAGAACATTTAACATACATTATACTTTATGTGTGTTACTCCTAATGTTTTCTATTTCTTCAATTAAATACATTACTTTGCTTCATAAATTATTGTTAGCACTATTGCAACATTAAGGGCCACAGCATACTAGCTACTTTTAGCATTGATGATCGGCGATTTTGCGACTGCATAGATGCTGCATCGCGGTTTAGCGACTTTTGAGTTCGATCGCGGTATAAAAATCGCGCGTCATGCTGCATCATTCGCGACTTTCTGCGTTCAAACGCGGTATCGGAAACGCGCATTTTAGCGACTGCTCAGATGCCTGGATCCAGGGCCGGATTTACCATAGAAGCTGAAAAAGCTGAAGCTTGGGGCGGCAGAATCAGGGGGGCGGCAAAATGACCCAAAAAAAATTAATTGGCACTGTTTTTATTTTTCAAAAGACCATACTCATAGACATAAGGACTCAAAAGACATAATGAGTATTAATCCTGTGTCGCGGGGGGCTTTACAAACTTTAAGTGTTTAAAGGAACACAGAGAACATCTGGATGTCTGGTGGATAAGTCTGGACTTATGACAACAATTTGTGAATCGCACAAAGTGTTTTCCTACGTAGGAATCCACGACATTTGGCGCAGTAAAATGCAGCGTGGCGACCACTTAAAACACTTTTTTGGGAAACCCCCTCGGGCCGTCACCCTACAGGAGTTTGTACCGCAGTCGGCATCGAACAGACTAAAACCACATGGTGTGCCACTCTGCACCTGAAATAGCAGGGGTCCAAGGAACCTGTTATTACGCCCTCTGAACCCTTCCCAGTGCCACCTCTCTCTGAAGCTGGCGCCATAAATTGCTTTTCTCTCCATGGCGACGGGCGGCACACGTGGACGTCGCCTCCTCTGAAGCCTGAAGGCCACTGAAGCGGATGTAGGGAAAAACCTGTTCCGTTCATTTGCGGCCACACTCAGGGCAGCATGATCATGGCATAAATGATTTCTTCGCAGAAGGTTGCGACCGCGGTAACCGTGTATGGCTCTAACCGCCAATATCCTCTGGGGTCACCAGAGGCATGCCGTATTTTGGGCGGTCAGAGCCGCCGCCCACACCGGTACAACTCCCGTGTACAGTTGTCTCGTCGCGACATTGGCTCCACCCAAATTGGGCAAAAGTCGTCCAAGTTCGGGGGCAGTGTCCACCAGTTTCGGAGCAAGCTGTCGAAAGTGCTCGTCATAGAAACACCTACCGTCAAGGTCCAGACTGGTACAATTACTGATTTGACCACGTTGGAGGCGCCGGGGAGTGGCTTACGACGGGGCTCATGGAACAAAAGGGCCTTCGTCTTATCCAGGGCCTAAGTGGTGGCGTCGTCTGCTATGCGGACGATACCCTAATACTGGTCAGAGGGTCACGCTTCGAAGAAGTGCTTCTGCTCGCCGAGCAGGGAGTAACTTGTGTTGTGGAAAATATTTGTGAGCCATGGCCTACGTAAGCGCCAGGAACCACCCAGCTCGCACCTACGAGTAGGTGACGTTGAAATCCGGGTGGGCCAGTACATGCAGTACCTAGGACCTACCTCATCCTGGACAATCGGTGGAGCTTCGAAGAGCATTTCGGGCGATTAGTCCGCCGGGTTCGAGGGGTAGCAGGGGCGTTACATCGTCTGCTGCCCAATCTCGGGGGCCAAGGGAAGAAGTTCGCTGCCTCTACGTGGGCGACGTGTGATCCATGGTCCTCTATGGGGCACCCGTCTTGTCTAAGGACCTGGCCACCACTCTGGCCGAAATTTATACGATGTTCTACGACCAAATTCGTTTTGTCGGTCAGAATGGCGAAGGGACAGCGCCGGATTATGAGCCTGAAATGCTAGGGCAGAACGCACACACGCAGCTGTGTAAGCCAACGCGCTCTGTTCTGCCAAGCTTCGAAGCTTGGATAGAGAGGACCGACTGTGTCATCTACCGATTGACCCAGATACTCACCGGACATGGTTGTTTCGGTGAGTATTTGAAAAGAATCGGACGTGAGCTTGCGGCATAATGCCACCACTGCGGGTCCCACCAGGACTCCGCCCAGCCCAGGTTTAATGATAACCCTGAGATGTACCGCAGTCAGGGGGGAATCCAGAAGTCGCTGATGCGTTCCTGGAGCTGCTCCCGACTGCCGAGGTAGGCCGCCGCGGGGTTTAGTGAGTAGACCGGTTCGCCGAGAGTCCCACACACGCCCTCCGTTTCCCCCACGGAGGGTATGGTGCGAAAAGCATTCCCCGCGAAAAAGAAAGGTACATAGTGCAGTATCGGGCCTTACTTACCTATCTTTCAAAAATTATAAGTAGTGCAGTATAAATCAAGCTTTGCTTAGCATAAAAAACAACAAAAAAATTAAAAGTAATCTAGTAACTTGATTATTTCCTAAAGAAAGAAATTAACTTTATTGTGAACAGTGTATATAATTTTAGAAGTCAGTAGGGGCGGCAAAAATTTTAAAGCTTTGGGGCGGCAAATGTGTAAATCCAGCACTGCCTGGATCGCGTCGGTTGTAATCTATAATTTTCCGATTTGTAACTTTGATTACTTATGTCTGTGATTTGCAATGATTTTGGAGTATTCTGCAATCTGTGGTTTTGTTTACACATAAAAAAATTTATTGGAGTCAAGTCGTGTTCAGCAGACGCCAAATCGATGCTATCGGCATCCGAATATGTGCGGAGAGTAGCGTTTAGCTACTGTGTCGCGCTTCTAAAAAGCGATTCAATCTTCGCGTTTGGCGTTTCTAAGTGTGTGTTTTTAATTCATTCGGTGTGGAGCGTTCGGTCGCCGTATTTAGCTTCTAAAAAGCGACTAGTCGCCGATCGTCGATGCTAAAAGTAGCTAGTGTGCTGTGTCCCTAAAGTCTGCAAACTTTCTAATCTTTTGAACTTCACAATTCTTAGTCATGTGACTGAGATTATTTACTAGCCTAGATACATAGCTTTTAGCAAAATAAGCGTGACACCAAAAGTGTGAGACACGTTACGATTACGTTGGATTTATGTAATATAATGTGTGGACACATAATCGTGAATTTGAATTGAAACAGAAATAATAAATACGTCATCAAGATAAAAACGATTGTGAAAAATTCTGGTTCAAAAATACGCTTCTTACTCACGTTCTAGAATACTCATTCACGTATGCTTAGAATATTCTTTAAGACTAATTAGTTTGAGACTAAATTGAAGTCCTCTTTACTATTCTTCCGGGATCGTGTCAGTCTCATTAAAAACATTCACAAACACAGATTTTTAACATTCCTAATTTTAAAATTCAATTATCGCTTTGAATATAAAATACGAACAAATTATTCAATATCAAAAAATATTGTTTTACGTGTGACTACAGATTTTTTCGATTTAAAACAGAATTAAAAACCGAATGAATAATTAATCTATGAATTCAAATAAGTAACAAATAACGATAGTGATCAGCAGATTCTTATTTCATTTAGGCGTGTAATATTCGGTCTGTCGTTGTCGAAAAGCTGTTGAAGAATTAATACTTTTATAACTTTATGAAAGTGATATAATAACAAATAAAGGACTTTATGGGCCAGCTCAACCGGGGCAGTACTACCCTCACACAGAAGACCATCCTAATAATGACAGTTTTTGTTGTCGTATTTTGTAGGTGAGACAGGAGGCTCAATCATTTTGCATCATTCTCCTGGCTTTCGGGGGCCGGGAGAATGATGCAGGAACATCTGACCAGCCCGCCATGGTATGGCTCACCATGCTACATTGCTTATCCTCACAATGCGGATGGTGACCCCTACTCCTGGATTCTACTGTTTTCCATCAGGCAGAGTAGAGTCACTTTGGTAGGCTTAAATATAAAAAAAAGAATGAACATCGACCTGAAAAAGGTATTTGGGAAAAGGGAAAAAGATAGGACTAGGTGTGTTCCTATGACCAATAGTAGACTGACGCAGGATTATTTAATGAACCGCCTGATCCTCAATTCTGAGGGTCGTTACCACTATTTGCGAGTATTTTGTGTGAGACAGCTCACCACTTGTTTCTGTCTTGAACAGTATGCAGGGCAGCATGGATCGTACAGCTGAGAGTGGAGCAGATTTGATCTACGCAGCGCAATGGGTCTTTTTCCCTCGATCTTGCCAGTCATCTTTCAAGGTTGCATGATAAAACACCTATTTGAAACCAAACGTTATATAAGCAGCAATATGTGTCCAGTGCTTGCTATTCGCCACCGCGATATTGTACTTTCACTTATTTTAAGTTTACGATGAGTGAATGTATAAAATATTTTTGGTAGAAGCTCCATGGATGTTGAGAACATTGTCTAGCGACAAGCTATGTAAATCATACCTACTGCTAACGACACGGTTGTAATATCTACTCGCTTTTATAGATTCTGATTGTAACTCTAATATAATATTCTCTTTACCATTTTCTATATAATGTGTAGTAAAAAGGAATCTATGATTTTTTGCATGAAATTGGAGGCTGAAACTAAGTTGACTAATCAGATTTTTTTTAGTATGAAATCTCATACTTCTAAAGTCATTCAGTGGGACCCGATCGGAATTGTAAAACGCTATACAGATAACTAAAGCCATATAATGAAAAAGTGATTTCTTTTTACTACACCCATTAAATACATATATATATCTACCCTTTTTATATTTACATATATGTATATATAAATATATATACCATGTTATGTTGTTATGGACACTATCCTGAACGTTATGGGTTGTTGATAAATGAAATGTATATTATATTTACATTATGTCATGTATACAAGTATTATGTTCAAAATTCGGTGAATGTTTTCGAAAAGTTTATCTCTTATTCCAAAACGCATCAATATGTTAAAAAAAATACATTAGACCGCATAAAATAATAATAAAATCTTTATTTTCTTACGAATAAGAAACCGATTGCTATAAATCACCTCCAATACGTATAAAAAGATCATTAAGATAGACCTCCGACTATTTTTGATTAAAAAAAGCTAGCAAAAAATATTTATGAGTTGTACTCACATGCGTGAATAGGTACTTAATTCTAAAAGATAGTTCCTTGATCCACACGGGGATCTATTTGTCATAGATCATAGCGACTAGCGTATCCGTAACAATACGTCAGGTTTTTTATTGACACTGGCTGGTAAATACTTACCATAAAAAACTTCTGGTCTCCGAATGGTGACGGATCAAGAACACAAAGTATCACCCTATCCAATCCATTGGTGTCTTAAGAAGCTACTAAGGAAGCCAATCACGAATGATAATAATTCTACACAAAGACGGAAAACCTGCAACAAACCCTAAACTCGTTTGGCCAGCGTGATATAGCAGGCAAAAGCCTCCTTACTAAGGAGAAGCCGATAGTCAGCAGTGGACTGTTACAATGTTAAAGTAAATCTAAAGATATTTAAAATACATAAAAAAACTGGTACATGACTTAAAGAAGTTAACAATGTTTGTAACGGGAACCCTTCGTTAGTAGCCCAGTTAAAAATCAAGTTCCAACTCGCGAATACAGATAAATTCGTACATCAAAGCTTGTTTTTCCTTTGAGTCAGAATTTCAAAAAGCTAAGTAAACCTAATGCAAGACAAATTCAAGAACTTCAGTTCAGTACAAACGTTCAATGAAATGAAATAATAAATTTATGATGGTGATGAAACTGTCCATGTTCCTATATGGGTCGTTTACCTTATCGCCTAAAGGCCATCACAATTTGACTCGTTCTGCGGCCGAGCCGATATCCTCAACACAGTTACATCTTGATCATAAATATTATATAGCTATGGTGTGGATTATCCTTATATAGCATGTTGATAATGTCAATGACTAAAATGTTGAAACTTTATGCTGTGACCTTCTTTAACTCAGATTACGATTTAAAAAATCCATAAATAAGCGAATATAACCAACTAGCTTTAGCCCGCGGCTACGCCCACGTGTATGTCGGTATATAAAAAGTAACCTACGTTCTTTAAGGTTCCATCTATTTCTATACCAAAATTCATCAAAATCGGTTACTCGGTTAAGCAGTGAAAACGAAACAGACCCACAGAGTTACTTAGGCATTTATAATATAAGTAGGGATGTTTTTTGATATTAGGGAGATTTCAATATGCTTTATTTAAATTTGATATAATATATTCGAAAATTGATAACAGAATAATTTTATTGCCCAAGATAATTTCAAGGTCTTTCTCCCCCAATCATACTTGGGCAGTAAAACTTAAAACCCAAGTAATAGGCGACATCAAAGTTCTGTAGAAAGACTGCTGTTAGACTATAATATTCAAGGCTCAACGTTACAATTGCCAAATAAATTAATATAGCGGTCGGTACCGATGGCTGAGTGGTCAGCTGTCTATAGACTGACCTGCCTAGAATTACATAATTGTGCAATATCTTTATATATATAATTCTTGTGTGAGTGTGTCATGTCATGAACTTCTCTCAAACGACTGGACCGATTTTGATGAAATTTTTTGTGTGTGTTCAAGGGGATCTGGGAATGGTTTAGATTCGCAATTGGACCCGGTAGGTGGCGCTGCGAACAAGCTATGGGATTTCAAATTCGGGCGGTACGAAGTTCGCGGGATAAGCTAGTAATATAATATAATTGTGTAATTCAAACGATACCAGAAAAAAATAATCTCAACGAATTAAACGTAGAAGATAAGATCGTAGCAACATCTGGTGTTACAGAACTTAAACATAGGAAAGATTTAAACGATTAAAATAGAGAAAATAATTTTCTTTCTGATTTAACTGGAAGATAAGGTTTAAACTATAGAAAAGGGAATGGATACATTCGATAAGATGAAAGAGAGGTAGAAACATTTAAGAAATGCGCACTTCCTACGCATTGCGGTAAAGAGTCTATTCAATTCAAATCACGATAGTATTTTTGCTATGAGTCAACGTTGGAGATAAAGAGATTATGTTTACGACAGATCTTCTAATTACTGGATTTCTTTATGACGGATTTTAACAAAGCATCATCAAAATCAAGTAATTACAATGTTTGTCATGCGCCGTGACCTAAGTTAGTACTGTAATCTTGGTTGAGATAAAAATATTTAAAATTAACCATTTCGAAATTCTCCTATTATATTTTTTCAGATATGCTTCCTCCTTTTTAATTCTGATGATTAAAAATTCTTCAAACATTATGATAAATTCATGATTATTTGTGTAGTGGAACGGATATCGAATGGTTTAGAAGTCATCACATCATTCTGTGCTTCCAAGGGCGGAGGTCAATATTTTGTTCATGGTTGACGCGAACACTGAATACGACCACCTTGATCATGTTTGGCGGACCCCGACGTGAAGGTTAATATTAGGAAGTTTTATAAACACAAACATTACGAAAACTCTAATGAACCGATGCCGGATTAGTAGGAACTCTATACTTTGATGTGTATTAGTTAGATGATAATAAAATATATTTTTCATTGTATATGGAGGTTCCTACATCAGAATTTATCATTATGTATAAAAGAAAATTATTCTGCGGAATATTATTTATAGCTCGGCATATCTCAACTCTAACAATAGTATATTCGGTGAATCAACTAACAAAATCTACTGCTATTGGCTTATCTTCCTCATCATGGTTATTATAACGGGTTAATAGTTTTGTTATCTTTGTATCTGTCTTTATTGTCACTTTGTTTTATCGCTCTTAATCCATGTCGTTTTTTTTTGGATCTATTCTTGCAGATAATATTATTAATGAATGTACGTGTGGTGACAGATTACATACCCTAAACCCTATACCAACCGCTTGTGTGTTACAGTAGATCACAATGTCATTTCTCAGGAGAGGACTATGTTAAGTATAGCACTACTAAAGGCTGTTGTTGATGATGATGATGATGATTGATTTCACATTAATATTATCTAGAAGTCTAAAAATATTACAAGTCTATTAACAGGTGTTTCACCCTACGACGGTAAATATTGTTATCACAAAGAAACGATGAGTTGTGGAATGCTCCAAATCCTTCACAAACAGTAATAAAATAACATCTTTGTCATCATTGACACTGTTTGTTTGAGTGTACATTTTTATTACGCGTGAAACTAAACTGAAGTATAAATAGGTTTTGCTAAATTAAAAACCTTTTTTGCGAAATTAGTTGAATTAAAAATGTATATGGTACTGAGTAACTCATCTATTCGTTTTCCTCCTCTAATATCACTTTATTCGTCTTCATTACCGTCTTTACCATACGAGCACACAGGGCCACTGCCCAGGGCCCACCATCGTCATGGGGCCCTCCAACGAACCGAAAATTTGTTTCTCTCATACAAATAGTCTCGAAAGATATTATTAGGCACATTACATTTTGTTTACAAAAATGTTACAGTTCAATACAAAATAAATAAATAAATACATATTTTTGGACATCAAACACACAACATCATCTAGTCCCAAAGTAAGCAGAGCTTGTGTTATAGGTACTAAACAAATGATATAAATACATAAACATACTTTTTTAGGGTTCCGTAGCCAAATGGCAAAAAACGGAACCCTTATAGATTCGTCAAGTCTGTCTGTCTGTCTGTCTGTCTGTCTGTCTGTCTGTCTGTCTGTCTGTCTGTCTGTCTGTCTGTCCATCCGTATGTCACAGCCAATTATTTCCGAAACTATAAGAGCTATACTGTTGAAATTTGGTCAGTCGATGTATTCTGTAAACCGCATTAAGATTTTTATATTAAAATAGAAAAAAAACAATACATTTTGGGGGTCCCCATACTTGGAACTGAAACTCAAAATTTTTTTTTCATCAAACCTATAAGTGTGGGGTGTCTATGGATAGGTCTTCAAAAATGATGTTGAGGTTTCTAATATCATTTTTTTCTAAACTGAATAGTTTGCGCGAGAGACACTTCCAAAGTGGAAAAATGTGTGTCCCCCCCCTCTAACTTCTAAAGTAAGAGAGTGATAAAAGTAAAAAAAATATATGTTGTACATTACCATGTAAACTACCAACGAAAATTAGTTTGAACGAGATCTAGTGAGTAGTTTTTTTTTTATACGTCATAAATCGTAACACGCAATATACCTTTCATCCAATCAATACACTAGTATAAAAACATCGATGAAAGTTACAACGAACTAAAAGAACTTTTATATGATGTTACTTGCTGGTACGGAACCCTTCATGGGCGAGTCCGACTCGCACTTGGCCGCTTTTTTTGTAAATACATACATTTTATACATAGAAAAACACCCAGACTCCAAAATACATATTTGTGAATCACACAAATATTTGGTCTGACCCGGAAATCGAACCCGAGACCGCTTGATCAGCAGCCGCATACGCTAACCACTAGACCAACAAGGCAGTCAAAATAATTACTTATCTTGTAGTATTATTAATGATAGTTATTTTTATTACCCACAATAATTTGGGGCCCCTAAACTCTTGTGTGCCCAGGGCCCTCCACATTAAAGACGGTGCTGTTCTGTGTATTATTGTAATTAGTTTCTAATATTCTTGTACCTGTTTTTCGTCAGTAGGTATTACCAATTAAACGAAGGCAACATTAATCACTAAGAACATAGCGAACGCCTTTATTTTAAACAAAGAACTTATAATGATTTAATTTCATAATATTTAAACTTATCCTTTTTATATAACATATGTTTATTGCTAATTTTAAATTAGTACTTTCAATCTTTGTGAGCTAGTTGCGTCATCGTCATTGCTCAACAAAACATTTGTCAATTATTGCTTAATTTATGTATATCGGCTTTAAATACAACATTCTAATTTATACTAGTCTGTCTGTCTATGGTAATTAGATTAAAAAAAAATTCGCGCGTTTCATGTAATCCTATTTATATTTTTTTTGACTTTCTCGAATTTTACACATACTCATGTTTTTTACTAGAAACGGAACTTATCTTGATTTTTATATATCTTGTAAAGCTGTGTATGTAAAGATAATTGAAAGATGTAATCCCCCAAGGGTTTTAAGAGCATTCAAGATTTGAGAGATAATTTTATTGCGTCGGATATTATACTCGCATATCATGAAGGCTTTTCATTTTAAATGGTATGGATTTGAATATATAAATAAGTTGCAGTTTGATTCCAAAAAATATTTTTTAAAATTTGTATTACAAAATTGCAATGTTTTGCATATCTTTTGTGTTCTTTTTGTGTAGAGTAATCTGCATTTAGAACATAATACTTGAACTGTACAAGACTTTTGATACTAGTAACAACAACAAATAATGAAAACACTAGGGTAAAATATTGAATGATCGATAAAAGGAAATGAAAAGTCAGTTTGATTAGTTCATAGTAAAGAGCTTTGATTTTGAATCGTGCAAGGCCTTTGACACCGCTGTCTACCGGTGAGAATTGTAAATGTTGAATTCAGTACCTACATTTATTGTTTGAAAGTCATAAACAAACTTACAATGATTTTGCATTTTATTATTAAATGATGTTTGTTCTAAGATTTACACTGCCTTTCTGATAAGAGCGACAGTGAGTCGTTTCGTCTTCATTTTGCCGTAGTCATTATTGAAGCTGTGACTGTGTAGTTTTTCATTTATACTGTTAATTGTTATTTATTTACAAAGGTGAGTTATAATTATTAATGTTTATATTTGATGCTTTTGTTTCCCATTTAAATTTAAAAATTTTGAATTTAAATATTTAGCACGTGGTTCGGACATATTTACCCCCGTAGTATTTTAAATTTTGTTAAAAATTAGAAGTCCTGTTACAGTAATATAAACGGAGTAAATTAGTGTTTAGTAATTTACTCAACAGTTAAAAATATGTGACTAGATAAATAAAATTTAAGGAAAAAAAATGTTTTTGCAATGTGCGCAGTTTTTATTTTCGTCCAAATTACTGTGAACAAAACATAGATTTATTTACGAGAGTTTAAATATTACACTCACAACACATATGAGACGAAAATTTATTTTGATAATTTTAAATTTAATTTTGGTATTATTTGTCTTCGTTACACAAAATAGTAGAAAAAACGTATAAGATGTTACTAAAAAGTTACTAAAGTTACTAAAAAGACAACTAATTTTAAAAAGTAAGTAAAGTAAAGTAAGAGTTTTTGATATTTTTTTTAAATTGTGACTTGTTATAAAATTATCATTTTTTATATTTTGCGGCTAAAATGTCAATTTAAGAGCAAATTAGCGGAGACGGTTCAGCGAATAATAAGTCTCTACCGCTGACCATGGACTCGTATAATGTATACTCTCTCATATCCATTCCAGAATGTTAGGAGGAGGGATAAGGGTGTCTTTTATAGGGGGCGGCAATAAGGGACTAAAGAACTGCCTAGCACCTGTTTTATTTAAAGTTTATATTTTAAGGAATATTTTAGATTACCTAATATTTCGCTGTTAGGTTTGCCAATAAAGTGGTAACATAAATTGTAGACTCGAGTAAAACTGTGGGTGAGCGGATTACAGCTTTTTTATAAATATTTAGTATATATTTAGCTAGTAACACATAGGTATTACGTTTCATACATTTTTGTCCCATAAATATGTCATAATAACTAAATTTTAAATCCGATGCATATTCAATAAGCCCAACTATGATACTTATGTATGTATAGTATAAATATTTCATTATTCTAACATAAAACGAGTGGTAAAAAAAAAACATACCTTTATTTTAATTTTTTTTTTAGTCAAGTATAGATAGAGTATATTATAGTAACAAGCTGAGTCCAGCAGTGTTACTAGCTGTTTTGTTGTAAATCACGAGGAACGAAGGGGAGCGAAGCTATGTAGTCTAAAAAGTTACTTCTTATCAGAGAAATTCTCGTCAAAATCTGTCCAACCGTTCTGGTTCATTTAAATATTGACTTTTTATGTAAGTACCGTATAAAATTATATGTTGTTTATAAAAAACTGAAGTGAAAGTAATCTTAGTAATTTAAATATTTGTACAGAACTACTCGCGATTTACCAGAATATCAGCGAGTAACACCGCGGGGCTCAGTTAGTACGTCATAAAATATAAAGTAAGCTTCTTTCGTGTCGTTTCGGAAATATCGCAGGCGGTAATTATTTAAAAAAAATTTGTTTGAGGCAAAAAGATTCTTAAAAGTGATCAATGATGATAAAGAAGTTGAGTTAATTATTTTTGGTTGTTAATTAAACCTATATAATCTTTTCTATATAAGATGACTAGTTATTGCCCGCGGCTCCGCCCACGTGTATGTCGGTTATCGCTGTAAAAAGTTGTCTATGTCCTTCCTTTCCCAAGGTGACATCAAAATTCATTAAAATCGGAGCAATAACAGACAGACAGAGTTACTTTCATATTTATAATATTTGTAGGGAATTGCTTTAACTGGGTGTACCCGAATGTCAGTTTACCCACGCAGCAATTGGCATCGGATCTCCATAACATAAAAGGGTGACATAAGTTCTAAGATTGATAACCCTATATTATATTACCTAAGTACACACAGAACTATTTACATTCATTATAAAGTTGTTTGATGTTAAATATATATAGCATTTCGTTGTTAATATTGTTGTTATCAAACACACTATTTTTCTGGTAGTATCTTTAAATGTTATATCAATGATTAAATATTGAATTCTCTCTGATGTCACAGTGAGATGGGGATTAAGTGCGTTGATAGTGCAGATAACCTTGTTGCTATATTCATATCATATCAACAGACTGACAGTCCACAGCTGGACATAGATCTCTCCTTGGAAAAGAAGTCCATTCTCCATTAACTCCAATTGTTCTTGCTACCCAACAAATTCATCAATCCCCAAAGTGTATTTTGGCGGTATTAGGCATACTCTCTAGTACCAAAATAGGACACCAATCAAAGTCACATTCATTATCCCACTTCTGATAATAATAAGGTGAGTACATATATGGTAACTATGGTGACCCTTGAAAAGTTGGAATAGTTTTTCGTTTTCTATTCTATTTTCTCAATTCTATTTTTGTTTTCTCTTGTTTCATGAGCTATAGCTATAGTCACAAAATAAGAAGCCCGTTTTGACATTTGTCATTTGACATGCCTCATGTAAGAAATTGAAAAATCAAATTCATAATCCTATTTAATTACTATGTTACCCATACACTATCACAACGTGTATCAAAAATAAGCATCAAATTTAACTTGATATTGAAAAATTGCACTCAAAAACACGAATTAATCGTATTAGTTACGCCACGATGACAAATGTCAAACCGGGCTTCTTATTTTGTGACGACTAAAATGCCACTCAATCACGTGATCACAAAAAATATAATACAACATAATATAAATACAATGAAACAAAAGAATGGGGGGCAGGATTAAATAATGGAAACGTAGGTAATGGAAAATAAATAATGGAAAAATAGGTGTAGTTTGATAATTAATGATAATATTAACAAACTTTTGTAGCGATAAAATTTTGTTGGAAAAATTTATAAGTTAGTGTGCAACTATAAGTAAAGAAATAAAATAAAATAAATAAATAAATATTTCAGACATTTTCACAACGTCATCTAGTCCCAAACTAAGCAGAGCTTGTATTATGGGTACTAAACAAAGTGGGTGTTTACTCATTACCGTCTTTACATTGAGGGCACACGGGGCCAGTGCCCAGGGCCCACCAACGTCAGGGGCCCCCAAACGAACTGATAATTTGTTTCTCTCTCACACATAATATAGTTTCGAAAAATATTATTTGACACTATGATATTTCTTTTCACAAAATAGTTACAGATCAATACGAAATTAAAATCAATATTTTTTATTAATATTTTTATTAGACACACATTATTTGGGGCCCCAAACTATTGTGTGCCGAGGGGCCCCCGCACCGTTAAAGACGGCCCTGTGTTTACTTGCTTCATGTCAGGCTACTTTTTGTTGCGAAACATACACACGGATGTAGCCGCGAGCAAAAAATAAATTTTACGGAGATGTTTATTTATTATTTACTAGCTTTGTCTGCTAGTATGTCTGTTACGGATTTAATTGATTCAGTAGTTTTGGCGTGAAAGCGCGGCAGACAGACAGAATAATTTTCTCATTTGACAGTTAGAACAAGGATTGCGAAAAATCCGTGAGGACGTTTTAAATACAGTTTCTCTGTTTTAATAACTCGTAAGAATGTTTTACAACTAATTGTAAGGTAAATTAATGGATGGTTACCTAGCTGAGTATTCAAGGTGGTTTGTAATTATCACAACTAATTAGTGTAATGCAGATTTCATCCACGTACTTGTTATTTTTAAATTGTCATAAAATGTTTAACAAACTATAGTTAAGTCCCCTAAATAAAATGATATCGAATCCACAACCAAAACATTAACTTCTTAATTACTTGACTGCCACAAAAAAAAAATGTAATCTTTCTTTTTAAAGTTTTTACGGGTCAGAACATATTTGTTTCATTTTTCTTTTTTAAAAAAGAACGTATACAATGCAATGATGAGTATACAATGAAATTTAAGCAACGATCTAATTATACATCAAAAAAGCGGCTAAGTGCGAGTCGGACTCGCCCATGAAGGGTTCCGTATCAGCAAGTAACATCATATAAAAGTTCTTGTACTTCGTTGTAACTTTCATCGATGTTTTAATAATAGTGTTTTGATTGGATGAAAGGTAAATTGCATGTTACGATTTATGACGTATTAAAAAAAACTACTCACTAGATCTCGTTCAAACCAATTTTCGTTGGTAGTTTGCATTTTAATGTACAACATATATTTTTTTTAGTTTATTCACACTCTTATTTTAGAAGTTAGAGGGGCGGGGGGACACATTTTTCTACTTTGGAAGTGTCTCTCGCGCAAACTATTCAGTTTAGAAAAAAATGATTTTAAAAACCTCAATATCATTTTTGAAGACCTATCTATAGATACCCCACACGTATAGGTTTGATGAAAAAAGAATTTTTGAGTTTCAGTTCCAAGTATGGGGACCCCCAAAACGTATTGTTGTTTTTCTATTTTTATGTTAAAATCTTAATGCGGTTCACAGAATACATCGACTGACCAAATTTCAAGAGTATAGCTCTTATAGTTTCGGAAATAATTGGCTGTGACATACGGACGGACAGACAGACAGACAGACTTGACGAATCTATAAGGGTTCCGTTTTTTGCCATTAGGCTACGGAACCCTAAAAATGGTACAAAATACTAATGCAGATCTTTCTTGGCTTAATTTACTCTAACAAATTAAAATGACTGCCTTGTTGGTCTAGTGCTTAGCGTATGCGGTTGCTGATTATGAGCTCTCGGATTCGATTCCCGGGTCGGACCAAATGTTTGTGTGATCCGCAAATATTTGTTTCGGAGTCTGGGTATTTTCTATATATAATTTGTATATATTTACAAAAAAAAGTATATTTATGTATTAATATTGGTTGTTTAGTACCAATAATACACACTCTGCTTAGTTTGGGACTAGATGGCGTTGTGTGTAAGATTTCCGAAATATTTTATTGTTTATTTATTATTATTAGTCAGTCATTCAACCGGTTTTACCTAAATGTCAGTTTTTCCAAGGAGTATCGATTCTTCGCAACGTTCAAGGCAAACTGGATTCGAAAGTTAAACTAGTTGTCGGTATATTTATGTCACTGACTTCTCTCTAAACGGCTTGCATATTTTACTTATCTCCAACCCTGTAGCAGAATATTCACAACTGTATTTGAACACAATATTTCACGAACAAAACTTAAAAAAGAAAAAATGTCATAAGTTTGTAAAACTCAACTTCTACAATACGAGCAATGGTTTTAAAACATTATTTCTAATCGTTCTGTAACTGTTTTTCCTCCGGTTTTCCCAAACTTTGATAAAGTCTTGGCTTAAACAGCAAGAAACAGTACCATTCGATATCATATCTGTGGACTATTCTGACATGGAATTTGCACGTGTTTTGTAGCATAACAAATTAAAACGTTCCCAAAATCTGTTGTAAAACAACAATGAATGACGGAAACACATTGTTCGGTTTCGGTTTGTGAAATAAAACTGTGAAATTATTGCTTACGAGTGGCAAGGTCACTATTTGTGGAGATTCAGCGAATTAGATGAATGACAGTGCTTTAAGACTTTTTCGTTGGTCTAGTGGTTAGCGTATGCGACTGCTAATCAAGAGGTCTCAGGTTCAAATCTCGGGTCGGGCCAAAAAGTGTTTTTGGGATTTTCTTAGGAAATTCCTAATAGCTGCCCGGAGTTTGGAAGTTTGGCGATGATTGACGCCCGTGCCTCGGAGAGCACGTAAAGCCGTCGGTCCCGGTTGTCATGAACATCTATGGCAATCGTTATTGGGAAGTCAGTGCCCTCAAATATACTGACAACTAGTTCAATCTTCGAATTTCAGGTAAAACCGGTTGAACTAGTAGCCGACCCCAAATAAACTTGGGATCATTATCCCATAGCCATTGCTAGAAGGACAGTGCTTTAAGACATACAAAAAGAGTTAATTTTAAATTGAATACAGTAGGTAAAAGTCCCAAATGATTGCTCTAACTCGCTTCGAATCCTTCTGCATGTTTTGTTTTATATTTTTCTAGCTTTCGCCGGCGTCTACGTCGGTTATCGCAGAAAATGTAGCCTATGTTTTTTCTCGGTCTTCAGACTATCTGTGTTCCAAATTTCATTCCAATCGGTTCAATAGGTTTGCCGTGACATAAATAAGGATTATAAAAACAACTCCTTGCACACCAAACATTTTAGATAAAAAATTTGAATCAATACCTACATTCGTCATATACACCCACACTAATACAAGCAAATGTATTAAGACGCTGAGTGCAGCCAATGACCTTGAGCAATGGATACACCCCTTTTTGTTCGATAAAGCAGCGCCGCGTTTGAGACGCGGTTCGTTATCGGTACTACCACAGTCTCCAAGAACTAATATTCGTCTTTGAATTTGCACTCTGCTTTTAACACAGGGCCTTAGAATATTTTAGATAGGGCAAAATAAAAATGCTATCGTAATGGTATGATAAAAAAAGTCATGTGGCACTCGGAGACTGCCGCGGTAAAGCTATTGCATAGCATTTTTTATCAACTTATGCAATTTATTTATTTATTTATTTTTTATTTATATAGTATTTTTTTATTTAATATTAATCCAAGTTTACAAAACAATATACACTGTCTTTTTACCAACATACATTCTAACAATATTATTGCCAAACAATACAGTCATAGTATATAATATGAAACTATTCTGAACGCGACGATACCGTCAGAGCTCAGCGAGAATGTGATTCGTGTATGATGCAGAACTACATTCTGCGGTCCATCTCCTTCAGAGCTATTTTCCAATAGTCTTCTTTTGCTGTAAATAAATAGTCTATGAATTGTTAGTTAGATTTGAGTGACATTTCAAGACGTGCAGTATTTTACACTGTTCTTACCTTGGAACTTCAGAACATTGAACGTTTTGTGAGAATTCCACATTTTGCAACCTGTGATTAAATAATAGTATTTATTTAATTTAATATCTTTATTACTTAATTATTATGATGATAATATTATGCGGTTAGATACACTATCAAAAATGACTATGCATAAAATAAGGCCATCATATGATACATTGTGTAACTAAAATGGCAGAGTCTACGACTTTTGTAAGTCTATGTACGTTACGTTCTTCAAGACTTAAGCTGGAAACACATTATCGGACGCGGCTGACGGACGCGGCTAACAGCCGCCACTATAAATTGTACATTATTTTATTAAAACACTAGTAGAGTGCCTTGGTAATATATTTTTATTCAATGTATTAAAATATTGACTCAGTAATATACATATTTATGATAATTAATTGATTTTAGTGAAAAAATAAGTGTGCACAGTCGGACATTCGGACGCTCAAGGTCAGTCTGTCCACGACTTACGTCCGATAGTTTGCACAGCTGAGTGTATGTTCATACTCTAGATCACGGCTATCAGCCGCGTCCATTAGCCGCTTCCGATAATGTGTCTCTAGCTTAAGCTTGTTCCACTACACAGTTGACAGTTTTTAGGGTTATGAAACTACATTACGTCTTTGTAAGGATATCTAGTTATATAATCTTACATGACAATCAAAATAAAAGTTTATTAATAAAATAAATTATTCTTACCTTATAGCCTCCATCTTAATATGATTTTGTTTTGTTTTTTAATAAAGTTTTTTAGATTTATCAGATAAATATAGAGCGCGAGTCGAGCGACATAGGTCCGTTTAGCAGGGCGCCTCAGCGCTCACTGTCGTTCTCCATAGGAGCGACAGAGAAAAAGCGCTTGAAATAGAAGGGCGTAAGTGCCAAACCACAAAAGACGTTATTTTTTGTAAATGTTGCAATTTTTTTAAAAATTAAAGTTAACCATTTCCTTCAGTTACATATGATACACAATTTTACTTAATTTCATTTACATTACTTAAAGCACAACTGTGTAAAGTCAAAATTTAACTATTTTCAGAGGCTACTTTGATTATTTTTTTTATCGAGCGAAGTTTTTCAAATCGTGTTTTGGAAATAACCACTATGTGAGGAATATGTTCAATTAAAAGACATTGATTTTGGTAATGATATGAGCGATAGGTTTTTATACAAAACGATCTTTATTTACCTCTATTTTGGTTTTCAGCCCCTTAATGTATAATAATATTTATAATGAAAAAGCATTGACCCGGAATCGAAGCTATGTGTTACATTATTAAAGCGCTGTATCTTGTTATCGCCACTATAATTGCTAAGCTAAAATAAATGTATCTGTAAATTGATTTCCAAATTATATTCTACATCTTAAAATAAGTTTTAAAAGTCATCGCATTTATAACGGATGTCTTAATAAATCTGTGGTAGACGGACCACTAACAGATATATTATTATATTTCTAAATACATACATATAATAAATAGAAAATATAACCTGTACTCCGATACAGAAAAACATAACATAGACCACATAGTGTGGGTCACCGTGCTGCACTGACCGCTGTGGCAGTGAGGACGGTGACCGCCACTCCTGGATTCTGTTCATGCTTTCCATCAGACAGGGCAGAGTCAATTTAGCAGCTAACATTTAAAGAAAAAGTAGACACATGACAAAGTTTAGATACATTTCCTATGGATGAAAGTATTTTATACACTTAAAACAATCCATAATCTCAAAGTTACTTTCGAATTTATAAAATTAATAAGCTAATGGTACACGCGAAGCCGCGGGAAAAAGTTAGTAGGTAATATATTATTCCATGTTAACTTACCAGATAGGTACAACTGACGCTAATTACTAAAACCCATGCCACGTCAATCTCAAGTCTATCCTTGTCTAAATAATATATATTTATCCGAAATTGTATGTTATTTTGAACACAACACATCATGATGTTCGTAATTTCATTACCACGATTAGGAACCGTGACAACATTAATACGAAACGCTGAAAATACGATGCCATTCTGGTATAGTTCATGGCAAATGAATTTGTGGTCTTCTTATATTTTATTATAGACTGCCTTTTGTTCGCGACTTCGTCCACGTGTATGTTGGTTAACGTGGTAAAGATTCTTCTGTGTCCTTTCTCAAGAATCAAAGTATCTAAGAAGCTAAATTTTATTGAAATCGGTACAGGGCAACTTCTAAATTTATAATATAAAAATAGATTTATGCCATTAAAAGGATTATAATACCGGGACCAGATCAGGTGGTACTCAATTCTTTGGTTAATTTAAACTCAGGAAAAACGCAACGGCATTTCACCAAGTTAGAGGAAATTAGATATTGAAATGAAAACTCATTCCGTAGCTTGAGATGCAAGAAGACCTACATCATAAGATGGCACTGAATCTAAGTTATAATAAAACTTTATATTAACTAATTAGTAAAGAAATACTATCTCGAAAAAATCTTTATTATCTTTAGACCTTATTCATATATTATTTATGCGATACGTGCGGTGATTTATATAAAAACACATTTACAAATGTATATTACTGATAAATAATTGTCAAAGCAATCAAACTGAAAACCTTTCCGTCGCATAAAAAAAAAATATTAAAAAGATATTTTTCTTTATCCTCTGTTGAATAAAGTCGAGTACTCTAAACTATATCACATATAATTTCAATACTACGTACACCAGGAAGTGATGCTTCATTTACAATAAGTGTATTCACCTGGAACAGCTATTCAGGCAGTAGAATGCCTGAATATACCGTGACGTAATGTATAACAGTCAATACCAGAGTCAATGTCAATGTTCATAATCAACAGAACGTCATGTAATCATGCATGCCTAATGCCGGAACCACACTGCGTTATGCGCTATTCGTTATGCGGGTTATTCACGCGCATACGGCGAAGTGTGGCGAGTATATTAGCCTATATTCGCTTTATTCGTACGCATCAATGATATTACATTGGTGTGGTAGGTATTTAAAACAATGGAATTATATCTCAGAATAAAATTATGCTCTTAAGCGTGGGTTTTAACACATCCGCATACTATTGTTAATAAAAACATGGAATAAATTATATTCTCATGATAATATCAATAAAAAAATAGTTATATTTGAAAAAACGATTCATCTCTTCTCGACGAATGCCTGACAAAAATTGTTTCATTAAAATTTAAAGCACCCAAAATACACACATCAAAAGTGTCTAGGGATCAACATATATTTTTGCAATAACTTTTCTCCTGATTGATATTAATTAAAAATTTCTTTAAGGATTCATCAAATAAAGTGTTTTCGTTTGTCACAGTAACGATAAACCAAGTCACCTTTGCATTAGTAAAGAAATTTGCCATTTTCCTAATAAAGGGATTTTTGACATTTGAACCACTAACATTAAAGTTCGAAAAAAAGACTGAAATAACAGTTTTCTTTAAAATTTTATTAGGTAACTTAAACAATTAATAATCCGTGTTTCTACCGCGAACACTAACAACACAAGAACATCGGTTTGGCATAGTCAAAATGAGTTCATCCAAATCACGCTGTGGAATGGCCGCCCATGTTCGTTGCAACAACAAAAAAAGGTCTTCTTGCGACTGGATACCCTCCATATTCGGCAGAGCTCTTCTCTGTAGCATATCCCATGCATGCTCAATCGGGTTCAAGTCTGGCGACTGAGCAGGCCAGGGCAGGACATTGATGTTAGCTGCGGCGAGAGTCTGTCTTACAACTCTTGCGGTGTGCGGTCGTGCATTATCATGCATTAACTGAAATAAGGGACCGATTTGCACTTGTAGAGGAACGATGACGTCTGATACAATCTTCTCAGCATAAATTTGAGCGTTGAGGTTGCCTCTGATCCAAATCAACTCAGTTCTTCCGCCGATCCAAATACCCGCCCATACCATGATGGTTCCACTACTATAAGGATGGACTTCCTGGCAGGATTTTAATCGCTGTTGGCGTCCAGGGGTTCTCCAGTGTCGTATACGTCTTGTATCCGGTCTCATACCAAAACGAGACTCATCAGAAAAGCACACGAAACGCCATTGTTCTTCTGCCCAATTTCTGTGTTCAAGAGCCCATTGATATCGAATCCTACGATTGTGCATTGCTATAGGTGGTACCCGTAGCGGTCTTCGGGAATGAAGGTTCACTTCATGCAAGCGGTTTCTGACTGTTTGGTCGCTAATTAAGTTCCCTGAAGAGTGATGAATCCTCACGGCTAACATCATGGCGGTTATTGTTGGAGCTCTTCGAGTTAAGATTTGAATGTATCGGTCTTGTCTCCGTGTGGTGCAGCGATACCGTCCTCCATGGCGCTCAGCCACGGTACCAGTGCTTCGGTAACGTGTCCAAAGTCGACTGATAACACTCTGACTTGTATTCAGAGCTAAAGCCACAGTACGTTGCCGGGAACCAGCTTCTATCATTCCCACGGCTCTGAGCATTTCTTCCCTGCTTAAATGACGTCGCCGCTCCATAATAACGTTGGTTTTAATCAGTAGTAGGGAAACAGTAGCACTAATAATTTCTTCAATGCGTTGTATGTTTTTATAGGGAAAATATTGGCAGCTGATTTTCATCTTTTACTCGAATTTGATTGACAGTTCCTGATTCAAATTATGAAATGCACCAAAAAGGATCCATATAAATTTATAAAATCATAAATTTATTACAAAGCCACATCTCAATCTCAAGAAATCCGCATAAAAATGCTTGATCCCTAGACACTTTTGATGTGTGTATATATTATCTACGATCATTAGGTTTTATTCCTATTGGCAGGGTCAAAAATCATCATCATCATCATCATCAGCCTATCGCAGTCCACTGCTGGACATAGGCCTCTCCAATTGCACGCCACTTAGTTCGATCCTCGGCTACTCGCATCCAGCTCCTGCCAGCCGTCTTGCGCAAATCATCACTCCACCTGGCCTGTGGACGTCCTACACTACGTTTGCCGAGACGCGGTCTCCACTCAAGAACACGTTTACCCCAACGGTTGTCGGTCCTGCGGCTAATATGGCCAGCCCATTGCCACTTCAGCTTGCTAATCCTGTGGGCTATGTCGATAACTTTAGTTCTCTGCCGGATTACCTCGTTTCTAACACGATCTCTTAGAGAAACTCCGAGCATAGCCCTCTCCATTGCACGCTGCGTGACTTTGAATTTGTGGACCAGCCGTGCCGTGAGTGTCCACGTTTCGGCTCCGTATGTCATGACGGGTAGGACGCACTGGTTGAAGACTTTCGTCTTTAGGCACTGTGGGATCGATGATGAGAAGACCCGACGAAGCTTCCCAAACGCCGCCCAACCCAGCTGAATTCTCCTGTTCACCTCGTCCTCGAAGTTGTTTCTACCCAACTGCAAAGTCTGCCCGAGGTACACATATTTTTGAACAACTTCGAGAACGGTACCGTGTATCGCAACCGGTTCCGGTAGTACATGTTTGTTGAACATGACCTTGGTTTTGTCCAAGTTCATCCGTAGGCCGATGCGTACAGAAGAGTCAGCCAGGTCATTTAGCATCTGTTGTAGGTCCTGCAGCGTCTCCGCCATGATGACGATGTCGTCTGCAAATCGCAAGTGAGAGATGTGTTCACCATTGATGTTTATGCCACGTCCTTTCCAGTGCAGCGTCCTGAACGAGTCCTCCATTGCATTTGTGAACAATTTCGGGGAAATAACATCCCCTTGTCTCACTCCTCGATGCAATGGTATGGACCTTGTCTGATGATTCCGCACTTGGACGGACATGGTGGCGGCCTCGTAGAGACATCTCAACACTTGGATGTATCGCCAGTCTACTTGGCAACGCTGCAGGGACTCCAGAACAGACCAGATCTCGATCGAGTCAAAGGCCTTCTCATAGTCCACAAATGCTAGACACAGGGGCTGATTATATTCTTCGGTCTTTTGAATAATCTGCCGCACTGTGTGGATGTGGTCTATGGTGCCATATCCGCTCCGAAACCCAGCCTGCTCCGGTGGTTGGAATTCGTCGAGTCTTCGCGCAAGACGGTTCGTGATGACTCTTGAAAACAGCTTATAGACGTGGCTTAAGAGGGAAATGGGTCGATAGTTCTTCAACCTGGGTCAAAAATATAACTTTATAATATATAGCTGAGTCCCGCGGTGTTATTAACGAGTAACGCCGTAGAACGAAGCTAGTCCAAAAAAATAGCATAACCTACTCCTTTTGTCAATAGCAATCTGCATGTAAAAGTCTCGTCAAAAACGGTTCAGCCGTTCCTGAGATTAATCTGAACAAACAGACAAAAGGACAGACATTAAAAAAATATTGTTTTGTTGATATAACTAGGTACCGTATATATTTTCAAATGCATTCAATGACTGCCTCGTTGGTTTAGCAATTAGCGTATGCGACTGCTAATCGAGAGGTCTCGAGTTCAAATCCCGGGTTGGGCCAAAAAATCGTTGGGTAGTCGTTGGATTTTTCTTACAAGAAATTCTTAATAACAGCCCGGAGTCTGGGAGTTTAGTGGTGATTCACGCCCGTGCCTCAGAGAGCACGTAAAGCCATCGGTCCCGGTTTTCATGAACATCTATGGCAATCGTTATTGGGAAGTCAGTGCCCTCAAATATACTGACAACTGGTTCTACCTTTGAATTTCAGTTCTGCCTTAGTATAGATATAGATCTATAGACATATACAAATATAATTCTCGTATCACGTTTTTATTTACAATGTACTACAAAAGTACGAGTATCTAACCGATTCTTAAGTTTTTTTAAATATGTGTTTTGCTGGAGTGCCTAAGTTAAGTTATTTAACCTCACTCTTAGAACAATAAGAGCTGAGCGTGACTGAAACAAAGGCACACGATCTTGTTTATGTATTCTTATATAATTATGGTTTTCGACTGCCTTGTTGGTCTAGTGGTTAGCGTATGCAGCTGCTGATGATCAAGAGGTCTCTGGTTCGATTCCCGAGTTGGACCAAATATTTGTGTAGTCCACAAATATTTGTTTCGGAGTCTGAGTGTTTTCTATGTATAATATGTATTTACAAAAAAAAGTATGTTTATGTATTTATATCAGTTGTTTAGTACCCATTATACAAGCTCTGCTTAGTTTCGGACTAGATGATGTTGTGTGTAAAAGATGTCCGAAATAATTATTTATTTATTAATTCAACAATAACCGAATCTTTCCTTCTATTTCAGATGGGTATCGCCAAATTATTCTCAGCGTTTCGACGCTGCAAAGAACTTAAAGATGACAATTCAACCCCATTGGCTCGATGTCTCGGCCTGATAGATCTGACAGGGTTGGGTATAGGCAGTACCCTCGGGTTAGGGGTGTACGTGCTGGCAGGAGCTGTGGCGAAGACAGTGGCAGGGCCTGCTGTCACTCTCAGTTTCCTGGTGGCTGCTATAGCTTCAGCGTTTGCTGGTAAGTTTTCTCATTTTTATTAACATAGACTGGTTCCACAGCATTGTCTGAAGTAAACTACAATACAAATATGTTAAAATTCTTTATACTAGTAAGATAAAATGTATAAATAATAATTACTTCGAAGAAATATAATCGAAACGTATAATATTTCATTCATTTCGGTTACCCAAAACGCTCTCCTAAAAATAGAGCAGGTACTTCTTTTGTAACACTCTGTAATAAAATTCTAAAAACGTATCGACGGAACATTAAAAATGAGTTTTACTTAAAGACCTGTAGGTACTTATTTATCTTCACTAGCTATTTATATGTTTATATATTTATATATATAACTATGTTAACGTAAGATCATGTGTTCAATAGGTATTTGTCAATAATTGTCTAGAATGTATGTGATTCTACGAATTGATCTAGACCCGACTGCCCCCTATAGTAGTCAATTCAGCCTCGCATTCTGTAGGTGTTGTTGCAACGACTAGGTAACATCCTCGTGGAATAAGCTTAGATGTAAAAAATATTGTATGTAATCGCTTTTAATTAATGGTAATCGATTTACTTAAATGCGAATAATTTTTACCTACATTTTCTGCCTTTACTTGCAGCCCACCAGTCTGCAGAAGGCGTTTCTTTCGACACGATTTATTAGTTAATAAATTCTATCATTCATGCGAAACAATTGCTAATAGCTATTATAAATAAATACACAGTCAATAAACTTTTCACTTGAATAAACACTTGAATGCAACAGCGTATAGTAACCAAAACAAATGACGCAACGACGCAATACTATTAAAATTATAAACATACTTATACGCAACAGAGAATGGTCGCACCGTCCCTTTCCAAGGTCTTCATCCCATTGTACGAGCTTGATGATTGACAAAAAATGACCTAAAATAATTACCTACATACATACGTACTTATATTGCTCAAACACTTCCTCAAATTATCCTACTTGAAGGTTGCTTATTAGTTATTACAAGTTTGATGTGTACTTACAAGAGTATAAATCTGTAAGTACCTCAAAGGATAAATGACTTATTTCAATCTTACTTTTAATAAAAGTTACAAATATCAGAAAGAAACAGGAGATATTAAGTGTCTTTAAATTGTTAATTACACAAATAGCCCTAATTCATCATCTCTTAAACGATTAGAAAAAGTTTATAACTTTCTACAAGCCTTTTATAAAAAGGAACAGTAACAATTGAAATAGGTTTATCTGTTTATAAGCTTCGAAATCAACACAAACCGATAAGTATAAAACGATTAAACTAACATTTCTTTTTCTTTTTGCATCACAATATATTTAATTATAAAACAATATTCTGCTTTCCTATCTTGACATGTTATTTGTAAACTTTTAAAATATAATAATAAATAAATAAATAATAATATTTATTAACGCTTAAATAAAGTACAAATTTTCACATACATTTTCTTTGATTAATTACACAGTAATAGTCAGGCTCTGGTATCCACGGTAAGATTAAACTTGTGTTGTGGATACCAGTCCCGCAATCGGCAAAAAAATATTATGAATTTAGTACATACAAAATCGGATTATAAAACGTATCAAGCAATATTATAATAATAAATCAATGCTGTTAAGTATTAACTAAGTAATAGCTGCTTTTGACGCAATCTGCAGGATACAGGTTTAACATTTGAAAGTTGTAATCAGACGTGAACTGAATCGAAATTCTTAATATGGAGTGATCCAGTTCTGAGTACTCACAGAAGTCAAGAACCATAAGTAATCTAGTTATTAATTATAAGAAACTAGCTACCTACCATGTCTTCGTATCTCTCTTTTTCCTAATTCTAGTTATACACATATTTACCGACTAAATATCGTCGTTTTCAGTTAAAAAAATCACAAACACTGAACATCAACATCATCAATTCCGTAAATATTTTTGTTACGCTCTGGTAGTCTTCTACGGCACTTCTCATTTTACACGTAGAGGTTTTGTTGCTCATATTTTTCCAGTATTCTGTACTATTATTCAAATATTTTTATTGATCGGTCTTAACTCTAGCCGTTGAATATATTCCAAACATCTTGCAACTTCTTTTTATGCCTCTCACCTCCAAGATTAGGGATTTGACAGGAGACCACCAATAACTTCACTCACTCGGTCAAAATCAGCACAAGAACACTGGACATATATCTTTAGTGAGGCTGTGATTATATTTCGTTCTAGATGACCTTTTCCGATATTAACTCTAACTCACAATTTTACTCCGCCTGCGTCTCGACAAAGAGTGGTTAATGTCCTTCTTGAAAAATCAAAGTACCTCCATGCTAAACTTTACTGCAGTGCAGTTGTTTAGCCGTGAAAGAGAAACTGACAGATTAGAAAAGTACCTAAGGATATATTTACGGTGTCATCATTTATGATCATTGTAATCACTTCTAATAACAATACTATTGTCATCCTCACAACTTGGCTGACAGCTAAACTGGACGTCACGGGTCTTGACCACAAATTTCACTTGTTTTTTACCGTTTCTATTTTTGTATTTATTTTAATGTGAATTGCCAAAATTAGTCATAATAAATGGTTTTCATCATCAACATAATTAAAATTTTAGTTAATTTGCAATCTTGAGATCTTGGGCCTGTTTTTCGGTTCTTTGGGATTCCCCTTAATTTCATTCCTACATTAAACAAATATAATATATATATATATATATATATATATATATTAAGTAATTATACGCATATCATATAATAAACTTTATGATTTATCATCTTTATGAATAAACTTTCAATATTTGAATGATCTTTTTTTCAGGACTCTGCTATGCGGAATTCGCAGCTCGTGTTCCGAAAGCTGGCTCAGCGTATGTGTACAGCTATATCAGTGTAGGCGAGTTCATCGCCTTCACCATCGGCTGGAATCTCATCTTGGAGTACGTCATCGGTACAGCCAGTGTCGCCAAAGGCATGGCTTTGTATATAGACAGTCTGTGCAACAAAACTATGGAAAACACGATGAAAGAAGTCGCGCCGATTAGCATTTCATTTCTTGCCGCATACCCAGACTTCTTTGCGTTTGGGCTGGTGGCTGTTATTACGGGTAAGTTGGATGCGTAAAGTAGAACTAGTAAAAAAGTTGTTAAGTATTAAAGGTGGGCGGTTACTGGCATATTTATATCTTTTGCCCGCGCCTTCGCCCGCGTCTATTTCAATTACCGCGACCAAAAATAGTCTCTACTATGTCCTCCTTGACGGTTCAATTGATCTCTAAATCGAATGTCATAAAAATCGGTTGGATAGTTTAACCACAAAACCGTTACATACAGACAGATAAAATTACTTTCAAATTTAGTATTAGTATTATTAGTATAGATTTGCTAAAAATTTAAGTCAGTATCGTAAAAGTAGAAAGTTAATAAAAAATATATTTTTTAACAAGTTATAATGATTAATAATAAATCATCGTGAAGAAAGAATCAAGAATAAGTTTTATATATTTTTTAAAAGTTTGTTTTGTGTTTAAATTAGCTTTCAAATGTTCATAATAGATATACTGTTATACCGATACCGGTTCTGATACAATTCGGTAAATAAGATTTTTGCCGCCAATGAACCAACTGTTTTTTATTTTGCCATTAACAAAAATCTCTTCGAATCAACGAGAAATAGAAACTCCTATAATTTTTTGATTTCAAATTTATACTCATTTACATTATTCAAATTTATAAATTTCATATTATGTTGCTAAACTATAAATAAAGTTAATTGTTTATCGACCTTCTTGATTTTTATCTTTGACCTTTAAATGTATATCACCTTGTAGCCACCATGTAGAAACCTATTCAAAAGAGTGCTTGAAACTAAGCTGTATGGTAACCGCTGAATGGGTTTTCCATATCTGGCAAAGCAGGATTATTGCGCTAATTTCGATCTCTTGATGTTAACTTATCAGTTAATAGACTTTATGTATTATAGAACAAATATAGCGCTCATGCCCAAGTGGCCTTAGGTGATTGAAAACTATCACCAAGGGAAAGCAACGACGGCGCGGTCAGACTTTGATGGGTGACCGTTTTTGGCATGATATGTTTGAGCTTTTCCGTGATTTACGTTATCATAAACGTTGTGTGTAAGATGTCAAAAAAAAAAACTATTAAAACCACAACGTGTCTTTGCTATTCCTTAACCCGTACTCGGCCAGCATAGGGACGTATGGCCTTAACCCTCTCTTGAAAGAAGACCCGAGCCCAACAGTGGGACATAATGGGTTGTTGATGATTGAATGATGTACATCTCGTCTCCTTTCTATAAATAGGCATAGGTAATATAGCATCATTTTAAATTCTGGCATAGACAATACAAAAACAAGAAATCTTATTCAAATGAGACAATTAAATACATCATTTAATTTATGTTATATACTGCAGTGTTGCTGGGTATTGGTGTGAAAGAGTCCACGAAGCTGAACAACGTGTTCACAGCGCTCAACCTCATCACTGTCATCGTTGTGGTCGTGACCGGAGCTATTTACAGTAAGTATTATACAATTTCGCATATTTACATTAATTTTGTTTTCTCGTAACCCTATGAAGAAATGACATCACTTGACTTTATAATGGTGTAATGGACTTAACTGTCGCACCAAGATTTAGGCTCCTAACCACCTTTGCCAAATTTTTGATCATGGCTGGAAAGTATTCCTAACATTTATCATCTCCTCGTTTCAAATGCTAACTCACATGTCATAGAAACGCGTAGTATTTTTAGTAGATGTAGACGCGTAGTAGATTTGGGATGATTTGTTTATTGTGACCATAATCATTTAATGTCTTTTGTTTTTCACCAAAATGTTAATGGTTATAAACATATAAAATTTTTGAACTGCCAAGACCGTGAAACTAATATGAACTGCTATAATGGATGGATAATTATTTGTCTCAAACAAATTACTTATTCAAAGTAAATAAATACGTGAACAGAATTTAAATAAGTGGTACTTAACAATACTGGACATTCAATACGAATATTTACAGTCATGATTATACGCAATAGGACCTTTGCAAGGTTTTGAAAGGCACTTCCACAGACTGTCTCAACAGGTTTTCATAGTTGACCGACTCCCGCAATTAAGCAATTGACTTACCATATAATAGCACATTTACATTCAAAAAAAGAAAATCTAATTTTAATTCTATTTACGTGCCAGCTTCTAACGAAAGAACCAGCTCTCCCGGGCTGGTACTACCCTCTCACAGATGACTAAAATAAAATGACAGCATTTGCGATTTCGTGTTTTGTTGGTGAATGCGAGACCCGAGGCCCAATGATGGAATGATGGTCTTAATAGGCCATCATGGTATGGGTCTGATCAGTGCTGGATTTACACATTTGCCGCCTCAAAGCTTTAAAATTTTGCCGCCCCTACTGACTCCTAAAATTAGATGCACTGTTCACAATAAAGTTCATTCCTTTCTTTAGGAAATAATCTAGTTCCTTGATAATTTTTACAGCTTTTGTTGTTTTTTAAGCTAAGCAAACCTGGGTTTTCACTGCACTACTTATAAGGTTTGGTAGGCTAAGGAAGATAGGTAAGTAAGGCCCTATACTGGTAACCTGATCCTCCTAGCCATTATTCCCAAGTTTATTTGGAGTCGGCTACTAGTTTAACTGGTTTTACCTGAATTTCAGTTTTTCCACGGAGCGTCTGGCATCAGACCTCCGCAACCCTAAGGGAGAACTGAAATTCGAAGATTGAACTAGTTGTCAGTATATTTGAGGGCACTGACTTCCCAAGTTTGGCGTGAATCACCGCCAAACTTCGAAACTCCGGGCAGCTATTAGGAATTTCATTAGGAGTTAGGAACACTTTTTGGGATTACTGTTTTTAAACTTTCGCGACTTTTACACATACTCATGTTTTTACTGTAAACGGGACTTATTCGCGATAATATTAAAGGTTACGATACCTTCTATTTTCCGACGTTTCGAACGGGTTATACCGCTCGTGGTCACGGGTAGACTGATGTGAGCTTAGCGTCGCCTTCGTGATGTGCAGGTTGTGTCTACCCGCACTAGATCGCGTTGATTTCTTGTAGTGTCGGTACCCCTACACACCACACTTATGACATCTGCACGTCTTATTTCATTTTTCTGATGGTGGCTACACCCGCTGATGACTGGATTCCACGATGTTGATAGTCGGTATCCGTCTTCCCGGTTGAAATTTTTGTGTTTTTTGATTTCAACCGCTTCACGTACTATTCGGCGAAAGTAGTTCCGATCTGTGGAGAGGACCTGCGGGTCGTGTAGTTCAATCCAGTGGTTCGGTCCTGATTCCAGCAGGTGCTCTGCGATGGCAGACTTGTTTATTTGGCGGTTTTTTACAGCTGCGATATGTTCCTTCGTTCATTCCGCTATTGTGCGCTTCGTCTGACCGATGTAGGAACTACCACAACTGCAACTTACCTTGTACACTCCGGGTGTCTGCAGCGGTATGACATCTTTGGGTGTCCTTAAGCACTTTACTACCTTGGAGTGCGGACTGTACACAGTTTTTATGGCGTACTTTTTTAGTAGCGTGCCAACTTTGTCCGTCACTCCTTTTATAAATGGTAGAAAGGCTGGTACTCGGTCTACCCTAGGCTGCGCCATCGTCACCTTGGGGCGGCTTGTAGTGAAACCATATCCGTTACGTCTTAGTACCTCCTGAACATGAGCGAGCTCGGCGTCTAGATGTTCAGGGTCACAGAGGTCGTGAGCTCGGTTATATAAAGATGTAACTACGGACCGCAGGTGGAGTGGATGATGGTGGGAATTGGCGTGCAGGTACCTGTCCGTATGCGTGGGCTTTCGGTAAACCGTGTGTCCCAGCGTTCCATTATGTTTCGCGATTAATTTTACGTCGAGGAAGGCCAACGATCTGTCTCTTTCCATTTCGTATGAAAACCTGATGTTCTGGTGTGTGGAGTTCAACATACTTAAAAATTGTTCTACTCGCTGATGGTCACCCTTCATTACGCAAAAAACGTCGTCGACGTACCGCTTCCATAACTTTACCTGGGCGGTTTGTGGGCTAATGAGTTCTTCAAAGTGTTCCATCCAGATGTTGGCCATCACTGGTGCAACTGAGCTACCCATGGCCACACCGTCGATCTGGCTCATCAGTCTACCCGTGACCACGAGCGGTATAACCCGTTCGAAACGTCGGAAAATAGAAGGTATCGTAACACTTTTTGGGATTTTCTTAGGATTTTTTTTTTTGATACTGCTAACTATGCACCTTTTTTTTTCGCGGGGAGTGCTTTTCGCACCATACCCTCCGTGGGGGAGACGGAGGGCGCGTGTGGGACTCCCGGCGAACCGGTCTACCCACTAAAACCTGCGGCGGCCTACTTCGGTAGTCGGGAGGAGCTCCAGGACGCATCAGCGACTTCTGGAGTCCCCCCAGCCTTACCCCATGACTGGGTCACATCTCAGGGTAATCAATAAATTACCCTTCGGACAGGACGATATCGTGTATCTCGCCGTTTTACACAGTAAAAAGCGGGACACCGACCCGCTCCAGACAACACCCCTCAGCCGCACCAGGGTGTCGCCTGCTCGGGTCGCTTGCAGTGGTCACATTTCCCCAAAATGTGGCCGCAAGGACCCTTAGGCAACGATTAGGGACTAGCTGCCTCCACCGCGTCCCCTTCGCCGCCACCTTCGAGCGGGATCAGCCTTTCCGGAACGCTCTGCGGACTTCTTCTGGTGCATTACGTTCTCACAGAAGAAGACCGCAGCCTCCCGTCCTTCATCACTCACAAGCATTGCCACGATCAATGCTGGCGGTGACAGGGTTCTTCCGATCTGCTCGACCAGATCTCAACGCTCGGTCTCCCACGCAGGGCAGTCCTCCAGCGTGTGATGGGCGGAATCCTGTTCGGATCCGCGGTGGTGGCATTGTGCCGTAACCTTACGTCCGAGTCTACCATGTCCGGTGAGTATCTGAGTCAATCGATAGGTAGGAACCCGCAAGGTCCTTGGACCAGACGGGTGCCCCATAGAAGACCATGGATCTCACGACGCCCATGTAGAGGCAGGGAACTTCTTTCCTTAGCCCCCCGATATTGGGCAGCAGACGATGTAACGCCCCTGCTAACCCTCGAAACCGGGGAACTAATCGCCCGAAATGCTCTTCGAGGCCCCACCGACTGTCTAGGATGAGGCCTAGGTACTTCATGTACTGGCCCACCCGGACTTCAGTGGCACCCACTTGGAGGCGTGAGTTGGGTGGTTCCTGGTGCTTACGTAGGCCATGGAACCACATCGCCTCAGTTTTCTGAGGCGTCACCCCTAGGCCCCGCTTTCGAATCTATTTCACAACACAAGCTCGGCGAGCAGAAGCACTTCCTCGATGTGACCCTCTGGCCAGTATTAGGGTATCGTCCGCATTATAGGCCAGAGAATAGACTAGTGCGAAGGAACGTATCGTATGCGAGGTTCCATAATAAGAGCGAGAGCCAGCCAGACCCCTGAGTAACCCCACAACACACTTCCCTTCTATTCACCACCCCGTTCCGATCCACAAACTTCACCGTCCTGTCCTGCGTTATTTATCTGCATGGTTAGATCATAGAGACCTATCTAGGTCTGCTCTGCTCGCCCGGGGAGTGGCCTACGACGGGGCCCATGGAACAGAAGGGCCTACGTCTTAACCACCAGGGAGACTCCTGTTGTGCCAAAGCCAAAGTCGCGACGAAACAACTGTAAACGGGAGTTGTCTAGTCTATGGCACTGTAAGGTGCACCGGTGTGGGCGGCGGCTCTGACCACCCAAATTAAGACACGCCTCTGGTTGTCCCAGAGGATATTGGCGGTTAGAGCTATACACGGTTACCGCGGTCGCAACCTTCTGCGAAGACATTATCTATGCCATGATCATGCTGCCCTGAGTGTGGCCGCAAATGGACGAAACGGGTTTTTCTCTCCATCCGCTTCAGTGGCCTTCAGGCTTCAGAGGAGGTGACGTCCGCATGTGCCGTACGTCACGATGGAGAGATAAGCAATTGATGGCGCCCGCTTCAGTGAGAGGAGGCACTGGGAGGGAGTAATAACAGGTTCCTTGGACCCCTGCTATTTCAGGTGCAGAGTGGCATACCGTGTGGTTTTAGTCGATTCGATGCCGACATACAGCCCCGTTGCAAACTCCGGTAGGGCAAACTCCGGCACGGCCCAAGGGGGTTTCCACAAACCCCCTTGGGCCGTGTGGAAACGGCCCAAGGGGGTTTCCACACGTCAAAAAAAAAGTTTTTTAAGTGGTCGCCCGCTGCATTCTACTGCGCCAGGTGTCGTGGGTTCCTACGTGGGAAAACACTTTGTGCGACTCACAAATTGTCGTCCTAAGTCTGGGTGTTCTCTGTGTTCGTTTTAAATCCCCCGCACCACAGGATTTAATCTCCTAATGCGAGTATGGTCTTTTAAAAAAATAAAAACAGACGGTCCGTAACCTTACTTTTTTCTGTACCAATTTATTTTTTTGGCCATTTTGCCGCCCCCCTAATTCTGCCGCCCCAAGCTTCAGCTTTTTCAGCTTCTATGGTAAATCCGGCCCTGGGTCTGATACTGCATTATCGTCATTCCATTGTGACCATTACCTACTTTTGAATTCTACCTAACTTTCCATTAGAGTCAGCCGTTTAAGGGTAAGAATATTACTCAAACTACATGTTTGTTGAATTAGATTTTAAATTTAGGACTAGCTATAATAAATGTATTTCTTTTCCTTCCATATAGCTGCTATATGAAAGGAAAAGTATTTAAGAAGGGCAGGTGACTGCACGGTTTAATAGGTCACCTCCGGACTGCCTACTAGGAAGAGTGTAATTGTTTGATTCCCACATGGGACAACACTTTATGTGACCCCACTAATTGTTATTCTGAGTCAGTGTCTGATTCTTTCTGTTCATTTCATGTATGTTCATGACGTTCCTTATGACATAAAATTATTCCAAGTGTGACATATTAATTCCCTCACACTGACAGTTGCCGTCTATTCCAAAACTTTCAATTCAATTGACAGAACTCACCTAATTTCTTTCTGGATGGAGTCGGCCAGAAAAGGCATGCCTGTCCAGTTATCTAACCCGCAGTTAACTGAACCTATTTTTATCTTTTAAGTGGACAAGGAACTTCAATTGAGAAACACAGACTGCGTCACTAGACACATCCTCGCCATATATAAATGTCTAGACTACTCTCTTGTCTGAGTTATATCAGGTTATGCTTAAAATTACAAGAAAAGTTGTTTAAATCTGTTCAAGAACAGTAGAACACATAACTTAGGTATCATTTGACGCTGAATATTATATAATAGTTTTCTATACCTTAGTATACGACTAATATGTGCTCAATCATTAGCACTACCGACCCCTGATATGTCCAGAGAAGTACCTACTAAATTCATCCATGTGACAGTAATTAGCGGCTGTAAAAAGGTCATATTTCGGTAACTTATTGTAATCTAAACGTTATACTCATTAGATACTTAATGATTTTTTGATTAGAATTCTGATTGAGCAATAATTTGTGATGGATAGCCACTTTTATGGAATCGAATCACAATTTAGATTGCTGTTTTATCTTTCATAAAATTGTATGTGTGGAGTGTAATTTAACTTGAGTAAGTTGACCCAAATTAATGAGAATCTAATATCTTTATCATTAATATCATTAGAAGGTAAAATATTTATAATGTTGCTTCAATATTGCATACATTTATAGGTGACTGATACTAAAATAGTAGGATTAAATGATACAATATGGAATGTCTTCACAGATAAACGTGTCTAGTTTAAATTTTGTTTTAGTTTTACAGTGATAAACTGTGATAATTTTAGATGTTTCCATTTTTACTATTGTCGTAATGTTCAAATTTTCTTGATTGAATTTTAATTTAATATACCTGTGCCGAGCGGTTAAAAACTGGAACTCGCTACCATCCCACGTGTTTCCTTCCCATTATGATCCCGGGTCCTTTAAGAGGGGTGTGAAAAAGCATCTCACAAGGCCGCCATAGTTTGGGTCAGCATCGCCATACTTCCTGCATCGCGGGCAGTGTGGTTGCCCCCACTCTTGGATTCCATTCATGCTTACCATCAGGCAGAGTGGAGTCACATTGGTAGGCATCAAATAAAAAAAAAAAAAAAAAAAAAAACCTAGTTCTCAAGAGTTGAGTGTCTTTTATGACCATTGTATATAATATTGTATTGTGTATATTTTGAATATGATATTCTTAATTTATGAAATCACCAAAAAATTTTACACACAGACTATTTTTGTCAATAACTGTAAGGTCGAAATACCTTATTGTATGACTAGCTTTTGCTCGCGGCTTTACCTACATGTTATTCTGATGTAGAACTCTGATTGCATTTTTCATCCCCTCAAGAGTGAAATTTTCCAAAATCCTCTCTTAGTGTTCGCATACACTCCTTAAGGAACACACATGCCAAATTTCAGCTTGGCGGTCCAGTAGGTACTTGTAAAAATGGTATATGTATGAACACTATTATGTGCTAACATCATCTCAACGCTAAGTTCGGTAGTAAAAACGAAAGTATACTATTTTATAATGTCTAAATATACGTTTATATTCAAACACAAAAGCGCTACCTCAGTTTCGCACAGCACGAGAGAAATCCCTGGATTTACAAACATCCTAAGGATACACCAACCACTTTCTCTGAAGTAGGACATATCCTCTTTTACATTTTCAACTAATTACAAGTACTGCAGACAACATCCTGTGAAACTCTTACAGGAGCTATAGATATTCAAAAGGGGTTTCAAGATATACATGAAAATTAATGCCTGCTCAAACAACTTGTGTAAACTTTCTTCATAAGAGAGTGTTGCTAAAACATGGTAATAACTCACGGGCCCGCCAAGCCCGCGTTTCCACTTTGCCACTTTCTCCATTACACTAAATACTGGTATGTCCTGTTGGCGTTTGTAAATACAAAGTTGTTGGTTAATATTCCAATGTGTGCTAATGATAGGCCTTACTCAATTTGCCGATAAAATCATGCAAATTGTAGATTAAAGCCTGTAGGTACAGGTCCTATGAGTTTGTTTAATTGGTCTCATAAGTAAATTTACAAAGTTGAAATAAACATATATACACCTATTATAAACTTTTAGTCCCATTTACGAATGTATCAGTTTGTTATTTCTCATTTTTACGATATCTAAAAAAGTGTTCTACGTTAAACATTTGTTTTCGTAAGTCTATCATATCACAGCTCAAATATCAGCTCCAGTTTTTATTCTGTGTCTAGAGAGAGTCGCATATTTAAATACACTAATCGATATTTACTATTTTTAACCGACTTCAAAAACAGGAGGAGGTTCTCAATTCGTCGGTTTTTTTTTTATTTAATTTAGCTTACATGTGGTCCCAACGTCACCATATCGGTATCTGATGATGGGATCCCAAGAAAATCGAGGGAACTCCTCAAATATCATAGGCACAATTGTCGCGATTTGGGTACTCGGAATAGTTTTTCTTAGAAGTCGGTTCCTTTTTGTTAAAATTATCTTTATTGTTTATAATATTAAACTCAGTAGGAGAAAATTAATTTATGTGTCAAATGCAGATTTTACCTATTTTTGCACCATTTTCTATTCCGAGATTTTTTGTTTCCAAAACAAAGAGAACTTTCATTAAACGATATTTTTTCTTTGTATATTCAAATCTACTCTTTTATAGGCAATCCCGACAATTGGAAAATCGATCCGGCCGACATTCCTGAAGAATACAAAGCTGAAGCCGGTAAGGGTGGGTTCGCGCCGTTTGGTTTCGCTGGAATCATGGCAGGCGCTGCTAAATGCTTCTTCGGTTTCGTCGGGTTCGATTGCGTGGCCACCACGGGAGAAGAAGCCAAGAATCCCAAGAGGGACATTCCTCTATCCATCATTCTGTCACTAATCGCCGTATTCGTCTCTTATTTTAGCATTGCGACGGTATTGACGATGATGCTGCCATATTATTTGCAGGTTAGCATTAATTTAACATAAATTTTATAATTGTTTCATATTCAAAGATCTGAGGTTAGTGCAATAAAACAAGAAAATACATTTCGCGTCACAAACTTTTTGCGACAAAATTGAGTTATAGGTAATCGTTGATTTTTGATGTTTTATAGTCCTATAAAACATAAAATGATAAACATTCGTAATTTACAAAGATCAGTACTGTTGCTTTATGGAATGTTTCTAGCCATTTATAATCTAAGACGCTACGCTAAGACGGTACATGATAAAATATAGGTACCTAATCTTTCCGAAAACCCAACTTTTTTAACATTATTTTACAGTCCTTATGTGATAAAGTGTGATCTTAACTGAAAGACATGAATATATAACCTTATTTTGTATACTTTTCAGGACGCCAAAGCTCCCTTCCCTTACGTGTTTACCGTGGTGGACCTTCCTATCATCAAGTGGATTGTCACCATCGGCGCCATATTCGCTCTTTGCACCTCCATGCTGGGTGCCATGTTTCCTCTCCCGAGGGTACTGTATGCCATGGGGAGTGATGGTGTACTGTTCAGGCCGCTCGCGATGATCAATTCGAAAACAAAAACCCCTCTATTGGCTACGATACTGAGCGGGCTTTTAGCTGGTAAGTTGCTCAATTATTTCTATTTATTATACCATATTTCTTTCAAAGAAATAAAATGTCAAATACTACATTATTTAAACGACCTTACTCAAATGTCATGAATTTGATTCCCACACAAATAATAGAGTAATAATTGTTTCAATACAATTACTAGTATAATAAAGGTGCGTATAATAAAATTTACGTATAATGTAAATTTATTAATCGACAGTCTGGAGTGGTTGTTTATAACAAAAATGTTCTTATGTTTAAAAGCTTGATATAAACATTATTTTATCCTAAACTTCTGATCATCCTTTTATAGTACATGTTTGATTGTCCTCCACAGCAATTATGGCCACGTTATTCGACCTGGACCAGCTGATAGACATGATGTCTATCGGTACGTTGCTCGCGTACACTATTGTTGCTACCAGCGTGCTCATACTTAGGTAAGGTTTGCTACATACTGTAATTGATAATTTAACTGGCTCTGGGGGTGTAGTGTGAGTTTCATATACATCTGTTAGGCTGCCTTGTTGGTCTCGTGGTTGGTGTATGCGGCTGCTGATCAAGAGGTCCCTGGTTCGATTTCCGGGTCCGACCAAATGTTTGTATGATCTGCTAATATTTGTCCCGGTGTTTGGGGGTTTTCTATGTATGTATTTTCCTCAAAAAGTATATATATTTTATATTAATTATCTAGAACCCATAGCACAAGCTTTACTTAGTTTGGAACTAAGTAAATGGTGTTTTTGTGTCAGATGTCCGAAATATTTAAACATTTATTAACTTATTTAAAAATCTATTTACTCTTTACCAATGATATTTTATATATATAAAATCATTGCTCGTTACAAATACTCTTGACGTTACGATAGGCCCACACTGAAATGTTCATCAATCGCATCGCCAAACGCGGTCACTGTCGATAATTGCAAAAAACAACTAGTTTGTGCTAAATATTTTGTCCCACGACATAATGTTCTTTTAAAGTAATACGAAGAATTACCTGATGAGAATAATACCTACATTTTAATTTAAGAAAAATCCTTAAGAACTTGGTACATAAATGTGGAACTGTGCTGTTCTGAATCATAAGCATTAATCTATAAACAGTGATATCCATATTTATGTGCGAAGACAATACCTTGTACCCTTTTAACACTTAAAAAATACTCTTTCTTCCAGATACGAAGAAGAACAGTCCCTTCAGTTACAAGGTACTAAACCAGCTCCAGAGACACCGTACGAAGTGGCCAAGCAACTGTTCAATCTGCTCGGCATCAAATTCCCATCTCAACTTTCATCTAACATCGTTAAAGTTACCATTTTAATTGTTTGTAAGTATACGTAGTAATTTTAAATGCATATTATTTAAATATATTTATGGTACAAAAAAAGATACAAAAATTTGCCTAACTCATCTAATCTATGGACAAAATTATCGTCTGTGGTATTTCTGACCCTAGAAACGTTGCAAAAGTCTTATAAACTACACCTGATCGGAACAGTAGTCAATATTCCCTGAAAATGAAAAGAGAACGTTAGTCTTTTCCTCGACCTGAATAAGCGGGAGGAAAAAATGTATGAAAATCCATTTCTAACGTGTTTCAGCGGGAGAGAAAGTTGTATGAATTTTCATTTCTCATGTGTTATCTCATCTATGGCGCGCGCCTGCCTTAGATGTTTTCATATAATTTAAATATGGGATCTCCGTGCCACTGACATCCTCTTGTGAAGAATAAAAAAAAACAAAAGAAGCGCGAAATATTGGTCAAATTCTAAGCTAAATTGTGTCTTGTAATGCTAAATATTTTAAATGTTCCTCACAGGTGTAGTATAAAGCACTGTGTAGCACTCGGGTGAAAGTCCCATTCCTACGTCGGTGAACAATGTACTATTGTTTTCTATTCTTCATTCTATTTCTTTATTCTCTTGTTTCATTGGCCAATATTTTCTTTCGATCACGTGACTGAGTGACATTAGCCAATGAAACAATAGAATAGAGAAATAGAACAAAGGACGAAAAACGTTTGCAGCTCCGCTAGGCTGTTTTTATAGTACGAGTAGACCGCCCGTTGATCACTCTCTTCTTCTAGAATCAATGAAAAGAGGTTTTCTGTAAAGCCCTAGTATCATTACTGTCGGGATGGGGTATTCGTGGCTTTCTCACAACAGACATAAGGATTAAGAACGTGTTGTGTTGTTCCAGTCGGCGTTGCGTTGGTGACGTGTGTGCTCCTCCGCTGTGAGACTGGCAGCGTGGCCCTCGGCGTGCTCGGCGCGGCTCTGTTCGTGTTGCTGGTCGTGTTGTACCGACAGCCGAGGAATGACGTCACTAAACTTTCCTTCTCGGTCAGTGTTCACATTTTAATAAGTTATTTATTTTGGAGATCGCAATTAATAGGATTATTTTGCGTACATGATAACTTTTTTATTTCAAATAATCAAGTACCTATGTAAGATAATAATGGAATATTGAAAAACGTGAAAGTATAATAGTCAGCTCTCCCTGTGGTGACGGATTAAGAATACAAGAGGTCGTAAGAGGCAACTAATTGAGCAAACGATGCCGGACAATTTTAATCCAAACTGCCTTGTTGGTATAGTGGTTAACGTATGCGGCTGCTGATCAAGAGGTCTTGGGTTTGATTCCCGGATCGGGTATTTGTGTGATCCGCAAATGTTTTTTTCGTAGTCTGGGTGTTTTCTATGTATAATAATTTTTGCAAAACAGAAAAGTTTGTTTATGTATGTCAGTTGTTAAGCTCTGCTTAGTTTTGGACTAGATGACGTTGTGTATAAGATGTCCAAAATATTTATTTATTTATACAGAGAAAAAATACTTGATACAAACCCTTTGCTAATTCATCTCAAGTCTCAAGTCAATCGTACTCTTGAATATGTAACTTGTATTTTTGACTTTATATATTATGTATTTTGTTCGTGTATTAAGCAATAAATCCTATTATTATTATTACCTGGCCAGCGTGGGTCAGTCGTGGGCCAGCGACTATATAAGGGTGTTGATTTTTATTACAAACATCCATGAAACGGAGACAACGAACAGCCAGACTAGGGACAACAATTTGTGGATCACACAAAGTGTTCTCCCATGTGGGCTTTGAACCCACAACACTTGGCGCTGTAGAAAGCTACGTGGCGATCGTTTAAGCTACTAGGCCAACCGTGCAATAAAACAATAAATTAATACAATTTATTGATTAATATGTAATATTTTTACAGGTGCCTCTGGTTCCACTTATCCCTTATCTAAGTATGTGTATGAACATATACCTGATGGTGCAGCTGGACTACCAGACCTGGGTGCGGTTCATCATCTGGCTTGTTATTGGTAAGTTGACAATCAAACTGGGGAGAATTGTCCGTGTAGTCACGCATTAAGAATACAGAGTATATTACCACTCCTATTCATCCCGCGGGTGTCGTAAAAGGCGACTAAGGGATAAACTACGCAAGACAACATCAATGCAAAGAGAAGGAAAACTTGAAACCAACTACTTACCTGTAGAATTAGAACCAACAACAAAAGTACCATAGACTAAATATTATGTTAATTATCTGTGTTTGTAACCTCTCTCTCTTCCGGTGTAATGGTGGTCGTGTGCAGTAACTCTGCTATTAAAACATTTGGTAAATACCATAAAAGTCCTTTTATTCCACATTAAAATCACAATACCAACCCGTCTGGCCAGCATGGTATAGTAGGCCAAAACCTCCTTTTTAAGGAGAGGCCTATGTCAAGCAGTGGACTGTTAAAGGCTGTTGATGATGATGATGAACTGGGTAGTAATCACAGAAACTAATCCTGTGTTACATCCAAAAAAAAATCCATACATTTTCATGGTCTTCTTATACGGTGTTGGTCCAGTGCTTGTTCGTGCATGACAACTTTTTCACAAGTCTCTTCCAATATGATTTGTCCTTTAAATTAGCCTCAGCAACAGATTTTAATAATCCACTGGTAGACATAAACAGAGGCCTATGTGCAGGAGGGCCGAAAATAAATTTAAATGTAAAAGTCTATACTTAGAAAGAAGATTGATTACTCAAATATTTATTTTGTTCCTTGAAAGCATAGAAATTTTGTCACTATCAATAAACTTTCTTCTTTCTTCTAGGCTACCTAATTTATTTCTTCTACGGATTGAAGCACAGCTCACTGAGAGAGAAGAACATTCCAGAATTACACAGCAACGGTACGAATGGTGTGAACGGCGTCAAAAATGAGAAGCACACAGTTACTACGAAGTTTTAGCCTTACGACTTGTTACTTAGCCATATTAGCGTACATAAGAGATAGCACATTGACAATGCTGTGTGGAAGAAGAGTTTAGAATTGTGTTAGAAAGAGATTGCAAGTAATGTATATATTGTGTTAGAGGGAGATAATAGTATACTCCTAGAGATCACGCTCATTTAGAGATATCTGTTAGTTTATTGGTTTTTGTTATTTGTAAGTACCTACACGTTAAGGTTCTGATTTTTTTGTGCTAATCAGAAATTTACCTTAACGTTTTAGAAATAAAGTTAAATTAAGTTTGTGATTGTTGCTTAACTACAGGGATAAGACAGATTATTTTAAGTAATGTTTTATTTTTATTTTAGTGAAGACTTAGAGTTGAATGTTTAAGACTTGATAATAGGTACAAAAAGTTTAAAAAGGTATTTAAACTTTATGAAATGAATCATTGAATCATTTGCAAATTGTTTATTTATTGGTAATGTAAAATAGCCCTTAAAGCAGTACCAGTGTAATGTACAGTCAGCGTCATAATGATATTGGCGTTCAAAGTGGTCAAAATGATGTGAAAAACACTAATTCAATTTTATGTTGGCTCGCAAGGTGCTCAAATTGTTATACGCATTCAAAGTGGTCAAAAGATCTTAGCAATCAGTTGTCAATAATATGTTATCTGACAGAGTGTTCATATTTATGTTAACAAATAGGTTGTTCATTGGTATCTAAGCGTGCAAACTAGTCAAAAATATCTTAGCATTAAAGAGAAACCAACCTTATCACCCACAGATAGAGTATACTTTGCAGTTTCACTACATAGTATAAAACAAAGTCGCTTCCGCTCTCTGTCAGTCCCTATAAATACTTAGAGCTTTGAAACTATGCAACGGATTTTAATTCCGTTTTCTTTAATATATAGAGTGATTCAAGAGGAAGGTTTTTATGTATAATTCATGCATAATATTATAGTGGAGAAACATTGACAATTTTAAAGGTTTCTAATGTGATGTCGTAAATAAACCCATTTTTTACGTTTACATTGTAAACGCTGGCTGTACCCTACGAGATAGATCAAAATAATGTACTACATTATTGTATACCTTAAAAAGTCTAACGTAAATCCTATCCTATAACGTATATCCTAAAGTAAATGCGATTTGGGAATCGTTACGGGATAATATGCAAGCTGTAATAATTGATAACAATAACTCATCTTCTGATTATAGTGATTAGCATAGAACCTAAGTCATCTTCTGATAATTCGGACTCTGAACCATCAACTAATAAAAGTAACAATGAGGACAGTACAGAGGAAGAACCAACCACAGACATAAGTCTTTCAGGAGAAACATTTGGCAGTGTATCAATAAAAGAGTTAAAAAATACAGAGTACTAAGCCCGCTAAAGATGTTAGAGGAAGAAAGAGGTTTAGTTATAGTAATGTGTGTTTTGAAATCGGTACAAATCCATGTGTAGACCAGCCAATATAACATATAAAGAGGCTTTAAATGGGTTAGAATCAAGAGAATGCTGTAAAGCTTTACAGGAGGATCATTAAAATCATTTGAAGAAAACGAATCTTGGAAAGTAGTGGACAAGGCAAAACCAACAACAGAGGTTAAGTGTAAGTGGGTGTTCAAGAAAAAAGTGGACAGTTGTGATAATGTGCGATATTATGGTCAGTTAGTCGCCAAGGGTTTTACACAAATACCAGGCACAGACTATACAGAAACATTCTCACCAGTGGACCGTCACTACAATAAGACTATTGCTTGTATTGAGTGTTAAATATAATCTAGACATAACTCACCTTGATGTAACCACAGCTTTTTTGAATGGGCATTTGAAGATGTGTATATGAGTTTACTATACAATTTGGAATGTCATAAAAAAAGTATTAAATTTAAAAAAAAGTGGCTCTGACATACGGACGGACAGACAGACAGACAGACATGATGAATCTATAAGGGTTCCGTTTTTTGCCATTTGGCAACGGAACCCTAAAAATCGGCCAAGTGCGTGTCAGACAGAAACCATTTCAACTCTAGAGGAATTGCAATTAGAAAACATTCGTCACCCTCCGTATTCGCCAGACCTTGCTTCAACGGACTACCATTTTTTTCGTAATTTAGACAATTTTCTACGTGATAAAAAGTTTTCTTCCCAGGAGGCAGTACAAAATGCTTTCACACAGTTTGTAGAATCTAGATCACTTGAGTTCTATCGCAAAGACATAAATTACATTCCTATTAGATGGCAGCAATTTATATATAATAATGGTAGATATTTTGATTAATAAATATATTAAATGAAAAAATCCCCCACGCACATAAAAGGGTTCCTCAGTCACCCATAATGATACGTGGTTTTAAAATCGTATCCAATAGATAACTGCTATTTTTACGTATTAATGTGTTAATTTATGACGTTTACCAAGGAAGTGCCTTTTACAACTTTAGCCTCTATAACTCCTGAACTAATAAAGTCATCTAATCTGCTACAGTTTTCCTTTAAAGTTCATTATATAGACCACCATCACGAATTTTTCCAGATTTTTTACAAAAAAGTGCCCTTTAAATTGGAGTTTCTCGTAAACGGACACCTAAATCAAAAAATCCTCTTAAAAATCCATTATTATTATCCATACAAGATAAGGTAGTCGCGAGAAAAAAAATCATCCCCACTTTACGTGTAAGGGAGGTACCCCAAGTAAAAATATTTTTCATAATTTTATTGTAACACTTTGTCGACATAATTACAACACATATTCATGCAAAGTTTTATCTTTCTAGCACCTATCCTTTGGACGGAAAGTCGAGGACGGACGGACGGACATGACGAATCCATAAGGGTTCCGAGTCATAAACTTCGGACCCCTCAAAGGCAATCTACGGATTGAAAGAATCAGTTAGGGCATGGTATAAGCGTGTGGATGATTTTTTTACAAACCTTGGGGTATAGGAAGTCAATCAATGAACCTTGTTTATTTGTTAAACATATTGATAATGTCAGGATGATATATAGCCTTGTATGTGGTCAATTTTATTTATTTTTTGTAATTGTAAACTGAATACCTTAAGACTAAGTTAAAATCTAAATTTAAATTAAAAGCCTTGGGAAATATTAGACAATGCTTAGGAATGAGAGTCAGATGAAACAATAATGAGATTTTTGTAGATAAGGAACAATTTGTAGATCATTTATTAGCTAGGCTTATCATGAAAAATTGTAACCCAGTCAGTACACCAATGGAAGTAAATTTGAAGCTAGAGAAGGGAGACACTCATTGTACTCAGTATCCTTACCAGCAATTAATAGGAACTTTAGTTTATTTATCTATGTTAGTCCGCCCAGATATATTTTATGATGTTTGTGACTAGAACCAGTTTAATAATAATTACAATGAAACACATTGGAAACATTTAAAACATATTTTAAAATACTTAAAAAAAATCAAGCATTTTGGTTTTTTCGTTTATGGGTTATGTCAATGCTGAATGGGCATGAATATGAAAATATCCAGTACAAGACTTACGGTCCACACAATATGATATTGTGTGGACCGTAAGTCTTGTACTGGATACATATTTAAGAAGTGTGGTAGTGTCATATCTTTTAAGTGTAAAAAACAACCAACATTAGCTTAATCTAGCACAGAAGCTGAATATATGACTATAATATTTGTAAGGCAAGTGAATAAGCCATTTACTTGAGAAGCTTATTGTTGGAATTAGAATACAGAAATGAGTCACCTATTCAAAATATGTGTTGGTATAATCCACAAATAAATTATTAAAAAAATTATATTAAAAATTTCTAAATTATTACTGTAGGTTATTTGTAGTTTATGTTACTCGTAAAATTTTGTCAGTATTGGCTATAATATAAAAAATATTATGTTTTTAAGAAACATTGACTTTATATGTGTTCCACTAAAATAATCCTACTATATAATCCTAATAATATTATACACGTGAAGGTTTGTGAGTATGTATGTATGTATGTATGTTTGTTGCTCTTTCACGCAAAAACTACTGAACGGATTTAGATGAAACTTTACAGTAATATAGCTTATATATATCAGAATAACACATAGGCTACTTTTTACTGCAATAATCGAGATAAACGGGCGAAAGCTAGGTGATTATAAAAATACATTAAAATGTAGATGTCAAAATATATCACTGTTTATTTCCTGTCAAAACTTCACAGGTTGCTAGGCATAACACATTTGCATAGCAACCATAATGATACGCGGGTAACACCACGGGGCGCATCTAGTACACTAATATAATCACAACAATAAATCTTCCCTAAAAGATAACTTTAATTATGATGAAAACCGCGTTTAAATACCTTGCGTAATTTAAATGATCAGATCGGACAGACAATACGAGCGACTTTATAATGAACTGCGTAAAAAATTAATATTATTTGACCGTTCGATTATAATAGGTACTTTCTGTACCCGGCGTGTAGCTTGAATGAATCCTACGAGCTTTACGATATGACAAGATAGATTGCGTACATTGTAGGACATTAAAATACGTTCTACAAAGCCGAACAGTTGATGAATATGTAACTTATACAAAAAACCAAAAACGCAACCACATCGACTCATTTGCTGAAGTTTCTATGGCCACCTTCCGGCTCCATCATCAGACCCTGGTTACCATATAGTATCAAAGTACTCGTAAAGGCGAATAAAATGAGCCCAATTTCGATGGGGTTCCGTCTAATTACGGAGTTCCTATGGCCACCTTCCAGTTCCATCATCAGACCCTGGTTACCATATAGTATCAAAGTACTCGTAAAGACGAATAAAATGAGCCCAATTTCGATGGGGTTGCGTCTAATTACGGAGTTCCTATGGCCACCTTCCAGCTCCATCTTCAAACCCTGGTTACCATATTAGAGTGTCAAAGTACTCGTCAAGAAGACGAATCAAATGAGAATTTTTACTCGAAAATAAATAATCGTATCATTAATTCTACTTTTTATCAAAGAAATTTCAATTGGTTTTATCTCATTTAAATACCTACATCCATACTCCTTTTCTCAGTTTATTGTTGTAGATTACCTATGATTCAATAGAATATTGGACTATGTTTTTTAATAACATTCGAAACAAAAGACATGTCAATTACGTCATGCAAGAAATGAATGAGAAAGGTATAGAAGACAAAAAAGGACAAACATTTAAAAGTTATAATGAATCTGCAAAGTATACTCTATCTGTGGGCGATAACGTTGGTTTCTGTTTATTGCTAAGATATTTTTGACTAGTTTGCATGCTTAGAAACCAATGAACAACCTATTTGATAACATCAATATGAACACTCTGTTAGCTAACATATTATTGACAACTGCTTGCTAAGATCTTTTGACCACTTTGAATGCGTACAACAATTTGAGCACCTTGCGAGCCAACATCAAATTGAATTAATGTTTTTCACATCATTTTGACCACTTTGAACGCCAATATCATTATGACGCTGACTGTACAATCGTTTGCAATGTGTGTGTAAATAATAATCGTTCTTTTTAATTCTTCAATAATCTGTAACGTTGTTTTTCTGTAGAAATAATTTTAATTGTTGGCAGTTGAAAGCAGTAATCTAAAACTAATGTATTAAGATATTGAAATGACGAAAGATGGATTTGTATATTTCCAGTTCATTTAAATAGATTAATTACATTTTTAAGATTATTGTGTTTATTTCAATAATACAGAAGAACGAAAAAAGTCGAAACAACTACAATCCAATCGGACTTGTGAATGCATCTTTATGTCCATACAATTTGTACCCAACTAATCAAATCATTCTACTAACATAGACGTTAATAGAAACTTGAGGTCTCTCAACCCTAAGTCAAAACAAAATATTAGCCAATAATACAAGAGAAAAGAGGTGTTAGCGATTGTAGAAAGAGAATGAACGCGAAACACTTGCATATTGGCTAACGGGCAGCTCTGTTTTCGTAATAAGGTCTGACATATTTTATCCAAAATGTTTTACCTTTGTCAATTCAGATTTCAATTAAAAATAATGAATTTATTATACATCGCAAAGTTGCATGATCGAATTAGTTAAGTAGAAGTAAATGTTGACATTCCATTAAATGACCTAATATATTTGTTTCTGATACAAATGAGAAAGTTAGTATAATTTTAATTGAGACACATTGTCCACAATTATTCATACTCATGATATTGCTGTAAACGGGACTTATTCACGAGTGGTACAACCCGTTAGTTTAATTTTATAGCGAATAAGACACGTTTACGGCAAAAAAATAAGTGTGTAAAAGCCGCGAAAGTGTAAAAACAGCACAATTATTCAATTACGGTACAGAAAAATGTGCCTGTTTTTAAACTATAAATATTACCATGAAGTAATTTTAGCGAAGAAATAGGTACACTGACCCCACAGTGAATAGGGTCATAGAGCCTACGGCCAATAGGGCCAATTCATGCATCTCGTACCCTATCTTAAAAGAATACAACATTTTTTTTTATGCTCGTTATGCAATTAGGCTTTATTTATTAATTTAGAGGCTTAGAGCAGAAAGAATAGGCGTGCATTCATTTCAGATTTTTCAATCAAACCTCGCCTATACCACTAGTAAATGAGATTTATTTGATTTCATTATTGTTGAATGTTTTGTGAATTGTGTTAGAATGAATTGTTGTGATTTAAAAAAAATGCTTAGAATTCTTTAAATATCAATTTAAGTGTGTCACATTCAACCATTAAATTTTGCTAGTTGACCTTGTTGGACTAGTGGTTAGGGTATGCGGCTGCTGATCAAGAGGTCTCGGGTTCGATTCCCGGGTCGGACTAAATATTTGTGTGATCCACAATTGTTTCGGAGTCTGGGTGTTTTCTATGTATAATATGTATGTTTTTACAAAAAAAAAGTATGTTTATGTATTTATATCGGTTGTTTAGTACCAATAATACAAGCTCTGCTTAGTTTGGGACTAGATGATGTTGTGTGTAAGATGTCCGAAATATTTATATAATTATTATTAAATAATGTATTATTATCACTCCACCACGGAGTACCTAAAACTAAAATTGATGGTAGCCCTGCTCACCCTTGAGAGTACATTTGATATTATTTCTTATTAGGTAAGGCAGGCAATGGTTCCTGCAGTCACTTTGAATATGTACTAGTTCATAATATTTCCCTAGAAATTGCGTTGTGATACATGTGTGATCGTTTAAAGTTAAAATGGATCGGTATAAACATTGCTAACACTTCAGTAACTCGTCTGAAAGTCTACTGTATTATTTTGACTGCCTTTTTGGTCTAGTAGTTAACGTATGCGGCAGCTAATCAAGCGGTCTCGCGTTCGATTTCCGGATCGGACCAAATGCCTGTGTGAATTGCAAATATTTGTTTCGGAGTCTGGGTGTTTTCTATGTATAATATGTACGTTTTAAAAAAAAGGATGTTTATATATTTATATCAGTTGACTAATACCCATAATACAAGCTCTGCTTAGTTTGGGACTAGATGACGTTGTGTGTAAGGTGTCAGAATTATTTATTTATTTATTTTTTATACATATTTGAAGGTAAGCATACGGACGTTGGGGCCGCTGGCATAAAAGGCTCGCTCACTGTATGTACATTATGTACACATATCGTGTAACATTACTAAATCTGTTCTGTGTTACTAAAAATATTAGTTTAGGATTTCGATATTTTTTATATACGTATCATTGATATATAAAAACCCTAGATGCACAGTCTCAAACAAAAGCGGCATACGAAACTGTCCCACTTAGTCATTGATGTATAAAAATATCAATGTGGGTAGTTTTAGTTATGCTATAAACATATCTTTTGCAAATTCAACCTTACGCGCATTGGTTAAAGTTTTTATTACAAAGCATTGTACCATGACCAATCAAATTTTACTACCGAAGTTTTGAATAAGAACAGGGTCGTTTGGATTATGCGACTAAAATAAAAGGTTGTGTAATAGTCGTTCTCACACTGAAAAAGCGGCCATTGAAATTTGTCGTATTATACTTGGACTGTTGAGTAAAGTTTTAGACAAATTAAATCAAAATCACATGTTGCTTCCGATATTTAGTCACAAAAACAACAAAAACAAATTAACAAACTCTTTTACTTACCGAAAATACGATATCCCATCCTTTTTTAACGTTCTTGACGTAATATTTTTACAATTCCTCACGGACACTTCAGTATTTTTAACGTGCGCACAGAGACGCGAGCGACGCGAGACTATTTGAAAAAGGAGCAATTGTGCTCGTATTTTATGAGGACGGTTTTGAGACGCTGAGTGTGTATCTTGGGTTTTTTAATACATCAATGATACGTATGCATATTTTCATACATTTTAGTAATCGGTCAATCTAGCTTTTAAAGTACAAGCTCTGCTTAATTTAAAACTAGATGGCGTTGTGTGTCAAGAATCCATAATTTTAGGAACTATAAAAAAATGGTTTTAGCAATGTGTATGTCGTACCCTTGCTCATAGACAATTAAATAGCTTAGACATACAAAATAGTACGTAGTTATTAATAACAAACTGTGATTTTATGAATGAGTCGATTTAATATTGAGATTGATTAAATGATTTTAAATTTCTAATTTTTGTGTTTTTATTCTTCAACTACTGGCACCGCCATTAGAAAAGCGGCCAAGTAACATCATATAAAAGTTCTTGTACTTCGTTGTAACTTTCATCGATGTTTTCATACTAGTGTATTGATTGGATGAAAGGTAATTTGCGTGTTAAGATTATTGACGTATTAAAAAAAAACTACTCATTAGATCTCGTTCAAACCAATTTTCGTTGGTAGTTTGCATGGTAATGTACAACATATATTTTTTTGTTTTTTTTTTTTGGTTTTATCACTCTCTTAATTTAGAAGTTAGAGGGGGGGGGGGACACATTTTTCCACTTTGAAAGTGTCTCTCGCGCAAACTATTCAGTTTAGAAAAAAATGATATCCATAGATACCCCACACGTATAGGTTTGATAAAAAAAAAAATTTTTGAGTTTCAGTTCCAAGTTTGGGGACCCCCACAATGTAGTGTTTTTTTTCTATTTTTATGTAAAAATCTTAATGCGGTTCACAGAATACATCGACTGACCAAATTTCAATAGTATAGCTCTAATAGTTTCGGAAATAATTGGCTGTGTCATACGGACGGACAGACAGACAGACAGACAGACTTGACGAATCTATAAGGGTTCCGTTTTTTGCCATTTGGCTACGGAACCCTAAAAATGTCCATATTGACTACATAGAAAATTTGATTCTTTTTATATTTTTTATTTATCAAACTTAATAACTAAAAAATATAAAAAACGTTTCACAATTTACAAAACAGCGATTTTAATATTAATAATTTTCACAGCAGTGTCAGTAAAATGAATCTAACGATACCTAAAACGCCTAAATACATCATCAATCATCATCAACAGCCTTTAATAGTCCACTGCTGGACATAGGCCTCTCCTTAGAAAAGAGGTTTTGGCCTACTATACCACGCTGGCCAGACGGGTTGGTATAGGGTTGGCTTGCTTCCTGCAGGAAGTGGTCGAGGGCCTATTCCCACAGCAGGCGGAACACACACCCCCGTCGATGGCCCGTCGTGGTCGTCGTCGGGACAGCGTGGGTGATGTGCCGCCTGTCAGGGAATCGGAGGTAGGGGCGGCTGTTCTACGGATTCGGTCCAAGAACACCGCCCCCGGGCCGGACGGGGTTCCAGCCCGAGTGATGGCCCGTGCCCTCGACTACATGTCGGACCACCTCAGGGGAGTGTTGGACGCTAGCCTGGCGTCCGGACACTTCCCTGAGCGTTGGAAGTGCGGGAAGTTGGTACTGATCCAGAAGAATGGACGGCCTGCCGATTCGGTCGCGGCCTACAGGCCCATCGTGTTGCTGGACGAGGCGGGCAAGTTGTTTGAGAGGGTTCTCTCTGTCCGCATCGTCCGGCACCTCAGCGAGGTGGGGCCCGACCTGTCGGACGCCCAATTCGGCTTCCGTGAAGGGCGTTCGACGGTCGACGCGATCCTGCGCCTGAGGGCCGTGACCGAAGAGGCGGTGAGAGGCGGCGGAGTGGTGTTGGCGGTGTCCTTGGACATCGCCAACGCCTTCAATAGTCTGCCATTCGGCTGCATCAGGGCCGCACTCCAATACCACGGAGTGCCAGGGTACCTGCGGCGGCTGGTGGCAGACTATTTAGAGGAGCGTACCGTCGAGTACGAGGACCGAGATGGTGCCTGGAGACGCAGGGCCATGTCGTGCGGTGTTCCACAGGGGTCTGTCCTAGGACCACTCCTGTGGAACATGGGTTACGACTGGGCCCTACGAGGGCGTCTCCCCCCCGGGCTGGGTGTAATCTGTTACGCAGACGACACCCTGGTCACGGCCCGGGGGGCAAACTTTGAGGAGGCGGCGCGCCTGGCCACCACGGGAGTCTCCCGGGTGGTCGGGCGCATCGAGGCGTTGGGTCTGCGGGTGGCTCTGGAGAAGACGGAGGCCCTGCTATTTCATGGGCCCCGTCGCGGCCCGCCCGCCGGCGCCTCGATCGAGGTCAACTCGGTCCTCGTACCGGTCCGGGCCCAGATGAGGTACCTGGGTCTGGTCCTCGACGGTAGGTGGCTCTTCGACGAGCACTTCCGACAGCTTGGACCTAAATTGGTGGGCACTGCCTCCGCCCTAGGGCGACTTCTGCCCAACTTGGGCGGGGCCAGTGTCCCCACTAGGCAGCTGTACACGGGGGTTGTCCGGTCAATGGCACTTTACGGTGCACCGGTGTGGGCGGCGGCTCTGTCCGCCCAGAACAGGGCGCGCCTCTGGCGCCCCCAGCGGATACTGGCGGTCAGAGCCATACGTGGATACCGCACGGTGTCCACAGAGGCGGCGTGTGCCTTGGCCGGAACACCCCCGTGGGATTTGGAGGCGGAAGTGCTCGCCGAAGTTTATCGGCGAGTGGCTGACTTCCGGGCGGAGAGCGGATTTCGCCCTCCGCCCGAGGACGTGCGCGAGTGGCGCGAAGCCGCTCGCCGAGCCACCATGCTGAGATGGTCGCTCCGGCTGGAGACCCCACGCGCTGGCTTCGCCGCCGTGGAGGCTCTTCAGCCGGTCATCGAGGAGTGGGCAGGGCGGCAGCACGGGACCCTTTCCTTCCGGCTGACGCAGGTACTTTCCGGGCACGGTTGCTTCGGAAAGTACCTGCACTCGGTCGCTAGGAGGGAACCGAGTCCCGCCTGCCACCACTGCGACTGCAGTGAGGACACGGCCCAGCACACGCTGGCGGTCTGCCCCGCTTGGGCGGCGCAGCGCCGTGTCCTCACTGCAGTCATCGGAGGGATCTCTCGCTGCCGGCCGTCATAAGATCGATGGCCGGCAGCGACAGTTGTTTTACCGCGGTCGCAACCTTCTGCGAGGACGTAATCTTGCAGAAGGAGGTGGCGGAGAAGGCCCGGGAGGATTCCATCCAATCGGACCCGATCCGCCGCCGGCGCCCCGGGCGGCGGAGGCGCGCATACCTGCGTCTCATACCGCCCTGAGAGTGGCCGCGGATGGGCGGGACGGGTTTCCCGTCCGTCCGAAGTAGTGGCCAACCGCGAGGGGGTGACGTCCGCGTGTGACCGGACGTTGCCCAATTAGAGAGTCGAATGAAGAGTTGGTGCCCGCAACAGTGCGGGCAGGCGCTGGTTGGAGTCCAGAAGGAAATCCCCTCCCTGGACTCCTTCCAATACAAAGGCGCAGAGAGGGTCACACCGTGTGGTTTTAGTCGGTTCGAGTCCGACACACCACCCCGCCGTAACCCCCGACGGGGTGACGGTCCGCGGGGATTTCCACACGTTAAAAAAAAAAAAAAAAAAAAAGGGTTGGCTTCAAGTTTTCCTTTTCTTTGCATTGATGTTGTCTTGCGTAGTTTATCCCTTAGTCGCCTTTTACGACACCCGCGGGATGAATAGGGATGGTGACACTCTGTATTCTTAATCCGTCACCACACGGTCATCATCATCACGCCGTTTATATTACAGAGCTTGACAAAGAAATATACATACATATTCGAATTACTCTTGTCCTTGTAAAAAAAACAACGAGTTCATTAAAATATCACTTTTATTGCCATACAAGTAAGCTGTTTCACAGCCAAACAAAAGAGTAATAACGCATCAACTAATTGATATTACAATCCAATATTTCCTATTGCAAACATATAATTATAGTAATTTCATACCAATTAGGAAATAATTATTAGACCTTGGTACTGATATGTTATGGGAGTATGATCTTGTGTTAACATATTGTTATTGAAGATATAAGGTACTTAAGTCGTGTATTTCGAGAACTCTCGACTCGAGGCTACACGCACATCGAGAATTCTCGAAATATTCAACACAATTCTTTCAATATGAAAAGATTTTATTCTCATAAATGCATTGATACTTTAATTTATTAGACATGAAATCATTGCACAGCAACTGACTACAACTAAAGCAAATAAGTACTGTAAGTACCGAAAAATACTAGAAAAGCATTAGAAAACAAAATACTTTGGCGCCACACACTAAAACAGGAACCTTTTACAGAGATTCTTAGGCTCATTTATTATATATTATATCATTCATTTACACTAGCGTTTGTTAGTCAACTGGACGTTGCGACAACGCAGAAGAAACGCACTTTTATGAGACAGTAATATACGCGTCGTCCAAACGATTGAAGGAGACAAAGCGATGCACACGACATATTTGAGTGACTCGTTCTAATGTTTTACTTTATTGAACGTCTTCCTATTAATACAATCGCTAGTGTGAAGGGATGTTAAAACTTAAAACTAATTACATTGTGTTATAGAAAAGTACAATTATTTAATTTTAATTAAATCCATAATAAGTACTAGAGGAATGATTGCAGTGTCACAGTGTCTTGAATTATTCAGATTTCACATCAAAGATACTCATAGCATAACTGATTATTTGTATAAAACTGTTTACGTCATTATAACTTTATTTCGAATCGTTGTAAGGTGTTTCAAAATTAGTTTTCAATCACTATTTATCACAATCACGACTTAAAATGAATGACATTTTCTATGACACAATGTGTAAGCTCTCTTATCACCTACTTATGTGATTAATAAATTGTAAGCAAACTTTAATATCCTACCTTTATATTTAACTGACAATAAACCTAGGTAATGCTGGTCGTGAGTATAATTCTAACAATAAGCCAAACATGATAATAAAAAACCACTAAAGAAAGTTTTTTAGAAACACTTTGAAGTATAAGGCTAAGAACTTAGGATGCGGTTTTTACCCGTTTCAACCGCGGTTGCGGATCCGCAGCTCTTGTAGAATGCAAATACATTTATAGATAAAAAATCAAAGCACATTTCAAGAGTTTTATGTCCGTGGTGTGCGCGGTTGTATGCGGCTCCCGTTATATTGACGAGTAACTTGTGTAACTGTGCGGGTCGCGGTCACCCACATAGGTGACGAGTTAAAACCGCAACCGCGATGGCTGCTTAAAAGCCTCACAGAATTCCGATCATGTGAGTTTTGAAATAAAACAGTAGTTCCGCCTCCGCATCGCGACAGACGCTGGTAAAAACCGCGTCGTGATATCATAGGCTAACCGTATTTTCTTACATACTGCTGTTCTTAACACACTCGATGTACGATAAATAAAAATTACGAAAGCATAAAGTAATATGATAAAAAACTTATTTAGTATTTTTTTCTTAAGTTTAGTTTATATTTAAATAAATATAATAATAATTTGAAAATGTCTACAATAATCTAAACGCTTTTAGCATACAAAAGTTCAAGTTATACTGGTAATTGAAATACTTCGAAATAGAGTAAGAGCCCAGAGTGATCAGACATAACTTATTTTCACATGGATAAAACCTTAACTACTCAGTAGCGTCTAGTGTACTTTTAAATACCTGCGTGTTTGTGGAACTAGATCTGTGACACCTGGGCAGATACCAGGTGAGAAAGGTAACTAAAAATAAGAGCTATCTAACTTAAATTAGTATGGCTGATCTTTATATATATTTTGTACAATATTATTCTAAACTAGTTTCATAAAGTGTCAGACACTTTTCATGGACCAGAGCTTTTGTCAGACGCTTTAAAGGTCGACAAAAATTAATGAACGTTACTTATTTTTACATGTCTGATTTTTATATATTATGTTAATGAAGTAACTATTAAAAAGTTAAATTTCATCAGTCAGACATATTCGAGTGACCAAACATCCCCTAAATACAAAAATTATACAGCCGAGAATACGATAATAAACGACGATTTGCTTAATAAAAGTGTGCAGGAATTATAAAGAACGATTAAAAACAATTCAAAATAGTCAGACATGTAAAAATAAGTAAAGTTCATTAATTTTTTGTCGTCCTTTACAGCGTCTGACAAAAGCTCTGGTCCATGAAAAGTGTCTGACACTTTATGAAACTAGTTTAGAATAATATTCTACAAAATATATATAAAGATCAGCCATACTAATTTAAGTTAGATAACTCTTATTTTTAGTTACCTTTCTCACCTGATATCTGCCCAGGTGTCACAGATCTAGTTCCACAAACACGAAGGTATTAAAAGTACACTAGACGCTACTGAGTAATTCAGGTTTCATCCATGTGAAAATAAGTTATGTCTGATCACTCTGGGCTCTTGGACCAAAAGTTGTGTATATAATCCAACCAGCAGGCTTTCTCAAAAATCATCCAGTTGATTATCTAAATAACTCCAATAAAATTTTAAAAACATTGTTTTTAATGTTTCTAAACGGAGTTAATAAATATACATGGGATGGTAACAAAAAATAATTAAGTAGCCTCTTTAAAAAAATAACACTTAAAATATAACATAATACATAAAATAGTATAGTGTAGTATAATATATTAAAGTATAATTATATCTCAACTACAAAACCTTTAATAAAAGCACACACATTACTAAGAACTTCTTAAAACTAACTCACATTGACCTTGAACTTCAAAATGGAAAATAAATTAAGTACTATTAATTTTAAGCTCTTTTAATTATTTTTAATACATTTTTTTTATTTTATCACAACTAAAGTGGAGTAAGTAAAATCATAACTTTTAACGAATTACTCAGTAAGTACTACAATTAATACTAGGAATATAAAAATAACACAACAGTAAATGCTAAATATCTATAAAAAGTACCTAGCTAAAGCAAACGAAACTACGAAATACTTAGCCTATGTGAAAATCAAGGTCATTCACAAATCTTCAATTAATTAATTAATAGTAAGAAAGTCCAAAAATGTCCAAAAATTTCAACATTACAATCATACATTGCTCACAGGTTCGATGACAATATTTCTTCTAATATGTACCTAATTTTTTAAGCTACGATTTGCATCTTACAATATATATTTTTTTTGTTTTCAAATACCATCCTGGTTAAGTGTAATCAATTATAAGTGAAGGTTAAGGTCACTCGTCTAAATGCTAGATATGAACGAGATGACAGTACCAGAAGGACTAACCACGCTGTCCTCGTCGACAGTAGCTAATTGTCAGCCAATGGTATGAGCTAAGCCGTTATTCAGCAACGCTGTCTGGCTGTCGTTGTGGAGTTCAGCCATTGGGACGCCATCGATTTTGCGACGTCGTTCTGAACTGTTCCACATGCCGTATGAGAAGTAGATCAGGAGACCTGTAACATGAAAAATATTGCTTTAACAGCTATGAAGTTATGAATCTGTACAACTATTACACAAAAAATTTCAACGACAGACTAATCTTGTTTTTGAACAGGCCGTTGTTATATTGGAGCTTAATAATAAATAAATATATATTTTGGTCTTCTGACATACAACGCCATCTAGTCCCAAACTAAGCAGAACGTACTATTGGTACAACTGATAGAAATACATATTATTATTATTTTTTATTACACCCAAACTACGACACAAATATTTACAGACCATACAAACATTTACACACTACAATTAATAATATCTAATTAAAGAAATTCATACTGATATTACATTCCTCTCAATCTATCAATACTTATTTCGCAGCGTCTAAATTTTTCTAAAACTGTCTAAACACACTCGTTAGGTTGCGCATAACAATTGTGTTAAGAACTTCTTTGTAAAGATTATGTTGATTGATTTTGTTGTGGTGTGCAATGGGAGAGGCCTATGTCCAGCAGTGGACTGCGATAGGCTGATGATGATGATGATGATGATGATGATGTTGATGGACCTGAATATAATTATAAATATTTCTAGTGGCATAAAAATACGTTTCCTTAAAATCAATAAAATTCATAAAATAAAATAAAAACTGAGTAAATAAACCTACCTAATATGAAGCCTATCGTATATGTTAATAATAGATTTTCAATTACAACTATCATAAATAATTTATAACTGTTATAGTATTCAAATTGTTATGACATATTGTAATATATTAAAATTAATATGATATGTATTCCTTAATTTATAAACAAATCAAAAATATGAATGTTAACGTAAAGACAAGTTCTTCAATCTAAACAAAGATGATTAATGCAAAATACAGCGTCAAGTTCGCATCACTTGTCACGTTTGTTGCTTTATGGCTGATTGTGATAAAATCGAAGCTGGCTCTCTTAAAACTGGAAACCTCTGCAAACACCCAGCAGTTATCTATCTCAGGATGTTGATGATGTGCAAAGCTGGCTCAGCCTTGAGTTTATCTAATAAAATAAGTATTTTCAGAAACTAAGAAGAATTTCTCCAATGGTAAATAAAAGAATAGTTTCTAAATCACTTTTTACAGTGATTAGAGGCACACACGCTAGCGGAGCCACGTACAAAAACTTGTATTTAATAAAAACTAATTAAACATTGCATATCATACTTGCGTTCCATGTCTTACTGAAATGAATTTGCATACAAATAGAAATGCGGTCGCTTCTAACCTTTTCTAGCTCTGTGATAATTGGACATATCCTCAGATATGTAAGTTTCTAGCTTTTGCCAGGATCTTTTTGTTATCGCACGTGGGGTCAGTAGGTACCTACTCTGAGGGCCGCTAATCAAACGTCAGATTAATCACAATCAGTGTGCTTAGTGTGAGTTTCAATAAACAAATCGAATGACTTAACCACGACGTAAATCGAGTTAACGGCAAACGCATCGACAATCGAATACTCGCGAGTGTGAGTGCTTACCAAGTCTTTCGCGTCGATCGGCGTTATATCACCGTGAGAACGTAAACTTTTTTGTCAATGTTGGCAGCACTACAGCGTCCATGTGATAATCCAACTAAATTAAATACAATGTTTTTCGAACGCTATTTAAATAGAGGCGTTGTATAATAAAAAATAGTCGGGTTACGCTCGGCGTCACTTGTTTGATTTGGTTCATTTTTGTGTAAACAATCTATGCGAGCATTAATTGTTATTGTTTAACTCAACGATAAAATAAAATGTAAACAAGTCAATATCAATTTGAAGTATTAGTAACTTTTATGGAAGAGTAAGTACCTAATCAAGATATTTATTATAGTGAATGCGAGTTGTTGGAGTGAACTTGTGATATATTTTTTGTTAATTATATTTTTGCTAGACATGGAGACCTTAGTAAGCCGTTAAGAAATGCAAGAGGTAGGATCGTGGCCATTCAGCATTGGCAGGAGCTTACATCACTGCTTAACAGTGATGGCAGTGGTGATACAAAAACCACAGAAAAGTGGAAAAAGGTTTTTATGGTGATAAGTGATCCTTCCCATAATATGTATAACGGAACTCTTTTTATCGCATTATCAATATATCTTTTAACAAGGTGGATGAACCTATAATCGGGCTAATCTAATAAAATCTTAATATCATATATATCAATACATCATCAACACAAAGAATATGTTAAAAACTTTATTAGTTTTCACTCTCACTACCAAAAGCTAAGTGACAAAGTTAACTTGCTCGAAAGTGAAGGAGTTAACAATACAACTGTCAAAATTGACTAACGTTGCAACTCACACTCACAAAAGCGTCATTCGAGCTCGTTTAAATACTCACTTCGATAAAGTTACTCGACAGTCACGATCGTAATATAAACAAACAATCTCGCACTCACAAAATATGTCTTACAAACGTTCCGCTAGGCGGCGCTGATCCAATTCAGTACAAATTGGAGTTTACTTTAACGCGTTCGAGTAGTTAAAAAAACTCGCACTAAGCACACAGAGGAAGTAGGGTTGCTACTCTGTAATGCGAATAAAGGCGCAAATATTAAATGCGGACATAATTTTTGCGTTGAACATTTATGACATCCGTGCTATACGTTTCCTATTAAGTTGACCGCAAATCAATTACGTGAAAAAAAGTTAATCATTACTTGGTTATTTTGATAGCTTATAATTGCAAGTTTCGGTATCTAAGTATTAACTAAAGAAGCGGACTTACAATCATGTCCTCATTTTATTATTGAAATATTCTTTTTATGTTTTAGCCTACCAAAGTGACTCTACTCTTCATGATGGAAAGCATGAGTAGAATAAAGGAGCAGGGGTCACCAGGCTCATTGTGAGGGTAGGCAACGTAGCATGTTAATAATAATAATGTAATATTTTTCATGAAAAACACATATTTATACAAAGTTTTATCTTTAAGCACTAGCCGTAATGTAGGTCGAGGACGAACGTACAGACGTGACGAATCTATTAGGCTTAAGAGTCATGAAATACGGAACCCTAAAAAGACCCATGTCATTTTTCGACACTTTCAGCTGTTGCAAAATCAATAGCTTAACATTCTAAAAGAAACAGAAAACAGATCCATTTTTATGCCCATATATAAAAAAGTTATTTTTTCCCGTTTTTCTAAGTAGTCGTACACCTTTACTAGGACATACTTACACTTCTGAGAGATTTCTCAAGTGCATGCGTAAGTAGGCATAAAATAAATGAATAAAGATACATAAATATATAAAAACTAGCTGCGCCTCGCGGTGTTACCCGCGTGTTTTCATGATAAAAAGTAGCCTACATGTGTGATTAACCAGAACTCATTCTTATATTAGCCATTTACAAATATTATAGTTGTTATGCAAGTGTATTATGCCTAGCAACCTGTTAGGTTTTGACAGGAGATAAACAGTGATACATTTTGACATCTACGATTTATGTATTTCTTTAATCACCTAGTTTTCGCCCGTGTATCTCGATTATTGCAGTAAAAAGGAGCTTATGTGTTATTCTGATATATAAGCTATATTATTGTAAAGTTTCATCCAAATCCGTTCAGTAGTTTTGGCGTGTATGTACATACATACATACTCACAATCTTTCGCGTTTATAATATTAGTAGGATGTACCTCCTAGTTACGAATTGGACTAACTGCATTTTGGACTAATTGAGGTCTGGATTATATTTTGTGAACTGGACCAATTAAGAATGGGACACTTTGCTAAATGGAGATAATGAGTGGAAATAAATGATATTCTTACTCTGCTATATTCATGCTAATAGGTAAATATATATTTACATAAATTAACGTATTATCTAATAACATATAACTCTTTCGAGTATTTGATGACGCATCAGCATAATTAACAGCGCATTTTAAGAAAACCAATGTTTTGAGGACATTGTTACAAATCATAATGATTACGAACGACGACCACAAAGGACGTTCACAATATACTTCTGGGTATGACATGCTCAAGTGATTTATTCTCCCCACTAGTTAAATCCTGCGGTGTTGCCTGCGGTATTGTTGCAAACCGCGAGTTACGTCACGCAGCGAAGCGAGTTTAAAATATTATCAAAGTTGGTCCTTATGTCGTCAGTTCAAATCGTCAGGTCTGCCAGTGAAACTCCCGTGAAAATCGGTTCAGCGGTTCCAAAGATTACCCGAAACAGACAGACAAACAAAAATTTAGAAAATTGTTTTTTTTTATGTAAGTACGGTATATACTTACATATGTATTTAGAAAAAACTGTTTATTTGATATTACAAGCAGACAATGCATTTTTATTTATTTGTATCGATGATAAAGGGCCTACAAAACTTTATTATTTCCAATTTTCACGAAGGTACTTATCTTTACGATGAAAGAAGGGAGAAAACTATTTTAATAAATTATTTCAGTATAAACATAACGCGGAAATATAGTGGTACTTAAGCGCATCCTTTCCAAGGAATCGAACGTAATCCCAAACGAAGAAAAGTGCATACTATGGTTATCAGTGCTGATAATCATACTTATATTTTTCGAAATAAGAAGTAAGACCGTTACCTCCAATCACAACCAATCACAACAGAGTCTTAATACAAGAACTCTTGTGCAAGAGAGTGGGGACCTCTAAGGACTGAACAATTGACGCGATAGGTAGCTATTATATGAGAAAAGTCACTTTCAGCTGGCAATTGAGGGCGGGAAGTTTAGTTAGGAATGGAGTCGACTTGAGGAAAATCTGAAAACACATGATCTGAGTCCTCCTGGAGTACGGCGTCTGAGACCGAGACCAGGGTTTTCCACTATCGAAAAGGTATTCATGTGGTTGCTTTCTTTTAAAACACAAAGTTCAAAGTCAATTCACGTGTTGGAATTTATCTACTGCAGTTCGAAACTTAATGCGATATTATTCAAGCCAATAAACGAATTAATTTGAATATATTATAAGTATAACAAACTTTTGACTAGATAAAAATCTTTTGTTTCGTTGAGTAATTACATAATATCAGCAATTTAAATTTGATTTAGTGTTTGTTTTATCTCGTGGGTTCTAGACTTAAACAACTGCTATCCAGGATTCAGCATCAAAGCGAAATTCAGAATTCTATACCGACCATTATCGTAACACATTGTAATGTCATGATTCTTCAGACCACAGATAAAAGAAACACAGGAGATATGCAATTGAGGCGTGCCGCTTGCGAACGCATCTGGCCTCAAAGCGGCTTGATGCCATTTTCGGACATTAGTCGAATGCCAACTTGCGACGTCTTCACTGCTCATGATTTTTGACAAAATGCCGCGTTGTTCAGCGATTGTTTACAAAAATAACAGCTGTATTGTAAATTACAAGAAAGGTGGCATCTAATTTCATATATAAGTACTATAATATTATAGTTTTTCATACTGAATTCATTAAAACATTTTAAAAATATGATGAAATACCAAATCAATCGTTTTCTTTAGGAACTAAAAACTTTTAAAACCATTGCTTACTTAGTGCGAATCGATCAATGAATCGGCTGGTCTAATAGTGCAATGGATAAGTGTTTTATTGATACTCTCAATCACATGATAGTTTCGGGATGCGGCCGCTGCCGGCCGGCTTGTGTTAGAGATGTGTTGTGATATTTATGATTGTCGATATTTTATACGATCCTATTAAGTACGCATGATTATTAAAGATATAAATAAATTATAATATTATAATTATGTAAACGTAAAAAAAGTGTAAATAAAAAAGTTTAAATTTTTAATTTATTGTGGTACTCAAGCATAATTATACCTTGCTTTTATTTTTAAAATTTTAGCTATCCGAAGGATCAAAAACTTAAAAAAATGTGGATAAATGCGACAGGAAGGGGTTCAAGCTGGTTCGTAACAAAAAATGGCACAATTTGCTGGTCCCAATAAATTTTCACCAATACGATCAATCGCCAATGATTAACCATTTAATAATACTAATAAAAGCCGTAATGGAAAAATATGCAAACGTAAGATTACACTACTGTACTAAGAACGCAACACCTAAACTGTCTAAGCGGCAAGTTTTAAATAAATATTTACATTTTACTGGTTAATTAAACCCTTATCAATAAAATTCTTGCACTTTTACCTGTGTTCTAGTCAATATCAACTTCTCGAATCTTCGAGAAGTTGATCTCCTGTTTCTTGGTAATTAGTTAGTTAATATTCCAATTATGATAAAACATCGCTTGTATAGAATATGTTCGAATTAAACTCCTGTTTAGTTTTGCTTTTCACAGTCAATGAAATCTTTAGGAGAAAGAGTAGGTAATATAGCTAACTGAAGTTCAATCGATATTTTTCTATGATTATCACTTAACATTACTAGTTGCATAATTTGCACACATGTGTGTTTATTCGGAATCCGTAGCTACAGGTAGATGCGCCGCCCTCTTTTTGAATGTGTTATATTAGTGGGTTTATTGGTGTTGCTGTAAGTTTCTTTGTGTGCGGGAGAAATACGAGCTTGTGTGCCGTGCTTACAATTTTTGGTTTTGTGTTAGTGAAGGAAGTGGGAGAAACGCGGAGACATCTGAACACGAATAAATTTGTGTACAAACCTAATCTCCTGTGTTTCTTTTATCTGTGCTTCAGACCTTAATTTTTTCCCTTTTAAGGGTGACATTAATAATACAAATTTGAATAAGAAAGTTAACTAAACCAAATAAAACATATTTTTCGAAATCGGTTCATAAATTCAGTTCTAGGGTAACGAACCTTAAAAAAAAACCTAAGTCTTAAGTCCCTAAAAGTTGTCAGTAAAAAAAAATCTACAAAAAATATAGCAACACTACGCGACAAAGTACGATCAAATTTAAAATTCCGCCATTTCGCGTTAGGTGAACTTCCCGTTTCGAACACTAATATGACGTCTACGATCATACGTAGTTCCTTTATTAAACATATTATTATAATACTTCACGTCATATCGTTTAGTGTTTTTTTAATAACAGTATATAAAAGTTCCATATGGAAAAGTTCCGTTTAGAAATAGGAAATAGCGTTCTACTCCACCGAGCCAAATACAAAAATCAAAGTGTTTGTATAATCAAATCGGTGTTTCTCCGTGTGGTGACGGATTAAGAATACAGAGTGTCACCAGCCCTATTCATCCCGCGGGTGTCGTAAAATGCGACTAAGGGATAAACTACACAAGACAACATCAATGCAAAGAGAAGGAAAACTTAAAACCAAGCCTTTACCAACCCGTCTGGCCAGCGTGGTATAGTAGGAAAATACCTCCTTACTAAGGAGAGTCCTCTGTCCATCAGTGGACTGTTAAATCAATTTTCTTTAAATTCAATTCATTTAATTTCAATTTATAATCTACTTAAATATTTTATTTAAGATTGTGTACGCTTGGAGCCAGATGCGAGTAGCCGAGGATCTAACAAGTGGTGTGCAATTTTTATTTAAGATTGTGTACGCTTGGAGCCAGATGCGAGTAGCCGAGGATCTAACAAGTGGTGTGCAATTGCAGGCCTATGTCTAGCAGTGGACTGCGATAGGCTGATACTCAAGATGTGTACGCTTCAAAAGAAAATTGCATTCAATTCAAATATTGAACTGTCCTTCAAATTGTTTTTAACCAATATACCTGATAGTTTAAAATATAATAACTTAGATGTTTGGATGTGGCATGACTTTTATCAGTATATTTCGTTTTATCTTCTTAATTTGGGCAGAACCATTTTAGGTAATAGACTAGATGCTTAGCTGGTTTTACAAAAATATAGAACAAAGAACTGTAAGGCACTGTAATTAGCAATTCAGCTATATATTTCTCAAGTGCATAAATGACGAGGAATAACTTACCGGGATGAGAAATATATTGAGTTTCTTTAACATTTTGAAAAATAATAACAGTATTTGAATATAAATCTAATTTATGCACAATGACGTAAACTTGTTCATTCATCAAAATCTACGTAATACAACCGGTTTTATTTAATAGAACTAGTATATCAGAGCGAAGTGGCTTACTACCGGTGTTTTTATACAAATGCCGGCGATAACTGCTAAGATATGTAACAATAAAACCTAAACAAAACAAAATTGACATAAAACCCTCCTAAACCTAACCGAAAACATCAATGCTCACGAAAATTAAGATCAGAAAACACGTTTAGTAATAGTGCTCGAAACTAAAGCAGTTGCGATTTATGAATGACGTCAAGAAACGAGTTACATATTTTAATAAAATAGATTTTGCGCTATATAAGACAAGAAACATACAAATTTTTATCATTGTGTGCTTGTTGAGTGAACGTTACACAACTCTAAACATTTGTAACTTTAATCAAACATGAAATATTTAGTGATTTTATTGCTGATCGCGGCGGCCAGTGGGGTCCGAGCCCAAATCTCACTCGTGGACATTCCTGAAGATGCCGAGATGACTTTCAATGATCTCGCACACAAATACGTACATAAATGTGAAGAGTACGACTTGGTAACAGAAGATGGTTATATTCTTAAGCTATTTCGAATACCTGGAGACGAAAGTAAACCTATTCTTTATATTCACGGTGCTGTAGATTCGACTGACAGCATCATACTCAGAGGAAATTCTTCACTTGCAGTAGCAATGGCTAAGGAAAACTACGACGTGTGGGCTATCAATCTTAGAGGGAATAAATATTCCCGACGACACACCTCTATGAATCCAGATACAGATAGTAGTTTCTGGGCATACAGTGTACACCAGTATGGTTACTATGACCTGCCAGCTGCGATTGACTTCATTCTGAACAAAACTAAACAGAACCAGTTGAGTACCATTGGTTACTCTGAGGGAACAACATCAATGTATGTATTAGGCGCAACGCGGCCCGAATACAATGATAAGGTCAAAATATTCATATCATTGGCACCAATTTGTTACATGCATAACGCACTGTCATTCATGTCACTTCTGATGGATTTTGCTCCCGTAGTGAATAACGCATTAGTAGCCGTCGGACAGGAAGAAGTTTTGGGTTATAAATCATCGGCTACAGAATTCTTAAATTCATTATGCTTGCAGAAGCAAGTAGGCTACCAGCTTTGCCTTTTAAACGGTTTGTTTCTGGCGACAGGTGCGGACGCTAAGGAAATCGAGCCTAGCTTCTTGCCAGTAATTCTGGGACATTTCCCGGCTGGCACTTCAAGGAGAAACTTACTTCACTTTGTACAGATTCGATCAAAAAAGAGGTTTGCCAACTACGATTACGGGACAGCCGGTAACATGCTGGAATATAACAGTTTAGCACCCCCAGAGTACGATCTAAGTAAGGTCACTATGAAAGTTGCACTGATAGTGGCTAAAAATGATAACATATCTACGATCAAAGATGTGAACCTCTTGAGAAAGCAGCTGCCGAACGTCGTTGAATACAAGATCATTAAAAATAAATTATTCAATCACGTGGACTATATCTGGGGCAGGACTACACACAAGACGTTGTACCCTTACATGTTCAATTTACTGACAAAGTATCAGTGATACACTGAGATTGAAAGGGTGGAATTTTTAAACTGTATATTTATAAAAGTGCCAAAGAATTTTAGATATAATATTTCTATTATATTCCAAAGAGATTCAATGTGTTCCTGAAAAGAATATTTGACTTTTCAACAACTAAGTGCCATAAGGAATATTATTAGTTAACCTTTGTGTTAACAATAAATATTTTAGATACGTGTAAGTTGACTGTAACAAAAGTGATCTAGTGAACCAAAAAAGTTTCGCTTATTGTATTTGTTTTATGAAACCTATTTGTTTATAATGGGTATTTTATGTGTGATGTGATGTACTAAGTCAATAAATGTTTTATATTTTTAAATAAACGAGTGTTATTTAATTACTGTGTTTTGTTCACCCACGTATATAGTAAACGCAATGTATATTTTGTTTGGATTAAACGTTATTATTGTCGAAGACATCTAAACAAATATGTACAACTATACATAACAATTTAAATAAAAATTCGGGACATAAATAGATTGTAATAAAGTTTTTTGAAAGGCTAAGAACAATTGTCCACAAGAAAACAATAACATTAAAGATCGACAGCACGACTAGTGATAAACTCAGTGAGTCTGCGGTGTCCTTCAGGGGAGAGTGCTTGGTCCAAACGAATGGATTGATCGATCAGTCAGTAAATCAGTTTGTGAGTTACTACTTTTATAGATTATGAAATAGTTTAAAATAAATAAATAATAGTTTTAAAAAACTAAACACACACTCTTTTAAACTAAAAAGTAGAAAATCATTGTAAAAAGCGTGGGGCGACGTTATTAAAATTCATTTATTAAAGTTGAAGTTTTTAATTATAAGGTTTTGCCTTCAACTTTACAAATAGGAAAAGAAAGATTTTGTGAACAATTGGTATTTGAACTCTGGTAAATATTTTCAGAAAGCCCCCCACGCTTTGTTACATTAAAATTATTTTCTACTTTTTACTTTAAAAGCGTGTTTGTTTAGTTTTTTAAAACTATTTTTTTTTTCAAATTAGTGTACTGTCATCGGTCCTCGATAACTTTACAAAGTTTGAACGAAATCTGGCCGTTTAAAGTGGGTCAAAATCGCGGCGAAAGGAGTCGGTTACAAAAATACAGGTGAAGCTAATAAAAAGCGTGTAAAAAAACTAGATTTACAAAAAAGATTGTATACAAGCAACCGATTTCATTCCAGGCTAAAAATGTAAACAAACGTCAAAAAAACATAGGAAATGCTAACTTTCAACCTTAAGTTACAAATAAACACAACGTTGTCCTGTGTGTAAATTAATTTCTTGTTTCTATTAACTTGCATGAACTTTTTTGTTTCCCTTCTAAGTTGTTGCTCAACCATTCCGGCAATTCTCTGCTAAAAACATCTATTATATTCCGGACATTTGTGATTCATGGGTGTTTATCACCAAGAAGTACGTGTGTTTAAAAAAACCAATAACTGCCTGATTAATATTATTCGGAGTCAAGGTCGCATCAATCATCGTCATTGCAGTTAAAAAACCGTCAATAACTTGCAATCATTTATCTATTTTCCATTTGGACTACCGGTAATGTTTGTCTTTGTATCTATATAATTATATATATGTACAAATACAAATCTCGAAATTCATAAAGACAAGAAAAAACACTGGGCATTTTCATTGTAAATTAGGGCCACAGCAGACTAGCTACTTTTAGCATCGGCGATCGGCGATTTGGCGACTGCATCGATGCTGCATCGCGTTTTAGCGACTACCTGCGTTCGATCGCGGTATCGGCAACGCGCGTTTTAGCGACTGCTCAGATGCCAAATCGATGCTACCGGCATCCGAATGTGTGCGGAGAGTAGCGTTCAGCTGCTGTGTCGCGCTTCTAAAAAGCGACTCAATCTCCGCGTTTGGCCGTTTTAAGTGTGCGGTGTAGAGCGTTCGGTCGCCGTATTTAGCTTCTAAAAAGCGACTAGTTGCCGATCGCCGATGCTAAAAGTAGCTAGTGTGCTGTGGCCCTTTTAAAATAAAAATCGAAATAAAAATGTATTTTAGTAAAATTGCGCTCTATCTACTATATTTTTTCTAAATAAAGATAGATAGGCGATTCACAAACTGCACCGCGCTCCGTCGCGTAGCGCGGAGTGGCAGATTTTAATATTGTATGCAAGTACATCGATTATAGTCGTCACAAAATAAGAAGCCCGTTTTGACATTTGTCATTTGACATGCTGCGGCATGTCAAATGACAAATGTCAATCGTCACGCGTCGTAGCGTGTTCGGTGTGTTGGACCTGGCGTGTTTTCTATACTATAGTCGTCACAAAATAAGAAGCCCGTTTTGACATTTGTCATTTGACATGCCGCATGTAAGAAATTGAAAAATCAAATTCATAATCCTATTTAATTACTATGTTACCCATACACTATCACAACGCATATCTTAAATAAGCATCAAGTTTAACTTGATATTGAAAAATTGCACTCAAAAACACGAATTAATCGTATTAGTTACGCCACGATGACAAATGTCAAACCGGGCTTCTTATTTTGTGACGACTATAGTATAGAAAACATGCCAGGTCCAACACACCGAACACGCTACGACGCGTGAGGGCGTGCCGCTAGCAGATTCGGGATCTGCTGCCCCACGCCTACGCGCGTGGGCGCGTCGCCAGTGTGTGAATCGCCTAACTCTTTATTTGCACACCAAATTACAGAGTTACAAGAAAGGAACACAATGATCAAATATCGAGTGTACAAAGGGCGGCCTTATTGATAAAGCATTTTCTTCCAGGCAACCTATAGGTACATTGTACTAAAAAATCGGTGCAAATATGTTTTATAAGACAATACGAGTTGCATTTTAATGGACGTCAAAAAAGAAAGTGCACTTTTCGTCTCGTTGCTGGGTGATTGCGGCGCGAAGGTTTGAAGGAATTCAGACTGGATAGCTGCGCCTATTGCCTTCAGGTCTTATGACCTTATGATTAAGGATACCGATAGGATTCTAAGCTTTTTAAACGTAATATGCACGCCTATTACGATTAGTATACTTTTATTTTATAGTGACCCGTTTTGGTGAAATTAAACTGACGTTATATTGATATTTAAATTTGTATATTTTTTCAACCGAAATCTTTATTTATTCAAGAGCAATGTTAGTTTAATAGCGATAAAGGTCAATAACCAAGAATGAATGTAAGACAGTGAACGAAAAATATAAAATTGGCCAAATGTGAGTCAGGCCACGCATAGAATAGAGTTCCGCCGTCACCCATAATGGTAGGTGGATTTAAAATCGTGTTCAATAGATAATTGTTACGTTTCCAAATAAGTGCATTTTACAAGTTAGTCAAATCAAATCAAAACATTTATTCTGCAATTAGGTTACATGAACACTTTTGCAAGTAAAACTTTTTTTGAGTAGATTAGTTCGGCCTCTCCTAACTGGACTAGCCCTGAGAAGAAAGGACGAAACAAACTCAGGGATCACAGTCTCTTTTAAAGTCCAAACAATATTCTTAAATGCAAAAGACATATATAAAAGCGATAATTACAATTATGTCACAACTATAATAATTTAAAATGTCAACAATAGCAATAAATTAAAATATTTTTTTTAAATATATAATGTAAATTTAACTATAAATTATCGTCACAACAACATAAATTTAAACATTCAATAAACAGCATGTGCAGAATGGGCAGCTCAATCCCAGGCGGTTTGATTATCAATATATTATGTTATGGTATAATACCCCTTTGCGGATAACTTAGATTTAATGGTATTCTTAAATTTCCGTCATGGCAAATTTCTAATAGCAATAGGAATTTTAATGTAAAAGCGTATACATTGTCCCATGAACGATCATCACTGAGTTTAGGAAACTTTGCTAAATTTCTTTGAACATAAATTAAATTTTCGTATATATATCGTGAAGATACAGTTAGAATATTTATCTCTTTAAATTTGGAGCGGAGAGAACCTCGAGGGCCTAATTTATAAATGGCTCGTACGGCACGTTTTTGTAAGACAAATATGGCATTAATATCTGCACAGTTACCCCAGAGTAGGATACCGTAAGTCATTATGCTATGAAAGTAACTTAGGCCCTTAAAACTCCTGAAATAAAACAGTCATCTAAGCCGCTATAGTTTTCCTTTAAAGTACAATATATAATGATTTTTTTCAAATTTTTTGAGCCAGCCGTTTAACTTTTAGAGGACCCCTCTCTAAAAGCTAAATGGCTGGCTCAATAAAAAACCGCCCTGTTTTTACAAAAATAATGCGCTTTAAGTTGAATAACTCGCAAACAGATACCTAAATCGAGAAATGATGTTAGCAACCTCACAATATTTTTTAAAGGCATATCTGATGATGGGGTTGACGCGAGAAAAAAATCATCGACTCGACTCGACTTACCGCCCAAGCGGCGGTAAGTCGAGGACGGAAGGACATGTCGAATCTATAAGGGTTCCGAGTCATAAACTATGAAAACTCTAGAAATTTTCCAAATAAGTCGGCAAAATATACGTTTCTCTTAAAATATTTATTATTCCTTATGTTATTATGCCGCTCGGGAGTAAATCAAGAAGTCCGTTTCTACAAAGTAGATGTCAACGTGATGTGTGTGACCTTTGACCTCTTATGAACAAACTTACATATTTCTAAATACATAAATAAATTATAGCCAGACACGAATAGATCAACGCGTTCGTTCATACATTCAATTATCCAGGGTAGGAATCGAACTCCCGACCCCTAAACTTAGCAGTCCAGATCATTAACCCGTAGACCAACAGACCAGACAGAGAACAACAGTACTTATTTGAATAGTAAATTTTATATATTTGAATATATTATCGCATTATGACGTAAATCTGTTCATTCATCAAAATCTACGCAACACAACCGGTTTTATTTAATAGAACTAGTATGTCAGAGCGTAGTGGCTTACTACCGGTGTTTTTATACAAATGCCGGCGTTAACTACTAAGACATGTAACAATGAAACTTAAACAAAACAAAATTGACATAAAACCCTCCAAAAACTAACCGAAAACATCAATGTGCACCAAACTTACGATCAGTAAACACGTTTAGTAATAGTGCTCGAAACTAAAGCAATTCTTTGTTGCGATTTATGAATGACGTCAAAAAACGAGTTACATATTTTAATAAAATAGATTTTGCGCTATATAAGACAAGAAACATACGAATTTATATCATAGTGTGCTTGTTGAGTTAACGTTACGCAACTCTAAACATTTGTAACTTTAATCAACATGAAACATTTAGTGATGTTATTGCTGATCGCGGCGGCCAGTGGGGTCCGAGCCCAAATCTCACTCGTGAACATTCCTGAAGACGCCGCGATGACTTTCAATGATCTCGCACACAAATACGTACATAAATGTGAAGAGTACGACTTGGTAACAGAAGATGGTTATATTCTTAAGCTATTTAGAATACCAGGAGACGAAAGTAAACCTATTCTTTATATTCACGGTGCTGTAGATTCGACTGACAGCATCATTCTCAGAGGAAATTCTTCACTTGCAGTAGCAATGGCTAAGGAAAACTACGACTTGTGGGCTATCAATCTTAGAGGGAATAAATATTCCCGACGACACACCTCTATGAATCCAGATACAGATAGTAGGTTCTGGGCATACAGTGTACACCAGTATGGTTACTATGACCTGCCAGCTGCGATTGACTTCATTCTGAACAAAACTAAACAGAACCAGTTGAGTGCCATTGGTTACTCTGAAGGAACAACATCAATGTATGTATTAGGCGCAACGCGGCCCGAATACAATGATAAGGTCAAAATATTCATATCATTGGCCCCAATTTGCTACATGCATAACGCACTGTCATTCATGTCACTTCTGATGGATTTTGCTCCCGTAGTGAATAACGCATTAGTAGCCGTCGGACAGGAAGAAGTTTTGGGTTATAAATCATCGACTACAGAATTCTTAAATACATTATGCTTGCAGAAGCAAGTAGGTTACCAGCTTTGCCTTTCAAATGGTTTGTTTCTGGCGACAGGTGCGGACGCTAAGGAAATCGAGCCTAGCTTCTTGCCAGTAATTCTGGGACACTTCCCGGCTGGCACTTCAAGAAGAAACTTACTTCACTTTGTACAGATACGATCAAAAAAGAGGTTTGCCAACTACGATTACGGGACAGCCGGTAACATGCTGGAGTACAATAGCTTAGCACCTCCAGAGTACGATCTGAGCAAGGTCACTATGAAAGTTGCACTGATAGTGGCTAAAAATGATAATATATCGACAATCAAAGATGTGAACCTCTTAAGAAAGCAGCTGCCGAACGTCGTTGACTACAAGATCATTAAAAATAAATTATTCAATCACGTGGACTATATCTGGGGCAGGAGTTCACACAAAACTGTGTACCCTTACATGTTCAATTTACTGACAAAGTATCAGTGATACACTGAGATTGAAATACTAGAATTTTTAAAGTGTATATTTATAAAAGTGCCAAAGAATTTTAGATATAATATTTCTATTATATTCCAAAGACATTCAATGTGTTCCTGAAAAGAATATTTGACTTTTCAACAACTAAGTGCCGGAATATTATTAGTTAACCTACAAGGATTAACAATAAATATTTTAGGTGCATGTAATGTAAGCGAACTACAATCAATGTGATTTAATGGTTTGCCTATTTTATTTGTATTACCAGATGTAATTAATAAGTTTAAATAAACTCGTATAAATAGACCAAAGTATTAAGTTAATAAATGTTTTTAAAATAACACTGAAGTATTTATTCCTGAATCTGAGAAAGATTTATTTACAAATAAATAATATCTATGGAAGATATTTAATCCATGTCCGCTATAAAACTTCGAAATATGTAACATAGTTATCATACATAGCGTAGAATGCTTCATATTACTAGCGGTCACCGAATACCACTTCTGAATAAGAGATCTGGAGTTCAATTGCCGGGTCGAGTTTTTCTTATTAGATAATTTTTTAATAGGAGTTTGAAAGTCTTCGGAAAGCACGTAAAGTCGTTGTCCTGTGCCTGATTCCTCCACGGTCATGTTGGTCCCATCGATTTATCAAAATGAGGGAACAGAGAATGCACCTGTTTTTTTTAATCACCGCACACACTTGTTTTTTTAATTATCAGATATTTTATAATTATTATTTAATAATTCTAATTTTAATAATTTTTTTTTTTTTAGAATAACTAATTAATATAGTTTTTTGAGTTTGACAAAATTTAACGTTCATTAAAATGGTAAATAGCTGTAGGAAAACATATATTTTGAGCTGAAATGTCAGATTTAGAGATAGATACCGAAGACTTCCGCGACTAGTTCTGTCACTGTCCATTTGCTATTATGTCACAATTGAGTGACAAACGTTAATTATATAAATAATTTAAATACATACAAGCCGGGTCGTCATTTTCTTGCCTTGTTCTATCAAGTTTAGTTCAATAAAGCAGTAATCTTTATAACAAAAGCTGTCGAGGACTTTTTTATAACTTTTAAAGGAAATCAATTATTTCATACGTTTTTGTAAAATTTACCTGTTCTCACGCGATGGGAGCTCTCAAAATGAATAATTTACGTGTTCGCACGCAATGGGAGCTCTCATAAGGAATAATTTACGTGTTCGCACACAATGGGAGCTCTCAAAAGGAATAATTTACGTGTTCGCACGCAATGGGAGCTTTCATAAGGAATAATTTACGTGTTCGCACGCAATGGGAGCTTTCATAAGGAATAATTTACGTGTTCTCACGCAATGGGAGCTCCTTTCAGTCGTAGCGTAATAATAGCCTACTATTGTAGCCTATAGTCTTCCTCGATAACTGGGCTATCTAGCAATGAAAGAATTCAACACAGACCAGTAGGTACTTACCGAGATCACTGTTCAACAAAAAAAAAACAGGTTTATAATACTTATCAGTATACAGTATCTTACTAATATTATAAACGCGAAGTTTTTGAGTGTGTATGTTTGTTACTCTTTCACGCAAAAACTATCCTAAGTACTATCCTACTTCTTACTAATATCCTACTAACATTATAAACGCGAAAGTTTGTGAGTTTCTATGTGTGTATGTATGTTTGTTACTCTTTCACGGAAAAACTACTGAACGGATTTGGATGAAACTTTGCAGTAATATAGCTTATATATCAGAATAACATATAGGATACTTTTGACTACAATAATCGAGATAAACGGGCGAAAACTAGGTTATTATAAAAACGCATAAATCGTAGATGTCAAAATGTATCACTGTTTATCTCCTGTCAGAACTTCACAGGTTGCTATGTATAACACAATTGTATAGCAACCATAATGATATAATAAGTAGAAGTAGAAGTATAATAAGTAGAAGTATATAGATATTAAAATGCAAATCCTTTCATTTATTTTCGGTTTTTAATAAGTTTTTTTTTTAAATTTCTACTACCTAGTCGACGTCGATGTCAATCATCCGAGTCAGGATGTTTACAACCAAACAGGTTTTTTTTTCAATTTGTGTTAAGTCTTCCGCGATAGAACTCTGACCGATGGTCTGTGTTTTTTTTTTGTATTATATAATGGCTAAAGGATATTTCTGTCTGCAATAATTATTATCAACAACCCATAACGTCCCACTGATGGGCTCGGGTCTTTTCTCATGAGAGGGTTAAGGCCATACGTCCTCACGCTGGCCGAGTACAGGTTGGGGACTGGCAAGACACGTTGTGGCTACGTATCTTGATGTTTAATGCATTCAATTAAATAAAAAATGTGTCATTAATATACTTTCAAGGTTGCAAATGACGTTTGTCTAGTAATAATTAACACGTGCAATATTACTTACGATCATTCCTTTTCTTATTTATAGAATAGTAAAAAGAAATAGAATAATTTCTACTTTCTCTAGATTCTGCGATTATTATAAATGCTAAAAGAAATCAACTGTATTTATTTCTTATTTTTTTCTCTTGGGAATCACTTAATTGTTCCTGTACATGATGTACAGGAACAATTAAGTGATTCCAAAGTTATTTTAGGCCGTTCGTGTGGTGACAGATTAAGAAGTTTCACCACTCCTATTCATCCCGCATGTATCGTAAAAGGCGCCTAATACTACGCAACGGATAAACTACGCAAGACAACATCAATACAAAGAGAAGGAAAACTTGAAACCAACCCTATACTAACCCGTCTGGCCAGCGTGGTATAGTAGGCCAAAACTGGAACATAAACTCCGAAAAGTATATGCGGGAATCGAATACGAGACCGCTCTCACAACAGTCGCTACTACTACTGCGTCAATCGTACACCCACAAAGGGTGCTTACAAAAAAAAACTGTCTGCGTAAAACACGACTATTACGTACAAACATATCAATCAGCTATGTTAATTAATATAATGTAACGATGTAAATTCAATATGAATTGTAAGTTCCGTATTTCGTCACTACACACGTAGTATTTTAAAACAGACAGTTGTCTGTCTACTAATATCATAATTTATAATCAAACATCAGATTCTCTATTCAGATATTTATACTGGTAATCATATAATAACGTCAACTAGAAGATAGATGTACGTCAGCGGACACGACTTTAAAAATGTGGATGCAATCTCTACCGTTCTCGTTCTGAACGAAACGCTGAATGGTCTTTGTTTGATAGTTTATAGTTATTCTAGTTTTTTCCCATGGCTATGCTCACGTATATATCCGTTATCGCTGTAAAGAATAACTTATAACCTTCTTCAAAAATCATAGTGTTTCTATGCCAATTTTTTTTAAAGTCGGTGAACCGGTTTAGCCTCACAATTCACGGCAAGCATAACAGGCAGGGAGACAAAGTTATCTTCGGATCATACGCGTCTGTTTGTCTGTCTATTTTAAACTCTTTTTATTAGCTTCACCTGTTTGTGTGTTTGTATGTTTGTAACCGACTCCTTTAGGTGCGATTTTGACCAACTTTAAGCGGCCAGATTTCGTTCAAACTTTGTAGATTTATCGAGGACCGATGACAATACACTAATTTAAAAAAAAAACTAAAAAGAAAATGTTTAAACAAATTAGTCTTTTTTCTAAAAAATAGTTTTAAAAAACTAGCAATCCCGCTTTTTTGATTTCTGAAAATATTTCAATAACGTCACCCCGCGCTTTGTTACTTTTAAACTATTTTCCACTCTTTACTTTAAAAAGCAAGTTTGTTTAGTTTTTTAAAACTATTTTTTATTTTTAAGGCAAATTCTCAAATGAATCAATACAGCTGATTATGGTTTAGAACTTTCACGAAAGTTACAACTTATTTACATACTTCTTTAAGTACTCGGGCTGCTAATACAAAGCATAATTTCAGCTAATTTACTAAAACAAAGCCAGTTCAACGACCGTTTTTTGCACTGACCTTGCCTAACTTTTTTTTGTTTGAAAACAATAAAATGTTTTATTCATGAATTACGGTTAAGTTATTCTTCCACATTTTTTTTATTATACAAAAGACTTCTTAAATATTGAAATAGTATTTTTTATTTATTTAATTTTACTGTCTTGTTGGTCTAGTGGTTGTGGATGCCGATCAAAAGGTCTCGGGTTCGTTTCCCTGTGTTTTATATGTATACTATAATTATATGTACTTATATCAATTGTCTAGTACCCATACCACAAGCAAGCTCTGCTTAGTTTGGGACTAGATGACGTTGTGTGTCAGATGTCCAATATTTATTTACTTTTTTTATTTATTACGTTTTATTACTAATAATTTATTTATATTTTATAGTATAAATAAATAAAACGAAAAAATAAATCTACGATGTACAAAGAGCACAAGCTCTTCGAGTCAACCTTGTAAACAAGAAGATTTGTAAAATACCCTAAGGTGTACAAATCTTGTCTTCGATATCGACACTAACCATATCTACGGTTGGCTTAGTGGTCTAAGCGGTCGCCACGCCGCTTCATCAAATGTCGTGGGTTCAAATCCTACGCGGGACAACACTTTGTGTGATTCGCAAATTGTTGTTCTGAATCTGGATGCTCTTTGTGTCCGTTTCATGTATGTTTGTAAAGTCCCCTTCGACACGGGATTTATATTCCTAATGCGGGAGTTGTCTTTAAAATACCCTATTTGTCGAGGAAAGCTACACACTACATATGATATATTGTGTGTAGCGTAGCACGCATTAACCAGTACGAGCAGAGAAACAGAAAAAATCGGAAAAAAAATGTAATTCGAATTCTAACCAACTGTTTTTTTTTAACTTTTTTGTTGCTTTTGTACCAAAGCATGGCCCTCTGACTTCGCAATTTTGCATTCACCGGAATCACAATAACGGAATGATGATGTTAATAAAAATATTCTTTGTTAATTTTTATAAACAATGGGTTGGTGGTAATTTTTGTACAATTATAATTTTATGCATAATTACAACAAAGAACAAAATATAATTTGTTTTTTCAGGTCCGTATAACTTATAACATATAAACGTGGGTTAATATGTATAATCTAAGAGAGCTAATAGGAATCTGAACAATGCAAACACGAACACAGCGGCGTTTTGTGCACGTCCAAACGCGGCACCATTATAGTTGAATCAGATACAAAATGTGTAGGTTTTTTGGAAAAATATTATGCGTCTTCTATGTGTTTTTTTTTTGTTTATAATAAAGGTAGGTTTCAAATTGTTTTGTAACTGCCCATTGAAAAATAATGGTGGGAGATGTGACGGCTGCAGGTGACACCCCGGTGCGGCCGGGGGTGTCGTCTAAGGCGGACCGGTGTTGAGCCACTTACTATGTAGAGCAATGAAAGGCAAGACAGCGTCCTAGTCACCCCGGGATGGACCTCATTCGTGAGGTACGGCAGTGGGTATACCGGTTGCAACTCCGGGAGTCCCACACACGCCCTTCGCATAACTCACGGAGGGTATGGTGCGAAAAGAATTCCTCGCGAAAATAAAATAGGACACCCCGATATTATGATATATGACTACTGTGACTCCCCCACCCCCTCTGTTTTTATAAATGATCATACTAGCCGAGAAACCTTCTAAAATGTCTACAGCAGACACTCGTGTTTAAACTCATTATGAACCTCTTTTTGCTCTTTCTTATTCTATTATCTCTGAAGTCGGTTTATATAAAAAAAATAGTAACATTTAACTATAGCGTAAGTCTCAATATATAAGATTTAAATGTTAATGATCATGATTAATACAAACGAGTGTTTAAAGGAAGTGTGACTTGATTAAATTACGGAAATTACGCAGATGCGAGCTCCTTGACATACACACACTAACAAGAATGGAATCTTTCCTACTGCGACCATAAATGGTGAAATTATAAATCAGCCGTGTGGATTAGTGGTTAGTCGTCATGGTTAGTGAAGTATAGTGATCAGGACATATAATTATTGTTTTATAAGAACGATCTTTTGTTATGTCTGATTGCAATTGCCTGCCTGTCTCGGTGGTGATTACTTCGCGGGTTTAAATCCTATGTCGGACTAAATTTTTGTATGATCTATAACTATTTGTTTCGCAGTTTGGATGTTTTCTGTGTACAATATGTATTTACAAAGAAAAATATGTAAGCATTCTATCAATCTGGTTTCCATAGTACAAGCTCTGCTTAGTTTGTAACTAGATGGCGTTGTGTTACATATCCGAAATATTCATTTATTTATCTATAACTAGTAGCGCCCCGTGGTGTCAGCGGCTGTTTTCTTGTACCTTACTGATACAGCGGGAACACTTTATTTTTTCCAGTTAAAAATTGATCGTGCTTTTGCAGACTATTATATCTATATCTCTGTGACAAATTTAATCTCGTTGTAGTGTATGTGTCAGTGAGTTAGTTATTCATTGATTCGTTCACTGTGAATGAATGAGGTTTCACCAAATTATTCATTCACTGGTTCACTATGTATGAATGAGAAGGAAGCATTATGTCATGTCCAGAGTACGTGCGGGGGTGACACAGTTCAGTTGATTGTTAGCGACTAGCGACGATAGCGAGTAGGCGCGTGCGACTGTGAGATGACATTATAGAAGGATATACTACACTCGTGAACTCCAAATGTGCGTCAAATCTGATATTTAAACTTTATTGCAGATAATTTCAACAAAAACTAAAAATGATGCTTATATTTCTCTATCCGGCGTACCTTTTTCTGTGCCAGATGTCCCTTAAGATGTTGCTCAATCTCATACCTTATTGTACCCAGAATAAGGGGCACTCAAATGTATGTTTCTACAGCACCATCGCTTGTTCTAATACTTAGTACTATCACATCTACTAAAGGAAAATATAAGGCATCTACGGTCACTTACCAGCTGCGATCCAGACCGCGAACCTCGCCCACGTCATGTAGTCCAAATTCAACATGAGGTAGATGTTGATCAGGATGCTGAGACCCGGCAGCCAGGGTACCAATGGCACCTACAAAATTTCCATTCATTTTATATAAACACGTATATTTCTATAAGAGTAGATATATTATAAATAATACCATCAGTATCCGAGACTTTACAAGTTTCCACAAAACAATATTGTTTAGCTAATTTTGGAAAAAAATATATGTAATTTTTTTTAATGTAATATTTCGTTCATCTTCTAGCAATCTGACAATTAACATTCTGAATTACTTTAAATATTTTTTTTTTACTTTTAATTATTTTTGGTTTATGGCAACACTCGTTTTAAACCGACAGGTTATTTAGCAATGACATATTGTTTAACGAATCCTTTTTTAAGATATTCAAAAATATTTAATCAGGATATGTACTGAAGCATCTCAGCAGGTCGTCATAGTGTGGGTCTACATACTGCATTGTCTGCTTTCGCAATGTGGGTGGTGACTACCACTCTTGGATTCTACTCATGCTTTCCATCAGGCAGAGTAGAATCAGTTTGGTTGACCGGAATTTAAAATGCATTTAAATTATAAAAGAAACCAGCAATATAACTGCCTCGTTGGTCTAGTGGATAGCGTATGCGACTGCTAATCAAGAGGTCTCAGGTTCAAATCCCGGGTCGGGTCAAAAAGTGTTTTTGAGTTTTTCTTAGGAAATTCCTAATAGCAACCCGGAGTTTAGAAGTTAGGCGGTGGCGAGGCACGGGCGTGTTTCACCAAAACACGCCCGTGCCTCGAAGGGCATGTAAAGCCCTTAGTCCCGGTTGTCATGAACATCTATGGCAATCGTTATTGGGAAGTCAGTACCCTCAAATTTAACTAGTTCAACCTGCGAATTTCAGTTCTCCATTAGAGTTGCGGAGGTCCGATGCCAGTCGCTCCGTGGAAAAACTGATATTCAGGTAAAACCATTTAAACTAGTATCCTACTCCAAATGATATTGGGAATAAAGCTAGGAAGAAGATAAAAGAAACCAGCAAGTTTAGTATACTCACAGAGAAAGCCAACTTCTTATCGGAGACAGGTTGTCTAGATATGAAGTAGAGAGTGAGTATGACGAGCAGTGTTCCCGTAGAGAACATGGCGACTGCAGCCGGGTGTCCCGCCAGGATCGCGTCCCCGTACTGGTTCACCGCTGACATCATCACGAAGCACCACACACCTGATTGAGAACACCACTTTATTTAGGGGTTTGATAATCTACTACAGCTTTCAAGTATCATACAAATATTTGGTACGAAATGGGAATCAAACTTGAAAATTTTGAAACATGTGATCTTTGTACATAAATAATAAAATATGTTTTACATTTTTTAATCTTCCCGAGATGATTCAAAAATTTTCTTTGTGTCGATGTCGAATTGTTGAAAGATGTCACTTAGATATCGTAATAGAAATCAGTCTATAAAGGAACTGTGGAAATCAGTATCCAAAAAAAATTGCTGCGATAATGTTGAAGTGATGTTGGGGTGGTATTGCGATGGTGTTGGGTGGTGTTGCAATGGTGTTGAAGTGGTGTTAGGGTGGTAGTGTGGTGTTGCGATGGTGTTGAAGTGGTGTTAGGGTGGTAGTGTGTTGTTGCGATGGTGTAAGTGGTATTGGGGTGATGTTGGGGTGGTGCTGCGATGGTGTTGGAGTGGTGTTGCTATGGTGTTGAGATGATGGTGGGGTGGTGTTACGATGGAAGTGGGTGGTGTTCGGTTGGTATCATGAAGGTATTGAAGTAGTGTTGAGATGGTGTTGAAGTGGTGTTATGATAATGTTAGGGTAGGGTGATGTTATACATGGTGGAGGAGCTGAGGCGCGTGGGCGCGGGGTGCCTGTCCACGTTGTGGTGGTGTAGAGTAGGGTGATGTTATACACAGAATGTAGTTACCATACAAGGTGACGAGCACGGCCACGGTGGAGGCGCTTAGGCGCGTGGGCGCGGGGTGCCTGTCCACGTTGAGCAGTTGTCGCGCGGCGCTGCGCACGGAGAAGTTCATGGGCTCCTGCAAGCGGTGCGCGGGCTGACCGTACTCGTACCTGCACATCACATACCATTTAACACAAACTATTAGTTGACTGTAACTACGACAGTAATACTGTAATATTTTTGAAACTAGTTACGCCCGCGGTGTTACATTCCTTGTATCATCAGCTAACTGCTAGTAAAAGTCCCTTCAAAATCCATTATTCCAAAGATTAGCCGGAACAACGAACAAACACATATTGAGGAAAACATTTTTTTTTTATTTATTAGTACCGTATACCTTTGCTTAAACATTTAGTAAAAAACGGATAATTGAAATTACTAACAGCAGTTCCATTCTATTTATGTATTTGAATACGGAACGTAATAAATAGTACGTAGACAAATAATAAATTTTACATACGTATTCACATATAAAGTGTTCACGTTAAAACACATCACTATAGTCCATTCGTATTAAGAATATAGTGACGCACCGATCTAGCCCCGCCCCCTCACCAATCAGGTTCCAAGTTTTCGTACGAAACGATATTATTTTTGAAATCTGATTACTCATCATTGTCAGAATGGCACCACTCACCTTTTAATTTTTACACAAACATAATTATGACAACACTCAAAATAGTAAAAGCAAAATCTAAAATTAAATACTCAAATACAATACTTGTAATATATTCAAAGTAAGAATCACCTCAATAGAAGAACACAAGACGCGACCATAGAATAGGCCAGCAAGGTACCGATAGACATCATATGGATGAGCTGCTCCAGGCGGAAGATCATCGCCAGGGTGCCTGGGAACAAACAACTTTTTTAGACATCACGTACAAGCGATTGTTCGTAGAGCAGCAACTCCGAAGTAAAATATATTCAAGATATAGTGTCCAAATTCAAAACGTCATTTAATTGTTTTTACCTTGGCTCGATAGATGGCGTTGTTGTTTGAGGGCGTTTACTGAATTGCGATACTGTCACATTACGAGCCGAGGTATATAAAGAAGTTTTCACAATTTGTTTGTTGAACACGTTTTTTGTCTGTATTGTGTGCCAATTTAATGGTAATAAATTCAGTGGTACCGTGCAGTTTGTGTTTCACTTGAGGACCCGGAGGAAGTGTTTATACATACAGTTTGTCGGGTTTCGTTGGTGATTCCGACTATGGAAGCTCAATGATGAGAAGAGAAGAAGAGAGAAGTATCTCGAAAAGCCGCCATGTTATGGGTCACCATGCTGCATTTTTGCATTTTCTGCATTCGCAAAGAGTATGGTGAACACTACTCTTGGATTCTGCTCAGGCTTTCCATCACCTTAAAATCGCCCTTAAAATGTATTTGTACGCCCAAAATTTAGGTAACTGCTATTAGTACAGACCGGTAAACAATCCAGCGATGATGGTCCCAGCTAGCGGCGTTTGGTACTTCTCACTCACTCGCCCTAAGAACCGGAACAGCAAGCCGTCTGAAGACATTGCGTAGATGATGCGGGGCAGAGGGAATACTGCACCGAGGAGACTGAAACAATAACCATTCATTGAACATTTAAATGTATAAAAAGTTAAAAACCCATTGCCTCTCATAAAAACCAGACAAAACTAAATGATCAGAAGGTATTTAAAGTACGGTCAACGAGAAGCGATACTAAATGTTAACAAAACAGCAAGAGTAGTAGCCTTGTGATTATCAACAAAATAACAATAATAAATAACAATTTTTTTACAAATAACTTGTATCACCACAAGCGCGTTTCGAAAGGGAATGAATCACTATAATTACCAAACTGACCACCGGCAGAAGAAAGAAACAGTAGCTTCTAAGGTAAATGAACTTTTGAATCGCTTCTCGTTGGCCGCACTTTAGAGAAATCTATGTCCAAAGTGGACATTTTAAAGCCGTAATGATGATGTAGTATACAGTACCTTGAACACAAAGCGCAAATAGCCCCAACACTGACTGCATACTTGGCCCACTGCCATCCGAGGTGGTCGAATATGTGCGGGAACGGAGCTTTTTCATCCTGTCAATATACATCATTACATTGTTGAAACAATTTCTCATAAAGAACATCTTAATCGATAATTTGTAAAAAATGATTTTTATGGGTAAAACAGGTCACATGTTGGATGATGACTGCAGCCACCTATGGGTATCTACATTTCGAGAGTTGCAAATACGTTACGGTCGTTCCCCCTCCCTTACTTTTCCGAATCAGTTATTTTTTAAGAGTGAAAGAGAAATACGGCAACAATTTTAAATACACTATGGCTTAAAGAGACCATCGTTCAGCAGAGGAAGTATATATTAATACGTACCTAGATATTACATAGCTTAAAGGAAAAATTCCGAGAGAAGGTATTTTAAGAGCGACAAGTATAAAATTGAAAGAAGTTTCACAAAGCCTTGCAAGGCCTATAGCTGTCTCGCTCTTACCTGCATATAATAAGGCAGCACTAGAGTGAGCACGCACGACACGCCGAAGTACGCGAGGAACACCACCAGGAGAGATGCCACTACAGCGAACGGGATGGACTTCTGAGGACGACGAGCTTCTTCACCAGCAGTTGCTACGCAGTCGAATCCTATACAAGAGACGAAATAGTATAAATGCACTCATTTTATTATGTGTACTGTCAACTGAAGCATTTTAAATATAAACTTTCCTCTTGAATCACTCTTATCTGTTGCTAAAAACTACATCAATATTTGTTCAGTAGTTTGAAAGATCGTGTCTTACTCAAATTAAAGATACCTTTTCAATTTTGTCAGACTTAATATCTTTTATATAAAATTCTCGTGTCACAATGTTGGTTACCAAACTCCTCCAAAACGGCTGGATCGTTTTGTATGAAATTTTGTGTACATATCGGGTAGGTAGGTATTTTTCATACCCCTAAGACGACGAGCGGAGACGCGGGCATCAGCTAGTTGTATATATAATATTATTACTTACCAATAAAACCGTAGAAGCACACAGCGGCGCCTTTGATAATACCAGCGATACCGTGGGGCGCAAACCCACCACTCCCGAAATCTTTGGTATCTGACTTAGGCACCTCTTCCGCTGGGATACGCCAGTTCTTCGGGTCAGCTGGACATAAAAAAATAGCATATAAGTTGATTATTTTGCATTATATACATATATCATAACGGAATGGTTTTTACCTTTAAATGATCCAGATATTATGACAAACAGCACGACACACAGATTTACTCCGGTACAGAAATTATTGAACTTAGTAGACTCCTTCACACCGAAGGCTAAGCCCACTGAAAACAAATATTTTATTTATAATATGTACAAATTACGGGCCCCGCATGCATCCTTGGGGTATCCTTCTTAGAAAACATTTAATAATAAAACCTATACCTTTTTCGATGAAGTATCCATATCAACACTTGTTTACCAGAGATCAATTAATTTAATTTCATAGGGTACTCGTGAAACTTTCCAAAAGATGCATTTTTTAATAATATGTAGTGATCATTACTCACCAGAAAATACCATGATGACGGTAAAGGCAAAGATATCAGGATATCGAGCCAAATGTGGACTTTCCATAGGCATTACAGATTCTAGATGTGTAGATATCGCTTTATTTAATAACGCATCTAAGTATTCGCTTAAAGCTTTCACTACGGAAGCAGCACCTAGAAGACAAACAACATGAATAAAATATGATTTTGCTAATCATCATGAAGTAAGAAGAAGAAATTAGAAGAAGCAAGATGGTAGACCACCTAAAACGATACGATAACCTTTTAAGTAACGTCACAGAGGGAAAATAGAAGGAAAGAGAGGAAGTCCGGGACATAGTTATATCGACCAGATTAAGGAAAAAATGACGGTCACAATGTATAAAGGAGGTCATGGAAACGGTTCTTGATAGGGAGAGCAGGAAAGAGGTGCATCGACAAGTCTAAGAGCGTAACACTTAAATAAATGATGATGATGAATCAACCACCATTAATAGTTCACAGCTAGATATAAAAAGATGTGTTACAACCCCTAATTTCATATTAATATTAAGCCTTCGATAACTCACGCACTCTTTAGGCATTTAGGTAAAAAGCAAATTACTGGCATAATGCCGGTTTGTTCTGAGATCGTGGTGTCGGTAGTCCAATTGCACTATTGGAGCTCAATGACTGGCTTTCCGACGATTATGATATGGACGTAACGTTACTTACCAATAATATACTCGAGTATGAGATTCCATCCGATAATGAAAGCGATGAACTCGCCAACACACACATAACTGTACACATAAGCAGAACCTGCTTTCGGTACTCGAGCACCGAATTCTGCGTAACATAAACCTGGAAGAAAAACGGAATATATGAACAGATCCAGTTTGCAGAAAATATTGAAAACAGGAGCTTATATTTATCGAAAAATACGGCAAAAGGAATTTTTATTATATGATACTTTTTTTACTGTATACGGGAATTATTCGCGATGTAATTAAAAAGGTTACGATACCTTCTACTTTCCGACGTTTCGAACGGGTTATACCGCTAGTGGTCACGGGTAGACGGGTAAAACACATGAGTATGTGTAAAAGTCGCTAAAGTCTAAAAACATTTATATAGTTTTTTTTTATGAGCCTGCCAAGAGACTGCTCTGTCTAATGGCAAGCATGAGCAGAATCCGAGAGTGGTGGTCATCAACCTCATTGTGAGTGCTCACAAAGCAACATGATGACCCACACTAATCCTCTTCACATAGTATAAAATGAAGTCACTTCCACTCTCTATTCGTTTAGATCTTTGACTGGACTAGTGATGGGTCGAGGGCAAGAACAAACGGGCAAAAAGGCAAAAACTTGTCACTTTTGGCTTAAATGAGTTTACGTCCGTATAAATGGCAGAGCGCTGTGCAAAAAAGCGTAATACTGTTTTGTAAAAAAAAAGGAATCAAATCGTAATTGATAGTATTTTTTAAATTAATAATATCTTTAAATACCTAATTATTTTTACATTACTATAATCACAGTCTTGTCGAATCACAATTCATATATTGTTTTTTTTGTGTTCGAAGTTTTGAAGAAGTCAATTTGTCGGTTAATCTTTGCTACTCACACAAATAGTGCTAATTAATCGTCACCGGCTTTAACAGGCCACTGCTAGACATAAGTCTCTCCTTAGAAACAAGATTTTTACTATATTGCCTATATTAAATATAAATAGTCACTGATATTTTGAAAATTCGAATTATAATTTTTGCCCAGTGAAAAGACATTTATTGGGCGTATACGGGCATTTATCCAAGATGCCCAATGTGCCTGGGCATAAACCCGTCTCTGGACTGGACTGATTTTAAGACAAGAAGTAACTTCAGGTCAATTTTTACAACAGGCTATTTACAACAATAGCCGCTGGTAACACCACGGGACTCAACTAGTAAAAAATTAAATGCTGAACAGGCTATAGCAGTATAGCTGTATTTTAAAACCGTGGCAATTAATAGATTGCTATCGTTTCTAGCTACCTCGGATGGGCGTGAAGGAGGAGCATTATGTGTGTGAGACGTGTGTTTGTATGTGTGTGTGACGTGTGTGTATGTGTGTGTGACGTGTGTGTGTGTGTGTGTGTGTGTGTGTGTGTGTGTGTGTGTGTATGTGTGTGTGTATGTATGTGTGTGTGTATGTGTGTGTGTATGTGTGTGTGTATGTGTGTGTATGTGTGTGTGAGTGTGTGTGTTTGTGTGTGTGTGTGTGTGTGTGTGTGTGTGTGACGTGTGTGTGTAGTGTCTAAATAAACTAAGAAACTTAGCAACCTTGAAATGTCGTTACTACATTGCATTATAGCGCTCATATTAATTGCGCTTTTTATCTATCTACTTTATAGGTCAGGTCAAATTGTTTAATCTCAAATGAACTTCATTTTTATCAATCAAGCCCAATATGTGGGATTGTTAATTAAAATCTTTTTATTTTTTCTATACAAGTCCTTGGCAAACAGGCATACGAACTAACTGATGGTTAACTAGTATCACAGTCTATGGACATTCCCCCTAACTTGCAAACATATTTCTTTCTCCATTCTATTTCTCTAATCTCTAGTTTCATTGGCTAATGACACTCAATCACGTGATCTAAACAAAATATTAGCCAATGAAACACGAGAATAGAGAACAGAAACCACTTCCAATATGGCTGATACTACTTGGACTAAAGTGTATTACCGTTCCTATAAAAAATCAATCTTGTAGTCCGTTAGGGAAACCTAGATTGTGTAAGAACTAACACTTTCTAAAAATCTGTAAAAATCAACTTACCAGCAAAAACACTAGCCACAGCCGCTAACAAAAAAGATAATACAACAGCAGGTCCCGCCAAGTTCTTGGCCACGTCCCCAGCTAACACATAGACCCCCACTCCAAGAGTACTACCGACTCCCAAGGCCGTTAGATCAAGAGCTGATAGCACCCTGGCTAACCTGGCTGCTCCTTCCTCGGCCGCTTTACGTCGTGACAAGACGCTGTACGCTATCCGAGCCAAGCGAGAAGCCCCCGCTTTGAGGCCACCTGTAATTAAATAAAGTTGTTTTTAAACTGAAAAAAGGATATACAAACATCTATATTTAATATGTATTTGATTGATTGTTTGGATAAACACGCTTTTTTTGAACTATTTATTAGTCAGGTTTTAGTTTTCATGTTAATCATAAAAGTACCATAAAATACAGTACTATATATCTTTACATGATATTTGTAACTAACAAATCACGTAATAAAATTGATTTTGAAAATAAACTGTGAACAAAATTTAGTTTGCATGCTTTATGTAAGTACATATTTACGAACAAGTTTACTGACGTAATTGTTACTACTTATTTCAACTTTTTAGGCTATTGTATAGCTTTTATCGAGGGCTTTAAGCGCGGCGACCGAATTAAAAAATTCCGTAACAAAAAACCTAACATCCTAAAAAAGGATATGTAAGTGCAGTGCGACAAGGATGTGGCGGCTCCGTGCTCGATAGGCAGATTAGCGCATGCGTGCTGCCGCCACCGACCGTTATCCGTTGCCTTGACAACACAGTCAATCTATGATTCTTCTTTTTTTTTATTTCGTTTTTTTTATTCCATAGATATGCTCGTATTACTATTATGTTCTCTGTTTAGTTGTCATTATCTTTCGGTTAATGGGATGATTATATTGTTTGGCAATAATATTGTTAGAATGTATGTTGGTAAAAAGACAGTGTATATTGTTTTATGTAAGTACAAAGAAAAAATAACTGCATAAATAAAAAATCAATAAATAATAATAATTGCTTAAGTTGATAAAATGCAATTCTATGCAATAGCTTTACCGCGGCAGTCCCCGAGTGCCACACGACCTTTTTTATATTATTTAAACAGACTACCATTGCTTATAAAACGTTGAGCACAGAAGTATGTTTTGTTTTAAATTGTCAGTTTATATGTAGTTTCTTTTAACGAACTTTTATTTAACCTCTGTGGTTCTCACAAGCATGATACCTTCGAGGCTTATTCCTCTTCCACAGAGGTTCCTTTGAGGAGTGTGTATTTATGTGTGTATGAGGTCATCATATCAATCTAGAAATACAGCACGCGCAACTTGTTCCACACATTAGATGTACTAGGAAAACAGTTTCTATAAAAGCGCTCAATAATGCCAGTAAAGGAGTGTCAATTATGGCATTATTGTTTTGCACCTCTGTTGTTCAAAAACCATTCAAACCACAAACTACGTTTACACGTACTACTTACCCATTGAAAGGAAATCAAACCGGAATTTGTCGGAACTGGCCGGTAAACAATAGTGCTATAAAGAAAGTAGGCGATTACTTGTCACACCATCTCGAGTGACGGGACGTGTAAGCGATAGGGTTCAATGGGGCACTCCTCTAATGGATCTGAGTGTACATCCACTCCGATTACAAAAATATTCTTTTGTATTATGTAACTATCTCAAACGTAGTCATTGTTTGTCATTTTATTACGGTTGTTCGACAAACAACAATACTGAAGATGACTGTGTTTTAAAAATAAAAGTTGCCGACGAATTGAGAACCTCCTCCTTTTTTGAAGTCGCTTAGTAGTAGACTGTAAGGGTAATCACTCTAAATGGCATTTTAAATAAAACCATTAGACGAATTAAAACGAATTGATATCGTGAAAAAATTAAGTAAGTACTATCCATATCAATTCAACGTTTTTGTTTTAATAGTCACAAATCTATAATAATATTTCAAAACTGAAGAGTTTATTTTTATGAACTAATCTCAAAAACTGCTAGTTCAAATGATAAAGTTATAGTCAGTCTTGCATAGTCAATTTATCGACAAATAGACTATAAAACATTGGCTCTGTACAAAGTTGCTAAAAAGGAAATTATTCCTTATGAGTTATGACACGTGGATCAAATAACGCGGGCCGGTTAATCAACATTATGTAGGTCTAACGCCCGATGATAACATAAATCAAATAATTTATTTTAATGTTTAATAAGAACGACACTGATTGATTGATACCTAAGAACCAACTTAAAAAACTCATAGACGGTAAACAGCTGAATCAAAATATGAATAGTTTGAGAGAATCAGTCTTTGGAGTCGTAGCAACTGTATCTCCTGTACCCAAGTATAGTTATAACGTTATACTAAATCAAAACCTATAATATATGTCATTTATATAGATATATAAATGACATTGCTGCTATGACGACTTGTTTTGAGGTTCTCTGAATTTATGACTGCTCAAAGTCATAAATTCAGAGAAGTCAAATTAAAATCACATTACATCAGCAGTCTTTAAGTTCTCTGCTGGACCTCTCCTTAGGATGGAGGTTTTGGCCTACACACTGGCCAGACAGGTTGGTATAGGGTTAGCTTCAAGCTGCATGGGAGACGCAGCGCCGGGTCCTCACTGCAGTCATCGGAGGGGATCTCTCGCTGCCGGCCGTCGTTCGTTCCATGGTCGGCAGCGAGAGCTCATTTACCGCGGTCGCAACCTTCTGCGAGGACGTAATCACGCAGAAGGAGGCGGCGGAGAAGGCCCGGGAGGACGACATCCAATCGGACCAGATTCGCCGCCGGCGACTCGGGCGGCGGAGGCGCGAACATCTGCGCCTCATGCCGCCTTGAGTGTGGCCGCGGGTGGACGGGACGGGTTATCCCTCCATCCGCATTATGTGGCCAGCCGCGAGGGGGCGGCGTCGGTGTGTGCCGGACGCCGCCTAAGAGAGGGTCGTCAACAGAGACGGTGCCCGCATCAGGAGCGGGCAGGCGCTGGAGAAGTTCAGAAGGAGATCCCACCCTGGACTTCTCCTACTCCTAAACGGAGAAGCGCGGAGAGGGCACACTGTGTGTTTTTTAGTCGGTTCAAGTCCGACACACCACCCCGCCGTAACCCCCGGTGGGGTGACGGTCCATGATGATTTTTCACACATTAAAAAAAAAAAAAAAAAAGGGTTAGCTTCAAGGGTCCAGATGTCGTAATAGCAGCTGTTCCTGGACCTCTCCTATTTCAGCCGCAGAGTGGCACACCGTGTGGTTTAAGTCGTTTCGATTCCAACACACCGTCCCGCCACAAACCCCGCTGGGGTGACGGCCCGTGGGGATTTCGACACGTATAAAAAAGAGGCTTATTTCAAGTTTTTTTTTCTATACGGTAATGCGTAGATTGCTCCCTCAGTCGCCGCTTACGATATGCATGGGATAAAAAGTTGTGACTCTCCGTCTGTTCGTATTCTTAATCTATATTCAAAACTAAAATAGATATCAAATATTAAAATAATACATACGAATTGCCAGTAAAACCAGATTCAGTACAGATGTCACCATTCTCAAACAGCTGTGTCTCTTAGAAGTTGACGGGGCAAATATATTCTCTTCCATGATCAGTCTATCCTGTTGACTGTTTATTTCATAGCCCAAAGCTCAAAAATAGACAACTAAGTATATTACAATTGAACAAACTTTTCAACTAGCATTTATGCCGTTTTAGTTGTAAATCAAACTTTTAGTAACTCTGATACGTAGCAATTAACAGTAGTGACTACATCTACAGGATCCTTATGATTGAATGTCTGTAAGTCTGTATGTGCGGCAGACAGTCGCCGAATCGTGCTTAGACCAGACTACAAACGCTGACACGGGAAATATTGAACTGAGTATAAATGTTTACGGTTTGCTACTAATTCCGTGTACAGTCGCACACAAAGCTCCATTTGTAACAACACTTATTCAGATGACCTACACCTATATAGGACAGCTATTTATATTTTCAGGTGTCGCTTTTGTACTCATTACGTAAATTTACAGCCCTTGACATAGTTACGAATACTTTTGCAGATAAGCCAAAGCAAATATATACATATTCGGGCTTATCTTAGTAACGGGTGTACGGATTATCAGAGCACTTTCACTGACAGATGTTTACAAATAAAATTGAAGTAACTAAATGCATGTAAAACTTTTTAAGGTAATTACATAAAAAAAAACAATTAAAAAAATTTGTCTGTATGTTTGTCTGCTTGTTCCGGCTAACCTCTGGTATAGCTGAACTAATTTTGACTTGACTTTCACTGGAAAAAAGCTGATGATAAAAGGAGTAACTAAGGTTTTGGTCAACTTCGTTCTGCGGCGTTTCCTGTAACTTTGTATTGTATATTTACAACAAGAAGCGCGGGTAACGCCGTGGGGCTCAGCTAGTAGTTGATATTTTGAACGATAATTTGGGCAATTTTATTATGTAGTAAACCAAAAAGACGTCATCAAAACAGGCAAAGTTGATAAATAAATAAATAAATATTTCAGACATCTTATACACAACGCCATCTAGTCCCCAAACTAAGCAGAGCTTCTATTATCAGTACTAGACAACTGACATTATAAATACATAAACATACTTTTTTTTGTAAATACACACAAATTAAACATAGAAAACACCCATGATGATTTATAATTAAAATAATTGCACTCCAATGATTTTGTGTGTGACTGTACTTTATACTTAAAATAGCGAACAAGTACTTTTGAGAATAGTTATTCTGCAATTCCTATTTTTTCTAGAAAACTATGAAATGACGCAAGATGACGAAATTTTATTTTTTTTATCAACACGGTTACCTATCTACCGAGATAATTTGTCCATCAATCAATTATGCTATCTGGAGATCGTCTGGCCGTCGAAATTCAACTCCTACGCATGTCTTGCTTTACTGTCTTGGCTAATAATCTAAACTGTACTTGTAAGGACTTTTGTCAACAAAATATATTCTGTAACCCTATAGCTTCATGTAGCCGTTTTAGATGGAGGAGAACAACCGGATTTTCAGAGTCACGATCTTTAGTGATGGGAGAACGGTTTTTTTTTTTTAAAGACAACTCCCGTATTAGGAATATAAATTCCTGTGTCGCGGGGGGCTTTACAAACATACATGAAACGGACACAAATAACACCCAGACTCAGAACAACAAATTGTGAATCACACAAAGTGTTATCCTACGTGGGATTTGAACCCACGACACTTGGCGCAGTAGGAAGCGGTGTGGCGACCGCTTAAGCCACTAGGCCAACCGTGCAGTCATGACGACGCACGACGACGACGTGCATCAACGATTATGACGAAGGCATCTATCACTCTTGACCATTGTAGGAACAGGTAACCTTTCATTTAAATGTTCACCTGTTACTGAATTTGGTTTTTCTCTTGAACCCCTTCATGAAAACTCTGCTAAGGCCTTCTTAACCTAGTTTTTTTTTTTCTATGTAATCGAATGGCGTCAGACGACGCCTTTCACATCTTTCTTGAGGACGCCCATTCACGTTTAATATACTTAGTGTGATGTGATATTCTTCATTACCTCAGGATTTTTTTTAAATTTACTTAGAAATTAGGCATTTAGCTATGTAAAAGTCCCTGCTTAACCACACATTTATGCCCGTTTTCCCGTTTCCTTGCTATGAACAAGGGGTTTAAGTAGGTAATTCCTAAATATTAGGAGACATCTACTAAAATTTAGGTCCCCTAAAGGTTGATGAACAAAAATATCACTAAGGGTTACCTACAGTGGCTCTTTAAATTTAGAGGACGTTGGTGAATACAGCCATCGGTCTCTTTAAAAGTAGGTGTTTAATTGTGATAACTCATCAAGTTATGTCAAGGAATTTTAGTCAGTAAACCTTTAGACGGCAAGAAGATAAAAAACATCAAAATATATTATAGAACTTACATAGGAGTAGACAAATCGCCATGACCCAACTCGATACCAAACACTGCCAGACTGCCACATATTAGCAGAGAGAAACGACCTGCTCTCAATTGGTGTGGACATTAAGATACCAATGTTCAGTATTCAATTGATTCGGTGTCCGATTTACCCTTGTTGACCCCGGCGCCACGTGACATACCGAATAAAATAAATCGCGTATAACACATTACATTTTCTCCAGACTGCGTTTTAATGTCTAGGTCTGAATGTTCCCTCTATACAGCTTTATCAGTGAAGACCATATTAAAAAGCATGGGTTGTAAAATGTTGCTTGTATGCTTTCCGAGTTATAAATACCTAGCCCTACTGAAAATCAAATCTCAGTAAACATCATTTTAATACGTTTATAAAAATATGCGAAATACGAAACTATAGTAAACTACTGGGCGCAGGCATATGTTCCTTGAGGAACATAGGCGAGCACTAAGAGAAGACTTGGAAAATTCCACTCCTAAGGCAGTGAACAAGGTAATCAAAGTTATACATCAGAATAACACGTGGGCAAATCCGCGGGCTAAAGCCAGTGTAACATAATACATTTCAATTTTATGATTTCGTTCATTTTTTACACAGCAGAGAAAATAAAAAATCAAGGAGGACACACATGAAATGATAATGAATGAATAGGTGAAACGGACACAAAGAACACATAGACTCAGAACAACACCTGGTGGATCAGACAAAGTGTTGTCCTGTTTAATTTGCGTAATGGCATCAGTGCAATAAAACAGCGATAAATTTGTTTCTAATATTATTTGTATTAATCTTTAAATAATCGGAAATCTTTATAATTTTTGTAGATATTTTACAGTTATAATATGAATGCAAACTAAAAAATACTTATTACGTGTTCTATTGTCGTACTGTAATAAAAAATAAATATAGTGAAAGCGACAACTATCGCTAGTACCGCTTTACAATAAAACTATCAATGACGCTTGAAGCAGACTAACACCATTTGGGTAATAGAAGGCATGCTCAAACTTTTCCATTTACTTTGCACAATAAAACAACTAGGACTTGAATGCAAATAATTTACGCAAAGCAAAGTCGTGCAAACCGTGAACCTTTCACCTTTCTTTGCACTCTAACTATTTTTGGTATGTTTACTTACTAGGTTTAGCAGGCGGCTCTAACCGCGTGTACATCGGTTTTTTGGGTAAGGAGTGGCATTTGTCCTGGCAAGACACGTTGTGGCTAAGTAATCTTGTCGTTTGTCGTTTTTGAGCTGCCCCAAGGCCTCTAACTAAGCTTCACGACTGCTATCTTATGACCACAACTGGGACCGACTGCTTAACGTGTTGTTTGTTTAAAATTATTATGACAGAAGCAGACTGTTTCTGTCGTGGTTAGATCCTAGGAGTTGGAAAGAAGAAGTCAGGTAGGTAGGCTTGCTAGTGGAGTTAAGAATAGAATAGAGAGTCGTTTGGGCGCGCAGGTGGCGACGCTGACGAATAGGGAGCCAGTTCAATTCAAGGCGAAAAGAGGAAATATTGTCAAATCTACGCAAACTAAAAACGAATCGAATGCAGTTGTTCAGAAGTCGGTCATATTTGTTGATTAGGTCGTAATAGCACACGTCACCATAATCAATGATGGGTAGAATCAAGGTTTGCACCAACCAATTATATTGTTGTTGATGTATTTACTTTCTTATGAATTTAGTTGGCCTAGTGGCTTTCTACTTCGCCAAGTGTCGTGGGTTCAAATCAAGTGGAAAAACACTTTGTGTGATTTATAAACCGTTGTTCTGAGTCTGGGTATTCATTGTGTTTGTTTTCTGTATGTTTGTAAAGTCCCCCGTGACACAGGATTTATATTCTTAATGTGGGACTTGTCTTTTTTTAATTTTATTTATTTGTATATAGAGTATAGATAGATAATGCCATGAATTGGTAATTCCAGACCATTTAAAAGACTAATTTAAACAAGTTATTATTATGAGGAAAATTTATCTTGATAATGATTTTTCCATTTCAGAGGTAGGAAATGCAACAAAACTTCAAAGGTAAGTTGTACTTTAAAACACACTTGATATGGGCTGAATGGTAAATGGCATACTCTGCCAATTACCATTCAGCCCATGGCAAATGACAATGACCCACCAAGAGCCTATGTCCACCAAGAGTAAAATTATAATATCATCATCATCATCATCATCATCATTATCATCAACAGCCTTTAACAGTCCACTGCTGGACATAGGCCTCTCCTTGAAATAGTAATATAAAAACTAAAAACAATAATATTGAATAAGGATAAAATAAAAAACTCAAGAAATGTGATAGAAAATGATGGCAGGAGCTGGATGCGAGTAGCCAAGGATCGAACTAAGTGGCATGCAATTGGAGAGGCCTATGTCCAGCACTGGACTGCGATAGGCTGAGGATGCTGTGATAGAAATTTTTCAGATTGTGTATGTCATTAACAAAGATTTACAGTTTTTTTTTAAATATATTTAAGCCTACCAAAGTGACTCTACTCTGCCTGATGGAAAGCATGAGTAGAATCCAGTAAGTTTGACTATGTGACTGTACTTCACGTAATGTGACTACCAACAACCATGAACACTGAAGAGTTGTTTAACCCACAGATATTTTCAAAGATAGCTCGGTGCGTAAAATCAGTAATCCTTGAGTATGACGTAAATGAAAATCCCATTGATATCATAAATACAAATCTATGAGGATATGTTGATGTTCAGTACTCTTTAATTCAAAAAATACTGTATGGATTCCAATAAAACTTTAAATGAATATTTATTACATTTCAGAATAACACATTGGCTTCTATTTACTGTGATAACCAACATACAGACAGGTGGAATACTATATTCAGTATGTTTTGTCACCCTAATTTATCTACATTTAAAAAAATATATAATCATTCACTATGTGGTTAATTTCTTTTTTACTTTGGATATACTTTTTTTATAATCTACTGCTAAGGTTCCTTCATTTTTTTAACCGATAATTTCCTCAAAATTAGACGATTTAATATAAAATAAAAATGCATTTTAAAAAGTATTTTAAGATTTAAATTTATTCTATATTCCAAAGACCTCAAACTAATTATTTAATAAATATAAAAATCCTATTAGAATCTGGTTGACATACAAAAGGTTATTATTTAAATGTATTCAATCTCTTTGGAATGGTTATTACGTGTATATTTTATCGAGCCACGTCGTAAAACCGGCGACTTCCATGGCTTATTGACATATATGAAAATATTTGAAAAACAAATAAAATTTAACAGAAACTCACCATCTTCATAGGCTTTTCGCACTGTGTAATCCTGGGTACCATATCTTCGTACATTTTGATGATTTTCACGCAAACTATCACCCGCAAAATCCATTTTTATGTACACAATTTTCCTTCTAATGTAACCTATTTATTTAAATCTTCGGTATACATTTAATACAGCGATATAAATTAAAAAAGCATAGCTTCTTAGCCAATACACTAATATAAAACGGATGATAATACTTTCAAGGTATGTATAATTAAAAAATATTTACTTTACGATAAGACATGCATAACCGTGAAAAGTACATGTGAAACGTGAAACTGACATTTAGGTTTGACAGAGGGTCGAAATAAGGATGGGCCGAATATAATATAAAGTGTTAAGTGCAACCGGTTACTTGATTAACAAAATCGTTGGTTTTAGACTTAGGAAAATCAGTTTTTTATACAAGATCCAAAATAATAATCTCATGATATGGCTTTAACCCTCTCCTAAGAGGAGATCCGAACCCAGCAGTAGCGTTATGGGTTGTTGATGACTGATCTAATTTAATGTTATCAAGATTGCAGCCATCATAATGATTAAGATTTTATGTAATCGTTAATTTAAAGTACATTGATTAATAGTTAAAAAAACCTATCATACTATTGTAAACATTTGTAACAGTTTATTTTTTACGTAATTACCTACCTATATAACGGGATTAACAAATGTTTTACTCATGTATATTATATTAATGAATACTTACTTAGTGTAAAACCAAGTGTAGATTATTTTCGTTATTTGCCTTGTATCAAATGCTATTTTTCATACGTCACGGTTTTCCGTACCATGGTCAAAATCTCTGAGATAAATCTGAATGGTTTTCGTCATCGACTCACAGTCAACTAAGGGTAAAAAACTTAGCAGGACATGATCGCTGTAAACGAAAGGGTAAACTTGTAGAAAACCTGCACTGACTCATCTGGCCAGTGGCCGTGGTATACCACGGCCACTGGCCAGATGAGTCAGTGCAGGTCCAAGTCAGTGGTCCAAAAACTCCTTTCGAAGGAGAGTTCAATGTCCTGTAATGAAATGTTAACACTTTTAAGGGTCTGTGATCAAGAAAAATTAACATTGATTCTAAAGAAAGAAATGTGATTTGTGAGTGTAATATCTTTTCTACTTAAAGGAAATACTGATGTGATAAATACTTAGTACCTACACGCATATATCTACCTAGTACCTATACATAAATCAGATTTTAATATTATTCTGAAGATATTTTTAATCCTTGAAAATTGTTATGTTTCGGCTAGCCGGCTCATGGGTACATCACTAAGTCTAACGTTAGATTCTAACTAAATTGCGTCATGCAAAGAATGCATTCACAAATACCAATTATTTTACTGACACATCCACCAAATAGTAAATATATTTGCAATGACTGCTTATCCACTAATGCCGTATTTACTGATATGAACTTTATAAGTTATTGAATATATACATTTAGAAGATGATTTGGTAAAATTAATGACTATTTATATCTCTGTTACTCTCGACTCAAAGGAGGTTTTTGGCGTAGATCATAGCTAGTCAAACAAACTTTTGAACCATTGACAAATTCTGATATTTTACAACAAGTTTTGAATAATTAGCAACTAAATTAGGGAGAAAACAGATCTCTGCCATGTGCACAATTCGTTGAGATATAAATATAGGCAAACAGGGTGAGCTATAAACTCTTTTAACTTTGCGAGCATTTGCCGACAATTTTTTATAACTGAAAACTTCGACTAATTTTGCGACAAATTTCAAGTGTTCTCAAAATTAAATCACGATGGTGGTCAGGCCAGTGTCAATATCAATGTTATCGCATAAGTGTTTCCTACTGAATGGTTTTGGTTACTAGGGCCCATCCCCTGATTCTAGAAGGGTTACTCAAAGAGAGACAATACGTACATTGCCTCTCTTCGAGTAAAAAGCCTTTTTAATCACAAGATTATTTGGGGTCAGCTATTTGTTTAACCGATTGATCTAAATTTCAGTTCATCGACAAAGCGAAAAAAATGTAGGTGAATAGGTGAATGAACTAGTCAATATATTTGAGGGCAATGAAGAACCAATAATGATTTAAAACAGGAAACAATAGCTTGACGTGCTCCGAACTCCATAATCAGGGCTGTTATTTTGTTGTAAGGAAAACCCAAATAACAATTTTTATTCAATGTAACAGGAACGATATTGTTTAGATTGTATATATGTAATAAAGTGTAGTAGTAGTAAACATTATGTCGCGGAATAACATATATATTTTGTACATTGCTTTTATATTGAATATAGGGAGCTATCTGCCAACAAACTGAGGTAACAGTTTGGCAGAAGTATTGTATGTAAGTAGAAGCAGTACCATTATTAGTATAAATTATTTTTATTTATATATTTATATTTATTATTAACAATAATAACAACCCGAGAACCCGAAACCTACTTCCTACGCTTACCACTAGATCAACGAGGTAGGGTCTTTTTTTTTTTTTTTTTTTTTTTTTTTTTTATATTTAGCCTACCAAAGTGACTCTACCCTGCCTGATGGAAAGCATGAGCAGAATCCAAGAGTGGGGGAAACCACACATCACTGCCGCACATGCAGACAGCAAAGTATGGCGGCCCTCACTATGGCGGCTTAGTAAGATGCTTTTTCACGCCCCGCTTAAAGGACCCGGGATCATAGTGGGAAGGAAACACGTGGGCTGGCAGTGAGTTCCAGCTTTTGACTGCTCGGCATAAGAAGGAAGAGCCGAACCGCTTCGTTCTGGTGCGTATTTCCTCTACCCTGAAGCGGTGACTTCCAAGTCCAGCACGTGTTGTCCTGTAAAGGAAGGGAGAAGGTGGGACCAGTTGGAAGAGCTCTTCAGAACACTCACCATGGTAAAGGCGATAGAGGACCGCCATAGAAGCGATGTCTCTTCGCAACTGCAGAGGCTCCAGGAGTTCGGTAGTATCGGGATTGTTAATAATGCGGATTGCTCGCCGCTGCAACCGGTCGAGAGCGTCGAGTAAATATTGCGCGGATCCATCGCAGAGGTGAGAGCAGTACTCCACGCAGGAACGAACCTGGGTCTTGTAGAGAAGACACAGATGTCCCGGCGAGAAAAACCGTCTCACCTTGTTAAGCACACCAAGCTTTCGCGAGGCCGCCTTGGTGACGCTCTCTATGTATTCCCGTCGGTTGAGATCCCGGCAAATATCCATACCCAGGATACCGAGCTTGTCCTGCATTGGCAGTTGAGTGTTCTGGAAGGTGGGGAGGGGAAGGAACGGAGATTTTTTTGTAGTCAGCGCGCACACCTGTGTTTTCTTGGCGTTGAACTCGACCAAATTCTCATCACCCCATTGAGAAATATGGCTCAGAATCAGGTCGAGCCCAGCGACAAGCTCCCTTCGTTTTTCCTCAATATCCGCTGTTTTAGCGGATGGATGTCCCAAATAGCGACCATGTACTGTGCTGTCGTCTGCATAGCAATGTATGTTACCGAGTGCTAACATGTCATTGATATGCAGAAGAAACAGCGTGGGCGACAAGACGGAGCCCTGAGGTACACCTGCATTTATATATTGAAAGTCGGAGGCCGCGCCGTCGCAGAGGACTCTGATGCGGCGTTGATGCAGAAAAGCGGCAATCCAGCTGCAGAGTTTGGGAGGCAAGCCAAATGCTGGAAGCTTGGAGAGAAGCGAACGGTGCCAGACCCTGTCGAAGGCCTTGGCCATATCAAGGCTGATGGCCAGAGACTCCCCATGCCTATCCATAGCCTCACCCCAGAGGTGTGTCATGTACGCTAGAAGATCACCTGTGGAACGGTTCGGTCTAAAGCCGTATTGACGATCATTTAACAAGGAGTGATCTTCTAGGTAACGAACTAATTGGCTGTTAATAATACGTTCAAACACCTTACAGAGAATGGAGGTGATAGCTATAGGTCGATAATTGGCCGGATTGGAGCGGTCGCCTTTCTTCGGGACGGGTTGAACATTCGCCTCTCTCCAGGCCTCCGGGACAATTCCTGAGGAATACGACAAGCGGTATAGGCGTGTCAATACAGGAGACAACTCCGGTGCACAGTTCTTTAGAACCATCGCCGGAATACCGTCGGGTCCACTGGCTTTCCGGACGTCGAGAGACCGCAGCTCCGCAAGGACATCCTTTTGCCGGATACGTATATCCCGCATTATGGAGTCGCAAGTTGGAATAGTAGGCGGATCCACGCCACGGTCGTCGATTCGGGAGTTAGCCGCAAAGAGATCAACAAGCAGTTGCGCTTTCTCTTGCGGCTGGTGGGCCAGAGTTCCGTCCGAATATTTTAGCGGTGGTAGAGACGGCCGGCAGTGGTTAGCCTGCACGGATTTGGCCAGTCGCCAGAACTTACGACTACCGGTAGGGTGTGCGACGAGTTCTTGGCCGATACGTGCAACGCGCTGGGCATCCGCTCTTTTGTATCTTGGGTCTTATTATGAGGTAAAATTTGGTATTCAAAAATTATATATTATCTTGTTATGAATAAAAAACTTAAAATGTGTATATTACGCCAATAAAAAGTTGTATTAAAAAAACCTTTTCAGTTGAACAATCCTTTCATACATTAGTTTTAGTTCCTATTTGTAGTCGCGTGATGATATATAGCCTATAGCCTTACTGGATAAATGGACTACCTAACAGTAAAATATTTTTCAAATGGACCAGTAGTTCCGGATATTAGGGCGTCCAATTAAACAAACTCTTCGTGTTAAGTGCAAATTCATTCACATTGTGATGAAGTGTGATAAGTTAAATCAAAGACATATAAATGAAAAATTATTTTATTATAACACATTGCGTATCAATGGCACCACGACAAGGCACGTTATCACTCGTTACAAATAATAACATCTATATACATGTACCGATAACTAGAATAACTCGTTGTTAACGTTACATCGTTTCAGGTGATTCGTTTTATAATACATCTCTATTAAAAAAAAATTAGAAGAAATTATTTACCAGGTCATTAAATTCCAAAAAAAAAAAAAAAAGAAATTATCAATATCTTTTTTGATAACCAGCTTCAAAAGATATTATACGTTCATATAAATCTCAAAAAAATCTCTATATGGACTAAACCAATTATTAATTTTCCACCATTTTACAAGTAATATTTGAATATACATATATATACAAAAGACAGTCCAATTTTAACCTGTGTTAGTACAAAAGTTAATGCAATAACAGTTCTTATAAACTGATTAACTAAAGTCGATCCTTGTGATAATAATTACGTATAGCAAAAAAATATACAAACTCTATTACAAATCACCCAAAACAACATTAATTCTAAATCTAATTTAATACTGAACTAATTTAATAAATAACATAATTACACAGCATTTTATTAAATAATCAATCACATTCACAATATTTATTGAAAGTACGAAAACAGTTTTAATAAAATAGGTAATCGGACTGTTATCAGAAATGCAAGGTCAATGTTCTTATCTGGTTCAATAAATAAATGATTGATGATAACATGTATCATCTTGTTTTCCTGTCTTGATAGTGAATTCGTGAAAAAGGACGGAAGTGTATATGTATAACCAGGAAACTGAGGAAACGAGTCAAATTTAATTCGACTATAGAGAGGGGGCTAGAGTTGATTGTAGGTGAGATGTCAGATGTTGTACATTATTCCTGCGTCATACATTGTTTAAAGTAATGGATGGAATTTATACAGAGATATGCCTGGTCAGCATATTTCAGATATGAGTCATTTGATTCGACTATAGAGAGGGGGCTAGAGTTGATTTTAGATGAGATGTCAGATGTTGCACATTATTACTGCGTCATATATTGTTTAAAGTAATGGATGGAATTTATACAGAGATATGCCTGGTCAGCATATTTCAGATATGAGTCATTTGATTCGACTATAGAGAGGGGGCTAGAGTTGATTTTAGATGAGATGTCAGATGTTGCACATTATTACTGCGTCATATATTGTTTAAAGTAATGGATGGAATTTATACAGAGATATGCCTGGTCAGCATATTTCAGATATGAGTCATTTGATTTGACTATAGAGAGGGGGCTAGAGTTGATTTTAGATGAGATGTCAGATGTTGCACATTATTACTGCGTCATATATTGTTTAAAGTAATGGATGGAATTTATACAGAGATATGCCTGGTCAGCATATTTCAGATATGAGTCATTTGATTCGACTATAGAGAGGGGGCTAGAGTTGATTTTAGATGAGATGTCAGATGTTGCACATTATTACTGCGTCATATATTGTTTAAAGTAATGGATGGAATTTATACAGAGATATGCCTGGTCAGCATATTTCAGATATGAGTCATTTGATTCGACTATAGAGAGGGGGCTAGAGTTGATTTTAGATGAGATGTCAGATGTTGCACATTATTTCTGCGTCATATTGTTTAAAGTAATGGATGGAATTTATACAGAGATATGCCTGGTCAGCATATTTCAGATATGAGTCATTTGATTCGACTATAGAGAGGGGGCTAGAGTTGATTTTAGATGAGATGTCAGATGTTGCACATTATTACTGCGTCATATATTGTTTAAAGTAATGGATGGAATTTATACAGAGATATGCCTGGTCAGCATATTTCAGATATGAGTCATTTGATTCGACTATAGAGAGGGGGCTAGAGTTGATTTTAGATGAGATGTCAGATGTTGCACATTATTACTGCGTCATATATTGTTTAAAGTAATGGATGGAATTTATACAGAGATATGCCTGGTCAGCATATTTCAGATATGAGTCATTTGATTCGACTATAGAGAGGGGGCTAGAGTTGATTTTAGATGAGATGTCAGATGTTGCACATTATTTCTGCGTCATATTGTTTAAAGTAATGGATGGAATTTATACACAGATATGCCTGGTCAGCATATTTCAGATATGAGTCTATTATCGACCAGGTAGAATTCGGGCACTCATTTCCTCGGTCAATCAAGACGTGATTATGTGCAGTGTAGCGAAAGGTTTTAGAATATATAATGTAGCTGTAAGAGCAAAACATATCCATACCTAATATATACCTTGGTGAGTAATCAAAGAGTAGTAAATCAGTGCTTAAACAATAAACATGACTGCTATCATATATACTGTAATTGTGATTCGCTATCCATCTATAAGTTCGCCATAATTGTTGACCCCTACGACGGAACAAGCCTGAAGTTCGCTATACACATCATTAGCGTGCAGCTATTTTATCATGTATGTAAGTAAACGTATTGGATAAAACGTTTTAAAATTACATCCCCAATACGTAAAAACATTTGATAACATTTATATAGTATATTCACCATAGCCATTATTACAAATCTTACACCTCACACTCTTGATACCTCTTTCATCAAAAACGGTTTAGTAGTTTAGGCACTATGGTTTAACATCCGTCTTACGGTGCAACATCCAAGCCTATTTAAATAGACTTTTAAAACTTTAACCCTTTCTTTTAGTAGTTAACTGAACTGACAAGTACATTATTTTTACAGAGAAATGTTAAAAAAAAAACTTTTTACTGAAACAGCCCGATTCCTTATTAAACAGTTCTAATAAATGTTACATAATTTTCCATTTGTTACTTCACTTAAACTTAACCGTACGCACAACCAATAAACCATAAACAAAATATAAAAATAATCTATTCATATCTATGGTATTTCAAATATCATTTAGAATGAAATTAATTCTCATTAGTTTATTATCAAGTTTTCTACTTACAAATAGTAGGTAGTTTTACAAATAAATTAAACCACTCGACCATGTTATTTGAATCAGTTTTGTTCGTTATTTTCAAGATAACATACACATATATATTTATTAGTATTGATGACTTTACATCATAACGATTGAAAAACAATCTCTGAATCGAATTTTTATAAAACATTTTTCAATTTTTTTAATCTCATCTAATAGGTTATAACAAGAACAAAAAACATAATTTCATACATCAGTAAAAAGCGCTACTATAATTAGTTAATAATATTTACACTTGTTTAACATAATGTGATGCTTTATTATTATGATTAATAATAAAAATAGTACGTGTAATAATAATTATAATTAACGCATTTAAATGATACATATCGACGCTTCAAAACATCCAACAGCAAGATTACCTACCCACAACGTGTCTAGCCAATCTCCAACCCGCACTCGGCCAGCGTGGAGGCGTATGACCTTGAACCTAGCCAGAGAGGAAACTCCCCAGCAGTGGGGTAATAATAAAGTATGCCATACAATCGTTACTTATGACGTCACTCCCCTTCCGTCCTGCCCCGTACCCCTCCGTCCTTACCTTTCAATCATCGATTTATATTTAATGATGACAACAGTATCAGCTGTGCAACACTATGATTAGGTAAAATTTATTCATATTATAAGTATTTCATATGTTTCTTTATACTTGTGCAAACTATTTTTCATGAAAAAAAAAGGTTTTTTAGAATCACTTTGTGTGAAATGAGAGGAAAACTGACTAAAACGTAGGTAAAATTGCAGTCAAATCTTAGTATAGTTACAATTATACTAGTATTTAAAACTAATATGTGTCTTTGACATTAATTTATTTACGTAAAGGTAAATAAGACACATACCGCTAAAATATCTATTAAGTTTATTTAATAAGTTAATAAAGCAACTTATATTTAAATTAATAATATAATAATAGACTCGCTTTAATTGTAAATTATTACTTACTTTTTACTTTAATTTGTACAACTTTACATATTTATTTCATTGCGTTTCAATGGATAGTTCTATTTCATGGGATACTGAATATCCGGCTAAATAAAATCTCCGATAGCCGGATAATGTCGGGCAAGTTAATTTACAAGTATTACTAATATTATTCTAATAAAATATCTTGTATCCGGATAGCAATTTTAGTCGGATACTAAATAATTCTAATGCCGACATGGTCTCATTTAATGTTAAAAATATGGTTTATATTTTGTTCAATTAGCACACTACACATTTCACTAATTTTAAATCACAAATGTTACTTCTAAGGCCATTTAGGTTAAAATTGACAAGGGAATTTTAATTTATGGATATCGTAGTTTTAAGATTATAGCGTCGAGAAGAATGAAATATAAATGAACAGAAAAATCCACAGAAATTATTAGACGTTTTGAAAATCGTAAGATTCAAAGATGTTGAGTCTGAATTCTATCTGCTGTATAAATGTTTTAATTATTCTCATTGCAGAAATTCTCTTTGGAAATTATAAAAAAATGGGTGAAAGTGTTTTACAAAAGTATTTTTTCGGTGCAAGTTTTTCATTTAGGCGGTACACTACATTTGAATGCTATACTTAAAAATACATACACACCCAAATAATTATTACAAAAGTGTCAACAATTGTAAATAGTTTTTTTTTAATGTAAGTAGAAGTCTCCGTATACGTACGCAAAGGTATACGTACGCATAGGTATACGTATAGCACGTGTTGAGGGTTGTCGCTAAGCTCGTGCACTGGCGGGGTGGTAGGTGATGACGTTGTGCGCGTGAGTGAAGGGGGGCAGGTCGAGGGGGTCGCGCGCGGGGAGGGAGGCCTGCAGCGCGCGCGTCTTGCCGCCCAGCGTGCAGCGCGTCGTGGCGCCGCTCTCCACCTCCACGGACAGCTCCTGGGACGTCAACCTGGGAACACATTCTCATGTAACATCATATATTCGTGTACTCTCGACTATCTTCGGAGCCGCCATGTCGTGCAAGGCGACTGCGAGGAGCTGCTGAGTGTGGTCGTTAGGTGGCCCTATCGAACACTACCGAAGTCCGCGAGCATCGCACGAGTACCAATATTTGATTATTAAACTATACTATAGAAAAAGTAACGATGTTTTGCCTTTAAATTGCACCTGTAGCTCTGAGATTTAACAATAATATCGATAACTTGGAAAAAATAAAGAAGCCTTAAATAATCGTTTAAGATCTGAACATTTAATCACTGAATGCTAGAACTGAACATTTATAACTCGTGCGCCATAAGATGGCACCTGGCTCGAAAAGAAATCTGACGCCGTTTCTACGCGCTAGGTCCCGCTCTCGTCGTGCGAGTAGCGTTAACATTACTGTTATCGTTGCACAAATCATTACATTTCAAATTAATACTATATTTCTTTGGATATTTATTATTGTTATCCATTAAGTTAGGCATTAGAATTGTTAAATGCATATTTCATATTTCAATTGGCAATCGCGCTTCTTCAATCCATAATATAAATCACATTGAATATAATTAGACACCGTCGATAATCGAATGGATTTAATCAACTGTAAATAAGCCTTTCCCAAGTTAAACTATAGAACCTAAGGTTATCTATATGTTGTACTTCAACATTAGATTTAAATGGATTAAATACAAAAGACCAATACTCACATATTATATCTATTAGCTAGAACGCCAACCAGTTCTCCCACGAGGTCATATGTTGCAACGAGTCCTACTACCAGGTCGTTCTTTGCTGAAGGTATGCTAATAACTACCAGCTGAGCATCGGAACTCATTATCCTTAGAGCTCCAACCTAAAAAACCAAGATAATAAATGAGATCGTGGATATTAATTGAATATTCGTGTACTGAAAACAATTTTAGTAGTAACAAGTAAGTGGGTGATTGACGATAGGACGAGTGTAGAGAGTCTGTGTGTGAGTTTATTTCACAAGTTTTTTATATTTGCTTATTTTTAGATTGGTGAAGAGCATAAACATTAACTGCCTTGTTGGTCTAGTGGATAGCGTATGCAACTGCTAATCAAGAGGTCTAGGGTTCAAATCCCGGGTCGGGCGAAAAAGTGATTTTGGGTTTTTCTTAGGAAATTCCTAATAGCAGCCCGGAGTTTGGCGGTGATTCACGCCCGTGCCTCGGAGAGCACGTAAAGCCGTCGGTCCCGGTTGTCATGAGCATTTATGACAATCGTTATTGGGAAATCAGTGCCCTCAAATTTACTGACAACTAGTTCAGCTTTCGAATTTCACTCTTCCCTTAGGGTTGCGGAGGTCCGTTGCCAGTCGCTCCGTGGAAAAACTGATATTCAGGTAAAACCGGTTGAACTAGTAGCCGACCCCAAATAATATTGGGAATGAGGCTAGGAAGATGATGAAGAGCATAATCTAGACCAATCTCAATGCCGAACGCGGTCTTTGATGAATTAGAATATGTGAAATAAACTGACACTAGGCCTTTAGATGTGTGTGTTGATTACACAACACATATATATGAGTATTGAATTAGACACACAGTATACATATTTGACCGGTATCTAAGTGGATTAAATGAAGGTATGGATTAGTGGTGTGTATGTTTGTGTATGTCATACCTCAGTGATAGGTGTGGGTTTCTTCAGCGGTTTGAAAGTATTGGCGTCTAATTTGAATATTAACGAATCCGTGACGAGCAGACACCTCTCCGCCAGCTTGTTGTAGCGGTTGAATTTGTGGATCTTACACGAGAACAACGGCCGACCGATCTTTTGTGATTTTTGGAGAGTCGCGAATTGGGATTGGTAGATCGCTGTAACAATTATGATATTTTGTAGATACATATTTGAGGCAACGTAGAGGATAGGATGTTAAATTTTTCAATTGATGTTTAATGCTATTTCAATTAATAGTAAGATATTATTGTTAGGTAGTAGAGCCCTGCTGATTTTAGCACGAATGAGTCGGCTCGATCGGGGCAGTACTACCTTTTTACAGAAGATCATTTAAATAATGACAGTATTCTTGCTATCGTAGTTCGTTGGTGAGTGTGAGACCGGAGGCCCAATTATTCTGCATCATTCTCTCAGCCATTGGAGGCTGGGAGAATGATGCAGAAACATCTGACCTGGCCGTTATGCTGCATTGCCAACTCTCACAATGAGGATGGTGACTCCTATCTCTGGATTCTACTCATGCTATCCATCAGGCAGAGTAGAGTCACTTTGGTAGACTTAAATATAAAAAAGAAGTATTATTTTTAATTAATTGAGTTTTGAACTTAGGGTTAATTTTGGACGTCAAAGATAAAGTAGTTCTCTATGATGGTGTGGTGTGCACTGACCGGCCCTGGCGTTGTACTTGTAGTCTGCGAGGTAGTCCCCGGCCCAGGCGCGCGCCTGCCCCCAGACGGCGCGACGGCGACGCAGTGCGCTGGCGGCGCTGATCTTGACCTTGAGCTGCGGCCACTGGTCGCGCGGGATGGGCTTCAGCGTGAGGTAGGCGCGCCAGCGGCGGTACGCGCCCTGCAGCAGCGCAGAGGGGACGCGACGTGGGGCGGGGGGCCAGCGCAGCATCACGCCCCGCCCGCGAGACAGCTCCGCCTGCAGCTCCGAGATGTAGCGCCGGTACTGGTAGCGCCTGACACAAACACCACCTTATATATACTGCGTACACTATGTTTGTCGACATATTGCCTACCGAAACATCTGCCTACTTTGGCCGCCTAATATAAAGAGGCATGACGTGGATCGCAATTCGGTTCAGTTTCACAAGTGACAAATAACTAACTATACTTTGTCTATTCGTTTATTATCTTTGTGACAGATCACGACAGATGACAGAGAGGGTTTATATTAAAGACTCTTTCAAATAGAAGATAAAATATTGATGTTTCATATTCTTCTTTTCGTTTAATTTTACCGATGTTAGCAAATCGAGACATAATTTTACTTCTAGTAAATATTTATTGTAAGTTAAAAGAATATAAAACTTTTTCAAAAAAAAAATTACACTTTAAGATAACAAATTATATGAAATTACCTATATATTATGTAAAATACTCACTTCCATGCATTGAATATAACTAAGGCGGCCTTCATCTTCCTGTACCTCATCCTGGCGATGGTCCCGCGCCACAGTTTCTGCAGCAAGATGACGATGGACGGGATCAGCTCGGCGCGAGCAGCTTCCAGGCTGTGCAGGGTCTTGGCGCTCCTGGTGACAATATGCAACATGGCACTCAGTAAAAATGACGATAGTAAACTCTAGATTCCTAAAAATAAAATGCTTCATTTCTTGTTATTTGTATGATTAGTATTGGTTGCCTGTTCTCCACCCGAATGATATTAATAGGTTCTTTTTTGTTTCTTCGAAAGACGGTCCCCCATTTCATCACATTCAAATTTTTTTATCATTAAATTCATTACGACGACCTAGAAGACTTTACAATTGAAGACGTTAAATACTTGATATTGGCAATAGCTGATATTATTCGGCTGGTTGCCATCTCATCAAAAGAAGAAGAAGACTTTTCTACATCGTGCATAACTAATTCATTCATGCAATCCAACCAACCTATATGTTCTAAGCACCCACTGAGAAATGATTTATAGAAATTTTTACCCCTAAGGGACAAAATAAGAAATTATCACGCAAACGAACCCGCGGACAACAATTAGTCTTTCTTCCTTACTAATAATATCATAAATGCGAATAAACTCTGTCTGTCTGTCGAGCTTTTACGACAAAAACTAATGAACTAATTAATTAAACTAATGAAATAAATGAAAGGTACACAGTCTAAAGACTGAGAAAGGACATAGGCTACTTTTTTACGCAATAACCGGGTAGAGCCGCGGGCGAAAGCTAGTAAGTAAATAAGTAGTTATTTATTAAGCACTATTCTCACCTTATAAATAATTTTGTGTGTCCGAACTGTACATCTGTTACGTTGAGGTCTCTCAGAAGTACCATAACAGCATCTTTGTCCGAGTTGCCGCGGAAGTTGGGCCACGTGTACTGCGACAGCATCTTGTACCGCTTGAGGAACCTGTCGTACCTCTGCCGGGAAGCGAACCCGGCACGACGCACTCGCACGTTCTCCACCAGCCCAAGGTACGCGACTTGGTGACGTACCTATAAATATATATCAGCCTATCGCAGACCACTGCTGAACTTAACTTGGTTAAGTGAAACGCAACAAACATTTATTGCAGGATCTCTGTGAGACCGCGTCGGTCATGTCTGAATGTTCTGTAGAATTTTCGAGCACGAACAGTCTTATATTAAAAGGCGATCGCAGTTCAATTATGTTTGAGCTACAGTGCGATTAATATCTGAGTGAAACATATGATTAACTCTGCGACCTCGGCTATCATTAAGAGCGAATATTGTGCGTTATTAAAAAGGTATGTATAGGTTACAAGTAGGAGAGCATAAGTTATGGAACGAAAGTTACCAGCTGGTCGTCCCAAGTGCTGGGCGTCTGCAGCGGGTTGGGCTTGACGCAGCGCACGTAGAACGGCTCCTTGCTCTGCAGACCCGTCACGAGCGATGACATCGAGTTGCGGAACAGCGTCGCGGCCGACGGAGGACGCTTCGACGTCTGTTTACAAAGTATTTATTGTTAATGTCTTGTGTTGCCACAATAAAAAATGTTGACTACAATCAAACTAAGAGTTCTGTATACTATACGTTGTAAAACATATTTAAACACATATTTCATAAATACACGTACATTTTTAGTAAATAACTAAAAAATACATTGTTTTTTATTATAATATCAATATTTTATATATTATATCATATATCATTATTTTATAACTGCCTCGTTGGTCTAGTGGATAGCGTATGCAACTGCTAATCAAGAAGCCTCGGGTTCATCATCCCAGGTCGAGCCAAAAAGTGTTTTTGGGGTTTTCTTAGGAAATTCCTCATGGTAGCCTGGACTGGAAGTTTGGCGGTGATTTAAGCCCGTGCCTAGGGGCCCAGGGGTGCCTAAGGGGTGAGGTTGTTACCTTCTGTATGTGTGTGGCTCCCTCGGGCCACATGTGCGAGAGCGAGGCGTTGGTGGAGGGGTGAAGAGTGGGGTTGTTACCTTCTGTATGTGTGTGACTCCCTCGGGCCACATGTGCGAGAGCGAGGCGTTGGTGGAGGGGTGAGGGGAGAGGTTGTTACCTACTGTATGTGTGTGGCTCCCTCGGGCCACATGTGCGAGAGCGAGGCGTTGGTGGAGGGGTGAGGGGAGAGGTTGTTACCTACTGTATGTGTGTGGCTCCCTCGGGCCACATGTGCGAGAGCGAGGCGTTGGTGGAGGGGTGAGGGGAGAGGTTGTTACCTACTGTATGTGTGTGACTCCCTCGGGCCACATGTGCGAGAGCGAGGCGTTGGTGGAGGGGTGAGGGGAGAGGTTGTTACCTACTGTATGTGTGTGGCTCCCTCGGGCCACATGTGCGAGAGCGAGGCGTTGGTGGAGGGGTGAGGGGAGAGGTTGTTACCTACTGTATGTGTGTGGCTCCCTCGGGCCACATGTGCGAGAGCGAGGCGTTGGTGGAGGGGTGAGGGGTGAGGGGTGAGGTTGTTACCTACTGTATGTGTGTGACTCCCTCGGGCCACATGTGCGAGAGCGAGGCGTTGGTGGAGGGGTGAAGAGTGGGGTTGTTACCTACTGTATGTGTGTGACTCCCTCGGGCCACATGTGCGAGAGCGAGGCGTTGGTGGAGGGGTGAGGGGAGAGGTTGTTACCTACTGTATGTGTGTGGCTCCCTCGGGCCACATGTGCGAGAGCGAGGCGTTGGTGGAGGGGTGAGGGGAGAGGTTGTTACCTACTGTATGTGTGTGACTCCCTCGGGCCACATGTGCGAGAGCGAGGCGTTGGTGGAGGGGTGAGGGGTGAGGTTGTTACCTACTGTATGTGTGTGACTCCCTCGGGCCACATGTGCGAGAGCGAGGCGTTGGTGGAGGGGTGAGGGGTGAGGTTGTTACCTTCTGTATGTGTGTGACTCCCTCGGGCCACATGTGCGAGAGCGAGGCGTTGGTGGAGGAGTGAGGGGAGAGGTTGTTACCTACTGTATGTGTGTGACTCCCTCGGGCCACATGTGCGAGAGCGAGGCGTTGGTGGAGGGGTGAGGGATGAGGTTGTTACCTTCTGTATGTGTGTGGCTCCCTCGGGCCACATGTGCGAGAGCGAGGCGTTGGAGTGAGGGGTGAGGTTGTTACCTACTGTATGTGTGTGACTCCCTCGGGCCACATGTGCGAGAGCGAGGCGTTGGTGGAGGGGTGAGGGATGAGGGGTGCTGGCTAGAAAACCTCCTCGTGGTGCACCCTGGAAACGCTGGCGATAACGCTGTTCCTCCTCATTTCCTCCGCGTCATCTGGAGGAGAGGATTATCGCCAGCGGCTAATATTCTAGCAGGAGAGGAAGCCATTCCATCGGCTGTCGGGCAAGGCCTGATCCAGCAGGGTGGGCGTGTCTGCCGGTTGCCCTGCTGGCTCTTCGCTCTTCGGAGCATGGAGGAGGAAACCTCGACAAAAAACCTGAAGGTGGGGCTCTGTAGGGGCCGCAGTTTCTCCGCTGCTAGCGGTGGAGAGAGGAGGACGGGCTCGGCGTGTACTTACACTACCACCGAGCAGGCAGGGGGACGTAGTCTTTCCGCCACCGTCGGCATAACGTAATCCCGGTTCTGTCCGGGGGCGTGGGTCTTGGCTTAGCCGCCCGGACCGCGAGCAAGAAAACCTCTATAAAAAATTACCCCGAATCCCAAGCTCTGGTGCGTGGCCAGGGGATGCATGGCTGATGGGAAGTTCAGTTGCGAGCGCACCCCAAGCCGAGGTACCTGCGGACCCCTCGGTTGGGTTAAAAATGTACGCTTGCCCGGGTATTGGGGGATCTCTGCCCGGGTCGACCTTTAGTTCTCCCCCACTCGTGGGTCTATTATGGGAAATGAAAAGACAAATATAAAAACACAAATCGGAACGGACACTAAAGACAACAAATCGGCTAGCTTAACGGACAACAGATTAGAGGGTAAGAAGGAGAAGAAGGGCATTCTCAAGGGGAGCTCTTCTTCGGGAGTGGACACAGTGTCCAAGGAGGTCGTGGTGGCACCCGGGCCGCCCATCTCGGTGGGGCTCCCAGAAGTCAATCTGACTGCTGGGAGCCGAAGAAGATCGGAGCGATTGCGCTCCAGGTCGGCCGCAGCTGGCAGGAGCGAAAGTGCCAGTACGCAACCGATGGAGACGGAGAGTGCGAGGAACAAGCGCGTTCACACCAGGGATGCAGACAGTGACTCATCCCTGGAGACGCCAGTGACCAAAGGCACCCGCCTCGATGGGTTCCAAGCCCCCGTCCCGCTGCCGTCAGGCTCCGCCTTCACCAGGAGGGAGTCCTATAGACGCGCCAGGGCGGACGGCGAGAACCAAGCGGAGGAGGAGATTTCGGGTCTCCTGTTGAGGATGAGAGAGCCGGTGGAGGGAGATGTCCCACAGGATACCTTGTCCTTGCAGGAAAGGGCGAAGGTGGCCGTGGATATAATCCACAAAGTGGCCACCAAGTCGGTGAACCTGAAGGGCTCTTTTGTAAGAGCCCTGAAGGACTCCTCCTCCGCTATTGCGGAGGTCGTAGAGAGCCTCTGCGGTGACGTCTCACGTCTCCAGGCGGCCAACGACCGCTTGTCGGGCCAGGTGACTGAGCTTAGCGCTCAGTTCGCCCAATTTCGGGCTGAGCTGCCTCAAAGAGAGGCCTTGCCTGGCCCGTCGCAGCCGGCTCCGGCTCCTGCCAGCGTCGAGGTACCTGACGCCCAGCTGCGCCAGGTTCTCCTCGCAGTGGAGCGTATGCTGGACGGGCGTCTGGCCGGTCTGGAGGCGAGACTGCCCCCTGCGCCGGTCGTGCGCCCCCCGCTTGCGTCGTCGCAGCGACCGAAGGCTACAACAGCACCGACCGCACCCGCTGTATCGTATGCGGCGGCGGCGGCGGCTACGGCTCCAGCCCCTGCGGCTCCCAAAAGAGTGGGGAAGGGGGCCAAGGCGCCGGCGAAGGCCCCGGTGAAGGCCCCGGCTAAGGCGCCGGCCCAGGCACCGGCCAAGGCGCCGGCCAAGGCGGTGCCTGAAACGGCGGCGAAGTCCGGAGCGGAGTTCCCTCCGCTTCCCGCTCCACCATCTCAGCCGGGCCCCTCCACATCTGCCTCCGATGACCGTTGGCAGGTAGTGGAAGGGTCGAAGTCGTCCCGAAGGCGGGCGAAAAAGGCAGCCCAGAAGGCAGCCCAAGGCCCGCCCTCGCCACCGGTGGCAACGGCCACCAAGAAGAAGGCGCGGAAACTGCAGCCGCCCAAAACAGCGGCTGTGGTGGTGACCGTGTCGCCGGAGGCGGTCAGTGGCGGACTGACGTACGCGGCTCTTTTTCAAAGGGCCCGCAGTCTCGCCACTGAGTTCGGGACGGCAGGCATGAGCCTGCGCAAGTCCCAGACGGGAGCTCGAGTGCTCGAGTTCCCGGGGGCTGAAGGCGCAAAGTCGGCGGACGCCTTTGCGGAGAAGCTGCGAGTTATGTTTGCAGCTGAGGATGGTGTCAGAGTCGCCAGGCCTACGAAGTGTGCTGAGTTGCGCATTTCGGGCCTGGACGACTCAGTGACGGTGGAGGATGTCCGCGTTGCAGTCGTGGAGAAGACGGGCTGCAGCGCGGACAACGTCAGGGTGGGCACCATCCGCCCCGGACCAGGAGGACTTGGCGCTGTGTGGGTCAGCTGCCCCGTAGTGTCGGCCAAAGTATTGGGCGATGCTGGCAAGATCCTCATCGGTTTTGTCAACGCTAGGATTACGGTCCTGGCGGCGAGACCGATGAGGTGTTACAAATGCCTAGTATCGGGGCACACACGCGCCAGGTGCGATAGGTGTTTTGACTGCAGCGGATTATGTTTCCGCTGCGGTCAACCGGGGCACAAGGCGGCGGAATGCTCTGCCGCCCCTCACTGCCCCGTGTGTGCGGCGGGCAATAAACCCGCCAATCACCAGATGGGGCAGGGGGGCTGCAGGCCTCCCCGTGCTTCTCCGCAAGCGCCGGAGGCCAGCCTAACGACCCGGGCTGCCTCCGACGTTAATCGTGCGTCGACGCCGACGCCCATGGAGGGGGTTGGAGACACGGTCCGATAATGGATCAAGTCTCCAGCCTCCTGGTCCAGACGAACCTCAACCACTGTGCCGCGGCGCAGGACCTCCTCCTGCAAACCATGGCACAGTGGTCGGTAGGTCTCGCCGTAGTCGCGGAGCCTTACTACGTTCCTCCCCGTCCAAACTGGATGGGTGACTGGGACGGCTCCGTGGCAGTCGTCGGCTCCACGGCGGCCCATTCCCCGCCCTTGTCGCTAAGAGACAAGGGTACGGGATATGTTGCCGCTGAGTGGGGGGGAGTCACCATTTACGGTGTATATTTCTCCCCCAACCGGAGTCTGAGCGACTTCGAGGTCTTCCTTAACAACTTGGAGACCTCGATGCGGCGACTGGCGTCTGGGCACGTCCTCGTGCTGGGGGACTTCAACGCAAAGTCCACTGCGTGGGGTTCCCCGGCGACGGACGCCAGGGGCGAAGCCGTAATGGAGTGGGCGGCTTCGGTGGGCCTCTGTTTGCTGAACAGGGGCTCCACCAACACGTGCGTGCGACAGCAGGGGGGGTCGATAGTGGACCTTTCGTTCGCTACCCCTGCAGTCGCCGCACGAGTAAGGAACTGGTGTGTCCTGGAAGAGGTTGAGACGCTCTCGGATCACCTCTATATCCGATTTGAGCTCTCCCGGTCCCAGGACCCCAGTAGGGGTCACGCGGCGCGGCGCCCTTCCCGTTTCCCGCGGTGGGCTGTCGCCAAGCTCGATAGGGACCTACTGGAGGAGGCGGCCATTCTCAACGCTTGGCTGTCTCCGCGGGCCCCGACCGAGGGGGTCGACGTGGGAGCTGGCCGCTTCGCTGACGCGCTAACGCGGGTCTGCGATGCGGCCATGCCCCGCGTTCGTGGGTGTCGGCCTCCGAGGAAGGAGGTCTACTGGTGGTCCCAGGAGTTGGCGGACCTCCGTGCGGCGTGCGTTCGTGCCCGGAGGTCTCTAACTAGTAGCAGGCGACGTCACCGCGGGGTCGGTGAGGAGGTGGACCGGCTTCACGAGGAGTACCGAGAAGCTCGGAAAACTCTGAGGCTGGCCATCTGCCGCGCCAAGAATGTCAGTAGAGAGGAGATGCTGGAGAGTCTCGAGCGTGACCCCTGGGGTCGCCCTTATCGTGCGGTGCGTGACAAGCTCCGCACGTCGGGCCCCCCCCTTACGGAGACTCTCCAGCCCAGCTTCCTGCAGGAAGTGGTCGAGGGCCTATTCCCGCAGCGGGCGGAACACACACCCCCGTCGATGGCTTCATCAGTCGAAGACGACGGGGGTAGCGAGGTCGAAGTTCCGCCCGTCAGGGATTCGGAGGTAGGGGCGGCTGTTCTACGGATTCGATCCAAGAACACCGCCCCCGGGCCGGACGGGGTTCCAGCCCGAGTGATGGCCCGAGCCCTCGATCACATGTCGGACCGCCTCAGGGAGGTGTTGGACGCTAGCCTGGCGTCCGGACGCTTCCCTGAGCGCTGGAAATGCGGGAAGCTGGTCCTGTTGAGGAAGCCGGGACGGCCTGCCGATTCGGTTGCGGCCTATAGGCCAATCGTGTTGCTGGACGAGGCGGGTAAACTCTTCGAGAGGATACTCTCTGCCCGCATCGTCCGGCACCTCAGCGAGGTTGGCCCCGATCTGTCGGACGCCCAGTTCGGTTTCCGAGAGGGGCGTTCGACGATCGATGCCGTGATGCGCCTTAGGGCCGTGACCGAGGAGGCCGTGAGCTGCGGCGGAGTGGTGTTGGCGGTGTCCTTAGACATCGCCAACGCCTTCAATAGTCTGCCATTCGGCTGCATCGGGGAAGCACTCCGCTACCACGGAGTGCCAGAGTACCTGAGGCGGCTGGTGGCAGACTATCTTGAGGAGCGAACCGTCATGTACGAGGACCGAGATGGCGTCTTGAGACGCAGGGCCATGTCGTGCGGTGTTCCACAGGGGTCTGTCCTAGGACCACTCCTGTGGAACATGGGATACGACTGGGCCCTAAGAGGGCGTCTCCCCCCCGGGCTGGGTGTAATCTGCTACGCGGATGACACCTTAGTCACGGCCCGGGGGGCTAACTTCCAGGAGGCGGCGCGCCTGGCCACCACTGGAGTGTCCATGGTGGTCGGGCGCATCGAGGCGCTGGGTCTGCGGGTGGCCCTGGATAAGACGGAGGCCCTACTTTTTCACGGGCCCCGTCGTGGTCCACCCGCCGGCGCCTCGATCGAGGTCAACTCGGTTCTCGTACCGGTCCGGGCCCAGATGAGGTACCTGGGTCTGGTCCTAGACGGAAGGTGGCTCTTCGACGAGCACTTCAAACAGCTGGCACCAAAGTTGGTGGACACTGCCTCCGCCCTCGGGCGACTTTTGCCCAATTTGGGCGGGGCCAGTGTTCCCACTAGGCGGCTGTACACGGGGGTTGTCCGGTCGATGGCACTGTACGGTGCACCGGTGTGGGCGGCGGCTCTGTCCGCCCAGAATAGGGCGCGCCTTTGGCGCCCTCAGAGGATATTGGCGGTCAGAGCCATACGCGGATACCGCACGGTGTCGACCGAAGCGGCCTGCGCCTTGGCCGGAACACCCCCGTGGGATTTGGAGGCGGAAGTGCTCGCCGAAGTTTATCGACGAGTGGCTGAATTTCGGGCGGAGAGCGGGTCTCGCCCTCCGCCCGAGGACGTGCGTGAGTGGCGCGAAGCCGCTCGTCGAGCCACCTTGGCTAGATGGTCTTTCCGGCTGGAGACTCCACGCGCTGGCTTCGCCACCGTGGAGGCTCTCCAGCCGGTCATCGCCGAGTGGGCAGGGCGGCAGCACGGGACCCTTTCCTTCCGGCTGACGCAGGTGCTTTCCGGGCACGGTTGCTTCGGAAAGTATCTGCACTCGGTCGCGAGGAGGGAATTGAGTCCCGCCTGCCACCACTGCGACTGCAGTGAGGACACGGCCCAGCACACGCTGGCTGTCTGCCCCGCATGGGCGGCGCAGCGCCGGGCCCTCACTGCAGTCATCGGAGAGGAACTCTCGCTGCCGGTCGTAGTCCGCTCCATGGCCGGTAGCGACAGTTGTTTTACCGCGGTCGCAACCTTCTGCGAGGACGTAATCTCGCAGAAGGAGGCGGCGGAGAAGGCCCGGGAGGATGACCTCCACTCGGACCTGATCCGCCGCCGGCGCCCCGGGCGGCGGAGGCGCGCCTATTCGCGCCTCATGCCGCCCTGAGGGTGGCCGCGGGTGGACGGGACGGGTTTCCCCGTCCATCCGCTGTAGTGGCCAGCCGCGAGGGGGTGGCGTCCGCGTGTGACCGGACGTCGCCCAAACAGAGAGGATGAGGAGATGGCGCCCGCAACAGTGCGGGCAGGCGCCGGGAGGGATCCAGAAGGAGAAAACAGTTACCTGGATCCCTTCCAAATACAGGCGCAGAGAGGTCACACCGTGTGGTTTTAGTCGGTTCGAGTCCGACACACCGCCCCGCCGAGAGCCCCGGTGGGGTGACGGTCCGTGGGGATTTCCACACGTTAAAAAAAAAAAAAAAAAAAAAAAAAAAAAAGGGGTGAGGGATGAGGTTGTTACCTTCTGTATGTGTGTGGCTCCCTCGGGCCACATGTGCGAGAGTGAGGCGTTGGTGGAGGAGTGCAGCAGACGCTTGAGGTCCTGCCACAGCGAGTCCTTGTTCTTGTCCATGAAGCCCGTGCTCGCGTACGTCACCTCGCCCGCGTAGTGACTGCATTTACAAACATCTATTTATTCAATTTTCTCGCTGTATTTTTATTTATTGAATATAAACAGTGTTACTCAGGTTTCTGTAGAATGCATATTTTACTGTTGCTAGAGTACTTTCGGACCTCTTTCAATCAGTAACATCTTGACGGTGTCAAGTGCCACAATTCGCAGAATCACCTTGTGGCAATAACAAGGCATCTCCAGCATAAGGAATACTTCATTTATGAAACTAACACAACTATACCCAGACTGGTCAACATTTCGTTTTGAAATGTACTTATTGGATTAGTCATAAAAGCAAATAAGAATGTTATGGATGGTAAACAATCTAAATTGTAGTAGTAAATTATTTTAAATACATTGTATTATACTAGATATAATTTTCTATTCCATATTTACATTTAAAACTTACGTAATTCTAAAGTCGACGCCATGTTTAAGTTTCTTGTCTGTGGGCGCGAGCTGTCTCGATGTGTAGTGTTTGTGGCCATTCAAACGTCGGTCCATGGCTTCCAATAACTGCTGATCTGATATCTGAAAATGTTTTTATTAATTGTTAAAATTATTATTGAAAGTAAATGGTTCCCAATTTACTTTTTAAAAATAATGTATAAAATAATCCTTTTTTGTTTGACTAAAAGGACAAGCAAAAGTGAATGAATAATCACTTTCTGGGAGTAGCGTCAAACCTTTTGGACACTGCAGAGATAAATACCTTGGTTGGATTGAGGCAGGCCTCGTCCATGATGGCAATGATACCCTGGTGCGGTGCATCCACCAGTTCGCAGATCACGCGGTTGTTGAAGTACTTGATGGGCGTCCACTGGATACCCTCGCGGGCGTATTCTTCTTGTTCCTGCTTCAGCACGAGCTCTGAAAGTTAAAACATAGTATTGACAATAGCTTGTAGCTTATTCGCGTTAAGAAAATAGTGACGCAATGATCAAACTCCACCCCCTGATCAATCAGCTCCGATATATTTTTTACCTGATTAGTAACGGGCGGGGTTTGATTGTTTATGTTCAGTCGCTATTTTCTAAATGTGAATAGACTATAATGTTTTAGCTGTATTTTTTTTTAAATTACTAGTCAGGGAAAGCAAAAATAAATAGTATAAATAAGTTTATCACCCATCAGGATATTCTGATGATTTTTAATAATTCGGATTATCTACAATATAATAAGTCACACTACTGCAAGAAACATGTCAACAGAATTTTGAAATCTGTGGCGATTTCCACATACGGTAACAAAAACGTATTACAACGCCATCTACTGAAGAAACACTGAACTGCGAGGTAACTATCAATCCTGTACCGCGGTTTAGAAATTCACATAAATACAACTTCAACATTGACAGTTAGGCTTTCCCGCCATGTCTTGAAATTTTACCCATTTTAATAAATTTTAGGAAGAATTGCCAGTACCTATTGTTTAGGCGAATACTTTTATAAATTTCTTATACATATTAGAACTTGTGATAGTCATAATAGCGAATAAACCAAAATCTATTCTAACGTACCAATAAACAGCTGTTGTAACTTCTCGTTACAATAATTGATACAGAACTGCTCGAAGCTGTTGGTTTCGAAGATCTCGAACCCGTAGATATCAAGAACACCAATCAGTGTGTTCCTATATGTGCCAGCGGGGACGTCGATGGCCTTGTTTATCTGGAAATGACATTCATGTATGAAATATTTTATACGGTTTATTTTAATGGTTGAGTTGAATGGTGCTGATCCATGCGTCATGTTCGTGAACGGGCGCATTCAGTTGTGACTGGTCATCTCTTAGTTGCCACGGCTTATTTGAATTAATTATTTTATTTTTCAATTGTATTTTTGTTGTACTATGGACACTTTTAACGTGCACGTCTTGCTACATCGTTCTCACATAATGTACCATCTCAACATGAATGATGTAACCAAGATTTTGTAAAAAACATTTTGATTTAAAAGAGTGTCCATGGAGTTTCTTGCCCGTTCTTCTCCATAGAGATCTACGCTAGGGAATGGGCAACTACAGTACTTTCACAGTTTTTATGTCTTGTGACTGGGACTGTAGCTACATTTAATTTTCATTTTTGTTTCGACAATTCAAAAGTGTCTGTAACTGGCCTACTTGAAATAAATATTTTGATTTGATTTGATTTAATATAAAAATATTTAGGTCACCATTTTGCGTTGCCTTCATTTAGAACGAGTATCGTACGTTTACGTGACCCTAACTCTATCAGGCAGAGTAGAAACGCATTAACAAGATTCTATGAAAAATAGCAGTGTGATATATTTTTTAAATTATTTTCGAAATTAGCCACACGTTATATTAAATAAAACCTGGAACTGGATTTATCAGAGTGATGACTGCATCACAGACCGTTTTTTATACTATCAAAGTACTGATAAAAAAAATCTTACCTGTTGAACAATCCAAGTAAACAGCCTATCATAAGCTGCCTTCGCTAAAGCGAGCCTTGTGTAGTTGGAATCTGACAAGGTGTGCTCTTTGCTGACCAGTTCCCCGCCAGCCGACAGCACCCTCCCAGCCATGGCTGTTCGCAGGGCTTGTTCAGATATGCCCAGGGCGTTGACGCACTGTTTCAGTGGGCCGCCAATTTTGAGCTGGCCGTCTTGTGTCTCCGTGAATGTTAGCTCGCCCTGGAAAGTTACAGGAGCTATGTAGTATAAATCTTTTAATCAATTAAAATTGGTTGCGTGTGGTTGAAAAATTTAGATAAAAACAATAACCAACCGAACTCAAATATGTTTTTTACATTCAATATTTTAAATATTCCTTCAAAAATCAGCCAGGTACTCACAAGGCCACGCCCATTTAAGGTTCCATAATTTTAGTACCTATAGAATTACCATCCAATGAAGTAATTTCATCCAAATATTCTGTACTAGCTTTTGCCTACGGCTCCGCCAGCATGTATGTCGGTAAAAGTAGACTATGTCCTTTCACAAGGTTCCATCTATATCTATACCATAATTCATCTAAACCGGTTTAGCGATTTAGGTGTGAAAACCTAATGCAGGCACCACACTTCGTTATGCGCTATTCGTTATGCGGGCTATTCGCGCGCATACGGCGAAGTGTGGAGAGTATATTCGCAAATATTCGCTTTATTCGTACGCATAGACACATAAGCCGAAAAGCGAATACGTGTATCCGTCGACTTGTCGGTTTTTTGACACACTTCAAAGGACACGAATAAGGCGAATACAAGCATCGACTGCCCACACTTCGGACGAGTAGTGAAGTGCCCTGTGCATAACTAACAACTATAGACTATAAAACAGTTTTTGAAATACGATAAATCGAACACACGATTAAAATAATCTATCAAATGATTAAAATAATTAGACTTCATTTAAGTATTGTTTCTGTAAATTTAATAAAATAAAAAGGAAATTTAAATAATATGTTTCGTTCGTCGACCATTAAAAATGACAATGCCCTGTGCATAACTAACAACCATAGACTATAAAACAATGTTTGACATAGAATAAATCGATTAAACGATTAAAATAATCTATCATATGATCATAATAATTAGACTTCATTTAAGTATTGTTTCTGTAAATAAAAATAAAAAGGAAATTAAAATAATATGTATCGTTCGTTCGTATGGTTTCTTATCGTTCACCATAAAAATGACAATGACACATCTCTACAACACACATATTTGCCTTATTTGGCATACTAGTTCGAAGTGTAGATGGCATGTTTATTGTTTGCGCGCATAACAAATATTTGGGCGAATACGGCGTAGACACATAACGAATAGCGCATAACGAAGTGTGGTGCCTGCATAACAGACAGACAGAGTTATTTTTGCATTTAGTATTAGTAGGGATTTTAATATTATCATCGTATAATTATCATCAATATCTTACATTTTGTTAGTATGGAATTCAAAATATCTCGTACAACCACCAACAAACATTCCCCTCAAAATCTATACCCACCAATAGTGTGACCCCCGCCACTATGCTCCATATGTCATCAATGACCGAGGATTCAAAGGCGAGAGCGTTGAAAGCGCTGTTGGTCACGGAGTACAGTTTTGAGTCCTGCGCTGTGGGCCTTTCGCTGCCCAGTATTTTGTACGAGGAGCTTGAGTTTAGACCATATTTCTTCAATAACGGGTTGTTTGAACTTAAGAACTGAAAAAAAAAACTATATTAAATCTACCAGTTCAGTTTAATGAAAGGTATAAATTTATCATTCCCTAAAGGTGATTTGCCCGTACACATTTTTATGTTACATATTTATATTTTCTACCTTATCTGTTCTAAGTTCCCCTGTTACTCCAGTATGAGGGTGGGGGGAAAGAATTAGATAACTGTAACCTCATTCACTTGGTGGAAAGCAACAAAAGAGTGCCTATGACTGACACGATGTAGTGTCATTATGGTCTGATTAAATTAAGAACTACTTTATTTTACAAGCTTTTAGGGCCACCGCACACTAGCTACTTTTAGCATCGGCGATCGGCAACTAGTCGCTTTTTAGAAGCTAAATACGGCTACCGAACGCTCCACACCGCACACTTAAAAATGCCAAACGCGGAGATTGTCGCTTTTTAGAAGCGCGACACAGCAGCTGAACGCTACTCTCCGTACACATTCGGATGCCGGTAGCATCGATTTGGCATCTGAGCAGTCGCTAAAACGCGCGTTTCTGATACCGCGATCGAACGCAGGAAGTCGCTAAAACGCGATGCAGCATCGATGCAGTCGCCAAATCGCCGATCGCCGATGCTAAAAGTAGCTAGTGTGCTGTGGCCCTTACATAGTATCACCTGTCCCTTTGTAAATACCTTTAAATGCAAATAGACCCACTTCCCGCTTTCCGTTCTAACTGAAATTTTACATATATTGCGTGACAATATTATGATAACATGGGACTGATCTGATGCTGGAGCTGGAAGGTGCTCATGGAAGCTCCGCTAGAATACGACATAACCCTGTCATGTTTGGGCTCGTTTGATTTGTCTTGACGAGTACTTTGATCTTATTTAGTGCATTTCAATAAAAGCCTGTATTCAATAAAAGCACTTCTATAAATTCTAGAAAGGCGAGTTAAAATCTATATAACTTTATAATAAAAAGAAAAATATTTTTACACCTATTTTTATAAATCCCCTACGAATACCATCGCTCGATGGCTATGGACGCGAACCGACTAAAACCGCACGCGGGTACTACAAGCTGAGGAACCAGCCTTACGTACCTCGGACCATCTACGGCTTGTAGGTGACCCTCTACTATAATATATTTATACCTAACTACTTATTGAGCAATAAAAATAAGTGGGTCATCTCAATAAAGGGCATTCCTCACTATTCCTCAGCCATCACATAACTTCAACGTTAACAATAATTGGATCGCTTCTATATACAACAACAATAGCACAAGCCCTGCGGACAATAATCGAAACATACGTCATTTGCAATCATAGCGTACGGGCATGACATAATCATGTGTTTATAAACATTAGTACATCAATCTATTGTTATATGCAATAGAATTTTACGCTTATACACGTAACAGTTACAAAAGCTTTATACGGGTAAGGCTGCGTCTTCAATGGCAGCGGTAACCGGTGTACAAACACAAAACGCTAAGGTTTTAATTTGGGGACAATTCTTCCTGATCTACGTTCCCGAAGGACGTCAAATTGCTGGTGCTAGAAACTCAGTGTTACGACTTATAAACCAGCATGCCTCAGATGCTCTATTCGTTAAGTCGTGCCTACCTATCTAAGACCTTATGGGGACTTATCTCACATATAAATTTAGATTTAGGAAGCGAGCATTAAAGTTATAGCAAATAATATATTTGTAGTAAGTTTTACAATACTAGACACAAGGAAAAATAGTAAAGTTGACAGCGTTTTTCACCCAACGGATAACCGAAGGTGGCGGCAGCAAGCATGCGCCAATCCGCCACCGCCATAGTACTTCCCACCGCAGTGCATGGCTACGGGCGGTAAAAATCGGCATATGAACCCTTCGACTTGTTAGCATTCATAGCAAACTTACATATACTTCTGCAAATTAAACGACGTACCTGATAAAATGAGTGAAAGTTTCTCTCCCCTGGTTGCAAGCTAACGACTCTACTCTTCTCCAGCAGATAGTTGCTGATGTGGCCTCCGACTGGATCCCCTTTGTAGTCGAAGTGTATGTCCATGTATTTACCGAAACGTGATGAGTTGTCATTGCGGTTGGTCTTTGCGTTGCCGAAGGTTTCCAATATGGAATTTGACTGAATTAGGACGTTTTTGACCCTGTAATGCAAGAACAACTGACTTTAATAATGTAGAAATTTTATTAATTTTGTTACTACCTTTCGCCCGCGGCTCCGGTCGTGTGTATTTCGGTTGTCGCGGAAAAAGTAACCTATGTCTTTCTCAGTCTATCTGTGTACCTAAATTCAATTAAATCGGTTTAGTAGTTTTGGCGTGGAAGCTCGACAGACACGACGTACTTTGTCATTAACCGACTTTAAAAAAAGGAGGAGGTTCTCAATCCGTCGGAATCTTTTTTTTTTTTATGTATGTTCAGCAATAATTTCCTCGTTTAAGAACCGATTTCAAAAATTCTTTTTGTATTGGAATGGGCGTAGCTTACAGGTGGTCCCATCGTCACCATGTCGGGATCTGATGATGGGATCCCAAGGAAATTGAGGGAACTCCTCAAATATATAGGCACAATTGTCACGATTTGGGTACTCGGAATAGTTTTTCTTAGAAGTCGGTTCTTTTTTGTTAAAATTATTTATAATATTAGTTAGTCAGACATATACAAGGCTCGCTTTAACGAAGGCTGCTTATGATATGCTGTTTACTTGGATTGTTCAACAGATCATCACCATCATCAACAACCGTGTCCCACTGCTGGGCTCGAGTCTCAGGAGAGGGTTAAGGCCATACGTCCCAACGCTGGCCGAGTGTGGGTTGGTTTAAGATAAACAACAGGTGAGGTAAGATTTCTTTTTATCAGTAGCTGTGATAGTAGAAAAAAAAGGTCTTTGATGCAGTCCTCACTCCGATCAATCAAGTTACAGGTTTTGTATATAACGTGTCGTTAATGTCGAAATAACTAAGAAAAAAATATCACACTGCTATTTTTTATAGCTGGGTGGAGGAGCTGGATGCGAGAAGCCCAAAATCGATCAGAGTTGTGTGCAATGGGAGAGGCCCATGTCCAGCAGTGAACTGCGATAGGCTGATGATGATGATGATGATTTTTTATAGAATCCTGTTAATGCGTCTTTACTATGCCTGATAGAAAACATGAGTAGAACCCAAGAGTTAGAATGACTTTAATAATACGGATAAAAAAAGTTTCTTAATATATCATCAGTTACTAACTTTCGCCCGCGGTTCTGCTCGCGTATATGCCGCTTTTCGCGGTAAAAAGTAGCCTATATCCTTTCTCATGTTCTAGGCCATCTGTGTACCGAATTTCATTTAAATCAGTCGAGTAAATTATTAGAGGCAAGATCGGAACATAGAAAAACATTATACTGACCTGTCAATATAATCCCTGTGCACTTGTGTTGTGTTAGCCGCTATGTACTTCATTATGAATTTGGATGCTTCCGTTTTACCAGATCCTGACTCTCCTGATATTAGAACGCACGTGTCTTTACCCTGCAACAAAAAAATAAAATGACAATAACAAAAAAATAAGAAAAACTATAGGTAACTTAACTGGACCAGTAAAAACGTTTGATGATAATAATATTTATGTAGCCTATGTCACTCTGATGGATGGAGAAGCCCAAAATCGATCAAAGTGGTGTGCAATGGGAAAGGCCTATGTCCAGCAGTGGACTGCGATGGGCTGATGATGATGATGTCACTCTGATTATTGGATTTAATAATTTGACATACGAGTACTTAGACGGCCAAAACTATTGCTTTCCTTTGGCTTCACCGCATTCGGGTAAAAATAGGTATTTCAAGTTGACCTCGTTGGCAATGTGTCTCTATATTTTATTGATCACACGAGTACATAAGTAGAAAAATAAAAATGTCAAAAAAAAATACCTATGAGACCATCAGAAATAGACTTTTGACTTAACTTAAATACTATGGAGGACTAGAGGTAATTTCCCACCGACTGTAATGAAAGATTCGACCAAAAGATATTCTAAAATCTTTTTACAATAAGTGTGTGTGTGTGTATGTGTGTGTATGTGTGTGTGTGTGTGTGTGTGTGTGTGTGTGTGTGTGTGTGTGTGTGTGTATGTATGTGTGTGTGTGTGTGTGTGTGTGTGTGTGTGTGTGTGTGTGTGTGTGCGCGTGTGTGTGTGTGTGTGTGTTTGCGTGTGTGTGTGTTTGCGTGTGTGTGTGTTTGCGTGTGTGTGCATGCGTTCGTGTGTGTGTGTGTTGGTAATCCTAAAAACACATGTGTTTACTGCAAATAAACTTGCTAATTACATACTTTGAGTTTTCATTCAGGAGTAGCCACTAAGTTTGAACTATACAATAAATAGCAAAAGCTTTGTAATACCACCACGATTTATATTGTTGCTGAGTTAACTGTTTTGCAATTCAGAATGCTGGCGTTTCCTTACCTTTTGTCATTGAATAAAAGTAAAAGAAAGGAGCCCAAAGCTATAAAGTCTCCCATTTGAGTCTAACTTTAACAATCCCTCCATAAAAACAACGTATGGTAAAACGTGTGAAATCACAAACTAAATACGCATAAACATTACTGCAAACAACGGGTAGTTTACGACGTTTTGCACCAAGTTCGGTGTCACTGCCACACGGATAGAAATGCTAGAATCTAGCCAGTAAATGGGCATGACACTGTTTATGGCTGGTCAACAAATAGTATTTTAGTTTAGCATAATAGGGTGTCAGGTGTCAGTCGTTTGTTAGAAACGACCTGCGTCTCTTTATAGCTAGCTTAAAATGAAATACATCTACTTATGAAAAAAAAATTGACGGAAAAAGCCATAAGAAAGGTTTTCTTTTTTGAGCCTTGAGTTGCAGGAGTCTATGCATGCCCCTTGCCCGTTAACAGCCTGCTTATTTTTCTATCACGTAAATAAATATTTCGGACATCTTACACACAACACCATCTAGTCCCAAACTAAGCAGAGCTTGTATTGTGGGTACTAGACAACTGATATAAATATACTTTTTCTTTTGTAAACATAATTCATGTATGAATGTACGAAACAAATATTTGAGGATCACACAAACATTTGGTCCGACCCGGAAATCGAACCCGAGACCTTTTGATCAGTAGTCACATAAGCTAACCACTAGACCAACGAGGCAGTGGTGAAAACTAATGTAATCTGTTTTCTTTTTAAATTAAACTTTAAAAAAAAGGTCAAAATAGTTGCTGTCAGGGCTCGGACATTTGTTTTTAGATGCCCTGATTACTCCCCTATTCCTGTATTTATCACAATTTACAGTGGAAGGGTCACCCACGCAGGCGATCACTAAATTGAACCGCTGATAGCGCCGATGGTGTATCTTTTGTGTCAGTATATAAATATAATTGTTTGTGTTATAACAATCTAACAAAATAGGTGGATTATTAAGAAGAAATTGTACACTAACTTTTGCTCGTAACTCCGCCCGCGTGAAAATCGTCGCGGTAAAGAGTGGCCAGGTCCATCCTAAAGAAACAAAGTATGTCCACGCCAAAAATAATTGGAATCCGTGTAGTAGTTAAGCCGTAAAACCGTAACAGAGAGAGTTACGATTAAATTTATGATATTGGTAAGGAAGTATAAATTTTCAACTTTGCGTTGACTTTTTTGTAGGCATTTTCAAGCCCCACATCTTTTCTCTAGAACTCAAAATATATCTTTCATAGTTAGGGCAGCGTTCGTAAGAAACCCTTTCATTCGACCGTTTTTTCTCCGAATTACTTTGCAAAACGGACTACCACGTAAAAGCCTTTTTATTTTTCGGTTTTTTATATAACCTATGACACTCAGCAATAATGTGGCTTTCTATTGGTGAAAGAATTTTTAAAATCGGTTCAGTAGATCCCGAGATTACCCCTTACAATTTAACAAATACACAAATTTTACTTCTTTATAATATTAGTATAGAAGTATAGATTTACACATAACTATCATAGTCATCTAGTCCCACGCTAAGCAGAGCATAGTTACTTACATATATACTATTTTTTGTAAAAACATCATATTATACATCGAAACAAGCAAACTCCTAAACAAATATTTGCGGATCACACAAACATTTGGATTCCAACCAGGAATCGAACTCGAGTCCTCAAGCACAGCATACGCTACCACTATGCCACCGAGGCCGAGCAGGCAAATGGAGAGACAATAGCAGCAAGGAAGCCGTGGGAGATCCAAGCTTGGGAACGTTTAATCCGACTTGATCAGTGTGATGATAACACAGCAAGAAAAACCGATGTTCATGTTGCTTTTCACTTAGTGAGTGAGTGCGTTAGCCAGAGCCCTCCTTCACCCTCCCCCTACAAATATTGAAGATAAAGGCTCCTAAAAGCGGTAACGTACTTGTCTCTTGACATACACATGTCAACCTAACATGTAAAAATTACCTTCTTTAATGCCTTGTTGGTCTGAAGCAGGCACCACACTTCGCTATGCGCTATTCGTTATGCGGGTTATTCGCGCGCATACGGCGAAGTGTGGAGAGTATATTCGTTTCGTTCACCATAAAAATGACAATGACACATCTCTACAACACACATATTTGCCTTATTTGATGCTTATTTGGCATACCAGATCGAAGTGTGGATGGCATGTTTGTTGTTTGCGCACATAACTAATATTTGGGCGAATACGGCGTAGACACATAACGAATAGCGCATAACGAAGTGTGGTGCCTGCATAATGGTTAGTGTATGCGGCTGCCGATCAAGAGGTCTCGGGTTAAATTCCCGGGTCAGACCAAATTTTTATATGATCTGCAAATATTTGATTCGGAGTTTGGGTGTTTTCAATGTATAATATGTATTTTTTTAAATGTGTATTAGTTGTCTAGTACCCGCAGTTCAAGCTTTGCTGAGTTTGGGACTAGATGGCGTTGTGTGTGAGATGTCTGAAATATTTAATGACGAACTAAACAAATTCTTTAAATAATAACAGCTACAAACAAATCAATGAAGTGCAAACGACTCCCTACTATTTTATTTAAACATTCGAGTCGAGAAATGAGAAATAGGTCAAAGCAATTTTTTATTCAGCAGAGTTGCTATTTTAGATTGAGTATGTTAGCCAACTCCGGTGAACGAGGTAACAAAAGACATGAATTATGACTTTTATAAATATTTCAATATTATGGTGGTACCTACTAATTTGTCCGAGTGGTGACGGATTAAGAATATAGAGTGACACCATCCCTATTCATCCCGCGGGTGTCGTAAAAGGCGACTAAGGGATAAACTACGCAAGACAACATCAATTCAAAGAGAAGGAAAACTTAAAACCAACCCTACACCAACCCGTCTGGCCAGCGTGGTATAGTAGGCCAAAACCTCCTTTTCAAGGAGAGGCCTATGTCCAGCAGTGGACTGTGAAAGGCTGTTGATGATGATGATACTAATTATTGTAATCATATTAAGAAGCTAGTCTTAAAAAATAGCTTAGTTACTTCTCATGTCATCAGCTTTCTACGAGTAGAAGGTCCGTCAAAATCGCCCCAGCCGATCCAGAGATTAATCGGAACAAACAGACTGGCTTTTTTGGTTTAAGTACCGTATAAACTTTCATATGTACCTATTTCGTAAAAAAACGGTTTATTTCATATTAAAACCAGACCCTTATCAGAATACCTATTGTTTAACAACGGCAGCGGTTTTACTGGCGATTCACAACAATCACCGCGGGTAACACCGCGGGACTGAACTAGTATGTAATAATGGTAATATATACATGTCGTCAGCTAAAGTGACAAACAGACAGAAAATAAAAAATGAAGGTCTGACACTTTAATCGACGATGTTTGATATATGACATGAACATGATGATGATGGTGATGACATAGAAGCAATGTTAGTACAAATATCATCAAACGTCCAAAATCCTACATTATTCTTAGTACTTCTTCATGAACATTTCAAGTAGTATCAATTGCAGAAAGACATAATGAATTCTAAGCAAAAAGGTCAATCGAAGGACAATTGATTTCAATCAGGCCCGCTGGCTATCAGCCAAATCAAATAATGAAATCCTTACATTCATCACTACATACTTTATAATTGTTGTACATTATGTACATTAGGGATACCATCCCCAAATTAAAAAAACTAGGATTTGAAGTTGGAAAAACCACGAGAATTCACTTTAAAAACAGGACGCAACAATAGAGTTTGCAATAGTAAGTTGTAAATATAGGTGAAATGAAACTTAAGTAATTCGTCATCCTCATCTTCCTTGCCTATATTCCTAAAGTTATTTAGGGTCGGCTACTAATTCAACCGGTTTTACCTGAATTTCAGTTTTTCCACGGCACGGCACGGCAGGGCGATAACTTGCGACTGCGAGCCGTGAGGTCGTAACATAACAATAACATTTTAAAAGAGGAGCGCGAATTATTTTAAATTTAAAAGGACGCTCCTTAAAAACTATTCAGGACATCCCAGGACACTTCAAAAACTAGGACATGTCCTAGGAAAACAGGACGGTTGGCAACTCTAATGTACATATATACAATGTAGTTTCAACATGGTTAACTAACTTTTAAGAGTGGTTGCCCGCAGTTTTATTTGTTTATAATTATGTCATTTACGTGACATCATCATTATATCATATTATCATCAGAAACCGGTGAACAGAGCTATTAATTATGAAGGACTACCAAATCATGCAACAACTAATGTATAACCCTATATCTATACTTATGCATTGGAGCTGCAAATTTATTTTTTTTATTTAAGCTCACCAAAGTGACTCCACTCGGCCCGACGGAGAGCATGAACAGAACCTACCATTCTCATTCTCATAGGAGCTACAATTCTTATTGTAAGTGCAGACAATATAGCATGCTGACCCACACTATGGGGGCCCAGTCAGATGCTTCTACATCATAGGGCTCCGGCCGAGCCTCACATTCACCAACGAAATCTTACATAACGAATGCTGTCATTTTAGGCTAGTCTTCTGTGTTTATAAAACTCTTAATAAGTTTAAGTTACGGTATTTAGCAACCATATGTTCACTGGTAAAAATATATGTGTCATAGAACCCACCTGTTGTCTGAGTACTCTTTGACACGCGTCGGCCACGGCGTAAACGTGAGGAGGTACTTCGAACATCTCCCTGCCGCGGTACTGCGCCATGTGCTGGGTGCCATAGATGTCCAAGGTTTTGTAAGGGTTCACAGAGACCAGCACCTCGCCTATGTATGTGTAGATTTTGTTGTGTTTGAACCTGTAGACAAAAGATAAAATTTATTTATTATTTCTTTCGGATGAGTGAGTAAATTAAAACTGTTGTTGATTTTTTGAAAAGTGCCATGTTATCTTCAACAGGAAGGACAGTTGCTGATATTTATTATAGATGTACAGGGTAGTACCACCAGGGTTGACACGGTCATTCGTCCAGAAATCAGCGTGGCTCTACTGCCTAGGTTCGTTCAAAACATCATCTGAATGTGTTTTACACTGCAATAGTTATATTGTGTATGTGTAAAGCAGCGTCTTGTCAGTTATATGAAAATTAAATGTGTCGGAATATAATATTGTCCTAGAAAATAGTGCCTTTTATAAATATTTGTAGTGGCTAAGTAGTATACGCCTTTGCATTTATGTAATAAGTAATAAAATTGTTTATTTTTACATATAGGATTACACCGGTTTGACTACATTTTTAACTACTGAGGTAATACAAGTACCAACATACTATTACGTGTGAGTCACTATCAAGATATCGTAGTAAGAGACACCGAGACAATCCTCATTTATGATAACTTAATGCATGCAATTTTATCCTACAGTACATGAGACGCGGAGCGAAGCTATTCAAAAAAAATTGGCCTAAGTTACTGATTTTCCATCAGAATTCGCAGATTAATACAGTATGAAACTTTCTACGATTCAAAGGACTCACCTGCCCTGTTATTGCCATTTATTATTATTTTATGTAGCAATAACATTTTCCACAAAAGTATGAGTATTCTAGGTGAAATTATACTTATATTTAAATTATACGATACTTTTCCAGTTCCAGATTCAAGAGTCAACGTGTGCGAAATCTTAATGTTTTTTTTCTTTCCAAGAATACAAGCATACGACTTATTATTTGTATTTTTTGGTGGCAAGTAGGTAGTGTATAAAGAACCCAGATGTATCTCATTCACTAAACATAACTATTACGTCATTGTGAGTAATTAATACATTTCTTGTCGTGACACGAGTAAATATTTTTAAAGAGCATGCTACTGTAGATACTAAAGATCTGTTGGCAGTCTAAATTCGATCATTTTGAGTCTCCTATTTCATTGACCAGTATAATTTGAACTCTGATTGTATAGACTTTTCAGCACTAGACCTGTCACGATAGAAAAATAAAATACCCTAATCCTCTGCCATTTCAATACCGTTTATGTAGGGCTCGGTGTGTACCTACTGTAGAGTGTATGAATTTTATATAACAACATATTTCAGTCCAAATGTTGTTTGAATTAAGGGGCTAGGACGGATGGTTGAATTTTCTGACTACTAAACCATCATAGTCTAGATTCTTGGTCATAACAATTAATTGAGCCATTTTGTTACTTCGTTTCTTTTCAGTTACTAACTACAGAAAAGGAAAGTATGGGTTTGATACCCAAACTTTTTCTTCCTCTAGCTCTGGAAGTAGATTCATACACATAGGGTGACAACAAACTTATTACTCTTGACTTACAGGTGCCCACGGGGTGGTGTCCACTTACCATCAGACGACACATCTGTATGATTAACCTATATATAAACCATAAGTGGTCGATTTCGATCATCGGACAAATACTAGGTATTTATTTTGAGTATGCATATTTTGTTCACAGAGAAAATGAAATAAGTTAACGTCATATCAGTCACGTCTCATTGCGACGATTGATATTTTAACATGGCTCGTTAAACTAATTGTTTAACACAATATATTGGAACTAATAGTGTATTGTTCGCCTTTTCAATGAATATTTCGGAATGTTCTCGATATTTATTGTGTGAGGAGAATTCTTTCTATACGTTTTAAAGCAAACTTGTATACAGGAATGTGGAAAGGTGAGAGCTTTGCTTTAAGTTTAAAAATGGATGAAATGAGGGCCAAACTTCCTAAATATAGGTAAGTGCAGTTCATCACAATATGCTCCTTAATCCAGCCGTATAAAAGCAATATTTCTTTAATACTATAGCGTGTCCTTTTTATCTACTTTTATTGCATATTCTGGGTCGCGGGGGACTTTAGAAACATATGATACGTACACAAAATACACCCAGACTCTGAAGAACATTTTGCTGATCACATAAAGTGTTGTCCCATAAAGTGTTTAAACCCACTACACTCGGCGCAGTAGAGAACGGGGTGTTCAAAGGCCAAAACTAGGCCATCTTTGCAGTCAAAATCCAGTTCTCCTTTTAATATACTCGCAGTTTTTTTACCTTTTGAAACGAAAGAAATGTTTTTCGCCAGCTTTCAGTTTCTTGTAAAGCAGTAGTATCACTTAGCATAATAGATTTATTGAGTTCAATTTATACTGGCCAATAAAATAAGACAATCAAACCAATCTAAATACCACCGCCACGCGATCTACAGTCATAATTATTATTATAACGCTTTTAGCATTCGTTAGGAGGTTATTCATAGATATTTTTATAAATATGAGCTAAGTTATAGAATATAAGGAAATACATTTTCTCACATAAACTTATGTGAATAATTGAAATATCTACTGATAGTGTTCAGAATAGCATCTAAAAGAGTCAGAGCCACGTTATAGAAAAGTTGTAATGCAGTTTCATGCAACATCTTTCAATGTTCTTAAACTTCTTTAAAGAGGATAGGGTACTAGTTTGTAACTGTCATCAATGACTATTCAATATGAAGATAGAGGACGTACCACCCCAGCTGAAGCTTAGGGCATTAAACCTAAATACTTTAAGTACTAATGTTTACTGAAGATTTTTTTTCGTCCAATCGTTCTTATTTCATCTACATAGAAAGAAGTATAATAAAGTACGTAGGTATCGATATAACAACCAATTAATTTTTAAAAGAATTGATCTTTCAGCGAATTCGTACAAAATGCCTCGCGTGCCGAAAATCATAATCTGATGGGGTTATTCGGCCATTGACCTGGGTGCACGCGACAATGGCGAAACATCGCCATATGCGTGACATAAAGTCGTCTGAATGGCGGCTAAACATATGTAGAACTGTCAAAATTACGTTCGTTAAAGTGCCTTATTTCTTTTTAATGATTTTGCAGAGGTAGCATAAAAATTTGTTTATACGGCAATATAGGCCATTGTTGCTATTATGCGCTGTTTTAGAGGCTGTCAAAGAGACGTCATGTATCATTATATCATATATCATTACCTTTGTAATATAATATTATACTTATTGGTGATTAGGTTTATGTAATGTCTGAAATCTGGGTTATAAAGTCTGTTTTCTAACGAACATTAAAGCCGTAATATTAATTAAAAACGTGTAATACGTAACAGTTCCTATAAATTTAATTTATTGAAAAACATATCTTTAAAATGTTTGTCGCTAAACATGTTCTGAAGTCTATTTGCGTTAAGAAAATAGTTACGGTCATCAGGTCCCACACGACACAATTAGAATTCAAGACGTTGTTGTCTCGTGAAAAGCTTACTAGGCATTTCTGAACTCTAATATAAATTGTGAGATTTATGGTAACTAGAGTAGCTCTTAGTATATTTTCCTACAACTCCGATACCAATAAACATTTCGATACTAAAATGAGATCAATGGGATTATGACTCACACTTACGCATCTTGATACTCGTACGTATTAAATAATAATCAACATAGATATATACAGCGTGACTAATACTATTTATAAGATCACTTCGATAATAAGTAATAATAATATGATTAGTGTTTACGAAATAGCAAATTTAGTAATTTTATAGCGAAGCTCTAGTATAAGAACAGGTAATTTTAAGTATGTCAATATAAAGTCATGGTTAATAATGATGTAACAGTAATTAGAAAGGCAAAGAAACTAGGAAATGAGTAATAAACAATAATTAAACATTACAGTTCAAAATCGAATGTCAACTTTCTGGAATTCTAGAAAATTAATCAAACTTGTATCAAAAATTATATTTTTCTATATATCCATTAAGATTCAAATTCAATCGCCCGATAAATTCCAAATAAGTACCCGAAATATATATATATAAAGTATGCGTGTATCAGAAAGTTTGCGTGTGCGCACGATGACGTAAGACTCGCGTCGCCCGAGCGCCTCGTGGGCCGGTTTTTGGTTCAAGAGCACAAGCCGAGGTCAGCCATGCCATGATCTTAACACATTCCCAACTGAGCCTTTACAAGGTTCTATTAATACTAGAAACTTCATTAAAACTTGTTTACTTCAATACTAATCTGGAAAAGCATCAAACCCTGGAAATCCAGGTAAAACTTAGCTTGAATTCTAGAGTAGCGTCATGGAGAACCGAACGAGCTAACTAAAATTGGTAAGATAAAAGTGCAATCAAGTTGTGAGGATCTACTGTACAATTCTGAGTTCTGATTTATTAAGAACACGATGCACCGATCACAACTGATATCTTGACGAAACGTCAAGAACTACAAAAGATATCATCAACAACCCATAACGTCCCACTGCTCGGCTGGGTATCCTCTCAGGAGAGGGTTAAGGCCATACATCTCCGCTGGCCAAGTACGGGTTGTGGCTACGTAATGTTGCCGTTGGATGTTTTTAAGCGACCCGAAGGCATTCAACTAGTGAAGCTTAGTTGCTTGCTGACCGCTGTGACAACAACCGGGACCGACTGTAATCAGTCGGTCCCGGTTGTTGTCACAGAAGGTCATGTTAATACATGACCTTCAAATCACGGCAACGCTCATAACATTTTATGCCACAAACGGTCACCCATCTAGGTACTGACCGCGCCATCATTGCTTACCCGCGATGATTGTTTTCAATCACCTAAGGACACTTGGCTATGAGCGTTTCAATGGTCGCTACAAATAATGCATATACGATAGGTTATCGTTATGATAATTTAAAATTTATTCTGCAGTGGGTAATGCTCCTATCTTGTACAGAAGGTACAGAACCGCAGACGAAGGTGACAGTTGTCCGATGCTCTTCAAAAGAATGACCACAACATGATTATGATTTCAAAATCGATTGTATGTTAATGAAATAAATACTCGGAACTAATACAAGGAGGCACTTAATGTTAAATTGGTCGCGCCAATGTCTTTGTGGTTAAGCAATCTTGACGAAGTCACGTCCGCTGATAGGCAGACTTGTATTTTAGACCTGTAACTAATGCATATTTGGGCATCGTCACCTTAACTACTTACTTCTACCTAGATTGGTCCTAGATCCCTCATGTTATCCTACCTAGAGTAGATTAAAAATCATCTTCCTAGCCTTTATTCCCAAGTTTATTTGGGGTCGGCTACTAGTTCAACCGGTTTTACCTGAATTTCAGTTTTTCCACGGAGCGACTGGCATCGGACCTCCGCAACCCTAAGGGAAAATTGAAATTCGAAGATTGAATTAGTTGTCAGTATATTTGAGGGTACTGACTTCCCAATAACGATTGCCATAGATGTTCATGACAACCGGGACCGACGGCTTTACGTGCTCTCCGAGGCACGGGCGTGAATCACCGCCAAACTTCCAAACTCCAGGTTGCTATTAAGAATTTCCTAAGAAAAACCCAAAAACACTTTTTGGCCCCACCTGGGATATGAACCCGAGACCTCTTGATAAGCGGTCGCATACGCTAACCACTAGACCAACGAGGCAGTTAAAAATTTGTTACTAAAATATCCACCTATTTAAAAAAAACGGACAAAAGTAAGTAGTACCGAGTTATTTGCATTGTATGAACTAAATTGCTTTATCATTTTAACGGAAGAATCGCTATTTATTTGTCTTTTCTGCAACTGTATGCATTCTATGTTCAAATAACTTCGCTATGAGTAGCCTTGGCTTAAGATTCGCAGCAAGATAAAAAAAACTCAACTGACAAGCAGATATCTCTTGCAAGGAGGTACTATCATCGTCTTTACCACTTCAAAAAAAACTTGGTATGAAGATAGCGAAAAAACCGCAGCTGTACACATCACCGGAGTTGGTCCTGAGTCACGCACTATCCGATGAAGTAATAGAATGACTAAGTGCTATCATAAACATTATAATCGGTCAGTAATTGTGTCAACAATATCTTGTTACTCTAATGCTACATGTATCTTGAGAAATCAAAGATTTTAATAGACAGCTGGGAAGTGTTAATTACTTCTTCTATTTATTTATTATATATACTTATATAGACATAGTTATTCACACTTTAAACTTTAGTAGGTAATACATAAGCTACTATTTTGTGTGCATCTAATGTGTTACTTTTGTATGTGACCTGTCGACGGTAATTAAACATATGTATGTATGTAATGAAAATGTATCTTATATGTTACATTTAAATTAAAACACAGTACTTTTTGTCTGGTGTTATATTACTTCCTGGACTCTTTTCATGGCAACAATTATTTTAAATTTTATGGAGATGAGATGAATGGTTAGGCATAGTAAAAAATACTTCATTTTAAAGTCTCAAGTTTGTTTGTACTAACTACTTTTTCGAATTGAAAACTTTTAAGGGTGAATCTATTCAATGAAAAAATTCAAAGAAATACGTTGCAAAATCAGGCAAATTTTATTCCTTTCGAAAGACGCGAACGAATAGGTTAACTAGTACGTTAGTTTCCAACAAGATGACACATTTAAAACAGTTAATGCATATAAATAACATATACAAAATAAATAGTAAGTACTTTATTTACCACCTACCGCAATTACCTACATAAAAAACCATATGTAAGTGCTAAAACAGGTCAAATGATTTCATTACCAATGAAAGACCACTACAGAATACTACGAACCAGGATTTCCCTGTTGGCTGTACATCGCGTGGTTTACATAGAAAACTAATCATAATACGCTTCATGTATACGTAAATCAAACGGTTTTACGTCATTTATTTGTGGTGAGCTTGTAAACATTGCGTGGTAGAACCTAAAGATAATGGAACAGGTTCGCGCCCTACATTTAATCATAATATAGAATTGAAAGTGGCAATTACTATATTAATGAAAATAAATCCCTGGAGGCCCTGGACGCTAATATCAAGGCCTCAATAGCCAAACACAAAACAACTAGAATACTAGCACAGTTACATTTACAGCATACAGATATTTTAGGGTCAAACGATACATCATCATCATCAGTCTATCTCAGTCCACTGCTGGACATAGGCTTCTCCCATTGCACACCACTCTGGTCTGGTTTTGGGCTCCTGGCTGAATTGGCAGTGGGTTGGCCATATTAGCAGCAGAACTTATGACCGTTGGGGTAAAAGAGTTCTTATTTAATAATTTTTTTGCTTCGGAATCATTTCATTACCTTCAAATCCAACAGATACGAACTTCAAATTTGAAGGTTATCTATTACTATTTGAGCCCCAGACCGAGACGGTTGGAGCTCTTTGGTGGAACCTCTAAGTATTTAACGGTGGATGGCAATAAGCTGTAGTAAGTGAGAACTTACATTGTTCGTTTTTAGGGTTCCGAAGTTCATAACTCGGAACCCTTATAGATTCGTCATGTCCGTCCGTCCGTCCTCGACTTACCGTCCAAACGGTAAGTGCTAGAAAGATGAAAGTTTGCATGAATACGTGTTGTAATTACGTCGACAAAGTGCTACAATAAAATTATGAAAAATAATTTTATTTGGGGTACCTCCCCTACACGTAAAGTGGGGATGATTTTTTTTTCTCGAGGCTACCCCATCGTGTGGGGTATCATTAGATAGGTCTTTTAAAAACAATAAAGGGTTTCCTAGACGATTTTTCGATTTAGGTATCCGTTTGCGAGATATTTCACTTTAAAGGGCACTTTTTTGTAAAAACAGGGCGTCCCCCCCCCTCTAAAAGCTAAACGGCTGGCTCAAAAAATCTGAAAAAAATCGTGATGGTGGTCCATCTAATGAACTTTGAAGGAAAACTATAACCGATTATATGACTTTCTTAGTTCAGGAGTTATAAAGGCTTATATGGTAAAATGCGCTCACTTGGAAAACGTCATACAAAATTAACGTATTAATACGTAAACATAACAATTATCTATTGGATACGATTTTAAATCCACATACCATTATAGGTGACTGAGGAACCCTTTCCTGTGCGTGGCGTGACACGCACTTGGCCGATTTTTTTACTCATAGATACACTAGTATTACGACCACAGACTTAGTCCTGGCTCCTGAGCTCCACAGAGCCAGTAATTCAAAACCCGACTCGTAAACAGCATACTCTGGTGGTCTAGGTGAATAACTTCCAATAACGGCATCAAAATCGCACCATACCTTGCGAATCATGTATACACATTTATCATTGTATCCCAAAAGAGCCATAGATCCTTAATCTTCTAGAAAAAGTATTATACTCTTGTGGTCTAAGTATATAGCTTTAGATAATGGTCTTAAAATCACACCGTTTTCGTAACATCCTGCATTGTATATAATTCTGCACGTTATAAATGTAACTAATGCTAAAGTATAAACTATTCCCGATATGTTCTCACAGATAACTTGAATAAAGTCTTTGCTTATCAATAGCACATTCCATAAGTGTGTGTCTTGTCCTTGTAGAATGAAGAATGTTAGATTCTTGAAAGTGCGTCATTGGTACTTAAGTAACCAATTTTTTTAATACATATTTATTTCGGTTTTATGCCCTAAGACATAGGATGTTTTCATGCAGATTTAATTATAGATATAAACAGTTTGACAGGATACTATTGAAGAGTAGATAAAAATATAATAAATGTCAATAAATATTTCAGACATCTTACACACAACGCCATCTAGTCCCAAACTAAGCAAAGCTAGTATTAATTAGATAGGTAATAATAAAAAAACAATTTAACAAAGGAGTTAGGTGAATAAATTAGCCTAACTTTAACCTAAAAACTAATGAGGCAATAACAAATGAATGACTGTTTTCAAAACTCAAATGTACCAGCTAAATGAATTTATAAATTTGAATTTGGAATTCTTAATCAAAAAGGAGATATTTAAAAATCAAAGTGGTAAGTACGACAAAAATCAATATAATGACCATGTAAAAATAGCGGCCTCATCATTCATCAACATCAACAGCCTTTAACAGTCCACTGCTAGACATAGGCCTCTCCTTTGAAAGGAGGTTTTGGCCTACTATACCACGCTGGCCAGACGTGTTGATAAAGGGTTTTGTTTCAAATTTTCCTTCTCTTGACAGTGATGTTAGATGCTTATTTTGTTCCTTTAGTCGCCTCTTACGACACCCATGGAATGAATAGGGTTGGTGACACTTGTATTCTTAATCCGTCACCACACGGAAGTAATGGTAATGGTAATGGCGGCCTAATCGCTATAAAACAATTTCTTCCAGGTAACTTTTGGATGGAGTAATTGATATTAAGAAGACTACTTTCGGTAGATTTTATCAATCAATTGATTACAAAGATTAATAGACACACACTATATTAACACACAGCTGAAGCTGGTACGTACTTAATAGATAAATTATAATCTATTTCCATTCGATTTTCCTCAGATAAAGCTTGTCACGGAGCCATATATAAACACGCAGATATCGCAATAGCTTAGCTTATCACCATCTATCGTTATCTCTCGATAAAACACTCGAAACAGGTGATACCGTTTGTGAATCATGTTGGTACAAATACTTTAAAAGTTTTATTGTTATTTGAAAATGCATTGCACAGTAAGATATATTATGGGATTCCCCATTCTATGATAAAAAATATTAAATGAATACAGTAATTATGTTACTGCTTCAGCAAATGTCTTATAGCATATTTTTATTAAGTCGGTTAGAGAGCTAGAAGTTTTTGACGACAGCCAGCATTCGCACTCAAATTACGAATATAAGATACATAAATAAAAATATTTATTTTCAATTTTCGTTTGCCTTTTCGTTCCGGCTTTAATATCTGGAAGGACTATACCGGTTTTGACGGCACATATACTGGTAGATAGCTGATGTTATAAGGAGTAACTTACGTTAATTATATTTTAGAAAATAAATAGAGTCACGGAAAAAGAAATTAAACCTTCGGGTAATACCGTGGGGCGCAACTAGATATATATAAAAAGTAAAAATAATTTTAAAAGAAAAACAAGCCATCAGAGCACGAGTTACAAGTATACAAACTATTTCACTCGAGATTTTGCTTAAATTCTTCCAATCATATTTATTTAGTTCACTACATCTTCCTTCATCACAGTATCGACTTCACCACTTTATTGTTTGTTAATTAGATATTTTTGAATAAAAAATAGTTTTTTACATAACTGAACAGAAAACGACCCCCTGTGACGAAAAAAAAATTGGTCACCTTATCCATGGCAGTATTATTCGATAGTAAATTTAATTACAATCAGTATACACAGCAGATTTATACAAATAAATTTCGGACATTTTTCGGACGTCTTACACACAACGTCATCTAGTCCCAAACTAAGCAGAGCTTGTATTATGGGTACTAAACAACTGATATAAATACATGAACATATTTTTTTTTTGTAAATACATACATATTATACATATAAAAACACTCAGACTCCTAAACAAATATTTGTGGATCACACAAATATTTGGTCTGACCCGGAAATCGAACCCGAGACCTCTTGATCAGTAGCCGCATACGCTAACCACTAGATCAACAAGGCAGTAAAAAATAATAATAATTGAAGTTCAGTTTGTAATATCGAATGAACAGTTTTATATGAAATGCTTATGAAAGCATATACATACATCAAAATCGATCTGTCTGTTTTGAGTAATCTCTGGAACGTTCGCGGGCAACACCACGGGACTCAGTATACTGTAAGATGCAATGAAATGTAAATAAGCAATTGTTGGTTTTTATAACTATGTTGAGAATTTAAACTGAGATAGTAATACCGATAACCAGTCTGCGCTACCATTAGTTGGTTAAGCGAATGCGTCATGCGAACGAGATGCGCATACAAAAGGATTGCTTACCTCAGACGAAGAGAGAAAGCCTACCGTTGTAGTGTCTTAGCCTTTTTAACCGACTTCAAAAAAAAGGAGGAGGTTATCAATTCGTCGGAATCTTTTTTTTTTTTTTTTTTTTTTATGTATGTTCACCGATAATTTCGTCGTTTATGAACCGATTTCAAAAATTCTTTTTGCATTGGAATGGGCGTAGCTTACAGGTGGTCCCATCGTCACCATATCGGGATCTGATCATGGGATCCCAAGGAAATCGAGGGAACTCCTCAATTATCATAGGCACAATGTCGCGATTTGGGTACTCGGAATAGTTTTTCATTGAAGTCGGTTCCTTTTTGTGAAAATTATGACTACACTTATCATAACACTAGCCTTTTAAAATTATCGTTTCGCTTATCAGGATCAGAGACAACAATAGAACTATCAAAAACAAAAAATCATTTTTTGTTAAACTCGACAAGATATTTACAGAGATCAAACAAAAAACCAGCTCAGTGCGAATCAAAATCGCGCTCTAAGAACTCAGTAACTTAAATTATTTTTAAATACCACTAATGGCGTGTCTTTGAGTTATGGTAAACCTGTTATATCTAAATGTTATAAACACTTCGCTGAACTATGTACTCGACTACTTTTTTTTTCATTTCGCACACAGTCTGATCAAATGCTGATAAAAATACATATGTAGAGATTTCGTCCAGACAGAGTAAATAAATAAATAAATATAATTATTTCGGACATATTACACAACGCCATCTAGTCCCAAACTAAGCAGGGCATGTATTATGGGTACTAAACAAGTTTTAACAACTGATATAAATACATGAACATACTTACATGGAAAACACCCAGAGACTGCGAAATAACTATTTGTGAATCACACAAATATTTGGTACGACCCGAGAATCGAACCCAAGACTTCTTGATCAGGAACCGCATACGCTAACCACTAGACCAACAAGGCAGTCATGACTAGATTCAATTTACGACCTCAGAAAACTGCCCCTTCCGTCATTCAGTAGTTATTGGCTGCAAACATTTTTATTGCGATTCTGTTTATGGCATGAGATTGAATGTAATAAGAGGTACCATTGTGTGCATCACCATAAAGTGGGGGTTTTATAGGATACCATCGTGATGGAAATGGTTTAGGGCTCCTAAAATTTGTCACTGAACACAATATAGGCAAGCGAGTCAACGTCTGCAAAGTGTTCACCGGAGTTACCCAGGACCACTGTAACATAAAATTATGCATCTCTCCATAATGGTTTTCCATTTGGTACTTTATCACCCTTGACCTTATCTACTGTTTTTCTTTTATTTTTCATGGGACAGTGCGCAAACTGCAAAAGGAACAGACGAGTCACCGGATAGGAAGTAATTACTGCTGCTCATAGACTTGTAACTCAAAGACTCAAAAAAACAGTTGCCGAATTTCAGCCTATTTTTAATTCAGGGTAAATTCACCCACTCTTAGCAAAGCAACGAAAGAATTTCTCAAATACGGTCTTCTATGAAGTTTCTGACTCTGGTTGAAAAGTCTTCTTGATGCCAGAGCATGGTTCTGCCGCAATCGTCATAAAATTGACTACTTGTGATCACCAAGTAACGCATTCGTCGTAGATTTGAGGAGTTACATTACTTTATTTTTTCTATTATATCAAAATTTGGCATTCGACATACCTGCCGTGGCTCTTGCACCAATTCATTTTGGAAGGCACAATAACCAGCCAATATAATACATAAAACTTGTATCAATAAAAAAGAAAAATGCTGTATAACTAAGTACTTCATTGATTTTCGACATTTAAAAGATGGTATATAGTAATAAACTTGTGTCAATGTCTTACCTATAATATAGGCCTCCAGCAGAAGAACTCAAAACTCAAAAGATTCTGACGACTGACTTAGAATTTTTGGGTTTAATTTCCAGGAGAAATTATATTTGATGTGTATGGCAGTCTATATGTAATCTCCAGTACTCTATTACGTCCAATAAGTCAGAACAAAAACAATTATTGCTTACGTTCACATCCCAATATTATAGCTTATTCATTTCTTACAATAGGCGTTACGTATTAATAAAAACAGTGCCTCAAGGAGACAAATTACTAATGTTGCTTACAAACAGGCAAATGCGACGAGTGATTCACAAATACTATGACGTCATGATCATCTACTTCCTATTCCTATCGCATAAACCATAATTTAACATCCAAATGTATTGGTATAGTTTAAATGTTGCGTTTATTTAAATTGTACTACTACAGCCCTTAAAATATAACTTGATCTCTGTGACGGATGGCTACGAAATAGACGAAGTAATTTTGAATAATCGCTTTTATTATCTATCACCATACATAATATCTCGATGTCTATCACCTATTTCTCATTCTTTACGTGCCAGTTTTAATCGCAAATGAAGTACAATAGACATAAACACAAACATGGATGAATGGGAGTCCATTCACTAAGTTCCATGGAGTTGGAGTTGTAGGTTGTAGTCCATTCATTCGTGGTCGTGTGGTCTCTCCCTAAGAATCAGTGATATGGGCTCCAGTAACCAAACTATCGGCGTATGGCCACTGCCACATATGTACACTGTAACGAACACATACTACACAGCTATCTACCGAAGCCACACCGAACTACGGAATAACTAATCCTGTATCGCGATATAGAAATTCTCGTTCCGATTTGCATTTATACAACTTTACAACATCAACCGTTGGACCGTGGACTGCCATTCGTGATGACCTCGCCTGGTCAGAGGAACCTTCTTTAACACCCGTTCCTTCACAAATTGTTTAACACCAGTCTCCAGCTTTTACATAGTTCCAAACTAAGCATACAAATTAATATATTAGCAATTTATCATTTAAAAATTTCGTAGTTTGCAGATTTTACGTATACCTCAAAGTGACGATGATTTCACATATCTAACTAACTAAATATAAACATCCAAGATCAACGACCTACATTGGCCGTGGCAGTTTTGACTTTGACATTGTTTCATACACAACACACGTTGTTTAAAATATGCTTTTTTTATTATTTACATATTCAATGTCACGTGTACCAAAAAGCAGAGCACAGCTGCATGTTGCACACCTCGATATTATCATTTTAATTTTTGATTTAATATTTAATTTTGATTTAATATTGAAGTTTGGCGAAGTTGAGTCTAACCGTAATTTATTCATTTTAGAATTAATTATAATTTTTTTTAACAAGTACATAAAAACAATTACGTGCAAATTCTACCTGGTAAATATTGCCTAAAATATTACAATACCTCTTGATTTCCTGTTTGCAAACAAAGAAGTGATACCAAAAAAAAAAATGTTAATGTGGTAAAAAGCTGTTGTTTTTTATTTGAATGTTTGATTATTGCTTTTTTGAGGATTTTCAATGAATACATAGACCAGGTGGTCCGTAAATATCCTTCGATAATAGAAAAGAAATGACCATTGCATACATTGGTGTTAATGTACTCCTAGCCTATTTCAGCTACCAAGGCTAGCCACCTAGCTACGCAGAAGACAATTATTATTACAGTTATTTATCAATATGATGTCTTTAACTATCAAATATTAACCCAGTGATTCCTTAACTATGTACCGTGGAACAGGTTTATAATTTCAATATCTAATTAAATACAAAAGTGCTGGATATCATCGGTGAAACAGGGACTCTAGGAAACTCACCGATTTCCTATATACGGCCTTTTAAAGTAGGTAAATTAAAACCAATTTCAGATTTTACATTCTTAAAATGGTTCTTAGAAGGATTAAACATTCTTTATCTCCAATATGATTGCATAAATCTGCTGACTTTAAACCTTGAAATGCAGTAAAATGTTACATTGTTGCACACGGCTACTGCAAGTATTTAAATACAAATAATGTAAATATGTTTAGTAAATATATTTATTTAATAATATTATAGTGCATTTTACAGACCAATGACGAAAGAATTATTGGGGAAAAGTAAAAGGCGACAAGGCTCTTTACAAGTTACCAATGCACAATTTTGATGTAAAACCACAGAATACATAATAGTACCCGTACAGAAGACTCACTCCGAAAAGTAAATTAAAGTTATAGATACCCTCCGTGTCAAAAGATTAGGTTCAATTCAGATCGCACAGCGCCGAATCACTACGATTATATTTACCTACAGTTGCGTCTCTTTCTATCGTGTAACTCTTAACTGTTCTGACGATGTCTGTTCGACCGGTTTGTCTAACCCGGCAGGCAGCCGGTCGACTATACCTAAACTGCGAAGTGACACCCCCCTGGTAAAACCTTAAAATAAAATTTTATAACCACAAGATGTTTTCTGCATACATATGCAGATTAAAATAATTTATAATCGGTCCAGAAGGGATGTCGCGGGTTATTGTTCACTGATTACTAAAAAATAAAGACAATTAAAACCTCCTGTTTTTTTTAAGGTCGGTTAAAAGAATTTATCACAGAGAAAACTACACTAGCTTCTATGTTAAAAAAAAAAACAAATTCAAATAGCAATAGAATTTGATTACATTTTTATATCATGACATTCAAGATCCAGCAATGGAAGTTCAAACAAAACTGAGCGTTTGACAGGAACGTGAACGGAATCGGCACACAAAATTCACCAGGTCACTGGCACACATGCGAAGCACGTACACACACAAAAACATGGCGGTCGTATTATGAATGCGACCGACAACTACTAAGAAAGCAATCATCACTTTTCTACAACCCTTTAGGGGCATATATTAACTACGTGGTGTCTATAAACATTAAGGTATACTCCAAAATCTCACGTTTACCTGAATACTAAAAGCAGTAATCCTTCCTCTTTATGATACAAATAATCAGTGCGTAAAATGCGTAAATTGCACAAGTGATATAGGGTGGAGAATGCCTTTAAAATGCAACCCGAAAAATTAAAATTAGGACGAATACAGAACACGTTTCAAAGGAGAGGCCTATGTCCAGCAGTGGACTGTTAAAGGCTGTTGATGATGATGATGATGACAGAACACGTTATTAAAGGATGCTCCCTTTTCAGGTTAGGCCTGTGTGAGTGCCCGTGTATAACCATGTAACATTTGGAGGATTGAATGGTAGCTTTCCTTTAGCAGGAAATTAACGTGTCGTCTTTATATGTCCAAGTGTATATAGTTTGCGCAATCTACGCCACTTGCGTCCTTGTAGGAAGTAGGGTTATATTCGAATATCAGAGTTTTCACTACAATATCAAAATCGACACTAAAATATTTAATGCTGACATGATTATTGTTATTATCGTGTTTTTTGGATGAAATTTGAAAAAAATCCTGTATTAGTAGGTTCAAGATGGAAAGTATGTGATTCTAAAGCCAGGTTACATACAACACAGGCCGCCACGGTATGGGTCACCATGCTACATTGCCTACCCTCACAATGAGGATGGTGGCCCTACTCCTAGATTCTACTTTCTATCATGCAGAGTAGAGTCAAAAAAACCTTAGGTCCTGCATCACCACGGGGGCACGAGGAGTCGTAACATCATTCGGATAAAGCGCCTATTTGTACTGAAATATATCTCCCCCGATTAATTACTATTATGCATGTAAAACATTAATACGACATCTCGACCTCGTGTGAATGTAACACTCTGTTACGACACGGGAAGTCTCGATCGCAAAGACACTGTAATCATAAAGGGGGAAGTCTATTCTCGTTCTAACCATACATAGAATTTATGGCTACGTTAATTTAACACGCTTGGGTGTCAAAACCCCGGCTCTATTTCTGTTAAAACGCTACAACTCGAGTTCTTATAGAGGAATGCCTGTGAAAGGCATCAACACATCAAACTGTGTTTATTAATACCCGTGTCTCCGTTTATAAGCCCAAGACTTCGAGGATTGTGGCCATTGTAGGGATTATTTACACAAGTTGACAGTGATTCACCGATGACAGACGTAACTAGACAGATATACGGAACTCCGTAAAGAGTAAATTTTCTTTGTGATGTGGTGTTTCTATATATCTATACAAATAAATAAAATGGCTGGACTGATTGCCAGATGGATGATGATGACACAAGGTGTAACTTAGGCTAATTTTTAGACTAGCTTCTCTCCGCAGCGTTACTCGCGATTTACAACAATAACCGCGGTTAAAACCACGGATTTCAGCTATTTTCAAATAAAATATAAATTTATTGAAAACTAGCAACCTTCTGGTCCGGCTTCGAAAGGTAGTCTTTAAAATTCTTCTTTTTGAAACACTTTATCTATTGCTGAAAACAGCATTAAAATCCGTTGTGTAGATTAAAAGATCTAAGCGAACAGACAGCGAAAGCGACTTCCTTTTTATGCTTTATACCCAACTAAAATTGTAGATGGAACATAAAGAACCGAAGTTTAGTTCAATAGCAATTCCAATCTCCAAAGACAAATCCGATGAAACTCTATACATCTCGTTCTGTATAATAGCTCTTGGAATCTTAAGCGACTTGTCGTTACTGCCATGCCCAAATAGTGTTATACCTTAGAAGATAATAGTAATTCTTTAGCTTTTCTAACAAAACTCGACTGAAATGGCTAGCATATGTAACATACATGAGAATTAAATTCTTTCCCGTAGTTTATTTATGACACCGGGTTGGTCATGCACATCTTCCACAATAACATGCAAATAAAAGTTCTCACGATTAACCGTTTGAATGTTTTCAAGATTCACACCTAGTGACATTTTCTCGCAAGTCACTGCAAAGCAAACTTGATGAAATCAAACATAACATGAGACATTAGTGCTATCCGTAAGCCTCATCTTGCAGGCCGCACGCGACCTCTATCGGTTAAGCTGTAAATACATATAGATGTTTATGGTTAGCTTGTTCGCAAACGGCTATTGCTTGTTTGTATAAACTTATGAAGATACGTTTGTTCGGACGCGTGCATGATCCTGTGCGGTATTTTCTAACTTCATTACTATAACCAGGGGGGTGTCACTCCGCAGTTTAGGTTTAGTCGGCCGCTTGCCTGCCCGGACGAGCATGCCGGTCGACTATACATCGTCAGAACAGGTAACAGTTACACGATAGAAAGAGACGCAACGGTAGGTAAATATAATTGTAGTTGATTCGGCGCTATGCGATCTAAATTGAACTTAATCTTTTGACGCCTAGGGTCCCGATTTCTTTAATTTACTTTTCGGAGTGAGTCTTCTGTATGAGTACTATTATGTATTCTGTGCTATAACTGCGTTTGCTTACTACAGAAGTATTGCAGTAAACTCCGTTTTGGCAATTACTTTTGTGGAATAAAAATCTTATTTCAATTCTTAATTTATTCGAAGTATCTATTCTCGAATATTTTTCTCTTAACACTAAATTGCTCAAAAAATAAATTAAGCCTTTGTAAATCAGACCGATTGTAGTATTAACAAATGTAAAATTACCCTTAGCTGGATATTCTTTTAACGGTTATTCGTCAGGTAGAAACCAGGCACAATGACACCGCACAATCGTAGGTAGTTTTAGTGCTATTATAGGAAGTAGAGTAACGCTGATTTCAGCACGAACGAGTCGGTTCAATTGAAGCTGTCCTACTCTTTCATAGAATACAAATCTAAAATGACAGCATTCTTGCTGTAGTGTTTCGTTGGTGAGTTCGAGACCGGAAGCCTAATGATGCAGAAGCTTCTCACTAGGTCGCCATAGTGTGTTGGTCGTGCGCCCTTTCACCTAATTAAAAGTTACCGATAGTAGTAAACTGACTATGAACACCTGCAACTCGTTTCCTAATGCGTTGATTGGATTAGTGTGGAGTAATAGCTGCCAAAATGGCTCCACTCTGCTTCGTGGAAAAGAAGAAGTTTTTTTTAATTAGTGCTTGTTACTACGTTCGGTAACCTCTGAACTGTTCTGCTAGGGCATACTATACTATGATAAAAACATAATAATAAAAGCGGTACATCGTATTAGAACCTTGTACCTAAGTATAGTGGGTTAAAGTATTACACTAGATAATAATATTTATGATGTATTATCAAAATTTATTGAATACTCGCCGATCAGCTGTTATCTGTCAAGAGACATTTATCAATAAGCCTACACATACTATACTACAACACTATATAATAAAGATTACTGTGTATAAGACTTGTTACAGGAAAAAACTCGTCATAAATATTTTGTACTGAGCAAACGAAATACCTAATACGAAGTACTTGTGACTTTAATAAACTAGAGAAATGGAAACTTATAACAAGGAAAGACTTTGAAACAAAAATGATTCTCATACCTACCCGATATGCACACAAAATCTCAAACAAATCGGTCCAGCCGATGGTCGTTACAATCAATTCTGTCACCCCGTTTCGGCTTGACGTTGAGTTCTGTATATACACCCTGTATATATGATGATATAATTACAATACCTTGGATCTCCTTTTATCTGCAAGTATTCGATCTATATAATGACGATTCTGGGCTGCATTGCTAACTTTTACTTCATGACCCGTTGGTCATCGACCCTGCTAATGTCTCAGACGATTATTGTTGATTACGAGACGTGAGCGGAGCGTACCGTTCATACAACGTTGTATATATTTCTGTAGTCTGAATACCACTCTTGTTATTACTAATATAGCTGTTAACTTCTGACAATAAGTTTTTGCAATTCCAACCCTATAACTATACAATTACAGTTTTTTTTTAATTTGACGGTGTGTGGTCCCGTCACCTGTTAGGTGACTTTGTATGTTTACTTGTCAGAGAAGGAATGAGAAAGATTAAAGAGACGTATTTGTTTTTACTAACCCAGAAGCTCATTTGATGCAGTGCAGTGCGGAAATCTGACACACAACATTCTCTAGTCCCAAACTACGAGTTGTTTCGCCGAGTGAGGAGTACTCGGTGTCGTATTCGCCAAGTAATGAGCATGTGTACACACTTGTTCGTGGTGATGTTAGTGCTAACCGAATACCTAAATAGTTGTTTTCTCTTAAGCGAAAAAACTAAGCGACAATTAACCGAACGAGCACTGACAATCGTAACTCGGCGAGCACTTGCATGTTTGGTTAAGATGACCGATGGTTAAGAAAGAAACTATCAACGGAGACTAACAGCGCGGCTCGCTAGGCATGACCCCTCACCAGGATAAAGGATCCTACCTTTGTGATGGAGCGACATTAAATTTGTTACAGTCATAATAACTTTAACATAATACAAACTGAATAAATAACATATAACTGAATTTGATAAACTATAACTAATAATGATGTGCCAACTAATTGACGGTGTAATGAGGAAAATTTTTAAATTTTCCTTCTAAAACAAGGAGCGCAAGTAACTTACAGAATCTATTGACAAATAAATATAGGTAAGTACATTCCAAAACAGAACATTGTCTGTGAATAATTTTTATTTTATTTTGAAAATTAATAAAAGAAATCATAATATATGTATGTTTATTTTTATACATAGAACTGTTATCTTAGATATCCAGTTATGCCTCCAAATAACACAAGGCATTCAAATACTTGTTGAAAATATTCTCAATCTTAACACCTTATTATTACAGGCCTTCGCATTGCGGCTAGTCGTTTCATGATTTAATCATATTTACTGTCAGTACTACCAATAACCGCAATGTTTTAAAAATTGAAAGGCTCTTCGCTCTTTGTAAAACCTTAATAAGCAGGGTAATCGTTAAATTAGATGACTCAGGCCTAGTAGCAAAATGCACGAGTCGCATCAAAATTGCCGCTCGGCTGAATTGACCCAAACGCTACTTCGAATTATTTCCTGCTAGCTTATATTGATTGAGAAATATGTCTAGCAGAGAACGAATATGAACTGCTCAAGATTCGAATGGTTGGCAATCTTGGAGGGGGCTTTCGTTCATCTTTGGACAGTGATAGGCTAATGATGAGCTGTTACTAAAACTTTGGGTGTTAGGTCACACAGAACAGGGTAGTGTCCAATAGATTATTGACCGAATAAACTAACAAAGCTATCATATTAGCCGTTATAATTTTCCTTTAAAGTTCATCACATGCACTACCATCATGTTTTTTTTTATTTTTTGAGCCAGTCGTTTAAATTTTACAGCAGAGCTTTTTTTGCACAAAAATGTCTTTCAAAATTTGATAACTCACAAACGGATACCTAAATAAAAAAATCGTCTCGGCAACTTCTTAATATTTTTAAAAGACCTTTCTAACGATACCACATATAATGGGATAGACGCGAAAAAAAAACATTCCCACCTTATATGTAGGGGAGGTACCCCAAATAAATATATTTGTCATGATTTTATTAAAAGTTTCATCTTACTAGCATAAGTGCTACGACGGTTAATCGAGGACGGACGGACGGACATGACGAATCTATAAGGATTTCAAGTCATGAACTACGGAACCTTAAAATACTAGTAAAATAATTAGAAGGCTTGACACATATTGCAGAACGTGACTGATCCCAGTGCTGATTAGTAACAATACAAACTTACATGTAGTTCCTGTTGCGTTTCCAACTTACAAACTATCCATATCTAAAAGGTTACTATTGACACGTGTCCCGCCCGCGCCGTCGCGCCGGGTCGCATTGACTTTTCGCAAGGAATCAGAGCATAGGACTTATTGTGTACAAAAAATATAAAACATTATTGGTCTAAGTATAGCGACGTACGTAAATGCCTTTATGAAACATTTACTAGCCGTGGAACTCATAACAAACCGTTAATGCACATAGTTTTCACCGATATAAAACTGGAACACAACACAACGCCTGAACAGTATGACTCCTATAAATAAACTCTTTCAGATCCCCTTTTTACTAAGGACAGGAAATTCCTATACACTGATAGTTATGAATAAACGATAAATAAGTAAATGAATAAATATTTCGGACATCTTATACACACATCTAGTTCCAAACTAATCGGAGCTTGTATTATGTGTAAAACTCCAAAAGAAATATTTTTGAATCACATACATTTGGTCCCACCCGGGAATCGAACCCGAGACCTCAAGCACTACAGTCGCATACGCTGCCACTGCGCCACCGAGGCAGTCAACTTTTAAGGAACCTTTTACACAAGCAGGGGCACAAGGGCCTTTTTTAAAGACGGGGTAGAATAAGTGTAGTTACCGCTACCCTAAGATTCTACTTCCCTGCGCATCACTAGCTCTTTGAGGGCGCAGAATTCAAAAGTATTTGTATCTTCACAAAAAATGAGGGATTACCTACACACGATTACAAGGATTAGATGTTTATACTGCCTTGTTGGTCTAGTGGATAGGTTCGATTCAAGTGTCGAGTCAAATGTTTGTAAGATCTGCAAAATATTAGGGTTCCGTTGCCAAATGGCAAAAAACGGAACCCTTATAGATTCGTCATGTCTGTCTGTCTGTCTGTCCGTCCGTATGTCACAGGCACTTTTTTCCGAAACTATAAGAGCTATACTGTTGAAACTTGGTCAGTAGATGTATTCTGTGAACCGCTTTAATAGTTTTACACAAAAATAGAAAAAAAGCAATAAATTTTGGGGGTCCCCATACTTAGAACTGAAACTCAAAAAATTTTTTTTCATCAAAACCATACGTGTAGGGTATCTATGGATAGGTCTTTAAAAATGATATTGAGGTTTCTAATATCATTTTTTTCTAAACTGAATAGTTTGCGCGAGAGACACTTCCAAAGTGGTAAAAAGTTGGCTCCCCCCTTGTAACTTCTAAAATAAGAGAGTGATAAAACTAAAAAAAATATATGATGTACATGCAAACTTCCAACGAAAATTGTTTTGAACGAGATCCAGTAAGTAGTTTTTTTTTAATACGTCATAAATCATAAACCGCAATTTACATTTCTTTCATTCAAAACACTATTATTAAAACATTGATGAAAGTTACAACGAACTATAAAAACGTTTATATGATGCTACGGAACCCTTCATGGGCGAGTCCGACTCGCACTTGGCCGCTTTTTTTTCGGAGTTTGGGTGTTTTCTATGTATAATATGTATGTAATTACAAAAAAAAAACTATGTTTATGTATTTCTATCAGTTGTCTAGTATTAATATAACAAGCTCTGCTTAGTTTGGGACTAGATGATGTTGTGTATAATTCTTCCTAAATATTTATTTATTTATATTTATTTATAATATACGAGCGATACTTCATTCTAGCTAACGGTATAACAAACCCAACCACAAAGAACGACTCTTAAAGTTTGTGTTCTGTTTACATAAAATATTAAAAAGTTATAGACGCATAAAGCCATACATTTAAAAAAAATGGTCATAACAAGAGCCCCCACGTCTAATTTTGCCGCACAAAATAGATAAATTTTTTAGCATAATGATCCCTCAAAGACGCTTACCCTTATGACGTGTATCTGTCAAAGCAAAATGTAGTATCAAATCTCGTATACGACTAAATGACAAGCAATTCCAATCGATGAGAGGCAATTAATCAAGAGAAGCGCTAAATCAATTTGTTACGGTGATTCGTGATGGTGTCACGAGCCATGTCATGGTAGATTAATGTAAATGGCTTCATTCAAAGGCTATTACTAATATAACAACCCACCGTAAAGCAAAATTATATTATTTATTCTATATAATATAGGGCAATAATGTAGAAAATGATTGTGATAAGCATATTAGCTGACTCCTGTAATGTATTTCATGTTTATCCATTCGATAAACTTAACTAAAAAAAAAAAGACTTCCGGGCGTCACCGTTCGGGATTTGTAGTAAAGTATCTAAATCAAAATGACTTAAACCACACGGTGTCTTACGCTGAGCCTTAAATAGTAGGAATAAAAGAACAACTGTCATTAAAGCAGCACAACTTTTCCTATTTCCTACCCGCAACAATGTAGGTAACCTACTCAGTTATTAAAGAACGTCCAAGCACACGCACAGATCACCAATTAGCGGCTGGTCTTTATGGCGGAAGGAGGGAATAACCCAGCGTTTTAGGAAAGGAATGTAATAGTTAAATACTTTGAAAAAAATTAAACAAACACGCTTCTAAATTAAAAAGTAGAAAATATTTTTAATGTAAAAAGCGTGGGACGACGTAATTGAAATGTTTTTAGAAATTACCCCACGCGTGTTTGTTAGTTTTTTTTTTCAAATTAGTGTATTGTCATCGGTCCTCGATAAATCTACAAAGTTTGAACGAAATCTGGCCGTTTAAAGTGGGTCAAAATCGCACCTAAAGGAGTCCGTTAAAATAATAAGTTTTTCTGACGATAGATAAGAGAAACTTGCTAATTGAAATAGATTAATGAGTATAGGTCGATCATGTAAGAATACCAGTGAATCGAACAGGTAGTTTTCAGAAACCTTATAACTTAATTACTCCTATATGCCTTAAGTCTCACCTTAGCCTAAAATACCTGACTCAAGAGTTATATTGAGACAATATACTATGACATCATGGACTAAGTCACGTGTATTAGCAGATAATAACTTACTTAGTGTGTAACAAACGTGACTAAAATGCGTTTTATAAAAATACTTTTAGACTTTACGAGCGGAGTTGTAAAGAATGCGCTCTAATCGTGAGGATCGTATCACATAGATAATCTACAACATAACAGTCTTTAACAGTCCACTGCTGGACATAGGTATTGGCCTACTATACCACGCTGGCCAGACGGGTTGGTTTCAAGTTTTCCTTCTCTTTGCATTGATGTTGTCTTGCGTAGTTTATCCCATAGTCGCCTTTTACGACACCCGCGTGGGATGAATAGGGATGGTGACACTCTGTATTCTTAATCCGTCACCACACGGATAATCTATTACTTATTTAAATGGTAGTAAGATACGGTCAAACAATGTCACGGAGATTGAGAATAATCATAAGTCATTCATCTTCATGATGTCATCTATCCACCTACACGAAATAATGGAAGCCAACTATCGCCGAAGTCAACCCCCTTTTTTAAGATACTGAGAAAATGAGATTTACAAGTATTTTAATTACGCAAGTGCTGCAGTCGATTTTCCAGGAAAAGACGGGCTCTCTGCCAGTGTATATTTATTTAGAAGATTCGGTGTAAAAACCCAGAAAAAATCTCAATCATCAACTTATATACATGATCCCCCAGTCATTGAGGATTCGGTTCGTTAATTTAAAATCGAACAGATCCGAAACAGATATTTTTTTTATTTCTATGAACACTCTTAGTTAAATTATCAAAATCTCGGGAGCTCGGTAAGCTATTAAAGAAACGCAGATACTTTTTCAGTTTTCAAAATGGCTATTTTCAAAGAATTCTCAAGGAAAAATAGTTGGAAAATCAAAGTAGTCATCTTTTTCTTGCATATACCGCTTAGAAAGACACTTTTATATTTAAAGACTACTTTACATAACAGGAAAGACCATGAAACAGCACGACTTTTCATATGAAAGAAATACTGACATGTCAGTATTTTTTTACAATACCTAAACAAACAACAATTTGTCTTTTTTCACTATGTTAACCTAAATCTATATCACCTTGCACATTAGTCTAAACTGTTTTAGATAAGTATTAATGTAAAAACCAATTTAAAAATGTAAATAATTCGTGTTTCCATATAGACAATACTAAACTACACTCGGTTCCAAAAATAACGGGTCAGTCACATAAACCCGAATATCTCCCGAACTACGTATGCCATCCTAATGAAACGAAGACTGTTCAATTGAGAATTTAATTATACAGATAAAAAATACAATAAAACTTAGTTACACCCACAATATTAATCTTAAATTAAAAAAAAACTAAAGTAGTCATATTTTTCTTAAGATTACATTTTTTTTATGATTGTTTTTTTGCTGTTTTTCATCACTGGAGGCTTCATCACGTGGAGGCAATACAAAGTATGAAATGAAGAAAGTGATGAAAAACAGCAAAAAAACAATCATAAAAAAAATGTAATCTTAAGAAAAATATGACTACTTTAGTTTTTTTTTAATTTAAGATTAATATTATGGGTGTAACTAAGTTTTATTTTATTTTTTATCTGTATAATTAAATTCTCAATTGAACAGTCTTCGTTTCATTAGGATGGCATACGTAGTTCGGGAGATATTCGGGTTTATGTGACTGACCCGTTATTGGTTTATGTGACTGACCCGTTATTTTTGGAACCGGCTTTATTAAACAAGCGCTTCTACATAAAGTGTATGCAAATAACTTGCATACTTGCTAACTGGACCCATTGTCCTTAATTATCTGTCAGACAATTAGCGGCCACTTAGCGTCTAAAGACGTACGCTTGTTTATAACTGTTCAGGAATTTAACATCACACTAATATTATAAAAGCGAAAGTATGTGTGTGTGTTTTTGTATGTTTGGTACGGATTAATACTGGACAACACAAGGCTACTTTTTATCCATTTACAAATTGGAATATACATATTAGCTTTTCTTTAGGGCCACAGCACACTAGCTACTTTTAGCATCGGCGATCGGCGATTTGGCGACTGCATCGATGCTGCATCGCGTTTTAGCGACTTTCTGCGTTCGATCGCGGTATCGTAAACGCGCGTTTTAGCGACTGCTCAGATGCCAAATCGATGCTACCGGCATCCGAATGTGTGCGGAGAGTAGCGTTTAGCTGCTGTGTCACGCTTCTAAAAAGCGACTGAATCTCCGCGTTTGGCGTTTTTAAGTGTGCGGTGTAGAGCGTTCGGTCGCCGTATTTAGCTTCTAAAAAGCGAGTAGTTGCCGAGTAAAGTAGCTAGTGTGCGGTGGCCCTTAAAGGAGGAAGAGAACATTCTGGAACAAGTCACTTTTCTAACACCTAAATTAAAGATGATCCATTCGTTTAGGAGCTATGTAGTTGAACACAGACGAACTTCAAATCACTAAACTCACATTAAATTGTGCTTACTCAAACAAATAATGACAATAACAGTAAGTAATAGCAACATACCAACTGCATGCCACGACATAACGCGAGCTATTAATAAACCATTAAAAAGAAGATACGTGACCTATTTACTCAATGGTGGTAATATGAAAAGACGTGAAAGTATTTCAACCGTTTTAGTTAATGTGCCTTTCAATGAGTGTCAACGACCACACGAAGCTTCTTAATACTGTTTGAGAGCATCATGGCGATTTGAGCCGCTATTATTTACGGTACAAGTGACATGGTGCACTCCCCGCAGCTACGACTATTATGACAAATTATGTAAAAAAATAAAAAGTATTTGCACAGTTTCAAGACGAGAGAGATAAATTTTACAATATCTATAACATTGTTTATCCTCTTAAAGTAACTTCTTCAGGAACAATCGAGTGCATTGAAATATTAATAACAAGAAACGCTGAGAAACCGCTTGAGTCTCGTGAGAAGTTTTACAATAATATAATAAGAAAAAAGTGTAAGAATCAATCGTTCTCAGGACATGACTGCACGGTTGGCCTAGTGGTTTAAGCGGTCGCCACGCCGCTTCCTACTGCGCCAAACGTTGTGTATTCAAATCCTACTCGGGATAACACTTTGTGTGATTGTTACTTTAAGTGTAGGTATGTGTATTCGATTGCTTATTGGGTACTGGCAAGACAATGTTGTGGCTACGTTGGGGTTGCCATCCCCAAATAAAAAAAAAATAGAATTTGAAGTTGGCTAATCCAGGACAATTCACTTTAAAAACAGGACGCAACAATAGTTTGCAATAGTTATATTAACATGTAGTGAATATAAGTGAAATGAAACTTAAGTAATTCATCACCTTCATCTTCCTAGCCTTTATTCCCAAGTTTATTTAGGGTCGGCTACTAGTTCAACCGGACTTAAATTTCAGTTTTTCCACGGCACGGCAGCGCGATAACTTGCGTCTGCGAGTCGTGAGGCCGTAACCAAACAATAAAATTTTAAAAGAGGAGCTCGAATTATTTTAAATTTAAAAACCCAGGACGCTTCTTAAAAACTATTCAGGACATCCCTGGACACGTCAAAAACTAGGATATGTCCTGGGAAAACAGGACGGTTGGCAACTCTGGGCTACGTAATGTTATCCTATGATAACAACCGGGACCGACTGTTTAACGACCGAATCACGGAGACGCATATGATATCATGACACTAATGGTTAACTATCCAGGTACTGATCGCACCATCGTTCCTAATCACCTAGGACAACTGGTCTACGAGCTTCATTATACCAACCTATTATCAAAACCGGTAAATTTAAGTTTTTCAATTGATTTCTACTCGACAGTGGGCCGGAAGAGCGGTAAACAGGAGTGTCAGTTGTTGATATACAAATAGTTACTATACGCCTATACAGACTCGAACAGCGGAACATAATTTCGGCACGCAACAACTCACTCGACCGGTTAATATTTATGCATACTGATTAAAGTCATCGATCTTAGTTAACTTAGGAATGTACCAAGAGTCATGTCGACTTTCATAGTTTTCTCCAAATGACCCTGGCTGGAGATATTCAATCACAGTGCCGTAGCATCCTAACGACAAGACGTTATACCGACATTAAAACAAAATAGAAACCGTTTAAGGGTTTAAGTGTTAGTCTGAATTAAGGTTTAGAGGATAAAATAGTTAAAAGCAGTCAGTAACACTCTTAGAATTACTTATGAGGTACTTTGAGTGTCTTTGATAGAACGTAGAAACATGTTCAGTGGAATTTCTTTCCGGGAAATGCAATTCAAGTCAGTGCACAGTTTGAGCTCTAAGTGTGAAATGAAATATTGTGGAAAACGAAGGGAACGTTTTTTTAAATAAAAATTTAAGCCTATCAAAAAGTGACTTTACTCTGCCTGATGTAAAGTATAAGTAGAATCCAGGAGTATGGTCACCGTCCTCCTTGTAATCTAGACAATGCAGCATGGTGACCCACACCACGGCGAGATGTTGCATGAGATGTTGCATGAGGCCTCCGCAGACCGGGAGAATGATGAAGAATGATTAAGCCTCCCGTCTCACATTTGCCAACGAAAGCTGCCAATTATAGGCTGGTCTTCTATGTAAATAATTTGCAAAATAATGACATGACGGCCGGTCCGAAATAATGCCGGCAATTTACGCTAAGTTTTACTGATTCCCGTGGCAGGTGACTAGCGCACTAGACCAGAATGTATATTGGAGTAAATCTGTGTAGATTTTCTCATTCTTAGGGTTCCTTAGAGCAAGCAGAGATATTCAATTTACGAAAGCCTATTATGTGATACAGCTAAAGTTTCTCATTAAAAAAAAAGACTTGATACAATAATGGAAGAAATGACCTCAAATGGACCTTAGATCTCGATAATGGGTCTCTGTAATAATAGTGCTAATTGATTATCGAAAGTAATAAAGAGGCTATTGATTGCTCTTATTTTATTCCAGTGACAAATGTTCTTTTATACGGATAATAAAACAAACAGCACTAAGGAAAACAGCATGTAAGGCCACCCAAGTACCTTGAGTGATGACATCAGTACCGTGCCGTTCCAACTTTAAATGTGTCATTTGCACATTCTTCTATTTTAAAAATAAATAAGGTGGTTCTAAATTTAATTGTTTTTTTATATTTCTTACTTTAGAACTATACTGTCTTATTAAGGCTAAGTACACACGAAGCGTTTTTCTCCCGTGCCCGCTGCGGTTGCGGGCCCGCAGCTTCCGTTGAATGCAGATTTGTATTTAAAAAAAACAAAGCACAACACACGACGCGTTTTACGCCCGCGGCGTGCGCGGTTGTTTGCGGCTCCCGCTGCACCGGCGGGCAACCTGTAGAACCGCGCGGGTCGCGGTCGCCCGCGCCCTCGGCGGGTTGCGCCCGCGCGCTCTTCGTTCGCTTGGCGGGTACGATCTCTACCTTGAATTAGTGGATGCACCCAAAACTTTCTGGTCTTTCTTTTTTTAATTCTTCTGTGAAGTAAATATAATGCAACAGCTCGTTTCTGGTGTGTGTCCATGGCGGTCTGAACCTCAACTGAACATTACCGCATCTTGCAACCGCCTGTCTTGCGATCATTGCCCGCAAACGTGGCGGGCGAAGATCGCAACCGCGACGGCCGCGCAACCGCGCAAATAACCGGTTTCGTGAGTATAGAAAAAAAACCGCAGTTCCACCACCGCAGCGGGCACGGGAGAAAAACGCTTCGTGTGTACTTAGCCTTAGGAGGCCCTTCAATGTTTTTCCGTAGGTTTCTTTATAATAAGAAGAAACTACTATATAAGGGTATATAAGCTATATAAGCAATAAAGAACAGAAATACAGGTTACTCCAATGACCACAATTTTAAAGTAACTGGTGGGGTCGTTTATTGTTTAAATATAGTGATTGCAAAATTGGGATTCGTAGAACTTAATTTTTAAATATTGTATTTATATAAAGAGCACGTTCTTTGGTCTGTGTCATAAAGTATTAAGTTTACATAAATTATAATTTATTTTAACTGGCTTTTATTACGTTATCGACGTTTTAACGTAAGTTACGAAAAACCCAATTCGTTATAATTGGTTCAATCATTAGTGGAAAACCTCAGCGTAGGTGTTTTAGTTTGGATTTGAAGCTCATTAACCCGGATTAATGTGTTGTACAAATGTTACGAGTTTCATTGATGAAATGCCAGTTTTAAAAGGTGTTTTTTCAAAGGTCTACTAAGAAAATATGCGTGTGTAGAGAGATCTTCATAGTTAAGTTTATAGTCGTGCTACTTCAGTAACTTATGAGTACTTAAGTTCAAGGCTCTTAAGTTATAATTACATAGTACAAGTTACAATATAATTTAACCTGCGGCTCTCTGTAGTTTTGACAGTTCGATATAATCTATGTGACGTAATAAAATGACAAACTGAAAAAATATTTGACATCAATTTGTTAAAAAAACATCTGGTTATCAAGGCTTCAAAGGCTGTAGGTAATTACCGGTTTTTCAACAAATCAAGTACAAACTCGAGATGCGGTGATGAAATCCACAAACTGAATGAAGACGACAATCCCGATATTCCCGATTTATCACAAGATTAAGCACAAGGAGTTCTTAAATTAGAACTTGGATTGCATCGTAAAGATACGGTCTCACAGAACAGAGGAAGAGGCCGTGAGTGCCGTGACACACTTGCCGATTACCATTGCTAATATCGACAACGCGTACTTACCCCACGTCACATGCATAAATACCTACATCTTTAGCTACATTTTACTCTTCTTAACCTCTGAAGTTGTAGAATTAATAATCTTATATATAAAATTCTCGTGTCACAATGTTCGTTCCCATACTCCTCCGAAACGGCTTCACCGATTTTATGATTTTTTTTATTCATATTCAGTAGGTCTGTGAATCGGCTTCTATTTTTTATACCCCTAAGACGCAAGCGGATCTGCGGGCATCAGCTAGTACCTAATAAATATTTCGGACATCTGACACACAACATTAACTAGTCCCAAACTAAGCAGAGCTTGTATTAAGGATACTAGACAACTGATATAAATACATAAACATACTATTTCACGCGTATGACGCGAGTGGAGCCGCGGGTATCAGCTAGTTATATCTATACATATAAATATAATTGAAGTGTTTGTATGTAATATCAATTTTTTGTCTGTCTGTTTGTTCCGGGAAATCTCTGAAACGACTGGATCGATTTTGACGCAACTTTCACTGGCAGTAAATCTACCTTCGCTCTGTGGTGTTAAAAAACTTAATAAAATGATGTGCAATCATAAGTCATAATAGCAGCTATAAACCAGTTTTCAGATGAAAGATATTACACAATGGGAACTGCACAATTCTTGCATAATGACAGTTATTCTAGTCACAGCTATTGTGGCTGCAGTTAGATAATAACAGACAAATACTATTTACTCTATAACTAATATGCATTGCTCTAATGCCTTTATCTTTTATTTCTATGTAAGTACATATATCTATTTAAAAGCTAAGAAATAGGAACCTTGGACACAATAATATGAAGCTTTTCAGCCGACTGCATTAATACAAAGGTCATGTTATTTGAGCGTATGTGAGTAAGTTCTTTGGCACTCCCTACAGCCCAAACGGCTTGACGGATTTTGACATATTATTATGAGGTGTTGTTGAATACATTAGAATTGTGGAAGTGACAAGTGAAATTTAGGAAATGGCCCCCGCGAATGTAATAATGAAATATCTTAAAATTTTAAATATAAATATTTACCTATACATTATATTAAGTACATTTTCATTAATGTTTTAATATTAATTGACAAAAAATATTCAAAATGTATCAGGATGAATACGAATTTGAGATATAAAACTGATTTTTAAAACGAACTACTTAGTTGATTTAGAAAAGTCGGAAATTAAATAATTATTATAGAAACAAAAAACCTGACTGCTTAAAAGTAATGAACTGAAAGGAGAAAAACAAGTATCACAATATCCGTATGAAATTAGAATTCCTACGTACCTAGATATATTTATCTAAAAGCCAATAAATTTTAACTTTGGACACAATAATGTGAAGTAAAAAAAATTATTTCCTATTATGTTATAAATATGATAAAATTATTTTTATCAAACAGATTAATTTATGCCACATGATATAGTTTTATGTGTAGTATGAATATATTATCTTTAATTTATTCCTAAGAGAATAATGTATAAATAAACAATTTAAAAATAGGCACTCCTTTGACATTTACTTTCCCTCCATTTCATTGTCTAGATGACTTAAGAAATAGAAAATAAGAGGCAAAGGCATAAATAAATGTAAGGCCAATTATAAGGCCTAGTCAATGACTCATAACTACATGATGTCATACTACACTTACAAATGTTTTCAAAATAAACAATTATATCATTCATGTTTAGACAAGATTGGAGTGTCTGTTTGTAATATTAAAATAACTGCTTTTTACTAGATGCATGCAAATGTACACACAGTACATATGCCAAAATATTTTTTGTACAATTTATGTCTGTATGTTCCAGGTAATTCCTGAAAGGGCTGGACCAAAATGAAAGACTGTACGGTTGGCCTAGTGGCTTAAGCGGTCGCCACGCTGCTGCCTACTACGCCAAGTGTCGTGGGTTCAAATCCCACGTAGGACAACACATTGTGTGATTCACAATTTGTTGTTCTGAGTCTGGGTGTCCTTTGTGTCCGTTTCATGTATGTTTGTAAAGTCCCCCGCGACACAGGAATTTATATTCCCAATGCGGGAGTTGTCTTTTAAAAAATGTCTGTTAAAAAAAAAAAAAAAAAAAATCGACAGGACTTTTGCTGGCAGATAGCTGATGATATAAGGAGTAACTTAGGCTACATTTTTTAGACTAGCTTCACCCCGCAGTGTTGCCCACGGTAACAACAACAAACGTGGATAACACCGCCAGGCTTAGCTAGTTTAAAATATAATTGAAACACTTGGAATGACTGTACAATAAGATAACTTTCTATTAATCTTTTTTTTATTAAAATACATATTATGTGTTTATATAACTTAGGTATATTTCTAATATTCATTATTACTTTCTTGGAATCATAATATGGGTTTGTTTTAGTATACAAATAAAATTTATGTAAAAAAAATTCAGAAACCTGTTTTAAGTTCAGCAAAGTTTTGACACTGGATTACAAAATATCAGCCATGTAGTTTTTTTTTCCAACTAAACTATACTAAAATATACTTAAAAAAATGTAATAGAGTAAATGTAATATAAGGTAATAAATAAATTAATAAAATGATCTTTACAGTAGTTATTCAACAAGACATACATTTAAATTAAGTAAAATAGAATATTACTCTGACAGTATTGAAACAGGTGTGAATAGCAAGGATGCCTACAGCTACAGGTAAAAACAAAGCTATAACAACAGTTCTTACTAAAATATTTAGTGTCAAATTTATTACAAAAAAAAAACTTTTGTACAAAAAAAATGTTGTCTATAAACAAATGAATCTGCATTATGTTAACTTTTATGCATGTATGTATCATCTCATGTCATTATTTATTGTTAGATAACTATCAATAAATAATTTTACGCTAATATTGTTAAATGTTAATAAACGTTAAATGATGTCCTTATTTACTTTTAAGTTATTTTAAACCGTAATACATTTGAATTTCTTTTGACTTGCCTTGAAAAGATAATGAATTCAGAATTCATATCGACCCCACACATTGTCTAGACCGAATGTTGTTTTGACTTATCATTCGCGAAACAATTTTGGCGCTAAAGTTAAAAGAATTCCATATGAAAATATCTAGTCAAAGAGTTAACTAAACTATGTCTCGATATAGATGCAAATAAATAATATGTTACGTTAAACAGAGGAAAAACTCACCTCAAATGCAAATTATCGATAAAGGTATCGGTGGTCAAATTGTCCAACAGAACAAAGTCGGACACACCAACTTCTGGCTGGGTCGCCATCGTTGATTAAATACTTTGCAATCCACCACAACAATGAATGTTCACACACAACTCATTCAATGTAAACGTTAAAGTTTTGTCAACAAACCGTTAAAATGACAAATAACTGAAACACAACCTCTTCCTCCAGACACTTTGTTCAAACTGTCACTTTTTTAAATTTATTCAATGTGTCAGTCAAAATGGTGATAATTGCCATTCAACAATTTTTTTCCCGATTGCTTGAAATGGTTAAGGGCACACCATAATATTTTACTTTAAATTATATACTAAAACAAAACAGCGTAATGTATTAATAAATTGTAATTGTTTCTAAAATATATAATTATGGTAAGATCAAAAACATAGTTTTTGAACTGAGCACACCCAAAACACCGCCATTTTCCTTGTTGTAGGTGCCTCAAATGTCATAATAATTTTAATTTTCATGTAAAATAAAAGTTTCTTTCATTTTTATCTTATTTTCTTAATTTATTTCATCAAATAACATTAATTATTTATTATAAGTATTTATAAGTTTCAATACTGAGCTTGTGTATAGGGGATAAGCTCGTGACAGTGATTCGTGTTAGTCGTAATTTCAAGGATTCTCAATGTCCTACAATGAGGATCATCTTCATAAAAGGTAGCAACAGCATAACGCCCACAGACTAAAGATAAAAACCTATGTGGTTGTGTTCATACGGTGATGAGAACGCGAAGTGTGGTGAAAGTGCGCGTATATTGATGGGACAATGAGTGATTCTCCAGGCGTGGAGTGGCTCCCCGCGTTTAGCCCTGGCCCGCCACGCCACAGCCCGCTGGGGCCTATTCCTCGCTTCCTGTACGAAGATGTCCAGCCACTCGGCCTGTCACAGGAAAATAATAACAAAGAGGCGGACCAGAAAGAGAACACGAATAAAATAAAACATGCGAAGCCTGCGTACAGGTAAATTATTTTTATTTTGCGTGAACTTGAATACTTCCTAATACGTATAAGTGCGTCACCTGCAATGAATGTGACCCTTAAAATGATGAGTAATGAAGTTTTCATTAACACAAGGTTTTTTACTTCTCTGAATTTGACAATTATGTTTCTAATGCTGACCAAGGCATTGGAAACACTTGGGTACACAGTTTGAATATTATCTGTTAAACTATTTTCTATGTATATTAAGTATGTATTTACAAAAAAAAGTATGTTTATGTATTTATATCAGTTTGTTTAGTACCCATAACACAAGCTCTGCTTAGCTTGGGACTAGATGATGTTGTGTGTCAGATGTCCAAAATATTTATTATTTATTTATTAACTTCATAAAAATTACAAGGGCAATTAGGTTTTCTGGTGTATACAAATTTAAATATAACATGAAATTTGACTTGATTGAATGACTATGATATTTTTTATTAACAAATTAATAAAAAATCTAAAAAGAGCATGCAGTTTTGTAGTTTGTATTTGTAAGAAGTTTGCTAACTCTTATTACATATTCCAACCCTTACAAGAGGTAATTCATTGATAAACAAAAACAAAAAATACATTTTTTACAGTTACCATTCAGTAATTTTCAAAACAAAATAGTTGTGGAGATCTTCTTATGTATTCTTATATATTTTTTATTCAAAAACAATGTTTTGATGTGAAACAATCACACATTATTCATAAAATAAACATATTTTGGGTAACATCCTTTAGTTCATAGTTTCAGATGCCTAGTGTTCACAAATAATATGTAATTACCTTTTTTGTTTACATGTGGAAACCCCTAGGGTCTTCACCCTGCCTGTCGATGTGGTGGGGTAGTGTGTTGGAATCAAACCTACTAAAACCACAACGGTGTTTGGACGAGTCCAGGGTCAAATCCCCTTCTGGACCACTCCCAGGCTTGTCCGCCTCTTTAAGACCCTCTCTAGGCAAGCCACTAATGCAGATGCAGGGGCAAACCCATCATGTCCACCTGTGAGCCTTACCTAGGTCTCAATCCTAAATAGAATAGGCCGAATAACATAACTGTATAGACAGCAAAGATACTACAATAAATTAATTAAAAATTTATTACCTAATATGTTGTCAAACAAGTTATGAAAACTTAATTTCTCCTTAATGGAAATTTTCCAGTGATTAGAGCTCTTTAAATAGCAACCTTAGATATCTCGAATATGACTGTCTGATCCTAAACTAGGCACAGCTACAGTAATCAGACTGCTGCCAAACACACATGTATCTAAATACATACAATTATAATTAAATTACACCAAAAGACAAAACAAGTAACCTTCCTCAATATAAAAATATTTGTCTTGAGTGCGAATCAAACTTATGACTCCTGGATAACCAATCACCCAACAGGCTTGTTAGATAATTTTCAATATCTAGAGTCTATTTTACTTGTATACATCTACCAGATTAAGAGAGAGCATGTAAAGCTATCGGTCCCAGTTGTCATGAACATCTATGGCAATCGTTATTGGGAAGTCAGTGCCCTCAAATTTATTGATAACTAGTTCAACCTTCGAATTTTAGTTCTCCCTTAGGGTTGCGGAGGTGCAATGCCAGTCGCTCCGTGGATAAACTGATATTCTGGTAAAATCGGTTGAACTAGTAGCCGACCCCAAATAATATTGGGAATAAGGCTAGGAAGAAGAACATCTACCAGATACTCTAATGTGTGCAGTTTTATGCAGGTCATCATGTTGAATGGTCTGCATTCACAACAAATATGGTGACCACTATTTTTGAATGCTACTCATACTCTCCATCAGGAAGAGTAGCCACTTTGGCAGGCATATAAAAAAACAAAAACTTTTTCTATCTTTACAAGTAAGTAATGGTTCTATTCACAAACATTTTTAACTTTAAGTAATGATTCTGTCTTACTTTCTACTTCAAAGTTAAAAATAACACAAAGCCACTGATTAAAGCTAAATCTATATATCTATACAAATAAATAAAATTGAAGTGTCTGTATGTAATATAATATCAAAGTATATACAGCACGGACATACAAAATGCAATTTTTATTTGTCTGTCTGTTTGTTCTGGATAGTCTCTGGAACGGCTGTACCAATTTCGACGGGAATTACACTGGCAGAAAGCTGATGACACTAAGGCCGTGTTCAGACCAAACGTATGGTCAGCCGCCGAATGTGAGCAGGCTCACTGTGAGCCCCAGTGTGAACGTGAAAATAAACGGTATTTTTCGTTCACAGTATGCTTACAATACGCTATAGCTTATAATACGTTAATGGTGTGAACAAAACAGTCGGCTTGTATACGTTCACACCGTATGCGTATGCTGAGCGGCCGACTATTTTGACCGAATTGAATAGAGTCCGCCGGCAGAGCTGTATCTAATACGCTAACGTAGCTACGTAGCCAATCAGCGTCCGCGGCGCGTAGTGACGCGCTATATTAATCGGCGCTGCCGAATGTCAGCGTCTACGCATCTAGCATTATAACGTATTGTCGGTTAGATGTGAACGAAAAAGTGAATATGTATGGAAATATAATAAACTGCGTAACGCTCGCTCACATTCGGCGGCTGACTATACGTTTGGTCTGAACACAGCCTAAGAGTAACTTAGGCTAAGATTTTTTGGACTAGCTTCATTCCGTGGCGATGTACAACAATAGCCGCTGGACTCAGCTAATAATGTATGTGAATAGAGCCATTATTTATTAAGTTTCAGTCCCTCAGTCAAATTTAGTTGCAGAGGTGAAGATAGTTTCTTGACATATTTTTTTATCTTACTTTATTGTATGTAGGTATCTTAAAAATATCACCCAAATCATATGCTTATATCTTTTTGTGTTAATCAGAAGATTGTGGCTATGTATGATATGAAATGGAGTGAATGTTCTGATAAATTTTGTATAATGCCTTTATATATATGTATGTAACTAGCTAGCCTAGCAAACTTAATACTGCGTTTTTTTTTCGTGAATATTTTCTAAGTATTAAAAAAAAAATCAGTATTTATACGTACCTCAGCTTTTCATGGGTAGTGTGCAGTCGTGGACTAACAAACTTTGGTCTGACAATACATCCATTTCGGTGCAGTTGACCAGAAGTTATGCTTGCATATACATTTTGATGATTCATTTTATTTCAATGAAATAATCTTGAACTTTGTTCCATAATTAGCAAAATTCTCATTCCATTATTATCAACATAATAAGTACAGTAAACTAGCAACCATATGTTAATTGATAGAAAACGGATTACTGCAGCAATGTCCTGGAGAAAGCCAATTAACACCACTGAGGTCAAAATACATAATCATTCTACAAGAGAAATTCCTAGTACATATAACTGACATTTTATAAAATAATCTCGGCCTAAAGATGTCTACTGTTGCACATTGGCCTCCCCTAATAGGCTCTGTGCTGCAACCATCAAATGGCGTCCTGCAACATTTACCTTTTAATTTATATACCTGATGCAACTTCTGTACAGTTAGTTGCAAAGATAAGAAATACTCAGTAATGAGCTCAGATACTGTTTGCACAGCTCACTATTTGGGTATTAGGTACATGTTAAATAAATGATACCACATAGTTTGATTTGCAACGTACACGTCTTGCTAGTACGGTGGACTCGCAGCGAATGTGCGGCCAGTGCAGCGAGAGACTATAGCACACCCCACCAGTAGTAAAAACCATTAAATACTGTGCACCTTACCACAGCTATCGAAGCTGGAAACATTGGAAGACTTCTTTGGAGAATATTGCCTGAATTTCCCTCACACCTAAATGACTCATAGCTAATGAAGCAATCATAGCCGAGTGGCCTTAGGTGATTGGAAACAATCACAGGGTAACCAACGACGGCGCGGTCAGACCTAGATGGGTGACCGTTTGTATTGCGTTTCCGTGATTCGGAAGTCACGTTAATGGTGATCGCACACTTATCCGCGCCGAATGCGCCGCACGAACCAAAGTCAAGGAGGCCTTATCCGCAGCGGAAGAATCGTCCGCGCCGAAAGCATCGACCGCGTCGAAGAAATCATTTCAAGAAATAGTACTGGTGCGTTGCTCTGTCATACGCAACTGATAGAATGCGGGCGCATCGACCGAGGCGTCCTCATCATCCGCGCCGAATTTTATGACTTCATCCGAATTCGTCTACGATTTCTGCGGTTCTTCCAGATGCGGACGATTCGACGCGGGTAAGTGTGCGAGGTTTCATGAGATTTCATACAAAGAATTCTAAAATTCGTTTCGTTCGGCTCGTTCGACGCGTTCGCCTCTGATAGGTGTGCGATCACCATAAGATTTCGATCCCGGTTGTGATTATAAGAAAACAGTCGTGAAGCTTAGTTTGAGGCCTTCGGGAGGCTTAAAAACATCCCACGATAAGATTACGTAGCCCGGACATGTCTTGCCAATCCCCAAACGGACTCGGGAAGCGAGGGGACGTATGATTTGAGACCGTGTCCAGCAGTGGGACGTTATGAGTTGTCCTTGTCTGAATGACTCACCTTTCAGTTTCCGTTTTTCGAGCACATTCGCCTAAATTCTTGCTCCAGGGTTCTGCACTGTATAGATGACGACCACTGGCATCAATCTAGTTATGACACTGCTAGTATAAAATTTATTTACAACACAGGTATCAAGAAAAAAAGAGACTATGAAATTATCAATTTGTGCCTGTCATTTCTGCTGGTTGATATTGTTATAAAAAATAAAAATACCTCCGATAAAAAACATTAAACGTACAAGAATGACAACGACGATTTTAATGCAACATGCTCTTTTGTGATGCACATATTACACCCTATTATCTGATATACCACTCAAAGATATTTTTGAACTTGTTTTTAATTTCCACTTCTATTATTTCCCATGAACTCGGTTGATAGAAAATTTGAAATCGGTTAATCCGGAGAAATACGACAGATACACAAATCCGCCAAACACGTCAAACTTACCATCGTTTTTGCGTCGGGGGTTATTAGAAAAGCATTGTCATAAAGTCGCAACACCGTATAGTCGCCATTCTTCCGTTTAAGTTTGTTCTAAAAGCTAATCTGAGTGCTTAGTGTGAGTGTATTTCACATAATTTGAACAAAGAATCGACTTCAAAGAAAAACGATTCCGAGTACCCAAATCGCGACATGGGTGCCTGTGATATTTAAGGAGTTCCCTCGATTTCTCCAGGATCCTATCATCAGAGGTTTCCTTATCATGGGACCACTCGAGAGGCACCAGCTTTCAAATAAGAAACAAATTATCAAAATTTGTTCACCCAATCGAAAATTCTGAGGTTACAAACATAAAAAAAATACAGAGAATTGAGAACCTCCTTCTTTTTTGAAGTCGGTCACGGTGTCCACATTCGGAGTATCGAGTTGCCTACACTTAAATTTTTAGCAATGGCAATCCGAACATGCTAGGCTTCGAGAGAAAGTCGATGTATTGTGAAATAAAACGCTCATTAAGCCCTCTGATAAAGAAAGCTATAAACCTTTTCTTAATTACGTTCTGTTATTCTGTTCCAGCTATGCCAGCATGATAAGACTAGCGATAAGTAGCTCACCGAACGGCAAGATGACGCTGAACGAGATATACACGTACATCTGCAACGCTTTCCCCTACTACAAAGAGGCGGGCAAAGGATGGATGGTAAGATATGTTCTATTATATTGTAAGGGTGACATCAATTGAGCATATCAGTGTGAGTCTGTCTTGAGATTCGCAACCTTAAAACCTTTCGCAAATTTCGGTATGGGTATACTAGGTCATTACATTTTTTACTGTATGCCGGCAACTCTGAACATGACAGTTTTTCAAAAATAGACCCTCTCCCCCCCCCCCTGGTCTGTGGTCAATGTGTTCATACAATCACAGACCGACCAGCGGCGGTTTTGACAAACGATTTTCCTAAGAATCGCTTCGAAGTAGTATGTAGCCCGAATAGAAACTAACGTACGATGTGAAAAGACCTTTAGAGGGACTTAACCTTTGAGGAATTCAGCACGCGCGACTACTGCGAGATATGCACTATCACACTGATATAGATAATATTAATGAATTATCTAAGTGACGTCAATTACAACTATTAAATTCGGTTGAACATTCGATTTTGGTGAATATTGATAGTTTTTAGAATAGATATATACAATGTGTCCGGTTACGAAGTAGCGATATTTTAGCTACTTATAAAACAACTATTTTAATATACAAATACAGCATAAACTTGGGTCCAACCTACCTCCACGCTAAATGGCAGCCATTTTAGTTTTTTAATGAAATTTCTCTACGTGTGTGCAAAAAACATCATATCAGGAAAATATTGGGTTTCAATGGGATAAAAATAGGCTTATTCGCCGGGTAATAATACTGTCTGTCATTTACATTATAAAAGAAAGTGTTTACTATCTGCAAACTTTAGCATAACAATTTTTAGAACAGATATCAGGCACAATAATATCTAGTCGTAATATACCGAACTTTTAAGAATTACTTTAGTTCGCCAATATTTTTAACGCATTTCTATCAGAAGGAACAGGTAACCTCTTTCGATAAAAAGCAAAAAAAAATGTTAAACGTCGCTTTTTATAAATGTATAGGTAGTGGATGTACTCTGCCTGATGGAAAGCATGAGTAGAATCCAGGAATAGAGACCACCATCGTCATTGTGAGTGCATACAATGTAGCATGGTGACCCATATCAGCCAAGCTGCTTACTGCTGCTGGCTGCTTTGTAAGATGTTTCTGCATCTTCTCTCGGCCTCCTCTGCATCTTCTTCGGTTAAGCGAAACACGCTTGACATCTTTAAAATACTTTTTTATATAATTACAGAACTCAATAAGACATAACCTGTCTTTGAATAAATGCTTCATGAAGGTGGCTCGGAGCAAAGACGACCCGGGCAAGGGCTCATACTGGGCGATGGACACCAGCTACAAGATGGCAGAGGTAGCACCCCGACGACGGAGGAGCCTAAGGGTCAGTACTTAACTGAAAATTTACTATTGACACTACTTTCTTTACTTGTTCAGATTAAAAAAATATAACAATCCATTCGCTTGGAGAGTGTCCATGGAGTTTCTTGTCTGTTCTTCTCCATAGGATCTACGAATTGGAACAGACGATTAGCTTCACGACTGACTACTGACTGACTACTTGACGTTTCAAAAGTGCCGTTGTATGGTTTACTTGAAATAAAATGGTTTTGATTTGATTTGCTTCAAGAAAATATTGACAGGTTGTAAATGTTCAAATGTATTGTGTCTTGCCAATTGTGATATTAAATACCAATAATAATTTGTATAAACTAAAACAATTTCTCCACTTGCACAGATGGCGCCGTACAGTCCTGAGTGCAGTTCAAACAGCAGCGGAGAGGCGGGGGGAGTGCTGCCCAGCGACGCGGCTCCCACGCCGCCCGCCACCCCCACCACTCCCACCTCCCCCAACGTACCTGGGATGGTCAAGGAGGAGACAGTCGTCAAGGAAGAATCTGGTACATACGTTTTGTTTGTCCAGTGAGAACCTGTGCTATCCCAAAGTGTTACAAACCAGGAGTGATCTTTTTTAAAAGAAACACTAAACACCTACAGATACTAACAATTTATTTTAACAACTAAACAACACATCCACCACCGCTCAACGCTCACGAGAAAATGAACGAGTAGTCCGGTCTTCCACTGCATCCCTCTACCGACATCAGTCGATCATACGTCAGCGTGACGTCAGCATGTCGTGCTACTAGCCCCCGCCTCCTCACACGATGCTTTTAACATAAGATTGTTAATCATTTCTAAGGTAGAATGACGATGGTACTCCTAGCCGAATTCGGCCACGGCGACCAATCCTTTTCCCCCCACTCTCACATTTCGGGAAGAGATGAGGTGCAGTATCTACGACTTTACGTGATCTACAAGGCACGGGGGTTACGTATGAAATGTCTAAAATAATAGCCCAAGTTCCAAACTTTAAGCTGTTGTCCAAAATTTGAATCAGGGGAAACCCTCCTAGGGTTAAAAGTTAGTATCTTTTAGATTAAATAACCATGAATAAATTTTTGGAAACAGATTCGCGACACACGGATGATGCGCTGTCAGCTCTAATGAATGAAGAATTGATGGCTGACGTGGATATTAGCAGAGGTAAGTATTGTGTCTTGGTCTTTCTGTTTATTTTTTTTGTTTTACTATCGTTAATAGCTTCGGTTCACCATTATATAAAGTAGTAACTAAAAAAGAACAGAAACTCATTTCTGATAATAAAGTGTGTAGGAGAATGGATGTCATATCCCTTCAACAAAGTTCACGCCATAACCGTTGAAAGCTTGTATACAATGATAACTAATGCGACAAATATCTATATCGCGATATAGAATTAGTATTGGCTCCATAGTTCGGTGTGTCTCACATAGATGTCGTTGTAATATATTTAGTAGTGCTGTATATACCCTCGTGGTACAGTGTGAGGTGGTGACGTCTATAAAGTGTTGGTTGTATGTTGTTGGGTCAGAGCGCTGGCGCTGGTCGGGCGCGCGGCGGCACGTGTGCGGCGCGCTGCGGCACAGCTCGCTGACGGACGACTACGGGAACTTCGTGGTCACGCGCCTCGACGACTGCGACTGCCCCGCCGACGAGCCCGACCCTACCCCCACCCCACCCTCGACCCCAGCCACACCCTCCACCCCCGCCACCCTGCCCTACTGGCACGCCCAGATTTTATAACACCCGCCCTGGCCGTGAACACCGCACGCGTTCTCGCTCTGAACGTCCATTTACTGTGAGCGCGCCGTGAGTATTGAACGTATATTTATGAACCGCAGATCATATCACGCAGATAATAAAGGACTCGTCTTTTTGGCATCTCTGTGTAGATTCCTTTGAATCGTCCGCTCTACTTTTTGTATTGATAGTTTTGACGGATAGTTTACTTAACGGAGAGTGTATCGGTTACGGAATGTATATTATATAAGGCCGGATGAGAGTATTATGAATTATGGAGCAAAGTATTGACCGAGTTTTTTTTAATAATCATTTAATGTCATAATAATATACAAAACCTATTACACCGTAAACTTTTTATTTATATTTTATTGTACACACATGAAGACATACATATAAAAGCTACAACAAAAAAGTCATGTACAAAGGCGAGCTTAACCCAAAACTGAGTTGTCTTCCAGCAAACTTTCCAACATCTTTATTAAAAAAACTCGGTCAACAATTATGCAATGCAATGGATTGTCGCTATTGATTCGGTAAATATTATAGAAATTAGAAAATGTGTTCTACAGAAGCTTGACATTTTTGATACGTTTTAAAGTTTCTACATGTAACGTTGAGATGACGGAGATGACATCCATGTTGGAGATGGCAAAGTAATATTTTTTAATAGAATTAGTCGCGGTATAAAACTAAGGAGAATATATAGCAGCGATATAGAGGCATATACAGTGCCACAAAAGTATTTGGCAAAGCGATAAACAAGTACAGCGTGCCATAGACACCTGATATATGAACGGACTGGCATGGCAAAGCATGTAATGAATTTCTTATCAAAGCTTTGATATACTAGATTTCTTTATAAAAGTTAACAGTCTCTGTCATCTCTTCGTGTGCAATTATTGTAACATAATACACATAATGTTATATTACAAAACTTTATATAACAAATAATGTAAGTAACAGAGAATTATTATAAATCGCCACATATCTACATATGTATGAATATAGCTTAGTGTAGTTACCTCGGGCGAGACTTTGTTGTTGAGTTTGTATAAAATGTAGCCGCAGTTCACTCTCAGAGGATGCATTAGACAGATCCATGATAGATCTAATCAGATCTTTTTTTTGAATAATATTCCTATAACAAGTGAATATGATTATTTTGAGTTCTTGACACTTTGTGAAGAAGATGTTCTGCAAAATAAGAAGGGATGAATCAATAAACGTGTAAATCAGGCAAGGATGCTCCATATCTTGAAGTCAGAATCTAATGAAAAAAAATATTGTTATCCATCATGGAACAGGCCAATGGATTTTCTGAGAATGAACCGTAACCACGGAGCATAGTGCAAGTGTAATGCTTGGGTCGTTGTACTGCAGAGAGAGATTGAATGTGCTACTTCTTGCTGCTTTCTTTATAAATATGACTCATTTAGTTGCAAGTGAAATACTGCAGTATTGAACACAACACTACAGTGCACCCAAATTATACCTTATGCAGGTACTCATAAGGTATAATTTGGGTACATATCCTCGGAGCAGTCGGCAGAGGCGTATTCAACCTCATTATATTGATTATTATAAAAACTGTTTTCAAAGATGATTATCTCTGCAGATAGCTCTTCCCAATAACCCATTTTGAATTTACGACAAGTATTTAATTCAAATAAGTACTTAAACCGTTTTGCCCTACTTTTTAATATAAAAGTATGCTCAAATTACCGTTTTATAACATTTTACTAACTGAACAAAAATTGAGCTGGTAACATTTTTTTTTTAAACTAATTGCTTTATAAGAATGTAGCACATTTAATAAAAAATGAACGTTGTATTTAAAATATGACAGTATTGAAGCCAGATTGGTGACAAACAGATCTCAGAATGACCAGTATAATATATTATTGTAAACTTAAAAAATATAATATACATATAGTGTGCTAATATTTTATAATTTTAATTGTGCATAATGTAATATTAGTTACGTTTAGTTTGTAACGAAATAATTAAAATATGAGTTAGTCTGTACGAATTTATAATTTAAATAAATATATAAATTATATTGCTATCGATGTACTAAATATCACAGTCACACTTATATACGTAAAATTGCTTTTTAGGGTACCATATATCGGCCTATTGATGAATACTTATGTTACGGTGCGTTTGTATTTACACTTTTTGTTATACAACCGTAGACAACATCACCTCTTTTATTTTATTATTATGTATATAATATCACGCGGAATATTTTGTTGTGTAAAATTCTTTATTCAACGAATATTACTTAATAGAAATAGTGGTTATTGATTGTTAAACTTATAATGTTATATAACAAAGAGTGTACGTTTTATATAACAATAAGCGTGTGTACACACAAACGCTGTTAGGTTCCGCTTGCCTAAAGTTTATAGATAATTTTTAGTTTATTTTACTGAGGTGCAAATACGTATTTTTGTGCCATAAACCATAAACTTTGGAGGATGGCATTGAACACTTAGATTATAAATAAAACTGTCCCATATCTTATTGAAAAATGTGTTCAAAAAAGTTTTTTAGAAGTTGTACCTACATACACGTGTAATGTTAGTATGTGTATATAGTAGTGATTAGTTAATATTAACAAATAACAACTGGGATGTTATATATTGTAACATTTTTACCCGTTTATAAATGTAATTAATGCCACGAATTTTTGTATGTAAATGCTCACATATTTATGGTTAAAAATGTTGCTTGTGTGATTCAGTCCTAGCGGTGTGTTGCCGGCGTGAATATGTGAGCATTATGTGTTTTAAGTGAATGATGAATTTGGACTGCGTTCACCATAATTGATTGTCTTTTCTACTACAGATTGTTATATTAATATGATGATTGCTAGATGAGAACTATAAAAATTGAGTACAATCCGAATGTCAAGTGTTATAGCATATATTAAAGAGTCCCTGGCGCCTAAACTATATTCTAATTGTTTCATTAAAAATGTACACAATCAATTATCGTAGGATTCAGTCCACATATGTTGATGTATCATTGTCGCTGTGGATCGTTGTGGGTCTATGTTGAATAATATACTTAAGTAATAACATGTTTGGTTAGATACTTTATAAATATAATAAAACGGTTTTTATTTACATTCCCTTCGCGTCAATATTGAGAGGATGTTATTTTTGGGTATATTTGCTAAGAATGTGTACTGATACATTTATTTTTAGAATAGAAATTGCGACCGCGAAATCTGAAATGTATTTGTCACTGAATTTGTATTTAGCAAGGAATATAATATGACGATATGATAAGAAAATATGTCATTTAGAGAATCTAAATTATATTCTAAAGCAGTGCTTAATTTGTTGGTTGGTAAATTTAAACTATGAATTATTACCTACTACGTCATCGCAGTGACAGTCTACTGATTGAAAATCTAGACACACTTAAACACCAAAATGGTCATGAAAGCGACTTAGGTGAAGGTTAGATATATATTTAACTCCAAAAAAACGTATAGAAAATTACGTAAACAACCTTATTAAACTACTAAAAAATCTACATTCATATTGGTAGACAGCGCATTTATTTATTATATTCTTTGCTAAATAAATTTCTAGTTGCCTTTTTAGTAATATCAGTTTTGAATATTCTTGATTGTATGAAGCGACTATATTTATATTTGTCAGTATTACATTGGCTACTGCAGTCGTACTGATGTATGACGAACAAACTTTTAAATTATGTAATGTTCATGAAGTACAACAGTATTGTTCTATTGTCGAGACTTTGGGGTGAACAGATACAAAATATTGTTTGTACATTTCTATAAACAGATGTATCAAATAATTACAAACACAATGAGGTGCATAGTATGCCATTAGTTGCCATCTTTATTATTTTTTGATAGTATTTATTGTTTTCTGTGATAAAAACTTTTTTTTTTTTTGAAGATGACATAATAACTAACTTCATATTATTTTTTATTTTAATATAGATCCTTCAGATGTGTCGTATGAAATAATATTATATATTAAAAGAGTAATGTTAATTTGCAATGTTGTACGTATTATACATACAGGGCGATACATTTGAAGTAGCTATGTAGTAATTATCATATAATAACTATAATTTTATGATGACGTGTGCTGTTTGCGACTCGGAGTAATTGTTTACGTGAAGAAACAGTTTCTCTTTGTACAAATTTTATATCGAAATGATGTTTTAAGCAATGGAGTGGTTGGTTTTGAGTCTATTTATACAATAGCGCGAACAATTGTATCAGCGTTGTGCAGCGCACGTCGTGGGATATAGCGGCTCCCGTTTAGTTACGTTATTTCGTTTTACTCACTCCGCCTATAATTGATATTAACGCGGCGATATGAAAAATTAACTATTTTATTGTAATCACATTAGCCGTTAATTTAAGAGTAGGATGTTCTACCTCTAAACAAATCATAGTTGATGTACAATATTATAAAACTTTTAACAGAAATATCGACTTTTATTTGTCGTCAACCTTAACATCTATTGTGTATGTGTCACGAAGTTATTCATTCTCTCGTTCACTGTGAATGAATGAGAAGGAAGCATCATGTCATCTCCAGCTTACGTGCGGTTGTGACAGTTCAGTCGACTGTTAGCGACAATAGCGAGTGGGCGCGTGCGTCAGTGAGCCTACAATATAGAGGAAGGAAGGAGTAGGCCTAGTTCATGACTGATGGTCTAGCAGTGGTTATAGATCTATATAACCACTACTAGACCAATATGTCTGATTAAAAGTTCCATCTTACTCTTCTCCTTATTCTATCAACTCTATTATTACTATTTTTATTTAATAAATAACTTTTTTTTTTAACTTTATCTTAATGCCCATGTAATACCATGTGGTTATTCTCTATGAGGTCAACCATCAAGTGATGTAGAAATATGATGCGGTACGTGCAGAATTAGGATATAAAATCTGACATGGTAGTTGAAAATTAATTCACAGATTTTTTCAGGCAAACATACCACATCAAAAGTGTCTAGGGATCAAGCATTTTTATGCGGATTTCTTGAGATTGAGATGTGGCTTTGTAATAAATTTATGATTTTATAAATTTATATGGATCCTTTTTGGTGCATTTCATAATTTGAATCAGGAACTGTCAATCAAATTCGAGTAAAAGATGAAAATCAGCTGCCAATATTTTCCCTATAAAAACATACAACGCATTGAAGAAATTATTAGTGCTACTGTTTCCCTACTACTGATTAAAACCAACGTTATTATGGAGCGGCGACGTCATTTAAGCAGGGAAGAAATGCTCAGAGCCGTGGGAATGATAGAAGCTGGTTCCCGGCAACGTACTGTGGCTTTAGCTCTGAATACAAGTCAGAGTGTTATCAGTCGACTTTGGACACGTTACCGAAGCACTGGTACCGTGGCTGAGCGCCATGGAGGACGGTATCGCTGCACCACACGGAGACAAGACCGATACATTCAAATCTTAACTCGAAGAGCTCCAACAATAACCGCCATGATGTTAGCCGTGAGGCTTCATCACTCTTCAGGGAACTTAATTAGCGACCAAACAGTCAGAAACCGCTTGCATGAAGTGAACCTTCATTCCCGAAGACCGCTACGGGTACCACCTATAGCAATGCACAATCGTAGGATTCGATATCAATGGGCTCTTGAACACAGAAATTGGGCAGAAGAACAATGGCGTTTCGTGTGCTTTTCTGATGAGTCTCGTTTTGGTATGAGACCGGATACAAGACGTATACGACACTGGAGAACCCCTGGACGCCAACAGCGATTAAAATCCTGCCAGGAAGTCCATCCTTATAGTGGTGGAACCATCATGGTATGGGCGGGTATTTGGATCGGCGGAAGAACTGAGTTGATTTGGATCAGAGGCAACCTCAACGCTCAAATTTATGCTGAGACGATTGTATCAGACGTCATCGTTCCTCTACAAGTGCAAATCGGTCCCTTATTTCAGTTAATGCATGATAATGCACGACCGCACACCGCAAGAGTTGTAAGACAGACTCTCGCCGCAGCTAACATCAATGTCCTGCCCTGGCCTGCTCAGTCGCCAGACTTGAACCCGATTGAGCATGCATGGGATATGCTACAGAGAAGAGCTCTGCCGAATATGGAGGGTATCCAGTCGCAAGAAGACCTTTTTTTGTTGTTGCAACGAACATGGGCGGCCATTCCACAGCGTGATTTGGATGAACTCATTTTGAGTATGCCAAACCGATGTTCTTGTGTTGTTAGTGTTCGCGGTAGAAACACGGATTATTAATTGTTTAAGTTACCTAATAAAATTTTAAAGAAAACTGTTATTTCAGTCTTTTTTTCGAACTTTAATGTTAGTGGTTCAAATGTCAAAAATCCCTTTATTAGGAAAATGGCAAATTTCTTTACTAATGCAAAGGTGACTTGGTTTATCGTTACTGTGACAAACGAAAACACTTTATTTGATGAATCCTTAAAGAAATTTTTAATTAATATCAATCAGGAGAAAAGTTATTGCAAAAATATATGTTGATCCCTAGACACTTTTGATGTGTGTAATATCATCTTCCTAACCTTATTCCCAAAATTATTTGGGGTCGGCTACTAGTTCAACCGGTTTTACCTGAATTTCAGTTTTTACACGGAGCGACTGGCATCGGACCTCCGCCACCCTAAGGGAGAACTGAAATTCGAAGGTTGGAAACTAGTTGTCAGTAAAGAGGGCACTGACTTCCCAATAACGATTGCCATATATGATGACAACCGGGACTGGCGGCTTTACGTGCTCTCCGAGGCACGGGCGTGAATCACCGCCAAACTTCCAAACTCCGGGCTTAGGAATTTCCTAAGAAAAACCCAAAAACACTTTTTGGTCCGACCCGGGATTTGAACCCGCGACCTCTTGATTAACAGTCGCATACGTTATCCACTAGACCATCGAGACAGTAATGTATTTTCAATAAAGTTAACTTTATTTTATGTAGGTATATTTGTTTTTTGGATATGTAACACACAACAGCTAGGCCAAACTAAGCAGAGTTTGTGCTATGGGTACTAGACAATTCATATAAATACATAAACATACTTTTTTCTGTAAATATATACATATTTTACACAGAAAACATCCAAACTCCGAAACAAAATATTTGCAATCATACAAATAGTCCATTGAAAAGTTACGTTTGGGGTTGCGTTTAATAAAATTGCGTCCTCTAAAAAACGCATGGTAAGGCCTAAAAAATGAAACATTTCAATGGACTAAAGCATTTTGGTCTGACCTGGGAATTGAACAGTAGTGTAAAATTATTAAGGAAATCAAAATAAGAAAAGCTTATTATTAAGTTATGTTCAGGAACTTATTAAACAAAATTCAATTTTCATCTAGATAACAGATTGTTGAAAGTCGATTTTACGTCGGATCTTTGACCAGAATAACAGAAGTTGAAATTGAACAGGACAATCGAAACAACAGTAGAAATATCAACAACTTTAATGATTGAATATATACAAGAACAATATACATACACAAGTTTAACAAATATTATCTGGGGGGAGGCGGGACCTCCCACCTAGCACACACTACTAACTAGTACTGAACTAGCTCCAGGAATTTGCCTGCGATACTCTTATTCGCAAACATTTTGATACTACATGAATCATTTAGTATGACGATGCTCACATAATCTATAATGTGATACAAAATAATCAAAGATCATATCCAGTCGAACAAAAACACAACTAAAATTACAAAAGTGTGTTTCCACTTCAATTTTATAGTCGATTCGTTGTGATTACAAAATTTAAAACCGAATGCTTAGTTATTAAAAAAAATGTAATTTAGTTAACACTAAAACTAAATACAAATACTAAATTTTATAAAACAAAAAATGTACTTCTCATAGACTTAGAAAATAATATACAATAATATAAAGAAAGCGTCCAAATTGCACACAAGAATACGTTAGGTATTCAAGCACCACGTCGTAATGATACTTTAGATATTTGAAACAATGTATTATTGTCAATATGTTCAATTGAAAGCGAAACAAAGCTTTGGACATACGATTAAGTCGAGTTCTTAAACAAAACAAATTAATAATATAAAATATAATCTTTTATTTGACAAGTTTTTTTTTCAGATAGCTAACAAACTCCGCAAGCGACTACTGGCTAACATCGTACTCCACAATATCTTATACAAAAATATGAAAAAATTAAAATAAAAGAATAATTTAATCGTTTTTAAAATCTAAAGTGTAACGTCAACCGTGTCAACAGAGGAGTGAGTTAATTTAAAATATACATATTCACAGCCCTAACAACACCCTTCACACGTCCCTTATCGAGTCGAAGTTATATTTACAATGTTATGAAGTTTGTCTTGTTCACGCGAACCGCACGCAATACACGCTGTATATCCCGAACTTAAACAGCAGCTGTACCGACAGGTATTCCTTAAACAAGACAACGTCACATTTTTGTGATATTCTAGGCAACATATATCAAATGTTTAAACAAACATTTGGAGATGCAAACTAAGCAACTACTTAATGTAACGAAATTCAATAATATAAAAGGTTAAATAAAGAAGATACATATTCACAAGCGATACTCGCCTCTGTGGAGTAGAAACTATGTGGGGATATCCTATGCCTCGTCTGCACGAGGAGAACTCACAATAATACATATGCAAGTAAGTCAGTGAATATGTGTATTGACAGTTGTTAAATAATTTTGCCATTGCAAATTGCCATTGGCCATTCAGTTCAACCACAATTCAAGAAAACGTGACGTATGATTCGCCAAGACGCAATGGCGACGTAGCCATCAACGTAACCAAATCATTCATATTGCCATTCGAAGGTAGGTGACGCTATATATTATAATGTGATCAGTTTGGTGACGTTGCTGTCGACGTCCCCAAGGCGTCCCGGTGAGTTAATGTCTTAACGTGCGATCAAACAGGGCACGACATTCAACATTAAACACTTGACCGTTATTTGAAGCTTACTTATTTGAGAATAGCGTTTCCGACTTCCGCTTTATTTTCCATCTCTTTTACCCTTTAGTACTATTTATATCTACCTTTCTCTTTGGTACTTACATTTTTCACCACCAGGTGGCGCTGTCGAAGACAGCTCAGTCACTCTAGGGTTTTATAATTCATTGGCGTCTAAAATTCCGCACTGAGCAGTCGATAACTTCAACATTGCAGAATTTTTGATAAAGATTTATTAACATATAGATCTTAAATTAAGTAATACTTATTAAAGCTCACTAGTGTACTAGTTTACATTAAAATTGAAATAAGTATTGTGACTGCGTGATCCATCCATACCCGCATCGTATAAAACTGTAAGTACTAAATATTTTAGAACAATAAATGTTTCTATATGTGGCCAAATAAGTGATTTAAACGGTGCTACCGTTCGATTTTAGCCTTATTTTTTTCAGTGATATTGTATATGATATGCAAAGTACCCTCCTTTGCTATAGTTCTTTAAAATGAGGTGTATTCATTGACCTAGATATAGGTTAATATTGTATGTACTAGTTTTCTATTGAATTACAGCTAATCGAAGAATCTTATAGCTTTATAAAACTACAATGGAAAAAGCACATGACCTTGAGCCGCGAGATTTACCGGGGCCTTCTGGTTTACAAAATAAAACGCCGAGATCTCGCAAGCGATCAAATTCGGGTACAAACACTAGTCCCTCGTGTAGTTCTACGAGTAGTTCTTCAACCTCGTCATCTATAAAATCGTCTTATAGAAAGAACCGACATCGCCGTCATCATAAAAATAAACGGGTGAAACGTAATCGTGATGATTTATTGGTTAAATTATCACAAGAAGTTTCTGAACTACGTAATTATATTTGTGACCATAATTCTGTAAGACACAGGCAACCTGTAATGTCGCCTCACAGGTCGTTAGACCGACAAACAGATAAATATGATGAAATTTCTTTACTGGAAAGTCAGTCCATGTGTGATGACGATGAAACTTTACGCGAATACCCACAGTTTAAAATTGACCTACAAGTAAAAGTAAAGGATCCCTCGATTCCTAAAGCACCTAATGAATTTGTGGAATCATTACAACAAATTCAACGTTTTGATCAAAAGGAATGGTGTGAGGTTAGGTACTCAGAAGTGCAGAAATCCTATATTCACACACCCGGTTTCACTGAACTGGGGGTTAATGAAGAATTAAAGTATTACGACTCCTTTCGCCATTTAGCATATACCGACAAAGCATATGGAGCCTTGACCTTTTGTGCCCTTAAACAACGTGATCAGCTACAAAAAAGTATGTGTGACCTTGTCGCCTGGACTCGGGACAAAGGTAACGTAACTGCGGATCAATTGCATGACAAAATTACTGAGCTATTTTCCGACGGAGAGTATTATAAAGCTTACTCTGATATGCTTCAGATTATTTGTGGTCATCGCGCAGAAACCATCCAAATGCGTAGAGATGGAATAATAAATTATGTTAGAGACCCGCTTCTTAAAACAATGTTACGTAAAATACCGCCATCCAACCAATACATCTTTAATGCGGAGTCATTATCATCAGCATTAGAAAAGGCGGGAGGGGTTAGGAAGGCATTCCTACCCCCAAACAAAGTTAGTGGTCAAAAATCTGGTTTTAAAAAACCCAGTCGCTACCCCTCGCAGGGGTCAGGTCATCGTTATGTACCCTCGCAGGGTACTAATCAGGGATTCCAAGCTACAGCGAGAACTTTTTCGCCCTCGCAGAGTGGACGACATGAACAGCTCACACAGAGCTATGGATATAGTCATCCTTCTCATAGAAACGATCCTGACAAAAGAAATGCTCTAAGGCCCTTTCGTTCGCGGGGGGGCCACCAGAATAAAGACAATCAAAATACAAGCAGGGGTAACAGGAAGAGGATGGCAACCACTGAATATCACTTGGGGGGAAAGAGAGGTAGGTTCTGACTGTCAGAACTTTCGAGCGGGCCAATTGAGAGGATATGTCGATCGATGGCGAGAACTGGGGGCACCGAACATACTGCTGAGCATAATAAAAGGGTATCGCATACCCTTTGCCACAAAACCACCTCTCATGCTACCAAAAGTACAAAGCTCGCTCGCAACAAAGCAATCAAAGGCGATGACAGCTGTCATCTCACAAATGGTAGCGCAGCATGTGCTGGTAGAAGTAAAACCCTCGCCAAGTTTTCTATCAAAAATTTTTCTTGTTCCAAAGACCGACGGCTCTGTTCGGCCCATTTTCAACTTAAAAAATCTAAATCAATTTGTTTGCACAAAGCCATTCAAGCTCATCAATGTGCTCAGAATCCCAGACTTTCTTCAACAAAACGACTGGCTTTGCAAGATAGACCTCTCCCAGGCCTATTTCAATATACCGATAGCTCGGCCTCACAGGCGGTTTCTCAGGCTCATTTACAAAGGGAAACTATTCCAAATGACATGTCTTCCCTTCGGTCTCAGTACAGCACCGAGGGTTTTTGCCATGCTAACGAATTGGGTAGCCGAGACGCTAAGACGCGAAGGTATACGCATACTGGTATACTTAGACGATTTTCTGGTTGCACATCAAAGCAACCATGCGTTACAAAGACAGGTCCAGATAGTTTTAAGTCGCCTGACCTACCTGGGGTGGCAAATAAATTACCAGAAATCTGTCATAGTCCCATGCAAATGCTTGATTTTTCTGGGTATCAAGTGGGATCCGTGGTTAAACGAGCGATCATTACCACCAGAAAAAATCTCGAAAATAAAAGGAACCGTGTCGAATCTTTTTCACAACCACACTGTGAACATAAAAGAGTTACAACGACTTGTGGGCTTACTGAACTTTGCCAGTGTTGCGGTACCGAAGGGCCGACTGCACTTTCGAGATACACTTGTATTCATGAATCAGCAAGAAAAGCAACACGCTGTCAGCGTGGCCCTACCCATACAAGTCGAAGCGGATCTCCTTTGGTGGTCTCAGAATTGTCACCGAAGCTCCCCTATTCACTGCCCAAAACCTACGCATTTCCTTACTACGGATGCATCAGATCTGGCTTGGGGGGCTCGGCTCGACAGCCTTGCACTATCAGGACCGTGGCGCAAAGAAGAAAAGAGCCTTCACTGCAATCAGAAAGAGATGCTAGCAATTCTAAAAGCAATAGAAAGTCAGGGCCCGTTCTTGTGCGGGTCAACCGTGCTAGTTCAAAGCGACAACAAGACAGTTATTGCCTACCTACGAAACGAGGGAGGGACCAAATCTGCTCCATTACTAAAACTTACAAAAGAAGTATTTCAGCTTCTGGACAAGCACCAAGTTTGCCTGAAGATGCAACACTTACCAGGAATATACAACTGTCATGCAGATCACCTATCCCGACACCGCAAACCACCAGAGTGGCATCTCTTATCCCATTGTACAGAGAAAATCTTTCGAAGGTTCGGGATACCTGTGATAGACCTGTTCGCGTCGCACCAGGCCAAAGTAGTGGCAAATTACGTGTCACTCGACCTGAACGATCACCAAGCAATATATCACGATGCGTTCTCCCGGAAATGGAACTATCCCCTGGCCTGGGTCTTTCCACCACCGTACCTAGTTCCCAAGGTGTTAGCACACCTCAACTCTGCCTCAGGAGTATTTCTTCTGGTAGTGCCAAGGTGGGAACGTGTCTTCTGGAGAGCGGACGTAAAAGCCCGTGCTCTGGAGCCTCCGTTCACGATTCGGGACCTGCATTTATGCCTGATAGACACAGCTACAGGTCTGCCACCTCCAAAAGTTCAAGAGATGACGATAGAAATATGGAAGTGTTGGGGGGGTGGTCACAAAGCCTTAAACTTTGGAATAATGATCAAGTAGAACTCCTAAAGTCTTCTTGGCGCCCATCTACGAGGAAGACGTATAGAGTAGCTTGGAATAGATGGCTTACCTGGACCACGAGGCATGGAATAAATGCCTTCCAACCGACGGGCCAGGACCTAGCCCGGTATCTGGCAGACTTACATATCAGAGAAAGGCTGGCATATAACTCAATTTTACTTCATAAATCCGTAGTTTGCACCTTATGCAACTCTGAAAATGCCGGTAGACTTAACTCTCACGTCTTAGTCACGCATATACTAAAATCCATCGCTCTGAAGAAGCCAGTGTCTAGGAAGCCTACAATTTGGGATGTAGACAAACTAGTGTCATATCTAGAAAGTTACAAGGTAGATGAAAGTAATGCATTTGCAGTTTGTAGACATACAGCAACGTTATTACTCCTCTGTTCAGGCAGGCGAGTCCACGACTTAACTCTACTGGCAGTTGATCAACTACACCTTTCTGAGTCTGATGATCACCTGATTTTATGGCCTTTGTTTGGATCTAAAACCGATGGAATTGATCATAGACAGTCCGGTTGGAAATTAATCGCAAATACAGTAAATAAAAACCTGGACTCAGTATTTTGGATCAAGCAATGTATCAGTATTCTAAAAGAAAAGCGACAGCAAAGCGGTCTCGTCAATTTATTTATAAACCTCAGAGGTAAACCTAAGGTTGCCTCTCGTACTGTAATCGCTGGTTGGGTTAAATCGCTCTTACGGCAAGCTGGCATAGACGCTCCAGCGGGTAGCGTGAGATCTGCGGTAGCTTCTAAGAGTTGGGTTAACAACTGCCCCTTGGACGAAATACTTGCTAGGGGCAACTGGAAATCTCAAAACACCTTTAGCCGGTATTATTGTAGACAGGTGGTGCCGACTTTACCAACGAGACCTACGTTTGAATTGACAAGAACATTTGTTCCAATTACATAATTATTATTATATAATCTCGAAATCCATTTCATTTATTGGGCCTTTCAATTGAGTATATTGAGAATTAATCAATACTGAATTGTTATGATTTTGTAATTCAATTACCAGCAGAGCATTACAATAGTTGTTAATTTCCCTTTCTTTCTTTTTTGGACGTACCCATATTGTAAATCACACACTATTTTGGTTTTTTAATAGGTTGTGTGTCAATAAAGTTTTTGTGAATTTTTTTTTGGTTCTTTACACTTATTGATAAATCACATTGGCGTCCTCCTTTCACCAGGTGATAACAAACACGTCTCAAATAAGTAAGCTTCAAATAACGGTCAAGTGTTTAATAGCAGTGTTTTACCTGAAAATAAAACACAGATTAAATACTTACCTTATTTGAAGCTTACATTCTAGTGCTACCTGGTGTATATTTTCGACTCAATGAATTATAAAACCCTAGAGTGACTGAGCTGTCTTCGACAGCGCCACCTGGTGGTGAAAAATGTAAGTACCAAAGAGAAAGGTAGATATAAATAGTACTAAAGGGTAAAAGAGATGGAAAATAAAGCGGAAGTCGGAAACGCTATTCTCAAATAAGTAAGCTTCAAATAAGGTAAGTATTTAATCTGTGTTTTATTTTCAGGTAAAACACTGCTATTAAATAATTTCAATTTGGGTGTGTGACTAGAAAAGCAAAGTTGAAATAAACTACCCTCAATTTATTGAATTTTTGATTTCAATATCTGTAAGTATTTTTCATCTTTCCTAGCCACACTATACAGTGCAGATAAAACACTAATAAATCTATATCATCATAGCAACAACTTGTTTTATATGTCAAACAAGAAATATTTTATTTAACGTGTATATCGTACTTTGTAAATAACATTTAGACAAACGCACTTTGTTGTATTGTGACGTCACAACTGAGCTTGTTATCACATATATAAGTACATGTTTGCATGAGAAAACTGGAGATGACTCTAGTTTGAAAGATGACCTAATGCCGGTTGATTCCGGTGGGGGAACACCGATTAACACAACGGTAGGGTATATATGCAGGGGCGGATTCAGTATTTAACTTAGGGGGTGGTTTTTTGTGTTTACATGATTTCAGCGCAGGCGTCGTCATGACTTCCATGGATCCCCCCTGTATCCGTCCCTGAATATACCGCACTATGATGATTTCATTATCAATAGTAATTCATAAGTGTCAATAGTCATTGTAATTTCACTAGCAAAAATATAAGTTATACATTTTATTTTTCCATTATCTAATTATTGTTTAGACAAGGTATTGAACATATTGTTAACATACATTACACATATCGCACACGCTGGAATTTCATTAACAAGATCATTATAAGTAATAGGCTACTATTCAAGCTCTGTCTAAATGCAATAAAAAAAAATTGAATCTATAGGATTTTATAGGGTTTTTTCTTCTAATTTAACCGAAGTTAAGTTAGCAAGAAAGCTGTCTTAAGCAAAATATGTGAAAAAACTACTAAATTTATATTCATAATACAAGCACTACTTCTAATAAGCATGACACTGCGCTGACGGCCATATCTGGGTTATGCATGACCAAGTTATATATATGATATTATATATGTAATGTATATAAAAATAGTATTTGTATGAGTTCAGTTTATTTTTATATACTTGGATAGAATATTAAGCCTTATACGGATCTGTAAAGTTTGAACACACATATGTTAATCAAATTTGTTTGAATGTAATGTAATAAGTAAATAATTAATATAACGAATAATTATACATTAGTATAAGGATCGTATTTCGAGATAAAAGGGGTCAACTATGGTCAATTAATCAAGCATACGATAGCACTATTCAAAGAACTGAATCTAGCGACCATAATAAATTGACTTTAATTATTTTATTTGTACTACAATTTCTTCAAGCCAAAATCAATTTCTTGTTACTAAATAATTCGTCTATTACAGTTTGTTATGTTAGTATATTAGCACTACACTACATTCAATCACTATACAAGAATAATAATTATCTCTGTCGCGGCAAGGTACTTGTGTTTCGTTCATCATCACCCTGTTCATATATTCCTATAGAACCCAAAATTGTATTTTTTGGAAATTATTAAATATATTTGACTATAAAATAAAAAGGCACAGATTATCCCGTGATAGAAATTAGCAAAATAATTCGATAGCTATTTTAGTAACGTTTCATTGCTTATCTGTGTTAGGGTTGCCAAGTCATAAAATGATTTGGTTCTAAATCAAAAATATAAAAGAGATGCAAAAGCAACATTATAAAAGTTACTCGAAGTATCTTATATATGTTATGTGTTTCCTCTATATAGAATAGAAAACAATGTTACGCTAAAATAACGTATAATAAATAGAATCGAGCCGGACACTATACAGGTGATACAGCATAAATAAATATTGACCTACCGTCACTAATAAAACGCGCTAATATATAATTCAATACCACAATAAGAACAAATATATGAGTGACACGCTCGCATCGAAGTCTGAGATCCACTTCCAGTGACGAAGGATTTGTTATGGTTAAGGAGTGGGAAGGTACCGTCCCACAGCTGGGAGTGGGCGCGGCTCAGAGCGAGTCGCGGTGCCAGACCCAGGTGCGCTTGGTGTGGTCGAACCTGTGCGACAGCCACTGCGCCTGCAGCAGCTCCAGCCTATCTTGGGACAGGTATAGAGGCTTGCCACGTCTGTAAGATGTAAACATTACTTAGTTTATAATACATTGTTGTTATTCAGTGAAGTTGGTTGGTTCCAGGGAGTTCTCCAAACTTTCATACAGTAATTGTACATTGTGTGATATTTCCATTTCATTATTTATAAATTAGGTTTGAAAGTTCTGAACTATCAAATATACTTGTTATAAGTTACATTTTGAAAAAGTTAAGAAAATACATGTGCATACCAATAGGAAGGCCTCATTCATTGTTTACCTCGAATGCATTCCTGGTGCAGTGATTTAAATGATATTAGGTAATATTTAATATCATTTGAAAAAGTATTAGGTACCGAAATATGGTTACAAAATACCATGTTAAATCATCATGATAAGTTTTTTAATTGTAGTCTCAAAATATTATTACTGCGTCTCACGGTTGTCATGCTGGCTTTTTTTCGAGTCACCTTTCTTAAAACAATTGGGTTACCCAACGAATCGAATAATATTTTAATTAGATAATTTGTGGAGTAATTTAAATGATATTAGGTAGACCTAAGAAACTATACTTATTATAGAAAGAAATAAAAGAGACTTACTTGAGGTCCCGGTCCTCCTCGTCGTAGTCGTCGAGGTAGAGCGAGCCCCAGAGGCAGGCGCGCCGGCCGCGGATGACGATGATGTACGTCGACGTCACCACCAGGAAGATCCCGGTACCGCCGCCGCACTCCATCGCGTGCTACACGTACCAAACATTTTAAACATCGATATATTTAAAAATTATAATAAAGGTTTGCTTAAAACTGTCTTGGGTTAGGTTTAAAGAATATAGATAACGCACTCTTTTAACAACGGCCTTCAAGTGTTGCCCTACGCTGATCAGGCTTGTCGATGTAGGAAACGACCATCAAATCGTAAAGTTTTTGTTTGTTTTTTATGAACCTGACAAAGTGACTCTACTTTGCCTGACAGAGAGCATAAGTAAAATCAAAGAATGGTGGTTTCCATGGTTCATTGTCATGGCGGTCTAGTGTGCGTACCTGTACGGCCTCGGCGACCTGGTGCTGTCGGCAGCAGGGCTGCTTGAGGCAGACGAGCGTGCCGCACAGCAGGCATACGGACGCCTCCTTAGGCACGGCGCCGCACTGCAGGCACACGCGCTCGTGGTAGTACGTGAACAGTCGGTCGTAGTCGCGCGGCAGCGCCAGCAGCGCCGGGCCCACCCACTCCACCGCCAGCGAGCGCAGCAGCCGTCGCACCTGCACCAACACACAACAATAAACCTTACTACACTATATATAATGTCGCATTCGGTTTGTTATTTCTCGAAAGCGTTATGTTCGAAAAGTTTTATTACTGTTACACCGTAATCAGAAAGATGACCTAGGTTCCTTTAAATTTTTACACTTACAACGAGTTGTCCCCTGGAGGCAGCCGTTCCCAACTGTCTGGCCCATGCCCTGGCGGCGATGGCAGAATCTGGCGGCAGAGCTCTGCCCGCCGACCACTCGCTCCACTCCATGCCGTCCGTCACCAGCTCCAAATAATACGCTAGCCGGACGAACTCTTGTCTGGGAGTGGCTACTTCGGGGAGTTCGTTACCGTATAAGTGATGCCTGAGAAGCGCAGCGATACGTAGGAAAGGCAGGAGAAGATCTTGTAGCTGAAAATGTTTTCTCGCATTAGACATTCGGTTACTAACTATTGTAACAATAAAATAGGAAATGAATCGAATATTTTAGGTTATAAATAATAATCATCTCAATAAATTACGTGCATAATGCAAATATTTAACTTTTATTTTAACGACACAGATCTTTATTATCTTTGAACAGATCTTGATTACAAATATAAATGCATATAGTTGGCACCTCTTTCTCCATGAGCAGTAGATCGGGTGTGTGATTGTCGTGCGGGGTGGAGGTGGACGGTGTGGAGGGTGCGGAGGCGGCGGGAGGCCCGTCCTCGGTGAAGAGGTCGGAGCCGGCCAGCGCGGCCAGCAGCAGCTTGGCGGCTTGGCGCAGGCCGGGCGGCTCGTTGGGCCGGGCCGGGCCCAGCAGCCCCGCGCGGTACTCCGCGCTGCCGCTGGCCAGGAACTGGCACACCACCTGGTAGTAGCTCAGCGAGTACAGCGCGCGGACTATGCACGTAAACTCCTCTGTAACATTACATACATATTTTATATGTGTAAGTATATATAGCTATATGCATTGTTGTGCATTGTTTAAATATTTTTTGAGGATAATTTTTAAGCGAAATTTCAGAATGTTACCATATAGCATGTTATCATCATAGATGATTAAAGACTATATATAGATATGTGTGTGAACCATTTGCTTTTGAATACTTTTTGTCTATAAATAAATGGATTCGCTAAAGGCAAGTCGGTAATTTTATGACGTCAATTTTCTAAAGAATTTTTTTGAAGAAAAATAATGTTTTTATTGTTATATTCCATTGTATTTATTAGTCTGTAAGTCTTCTTTAAAATAAAATAAATAAATAAATATTTTTTTTTTATAAATTTTAGATATTTTCAATATAAAGAGGGCATACTCGAGATTTAAATTTCAATTTTTTTAACGTAGATTAGTTTTAAAAAATGTTCAAGTGTAAGTATAAACTTACACTTGAACATTTTTTATAAATAACACACATCGATAGACTTTCAAAACTTATTTACAAATATGTAAGTGAAACTAAATGTTATAAGTTTCGGGAGTCTCTGGATGTGTTATTACTAAAAAAAAATTTCAAGTGTAATGTAGGTGAGTGATATGTAGAAAGTGTAAGGTGAAGTGAAGTGGGAGGTATACTCACGCATGTCGATGTAGGGCGGCGTGGGCGGCGCCAGCAGCAGAAGCTGCATGAGTAGCGCCAGCGGGTCGCGCAGCAGCAGCGGCACGGGGCGCTGCTCGGCCACCGCGCGGGGCACCGTCGCACCCGCTAGCCCCGCGCCCTCCGCCCCACCACCGGCCCCGCCCAGCGGCACGAGCGCGCGCCACGCCTCCTGCGCGCCGAACCCCGCGCCCGCGCTGCTCAGCACGCGCGTGTGCGCGCCCGCCACCACCAACAGCGGCACTGCACATACACATACACATTTAATATACATATACTAATTTGCTATTACTATCGTTAAAAGTGACAGTGAGGGCGATAACCATTGCTCCTGGATTCAGCTCAAACTGAATAAAGTCATTTTAACAACTAATTAATAACAAAAACATAACACTATCTTTTAATTCGTCGGTTAAGCATTCAAGGATAAACTGCTGCATCGATTTAAAAAAAAAATAAGCCGAAAATACTTTGATTATTAAAGAAGAACATTGGCTACTCTTTACCGCCATGACGCGGGCAAGCCACCGGCAAGAACTAGTTAACTTTATAATTTTCGAAATACGTATTGTAATATTACACACCTACACAAACAGAATAGCCGTCTAATCTCAAACTATAATAACAACGTACGTACGTTAAGTAAATTTGTCAGCCTATAACTTCTTCTTAATACTAGCACTCCTTTGTATGTTAATATCATCACGACATTTCCATACGATAATTTCCTTACTATTTTAACATGCAATTTTCATTGACAACTGTCGTCAACTTGTGCTATTATGTTCAAACAACAGTATTTAGTGCGCCACATTTTAGTTCATTAAGCTATTCAGCAAGAACTATCCGCTCGAAACCATTTTCTTTATAATGAAAACATAACACTATTTACTAGATAAAAACATTTTATTTTTAACACAAAAAAAATCGTCATTCCCACAAATCAATAACAATAACTAATAATACACTGTCCACACTTACCTATACATTCATTTCTCGGTTTATACCGCGGCGCGACGCAGGTCTGTAAGGTTCCCCCCCTCTGCACCAGCTCACACTCCAGGTTCGTCCGGACGAGTGAGGCGACGAAGGTGAAGATGGCGGCGGGCGATGACCCGTACCTCTGCTTCAGTTTACCACCGGCCGTGGCGGTCATGTCTTCCATTGCTTTACCCATCGCTTCTGATAATCGACTAGGTGCCTGTGATGAGATATCATCAGTTAGTTAATTAACGTTTAAGAAATGTGTGAATTGTAATAATCTTGTTGCGACTTTTATATATAGTACAACAAAAATGTACTATAGCACCATCTATCGAAAGATACAAAGAATTACGTAGTAAACACTTATCCTGTATCGCGATATAGAAATTCTAACGTCGCGTATATATGTATTTTCATAATAACAGTTCAAGATGAACAATTAGGACGCTTACCGCCAGGCATGATCACTTCGCCCGGCAGGAGGTTTCCTTTATAATTGTCTGCTTTTCACAACCTCATTGCTCTGCCTCTAGTTTATTATATTTTAGTTGAGAGAAAGGAATCTGTCCATTCATCTTCTACTTCCCTAGCCTCTATTATTTCCAAAGACTATTTGGGGTCGGCTATTATCCGTTCGGTTTTACCTGAATTTAATTTTTTACATGGAACGATTGGCATCGGACCTCCGCAAACTTGAGGATGAAATGGAATTCCAAGATTGAACTAGTCGTCAGGGTGTATGTATATGTATGTACATGGAATCTCTTCGTTATGATCTTAGAGCTACATTATATATTCTAAATCTATCGTTACATTGCACAATAAACACGTCATAATATCAACAAGGAAATGACAGCCGGAATCCTACGTGCTCGATAATCGGCACATATTTGCAATGTGCTGATCAAGCATAATATCTCTGTATAATTTCCGTCTTTTACTTAAACCAAAATATGACGCAGGAATAAGGGCACTGACTTGCCATAGATGTTCATGACAACCGGGACCGACGCCTTAAGGTGCTTTTTATCTGGTCCTCTTTCACAGTTATTAGTTTACAGATGAAACAGTGTACTCACGGGTGGAGGGTGGTCGCGCTCCAGCAGGTCGGCGACGCGCTGCGCGCTCTGGTGGTAGGTGCGGGCGGCGCGAGGTTCAGGCGGCGCGCGCGGCGCCAGCGGCAGCACGCAGTTGGCGAGCTGGCGACACACGGGGCACAGGAACTCGCCGCGCTCCACGTGCAGGTTATGCGGCCGCTGCGGCGCCGCCAGCGCGCGCAGGTACGCGTGCAGGCAACGCAGGTGCAGGTGGTGCCCGCACGACGCCACGTGCACGCCGCCCTCCCACCCCACCGACACGCTCACCAGCCACGACTCCTGCACACATACACGCACGCCTCCAGTTACACATACATACGTCCCCTCCGACAGACATATGGACTTATACTAATGATCTGACATCGTAACTAAACATTATGAATAAACAATCAAAAATGATCAACATGAAAATAAAAAACAATACATTGCATACAGCAAGGAGCAGGGAGCTGATTTGACAAGAGGCGCAAGCGGTGAAACGTCATTGCTTCGGGGAGTCTATTTAAGTATTCGTGCGGGCCGAGCTGAATTGCGGAGCACACTCACCGATCAACCACGGCGCGGATAACCTAGACAAGAACTACCTTACGGCTCGTTGTTCTCACTTTAAGTTACCTACGTATTGATAAAGGATTATTTAAATTAACTACTTTCGTTTTCTGCTCGAGAAACACCACGCAACCCACACTATGTATTCCAGAAAAGGCATCGGCCTTGACAAACACCCTTATGCCGACATATATTATTAGACTTGAAAGGTTTTAAAATTTTTATTTCGTTCTCTTCAAAATTCTGTGAGTAACGTTAACATGAAGAAATTATTATTTAAATTAATTGTAGAAAAGAACTGAAAATTTCTATAATATTGAGATATTTTTTTCGAGATTATTCGTTCAGAAACGATTTAGATATTTAGTCTGTGGTATGAAAATTTTATGAAGAATAAAATGGAACGTAAGCGCCGGAATTGAAAGCCATTATGCAACGTATAAAAGCGCGCACACTTGTGACGTATACTCTGGTGGTGCTTGGAGGTGTGTGAGTGTAGGTTACCTGGTCGAAGTGCTGGTGCAGGTCGTCGTGCAGACGGTAGTGGTGCGCGGCGGCCGTGGTGTCGTGCTGCGCCTGCAGCCGCGCGCGCTCCACCTCGGACAGCGCCAGGCGCGCGTCCCCGCCGCCCGCGCGCCGACGGTGACCCAGCACCGACGTCGACTGCACATACACGTTGCAACATTTTTTTTTTAATAATAATAATACTCTTAATACAAAAACATATCCTTCAAAACGGATATTACTCTGCCAAAATCAAAGAATAGTGTCATGGTAACCCACAGTATAGCCACAGTATAAAGAAACATACAGTAGGACGACGCCTTTGATCTCGTGGTAAATGCCGACAACGTCTAGACATTTTTTTTTTTGGATTTTAATGACCTGGTAACTAAGACTAACGCAATTGCTAGGGTTGTCTCAAGTAAACAATATTTATTAATAAATTTATTTATTTTAAATCAACATCGTCATTAACATTATGATTATTATTTTAAGCAATAGTTAACAATGATCAAAAATATAGTTTCTTTTTTCAACAATTTCATTTATCTTGCCTTGTTTGTTTATTTGTTTGGGTCAAATCGAGTAATGGAAATATATAAGGGGGTCAACACCTTTCCTGTTGCCGGATTAGTCTGAAATTTGGTATTCTAGATTCAAACATATGTAATTTAATTTAAAGAAATATCCGGATTTGGATATCTTGGATTAAAAAATTTGGTATTTTCATAATCGTCAACCCAAAAAACCTCAAAATTGACACTCATAACTATATTTTTTTAAATAATGTCCTCCATGTTAGATCTAGTACACTTGCACGTAACTACGAAAAAAAATTCCGCGAAAGACACTTGATCTCCTTTTTATTTTCAGGGACCTCGCAAATCTTGAAAATTACACCCATGTCGAAAAATTTGCAAATTTTCGTAGGCACCATTTTGGATTTTCATTTCAATCCCATAATCGTTTTTAGTGACTTCGTAAACAATGGACATGATACCCATGTCGAAATATTTGCTAATTTTCGTCGGCGCCATCTTTGATTTTCATTTCAACCCCATAATCGTTTTTAGTGACTTTGTAAACCATGGACATGATACCCATGTCGAAAAAATTGCAAATTTTCGTCTTTTCATTTTTTTTCATTTCGCCGTCGTCACCAGCGCCAAAAACACACGTCGTATTTTAAATATTTTCCAAAATAATAATATTTTAAAGTGACACACGACAGCCCTAAAAGTTGTTTCCCGAGCTGCTAACACTGTAAATCTATGCAACTCGGGGTAGCCATTCCCCCGTATCACCCCTCACGCCCCGCACGATTGCCCTGTCTAGACGTCTTCGTGGGACGACTGTATGATTTATCGACTGTGGTATAGACATCTAGAGGTCCAATGACCTCAGTCATTGAACCTTCGGTCTCGCACTCACCAACGAAACTTGACAATACGAATGCCTTCATTTTAGATTGCTTTGCTGTGAAACGGTAGTACCGCTCCGGTAGAGTCGGTTCGTTCCTACTGAAATCAGCGAGGCTCTACTACACTGATATTCGATCTTATTGTTTCCTCGAAATTAGTCTACTGAAAAGTTCCTTTGAATCAATTATAGTTTCCGATCCACCACAGTTTTAGAAGTAATTAAAGTCAGGAAGATGATTGTATAACTCTGGGTTGTTGGTATATACACTAACCTGTAATAACACAACAAGTCCGATAGGGTCCGCAGCTGTGGTGGGCGTGGTGGTGTTACATATAACGCAGTCGTAGTCCTTCTCGACGGCCTCCTCTTCCTCCCACTCCATGGTGGCCGCGTCGGTTCCCTCCATATTCTGAAGTGCTGACATGAACTGTTGTTGTCTTCGTGCAAACTCCCGCATCAGCTGTTGTTGACGTTCGCGAGCTCGACGTGATCGCTCTTCTTTTTCTCTTCGTTCTCTGTTTATAGAATTACTGTTAGTTGTTTATAAGAGTAGTGTAAGTGTGTAAAAGTAGTGTAGTTTCGTTCTCGCAACTATACTACTTTAACATATTATCATTTAATAAAAAAAATACTTCTGTATTTTTTTTGTCTCGTTTGTCTTAGTGATCCAGGTTATTGGAGATGTAACTTTATTTTCTCTTTTTCGGAAGAAATGATTCAATAAGTGGCAATGCATTTGTGATTAACATTATCATTCACAATAAAGGCGGTAGTAATCACTCGCAAATCATACAAACATTCGGTCCGATCCAGGAATCGAACCTGAGACCTCAGCACAACAGACGCATACGCTGCCCCTGCGTCACCGAGACAGTGAAGGAAAGTTTACATTAGGGTGCACACTCGTTCAGGTGGCTCTTTTAATCCTTATATTTAGAAGAAGTGTGTTGTATGTGAGGTGGTAGTGTGGTGGTGTTGACGTGGTAGTGTGGTGGTGATGCGGTTACCTGGCGCGCTGCTCGGCCTGCTTCTCGCGCTGGTGCGGCCACAGCGAGTGTCGCACGTGCGCGATGGCCGCGGCACAGCGCGAGTCCAGCGCCGCCAGCTTGCGCAGCACGCGACCGATGAAGAACGGCCCGTCACCTAACAAACAAACATATATCACTAAGTACATTATACGAGTGTTATGGAACTATCTAACTACATTCAGTTCAGTAGTACGACACTCTAATGATAATACATTGTCGCACAGAACAATGAACCTTTATACAGTATACATTAGGTCAAACATGGACTGATTGACGGGCATTTGATTTGTTTACATTTCTCGGAAGTGTTACGTTCGAGGAGATTATCAATGTCACACCATCTTTAGATAGGTATGGGACATGCTAGTGCCTGTTGCGTGTAATATGAAAAAAGCATCACGAGGACCGCAGTACAGTTCAGTTTGAGCTAAAGAACAACGACTATCAAAATGATAATAAGTGATTAATCTAGCAAACGATCTCAACAAGTATTAAGGTCAACAATACATAAGTTGTACAATTACGACTTGTTCTGTGTTCTATTTTGTTGTATGTTTACGAATGTTTTAGTGCAAAAACTAGTAAATTGATAAATATGTAAAGCATTTGAACCGCAAAACGCAACAATATCCTTAATTCGGCTAACTACCGACCATGAAGGTCGTGTTATATCCTTAGAGCAAATATTGTTTTAGATATAGATAAATTAAAAGATAAATTGTCTCACCGATGGGTTCCTGTGTCTCCGGGGCAGGCTCGTCCAGCGAGAACGAGTCAAGTCTGCCGGACAGTTGTGAGTGCAACTTGAGTAACAACGATATTATTGATTCGTTCACTGGTATCGACTCTTCTGTCTGTGTGTGTAGCTGTAGCTGTAAAAAAATAAATTATAAATTGTTTGTACTGTTCTTGTTAAACAATAGAGATGACGAAAACTTCTCCAATTAGTTTAATAGCAGGGTTGGGCGGTTGAGGCTAGTAAAGCGTGTATTTTTTTATTATTACTTTAATTGTTAAAGAAAATTACATACATTGCAGAATATTATTGATAATTTTTGGTATAGTTTAATTCTAACAAAAAGAAACCGACTTCAAAGAAAAACTATTCCGAGTACCCAAATCGTGACAATTGTGCCTATGATATTTGAGGAGTTCCCTCGATTTCCTTGGGATCCCATCATTAGATCCCGACATTGTGAAGATGGGACCACCTGTAAGCTACGCCGTTTCCAATGCAAAAATAATTTTTGAAATCGGTTCATAAACGACGAAATTATCGCTGACCATATATAAAAAAAAAAAAAAAAGATTCCGACGAATTTAGAACCTCCTCCTTTTTTTGAAGTCGGTTAAAAACAATAATATAAAGATATATTAGAATACGAGACGACTAATTTTCATTAATCGACGGGCCTGTTGGTAAAGTGGTTGACAGATCGCGAGTTCCACTCCCACCCATGATATTTATTTTTTTAAATTATCTATAATATGGTATGCATCTACCACCAGTTTTTAGATCAGTGCCGTGTTTGTGATATGTGAAACTATTATTATTGAATGATAAGTACCTGGTTGCTAGTGGAAGGCTGCGGTTGTGTGGTGGAGCTTTGTTCGTCGGGAGCGGGCAATGCTGGGGGGGTGCCTCGTAGACTCAACATCCACTCACCACCATCCATATCTGTGTATAAATAGACACTATTATTTTCAAACTTTTGCTAAGCTCAAAACGTCCTGATACTTAGATTTTTAAATATAGAATTCACATTTCTCAGTATTTTTATCCAAAATATTTTTTTTTAATTAAGCCTACCACAGTGACTATACTCTGCCTGATGGAAAGCATGAGTAGAATCCAAGAGTAGGGATCACCATGCTCATTGTGAGGGTAGGCAATGTAGCATGGTGATGGGTCACCATGCTACATTCTACACCGGTCTGGTTGGATAATTCTGCATTATTTTCTTGGCCTTTGGAGGCCGGGAAAATGATGCCGAATAATTGGGCCTCCGGTCTCACACTCACCAACGAAATAAGACAAGAATCCTGTTATTATTAGGACGGTCTTCTGTGTGAGGGTAGTTATGTGTGTGTCTATATTTGATCAGGCAGACTTTTTTATGCCCTTAACCGATTAAGTGCCACTGTCCGCACGTGCGGACAGCAAATTTTGACCGCGATCGCCACTGAGCCGTAAATGGGACAAAAAGTTAATAAAATAAACCTCGTTTAAAAACGTTTTGTTTCTTTCTATCCCGTACATGTATCATAGATGTTTTTTTTCTACACGCAGCATAATGGATTCCTTTATGCTAAAAATACGTCATAAGTGTCATGTCGGCTTGGTACAAAAAAAAAAAAAACTTATAGGTCAAAAATATTTTATTTAATATTATATTTTATGTATTTTTTTTTTATTCTTACGCCTGTAATTTTATATTTTTGTACTATGAAGTATGTTTTTTTTTATTTCATTACGTGTAGATAGGTCCATTCTACCGTTATAAGTAATAAAATATGCATGCTATCGATCTACTTTTTAAAATAATTCAACTCAAAATGCACATAATGATTTAAAATAAATAGTTCAACCATAGTGAATGTTTGCCGTCGTATTTATTAAATTCGAAACCAAATTTCAACAAACTGTCAGTCTTACGTTATAACGTCATTCATAACCTTCAAGAATAACACAACTTGAAGCGTCGGTTCACAATAGGAAGTCGACAAAAAAATAAAACGTTAGCTCGCCCGGTAAACGCGCGGCGGTGGCCGATGATGTCACGTGACCTATGGCACTTGGCGGGAATTTGCGTTTTGACAGCGGCACTCAACCGGTTATGTGATAAGAGTGACCCTCTGTAGCCAAAAACATTAAGTACAAATAATTTTTATGCAGAACAATGTTTCCTTACCATAATCTATAGGCACAGGGGGAGTGTCCAGGTCTTCAGGCGTGGCAGCCAGAGCTAGGCTCATGTCGGTGTTGAACGCTGGCAGAGCTAGTTGTTGTCTATCGTTCTCGCGTATGTCCTGCTGAAGATACATTGCATAATCATAGCAAAATTTATTTTAAAAATGTTTGGAATAGAGTTATTTACGGGTTAAATGCACAGGCGATGTTTATTTCTACTTGGTTATGTAAATAATTGCAGAAAATATATAAGTACCAAATCATGTTTCAGAATGAAATGGAAAATTGGTAGTTTGTATATAAAGCCTATGTTTAGCAGTGGACTGTTAGAAGGAGAATTGAGTAATTAATGATGCAGTAAGGAAATAATGATGTATGTACACTATAGTAGTATATAGTACACTTGAACTAAAATTGTTAGAGATCGCAAACTACGATAAAGCTGTGTTCATTGTTTGGAGTTACTATTTGTAATATTAAAATAACCGATTTTAGTAAATGCATATGTATGTAATGCATTTGCCCAATTTTTTTTTTTTTAAATTTTAGTCTGTTTGTTCCGGGTAATCTCTAGAACGGCTGGACCGATTTCGACGGGACTTTCACTGGCAGACAGTTGATGATATAATGAGTAACTACGGCTACTTTTTTAGACCAGCTCGCCCCGCGGCGTTGTCCGTGGTTACAACAATAAACGCGGGTAACACCGTGGGGCTCAGCTAGTTGTGAATATAATGAAGATGTTACGGAATGTGCGTTACAGTGAAAATAATAGTCTGTTTATGAGGGAAACTTTTGTCTAATGTGAGTGACAGGGGGGTGGAGCTGGGGAGGTTAAGTGCAGTGAAGGACGTACGTGTACAGACTCCAAGGCGCGTATGCGAGGCGCGTCCCCTCCGCCGTCGGACGTGTCGTCCGGTACCGACTCGCCCCGCGCCACCTATGGACCACATAACGACTATTGGACCTGATATCATAACTTAACTGCTAACAGCTTAGGTTCTCATACAATTTATATATAAACCAAAAGAAAAATACGTTGTTAATTAATTAGGGGTCAAGTGAGATCACCTAATGATGGTGGATTGAAAAGTGAGAAAGGACTGTGGCGACTTCCAAATACAGATCGACGAAAAAACACACAAGAGCGCCATCTAGCGAAGGAATACTGAATTACGAAGATAGAAACGGAATGAACTATACCGAGTAACTACTAATCCTGAATCGCGATAGAGAAATTCTCGCGCCGATTAGCATATATACAACCTATCTACATCAACTGTTGGGCAGTGGTCCGCCAGGCATGATCACCTCGCCTGGTCGGAGGATCCTCCCTTTGTGTTGGAGGAACACGATACTCGTTCCTCCATAGGAGTTTTACAATAATGTCATTCATTACAGGAAAAACAACGACATGAGCGAACTCTTAATAAACAAAGAAAAAACAAAACGAACGAATTTCAGGTTTTATAAAATTGGCCAACCAATTTCTAAACATAATATTATATGAAGGCTTTATGTTCTTGCACATTTAAATCTGCGTTTTATAGAAAGTGCGATTCAAAAGGTCTAAATATATAATAATAATATGACAATTTCAAAGATTTCCTTGCGAAGATGGGACGGATCGTTAGAAGTAACAAAATGAATCAATGTTTAGTTAGTACCTCCAGGGGCTGTGGTACTGCGAGGGCGGAGCTGGTGACCGGTAGTGAGGCAGATGTGGTTAGAATAGGTATCCTGGTGGCTTCGCATTCTGATGGCTCCCATTCTGTATCGCCTGGAAGAAATATTGTATGTTCAGTTATGGGTATGTCACAAAATTTTATTTAAAATGCTGAAAGCGGTAGTGTTCACGCGAGTAACATATCTAGGGATCATGTTTTCTAAATCTAAGTTCAACCTATTTTGTGACCAGTCGTCAATAAATATTTGCAACAGACGCACGTTCGTTTAACTACAAATCCTGCCAAAGTGAAAACCCACCTTATCGCCGTGATCAGGTAGTGTAATAAAAGTTTTGTGTCACAGTGTTTGTTATCGACTTTCTAAGAAAACTTATGAATGCTTTCTATATTTTTCTATACCTAGGTGGTAAGAACGGTTTCTTTCAGAAGAAAATATTGAGTGAAAATTGTTTGTATGGCAAAATAATATTTGCCAATGCCAATCCAATTAGTGTCATAACATGTTATCAAACTTTGAATAGTTGAATTAGAATTATACAATTATAATTCAACAATTCAACTATTTATAAAATGTACTACCACTGTTCGAGATGAACATTATTTAGGTGTTAAGACAGTATTGTGTATGGAGGCGGGGAGTGAGTGGTAGTGTGGTGGTAGAATGGTGGGGTGGTGGTAGTGGCGGTACGTACTGTCGGAGTGGTGGTGGTGGTGGTAGTGCGCGGGGTAGGCGTGCTGCTTGTGCGGGCGCGGCGCGGCCGGCACGCTGCCCACCACGGTGCGCGCGTTGTCGCACACGGCCGAGCCCGCGAACGCGCCCAGCAGCGGCACGCCGCTCACCGTGCTGCGACTGCCACCCGTCTCGGGGACCATCACGTCGTTCTGGGAAACATATATACATATACATCAGTAGGTCAATTGGACGATCAAAAGTGATATTTAATCTATAGTATGGCAAAAATGTGTTTGACATAATAAATTCTTATTATTGGATGAATGCCAACTGTATCCATTAAAATGTATAACTTATTATTACATTACGCCTGAGGCGAGCGTGTAAGTGAGAGCGCGGAATAAGCAATAGAGAATGTGCACGTACCGGGTGCGCGTGCGCGCGCTCTGCGTGCAGGTCGGCGGCTACGTGCAGCAGGTAGAGCGCGAGCGCAAGCACGTGGTCGGGCGGCGCGTGTGGAGCGGGCGCATCGGGCGCGCGCCGGTGCACGCCGCGGTGCAGCACGCCCAGCAGCGCGCCGTGCAGCACGCCCGAAAGGCACAGAGCGCGCGGGTCCGCGCCGCCCGCCTCCCACCCACCCACCGCCGCGCGCAGGGGCGGCCACAGCACGCCCGTACCACTCTCTGACGCGCCGCCCGCCTTCTGCTTCTCGCGGACACTGGACACACATATCATTCATTATCTTCTTACATTTATACACTACAGAATGAATATTATTCCGATAAACTCCTTCCTTACAATAAAAATACAGCAATCAAATAGAAACAATGTCAACTAAGCGAACAAAGTTACAAGAACAGAAAATATAAATCCTGTACCGCTGGTAATTTGTAATTGTTGTATGGTATGTTACAACACAACTTTTACTGTTATGATAATATGTAAATTATGAAATGATACTAAGGGTTAGGAGCCTAAATGAATTATGATTTGATATGATACAATATATGACTAACAGCTAAATGATATTGAGAACACATGGAGCGTTCAATGACCGGTAGTGAACTAAATATTAAATGGATTTAGTGAATATTGACGGAATTGCTGACGCGATGTTTACTATTTCGCAATGTACGGTTGCACCGTACAATTGTGATTGTTTCCAGTCACCTCAGCTATGTAAGTTCCTTCATATTCTTAAATAATATAACAAAACGATATTACTAACTATGCGGTAAAACGCTCCATGGAAGCGTGAAAATCCCTCCTGTGAACGGCGCGTCGCAATACATGCAGTGGATCATAGTACTGCTCCCACACTATAGGCTGAGGTACGAACAGACCTTGTTCTAAGTTTTCAGAGCCCTTCGGAGGTGGACGGTATGTTGACAACTGAAATAACGATAGAATATTAAACATCTGTGTAGTGTTTAAATATAAAGTAAATTATGTTTTAATAATGTGTTTCCGCCTTTAAATGTATTTTCATTTGGACTTAGGAAGAGTTTTAGCAAAATATTATTAGTATTTATAGTATAGTATATTTAAATAATCATTTTTAAGAGTGCAGATAACCTTCTTCTTCTTCCTAGCATTTATTATTCCTAAGACTAATTGGGGGCAGTAAGATTTTTTTAGAATAATTTAACTAATTGATTTAAAAATATATTAGAATTCATAAAACCGTATCAGTGCCTGTTTTGGCTGTTTTATTATCGGATAAAAACTTTATTTATATAAACGTTTATATTATTAATAAACGATAATTTCAAAAGTAAGTAGGACATGTATTTAAACACTAAATCAATTAGATTTTATTTGAATAGATATTTTTGCTTACAAAAATCCACATTGAATGTTATCTACCTCTTTGAGTACAGTTTCGAAGTTCCTGGTGTGAGCGTTCCCCGACCTCTCCGGCATGAGCTCCAGCAGCTGGGAGTGCGTCTTGTCGCCCGCCGCCAGGAGCGTGCTCACCTCCAACCGAGACTGGGTTAGTTCGTCGTTACCTGTACATTTATTTATATATTTAAAATAATAATAATCCTACACAAGGAAATCAGAATGGCACCCAGTCGTAATACCTTCAAAGTAAAGGTACGGGCTCTCCTTGATCGGAAGTTGGCTAATCATAACAAAATTGATATTTTATATATTATATATAGAGAATACCTTTCTCATTAATTCCGCCATTATACTTACAGTGCATAAATCTAGTAATAATCTAGTAAGTTTTAGTTGCGCTACGTAGTAGTATCTATAAAATACATCTTCCCAACAACAAATCTTGGGGTCGCTGGGATTTAATCTCATCGAAGCATCTATTCTCTGTGTTGGATTCCTTGAATTTCCTCTTCATGTTAAGACTGAAGTCCATGAAGATGTTAGAAACACAGGCATTATGGTAGTTACTTACTAAGGTTAGTCCGCGAAGAGACGAGTATCGCGAGGAAAGTGAGAAGTCCTTCAACCATGGCGTCCTGTTCCGCCGCCTGCGCCGGTGACATCGGCAACATGCTCAGCCATTCCCGTACACCGAACCTATAGACAATTTTGTATATGAATTTATCTATTTTATTTAGAATTTATCTATTTTATTTAGAATTTATCTATTTTATTTAGAATTTATCTATTTTATTTAGACTTTATCTATTTTATTTAGATGAATTTATCTATTTTATTTAGAATTTATCTATTTTATTTAGAATTTATCTATTTTATTTAGACTATCTATTTTATTTAGATGAATTTATCTATTTTATTTAGAATTTATCTATTTTATTTAGACTTTATCTATTTTATTTAGATGAATTTATCTATTTTATTTAGAATTTATCTATTTTATTTAGACTTTATCTATTTTATTTAGATGAATTTATCTATTTTATTTAGACTTTATCTATTTTATTTAGATGAATTTATCTATTTTATTTAGAATTTATCTATTTTATTTAGATGAATTTATCTATTTTATTTAGAATTTATCTCTTTTATTTAGACTTTATCTATTTTATTTAGATGAATTTATCTATTTTATTTAGACTTTATCTATTTTATTTAGATAAATTTATCTATTTTATTTAGAATTTATCTATTTTATTTAGATGAATTTATCTATTTTATTTAGAATTTATCCATTTTAATTAGATGAATTTATCTATTTTATAGAGATTAGATTATTTAGATTAGCGACTCAACCGGGGTCACTCAACTACCCTGACACAGAAGACCAAACTGAAATGAGAGCATTCGTCTTTCGTTGGTAAGTGTGAGACTGCAGGTACAATCATTCTGCATCATCCGGCCTCCGGAGGCTGGGAGGATGATGCAGAAACATTTCACAAAGTCGCCATGGTGTGCATTACCATGCTGCACTGTATGCACTCGCAATGAGGATGGTGGCCCCTAGTCCTGGATTCTACTCATGTTTTCCTATGGCAGAGTAGTCACTTTAGTAGGGTAAGATATTTAAAAAAGGATTTGTTTTTTAATGTTCTTTTTGTCTGTTGTTATGCGCTTTAATGTTAGCAAAGTGTGTCGTCACACAGACATCACCCCCAGGTCGTTTGATAACAAAACTGATGAAATGATTGGAACCGCAAGCATAACTAAGTTTTATATACGAGATGTCTTGCAGAGATTGTACTATGGGTGTACTAGACAACTGATATAAATTCATATACTATGTTTTTTTAATACATACATATTATACATTGAAAACACTCACACTTCGAAACAAATATTACGGGTTAGATATTATTATACGTAACTCTAATAGTCTTATCAATGTGTTGAACATCGGGGGAATACCGCATAAGCATTGCCAGATTAAAGAAATCATCATTACGATTTTCACTGCAGACTTAATTAGTATTGATAATCATTATTTGCGTTTTTTACCCTAGCTATCATAAACTGAGAATTTTTGTAATTGCATAAAAACTACGCAAATACCACGTTAAAAGTCCTTCGGTAGCGAATAGACAGCGGAAGGGACTTTATTTTATACCGTGTATGGTATTTTAGCAATTACAAAAATCTCAGTTTACGATAGCTAGGGTAAACACGCAAATAATGATTATCAATACTAATTAAGTCTGCAGTGAAAATCGTAATGATGATTTATTTAATCTGGCAATGATTATACGGTATTCCCCCGATGTTCAACACATTGATAAGACTGTTAGAGTTACGTATAATAATATCTAAACCGTTCATTTCGGAACAGCACTGTCAGTCTCAGCACTATAGTATATATTATTTTTCCAAATAAATGACAGTTGAATGTCAGACCCTAGATAAAAGGCTTCCAGAATACACTTAACTTACATACTCGTAAACTGGTGACGTTTACCAAAGATTCACTACAATGTCTCCCTCGCAACATTACATAAGAACAATATGCGTCATATTTTTTTTTACGAACGAGCATACAAATACAAAATACCTAACGAAAGGAAAGTCACTATCAGCGCCCGTGGACGGCTGCAACCGATAGTCAGAAGCCCTTAGTCAGTGAGAAAATTGAAATTCATACAAGAAAAAGTTTAGAAAACTATAACTCGACTAAGAAAAAATGTATAGAGTCCTATTTCACCTGGGCCATTATTACGAATTCATTGACACCTCATTCATTATGGTCTGTTCAGTAGCTTAGGTGCATACAAATGTATATGGACTGACAAAACTATTACCCGTCTAGTAATAAAATAGAAACTAAAATGATGATTGTTTTACATAACACATCATGCGTTTCAAGACGTTCTTAAATTAATAAAAAGTGATAAAAATAGTTTTAACTAAGTAATGTTGAAGCAAAACAATAGTTTTCCTAGAATGTAGCTAAAACTTGATAAGAGCTTCTTTGAAACGGATTTTATTTAAACTTTCGCAGAAGTTTGTAGGACTGTAGGGAACATTGATTTCTTCTCGATTTTCACGTTCGCAATATTTGATGGAAGGTGACAGATACCTGTCAAAAATGAAATGTATTTATTTTGTATTAAGATTAAAAAAAAACAAGTTAGTGTATATAATTAACACTAATATACCTGTTAACATCTAGCAACCCTAACGTTGCGGCTGACTGAGAGCTGGCAACTATTTCTTTTTGAATTCGTAGCATTATTTTCTTTCAAATGTTGTAAAATTCATGAAAAAACATACAGCTGCAAATTACATTAACGAATTAAATTTACTAAAATTAATTGCAAGTAATTGCGGCAAATTTTTGATAGGCAACCTATCCCTAATCCATTGTATACTTTATAAATATTCATTTAAAATTAGTTGTATCGAAGAAACAGATACCTATAGAATAGAGCAGTGGGATCTTGAACTATTATTAGAGGCAGTTAGGTAATCGTTATTGTGAAATCAGTGTCCTCAAATATATTGACAACTGGTTAAATTCTTCGAATTCAGTGGTTCCGCGTAAAAACTTACATTTAGTTAAAACCGATTTATCTTGTAGCCGATTCTAAGCAATCTTGGGAATAAATAATTGGCCAAGTCAAAAATTGGTGTCAGGTCAAACATAAAATAGGGTTCTGTTATCACCCATAATAGTAGGTGGATTTAAATCGTGTTCTATAGATAATTGTTTCGTTTAGGTATTTATTTCTTTATTTTTATACGAAGTTTTCCAAGTGAAGTAGAAGTTAGGCCCCTATAACTCCTGAAATACAAAAGTTATCTAAGCCGCTATATATATTTAAATATATTTAAAGTAATGGACTATTATCATGTTTTTTTTTAAATTTTTGAGAAATCCGTTTAACTTTTAGAGGGGAGGGACGCCCTGTTTTTTGAAAAATGCGCTTTAAAGTTGAAAAAAGGTACGCATTCATTGGCCCGCGCCGGACGTACCGCACGGATGAACGGATTTGCCTTGCTCATAAATGCCCGCGTTCGGTGCGGGCGGCGCCGATAGTTGACGCAGCACTATGTGAAATCATACAGAGAAAACTAAAATCCGTTGCGTGCGGTGCGTCCGGCGCGGGCCAATGGACGCGTACCTTAACTCGCAAACGGATACCTAAATCGAAAAATGATCTGGGCAACCTCACAATGTTTTTAAAAGACCTATCTAATAATACCCCACTTTACGTGTAGGGGAGATACCCCAAATAAAAATATTTTATTGTCGACATAATCACAACACATATTCATGCGAAGTTTCAACTTTCTAACTCCAACCGTTTGGGCGGTAGGTCGAGGACGGACGGACATGACGCATCTATAAGGGTTCCGAGTCATGAACTACGAAACCCTAAAAAGGCTAAAAGCATCATGTCTGGGTGAAATTGATCTAGTAGGTATGTATGTATTTATAAATATGTATGTTATGTTTATCGTCACTCTGATTATCATAGTACAGTTTCTGTCTAATTTGGGACCGTGTGAGAGTTATTATAACTCGACAGCGTGAAAAGGATAGTCATGTTTTTATACATATTTATTTATTAATTATTTTATCATAAAGTTTCTGATTTGGAATATTGACCACTCTGCCTATAAATGATACATAGTCATTATGTTTCTGAACACCCAATAACAAACGGAAAGTTTACATTTATATAAATTGTGTCTGACCCTTTCCGAAATACCGGAGTTGATCGTCTAACCGGACGCAACAGATTAATCAATTCTCACATGCAGTGTCTGGTGTCTGGAATGGACGTCCGAATTGGGGTGTTAAATAAATGCATAGGTATACACCAAACAAACAATGTTCTTGGATTCAAATATTATATTTTCATATTCTTTGACCTGACTACCTATATTGAGTTCTATAGGCCTTGGATTATACTCGTATAAAACATTTTTTTTTTGTATTTTTCAATACATTTCGTTTTTTAATATATCCATATCTTCTATTTATGACATAACAATCGAATCAACCGTTTAAGATCACGTGAGCATGTTTCTAGATACTACTATTAGTAAACTTATTTTTAGAAAATCCCCGTGGTGTCATGAATAACGAGGAAAATATATTATAGGAATAACAAAACATCTGAAAAACACATTATGGGAGCTTACATAATGAGTTAGAATCTTTAGAAACGTTCCTGTATAAAACACAGATTCCAGGTCGGTAAAATTTTATATCTTTGCATATTTTTTTACTTAGGGAGTACTTTTCGCTTAATACACACGCCCTTCGTCTTCCCACGGAGGGCATGGGAAGACGAGGAGCGTGTGACGGACTCCCGGAAAACCCGACCTGTCTACGAAGCTCCACGGTGGCCTAAATCGGCAGTCGGGAAGGAACTCCTTCTTAAGGACTTCCTGAAGCTGCTCCCGACGGAAGCGCCTTCGTAAAAAAGGTTTCTGGACTCCCCCTGCCGCACCCCATGACTAAGATTCATCCCAGGCAGTCGACACCCCCCGGCCGTACCGGTGTGTCACCTCTCACGGTTCATTTGCAGCGGTCACACCGCCTCAAGATGCGGCCGCTGTGAGCTCAAGGCGGCGATTAGGGAGCTAGCGACCTCAACCGCGTATCTACCTATTATTTCTACCTCACCTAAAGGTTTATTGGGAGAGAATACCTCATGGCATTAAGGCCGACTTTGCATAACATATGCAATAAGTCTTATATAAATAATATCATGTGTGAAAGTAATTAAATAAACTTACATATCAATGCACATATCCATAAACTGGTCAGCTGGTAGATGTGCGGCGCAAACCTGCAGCCAATATATGTCCATGTCCACCATTGAGTTGCAGAAGTTCGCCTGTATGTAAGTCATTGCTTGCCCTTTTATTTGAAGCCCATTCCGCACCCAAACGCCAGCAAGGATCTCGTAGAAAAAGCTCTGAAAGAAGAAGTACATGATTCAGTTCCCTGAGATAATAATCATTCATCATTAGAGATTCAAAACTAATCATCCTTGAATGGGTGGGTCATGTGAGTGCTTGTGACCCTGGCTTAATATTTTAAAATAAAATTTATGTAAGGAACCACTCAGATATCATTATTATGTATACTATATCATTATTCATACTGCGAAATGTACGCATTGAACGCTCAGATAAAGGGGTCACAGACACCTGACCCTCATGATAGTCTATATGTTTATTAAATTGGTTTTGCTTCAGTAGTGTGTTAGCAGGGACGATGGCCCGACGCGAACATTTCACCCTACTTTTGTTTGTAGTCACCGTAATCAGTAGTTATGGTGTCCAAGGGATCAAAGTAGACATCGATTCGACGGAAGACGATAGCTGGTCGTACTACGTCACTACACCAAAGCCAGAAATAATCAGAAACCTTCATAAAAAAGTATTTCAGAATGAACCGAGTATCCAGTCGCTTATCGTGGACAATCCTTCGATACAGATTTTAATGGAGAAAGGTACGGATAATTATTTACTTTAGTTTTGAACATTTATATAACAAGAATCTAAAGTTTGAGTTGTGTAAATGCATAGATCAACATAGGCTCGCGACCCGGGGGTAGTAGCCATAGCGTTTTTTTTTTCGATACAGAACAGTCTGGTCGAGTGGATAGCTAATGCGAATGCTAATCAAGAGGTCTCGGGTTCAAATCCTGGGTCGGGCCAAAAAGTATTTTTGGGTTTTTTTTGAGTTTGGAAGTTTGGCGGTGATACACGCCCATGCCTCGGAGAGCACGTAAAGCCGTCAGTCCCGGTTGTAATGAACATCTATGGCAATCGTTATTGGGAAGTCAGATTTACTGACAACTAGTTCAACCTGCGAATTTCGTTCTTCCTTACGGCCCGTTTACGACCTTACCGCTGTGAGCGCTAGCTAAGAGCGAAACGCCGAGCGGTAATATCAAAAGTATAAAAATGTACGAGGCACGCCATGAGTCGCCGCTCATAGCTATGAGCTTAGTTATGAGAGGCGACTCGTGGCGTGCCTCGTACATTTTTATACTTTTGATATTACCGCTCGGCGTTTCGCTCGTAGCTACCGCTCACAGCGGTAAGGTCGCAAACGGGCCGTTAGGGTTGCGGAGGTCCGATGCCAGTCGCTGCGTGGAAAAAATATTATTCAGGTAAAACCGGTTGAACTAGTAGCCGAATCGAAATAATATTGGGAATAAGGCTAGGAAGAAGAAAACAGTCTGTATTTTTTTGCGGGGGAAAATCTTTACACATTCACATTTTAGATACATGTCAATTAAAACTCACACATAAAGATTAAAACAATAAATTCAAAATTACACACATACATAAATATATTCTGTGCCTTAACAGTAATGCATAAACCCATTTTGCTTATTGATTGACAGAGAGCAACCTGCGTATGGCTACTATCGTCTTGCTCTATGTGCAAACGTGGTTTATTTTAACGAAGAATAAAATGATTTATCGTTAAATTATACGATATGACTATTGTGCTATGTAAATATAGTATGTATTATATATATGTATGACCATTACAAACACAAACATATCTCAACAATGACTATCAACTGAATATTATCGAACAAGTATTTTAAATCATAATTACCAAAGCAAGATGTCAAGCTAAATTTAGATAATTTATCAATATTAAAACCGAATAAGATAGTTACTGATTTCTCTGTAACCACTACTAATATTATAAATGCGAAAGTAACTCTGTCTGTCTGTTTCATCCTCACGCCTAAACCACTGAACCGATTTTGACAAAATTTGGTATGAAGATTGAACTAAACTTGGGAAAGGACATAGGCTACTTTTTACCGCGATAACCGACATACACGCGGGCGGAGCCGCAGGCAAAAGCTAGTTTTAAATAATTTTACATATTATTCATACATAATAATATGAATTCGAAAGTAACTCTGTCTGTTACGCTTTGACGGCTAAATCGCTTCACGGATTTCAATTAAATTTGTCATGACCATACTTTGACGTGTCTTGCCAGTCCCTAACCTGCACTCGGCCAGCCTGAGGACGTATGGTCTTCACCTTCTCCTGAGAGGAGTCCCGACTTTAGCAGTGGATCGTTACGGGGTGTTGATGATGCTTTAATTTAAAGACATAGGAATATAGGATACTCCTTATGAGATAACCGAAATACAGGCGAACGAAGCCACGATCAAAAGCTAGTATAGTATAAAATTCAACCACTTTCTATCTCACCTAGAGTCGCTATTAAAATGGTCGGGAAATTTTAAAAAATAGGATAGAATTTAGACCTCTGAACGCCTACCAGTATATTTAATTTATCAAAATTATTACAGCCCGAAAAAGATCACAAAAACTGGAGATGAGACTCTTCCAATGGACAGATTACTTGAGCTCACTGTCCTCGATCGAAATGCAATTGCAGCAATACGTAGATCACCACGAGAACCTGGAGTCTGATACTCTGCAGAACTACGCGGAGTGGTGCGTGTCATTGGATTCTGGAGCAGTTAAAGGCGTCATAGAAAAGATCCACAACCTGATCGTCCCCATGTTCCGGAACCAAGGGCTTATTCAACTACTACAAGAGTTCGTGGCTCAGGTATTGAAAATTACTTTTTATTTAATAGTCTCTAGGTATATTATGATTTGACAGATCAATTGTACGTGTATTGTCCCATTATTGTGGTTGATTGCGACAAACAAGCCATTCTTCAGTCACTCGTGCCAGGATGTTAACACTTGCCAAGTATGCAGTTTGCTTACTTTGAAAAAATGCGATAAATGCGTTTAACTTTTTTTTGATATTTTTGGGTGCGTTTTTTATTATTAAAAATACTCGATTTTAGAATGTTAGTCATACTAAATGGATTCAAAGTGCGAGCTGCGGGTCCATCGTGTAACATGTGTCTATTACGCGATGGATTAGAAATATTAAATTTTCGTAACCATTTAAGTACCACTTTGGTTTACATTACTCTTAGGGCAAAATAAACTGCGTATAATGTTGATGAATTCTGAACAATTTTCGCAAACCACGTCTTAACACGCCTACATGACTGCCTTTAAAATATTGTAAACGGTATCTCTTTACACGAAAGCTTAAATAAATAGGTCATGGATAAGGATGCTAAACTATAAGTGTTGTTACTAAGTTATTGTTGACATTACAAGAGCAACGAACCGGTATTTCGCTGTTTACTTGACAACCGAATGGTGTTGCCAGGTATGGTCACTTTTTAAATTTAGCGGAAATTTTATGGAAAATTACAATGATTACGAGATATTATGTCAGAATATGTCACTAAAGTTTAAAACGTTACTGTTATGAGTAATTAAATTATAGAACGCCATCACTCTGATTACAAAAACATCTTGGATCGTTAGATGGATAATTCTAAATCGAGTACATACGTCTACCTACTCTCTGAACTTATCTAATTTCAAGTTTCGTTTAGCTGCGTTAATTAAATATTCGGTTAAATACTGGTGACCTTAACTTTAAATTTACGTTAATCTAACTGCTTTACGATAACATTATCCATGTAAATTAGTTTCTGTTAAGTTCTGCAGAAAGAACCTCGAATCTATGCTACTTATATTTCGTAATTATAAATACTACTGATCGCCTGGCGGTCGAATGCCATAAATACTTTATAGTAACATAAAAACGCAAATGATTACACAGCGGTAGTTTCGCGTCTTGCATTGGCAACACTACGACCTCGGGCCTCGCTACATCAGTGGGTGTACGTCAGCCGCCATGTCCGTCCGACGCGTGCGCAGCTTTCTTGTGGTGCTCGCGCTTGCAACCACAACGCGCGCGATTTCTGTCGACGACGTCGTTGATATCATATCACTCGGCAAAGAAATAGGGCAAGAAGTAGTAGGCTCCTGGGATGTCATCGGCAAACCATTTAATGCCAGTGAGGGGGTGGCGATACCATATGTTCACAGGAAAGAAAGGGAGATTCTTGAAAAACTCGGCCAAGTCTCGCGAGCAATTGACCGACTCGAAGTTAGCGTGCAGTCTATTGGTCAATTGGTGGTGATGATATCTAAAAAAGGGCACAAAGCGACTAGAACAGAATTACTTTTGCACGAAATGTCGATTTTATTAAGTAAAGTGTCATCATCTAATAACAAGATGCGGGAATACGTCGACATACAAACGGGGTTAGAGAGAAGTACATTGGAGGACTTTGCGTCTCGTTGTGTGTCTCATGATAGTGGTGCGCTGCCAGGGTTACTGGAGCGAATCCATTCGATAGTGGTGCCTCCTCACAAGAATTTGTTAGGGCAAGGACTGTTCCAGATACTGGTTGATCATTTTAAGGTTTGTTTTATCATGTGTCTTTTACTCTTCTATCCAAAATGTAGTAGTTTAATCCTAGAGAAGGAGTTCTAAATTACTAAATTAAAATTAATTTAATACTTTATACTTCCTGTCCTTTGAAGTTATTTTCAAAATTGTTGGTTTATTGTGTAGGGGAGTTTTTATGTATCTTAAATTAACGGATGTGATATAATACGAAGGGAGATAATTCCCTCTAGTCATGATGCGGGCCGGCAATAAACACAATGTGTTTTAACATAAAGAGTTCACTTTTCAATGTCAGCTATTGCGTGAATCATTCACGGTTCATTGAGAACATTAATGGCCTTCAAATGACAAATCGCAAAAAAACCCGCAAGTTTCATGTTTTTTAACATTGTTGAAATCAAACAAGAGAATATCGTTTTTTATTTAATTATTTCCTCTTCTTGAATATTAATACAATCTTTAAATAAGGTAAAAACGAGCTTTAAAGTTGTCCGTTATATTTACTTTCACTTTTTAAGACAGCCGGATCTGTGGTTACCGGCGTTGACCTTAATAAAATATATTTTAATCCATTTTCTAGATATTTTGGTTATTAACATTATATTATCAAAATTAATTTTGGTTTTCATAAAGGTAATTATATAATACCAATCAATAAAGTAAAAAAAAGTCTTTTATTTGAAATAGCTTGATCACTACTCGTGAAGGTCAAGTATTAGATAGAAGAATTAGTAGAAATAGTTTTTCGCAATTCCGGTTATATTGTAAGTGAAGGGCGGAAGCTGTAATGTATGACTGGATAATACCCAATATTAATAATGACGTATTATAAGTGGGACGTATAGAAGTAATTCTTTCATTCGCCTGTTCGCAAATGTAAAAATATATTGTCCCACTGAAATAACTTGAGTCATACTGTACAACAAATTACATTTTCATAATAAAATATTTTAAATGTTTATTTGTATGGCCCATGACAAGCTATTAAATGTGACATAATCTTGCATCAATGACTATTACTCTATTTTACTAGCTTCTAGCGAAAAATTATAATTCGTCACAATATGATGTCATTGATACTTAAAACATACAATATATGACCCTGGGTCCAAGGAATATGACATCTTAAATCATTTTGATGTTCTAATAATAGCTGCTCCCGGATCTCTCGTATTTCAGAGTTTTAGAACTTAATGTTTAAATACAGCGAATCGGTTAGAGAGATCTTCTCTGTTAAATAAAAGGAATCTTCATTAGAATTGGAATAATAACAGTGAAACAAACAATTGGATTTTATTGAAGTTTCTAAACTTTACGAGTATTAACATTATACCTAATAAATTAATATGCCGCAGCTATTATATCTTTTACGAATTTTAATAGACAATAGCAATCACACTTGATCCCCCACCAAAGAGCTAACTGTTAAGGATGCGTCATTTAAGGGTCAAACAACTCCGTCTGGGCCGGAGAGCTCTTGTGTCGGTGGAGACAATAAATATAGCCTTGATGTACAATTGTGGATGAGAAAGGACCAGTGTAACTCGAACTTTATTGAATTGATTTCATTGCTTTGTGAAAGGATGGAGAAATTAAACTAAAATTTAGAAATATGTGTACCTCTGCCGGCCTCCTAAGGGATAGGAGCGTTAATACATATATGTTTATTACAATTGTATGTATGTTAATTATTGTAACTATATTACGGGATGTTATTAAATGCAACTCCAATAGCCTTTACAAGGTAACAATTTGAATTAAATTAAAATACATTATTTTATTAGTTTATTTACATAAATATTATAACGTTGCTTTCCATTTTTAATAAACGAAATGCTTAGGTAAAGATTGTGTTCCGTTTTAATTCTTGAGTTGCTTTTTGTCGTATATTAAAACTTAATCTAAACTGCTAAAGACAGTGGTATATAAACTTCAAGTGACTAAAAGCCTCAGTCCCTAACATAATTTTGTGGAGAGGTAAAGACGTTAAAAACAAAAAATTACTTTGTGCTCTGACCGAGATCTAACTTCGGCACGTTTACGGGGGTGTGGTTTTATGTAAATGTAGGTTTATTTACGCAATATACTATTTACTCCGTGACTAAGTTTAAGTATTTATTATTCAACGGCCATGCACGACTCTGCATCACGCAATAAATGACTAAAGTTCACTTCTACAAGGAATAATTACAGAAAAAATTTTTTAAAGGTGAATATTTTAAGAAATAATAAGCTTTTAATAATTCACAGTTTTGCATAGGCTTATTCTAAGAAAGTGGGTTTTGCTCTACTGTACCACAAACTGTTACACTACTGTGTAAAAATATCACTTTAATACAATGCATTGGCTTATATTTAAAATTTGCCACCATAGCCAAGCATACAAGTAGCAAGTGTTCGGCGTCGATTATCTTTCTACAATCGCTAACGCTTCTATTGTCTTAAATTATTGCCTAATATCTTATTTAGACCACGCGTTGTAAAATGCAAATTCAGGTGTTGTGTAGTTACCTAAGCTGTATAGTCTCTGTGTGAAGTCACTGGCCTGTTTAATTATAGTCAGAAACAGACATCACACAAATGATGATGCACCCATTAATTATGGATATTATACAGAAGGAGGGAAAATTTCCAGTAAAATCTGCTTTAAGCCGTAGCTAATGTACTTAATGTAGGATCACGTGTCGACTGTAATCAGTACTTTCTAACCATATTATTTTTAATCTTCATAATAATAAATTTAGTCCTTTGATGGCATTTATCTCATAGATGAGAGGACTTATATGAAATTCCATTCTTTGGGAGGGCAATTTAAGAATAATATCGACGGTAGTCCTTTGACTTATTATAGTTAAATACATCTTTAGTTTTAAATTTAAATCACTTGTTTGCGGGTTTTTAAAACAGAGTAGGAAAGAATCTAAGTTAGGTTGTAACTTTAGAAACTATATAGCCTACAATTAAAATCATTGTGAACACGCAATCTTATGATTTTTTGCCACAATTAAGCAAATAATCTACGTTAAAAGTAAGTGTATTAAGAAACGTAGCTATTAAAATGTTTGGAATGCTATCAGGAGTAGAAACCAAGAGCACCTAGTGGTCACCATACTCATAGGGCCGTGACCCACACTATGGCGGCCTTGAGATGCAACTGCATCATTATGCCTCCGGTCTTTCATTCACCAACAAACATGAATGATGTCATTTTAGGTTGGTCTTCTGTGAGAGGGTACCGCTCCGGTCGCGCCGGTCTATACATGCTGAAATCAACTTGGCTCTACTACCTTTAAAATATGACTTGTTAGGTATACATAAAACTGATATATGTAGTACATAATATTAACGCAAAGACGTCGTGATAGTTGATACTATTCTTAATTTATACACATTAATTATACCACAACTTTACTTTTAATTATAAACATAATGGTATGATGACTTTTCAGTAAAATCGTTCATATCGTTCTCTGCTCTATGCTTCTTACAATAGTTATCCCTAACAGCTATTTGTGATTCATATTTATAAAACACTAGCTGATAGATGTTGGCCGATTCTCAGACCTACCCGATACGCATATAAAATTTCATAAAAATCGGTCCAACCGTTTCGGAGGAGTATGGTTACTAAAATTGGGACTAAATTTTCTAATTTTCCGCGCAATTTTTTATTTTTTTTCTTTCATAAGAACCTTCTCCTGACAATAAAAAACAACAAAAATAAAAATAGTGAAATCGGTCCAGCCGTTCACGCGTGATGGCGTGACCAAGGGAAATAGGGATTCATTTTTATATATATAAGATATTCAAAGCCAATACTTTTCTATTTTTATATTAACTTGGTCCCTATGCCGATGGTAATTATATACCGTTATTGGCATGTTTGATATTTATCATAAAACGTGCCTCCATCTATTCGTATCGTCGAACGCTGATTCGTACATCGATATTTTCACTTTGTCAGTAATGTCGATGTCATATTATAGATGTCGCTTACATCATAATGTATACGTCCAACAAATTAATAATGTAGCATGAATATAGGCATTATGTACTTACATCACTTTTACTTGACAAGACTTTATTTTGATGACAATGTTTCTCAAAACGCTGTGATAAGTGTATAAGATTCCGCGAAGTTATAATCTACAGCTAAACAGTATTACAAAGAAAAGAACGGAAATGACTATGGCACGATATCATCCAAATTCTGTGTAACCGTTAATGTGAATTTGTTATTTAAGCGTTGATACCTTCACTCAACTCAACGGTAGTATGAACTGAAACCCTATCTCCTTAACCTTGAAACGATCATGTTAAACCGTCGGTTCCGGTTGATCCCGTATGTTCAGTTGAAACTCTAAAAAGTCAGACAACAATCTAACTGCGTAGAACTTCCATATCATCTAGTGCTTGTAGAAGTCTGATAACACATAAAAGTCGAAGCTAAGTTCGTTGCAAACTATACTAAAATAGATGTTGAACGAAAACGTAGCCAAAAGTTAGTAAACTCTTTATTAGCTATTAGTAATTAATTTGAAATTACAACATAATTTTCGATTCAGGAATTCACAAACAAAAAACTGCATCAATATATGTTTGTCCGTAGTTAATATAAATTTATTTATCAATTACTATCGGTTTAATTAAACTCGGTGAAGAAACTTGCATTCCGCAGTATTTTATTAGCGTTCTTCGAGATTACAAACTCGTGCAATTTGAACTGTTGCAGTATGATAGAGAGAGATCTGAACCTCTTGTATTGAGGCTGTGCATAGCATAGAGTCATGACGATGGCCTTCCTCAACATCCAGAGCCAAACTAAAACAAAATCTATGCAGTGGTTTAACTGTGAAAGCGTAATAGACAAAGCTAATTTCGAATTTATTATTAGTATGGATAGATTAAGAATTATATTAATGTATTTATCAGCAGTGTGGTTACCATAGAACTAGCTATGCGTAATTTCCTCTAGCTCCAAATCACGCTGACAGAATCGATCAGTGACTGTGTAAACTTAAATAACCATACATTGATACATATAACATGTTGTTATCTCTGTGAAGCTTCCGCATCAACCCAATCAGGACGTGTTGTGACTATTTACATATAAAACAAAGAAACATCATTGTTGTTACAACTGACGTGCTTATTTGTGAGTAAAAGATAAAACAAAGAACAAAACTTATGTAGCAACAATTGATTCTTCTCATTCATACCCACGTTTTTGTAATAAAGATAAACAGAGTTATTGAAATAATTTACCGAAAGCCCCCCCAAATTTACGAGTTTTGTGGCCGTTTTCACCAACGTTTGCCTCCTTGCGGCACTTTATCAGTAACGAGGCGTCGGAGTGGAGTCAAAGTTCTGAGATAGGAGAAATGGAAGCTCAGAAACTCCAGCTCCGCCAGGCATCTCACTCAAGTGCCTATATCTTAGAACTACCGTGGGTGAGCCTCGTGTGTTGAGTTCACTTAAATAGTTCGCTTAGATATCCAATAATACATAACCATCTATCCTTTATAAATTCGCCATTATTGTGTGTGTGTATTTTAAATTATCTTTCATTCTAAACATTGAAAGTTAACTTCAATGGTTATCTACAGAAATTTCCCGTGGTCAACAACGATACAACATACATTTCTGCGAAATCGAGTTCCACTAATGACGTCACATGTTTGCAACACACAAATACACACACGAACAAGCACCACCTTAATTGACGTTTCCTCATAACGCATAACACTCCGCTTGTGTCGTATGAATGAAGTGTACTAGTTATGTATGATCGAAATCGAACGCTCATGGGTTACAATTTGTATGTAGTTTCACTGTCATACAATGATCTATATTACCGTCTAGTATCCTTACAGGAACATGGGATATAGCACAATAAAAAATAAATAAAGTTTAAACAATACCGGTGAAGTAATAAAAGCGTAATGAAAAGTAAAATAATTTTAAAAAGCTATAATGTCAGTGAAACTAAGAATGATTTCTATTAGGAATCGTGTCATCTTTTTCAGTGTTGTTTTCCAAAACTACCTCTTAGAATAGACTTATATAGGTGTTACACATGTTTGGACTGAAGGAAGTATAATACGAACAATTGGTTTTTTTAAGAGGGCAATTTATTACAAAAAGGTCTGTTTGACCAGATGTTTATTCATGTTCCGACAGTATCAAAAAAATAGGAACATTTGAAGGACTTGCGATCCGTGATTTGTAAAGGCGCAAAAAGTCCATTATTGAACTAACAGTATTATTAATTTAATATTAATTTCTCATTCATAAACAACAATGATCAATTAAATTTCTGTCTAATTAATTTTTTAAGACAACTACCACATTAGGAATATAAATCGAGTGTCGCGGGGGACTTTACAAACATACATGAAACGGACACAAAGAATACCTAGACTCAACATTTTCTGGATCACACAAAGTATAGTCCCAGTATAGTGTAGTGTGTTTGAACCCAAAACACTTGACGAATTAGAGAACGGCGTGGTGACCGCTTAAACCACTGTGCCAACCGTGCAGTTTTCAGTAGCAAATATCGTTAAGCACTACCAATATTCAAACAACCTTCGGAACAATATTGCCAACTGTTAAAACTGTAGATTGTCAACCGCAAATTTTCACTCACTAAATGCGAGAAACCTGTTTATTTCAACTAACCAGGCAGTATTCCGAGAACCCGTCTACCGACATTATTTTATGCATGTGCGCGTATAAAAAATAAGGCTTATTTATGTATGTGAGTGATATACACGTATTGCGAGTCGCCAGCTGACACCATACAAAAATAATAAGCAAAGAATAATAACAAAGCTGGCTTTACAATTATTTCATTTAAAATACAATTTTAGATCTTATCACGGCGCAACAAGGGTCAAAGTAAGCGTAGCGTATGTTCACTGGTGCAGAGTTAACAGTATTATCATGCGGGTCTGTAGCGACGCGGGATGTGCGAGCGGAACAAGTCACTATCGACGTAGTGAAAGTACAAATTTTATAATAAGTCTTGATACCTTGATTTGAAATATTTATTATGTTTCATTCATAATTACTTCATGCTTGCTCTCAGCTTCGCTTGCGTGAATACTATTTTACCTTATACATATTTACATTATACCTAATTAATGCCTTGTATAGTCTCTTGCTGTACGATTAATATTCCATAATGACCGGATCAACATCATTACAATTTTTTTAAATTAATATAATTATATATAATACAAGTACACTGTTTCCTGCTTTAATGAAATTATTGGCCCAATACCCAATTAAGGACTTTTAGAAAGAGTATTACGTTTTTATGTTTAGACTTGCTGACCAACGCAACTTCGTCTGCGTCTTATATATATATATAAGGACTCCATTGACTCCATTGATCGTACAGGTGTACTATTCAAAGTTAACTTGAAACCGGTTAAACAACAATGAATCGTTTAACAATTAATAAACAACTACGACAATGACATAATATCAGTGACTTCCTTTAACCCACAGTGAAGTCGATAAACGAACAATACTAATTACATCTACAAAGATATAAGGACAAACAAGAAGGTAAGCAGAACAATAAAAGCAATTAGAAACGGATTTCGTTTTCACTTTCAATTGTTTATTAATAATGCGTGGCCTGCCTAATGGCATTGAAAATTCTTAAGGAATATCGATAATGTTTATCGATAACGCGCGTGGCAAGTCACTAAAGCAATCCTACTCTCTGCGTACGGACAGCAGGCCCCTCACTTCTCGATCGTCAGTCAGTGTAGCTCGTGCCGCGATACAAAACGTATTTTATTGCAGTGTCATTATGAGGCTCGCAGCGCTTTTTGCGCTGCTCGCTGTAGCTGTAGCCTCTGAGTTAACGCAAGTGGATAATGTGCGACAAAAGTTTTATGATTTAGAACAAGAACTGTGGGTAAATGTGACCGATCCTCAGTGGAGAGATGCCGGCCTTGGAGGGGATGTCGAATTAACAAAGGCATTCGCTGCGTTCAATGAACACATCGAGTCGATACCGAGGATTAAGAGAATAACGCTTAAGTCGTGGCTATGGACAAAGGTGTCTGAAAAGCTGGTTATCATCGATGGTTTCTATAAGAATTTTATAGAATTTGTGGAGCGTCAGGCATCACCAGCCAGTGTGCCGTCTCCTGTGAAGGATTGGTTGGATATAGCGGAGACAGTCCTCATGGATCCCAGAGCGTCTGTGGCTCAAGCTGTTAGGAAACTCCACGGTTATTTAGAGCACGCAGACATGTTCCGATCACTTTTACAGGTAATAATGGTGACTTATATTACAAAAACGACGGTAAAAATATCTAACATTTATAAATATAAACACGTTGGAGAAACGTCGAGCACAGTGTCAATGACCAGTGTAATATTAAACAATCAAACTGTTTCCATTTTCTGAGGAAAACATAGCATGTTTAACATAATACGTAGTTCCGTACCTCGTATTATACAAAACATATATATCGTTATTAGCTTATGAAGTATTGACTAATCAAATTTCATTAGCGTATTGCTATGCCCTCATTACTGTCTCAAGCCAAATAATCACAAAGCCTGACTAACCACAAACGAGTAAAAGATATATATTTATAATGACGTCAGTAAATGTTGAGGCAGACGTCCAGTCCCGCTGTGAAAACAATACACAGCATTAAAATTCAACAAATTATATGGAGAGTGTTGAAGTTTGAACAAATGATCGTCTAAGGAGAAATGCCTGCATTAAATGAATGTTTATCATAAATGCATGTACAACAGTGTACTGTGAACATCGTGATATTTTGTTTCACTTTCATTCAGAACAATGTTTTGATTCGTTATTATCTTTAGTATTGATTGAATACAGTTAACAATACATATAATACATTCGTATCGCGTGCTATCACCTACAAACGGTTGCGTTGCCTTGATACCCAAAACGTTTGAGAAAGTTTCAACTGTTTACAAATAAAATATTTATTAGCATCACTGAGTAATGACGCGGTTTCATTGTTACGGCTCGAATCCAGACTGGATAAGAATAAACAATGTAACTTATACTACAAAGACAAAGCGTATTATAAGGGAAATGATATTTACAAAATCACTTGTCTTATAGTTTAAATGGTCAGCAATTCTGACTGATTACACAAAAGTATAGGGTTAAATTTCTACTTAAGACCAATTATTGTTTTGATGAAGACTATCACCAGCTATGTGGGTGTGATTTATCTATGACGTGTGTATTTACGAATGTATCTAATAGGTATGTTTATTAAAAGGCTGGTCACATTTGGACTATCTCTGTCTAATATGGGATGGGATTACCGTTTGTGAGATGTGTCAAATCGTTATTATTAATACATGCATAAATACGGAAATAACATCGAAATGTACGTGAATACGTTGATATTGACAATATCAATCTTGAACAAAAGTGATTCGTTTATTTCTGACCTTTGAGTAAACTGTAAATATGTCACTAGAACGTGATAATATACATTAAATAATGTCAATAGTTATAATGTGATACATAAATATATTCATAAATAGTTCATAAAAATACACAAATGACTAATAGACCAGATGTTGGATATGGGAACAATATTTTCTGTGTCATGTTAGTTATCTAATGCAAATAATAAATACTTGAGTATGTCATTTTGCAAAATTTAGTCTTATAGACAAATATTTACCTAAGTCCATATTCAAGTGTGTATCAAGCTTGCCGTCACATATATCACTTAATTTAACAACTGAAGGTAAAATTTGGAAACTTAAGAATTTAGATTAAATGGTAAAATATCAAACAGCCTAAACAAGATTTCGGCAATATTAAATTTAAATGGATATATCCTAGGAAAAGTTAATCAGAAATTTTATACCGTGTTTTATTATTTCTACAGCTTAAATAAATTATTGAATTCTAAATTTTCCAGGATGAGGATACAGAGGTATGCGACCTGCAATTGTCCGCACACCAGTTGATCTTTGACATGTACAACACCATAGCGCTGACTGAAATCAAGGGCTATGCCATGATGCAGTTCTCTTGGATGCTGCTCAGGATATATGGAAGAGGTAAGACGCAGATAAAGCATTTGGCTATAATTATTATAGGTTTGATGATCACTGAACGTATTTAGTTTAGTTTATATGCAACGCAGTTCAGTACAATGACTCCGTGCGAGAGCAAAAACCTATTTATTGTAACATATTAGTGATTTCACTCGCGTTACTTGTAGCTATCGCTTGTTGGTAGGTCTGAACAACCATTTTAGTTTGCATATTTTAATTACATGTTTACAAGTAATTAGTAAGTAACTAGATCTCATATGAAGTAAAAGGAGCCCAAATGATGCAGAAAAATCTCAATAAGGCGTCATAGTGTGGGTCACCAGCTGCATAGTGAGACCAGTACTTTTGAATTCTACTTATACTTTCCATTAAAAGTTATTTTGGGCTTAAAATACTAAATAGCCAGAACTGAGGTTTAAAAAACACACATTATATTTTTGTCTGTTCGAAATTAAATTGATTCGCATGAATAAAATAATAATTATGTTTGTCTCTTGAATGAGTAATAAAATATCTTGTGGTATTACGTGCACAATTATATTACAAAACAAGCAATATACAACACAGAGAAAACAAACAACACGAATGCCTATTTAATTACTGTACAAGAGAAGTTTTCCTTGAAGTGAGTGTTCGTATTTCATATTTAACTATTGAGTTATATAAAAGAACTAGCTTTAAGAGAGAGACAGATCAGTGTACCCAATAACTGGCTTCTCTAAGCGGATCTGACACGTCTCAACTAACGGTAATCGGGACACAAGGGATTACACCATTAGTTTATTATTACGATTGTAATAAGAAAAACAAAGATAATAATTTGGAATTGGGAAACAATAACATACATGCTTGAGTCCATTAAATCACATTTTATATTTTATAACGTTCTCATTTTTAGGGTTCCGTAGCCGAATGGCAAAAAACGGAACCCTTATAGATTCGTCAAGTCTGTCTGTCTGTCTGTCTGTCCGTCCGTATGTCACAGCCAATTATTTCCGAAACTATAAGAGCTATACTTTTTAAATTTGGTCAGTCGATGTATTCTGTGAACCGCATTAAGGTTTTTACATAAAAATAGAAAAAAAAACAATACAGTTTAGGGGTCCCCATACTTGGAACTGAAACTCAAAAATTTTTTTTTCATCAAACCTATACGTGTGTGGGTATCTATGGATAGGTCTTCAAAAATGATGTTGAGGTTTCTAAAATTATTTTTTTCTAAACTGAATAGTTTGCGCGAGAGACACTTCCAAAGTGGAAAAATGTGTGTCCCCCCCCCTCTAACTTCTAAAATAAGAGAGTGATAAAACTAAAAAAAATATATGTTGTACATTACCATGCAAACTACCAACGAAAATTGTTTTGAACGAGATCTAGTAAGTAGTTTTTTTTTAATACGTCATAAATCGTAACACGCAATTTACCTTTCATCCAATCGATACACTAGTATAAAAATATCGATGAAAGTTACAACGAACTACAAGAACTTCTATATGATGTTACTTGCTGATACGGAACCCTTCATGGGCGAGTCCGACTCGCACTTGGCCGCTTTTTCTAAAACTTTTATTTACTCTCAATTTTGTTTTCATGCAAATAAATATGTACCCATTCGTAACCATTACTATGTCATTTACTGCAAAAAAACTTGCATTATACTTTAAAAACACTTTAAAAAATGTATTGTAAATTGTCGGAGTAAAGCGACATCATAAATAAAAAGACTAAATCCCAATAATTATATCTCTACTTACACTTAGTTTTTTACAACCGTCTTGTAATGAAACAGTGTTTTAAATATTTGTTCGTGATGTTAACGTTGTGATGATGGAAGCGACTGCAGTATTAATGTATAAAGATTAATTTGTTCCAGGCAACTTTACACAAGAAGCTAGCTTGACCAGGCAGAGGTATGCAGAAAGAACTGGACAGACGGCTACGGCGGCACGTGCAGCTCTCGCTGCGGCCAAGAGAGACCTATACAGATGTGAACCTCCGGTCTACAATGCCAGTAATATGAATATTTTTATTACGTCTTTTAAACTGTCCGTTTCATAATTTACTTTAAATACAAATGTAATACAACAGTATCCATTACTTGCTATTGCCACCTTCAACATTTGATTGACTTGCTGGTTTAGTGATAAGTAATCCTGACTCTTTAGCCAGACGTGGGTTTTATTCCACTCAGTTCAAGTAATTATGGGATTGGTAAAATTTGATTTTTCTGTCTTTGGGTGTAATTTATCTACGAAAACTGTTGTCACCTTTCATTGCACTCATATTTCTTTACTCAAATCAACGTTATGAAATCCTCATCATTTTGCTTATATTCCAGATACATTCGCTGAAGTGACGCGTCTCCTGCAAGGTTACATCGAGAACGAAGTAGATATGAACCCCGACCAAACTTGCAAGGAGAATTGCGCTTATTACACTTTAGCCGAAAACTATGGGTGTTATAAGGACCAATACTGCGTCAAGCAATCGAAATGCGGAGGGCGAATTATCGATTGTCAATATGTGGACTCAGATATGTGGGTCTGTCCTGCGGTAAGTTAGAATAACATGTATACCACTAACGTGTAATGTGAGCAACTCTTCCAGAGAGTCAGCATGTTAATTAACCCTGTTTATATCTCAATTGTAATGTCCGTTTATTGTCCAGCTAGAATTAGTATTAATCACCGCAATAAAAGACAAAGAGATGACAAAACAAACGAATGTAATTATTATCGTGGCATTTCTTAAAATATACATAAGTATGTTAAAAGCGCCATCATGTGATGTCTTCTTACACTAAATTTATAAGTCATCATAAATAATATCTGTAATGAAAATCACAGAACAAAATACATAGATATCTGTACTCCTTGACCTCGTAAGCATACACATCACGATCGCACAAACAACTCAAATAATATTTACATACTCATTGCAGAGTCATTACAGCCACAGGCGATATGAATATATCGAATACGAGAATGGACGTGTTTTAGGAAAAGGGGGCAAGTGCGACTTGGGCACTACTAAGGTGAGAACAATCGATGCATATACTATTTTAAAACATGCATTCTTATTTATAATATAAAAGTATCAGGTCGAATAGTAATACAAGTTATTCGCATCCATAATTCCTTTGCACAGCGTAGACTTCAAAGTTATAATATATGTTTGCATCGTTTAGTAAATTAGCCAACTAGATATATATCGTCGTTATTAGTTTATATTAAGTATAATAAGCAGTAGATGAGCAAGCACGACATCGCTTATCACATTTATAGAAATGTTAATGAGGTCAGGTCATATTTAAGAAACAAACACGATAGCAACATAAAATGTTTAAGTTGTCATAACTGTAAAAGTGTGTGAATTGAAATTAAATTTTAATATTTTTCGTTGCATAATATTTTCTATCAGTAAGACTAGGAACAGCTGGGATCATAGACGACGACCACCTTAAGTATGCTGTGAAACTGTTCAATAGATAAGTAAATAGTATATTGATAACTAAATGATATGTGTATATGTGTGTATGTATATACACGGTGATTTTGAAAGCGTTTTGAAACCGAAAATTTTGAATTAGTAATCAATAACAGAAGCTATATATAACGTTAATTTAATAAAATATATAAAAAAAAATCATCAAAGTCGATATTCAAATAGTTTACAGATAAAAAGTGAGAACCAGTAGTAGCACTATTCAATCACACGTAGGTACATACTACAAACAGAAATACTATGCGTTTTATATCGTAAATCGTTAATCGCCAATAAAATCAACGATTTCGTCTTTCAGCCTATCATGGCATTGCATTGACTGTGCCCCGCGGGCGCAGCGGGACTCAATCGTCACGCGTCCTTGGCGTCAGTCGGTCACGGTCATCTAACCACGGACCAAAGGTCATCTAACCGGCAACTCGTACTTAGAGATCTTAATTGTTAAGTGATGAAGTTGATAAAGTGAAAAGTGATAGAGACACATTAAGAAAATTAAAATACAATTGTATCAAACGTGGACGCTTGTGTGTTGAACGCGGATTCCATTTTGAGCAGTTGCTTCGATACAGAGAAGTGTTAAATAAACTGTAAATAGGTATGTAAGCTAATTATTCTGTAGATAGCTCCGATTTTTAACACGCCTCACGTGGTTAATAAATCGAAAAGAAGTTTTAAAAAAATAGGTATTAACGCCGCAGTCCTACAATCCGTTGATAAATTGATTTGATGTGATTCGTGGTTAATAATCGAAAAGAAGTTTAAATAAATAAGTATATCCGACAATACGACAGTCCTAAGCCCGTATTAAGTATGAAGAACAAACTGGAGTCAAACTACGAAGTACCTACTCGCTAGCTCGCGCATAGGTAAACTTGTAAATCAGCTGTTAGCGTCACCGGCGCGCGGCGTGTTTAATTCATACTACTTTGCAGTGCATTACTACTTTCCAAGTCGATCGAGTAAAAATGAATATTAAAACTGAAACTTTTTTATAGTCAACATTACAATTGATTTATCCATTTTTATTGGTACTATAGATGATTACAAATTAAAATGTTTCGTTTTCAAAACGTCTATAAAATCACCGTGTATATGTATATGTATGTGTACATGTATGGAGATATAAATGCGTCTCTCGTTATATTCATTAGTAGATTATAATTTTTAAAACTCATTGCACCGTCAACTACTGTCTTTCCAAATCATTTTAATCCATTCTAAGGTTGCCTGGAAGAGATTGCTTTTAGCAATAAGGCCGCCCTTTGTAAATTAAATGTAAGTCATTTCTGTTCTGTATTGTGAATCTGTAACACGTTGTACAAATAAAGAGTTTTCTATCTATCTATCTAAATATGAATGGGTTGAATATATGTATAGGTGGAATCGTGGTGGCGTTGGTTATTCTGGCACTGCTCGTACTGCATGTGCCTGTGCGATGACGCTAGCTACAACTCTCACCGGTACTTCAGTCTGCGGTCATCGGTATCAGACATCGCCAGAAACAAGTTAGTCCTTGAAAGTACGGGTCACCCGCACACTTTTAGGGACACACATACCACGACAGTTTCTCAACGGAGAGGAGCCTTAAAAATAGTCTTTACACAGAGAATTAAGAGCTATGTTACTCCAGCAAGGAAAAAATAAAGTCAATGCCCTATTTACATTATGATATTTGTTTCAAAGGTCGACTCGTGGTGGAAATGGAACCTTTATCACTGCTCGTATTGCATGTGTCTATGCGAAGAGCACGAAAGCAACTCCGAACGTTTCTTCAGCTTGCGAGAAGCGGTCGCTGATATTAAACAGAACAAGTCAGTACTGCGGTCAAGTGGGGCTCGCTTCTAACTAAACACACTTGCTTCAGCAATCTTATACGACTTTTATGTGGGAAAAGTAGTTGTTATAACATGGAAACTCTGCGACAAAAACTCGATACCAAAACATTACTTTATTTGATAACAGCATGTGGTGTGCGGGTGGTTTAGTTAATTTGTTTATGGTATTTGTTTTCTGGAAATATACTCATCTAATTTGTATAAATCTCTATTCAGGGTTGTCACAGGAATACAATTAGTGAAGCTCGGCAGAGTGTTCCATCTTAAAATCCATCAAGGTACTTTAGTGGAGCGAGGATTCGTGGAGTCTCCCGAAGAGGTGCCGGTGAAGTCCTTCGACCCATCCAACTCGGAAGTGAAAGAAGGAGTGGACTACCACAAACTGACATACGAGCGAAGAGCTATCGATTTGGATGAATTGGACTCACCGTCAGGATATGTCTTAACGGGTGTCAGGTAAGAATTAAATTACAACGAAATTTACAGCACAAGTAAGGAATGGTCGTGAATATTCCAGATTTTACTAACAAATGCCTTGGTTTTTTTCCAGATTCCAAATGATTGGTGCTCATCTACACTTCGAGATCCGTTCCACCCCCTTCAACTACACGACGGGTAAGCTATGGCCGGAGAAGAGCCAGTGGATTAGCAACGACAACACTGAGGGCTCAAACAAACCCAGGTTAGTGTGCTATCACTAGATTGAAAACAAACCCAGGTTAGTGTGCTATCACTAGATTGAAAACAGTTACCACATTAAATAAGAGTAACCCATTATGATTAAAGAATTTTTAAATAACCGTCAAAATGAATTAATTAGCAGGAACAGTATGACAAAAAAAATTAAAAATATTTTTTTGAAGTACCGTCTCTATACTTATATATATTTAGTGGATAGCTGTTCATTTCAAAATACAAACAGACGCTCCATTTTCATTTATTTATATAGATACATAATTAAGTAACGTTTAAAAGTACCAAAATCCATAGACACAAGTATTTTTGACTGATTTGCACAAATATATCATTTTTCCAGGACGCGTTTGCAGTTACACAAGCCAGATTTACCTACCCGAGGCGACAAGAACCTGAAAATAGACTCAAACCATGACCAGTACATTGAGTTCACGAACAGCGATTTCGACGCAGACGCCGCGCAGACCACCGTGCCTTTCATTGACGTGCAACCTGTGCTCGCTAGCAAAGGTAAGAATTGCTTTTAAAATGTGATACTAAATATTGTATCAAGGCAGAAGTAAGTATTATACGGACTGCGAGGTTGGCCTTGTGTTTTAAGTGGTCGCTACGTCGCCTTAATTGCGCCAAGTGTTTGTGGGTTCAATTCCCATATTGGATAACACTTTGTGTGATTCATAAATTCTTGTTCTGGGACTGGGTGTGCTTTGTGTCCCTTTCATGTATGTTTTTAAGTATGTTGCTTTTTAAAACAATCAGAATAAAAGATTGTATTAAAGAATTAAAAGAGCATCAAATCAAACATATTAACACAGTAAGAAATAATTAATTAATTATTAGCTTCATCTGCAGGTTCGTTAATTATAACCGATTTTTATAGACGAGTTTTTTGCTTTTTTAAACAATATTATAAGTATTTTCTTTGGATATGCTGTATTCACATATGAATACTATATTACTTATATATTTTAATAGGTAAACTGTTTTGAAATCAATTCATTTATTCTAAACTTAGCTTGGATAATTCCAAATTCTGCAATTTAGATGTGTCTGGTTACATAAATAAAAGTCTCCAAACCGCACTCGGCCAGCAGTGGGACGTTATGTGTTGTTGATGACATATATAAATAATATGATGTTTACAGCGTCAAACACCAAGGGTGCGACTCTGAACAGTGGAGCGGGCGTGTACCACAGGGGAGCTCCCGGCTCTGGCGGCTTCATCGCCCTTAAACTCCTCACCTACGACTACTCACAACACGTGAAGGCAGAACCACCTCCGGACGACCTCATGAAGGAAGACCTAGGATTCACAACCGAAACTAATGATGGCGGGTTGGTCTCCGATATTAGTAACAGAGTGGAGGCTAACTAGAGTTCAATTTTATATAATCACTTTATTTTAATGTAATTTGTGAATTTGATATATATGTGATGTTTTTTTTACTAATAAATAAGTTTAGTTTTATTACCGATGACGATAAAATTCGATAAAAACTGTATGGTCTTTTATTGACATACAACATAGTAGTAATGTTTATTTTTAAGAGAATTTAACACTAAACAAAAGGAAATAAACTAAATATATAAAGGTATTTTATTTCTATTTACAATTGAGTTATAACTATAGTGTTGCCAAATTTTTAATTTCATGTTTTAACTATTATTTTTAATTTGAAAGTGTCAATCAGTTGTTTTTTTCTGAGTGAATTATATACAAATGGAAATTAGCGTGGACATGACAAAACAATGATAGTGTTTTTACCCAACTGCGTCAGAAGTAGGGTAATGTTTTTTTATATAATTATGTTAATTTTAAGTACTAGCAATTTTGTTGTTTAATCGTAGTATCTCAAAAACATAAAATGCAACGTAAAATTTGTTGAAAATTGCAATTGAACTACTACATATTTGCTGTCTTCACCTGCTATTACTGTCTATTTACCTACTTTACTTTTTATATTTCTCAGAAATTTGACTTTCTGTACTTCACCCTACTTACTAAAATACGTAACTAAAAAACCCAATAAAAAAATAGGTTTACTTTACACATGCTCTCATTATAACGTATTTTAGTTTTGCATATTTTTTTAAGTTTTAATTAACTTTCTTCATACTCTCTATTATATCCTACTCTTAAAATAGTTAATTTAACAGAGACATAAAATATAACCTTTATTGCCATAGAAAAAGCTTGTAATTTGATTATTTTCATTAAAGTATGCAGGTTCATAAAGCGTTGAATATACATTTTGGTATATTAGAATAATTTTTCGTAGTAATAATTAATTTAAAATGTGAATGTTTATTTAAATACTTGATTTAAGTATACATTTACCAAGTTTTGATTGGATTATTTATTTAATCTAATTATCTGGTAAACTTTTGAACAAATTAAAATATAATATTGTAAACCAAACGATCCTAGTCTGTATGTGTCGACGAATATTTCAACAATAAAGTTAGAAATTTATTTGTGTTTTATTTCATACCTCTACCTTCATACCTCTTTTTTACATTTTTTTTATCTAAAGTTAGTAATAACGGGAAGCAAGTGTAAAATCGATCAAAGTAGTGTGCAATGGGAGAGGCCTATGTCCAGCAGTGGACTGAAATAGGCTGATGATGATGATGATGAAGTGTAAGAATTAGCCAGTGACATTTACACTAACTAGTGGTCGCGAAGTGGTCCAAATTCGAACATAATAAATTTTAGAATGGCAACATTATAAAGATTCTATTGTTATATCACTGATTTCACCAAGGCAATTTTAATTTGACAAAAGGGTTTCTATGCGTTTGGGTGTATGTGTAATTTTCAATTATTGATTTAATGTATTTTTATGCACAATTAAAAAAAATATTAGCATGCTGCACTTTTTTTCTAAATATAAGTGTGCGAAATTTCATATTCCTCTGTCCGCGTAATTTTCGTAAAGAGTAATTTTTTTGTAGGTAGATTCAAAATCATGTCTAATAGGCAATTGTTATCTTTACTTATTATTTCTTTGTTTTTGTGTGACTGTATTTCGTAAAAAGTGCGTACGAAAAAGTTTGGTAAAAAATTTACATTTGCAGAAATAAATTTGTAATGAATTTTCACCTTCATATGCTTTTTAGGGTTCCGTAGCCAAATGGCAAAAAACGGAACCCTTATAGATTCGTCAAGTCTGTCTGTCTGTCCGTCCGTATGTCACAGCCAATTATTTCCGAAACTACAAGAGCTATACTGTTGAAATTTGGTCAGTCGATGTATTCTGTGAACCGCATTAAGATTTTTACATAAAAATAGTAAAAAGACAATACATTTTGGGGGTCCCCATACTTGGAACTGAAACTCAAATATATTTTTTTCATCAAACCTATATGTGTGGGGTATCTATGGATAGGTCTTCAAAAATGATATTGAGGTTTCTAATATCATTTTTTTCTCAACTGAATAGTTTGCGCGAGAGACACTTCCAAAGTGGAAAAATGTGTGTCCCCCCCCCTCTAACTTCTAAAATAAGAGAGTGATAAAACTAAAAAAAATATATCTTGTACATTACCATGTAAACTACCAACGAAAATTGGTTTGAACGAGATCTAGTGAGTAGTTTTTTTTTAATACGTCATAAATCGTAACACGCAATATACCTTTCATCCAATCAATAAACTAGTATAAAAACATCGATGAAAGTTACAAGGAACCACAAGAACTTTTATATTATGTTACTTGCTGGTACGGAACCCTTCATGGGCGAGTCCGACTCGCACTTGGCCGCTTTTTTTTTCATGAATAAAGTTGTCAACGAATAAAAGAAAAGTATAGAAGTATATTTTTGAAACAATTTGCAGACACTAAAAGTAATGTGAGTCACTATTCTTTACCACTATGGCATATTTATCTACATTTTTTCATTATGAGGTAACTTCAGTCATACAAATCTGTAATAGCACACGTTACAGTTAGAATTCTTCGACCTATCGGAGATCGAGCCTGAGAGTTTAGTGAAACATCGTTTAAAAAAATGTGAGTGTGTGGGTAGTAGGAGAAAAAATAGTGTTGTGTGCATACCTGTACTCTGAGCGGGTGGCTGGCCAGCAGCGCCAGCAGGTCGGGCGGCGGCAGCACGTCGGCCGCGCGCACGCCCATGCAGCGCGCGCCCGCGCACAGGAACGCGGCCAGGTACCGGTGCAGCGGGAAGTGGAACGACGCGTGCATCACCTCCGACTGCGCACAGAACACGCACCATACATCTTACACCCACTACACGTTATACCTTACCATCGATTCGCAATAAATACAACATCATTGTTACATATCGACGGTAAAGAACGTATTTGCTGTAAGCCGCAAAACATAAAATGTTCAGGAGAGACAAAAACCTTTTCTGAATTTAGAAAAAAAAAATTTACTCACAAACTATAACGTCGCAGAAACATGATTTTAAAAACATATTTTTATTTTTTCTTGTGTTACATGTTACGTATAAAGATAAAATTAATTCTGATTAATTAAAAGTAGTTATTTTTGTGGCTTACAGCAATTAATTTTTATTTTACAGACCAATAGAATGCTGTAGCCATGAACAATTTTCTATGGCAACTAGATGTTTCTATTATGTTTAAAAGTTTTAATTGTTCATAATGGCATACATGATTTTTTAAGTAAAACTAAATAGCCCTTATGCTGACAACTAGAATGGCGTAAGCAACAAATGCATCAAAAATACTGTTTTTTGACAGACTTACATCAAAAAAGACACTAATATTGTTCAAAAACTTTATAGCGTGTTTTTTAACGTTAGAATTATAAGACTTGGACCAATCGATGCAGTATTTCTTTCTAAATAAAATTATGTAAAAACGTATTTCGTATAAATGAGGGTACATATATAACAATCATGTCCAAAATTGAAAACTTGGACCTAAGTACTTCACTTTTAAAATATAAATGTTCTTAGAAAAGTGTTTTCTCAATGTGTTGACAAGTTTGCCTACATATTAAATTGCTATCTATAATCAAATCAAATTGTTTGTAATATATTTAAACTTTCTGTACTAATTAGGCATTAAACATATTATTACTTGTTACTAATGTGCATGCTGTGATCTCCTTTAATTAAGGGAGTACACCGAAGATTATTGTTTTTTTTTTCACTTTGTGTTATAGTTGTATCTAGCCTTTGTTGGAGATCTTAAAACTTAATAAATAAATAAAACTCTTCACCGATAGTAATGACGAAGACGAAAAAGAGTTGAATTGTGATAAACTCACACTAGGCTCTCAGACGACTGTCAAATGAAATATGTAATTTTTTGTGGTACATTTATATAAGAAATACTAACATCATGTTTACCTATCATCATCGACATCCTTTAACAGTCCACAGCTGGACATTGGTCTCTCCTTGCGATATATAGTTTTTTATAGTTTCTTTTAAGTTTTCCTTCATCAACAACCCATAACGTCCCACTGCTGGGCTCAGTTCTGATAAGTTTTCCTTATCAGATGAATAATCTGACTATTGCCAAATAACATTCAATGTAAAATTTAATTGATTAGTCATTTTAAAACTTACAGGCTTTCTGGTTTCCTTAGTCTGCAGTGTAAATATTAATTCTCAGATTAATAAAGTTATAAAAATAAAATTTTAAACATAAAAGGGAACATTTTTTTGACATTTTTTCACTTATCTTAGTACATCTGAGCCTAATGCAAGCAGGTAATCGTCACAGTAAAATCAGATATAAAACTGTAATATTTAGTATTTACAATGCTGCAAGTGAACACTTATAATTATGTGAGAAAGGGCGATGAGGTAAGTAGTTACCCTCTCCATGACGGGCGATGTGAAGTGCACGGCGTCGAGCCACTCCTGCAGGTAGGTGAGCGCGGCGGCGATGATGCGGCGCGCGAGCGGCGCGTGCTCGGGCCGCGTGAGGTGCGACAGCACCGACCACATCGGGTACGCGGCCGCCTCCAGCTCGCACGAGAACGCCGCGTAGTACGACGACGGCTCGAACTCTATATGACCGCCCACCTCGCGGATGTTCACGTTCATTCCTGCAAACGACTTCACGTGAGCTTCTGATATTGACACTTGCTAAACTTTAGATAAACTTATGACAAAATTAATGTACTATGTCTCTTATGAATAGGAAATATATACCTTATGGTAATGCAATAATACTAAGCTTTCTGCAAACTAAAATGAAAATCAATGTAATGTTTATCCTAATCGAGAAATATGGTATGCCTCAGGGAACCGTGTTAGGACCTACATAATTTTCAGTAATAAATTTTTAATTTATGTGTGAAACCATAAAATTAGTACGTCTAAGATATCCGTAACCATTCATGCGGAGTTTTAGAATAACCAAGTTAAACGAAATTAAAAAAAGTTATGTTTACTCACCTTGTAACATTGATAGAAACTCAAACCACATATCTACGAGGGCATCGTCTTGTAAAAACAGCAGCGCTACACTTTTATGACTCAGCACATTATTGAAGTCCGACACGAGGGGCCAGTAACAATGTTCTTTCATCACTCTTCGAGTACAATCTATCACATAGTGAAAATTTTGGTCTGGATCGTGTAAAGTGTTTTGTACTAATATCTTTCCCATCATGAGACGTAGAGATAGGACCATCACATGGAGTAGATGTAACTGCTGGACGCAACGTAAGGCAAGAGCTTCGTTGGAGAATAACTGAACTGACATATGAACAACTCTGTTCGATAAAGTGTCTGGGTCGGCGGCTTCTTCGAGAACTAAAGGTATGCGGGCGTAGTGCATTACGAATGTGCGGGTTAAGTGTTCCTGTTGAAAATATTTTTTAAATTTAAATTTACATACAACAAGCTACTGTCACAGTACATCTTTCGAAATATGAATACTAATCAAGAAAGTTAAAAAAATAATATTTCTGCTCTTTCTTTAAAAATATGAACAGCAAGTTTAAGACACATACCTTATAATCCTGATCAGGCAGCATGTTGAGTAAGAAGCAGACAACATTCTGCGGGAACTCGTATTTAAATGTCCAAAATATAAATTCGTCTAATAATGTGTTGTGTTGGAGACGAGGCGCCAACGCTGGTAAGTGACGATACCTGAACAAATACATATATTATAAAACTATTATAATTATACTACCTACTGCAGCGGTTATAAAAGCAAAGCCTTGATTTAAGGTCAAGAGGTATAAAGTAGTATAATTTTAATTAACCCTTCATTTTTCTCATATACATCATTTAAATATATTTTCTGTACGGCAGACGACTGTCGAGTCCGATTAATTTCGGACATATGTCATCATTTAGTCCCAAACTAAGCGGAGCTTGTTTTATGGGTACTAGACAACTGACATAAATACATAAATTTAGTTTTATTTTTGTAAATACATACATACATAGAAAACACTCAAACTCCTCCGAAACAAATATTTGCAGATCGTACAAACATTTGATCCGACCCGGGAATCGCACCTGAGACCTCTTAATCAGTAGCCGCATATGCTAACCACTAGACCAAAGGGAACTGATGTGCTTTGATTTTCGTTAAAATGATAGAACGAAATCATTCATACAAAATATAAACACCTAAAGCCTTAATGATGCTTGCCAACATTAAACCTAGCAACTTGGTGTAACATTTAACTCACTCGTCAGGTGGTTCAGGTGCCGGGAACATTTCAAGGGCTTTCTCATACATCTTGTTAGATTCTGCCATGTAGCATCCGTATTCTGTGTCCGGGAACGGCGGTTCCACCAGATTGCGGTACATCTGTCAATATATATTAATTTAATTTTTATTCGAATTCATTTTTTTTAACTTACACACAACGCCATCTAGTTCCAAACTAAGCAGAGCTTGAATTATGGTGACTAAACAACTGATATAAATACATAAACAAACTTTTTTAGTAAATACATACATATTACACATAACCATACAAAACACCCAAACTCCGAAACAAATATTTGCGGATCACACATACATATGGTCCAACTCGGGATTCGAACCCGAGACCTCAAGCACAGCAGTCGCATACAAAATTTTCAAACATCAAAAACTTCAGTTTCAACATCAGAATGTAGATGTGTACTGTTGATTATTTATTTTGATAAGATGAAGATCGAGTGTAAGACGCCCACAGGCCAGGTGGAGTGACGATTTGCGCCAGATTGCTGGCAGAAGCTGGATGCGGGAAGCCCAAAATCTATTAAAGTGGTGTGCAATGGGTGAAGCCTATGTCCAGCAGTGGACTGCGATGAGCTGATGATGATGAAGTACGAATGTTTTTTTTTAATATTATTATTTGTGTCATAAGGTAGACTAAAATTTTGAACAATATAGATAATAACGTCAGGATTGTTTTATTTTCTTTGCAGTATGTTTTCACCTTGTCAAGAGTCCCTCGTATTATAAACGATAGTGTTTTAAGTTCTCACCTGTGGGTTAATAAGTGCTTTGGTCATGGCGGAGCGCATCAGATCACCCATGTTGTTGAACTCCATCAGCATCTTCACGTACCCTTCGCACTCTTGGACTGTAATTCTATAGCTATCTGACGTTGTTTGGGAACCGCTGCTGTAACACAATGATATTTTATAACCGTTTAATGCAAGCCAAAATTAATATATTTAAATAAATATTTCGGACATTTTACACACAACGTAATCTAGTCCCAAACTAAGCAGAGTTTGTAATAAGGGTACTAAACTACTGATATATATACATAAACATACTTTTTTATTTGTAAATACATACATATTAAACATAGAAAACACTCAGACTCCGAAACAAATATTTGTGGTTCACACAAATGTTTAGTCTGACCCGGGAATCGAACCCGAGACATCAGCAGCCACATACGTTAACCACTAGACCAACAAGACAGTCACTGATTCTAATATACCAATTCTATTAGTGATTTAGATATCTGAAATAGCTTGAGTGAAAAGATGTGAGATTTCGCAAACGGACATAAGGAGACCTCAAAAAAGAGGAGGTCCTCAATATAGCTTGTTTTCTTCTTATTTTCTGGTATTGCTATACCCCGATGCATCACACCAATTATCGTTCGATAAATTAGCTTATCGTGGCAAATTATCGTTCGACAAGTTAGCCTAATCGAACGATAATGCGCCAGAGCAACAGACAGATGCGCAAGTTTCTTTTTAGGACCGTAGAACCTAAGGGTCCTTATCGGGTAACATTTATTAAAACCATATCTTTTTTATCGTGCAAAACTTCAAGTGTCAATTAAGTATGTGTTTCGTTTATTATTATTTCAGACATAAGTTTATCAAAAACCAATAAATATCAGGTTATACAACGCCAAGAAACCATATGAAATGTAGAAATAATGGTGTCGTTCGCGGTTTCGATGTTATCAGTGACAAAATATGTCTCAGAGTACATGGAACAAATATTTTATGTATCGTCATACGTGCAAAACTTGTTTAGGTTTACTTAGGTTACTTAAATACAAGGTCACGGACTGTGGGTTTAAACGAGTTACATTCGATACAATTTTGCTAGGAATTAAAGGATAATAGAGATTAAAGGCCTTAAAATATAGATAGACAAGTGTCCGTCAGTCATTTTTTTTAACTTTGAGATGCATTTTAGCTGAGTCCCGCGGTGTAAAAAGTCTGGCTGTCTGTTTTTTCTGGATAATCTCTGGAACTGATGGATCGTTTTTGACGGGACTTTAACTGACAGAAAGCTAATAAAGTAAGGTACGAATTAAGAAAGCATAAGTAGAATCGAGGAGTGGGGGTCACCATCCTCATGCTGAGTGCAAATAATAATATGGTTAGGGACTGGCAAGACACATTGTGGCTACGTAATCAGAATAATACAATAACTAATATTATAAATGCGAAAGTTTGTTAGTATGTGTGTATGTATGTTTGTTCCTCTTTCACGCAAAAACTACTGAACGGATTTGGATGAAACTTTATAGTAATATAGCATATATATATCAGAATAACACATAGGCTACTTTTTACTGCAATAATCGAGATACACGCGGGCGAAAACTTGCATAGCAACCATAATGATATACGCGGGGCGCAGCTAGTACAATAATTCATATGTATATTTTTTAAATACATATTATACTTTTGATGCACACACATTTGCAGATTTATGGAGATGTAAATAACTTACTCTAAATATAATTGTTCATTGACACGGTTAGAATAGAAACCTTATCCTGATAAGGTTTCTATCCTAATCGTGTTACCTGTAACATGGGCATATCTGGGGTTTCACACCTCGAGGTTAAGAGACCATTATATCTACGCTACTCAGTAATCGGATTTATTACTTGGAAGGACTTGGTAACACAATAACCAGCTTGGGAGCCTTTTCATATATTTATTAAGACACACACGGACGAACGTAGTACGAAATCAAAGAATGTGGGAGTTCGGAGAAGTTTTATATGATTTAATGGTATTTTAGGAAAGAGCTTCTGCAAAGGTCAAAGAAAAAAGTCGCGTTCTATCGAACCCAAAAAGAACATGTATATATTATAGGTATACACGACAACTTATCGCCAACCTTTATCCACATGTATGTGTAAATTAAAAACAGCTATAGTGCCCCAAATGTGAACATTTTTAAACACAGACTTGACAAACATTTAAAAACACAACTGTAATGATATACACGCATCAGCTTTAAACTGCTTGTGTTTTAAATAATAATAAAAATAATATAAGGGTCCCGAGTCATGATCTGTGGAACCCCAAAAAGCTGTTAATTTTAAATTACAAACAGTATTTTTATTTATTTAAATGCAGACATTCTGAAATTATGGTATAAAATTTTATAAGTGAGTAAAATTACCTGTTTTCTCTAAAATGTTGTAACAAACGCAGTATGAGACGCGGCATCATGGCTTCGGCAACGCACATGAGGGCGGCGGGCACATCTCCCGGCCTCGGGCATTTGTTGCCATGGTTACTGCAGAACCTGTAAAAAAAAATTATGAATTATAGGTAGTTGTATTTTCATTTTTTTAAAAGACAACTCCCGCTTAACAATATAAATTCCGTGGGACTTTACAAACATACATGAAACGGACACAAAGAACACACGGACTCAGATCAACAACTTGTCCCAAGTGGGATTTGAATCCACGGCACTTGGTGCAGTAGAAACAGCGTTGGCGACCACTTAAACCACTAGGCCGAACAATCTAATAATGGGAATCATATGAAAAATCCTACTACATTGTAAAATGAAACGGTCAACACCTGTTCGAATTGAATGGATACACCTTATACCACATATATGGTGTGTGTGTGTAACTTGGAGATTTCAGTTTAAAGACCGTATGTCCGTCGCTAATTGAGTCGTTGAACTATAAAAAGAGTTTAGCACTAAGATTTTACCAGTATTCCAAGAATTTATTAACATTTTCTGAGTATAATTATGTAGGTACTTGGTTGTCTGACCTAGTAGGATAACAAATGCAAGCGCATGTATCTATTATTCTCTACCAGCTCGTCTTCCTATGGAAGTCTTTGTAATTGAAGACTGCGAGTTGCGACTGCCTACATGTGTGTCGGTTACCGATGTAAAGAGTAGCCTATATTCTTCTTCAAGGATTAAAGTATGCTCCATGCTAAATTTTATTCGAATTGATGCAGTGGCTACACTTTACCCTACCTATCTATACATACGCGATCGGAGCCAAGGGCAAAACTTAGTTTCCAATGAGTAGATATTAGAAAGAAAAGTACGAGTTTTGAGATTGTTAAAAAAAAGATATCGTCAATAGGCGTTTCGGTGATTGAAAGTAGTGGAGTGGAGTCGGTGTTTATACTGGGAGACTTTAATGCACACCCCGGGACAAGGTTTTCAAGTGAGTTATTTAACATTTGTAACGATGAATCATGGTCTTGCATTGATACAGAACTTTTGCCACCAGACTCACATACATTTATTAGCTCTGCCAACGGATCCCTACGCTGGCTGGATCATTGTGTTGTCACTGACTCAGCTAGGCATCTAGTGAGGAATGCGTTCATCTTATACGATGTTTATGCGTCAGACCACATTCCGTTGTTGATAGAATGTAATATTGATTTAATTAAGCCTAAAATAGTAAATTCAAGCGTTTCCTATAGCAATATTGTGTGGGGAGAGAGGAATGTAGATCAAATAAATAACTATTTTGAATTTTGTAATAATAAATTAAAACATATAGCTTTTCCACCAGAGTTTCTTATTTGTAATGATATTATGTGTCAGAACACCGAACATCGATTGTTGCTAGATAAAATGTATAACAATCTTGTTTGTATTTTAAAGCAAGGCGCTGAACATACACACACTAACTATGTTAAAAAGCGTAATAAGGGTAAATTTGTAACAGGGTGGAACAAGCTCGTTCGTGAGGCTCATCGTGACGCCCGTCTGTCCTACAAAATGTGGTTATTGTATAACAAACCGAATCAAGGTTATATTTTTGAAAATATGTGTAGAACAAAAAGTAATTTTAAATCTAAATTAAAATACTGTCAAAATAACCAAGTGCAAATTAAAATGGATATGTTAGCAACATGTCACAAAAGAAAACAGTTTTCTAAATTTTGGAACTTAACAAACAAATTAAAACATAAGTCGGGTGTTCCAATGAGTGTCGCGGGTGCGGCGGAGCCCAAGGCCATTGCGGATGCTTTCTTAAAGCACTTTAAAGTAAGTTCACCTTTGTCCGACATTAGCAATACGGGGTGCGTAGACGCTGGGGCAGCCGTGACCGGGACACGACTTGTCAGGTTCTCAGATGAGCAAGTTGCGAAAACTATACAAAGTATGGTGAAGGGGAAGTCCCCTGGTCACGACGGCCTCAGCGTCGAACATCTTAAATATTCAGGGGTTCACTTGCCAAGGGTACTTGCCTTGTTTTTCAACCTCTGTATGGGTCATAGTTATCTACCTGCAGAACTTACTAAAACAATTGTTGTGCCAATTGTAAAAAATAAAACTGGTGATGCCTCCGATGTTGAGAACTATCGACCTATCTCCCTTGCAACGGTGATTGCGAAGGTATTGGATAGTCTGCTTGATAAAATTCTTGCAGAACATATCGTTTTAAAGGATAATCAATTTGGTTTCAGGCCAAATTTATCCACCGAAAGTGCTATCCTATGTCTCAAGCAGACTGTCCAATATTACACAGACAGAAAGACCCCAGTAATAGGTTGTTTTCTTGACTTATCGAAGGCATTCGACTTGGTAAATTATGAGCTGCTCTGGCATAAGCTATTATGCGAAACTACTGTTCCAAAAGATATAGTTGAACTGTTAAGATTTTGGTACAGTAATCAAAAAAATAGAGTGAAATGGGCGGGCGCATATTCCGATGCTTATGGTCTGGAATGTGGGGTGAGGCAGGGTGGATTGTGTTCCCCTCGTTTGTTCAACCTCTATATAAACAAACTGATTGAAGAACTTAGTAGCACTAAAATAGGATGCCACGTAGATGGTGTTTGTATAAACGACATCAGCTATTCTGATGATATGGTGTTACTGAGTCCTTCTGTTGGCGCGATGAGGAAACTCCTCAAAATTTGTGAAACCTATGCGGTGTCGCATGGGCTCAGGTACAACACCGATAAGAGTGAGTGGCTTGTTTTTAAGTCAGGTAGCGTACGTTTACGTACAAACAGCTGCCGGAACTCTCACTCTCGGGATCTCCTCTAGGTCGTGTTCAGAGGTTTAAGTACCTGGGCCACTGGGTCACCGATGATTTAAAAGATAATGTGGACATAGATAGGGAGCGCAGATCGCTGGCTGTCCGCTGCAATATGCTGGCCCGCAGGTTTGCGCGATGTAGTAACAGTGTAAAAATTACGTTGTTTAAAGCCTATTGCCAATCATTTTACACCTGCAGCTTGTGGTCTAGGTTTACGCAGGGGACATACAGCGACCTGCGAGTGCAATATAACAATGCATTCAGGGTGCTTTTGGGATTGCCATGGAGGTGTAGCGCGTCAGGCATGTTCGCGGAGGCTAATGTCGACGGTTTCGCTGCAATAATGCGGAAGCGTTGTGCTTCCATGCTGGCGCGCCTCCGTTCCTCCTCTAACAGCATCCTGAATGTATTTTCAGATAGGTGGGACTCCTCCCTTATGACAAGGTGGTTGTATGTCCACACTTGTTAATTTGTTGGTATGTACTTATATGTTATATTTTTAATGTATGTACTTATATGTTATATTTTAATGTATGTACTTATATATATTTTCTATACTAACACTAGGTTAAGTCAATGTAACTAACACAGTATGGATTCAAGGTCCGAAATAAATAATTTGAATTGAAATAATTTGAATACGATATCCCTTTTTACACTTACGTACAAATCCTAATGTTCTCTGTTAATACCCAAGTTATTAACATATAAAATGTTGTACATAATTACGCACATGAGATAACAAGCGCGATAGTACAGCATACAATAAACACAAGAGCATCATAAACGATACACACACACTATTACCATAAAATCAGTGATTACATCTAAACAATATGTGAAACTGTGGTTGGTTTATCGTCAGTCAATGACGTAACAGACATTGTGACGTCACAGTTCACAAGGTCATAGTCAAGGTCTACAACCAGAGGCAAGTTCAAACGAGGGTCGCTCGTGTCGTTGTAAGGTCCCTGGTGCTTTTCATCTCTCTCTTTCTCTCGGTCCCGGTAGTGACGTAACAATATGATGTGTCTCTTTCTATCCCGAATATAGCTACATTATAAGCTATATATTTTGTTGCCTCACTGCGTGCTTGGCGGGCTTGTTTTATAAGTGGTTTCATATGAGTTGTATTAGGTCGTAAAATAGCTTCATTCTAACTTTTACAATATGTTTAAGTAAAGTAAAATAGTGTGAATGAATGCTTCAGACGCTGTGTAATGTATTTTTTTTATTATGGAAATTCATCAACTAGAATTCATATCAATACCATTAATGCCATTTCTGCCCGTGAAAGTTCCGTCAAATTATGTCTAGCCGTTCCAGATATTAGCCAGAACAAATAGGTAGACAGACGGACTAGCCAAATTTAAAAAATGCGTTTTCATGTCATCTTCTTAGCCTTTATTACCAAGATTATTTAGGGGTCGGCTACTAGATCAACCGGTTTTACCTGAATTTCAGTTTTTACACATAGCGACTGGCATCGGACTTCCGCAACCCTGAGGGAGAACTGAAATTCTAAGGTTGAACTAGTTGTCAGAATATTTGAGGGCACTTCACAATAACGATTGCCATAGATGTTCATGACAACCGGAAGCGACGGCTAAAGTGCTTTCTGAGGCACGGGCGTGAATCACCGCCAAACTTCCACTGTTATTCAGAAAAAACCCAACAACACTTTTTGATCCGACTCGGGATTTGAACCAGAAACCTCTTGATCAGCAGTCGCATACGCTAACCACTAGACCAACGAGGCAGTCCTTACATAAAATCGCAAAAATGTGTTTTCATGTATGTAGCCTAAATACTTTCATAGGATTTTAGTAAAGAACTGTTCATTTGATAGTACAGAAACGGACGTCTTTTTTTTTATTTTTATAGATGTTAAAAACACGACAAAGCGGGCAAAGCGGAGAACAAAAGGTAGTTCTATACATATGCAGAATGGTTCTTAAAAGTTAATTATATGAACAATAGGTCCACGTAGAACAAGGTCTAGGGCACGGTCAAGTTTACTCAACGGAAAAACTGTACTGTAATCTAATCAAAAATGCTTTGTTAACGTCGAGTTTGTTTACTTTGATAAGAAATTATAACAGTTGTGTTCAAATTAATGTTTATCGGTGTAATCTGTTACCCAATAATAATATGTGGACATCACGTGCCTGAGAACTTACATTTGAATTGGCTGAGTTTATCTTCTAATATATAAAATTCTCGTGTCACAGTTTTCGTTCCCATACTCCTCCGAAACGGCTTGAGCGATTCTTACGAAATTTTGTGTGCATATCGGGTAGGTCTGAGAATCGACCAACATCTATTTTTGATACCTCTAAAACGCGAGCGGAGCCGCGGGCATCAGCTAGTTATCATGCATAATAATTTACATACATGTACCAATTGGTTATACTTTTGCAGTAATATTTCAAAGAACTAAAAAATCCCTAGCCAAGTTGCGTATTTCGTTTTCTATTCTATTCTCTTGTTACATTGGCTAATATTTTGACTTAATCACGTGACTGAGTGACATTGGCCAATGATAGTCCGGTCTATTTAAGCCTAAAATCAGGAGGAAGGTTACATAAATTCCCATAAAGCTGAATATTGGCATAGTTGTTCAAAACATCATTATAAAGAAAATCTCAAAAGTCCTCATCGTTCCGAGGTGTGCTAAAAATTTGGCACGGGGTCAAAGGTCAAAAAAATGAGTTTTTTGCGATTTTTAGCGAAACGGTGAGTTTTTTTGCAAAATTACTCCAGTACAAAATTGTAGATCACGAAATTCTCTACAAAAAATATATCCATAATTTTTTTCCTAAAAGCCACCATTTTGGAGATATAACGTTCCGAAAAGTTGGATCAGTCGTAATCCCTCTATTTTGCACACGTACGCCACATATGAAAGTCACTAAAGGTGTAATAGAACTAAAATAAGTTCGCTATTATTTATTGTAACTTGCTTAAGTAAAATATAAGTTAAACTACGAGAATCTCAGGTATAATGAAACCCCGTTCCTAAATTTGTACGTCAGTATAACCTTGGGATAACATCTGTCTTTTATTCTATTGTCCGCGTGGCTAGGGTCGTATACCTGCTTTATGTTGGCATGCCCAATATATGAAATACATACCGTTAGTCTTGAGCGCCACTGCGTAGGGAAAACATGTGCTTATCTTAACCTATCTTTTAACCTATTTTGTGCGTTTTAGATTTACTACAATGTGCTGAAGTTTTTAAAAATAGTAATTCAACTCAACAACATGTTATCACCAACGGAGTTCAATTTCTTCTTGCTATGTACGGAGCCCCCAAAAAAACCACTTGCTTAGATAAGTTGCGATACACATCTTTCGTGAAAAATACGCGTAATAAAAAACAAGTCAACTTAGCTTCTCTTCCTCCAACCTCAGTAGCTGCTCATCAACATCTGTTTCGGGTATATTACCAAGTTCAAGTGTGGCTTGGTAATCAGCTGGACCCTAAAGACTGGGGTTGGAAGTTGATCGACAATACACTAGAGCCAGTTCAAACTTTACTTCCACCAGCACCTGAGAAACTTCTCAACACAATATTTTGCAACTGCAAGAAAGGGTGTAGTGCAAAATGTGGTTGCAGAAAAGTTGGACTGTTTTGTTCCCTGGCATGCACACACTGTCAAGGCCGATCATGCTCGAATGTTGAGTCACCAACTCTTGAAGATTCGTTTGATACCGATCAGGAATCGCTATTGGGGCAGTTTACGTGTGAAATAGAACAAGAAGAAGAAGAACAACAAGAGGATGAACAGGAAGAAGAAGGAGAAGAAGATCAAGAAGAAGAAGAAACAGAAATCTTGGACAGTTATGAATCAGACGACTAACTTTTTATTTTAAGTACTTTATTTAATTACACCGCCGTTGTTTTTGCCCACTATAATATATAATATTATTTTGCAATAGTTTTAAAACATATAAAATCTCAGCAGACCCGTGGAATAGGCCTACTGGGGAAACCACGTTAAAAAAAACGCGCTTTGTACACTACCTCATAGGTGGCGTGGAAACGTGTGCAAAATAGAGGGATTACGACTGATCCAACTTTTCGGAACGTTATATCTCCAAAATGGTGGCTTTTAGGAAAAAAATTATTGATATATTTTTTGTAGAAAATTTTGTGATCTACAATTTTGTACTGGGGTAATTTTGCGAAAAAACTCACCGTTTCGCTAAAAATCGCAAAAAACTCATTTTTTTGACCATTGACCCCGTGCCAAATTTTTAGCACACCTCGGAACGATGAGGACTTTTGAGATTTTCTTTATAATGATGTTTTGAACAACTATGCCAATATTCAGCTTTATGGGAATTTATGTAAACTTGAATGTGTAAATAGACCGGACGCAAAAAGAATTTTTAAAATCGGTTCATAAACGACGAAATTATCGCTGAACATACATAAAAAAAATCGGCCAAGTGCGTGTCAGGCCACGCACAGGAAAGGGTTCCTCAGTCACCTATAGTGGTATGTGGATTTAAAATCGTATCCAATAGATAATTGTTATGTTTACGTATTAATACGTTAATTTTGTATGACGTTTTCCAAGTGAGCGCATTTTACCATATAAGCCTTTATAACTCCTGAACTAAGAAAGTCATCTAATCGGTTATAGTTTTCCTTCAAAGTTCATTAAATGGACCAGCATCACGATTTTTTTCAAAATTTTTGAGCCAGCCGTTTAGCTTTTAGAGGGGGGGGGACGCCCTGTTTTTTACAAAAAAGTGCCCTTTAAAGTGAAATATCTCGCAAACGGATACCTAAATCAAAAAATCGTCTAGGAAACCCTTTATGGTTTTTTAAAGACCTATCTAATGATACCCCACACGATGGGGTAGCCTCGAGAAAAAAAAATCATCCCCGCTTTACGTGTAGGGGAGGTACCCCAAATAAAATTATATTGCATAATTTTATTGTACCACTTTGTCGACGTAATTACTACACGTATTCATGCAAACTTTCATCTTTCTAGCACTTACCGTTTGGACGGTAAGTCGAGGACGGACGGACGGACGGACGGACGGACGGACAGACGGACATGACGAATCTATAAGGGTTCCGAGTTATGAACTTTGGAACCCTAAAAAGAAAAGATTCCGACGAATTGAGAACCTCCTCTTTTTGTAAGGCGGTCAAAAACAGAATAGAGAATGGAATAGAAAATTAAAAACGATTGCAACTTGCTGGCTGCTTACAAAAGTCGGTTACAAGTTATATACATACAGGCAAAGCAATGGAAGCTAATAGAAGGGTAAATAAAATCATATGAATAGTTTGTCTACTTTTTAATTCGTGTGTAAAAAAATGATCATTATAACTCGTGCGACCTAACATGGCACCTGACTCAAATGTCAGTCGTTTAAAGTACTGAGTGCAAGAAAAATATACTTTATTCTAGTTTTATTAAATTTCAACATTTACTTTGCTTCAAGTAGTTTCTCATATAACATACTACTTTATCTTAAGTGGTAATTTACTACCTGAGTTACTACTGCATACCAATAGGAAGCAGGCCTCATTCATTATTTACCCGAATGCATTCTGTGATTTAAATAATATTAGGTAATACCTAATATCATTTTAAATGAAATTAGGAACTGAAAAATGGTTATAAAATACATATTTAAATCGTCATGATAAGCCTTTCAATCGTAGTCTCTAAATATCATATGTATTTGGATTTTCTTTATTTTAAGCTATTGCGTCTCATAGTCGTTATGCTATTCTTTTTTGGTGTGACCTTTCTTAAAAAAATTTGGTTATCCAGATGAATCTAATGATATATTAATAAAATTAATTCGTGGAGTAATTTATATGAAATTAGGTAATACCTAATAAACTAAAATTATTATGTTAAGATTCGTGCAACGGTTATAGTGATGCTAACGCTACTCGCAAGACGACAGAGGGGTATCACGCGGGGGAACGGTATCATGTTTCGTTTTGAGCCAGGTGCCATCTTAGCTCGCACGAGTTATACGTCCAGCCAATCTCATTATGTTTTAGCAATGTTCATATTTTCTCTTTTTAACCGACTTCAAAATAAAGGAGAAGGTTCTCAATTCGTCGGAATCTTTTTTTTTTTTTATGTATGTTCACCTATAATTTCGTTGTTTATGAACCGATTTTAAAAATTCTTTCTGCATTCGATTCGGCATAGCTTACAGGTGGACCCATCGTCACCATATCGTTATCTGATGATGGCATCCCAAGGAAATCGAGGGAACTCCTCAAATATCATAGGCACAATTGTCGCGATTTGGGTACTCGGAATAGTTTTTCTTAGAAGTCGGTTCCTTTTTGTTAAAATTATAAACATTGAAATGACCTTTTATTTTTGTATTCCTTAATTTGTTATCGTAATATTTTATTTTATAGCAATAATTATGATAAACAAGCGGCTTAACACGAAGTCTTTGAAATTTTCTACCATACATATTTATGTATATTGGATAATTATGTATCTTGGATAACACTATCTATTGCTGAAGACTGCACTGCAATTTCCAAAACATGCGTATATCAGAAAAACTCAAAAACACTTTATGTCAATACCCGGGCATCGAACCCGAGATCTCTTAATTGGAAGTCGTATACGTTAACCGCTAATGCAATGTGCAGTGATTATTTATACCTAGTTTCTGTTACATGTACTGCACAATCAATGTTCACGTGGACTACAGCACGTTATACCTACCTTATCAACAAAATGATAGATAATACACCGCGTTTAAATATTTATACAAAATTTAACGTGTAGCTATCATTATCTTGAAGTTTTAAGGTACATAACATCATGTTTATAAAAGGATACAATATGTATGTTATATGTAAATGTATAGTATTAAGTATGATTGTTGTTTTTTTTTAATATCATATCTGACAAAATGCACTCTGCATCACAGAATGGTGGCCATCATCCTCATTCCGAATGATCTTTTTTTTATATTTAAGCTTACCAAAGTGACTCTACTTTGCCTGATAGAAAGCATGAATAAAATCTGAAAGTAGGGGTCACCATCCTCAATGTGATCGAAGAAAAGTCGAAACTTGACTCTTGAGTTGCAAGTGGTTTTGGGCGGCGGTGGTTATAAACAGTTGACATGTCGGTGCACTAAATAAAACAAGAAGGCTAGTACATATTTTGTCATGTGGTTGTCATGAACATCTACGTCAATTATTGGGAAGTCAGTGCCCTCAAACATATTGAATTACTTCAGCGAACACCGATTAAATAATCTTGAGAATAAGACAAGCTAGAAAAAAGGCTAGTACATATTTTAAAACTAATAAGGAGCAAAGTATTAAAATAAAGATACCCAGTAGAGTAACATATAAATGATACATATTAAGCAAATTTCATTTACCTCGAAGTTTTTATTACACAGATAATGAGTTGAAACCTAGATACAGTGTTTGTGTAAACGTAAAAAAGAGCACTTTTCTACATTAACGGCCTATTCGAAACATATTTAGTGTGTTTGGTTTCCGATTGTATAATGCAAAAACATCGTTGAAACCCACGCATTTATGATAAAACGTGTGTCATGCATAGCTAATGGTTTACACACCTTTATGACATCACAATGACTGACATTTTTAGTCTTTACCGTGGACTATGGGACTATCTATTTTTTGTTATAATAATAATAATTTTATTAGCGAAAAATTTTGAACAATAATGTGGTATGTGCACAAAATAGTGGTTTGATCCAAATCAAAGGACGCAAGTTTAGAAAACTGGGCATTCTGTAACCCCAGACATTCAGTAGTAACGAAGGATATTACTTAATTAGAAATACAAAAGCTCACTGTAACTCGCCTAAGGTGGTACGGGCACGTCATGCGTAGAGACAGCGAGCATGTCTTTCAGAAGGCAATGGTACTTTCGGAGGGCAAGAAAGGAAGAGGACGACCGCCCTTGACCTGGTGGACTAGTATGGCCAATCTCATAAAGAAGACCCAATTACCTGACCCGACAACCCAGGACAGACTATACTGGCGCCGAAAGATAAGGAGAGCCGACCCCACCTAACGTGTGAGGGGGCAAAGGAAAAGAAGAAAGGAGAAGAAATACGAAAGAAAAAATAGGAAGATATACAAAAAAACGTTTAAAAATTTTGGTTTGTCTGTTCCGGTTCTCTGGAATGGTCGGAGCGATATTGGCGGGATTTTCACTGGAAGCCAGTAAGTAACCTTTTGTCTTAGACTTAATTTACCCTGCAGTTACCCGCAAGTTACACGTGGTTTTTATTGTAAAGTATAATCATCAATCGCGGGTAACACCGCGGGCCGCAGCTTGTTGAACATAATTTGCTATAATTACACGGAAATCATCGAACAAATCATACTATGGGTAGTGTTACCTTATCGCTAATAGCTATTTGAACAAACAAACAAATACATATATTTAATCAGATACACTTACTAAGATAATATAGTTACACATATGGAAATATAATAGCTATTAATAACAACATAACAAGACATCAGTATGGCAATATTATTGATTTAAATACTATTTTCAAAAAAACCGCCGAAAGAGATGGCTTAGGAACCAATTCAAGGTGCCTACTGCTTCACTCGCTTCAGTTTTCTATCCGTCAGAATAGGACAGCCTATTTCATGCTAATTAGATATTCCAATTCTTTCTCTGTGCCTTAACAAAGTGTCGTCCCTACCGGGTTACTCTATGGATGCGAGCATTCATGGGTGGCAGTGGTCATTGACCAGTTGTCGTTGACCCACTGCACATTTTAACGTCTACACCATAAAAGTTACTTTCATATTTATTATATGTATTTGATTGACGGTTACCATAAGCTCACTGAATTTGATAACCAGGTTCAATGGAGACAGGTAAGAAAGACAGAAAAAGGAAGAAGTGTTCTATTAGATTTACAGAACAAAAAATTAGTGGTAACGGTCAAGTTCAAACACTTGGCACTCGGGACAGGCTGTTGCCGGGAAGTCGGAACCCTTTAACGCACATAAATTAATAAAACCGGTTTTCTTTAAAAAGGGTTTCATATCTTTAACTTCACCTTCAATAGAGCAATACTAGAATTGTTACAAAGCCAGCATTCAAATATTTACCGTGATAGAATGCTATGCCAATAATGACGAGTGGGCATTTGATATTCCAAAGGCGTCTCTGACTGAAGATCATGGGCAGGTGTCAAACGGCCTAAAGGAGGTCAGATACTGACGGTCAAGGTGTATGACAAACTCGTTACCTTTCTACATAAAACTAAAAGGAAACAGTCCAATACCTGTTTTGTTTTTTATGTAAAGCGATTTTTTGTCTAGTGGCTAGTATTATTAATAAAAAACTTGGTAGGTACTCACTTGTTACGATAACTTTAGATACCTTCGATGGGAGGGCTTTATTGTAAGTAAATTATTACCTTGTTCGGTAGAGTACATATGAGCAATATATTTATGTCTTAAGAACACTAACAAATTATAAACGTTTTTTATTTCTACAAACTAACACTTTCAATTATTATATTATGTCCACACGATAATAAGCAGAAATTCGTCCCATTTATCCACGAATCATAGAAAGACAAGCTGGTCCGTCAACCTGAGCCTCCGCGCACGTCGCTAGTGTTCGAGTTCCTTGGGGGAGGTCTAAGTAGACGTCTTTCGACTGAGAGAATTCATCATGAATTCAATCCTTCATGTAAGATTACTTCCAAATGTCGTATTATTAACAGACTTGTGTATCAAGAACATAACTACAGGAATGTGCTTACCCATCCTCCTTCATGACAGATTTGTCTCCACAATCGCACGCGCCTCCCGCCTGCGACAAAAACATGTTGAAGTCGTGTGTCGAGTGGTCGCCGCGGTGGAAACACTCGCGGCAGATCGACATGCAAGGTGAAATGCCACACGTGCGACATCTGTACGCGACAACGCGCGGTATCCACACAAGGCCGCATTTGTCGTGTTTGTCGTAACTGCGAACTGTGAACAAAAAAGTTAAGAATTATATTTTTGTAAAAAGTTATAAAAACGTTTATTTCGAAGTTTAAGAAATATCTAAATTAAAAATTGATTACAAAATCTCCCTGGATCTTCAGTAAACGCAAAGGCGACAACTTATACATAGGTCAAGACGGCAAACGCGTGTACTGGTTTAAAGTTATACCATACGGGCAGTTTATATTTGCTATATTTTTTTTTGTATAACGCCTGCCAAGGTGACTTTACTATGCCTGATGGAAAGCATGAGTAAAATCCACAAGTGGGGTTCGCCATACTCACTGCAAATGCAAGCAGTATGGCGAAACACATTATGGCGGCCTAGTGAGATGCTTATGACAAAGACAACTTATTTATATTTATACATCATCTGATTAATCTTTAATTATAAGTAAACCGGAGTTGACAGCTTACTTGCGTTCAATATTAATTCATTTGAAAGTAGTTTGTGGTGTAAAATGTCGAGTCATAATTTTGATATTCCGTAATTCCATTCCATGATAATACAAATCAATACTAATACTAATATTATAAAGAAGTAAAGTTTGTGTGTTTGTTAAATTGTAAGGGGTAATCTTGGGATCTACTGAACCGATTTTAAAAATTCTTTCACCAATAGAAAGCCACATTATTGCTGAGTGTCATACAGGTTATTTAAAAAACCGAAAAATAAAAAGGCTTTTACGTGGTAGTCCGTTTTGCAAAGTGAATCGGAGAAAAAACGGCCGAATGAAAGCGTTTCTTACGATCGCTGCCTTAACTATGAAAGATATATTTTTGAGTTCTAGAGAAAAGATGTTGAGCTTGAAAATGCCTACAAAAAGTCGACGACAGCATATGTCTAACTTTTATATTTAAGTTATGCCCAACGAAGTGGGCACGGGTCAGCTAGTATTATATAGAAGTAAAGTTTGTGTGTTTGTTAAATTGTAAGGGGTAATCTCGGATCTACTGAACCGATTTTAAAAATTCTTTCACCAATAAAAAGCCACATTATTGCTGAGTGTCATAGGTTATATAAAAAACTGAAAAATAAAGAGGCTTTTACGTGGTAGTCCGTTTTGCAAAGTGAATCGGAGAAAAAATGGTGGAATGAAAGCGTTTCTTACGAACGCTGCCTAACTATGAAAGATATATTTTTTAGTTCTAGAGAAAAGATGTGGAGCTTGAAAATGTCTACAAAAAAGTCAACGACAGCATATGTCTAACTTTTATATTTAAGTTATGCCCAACGAAGTGGGCACGGGTCAGCTAGTATGCAGATAATTCGAATATACAATGGGAGCAGAGTCCTATCCATTTCATTAAACTGAAGACATATCATGGTCATAAACCTTGGGTAGGCGGAGAGCTAACATCTTGTATGACACCTGCGAGGTATTCTTTCCTTCTATATATGGTGGTTATCGTAATTACTTACAAGGTTCGTGGAATATTTTTTGGCGAATATCGATACTCGTAGCAGAATTGGGTTTTTAGCTATAAGTTTTTCTGAAGTTACCTTTACCTTCGACTTTACTGTTGTATTTAATAGTTTGCGGTTTTTTGAGTCATGCTCGTTTGCTTCGCTTCCTATTTTACATCATCACTATTTGAGAACATATAGACTGACTCAAGTAGTTGGAATAGGTACCTCCGTGTTCCTTCTACTTGGCGTACTTAAAAAAAGAATTTTTGAAGAACAGCCTGACAGAAAACATTAGTATCCAAGAGTGGTAGTTACTATCCTCATTGTGAGTGCAGCATGGGTGACCCACACCATCGCGGCTTCTGCATCATTAAGCCTCCTGCTTGGCACTCACCAACGAAATACAACAGCAATGAAATTCTAAATTCTGAACTCATGACTCTGAGTTTGAAACGAAGCTTTCAATATTTCTTTCATTATAATTTTAACAAAAAGGAACCGACTTCAATGAAAAACCCGATCTATTTCGAGTACCCAAATCGCGACAATTGTGCCTATGATATTTGAGGAGTTCCCTCGATTTCCTCCATCATCAGATTCCGATATGGTGACAATGGGACCACCTGTAAGCTACGTCCATTCCAATGCAAAAATAATTTTTGAAATCGGTTCATAAACGACGAAATTATCGCTGAACATACATAAAAAAAATTAAAAAAAACCGACGAATTGAGAACCTCCTCCTTTTTTTGAAGTCGGTTAAAAATATACGTTACATTTACATTTAAAATCTGTTTCATTAGATCATTATTATTTATAGAACTGTAAATTCATACTAAAGTAGTGCTATCATACAACGAGTCATTCAGATATAGCCAGCTAGTGAAATGTTTTTGTCATAGAACTAATAACAAACAGGCGTAAAAAGTTTAAACGATTATACCAAACGCGCTGAGAAATCTCATTACATTCACAGTAAACAATAGACCGAAAAATAAATACATTGAAAAACGTGTGTCATGCTTACAAAAGAGTAAAATAGTTATTGCATCTGTTGTGAATCACCAATATTTTATGACTTGCGAATTTTGCTTCGAATACGTATATGTACTTCGAATTCAGTTCGCCCTCAGGGTTGCCATCCAATGCCTGTCACACCGTGGACTAGCATTGGCAACTGATATTCAGGTAAAACCGGTTGAACTAGTAGCCGAACCCAAATAATATTGGGAATAAGGCTAGGAAGAAGAAAACTAGTAGAATAGCTTCCAATTACCGTCGGTCTTTTTTACTAACAGAGTGTTTTTTTTTAAATCAGAGATCTTCTTAAGTCATTACGTAATTCTATAACATAGCGATTTCCAGACAACAAAATCTAAATACCTAGTTACGTCTAATCTGTGACTAATGTTTTATATAATAGACGGTTTTTATAAATAAATTCCGTGTTGAATATCGCAAAATAGATTATGTAAGGATGTAGAAAGCAAATTCTACTGCAAAGCGTATTTTTTGCCACGACTTATTAAATTTGCTGAAAGCTATACGAACAAGTTCCCTTTATATAATACAAGCTGATGCCCGCGGCTCCGCTCGCATCCGTTTCATTCTTATAGTTTACGTCCTATTCTCAGTCCTAATGATTGAACACTGAAACAAATATCACACAAATATTTGGTCTGACCCGGGAATCGAACCCGAGACCTCTTGATCAGCAGTGGCATACGCTAACCACTAGACCAACAAGGCATAAGAATCGATCAAGCCGTTTCGAAGGAGTATAGCAACTAAAATTGAGACACGAGTATTTTTATATTTTACTAGCTGTTACCCGCGGTGGTACCTGCGTTATTGTAAACCCCAGGCAACGGCGCGGGACGAAATTAGTAAAAAAAAGTAGCCCAAGTTACTACGTATCGTTAAAAATAAACGCGCTGCCATTATCACGTATTGGAAGTACAATAATTACGAGCATATTAATGTAGCAGCCAAAAAAATTGTTTAGATCATTTTTATTATGACCAGCTTACGCCCGCGGATTCGCCCGCGTGTATCTCGATTATTGCAGTAAAAAGTAGCCTATATGTTATTCTGATATATAAGCTATATTACTGTTAAGTTTTATCAAAATCCGTTTAGTAGATTTGCGTGAAAGAGCAACAAACGTACATACGCACATACTCAAAAACTTTTGCGTTTACAATATTAGTAGGATGACGTCAAAACAAGAGATTCTTAGAGTAGTCATATTATATGAAATATTTAACATATTCGTCAATGATCTTCCCAATTGCCTTTTAAATTCGACTTCATTTATGTTTGCTGACGACCTCAAAATTCTTAAAGTAATTAACGGCCCAAATGATGTGAAACAGCTTCAAACGGATTTAGACGAACTCTCCAATTGGTGTCTATCTAACAAGATGCAGTTGAATGTATCCAAATGCCAGCACATTAAATTTACTCGAAACCACAAAATTATCCCTACGGCTTATTACATTCAGGGTACTAAATTACAAGAGGTTGACTGTGTTAGGGACTTGGGTGTAACTTTGGATGGGAAACTGACGTTGGTGCCTCACATGGAGAATATAGTTGGAGCGGCCTCCAAAATGCTAGGTTTTGTAATCAGAAACAGCAAGGTTTTCCGGAATCCGAAAACCAAGATACTGCTTTATAACTCTTATGTTCGGAGTATACTGGAGTACTGCAGTGTAGTATGGCGCCCGCACTATTGCATTCATAGTCTCCGTATTGAACGCATACAAAAACGCTTTATGTGGCATTTAATAAATACATCTGGCATGCAAAATACGCTTAAGAAGTCTTCTTATCTTTATAAACTAAATCACTTCAAAATGGATACACTTGAAAAGCGTAGGAAAGCACTAGACCTTATTTTCTTGTATAAAATCGTAACGAGTAAAATAGACTGCCCAACACTTCTCGATAAAATTAAATTGCGGGTTCCCTCAAGATTTCCTCGTTCATTGATCACACCTTTCTACCCACCCCTACGAAGAACTGTTTTAGGATCAAACTCTCCAATTTGTCGTATGACTAAGCTTGCTAATGAGTACAGCTCACTGGATATATTTAATGATTCTTTGTATAACTTCCGAAAATGTATTTACTCCCTCATTGAAAACTAATTTGCATCACATTGTAAAGACTAAAAACCTTTCTTTTTTGTTTTTCCTTGTTATAAGTATGCGGGCGGGAGTCATCACTGTTGGGAAATCGGCAGTTTTGATTCTCGTTCGTGATATTTGAATCCAACGGGTGTTAGTTATGTTTTCCAATTTTCACTCCAATTTTTGTGCATGCTGTGTTTGCTTGAAAGTGGTTGTACATTAGCCTTAATTTTAGTACATGTAATCTAGACTAAGTAATAATGTTTCGACTGTAAGCAAACCATAAATAAATAAATAAATAAATAAATATGATGTGTAAGATATGACATCTAATTATAAAACTATACTTATGGAACAGAACGGGTTAGGGTTAATGTCAAATTACATGGAATGTAACGACGGCCTACTGAGATGTTTCTGTACCATCGGGCCTCCGGTCTCACGCTCACCAACGAAATACAGCAGCGCGAATGCTATCATTTTCAGGCTGGCATTCTATGCGAGGGTAGTACTGAAATCGTATTCGTGCTGAAATCAGCGTGGCTCTACTACTTGGAAATCTTGTCACTGTGGTGACGAATTAAATTTAAGAATTGTCGCCACCCCTTTTAAACACGTGGGTGTCGTAAGACGCGACTAAGAGATAAAACTACGCATCACAACATCATTGCAAAGAGAAGGAAAATTTATAACAAATCTTATACCAACCCGTGTTGGCCAGCGAGGTATATTAGGTCAAAACCTTATTTCTAAGGAAAACAGAATGTCTAGCAGTAAGAAGGCTGCTGTTGAAGGCTATTGATGATGTGATCTGACATCTCGCCTACCATCTGACGATCAACTCTAGCATCGCACGCGCTCATTGGTTAATCAAATGACGTACGCTACCCCCGCTTCCCGTGACACACTTCCGTTCTTCTTACGTAATAATTCCCACAGGTGGCAGGAAAAGGAAAACAAAGTTCAAAACATTAACTATATATAGAATATATAGAAAGATACTGAAGACTTACAACGGAATCTATTGCTGTATTCAACCAAAAAACCGTTGGTCTAAAGCTCTAGGTCTGGTAGATCAAGACGCTAAGGTTGGCAGAAAGATAAGCAACTGGATACCATGGTTTGACTCGTTGGGCACTAAAAGCGATAACAAAGTAATATTACGTTATAAATGACTAATAAATTATGATAACTTCAAACTTTTTTCTTTTCGAATATCACATGTATTTATATAAAAAGGTTTAGAAAAGTCACGTGATCGCAAACACGAAACAGATTCATTACTTATTATTTATTAATCAAAAATTATGATTTACGATATTTAGTTAATACTAGCTGCGCCCCGCGGTGTTACCCGCGTATATCATTATGGTTGCTATGCTAGTTTGTTATGCATAGCAACCTGTGAAGTTTTGACAGGAGATAAACAGTGATTCATTTTGACATCTACGATTTATGTATTTTTTACCTAGTTTTTGCCCGTGTATCTCAATTATTGCAGTAAAAAGTAGCCTATGTGTTATTCTGATATATAAGCTATATTACTGTAAAGTTTCATCCAAATCCGTTCAGTAGTTTTTACATACAAACTTTCGCGTTTATAATATTAGTAGGATGTGTATAGATAAATACCTAATATTTACACGATCACATGATTCCATGAATTGCTGTCCTTATTTCTTGGAATTAATTAAGAACCCCTTATTTCTTGGAATTAAGTTGTCTAAAAGTAATGATAAAAGTATAAATATGTATTAATCTTTTGAAATAGATCCAACGATAACTCGTCTTTAGATTTACAACATATGAAAATTCTCACGAATCTAGGCATTTGGCAAAATATCAAAAAAAAAAAAACAAATTACTTCATAATCCGATACATACACGACCTGAACTTTCTAGTGGCTAGAGTGTTTAAAATTAGATCTAGAGGACAATGTGATACGGACAAATTGTTACAACTTGTCAATAATATACCTACTAGACCTTTGACTGCACGGTTGGACTAGTGGCTTAAGCGGATGCCACGCCGCTTCCTACTACGCCAAGTGTCGTGGGTTCAAATCTGTGAATCACATTTTGTTGCTCTGAGTCAGGGTGTTCTTTGTGTCCGTTTCTTGTATTTATAAAAAAAAAAAAAAAGACCTACTCGTGGACTTGAATGAATAACTACATACCTATAAAATAAATAAAATTGAAGTGCCTCTTTGTAATTTCAAATGCACAGTTTTTTTGCTAAATGTATATGAAAATGTACACGGTACTTACATAAAAAGAAAATTTTTAGAATTTATGTCTGTCCGTCTCTCCTTTTTTTACGACTAATCTTTAGACCGATTTTGACGAAACTTTCACTGTCAGATAGCTGATGACAAAAGGCATAACTGAGGCAATTTTTTTAGGCTAGCTTCGCTCCCCAGCGTTACTTGCTATTTAGAAACTATAATATCGGTCGACTGGCAGAAAATGCCTAAGGCATTAAGTCCGCCGATGCATGTAATTTTGCTTAAAGTATATAAATAAATAAATAAATAATAATCTAACTATTCGTGGATTGCTTCAAAAGTTATGAAACTCTAAAAAAATATAAAACTCACTATTATCTTGTTCACGCTATATGGAATACTTTAATAGACATAATAAATTATGAACAAGCTAGAATGCCTACGTAAATAGTTATGTTAAAAAAATTACATAAAGTTAGACTTCTTCATACATGTTTTATTAACTATGTAAAAAAATACATTTACGGACGGATGACAACGAAGCAAGAATTTTAAAACCTGATGATCTATGAACTTAATGATTATAATTTAAAACCGGCTATAGAAAATATAGAAATTGTATGTTGACCTGTCGTGGCTAGTGGCACAAGTCTGTACAATGACAATTCAATTTATACCTGTCTATGAAATAGCACACGACATTCAAACCGGTCGCTGTTCGACTCTACATATTTTAATGACTCCATTGAATTACGAGTTACTATTAATTACAGTATAACATATTTGACAGGCAAAACTACAATTAACCATTTTTTCAATGTAAATTTTAAGTATTTGAAGAGACTCCTGTATTATTAAACTAAACTTGAGTAAGGGAATGGCATTGATCCTAAATCACACATTTGAAATTCTTACGCAGAGAAAATCAACATCAGATTTTGGTCTACTGCCACACTGGCAGGGATAGCTCAGTTAGTTTTCTCAAATTTTTCTTTTCTATGCGGTGCTGTGTTAATCATTTCATCGACTTTAACGTCACCACTGTCATAAGTAGGGGTGGTAACAATCCGTATTCTTAACCCATCACCAATCTAATTATCATTTACAACGTTCTTACTCTATGGATAATACATTCCATTCCTGCTGCACTAACCTACCGCAGCAATAAATAACCTGGAACATTTAAAATTCAGGTGACCTAAATGAGGAAACCCAGTTTCAATGGTTGCCAATTTTCCGGCGACAAAACAGTTGAAATAAATGGCATGCGGCTAAGGAAACTGTCTCGTTTTCAGTTACGTGCATTAGTTATGAATAGGTAATTTACACGTGCATTGTTCACGCTGTTTGTAAATGTAATCACGTGTTTCATAGCAGGAAAAAGAACATGATTTAAATGTAAAGAATGATTGTTTATAATTTGCTATAAGGATTTTGGACCACATTAACAAAATAAAATCCTACTAATATTATAAATGCGAAAATTTGTAAGGATGTAAGTTTGTGCGTGTGTTTGTTACTCTTTCACGCTAAAACTACTGAACGGATTTGGATGAAACTTTACAGTAATATAGCTTATGCATCAGAATAACACAGGCTTTTTACTGCAATAATCGAGATACACGCGGGAGGACTACCTACCAGTATTTGCCCGAATTTCTACCAACACTTAGCCCGGCCGAGGATTTGAACGCGAGTGTGTATAATAGACTTCTAAGAAAAGTGTTTATATATGGATCCTATCATAAATCGTTCTGTACATCTTTACATTTAAGAACTTTAAATTTCGGTTCTATTCAGGCGTAAAAAGCAAGATATCTCCTTTTCATCTTTCCCTATCTTTAACAACTATTCGTAAGACAAAACCTTAAGTGTTATTTTAAAACCATTATAAAATAAAAGTGGTTTTATGGTTACAAAACACGGTATGACCCCTCCATAAAATGTACAAGTCTTACAAGCTAACTAGAGAGGGCGGCAACAAATCTTCTTCATCGTAAACCTGCCTATTAAATTGCAGTAAAAAATGGATAAGTAACTAGAAAGTAATTAAAAGTATTCACGCTCACATATTACTGAAGTAGTTAGCAAAGAGAAGTTTTATGAAATAAAGTTGGTCTCACTTACGTAATAATTGACAAACATAGCCGCCATCAAGTATTTTCATCAATTAGATGAGATTTTTTTTGAAATTTGAAAGAAGGAAAGAAAACGGTAGTAGAGGATATTACTAAAATAGGCTCATATTGGTAACTTGGTAATTGTACCCACGACTTCTGGCATAGTGTAGGACAATTAACCACTGGATCAAAAGGTTTGTATTGTAACTAGTAATGAATAGCAGCAGTAATTAGCAGTGCAATATAAAACATGATGCAATATCAGCGGACTGCAAGCGACGCATCGATAATTACTTGTGGCGTGCGCACAAGCACTCAACGATCTCTGCGGTCGTTCGTTGTACGTATACGTGGTTAATGCCCCGAGCGTGACGAGCGCTTTGGGCAACTACGACGTTGCGATGACATCTCCACTATTGTACTAATATTTCATAGTCATTATACAAATTTTGTAAAGCCAGTTTGGTTAGTGCTGAGGTCGTGCGCTTGACTTCCACCCAGGACAAATTGTTGCGTGTTGATCGCGATCATGTTTGACTGTTTTTTTTTTTTAAATACAGGGGCTACAAGGCAGACGGGTTACCTGATAGAAATTAAGTAACGCAGCGAATAAACGCCGGCACCAACGCAACTCAGAAGTTACAACCGCGTTGCCGGCGTTGGAAGCAAGATCTTTTCTTGAATTTCGTATCGGTTCGGAAATGTCGTAGTCGACAAATTCGTTGTGTGGTTAAAGTTTAAAAAAAATTCACAGGACTATAGCAAGTATAGGCTTTATCTATGTTCGAATCAGATTCTAGTGTTAAATTTGGTTACTAATTATATTGGCTAATCAGACTTGATCAGGAATTATGTGCTGAAACAAAATATTAGGTGTTTAAAACCCCACTGTCTGTACTTTGAAGGCTTCAATGGCGAGAGTGTTTGTTTCAATAAGGTGACCTGAAATTGAGCCTGAATATCTGCCAAGCAGCTAAGCGTTCATTAATATTTGTCGTGCAATTGAAGTAGCATGCCATTGGCATGGCGTGCAGTGAGCGAACAGTTTTAAAGACTAACTAGTAACTAGAATTTATTGCTAGCGCAAGTTAAACGAATAAAGGTTCATTATAACTTCATCTGACATTAATATCTAAGTCTGGACTGTGTTTTCTGTTGAGGTTCAGTTATTGTATTTCACATTTGTAGTACTGCAACTTATTTTTTCTACAAATTCTAATGAATGTCTCAGTACATAGGTAATTAATATATTTTAAAAAGTATTCTCTTTTATTTCTTTTTAGGGTTCCGTAGCCAAATGGCAAAAAACGGAACCCTTATAGATTCATCAAGTCTGTCTGTCTGTCCGTCCGTATGTCACAGCCAATTATTTCCGAAACTATAAGAGCTATAGTGTTGAAATTTGGTCAGTCGATGTATTCTGTGAACCTCATTAAGATTTTTACATAAAAGTAGAAAAAAAAAACAATACATTTTGGGGGTCCCCATACTTGGAACTGAAACTCAAATTTTTTTTTTCATCAAACCTGTACGTGTGGGGTATCTATGGATAGGTCTTCAAAATTGATGTTGAGGTTTCTAATATCATTTTTTTCTAAACTGAATAGTTTGCGCGAGAGACACTTCCAAAGTGAAAAAATGTGTGTCCCCCCCCCCCCCTCTAACTTCTAAAATAAGAGAGTGATAAAACTAAAAAAAATATATGTTATACATTACCATGTAAAATACCAACGAAAATTGGTTTGAACAAGATCTAGTGAGTAGTTTTTTTTTAATACGTCATAAATCGTTACACGCAATTAACTTTCATCCAGTCAATACACTATTATAAAAACATCGATGAAAGTTACAACGAACTACAAGAACTTTTATATGATGTTACTTGCTGATACGGAACCCTTCATGGGCGAATCCGACTCGCACTTGGCCGCTTTTTTTGACAAGTTCACAATTACAAGAATTTTTAACTAACCAAGCTGCAAAGAGTTTGTCGGCAGGATTAGCACTTGTATAAACATATTAAAATATAACAAATAGATACCTTTTACAAAACATGATTGTAAAAAAGAACAGGTTCCTCAGTTACTACTACACCAACATACATTTTACATAAAATAACACTGGAAATAATTGTTGGCCTACGGATGTATTTCATTTGTCACACTCCATACATTCCTTCCCACGACAGAAATGGAAACCTTACGCATCTATTTCTGTACAGGAAAAACAATTATGAAAACCTTTGACATACTCAGAATCAGAACACTTGAGTGTGTAGGCCACATACAGATAATTTGTTAAAGCTTTTTGCTTAAAAAGGTCACACATAAAATTATGTATTTTATGTCCGTTTTATTGCCATTTTTAACCGACTTCAAAAAAAAGGAGGAGGTTCTCAATTCGTCGGATTTTTTTTTTTTTTATGTATGTTCAGCGATAATTTCGTCGTTTATGAACAGATTTCAAAAATTATTTTTGTATTGGAATGGCTTATATGGTGACGATGGGACCACTTGGGTCCCATCGTCACCATATCGGGATCTGATGATGGGATCCCAAGGAAATCGAGGGATCTCCTCAAATATCATAGGCACAATGTCGCGATTTGGGTACTCGGAATAGTTTTTCATTAAAGTCGGTTCCTTTTTGTTAAAATTATAAAGAAAGGAAAATATTTTAATTGGCGTTACATGTTTTACCTTAGAATGGCTTAATTTATGAAAAGATGTGATTTTGAGAGTTGCACAATACTGGTGGTTGTGGAGAGCCTTGAGGGAAGCCTATGTTTAGTAACAGACATCTTTATGCTAAGGATAGACATATTGAAGTCAGTGAAACACTTTCTAAAATAAAAATAGACTCATATAAAAATCGTGAGTCTCGAGGCTAATTATGATAGAAAAAGAAGATAAAACAATCTGTAATAATATTAATATTAAAGATTACTTCAAGTTCTACAATAACCGCCTTCATTTAAACTGGCAAAATGCTTGTTTGCCACTGTAATGCAACGTTAAAGCGCTATATTAAACTGTCCATTAATAGTTCAGTAACTCGCAACGACTAAACACTAAAAGTTCAATTCAGTAAGTCGAGCATAACGCCTAAACCCTCAAGCTAAAGCACCTCATATGTATTCCTGTAACAAAGAGGGTGCTTATCTCAGTGCGGGGCGAGAGCACGGCACGTGTCTGTCTGTTCGCGATCAGCTGTTAGACGGGGTCGACGAACGCCACGGCCGGTGAATAACACCGTCCGATACGAAACGCACGGGTGTCAATGCACTTGCTAAGAAAACCGGGGTCAACATGAAATGTGCGGATAAATCGTGCATACAAGACGCGAGTACCAAAATGGTTGTCAAATCGTTCGTTGAGTCATTCAGCAGTCGCGGGCGCATATCGATTTAAGATCTTTATAGGAAGTTTCTTTGTGCTCGGCTGTAATTCTTATATTGAGGCAGTGCATACAGGTAAATGTGTTTATAGCTTATAAACATGACGTATTTTGTTTTTACCGTGCAGCAAAAAATATATTTGCGCCAATATTTGCGGTTGGTATTGTCTCTTTAATTCACAAGTCAATTAATATGAAACATTTTTATACCATAGTATATCATCTTTTTTTTTAAAGATGTCTGAATTACATTCATTTAAATGATGTGCTAGCCATGCTAAACCTTTTTATCTGATGTTGACTAGACTAATTAAGCAATAACACAAAAACTGCCTTAACTAAAATACTTGCCCAGTTTATAATAGGTAAAAAGAAGCTTTCGAAAAAGGAACTTGTTGTAGAGGCATATATTGCAATTCTCCACGGTCGGTTGCGTTCCGTAAAGTTTTTTTATATATTACAGTGCAGGTTCGACTACCAGGATCATCCCTACTAATTTTATAAATGCGAAAGTAACTCTGTCTGTCTGTTTGTTACGTTTTCACGCCTAAACTGCTAAACCGATTTTGATGAAATTTGGTACACAGATAGTTTAGAGTCTGAGGAAGGACATAGGCTACTTTTTACCGCAATAACCGACATTTACGCGGGCGGAGCCGCGTACGAATACTAGTTTACTATATTCTTGAGGACGAATACGACATAAAACGATTGCAGTTTTAAATCCTCTCTTGAAGTAAACTATTATTAGCTTATTGGTTCTTACCTGCCGATACGGTCAGATATTACACATATTACGCCCCTCCTGACACGATCGTTGTTTTTATTTGACAATTCAAAGAGACATAGAAATTTCATTATTTTTATGACATGCCGTAAATCCTATTATGTATTCTGTGGTAAAACTACCAGTTATCATAGTTAGTATCGTTAGGTTTATCACCTTTAAATTGCAGTTACTTAGGGCTACCGCAAACTAGCTACTTTTAGCATCGGCGATCGGCAAATAGTCGCTTTTTAGAAGCTAAATACGGCGACCGAACGCTCTACACCGCACACTTAAAAACGCCAAACGCGGCGATCGAGTCGCTTTTTAGAAGCGCGACACAGCAGCTGAACGCTACTCTCCGCGCACATTCGGATGCCGGTAGCAGCGACTTGGCATCTGAGCAGTCGCTAAAACGCGCGTTTCCGATACCGCGATCGAACGCAGGAAGTCGCGAAAACGCGATGCAGCATCGATGCAGTCGCCAAATCGCCGATCGCCGATGCTAAAAGTAGCTAGTCTGCGGTGGCCCTTAGCAAATACAATGTATTAGAGCCATGCTGATTTAATCACTAATGGGCCGCGGCTCCATCGGGGCAGTACTACCCTCACACATAAGACCAACCTAAAAAAACAGCATGCGTGTTATTTCGTCGGTGAGTGTGAGACCGGAGGCCTAATTATACAGAAGCATCTGACTAGGCCGCCATATTCTGGGTCACCATACTGCATTGTATGCACTCTCAATGAGAATGGTGATGCCTACTCCTAGATTCTACTCATGCTTTCCATCAGGCAGATTAGGGTCTCTTTGTAGGTTTAAATATATAAAAAAAAGTTGTATTAAAAGGTATTGAATACTTGCACACGGCTGAAATTCACTACACAGCATTTTTTATCATTTGTGATCTGACTAACATCACGTTCGCCTTTTTAATTTTGTCATAAACATTATAATTATATGCATGTGAGCTGTATTATCTAATGAATTTTGTCATAAACCGGATACTGAATCACAACAAGGAAAATAACTACAGTGTACACGATCACTCATTCTCCGAATCGAGATTCTTCAAGATTAGGCCGAGATCGTCCGTTGTTGCGTGGGATCTGATGATTGACTTTATTGCTCCTAAGGCGTTGTATACTTCACTATAAATTGTTCAAATGACGTTGGTGGCCCATATATTTCATTTTAATGACGTCACAGAGCCTAAAGCGTACAACAGTTCTGTATGATATATTTTAATCAATGACTACGGTAACCTAATCTCTTATACTGTGTACTTTTATTTTGAGAATATATTTAGGTTTCCATAATTGACATCTCGCTTTTAGCTGGCGCCAATATTGTGTTACCAATGATATCTGATTAAAGACTAATAGTAAATTGTAAGAGTTTATCCCTGGGAATACGAAGAACAAGCTGACAAGAAAGTTTAAAACCATCTTTGAAGCGAGTGGTGAAGAAAAATTAGAAATCTCGAGAAAGAAAACAAGAGAAACTAGATCAGTGCAGAACTCTTTTTGGCACACAAAGTAACGCAACCTTTCTAGAATAATAAATAGATTATAAAATATTTCGTTAAATAATTGTTTGTAAATGACGCACTTCGTTACCTTCTTTCAGACCAAGAGCGTTGGGTCAGGTCAGACCTAATGCTCTTGTAAGGTAATGAGTGCTCGCCTGCGGCCTTCCACGAACTCGGGTCTCGATTTAAACACAAAGTACCAATAAATCGCAAATTATTATTTGCATAAATGAAAATCCTCGTGTGTGAAATGATTAAACTGAAAAAAATTTTTAAAAAGGTATAAGAGATTGCCTGGTGTCTTGATTAATAGATCTTTTGAGAAACAGTTTTAGGTCTATAATATTTATGTTTTAGTTTCTTGTTCTAGTTTTTTTCTTAATTTTAGCCTTTAGCTTCCTTGTCTATGCCACTATGTAAACAAACCTCGAAGATAATTTTTTTGCTACTTCTAATTGTATGTGTAATGACTATGACTAATGACAATACGATTCTTAGCTATCCATTCCATTCAATATTTCATTGACCGTCTTTGAATTGGTTTTATGATGGAGCACACTTTTCTACTGTGTAATTTGCTTCACGCTTAAAGCGTGTTTTATAATTTAATTTTCTAAACTATAATTTCTTGAATCTACTATTTACGGTAAGAGGTTTTGGGTTTCCCGGCAACAATCAGTTCGATTTATAGCTATACGACCCTGACCTGCTTTAGTTATTGATATCACGCCCCGATACAACAGTATATAAAAATCCATGACAAAATCCCCTTCTTGCCATTACCAACATTTCCTTTCATTCGAGACACCTAAAGTGATTACTGTCGGCAAGATGTCTGCATTTCATTCGCTTCTAGTACCTTTTTTGTACCCCTTCAGATTTATAGAAGAGAATTCAAGTAAGTATTCAATATATTCCTAGAGATGACTTTGCGAGTTATCGAAACAAATGGCAAACCCATTTAGTTTACGATTGCAGTAGCTAGGAACTTTATATTAAGGATAATGGGGTACGACAAAAAGTAGGAGGCTTATATCTATCCTCCTTGGGTCGTTTTTCCTCTCTGCTCAAGTTGCGGCAAAACGTGACGCATTTCATTTAGTTATGATCGATCACGTTTTGATCTCGGACAAGACGAGATTGATCCATCTGCACTCAAAGTACAGTGTGCGGTTCATAAATTGATAACAAGGCAACAAATTCATTTAAAATCATACATCAGTTAATGATTCAAACTTATACACTCTTGTTTCTCATCTAACTAAACCACTTAATCAATATTTATGCGCATTGTATTTTACATATTGATATTATTATTATAGTTTCGTCAATAGGTACTTAGGAGATACAAGAACGTGCAGGAGGAAATCCTATCTAATATTTATAAATACAAATTTAATTTTGGTTTTTATGCTTCTACACATGAACCATTACACCGATTATATAAATTATTCCAGTGATGGAAAGCTTCTTTACCAATAACTAACTAACACAACACTAACACTTAATTTAAGTACTTTTACGGCGATAACAGATAAGTACGAAGGCGGAACAGCGGGTAAAAAAATATTATTAATTATTATTATTATAAATTTACCAATCAAATTTACTAAACATAACATGACTTTTTGATGTTTCGACTGGATTTACTGATCATAAATTTCCCCTTGTAATATTGCACACGTTACAAGTGGAATTATTCCTTCAATTGTTCTATTTATTCCCTGAGAAAAGTTTTAAATAAATAAAAATAAATAATAACCAGAAAAGTAGGACGAATCTGTGAGATTTATAAAAATAAGAATATAAACCTTGTATTGTCACTCTAAACGCTGTCACTGATTATTTAACTATAATTAATTATTTAAGCGATTTCGACGAAATTACCTTTGCCTGTGACAGTTGAAAAAAAAATAAAAAAAACTTTTATTATTTTGCCATTCCATTGTACAGAAGGCACAAAAATGTTTTTATCGATTATGTTAAACCTGACATTTAGGTCAAGCGACGCAAGTACGATGACATTGGTGAGACAGGTGCAAAAAAACAAGGCTTAGTTGCGCCCTCATTAATACATCTAACAATAACTAGTACCGATGACACATTACTGAAGCTTGTTCGCGGTAAAATTATTATTTACTAGCTGAGTCACCGCCGCGGAGCGAGGTTAATTTAAGAAAATGGCCATGTTACTCCTTAAGCTATCAGTTTTCTGCTAGTGAAAGTCCCGTCAAAGTCGGTCCAGCCGTTCCATAGATTATCCGAAACAGACAGACAGACAAAAACTTTAAAATTGCTGCTTTGATGTCAGTACCATGTAACTTTGATATGAATTTAGTAAAAAAAATCTGATCATTTGATATTGTTATTTGTTAAAGTAGATAAAATTAATGTTGAACATGCATTTAAGAACAGTTGACAGTTCGTAGTGAGTGGGAGGTTTTATGTATCGAATCGTAATAAACGTTGCTACCTCAAAAACAAACATTACGTAGCATAGCATAGTTAATTTACATTTATCTAATGTCATATTGTATAAAGATTTCACATAAGGTTGTGTGAGAAGAAATACGCGCATCTTAGTGCGTAGTTTTTTTTATGCCAGTTCATTAAACACATTTTGTTTTGTGATTGTTATACAAATAACTCAAATCGAAATCCTATTAGAATTTACATATTAGAAGTTTTTTACTAAATGCCACTAAATTTTGTTTCTGTTTGTGTTTGCTCCAGCTGATCTCTGGCAAGGCTAACCCGATATTGACGCGACTTTTTAATTTAGAGGAAATAATACGCTTACGCGAAAACTAACTCAAAAGTAATTAATAGTGCACAATATTAGATTAAAAAAAAAAACAACAGAAACCGAAGATATTACCGCGGGGCGCAGCTAGCAATTTACTAAGACTTTACTACTTTTTATGAGTTGTGGGATCGAGAGCACCTTGACACTAAATTTTAAACATTTTTTATGACAAGTATTGACCTTCTGTTATGCATTAATATCGGACTTAAGTATATCTCGTTAACGAGTACGAAAGTAAGTAAAAGTTGGACGGATGACCTTAAAAGTTCAGAGTTCACACCATCTGGTGGGCAACCTTTGCTGGTGCAACTATATTATTATTATTATAGGTTACCTTTTAAATGCGTAATACAGGTAACATATAAGTAATGACATAAACTGGTCATTAAGCCCTTATGTTATTCGGCGAAAGTACTTATAATTTATCTTTTATTGTTATGGAATAAGTAGTAGACGGATCATCAGCAAAGCAACCCAAGGGACACAAGTGGGTTGATGGCCTTAAAGTGCCTCTGTATTAGAGAGGAGTAGGATGTGTAGTATTATTTTTTAAGTTTGAACATGTCAAAGTGACTCAACTGTGCCTGATGGAAAGCATGAGTTTCTACAAGATTAGTGGTCACCATGGTCATTGCGAATATTGTGACCAACACTATGGCTGCTTATTGATGGCTCTCACTCACCAAAGAAACACGACAGTATGAATACTGTGAATTTAGGCTAGGTCTTCTCTGAGAATGTAGTACCGATCCGGTGGCGTCAGTCCGTTCGTGTTGAAATCGGCGAGGCTCAACTGCCTTACCGAAATCAATCGTAGAAAAGCAACATAAGATATGCTTAACTTTGGTTTACTGTGCCTTGGTATCAGTACCAAGGCACAGTAAACCAGTGGAGTCAGGCCCTCGTGCCGAAGCGCTAGGTCTAACACCGATATATTTATTTATCGATATTTATGTTTCTTTTGTTTTAAGATATCAAAACTTACGTTCGATGTTATTATCTAAAACGTTGACTAGGTCTCTAACTGGTGAAGAATCTAATGAAATGTTTATTTAAGTAGTGTGCTATAAATTTTCGAGTTTCGAAAGATCATTTTGTTTTTAAATCTCAAAATTTCAAAACTTAGTTTTTTTTCAATATGATTGAGATTTACTACTTTCATTGATTTGTACAATCGTTTTTTTTTTCTATTTTTCTTAGTTTTAGTTTCCAAGAACGAAAATCTACTTTTTTTAAGTTAATTCAGAACCTCAGCAATAACCTACCCCTATTGAAAACTGAACAAAATGGAAAATCTTCTCCAAACTGTTTTTGTTTTCCTAGCCAGGCTTTGTAGCCTAAATAGCTTGATGGATTTTAGGTGGTTAGATTGCTTGCTCGGGGACTTTAATGCCTGGTCGGAGGCCTGGGGTTCCCGCCGCACAAACCCGAGGGGAAGGGCACTGGAGAACTGGGCTGCAAGATTCGGTCTAGTTGTCCTGAATCGGGGATCCGTACCCACGTTCGTGACGGCGAGGGGCAGTTCGATCGTGGATATTTCGTTCGCCTGTCCCTCGCTGGCACGTTGTGTTCGGGACTGGCACGTCGCTGTGGGTGAGGAGACAGGTTCGGATCATCGATACGTTCGATTTGATGTCTCCACTCCCACCAATGGCGTGCCGGCTAGACCGGCTCAACCCGAGCCACATTGGGCGCTCAAGCGTTTAGATAAGGAGCTCCTCCTGGAAGCCACCATCGTACAGGCCTGGGCTCCTACGCCGGATAGACCTGTCGATGTGGATGCCGAGGCAGAATGGTTCCGGGAGGCGATGACCCGCGTCTGCGATGCGGCGATGCCTAGGGTTAAGCCCAATACTGCGAGGCGCCAGGTCTACTGGTGGTCGCCGGAGATTGCAAGGCTGCGGCAAGCCTGCGTCACCGCGCGCCGTCAGTGGTCCAGGTTCCGCAGAAGGCGTCGCCGCGCCGAGGATGCGGCAGTCCGAGAGGCGGAGCTACTGGTGGAATACAGGGTTGCCAAAAGGACCCTTCAAGCAGCGATAAAGCGGTCAAAGACCGAGGCTCGCCGCGAGTTACTGGAGACACTGGAGCGAGATCCATGGGGGCGCCCTTACCGTATGGTTAGGGGCAAGATGCGCCCATGGGCTCCACCGCTGACCCAGTGTCTTCAGCCAGAGCTGCTTGAGGGGGTCGTTGACTCCCTGTTTCCATCGCGAGTGGTGGAGCACACTCCACCACAGATGGCTCCGCTTTCGACGCCTGAGACGCCTAGCGTGGACGACGACGACGTCCCTGAGGTCACTTGGGTAGAATTAGCGCTGGCGGTGAAAAGGCTCAAAGCCAAGAACACCGCCCCAGGACCCGATGGCATTCCGGGCCGAGCGTGGGTCCTGGCTCTTGATAATGAGGCGCCGGCTCTCGAGCCCCGTCTGAGAGGGCTCTTTAGCGCATGCTTCGAGCAGGGCCAGTTTCCGAAACTGTGGAAGACGGGGAAACTGGTTCTCATCCGAAAGGAGGGGCGCCCGGCGGACTCACCATCCGCCTACCGGCCCATAGTGCTGCTTGACGAGGTGTGCAAACTCTTTGAAAGAGTAATTGCACACCGCCTCGTTAAGCATCTCTACAGAGTGGGGCCGGATCTGGCGGACAACCAGTACGGTTTCCGTCAGGGGCGCTCCACCGTGGATGCGATCATGCGCGTGAGGGCTCTGGCGGAGGATGCAGTTTCCCGGGGTGAAGTGGTGTTGGCGGTGTCTTTAGACATCGCCAACGCGTTCAACACTTTGCCCTGGAGCTGCATCAGGGAGGCACTAGTTTATCACCGAGTGCCTTCATACCTCCGCCGCATAGTCGGGGCATATTTGTCAGAGAGAGCCGTTGTTTACCCAAGTAGAACCGGTCTCGGTCGGCGTGAGATGTCGTGCGGTGTTCCGCAGGGGTCGGTCTTAGGACCGCTCCTGTGGAATATTGGCTACGATTGGGTGCTTCGCGGTGCATTCTCAGAAGGTGTCGCCATCACATGTTATGCGGACGACACGCTTGTGATGGCGTGGGGGGAGACGCATCGTGAGGCAACCCTGAGGGCCACGGCCGGGGTTGCCCAAGTTGTGGAGCGAATCCGGCGGCTGGGTCTTGAGGTGGCCTTGCACAAATCCGAGGCCTTGTTCTTCCATGGGCCTCGGAAGAAGCCACCAAATGGACTCAGTCTCATAGTAGGAGGCACTCGCATCGGCATCGAGCCCTCTATGAGGTATTTAGGGCTCGTACTCGACGGCCGATGGGACTTCGAATCTCACTTTCGAAGTCTGGTCCCCAAGCTGGTTGGCGCAGCGCGTGCATTGGCACGGTTGCTACCAAACATGAGGGGGCCCGATGACTCCTGCAGGAGACTCTACGCGGGGGTTGTGCGGTCGATGGCCCTTTATGGGGCTCCAGTATGGGCGGAGGCTCTGAAGGCCAGCAACGTTGCGCTGCTGCGACGACCGCAGCGGGTGCTGGCTATCAGAATCATAAGAGGGTACCGCACGATCTCCTTTGAGGCAGCAAGTCTCCTGGCCGGAACTCCACCATGGGACCTGGAGGCGAGAGCCCTTGCAGCTCTTTATCAGTGGCGCAAGGAGGTGCGGGAGTTGGGTGGGGGTCCTGAACCTCGAGAAATCGAGGATCAGAGATCCCAACTCCACCAGGTCCTCGTGGAGGAGTGGAGAGAACGACTTGGGCAACCAAGCGCTGGGCACGCCGTTATTGCGGCGGTAAGACCCGTTATGGAGGATTGGCTCGAGAGGCATCACGGCAGCCTCTCATACCGACTGACACAGGTGATCACTGGAAAGGGGTGCTTCGGAGATTACCTGTGTCTAATCGGAAAAGAGCCAACGCCTGAGTGCCACCATTGCGGTGGCCAAACCGTGGATACGGCGCTCCACACGTTAGCCGAATGTCCAGCGTGGGTGGAGCAGAGGCGTGACCTCGTGGCGGCCATCGGAGTGGGGATTCTCTCGCTCCGTAACATGATTGCTGCCATGATACGGAGCGAGAGTGCGTGGAACTCCGCTGTCTCCTTCTGTGAGCAAGTCATGCTCGCGAAGGAGATGGCGGAGCGGGACCGGGAGAGGCTTAGAACCCTCCCGGTACGCCAGGCCCGGGAACGGGCCAGGTACCGCAGACGACTCAGGCGCCGGAGATCGTCAAACGATCTCCGTCCTCCATAAGCGCAAGCCTGGGGGTGACAGGTGAGGCCACCTGTTACCCTAGCAGAAGCAGGCCAGGGTGGCGGCGCGAGTGCTATGAAGCGCCCGCGCCTCCTTTCAGACTTATGGAACTTGGGGTTTCCTCACAAGAGAGGGTCATCTGCAAGCCGTGGATGGCCCGAGGTGCGTCGAGGTTCCAGGGACTTCCTTTCGAGGGTACACCTGGTTCCTCGGCTTATAGTACCCGAGGCGGCGTGCGGTTTTAGTCGGTTCGAGTCCGACATAACCATCAACGGTGGTATCCGGGGGGATTTCCGCACGAAAAAAAAAAAAAAAAAAAAAAAAGGTGGTTAGATTGCTGTTAACTGTAAAAGTGCCTCTAGTTGTAAGTTATAAAAATTATATTCGACGCGCTTATTTATAAATTTTCCAGGACGTACACATATTCGCGTAAACGAATCTTTTCAATAATTACCTTGTTTTTAAGACACATATCAATAAAAGCAACCACACCAAAGCGATTTTAATAAAAGTGCAGACAGTATATTAAACTGCATCGCCATAAACGATCTAAACGATTGAGCCCGAAGCCCCGGCCTTCACGCCACTGGGCACTCAGTCTTGACCCGTCCGCATTTCGAACAAGGTCAAGGCAGGTTTTGTTCCACAAACGTTTTATATTGAAATATTATTCCATTACACTCCCGTAACGATTATTTTATAAAATATGGTGATTACTGCAATTTCATAACCAATTAAATAAATACTTCTTCATTCTTCGCTCCGTAATGAAATTAATGATAAAACAATGTGGATGAGATGAAATGGGGACCTTTTATCAAAAAGACAAGCAACGACTTCTACATAAATACAACTCCAAACTTTGTTTTTAATTTATTTAGAAATGATATCAGCTCAGCTTCTGATCTTGCGGTTTTTTTTAAAGAATATAAAATACATGTTTTACGAGGGCCTATTTCCGAATATTGTAACTTTAAGCTGTACCTTCGCCATGTACAGAGAATTCAGCATCTAACCATTATTTTACAAGTTATCGTTGACATTAGAGCTCCAAAAGTGGAATGTCCTTATATGTTAGTAGACGGAAGTAGAATACAAACTGCTTACATTTACATAGTTTCAACTAGTTTATGTATGCCAGTTATTGCGATAAATGGTAGCCTACGTCCTTTCTCAAGAATTACAGGACCTCCATTGTTAACCTAAATCGGTTCAAACGTAACGGACAGACTAAGTTACTTTCGAATTTTTAATATTAATAGCTAAAATTTGGTAAATCTGACACTTACAACAAAAGACAGACTTGTATTGAATACTTTTGTGTTCGTCATTCCCTACCCCTATTAATAGGGGTATTTAGCGTGTCTACTATAAAGACTTACAAGTATAACCTGGTTTAAAAAGGTTTTATCTGAATGACAGTTATTCCATTCTCCCCCTCCATACTACCCCCATACTCCCACAGTAGTATGTACCCACATGTACAAGGGGTGACTTTATTGAAAACAATGGTTTTTTTTAATAATAGACCAATGCAACAAGGTCGACGTTAATTATATGGAACTACTGGATCACCCTGAGAGGTTGTAATGCAACAAAATATTATTATTATAGTATAAATCGATATAAATATAAGAGTATCACTATGTGCGTTATCATATAACTAGCTACCTAGTCTGTCGCCCGGCCTCCAAGGCATAATAATTGGACTTCTGGTCTCACATTCACAACGAATGCTCTCATTTTATGCAGGCACCACACTTCGTTAAGCGCTATTCGTTATGTGTCTACGCCGTATTCGTCCAAATATTAGTTAAGCGCGCAAACAACAAACATGCCATCCACACTTCGAACTGGTATGCCAAATGTCATTGTCATTTTTATGGTGAACGAAACGAATATACTCTCCACACTTCGCCGTATGCGCGCGAATAACCCGCATAACGAATAGCGCATAGCGAAGTGTGGTGCTTGCTTTAGGTTGGTCTTCTGTGTGAGGACTTTTATTCGTGATGAAATCAGCATGGCTCTAAAAACTACCGTGGTCTAAACAGACTAGTAAGTACCTAGTACATATAATAATTATAGTCTCATTTTGATATTATGATGATAAAAAGTAGATATATTAGATAAATATTTCATGACGTATCGTGGCTAACATCTTTAATAACACAGATCAATCTTTTCTTGTATTGGTTGGGAGAAAATTGTATTGGCACCTCCCATCCATACGATCCACTTTATTATCATGATTTAATTTGATTGATAAATAACTTAGGTAGGTATATTAACAAAATTTGCTACGTTTCAATTTTATGGAGCTGGTAAAAGCGTGTTTGGAAGTTAAAAATATTTTTTGTACCTATACCACAGAATACATAATAGTACCAGCACAGAAGACTCACTCCGAAAAGTAAATTAAAGTTACAGATACCCTCGGTGTCAAAAGATTAAGTTCAATTCAGATCGCACGACGACGAATCACTACGATTATATTTACCTACAATTGCGTCTCTTTCTATCGTATAACTCTTAACTGTTCTGACGATGTCTGTTCGACCGGCGTGTCTGACCCGGCAGGCAGCCGGCCGACTATACCTAAACTGCGGAGTGACACCCCCCTGCCTATACACCTATTAATTTATTGATATAAGAACAGTAAAGTACCTAGTATTTTTATATTTTATGTAGCAATAAAAAAGAGAAACCGTATCTTGTGTTTTCCCGCGCAAATAAATATCTACAAGTGTCGATTCGGGGCATTGAACAATATGATAATGTTATGCGTCTGTTAAACTTATTCTACTGCTAATTTCAAGCCTCATCGGATACATTATTGTAATGAGTTGAGTTTCTATTAACTTCTAGCTTTAATGAAATGAAAATTGTATGTTAAGATTTCTATGTTTCATTTACTTTATATATACATTTAAAACTTACGCTAAGTCGCGGATAAAATCTGGTTAATTTAATAATTTTTTTCATAGTTCCTAAGAAACAGATTTCTATTAATTATAATTAAAAAAAGAATAGTATCGAGATCTGCTCATAAATTGTGCCGAGTTTCGACATTGGGTTATTTACTGCACAACAATATATTTATATTAATATTTATTACTACTAGCTTTCCGCCCGCGGCTTCGCCCGCGTGGAATTCGTTTATATCGCGCGACACGGTATGGGTAGATTAAACAATCTTACATGATTTTATGTTTGATAATAAGGAACTTTTACACAAACTTTGGTCCCCTATTTCAAACCCTTCTCTACCTTTATTTTCGCGATAAGAAGTATTCTATGTCCTTTCCCAAGTTCAGTTCTATCTTCATACCAAATAACATCAAAATCGGTTCAGTGGTTTAGGTGAAAGCGTAACAGACAGACAGACAGAGTTACTTTCGCATTTATAATATTAGTAGGGATTACACCATCGGAAAGTAGAGATTTCATGAAACAGAAAACACCCCAATTTTTTGAAAAAAGTAGATATTTTGACAGGTGAATTTTCGCTATTAAGTCAAAATAGGGTGAAAAAATTAAATATTTCAAATCAAAAAAATTACAGTGTGTTCGGGGCATAAAAAGGTAAGTTTTCACTAAACTTCGTTTAAAAATGATTTTATTTGTAAAAGATAAAAATAGAAAACCAAAAACTTTTTTTAATTTTTCACATATAATTTGAGGTTATGTGAAAAAAAGTGTAAATAAAAAATCGGCCAAGTGCGTGTTAGGCCACGCACCGGAAAGGGTTCCTCAGTCACCCATAATGGTACGTGGATTAGAAATTGTATCCAATGGATAATTTTTATGTTTACGTATTAATGGGTTAATTTTGTATGACGTTTTCCAAGTAAGCACATTGTAGAAGTTAAGCCTCTGTAACTCCTGAACTAACAAAGTCATCTAATTCGTTATAGTTTTCATTTAAAGTTCATTATATGGACCACTATCACGAATTTTTCCAGATTTTTTGAGCCGGCCGTTTAGCTTTTAGAGGGGGAGGATGCCCGGTTTTACAAAAAAGTGGCCTTTAAAGTGGAATTTCTACGTTTTCCTTCCGGACGGATTCCTAAATCAAAAAATCGTCTTAACAACCCTTTAATGTTTTTAAAAGACCTATATAATGATACCCCACATGATGGGGTAGCCGCGAGAAAAGAAAACATCCACATTTTACGTGTCGGGGAGGTACCCTAAATAAAAATATTTTTCATAATTTTATTGTAGCACTTTGTCGACGTAATTACAATACATATTCATGCAAAGTTGCATCTTTCTAGCACTTACTGTTTGGATGGTAAGTCGAGGACGGACGGACGGACAGACGGACATGACGAATCTATAAGGGTTCGAAGTCATAAACTTCGGAACCCTAAAAAGTTGTAGATCTTTTAATTACCTACAACTTTGCCATTCAACTTTTTTCCATAGGACTTGTAGTTTTGCCGGAAATTGAGATAAACCGTTTTTTACCCTTTGTTTTATATATTTAGCCATCCAAAGTGACTCTACCCTGCATGAGATGGAAAGCATGAGCAGAATCCAAGAGTCGGGGCTACCACACTTGCTGCGAATGCAGAAAATAATGTATGGCGGCCCACACTATGGCGGCTTAGTGAGATGCTTTTTCACGCCCCGTCCGAGGAGGACCCGAAAACCTCCCCCCCGTACCCAACCCCCCTCAGATCGCAGATCACCCGTAAATTATTTTTCCTTTCATTTTTATAATATTCTCCTCCTTTTCCAATGGGTTCCATAGTACTATAATTTTGTTTTAAAAAATTATCTACCCTGGTCTACTGGTCTTTATGTCATTTACAACCTATCATTATGGTTGCCATGCAAGTGTGTTATGCCTAGCAACCTGTTAAGTTATGACAGGAGATAAACAGTGATACATTTTGTCATCTACGATTTATGTATTTTTATAATCACCTAGGTAAAACGGTAAAAACCTTTGTATCTCGATTATTGCAGTAAAAAGTAGCCTATGTCCTTTCCCAAGTTCAGTTCTATCTTCATAACAAATTTCATCAAAATCGGTTCAGTGGTTTAGGCGTGAAAGCATAACAGACAGACAGACAGACAGACAGACAGAGTTACTCGCATTTATAATATTAGTAGGGATTACACCATCGGAAAGTAGAGATTTCATGAAACAGAAAACACCCCAATTTTTTGAAAAAAGTAGATATTTTGACAGGTGAATTTTCGCTATTAAGTCAAAATAGGGTGAAAAAATTAAATATTTCAAATCAAAAAAATTACAGTGTGTTCGGGACATAAAAAGGTAAGTTTTCACTAAACTTCGTTTAAAAATGATTTTATTTGTAAAAGATAAAAATAGAAAACCAAAAACTTTTTTTAATTTTTCACATATAATTTGAGGTTATGTGAAAAAAAGTGTAAATAAAAAATCGGCCAAGTGCGTGTTAGGCCACGCACCGGAAAGGGTTCCTCAGTCACCCATAATGGTACGTGGATTAGAAATTGTATCCAATGGATAATTTTTATGTTTACGTATTAATGGGTTAATTTTGTATGACGTTTTCCAAGTAAGCACATTGTAGAAGTTAAGCCTCTGTAACTCCTGAACTAACAAAGTCATCTAATTCGTTATAGTTTTCATTTAAAGTTCATTATATGGACCAAAGTTGCATCTTTCTAGCACTTACTGTTTGGATGGTAAGTCGAGGACGGACGGACGGACAGACGGACATGACGAATCTATAAGGGTTCGAAGTCATAAACTTCGGAACCCTAAAAAGTTGTAGATCTTTTAATTACCTACAACTTTGCCATTCAACTTTTTTCCATAGGACTTGTAGTTTTGCCGGAAATTGAGATAAACCGTTTTTTACCCTTTGTTTTATATATTTAGCCATCCAAAGTGACTCTACCCTGCATGAGATGGAAAGCATGAGCAGAATCCAAGAGTCGGGGCTACCACACTTGCTGCGAATGCAGAAAATAATGTATGGCGGCCCACACTATGGCGGCTTAGTGAGATGCTTTTTTACGCCCCGTCCGAGGAGGACCCGAAAACCTCCCCCCCGTACCCAACCCCCCTCAGATCGCAGATCACCCGTAAATTATTTTTCCTTTCATTTTTATAATATTCTCCTCCTTTTCCAATGGGTTCCATAGTACTATAATTTTGTTTTAAAAAATTATTTACCCTGGTCTACTGGTCTTTATGTCATTTACAACCTATCATTATGGTTGCCATGCAAGTGTGTTATGCCTAGCAACCTGTTAAGTTATGACAGGAGATAAACAGTGATACATTTTGTCATCTACGATTTATGTATTTTTATAATCACCTAGGTAAAACGGTAAAAACCTTTGTATCTCGATTATTGCAGTAAAAAGTAGCCTATGTCCTTTCCCAAGTTCAGTTCTATCTTCATAACAAATTTCATCAAAATCGGTTCAGTGGTTTAGGCGTGAAAGCATAACAGACAGACAGACAGACAGACAGACAGAGTTACTCGCATTTATAATATTAGTAGGGATTATTGCATAGACAGGTACCCAGTTTAAACAACTGTTAAAGGCCTGCAACATATTTGTATTCAATTTTTATTTATTTATTATATTATCATCTTGCAATCGGCTTCACAAAGTTTGTGGAAGATTATAATGATATTATGTATTAACAAAACACCCAGCCAACCAAAAAGCTTCATTTGCAACTCACTTGAGTGTATGTCAGTTATCACTTATCACAGTAAATTAAGTATCTCATTGGTTTATTTTCAGATCGACAGGGTTACTTTTCAATTTATAATATTAGTAGGGATGAGAGCAGCTTGTACTCAGGAGCTAATATCTGTTTCTTGTACTGAGTCTATACACTTTTTGATTTCAGTGAGTTAATGTGCTCTTCTCGTATACAAGATAAGTAAAAACAGTGTGCATTACCAAAACAAAAAACCAAAAAAAAAATTTGGGCTTCAAAGATGCGAGAGCATAACAGAAAATTAGTGTGTTCTAAGAAGTAGTAGTTTGATACAAATTAATAGCAAAATTTACTGCATGTAGTAGGTAAAAAGTTTCAGATTTTACTGGAGTAACATTTCAAACGTTACCCTCAGCAATTTTTTTTTATAAACTGTTTCAAACCCTAACGGAATACATGAATAGAGCTTGTTACATATTAAATGTTAGAAACAGCAAAATTTGTGTGTTGTAGTTCTTAAGTACTTAATTAAAAATTTTATGTGGTAATGTTTTGGACTTGCCTAGAACTTGAAAATGGCTGAATGCAGAAGTTTTAAAAAATTACCATTGATAGACCTTAAGTTGATTAAATTTCTTTACTCATTAGTTTCTAAATTGTTTGATGAACAACAATGTAATTGAATGGTGTAAAACATAAGAAAAAAACAGTTTTGCTAGTCAACCAGTATACTTACAATCAAATGGCAAACTCTAACAAATTTAAGTAAGTATACCATCAATAAACAATCTTGTAAATTTCATATACTTGACTGCACGATTGGCCTAGTGGTTTAAGCGGTCGCCACGCCGCTCTCTACTGCGCCAAGTGTCGTGGGTTCGAAACCCACGTGGGATAACACTTTGTGTGATTTACAAATTGTTGTTCTGAGTCTGGGTGTTCTTTGTGTCCGTTTCATGTATGTTTGTAAAGTCCCCCGCGACACAGGAATTCATATTCCTAATGCGGGAGTTGTCTTTTTAAAAAATAAAAAAAAAAAACAAAAAAAAAAAAATATATCAATTAAGAATATTGAGGTAAAGGATAATATAAATAATGTGCATGTCAAGGAATATTTATAGGAAAATTCAACAGAATGCAGTATTGATGACCTAACTACACTGCAATCTCACGGAGAAGGATTTCTATTGTTATTTACTGAAGCATTAATTTGCCACCTAATAGGGTAACAGAATGAGCCATGACATGTCTATAGATATATTCAACACGTCCACATCCTTTCACTGTCAGTCTTGGTGTTGATATAAACTTTCATGATAGTGTTATAGAAAATAACCACACCATTAACACTTTGATTATGTAGATGGTCAAACTATTATTATACAGACATGATTTTGATAATGGTTTTTATAATTTTGATAAAATTGGCCAAGGAAATAGACAACATCCTGCAGTATCCTTTTATCACGAAAAATGTAGCATTCCCATGATATAAGCAGGTATTTTATAAACTGCAAAACACACCAAAAGCCATAGAAACTAACTTTCATATGTATGAGCTTTTTATTTTATTTGCTGAAAATTTTATTACCTATGGGAAGAGCCTATAACTACCAAGTACTACTGACCATACTTACTTAACAGGTAATAATAATAAAATGGTTGTATTAAATAAGCTCTACAAACTTCATTGATTTAACAACAAAATAACAGGTATAAATAGGTACACCACACAAAAGTAAACAGCATATTGTTTATAAAATATTTTACCATATTCTATATGTACAATAAATATTGATGCACAATGCAGTATGATTCATAGAATAATACACCACAAGTAACCACCGGTTGGCATTGAATTGGCAAAAATGGCACAACATGGTCATCCACTATGATTATAATGTCAACAGAACATATCTTGACACAAGTTTTATTTTCCTTTTACATGGTTTTGTTTACACAGCTAGTCAGCTAGTCAGTATTTTTATGGCATAGGTGGCGAACACTTATAGATCCCGTCCCGGTAATCTCATTCATTTGGTGTATGGTCGAGATACATCTATAATCATGGCATGGCCTAAAAATTGCAGTCTATATAATTTTGTTACACAAGTGTATGCAAACTTAAGGCATTTTCAAGGTACTTTGCAAGATTTGTCATTATAGGCACACAAACTTGAAAATGTTTTTTGTTAGTATTTTATACTGACTAGTCGTCGCCCATTGGTCGAAATTCTAACATGTTTTTTTTTTACTTTTTCACATTTTTTAGCCTTCTGCATTCCCCCTCATACAAACTTAAACTTTGCCCTATTTCATACTCCTTTGATATTGCAATTTTTGAAAAGGATAGATAACTGTACTTTTAATTACAAGTAAATTTTTTGTATGTTCAGGGATTAAAGGGTCATAATGCTGATAACAGTTAATGTATATGTTACCAACTGCAGCATAATACATATATATTTAAATATTATACCCAACACTCAGCACAGTAGAGAACATTGTGGGGGTTGCTTTAGTCACTACACCAACCATTACACCATCATCTCAGCCAAAACACATCGTCCATAGCAGGACTCCCACAAGTTCCCACAAAGGGTCCTATGCTGCTTGCATCCAATCCTTCCCTGCTACCTTCACCAAATTAAGAGAAGCCTACCAACTCTGCCTACAAACTTCTGCAATGCGGTTGCCACTCAAGAACTTTACGTTCCTTACAGCTATCATTTTACGGGCACATTGCTTACTGCCACTTAAGTTTAGCAATTTGTATGGTAATATTGTATTGACCTTAATATATTTGCACATCTCATTTCTGGTTTGTTCATGCAGAGAAAATCCAAGCATTGCCCTCTCCATTACTCTCTGGGTTACTTTGAGCCTTCTTACGAGGCCTATTATAAGCAACCACTTACCTGTACCGTAAGTCATTACTGACAATACACGCTGGTCAAAGACCTTTCTGTTAGATGTCTGTTATTTAAATTAAGTTATGAAAATGTTGAAACAAGAATCTATTATGTATGTTTACATTCAAATGCATTTTTTTTATGGTTGTCTATTAGTGTTTTCTTCAGATAAGGTTGTCATTTATATATGTAGTCAGCAGATGGTAATCAATTACCGTTGGCCACATACTATACCTTTTGAAACTCACCAATTAGGTGATTGTGGTTGGGCTTCAGTAATCTCACTCACTTGGTAAAAACCAGGTAAAGAATTGCTTCTTAGTGAGATTCTAAGATAACTCCAGTAGATTTGATGCTTTGGTTTAAAGACTGGTGTGCAGCAATTTCACACCGGCAATTAAACTCCTTCTAAACGGCTGAACCGATGGCACTGCTATCAAGTTCAGGGATTTCAAAGTCGGGCGGTACAAAGTTTGCTGGGTTTCCTTAAAATGACAATTAAACTATTACTAAACCCATAAAGTTGTATGACCCTGAAGTTAGCTGACTGTGATAAAAATACAGTGACAGTGTTGTTTACTTTTGTTTGTAAACAAATATGGACTAGAATATTTTTAAATTATTCCTAATAAAGTTTTATTCTTAGTTCTTTTAATATTAAATTTGTCAGGAAAAGATTTTTTTAATACCTTATAAATCAAACCACATTTATTTATTTTATAGCATTCTGAATGAGGTGAGTTTAAAAATGTAAATATTATTTTATAACAAGTAATTTTCAGGTAAAACTGGTTGAACTAGTAGCCAACCCCAAATACTCTTGGGAATAAAGGCTAAGTAGAAAAAGAAGAACAAGTACTTTTAAGAAAATCAAAAAGAGAAAACAGATGTTATGCAATTTGCTTACATGCAAAGTGCTTAAGGAAAATATAATGACCATTTATTGTTTTCAACAGCAATACCTTATAATTTCTCTATAGGCATAAAGGATATGAAAACAATAATTATTAAACATATTAATCAAATTATTAATGACAAAAAAAATATTTACAATGAATTGCCTTCAGGTATGTACATTGTCCGTGTTTGTATATTGTACTTAATTTTGTATTTAGATTTGTTTTAGTTTTGTATTTGTGTTTAATTATTTAAAAGTCACGTCTTAGAGAAGTTACAGATTAGGAAAACTTAGCACAATTATCTTTCGTCTACTAAAGTCCACTTTGTCATAGACAGATCTCATTTTTAGCCCCAAATTTTTTTTTATTAATTTGAGTAAGTACATGATTAAAATATTTATAAAATGTTTCTTTCTTTTCAAGAGGCATCTTTTATCCTATTTGAGAAATGAATACAAACCATAGCAATCCACAGGATAGGTAATATTGTTTGTCAAGTCATGGAAGGTCATTACATGATGTACCATTAATTAGCTAAGATAACTCAGCTATTTTATGCAACAGAATAATAGTAACAGTTGTACATAACCTACAAACTACGATATACATATTTTGAAGAGTACAGTTAGATGAATAAACTCACCAATAGTCGCAAATTCGTCAGGCGTTCTCCCACCCGCGAGCAACCAACGACACCAGTCTATTGTCTCCCACTCGTCAATAGCTTTGCTAGGGTTGAGGAGCACGTCCAGTAACGGACCCAAATGCTGAGGGGACCCATTCTTACAATCCGCGTGTATATAAGCGGCTGCACCTCTTTTACCCTTCTTCATCAAAACTTGAGCGGTGGAATTTGACATTTTATCACTTTGGTCACCAAGAAACTATATATTCACACTGAACACATAAGTCACCGTATATTTCGGTCACTCACGGAAGAAACACTATTTCAAGTTTTACATAAGGCAATGAACTGCGGTCTGTAACGAAGTTGTGGCGTAACATTTTTGTAGGTCATAAACATAAATCCACATAGAAAGAAATTAAAGTAAATATCTTTACTGGAAATAATCACGAAATATTGAATCTTTTTATAAATAACACCGTTTAAATGAAAATATGCAATGCAGAAACAACTCGGCCATTCGTTTGGTGTTCTCAATGTAAAAATTTAGTAGCCCTTCTGTGTCATGCTCACACAGAATACAGAATATACCAGAGTAAAAAATTGTAAAGACATAGTAGTAACGACATTTTGTATCTTGGACTTTGAAAATAATTTAATTTGCAAGAAACCTCACCTACATATGGGCGTTTTTCAAAATTTTGCTCCGTTACGTACAGGATGTCCATTTATTTTCATAACAAAATTTTAAATAAACGATGAAATGTCTTATACTTATGTAATAAATTCGAAAGTAACTACATCTTTCTGTCTGTTAAGCTTTACCTGCTAAATCGTAGAACCGATTTCAATGGACTCTAATAAGGAGATATTTACTTAGATTCCAACATACACGTGGATGTACCTGCTGCCATTAATTAATATTGTCGTAATACTTCTAAGTTATTGCTAAATCTATCTTAATCTAGTAAACTTCTGAGATTTTAAAATCAATGGAAAAGCCAATGGTCAAACATAAAATTCAACAAAAAAATTCATTCGACATCCTGTTTTCCCGGATTTGAGGTCTGAAGACCTCGGAGCAACATAGGAGTGGTTGCCCAGAGCCGCAAATTATTTTCCAAATAAAATGGCAAATATTTTTCTGTTCTAGTTTTAACTAAATAGTTTTTGTTAGGCCAAATATACATTTTTAACTTAAAGTTTAATATTATCATGTCTGTACATAATATTGTAAGTCGAGGAGTGGAGTCTAACGCGCAAAACAAATTATAAGTAAAAGATGTAGGTAGTAGAGCCACGCTGATTTCAGCATGAATGGGCCGGCTCGACCGGGGCGGTACTACCCTCGCACAAAACGCCAGCCTAAAATGACAGCACTCGTGCTGCTCGTGTTTCGATGGTGGGTGTGAGACCGGAGGCCCAAAGATGCAGGGGTGACAGTTATCGGGGTATGTGTGTGAGCAGTGGAATTCTGTGGAGTCATTGTGGGGGAGACGTGGGTCGAACCGTCGGCCAGGGAGACCTGTAGAAACGGTGGTGCCGCTGGCCGCCCGCGGCATAGAGAGGGGCCCAACCGCGGCTAACCACCTCGGGAGGCTGCCCCGTCAGGTCGCGCATAATCTCGGAGTGGCTCGTCGTGCCGGTTGGTGACCGGACGGTGGGACCCGGCGACCACTTCCGGGAGGGTACGGGGGCCCTTCCGTCCGACGGTTCGGTCACCGTCTTGCCTCACCGTTACATGACGACACAGTCTTCCGAGTCTCGGTCAAACACTGCCACGATGACTGTCATGCCTTTCACGTCCCCTTATCCCTACACTAACCAAACCATGGCAGCAACAAAGAGAAGGCATATAAGTACCACAGCGGCATCCACTTTTCCCACCAACCCGCTTTTTGAGGTGGAGTTCACAAATATTCGTGGACTCCATGCAAACCTCAATGCCGTCCACCAGCACCTTGAGACGGTACGGCCGGCTATGCTCTTTCTAACGGAGACACAGATACGCCGCCCTGCCGACACGACATATCTCCTCTATCCTGGATACCAGCTTGAGGAGAGCTTCCTCGCGAAGGCTGGGGTGTGTCTTTTCGTCAGGGCGGATGTTTGTTGTCGCCGTCTGCGCTGCCTTGAGGATCCATCCTTCTCCATCCTCGGGGTGCACGTGGATTCCGGCTCTACGAGCCGAATTTACGTGTGCCTTTACCGTTCCCACACAGGAGACTCGGAGACAACTCGTCTATTCGATCATATAAGTCTGGCAGTGGATAGAGCGCAAGAGCAGTTCCCAACTGCCGAACTGGTGCTTCTGGGAGACTTTAACGCACACCATGAGTCCTGGTTGGGATCTCCCAGAACTGACCATGCTGGTCGAACCGCCCACGCATTCGCTCTCACGCATGACCTCACCCAACTGGTACTCCAGCCCACCAGGATACCAGACATACCGAGCCAGGCGCCCTCCTTGCTTGACCTTCTGCTGACGAGTCACCCAGCGCAGTACAGTACAACGGTTCTTGCCCCCCTGGGATCCTCCGATCACTGCCTGGTGTCTACCGCGGTGCCCCTTGATGCTCCGCCACGACCTGTGACAGCATCACGACGACTATGGCACTACTCGTCAGCAGATTGGGATGGAATGCGGGAGTACTTTGCATCCATCCCATGGGCTCAACGCTGCTTCAAAGAAAGAGATCTGTCGCAAAGTGTGTCTGCCATTGTTGATGAGATCACTGTCGGTATGGAATATTATATTCCCCACAGTGATGTCGTCAGCACGAAGACCCGTCCCTGGTTCAATAGCGAGTGCTCTCATGCGGTTGCACTTAAGCAATCAGCCTATCGTGCATGGGCCAGGGCCCGCGCTCAAGGCGACCCTGACATCGATCACTTCAAAGCAGCGTTTAACAAAGCCACAAGGAATTGCAAGAGGGCTTACAAAAGAGCGGATGCCCAGCGCATTGCACAGATTGGCCAGGAACTCATTTCACACCCTACGGGTAGCCGTAAGTTCTGGCGACTGGCTAAAGCTGTGCAAGCTAACCACTGCCAGCCCTCGCTACCACCGCTGAAATATCCCGACGGAACACTTGCTCATGGGCCGCAAGAGAAAGCTCAGTTGCTTGTCGATCTCTTTGCGGCTAACTCCCGAATCGATGACCGTGGCGTGCATCCGCCTACGATTCCGATCTGCGACTCCACTATGCGGGACATTCGTATTCGGCAAAGGGATGTCTTTATAGAGCTGCGGTCACTCGACGTTCGGAAAGCCAGTGGACCCGACGGTATCCCAGCGGTGGTTCTCAAGAACTGCGCCCCAGAGTTGTCTCCAGTATTGACGCGCTTGTATCGGCTGTCCTATTCCTCAGGAATTGTCCCGGAGGCCTGGAGAGAGGCGAATGTTCAGCCTGTCCCCAAAAAAGGCGAGCGCTCCGATCCGGCCAATTACCGACCAATAGCCATCACTTCCATCCTCTGCAAGGTGCTCGAACGGATCATCAATAGACAATTGGTCAAGTACCTAGAAGATCACTCCCTACTAAATGATCGGCAATATGGATTTAGGCCGAACCGATCTACGGGTGATCTTTTAGCGTATGTAACACACCTTTGGGGTGAGGCTATTGATAGGCAAGGCGAGTCATTGGCAATCAGCCTCGACATGGCCAAGGCCTTTGATAGGGTCTGGCACCGGTCGCTTCTCTCCAAACTTCCCACATTCGGCCTGCCCCGCAAACTCTGCGACTGGGTCGCCGCCTTCCTGCACCAACGCCGCATTAGGGTCCTTTGCGACGGCGCGGCCTCTGATTTTAGACAGGTAAACGCTGGTGTACCTCAGGGCTCCGTCCTGTCGCCCACACTGTTTCTTCTGCATATCAATGATATGTTAGCCCTTGGCAACATACATTGCTATGCAGACGATAGCACAGTTCATGGGCGATATTTTGGACACCCTACAGCCAAGCTAGCAGACATTGAGGAAAAACGGCGGGAGCTTGTCGCTGAGCTTGACCGGGTTCTCAGCTGCATCTCTCAATGGGGAAATGAAAATCTGGTCGAGTTCAACGCCAAGAAAACACAGGTATGCGCGATCTCTACCAAGAAGTCTCCCTTTCTTCCCCTCCCTACTTTTCAGAGCACTCAACTGCCACTGCAGGATAGGCTCAGTATCCTGGGGGTGGATATCTGTCATGATCTCAACCTGCGTGGATACATTGAGAGCGTCATTAAGGTGGCATCGCGGAAGTTGGGCGTACTGAATAGGGTGAGACGTTTCTTCGCGCCCGAGCATCTGTGTCTTCTTTACAAGACCCAGGTTCGTTCGTGCGTGGAGTACTGCTCTCATCTTTGCGATGGATCCGCCCAGTATTTGTTTGACGCTCTCGATCGGTTGCAGCGGCGAGCAATCCGCATTATCGACAGTAACGAAGTCACCGAGTCCCTTGAGCCCCTGCAGCTGCGAAGAAATGTCGCCTCCATGGCAGTCCTCTATCGCTTACATCATGGAGAGTGTTCTGAAGAGTTGTTCCAACTGGTCCCCCCTTCCCCTTTCCTATACAGGACAACACGTGCAGGCCTCGGAAGCCACCGCTTCAGAGTGGTTGACATACGCTCTCGAACTAAACGGTTCGGTTCTTCCTTTCTGTGCCGAGCAGTTAAAACCTGGAACTCTCTACCAGCGCATGTGTTTCCTCCCTTCTATGACCCCGGGTCCTTCAAGCGGGGCGTGAAAAAGCATCTTACTAGGCCGCCATAGTGTGGGTCACCGTACTGCACTGTCCGTTGTGGCAGTGAGGATGGTGTCCTTCACTTCTGGATTCTGTTCATGCTTTCCATCAGGCAGGGCAGAGTCATTTTGGCAGCTAATATAAAAAAAAAAAAAAAAAAAAAAAAATGTTTACTTTGTTTTTTCCGAAGTCTGTATTAAGGGAGCTATTGTCCCGATTGCCTTCCCCTAAATCTAGCCTGGCAAAAGAAAATGTCATTCATTCATTAATTCATTCTTTTGACTTCATACCAGTGTTTCTACTTTTAGGGATTTTTTCCTTTTTTAGGGACAACTAGCTGATAATTTGGATGTTTAAAGATAATTTGAAAAACACAAGGATTTAATGAATTTCGGAGTGAAATCAAAGCCTATACTGGTGGCCCTGTAGTAAAGTAAATCATAGACTAAACTACTGCTTATTTCAGAGATTTCAGAATTCTAATAAGTGTAATCGGTGTAATTTTTATTATTTACCTATTTCCCTTGATGTCACCAGAACTTAGTTGTATAATTGTAATGTAAAGGTTCTTGATGTGATATATTTGAAGTTATTTCTGTATTGCGGAGTAGTAGTGGCACTAGTGGCATCAATTATTCAAGTTATTACGATATCAAATGGAAAAAAATATAATCAAGCATCATCTTTGACGAAAAGTATATTAAAGCAATGCGTCAACTTCCAAAAATTCTAAGCCTGTAGATCTGTGACCATCTGTGGGCGTTTTGTTATTATATATACCTACATTTAATAATATGCTGTGGTTTATTTTCTGTATTATATTTATGCTCCCTAAATAAAGGATTTTTAAAGTAGTTTAGGGAATTTTAGGGATAAATTTAAAACAAACTAGGGTAAAATGGAAAACGTAAGTGGAAACACTGCTTCCTACGTAATCTGTGATTTCCAAAGTTCATTCATTCATTTTTTTTTCTGTGGACTTAGGTTTCCTACTTCAGTGGGCTGACATGGCTGTTGATTCTGTTGATTTGATATTGATACAACTTTACCTACACACGTGAATTGAAAAAATAATTAAGTACGCGCAGGGTGGTCAATTACAAACTTTAATTTGTAGCATTGTATATAAAATTTGATTTCATTAATTGAATGATAATTTAATTTTAATTGTGGTTAGAACAAAATAAATAACAGACGTCATGGCTGAAGAAAAGAAGGTTATGTTCCATGAAATGGAATTAGATGATCGAATATTGAAGGTAAGTGTGCTCCTTTTAGGAAAATATATTAAAATATAATTAGCTACTTGTTAAGGACTACACAACTTGTCATACAAGTTTATCAACTTCTCTTGATAGACATGCGTTATGCGCATTAACTTTATTGATTTATTCTACCTAGGCAATATCGCAACTTGGATGGCCAGAACCCACGTTGATTCAGGAAACTGCTATACCACTACTGCTGGAAGGGAAAGATGTATTGATGAGAGCCCGTACAGGCTCTGGGAAAACCGCCGCCTTCACAATACCCGTTATACAGAAAATATTGAATTTAAAAAATACAAGCACACATCAAAGTATAAGAGCCCTTATCTTGTCACCCAGTAAAGAACTATGTGGACAGGTGAGTAAGGAGTGTGATCAACTCATTTATTTTTTAAATTGCTCCCGAAATTGTATTGAACATCTATGGCAATTGTTACAAGGAAATCAGTGCCCTGAAATATACTGAGAACTAGTTGAACCTTCGAATTTCAGTTCTCTCTTAGGGTTGCAGAGGTCCAATGCCTGTCGCTCCATGTAAAACTGAAATTTAGGTAAACCGGATTAACTAGTAAGCTGTCTAACGTCTAGGGAATAATATCTAGGAAGAAGAGCTAAGACTGTATTGGCCTTTAATTATTAACCTAACTCTAGTAATGCAATGATATAAATTTATGTGATCCAGCTAAGGAAATTTAACCACCACCTCTTTAAATTGTGATTAAGAAACATAATAAATAAATATTCGGAATCGATCAGCAGTCGCATACGTTAACCACTAGAAATTGATGTATCTTCGAAAGTGCTTAACAGTAATTTACAATTGATTTCAATATTTTTTTCAAAACATACCATTGCAGTCCACTGCTTGACATATGCTTACTTATACTACCATACTTCTCCACTCCTTTGTTAAAAATAAAAACATTCCAAGTATTTGTTACTGTTAACTTGCCTGTAAGATTTACCTAACATAATAGTTTCTCATTTCTAGTCCTTCATTTCAGATTACGTCCGTAATAGGTGATTTGACATTAAAATGTGCAAGAGAAGTCAAATGTATAGACATATCTTCAAGTGGAGACACACAAACACAGAAAGCTTTATTATCTGACAAACCGGACATCGTAGTGGCCACACCGTCAAGAGCCTTGGTGCATTTAAAAGCAAATAATATGAGATTAAAAGAAGATTTAGCAGTTCTGGTTGTTGATGAAGCAGATTTAGTGTTTTCTTTTGGGTACGAGGATGAAATTAAGGAGTTGCTTGGGTAAGAAACCTGCCATTCATTAAAATGAGAATCTATGATACCTAATAATCGGTTGTATGTAAAATTTTTGGTTTGCGAGAAGATTGATTCACTCAAATTCATCTAACTACATATTGCTGCTTTAGCGACTGCCTTGATGGTCTAGTGGTTAGCGTATGCGACTGCTGATTAGTAGGTCTCGGGTTTCAATTCCCAGGTTGGACCAAATATTTGTGTGATCCTTCCTTAAATATTTACTTCAGAGTTTGGGTGTGGGATGGCTGTTAAAGAACGTGTTGTGTAAATAATTTGAAATTATCATTCCAGCCATTTACCAAAAATCTATCAAGCAGTGCTTGCATCAGCTACATTATCAGATGATGTTTTAAATTTGAAGAAGATTGTCCTCCGTAACCCAGTGACACTAAAACTGGAGGAACCTGAGCTAGCTCCATCATCACAGTTACAGCATTACCATCTGTTTGCAGAAGAAGATGATAAGGCAGCTATATTATATGCTTTGTTGAAACTGAGCCTGATCAGAGGCAAGAGTATAATATTTGTGAGAACTGTAGATAGGTGTTATAAGTAAGTTTTTTTTTTATGTATATTATTATTATGAAATGTATTTTGTAAATTTGTAATTCTGCAAAGTTGAAATCATAGTGAATGGATCAAGTAGAAAACTCGAGGAGCAAATAACACAGTACATCATAATCATCATCATCATCAACAGCCTTTAACAGTCCACTGCTGGACATAGGCCTCTCCTTTGAAAGTAGATTTTGGCCACTATACCACGTTGGCCAGACGGGTTGGTAAAGGGTTTGTTTCAAGTTTTTCTTCTCTTGGCAGTGATGTTAGCTGCTTATTTTGTTCCTTTAGTCGCCTCTTACGACACCCATGGAATGAATAGGGGTGGTGACACTTGTATTCTTATTCGGTTACCACACGGACCAACACAATACATGTTTAACACAAACTATATGTACAAACCTATCTGCCCAACATCAGATGTTAGTTTATCACGTTTCTAATGAGCAGTAAGAACTATTAATAGTCAATGGTCCTTAACATTATACTGTTGGACTTTTCAATAAGTAATACTATTTTCGAAAAATTATGTTTGTTTTGTATAAAATTAGATTAGGCCTAGTGGTTTAAGTGGTCGCCACGCCGCTTTCTACTTCGGTGTCCGTTTTATGTATGTTTGTAAAGTCCCCCGCGACACAGGATTTATATTCCTAATGCGGGAGTTGTCTTTTATAAAGTAAAGGAAATAAAGGTCTTATAATAGTTCAGAAATTGCGACTTTTATAACTTTTTTTTCTTATTCTGACTTTATTATTTCAGATTAAAGTTATACCTAGAACAGTTCAAGATAGGATCTTGTGTGCTAAACTCGGAGCTGCCTGCAGCAGTCAGGTGTTTATCAGTAGACCAATTTAATAGAGGAAGGTATCAAATAATTGTAGCTTCAGATGAAATGGCCTTAGAACAGCCTGATGGTGGTATGATACCTTTAGAAGAGAGGAAGAAGAAGAAACAAAACTCTAAAAGAAAGAAAGATAAAGAGTCAGGAGTGTCAAGAGGAATAGATTTTCAGAATGTGTCTAATGTTATCAATTTTGATTTTCCATTAGATGTAAATTCATATGTCCACAGGGCGGGCAGGACGGCTAGGGGTAATAATTCGGTAAGCTATTGACTAAAAATCTTAAATGTTGAAAGTTTTGCACATTATAGAGCTTTTGTATTAAGAAATACTGCTGCCAGACACCGATAACTATTTCAAAAGTTTAGGTCCAAACCAATTTCCAAGATACAATATAAATCAAATTGTTGTTGTAACACAGTTCACAAGTTACCTGTACAAGGGCTGGCCATTAATCACCTAAGCCTCGAAAGGGTAGAGGGGACAATATATTAAGTGTATTTATTTTTTTGGCAAACGCGTGCAAAATCGAAAGTGGTACTTATACCTGTATTGTATAAATATAAAAAAATGAGATTCTTGGTGACTAAAAAATACATGTGCCATATTTTTTGTGAAGTATAATTTGGATTATACTTGATAATTTATTAGAAAACTTCTTTATTCATAACTTTATTTCAGGGGTCAGTACTGTCATTTGTGTCAATGAGAGAAAAACCTCTAATGGATGCAGTAGAAGCACATTTATCAAAAGGATTCAAAAGCCAACAAGTATTACAGTAAGTTTAATTTAAATAATTATTTATGGTTAATGTAAGATGTCACCAAAATTGTAATGATTTAGGCATCCTGCACCATGCCCCTAAAACAAGTAGTGGGCGAACGTGACCTCAAGTTTTTCTTTGCAGTCTCCAATGCGACTGCGTGTGCAGGTGTATGCAGAGCTTAATTCTGCCATAGTCATACCCGCAATCTTGTATAGGAACCCAAGGCACTTGCAATAAATAAATAATAAATGAATAAATATTTTGGACATCTTACACACAACATCATCTAGTCCTAAAGTAAGCAGAGCTTGTGTTATGGGTACTAAACAACTGATATAAATACATAAACATACTTTATTTTTTTGTAAATACATACATATTATACATAGAAAAACACCCAGACTCCGAAACAAATATTTGTGGATCGATCTGGGAATCGAACCCAAGACCTCTTGATCAGCAGCCGCTTATGCTAACCACTAGACCAACAAGGCAGGCGAGTATGATGCAGAATGATTGGACCTCCGATCTGTAACTTGTTTTTTGTTTAAGAAATGACTTTGAATAGCATTCTAAAATATATGCCCTTGTGTACTTCAGGAAATACGAGTTCGCTTTAGAAGAAGTGGAGGGCTTCCGCTACAGATCGCGGGACGCGTGGCGCGCGGTCACGAGGATAGCCGTGCGGGAAGCGCGACTCAAGGAGATTAAACAGGAGTTACTTAATTGTAAGAAGTTGCAGGTAAAAAAGATTAATGATTTGATGCCTATATTATTATAATTACATATATTAAAAATGTATTATTGAAAACTCACTTCAATAAGTGGAAAAGTTCTTCTGTTTGTCAGATTTAAATAATTCTTTATCCCTGGGTTTATTTAATACTAGCTTTCACTAGCGGCTGCGCCCACGTCCATGTTGGTTATCGCGGTAAAAAATAGCCTATATCCTTTCTCAGGCTTTGGACTACCTGGGCACAAAATTTCATTTAAATCAGTGCAGTTGCTTTTGAGTTTATTACGAACAGACTTTATTTTTTAATAATATGTAGTGATACTTGTATCAATTCTACAAGCAGTGGAATACACCAAACAAGAACATACCTCAGTACTATCTAGCGAAGACATAATTAACTCCATAGTCTGTTAAAACCTGTAACATAAAAATACTCACCTCTATTAGCATACTATACTCACTATGTTCTTTTTGAGAATGACCCTTAAATTTATTATTTTGACATATATATTTCAGGGTAAAGAAATGTATGTTTTATATATATATATATTAGAATTCTGATGAAGGATTCTGCAAATAGCAGTTTAGAGCAGTTGTCAATCAGTTTCTGAGCTACAAAAACATTGTCTTCACAATTGATGGTCTAACAAAAAGAAATAAACTTTTTCTAATTACAACATCTGCAATCCAACACTATGATGACTACCATGTAACATAACACATTGATGAACGACTAATCTTCTCTCTGACTTATTACATTTTTTCTGACCTCAGTGTATAAAACAAACCCTAAAAACTGACGCTAGAGCTTGTCCCCAGGGCTACTTCGAAGATAACCCAACAGATTTGGCAGCATTACGACGAGATAAGGCCCTACATACCGTCAAGGTTCAACACCATTTGGCACATGTGCCTGACTACTTACTGCCTGCCGCCTTGAGGAATGAAGAGACAGTGGAGGATGGCCAAGAAACTGCTGCCGCACCAGCTCCACCGAAAAAGAGGAAACAGCCGGGCAAATACGGCAGTGCGAAGAGGCATAAGTATCAGGTGAGGTTTTTTTTATACAAAATCTATGGAGTAGTGTTGTATATCTAAATAAAATTGTACTGAATTTGTTGTCAGTAAGCTAAGTTTTAGTTCTTTACTGGACACGTTTACGTTTTGCTACATAGCGACTTTTTATCGTTTTTTTTTCTAAAAATCATCTGCAACCAAGTTACGTGAACACTTTTGCAAGTTAAATTTTTTTGAGCAGATGTATCGAGCTTTTCTAACTGGAGTAACCCTGAGAAGAGAGTACGAAACAAACTCAGGGCTCGTCTCTTTTAGACAATTTTTTTTTTTTTTAGACAATTTAAATGCATTAAAATCATCTTTTCTGAAACATCTCCTTGCAATCTTCAAATTTTTAGAGAATTCTATCAACTGTGATCTTGTTTAAACTCCTTGACATAAAAATAATAATAATTTATAAATCAAAATATTTATTTGTTCCAGGCACGCAAAAACGACCCGTTGAAGAGTTTGGAAGTGAAGGTCGGCGCGGGCGACACGTAGCGGCCACTTGTTAGTATCCGAATGGATATCATTTATTGATTGATATAATGTCGAATTATATGTTTTTATATCTCGGTTTTTATACTGAACTGTTGTAAGGTTAGAACTATACGTCGATTACTTATACACAATATTTTACCAAGTACATGATAGTTTTTATTACTGTGTAAGTACGTCCTAGTATAGTCCTTGCCTCATTGTAAATTGTATATTGTTGAAATAAAGCATGTCTGACGGTGTGTATTTCTTTTCATACAGTTCGCGTGGCTGCGCCAGAGCGTTTTAGTGTTAACAGCGGTCGGTTAGTACCGTCAGTGTTACATTGTAACATTGATAATAAATGTTGTCGCTTGTCATGTTATTTTTGTTTTCTTTTTTTTTAATTTCTTTTGGGGGATTATAACAATACTTTTTTTGTATGAAGTTTCTTTTTCAGTTGCAATTTGTTGATGGTATTTAGAACGAATTTATGAAATTTAGCATTGCCAGGCGTGTGTGAGGGACAACGTAGGTAAAGAACGCTCAACTGCTGAAGGGGTTTTCACACCATGGGAGTTCAACGAGAACTGGAGGGCAACATCGATATGTTAGTATGGACTGTTACGTGAATACATATTACAGAAACTCTTTGGTCTAGCTTTCATGTCAGTCCGGCTTAAAAAAGAACATTTATTTCACTATTGGAATCATATCAGAATGAATATTGGTAGGCAAGCTAAGATTATGTTGAAAGTATTAAAAGGTAGGTTTGTAGGTGAGTGTTAGAACGGCGGAGGCTCAATGATGCACAAGCATCTCACTAGGCGACCATAGTGTGTCGTCGACAGCAGGTTGACGCGCAATTTGCGGCTATTAGGGCCACAGCACACTAGCTACTTTTAGCATCGACGATCGGCGACTAGTCGCTTTTTAGAAGCTAAATACGGCGACTGAACGCTCCACACCGCACACTTAAAAATGCCAAACGCGGAGATTGAGTCGCTTTTTAGAAGCGCGACAGCAGCTAAAGGCTACTCTCCGCACTCATACGGATGAGCGTAGCATCGATTTGGCGCCTGCCGAACACGACTCATCATTTTTTTTATTTATAAACAAAACCGCAGATTACAGTATACTGCAATATCATTGCAAATCACAGACATAAGTAATCAAAGTTACAAATCGGAAAATTATAGACAACACTACAGCCCACGCGATCCAGGCATCTGAGCAGTCGCTAAAACGCGCGTTTACGATACCGCGTTCGAACGCATAAAGTCGCTTAAACGCGGTGCAGCTTCGATGCAGTCGCAAAAACGCCGATGCTAAAAGTAGCTAGTGTGCTGTGGCCCTTACAGCTGCACTCGCCACTGTACAAGTGCTCGTCGCTGAGCATTCCGCCGCATTTCGAGCTCGTCCTTGTCTTCTACTGTTTCATCGCGTCCATATCCTTCAGGATATCAGGATTATTATATTATATATTCAGGATATAGACGCCGCTTCTGACAAATTCAAATATAAAATTAATTGTCTGATACATTTCATCTGATAATAAACCTCAAATACGCAATAAATGCCAGAGATTTATAATATCATACGAAACAAATCTTTGTAATGAGAATAAAATATTCGTCGTATCTAATGAAAATTGAGGCAAAATTCATCAAGCCGTTTAGACACAAAAAAATTGGCCAAGTGCGTGTCAGGCCACGTACAGGAAAGGGTTCTTCAGTCACCCATAATGGTACGTTAATTTAAAATCGTATCCAATAGATATATCCAATAGATAAGGTTTAGGTACTCATTAATGCGTTAATTTTGTATGACGTTTTCCAAGTAACCCATTTTACAAGATAACTCCTGAACTAACAAAGTCATCTAATCCGTTATAGTTTTCCTATGAAGTTCAATAAATGGACCACCATCATGAGTTTTTCCAAGTTTTTTGAGCCAGCCGTTTAGCTTTTAGAGGGGGGGGATACCCTGTTTTTAAAAAAAAGTGCCCTTTAAAGTGGGATTTCTCGCAAACGGATACCTAAATTAAAAAATCGTTTTAGAATCCCTTTATTGTTTTTAAAAGGCATCCTAGTGATGCCCCACACGATAGGGTAGCTGCGAGAAAAAAACACCCCCACTTTACGTGTAGGGGAGGTACCCCAAATAAAAATATTTTTCATAATTTCATTGTAGCACTTTGTCGACACAATTACAATACATATTCATGCAAAGTTTCATCTTTCTAGCACTTACCGTTTGGACAGTCAGTCGAGGATGGACGGACGGAAATGACGAATCTATCGGAACCCTAAAAACATCACCTTTATGGTGTAGTTGGAAGGGTCTCCCTTTGTGACCTTGACTGGTAACAATAGTCGGCTACATTATTTTAGCCTGACACGATGATGGTGGCCCATTTTTGTCACACAATTGCAAAACCATTAAAACGGAGATATTTAGATAAAGTTTTCTAAAATCATGATTAGAATTGTATTTTGTATAGTACAAATGTGACTAAAAATGAAACAGTGGTTACTTTTCTAAAATTTCTTTTCAAGTTATTTAAGGCTTATTATATATTATATCAAACTCGTTTAATTATTCTGATTCGATAATACTTACCAATCTGTTATTAGTCAGTTATCGTTACTTGGTCTAATTTCAGAATGTTCTGCTGACTGAAATTTATCAAGAATAACATTGTCTCATTTGTCTCCTCAATTGTTTTTCGAGATTAAATTATCATATAAATAAATGGACCGCGCAGAACGCTAGTCCAACTACCAAAAATTACACGTACGACGTATCCCTATTTGAGATAGTCACAGACCTGCCAATTCCACCCGTAGTGCAAGGGATGGGGCCTGCCCGGGGCAACCGCCTTCTTGATCACGGTACACCCTACGCAAGGTTAGTATGCTGGGTTGAGTGATAGGCGCCTTATTATACTCCTTACGGAGACTCTTAACATCGACTTTTATTTTTAGTGATAGTGACATCTATTGAAGTCGAATTAAACAATGGGAGGTTATATTTTTAATTTACATGGGTCATCAAGGAAGTACCAAAAAGTTTTTAATACATATTATTTTTAAGTCATAATATTACAATTTTTGAGCATGTTGTAAGTACTTAATATAATTCTTTTAAGTTCTTCTAATAATGTTTTGTATTCGGGGATGTGTTCTAAACGTGGAAGTAATTTATTTGTTTTTAATAAAATTGTTGATGTTGACCATAGACCATACTAAAATGGCGGGATATTAGAAATTGTTTGCGGACCTTCAGAATGAAAACATTTATTTGTACAGTTTTATTTTTGGTTTCACTGTTGTAATAGTGTTCTAACTCTTAAAAATAAATAACAAATACCGAAAAAGCTTCTTGGTTGTCATTAGGTACAGTTTAAGACAGTTCTTCTTCTTCTTCTTTAGGTACCATCTCCATCACGGAGGTCGGCGACCATATGTCTATATCTGTCCCTTGTTTGAAGAGCATCTGAGTGAAACACAATTTGGTTTCAGAGCAGGATTAGGTACCAGAGATGCTTTAGTAGCAATTCAAATTTTAGTTCAAAGATGTATGGAAGTCCAAGTGGATGTTTATTTGTGCTTTAATGATTTTGAAAAAGCGTTCGACAACGTTAAACACGATAAGTTAATTACAATATTAAAATCTATAGGAGTAGATAGAAATGACATTATGACAGTTAAAAATGTTTAAATTAAATATATGACAGTATATATTTATCTTTATTCAAGCTGGTCTAAGAACGCATAAATTTTCATCATGTTTATTTACATAATACATAGGACCTGTAAGTTTTAATTTTAATAATTAAGTACGAATCAAAATTTCACCGAAATAATTTACTAACGTATTTCAATTGGTGTCTCAGCACCGATTTCAAACTTTATACATTATCTAGCTGCGCCCCGCTGTGTTACCCGCGTATATCATTATAGTTACTATGCAAGTTTGTAATGCATAGCAACCTGTGAAGTTTTGACAGGAGATAAACAGTGATACATTTTGACATCTACGATTTATGTATTTTTTTATTAACCTAGTTTTCGCCCGTGTATATCGATTATTGCAGTAAAAAGTAGCCTATGTGTTATTCTGATATATAAGCTATATTACTGTAAAGTTTCATCCAAATCCGTTCAGTAGTTTTTGCGTGAAAGAGCAACAAATATACACACATAGGTACTCACAAACTTTCACGTTTTTAGGGTTCCGTAGCCAAATGGCAAAAAACGGAACCCTTATAGATTCGCCAAGTCTGTCTGTCTGTCTGTCCGTCCGTATGTCACAGCCAATTATTTCCGAAACTATAAGAGCTATACTGTTTGATATTTGGTCAGTCGATGTATTTTGTGAACCGCATTAAGATTTTTACATAAAAATAGAAAAAAAACAATACATACTTGGAACTTAATCTCAAAATTTTTTTTTCATCAAACCTATACGTGTGGGGTATCTATGGATAGGTCTTCAAAAATAATGTTGAGGTATCTGATTTCATTTTTTTCTTAACTGAATAGTTTGCGCGGGAGACACTTCCAAAGTGGAAAAATGTGTGTCCTCCCCCCCTCTAACTTCTAAAATAAGAGAGTGATAAAACTAAAAAAAATATATGTTGTACATTACCATGTAAACTACCAACGAAAATTGGTTTGAACAAGATCTAGTGAGTAGTTTTTTTTTAATACGTCATAAATCGTAACACGCAATATACCTTTCATCCAATCAATAATAATAATATACACTAGTATAAAAACATCGATGAAAGTTACAACGAACTACAAGAACTTTTATATGATGTTACTTGCTGGTACGGAACCCTTCATGGGCGACTCCGACTCGCACTTGTTAATAATAATAGGATATCTCGACAACCAGCGGGGCTAGCGGGAGGAGAGTGGTAGCGTTCAGGAGGTGATTAGTACGGTTTTTTTAGTAAGTCCAGTTATTTTACGTTTTATCTGAGGAAAAATCCTAGTGAGCTGAATTTTTGTATACAAGATGTATACAAAAATTCAGCTCGCTAGGATTTTTTAATAATACGTAGTTGTAATGATGATGTGAAAAATCGACATTGAAATCGTGCCGGCCAAATAAGTTTTTAATTTTTATCTTTTTTTAGCTATAACATCCCAAATTAACAATACAAACTATAATTTGATACTCAGTTTACATATTTTCCACACTATTCAATGTTATACTTGCGGCCTCTCAGGCCCTACGTCGGTACTAGCGTGACAAAAAATCCACGTCGGTAGTTAAAGGATAACATTGTTGTTGTTGTTGCAATTACACAAAATGTCTTGCATTGCATTTTCCTGTAAAATTAACCGTTTTCGGAGTAGAGCGCTGAGAAAGCGACTAGAATGCACTCACATACGGTATTGTATACCGTATGTGAGTGCATTCTAGTCATGTGATGTTTGTTCATATTAATATCTGTTATATTAATAGGAACAAACATCACATAGTACTGCACAAGTCGTGCTCGTCTCGTTACGCAATATTTATCTTCAACATCATCATCTTCACCCAAAGACATCTACTGCTGGACATAGGTAGACCTCCTTCAAAGCACCCCACAACAGTAGTTCCTGTGCTGCTCGCATCCCACAATATTTTATCTTCGGTGAAAATTTAATTGAAAATTGTGTTGACACCCGATTACAGCGAAGACGTATAACCTACTTAAATAAATGTTTCTTTCTTCCATTTTTGTTGTTTCCATGTTTTTTTCCATGACTGCTTTGGTGGCGCAATGGCAGCGTATGCGACTGCTAAGCTTGTCTCGGGTTCGATTCCCAGGTTCGACCCGGGAATCGAACAAATGTTTGTGTAATCCGTAAATATGTTTCGGAGTTTGGATGTTTTCTATGTATGATATTTATGTATTTACAAAAAAAGTATGGTTATGTATTTATTATCAGTTGTCTGGTATATATAATACAAGCTTTGCTTAGTTTGGGATTAGATGGCGTTGTGTGTAAGATGTCCGAAATATTTATTTATTTCCCCTGATTTGAAAGATATGAAGATAAACCTATCTGAGGGCTTGATCTATATAAACTTACTCAAAATAAAACCAGACATAATAAGTTGCTTATTTTAATGTTAAATTATTCGTTAACGAACACATCATTAAAAGGCTGGTCAAAATGTCACACAGACTTAGAGATTCTCTTCTTCTTGATTGGTTCTTTGATGATGATCTTGGAATCGCTAAAGGCTCGTCTAAGGATCATGGCGTGCTGTCTGGGGGAAAGGTTGGTTGAAGACTGCAGTGATGCTAGAGGTCGGTTTAGGTAGTACCCGTATGGGCCCATCTCTCGGCGTTGCCATGGACTGGTGGTTATCCTGTAAAGGGTATCAGGAGAATTTAAAGAAAACCCACTGTTATGTGGTGCTTTTAATAGGATACTAGCTTTTGCCCGCGGCTCCGCCTGCGTGTATGTTGGTTATCGCGGTAAAGAGTGGTCTACGAGTATGCCTTTCCTGAAACATAGTATTTCACATGCAAATTTAATTACAATTGTATGTGACCGTGCTTGAGGCCTCGGGTTCGATTCCCGGGTCGGACCAAATGTCTGCGTTATCCGCAAATATTAGTATCGGCGTTTGGGTGTTTTCTATGTATAATATGTATGTATTTACAAAAAATGTATGTTTATGTATTTAAATCAGTTGTCTTGTCTAGTAGCTATAATACAAGCTCTATTGACTATGATCTATATTGACATATCATTAATTAAAATCAGTTTAGTAGTTAAGGTGCTATGGTGAACATACAAACGTATAGATACACTGCCTAGCTTTTAACCTTCATTTTAGCTTCGCCAGCAGAATGTCAGTTACGCTAAACGTCAGATACGCAAAAGGTCAGAATTATGACAAAATGCTTCTCTGACATAATGCACACTGTTTTTACTACTTTTCAATTAGCAACTTGTTAACTTACCATATCATAAGAGGCGTTACTTCAGGTCTTGGCCTTGTCTGTATGTAGACGGCCAGCGGCGCCACACCGCATATCCAAATCATCCACTGCTGCATCACTTTACAGCTTTCTATATCGTCTTCTAGTATGAGGGTATCGCTTTCTTGTATCTAAGACAATTCATCAATTCAGAAGCAGATCATTGTTGGGTAAATGGACGGTAGGCGTGCTCGAGGCAGGGCACCTACACGTTGGAGTGATACTGTGAAGAAGGCGGTGGGCGGCAGCATGCACCGTGCGGTCCACTCTGCGTATAACCGCACGAAGTGGAAGCTTATAACTTGTGGTCGTCATCCTCAGCATTGAGGGAACGACGAAGAAGAAGAACACACACACAGTGTCCAGTTTTACAAAGAATGTGTACGCACAAAAAACATTTTGTTCTAATTTAGCTCGCTTACAAACAGTTTTCTGGGTTGCTGCAACTGACCACTGTTATTTAGTGACCAAGTTATCAGTATTTGCTCATTTAATTTATTGCTCCATTAAGATAGTGAGGGTAGATTATAACTTACATTTTCGTAACAATATTCAACCATCACCTTCACAGCCTTCACGAGTACGCCCCAAAAGTAGAGGCTGTATATCACCATCCATATGAATAGTAGGGGAAAAGGGGGTAATGGGAGTCACTTAAGCAAGATTAAGAATAAAACACACAATATTTACTTTATCTTTATTATAACCAACTTTTAAAGTATTTTAATTATTACACTATCAGTCTCAGACAGTTTCGTTACCTTTGGAATCATATATTAATTAACATTCAACTTAAAAAAAAAAACATCTTTGACCACCATTGTCCATACCTGAGGGTAATTATAGTCACTATGGGGACAATGAGAGTCAGCCTAGCCTACAACAAATGTCACATACGTAACCTTTTGGCGAGTCCCATCCTGTGCAACTAGCGTGTGCCCATAAGCCACAACAAGTGCATCTATACCATAACTCATTGTTGCGACCAAATTCATTACATACTAAACATTTATTCATATCGTCGTCTTCATCATCGTCACATATCTGATTAAGACTAGTATCTGATTCTGATGAAGTGTTTAGGTCTTGAAGTACGCGCCTTTTGGCCTTATTCGCAAGATCTTTGTTAGGTTTCTGCTTCTTGCTAGTTTTAGGCATAAGGCATTTTCCTTTTGATGCTCTAAATGCTTTCTTATTTTCTTTTTCAACCAGGCTATCTTTGACAGGAGTTGATGTCATAATTTTTGCGTGTTGCTTCATTCGTCCTTTTCTCACGGGCTTTTCAGGAATAATTTTGACAGGTAATGGAAGCAGTTCTTCAATATTAGAAATCAATGTACTAGGAGCTAACATTGCTGATGAAGTCGACGGTATTGCCTCAACTGCTATGGATGATATTGATGGCATATGTTGTATTTCTGCAGACGATGTAGATGGTGTTAAAATCGTAACCGATGAGTTACATGGTATTGTGGCAGATGATGTAGATGGTAGATCTATTGGAGCAGACGTAGATGGAATTACGATTGAGGTATCTTGAATAATTACTTCAGGTTGAGTTAAGACTTCAGCTGCGGTAAAATCTTCATCAGAAAATATATTTGGATTATATGGGACAATACCTGATGCCCGGAATCCTGATTCGCCTTTATTTATAGATGCCACGGTAGAATATGCTCTATTTAAAATAGCCGCCACGTCGTATGGCGTTATTTTCTCTGCAAGGCGATTTTTTAAAAATAAATCGCATTCCTTTTTGTAAATAGCCTTAAGAGGACCAAAAAATGTAAGATCTAATGGCTGCATCCTGTGGGATGTATGTGGAGGTAGTGACAGCATATGTATATTATTTTGTTTACAAAAGTCATAACTTATCAGAGAAGTATGACTGGCGTGGTTGTCAAGTATTAATAAAACAGGCGCCTGTGACGATGGCTTGGTATACGTGGCAAAGTGTTGCAGCCACTCAAAGAATAGATGTTCATTGATCCACCCATTATCAGAACATTTGTATATAGCTCCTGCAGGACCGTCTTTTTCAAGCTGAGGAGTCATTCTTTTTCTCGGAAAGATGAACATTGGTGGGACAAAACTACCAGAAGCGCTCATAGCACACAAGAGTGTAATATTTTTTCCCCTTTCCCAACTTGTAATGGAGCCAACTCTTTTCATGCCTTTGGGAGCTAATATTTTACCAGGATCTTGCACTGTGGAAATACCTGTCTCGTCGCAGTTGTAAATATTATTACGAGTAAATTTATATTTGTCCATTAGATCTCCTAATAGTCTGTAAAAGAGTTGGACTTCTTCTTTATTGAAAGCCGTTATTCTGTTAATACTTGTGGCTTCAGGTTTCCGAACAGAGATGCTATTTCTTTTTAAAAAGCCATCTAGCCAATCGCGTCCAGCCATTTTAGCATTCTTGTCAAAATTGTGTGAAATTTTAAGCTCTTCTGCATACTGGTATGCTGCTTTCCTTATTTGAATCGCTGTGACTCCATAAAAAATAGAAGATAAATATTTTATCCGGTCTGCCAAAACCTTTTCTACATCTGCTATGAATACAGGAAGTCGCCCGAGACGTGGTCCCGATGAATTGTTCTTCTTTAACCGCTTTTGGAGGCTTGAAAAAGGTATATTCATGGCTTTTGCAGCACTTCTCATAGAGTGGCCTTGATTCATAAGAGCCTCAGCTTTTGACAGTGTTTCAGATGACCATTGAGCCTTATTTGTAGACCTGGGACGTATTTTCGGCATTTCTGGAATAGTAATCAATAAGAATTATTTTTTTAGGTATGTTACAATGATTGCGGGCAATGGGAGTCGATTCTCATTGCCAGCACTGCAGTGACTCTTATTACCCGATCGTATTATATGTGTAAAAAAATAAAATAAAACCTTAATTTACTATTAAAATACCAGAAATGAATTTTAAATCGATAATATAGACTTGAAGACATTCAAAAATCAACTCTAAGTATTAAAATTTTATAAATTGATGTACTTACCGCTTATTTTGTGCACACGTAAAATTACATCAAATGAGCGCGAAACTGCGTAATGGCCTTCCAGTGCAAACGACGGACGCGTACTGAGCGGGCGAGCGGGGGGCCGCGAGTTGTCACCTAATGAGTCTTTATGGACAATATTCGTTTGTTTACCTACTTTCGTCTAGGAGCTAGAGCGCTGACCACCATTGCCCTCTGACTCTCATTGCCCCCTTTTCCCCTAGGTGCTGGAATGACCAAGTCTTTATATTATTATATGTAAGTATACTAACTCGTATCTTACTTACTAAAGATTCAGATGCCTTGAATTTTTTAAAAGTATATCGTAGCATAACCCTTCTTTATGGTGTTATTGTAAAATAACAAGGCGTAGAAAGTATTTTGGATACATTTATCGTCTATGCAACCAACACCTAGGCAATTATCTTCTTACTGACTCACGACAAACACATTGAACTTGAAAGCTATCTATACTATCGCTAGACTCGTACCATTACCTGCAGTATTATCTCCCAGAGCGGCACTCTGCGGAATATGAAACGTCTGAACAGCGCGGCGAGAAGTCGTTGTGCCAAGGCCGCTGCACCTGCCGCCCACAGTAGTGTTGGGATGGCCGAGAAAGTTGCCTCGCCACATTTTGACCGCTCGAAAAGCTGCACATCAAACGTTTTATAAAAGGCAGGCATATGTATTGTGTTGCCAACTCAATGCTGGAGAAAACTTTCGGCTTCCTCCGGTAGGGTCTGTATAGGGACTATGTGAATTCGGGTGGATCTTTCATTTTTGGTTCTAGAGACGATCCGAAAGGATTTGCCACTAGGTCACTAAATGGTCTCTTTTTTGTAATAACAAATTTATCGAGGTTGATATTAGAAAGGGTGACTGAGATCACTGATCTTCGTTAAGTACTCTTAGATCATATGATAGACAACTTCTATGAACGATTAACTTCAATTTGGATGTTAGCATGGCTTAGATGGAGATTTTAATACATATTTAAGCCTGCCAAAGAGTCTACTCTGCTCGATTTAAAAACTTGAGCAGAATCCAAAAGTAGTGAACATCATGCTCATTGTGAATGCAGACAATGTAGTATAAAATTACCCGTAATTACCCGTTTAAACAAATTTAATTACTCCTCATAAAGCAATTTTAAGCCGTTGTTCCCGTTTGCTCTACCAAACATTTACACGGTATATATAGAAGAACATTTGCAAGTGGTGCTTGGAAGTCCAAAAGGCCGGCAAAAGTCATTCTACAGAACATTCAGATCGCCTAGTACTTGGATTACGAATGTCTCAAGACAGTCACTTCGCGGAAAATATCGTTTTGGAATTCGTATCCTAGGATGAGAAAAAAGTCCGGAGAAAGTAAGATTGTTTTTTTTTTCACTTACGGCAAATGTCTCAGTTTTAATGTAACTCCATAAAGGTGCTGAGGTATCCCACATCCCAATTTTTACTATACAGAAAATTGCCTACGAAATTAAACATTTGGCTAGCAATTTCTTATATATTTTTTTGTAATTTAGACGAAAATTTACTATGTGACCATTATTCGTTTTGACATTTGCACTATCTCGAATTTGACATTTAAAAGCCAAAGACCGTACAATATGTATAACTCGTGCGAGCTAAGATGGCACCTGGCTCAAAACGAAACATGATACCGTTCCCCCGCGTGATACCCCTCTGTCGTCTTGCCAGTAGCGTTAGCATCACTATTGCCGTTGCACGAATCTTTACATAATTATTTTATTTTATTAGGTATTACCTAATGTCATATAAATCACTCTACGAATTTATTTATTAATATATTTTTAGATTCGTCTGGATAACAAAATTGTTATAAGAAAGGTCACACGAAAAAAAAACAGCATGACGACTATGAGACGCAATAGTTTAAAATAAAGAAAATCCATATACATATGATATTTAGAGACTACGATTAAAAGGCTTATCATGACGATTTAAAATTGTATTTTATAACCATATTTCAGTTCCTAACTTCATTTAAAATGATATTAGGTATTACCTAATATTATTTAAATCACTGCACGAAGAATGCATTCGGGTAAATAATGAATGCGGCCTGCTTCCTTTTGGTATGCATATGTATTTTCTTAACTTAGGTAGTAAAGTACCACTTAAGATAAAGTAGTATGTTAAGAGAAACTACTTGAAGAAAAATAAATGTTGAAATTTAATAAAACTAGAATAAAGTATATTTTTCTTGCACTCAGTACTTTAAACGACTGACATTTGAGTCAGGTGCCATCTTAGGTCGCACGAGTTATAATATATGTGTAATTGAATGAGTCTTGGGTACAGTGAGGTTTGTAGAGTTTTTAAGGACTAGTCTTTGCTTTTGATTTAAATCAATAGATTTGCGTAACTTGGGTATCTTGGCTTTTATTCGATTTTTGATAATATACCTATAAAGCTAGCAATGACGCTAAATTTTTCTCTAAGCAGTCACTTCTAATGTTTTTTTAAGCCTACCAAAGTGACTCTACTCTGCCTGATAAAAAGTATGAGAGGAATCCAGGAGTAGGGGTTACCATTCTCATTGTGAGGGTAGGCAATGCAGCATTGTGACCCATACCATGACGACCTGGTCAGATGTTTCTGCATCATTTTCCCGGTCTCCGGAGACCGGGAGAATGATTTAGAATGATTTAGAAATAGAAAAATAAATACGACAGCAAGAATGATGTCATTATTAGGATGGTCTTCTGTGTGAGGGTAGTACGGCCCCGGTTGAGCCGGCCCATCTGTACTTCATCATCATCATCAACAGCCTCTAACAGTCCACTGCTGGACATAGGCCTCTCCTTAGAAAGGAGGGTTTGGCCTACTATACCACGCTGGCCAGACGGGTTGGTATAGGGTTGGTTTCAAGTTTTCCTTCTCTTGCATCGATGTTGTCTTGTGTAGTTTAGTTTATCCCTTAGTCGCCTTTTACGACACCCGCGGGATGAATAAGAGTGGTGACACTCCTTGACATTCGTACCTACTTAATTTCTTATATTTCATGTAGCTATTGACTTATTCGAATTTTCTACGGTGCCTCTTGAGGATATCGATACATTATTTTATCCATCCATACCAAAATGTAACTTCAGTATTCAAAAAGTCAAAAGATAAACAATCGGGTACTAGAATTTCAATCTGCTAATAAATTTATAAATTAAAAGTCAAGAATTTTATAAAAGTCTTTAATGGCATCATACAGTTTCATAAAACATTTTAACAATCAAATGGTATTCAGCTTCACATGTTCACTGTCAGTATGTGACAAGCCCTCATGCATTGAACGGGCGGGGCTTGCAAAACGGGAGTTTCCCAATAAACTGTGGGAGTCGCAGCCGCATGGACATGTTGACACCTGAAGAAAATGTTCATAAGTTTCATTTAGAATCTCTAAAAGCCAGGTTGCATTCGTTGTTTCTGCTGATATAAGTTCATCGACAGCTGCACCTTGTTGGAGAAATTGTCAAACAAACAAACAAAAAGACAGGCACAAAATTTATATTTATACTACTATGTCCAGTAGTGGATGATGATGAAAATATAACTATGTATTATTTTCTACTCGTAGAATAGAATCGAACCCAGTAGCGTGGTATTAGAGAGACTTATGTCCAACAGGCGACTGCGGTAGTCTCGTTAATATGATAGTAAAAATTTGCCTTGCTTAATAACGGGAATCTTTTTTCATCCAAATAGTGGTAGAACCTTAAAAATTTGTTTTTTTACTAACTTTGACAAAATTTCTAAGTTTTGTGATAGCATCTGCAGTCGTGTCGCTCGATTGGCTGATGAGCCGGTAGTGGCGGTCCTTTGGCGATTGGCAGCCCGACGTGCAGGAATCACATAGTTGCTTGTCTGACCAGGACACGTGAACATAGGATCCGCCGAGGTCGACCGACGATTTCTTTGGAAGTGGACTCTCACTCTAGTTAACAACCGAACGCCTAAATATACGACTTAGTTGAAGTGTAAGCTAGTTGTGACTGTGAACGGGTGCAAGGTTTGGTTGCAAACAATTTTAAAGATGTGACACAGTAGCTGAATTCTTAGCGTTTAAAGATTGTTGTAATTGGCATCTAAATATAAGAAATATAGTTAAACTACTAGTGGCGGTTAGCAGCCTTTTAAAACTATTTCCATATATTTTTCTTTCTACGCTTTCTATGCCCGCCATGTCAATATTAATCAAACATTCATAATATTTTTCATTCAAAGTTAATAATAGGAGCTGATGACTTGAGTTTTGACATTATTGTGAGCTAAATCCTTCAGGCAACACGTACTCACACCTGTAACAATCTTTATGTAGTCAACAGTTATGTAGTAAATGTTCAACACAAGACAATATAAAGGCAAACTTTGGCCAAGACTTTAATTTAGCGAATTATCGGCTGTGGCAGACAAGTTCGTTCTAACGATAAGAATCGAAAGTATTATTTAGGAAAATTTGTGATTTAGTTGTGCTGCACATTGTAATGCCGGAACCACACTGCGTTATGAGCTATTCGTTATGTGACTACGCCGTATTCGCCAAAATATTCGTTATGCGCGCAAACTACAAACATACCATCCACACTTCGAACTGGTACGCTGAATTATGCCAAATAAGGCAAATATGTGTGATATTTGCGTGGAGCGATGGACGTGTTGAGAGTTGCCGCAATTTATTATTTCCTAAATGCTTCTTACAAGTACATAGTTGTTAAAAGACCGAAAAGAAAATGCTGGTGGATGGAAATAAGCCACAGGAATCTTTTCCGTTCGTCCACTCCATGTTAGCATACACCGTACACGTCGATACACGACCGCCGCAAGCGAGCTGACTGAATGACTCACCGAAGTGTGGGCAGTCAATGCGCATATTTGCCATAATCGTGTCCTTTGAAGTGTGTCAAAAAACCGACAAGTCGACGGATACGCGTAATTGATATTCGTGCTTATGTGTTATGTGTACGAATTAAGCTCATACTGGCGAATATACTCTCCACACTTCGCCGAATGCACGTGAATAACCCGCAAAACAAATAGCGAATAACGCAGTGTGGTTCCGGTATAATACTGTTTTAAAAGTAACCGTTTGCTTGGAGAAAGTGAGGTTAAGTTTGCAACCTTTTCCTTATTAATAAATTAGCGTAAACAGCTTTAGGGGCTCTAAAAATTCCTGATACAGTGCAGGAAATTTCAATTACTGTCGAATTCAAATAACTGGATTTTACATGAAAAAAGCATTACGTGTTAATTGGTGGTTGTGGGTTCTGTTGGTTCCGAATTTGCAAGTCGACTTGCCCGTATCCACGCAGCTGCTGATGGAGGGAACCGACGAAAGAATTGACCTTCTCCATTATCCGGTGAGAGGTGCGCATCACGCGATCCTGCAATTCGGTTTGCCTGACCCCACCAGCACAGACAAATATATTACATAGTCGTTCAGCTGTTTACTTGTTAATAAAAAAATACAAACATTGGACATGAATCGGAAAAAATTACTTGTAAATATAACTATATATAATGTAGCCACGGGGATTTCAGACTGGGTTGGTCCGACCGGGACACTACTTCCTTCACACAGAAGACCATCCTAAAATGACATCAATCTTGCCATCGTCTTTCGTTGGTGAGTGTGAGACCGTAGGCCCAATTATTCTACATTATTCTTCCGGCCTCCGGAGACCAATGATGCAGAAATATCTCACTAAACCGCCACGGTGTAGGTCACTATGTTGTATTGTATGCACTCACGATGAAATTGATGGCCCCTACTCTTGGATTCTACTCATGCTTTCCATCAGGCAGAGTAGTCTCATTTTGGTAGGCTTTAATTTAAAAAAAGATATTGATACAATGATATGTGAAATAGGTTCGAATGAAAGTAATTTCATTAAGAAAACTTGAGATGAATAGAAATTTATGGATACCCTTAAAGGTAGGTGAACAGATATTTGAAACTTTCATGATTTTCCCTTGAACTTGTACATTTGCTTCGGCAATAAGTGCTCTTTCTAAAACCACTTTCTTTCTATAATTCTGTAAAAACGTACCGTGTACTATTTTATATATGTGTATTTAGTAGTTATACTAACCACTGTTCCAAATAGGGCATATTAAACCGCTGGCAATAATTCTTCCTCACGTAGTCAGCATAGCATAATGAAAGGAACCAACAAACTGTGATGTGGATTTGTGGTTGTTGTTGACGCAGGAACCTGGTGAGCGGTCCTATCGGTACGATCTCTGACTGTCCACCCAATAGTCCAGCTGTTGTCATCTCCAGTAACATGTTTGGGCTCTAGTGGAAAATTGTAGTCTTTTTTATCTATTAATATTATATGGTAAAAAAAATATATTTTCATTTACATGACATGTGCATATTCCGAAAATGACTAAGTGGTCTGAAATTAAAGTACTTTTCCTTGCTAGTTTTTATTCCTAAGATTATTTGGGGTCGGCTACTAGTTCAACTGGCTTGCCTTTACCAGAATAAAATCGGTTGAAATTAAAGTACTATTAAACGTCATAATTAAAGAAAAGGGAAAAGGGTATTAAATCTTATGGTTTTGTGTATGACATAATGGTTAACTTACATCTCTTATGATGGTGTCAAGATAATACTGGAAGAAACGCATGGAGCACACCCACAGGTGGATCATGAGCGCCAACATTCCCAGCATCATTGAAGACTAGAATAGACACTAATAAATTGAATATCAAACAGAGAAAAACATATTAAAACATTCAGAAGTCGTAATAATCTACATAGCTAGTTACACAGATTATTACTATTAAACAAGACAAACAGAACAATTTAAACTTTTAATTTTAGTTGATAAAATCAATGAAAAACAAATAATTTTTGACTAGCAGTAGCTATTACTTTATGATGCTCCATTTGTGGTAATGAAAGGGATCCATGAAAGGTTAAAAGTAAATTTATGCAACAATTGATTGTCAATAACCATTAGAAGATTCTTACCCTGTTGATATATTTTTTTTTATCTAAAAAATGGTTACTCATGAAGCCTTAGCAAGATAATAAGTCTTTGAATATAGTTTCGGCTCAAAACTACTCACAATCAACGTTTTCTCCAAAGTGGAGACCTGTTCCTGGTCTCCAGGCAGGAACACCGTCGCCTCTAGCTCGTTGTAAAGAAAGAGGACTGCGGCACTGGCGAACACCGCCGTCGGCCCTAAGCCCCAAATTTCCCCGTTGCAGCTCAGCCATTTAGCAATTGTCTCCAACTGCGAGTCGTATAAGTTCTGCAGAAAATTTTGAACTTAAATTAACTGCATTTCATATACAATCATTGAGATAAAAGTACCAATTTTGTAAGCGGTGGATGATATTTTTTACAGAAACGATAAATAGTATCAAAATAGGTCTTAGTTCCCTTTCAGTATTCTCCTCAGAATCAGAGGAAGGTTGGGCCTTAGGTACCCAAATTCTCTCAGTGAAAAGTAACAGAAGAAAAGGGCCTGAGGCTGTGGTATCACTCCTTTCGAACTGGCCCATGTATGTCGTGTCCTGGCTTTCCCAAGACCAAATTTCAATATACTTACACATACAGTATTGAAGCTTACAGATTTGGCCGCCATGCATTCAGTGGGTGGTAAATACTAGGACTCTCCTGCGTTATTAACATTTTTACATGACGGTTACATGTATAATGTAGTCACGTTGGATTTTATATAAAATTATTTTATGTTTACTATATAGATTTATTAGTCAAACTTGACTGGATGTCATGGTGCGTTCAAAGTGTCAAGTTTATCGTCCAGTTGGTCGCGAAAGAGGTTGTCAGCTCAAAATATGTACCTATAGGTTACCTTTTTTGTATTAACTATATCAATTGCTTTTCTAGTACCGGGTTGGGCAACAACGTGTTATAGTGTTTTGCGAATCATAGAAATGTTAAATAACAACCCGGAGTTAGGAAGTTTTGGTCTTAATTTCCGTGCCTCAGTGAGTAAATAAAGCTGTCGTCTTGTGCCTGATCTCTTCCCATTCCTGGCGGATAGCTGTCCCACCCGATTGTGAGAGTGAAATAGAGAGTGCACGTGTATTTGCGAACACACTCGTGCATTGTAATATCTCCTAAGTAGACGGCTAGTCTCCATTAAGACTGACTACCGTTGCCGAAATCAAGTAGGAATATATTATTTGCATTATATCAATATCTGAAGAGATATATTCGGTCTAAGGAGTGAGATTTTTTATGTACTTTGTGGGTAGAAAAAGTGTCCATGGAAAGTTCTTTTTAAATAGAATTATGCTTTGACTGAACGATATAAGTATGTGGAAAAATTTGTTGGTGGATATAAAAGGTTCTTTATCCAATGTTTTGTACCTATGAATGTTATTTTTAGTAAACTAAGTAGTAATGTACCTATTGTGCTACACAAAATTTAAATATTTCAGACACCTTACACACGACATCATCTAGTCCCTACTAATAACTAATATAAATACATAAACATACTTTTTTTTTGTAAATACATACATATTATACATAGAAAACACCCAGACTCCAAAGCAAATATGTGTGGAACACACAAATATTTGATCCGACCCTTGAATCGAACGCGAGACCTCTTGAGCAGTAGTCGCATACGCTAACCACTGGACCAACAAGGCAGTCATATAAGGTAGTGAGATAAAAAAAAGAGGGTTTTCTAGTTAAAGCTAAGAAAGAAAACAACAGTTAGTTAAAACAAATGGTGAGATGAATCTGTAATGGCTGGTACAGATTCGATCTTTACATTTGTCGTTTATTATCCTAAACACAAATAACCATTGATTACACATGTCTACTCACAGTTACAACACATAGGTTCACTACGTATCAACGCTTACAATATAATTACAAACAATAAAAAACATACATTTAAAACAACTAACAAACATATTAAGTAAATATAAATCTTTGTGGGTATATGAACTATTTTTAAATATTTTTTTATAAAAACACCTAACATTCACATTTTCTACGCTAAATTGTATATTATAAGTTTAAACATTCTAAATGGTTATTGATATTATTTATTTGAATATATTTTTTATTTTTAAATTTGAATAATAATATATTTCACTATTCTACTTTTTGTAACATCACAACTACTTATATACGGTTACTCATAAATGAGACAATGTATAATATACATACATATTAAGTTATAAACGTATCTAATACGTAATAGTTATATATACTTAAGTAAAGATACAGTTATAATCTTGGAGAAGTACGCAAGTCTGTAATATAATGTTACTATACGACATTTTATATTGTGTACATAACACAAGGACTATATAGATTAAATCTACAACTATAAATACATATTATGCTAAAGGATAACCAGCCAAGGCGAGCACTGCTATTGTTTAAACCAACGTTCAAATTGCATCTAGTTACCTGACTGGAAGAAAATAATTTCGTAACAATACAGCGTAATGACTAGTTTTTTTTTATTATGTGGTATTTACTTATTAGACAAGTTTAATATACGATTATTTACTTAGTCTATGAGTATCATTGCACATAGATTACATTGATTAGAATGGAAAATCTATTTTATATGATCCCAGAAAACTTTCCTGTTACATTCATAAATCTATATGCACATCAACGTTCTACATTATTTTAGTTTCTATTTGTATATATTATTTCTGTACTTATTGCCCAAAAGTACAGAAATATATTTACATTTTACCATATCTATATATTTACTTAAAGCTTATTTACAATGGGGTTTGCTTAGATTTCTACTTGCAAGTAATTTATTTCGAAAATACTCATAAATATATGTATACCTATACAAAAAGAAACAATTGTATAATTAGTAATATCTGTGTGTACTTGAATCCTGAGATATACAAGTACTATACAATATTAAAATCTGTATACATTCACTCAAATCTTTTATAGTCTGTCCAGCAACAATTTTATGTTATACAAAGTATTATGTCATAACTCGACATTTTGTCTAGGTCCTATATATATATTATTTATATATATATTCGTTGTTATTATTTAATATATTTTATCTAACACCGAACTAATTTTGAATATTACTAATTTATTTATTTTATGCTTAAGTTAAAATTACTCTTATATAAATTAGTTTTATGTTATTTTTATCTTTCTGTATTTTTTTTTCATGTAGCATAAGATGAATATAAGTATCAGTACTGAGAAGTTTTTTATGCTTTTGTAATTTAATAGAACTCTTAAATTCATTCTACCACTACATACATATATGCCTACAAGTATGTAATACATTTACGAAATAGAATTAAAAGATCTATCACAAGACAATACTGATTCCTAACATATTAGGCTATATATGGAGTACCTACTTATTCCTAGAAAATGATTTTGAAATTGCTTTTATACACATAGTTAAGCTTTTACGCTAAATAAACTGCAGATACATGGCTTTAGGATGTGTTAGAGAATATATATGAAGTAATATTTCAAATTTAAACCTTTTAGTATAGTTTCTGATAAATATGATTAATTGTATATTTATATGAGTATATTTGTATATCTACACAAGCCACTCTATGGCGGGCTTCGTATGGAGGTGTACGATGGTTTGGTGGTTTTCAGGTCACAGGCTGAACAAAGTCGCATCTTGTGGAGGTATTGATGTCACTTCCGGGCGTTGTATTGTTTTGATGCGCTAAAAGAATGCAAAATTTAATTACATTAGTACGAATTATGCATCATTGGCAGCATGATAAAATGAATTACAATATAGGAATGAATACAATAAATAAATATATTACAATATGGAAATTTAAATTTATAAGACACATTATACTGGCTTAGTTAGTGAGTTTGAATATTAAGTACAAAGGATTGTCTACTCACAACGATGCAACTGCCTGGTGTCTTCAAAAACTTGTAAATGATGTAGAGAGGTATGCAGGAGACGGTGGTGCCAGTCATAATCCACCCGACGGTGATGGACCACGGAGGGTACTGGTACTCTCCTCCCAGCATCTCTTGATGAGCCAACACAGATACTATGAAGAGGACTAGCAGGAACACCGGACTGTAAAAAAAAAACTAAAATAGTATGTATAACAGATTAGGAATATTGATTATCACCATTCCTTTTTTTTCCGTGGTTATAGTAAGAAGTGTCTAAAGGAATCTACGTAACATAACAGCACTGCAAAGAGAAATAAACCTTTAAATAAGCCCTAAACAATCCAAATTAGCGTATCGTGGTACCTCTTGATGATGATGATACTTCTCGTATGTACCCACCTGATGTAAGACCAGCAGGCTCTCCAGAACCATCCTGGGGTATGTCCAAGCATAGTCCTGACGTCCTCAGAGAAGCGATCCACGCCGTACACCCAGCAGACCCCAGCTGCTTCAGCAAATACCACAAACAGGATCGCTAGACCTGGCCCGTAAACGTTCAGTAGATCTACCAGATACACGCCGCCCTGGAAATAATAATATTTCGTACAACTTTTGCACACAACCCCATGTTCTCCTAAACTAGACAACTGATATAAACACGTAGATACATACATATTAAACATAGAAAACATCCAAACTCTGAAATAAATATTTGTGAATCATTTGGTCAGACCCGGGAATGAACCTGAGACCTTAAGCACAGCAGTCGCATACTCTACCATTGCACCACCGAGGCAGTCAGAAAGAAGAATATGTAGTTAATCATAAATAAATTACCTAAATAACATAATTGGATAAATAAATAAAACACAATCTCCGATTTACGAAGAGGCCTAGTTCAGCTGTGGACTGATAAGGGCTTTTGTTGGGATCCGTGATATCATTATTCTAAATATGTACCAGCAAAAAGTTATGTTATGCCACTTCAACATCAGTCAAATTAGAGTGCGTTATATTTTCAAGACTCCCGCTTGAATTTGTCACGTGGTATGTGTACGGTCCCCAATTACTTAATACCTAACAAACTATTTCAATGTTCTCATATTATGAGCAGGTGTATAGTTCCCTCATACGCTCGTAACTACAATATTGGTTAAATTGATTTATTTTTGTATTGGACGTAATTTTATTGTGAAAGTTTTTCTATAGGTGACATTTTTATTGAGGTATAACTTAGACGATATATTTGTCCTGCATGCGTCTGCAAGGCTTACAGCTACCTTAAACATCATAAAAATTAGGGCTTTAATGCGTATTATTACGTGTTAAACGTGACAAGATAAAGAGTGTCCGAATTCTACGTGATTGGTAATAGACTCATATCTGAAATATGCTGACCAAGCTTATCTATGTATAAATTCTTCAAACAATATATGACGTAGGAATATTCGTCAATACTTAGTTATTATGTTTCACTGCAGTTAGAAGATGAACTAATAAATGTAAAACACAGAATAATATCAGAATCTTCAGATTAGAGTGTTCAGTAGTTATGGAGATAAAAACATTCATAAACAGACTGCGAAAACTATTACCCTCCATTTTGGTTTCATCGTAGTCGGGTAAAAAAATAACAAACCGACCTAATAAAATTTTAGCATAGGTTTACCAACACATAAGGTGTTAACATATTTAATTTAAGAGCATTTGAATGACACAAAACAAAGGGCATCTCGGCGGGTAGAAGCTGCCAGGTCATCCATCTGAGTGATGCTATTGAATAATGCAGCGGAATATATTGAGAAGACGAGCCCCACCACGAGATAACGTGTTACTGTAATTTATTGAATGTCTCAGCGTTAGTTGTAAGGTGAGCTTTGGTTCTACGCGGGCCGAAATGCCGACATGACTCGTGAGTGATAGTCTCAATTTATGTGTGTTTGTAGTCGCTCCGTTACATGCATTTGTAGATTATTGTTTGTGTACTAACAACAATTTATTATTTGTCTTTGAAATAATTTTAATCGTAAACATGAAGTTTATACACGCTGTTTTTAGGGTTCCGTTGCCAAATGGCAAAAAACGGAACCCTTATAGATTCGTCATGTCTGTCTGTCTGTCCGTCCACATGTCACACCCACTTTTTTCCGTAACTATAAGAGCTATACTGTTGAAACTTGGTCAGTAAATGTATTCTGTGAACCGCTTTAATATTTTTACACAAAAATAGAAAAAAAAACAACAAATTTTGGGGGTCCCCATACTTAGAACTGAAACTCAAAAATTTTTTTTTCTATGTTTTTTAATCTATGGATAGGTCTTCAAAAATGATATTGAGGTTTCTAATGTCATTTTATTCTAAACTAATAGTTTGCGCGAGAGACACTTCCAAAGTGGTAAAATGTTTTTTCCCCCCTGTATTTTCTAAAATAAGAGAGTGATAAAACTGAAAAAATATATGATGTACATTACCATGCAAACTTCCAACGAAAATTGGTTTGAACGAGATCTAGCAAGTAGTTTTTTTTTAATACCTCATAAATCATAAACCGCAATTTACATTTCTTTCAATCAAAACGCTGTTATTAAAACATTGATGAAAGTTACAACGAACTACAAAAACTTTTATATGATGCTACGGAACCCTTTATGGGCGAATCCGACTCGCACTTGGCCAATTTTTTTCTTGTAGAATTCAATAAAAACTTTTATGAAACTAGCCGAATGATGCAGAGGCATCTGACTAGGCCGCCATAGTGTGGGTCACCATGTTGTATTGTCTGCATTGACAATGAAGATGATGACCACTACACTTGGTTTCTATTCAGCGCTTTCCATCAGAGTTGCTTTGGCGGGCTTAAATAACTATAAATATATATAAAACGTTATGCATTTGCGATTACATGTGTAGTTCAAAAAACAAATGTAATTTTTTAAATGATAGTAATAGACTTTTAATTCAATAAAGCTTCTAATAGGTTAAGAGCTATATTTTTCATTAAAATTTTGATAGTTGCTTAAGAGAAGGATGCAAATTTCGTACTTATTTAGTTTGTAACATCATCATCATCATCATCATCAGCCTATCGCAGTCCACTGCTGGACATAGGCCTCTCCAATTGCACGCCACTCAGTTCGATCCTCGGCGACTCGCATCCAGCTCCTGCCAGCCGTCTTGCGCAAATTGTATTTAGTAGAATCATGTTTGTAACATGATTCTACTTTATTCAATTCTAATTTAATTAATTCAATCCGAGGTATTTTTCCTATAAGCAACATTTACATGGAGAATGCGTAATTTGAAAGCCTATCACAACTTTCAAAGCTGAAACTATGTAACACAAAGTGAAGGTTACGTTATCAATTTCTTCCATAACTTACGAGTTGGACGTATTATGGAGCTATTACATTTTGTGATGACTCGAACTTACCCGAACCAAAGTAATCTTTCACTTATCTCGCTAAATGTTGTCGCCGTCACATCATTTTCACTACAATAAGCTTTTTATGAGCGTTTGTAAGAATTAGGTCATTCATTACGAGGCCTGATAAAGATTGTTCTAGCTTCTAGCGTTTCTAGGAGATGTGTGTCTAACTTGTAGCCAAATTTTTCTGAGATTTCAAAGGTTATGTGCTTAGGTTGTATAATGGTTTTCCGGTTACGTATAAAATGAAAACATTATGAGACGGATTGTAATTGTCTTAAATTATTTTTTTGTGTTTGTTTTAATTTAAGCATATTCTTATCTTAGCCCAAAACCAATCAGAGTGGTGTGCAATGGGAGAAGCCTATGTCCAGCAGTGGACTGCGATAGGCTGATGAAGATGATGATATTTTTGAATTTGACCTAAAAATTGTACAGATATTGATTTGATATAGAATTCATTAAATTGTCTCACTACCTATCTGTAAACTTATTGATACACTGTAAAGGGTTTTCACTAGTTTCTTTTCTGGAATGCTGTTTGTTTGAAGTCAACAATAGGTACTTGGAAATATCAGCGGAATACAGGTGATCAAGGTAAATTTCGGCAAGAAAACTGTTGGGGCGAAGAAACATTAAGTCTCAGATAGGAATCGAGGCAAAAACTAAATTAGCTCTTAGACTAGGACAAGAATAATATGGAAATATAAAAACTTACGTAAGTTGTAGTTGGTAAAGCGCAAATGTAGATAAAGAGCAGAAGCACAGCTACAAAAGCTTCTCGATGTCTCCCCAACACACGCGGGTATTCGTCGCAAAGGGCCGTGGTCACTGCCTCAAGACCTACATCGTATGTACGTCACAGTTAGTAATTCATTCAAACCATAACTCAGTCGACGTTAATTGTAGGTTTATTTTTTGTTAAATAAGAACTTTTATAAACGTACATAAAACTGACACAAATAACACTCAGACTCAGGACAACAATTTGTGAATAAGACAAAGTCTTGTCAGACAAAGTATTGTCTCATGTGGGGAACGAACACACGCGGGGATAAACGGGGTGACCGTTTGAACCGTCTGTGCAGTTAAAAAACTTGACTCACGGTTGGTAGTATTTGACTCTATATTATTCTTATCATTAGTTCATACCTCCAAAGGTGCTATCCAATCCCAAAGTGATGAGCATTAGAAAGAATATGATAGCCCAGAACACAGAACCGGTCATGGTAGCAATGGCTTCAGGATACACGATGAACACCAGCCCTGGACCTTCGAGACCCACTTCTTCTATACTCTTGTGTTGCACATGGGCCATGTAGCTGTAAATAGAAGTTAACAAGTAGTTGCAAATATTGAAATCCTGGTTACATGTAACAAGGTAGGCAGTGACGTATTCAGTTAACGTCTTTACAAGATGACTAGCCATGGACTCCTGCAACTTACAGTCGCAAGTGCATCTTCGCCCTTTGATTTTCCACACCAGGATAATAGGGGCGATACGCGGAAGATGATTACATTAGTCTACAGAGAATTAGAACTACGATATCGCTCGGAGAATCAGTACGCTGAAGAGGAAGGGAGCTGGTCTTGTCTCCAGATGAACTGATAGTTGCTAGAGCTGCAATGTGCTGAAGTAGGGACCGCGATTAGTCAAACGTGGTGTCGAGTACCCTGCGGTACGATGGACCGACGATTTAAAGAAAGTGATTGAGGGCCAATGGATGCGGACCGCCAAAGACTGGCATAGTTAGCGCTCTACGGGGGAGACCTTCTTTCAGCGTCATTTGCTTCTGACATTGATTTTTCTTTCCATAAATTGTATTGAATCATCATTAAAAGCTTCTGCATACTTACCCAAGAACGGAGAATATAACAAAGCCGGCGAGGAAGCTGGTCAGACAGTTGATAGAAGAGGTAATGAGAGCGTCGCGGTAGCAGTTGTTGTTGAACTTGTTGTAGCTGGACAGCGCTAGCAGGGTGCCGAACCCTGGACCTAGGGAGAAGAAGATCTGGGACGCTGCGTCGATCCACACCTGATCATTGAGGAATTGTTTAGTAAAATGGAATTTTCAAAAGAACGTCAATAGAATTTCTTGATTTACATCAATACATATATCTTTTTTATCTTATCATAACTATAATTTTCTAGTGTCACAATGGTATGTGCTATACTCTTCCAAAACGGTTTCTTATGAAATTTTGTGCGTTTATTCAGTAGATCTGAGAATAGAACGTAAGCTAATCCGACTAGACTATTATTGAAACGGACGTGAGTGGAGCCGCGGGCATCGGCTAGTACGTGTATATATAATGATACATTAAAACATTTATTTAACTTTAACTTGCCTGCGATATTGGTTAAGTCCTTGTTGAAAAACAACCTCTAAGTACTCTGAAGTTAGATTTCAGAAAAAGGACATTAGGTATTCCTTACCTTTGAATTTTGCAGTTTGTGCCATTCAGGAGTAAGATAGTATCGAATGCCCTCAGTGGCCCCCGGCAGGGTCACTCCTCGAGCCAGTAAAATGAGTAGCACCACGTATGGAGCCAAAGCTGTCACCCACACCACCTTTATAGGATACAAGTATAAACTACACGGAAACATCGGAATTTATTGATTTTCAAAAGCTACAGCTATATATACTGTTCAATAGCAGTCACATTTAAACAAGTTTTTTTTTATATTTAGCCTACATAAGTAACTACCCTGCCTGATGAAAAGCACGAGCAGAATTCAAGAGTGGGGGAAATCACACACGAATGCAGACAACAAAGTATGGCGGCCCACACCATGGCGGCTTAGTGAGATGCGTTTTCACGCCCTGCTTATAGGACTATTTCAAAAAGCCTGGGCTAATTTATCTATGAAAGGCAAGAGGATTTAGTACCTATGATCCCAAATTTTATTATCGAATGGTAACTGCATTTTATTACACACCACATTAGTTAATTTTCGTAAATTAAATCTAAACAGTAATTTTGACGATTTAGGTAACCTTTTAGGACGTATGGCCTTAACCCTCTCTTGAGAGGAGACCTGAGCCCAGCAGTGGGACGTTATGGGTTGTTGATGAGGTAACCTTTTAGCATTCAACATCTTCTGCGTTGAGTAAACACAACATGAATGGGTGATATTTTTACACAAGAAAGTCAATGGAGTGTTTGAAAATACATTGATTTTTATAACTTAATTCAATGTCACAGTAGGGTGCCCATATTCCAAGTTTCATTTGAAAATGTCCAAACTAATATAAACAATCTGAATGTCAGTTTATTTATTTTTCGTACTTTTACGAATTAACATCTAAGACCCCACAAAATTTTGCATAAATGTTATCAAGGTTAGAAAGATATTTATTATTTAAATATGTCTCCCATTAGATTCAGATTATATCGTTCATATTAGACATTACAGTAAAGAAGCTCCCAGAAAATACAAATATTTCTCAGTTGTATAAACACACATTTAAACCAAAAAGAATGAGTCATTTTTTTTTCTCTTACCTTGCCAGCACTCCTAACTCCCTTCCAGAGTGAAAAGTATACAAGTACAAAGACACCAAACACGCAGAGAGCGAGTGACGGCTTGATGGGGCCCATGTTATCCAGGCCATTCGACCTGTGTTGCTCCAAAACGTTGCGCCTACCCAGACAAGTCAAAATACAAAGTATTAATTTAATAGTATTGACTGTGTAAAATCATGTGTCACTACCTCTTTTTGTCCTATGTTTTCCGTAAGAGCCCACTAAGGTGCCAAACTAGGTGAGACAACAAAAACTGCAAAAAGAGGTAAAGCTTAAAACAAATCTTAAACCCAGTGGTTTGCTGTTGTATGGTAGGCTTACACCTCCTTGTTAAGAAGTGGTACAGCGTACTACTGAAGGCTGTTGACGATGGTAATCTATAAAACTGAACAGTAAAGTTACAAAAATTGATGTATCGCGATAAATGTAAAGGTTAGGATAAATGTTTTTGTAACTCAACAACGTCAGTTTAATATTTCTGAATCAAAAATGAAAATTTTTATAAAATGATGCAAAAGTAGTGATGAAGTCTCGACTGATACCTTAGGAGTCCAATAGGCCAGTCTAATTTATACCTTACGTTGTTGAATATTAAAGACTATTTCATCTCCCCTTGTCTTGCATATAATCCTGAAGCGCTCTAGGTTAATGGAAACAATCACCGAGGGTAAGTAACAACGGCGCGGCAAACCTAGATGGATGACCGTTTGAGGCATGATATGTTACGAGCGTTTCCGTGATTCGAAGGTCACGTTAAGCAGTCGGTCCCGATTGTTATCATAAGATAGTAGTCGTGAAGCTTAGTTGGAGGCATTCGGGCGGCTCAAAAGCATCCATAACCATAGCCAAAAGGGTTAAAGGAGGTTAAAGGGTTAAAGCCATACGTCACCACGCTTGGTGACGTATGGCTTTAACCCTCTTCTGAGAGGAGATCCGAGCTCAAGAGTGAGACATAACTTAGGGTTGTCGACTCTCCTGAAAACTGAATGTCGCATCTATGTTTATGATTCTCTTACTCAAAGAACTCCTTCGCTGGTGTAGACGCGTTAGGGTTATTGTGCAGCATAGTGACCGGCATGCAGAGAGGTGTGTTCCATTCGTTGTTGCAGCTGGTCCAGGGAAGCACGGAGTTGATGGAGGAGATAGAAGCCACCAGGTAGTACACCGCCCAGCCAATGATCGTGTTGTAGTACATGCCCATGTAGATATCGATCATACAGATAGCGTAGCCTACACCTATGAAAGAGAAAGAGTAGTATTAAATAGTAGACGTTTTAAAGGAGAGCTGTTAGTGACTGAGGGTGATCTGGTTTATGGATAGCGAAGTGGGAATGTACCAGATATTCTATATTAGATGCTAACTTATTATTTGAGCATTTCAAACTAACAGAGTTCTACACCTATTCATTTCAAATTCTGACACGATCTACGTACAACTCGCTTCAAATATTGTTTTATCTGTGTCTGTTCTTCTTTCCTCATAAATGTAACTATAATGTGCAACAAAGGAGCTTGGCACGGTACAGTTAGTTATTAAACTATTAATTATAATGCATATGTAAAGTAAAAGTTTTAATCCTATGTCCAAAATTCAACCAGTAGGAATCTAATTTTATTTAATGAAATCAAACCAATTCACATCTAGCTAAGTGGCAATGAAACAGCATTCATCCTTTATTAGCTCACAATAAATCAGAAACGTTCAAAATTCAATTAATCTTGACTAAGAGCGAGAAGCGTCAATTTTCGAAGCGCAAACTTCGCAAGACAACTTTTAGATATTGAATCAACGCCATCTGTCGCGCAACGCATAGTAATCAAATGATATCGCATCGCATCCGTTAATTAGTTTACCCGATACGAGATGGCGTAATTCTCAATCATAACTCGGATCAACAGTTTGTATCGCTCTGATTGTGTGGTACACAAGTCAGGGTAACGTAGTTAGGAGTCGAGAAGGACGTTTAAAGAAGCGAGAATATTGAATTCGATTATATCATTCTAAGGATGGCATCTCCAGATGCATATCAAACAACATAAAACTTTTTGTTATTTACTTTTCCTGATGTATTTATATGTTTTTATAAATTCGCAACTTTTATACATAGAGTTTTGGACTATACACACATCACACCAGTCTACCCGTAACGTGGTATAACCTATTCAAAACGTAGGATTATAGAAGGTATCGTAAACTTTAAAATCATAGTTATTATCGCGAATAAGTCCCGTTGAACAGCAAAATCTACGTTTTTATTTAATTTTATACATAAGTTCCTATGTAGATAGTTCTTCATTACATAGTAACATAGTATATTGTACTACTTCCCTTGTGTTTTATAACCCATAATTATCCCGTACATTTCATTGCTGTGTCTACTAGCCCTGCGAGACAGGATTGGTTCCATACGGAGCATGTGAATACCAGATGTTCTCATCACTTGTGTTGATGCTCCGGAATTGATGCTAAGAAATACTTGTAACATCTTAGTGCATTTATATCAGCACCTGTAACTATTGTTAATACTTCTACTACAAGAGGTTGAAGATACAGTACTTGATGGTCCACCACAACTTACGCATTAAGCAACCGTCGCTACATAATCCTTAATACAAAACGGAAGTAACGTTGTTTTACATTTCATACTGCCAATGTTTATTTAAATAATAATAATAACAATGGTTTATTTCAAGAATAAGATACAAAAAATATCAACATTTACTGTGACAGCACTAGGCAGAGCCTGTGCTGTGGCTATCAAATCAAATATAAGTAATTTTCTTCCATTAGAGCTAAGACTGCTTATAATCGAGTTCCATTTCTTGAAAAATAAAAACCGTCACCAATATATACAGAAATACATTAATTTAACTGTCGTTGCTTAAAAACAGAAAAAATATATTAAACTAACAGCTTTCTTAAGAAATAAAATAATATAAATGGCGTTCTTCCTCGTACGTACCATGTAATACAATCGTTTTCTCGCAATCAATCTACAAATATTGCCATAAACGCTGTGAGGGCGGAGGGTGCGAGTCCCTTTGATAGGGAGGGAACAGGGAGATAACAGTGATCTACTACCGTGCATGATATAACCCAGTCGTAAACTGAGGGTTTCATGATAAGTTTCTTTTGAAAGTCAGGTTTTGTTGGGCACTTGGTTAATAGCATAAAGTATGAAAATCGATGGCGACATTGAATAGAATTACATGTTAAAATCCTACAATTTTTATAAATGTAAAAGAGGTACTTTTGTTGATGTGAAACATCTATAGGCGCACGTAAAATAGATTTCTGGCCTGGCGACTGGCGACGCGTCGCCACGGCACGCTATACGATGGTATATATATATGCAGTAGTGTGTACGGTGTGGCGTAAATTATAATTATAATTATAATTATACTTATAATATAATTATTTAATTATAATTATTATAATTATAATTATACGCCACACCGTACTATTTTAATAATTAGTAATATTTTATTTTATCATTATGACATATTTAGTTCCTATTACAATATGTTCTTTTCTGCATATTACTTTTACAAAATAATGGCGATGTTTCACATCTGCCAGGCGTCCCGTGACGGCTCACATTTTTTTTTTGTCATAAATTAATTGGTCACACATGTCGTCATTGGCATTGAAAAGGATTTAAAGTACCTTTGTACTGAGAAAAGTCGCTAGTCTAAGCCAGTAACAAATTTGAAAGTATGTTTTGATTTTAATTCAGCCTATTTCTGTCTACTGCTGAACAAAAACTCCCCAAAGAGTGCCAGCAGACTGCCATTCGCAAACATCGCTTACAAGCCGAAGAACACGTAAGTCACCTTGTTTGTATACAACAAAATTCATGGTTAAGAATGTCAAGCAATGATGATGGAAAGAAAGAAGACATAGGCTATCTCGGGGAGGGTAAAAAGGTGATCATCACCAACAGCCTTCAACAGTCCACTGCTGGACATAGGCCTCTCCTTAGAAAGGAGGTTTTGGCCTACTATACCACGTTGGCCAGACGGTTTGGTATAGGGTTAGTTTCAAGTTTTCCTTCTCTTTGCATTGATGTTGTCTTGCGTAGTTTATCCTTTAGTCGCTTTTTAGGACACCCGCGGGATGAATAGGTGTGGTGACACTCTGTATTCTTAATCCGTCACCACACGCATTAAAGGTAATAATAATAAATAATCGAAACAATAAATATCTACTAACTATTCCGGGCATCTTAGCGGCGGGTTTGATTTTTATGTAGGTTTATTTCCTAAAATTTGAGTTCACTTGATATGTTGGGTACAGAAAAATACAGTTATTCACAGTAGAGCCCTCAAGGTCAATTCGCGTAATTTATTATATGTTTTTTTTAAAACCGTTCTGCTTTAGATTAGATTTAAGGATTGTCATAAAAGGTAATAATAGTAACTTCATTGATCACTTTTAATATGAAGTGCTCATAGCAAGAGTGCCCTTAGGTGATTAGAACCAATCACCAAGGTTAAGCAACGACGGTGCGGTCAGTACCTAGATGGGTGATCGTTTATGGCATGATATGTTAAGAGCGCTTTCGTGATTCGTAGATCACGTTAATCAATCAGTTTCAGTTTTTATCTTAAGATAACTGTCGTGAAGATTAGTTGGAGGCCTTCGGGTGGCTTAAAAATTTCCAACAGCAAGATTACGTAGCCATAACGTGTCTTGCTAGTCCCCACCCCGCCCTTGGCTAGTATGGGGATGTATATGGCCTTAAAACTCTCCTGAGAGAAGACCCGAGGCAACAGTGGAACATTATGGGTTGTTGATGATGATGATTGATTATTATTAATTATTCAACGAAGACTGCAAAATGATGATATAGTATTGTGATCGAAAATGGAGACGAGTATTCGGACAGTTCACATTATCATTTGCCTTTTAACAGTCCACTGCTGGACATAGACCTCTCCTCGGAGAGGAGGTATTGCCTACACCACCCTGGCCTATTTACCCTTTCGTTCGAGCGGAAATGTCCACGGATACCAAATGTTGTTGGCATACCCTCGAAAGAAAGTCCCTGAAACAAAGCCTATTTAGCCTGAGAATGCCTTCTATGACATTTCTCAGATCGAGAATAGATAAACATAAAGCTAGTAAAGTACATAAATAATATAGATAATATTAAAAGCATTTAAACTAAATCAAACATGATACATAACATATACGTGAGGGTCAGACGCCGTTGGGAGTCATGTGTCTGACATATTGGCTAGCTCAAGTGAAGTGATATCACGGCCTCAAAGAAAACCCACAATTACACAGACAGTACAAATGAGCGTGCTCACCATATATCTACTTGTCCTTGACGGGAATCAAATCTACACGTCAACAATCCTCATCTTCCTAGCCTTATTGCCAATATTATTTGGGGTGGGCTACTAGTTCAACCAGTTGCCTGAATATCGGTTTTTTCCACTGGCATCGGACCTTCGCAACCCTAAAGGAGAACTGAAATTTGAAGGTTGAACTAATTGTCAGTAAATTTGAGGGCACTGACTTCCGAATAACGATTGCCATAGATGTTCATGACAACCGGGACCGACGGCTTTACGTGCTCTCCGAGGCACGGGCGTGAATCACCGCCAAACTTCCAAACTCCGGGCTGCTATTAGGAATTTCCTAAGAAAAACCCAAAATCACTTTTTGGCCCGACCCGGGATTAGAATCCGAGACCTCTTGATTAGCAGTAGCATACGCTATCCACTAGACCAACGAGGCACGTCAACAATCCTGTCGACCATCATCTCCATAAAAAAACAATTCTGAATAGCTGTAGTAAAAATATAGTAACTTTTATCGTCGTGAAGTAACTTTGTCTGTCTGTTTGTGTGTCTGTTAGGCTTTTACGGCTAAGCCGTTGAATTGTTTTTAATTAATTTTGGCAAATACTTTAATTCTTGAGGAAGGACATGATAAACAGCTGTATAAATAAGTTTATATAAATATGCTTAGTATGTTGGTAAAACTAGAAAACATTAGGTTAAAACTAACACAGAGTAGAATCACAAAAAAATATTGCAAAAATTTGGAAAAGTTGAGTGACGCAAACGAAACAGGGTGTATTAGCTAGTATTTTAATATAATTACTACTAAAAATCTTCACAAAAATAGAATAACCTTATAAAAATATTAAGGAATGCAGCTTTTATATTAAATTCCGGCCTCCAGAGGTATTCGGAGTGAAAAATTAAAAGTTTGAAACAATCCTAAGACATTTATAACTGCGAAACCTTGTTCTTGGGTTGTTTAGTGGATCTACAAAAGATTTCGCTTCGAAAAGTGTCGTTATTGGTCAAATTATGACAACTGTACCAGCTATCGTGATCTAACGGTGTCGAGGGCAATATGGCGAAGAAATACTTAAACTTTTCTTTGAGATAAGTTTCTTGATGTTTAAGTATATTAAACTGTATGGCATGGTGGTTTAAGCTGTCAATTTATAGCTTACTACTACTCTATCTTTTGTTGTTTATCTGTCTCGTTCGTCTACAGTCGTGGTTAGCTTATGTGACTGCTGATCGTGAGGTCGCGGGTTCAAATCCCGTGTCGGACCAAAAGTGTTATTGGGTTTTTCTTACAGGAAATTCTAAATAACAGCCCGAAGTATGGAAGTTTAACGGTGATTCACTTCTGTGCTTTGGAGAAATAGTTAAGCCGTAATGGCAATCGTTATTGGGAAGTCAGTGCCCTCAAATGTACTGACAACTATTTCAAATTTCAATTCTCCCTTAGGGTTACGGAGGTACTAGTCGCTCCGTGGAAAAACTGATATTAAGATAACACCGATTGAACCAGTAGCCGACCCCAAACGGACAAGAAAACAGGATGTTTCAGGAATGTTTCTTAAGTCCTCTGCGGCACAGGATATATTCCAAGAGTGGGAGTTGTCCTTTACGAAAATATTTTTTTTTTAATATAAAAAGAAAAAGTTTTGTTCAAGATATTTGTGGTTTATTGCACTTAATTATGAGTCTTTTCATATCTATCGTCTGATATAATTTGTTGTTTATATTATAAGTATTACATAGGTCTTTAAATTCCACATATTTCCATCTCAAACTATCCTGCGAGTATTGAATGCTCAACACGGGCGCTGCGGCGTGATCTGACGCGCAAATATTAGCAGAACGCTTCATCTTCCCCCATCGAACCAATGTCAGCCAAATGACCAACTTATTTGCATCGCTACGTTTTATATTCAATATTCGTGATAGTTTCCATTTGATTAGAAATAACTGCACAGATAATAATACATAGAAACTCAATTGCTTAAAAGCATAAAAGCTTTTTAAAATGTGGACGTCATCGTAGTGAGTGTGGTGACCCCCAGTTTTGGATTCTACTCATACTTCATCAGTCAGCATTGAATAGAATATGCAGAATACCTACATATAACGGTTTTTTATATAAAGGTCTATAGAATTTAAAGGATTTCGGTGACATTATTTACTCGGTGTATAGAAACATACTGAATTCCGGATCTCTTTAAGGCTAACGGCCTGGCCACGAGTTTTGGTCTTAGCGAAAAGCGGAGCGGCGTCGGTGAGCGGTGCGTTTTGCACGCCACGAACCCTAGTAGCGGTTAGTTGCAGGTGTATTGTTAGTTGCAGTAATACGGTGGACGTATTTAGGTAGTCGAAACGTGTTAAAAATCATGGCGTTATAAAAATTATCCCCTGTCTGTTTAGAAACAACTTTTTTTTTAAAATATGATAGAATGAGTGCACGAACTAAATAAAGATCGGTATTTAGATGGTGGATTTAGTGACCTATTCGAAGGTCCTACCTATAAGAAGTAACTGATGTTTCCAAGTGTTTTGCTAAGTAGGTACTTACAGAGAGAAAAAACTTTAAAAACTTGTCAACTACTTACATTGCGTATAAGACATACTAGTAGTTTCGTGTGTAGTTATATCTACAGACAAAACTACTGATATGTAAACTGTTTTGCTAATTAGGTACCTACTGACAGAGAAAAAAAATAACTTTTAAAACTTGTCAACTATCCACCTACATTACGTAAACATACCAGTAGCTTCGTTTGGTAGGTACCTAGGTTCTATGTTTTTGTGTTATCAATTTAAATTAAACGTAAGTACCATTATATTCCGGAAAACATTGTTTAATTTCTTTCCACAACCTTTTTATATTTATGTTGGGGATATTTTGACATCCATATAGGCGGTTTATTTAAAATTTCTGTTATAAAAGCCTCGGTATCCATTACCACCATAAAATCGTCTAAAATTTTTTGTTTTTATTTAACGCCGCTGAGTCCGTCACTCCTGCACCGCTGTCCACGCCGCTCTGTTTCGTGGCGTCGCACATACTAACTTGTGCCTTTACCGCTCGCCGCTGTAGCAATTCGCTCGGCAAAAACCGCTAGCTTTTTCGCTATGAGCGGCGACTCGTGGCGTGCCTCGTATATTTTTATACTTTTGATAATATCGCTCGGCGTTTCGCTCTTAGCTGCCGCTCACAGCGGTAAGGTCGTGAATGGGCCGTAATGTTTGCTGGAATCTCTGTTAGTCAATATCAATTGTTTTCTATTTCGAAGATGTGTCTTAGATTTTGAGTAACACTTCTACCTAATATTGAGTTTTGTGCTACTAAATTCTGTTTGTTAAACTATTACGTACGGCTAATCCTAGCCGTTTGTATTCGGCTTTTATTAGATTTAGTGTTGATATGGCTTAAAATATACATACCTAATTTTAAAATGCGTGATTTAGGATTCCCTTTACGAAAAAGTACCATACCTTTTCGTTAGATGGCGTTGAATGTAAATACCCTAACCTCCTCATGAATCAAGAACACTCTATCAAAAGTCAATATCTAAATGCTTCTCTGTCCAGCCAGCAATTGAATCCCTTTCATACATTTTAACCAGTCCACTCCACTCAGGGCTCACCATTTGTCTCGCGTTAAAAGCATTGCCTCTTGTATATTTATAAGCTGTGATAGTGGTCGGACACTAGACTTTAACACACGAATAGGAGATTTCGTTTTATTGACTTCCTTGGAAACAATATCGTTGAGTATTCGGAGACTTATTTTAGTGGCGACTGGGAGCATTTTGAGATATCAGATTTAAAATACCTTTAGCTATGAAGAAGACAGAGAAGAAATAAGACTAATTAATGGATTAGTTACATGATATGTTCTGATTTCCATTCTCTTCAGTGGTAATCCAATCAAGTCTTACACTGATTTTATATTGGTAAAAAATAAGAACAGAAAATTTGTGAAAAGGATGAAGATAAATGATAGCAGTGATATCACTGCGATCGATCCTGTATATTTCCACAGCACTACTCTCTCAAACACAGAAACTAATATTCCTCTACTCTTACTAATACTCTTTAAAATAATAGCATACGCTTCCTGCTGACACTCCGTCTTCTTTTCCACAATTTCCCCAACATATTTAAAAGAAAATCAGGTGGCAACCTTACTCTTGATTTCAATTCAGACAGATCTCTATTGAAATTCTGCCATTTCGTACTGTTAAATTCGACACAACGTAACTGTTTTCGCCGTAACTTGGAATTGATATTGAATTCATATTAGATTAAAATTGGTATTCAATTCCAGAACAGTCACAGGAAAGATATTACAAATAGAAAAGATTTCTCAACGAAATCTTTCCTAGCATTTATAAAATAAGCAAAGTATTTAGCTCTCAATATTCCAATAATTCCTAACAAGCTCCCTCACTCAGGGGACGCAGGCGGCGTCTGTCGAACATTGCAATATATAGCCTATTGTTTGAATAAAAAATAAACATCTTTGATCGGTAAGCTTTCCATAATTCTATACTTTTTAGCAATCATTGAAATGGGCGTACGATCACTTAAAGATTAAAGGGAAATAAAATATTATACATTTATATAGGTCTATAATTTTTTTGTGCTTAGGTACCGTTTTTAAAATAGCAATTAATGTAATTCCATAAGTAACTATAGAAGAATGAAATATTCAGATAGTTATTTGTGCAATTAGTCCATTAAGAATTTAAACCAGCGCTTATTTTCTGGTTAAAATCCTTTGCTTCTCCTGGCTTGATTGGTTTAACAACGACGACAATTTCCTCAACGACGAGTTGGTTTTCTTAAAATCTTTGTTTTCAACAGGAAAATCAAGTACATGTAATGTTACTACATGTAAGTATGTAACTTAATACACGTAACGTTAATTGTTAAATAATTTAATCAATTTAGTCCCACCACAAACATACGAATAATAATTGTTATCATCAAGTAGCACCTCTCATGTTTTCTTTATATATAAGCAATAGCATAGACGCAGAATCTTTCGTCGATGGTTGTAAACATTTGTCTATAACTATTTTAATTATTTATAACGCCATCAATAATGCATATTTACAGACCAACTTATTAAGCAAAATTTTCCCAATTATGTTTGTAAATAAATAACTTTGGGAATAAAATGTTGACTTGAAGAGAATGCCATGGGCATTATGTCCTCCTATGTACAAATTTAGTGCATAAAGATAATTAATTAAAAAATTAAAGAAAATAAATGCAAGATGTAATAATAAATCTGCACTTACCTTTGAGTGCTGGACAGATTCTTTTCCACAGCGTAAGGCAACCACAGCGGTGGTACTGCCCCAACGCCAGCTCCATGAAGAACAGCGGCAGACCACCAAACAGTAACATGATGCAGTAAGGGATGAGGAACGCACCTGTGCAGAGAGAATCAAATATGTGTACGCAACATAGAGCCAGGAACTAGGTGATGAAAATGAATGATGAGAATGGGAGAATTTAGGGAAATTAAAAGTACCTAATATGGGGTGGATTAGATGGGAAGTGGGAACTTATTTATGATGGTGAGTTGGTTAGCATCTGGTGTAACATATCGAATCAAAAGAGTTTCCTCTAATATTAAGTCTTAAAAGTTACATTTAAAGGTATAAAGTTGAATGAGAGTACTACTCAAATTTTGCTATAGTATTCAACGTGACTTCTTGCTTGTTATTGCTCACATTTATAAATGCACAATCAACATTCGGAAAGCAATACCTTTTTTATCCGTGGTCTTTTCATCATCCTTTTTTTCAGTATTTTCTCAATTTTCTGACGGCAATGAAGCCTCGTGTTACTGAAATGTATAGTTGACAAAATCTGGGCTTTAAGTACGTCTTCACCTACCCAGCCTTTGAGGATACATATGTGTGTTTAAGTTTTAATATTGTGTACATGAAAGTAAAGCGTGTTGTAGATTTCAAAGTAATATACGTAGCACAATAGATAATAATGAATACACAACACGATGTTGAATTGTGTGCCAAACGCAAATCGGGCACGTCTCGCCCGTAAAAAACATATATGATTGTTCAGCAAAAAGTGTACAGAAATGGTGAACACAAATTAGATTCTGTTTAACCGTTTTTCACTAGAGTTAAAGCATATTTCTGAATGTTATTGGTCGAAAACTAGGCGATCAATTGTTACTTCGAACGATTGTTAATTCGCTTACTTTAAGAGTACAACCGATTTGTTTAGTCATTTTATGCTTAACAACGTATGGTTATTTGAGCGCATTTTTTACATGGCTGGCTCGAAATATTTAGAAAAGTGCGTGTAGAATGAACTTTAAAAGAAAACTATAACGGCTTAGATAACTTAGTCAGTTCAGGAGTTAAGGGGCCTAACTTATAAAATGCACTTATTTGGAAAACTTCGTACATAAATAAGTAAACATAGCAACTATTAGACATGATTTTAAATCTACGAGCCAGTATGTGTAACTAGAGAAGTATTCCGCATTTGGCCGACTTTATTTAATAATATGAGTAAACACTTCTTACCTCCACCATTTTGATAGCAGATGTAAGGGAAGCGCCATACGTTGCCAAGGTCGACAGCGAATCCAACCACCGCGAGCAGAAACTCCGCCTTCTTCCCCCAGGTCTCGCGCTGACGTTCCGGCGTTAGAGACACCACTACTGCACGAGTCTTCTGCGCCTGTTAACAATGGCTAAGGCGATTCACACACTGCACCGCGCTACGACGCGTAGCGCGGAGCGGCAGATTTTAATATTGTATGCAAGTACATCGATTAGTATAGAAAACACGCCAGGTCCAACACACTGAACACGCGCCTAGGCGCGTGAGCGCGTGCGGCTAGCAGATTCGGGATTAGCTGCAATGGCTGCCCCGCGCCTACGCGCGTGTTCGCGTCGCCAGTGTGTGAATCGCCTTAGGAATAATATCAGGCAGCGGTCCTTTATCATAAAGATAGCCTTTATTTAGTGGCGTGTTTATTTCTTGATTTTCTTTTAGATGGTCAAGTCTGTATGTGATTTAATTGCTCTTCGTAAGAAATTTGCATAGAATAAATTATATTTTTAGAAAACAAGTTTTTTTTTTTTTTTTTTATTATTTATTTGATTCAAGAGTGATGATTTTATGATGATTTAATATTGTATGCTTAGTCCATAAATTCCTAAAATAGATTATAGAGTATTTCTGTATGTATAATAAATTACTAGTAGATTTATTAATTTAATAATTAAAAAAATCTGTTTTCTTTTTATTACACGCTTTTTATTAAGCAGGCACCACACTTCGCTATGCGCTATTCGTTATGCGGGTTATTCATACGGCGAAGTGTGGAGTGTATATTCGTATCGTTCACCATAAAAATGACAATGACACATCTCTACAACACACATATTTGCCTTATTTGATGTTTAATTGGCATACCAGTTCTAAGTGTGGATGGCATGTTTGTTGTTTGCGCGCATAACTAATATTTGGGCGAATACGGCGTAGACACATAACGAATAGCGCATAACGAAGTGTGGTGCCTGCATTCGCTTCACCTGTATGTTTGTAACTGACTATTTTGGGTGCGGTTTTGACCCACTTTTCGCCAGATTTCGTTCAAACTTTGTAGATTTATCGATGACCGATGACAATACACGAATTTGAAAAAAAAAATCTAAAAAAAGTTTAAACTAATTAGTCTTTTTTTAGTCTTTTTCCATAAAACATAGTTTAAAAAATTAAAAACTAAAAAATAATTTAATGTTAATATGTTGGGGTGCTTTCTGAAAATATTTTAATAACTTTTTTCATCAAAATTATTTTTTACTTTTTAGTTTAAAAGCGTGTTTGTTTAGTTTTTTAAAACAATTTTTTTTATTATGTTATTTATGATTTATTTAAGTATGATCCATCTAGTTTAACATAGTTGTAAAAAAAAACAAAAGTTAATGGACATATATGGTTTTACCTTCGATAGACGTCATTGTGCCGAGTTATGTTTTATTGGGTGTTTTCTATTTATAGTATCTGTTTGTATGTATTTACAAAAAAAGCTTGTTTATGTTTTTAAATCAGTTGTCTAGTACTCATAATATAAGCCCTGCCCAGTTTGGGACTTAATGGCGTTGTTGTGTTAGATTTCCGAAATATTTAATTATATTTCGTTTCAACAGTAACTCTATTGCCTTATATCCTTTGATAATTATAACAATTTACCTGAAGGCTCTACAGTGTGTCTCTGTGGTTACTACTCACATCTGAACTTACCGTACAAGTCTTAGCTACGGTCCCGTACTGAGGTACTCACATTGTTCGTTGTTGGTAGATCAGGCGGGGGCGCAGTGGGCGCGGGAGGCGCGTCCGAAGGCGGCATCTCTGGCGATTCAGACTCGCCGTTGTGCCGCTCCGGCCCGGGGCTCCCGCCCTGGAAGTTCAGTCTGTTTTAACCAAAACTAATAAACGAATAAGACTTCAAAATGATCATTAATAGAGTACTCTGACAGATTTTTTTTCTAAAACTTATTGTAAATTTTCACATGGTTTGTATTTATATATATGTACCTAATTCAGTTAACTAAATTAAAAGCAATTCGAAGAAAGATGCAAGGATATTACACATGAGTTAGCCATAACTTACTTTCCTTGGTTCATAAGTTATTTGTTTAATAATAATAATAATAATAATAAAATATCTTTATTGCAACAGAAAGTGGATTACAAAGCACTGTACAGCCCTGACTCCCAAAATAGCGCTAGCTGTGTCTTGGAAGTCAGTTCCTTATCAAAGACTAAATAAACAAACCATTAGTTACAATATTAGACAATAACTTTAAATAGTTCCTTATATTTGTGTGTCAATGTGAGTGTTATGTGTGTGATTGTCTATGTTTTGCTGTGAGTTAAGAGTTGTGTGTGGTGAGTGTGTATGTAACATTATTCAATGTTTCATTATTTCACTATATGTAGTAGGTATTCAACATCATCATATTTCAGTTCCATAAGCCACAATTTAACGATTTGTTTTATTTTAAAGTTAGTTAAGTTTTTAGTTTTATAAATTAAATTTAATTTGTTATACAGTCTTGGTGCAAGATTACTGTAGTGTTGCTGTGCAAATTTACTTGCTACCCTTGAAACCGGACATTTTTCTAATCTTTTGCCTGATGGTTTTAAATGTGGAATAACAGTTTTGTGGTATCTACGTATTGTCTGATATATGAATAGTTTCCGCACAGTAAGAACGTCAGCATTCTTATAAACTAAATGTGTAGGGTGGCGAAACGGTAGATATAAAAGTACTTTAAGGACGACGCGTTGTGCCCTTTCCAGTTGAATCAAATGTGTCTTAGCCGCTGCACCCCATGAGCATATACAATAGGTAACTACACATTCAGCGAGTGCTTTGTATGTTTGAATTAAAAGTGTAGTGTCCTGGATCAGTCTCAAGTCTCTAAATATATATATGAGTTTTCTGAGTCTATTGCTAACCATAGTAATATGCTTCCTCCAATTCAATTTGTCATCGATGTTTACTCCCAAATATTTAACGTCAGTGTCTTTTGTTAACGTCGGACAAGAACAAATTGAAGGCAAGGCTTTAGTTCGATTACATGGATAGCAATGGACACGAAGCTGACAATTGTTAGGCGCTGAGGCTGATGTTTTGCTAAAACAGAGAAACTTAGTTTTGGTGGTATTTAATGATAGTAAGCTATCTTCAAGCCATGCTGTGATAATAGACATGCCTTCTTCTGCTAGTTGTCGCACAAGGCACCATGAGTTACCGTGAAAAAGTACGACAGTGTCATCTGCAAACATTTGTAAATCAGCGCCCTTGATCTGGTATTTGCATAAATCATTTATATACACCAAGAAAAGTGTTGGACCGAGGGTACTGCCCTGCGGAACCCCATACGTCACCGTGTCGTAGTCACTGGTATGATTATCAACTCTAACACATTGCCCTCTTTCCGTAAGGTAGTCCCTGAACCACAGAAGTGCGTTTCCTCTGATTCCTATGTTCTCCAGGCGAGTAATTAGGATTTTAGTCGATACGGTGTCGAACGCTTTCTGTAAGTCCAGGAAAACGCCGATGCATTTGTCCTTTTGGTCTAGGTATGTTGTAATTTTGGAAGTAAGGTGTAGAACAGCGTCATCAGTAGACCGACCGCGGCGAAACCCGTACTGATTTTCCGAAAGAATATTATTATTTTCAAGGTACGCAATTAATCGCTTGTTCATTACCTTTTCTATAACTTTAGATATAGTACTTAATAGAGAAATAGGACGATAATTTGTTGGTAGCGATTTATCACCTGATTTGTAAATAGGAGATACAACGGCGCGTTTAAATATATCAGGGAAGACACCCTGCTCAAAACTTAAATTAATTAGGTGACATATGGGCCCCACAAGACAATGACGAAATTTCTGTAGAATATACGCTGTGATTTTATCAATACCAGGAGCGCTATGTTTTTTTAAACTAATGATCACTTCGTTAACCTCAATGGGGTCTGTCAGGTACAGTGCCATAGACTTTAGAGGAGAATCCGTTCTTTTAGCTTTTTGTGCTAGTGCTGACTCTTTTGTATTTAATTTTTGTAATGTTTGTTTTGCAAGACTTGGACCAATAGATGTAAAAAACCTATTAACCATATTAAGAGAATTAGCAGCAGTTGCTTCAATGTTGAGTAATTCCGACGATGATACATTTGATTTGTTCATGCTACATAATTCCTTTATAATATTCCATGTTTCCTTTATATTACCCTTATTTTTGTATAATTTATCTTTGTAATAATTTTGTTTTAGATTTCTTATGATTTTCTTTAATGTATTTCTGTAGTTAATATATATATTTCTAATATTTGAATTACAATTTATTATTGATTTTTTATACATTTTGTCTCGTTTTCGTATTGATTTAATTACCCCTACAGTAATCCAAGGTTTTAAAGGTCTATATTTCTTATTAATTTTTTTTTCTGTAGTGTTGACATTAATAATATCTCTTAATTTAGTTGTTAATTTTACTGCAGCGTGATTGACATCTGTTGTAGAATACAAATCACTCCATGATTCCTTCTCCAAACACTCACCCATAGTACTGAAGTCAAAGCTAACCTTACTTATATCTAAAGTTTGCTTGGGCACAGATGTACTGTCAATATGCAAAAGTATAGGTGAGTGATCAGTCAGTTCATCAAATACATAAGTTTGGACTTTAGAAGTGGTTCTAATCATAAAATGATCGAGGCACGTAGTTTGTCTAGTGGGACAGTGTATCCCCTGCTTAAGCCCGTGATTAGCCATTAAATTTAAATATATAGCAGCGTTAGTGCTTAGATTATCAGGCATAATGTCTAGATTTACATCGCCAGTCACAATAACAGTTTTATTTTTACTTAATGTGTTTAAAATGCAATTTAAAGAGTATATATAGGAGAGCGGATGTTTAAAACTGGGTGGGCGGTATGTACAGACAATATATACGCTATTCGAAAGACTTATCACAATACAATTGCCGTCAGAACAAACCGGTTCCGTAGACGTCGCTTTAAAGATTTCACGAACGTACACCACAACTCCGTCATTCTGATTTAGGGATATTTTAGATCTAAACATTTTATAATCATTAATAGATGGCGGTGTAAAGTGTTCATTTGTCCAACATTCTGTCAACACTAAAACATCCATCTTTACTTTAAACTTAGTTAGAAACATTAGAAAAATATCGAAATTAGCACTAATGCTTCGTATATTTATAGTAAGAATCAATAAAGAATTATTTTCAGAGTAGGATATCAGCTGTAAACATTCTGAAGGCTCATTTAATCTTTTACATTCAATGGTTTCATTGTCAACGTCATTTGCTAATTTAATATATATATATATATATAGTGTCAACCTATCGCCGTCCACTGCTGTATAATTTAATATATACTTGATTAAATTTTGTTTATAAATAATTTCAAGTCACGATTTAGTAGTAATAAGGGGGTAGTCTTATAAATTAATATGTTTGATAGACCATTGTAAAAACCTATACATAGAATAGAACATCTTAGAAAATTAATAATGTGGCCATAGTGGGTAGTTACATAAACAACGGAAACTTGAATATTGTGTTTATAATATGTTTTGTTTACTAGACAAATGGTGTAAGTTTGTATGTAGTGTTTCTTGTAATATTTTACGATTAGTATGAGTGTAATGTAGATAGTGTAAGGTATGTGTAGGTGAAAGTGAAGTATTAATGTGCTTAAATAAACACTGACATACATTATTTTACATTTAGTCATTACATAGAAAAAGTAATGGTTACTAGAACTTAATAACAAACGTGTATAATATGTCCCTTTATAACAACTATTCCAAAAAAGCGACCATAATCTAACAATGTCTAACAAAACCAGTTTTAAAGTTGTGAGTTTAGGTATTGTGTGTAATTGTGAGTGTAATATCGATAAAATAGTAATAAAGTGGTATAATAACAAAACAAACAACAACATTGCACCAAAAATAAGTATGGTCGACCTTATCATTAAACCGTAGTTACAATTTAGGGCTTTAATAAACTCATTTTGAAGGAGACAATGGTTTTTATGGTAAATAGAAAAAATATTATGAATTATGGCTAGACAAAAAAATTTAGGGGATACTCGTAGCAACCGTAGAAATCGTCTCTTCTCTCTCAGTCCCCTCAGTCGCCACAGAAAGTGCAAGAATACGCTCCAAGTCAGACGGAGATCGTATTTGGACGGCTGGGCGACCCTCCTTCCGCCTGACGTATATTGCACCCTGACTGCACCAGCAGAAAGCGTAACCGAGTTGCTTTGCACGCATCCTAGCAGATCGAAACAAAACTCTGTTTTCTTTAGTTAATCTCTCGTTGAAGAATACTCTTTCAGTCTGCGTACTACACACGCCCAGATCAGAACTGTTGAGCCTCCTTCGTGACTTAGTAGCCCTGAGGAATGCATCACGCGTCAATCGGCGTAAAAATCTGACAACTATCGGTCTTGGCATTCTGGCTCCGTCTTCCGGCAGCGACGTGGTCACGGGGGGGCGGCGTGGCCCCACGCGTGATACCCAATCAACGTCCCTATCCTCCAGCTCAATCCCTATTTTCTTAGCTGCAACGAGTACTATGTGCTGTATATTTTCATTGGCAGTCTCAGGTATTCCAACTATCTCGACTTCATTACGAAGATTGGACTGTGCTTGCGCATTCAATTCAGATTGTAATTGAGTTACCGTAGTACGTAAAATTACAACCTCTGCCTCTCGCTTCTCCAGATATTTCAACCGCTCGTCAGCAGCACCGAGTTTTAGTACCAGCTCATCCAATCGCTCATATGAGTGGGACAGGGAAACTGTCACATCCTCTAATTGTGCCTTAAGGGCGGTAAAAGCCTCAGTCATTGTTCTAAGCTGATCAGTGAGTTTGGTTACATCCGATTCCGTAGATTCGGGAGTTAGTTCAGTCTTTTTCCGAAGGGTGACATTATCAGAGGTAACTCGAACCGGTGTAAGACTATTGTCTCCACCCTTTTTTTGCGTAGCACAGCAATCAGGACACCTCCATTGCTTCTTGCGGTCGGCAGTCAGAGTTGTAACGTTGATACATAGCGTACAAAAACTTTTTTCACAGACAGTAGACATACATCTAACTAAGTGTGGTTCCTTGATAGTTTTCATACACCCGGCACACTTCATACTGATTAAAAGTTAAAAGCAAAGTTCTGGAGAAAATGGGAATAGACAAACTGACAAGCCCTCGATATATATGTGTAATGTTTGTACTTTTAAAAACAATAGACCAAGCAATCTCTTTAGTCGCTAATAAACGTTCAAATAGCTGAGATAGTTCGGGTTCGCGAGAAGAATGTCGTAAGCGCCGTGAATAACGCGTCGCTTACGCGTTGTAACGAAACACTCGCACAATATATGTTAGTGACGGTATGTGCAGTTTTAACCGTAAGATTAAATTGTCCAATATTGAATGTTTAGCACTGTGTATCGGTTCACACACTGATAAGGTTGATGGAAAACACTTTCAAAATGATAATTACTTATAGTCCACCACAAACACTAACTAAGACACAGTAAAAATAATAACTTTAACACGTGATTAATTGCGTGTGTGATTAGAATCACGGTTGACGAACGAATGTTAAGTTATTACAATACCTGTAACATTTAAAAAAGTATGTTTATGTATTTATATCAGTTGTTTAGTACCCATAACACAAGCTCTGCTTACTTTGGGACTAAATGATGTTGTGTGTAAGTTGTCCAAATATTTTTATTTATTTATTTCCTACTTCTTCTGCCAAACCATTCGGGCTGACATTCACAACATCACAATATAATTTTAGATTGGAACAATTGACTTAATAATGAATTGGCCAAAATTATACCCTGTTCTTATATCTGGAGATAAAGTTAAGGAACCTACTCAATATCCTACGTGCTCAGGGTAGGACAGAGAGGACTATACGGAATGGTCCTCCTAAAAATCTGTATGCAACATATTACCTCAATTGATTGAAGGAACATGGAAATGTATTTTTCTAATATTTTTAATGTGGACGTAACTCCGTCTGTCTGTCTGTCTGGCTTTCACGAAATAACTAATAAGCCGATTAAAATGAAATAATTCTAGAGCTTTGAAAAACGCAGAACCGCAGACGAAACCTAGTCAATAATAAAATAGAACACTCAGAACAATGGCAATTAGTTTATTTGCTACAATTTATTGCAACTATTAGTTTATTCAAATTAATTATTTTAAATTTACGACACACAAAAATATTTTCAAGTTCAAATCACTTCACAAAAAGCACGTTATAAATTGCATTTCCAAATAAAACTTTGTTTACACCGAGATTTGTCAGAGAATTCTCATTATTTTTGTTTATTTAACATCAAGTGAGTAAGTCCACGGTATTGTAAAGTACGAGTGTTTATGTGGTGGACAATTTGGCGTGTTTGCCGAGACGGCCCGACTCGCAAACATAGCAGGCCAACGCAAGATTGCTTTGCAAATAAAAATAATGAAAAGTGACCCTTGTTGTGAGGTGGAGTCAAATCGTTAACGTGCTTTGAAACTTATTATCGAAGAAGAAAATGTAGGGCTTTTGCGTATTTTTTTTTTATGAAATTAGTGGATGTAGAAAGTGAGTCTAGAATAGTGATGATAGGAAGTTCCAAAAAGTTCTTGAAAGTTTTTAAGAAGTTGTAGTAAAATTAAGCGAATAAATTGTTAACCATCAAAAGAAATAAGGAAATAGTGTGGGAATGGCAAGCAAATATGAATTAAACTGTATTTATGTAAGGTTTTTTTTTATTTTTCATTTTTTTATCAAAATGACTCTACTCTGCCTGATGGAAAGCATGTGATGCCTGGATTCTAATCCAGGAGTAAGGGTCACCATGATTATTGTGAGGGTTGGCAATGTAGCATGGTGACCCCTACCATGGCGGCCTGGTTACATAATTTTGTGTCATTCTCCTGGACTTCGGAGGCCGGGAGAATGATGCAGAATGATTAGGCCTCCGGTCTCACACTCACCAACGAAATACGATAGCAAGAGTGCTGTCATTATTAGGATGGTCTTCTGTGTGAGGGTAGTACTGCACCGGTCGAGCCGACCCGTTCGTGCTGAAATCAGCGGGGCTCTACTATGTATTAAAATTTAAATAAATATAAGATATATGTGCTAGATTAGACGCGTATTACAATGTTAATAATAAATTTTATATTGATCTTACGTTTACAATTGTTTTATTTTGTTTGTAACCTTTAAGAAAAGATGACACATCTAAAGGTAATGCAGTTATACAATTGAAGATAAGGAAAAAAAGTATCAAAAGTGTGTGGCAAAATTAAAAATAATAATAATACATATCTTCACAAATTTCTTGAGATGACCCGTCCCAAGAGTAACTTCTATGATTCGACGACCGAGTACACCTAGTAATCGTTAATCATCATCATCATCAGCCCATCGCGGTCCACTGCTGGACATAGGCCTCTCCAATTGCACACCATTTTGATCGATTTTGGGCTTCTCGCATCCAGCTCCTGCCAGTCAACTTGCGCAAATCGTCACTCCACCTGGCCTAATACTCCACATAATCATTGCATACGATTTAAAACTTTAAAAGCTTTAAAAGTTAGAGTGATGATATTAGCTATACTATTAACCATAATGTATTGCGAACAACAGTATTAAAAGCATCAATCTCAATAAAGTATTGATGTAGGTTTACTGTTACGAATTTAGCCACTCTTCATTAGTCTCATTCAGCACATTAGCGTGAGTACCGGTTCCCTACTCAGCAGTAAACATGCAAGGGGCTCCAGCCGATCAGCTCCTATTATCTCCTTTAATTAAGATTGTCAGGATCGTTGGTTAAGCCTGATGCCTATAAGTGAATCCTTTTTGATTGCTCATATAGTAGTTTAATCATTGGCAATTTTTCTTTCTTCAGTAACTAATACAGGGACCTAAAATTTTCTTTACATTTAGCTGCGTTTTCTCGTTTTATTACGGGCCTGAACGTATATTGGTCAAATACGTATATTGATTGAAAAGGGGAGTAAAATTATGTATAATAATACTACAGAAATATTCCAATAATAATATTTTCATACAGAATTGTTGACCTGTCGATCGAGTCGTTCGGAGGTGGTAACTATAGTTCAACAATTTTGAAGAATTAGAAGCATTTATTGTTACATAGCAATATCATCAACATCATCAGCCCATCGCAGTTCATTGTTGGACGTAGGCCTCTCCCATTTTGATCGTATTTGGACATATTTTTTTATGTATCCAGTTTTTCAATATAAGTTCGACACAGTAAAGTTTTTGGAGATGGTATATACCATTGCACAGATAGACTTCAACCGTCTATTCTTATAATTTTAGCAGAAGTTTTATGTCTCTTTCTCCAACATGGAGAAAATGCCTCGTCTTCCATCAACAACAGAAACAGAGGTTCTCAAACAGGGTCAGCTGTACGTGACTTCTCCATACTCATCTCAGCACACGCCTTCACCAAGTATGTACTGAAATATGATCTCCTCCGATGATAGATTTAATAAAATGTATGTGAACTTTCTCGTAACATATAAAGGCACATCGCAACATGTTAAATCGCGACGAACATTTAAAAATAAAATGCAGATCGCACAAAAGCAAAATGTAAGTCTTTACGAGGTATTAAGAGTTTTATTGTCCATAAAGCGGAAGATACCGTTATTCAATGGCTTAAGCATCTAAACAGTAATCACTTAATGTGTAATTTGGGTATTTTCGTATGTGAGTATAGGAGTTTACAACTCGATTTAAAGTACACTTACGATTGAGGACCGGGCAACGGTTTTTATTACTACGCCATGACTTACTTTTATTTTCTATTTTAAAATAAAAGTATTCAAATAAATTATTATGGTTTATTTGGTGACGAATTAAGAAAACAAAGTGTTAGCATCCCTAATCATCCCGAGGGTGTTCAACTGATGAAGTACACTACGCAAGACAACAGAATTGCAAAGAGCAGCCAAACTTGAAACATACTGTTTACTAACTCTTCTGGTCAGCCTGTACACAACAGTATACTGCTAAAGGCTTTAATGATGACGATTCGTGGGAGAGCCACAAAGGGCCCATAAGTACTTCGGTACATATGGGCTGACTTGACCAGAACAAAATAATTTCCAGAATAAAAATCTTTCCCACTGAATGCGAAGGTGGGGTAGTAAAAAAAAAGACAATGCACTTACAGCTGTTAATCGAGTTACACCTATCAAAGGGCGTTGGTAACCACTTCTCAGAGTTTTTCCCAGATTGCCCTCATATATAAGAATAATAATAAAGATTAAACACAACTTCAGTTATTTTACGAGTTCACTCCCAAAATGAAGTCAGAATAAAGAAACTTTATTTTATTTAAAAGCGGTTTTCGGGATCAATTGAATAAAATGAAATCAATTTGAATACTGACAGTATTTAATTATAAAAGAAATGTTTACTTTACGCAGACGTTTTGAGACCGAGTTGTTTTATTCAGTTCCCTGTAATTCAATTAGGGTAAGTCAACAGATTTTAGATTAGAAGTGATATAAGATGTCTTAGTCATTGACAAGAAATATTAAAGGGACTTAAAGGGACAAAAAGAAATTATAAAAGTATATAGCTTTCGCCTACAGCTCCATCCGCGTGTATCTCGATTTTTGCAGTGAAAAATAGCCTATGTGTTATTCTGATATATAAGTTATATTAGTATAAACTTTCATACAAATCCGTTGAGTAGTTTTTGCGTGAAAGAGCAACAAACATACATACATACATACAAACTTTCGCGTTTATAGTATTAGTAAGGACTCTATCAGTCAATCCAGGCTCTGCTTAGTTTGAAGCTAGATAACGTTGTGTGTTAGATATCTTTAACATTTATATTTGTACTGACGAACTTATGACATTGGCATCCTCTACTAGTGTACCGTTGGATGACGTTTGAAAGGAAAACCCAGAGTCAGAATAACAATTTGTGAATCACACAAAGCGTTTTCCCGCGTAGAAACGTAGGTAGTGAACCCACAACTCTTGGTTAAGTAGAAAGTCGCGTAGGACCGCTTAAACTACTAGGCCAACCGTGCATTCAAGTTTATACAAATGAGATGGTGGACTACACTTTTTGTTGTGGACTTGTAAACTTGAAACGTACATGCAAACACTATTAGTTTTTCAATCAAACCCAAACCCTTTAACTTAACAGTCTCCATTTTTCTTTGACATTAGAACCTTAATAATGTTGTCACTTATAATTCAAATTAATTATGGTTGATTTTGGAGCACTTGGTGACCACTAGTAATCAGTAAATCTGAGTGCGCTTATAACTTAGAACAAATTCTCTCCTATCTAAACACGTTGAACAGCAAAAAACTACTTCCCCTTTCTGGATTTCGGCGGTAATTACGTTTGCGTTTTCTCAAAATGTTTATTCACTAATATTTTTGCTGCCCTCACAAACGTCAACTTGAATTAGCCACTAGTGGAATTTGGTTTAAAGAGTTCCTCAATTATTTGAATATAAGTGGATTAAATGAAAAGTTAGTTTAAAAAATGCATTTTTAATGCATGAAAATTGCAACATCGGTATTATATTACATATTATATATACTGATGCATATTTACAAAAACCGGGGGTACCGCCTCGGGTTTAAACCAAATGACGAATTAAGAATACAGAGTGTCACCACGCCTATTCATCCCGCGGGTGCCGTAAAAGGCGACTAAGGGATAAACTACGCAAGACAACATCAATGCAAAGAGAAGGAAAACTTGAAACCAACCCTTTTTTTTTTTTTTTTTTTTTAATGTGTGAAATATCATCATGGACCGTCACCCCACCGGGGGTTACGGCGGGGTGGTGTGTCGGACTTGAACCGACTAAAAAACACACAGTGTGCCCTCTCCGCGCTTTTCCGTTTAGGAGGGGGAGAAGTCCAGGGTGGGATCTCCTTCTGAACTTCTCCAGCGCCTGCCCGCTCCTGATGCGGGCACCGTCTCTGTACGACGACCCTCTCTTAGGCGGCGTCCGGCACACACCGACGCCGCCCCCTCGCGGCTGGCCACATAGTGCGGGTGGAGGGAAAACCCGTCCCGTCCACCCGCGGCCACACTCAAGGCGGCATGAGGCGCAGATGTTCGCGCCTCCGCCGCCCGAGTCGCCGGCGGCGAATCTGGTCCCATTGGATGTCGTCCTCCCGGGCCTTCTCCGCCGCCTCCTTCTGCGTGATTACGTCCTCGCAGAAGGTTGCGACCGCGGTAAATGAGCTCTCGCTGCCGACCATGGAACGAACGACGGCCGGCAGCGAGAGATCTCCTCCGATGACTGCAGTGAGGACCCGGCGCTGCGTCTCCCATGCAGGGCAGACCGCCAGCGTGTGATGAGCCGAATCCTCACTGCAGTCGCAGTGGTGGCAGGCGGGACTCAATTCCCTCCTGACGACAGAGTGCAGGTACTTTCCGAAGCAACCATGCCCGGAAAGAACCTGCGTCAGTCGGAAGGTAAGGGTCCCGTGCTGCCGCACTGCCCATTCGTCGATGACCGGCTGAAGCGCCTCTACGGTGGCGAAGCCAGCACGTGGAGTCTCCAGCCGGACCAACCAGCGATCCATCGTGGCTCGGTGAGCGGCTTCGCGCCACTCGCGCACGTCCTCGGGCGGAGGTCCAACTCCACCACTCTCCGCCCGGTAGTTAGCCACTCGCCGATAAACGTCGGCGAGCACTTCCGCCTCCAAATCCCACGGGGGTGTTCCGGCCAGGGCGCACACCGCCTCCGTCGATACGGTGCGGTAACCCCGTATGGCTCTGACCGCCAGAGTTCTCTGCGGCCGCCTGAGGCGCGCCCTATTCTGCTCGGTCAGAGCCGCCGCCAAACCAACCCTTTACCAACCCGTCTGACCAGCGTGGTATAGTAGGCCAAAATCTCCTTTCTAAGGAAAGGCCTATGTCCAGCAGTGGACTGTTGAAGGCCATCTAATGAAGGCCATATAATCATCATCATCATCAACAGATGATGATGATGATGATTATAAAGATGTATTCTGATACGAAATTCGACATCGTAGGTAGTAGAGCCACGCTGATTTCAGCACGAATGGGCCGGCTCGACCCAGGCAGTACTACCCTCACACAGAAGACCATCCTAATAATGACAGCATTTTTGCTATCGTATTTCGTTCACTGAGTGTGAGACCGCAAGCTCAATAATTCTGCATCATTCTCTCGGTATCCGGAGGCCGGGAGAATGTTGCAGAAACTGAACTGACCAGGCCACCATGGATCACCATGTGGCATTACCTACCCTCACAATGAGGATAGTGACCCGTACTCTTGGATTCAAATTATGCTCATGCAGGCAGAGTAGAGTCACTTTGGTAGGCTGAAATATATATGTAACAAAATGCATCAAATTTGATGTTTAAATACCATTAAATACAGACACCAACATATCGCTTTAGCTTATAATTTGCACCAGATTCACTTCACCTCCAGACCTTCCAGTAATGTTTGGCACGATAGGACACGAGGTATGCGACATGGTTTGGGGACAATGTACCTTTGTACCGGCACATGTACGCGTCCGAATCAACTTAGTTATGTTGCTAACTACTTTTTGTGACCGTGAAAGGTGAAACTGATGGAGACTCATGAATTAGCGTGATACCTTGGGTAATTTCCGTTAACCTTGTACCATCTTGTGTAAGATGGATTAAAGTTGTTAGTATTGAGAGAAGTAGATTATTAGTTGGTTACTCCTAAGAAAGTAGATAAATATAAAGAAGTTTCTAAAACTCTAAATATAAATTTGCGATAACTTTTTGAATTTATTTTGACAGAAATATGAACATCTCTACTAATGTTATAAAGCTGAAAAGTTTGTTTGTTGAATACGCTAATTTCAGAAACTACTGGTTCAAATTCGAAAATTCTTTCCATGTTAGACAGTCCATTCATTACGCTACGACGAATAGAAGCAGGGAATCAACAGAAAGAGTTGCACAAATGTAAGTTTTTATTTTTTGATAACTTCTAATGCGTACGTTGCTTTAAAGTTACGAAAAAATAATGTGTGAAAGAACTTTATACGTTCTAAAAAAAGTGCGAGGCAGTATACGTCTCACTTGAAACTTTTTTAGCTAAACAAATTAGTCCAAGCTGTATAACATCTGTATAATATATATTGCAGAAAATAGACAGGAGTGGCGATTGCTCCACCGACAAGGACATGACCCATAAAGGCAGGCTGCGTCCGTGGTCGGGCCCAACCGTTTGGAACGCTGTCGGCCTACGCGAGCGGTTGGTTTGGTCGGCGGCTAGTTCCGAAGAAAAAGAACGCCTTCTAAATTCAAAAGAAATTGAGGAATATCATTCCGTAGCGAGAGCTTAGAACACGTAGCGAGCATCGTTCGTCATCGGTTGGGACAAGGTTGCGTGGGTGGTTTTTGTTTATTAAAATACTGGTGTGTACTAGCACTAGTATTTTATTAAACACCCACCTATTTTTACATATTTTATTTCTAAAGCTACTATTTTACGTCTCACAGGAAACTACTTTAGAATTGGATGACGATCTGTTTGTGACAAACGCATTAATCCATAGAATCATCAACCAGTCCAAAATCATGTTTTTTTACTGTAAACGGGACTTATTCGCGATAAAATTAAAAAGGTTACGACGTTTGGAAGTTCAAAAATATTTGTTAACTGATGTAGCAAGCTATTTAGCGCCGCAACCGAAACTGTGTTAGCAGAAAAGATTGAAAGAAAGAAAAATAAACAGCTTTTTGTCTTTGTTGTGGAAGCAAATACACATTAACTGTATTCGCTTTCAAATCCAAAAAGTAAGTGGTAGTAAAATATAGGTATTTTGAAGAAGTACTTGCTCAAAATGTTGGTAGTTATAAATACATCTTAAAACCCAAGGTTATCTTGAAGCGTAGCCGAAACTAGTTATTTACCTAACTCTATTATAAACAGCATTCAAGTTAGTGAGAAGTCGACCCCTGCGGTAAGACAACGCTCCTGATTATCTAACACATTCCCTTTTGAAGCTTCATCTGCCGTACTCAGTAACCTTGCATCTCAAAGTGATTTTGTAAACTGAACGTAAATAATTGTTGCACGATTTCTTTAAGATGGTATGCAGTAGATAATTGTAACATTATTCCGCAGGAGGTAGATACATATTTTATTTGACTGTCTCGGTGGCGCAGTGGGAGCATATGCGACTACTGTGCTTGAGGTATCGGGTTCGATTCCCGGGTCGGACCAAATGTTTGTGTGATCCGCAAATATTTGTAGAGTTATGGTGTTTTATATCTGATAATATTTATGTAGTTGTCTAGTACGCATAATACAAGCTCTGCTTAATTTGGGATTAGATGGCTTTGTGTGTAAGATATCCGAAATATTTATTTATTTATTATTTTATTTATTTATATATGGCATTAAGAATAATATCAATCAATTCTGGGCCCTACACTATTCCTCATCTACGTAAACAGCTTATGCAATCTCACACTCCCAAACGTTCGCATAATTACGTACGCTGATGATACGGCTCTACTAGTGCATGGTAGGGACTGGAAGGAGATCCATGAACGTTCAGAGTTTGCCTTGAGAGCTGTGATGTCATGGTTGGCCGAGAACAGTCTTGCTCTCAATATCGCTAAGACAAATTACATGCCCTTTTCTCTAAAAACTTCCTTACAGCCGGATATCTCCTTTAGTATCAGGGCACATACTTGTGCCACCGGTTCCCATCGATGTAAGTGTCTTCCCCTAAACAGAGCAGAAACAGTTAAATACTTAGGGATTGTAATAGACAAACTAATTTCGTGGGATGACCAGGTGAAGGTACTGACCGGTAGAGTGAGAAAATTGATTGCGTTATTCAGGAACCTTCGCTTCACTGCTGATTTTGCCACACTACGTATGGTGTATTTCGCAATCTGCCAGTCGATTCTATGTTTTGGTGTCACAGTTTGGGGTGGTGCTACTAAAACGCGGTTTCTGCAGCTAGAAAGGGCACAGAGGGCTATACTTAAAGTTATGACCTTTAAACACTTTCGGTATAGCACCACCCAATTATATAAAGACGTGGAGGTCCTGACCGTGCGACAACTCTTTGTACTGAATACTATACTACGGATGCACTCTCTTCTGCCTTATCATCCAATTAATGTAAAAAAGCGCAGATCGGCTAATGTCATTTCAAGACAACCTCATAGAACCAAACTGGCTGCACGCCATTTCGGGACACTGGGGGGTCGATTATATAACATAGCTAATAAAAAATGTAAAATTTATCACTGTAGTAGAACACAATGCAAAATTACGTTAACATCATGGTTGAAATCCCTGTCGTATGGAGAAACTGAGTCATTATTGTTGGCTGGAGAGTGAAGAACAAAAACAAACACACACACACACACACACACACACACACACCCACACACACACACACACACACACAGGCGCGCGCGCGCGCGCGCACACACACACACACACACACACACACACAACACACACACTATACAGCAGTATTTTAATCACTTTTAAACACTTTTTATTTTATATTTATATTTAATGTTATACTGATAATTTTCCTGTTTTATCAATGTATCGTCTCAAAAGCATTGTACAACTCAGCTTTATTTGAATATGCATTATTGTGACAACAAGAGGGAGCCCTGGCACTCATAACACAAGTTCAAACTTAGCTTGAGTGCCAGAGGTCAAAACTGAGAAAATCGTTACAATTTATATCGAATTATAATAAACAAATTATGAATAGCATATAAGAAACTGTGTAAAGCTTAAAAATTGTAATATTTGGAAATAAAGAATATTATTATTATTATTATTATTATTATTAATAATTCGAAAAGGTGAGTTAAAATTGGTAAAAATAAATAGTTACATTATGGAAGTTGATAGGTACCAGAGTAGAGAATTACTAGAAAATATACAGCCAAAGAAAGTATAGGTCGGTTGTCTAGTAGTTAGCGACCTTAAGTGCTGAGAGCTTAGCGAGCATGGTAGTCGATTCCCATCCAACATAAATACTCGTGTAAACGCGGGGGACTTCACAAACATACAATAAACGGACACAAAGAACTCCCAAACTCAGGATAACAATTTGAGAATCACACAAAATGTTATCCCGTGTAGGATTTGAACCCGTAGCGGCGTAGCGACCGCTTAGACTCGATCAACCGTGCAGTCAAAAACACTCAGGCTATCATTGGATATTTTTCAGTACTCTGGCTATCATATAATAGTATAGGTGTTGCCTAGTTTAGCCGCGTGTTAGATATGAGAAGTTATTTAAATTAATTGTTCATAATATTGTAAAGCTGTAAAGTTTGTTCATTTCATTTGTTCATTATCTCGGAAAGTACTATTTGGTTTGAAAACTTTAAAGGGGAAAGTGCAATAAACCGACAGGGCTACTTTTAAATTGATATTATTAAATTAAAACAAAAATTAAACTTCTTCCTAGCCTTTATTCCCAACATTATTTGGGGTCGGCTACTAGTTCAACCGGTTTTAACTGAATATCAGTTTTTCCACGGAGCGACTGGCAACCCTTAGAAAGAACTGAAACTCGAATGTTGAACTAGTAGTCAGTATATTTGAGGGCACTGACTTCCCAATAACGGTTGCCATAGATGTTAATGACAACCGGTACCGACGGCTTAACGTACTCTCATAGGCACGGGTGTGAATCACCGTCAAACTTGCATACTTCGGCCTGTTAGGTACTAAGAATTTCCTGTAAGAAACTTACCTAACAACACTTTTGGTCCGATTCTTTCTTTTGATTCTAAAATAAACTGTTTATTATAAAATCTACAAGGTCCTACGCCGTGATTATTGTACGTAGTCTAGTGTGGTACTGTACGAGACTACAGGTCATACGGCTCGTGAACGTTTTTCATTAACTCACCAAAATTAAGTCGATTGGGAAGGCCACTCCTAGGTGAAAAATGCGAACTACACATCATGCCATTACTATAGCATTTGCTTAATGAAAATACATTGTTTGGTTGACCCTCGTTTTAATTTCATTTTAAATTTTTTAAGATTATTTTATGAACTGTAGGCAATATTCCAAATGGATGATAACAGTCCTCGCTAGCAACCATTATTGACATGCTGTCAGATGAGGACGGCTGATGCGCAGAGATCTCTTTCTGAGGATTTGTGATGTTCCAGAAAGAGACTGCTAAATAGGATCGAAAGAGGGTCAATCCTGAATGAAAAATATGGCGGCTTTAAAAACAAGAGCCACCTCTGGTACCCACTTTAGTAATAGGCTGATAGGCAGGAGAAAGCTTGTGATTCTCACGGCATAAAGCTGAGTTAGGTGCGGCGACAACTCTGGGAGGGGGGCTCTCAAATCACATGGTCCTGGGTTTTTAGGATGGTTTTAGTGAAATTACTACATACTCCTAATTGTTGTTTCTATCAAGATAACGAATTATTGAAACCTATTTATTTATGATTACGCCAGTGCCCTTCACTAAGGTATAAAAATAACAATAAATATAAGATTTTGTTCTGCGATGGGATGCTGTAATAACGGCATCTGTTTACTTAGGTGGAGACGAAACGTGAGATCAAATTGTGACGTAATTTGGAATAAGTAAGAGTTAGTGATAGTATAAAGATTCTCTATTTTTTTTGAAAATGTAAGGAGATTTGATAGAGACAGTTCAACTTTTACTGGAATGTGACTATTAATTTAAATAAATAATTATAAATATTTACGAATCACAGAAACATTTGGCCTGACCTGTTTTTTTTTCCCGTGCGGAATTCCCCGCGGATACCACAAGTATGTCGGACTCGAACCGACTAAAACCGCACGCCGTCTCTTGAACTATCGGGCCACCTACGGCTTCTAGATGACCCTCTTCGGTGTGGGAACAGGGGCGTGCACGCTGGGTAGTGCTCACGTCGCCATCCGGGCCTGCTTCTGCTGGAGTGACAGATCGCATTACCTCTCACCCTCAGGCATGCTTATGAAGGACGGAGATCGTGACATTTGACCTGACACCTCAAGATACCTCAAGCACGGCAGTCGCATTGAACGACGTATTGTACGTTGTATTGTTTCATATACTTCGTAGCGAACATCAATTTTGTCAACATCTCTTCTTCCTTTTTCCCAGTTCAATTTAATTACGAAATGACGTCTTCACTTCTTATCATATTCATTGTGAATGCAGATAATATAGAATGGTCAGCCACTATGGCGGTCTATCGAGGTGATCCTGCATCATTGAGGAAACTCACACTCACTAAGGAAACACGTCACTTTACGTAAGTCTTCTTTGTGAGGGTAGTTCTGCTGATATTGTGGCTCTACTTAAAAGTATGAGACCAACTACTAAACTTTAACTATGATTGATTTCATAACAACATATAGTTGTTATTTGATCTTGGCTTAAAAAGTTAAAACTGGTTTAAGTTGGTAAGAAAGTAAGTTGGTATTGCCGGGTTAGACGTACACATTTCTGTTATTGTAACAAATTTATTATTCTCAAATGTTCCACATGAAATAAGTCATACCAATGCGTGTTACGAAGACGATTGCAAAAGTCGAGGATTATCTGATTTTCCGAGTCAGGTGTTCACATAAGCTGATTCGATAACAATTATTCGATATTATTGTGACGAAACTCATTATTTCGGAAGAGATTAGTATGATTGAAGATTTAAAAAAATGTTTTTTTTTCATGAACGTATGTCATTTTCGTATGACGATATTGTATACTTTTGAAAGGTCCCTAATGAAATGGTGTATATTTTTTGTAGCGGTTGACTCGGCATATTTATTCATTTTACGAGCAGACATAAACTTATAAAGAAATAAATGAGTGTAATATAATAAAGAGTGTTCATGGAGTTTCTTGTCTGTTCTTCTCCATAGGATCTACGAATTGGAATAGACAATTAGCTTCACGACTGACTACTGACTGACTACTTGACGTTTCAAAAGTGCCGTTGTATGGTTTATTGGAAATAAAATGGTTTGATTTGATTTAAAACTACAGTGAGTGTAAACAATGATATCTTTGCTAATATGAACTTCCTTAAATGAGTTTTAGAACACAAATTTACACACAAAAGCTGTCAGAATAGAACATAGACATATTCATGTATAGTTTAGAGTTTAACAGAGTGACAATCAAGAGAGAGCGAGTGGCAGTCGAACGCAATTCACCGTGAATCGAATATATATCTTTTTTCTACCACAAAAGGTTTATTTCCTGTTTACATATAACCATTTTCTATTTTTGAAACAATTGATGATTGTTTTTTTTGTAGCTTCATTCCTTTACATATATTTCGATAAATAAAATGTTCTGTAACGATTTACGTTGTGGGTGTTCTCTCTCAAAACACGCTGTTATTTTGTGTGACAAAAAAGCAAACATTAAAAACAAAAGGCGAAATGTAAAAATGTTTATTTAAAAGTAAGAATGTCGGAATAGTACGCGTTCTTTGTTTTACTTTGTGTACCCTCACTTTGTTCTTTTGTTGTAACCGAAGTTATTTTGGCTTAATTTCACTAAAATATAGGTATATTTAAGTTCGTTGGGCGGCTTCTTTTTATTATCTTTTGTGCGTTAATACGTTTCATTGACTGTTTTGAAGGGTTCTGTTACCTGTCGAAAGTTTGGTTATTTTTATGGGATACAGGGACGAACGAATCTAGAATCAGGAGGGAGGATGGTCTCTGATAAGCCTTACTGATTGAAAAATAATGGAAGAATAGCCTTCAACGATTTTTGTGGGCCTTAACATGACTTTCTTTTGCACAATTTTGTAGAATGTAATTTTTTTAGAATAAGTTTATTGTTATTATTTTTTCAAATTAATATCATATTAGGCAGACTGTAGGTTTGTTATTTTATAATGAGTGTAAATATACTTCTTATATTTTGCGCTAGTATCCATAGTTTTTCCGGACCCGGATTTCTTTTGTAATTTTTATGGAGTTCGAATTACATGTACGACTTGATATAGCAAGATTAATAATTGACATACAGTACTAGTTTTCGCCCGCGGCTACGCCCGCGTCTATGTTGGTTACCGGGGTAGCTAGCTGTGTCCTTTCTCAGTCTTTAGACTATTCGGGTACGAAAGTTTAAAGTTCAAGTTCTTTTAAAAATAGACAGACGGACAGAAGCGGCAGAGGACTTTATTTTATAAATTGTACTAGCTGATGCCCGCGTCTCCGCTCGCGCCCTAGGAGTATGAAAAATAGATGTTGGCCAATTCTCAGATCTACTAAATATGCATAAAAAATTTCATAAGCATCCGTCAAGCCGTTTCGGAGGAGTATGGCAACGAACATTGTGGCCTTTTTTAGAGACGACTATGTCTGTAGAGTCGGGCTCTACAGACATTCATGAAACGGACACAAAGAACACCTAGACTCAGAACAATAGTTTTTGGATCATGCAAAGTGTTGGTTGATGTGGAATTTGAACCCGCAACACTAAAATACCGCTTAAACCGTGCAGTCAAAGCATTTTAAATGTTTGAAATTGAAAGATGTATTTTTTAAATATGACCAACGACAATACAATGCGCCTATAATATTCATGTATCAAGAAAATACCCTGAAATTTGAACCTCCTCCTTTTCGTCGGCAAAAGTAACACCGCAGAAACTGAGTTTCGACGATCAAAATTAAATGTCACTGAGACTGAGTCGTCTCTCTTTTCGGGGATAACTCTAGAAATATCATATTTCTATTAAATTACATTTTCTATTACTATTACTACTACTATAATGTAAACTTATTTTAATAAATCAATATTTATAAATCTGTGGTATTATACATTTTTACCATGGTCGTCGTCGAAAGAATATTGTTTTATTCACTAAAAAAAATTCTAAAAGCAGATTTTACGTAAAAAAACTGACAACACTGATAGAGTCAGAAATTTAATTTATAGCTCATACAAAAATTTGTCCCATGAATGATTTGAATCCACAGCACTCAACGCAGTAAAAAACAGCGAGGAGAACGCATAAACTAATACGCCATCCGTGCAAGTTAGTTGAGCGATTCTGCTTTTTGTTTTTTAGCTTTATCTTAGCTCTAAATCATCATCATTAAAGCCTTTAACAGTTCACTGCTGAATACAATTTACCTTTTCTTTCTTTTTTTGAGGGTTTAAATTTAAACAAGGAAGGTACTATAACTATTAATTTAATAAAAAGTACGAATGATTATAAATATATATATTACTAATTCTGGTTTTCTTTTTGTTATTTTGTTTACTGTAAAATAATTATTTTGTAACTATTTTAATAATAATGTCGAGTCTATTCTTAATTTTTTTTCAGATTATGTTATACTTGGAAGATAATAGAAGTTTTAATTATGAATCCATAGTGTATGAAGATATATTAAGTTCATGTAGATATTTACACTTATAGACCTATACTACAAGTTGGTAAATATAAAGTTGGTATTATTTTATAGTTGTAATGGAATAGGCGTTTGTCTTCCATCTCATCTGATGGAAAGTGTAGATGAAGACGAAGGTACATGCCCATCCAAAAGAAACCTGTTCACTCTACTCTTAAAGGCTCCAGAGTTTAACTTATCAGGAAAAATAGACCCAGGCAGTTTGTTCCAAATTTTGGTGACTCTCACCAAAAACGAGATGTCAAACCGTTTGGTTCGACTTTTGGATATTTAAATTGTTTTAATTCTATTATAAATAATTATAATATTCTGTCTTTTTTGAAGCCCTCCTCCTTGAAGTCGGTTAATAAAATTATCATTTTTTTCATTTTATCTGCCAGTCCTAGACCATCTCATTTCCAAAAGACTTTATAACTATACAGTGCATTTATTTTCAAATATTTCATAGTAATTAAAATACAAATGTATTATAAAAAAATGAATTTTCTAAAAAACCTAAGCCTCAGTTTCGAAGTTCCCAATCGACCTACCTTACGTTTAAGTAGACGTCAGCGTTCCGGCGACAGGACTCTCATGTCGAACTTGAGGATGGCTGCCATGACGTCTGTTCTGCTTCGCGTGTCTACTGGCACTGAGCAGCAGCACGAGGAGCCTCGACATCTCGGTGGGCGGGCCAGACACGCCTCCCGGCAACAAGTTGCCTCCTTACACACCAACTTAGGATATCTGCTGTTGATTTTTGTAAGACGTTTGAGGCTAGGGTACATGAGATGACTTTTCTTTCATGTAATTTTTGTTATGAGAAAGAAAAGTCAGCTTCGATAACGTGGTAGCCAAGCCATCGGACTTATAACCAAGTAGTTGCGAGTTTGACTCCCATAAACAAACTAAACATACTCTATACAAATATATAAAATTGCTGTCTGTTTGTAATATCAAATCAACAGTTTTTTTACTAAATTCGAACGAAAATATATCTTATACTTTCAACAAAAAATCAATTTTTAAATAGGTATTCTGTCTGTCTGTCCGCCTGCTTTTTACGGGTAATCTCGGGAACGGTTGAACTGAATTTGACGGGACTTTCACTGGCAGAAGAAGTAGAAAAAAGATTCTTCTCGTCTTTTAAATTCTTATGTTGAACCAACATTTTGGAAACTACGAGTATGGTTGTTAACTTTTGGTACCTTACTGTAAGTACCAGAACTTGTTCTACTTATATAACAACATGAAAATGATAGCAAGGATTATTTTAAATAAATAGTTACAGTGACCGCTCGTAAGTTTAAATAATTGAAGGGTCAAGGTAATTATAAACCACCACACAAACACGCATACACTAGTAGTTAAAAAATCCCAAACAATGTAGGTTTTCCTAGAAGTTATAATAATTTTAACTAATTTCCTAAGATAATATTTTTATGTTTATTGCTACATATATTTCTCACAGCTAAAGGAAACCAGTATCGAGTTTCATCTATATATATAATAATGAAACCCGTTTTCCTTGGTCACGGCATCACGCGTGAACGGCTGGACCGATTTCGCTCATTCTTTTTTTATAATATAGCTCGATGTACGAGGATGGTTCTTAGGAAAAAAAAAATGAAAAAATATCTGATAACTTTTATTGGAGGGGTTCCGAGAATGCAAAATAATTGAGTTACGTTGAATCGACTGTTAGGCGGTACGAAGTTCGCGGGGTCAGCTAGTAGTAGATAATTGTAATATCCACTTATTATTTCATTATTTTTGTACGAAGTTTACAAATTAAGCGTATTTTACAAGTTAGGCTTCTATCGTCAACTAATAAAGTTATCTAATCCGTTATAGATAATTCTGCTTTAAAGTTCATCACATGTCATCATCATCATCATCATCATCCTACGCAGTCCACTGCTGGACATTGGCCTCTCCAATTGCACGCCACTTAGTTCGATCCTCGGCTACTCGCATCACCACTCTCACCACATATCACCACTCTGCCTAGCCTGTGGATGTCGTACACTACGTATTATGTATTACCATCATAATTTTTTTTAGAGTTTTAAAGCCAGCTGTTTAGCTTTTAGAGGGGGAGGGGGGAGGACGCCTTATTTTACAAAAAAAGCCTTTTTATAAAGACACATATCCATGGTAAATTTCATCTTTCTAGCACTAACCGGAAGTTGGTTGGATCGTTTGAAGTTTCTGTCAAATAGTTTGCCAAGTGGGAAAATGCCTGTTCACCCAAGTAGGCCCTTCTGAAGGGAGCTTGTTAAGTTTCCAAGACTATTTAATCACAAACAGTACCTAACATGTAGCGAGTAGAATAAAAACAACTAAATAAAATTACAATTAGTTTTTACTTTAGCAATATATAATAAATATATGTATGTACTTGTAAATTGGCTTGGAAAATTTTATGTACGGGCTTTTCCTTCAAAAGTTATTTAAACAAAAAAGTGTAATTTACATTCTGATATCATTTCATCATCAACAACCCATAACGTCCCACTGCTGGGCTCAGGTCTCCTCTCATTCTGATATACTTTATGGAAATACCAATATTTGGATTAGCCATTGAAACTTTAAAATAAATAATAGTACCTAATATTATAACAGGCTTCAGTGAAAACTTAAAATAATTTATATAACAAATAAGATAAATTCTTAAAATTATACAAATAAAATAAAGCTAAAGAGTCTTTGTAACAAAACTATCAATTAGATCTGAATAGTAACTATTTCATTGGATAGTGTATTTTGTGAATAACATTATAAAAACAGTCAAACATTACACTACGACACTTAGGAGTGGAGCAGTAGTCATTTACACGGGAGCTAGGATCTGCCAGTCATTTAACAACAAAAAATTGCATTTAGTGTAAAAGAAAAAACGATTTTTATTTTTTATTAAATAGTAGATTTCCGTTACATTTATTTGCCGAGTCCGTCCTCCACTATCCCTAAGATCTCACAACAGATAAATAAACATCGTGGAACCCGCCCCGGCTGTGATCTTCTTAGATTTGACCAATCAACCCTCGCGCGCTGATTGATCGTCGTAACTACAACTACTAAGAAATATCTCCGGCTTTTCCAATGCTGAATTGCGTATAAAAATCCGCGTCATCTCCTGCCCCAGATCGTAATGGGTTATATTTTATTTATATATGTATGTATTTCGTTAAGACTCCTTATGTAATAGATTAAGTGTAACTTTGATTCGAGTGGAATATATATGTCGTGGGCATAATATCATTTCATGATGTCAGGGTCACTCATATTATTGTAATGATAAATTAAATCTTTAGTGATTATATTTTGAAACTAGCTTCCTCTTGGATGTTATCCGCTGTGCTGTGGTCAGATGAACCTTAACTACATGTTCTTTTATATCCTAACTTTACCTACCTTTTTTATTTTTATAAACTTCCTAATTAACTTTTATGCTTGGCCCCACGGGACGAGTTCAATTACAAATGAAAAGTATGTTTTTAAATGAAAATAAGCTTGAACATAAAGTTGACTTTAGTTCATATTTGACTTATGTCGGATAAACTGTCCGTATAAGCTTTATTATTATAGTTTATGTCTTAATAAGGTGGGTCGCTTTGATTAACTGTGCGAATCGCTAGTTTCAATTAATTTTGAATCTACCTCTTGTATTGACCACAAGTGAATTAGAAATAATGTAATAGTGCGTATGATATCATTACATTACTTTTAAAAGAGGTCAAACTTTTCCACCAATGGCTGGTGGATGGCTAAAAGCCAAGAGGTGCCGAATAATTTTCGATGAACTCTACCCTAGGGTTAGCCTTCAAGGCGGCCTGTTTTTCTAGCATAGCAGGAGATTGGCAGGCAGGTGCCTATGTAGGCTATACCTTCACATTCATCTTTTGCAAGCTGACATCATTATCACACGCCAATGTAGAATAAACAACAAATTCAAATTCAAATTCAAAATTCTTTATTCACTTAGGATGCAATACATCTCTTGTGACAGGTCAAGATTCTACATGTACATTTATGCCATGTTCGCAAACAATAGGTAGAGCCGGAGAAAAGAACATGGCAATAAAAACTCGCGGCCACTCCTTTCAAATAGCCAATGTTTACATGGTTTTAATGTTTATAAACCTGATATGGGTGTAAGGTGCTGCCACTAATATACTATACACCATGTTAGAGGACTGATGCAAATTATAGTGATTAAAAATTAGAACATAAGCTAATTTAAAAAAAAAAAAAAAACAACAGCCTCAGTGGGTACAACATACTAGGAGCATCTACTTACAACAAAGGTAAAAACTATATGTGCTCAAATATTGGCCAAATTACTGGTAACGAAAGATTAAATATAAAATATTAATTATAAGATCAAAAGAAAGAGAAGAATGGCCTTTATTCGTCACGTAGAATCTTTACTTACAAAGGTAAAATCATGCTCATACAATGTGATAACAACATTCACATGAGTAGAATAAAATGACAAGGAGCAAGTAGTCAATGTGATGATGTAGAATAAATGGCAATTCATTTCTGTTTTTACCTCGCAACTCACCTCATTGCTTATTTTCACAATTTCATAAAATTAAATACGGAGCATCATACGAAGACAGCAGGCTGCAGAATAAAATAATTCAGACCAGATATTGCAACTGCGGTTTTTAATTATTCTAGGCTCCGTTTCTACATTTTATTTTACAAATAGTATCTCTAAGTGTACGTCCATACTGCGAGCCTAGCGCGGTTGCGACGGCGGACGCGCTATATCAAACATATGAAAAGCGCCTTTGCGTCCACAATGAAGTGACTAAGGCGGGAGCCTAGTGCGGCGGTCTTGAGCGACACACCGCGCGTAGTTTTCAAACACTCCTATCCGCGCGTTCTGGCCACACTACGGGCCTAGTCAGCGAGCGACCTAACGATCGGTTGGCCGGGGTAACAAATCAGTTCGGTCTTATATTTTTTTATATAAACTTATGGTAAAATCTTGTTTTATGCGTACCTCAGAGTTATGAACAATTTCTCCTCAGGTTTAATACTTTTGCGAAAGTTAGTATCTTCTTTGGTGATTTTAGGTGTTATTTTACTTAGTATGTAGTCAAATGTTGACACGGCCATTCAAGTGTACTCAAAGAATTTTGTAGGGTATAATCTCAATTCTTCATTTAAGTTAAAAAATTCACCAGTTATTTCTATGTTTTTATTTATTTCGTGTACACCATCTCTAGTGTTCAACAGCTCCCATCGCAGGTCTGTCTGTACTGTCTAGTAAAACTAGCAAATCTTCATCCATAGTTTGTAACACCTGATATATGTCGAACCGCTACAAGAGCCCGCGCGTCACTGTGGCCACTGCAAGCACCCGCTTGCCGCGCCCGCCTAGGCTCCAGTCACCGCGCATTCAGTATGGACGCACGCCTAAACTTTTCTTTCACTTTCCTACATTGCCGGCATGTAAATAGTGTAAAAAGCCGTATATTATAAACCCTGTACCACCAAACCTATCTTTAAAAGAAAAGTCGTTGCATTACATTCTATATGTAACGATGGATTTAACTCAGCCAAATGATTCGACTCCGTCTGATGGAAAGCAAATTGTGCAGAATCCAAGAGTTGTGATCATCATTTTCATTATGGGTACCGACAATGGAGTACATTATTGCGGCTTTGAAATATGGTTTTTCATCATTGGGTCTCCGGACTCGCACTCATCAACGAAATGCTGTCAATTGACGATGATTTTTTGTGCAATGGCCACTTTCTTATAGCATAATAATCTTATTTTGTTAATCCATCATTAGGGCATTCTATCGTATTTTCATATTTCCGACTTTTGCAGACGTAGTGATGCACATTCATAAAACTCTAAAAGTTTATTTAAAATATAGTAACTACATAATGAGATAAAAGAGCGGGCGTCGGTGCCCGCATGTCCGCGTCCCACTATTATCTGATGATACGTCATGACCTTCTATCATATTACAAGAGACTACAATATATTTTGCAGCCAGTGTTATGCCAAAAGACTCTTTCATTTGCGTCTATATAAAGCCTTAATCGGAACGTAAGGGTATACTACTTTATGATAAACAGAGGTAAACTATCAGTTGTAGACTTTTACTACAAAGAAACACTAGTTTTAAGACTCAACAAACATTGTACTAACTTTTAAATTCTCCTTCATCATCATCATCATCAACAGCCTTTAACGGTCCACTGCTGGACATAGGCCTCTCCTTAGAAAGGAGGTTTTAGCCTTACTATACCACGCTGGCCAGACGGGTTGTTTCAAGTTTTCCTTCTCTTGGCAATGATGTTAGCTGCTTATTTTGTTCCTTTAGTCGCCTCTTACGACACCCATGGAATGAATAGGGGTGGTGACACTTTGTATTCTTAATCCGTCACCACACGGACTGTGAAATTCTCCTTACTAATATTATAATTGCGAAAGTGTGTTTGTTATTTGATTGTTTTTATTGAAATTTGGTTTTTACTTTTTCTTTATTTAGCCTGCTATGGAAAGGGCTATGCTCGGTGTTTCTCTCAGAGATCGTATCAGGAAAGGGGTGATCCGGTAAACAACTAAGGTAATCGACAAAGCCCACCGTATTAGCGCACTGAAGTTCCAGTGGGCTGGTCATATTAGCTGCAGAACTGACAGCCGTTGGGGAAAAGAGTTCTAGAGTGGAGACCGCGGCTCGGAGAATGTAGCATTGGATAATATCAAAGGGACACTATAATGATATTGTAAGTACCTACAGGAGCAGAGAACAGGAGCAACAGGAGCAAATAGAGCAACAGAATTTAGCACGAATAGCTCGATCTGATTGGGGCGGTTCTACCCTCACATAGAAGACTAATCAAAGAGGATTTTATTTATTTTAGTTATTTAATTGATTTTTGCTACAAGATTTTGTCCACTTTCGGAACTTCAAATATTAGAGTTATTTGTGTCGGCATTATTCATGTCGAGTTATATAAGTCCTATGTACGACTATTTTGTAATCTTTTCAACGATTTTTTAAAGTTTGAACTTTTGTAAGTTTTTTTTTTAACAATATTTTTTCCGTGGGTTACTATTTTCATTGAAGTTTTTAATTGTTGAGTAAGTCTATCTAACTATTCATTAAACTTATCTAGATAACAGTGTTTCTTCGTATACTCATCATATATTCAACCGTTGAACTTAAACTATCAAAAATTGAAACACAAACAACACATCTCCTTTGATCATAGGCTGCGTGTAAACCATTTATTAAAACTATAGGCTTAAGTTCTTTTAACGACGTGATAATATTGGTCCTAACATTTACATAAGACAACTGACAATTATAGTGTATCACGACAGGGGTCCGCAACATTTTTTCATGGATGAAGCCGGGGGACACAGTCCGCTATAGTCGTGCAGGGGTAGTAGCTCTGTCTGTTAGTTACGCTTTTACGACTAACGTAAAAGCGTAACTAACAGACAGAGCTACTTTCAAATTTATAAAATTTGTATAGATATGGATCTCCTATCGCAGATTTATTATAAACTAGCTGAACCCACGAACTTCGTACCGCCAATTCAACGTCACTCAATGGCTGTGAATGACATTGACATTCGTTACGCGCGTTTTTTTAAATATGCAAAATTAAATGTTTATTTTTCAATATTTCTGAGAGATTTTCTTAATATTTTTTTCCGTAAGAACCTTCTCCTAATAATAACAAATACAACAAAAAAAGAATTAGTGAAATCGGTCCAGCCATTCACGCGTGATGCCGTGACCAAGGAAAACGGGTTTCATTTTTATAAAGCCGGTTCCAAAAATAACGGGTCAGTCACATAAACCCGAATATCTCCCGAACTACGTATGCCATCCTAATGAAACGAAGACTGTTCAATTGAGAATTTAATTATACAGATAAAAAATAAAATAAAACTTAGTTACACCCACAATATTAATCTTAAATTAAAAAAAAACTAAAGTAGTCATATTTTTCTTAAGATTACATTTTTTTTATGATTGTTTTTTTGCTGTTTTTCATCACTTTCTTCATTTAATACTTTGTATTGCCTCCACGAGCTCTTCTGACAGCTTCCAGGCGATTAGGCATGCTGTACACCAAATTTCGGAGCCGGTGCTGAGGAATACCTTCCCATTCCTCCACCAGTGCTTGTATGAGCTCGGGAAGCGTGATTGGTGGGGGGTTTCGACCTTTCACGCATCTCTGAAGCTCGTCCCAGGCGTGCTCGATGGGGTTTAAGTCCGGGCTTCGCGCTGGCCACTGCATGAGTTCGATACCGACCTCTTCAAGGTAGTCATGTACAATTCTGGCGGTATGGGGACGCGCATTATCATGCATTAATATGCCATGCCGGTCCATCCTGGCCATGAAAGGACCTACATGTTCATTGAGGATCTCTTCCACGTACCTCTCTGCATTTAGAGTTCCATTTTGAATGAGCACCAGCTCGGTGCGGGCCTCAGCAGAAATCCCAGCCCAAACTTGTACGGAGCCTCCACCGTACGCCACTTTTTCCTCCACACACGCTTGATGGAAGCGCTCCCCTGGTCTTCTGTACACCAACTGCCTACCATCATGCTTATAAAGCATGAATTTAGACTCGTCCGTGAACATTACCCTAGACCAATCGTCTAGTGTCCAGTTTAGGTGTTCGCGCACGTATCTCTGTCTTGCAATTCGATGTCCCCGTTCCAGTTTGGGGCCATTTGCGGGCCTCAATGGTTTCAAATTTGCTTCAGCAAGACGTCTTCTTACTGTTTGAGCGCTTAAATTGCCACCTCCAAAGCGAATAAAGTGAGTTTTTAGACCAACAGCAGTTTGAAAACGATTTCGGAGCATTGTAGCCACCAGTTGTCTGTCTTCCCTGGCCGTTGTGCATCTTGGTCTGCCATTTCCTGGTCTTCTAAGGTGTGATCCGGTCTCTTGGTACCGCTGGACTACCCGCTGAACAGTCGACAAAGATACACCAATGTTTCTGGCTGTTTCACGCTGGCTCCGCCCAAGTTCCAAAAAAGTTAGGATTCTGGTACATTCCTCTAGCGTGACTGCCATGCTTCACCTCACAGAATAATAATTATGCACGTGGAAGACGTTCACGATAATTTTTTTTGTGACAGAATAGAAATGGAAAGCATCCATAATGACATGAAACAAAAATTTTGTTTTTAAAAATAGTCATTTTTTTAAATTTTGTTTTTCTAATGAAGTTTTTTTCATCAACCAGTTTAAATAATATGCTATTAGAAGCGCAACTAAAAAGTCTTTATTCTGTTTTTTATTTCATTGATCTAGCTTTTACAGTTCTGGAGGTATTTCAATTTTTGTGACTGACCCGTAATTTTTGGAACCGAGTGTATATATAGATATTTTTTATCAAATTTATCAAAAGATTTATCAGATTTATCAAAAGGTTAAAAGCGACCTTTGACGGTTATTCATATTTAATATTGTTACCATTTTGGTCATAGAATCTCATAGGTCCTCCAAAAAGATTATAAAGGATGTCTTAACACATACGTTAATATTAAGTGGGGATTCTCTTTCTCATTGTCATGAAGATAAGATCCATAAAAATAAGATAAAATTGCTTTCTAGTAGTATTTGAAAAAAAAGAAAAAAAAAGCACTCAAACAATGACAAACCACAGATAACTGTTATTGGATACTTATGTTTTTTGCTGTAAACGGGATTTATTCCCGATAAATTGAAAACGGATACGATACCTTCTACTTTCCGTAGTTTCGAACGGGTTATACTGTTCCACGATTTACTTTATCCCGTAATTTTATCTCGAATAAGTCCCGTTTACAGCAAAAACATGAGTATATATAAAAGTCGTGAAAGCCTAAAAACAGTTTACTAATGCAAGCATATACTTACTTAAATGTCTGTATTAAGCAGAAAGTGGTTATTACCTCTGAATTCTGATGGAACTAAGCTTATGGATTCATTTCCTTTACTCGAACTTGCCTGCTACCTTGGACCCGTCTGAAAACTATAACTCTTCCATGAAGCATCACGAAGATACCTTGTTATAAAGAAATCCAACCAGGTTTTTCAGTTAATACAAAATTTATATCAAGACTTTAAGAATCTTTTCATAGTGGAAAAAAAATAATTATTTAATTACAATCTTGATATAAATGTTCCTCAACTGTACTTATTCCGGAATATATTACAAAATGTTCTATGCCTCTGTTTCTTGAATTAAAAATTGACAAGAAGCTTAGCAATTATTTTTCTTTTTGTTTCTATTATCCACACAAATTATTATGATTGGAACCAGTCAAGAAGTATATGTTACAAAAAATGGGTGTTTTCGTGAAGAACTCTACCACATCGGTGTCGATTTCTTTGACTGTACTGAAAATAGCGGGACTATGGGCTCCGGAACATTTGGAAGGGATAAAAAAGTCACTTTACAGTATTTATACTGTAGTGAGCTTCATGTTTCTGCTTGGTTCGACTTGTTTTATTGTAGTGTAGTATTAGTAAAATGTGTTTTTTTTATAAATTAAGAATACCAAAGTGACTACTCTGACTGATGGAAGGCATGAATAGAATCCAGGAGTAGGGGTCACCATCCTCACCGTGAGGGTAGGCAATGCAGCATGGTGACCCATACCATGGCGGCCTGGTCAGATAATGCCAGACTTGGCCTGCGAAAGCCGGGAAAATGATGCAGAATGATTGGGCGTCCGGTCTCACACTCACCAATGAAATTCTATTTTTACACGCTTTTTATTAGCTTCACCTGTATGTTTGTTTGTTTAAAACCGACTCCTTTGGGTGCGATTTTGATCCACTTTAAACAGTCAGATTTCGTTAAAACTTTGTAGATTTATCGAGGACCGATTATAATACACTAATTTGAAAAAAAAACTAAAACAAAACGTAAAATAAAGTTTAAACAAAGTAGTCTTTTTTAGTTTTTTTTCTAAAAACAATCGTTTTAAGAAACTAAACAAACACGCTTTTAAACTAAAAAGTAGAAAAGAATTTTAATGTAACAAAGCGTGGGGTCCTTTCTGAAATTTTTTCAATAACGTCGCCCCACGCTTTGTTACATTAAAATTTAAAAGCGTGTTTGTTTAGTTTTTTAAAACAATTTTTTTTAATTCACTATAATCTTATTCACTATTACCTAATTACTTTTTTATGTATATAAATATGTGTAATAGACAGATATTTATATCTTGCTATGCAACAGCTTCTAGTTAAAGCTTGTTGTATCCATTCAGTCTCTTTAATTGGGAAATCTAAACCAAAATAGGAAAATAATTACAAAAATAACACAATACTTTGTTTCCAATATTGTTTTTGTGTATTATTTTTGAATATAATTAAAATACTGTCTATTCCTAGGAATTTACATTTTAATACAAGTAGTGGACCTGTTTCTCATATGGGGTGATATTGCTCTTATGACCGGCGCAGCTTTCCTGCTGTTCACAAACCTGGCTCAAGTTGCTAAAATTGTGAACATCCTGGGACGTAGAAAGCGAATTCAGATTATCATTAATGAAGCTGATAAAGAACTGTCCGGAATAGAGAACAAGGAAGAAGAAAAAATTGTTGAGAGGTAGGATGTAGCTGAAATAAATGGTGTATATTGTTTGGTGTTTGATCTAACGTATCTAAATATTATTAAGCACATTACTGAAGGTTGAAATTAAAATTTACGAATGTTGTTTGCCGATAAATTGTCAGAAAGTAAATAGAGTTTGACTTGACGGTCAGCAAATAAATAACTACTGCGATACGGGTACTAAAAGTTGTTGTTCGGAGTCTGGTTGCTTTTTGAATCCGTTTCATGAATGTTTGTGAAGTCCTCCGTCATGTATTTCTAGATTCCGAAAATTTAAGAAATCATCATATTTTTTGTGGAGTATAAAATGAGGGTTTTTTTTTCAAAAACAAAATTATGAAAATAATTTTATTTTTTCACAGTTGTAATAAAGAAATGATAACTCTACAAGCGCTGTACGTTTCCGTGACGTTTGTGACCACTCTCGGTTGGGTCACCAGCGCTGAGAAGGGCCAGTTGCCGCTGAGAGCTTGGTGAGATTGTTGATCTGCTTTCAATGTGCTGGGCGACCGAGCTTGGCTCGGTTATCATGTTTATTGTTTATTAACAACATCAATTCTCTAATGTAGCTGTAGTGTTGCTGTGTTGGAGTACTTACCACCAACTAACTATTACTTCAAGAGTAGTATAGACGTCGCAAGTAAAGCAAACAGAAATTAAGAAAAACGCACGAAAACTCGCGTTTTCAAAACATAAGATCGATTTTTCAACACCGCAAGCACGCCTTTAATTGTATATTATTTATTTGTTATACTGTCCTGTTCATTACACTCCTAAATTAGGAAATTTCCTAATTTAGGAGCTTGGCTGCAATATGTAATTAATTGAGTTTACAATAAAAAAAACATTATTTGTATGGGTGCCCGCACACACACAATAATATTGTACAATAATATTGTGACACACGGCCCCGCACACTATAATCCACAATAATATTGTACAATACAGCCCGCACACACGCAATATTATCGGCAATACGTACTTTATTGCCAATATTATTGTGTGTGTGCGGGCACCCTATCAGTTGTCTTGTACCTATAGTACAACCACTGATTGGTATGTGACTAGATGGCGTTGTATGTCAGATGCCCAAATCAAATCAAATCAAAGCATTTTTAGGGTTCCGTAGCCAAATGGCAAAGAACTTATAGATTCGTCATGTCTGTCTGTCTGTCTGTCTGTCCGTCCGTATGTCACAGCCACTTTTTTCGGAAACCATAAGAGCTTTACTTTTGAAACTTGGTAAGTAGATGTAATCTGTGAACCGCATTAAGATTTTCACATAAAAATAGAAAAAAAACAATACATTTTGGGGGTCCCCAAATACTTGGAACTGAAACTCAAAAAAATTATTTTCATCGAACCCATACGTGTATGGATCTCATCTATGGATAGGTATTCAAAAATGATGTTGAGGTTTCTCATAATATTTTTATCTAAACTGAATAGTTTGCGCGAGAGATACTTCCAAAGTGGAAAAATGTGTGTCCCTCCCCCCTCCAACTTCTAAACTAAGAGAGTGATTAAACTAAAAAAAATATATGTTGTATATTACCATGCAAACTACCAACGAAAATTGGTTTGAACGAGATCTAGTAAGTAGTTTTTTTTTAATATGTCATAACGAACTACAAGAACTTTTATATGATGCTACTTGTTGATACGGAACCCTTCATGGGCGAGTCCGACTCGCACCTGGCCGCTTTTTTTTTCAAGTAGGCCAGTTACAGGCACTTTTGAATTGTCGAAACAAAATGAAAATTAAATGTTGCTACAGTCCCAGTCACAAGACATAAAAACTGTGAAACTACTGTAGTTGCCCATTCCCTAGCGTAGATCTCTATGGAGAAAAACGGGCAAGAAACTCCATGGACACTCTTTTAAATCAAAATGTTTTTTACAAAATCTTGGTTACATCATTAATGTTGAGATGGTACATTATGTGAGAACGATGTGGCAAGACGTGCACGTTAAAAGTGTCTTTATTATTAATAGTAATTCTGACATCAGGTACCCCTACGATACGACCAGATCTCCTGCGTACGAGCTGACTTATGTCCATCAAGTCGTCGCACTCCTGATCGCCGCTTACCTGAATGTAGCTAAGGACACGTTAGTAGCTGCGCTGATCGCGCAGTGTAGATGCCGACTGCGTCTCATAGGCCATGCTTTGGAGAACTTGGGAACGGGCTTGGCAGCTACTGATAAGGTAGATGGTATTTGGATATTTTTACTCTGTTGTATCTTAATGTATACAAAGAAATATAATTGAAGAGTCAATTTATTATATCAAGAGAACTGTCTTTTACTAAATAAAGTAAATGAAATAAGTATATACATCAAAAAAGCTATTCATAAAATATTTGTCTGTTTGTTTCGTCTAATCTCAAGAAAGGCGAGCCCGATTTTTACGGGTCCTTCACTGACAAATAGCTTATGATACAAACTTCGACTGCACGGTTGGCCTAGTGGCTTAAGCGGTCGCCACGCCGCTTCCTACTACGCCAAGTGTCGTGGGTTCAAATCCCACGTTGGACAACACTTTGTGTGATTCACAATTTGTTGTTCTGAGTCTGGGTGTTCTTTGTGTCCGTTTCATGTATGTTTGTAAAGTCCCCCGCGACACAGGAATTTATATTCCTAATGCGGGAGTTGTCTTTTATAAAGAAAAAAAAAAAAAAAAAAAAAAGAAAATATCTCAACTTTTTTATAGGTTTTAATTTTGGGCGTTACAATTTTTACTAAAATAAAAGGCCCCTAAATTACTCCTGTTAACAACAGCTATATGTCAGTGACAGTATAATAATAAATCGCTGTAATCGTTCTAGAGATTAATCGGAACAAAAAAACAGCTTAATTTTTTTTATTAACTGATTTTTTGACGCAAATAAATACCTTTGGCACTTCCATATGAGTTTAGAAATAAGGTGTTAATTTGTTAACTTTATTTTACTTGTACAGATAGTTTAGGTTTCCGCATTTATACTAAAGTGTCATCTGTAACAGACCTAACAAGCTTTCATCTGTAAGTCACGTTGAGCTTCGTGATAGTTCTTCAAGTAAGACATAGATGGCACTATTATCAATATTAAGTTTCACTTTCTTAGTAGGAAAATACGTACCTACCGAGAAAATAGTTTGGGAAAACCCGGTGGCAGGTTCAGGTTTGTTTCTAAGTAAGCTATTGTTAAGATGAGCAAACATTGCAAAGTTTACGTTAAAAATAAAAGGTTTTTTGTGTCTTAGACTGTGGTTTACTTAGTAATAAAGGTATAGGTGTAGCCTAAATAGGATGCTATAACTGGTAAAAAAAATAATGAAATTTAGTATTCCTTATTATGAATTTTTAATCCTTCATTCCTATATGTGTGAGATACCCGCTTCCCCCAGAATTATGTAGACAGAGGGTGTTTTAATAATCACTTGTGCGAAACAGCTGCTCGTTTGCTCTGTTCTATGCTATAAAAAACTGCCTTGTATGCCTTGCCGCATACGCTTACCGCTAGACCACTAATGGTAAACGTATGCGACTACTGATCAAGAGGGCTCGGGTTCCATTCCCGGGTCAGACCAAATGTTTGTGTGATCCACAAATGATCCACAATTTTTTTCGGAGTCTGGGTGTTTTCTTTAATATATAATATGTATGTATTTATAAAAAAAGTATGTTTATGTATTTATAATCAGTTGTTTAGTATACCCATAATTTGCTCTGCTTAGTTTGGGACTAGATGACGTTGTGTGTAAGATGTCCGAAATATTTATTTATTTTGTAAAATCCAATTTCGCAATCCCACTTCTGGCAGGCAGGAGCTGGATGCGAGAAGCTCGAAATCGCTCGAAATTTTATTCTGTATTTAGTGTTTGTATGTAAGAGAAATTCTGTGAAAATTTCAATTGTCTAGCATTACGGTTCACCAGATATAATCTGGTGACAGACGAACAACGGAGACTTAGTGATAGCCGTTTTATCTTTACCGTAAGGAACCCTTAAAACCATTTTTTTTTACATATTTACATTGTACGTAATATGCGATCTTATACTTTTAGAATAACAATTCAGAAAAGGGGAAAATCCTTGACAAATTCAGTTTTTACTGAAGTTCATTGATAACTATGGAAGCAAAGAAAAAAGGTTATCGGTTAAAAAATACTTGACACTTTGGAGAGTGCTCGAAAGCTCTTTTCGAAGTGATCGAGCCATCTCCACTCCTTTATCGGACTTCTAGGGGCAGGCAAAAGTTTCATCCATACGTTGTTGGCATACCACAAAAACGAACTAAACGGTTTGACAGCTCGTTTTTGGTGAGAGTCGCCAGAGTTTGGAACGACCTGCCTGGGTCTATTTTTCCTGATGAGTTGAACTCTGGAGCCTTTAAGAGTAGAGTGAACAGGTTTCTTTTGGATGGGCGTGTACCATCTTCGTCTTCATCTACACTTTCCATCAGGTGAGATTGAAGTCTAACGCCTATTCGTTTACAACAATAAAAAAAAACATAGGTGATAAGCCTTCATTTATTATTGATATCGCCACAGACTTAATTGATACTTAATATAATAATTTTAACAAAATAACCGACTTCAAAGAAAAACTACCCGAGTACCCAAATCGCGACAGGTATGATATGTGAGGAGTTCCCTCGATTTCTCCAGGATCCTATCACCGGATCGTGGTTTCCTTATCATGGGACCACATGAGAGGTACCAGCCAATCGAAATCGGATCAAACAATCGAATTTGTATTGATGTTATCTTGCGTAGTTAATCCCTTAGTCGCGTTTTAAGACATCCGCGGGATGAATAGGGGTGGTGTCACTGTATTAATAATCCGTCACCACACGGACATACCACAAAAAAATTAAAATAAACCGTCTGAAATGAGCAAAATCTTGTTTATACATTATATCTCATCAACAACCCTTAATGTCCCACTTCTGGGATCGAGTCTCTTCTCAGGAGGGGTTGAGGAGAGGCTGGAGACTGGCAAGACAACGCTGTCGCTAAGTAATCTTGACGTTGGATGTTTCTAAGCCGTTCAAAAGCCTCCAAATAAGTTTGAAAGTGAAGAAGAATGTGCGAAGAATGTTATACTATGATAACAACCAGGAACGACTGCTTAACGTGATCTAATCATAAATACACTCATGGTATCCATAGAGCCACGCTGATTTCAGCACGAATGGGCTGATTCGACTGGGGCAGTACTACCGTCACACAGAAGACAATCTTTAATGACAGTATTCTTGCCGTCGTATTTCGTTGGTGAGTGTGAGACCGGAGACCTGTATATAATAATTCTGTATCATTCAACCGGCCTTAGGAGGCCGGGAGAATGATACAGAATTTTCTGACCAGGCCGCCATGGTATGGGTCACCATGCTGCATTGCCTACACTCGCAGTGAGGATGGTGGCTCCTACTCCTAGATTCTACTCATGCTTTCTATCAGGCAGAGTAGAGTCGCTTGGTAGGCTTACATAAAAAAAAAAACTAATGCTCACCCGTCTGGGTACTGACCACGCTGTCATTACTTACCCTCGGTGATTGTTTCTGCTCATCATCTTGGCTATGAGCACCTCATTATAACTATACTGCTTTATTATTCGTTTCCAATCTAACCCTCTAATACACCGAGCACTTCCATATGCGTTAGCCCTATCTCGTTATTTATTTCCATCCAATGGTTGCTTGTAAGTGATTGCCATAGTGCGTAAAGCCTTCACGTCACTGTTCACCTAGCATTAAGCTGCATACTAGTTAGTTATTAGGTGTACTCAAGTTAAGATTTAGCTTGTCTCATGGTTCAAGAGTTCTCTTGATGATAACATCGAACATGAAAATTATTGTAGATAACTCACTGTTATCTAGAATACACCTATTAATAAAATAAAACTGCAACTAATTTCTACTATTATCCGTAGTTTCATGCGCATAATGGTATCCGGTACATTTATAAAGATCTAAAAAGTTGCATTAATTATTATTGTTATTTATAGTACCTACCAATAAAGAAAATATACCTTATTTTATTATAGTACGCCTTTACACCGAACCAAGAAACATCAATAAACAGCCGACTTCGTATGTGCGTGATTCGTCACCAGAAAACGCTTGAAGCAGCCAAAGAACTGCAGGCCTGCTTTTCGGAGCCAACCTTCGCACAATTCACTGTTTCCCTCATCATAATTTGTGTCACGGCATTCCAGCTTTCTGTAAGTAATCAAAGAAACAAGTTAATTAAACCAAATTTAAGAACATTACAACATTAGGATCCAAGTTATATATACCACTTTTATGGCTACATAATCAGAACAACGCAATGATTTTATTGTTTTGTAAATGAAGATACACACATACATCAAATATTTGTCTGTCTGTCTGTAACGCTTTTAGAGCTAAATAGAAAGCATTTTGGTGTTTTGACTTATAAGGTACGCGTCCATTGGCCTACGCCGGACGCACCGCACGCACCGCACGCAACGGATTTTATTTTGCTTTGTATGATTTCACATAGTGCTGCGTCCATTATCCGTGCCGCCCGCATTCCGTTGCGTGCCGTGCGTGCGGTGCGTCCGGTGCGGGCCAATGGACGCGCACTTTTAGAACTTTTTAGCTTGATAACCGACATACACGCGAGTAGAGGTACATACGATCAAAAGACTGTACTATATATTAAATTATATCAACACGTTTTGACGTGTCAACGTTGTCTTAGCCTATTTTTTTATATTACATTTTTAACATGGAATCATGTCAAAATTTAAAAAAACATTTTGAAATTTCATAGATGATGGGCACAGACAATTTGGTGCGACTCCTCTCAATGGGCACCTACCTGATGAACATGACTTTTCAAGTATTCATTTACTGCTATCAAGGAACCTACCTGTCCGAAGAGGTAAGCATTTCATGCACAGGTAGAAAAGGTCGTGCATAGGAAGGTAGGGGAAATATTTAATTCAACAGATTTATTTGGAGCTTCTGAACTTCTTCATTTTAATTGTTTTACCAACTTCAAATAAGGAGGAGTGTCAATTCGACTATATTTTTTTATGTATATGGGTATATTATGTATTTGTCTGGACTTTAAAAGAGACTGTGATCCCTGAGTTTGTTTCGTCCTTTCTTCTCAGGGCTAGTCCAGTTAGGAAAGGCCGAACTCATCTGCTCTAAAAAAGTTTTACTTGCCAAAGTGTTCATGTAACCTAATTGCAGAATAAATGATTTGATTTGATTTGATTTGATTAAGTACCTAATGGGTGAACCAATTTTGATAATTATTTTCTATTTGAAAGCTAGTGCCTCCCATGTAGTCTCATGATAAGCAAACCAGGGTCTGATGATAGGATCCTGGAGAAATCGAGGAAACTCCTCAAATATCATAGACACACTTGTCGGGGTTCTCGGAATAAGTTTCATTTGAGGTCAGTTTTTTTGTTAAAATTATTTTTCTTAACTTCAAAACCCCATTACTCACTTAACGATGGGTATAAACTTAGTTTTCTCATACGAAATTGAAGAAAAAATTCGTAGAAAATTCGAGAATGAAGAATACAATAGATTAAATCTGATTTTAAGTACTTAATTAGAACATAAAATATGTTTTTTCAGTCATCACAAATGGCTTCGTCGGTGTACAGCTGTCCGTGGTACATGTGTTCTGTGCGCCTGCGCCGCAAATTACTTATCGTAATGTTGCGCACGCGACGGATTACCAAACTCACTGCAGGAGGATTCACTACTCTCTCAATTGCTTCTTTCATGGCTGTAAGTAGTACCTACTCGGTAGTAGCATTTTACTACTTGCTGATAAAAATACTGAGAGAATTTGGTCCGAAGAAGACTTTCCCATTCTCGAAATTAAAGCTGATCCTATTGAATAATAATGAGGTATCAGTTAGATAATGTGCCGTCAGTGCGTCTCTTCTCGTTCATAAAAGATGATAAAATCGCTTCTGTATCTTCTTCCGAGCCTTTATTCCCAAGTTTATTTGAGGTCGGCTACTAGTTCAACCGGTTTTACCTGAATTTCAGTTTTTCCACGGAGCGACTGGCATCGGACCTCCGCAACCCTAAGGGAGAACTGAAATTCGAAGATTGAACTAGTTGTCAGTATATTTGAGGGCACTGACTTCCCAATAACGATTGCCATAGATGTTCATGAGAACCGGGACCGACGGCTTCACGTGCTCTCCGAGGCACGGGCGTGAATCACCCGCCAAACTTTCAAACTCCGGGCTGCTATTAGGAATTTCCTAAGAAAATCGCTTCTGTATCTAGATGCTTTATAAACTATTTGATAAAAAAATTGAGTAGTCTTGTAGAAAAGTTTTAACAAGTGCTTTTGTATGGATCTGTCTACTCCAGTCACCTTTATTGTCTTTTCAGATTATCAAAGCTTCGTATTCATTGTTCACATTGCTGCAACAAGTGAATGAAGAATAAAAGATTGAAGAAGTAGTACAAGAATGTCCCGTTACTTCTTGATTAAATAAATATTCTCGTAGTAAAAGTTATTTTATTTTATACCATGCCAGAAGTAATTGGACTTATTCATTATAAAAATGTCTTTCAAATCAACCTATAGCCACAGAATAAATAATAGTACCAGCACAGAAGACTCACTCCGAAAAGTAAATTAAAGTAATAGATACCCTCGGTGTCAAAAGATTAAGTTCAAATTAGATCGCAAAGCGCCGAATCACTACGATTAAATTTACCTACAATTGCATCTCTTTCTATCGTGTAACTCTTAACTGGTCTGACGATGTCTATACGACCGGCATGTTTGCCCCGGCAGGCAGCCGGCCGACTATACCTAAACTGCGGAGTGACACCCCCCTGCTATAGCCGTCCACTATTGAACGAAGATTATTCCAAAGAGCACCAATTATTATGGTTTTGAGTGGTTCAAAATTTTTTTATGACTACGATCATTTGTTCTGTATCTTAGTGCTATTTATATATAATAATAATATGTAAGGAAGTATTTATAGTATAAATAATTGAAGAAGGTAATTTAGACGTTTGAAATTGTCGATTTTTGATCAGAGACTAATCGATCAATATCTATCTGACAGTGAAAGTTCCATCAAAATCCGGTATAGCCGTTCCAGAATTTAGCCAAAACGAACAGACAGACAGATGAAATTTAAAACAAATGCAGTTTTGATATAAATACGAAAAACTACTTTCATTTGCATTTAGTAAAAATTGATCATTTGATATTACAATTGATACTTCAACTTTATCTATACATGAATAAATAAAATTGGAGTGTCTGTTTATAATATTAAAATAACCGCTTTTTACTAAATGCTTAAGTATGTATATACGTTACATATACCAAAATAATTTCTAAAAAAGCTCTGGAACGGCTGGACCTATTTCGACGGGACTTTCACTGGAAGATAGCTGATGATATAAGGAGTAGCTTAGTCTCCTTTTTTTAGACTACCTTCGACCCACGGTGTTGCCTGCGGTTACAACAACAAACGCGCAAACGTATATTTAATAACGAATTAATTAATGAAAACACTATTCTCGATTAAATATACACACATCAAAAGTGTCTAGGGATCAAGCATTTTTATGCGGATTTCTTGAGATTGAGATGTGGCTTTGTAATAAATTTATGATTTTATAAATTTATATGGATCCTTTTTGGTGCATTTCATAATTTGAATCAGGAACTGTCAATCAAATTCGAGTAAAAGATGAAAATCAGCTGCCAATATTTTCCCTATAAAAACATACAACGCATTGAAGAAATTATTAGTGCTACTGTTTCCCTACTACTGATTAAAACCAACGTTATTATGGAGCGGCGACGTCATTTAAGCAGGGAAGAAATGCTCAGAGCCGTGGGAATGATAGAAGCTGGTTCCCGGCAACGTACTGTGGCTTTAGCTCTGAATACAAGTCAGAGTGTTATCAGTCGACTTTGGACACGTTACCGAAGCACTGGTACCGTGGCTGAGCGCCATGGAGGACGGTATCGCTGCACCACACGGAGACAAGACCGATACATTCAAATCTTAACTCGAAGAGCTCCAACAATAACCGCCATGATGTTAGCCGTGATGCTTCATCACTCTTCAGGGAACTTAATTAGCGACCAAACAGTCAGAAACCGCTTGCATGAAGTGAACCTTCATTCCCGAAGACCGCTACGGGTACCACCTATAGCAATGCACAATCGTAGGATTCGATATCAATGGGCTCTTGAACACAGAAATTGGGCAGAAGAACAATGGCGTTTCGTGTGCTTTTCTGATGAGTCTCGTTTTGGTATGAGACCGGATACAAGACGTATACGACACTGGAGAACCCCTGGACGCCAACAGCGATTAAAATCCTGCCAGGAAGTCCATCCTTATAGTGGTGGAACCATCATGGTATGGGCGGGTATTTGGATCGGCGGAAGAACTGAGTTGATTTGGATCAGAGGCAACCTCAACGCTCAAATTTATGCTGAGACGATTGTATCAGACGTCATCGTTCCTCTACAAGTGCAAATCGGTCCCTTATTTCAGTTAATGCATGATAATGCACGACCGCACACCGCAAGAGTTGTAAGACAGACTCTCGCCGCAGCTAACATCAATGTCCTGCCCTGGCCTGCTCAGTCGCCAGACTTGAACCCGATTGAGCATGCATGGGATATGCTACAGAGAAGAGCTCTGCCGAATATGGAGGGTATCCAGTCGCAATAAGACCTTTTTTTGTTGTTGCAACGAACATGGGCGGCCATTCCACAGCGTGATTTGGATGAACTCATTTTGAGTATGCCAAACCGATGTTCTTGTGTTGTTAGTGTTCGCGGTAGAAACACGGATTATTAATTGTTTAAGTTACCTAATAAAATTTTAAAGAAAACTGTTATTTCAGTCTTTTTTTCGAACTTTAATGTTAGTGGTTCAAATGTCAAAAATCCCTTTATTAGGAAAATGGCAAATTTCTTTACTAATGCAAAGGTGACTTGGTTTATAGTTACTGTGACAAACGAAAACACTTTATTTGATGAATCCTTAAAGAAATTTTTAATTAATATCAATCAGGAGAAAAGTTATTGCAAAAATATATGTTGATCCCTAGACACTTTTGATGTGTGTATATAGAATGTGTTTTAAATGATAGTGGGTACCATCTCTAATACTGGCTTTGTTTAAATCTTTTCTTGAAACCACATGCCAAGGTTGGCATAATAACTTAATTATATCAGTGACAACGTTTACACGTACAAACTGACAACATTTGTTAATGTCTATTTACTTACCTAATCAAATTATGTTTAGAATAACTAAAATATCGATTGGAATATAAAAAAATCACTGATTACATTTTCATCTAAATATTGACGAAATACATTCAAAAGTATTTTAGTTCATTCTCCCAAAAAAAAATAAGAAAATTCTGGAAACCGATTTATAAATAATGAAGGTTAAACAAGAAAAACCTATTAAAAAAAAACGTAATATAGACCCAAAAATATGTCTAAGTTACTTTTTTAAACATCTGAAAATAAAAGACGTTTCAAAATCGCAGCCGATAAAAAAAACGGGGAACAAACAAAAATACAGAAAAAAAGTTATTGAAATAATATATGAAATGCATATTATGCATCTGGTGAAAAGTTGTTAATTTAAAATAACAACCAGACACCTCCATTTTATTTATTCATATTGTACTTTACATTGGTCTTTCAGCTAATAATTTTCTACTTGCATAATAACGGGTGGGTATAGGAGTTTAATTATATGTTGTACAAAAACAATACAAAATGTTATTTAGATAATAACAGAAATTTTACAGGCCATAAATACTGGTGCAGATCAGGCACACAATACAACACTCTTGAATATTTCAGATGGTATAATAACTCAATTGATAGTGTTTTGTAATTGTAGTGTCAATTTCGTTTTTAATTTGTCATATATTGCAAACATTTTGTTTCTCCTTGTCGAGATTGGGAATATATTCTTACGTAAAAAAAAACTAACTTAATATGAGTCAGTATTTTTAGCCTACTTCAAAAAAGGAGGAGTTCCTCAATTCGTTGGATTTTTTATATGACATTCTGTACATATGACTAATATTAGAAAAAAATACTTTAAATTTTTATGTATAAATAGCCCTATAGTCAACTGGAAAAAAATGCTACAGCATTATGTCCGTCGTAGCAAAATCTGTTCATAAAGTTTAAATAAAGTAAAATCAAATCAAAAACATGGTAATTTTAATTGTTTTAAAAAGTGTTTGGAACTTATTTTAATAATACGATTGCGATATTAAAATTACTGCAATTCAAACATTTATTTTGTAATCTTTTTGCGGTTTATTGAAGTAAACTCAAAAATTGGGTATTAAGATAGATAATAGAAAATAATAAAACAAAGTATAAACAGTGAACAAAAAAGTCGCTTCTCAGAAACATGCGAGCACGTTAATGTGACATTCATGACATAACTACCAAATTTTCGTAAAATTTGACATTGTATAATAATTTCGGGTTTATATATCGAATTTTCATAAATAATTTTGGTATGACTGAATACTGTGATTATTTTGTATATCTTCTTATATAAAGTCATCTTAAAAGCCGAAACCAGTAACATATAAGACTTTATTATTTATGTGTCGACTTCCACCTTACAAGCCTTACAGCGCAAGCAAAATCATACATCGCCAGCTAGTGAAGGAACACTGTATCACGGAGTAACCAATCCTGAATCGCGATATAGTAATTCTCGCGCTTATTAGCATATATACCACACACCAACATCAACCATTGAGACTTGGTCTGCTAGGCAAGATCACCTCACCTGGTCGGAGGATCCTCTCTATGTGTTGGAGCGACACACATTCTTGACAGAATGTAGTATGAATATACTATATACAATATGAGTGAGGATACGAGGTATTTCCATACGATCGTTTAGTCCAAATGATAATGCGAATTTAAACCCAAATTAACTTATAGCAAAGACCGAGTATATCTAAAGTTCTAAAAAATTACTAATAACAGGTATAATGGCTCCAACGAAGAAAAAAACGCCGATTGACTTCCGACTGCAGATTATTTTATTTCAAATTCAAAACTCGATAATTTACCTAAACACCCAAACAGTCACACTCTGTTGACTTACCAAATTGTTGTCAACACCTGAATGACGCAATAAAAAACGATGAAAATATTCAAAATTGTTTTATTATCCGTCCTTACCGTTGACAAATATTGTTCTAACATTGAGAGCAATAATGGGACTCTTTGTTAAAAACGTCAACCCATCTCTAAGATTCTGTTTGAGCGTTTTAAAGTTTGTTGGGTTTATAAAGCCGATTGAACCTGTTAGCTTTCATTGGAAATTCTTTGATAATGTCTATTGGTTTTTGTGGTTTATGTTTCTTGTAGGTAAGAGTTTTAGATTTTTGATAATGTAGTTCAACAGACAGAGAAAGTAAAGGGCTTACTTGTAGTTTAGTTGGATGGATAGCGATGTATACGTATATATCATCAACAACCTTCGACAGTCCACTGCTGGACATAGACCTCTCCTTAGAAAGGAGGTTTTGGCCTACTATACCACGCTGGCCAGACGGGTTGGTATAGGGTTGGTTTCAAGTTTTCCTTCTCTTTGCATCGATGTTGTCTTGCGTAGTTTATAGGTTCGAGCACATTATGCCGGGCCGCAGCGTGCCGGGGCGGAGCGCAAAAATCCGCTCAAATCGCTTCAATACAAATTGTATGAAGTATCGCACACTGTGTCGGGCCGCAGCGGCTCGCATTATTGCGACGCGGATTTGCGTCCGTGCGATGCGACCCGCCCCGCCCCGCTGCGCCCGTCACAGTGTGCTATAGCAAGCGGATTGGTGTGCATGCGCGTACGTGTTTATTTTACGAAATTTGCGTTTTTTGATACTTTTTCTTCTAACTTCTTCTTCTTCTTCTAACAGCAGGCAAAAAAAAGAAAGTTCTTCGTCAGAGCTATCCATAAGGTACAGTTGCACTAAATACACAACAGTTGCGCATGCGGTACACTCTACTCAAAATCCGTCAATGCGCTGCGACCCGGCCCGTCACAATGTGCTAAGTTAGCATTTTGCGCTGCTCTGCGGCCCGCCCCGACACGCTGCGGCCCGGCATAATGTGCTCGAACCTTATGCCTTAGTCGCCTTTAACGACACCCGCGAGATGAGTAGGGATGGTGACACTCTGTATTCTTAATCCGTCACCACACGGATGTATACGTATATATAATATATGTATTTACAGTCATGATACAACCATAATACTGTAGCAGAAGTAAAGTGATTCTATGGACAGACAAAATTGTGTTTCATCAAGCACTTCCCGAATTTCCTGAGACCAAATGAATATCACACCTTAATAACTTGTGTTCTGTTCATTTCATTAGTATGTTTCGAATATTTTATAGACTTTAGTGATACCTATGATAAAATCTAACTATTTGTGCTTCTACAGGTTCTACTCCTTTAAAATGTTTCCTTGTTTCACTTCTAATTTCTTTAAACGAGTTAAATCTTGTCTATTTATTAAATTATTATTTATTTGCATCATCACCAACAACACATAATGTCCTATTGCTGGGCTCAGGTGTCCTCTCAGAAGAGGGTTAAGGCTATAGTAAATTTATTTACATCTTATCTAATATATAAAATTCTCGTGTCACAGTTTTCGTTGCCATACTCCTCCGAAACGGCTTGACCGATCTTTATGAAACTTTATATGCATACTCAGTAGGTCTGAGAATCGGCCAACATCTATTTTTCACATCTCTAAAACGCGAGCGGAGCCGCGGGCATCAGCTAGTATCAATGTATATTTTAAAATTTGTGATCTCAGAAATGGCTCTAACGATTTCGCTGAAATTTAGTATTTGGGGGTTCATTGATATTGATATGAATACTACGCAGACAACATCAATACAAAGAGAAGGAAAACTTGAAACCAACCCTATACCAACCCGTCTGGTCAGCGTGGTATAGTAGACCAAAACCTCCTTTCTAAGGAGAGGCCTATGTCCAGCAGTGGACTCTTGCAGGCTTTTGATGATGATGATGGTGTAGCGGTTTTGCCATGAAAACATTATAGAGAAACAATGTTATTTTCAAATTCGTAATATTAAATATATAAAATAGTAATAACAATTCATGATTTGTATTCCCACCTGTTTAAGTCACAAGAAACAATCAACGGTCATAGGAACCTACGAAATATTAATATAATTAATATATGATATTAAATACCCTAATGGATTTCTACTTCAGGAGCCATCATCATCGCCCAAAGTGGTGCGATGTTCCAGATATGGGGAGATCTCACTCTGATGACAAGCGCATCTTTCCTTCTCTTCACCAACTTAGCGTTCGCCACTAAAGTGATTAATGTGGTGATGAGAAGACGAGCCATACAGGAGATTATAATTACATCTGATAATGAATTGACAGCTGAATATAGGATTGAAGGAATTGAAATTGTTAAGAGGTTTGATATTTTGATTGATTTGTTTTGTCTTGGATTTCTACGGTTCGAATTGACTCATACTGCTTTGTACTTTAAATTTAAAACTATTACTTCTTAGTCACTCCGTCTTGGGCCAATGTAGTTCTCTGAACTTCTTATGGTATACAACATGGGATTTAACGGAAAAAACAAATGGGATAAATCAATTGAAGATATTTGAGCTCGAAATCATACAAGTAAAACGATAAAAACTAATTTCATAAGCAAGCGTATTTAATTACAGTCATCTTTAATTGAGAAAAGGAACAAAAGGGAAAAAAATGTTACCAGCCTAATTGACAGTACATTTAGGCAACATAATAATTTTAACCGAAAAATCGACTTCAAAGAAAAACTATTCCGAGTACCCAAATCGCGACAGGCATGCCTATATGGCTATGATATTTGAGGATTTCCCTCAATTTCTCCAGAATCCTATCTTCAAATCCTGGTTTCCATATCATGAGAACACGAGAGGCACCAGCTTTCAAATAAAAAAAGAATTTTCAAAATCGGTTCACCCAATTAAAACTTTTTTGTGTTTGTTACCTCAGAACCTTCTCCTTTTTTGAAGCCGGTTAAAAATATATTTAATGCGTTCTCATTTACTAACTTCGGTAATAGCTATAAAATGGGATCAACTACTGATATTAATTCAAAATCTAAACGATTTGGTCACTATCATGTCTTAGGATTTAAGAACAGGAATATTTCTATTTCATTCATTAAGCTATATTCAAGATCCTTCGCAAAGCATCTTTACACTTTACACATCGAAATACATTGGTTAAAATATGGCCTTTTAAGAAATATTTTCTATTCTAACTGTATATCTCATTGTTAATTAGGTGTAATCGTGAGACAACTAGGAGTTTGTGTCTTTACATATGGTTATCCGGTGTAACAGTATTTGGGTGGGCTGCGAGCGCTGAGAAAAACCAACTACCACTTAGAGCTTGGTAAGAAAGAGAAAATTATTTTACGATTATTGCTCCTTTAAGTTTTGACGTCAAAAGATTTATAAAAGCCAATTTTTTAAACGAAATATGATATTAGTTACTTTATTATAACTTCTTATTTTGTGCGTAATACCCATCGTATACCACAACGGTGGTTACTCCCAGGTATGCGCTTAAGGAGAACATAGATCGTTTCTCGTTCTAAACCTTTTCCGTCCCGCTCCGCCATCTCCTTCGCAAGCATAAATTGCTTGCAGGAGACGAAGGAGACTTTGTATTTATGATGTGTCAACTTAAATTTCAGTTTGAGAGAAATAAAATTTAATGAATTGTAAGAAAAAGATCTCGTTCACATGTTACCTTGTATGGTAATCTGTAGTGTCTGAGATATGCAAACTGATTGTAAACAGTTGGATAATTATTGTGATTCTCTTTGTAGGTATCCATTTGACACTTCAAAGTCACCAGCTTATGAGATTACCTATGTCAACCAGGTTAGTAAGAGTTCAAGTCTTTATACTTTTGTCCAAAAATTTACGCCTACGCTGCACCGATTTTAATGAAATTTAAAAAAAAGATACTTTGATTCCTGATGAAGAACACATATTACTTTTTACCGCAATAACCAATACATAATTGGGCAGAGCTACGGTCAAAAGCTAGTGACTAATAAAGCGATAGATGGCTGTGAATTTAAAATCAAATTAAGTTGAATTAAATGAACGCAAGTTTGATCCGTCGAATTCTATGCTTCTGAGGCAAGATTTTATTGAAGCACTGAACTTGAACTAAAGTTAATTTCGTATCAAGTTGGTGGCAAGAACAATAATCCTACTAAAAAACATATTCACATATGCCTTATCTTTTAGTTAAGAATTTTGTAATGCAGTAACTGAATACTTAGACAACATGTTACATTGATCGGTTTCCTTAATAGCTGTTTCTAATTCATATAGACCGTAATCGAATAAAAGAATGCCTTTCTTCATCTGGGTGCATTCATTCTAAGGTGAACAAAGACCACCGCTTATTTGGAATTATTTCACTTGGGTATATTTCATCTAACTTACAATGTGAAATGAAGAAACAAAGAAGTATTTTTTATACACTTGGGTATTATCCCGTGATTAAGAATACAGAGTGTCACCACCCCTTTTCATTGCATATGTGTCGTAAGAGGGGACTAAAGGAACAAAATAAGCAGCTAACATCACTGCCAAGAGAAGGAAAACTTGAAACAAACTCTTTACCAACCCGTCTGGCCAGCGTGGTATAGTAGGCCAAAACCTCCTTTCAAAAGAGAGGCCTATGTCCAGCAGTGGACTATTAAAGGCTGTTGATTATGACGATGAATATTATCACCTCGGTGAACAAAGTGTAATAAACCGTACAAATATCTATAACGATTCTCAATTTTAGAGTTCAGCACTTATTTTGTCGGCGTTGGTGAATGTGTGTTTGGATACCTTGGTTACTTCCCTGATAGCTGTTTGCTGTTGTCGTTTGCGACTTGTGGCTCTGTCACTTAAAACATTGTGCTCATCACTAGAACCTTCTAAAATGGTAAGCGACTAGATGGAAATGTTTTGGAATTTAAAATGTAATTAAAACATTTTGGTACATATTGCAATTATTTCTCGACCGGGGCAGAACTAACCTCACACAGAAGACCATCCTAATAATGACTGCCTTGTTGGTCTGGTGGTTAGCGTATGCGGCTGCTGATCAAGAGGTCTCGGGTTCGATTCCCGGGTCAGACCAAATATATGTGTGATCCACAAATATTTGTTTCGGAGTCTGGGTGTTTTCCTATGTATAATATGTATGTATTTACAAAAAAAAGTATGTTTATGTATTTATATCAGTTGTTTAGTACCCATAACACAAGCTCTGCTTACTTTGGGACTAGATGATGTTGTGTGTAAGATGTCCAAAATATAAAAAAAAAATATGACTCTTGCTATTGTAATTCTTTGGTGAGTGTGAGACCGGAGGCCCAATCATTCGGCATTTGGTGCAGAATCATCTGACAAAGCCGCCATGGTATGGATATACACCTGGATTCTACTCATGATTTTCATTACGCTGAGTAGAGTAACTTTGGTAGGTTTAAATATATATATATCTGAACAATGAACCTAAAAACTAAAAACCTTAAAAATTATAATAAAACTAGAATATATTATTATAAGGAGTCCCTTTAGGCAAGGTTCCGAAGATACTGGCAGCGTTCCCCCTTTGAATAGCTATACTAATTCTTTGTCCGAGGTAGCTGCCAGCCCTTCGGTCCCCTGTGACGTCGACTAACCTTCTTGATATTTCTTTAAAAAGCGCTATAGCGCTGGGACCCCACGGACCAAGGGTCTCGACACCGAATGGGACAAAATCATATTCGGAGCCTAGACCCTTGTATTTGCATGCTTTAGCTTTTTCAGCCGCTTCACAAGCCGCACCAGCTCTGTTGTTGGTTCCATGTAGATGGGAAGGGGCCAGCGTGTCTGAACAGGTGGCATATATATTCTGTTATATATATCTATATAAAATAAAACAAGAATATGTTATCTCAGTTCTACGCATGATGAAACTGAATTACTTTTTTGATTTTTTTTAGTTTATTATTCCAAAGGCATAATATGCCTTATCGATACAAGTTTGTTGCACGCACTTTCTTTCTATTATGTTGTTTTAAATATATGTCAAAAGTGGGATGCAGCTGTGGGGCGCTATCGGTTGTTTATGACTATGAAATATATCGATACATTTTAAATGCAGAATGATTGTAAAATAATATTTTAAACCAGATATATATCTCTTCTTTTGTGGCAGTTAATGTTGTGCCAGAAAGATGAGAAGATAGTTCAGGGACGTATACAACAATGCGTGATCAAGCATGAAGCAGCATTGAAGACTGCAACACAAATGCAGAATTGTTTCTCCAAGCCGATTCTGGCACAGTTTTCGGTGTCCATTGTCATCATTTGTGTAACAGCTTACCAATTGGCTCTTGTAAGTAAAAATTATTTCAAAAATTGCAATAGGGAGTTTCCATTTACATACTAATGAAGTATATTTAGTTTAGTTTAGTCCTCGGATATTTCGGCCATATTACGAGGAGAGCCGATGATAACCTCGAAAGATTAATGGTTACTGGCAAAGTCGAGGGGAAAAGACCCAGAGGCCGCAGCCCATTGCGTTGGGCAGACCAAATTTGCTCATCCCTCAGCAGTACGTTCCATGCTGCCCTGCACACTGCTCAAAGCCGAGCGAGCAAATGGCGAACTGCCACTCGCAGATTGCTGATAAGTAGGGGGCTCAGAATTGAGGATAACGACGCAAGGAGGACTAATGAAGTATTCTTATTTCATCTTTTGGCTAATTTCTGTGTAAATTCTAGTGACTTCTCCAATTTTAGGATAGAAATCGATGTATTGCTGTTTTCGTCCCATTTTTTATTTAGTTACCGTACCTCTCTTAAATTGGTTGATGGAGTAGAAAACCGGTTAACCGGTAAACCAATAGATCTACATCTAAGTAACCGGTTTTCCAGGAATAATTAACACTGATTTTTATCATCATATTAATGTCGAAGCATTGCCCTCGGTGCAATTAAAGAAAATATTGTCCACAACATTAATTCTTGTCATAATTTTTTTAGTTATTTCTTATGATAAATTTACAACAATATTAGTTGTAACGTTAATTACAAAAGTGTTTTCAGGAGTTGAAAAATAAGAATTGGGTTCGAATCATCTCGATGGTGTCTTACCTCCTGTGTATGATGTTGCAAGTGTTCCTGTATTGCTACCAGGGAAATCAGCTCTCTGAGGAGGTAATGAAAAATAAAAATTTTAGAAGGAAAATGAGATGGTCTTCATTCCATGATAGTTAGTTATGATAGTTAACAAAAAATTAGGTACTACTGAAAGATATTTTTTGTTTTATATTCATATATAAAGTGTGTATCATTTATTGGTGATTAGAATGAAATGAAGAAAAAAAGAAAAAAAATGATTAGAAATAAAAACACTATCCTGGGGGGAGAGACCCAAGCCCATGTTCTATTTAATATTTTAGTCGAAAATTTGCCATTTGTCAAAAACCGTTTTACATCGAACGCTACTTTCTTATTTAAACAAGGTCATCAACGAGAAAGGTTAACGAAAACCGCAATCAAACTGCACATATAATTGATTTGCATTGGTCTATGTTTCTTAGAGTTCTAAGATAGCAGGCGCAGCTTATTGGTGTCCGTGGTACTTGTTGTCGGTGAGGCTGCGCCGTGCGTTGCTGATCATCATGGTGCGCACACACCACGTGACCAAACTCACTGCTGGAGGATTTACAACGCTATCACTTGCTTGCTTTACATCTGTAAGTTATAAATTTGATATGACGACTATCTATATCTCAACAAATTAATTACTACAAGGACATCAAAGTACATAAAATGCTTATAATTATCATTTACTAAATTTTTGGTTGTCTATTTATTCTCACTAATCTTTTGAACTTCTGCAGTGATTTTAAAGAAAATTTAATGGTAGAAAGCTGATGATATAAAGATTAACTCACCTCTTGTCTAGGTGTTGCTTAGGGTTTTTGTTGTAACGGTACAAGCACCACCACAGGAAATATCGCGAGGCGCAGATTAATATGAGAAGAAATATGATAGATTCAGGTGTGATGAGTAATTTTTTTAATATATGAATGAAGACACAGGAATCAAGAATATAAAGATTGAGGCATTGCTGGCTCAAGCTTAATTTTCGTTTCATCATCCAATCCGCTCTGTACGCCCCCAATTCCTTACTGCTCATTACTTTAACTTAACGCAATCCTCAATAAGAGTTGTAGTGAGTTCCCCTACCTGTTCACATAAGTTACTAACAACATTATTTTTTAATTTAAAGGTGACTAATGATTTGCTTTGTTCCAGATTATCAAAGCTTCGTACACTTTCTTCACTGTGCTGAAACAAGTTGAAGATAGAAATGAAAAGTAACTATTGTCAATAAAACACGTTACAGCTTAGTAAATATTTAATTCAAGCGATATTTTATTTTATTTCTATACACCTAAAATTTGACAATCGGAATTTTTTTCCTTGATTTTATTTCCAAGATTATTTGGGGTTGGCTACTAATTCAACCTGTTTTACCTGAATATCAGGTTTTCCACGGAGCGACTAGCATCGGACCTCCGAAACCCTGAGAGAGAACTGAAATTCGAAACTGTTCGATATATACTTATAAAAATATATTTTTTATTTTTTATTTATTTAGTTATTTAAAAACTCTTACTAATTTAAGAGTATGCAGCGACGTATCACACTTACATGGGATACTTACATGTATCGGCAAAAGTGAGTTAATGGAATATGATTTTGATGCTTTTGCACACAAACACTGTTTATAAAGAGTATCCAATGTAATTCCAAATTCCACAAGAATCAAAATATCCTCATGCCAAATTTCATTCAATAGGCGTAACGGAAAGTTGTTTGTTTTATATTTAAGCCAAACAATGTCTAAAAGAACAAGACAACATCAATGCAAAGAGAAGGAAAACTTGAAACAAACCCTTTACAAACCCGTCTGGCCAGCGTGGTATAGTAGGCCAAAACCTCCTTTCTAAGGAGAGGCCTATGTCCAGCAGTGGACTGCTAAAGGCTGATGATGATGATGAATGTCTAAAGCCTACCAAAATGAATCTACTCTGTTTGATGGAAAACAATGAATAGAATCCAGGAGTAGGGGTCCTCCGGTACCATCCTCATTGTGAGTGCAAACAATGCAATACACTATAGAGGCCTAGAGAGATACTTCAGCATTATTGGGCCTTCGGTTTCATACTCACCATCGAACATGAAATGAGTGCAGCTCTACTATAATACCTTACATTTATATATATATATTTATTGTTGTAATGGAATAGGCGTTAGACTTCAATCTCACCTGATGGAAAGTGTAGATGAAGACGAAGATGGTACACGCCCATCCAAAAGAAACCTGATCACTCTACTCTTAAAGGCTCCAGATTTCAACTAATCAGGAAAAATAGACCCAGACAGGTCGTTCCAAACTCTGGCGACTCTCACCAAAAACGAGCTGTCAAACCGTTTAGTTCGTCTTTTGGGTATGCCAACAACGTATGGATGAAACTTTTGCCTGCGCCTAGTATGATATGGATATATGTTAGTACTAACTTTTAAGTCCAGCCAGCTTGTAAGTCCGTCATGGCGGTATGTAGTAGCTTATGTGTTATTCCCATATGTATGTTATATTATTGTAAAGTTTCATCAAAACCCATTCAGTAGTTTTTGCGTGAAAGAGCAACAAAAATACATATGTACATACATACATACTCACAAACTTTCGCGTTAAGAATATTAAGTAGGATATTGTTATATAACTTATCTACCACACCAATATATACTTTACCAACTTTAACTTTATTTTATGTTAACTTCACTATATTTCAATTGACAGTATTTAATAAAGTAAAATATAAAATAAATGTTATAAAATGGCATAAAAAATGAATTTTTACATGATCGTCATCATGTTTGACTGACATGACATGATTTGATGATACCATGGACAGTGGCGTGGCGATAACGTGAATACTAATATTATATGTATGATGCTGTCAATTGCATCTATTAGGTACTGTAGATACCACTATAGATTAGATTAGAATAGATTAGATTAAAGATGATGTTCTGAAGTTCAGTAAATTTATAAGGGCGATTAGACAGTCATCAATAAACAACAATCAATAATATAGTAGACCAAATTAAAATGACAGCATGAATGAATGTTCGTTTATCTGCACCTCTTGGATTTTATTCAACCTTTCCATGACCGGTTTATATATATAAAAAATATTCTGATATCTAGCAGTTCTAATATATGGTTTAATATTTTTTGTATGTTGTAGTATATCCTTCTATTTAGTACAGTGAGCGAGTGAATGAATGATTAACTGACACATACACTACAGAATAGTAAATAAATAAAACGAATCACGGGTCATTTGATAGTAATTAAGTACCGCGGCTAAGAAAACATGCAACTCGTATAAAATCCGTGTGGTGACGGATTAAGAATACAGAGTGTCACCACCCCTATTCATTCCGCGCGGGTGTTAGAAAAGGCGACTAAGGGATAAACTACGCAAGACAACATTAATGCAAAGAGAAGGAAAACTTGGAACCAACCCTATACCAACCCGTCTGGCCAGCGCGGTATAGTAGGCCAATACCTCCTTTTCAAGATGTCTGATGATGATACTTGGGAAGGTGAGGAAAATGGTGGGCTCCGAGGTACTTGGTCACATGATAACGAGCAACGAAAGTCGTTTATCACTGGTTTTCCGGTAATGACGTTTCTGATATCAAATGAAAATACTGTATGAGCCCGTTTCAGTTCAGTACTGAACATGAACACTCCGCAGACTCTGTTCAATGATACTATATCTATTAAATATATAGTACCGTATCGTAAATAAGTGAACAATTTAGGACCAGGTATAGAGTACGCACTTTTAAAATTCAATTGCGACCACGTGATGGGAAAATTCTACCGGTAGCAAAAACCAATATTTATTTACTACTTGAGTTTTTCAATAGGTGATATAAGTTCTTGTTTACTAAACTTAAGAGTGGTTTTTCCTTTGAACAAATTACTTACAATACATTTTGGCAGATGAGTCAGTCACATGTACTATGTGTCCATACTGGAGAAAACTAACTAAATGTGATAAAAAAAAGAAAATGAAAACTAAACGTGCTTAGGAAATATTAGACTTAGTTAGAGCCGAACTTTTCACGTCCCTAAACGTACAAAAATCATTTGTCTGAATGAACAGACTTAATAAGTCCACAGCTGGACAGAGGTCTCGTTTAATTTATTTTGTGTTAACCTCAATGCGTACAGCGACGTGTGTGCTACTGACAAAATTAGCAAAATACTTTTATACTACACCTGATCGGAACAGTAGTCAATATTCCCTGAAAATGAAAAGAGAAAGTTAGTCTTTTCCTTGACCTAAATAAGCGGGAGGAAAAAATGTATGAAAATCCATTTCTAACGTGTTTTAGCGGGAGAGAAAGTTGTATGAATTTTCATTTCTCATGTGATAACTTATCTATGGCGCGCGCCTGCCCAAAGAGTTTTCATATAATTTAAATATGGAATCTCCGTGCCACTGACATCCTTTTGTGAAGAATAAAAAAAAACAAATGAAGCGCGAAATATTTATAAATATTATGTCGAATTCTAAGCTTCTTGTGTCTTACATGGTGTCTTACGTTTTGATTTTATTTTATAAATACTTTAAATGTTCCTCACAGGTGTAGTATAAAGCACTGTGTAGCACTCGGGTGAAAGTCCCATTCCTACCTCGGAAGTGTTGTGGCCCTAGGCTGCGCCTTCGGGCCACAAACTGCTTCCTCGCTAGTAATCGGTTCCTTTCCTCCCTCGGTGAACAATGTACTATTTCAAATTTACCGTTTAAAACGTGAAGCAAAAACTACGAGTATGTACTACTTTTTATAAAAATTATGCGAGAGCTATAAAATTTGGCACCGTTTAAGTGCCGAAGCCTAAAAACATAAAAATATGTGAATTATGATCGAATTTTATATATTTCGAGTATGCGGATGCAAACTGCCTAGGACCGGGATGGTTGGAGCTCCTTGGGAGAGACTTTTAGCAGTGGACGGCGATAGGTTGATTGGTGATATGTAATGAAAGTGTAGTAGCCATAAAACCTTCCTTCTAACGACAGGTCTAGATTTATTAAGTAGTGGAAGGCTACTGAAAGATTTTGAGTATGCCAATGAGTATTGCATATATGCACTTTATTGCAATAAGTTTAAAATTTATATTCAAGTGCATTAATAAAATCCTCTCCGCTGCGCTCCGTTCTGTCTGCGATGACCCTTAATGTGTAGGGTATAGTTTATGAGTATTAGAAATTCGTTGAGAAACTGTTACATTTAGATATTGTTACTGTTTCTGTGTCCATTGTTTACTGCAAAATACGGAATGCTAGAGGTTATTCACCTAAAGTGAATTTAATTACTCCCTTGTAAAAAATCACACTACAGAGTGACTCATGATGGACGTTATAACAAATTATATGGTAACGGATCTTACTCCATTAATTTGCACAAGAATCAACGACACAAAAACATATTAATGTCAGTGGCATTGAAAATTTGTGCTAAAGTTTTTTAATTGTAAGTTCTGGTTTTTATGGCACAACATGCAAAAATATCTGACGTTGTTGTAAATGCAGGACAAAATGGCGGAATTAAAATCCTACTCTTATTTGAAACGCAATGTAGTTTGGGATTTCGTTGTAAGCGTTTCCTTGATTGAGTTTAATATATACAGTTTTATTACTACCTTACTAGATTTGGCCTCAAGATCCCGTGGAAGTTTAATAATATTATAAAGTAGTATATATGTTTATAGTATAATATAGTGTAACACTTTGAAAATACGTATCTACTAAAGTTACTTTATTAAATAATCATGCACAACTACAATACATTTCCAAAATAATAAGATGGACACGAATTATTTTGTAGGAATGCCCTAACGGAGTACGATGGTAAATAATTTCTGTGTAATAACACAGAGCTGAATGTATTTTATATACATTAAGGATATTTTTCGTTATTCTTAAGAGGTTTAAAATGACATAGTTGAAGAGAATCTATTAACTCAAGGTAATTTATAATTATGCAGATTTTTTATTTTATTTGCAATATAATTTTAAGAACTAGCTGTTTTTATTCAAATAGCTGTTATATATTTATTAACGTCATTGATAACAAGTATACAGAGGATTCTTGGCGCGTCGTCCATTTGGTTAGCACGTGCGTCTAGAATTCTAACAAATCTTTAGTGATTTCGTGTCATATGGTTTTTTTTAGTGGTATTTTGTGCTATTGGTTAGGGTGTGTTGTTTGTCTATATACCGGTAAGTAGCCAACATGAGCGGAAATGAACCACCCGATCCTCCCGATATACAATTTCCAGTAACCCCTCCTTTCACCCCTACGCCTTTCCCACCCGACCAACCTTCAACTCCTTCCAATCCCCTGGAACAGTTTGCCAACGTGATCTGCAACACCGCGGTGCTGGAAAATACTTCAAGGAAACAACATGTGAATGATGAGGTAAGCGCTCCCCCTCTTAAACGTGGCAATCAAACAAGAAACTTTGGTTGGTCGTGACAATTTATACACAGCTAACGATAATGGTCCCTATATTGTTCATGTTTCCTGCATAGAGACCCAAGTAGGTTCCGTCCGGCATATCTCTCCATCCTGTTTCTTTCGGCCTTTTCATCATCATCAACAGCCTTTAACAGTCCACTGCTGGACATAGGCCTCTCCTTTGAAAGGAAGTTTAGGCCTACTATACCACGCTGGCCAGACGGGTTGGTAAAGGGTTTGTTTCAAGTTTTCCTTCTCTTGGCAGGATGTTAGCTGCTTATTTTGTTCCTTTAGTCGCCTCTTACGACACCCATGGAATGAATAGGGGTGGTGACACTTTGTATTCTTAATCCGTCACCACCTTTTAACACGTCGCCTTTTACTTTTTAATAATAAAATAAATAATGTTGTTAAAGATGGAGTCACGAGGGTAGGTAGAAATGGAGTGCCAGTTTAGTTTGCATACCCTTGGGATGCAAATTCATTTTTAAGTGACCCCCTTCTTGTAAATATTCTGCCAACATCCCACCATTCCACCTTCAACATTACCAGAATGGCAGTAGTGTCTGGTGGGATACCAGACAGTACACTACTTGACATGGTTGTTGAGGATGTAATAAAATTTGTGTCAGTATCTCAGGGCTGTGGTCGAATAATAAAAGTCAGGCGCCTTAATGAGAAAACATTTATTAAAGGAGTACTGGAATGGAACCCTACAGAGACCTGTGTACTACCTACTGTCCAATGCAGAAAATGCTGTAGGTATGGTGATGTGGAATCAATATGCAGGTCCAAGCCAAGGTGCTGTAAGTGTGGATATAACCATCTTGGGAATGGTTGCATGGTAACAGAGACAGAGGCCTTTTGTGTCCTGTGCTCCATTATTGATATTTTAATCCAATTACTTACCAGTACGCCTTTACGGGGGTGCTACCCGGCACCCCCGTAAAGGCGTGGATTGTGGAATCAACGAATTTGCTACCAAATTACCAGTTTGGCTTCCTTGGTCTCGAATATTAGTCCTAAGAGTCTTAGGTGTAGAATTTGACCAGAGAACGACCTGGAGGGACTTAACACAGTGCTCGGTATTGAGTCCTTTGCTATACAATCTCTAGACCGCAGATAATAATAATAATAATTGCAGTATATGGCAGTATGCCAACGACTTGGCACTATATGTCTCCAATAATTCGATCCAAGATGCAGCCACATCTATCTCATCTTTCCTCAATTGTGTGTGGCAGTGGCTATCAGTTATGGCCTAAGCCTTTCTGTACAGTAAAGTGCTATTATATTCTTTAAAAGGAAGAAGACACTGCCACAGATTGATGTCCAATTACAGCTGCAGGAAGTTTCATTTGTAAATAAAGTTAAGTTCCTAGGCGTATACCTTGATTCTAAACTGACTCGCGTTCACCATATTAACTAACTACTTAGCTTCAAAATGTGAACGTTTTGTTCCAATCCTAAAAGTGCCAGCTGGAGTCTACCAAGTTTTGGTAATATTATAAATTACCAAAACTCTAAATTCATTTTACAGTTTAAGTGCCCCAAAGAGGCTTCAGTATTTACAGGCTAAAGTGTTGTCATCTTGGAAGCATGCCTGTATACTGAGTGCCATAACATCATTAAGGCAGTTATATTTACCGACGCTCTTAGCTGCCATAAAGCGCTACTGCAGGATCCATTGCATGACAAACTTCATAGTTCATTGATCTTGCAAAATCATGGAAAGCCTCTTCAATAGTTCCAAAAATGGTAAGATGGTGCAACTATTATGGGTTCCTAGACATAGTGGTATTGCGGGCAATAAGAGTGCGAACTTATTGGCCAGAAGTGCCATTACTTCTCCAGTGGATGACCAGAAACATCTGATCGACCAACAATATGACCTAATAAGGCTGCCCCAAGGCGAATAGATCACTTCCTGGCAAGAGGAATAGGACAGCACCTCTCAAAACAAGAGACGGCATTATTATCTAATACAGCCAAGCATATCCCCAAAACCATGTTATTTTAATTTAAAAAGGTATTCACAAAGTTGTCATCTCTACTATATGCAGGCTCCGTGTAGGTCACAGCAGCTCACCTGCCTTCTTACACAAAATTCGGGTACGGGATTCGTCTCTTTGCAAATGTGGCTTAGACGAAGGCAATCTGGACCAGATATCCTTCAGTTGTACTAACAATAAACCATCCTTAGATCTGTACTCATATTTAACAAAACTAAAAATTCCCCTCCCCATTAACTTTACATCTCTCCTAACATTTTCATCTCCCAACCTCCTTTAAGCCTTGATGATATTTATCCGTTGCAATAACATTAAACTATGGTCTGTGTAGCTAAGAATGTTGTTATGTAAAATTGCGTTTGCCGTCTTATTACTTATATAATATAACTAATACATATTTTTATTTGTTTCAGTGTACTAACCACAACCAAAAAGCCCCACATTCAGTCCAATGTTTGTAATTTCTATGACGTTTTTTAACTAAACTCACGTACTTCCAACGCACTTGACATAGGTAGAATTGTCTACATCGGCACAGTTTGCCATTTATTAAGAAGAAAAAGAACGTGCATACATATACATACCTTACATTATATAGTATATGTAATAATAATAAAAAAATGAGTAAAGTAATTTTTAAAGTTACTATTTGAAAGTGACTCTACGTAAGAAGTTTTCCATCAGATTTGCTTGACGTTATGGCCACACCTTTACAAATTCAACGCTTATAAGATAGTGGGGGTTATATAGTAGTAAATACGAGAATCACAATTCAGTACTGAGTTAAAATCTAGGTACATTCGAAGTCGTCATTAGAAATGTCGAAATTTAGTAAGATATCGGAGTTAGTAATATTTTTGGTGGTGTGTTCAGTTCAAGTGCAAGGTTGCTATTGGAACAACCGGTGTTCTTATGCATTATTCGGGTCGAAGACACCTTATGATACCGTTAGAGGAGATATTAGAGATTATCCGGTACCAGAAAGTAAGTTGTTTAGACATATATATGTATGCTTATAAATACAAGTAAGCAATTTTAAAGAAAATATTATAAAATATTATTTATTTATTTAAACAAATTTTAGTCATGTTAAGTCAGTCTAATATATATTTTTTACACTCTTCCGTTATTTGAAACCAAAGACTAATAATTAATATTAATTAAATAATTGATATTATTACCGTTATGTATCGGTTAGTATTTTTTTATTTCTAAGTTTAAACTTGAAATGTTAGAATGTTATAGAAGAGAAAAGCATAAATAACACAAAATTCAATAATACGTTTCGGGTAGGTTATAAATTTTGATGAGAGGTCGTGTTCTTTGACCAGTTTTTAGAAAATAGACAAAGATTTGACACGCCTTATAGCAATTGAGGAGGCATTCCACAATCGGATCGCCTGTACAGTAAACGACTTATCGTAGAACCTGGTACAGTGAGTTAGTACTGCAAGATCCAGAGATTCAGATGACCTCAGAGATCTTGAATGTGTGTCACTGAGGAAAACGTTTCTTTATATACACAACTGTCCGTGTGGTGACGGATTAAGAATACAGAGTGTCACCACCCCTATTTAACCCGCGGGTGTTGTTAAAGGCGACTAAAGGATAACCTATGACGACATCAATGCAAAGAGTAGGAAAACTCCAAACCAACCCTTTTTTTTTTTTTTTATGTGTGGAAAATCATCATGGACCGTCGCCCCACCGGGGGTTACGGCGGGGTGGTGTGTCGGACTTGAACCGACTAAAAACCACACAGTGTGCCCTCTCCGCGCTTCTCCGTTTGGGAGTAGGAGAAGTCCAGGGTGGGATCTCCTTCTGAACTTCTCCAGCGCCTGCCCGCTCCTGTTGCGGGCACCGTCTCGATTTGACGACCCTCTCTTAGGCGGCGTCCGGCACACACCGACGCCGCCCCCTCGCGGCTGGCCACATAGTGCGGGTGGAGGGAAAACCCGTCCCGTCCACCCACGGCCACACTCAAGGCGGCATGAGGCGCAGATGTTCGCGCCTCCGCCGCCCGAGTCGCCGGCGGCGAATCTGGTCCGATTGGATGTCGTCCTCCCGGGCCTTCTCCGCCGCCTCCTTCTGCAAGATTACGTCCTCGCAGAAGGTTGCGACCGCGGTAAATGAGCTCTCGCTGCCGACCATGGAACGAACGACGGCCGGCAGCGAGAGATCCCCTCCGATGACTGCAGTGAGGACCCGGCGCTGCGTCTCCCATGCGGGGCAGACCGCCAGCGTGTGATGAGCCGAATCCTCACTGCAGTCGCAGTGGTGGCAGGCGGGACTCAATTCCCTCCTGGCGACCGAGTGCAGGTACTTTCCGAAGCAACCATGCCCGGAAAGAACCTGCGTCAGTCGGAAGGTAAGGGTCCCGTGCTGCCGCACTGCCCATTCGCCGATGACCGGCTGAAGCGCCTCTACGGTGGCGAAGCCAGCACGTGGAGTCTCCAGCCGGACCGACCAGCGATCCATCGTGGCTCGGTGAGCGGCTTCGCGCCACTCGCGCACGTCCTCGGGCGGAGGTCCAACTCCACCACTCTCCGCCCGGTAGTTAGCCACTCGCCGATAAACGTCGGCGAGCACTTCCGCCTCCAAATCCCACGGGGGTGTTCCGGCCAGAACTCCAAACCAACCCTATACTAACCCGTCTGGCCAGCGTGGTATAGTAGGCCAAAACCTCCTTTCTAAGGAGAGGCCTAAGTCCAGCAGTGGACTGTTTAAGGCTGTCGATGAAATACAGTGGAGTGCACCATTAAGTATGTATGTTACCAGTTTTAGTTTTGCATTTTAGTTATGAATTATATTATTAATGTTCTGATTAAACTGAAATTTACAGATTGCATCTCTCATAATCCGTGTTAGTTAGAATCGTCAAGCGATTGTCTTGCCGTTTCCTACTTCGCGGAGTGTTATGGGTTCGAATCACCACACGGGTACATAACACAAATTGTTTTTCCATATAATTATGGCTGTTCTCCGTGTTCATTTCATTTCATTTGTAAAGGCCTGCGTGATACATAAAATATTCCGAGTTCGTCGTTGTTCTATGATTTTCGTAGAATTTATGACTAAGCTTTCAGTCATGTTCAGACTCGAAGTTAATTAATGTTAAATTAGGTAATTATGGTAACTCTATTTTAAAAGGTGTATATAGTTTTCTCTCAGTACATATAGTGACCCGGTTTGATTACTCTCAAGTGTAGTTATCTATGAATGGGTACATAGTTACCTGATTATAATATGAGTACGCTATTGCGAGCCGTGACATCACTCTGTATACACTATTCGGACAACAGATATAAAGGTGTACTACTCCTTTACGGTTTTCAATGTACAGGACGTTACCAAAACTTATTGTCATTGTTTGGGTAGTTAGCTCTGTTAGCCGCCACAGTGTGGGTCACCATATGCAGTATGGTGACCCACACTGTGGCATTCGCATTGTATGCATTCGCAATGAGTGTGGTGCTTACTATTCTAAGATTCTATTCATGCTTTTGATAGAAAGCATGAGTAGAATCCGCATCGCGAGGCAGAGTGGAGTCGCTTTGGCAGGCTGAAATAAAAAAAAAAAAAACCACCACACTTCGGGTGCGTTTACGAGTAGAAATGCTTCGTTAAGGTTTTATTACTTTTAGGCTGAGTAGAGACATTTGGACAGCTAATATATAAAAAAAAAATAACATGGTATCAGGTTTCTCGGTAACCACAGATTTAGCTAAAATTATTATCAAAAATATTGACCGCTAAAATCATCAAATGAAAACCACTTGAAGATGTCATTTAACCGATAATGGTAACATTGAAGTTATCAAAGCTATTTTATTGTTATGTGATAAAATAAATAGATATGACTAATATGAGTGCAAATCTACTTCGACGACTGATATATCAATTACCTAATTAATAATGCAAATTTATTTTTTAATTGACTTGTGACAAAAAATTGTTACACGTGAGAGTGTTTAGAAATAACTGCCTCAGTAGCCAGTAATAGTATATGAGGCTTATGTGTTCCATCCTACTATAATTTATTTTGTTTTCAAACATTATCGGCACTGGTCTAATAATCCTTTCTTGTAATATATATTGATGTATACAAATACATTTAAATAAAGAATAGAAAACAAACTAAAAAAAATACTGACCATTTCATTTTTTTTTATTTGATATCTGCCAAAGTGACTCTACTTTGCCCGATGGGAAGTAATAATAATAATAATAATAAAAATAATCTAGCAACACTCAAAGACATCAGAATTTCTTCCACATATTTTTAAAATAAATTATTTTTTCCATTAAGAACCATATTAAAAACGAAATATATATATTTTAAATAACTCAATGTTATAAAAATAATGAATTAAAAGAAATAAAATGAATCGCAAGGAAATAAACATAGAAAGATCTGTTTTTAAAGACATGACGTTTAATACGTCATGTCAAAAGCATTATAAATATCGATAAAATGAGAAATTCTCAAAGATGTTAACCAGAGCTAGAAGCAGAGCACAACGATCATCCCCGGACTCGTCGCTCCGCTCCGCCGTGCCGTCAATGGAAGAAATCATAGAAGTTCCGAATAGTGCACAGGCGTCGAGCTCTACTTCGAGCGACGAGTTTTTCTCTCCGCCGACGTCGCCAACACCTGTACGTCGGCAGGAGAGAACCCGGCCACCAGACAGCTTGGGATCCCGAGGACCACTGACCTCGAAAAGGGTCCCCGCTACCGGTGGTGGTGTGCACCGCATGAAATGGTCACATACAATAAATGAGAACGTCATGCGGGCATATTTTCAGGCCACAGAGCTGGGAACAAACCTTACTGCGTACCGTGTTCGACTAGTCTCTCTGTTTCAGGAGCTTGAGCCAGCCGTCAACGTATCAGCGCAACGATTGTCGGATCAAGTGCGGGCTATACAGCGATGCCATCTGCTAGATGAGGCCGTACTTGAGATTATACGCTCGGACGTACGGGATACCTTGGCTATCCCTTCTTCGTCACATGCTCTGTATTTGGGAGCGAATAGTACACCACTTCTACCACATAACAATAATGTTGATGAACAAGAGGAGAGTGAAGTTATATCCGTGAGTACCCAATATAATGATAGAATAAGGAGCGCTTTGGAGGATGCGGTTCAGAAATACCGGTATGTTGATTATCATAACAGACCCCGGTTACCCCGTTTGCCCATTCATAAACGAAATTTAGCACTGGTGAGTGCCCTGAATTCGTTATTATCAGATTATTTTGATAATAGCGAAGATCTTAGTGATACACATTCTATTCTTTACTGTGCGGCTATTGCAGTTTGTCGAGTAGCTGGTATTAAATTTGCTGAAGACAGAATTGCTACTCGACCCAAAAATACTTTGCCAGCTTGGCAGTATAGAATAGAACGTCGTATTACTGAGACTAGGACACTCATCGGTAAACTAACTGCTTTCCAGGCAGGTAATACGCGGCCGAGAGTCATGCGCTTTGTGAAACAGGCATTCTTGGGGACTACCATCAGTCCTCAACAGTACTTGGCTAGTGTCACAGAGCGCATAGACTTCTCAAAGCAAAAAGTGTATGCATGGGCAAATAGGATAAGACGGTACAAAAAACGCGGAAATCGGTATTATCAGAATCGCATGTTCCAAAGAAATGAGAAGTGGGTGTACCGGAAATGGGAAGAACCAGATCCATGTGAGCGCGATGGGTACTTGCCAGATGAAAATGCCACAAATGAATTTTGGCGTGGCATCTGGTCGGTGCCTGTCACTCATACAGATGGTGACTGGATGCGAGATGTCAGACACTCATGTGAGTCTGTAACAACTATGGAACCAATCATCATTGACAAAGATGATATAAGTTGTGCAGTCCGTTCATTGCCAAATTGGAAATCACCTGGTCCGGACGGTCTGCACAACTTTTGGCTTAAGTGGTTCCGAAGCTCGCATGGGTGTTTGGCATCTCAATTCCAGGCAGCATTGGATTCTGGTTCATTACCACAATTTTTGACAACTGGTATAACCCATTTACTCCATAAATCTGGTAGTGCCATGGATCCCAAAAACTTTAGGCCCATTACATGTTTACCAACTTTATATAAACTTCTTACATCTATTCTGAGACTCAAAATTACTACACATGTAAATAATAATTCGATACTTTCCGTTTCTCAGAATGGATGTAGAAGTGGGATCCGTGGCACTAAAGAGCTCCTTATCGTTGATATGACCATTAGCCAACAAGTACGTCGTAATCGTAAGGGTTTGGCGACATGTTGGATAGATTATAAGAAGGCTTACGACTCGGTTCCCCATTCATGGCTTTTGAGGGTGCTAGAGTTGTATAAAATTGATGCAACTCTGTGCAACTTCTTGAAGTCATGTATGGGGCAATGGAGGACAGTCCTCTGCTATCCTGGATGCCGCCGAACTGCGGTAAGCGACGTATTTGTAAAGATCGAGAGGGGTATCTTTCAAGGTGACAGTCTGAGTCCCTTGTGGTTTTGTCTGGCCTTGAACCCTCTTAGCACTCTCTTAGAGGGTTCAGGGTTAGGCTATAGGTTGCAGAGAGGTAACCGGGTTATATCACACCTGCTTTACATGGATGATTTGAAACTACTGGCTCCCACTAAATTACAATTGATGGAGTTACTAAAGGTTACTGAAAACTTTAGTAATTCTATCAAAATGGAATTTGGTTTGGACAAGTGTGCAGTCATGTATGTAAAGAAAGGTGTTATTGTGGAATCTGAAGGATTAGAACTTTCAGATTCAACAAAACTTAGGTCTCTCTCTGCCACCGAAACCTACAAATATCTAGGCTTTTCACAATCCTTGGGAATACCAGAATCTGATGTGAAGCAAACGTTGCGGGAACGCTTCTTCGGCCGCCTGAAAAAAGTCCTTAAAAGTCTTTTGTCAGGGGGTAACAAGGTGCGAGCCTACAATGGTTGGGTCATGCCGGTTCTGATGTATTCCTTTGGTATACTTAGATGGACTCAGACCGAATTAGATGCCCTTGACAGGAGAGTTCGTACCTTACTGACTGCATTCCGAATGCACCACCCACGTTCATCGGTTATGAGATTGTACATCCCGCGAAAGTTTGGGGGTCGTGGATTTTTAAATATCAAGACCCTACATAATCGCGAGATATACAATCTCAGAGAATATTTTCTTAATACCGACGGGGGGGTGCATCGCAATGTAGTTGCAGTGGATAACGGACTCACTCCACTCGCTCTGGCTAAAGAGAATTGGCGCAAACCTGTAGTACTTAGTACTGATGATCGCAAGGAGGTATGGAAGGGCAAAGAGCTTCATGGTCGGTTTTATCGGGCTTTGAACGGGCCCGATATAGACTTTAAAGCATCGACTTCCTGGCTACGGTATGGTGATCTCTTTGGAGAAACCGAAGGTTTTGTTTGTGCAATTATGGACGAAGTTATCATGACGAATAACTATCGGAAATATATACTGAAGGACGGTACGGTTGACATATGTCGGGCATGTCACCGACCCGGGGAATCTATCAGGCATATAATTTCTGGTTGTTCTCGTCTTGCTAACGGTGAATATTTGCACAGACACAACCAAGTAGCCAGGATTGTACATCAGCAACTTGCCCTTAAATACCAACTTGTAAATTTGGAGGTGCCATACTACAGGTATGTGCCCGACCCAGTTCTCGAGAATGGTCGTGCTACATTATATTGGGATCGATCTATTATCACAGACAGGACTATTGTCGCCAATAAGCCTGATATTGTGATGATAGATCGATCGCAGCGCCGCGCAATGATTATCGATATCGCTGTTCCTCATGACGAGAATCTCGTGAAGGTTGAAAAAGAAAAACAAATAAAATATTTGGATTTATCTCACGAGATTGTCGATATGTGGAATGTCGACTCGGCGATCATTGTTCCGATAGTCGTTTCTGTTCATGGTTTGATAGCCAAGAGCCTCGACCAACACCTTAAGAGGCTCACGTTGGACGGCTGGATTAAGGGTCTGATGCAGAAGGCGGTCCTCCTTGACACGGCACGTATAGTGAGGAGGTTCCTGTCTTTGGAGTCCTAACCACCGGTTTCTTGGTCCCTGTACCCGAAGTCGGTGGTCTACTATTTTTTATATTTTTAAATGTATTTTTTATATTTATATTTAAAAATGTAATTTATATGTAAATATTATCAAATAAAGAGAATAATAATAATACATCTCTTTATTGTACACCAGAATAATAATATACAACGGTAGCTTATACTAGAAAGGTACAAGTGGCGGCCTTATCGCCCGAAGGCAATCTCTTCCGGCGAAGGCGGAAGGCGAAGTATGAGTAAGATAAGAAGAAGCCCCCAGAATATGCGAAGAAGGAAGTGAGGTGATGCCGACCCAGACTATGGCGGCTTAGTGAGATGCATTATCACGCCCCTCTTAAAGGATCCAGGATAATAATGGGAAGGCAACATGTGAGCTGGTAGTGAGTCCCAGTTTTAATTGTTCTGCAAAGGAAAGTAGAGCTAAACCGTTTAGTTTTAGTGCGTGTTTCATGCGGATTATAGAAACTAATGAGTTTGCAATGCAATTACATGCTTTGTAATTTGTTGAGTTACCGTTAATATGGCAACCTAGAATCACACTTAAAACTAAGACCACACTCACAATGGAGCTCACAATCAATTCGTTAAAACATATTTTCTTTATAACACCCTATTTATTTAGTTTTGCTTAAGTTCCTTGTTTGTGTTTCTCTCATGATTGTTACAAGTTTAGTCATAAAAACATGAAATTTAAAGGCAAATACCTGCAAAGTTGATGTGTCTGTTGGTGATTTTAAATTAGGTAATTTTGACTCAATGCATAAGGAAGTTGGTATACACGGTACGGTGTGAGGTCGGCCATTATCTTGCAAGGGGATGAAATCTTCGCCACTAATGGTAAAACATGTTCCTGGAGGATCTCTTCAATGTATCGCACTGCTGTTAGGTGACTTTCAACAACTACCAATTCTGTGCGTGCGTCTGAACAGATACATCCCCAAACCATAACGGACCCACCGTGGAAACTGATGGTTTGCCTGGTAGTGATTGGCAGAAACCTCTCCCTATGCTTTCTCCACACACGTTCGCGTTTTTCTGGAGCTCTAAAAGCTATTCGGCAATCATCAGTCCACAGAACTTTACTCCACTGTTTTATTAAATGAAATTATTAAGGTCTACTTTTTATGTGGTTTTATTAAGAAAAATTCTGGTTTTTACACGTTTTTACAATAAACTTAACAGAGACACGCCATATCCTTTTTCCGCCATTATTGGAAGAGGGGCAAGAGCAGAGAGCAGTGTACAACATTTTTTTTCATGTGTGTGTCCATAGACAACAACACTCTATTACAAAGACAATCAATAATATAACACCTTCTCCTATTTTGTAATTTTCTCAAATTTACAAAATACAAAAGTTTTAAGTTTTAACAATTTTATTAGCATGAAAATTAAACTTAGTTTGCAACAAAGGCTTAGTAAACATATCTGCTAGTTGCATATTAGTTTGACAATAAAGAATATCAAGCTTTTTATCTTTATAGTTTTCATGCAGAAAGTAGTATCTTACATCAATATGTTTAGACCTCTTATTAAATGCACCAGATTTTATTAAATGGATTGAACTTTGATTATCAACAAATAAGTTTATCTTTACATTTTCACAACACAATTCGCTTAACAAAGTTTTTAAATAAATACACTCTTTACAACACTCAGCAGCTGCAATGTATTCAGCTTCTGTAGTTGATAAAGCCACTATGGACTGTCTCTTTGAACACCAAGATATTGGCCCATCTGATAATAGTATGACAAATCCAGTTGTACTTCTTCTTGTATTTGTACAGTTTGCATAGTCTGCATCGCTGTATGCTCTCAATTCTTTTATGTTTCCTCCCTTTTTATATAAAATTCCCATACCTTTTGTATATTTCAGGTATTTCAGAATCTTCTTAGCCGCTAATATATCTTCTTTGGACGGGTTTTCTACCTTCTTACTGGCTTCATTTACTGCTTGGCTTATGTCTGGTCTGGTTCTGGTTGATAGGTATAAGAGACCTCCAATTAGTTCTCTGTATGGGAAGTTGTTTGTAGAAACGTGTCTTGTGTGGATTGTCTTGTCTGTATTACCAGGTATGCTGCATGGTTTGCAATCATTCATATTGAAGCTACTTATCAGGTTTTCTGTGTAACTTTCTTGACTTAGGAATATGCCCTCATCTCTGATTTGTAGTTCATAACCAATATAGTTTGTCGGATTCATGTTTATCTTGATATCAAAGTCTTTCTTGATTTTCTGGAGAATTTCTAATAATTTCTGTCTGTCTTTAGATACTGCACACCCGTCATCAACATAAATTGCTAGTATTATGGATGAATCATCATTTGTAAATACACATTGATCTGTTTTTGTTGGTCTTAAGCCCATTTCTAACATTGTTTTTGTAAATCTTTTATTCCAAGTAACTGGAGCCTGTTTAAGGCCATATAAAGCTTTCTTTAATCGACATACTTTATCTAAATCATTATTGTATCCTTCTGGAATATTCATGTAAACATCTGTTTCTGTAAGCTCACCATAAAGAAATGCTGTCTTTATGTCAAAGGTTAATATATTACAGTTATTTGAGGCAGCAATGGCTAATATTGCTCTCAATGCTGATTGGCTAATTACAGGGCTGTATATGTCATTTACGTCAATGCCATGTTGTTCAAATCCTCGTACCACCAGTCTAGCTTTGTAGGTGCCATCCTCTTTTTGTCGAAATACCCATTTATTACTTAAGACTTTCTTACCGTTTGCTTCTTTGCGGTCTACGATTTCCCAGGTATTGTTACATTCTAAAGATGCCTTCTCCGAATCTATGGCTTCTTGCCATTTATCTTTCTCTGATGATTTTAGTGCTTCGTTATAGGTTAGTAATACATAGTCATTCAAGTAGGCTGGTTTCTTGGTTTCTCGCTTTCTTCTTTGATTGTTCTCACTATTTGTCTGTGATATTTCCTCTATTTCTAAGTCTTGATTTTTTGTTGGTTCTGTTTCTATGTCTTGATATTCTGTTTTTTCTGATTCTGTTTCTTGGTATACTGCTTGTTCTTTTTCTTGTTTTCTGTTCTCATTTTCTTGCAACTCATATTCTTGTATTTCACTATCTATGTTTCCATTTAAGGATATTTCTGTGTTTTGTTCTGGTTTATTATCTGTTTTCAATATCGTTATGTCTCTTGCATATTCTATTTTCCTTGTTTCAGAGTCCCACAGTCTGTAACCATTATTGGTATATCCAACTAGAATCATCTTCTTACTTCTTGGTTTTAGTTTGTCTATTTTGTGTAGTTGTTTGGAGTAAACAATTGATCCAAACTTTTGGATATTTGATATATTTGGCTTCTTTTTATGCCACATTTCATATGGTGTCTTATTGTTCTTGTTGGACTCTGTTGGTAATCTATTTATTATGTATGTAGCGCAATAAACTGCTTCTCCCCACATCTCATTGTTGAGTTTTGAATCAAATAGTAGTGCTCTTGTTTTTTCTAAAAGTGTTCTGTTTAATCTCTCTGATTTTCCATTTAATTGCGGTGAGTAGGGTATAGTAAAGTCTAGTTTTATTCCATTTTGTCGACACCAGTTCATAAATTCTGCGGATTTGTATTCACCACCATTATCACATCTTATGGTTGAAACCTTTTCTTTCAATTCCCTTTCTGATTCTTGAATATATTGTTTTAAGTAGTAGCTTGCTTGACTTTTTAATTTGAGTAAGTAAATTTTAGTAAAGTGTGTGTAGTCATCTAATATTGTAAGAATGTATCTGTTTCCATCATGAGTTGGTTCTAGTTGCCCACAAATATCTGTGTGTATTATTTGTAGAGGTCTATCAGCTCTTGTTCTAGTTGTGTTGAAAGGAAGTCGGATTTGTTTGGACATAATGCAAGTCTCACATGTTTGTTTCTCAATGGTTTTATTTCCTTGTATTGACATACCAACCACCATGTTAGGAAGGTTCTCTATGGTTTTTTGTGATGGATGTCCCAGTTTTATGTGCCAGTCTAGAGCTGTAGCTTTTTCACAAGTTAATAAAGATCTGTTTAATATATCTACTGTGAACAATCCATTTTCTTTGTTTCCTTTGAGTATCAGGTTATTATTTTTGAATATTTCTACTTTGTCCTGGGAAAACTTCACGGTACCACCATTATTTGTGATTGAGTTCACTGACATCAGGTTTTGTGTAAGTTTTGGTATATACAAAGTGTCATTCAAATCACAGTTATTTCCAATAACATTTCCTTGTCCTTCAACTTTCATAGTGTCCCCATTTGCAGTAAACACTTGAGCCTTGTTCTGTTTGTAGCTTGTTATTAAGTTTTTATTGTTAATCATATGACTTGTGCAACCTGAATCTACAATAAATGTTGTGTTATCTGAACAACCCTTATCTGTGATGCTGTTTGATAAGAAGGCTGTATTTCTTGATTTGTTTTTGTTATAATAGCACTGATCTGTTGTATGATTTGTCTTCTTACATATGGTGCAATGTTTCATGCGACAATCTTGTTCTTTATGGTTATATTTCTTGCATATCGCACACATTTTACAATCTGCTTTTAAATGGCCAGGTTTTTGACACTTATAGCACTTTAACTTGGTTTTATTTTCTGGTTTCTTGCTGTTTACTGTGAAGGTTATTTGTTCATTTGATTTTGTACTGATTTCTCTACGGTTTTCTTCTGCCAATAATCTGTTTGTCAAATTTGTCAATGTCTTCTTTTCATCTGGTGTACTTTCCCATGCAGTTATGAAGAATTGTAGGGATTGTGGTAAACAGGTAAGTATCTTGGAAATGACCATGTCATCATCAATTTTTTGACCCAAGCTGTTTAGTCTCATCTGTAAACTCTTGATGTTGGTTATAATTTCATTTATGGTTTGATTTTCGTTTTTATAATTGAAAAACTGTTGAAGCAGAGAACCCTTGTTTCTTTCTTCGGTGCCTTCGAAGACCTGGCATAGCGTGGTGTACATTTCGAATGCAGTTTTGCAGTCAATCACGTGCATTTTAAGTTTTTTATCAATCGAACCGAGTATAATTCTTTGTGCCTTTGCGTTGAGGGTTTCATAGTCCTTGATGTCCTTTGTGTCTTCTTGCATAACATTTTGCAATTTCAAAGCATTAAAATGTATGTTGATTTCGAATTTCCAGACATGAAAATCCTCCGCGTCTGTTAATTTTTCGATGTTTAGTTGCTGTTGTTCACTGGTATTATTTGCCATGATTCTTGTTTTTATTTGCTGGGCCCATAACCTTTTATTAAATGAAATTATTAAGGTCTACTTTTTATGTGGTTTTATTAAGAAAAATTCTGGTTTTTACACGTTTTTACAATAAACTTAACAGAGACACGCCATATCCTTTTTCCGCCATTATTGGAAGAGGGGCAAGAGCAGAGAGCAGTGTACAACATTTTTTTTCATGTGTGTGTCCATAGACAACAACACTCTATTACAAAGACAATCAATAATATAACACACTGCTCGTGAGTTCAATTTGAGTGTTCGCGAGCGAACCGTAGTCGAGCTATGCGATGGTTTAGAAGCAATTCTGGACCACGAGCACGCAGACCTCGTCCCTCCATTCTTCTTCTTATTGTTCCCTCACTTACGTTCATTCTTCTTGCAATTTGTAACCGCTAACGTTAAGTGTCTCAAAAACTAAACAAATGAACATTTTTGAGCGCTTATGCTCTTAAATTAACAAAAAATAAACAAAAAGCGGCCAAAAGCGAGTCGGACTCGCCCATGAAGGGTTCCGTATCAGCAAGTAACATCATATAAAAGTTCTTGTAGTTAGTTGTAACTTTCATCGATGTTTTAATAATAGTGTTTTGATTGGATGAAAGGTAAATTGCGTGTTACGATTTACGACGTATTTAAAAAAAACTACTTACTAGATCTCGTTCAAACCAATTTTCGTTGGTAGTTTGCATGGTAATGTACAACATATATTTTTTTTAGATTTATCACTCTCTTATTTTAGAAGTTAGAGGGGGGGGACACACATTTTTCCACTTTGGAAGTGTCTCTCGCGCAAACTATTCAGTTTAGAAAAAAATGATATTAGAAACCTCAACACCATTTTTGAACACCTATCCATAGATACCCCGCACGTATAGGTTTGATGAAAAAAAATTTTTTGAGTTTCAGTTCCAAGTATGGGGACCCCCAAAATGTATTGTTTTTTTTCTATTTTTATATAAAAATCTTAATGCGGTTCACAGAATACATCGACTGACCAAATTTCAATAGTATAGCTCTTATGGTTTCGGAAATAATTGGCTGTGACATACGGACGGACAGACAGACAGACAGACTTTACGAATCTATAAGGGTTCCGTTTTTTGCCATTTGGCTACGGAACCCTAAAAATGGTTCTGACAAACTGCCACTTGAAATTCTCATACGCGATTATGTATGGGCCATATTCCGTGCCGCTGAGTATATATATATAATAAAACATAAGCTCTCTATTGTTTTGGTTAATTTACTAAATTCGGCACACATAACAAATAATGTACTACCTATTTAACATGGGAATGTTAAATTGGATTTGTTATTTGTCGAATTTGATGGATTTGTTATTTGTCGGATTACGAGGTAATCTCTTGTTGAAAATGCCGGACTGTAGGAGGTCTTTGGCAGCTCTCTATAATCCGACAATTTCGATAGTCCGGCACTGCCTTGCACCTTTTTTCGGATTACCACTATATTTTGTATTAATTTAGAGCATAAACAGCATAAACTAGGTGCACGAGTTTCCTTTAGAGAAAAGTTTAAAGAGATAGGCATTATGACAGTTGCATCACAATATATATTTGCAAACATTATGTTTATAAAACAAAATATGCATTTATATCACAGGAATAGTGACGTTCACTCGGTGAACACGAGACATAAGCATAAATTAGTAGGTCAATATCATAGGCTACATAAAACGCTTAATTCATTTATGGGTCTTTCCGTGCGATTTTTTAATAGGTTACCAGCTAGTGTTATGAGTCTATCAGTGGAAAAGTTTAAAAATGTAGTCAAAACTTATCTTATACGTAAAGGTTATTATACAGTTCACGAATTTTTAAATGATAAAGAAAAATGGATTTGACTACTTGCTCCTTGTCATTTTATTCTACTCATGTGAATGTTGTTATCACATTGTTTATGAGCATGATTTTACTTTTGTAAGTAAAGATTCTACGTGACGAATAAAGGCCATTCTTCTCTTTCTTTTGATCTTAAAATTTATATTTTATATTTAATCTTTCGTTAGTAGTAATTTGGCCAATATTTGAGCACATATAGTTTTTACCTTTGTTGTTTTTTTTTTAAATTAGCTTATGTTCTAATTTTTAATCACTATAATTTGCATCAGTCCTCTAACATGGTGTATAGTATATTAGTGGCAGCACCTTACCCCATATCAGGTTTATAAACATTAAAACTATGTAAACATTGGCGATTTGAAAGGAGTGGCCGCGAGTTTTTATTGCCATGTTCTTTTCTCCGGCTCTACCTATTGTTTGCGAACATGGCATAAATGTACATGTAGAATCTTGACCTGTCACAAGAGATGTATTGCATCCTAAGTGAATAAAGAACTTTGAATTTGAATTTGAGCTTTGATGATTTTCTTTATTGCAGACTGTGAAGCAGTTTCAATATGGGTGCTGAACAGGCATGGCAATAGGAATCCAGGCACCAGCGCTGCTATTGGTATGAGAGCGATTGCAGATTTGAAAGAAGAGATCATAGCCAGCTACAAGGCTGGAGATAGTAAGCTTTGTAGTCAGGTATATTAAGTTGCAGTTCCTGTAGAGTTAAAACAGTTTCTCGTGCTATATGAGGTCTCGCGTTATCAAGGAGTAATAATGGTGAAGATCGATTCATGAGTCGGGGCTGTTTCTCTGCAAGTTTTGCTATCATTGTTCGGAGCTCAGCACAGTAGACATCTCTTCTTCAAATCAAAAATTCCATCTCAAAGGGTTTAAACCAAAATCGCACGGTGCGTTCATTAGCAATCCCCTGTCCAAACGCATCATTGATATTACGAGCTGTTTCTGCAGCGTTCGTTCCGTGTCGGAACTCGTATTATAAAATCACTCGTCTAAATATCTATCTTGTCTAAGCTGAATAAAAGCAAACAACTGAAAGTCTATATGACATGTATATATATAGAATGTTGCACATTTTTTAAAAGAAGAATTTAAAAGGTACGATTTGAAAAAAGTTTTACTCAAAAATCTTAAACCATGATACAATAACCCCGCTTGTACACACACGTTTTTTCGGCGTAAAAAACTACGGTTAATTTGCCGCGTCTACGCACGGCACGCAGTGTTGTATGGATCACTATGAGAGCTTGTTGACATACGCGGCAGCGCAACGACACGGCAGCGCCGCCGTATGCACCGTGAGTTCCCCTCGGCGCGCCGTGTCTACGCACGGCGTGATTTTCGTCAGTGTTGTATGGAAGTCTATGGGAGTGTGTTGACGACGCCGGACGTTCTCACGTTTTCGTGGCGGCTTCAATGCGACAAAACGTGTACATACAATAGTTAGTATAGTATTGCACCATATTATTATGCTGAAGCAAAGGTTTCCAACCTAGTTCAGCAACGGAGGCTAGTAATAAGACACAATTTGGTACATATGTAGTTAACATGCAAATGTAATGATCTGATAAACTTATCGAATTGTTAACAATCTATATTTGAAAATAAATTATTATTATTATTATTTCTTAATTTTGTTAACGAGATAATTTTAAATCAAGAATTATTAATACCATTAATTCGAGCCTGTAATTAATTCGGGCCTGTCATATGAAAACAACAATTGAAAATTACAAAAATGGCACCTGGCCGTAGTTTTGAATGGTAGCTTTTCCGTGCCATATGAATGCTTGCATGTTTTCCTAATGGTACGGCTAATGTACCGTACGATTAAAGAAAACTCTCCGTCTACAAGAAGCCTAAGTATTCATGGCGAAGACGTCGTAGCTTGGCGGCAGAAAAGACACAATAGAGCGGCACCTGACCGTAGTTTCGTACGGTAGCTTTTCTATGCCATATACAAGCTTGCACGTTTTTTTTACCGTACGGCTAAATTGCCGTACGGTCAAAAAAACGTGCCGTCTACAAGAGGCCTGACGCGATAGTTTTATACTTTAACCCCTATTATATTGAATCTTCACAAATTACCGTTATAAACAAGGCAAGAACGGTCGTATATGCCATGTTGTGAAGAGATATTGATAATTTAATAATTTTCAATTTTTTTGTACTTTACTTACTTCAATTTTACCACTTATTCACAGCAATAAGTTATTGCTCATTAAATACAGCTCAGAAAATACAAAAAAATCTGATTTCGTTAATAGGACATTGAAAACTTCAAAAGCTGGAATTGGAACAATACCATTGATGTAAGCCATTCCTACCTCACCGGCATTGGGTACGAAGAACTCTATGGAATTGGTAAAAGAATTCAAGAGAAATACCCCGACTTGTTAAACGGGAGGGCAGAGGAATTCTACTTCAGACCAACGAAGGAACAGAGAACTGTCACTAGTTGTATGGCTTTTGTCCAAGGAATCACTAATGGACTCAGTTTGAATGTGACAGTCGAAGGGCCTCGCGATAGAGATGATGTTATCAGAGTAAGTAGAGATTGTTCTTACTTTTCTCATACGTCTGGATGATATGAAATTGCGTGATGCTTACCTGTGTAGCTCTAAGAGTTTTATGTGCTAGTACCGAGTTTCGACACTAATCTTTTTTTCTTCCTTCTCTATTTGTCGATGTCCACAATTTCAGCGTAAGATCTAAAAATTCAGCTTCAGTGGTAAAAGATGCATAGAAACTTTAACTAAATATAAAAAGTTGAAAAGTGTATTAATTAGTTTATTGATTTTTAGCATTCACGCCTTACCGACGGAATTGTTTAACATACAATTTTGTACACCTATAACAATTCGTGTATGTACAAAATTGTATGTTGTGAATCTGTGAATGCGTGAAAGCGTCCACACACAAATTAATTATTTCACTTTTAACATTAAGATATGAAACCTTAACTAAAACCTGCCCAGATTGAAAATGTGCCACATTTGTAAGTGATATAAATGATTAATAATTTACAGCCCTATTCAAATTGTGAGCGGTATCAACGAGAAGTTAAAGATGGTCTGCTCTTAGCTGAGCAGCTAGACTTTTATTTCCAATCTGAGGAGTTTGTTGCTGTAAGTAGTCTCATTTAGTAAAAGAAATATTAAAAAATCATGTTAGCGGTGGGCCTTCAACAGAGAGTGGAAAATAAAACAATAGATGGTAAGTAATAAGAAATTAACACGAGATAAGAGATAATGAAGAGTAAGCTTATTTAAGCTTGTTGTATACTTATACTGTTGCGAAAACCACGTCCTTTTCTCGAACGCTTTACATCAGTTTTGCATCTACATGAATATGCCAGGCCATCTGAGGTATGGATAATGTCAATATTCATGAGGATGCTAGTTCTACGATATGGGTCTTCAACTCGGTAGTAAAGCCAGCGGGGTCGCTACTACCCTCAACCAAAAATGACAGCATTGGTGTGGCCCATCTTGCTGCGTCCTGGATAGAATCCTCAAGACTAAAAAATGGACAAGATGTGGGTCACTTTTACCATCAAAGGAATATATTTTATACTCTTATGTTACAGATCCAAGCCGCAGTGCAAGATCGGTTAGGAATCAAGACACAACTTGACGCTTCCAGTGTTTACTCAATTTACGAAATGTGTCGATTTTACCGCTCTTGGACTGAAGTCCATCAGTCTCCTTGGTGCGCTGCCTTCAGTGATGATGAGCTTCTGGTTTTGGAGTATTATGATGACGTCAGCCATTATTATAGAAATGGATATGGGTCTTCTGTAAGAGCTTTCATGAACTTGCTTTCTTTGTAAGTAGCGATACTAAGTAAATGACGCTGGATTGACCGGGGCGGCACTACCCTCTTACTGAAGAATAATCTAAAAAGATAGTAGTCTTGTAGTCATCTTTCGTTGGTGAGTGCAAAACCGATGGTGCAGAGGCATCTCAAAATACCGCCATAGTACACCATACTATATTGTCTACAATCGCAACGAGTACTACACTACACTTACCTTCTGTACCAACTACATTTAAAAACAGTACATATTAAATCCAAAACTAAGTCACGAATAAATTTTATGTGGATTTTTGTCATGTACTGAAGAGTCTTTTACTCTTACGTACAGCCCTCTGTTTCATCTTCATATAATTTCTTATTTAAAAAACAGAATTATTCAGTTGAAATTTACATTGGTTACAAAATCTTTGACTGCAAGCAGTTAATTCTTTTTTTTCTGACAGGTCAATGTGAACCTCGGTAAACAACCTCTAAAAGATTTGTATGAAAACTTTGAATCGGCAGTCAACGGCACAGGCAGGAAAGTGACATCTTACTTCACACACGACACTCTGATGGTAATGACATTTTCTGCTTTGGGACTTTACAAGGACGAGGCGCCTCTTCAGAGCACCGTGAGAAAAGCCGATAGAAAATTTAGAAGTAGCTTTATTGGAGCATTCTCTTCTAATTTAATAGCTGTATTGAACAGGTAAAGAACTGAAATGTAGATAATGCAGATGTCGTCAAGATATTGATCGTTTTAAAAGATAGCTAGATGTCAATCTAAACTGGATTTGTAATCATAATAATAATTGAAGTCCTTTATTAGTGTGTCGATCATCAGCAACCCATAATGTTCCATTGCTCGGCTCGGGTTTTTTCAATCAACTGTTCCCCAGTTTTTTAGCCTTGGCATTGTATGTTTTACGTCAGATATCAGCTGATAATGTACCAGACACCTTCATATGTTTCCGTGTTCTGTTCACGAGGCTGTCACTCATTGATTTCTTAACTGGTATCTTATCGTAGTCGCTATCATAACTTCTGTCGGCTGTTAGTCATTGTTGTAAATATGAAATCATATTTATCTTGTGTAATTAGAATAATTTTAACAAAAAGGAACCGACTTCAATGAAAAACTATTCCGAGTACCCAAATCGCGACAATTGTGCCTATGATATTTGAGGAGTTCCCTCGATTTCCTTGGGATCCCATCATCAGATTTCGATATGGTGACGATGGGACCACCTGTAAGCTACGCCCATTCCTATGCAAAAATTTTTTTCAAAAGAATTTTTGAAATCGGTTCATAAACGGCGAGATTATCGCTGAACATACATAAAAAAAAAAAAAAGATTCTGACGAATTGAAAACCTCCTCCTTCTTCCACTTCTTTTGAAGTCGGTTAAAAATATACCTCAGATATAAAACAAATACTCGTATTAGTATTAAAGGTAGTGGTGATCAAAATTTGTCAAATTCATATCTACACTAGCTGATGTCATCCTGGGAGTATGAAAAATAGATGATGGCCGATTCTCAGACCTACTCGATATGCAAACACAAATTCATGCAAATCGGTCTAGCCGTTTCGGAGGAATTCCAAAATAAACACCGGTACACGAGAATTTACGAGTTTATTATTAGAAGATACATACAATATTATAAAGAGATAAATTTTGTGACGTTGTGATCTCTGGATCTACAGAACAAATTTTGAAAATTTTACCCTACGTACATGCGGCCACGGACAAAAGTTAGTTATTTATATAACTGGAACAACGATTATCTTGGTTGTCCCTTTAGTTTGCTAAATTATTATCTACTATATTATGCATGTATTATACATAAAAACCTTCCTCTTGCATCACTCTATCTATTAAAAAAATGGCATCTAAATCCGTTGCGTAGTTTTAAAGATTTAAGCGTACAAAGGGACAGAGAAACAGAGAAACTTTGTTTTATACTATGTAGTGATTAGGATATACTGTAATATAATTTTTTTGCTCTTCGGACAATCCTTACTAATATTATAAACGCGAAAGTTTGTATGTACGTTTGTTGCTCTTTCGCGCAAAAACTACTGAACGGATTTCGATGAAACTTTACAGTAATATAGCTTATATATCAGAATAGCTATTAGGCTACTTTTTACTGCAATAATCGAGATACACGCGTCCGGAGCAGTTAGCGAAAGCTCTCTTTTTAAGAGAACCAAAGAATTCCTCCGCATCATTGCCTATCGGTAGCGTTCTGAAAAGAATATTGAATATGGTTTAATACCTCGTATCTATTTAAGTAATGATTTCTTAATGTGTTTTCTAGTTGTAATGATGCGGACCCAACCTACAAAGTGCAACTATTCATCAATGAGAAAGAAACAGAGATCTGTCCTGTGGATGGTTGCAGTTGGGAAGAGTTTCAAGATAAATTCCAGGCCTACAGCACTGCCAATCTAGACTTCTGCAGTATGGACAATGAGGGTGTTACTTCAATTAATCGAATTTTGACGTGGCCAAGAAAAGGTCATAGATATTAATATGTAAATTGTATTTTTTTATGTACAGATATTGTGAAAAAAATAAAGAAAATAATTCTGATGTTTGCGTATTAACTGTTTTATATTAATGCCCGTTTTCTTAAATTATACAGGGATAAAATTTTCACGCGATTAGGTTTGATTTTCAATGTTATCATTTTTTATTAATACGTATTCTATTACTTTATATTACTAATATCCGTATTCAACTCTTCTTAAACCATCTTCTTCCTAACAGCACCCTAAAGAATGTAGCCCCAAAAATGTAAAAGGGACATCTAAGGCCTAAGGGATATCTACTACTCCTCACTTGGGTGTCTCCTACAGGTTAGAGAAAACGAAAACTTCACTAAGGATCACTTAACTCACTCAAAGTTGCCACTTACACAAATTTAGGGAACGCTGTTGAAAACAGCCATAAGTCTTAGAACTTTGATTCATTAATAGAACAGAAATAAAGATACAATACAAGTAAAACGCCTTCCAATAATGGCTAGGTGAGATGAACAAAACATAATAATATGATGCTTTAAATAGGAACAATTGCCATGTTTAACCAATGAGATAGCTGTAGTTTCTAAAGGTACGTTCATACTACTCGCTTATAGTTTAAGAGAATGGTAGTACAGTTTATCTTAAGAAATTTTGTATTTCTAACGTCCCTTTTTTTTAACGTGTGGATTTGCAAGTCTCATTTCCAAGTTTACCACTGCCTTAAACTTCTGTGATAAAAATCGTATAGAATTTTTAACACTGAAAATTGATTGATAACCACTGAAGACAACCTATATCTTTATATCCTTATTATGCCAAGAACCAATATTTATACCGTCAGGCCTTTCTAGCTCATAGACTAAAGGTGATAAGACCTTGACAACCTTACATTTCTCGTATTTTGGGGTGAGCTTCACCATCTTGAATCTGGACTCATCACTCTGGGTGTACGTAGTTTTCCAGATCCAATTTTTATAAACGAATTTTGAATCCGACCGAGAATTAAGCGTTTCTACGCCTAAGGTTATAGTGAGTTGCGTTTTTCACCCCGCTAAATATTCCCTCAAGGCATCCCAATCTCCTAGCGTACTCTTCGCGCGGCATCGCTTCACTGTACTCGTTCTCGGTGTCCTTATCGAAGTCTCCATTTATCACAGGTTCGCGGGCATATACCAGGAAGAACGGTAAAAATCCTGTCGACTCGTTCACTGAACTGTTCAACGCGAACTGGATTTTATGCAAGTTTTTATCCCACAAACGATGATCATCTTCTACATAGGAGGCCACAGCCGTCATTACATTTTTGTTGTAGCGCTCCACTAGGTTTACTTGAGGAGTGTATCGTGGGCAATAGTGTAGCTTGGTATATTATACCGAGCGATGACCTGTCGAAATTCAGATCCTGTCATTTGGGTGCCGTTGTCCGATATGACGGTCTCCAGCGCTCCGTGTACCAGAACTACTCCTTCTTCGAAGTTTTTAGCTACCAATGCTGACATAGCGCGACGCAGAGGAAACAGAAAAGTATATTTAGAGAAGCAACACGTTATCACCAAAATAAAGGTGTATCCTGCTCTGGTTCGTGGCAGCGGACCAACCAAATCTACCTACATCTACTACTGACACTACCTGGAACGGACGTGAACATTCTTTAAGCTTCCCCATCAACCCTGGTGTTGCCCGCGTAGAATGCTTGTACGCCTTACATACATCACATGCTCCAATAAAATCAACAACATCCTTGTACATGTCTGGCCAATAATATCTCAGACATAAACGCCTGTGTGTTTTGAAAACACCTCGGTGAGGTGTCTTGCTGTTGATTCACAAAGATTTTTTTTAATATTAGCAAGTGTCCTCCCTTTCGGCACTACTTCCTTCCAGTCAAACTCTGAAGTTAAATTGTATTTACTCTTGCTCAAGCGAAACAATATGTTATTTTTGATCAAAAAATTTGGAAAGTTAGTTGGGTGAGTCCTACAATTATTCACAATCCTATCATACCATTCATCCTTGGTGTTCGATGTAGGCACTTGGGTAGATAAATTAATCGCCTCTACCTTCATAAGGCGTGATAAGGCATGAGGGACCACATTATCGGTGCCTTTCCTATGTTCAATCTCGAAGTCAGACAAGACAATCGGCACTCCCAACGAGCTAACCTACCCGATAGATTCTCAAGACTTAAAAGCCATCGCTGTGTTGAATGATCCGTTATAATTTTAAATTTTCTTGAACCTAAGTGAGCTTGAAACTTTTCTACTGCGAATATTACTGCTAATCTCTCTCTCCATAGCGCTGTAGTTCCTTCCGTTTTTAGGGTTCCGAAGTATATCACTCGGAACCCTTATAGATCTGTCATGTCCGTCTGTCCGTCCGTCCGTCCGTCCGTCCGTCCGTCCGTCCTCGACTTACCGTCAAAACGGTAAGTGGTAGAAAGATGAAACTTTGTATGAATATGTATTGTTATTACGCCGACAAAGTGCTATAATAAAATTTTGAAAAATATTTTTATTTGGGGTACCTCCCCTACACGTAAAGTGGGGATGTAAATTTTTTCTCGCGGCTACCCCATCGTGTGGGGTATCATTAGATAGGTATTTTAAAAACAATACAGGGTTTCTAAGACAATTTTTTGATTCAGGTATCCGTTTGCGAGAAATTCCACTTTAAAGGGCACTTTTTTGTAAAAACAGGGCGTCCCCCCCCCTCTAAAAGCTAAACGGCTGGATCAAAAAATCTGGAAAAATTCGTGATGGGGGTCCACATAATGAACTTTCAAGGAAAACTATAACGGATTAGATGACTTTATTAATTCAGGAGTTATGGAGACTTAACTTGTAAAATGCGCTCCCTTGGAAAACGTCATACAAAATTAACACATTAATACGTGAACATAATAGAGCAAGATCCCAGAGCCGCCGGACCTACGTCATTTGTGCAAAGCTGAAATTTTCAGGATTATTAGTACAGTGTCTTGTTAAGATGTATGCGTACCCATTAGCTTGAAAGCTGGGCCGTTTCTGAGGTAGCGCGAAGTACAGATGGTAAAAAACCTTACTTACCTACGTTAAAGGTGCAAAGCTAGTATTTACATATTTTTTTAAAAAATATTATTTAAAATTAAAATTCATTACTGCCAGACACTTTCGGTGGGCCATTACTTCTGCCACACGTCTTGAAAGTTGTGAAAGAATTAGGTAAACTACGTTATAGTAGCAAACCTAAATTTTATATATATTATCTAAGTGGGGTCAAAATCGCAACCAAAGGAGTTGGTTACAAACAAACAAACATACAGGTGAAGCTAATAAATGAGCGTGTAAAAACCATTTAATAATTTACAATTCTATTCTTGAAATAATACCAAAGATGATATACCTCAGCTTCCTAATTACTACAAATATTTAAAGGTATCTGGGGGGATGATTTGCCCTTCGGACTGGTCTGGCCGCATACAAAGGGTCTTAAAATAGTAGGTACCTTAGATAATATGTTTAAAATTTAGGTTTGCTACTATAACGTAGTTTACGTAATTTTTTCACAACTTTCAAGACGTCTGGCAGAAGTAATGGCCCACGGAATGTGTCTGGCAGTAATGAATTTTAATTTTAAATAATATTCTTAAAAAAATTGTAAATACTAGCTTTGCACCTTTAACGTAGGTAAGTAAGGTTTTTTACCATCTGTACTCCGAGCTATCTCACAAACGGCCCCGCTTTCAAGCTAATGGGTACGCATACATTTTAACAAGACATTGTACTAATAATCCTGAAAATTTCAGCTTTGCACAAATGACGTATGTCTGGCGCCTCTGGGATCTTGGAGTATAATAATTATCTATTGGATACGATTTTAAATCCACGTGACTGAGGAACCCTTTACTGTGCGTGGCCTGACATGCACTTGGCAGTTTTTTATTCAATCACCTGCTTATATACGCTATCGGATGTTCGTGACCATCAATATTTTGAGACAACATACCTCCAAGACCATATAATGATGCAACGCAGTAAACGATAAAGGGCCTCTCGAAATCTGTAACTGCGAGTACTGGAGCTGACACAAGCGCTTTCTTTAACACCGTAAACGCCTCGTCGGCTGCGTCACTCCACCGAAACTTGGGCGCATGCTTGCTATACCCAGAAACACTTTTACCTCCGGTGCTGTGGTCGGAGTTGGGAAGTTTAATATTGCCGAGGTCTTCTCAGGGTCCGTACGTAGGCCATACTTATCAACAACATAGCCCAAATATTTGATTGACTCTCTTAAAAATGTACACTTCTCAAATGACTCTGTTAAATTTGCCTCTTTTAATTTGTCAAGGACGCTATTTAACAGGCGCAAGTGCGTCCCGAAATCGTCGTTATACTTTTCTATGATAGAGTTAGCTAATTCTTGCTGATCATAAGTTAAATACATAAATGCTTGTACTCGGTGAGAGTTCTCTGAAGCTATAGCATCGTAAAAATTTAAAAGTGATATTCTATAATTAATCTTCAAATATTTCTGGGGCTACCTTGAAAGCCTTCCAGCAATCACATCCTAATATTATGTCTGATACAACAGAAGGTATTACAAAAATGTTATGGCACAGGCAATATTACTAAAATTTACAGGTAAATAAATATATCCCAATGATTCTAAGTGTACTCCATTTGCTACAGTACAAAAATTATTTTTATAAGTATAAAATGTATGCCTTAAATTAACAAATCATCATCATCATCATCATCAACAGCCTTTAACAGTCCACTACTGGACATAGGCCTCTCCTTTGAAAGGAGGTTTTGGCCTACTATACCACGCTGGCCAGACGGGTTGGTAAAGGGTTTGTTACAAGTTTTCCTTCTCTTGGCAGTGATGTTAGCTACTTATTTTGTTCCTTTAGTCGCCTCTTACGACACCCATGGAATGAATAGGGGTGGTGACACTTTGTATTCTTAATCCGTCTCCACATCATCACATCAACAAATCATCATCAACAACCCATAACGTCCCACTGCTGGGCTCAGGGTCTCCTCTCAAGAGAGGGTTAAGGCCATACGTCCCCACGCTGGCCGAGTGCGGGTTGGGGACAGGCAAGACACGTTGTGGCTACGTAATCTTGCTGTTGGATGTTTTTAAGCCGCCCGAAGGCCTCCAACTAAGCTTCACGACTGCTATCTTATGATAACAACCGGGACCGACTGCTTAACGTGACCTCCGAATCACGGAAACGCTCATTACATATAATGCCACAAACGGTCACCCATCTAAGGTCCGACCGCGCCGTCGTTGCTTACCCTTGGTGATTGTTTCCAATCAACTAAGGCCACTCGGCTATGAGCGCTTCTACAACATCAACAAATAATTTGTGTAAATTATTTCCTAGTATTGAAATACAAGGTCCTGAATCTAATGAGCCAGTCATTTCTAGTTCTCCAATGGTAAAATTTAAGTATGGCCGAATATCTTCTATAAGAGGATTAAAGCAAACTGTCGCTATTGAACCGAAACTAAACTATTAAATCTTTGCGCAGTCCGCCTGTTTTTTTTTTCTATTTATATGAACAGTATTTCTACACTTCGGACAGTTATTTTTTGTAAACCCACTGGTCTTATAAGTAAAAAAATATATTTGTTTAGGTCCATACTGCTAGTTCTGATTATTTGTGTAATTGTTTTGATATGAACTTGCAGTTGACCGACTGTTATTTTGAAAAGTTTGTCCATTGTACTGACTTGGCAGTTTGCTCATCACTGTAAGAAACAGTAGTATTAAGTGATAGCGCGGTAGATACGCTTGCCTCTATTTTAGGGATTTCGACATCAGAAAACTACTGCTCAAGCTTACAGGATAAATTCTTTGTGGATTCACTTTCTGAAATTCTATTTAAATGGTGATGCGAGTGGGCTCCCAAGGCCTGTGCCCTAGTTAAGGAGGACCTCTTTCCTGATTTTCTCCACAATCTAATTAATTACTTAATTTATCCGAGACGACCTTCAGCTCAGAATCCGCTGAAAGGCCGGTTTCTACTATAGCCTCAGAATTACATTCCTTAATGAGGACTCTCATTTGTTGTCTGAGAATCTCCACTATCTTACCTGGTACATCAGAATGTATCTTCACCTCATAATCTAATTCATCTTTATGTAAAGCATGAAATAGAACTTCTTTCCTATAATCAACCATATTGAAGCTTCGATGGAGTACTTATTGACTTCGATGGACTTTAGTATCATATATATATATTTTATTTCATTTTTTTCACTTAAAAAGGTAATCCATCAAATTCCAAAAGCTAATTTTCCTACGAGGAACCCGGTGACTCACAGCCAGATCTCCAGTGACTTGCACATGGCGTGGCATGAGTCCTTTCGGCCTTGCATCAGCACGGGTGGACACGGATCAATCTAGGAAGATTCCCAGACCTCCGCGGAGCGTAAAGGAACTCCATCTTCATACCAAACTATACAAAAACCTTACTTGAACGAACGACCGCATGGCCGGCACAAAGCTGTCTCTGGTTTCCTCCAGCGCATGCAGCTCACGATCCACTAAAGCAAGAACTGTCAGCCTCGACAAGGCAGCCAATCGCTCCCTGTTTCAACTCTCCTGTTAGCAATCCAAAATCCTATTTTTATTTTGCCTTGCGTCTATCCACCTCGCCCACCATCTTTCAAAAAAATAACTGAAGCTTAGACTATCTAGAATTCTGTCTTGTGCATTACAAAGAAAAATTAAATCTAACTCTACTTCCAAATACTTGCCTTTATCAAAATTACATTAATGTTCATAAATTGTGTTTTTGAACGAATTGTGCTAACCCTAACGCCATCTATCGGAATTTCCAAGAATTATATCAATCCTAATAACTATCTCATCTTAGACATAGAGGTGGCTTATCTCAAACTATTTAACTCCATTAATATCATTTAACATATTAATCCGTGAATGCACCGTTACACTATTCTTATTTGAAACGCATTGTAGTTTGGTTTTTGTTGTTGAGTTGTTTAAAATATTCACTTTTAGTACTATCTTACCAGATTTTGAATCAAAGTCCCAATGAAGTTTAAAAGTATTATAAAGTAATATATATATATATATATAGTATAATACATATAGTGTAACACTTTAAATATACATACATACGTACTTAAGTTAATTATGCAAATCTACAATACATTTCTAAAATGATAAGATGGCCACGAATTCTTTTGTAAGAATTTCATAACGGAGTACGATGGTAAAGTAATTTCTATAAAATTACACAGAACGGAAATACGTAAAGGAAATTTTGCGTTCTTCTTAAGATGATTAAAATGACGTAGTTGTAGAGAATCTATTAACTCAACTTATAATTATTATGCAGATTTATTTTGCAATATAATTTTAAGAACTCGCTGTTTTATTCAAATAGCTGTTATACGAATGTATGTCAACGTCGTTGCTAATAAATTAACGTCATTGATAACATGTATACTGGTTTATACTTAATTTTGTAGGGAAAACGAACGCAATTCAAACAACTATCAAACGAGACTGATCTTTATTATAAGTCGGTACACAAACACAATGTTATACTATTTTAACACGGACGGAACGGGACGGGAAGTTTTGCAAACATCGTTACATACAAAATGTATAAATAAGGAAATGCATACTTCACGGAGACACGGGCGGGGCGGGAACGTGGCACGCACGGGACAATTAAAGCCAATTCTTGAAATGAAAAATACATCTTTCCTTGTTCACAACACTAACACGTTAGATCCGAGTCACAGTCACGGTGCGTATGCATTTAAATCACGTTCGCGTTTATAACGAGGCAACCACGTCCACGTCCCGTCCGTGTTAAATCCCGTCACGTATGCAGCGGCCTTTAAATACTCTTATTTTACAATACATACCATTCTCCCACTGCTATTTCAAAATATTTATTTTTTGCTATTATTGTTTAATATTACATAATTGTTTCTTCTACCACATATTTAAAAATACAGAGTTTTCAAATAATAAATATACATCGAGAAAGCTCCTTCCACTTACAGTAAGCTTATAACTAAAATTAACTTTTAAATAGGTAGAAAACCCAAACAACTCGATAACTCAACTTGTGACTAAGGTTGAATAATTCACGTAATATTTGCCATATAAAATTCAGGTATACCTTAGATATAAAAATGTACTGAGCATCCAGGGCATACGGTTCAAAATCCGTGTCGCTCGCTTTTACATTCAGCAGCAAAGGGTCTTAAAATAGTACCTTAGATAATATGTATAAAATTTAGGTTTGCTACTAAAACGTAGTTTACCTAATTTTTTCACAACTTTCAAGACGTCTGGCAGAAGTTATGGCCCACGGAAAGTGTCTGGCAGTAATGAATTTTAATTTTAAATAATATTCGTGAAAAAATATGTAAATACTAGCTTTGCACCTTTAACGTAGGTAAGTAATATTTTTATCTATCTGTACTTCACGCTATCTCAGAAACGGCCCCGCTTTCAAGCTAATGGGTACACATACATCTTAACAAGACATTGTACTAATAATCCTGAAAATTTCAGCTTTGCACTAATGACGTAGGTCTGGCGGCTCTGGGCTCTTGCTCTATATGTTAGCCATCGCGTTGGAGCGTCATCGGTCGGTCTGTCTCGCTCGCTCGGTTCCGTTCGGGAAATAAAATATATTAAACGACAAAGAAATTGGGTGATTGTTGATAGTGTGATGTTTGTTTCCTTCGCGTAATGTGTGATGTTACATCGTAGAGTAATATTACCTGAGTAATAACACTCGCATTACTTACAAATGTCTAATTGTGGGGGTTTTAATCTAGTAGTAAATACGGGAATCATAATTCAGTACCGACTTCGAATCTAAGTACATTCGAAGTCGTTATTTGAAATGTCGAAATTTAGTAAGATTTCGGAGTTAGTAATATTTTTGTTAGTGTGTTTAGTTCAAGTGCGAGGTTGTTATTGGAACAACCGGTGTTCTTATGCATTATTCGGATCGAAGACACCTTATGATACCATTAGAGGAGATATTAGAGATTATCCTGTGCCAGAAAGTAAGTGATTTATACATATATATGTATACAATTTCAGAGATAATATAATAAATTATTGTTAATTTATTTAAACATGTCATGTTGTAATTCTTTTAAATATTTTTTACTCTCTTCCGTTATTTGAAACCAAAGACTAATATTAATTAAATAATTGTAATTATTACCGTCATCGGTTAGTGTTTTTTATTTTTTATTTCTAAGTTAAAACTAGAAATCTTAGAATATGGAGGAACGAGTGACGTGATTCTCCAACACATAGGGAGAATCCTCCGACCCGGCCTGGTGATCACGCCTGGTGGGTTAGGATGTTGTGCCCAACAGTTGATGTTGGGATGTTGTGCATATGCTAATCGGCGCGAGAATGTCACTTTCGCGATTCAGGATAAGTAATTACTCCGTATAGATCGCTACGTGTTTTTCTTTGTAGTTCCGTGTTTCTTCGCTAGATGGCGCTGTCGTATGTTTTCGTCGCGCTCTATGTGGAAGTCGCCACAAGAATATAATAGAAGAGAAAAGCATAAGTAACACAAAATTCAGGGTAGGTTATAAATTTAGATGAGAGGTAGTGTTCTTTGACCAGTTTTTTGAAAATATACAAAGATTTGGCACGCTTTATAGCAATTGACAAATCATTCCACAATCGGACGGTCTGTACAGTAAACGACCTATTGTAGAACCTGGTACAGTGAGTTGATACTGCTAGTTCCAGAGATTCAGATGAACTCAGGTTTCTTGAATGTGTGTTAATGAGGAAAACACAGCATTCCTTTAAATACAGTGGAGTGCACGCATGAAATAGAATAACATGAAGTATGTATGTTACCAGTTTTAGTTCAGCATTTTTTCGATACGGTTTATTAATTTTCTGATTCAACTGAACATTACGGATTGCATCTGTCTTATGCCATATTGGTTAAAATCGTCAAGCGATTTAATTTACTTGTTCAGAGTATTCATGTGTTTATGAAAACTGAAAAGACTCAGAATTGATGGCGGTTTTCCTAGGACTCGTTAGTCCAGCTTCATCGCTAAATCTATCTCCTACCTGTTCCAGATAACTCGCAAATATATATATTTATCTATGGCTAAATAATCTTTAACCACCCAATCATTGTGGATGGATGCGGACTGCACAAGATCGGGATTATTGACTTCGTTTAGCACTAGACGGCAATAGTTTGTTAAGTGCGTGTCAGGCCACACTTAAAATAGGGTTTCGTAGTCATATAAACCTTAATAAAACCTACCAAAATATAACCCACAATGGTTGATAGATTTAAAATCGTGTCCAATAGATAATTGTTGTTTACTTATTATTTCTTTATTTTTGTAAGAAGTTTTCCAAATGAGTGCATTTTACAAGTTAGGCCTCTATAGCTCCTGAAATAAAAAATGTTATCAAAACCGTTATAGTTTTCCTTTAAATCTCTCTCTCTGTACTACTATCACGAATTTTTTCAGATATTTTGAGTTAGCAGTTTGGCTTCTAGAGAGGGGGAACGCCCTCATTTTGCTAAAAAATATGCTTTAACGTTGAATAACACGCAAACTGATACCTAAATCAAAAAACGAGTTTTGCAACCTCACGATGTTTTTGAATAACCTATCTAATGATACTCTACGCGATGGGGTAGATGCGAGAAAAAATTCATCCCCACTTTACGTGTACCCCAATTGAAAATATTTTTCATAATTTTATTTTAGCACTTTATCGACTTAATTACAACACATATTCATGCAAAGTTTCATCATTTTAGCACCAACGGTTTTGGCGGTAGGTCGAAGACGGACGGACGGACATGACGAATCTTTATGGGTTTCGAGTCATGAGCTACGGAACCCTAAAAATGTTCACTTTACTAATGTATGATTGAACAGGTTACACTGTAAAGTTATTATTAGCTGATGCCCGCGGCTCCGCTCGCGTCCTACGTATGAAAAATAGATGTTAGCCGATTCTCAGACCTACCCGATATACATACTCACAAAATTTCATACAAATCGGTCCAGCCGTTTGGGAGGAGTATCGGAACTAACATTGTGACACGAGAATTTTATATATAAGATAAAACATAAGCTCTCTATTGTTTTGGTTAATTTACTAAATTCGACATACATAATGTACTATTTTAACGTGTGAATGTTATCATTGGATTTGTTATTTGTCGGACTCAATAGCTACAAGGTACTCTTTTGTTGCAACTGCCGGACTGTAGGAGGTCTTAGGCATTACTCTATAATCCAACAATTACGATAGTCCGACACTGTTTTGCACCTTCTCTTGATTACCGGGCGTCCATAGTGGACGTCCATAGTCCATTGGATATTATTCTAAAGCTTTGGTGATTTTCTGTATTGCAGACTGTGAAGCAGTTTCAATATGGGTGCTGAACAGGCATGGTAACAGAAATCCAGGCACCCGCGTTGCTATTGGTATGAGAGCGATTGCAGACTTGAAAGACGAGATCATAGCCAGCTACGAGGCTGGAGATAGTAAGCTCTGCAGTCAGGTACATTAACGTCTAGCATTAAACCCCAAAGTGAGTAGGCAGGATATGTGTGATATCTAAATATAAATCAATTAGTGAGTGCCAGTTGGCTGCGAGATATAACTGAGAAATTTATTCTTATTCACAAGAAAAATATTACTGATAAAAGAGTTAATAAAATCAAAACACTTACTATCTTTCTATGTCCGTGTGGTGACGGATTAAGAATACAGAGTGTCACCACCCCTATTCATCCCGCGGGTGTCGTAAAAGGCGACTAAGGGATAAACTACGCAAGACAACATCAATGCAAAGAGAAGGAAAACTTGAAACTAACCCTATACCAACCCGTCTGGCCAGCGTGGTATAGTAGGCCAATATCTCCTTTTTAAGGAGAGGCCTATGTCCAGCAGTGGACTGTTAAAGGCTGATGATGACTATCTTTAAAACAGACAGTTGGCAGGAGTTGGAATTATAGTCAAAGATCGAACTAAGTGACATGCAATTGGAGAGACCTATGTCTATCAGTGGACTGCGATAGGCTGATGATAATTTAAAACAAATGGAAATTTAAACTGAAACCGAAATATTAAAAGGTAATGTTAGGGGTTAAAGTATGAAATTGCTGATTTGTACTGAAAAGTTGAAATTCGTTATATTACATTGAACATATTTATTTTATCAAAATATCTGCCATTATTATCTACACATTGCTGCCATCTAATAAGAAAGGCACTTATGCCTTTGCAATAGAACTCTAGTGATTTAGATTCTACAAACTGTGTGAAAGCTTTTTTCGAAGAAAACTTTTATCATGATGAAAATTGACCAAATCACGAATAAAATGGTAGTCCGTTGGAGCAAGGTCTGGCGAGTACGAAGGATGATGAATGGCGTCAATTTGCAGTTCCTGTAAAGTCAAAACGATTTCTCGTTTTGTAAGAGGTCTCGCGTTATCATGGAGCAATATTGGTGAAGATCGATTCATGAGTCGGGGCCGTTTCACTGTAAGTTTTGCTATCATTGTTCGGAGTTTGACACAGTAGACATCTGGCGTTATTGCTTGACTTAATCGAAGAAAGTTATAGTGAATTACACCATGCTGAGACCATCAAAAAGTTACCATAACCATTTTATTGGTAAGCCTTGCTTTAGGACACTGTTGCGGCGTTTGACCTATGGTCAGCCATTGCATTTATCGCTTACGGTTATCGTAAAGAATCCATTTTCAACACATCTCAAATTCGATCCAATATTTCTTCATTTCTGTATCGATTCAACAGGTCAACATAAGTTTCAACACGTGTTTTTTTCTGCATATCAGTCAAATCATGAGACACCTATTTTTCCTTTTTTTTCTTTTATTGATTTCACGTAAATTTGGCTTCCACCATCTCTTATCCACCATCTTTTCTTCAAATCAAAATTTCCATCACGAAAGCGTTTAACCCAATTTGCATGGTGCGTTCATTAGCAGTCCCCTGCCGAAATGCAACATTGATATTGAGAGCTGGTTCTGTAGGAATTTACCACTAAGGAAATTTAAGAATACCATTAAATCTAAGTTATCCGCAAAGGGGTATTATACCATAGCAAATATAAATTTATTTTGATGTGACGATAATTTATAGTTTAAATTTACATTATAGATTTAACAAATTTATCTAAAATTATGGCTATTGTTGACGTTTTTTAAATTATTTTCTTTAATTATTATAGTTGTGACTCAAATTGAAATTATCGCTTTTTTATTGAAATAATGTCTTTTGCATTTGTCTGGACTTTAAAAGAGACTGTGATCCCTGAGTTCGGTTCGTCCTTTCTTCTCAGGGCTAGTTCAATTAGGAAAGGCCGAACTCATTAGCAAAAAGAAAAAAGTTTAACTTGTAGAAGTTTTCATGTAACCTAATTGCAGAATAAATGATGAGATTTGATTTGTAGCGATAGTTGTGTCGGAACTCGTATTCAAAAATCACTCGAATTTTCGAATTATCCAGCTCATGCCTAAGTTAATTAAAAAAAACAACTGAAAGTCGATAATCGAATGTTGCACATATTTTCAAAGAAGAACCTTATAGATACGACTTGAAAAAAGTTTGACTCAAAAATCTCAAGCCATGAAGGTTCTATGTCAATTCGATGTACCTATTACAAAAAAACGGTAATTTCATACTTGAACCCCTATTATATTGACTCTTCACAAATTGCCATTATAAACAGGGCAAGAACGGTAGTATATGCATGCCATGTTGTGTAAGTTAATGTTGTTGTGATAATTTTTCATTTTTTTTTACTTTACTTACTTCTACTACTACCACGTATTCACAGCAATGGCTTCGAAGGTCAGAAAATACAAAAAAATCTAATTTCGTTTATAGGACGTTGAAAACTTCAAAAGCTGGAATTGGAACAATACCATTGACGTAAGCCATTCCTACCTCACCGGGATTGGGTATGAAGAACTCTATGGAATTGGTAAAAGAATTCAAGAGAAATACTCCGACTTGTTAAACGGGAGGGCAGAGGAATTCTACTTCAGACCAACGAAGGAACAGAGAACTGTCACTAGTTGTATGGCTTTTGTCCAAGGAATCACTAATGGACTCAATTTGAATGTGACAGTCGAAGGGCCTCGCGATAGAGATGACGTTATCAGAGTAAGTAGAGATTGTTCTTGCTTTTCTCATAAATCTGGATGATATGAAATTGCGTGATGCTTACCTGTCTAGCTCTAAAAATTTTCTGCACTAGTACCGAGCTTCAACAGTAACCTTTTTTTCTTCCTTCTCTATTTGACCTTTACTGTCGATGTACACAATTTCAGCGTCCACATATTCATCATGACATACCAGAGAATAGAGTTTGTTCTACAAACTCAGCTTCAGTGGTAAAAGATGCGTAGATACTTTAACTAAATATAAAAAGTTGAAAAGTGTATTAATTACTTTATTGATTTTTAGCATTCGTGCCTTACCTACTGAATTAGTTAACATAAACAATTTTGTACACCGTGTAACAATTTGTTTATGTACAAAATTGTATGTTGTGAATCTGTTAGTGCGGGAAAGCGTAAGATATGAAACCTTAACTAAAACCTGCCTAGATTGAAAACGTGCCACCTTTGTAAGTGATACACATAATATATAATTTATAGCCCTATTCGAGTTGTGAGCGGTTTCAACGAGAAGTGAGAAATGGCCTGCTTTTAGCTGAACAGCTAGATTTTTATTTCCAATCTGAGGAGTTTGTTGCTGTGAGTAGTCTCATTTAGTAAAAGAAATATAAAAAAAGTGGTGTTAGCGGAGGGCCTTCAACAGAGAGTGGAAAACAAAACTCCTATTAGATGGTAAGTAATTAGAAATTAATGCGAGAAAAGAGATAATGGAGAGTAAGTTTATTTAAGTAAGTTTATTATTTTATTTATACACATACTGATTTTAGGGTTCTGTTGCCAAATGGCAAAAAACTGAACCCTTATAGATTCGTCATGTCTGTCTGTCTGTCCGTCCGTATGTCACAGCCACTTTTCTCCGAAACTATAAGAGATATACTGTTGAAACTTGGTCAGTAGATGTATTCTGTGAACCGGATTAACCCTAGAAGCCCAATCTAGGTCAATTTGACCTACATGGAAACGTATATTTGGTATCTTTTTCGTATGTTTCGTTCGATCGCCGTGATTGATCAAACCAACTTAGTGCCCGTCAAGAGCTAATAGGAGGCGGTTATAAGACTTTGGTAAGTATCGTTGTTTTGTAGTTATCGCAATGTTATAGGTCATTTTGACCTATGTTTGGGCTTTGTGTAAGTTTTGCATTCGTTTTACGTATTTATAATGTGCTATTTTATAGGTTTAGACGTAGTTTCTTGGTTTATTTGTAACTATAAACATTAGTTTTAGGTAATAAAACAATATGGCATCCTCTAAGCACCTGACGGTGGTCGAGATAGTATCTTTTTTAGAAATTACAGACAATTTGGAGCCGTTTGATACAGTCTCTGAAGAGGATGATTGCGTGGCTCAAGGCGAAGTAAATAGTGATGTAGAAGACGAGGTGGTAGACAACGTGAAAATTCAAATGAGCAGACAAAACGAGTTGTTGATACTTTAGACCAAATGTGTTCCTCCATATTAACTAATGGGAAGGCAAAAAGAAGACCCATGGCTGTGTTTTACGGGATGCTCGATATGGTTTTCGTAAATGCCTACGTAATTTACTGTCGCAACAAGCTGACTAATAAAGAAAAGCCATGAAATCGCGAAGCCATGAATAAATTGGAGCACTGTCCTGATTTCGTCAGGGATGCAAAGGCGGCTGAAAGCTCCTTCTTTCTAGGGTTCCTACTTATTACAAATATTCTTCAAGTTAAGCAACAACCATCGTCAGATGATCTTACTGTTGAAACAGAACCAAAGAAGCGTCACTACTGTGGATATTATTGTTATGAAAAGCAACGAAAGACAAACTCACAGTGCATCAAATGTAAAAAACTAATTTGTCGTGTACACAATTTTGACATGAGTCAAAAGTGTTTATAAAGTGAAAATAATATACTAAAACTGTTAATATTATTATGAAAAGTGTAAGTAAGTAAGTAAACAGAAGTATTATTTGATTAACACAAACTTATCATAGCATTCTATATACAAAACCGAAAGGATCTCATTATGTACCAATTTTATGTATCGTTACTTTAAAGTTTTTATTTTTATAGTATATTAAATAAATATTACTCTAATGTTCCTTTTTCTGATTTAACCATAAAATAATATAAATGCATTATTCAAAAACAATAGGTATAATGTAATAAACTATGTCTAGAGTATATTTATTTGTGTAGGTCAATTTGACCTATGTTTGGGCTTAATAGCTAGTAAAATATGATTGGGCTTCTAGGGTTAATATTTTTGCACAAAAATAGAAAAAAAGCATAAAATTTGGGGGGTCCCCATACTTAGAACTTACACTCAAAAACTCAACTCAAAAATGGCCACTTTTTCATCTCCTTTTCTCGAACGCCATCTGAGGTATGGATAATCAGGACATTCATGAGAACGTTCTACGTTATGGGTCTTCAAGGCAGTAGTAAAGCCATTGGGTTCGCTACTACCCTCGCATAGCAGATCAACCTAAAAATGACTGCTATGGTGCTTTCGTATTTCGTTGGTGTGACTCACCTTTGCTGCGTCTAGAATAGAATCCTCATGTTTTTCATCAGACAGAGTAGTCACTTTGGCAGACAAAAAAAATGGACAAGTTGTGGGACACTTTTACTATCAAAATAATATATTTTATACTCTTATGTTACAGATCCAAGCCGCAGTGCAAGATCGGTTAGGAATCAAGACACAATTGGACGCTTTCAGTGTTTTCTCAATTTACGAAATGTGTCGATTTTACCGCTCTTGGACTGAAGTCCATCAGTCTCCTTGGTGCGCTGCCTTCAGCGATGATGAGCTTCTGGTTTTGGAGTATTATGATGACGTCTGGCATTATTATAGAAATGGATATGGGTCTACGGTAACTTTCATGAATTTTCTTTCTTTGTAAGTAGCGAAACCAAGGAAATTACGACAAATTGCTGGATTGACCGGGGCAGTACTACCCTCTCACTGAAAAACAACCAAAAAGACAGTATTCTTGTAGTGATGTTTGGTTGGTGCGTGCAAAACCGATGATGCAGAGGCATCTCAAAAGGCCACCATATTACACCATACTATATTGTCTACACTTAGATTCTACTCATGCTTTTAATGAGGCAGGGTTGGGGTTCTTCGGCAGACTCATGGAAAAAAAAACATAAAACGTAAAATTATCTGCAATTTGTAGAGAGAGAGGACCGTATGGAAAGCACGGTACTGGTTTAAGGCTAATAGTCATTTGCATGAAAGTAATATTGAAAATATGATATCTAATAGTGATATGTAGAACTGGGTACTCCTTTTTAGGGTTCCGAAGTTCATCACTTCGAACCCTTATAGATTCGTCATGTCCGTCTGTCCGTCCGTCCGTCCGTCCGTCCGTCCGTCCGTCGGTAAGTGCTAGAGAGATGAAACTTTGCATGAATATGTATTGTAATTACGCCGACAAAGTGCTACAATAAAATTATGAAAAATATTTTTATTTGGGGTACCTCCCCTACACGTAACGTGGGGATGTTTTTTTTTTCTTGCGGCTACCCCATAATGTGGGATATCATTAGATAGGTCTTTTAAAAACAATAAAGGGTTTCTAAGACGATTTTTTGATTTAGGTATCCGTTTGCGAGAAATTTCACTTTAAAGGCCACTTTTTTGTAAAAACAGGGCGTCCCCCCCCCCTCTAAAAGCTAAACGGCTGGCTCAAAAATTCTGGGAAAATTCGTGATAGTCCATATAATGAACTTTAAAGGAAAACTATAATGGATCAGATAACTTTGTTGGTTCAGGAGTTATAGAGGCTTAACTGTTACAACTTTTACAATTGTCAGTACATTTATGAAAACATAATGTATGTTCGAAAAAATTAACATCTCTTCAATCAAAGATGTGATAGACATGGGTATAATACTAGGAATAAAGATATATTAATTCAACCACGTTTTAGACTCTTAAAAGTTCATACATCTTTTATGGGGTACTGTATTAAATTTTATAATAAAATATCTCAAAACATACTAGATTTAAAAGAGAAACGATTTAAAAATGTTGTAAAGCGCACACTATGTAAGCAAGCTTATTACAAATTAGAGGATTACATTGCCGACAAGAATGCTTGGCTTAATGCTGGTCCTGCTCCACAGTCACATGATTAATTCTCAAATTATTTAGAAGTTAGTTTGAAGTTAGTTTGTATTTCTGGCATATGTTAATTTTATCTTAATGATTGACATTATATTTTTCTATCTTTTTTTTTTTGACATTGGATAACCATATTTCTGACATGTACGTATTATTGATATTTTAATTGTATCTTGTTGTTTGACATTTCTATTATTATTATTATTTTTGTTATTAACATTATTGCATATTAAGTTACTTTTTATTGACATGTTCCAAATATTTATCGCACTCTTAGAGAGTAGCATATTTCGATACCTCCCACGTAAGTTGTTGTATGCCACAAAAATGACTTTTTTCGTTTTTACTAAAACTATCCTAATTTTACATTATTCCATGCATTCAAGTTGGAAAAATGACCAAAATACGTTTTTTTTTAAGGATTTGCCAGTCGTATAATGTTGTAACTTTCGAACGAGAACGGACTAAAGCATTGTATGTACCTTTGCAATAGCTTACGCGGGGTGAGTGGAGGGAATAATTACGTCCCGCGATTCGTATTGGACACATACAACAGACTACGCCGGACTTTCAATCGGCCGCACGCATATAGGAACTGTTTAAGTTTTTACAAAATAATATATACTTAATTGAATTACTTCAAATATAAACTATATAAATCATACAAGTATAATAAAAAGAGCACGTAGACTATCTGATATGGTCAATAATACGAGTACACAAAATAGAAATTCCGAGACACCCATTGAAAAAAACAATGTTTCATTTGATGAAATACAACTAAACAGTTTTCATGATTCAAATCTAACATAATCAATAAAACTAAAAATTACATTCATATACCAAATTTTACAATAATACAATAATAAATGCAGTTTTTAGTCCAATTGGAATGTTTAAAATGCTCTACTGTAAAATTACAGTTTTGGGGATACAAGAACTTACGTGGGAGGTATCGATTTATAAATAGTTTTATCTTCTACTATATAAAAATAAGTCGGATTTTCCTTCCTGACGCTATAACTCCAGAACGCACGAACTGATTTCCACGGTTTTGCATTCGTTGGAAAGGTCTCGGGCTCCGTGAGGTTTATAGCAAAGAAATTTCAGGAAAATTTCTACAGAAAAGCGGGAAACCTTTATTTAGAAAATAGGGGATGACTCTTTTATGGGAATTTTTTTATTAAGGGCAGGACGACGTCTGCCGGGACAGCTAGTTATTGTATAACTGCGAACATTTTGAATTGTACATGTGAGCACTTTGTAGTCACTAGTAGCATAAGTTTGTTTTTTGAATGGAGGTTGTGAGTATGTCATGCTCACTCAAAAGCCCTGCTGGTAGTGGCGTGTGCAGTAGGTCGTTCGGCTCCCTACGATATGGTTGAACTGGACGATGGCTGGTGCATAGGTCATGCTCGTGATACGGGCGCCGCCAGTCGGGGCTGGTCATTTCACAACTTCTATTTATTGTTTATTTATTTTTGGACAATACCTGTGTAAATATCAGCATCGTTACATTGTCCTCACATTTAATAAAATTCCTCAAACAATGTAACCAAAAATTGTAAAAACAATATTGGAAAAGAGTGTCCACGGAGTTTCTTGTCTGTTCTTCTCCATAGGATCTACGAATTGGAACAGACTACTGACTGACTACTTGATGTTTCAAAAGTGCCGTTGTATAGTTTATTTGAAATAAAATGGTTTGATTTGATTTGAAAAAAAAATGCGCTTACTTAGAAAATGTCATACAAAATTAACGCATTAATACGTAAACAGAACAATTATCCATTGGATACGATTTCCAATCCACGTACCATTATGGGTGACTGAGGAACCCTTTCCTGTGCGTGGCCTGACACGCACTTGGCCGATTTTTTTATATCGAAGTCTACGTAAGTGAGTCTACTATGCCTTATGGAAAACATGAGTAGAATCCAAGTGTAGAGGCCACCATCCTCATTGTGAGTGCATACAATGCAGCATGGTGACCCACAGTATGGCGGCATTAGCATGATTCTGACCTCCATAGGCCAGGAGAATGAAGATTCAGAATGATTGGGCCTCCGGTCTCACACTCACCAAAGAAGACGACAGCACGAATGCTGTTAGGTTGATCTTCTGTACCAATGACATTTAAAAACATTATATATTGAACCCAAAACTAAGTGACGAATAAATTTTATGTGGAAAATCCACATAATCATGAACCGAAGAGTCTTTTACTCTTACGTACAGCCCTCTGTTTGATCTTCATATAATTTCATATTTAAAAAACAGAATTTTTCACTTGAAATTCTACATTGGTTACAAAATCTTTGACTGCAGGCAGTTAATTTTTTTTTATGACAGGTCAATGTGAACCTCGGTAAACAACCCCTAAAAGATTTGTATGACAACTTTGAATCGGCAGTCAATGGCACAGGCAGGAAAGTGACATCTTACTTCACACACGACACTCTACTGGTAATGACATTTTCTGCTCTGGGACTTTACAAGGACGAGGCGCCTCTTCAGGGCACCGCGAGAAAGGCCGATAGAAAATGGAGAAGCAGCTTTTTTGGAGCATTCTCTTCTAATTTAATAGCTGTATTGAACAGGTAAAGAACTGAAATGTAGATAATGCAGATGTCGTCAAGATATTATCGTTTTAAAAGATAGCTAGATGTCAATCTAAACTGGATTTTCTAATCATAACAATTGAAGTCCTTTATTAGTGTGTCGATCATTAGCAACCCATAATGTTCCATTGCTGGTCATAGGCCCTAGGCCGAGTACGAATTGGGGACTGGCAAGACACGTTATCTTGCCGTTGGATGTCTGTAACTATATCTTGGCTTGTATAAGGCTTCATTGCCAAATGGCGTTAGTGTGTCAATAATCTCATAAAAATATAACCTTTAAGTGAGTGAAAATGTATGGTGGAATGGATGGATATTTAGTAATTTGAGAACTCCAGAAACACAAGTGTGTTCTTTAATTTGTAATAGAAATCGGTTAAAGTTTCGAAATACGTCACCTGATTCTGGGGTTGTAAGTGGTTGGGGGGGAGGGGGGGGAGGTGTCGGAACCCCCCCTCACCATTTTTACCTGCCGGAAATACTTGGTTCCCTTAGAAAAAATTAAAAACAGAAATGGTAAAAATTTCGAAATACGTCGCCATTTTAAGGGGTTGTGAGTTTTTGGGGGGATAGGGGAGGGGTCTGAACCCTCTGAACCCTGCCTCACCATTTTTACCCGCCGAAAATACTTGATTCCCTTTGGAAAAATCAAAAACAGAAATTTGTACAAACATTATTTATACCACTTTATATACATGTTTTATTGCTTTATGCATTATAGTCGATGGAGCCCCGCTACGCGGGGCTCCTATTTCTGGGTGGTTTAAAAAAAAATAACCACGATGGGTAAGGCGGCAGCTTCGCTGCGCTACGCTCCCGCCTTACCCATCTAACCTAACCCAATGAAGTCGGATTGTGCCAATATAATTACCTTGATTAATTAATTACAGTAAAGCAATCCAAACAGAATCCAAGAACGTAGCCAAGTCGTAGAAAAAACACAAATCGATACGGAAGAACACATTCACTTAAACTCGAAAGCAAAGGAATGACACATAAATTTGAAATTTGCTGTCAATTAGTGTCAAAATGTTGCGTTTCGTTTCACGTTTTTCTTATAAAAACTAAAAATCACATTTTAAAAACTGTACTAAAGCATAAAAATACGTTCCGTTTTGCATAATTGCAATTGTATTTAAGAATTTTTGAATTTTTTTTAAAAATATTTAGACGCAACTCCGGCAGCCAAAATTACTTGGGGGGGATTAAGACTAACTCCCTTAAGCCCCCTACACCACCAAAACCCTCAGATTCAGGTGACGTATTTCGAAACCCAACCCTAGAAATCTGCCAATGTGACTCTATTCTGCTAGAAAACGTGAGCAGAATGCAGACCACCACGGTCACCATGTTCATTACAAATGCATTTAATGCAACGTAGTGTCCAAAATATGGTGGTCTATTGAGATAAGGCCTCCGGTCGTTTACTTAATAAATGAAACACGCCAGTAGGTGTGCTGTCTCTGGCTGTGAGTTTCACCATTATCATAAAGCCTTCATAAGTTCAGTGCTTAAGCTTTTCCTCAAAAAGGAGATCTTGACCTATATCACGTTGCCCTGACTTTAAATGTGTTTCAAGTTTTCCTTCTTTCCAATTAACTGTCCCTAAATTTAGTAGCCTTGGCATATTGTATGTGTTACGTCAGATATCAGCAGTTAATGTGCCACACACTTTCAAACATTTCCGTGTTCTATTCACGAGGCTGTCACCCATTGATTACTTAACAGGTATCTTATCGTAGTAGCTATCATTACTTCTGTCGGCTGTCAGTCATTATTGTAATAAGTTTATATGAAATCATACTTATGTATTTTAGAAATCGTAATTAGAAAATGTACTTCAGATATAAAACAAATACCATTATTGTAAAATAAATGTTTTGCTTTTCGGACAATTCTTACTAATATTATAAACGCGAGAGTTTGTGAGTATAGATTTAGAGTTTGTTGCTCTTTAACGCAAAAATACTGAATGGATTTAGATAAAACTTTACAGTTATATAGCTTATATATATACTATCTATCTATCTTATATATCAGAATAACATATAGGCTACTATTTACTGCAATAATCGAGATACACGCGGCCGGAACCGTGGGCGAAAGCTAGTATGTGAATATTTTTTAAGAGAACCAAAGAATTCCTCCTCATCATTGCCTACAGATAGCGTTCTGAAAAGAATATTGAATGTGGTTTAGTACCTAGTATCTATTTAAGTATTGATTTCCTAATTTGTTTTCTAGTTGTAAGGATGCGGGCCCAACCTACAAAGTGCAACTATTCATCAATGAGAAAGAAACAGAGATCTGTCCTGTGGATGGTTGCAGTTGGGAAGAATTTCAAGATAAATTCCAGGTCTACAGCACTGCCAATCTAGACTTCTGCAGTATGGACAATGAGGGTGTTACTTCAATTAATCGAAAAAGTCATAGATATTAATGTGTAAATTGCAGCTTTAAATGTACAGATATGAAGAAAAAAATAAAGAAAATAATGCTGATGTTTGCGTATTAACTGTTTCATATTAATGCCCGTTTTCAAAAATTATACTGTCTCATTGGAGCCCCCTAACGTGGGTAGCCCCTAAATTTAAAAAGAAGTTTAAGATCTTGGGTGTTTTCTAAAGATAGGCGAAAATGTAACTATGACTAAGGGTGACCTATCTCTTTCTAAGTGACCTCTTAAATTTATGGGACATCGACGTGATAATGGTCATAAATATCTGTAGTGTAATGTGTAATGACCGTACCTTTTTGTTGTTCAGCCGGGCGAAGGAGTTCGGGAACACAATAACAAAGCACAAAGTACGTCTTGTAATGTTTATTGTCACTACACACACACTAGCTATATAGTTTATCGTTAAACAACAGTATAATGGTCAATTTATAATTAATTTTCAACACAGTATTCACAACGCAGTCGCTATTAGTTCGGTATATATCGCACTGTCTTAGCGCGTCGGTAACGACTACCTTCAGTTTTTGATTTCGAACAGTGTACACCCTAGGCAATAGGTTTGACTTTTTAACATTAATTAAATTTATTTATTTTATACAAAAACTAAAATTTCTTGATTTTAATGGTATGAATATGACATTATTACTGTTCGTTGATGCTACTAATAAAATGGTTATAAACAATTGAAAAGTATTTAGGAAAACATTTTAAAGGCCTAAATGAATATCGGTATTTTATCCAACTCCCGTATTGGAAATATAATTATGTACTTATGGAATATAATATACACGGGAGACTTTACAAACATAAATGAAACGGACACAAAGAACAATCAGACTCAGGACCACAATTTGTTGGTCACTCAAAATGTTGTCCGACGTGGGATTTGAACTCACGTCACTTGGCGACGTGGAAAGCCAAATAAATATGTAGTGTGAGGCACACTACAATACTCCCCCACCGAGACCTTTTCAAGGTCGATAGTAATTAGGGAAGCGAACTACTCTCCCGCTTCTAGTTGTTCTTGGGGGTTCTTTCGTATCAGGACTAGGTGTGGTAGTGTCTCTGAGGGTGATGATGTCGTCATTTCTGGTCATATGTGCTGGTTTGATTCGGTCGATCGTCACAGTCACCTCTTTTCCTCGAACATCTAATGTAAAGGTTTTAGGACCTTTTTCGAGGACTTTGTAGGGTCCGCAGTATGGTGATTCGAGTGATCCTCGTACAGGACCCACCCGCAAGAACACATAGTCGGATGTAAATATGTCCTTGGGTAAGTAGAAAGTCCTGCTCTTGGTGTGAGTACTCGTCTGTACTGGCGACAATCTGCTGACATGATTGCGAAGACGACTGGCGAAGTCCGTGAGGTCTGTTGGTAGGTCATGACGAGGCGACACGAAAAATTCTCCTGGTAAGCGCAGCGGTTCTCCGTATACCAGTTCTGCCGCTGAAGCTTTGGTGTCCTCTTTCCATGCACTTCTTATACCCAAGAGTACTAAGGGAAGGATTTCTGACCAGTTCGAGTGGTTGTGGCACATGATTGCTGCCTTCAATTGCCGGTGCATTCTCTCCACAAGTCCGTTGGCGGCTGGATGGTAAGCAGTGGTAGGACAATGTTTAGCACCGATGAAGCTTGCAATGGACCGAAACAGGTGTGACTCGAATTGCCTCCCACGATCTGTGGTAATATTGAGGGGGCAACCGAAGCGAGCCAGCCAACCTGACACGAAAGCGCGGGCACAGGTTTCCGCCGTGATGTCTTTAATTGGGTATGCCTCAGGCCAGCGAGTAAAGCGGTCAATGGCTGTGAGACAGTACCTGTATCCACACGATATTGGTAGTGGACCAATTATATCCAGGTGAACGTGGGAGAAGCGTTGTGAAGGGACTGGAAATGTAGCCAGCGGAGCACGGGTATGGCGAGTTATCTTGTTCCGTTGGCATTCCGAACATTCCTTGGCCCAGGCTCTGCAGTCTTTGCGTACGCCAGGCCAGACGAAACGTTGAGCAACTAACATGGCTGAAGCTGATCGACCAGTGTGACTCAGTTTGTGGAGACTGAGGAATATTGGTTTCCTGAAAGCTGGTGTGACGTAAGGACGTGGGTTATCCATAGAAACGTCACAGTAGAGAGTTGCTTCTGGAGTGGTCACCTTTTGTAGCTTTAAGGAAGAACCGTTGCTGAGAAGGGCTTGCAATTCTGGATCTGCATCCTGATCTTTTGCGAGTTCCTTGTAATCAATGATGTTCGTGATTGATTCCACGCGTGAAAGGCTATCTGCTACTATATTGTCCTTTCCTGAGACGTGACGGATGTCTGTGGTAAATTGTGCGATGTATGAAGGTATCGCAACTGTCTAGGTGAACAGTTGACGCGTTTGGTAGTGAAGGCAAACGTTATGGGCTTATGGTCGGTGAACACTGAGAATGTTCGCGCTTCAACCATATAGCGAAAGTATTTAATACCTTTATGGCGAAGCCACAGCAAAATAGTAGTATAGATCTTTACACGGCTACGTGATTAAATAATTGTTTTACTGAAGTTAACGTACGTGCCGCCAAACAATAGTAATATTATAATATTATAAATAAGGAAGAACAAACAACATATTGTCAATTAAGCAATTAAGTAAATAATATTTCATAGTAGCGCCCCACCTAAAATTGTCTACATATTACATTGTATATAAGCCTTAGTTTAAGTAAAATTAGTTGGAGTCTTACAGAGATAAGAGAGTCATTATTAAAGCATTACAATCAACGTGTCGTCTCATTAGACTCCCTGGGTAAACACGCAATAATGATAACACGCAAGATAGACATTGGCATATCCGGACAGCAACGCACAAATAGCTTTAATGACAGATGCTAGTCTCAAATGCGCAGGCGCTGTACTACAGCAGCGAAGAAAAACAAAATGGGAACCAATAGCTTTTTTCTCCAAATCATTTAGTCAAGCCCAAACAAAATACTCTACCTATGATAGAGAGCTGCTAGGAATCTATATGGCTATAAAACACTTCAGAAGACTCATAGAAGGACGAGAATTTACAGTCTACACGGATCACAAACCACTAATGCATGCTTTCGACAAGAAGCCATCATTGGATGATACCCCTAGACGAATCAGATATCTGGATTATATATCACAATTCAGTACGGATATCCAGCACATCAGTGGCCACAAGAATGTGGTAGCCGATGCCTTATCTCGAGTTATCGAGACGATAACCTTACCCTCTGCAATTGATTGGCACGAGGTAGAAAAATATCAAAAGAGTGATAGCGAGTTAAAACGACTAAAAGCCAATAAATCATTAAAAATAGAATTAATACACTTTCCAAATGAAAATATTAAGATTTATTGCGATATATCAACAGGAAAACAACGCCCTTTTATACCACTCAAATTCAGGAAAACTATTTTCGAAAGTTTTCATAACATTAGCCATCCTGGTAAGAATACTACGAGGAAACTTATTTCAGCTAACTATATATGGGAAAATATGAATAAAGACGTAAATGAGATGTCAGAGACATGTTTACAATGTCAACGAGCAAAAATACATCGTCATATAAAGTCACATCACACCTTTTTTTACAAGGTATAAGGATGTTTCTTCTCTTCAGAGGGGGAATATCTATGGCGAAGCCACAGCAAAATAGTAGTATAGATCTTTACACGGCTACGTGATTAAATAATTGTTTTACTGAAGTTAACGTACGTGCCGCCAAACAATAGTAATATTATAATATTATAAATAAGGAAGAACAAACAACATATTGTCAATTAAGCAATTAAGTAAATAATATTTCATAGTAGCGCCCCACCTAAAATTGTCTACATATTACATTGTATATAAGCCTTAGTTTAAGTAAAATTAGTTGGAGTCTTACAGAGATAAGAGAGTCATTATTAAAGCATTACAATCAACGTGTCGTCTCATTAGACTCCCTGGGTAAACACGCAATACCTTCATAAATAGCCAGCATCTCTCTGTCGTATGCACTATAGTTTTTCTGAGGGTCTGTTAATTTTCTTGAAAAAAATCCAAGTGGCTGCCAGTCTCCATCATCAGACTTTTGTTGTAGGACGGCGCCAATAGCCACATCTGAGGCGTCGGTGAAGATGGCTAGCTCAGCATGACAATCAATATGAGCCAGGAGCGCTGCTTGTGTTAGGCTCCGTTTGCAGTCTTCGAAAGCGCGTAAGAGCTCTGGAGTCATATTTATGGGTGTCGAACCTTTCATATTAGGGCCTGAAAGTGCGGTGTTGAGTGGACCTTGAATTGCTGCGGCGTTTGGGACAAAACGTCTGTAGTAGTTTGTCATTCCCAGAAATCGCCGAAGCTCTTTGGCGGTTCTTGGTACGGGGAACTCTTGAATGGCTTTCACCTTGTCGTCAAGAGGTCGCACACCGCTTGGAGATACGTGGTATCCGAGGAACGTGATGTCAGCAGTTCCCCAGACACATTTGGAAGTATTTATCAGCACGCCAAATTGCTTAAGACGGCTAAATACGGTTTCCAGGTGTTCCAGGTGTTCTTGGTGTGATTTGGAGAATATCAATATGTCATCAATATATCCGAAAGTATAATCGAGGCCTTGTAATACTTCGTCTATAAAGCGCTGGAACGTTTGAGCCGCATTCCTCAACCCAAAGGTCATGAAGGGGAACTCGAAAAGCCCAAATGGAGTAGTGATGGCTGTTTTCGGGATATCCTCTTCAGCGACGGCGATCTGGTTATATGCTTTGACCAGGTCGATTTTGGAGAAGACCTGGACACCAGAAAGCTGGTAAGCGAAATCGTGAATGTGCCTGATCGGATATTTGTCTGGTATGGTTCTGGCATTCAGGGCACGATAATCACCACATGGACGCCAACCGTCGTCTTTCTTCTTACAAAGATGAAGTGGAGACGCCCAGCAGCTCTGTGAACGACGTGCAGTGCCATTGGTAAGCATCTCTTCGAATTCTTTTCTAGCCACCTGCAGTCTATCTGGAGCTAGACGACGAGGACGTGCTGTGACTGGAGGTCCAGGTGTTGTACGGATGTGATGCAGCGTCTTATTTTTTATCTCCCTAGGCGCTCCTGCTGGCCTCGTGATTTCTGGGAACCGGCGCAGAAGAGTGTGGTAAGGCGAGTCCCCTGTAACTGCCTTTACAGTCACAGAATCCGGAGGAGCTGATGCTCTGTAATGTGGCACCTGGACGGAGAGTGAGGTGAGCCCGTCAATGAGGAGATGATGACGGCAGTCCACGATCAGGTTGTAGTGACTGAGGAAGTCAACGCCTATTATGGGTTTTAATACGTCGGCCACGATGAATCTCCAGCGGAAATCCCGTCGCAGACCGAGGTTAAGACATAGGTCTATGTAGCCATATGTATGTATGACGGTGTTATTGGCAGCAAATAGTTCGTACTTCGTTATTGAGCGACGCTCCGGGATCGCTGATTTTGGGAATACACATAAGTCAGATCCTGTGTCGACAAGAAACTGAACCTTTGTATTTTTGTCGGTGACGAAGACGCGGCCAGTGTGTGAGGGGCAGTCGTTAGCCGCTACTGTCGGCTGCCGCTGGCGTTTCCCGCAGGTGAGTGTGACGGCTGGAAGCTGCAGGGAGCCAAACACCGGTAAGCGCTATTGCCGAACCTTGCATGATAACGGCATATACCTCTGTTTCTCGAATTTGAACGAGACCTATACTGGTTACCACGGCGGGACCTGGAGTGCGAGCGAGAGTGCGATAGCTGTGCTTGGAGTGACGCAACTTGCTTGGTGAGCTCCGCTACTTGTTTAGCCATCTCCGTCCTGGCATCAGTATTTGCGTTGTTTTTTAGTGATGCAACTTGTGTGGTGCGGGGTACGTTTGGCACTAGGTCGTACACACTATCGGCTAAATCACCGAGGCTTTGTAGTGGAGTGGTTTTCGGTTGTGTTGCTATCACTGTTTGCAGATTGTGTGGTAATCTGCCTGCCCACAGAGTACGAAGAAAATCGTCGGGTACCTTGGGTCCAGCCAGGGAGCGAAGATGACGGAGGAATGCAGACGGTTTTCTATCTCCCAGTTCTTCATGAACGAGCAGCTGTTGTACTCGCTGTTCCGCCGATGCCGAAAGACGTTTAATTAACTCCGCTTTGAGAGTATCATATTTGTCAGTAGCGGGCGGCGAAGTGATGATGTCCTTAACTTCCACAGCGTACTGGTTGTCAAGTTGTGCTATGATGTAATAGAATTTTGTTAAATCTGCTGTGATTCCTGATAAGGCGAAGTGTCCTTCAACCTGCGCGAACCAAACTTGAGGCTCTTCTGGCCAGAAAGGGGGTATTCTCACACCCACTTTGAAGAGAGCCGATGGAGACGGTTCTTGAGGATTTGTTTGTATATTTTCCTTTTCCGGAGGCGCCATGGTGTTAATCACGTCGGGGTCACCAATGTAGTGTAATGTGTAATGACCGTACCTTTTTGTTGTTCAGCCGGGCGAAGGAGTTCGGGAACACAATAACAAAGCACAAAGTACGTCTTGTAATGTTTATTGTCACTACACACACACTAGCTATATAGTTTATCGTTAAACAACAGTATAATGGTCAATTTATAATTAATTTTCAACACAGTATTCACAACGCAGTCGCTATTAGTTCGGTATATATCGCACTGTCTTAGCGCGTCGGTAACGACTACCTTCAGTTTTTGATTTCGAACAGTGTACACCCTAGGCAATAGGTTTGACTTTTTAACATTAATTAAATTTATTTATTTTATACAAAAACTAAAATTTCTTGATTTTAATGGTATGAATATGACATTATTACTGTTCGTTGATGCTACTAATAAAATGGTTATAAACAATTGAAAAGTATTTAGGAAAACATTTTAAAGGCCTAAATGAATATCGGTATTTTATCCAACTCCCGTATTGGAAATATAATTATGTACTTATGGAATATAATATACACGGGAGACTTTACAAACATAAATGAAACGGACACAAAGAACAATCAGACTCAGGACCACAATTTGTTGGTCACTCAAAATGTTGTCCGACGTGGGATTTGAACTCACGTCACTTGGCGACGTGGAAAGCCAAATAAATATGTAGTGTGAGGCACACTACATATCATTGGTAATTGCGACTTACCAACAATCTAACGATGTTATAACTTATGCTCAAATAATTTTTAAGACAGTGATGGTACTTGGTCCTTACAACGTCTTGCGTTTGAGTGAAGATTGACTATCATTAACAGCCTTTAACAGTCCACTGCTAGACATAGGCCTCTCCTTTGAAAGGAAGTTTTGGCCTACTATACCACGCTGGTTGGTAAAGTGTTTGTTTCAAGTTTTCCTTCTCTTGGCAGTGATGTTTTCTGCTTATTTTGTTCCTTTAGTCGCCTCTTATGACACCCATGAAATGATAGGGGTGACACTTTGTATTCTTAATCCGTCACCGCACGGACTGTTATGAGCCTCTTGAAGATTGACTACCAGTTAGTATCAGTACCTGATATAGTTTGAGATAGTTATCTGCCATATGATCACAGTTACTAATATGATTAACTGATCTCTATTCAACACTTTATTAAACACTTGTGAAACCTGTAGGTACTTATTTTAAAGAAACATTGACATTAGTGCATGAGTTTTATTTTTAAGTCTACCAAAGTGACATGATGAAATGCGTGAGTAAAATTCAAGAATTGTGATCCCCACACTCATTGTAAATGCATACAATGGCGCATGGTGATCCACATTATGGCGACCTAGTGAGATAATTCTGCATAATTGGACCCCTTGTCTCGCACGCATAGCACGAAGTGTTCATGCGATAATTCAAGAGAATAATTAATATACCCGTTGCATTAAGTATTACGATTACTCCGTAATTTTTTATGTCTCGGTTAAAACAAATCAAGGAATGTAAAAATAATCGATTGTGTTGAATCGGTTTCAATCGTATCTTAACGATTTTTGCTACTAACAGTAGTTTTGATCATTCTAATCATGACGGCACTGTAATTTAGATACACGGTATCATAAAGCGAAGGATACAGAACATACCTTCTACACAATAGCTTTTCACTAAATGCACGTTAAGTATTTAAGGTTATGGACATTTACATAAAAAAATCGGCCAAGTGCGTGTCAGGCCACGCACAGGAAAGGGTTCCTCAGTCACCCATAATTTTACGTGGATTTAAAATCGTATCCAATAGATAATTGTTATGTTTTACGTATTAATGCGTTAATTTTGTATGACGTTTTCCAAATAAGTGCATTTTACAAGTTAAGCCTCTATAACTCTTGAACTAACAAAGTCATCTAATTCGTTATAGTTTATGCACCACCATCACGAACTTTTCTAGATTTTTTAGCCAGTAGTTTAGCTTTTAAAGGAGGGGAGGGGACGCCCTGTTTTTACAAAAAAGTGCCCTTTGAAGTAAAATATCTCGCAAACGAATACCTAAATCAAAAAATCGTCTTAGAAACCCTGTAATATTTTTAAAAGACCTATCTAATGATACCCCATACGATGGAGTAGCCGTTATAAGTCGAGGACGGACGGACGGGCGGGCGGACTAACGGATGGAGGGACGGACGGACAGATGGACATGAGGAATCTATAAGGGTTGCAAGTCATAAACTTCGGAACCCAAAAAAAAATTGCGTAACATATACCCAAAAAATTGCCGAAGTTACTCCATAAAGCATCAGCAATATGCCAATTAAAGTTCGAAAACGGCCCAGTCGTTCCAAAAATTAGTCGGAATAAGCAAATAGACGAAAAAAGATTTTTTTTAAGCATCGCCAACACTTTCATATACATCGTGTGAAAAGTTCTTAATTTACTAAATGCTTTTAAAAGTACATGCGATTTTAATTTATTATTTATATTATTATTTATATTATATTTTGAACGTCTGCACTGATTTTAAAGAAAATTTCACTGCTAGAAAGCTGATGATATAAAGATTAACTTACTAGTATTTTTTATATAATAAAATACCTCAAAACATACTAGATTTAACAGAGAAACGATTTAATGTTGTAAAACGCACACTATGTAAGCAAGCATATTACAAATTAGAGGATTACATTGCCGACAAGAATGCTTGGCTTAATGCTGGTCCTGCTCCACCGCCACATGATTAATTCTCAAATTATTTTGAAAGTTAGTTTGTATTTCTGACATATGTTAATTTTATACATACGTAAATGTTAAAACATATGTAAATGCATGTTTGACATGATTTGATGATCCCATAAACAGTAGGCGTGGTGATAACGTGACTACTAATATTATATGTATGATGCTGTCAATTGCATCTATTACTGTAGATACCACTACAGATTAGATTAGAATAGATTAGATTAAAGATGATGTTTTGAAGTTCAGTAAATTTATAAGGGCGATTATACAGTCATCATCAATCAATTCTGTCATTTTAGGTATTACACTTGGATTCTACTCATCCTTTCTATCAGGCGGAGTAAAGCCATTTTAGCCGGTTCATATAAAAAAAAAATGTGAGCCATCACGGGACGCCTGGCAGATGTGAAACATCGCCATTATTTTGTAAAAGTAATATGCAGAAAAGAACATATTGTAATATGAACTAAATATGTCATAATGATAAAATAAAATATTACGTAGTAGTGGTAGCGACGCGTCGCCACACCGTACACACTACTGCATATAGACTGTATATATATACCATCGTATAGCGTGGCGACGCGTCGCCACGGCATGCGTCGCCACGCCAGAAATCTGTTTTACGTGCGGCTATAGATGTTTCACATCAATATTCTGATATCTAGTTTTACTAATATTTGGTCTACATTTTCTGTATGGTAAAGTAAAAAAACGAATGATGGGTCACTTGATAGTAAGGAAATATCAGGGCTAAGAAAAGATGCAACTAGAAAAAAATTCGTTCTGAGTTTGAATAATCTAGAATTGTAGGGTTTGTGCATTTATAGCCGATCCCAAATAATCTTGGGTATAATAAAGGCTAGATGGGCTCCGGTGTACTCGGTTGCATGATGACGAGCAATGATTGAATCGTTTTCAACGGGATGTCTGTAAGGTCGTTGCTGAAATCAAATGAACATACTGGATCAGCCCGTTTCAGTTCAGTGCTGAACATGAACGCTCTGCAGAGTCTGGTCTACTGATACTATATTTGTTAAATAGTACCGTATCGTAAATAAGTGAACAATTTAGGACCAGGCATAGAGTACACACAATTAAAATTAAATTGCGACCACGTGACGGGGAAATTCTACCGGTAACATCAGCTAATATTTATTTACTACTTGAGTTTTTCAATAGGTGATATAAGTTCTTGTTTAATATACTTAAGAGTGGTTTTTCCTTGAAATAAATTACTTACTTTTAACCTTGACTGAGGTTTTCCTGTGAGGTAATACATTTTGGCAGTAGGGGGTCAGCCACATGAACAAATGTACGCAAATATTGAAGGAAACTAGCTAAACGTGCTTAGGAAATATTAGAAAAATGATGTTGACTGAAACGATTATGTTAAACGGTTTTACATACAATACAATACAAGTAAAAAGCCTTCCAATAATGGCTAGGTGAGATGAATAAAACATATGATGCTTTAAATAAAAACAATTGCCATGTTTAACCAATGAGATAGCTGCAGTTTCTAAAGGTACGTTCATAATACGTGCTTATAGTTTAAGAGAATGGTAGTACAGTGTATATAAAGAAATTTTGTATTTCTAAGGTAGGTCCCATCAGGGGTTACGGCGGGGTGGTGTGTCGGACTCGAACCGACTAAAACCACACGGTGTGACCCTCTCTGCGCCTGTGTATTGGAAGGAGTCCAGGGAGGGGATTTCCTTCTGGACTCCAACCGGCGCCTGCCCGCACTGCGGGCACCATCTCAACTCTCGACTCTCTAATTGGGCAACGTCCGGTCACACGCGTACCTCGCGGTTGGCCACTACTGCGGACGGACGGGAAACCCGTCCCGCCCATCCGCGGCCACTCTCAGGGCGGCATGAGACGCAGGTATGCGCGCCTCCGCCGCCCGGATCGGGTCCGATTGGATGGCATCCTCCCGGGCCTTCACCGCCACCTCCTTCTGCAAGATTACGTCCTCGCAGAAGGTTGCGACCGCGGTAAAACAACTGTCGCTGTCGGCCATCGATCTTATGACGGCTGGCAGCGAGAGATACCCTCCGATGACTGCAGTGAGGGCCCGGCGCTGCGTCGCCCAAGCGGGGCAGACCGCCAGCGTGTGCTGAGCCGTGTCCTCACTGCAGTCGCAGTGGTGGCAGGCGGGACTCGGTTCCCTCCTAGGGACCGAGTGCAGGTACTTTCCGAAGCAACCGTGCCCGGAAAGTACCTGCGTCAGCCGGGAGGAAAGGGTCCCGTGCTGCCGCCCTGCCCACTCCGCGATGACCAGCTGAAGAGCCTCCACGGTGGCGAAGCCAGTGCGTGGGGTCTCCAGCCGGAACGACCATCTCAGCATGGTGGCTCGGCGAGCGGCTTCGCGCCACTCGCGCACGTCCTCGGGCGGAGGGCGAAATCCGCTCTCCGTCCGGAAGTCAGCCACTCGCCGATAAAATTCGGCGAGCACTTCCGCCTCCAAATCCCAATTTCTAACGCTCCTAGCGTAGCCAAGTTGCAAACGTTTTTCGTTCTACATTTTTATAATTATTTTTTGTTCTCGTGAACGTGTTATATTAGCCAAAGAAATAGGAGGATAGAGTCGTCAGCCAGTGCAGAACGAAAAAAGTTGGCAAATTAGCTAGGGAACCCTTAGATGACCACATATACGGAAAATTGAAAGCAAATCACATCAACAGCTTCTAATAGTCCATTACTGAGTTTCGAGAACACAGAGGAAATGTAGATTAAAAGAGAGAGATTTAGAAGGAAAATGATATTGCTGTTGCAGGTACATCGCAGTGTAAGGAAAAGTGTTAACGTAATTACGAATCATATTCGAACTATTTTATTAGTGATAGAAATAGTTCTAGTTTTAAAATTAAATCAAATCAAACTATTTATTTCAAATAAACCATACAACGGCACTTTTGAAACGTCAAGTAGTCAGTTAGTCAGTCGTGAAGCTAATCGTCTGTTCCAATTCGTAGCTCCTATGAAGAAGAACAGACAAGAAACTTCATGGACACTCTTTTCCAATACTGTTTTTAAAATTTTTGGTTACATTGTTTAAGGCATTTTATTAAATGTGAGGACATTGTAACGATGCTGATATTTACACAGGTAGTGTCCAAAAATAATTAAACCATAATATATTATAGCAGTTGTGAGATGACCAGCCCCGACTGGCGGCGCCCGTATCACGAGCATGACCTATGCAACAGCCATCGTCCAGTTCAACCATATCGTAGGGAGCCGAACGACCCGCTACACACGCCACCGCCAGCAGGGCTTTTGAGCGAGCATGACATACTCACAACCGCCAGTCAACAAACAAACTTACTCTTAACAACATCTTATTATTAAGTAAAGTAACACATAAGGTTGAGGTCATATCTGCAACAAATATTTTAAAGCTAAAGAGTTTCTGTTTTTGTTTGTTTGGTTAGTTGAACACGCTAAAATCAGGAAGTGCTTATCCAATTTGAAAAATATATTCCAGTTATCGAAGAAAGCTTTAAGCTATATATGATAACGCTACGACCAAAAGGAGATAGTATTTAGGTAAAAGTAGAAGCTATAATAATTGAAAAAAGACAACTAGTTCTTCTATCAATAGTTTCTATTAAGTAAAACAATTTTCACGTCCCTAAACGTTTAATGTATGTAAAAACTGTAAATTGAAATATAAAAAAAAAAATTGAATGAACAGACTTAATAAGTCCACAGCTGGACAGAGGTCTCGTTTAATTTATTATGAGATAACCTCAATGCGTACAGCGATGTGTGTGCTACAAAATTAGCAAAAAACTTTTTAAAATTTACATTTTAATACGTCAAGCAAAAACTATGTCCTACTTTTTATGAAAATTATGCGAGAGCTATAAAATTTGGCACCGTTAAAGTGCCGAAGGCAAAAAAAATAAAAATATGTGAGTTAATAAATGTGCTCAATATTTTATACATTTCGAGTATTTTTTTCCAATTTTTAATAAAAATTGGATTCTGATTCCGCTTTTTAGAAATATGTTCAGTTACCCAATCACTGAATGTCATATGGTAAGAAAGTTGTTTTTTTATGTGGAAATTGTTGAGACCTTTACATTGTAGTAAATATGTACATTACTGATCTGGATTGTCGCACGTTGTGGCAAGGCAACCATTTTTCTAAGTAGTATTTTTTTAATAATTTAGTCAGACTCGAAAATAATCGACTAGAACCAATGGATTTATCATTTATTGAAACTCAATTGAATCGAACTTTAGAACAACTGTCAGTGAAAATTGTTTCACTGACAGTTGTTCTAAAGTATACCCGTTACGGCACCGGTATTTAGATCTTGCGTGTGAGGTATCATAAAGCTAAGGATAGAATATAAAATAGATGTCTAGTTATTTTAAACAAATCAATAGAACAAACTATAAACTATTAGACTAAGAGAGCAAACGATACAGTACAACAGCTCTGCAAAGAGAAGAAATACTTGAAGGAAATTCTACATTAATTCGTCTTGCTGCCGTAGTTTTACACTGAAAAACATTGTTATTTTGGCAAGTGCGGAACCGGATGCAAAAGCATCTCAGTAAGCCGCCATAGTGTGATTAGCATATTGCATTGTCTACATTCGAAATGAATACGGCAATTACCCCATCTTGGATTTTACCAGGCTCACAAATAAAAAGAAAACTTAGTAACCATGAAACTAGCAAGAGGTCTATGTCTAGTAAGTAGTGAAAGACTATTGAAAGATTACGAGTATGATAATGAGTAGAGTTCTGTTTCAAATTTAGTAGACTATACCGTCGTACTCTTAGGGTCATACTACACGGGCGGTTCTCCCGCCGCGGGAATCCGTTCGACAAAGCTGCCGTAGATCATCAAACTACACGGGACCGGTTTATCGCTGTCTCTTGTTCATTTCAAAATGGATCTTGTACTTCTATAATACAACGCTTCGTATCGTGTAGTTTAAAGCGGCGGTTATCAGCGGCGGTTTGACGCTGTATGCGACGGAAAACCGCGTTATGTAGTATGCAGCATACAACTTTCATACTAAATTGTGGCTAGTGCGGTTCAGAAGCGGATTCCTGCGGCGGGAGAACCCCCCGTGTAGTATGACCCTTAGTGTGTATGAAGGCTACGGTATAAGTTTACGTAGGTTTTATAAATTCATTGAGAAACTGTTACATTTGGATATTGTTACAGTTTCTGTGTCCATTGTTTACTGCAAAATACGGAATGCTAGAGGTTATTCACCTAAAGTGAATTTAAGTACTCCCTTGTAAAAAATCACACTACAGAGTGACTCATGATGGAAGTTATAACAAATTATATGGTAAACAGTAATACCGAAACGGATCTTACTCCATTAATTTACACAAGAACAATATAATTTTGATTAAATCTTAATAACGGAGTAATTTTAAAAGGTAGTTAATCACCGTTCAAAAAACCTGATTGTTCTTTTAAAGTCTCTTTGAGTACCAACGACACAAAAACATATTAAAATATTTACGACTTCGTGAAAGAAGAACAAAATACTTTCACATAGAAGTAGAAAATGTCTTACTTCTGTCTAATGCGTTTCAAATAAGAATTAGACTGGATTTGTGATTAACTTCAATGGAAATGTAGCGTTGGCAGAAACACCAAATAATATTAAATAAAAAAAAATAGGTTTTTTTTAATTTAATTTTTTATTTGTAAATTCTAGTTTTTTTGGCACACCATGCAATAATATCTGAAGTTGTTGACAAATGCAGGCCAAGATGGCGGATTCCTAATCCCATTCCTTTTTGAAATGCATTGTAGTTTGATTTTTGTTATAAGCGTTTGATGGAGTTGACTTTAATATATGTAGTTTTATAGTACTACCTTACTAGATTTTACGTAAAGATCCCAATAAAGTTGAAAGTATCACATACGAGTATAAACAATTAGTAAACCTTTCTATATATAAGGGTGTAGGTAAGCTTAGTAAGAAAGTAAAGAGTGCCACAATGTACAGTAGTAGGTCCTATACTATTCCTCCTGTGCATTAATAACGTAAAAGTATTTCCTAATATTCCTGTAATGATTAATCTTTCCAAATCGTGAAATTAAAAAACAGTATTATTTTATTCATATGTAATCTTGAAGTCAGTTTTTATTTCGATTTCATTCTAAGCTTCTATATTTAAAAAAAAAACGATAGTTAAGTAATTTCTATAAAATAACAAAGAAAATAACAACATACAGGAAAATGTTCGTTATTCATAAGACGTTTAAAATTACGTAGTTGTAGAGAATCTATTAACTCAAGGAATTATTTATAATTATGCCGCTTTTTTATTTTATTTAAAATATAATTAAATACTAGCTGTTTTTATTCAAATAGCTGTCATACATTTACTAACGTCATTGATAACATGTATACATATACATACTTTACTCTTTTGTCATTTAATTTTGACACTTAGATGACGTATAATTGACAGCAGCCCTAGTATGTGTAATAGAAAAAAACGTTATACGCAACGTTTTTTTCTGTTACATAATTAGTTAGTATTAATTATTTCAAAGTCACTCTAGTAAGAAGTTTTTCCAACAGATTTGCTTGACGTTATGAACGCACCTTTATAAATTCAACGCTTGTAAGATAGTGGGGGTTATATAGTAGTAAATACGAGAATCACAATTCAGTACCGACTTCAAATCTAAGTACATTCGAAGTCGTTATTTGAAATGTTTAAATTTAGTAAGATTTCGGAGTTAGTAATATTTTTGTTAGTGTGTTTAGTTCAAGTGCGAGGTTGTTATTGGAACAACCGGTGTTCTTATGCATTATTCGGGTCGAAGACACCTTATGATACCGTTAGAGGAGATATTAGAGATTATCCTGTACCAGAAAGTAAGTGATTTATACATATGTATGTATACTTATAAATAGGTACTTTCGAAGAGAATATAATAAATATAATTAATTTACTTTAACTTTTTTTATCTTATTCTTCTTTCTCTTATTATTATCTTTTATTTTATCTTTACGTATTTATGTACATGTCAGTATTTTATATATTTTTTTAATCTCTTCTGTAATTGGAAACCGACGATTGATATTAATTTTAAATGAAATAATTGAAATTATTACCGTTATCGGTTAGTGTGTTTTATTTCTTAGTTAAAACTAGAAATGTTACAATTTAAAAATTATGGGCAATAAACATTTATTTTCTAGTTCGGCATAATTTGGTTCATAAATTTTCTGATTCAAATGAACCTTGCAGATTGCATCTGTCATAAGCCGTATAGGTTAAAATCGACAAGTGATTGTCTTGTCGTTTCCTACTTCGCCGAGTCTTCTGGGTTCGAATCGTCACATGGTACTACACAGCACAAACCGTTTTTCCATTTATGGGTGTTTTCTATGTTCATTTCATTTCATTTCATGTGTAAAGGCAAGAGTAATACATAAAATGTTTGGAGTTCGAGGGCTGCCTTTTTGAAAAAAAAGAACAGCATAGGTTCTCTGATTTTCAAAGAATATGAGACTAGCTCTCTACTCTTTTTTTAAAATTAATTAATTAATGTTTAATTATATATTTGTGGTAACTGTACTTAGACTGCACGGTTGGCCTAGTGGCTTAAGTGGTTGCCACGCCGCTTCCGACTACGCCAAGTGTCGTGGGTTCAAATCCCACGTAGGACAACACTTTGTGTAATTCACAATTTGTTGTTCTGAGTCTGGGTGTTCTTTGTGTCCGTTTCATGTATGTTTGTAAGTCCCCCGCGACACAGGAATTTATATTCTTAATGCGGGAGTTGTCTTTATAAAAAAAATAATTCTGTACTTTAAAAGGTATACTGTATACAGTTTTCTCTCAGTACCTTCAGTGACTCGGCTTGATTACTCTCAAGTGTAGTTATCCATGAATGAGTACATAGTTACGAAGTAGCCCACACGTACATATGATCTGATTATAATATGAGTACGCTATTGCGAGCCGTGACATCACTCTGTATACACTATTCGGACAATGCATATAAAGGTGTGGTACTCCTATGCGGTTCTCAATGTACAGGACGTTACTAAAACTTACTGACATATTTTTGGGTATTAAACCTCAAGTAAGATGTTAGATAATAGCTGCAGGAAAATACTGAAATAGAATTTTAAAATTTATGTATATTTTAATTAATTTAAATACAAGGTGAAGATTTTTTATTATAACTCATACTTATTTACATTTTTATTTAAACAATCTGTTAATTTTAACTACGAATACAACAAGGTAGTATATCCCCGCTGATTTCAACATAAATGGACTGATCCGATCGAAGCGGTACTACCCTTTCACAGAAGACCAAGCTAAAATGAGAGCATTCGTGCTGTCGCGACTCGCGTTTCGTTGGTGACTACGAGACCTCAACCCCAATTGCTTATTAGACCAAAATCCAAGTTTTATGTGATATCAATAAACACTGCTACTGGATTCATTGAAGCTCTAACTACCTGTAAAGAGTGCCAAAGATGTTCTTATAGCAACTGGATAAGGCTTTAAGTGGAGAAACTCCAGCGTAAGTGAAGAAGCATCTCACTAGACCGCCATAGTGTAGGTCGTAGGTCGCCGTGTTGCATTGGAGGCAATGACAGCGAGAACGGAGACCACCACTCCTGAATTCTGTTCATACTTTCCTGAGTAGCGTCATTTTAGTAGCTAATTTGGGTAAAAAAACACTCGGTAACTACATACTCAGCATAAATTTATTATCAAAAAACCGTTAGAATCATCAAATGAAAACCCACTTGAAGATGTCATTTAACCGATAATGGTCACATTGAAGATTACCAAAGTTATTTTATTGTTAAATGATGCAATAGATATGACGATAGATTTACTTGACGAAATATCAATTACCTATTAAATAATGCGTATTCTCTTGTTTTTGACTTTAATTTATTTTTTACTTGGCCTAAGACAAAAAACTGTTATACGGGAGTGTTTAAAAAAAAATAGTTTTAAAAAACGAAACAAAAAACTAAAAGTAGAACATAATGTAAAAAGCGTGGGGCGACGTTATTGAAATATTTTCAGAAAGGACCCCACACTTTGTTAAATAAAATTATTTTCTACATTTTAGTTTAAAAGCGAGTTTGTTTAATTTTTTAAAAAAAATTTTTTAGAAAGACAAACATTTGTTTTTATTTTATTTTTTTCAAATTAGTGTATTCATCGTATCATATCAAAATCGCAATAAAAGTCGGTAACAAACATACAGGTGAAGCTAATAAAAAGCGTGTAATAAATGCCTCGTAGCCAGTGTTAGTGTATGAGGTTTATGTGGTTGAGATTCGATTCCTGGGTCGCACTAAATGTTTGTATGTTCTGTTCTTTATTCCGTCTTTACAATCAACAGTTTAGTTTATCAACTCTTCTCTGTTCTGTGTCTTTTGATAAAACTATTAGAAATATATTATAATTGATGTATACAAATACATTTATGTAAAGAATAGAAAACAAACTAAAAAAATATACTAGAGATTTTATGCCCATTGTGTAAACTATTGAGTTTACAATCAGTTTGTACTTTGTTGAGTTACCGTTAATATGGCAACCTAGAATCACAATTCAAACTAAGACCACACTCACAATGGAGCTCACAATCAATTTATTAAAACATATTTTCTTCATAATACCCTATTTATGTAGTTTACTTCAAATTCCTTTTTAGGGTTTCGTAAAACGGAACCCTTATGGATTCGTCGTGTCTGTCTGTCCGTCCGTCCGTATGTCACAGCCACTTTTTTCCGAAACTATAAGAACTATACTGTTGAAACTTAATAAGTAGATGTGTTCTGTGAACAGCAATCAGATTTTCACTCAAAAATAGAATAACTCAAATAAGAAACTCAAAAAAAAACAATAATTTTTGGGGTTTCCCCATACTTGGAACTGAAACTCAAAAAATATTTTTTCATTAAACCCATTTATGGATATGTCTTTAAAAATGATATTGAGGTTTCCAATATCATTTTTTTTCTAAACTGAATAGTTTGTGCGAGCGACACTTCTAAAATGGTAAAATGTGTGTTTCTCCCCCCCCCCCCTTTTTTCTAAAATACCTGTAACTTCTAAAATACGAGAGTGATAAAATTAAAATATATATATGACGTACCACTACCATGCAAACTTTAACCGAAAATTGGTTTGAACGAGATCTAGTAAGTAGTTTTTTTAATATGTTATAAGTCGTAAACCGCATTTTACCTTTCAGTCAATCAATAACCTATTAATAAAGCATCGATCAAAGTTACAACGAACTACAAGAACTTTTATATAATGTTACTTGCTACTACGGAACCTATCATGGGCGATTCCGACTCGCACTTGGCCGCTTTTTTGTGTTTCTCTCATGATTGTTACAAGTTCAGTCATAAAACATAAAATTTGATGTTAAATATGCAATACGTTCCGTAATCTAAACATTTAACTGAAGTTAGTGTCGGTTGGTGATTTCAAATTAATTTATGTTTACTAAATGCGCAAGGAATGGAAAGGAATACATAAGTATATACGATACTAACATCAATAACTATATTTTTTTCTGTCTGTCTGTTTGTTCCGACTAATTTCTAGACCCAGCCGGTCAGATTTTACGTAACCTTAACCTTCAAAATGGCTGTTATAAGGATGTTATAAGTTGAGTGACTTAGGCAAGGTTTATTTTAGAAAAAAATTGTGATACGCGAGTACAAAAAGAAACCCGCAGGGCGCAGTCAGTGCTATATTTAAAAGAAGATATTATTTGCAATTAGTTTCTACATGCATGAACAACTCTTAAACAAGGCCTGACATAGTAAACTATTGTGTATGAAAGGTTCCCACTATTGTCAAAGGTTATCGAATACATAATAGGACTATGAATGGTTTTTGTTTAAATATTACTAGCTATGAGAATTTGAAGACTATCGTTAATAGTAAACATGGTATTGAAATAATTTGTTGCAAAAAAAAGTTCGTACACCAAAAAAGAACCTAAAAACTTAGTAAGCTCTGCAGTCAGTCAATAAATCAATATAATATACAATGTCATATATATAGGCAAGTGGAATTTAAATCTTGTCCAATAGATCATTGTTATATTCACTTATAATTTCGTTACAATTGTCGGAAATAAGCGTATTTCACAATTTAGGCTTATATAACTCCTGAACCAACAAAACTATAGAAGCCTAAGCTATCTAACTAGTCATAGCCTAATTCATCCATTCTTCGTGGATAGATGCTGCCCAAGACTAAAATATTTATAAAATTAATATTTTGGACAACACACAACGCCATCTAATCCCACACTAAGTAGAGCTTGTATTACGGTTACTAAACAACTGATTTATTTAAATCAGTTATACATAGAAAGTGATTCGGAGGTCACGTTAAGCAGTCGGTCCCGGTTGTTATCATAAGATAGCAGTCGTGAAGCTTAGTTGGAGGCCTTCGGGCGGCTTAAAAACATCCAACAGCAAGATTACGTAGCCACAACGTGTCTTGCCTGTCCCCAACCCGCACTCGGCCAGCGTGGGGACGTATGGCCTTAACCCTCTCTTGAGAGGAGACCTGAGCCCAGCAGTGGGACGTTATGGGTTGTTGATGATACATAGAAAAAACCCAGACTCCGAAACTAATTTGATCCCTGAGTTTGTTTCGTCCTTTCTTCTCAGGGCTAGTCCAGTTAGGAAAGGCCGAACTCATCTGCTCAAAAAAAGTTTTACTTGCAAAAGTGTTCATGTAACCTAATTGCAGAATAAATGATTTGATTTGATTTGATCTAATATTTTGTGGATCACAGAAATAATTGATCCGACCGGGAATTGAGCCCGAGATCTCTTGATCAGCAGCCGCATTCGCTAACTACTAGACCTGGGTAGACTGGGTATATACCCAAATAACTAGTTATAAGAAAGTTAATATGTGGACTAGCTGTATAAGATCCTGTCTTATGGACGGGGAAAAGTGGCGAGGTCGAAAGTACAGACCTCATTAAAAAAAAAAAAAAAAAAAAAAAAAAAAAAAAAAAAAAAAAAAAAAAAAACTACTAGACCAACAAGGCAGTTAAAAGTCAGTTAGTTTCGTTTAACAGTAGACGGCTATTTTTATGACATCGTCAAAGTGTGATAGGTAATTAAAGCAGTAAATTTATCATGTAATTACATTACATTTGATATTATTCTAAAGCTTTGAGGATTTTTTCGATTGCAGATTGTGAAGCAGTTTCAATATGGGTGCTGAACAGGCATGGCAACAGGAACCCAGGCACCAGCGTAGCTATTGGTATGAAAGCGATGGCCGACTTAAAAGACGAGATCATAGAAAGCTACGAGGCTGGAAATAGCAAGCTCTGCAGTCAGGTACATTAACATCTTTTTTGGGTTCAATCTTTATACATTACAAAATTAAAACACTAAATTTAAAACAGATTTTGTTTATTTTGGCGGCTGGCAGGAACTGAAAGGGTAGTTGAACATCATACGAAGTGGCGCTTAATTGGAGACGCCTATGTCCAGCAGTTTACTTCGATAGGCTGAAGATGATTTTAAACAAAAACGGACCTATCACACAACGCCATGTAGTCTCAAACTAAGCAGATCTTGCATTATAGACTAGATAACTGATATAAAACATAAACCTACTTTTTTTTGTTAATACATAAATATACATAGAAAACACCCAAGCTACGAAACAAATATTTACGGATCACACTAACATTCGGTCGAACGCGGGAATCGAACCCGAAATCTCAAGCACAGCAATTGCACATGCTACCACTGCGCCACACCTTTACTCTCCATACATTTTTAGGGTTCCGACAGGTTTAGTGTTTAGGGGGCTAGCTGGTGGGTATCCGTATTTCTGCACAAAGAAAAAAAAAAGGTTCCGTAGTTCATGACTCGGAATCCTAATAGATTCGTCATCTCCGTCCGTCCGTCCGTCCTCGACCTACCGCTCGAACGGTAAAACCGTAAATCGCAAACGGATACCTAAAGTGAAACATGATTTTAGCAATATCACAATGTTTTTAAAAGACCTATCTAATGATTCGATTCGGGTAGACGAGAGATAAAATAAACACCCCCACTTTACGTGTAGGGAAGGTATCTCAAATAAAAATATTTTTCGTAATTTTATTGTAGCACTTTGTCGACGTAATCACAACACATATTCATGCGAAGTTCCAACTTTCTAGGATGTTGAAAACTTCAGAAACTGGAATTGGAATAACACCATTGATGTAAGCCATTCCTACCTCACCGGAATTGGGTATGAAGAACTCTATGGAATTGGTAAAAGAATTCAAGAAAAATACCCAGAATTGTTAAACGGGAGGGCAGAGGAATTCTACTTCAGACCAACGAACGAACAGAGAACTGTTACTAGTTGTATGGCTTTTGTCCAAGGAATCACTAATGGACTCAATTTGAATGTGACAGTCGAAGGGCCTCGTGATAGAGATGATGTTATCAGAGTAAGTGGAGATTGTTCTTATTTTTTTCATAAGTCTGGATGACATAAAATTATCAGTATCATCATACATATATTTTACCTGTTGCTGAGTTGTGGAGCTCTGAGAGCTTCCTGCGCTAGTACCGACCTTCGACAGTTATCTTCTTTTCTTCTTTCTCCATTTGTGCTAGATATCCTCAATTTATGTTCAGCGGGACACATCAGAGCGTGGATTTTGTTCTACAAACTCAGCTACAACGGTAAAATTTGCATAGATACCAAATAACTAAATATAAAAAATTGTTTATTGGTGTCGCCTTCACGCCTTACCTACAGAATTGATTAACATAAAATTTTGTTCACCTATAACAATTTGTGTATGTAAAAAATTGTTGTTGCTGATCTGTTAATGCGTGAAAGCGTCCACACACAAAATAATTAATTCACTTTTAACATTAAGGTATGAAAGCTTAACTAAAACCTGCCTTGATTCAAAACGGGCTGCCTTTGTAAGTGATATAAATAATTTATTATTTACAGCCCTATTCAAATTGTGAGCGGTATCAAAGAGAAGTGAAAGATGGCCTGCTCTTAGCTGAACAGCTAGATTTTTATTTTCAATCTGAGGAGTATGTTGCTGTAAGTAGTCTCATTACTAAATGAAATATTTTAAAATCGGGTTAGCGGAGGAACAGAGAGATGAAAACAAAATATTTCTTAGATGGTAAGTAATAAGAAATTAACACGAGAAAAGAAATAATAAAGTGTAAGTTTATTGAAAAACTTGCGTGTAGTTTTACATATACTGTAAAGGTAACCACGTTCTTTTCTCAAATAAAAAATGAGTCTTGCGTCTACCTGAATATGTCAGGCCATTAGAGGTTTTGTCCGTGTGGTGACTGGTTAAAAACACAGAGTGTCACCACCCTTATTCATCCCGCGGGTCTCGTAAAAGGCGACTAAGGGATAAATTACGCAAGACAACATCGATGCAAAGAGAAGAAAAACTTGATACCAACCCGTCTGGCCAGCATGGTACAGTAGGCCAAAACCTCCTATTTAAGGAGAGGCCTATGTCCAGCAGTGGACTGTTTAAAGGCTGTTGACGATAATGATGATAAGAGGTTTGGATAATAAGAATATTCTTGAGAATACTAGTTCTACGATATGGATTTTCAAGGAAGTAGGAAAGCCGGTGGGAACGGTACAACCCTCGCATAGAAGATCAATTTAGTTGGTGAGTACGAGACCGTAGGTTTCATGATGCAGAAGCATCTCATTAGGTCATTAAGGTATTGGTCACGAAACTGCATCTTGGATTCTACTCATATTTTCCATCAGTCAGAGGCACTTTGACAGACTTGAAATTAACAAGATGTTGTACACTTTTGCTATCAAATTAATGTCTTTTGTTCTCTTATGTTACAGATCCAGGCCGCAGTGCAAGACCGTTTAGGAATCAAGACACAACTGGACGCTTCAAATATCTTCTCAATTTACGAAATATGTAGGTTTTACCGTTCCTGGACTGAAGTCCTTAAGTCTCCTTGGTGCGCTGCCTTCAGTGATGATGAGCTTTTGGTTTTGGAGTACCATGATGACGTCAGACATTATTATAGGAATGGATACGGGTCTAAGGTAAGAGCTTTTATGAATTTCATTTCTTTGTAAGTGGCTTTGCCTGGTACTGTGCATTCTTGTTTTATTGGTGCGAGACCTAACGGTGCAAAAGCATTTTATACTATAGATATTGTTTGCATTCACAATGAGTACAATGACACTACCTCTTAGATTCTACACATGCTTTCAATGAGGCAGGGTTACCCGGACCCCTTCAGCAGGCTCATGTAAAAAAATGACTTAAAAGTAAAATAGTCTGTAATTTGTAGAGGGGGGACAGTATGGAAAGCACGGTAAAGGTTTAAGGTCATTTGCATACAAGTTATTTTGAAAATATAATATCTAATAGTGGTAAATAAATAACTGCCTCGTTGGTCGCGGGTTTAAATCCCGGGTCTGGCCAAAAGTGTTTTTGGGTTTTTCTAAGGAAATTCCTAATAGCAGCCCGGAATTTGGAAATTTGGCGGTGATTTCACGCCCGTGCCTCAAAGAGCACGTAAAGCCGTCGGTCCCGGTTGTCATGAACATCTATGGCAATCGTTATTATGACAGCATGAATGCTTTCATCTTTGGTTAGTCTTCTGTACTATGTTTAAAAATATTAAACTCAACAATGCAGTTAATTATTTTTTTCCTCACAGATCAATGTGAATCTCGGTAAACCACCCTTAAAAGATTTGTATGAAAACTTTGAATCAGCAGTCAAGGGTACAGGCAGGAAAGTGACATCTTACTTCACACACGACACTATGATGGAAATGACATTTTCTGCTCTGGGAGTTTACAAGGATAAGGCGCCTCTTCAGAGCACTGCGAGAAAGGCCGATAGAAAATGGAGAACCAGTGTTTTTGGAGTATTCTCTACTAATTTAATAGCTGTATTGAACAGGTAAAGATCTGATATGTAGATAATAAAAATGGCGACAAGATATATATCGTCTTAAAAACATAGTTAGGTGTCAATCTAAATTGGATTTTTGAATCCAAACAATCAAGTCCTTTATAAGTGTGTCAATCATCAACAACCCATAATGTTCCACTGATGGGCATACGTCCCCACGTCGGCCGAGTGCGATTGGGAACTGGCACGGCACGTTGGATGTTGTTAAGTCGTCCGAAGGCATTATAGTAAGCTTGACGACTGTTACCCTATCTTGGCTATGACCACTTCATAGCTAAATGGCCTTTGTATCTTTTGCTGAGTGAATATGGATGGTGAAATAGATGGATATTTAGCAATTTTAGAAGTCCAGAAATACAAGTGAGTTTTTTGTTTTATAATAGGAGTTTGCCAAAGTTATTCTATTCTGCTAGAAAACATGAGCAGAATCCAAAAAAATTGATCAGCATACTGACATGAATACAATATAACAATGCAGCATGGTGACCCAAACATGACGGTCAATTGAGGTGTTTCTTCATTATAGGGTCTTCGGTCTTTTACTTACCAAGAAAACACGGCACTGTCTCTGTCTGTGAGTTTCACCATTATCATTACGAACATCCTTCCTGTGCTGGACATAATCTTCTCCTCAAAAAGGAGGTCTGGATCTATTTCAAGTTGGCCTGACGTTCAAATGGTTTGTTTCAAGTTTTCCTGCTCTCCAATTAACTGACCCTCTACTTAGTTACCTTGGCATATTAAATGTGTTACGTCAGATATCAGCAGTTAATGTGCCACACTCTTTCATAGATTTCCGTGTTCTATTCACGAGGCTACGAGGCTGTCACTCATTGATTTCTTAACTGGTATCTTATCGTAGTCGCTCGCTATCATTACTTCTGTCGGCTGTCAGTCATTATTGCAATAAAGTTACATGTCACCATATTTACGTAATGAAATGTAATGTAATTAGAAGAATGTAATTTAGATATAAAACAAATGCTCGTATTAGTATTATAGGTTGTGTGGTCATCAAAATTGGTCAATTTTACATCTACACTAGCTGATGCCCCCTGAGACGGTCGCTGATGAGCTTGCATCCTAGGGGTATGAAAAATGGATGTTGGCCGATTCTCAGACCTGCTCGATATGCACACAAAATTTTATACAAATCAGTCTAGACGTTAATTTTGTAATCTTTGGATCTACAGAACCAATTTTGGTAATTGTTATACAAATAGAAAACCAAATTTTTTGTGAGTATATGATACTCATCACAACATATTATTATAAAAATTCGCGTCAACTCAAAAACCAATGCAATTATTGAAATAAAATACTTTCTACCGCGATAACCAACATAGACGCGAGCGGAGCCGCGAGCGAAGCCTAATATAATATAAAAAATACTCCTTTATCCTACGTACATGCGGCCGAAGCCACGGACAAAAGTTATCTTTATATATATAATTCTTCTGTGAGTGTGTATGTCACTGAACTTCTCTCAAACGACTGGACCGATTTTGATGAAATTTTTTGTGTGTGTTCAAGGGGATCTGGGAATGGTTTAGATTCGCAATTGGACCCGGTAGGTGGCGCTGCGATCAAGTTCTGGAATTTTAAAGTTGGGCGGTACGAAGTTCGCTGGGTCAACTAGTTTATTTATATAACTGGAACTACGAGTATCTTTGTTTTCCCTTCAGTTTGTCAACTATTATTTTAAGGATTCTCCCTTGGTCCTACTATTCTTTTAAGGATTCTCCCTTGGTCGCACTATTCTTTTAAGGATTCTCCCTTGGTCCCTCTTATCTTTTAAGGATTCTCCCTTGCTCCCTCTATTTATTTATGGATTCTCTTTGTTTGTTGTCAGAAATACGTTATATGAAATTATTTTAGCATTTTTTAGTTCCGTTATATTATACTGTAATTGCTTGCCATTATTGTAAAATAAATATCTGCCCTTCGACAATGATGTATAACAACTTAAATATTATGATAATTACATAAAAAATAATGCAACTATAAGTAAACAGGCAACAGGTAGTGATTGAAACTAAAATACATTGTGAAGTTTTACATAAATATCTTAATTTACGTTATATATTATTACGTTAATATTCAAAATAACATTCAGATATTAACATATATTCCGTTAAGATTTAATATTAATTCATCATCATCATCAGCCTATCGCAGTCCACTGCTGGACATAGGCCTCTCCAATTGCACGCCACTCAGTTCGATCCTCGGATAATAATAATTAATATTAATATTCCTTAAATAATCAGAATTGATCAAATTGTAGCTGTATAAATATCATAATATGGAAAATCCTAAGACAATCTTATTTATCTTTGGAGTGTCTGCTTGTAATATCAAAATAACATCTATCTGTCTATCTGTTTGTTCCGGCTAATATCTGGAACGGCTGTACGATTTTGATGGAACTTACACTGGCAGATAGCTGATGACACAAGGAGTAACTTTGGCAAATTTTATTTAAACTAGCTTCGCTCCGCCCCCAGCCAAGTTGATGTTCTACAAACATAAACGTTAATAGATAGCTAGCAAGTGAGGGAATGACGTTGTCATAGCACGTCGTCTAGGCACGCGGTTAAATAAAAATATTAGCCATTATGACAAAAGAATACAGGCCGTAGCGAGTATGGAAAGAGAATTGTGCGAAACACTTGCATCTTGGTTAAGGAAGCCTTGTTAACTTAAAATAGATTTAAAATAAGTCTTAGTAATTATTATTAACTTGATGCTAATAGAAATTATGTAATAAAAAAAGCTAAGATTAATTTGTAAAGCTGTGATAATAAAACAAACATACATAAATACAATTGGAGAGGCCTATGTCCAGCAGTGGACTGCGAAAGGCTGATGATGATTACATAAATACAATAACGCGTAAAAACCGCCCCCGGTTTTTACTCAGTACCTTATAAACACATCCGAAAACCTATGTTACGTAACATTGGTTTACTCCCCTACTAATATTAAAAACGCGAAAGTTTGTGAGTGTGTATGTTTGTTTGCTGCTCTTTCACGCAAAAACTACTGAACGGATTTGAATGAAACTTTACAGTAATATAGCTTATATATCAGAATAACACATGGGCTACTTTTTACTATAATGATCGAGAGCCGCGGGCGAAAGCTATTGTGTTAATATATTTTTAAAAAAATGAAAGAAAGTATTTACAAGCCTCAAAAAATCCCGCCGCATCATCGCCTACCGGTAGCGTTCCCATAAGAATTGAATATGGCCCATAAGAATATAATAATACCTCGTATATTTCTAAGTATTGATTTTTCACATTTCACATCTAACTGTTTTCTTAAACAATGTAACCAAAAATTGAAAGAACTATGTTGGAAAAGAGTATCCATGGAGTTTCTTGTCTGTTCTTCTCCATAGGGTTCTACGAATTGGAACAAACAATTATCTTCACGACTGACTACTGACTGAATACTTGACGTTTCAAAAGTGCCGTTGTATTGGTTTATTTAAAATTAAAATGGTTTGATTGATTGATGATTGAGAAATCAATAATTCTCAATGTGTTTTCTAGTTGTAATGATGCGGGCCCAACCTACAAAGTGCAACTATTCATCAATGAGAAAGAAACAGAGATCTGTCCTGTGGATGGTTGCAGTTGGGAAGAGTTTCAAGATAAATTCCAGGCCTACAGCACTGCCAATCTAGACTTCTGCGGTATGGACAATGAGGGTGTTACTTCGATTAATCGAATTTTGACTTGGTCAAGAAAAAGTCATAGATATTAATGTGTAAATTGTAGCTTTAAATGTACAGATATTAAAAAGAAAAATAAAGAAATAATGCTAATGTTTGCGTATTAACTGTTTCATATTAATGTCCTTTTTTATAAAATTATACTGTTACCTTACTAAGAATCCCCTAACCTGGGTAGCCCCTTTTAAGGAGAAATCGAAGTCCTATTTCGTTGGTGAGTGTGAGACCGGAGGCCCAATCATTCGGCACCATTCTCCCGTCCTCCGAAGGCCGGGAGAATAATGCAGAATTATCTAATCAGGCTGCCATGGATTACCATGCTACATTGCCTGCCCTCACAATGAGCATGGTGGCCCCTGCTCCTGGATTCTACTGATGATTTCCATCAGGCAGAGTAGAGTCACTGTGGTAGGCTTAAACATATGTACATACTTCTGCATAATTGGACCCCCGGTCTTGCACGTATAGCATGAGGAATTAATTCGATAACTCAAGGGAATAAATTAATAATATACCAAATTGCATTAAGTGTTACGCACTCCTCCGTAAAACATAAACAACAAATATTGTGTTCGATGCAGCGGTTCAAATAAAAACTGTAAATTCTATGTCTCGGTTAAAACAAATTAAGGTATGTAAAAATAATCGATTGTGTAGAATCGATTTCAATCGTAACTTAACGATTATTGCTACTAACAGTAGTTTTCATCATAATAACCATGACGGCACTGTTAGATTGATTGATTGATTAGATGTACCGTATCATTAGGTACCATAAAGTCACGGATACAGTACATACCTTTCACGGAACAGCTTCACTAAATGGACGTTAAGTATTGAAGGTACTTACATAAGAAAATTGTGCAAGTGCGTGTCAGGCTACGCTTAGAATAGGGTTCCGTAGTCGTAATTAAAATCGTGTTCAATAGATAATTATTATGTTTACTTATTATTTATTTATTTTTTTACGAAGTTTTCCAAGTGACTGCATTTTACAAGTTAACTCCTGAAATAAAAATGCTATCAAAACAGCTGTAGTTTTCTTTGAAAGTTCAATATATATAATACTATCATGAATTTTTCGAGATTTTTTGAGTCAGCCTTTTTTTAGAGGAAGGGTGACGCCCTGTTTTAGCAAAAAAATGCACTATAAAATTAAATAACTCGCAAACGGATCATCAACAACCCATAACGTCCCACTGCTGGGCTCGAGTCTCCTCTCAAGAGATGGTTAAGGCCATACGTCCCCACGCTGGCCAAGTGCGGTTTGGGGACTGGCAAGACACGCTGTGGCTACGTAATCTTGCCGTTGGATGTTTTTAAACCGACCGAAGGCCTCCAACTAAGCTTTAATATTTTTATTTTTTGGACAATTTACACACTAGTCCCGAAGTAAGCAGAGCTTGTGTTATGGGTATCCACTAAACAACTGATATAAATACATAAACATATTTTTTTGTAAATACATACATATTATACATAGAAAAACACCCAGACTCCGAAACAAATATTTTTGGATCACACAATTATTTGGTCTGACCCGGGAATCGAACCCGAGACCTCTTGATCAGCATACGCTAACCACTAAACCAACAAGGCAGTCGCTTTACGATTACTATCTTATGATAACAACCGGGACCTACTGCTTAACGTAACCTCCTCGTGACATATCATGCTACAAACGGTCACCCATCTTGGTAATGACCACGCAGCCGTTGCTTACCCTCGATGATCGTTTCCAATCTCCTAAGGCTACTTGGCTATGAGTGTTTCCAGCTTCACGATACCAGTCGCATAGTGGAAAAATTGAAAGTCAAGTAAAACCAGTTAGTAGCCAACCCCCAAAAACCTTGGCCGTAATTCAGGCTGGGGGAGGCAGATTAGGCCATCTGTCACCCTAGCAGAAGCAGGCCGAGGTGGAGCGAGGCGAGCTCTATAAAGCGCGTGCCGTGTAATTTTTGAGTGGTGCCCCCACACAGAAGGGGGCCATCTACTAGCGGTAGGTGGCCCGAGGTGCGTCGGGGTTCCAGGGAGGGACTTCCTTTCGAGGGTATACCTGGTTCCTCGGCTCATAGTATAAGAGACGGCGCGGGCGTGCGGTTTTAGTCGGTTCGAGTCCGACATAGCCACCAACGTGTGGCATCCGTGGGGATTTCTGCACGAAAAAAAAAAGGCTGGGAAGATATATAAACACATATGATAATCACGTGGTGCTGTTGGATCGGAGAGACTTCACAAAAACTGGTGTTAAGCAGATTTTACGTTGATTTCACGGGGAAACTGGAAAATATTCCGAATGAAGAATTTGGAATTCATTACATCAATATGTTATGTATCTACAAAATACAACCTACTATTGTGTCAAGTAAACTAGTCTCATGGAAAGTCCGTTAGAATATTTAATATCGTGTTGGTGTCGGGGTTTGATTGTTCTGTGCACATTCCAGAAAGCTGTGGTCATCTTTCTTTTCTTTCTGTGATGCAACGGTCTACTTGACTACCCTTACCGATCAAACTATTCGTAAGTATTCAATTCCCGTTCACGTCAAATATTTGTATGTATGTAAATACTTGTACATACACACTACAATACTAATACACATTTTAATTGGTCCAGATAGGTATATGTGTTCAATCAAGTGAACGTATTCAAGAAATAGTTTTTGTTTATTTAAAAGCCTGCCGAGGTGATTCCACTCTGTCTGATGGAAAGTCAACTACAACCCAAAAGTGCCCCCACTTTTGGATTGTAGTTGCGGCGTGTAGTTATGTAATTTTAACTGTGATTGCTTTAAAAAGCTATTGATTTTCTTCAATAAATATTTGGAAGTTCAGAAGGTTTTTAATAATTTCAAATAAAAGACTATATTTAGTATTTTATGACAACGATATCGCTTTATTAGATGTCAAAATGAGATTAGCGAGAGAGGCTTGCGGGCCGGTTGCGGTACGGGGGTGGGGGGCGTGTCTCAGTTGAACATGCGCAGGCACAGCCCGCGGGCGTCTCTCGCCAACTCGCACTCTCGATACATACTCCACGGTAATAAATAATATAAATAAATATCAACAAGTTACAAAATAGCCTTTCGTAAAAAGATTAAATCACTAAAGTGTATATATTTTTGTTGGTTTACAATTTTTTACAGTTTTTCGTTGCACGCTTTTGTAACACGGTATTAAACTGCTATGTATAAAAAAAAGTTACATTTCAACGAAAAATCTGTACAGTCCGTTTTTTGTAGTGGAACGTTTAGAAATCTTCGGGCGCCAGGTCGAACCTTGGTGGGAAGGTGCCGAAACCGTCAGCGAAGGCGGGACGCGGGCGCTGGGGCTGCCAATATACAAAATATATTATTATCTTATCGATTATGAGACTGACAATCCATGGCATGCGGGAAGCATTCCTGATATACAAATTATAATCAGAGAAATCTGAGTTTGTTCAAGTTACATCTAAAATTAAATATTTTTAGATGAATATAATATAACTATTTACTATACACTATAACTATACACAAGTCAGATTTCGCTGAGTATTCAATTTAACTTGAATACATCAGTAGATATATAAAGGGATAATTTCACGGATGCTATTCTACGGGAGCTGCACTGCCCATAGTGCTGTAAGTGGCGTGCAAAAGTAGCTAACTTACATAAAAGTCCAGTGATGATTTATGGACGCCCTTTAATGGACGCCTGGATCAAAGAATACAGTTTAGTATCTCAGAACAACCTTTATATGCCATTTTGCTTAAAAATATCAGTGGACTGCTAAATACCAGTTACCTTTAATACTACCTATAAATTGTAATTTCTAGTAATTAAATTAGCCGAATTTATTATTACGTGATAAAGTCCACAGATATTTCTTATTTATAAGAAAATTAGAAACTTACCGCCGGACTGACTCCTCTCGCGGCGGAACCCGCACGTCCCTTGCCACGGAATTTGCTGATGGCCTGCTCGGCAAGGTCTGCTCTTTCCTCAGCCTCCTCCAACTCCTGCTGTGCCTTGCGGAACTTAGCCAAGTTGAGGGCGGCGATTTCTTCGGCTTCTTCGATCTGCCTCTTGTAGGTCTTGATCTTCTGTTGCAGTTTGTCAACCAGATCCTGCATACGTTCGTGGTTTTTGCGGTCCTCCTCAGCCTGGAAGGTGAGCTCCTTAATACGCCTCTCTGATTTACGCAGGTTCTTCTGGGCATCAGCGTGTCTTCTCTGTTCACCGTCAAGTTCATTCTCGAGCTCCCTAACTCTCTGTTCGAGCTTCTGAATAGCCTTCTTGCCTCCTTTAAGTGCGTTAGCCTCGGCCTCATCCAGCCTGACTTGCAACTCCTTGATCTGTTGTTCAAGGGCCTTACGCAGTTTCTCCTGGGTCTGAGCGTGCTCCTGTTCAGAACGGAGTTCGTCAGCCAAACGGGCAGCATCAACCATAGCCTTCTTAGCCTTCTCTTCAGAGTTCTTAGCCTCATTGAGGAGTTCGTCAAGGTCGGAGTGAAGAGTCTGGAGTTCAGACTCGAGTTTCCTCTTGGCAGCGGACAGGGAGGCGCTCTGGGCGGACAGCTCGTTAAGCTGTTCGTGAGCGTCACTGAGTTCCTGTTCAGCTTGACGGCGGGCGCGGTCGGCCTGTTCAAGCAGAGTACGCGACTCCTCAAGTTCGTTCTGGAGAGCATTGGCACGGCGCTCAGAGATACCAAGCTGTTCGCGGGCATCGTCACGGGCACGCTGTTCCTCCTCAAGGGCGGTCTGGAGGTCCTTGATCTGGGCCTGGTAGCGCTTAATGTTCTTCTGGGCCTCAGCGTTAGCCTTGTTGGCATGGTCGAGGGCAATTTCCAGTTCGTTGATGTCAGCCTCAAGCTTCTTCTTCATGCGTAGAGCCTCAGCCTTGCCCTTAGCTTCGGCTTCGAGGGAAGCCTGCATGGAGTCGAGGGCACGCTGGTGGTTCTTGCGAGTGTTCTCGAATTCTTCCTCCTTCTCTTGGATACGTCTGTCGATCTCCTGTCTGACCTGAGACAGCTCAAGTTGAGCACGCAAGACCTTGTTCTCTTCCTGTTCAAGAGCGGATTCAGCTTCTTCAAGGGCAGCTTGGAGCTCATCCTTCTCGGCTTCAAGGCGCTTCCTTGCCTTCTCAATCTCGTGGATGTTGCGGCCACCTTCACCGATCTGGTCAAGCAAGTCCTTGACTTCATCAGCGAGGTTCTTGTTCTCACGGCGCACAGCCTCAAGCTGCTCCTGTCCTTCCTCGTAGGCACCCTTAAGACGGAAGAGTTCGGTGGAATAGTTGCGGCATTCCTTCTGGCTGGCATCAAGCTCGGCGGCGAGGTCATCGACCTTAAGTTTCCATTCTCCGATGATCTTGTCGAAGGCCTTCTGCTTCTTCTCAGCAGCGTTAGCAATGGCAGTCGCACGGTCGACTTCAAGTTGCAGGTCCTCAACCTCAGTAGCGAGACGCTGCTTGGTCTTCTCAAGAGCGACAACCTTCTGGTTGAGGGACTCCATACTCTCCTCGGCCTCGGCAAGGCGAGCCTGGAGCTTGCGCTTGGCTTCCTCGAGTTCCTCGGAGCGGGCAACACCTTCGGACTCGTACTTGGAACGCCAGAGCTGGGCCTCAGCGTTGGCCTTGGACAATTGGCGCTGTAGATCAGCCTTGCCCTCGGCTTCCTCTTCGACCTGTTCGCGGATGTTGTCGAGGTCGTGCTCCAAGTTGCGGAACTTGCCAAGGAGGGTAGCGCGTTCCTGTTAAAATAGAATTTATTAATTTTTGATCATGATTAATCAGAATTCAGTATGCATAACGGTTTATTGCATGAGAACTGAAAGTCTCATCTAAACTACATACCCTTGCTTCCTCGTCGGCGAGCCTCTTGGTGTCCTCCAACTGAGTGGTAAGGGACACCTTGATCTTGGAAAGCTGAGACACCTGGGACTCGGCCTCTTCCAACTGGCGAAGGAGGTCGGAGTTCTCAATGGACAGCTTCTTCTTGGCGGCATCCAGGTCGTTGAGGGTCCTGTTGGCCTCATCAGACCTACCCTGGACTTCGTTGAGTTGGTGTTGCAGTTGCTTAACAATCTTCTCTTGGGCAGCCTAAACAAAGTCATTTGTTAATACCATTAAATGAATTTATAATTTAATTTATTTAAAATGAATTTATGAATAAGTAATATGGGTATGTCTTTAATAACACTATATTAAAAAGTAGTGAATAAATTTTTATTTTAATAAATGACCATACGGGCCGGTTATTGCACAAAGTCAAATGATTAAAAAAACTGAAATATCTATAGATTAGGAAAGTTGAAAATTAGTATTAGGTTTTCAATGACGACACAATATTCTAAAGTTTAAATTTAATATAATAACTCTTTCATGCATTTCATTTTAAAACCATTCTATATTTAGAACGGTGTCTTTTAGGTTTTATTACAACAATCACTCCAAGTTGAGGCGGTTTTAGCTTTCATGGCATATCTAGTTAGATGATCGGATTAGTATTATTAATTTCTTTCTCATGGGTGTATTATGTGTGATGTGTTTTCCTTGCCGAATCTCTTCAGATGTTTAATAAGCTGTAAAGCAAAGCGAGTCTGCCAATACTGTCAATATTATTTTTTATCCTTTGTACCTTTTCGTTGGACAAGTGGTCGACACCTGCACGAAGGTCATTGACTTCGCTAAAGTACTGAGAGCGTTCTTTCTCAGCCCTGAATAGATAAATAACAAAATAATTTTAATATTCCGTCAACAACTGTCCTACTCGGTGAGGAATCGTATAAGTATCATGTGTGTTGTGGGTCGTAGTATAGGTCCATGCAAGGATCACCCCAGGCCAACATGCCTCTAAGGATGACATGTTACCTTCTCTCTGGCCACTTGGTCAATGGCCGCGCGAGTGTTGTTAAGCTCGTTGTAGCAAGACGCGCGGTCATGCTCAGCCCTGAATATTGCATTATATATCAATAAACCTATATTTAAATCGGATTAGAATCCCAGATGTATCCGTTCACGTATTTTGGCCAATCACTGATAGTAATAAAACAAGACATAAATCACTTTATCTAATGATGTTTAAATTTAATAAAATAAAGTACTTACTTGGCCTTGAGCTTGTTAAGTTGGTCGAGCTGTTCACCCATTTCGGAAACGGCATCGTTGTGCTTCTTGCGCAGGTTGGCAAGGGTAGACTCGTGCTGGATGTTGGCTTCCTCCAAGTCGCGGCGGAGCTTGCTGAGCTCAGCTTCACGCTTCTTGTTGAGCTCAATCTGGGCAGAGGTAGCACCGCCAGCCTCTTCCAGACGTTCACCCAACTCCTCGAGTTCGCGAGCGAGGTCAGCACGTTGCTTCTCAGCCTTAGCGCGAGCCTGGCGTTCAGATTCAACTTCCTCCTCGAGCTCTTCAATGCGGCCTTGCAGTTCCTTGATCTGTTTCTGCAGCTTGCTGACAAGGGATTGCTCATCCTCAAGTTTGGCAGTGAGGGATGAGATTTCCTTGTCCTTACGCTGGATGGTCTGTTCGAGCTCCTTTTTGTTCCTCTCGAGGTCAGCGACGGCCTCTTGAGTAAGCTTGAGGTCTCCCTCAACCTTCCTCCTGTTCTTCTCAACATCAGCGCGGAGTTTCTTCTCGCGCTCAAGAGAGTCCTCAAGCTCGTCGAGGGTCTGCTCCAACTTCTGCTTAACCTTGTTAAGGTGGTTGACCTTGTCCTCAGCGGCCTGAAGCTCTTCAGAGGTCTTCTGGTTAGATTCACCCTGGAGTTTCTTTTCCTTGTTCAACTTGTTGATGAGTTCGTCCTGGTGGGCGATCTCGTCATTCAAGTTGCGGATCTGGTGGTCCTTGGTGGCCTTGTCCTGTTCGGACTTCTGGACAGAAAGTTCTAAGTCCTCAACGTCCTTCTTCAGACCAGAGACTTCCTGTTCCAACTTCTTCTTAGCCTGGAAGAGTTGGTTACGGGCATCTTCCTCCTGAGTGAGGCGGTCCTGGGTGTCCTATAAAATGAAAAGTATCGAATTATTTTTCTAACTCAGATTTTATTTGAGACATCTGCTTTTTATTGTTGGCATCTGTTTCTTTTCTATCGCCACGTAATCAATCAATGTAATTGCGTATTTGCAATAAAACCGTATGAACTGCATACCTACAGTTATTTTAAACACGCTGAAATTGTTTTCCGTATAAACAAAACTGGAGTTTATTTAGGGAATCGAGTCTAGTTAACTTGTGAGTTAACTTGCAACAATGTATAACGTATATAAAAGCACATACTTGGCTCATGGCACTACATCGCTTATCGTCGCATGGAATATCGTCTAAATTAATTAGATTCATTAGCTTTCATATTATCATCACTTAAGCTTCACGACCTAAATTTTAGTTTCTATTTCAGTTTCACTGCTAATTATTACACTAATAGAAAATGTTACTTACGAGCTTTGAATGTTTTAAATTAAAATATTCAACATTTAACATTGTTTATAATCATACTTTTATAATACTATAAATAATCTACCCCTATTCAATAATTTGCCTTACTGTTTAATAAAGTAGATATTACTTACCCTAAGCTGGGTCTCGAGGTCAGCCTTCTGGGCACCAAGTTTGGCAGCGCGTTCCTGGATCTCGGAGAGGTTGCCCTCCTTGCCTTCGATGGAAGAAAGCAGAGCCTGCTTCTCTTCGAGCAACTTGGCGTTAAGGCTCTCAACTTCTTTGCGGAGCTTTTCTTCCTTTTCGAAAGCTTCCTGAGCTTTTTGTGCCTTCTCAGTGAGGGCCTGTAACACATTCGCACCGTTATCCCCGTTCCACTCCGATAAATGAACCGCGGTCGACATTATGTATTATTTAATTAAAACATAAATAATAAAGACTAAAAGGAATGCAAATGTATTCGGTTCGTTCGAAAGTTTTGGAAGGGTAGGTGTACGCGCCGCCGACCACTCCACTACTGAGAGCGGCTGGAGTTTTCCAGCGGAGCGGGTTAAACGTCGCCTACGCAACTCTAACATTGTGGGCTATGGAGAAAACGGCTGGAGGGGGCGCGTTCCAGAAATGGATCCGCACCTGCGGTGTCGCGTAACCGACAGGTGGGCGCGGTCGATCTATTTATATTACTGAATCAGGCGTCCTACATCCGTATGTGCTGGATCATTTTTATCAAGATCAGAGTGACACACTTAAGACGTTTCTTTTTTTTTAGACTTCATTTTTTCAAGTTTTTTTTATTGTCAAAAAAAAGTGTAATCCGAGTATAGTTTCTCAGTGAAAGTTAAAATAATACTTTTCAGCATTAAGATTGATTGAACCTGTAAAGTAGTTTACTATTATGAATACTCACAGCAATCTCATCCTCGATACGAGTGACGTTGAGGAGGGGCTTGACCTTCTGCCACAGTTTCCACCAGGGCCAGGTGCGGAGTTGCAGGTACTTGCGCAAGTTGCGCTGGACAACTTGGAGAGCCAACCTTCACAAATAAAAAAAAATTAAGTATAGAACTAAATGTCCTTATCAGGCCTGTCCAATGCAGAAAAAAATAAATCACTTACCTCTGTTCCTGCAGCTTCTTGTAGTCCTTACGGGACAGGTAACCACGGATGTAAGCCTGGAGCCAGGAGACAATCTTCGACAGTCTGTCGTCACGCAACTCTTCCATCTGACCCAAGACACCGGCGCGGAAGAATACCTGCTCACAAATTGCAATTGTTAAGGACGGAGCACGTGCTGTGCCGATGTTTAATATTCAATTTTATATAACTTTGTTTTATAATATAAAATTAACAACTGAAACATCATAATATGTAAACAAAAAATAAGTTAGTAAGTCATAGATATTTCAGAAGAAAACACTAAAAAAAACAAGATGCACACAAAGATAAAAAGAAAAGAAATATAATTATTTTAGTTATTGTGTCATGCGATGTAGGTAGAAAAGGAAGTTTAGTATCGTTTCGGTCTGGTACGGCATGCTTTAGCTCTACCTTTGTCTTTCCGATTCTGAAAGACTCTGAATCCAAGCCGGTATGTTCAAGGATTTTCTTGGTAGCATTCTCAGGTGTAATGGGCTCTTTGATGAGGTTCGGGCACAGAATTTTGTATCTGCGTTATAGGAGTACACAAAATAAAATAAAGGAACGTATTGTGTAACAGGTAAGGGAAAGAGGAATGCACACAGGAGTCTTAGTACATTGGACTCCAAACACATAAAATGTAAAAGGTAATGAATTATGACACCAGTCTCATAAGGTGCTGAATTCGATAAAGCTAATTTAAGCCTCGAGATCCACCAGGTATTTTGAACCGCAAGTCTCAAACTGCTAACTACTATCAGGGGTGTATTAAACATGCCTTGGTGTGACCCAGACGGTAAGATTCGACGTCCAAGCCGGTAGCTTCTAGGATGACCTGGGCGATTTTCTTGGGATCGGATTCCTTTTCCACAGCTTGAGGGGCCAGGATCTTGTAGCTACATTATCAAAATATATGGACACACAATGAGGGATTGTTGTATTATAGTTGTTCACATACCAATACAGAGATACAATGTCCTTAGTATCTTCAAGGGCCGAATGGAAGGGTAAAGGTACAATAGAAATTTCTGAAATCATTTTCATATTTCAAAAATTTCCATATGATAGGTGTAAAAGAGGAACCACATGACCAGATGACTATATCTAGATTGAGGTGTGGGCTAGGTGCAAAACCATGATTCACAAACTACTATTACGCTAAATACAATATAAAAACTTTCGGTGTGGAGACAAACCAAGTACGCAGGATATAAAACAAATCTATTTTTTTATAGATTTTTCTAAGTGGCCGGTTCAACTATTACATGCTACAACCATCAAGGATGGTATTAATTCTGTCTTGCCTTTGTGTGGCCAATACGATAGCTTTCGGGATCAAGACCCACTTCCTCCAAACACTTCCTAGCTGCCTCTTTAGGATCTTTTTCAGCAGTCATGGTGGCGGGCGCAAGAATCATGTAACTGTATTATTAAATAACCAATTATTTAGATGTTCTTAATAAAACATGAGAGGCACAAGTACAATCATAGCCTTTAACACCTTGAAGAAAAAATAAAACAGTGAGTGAGATAAGAGTCATCAAAACAATTTTAGAAGTTGTTACTCATAGCTGCACGAATGTCTGATGACGTCAACGACCAGTCAGTTGCAGTACCAGAATAAAATTAGACGGAATATACGAGAGCCTAAAGAATTTTGTTTAGATTCACGAAGCAAAATTATTGGTATTTAAAAATAAATTTAACACTTCTACGAAAATAAAATAACTGAAATATTTGATGACTCTTAATATCATAAACATTTTTGGTAAGGCCACTTTGCCACTGAAATAGATTTTGTTTAGCTTCTCAACATCGGTTCTTACCGGAGCTTGAAGTCAGGGTAGACCATCCTGTTGGGGAAACCTTTACGGCAAATACGGATGCCTTCAAGCACACCGTTACAGGTCAGCTGGTGCATCACAAGGTGAGAGTCGATGAGACCTATAGAGCAAAGTTACAGTATTACTTAAAATGAAAAGATAGACAACATTTTCGTGAAAATCACCTAAGAATCTGTAAAATGAGTGTTTTAAAAATTCTAATAGATTAAAAATGTCTTGAAAAAGAGAGTTTTGTAACTTGTACTTACCAGGCTGTTTCAACTCGTTGGGGATGATACAACGCACGAAGTGAGGTTGGGTAGACCTCAGAGTTGTCATCAAGTTGTTAAGTTGTTCCTGTAGAAACGAATTTGTTAGAAAAATTTATATTGCCACAGACGTTATAATGCAGCAAACAAATTATTTCAAAATAGAATTTATTATTACAACAATAAAGATCATTTCTGTCTAGCCCTTTTAGTCTCCAGAAATTATCTTAAAAACATATAGAAGCGAAACACAAATAAGAAGCAATTTCCAAAAGTATTTTTATGGAATACTGCAGCACATAGAAACACACAATTATGTTAAAACATATAAAAACAACATCAAAACGATTAGTTTCACAGCGGCAAACGTAGGAACGTAAGAGTTTTTAAGTAACTACTTTGCAGCTTAACAAATATTGAATGACACACTTTAGTGATTACAGTGCGTCTATAATGGATGAGAGTGTATTAAACGTACATATATTATTCAGTACAATATATGTAAGTATGAGGTGATATGAGCACTAAATTACCTTTATGTAAATCCAGGTATCGAACTACATAAAATTAACAAAAAAAACCCAATGCAGATCTACATCTGAGTAGGTGCATCAGTATTGATAAAAAATTAAAACAAAATAACACTAAATCATGTAAATAATTTCAAATATTTAAAAACCTTGTAAGCGGAAGACACAGTGGCGAAACCACCTCCCTTCTTACCGCGACCACCTATTGGACGTACATTGACAAGCAACTATTAGTAAAAAGACAATCACAATGACGCCACTTAAACATATTCATGGGCAAACACCTGTGGGACGATTGACTGCAACATGAGCTGTGTTGTATAGATATAGATCACAATGAAAGCGCATAAGAAGTGAAAACTCTACCACCATGGAATTAAAACAGTTAAAATCGACAGAGAAAAAATAAATTGAAAAGAAAATTCCACAGATCGAGAGTCGGCTTCAAGCATATTGATAGACGAATACAGTGAAGCTTTGTAGGAGACACAGAAGCAAATCGCGATGATTGTATTTTCCATTTTACCCTGTAGAGTGATGATACAGTCTGGAAGGCAGAACCCTTAGCGCGCTTGCCACCTATTTTTCATTCAAAATAAAGGTTAGAATAATGGTCAAGGCTATCACTAGAATCCCCTCTAGCGTTTTTGTTTTATTAAAATGTCTATGAATGGTGTGACTATGAAATGGACCAAGTTTATACGTATATGTTAACCTGGTATCAGTATTATTGTGAAATTGAGATGTTGGTGATAAATGTAGTCTAGTTTTGGTATTGTTGGATGTACGTATAGAAAAATAAAGAGTTGCTCATGATACCTGTCATTCCCACCATTAGAGAGATACTTAAAATTTAAATCAAATTTTATTACATCAGTTTCATAATAATATACTATAAGGGTATGTTTAATATTGAAATAATACGTACCCTTGCCACCACCGCCAGCACTAGCATCACCAGACTGACCGGGATGGTCAGCAAAGATTTCAACCAAGAGTTTGTTCTGTCCCTTCTTGAACTGATCGACGACAGTGTCGTTAAGGGGATCCTTGTTCTTCTCAAGCCATCCAGTAATGTTGTAACCGACCTGTTTTGCAATAGAAATAGTTTAGCTTTAGTGACTGGACGATGGTAGTTTTAAAGACACCATCAATATTTTCGATACTAACATTACCGGCGTAGTGTCCAATAGCGAAGTGAGCGGCTTGGCAACCTGGCTTGGGAGGCTTGGGCTTCAGGTATGGGGCAGACTTGCCCAAGTGGTTGTTGTTCAACTTCTCAACGAAGGTCAGATCGGTAGCTTTGGGGAACATAGACTCTTCCTCAAGGATGGAGAGAATACCCATAGGCTGTAATAGCACCAAGTAGATTAGAACGTATTTAATACATAAATGAGTATATTATACATATATACAGATAAATCAGAATTAAAAGGAAGTTAACAATGAAAAATATAGTATTGAATTTTATGCAATACCTTTTCAAAATTTTAAAAGTGAATTTTATATTTTGAAAGTTGGATTTTGTAAAATAACATACATACAAAAGAAATAAAGCATAATACACTGATGATTTGAAGCAGCATGCATGTAAGTAGAAATTTATATTATGTTGCGTTCTGTATAGTGTAAAGCTGTTTCTTGATAGTGCATATTAATTATAAATAATTTTGTTAAAGCAATTTTACTAAAAATCAAATTAGACACTTGTTACATTTTGTTATTAACTACAGATCTGCAAGTCGCGTGCGATCCTGAGAGCGGAGTATTTAGATATTTACTGGGGTCGCGATAGCAAAATGCATATTAAAATCTTTCATAATGGTATGCAGTGGCTTCGCTTGCAAATTTGTTTGCGTCATATTTTACTGCCTACTTTATACTGTGGATCGGGGAACAGCCAGCAAATTGCACTTGCAGGCGATTCAGCTTGAAGCTCTGCGCGCGCCTATATCCTCAAGTCATATATATAATAATACCTTCTCTATCAAATCAATTGTCGCTTGGAGATCCATACCAAAATCTATAAAGGTCCATTGGATCCCTTCTCTTTCATACTCCTCTTGTTCTAGGACGAACATGAAATGGTTAAAGTACTGTTGCAATTTTTCGTTGGTAAAGTTAACACATAGCTGATTAAATCCGTTCATCTGGATCGCGCAGACATGGAAAAAATAATTGAGACCACTGATTAGTACACTAAATATTGCCTAAATTGTCCTGTGTTCGTATGTACCTGAAGTTTATTGATAGTATAGAAGAAAACCACACAGTAGGAGACACACAAAAAGAAAACATAGGGCACAAGTAGCATTGATAGGGTTATCGAATAAAGTTCAACAGAGTAGATTAAAATATTTTTTGATTGATACTTTGTGAATATTACTCGATAACTCACGTGGCGTAAGCAAGCGTTCATCGTTGTTTTACGCCAACTACCTTTTCAATAAGGTCAATGCACATTTGGAGATCCATGCCAAAGTCAATAAAAGTCCATTCGATGCCTTCGCGATGGTATTCTTCTTGCTCCAGAACGAACATGTGATGGTTAAAGAATTGCTGGAGTTTCTCGTTGGTGAAGTTAATGCAGAGTTGTTCAAAACCGTTGAACTGCAGGTAGATAAGTAATGTGGAATGTAAGGTTAGGGTTTAGGTAGGTTAGACTACGGATCGTATATCGTAGTTGTCTCGTGATCAGAAGGTGTAATCAGTGTGAAGAAGTCAAGCTAGTTTACGCTTGAGTTCTAAATGCTAAAACCAAACATGATCCCGTCAAGACTGCTTCCGGCGACGACGGGTGTGACGAGGGAAGACACCATCGACTATTACCTTCTCGATCAGATCGATACAAGCGAGCAAGTCCATTCCGAAATCGATGAAGGCCCAATTAATGCCTTCCTTCTTGTACTCCTCTTGTTCAAGTACGAACATGTGGTGGTTAAAGAACTGCTGCAGCTTCTCATTGGTGAAGTTAATGCAGAGTTGCTCGAAACCGTTGTACTTTTATATGAACAGTTTGAAAAACAAGTTAAACATAGAACATTTGATATTTACGTAACTGGTTGACAGTGGGGCTATCATAGGTGCTGAAAACTTAAAATATGTTAAGCACAGAGAAAATACAGGAGCTTAACTGAGAGCTGGGAATACTCTGTGTTCTTTGCAATGCAGACTATTAAGTCCATTCCAAAATCAATGATTTACTAGTGGAGACGTTTTCTAGTGTACTCTTTTTTCCCAAAACAAAAATGTTGTAGTTTCTCATTTGTAAAGTTAATACATAATTGTTCAAACCCATTGAACTATGAAATAAATTTTGGTTTATCCCAAAGAAATTAAAATTTAACATTACTAAGTATTTAGAAAAATACTTGAATATTTGAATAATTGTTTGAATTATCTTGCTGATACTCACGTCGAAGATTTCGAAACCAGCGATATCCAGTACACCAATGAAGTGTTGCCTCTTTTGTTTGGTGTCAAGAGTCTCGTTACACTTCTTGACCAGCCACTTGAAGAGACGATCGAACATACCCTTGCAAAGGGCACCGACGGAGTTGGTGACCTGGTCCTTGTTACGACCCTGGGTGACGAACTCGTTACCGACCTTGATGCGGGGCTTAAGCAAGTTCTTGTATAAGTCCGCTACATCGACTCCGAGGAGAGCGGCAACTTTGTTACCATCCTGTAAATGAATTATATAAAAATAGTTCACATTCACATTATATTGTACTCTTCAGTTTATCTTTTTAAGAAACTACGGAGGACAACATTGGTGTAAAGAAGAAAAACTTGATACAAACCCTTTATTAATTTGTCTGGCTGGCATGGTATAATAGGCCAAAATCTCCTTTTTAAGGAGAGGACTAAAGGTTGTTGATATATGTTTTGATATTGCACTGTTACATTAGAGACTGATTCTGGAAATTTCAGGTAAGATATGATTTCAGTTTAACTTACATCGGTACCGTCAGCTTCAGCCTGTTCCTCGCGACCCCTCTGCTTGAACTTCATGCAACCCATGTGCATGACAGCGGCGGTGATCTTGTATACATTGTCCTTCTCCTCCTGGGTGAAGCCCAGGATGTCGAAAGCTTGCTGTATTGAAAATCACATGTTAGTTTTATTCTAGCAAAATATTGAAAAAGTGAAAGAGTGAAACAGTCACAAAGATTAGATAATTACATTGAATCTCATCAAGGATTAAAAAACATTCATAACTAAAATAACGATGATTTACAATTAATAAAAAACTGTTACTTATAAATCGCTGAGGCGATTTTCTGACTTAAGAACAAATTATTACTTTACAGAAAGATTATCACAAAAGGGATAAAAAAATTACATTTAACATGTTTACTTACCTGCAAATTTAGGGGTTAATATGAGAAGTGAAAGCGTTAGGCTTATTAGGCATTGGTATAACATTACATAATATAGGATTTTGTGCACAGATATTTCTGCAATTGTCTCTTTACATAGTGCATGGATATAACATAAATTATTTGCAACACATTTGCGTAATGTATTTTTTTTTCAAAACGTGTTACAACTACATACTACTCAAGTCTACAATAATAATTTTTGTCTCAGTGATAAAGGGATTTTCCATTAGCGTCAGTGTTAATGGTATTCTTCTGAAGCACTCTTCGGTTTTTTACGGTACACTTTTGCGTCACGTAGCTTCTGAGACTATCTAGTTCTCCACTTCATTGTCATACTTTTTCTTACTTACATCCGTTAACACCGATTCCTCTCCGTCATCAATGTTGGGGATGGTAATCTTACCCTGAGAGACGTTATGGTAATCGTATATGTCGTTGGACAACAGACACATTTCTGCCAATTAAACCACAAAATTCAATATTAAATTAACTCCATTTTAGGTATTGGGAAGTACACCTAAAATTTCCGAAAAAACCCTAACTGTCCGTTGTGTCTTATGTTAGTTCGTGTGGTTGTGCTTGTGCTGGATCAGGGATTGGAGACAAAAAATGTGCAGAAAGCCCTTTTGAACACTCGCAGGGAGCGGGCATTACAGGTGTATGCCAGAAATTTTGGTTTCTCGTGATTGAGTGTCGGGTACGTAACAAAAGACAGCAAAACTAGTTACTGAAAGATTTGATTTATAAGTCTTTGTGATTAATCAGTCTTTAGTTTGTCTTTTGCTACATCGACGCCTAGAATCACTATAAATCGGACCTAATACACGCATATCTGCATTAAGACGCACGCTCCTTGCGTAGTTTATAGACTTACGACCGTCAATTCAAAATCTTCAGCGTCGTTAACTCCAGGTATACGTGTCTTCCCTTGACTTATGAGGGGATAGTCCGAGATGCGGTTGCTTAGCATCGTTATTTCTGTAAAACACCAAAAGATCTGACATACACATGCACTAACTGAGTCGCAACTCAATCATAAGCAAAGCAAGCAGCATTGAAATGAAAATAGATTGAGCCAGTCGTCAAGTTCTGGACTCACATCGGTAAGCCTCATTTCTTCGCCATCGTCGACACCAGGAATAGAGGTCTTGCCCTGGGCCACGATGTGGTAGTCATTGACGTCGTTGGACAAAAGGCATTGTTCTATAAATAACACCAATCAAAGTCATGAACGAAAGGTGCCTAACTAAAGGTAGAAAAGTTCTTCACTAAAATAAAACAGGTTCATCTCATTGTTCTGGTTGAGGTGAAAAAAAAAAAAACTAATGCTAAGGTTCTTTCTCGTGCCGATTCAAAGGTGAGATGCGTCAGTCACTAACCGGTTACATGCGATTCTGTGACTGACTGGGAAAACAGGACAACTAATACGGCCTCCCGTTCAATGGAAGCCGAACTTACGTCAGTTAAAGTACATTCCTCGCCATCATCTACGTTGGGGATTGTAGTTTTTCCTTGTGATACGATGTAATAGTCATAGATGTCGTTTGACAGCAAACACATCTCTAAATATTGAAATACATGTTAATATAATAGTGTAAACATAAATGTTGTATCATATCGGTACAGTTAACAGAATACACAAGTAACATACAGTTTATTGTTCAAATAATTCGAACTTAGTATGTATAACGAAATAATTAAATTAGGGGAAAAAAATTAAATTAATATTGTATTACTTCATTATTTATATCTTTGATATATTAACTGCTAAAAAATAATGTGTGTAATTTTAATAAATATTTAAGAAGTCAATGTTTTTATTATAAATTTAAAATTCTGAAACTTTCTATAATCGTTGATGTTACTTGAAAGTTTACTTTCAAATAATTATTTTGAAACAATTACTATCACATTAATAAATTATTTACAATAATAGAAAGTTTCATTGGTTCAAAGTTTTAATTGATCCCCTCATCGAAAAATATACGCACCCTTAAGTCCTTGTACGGCGCCAGACATCATCTGGTAGAAGATGTGGTAAGAACGCTCAAGAGTCTGTTGAGAGATGACACGGGCCTTCTCAAGCAGATCTGGTGGATTGAAAAATTCAATATCAAAAATAAGTCTTGAAGTTAAGGGTAGAACGCCTGAAGGATTAAAGGAGCAGATACTTACAGGTTTCGATGTCAGCTCCAGCCAGTTTACCAGATGGGCCGAAGTGGATACGGATGAATTTACCCTTGAGAAGAAAGGAAAACAATTGTAACGAATTGTGAAAAGGATTCTTTTGGAAAATCTGCCTAACTGTATATGTAATGAAATATACTTACGAAACGTGAAGAGTTGTCGTTACGGACGGTCTTGGCGTTACCGAAGGCTTCAAGCACAGGGTTAGTCTGGACGACCTGGTCTTCCAGAGATCCCTTCTTCTCCTGGGACGGGTCCTTCTTTTGAGAAGCACCGACGGTGGCAAAGTACGCAATTACTTTCTTCGTGTTTTCAGTCTTTCCGGCACCAGACTCACCGCTGTTGGTTTAAAGTGTTATCATTCCAATTATTCAAACACAGATTTCGTTTTGAAGATATATTATTTTAAAACCGAAAACTTACGTAATCAACATAGATTGATTCTCGTGGTTGGTCAACATGTTGACGTAGGCACCGTCGGAGATAGCGAAGATGTGGGGTGGCACTTCCGAACGGCGCTTGCCACGGTACAGCCTGGCACATCTTGTCGTGTACACGGGGAATCTCTTGTAAGGGTTGATGGCGACACAGAAGAGACCCGAGTACGTCTGTGGTGATCATTTGAAGATTAGTAGTGCTATTGAATCATCAGCACAAAGGCATCTAGGACATTTGTATAGAAAGGAGTATTTTAGGATAGGAAATGAGTAGATAACTGCAGCAACATAGTTGCTACAATTTTTCAAATAAATGAATTTTAAAACAGGTTTTTGTGGAATTCAAGTCAGAATGAAGTAGACCAGAATTATGGTCTGAAAGTCTTGAGTGGGATAAAATTGGTACTGATGGCTTTGAAGGTTGATGAACATAATGATGAAAATATAATAATGATAATGAAATTATATCTAAGTAAAACACAAAACAGAAACTGGTACTGTACTTGTACTTTAAGTTTCTGAAAAAATATTGAAGTGCAGGATTCTCCATAACTTAAGTAAACAAGAAGCTCTTGATTTACTAGGAAATTTTGTCACTTTTTAGTGTATCTTATGGAAGAATTATTTTTCAATTAATTTTCATTTTTTTCTTAAATGTATGTTCACATAAATTTATAGAGCATCCTGCTATTTCCAAAGCTGAAACATGTCGTTAAACGGACGTCTTAGAGTCCTGTAATAAAAAAATGACAGGAAAAATAGACGTGGACCTGGGGTACAGTAATGATACCTTTCTGCCCAACGTAAAGAAAGATAGAACGACGACTTCCAGCATAAAACGCGGAAGTAAGAACACAACACAAAACTATTCTAACAAAAAACTCCTCTATTCTAAGAATATAGGTAGCTAGAGAAAACACTGCTAAATGATCTCCGGACGCCTTCAAGTCCTTTTGTACCGACTTACCAAGTATTTACAGTCAAGTGCAGATCAGGAAGTTTTTAGTTACAAATGAACAATGTTTCGATTTTGTAGACACATTTACTTCGATATTGGACGTTATATCTATCAAAAAGTCAAAAACTACACGCTCCATACAGCGGAAGCTCTCGATAAAATTACAAGAAATCTATTTCGGGAACATAAGACTTTTATTTCTTATTTAGGTTAACGAATATTTTCGTTCCCATGTGCACTTTTTATAATAAAATTGTCGATTATTTTATGAGATTCAGATCATCCAAATTTTCTGAACAATTATGTTTACGTTGGTGGTTTGTATTCTATTATAGAGCTTATTAATCGTTTGCCAAAATAAATTACAACGAATGAGAGAGAAACTTTTCAATCAAGACAGAAATATCAAAGACTAAATAAAATATACTGAAATAGCCACAGCTGGCATAACGCTGATACTATTTATATAACAAATTGAGACATCAATCCAAGATTAATTACGCCGTTCATGGACAACTATCGCACTTTAAAACTTGGTATCCATCCAATACTATCGAGAAATTTGTCTACTGTGTTGAAAGATAAGAGAGGTGAGGTTCATGCACACTGCAAGGCCGGAACTCTTGACTGCTCCCTCGACTTACGTAAATAAGTTGATGGTAATATCTCTGCTTCAAGTTATACAAAACAGAAGCGTCGTTGAGGTATGTCAAGTTGGACATATCCTCGCATTTCTCGTACTTAGGTGGGTTGACTTGAGCAACAAGATCTTTCTTGAAGTCTTTGGTCTGTGGGGTAGAATGTTAAATTAGTATAATAGTATTGGTAGGGCGCTAGGAGCGCCTACTTACATAGATAAGTTTCGCATAGTATCGTTGTCGAAGATTGTGGAGTACAGCAGCCTCGTTAAGATATGTCAAGTCAGCCATGTCTTCGACTTTCTCGAATTTCGGCGGGTTTACTTGGGAGAGGAGTTCCTTTTTTAACGTCTTCTCCTGCTCATTTAATGAACATGTTACGTATTTGATTAGTTAACACAAATCTCTTACAATAAAAGATAACAACTTATTATGCCATTGATCCGTTTATATTCTAAGTACTAAAGTCCAAAAATCTATGTTTGAATACTGTTATTAATGATACAAGATAAGTTTTAAGTTATCAAAGCAATGCTATTCATTTTCAAAGGTAATTTCCAGGATTGATAATTTTTTATCTAAGTAGATCTCCAATTAGTTGATCAATCAAACATCGATAATTTCTTTTTCAATCTTTAATCTAATAATTACTAGAAGTTCTTTTAAGAGAACTAGGTCAATGAAGTTTGTTGATGAAGTTAAATCAAGTTAATTACCTCGCCACCCGGAAGGATGACGGTCACCAGTTCACCCTTGGTAGCCTTGATTTCGCCCTGAAGGAAGCCCTCCTTTTCATCAGGCACCCAGCATGCCTTCTTGCCATCGTACGGCTTGCTCTGGTCGATACGCTTTTGTTCCAGAGAGACAAACAAGTATGGGGTCGGATCGGGGTCCTCGCCCACTTGAACAATGGGCTTCGGCATTTCGGAGGGCTAACGAGACTTTTGGGCTAGTCGAGACACGAGAACACAGCCCTGGAGCCTTCCTGCAATACACGCGGTACGTTAGTGAATCGCTTCGACTTTATCGCACGAGATATAGCGGCAGAGAGGCGCGTGTGTCTATTTGTGGCTGTAACCCGAGTAGTGGCCGGTGCGGGAACGGTGCCAGCTTGCCAGTTTGCGTAACGCTGAATTTTATGTTCGCGTTTTTTATTAGCTTACACCGTACGGCCCTTCGCGGATATTACGTCACAGAGGTATGCGAGCCTGGAAGTGCGCCAACTGATTTATCCATCAGTGGATTGTTTATTGTCTTTTATGGTGTTGGTTGATAGGTCACCGTTCACTACACCTGTTGGATCATTGATGTCGGTTACCAATCAAATTGTCAATGACTTACGAGATTGTATTGTCATATACTATTTTTAAATACTTTCTAATTATGAGTGTATTGTTGTATTTTAAATACACTCATTAATTAATAAAATTGTAATAAACTAAAATTAATCATCTAAATCATTTAAATCTGTAAAATTATTTTCAAACAATTACTTTCAATCAATCACAGTTCTAATCTACTGTCACTAAATCGATAGCCCGTCAATTCACTTCCAAATTTCAGTGTGACATCAATAATCCAAACATTTGTAAATAAAATAACGTGAACCATAAACCGCACACCATAGATCAGCGACCACTTCACAATCAATCCAATGCAAGTGATAAATCAGCTGTCGTCCTTCGGCAACGTCACTTAAACCTCGATGCAACACTGCAGGCACTCGCGAAGCCACTACGGTTATGCACTCCACTAATAGTCGCACAATCTCGACGCGACGCGTGCGTCGGTACTCACGTTTAGAAGCCGTTCTGACCGGCGGCGGGGAGCGCAAATGCTTTTTATACCAGCAATACGATACCATCGCTCGCGATCACCCCATTTTAGGCGGATGCCAGCCTGGGCCACAGCTACACTTTCAGACGATCTTAGCTTTCACTTGGGCGGGAACGCGCCGGAGCGAGCGTTTCCAAACGGCGCCCACGGCGCAAACAGTAACTGAAAATTCATTTTTTTTTAAATCCTAGAAACACCTTGGATGCATTTAATGTTTATTAAACATGTACTAAAATCTGCTGGTTAGATCGTTCTAACGATAATGAGAACAAATTATATGTTAAACTGAAGTAAAATTTTTGAGGTTATAAACACCTAATGTATTTAGATGTTCAATCAAAATCAAAAATCATAATTAAGTTGAAAAAACTGTTCGTGTGTCAATGACTTTTGAGTGTTATTTCGTATATTTGTCTCCATTATTATTAATTTTATAATATTTATAGAAGTTTGTCAAATAAATAGCAATATTTTCACTTCAAATATTTTCTACCTACACGACTATCTAATACCTATCTTATAAAACAGAATTTTACTCTGTCACTTTGATGTAGCTGATATATATTTCATTTTCTATTTAAATTATTTAGAAAGTAATATTTTGCGGTAGTGTCATGTAAATTCTCGATACCTTTGTAAATTTCTTGTAAAGTATCAACACTCTTTACACTCACTAAAGGCATTAAAAATGTTCAAACATTTTTACCAATTGGAATGTTAAAAAATATCTATAGGTGGACTTCAGTAATCGCCTGCTCAAGCTCAACTTCCGTCCTTCTAGTGTGGTACTTCCTGCTTTTATGAGTTTTGTGTGTAATAAATACAAAAAAAAAACGGAATTTTACACACAAACGGTATTTTCGGTATCGATAGGCTTAAACTTGTCAGTTTTAAGGATTTTCACCTTGATACTTGATACTAATGATTTATTATTCAGTGTTAAAGACAAATTAACTTTAATATATGGTAAAGTGAGTTTGTAAGAGGTTTTTTAGTTCCTTTGTTTTCACGTTTGTTACACTTTTTTGCTGTAACAGCCAATCATCATTTGTGTGAAAAAATAAATGTAGAAGAAAACAATCTATATATTTATAACTTTTTAATACGGCGTTTGAATTAGTTTAGTAAAATACCTTTTATTCTGAACTTATCACGATCTTTATATAGTGACCTACAATTGTTAAAAAATAAAGCCTCTCCTTAATAATTATTATTACCCAAGAAATAACCAACGTAATTTTGTAATAGCTGTAACGTCTCCTTGAATACCTGACGAATAAACCCAGCTGTATTCATCATGGTCACAAACTATACAGTCGAAATGTTGTCACTGTGTGTAACTTGATAGGCACATGGCTATTGGCTCACATACTCTGTGGTTGTGTGCTTTTCCAATGCGGCTTCAATGAGCTATTCAAGTTTTTTTTGTTATCGTCTTACAAGCCAAACAAACTTGGGAATAATGGCTAGGAGGATGATGCCTTCCAAGTTGACTCTACTTCGCCTGGTACAAATACATGATAATAATCCAAATGTGGGGCCACCACACTATATGCGAATGAAGGCAGTATGGCGATCCATATTACTCGTATGGCGATCCAGTGAGAGGTTTTTTCACGCCCCGCCTAAAGGACCCGGGATCATAGTAGGTTGGAAACACGTGAGTTGGTAGTGATTTCAGTTTTTAACTGCTGTGCCTTTCCGCTTATGAGTACAGTGTTGCTTAAAAAGAAACCAGCCCTGATATAATCTCATATAGAGCACAATTATTAATACAATTTAAATACGATTCTTTTTTAGTTTTGAATTGAATAGTTTGTACATAGGAGTTTTTTTCTTGAATTCTTTACTTTGCATTGTACAGTATTTGTCATTAGTATTCAGGTTTTAATTTCTGACCCGACACAATAACCCAACAACGTAAAAACTTTTGTTTAATTTGTATAGCCTATGTAACTAGGTCTAACTATTCCGTGTGGTAACGGAGTATAATACAAAGTGTCACCACCCCTATTCATTCCATGGGTGTCGTAAGAGGCGACTAAAGGAACAAAATAGGCAGCTATCATCACTGTCAAGAGAAGGAAAACTTGAAACAAACCCTTTACCAACCCATCTGGCCAGTGTGGTATAGTAGGCCAAAACCTCATTTCAAAGGAGAGAGCTATGTCCAACAGTGGACTGTTAAAGTTGAACTAGGTCATAATTATGAATCTATCGGTATCTCATTCACCTAAGTCAGTTCAGTAGTTTAAGCTCTAGTTATTTTTTCTGTTGGAGCCTGGCAAAGTGACTCCACTCTGCTAGATGGAAAATAGAAGTAGAATTCAGGAGCTGGGGCCACCATTGTCACTGTGAGTGCATACAATACAGCATGGTGACCCGCACCATGGCGGCTTAGTGAGATGTTTCTGCATTATTCTCCCTCCGGAGGCCGAGAGAATAATGAAAAATGATTCGGCCTCCAGCCTGACACTCACCAATGAAAGACTTAAAACGACAACAGCAATCGTGCTGTCGTTTTAAATTTGTCTTCTGTGTGAAGGTAGAGAAGGAAAACTTGAAACAAACCCTTTACCAAGCCGTCTGGCCAGTGTGGTATAGTAGGCCTAAACCTCCTTTAAAAGAGAGGCCTATGTCCAGCAGTGGACTGTTAAAAGTTGTTGATGATGATGGTGAAGGTAGTACTGCTCGGTCGATCCAACCCATTAGTGCTTCAATCAGCCTTTCTCTACTGTCTCTTAAATGCTACATAACAAACATGCCTATACTGCCAAAATTTCTACCGTTCTTTTTGACTCTGTGGTAATCACTACATATTATATAATTTTAACAAAATGGAACCGACTTCAAAAAAAACTATTCCGAGTACCGAAAGTGCGACAATTGTGCCTATGATATTTGAGGAGTTCCCTCGATTTCCTTGGGATCCCATCATCAGATCCCGATATGGTGACGATGGGACCACCTGTAAGCTACGCCGATTCCAATGCAAAAAAAGAATTTTTAAAATAGGTTCATTAACGACGAAATTATTGCTGAACATACATAAAAAAAAATAAAAAAAAAAGATTTCGACGAATTGAGAACGTCCTCCTTTTTTTGAAGTCGGTTAAAGTCCTCCACCGCGTCTGTTAAAAACCACTGCACCGATTTAACCGACAGACACGTAGACAGCTTGTCTATAGATGTCGGTCATAAAATAGTAAATACATTCGCCAACATTGTTAATTCACAATACATATTCATATTATTTTTCAAAGGATCCCTACACATTAATTTTTGTTTTAAAATTTAGATACCTACTGAAGTTTAGGTGTTTAAGAGATTTCCTTTCGAGGGTGTAACTAGTTAGTCGGGTTCAAATCCTACTATCCTATTAATATTATAAACGCAAAAGTTTGTGAGTATGTATGTGTGTATGTATGTTTGTTGCTCTTTCATGCAAAAACCACTGAACGGATTTGGATGAAACTTTACAATAATATAGCTTACATATCAGAATAACACATAGACTACTTTTTACTGCAATAAAAGTAGATGTCAAAGTACCACTGTTTATCTCCTGTCAAAACTTCACAGGTCGCTATGCATAACACACTTGCATAGCAACCATAACAATAGTTTGTAAATGGCTAATTAAAATGAGTTCTAGTTATTCACATATGTTGGCTACTTTTATCTCGAAAATACGCGGGTAACACCGCGGGGCGCATCTAGTCTGAAATAACCACCAGATTGTGGTATTCGGTGGATTTTCGCAGCTATGTCATCTATTGGCAGTACTTCTGTAATCTGTATATACATCGTAGTTTCGAGTGACGAGAATCATTTTCAAACGTTTTGAATTCTTATCATTAGTTTAATAATGAGCACTCAAATTTGTCGTGTCCACAATAAATGTTGAATACAGCCAATATGTGTTTATTTATATCTTTCTTTAAGATCTAGAAACATTTTGATTTCAAAATACTATAAAATGTTTTTGTGTTTTTAAATTCAATCGCTATCTAAATAAAACTGTTGACTATCTTTGTTTTTATATGAAGACTAGCTGACTTATTATTGTAAATCGCCAAAACACTGCGAGCTGAAGCTAGTTCAAAAATTACCTGGATACTCCTTATCTACAGCTATCTGCCAGTGACAGTCCCGTCGAAATAGGTCCAGCTATTTCAGATATTCGCCAGACACACTGTCATGGCAATGAGCTGGCCATTTTAGCTGCAGAACCGACAACCGTTGGGGTAAACGTGTTCTTAAGTGGAGACCGCGTCTCGGCAAACGTAGTGTAGGACGTCCACAGGCCAGGTGGAGTGATGATTTGCGCAAGACGGCTGGTAGAAGCTGAATGCAAGTAGCCGAAGATCGAACTAAGTGGCGTGCATTATGAGAGGCCTATGTCCAGCAGTGGACTGCGATAGGCTGATGATGATGATGATGTTGACACCGTCGTATTATAACAGACGGACAGACAGACAAACATTGCTGTCGTATATACTTTCATATGCATTTAGTAAAAAACTGTTCATTTAATATTACAAACAGACAATACAAATTTATGTCTTTATTTAGATACAGATTATAAGCAATAGATCGAACCCTTAAACATCTATATTAAATATATTCTTAAAATGTAGCTTTTACTCTATAACAGTAGTCAATGATGCCATTTAAGAATTTACGATGTTTATGTAATCCTTGCGTGCCAGTTTTTAACCGACTTAAAAAAAGGCGTAGGTTCTCAATTCGTCGGAATCTTTTTTTTTTTTTTGTTCAGTTTTTTTTTTTTTTCGTCGTTTATGATCCGATTTCAAAAATTATTTTACATTGGAATAGGCGTAGCTTACAGGTGGTCCCATCGTTACCATATCGGGATCTGATGATGGGATCCTAAGGAAATCGAGTTAACTCTTCAAATATCATAGGCACAATTGTCGGATTAGTTTTTCATTGAAGTCGGTTCCTTTTTGTTAAAATTATATCACAAATGTATTGCACAGTATTTGTGATAAAACTGGTACGTAAGAAATGATATTAAAACCTATTATTATTATTAAATAAGATCGCTTGTTCAAAGCTATTTCGTCGTTTATGTAGCTTAGAGATCGAATGAAACTATAACAAATATTTCGAACATCATACACACAACGTCATCTAGTCTCAAAAAAAGCAGAGCTTGTATCATGGATACTATAACTGATATAAATACATAAACATACTTTTTTTGTAAATACCATACATATTGTACAGAGATAACACCCAGACTATGAAACAATTATTTGCGGATAACGCTAACATTTGGACCGACACAAGAATCGTACCCGAGACCTCTTGATCGACAGCCGCATACGCTAACCACTAGACTAACAAAGCAATCGAATTGATAATTAAAACTTATGTACCTATTGATAATGACTATTAATTGTTAAACTATATTTTTATCAACATTATGATTTATTTTAAATCTTTAAAAGTCAAAGACAAGGGGGGAGGGGGGTGGAACCATTTCAAGACAATACAAGTTTTGGAATCCTGCCCAAGGAAGAAACCCGGAAAATATATTTTTAAGAAAACTAATATAAAGTTTTTTTTGTTTATGTAATCTCCTGCCAAAGTGATTCTACTGAGCCTGATGGAAAGCATGAGTAGAATTGAAGAGTAGTGGTCAATATCAAGAGGTCTCGGGTTCGATTCCCGGGTCGGATCAAATTTTTGTGTCATCCACAAATATTTATTTCGGAGTCTGGGTGTTTTCTATGTATAATATGTCATTGTATGTATTTGCAAAAAAAAAGTATGTTTATGTATTTATATCAGTTGTTTAGTACCCATAATACAAGCTCTACTTAGTTTGGGACTAGATGATGTTGTGTGTAAGATGTCCAAAAAAAAATCAGAAAAATATCACTTTATCTCCGCTGAGGTCACTTGTTCATTTGATATTATTATTATATTGTCCTATACATAAGACGGCAGTTTCTTTTGAAAGCTTATCAGATAATATTTTATTTAGAATTTTTCATAAATTAGCTAATTAAAATAATAAAACATATTTTATCAATGATTTCAGACAGATTTATCTGGGTTAAAAGGGATCATGTTATGCGTCGAAGCTCTATCCCTGTCACAGATTACATTACATACACACACTTAAATACATATAGATAAACTACAAACTGCGAGAGATATAGGGTGGTCTCAAACCCACGGCCAACAGCTTAGTAACAACAGGCCAGTTTTAAGAGCTCAATAATTAGTGATACTTATAACCTTCTAGCGGGCCATTGCTCACCGGGTCAAGAAATAGTTTTCAAAACTCTATTTGTGATCGTGCTCAGCGTATAAATACTGTACCGCCTGGCTGGCAAATCATTGTCTGTGTGCTATTCTAACCGACAGCACCTTTCAGAATATAACTACTCTTATTTATATTCTGAATAAAAAAACATATGTAAGGGTATATAAAAAAATACCGCTATTAACACTATTTATTGATAAACACAAACATAGTACAATTACAGTACTGGGCAAGAAATAATGCACATCGACCTCTAGAAAGAAACAATCGGCTAATTTCGCCTTTTTTTTTTTTTTTTTTTTTTTTTTTTATATAACGCCTGCCAAGGTGACTTTACTATGCCTGATGGAAAGCATGAGTAAAATCCATCCATGGGGGTCGCCATACTCACTGCAAATGCAAGCAGTATGGCGAGCCACATCATGGCGGCCTAGTGAGATGCTTTTTCACGCCCCGCTTAAACGGCTTTGTAGAGCGTTGTCTCTTTCGCAGGAAATTCTACTCAACCGCATTTGTCGAACGACTGACAAAACGTAATACGTGTAGTGAGCGAAAGGGACAATGCTCTACAAAGTCGAAGTTAGCGGAATGTCTCTTTCTAGAGGTCGATGTGTCTTATTTTTTGCCCTGTACTGTATACTGTTTACAACGATCGTGTTGGGTACTACTTCTATTATCAAAGTATAGACACAGAATACATAAGAGTACTAGTACAGAATACTCACTCCGAAAAGTAAATTTAAGAAATAGGGACCCTCGGTGTCAAAAGATTAAGTTCAATTCAGTTCTACGATTATATTTACCTACAATTGCGTCTTTTTCTACCGTGTAACTCTTATCTGTTCTGACGATGTCTAGTCGGGCAGGCAGCCGGCCGACTATACCTAAACTGCGGTGTGACACCCTGGTGGCACATGGATTATAGACACATATAGGCAACTAGCTCACGGCAATTCGTACATCTACAGTACAGACAAATAGATATTACCTGTTACAGAAATAGACGAGAAATATTGGCACTAAAAAAACTGTGATTTATAATCCTTTCTAATTTAAAGATGAGAAGTATACGCAATGTATAAAATTATCTTATTAATCCTGTGTTGTCTTGATACATACGAGGACAAATTAATAGAAATAGTTTGGAAATTTATTAATTTAAATTGTAATTGTAATATCCTACTAATATTATAAACGCGAAAGTTTGTGAGTATGTATGTGTGTATATATGTTTGTTGGTCTTTCACGCAAAAACTACTGAACGGATTTGGATGAAACTTTGCAGTAATATAGGTTATATATCAGAATAACACATAGGCTACTTTTTGCTGCAATAATCGAGTTAACGGGCGAAAGCTAGGTGATTATAAAAATACATTAAATCGTAGATGTCAAAATGTATCCCTGTTTATCTCCTGACAAAACTTCACAGGTTGCTATGCATAACAAATTTGCATAGCAACCATAATGATACGTGGGTAACATCGCGGGGCGCAGCTAGTATAGAATAATCTCTTTCTCTCTTTTTGTTTATGAATACGAAAAATACAAAAGTAGTTACTAGCAAACTGGAATTATTCCATAAGAAAGTACAGTGGTTAGATCCTCAGATGCCTTGCGATAACATTTTCATTAGCTTGGATATTGTCTTATGGTATACTCATAACTATCGCGAAGAGATGTTCGTGTATTACTTAACACAGCCACAATATATTTTTGTTATACATGTCTAAGCCTACCGGAGTGGTTGTATTATGCCTGATTAAATGCATGGTGGAGAGATGAAGAGAATGGGTTATCATACTGATTGTGCGTGCAGATTATACAGCATGGTGAATCACACTACTGCGGGCTACTGTGATACTGCATCATGAGGCCATCATTATTACTGCTAATAAAACACTCACACGCTTGTACCCCGAAAGGCTAGTCAGAGGTATTCTAGTTTTCTATGTGGTATCGATGGATTAAAAATACGACGTTTCATGAACTCGACTCATCCTGTAGATGTTGTAAGAACCGTCTAAGGCTGCAAACTACGCAAGACATTGGAAAGAGAAGAAAAGCTTCAACAGGTCAGTGTGGTATAGTAAGCCAAAACCTCCTTACTAAGGCTGAAGATGTGATGTAAATATTCTAAAGCAATATTTACCTAGAACTAGAGCAAAATTGACTTACATTTTGACGTCACGGTTGGCCTAGTGGTTTAAGCGGTCGCCACGGCACTTTATACTTCGCCAAATGTCGTGGGTTCAAATCCCACTTTGTGTGATTCACTAATTGTTGTGCTAAGTCGGCGTGTTTTGTGTCCAAACGGACATGTTTGTAAAGTCCCCCGTGACATAGGATTTATATGCCTAATGCGGGAGTTGTTTTTTTTTAATTTACCACTTAGCAAATGTATACGTAAATGTACGTCACAAAAACACTGAGTATTAAATCTAACGTTGTCAAATATAATTCAATGTCATCGCACTCATAGCTAGTTTACGAGTGTCGTATGAAAACTAAATTATACAGCGATATTACTTGACGTGTTGTGACATTCGCCAGATTTCAATTAAATTATGATACATTCGTGAATCGTGACGGTAATCAGTGTTGTAAAAAGTTTATCTAGGTAAGATCCAGCTTAAACTTTGTTTTATTTATTCGCTAAAGCAATCTAAATCATTCCCGAAACTATACATCTCCATCCGGTCCGTGTCCGGGTCCGTGTGGTGACGGATTAAGAATACAGAGTGTCACACTCCTATGTCTACGCGGGTGTCGTAAAAGGCGATTACTATGATGCAAAGAGAAAACTTGAAACCAACCCTATACCAACCCGTCTGGCCAGCGTGGTATAGTAGGCCAAAACCTCCTTTCTAAGGAGAGGCCGATGTCCAGCAGTGGACTGTTAAAGGCTGTTGATGGATTATACGTCTCCAAACCATACCTCTCACAGAAGATCAGCCTAATATGGTAGTATTTCTGTTGTCGTGTTCCGTTGGTGAGTGCGAAATCAGGAGCCTAATGATGCAATTAGCATCTGAATAAGCCGCCATAGCGTGGGTCACAATATTTCGGACATCGGACATCTTACACACAACATCATCTAGTCCCAAGCTAAGCAGAACTTGTATTATGGGTACTAAACAACTGATATAAATACATAAACATACTTTTTTATATAAATACATACATATTATACATAGAAAACACCCAGACTCCGAAACAAATATTTATGGATCACACAAAACCCGGGAATCGAATCCGAGACCTCTTGATCAGCTGCCGCATACGCTAACCACTAGACCAACAAGTCAGTCAAATACAAGTTTCTACTCATGCTTTTTATCAGGTAAAGCAGAATCACTTTGGTAGGCCGTTAGTGAACTGCTACAGCACAACATCAGTATCTTTCTGGTGGTATTGAGTGTTTCGACAGTCTATTGAAATGTCCTGCTGGCAGTAGTGTCGTACTTCTGGTCGTTAATCTTGACTGATATCAGTTAGTTAAGACGATGGCATAGGCTCGCATCCCGGCTGTATGGACTGGTTGTCTCAAAACTATGGCCATTTCTTGAAAAGGCCATACCAGACCCAACAGTTTATTATTTAATCATTGTTCACGGACTTAAAAAAAAGACAGCGCTGTGGTTTGTTTCGACATTTCTTCCCAGAGTCTTAGGAAATACCGGCATCTTCTGGCTATGAAGACCGACGTGTAAAAATATCTGTAAAAGATTTAATTTCAAAATAAAAATAATTTATCATCACAGAAGTGAAAACTTGACACTCATTCTCAAGTTGACCCGTCCCGCTTAAGTCCTCGAGTGGGCAGTCAACCTTTCCTTTCGACTGATGCAGGTTTTTTCCGGGCATGGTTGCTTCGGGAAGTATCCGCCCTCGGTCGCTAGGAGGGAATTGAGTCCCGCCTACCCCCACTGTGACTGCAGTGGGGACTAGGCTCATCACACGCTGGCGGTCTGCCCCGCATGGGCGACGCAGCGCCGGGCCCTCACTGCTGTCATCGGAGGAGATCTCTCGCTACCGGCCGTCGCTCGGTCCAGGTCCGGTAGCGAGAGAGAGCGGTCCGTGTGTGCCGGACGCCGCCTAGGAGAGGGTCGTCGTAAAGAGACGGTGCCCGCACTAGGAGCGGGCAGGCGCTTCGAGGAGTCCAGAAGGAGTTATGACCCTGGACTCCTCCTAAAATAGAAGCGCAAAGAGGGCACACCGTGTGGTTTTTAGTCGGTTTGAGTCCGACAGACCGCCCCACCGAATCGAAACCGATTGTGATGGTCCGTGGGGATTTCCACATGTAAAAAAAAAGTCCCGCATGTGTCTAGGCATGCTTTTGCCACCTTTCTGATTGTGTAACTACAGACAGTGTTTATAAAAACAAATATTCAATCTTTCACAGCTCCCAATTATGTTTACTTCTATAAATCGTCCAAATATAAACCGATGACATAGATTCTATTCCCGCACTTGCTGATACAATTGCATAAGTTCACACACATAAATTCATAGAGCTATGTAATCAGTATAGTTGCCATTATTGATTACAATCCTTAAATATAACTTGATCACTGTGATAGATGCCTTTGATACCAACGTAGTAACTTTGACTGCACGGTGGACCTATAGTTCGTTCGCGTTAAGAATGCAGTAATATCAACATTAAGCCATTTAAATTACTATTAAGTTACTTTATATTTTTAACTTTTAAGTTTTTTTTTAATTAATTAAACTAAGGTAGTAGTCACCAGGTAGTAGAGCCACGCTGATTTCAGCACGAATGGGCCGGCTCGACCCGGCCAGTACTACCCTCACACAGAAGACCATCCTAATAATGACAGCATTCTTGCTGTCGTATTTCGTTGGTGAGTGTGAGACCGGAGGCCCAATCATTCTGCATCATTCTCCCGCCCTTCGAAGGCCGGGAGAATGATGCAGAATAATCTAACCAGGCTGCCATGGTAGGGGTCACCATGCTACATTGCCTACCCTCACAATAAGCATGGTGACTCCTACTCCTGGATTCTACTCATGCTTTCCATCAGGCAGAGTAGAGTCACTTTGGCAGGCTTAAATATAAAAAAAAAAAATTGTTTGAATTTTAACACCACTGTGAATATACCTTTACCCTGCAGTTGCACTGATAACTCACTGCATTCTAAACGTGAAAGAAGTATGGTGGCTTAAGGGGTCGCCATGCTGTTTTCAACATCGCAAAGTGTCGTCGGTTAAAATTCCACGAGGGATAACACTTTGCGTGATTCACAAATTGTTGTTTTGACTCTGGGCGTTCTTTATATCCGTTTCATGTCCAAAGTCCCCGGCGACACAAGATATATATATTCCTAGTCCTAAGTCCTAATTTTAGTTTTCACATGCTAGTTTTATTACAAATTAAGTACAATCCACATTAAGAAGGTACTGCACGAAATTGTGGAATTTGACGTATTTTCAAATCAGTAGTACTATGCGCTGCATTAATTAAATACATCAAAAGTATTTGTATAGTTTAGGTCGATCCTTGAACAAGATCTTAGGCATGTTGGAATTTGAAACAGATACATATGAAATTAAAAAACGATACATATATGTTGTGTGTCAGATGAAATCTTATAAACATTTTTCTTCGAAAAGATAGTAGATTTTACGTCTAGAACAATAATTTTCATATGACAATATTTGTATTTACATCGTGCAGGTTATCCGCGTTGTATAATTTAATTTAAAAGTATAAATCTAAAAATATTAAGACTTTTCAATTTTTAACACAAACGCCTGATGCACATTGCACATTGCGCTGAAAAAAACATTGCTCTAATTAAATTACTAGGTCTAGAACTTCAAAGCAGAATGGATCTAATTACTAATATTAATGAGATCGATTTTGTTTTGAAGTTTTTTTTAGACTTATGTCAGTATTGTATTGTGTATCATGTCTATATGTCATTGGTTATACTTACTGGCAAATAAGAAAATTGGAAAAAAATCAAATGTCGAGTCGAATCCTGTACAGAGTAGTGCGAACGTAGAGCAACAAATGTACCTACGAAACACAATACAAACGTACAAACGCAAATAGGTAAATATCTCAAACAGGTATGTTTAATGTTACTGTTATAATTTTATTGTAAATTCAATGTTCCGTTCACAATTATTCGTCAGTTGCTAGATTTATTATAAACTTTACAATGTCTTCTCTGTCCTTTCTTTAATAACTACATTAATTTTATCGCAGGCTACCTTTGGCAAATCATCGGGTAATCAAGACGGTAGAAAACTTCAAAACGTAAATATTTACCTTTGATTATAACAATCAAGACGGTAGAAAACTTCAAAACGTAAATATTTACCTTTGATTATAAACATGTATTTAATCAAAGGTATATCTACTCTTTATTATTATAGGCCTATATTTTTCAGGTTACATGTAATCTTATGGTCAAGAAAGAACTTATAGTAGAAAAGGAAAACACGAATGAAAGCAAAGCCACAATTCGGGTACCTGTTTGAACCAAGAACTTACTCACCACAACTCTCCATTTGGTTGCAACTTCAGTAATTAAAAAATTAATGGAGAATATAGAAATTGTTTTCATTCCTATATGTGTGATGCAAAATTAAGATTGGAAAATTGTAGAAAACCTAGAAACAGCAAGGAACTTGCACTCAATCAAAATATCGTGAATAATTAAGTGTATAGGTATGGGATTCAGTGCCCTGGAGCAAGTCACAACTTCTCTTGATATACCCTGCATGTCAAAACATTTGTATGCCAAATGTCATGCTAAAGTATGTGAACTCTGGGAACTGGCCAAAAAAAATAGCATAGAGGAAGCAACAAAATAAAAATTTGAACTGGCTGAAAAAAAATGGTGACGTTAATGCAGATAGCGTACATACACGATGAGAATAGTTGTATCTAATGCGTATTGGAGTAAGAGGTCATACAGGAAAAACTATACGACTTTGTCAGGAGCTACAGATATCATTGGCTACAAACTAAAAAAGTTCTATGCATGACTGTTAAAAATAAAAACTCTATGGTCTGCGGGCGAGCTCAGAAGCGCAAACTTGAAGTAAATGAGCATGTATGATATAAAAATTACACTCTTTCATCTAGCGGTATGTAGTCAACTGCCATAGTAGAAGGCTTCAAAAGCAACTCAAGGTCTTATTTATTCTAAACTCATAGCTGATGGTGATTCCAGCACCTACAAAAATATTCTGGATACCAAACCGTATGCCGCACTTATTGTCGAAAAGATAGAGTGCTCTAACCACCTCCTCAGAAACTTTTGTCCAAGACTAGATGAATTATCAAGAAAGACATGTTACCAATTAAAATGCCAAAAATACAGCTCCAAAACGTGCTACGCTTACGGCGATCCGTGAAAGGTGCCATAAATCACATTGATTCTCAAAATGAAAAATCTTTCGCTGAAAAAGTCATAGATTTAAAACAAGGCCTTTTCAATGCATTTATTCACGTTTTCCGCGATCACAACTCGTGCAAGTCTTATTTTTGCAAGTACATCCTCATAAATGAAGGCCATCAAACTGATAAAAACGTATTTGGTGAAATAAAATCAGATCCGGTCTTTGCCACCATAATGAAAATACTTTGTCGATTGATTAAAAATGTCAAAAATTTAATGGCGAATAAACTATTCACTTAGACAATCATACTCAGGACGGTGTGCTGCATCTGTTGTTTCATTTAATCCTGAAATTCCACAAACATACATTAGCAAGAATTTTTTTCTGAAAAGTCCCAATCGACAAATTAAAAGGTTAGAGATGAGACGTAATACCAAACGAATAGCAAATTTAAAATGCAGACTTACAAAATCATTTTCTATCAACAGCAATACAGACATTGGTGATAAAGACTACGGTGAAACTTGCCCAAGGCCTGATTTTAGTAAAGCCGATTTCAACTTTGCTAACTCTACGCATATGGCAAAAATACTGTTACAGATATCCAATGAGGATCGTCACGCACTTCAACGGCGCACTGTATTACAAGCTGATTCGATGGAATGGCTTCAGGAGCCGAAGCTTTGTCTCACTGCCTCTAATTTTGGAAAAAAAACATGTAAAAGGGGCTTTATAAGATGTGGACCCCTTGTCATAGCTATTCTCCCAGTGCTCGTACCACCTATGCATTCTACCTTCCGAATAACATCTGTACACTCTTATGAATACGCGGTAATCTGGATGACGCGCTGTAGGGTATCTTTCCCTATATAGGAATGCATCAGCACTTGCGATTCTTCTACATTCACCATAAATAAAGTGCATGTTTGCGTATTCTTGTGCCGTATATTGAATACGCGGCATATTGATACACGAAACCAGTCCAGATACAAGCCAAGTCGTCGTAAAATCACCAAACTAAAGTCCAAATCAGTGAGCAAAACGAAGAGTCCAATGATTTCATTGGACTCTTAGTTAAAACGATGACTTCTGGCTGTTTAGCTGTGCCATGGCGCGAGAGAGATAAGGTACAATGTAATAATAATATACTCTTCTCTCGCTCGCTTACACTGTACTTTAGTACTGAATTTATTCACCTATCTCTGTCTAAAAATTAACAAAAAAATACTTCGGCCACACTCAGGTAGTAAATAGTGAAATAACATTATCACACGACCTTTACTACGCTAAAAAGGAAGCTTTAATTTTCTCTCTATGGATAAAATTATGTATTATACTATTTTTTTTAAATATAGTTGCTGCTTAGTTTTTCATACATATTTTTTTCACAAAAATCTCAAATTTTGACATAATTTATTTTTGATCAAATTTCATGTGATTTTTTTTCCAAAAAAGTATAATAGGCAGTCATACTATTTACTGCATTTCTAATAAGATTGTTTGTGAGGAATAAGATAACTTCAAGATTTGGGCAACAATTGGATTTTTTTTTTGGGTTTTTTTTTTGTACGCCGGATAGCTATACTACTAAGTGCTTTAGGATTACCCATTCTTTCTGGGACACCCTGTATAGATGATATATTTATATTGACAGGAGCTGGATGTGAGAAGTCCAAAATCGATCAGAGTGGTGTGCAATGAGAGAGGACTATGTCCAGCAGTGGACTTCGATAGGCTGATCATGAAAATGATGATTTATAGATTCTAGAAATTATTACTTTTAAACAAAACTTTCATAAATAGCGACTGAATATTTAGGAGATATGTATTACTCTGTGTGGAGCCTACTCTGTACAATTATTTTACATATCTTATATAAAATGTTTCACGTAGGAAGCGGCAACGGTGCTGCCTAGCGGCGCTGCCGCGCAACTCTGCTCGTAAATACCTAAACTTGACGTTTTTTGTTCGCGCAGCACACTCTTAATATTGTCAATTCGAAAGGTAACTTTGTCTGTCTGTCTGTTATGTTTTCACCGGTACTGCACCGATATGCTTTACTAACCTATCTCGAGAATTCTTATGTAACAAAAATATTATTCTTACAATTCGATGATTTAAAGACAGATCAAGAAAATTTTATTCAACATTAAGAAACTACTTAACTTTATTTACTGTATCTAAATGTGGTAGCTTTCCAAATTATTTTCGCTCTTGTTAAATTTTGTATTTAATTATCAAAACAAAACCATTATCAAAAGCACATAATCTGAATTATGTAAAGCTTGGAAATAACCGTGACTCACTTGCATTCTGTTGCATTAATGACGTTCGACGTGTTATAAATCTGCCTCTCGAAGCTACATAATCTAAACAATGGAAAATATGTACTAAATGTGACATTTTGAAACAGTTGCACTTGATTTTGAGATCATTATCCTGGTATATCAGAAAAGAGGTGAACTTAAAACTGTGCATGCAAATTGAATGAGCAGTATCGACCGGGGCAGTACTACCCTCACACAGAAGACCATCCTGATAATAACAGCATTCTTGCTGTCGTATTGTGCATCATTGTGCAGAAACATCTGACCAGGCCGCCATGTTATGGATTACCATGCTGTATTGCCTACTCTCACAATGAGGATGGTGACCCCTGCTCCTGGATTCAACTCATGCTTTCCATCAGGCAGAGTAGAGTGACTTTGGTAGGCATAACTTAAAAAAAAAAGATGTGCAGTTGAAGCTGGAAGTGAAGACCAAAAGCACGTATCCCTCTTTTTTCTGAGCGACCGTATGGAGTGAGTACTAATCTAGGTGGATTAAAAAACGCAATACCCGGGGAACCAGGTGTACCTTAGAAAAGAAATCTCTGCTGCCCAGACGTACATCGGGCCACCTACGGGTTGCAGATAGCCCCCTCCTGTGTGGGAACCACGATGCCAACACGATGTCCCCATACACGCGAATAGTTTAGTCACTAATTTGTTTTTAAGTTTTGTCAAAACGCGTTACTATTTAAATTGTAGTTATAATGTACTAGCTTTCCGCCCGCGGCTTTGCCCGCGTGGAATTCGTCTTACATGATTTTATGTTTGATAATAAGGAACTTCGACACAAATTTTCATCCCCTACTTCAAACCCTTCTACCTTTATTTTCGCGATAAAAAGTATCCTATGTCCTTTCCTAAGTTCAGTTCTATCTTCATACCAAATTACATCAAAATCGGTTCAGTGGTTTAGGTGAAAGCGTAACAGACAGACAGACAGAGTTACTTTCTCATTTATAATATTAGTAGGGATTACACCATCGGAAAGTAGAGATTTCATCAAACAGAAAACACCCCAATTTTTTGAAAAAAGTCGAAATAGGGTGAAATAATTAAATATTTCAAATCAAAAAAATTACAGTGTATTCGGGACATAAAAAGGTAAGCTTTCACTAAACTTCGTTTAAAAATTATTTTATTTGTAAAAGATAAAAATGGAAAACCAAAAACTTTTTTTAATTTTTCACTTATAATTTGAGGTTATGTGAAAAAAAGTGTAAATAAAAAATCGGCCAAGTGCGTGTCAGGCCACGCACAGGAAAGGGTTCCTCAGTCACTCATAATGGTACGTGGATTAGAAATTGTATCCAATGGATAATTGTTATGTTTACGTATATATGCGTTAATTTTGTACGACGTTTTCCAAGTAAGCACATTGTAGAAGTTAAGCCTCTGTAACTGCTGAACTAACAAAGTCATCTTATTCTTTATAGTTTTCATTTAAAGTTCATTATATGGACCACTATCACGAATTTGCCCAGATTTATTGAGCCGGCCGTTTAGCTTTTAGAGGGGGGGGATGCCCGGTTTTACAAAAAAGTGGCCTTTAAAGTGGAATTTCTCGCAAACGGATTTCTTAATCAAGAAATCGTCTTAACAACCCTTTAATGTTTTTATAAGACCTATATAATGATACCCCACATGATGGGGTAGCCGCGAGAAAAAAAAACATCCACATTTTACGTGTCGGGGAGGTACCCTAAATAAAAAATATTTTTCATAATTTTATTGTAGCACTTTGTCGACGTAATTACAATACATATTCATACAAACTTGCATCTTTCTAGCACTTACTGTTTGGATGGTAAGTCGAGGACGGACGGACGGACGGATAGACGGACATGACGAATCTATAAGGGTTCGAAGTCATAAACTTCGGAACCCTAAAAAGTTGTAGATCTTTTAATTACCTACAACTTTGCCTTTTAACTTTTTTTAAAAGGACTTGTAGTTTTGCCGGAAATTGAGATAAACCGTTTTTTACTCTTTCATCTTCCTAGCCTTATTCCCAATTTACCCTTTGTTTTATATATTTAGCCATTCAAAGTGACTCTACCCTGCCTGATGGAAAGCATGAGCAGAATCCAAGAGTCGGGGCTACCACACTTGCTGCGAATGCAGACAATAATGTATGGCGGCCCACACTATGGCGGCTTAGTGAGATGTTTTTGCACGCCCCGTCCGAGGAGGACCCGAAAACCTCCCCCCCTACCCGACCCCCCTCAGATCGCAGATCGCCCGTAAATTATTTTTCCTTTCATTTTTAGAATATTCTCCTCCTTTTCCAATGGGTTTCATCGTACTATAAATTTGTTTTCAAAAATTATCTACCCTGCTCTACTGGTCTTTATGTTATTTACAAAGTATCATTATGGTTGCCATGCAAGTGTGTTATGCCTAGCAACCTGTGAAGTTTTGACAGGAGATAAACAGTGATACATTTTGACATCTACGATTTATGTATTTTTATAATCACCTAGGTAAAAAGGTAAAAACCTTTGTATCTCGATTATTGCAGTAAAAAGTAGCCTATGTCCTTTCCCAAGTTCAGTTCTATCTTCATACCAAATTTCATCAAAATCGGTTCCGTGGTTTAGGCGTGAAAGCGTAACAGACAGACAGACAGAGTTACTTTCGCATTTATAATATTAGTATGGATAAATAAGTATTTACATAAACATTTGTGTTTACACATTCTCTATAAAAAACTCCATTAAAAAGGGTACAATAAATGAGCAAAGTGAATGTAGAATGACTAAAATATTTTCAAAATGCATTGTTTCTTCATAAAAATACATAATATTTTATTCTCACTAAACTTAAAAACTACATAGTTGAAATTTTAACAAAATTAGTTTAATACAATTGTTCCAAAATTTCACTACAGAAGAATATCTAATCTACTAAATTATTCTGTCGAAAAAGTTTCTTCTCATAAACTGAAAAAAATAACTAATAAAGGTTGCATGAATTTAAAACAATCACAGAAATTAAAGGAAAATTGAAAATATATAAATATAACGGATTGAAGACTCAGCTCTGCGAGGACAGCCTAAAATAACTCGTGTTGACGTAGGGGACCTTAATAGATTTATACACAATAATGCTACCAACATCATTAAAGCCAATATGTCAAATGATCCGCGAGATTTAAATTTAGAATTAAAAAAAAAAGTTCAAGCATATTGTCTATTTTATCAATGTTATTTTTTAAATTTAATTGTTGTAATTCAACACAACACAGTTTATTTTTAAAAGAGATAGTCGTGTATTCTACTGTTATCAAATTTCAAAAGTTTTTTGTCTCACACATTCACTAACACAGATATAAATTAATTTAAGTACCCATATTATAGTACTAAAGTAAGGAACTGAATCGCAGTTTTCAGCAACAGACAAAACGAATTACTTTTACTTTTATGCGTCGCAGAAATCTTCGAGTTTGTAAATACATTCCTTGTATATTATTCAGCGGCTATCCATCTCTTAATATTGCCTACCCCCTGTTAGCTACTTATCCTTTCAATATTTTAATATGTCTTACAGCTAATTTACCTATCTAATCCTAAAGCCTACTTAGGTCGGACTAAAAAGTGACCTGTGTTGTACCAATTCGTGTTTGTAGAAAAAAAAAGAAATTTGCGTTCAATGATTTTACGTCAGGTTGTCTAACTCGGCTTTATTTTATTTCAGATATAATTATATTACTTACCATATATATTTTTAGACTTAAGAGTCTTTTACAAAACCATTAGAATTCTCTGCGAACATCTAACGTGAATTGTAGTTCTGCTTCGTAAAATCTAAATCTGTAACAATTGCGGGCAAGTTCGAATGTAAGTGTTCGTAACATTTACAGTCATTCGTATATCGTAAAAAACTCAAAGTTACGACTAACATTACTTACAAAATACGACGCCTAAAATAAACAGATTACTTCCAACGGTTGTTTTTAAGAGTTTAATGAGGATGAGTGATGAACAAACAGTCAAACAACAAAAGGCTTAATTAAGGAGGTTACAAGTTTTTTATATGTTCATGACATAAAGCAATTTTGGATTAGCGGATGGATTACTGCCCAAGACTGGGAATGTTGGCACTCTTTTGAGGTTCTAGCAGTGGAGGGAAATAGCCGAAGCATTTTTATTTTAAACTAAATGCCAAATTGTATATCAAATATTCATAACTAGGTACATAAGATCTTTACTCAACAAGATACATCAAATTCTTTATTAACTAAGAGTGAGACTATTTATTCATCGTCGGAACGTACCCCTCCCATAAGGCTCTCCACAATAACTGGACCTATGCAGCCCGCATAAAAGTGCTAACTGCAATTTTCACCAGGTTGTCTGCCTTAAGGGGTGCTACCCACAATGCATATATTTATTAGATAATGCCAATCTAATAAGTGTATTTACACGAAAACTTCATAATACTGAGTGTCTGTTTTTGCAATAATTGAATAGTTTAATTAGTTTTATCCTCATGGGGTGACGGGTTAAGAATACATACTGATACCACACCCATTTATCGCGGTATCAGAAAAGACGGCTAAGGGTACAAATTACGCAGAACATCATAGCTATTTTGCTGACAGCTTGGTGAATACTAAGGAAATCTTAAAAATTTTCATTGATTTTATGCGTCAACAACAGTTTTCATCGTTTTCTTACTTTTCAACTCTTAGAATATTATATTATGCTGTTTGAATGGGATTAACATTTTACACCTTCAATTTTGTTTTAGGAGTTCACTTGCGACGTAGTTCTTATATAGTATAACGTCTCACTGATAGGCACGGATCTCATCTCAGGAGAGGGTTAAGGCCATAGGTCCCCACGCTGGCTGAGTGCGGGTTGGGTACGAGCAAGACACGTTGTGGCTACGTATTCTTGCTGTTGGATGTTTTCTAAGCAGCCCGAAGGCCTCCAACTAAGTTTCATGACTGTTATGTTATAAAAACAACCAGGACAGACTGCTTAATGTGAAATCACGAAAACGCTACTAACAAATCATGCCATAAACGGTCACCCATCTAGGTCTGACCGCGCCGACGTTGCTTACCGTCGGTGATTGTTTCCTATCTAATCACTTTGCTATGAAAGCTACATGTAGATAATATGATAATTTTAACAAAAAGGAACCGACTTCAATGAAAATCTATTCCGAGTACTCAAATCGCGACATTGTGCCTATGATATTTGAGGAGTTCCCTCGATTTCCTTGGGATCCCATCATCAGATCCCATTATGGTGACGATGGGACCACCTGTAAGCTACGCCCATTCCAATTCAAAAATAATTTTTGAAATCGCTTCATAAACGAAGAAATTATCACTGAACATACATAAAAAAAAAAAAAAAGATTCCGACGAATTGAGAACCTCCTCCTTTTTTTTGAAGTCGGTTAAAAAGAAAATTTAAAAACGGCATAATTTTATACAGTTTTTTCCTTTTATATTGTGACGTTGATTGAGTATATGTGTTTTTAGTATTATTAGTAAAAGATCTCTTATGTTTTTAGACACTATTTTGCGCACACTAAATTAACTTTGTACTCGAATTTTATTTTAATTTACATTCGAAAAAATATGATTTTGAAATAAACAATATTGTTAGACGATGCTTCTTAGTGTACTTGTTGTAAACACATTTTGTTTACTTGTGTAGAATTTTCCATTTCACACAAGTACTAAAAAACAAGTTTTTCATAAACAGAGCATTTATTTTAGTTCATATTTCAAATAAACACTTTGATGTTTATTATAAATGTTATTAATAATCCCGTTACGGCCCATTTCGTTTGAGGTTGGCTTTACGGGCCATTTGTCACCTTGTCGCTAGATATTGCTTAAAACTGTACACATACACTCTCTTATTGAGTACTAGTAGAGTTTTGCGGGGTTACTCACCTTTTTTAACTTTGTTACCTTTACAACAAAAGACGCGGGGCAAAGCTACTAAAATAAAAGTAGCATAGTTACTTCTTATATAATCAGTTATCTGCAAGTGAAAATCCCATCAAAGTCGGGCCAGCCGTTCCAGAGATTAGTCAGAACGAACAGAAACAGACTGACGGACAAATGGACACTACAATTGTATTTATTGTATTTATTTCCATAAATGGTTAAGATGGTAATGGTTTTTAGATCAGATTATATATCTTGTAGGTTGAAACAAGTTATGCTAACAAAAATGAAATTTCTCATGGGACGGCAATATCTCGGTACGCAGATGATCCCATGGCCACAAAGAAAACCAGTAGATATTAAGCAAATTCTTATGTTGTTTGTGAATTAAGAGAGGCTAACGGAGGTTCAGCTCCTCATCTCGCCTAAATACAGAGAACATCCTAATAGGCGATAACGTATTAGCACCTTAAATTAAAAGTAGTAGAGACACGCCGATTTCATCACGAATTGGTCAGCTCGACAGAGGCGGTACTACTCTCTCACAAAAGACCAACCTAAAACAGCATTTTTGCTATCGTGTTCGTTGGTGAATGCAAGACCGAAGACATTAGGTCTTCGGTCTTGATGCAGAAGTCATAAAATATTTCAAACTTCAACGGTCAATCACCCTTTCTAAATAAAAACACAAAACGTCATTCCCTGAGCTGATAATCATAAAAATATCGATCATAATTTTACTGGAATCGTTAAATTCAAATAGATTAAATTTAATTAATATGACGATCCATTAAAATTAACTCGATCGTGTCCTCGTCCTGACGTGTATATTAGTTAGCCAGCCCATGACGTAGCAATCTAATATTTACTTATCTAATTTCAGTATCATGACATCAATAGCGCTAAGTAGTTAGTCATTATCATAAATATTAGATATTAATTGCAGTTTCATTTGGTAAAAATTTCTCATACAGATTATTTCGTGAACTTGCACAAAATAATTTCTTTCACATCTCTCTCTCTCTCTCTCTACTGATAATTTTGATAAAAGTTAAACGCTTGCTGTTATTATTATTCTATTTCTCTCTCTCTAAGCCGTCGGTCCCGGACGTCATGTACATCTATGGCAATCATTATTGGGAAGTCACTGCCCTAAAATATATATTGTCATTTCAGTTTAATCTTTTTTTTTTATTGTAGAGGTCCGATGCCAGATGCTTCATGGAAAAAATAACATTTAGATGAAATCGATTGAACTAGAAGCCGATCTCAAATAATCTTGGCTATAGTAAAGGCTAGCAAGATGATTGGTATATCAATACCACAGATAATAATTTATTCAATTACATTCTGGTACAATGACTTGGTAATCATTACGAGGCAAAAAGTTTCTAGTATGGAAAAAAAATTGTAACCTTGACCAACGGTGGAAAACTATCGATATAATTTTAAACAATTCTTCAGAATAATGCCTGAACTGATCAATTCTAACATACCACGATAAATATAGGTATTTACAATTCGACATTCTATAAACTACACATAGTCTTTGGTTATTAATATTACACACAATAATTGGTTCGTGTATGACACATCGACGGAGCTGGCGTGCCGCCAGGCCGTCTCTGGTGCCTCACTAAGGCTCTCAGTTATGCGAGTTTAATAGATCAGATATGAACAGTGAACGGCGCTCCTTGTTCTTGAAATAGCCCGTGCACTTACATGTGCGTTTGGTATTTTAAGAGATCCTCTAAGCATGTGCAATCATACCGTGACTTGACTTTGACGTATGGTTTCATGCAGGCACCTCTCAACTCTAGAGCATACTCATGTATTGGAGGATGGCTTGTTATTCAAATAATATTTTATGTCTAGTTCGATGTTCTAAGGTAATATAATAATAATATATATTTTCATCTGTTTTTAACCGACTTCAAAAAAAAAGGAAGAGGTTCTCAATTCGTCGGAATCTTTTTTTAATTTTTTTTATGTATGTTCAGCGATAATTTCGTCGTTTATGAACCGATTTCAAAAATTCTTTTTGCATTACAGGTAGCTTACAGGTGGTCCCATCGTCACCATATCGGGATCTGATGATGGGATCCCAAGGAAATCGAGAGAACTCCTCAAATATCATAGGCACAATTGTCGCGATTTGGGGGAATAGCTTTTTCATTGAAGTCGGTTCCTTTTTGTTAAAATTATAGATGACTTGAAAAGGGAATAAATGCAACTATTTATTTCATTAACTTTTTAAAAGTTTTCAATTTTCTACATTTGCAAAGTACTACAATGTTGACTGGTGATACTTTTTATCTTGTAAGCATAGTCTAAGAAGGGATTTTTTTATATTTTTGTCTATTAGTGGGTATAATAAAGTATGAGCGATTGTGTGAAAGTTCGTCATTTAGATCGAAATAGGTACTCAAGCGCACGGCTAGTCAAATCTCATATGTGAAATGAGGACCTTCAAAACTCTAATTAATATCACCCAGTGGCGAAGTGGAATAAACCGAGAATAAACGCCTAAGTTACACCGGTAATAAACATTTGGTTGCATTCATAATTGTGACGTTAGTTATAAATCACAACGTCAAATGAATTATTGAAATACTACATCTAATTGGCCACACATATCATGGACACTTGGCATTTAATGCTCTTGATGTACATAATAACACGCCTATAAACGACAGTTAGCTAAATTTTTTTTGAATACTAATCTAGTATTTTAACTGTTGAATGGTTATGGGTACTAGACTACTGATATAAATACATAAACTTACTTTTTTTCGTAAATATATTGCATATTATACATAGAAAACACCCAAACTCAGAAACAAATATTTATCTATATGCTTAGGTTTAAAATGTAGGGAAATTTTTTTTTTTTAATAAATTTGTCACTTGCTGGAATAGACAGGATAATTATGTATTTGTGAATGAAGGTCCATGTTTCCAGCAACAATCACATTTCGGGAATAGAACTCTAACCTCGATCAATCCAAGCGTAAAAGAATGTAAGTTAGTAAGCAGTTTTTCTATTTCTTTCTGTGTTTATCTATTTTTTTAATGAATAATGTTATAGCTTCATCATCATCGAACGTCCTCGACTTACCATCCAAACGGTTAGTCCTGGAAAGAAGAAACTTGCATGTTTTTATCACGTCGACAATGTGCTACAATAAAATCAAGAAAAATATTTATATTTGGGATACCTTCGCTACACGTAAAGTAGTAATGATTTTTGCTACCCCATCGTATGGGGTATCATTATATAGGTCTATATCGGCTCAGATTACTTCGTTACTTCCTGAAATATAAGGCCTCTATAACTCCTGAGTTATAGAGGCCTGACTTGTACAATACGTTTATTTGGAAAACTTCATACAAACATAACGAAATCCCTACTAATATTATAAATGCGAAAGTAACTCTGTCTGTCTGTCTGTTACGCTTTCACGCCTATACCACTGAACCGATTTTGATGAAATTTGGTATGAAGATAGAACTGAACTTGGGAAAGGACATAGGCTACTTTTTACTGCAATAATCGAGATACAAATGTTTTTACCTTTTTACCTAGGTGATTATAAAAATACTTAAATCGTAGATGTCAAAATGTATCACTGTTTATCTCCTGTCAAAACTTCACAGGTTGCTAGGCATAACACACTTGCATGGCAACCATAATGATAGTTTGTAAATGACATAAAGACCAGTAGACCAGGATAGATAATTTTTGAAAACAAAATTATAGTACGATGAAACCCATTGGAAAAGGAGGAGAATATTATAAAAATGAAAGGAAAAATAATTTATGCGCGATCTGCGATCTGAGGGGAGTCGGGTAGGGGGGGGAGGTTTTCGGGTCCTCCTTGGACGGGGCGTGAAAAAGCAACTCAGTAAGCCGCCATAGTGTGGGCCGCCATACATTATTGTCTGCATTCGCAGTAAGTGTGGTAGCCCCGACTCTTGGATTCTGCTCATGCTTTCCATCAGGCAGGGTAGAGTCACTTTGGATGGCTAAATATATAAAACAAAGGGTAAAAAACGGTTTATCTCAATTTCCGGCAAAACTACAAGTACTATAGAAAAAAATTAAATGGCAAAGTTGTAGGTAATTAAAAGATCTACAACTTTTTAGGGCTCCGAAGTTTATGACTTCAAACCCTTATAGATTCGTCATGTCCGTCTGTCCGTCCGTCCGTCCGTCCTCGACTTACCATCCAACCAGTAAGTGCTAGAAAGATGCAACTTTGCATGAATATGTATTGTAATTACGTCGACAAATAGACCAGTGCTTTTAGTGTTTGAAAACAAAATAAATTATAGTAGGATGAAACCCATTGTAAAAGGAGAAGAATAGTACAAAAATTAAAGAAAAAATAAATTACGGGCGATTTGAGGTCGGGAAGGGGGAGAGGGGGGGGGTTTAGGGGAAAAAAATGGCTTATCTCGATTTCCTGCAAAACTACAAGTCCTATGGAAAAAAGTTAAATGGCAAAGTTGTAGGTAATAAAAAGATCTACATCTTTTGCATTTACACTTTTTTCACATAACCTCAAATTTTATGTGAAAAATTCAAAAAACCAAGTTTTTGGTTTTTTATTTTTATATTTTACAAATAAAATTATTTTTTAACGAAATTTTGTGAAAACTTAGCTTTTCATGTCTTGAATACACCGTAATTTATTTGATTTGAAATATCTATTTTTTCACCTCATTTTGACTGAATACCGAAAAAAAACCCTAATTTTCAATCGAAAATTCGTCCGTCAAAATATCAACGTTTTTGACAAAAATTGGGTGTTTTCTATTCGATGAAATGTCTACTTTCCGATGGTGTAAAAATATATATACATTACCATAGTAAATCTTCTCAGAAAATGCAAAAAATGAAAAAACTCAAATTCGATGTTTTTTAATCGTTTTTGAGATATTTATTAAAATTTAAACTTTAATCACTCGAAAAACGTAAGATTGCATGTTACAATGATAAACAAAAATATTGCAAATCGAAATATCCGACTATAATTAACAAACAAATAAATAATAAAGTTAATATTCAATAAAACGTCTACAATATTTTGAGAAAGTTGCAGAATCTTCTTTAAAGTATATGCGTATATGCCTATTTACTACTATTTTTAGATAATTTTATACCTGAGTGACTTATAAATTTTTTTTGGCTATTAAAAGTTTTTTCATAGAGAAGTTGGCTAGGCAGGTCTGGGCCTTACTACATACTTGCTATTTCATAGCAGCTATAAAACAGAGCAGTGTACGACATCGTTTATAAAACTACACGTGCAGGCTGAGTTATTTTCTATGAAATACCTTTGGATGGCCTAAAATTTTTCGTAGGTCAGGTAATCAAATAAATTACAGTGTATTGGGGACATAAACAGGTAAGTTTTAACAAAATTCCACGAAAAAATAATTTTATTTGTAAAAGATAAAAATAAAAAACCAAAAACTTGGTTTTTTGAATTTTTGACATAAAATTTAAGGTTATGTGATAAAAGTGTCAATGCAAAAGTTGTAGATCTTTTTATTACCTACAACTTTGCCATTTAACTTTTTTCCATTGGACTTGTAGTTTTGCCGGAAATCGAGATAAGCCATTTTGTTCCCTTAAACCCCCCCCTCTCCCCCTTCCCGACCACAGATGGCCCGTAATTTATTTTTGCTTTAATTTTTGTACTATTCTCCTCCTTTTACAATGGGTTTCATGCTACTATAATTTATGTTCACTTTTTGTTATTTTAAGAGTTAAAAGCACTGGTCTAAAAGTGCTACAATAAAATGAAAAAAAAATTATTTAGGGGAGTCATTTTACGTGTCGGGGAGGTATCCCCGACACGTAAAATGTGGATGTTTTTTTTCTCTCGCAGCTACCCCATCATGTGGGTAATCATTATATAGGTCTTTTAAATACATTAAAGGGTTGTTAAGACGATTTTTTGATTTAGGAATCCGTGTGCGAGAAATTCCACTTTAAAGGCCACTTTTTTGTAAAACCGGGCATCCTCCCCCTCTAAAAGCTAAACGGCCGGCTCAAAAAATCTGGAAAAATTCGTGATAGTGGTCCATATAATGAACTTTAAATGAAAACTATAACGAATTAGATGACTTTGTTGATTTGATTTTTTTTGATTTGAAATATTTAATTTTTCACCCTATTTTGGCTTAATAGCGAAAATTCACCTGTCAAAATATCTACTTATTTCAAAAAACTGGGGTGTTTTCTGTTTGATGAAATCTTTACATTCCGATGGTGTAATCCCTACTAATATTATAAATGCGAAAGTAACTCTGTCTGTCTGTCTGTCTGTCTGTTACGCTTTTACGTAAACCACTGAACCGATTTTGATGTACTTTGGTATGAAGATAGAACTGAACTTGGGAAAGGACATAGGATACCTTTTATCGCTAAAATAAAGGTAGAAGGGTTTCAAAAAGGAGACGAAAGTTTGTGTCAAAGTTCCTTATTATCAAACATAAAATCATGTAAGATTGTTTAATCTACCCATACCGTGTCGCGCGATATAAACGAATTACACGCGGGCGAAGCCGCGGGCGGAAAGCTAGTAATAAATAAACATAACAATTATCTATTGGACATGATTTTAAATCCACGTGCCTTTATGGGTGAATATGGAATTGTATGCGTGACCTGACACGGACTTGGCAAATTGTAGAGAGGTCATTCATCAGCACGTAAGGGGGGAATAAGAAAAGTCCATAAACGTGCGTGTAATACTTCAACCTAAGATTTCAAGGGTGTACTTACTGCCTCATTGGTTTAGCGATTAGCAGACTGATGATCAAGAGGTCTGGGGTTCAAATCCTGGGTCCATTAACAAGTGTTGCTGGATTTTACCCCGGAGTATTAAAGTTTTTTTTTTTTTTTTAAATGAAGCCATCCAAAGTGACTCTACCCTGCCTGATGGAAAGCATGGGCAGAATCCAAGAGTGGGAGTGGAGTTTGGTAGTGTTACACGCCCGTGATCGGGAGAGCACATTAGGTCGTCGGTCCCAGTTGACATAAAAACCTATGACATCGTTATTGAAATGTCTGTGCCTTCAAGTATAATGACAACTAGTTCAATATTCGAATTTCAGTTCACCGTCAGATTTGCGGAAGTTCGATGCCAGTCGGTCCGAATAACAACTGATATTCAGTCTCCTACCAGCTCACGGCCCGGGGAGGGTTTAGAGGTGACCGGAGCCCAGAAGTGTGACGTTATGGGTTGTTGATGATTCAGTCAACGATTATTAAAGTCTTAGGTATAAGGTGCCTAGTCAGGAACACGAACTATCTAGTCCAATGATTGACGTACGAATGTTCGTCGCTTATTGAATGCTACGCCTCCGTGCCAAGAATGTCCGATTGTCGAGTCCTACATTTATTTTAGTTTAACGGGAAAAATAAAATTCTGGCCGCTATATTGTTGCTTACTCATTACTAATCGCTATTTTGTCCTCAACTGACTTTTATTGGACCACTATGTTTATTTATAATTTTCTTCATATTACGTCTGAAGTTTCTTGTATACATAGAGTAATACAAGCCCGGTTTTTATGGACCCTTTACACATACACATTTTAGTCTCACACACAAAAATAATCGCCTGTCAGTATGTAATACACATCACTACATAGTATAAACAAAGTCGCTTTCGCTCTCTGTCTGTCCCTAAAAATGATCTTGAAAATTACGCAACGGATTTTAATGCATTTTCTTTAATAGATAGAGTGATTCAAAAGGAAGGTTTTTATACGGATATAAGGAAGGATTAAGGCCTTAACCCTCTCTTGAGAGGAGACCCGAGCCCAGCAGTGGGACGTTATGGGTTGTTGATGATGATGATAAGGAAGGATAATACATGCATAATCTTTATATATATAATTCTTCTGTGAGTGTGTATGTCACTGAACTTCTCTCAAACGACTGGACCGATTTTGATGAAATTTTTTGTGTGTGTTCAAGGGGATCTGGGAATGGTTTAGATTCGCAATTGGACCCGGTAGGTGGGGCTGCGATCAAGTTATGGAATTTTAAAGTTGGGCGGTACGAAGTTCGCTGGGTCATCTAGTATAGTATATAACAATTTTAGAGATTTCTAATGTGTGTTTTTACGCTTACATTGCAAATCCTGGCTGTACCCTACGAGATAGATCAAAATAATGTACTACAGTATTGTACATCTTAAAAAGGTCTACTAAACAACTGACATAAATACATAAACATATTTTTTTCAAAACACATACATATTATATATAGAAAACACTTAGACTACGAAACAAATATTTGCGGATCACACTAACATTTGGACCGACCCAGGAATCGAAACCGAAACCTTTTTATGAGCAGCCGCATACGCCAACCACTAGACCAACAAGGCAGTCAATTTGTATATACCTAGGTTTAAATGAAATTACACGAGATAATCCACAAACAATCAATAACTTCCGTTCAACTTGATACGGTACCAAGAAACACTTCAAACGATTTGATGGTAGACGATTTTCATTGCCAAACTGGATGTTAAGATAGCTCCGATAAATCAGGCATGCAGAACACAGGATGGAAACCATAAACTATAGAGCTTATAGCTATTCTAGAGGAAAACAAAGACTTAGATAAAACTTCTAATTTTATTTATCTTAATTCTAATGCAGGCACCACACTTCGTTATGCGCTATTCGTTATTTGTCTACGCCGTATTCGCCCAAATATTAGTTATGCGCGCAAACAACAAACATGCCATCCACACTTCGAACTGTTATGTCAAATAAGCATCAAATAAGGCAAATATGTGTGTTGTAGAGATGTGTCATTGTCATTTTTATGGTGAACGAAACGAATTTACTCTCCACACTTCGCCGTGCGCGCGAATAACCCGCTTAACGAATAGCGCATAACGAAGTGTGGTGCCTGCTTTACATCTACAACACATAGGAGTGAATGAATTTAACATGGAAGGTACACGACACTCTTTCGTTGCTTTTTACCGGCTAACATAATCCCTACTAAATTATAAATGTGAATATAAGTTTGTTTGTTACGCTTTCACGCGAAGACTACTCAACCGATGATCATGAAACTTTGTACACATATTCTTGGAGATATTAGAAGTAACATAGGATTTTATGAAAATATATATATATCTGTTCATTACTTTTAAGCAGTCGGGTTTTTTGTTTATAAATTAATTATTGTATCACTTTTTCTTACAATTATTTTATTATTTACCCGCGGATCCACCTGCGTGTATCTCGATTATTGCAGTAAAAAGTAGCTCTGTGTTATTCTGATATATAAGCTATATTACTGTAAAGTTTTCATTTCTAATCTCAAGTCTCGCGTGCGTAAACTTATTCCTATTTACAAAAGATTAAGAAACTTAAAGGACGACAGAGTCAACAAAACAGTGTATTTGACGTTGTGTCAGTCCATAATTATGTACGGGATTACTGTATGGGGCGGTGCTAAGAAGAGTGCACTAATAAAAATTGAAAGGGCAATGCGATGTATCATTAAGATTATAAATTTTAAACCGTTCAGATATCATACAGCTACACTATATAAAGAGTTTAAAGTTTTAAATGCCCGTGAACTTTTCATCAAAAATATTGTCTTAAGACAACATACTCGAAAAAAACGCACGAATGTAGGTATCCGATAGAAGAGCAAACTATACTATTTGACATGATACCTGCATGTGATACTAGTTTCGCTCAGTTTCTTTCACTTCTTGGCTCCCTTACTGTATAATCGAATAAGCTCAATAAAGACTAAGAAATGTGTCAAGGTTTGGCTGTAAAGGGGCGCTGGATGAGTTTCTGAGTAACTTGGATTATGAAAGAACTGAATGTTTTATACAAATTGAAACATAGTTTATTTATTATATTTATTTGTATGTCGAACGTGTTAAAAACTTTGATGAAAAAAAAACTTATATTATAGATGGTACATATTATTTGTAATATGGTATGTACATTACGGATTTATATAATGTAGTGGTCCTAAACTAATGTGAATATTAAGGATGAATATGTATGTATGTATATATGTATGTGTATATATATTTATGTGTGTATATGTGTATGTATATGTATGTATGTATACATATATGTGGTACGTAATATAAGTCATAATTTACATTGCACACACCTACATGGTGAAACGGAAGTAGGTATTATTTGTTTGAAAGCGTTAAATGAACTTAAAAAATTAAGCGAAATAAATACTAGCTTTTATGTATGTCGATTATCGTAGTAAAAAAGTAGCCTATGTCCTTTCTCAGGCTCTAGACTGTGTGTACCAAATGTAATTCAAATCGGTTTAGTAGTTTGGCCGTGAAAACCGGGCAGACAGACCGAATTGTTTTCGCATTTGTAATATTAGTAAGGATATTAATTTAATAATCATATCTACATTCTTCTTCTTCTTGCGGTGCCGTCTCTTCTTGTCCCTCGTCAGACGAAACAGTTCCTCTATGTTGGCGATCCCGGTTCAAGACATTTTCCTTCTTCCGAAGCGTCTTTTCCCCTCAATATTTACATTGTAAAACTGCAAAATGACACTAAATCATATCGATTTTCACAAGAAACCTTATTATTAGGCGTGCAACATCTGCTAAATTATACGAAATCGTAAATTATGTACATGTGTTTTATGTTGTTAAATTTTGATGAAAAACTTTTTATACATACCACAGATATATGTACACAGAACTATTACACGTCATTCACGTGTTTAAAAATGGAACATGCGTTCGAACAATCGGTAAATTTTTTAACATTTTTGTTTCCGTATGTCAGTATCCTTGTGTAACTATTCTTAAAAAACTTGTATTTTATTAGGTAATATGAAAATATGTGTTATATTTATTACTTTTACAGAAATTAAGATAAAGTTTAGCATCTGTCAAAACTAATAATCAATATACATATATATAAAACTGTTCCGTTACTGACTGACAGACAACGCACAGCTGAAACTACTGGGGCAGGAAGCTAAAATTCGGAAAATGTGCGTTCCAGGGACACACATTTTCCAAATTTCAGTATCACTTCGTCGGGCACTAAGAGAGGATTTTAAAAATTCCACCTAAGGGTGTGTAAAAGGCAATCAAAGTATACATCAGAGTAACATATAAGCGAAGCTGCGGGCAAAAGATATAGATAAAGATCATTGAAATTTTTTTCTCTCTCCCTCTCTAAACACACGGAGAATTTGATAATTTTCGTTTTGGTAAATATTGACCTGCCGTGTCATAGAAAATATGTACGTAAATTTAATTTTCACGACCGCGATAAAGCAAATTTAAAATATTCACTAAAAGTGTACATTTTCTAAAAACGTGAAAAAATTGTGCATGTGATAATTTTAAGATGGAAAACATTCAACATCAACACATGCATGAAATGAATTAAAAAATAAAAGCTCGTGTCTATTATGCAAGGTGCGCACGTGCATTGTATATCGAAAGAAAAAGGTATCTCGACCCACATCGCGCCACGATCTTTGTCGAGGTATTAATAGCACAGCTGAAATAGCCGGCAGGGCACACGACCGATTTAGATCTTTTCTGTTCTGATTGTCACTAACTGTGGCGCCTTGTTGCGTCGTGATATGTTACACTCACTACACAGCTTGCTGCTCTAACGTGCTGTGGCCGTGTCGGACTGTTACCTTAGTCAGTGTTGAATAACCCAGTGAACGAAATTTTTGAATATAGAACTAAACATATTTTTTTAATGTGTTTGATTTTTTTTATAGAAATTGTTGTTTGTGATAGTTAATTGCCACAGCACAAAAAGTATTATCAAATAACGTGTATAGCACAAGATTTTGTAAAATATGTGAGATAGTATTTCAGTAACAAAAATAGTAATATAAATAAATTGAATTGATGCCATTACAAACATTGAAACGGAGAAAATAAATTCGACTTACTAGAATGATTTATATCAAGTGCATGTCAAAATGCTCTCACATGAAGTTAACTCTTTTTAATTCGAATATTTAAGTAATAAAACGTCAATTATAATGATTTTTCAATTTTTTAAAGCACATTCTGCATTTTTGACACAAATATTTTTAGGTTTTTACTACTTTCATTATCATGATGCAATACTGGGAATAGGTCTCTTCCTTACTAACTTCCTTACATATTATACATAGAAAAACACCCAGACTTCGAAATTCGTGGTCCGACCCGGGAATCGAACCCGAGACCTCTTGATCAGCAGCCGCATACGATAACCACTAGACCAACAAAGCAGTCGAATGCTTCTGATATCGTTTACATTAAAAAAGTATGATTATGGCAAAATATGAATGATAAGGAGAGTGAGAATGAGAATATTTAATTTAAAAAAACATGAATGAGTAGAATGAGTAGGCAACTTAAAAAAAAACTACTGTGTCAGTCGATTTTTGCTATATACTAACTGTTGCAGCAAATTCCAAAAAAAAAAAAAACTGTTGCAGCGTTGCAGCAATCAAAAACTGAGCCCCATGAAACAAAGCCGCTTCATTTGTGATAAAAATGGCTAGTTAATATTGAAAATATAGTTCATACAAGAAGCGCTCATAATCAAGTGGATTGAAAACAATCACCGAGGGTAAGCAACGACGGCGCGGTCAGTACCTGGATGGGTGACCGCATCATATATTAAGAGCGTTTCCATGATTCAGGGGTCACGTTAAGCAGTCGGTTCCGGTTGTTATGATAAGATAGCAGTCGTGAAGCTCAGTTGGAGGCCTTTGGTCCAAAAACATCGAACGGCAAGATTACGTAGCTACAACGTGTCTTGCCAGTCCTCAACCCGCACTCGGCCAGCGTGGGGACATGTGGCCTTGGCCCTCTCCTGGGAGGAGACCCGAACCCAGCAGTGGGACTTTATGGGTTATTACTTCGTCCAGCTATAGTTGAACCACAGTACTTTAGTAAGCGTCTGTAATTTTTTCAGTTCATGTAACTTTTTTTGGATAATCCAATACAAAAATAATGTTTTCATTTTATGGTAATAAAAATAATAAATATTTCGGACACTTAATACACAAAACCATCTAGTTCAAAACTAAGCAAAGCTTGTATTATGGGTACTAGACAACTGATATAAACACATAAACATACCTTTTTTTTTGTAACTAAATACAAATTATACATAGAAAACAACATAGAAACAAATATTTGCGGGTCATACAAACATTTGGTCCGACCCGGTAATCAAACCCGTGACCTCAAGTACAGCAGTCCAAACGCTACAACTGCGTAACCGAGGCATTCAATTATATTTTTTTAAACTAAGCATAGATTCAAAACGCCAAGCTCTACAAAAAGCACTTATGTATTTCCATTTTGAAACAGCATCCTAAAGCTGCCTGGAAGAGATTGCTTTTGGCAATAAGACCGCCTTTATACACTAAATATATTTAAAAAAAAACGAACATCTTACACACAAGATCATCTAGACCCAAACTAATGGGTACTAAATAACTGATATAAATACATAAACATATTTTTTTTGTAAATACATACATATAATACATAGAAAACACCTAAACTCAGAAACAAACATTTTTGGATCACAAAAATATTTAGTCCGACCCGGGAATCGAACCCGAGACCTCTTAATCAGCACCCACATACGCTAACCACTCGACCAACAAGGCAGTTGACAAACTAGAAATTTGATTTTTACGTTCATTCATGTAACTCTGTAATATGGTGTGCAAATAAAGAGTTATCTATCTATCTATCTTGACGTTCTCCAACCTCTTGAAGGCCACCCATTATTCATAAAACAAGATATGTACCACGATAATTCATGACACGCCAGCGATGTTCCTGATGATAATTAATTATTATGAGTAAGCTCCAATGAAGATCCCCATTTCAGAAGACAAGTCTAGTTAACGTACGACCTGACTAACGCATGACTCACCTACTAGCCAACGTCACATTCCTATTGAACCACCTGACAACCTGGACACTGCCAAATCTATTTTTGATAACAGGTAACACAATTAACAGACATTTTTGAACTTTAAACCACTAGCCGTAAAGATATAATTTGTACAGCAGATTTGTAGTTTCTTTAGATTTACAAATTGGAGTTCAATTTGTATTGAGATATAGTTGAAAGTTGATTGGTGTTCTCTCCGCGATTATAATTTGATAGGTATCGCCAACCGTCATTTTATAAGTATATTGAATGACAAGAATTCTTGACTATGCGATCGTGTCAACAATGGTTGCTTTGACATTTATTTTGGCTAAGGATCGATGGTTCTGATACGATATAAGTTTCACGTTAGATGAAGTACATATTTACAAGTCTACTTACAAAATGCTGAACACAGGGCTCTCCTTATAAAAGAAGTTTTGTTGACTTACAGTACGACTATTGTCAGATAAATTGAAATAGCGTTTGTTTGTTTTTTCTCCTCTTTCCATACAACATCAATATATTGCCCTGTGTAGTTTTTTTTATGTATTACCTGTCAAAATGACTCAGCCCTGCCTGATGGAAAGAGAAATCAGGAGTAGTGGCAACCGTCCTCACTGTCACTGCGGACAATGCAACACGGTGACCCTCACTATGGCGGCCTAGTGAGTTGCTTACCCCCGCCACCTTGGTCAGCTCTTACGACACCCATAGAAAGAATAGTGATGTGTGAACTGTGGACTACCAAAAGCTGTAGAATCCAGGAGTAGGGGTCACCATGCTTATTGTGAGGGTAGACAATGTAGCATGGTGACCCCTACCATGGCAGCCTGGTTTGATTAATTAATTGGTACTGATACTCGGTAAAGCAGCACAGCACTTTCCTAAGAGGTCTATATAGGTTTTTTTTTTAATTATAATCACGCATTGTCTTTAAGGAAGACCACTATACTAAAACATTGTATGGAGGGGGATTTTACAAGCACAAGAAACCGACACCCAGACTTAGAAGAACAATTTATGGATCACACATAGTCTTGTAATATGTGGGGATCGAACACTCAACACTCGGCAAAGTAGAAGGTGACCGCTTCAACTACTATTCCATTCGTGAAGACTATTGGTCGGGCAAAAAGTGTTTTTGGGTTTTTCTTGCAGGAAATTCCTAGTAGCAGCTCGGAGTTTGAAGGTTTAGTGGTGATTCACGCCCGTGCCTCGAAGATAACGTAAAGCCATCGGTCCCGGTTGTCATGAACATCTATGCCAATCGTTATTGGGAAGCCAATGCCCTCAAATTAACTAACAAATTAGTTCAACCTTCGAATTTCAGTTCTCCCTTAGGGCTACGGAGGTCCGATGCTAGTCGCTCCGTGGAAAAACTGAAATTCAGGTGAAACCGGTTGAACTAGTAGGCGACCCCAAACAATAGTAAGAATAAGACTAGGAAGAAGAAGAAAAATATCCCATAAATTTATTGAAAGTTTTAAAGAGATTTTCTAAAAGTATACAGTCGAGGTTATTTATATTGAACAAGTATAGTAGCTGTCTGGCTAAACAAACGCCATGATCATATGAAAGGCGTGGTCTGTCTACAAACATCCTGTTAGCCTATTCGGGTCTAGGATTTAGAACAAACAAAATTATTAAATTCCCAGGTTAGCCGAGTGTGGTTTGGGAGCTGGGTAATAGCCGTAAAAACAGACAACAGACAGATAAAACATTTTAAATTGCTTCTATGATGTTAGTAATATACTTTACTTTACAAATATACTTTACAAATTTATACTTTTTTTTATAAAAGACAACTCCCCCATTAGGAACATAAATCCTGTGTCGGGGAGGACTTTACAAACCTATAAGAAACGAACATAACGAACAACCAGACTTAGGGTCTGTTTCACAATGTCCAAGTAAAGTCCTTAGTAAGCTATTTGCCACTCAACTGTCAAATAAAATCATCGTTCGCGTTTCACAATCTTCAAATAAGCATAACTGGTAATTAAAGTGCTTAGTAAATTATAGGTTAGATGATCTGTCAAATAAGGAAATAATTTTATGGTAAAGTTACTTGTCAGATCATAAAATCAGACAGAAATCGAGAAAATATTAAAAATGGATCTATTTAATGCACTTGACGACGAATTAGATGATCTTTTCTTGTTCTTCAATATATGTTTATTTACTTCGACCAATTGAATTAATATATCGACCTCCTCACGTGTAAAATTAATACTCTCCCGTTTTTGATTCATTGTTTGAGGCAAAATAAAAGACAATGATTAAAATAAAAAAGAAATACAACAAACGAAGCATTTACTTACAAGCCAATTCAAGTGTTTTTTTTTTTCTATGACAGTTGCTTCACACTTCGTTTTACATAAAAATAAACCGAATTCTAAACCAGCTCCTTTGTATCAATAAAATTGTTGCAGACTGTAAATAAAGTATATGTAATACTTACGTATCATAAAATAATGCATTTTTATTCATTCATCATATTTTTAGGAGTGATTTAATCAAAAAATATTTTATGTTATTATATGTTTAGTAAACTGAAACGTCAAAGTGCGACGTTGCCAGTTTTATCACACAAATAACAAACTGACACTTAAAGTTAACGGTTAGATGTTTGTGAAACGCAAACTGTTTTAACAGGGAGTTATATGTGCCTGATAATTTATTTGTCATTTAGTTAACCAATAATTTACTCAGACTTTGTGAAACAGACCCTTAGAAGAATAATTTGCTAATCACAAAAAATGTTGTCCCACGTAACATTTGAACCCACGACACTTGGCAAAGTTGAAAGCGTGGCGACCACTTAAACCACGTTTGAATAGATATATTTATACATATATACATAGTATACATAAAGCGTGAAGTAAGTCAAAATAACAAAGCATGTCTGTATAAATTTAATGAATCCACACAAAAGCAGTTGGAAAACATAAAACACATTAACTATTTCGTCAGTACAAGGTTGTTTATGAATGATAGTCCAGTCCACGGGAACAGCTCCAAGGCCCATCTCCTGGTTTAAATATAGCAAAAATATCACCTGTTGTTGTGACGTGCCGTGCGTCGATAAGTTCGACACGGATTGGGTTGAGAGGAAGTGGCAGTTGTGGATGAATACATCGTAAAGTATTTGTGATGAATGGTTTATAAACTTTAGTTTGGATAGAAATATTTACAGATAAATAAAGTTGACGTGTCTGTTTATAATATGAAATTAAAAGCTTTTCACTTAAAGCTTAAGGAGATATATACCACTAAAATCTCTGATACAGCTGGACCGATTTCAACTGGGTTTTAACGAGAAGATAGCTGATAATTTAAAGAGTAAGTTAGGCTACCTTTTTTGGACGAACTTTGCTCTGTGGTTACCTGTACGATGCACGATGAGAAGTGAGAGAGAGAAGAGAGAGAGAAAGAAAGACAGACACGATAAACTTCGTTCTTTTTGCGTTGGGAATTTAGAATCTGGTAGTGTGTTTTGGTTATCCTTGTAAATAGTAGCCTGTATCTTTCCTCAAGAATCATAATCTATCTACATGCCAAAAAGAGTAACTTTATATACTACTAGCTTTCCGCCCGCGGCTTCGCCCGCGTGGAATTCGTTTATATCGCGCGACACGGTATGGGTAGATTAAACAATCTTACATGATTTTATGTTTGATAATAAGGAACGTTGACACAAACTTTCGTCCCGTATTTCAAACCCTTCTACCTTTATTTTGGCGATAAAAAGTATCCTATGTCCTTTCCCAAGTTCAGTTCTATCTTCATACCAAATTACATCAAAATTGGTTCAGTGGTTTAGGTGAAAGCATAACAGACAGACAGACAGAGTTACTTTCGCATTTATAATATTAGTCGTAGTAGTAGATTACACTATTGGAAAGCAGAGATTTCATCAAACAGAAAACACCCCATTTTTTAAAAAAAAGTAGATATTTTGACAAGTGAATTTTCGCTATTAAGTCCAAATAGGGTGAAAAAATTAAATATTTCAAACCAAAAAAATTACAGTGTATTTGGGATATAAAATGGTAAGTTTTCACTAAACTTCGTTTAAAAATGATTTTATTTTTAAAAGATAAAAATAGAAAACGAAAAACTTTTTTTAATTTTTCACATATAATTTGAGGTTATGTGAAAAAAGTGTAAATAAAAAATCGGCCAAGTGCGTGTCAGGCCACGTACAGGAAAGGGTTCCTCAGTCACCCATAATGGTACGTGGATTAGAAATTGTATCCAATGGATAATTGTTATGTTTACGTTTTAATGCGTTAATTTTGTATGACGTTTTCTAAGTAAGCGCATTGTAGAAGTTAAGCCTCTGTAACTCCTGAACTAACAAAGTCATCTACTTCGTTATAGTTTTCAAGTTCATTAGTATAAAGTTCATCATATGGACCAGTTTAGCTTTTAGAGGGGATGGATGCCCGGTTTTACCAAAAAGTGGCCTTTAAAGTGACATTTCTCGCAAACGGATACGTAAATCAAAAAATCGTCTCGAGAACCCTGTATTGTTTTTAAAAAACCTATCTAATGATACCCCACATGATGGGGTAGCCGCGAGAAATAAAACATCCACATTTTACGTGTCATAAATATTTTTCATAATTTTATTGTAGCAAATGTGTCGACGTTATTACAATATATATATATATATATATATATATATATACGTAATTATAATATTTAGCCATCCAAAGTGACTCTACCCTGCCTGATGGAAAGCATGAGCAGAATCCAAGAGTCGGGGCTACCACACTTGGTGCCCATGCAGACAATAATGTATGGCGGCCCACACTATGGCGGGTTAGTGAGATGCTTTTTCACGCCCCGTCCGAGGAGGACCCGAAAACCTCCCCCCCTACCCGACTCCCCTCAGATCGCAGATCGCCCGTAAATTATTTTTCCTTTCATTTTTATAATATTCTCCTCCTTTTCCAATGGGTTTCATCGTACTTTAATTTTGCTTTCAAAAATTATCAACCCTGGTCTACTGGTCTTTATTTCATTTACAAACTATCATTATGGTTGCCATGCAAGTGTGTTATGCCTAGCAACCTGTGAAGTTTTGACAGGAGATAAACAGTGATACATTTTGACATCTACGATTTATGTATTTTTTTAATCACCTAGGTAAAAAAGTAAAAAACCTTTGTATCTCGATTATTGCAGTAAAATGTAGCCTATGTCCTTTCCCAAGTTCAGTTCTATCTTCATACCAAATTTCATCAAAATCGGTTCAGTGGTTTAGGCGTGAAAGCGTAACAGACAGACAGACAGAGTTACTTTCGCATTTATAATATTAGTAGGGATATATACTATATACTTTACTTTGTGTTTGTATGAGTTGTCTTTTTTTTTAAATATATATTTAAGCCTACCAAAGTGACTCTACTCTGCTTGATGGAAAGCATGAGTAGAATCCAAGAGTAGGGGCCATCATGCTCATTGTGATAGTAGACAATGTAGCATGGTGACTCATAACATCGAGGCCTGGTTACATAATTGAATGATACAAGCTCAACAATGATATATAGTACCCATAATACAAGCTCTGCTTAGTTTTGGACTAGATGATGTTGTGTGTTATGTTCGAAATATTTATTTACATTTATTTGTTTATGCCAAATTTCATTGAAACCGGTACAAACATAAGAGGCAGAGGCAGACCGATTTTACTTTGAAATGTATAATATTTGAATGGAGATATGGATTTATACGTAGTTTTTTTCAATTCCAAAATATCCAATTACGAACCGTTTCGAAATTGGATTTAGTGTGGATTTATATTCCTAAGTCTTACGATTTTAATCTGTAATGAAATGAAACAGCTGATGGCCCAGTTTCTAACAGACAGGAAGTAAATAAAGGAACAAGAATGAAACCGAAGATTTATCTTTAAATCTTTAAATAGGCTTGCTTAAATTTGCATCGACCCGTTCCTGACACGTTGTTTTATATACTAGCTTTTGCCCGCGGTTGCGCCCGCGTGTAGGTCCGTCACGGCAGTAAATAGCAGCCTATGTGTTATTCCGATATGTAAGCTATATTATTGTGAAGTTTTATTAAAATCCATGCAGTAGTTTTTGCGTGGAACAGCAACAAACATACGTACTCGCACACTTTTGCGTTTATAATATTAGTAAGGATTGAACTATGTGTTCACGACCAAAACATGTCTTACAATTATGTTTCTATAATGTATCGATAGATGGCGTTGTACCATTTGTCTAAATCGCGCTAGTGTTTCCTTTTTATGCAGTAGTCTAAGGTACTTTGATGTGTTTTATAAATATACGCTACATGAACTAGGTAGTAGAGCCACGCTTATTTCAGCACGAAGGGGCTGGCTCAACCGGGGCAGTACTACCCTCATACAGAACACCATCCTAAAAATGACAGTATTCTTGCTGTCGTATTTCGTTTGTGAGTGTGAGACCTAGGATAGTGACACCTGCTCCTGAATTCTACTCATGCTGCAAAGAAAAGAAAAACATAACAGTTGTGGTTTCATATCTCGGAATTTTAAAACTTTTATGTGGGTAATACTATTCACTTTTAAACCCCTAAAAGGTAAAATACGAGATAAATTGTTGAATCGACCTTCGTAAAGTTTAAAGTTAAAAACACGAAACCCAAACTTATATTAATAAAGGTAATGTGACTTTATTTGTATGTTTGTTGTGCTTTCACACTTATAGTACTACTTTAAAGTTTGTGTATTTTCTATGTATAATATGTATGTATTTACAAAAAAAAGTATATTTATGTATTTAAATCAGTTGTCTAGTACCCATAATACAAGCTTTGCTTAGTTTGGGACTAGATGGCGTGGTGTGTAAGTCCGAAACATTTATTAATTATTATTACTTCAAATTATTTCACTTAAGGAAAGATAAGTGAGTAACAATAGCTACCTTTACCGCGATAACTAACATACAAGCAAGCCGAACCGCGAGCAAAACCTAGTCTATAACTAGAATAGTTTCATTTTACATTTGATATTCAACCTCTATTTATTTTTAATATAACGCCGAGCGCCGGGTAGTAGTGTTTGTTTGATATTTTTAGCACAAATGTCTGTGCGCTTCGATTCTATGAAACACTATGAAATTGTCTATATTAGTTCTTCAGTTACCTCATATCTCTTCTACTTTATGTTCTATTATAACGTGTGTGTTGTGTTCCTGAATTCAGGCAGCAGAAGCGTAATTTTAATGGTTAACGATATTACAGGAAACCCAGCAGATGGGTCAATTGATACTCATTGGCAAGTGTAACTCAAAATTTATAACTGTACTTACTAGATTTTGATCATGTCGGCTTTCATGGGCAAGATAAGCCTATGTCCTTCTTCAAGAATCGAAATATCTAACAGACAGACAGACGAACAGAGATATTTTTGGATATGTTATATTAGTATGAATAGTATTAGACTGCCTAGTATTAGTAACATATGTGGCTGCTGACCAAGAGGTATCGGGTTCGATTCCTGGGTAAATATTTGAGTGATTCACAAACATTTGTTTCGGAATCTGGGTGTTTTCTATGTATAATATGTATGTATTTAAGTATGTTTATGTGTTTATATCAGTTGTCTACCCATAATACAAGATCTGCTTAGTTTGGGATAAGTAAGTAATAAAGTAATAAATATTATTAAATATTTATATGTCGCATCAGGGTGGCCGAGATGCGAAACATCGGGTCTTCATCATGATCCGACATAGTTTTTGATAAATGTAGGCACTGACTTGGGTACTCGAACGAAAGAAAATTTAAATCAAAACAACTTTAATTTAGTAACGGTTTTTACAATATGGAAACAAACACGTGCGTTCGTACTGAGCGTATGCCAAGACTGTCCGAGGTAGAATGACCACCGCCATATCTTCCCGCCAGTCATCGCTGCATCCCCTTTACCGACGATCATGTCCAAGCGGGAGGGCGCCACTTGCGTTTCCGTTGAAGATTTATTAATTCACTGAAATAATTCTTAGATGGCGCTGTCCGTCGCACCATAGCATCAATCCACGACATTTTCGGTAATGATTTATTAGTTCACGATCAATCCACGACATATAAATATTATTATTCATTTTATATTTTGGCCTTAGGTTATTGGAAACAATAACGTCGTCGCCGTCAGACCTAGATGGGTGACCATTTGAGGCATGATATGTTATGAGCGTTTCCCTGACTTGGAGGTCACGTTAAGCAATCGGTCCCGGTTGTTATCATAACATAGCAATTGTGCAGCTTCGGGTGGCTTAAAGACATCTAAGGGCAAGGTTACGTAGCTACAACGGGTCTTGCCAATCCCCAACCCGCACTCGGCCACCGTGGGGACGTATGGCCTTAGCCCTCTCTTGAGAGCAGACCCGATCCCAGCAGTGGGACGTTATGGGTTGTTGATTGATTGATGGATAGTATGAATTGTTGTTCTCTAAATTCTGCCTATGTCACTAGCCTATGTCACTCACAAATAACGTAGCCTTCTATTGGTAAAGGAATTTTCAAAATCGGTTCAGTCTATCCAGAGGTTACCTCTTACAACATCGTAGGGGTAGAAAAATAGATGTTCGCCGATTCGCAGACGTAACCGATATGCACACAAAACTTCATGAGAATCGCTCGAGCTGTTTCGGAGGAGTTTAATTACAAACACCGTGAATCCGTGATACGAGAATTTTTTATATAAGACTGGCTTTTGCCCGCGGCTCCGGCCTATGGTAGGTTATCGCGGTAAAAAGAAGCCTCAGTGTTATTCTGATATGTAGGCTATATTATTGTGAAGTTTCATCAAAATCCATTTAGTAGTTTTTGCGTCAAAGAGCAACAAACATAAATACATGTTCACAAACTTTCGCGTTTTTTAATATTAGTAGGATAGATGTATTACTTTGTATGAAAATAAATAATGAATAACGTGATTAATTATTGACGGTAAACATCTGTTTTCTAAAAACGGTGGTTCACTGGCAATGGTTTTTTTAGCATAAACAATTTATAGTTTTTTGGTGCTAATTATAATACGAATTCGATTAGAAATAGAATCTTTGATTTGGTGTTCTCTTTTATACCTCTATATAACAGAATCCAGAGAGTATTTTTTTTATTTTTTTAGTTATTATGAGCACCCAAAACATTACTTTAACGATTTTTGTACATCTTATTTATCTGTGTAAAAAAAATATATGTTTGAATTCGTATCTTGAACTCCATTAATTTTGAAAGAGTTTGGTAAATCATAATTTTAATAGAGAATCATATTTTCGATTTGGCTCCATTCAAATTAGAAGATTAAACATATCACCTCTTTACGTGAAAATATATAATGACAAGAATGTAGTCGTGGTTAGGTTTCCTACTTCAGTGCATCGGTTATCTTTTTACTTTCTTATAAACTAGATAATGTCATAATTTTTACAATCAGCAGACACATTTAGTTTTAAATGCCATTTCATTACGTCGTGTTGTCTAAATATAAAAAATAGTTAGACTACAGTTAATTGTAGTATATACCTAATAAATAAATTTATTTATTTATTAAATACCTATTTATTTTTCACAAACTACACTCAGATGCAGAACAAATTATTGTGCTCATTAGGCCGTAAAGATTATCCATTAAACTAATGTTATCTTTTTCATGAATGGGTCTATCCGGAGCTATGAACAAAAATTGGTAAATTGTTGCCTGTCAACTACAAACTAAAGTTGTTTTCACAATAAGAAGACAACCGCTCTAGCCTACAGACAGAGACAGACTAAAACGAATCACGTCATAATATTCAAAATTTAAACACGTTTGTTGCAGGATTGCCGTATTTTTAATTCAACTTTACGTATAGACCGCAAACATTCTAAGAAATGGAGATTTACGGGTTGGTTCCCATGTTGCCATGTAAGGCGCATTTCAGAAGACATAATGCTCAAATTCCTGTGTCGGCCTCGGGTGAGTCAGCGAGGTTAAAATAGCACCTAGTGACGTCACAGGCTGTGTGCCACTGCCACAAAAACGGAATGCTCCGCACTTGCCAAATTTAGCTGTTATTGCTTTGACCCATTTTAAGACACATGATTTTTGAAAAAAGTTGCGGTAAGTTATAAATTATGTTTAAGAAAAACACTGCTCAGTGTCGTAATTTTCTGAAATATTATGATGGTGCCGTCATTGAAGTGTTTTCATCATCAATAGCTAATGCACGAGATATAAGTACCTAATAGCTCAAAAGCTTCATTTTGACTTACAACACCACGCCAGTCCTGCGTAGTTGCTCTCTCTTCTCTTTCATATCAACGGGTGTCCCTTTTCCAGGTTCGATCCCCACCAATCTCACAATGACTCCACCAGCAGTGGACTGCTCACACATTTACAATGATAACTATCACCCCTGTTTCATTGAGCTTTCGATTCGATCTTTTTTTTTAATATATATTTAAGCCTGCCAAAGTGACTCTACTCTGCCTGATGGAAAGCATGAGTAGAATCCAGGAGTAGGGGTCACCATGCTTATTGTGAGGGTAGGCAATGTAGCATGGTGACCCTTACCATGGCAGCCTGGTTAGATTATTATGCTTCATTCTCCCGGCCTTCGAAGGGCGGGAGAATGATGCAGAATGATTGGGATGATTGTCATTATTAGGATGGTCCTTTGTGTGAGGGTAGTACTGCCCCGGTAGAGGGGGCCCATTCGTGCTGAAATCAGCGTGGCTCTACTACCTACACACTCACCAACGACAGACGACAGCACAAATGCTGCTGTCACTATAGTAGGTCTTCTGTGACAGGGTAGTACCACCTCGTTCGAGCCGGCCCGTTTGTGCTGAAATTGATTGATGTATTAATTTGAAAATATTTGTACCTTTTCTTTAATAATAACATATTTCAACTTGTCAACTTGACTGTACAAAGTACTGAAGCGAAGACCGCATCTTGATAAACGTAGTGTGGAGTGAGAAAAAGCAAGCAAAGGTTCTATGGTATGCCTTGAGAGAGGCCAATGTCCAACATTGAACTGCAGTAGGCCGATGATGATGATGTATAAAGTACGAAAATATATCCTACCTAATTTAAAATCCGACGTTCTTGTTTGGTGTGTCAGGTTATTCTTACAGAAAATAGGACTCATTCATTGCGCGATACAGACTCTAAAGATACGACCCCGGTTGTCATGAACATCTATGGCAATCGTTATGGGAAGTCAGTGCCCTCAAATTTACTGACAACTAGTTCAACCTTCGAATTTCAGTTCTCCCTTAGGGTTACGGAGGTCCGATGCCAGTCGTTCCGTGGGAAAACTGATATTCGGGAAAAACTGGTTGAACTAGTAGCCGACCCAAAATAATATTGGGACTAAGACCAGGAAGAAGATGAGATTCTCTGAGCAAATGGGGGGCCTCCATAATTACATACAGTACAGCTAACACATTGTAAATAGCAATAAAAGTTTATTAGTGTAGCTTATTTGAAAAGGCTAACAATATTGGCAGTAAAATATATCTAACGCGAAATCGGCAAGGAAGAAATAAATCTTGATAGTTTACGAACCTTTTACAAGTGTTGATACGTACTGAAACACTCGATCTTTTTTCTAAATTTTGCTTTATTTTTTATCCGTTAAGGATATAATTTGATAAGAAAATGAGAAATAATCATCATGGTTATGTTTTCAAAAACTTAAAGCACGATAAGGCAATCACAAATTTGTTATGAATTATTCATTAAAAAAACATCCGTTTTTCCTGTGATGACGGATAAAGAATACGGGAGTGTAATCACCCCTATTCATCCCGTGGGTTTCCTAGGAGTCGGAGAGAGTGCAAATAACGCACGAGAGCATCACTGCATAAAATAAAGAAAAACTCTAAACAAATCAAATCTATCCGTATGGCCAGCTTGATATAGTAGGCCAAAACCTTCTCAGGATAGGTCAATGTCCAGCAGTGGAATTTTAAATGTATATTTTAGACATAGAAATTACAGCGACTATGGGTTTTGTTCAAGGTCGTTGCTTGAATTTGAGGACTGTTAAAAGATGTGATGTGATTTGATAATGTCAACTCATTGTACTTGGTTATTCTTTTTTAATAGTTAATCATTATTTTTCACAATTCAAGTTGCAAGTTGATCAAACGCAAAGAGGAAATCGATAGAATGTAAATTTTCGTTAATTTGTTTGTTGAGCTGCCGTCAGTGGGCGTAATTGTTTACTTACATTTGTCGAAACGCTCGCAAGGAATGAAGAAACATATTCATTTGCTATTATTTGACTTTCATTACCGATGTTCGTTAGTTCAGTCTGCTATCAATACACGGTAGATACGCAATATGCAACGTTTTTATTTATGAGTCTGGGTATTCTTTAAGTCCTTTTCATGTACGTTATTATAGTAACCTGCACATTTTGACAGCGGTAACTTAAGTTCCAGATCATCATCATCAAGAGCCTTTAACAGTCCACTGCTGGACATAGGTCTCTGATTTGAAAGAGAGGTTTTGGCCTACTATAACACGCTGGCCAAACGGGTTGGTAAGGGGTTTGTTTCAAGTTTTCCTTCTCTTGGCAGTGATGGCTTATTTTGTTCCTACAGTCGCCTCTTACACCCATGGAATGAATAGGGGTGGTGACACTTTTTATTCTTAATCCGTCACCATACGACGAGTTCCAGATTGTTCCATATAGGCACAAGTTTATTTGTGTTAACCGGGCACTGAGTCATCCAGAATAGAATAGAATGTAAGTAATAAGTCCAGCAGGTCTTCTCAAGTCCCATTTTTAGAACTACAAGTAGCTTTTAGATGGAGGAAGAATTATTTTAGAACTATAATTGTTAAATCATTATAGGTAGGTAGTAGAGCCATGCTGATTTCAGTACGAATGGGCCGGCTCGACCGGGACAGTGCTACCCTCACACAGAAGACCATCCTAATAATGACAGTATTTTTGCTGTCGTATTTCGTTGGTGAGTGTGAGACCGGAGGCCTAAATATTCTGGATCATTCAACCGGCTTTAGGAGGCCGGGAGAATGATGCAGAATTTTCTGACCAGGCTGCCATGGTATGGGTCACAATGCTGCATTGCCTACACTCGCAGTGAGGATGGTGGCCCCTACTCCTGGATTCTACTCATGCTTTCCATCAGGCAGAGTAGAGTCACTTTGGTAGGCTTACATATAAAAAAAAAAATTGCTCTAATTTTTAAAACTGAAATTATAACTTCAAAATATAATAAAATTATTTTCAAGGAAGGGTACAAAGTATTTAACTTCACGCTGCAGCTATTAAGAGCTGAACAGCATATATGAAGCTTCGGGAAACGTCTTGTGTTCTTATAAACATGATTTTGGCTTTAAATAGTACTCTGTTAAAACAGTTGGCGCGCCCGGCGGTGATTCATGAGATGAGCTCGCGCGAAAACTTTTGTAATAGAATGTAATGGTGCGCGGTGGTGTGCGTGGGTATCCTCGACCTTCAAGGGCTCGTACTGAACACAATAAATTCATGTGAGAATACACCATCTTTGAGCTGTAAGCTTTGGTATATCTTTACCTTTGAGTTAAATAGCTCACATGGCCGAAAAATATTTTGAAAAGAACTGACTTTACTAAGCATGAAAAAAAGCATTAGTAGAGCGGTGGTCACCAGCTTCTTTACGATAATGCAGCATGGTGAGCCACACGATGCCGGTCTATAAAGTTGAAAACCCAGACCTCATTAAAAATTCAAAATTAGTTAAAATATGAATAATAGCTGTAACCCTCATATTGAGTGTAGCAGAGATTTGTTTTTATTTCGTCTCTACCACCCAAAACTAGAAAATTATTATAGAAATTTATCCCCAGATATTCTTGATTTAAAACATAATAATACTTACTATAAAACATTTCATTAGCTTGCAGATCTTATAAATTTATTGTTTTTAAATTATTGTAAAGTAATATGTATTGTAGAACATAAAAATAAAGCTAATAAGCTCTCATCACAATCAATCGACTAGAACTTATTTGTATTATCAGAAAGATAGGTGAGAAACACGTTTAAACTGACGATCGAAACAGTTACGTTTTGAAATGATTTTATTATTAAAAAATCAATGTTGAGTATCTTAAAAAATTCCCTAACATCGGCTATTTAATTAAAGCACAAAATAATTTATGTTCTTGTATCGTTTGCCTTACGCTTCATTTATGTAAAATAATGTAATAATGTCCGTGTTGGACGGATTAAGAATACAGAGTGTCACCACCCCTATTTATCACGCGGGTGTCGTAAAAGGCGACTAAGGGATAAACTACGAAGGACAACATCAATGCAAAGAGAAGGAAAACTTGAAACCAACCCTATACCAACCCGTCTGGCCAGCGTGGTTTAGTAGGCCAAAACCTCCTTTCTAAGGAGAGGCCTATGTCCAGCAGTGGACTGTTAAAGGCTGTTGATGATTGATGATGTAAAATAATTGTCAACAAAATTATCGTATCTCAAAATTGGCACAAAAGATTGTGTAAATTTCTATGTGGCTACATACATACGGTACTTGTATGTGTGTAGCTACGCAGAAATTATAATGCATTTAAAAGTGTCCATCCTAGCAATAAATACCTATGTATGTATAATGTTAAGAAAGTTTAATTTCCGCATTACCAAAACAAATAAACATTATTATTTTCAAGTTTGAAATGGAAACGATTCCCAGAAAATTTATCTACAGTGAGACGAGATTCACCAGACAAAAATCTTTGAAATTTTGACTAAAGAAATCTAAAAGAGTTTAAAAAAGAAAACAATAATGGTAGAAGACGGTTAAAATTAAATATTTTTGTCACGTAAAGGACATATCTTTAGATAGACGAAGCGGCAAAGTAAAATATACTGCAATGTCAATCTTTCAACAGTCATACTTCTGCCATGTGTACCTAATAAGAGTTCGAAACATAATTAATAGATATTAGAGTCAGATTAAATATATAATACAGGTGTTGATTGATCATCGATCGGTTAAATGAGTAGCAACTAATTTAGAACATTGACACGGTTCGGGGTTGAGTAATTTGGTATTAGGTAGCGAACATATTGCAGTCATGGTACTTTGTAAGCAGTTATATTTATAAAAAAAAAAAAAAAGTATATATTATATCTATTTTAGTTATATTTATTATGTCACTATACATCACCAGCAGAAAGGGTCATACACTGCGTGGTATCTAAATTAAAACTTGAGGATTCTTTTGTATTTATGAATAAATGATGCAGAGAAGCATCTCACTAGGCCGCCGTAGTGTGGGTCAACTGCTTTTTCCATCAGGCAGAATGGTCACTTTATCAGGACATAAAATATTTATATGTTTATATATAAATATGGAAATACACTCTTTATTGCTAGCAATAGTAAAGTAAGTATTTTTAACTGAGGTATAAACCGGAGGAGGTTTTTAATTCGGACCGAATTTTTTATGTATGTGGTCTTATCTTTTTACAGAGTAGTCCGATGTTAATAATTCTTATTTAGTTAAAAGTCTCATCGTCATCAACAGCCTTTAACAGTCCACTGCTGGACATAGGCCTCTCCTTAGAAAGCAGGTTTCGGCCTACTATACCACGCTGGTTAGATGGGCTGGTATGAAGTTTTCCTTCTCTTTGCATCGCTGTTGTCATGCGTAATTAAAGTCCCATACAAATTTAAAAAAAAAAGCCAACCTTAATGGTAGAAAAATAGGAAATGATTGGTCATTCAATGATTGTTTTATAAATACGCATAACTTTTTTGAAAGTACATCTCAGGCTCAGTCCCATATGAATTATAACTCACTGATCATTCGGTAAATTTTATTAAATTAGATGGACTACAAAGTAGGATTTTCCGATAGTTACTACCTAATTTGAAAATGTAAAAAATGTATATTTATAGCAATTTGTAGCTTATACCTAACTGCAAATAACCCTTTTTATTTCAGGCACAGTAAAGAAGAACCTAAATGTCTAGTTTGAAGTATTCTGCAGAACATTCCTCGTGGAAAAGGCTATAGAGGACTGCCATAGAAGCGACATCTCTTCGCAACTGCAGAGTTAAGTTATAACAGTTTTTTTTTATTTTCTGCTCCATTCCATAAATGGGACTGCAGAAAGCTATAGAAGAGATACCTTATTCTTATCCGTTTGCTGTTTTATTGTTATTCAGAAAGGAAATTAAAAGATTAGCATCTATATCTAAGCAAGATAAAAAATACTCCGCTTCGCTTGTGCACTGTGTGCACACCTTACAAGCGCATGTGTCACCTGCAATGTATTTATTGTTCGACATTTGCCAACAGATTGGATATAGTGCAACATGACACTTGTTGCTAACACTGGCATATGTCTGCGGGGTTCTTCGCACTCCTTACATTTTTATTATAATGAGCTGTCAAAACTCGTGATTTACCTGATATTATTTGATACTTTAACGTACATATAATTACTACTAATTCAAGTCACCATTGTTTCTGGAAATCTTTCAAGTAAAAGGAGATCATCCTGTATGTGGACCTTAATATCTGAGGCCTGAAGCCCAACCTGCCTTATTAGATTAGTTCATGACTAGAAACCCTTATAGATTCGTCATGTCCGTCCGTCCTCTACCTACTGCCCAAACGGTTGGTGCTATAAAGATGAAACTTTTCATGAACAGGTATTGTAATAACGTTGACAAAGTGCTACAATAATTTTATGAACAATATTTTTATTTAGGGTACCTCCTATTCTATGCGTGGCCTGACCCGCACTTGCCCTATTTTATTGTTACGTTTTGAAACTCCCGAGTTCCGTCACTCTACCAGGATTTGCGACGAGGCGATATGTTATTAATAAACCGACTAAAACCTTTTTTTTTCACTAATTGATACCCACTAGTAGCCGACTCCAAATAATCTTGGAATTAACATAGCTTATCAATGAGTAATTCACGACTTACGGCAGAATTTACCGCATATTTCGTTATACATATTTGCGAATAGCATCTAACATTAAAAAATTAGTGACATAGGCATCTATGTGTATACCAGCTCCGCTCGCGTTCGTTCCATCCTTTATTGCGTGGTAGTGTAAAAAAATAGTATACGTCCTATTTTCAGACCTACCAAATAAACACATAAATTGTATAAGAATCGATCAAGGCGTTTCGGAGGAGAACATTGTGACACGAGAATTTTATATAGGTACATATACTAGCGACCTGCCCCGGTTTTGCACGGGTAGATACAGTTTGTTTTCTTACTACAATCTGTCTGTCTGGGACATTTAATAATAGGTTTGTCTTGATGTTCATTGGCGTGCTTAGATTGCGACTTTATAACAGCCGTTATAGTTATCGCGGCAATATACTGAAACCTTCCTCGAGAATCAATCTATCCATGACTGGAAGCAGTAAAATTGGTACAGTTCTTTTTAAGTGTAACGCGAACAGACAGACACGGTCGAGGACTTTGTTTTATAAAATGTAGTGATATAATACATCTATTCTATGTACGCTTGAAATGTAGTTAATCTTCACGTGTTTCTAGCTATTATTACGTCAACACGAAGCCATGAAAATATGTGTACGTCAAACACGTTATAGAAATAATACCGTTACTTTATCTCAGTCTTCCGTTTTGGTTACATACATAGACGCACACAGTTGCTCTTTTTACACGCTTTTTATTAGCTTCACCTGTATGTTTGTTTGTAACCGACTTCTTTGGGTGCGATTTTGACCCACTTTAAACGGCCAGATTTCGTTCAAACTTTGTAGATTTATCGAGAACCGATGACAATACACTAATTTGAAAAAAAAATAAAAAACTTTTTTTATTCTCAAAGAAAAGTAGTTTAAAAAAAATCTTAACAAACACGCTTTCTGAAAATATTTTAATAACGTCGCCCCACGCTTTTCACATTAAAATTATTTTCTACCATTTTAGTTTAAAAGCGTGTTTATTTAGTTTTTTTTTTTTTAAACAACTTTTTTTTCATTACCTGCTCCTTTGCCTAAAGTAAAGGCCTTTCCTTTGACAGGCAGTTTTGGTCTACTGTACCATGCTGACCAGATGGGTTGGTGTAAGTGTATTGTATCAAACCGCACCGTGTCCACAGAGGCGGCGTGTGCCTTGGCCGGAACACCCCCGTGGGATTTGGAGGCGGAAGTGCTCGCCGAAGTTTATCGGCGAGTGGCTGACTTCCGGGCGGAGAGCGGATTTCGCCCTCCGCCCGGGGACGTGCGCGAGTGGCGCGAAGCCGCTCGCCGAGCCACCATGCTGAGATGGTCGCTCCGGCTGGAGACCCCACGCGCTGGCTTAGCCGCCGCGGAGGCTCTTCAGCCGGTCATCGAGGAGTGGGCAGGGCGGCAGCACGGGACCCTTTCCTTCCGGCTGACGCAGGTACTTTCCGGGCACGGTTGCTTCGGAAAGTATCTGCACTCGGTCGCTAGGAGGGAACCGAGTCCCGCCTGCCACCACTGCGACTGCAGTGAGGACACGGCACAGCACACGCTGGCGGTCTGCCCCGCTTGGGCGGCGCAGCGCCGGGTCCTCACTGCAGTCATCGGAAGGGATCTCTCGCTGTCGGCCGTCATAAGATCGATGGCCGGCAGCGACAGTTGTTTTACCGCGGTCGCAACCTTCTGCGAGGACGTAATCTTGCAGAAGGAGGTGGCGGAGAAGGCCCGGGAGGATGCCATCCAATCGGACCCGATCCGCCGCCGGCGCCCCGGGCGGCGGAGGCGCGCATACCTGCGTCTCATGCCGCCCTGAGAGTGGCCGCGGATGGGCGGGACGGGTTTCCCGTCCGTCCGCAGTAGAGGCCAACCGCGAGGGGGCGACGTCCGCGTGTGACCGGACGTTGCCTAACTAGAGAGTAAATTTTGAGATGGTGCCCGCAACAGTGCGGGCAGGCGCCGGTTGGAGTCCAGAAGGAAATCCCCTCCCTAGACTCCTTCCAATACAAAGGCGCAGAGAGGGTCACACCGTGTGGTTTTAGTCGGTTCGAGTCCGACACACCACCCCGCCGTAACCCCCGACGGGGTGACGGTCCGCGGGGATTTCCACACGTTAAAAAAAAAAAAAAAAAAAAAAAAAAGTGTCTTGTATCAAGTATTCCTTCATTTTCTATTGATTTTCAAAACAGGATTCTGCCTTTAAAATTTCAAAATACGTTTTTCTTTTTTTACTACCCGCAAACGAACATTTACATCACCTGATGGTAAGTGACAACCATCTCTCATGGATATCTGCATATAAGATAATTCTATATGTGTAATCATATCATCACTCACTCACGAAATGTGTCGAACAGTATGGAGACGTTATTTTTAAGATCTCCGCTAAAAGAAAGAAAGAAAGAAAAGAAAAAAAAGCACGTAAAAAATGCTCATAAATATAATATAGTCAATATAATCCTTAGGTTATAAACAAAGCAAATACATCTCTCAGTTCTTAGTATTAAGGTTCCATTTTTCAATGCATTCTTGTTTGGTCTTTAAATCAGTTGTATCACACGACGGGACTTTTTCCTCCTTCTTCTTACTTTGGATTAAAGGATCCACAAATATGACCCAAGTTTTGCTACATACATCCAAAAGTCCTATTACAGAAAGGCCTAGAAGAAAACCCTGAAAGTTGATTACGAAAATTACGATTACCTAATGATGCAGAAGCCTCTCACTAAGCCGCTATAGTGTAGGCCACTCTTGGATTCTACTCATCCATCAGGCAGAGTGGAGTCACTTCGGCAAACTCATAAAAAAGGAACGGAGTTTTTAACCCACTTTCATACTGCTAATACTATCATGATAATTACATATCAGAAGAGCTATCGAAATAGACAAATGCCTACAGTAGCACAACAGGCTTTAGGCTTTAAAATATATCATCACCAAGAGACCAGAGAGTAGAGCCTTTCTTATTTCAGCACAACTGTGCCAGCTCGGCCGGGGCAGTACTACCTGTGGCTACTTAAACATTCAACAGCGCCATCTAGCGAAGAAACATTTAACTACGATGAAACACGGAATGATCTATACGGAGTAACTACTAATCCTAAATCGTGAAAGAGTAATTCTCGCACCGATTAGCACACAACATCCCAACATCAACCGCTGGGCAGTAGCCCGCCAGGTACGATCACCTCGCCTGGTCAGAGGATCCTCCCTTTGTTTTGGAGGAGTTCCTCTACACTACCCTTACGCAGAAGAGCCTCACTAAGCCGCCATGTTGTGGGTCAAAATACTGCTTTTTTTGCAGTTATAATGAGGATTGTGGCCCCTACTGCTGGATTCTACTCATGCTTTCCATCAGGCAGAGTCATTTTGGCAGGCTTCAATATTTAAAAAAAGGACTGCATCCCAAAAATGATATAAAATTTGTCCTAAAAACACATTATCATGTATCAATATCATAATATACCCAGCCCCTAACCAAGTTTCATTCTACAAACATAAACTTAAATAGAAAACTAACAAACGTATGGGAATGACATCTGTGAAAGCTAAGTCACGTGATCAAAACAAAATATTAGTAAATTATACTATAGAATATAGATATTGTAAAAAGTCACTTGCAACTTGGCAAAGGGGCAGATTAGCTTTAAATAAAACAATATTTGGTTTGTTATACCTCATATATTAGATTCTAAACTACGCAAAGCCTGGACCACGTCGAATAAGTAGTTGAGAAACAAACTAGGCCTTAGGTGATTGGAAACAATCACCGAGGGTAAGCAACGAGGCCGCGGTCAGACTTAGATAAGTGACCATTGGTGGTATGATATGTTATGAGCGTTCCCGTGATTCGAAGGTCACGTTCAGCAGTCGGTCCCAGTTGTTATCATAAACTAACAGTCGTTAAACTTAGTTGAAGGTCTTCTGGCGGCTAAGGAACATCCAATAGTAAGATTACGTAGCCACAACGTGTCTTACCAGTCCCCAATCCACACTCGGCCAGGGTGTAACCACGGAAACAATCATGCTCACACAATATTTTCTCCTGAGTAAACAAAACCAAGACCTTGACTGACTATCACCACAATCATTAAACCCAAAAAGAAAGTTTAAACAAAACTTCAATACATATACGATTCACCCAATACAATCAGACTTACCACGCTTCCTCCGATATCAGACAATAACATATTCCCATCATAATTGTAACGTTCTTCGTACACCGACACCATCATACTATTAAAATACAGGAATACCTACAGGAAAAAAAGCACCATTACCATCAAATGCAAGAGTAAATTATGTGTTAACCAAGCAACTAGGTCAGATTCTCAAACACGATAATCTTGAATTTCGAAATGGTTTTTGGGATAAGCCGTCTGTTTTAACACTCGGTGTTGAAATCTTTCCTCATATGATCCCAGGACTTGGTTTCCTACCAGTCTAGATTAACAGCAATACACGATTTTTATAAGTTCATCTGACCATCTGGTTCATAGAAATCTTTTATTGCTGGGTCGTGATTTCCATTCCAGAACGTTCCAGGATCCATTGATGATTATGTGCAACTAGCCTTTGCAATTTCAGATTACTGAGCTGAATGGTCAGCTATTTAATTTCATTCCTATTTCCAAGTATCTAATTATATCCATTAGATCAGTGTCAGAGAGTGCGAGATTAAGTATATAGAGTGTAATTTAAATCTATCCATCCCGTGGATACCGTAAGAGTTGTCTAAAGGAGACTAATTACGGAAGACTACAGCACTGTAAGGAGAAGGACATCTTGAACAAATAACTCTCTTTCTGTCTGCCTAGGGTGGTCATAGTAGGCCAAAACTTTCTTTCTAAGGCCAGACCTAGTAAAGGCAATTAATGTTTGTTTTTATACACGGTTCTTACTTGTGTCTGCAAGGAGGAAGCCGCCCGATGACGCAATTTCACCAATTTAGAATTTTGGGAGTCCCAGGTGTACTGCTTCTGCCTGTCAGCCACATAACCATTGTACAGATATGATACGCAGGTACGCACACATACAGGACAGTTGTGAACTTGATACGAACTGAAATGTAGGAAAAAAGTTGACTCTGAAACATCGGAATTGCATACACGTAAACTGTAAAGTCTCTTAACTAAAAAATGACAGAAAATAACTCTGAGAGAATGCATTACGAACAAGTCACTAACGCCGTCTTCAAAATCTCGGATACACGGATTAGTATTCGATAACCAGAGATATTTAAAACTCGTAATTTACTTTAAAACACTTCAAATTACAGATTTTGACAAATTAAAAGCAGATTTTGCTACTTACTTCGTGTATGCAGTGATAAGCGTATTCACACTGGTGTAGTTACTGCACCTAGGCAGGTCACTCTGCATCCACGGCCCTGAACATCCAGCCTTCTTGCCCACCAGGTCCCACACGTATTGTGTAGTGCACTGTCAAATGAAGACATATTTTTTATTTTTTTATTATTTTTAATAATTTGGCTCACCAACAATTGAATACACTGATACTAATAAATAATAAATACATTCAATGAACTTATAGCCTAATGTAACAATTTCTTACAGGCAAGCACATCATGAACCCTTTGTTTGTTAACATAATTTCATAAATTTTATAATAAATTAAAGATCACAAATAGATTTCAACATTAAAAAAAAATACATTTAAAATGAAACTTGAGGTCGCAAAGTCACAACCGAACGCTGGCTCAAATACGCGCTCTTACAAGACCCCGTAAAGATCTCTTCTCAACGTACCAAGTGAGTCAGAGTGCACATCAACGAGATCACTGCAGCTGTTTAATAATTTGGAGAGACGGGGAATGGGAGAATTGGCACCCAAGACCGTTCTGCGTAGAGGAGGATGTAAAGGAGTAACAGGGGCTCTTGGATATTTTGTGACATATAGTCGTAAACCTCTTCTTCGAAATCAGGTTTTTGTCTTACTACACCTTGCTGGACAGTAGGGTTGGTTTGTTGCAATTTTCCTTCTTTTTACAGTCATGTTGTCTTTGTTTGTTTCCGTAACTGCCTTATACGACAGTTACCACACTTATATGCCTAAATCCGTTACCACACGGACGAACAAAACTGCATCAAAGTTTACATTTATTTAGTTTTATTTCTCATTTCTCAATTTCATTATTGTAATCCCATTGCGCCACAGTATAACCATGGCAGGGTAAAGAGAATAAATTATATTTACAAAGAAGAATTATACAATTATAGTCACATCTAGAGAAGAAAGACAAGAAACTCCTTCACTTACAGCATTTGTACTATAGTCAGCCTCGTTTGTGCAGGGGTTATCAGCATCGCTTATCATTACATACTTGTCAACCTTCAATTTCACTTGCAGCGTTTCACCAACATTCACAAACAGCTTGTCTACTAGTCCACCATTGTATACGGTCACTTCTACAAGAGAAGAAAGCAACAATAACGCAGTATCTAATATCTGGATTTCAGTATAACAGTAATCCCAAATAGACAGTAGTACTAAGTATTTAAAAATATTTAACTAATTACGGCACCTTCCACATAATTATGTACAGTTCAATAAGGAAAACAATTTATAGCGCCAGCTATCGAAAATACACCGAACTACTTAGTACGGAAATTATACGGAGATACTACTAGCCCTGTATCGCGATATAGAAGTTCTCGCATTTATTAGCATATATTTCAAAATATTTAGCTACTAGTTATTTTGCATAAAGTCTACTTTAATTGAATAGAATATCAAAACAAGTAAATGGGTTATCGTACAGACATTCAATGGGCTTACCGAATCATTAATCCTAAATGGTAGTATTGATTTCTTAAAATGTTAGTATATTATCATAATTGAAAGCGGAATTTTCCAAATCTGTTAACAAATAATGGAGTTCTCACGGAAAAAAAAATAACAACTGAAAGAGAAACCTTATCTTTTGAAGTCGTTTGAAATGGGAGTATCTCTAGTTTTTATTTCACTTATTATACAATTTACTTACCTGTAAAAGGTTCTTTCGTATAATGTATGTACACATGATATCCTGGTGGTCTTACGCTGCCAGTGGTGTCTACATCTTCCTGCGTGTGTTGCAGAGTCACTGAATATCCCTTATTCCTGATGGTTTCTGTACTCAGAACTTTAGGTATCAAAGTGTAGCAGCGACCTTGAGCAAAACCCATAGTCGCTGTAATGTCTAGGTCTAAAACAATACACAGAACATCAACAGGCTTCAACAATCCACTTCTAAACATATGCCTCTCCTTAGAAATGAGGTTTTAGCTTAGTACACCATGATGGCCTGTCAGTTTTCCTTCTCTTTGCTTTGCTCCCTTAGTCAACTATTACGACACTGAGGAAAGGAGTGGCCGCGAGTTTTTATTGCCATGTTCTTTTCTCCGGCTCTACCTATTGTTTGCGAACATGGCATAAATGTACATGTAGAATCTTGACCTGTCACAAGAGATGTATTGCATCCTAAGTGAATAAAGAATTTTGAATTTGAATTTGAATTTGAACTCATGTGACGAATAGAGGGTGGCGACTCTCCGTATTCTTGACCCATCACTACTCGAATAAAAAATACTTGAACTTTTAACAAATAATAAATTAAAGAACAATTACAAAAACTTTTTCATATAAGAAAATCAATATCTGGATATTGATTAATTTTTGACCTACCACACTGGCCAGAAAGTTTTCTTTCTCTTTTTTGTGCTGTCCTGCATTAGTTTGTTGTTGCACATTCGAAATTCTTAAACATATTACGACACCAACAGATAAAGTAACTAATCATAGATAATTTCTCACTTTTTTCAAGTCCATCGAGGCCAGCGGTCACAAACATATCTGTTTCATTGAATGTTATGTCGTCCCATAAACGGTCCAGGCTGGTATTTGCAAAGTTAAAATTGGACCAGGCATTATAGTTGTCTGGGTAACCGATCAGTTTGTATTCCTACATAAGTAAGATTTGAATTAATATAGTAAAAACATTTCAAAAATTCAGATCCCGCAAGCAGTTGTTCTACTCAGCACTTACTTACTTATAGCACGTACTTCAGTATAGCAAAAAGTTGTGCAATCGAATTGTGTTTTAATTTTCAAAATTTCCTTACCCTCTTTTAGCTTAGCCCTACGGGGTTGCTCACGGTTTTTCTTGTAAAAGTACTTACTTGGGATGTAGCTATTTAGCTAATACCTAAATTAAGTAGTATTCGATCTCATTAATTTTTAAGATAAGTTCATAGACCTTCTTTTTGTATATTAAACACTAAATACTAATGTCTTGAAAGTATCTGATGTCGGTGGTATATTATACTCAATTATTTAAAGTGTAATAGAAGTTAGTGTTTCTTACTTTCAATTTACGATACTTATACGGTGGATCCTTGCAAAATGTCACACTAGGATATTGAAGTGTCTTATTAAAGTCGAAGTGTGTGTATGTGGTCACCGGAATGTCAATCAATTTTCTCACACAAGCTGATATCTGGAAATATTACTCAACGTATTAAAACTTTTCACGATTGTCAATTTAATCATTTTAACAAAAAGAAACCGACTTCAAAGAAAAACTATTCCGAGTACCCAAATCGCGACAATTGTGCATATGATATTTGAGGAGTTCCCTCGATTTCATTGGGATCCCATTATCAGATCCCGATATGGTGACAATGGGACTACCTGTAAGCTACGCCCATTCCAATGCAAAAGAATTTTTGAAATCGGTTCATAAACGACGGAATTATCGCTGAACATACATAAAAAAAAAGAAAATGATTCCGATGAAATAAGAGCCTCCTCCTTTTTTTTGAAGTCGGTTAATAATACTATAAAATTAAATACGTACCTGCTGGCATACAGCCGCTACACAGACAATCATAATCAACGTCTTGATAACATTCCTGGGGCCTTTGACGCACTCAACACATTTCTGCTTGATCGTCCATTTCGGATCCTCCTCCTTAAATTGTTCATGCTCAAACACACTAATTATTTATTCGAAATTGACTGTATTTTACGTTTATACAGCTAAACTTCAAAACAAATTTGAATTAATTTCGGTATAGAGATAGATTGGACCTTTTTTTAATATTTAAGTCTACCAAATTGACTCTACTCTGCCTGATGGAAAGCATGAGTGGAATCCAGGAGTAGTTGTCACCATCCTCATTGTGAGCATAACATGGCGGCGTGGTCATATGTTTCAGAAAAGAATGATTGGGCCCTCGGTCTTACACTCACCAACGAAAGACGACAGCAAGAATTTTATCATGTTTAAGATGGATTTCTGTGTGAGGTTAGTACTGCCCTGGTCAAGCCAGCCAAATCGTGCTGAAATCAGCGTGACTCTATTACCTCTTGAATTGTGGCTGAGAGAATTGTGACTTGAGCACTCAATGTCGCCAGATAACTCATTCTGAAAATCCTATCTTTCCAATTGGGTACGGGAACCAAGCCTAAATAAAAAATTACTTACTGAAATATTTTAAATGATATGTTACGAATCCTGATCGAATCGCTTATGCAAGGTATGCATGATGCGTCTTCATGAAGGTTTATATCAAATTTTAGAATCTTACAGTATACAGATTTGCAAAGAAGTGGTAGAACCAGTGCATCAGTTTCAGTGTATTAGAAGTGCCATAGATGAAAAGATTTTGGGACTAAACTTGATTGTCAACTTACCTTCTCAGCATCATTATTTTTTGGAGTTGGCTTGTTTCGAGAATTAATGCCGACCACAACCATTTGCAATATATTTGAACACGACCGAACAACAATCTATTCGCGAGATATATGGCAACACTTTACTGGCCATGATACACTGAAATAGTTCAATTTATGGAGGTCATAAATAGTATTGTAAATATGTTCGGAGATAGCACTTATTGGAATTTATTAAAATGTGTCGAGTGTGTATACTGAGTTTTAATGGGCACACTGAAGGGTTTTTAGGTTTGGTTCATGATACAGTAATATTCATCACCATCATCATCATCAGCCTATCGCAGTCCACTGCTGGACATAGGCCTCTTCCATTGCACACCACTGTTATCGATTTTGGGCTTCTCGCATCCAGCTCCTGCAGTATAATTGATAGTTATTAATTAATTTGATATAATTTTAACAAAAAGAAACCGACTTCAAAGAAAGACTATTCCGTGTACCCAAATCGCGACAATTGTGCCTATGATATTTGAGGAGTTCCCTCGATTTCCTTGGGATCCCATCATCAGATTCCGATATGGTGACGATGGGACCACCTGTGAGCTACGCCCGTTCCAATGCAAAAAGAATTTTTGAAATCGGTTCATAAACGACGAAATTATCGCTGAACATACATATAAAAAAAAAAAAAAAAAAAAAAAGATTCCGACGAATTGAGAACCTCCTCCTTTTTTTTGAAGTCGGTTAAAAATATTACCAATTTACTCAAAGCATTACTACTCGTGCTGACATCTAGTTATTACCTACAAAATCACAAAACACAACAGGTTCCAAACTCACGCAACAGATGGCGCTGTTCTAAAGAAGAAGACGTGTTTTGTCTTAGCTTTAAGCGTTTATTAATATTAATATTTACAAATTCAACGTAACGTGTACATTATATACTAAATTAGCTTATTATATCACTTTTAAGGCACAAATCACTAAGTACAAATAATAATTTAGTCGATACACAAGTTTTGTTACGGAATGTATGGCTTATCACATGCTGCAGTCTGTATTCTAGCTATAAATATTTTTGTATCATTTATATCCATATCTAGGTAAGACTTTAATCTGTTCCACGGTAAAGGTAAACGGATTGTAGGTGTGACAACACTATTCAAAATTAGCGTAAATTGTTTACACAATACATACGATTATTTGTTTTAGGAGATTTGTACGGCAATTTAAATTTGTAGGAGACGCCATGTCCAACAGCGAGAGCAACCGTTTTGTGCTCGCCAGTGGGCGCCACTGTAGAATTAGGTCCTAGCTGTTAAAGGTTGGTCGCTTAATTTTGCATCTTTTTTCTTAGCTTCGCTTATAAAGGATAGACATTCATTGAGCCGTAATTTGTAAATTTCATAATTAAAGTCGCGTATGGCAAAGTATTCAAAAACATAATATGGGAGTTAACTTTGATTCCAATATAAACTCTCGCCTACAGAAACAATCCAATTTGACATTTCTGACCTTATGCTACACTAGCGCCTCTGGCGGTGAATGGACTCGCGTTAGCCCTCATTAAAGACTGTTGATAATAATGTATGATCAATCTATTTAAGATTTTTTTATATCAACGTTTATTAATCATCACTGATTCGATTTTTTTACAATGCTAGAGAGAATTTCAAAAGAAAATATCATTTTATTGTACACCAACCTTTTTCTTTTACCGACTAGCATTTAATCACTGGTTAGTCACATATTCTTAGTTCAAAAATATATTTTAAATAGCGAACTGAACTTTCTTTAAAGCCATCGCCCGCCATAGATAATAATATTTTAGCACAAAAAACCGCGAGATTTGCCGCGTTCAAAGCAATTTAAACTCTATCGCGTATCTAAAAGACTGCTTAAACATTATTACGAAGTGCAAATGTGCAGGTTTATACTTATAAATTAAAAAAAGTGCATTAAAATGTCATATAGGTACTTGTCAGTGACAAAAACTTTCATTCACAACACGTAATTCTTATATTTCAACGACAAAAAAGTTTTTTTTTAATTTACCTTTAAATCACTTTTCCAGTTTTTCTTTAATATTACGCATCTGTAAATTTTGTTGTCAGCCATTTTGAATTATCTTCATACTGTATACAGAAGGAGGGTAGAAGTAAGGGGGCAACATCACTGTAAGTTAAAACTGGGGTCCAACAAGGGTCTAACAAGGCGCTACTGTAGCCTATGATAAGTTTTATAGAAAGCGCCTAACTTAACTAGATTACTTCTTCTTCCTAGCCTTTATTCCCAAGATTATTTGGGGTCAGCTACTAGTTCAACCGTTTTTTTTTTGTTTATTTTTTAAACATTTGAAGTCGACAAACTTGACTACGTCTAATAAAGCTATGTTCAAATCGTAGTTGGTACGACCAGTGCTCAAATCAAATCAAATCAAAACCATTTTATTTCAAATAAACCATACAACGGCACTTTTGAAACGTCAAGTAGTCAGTCAGTAGTCAGTCGTGAAGCTAATCGTCTGTTCCAATTCGTAGATCCTATGGAGAAGAACAGACAAGAAACTCCATGGACACTCTTTTCCAACATTGTTTTTACAATTTTTGGTTACATTGTTTAAGGCATTTTATTAAATGTGAGGACAATGTAACGATGCTGATATTTACACATGTAGTGTCCAAAAACAATTAAACAATAAATAGAAGTTGTGAGATGACCAGCCCCGACTGGCGGCGCCCGTATCACGAGCATGACCCATGCACCAGCCATCGTCCAGTTCAACCATATCGTAGGGAGCCGAACGACCCGCTACACACGCCACCGCCAGCAGGACTTTTGAGCGAGCATGACATACTCACAACCGCCAGTCAACAAACTTATGCTACCAGTGACTACAAAGTGCTCACATGTACAATTCAAAATGTTCGCAGTTATACAATAATAAAAACCATTTATAATTATGCCACTCTCTAAGAATGCGATAAATATTTGGATCATGTCAATAAAAAGTAATTTATTATGCAATAATGATATTACAAAAAATAATAATAATAATTTAATGTCAAACAAGATACAATTAAAATATCAATAATCCATGTCGGAAATATGGATATCCAATGTCAAAAAAAACATATAACATATGTCAAAAATACAAACTAACTTCTAAATAATTTGAGAATTAATCATGTGGCTGTGGAGCAGGACCAGCATTAAGCCAAGCATTCTTGTCGGCAATGTAATCCTCTAATTTGTAATATGCTTGCTTACATAGTGTGCGTTTTACAACATTTTTAAAACGTTTCTCTGTTAAATCTAGTATGTTTTGAGGTATTTTATTATAAAATTTAACACAGTACCCCATAAAAGATGTATGCACTTTTGAGAGTCTAAAACGTGGTTGAATTAATTTATCTTTATTCCTAGTATTATACCCATGTCTATCACATCTTTGATTGAAGAGATGTAAATTTTTTCGAACATACATTATGTTTTCATAGATGTACTGACAAGGAACTGTCATGATATTGATCTCCTTAAAAAGGCCCCTAACAGAATCGCGACTGCGGAGACTATATATAGCTCTAATGGCTCTTTTTTGCAGAATAAAAATTGACTCTATTTCTGCCGCACGTCCCCAAAGCAAGATGCCGTATGACATGATGCTATGAAAGTAACTAAAATAAACTAATCGTGCGGTTTCCACATCCGTTAGTTGCCGAACTTTTCTAACAGCATATGCCGCTGAGCTAAGCCGCCCAGCAAGTGATTTTACATGCGGACCCCATTGTAATTTTGCGTCTAGCGTGATTCCCAAGAAAACAGTTTCGTCTACCAATTCTAGCTTCTCTTTGTTAACTAAAATGTCACAATTACTGCTTTTAACATTTGGCAAAGAAAATCTAATGCATTTGGTTTTCTTTCCATTTAGCAATAAGTTATTAGTAGTGAACCAATGATGTACGTTATTAATAGTATTATTTATATCAACAAAATTTTCAGCCCGCCTATCAACTTTAAAGATCAATGAAGTATCATCTGCAAATAATACAATGTTCGGTTGATCTTGCAATATGTGTGGGAGATCATTAATATACACCAGAAACAAAAATGGGCCTAATATTGAACCTTGCGGTACTCCCATTCTGACCCTTGAGCCCAGAGAATTTACGCCATTTACCTGTACTTTCTGCTGCCTATCATTGAGATACGACTCAATCAAGCTAAGTGCTCGTTTATCTAGTCCGTAGTGATTAAGCTTTAATAATAATGTTTCATGACTTACGCAATCAAATGCCTTCGAGAGATCACAGAAAACCCCGATAGCATCCTGTGACGCTTCCCATGCATCAAAGATGTGCTTTAACAAGGTGACACCGGCGTCGGTTGTACAACGTCCTTTGGTGAAACCGTACTGTTGATCGTGAAGGATGTTATTTTTGTTAAAGTAGCGAATCATCTGATTGAGCATGATCTTTTCAAATACCTTGCTAAAGACTGGCAAGATTGAAACAGGTCTATAATTATTTGTATCTGTAGGGTCTCCGGATTTAAATAAAGGTATTACTTTGCTTTGTTTCATTAAATCCGGAAACACTCCTTGATCTACACAGGAGTTAAAAATTGAAGCTAAGTAGGGGGCAACTGTTTCAATAATGGGCTTACAAGTTTGCACTGACTATGTGCTGACTACTGCTATTGTGATAAGTACTGCAATCTCTATTTTCTCAGCTGGTCACTTTTTCAACTTTCCCCCTAGGCGCTCCTAACCGCTACCCTCCTTACTGTACACTGTTAAAACTATTTCTCAGCCTAATACTAAATAAATAAATATAAAAAAATACATTTTAAATTGTATCTTCATAATGAAAAGAGTTTAACATCATTTTTACCTTTTTTAAGGACTAGGTGTAGTTAACAATCACAATTTTACAGACCGTCCTTCTCCACAAGGTCTTCAAAGGAATGTACATTAAGCAAGTACGTAATTTACACATTATTATTTTAAAGTACAAGGAAAGTGGCAACACTCAATAAAGCCAAAGTTATAATAGACGAGGGCAACGCTACAATACCTGAATTACGCTTTATTTTCGATACAATTGTATTCGTTGCATTCTTAATCTTATTAACGAATTTATCCAAAATATCAGATCTAGGCGTAATATCACAAGCTGTATGGCTTATAGCATCAACAACAGGTGCTGAAAACACCCTAAAATTGACATCATTAAAGTCCAATTTCCCATACATCCAAATAGGCATTCGGTTCGACAGGATCCAGAGATTATCTTTGTAATCGACTTTTATGTCGGTCGGATATATCATAGTGACTTCATTCATATAGATTCTGCCCTGGTTCTTCATCAAGTACTCCTTGTTTGAAGTCTTCCAGCAAGCAACAGCGTTTAAGTTCACTAAGGAGTAGAACAGTACTCCAGTTTTTTGGTCAACAAATGAGGCGCTGGATTGGGCATTCGGTCCACGACTACCCAGAAGTTTGAAAGCATTGAAATTACTTTCAGCGAGAGACTGGTTCCTCAAATATTCTGTGGATACTGAGAACTCATCGTAGCTGGCCATCGGATGGAAGTAAAGGGTACTGTAGTTATTAGCGTTTGGTGCTGAGAGTCCTAAACCGAATAAAGCATCAGTCCAACTGAAGTTGAATCCTTTTACGCTGAAATCGCAAGCCAATGGATCTGGATGGAAGTAATGGTGAGAGATTCTCCAAGACTCGTTCTTTTCCCAGGAGTATACTACGAGGCCTGGTTTACCTAGGTCGCCTACATAGGCATAAGTAGCCTCGCAATCCATGTCTTCTACTGCAATATTGGCGAAACCTGAGTCTTCTTTGATGTGATCATCAGGCAAAACATATTTTCGGAGTAAATTATCCGTCTTCAGGTCATAGATGATTATCGAAGGGGGGTACTTAGTAGCATTATTTTCCAAGTTGCCGATTTTACCGTTGTCGATGACCCAGAGACGGCCGCATCGGTCAGCCCTGACGCGGAAGGGAGAGATGATTTCTGAAGGTTTGCCGTCCATGCCGACGGAATGTGCTGCCCAGCTCGGATACGGGATCAGTTTTGGTGATGTTGTGGAGTTATCTGAAATAGAATAATTATTTTGGAATTACTCAAAAGTCTGTTTATTCGTGGAAGGATTGTCCTACTAAATTTGTAAACAAGTATAATATGATAAATAATCCGAATAAATATGACTGGATTAAATTAGACGTTAGCTTACTGAATTTTGTAGTACTTCATTGGGATTGAATTGTTTTATTTCAAACTTGAAAATAAATATCGAACAAAGATAATTTATAAGTAAGGAGCGAAATCAATGGTACTGCATTAGAAGTAGACTAACATTATTGTTAACGACGATTAGTCTGAGAATGATTAAAGATTCTATGAAAACAGCAATCTCGCTTAACTGTCCTTGTCGCTTTTGGCCAAGTTTATTAGGAACATCAGCCCCAGAAATAAATCCCACGTCCATGCTTCAGGCTTATTAAGACACAATACGAAACGGAAGTCATTCCCATTGTTCTTGGAAGCCATTATTGTCATATGAGTTATTCAATACTAGTTAATTAAGTATCGATGATCGACGCTAATGATTCGGTGATCTCATAGGGCCATTCATTTATTACGTAGGATGACTTTTACTAGTTTTTGACCCCTCGAGGAGCTTGCCTGTTCTTATTTAGGGCTTTAGAAATAAGGGACCTGTTTGATATTTATTAAGTAAGAATGTAAAGGAACAAATAAGTGGGTATATAATTTGGCTAGTTGTGATGTTTATTTTTAAAAGTATTTTTTTAGTAAAGTTAACAATCCTGTTCAATAGAATTATTTTAATCTAATGGACAATATCACTAGTAGTGATATTGTCCATTAGATGGTCCACTATTCACTACTCATAACTCTACGTATTTTTGTTATCTTACGAGTGCATTTGAACTATCAAGACTCAGTCCCACCTTCTTGTAAGAAAAAATAAGACACGGTCGAGCCCCTCCCCCCCCCCCTTAAATCGTCGTACATACGTTACGTGGTAAATGAATGGCCTCATACAACAATTAATGGTTTCTTTGTTCCCACACTCACTGGAACTCAGTCACGCTAAATTGACCTCCTAAATAATGGTAATGGAAACTAACAAAAACAAATGTAAAACACTTTTGGTTGTTTTTAGGGTTCCTTAGCACGGGACCTTATTACTAAGACTTTGCTGGCCGTCTGTCTGTCCGTCTATTACCAGGCTATATCTCTAAACCATGACAGTTAGACAGTTGAAATTTGCACAAATAATAAGTATTTCTGTTGCCGCTAGAACAACAAATACTAAAAAAACAGATAAAATGAATATTTAAGGGATCTTCTAATCAATAGACATGACTATTTAGGTTTTTTAGATAATGGTACGGAACCTTTCGTGAGCGAGTCCGACTTGCACTTGTATGATTTACTAGTTTACATTAGTTGACTAGAAGAAACAAACAAGGCTAACTTATTACTTAATGGCTAGTCTTATTACAATTTGCTTCATGGTAAAATAAATCATTTGAAACGAAAATCGTGAAAACATCAAATTAAGGCTACATTTATACTTTTTATACTAGCTGATGCCCGCGGCTCCGTTCTCGTCCTAGGAGTATGAAAAATACATGGTGGCCGATTCTCAGACCCACTCGTTATGAACACAAAATTTCATAGAAATCGGTCCAGCCGTTTGTGTGTGGAGTTCGTTTCTGGAGTGAAATAAAATTGGCTGCGGTAGTTGTCGCTTTTAATTGATATCCGCTCTTATTAGGTCCTTGTAGTAGGTGTGGTATGTTTACCTAGAGGAGCGTACCGTCGAGTACGAGGACCGAGGTGGCGCCTTGAGACGCAGGGCCATGTCGTGCGGTGTTCCGCAGGGGTCTGTCCTAGGACCACTCCTGTGGAACATGGGATACGACTGGGCCCTACGAGGGCGTCTCCCCCACGGGCTGGGTGTAATCTGTTACGCAGACGACACCCTGGTCACGGCCCGGGGGGCAAACTTTGAGGAGGCGGCGCGCCTGGCCACCACAGGAGTCTCCCGGGTGGTCGGGCGCATCGAGGCGCTGGGTCTGCGGGTGGCCCTGGACAAGACGGAAGCCCTATTATTTCATGGGCCCCGTCGTGGTCCACCCGCCGGCGCCTCGATCGAGGTCAACTCGGTCCTCGTACCGGTCCGGGCCCAGATGAGGTACCTGGGTCTGGTCCTCGACGGTAGGTGGCTCTTCGACGAGCACTTCCGACAGCTTGGTCCTAAGCTGGTGGGCACTGCCTCCGCCCTAGGGCGACTTCTGCCCAATTTGGGCGGGGCCAGTGTCCCCACTAGGCAGCTGTACACGGGGGTTGTCCGGTCGATGGCACTTTACGGTGCACCGGTGTGGGCGGCGGCTCTGTCCGCCCAGAACAGGGCGCGCCTCTGGCGCCCCCAGCGGATACTGGCGGTCAGAGCCATACGTGGATACCGCACGGTGTCCACAGAGGCGGCGTGTGCCTTGGCCGGAACACCCCCGTGGGATTTGGAGGCGGAAGTGCTCGCCGAAGTTTATCGGCGAGTGCCTGACTTCCGGGCGGAGAGCGGATTTCGCCCTCCGCCCGAGGACGTGCGCGAGTGGCGCGAAGCCGCTCGCCGAGCCACCATGCTGAGATGGTCGCTCCGGCTGGAGACCCCACGCGCTGGCTTCGCCGCCGTGGAGGCTCTTCAGCCAGTCATCGAGGAGTGGGCAGGGCGGCAGCACGGGACCCTTTCCTTCCGGCTGACGCAGGTACTTTCCGGGCACGGTTGCTTCGGAAAGTACCTGCACTCGGTCGCTAGGAGGGAACCGAGTCCCGCCTGCCACCACTGCGACTTCAGTGAGGACACGGCCCAGCACACGCTGGCGGTCTGCCCCGCTTGGGCGGCGCAGCGCCGGGTCCTCACTGCAGTCATCGGAGGGGATCTCTCGCTGCCGGCCGTCATAAGATCGATAGTCGGCAGCGACAGTTGTTTTACCGCGGTCGCAACCTTCTGCGAGGACGTAATCTTGCAGAAGGAGGTGGCGGAGAAGGCCCGGGAGGATGCCATCCAATCGGACCCGATCCGCCGCCGGCGCCCCGGGCGGCGGAGGCGCGCATACCTGCGTCTCATGCCGCCCTGAGAGTGGCCGCGGATGGACGGGACGGGTTTCCCGTCCATCCGCGGCGTCCGCGTGTGACCGGACGTTGCCCAATTAGAGAGTCGAGAGAAGAGTTGGTGCCCGCAACAGTGCGGGCAGGCGCTGGTTGGAGTCCAGAAGGAAATCCCCTCCCTGGACTCCTTCCAATACAAAGGCGCAGAGAGGGTCACACCGTGTGGTTTTAGTCGGTTCGAGTCCGACACACCACCCCTTTTTTTTTTTTTTTTTTTTTTAATGTGTGAAAAATCATCATGGACCGTCACCCCACCGAGGGTTACGGCGGGGTGGTGTGTCGGACTTGAACCGACTAAAAAACACACAGTGTGCCCTCTCCGCGCTTCTCCGTTTAGGAGGAGGAGAAGTCCAGGGTGGGATCTCCTTCTGAACTTCTCCAGCGCCTGCCCGCTCCTGATGCGGGCACCGTCTCTTTACGACGACCCTCTCTTAGGCGGCGTCCGGCACACACCGACGCCGCCCCCTCGCGGCTGGCCACATAGTGCGGGTGGAGGGATAACCCGTCCCGTCCACCCGCGGCCACACTCAAGGCGGCATGAGGCGCAGATGTTCGCGCCTCCGCCGCCCGAGTCGCCGGCGGCGAATCTGGTCCGATTGGATGTCGTCCTCCCGGGCCTTCTCCGCCGCCTCCTTCTGCGTGATTACGTCATCGCAGAAGGTTGCGACCGCGGTAAATGAGCTCTCGCTGCCGACCATGGAACGAACGACGGCCGGCAGCGAGAGATCCCCTCCGATGACTGCAGTGAGGACCCGGCGCTGCGTCTCCCATGCAGGGCAGACCGCCAGCGTGTGATGAGCCGAATCCTCACTGCAGTCGCAGTGGTGGCAGGCGGGACTCAATTCCCTCCTGGCGACCGAGTGCAGGTACTTTCCGAAGCAACCATGCCCGGAAAGAACCTGCGTCAGTCGGAAGGTAAGGGTCCCGTGCTGCCGCACTGCCCATTCGCCGATGACCGGCTGAAGCGCCTCTACGGTGGCGAAGCCAGCACGTGGAGTCTCCAGCCGGACCGACCAGCGATCCATCGTGGCTCGGTGAGCGGCTTCGCGCCACTCGCGCACGTCCTCGGGCGGAGGTCCAACTCCACCACTCTCCGCCCGGTAGTTAGCCACTCGCCGATAAACGTCGGCGAGCACTTCCGCCTCCAAATCCCACGGGGGTGTTCCGGCCAGGGCGCACGCCGCCTCCGTCGATACGGTGCGGTAACCCCGTATGGCTCTGACCGCCAGAGTTCTCTGCGGCCGCCTGAGGCGCGCCCTATTCTGCTCGGTCAGAGCCGCCGCCGACACACCACCCCGCCGTAACCCCCGACGGGGTGACGGTCCGCGGGGATTTCCACACGTTAAAAAAATAAAAAAAAAAAAAAAAAAAAAAAAAAAAAAAAGGTGTGGTATGTTTACTATCTAAACTTGTAACGCATAAACAAACTAAGATTTACAACTAACATACAGTACCTATTGTGAACGTATCTCGACATTTGATTAATTAACACGATAATTGACGAACTTAACGATGTCTGTGTCCGGCCTATTGTAATAAACTTAGTTGCAAATGTTTTCTAATCTCGGAGTAAGGGGCCGACACAGCTTAGAGCATTCTTTATTTCAAAGATCTCAAAACCATTAAGCTCTTTTAGTTTTATCGGTACAAAATGTTTTTTATATTATATATATTTTGCCTACTAAATGAAAGCTTGAACAGAATGCAAAAGTAGGGGGCCACCACACTTGATGCGTATGCAGACAATAAAGAATGGTGGTTCACTATGGCGGCTTAGTGAGATGCTTTTTCACGACCCATTTGAAGGAGCTGGCACTGAGTTCCAGTTTTTGACTGCTCGGCGCAGGAAGGAAAAGCCGAACCGTTCTATATTTAAGCATCTATATTCAATTGTTCTCTCTAGCATTATATAGATGTACCAAATCACTGTTCGACAACGGTGCAAAAATTGATAAAACGATATTCATTCATGGTTACAAATGATGAATTTGATGATTTCTATGTGATTATTGCACAATAAATAAATCTCTCTTTATTTCTAATTATTACTACAATACAATACTTTAGCTTACTGCAATTTTTCAGGCATTTAATCAAACACGGGTGCGACACCAATATCTGATAAATTTTAGATGAGTTTTTTTGACTAGGTTTTTTTTATGTAGGAACCTGCTGAAGTTACTCTAATCTAATTTAAAAAAAAAACTGGCTGACTGAAAATGTGAGTAGAATCCAAGATTAGTGCAGACAATGCAATGTGGTGAAGCACGCTATTGCGGCCTACATTTTTTTTTCGTGCGGAAATCCCCACGAATGCCACACGTTGGTGACTATGTCGGACTCGAACCGACTAAAACCGCACGCCGTCTCGGGAACCGGGTATACCCTCGAAAGGAAGTCCCTGGAACACTATTGCGGCCTACTGACATGTTTTTTCACGCCCCGCTTAACGACTCGGGATCCTAATGAGATGTAAGGTGAGCCAGTAGTGACTTCCAGGTTTTTATTTATTAATGTTTATCTCTTTTTCGAAAGTCGGCATGGTGCTTTGTGACTCATGAGTCAGAGCAGACTGACTGACGTTCAGGCGATCTATCTGCTCGTTCACCCGTTAAAAACTACTATTGGATATTACATTATATGGACTGATAATATTATACATTTATTCAAATATTTATTTTACATTTTACAATTAATAATCATTTTTCGTAACTGTGTGGCGTAATAAAAAAAATTCGTGTTTTTTTTTCGCGATGACAAATGGTGAATGGAGAGTTAGTACGTGGTGAATCCACAAGACACACATCTGTCTCTATCACTAGGTTACTACTAGGTGAAAGTAGAGGCAAACATTAAAAAGTGACGGCTCATAAAGCACCGCTTTTATTTGAGTCTCGTTTAGAGGTTTGGTCAGCGAAATGATCACACCGACGAAACACGTCAGAACAGGATCCAGTTGCTGCTAACAATTAATTGTACATACTCACGTTTTCTAGTATAAACGGGACTGATTCGCGATAAAACCCGACCACGAGCGGTAGAAACTGTTCGAAACGGCGGAAATTAGAAGGTATCGTAACCTTTTGAATTTTATCGCGAATTATATACATAATAATAATAATATTTTATTTCATTGACCAATTATAATCATACATATGTTACAGTATAGGAGATTTAATATAAAAATCTTTCTTAAGGTATTAAATAGGCTAAATTATAGATTAGCGTAAAATTAACGAAATCTATTAAATTATACATGCTTAGTAAAATTTTTATATTAAGCTCAAAAAATTAAATAGCTGCTTGCCTGAGCTAGGGTAAACCTGTGTTTCAGGCGATCGCTTGACTCAGAATTGAGCTGTTAGTTCTATGTTACTAATTTATACAAGAATTAATATATAAAAGTTATCAATTAAAAATAAAAATTAAGTACTACAAATGTGTCTACCAAAAAAGCGAATGATAATGGCTGATACAGACTACTTAAATGTTTCTAAAATGTTTTCTGTGTCTGTATAGTTTAGTTTATAGTTTATACAATTATGAGTATGTGTAAAAGTCGCGAAAGAAAGTCGAAACAGTAATTGATAGTACAATACTAGATACAGGCATTTCCTTAGAAATGAAGTTTTGGCCTACTGTATTACATTAGGTAAGATTGTTATCAGGTTTCCTTTTCTTTCTTTTTTTCCTTTTTGGGGTTCCGAAATTTATGACTTGGAACCCTTATAGATTCGTCATGTCCGTCCGTTCGTCCGTCCTCGACTTACCGTCCAAACGGTAAGTGCTAGAAAGAAGAAACTTTGCATAAATATGTGTTGTAATTATGTCAACAATGCGCTACAATAAAATTATGAAAAATATACTTGTTTGGGGTACCTCCCCTACACGTAAAGTGGGGAGGTATTTTTTTCTTGCCGCTACCCCATCGTATGGGGTATCATTAGATAGGTCTTTTAAAAACAATAAAGGGTTTCTAAGACGATTTTTTGATTTAGGAAACCATTTGCGAGATATTCCACTTTAAAGGGCACTTTTTTATAAAAACAGGGCGTCCCTTACCTCTAAAAGCTAAACGGCTGTCTCAAAAAACCTGGAAAAATTCGTGATAGTGGTAATCATATAATGAACTTTGAAGGAAAACTATAACGGATTAGATGACTTTGTTATTTCAGGAGATATGGAGGCTTAACTTGTAAGATACGCTCACTTGGAAAACGTCATACAAAATTAACGCATGCATTAATACTTAATCATAACAATTATCTATTGGATACGATTTTAAATCCACGTACCATTATGGGTGACTGAGGAACCTTTTCCTGTGCGTTTCCTGACACGCACTTGGCCGATTTTGTTTTATTTTTAATTGAGAAGAATCCAAGAGTAGGGGTCATTATCCTAATTGCGAGGGTAAGCAATTCAGTATGGTGACCCATATCATGGCGGCCTGATCAGATGTTTCTGCATCATTCTCTCGGCATCTAGAAGAATGATGCAGAATGATTGGACCTCCGGTGTCACACTCGCCAACGAAATACGACATCAATAATGCTGTCATGATTAGGTTGGTTTCTGTATGAGGGTAGTACTGCCCCGGTGGAGCCGGCCCATTCGTGCTGAAATCAGCGTGGGCTCCTACCTATTGTGTAGAGATGACGAGACACTACGCAGGCCTACATGCCTCTTACGACACTACGGGATGAATAGTGATGGTTTAACTTCGCAGTTTCAATTCTTCACTACACACTAGATATATAGATGATAACCATAAGTAAGAAAACATCCTAATAATATAAAACTCAAGGGGCCTTTTGCTTACGAGCTGCGCCCCGCGGTGTTACCCGCTTATTTTTGGGATAAAAAGTTGTCTAAATGTGATTAACCTCATTTTTAAATTAGGTATTTACAAACTGTCATTATAGTTGCTATGCAAGCTTGTTATGCATGGCAACCTGTGAAGTTTTCACAGGAGATAAACGGTGATACATTTTGACATCTACGATTCATGTTTTTAAATAATCACCTTGCTTTCGCCCGTGTATCTCGATTATTGCAGTAAAACGTAGCCTATGTGTTTTTTTCTGATATATAAGCTATATTACTGTACAGTTTCATCCAAATCCGTTCAGTAGTTTTTGCGTGAAAGAGCAACAAACATACATACTCATAAACTTTCGCGTTTATAATATTAGTAGGATAATGTTTTCTATATTTAGTTGAATCAATAAGGCTAGTTTCTTTACGTTACATTTAACATTAAAATGTAAAAAATAAGCTCACTGAGGGTCCAGGTTTTTGTAACCTAATTTAATTCTAAATAATTTAACCATTTTTGATCCACTTACATCCAATTTCTGTTTTTACAGGTTAAAAAGTAAACAATGTTGTTATATCGACTAAAGCTATATTTTTTGGTTACATTATTGACCCTTAAGAATGTGCAATATTTACGTGCCGCTCATAACACTCGTAAATCTTTTAATTACCTATCTGTGATATGTGATTTGACTATTATCAGCTAACTTATTTACAGTGAACAGAAAATAAGACGCAACCGATAAAACTATTTCTTCTACTCTGTAGAATGCCGTTTAATATATTCAATTTGCTCACTGGAGTATGTAATTAATATTCTCAAGACTATTACAGATCGTCTGCTCACACAAAGCATGCGAACTTAATGAGAATGAAGTAATAACATTTACATAAAACGTGCTTAATTTCACTTAACTGCTACGAAATTTCTCACGATATTCTGAAATGGGGCGCTTAGACCGATCCATGGACCTTGACGTCACAGGAAGTAAGTTTTCGACGAATGAAAGAGGAGATGATAGAGGCCTAATAAACCCTCCCCCGTTTTAACTTACTTCATCCTCCTAACCATTATTCCCAAGTTTATTTGAGGTCGGATACTAGTTCAACCGGTTTTACCTGAATTTCAGCATTTCGGAGCAACTGGCATCGGACCTCCGCAACCCTAAATGAGATGAGAACTGAAATTCTAAGATTGAACTAGTTGTCAGTATATTTCAGGGCACTGACTTCCCAATAACGATTGCCATAGATGTTCATGACAACCGGGACCGAAGGCTTTACGTGCTCTCCAAGGCACGGGCGTGAATCACCGCCAAACTTCCAAACTCCGGGCAGCTATTAGGAATTTCCTAAGAAAATCCCAAAAACACTTAACGTTTTAACTTACTTCTGAGGTGGAAAGATGTCATACAGAGGGTGGAAATGCATTTATGTCCCACACCGTGTATATCGGTTATCACGGTAATGAGTAGCTTATGCTCCTCCTAAAGAATCAAATTGTCTCTATGTCAAATTTGCCTGATGGAAAGCATGGGTAGAATCCATGATAATCAGGTAGATCTCATTTGGAATGAAGACTATGCAGCATGGGGACCCACATTATGGCGGTCTAGTGAGATGCTTCGACATCATTGGGCCGGTCTCGTACTCACCAACGAAATACTACAGCTCGAATCCTGTCATTTTAGAACTTTTTTTTATATTTAGCCTACAAAACTGACCTACTACCCTGCCTGATGGAAAGCATGAGCAGAATCCAACACATCATTGCTGCGAATGCAAACAGTAAAGTATGGCGGCCCACACTATGGCGGCTTAGTGAGATGCTTTTCCACGCCCCGATTAAAGGACCAGGGATCATAGTGGGAAGGAAACACGTGAGCTGGTAGTGAGTTCCAGCTTTTGACTGCTCGGCATGAGAAGGTTTTGTTGTGATTGGGTTTAACAGACAGGGTTTAAAAATAGATTAGTTTTCAAAAAGAATATTATTTTTATACATAAACCAAACTAAATAGGTGTTGAAATATGTTAATTGGAATTTCCTTAATACATATATCAAGGTTTCATATTACTCACTGTAGGTAATACATATTGGCCAACAACCATTTTGTATTCGACTGTTATAATAAATACAATTACTTCCGTTCATTAGGTAAGCACGGTTGAATATGATATAAATGATTATGACTTTCGAGCACATGAAATAGTTTTATTCAAATCACTAATAGACTTCATGCATCGTTTTTAAAGTATTTTCATGTGTGCTTTTATAAATTAAATGATTTACATGTTTTCTCAATTAAGTAATAATTCCACTTGAAAAAAACCCTTTACCAACCCGTCTGGCTAGCGTGGTATATATGTAGGCCAAAACCTCCTTTCTACGGAGAGGCCTATCTCCAGCAGTGGACTGTTAAAGGCTGTTGATGATTGATGACATGTTTCCTAAAACATTAACAACCGATTTCTCTTGTTTGTCAACGTATTTTCTTTTACGAAATTAATAGTGGTCCCAATACGCTGCCTTGAGGAACTCCAAATATATAATTTAGATCCTGGTCTTATATATATGCTTGTAAGGAGTTCAGTGCTTTTGAAACAATAATATTACTTTATAAGCGGTTTAGAACAGAACGTATATTGAAATATTCTAATTTCTTAAGATTTGGCCATGCTAATAAAGTCAAATGCCTTGAAAGAGAATGGAATAATTAAATATCTAGTTAACATTTTAAAAGGTCTTAGTAATAATAAATGAAAAACTAACTCACCTTTTAAATTAATATAGTTTAAACTAGCAGGCACTCCAGTCCTCCACCTCGGTACAGTTATAAAGAGTCTGTCCTCATAAATCTCCAGACCCATAGGAATGTTATTTTCTGGTATGAAGGTCTTGCTATCCAGGGCTTGTTGACGGGCCTCTGGGGTCGGGAACTCATAGTCTATTTGCTTCCATTCGTAAACTATGTGTAGCTGGTCCATACACCCACAAAAGTAAACCAGATGTAGCAGGACGAGGGCCTTAAAACCCCCCATTTTCGATATCTGTAAAGAGAAGATAAATCTGATTTATTATGAGAACTCAATTGTAATTCTAACTGTCCTACTGTAGTAGGATAAAGCTGCTTTCTAGGAGAGGTTGCCCAGCAGTGGACTTTTATAGACCATTGACAATTATGACGATTACAGGGTTACAATAGAGTAGACACAGTCCACAGTGTCCTCTAATCATTTTATTCTTCAATCTATTATTACCATTTAATTAAAATTAAGACATTATAAAACGTAAAAATGCTAATAAGTATTATAATTACAATTACTTTACAAATTAATATTATATTATACATTCAAGTCGGTCAAAATATTATAATTACCATATTAATTACACACAAATATTATTTTAAAACGATACGGTGGTAAATTTAACTTCACGGCTTTATTTGAGCAAAAAATATGACTTCATATATGATGAACGTATGTATGTACGTATGTGTAGACCAGCGAACTACCCAGGAGATGGTGAACAAGTGTATGCGTAAACACTCGTGCACTCTCACTCTCACAAGCAGATGTGACCGCTATCCAATACGACCGGACAGAGATCAGCCGTATATCCGAGGGCTTTACGTATTCTTCGAGGCACGGAGGTTAAGGCCTTCAACACTTTTTTTCCAAATCGGGAATCGAATCCGATACCTTTTATACGTCAATCGCTAGACCAACATGGCAGATACAGCATTTTGGTTTAAGCGGCTTAGGGGTAGCCACTTAAAAATGGTGGGTCCACCTGAGACAACACTTTTTGCGATATGGAAATTTGAAGGTTGTCCAAAAACAGAATACGAGTATATGTATTGCTAATTTGCATTTAAAAAATCACTATGCAATGTGATCAAAACGTAAAACATGGTTTTGTACATTTTACCAGCTAAAACAAAACGTAAAAATCATTAAAATTTGTAGCTGCATGCTTTCGTATCTTTACGCTTATTTGCACACATAGACACCAACGTCGTGCGTAATAAAAATTATACGTATTGCTAGTATTACGTTTTGGTTTTAATCAGATTGATTAGAAACATTTCCATTGATTTTTTATGCAAATTTTTAACTATACGCTTAACGTACAGTTTCTCAAATTTTCTCTCTTCTTTACAATTAGGTACTCAATTCCAATTCAAATACAGATGCTATCTTTTTATTAACCATCGTTACACGGCCGTATTTAATGTACGACAGCCATACTTGGCCACAACTTCAAATCAAGTGTCTGCCAATCATACCATGAAAAAATGCAGACTATTATTATACAATGTAAATATTTGAACCAAAAATATTGACATAACTAACCAAGTTTCCTTCAGATACTCTAATGTAGCAGGTTAACTATCAAGCATTCTTCAGCCTATGATTCACTGACAATACCTTAGTGCCTTCGTTTGCGAAGTTTAAATTTGTCAAACAACACAGTCAACTACATAGTATGTGAATACTAATTCCTAAGATTTTATTATTTGGTTGATAGTACTAATCTCAGCAACTACTAATTCGATTTAAATATTATTTCAGAGATAAATATTTCATTTATCGAAGGAGGTTATAAGAGCAGAGTATCAAATGATTAATGGCAAAAACGGGGGACATTTATTCTTTTTAAAAGCTTCTTTTCCGTCCGCTGCGTGAACGATTTAAGCTTCGCAAAAATAATGTAGGAAAGAATTGTTCCTCTTCAAAAGCTCTCAAAAAAGTCCGCGTTTACTTAAGCGTATCGTTTAAACTTGGCTCACTATAACCTTTTTGAAGCAATTCGTTTTCACTATTTAACTTTACACTACGGGCCATATAATAGGCAGTTTTTTTTTTTAATTGTTGTAATGGAATCGGCGTTTGTCTTCCATCTCACCTGATGGAAAGGTAGTATTGGATATAGTATAGAATAGAAGACATATTTCAAGAAACATACTTTATCACACACATACATTAAGTTCGCCTTTGCAACATATGTGCATAAAGTTTAAATATGTAAATAAATAAAAATACACATACAAATGTAACATACGTATCCTCATATTTATTTATCCCTGTAGGGGTAGACAGGTATACCTGACTAGCCCTACCTACAGGGATAACTCCATTTGGCGGCTACATATAGCTAACCATAAACTTGGTCCGTCTTATATTATGGAGGCAAGCCCATTGTCATAAGCCAGACTAATTAATTATGTTTCGTAATACATACATATTTAAAAACGCATTTGATACATTATTAGTTTTATTAATTTTCATATAATTACCCTTGGTAAAATTTCGACCTTTATTTGTTTATATAATATTTAGAGGTCTCTAAATATCAATACAAATTGCCACTCATACGACCTACATTTATATATCAGTAGCTGCAGTTATTGAAAGGCGAGTCTTGATTAAGGTCGGTGTGTCAACCTTGTGACCAGGAAATGACCGCATATTGGTACATAAGGACAATTGATTTATGTAACAGGTGTAAAATTATTCGTTACCGACATTGACATTGAAATGTATTTTACATTTAAATGATTAATGAGATTTTATCTGTACATGACAATCTAATTAAGAGCCCTGGGATTTACTACCTTGCGTAAATATTCTTGATTTAATTAGTACTATTGACACATATTACACAAGAAACAGTTTGGCTTCAGAAGAGGACGCTCGACAAGTGACGCTGGTGTTGAACTATTGGAAAATATATTTAGTGCCTGGGAGGATAAACAGGATGCGCTGGGTGTTTTTTGTGACTTATCCAAGGCATTCGATTGCGTTTCTCATGAAACATTGATCAGGAAATTGCATCACTATGGAATAAGGAATACTGCTTTGGATCTTCTTATCTCTTATTTGGGTAATAGGACCCAGAGAGTGGAAGTTAATGGACAGAGGTCCCTCGGGTCTCTGGTCACTATGGGGGTTCCGCAGGGCTCAATTCTCGGCCCATTTTTGTTTCTCGTTTATATAAATGACCTACCTAATCTGATAAAAGATAATCAGGAGATAGTGCTATTTGCGGATGACACCTCACTTTTATTTAGACTAAAACGACAGCAATTAGTTACTGACGATGTGAATAACACTCTCTCCAAGGTCGTGAACTGGTTCAACGTTAATAACTTGCTCTTAAACGAGAAAAAAACTAAATGTATTAGATTTTTTACACCTAATGTTAAGCAGGTAAAAACTAATGTCCTGTTAAATGGAAAGGAGTTGGATCTTGTGGACACCACTAAGTTTTTGGGTATAACTCTAGATTCTAAATTGCAGTGGGGCCCACACATTGATGGCTTGTCGAATAGACTCAGTTCTGCAGCATACGCGGTTTATAAAATTCGCCAATTAACTGATGTAGACACCGCAAGACTGGTGTATTTTAGCTATTTTCATAGTGTAATGTCATACGGTATTTTGTTGTAGGGAAATGCTGCTGACATTCAAAGTATCTTTGTGTTGCAAAAGAGAGCTATTCGCGCAATTTATAATCTCAGTTATAGGCAGTCACTGAGGGATAAGTTTAAAGAAATTGGAATTATGACAGTCGCATCTCAATATGTATATGAAAATCTAGTGTATGTTAAGAAAAATATACATTCATTCACAAAGTTTAGCGACATTCATAATATAAACACTAGAAATAAAGATAAACTCGTGTTGCCAACGACTAGACTACAAAAAGTAAGCAAGTCTTTTCGATGTCAGGGTGTGAGATTCTACAATAAGATTCCAAGCAAATTTCATGAATTAAGTATTAACAAATTTAAGTCCTTGGTTAAACAGAAACTGTGTGATAAAGCTTACTACACAGTTACTGATTTTTTAAATGATAAATTTGCTTGGGACTGATGCTGCTCGCTCCCACAATTTTTGTTTTGTATAGTATTTTTTATTTATTTTTTGTTTTTTTTTTTTTTTTTTTTTTTTTTTTTTGTGTAAGTTTGTAAATGTGAGTATAGTGTAGGCTTGTAATGTTAGTTTATATTTTAGTAATTTTCTGGTGGTTTGAGTGTTTCCACGGCCTACTCAAGTGTCCTGCTGGCGGCAGTGTCGTGTTCCGGGTTGTGGATCCTGACTACATCGGTTAGGCTACACGATGGCTGGGGCCCGTGTGCCGTCTGTATGGACAGGTCGACTCAAAACTATGGTTCTTTCTTCAAAAGGCCAACCCAGACCCTATACTGCACTCACATAGTTCTCTTTAATATTGTACACGGACTTAAAAAAAAAAAGAAAAAAAGACACCTCTGTGGTTTGTTTCGGCGTTTCTTCCCAGAGTGAGTCGTAGGAAATGCCGGCGTCTTCTAGCTATAAGTCCGACTTGTAAAAATGTCTGAAAAGATTTACTTACAGAAATAAATATCATTTATCATTTATCATTATCATTTAATTGTGTATTTATTTATTTGACTGCCTTGTTGGTCTAGTGGTTAGCGTATGCGGCTGCTGATCAAGAGGTCTCGGGTTCGATTCCCGGGTCAGATCAAATATATATTTGTTTCGGAGTCTGGGTGTTTTTCTATGTATAATATGTATGTATTTACAAAAAAAAAATGTGAGCCGTCACGGGACGCCTGGCAGATGTGAAACATCGCCATTATTTTGTAAAAGTAATATGCAGAAAAGAAAATATTGTAATAGGAACTAAATATGTCATAATGATAAAATAAAATATTACTAATTATTAAAATAGTAGTCTATATGCAGTAGTGTGTACACCGTACACACTACTGCATATAGACTGTATATATATACCATCGTATAGCGTGCCGTGGCGACGCGTCGCCAGGCCAGAAATCTGTTTTACGTGCGGCTATAGATGTTTCACATCAAAAGTATGTTAATGTATTTATATCAGTTGTTTAGTAGGTACCCATAACACAAGCTCTGCTTACTTTGGGACTAGATGTTGTGTGTAAGATGTCCAAAATATTTATTTATTTTTATTTTTATTTATTTATTATATTTATTTATCTTTTTGGATTATACCACTGTATCATCATTTTGTCTGCCTTGTTGTTCTAGTGGTTAGCGTATAGGGCTGCTGATTAAGAGGTTTCGAGTTCGATTCCAAATTAAGATTCAGACCATATGTTTGTATGATTCGCAAATATTTGTTTCGAAATTTGGGTGTTTTATATGTATAATATGTATGTATTTACAAAAGAAAGTATATATATAATTATATCAGTTTCCTAGTATCCATAGTACAAGCTCTTCTTAGTTTGGAACTAGATGATGTTGTGTGACAGACGTCCGTAATATTTATTTTATTTATTTATCATCACCAGCCTATCACAGTCCACTGCTGAACACAGGCCTCTTCAATCACACGCCAAAAATACCACTAAATACAATATGGAAAGGGATCTTGCGATTTAAAATATAGATTTGCGTTAAGCACCCTGTGTATACTGGTATACTGCAAACTTAAAAAAAAAAACTGTTGCGATATTATTTTTTTAAGTTTGCAGTATACCAGTATACACAGGGTGCTTAACGCAAATCTATATTTTTACATACCTATAAAAGCCTGTAATATAGTGCAGATTATACATTTTTACAGTTAACATTTTTCACTGAAACTCGGTTCCTATAACTAGTAATGCAATGTAATACAGCCTATAGTCTTCCTTAACATATTGGCTATCCAACTCTTAATTACTTACTCAATTCCAACCAGTGGTGCCTCACAGCTCGTTCCACTCTATCCAATAAAAGTATAAAAGGTGGAGGATGAAATCCAAACCAGACATACACGCTTTTTGAGAGAGTTCATACATCAATCACAGAACGAAGGAACACTTAAAAACACCTCCTACCAGCAGAAGACTATTAAAGGCTGGATGATAATGGTTCTATGTGCGTCATATATGTTATGATTGGTCTCATAATGCCGTATAACTTGATAGTCACGAAATGATTAACACTTTCTAAGTGTATATAATACGTATCTAAATTAGAGCACACGATCCTTCGTTATACGTGTTAAATGATCACAAATAAATTGTTTTGATTTCAAATAGATTTGATATATACGTTTTGATCGTCCTCACTTTTTTGAGAAATACCTGTTTGCCGTACGAGGGTACGTCGGTTAAAAAAGTAGCCTATGTCCGTCTCCAAGGTCCAATTTATATTCACACCAAATTTCATACAAAGCGCTAAAAATTGTCTGTCTTGGCAGTTACTTTAGAATTTAAAATATTAATCTAATAATATTATAAGCAAAACGTCGGTCAAGATGTAAATAGTTACAAACACAAGAACAATACAACAGATTCCTCCATAAACATTAAAATTCAATGCGAATGCATCCCTCATAATAAGTACTTAAACCATTGTTGGAGGCTTCATAGAATCATAACCTATAAAGTACTTAGAGATTGAAAGACAATATCCTTCAAAAAGATGCCGTAAGCTTGAGACTTAAGTAAGAGTTTACTGTAAAAGAACGTATTTCTAATAAGCCCTATCGGTTTTGAAAATTACATATATTTAAGTCAATAAATGTAATCTAAAGAATACCAAGTTCCTTCACGCCTTGCAAGAGCTTGCTTTGTGTTGATTGTCCAGAATTTGAAGCCAGCACAATCGAATATAATTTAGGACTGACAAGAGAAGAAAAAAGTTGGCTTGTTGAGCTAGTGGTTTAGTGACCCTGTTTCCCTAAATTTCCGAATGAGTAGTTTAGTGAATCATTTGTGTTTGTGTTAAAAACTAGCTAACTCGGACAACTCCGTCTGAATCTGTCAAGCCGTTCACACGTGATGCCGCGACCAAGAGAAAAAGAGATGAATTTTTTTGTATATAAATGTGAAGTACCTATTTATTTTTTCTTTCTTTTTTTACTGTAAACGTAGTATAGGACACCCACAGGTCAGACGGAGTGACGATTTGCGAAAGGTGGCTGGCAGGAGCTGGATGCGACAAGTCTTATATCGATCAGATTGGCGTGCAATAGGAGAGTCCTATATCTAGCAAGTACTACAATAGGTTGATGATGACGATGTTTATCAGGTTAGATTCTACCTAGTTTTCAATTCGGGATCAAATGGACCTGTGTGAAAAGTTTGAGATTATTTTAATTATTCTCATATCACGCTATTGAACCTTTTAGTTCTATATTCCCACTTCACGAGTAACAGAAAAATGTTACCACGGCAGCAATCTCATGAGAATCTACGTAATTGAGAACAATAAACCAATAATATCTATTAATTATTACAAGTATTATTGCAGTTTTGCATACATTGCGTGCTATTGTTACTTATACCAATTAGCATTGTATAATGACTTCGTCTTGTTACGTCGACATTCATATAATAACACTACACGTACAAAACAATGGAACTGTTAACGATATAAATAGAAACAACTTCAGCACTAGCTACTGATGTATTGAAAGAAGGCTAATGAGATATTGAACTTTGTTACTTAAAAACAATAAAAAATAATTTTAAACGATAGAGTTATGAAGTCTTTAGACAAATTTATAAAAATAAACATTAAATTTAAGCCTTTTCTTGTAGTATTTTCAGTAATTGCAGTTGCGAAGAGATGTCTAGCGCCCTTACCATGGGGAATATTCTAAAGCACTCTACCAACTGATCCCACCTTCTCCTTTCCTCTACAAGACAACACGTGCTCACCGCTTTTGAGTAAGTAGGCACTAGAACTAAGCAGTTCGTATCTTCTTTGCCGTTTCGAGCAGTTAAAAACTGAAACGATAATTCATGTGTTTCCTTTGTACTATGATTCCGGGTCCTTCAAGCTGGACGAGAAGCGGGTCCTGACTAGGTCGCCATAGTGTGGGTCACCGTTTTGCATTGTCCGCATTAACAGTGAGGATGATGACCACAACTCGTGGATTCTGCTCTTGCTTTCCATCAGGCTGAATAGTCATTTTAGTAGCAAAGCCTTAAAAAACCGAAGACACGCGTTGCTAAAGTGTTATGGTTAGTTTCTTTGTAACGTGTGACTACTGCTTTTCAAATTTGAATATGTGTATCTCTGTACATTGATGCTTCTTCAGTTACCTTGTTTAATCAAGTGCCCTGATAATATTATTTCAAACTTTTCAGCGACGTTTTTGTAAATATTACAAGTGAACAAATCTATTAATGATTATCTATCTGATATCCTAACACTACGTTTGCACCAATGCGGTCTCTAGTCAAGAACACGTTTCCCCAGTGGTTGTCAGTTCTGCGGCTAATATGTCCACTTCAGCTTGCTTCCAATATCCTACGAAATAGACAATTCCTTTCATGTTCACAGAAGATAAAAGGTATCTCAACCAAATGCATACTTTCTAAGCAATTTTTGAAGTACATTATTCAATCTCAAGTCCTCATGTCTCTGTATAATGAGATTATTAGCGTGAAGACTCCAACGTACACAGCTACTAGGGGTCATGATACGTAATAGGTTACCGACATTCTACCATTAGGGTTGCCACTGTATTTATGAAGAGTTAAAATAAATAATTATTTTTTATTAATTAATCTGGGAAATAAATTAGGTATTATTAACATCATATAATCATTATCTTTAAGAAATAGATATTTATAATTTAAATGCAATTATATCATTATAATTAGATGGAAGATGGAAGTTAGAAGAATTATCAAATAGGTCAGTATGTTTCGATGTTAAGACATACTAGAAGCTAAAACGTTCCGTTAAAATGATAAAATGTATATTGACGTGTGTGATATTGTTTACTGAACTATCAAAAGAATGTAAAATACTACATGGTATTTAACTAACAAAACTAAATGAATTAGTATTCCGTTCAATAATTTAATGATTGAGATGTGACAACCCTTTACAAAACTGTTATTATTAAATTTGTCTTCCTAATTACTTCGTTATTATGTAAAATTATAAACATAATGTCTGCACATTACATACACATTTTATGATTATTCTCATAGTGGCGTCTCCGTAAGTCCGTACAGAGGACGTAATTTATAGGTATCTCCCTTTCTCTACAGAACAACACGTGCTGGCCTGCGAAGTCACCGCTTTAGAGTGGAAGAAATACGCACCAGAACTAAGCAGTTCGGGTATTCCTTCTTGCGCCGAGCAGTTAAAAACTAGAACTTACTGCAAACTCACGTGTTTCCTTCCTTCCATGATCTTCGTGATACCATGGTCCTTCAAGCGGGGCATGAAAAAGCATCTGTTCGAGTGTGAGTAGTAGTGGTTTCGAGGTAACTCGATAGATGTCGCTGTATCACACTTTTGTATCGCGCTATTGTTTTGTTGTGATGTTTTCATATAAGGATGTGTGATAAATTCAATAAATTGCTTACGTTCTGAGTACTTGGTGTGTTATTATACAACAATTTCGAGTGGTGTGCGTAAACAGCATATCACTAGCCTGCCATAATCTGGGTCGCCATACTGCTTGCATATGTATGTATGGCGAACTCCACTTTTGGATTGTACTTATGATTTCCATCAGGCATAGTAGAGTTACCGTGGCAGGCGTTAATAAAAAAAAAGTTATGCGATCCAGCCCCATAAAAAATTAGCTAATATTATCATTCTACAATCGCTAAAGAATTAATTATCTTGTATTATTTACTAACAGTTTTGCATGCTCAACCGAAATGATGCCAAGGTCTCAATTTCTTCGTCACTTATCAACGAGGTGGTGTACCTTCGAGTTCTTAAAATAAAACAGCGACCTCTCAACCCGTTTTCCTTAGGTGTACATCTCATGGGCGGCAACAGGGTTATAGTGCAAAGAGCGCTGCACTTACTGCGCTGACTTCAAATAAATTGAGGAAAAATAAGATAATGATATAAAGAATTGTAATTAAGTACATTATGCATTACAAAATAAACTTGCTTTTGACATATTGCCATGCTCCTATGTGAGGACAGGTCTGTGTGTCGGATTACCAGCCCTTTTTTTTACGTGTGGAAATCCCCACGGACCGTCACCCCGCCGGGGTTTTCAATGCGGCGGGGCGGTGTGTAGGATATACACAATATACACAATACCCATGAACGTGCATATGTGTGCATAAGTGTGTGCGTGAGTGTGTAAGTGATATTAGATGTTATGTTAAAGAACTTATTGTTATAACCTGACTTGGCCTAAGTTACTCGGAGTTACTTATTTGATACGAGCATGACATAACGAACCTGTTGACTTGAGTAACGAGATCGAGACAAACTACTGTGCGTATGTCATTGATGTACAGAGACAAAGATTATTTTAAGTTTATCTTAGATATATCTACCTATTTAAAAAACATCAGATAAAAACAGACTGACAGACAGAGGATTTTTTTTTAAGTTTTTAATGTAAGTACCTACCATTACATTTAACTGCCTACAAACATATTTATAACCGCCTTGTTGGTCTAGTGGTTAGCGTATGCGGCTGCTGATCAAGAGGTCTCGGGTTCGATTAACGGGTCGGACTAAATATTTGTGTGATCCCCAAATATTTGTTTCGGCGTCTGGGTGTTTTCTATGTATAATATGTATGTATTTACAAAAAAAAACTATATTTATGTATTTATATCATCATCATCATCATCAACAGCCTTTAACAGTCCACTGCTGGACATAGGCCTCTCCTTTGAAAGGAGGTTTTGGCCTACTATACCACGCTGGCCAGACGGGTTGGTAAAGGGTTTGTTTCAAGTTTTTCTTCTCTTGGCAGTGACGTTAGCTGCTAATTTTGTTCCTTTAGTCGCCTCTTACGACACCCATGGAATGAATAGGGGTGGTGACAATTTGTATTCTTAATCCGTCACCACACGGACACTATCGGTATTTATATCAGTTGTTTAGTACCCATAATGCAAGCTCTGCTTAGTTTGGGACTCGATGATGTGTGTAAGATGTCCGAAATATTTTTTTTTCTTTCTTTCTTTTTCTTTTCTTTCTTTATAAAAAGACAACTCCCGCATTAGGAATATTAATTCCTGTGTCGCGGGGAACTTTACAAACATACATGAAACGGACACAAGGAACACCCAGACTCAGTACAACAAATTGTGAATCACACAAAGTGTTGTCCTACGTGGGATTTGAACCCACGACACTTGGCGCAGTAGGAAGCGGCGTGGCGACCGCTTAAGCCACTAGGCCAACCGTGCAGTCTTTTTTTTTTTTTATTTATTTATTTATTTATAAATCTAAAAACATACATATGATTGATAAGACCAAGTGAATTGTCTTGTGTATCTTATCTTTATAGGTAGTAGAGACGCTGGTTTCAGTACGAAAGGTCCGGCTCGACGGGGACAGTACTTCCCTCATACAGAAGACCAACCTAAAATACATCATCATGGTGTAGGTCACCATGCTTCATTGTATACACTCACAACGAGGATGGTAAACTCCTGGATTTCATTAATGCTTTCCATCAGATAAAATAGAGTTACTTTGTTAGGCTTCAAAATTAAAAAAAAAAACCTTTTTTGTGCTGGTTTGGCCCTACGAACCCACGAGCTTAGTAGTCAGAATAACTAACCACTAGACTAACAGAATTATCAATTAATGACTAGTTTTTATTAAAACAAAAACCGCTGCCATATTTAGACCGTACCGGTTTATTAATAAAGTAGCTGATTGCCGCGGTGCTACCCGCGATTATCGTTCTAAATCGCGAGTAACGCCGCGGAACGACGCTAGTAAAAAGAGTAGTCTAAGTTACTCCTTTTAGGTCATCAGCTTTCTGCCAGTGAAAGTACCCTCAAAATCGGTACAGCCGTTCCAGAGATTACAAACGGACAGACACTCGGCTAAAAAATTTAAAAATTCCATTTTTGGTGTAAGTAAGAAACATTTGTATGTTTTCAATTTTTATATCATAAAAAAAAATCGGACATCTTACACACAACATCATCTAGTAAAAAGCGGCCAAGTGCGAGTCGGACTCGCCCATGAAGGGTTCCGTACCAGCAAGTAACATCGTATAAAAGTTCTTGTAGTTCGTTGTAACTTTCATCGATATTTTTATACTAGTGTATTGATTGGATGAAAGGTATATTGCGTGTTACGATTCACGACGTATTAAAAAAAAACTACTCACTAGATCTCGTTCAAACCAATTTTCGTTGGTAGTTTACATGGTAATGTACAACATATATTTTTTTTAGTTTTATCACTCTCTTATTTTAGAAGTTAGAGGGGGGGGGACACACATTTTTCCACTTTGGAAGTGTCTCTCGCGCAAACTATTCAGTTTAGAAAAAAATGATATGAGAAACCCCAACATCATTTTTGAAGACCTATCCATAGATACCCCACACGTATAGGTTTGATGAAAAAAAAATTTTTGAGTTTCAGTTCCAAGTATGGGGACCCCCAAAATGTATTGTTTTTTTTTCTATTTTTATGTAAAAATTTTAATGCGGTTCATAGAATACATCGACTGACCAAATTTCAACAGTATAGCTCTTATAGTTTCGGAAATAATTGGCTGTGACATACGGACGGACAGACAGACAGACAGACAGACAGACAGACAGACAGACAGACAGACTTGACGAATCTATAAGGGTTCCGTTTTTTGCCATTTGGCTACGGAACCCTAAAAAGGCTTGTATTATGGGTACTAGACAACTGATATAAATACATAAACATACTTTTTTTTTGTAAATATATACTTATTATACATAGAAAACACCCAGACTCCGAAACAAATATTTGTGAATCACACAAATAATATTTGGTCCGACCCGGGAATCGAACCCCGAGACCTCTTGATCAGCAGCCGCATACGCTAACCACTAGACCAACAAGGCAGTCAAATTTATTCATCCCTACTAATATTATAAATGCGAAAGTAGCTGTCGGTCTGTCTGTTACACTTTCACGCCTAAACCACTGAACCGATGTTGATGAAATTTGGTATGAAGATAGAACTGAACTTGGGAAAGGACATAGGATACTTTTTACCGCGATAACCGACATACACGCGGGCGGAGCCGCGGGCGAAAGCTAGTAGTTAAATATATAGGTTCCTCGACTTGTAGAACGTGTCTTTTTTATTGTGTTTCCAACAAATTTATACAGTTAACTCATTCATAAACTAGTTCAAAGTTCAGAAACGAGATGTCTGTATAAATTTGTGTAATAGCATTATATTGTTGTGAACAGTTACATAATTAATATAGGAATTTATATCGTAAAACATACTACGGCAGGAGCAACAGGAGTTTGTTTATTTCGTTCGGTAATCTTAAGCACTACTGGTTAGAATTAAAAAAAAAAAAAAAACTTGGAGAGATCATTTTTCAGTAAAACATCTCGTTACATCTATAGGAAGTCAAGGATCAACGAAAAACTTTGCGATAGTAAGAAAAAATATTACTTTAGCATAAAAAGCTGTCAGTGTGGGGCACCATGCTCCATCACAATGAGGATGGTGACCACTAATCTTGGATTTCACTAATGCTTTCCATCAGCAGGCAGAGTAGAGTCACTTTGTAAGGTTAAAATATAAAAAAATTGATGAAAAGTGCTAACAATTATTTTAGGTAATAAAGATAAACGACGTGGTGCCACAAGTTAGGTTAGAACTAGACTAGAATCTCCTTCAAGAACTGGGAACAGGGACGATGAAAAATTATCTGTGATCTCGTTCACCGCTATACAAAAAAAAACTCTTACCAATGTCAGTAAGTGAAATAATTCTTTGTCAGAAACAGATAGCAAGCGATAACTTTTCTATTTATAGCATGCACTTAAAACAAATGTGCTCTTTCACACCAGAACTAGCATATCAAAAGACTGTTGTAACTTAATGAATGCACAATAAAGCATTAAACAAACGAATAACAAGTGACCGTTATTTCACTCGATCAAAGGGCCCAGTGTGAGTTTATTACAAAACAACTCATCATCATCATCCTAACGGTCATCCCGGTTGCTTCCAAAGCTTGCACTTTCGAGCCCGCTTTCTGGCTCTTTCTCCTCCACTTTGCCCGGTCTTCGGCAGCCCTGGTAGCAAGACCATTTACACGCATGTCACCCTTTACGACGTCAAGCCAGCACTTTTTGGGCCTACCCCTTCTACCGGGGCCCGGCGAGGGGCATGGCCAGACATTTGTCACCCACATAGCCAGGCGGTTGCCGCAGAACGTGGCCGTACCAGCGCAGTCGACTCTCCTGCATTTTGTCTGCGATGTCACGAACATGAAGGCTGACGCGAATGCGAGAGTTTCTCACGCGGTCCTTTCGCGTGACGCCACACATCCACTGCAGCATATTCATCTCCGTGACCCGCAGTTCTTGCTTGTGTCGCTCCAACACCGGCCACGCTTCACAATCACACAAATATCACAAAACAACTCTATGGTCATTATCATTGCGTTCGGCGTTATGATTGGCCTGCACGTATATCTTCACCAATCAAAACATGGAACATAAGCACAGACTAGGCCCTCGTGTAAAGTTACTGTTTGCACCATGAGAGCGTGAGAATGAACAATTGGAAGTATTGTGTCATAACAAGACAATACGTAAGAGTTGACAAAACATCTGAGAACTAGTTTATTTCAGAATTGAGTTATAAATCTAAATAAATATATAAGATAAGACATGCATATACATTCTATAAGCAGAAAAATACCCACCCGGAAAGTTGCTTCCAAACAGATGCAAACCAACATTTAGAAATCCCTTTTATTAATTATTGTATATACATTTTTTCTCTTCTTTCTCGTTCTTCCCAAGTGTGGGAAGAGACAGAGGAAGGTAGGTGAAAAAATGGAAAGACGACTTGCCATTGAAGTGAAAAAATGGTAGATGAATAATAATCATATACTTTTATTTGCTTAAATGTGGTACATTACAAATTATTTTTGGGCAAACTTTCCATTCTATTCATTTCAAACAAACAAACAGTCGAATTTTACCCCATTATAATGTTAGTATAGAAGTATAAATAAATTAGAATAATACGTAGACTACTAATTACCGTCACAAACACGGGCAAAACAAAAGCTAGTTATATTTAAAAGGCAAAATTACATAATGTACGTTTGTTATTATTTCATGCAAAACAGTGAAACAGCTCTATGTGAGATTTGTAATAGGCAAGTTGCAAACGTTTTTCGTTTTCTATTCTCTTTCTTCATTGGCTAATATTTTGTTTCTGTGTGACATTAGCCAATGAACCAAGAGAATAGAAACCGAAAATCCATCCAAAACACAATATTTTTGACGTGACAACGTTTTATAATTCGATGGAGCCGGCTACACGCACCAAAAATCATGACTCATGCGGCGTTACCTCGCTCTGAGGCGTTCCATGTAAGGCTTGAAGTGCAAGCGAGAGCGCGGAACGAGCGACAAAGAGGCACAATCTTATGACGTTGTCACGTTCAACAATCGTCAGTAAACCGACTTTACAGACAACGGATTTTTTAAAGAACCTCAGATTATCTTCATGCAGGTATTAGGCAATAGAATCTGCCAATGACATCACTGTTTGTTAATCTATTCAGGTTTGCTGTAATTGGATAAATTGAATTACATGGCTACTTGATTAACTAGTTTAATCATTGGTACAGCCACATACTGGTATCACAACCTACAACTTATAACCACGCGGTAAAACCGGTCAGATCGAGCTCATACTATAAATCTAAAACCAATTAGGATCTGAGGACGAGAGTAGGTGACTGCATTAATTGACTGCCTTGTTGGTCTAGTGCTTAGCGTATGCGGCTGCTGATGAAGAGGTCTCGGGTTCGATTCCCGGGTCAGACTAAATACGTGTGATTTGTTTCGGAAACTTGGTGTTTTCTATGTATAATATGTATATTAGGTGTTTTTGTGTGGTTCTACTACCTTCATATGTCTAGAAAGGAAGTAAGCAATGAATTGACGAGTGATAGAGGAGAATGAAAGAAGACAAATAGTTCAACCAACCTTAAATATAGTTGGAAAAGGGGTAAGAAGATGATAATCCATGTTAAGGAACGAGTATCGTGTTTATCCATCACAAAGGGAGGACCCTCCGAGGTAATCATGCCTGTCGGCCGTTTTTTTTTGTTTTTAAACTAATTGTTGTTCTGAGTCTGGGTGTTCTTTGTGCCCGTATCATGATATTTTGTAAAGATAATGCGTCCTAATACATGAAAATGTATTTTTAAGGAAACGTTTTAGCATAGTATATAAACTTTATAAAAATCGATAAATAGGCTGTTTCGCTCAAATACTACACTTATTTAGCAAATCTGACGATAGTACTAAGTAATGCTTACTAAACCACAACAAAAGAAATTAATAACAATGTGTTCTTGTTCGATCACTCACCAAAAACGTAATTGCCTGACCGGTTTTATTATTATTCATTTATGTTGATGAGCCGACATAAACAAGGCGATTGCCGTATATGGCAAAACATTCATTCAAGTTATATAATCAGACCTACAAATAAACTAGTACGCAAAACCAGAAAATTTAACAAGAATATCTCTACCTAAAGGACGAATAAATAAATATACCACTATCAATATATTTAAATCTACTATAATAATTATATAAGGGTATCTAGTGGATACTGAGACTAGTAAAACTGGTTATTGTGGGTCTGATTCTCACACAAAACATAAAGACAATACTACTACGTTCACGTCTATCAAAGTAAAAGATCAAATGGGCATATGCATTACACTGTCATGACACAAAACGTGTTTGTGTGCGTGAATTCTGAATATTACACGCTTTTTAGGGTTCCGAAGTTCATAACTCGGAACCCTTATAGATTCGTCATGTCCGTATGTCCGTCCGTCCGTCCGTCCGTCCGTCCGTCCGTCCGTCCGTCCGTCCGTCCGTCCGTCCGTCCTCGACTTACCGTCCAAACGGTAAGTGCTAGAAAGATGAAAGTTTGCATGAATATGTGTTGTAATTACGTCGACAAAGTGCTACAATAAAATTATGAAAAATAATTTTATTTGGGGTACCTCTTCTACACGTAAAGTGGGGATGATTTTTTTTTCTCGAGGCTACCCCATCGTGTGGGGTATCATTAGATAGGTCTTTTAAAAACAATAAAGGGTTTCCTAGACGATTTTTTGATTTAGGTATCCGTTTGAGAGATATTTTACTCTAAAAGGCACTTTTTTGTAAAAACAGGGCGTCCCCCCCCCCCCCTCTAAAAGCTAAACGGTTGGCTCAAAAAATCTGAAAAAAATCGTGATGGTGGACCATCTAATGAACTTTGAAGGAAAACTATAACCGATTAGATGACTTTCTTAGTTCAGGAGTTATGAAGGCTTATATGGTAAAATGCGTTCACTTGGAAAACGTCATACAAAATTAACGTATTAATACGTAAACATAACAATTATCTATTGGATACGATTTTAAATCCACATACCATTATAGGTGACTGAGGAACCCTTTCCTGTGCGTGGCCTGAAACGCACTTGGCCGATTTTTTTATTAGCTTCACCTGTATGTTTGTTTGTATGTATGATGTATGTTTATAACCGACTCCTTTGGGTGCGATTTTGACCCACTTTAAAAGGCCAGATTTGGTTCAAACTTTATAGATTTATCGAGGACCGATGACAATACACTAATTCGAAAAAAAAAGCTAAAAAACATTTAAACAAATTAGTTTAGTCTTTCTAAAAAAATAGTTTTAAAAACTAAACAAACACGTTCTTAAACTAAAACGTAGAAAATAATTTATTGTAACAAAACGTGTCTGAAAATTGTTCAATAACGTCGCCCCACGCTTTTTACATTTAAAATATTTTCTACGTTTTACTTTAAAAGCGTGTTTGTCAAGTTTATTAAAACTATTTTTTTTTTGTTTTAAATTGTTATGTGTTAGTTTATAGGCGATTGTTTTTGTATGTAAGTCTAAATGAGTGAAGACTTCAACCTACGAAACATTATCAGACTTTTATATCCGATAACTAACTTTCGCCCGCGGTTCCGCCCGCGTCTATGTCGGTTATCGCAGTAAAAAGTAGCTTGTCCTTTCTCAGGCTTAAGACTATCTGGTTACAAATTTCCATTTAAATCGGTGCAGTGGTTTTTGAGTTTTTAGCAAACAGAGAGACAGAATGACGCGGCGGAAGACTTTATAATATACTAGTTGACCCAGCGAACTTCGTACCGCCCAACTTTAAAATTCCAGAACTTGATCGCAGCGCCACCTACCGGGTCCAATTGCGAATCTAAACCATTTCCAGATCCCCTGGAACACACACAAAAAATTTCATCAAAATCGGTCCAGTCGTTTGAGAGAAGTTCAGTGACATACACACTCACACAAGAATTATATATAAAGATTAAGATAGTGAAGACGCTATGGCTGCTGTCCTTCGGTCCGAGGGCTCATATTGCTCTATGACTCATAATAAATTATAAATTATATGTCTAGATGAAATTTATCTGCAATGTTTAAATCATCCCTTTCACCCCTGAAGATGGGAGATAATTCAGTAACCCATGATGCCAAGGAGAAATATGATCTTTTAGGCGAACATTTTTGTTCGACTCTACTTTGAATGACGGGGGAAAAAGTACCGCCGACCATTACCCGTGTAGGGAAGCGTTCGGACGCCAGGCTAGCGTCCATCACTTCCCTGAGGCGGTCCAACATGTAGTCGAGGGCTCGGGACATCACTCAGGCTGGAACCCCGTCCGGCCCGGGGGCAGTGTTCTTGAATCGAATCCGTAGAACAACCGCCCCCAACTCTGATTCCCTGACGGGCGGAACATCAGCCTCGTAACGTGCGTCATCGAGTTTATCACAATGCTTTGACGCTGAAATCCTGTTCAAGACAATTATCTTACAAATATTACAATAAGAATTTAATTATCGTTCAAGACAATCAATTTCCTTTACTGTGTAATTATTAGTTTGATTGGTTTTCTGAAATCTTTATCCGCAAGTTTTTTGTTCCTTGAAGAAACAATTTAATGACAACAAAACCTTGGGTTCTATGACAACTTTTCCTCTCATATTTATGGATTTTATAAGTACGTTTAATATCATCATCATCATCAACAACAGCCTATAACAGTCCACTGCTGGACATAGGCCTCTCCTTATAAAAGGAGGTTTTGGCCTACTATACCACGCTGGCCAGACGGTTTGGTGTAGGGGTGGTTCAAGTTTTCCTTCTCTTTGCATCGCATTTAATATACTCATACTAATATTATAAATTCGAAAGTGTGTCTGTATGTTTGTTATTCTTTAAAGGATTAACCGCTACCCCGATTTCAATTAAATTTGACATCGAAATACATTGGTTCTTGAAGTCTTTCTTCAAGAATCAACTGCCCACCAACCATAGGCTACTTTTACTACGATAATTACTGTCATAAGAGCAGAGCCGCGAGCTTATTATAATTATGCTAGGCAGGTTAATTATAATTGAACTTAACGATTTTTCTAATTATTATAAGTGGTAGGATTCTTTATCGTGTATAAAACTTGCCAAATAAATTTAGTAATTTGAGCCACTATTAGTCTTATCCCAGCTCTAACTCTGAGCTGATACGTCCACAGACAGGCTGATATAATCTTTTTAAGACTGTCGGAATGTCTATTTAACAGCAGTTTTACGTTCTCCCACATTTCACGCAAACCCGCACGCTGCTACAAACCCCAGTGGGATGACGGCCCGGAGGGGTTTCCAAACGTAATAAAAAAAAGGTTGTAAACTGTTTTATTTAATCATCAAAAACATTAAATCACCCGTACATTGCTAAGTATTACAACTGTTGCAAATAAATTTGCATATAGCTATTTAACATTTTAATTGAAACCGGACAAACTGACTTTCGGAAACGTTATTGCAATGGATTTTTCCGCAGGCAGCTTAAGAAGTTCACATAATATTGAAACATGCAATTACTATGTATGTAAGTTACGCAACGTTGCCAATGAGTTAGTGCTAGCTAGTGCTGAGAGCTATAGTCGTCACAAAATAAGAAGCCCGGTTTGACATTTGTCATCGTGGCGTAACTAATACGATTAATTCGTGTTTTTGAGTGCAATTTTTCGATATCAAGTTAAACTTGATGCTTATTTATGATATGCGTTGTGATAGTGTATGGAAAACATAGTAATTAAATAGGATTATGAATTTGATTTTTCAATTTCTTACATGCGGCATGTCAAATGACAAATGTCAAAACGGGCTTCTTATTTTGTGACGACTATAGTGTAGATTAAGGTCTGAAATGTCAAATTAGATTGTTTCTGTAGTCGAGTTTATTTTCGAATGAAAATTAATGCAGTGTATGTGGAAGTCACCACATTTAATATGTATCTATACAAATAAATGAGACTGGCGTGTCTGTTTGTAAGTCACACCCAAAAATTAATTTCACTTTTAAATGTTTGTATATCTGTTTGTTTGTTTGCTCCCGTTAATCTCTTGACGGCTGAATTGAAATTTACAGGACTCTAACTAGCAGATAGCTAATGTTATAATGAGTAAGTAAAAGTAAAAAATGAGATATCCGCAAAAATAAAATTAAAATCAATGAAATAGTTAACAACATCCGATAAAAAAAAGCATCAAAACCGCCGCAAATACCGTAAGAAGCTACTAGTATTAATACAATACAAATACAAAATATGACACGTCTAGAATAATTATAAAATGTTCATTGATAGCACAAAAAATGAGAAGTAAAAAACTTACAGCTTTAGTTCAGATAGATAGATAATAATTTGATCAGTTCCAGCCTGATTATGCAAATGAAGTCCAATCAATAAGTTATTGAATCAACAATCACTATTGCGTTTTAAAGTTCAATGTCCTTTGTGATATAAAAAAAATATAAATATAAATATTTCGGACTTCTTACACACAACGTCTTCTAGTCCCAAACTAAGCAGAGCTTGTATTATGGGTACTAAACAACTGATATAAATACATAAACATACTTTTTTTTGTAAATACATACATATTATGATATTATACATAGAAAACACCCAAACTCCGAAACGAATATTATTGGATCACACAAATATTTGGTCCGACCCGGGAATCGAACACGAGACCTCTTGATCAGCAGCCGCATACGCTAACCACTAGACCAACAAGGCAGTCAAAATGATGGTATTAACTTGACTGTACTGTCTATAGACGAGTACATAGTAAATACTAGCTGCAACTCGTGGTGTTACCTACAGTTATTGTTGTTAAAGTACAAAAATAAACAAACAAAACTTGTTATATTAGTTATCTACCAGAAAACAAACCCGCTAAAATCGGTCCAACTATTCCAGATTACCAAGACAGAATTAAAAAAACATAGATTTCCTAGGTTTTTTTTACATTTGAGCCAACTAAAGTGATTCTATTCTGCCTGATGGAAAACATGAGTAGAATCCACGAGTAGGGGACACCATACTCATTGTGAGGGTAGGCATGGTGACCCATACCATGGCGGCCTGGTCAGATAATTCCACATCACTCTGAAGAATGATGCAAAATGATTGGGCCTCCAGTCTTATACTCGCCAACGAAATAGGACAGCAAGAATTCTGTCATTATTAGGATGGTCTTCTGTGTGAGGGTAGAACTGCTACGGTCGAGCCGGCCCATTCGTGCTGAAATCACGATGGCTCTACTACCTACTAGTAAAGAGAGTAAAGTTTCATGTTTTTTTTTTTTAATTATTCAGATATTTTTACACACAACGCCAACTAGTCCCTAAACTAAGCAGAGCTTGTATTATGGGTAACTAGACAACTAATATAAATACATAAACATACTTTTTTTTTTGTAAATACATACGTATTATACATAGAAAACACCCAAACTTCGAAACAAATATTTGCGGAGCACACAAACATTTGGTCCGACCCGGGAATCGAACCCGAGACCTCTTGATCAGCAGCCACATACGCCAACCACTAGACCAACCAGTGCATTTAAAGGAAAGGTGTTAATTTGAAATTACAAACAATTCAATTTTAGTCATATTCATTTCTAACTAGGTAAAACCTATTAGGGTTTATGTCTCTCCTTTCTCTTACTTCAAGTGGTTAGCCTATTGTCTGTATAATTATATAGAAATCACAAGACAAGCTTACAAGTAACAAGAAAGTTACAAGTTAAAATAACAGCTTTGGTAGCGCAGTGGTGGGGTATACGACTGCTGTTCTTTAGGTGTCTGTTCAATTCTCGTGTCGGATCATATGTTCGTATGATCTGCAAACATTTGTTACGCCGTTAGTACACCTACGCGTTCGTATGCGGCAGTGAAACAACGAAAAAACTGTCAGTAGTATGGCAGAATTTCGCATACGCTACGTCTCACTCTAGCTCTAGGCTACATGAAATAGTTGCGTCCTTGTCGGTATTTTTTCGCAAGGAAAACTGCGAAATCGTCGTTACACAGACCCAGATGTTTCGTTACTGGTGTTTCGCATCGCAAGGTGTTCGCATGCGTTTTGTCGTTGAGGACAGATTTTCGTACCATTGAAGCCGAAAATATTGAAATATTTTTGAATTAAATTCGAAATTATCCCGAATTATGTGCTGTTGGTCACGCAGATTATAAATATGCTTACAAAAAAGGGGGGCATGGAGAAAAGTCCGCAGTCCACGTAAATTCTTTGCAAAAAAACTGCTATGTACTAACGTTCCGCAGATATTTCGCTACCGCAGTAGTTTCGCAGTGATTCGCTGCCGCATACGAACGCGTAGGTGTACTAACGGCGTTACGGAGTTTGGGTTGTTTCTTTGTAACATTTTGGCCCGACTCTGGAATCGAACCCGAGATCTTAAGCACAGTTACGCATACGCTCCCACTGCGCCACGGAGGCAGTCGAATTGTATGTAACATCCAGCGAATTACGTCCCTGACTATATTTCTAAAGATGCTGCCCAATTTATATGCAGCAAGTAATTTTAGTTTGAACACAAAATTTCATACGTAACTATAACACTCAAAAATATAATGTGTCTATTGTGAAATTAAACACTATTTCGGCTTACTAACATAATCTAAAAAGAAAGTATAATGAAAGTACCATCCTTCTGATGAGAACTGAACCGTCGAAAATACTCCGGAATCACTGAATTTTTGACTAGAGAGTTGTTTATAATTACATATTAATTTATCATTATTTTAAAATATTCCTTGGTAAAAAGCGTTACAGAAGTATAGCTTTGAAATGAGAAGAAACTTAGAAGATGTCGAAACAGGAAATGATAGATAGTACGAGGCTTGAAGGCAACCTTATCAAGGCTGCACGAACGCCAGGTCTAATTAAACGACCGAGGATGTAGCTTTACTGGTCAAAGCCTGTTGGGGAAAGCAAAATATTTAATTGAGGGAAACCGTCACCAAGTATACAAACGAAAAGACCTTTTGAAAAAGGCCTGGAGCTCTTATGCTCTATGACTCACAATAAATTATATGTCTAGATAAAATTTATCGGAAATGTTTAAATCATCCCTTCCACCCCTGAAGATGGGAGATAATTCAGTAGCCTATGATGCCAAGGAGAAAGATGATCTTTTAGGCGAACATTTTGGTTCGACTCTACTTTGAATGACGGGGGAAAAAGTACCGCAGACCATTACCCGTGTAGGGAAGCGTCCATCACTTCCCTGAGGCAGTCCGACATGCAGTCGAGGGCTCGGGCCATCACTCGGGATGGAACCCCGTCCGTCTCGGGGGCGGTATTCTTTAATCGAACCCGTAGAACAGCCGCCCCCAACTCCAATTCCGTGACGGGCGGAACATCAGCCTCGCTGCCCCCGTCTTCTCCGGCTGATACAGCGACGGGGGGGTTTGTTCCACCCGCTGCTGGAATAAGCCCTCGACCACTTCCTGCAGGAAGCAACTTGTAACAAACCCTATACTAACCCGTCTTACCAGCGTAGAATAATAGAACAAAACCACCTGTTCAAGAAGAGAATGTCCAGCAATGGACTGTTAAAGATTAATGATCAACGAATGAGAGTTACTGGATAAATACAGGTACAACACGACTAAAGGAAAAGTAACGTGCGTCATCGAGTTTATCACAATGCTTTGACGCTGAAATCCTGTTCAAGACAATTTTCTTACAAATATTACAATAAGAATTTAATTATCGTTCAAGACAATCGATTTCCTTTACTGTGTAATTATCAGTTTGATTGGTTTTCTGAAATCTTTATCCGCAAGTTTTTTTGTTCCTTGAAGAAACAATTAATGACAACAAAACCTTGGGAACTATGACAACTTTTCCTCTCATATTTATGGATTTTTAACCGACTTCAGAAAAAGGAGGAGGTTCTCAATTCGTCGGAATCTTTTTTTTTTTATGTATGGTCAGCGATAATTTCGTCGTTTATGAACCGATTTCAAAAAATATTTTTGCATTGGAATGGACGTAGCTTACAGGTGGTCCCATCGTCACCATATCGGGATCTGATGATCGGATCCCAAGGAAATCGAGGGAACTCATCAAATATCATAGGCACAATTGTCGCGATTTGGGTACTCGGAATAGTTTTTCTTTGAAGTCGGTTCCTTTTTGTTAAACTTATATAGTTGTAAGATAACATTTAATATACTCATACTAATATTACAAATTCGAAAGTATGTCTGTATGTTTGTTATTCTTTCAATCTTTCAAGGATAAACCGCTATTCCGATTTCAATGAAATTTGGCATCGAAATACATTGGTTCTTGAAGTCTTTCTTCAAGAATCAATTACCCACCAACAATTGGCTACTTTTTTACTTAACTTTTTGTCCGTGTGGTGACGGATTAAGAATACAGATTGTCACCACTCCTATTCATCCCGTGGGTGTCGTAAAAGGCGACTAAGGGCTAAACTACGCAAGACAACATCGATGCAAAGAGAACGAAAACTTGAAACCAACCCTATACCAACCCGTCTGGCCAGTGTGGAATATAAGGCCAAAACCTCCTTTCGAAGGAGAGGCCTATGTCCAGCACTGGACTGTTAAAGGCTGTTGATGATGATGATTGGCTACTTTTTACCACGACAACTGTCATACAAGCAGAGCCGCGGGCTTATTATAATAAGCCCGCGATGCTAGTCAGGTAATTGACCTCAACGAGGTTTTTAGCTTTCAGGGGGTAGGGGACGCCCTGTTCTTACAAAAAAAGTGTTCATTAAAGTGGAATTTCTCGCAAACAGATACCTAAATCAAAAAATCGTCTTAGAAACCCTGTATTGTTTTTAAAAGACTTATCTAATGATATGCCACACGATGGGGTAGCCGCGATAAAAAAAAATCATCCCACTTAACGTGTAGGAGGACCCGAAATAAAAATATTTTTCATAATTTTATTGTAGCACTTTGTCGACGTAATTACAACACATATTCATTCAAAGTTTCATCTTTTTAGCACTTACCGTTTGGACGGTAAGTCGAGGACGGACGGACGGACATGACGAAACAAGGGTTCCGACTTCCAAGTCATAAACTTCGGAACCCTAAAAAAGGGTTTTAAGACTGTGTATGTTTTTTTCAATCATTAAAAAGCCGTACATTGCTAAGTATTACAACTGTTGCAAATAAATTTGCATATAGCTGGTTAACATTTTAATTGAAACCGGACACACTGACTTTCGGAAACATGTTATTATTGCAATGGATTTTTCCGCAGGCAGCTTAAGAAGTTCACCTAATATTCAAACATGCAATTACTATATATGTAAGTTGCGCAACGTTGCCAATTAGTTAGTGCTAGCTAGTGCTGAGAGCTTGTGTAGAATAAGGTCTGAAATGTCAAATTAGATTGTTTCTGTACTCGAGTTTATTTTCGAAAATTAATGCACTATATGTGGAAGTCACCACATTTAATATGTATCTATACAAATAAATGAGACTGGCGTGTCTGTTTGTAAGTCACACCCAAAAATTAATTTCATCCATCTTTCATTCATCTCTTTGACGGATGAATTGAAATTATAAGGATTCTAACTAGCAGATAGCTAATGTTAAAAGGAGTAACCAAGGCAATTTATTGCAAACAAATAGGGATCCGCAAAAATAAAACTAAAATCAATGAAATAGTGAATAATATCCGATAAAAAAAGCATCAAAACCGCCGCAAATACCGTAAGAAGCTACTAGTATGTTTATAATACAATACAACATTATGACACGTATAGAATAAATATAAAATGTTCATTGATAGCACAAAAAATGAGAAGTAAAAAACTTACAGCATTAGCTCTGATAGATATGATAATAATTTGACCAGTTCCAGCAAGATTATGCAAATGAAGTCCAATCAATAAGTTATTGAATCAACAATCACTTTTACGTTTTAAAGTTCAATGTCCTTTGTGATTTAAAAAAATATATATATATTATAAATATTTCGGACTTCTTACACACAACGTCATCTAGTCCCAAACTAAGCAGAGCTTGTATTATGGGTACTAAACAACTGATATAAATACATAAACATACTTTTTTTTGTAAATACATACATACTATACATAGGAAACACGCAAACTCCGAAACGAATATTTGTGGATCACACAAATATTTGGTCCGACCCGGGAATCGAACACGAGACTTCTTGATCAGCAGCCGCATACGCTAACCACTAGACCAACAAGGCAGTCAAAATGATGGTATTAACTTCACTGTACTGTCTATAGACGAGTACATAGTAAATACTAGCTGCATCCCGTGGTGTTACCTGCAGTTATTGTTGTTAAAGTACAAAAATAAACAAGCAAAACTTGTTATATTAGTTACCTGCTAGAAAATTTCCCGCTAAAATCGGTCCAGCTATTCCAGATTACCAAGACAGAATTAAAAAAAAAGAGATTTTCTAGGTTTTTTTTATATTTGAGCCAAACAAAATAATTCTACTCTGCCTCTCTCTCTCCTCTAGAATCCAGGAGTACGGGATGGTGTCCCCTACTTATTGTGAGGGTAGGCAATGTACCATGGTGACCCATGTCATGGCGGCCGGGTCAGATAATTCCGCATCATTCTGGAGAATGTTACAAAATGATTGGGCCTCCAGTCTTATACTCGCCAACGAAATAGGACAGCAAGAATTCTGTCATTATTAGGATGGTCTTCTGTGTGAGGGTAGTACTGGCCGGGTCGAGCCGGCCCATTCGTGCTGAAATCAGCGTGGCTCTACTACCTACTAGTAAAGAGAGTAAAGTTTCATGTTTTTTTTTTTAATTATTCAGATATTTTTATACACAACGCCAACTAGTCCCCAAACTAAGCAGAGCTTGTATTATGGGTAACTAGACAATTGATATAAATACATAAACAAACTTTTTTTTTGTAAATACATACATATTATACATAGAAAACACCACACTCCGAAACAAATATTTGCGGATCACACAAACATTTGGTCCGACCCGGGAATCGAACCCGAGACCTCTTGATCAGCAGCCACATACGCCAACCACTAGACCAACAAGGCAGTCAATGTGCATTTAAAGGAAAGGTGTTAATTTGAAATTACAAACAATTCAATTTTAGTCATATTCATTTCTAACTAGGTAAAACCTATTAGGGTTTATGACTCTCCTTTCTCTTACTTCAAGTGGTTAGCTTATTGTCTGTATAATTATATAGAAATCACAAGACAAGCTTACAAGTGACAAGAAAGTTACAAGTTAAATTAACAGCTTTGGTAGCGCAGTGGTGGGGTATACGCCTGCTGTTACTTAGGTGTCTGTTCAATTCTCGTGTCGGATCATATGTTCGTATGATCTGCAAACATTTGTTACGCCGTTAGTACACCTACGCGTTCGTATGCGGCAGCGAAACAACGAAAAAACTGTCAGTAGTATGGCAGAATTTCGCATACGCTACGTCTCACTCTAGCACTAGGCTACATGAAATAGTTGCGTCCTTGTCGGTATTGTTTCGCAAGGAAAACTGCGAAATCGTCGTTACACAGACGCAGATGTTTCGTTAGTGGTGTTTCGCATCGCAAGGTGTTCGCATGCGTTTTGTCGTTGATTTTTGACAGATTTTCGTACCATTGAAGCCGAAAATATTGAAATATTTTTGAATTAAATTCGAAATTATCCCGAATTATGTGCAGTTGGTCACGCAGATTATAAATATGCTTACAAAAAAGGGGTGGCATGGAGGAAAGTCCGCAGTCCACGTAAATTACAATGACATTTCTTTGCGAAAAAACTGCTATGTACTAACGTTCCGCAGATATTTCGCTACCGCAGTAGTTTCGCAGTGATTCGCTGCCGCATACGAACGCGTAGGTGTACTAACGGCGTTACGGAATTTGGGTGGTTTCTTTGTAACATTTTGGCCCGACTCGGGAATCGAACCCGAGATCTCAAGCACAGTTACGCATACGCTCCCACTGCGCCACGGAGGCAGTCGAATCGTATGTAACATCCAGCGAATTACGTCCCTGACTATATTTCTAAAGATGCTGCCCAATTTATATGCAACAAGTAATTTTAGTTTGAACACAAAATTTCATACGTAACTATAACACTCAAAAATATAATGTGTCTATTGTGAAATTAAACACTATTTCGGCTTACTAACATAATCTAAAAAGAAAGTATAATGAAAGTACCATCCTTCTGATGAGAACTGGACCGTCGAAAATACTCCGGAATCACTGCATTTTTGACTAGAGAGTTGTTTATAATTACATATTAATTTATCATTATTTTTAAATATTCCATGGTAAAAAGCGTTACAGAAGTATAGCTTTGAAATGAGAAGAAACTTTGAAGACGTCGAAACAGGAAATGATAGATAGTACGAGGCTTAAAGGCAACCTTATGGCTGCACGAATGCCAGGTCTAATTAAACGACCGAGGATTTACTGGTCAAAGCCTGTTGGGGAAAGCAAAATATTTAATTGAGGGAAACCGTCACCAAGTATACAAACGAAAAGACCTTTTGAAAAAGGCCTGGAGGTTTTCTAATGGAAATCGATTTTAAGATGATGTTATGATAACAACCGGGACCGACCGACCGGCTTAATGTGACCTCCGAATCACGGAAACGTTCATAACATACCTATCTTCCCCACAAACAGTCCCCCATTTAGGTACTGACCGTGGTGTTGTTGCCCACCCTCGGTGTTTGTGTCCAGTTACCTAAGGCCTATGAACGTTTCATGAAGTTATAAAACATGTTAAATATACCTCGTAAGTTCTAAAATGACCGTAGTGAGTAATGTCTCAGAAATCAAGCTATATTTTAGAAAGGTTACGATACCTTCTATTTTCCGACGTTTCGAACGGGTTATACCGCTCGTGGTCACGGGTAGACTGATATGAGCTTAGCGTCGCCTTCGTGATGTGCAGGTTGTGTCTACCCGCACTTGATCGCGTTGATTTCTTGTAGTGTCGGTACTCGACACTACAAGAAATCAACGAAGGCGACGCTAAGCTCACATCAGTCTACCCGTGACCACGAGCGGTATAACCCGTTCGAAACGTCGGAAAATAGAAGGTATCGTAACCTTTATAATATTATTGCGAATAAGTCCCGTTTACAGTAAAAACATGAGTATGTGTAAAAGTCGCGAAAGTCTAAAAACAGTTATATTTTAGAAACTGACATCATAATATTGTTTATACTCAGAGAAGCAAGATAACCTCGACAGAAATATCCAAGAATTAAACAGACAACACGAAACACCTAATGTCATTAGTTGCAGAAACAAACAATTTAGCTTTAATTGATTTTCCTTGTTTCAGAATTCTATTAATAACCTAAGGTTGACAATACCTAATGCTTTGTAATATTTAGTTAACCAAGTTGTTATTTTTTTTTTATTTTTTTTTTTGTGTACGTACTATTGACAATAGAATATTATCAATAATATAAAACTGTTGCGTTAGATAAATAAATAACTCTTTATTTGCACACTAAACTACAGAGTTACAAAAAAGAAACACAATGATCAAATATCGAGTGTACAAAGGGCGGCCTTATTGCTAAAAGCAATTTTTTCCAGGCAACCTTGCGTTACTGACTGACTGAAAGATTACGTCAAAACTACAAGACTCAGGATGCTTTTGCGTATGTTTTCCTTGAGGTGCGTAGGTGAGCACTCGGAGAGGACTTTTAAACAATTCCACCCCTAATTATATATACCTTAGAATAACACGTAGGCGAAGCCGCGAGCAAAAACCAATTAGTAATAAATTTGAAACAAAAATGGACACCATAAATAATCTTATTTAACTAAATTCTACTTCGAATTTCGCATTTACGAAGACAAGTTAAAACAAGAAAAAGTATAAAAATATAACCCGATTATATAAAAACTGATAAAATTTATGTAGCTTATATCACCCGGGCCAATATTATGAATCTATTGACTATTTATTCATTAAAATTGGTTCAGTAATTTAGGCGTTTCAGTGGAACATACAAACAAACATATTCTAGCAGAACTGTTAGCTTTCCTTTCGGTTTCGTGTTAGTCAATCAGTAGCAATGACGACTTATGACATAATACTAAAATCAATACTATAATATTATAAATGCGAAAGTAACTATGTCTGTCTGTCTGTTACGTTTTCACGCCTAAACCGCTGAACCGATTTTGATAAATTTTGGTATAGAGATAGATCGAACCTTGGGAAAGGACATAGGCTACTTTTTACAGCGATAATACAAAGACTAGTACATATAATTCATACTTCAAATACTTGACTGTTGAGCCAGTTCAAGTAGCTTTTTTTACACGAAGTACCTCATCTCAGTGTAGTTAAAATACTTAAAATGTATTTATTTAAACTCAATAAGTTTGTTCAAAAGTTCAAGTAAAGGTCAAAGGAGAGAATGGAAAATTTCGTTGCTTCCAGTCGTGACATTTCCGTCCCGTGCAGAGAAACCTGATTTACACAGGTACGCAAGAATTACGAACGCAGGCTTGTAGGTCAGTGACTACTATTTACGTGCTAAATACACATAATATATTATTTACAATACACAACAATAATGTCATTTTTTTATTACAAAGTATGTCATTTATTGACCTCCGCCATTTTGTCTTAAATATTCATTCAAATATTCAAATATTTAAATTAAGAAGTTTGTTTTGAGCTTTTTTTTCCTTTTATGAGAAGTCTCATCGGTGACCGAAATTCGTTTATCTTTTTTTTGTTAAGCCTATCAAAGTGACTACTCTTCCTAATGGAAAGCATAAATAGAATCCAGGACTGGTGATGACCATCCACATTGTGAGCGCAGCATGGTGACCCGTATCATGGCGGTTTAATGAGATGTTTCATAATGATGATGATTGGGCCACCATATTGATTGGAATCCCGATATTATACTCATCAAGAAAATATGACATCACGAATGCTGTTATTTTTCGGTTGGTTTTCTGCGTGAAGGATGTACTGCCCCGGTGGAGCTGTCCCACTCGTACTGCAAATCATACTACAAAAGCTGTACCGCGGTGTTACCTGTGTTATATGGGCCTTCCAAAGTGGTTCTACTACCTATGATATCTTAAATTCCACAGACAATAAAGTCTACATTTTTCTAGCGCCAAAAATTTTAAAACAAGACTACTTTTATCGTACTCTATTCCTGGACTACCAATGAATATGGCATTAAGTAAATGTTTCCATACGCAAAAATATATTATTTTAGCAGTTATAAATTGGAGGTAATTTAGATTTTCCTCTCAATACTCTGTCACACATCACAAACACGTTTAGTAATAGTGAGTGACATGGGCACGCTCACGAATATTGTAGGTCACGGCGACCTGGTGCAAGTGGCCTATCAGCCACGCAGCGGGGGAAACTACATGCGTGATAAATGTATGACACATTGACATTCGTATGTTAAACTAGATAAGCCCCACGGTGCTACTTGCGGTTATTGTTGTAGTTATACAACATACGTGGGTAATGTCAAGGGTCGAAGCTAGTCTTGAAACGTAGTCTATATTATTCCTGGTTGCCTGTAAGAAATTGCTTTTAGCAAATAGGCCGCCCTTTGTACACTTTATATTTGATCATTGTGTTCCTTTCGTATAACTCTGTAATTTAGTGTGCAAATAAAGAGTTTTCTATCTATCTATCGATCTAAGAGTTATTTTTCAGTGATAGTCTCTTCAAAATCGGTTCAGCCGGTCCAGAGATTAGACGGAGCAGACTGTCAAAATCTTTTTTACAAACCAAATTTTTATACTAAGTAAGTTTTAAACTTTCGCGTTCCATAATAATTAATATTATTTACGTTACTTATACGTTATTTATAAACGTCAGGCAAATCAGAGGTATCACCTTTATTATGTGATCGCGTTAATTCCCGGAAAAATAATTCAATTTTTTTATGTAATTGCAATATATATTATGACACGCATTTACCATTGTTATCAAGAGCCTCGATAGGCGTAAATATCTCCTTAGGACGGAGTTTAGGACCCTAACATATGGGCATCTATTTATATATATAAAACTATTTATATATCCGAAACTACTGAACGCAGGAAGCTAAAATTTGGCATATGAGTACCTCGAGGAGCGTAGGCGAGCACTCGGAGAGGATTTTAGAAAATTCCTACTCCTAAGGGTATGAAAAGGCAATTAAAGTTATATTATTCATCAGAATAACACGTAGGCAAAGCCGCTGGTTAAAAAAAATTAGTTACCATACTCCTCAATATAATTTAGGTCGGTTTAACAGCACAACCTGTGTAGATGATTATTTAAACTACTTAATATGTACTTTATTCGTAATTATAATATATACGATGAATATTTTATATTTATAATATTGCGGAAATAATAAACAATCTAAAAATACTTGAAAGTTATATTTCTTAAGGTTGTGTTCAACGAGTTTAAAGAGTTACCTTCAAATTTACTGGATGCGAGGAGCCCATAATCAATCAGAGTGGCGTGCTATGAGAGAGGCTTGTGTTCAGTAGTGGACTACGAAGGGCTGATGATGATGACGAAATTATACTGTCCGTGGTGTTACTCGTGGTTTATATGGGCCTAGTGACTCTATTCTGCCTGATGGAAAGCATGAGTAGAATCCAGAAGTAGGGGTCACTAGCCTCATTGTCGCTATGGCGGGTTAGTGAGATGCTGCATCATTTTTGTTTATATTTAAGCCACCAAAGCGACTCTACTCTGCCTGAAGGAAAGCATGAGAAGAATCCAGGAGTAGGGGTCACCATCCTCATTGTGAGGGTAGGCAATGCAGCATAGTGACCCATACCATGGCTGCCTGGTAAGATGTTTCTGCATCATTGGGCCATAACAACCGGAACCGACTGCTTAACGTGACATCCGAATCACGGAAACACTCATAACATATCATGCACCAAACGATCACCCATCTAGGTACTGACCGCACCGCCGTTGCTTACCCTCTATGATTGCTTCCAATTATCTAAAGCCACTTTGCTGTGAGCGCTTCCTGCGATACGGATATGGCGTTTCAACTGCCTAATTAGTTATTTTTCGGTTAATAATAACAAACATTACTCGTTAGTCATAAATTAATGACTTTTTTTCATCGACTAGATTCATATTTTATTCGAGTTGGTTTTTGTGCAGAAGAAAAAAGGCAACACAAAGGTATTTGGACATTCGTAATTCCGTACTAATTATAATTATTATTACAAAGCTTCCTGTAAGAAGTGGACTATCTCAGAGTATTTGCTCCAGGCAGAGTCCTCAATCTCACTCAAAAGAAATACAAATCTAAGTTGAATCCTTACTCATCTTCCTAACCTTTATTCCCAATATTATTTGGAGTCGCCTACTAGTTCAACCGGTTTTACCTGAATTTCAACCTGGACCTCCACAACCCTAAGGGAGAACTGAAATTCGAAGATTGAACTAGTTGTCAGTAAATTTGAGGTAACTGATTCCTCAATAACATAGATAGCATAGCATAGATGTGCTCTCCGAGGCATGGGCGTGAATCACCGCCAAACTTCCAGTTACTCCGTGGAAAAACTGATATTCAGGTAAAACCGGTTGAACTAGTAGCCGACCCCAAATAATATTGGGAATGGGGCTAGGAAGAAGAGTTTTCATTACTAACTGCACGCCGCCCGCGAGTGACGTTACGGGGCGCAGCTAGTAAAATTTCGAATGTCTGAGAACGAAACTCCCGTCAAAATCGCACCAACCGTTTCATCAATTAGCCGGAATTTGTTCCGGCACACAGAAAAATTTAAAATTGTTTTTATATGTAATTGTGAAAAGCTGTTACTTAAAAATTACTAACAGGTACTTCAATTACAAAACCCAACCCACGACCCGTGGCTTTACAATTAAGATCACTAACTACGAGTCTGCCGGGCCAGTCTATCACATTCATACATTCTTGAACAATCACTATTATGACAGCTCATAAGTGTACATTAAAATAAATTGTGTAAGGTCGGGTTAACCGGTAATATAAATATCTCGGGCACATTCCATATGGTAATGTTTATATTGCAACATTAACTATACAAAACTGCACGCCCAGACTGACTCACATATGGTGGCGGAAATTATTCTTTTAATATATAAAAGCCCACCAAAGTGACTATACTAAAAGTATGAGTAGGCTCCAGGAGTAGGAGGGCAAGAGAAGGGAAGCCGTAAGGGAACATGACGGAAGAGGGCCATTTGCAAGCTGTGGGTGGCCCGCGGTATGTCGAGGTTCCAGGAATTTACTTTCGAGGGTATACCTGGTTCCTCGGCTTATAGTACCCGAAACAGTATGCGGTTTTAGTTGTTTCGAGTCCAAAATAGCCATCAACTCTTGGTATCCAGGGGAATTCCGCGTAATAAAAAAAAACGGTTATCTGTAAAGTCGGTTAACTGACGATAGTAGAACGTGACAATGTCATAAGAAAATACGGATTGTGCCTCTTTGTCGCTCGTTCCGCGCTCTCGCTTACACTTCAAGCCCTAAATGGAACACCTCAGAGCGAGGTAACGCCGCATGAGTCACGTTTATTCGTGCGTGCAGCTGGCTCCGTCGAATTATAAGACGGTGTCACGTCAAAAAGAGGAGTAGGGTTCACCATCCTCATTGTGAATGCAAGCAATGCAGCATGGTGACTCACACCATGGCGTCCTAGTAAGATGTTTCTACATCATTCTAATGATGAGAATTTAGAGAATGATACATAATAATTGGGCCTCCGATCTCATCCTCACCAACAAATTATGACAGCACGAATGCTATTCCAATTCTTTCCTATCGACCGAGTGCACTGGAAAGCACCTGCGTCAATCGGCGTTTTTGTAAGAATTTCTTCTAAAAATAATAGTTTAGGAAATTACTGTTATCAATAATAATTTGCCCTCTTATCAGCATTCTCTAATAAACTTATCTTAAGACCCCATAACCCCAACGTGGCTAGATAACCTGATATATTACCAGAGTCGTACTAAAATAGATTAAGCATATTGAAATTCTAACTGACCTAGTCTTATTAGACCAGATTGAACTAGAATTTCTTGCTATCCATAATCATCAGCTTCAACAGGCTTTCACAGTCATCTGCAGGAGATAGGCCCCTGACCAGACGGGTTAGTATAGGGTTTCTTTCAAGTTTTCCTTCTCATTTCAGTGATGTTGTCTTGCGTAGTATCCAGGAGTTGGGATTACCGTCCTCATTGTGAGTAGTGGTAGAGAATGCAGAATGGTGACCCATACACTGGCAGCCTGGTCAGATGTTTTTGCGTCATTCTCCCGGCCTTGAATGATTGGGCCTCCGGTCTCACACTCACTTTGTCCCTTAGTCGTCTTTTCGTCGCCTTTAGGGGTGGTGACACTCTGTATTCTTAATCCATCACTACACGCTATACATAACATATATACGTACATTGTTAAACTATAATTGATGCAAAATCGTTCATTAACAAGCATTATGCAAATAGCAAAAATTCCGAAGGCCAATATGGCCGCTCACATAGCAAACTTATAAAATAATTAACGCTACACGCTCTGCTAACTTTCGATCTAGATAATTTCTAGTTTGAGGTAAGTGTAAATTAAAGTATTGTTCCAAAGATTTAAAAATTATAATGAATTGTTTATGGTTTGGTTATTAATTACATGTGCTTGAAAGAAATAATTCATAGTCAGATATTACAATTACTGTGTATCATGGTTATTAGCGACTGGGAAAACTAGAAGGCAAAAGAATCAGAGATCGAAGTACGAAGAGATGTTCGGACCAGTCCCCCCGGGCCAAGTTGCAAACGTTTTTCTCTATTCTTCGGTTTTTTTTTTATGTATGTTCAGCGATAATTTCATCGTTTATGAACCGATTTCAATTTTTTTTTTTGCATTGGAATGGGCGTAGCTTACAGGTGGTCCCATCGTCACCATATCGGGCTCTGATGATGGGATCCCAAAGAAATCGAGGGAACTCCTCAAATATCATAGGCACAATTGTCGCGATTTGGGTGCTCGGAATAATTTTTCTTTCAAGTCGGTTTCTTTTTGTTAAAATTATATTATATTCTCTCGTTTTATTGTCCAAAAATTTATTTTGGTTACGTAACTGAGTGACATTAGCCAATGAAAGAAGAGATTAGAGAAATAGAATAGAACACTAAAAACGTTTGCAACTTGGCCAGGGGCTGATCTCCGAACAACTGCAGATATTTATCAGCGCCGCTTTCCATCAAGTGACAGTCCATCAAATGGAAAGGGACAATCAGCTTGTTGGGGAGTCACGATCCTCAGTAATGGCGATTTATGAATAAGAAGAGATCATGCTTACGAGTATGTGTCTTAGTGTTACTGAGCTTAAGATCGTAGGTTCGAGTTCTGGGTCTGATTAAAGACAGTTAATTGTATGATGTGCATGATTAATTCATGAGTTCTGTGTCGGAGACTATATAACTCTTTTATAGAGGTAGGTATTTCAAAATATGTAAGAACATCAATAGAATTGAATTGCTTAATCAGAGTGCTGTGTAAGACGTGTGTGAAATTATGTTTAAACACAATAAAACAAGGTATGACATCTAAGAAGTGTCTGTTAAATGTTATGCAAGAAAGAAATAATATCAAATAGAAAATATACTATTGTAACGTTCACACATGAAATGCAAACACACATATGTAAATGGCATACATACACAAACACCCACGCATACGAACACACACACAGCATACTTTAAAATAAATATTTTGGTCCTCTAACACACAACACCATCTACTACCAAACTAAGCAGAGCATGTACTATGGCAACTGGACAACTGATATAAATCTAATATATAAAATTCTCGTGTCACAGTTTTCGTTGCCATACTCCTCCGAAACGGCTTGACGAACTTTATGAAACTTTATATGCATATTCAGTAGGTCTGAGAATCGACCAACATCTATTTTTGATACCTCTAAAACGCGAGCGGAGCCGCGGGCATCAGCTTGTACATTTATATTTTTTGTAAATAAAAACATATTATACATACACCCAAACTCGGAAACAAATATTTGCAGATTATACAAACATTTGGTACATCCCGGGAATCAAACCAGCGACCTCAAGCACAGCAGTCGCAGGCAAATAAATAAAATTGAAGTGTCTTAAGTCATTCCATATTACCAGTTTTCCAAAAACTTTAGACGGTACTTACGTCAAAAGACCATTTTTTTTAAATTTTCTGCCTGCTTGTACCGGCTAATCACTGGATCGGTTTTTTTTTGTATGTTCAGCGATAATTTCGTTCATTATGAATCGATTTCAAAAATTATTTTTGCATTGGAATGGGCGCAGCTTACAGGTGGTACCATCGTCACTATATCGGGCTCTGATGATGGGATCCCAAGTAAATTGAGGGAACTCATCAAATATCATAGGCACAATTGTCGCGATTTGGGTACTCGGAATAGTTTTTCTTTGAAGGTTTCTTTTTGTTAAAATTATATAAAACTTGTACGTGAACTTAAAGCGTATAGTATTAATCTACTACTCACTTGAAATTGTCTCTCTTCCAATATAAATATTCGATGGTTTCCTGAAAAAATAAAATTCATGTTATTTTATGACGTTTTTTCTATTTTTTCTAGTCAATAGTCTGCCAAGGTGACTACCCTGCCTGATGAAAAGCATGAGTAGAATCCGAGAGTGGGGGCCACTACACTCTTTATGAAAGAAGGCAGTGTGGCGATGGTGTTCCACACTACGGCGGCCTACTGAGCTGCTTCTTCACGCCCCGATTAAAGGAACCGGGATCATAATGGGAACGAAATTCGTGAGCTGGTAGTGAGTTCCAGTTTTAAACCGCTCGGCATAAAAGAAAAATTTTATTTGTCTTTTATACATTACAATTTTTACAACAAAACACTATAAAGACAAAACGGTCTTGGACTCTGCATGTGGATGACAATGAAAAGCATGCCGGCCGCTGTTATTCTGTCCAAGCCAATCATGATTAACATAATCCCAGAATAAACACAATGATAACATCCCGACCACGGACACAACATAACAATACTCCACATTCATACATGTAATGTAAGGATACAGTTGTTGCTGCTGCATACATTGTAACTAGTCCAGTAAGGTCCTAACAACATTAAATTATAAATTAATAGATAGATGACATGAATATCTACCTACACAAGCTCTTTCATTGCGTAGTCGCCTCAGATTGCCTCGGACAGGATGGAAAACCGTTTAGTTCTAGTGCGTATTTCTACCACTTTAAAGCGGTGACTTCCAATACCAGCACGTGTTATCCTGTAGAGGAATGGAGAAGGTGGGAGGGTGGCAAGTCACGTTGTGGCTACGTAATCTTGTCGTTCGATGTTTTAAGCCGACCGAAGGCCTCCAACTAAGCTTCACGACTGTTAACTTATGATAACCACTGGGATCGACTGCTTAACGTGACCTCCGAATCAACGTTCATAACATATCGTGCCATAAACGGTCACCCATCTAGGTACTGACCGCGTCGTAGTTGTTTACCCTAGATGTTTGTTTGCAATTACCTAAGGCTGCTTGATGAGCGCTTTAGATTTACTCGAATAAATTAAATACGAGTACACGATTCAGAAAAAAGTCTTACTTTTGGAAATAAAACCCTTTTTAGGGTTCCGTAGCCAAATGGCAAAAAACGGAACACTTATAGATTCGTCATGTCTGTCTGTGTCCGTCCGTATGTCACAGCCATTTTTTTCGGAAACCATAAGAGCTATACTTTTGAAACTTGGTAAGTAGATGTAATCTGTGAACCGCATTAAGATATACCGCACATAAAATTGAAAAAAAAAAATACATTTTGGGGGTCACCATACTTGGAACTGCAGCTCAAAAAAATGTTTTTCATCCAAAATGGAAAAATGTGTGCCCCCCCCCCCCTGTAACTTCTAAAATAAGAGAGTGATAAAACTTAAAAAAATACATGTTGTACATTACCATACAAACTACCAACGAAAATTGGTTTGAACGAGATCTAGTAAGTAGTTTTTTTTTGTACGTCATAAATCGTAAACCGCAATTTACCTTGCATTCAATCAATACACTATTATAAAAACATCGATCAAAGTTACAACGAACTACAAGAACTTTTATATGATGTTACTTGCTGATACGGAACCCTTCATGGGCGAGTCCGACTCGCACTTGGCCGCTTTTTATTAAGACTCTTTCTTAGTACAGTAGTAAGCTTGTCATTCCTAATTAGACTTGTGCCTTTCGGTGTAGTATTAGATCACGTAGAACTTAAATAAGATACCCGAAGGTTGTATTAAGAAGGCAATTACTGAATATTGCTTCAAATGGAATGTTATTAAGTTACAATGCCCTTTGTGATAGTTCAAACATTCAAGTACATTTAAAGTCAACTAAATAAAGTAAGTACATTTATAGAGGTAATGTACCGTTATTGCATTTGTTGTTCTAGTGAAGTTAACTGCCTGGTTGGTCTAGTGGTTAGCGTATGCGGCTGCTGATCAAGAGGGGGGGTTCGATTCCCGGGTCGGACCAAATGTTTGTATGATCTGCAAATATTTATTTCGGAGTTTGGGTGTTTTCTATGTATAATATGTATGTATTTACAAAAAAAAAAAGTATGTTTATGTATTTATATCGGTTGTCTAGTACCCATAGCGCAAGGTGTGCTTAGTTTGGGACTGGATGATGTTGTGTGTTACATGTCCAAAAAAAATATTTATTAAAAATATTTATATTTATTTCTGGTTTTGCTACGTGGGTTATCGAGGTAAAAAGTATGTCCTTCTTCAAGATAAATTATCTCCATGCAACATTTCATCGAAATTGGTGCAGCGGTTTGGCACTAATAGCGTAACAAACCGATAGTTACTATCGAACTTATAATTTTAGTATCGATTGCGACGTCATTTTTAACCGACTTCAAAAAAAAAGGAGGAGGTTCTCTATTCGTCGGAATCTTTTTTTTTGCATTGGAATGGGCGTATCTCACAGGTGGTCCCATCGTCACCATATCGGGATCTGATGATGGGGTCCCGAGGAAATCGAGAGAACTCCTCAAATATCCTAGGCACAATGGTCGCGATTTGGGTACTCGGAATAGTTTTTCTTAGAAGTCGGTTCCTTTATGTTAAAATTATAATACGATCATTTGTAAGTCCGATTGAGCCGGCTTGTCTCAAAGGTGTATATTGGATCATGTACAATTGTACATAATATGAGCATCTACCATCAACAAGATATGTGGATCAATTTTCATGTTTTAAAAAATAAATTATTCATATTCCTAATAGACAACTGTTATTACTCTGTTAATAATTTTTTATCGCTTACAACTTTTTGATTATGTATTATAATACTTGCTGTAACACAACTTATTGACATTTTAACTATAATTATCCAAAGAATCATAATCAACTATTAGTAATTTTTATGTTTTATATATTTTTTCTTTTATTATTTATACTTATTTGGATATTTGTTGTTATATCTTATTATTTTATTTTTTGTAAGTTAATTAATTGTATTCATTTTGTATGTAAAAATATTTGTACACCACATTATGTGGTAGGGCATAGTGTACCTTTAACATAATCATGTATAAGACCTGTAACTACCTGTTTCCACGTTCAAATAAACGATTGATTGATAAAAAAAGATAGTTAAAATATGTCAAGTTCCTCAATCCTCAAGCGTCACAATTGAGAGGCTTTCTGCAGTATTTAATCTCGTGATGAGCCACTTTACATTACCACGTCATTTAATATTTGTTAACTGAACAATGAGGTTTGTGTGAATTGTGTACCTATGTACAAAAATCGTTTGTGAATGTGTGAGTAGCGGTACCGGTTTGCGCCGGACAATTAAGTATAGGGTCATTTCCCCCTTGTTGTTATTATTCCGTGAAAAGGTATTAATGGAGTTGGCTTCTCACTGTCAGACAGCATATTTTAAATTTAGGTAATGGTACCAGTACCCAAATTAATAAAAAGGAACTTTTTAATTTTGTTGCACATATTTTTAAATGTATGATAAGTACCTCAAAAACCGAATTTATAAACATTAATATGCTTTATCTATATAATTATTACAAAATAATCTTATTATTATTCTGCATAATGATCTCGCAATAAAGTAGGTAATTCTTAATTTTAAAATTAGAATAGCAATTTGACTAGCTGTCAATCGACAGACTAAAATGACACATCAAATTGTAATCACTTGATTGATGTGTGTGACTAGGAGTCTTTTGGACATAATTAATGTCATGTTTCTGTTTAATTTTTTGTTCCTTTATTCAATTCCGTTATATGCGTCCTCATTAAATATGTGTATTTAATTGAAAATACTTTATTTTTCTTCCTTTCTTACATATCCATTAAATATGTAGATACAAAACGAGCTAAAGATAACCGAAACTTATGAAAAGTCTTTATTTCAATACAAAAAAAAAGATATAATACCCATTGTATAACCGAATTTATTGATGTTTGATAACTCGAAACAAGCCATAGTCATTTGGTATTGAATGTATAATGGCTATCGCGATACCATCAACAAACAAACACTACAATGCGTGGATTTAAACGTAAATATCACGCAAACAACGCACAATCCAACGTAGGACAATCAAATGGAACTTAAATATTTTGGAATTAGCAATTTGCCATGATCTCGAATGAAATTTCGGATATCAAACACACAGCTCCATCTAATTCCAAACCAGTGATAACCATCCAAATAACCAGTGATATGGGTTAGCTACGGGTACTAGAAAACGGCATAAGTATGTATATCCATTTTATTGTAAATACATAGGTACACATTATTAATTGAAAACACCTTAACTCTAAAATAAATATTTGCAGATCTTAAACATTTGATCCGCCCCATAAATTGAACCCGAGACCGCAACCAAAGCAGTCGCTTATACCACCACTTGGCTACCAAGGCAGTCGAATTTGGAAAAGGGCCTGAAAGATTAAGATTATCAAGTCCATTAAAAGATAACTCTTAAATGCTATGGCGAAAAAAGTTCATAGAGCCCATTCATTCTGCATCATTCCCCCGGTGTCCGGATGCCGGGAGGATGATTAAACATCTCACTAGGCCACCATGGTGTTAGTCACCATGCAATGCAGAATGGTGACTAAACAATGGTCTGTACTCACAATGAGGATGATCACTACTAATCGATTCAACTCCTTCTTTCCATCAGGCAGAGTAGAATCACTTTGATAGGCTTGAATACGCGTTTTGATAATTGTTTGAGTGCTGTCTCAAATATATTCATGATGTCTGTGTAATTTCCCATACACAAATACTACAAGAACTGAACTGTCAGCAGTCGGGTTAGTACCGCAAAGGCCCAGCCTTTAATGAGAACAGACGGCCGATATGGGTTGTGACAAAATGTTAATCTGATCTTATTGATTTACACCAATTATCCGAACTAGTCGAAGTTCCTCAATCTAAAATCCAGCAATGGCAAGAGTTTCCAACCATGTTTCAACTAGATTAGCCGTGGTCACATTCCGACTTATTGATTTACACCAATTATCCGAATTAGTCGAAGTTCCTCAATCTAAAATCTAGCCATGGTAAGAGTTTCCAACCATGTTTCAACCAGATTAGCCGTGGTCACATTCCGACTATTCAGTAGCAATTTAACGGGACGAGACAGTCATTAAGTGATCGAATTACTTCTAGTATACGAATGCGAAGGTTATTTTTAAGTTTTGAACCGTATCGAATCGACATTGAACTCTACGCATAACAGTTATAATCAAATCAAACCACAATAAACTTGGAGGTGTAACAAACTCGTGGTTACACCATTAGCCGCGGTTACTATACCCGTAAATGCAAGTTATCGTAAGCAATGTATCGAATTACAGAAATGCTACGGTAATTACTGCTATGTCGAGATTTTCTTAGTATTTCTTTCCTTCCTTGTAAAATGTAGTACTTCAATGTTAATTGGATTTCAATTTGTCTACTAGCTTTTTATCTGATTGACATACGAATTAACTGTCGCAATTTAGACCAGGGTCTAGTATTTACATTTGAATTACAAAACTTACCAGTCAAGTTTTACATAGTATTTTACAAGTACTGGTGTTTGGTTACCATATAATAATGATATATTGGAAGTCATCCATCATTCATTCAGGGACTGCCTTAGGAAGTTAAGAACTACTGAACATAGGTCTTCCTAACTGTACTTAGACTTTCGCGACTTTTACACATACTCATGTTTTTTACTGTATACGGGACTTACTCGCAGTCTACCCGTGACCACGAGCGGTATAACCCGTTCGAAACGTCGGGAAGTACAAGGTATCGTAACCTTTTTAATTTTATCGCGAATAAGTCCCGTATACAGTAAAAAAAAATGTCTGCCTTCATTGGCAGGCTACCAGATCCCAAATACGAGGGGTTTTCTATCTGAAATGTGACTCTTGAGTTGCTGATTTCCAGTGGTAGCTATATCCACTAACTATCAGGTGAGATACAAAACCAGGTCACAAATGCCATCAAATGTGTAGTCAGGTAGTCAAGATCACATGTCGCCATGGTGTGTGGTGTGGTGCTGCATTGTATATACTCACAATTAGTATGGTGGCCTCTACTCCTGGATTTTAGTCATGCTTTCCATTGGGTAAAGAAGTCACTTAGGTAGGCATTTTTAAAAGAAAGGGAGAATGAGGTCGTTGTAAAGAACACAAGACCAATCCTTGTGGCAATTTTTTACAGGTTCTGGAGTCAGAAATGTTTCTCAGGAAGGCACTGGAATAGTGACATCAAAAGGACTGCAGGAGCAAACTCAGAAGAAGTCACTCCAGGTGGTAGAGGATCACAATGAATGCCGAACACATTGGAAGAAATCTATGCAACAAGCAGAAATAAAACAGAATTTGGATGTTATACAATCACATGACATAATTAATTAATGAGATATATAATGTTTATATTAATATCGTAAATATGCAAATTATACTAAATAGTGTGACTATTAGCTTTATATTATATAATTGTAAGATTACGTCGGTACTAAACCTCAATTCGATGACATGAATATTTTACAAAGACGCTTTGAAAATCTGTAAGGTTAAGTAACCTTGCCTTGAGCGAGTTCGCAGATTGATAAACGTTACGAAATGCAAAATGGTGAACAACACACACATCGATAGCCTTTAACAGTTCACTGCTGGACATTTCTGAAGGCAAAAAATATATGGGAATCGTAATAGGCAAAATTTTACGTGAAAAGCGCACAGTGGTTCTGAATGGAGGTCAACAGGCGTATGGATGTGGAGGAACGGGTATCGTGTTTCTACAACACAAAGGGAGGATCCTCCGACCAGGCGAGGTAATCATGCCTAGCGGGCTACTGCCCAACGGTTGATGTAGGGATGTTGTCAGAGAGAGTCGAAACTGGAGTAGGTGCCCGCAACAGTGCGGGCAGGCGCCGGTTGGAGTCCAGAAGGAAATCCCCTCCCTGGACTCCTTCCAATACAAAGGCGCAGAGAGGGTCACACCGTGTGGTTTTAGTCGGTTCGAGTCCGACACACCACCCCGCCGTAACCCCCGACGGGGTGACGGTCCGCGGGGATTTCCACACGTAAAAAAAAAAAAAAAAAAAAAAGGGATGTTGTCAGTGGATACTGGCGGTCAGAGCCATACGCGGATACCGCACCGTGTCCACAGAGGCGGCGTGTGCCTTGGCCGGAACACCCCCGTGGGATTTGGAGGCGGAAGTGCTCGCCGAAGTTTATCGGCGAGTGGCTGACTTCCGGGCGGAGAGCGGATTTCGCCCTCCGCCCGAGGACGTGCGCGAGTGGCGCGAAGCCGCTCGCCGAGCCACCATGCAGAGATGGTCGCTCCGGCTGGAGACCCCACGCGCTGGCTTCGCCGCCGTGGAGGCTCTTCAGCCGGTCATCGCGGAGTGGACAGGGCGGCAGCACGGGACCCTTTCCTTCCGGCTGACGCAGGTACTTTCCGGGCACGGTTGCTTCGGAAAGTACCTGCACTCGGTCGCTAGGAGGGAACCGAGTCCCGCCTGCCACCACTGCGACTGCAGTGAGGACACGGCCCAGCACACGCTGGCGGTCTGCCCCGCTTGGGCGGCGCAGCGCCGGGTCCTCACTGCAGTCATCGGAGGGGATCTCTCGCTGCCGGCCGTCATAAGATCGATGGCCGGCAGCGACAGTTGTTTTACCGCGGTCGCAACCTTCTGCGAGGATGTAATCTTGCAGAAGGAGGTGGCGGAGAAGGCCCGGGAGGATGCTATCCAATCGGACCCGATCCGCCGCCGGCGCCCCGGGCGGCGGAGGCGCGCATACCTGCGTCTCATGCCGCCCTGAGAGTGGCCGCGGATGGGCGGGACGGGTTTCCCGTCCGTCCGCAGTAGAGGCCAACCGCGAGGGGGCGGCGTCCGCGTGTGACCGGACGTTGCCTAATTAGAGAGTCGAAAGCGAAGTAGGTGCCCGCAACAGTGCGGGCAGGCGCCGGTTGGAGTCCAGAAGGAAATCCCCTCCCTGGACTCCTTCCAATATAAAGGCGCAGAGAGGGTCACACCGTGTGGTTTTAGTCGGTTCGAGTCCGACACACCACCCCGCCGAGAGCCCCGGTGGGGTGACGGTCCGTGGGGATTTCCACACGTTAAAAAAAAAAAAAAAAAAAAAAAAAAAAAAAAAAAAAAAAAAAAAAAAATGAGATGTTGTCAGTAGAATTTCTCTATCGCGATTCAGAATTAGTAGTTACTCCGTATTATTCATTCCGTGTCTTCTTCGTAGTTCGGTCTTTCTTATTAGATGGCACTGTTGTATGATTTTCGCTTGCGCTGTATGTGGAAGTCGCCACAGGTGTCATCATGGTAAGTGATTACCTTCAGCCACGGTTAGCATACAACTTAAGAGTCACAAATAGGTTGTCTAATGAGAATAATGGGGTGGTTATTGTGGTTTTGGAATTGTTAAGTATCGTATTTCTATTAGTCCGTGGTCTTACACCAATCAAGCCAAGAATGAATGCCAGTGTATGTATTCTGTAAATGGTGTGTATTAATATGTGTAATCTCTTACTAAACTAATTCTCACTTATTTTATAATTACTACCTTAAAATGTACAATTATTAAAGGTAGTAAAGCCACGCTGGTTTCAGCACGAATGGGCCGACTCCAACAGGGGCAGGACTACCCTCACACAGAAAACCAACCTAAAATGATATCATTCGTGCCCCTCAACCTTACGGTCTTTAGTTGGTGAGTGTGAGACCGCAGACCAAAACACTAGCCGCCATGGTGTGGGTCACCACGATCTATTGTAAGAACTCACAATGACGATAGTGGCTCCTACTCTTGGATTCTGCTCATGCTTTCCATCAGACAGAATAGAGTCAGTGTGTTGACGGATTAAGAATACAAAGTGTCACCACCCCTATTCATTCCATGGGTGTCGTAAGAGGCGACTAAAGGAACAAAATAAGTAGCTAACATCACTGCCAAGAGAAGAAAAACTTGAAACAAACCCTTTACCAACCTGTACCTGGCCAGTGTAGTATAGTAGGCCAAAACCTCCTTTCTAAGGAGAGGTCTATGTCCAACAGTGGACTAAGGCTGTTAATGATTGATGATGATGATGATGAGTAGAGTCACTTTGGTAAGCTTAAATATAACAAAAAAGCAGAATGATTTTTTCCATCGATTTATCCATTTGTGCTTAAACTTGCTTGCTTCTTAAACTGTTTAAAGAGCGAGAACAATGACACAAAGTTGTTTCAATAATAAACTTTTATAATAAATGTAAATTAATACATATAAAAAACAACGGCCCCTATAAAATTTTAAAAGTTTCGAGATGACTCATCGCTAAAACCGTGCCGAAACAAAATTTAAGGGCATTCCACATTATACTATAGCTAACGTACGTACATGGGGAGACTGGCGATCCTGATTTTATTTCTCGAGTCACGCAAGCCTTTTGTATCTTACCGAAGGCCAGTTTTTATGTCTTACGAGCCTTAGACTTGAATAAAAATACTTTAAAGCTCAAAGACTTACCGCAAATTCCAAACAAAATACATAATATCGTATTTCAAATAGAGATCTGAATTGCTGATGTCCGCGAAAAAATGTTAATTAAAAAATTATATGCATTTGCTTTCATAGTTATTTAAAACGAACTAGCTAAGTCTCGCGATGTTACCCGCGATTGATTCTTGTAAATCGCGAGTAACCCCCCAGACCAAAGTTAGTCTAAAAAAAAATTGCTTAAGGTTGCCTTATGACTTATGCTTTCTCATAGTGGAATTCTCATTAAAATCGGTACATCCATTCCGGAGATTACTCGGAACAAACAGGTGAACTTAAAAATAGCTTTTAATTTCATATTACATACAGATTTAAAGGTAATTTCATATTACTTTAATGTAATTTATTTGTATAGATATGTATATGGTATAATTTAAGGAAATTTAAATAAAGTTGAAAGAGATGTGGTCATCGATTGAACAAATTATCTTATAACACTGGAAAAGGCGTGGGTCTTGCAGAATGTTAGCGCTCTCCTTGAGACACATTCTTTAAAAACATAAAAATGCAAAGGTGACCGGAATGAACATATAAACACAACTTAGTCAATGTTTTCTTTCTATGATAAAGCTTACACACCTTAGGAAGTATTATGGATACCTATAATTTGTTTTAAAAAAGTCGTGAATTAAAAAACAACACCAATCGCGTCCCGTTGAAATTTACTTTCCGTTGAAAGTTAATCATCGTCGCACACATAACGAAAGGTTAACAGAGAAGAAAATAAACTCACCTTAGAAGAATTTTTCTACGTATAGGTAGTGGAAAAGTTTCGAAAACAATCACAAACTATTTAGATTTCGTAACTTTAGCGACGTGAAAATATACACAACTAACCGGTCATATAGCGGTTCGCGGACTGAGGAATCAAGCCAAACAGCCTTTTGCCGGCTTGCCGCGCTTATAACAGGGTTACCATCGCACCAACAGTTTTCTTTTGAGGAGAATGCATGCGCCTTTTAATACACCTCAGATCGCAAATGGACGGGCAATGTTATAATTCATTTCATAATCATTTCCCTTTAATGAAACCACAATTTAGGTACTACATTAAGATTTGGTATCTTAATGTAGTACCAGTGTAAGCAGTGATAATACATACTGTCTGTAAAATACTGTCTCAGATATATACATTTATTTACTAGAGATATATTTAGTACATGACTCCCTCTGTGGCTCAGTGGGTATGTTCTTGAGGTTGACGGGTTCGATTCCCGGGTCGGACCAAAAATTTATTTGTTTATTACTAACTGTATTTTTTCATAACTAACGTATTTTATGATACCACTTTTTGCTGGCTAGGGTGAAGTGCATGTTGCAACCATAAATGACGCATGTAAAATTGAAAATTTTAACAAGGGGTTAAAATTTTCAATTTTACATGCGACACAACCTGCACATCACGAAGGCGACGCTAAGCTCACATCAGTCTACCCGTGACCACGAGCGGTATAACCCGTTCGAAACGTCGGAAAATAGAAGGTATCGTAACCTTTAATATTATCGCGAATAAGTCCCGTTTACAGTAAAAACTGTCATATTCTTTATTAAAAGATTGTGCCAAAAACACAGCACAGAATCTTTACTCGCTATTTTATCTAAAGCAGGCACCACACTTCGTTATTCGCTATTCGTTATGTGTCTACGCCGTTTTCGCCCGAATATTTGTTATGCACGCAAACAACAAACACGCCACCACACTTCGAACTGGTATGTCAAATATGTGTGTTGTAGAGATGTGTCATTGTCATTTATATGGTGAACGAAACGAATCCATACGAACGAGCGAAACATATTATTTTAATTTCCTTTTTATTTTATTAAATTTACAGAAACAATACTTAAATGAAGTCTAATTTATTTGATCAATATGATAGATTATTTTAATCGTTTAATCGATTTATTCTATTTCAAAAACTGTTTTATAGTCTATGGTTGTTAGATGAGCACAGGACATTGTCATTTTTATTGGTCAACGACCGAACGAAACATATTATTTTAATTCCCTTTTTAATTTATTAAATTCACAGAAACAATACTTATATGAAGTCTAATTATTTTGATCATATGATAGATTATTTTAATCGTTTATTTGATTTATCTATTTCGAAAACTGTTTTATAGTCTATGGTTGTTAGTTATGCACACTATGCACAGGGCACTTCACTAGCCGTCCGAAGTGTGGGCAGTCGATGCGCGTATTCGCCTTATTCGTGTCCTTTGAAGTGTGTCAAAAAACCGACAAGTCGACGGATATGCGTATTCGCTATTCGGCTTAACGAATAAAGCGAATATTGGCGAATATACTCTCCACACTTCGCCGTCTGCGCGCGAATAACCCGCATAACGAATAGCGAATAGCGAAGTGTGGTGCCTGCTTAAAGAAAGAAAACTTACAAGTTGCAATTTCAAATAAAATTACCGTTAGTTCCAAATTCTGAATTTGATTGGTTAACATTTATTGATTACTTGGGTCCACCTGTATGTATGTCGATTATCACTATAAATAGTCCATGTACTTTTAATTAATTTAGATATTCATCGTTTAAATACTCACACCTATATGTTTTTGAAAAGCGGTATAACTATTTCATTATCAGCTTTTTTTATTGCTGTACCAATAAGGAGTTACTTATTTTTAATATTTATATTATCATCATCATCATCCCTAAACGTCCACTGTTGTAGGCCTCTCCCCAGTTTCCCCTCAACAACCAGTCCTGTGCTGCGCGCATCCAATAATTCTCTGCGTCACCCATCTAGGTCTAACCACGCCGTAGTTGCTTACCCTCGATGATTGTTTCCAATCACCTCAAGCCACCTCGCTATAAGCGCTTTAATTTAGGGTGAATGTAAATAATTGTTGGCAACATTTTAACATGACTTATTTATAGAATGACAGTACTGACTGACACACGTCTGACACTGACGAATACTTGTGCTAAATTAAGTGACAACTGGTCGGAGTCGAGTTGTTGTTAATTTATTTTTGCGATTAATTACAATCAATAATTGCTGTAATGATAAATGAAAATACAATTTGTTTTTTACCTAAATAGTAATTACTAATTTAAAACCGACTAGGTGATCACAATGGCGAACTGTAAAGAAATAAGTGTGAAGTTCATATTATTATTTGTGTTATCTTTAAAAAATATTTCAGCATGTAATTTTGGTGTTACTTTAAAACAAATCCTACTCAATGATGGATTTCACAGGTAACCATAGTATAAATGTTAAGAGGAAAATACTCTCATTTATATTGATAATATTTTTATCTAACTTTTGTAAGTAAACTTGTTAGGTACATGTAATCATGTCCTAAAAGGCCGATTCAAGATAATATAATCTACTTATAAATTTACAGCGTAAATTTTCAGCTTTCATTAACATAGAAGTTAATTTTTTTTTATAAATGTTCTCAAAATATATAAATGTCTGAATAAACAGATACAAAAGTAACAATAGGTGTGTGTTATGAAATAAAACATCTATACCTGACAGTTACACATTACTTGCTGTATTAATACCCAATTTTTGGGTCTAACCAGAGATAATTCAATTGTTAATTTTCAGGAATACCTTTGGTAATAATTCTGCTGTTGTACAAAAAGTTTTAAATAAATGTTAATAGTTAAATTGAACCTTTAAGTGTGCTTTCGTATTCATCATCAACAGTCCACTGCTGGACATAGGCCTCTCCTTAGAAAGGAGGTTTTGGCCTACTATACCACGCTGGCCAGACGGGTTGGTATAGGGTTGGTTTCGAGTTTTTCTTCTCTTTGCAACAATGTTGTCTTGCGTAATTTATCCCTTAGTCGCCTTTTACGACACCCGCGGGTTGATGGTCCAATAACTAGGACTAAGTACGGAAACCGCCCAGAAAAACTAACTAACTAACCCGCGGGTTGAATAGGGGTGGTGACACTCTATATTCCTAATCCGTCACATGTGCTTTAAGAAGTGCTTATAGCCAAGTTGCTCTCGGTGAATAGAAAGAATGATGATGGTAAACAACTACACCATGGTCAGTACGTAGATGGGTGACCGTTTGTGACATGCTATGTTAAGAGTGATTCCGTGATTCTAAGGTCACTTTATAATCAGTCCCGGTTGTTATCACAAGATAATAGTTGTGAGGCTTAGTATGAGGCCTTCGGGTGTCATAAAAACATTTTAAGGCAAGATAGCCACAAGAAATCTTGAGAGTCCCCAACCTACACTCGACAAGGACTTATGGCCTTAACACTGGCCTGTAAAGAGACCCGAACCAGGGACATGAATTTCTGAAACTTTCAGTTATTTCTTTATCTGCATCCTTGTAGCTAAAGTATCTAGTAATAGGTAAAATTTAACTCTGAATGCTCATTCAAAAACGCCTCTAGCCGTCAAACTTTTGTGAAAAACTAACTTTTAATTCTGTTCATTTCCAGAAACATGACATATGATATATTCATAGTTGCCCATGATGATGCATCAAGCGAGGTTTATAAAGATTGTCATATATCTCTCCACCAACCACTGCCAGCAGGTATTTATGCCAATCCCGATGAATTGGATGATCTTAACAGGTCTCACAGAGTAAGTATTATGTAATATCTGACGAGATGATGTTGTGTGTAATATGTCCGAAATATTTTAATTATTTATTTAGTTAGACCTACCGTACCATATATGGTACACCTGTTAGAAAAAAATATTTAATGTTATCAACATTGTTATTATTTCACTTTTTATCCTACTGTACCATATGTGGTACAGGTACTTTACAGTCCCCTGTTAATTGAGTTTTTTTTTTATTTTATCAAAAATTTGTTACTTATTGATATAATATCCGATTAATAATAAATATCCAACAAGATGAAAAAAAAAAATCCAGGGCTAAGGAAACCATAACCACTTACATACAAAAAATTAATCATTTGTAAGATTTTTTATACATGAGCCTTCTAAAGAGACTCTGCCTGATGGTAAGCATGACAACGCGAACGCTGTCAGTTTAGGGTTGGTCTTCTGTGAGAGGGTAGCAGGTAGCACCTCCTTTTCTGTGGCTCTACTAGCTGATAAAATAACATTTTTTGTGTTATTAAAACCAAATCGTTCAGATTTTACGAGTATATGCGCATATGTACAAGTCAAATCAAATCAATCAAACCATTTTTATTTCAAATAAACCATACAACGGCACTTTTGAAACGTCAAGTAGTCAGTCAGTAGTCAGTCGTGAAGCTAATCGTCTGTTCCAATTCATAGATCCTATGGAGAAGAACAGACAAGAAACTCCATGGACACTCTTTTCCAACATTGTTTTTACAATTTTTGGTTACATTTAGTAGAAGTAGGAGCGAGAGGTATACCAGCAAAATCTCTCTATAACCTTCTGAAAGACCTTGGCCTGTCGAGAACTGCAGTAAGTTCTAAATTAGAACGAGTATCTAAGGCTGCACTAACAGGTTCCCACCAAATTTGGCTAGGCAGCTCGAGCAGTGAAGGTTGATGCGCATCTGAAAGGGTGCCTCCTTAAATCTACGCCTAGGTTGCAAGTCCTGGGAACTGCTCTGGGTTTCTCCCTCTGCCACACGACGGTAAATCCATGGAATGCTAAGAAGTTCGTTTATATTTTCTTCTTTTTTCCCTCAATTTTCAGTTAAATGCCGTAACTAAAAAGACGAATGTAGAATTGCCTACACACTTGGCGGAGCCGAATATGGCATACCTTTTTGAAAAGATCAGAGGTCCTTTGGTACAAAGCTGGCTCCCTCTGCATGCTAGATATCATAAAGCTGCTTGGTTTGGTGGGTAAGTAGATACAATAGCTTGTAATAAATTGTTTTTATTTTAAACTATTTTGTCTGTCCGTCCGTATGTCACAGCCATTTTTTTCCAAAACTTTAAGAGCTATTCTGTTGAAACTTGGTCAGTAGATGTATTCTGTGAACCGCATTAATATTTTTACACAAAAATAGAACCCTTCCGTGGCGAGCCCGACTCGCACTTGGCCGCTTTTTTGAATAAGAATTGATGTGTATAATAGTGTTACATTTGTTATTTAAAATTCAAGGTAACCATATTTACAGCAATTTTTAAAGGAGAAAATAAAATAGTGTAGTTTCTTAATTTTAGAATAAGCACTAGTATATATTAATATTATAAGGCTGAAGGGCTTGTTTGTTTCAACGCCCTTTAACTATGTGGCACACAAGAGTGTGGGCGCACCAAATTATTATGTGTCTAATAAAAATAACAATCATAAATAACTAACTACAAGATAATTAATTATTTCGTATTGAACTATAACTTTTTTATTAAAAATAAAATGTAATGTAGTGTGCTTAACAGAGAAACAAATTGTCGGTTCGTTAGAGGGCCCCCTGACGATGGTGGGCCCTGGGCACTGTGCCCTTATGGTATAGACGGTAATGAGCACTGGTCCGAATTAACAATCTTTTCCACTATTAAATAGCCGATTTATTGAGGAAGGTTATAAGCTTAACGGCCCATTCACGACCTTTCCGCTGTGAGCGGCAGCTAAGAGCGAAACGCCGAGCGGTCATATCAAAAGTATAGAAATGTACGAGGCACGCCACGAGTCGCCGCTCATAGCGAAAAAGCTAGCGGTTTTTGCCGAGCGAATTGCTACAGCGGCGAGCGGTATGGAGAGCGGCGGGAACAAAGGCACAAGTTCGTATGTGCAACGCCACGAAACAGAGCGGCGTGGACAGCGGTTCAGGAGTGACGGACTCAGCGGCGTTAAATAAAATCAAAAAAATTTAGACGATTTTATGGCGGTAATGGATACCGATGCTTTTATAACAGAAATTTTAAATAGACCGCCTATATGGATGTCAAAATATCCCCAACATAAATATAAAAAGGTTGTGGTAAGAAATTAAACAATGTTTTCCGGAATATAATGGTACTTACGTTTAATTTAAATTGAAAACACAAAAACATAGAACCTAGGTACCTACCAAACGAAGCTACTGATATGCTGACAAAACTACTGGTATGTTTACGTAATGTTGGTGGATAGTTGACAAGTTTTAAAAATTAATTTTTTTCTCTGTCAGTAGGTACCTAATTAGCAAAACAGTTTACATATCAGTAGTTTTGTCTGTAGATATAACTACACACGAAACTACTAGTATGTCTCATACGCAATGTAAGTAGTTGACAAGTTTTTAAAGTTTTTTCTCTCTGTAAGTACCTACTTAGCAAAACACTTGGAAACATCAGTTACTTCTTATAGGTAGGACCTTCGTATAGGTCACTAAATCCACCATCTAAATACCGATCTTTATTTAGTTCGTGCACTCATTCTATCATATTTAAAAAAAAAAAAAGTTGTTTCTAAACAGACAGGGGATAATTTTTATAACGCCATGATTTTTAACACGTTTCGACTACCTAAATACGTCCACCGTCGCCGCTGCAACTAACCGCTACTGAGGGTACGTGGCGTGACAAACGCAACGCTCACCGACGCCGCTCCGCTTTTCGCTAAGACCAAAACTCGTGGCCAGGCCGTAACATAATCACGACTTATAGGAGCGGACTATCAAAATTTTCTAACTAACGGCTAATGTCACTCAGTCTCGTGATTAAAACAAAATATTAGCAGATGAGACAAAAGAATACAGAAATAGAAACGTTGGCTACTTGGCTAGAGAGGCTGGACAGTCATTGGACACCATTTTCAAACGTTATTAAAAATCTATTACTTATTTCAGATTTACAGTAAATAGAATAGAAGAACCCACCCTATACATACGCTGCCCAAATGATCAGCTGTCGAACTGCGAGAGACCTCTGGTTCCGTATAAGTTCTTATGCACAATACATTCCAATGAGAAGTGCATCTGGAAGAGAATACCTTTTATTGTTGTAAGGATATTATTTTTTTATCATCATCATCAACAGCCTTTAACAGTCCACTGCTGGACATAGGCCTCTCCTTAGAAAGGAGGTTTTGGCCAACAATACCACGCTGGCCAGACGGGTTGGTATAGGGTTTGTTTCAAGGTTTCCTTCTCCTTTATATTGATGTTTTCTTGCGTAGTTTATCCCTTAGTCGCCTTTTACGACACCCGCGGGATGAATAGGGGTGGTGACACTCTGTATTCTTAATCCGTCTCACACGGACATTTTTTCTAATATACACATGTATATAATAGGTGTAGTAAACATATGGTTCATGAAATTGAAAGCTAAAACTGAATCAAGTAATCACAGAACTGTCAAAATAGTTTTTAGTGCGAAATCTCAGCTGTAGCATTCTGTAGAACCCGATTGGTCTTAGGGGCTGTCTATTAATCACGTGAGGCTCGAAAGCCCCCCCCCCCCCCCCTTTAACACACACGTCACAAACAATCACGAAATATCACAAGGGGGAGGGGGGTGTAGTAATATATCACGTGTATTTATTTTTTCTGCAAATTTTCGCATTTCTTTCACTATTTTTATGTCAGTCAACTTGCAACCTTTCTACTCTACCTCTGAACGATTATATTGTAGTCTTTAAGTTTCTATAACAAAATTAGTTTATACTTCTACCTGTATTTTATTAATGTAAAAAAAAGACTTTGTAGGTACTAAAAATACACGTGATATAGGAGGGGGGGTGTAGTCTAAACCTCCTCATGTATCACCAAGGAGGAGTGGGGGGTTAAAAAATGCCAAAAAAAAGATCGCGTAATTAATGGACGGCCCCTTACGAACACGAGATACAGATCAATAAAGTCATCTATTGGAAAAATATTGGATTTATTTTTACTACACCCATTGTTATGAACTTATGACTCAAATAATAATAAATATTTTGGACATCTTACACAACGCCGTCTAGTCTCAAAATAAGCAGTGTTTGTATTATGGGTATTATTGCGTGTTATCCCAGGGAGTCAATTAGACGACACGTTGATTGTAATGCTTTATTACTGGCTCTCTTATCTCTGTAAGACTCCGATTAATTTGACTTAAACTAAAGCTTATATACAATGTAATATGTGTACAGTTTAGGTGGGGGCTACTATGAGATATTATTTACTTAATCGAATTGCTTAATTGACAGTATGTTGTTTATACTTCCTTAATTAATATTTATAATATTACTATTGTTTGAGGGCACGTACGTTAACTTTAGTAAAACAATTATTTAATCACGTAACCGTGCAAAGATCTAAAACTACTATTTTGCTATGGCTTTGCCCATAGATATTCCCCCTCTAAAGAGAAGAAACATCCTTACATTACTATTATATACTATTGTTGTATAGTTTTGGTTTATATATTATAATTGGAATCTAACCGTCTGGTGGGAGACTCTACCAGAACGTGTCCTTTTTTCTGTTTGCTTATCTGCTTGTGAAGATTCTGTTTTCTTGTCTCCGATTGTTTGTTCGCTTATCTTGCTATTTTCATTTGGGAAGTGTATTAATTCTATTTTTAATGATTTATTGGCTTTTAGTCGTTTTAACTCGCTATCATTCTTTTGATATTTTTCTACCTCGTGCCAATCGATTGCAGAGGGTATGGTTATCGTCTCGATAACTCGAGATAAGGCATCGGCTACCACATTCTTGTGGCCACTGATGTGCTGGATATCCGTACTGAATTGTGATATATAATCCAGATATCTGATTCGTCTAGGGGTATCATCCAATGATGGCTTCTTGTCGAAAGCATGCATTAGTGGTTTGTGATCCGTGTAGACTGTAAATTCTCGTCCTTCTATGGGTCTTCTGAAGTGTTTTATAGCCATATAGATTCCTAGCAGCTCTCTATCATAGGTAGAGTATTTTGTTTGGGCTTCACTAAATGATTTGGAGAAAAAAGCTATTGGTTCCCATTTTGTTTTTCTTCGCTGCTGTAGTACAGCGCCTGCGCATTTGAGACTAGCATCTGTCATTAACGCTATTTGTGCGTTGCTGTCCGGATATGCCAATGTAGTTAATTGTCGAATGTCCTGCTTGCAGCGTTCAAACGCGTGGTTTGATTCCGTATTCCACTGGATAACCGTCTTATCGTTTTTCTTACTATTATTTAAATATTTATTTAACGGTGCCTGATGCTTTGCTGCGTGTGGAATGCTGCTTCTGTAGAAATTAATCATACCCAAAAAACGTCGTAACTCATTTACCGTTTGTGGTTTAGGGTAATTGTTTATAGCTTGAATCTTTTCCATAGTAGGAGTCAACCCTTGGCTCGTTATATGATAACCGAGGAAATCAATCTCCGACTTGGCGAATTCACATTTGCTTGTATTTATTGTTATGCCGTTTTTATGTAGGCGCTTAAACACCTCCTCTAAGTGTTCATAATGTTCCTTAAGGTTATTTTTCTTGTCAGCGATAAATATGTCGTCCACATATACAAATACGTAGTCCAAGTCTCTGAATATAGAGTCCATAAATTTTTGGAAGGACTGTGCTGCATTTCGCAACCCGAATGGCATTCTGATGAATTCAAAAAGTCCAAAAGGGGTTATTATCGCTGTTTTCTCTGGTTCAGCAACGGGCAGTATGTGAAAAGCTTTCTTTATGTCTATCTTGCTGAATATTCCTTTTCCGCTTGCTACATACGTGAAATCGAGTAGCCTTGGCAGCGGGTACCTGTCTGGTACTGTTATTTTATTTAGTGCGCGGTAATCTCCGCATGCTCTCCATTCGCCATTCTTCTTCTTGACTAAATGGAGTGGCGATGCCCATTGACTGCTTGAAGGACGGCATATTCCCATGTCCATCATATCTTGGAATTCTTGTTTTGCAATCCTGTATTTGTCAGGAGGTAATGGACGTGCTCGCGTAAATACTGGGAAACCCTTTGTTATTATTTGATGCTGTACTTGGTGCTTAGTCTGTAGATTCATTGATCTAGGCTTTGTAATATCTTCATATTTCTCTAATAATCCCTTTATTGGTTCCTGTAGAGAAGCGTTTATAGAACGCACTGATGCAATTTTTGTTCTTACTATTTTGGCAGGCGTTTTCAGACCTGTTTTTTTATCGATCAGTTTTTTTCCGTGTATATCGACTAATAACTGATAATGATTCAAAAAATCAGCTCCCAGGATTGGCATCTTAACGTCGGCAATGGTAAATGTCCATTTAAAGCTTCGGCGTAGTCCTAGGTTAAGCGTTAAAGTGCGTTCCCCGTATGTATTTATAGGGGTCCCGTTTGCGGCGAATAATTGGTATTCGCATGCTTGGCTCTTCTTATTTGTGCTATTTATAACCGAAATGTTAGCACCCGTGTCGACTAAAAATCTATAACCACTGTTTGAGTCAGTTATAGTTAGACGGTTTGCTGGGTGGATAGCACAGAGGCCCGTCTTATTCTGTGCTAATTTTAGTTTTCCGATGGCCTGTTATTTTTAATTGTATTCCATGAACAAGGCTTATTGCATCTATATGAATCCTGCTTGAACCGATTATGGAAATAACATAACCCATTATGTGAGTTTCTGTGGCGCGACCTTGACCGTGAATGTGGCATATGTCGTGTTTGGTATTTGCTGCGTTGCCTAGGTTGATGCTCGCGTATGCTGCGTAATGCATTTATTTCTATTCGCATGGCTTCAAGTTGTGACGTTATGTTTGTAACTAGGTTAATGTCAACCGCTGTTTCTTGAATATTTCTTTTGTTGTAGGTCAAGTTCTCGTAAATTTTATCGGCTAATTCGCTCAAGTTGTCTAACGACATATTGTTTGTGACCGATAATATCGCTGTTAGCGAAGCGGGGAGTTGCCTTAGCCACAGCAGGCGAATAGTGTCGTCGTTTATTTTTCCACATCCAGCTTCTTTCATTTTTCGCAGGAGCTGGGAAGGCTTCTGGTCTCCTAGGTCCATTTCTGCTAGTAGTCTGTGGAAACGTCGGTGTTCGCTCTCTTCGTAGCAGTTTATCAGACGTTCCTTGATTGTGGAGTACTTGTTTTCGCTGGGTGGGTTAGTTAATATGTCACTGACTTGATGGACGACCTCTTTTGGTAGTTTGGATATTACCATGTTATATTTGTAATCTTCGCCCTGTTTTTGTGGTGCTATTATTGCTTCGAACTGGGCGAACCATAAACGTGGGGAGTCTGTCCAAAATTGCGGCAGTTTGTCTGTGACCGTGATAGCAGCAACTGAATCGCACCCCGTGTCGCCTCTTGAAGGAGTTGTTGTTGGAGCCATTTTTGGGATGTGATACTTTCGTAATGCTATTGTTTTCTAGATTCACTGCTGAACACCATATAGGGTTCCGGTCGTCCCGGTATTATATCAGCACTAGAAACCAATAGATCACGTCGGGGTCACCAATTATTGCGTGTTATCCCAGGGAGTCAATTAGACGACACGTTGATTGTAATGTTTTATTAATGACTCTCTTATCTCTGTAAGACTCCCATTAATTTGACTTAAACTAAAGCTTATATACAATGTAATATGTGTACAGTTTAGGTGGGGGCTACTATGAGATATTATTTACTTAATCGAATTGCTTAATTGACAGTATGTTGTTTATACTTCCTTAATTAATATTTATAATATTACTATTGTTTGAGGGCACGTACGTTAACTTTAGTAAAACAATTATTTAATCACGTAACCGTGCAAAGATCTAAAACTACTATTTTGCTATGGCTTTGCCCATAGGTATACATACTTTTTTTGTTAATACATAGATATTATACATAAAAACACCCAAACTCCGAAACAAATATTTGAGGACCATACAAACATTTAGTCCGACCTAGGAATCGAACCCGAAACTTCAAGGCAATCGCAAAAAATTATGTTTATGTATTTATATCAGTTGTCTAGTACCCATAATACAAGCTCTGCTTAGTTTGGGACTAGATGACGTTGTGTGTCAGATGTCCGAAACAATTATATATGTACGAAATATCTTATAATATTTTTTTATTTTATTTTTTATATTTCAGAGTACTGAATCCCCAGTGATATGGCAGACACCAATAGGGGATCTCAATCATTACTATCCAGTGGCCATAGCTACCACCTTGGTTGTCATTATGGGTTCCGTATATCTCGTGCTGTCTATTAACAAGGCCAAATGTTATATGTTAGATTATAACCATAGTGACTGACAAAAATAAAAAATAATACAGTTGACTGAATGAAGGTTTTAATGTAAGACCTTGGTTTTTTTTTTATATAAATATGCTGCCAAAATGACTCTGCTCAGCCTGATAGAAAGCTTAAGCAGAATCCAAGTGTGGTGGCCACTGTCCTCATTATCAATGTGGACAATGCAATACCGTGACCCACACTATGGCGGCCTAGTGAGATGCTTCTTCACGCCCCGCTTAAAGGACCCGGGATCATAGTAGGAAAGAAACATATTTTTGATTGCTCTTATATGTATAATCTATATAGGTATATAAAAATGAATCCCTATTTCCCTTGGTCACCGTGAACGGTTGGACCGATTTCTCTAATTCTTTTTATAATATTGAATTACGAGGATGGTTCTTACGGCGAGAAAATTAAAAAAAAATATATCAGAAAAAGTCTAAAAACAACACTGTTCTATATTTCTATATAGTCAACTGCTATAAATCAAATTTTAGATTTAATATTCACAAACTGACCGGTGCCCAACACGTTGGGCGTTAAACACGTCATACAAACATTTGGTCTGACCCCGGAATGGAATCTGAGACCAGATATTGATCAGCAGCCGCATACGCTAACCACTTGACCAACAAGGCAGTCATTTGTATTCTACAAGAGGGTAAATATCGTGAGTTCTTAGCCTAATGACACCTTTAATTAACGTATCTTACGGAACCTTGAAAATTATGAGGAGTGCCGATAGAACTGAAAAGCATAAACAAATCATTAATCATTATCATTTTTGCAAAGTGAGGCGGGGTAGAGTCATATTGGCAGATCCATAAATTAAAATAAAATATAAATATAGACATATCGTTGTGAAACATTCCACACTATTTTTAAAAATATATTTTTAACCGACTTCAAATAAAAAATTTTTTCAGCAATAATTTCGTCGTTTATGAACCGATTTCTAAAATTCTTTTTGCATTGGATTTGGCATAGCTCACCATGTCGGGATCTGGTGACGGGATCCCAAGGAAATCGAAAGAACTCCTCAAATATCATAGGCGAAATTGTCGTGATTTGGGTTCTTGGAATAGTTTTTCTTTGAAGTCGGTTCTTTTTTGTTAAAATTATATCATTTTCTAGTCATTATTTCTTTTTTAAGTTGTATTGAATAGTTTTAAATATGTATATTTGAACAGAAATGAATGGTGTGTATATTGTGTATAACATAAATATTGTATGTTAAGATAAATACCTGTGAACAATATAATATATATAAAATTTATTGTCGTTTCAAATTTCTTAATTGTTTTTTATATTTAGAATAAATGTATGAATTTTAATGTTTGTTTTAATGAAATTAAAAATAAAGTTCTTAAAAGTATGGTCACACATACAGTGGCATAAAACATACTAAATATTTTCTTCTTTCTGGACTTATTCCCAATATTATTTGGTGTCGGCTACTAGTTCAACCGGTTTTACCTGAATATCAGTTATTCCACGGAGTGACTGGCATCGTGTTCCGCAACCCTAAGGGAGAACTAAAATTCGAAGGTTGAACTACTTTTCAGGAAATTTGAGGGCACTGACTTTCCATAGATATTAACGACGGCCTTACGTGCTCGCAGAGGCACGGGCGTGAATCACTGCCAAACTTCCAAACTCCTGCTGCTATTAGGAATTTGCTAAGAAAATCCCAAAAACTGTTTCTTTTTGGCCCTACCCGGGATTTGAACCCGAGACGTCTCGATGAGCATGGGTTAAAATCACTTTCGACTTAAGAGCACTGGACGTTTAATTTGTTGCTTACTCACCGATGAAGCAGAAGAAAATGCCTAATCTATAGATTTCAGCCAATTTTATTTATTTGTATACAAATAAATAAAATCGGTAAATATTTGTATACAAACAAATAAATAAAATTATTTATTTGTATACAAATAAATAAAATCGGTAAATATTTGTATACAAATAAATAAAATTATTTATTTATATACAAATAAATAAAATCGGTAAATATTTGTATACAAATAAATAAAATTATTTATTTATATACAAATAAATAAAATCGGAGTGTCTGTTTGTAATATTAAAATAACCGCTTTTTACTAAATACATAATATGTATGTATGTTTACACACGGTACATATGGGGGCTGGACCGATTTGGACGGAACTAACTGACAGAAAGCTGATGATATAAGAAGTAACTTAGGCTACTTATATAGACTAACTAGCGGTTACAACAACAAACGCGGGTAACACCGCGGGGCTCAGCTAGTAAACAATAATAAAAGTGCAGATGCGAACACGAATGCAAACCTGGTGTAAGTTAACAAAATTACAAACTGCCCGTAGTTAAACTTGCCTAGTAGTTATAGCAAAGATAGGGTAGATGGAGTGTTGTTCTCTGTGAAGGGGCTCCATCTACGTTGCTTAGCTCAACACTTTGTAACTCGCAGTGAAAGTTAACACATCTAAGAGATGGCACCACGGTACTATGCTTATTGATCATGTCAAGTCTGAACTTGCTGTGTTACCGGCTGGTGTTGTATGAGAGGCTTACAGTCAAGGGATGATCAGTACAGGTTTACTTAATAAAACCTCTTACATGCCCCCGACGTGTGTGTCGTCAGTATCCCGTATTGTCAAGTTTATACATTTGTATGATAGATATATCTATTGAGTTTCGATATGCATAGAATGTTTGATAGATAGAACGTAAAGCGAACTTTGACGATCTCTGCGGCCGGTAGCCTGGTTAGTGTATCTCGAGTGATGCAAGTGCAGTACACAGAGTGATGCACACGTGCATGGCGGCGGGTCGCGGGGCCGTACACGGGGGCGTGCCGTGGTGCGTACTCCGCGCGCCGCAGATATGGATTTAAGATTAACGAGGCCACGTAAACGTGGCGGCGCGGGGACCGGGGCGCGCGCCTTGTTTACATGCGGGTGCAGGCGGCGGGTGCAGCGGGCGGGCGATCGATCACTGGGCGGGGCGGGAGCGGCGCCGGGCGACGGGGGGCGGGGCGAGCGCGCGCCGGCCGCCAGTCCGCCTCGGGGCCGCGTCCGCGCGGTCGTCGCTTGTCCCGCGGTGCGGCGCGCCGGAGTGTCACCGAAGGCGCCCGGCGGCGGCGGCGAGCCTCGCGCCGCCCGCCCCCGCGCCAATGTCGCTACCGCCCGCTCGCGCAGTGCACCCTCACCCCCACCCCGCGCTACCGGTCGGCGCCGCGCGCGCAGCTTAGCCGTGCGTCTAGCTCTCTCCTTGCCGCCCGCGCACCCCGCTCCTCGGCTGCGGCCCGTGTTCCTGTGGGCGCGCCAGCGCGACGGTACAGTGCAAGAAGTTCGTTGTGAGGACTACGACTCGCGTAACCGAATTCGCATCGCGCGCACCCCTTCCGGGTGGCGAGTTATTCCGCGCACCGAAATATTCGATACGATCCTTGTGCCGGCCGCGAAGGTTCGAGAGAAACCAGATCGGCGCCGGCGCCGACGGCCAGGACGGCCGCGACGTCGGCGCGTGGAAGCCACAAAACCCACGGCCTCGTGTTTAACGCCCGACCTGGAGTCGCATATTCCCTCTCATACGATAGCGGTGTCTCGAGCACCTCCCTCGCCGCCGTCTGAACCGACGCCGCTGGACAACTTACTGGCTGTGGCGGAGCTGGAGTTTAACCAGCAGCGCGGCGAGGAGGCGCTCGAACTAGAGCTGCAAGGTGACATAATTTCGCACTATCCCTTCTTGCCAGTGGCAGAAGAGGTAGCTTGTGAAATTATGTCCTTTCAGCTCGGGGACACTAAACGAGCTGAGGACATTTTCTACGACCGTAAAGCACACCTTCCGGAAAGATCTACCGACGAAGATTTCCAGAGTGATATTGCACACGTACACAAAGACCTGTTTGAGACAATAAGCGAGGCCCACTATTTACCAGAGCTTGGTGGCATGCACGACGAGGCTCTGCTCGAATCTCTAGTCGAGAAAGGCTGCGAAGATAATCAGATCCTTGGACAGACGCTTGAAAAATTTGCGCATCTGGTCCACGAAAGCGGTGACTACGTTGAGGAAGAAGACGACATGCTTCTAGGTAACGCTCCAGTCACTGATATTATTGATCGACTCGAGGAAACTCTAGAATCGCCCAGTCGAAGTAGTATGACAGCTGCACAGGGCCTTCTTCATTTACGTCATATAGGAGATCATCTAGCTCAACCAAGTCATCAACAAAGCATAGGACAGTCATACATGACGGAAGAAGCGTTTTCAAACACTGAAGCGCAGTCTGCGTGTTCTTTAGATTCGCTGTCTACGGCCACAGATATGCAAAGAGCTACAGAAATTAGCCAATTAGATTATGATCAAAATGCTGAGAAGAGACTACAGACTGACGGCGACACCGCCAATGCAATGTATACTGAGCAAGTACCTGATCTACCTTATAATAAATTAACAATACAAGAAGAACAAAATCGAACGATTCTGGATCACAGTGAAGTAACGCTACCTAGTGAGATTTCGAATGACGAAAATATTTCGAGTTGCAATGAAGCTGTCGTGCCTAAAATCGAAGCGGAAGATTTTGAGGAAGGTGATGTCCACAATTTAGATTTATTTAAACAGTCAAACGAATCATCAGACAGTGGAACAGATGGTGTAGAATTAGTCGCTACAGATTTAAGTAAAAAAGCTTGCGATAAAAAAGGGAAACAAAAAACTGTTGCTACCATTGCCGAATCTACTAACTCGAATGAAGATATTAAGTTAGAACCTAAAGATATAGGTGTGTATCGTAGGCTCCCTACTCCGCTTGCATCACCAAGAAGGATAGATATGCCGCGTGCACCATCAAGAGAGTCTGATGCCATGCAATCACCACAACCTAGCGGTATCCCCGCTATACCGTCATCACCGGAAATATTCACTATACCTCATACGAGAAGCAAACAATCTCTATTTTTAGAATCTTTACTTTCTTCGCCTTCGCCAAAAATGTATACATCAGAAGTCACTATCACTAAACAGCACAGTGAACCGTTGAATTTAGGTAAACATAGGAAATCTGCAAGTCCAACTGTGACCAGCTGTTCTGATGAAATGAGAAAATTGAATAAAGAATTTGGTGAACCTCAAGAGAAAAGAAGACGAGAGTCGACAGAAGATTTTGTTAAAATTAGCAAAGTATTTAACAGATGTGAAAGAGAAGATCAAATTGATACTAATACTGACTTACCAACAAAAGTGCCAGAAAAACGGCAAAAAGATCATGATCACGAATTAAGTGCAGTAAAACAGTTGCAACTCCTCAAAAACAATCCTGATATTGAAGATTATCTTTTGATACCGAGAGAAAAAATTTATGATATACTAAAATATCCTGCACGTGAAATTCCAGCTCTACTGATTGAAAGGCCCGAATTGAGATTTTCAGAAGCATGTAAACGTCCGACTTTTTTCAACGACCCAGATATTATCGTTTTAGAAATTTCGCAATTAGAAAAAATACTTGAAGACGATGCGAAATTACAATCGGCGAATTCACTTCAGAAAACTCCAACACACAAAAGTGCTTCGAGTTCAGAACAACCTGACCTGACTAACCAATCAAAAACACCGTCTATGGAAGGGATCTCAGATGTTGACGTAAATTCACCAATATATAACCAAATGTTTTTGGTACCGTACTTGAATCAACTTGAGGCTATGACGAACTCGAGCACACACAGCGCAGAGTTTTTAAAAGCCCTTAGTTCTACCAGTTGTCAGAACTCTGGTTACCCAGATTTATCACTTATGAATCCGGCAGCTCGCCTGGGTGTGGGTGCTACCGGTTTCCCGATGATTCCGCCAATGGACCACGAGAGTCGAATCCAATTCGCTATGTGGCAGGAGTTCATGAACAGTGCGAATTTATCACAACAACTAAGAACTAAAAATAATAGTGCAAAGGAAGCCCAAATGAGAGAGAAGGCGTCAAAATCTTCAGACGTACAAAATCCTTACGTTCATTCGACTAAAAACCATCAGAGTATAGGACATAGCAATATGTCGTTGCGATCGAGCCCAATGGCGGCTAACTACAACGCTACCGCTACCGCCACAGCCGCAGCCTTAGCCGCCGGACAGCGCGCGGCCGCATTACAACACAATCAATTCCTGCAGAATATGTACTCGGGAATGAACCCTAACATTAGACCGAACATCCCACTACCAGGACTCCAGATTTCGCCCTATTACCACCACAATCTCATGGGCAGAGATCAGCGATCACCAAGGAGCAGTCAACAAAAAAGTCCATCATCTCCCTACTATCCGAACAACAATTATTTACAATCAGTGCAATTCAAGCAATCTGATACTCAAATGCACCGTCAACGTTGTAGTTCGACTGGATCGCATCACTCAGCAGAGTCGCCGCGGCCAAGGATCAGTGTAAGATCGTTGCATAATTTATTGGAACCGACGACATCGGCTTCCTCGACCGGCCCGCATTCTTCTTCAGGGCGACGTAGCTCAAACGCGCCCGCGGCACCTGGACGACGGCGAGATGAGCCGGAGGTAGGCAGCACTACGCCGCTCGGAGAGCAGCCGCTCTTGCCGCCTCATCCGCACGATCCGGCCACCGTTTGGAACCCGCTCTTCGGCAAGTAAGTAATTTTCTCATTTACATTTATTAAATATTGATATCATCTGAGTAAACTGTTGACTTTAACTACTTACTTGAGTTTCTTTGACATTATAATTGCGAGAACGATATAGGTATAATCTTACTACTACTACTACCCACAAATAGCAGCGCTTAGTCAAGTGGCTTTAGGTGATGGGAAACCTATATGGGCGACCGTTTGGGGTAAGAAATGTTATGAGCGTATCCGTGATTCGGAGGTCACGTTAAGCTGTCCCGATTATCATGAGATAACAAGTGATAAGCTTAGTTAAAGGCCTTCGGGCGACTTAGAAACATCCAACTAACTTACCAGTAACTTACCAGTCCCCAACCCGCACTCAGTTAGCATGGGGACGTACTTAACCCTCTCCTGAGAGCAGAAACAGCCCCAGCAGTGGCACATTATGGGTTGTTGATAATAACCACAAATAAATCTATGTTACTGTTTCTGTTTATGTACAATTCCGTGTACAAAAACCGTGTGTCATTAGGTACTATATACAAAAAAATCGCAACCTCGTGAAGATTAGTGATACCTACTGTTTAACTTGAAGAGTGCTAAAAGCTAGATGAGAATAATAAAAGCTAATAAACGTTGCATTGTTAAATTATATGTTCGAATATTGGGGTCAGTTCGTCTGGTTAGGCTAATTTTGCGAGAACCAGTCGACTACCAAAATAGTTGTACAGTTGAAGGGTTTGAAATGTATATTTGGTAATAGGTCAATTTGTCTCTGGACGGAATTAGAATAGAGGTCGATCTTTGGCTCTTGTTCTAATATGTGATAAATCCTAATATAGAACTTTCTAATAGGAAACAATATATTATGTATTCTGGGGAGAAATGGTTAGCGAATAAAGAACATATTTAACCCTAAATATGTATATCAAAATTAATAATAACCTACATTATCTAACATTAACACAATTAGTAGCATTTTTACTGGTGAAATAACGTAATGAATTCTGCTCATAAAGATTATATTACAATTTTAGATTATGTGGCTAAAGATTTATTACCATTGTATTAAAAAAAACCATGAAAATCGAAAATTTTATACTTAGATATATAACTCTTTATTTGCACACCATATTACAGAGTTACCTGAAAGAACATTGATGAAATATCGAATGTACAAAGGGCGGCCGTATTGCCAAAAGCAATCTCTTCCAGGCAACCTATGGAAAGATCAAAATGTTATAGAGACAGTAGTAGTTGATATAGCATAATTTTTTGAACATACTATTTGCTAATAAATATAATTAGAAACTGTTACAACTTTATACTTACAAATAAAATACATACTTACATCAAAATAAATATAAATACTATACAAACTACCTACGACATTCAAATGAAATCAACACTCAAACGAAACACTGTTTAATGTTTTTTTCATTAATTTTTTCATATACACACACCCGGCTTCTAGAGGCCGGAAAAATTATGCAGAAACATCCGACCACGCCGCCATGGTATGGGTATGGGTCACTGCCTTGTTGGTCTAGTGGTTAGCGTATGCGGCTGCTGATCAAGAGGTCTCGGGTTCGATTCCCGGGTCAGACCAATATTTGTGGGATCCACAAATATTTGTTTCGGAGTCTGGGTGTTTTTCTATGTATAATATGTATGTATTTACAAAAAAAAAAGTATGTAAGATGTCCAAAATATTTATTTATTTTATTTATTTAAATAAATCTAAATTAACTTGACAACCGTATAAAATGCGTTCATAATACAAGACATATAATAGAAATGCTCTACAATCTATGGTTTTAAGTTTATGGTCATTCATTAAGCCGTGACTAAAATGGCGGGCACATGAACATTTTATCGTAGCTGTTTGTGTTATTTTAGTAACTGCCGCTTACATATTTAACTATTTGTTCTACTTGGTGTACACTTAATGTCGGTAATAACTCAAATAAGTGGTGAGTCTTAGTATTATTTTGAGTTACTCTCGCTGAACAGCTAGAAAAGGCTTTTCAGCCTCTAAGCCTGCTCCCAAACGAAGTTTGTGAATGCCATCAGCTCTCCACACCCCATAATTGATATACAGTGCAGTGTACTAGCAGATAAATTTTGTCCGAATGTCCGATGTTTCTTCCTGAAGATTTTGATATATGTATTACTCTTTCGCCCGAATCTCCGAAGGCGTGTATGTCCGATATTTCAAATCAAATCAAATCAAAACATTTTTATTTCAAATACACCAATACAACGGCACTTTTGAAACGTCAAGTACTCAGTGATGAAACTAATTGTCTGTTCCAATTCGTAGATCCTATGGAGAAGAACAGACAAGAAACTCCATGGACACTCTTTTTCCAACTTAATTTATGCTAGAGGCTTAAGGCATTAAGGCTAGGAAAGGCGTAGCCAACGTTTTAGACGTTGGCTATATCCTTTCCTAGGCTATCTGTGTAGTAAACTTCATTTAAATCGATTCAGAAGATTTGTCGTGAACGCCGTACAGACGGATACAGTTATTTTCGCATCTATAATATTAGTAAAGATTATAAATTCGTCTTCAAGAAACTGGTTAAACTAGGTAAAACGCAAATATTTTTAGTAAATATCTTTATTCTTTGATTCCTCTGATCAATCAAGAGATTACAAATTTACATTACCTTGCCTAAAAGCCAAGTATTCAAATGTTTCTCCTTTTCAAACAAGTATAATCAGACGTTAACGAGTTCCAATCGAACATTACAATATTGATTGGCTTTCAGTGCGAGGACTCTTGGCAACGAAAATAAACTGAATTATTCGAAAGATGAACGAACGAACGATATCGAAATGGCTTTCATATCAAAGCTATCCCCGATAAGCAAAATCTTATCTTCATCTGTTGTATTTTCTCTCCAATTTAAATTCAACAAAGGCACGTGGAATTCGAATTTGGAACTTGCAAATACATACATATTGTACATAGAAAACACCCAAACTCCGAAAAAAATATTTGCGGATTATACAAACATTTAGTCCGACCCGGGATTCGAATCCTGAGACTTCTTGATCAACAACCGCATACGCTAACCACTAGAGGACCAACATATCAATAGTGTAAACTGTATGCATCGCTCAACCTGCACTATAGGTAAAGATGCCCTTGATTAATTTTTTTCAACTACTGTAAGTTTTTTTTTTCTTGCGTTGTTGGAGCCTAAGGATTCCGAACTATTCGGCCTACCAAATGTCATTTTTATGCACGTTGACCACTATCGAATCCGCGAAATTTCATCTGCGACTGTTAAACTAAATATTTTTCCCTTATTGCAATTTCTTGTATCGATGCTCTGCTTCAGTTTATCATAGGGTGTTATTATTTACCCTACTAGCTTTTATTCACTGCTCCGCCCTTGTCTGTCGATTATCGCAGCAATTATGTAACCTACCTGTTATTCTGATGTCATCATGTCCCTACCCTCTTCCCAAATTTATTTGAGGTGTGTGCAATGAATTTTCTTCTTCCATTCTTCTCTATTACTAGTCAGTTCACTGTTTATTCCTTTCCTGGCCATATCCTCTTTCACGCTGTCCATCCATTTTCTCTTTGTTCGCCCTCTACTGTCTATCTGTCAACTTTTATACTTAAATATTTCTTCACTACATTTTGCTCCTCTCTACGCATTACATACCAGGATTTAAAGCCATATTATTGTTAAAGTTTTTGCTTTCACGCTACAAATATCGTATTAGTGGGATAGTCTTCCTTCATAAATGAGCTATTCAATACTAGAATTTTTCAAGTCGGACTAGTCGTTTTCGAGATTAACACTTGCAACCAACTAAATGAACTCTTCAGTTTTATAAAATCAGCATGGAAAAAACCTTTGGATATATTTTGGTCTAGAGGTTAAGGTATGTGACTACTAATCAAGAGGTCTCGAGTTCAAATGCCAGGTCGAGTCCGTAGGTCCCCGTTGTCAGGACATATATGGCAATCTTTTGGGAAGTCAGTGCCCTCAAATATACTGACAACTAGTTGAACTTTCGAATTTCAGTTCTCCCTCAGGGTTGCGGAGGTCCGATGGCAGTCGCTCCGTGTTTAAACTGATGTTCAGGTAAAACCAGTTGAACTAGTAGCCGATCCCAGATATTCTTGAGAATAAAGGCTAGGAAGAAGACTAAGATTGATCAAAATACACTTATCTTAATTATAATGCCAAAGAGATGAGTTTATATATGTGTTTACCCACGCCAGATTGCGGAACTGAATATGATAGCAATTTCCAATGACCGGCAAACATACCATTGACCACAGACGAGAACCCGCATTAGGCGAGTGCGCCGTTATCATAATAGCGTATGTACAATGAATGCAACGTGGTTAGACATTTGATTTCCCTTTTTAGGCAAATGTAGTTATATAATACTCCTTGATTATTGATTTGTTATTGCCTTCGTTCAGCAGTGGATAGTAATAGCTGAAGAAGAACAATCATACATTTTTTTTCTTATCTATCAGTAAAGTGCAGCGAACGCAGTTAATGAATGAAGTATTTCATTCATGAATGATATATATTTTTACATATGGAAGACGGAACGTCTGGAGCGTGGTCGGACCGGCGTCCTGATGAAGATTGCCAGAAACCAATGGATGCGGGCAGCATAGGACCGGTTGTTGAGGGGAGTTTTCGGGGAGGCCTATGTCCAGTAGTGAATTGTCAGATGTTTCTGCATCCTTCTCTCGCCCATATTGGCCAAAGAATGTTTTAAGTTTAAACCTTCAAAAAAAGTGAGTACTCCCTTCTTAATGGCCAGCAACGCACCTGTGACTTGATCTGGTGTTTCGGGTGTCCATGGGCGGGTGACAATCACCTACCATCAAGTGATCCGTCTGCTCGGTTGCCCCCTATAATAAAAAAAAGGGATTTTATTTAATTTTTGTACGTATTTTTTACCATGAAGGCATATATTAATATACATTCGAACCTTTTACATTTTCTAATTAAACTGTTTTTTTTTGTGGTTACCTATTTTATATAGTCACGTTTCTTAACATTCCGCCATTGCTAACTGTCAAAGTTGTCATAGACAAAGATTTCTATCTCAACTTCTGAACACCACCCACGGGGGCGAAAGGGTTGAGTCTTGGTTATTCCTCAAACATTCAAAATTTATATTTTTTCGTAACAATATCAAATTACATTTCTTTTATTTAGTTAATTGGCAATTTGTTGATATTTACTCTCGGCAACATTCGTTTGTTTTGCCGAGTATATTCATATTTTTACGTAGATATTCGATTACGTAATTATTTGATTTTAATATGAATCTTATATTCTCGAAGACATCTTATTTTTTCTTGTAATTAATCCAATATGTATCGTAACTATTATGTTTTCATGTTTTACTCTAAAAATCTAAAAATCATTTTCAGTATGAGTTCTCAAGTTAAAAATCATAATTTTGTATGATACCTAATACAAAACTAACAATTGAGCTAGTCCATATTAGGAAATATAAGTTGAACTTGTCAATTTTTAAAATATTATGAAAAAAACGAAGAGATAAATATGGTAGATAATAGTGTAACACTGGTGCACTGCTCCATGCTAATAATTCTTACTAATATTATAAATGCGAAGCGAATGTAACTGTGTCTGTCTGTCCGGCGTTCACGACAAAATTACTGTACCGATTTTAATGATATTTTGGTACGCAGATAGTCTAGAGCTTGACAAAGCACATAGGCTACTTTTTACCGCAATAACCGACGTACACGCAGGCGAAGCTACTCCCTACTTATATCATAAATGCTAAAGTGTCGCTGTCTGTCTGTTACGTTTTCACACCTAAACCGCTGAACCGATTTTGATGAATTTTCGTATAGAGATAGATGGAAGCTTGGGAAAGGTCAAGCTGCTGATTACCGACGTAGACGTGAGAAGAGTCGCATGCGAAAGCTAGTACATTATAAGTTCTAAACTAACTCTATCTGTCTCTGTCTTTTTGTTACACTTTCACGGTTAAACCACTGCACCGACTCCAATGAATTTTGGCATGAAAATACTTTGATTCTTGACAACGACGGACAGAGCCGCGGGCTTAACCTAGTAAGATATAATTCGGCGATGTTAAACTTTGTACGATAATTCTATAACGTAACGGGGTGAGACCTTTCAAAGAACTTGTAAAGTAGAATTTCCCTAAACTTGTCAAAGTAATACCTAACTTTGGAGAATATAACAATGTTTTGATAATGTTACCGGGTATTATGTAAATATTAATATTACGATACGATTACCAATTTAGTAAAACAATTGTAAACGTTTGATAATTCAATAAATTGGCAAAGGAAAATGTAAGTGTAGAATGTACTTGAATGCATGTAAATAAATAAATAAAGAACAATATTTTGAGGTTAGATAGTTTAGGTTAAATATAAAATAGCAAATATCACCTTTCAAGGAGAGGCCTATGTCCAGCATTGAACTGTTAAAGGCTGTTGATGATGATGGTGAAATATCACCTAAAAAACGCAAAAATTTCCCTTACTTATAGACTAGTTGAGTTGTATTACCCGCGGTTTTTGTAAATTGCGAGTAAAGTCGCGTAGAGAAGCTAATCTGAAAAAATAACCTAATTTACGCCTTAGGTCATCAGTTTCTGCCAGTGAAAGGGCGGTCTAGAGTTCTAGACGTTCCAGAAAATACCGGGAACAATCACATTTTAAAAATTGCTTTTTTAGGGTTGTGTAGTTCACGACTTTAAAGCAGGCACCACACTTCGCTATTCGCTATTCGTTATGCGGGTTATTCGCGCGCATACGGCGAAGTGTGAAGAGTATATTCGCCAATATTCGCTTTATTCGTACGCATCGAATAGCGAATGCGATATACGTCGACTTGTCGGTTTTTTGACACACTTCAAAGGACACGAATAAGGCGAATACACGCATCGACTGCCCACACTTCGGACGGGTAGTGAAGTGACCTGTGCATAACTAACAACCATAGACTATAAAACAGTTTTTGAAATAGATAAATCAATTAAACGATTAAAATAACCTATCATATGATCAAAATAATTAGACTTCATTTAAGTATTGTTTCTGTCAATTTAATAAAATAAAAAGGAAATTAAAATAATATGTTTCGTTCGTTCATCGACCATTAAAAATGACAATGCCCTGTGCATAACTAACAACCATAGACTATAAAACAGTTTTTGAAATAGAATAAATAGATTAAACGATTAAATTAGTTTATTATATGATCAAAATAATTAGACTTCATTTAAGTATTGTTTCTGTAAATTTAATCAAATAAAAAGGAAATTATAAGAATATGTTTCGTTCGTTCGTATGTTTTCGTTTTGTTCACCATAAAAATGACAATGACACATCTCTACAACACACATATTTGCCTTATTTGATATACCAGTACGAAGTGTGGTGGCGTGTTTGTTGTTTGCGCGCATAACAAATATTCGGGCGAATATGGCGTAGACACATAACGAATAGCGAATAACAAAGTGTGGTGCCTGCTATAGATTCATCATGTCCGTCCGTCCGTCCTCGAGTTACCGCCCAAGCATTTAGTGCTAGAAAGATGAAACTTTGCATGGATATGTTTTTATCACATCGACGAAGTGCTAGAATAAAATCACGAAAAAAAATTGTTTTGGGGTAAACCATGCCCATCTTACGTTTAGGGGACACGTAAAGTGAGGATGACTTTTTTCTCGTGTCCACTCAATCGTGTTTGCACACACATCTCCCCAAGATGTGGCTGCAGCGACCCTTAAGCGAATATTGGTGAGATCGCGGCCTCTACCGCATCCCCTTTGCCGCCTCCTTCGATCTTTAGCCTAGTCCTGACCTTTCTTCATCCCAATTTACCTTCTTTGATTATTTCGAATGAAAACGATTACATTTTAAGAGGGTTGGAGCACGCCTTCAAGTATTAAAACGGCTAAGACCTTTTATTATTTTGTTACCTATAGGTACTTTACGCTGAAATTAAATCAAATTTGATATTGATAGAAGTCCCGAAAGATGGTGATACTAGAAACTTAACGTCACTTTATGACAGCTTACACAACACTGTGTCAGTTTTTTTTATGGTCACACCATAGAAAAAAAAAAAGCTGTTGATACTCACCCCACGGCTTTAGTGATTAAGCATGTCAGATAATACAATTTTCGTACTCTTTTAATCATCAAAAATAAGGAAATCAGGCAGCTAGACTAGGTAGTAGAGCCAAGCTGATTTCAGCACGAATAAGCTGGCTCGATCGGTGCAGTACTACCCTCACACAGAAGACCATCCTAATAATGACAGCATTATTGCTGTCGTCTTTCGTTGGTGAGTGTGAGACCGGAGGCCCATTTTGCATCATTCTCCCGGTCTGCTAATGAGGCAGAAACATCAACATGCTGCATTGCTTACCCTCACAATGAGGATGGTAGCAGGCAGGCAGAGAAGAGTCACTTTGGTGGGCTTAAATAAAAATAATAACATCACATGACACCAACAGTTTTTAATAGTCCACAGCTGGACATAAGCCTCAATTTAGAAAACCATGGTTCGGCACTTATTATGTATATGGACCATACTCGACTCGAGTGTTGCCACAGTGTTACACATTAGTAACGTTCGTTTTAATTTAAAAGCTTGTTTTAAAAAATTGCCTATGTTACTCCTTATGACATCACCGGTCTAACCGTTCCTGATATTAACCGAACCAAACAGACTGACAGACAGGACAGAGACAAAAAAAATACATTATGCCTTATTGATGATAACACTGTATATAATTTCATATGCATTTATAGTCGTCACAAAATAAGAAGCCCGTTTTGACATTTGTCAATTGACACGCCACGTGTAAGAAATTGAAAAATCTAATTCATAACCCTATTTAATTACTATGTTACCCATACACTATCACAACGCGTATCATAAATAAGCATCAAGTTTAACTTGATATTGAAAAATTGCACTCAAAAACACGAATTAATCGTATTAGTTACGCCACGATGACACATGTCAAACCGGGCTTCTTATTTTGTGACGACTATAGTAAAGAATTGTTCATTTGATATTACATAGAGACACTCCAATTTTATATATTTTTTATATAGAAATCAAAAGAAAAAGTTGTAAGTGACATCTGTCAAATGCAGTTATAAATTATCATTGTAAAAATAGTCTAAAATTCCTATCGTTAATGTTATATGACTAATTACTGTTCCGACGTAAATGGCCTACATCTAGTAAATATCTAGGCCACCTTTGATGATTGTTCAAAGAATAATTTTCTTTGTCTTTTTTGAATACTAAAGCAAACGTTTGATATAAAATTCAAATTGTAAGTGGACGGTAATAGTCGGTGATATGAATTTTTTATCGAGGTTCTTATGTTCTATGGAATTAAAGAGATTTTTATAGAATAATTCAATGAATTACATACAACATGATAACTTGAAACATTAATTTTTAAAATGAATATTCTTTATTGTTTACTGGCAACTTTGAATGCAATTTTTTTTTTAAATACACGGTCAACCAAAGTGACTCTACTCTGCCTGATAACTTCTTATGACTACAATCTAAGATGGTGAACTGTGAACTCTATGTTTAGATTCGCAATGTAGACATTGCAGCATGGTGACTCTAAAATGGCGGCTTATTGAGAAGATCCTGCATCATTGATCCTCCGTTTCGATATTAACACGATCACAGTCCTTTGAGCTCACTGTGGGCTCACACCTATTTAGTAACTTGTTTCGAATTTTTTTTGTGGACGTACCAGTTAGGCCTTTTAAGTTTTAGGACTTGTGACCAAGGTATTTGTTGCGTGAAAACCATCAAACAATCAATACAATCAAAACAATACATAGTCACTAACTGTTTGGACTTATGTAATAGTTTTGTAATATTGTATGGGGACTGTGAAGATGTTAACCAAAGAAACAGGACAGCACGAATTCCAAAGAAACCCGATCGACCTGGGCTATTCATACTTAACCAATGTAACTCTAATACCTTGAATAGAATTTAATATATAATTTAAGTATTTATAGTCTATATTTGAAAGACTAGAAGGCGTATACGTAGGTTTAATTAGACTACTTAGAGGGGGAAATAGAAGGCGGCCAACGTGACGGTAAGCTAACGCTACCCACGGAAAAATAAACTTAAAGAGCATCAAGGGGCTCCGTACCGTAGTCTGCTATCCTTTGAGTACAAACATTAAAAAGTTACAACAATAGAATTACTCAACCACGCTTTTCTGAGAGGTCTGGATATAACTCTTGTTGAGTCGACCCATTTTTGGAAAAACAGTTTTTGAAATTCAAGTTTTCCAGTCTCTGTGAGATATGAGGGTAGTCTGGTAAATTTGTCATGAAATTAGTTCGATCAGTTCAATCGACGAGGAATAATTCTTATGGAATAAGTCTGTGTGGTGACGGATTAAGAATACAGAGTGTCACCATCCCTATTCAACCCGCGGGTGTCGTAAAAGGCGACTAAGGGATAAACTACGCAAGACAACCTCAATGCAAAGAGAAGGAAAACTTGAAACCAACCCTATACTAACCCGTCTGGCCAGCGTGGTATAGTAGGCCAAAATCTCCTTTCTAAGGAGAAGCCTATGTCCAGCAGTGGACTGTTGAAGGCTGTTGATGATTGATGAATTCTTATACAGTGAGTATACATGAGATACTTCAAAATCACTACTTGCTTTATTCGTATGAGCTATGCCCTATACATAAGTGTCAAGACTCACCAAAGTCTGTTTGATTTTCACGTACAAATCTACATACAAATCAGACTGCTAGAAAATTAAAAAAAAGGCCATTGAAATCTGATTTTCCTTTTAAAACAGAGTTAAATAAAAAAAGGTTTTCTATTACAACCTTCATGAAAAGCAACTTCGTTAAAAAGATTCCACATTCAAATCTCTCAATTTATTCCTGAACATAAATAAATTGAATTCCGAACGTTTCGACGCTATTAACTTTTAACAGTATTTCCTGATGTCGTCTTGGCAAACTGCCTCGTGATTGGCCAAAGTCGTCCGCGCTGAAACGTGATTGGCCGATAAAAGTTTAATCTACCGTCAGATTGGACCGTTGTTGTTGTATGATGTCTGATCAACAGAGCTCCCTAATTAGGTCGTGGGAAGGTTCTTGTAAGAAATTCTAAGCTTATTCTGGTAACTTTACTTGGAAGAAAATTCTTAATAACCGATTTTATCAATGTGATCTAATTAGAAAACAAGACCAATTACAGGTTTAAAGATTGATATCATTTATTACTTTTATGGCAATCTCGTAAGGCAACATGGCAAATAGCTAAACTGCGAAACAAATATTGTCATGCAACATTCGATCCTACCCGGAATCGATTCCGCACTGTAGTAAAACGCTCAGATTACGAAATTGTTTTCCAATCTAGAGTAGAGTTACTTTGACAAACTTCTATAAAATAAAAGAGAAGAAGTTAGCTATATAACTAAACAATCTATTTTTAATTACGAGAACTGAACATTTCTGTAATATACATATTGGCAGGTTATTGCTATCCTTCTCTCGCTTACATCTAGGTTGTATTGTTTTCTCGCTCTCCCGGGACCTGGAAACGGTAAGCTACATTGATTTTATTGTGAAGGCAACACATAACGCGTTTTATTATAGCTCCGGTTTTAGACAGGTTGTTCTAGATTACGTTAATAGGGGAGGGGGTTATAGATGGCACCACGGTGGTGAGGGTGTATTGATAAGGATGGGGAAACTTATATTTTTAGCTTTTGGCAGGCTTTAAGGTATAGTGGTTAGTTTACTGACAATTTCTGACTGCAGATACTGAGATCTTGGGTTCGATTAAAAAAACACATATTTGTGTGATGACTGTGATGAGTGAGATCATTTATTCTGTGTCTGGCTGTCATTTTCGAATACAATATATAATTTTTCAAAGTAGTGGAGCTTCATTCATTTTAGCACGAGTGGGCCGGATCGACCATTTTTTTAAAACGGTGGTGGTCTAGTCTAACCCTCTCACAGACGACCACTCTAAAATGACAGCGGCCAAAACTTTTACAAACACAACTAAAATAGGCATTAGTATTTTTAATTTATTCTTATCTAGAATCGTCTCTCATATACATAACTAAAGGGACTTTGACTACATCATATTTCTGCATCACCTGAAGGTTGACTGGGAGAAAATGCCTTATGGCATTAAGTCCGCCTCTGTGCAACATGTGCAATAAGCTTTAAATAAATAAATAAATAAATTTGCATCCACCGTTGGATATATGCCTCTTGCATGGTTCTCTATTCGCTTCTGGATGCGGTGTGTCTGGTCCAGGTCGGTCCTGACAGCTTTTTGATATCGTCCTGGTAGCTGGTCTACCAACACTTCGACTTTCTGTTCGGGATTGCCAGAATAGTACTATAAAGCTCCATCTGTCACCGTTCCTTCGGCAGACATTTCATATAAAAAGCGGCCAAGTGCGAGTCGGACTCGCCCACGAAGGGTTCCGTATCAGCAAGTAACATCATATAAAAGTTTTTGTAGTTCGTTGTTACTTTGATCGATGTTTTTAAAATAGTGTATTGATTGAATGAAAGGTAAATTGCGGTTTACGATTTATGACGTATTAAAAAAAAAACTACTTACTAGATTTCGTTCAAACCATTTTCGTTGGTAGTTTGCATGGTAATGTACAACATATATTTTTTTTGGTTTTAACACTCTCTTATTTTAGAAGTTACAGGGGGGGGACACACATTTTTCAACTTTGGAAGTGTCTCTCGCGCAAACTATTCAGTTTAGAAAAAAATGATATTAGAAACCTCAATATCATTTTTACACACTTATCCATAGATGAAACCCACACGTATGGGTTTGATGAAAAAAAAATTTTTGAGTTTCAGTTTCAAGTATGGGGACCCCCAAAATGTATTGTTTTTTTTCTATTTTTATGTGAAAATCTTAATGCGGTTCACAGACTTAATCTACCTACCAAGTTACAAAAGTGTAGTTCTTATGGTTTCGGAAAAAAGTGGCTGTGACATACGGACGGACAGACAGACAGACATGACGAATCTATAAGGGTTCCGTTTTTTTGCCATTCGGCTACGGAACCCTAAAAACGACACTATATACCAGGAAATAGAGTAGAAAATATATATTATGGGCTCTATTGATCAACAGCTAGATATTTCTGATTTATGTACATTTTAACACATTCGTTTGTCATGCATTTTAAAGCAGGTTCCGTTTCACGATCTCGACATTTTGTTGACTGTGATACGTGTCGAATCAAAAAAAAAAAACTATTTGAATTTAGAAAGAAAAGTTGTCTGCATATTGCTATCTCACTCAGTACATTATTTTCTAGAAGGCTTCGAAATCACGTTATCTATAGGTACAAGAAAATTTAATTGAAATATCTGTATGTATTAACAAATGCATATTATGAAAGTAAATACGGTATTTATAACAAAAATGCATTATATATTTTATTGTCTGTCTATACGTCTCATGTTTGTTTGTTTCAATAGATAAATTAAACAATAGTAAACGTCCTAGTTGAAAATAGAATCGAGGACATAAGGCACAATTTTCAACCACACACAACCATCAGGCGTAAAGTACTTTCAAATGTCATTTGCTGAACAACTTTGGATCAACCATTAGAAATTGTACTGTCTGCATATAGTCACAAGGTGTATTTTACCTTGGCTTTAATAGAACTGCATCCCGGTCTCCGTGCCCGTTCTCCCGGGCTGCGAGGAGCGAGTACAACCGGGTCAAGGTGAGCTCATACGTCAATAACTCCCATCCTGCCGAGCTAGTTGAATGCGGGCTCGGAGTTGCCTTGTTAGAAGGGGTACAGCGATGATGGATGTTGATTAAGCACTTTACAGAACACGTTCGTAATTGTCTAAAGTAATACTCAATCAAAACATGTTTCGACATGTCTATATATTAATATAAATGAATAAAATTGAAGTGTATGTTTGTAATATTAAATGAACAGATTTTTCCTAAATGCATATGAAATTGTATACGGTGTTTGTCTATTTGTAATCGGTTCGACTGATTTTGACGGGTCTCGCTGTCAGATAACTAATGATATAAGGAGCAACTTTTGGTAGTAATTTTTAAATAAATGTTTTTTATTAAGACTATCTGCGCACCGCGGCATTACTCGCGATTTAGAACAATAACCGGTTAACACCGCGGGAATCAGCTCCTTTTAGAATACAATCGGATTCATATAAGAGGTTATACGTAGTGTATACGGTGCTAAGAGAAACCATAACGAGAATACTTTGTAGTTCCTTTTACCTATGATTTGATAACTAAGATTGAAGAAATTACAATGGTATCCTACTAATATTATAAACGCGAAAGTTTGTGAGTGTGTATGTATGTATGTTTGTTGCTCTTTCACGCAAAAACTACTACTAAACGGGTTTGGATAAAACTTTACAGTAATATAGCTTATACATACATCAGAATAACACATAGGCTACTTTTAGCTAGGTGATTATAAAAATACATAAATCGGAGATGTAGAAATCTCCTGTCAAAACTTCACAGGTTGCTAGGCATAACACACTTGCATAGCAACCACAATGATGGTTAAATGGCTAAAATACGCGGGTAACACCGCGGGGCGCAGCTAGTTTTTCTCTAAAGCTATTATTATATAAATTACTAAAAAAGTACTGAAATGGCACATAAACACAAATATCATTTAAAATTTGAAAATGGAATTACAATTAAAATACAACTACAATCACATAATTTCAAATTTGGAATTCATTTTTATTTATTTATAAGTAAGTTTATTAACCAAAAATGGCGGTGACCAGCCAATAAAATTATAGCTCCTTTTATTTATTAGTTTAAGGATTATTTTTGCAAGAATTCCACAGAGAATCGTCAATTTCTTCCAGTCATTGATCACGATACCACAATCACCCGCACAACAGTTGTTTCGCAAGTATTCCAACCACAATGACCTACACACGACGCGGGTATTTAACATTTTATTGGTATTTCGCTTGCAATACTTAAATGGATATAATTTTATAGCCACTCTTTATGTTGCTTCATTCCCTACACGTATCTGTTATAAATTATAATTATTTTATGATAAATAGGTAGTAGATTCACGCTGATTTCAGCACGAATTGCCCGACTCGACCAGGACAGTACTACCCTCACACAGAAGACCATCCTAATAATGGCATCTCATTCTGCATCATTCTCCCGGTCTGCTGAATGATACAGAAACATCTGACCATGCCGCCGTGGTATGGGTCGCCATGCTGCATCGCCTACCCTCACAATGAGGATAGTGATATCTACTCCTGGTTTCTACGAATGCTTTCCATCTCGCAGAGTAGAGTCACTGTAGTAGGTTTAAATATAAAAAATTATTCAAATATTTACTTAATACATTGAGATAAACTAAACTTGACCAAGTCCAGCACAAATAATACAAGGGTTTCGAATGTATTTTTTTACTTACTTTTCTTCTCCTTGCTTGTTGTTCTATACCTCTAACATAAGGAGAAGATCCGGGCAAGGTAATACCATTTGACGGGACGAAGCCCAACGGTTAATGTTGAGAAGTTTTATTTATGCTAACCGGCATAAGAATTTCAATATCGCGATACAGAATTAAAGTTACTTAGTTCCTTTTTCAAATTGAAAACTATAAAATATGTTATTGTATATTGTTTGTCCGGCAAACAAAATCATACAAATTCCTGAAAACAGAGCTTAAAATTGTCTGTTGTATGTATTATGTAAATGTTAACAAGGAAATCTATTATGGATTGTATTCCTTGACCCCAGAAGCAACGGAATGTATTATGTACTCAATGGTTCATCGACCTGATTCCACAGACAACTATAGAAGTTTCTCCAAAACTTACCTGTCAACCTGACCGTGAAATTTAAAACACTGCCAGTCGTATTGCTCTTTTCATGTAAGTAGTATTTTTAATTCATAAATTAGTAGCTTTTGCCCGCGGCTCCGCTCGTATTTATTGCGGTTATCGTTGTAAAGAATAGCCTTCCTTATGAATAAAAGAACTTGTATGTCAAATTTCATTGAAATCAGTGGAGTATCGTATCAGACAGACAGAGTTAACCGACTCCAAGTGTTTTTTTTTTAATCGAAACTCCCACTATTGGATTCCGCTCATGCTTTCTGTACTGTATGTGTCTCTAAGTTATTCATTCCCTCGTTCACTTCGAATGAATTAGGTGTCACTAAGTTATTCACTCACTCGTTCACTATGAATGAATGAGAAGGAAGCATTATGTCATCTCCAGAGTACGTGCGGGCGTGACACAGTTCAGTCGACTGTTAGACACGATAGCGAGTGGGCGCGTGCGTCTGAGAGCCGACAATATAGAAGGATATACTACACTTTCCATCAGGCAGAATGGAATCTTTACAAGCGTTTGCGTTTTTCAGCTTTATAATAATCGGTTATCGTAAATAGACACAATTATGCAAAGCATAAATATTGTCCTAAATTAATAATGGTTACCTTTTAGTGAGTTGTCCGTCAAACAGAATTAAACTGTCTCTTGAGCCATAGACAAGTACTCATATTTTATTAAAAGTTTAATTGGACATTTGACATTAAGTGACTTGAACTTTTTCTAGTTTAATGAATGGAAATTATATTTTTTATTATTCAGTCCCTAAAAGTTTTTAGGACGAAATAAAACAAAAGGTCCTTATTTATACAAGCTTCTGTATTTATACAACAGACAATGTAATACTTGATTAATTAAAATTTTGTGTCTGTCGATCAAAATATAAATTTGTTTTAATAGAAAATTAGCTGATCAGACTTCCTCTGCATTCCAGTCCTGTCAGTTTTTCATCATCATCATCATCAACAGCCTTTAACAGTCCACTGCTGGACATCCTTGAAAAGGAGGTTTTGGCCTACTATACCACGTTGGCCAGACGGGTTGGTTTCAAGTTTTCCTTCTCTTTGCATTGATGTTGTCTTGCATAGTTTATCCCTTAGTCGCCTTTTACGACACCCGCGGGATGAATAGGAGTGGTGACACTCTGTATTCTTCTTCCGTCACCACACGGACTGTCCGTTTTGCATCAGTTTTAATCTAAACTCGGCACCTATTTACCGTAGGCAATACATTTATAGCTTTGCTACCATCACACACATAATTTTTCAATTCGAACTAATTGTTCCTGAGTTTAGGGTTTTCAAAAACTTAAGCGTTACAGTATTAATATTGTAATATTGTTATAATAACAGCTCTTGAATACAACTCCTGCGGCGTCTATGCAAGATATCATATTTTTTTTGTAGTCTATGACACTTACAAATTAAGTGACTATCTATTAGTAAAAAAAAATTCTAAATTCTTTCAGAATACCCAGAGATGATCCCTTTTAAACTTTAACGATAATTAAAGGAAGTGAATGCTCTTTCATTCATAGTTTCGAACCGAAATAATGGTGTAACAGTTGAACGAACTTACATTGGTCGGGATTTGAACTCGTGACCTCAAATTCACAGCTCAGCAATCACGAAGCTGACTTAAAAGGTAAACGGGTAATATGATTACATTGTGTATATGTGTTAGTCTAAATAAGACCAACATTTATGCTCTGGTATTATGTTGCGGAGTAGGAAGATGTTATCTGTCACTGATTAGTAATCGTGAGTTTGTTTCCCGATCAGTACAAATAAGTGTTTTGAGGATCTAGCTCATTGGTATATAGGCAAGCGTATACAACTGCTGATCAAGAGGTAAAATAGAGAGGGCTACTTACGTTATTGGCGCCTGATGAGTTGACGGTTCAAATCCTACGCGGGATAATACTTTGTGTAATCCATAAATAGTTGTTCTAAGTCTAGGTGTTATTTTTGTTCGTTTCATGTATATTTGTAAAGTCCCCTGCCACACAGGATGAATATTCCTAATGCGGGAGTAGTCCTTTAAATAATAAAAGGGAATTTAGGACGAATTAAACCCAAAGTGTTATTCCTCACCATCATCATCATCAGCCTATCGCAGTCCACTGCTGGACATAGGCCTCTCAAATTGTTCGCCACTTAGTTCGATCCTCGGCTACTCGCATCCAGCTCCTGCAGTAAGTGTGTGTGTGTGTGTGTATTATTATTATAAACGACACAAACATTGTACGTAAAAGTTTCTATTAAGATACACATAGTAACTTTATACTAACAAGAATTAATTAAGAAAGACACCTGTCTGGTACGTGTATGTAGTTATTTCGAGATGTTTATCTTTTGACACGTGTTTATCTTTATCTTTTAATTAATTAACATACAGTATGTAAATAAACACTTCGTTTTATGTTATTTTGGGTTCGTGACTCAATGGTGACTAAATAGATACAATGTAAGGTTAAGCTAAGGTTATTCTATTTAAGGGAGGAGTCCAGAAGGAGATCTCACCCTGGACTCCTCCTCCTCCTAAAAGAGAAGCACAAAGAGGGCACACCGTGTGGTTTTTAGTCGGTTCCAGTCCGACACACCGCCTCGCCGAATCGAAAACCCCGGTGGGGTGACGGTCCGTGGGGACTACGCGTAAAAAAAAAAGGTTATTCTAGCTAGGTCAGTCTTTGAATGGGTGATATCATTCTTAACACCCCTTCGAACCTCAGTATGCATGTAAAGATGTTGTCTTCGGTTTCCATACGAATATCTTTTACAATCAGTATGGGTTGGGGAGGTATTAAACCTCCACAACCCATACTGATTGTAAAAGATATTCGTATGGCGGGAAAAAGATATTTTTTAAGCGGGAAAACTGATATTAGACATTAGTCTAATATCAGTTTTCCCGCTTAAAAAATCGAATTTCATCCGTTTTGTAATAGCCTTGAGTGCTTATAGACATGTAGCTTTTTGTGATTGAAAACTATTATGGTTAAAAGTATATTTAAAACTTACAAATCTATATATTTTAACTCACAAATATTTGAACCACCGAAAGAACTGAAAAGCAGAAAATAATAAACTATTTTTACTTAACCTTAATAACTCACTTCTTAAACTAGTGTAAGCATACCTAAATAATTATGAGTCGACCTCCTCCATTTATTCATTCATTCATAAATAAAATTGAAGTGTATGTTTATTTGATATTTCAAATGAACAGTTTTGTCACTAAATGCAAATGGAAGTATATACACAGTACTTATATATCCAAAAAGCAATATATTTTTTTTTGTGGCTGTCTGTCTGTCCGACTGTTTCGGTTAATTTCTGAAACGGCTGCACAGAATTAGACGGGACTTTCACTGTCAGAAAGCTGATGTCATGAAGAGTAACTTGCGAAAAAATTTTTTAGACTACCTTCACAGCGGCGTTTCTCGCGATTTACAATAACCGCGGGTAAAACTGCGGTACTCAGCTAGTATAGTATGAAGACGGTAGCATTTTATGTAATTTAGGTCTTAAGGACTTCACTTTACTCCACCACAAGTGTTGGAAAGCAATCCGCCATTTTGTTTTAGCCGGCTAATTGCATTTTGTTTGCTGAAAATAAGTCTTCTACTAAGTGGAAAATATGCCTCTATCTTCTTTAACGGTGAGGGAGAAATAAAGTGCTCTTGTTATTTATATCTTCTGTTAACATTTTATTAAGAAATAGTAGTTTGCCTGCCTGAGTTTTCTAAGGTTTTATCTCATTCATATGCGTGTTAGAAGCCTCAGTAGAACTTCAAAAAAAAAAAATAACTGGACGAGTAAAATGTCTTGATAAATATAAATCCACATATCTTTATTTTTATTTTACTCATATTTTAAACGCAACGCAACCTTATCTTTACTCATATTTTAAAGAGGTAAAATTTGTAAGTTTCTGGGTTTGTGAGTTTGTAACGTTGTAGGATTGCTATCTCTGGATCTACAGAATAGATTTTGAAAATTCTTTAACCACTGTAAGGCCACATTATTTATGAATAAAGGTTATATATTATTTCGAAATATGATTTTTTCGACATACGAGGGTTAAACCGCAGGCAAAAACTAATTTTAGTACTTATTTCTCATGTTATTATTACTTTATATATTAATGCAAAAGTATTCATACATACAAGCATTCACACTACAGGAATTGAATCTACAAACTATATCATTCAATAATCTACAACACTTTACAATTAGCTTCAAAAACAGCTCACTCAAGCATTCTGAATAATTAAAAGCTAGGCTTTTTGTGATGTCGATAGCAATCAAAAGTGCAAATTACAAGTGTCTGAAGCCCTCGCTCCGGCAAAGGATCAACGCCCCCCGGTAATAGAGCGGCGACCTTTAGATCCATGCATATTTATGAAATGCACAAAATGCCACTTAGCCCCACTAGCTTATTTTACTTACAAAATGCACGATCAATTCAATTGTATATTCACGTGGTATATTCATCAGTATCTAGCACTATACTAGGCGGGTTTTGTATTGTCATATTTCTGACTTTTTCGTTCATTTTTACTGAGTAACTGAGGTTATACGTCCTTCCGTCCGTCCGTCTCCTTCCTAGGAGCCCCCTAATGTAGGTAGCCCCCAAAATTAACCCCTAAATAAACGTTAATGAAAACGAAAATATCACTAAGGGACGTTGGTGAATACGGCCTAAAGCCCCTCGCTCCTGCACATAAAGGAGGGAAGTCAAAAGGCCACAATGAATTCTTTAACTTTTTACTTCCATTGGCAGCGGTTGTCGTTTACCATCAGATGCCATGTGTTCTTGTTTATCCTTTTGTGCCATAATTGACCAGATTTAAAGAAGAAGGTTATTAGAAATCGTTTCGTAGCTTTATATTCAGAGAGAACCTCTCTCACTTGGTCTAAATCCCTCCTTAATATTATAACAAAAAAGCAACTCCACATTGTCCAACTAAGGGTACTTTCAGATACAGTCGTACCCTCTAAAATGTTTTATTCAGCCACGGTGTCCAAAACCTACTTTATCAAAGTGTAAACAATGGAAACCTGATGGAAAGCATTAGTAGAATTCAGAAGTAGGGGTCACCATCCTCATTGTGAGGGTAGGCAATGCAGCATGAGAGTTTAAGTGGAGATGGCGCCTGCAACAGTGCAGGCAGGCGCTGGGAATGATCCCTTCCCTGGACTCCTCCTAAATTTGATTGACAAAGAGGGCACACCGTGTGGTTTTAATCGGTTTGAGTCCGACACACCGCCCCGCCGCAAACCCCGGCGGGGTTACGGTCCGAGGGGATTTCCACCTGTAAAAAAAGGCAATGCAGAATAGTGACCTATAACATGGCGGCCTGGTCAGTAAATTTAAATAAGGTGCTGTTATATAACTTGGCTATAATAAATTTATGTAACTTTACAAATTACATTTGAGAAACACGAAACGTTAGATCGACCTCTAACATTGAATTAGAATTTTCCGGTGTTTCACAAATTTGCATAGTAATTTTGTTGTAAAGCATTTTCTTCTCATTTACAATTTTGTAATTTTTAATGCCATTTTTACCAACTTCCACTAAATTTAACGGGCCACTTTTCGTTTACAATATTTTCTTTTCCACTAACCTTTAGGCAACATTGAAACATGAATGTCTCTTAAAATTTAGGGCTACCTATGTTAGGGGGTCCTAGTAAGAAGATGGGGTAAGTAATCTAATAAAAATAAGCCTAAGTTACTCCTCATGTTATCAGCTATCAAAGTTAATCCAGCCGTTCCAGGTTTTAGTGGAAACAAACAGACAGATAGACCAAAATTAAGAAAATTTCTTTTTTGATGTGATTACCGTTTAAGCTTTCATACATATTTTATTAGTAAAAAAACTTTTGATACTACAAGCAGATACTTCAGTTTTATTTATTTGTATCATCATCATCATCAACAGCTTTTAACAGTCCACTGCTGGACATAGGCCTCTCCTTACAAAGGAGGCTTTGGCCTACTATACCACGCTGGCCAGACGGGTTGGTATAGGATTGGTTTCAAGTTTTCCTTCTCTTTGCATTGATGTTGTATTGCGTAGTTTATCCCTTAGTCGCCTTTTACGACACCCGCGGGATGAATAAGAGTGGTGACACTCTGTATTCTTAATCCGTCACCACATGGACAGATATTTGTATGTAAGATAAAATGAATACATCATAATATTAGGTCTTTACCTATGAAATTGGAGATAACGTTTTGAATGCAATAAGTGAAAGTACTTATTTTATCGAACTTTTTTATTTCTGTTATTCGAAGTAACCACCCATGCAATTGACGCATCTTTGCCAACGCATTGGCAGTTTATTGATAAGTAAGTTAAGCATCAATAAACTGCCAATGCGTTGGCTAAGATGCGTCGATTGCATGGTTTGAAAAAATAAGTACTTTCACTTATTGCATACAAAACGGCAATTTCATAGGTAAAGACCTATTATAAAACTGTTTTTAACCGACTTCAAAAAAAAGGAGGAGGTTCTCAATTCGTCGGAATATTTTTTTTTCCATAAAACGTTAGAGAAAAATTGTCATTATACGGCACCTGTACGAACTTACTAATGAGTCAAAAAGGTAGGTTTCATTTCCGTGCCAACGAAAAGCTCATCAAAAATGTTCACAATCTCGTCATATATTCACAAAGTCAACGTTAATTGGACAGGTTTATTATAGCTGGCTCCACGTTACATACGCCAATTATTTATCCGAACTTGACATATCAGTTTGTCTCGCTAAAGATGAGACCTCCGTTATGAGCAACGTACAGTAAATATGTACACGGCAAACTCCATCTATCCATGTTTATATGTTGTATTTTTCCGGTATTATAATACGTATTTGCCCTCGGATCCGTCCGCTTGTTAGTCTAGTAGCCTTCATTTTTTCTCAAAAATCAAAGCGTTACAGATAGACAGAGTTATTTTTTAATTTATTAATTTAATATGGGATTTTAAAAAGTTAAGTCCATCTTTTCAAACATATATTGCACCTAGAAGTATAATATCATATTTGTAATAGCTTGTTTGCTGTGTCGTCTTTATGACCTTGTCAATAATTGTAGATAAAAAAGTTTTAGAGATAATAAACAAATAACTGCGACTGCGGGTTAGAGACTGGCAAGATAACGTTGTGGCTACATAATCATGCCTTCATAAATAATTTGGATGTTTTTGAGCCTCCCGAAAGCTTCCAAATACGCTTCACAACTGTTTCAAACATTTGGTTCTGGTCTGTGACTTCCGAATCACGTGCTGCTCAAGGTATCATGTCACCAACGGTCACCCATCCAGGTACTGACCCCACCGTCGTTGCTGACCGTCGTGATTGTTTCTAATCACCTAGGGCAATTTGGCTACGACCGCCTAGTTCTGCTATGAGAGTTACTTTGACATGCTACAATTAAAAAAAAAAACATCTCAACCGAAGGATGTGTACTGCTGAACCAAAGCCTTTCTCAACGCCAAAAAGAGTTGAATACTGCAATATAATTTCAAATACATTGATTAAAGTTCAAGTCTCAATCCTGTCTAAACAAAACTCTTATATGCTACCGGTTATGTTTCTCGTCTCACAAAAACAGGTGCATTATAATAAAGTATTGGAATGTTTGGTACATCTCACTTGACATATCAAAGGGGATTGCCATTAAAATAAAATGCTATCCGACATTGATAAAATCCATAAACTCACGAAATGACAGTAATTAAACTATTTGGCATCATTCAACTTTTTCAGGGTCTGTGTAGTATCGTCTTTGATGATATATGATGGGAAGCAACTGGGAGTATCAACTTGATCATGATATTTTACGTTGGTATCTATTTAGGTTCCGTTAGCACCTCGTGATGTGCCTCAGAGAGCATGTTACACCTTCGGTCCTGGTTGTCATTTGAAAATTTGTGGATATAGTCAAGTAATTCGAGACACAACTATATATTACTGAGTATCACAATATCTTGTTTATAGAATTTCGGCTATATCTTTTATAGTTAATAGCTAAACTTGTTAACCAGAACCAGAACTTTTAAAAGTCATTTATTTGCCAGTTTTTCTCTGAAATGACGCAACTAGAGTCAGTGTTAAAAAATTTCGGAAGTGACTGAAAAGGCAATTAAAACACTTTGATTTCGACCCAAGCAAACCTTGTTTAGTTATTTACATATTTATTAAATTAGGATCTCCATAAGAATAAACGGAAGATGTCCAGCAGTGACACTACTACAGACTGATGATTATGAAACATTGTTCTGTTAAATAAATAATTAAAAAAAAAACAAATTAGAATTAGACTGCACGGTTGGCCTATTGGAATATATATTCCTAATGCGGTAGCAAACAAAATAAATAAAACAAAAATTATACTATGCAAAAAAAACATTACAATCGGTAGAGCCGGTAGAACCGTAGAACCGAGGTAGAACAATATAGTTGTATCGTTTTCTCCTATGTTTGATTTTTGACCTATCAATTATTCTTCGTTTTATATCTATTGACAGACATTATTGACATCAATAAAGAATGGAAACTTTAAATTAGAACTAATTCGTGACTTTATGTACATATACTTTTTTCTATTTATTTTTTAAATCACACAGTGCACATGCTTCCAAACCAGGCAAGGCTCGTATTTTAAAAACAAAACTGATGATGGACAAACAAAGATATTAAATAAAATATAAGTCAAAAAAATTAATGACACCCAGATATAAAACAAATACATTACCGTTTTTGATGGGACTTTCACTGAAAGATAGGCGATGATACAGTAACTTAGTCTACTCTATGACTAGCCTCTCCCAGCCGCGTTGTCTTTACCTAGGCATCCGACATAGCTTCGAAAGTTAGTAGTTTGAAGTGGCAATGGGCTGGTCATACATTATAATATGTCACAGAACCGATAGCCGCTGGATTAAACCAGTTCTGGAGAGGAGACCGCCTCTTGGCAAACGTAGTGTGGGGCGCGCTCTGGCCAGGTGGCGGGACGGGCTGGGCCCTGTGGTATGCCTTGGGAGAAGCCTATGTCCAACAGTGGGCTAATGATGACGATCTTTACAAAAACAACCGCGGGGCTCAGCTACTTAAGCCATATTTACATACATAAACATTTAGATACATATATCTATACGAGTCCAGTAAGAGTCCGATCTGTCACTATACAATACTCAATACAATGAGAGGTCAAGTTATGCTGGCTGTACTAATAGTTTCTATCACTTTATATGGCAACGAAATTCAATCTTTAAATAGATAACAATTTCGTTTCTCTCAGTAATCCGATAAAGGTATTAAAAACGTAACAAAAGATATATCTGGTTGTTACTTTCCATTGTAACAATAGAACTAACAGAAGCTGTATGTATGGATACAATACAAAGCCGAAAACAATACAAACTGTATATATATGTAAGCATATATGTTCGTTTAGAAATACTGCTGATTCACGGTCTTGTAATGTTTGTGTTTTAAGCTGTAACATAGTTTTTAACTCTAATTTCTAAACCGCATATCGCAGAATGAAAACGACCTAACTCAAAATGAAATTTGTGGGAAATTCTACATGAGCTACATGAACTGTGCGGTGTTTCACGCCCGTACCTCGGAAAGCACATAAGGCCGTCGGTTTGGGTTATCATGAACATGTATGGCAATCATTATTGGGAAATCAGTGCCTTCGAATGTACTGACAATTAGCATTTTTTTTGCATTCAGTTCATTTCCAGGGTTGCGGAGGTCCGATTCGCCATTCGATGCCATTCGCTCCATGGAATAAAACTGATATTCGTTTTATCTGTGTTAAGTTTTATAAAGGTTGACTCTATTCTTCAATATTTTGTATTTTATAAGCTGTTACGAGATTTTAGAGTAATTGTTTAAGCTTGTACATCTTTGTATGATTGCCTACGGAATCCGTTAAAGGCTCCGCCATTTTAATTTTTGTGAATTGGATGATTTGAAATTTAAAAATGTTCTTAAAAAAATTGTTGTTTGTTGAAGGTAACATTTCATTCTACGTGTAGCTGATCTGCTAGTCGTACGGTAACATTTAAAAAAATGAATGTCTTTTTTTCTGTTTTGTTTTTGTAGTTTTAATCTTTTTTTTTTCTAAATTTGTGTTGTGATTGTGAAATGCACGTAAAAGGTAGATGTTTTTGTGTATTTTTTTTAATTGTTGCGTGAATGTTGTGTTATTATGTATTTTTAAGAAATTGTTTGTTAGATAATAAGTTGTTATGAAAAGGGTTTCAAACGATTGAGTTGTTGGGAAAGCACGATTTGTTTTAAATTTATTAATCGTAAATTTAAAAGAAATAAAGTGAATAAAGTTAATAAATAGGCAAATAGTTTTTTAAATGTGAAATTAATTACAGAAAATAGACCATTTTGCGTTTCGACTGGATAGTGAGTAACAAAACTTTACCGTAACAAATTGTTTCACACATCTTACACACAACGCCATCTAGTTACAAACTAAGAGAAACTTGTACTATGGGTACTAGACAGCTGATATAAATGCATAAACATATTTTTTTGTGAATACATATATTACGTATTATACATAGAAAAAAAACCCAAACTCCGAAAAAAAAAATTACGGATCACACAAACATTTGTCTGACTCGGGAGTCGAACCCAAGACCTCAAGCACAGCAGTTACATACTCTACCACTGCGTCAATAACTCTAACACATGTTATAAACATCTCTCTTTTATTCGCTTTTTGATATATCTCAATTTCTTTCCTTCCAAGAGACTATGAAATTACAAAAGAAAAAAAAAAGAAAAATGGAGAAACCTCCCCCTTTGTGAAGTCGGTTAAAAACAGTAAAGTACGCGTATAGCTCGCCTTTAGTTTGAAACAATTAGTGGACTTTTACGAAGTATTTAAGCACAATTAAAGTTTCAGCACTTATTCAATTTAATACAATTACACTTGCTGTTGAGAAATTAAAATAGTTTTTTTTTTTTAACTGTACAATTAAATAATTTAAACTAAGGAACTTTGTAAATTACTGCAGTTCTTTGCGTCATTGGAATTGGTAGTACATGCTAACATGCCTGGATGTACCCGTTGTACGTCGGGTATTTTTAATATGAACAGAGGTATGGGGGAGTACCCAGGGCACCTGCCCCCCCCTCTCCTTGGTTGGATTTTGTCAACTCCCTCCTAACTTTATGCCACAGATTAAACCGTGCAGTATAAACAATTTAAATAGCTGCAATGCTAGTCCAAAAGATACAATTTTTTAAGGAATCTGTTTTGCGTCAAAAATGTGACTCAAAAACAAACGATATGGTACAATAAATATCAAGCATTCTTCTGGTCTGGCCTCCAAGTCCGTGTGGTGACGGATTAAGAATACAAGTGTCACTACCCCTATTCATTCCATGGGTGTCGTAAGAGGCGACTAAAGGAACAAAATAAGCAGATAACATAACTGCCAAAAGAAGTTAAACTTGAAACAAACCTTTTACCAACCCGTCTGGCCACCGTGGTAAAGTAGGCCAAAACCTCCTTTCAAAGGAGAGACCTATGTCCAGCAGTGGACTGTTAAAGGCTGTTGATGATGATGATTCTCCTGGCCTCCTGTATAAGTCTCTAAGCCGCCATGGTATGGGCACCTTTACAATATCAAAATAATATATCTAATGATATTTAATATGTTTAACGGAAAATTTATACGCCGTCAAAATAAATAACATAAGCGTCAAGTAACTTATTTTTCTTATCTTATTATTTCCCATTAACTGAAGGGAAAATGCCTAAACAATTTTCATATTAATTCGATTAGAGTTGAACAGTCTAATGACGTCAGAGTGACGTCATCAGTTAGCTGAAGTCATTATTATATGTGTTGCCGAACAGACTTTTCCATTGATCAATGGAAAAGTTATCATAAATCATAATAGAGGTAAAATTTTTGAACGAATGAGGCGCTCACAGCCAGCTTAAGCAGTTAATTATAAACGAAATACTAAAGAGTATGTTTATATTAAAATATTACAAATCTTTGAAAAATAACTAAATAAATATTTTGGACATCTGACTCACAACGACATCTAGTCCCAAACTAAACATACTATGGGTACTAGACAACTGATGTAAATATTTATTAAGATATTTTCTCTTTTATAATACATACATACACGATATAGAAAATACTCAAAATCTGTAAGAAATATTTGCAAACACACATTTAATCCGACCTAAGAATCGAACCCGAAACCTCAAGCACAGTAGTCGCATACGCTACAACTGCGCCACCGAGAAAGTCAATGTCGAGACATTTGAGTTTGAGATCTGAGAAAACTAACAAAAATAAAAAATTGTTAAAAAAACTAAACAATAACGCTTTTAAACTAAAAAGTAGAAAATAATTTTAATTTAATAAAGCGTGGGGCGTCGTTATTAAAATATTTTCAGAAAGCACCCCACGATTTGTTTCATTAAAGTTATTTCCTACTTTTTAGTTTAAAAGCGTGTTTGTTTAGTTTTTAAAAAACATTTTTTTATAAAAAAGACTAATTTGTTTAATCATTTTTTTTTTCAAATTAGTGTATTGTCATCGGTCCTTGATAAATCTACAAAGTTTGAACGAAATCTGACCGTTTGAAGTGGGTCAAAATCGCACCCAAAGGAGTCGGTTACACACATACAGGTGAAGCTAATAAAAAGCGTGTAAAAAAGAAATACAACCGAATTAAGAACCTTCTTGTTAGAAGTCGATCAGAAATCCTATATCTACATTCATTTATATATTTAACGCTAACTATGGGCACACCCAAGACCATTCTAGGTCATACGATACTAATAACTTGGAGTAATGTGACCATTTCAATTAAGTGCGGCGTACTAGATTAGTTTGCCGTACCTGCTCGGTCGCTATATATATAATTATATATACATACTCGTGTATACAAATACTTATAGGTATAGCACCTGACCTCACCTGACCTACACTATTGTCTTAAAGATATTGTTTTGTCAGCATGTTAGGTGTGGTAGTAGATTATTTTATTAATAATATACAAATATTTTTATTCATTTATCCAAGTACCATTCAAATTATTAAATATATTATAAATTTATGAAAATAATAATAGTATACAGATATTAAAGATCAAGTTTAAAGATTCTGAAAACAACAAAAGTATACATTGTTCCTATAGTTCTGTCCACTACTGGAGTACTGGAGCTATTCCAATAGACATTCACCACTGTTTGAAACTCCTTGATATGAAACCCAATACCTACATACTCCTTCAAAAAGCTGTCATATTGAACACATGCAGAATTGTCAAAAAGTTTCTGCGAATAGACCAAAACTCTCATAATGTAAAAGAAGTACAGACTTAAAATATCACAAAAAACCGTGCCATTTACTTGACTGAGTCCGTAAATGTCACTAAACCAAAAAAAGCTGAGAAAGGTCCAATTTACGGATATAAAAATAAAAATCCAGACATAATTAAATCTGTAAAATACCAATTCTATTCAAATTTAAGCAAACAAATATTAAAAAAATCGGTTTAATTTAAAATTAAACATAATAAAAATTCAAGCACTATTAAATAATTTATACGGAGTGTCACCACCACCGGTATTTCTAGAGTGTGTTCCAAGACTTCCAAGTGGTTATTGCAGACACGGAGACTCAGTCACCACCCCTACACATCCTTTGGGTGTCGTCAGAGGCAACTAAGGGAGGAAACTACGTAGAAGGAAAGAAAAACTTGACACAACCCCGCTTTGTTTGAATACAAACCTGCTGGCCAGTGTGGTATAGTACTCCAAAACCTCATTTCTAAAGAGAGTCCCTTGTCCAGCTTTGAAATATTAAAGACTGCAGCTGATGTTCGTTTCAGTCACAAGAAAAACTGAGTCTCTTTTAGTTTGTCAGATTTGAGATGGATAGAATATAGGTTGAGGAATTATTTAGGCGATAAATAATTAGGTATTGATCTTTAGAATCGGAACAATGTGAACTCTAAGTGGCAAAATCGCCTCTGAATGATTACTCTAATGCCGATATCGTTCCCGTTTTCTGCTAGGTATTTATAAGCAATGGTAGTCACATCACTAGGAAGTATCTGCGTGTCGTGATAACAACTGTTCCTGGATCCCTCCTATCTCAGGTGCGGAGTGGCATACCGTGTGATTTTAATCGGTCCGATTTCGACATCGCCGCGCCGAAAACCCAAAAGAGAGCAACGCCTTGACGGGCTTTAAAAAAAACTTCCTAACATCAAATAAGCCATCTGCATGTTTACTATACATGCCACAAAAAAAACTACATAACGTAATTATAGGTTATTTTACACACTTCCTTCATTTACTACTAATTACGGGTTCATTATAGCCACGTCAACACGTAATTATTATGTTGGAACGTGTTTCGAAATTGATGTGACCAATTTTAATTCGTGACAAGAAGCTTTAAGCGTTTTATGTAGTAGAAAGATGAAAAAGAAAATTCAAATGTTGTTTTCTTGATAGTCTTTGGAATTTTCTAGAAAATCATTGCTTTAGATTGATAGAAATATTCATAACCCGTGTAGAGTAGCTAAAAACTGGAACTCACTATCATCTCACATATGCCGCCATAGGGTGGGTCGGCATCCTGCCTGTATTTGCAGAGTGTGGTAGCCCCCACTCCTAGATTCTACTCATGCTTTCCATCAGGCAGAGTAGAGGCACTTTGACAGGCTATCAATAAAAAAAACTCTTTTGTCCAGCTAAGTATAGTAGACCAAAACCCACTTCCAACAGAATATTATTTATTAGATTGTTGATGATGATGATTATAAGGGTTTTTTTTAAAAACCTTTTATCGATAGATTGCATAAACACAATAATAGTGTCAAATATCATGAAAAGAAGTCCAAGGAACATTTGTTTAGGCTTACAGAGCTAATGAAGCTATTGTTCTTTGTTAAATATAAAAATATGTTAAAATGACTGGACTTTACGTTCCTTTTCATCGTTAGGGTTTAATCCATCCACATCATTTGAGACAATTACAACGTCATTTTTGAGCCCCAAAACATGTATATACCAGCAAGTATTCAAGCTAGCTGGAAATTATTTTTTTACTAGATGAGTTCCTTGGTGTTACCCCTTAGTTTACAGTCGAAAACGGCAAGTAACGCCGCGGAGCGAAGTAGTCTAAAAAAACGTGTGAATTATAGTCATTTTAGTGTCTCTAAAGCAGGCACCACACTTCGCTATGCGCTATTCGTTATGCGGGTTATTCGCGCGCATACGGCGAAGTGTGGAGAGTACATTCGCCAATATTCGCTTTATTCGTACGCATCGAATAGCGAATGCGCATATACGTCGACTTGTCGGTTTGTTGACACACTTCAAAGGACACGAATAAGGCGAATACACGCATCGACTGCCCACACTTCGGACGGGTAGTGAAGTGCCCTGTGCATAACTAACAACCATAGCCTAAAAAACAGTTTTTGAAATAGATAAATCAATTAAACGATTAAAATAACCTGATTAAAATCATATGATCAAAATAATTAGACTTCATTTAAGTATTGTTTCTGTCAATTTAATAAAATAAAAAGGAAATTAAAATAATATGTTTCGTTCGTTCATTGACAATTAAAAATGACAATGCTCTGTGCTTAACTAACAACCATAGACTATAAAACAGTTTTTGAAATAGAATAAATCGATTAAACGATTAAATTAGTTTATTATATGATCAAAATAATTAGAGTTCATTTAAGTATTGTTTCTGTAAATTTAATAAAATAAAAAGGAAATTAAAAGAATATGTTTCGTTCGTTCGTATGGTTTCGTTTTGTTCACCATAAAAATGACAATGACACATCTCTACAACACACATATTTGCCTTTTTTGATATACCAGTACGAAGTGTGGTGGCGTGTTTGTTGTTTGCACGCATAACAAATGTTCGGGCGAATACGGCGTAGACACATAACGAGTAGCGAATAACGAATTGTGGTGCCTGCTTTAGATTGACAACATATTTAAAATTGCATTCAAACTCTATTAAGCATCTCCGAAGATGTTGTAAAATGCTGCTGATTCCCGCGGTGTTACTTGCGTTTATTCTTGTACACGGCGAGCGAAGCTAATCTAAAAACATCCTTATGTCATAAGCTTTCTGCTGGTGAAATTCCCGTCAAAATCGGTCCAGCAGCTCCAGAGATTAAACGGGACAAACAGACAGACCAAAAATTACAAAATTGCATTTTACTTGTAAGTTACGTATATACTTTCATATGCATTTAATGAGAAACTGGTAAATTGGATATATAACATACCGACACCAATTTAATTAATATATTTATAGATAAACAACCTTGCGATGTATGCGATAATTTTACATGTTAACCACTCTTTACTTACTTTACATGTTGTACAGACTGCACGGTTGGCCTAGTGGCTTAAGCGGTCGCCACACCGCTTCCTACTGCGCCAAGTGTCGTGGGTTCAAATCCCACGTAGGATAACACTTTGTGTGATTCACAATTTGTTGTTCTGAGTCTGGGTGTTATTTGTGTCCGTTTCATGTATGTTTGTAAAGCCCCCCGCGACACAGGAATTTATATTTCTAATGCGGGAGTTGTCTTTTTAAAAAAAAAACAAAAAACAAAAAAAACTCGACAACGATAGTAATCGACATCAGTTGTGTTGCGCACTAAGTAACGGGACGTTTTAGCACGGTATTGAATAAACACGGCTGTTTAGAGTGATCATCATCAATCATCCTTTAACGGTCCACTGCTGGACATCGGCCTCTCCTTAGAAAGGAGGTATTAGGTATAGGTATAGGCCTACTATACCACGCTGGCCAGACGGGTTGCTATAGGGTTGGTTTCAAGTTTACCTTCTCTTTGCATTGATGTTGTCTTGCGTAGTTTATCCCTTAGTCGCCTTTTACGACACCCGCGGAATGAATAGGAGTGGTGACACTCTGTATTCATAATCCGTCACCACACGGACTGTTTAGAGTGATGTTAGATAAATACAGACTTATAAAAGGTTAAATTAAAAGTTCCTGACAGTCCTGACTAGTAAACATGTCTAGCTGAACGTGACCTGCTCAAACTGCTGCGATCACTGCACTTTTTTTCATAAATATTAAGCCTACCAAAGTGACTCGACTCTGCCTGATGGAAAGCATAAGTATAATCCAAGAGCAGGAGCCACCATCCTCATTGTTAGTGCAGTTCATGCAGCATGGTGACCACCATGGCAGCTTAGTGAGATGTTTCTGCATAATTCTCACGGCCTACGGAAGCTGGGAGAATGATGCAGAATCCCCAGGACACCCGAGCCCAGCAGTGGGAAGTTATGAGTTGTTGATGATGATTGTAGTGTTGTATATATGATGATGATGATTGTCCGTGTGGTGACGGATTAAGAATACAAAGTGTCACCACCCCTATTCATTCCATGGGTCGTAAGAGGCGACTAAAGGAACAAAATAAGCAGCTAACATCACTGATAAGAGAAGGAAAACTTGAAACAAACCCTTTACCAACCCGTCTGGCCAGAGTGGTATAGTAGGCCAAAACCTCCTTTCAAAGGAGAGGCCTATGTCTAGCAGTGGACTGTTAAAGGCTGTTGATGATGATGATGTAGTGTTGTATACACATATTGAGATACAAGTCAATAGTCTAGAGCCATTAATTAATGATTTTACTTTATATTTTATTTCTCACAAATATATTTGTAATATCCATAGATTTAAAAGAGCTCTAAAAGCTTCTAAATCTTACCTTACTTTAATTTTTTATTAGAAAGTTTCAACTGACATTAATTCTTATAGACGTGACAAGATATTCTCAGAAACACATCTTATTTTCTTTTCATCGTTTCTACAATTTACACAATTTTTCCATTAATTTAAAATAATTATTTTCACACAGCATCGGTTCCATTTTATGTTATTTCATAAATAAGAAATTACATTAACGTGAACATTTCTCAAATGTCTCAGTGCCTTGAAATTTTATTTCTACGTATTTACGGTTCTCTGATTTCTTACTTAAAGTCTTTTATAAACAAGTATTACAAACTCCTTTTCATAGAATTGTAAGGTTTCCAATTTTTTTTCTTTTAGTTCGTCAATTACTTAAGACTTCCTCTGGTGAAAGCTTTATTTTGGGTCACTACCTACTATTTCCTTTGGAAAATTTATTTTAAAAACGTTGCTTTATTAAGTTTCTCGACTTAATAACTTTATAACTTACGAAGAATAGGAATAAGTATACTTACATTTGATTTAATGGAATTAAAAAATTGAACCAAGTGGCAAAATCTATGATTATAAAAGAAAAGAAACAATAGTCAATGCCTCAATATAATAATCAATAGAGTATATAATCAATAGAGAAGAATAATCAATAGAGTATATAATCAATAGAGAAGAATAATCAATAGAGTATATATTTTTGATAGATGGCAGCACCAGCAAGTTCAGCTAGTCATTCAATCGTGAATTTAGTTTTTCCTGAAGTAAAAAAATAACAATTCAATATAGGTTTAAGTTCGCTAACGTGTATGTACTAAACCTAGTTCCAACACGTGTCCCACAAACGTTCACATTAACGATCACTCAGAGGCATTAAAGTCGGCACATAACATTGTATGGTCTGTATCTAATAAATTATGATTAGTAGTACAACTAGTACATACTACACTCACTCCGGCTCGTATTCAGTGCATGATGTAAGGGAACCACTCCACTGGATGAGTAACGCTACATAAAGCTATATTTATTGCTGTGTTTGTGTCGCTTTATGTATTTTTTTCTCGTATCTGTAAAACAATCTATTTTATTTATATTCAGTGATGATTCGATAATGTTTAAGCACTGCACGGTTGGCCTAGTGATTTAAGTGGTCACTACGACCGTGATCTAAGTGTCGTGGGTTCAAACCCCCGAGGGAAATTACTTTGTGAGATTTACAAACTGTTGTTCTGAGTCTGGGTGTTATTTTTGTCCGTTTCATGTTTTTTTTTTTTATATAACGCCTGCCAAGATGACTTTACTATGCCTGAAGGAAAGCATGAGTAAAATCCACAAGTGAGGATCGCAATACTCACTGCAAATGCCAGCAGTATGGCGAACCACAATATGGCGGCCTAGTGAGATGCTTTTTCACGCCCCGCTTAAAGTACCCGGGATCATGTATATTTTTAAAGTCCCTCGCGATGCTAGATTTATATTCTTAAAAAAAAAGAAAAACGTAAGACATATTTTATTAATTCTAAATTATATAAGCTTACCAACGTGAATTTAATTGGCTTGATGGAAAGCATGAGAAGAATCCAAGACTAGGTCACTATCCTCATTGTGAGTACAAATACAGCTATTGCGTGTTATCCCAGGGAGTCAATTAGACGACACGTTGCTTGTAATGCTTTATTAATGACTCTCTTATCTCTGTAAGACTCCAACTAATTTGACTTAAACTAAAGCTTATATACAATGTAATATGTGTACAGTTTAGGTGGGGGCTACTATGAGATATTATTTACTTAATCGAATTGCTTAATTGACAGTATGTTGTTTATACTTCCTTAATTAATATTTATAATATTACTATTGTTTGAGGGCACGTACGTTAACTTTAGTAAAACAATTATTTAATCACGTAACCGTGCAAAGATCTAAAACTACTATTTTGCTATGGCTTTGCCCATAGATATTCCCCCTCTAAAGAGAAGAAACATCCTTACGCCTTGTAAAAAACTGTGATGGGACTTTAAACTACATTTGTGTCTCTAATAATAGTGGTGAGCCTCTTCTCTATCTTTTTGGCTGCGGATTTGCAAATGATGACCATTGTAGCGATGCCACATATAATTATCCCTGCTATCGCCATGCCGATAATCCAGCTTCGCATTCCTTGCACTTCTGATGCTACCTGGGAGTGCAGCTTTGACCAGTCTTCTGTTGTTGGTATATTGTTCTGGACCATGTTGATTTGTTCTTTCTCGTGGCTCGCGTTAGATCCCATGTTGTACTGTTTCGACGCTGGCTAGGTGAATGTCTATTGTTGTATAGTTCTGGTTTATATATTATAATTGGAATCTAACCGTCTGGTGGGAGACTCTACCAGAACGTGTCCTTTTTTCTGTTTGCTTATCTGCGTGTGAAGATTCTGTTATCTTGTCTCTGATTGTTCGTTCGCTTATCTTGCTATTGTTTAAAATAAATGCTGGTTTGAGTCTATCGATAGCTACACTTTTTTGTTTTCCGTTTATCAAGATCGTGAAGATCTTATCATTGCGACTGATGACAAGATAAGGTCCCTCGTACGGTGGTGTGAGGCTGGGCCGTAGTCGGTCACAACGTAAGAAAACGTGCCTACATTCCGCTAACTGTGGGTGTACGAATATCTTGTCGTTCTTGCTTTGTCTTTGTGGACGCGAAATCATGTGTTCTAAGTTATCCTTAATTTCTCTGATAAAATCTGTGTACGTTGAGTTTTTTTGTGTCTCGAAAAATGCTCCAGGCAGTCTAATTGTTGAACCGTATACTAGTTCAGCTGCCGAGAATCCTGTGTCTTGCCGTAAACTCGTACGTATGCCAAATAAAACGGTAGCTAACTCTTTTGTCCAATTAATTGTGTTTCCTCTTGCTATCAATGCAGTTTTTAATGTTCTGTGCAATCGTTCTACTTTAGAATTTGACTGTGGATGATATGGGGTGGTTCGAATTTTTTGAACTCCCATTAAGTTTGCTAAATTTTTGAATATTTCAGATTCAAATTGGCGTCCCTGGTCTGTGGTAATGTATTCAGGGCATCCGAATCGGGTTATCCAACCTTCGTATACCGTTCTGGCTACGGTTTCTGCAGTTATATCAGCTATTGGGAATGCCTCTGGCCATGAAGTACAACGATCTATCATTGTGAGTATGTATCGTTTGTTTTGAGAAGTGGGTAGAGGTCCTACTAAATCAATATGCAGATGGGAAAATCTTCCCGTTGGCATGAATTCTCCGAATTGTGACTTTGTATGACGATGTATTTTTGCTCGTTGACATTGTAAACATGTCTCCGTCATCTCATTTACGTCTTTATTCATTTTTTCCCATATATAGTTAGCTGAAATAAGTTTCCTCGTAGTATTCTTACCAGGATGGCTAATGTTATGAAAGCTTTCGAAAATAGTTTTCCTGAATTTGAGTGGTATAAAAGGGCGTTGTTTTCCTGTTGATATATCGCAATAAATCTTAATATTTTCATTTGGAAAGTGTATTAATTCTATTTTTAATGATTTATTGGCTTTTAGTCGTTTTAACTCGCTATCATTCTTTTGATATTTTTCTACCTCGTGCCAATCGATTGCAGAGGGTAAGGTTATCGTCTCGATAACTCGAGATAAGGCATCGGCTACCACATTCTTGTGGCCACTGATGTGCTGGATATCCGTACTGAATTGTGATATATAATCCAGATATCTGATTCGTCTAGGGGTATCATCCAATGATGGCTTCTTGTCGAAAGCATGCATTAGTGGTTTGTGATCCGTGTAGACTGTAAATTCTCGTCCTTCTATGAGTCTTCTGAAGTGTTTTATAGCCATATAGATTCCTAGCAGCTCTCTATCATAGGTAGAGTATTTTGTTTGGGCTTCACTAAATGATTTGGAGAAAAAAGCTATTGGTTCCCATTTTGTTTTTCTTCGCTGCTGTAGTACAGCGCCTGCGCATTTGAGACTAGCATCTGTCATTAACGCTATTTGTGCGTTGCTGTCCGGATATGCCAATGTAGTTAATTGTCGAATGTCCTGCTTGCAGCGTTCAAACGCGTGGTTTGATTCCGTATTCCACTGGATAACCGTCTTATCGTTTTTCTTACTATTAATTAAATATTTATTTAACGGTGCCTGATGCTTTGCTGCGTGTGGAATACTGCTTCTGTAGAAATTAATCATACCCAAAAAACGTCGTAACTCATTTACCGTTTGTGGTTTAGGGTAATTGTTTATAGCTTGAATCTTTTCCATAGTAGGAGTCAACCCTTGGCTCGTTATATGATAACCGAGGAAATCAATCTCCGACTTGGCGAATTCACATTTGCTTGTATTTATTGTTATGCCGTTTTTATGTAGGCGCTTAAACACCTCCTCTAAGTGTTCATAATGTTCCTTAAGGTTATTTTTCTTGTCAGCGATAAATATGTCGTCCACATATACAAATACGTAGTCCAAGTCTCTGAATATAGAGTCCATAAATTTTTGGAAGGACTGTGCTGCATTTCGTAACCCGAATGGCATTCTGATGAATTCAAAAAGTCCAAAAGGGGTTATTATCGCTGTTTTCTCTGGTTCAGCAACGGGCAGTATGTGAAAAGCTTTCTTTATGTCTATCTTGCTGAATATTCCTTTTCCGCTTGCTACATACGTGAAATCGAGTAGCCTTGGCAGCGGGTACCTGTCTGGTACTGTTATTTTATTTAGTGCGCGGTAATCTCCGCATGCTCTCCATTCGCCATTCTTCTTCTTGACTAAATGGAGTGGCGATGCCCATTGACTGCTTGAAGGACGGCATATTCCCATGTCCATCATATCTTGGAACTCTTGTTTTGCAATCCTGTATTTGTCAGGCGGTAATGGACGTGCTCGCGTAAATACTGGGAAACCTTTTGTTATTATTTGATGCTGTACTTGGTGCTTAGTCTGTAGATTCATTGATCTAGGCTTTGTAATATCTTCATATTTCTCTAATAATCCCTTTATTGGTTCCTGTAGAGAAGCGTTTATAGAACGCACTGATGCAATTTTTGTTCTTACTATTTTGGCAGGCGTTTTCAGACCTGTTTTTTTATCGATCAGTTTTTTTCCGTGTATATCGACTAATAACTGATAATGATTCAAAAAATCAGCTCCCAGGATTGGCATCTTAACGTCGGCAATGGTAAATGTCCATTTAAAGCTTCGGCGCAGTCCTAGGTTAAGCGTTAAAGTGCGTTCCCCGTATGTATTTATAGGGGTCCCGTTTGCGGCGAATAATTGGTATTCGCATGCCTGGCTCTTCTTATTTGTGCTATTTATAACCGAAATGTTAGCACCCGTGTCGACTAAAAATCTATAACCACTGTTTGAGTCAGTTATAGTTAGACGGTTTGCTGGGTGGATAGCACAGAGGCCCGTCTTATTCTGTGCTAATTTTAGTTTTCCGATGGCCTGTTATTTTTAATTGTATTCCATGCACAAGGCTTATTGCATCTATATGAATCCTGCTTGAACCGATTATGGAAATAACATAACCCATTATGTGAGTTTCTGTGGCGCGACCTTGACCGTGAATGTGGCATATGTCGTGTTTGGTATTTGCTGCGTTGCCTAGGTTGATGCTCGCGTATGCTGCGTAATGCATTTATTTCTATTCGCATGGCTTCAAGTTGTGACGTTATGTTTGTAACTAGGTTAATGTCAACCGCTGTTTCTTGAATTTTTCTTTTGTTGTAGGTCAAGTTCTCGTAAATTTTATCGGCTAATTCGCTCAAGTTGTCTAACGACATATTGTTTGTCACCGATAATATCGCTGTTAGTGAAGCGGGGAGTTGCCTTAGCCACAGCAGGCGAATAGTGTCGTCGTTTATTTTCCCACATCCAGCTTCTTTCATTTTTCTCAGGAGCTGGGAAGGCTTCTGGTCTCCTAGGTCCATTTCTGCTAGTAGTCTGTGGAAACGTCGGTGTTCGCTCTCTTCGTAGCAGTTTATCAGACGTTCCTTGATTGTGGAGTACTTGTTTTCGCTGGGTGGGTTAGTTAATATGTCACTGACTTGATGGACGACCTCTTTTGGTAGTTTGGATATTACCATGTTATATTTGTAATCTTCGCCCTGTTTTTGTGGTGCTATTATTGCTTCGAACTGGGCGAACCATAAACGTGGGGAGTCTGTCCAAAATTGCGGTAGTTTGTCTGTGACCGTGATAGCAGCAACTGATTCGCACCCCGTGTCGCCTCTTGAAGGAGTTGTTGTTGGAGCCATTTTTGGGATGTGATACTTTCGTAATGCTATTGTTTTCTAGATTCACTGCTGAACACCATATAGGGTTCCGGTCGTCCCGGTATTATATCAGCACTAGAAACCAATAGATCACGTCGGGGTCACCAATTATTGCGTGTTATCCCAGGGAGTCAATTAGACGACACGTTGCTTGTAATGCTTTATTAATGACTCTCTTATCTCTGTAAGACTCCAACTAATTTGACTTAAACTAAAGCTTATATACAATGTAATATGTGTACAGTTTAGGTGGGGGCTACTATGAGATATTATTTACTTAATCGAATTGCTTAATTGACAGTATGTTGTTTATACTTCCTTAATTAATATTTATAATATTACTATTGTTTGAGGGCACGTACGTTAACTTTAGTAAAACAATTATTTAATCACGTAACCGTGCAAAGATCTAAAACTACTATTTTGCTATGGCTTTGCCCATAACAGCATTATGACCCACACTGTGTGGTGATTTAATAAGATCATTGGACCTCTGGTCTCACACTCACCTTCGAATGCCCCGGACGAGCCGCACTAAACATGCTGAAGTCAGCATGGCTCTACTACCAATATTCTGAAACAGGTTTCAAAAAATTTCCCTGTCTGAATATTCCTTATATTTTTATTAACAAATAATAATGGAATAGGTTGTTCGGGCATAAATAGTTTTAAAATTCAAGACATCCAAATCTAACTGACGTAGCCCAATTAAAATACAAATTGTTCTGTTAGATTGAACTTTATTGCTTCAATACTGTAGCTACTGTATTTGACCATCTATTTTTCACACAGATTTATATCGCCAATATCTTTCGAACCAGTGGTCTCTAACCTTTATATCTGTCCAATGATCGATATCTACTGGAGTCGCAGTGTGGTGGTGATACACTGCTCCACTTACAAAGTCTCCTAGCGATGAATTTTTCATTGGTCACCTGCACCATACTTACATATTACCGATCGATATTCTACTAGACAACGAATGAGGTAGGTCTCTTTATAGTTAAATTTGCTGTATAAAATCGATTGGAATAAAGCCTTAAATCATTTACTGACTAAGTAGAAACGTGCTCTGGACAAATGAAAAACTCGCGCTTAATGCATATTTTACGAGGAGTTTTTCTTGTAGGACTGTGTGTGTGTGACGTCATGGATAGGGATTTAAAATCGTGTCCGATAGATTATTGTTATCTTCACTTATTATTTTTTTATTGTACGAAGTTTTCCAAGTGAGTGCATTTCACAAGTTGAGCCTATAACTCCTGAAATATTTAATATAGTTTTCTATTTGCTATTTGAGTAAATAGATGGCGTTGTTAAACAAAAAATTTGAGAACCGAGCAAAACTCGGTCGCCCAGGTACTATCAATTAATTCACCAATCTGGACTGCGTTACGTAACAGTCTAAAATTTCTTTTCTACTTTGAGGCATTTGTCCAGCAGTGGACTAAGGATAATAATGAAAACTCAACACCAATTAAGACATGTGGTGACCCCAAACCTCATTCTCAGCGGTTTTCTAACACATGCTTGGTAATTGAACTTAATATTGACCTACCTCAAGCATTATGTAGTAAAGTATCGACTGATACAACACGTGAGTATTGTGAATGTCAGCTATGAAAAATTCAACGCTCGAAGACTTAGTAAGTGGAGCAGTGTGGGTCATTACACTGTAACCTGAGTAGGTATCGATCACTGGTCAGATATAAGGGCTTGAGACCACTGGAGCTAAAGGTATTGGCGATATAAATGTGTAGTTTATTGAACTGTATTAAAAGTAGGTCATGCTGACGGAGAAATTATCTATCTATATATATATATATATATATATATATATATATATATATATATATATATGTAAATAAAAATCAATGCCACTTTTCGTTGTAATTAATTCTAAACGGCTGAACCGTTTTTGATGTCAATTTTTGCGTGTGTTCAAGTAGGTTCGAGAATGGTTTAGATTTGCAATTGGACCCGGTAGGTGGCACTGCGATTAAGTTCTGGGATTTCAAAGTTGGGCGGTACGAAGTTCGCTGGGTCAGCTAGTACTCTATAGAAATTACAATTAAAGTTTTTATTTTTCATTTCAAGCTAACGGTCCTTCGCTGAATGCCTCTAAAATCAATTTTAAAATTTTTGTCTGTCTGTTTGGGCCGGCGAATCATTGAGACGCCTGGACTGGTTTTGAAGCGACTTTTACTAGCAAATAGACCAACTGTCATGTATTAATTGATTTCGTTAATTAAAACCATGAACTACGAATATATCCAAACAGGGTTGATAAGCCCCATATAATACTGAAAGAATCCTGTCCCTATAGATTCAAGTTATCGTCTTATCTTTTCAATATTATACTAGCTAATGGACGCGGCTCCACTCGCATCCATTTCTTCCTTTATTAACTAGGGATAAAAAATAGCTTACATCCTATTCTCAGACCTACTCAATCGATCAAACCGTTTCAAATGTGTATGGCAATTATCATTGTGACACGACAATTTTATATATTATAGATTACTAGCTGCGCCCCGCGGTGTTACCCGCGTATTTTCACCATATTTTCATTTTTAAATCAGCCATTTACAAAACTATTTGGTTGCTATGCAAGTGTATTATGCATAGCAACCTGTGAAATTATGACAGGAGGTAAACATTAATACATTGTGACATCTACGATTTAATGTATTTTTATAATCACCTAGCTTTCGCCCGTTTATCTCGATTGTTACAGTAAAAAGTAGCCTATGTGTTATTCTGATATATAAGCTATATTACTGTAAAGTTTCATTCAAATCCGTTTAGTAGTTTTTGCGTGAAAGAGCAACAAACATACAAACACACATATATACAAACTTTCGCGTTTATAATATTAGTAGGATTATATTCGATGTATCATTCAACATATATCAATACATAAGACTATTATGTAAATAAAAAAGAAAAGAATATATATAAAGCGACACAAACACAGCAATAAATATAGCTTTATGTAGCGTTGCTCATCCAGTGGAGTGGTTCCCTTACATCATGCACTGAATACAAGGCGGAGTGAGTGTAGTATGTACTAGTTGTACTACTAATCATAATTTATTAGATACAGACCATACAATGTTATGTGCCGACTTTAATGTCTCTGAGTGATCGTTAATGTGAACGTTTGTGGGACACGGGTTAGAAGTAAGTAGTCTGGAAACAAGTTCTCGAACTTAAGTTTGACTTCGAACAATTATATCTTAATTAGTTTTGTGAGTAAAGTGTTAGGCATATAAACTCTCATCTTGAATTTCTCTATCTACTGCTAAAAACTGCATTAAAACCTGTTGAGTATTTCAAAAGGTCTAAGGTTAAGGTCTATCTATAAGGTAAAAGCCTTAATTTTATACCATGTAAAGTTTAAATGAAGTATTTGACTAAAAATTCATTTTAGTTCAGATAATTATATTGCTATTATTTACAAGACATAAGGATTTATAACGGCAAAGCTTTACAAGTGACAATTTTCAAATTAATTTTCCAAAAGAAATGGTAGGTACCGACCTAAAGCAAAGCTTTCACGAGAGTAACGAACTAAAAGAAAATATATAGGAAGCCTTATATTTCCATGAAAAGAAGTTTGTAATAACTTATTTATAAAAGAAACTTTAAGAAAGAAATCAGAGAACCATAAAGATGTAGAAATAAAGTTTCAAGAGAAATGACAGATGTCCGTCTGGAAAAAGAATCTGTAAAAGTTATATTAGAACAAGTACCTACCTACGTGTTTTCTTTAAAGTTTTCCTGACAAGCTTTATGAAAATAAATGATTCAACTAGACATAAATTTCTTGTATCCATTTCATTTTATACGACTTTTAAATATAAGCAATTTTTCGTAATTAGAATAGTACTTGGTTTAAATAAATAATTATTTCGGACATTTACACATAACGCCATCTAGTCCCCAAACTAAGCAGAGCTTGTATTATGGGTAACTAAACAAATGATATAAATACATAAACATACTTTACTTTACTACACCCAAACTCCGAAACAAATATTTGTGGATCACACAATCATTTGGTCCGACCCGGGAATCGAACCCGAGACGGGTTCGATTCCCGGGGACCAAATGTTTAAATAAATAATTATTTCGGACATTTACACATAACGCCATCTAGTCCCCAAACTAAGCAGAGCTTGTATTATGGGTAAATAAACAAATGATATAAATACATAAACATACTTTACTTTACTACACCCAAACTCCGAAACAAATATTTGTGGATCACACAATCATTTGGTCCGACCCGGGAATCGAACCCGTCTCTTGATCAGCAATCGCATACGCTAACCACTAGACCAACGAGGCCGTCAAATGATCGTAACATGAACCTAGCTTAGTTGTAATCTCATGAACTAATGCATACATAATATAATGTATGTATGTACGTTTAATTTATGAGAATATCCTTTGATTTTCCTATATTTATCACACTTTTTACCACACACCAACAAACTACTAACTAACCTTAGTTGGAAGTGTATAAAAAGTAAGAAAAAATAATTACTTATTGCTACTGAAACTAAATACAAGTGCACATGGCGTGTGTGTATGTGTGTGTGTGTGTGTGTGTGTGTGTGTGTGTGTGTGTGTGTGTGTGTGTGTGTTTGTGTTTGTGACTTTTGGTAGAATTTAATGGAAATTGAATTGCATAGTGTAAATAATAGCTGGGAAGTGAGGGCTCGAAAGTTCACTTTTGTAGCACGTAACATGTACTTGTTATTTAAAAACACGTTATTTAGTAAGCATTAAGTGTAGTTAAGCAAGATGGTGTCTAAAAGATGAACAAGTACACAATAGTGAGAGCCGACTGAACCTTTGACCCGTTCGTGAGGTGGCGTGCTGCAGTCGTGATCACGAGGAATAGTTTTGACACATACATCTATCTAAGTTATTCATAGTCTCTGTGTAAGTTGTACAAACGCCACTTGTTGTGTAAATTATAGTCATTTTATTGTCTCTTAGATTGACAACATGTTTGAAATTGCATGCATCTCCGAAGATGTTGGAAAATGCTCCTGATTCCCGCGTTGTTACCCGCGTTTATTATCAAAGCTAAACTAAAAAAAAATTGCTTAAGTTACTCCTTATATCATCAGCATTCTGCCAGTGAAAGTCCCGCCAAAACATACAGACAGACAGACAGACAAAAATTTTGAAATTTGCTATTATGATGTCAGTTCCGTGTATACTCTGAAATGCATCATCTTCCTTGCCTTTATTCCCAAGTTTATTTGGGATCTGCTACTAGTTCAACCTGAATTTCAGTTTTTCCACGGAACGACTGGCATCGGACTTACGCAACCCAAACTGAAAGAACTGAAATTCGAAGATTAAACTAGTTGTCAGTATAATTGAGGGCACTGACTTCTCAATAACGATTGCCATAGATGTTCATGACAACCGGGACCGACGGCTTTACGTGCTCTCGGAGGCACGGGCGTGAATCACCGTCAAACTTCCAAACTCCGGGCTGCTACTTTGAAATGCATATAACAAAAAAATACATTTGATATATGATATATTAAACAGACACTTTTTTTAACTATGTACCTACTGTAATGTTGTTTTGTAAAATGTTGCTCTTTTGTTCTTTACTCTTAAATATAAATAAGGGTGTAAAAAGTACAACTAACAGCATACCTAGGTGCTCTTTACTATACATCTTTAAGCACCAGTAATAGCTTCCGTTGAAAGGTTAACAGCTGCCTTCAGTGCTAAAGCGATCTTTGCACTTTGAACTACTGCTTCTAACCTTAAATGGTTACGACGTACTCAACTAAACTAATATTTTATATACGAATGCCATTTGAAAGCATGTCCGTCTATTTAGTATCGTTTTACGACTAAATGTCAGTGTTGATAGTAATACTAATGTCTGTAATGACTAAGAAAAAGAAGTGGTAATTTTTTATGCCGAAGAGCAAATGAGTCACTTGACGGTAAGTGGCTATTGGTCAACGACACCTCAAATAAAAGAGTCTCAAACAAAATTCTGCCTTTTGAGTCCATGTAAATCCAGAGAGTGCACCTTCATTGGAAGGAGAGGCCTACGTCGATTAATAATGCACAAGTTTTAGCCTCTTTACATATGATATCATGTAAGATGTGTAAGATTATAAAATTTAACATTAAATTATAGATTCATGATACCATCAAGACTTATTACATAATATTGTCGTGAAAGTATAAACATATGCCTCTATGGCAGTCCTCTATCGCCTTTACCATGGAGAGTGTTCTGAAGAGCTCTTCCAACTAATCCCACCTTCTCCTTTCCTCTACAGAACTACGCGTGCTTGCCTTGGGAGTCACCGCTTTAGAGTGGAACCAATACGCACTAGAACTAAGCGGTTCGGCTCTTCCTTCCTGTGCCGAGCAATCAAAAACTGGAACTCCCTACCAGCTCATGTGTTTCCTTCCTACTATGATCCCGGGTCCTTCAAGCGGGGCGTGAAGAAGCATCTGACTAGGCCGCCATAGTGTGGGTCACCGTGTTGCATTGTCCACATTGGTAATGAGGACGGTGGCCACCACTCGTGGATTCTGCTTGAGCTTTCCATCAGGCTGAGCAGATTCATTTTGGCAGCATTATATAAAAAAAAAAAAAATGTGCCAAAGCATGGTTCTGAAACTCTCAGGTATTGATAAAATGAAGCATATAAAATGTAAGTACTTCTTCTTCCTAGCCTTATTCCCAATATTATTTAGGGACGGCTACTAGTTCAACCGGTTATACCTGAATATCAGTTATCCACAGAGCGACTGGCATCGGACCGCCGCAACCCTAAGGGAGAACTGAAATTCGAAGGTTGAACTAGTCGTCGGGGTACGGGCGTGAATCACCGCCAAACTTCCAAACTCCGGACTGCTTTTAGGAATTTCCTACGAAAAACCCAAAAACACTTTTTAGCCCGACCCGGGATTTAAACCCGAGACCTCTTGATTAGCAGTCGCATACGCTATTCACTAGACCAACGAGGCAATTAATAAAATGTAAGTAGGTACAGTCTACAGTCCCTAGATGAAATATAGCTTACAAGATACATTTTAGGTGTAAATTTTATGTTAATAATTCATTTGTAATGCAAATAGCACGTAAAGAATGTAAATATAGGTGATACAAATTAAAATCAGTTTTTCAAAATGACTTCGTCGGCTACGTAGTCATGGCCGTTAATTACAGAAACAGGACTACAGTTAGTAATACGTATAAAGTGGATTACACAAATGATTTTAGTGGTATGAGGTAAACTTCAAATAAAGGATAATTTCTACCTCAAAATACATCAGTGGGTTACGCTCGGTAATACTTAAAGTGCGTAAGCAACCATGCTGAATAATCCATACGATTTAAGCTAAAATTAGACATTGTACAAATTGTCTACCGTCAAGGAAAATTCGATGCTAGTCTCGACTTTTGTTGGTTATATAAGGGTACAATTTCAAGGTTTACCGACAACCATTTGACTTTGAATCGATAAAGTGGGTTAGTTAGTAACCAACTTCAAATAGGAAGGCTCCATTGGACAGAAAATATAAACATATGTATTATTTAGAAGCTTGCCAAAGTGACTCCACTGTGCCTGATGGAAGCATGAGTGGAATTCAAGAGATGTTACAACAATTTTCATTGCCAATGTAGAAAATGTTTTTTCATGCCCAGGATTTTATTTTATTTTATATTATTATATTTTAATTTTGTTTCATTACACGTTAGCTTAGCCTTTTGTAAATAGGCATTTGAGTCAATGATTAGTGCCGTCACGTTTTAAAAATAGTGATTAATTAATCGAATGCCGATTTGTTAACAGATTTTGCCGAGTGACAAGTTTATAAAAAATATATTTTTTTTAAGTTGAGAAGCAACATGCAATATGCTAGGGTTACAATTTTCTTCGTAAATTTTCATCATCACTGTGCCCAATTACATTAATCTCTTTAATCGGTAGTACAAATGTCTTAATACTTAACTTAATCCTTTTGAATATGCCAAATTTTAATGTACAACAAATGCTTAAGCTATCTACCACTATCTATATTTATCAACCGCAACTTCATATCCTGTAGCCCAGTACTACGTATGTACATCAAAGAGGCGTGTTCCTTATATAGCATACTCGTACATACATTGTTTTCGGTTATACTTCAAAAACGACTCGACTTTAAATGTCCTCGTATAAATGCAGCAATGTATTATGTCCTTGTCTTTCATGACTAAACCACAAGAAATCTTGGGCATTTTCAAATATGAAGTAAAATATTCTACGTAATTGTTTTATAGCTTTTTAATATAGAGTACGTAATAGACGGATAGAACTACGACTGTTTCAATATATAATGCCGACATTAGCTCATTTTCAATGCATGTCTTACATAATAGATAGTTTTAAAGTGGATGGTTTTACGAAGCATGTGCTAGCACACAGTCCAGTGCCACTATAGTTCAATTAAAAAGTAATGTTTTCAATTCAAGATGGCGGTTTATGGCGCCATTTTAGTTCACATTTGACATATAATTTTCTTTCTTTGTTCTTGTTTTTTTTTTAATGTCACTAGCAGTACTGGCCCGCTATGCTACACTGTTTTGTATAAATATAAGAAACAAAATTTTATGCGATAAGTCATAGATCGTAGCTACGATCTATGCGATAAGTCAATAAACACCATCTTTAAGTATTTCATATATAAAGACGTCTTAATTATCTTCGGGTCAGCTACTTGTTAACAATTTCTACCTGAACAACAATTTTTCTACGGAACAACTGGCGTCGAACCTCCGTAACCCTGAGGTGAATTCGAATATCACACAATCAATATCACTATTTATAGAGGGCCAGATAGCTGATGTTATACCTATGACTATATTAAAACCTATGAAATAGAGAACCATGCGATTTAAAAGCAACAAAAACCACTGGGCATATCTAGTTTTATATGTAGATTAGACGAGTACCCGCGGATATTGTTGTTAATCGAAAGTAACGCCGCAGAGCGAAGCAGTCAAAAAAAATACCCTAATTACTCATTAGGCCATCAGTTTGAAAAGTACCGTCAATATATCTATATTGACGGTACTTACTATCTAGATAGATAGATAGATAGATACTCTTTATTGCACACCATAATACAAAAGATACATCGTAGGATTCAATCAAATAAAAACAGTGGTACAATGGGCGGCCTTATCGCAGACTGCGATTTCTTCCAGGCAACCTTAGAATGGACTATACTTAAAGGTAATTGTAGTTAGTGTTGCACATTTAGAGTTTCCTAATACTCATATATATACATACATTCATGCGCCTACATACATACCTATTATACATATGAATACATACATAAACATACATATTCAGACAGCTCATAGTTGTTACAGAGATAGGTAGTGATCCTTGACGAGTCTCATAAAAGTATTCACCGATTGTGCCTGCCTTACAGCCTCCGGTAAGGCATTCCACAGGCGTGCAGCTTGCACTGTAAAGGATTTATCAGTGAAAGTTGTCGAGTGTGTTGGAATTTCTAAAGTTCGATTTTCCGATGACCGATGTGTGTTGGTAAATCTTTTCTTCAAATAGGTAGGTCTTCAAATATAAAACAAAGACAGACAGATATGCAATTGTAATGTTAGTAGCGTATATACCATGATATGCATTTTGAAAAAAGCTGTTCATTTGATATTACAAACACACATCATCATCATCAGCCTATCGAAGTCCACTGCTGGACATAGGCCTCTCCCATTGCACACATCTCTGATTGATTTTGGGCTTCTCGCATCCAGCTCCTGCCAGCCATCCTACGCAAGTCGTCACTCAACCTCGCCTGTGGGCGTCCTACACTACGTTTACCGAGACGCGGTCTCCACTCCAGAACTCTTCTGCCCCAACGGTTATCAGTTCTGCCGCTAATATGGCCAGCCCACTGCCACTTCAGCTTGCTAATATCTTGCTTTACACACCTTCAACTTAATTTATTTGTATCTATATATAAATATTACATTTATGGTTGAAATAAGGACATGAGACACGATGTATACATACAGTTCATATATCTATGACACGTGTTTATCCAACCAAATGTCTCACTCAAACTTCCTTGACAATCATTTCCTATTCATGGTATATAATTATCTAATGAAACGAGGATAATCAGGGCCTTTGATGTTTGACGACGGGCTCGTTGGTCTAGTGGTTACCGTATGCGACTGCCGATCGATAGGTCTCGAATTCGATTCGGGCCAAAAGAGTTGTTGGGTTTCTTTAACAAGGGATTCTTAATAACAGGTATGGAAGTTTAGGTGCCATGCCTGAGAGATTACGTTTAGCTATCGGTTCCAGAGTTCATGAACATCTATGATTATCATTATGGGGAAGACAGCGCTCTCAAATAAACCGGCAATTTTTTTTACGTGTGGTAATCACAGGCTGTCACTCCACCGTGGTTTTTGGCGGGCTATTTCAACCTCCAAATTCGCCCTCAGGGATGTAGACATCCCATATCCGTTGCTCCGTGGAGAAACTGATATTCAGATAAAACCAATTTAACTGGTTGCCGACTAAAAATTTAATTGGGAATAATGAAGGCTAGGAAGATGATGTTGCTTGCGTTTGTTTCACAACAAAAAAATCAGTTCAAAGACCTCATTATCGAGATCAATGTCCCCTTGTTACAGTTAAAAACTGATATATATCTGTTCTCATATCAAAAGCTGGCTGTCTTATCATTAGCCTAGCTGGCCGATCTGCGGGGATATCGGCCCATTCATCTCTGGCTCCCAGAACAATGTTAATCGTATGCGATCTTGCAACGTGTGAAATGCTGACTTCCTGCCGTGTGGCCATTGCACCCTTCGAGATCTTTGTCTGAGTTTTATAAACCATATCTGTGCTTTCTGAATTTCTCTTGAATATATGTATTGAATTTAAAAAATTTAACAACTCAATCAATAGTCTTATAACATGCACGACTGGAAAGAAAAGTTGGTATATTCCAGATGGCAAATATAAATCCATATTATTATAATAAATGCGAAAGTAACGCTGTCTGTTTTTAGACTTTCGCGACTTTTATACATAGGCTACTATCATGTTTTTTTTCTGGTTTTTTTAACCATCCGTTTAGATTTTTTTTGGGGGGGGGGACGCCCTGTTTTTAGAAAAAAATGCCCAAAATCGAAAAATGGTTTTAGAAACCTCAGAATGTTTTTAAAAGACCTATCTAATGGTACCCCACACCATGGGGCATACGCGAAAAAAAAAACATCCCCACTTTATAAGTACCCAAAATAAAAATATTATTCATATTGTGTTATAATTTTATTGTGGTACTTTGTCCACGTAATTACAATACATATTCATACAAAGTTACATCTTTATAGCACCAACCGTTTGGGCGGACGGACATGGCCAATCTATAATATCAAATTTCCTACTAAATTATACATTATTAACTAGTCCATAATAGAGAAGAAACAAATATCTATTTAGTCAGCCATTTTACTACAAAAAAATAAGCTCAAACGTTTTCATATTGAAACACAAAAGAAACAAAATACAAGTAATATATTAATATACAAATTCATTACCTAAGCTCTTTAATACAGGGACCAAAATATATAAAATATATCATCCGTTCGTTTGTAAGGAAACAGCTGCCATTGTTTCTTTGAAGCATCATTAGTAAGACAAAGGGATTGACATATGTACCCAGCGTCCTACATCTCGTACATCACAAAGGATCTAAGAAGGTTGTATTTATGCTATACGGGAGTGTATAGTCTAGATGCGGAGCTGCATTAAATAATTCTTACAAATTCTATTGAGTTACTAGCGAATCAGCTTAAAATTCTCGGATTTTCTCTACTATAATATGTATTACATATGCTATACGTATAAAACTTCCTCTTGAATCGCTCTCACTAATAATGAAAACCGTATTAAAACCCGTTGCGTAGTTCGCAGCATCTAAGTGGAGGAGCATCTAAGGAACGTAAAGCAACTTACATTTTTACACACTTTTTATTAGCTTGTATATTTGTAACCGACTCCTTTGGGTGCGATTTTGACCCACTTTAAACGGCCAGATTACGTTCAAACTTTGTAGATTTATCGAGGACCAATGTTAATACACTAATTTAAAAAAAACAAATCTTTAAAAAAAAAATAGTTTTAAAAAACTAAACAAACACGCTTTTAAACTAAAAAGTAGAAAATAATTTTAATGAAACAAAGCGTGGGGTGCTTTCTGAAAATATTTCAATAACGTCGCCCCATGCTTTTTTTACATTAAAATTCTTTTCTACTTTTTAGTTTAAAAGCGTGTTTGTTTAGTTTTTTAAAACAATTTTTTTAACCATGTAAAGTTGCCACGTATGGTCTTAGCCCTCTCCTCAGAGGAGAACTCAACCTAGCAGTGGAACATTAAGGGCTGTAACTATTTTTAGACTTTTGCTACTTTTACACATACTCATGTTTTTGCAAAACGGTGGAAAGTAGAAGGTATCGTAACCTTTTTAGTTTTATCGCGAAAATGTCCCGTTTACAGCAAAATTATGGGTTGTTGATGATTGATGATGAAAGATCTTATGTAGGTACAAGTATTTATTTTATTTATAGTCTAAGATCCCACCTTGATTCTGCAGGTATCTGTTTTTTCGATGCAACTAATTTTAAATGAATGTTTATAAAGTAAACAATTGTTTAGAGATAGGTTGCCTATTAAAAATTAGCCGCAATTACCTGAAATTAATTTTATTAAAATTAATTCGTTGATGTAATTTGCAGCTATATGTTTTTTTAATGAATTTTACGACATTTGAAAGAAAATAATGTTACGAATTCAAAAAGAAATGGTTGCCAGCTCTCAGTCAGCCGCAACGTTAGGGTTGCCAGGTGTAAACAGGTATATTAGTGTAAATCATTTACACTCACATGTTTTTTTTAAAACGTTAATACAAAATTAAAGTTTTATCTATACTAATTACGAAAATCCATGGTTGCCAGTTGGAAAATGGCCGCAAACAGAGGTTGCCATGATTTATATATTGAATATTTTTGTGAACATGGGTGCATTTTACATACAAATTGCATTTTTTAGAGCTCTTGGCAAATATATTGACTCGAGCGTATTAACCGATGTCTTAGTGAAGGCAGAAGTACTTGCTGTAGGCTCGATGAATAACTTTATCGATAGTAAACACTTTAATCGCTGCAAATGGCTTTTTATTTAGTTTTTTTTATTGAAAAAGTGAAATTTTTTTTTTTTTTACATTTAAAAATTATACTTATTTTATAAGCAAATCTTATAAGTATACATGTCTTTGATTCATCTTTAGTTTATCTGTATCGGTGTCAATAACATCTGAATTGTCAGAGTCATCATCAACTTCTATATTATTATCTATATCACCTAAAGTTAATTATTTTGATGCTGACAAGATATCTTCTACAGTCATTGGTGTTGGATCGCCAAAAAACTATGTTGGTTTTAAATTACCATCCATAATGGTTATGGTCCATATCCATATGGTTTAAAAATAATATAAGATGACTCAGTTGCATTGTGCCACATGCAAAATAGTTGTCAACAATTTTTGCTTTAATGATTTCCAACAAGGTGGAACTAATTTTGAGTCAAAACAAGTGACTTTTTTCAAAAATTTCTCTTTTACTCTTGTTGCTGATTATTGTTTTTGAAAGATCCTATATCTAAACTTATTAACACTATTGAATTTTTTACGCCGCACAGAAGTGCGGTAAATTCCTGAACAACAGATTTTTTTTCATCACTAAAAACGTTAGTTGCATCAGTCAAGACGATCCGTTCATTTTCAATTTAATCAAATTGCTTATATATAAAATTAAGTATCTTGCATAGTTAAGCTGATTGAGTGTGAAAAACAAATCAGTCATGATATAAAGAGAGTCCAAATAAAGTTCATAGTCACTGCAACGAATACTTCTTGATAATCGTACAAATAAATTGACAAACTGCGTGTATTGGAAGTAGTACTGCGCAGTTTTTCCGTGGCCACCTTATACAGTCACTCTGCAATACTCTTTATAACCTTTGAAAATATTTCTCAGAGAATCTGGGAAGTCTAATTGTTCACAAACGTCCGGAGAAATTTCGCGTTGTGTAGTATCCATAAATGCCGAATCTTCATTAAATATGTTAAGGTCAAAGTTAATTCGTAATAAATTTTCTTCTAATGTTGTACTATCATCTCCAGCTTCTGATACATTGTTTCCTAACAATTCATTTTGAGAAACAGCTTCGTCGATTATTCTTAGATCACGCTTATTATTTAACAATTGAAGATAAGATAAATATTGATTGAAATGCAGTATCTACAAAGCACTAGAAATTAAAGGATGAAGCCACTTGCAGCGGTTAAAGTGTTTACTATCAATAAAGTTATTCATCGAGCCTACAGCAAGTACTTCTGCCTTCACTAAGACATCAGTTAATCCGCTCGAGTCAATATATTTGCCAAGAGCTCTAAAAAATGCAATTTGTATGTAAAATGCACCCATATTCACAAAAATATTCAATATATAAATCATGGCAACCTCTGTTTGCGGCCATTTTCCAACTGGCAACCATGGATTTTCGTAATGAGTATAGATAACACTTTAATTTTGTAATAACGTTTTTAAAAAAACACGTGAGTGTAAATAATTTACACTAATATACCTGTTTACACCTGGCAACCCTAACGTTGCGGCTGACTGAGAGCTGGCAACCAGTTCTTTTTGAATTCGTAACATTATTTTCTTTCAAATGTCGTAAAATTCATTAAAAAAACATATAGCTGCAAATTACATCAACGAATTAATTTTAATAAAATTAATTTCAGGTAATTGCGGCTAATTTTTGATAGGCAACCTATCTCTAAACAATTGTTTACTTTTTAAACATTCATTTAAAATTTGTTGTATCGAAAAAACAGATACCTGCAGAATCAAGCGGTGGGATCTTGTACTATTAGGGATTTTAGGATAATTTGATTGGACTTTGTCGAATATTTCATAATCGATCAGCAATAAGCGTTTGATGACGTTAATTGTGCCATTGGAAGAAAAGAATTAAGCGGAATTTGTCCAGCCGTTATCGCGTGCTGCCGTAACTATAGTCGTCACAAAATAAGAAGCCCGTTTTGACATTTGTCATTTGACATGCCGCATGTAAGAAATTGAAAAATCAAATTCATAATCCTACTTAATTACTATGTTACCCATACACTATCACAACGCGTATCATAAATAAGCAACAAGTTTAACTTGATATTGAAAAATTGCACTCAAAAACACGAATTAATCGTATTAGTTACGCCACGATGACAAATGTCAAACCGGGCTTTTTATTTTGTGACGACTATAGGGTAAATTGGTATTTATTTCTGTATATGTAGATAAATAAAAATACTTAAGTAAAATAATTCTTCTAAGGTAACACTGTAACACACAAGTGACGCTTCCCTCAGTAGGAGGGGCGGCAATCGTTTCAATAATGAATGATGGCGTCGAGTGGGCAATTATTTTCATTTAAAATAGATTAATACCGTGCAAACAGGAGAATAAGTGCAGTAAAATATCATTACGTAGATATAGTGTGCTATTAATTTGTCACTTTTATATTTAACTAGTTTTCGCCCATGACTATGTTGGTTATCGTGCTAGAGAGTAGCCTTGCCCCTTCTCAGAATCTAGACTGATATGCACCAAATGTTATTAAGATGGGCTTAGTAGTTTTGCCTTGAAAGCCGGACTTAGTAAGGATTGTTTTTTTTCAGGCTTTTGTATTATGGAGTCTCTACGTTACTGATTAATGTATTATATAGTGACTAGATGACCCAGCGAACTTCGTACCGCCCAACTTTAAAATTCCATAACTTGATCGCAGCGCCACCTACCGGGTCCAATTGCGAATCTAAACCATTCCCAGATCCCCTTGAACACACACAAAAATTTCATCAAAATCGGTCCAGTCGTTTGAGAGAAGTTCAGTGACATACACCCTCACAGAAGAATTATTTATATAAAGATATGCCACTATGTTTCTGCTAATCTCAACTATCATACTAAAATTTCATAACTTCGAAAGTAACTCTGTCTATTTGTTATACTTTCAAATTTGACATAGACTACTTTTTACCCCGACTTCCGACATACAGGCGACAGAAGCCGTGAGCAAAAGCTAGTAATATATAAGAAACTGTTCCCTACCAATATTTTAATGTTTATAAAACTATATATAATTATGTTTTTTACTGTAAACGGGACTTATTCGCGATAACATTCAAAAGGTTACGATACCTTCTACTTTATGACGTTTCGAACGGGTTATACCGCTCGTGGTCACGGGTACACTGTGAATAAGTCCTGTATACAGTAAAAACATGAGTATGTCTAAAAACAGATAATTATGTTTGTTTATCACATCTATGTCATGGTTAGAAGTAGACACAACCTGCAAATATAACTACTTTCATATCTATAATTTAGTAGGCATTCCTTTCAGGCTGTCATTACCTACAAAGGCCTTGAAACTGTAAGGAAAACAACCATTGATTAATATTATATCCGATTTACCATGTTATTAGTAAAACCTATTATACACAAAATGGAAATAGATAAACATCACTATTTGATCCACCATTTTATATTAAAATTCAAATAACTAATGTAATTACCTGTATTTTCAGTCAGATGTATGTAACTCTTTTTTTTTTTTTTTTTTTTTTTTTTTTTATATTTAAGCCTGCCAAAGTGACTCTACTCTGCCTGATGGAAAGCATGAGTAGAATCCAGGAGTAGGAGTCACCATGCTTATTGTGAGGGTAGGCAATGTAGCATGGTGACCCCTACCATGGCAGCCTGGTTAGATTATTCTGCATCATTCTCCCGGCCTTCGAAGGGCGGGAGAATGATGCAGAATGATTGGGCCTCCGGTCTCACACTCACCAACGAAACACGACAGCAATAATGCTGTCATTATTAGGATGGTCTTCTGTGTGAGGGTAGTACTGGCCGGGTCGAGCCGGCCCATTCGTGCTGAAATCAGCGTGGCTCTACTACTCAGTGTATTTATAAGTATTGTTATACAAAATTAAGGTTAAAACAGTATCATTGACTGCAGTCTACTAGTCTACATCATGGAAAATTGCATCTGGAAAAAAAAACAACCGGTTTTTTTATATATAGCTTACCCTACGCTGCCTTAACGAAAGTATGAACAGAATAGAAGAGAACGGGCCACCACACTTTCTGCAGACAATAAAATATGGCGGCCCACACTATGGCGGCTTAGTAAGATGCTTTTTCGCGCCCCTTCTTTCAATTTAAACAGATCAAATATAAAACATACACTTTTTTTTTAAATTTTAATTACAGAGCTTTTGAGGTAACACACATAATTAAATTAAAACCGACTACAGAGTTTACCGACTGCAAAAATTTCAAAATCTGTTTTATTTTAATATTATGCTTGCTAGCAACATTCTACATTATTATAATAATTTTCAAATTACAATTCTTATTCAGCAAATGCAACCCTCCGATTGCTGAATACGCATTGCATTTCGGAACTTTAACAGACAGTAATAGTACATATCTACTCCACATTCGGTCCATTCCCACCCCATCCCTGATGACGTAAGCAGGCCACGGTTGCTGAGTGCTTCGAACCCCCACCTAGTGTGTATTTTGTACGAAAATCCCTCTCAATTTTCTCTGTATGCACAGTTTAGTGGCGAGACGTGAGCTTGAGTTTTGATGAGATGGATCTATCAGCATTTTTGTTCGGAGTAGGTATTCGTGTAACTTCTTTTTGTTAGTGTATTGAGAAAATTTTGTTTGTTTTTTATATTTTAGCGATTCAATTATGCATTTAAACGCAATAAAATCTTTACTTTTTTACAAGGTATAGAAAGCAAATAAAGTTCTTTTCAACCTTAAATAAACCACTGGGCAAGAAGTTTAGAAAAAAAGTTTTTCTCGACACACCCTGGACACGGACCTCTCTTATAAATGAGAGGGTTTCAGGAATGAGTAACTTCGAATCGATCGATCGAATTTATGTCACTTGTGAGATCAAAAATAAATCTTTTGATTAAATTCAATTTCGAAACTCAAATTTGAATGAATTTTCTTACGAGGATCGACTGACCGACCGCACTCACTGACCAATAAGCCTATGACCAAGGCCATGTAATACCTAGTTATCGTTCGGATCGATAAGTTCAGAATAGGTATCATTCTAAAGCTCCTACTTATCGGTAACCGTTCTAATTAAAACTTGAATAACAACGCAATTCTAGTTAAATCCTCGGCTTCTCGGTCATCTCTGACTTTTCAAAGTTTAAATTATCTATAAGTATTTAATTATCGCTCACTTAAACAGCCAACAACAATTTCGTTAATAAACCTAAATACCTAAATGTTCCACGTAATGTTTTTGGAGATAATTATGTCAACACCCACGTGCGGCCTTTAATATTCAGAGAAGAATCGATCAATCGAATAATTGGAAAAGTTTCTATACAAGGCGTATTAATATTATTTTAACATCATATTTGCTGAATACTTGAAACTGTCTTTAGTATGATATTCGAAAATACTTGAGCTTCTACTCGTGGAGTTGTTCCAAGAAAATTAATTTTCATGTGCCATTTCTAAGCATGGAGCCATGGAAACCTTTTGAATAAATCCTCTTTTCTCCACTGTGATCCTCAGTAATTGGCTCTCATGTTATTTCACTTTGAAAAAAAAATTAATACCCGCTAATAACATTGATAACTGTCTTCATCAATTTCTGAGAAAAAATGTTCACGTTTTTTCTACACTCGATAAGTGAAATTCAAGGACTCCTCGGAATGAAAGTTACCTATTTAAAAAAATTCGTTGGTATTTAGCTATTTTTGGGTTGTAATAAAAAACCGTTTCTTTTTTTAAAATTCAAGTGACAGAGTTTTTATTAAAAAAAGATCTGTCGCTTCACGAAATAATTGGGAGAAATGCAATATGTGTCATGGTATGGTGTGACAAGTGTTCGGAGCGTGAATGACAGTGACAGCGATGGGTGTGTGACTTATGGTTACGAGTTCTCAAATCTCCTTCCTTCAAGGGAAATACTTCACGTCACATATGTAGAAAACATCAAGTATAACGCATATAAGATATAAGTCGTATTGTTAACTATAAACATTATGTTACATTTTGTACGAATTGTGTTTAAAATGGCGTCAAATTTTTGTTTTTTTTTTCATATCATTAATCTGACGTCAAAACAATACCTATGTTGAAAAATAGTTCCAAATGTAAATATTTTCAGTATTTTAAAGGTGTTTTGATTTCGTTTGATGAATTCTAAATAGGTATAATTATATTACAGTTTACTTATGCCTAATACACTCGTAATGATAAATCGTTGTGATTAATCTGTGCAGATTTGTCGTACGTGTGTAGATGGCATTAATAGAAGTGGTTTTAATTTAAACCATAATAATATGGCGACCGTAATCTTTATTTTGTTAGTGACCATCACTTCAGAATTCGTCGTAGTTAAAAATACTATCATAAGTTTGTGTGGTATACACACAGTTTTACCATAACCCCAGAATACCATTCACCCTCGCCATAAAATCCCTGCCGTGGCGATGGTCAAGAATAGCCGTAACGAATTGTAACAGAAACGGAAGTCACACTGAACTCCTTTAATAACATAGCTTGCATATCTCAAAAACATTAGCCTCTCCTTAGAAAGGAGCTTTTAAATTACTCTATCACGACGGCCTGGTTGTATAGCGTTTGTTTGAAATGCTTCTTCTCATTGCTGTGCTAATGATCTGAGTACTTTGCTCCTTTAGTCGACTCCTACGGAATGTATAGAGCTTCGGACACTCCATATTCATAATGCATCACCATGCGGACATAATCAGCCATATAATTTTTAAAAGCTTTTAGAAGTCCATCGCTTGACTTAAGCGGAGAGGCAATAGGCGAACGGAGGCGAAGGTTAAAAATCCTAAATAAGTAATCAGTACTACAGGTTACAGTACTATGGTTATGGTAAAAAACTTAAATACTTGGGGTATATTCAGTTTCAGTTAAGTATAATCACCATGTTTCAAGATTGCCGCCATAACAGCTGATTTTATTTGCGATTACTACAAGCCAAACTTTTTTATTTGGATTTTTTTTTGGTCAGCGGACAATGCTCCGTGCTACGCTAAGTACCTTTTTGTAATGGAGTGTATTTTCTGTGAGTCTTTGACCTCAGTAAAAACTATTTGCTTGATCATAATACGTTATGTAAGAATTGGAAAAGAAATAGCTCAGTTTTGTAAAAAATGTGGTTATCGAAATAACGACTGAAAATGAGGAAAGAAATTATAAGAAGAAGTATATGTCATTTATGTGACAAATTACTAATACAGGAATAAATTACATAGCTAAAAGCACCTAGGAACGCTAAATGAAGATTGTCAGAAACCTTTCAGCGTTATTGCTGGATATGAAGGCAATTTACTGCATTTTAGTTCTAAATCAGTGACCTAGTAACCCCAATACAAGGTTTCTTCTACACGGCAAATAAAGCTACCGAAAAATGTTAAGGTAACTTGCAGCAGGTACAATGTTGGGAAAATTGTGTTTTATTTGTAAAGGGAGGGCGGTGGTCGGTCGATCGCCTCGGAGACGTAGCTCACCGGGCAAGTGCACAAAACGGCAACGCCCGGTATGAGAGCGGGGGCGCTCTGCACCGAGCTCGCAACGTCACGATCAGCTGTTAACCGGACCACTTTATAAATTCAAAACAGGCGGCAAAAACGTGATGTTGTTTCGCGCGTTACCCAATGTGGGACAGATCAAAACATTAGGGAGGGTTACCGAGATATTGCTATTATTTTATATTTTCAACAGGTTGCTCGGATTGATGACATTTTCAGATTGCTATGTTGAGGAAAGAAAGTTTTCTTATGCTCACGTGATTAGGTACAGTTGAGAAGAAAGAATGCTGTGCTTGTTCAGAAGTTTCAGAAGTCTTCATGAATCGGTTTATTTTTATTTTTACATATTTTAAGACAGGTGAAGGGTCCAGGGCCAATTCCGTCCCTAAAACGAAAAGTATCGATAGGTAAATAATTTTAATTGCTTTTGAATATTTATGACAGTTTCTCTCTGTTTGATCGAGACGAAACGTTTTAAGTGCCGGGATTGTAAGCAATTACTTTATAAAGGGTAAACCATGGATAATAATTTTAGAAATCATAACCTAACACAATTCGAATTTCGAAGCATCAATGAAACAGAAACTAAAAGCTAGGGCGCGGTCGCGGAAGGAAGTGCAGCGGGATGGTGAAAGGGAGGCGGGGGGGCAAGCTCAATAATTTGCGTGCGACGGGTGAGGGATTTGTGCGGGCTGAGAGGGGAGAGGCATCAGCGCGTGCAGTGCAATAGCCTGCCCAGGCTGGCCTACAAGGTCACTGTCGATGTTCACGCGACTCCATTCATGAGCTACAATTAGGTTCCATTTTTGATTTTCCATACGTGTTTGTGGTGTTACGAATGTTAGGTAATAATACTGTGGTCTTAATTGATGTTGAAAGGATACGTAACTTATACATGTTGTAGAGAATTTGATGTATGCATAATATGTTGGCATGATGGTTAGTGATCCTAATTGCTAAACTAGAGGTGGTGAGTTCACTTCCTAAGTAGGACAAGGATTTGTCTACAGATAATATTTTTTGCTTTTACGATTACATGCATTATTTTGGTATTTTTCGAAAAATATCAAATAAAAAGTATCTACTTTTCATAAGGATCTACTGCGGCTTTCACCATTAATAAAAATAAAAATATTAAGGCATCAGTTTTGCCTATTCTTGATAAGTTTTTGTAAAAATTCATTCAAATACGGCGATAATTAAAAAAATACGTATTTTACGACAGATCCGACTTTACCGACCCCAATACAGACCTATTACGATCCATGTTTTCATACCTCGGAGGTTTTCGTTCGCAATAGCTTTATCCAACTTTGTTTGTTTAATCCGCGGCATTGTTTGCAAAAGGAAAAAAAAAGCGGCCAAGTGCGAGTCGGACTCGCCCATGAAGGGTTCCGTATCAGCAAGTAACATCATATAAAAGTTCTTGTAGTTCGTTGTAACTTTCATCGATGTTTAATACTAGTATATTGATTGAATGAAAGGTAAATTGCGATTTACGATTTATGACGTATTAAAAAAAAACTACTCACTAGATCTCGTTCAAACCAATTTTCGTTGGTAGTTTTCATAGTAATATACAACATATATTTTTTTTAGTTTTATCACTCTCTTATTTTAGAAGTTAGAGGGGGGGGGACACACATTTTTCCACTTTGGAAGTGTCTCTCGCGCAAACTATTTAGTTTAGAAAAAAATGATATTAGAAACCTCAACATCATTTTTGAACACCTATCCATAGATACCCCACACGTTTAGGTTTGATGAAAAAAAAATTTTTGAGTTTCAGTTCCAAGTATGGAGACCCCCAAAATGTATTGTTTTTTTTCTTTTTTTATGTAAAAATCTTAATGCGGTTCACAGAATACATCGACTGACCAAATTTCAACAGTATAGCTCTTATAGTTTCGGAAATAATTGGCTGTGACATACGGACGGACAGACAGACAGACAGACAGACAGACAGACAGACAGACAGACAGACAGACAGACAGACTTGACGAATCTATAAGGGTTCCGTTTTTTGCCATTTGGCTACGGAACCCTAAAAAAGGATTATTTCGAACGATAGGAAATCTCTGAAAAGTAAATAAAAGTTCATTGGCTGTATAAATAGTAAATAAAATAAACAATTTGTATTTCGAACTGAGAGTTTTAAATTTAGAATTTTCAGTTTTAAAAACTCCAAACTCGCAGTTTTAAGAAAATTAGGAGATTGGTTCTCTATGAAGTTTGGAGTTTTTAATTGTTTTTTTTTTACGAAGCACGACTCGCCTGATTGAGTGCGATTACGTAACTATAAATAGAACTTCATTAGTGTTACCGGTACGTTCTCAAGCTTATCTGTTCCAGCTCTATGAAGCTCATTATCTACTGTCTGTTGCAACTTAGCTTGGAAATTAACCAGAAAGCTGTAGTCTTGGTATCGTTTGAATAGTATTTCAAAAGCTTTAGAGGAATATGAAAACTTCTTTCGATTTATGAACCGCCTGGGAACTGATACAAATGTTCTCGTTTTTGTTGAAGTCGAATCCACGAAGTCCATTCGTATCTTAAAACTTTTTTCTAACAGGAACAAGTATATCGAATTTACTCTCTTTGTTCTCTTACTTCTCTTGCAACTCTGTAATACGGTGAATAAATAAAGAGTTTTGTACCTTTCGAATTACGGTAACTCGTAACTATGGTAGGTAAACGCGTGGGCGCGGCAATTAGACGGTTTTTAATAGTTCTAGCAGTTGTTCTCTCGAAACCAAACTAAATCGAAGTCAAGTGTGTTTCTTTCGATTCCTCTTGACGTCCTTAATTTTAATATAAGGGAATGATTTCAATAAACGTCACGCTCGACAGATTTAAGGGGGAACCCAGTTCCCTCAGGCAACTTACTGCGTTATTAAATTCAATTTCTGAATTCGTTATCATGTGAACTTTTTTCCATTTATACTTTTTTTTTAAATTAAACTTATTAGGTTCTGATATTTAGTTCTATAGTGTTGTAAGTGGCATACTTTTTTATTTCTTTTATGTATATTTTTATTGTTTTCACATTAATTTGTGTGGTTAAAGGTCTACAGAATTATACTATTTTCTACTTAAATGAACTTGCCAAAGTGACTCTACTCTGCCAGATAGAAAGCATGAGTAAACACCAAGAGAGTACAGACAACTCAGCAATGCAGCATGGTGAATCACACCATGGGGACCTATTGAAGTGCTTCTGTATCTTCGGGCCTCCGGTCTCGCACTCACATACACAAAACAACAATATGAGCGCTGTTATTAGTTTGGTCTTCGTTCCGTGAGATGGTAGTATCGCCCCGGCCGAACTGAACCGAGGCCGAACCGTTCGAGCTAAAGACAGCATGGTTTTACTAAGTACTAAATGCAGTTTGTTTTACCAGCAGCCCCCCTAGACAAGTTACAAACGTTTTTCGTTTTCAATTCAATTCTCTTGTTTTCTATTGGCAATTTTTTTTTTTTGATCACGTAACTGAGTGACATTAGCCAATAAAACAAGAGAATAGCCAAATAGAATGTAGAATAAAATACAAAAAGGAAACGACGCAACTTGACGAAGGGGACAGGATGGCTGTCAGCAGTCAACACACTTAAAAACTTACTCAACAAACAACAGGGACTTCTTATAGCCTTCTAAAAGTTTTCGCTAAAATCTAGTGTAGTTTTTTTAACACACTTGCGGGCAATTAGAATTTCTTGTATACATAAATAGTTTAAATGACTGCGTATAAATACTAAAAATTGTTTCAGTGTTGCCATTGTTGAAAACTAATTACGAAGTGAAATATTGGACGGCAACTGTCTATATTGACATTTTAATGACTACCAATATGCTTTAAAGTAATTATACTTAATAAGAAAAAGACAATTAAAATTATGGTTAAAGTTTCGAAATACGTCACCTGATTCTGGGGTTGTGAGTGGTTGGGGGGGAGGGGGGGGACGTGTCGGAACCCCCCCTCACCAATTTTACCTGCCGGAAATACTTGGTTCCCTTAGAAAAAATTAAAAACAGAAATGGTAAAAATTTCGAAATACGTCGCCATTTTAAGGGGTTGTGAGTTTTTGGGGAGATGGGGGAGGGGTCTGAACCCTCTGAACCCTGCCTCACCATTTTTACCCGCCGAAAATACTTGATTCCCTTTGGAAAAATCAAAAACAGAAATTTGTACAAACATTATTTATACCACTTTATATACATGTTTTATTGCTTTATGCATTATAGTCGACGGAGCCCCGCTACGCGGGGCTCCTATTTCTGGGTGGTTTAAAAAAAAATAACCACGATGGGTAAGGCGGCAGCTTCGCTGCGCTACGCTCCCGCCTTACCCATCTAACCTAATCCAATGAAGTCGGATTGTGCCAATATAATTACCTTGATTAATTAATTACAGTAAAGCAATCCAAACAGAATCCAAGAACGTAGCCAAGTCGTAGAAAAAACACAAATCGATACGGAAGAACACATTCACTTAAACTCGAAAGCAAAGGAATGACACATAAATTTGAAATTTGCTGTCAATTAGTGTCAAAATGTTGCGTTTCGTTTCACGTTTTTCATATAAAAACTAAAAATTACATTTTAAAAACTGTACTAAAGCATAAAAATACGTTCCGTTTTGCATAATTGCAATTGTATTTAAGAATTTTTGTTTTTTTTTTTAATTATTTAGACGCAACTCCGGCAGCCAAAATTACTTGGGGGGGATTAAGACTAACTCCCTTAAGCCCCCTACACCACCAAAACCCTCAGATTCAGGTGACGTATTTCGAAACCCAACCCAAAATTATTAATAGCTAAACAAGGTCATTAATGTAGTGTAAATGTAGGCGTGTTTGGTATTAGATTTGCATGCAATATGTCGTGTTAAAACCTATTTAGACATTGTTGTTGTTACTATAACTTTTTCGTGTTTTTTTATACTGCTGTGTGATTTAATAACAGTGTTGCTAATGATATTATTTTTTATGTTCTAATTTGTCAAGTCTACTGATATCATTTAATGTATTGTAACATGGTTTTGAACAAAAAATGTCTAGTCTAAATTTATCCAAATTAATACAGCCAGCCAGCCTTTAGCTGTGTGATGCTAGACTGATTTCAAGTCGATATTGCCATTTACTACTATTAATTAGGTAACTTTAAGAGATGGCAACATTCGCTGTTGCGGATTTCAACTAGGTACTTTTGCTCCTTTTGATTTTATATTTTTATTAGTAGTAGTAATACCAAATAAAGTCAAAGCAAGTAAATAAGTCTTTCAAAGGATAATCCAACAGCGAAAAAGAAAAAAAAAACAACGTTCTTTATTTAAATATCCCAGTAGAAAGCCCAGCCCAGACAGCAAAATGGAGGCTTTTAAACCCGGTACATTAGAATTTAGAATATACGAAGCAGACACAAAGGAAAAAATAGTTGACGTACCTTTACGCTGTTAGACGCCATTCTAACTTTCCATCCACTTGGGAGATGGAAAAGCGATAACGGACTTTCTATTGACTATCCGTCTTTCTAACTTTCTTACGTTTTATTTTCTTACCTATCTGTATTGGAAAATAATCTTCACGATCCACTTGAAATGTTTGCCGCCAGAAACAACAGTTTTTTTTTAAATTTGCGCTGACTACTAATTTAATCTTTTTTTGGGTAAACTTTTATAAGTAAAATACTTTTTATAAAATATTTGTAGTCATTTTTAATGAATTTAAATAATACATAGTTTGACGAGTTATAACGGCATCGGAATTTAATAAAGCAGAACATTTTTGCGCAAAAGGAATTTGTTATGAATGAAAGTTATGGAAGCGAAAACAATTTTTTATCGTTATGAAGGTTTTATATACTCAATTTAATATTTCTAATAAGTTTTACTTACAGCTACATGTTATTGTTAATTATTATAAAAAATACTGGTCTGACTACTTTTTAATTAAGGTACCTACCACATAAAATATACATATAACAGTTTAATAGACAATTATAGAGCTATGAATACCCTTTGTACAAAAAAAGAAAAAAATACAAAGTGTTTATTGTCAAAACAATTATCTTTTATTGTCGAGGTATGTACTATATATATATATAAATTTTATGTTATGATAATAAAGTTATCTTTAAAACATGACCAACAAAAAAGTTTAAAAATTCAGTTGCTTGAATATGTAATATGTATGTAATTCAAAACCATAATGACAGCACAGGACAATACAAATAATACTACTATAATACTATATGCATTTCAATGATGACATCGTACGGTGTCATTTACCGTTCATTGAAATAAAATGCCTGACCTACCTTACTCTATCTTTTATACATTTTATCCATAGAAATGTAATAAATCTTGAAGATAAACAGTCAGATTTAAATAATACATACATAAACTATATGTATTTAATAGAGTTATCATTTGGAAAGGGTAAAATATTATGTGAGTTCACGTAATGTTAATATGTTACGTGATTTTTAGGAAGGGAAAAAATGACAAAAAAGTTAGGTGAAAATATTTACTTCAACCGGTTAGTCAGGAACAAGCTTTTTTTTCGAAGTCTATCAAACCAAACTTAACCATCTAATTACCAGAGTGCATACTTGTTATGACTAGGTATGCCCTAGATCAAATAAATATTACAAACATCGTATTCAGAAATATATAAAGGAAAAGATTTTCCTTATTTAAGGTAAACATAATTAGTATACTAATTAAAAAACGTTTTTTATACATATTGTACTGGTTTGCGTAGGTCCGATGCCAGTCGCTCTGTGAAAAACTGTCCCACCACAATTAATCTTATGAATAATAAAAGCTAGGAAGATGATGAATTACATTACGGCATATTGCCATAAATGTTGCCACTAGTTGGAAAGTTTATACCACTTATCTAAACAATATTATTACCTCCTTTGTCTGACTACAGTAATTTTTATCTTAACATATGAAAGCACAGCTGCACACATTGTTAATAAAAAACTCTTAATTTCTCGCCACATTGCACATGTATGATTATTAAAATTCATAATTTTCATTCACAATTACCATTTAATTGATCTAATTACGGGTTGATATATTGGTGTAATTATCGATTCTCTACCGTTTATTGCAATATCGCTTGTTATTTTTTGTTCATTGCTAATTTTAACAGTAAACTTAAGTTTTACAATTTACATTTTTACAATGTTACTTTTGACAGCTGACTCAGCTGAGACATGAACCACTTTATACATTTTTATTTTATTGATTTATACTTTATGCACATTAACAGCGACAACTGTGTACTTAATAATACCGTAGGTATTTTCTAGCAGTACCAGACAACGTAGACACACACATCTGATAATATAATTTGATTTGATTTATTAAAAAAAAGAATTCATATTTACACACTAAGTAAGAATGCCAATAATACGCATTCATATTCACACACATACACATATGCACTTTAATTTTTAGTTAGTTTGTCATCAAATGACAATCCTAAAGTCATACGTTTACAAACAGTAATAACAACATCTTCCCCTTAACTAATTCTTCTCATAACTTCTGCTCGCGTTCCTCGAGTCTTTCTCTATGATATTTCTTCACGTTCTCGTAACGCAAGTTTATTTAATCAATTACATTTTCATTCAGAAATATATTTTTCAAATCACAAGACTAAAATAAACTATTTTATTTCACGTAGCATATGACAATGCTAGCTCTCGCGATTCCGCTGGCGTATGTACAAAGTAGCCATGTCCTTCTCCAAGGTCATATCCATCTTGGTACCGAAATTCATCTAAATTGCTTCATCGATCTAGCCGCGAACGCGTAACAGACAGACAGCACTACTTCGAATTTATACTATTAGTATGGATACGAACAATATGACTGCACCGTCTGTACCTTATGATGGGACCTTGTATTTGAAGACAAGCGGTTGAAGCGGTCGCTACGGCGCTTTCTACTGCACCAAATGTTGTGGGTTGAAATCAAATCAATGTGTTCTGAGTCTATATTCTTTGTGTCAGCTTCTTGCATGTTTGTGAAGTCCGCCGCGATACAGGATGTATATTCCTAATGTGGGTGTTGTCTTTTAAACAAGAAAGACAACTTCTAGAATAGAATTAGGACATTATAGACAGGTTGTAAATGCTCGATATTGATAGTCAATGGTCTAGTGGTTAGCGTATACGACTGCTAATCAAGAGGTCTCGGGTTCAAATCCCTTGTCGGTGTTTTTGGGATTTTCTTAGGAAATTGCTAATAGCTGCCCGGAGTTTGGAAGTTTGGCGGTGATTCGTTATTGGGAAATCAGTGCCCTCAAATATACTGACAACTAGTTCAATCTTCGAATTTCAGTTCTCCCTTAGGGTTGCGGAGCTCCGATGCCAGTTGCTCCGTGGAAAAACTGAAATTCATTTAAAACCAGTTGAATTAGTAGCCGACCCCAAATAATATTGGGAATAAAGGCTAGGAAGAAGATATATATAAATATATATATATTCCTACATATTATGTCATATCTCACCATGTTTTATGGAAAGATAAAGTCATAAAAATTATATTTATAGCCAACAGCCCTTATGTTGTAAAATAAAGGTACATCAGTATACTGTTCAGCAAACTCCAAACGTTTATGATTCTGTTACCAATAAACATTTATGGGTCCAACTATGAAAGTTGTAAAGCCACATTGTAGTCCTGGTGGTCCATAGTATACATAAATATATGCAACGTTACACATGTTACTATTCAAATGGAGAAGGTAGCAGAGCCACCCTGATTTCAGCACGAATGGGCCGACTTGACCCAGGCAATACTACCCTCACACAGATAACCATCCTAAAGCAGGCACCACACTTCGCTACGCGCTATTCGTTATGCGGATTATTCGCGCGCATACGGGTGTGGAGAGTATATTCGTTTCGTTCACCATAAAAATGACAATGACACATCTCTACAACACACATATTTGCCTTATTTGATGCTTATTTGGCATACCAGTTCGAAGTATGGATGGCATGTTTGTTGTTTGCGCGCATAACTAATATTTGGGCGAATACGGCGTAGACACATAACGAATAGCGCATAACGAAGTGTGGTGCCTGCATAATAATGACAGCATTCTTGCTGTCGTATTTCGTTGGTGAGTGTGAGACCGGAGGCTCAATCATTCTGCAACTGCATCTGACCAGGCCGCCATGGTATCGGTCACCATGCTGCATTGCCTATTAATTAATAATTAATTAATAGAAACACTATTATAAGAAAATAATTAACAAGATGTTTAGATATCCGGCGTAAGCCCGACTATTTATTTAGCAGGGGCGTTTTTACCTATAGTGCCGGGACTTAGTGGTGTTTAGGAGGGGCGCAGAGGTGATGGCCATGTCTCTTTTAATGAACCTATGCGCTTTCTAAAGGGCGGTAGAATAATGATCACACACGGGCGTTTCAAGGGCTAGACACGCTTCTTCTATTTTGGCTTTATAATTGCAGGTTCATTTGTGACTTTCCTTTTCGGCTCTTTAAGTGGAGATTAGACTAACTATTAAATACTGTACTGTAAATAACACTAAGAATTTGTATCTTTATTACGAGTTATCTATAATGTAACTATTCTTTTGATTTCCGCTTCTAGAAAAATTGTTATCTATCAGAAAATTCCAAGTTGCAACAGGCGATGTAATGTGTTTGATAAACGAGAAAAGGTATGGACTCAAACCAACTAAATCTGATGAAAATATCATAGATAATCCTAGTCACTACTATAAATGTTGGCACTAATCTAAAAGCAATTTTATAAACTTTTTAGTAAGTAGTAAAAAATATTTCGGACATTTCATACACAACACCATCTTGTCCAAAACTAAGCAGAGCTTGTATTATTGGTACTAGAAATACTAGATATCTTACTAATGAATGCATATCATACTAGCATAGAGAATAAAGAGGAAAAAAAAGTTTTTGATTCGAATACCAGACGGTGTCTGTCTCTTTGATCGCTTTAACAGACTCACCATTGCTTCACACTCCACACTATTTCTCCATTAATTACTCAGCTCGTGGCTGACGATGACAGTATAAGTTCCCAGTACATTTTGCTTCTCTAAATATATTACAAGGAATGACAGCTTGGAAGACTAATAATGTAATAAAAGAGAACACACGTCCCTTCCCGAGGGCCTTCTTATCCTGTCAGAGCAAAAAATGCTGCAACATTTTGTGCTTAGTAATAAAATTAATTTCTGCTTTCGACAAAGTTTAAAGCGACAATTGTTGATCTGCAAAAGCAGATCAAATGAATGATCAAAATGAAAACATGACATAGGAAGCAAACGGATCAGCGCAAGGTGCCTTTAGAGTTAAGGGTTTGTCTGAGAGTAAATCCCTTCTACCCTTAAACTTAACCTTTCTTGTAACCAAAGAAAATAATTACATGATATTTATGTAAATTAATATTTTCGTTTCTATCAAACTTTGATAATTACTGTTAGACAAACAGATACTACCTATATCAATTATACAATCCAACGAGGGCTTATCTATTTTCCATCCTTCTATATATTGTTCTAATAGACATTTATGTACTAACATACTGGTCAGGTACAAAGATCAATTACGTTGATTGAATTACATGGACTAAGCGAGTCGGTTGCCCAACTAAATTAATGAAATAGGGTTTCCAATCAATCAAATTAACCATTGAATGCGTTCAAAAAAGACTACGTACTTACGTGGAATTTGTTCTTTTATGTGGGTACTGATATTCTCTTTGGTCTGATGCTGAGGATAGGAGATGACATGAATCTATTGTACACTATTGTGATTCTATGTCCTTTGATGTCAATATAAATTACTAATAACCGATACAATTACCTAATTATCATCTTTATAAGAGAAATTGGCGTGTATAATCAATTAAATGCAATGATAAGTTTTTATGTATATTAGTATAAGTATTTATTTAGAAAATTATTTAATCGATTTAAATTGTCATACGCAGATTAGTCGATTTTTAATCATCTTATGTACTCATTTAATAAAATTTTAAAATCAGCAGTGGTTTTTTTATCAACAAAAACTGCAATTGGTGTTTCAACCGAAAAACAACTTTCAATATAAAGTTTCGACAAAAACAGAATACATGGTTGTACGATTTAAAATGTAACCACTGTATCTTGGCAATTAATATCTGAAAATTAACATTTGAAAAGATATAAGACATCATAAGTACACGTTGGGAAAATGCACTTCCCCCGAGATTGTCCCTAACCATTATTACGACCATTACGCAACAGTAACGTCAGCACAACAACGGATGTAGTCATATTATTTTGTTACAAACTGTCCCCACAAAGTTCCAACGAGGTAATTTGTTTGTTTCAATGCGAATGTAAATAGGTATACCTACATGTGAACTTGTGTGTGGTTGAATATTGAACGTTGTGCTGCTAAAGTTACGAGTTAGACTTGCTTGCAGTTTGCTGTGCAGTTTTGGAACTGGCGAAAACAAAATGAATATTTTTACCGAGTCACGCGAATTGGCAATTCGGTGATTCTTTTTTTATATGAAATAGTATGAATGGAAAATAGGAAATTTGAAACAAGTAACTTTGATTAATATTGAAAAGTAAACTAAACCTCCGTTGACAGTTTAAGAGGAAATGTGATAGAAATGTTAACAGTACTTTCAATCATTGGAAACACGTACTACTTCTTTATTTTCTACTGCTCTATAAACTCCTTAAGATGAGATTCATCGCTTTGTACTTATTGATACAAGATCCTAACATCCTTTGTCCTATGTTTTCTACTGGGAACGCGTATGTAAATTTCTATATTGATCCAATGAAAAGTACGACACTACATAGAATTAAACATAAAACATTGATTCAAATGACATAAAATTTATGTCGATGTTATTCTCCACGATGACAATAGATTTTAACTACAATATTAGTTATCAAACCTTCAAGACTTAAGCGATAATACCGCCTATTGTGTTACCTAACTTCAGTCGGTAATAAAGTCAAAACCTATTGTTATTTCATTTAATGTCTCTACGTAATAAAGAATATTCGATTCTGTCTGTGGATTAACTACTGTTCTTCTAGATAAGTTACTGTGCAGGACGCTTACCTGTATATCCCCAAAGGGGTGTGCAGATTAAACAGAAAATGGCAGAGAAAGCTTTCAGTTTTGAAAACTATAATTTTAGTATTGATCAGGATGATATTGGGAATATATTGAAATGAAAGGTAAATAACAAGCAAAGGCAATAATACGAATAGCATTTTGCCTTTAAGATAACATTAACTGACTTAAAGTTCCCATTTTCACATGCATGCAAAAGATCTTTGTGTTAACATTTAAATTAATAGTCTACATGAAAAAAAAGTATAAACGGACTTTAAGTTTTACAGTATAGTGTGTTAATTTTCGTCGTTATTTTATTTTTATTATGTAGTAAGTCTGATAATATTATAAATCTCTAATTCTGAAAACAAAATATAGAAATTGTAATTTAATGGCTTCAACAAGCTTAAGTTCTATATTTCATTTTATAAACGATAAAGAGAACCTTATCTTTTATAGAATGGAATGAATTACCTATACATAATTCCTAAAAACGTTTGTTACTGACAACATAAATAACTAATCACATTACTTTCATTCCGTCATAAAAAGAGGAGTTCAAGTAATAAAAATATTTGTATTTTCTTTGTTAGTGCGCGGTTGCTAACGGTACCGCGGAATGTGCTGGAAACATTAGTTTTTTTGTCATATAAGTAAATAAAATGTTCAACACGCTAGACTTGATAAAGTTTCGTGCAGTTGTACCAACCATAAAGTTATTATTGTTTCAAAGTTTTGACTGACTTGCTAGTTTTTAGGGTTCCGTAGCCAAATGGCAAAAAACGGAACCCTTATAGATTCGTCAAGTCTGTCTGTCTGTCTGTCTGTCTGTCTGTCTGTCTGTCCGTCCGTATGTCACAGCCAATTATTTCCGAAACTATACGAGCTATACTGTTGAAATTTGGTCAGTCGATGTATTCTGTGAACCGCATTAAGATTTTTACAAAAATTTAGAAAAAAACAATACATTTTGGGGGTTCCCATACTTGGAACTGAAACTCAAAATTTTTTTTTTCATCAAACCTATACGTGTGGGGTATCTATGGATAGGTGTTCAAAAATGATGTTGAGGTTTCTAATATCATTTTTTTCTAAACTGAATAGTTTCACACTTCCAAAGTGGAAAAATGTGTGTCCCCCCCCCTCTAACTTCTAAAATAAGAGAGTGATAAAACTAGAAAAAATATATGTTATACATTACCATGTAAACTACCAACGAAAATTGGTTTGAACAAGATCTAGTGAGTAGTTTTTTTTTAATACGTCATAAATCGTTACACGCAATTTACTTTTCATCCAGTCAATACACTAGTATAAAAACATCGATTAATGTTACAACGAACTACAAGAACTTTTATATGATGTTACTTGCTGATACGGAACCCTTCATGGGCGAGTCCGACTCGCACTTGGCTGCTTTTTTTTCTCGTAGATAGTGAATTCGATTTCCACAAGTAGTTCTGTTTGTCGTTAACCAGTTCTTAAGTATACTGGAAAGAACCTCATCAAACACCAGTTTTTAATACTCACTTTTCTAAAATTTTGTTAAATTCTGATGTCTCTTATGTATTTTCTTTGTTCTTATCATTTAGTTTGTACCGAAACTTCTATAGAGACAATAAAATAAATAGTCGTACATAAATTTCGTTGTCTCTGTCTTGTCATGATTACCAATTAGACGTTTTATTTATTTTCCTTTCACAAAGATAAAACTATTCGTTCAAAATACAAGACAATTCAATTCCAATAAAATTGAATTTAAAAAATTCAATTCCGATTTATAAAAAAATCAAATTCACATCCTCCCCTTTTTTTAAACGCTCAAAAAAGAATGAATACCAGCTTTCTGCAGTTCTTTGCTCTTCGTATTCGCATTTTTGCCGCGAAATTCTTTACGCTCTGAAACATGCAGCCGTCCATTTTGCCATCGAATTCTCTCTGTAAGCTCGTAGCCTTTTTTTCTCGTGCCAAAGAGCGTTTAAAATCAAATTCGCTTTTATAATATCTGCTGAAAATGCTTTGAGACTGGGATTCTTGTCCGAAAGCTTTTACGTCAAAGGGTTTTACTTTCCTGTAAGTCTTTATGAACGCAGATTCCTTCATTATCCCTGTATGTGTTGGTAATAGCCGTTTCAAAAGGCTTTATCTATAGACTATCTGTCTGGATGCTGCATATACTCAGTCATAGGTATGTTTACACTTGGGATCAAATATAGATTATAAAATTTAATTGACCTTGTGATGATGGATTAAAAATACGGAGTGTCACCACCCCTATTCATCCCATGGGTGTCGTCAGAGGCGACTAAGACACTGCAAAGAGAAGGAAAACTTGAACCACACCCTATACCGAGGTCGCCAGACAGGTGTCTGGCCAGCTTGGCATAGTAGGTTAAACCCTCCTTACTAATTAGAGGCCTATGTCCAGCAGTGGACTTCTGAAGGCTGTTATGATGATGTTGATAAAGAAATTAGGAACTGATGCTGAGTTATTATGTCATTTATTTACACTGAGTAAGAGAGTTCATAGGACTGCCTCGTAGTTGCGTAACGATTGCTGGTTAAGAGGTCTCGTGTTTAATTCCCTGGTCGGACCAAAAGTGTTAATGGGTTTTCTTACAATAAATTCTTAATAGCAGTATTGAAGTTTAGCGGTGTTACACGCCCGTGCCCCATAGAGCAAGTTAAGCCGTCGATCCCGGTTGTCATGAACATCTGTGGCAAATATTATTGGGAAGTCAGTGCCTTCAAATAAACTGAGAATTAGTTTCTTTCGAATTCAGTTCCCCCTCAGAGCTCCGATGACAGTCTCTCCGTGGAAAAACTGATATTCAGGTTTGAAGTAGCCGATCTCGGGAGCTGTAAGTCAGACTTCAACGATTCTTCTTGTATTAGATGTAGTTAGTATCTATTGAGGATTAACAAGTGACATAAAAAATGCCGCTACGACCTTAAATGGCGGTCTAGTAACCATAAACGCAGAGAAAACCGCCATTTCTATCGCTAAAAGTCAATACATAGAGGTAATAAAAACGAATTGATCGTGGCTTCGGCTGCGATTACCTTTTACAACTGTTATTGAAAAAATATAGCTTATGATTACTACTGGATAATCATCATCAATAAGTTTTAATAATTCGCTGCTTGACATTTTTTTTATATTTAAGACTACCAAAGTGACTCTTTCTCTGCCGTTACAGTGTTGTTGTCATGTGTTATTATCTGATTCCCTTATTCTGTTGTACGCTACACAGTGGTAACATTCCTTATCTTAAATCTATTTCCACAAGGAATACCACTACTGGACAATGTAGCTTCCTCAAGTTAAAACAAATCATTAATTATATGCCCTTTATCACCATCTATAGATACATAAAACGTCTCCTCAATAGGCGAAATTTTAAGAGACACGTAAGCATTTAGGTTTCCCCTAAAAGGTGGTAAAAACGAAAATATTACTAAGGGTTACCTAAGTGGCCTCATAAATTCACGGGATGTTGGTAAAAACAACCATTATACATTTATTCGCTAAATTAAAGTACCTATATATCTAATAAAAACTTTTTGTCTAAAAACAATCTATTATGTCATAGACAATTAAAAAAAATACGAGGACGCTTCGAAACCATAGGGTACATTGTACTCTCTGTCATTAATAAATACTGGAAAACTAAGCTAAAATAAGAATCAGGTCAGACTTGACATCTAACTGACACTGGAAACAGATGATAGCCACTCTTTTCAATTTATATAAAATATTTTAATAAAATATAAAATATTTTATGACATCTAAAAACATAGAGACAGAACAGAACATATATTTCCTTTTAACCTATTTATTGGTCGTTCGTTCCGAATACGACCACAATGTAACGAGTATAGTTTGAAAGCACTATAACCTTTTTAAATGTCTATGATAGTGAGATATGATAGCGCCTCGGAGAGCATGTAAAGCCGTCGGTTCCGTTTGTCACGAACATCTATAGCAATCGTTATTGGGAACTTAGTGCCCTCAAATATACTAACAACAATTTAATCTTCGAATTTCAGTTCTCCCTTAGAGTTGCCGAGGTCCCATGCCAGTCGCTCCGTGGAGAAACTGAAATTCAGGTCAAACCGGTTGAACTAGTAGCCGACCCCAAATAAACTTGGGAATAATGGCTAGAAAGATGATAGTGAGATATGACAGTAGACAAAAAGGTTTTATATTGACGAAACAACATAATACCTGATATGTACACTGCTTTTATTTAACATAAAGTCTAACTAGATCGATTTTAATCATTATTTTATCATTAGAAAGCTACAATGTAAAGTTGTAATTACAACCTATATTTTTTGAAAAATGGCTATAGTAATGACGACCGAAGTAATCAACTTGTTTTTAATACCGTTTTTGTATCGATTGTTTTAATCCTTTAATATATAAAATTCTCGTGTCACAGTTTTCGTTGCCATACTCCTCCGAAACGGCTTGACCGATCTTTATGAAACTTTATATGCATATTCAGTAGGTCTGAGAATCGGCCAATATCTATATTTGATACCTCTAAAACGCGAGCGGAGCCGCGGGCAGCAGCTAGTCTTATATATAAAATTCTCGTGTCACAATGTTCGTTCCCATACTCCTCTGAAACGGCTTGACCGATTCTTATGGAATTTTTTATGCATATTCAGTAAGTCCAAGAATCGGCTAACATCTATTTTTTATACCATTAGGACACGAGCGGAGCCGCGGGCATCAGCTAGTATCTATACATTAAAAACTTGGGTGTTCAAAGCTTTTTTAAGTACAAAGAGTGTTGAGTATGTTTAGCGAGTGCCTTGGTGGCGTAGTGGTAGCGTGTGAGACTGTTGTACTTGAGGTCTAGGGTTCTATTCCCGGGTCGGACCAAATATTAATGTGATCCACAAATATTTGTTTCGGAGTTTGATTGTTATCTATTTTTGATACTTATGCATGTATTAAAATCAGTTGTCGAGTACAAGTTCGTTTGATACTAGATGATGTTGTTCGCAGACGTCCGAAATACCTTTCTTCTAGAACAACACTGGTCCAAAGAATAAACTGAATTAAGTAAACAAAAATAAAGCAAAATAGTGTTGAGTATGTTTAGTTTGTTTTGAAATGAAAAGTCAACGTTATACTAACGAGCTCTCCATCAATGAAATGGCAACTGAAGGACTGTGGGGCGAACTGGTGCGATTGTCTGTTGTACAGTTAACGAAGGGTCGGCGGACCAGTTGTGGGTCATGTTTGTTTTATTGCTATATTTTTTGTTAGTTATCTATGCAATAAATAAAATTGAAGTTTCTGTATGTAACATCGAATTAACAGTTTTTTACTAAATGCATACATACGTACTGATATTGAAAATGGAGATTTTAATAAAAATTGTCTGTCTGTCTGTTTGATTCGGGTGATCTCTGGAACGACTTGACCGATTTTGACGGGATTTTCACTGGCTGATGGCTGATCACACAAGAGGGCTAATTTTTTTTGACTAACTTCGCTCCGTGGCGTTACTTGCGACTTTCAACAATATCGCGCGTAACACCGCGGTACTCAACTAGTAAAATAATAATAAACCAATTTTGTTTGTTTTTATCTAACTTATGCGAACCCAGAAAGAAGAGTAATAGTTTAACTTAAACTACTAAACCGATTTTAATTGATGAGGTGTTATTAGAGTCGTAATAATAGCCCAGGTGGCATAGGTTATGTAAATTTTATCAAAAGTTTTTAAGTAGTTATACTTTTTAACTGTTTCTTGTAGATAAAGCGTTTTTGACAGGATTTATTTATATTCGCTTAGAAATACAGTTTTGATAGTAGTACTACTAAATATATCGTCTGAAATATACAATAAACAAACAATATCGATAAAAGATAAAAGTATAACTGTACTTTTCATATCAGATGACAAACAGATGGTCTAGATGGAGGAAAATACTGCAAGAAATGTACCTTCCATGTCATTCAGAAGTGCTTCAGACATAGTTTTATGTGTCTGGGTTTGATTGCAGTCACTAAACTACCGAAGTACCCTTAATCTTTCTTTCTACTCTTTTGTCACTAAACTACAGAGGAAATTCGCCCCATATTTTCTTAGAATATTTGACCCTCGGAGAACTAAATGAAAATTAATTTCACAGATGATTTTCACCGTTATGGGTTATAGTCGATAAAATAAATACATCTAGAAGTATGAATACCCAAATTAACTTAAATAGGTAAGTAATAAACTTCAACAACATACAGTTATAGAGTAGTATATATGTAAATATTATGAAGCTATATTCAATTTATCTGTTTGTAATGCTCTCACGTTCCCTCATTACTGTTATTAATTCTGACTTAATGCTGAATAATTAATACATCTTTGTTTATTGGTTTATTGTATGCATGTGAGTTTATCTTGTGGGGAATCATAATTAGTTTGTGTATTAAAGCATTGTCTATATTTCTAAAAGCACGTAGGGTTTATACTTACTAACAATAGTTATCTCGAGAAATAGATGTCTATCTGTTCTTCTGGTTTGCTTCGGCATTCCTTCCGAAAATGAGTTTCAGAAAATCCGACGCCTTCTAGTTGTAAAGGTTCTTCTTAATTTTCTAAATACCCGATAGCTGATAAATGCTAAATCGAAGCATAGGCACATCTTCTAGTAATATCACTAAGTCTAGTATCTGAAAGAAAACAGATTTACTAATGAATCTGTTTTCTGTATCTCTACAATCTGTACTACGTGTGTCTATCTGTTACGCTTTCACGGTTTAACCGCTGAACCGATTCAGACTAAATTTGGTATTTAGATACATATTTTCTTGAAAAAGGGCAGAAGGTACTCTTTACGGTGATAACCGATATACACGCAGGCGGAGTCGCAGTCAAAAGCTACTTATCCTACTATAATATTATAAACGCGAAAGTTTGTATGTATGTTTGTTTGTTGCTCTTTCAAGCAAAAACTACTGAATGGATTTTGATGAAACTTCACAATAATATAGCTTACATATCGGAATAACACTTAAGCTAATGTTTACTGCCATGACGGAACTAGACGCGGGTGGAGCCGCGGGCAAAAACTAGTACCTAATATAAGGATTTTTAATCTTTCTTAATGAATACTGATTCAATAAGTACCTATATATTTCTATTATCATAAACTTATGGCGTGCCTGCCATTAACAATAGCAAGTTACGGGCTATTGGCTTATAATCAATTAAAGGCTGAATTGAAATTCTTAAAAGTTAATTTCTATAAAGTTAATGAATTGATGTTTATTGGGTTGAAGTAGCGATGAGGAAGCAATTAGAGTAGAGTAGAACGAACTAGATCAGCTAATCTTTTAGATTTATATTTATCTAGTCGTCAATTGTAAATTACGGAAATCTGTAGTTATATCTACTACGTGAGTTGCTAGAAATAAAAATATGTTGACGTAATTGATCCCGCGGGTGTCGTAAAAGGCGACTAAGGGATAAACTGCGCAAGACAACATCAATGCAAAGAGAAGGAAAACTTGAAACCAACCCTATGCCAACCCGTCTGGCCAGAGTGGTATAGTAGGCCAAAACCTCCTTTCTAAGGAGAGGCCTATGTCCAGCAGTGGATTGTTAAAGGCTGTTGATGATGATGATGATGACGTAATTGATATAACCTATTACATTTCAAACATTTTCCTTTTTCATTAAGTTCATACGTGATGTATTAAACTGATGAGCTGAAGAATGTATGTATGTATGAAACTTGTATGCTTAAGGCTAAGGCTTGTATGCCCATCTATAAGTTTCTATAAAGAATAAAACCATTTCCGATATAATATTCGAAAGGATAAGACTTAAAGAGCCGGCCCTTCTATAACTAGATCTTTACACACTGATTGTTGACTATTTTTTTTTTTTTTTTTTTTTTTTTTTTTTATATTTAAGCCTGCCAAAGTGACTCTACTCTGCCTGATGGAAAGCATGAGTAGAATCCAGGAGTAGGGGTCACCATGCTTATTGTGAGGGTAGGCAATGTAGCATGGTGACCCCTACCATGGCAGCCTGGTTAGATTATTCTGCATCATTCTCTCGGCCTTCGAAGGGCGGGAGAATGATGCAGAATGATTGGGCCTCCGGTCTCACACTCACCAACGAAATACGACAGCAAGAATGCTGTCATTATTAGGATGGTCATCTGTGTGAGGGTAGTACTGGCCGGGTCGAGCCGGCCCATTCGTGTTGAAATCAGCGTGGCTCTACTACCTACTATATTTACCTATATATACTACCTATTATATTCTTGCCAATTTAATTAAAAGAGAAAAAAAAGTTAGTCCTAATTAAACTTAGTTATATAATCTTTGTTATATTTCTAAAAATTGAAGATTCTTCGAATTTCATTGCTATTAGGTATTAGATTCGGAACAAATAAAAGACGCAATCTTTATGAGAGTTACAAAGTATATTTACTAAGTAATTGTTAGACTTTTGCCTTTAGTTTGAAATATAATATCTTTATTTTCTTTCTGTAGAAATAAATTTCAGAAGCTAATATTATAGGGCCATCAATATATTGTATCATATTCGAGGCCGGAGTCGATGAAGTGTGACATAAAGTGACAAGCATGTGTAGGATGATATGCTACATGACGGTATAACACAATATCTTATGTAAGTAGAACATTATTAGTGAAAGAAAAATACACATTATTATTAGAAGAATACAAAGGATTTGCTAAATAATAGATATAAGACTGGATTGAAAGGTCAGGGACGTAAAATGATTATTTTCTTTATTAGTAGACAATACTGACGTCTTTATCTCATCTCCAAAGGGCGTATCAAAACGCCTACAGTTTTTCGATTGTAATATTCCTACCTGAGTAATTGTCTTTCTTAATAGAACTTTGGACGTTTGATGTTATATAATGAAATTTTTGAGACATTAAAACTGTCCTCTTTTATTTATTCATAATATGTACTAGGTCACAGTTTATTGTATAGGTATAGTTACAGTTAAGAAAAACTACATTTATTCACGCTGAGGTGTATAAAAAATCTTTAAATTCTCGTAACCTCATTTATACTCAATTGAATTTTTAGAAGATAAGTATAACTCGTGCGACCTAAGATGGCACCTAACTCAAATTTCAGTCGTTTAAAGTACTGAGTGTAAGAAATATATACTTTATTCTAGTTTTATTAAATTTCAACATTTATTTTGCTTCAAGTAGTTTCTCATAACACACTACTTTATCTTATGTGGTACTTTACGACCTGAGTTAAGAAAATATATATGCATACCAATAGGAAGCAGGCCTCATTCATTATTAACCCGAATGCATTCTTCGTGCAGTGATTTAAATAATATTAGGTAATACCTAATATCATTTTAAATGAAGTAAGGAACTGAAATATGGTTATGAAATACAATTTTAAATCGTCATGATAAGCATTTTAATCGTAGTCTCTAAATATCATATTATATGGATTTTCTTTATTTTAAACTATTGCGTCTCATAGTCGTCATGGTGTTATTTTTTTGTGGGACCTTTCTTAAAACAATTGGGTTATCCAGACGAATCTAAAAATATATGAATAAAATAAATTCGTGTAGTGATTTATATGACATTAGGTAATACCTAATAAACTAAAATTATTATGTAAAGATTCGTGCAACGGCAATAGTGATGCTAACGCTACTCGCAAGACGTCAGAGGGGTATCACGCGGGGGAACGGTATCATGTTTCGTTTTGAGCCAGGTGCCATCTTAGCTCGCACGAGTTATCATGAATCATGTATTGCGGGGGGCTTTACAAATATTTACAGACACAAATAACAAAAATAACAATTATTTGTGAATCACACATGTATTAATCAAACGCACTACACTAGGCGTAGCAGAAATTGTCAGGACAAACAACTACGTCAGTAAAATTAACCCTCATTAAGGCTTTAAAGCCAACAATTTCAGACATTAGTATTTGTAATATGCTCATAAAGGCATATTATGTGTATGGCAACAAGTAACTTGAGATTCCAGTGAGTTAGTGTCAAGAGATCACTGGTTATAAACACGTCAAGTTCTATGGGAGCCGACCTCTGTATTCTTGCGAAAATGGGGAATGTTTGACAACTCAATGTCTTGTGATATTTATCAGAACATATTTGAATGTAATAAACAGCTTGACGCCTTTTACACACTACTTATCGTCTCGTAACAAACTAGGCAGAGAGTCTCTTAAGATAATTGGGCTACTTATATACATACAAGTAGTTTTAAACACATAAATTACACCGACCTGAAACATAACAAGTTTAAAATCAGTACAGAAAATAACTGTCATGCTTTTTGACCTTAACATTTTGAAGCAAGATGTATTATTCTTTTTAGAAATAATATGATTTTCTAAAAACGTTCTATTAAAGGGACTAATATACAAAAAGAAAAATGTCCATATAAATATGAAAGTTGTAGTTTCATAATAATAAACAATTATCAATCGTAAGTAGAGTACTCAATTCAAAAAGGGATCTTCATTTCAGGTACAAAACTCTAATTGCTCTCTGTAAAAGATTTAAAAAAACAAACAAAAATATTTCAAAAAAAAAGAAGAAACAAAACAATATTAACACCGTGACCGATAACAGGTGTAATCACCCTCCGACGTAAGACCGGAATAACTTCAATGTCCCACACTGCACGTACGCTCTATGTGTTTATCAATTAAACCGTAACTCCCCTATGCACTACAGGAATGCAGTTAAAAAACATCTTTAGTACTCGCACATAGCTCTCGCATTTTAAACTCTAACTCATTGGTATAAAACCCAAAACATTAGCAAATAGAACTTTGTCACAAAAACAATATTCAATTTATCGACGCGTCAAAGAAATTTAAACGTTAAGTCAAGGTGTTAAAGTTTAAATTGTTGGCAATTGTGGAGTAATTTGTCGTGTTTTGTAGAGAGAGGGGTGAGCGTGCACGCTGTTCGGAACGGTACGTCAAGTGCTATTTATTCAATGAAGGTATAAATTGGGATTCTTTTTCTGAACCAAATCATTTGTATGAATGGAATGGAACTAGGTACGTACATTTAATTATCGAATACCTAAACACATTTGACATGTCATTTTTCTTACTTTTAAGTCAGTAAACAGACACAGGGCCTATACGACAGTAAAGGAGTATCAAAATTCTAAGCTATCACTCGTACTTAACATCACTGTCAGAAAATAAGATCATTAAAATAGTCTTATTATCTGACCCCGAATACTACCTAAGTATAGTGTTTGTTTAATATAGTAATTTAAAAGTCTACATCTCACTTAGCCTGCCGTGTGTAGTTTTAGTTTAAAATGTAGATATATATTTATTAAATACTTACAGATTTGTAATTGCGTTTGACAAATGGGACAGAAATTAGACAGGTAATAATCAAGGCGCTTAGATCAGTCAATTTAAGTAGTTTATTATTGGAATGTGGAATTAAGAAAAGTTTATTCCACGTAAAAACCACGTGTTTTACACCTCATGAAAAACTAGAATAAAATATAAAAAGCGGCCAAGTGCGAGTCGGACTCGCCCCTGAAGGGTTCCGTATCAGCAAGTAACACCATATAAAAGTTCTTGTAGTTCGTTGTAACTTTCATCGATGTTTATAGACTAGTGTATTGATTGGATGAAAGGTAAATTGCGTGTTACGATTTATGACGAATTAAAAAAAAACTACTCACTAGATTTCGTCCAAACCAATTTTCGTTGGTAGTTTGCATTTTAATGTACAACATATATTTTTTTTAGTTTTATCACTCTCTTATTTTAGAAGTTAGAGGGGGGGGGGACACACATTTTTCCACTTTGGAAGTGTCTCTCGCGCAAACTATTCAGTTTAGAAAAAAATGATATTAGAAACCTCAATATCATTTTTAAACACCTATCCATAGATACCGCACACGTATATGTTTGATGAAAATTTTTTTATTGAGTTTCAATTCCAAGTATGGGGACCCCCAAAATGTATTGTTTTTTTTCTACTTTTATGTAAAAATCTTAATGCGGTTCACAGAATACATCGACTGACCAAATTTCAACAGTATAGCTCTTATAGTTTCGGAAATAATTGGCTGTGACATACGGACGGACAGACAGACAGACAGACAGACTTGACGAATCTATAAGGGTTCCGTTTTTTGCCATTCGGCTACGGAACCCTAAAAAGGAGACCCTGGGGGTACCTGTTTATATTAACTTTTTCAAAAAGAAATTTCATGTGACAGGTTATAGATTTATACAGAGCAGATTTCCATTTATAAAAGCCTTTTAAAAAACAAAGCATGGAACCGTCGCCATTAATATCGAATTACTTTGTAAAACCGTTACCAAGAGAGAGAAAAAACCGACAATCGGAAATCGCTGATTTTCGTTAAGTACACGTTGGGGAGCTTTATACATTATAAGTATAACGAAGCCGGCAAAGGGATTAACTTCATTCGGCCTTATACCTACCGACAGACATTTGATGACGGTGCATATTTATTTATTTTTTCGTTTGATAATCTCTTTGATGGTCGGACACTAAGAAAAAGTTATTTTTAGTTCACATAAATGCCTATGGTACTGTTAGTCTGTGTCTTTGATTTTTTATTGTACCATAAAATCAGTTTATTTTTGACTTTGGAGTTCATGCTTCGATGTCATACAATTTAAGGGCTAAGTGTGAACAGTGACTAGGGTTTTTTTTCTTTTAGTGTTTCAGACTTTGTTCTATCTAACCTGAAGAAGCTTTCTTTGACGTATAACTCTATTCTGTGTGTGAATTTTTCGATTAAAATGCCGGTACACGGGGTAGAAGTGCGTTCTATTTTTAAAAATACGTAGCTTAAATTTCTGGCTTTGATTATATACATGTCTAGATGGAGTGTTGCGCTGCATTTGCAATAAAAACAACAGGCCAGATTTGCAGGGCTTGTGTGCATGTTACACACACATGCAAGCGTAGTCTACGGGCGCGCGCATGACGTGGCAGCGTTCTGAGTGATACCAGCCCTTGAATGTTATCCATAAAAGGAGGGAAAATAATTGTGTATTGATTTTGAGATTTATAAGTATGTAATTTGTATTAAATTTAAAGTCAGTCAATATGTATTAGAGTTTTTGCTTTTGAGTTACTAGGTAAAATATATGTTGGTGAAAAAGTGAATTGCTATTAAAGCTTATTTATTCTTAATACTTAACAACAATTTGGTAGAAATATACCCTGTGCCCTAGAAAGTAGTCTGAGGTTCCGGTACTTTGAAAGGCGGACGAAGGAAAGCCAACTCACAGAGGCCTTTAATTAAGTTAATATACAACATAGTTATATTTAATTTAATTACTATATTTTTAACTAGATGTTCCTCGCAATTTCTCGTAAATCTTGTTTTTTATATCGTTCTTGTTAAAAACTCAAAGAAGGTATAGCTTCCGATTAGTGAAAGAATTTTCAGAATCGGTTCAGAAATTCTGGAGATTAGTGCGTTTAAACAAACAAACAATCTCTTCAGCTTTACGTCGTACATACTACTTTCATTATTAGCATCCATGGAGCAGCAAAATTGACACCCATATCAGATTAACAATATCTACCACCTTAGATTTAAAAAAATATGATATATACATATATAATATGTATTATCCAGCACTATAGTTATGATTCAACATTTTGTAAATTGGCTAACACTCACATGGGAAATTTAAATTCAATTAACAGGCAACCCTGTAAAAATGCCGTCAAAATGGTGGTCGAACTTTGATAAAATTTCACTGAGTTAATTTAATTATTTCTTTACAATATAGTTATTTAAAGTTTACTTACCGATGATAACTAATTTTTTTAGTTGATTTCAATCGTCCAAAGTAATTCCTGCACACTTTTATCATGCAAAACGTCATTTTTATACGCCACTCAATACGTGTTTACCGTACAATGACAGTAACGCCACTGATCGGCCGCGACGAGCTTAGTCTCTTACAGTTAAATACTATTTTTTTGGACGTTTAGACGCTCGAACTCTCTATCTAGACATGTTTATAATCAAAGATTTCTGGTTAGCTTAAAAAGTAATACAGGTTAATAACACTGGTTTTAAATGTCAGTCACCATCTGGGCAATAGTTGTAATCTCTGTAAAAGGGGATATGGGACGTAAAACGCATCGCACTTTCTGCGACTAACAACTATGGGTTCTTAAATGGTTTGACACCCTAGTGATTTATATGACAAAAATATTGTGCTGCACAAACTAAAAAACAAAACTAAAACCAGTGTTATTAACCTGTATTACTTTTTAAGCTAACCAGAAATTTAAGCTACGTATTTTTAAAAATGGAACGCACTTCTACCACGTGTACCGGCATTTTAATCGAAAAATTACGCGCAAGAAGTTCTCTCACATAAATATTAATATATTTGATTTTTTCTGGCCGTGTACGGCCATGAATAAAAAGTGTACCGCCACCGAAGGCGGCAACACTTCTTTATTAAAAGAGTAATGATATATATTGGAATTTAATATTTATGAGGGCCATATTTATTTACAAATTACAGGTAAAAATGCAAATTATGATGCTATTATCTGCATATTCATAGGTTGTTTTACAACATTGTTTTAGATATGCGTGATAGTAAAAAGTATAGTCATGAATTACGCCACATAATTGTATCATAAATAATTTAATTAGATTTTTAAAACTCCATATAAATTAATAAAATTTAAAAAAATGTAGAGGTAGGTATAAGTATGAGTGAACCTAATGCTCTTAGGGATGTCAGTCTTCAATAGAAATGACACGTAGATGTAAGTACCTATACTCTAAGTAGTAGCACAGCTAGACAAAGGTCAACTGACTCTCCCATTGCACGTCACTATTTTCGGTTCTGGGCTTTTTTTGTGAATGCTCTTTAATATCCAATTAAATTTCCACATTTATAATAACACAATATAAATCGATTAGCACTAATTCCATGAGTCATCTTTACTCGAAAATAAAGAGAAACTACTTTTACATAATTATTAATATAAAGATTTTCGAAACAGGCTTTTTAAATAAAAACCATTACTTATCTTTTTGAAGCGTCTTGTGCGACCTTAGCGCGATAATATCATTCTCCCGCCATTTTTATTCACGTCTGACATAAGTTTAACATATCTGTGGCACGACTAGTCAAGTCCGAGTCATACATATTTATGTGTGCAGTATTAAGTTCAATGCTACTTGCCAAGGTTGTTAGTAGGTACCTGGCGACAATCACACATTCACACCTAGATCGGACGTAAGTATTCGCGCACTTTAGGTGGCTTAGTCTGAGCAGAGGACATGCTTTAGAAAATATAGGACTTCGCAGTAATGTGGAAATAAAAACTTATTATAAACTGTTTCAATCAATCGTTTAAAAGTTACATACAGGTTCTCTTTTTTTTATTTAAGCCTACCAAAGTAACTCTATTCTGACTGATGGAAGGCATGAGTAGAATCCAAGAGTAGGAATTACCATCCTCATTGTGAGTGTGGTGACGGATTAAGAATACAAGTGTCACCACCCCTATTCATTCCATAGATGTTGTAAGAGGCGACTAAAGGAACAAAATAAGCAGCTAACATCACTGCCAAGAGAAGGAAAACTTGAAACAAACCCTTTACCAACCCGTCTGGTCAGCGTGGTATAGTAGGCTAAAACCTCCTTTCTAAGGAGTGGCCTATATCCAGCAGTCTACTGTTAAAGACTGTTGATGAATGATGATTGTGAGTTCAGACAATGCAGCATGGGACCTCTAACCTCGCTCACGCTCACCAACTAAACACGAAAGCCCGAATTCTGTCAATTTAGGTTGATCTTCTGTGCGAGGGTATTACCGCCCATGTTGAGCTGACCCATTCGTGTTGAAAACAGCGTGGATTTACTTATATAGGTACTTGCTTGAAATCTTTTTACCCAATTGCGCCAGAATGAGTTGTTTTTCGAGTGTATTTAGGTTAGTAGATAGGTAGGTATTTTGTAAATTTGAAAATGCTAAAAATAAGGTTCAGTTTTGTAAATCTTATTTAGACACTTATACTATTCCACACAATAGGTACATGTAAGTATGTATTTCGTACTTTCTCCAAGAGATAGAAGGATATTGGTATATTTTTTATGCATTACGTCTGGCAATACTAAACATTACATGTCTATATTTAACAGAAAAACATCCAACGTGTAACCAAAATGTAAACACGCTCTTTTGTAAAGAGAACAACAACAATACTAGAGAGAAAATTATAAACAAATATTAAGTACATCAGATAACTTCTTTGTTGGTATAACAAACACAATAGATAAATTTTATCTTAAGCTGTTGGAACACTCCATTTAAAAGAGATAAGTTCATAAACAGAAAGAAAACTCAAAGCTACCCACGCTTTAACACCCTAAAAAGTACAAAAGAATTATTTTATATTTTATACATTTTTAACTGTCACAACCTTTTTAGTCTGTGAAAGCTGTCACCTGTCACAAATATTACCAGCTGTAAAAATAAGACGGCTTTTAAATAAAACTTCTTAATTTCTTAAATCGATTATACACGAGCGTTGCGGGTTGGGACGAAATTTAAAGTTACGCCATCTCAGATTGATCGAAACCAGCTTCTTAAGCAGGCACCACACTTCGCTATGCGCTATTCGTTATGCGGGTTATTCGCGCGCATACGGCGAAGTGTGGAGAGTATATTCGTTTCGTTTACCATAAAAATGACAATGACACATCTCTACAACACACATATTTGCATTATTTGATGCTTATTTGGCATACCAGTTCGAAGTGTGGATGGCATGTTTGTTGTTTGCGCGCATAACTAATATTTGGGCGAATACGGCGCAGACACATAACGAATAGCGCATAACGAAGTGTGGTACCTGCTTTAGAGAGTGAAATGTAAGGACGCTATTTATAAACATACATATTTTATGTAAATAAACATTTCGGAAAATAATTGATAATTCTTCATTTGGTTTAGGCATATAATAGTTCCTGCATATAAACAAAAAACTAAATTAATCTTAAATAATATCTACGGTCAAGTTTTAAGATACCTTTCAGGGATCAAAAAGAGCTCTGTAAAGATTAGATTGGTCCTCAAACTAGTGAAATATAAAGCTATTTGAATTCCTTGAAGTAATTTCATGATCTTTATGGAGTTTAATTAACAGTTAGTTAACTGTACTTGAAAAGACTTTAGAAATACAAAGAATTATTAATCACTGTACTGACGTGAATTACCTTTGATATCGACTTAGCTTTCTACAGCAGTAAAGAAACCACGCTGCCTTTATTTTCCAATATAAGTTTACGATGTTTAACTATTCTATTTATGTTATTGCTATTTAATTATTATTGCTTTATTCTTAAACAGTCTATGTTTCAGATGATTAAATATCAATTAAAATAGCGCTAAGTAAATATATTGAACGCTTTCGAACGTTAAGTTTGACGAACTATTCAAGACGTCATCTTTCTTTAAAAGACAACTGGCGCATTAGAAATATAAATTCTGTATCGTGGGGGACTTTACAAACCTACTTGAACGTGACACAAAGAACACCCAGACTCAGAACAACAGTTTGTGAATCACACAAAGTTTTGGCGATATTTGGTGAAGTAGAGACGACCACCGCTTAAAGTAGAATGTATGCTAATAATAATTAGATAGGATATAGTAGACAAATAGTTAGTTATTCAGTATTTTAATTAGTTTTTCATTTTAGAAATCACTTAATCGTTGACAAAGTATGAACAAGCTATAGCATAATTTTCGAGGAGGGCTATATACTACGTATTATCACCCTACGACTAAAAGGAGCCTAGTATCAAATATAAATATAAAATGTTGCAAAAACGGGCAATTCTTTCCCCTTTCAATTGCTACCATTGCGACCGCTGCGTAAAAAATAATGTTAGAAAGAATTATTCTCTTTCAAAAGTTCTTAAAAAAAGTCCGCGACGTAAAAACCTTTTTAATGGCAAACAAATTTTCTTTAACTGTATGCCTTCACGCTACGGGAAACAGAAGACGTAAATAGGTCTGCGTGGGTAAGCTGGTGAGAAATAAAACAGTCTTCTTCACGTAATAGATTTACTAAAATCATCAACCCGTCTGGCCAGCCTAGTATTATAGGCCAAAACCCCTTTTGTAAATAGAGGCCTACGTTCAACAGTAAATTGTGATAGGCCGTCGATGTTGTTACCAAAGATCATTTATCAAACCCTATTATTTAATTACCAAGTCCATTGCAGCCTGAAAATCCGATATTGACATGTCCCTCCCTAAATTGAGTTGGCTTAATCTTGCAACACTGACTCAGTTAATATTGGACGTTGATGATTGAAATGGGATGGATAGGTTTAATGCTGATAACAGTGATAACTGATAATATATTCCTATAACGCTAAAGGTCTGATCGCCATTTTTTTTATGCATTACTATAATTTTTAACTAGGATTACTAGTAAAAATTATAATAGTAGTAGTAGCTAGTAATTACATTTCTTTTTTATCTGTGCGGAAATCCCCCGGATACCACCATGGTGTGTTGAGTTTTTACCTCAGAATAATATTTATATGTATAATTATAAATAATAAAAAAATGGGTCTTAATATGAAATAAATATTAATATTAAATAAATACGGACATCTGTCACACAACGTCATCTAGTTCCAAACTAAGTAGAGCTTGTACTACGGATACCAGACAACTGATATAAATACATAAACAAATTTTTTTTTGTAAATACATACATATTATACATAGAAAAGCCCGAAACAAATATTTTCAGATAATACAAACATTTGGTTCGACCCGGGAATCGAAACCTAGGCCTTTTGATGGGCAGCCGCATACGATAACCACTACACAGCCTATAGTAATACAATATATCAAAATATTCAAACAACTCACGTACTAAGTATTCACCAAGTGAATTTGACATGTGTAACTATCTACATAAATTGATTTTACGACCGTTTTTAGGGTTCCATAGCCAAATGGCAAAAAACGGAACCCTTATAGATTCGTCAAGTCTGTCTGTCTGTCTGTCTGTCTGTCTGTCTGTCTGTCTGTCTGTCTGTCTGTCCGTCCGTATGTCACAGCCAATTATTTCCGAAACTATAAGAGCTATACTGTTGAAATTTGGTCAGTCGATGTATTCTGTGAACCGCATTAAGATTTTTATATAAAAATAGAAAAAAAACAATACATTTTGGGGGTCCCCATACTTGAAACTGAAACTCAAAAATTTTTTTTTCATCAAACCTATACGTGTGGGGTATCTATGGATAGGTGTTCAAAAATGATGTTGAGGTTTCTCATATCATTTTTTTCTAAACTGAATAGTTTGCGCGAGAGACACTTCCAAAGTGGAAAAATGTGTGTCCCCCCCCCTCTAACTTCTAAAATAAGAGAGTGATAAAACTAAAAAAAATATATGTTGTATATTACTATGAAAACTACCAACGAAAATTGGTTTGAACGAGATCTAGTGAGTAGTTTTTTTTTAATACGTCATAAATCGTAAATCGCAATTTACCTTTCATTCAATCAATACACTAGTATGAAAACATGGATGAAAGTTACAACGAATACAAGAACTTTTATATGATGTTACTTGCTGATACGGAACCCTTCATGGGCGAGTCCAACTCGCACTTGGCCGCTTTTATTGTCTACGAGACATCCAATTTAAATATTTACAATTTAAAACTGTCATCATTTATGTTAGTTGGTTCGTGTGTAATATGTATGTTTATTATGTAATAACATATTGAGGACTAACTTTCGCCCGCGGCACCGCCCGCGTGTATGTCGGTTATCGCGGTAAAAAGTAGCCTATGTCCTTTCCCAAGTTTAGTTCTATCTTTATGCCAAATTTCATAAAAATCGGTTTAGTGGGTTAGGCGTGAAAGCGTTACAGACAGATAGACAGAGTTACTTTCGCATTTATAATATTAGTAGGGATTGATAGTTACTAACCCCCGACGCAAAAAGACGGGGTGTTAATGTTGAAGCTCCCGAACGGATGAACCGATTTTGATATTGTTGTTTTTGTTTGAAAGGTGAATTAGTCGGAAGTGTGCTTAGCTATGTTTGATGGAAATCGGTCTACTCAGTCGGGGTTTGAAAAAAAAAAATGTACTTATTATTTTATGGTGTGTGTGGGGGGGGGGGGGTATATTAGCAGACAGGTGTAAAGACACAAATAAATATAATACAGCGTATGCGACTACAGGTCTGTGGTTCAATTCCCGGGTCGAACCAAATGTGTGATACGTAAATATTTGTTTCGGAGTCTGGGTAGTTTCTATGTATAATATGTATAAATAAATAAAAAATGTATTTATATCAGTTGTCTAGTACCATAATACAAGTTCGACAATTCAAAAGTGCCTGTAACTGGCCTTGAGTGGAGACCGCGTCTCGGTAAACGTAGTGTAGGACGCCCACAGGCGAGGTGGAGTGACGACCTGCGTAAGATGGCTGGCAGGAGCTGGATGCGAGAAGCCCAAAATCGATCACAGTGGTGTGCAATGGGAGAGGCCTATGTCCAGCAGTGGACTGCGATAGGCTGATGATGATGATGATGATGTAACTGGCCTATTTGAAATAAATGCTTTGATTTTGATTTTGAGTTCTGCTTAGTTTGCGACTAGATAGCGTGATGGGCAAGATGTCTGAAATGTCTGAAAAAAAAAATCACATCTAAGAGCAATATAAGTGACTTAAATGAAGAATAACTATCTCATTTGATTGAAAGTATTTCCAAAGATTATTAAGTTACTACGCATTTCTCAATGCTTGTCCAGTTACGAAATCCGCAACATTTTAAACATTTGACGTGCCACTGCGATGTGACGACCCCACAACAAATCGATATAAAACGAACTACCATACACCACCACAATCGGTTTGTCTATAAAAACCAATATACAACGCGCCATATGTACACGACCGCAGACCAGCGGTCAAGTCCACCCCGCAATGGTTACGGAACACCCGTTGCGGTCCCACAGCGATAATGTACAGCTAAATAATGCACTACTGCTGGGACGTAACATGTATTTTATGGGCTATAATCACTACATAGTTTTAAAAGGAAGTTATGAAACGCCATTTTGATTTCGCAAGTATCTTCATTGCTTTTTAATGGTAGCCATGATATATTTCTAAACAGTTAACTTTCAAAGATAATGATTATGAACATAATAAAATATCAGTGTTTGGTCAAGAAAAAGGCCTGCATGGTTGGTCCAGTGCTTTAAGCGGTCACCACGCTCTCTACTGCGCCAACTGTCGTGGGTTCAAATCCCACGGACCATACTTTGTGTGATCCAGAAATTGTTGTCCTGAGTCTGGGTGTTCATTGTGTCCGTTTCATATATGTTTGTAAAGTCCCCGCGACACAAGATGTATATTCCTAATGCGGGAGTTGACATTTAAAAAAAAAATGTTACGCATAACAACGTCGTGGTATTAAACCACATCACATTGAGGGCCTTTGAGAGTCCTCACCTTCGAATAGAGGTTTTGGCTTTTGGCGGTCTATACCACACTGGCCAGACGAGTTCGTCTAGATAGGATATGTTTCAAATATTCCTTCTCTTTGCAATAATGTTTTAATGCGTAGTTTGTTCTCTAAATCTGCTCTTATGAGACCCATGGGGTGAATGAGGATGGTGGCTCAAACCGTTACCATACGAAAAGATAGAGACATAATGCCTGACTACTTAAATAGAGACTCTTGTATAGTTAGGCATCCTCAAATCAATATAGGTATATAAAACAATTTCGCTACTGATTGACTGACAGACAACGCACAGCACAATTTTGGGATGTATCAAATGTTCCTTGAAGTGTGTAGGCGAGCACTTACATAGCATTTTTGAAAATTCCACCCCAAAGAGGATGAAAAAGGCAATTAAAGTTTGTATAAATAAAGCTTTATACATCGGAATAGCACATGGGCGAAGTCGCAGGTAAAAGTTAGTTAGAAATATAGATGCAACTATTTGTCTTTAAAAAATCAATAAGATGAGAAACAACAACAAGAATAACTACTACTTAAAACGTGTTTATGACTCCTGACTTGCAGAGGCTCTTAGGTAGGGACAGGCATACTAGATTTGGGTCCAGAAGGAGATACAACCCTGGCCCCTCCCAAAATAGAAGCGCATAGAGGGCACACCGTGTGGGTTTAGTCGGTTTGAGTCCGATACACCGCACCGCCGCAAACCCCGGCGGGGGTGACGGTACGAGGGGATTACCAAAAGGTAAAAACAAGGCACACTAGACTTCAAAAAACTTTAATTCAAACTTGCAATACGCAGACATGTATTACATTATTAAAAACGTTTACACTACATACACAACAACAATATATTTCACTGGTTTTAATAAAAATAAAGCACAGACGAGAAGCTTTTAGTTCAACCGGCTTATATTTTCCTTTTTAGAGTAGAGAGGCTTTTACCGAACAGAATAATTTATAAAATTTTACCCGCGTTATGACCATTAAAGCACAAAGTATTCTAGATGCATCAATCTATATATGTTGCACACATAATCCGATAATCCCCTGTATGCCTAAAAGGCAGAGGGGCTTAACACGCGCATTTTGGAAAATACAATTTGGTCCTCGTAATGTTAGATACGCATATGTACTACAAACTACGTCGAACCAAAGTTACAGCCAAAAGAAGGAAAACTTTATACAAACTGTGCTAGGCCAGCGTGGTATAGTAGGCCAAAACTTCATTTCTTTCAGAAGACGAACAATTATATTACAAATTGTCAAAACCTTTTTCTTATTTTGATGAGATTGCAACCAGCCGAATAATATCAGCTATTTCTGCCAATGTCAAGTATGTAACGTCTTCTTAGTAATGAATTTAATGATAAAAAATGTGAATGAGATGAAATGGGGACCGTCTTCCGAAGAAACAAAAAAGAATCGTCTGTTAAAACCTAAATAGAGTTGTAATTCTGAAAATAAATATGGCGGCATTTATGAAATCCGAACTCAAAACATCTTAACATCAAACAGAAATAAAATAAGCTACTGAAACCCACACAGCGCAAGTTAAAGCTTGTTAAAAACTTCTCCGAATGATATTATATAAAACGCGAGTACAACAAAATAATCTCGCAATACAACACAGTTTATACAAATGTATTATATTCGTCCTACGTAAAAACTTCCATTGTATTTTATACACGGGAAAAATTCCATGGAAACTTCAATATGTTCGCTTTTACAAAAATGTTTTATATAAAGTATACATCTATACAGTTATGGAAAAAATTACGTTGGTTTTCATTTTGAAATGAAAGGCTTCAAGGAATTTGTTAAAAATTTACTTTGTGGTTTGGGATTATATTTTCACTGTGCAATATTTATTTTGTAGCTCCACTCCAATATTTTGTGTGACGCTGTACTCGAGTTGATGTAGACTTTTTAATTGATGGTGAACCTTTGAGATTTGTTTTTGCTTTATGAAAAGTGTGTAGTACATGTCCGTGATCCAGATAATGTGTTCAACCATTTTTATGATTATCGAAATTGAGACCATGAAATATGTATTTGCATTTTTCTCTGTAATGCAATATATTTTCTTTTTATGGCAAGGCAGACCTTTGATAAAACTTGAAAAACATGGCAAACAATAAATCTCGGTTTTTAAGAAGACTTCCTTATTTAACTCGAACAATATAATGCATTTTGTTGTACAGGCTTTATACGGGAACAATATTTATGATGATTCACTATTAAAGAGCATTGTTAACCCATTTCATAAAATGAGAAGGTTCTATATTTTACTGTGTGTATTTTTATACTTTCTCAAATTTAAATTCAACCGCTACAATATACTTAAATACTAAAATAAATCCACTTATAAAAAAACACAACAAAATTAGCACACGGCTATAAATAACTTTATTACCTGGTTCCTCCAAACAATATACCTGAAATAACCCAGTGGATTGTAATGTAAATTATGGTCACAACACGACACGTCTTCCAGCATACCGTGTCACAATGGATCCGCGCAGTCTCCGAGCTCGGTCACTGACCCCACCGTTGCTGGGCTCTCCCATACTACTTAGCAATTCTATATAAACTTCACATTGTACGTAACTTTGACTTAGGCCTCAACTTATGCCACTTAGACGACTCAGAGGGCTTACTTCCCTCTGTGCTACACGAAAATGGTCCGTCTTATCTTATCGCTTTATTTGTCTTTCGATATCGATTTTCTTGCAAAGATGGGTGTTGAACCGGAAATTTGTCGTTGCTAAGATTTCCAGTCGTATATTTCAACGTTGTGCACAATATATTGCTCTTACGTATAGCTGTGTTTATATAAAGCTTTTACGGTAAATATATTGAAACTGTTTGATGAAAGACGCTTCTGGTATCCGTATTTTCGTCTTCGGAATAACGAAATGTATCCTCGATATGGTTCAAAATGGGTTCGCATCGTTTGTGTTGTATTGTTAGAATTAGTGTACTTAGCCTACAGGTGGAAACTGTGTGTAGACATGTCTTTATACTGTAGTATGTGGATAAAGTAATGTAGCCTTAACGATGTGCAATTTCAAGGTATTTTTCTATGTATAATATGTATGTATTTACAAAAAAAAGTATGTTATTGTATTTATATCAGTTGTTTAGTACCTATAACACAAGCTCTGCTTAATTTGGGACTAGATGACGTTGTGTGTAAGATATCCGAAATATATATTTATTATTTTTACATCTTTAGTCTTAAAAGGCCGTAGCATCACTTTCTAATTCAACAATACCCTTTACCAATATACCACTGGATATAGATATCTCCTTCAAAAAGAATAGGTTGTCATGTTATCCCTCTTTTCAAATTATGCTCGTCCTGTACTGTTCGCTCATTTAGCAAACACCCAAATGCTAAATAGGGGTGGTACTTGGAAATATGAATGTACTAATATACAGTAGATTTTAATTAAGCTTTCAAAGAGCCGTACAGTCCTTTGACCGTGTTCAATTCATAACTCAATGCAAAAGCCCTACACAAATACAACCGAATGTACAAACACACCGGTGGCTTCGGCCGCTGCCGCGCTGTAGTGCATTTAATATCGAAGCGTACAACGAGAGACGACCGTCAAAGGATAATTTATCGGAAAATGTACTTTATTAAACGAACGTATATTTATTTTGTGTTTCGTGAACAGGAATTCGTTTCGGGATTTTAATTAATTTTTCTCTGTCTGCTGTTTTATATAAAGGATAAAGGCAAATGGTTTGATGTTGGGAACGTCGGACTGATTAATATATATTATATGACTACATGTCTATTGACTATCAGACTTATGTACCTATATAAATACATTGGAAACATTGACTAAGCCAAAAGTCGTGGGATTAATTTCCACACAGGATAAAATTATGAGCAAGAATTTTTGTGTGTGGCAATAATTTGGCTATAATATGTATGTGTGTAGAAATATGTATCTACATATATGTTAGATTAGATAAATCAATCATCCTAACGCCGTCCACTGCAGAACAAAGGTCATCCATCCCGGTCACTGGCTAAGGGCCAGAGCACACTAGCTACTTTTAGCATCGGCGATCGGCAACTAGAACCCTTTTAAGAAGCTAAATACGGCGACCGAACGCTCTACACCGCACACTTAAAAACGCCAAACGCGGAGATTGAGTCGCTTTTTAGAAGCGCGACACAGCAGCTGAACGCTACTCTCCGCACACATTTGGATGCCGGTTGCATCGATTTGGCATCTGGCAGTCGCTGAAACGCGCGTTTCCGATACCGCGATCGAATGCAGGAAGTCGCTAAAACGCGATGCAGCTTCGATGCAGTCGCAAAATCGCCGATCGCCGATGCTAAAAGTAGCTAGTGTGCTGTGGCCCTAATGGCACTCAATCGCATGATCAAAACAAAATAATAGCCAATGAAACAAGAGAATGGAGAAATAGAATAGAAAACGAAAAATGTTTGCAACTTGTCTAAAGGGGCAGTTTAAAACTATATTAGGAACAGGTATTCGAAACGAAAGAAACTCTAAGATCCCACAAAGAACTACTATAATAATCTCGAAATACAAATAATATACCTCTTCTTCCAGTCGGTTAACCGTTAAACTGAGATGAGGCCCTCAGATGCATTACTTACAACGTTTCTAAGCAACCAGCGCAATAACTGTAATCACTCAGTTATCATAACTGTTGTGGAGAGCTCGCCTTCTACCGCCGTACACGATTAAAACGAGGTTAAGTGAACACCAACCATTATTGATGGCTATTTTGTTTGTTTTTGAATAGATTAGCAGTACCTACAGTTTGTGTGGTTTGTTTGTTATATAAAAGATTCACTTTGTAAATGAATAAATAAATATTTCGGACATCTTACACAGAAAATCATCTAGTCTTAAACTAAGCAGAGCTTGTTTTATAAATACTAAACAACTGATATAAAGACATAATCATACTTCTTTTTTTGAAAATACATACATTTTATACATAGAAAACACCCAGTCTCCGAAACAAATATTTGTGGATCTCACAAATATTTGGGCCGCCCCGGGAATTGAACCCGAGATCTCTTGATCAACAGCCGCATACGCTAACCACTAGACCAACAAGGCAGTCATAAATTTGAATTTTAAACTCTTTTGAAATAATAAAGATTCTTGATTCTTTATACGAATCTTGAGTAACCACATAGGCTGCTATTCACCATGATAAGCGTCATACAAGCGAGCGTACCTACAGGTAAAAGCTTGTATCAACTACAAAAAACCAACTAAAATAGACAAGCAAAAATCTACTCATAGCGAGTACATTTCTAAAGGATTTTTACAGAATAACCTCGCACAACAAACCGCAATTTGTGGTTGATCCCAGCCAATTGAAAGCTATCCCTCTACATCCCGGGACGATCGATCCCGGGGGATGAGGCCCGGGAAGCGGGATTACTATCCGGGAGACGTCCCACACATGTAGTGTGATTGTTGGATTACATTCCTGTGCTTACATTTCATTGCTTGGAAATAGTAACAAGAGAGGCAGAATTGGTGAATTAGACAGAAAATGAAATATATTGTAAGTAGAAAGGGTAGAACTGCCCTGGTCGAGCCGGGCCCTTCGTGTTGAAACTTGTTTTTATTATATTGAAGCCATAGTGACTCTACTATATAATCTGTGCGTTTTTAGGGTTACGTAGCCAAATGGCAAAAAACGGAACCCTTATAGATTCGTCAAGTCTGTCTGTCTGTCTGTCCGTCCGTATGTCACAGTCAATTATTTTCAAATCAAGTCAAATCAAATCAAAATCATTTTATTTCAAGTAAACCATACAACGGCACTTCTGAAACGTCAAGTAGTCAGTCAGTAGTCAGTCGTGAAGCTAATCGTATATTCCAATTCGTAGATCCTCTGGAGAAGAACAGACAAGAAACTCCATGGACACTCTTTTCCAACATTGTTGTACGACCTTCAAATCTTCAAAAAAAGCGTACTCCCTTCTTAAAGGCCGGCAACGCAACCTGTGACTCTTCTGGTGTACATGGGCGGCGGCAATCACCTACCAGCAAGTGATCCGTCTGCTCGTTTGCCCCCTATAATATAAAAAAAAGCGGCCAAGTGCGAGTCGGACTCGCCCATGAAGGGTTCCGTATCGGCAAGTAACATCATATAAAAGTTCTTGTAGTTCGTTGTAACTTTCATCGATGTTTTTATACTAGTGTATTGATTGGATGAAAGGTAAATTGCGTGTTACGATTTATGACGTATTAAAAAAAAACTACTCACTAGATCTCTTTCAAAACAATTTTCGTTGGTAGTTTGCAGGGTAATGTACAACATATATTTTTTTTAGTATTTTAACTCTCTTAGTTTAGAAGTTAGAGGGGGGGGGGGACACACATTTTTCCACTTTGGAAGTGTCTCTCGCCCAAACTTTTCAGTTTAGAAAAAAATGATATTAGAAACCTCAACATCATTTTTGTACACCTATCCATAGATACCCCACACGTATTGGTTTGATGAAAAAAAAATTTTTGAGTTTCAGTTCCAAGTATGGGGACCCCCAAAATGTATTGTTTTTTTTCTATTTTTATATACAAATCTTAATACGGTTCACAGAATACATCGACTGACCAAATTTCAACAGTATAGCTCTTATAGTTTCGGAAATAATTGGCTGTGACAGACGGACGGACAGACAGACAGACAGACAGACTTGACGAATCTATAAGGGTTCCGTTTTTTGCCATTTGGCTACGGAACCCTAAAAAACTGGTCTCTGTCTTATAGAAAGCATGAGCAGATTTCAAGAGTAGATAGGGGTCACCATCTTCGTTGTGAATGTAGACATTGCAGTTTGGTGCTCTGCATTATTGGGCTTCCTTTCTAACACTCACAAACGATACACGGCAGCACGAATGCTGTTATTATAGGTCAGTATTCTGTGTGAGGGTTGCAAAAGGAAGAGAGGTAGACCGCAGAAAAGGTGGGATGACGACATCAGACAAGTGGCGGAAGTCATGTGGAACAGAGTGGCGCACGAAGGAGCGAATGGAAAAGGTTGGAGGAGGCCTTTGCTGACTGGCAAACAGATCTAGGGATGATAACCAAGGAGCAGATATTAGTTTAAAAGGTTATTTGGTTTAAAATATTAGTTTTAAGTTTAAATTCATTGTAATAAGTTTTTAGAGATCTGAATAAAAAGCTATATTATTAATATTATTCTGTGTGAGGGTAGTACTGCTCGATCGAGCCAGCCCGTTCGTACTGAAATCAGGGTGGCATTACTCTTTGGTTCTGCTCAAGCTTTGTTTCAGTTTTTACATACTACATTACTTTTTATCCGAGCCGACATTCACACATATTCACATATATATTTAATCCTCGAAAGGGGCATATAGAGGAAGGCAGGCAATTGAAATGACAATCTATCATCTAACAAAGCAAAAAGACAGGTATTCTTATCCTCCGACATTCAACATCGTAGCTAACGTTATCTAAAGCTATAAACTTAATGAACTAATTAGAGTAACAGTACTTAACTGCGCTATGTCGTATTATATCCTTATTTAGCTGGCACTCGTTTCAACAGATCGATCACTAAAGTAAATATTTGTTCAGTAAATATTTATAGAACGGTATTAAGCTTAAACACGATACTTTTATCATCTACCAGCGAAGATTGAGATGTGTTAGGGTTGCTACACACAATTAATATGTCAGAACATTACATTTATTTTTTTGTTTCGGCGACTGGGTGTTTTTCTATCTATAATATGTATGTATTTACAAAAAAAAAGTATGTTTATGTATTTATATCAGTTGTATAGTACCCATAATACAAGCTCTGCTTAGTTTGGGACTAGATGACGTTGTGTGTAAGATGTCCAAAATATTTTTATTTATGTATTTATTTAAGTCTGTGTGGTGATGGATTAAGAATACAGAGTGTCACCATCCCTATTCATCCCGCCGGTGTCGTAAAAGGCGACTAAGGGATAAACTACGCAAGACAACATCAATGCAAAGAGAAGGAAAACTTGAAACCAACCCTATACCAACCCGTCTGGCCAGCGTGGTATAGTAGGCCAATACCTCCTTTTCAAGGAGAGACCTATGTCCAGCAGTGGACTGTTAAAGGCTGTTATATAATATAATATAATGTATAATACGAATAAAACTGCCGACAAAATTTTTAAATTCATATCAGTAGGTACTGTAGATAATATCAGTACCGGATATGGTTAAATCCATTTAATCTTCCCTTACTAATCTGCACATAACCCAAGGGAATAATATACTTTATACATTAAAGTGGAACAAGGGGATATCGATCCCGACCTACATTATCACGATTAATCATGTGAACGTCTTCCTTTAACGTGCCTAACGACTTCCGCTTCCGTTGTACATAATACCGACATTTATATAGCATATAAAGATTGTTATACAGATTATATATCTTGTAAGTACATACACGTATATCTATATAGGTATACATTACGAGACACATGACGTTATCTCGTTCAGGAGGAGTTCCTCTTGAGGAATAGAATACAATGTATCTCCAAGACAAAGGTAGATTGCTTTCTCAAATGTCATACCTGGCATGGTCATGAAAACAAAAGTACATGACGACATCATATTGAAAAACACGTCAATTTCGGTAGCATCGAACTATTGAATAAGTTCTAATCTTGAATCGCGCTAATGAAGTTCTCGCGTCAATTAACATATAGGTACACAATTTCTCGTCATCAAACGTCGGACTGTGGTTCCCACATGTATATCAGGTCTTCTCCTTTTCGCAATAGAATCCTGGCATCTCACAATGCAGAAATAAACCAATTTATTGTAAACAGTAGTACTTAACTAAAATCTCGCTTACAAGATCGTTTTATCATCACACAGAATTCAAGTTAAGTGCAATAGAACGATTCCTAAAATGTACAAGAAAAGAACTCCACTAAAAATCAATATTTGCCAGTCTCTTAATGGCGACAGGCCTGCCCCATAAAGATATGTCGTACCATTAGCTTCCACGACTGCCTTACCCCGTGAGGGAAAGGGTAGATAATACTGAACGAAAAGACATTAAAATCATATTAGGTTAGAAATTCTTGGCTATCACATTACATATAACTGTTACGTGATAGACTTACGATAATTTCAACGTTTTCATGATAATATAACTGTTAGGAGCTTATCCGTAAATAGGTAGATAGAGGTATAATAAAACGCTCTTATTTTGACGACTTTATTATCCGTGTGGTGACGGATTAAGAATACAAGTGTCACCACCCCGTGTATTCATCCCGCGGGTGTCGTAAGAGGCGACTAAAGGAACAAAATAAGCAGCTAACATCACTGCCAAGAGAAGGAAAACTTGGAACAAACCCTTTACCAACCCATCTGGCCAGCGTGGTATAGTAGGCCAAAACCTCCTTTCAAAGGAGAGGCTTAGTGGACTGTTAAAGGCTGTTGATGTTGATGATGATGATTTTGACGACTTTACTATAATCGAACTCAAGTAAAAGGCATAAATTATCTCGTTAACTGGACACACATATTATCAGTAGTCACTCAGAATTTAGAGGTAGTAGAGCCATGTTGATTTCAGCACGGATGGGCCGGCTTGACCGGGGCAGTACTACCCTCACACAGAAGACCATCCTAATAATGACAGTATTCTTACTGTCATATTTCGTTGGTGAGTGTGAGACCGAAGGCCCAATAATTTTGATGCAGAATTATCTGACCAGGCCGCCTAGGTATGGGTCACCATGCTGCATTGCCTACCCTCACAATGAGGATGGTGACCCCTACTCCTGGATTCTACTCATGCTTTCCATCAGGCAGAGTAGAGTCACTTTGTTAGGCTTAAATATATTTAAAAAAAAACAGAATATGTGTGTCCAGCAATTATTAGAGTAAAATATTTTTTTTTTTGGCATTCTTGAACATATTTACGCTCGTTTCTAATTAGTTATCGCATGATGTTGTTATACAACCTTCTTTGATAAATGATCTATTCAAAATTTTAATAGTTTTCCAATTGAAACCTTAAGTTTCTAAGATTAGCGCGTTTAATCAAAACAAACAACTATTCAGCTTAATATTATTACTAAAGATCTAAAGTATGTGCAAGACACCTGTTATGGCACATAAAAATCTTTAACATGTGGCTATTCATTTTATGAGTTAACATCTGTATTTTATGTTTAAATTTTACTCACTTTAGAAACAATAAATTACAACACACCCTTATTTGATAGTTGTTTGATAAGACTAGTCGTTCAGGCAGTAAACTTTCAATTAGCACTTTTCGAATATTTATTTAATTAATTAATCATTTATTATAATTTAGTTGAATTATTTTTTTTGTGCTATAACTTAAGTTAAACACTCTAGAATTTTAGAAATAGGCTATATCACACTGATAGAATTTTTCAATTGGAAATTGTAGTATTATTATTTTTTTATTAAATCGTTTTGTTTGAATACTTTAATTTATGACTGTAAATTAAAACCATGGCATACTTTGTTTTAAACGTCTGATTTAAGAAAGTAATCACTCTTTAAAAAAAAACATTGTACAACCTTACAAAGAGTATTAGAAAACTTAAAAACAAGTTTAAGTAAAAGCGCAGTTACAAAGACTGTTGAAACTAAAACAGAAGAGCACAAGTTCCAAGCAATGGAGAGCTAAATATCTACTTTATTTACAGAGTCTTATGGTTCAAAATCAAAGAACACTACCAGATACTACTTACTGTCTTTAACTCCCGTTAAAGAGATAGTCGTTAGGAAACATTAGACGGAGTATAGATAGCCCTTTTTTTATTTTTAAGCCTGCCAAAGTGACTCTACTTTGCGTGGTGGAAAGCATCAGTAGAATCTACTTGTAGTGATCACCATACTCATACCTTCCGTGTGGTGACGGATTAAGAATACAGAGTATCACCACCCCTATTCATCCGCGGGTGTCGTAAAAGGCGACTAAGGGATAATCTACGCAAGACAACATCAATGCAAAGAGAAGGAAAACTTGAAACCAATCCTATACTAACCCGCCTGGTCAGCGTGGTATAGTAGAACAAAACCTCCTTTCTAAGGAGAGGCTTATGTCCAGCTGTGGACTGTTAAAGGCTGTTGATGATGATGACTATGCAGTATGAGAATACGGCCTATTGAGATAATTAGCATCATTGGGTATTCGGTCTCGGACAGCAGCACACACACAAACACAACACGACAGAACGAATGTTCCATGGAATGTTACTATAATTGGATTTGAGAATTAGAATCATAGTTTAGTAGAAAAAGATACTAATAAGTATAGCAAATGAATGAAGAGTAAAACAAATGACGCTCTTTCTCAGATGCAGTTTTTTAAAACCAATGCTTAGGGATTCTCAAAATTTGGCAACTTTTGATTCTCGCACAATTATTAGTATTGTAATCAACACTATCATTGTTACTCGCTTATTAAGTTTACAAGTAAAAAGCTTATTAATTCCCTTTCTTGAAAAAAGTAAAGTTAGACGATGTTCTCTTAGAGATGTAAGACACAGCAGGCTAACGATTTACTTGAAGACACCCCACTGAGGAAATACTCTACAGAAGAGTGCATTCTATTATAGTATATTTTTCTATAAAACAAGTGCTTCCATTAAATTGATGGCTCCTATAAAATAAACAAATCCACGGAAACAAAACATTAAACAGTCATTAGTTTCTAACCTTCCCACGTACTGCGACAACACACACCTACGAATATCCTCATTTTCGCGTTAAAATTCGCATTCCCACCCTGTGGCACATCACTACCCACGCTCCTATCGATCTCACAAGATATAAAATATACCCACATATATCACTGTAACAAAAGCCATTGGAAAACAATTCTTATCGTTGATATCATATGATCGTTTTTCGACTAACACCCTATGACCTACAAACATGTAGGATTAATTTGCTACAGGGCCGTATTCGGCTGAAACGCTTTTCGGATGAGATGACGTCATTAATTTGATAAATTTTAAGCTGCCAGTGTGTATGTCGTGTTTGACATACTTCGTTACGAAATTTATAATTTTATCAGTAGATACGTACATATTACTCGTACAGTTCAGTTATGACGAAACTTCCACGAAGGAAAGACAGAGGTAGAAAGCATTTTCCTGTTTTGAATAAAGGGAGCAAAGAAACATACGAGTCCTTTGACAGCTATTATCTAACGTCGCTTTTAGATACTCGGGACTAAGGAGTGTGAGTTGTCGCCTTTGACTCCTTCAAACCAGGATCATGTAAACAATAGAGTTTGGCTCAGCTCACTCAATAAACAGAGAAAAAGGTTTCAGAAGCAAAGAGGAATCTTTCAAATTATAAAAATAATAGACCTGAAAGAAAAACTACATACTTTGAAACGACGCAAACTATAAGTCTAGATTTTTTTAATTCAAAACGTAATTCCAAATGGTTTTCTTAGAAATGTATACGCAATTTGTCACCTAGTAGTCTCAAGGCGTATTTAAAAGAAAACCTGCACTTAGCTCATGAAACAAAAAGTAATAAATGTATTAAACATAGAACATAGAACTTGCTGAATGGTATTCCGGACATAAACATAATCCTGTTACACAGACGTGACGAATGTGACAGACAAGAGCCCTGCTTAGATAGCCGGTGGGAGGTCTAGGGCGGCGGCGTCCTACCAAACTGGTCTACCAACTTGTCCGGGGACTGGTTGCTCATTACAATACAATTCCTTTCCTTATATAGTATAAATAGATGACTGACTCTTTGTTCTAGCGATTAGCGTATGCGAACACAGATCAAGAGATCTCAGGTGTGATTCCCGGGTCGGACCGAAAGTGATGTTGAGTTTTTCTTACAAGAAATTCGATATAACGGCCCGGATATTGGTTGTGTTTTATGACCGTGTCTCGGAGAGCACGTTATGTCGTCGGTTATTATAAATATGGTAACACCGTAGGGCTCAGTTAGTATGTATTAAGGTAGCTATGTAGGGTAAGGTACCCTTCAAAGAAATAAAGATACTGACATCATTTAGACAATCTCTCCTATTGGCGTTGGGGACTTAACAGTAGTAATAAAATGCATAGATAGGAACCAATTCTCGAAAAATACAAAGAAAGAAGGAGTCGAGACGACAAGAGACAGATGGCTAGTTTTATAACCACCCCTTCACGGGAAATAAGCGTCAGTGAACGTATTTATGTGTTTTATGTCCTCTGAGATTTCGCCACTCTCTGAGTCCCACTCGGACAGACTAACTTTCCTCGAAAGTTATACTTATGTAGTTATGTTTCGAAACATAGGTATATATAACTAAACAAGAAAATCATTCAACCGTCTATAATTTTTTATATTTGGGAGGAGAATTTCTCAGGAATTCAGTCACAACTTGTTTTGGCCGATAAAACCAATCACAATTTTAGACAAGTAGATATGCCTTCATCCATACGGACATATTTGATATTATTGAGGTTTTTCCTTCTTTGTACCCTTCAAATCTTTATAAAATATATTAAAGAAAAGACAAGGCTAGACATGTCTGAAGTTGTCATACATGAAAAAAAACGGTAAAGGGTAGTTTAATAGACAGGTTGGCTGACAGCCAGCCTTTGATCATGACCAAATCTGGAACGCGATAGTTCAAAGTCTATATAGAATGTTTGAAACGACACGCGCCATTAAAGAAAAGATTTTAAGTAAAATAACACAAACAGTGTAGTGTAAATATTGGTGATATTTTGTTAACCTGATTTTTGAAGCGGCTTGTTTACACTCGACACTTGTTTGATAGCTTAAAAGGTTTAGAGTTAGAACCTCGACGACATTGAGAAGTGACAGTTTCAGATTCGGAAAATAATTTGGAGTTTATTTTATCTATTTTTGGGTTCTTTTAGGAGTTGACTAAAAAGTTTAGGTAGCTGGAGCTGGAAGTTTAGTAAATACAATTGACATGTGAGAATTCACCAACATGGCGCTTATAATTCTAAATTTGAACAACCGACTCCTATCGTCGCCGTCTGTTCTCAGAATATTTAAATATTAATCGATTCTTGTTGCTTTTTTATTTCATTTAGCATTAGTATGGAGCCTAATATGTCTATGCTCAATATCTTTTCCGACAGCATATTGAATTTAAAGCATCATGCAAATACTTTGTGGTCAAGCGAAACTTATTATTTATAAATCACAACTTAAAACTAAAATAGTTTTTAAAAGCCATAAGTAACACAAGTTACATGTTGGATTTCGTTCACAATACAGATTTCATTCGACACGATGAAACTCATTTAAAAGAGACGACCATAGGCTCATGGATTAAGGATAGGTACCCTTGCCTTTAACGTCATATAGAAAGCAATTATAATAATTATTAACAAGTACCTATCTACACTCGGTTCCAAAAATAACGGGTCAGTAATAACGGGTCAGTCACATAAACCCGAATATCTCCCGAACTACGTATGCCATCCTAATGAAACGAAGACTGTTCAATTGAGAATTTAATTATACAGATAAAAAATAAAATAAAACTTAGTTACACCCACAATATTAATCTTAAATTAAAAAAAAACTAAAGTAGTCATATTTTTCTTAAGATTACATTTTTTTTATGATTGTTTTTTTGCTGTTTTTCATCACTTTCTTCATTTAATACTTTGTATTGCCTCCACGTGATGAAGCCTCCAGTGATGAAAAACAGCAAAAAAACAATCATAAAAAAAATGTAATCTTAAGAAAAATATGACTACTTTAGTTTTTTTTTAATTTAAGATTAATATTGTGGGTGTAACTAAGTTTTATTTTATTTTTTATCTGTATAATTAAATTCTCAATTGAACAGTCTTCGTTTCATTAGGATGGCATACGTAGTTCGGGAGATATTCGGGTTTATGTGACTGACCCGTTATTTTTGGAACCGGCTATACGTACTGTACTGATATGTATTTACGCACAAACAATTATCTTCAAATCTTCTAATGTTGTCATATTCAGGAAGTGACGTAGGTACTTATCGACAGAAGTGACAGGAAAAAAATCACTAATGACAAGTACACAACTTCAGCATGGTACAGTTGCTTCAAAATTTAAATCGTAAAATTCAAATTTCGAAATACCTGTACAATGAATCTTTACAAATTTTTATTACGTACGTATTTATCGATTTATCTTATCGAGTGTTGATTACAAACTATTTAAAAAAAAAGGCTTGTAAACATTGCATAAAGCTGCTATTTTCCTATTTATAACTCTACTATGCTACTATGTATTACTGATACTGACTGATACTGAATTACTGATACTATAGAATAATTGGGCCTCCGGTCTCACACTCTCGAACGAAATACGAACAGCAAGAATGCTGAATTATGGGTTGTCTACTGTCAAGTGTGACCTCAGTCGACAAAATAAAATTAAATACAAAATATTGCACTTAATATCGTAAAAAGCATATATATATTTTGATACAAAACCATGCTCGCGATCCAATTAGTTATTTTGTGACACGCCATCAATTACGAGTACTGCAGACTGACAGATTACCTACAAAAAATACGCTCCAACCAAATTAAAAAAAAAGCGCTTTATCATTTTCCCGCTTAAATATAACATTCTAAGTGATTCCTCTTGTTCAACTTATTTAAAAATAGAATACAATGAAATATTTAAAATAGGAACGTTCTTTTATTTTTAAGAGCTCTCTGTAATTTAGGCTGTCTATCTACTCAAATCTTTACCGAGGGTCCCTTTTCCCTAAATAACAGTAACAGAAATTCCCAAATATACGAATTATGAACGAAATTAAACTGTATCCTACATTTAATAAAATTTATATTTAGTCGAGTGCGTTCAATAATTTCCATCCAGTTAGCTGTTATCTATAAATTAAAATATATATGTTGACAACGAAATTAGGTGCTACTACACTACACAATTAGGTTACACAAAATTTATTGTAAGGTACGTAATAAGGGTTTAACATAAATAACAAAATTGAAATTACTATACAATCCACATTTATCATTCTTAGAATAAAGCTCCATTGTGTCAAAATGACTAATTAAATACAAATTTTCATTATCTCTCCGTGATTAAACGGATTAATGTGAAAATGAATAAATCTAAAAATACTATTTAAGTTTCAAATACAATCAATGATATTACTATCTATTCATACTATTTCTTCAAAAAACACTAAAATTGTAAGTAGGTTAATTATGTTACTGATTTCACATACATACTCTATTTCTTAAATTCTTGGATAACCAAAATTAAATTTCAAATTATAATTAGAACGATTCACTGTAAGTGACAAGTGACAAAAAAATCAAAACAGCTTTTTTTTGTTTATGGCATGCAGTGTGAGGCGGGAACACAAGGGGTGGTTCGCTTTGTAGGTCGGTGGGTGGGATCACCCGTTGCCACCCCTCGTGGGTTGCCACCCTGTGCGTGTACCTATTGGGTGACCTCCTAGTTTTTTTATTTAGGAATTCTTAATTAGATTTTTTTATTCTTTAGATGAGACAAATTGTGTAAAGTTTTTTCGTTTTGTCGTTTGTGTCCCTGTTAATTTGGGTTTATGTGTGTTTTATGTATTTTTCGTTAGATTCTTGATACTTATTTAAAAAGTTTGTGAAAAAAAATAAAAAGTGGAATTGAAAATGAACCGCACCAATCGAGTGTCTGCCATTAATAATAATATTTATTAATAATAATAATAATATTTATTTACTCAAGAAAGAGGTACAGTTTTTCTATCCTACCTTAAACTAAGATAATAACAATTTTATGTGTTTGTCACGATCAGATAGAGTGGAAACGACGGTGTCTGAGCTAGTATAACCATCCAATCCAATCATTAAATTATTGACGTTTATAAATTTGTTGACATACCTATAATTCTTTATATACGCCACAATGAACTGCCAATCTCAAAATAAAGCTAAGTTCATAATCGTAGAAATATTTTGTAAGTTACAATTCTTGAAGAAATTCTGTTCAGTTACACAAGCTATAACCCGCACTGAATCTTTCTAGATTTTTATTTCATTATTTCTTTATTTCATTTACAGTAAAGTAGTGTAACAATTAATATAGAGTAAAAAAATAAACAAATATTAAAAAAAAACAAAAAAAAAAAACAAAAACAAATTAGACCACTATATCAAAAGTGTACTCTTAAAGCATAAAATATAATCCTACTAATATTATTTGTGAGTATGAAACTACTGAACGGATTTGGATGAAACTTTACAGTAATATAGCTTATATATCAGAATAACACATAGGCTACTATTTACTGCAATAATCGAGATACACGGGCGAAAGCTAAGTGATTATATTAATACATAAATCGTAGATGTCAAAATGTATCACTGTATATCTCCTGTCAAAACTTTACAGGCTGCGATGCATAACACACTTGCATAGCAACTATAATGATAGTTTGTAAATGGCCAATTTAAATAAGTTCTGGATATCACATATGAAGGATAGATACTTTTTATCCCGAAAATACGCGGGAAACACCGCGGGCCGCAGCTAGTATAGTATAAAGTAAACAATAATTGTAAAAAATAAAAGTGTCAACAAAATAAATAAAATTATATAGAAAGACATGTTCTGACATTAGCAGGCAAGATAACGCCATGTCATATTAAGAGTCGTCAATCAACAATTTGGAGCTTAGAATTTTTCTTTTACTTTTTCTGTTTTTTTCCTTCTTCAAACTTCCTGCTTTAGTTGCTTTACAACCTATTTTTTATATATTTCTACTAGCTGCTGCCCGCGGCCCCACTCGCGTCCTAGGGGTATGAAAAATAGATGTTAGCCGATTCTCAGACCTACCCGATATGCTCACAAAGTGTCATACAAATCTGTCCAGCCGTTTCGGAAGAGTATGGGAACGAACATTGTGACACGAGAATTTTATATATAAGACTAGCTGATGCCCGCGGCTCCGCTCGCGTTTTAGAGGTGTGAAAAATAGATGTTGGCCGATTCTCAGACCTACTGAATATGCATTTAAAGTTTCATAAAGATCGGTCAAGCCGTTTCGGAGGAGTATGGGAACGAACATTGTGACACGAGAATTTTATATATGTATAAGATGAATCGTAACTTATCAACAACGAAGTATGTTTTTTGTAAGTATATATAGATACTTAAGACTCAGGCCAATATCATTAAACACTTTATTTCTTTTCGTATGTCCAGTTACTGAAGATCTGTCAAGATAATTTGATCACTTGGACAGTTCTGCCACTCGCTGTGTGATGTAGGTGGTACATTAAATTATATTTCATACATACACGACTTGTTTGGACATGTTATACGATTGACATGTTTCCGAAACGAAATATGTATTACTTAATCTACTTCTGTTCTGCGAAATACATTATGTATTGCGTTTCTGTTTTGTTTTTTTTTTCTTTTGTGTCAAACTGTTTTTCTTTTCTGTCATGCTTTTTCCGTATACAGGAATGTGTATTTTTAACGAAATCCAATCAATCAAAATAAATCCGCTGATGCATGTATTTATGCATAAAGTTATAAAATAAATAAATATTTCGGACATCTTTCACACAATGTCATCTAGTCCCAAATTAAGCCGAGCTTTTACAAAGGGTACTATTACTTTTATTTGTAATACACACATACTCACACACATAAACATACAAAACACCCAAACTTTGAAACAAATATTTGCAGATAACAAATTATACAAACATTTGGAAACCCAGTACTAGAACCCGATACCTCGAGTACAACAGTCGCGTAAGCTACCACTCCGCCACCAAGGCATGTATTAAAAAATCGGCCAAGTGCGTGTCAGGCCACGCACAGGAAAGGGTTCCTCAGTCACCCTTTATGGTACGTGGATTTAAAATCGTATCCAATAGATCAATAAATCAAAAAATCGTCTTAGAAACCCATTATTGTTTTTAAAAGACCTATCTAATGATACCCCACGCGATGGGGTAGCCGCGAGAAAAAATTTACATCCCCACTTTACGTGTAGGGAGGTACCCCAAATAAAAATATTTTTCATAATTTTATTGTAGCAGTTTGTCGACGTAATTACAATACATATTCATGCAAAGTTTCATCTTTCTAGCACTTACCGTTTGGACGGTAAGTCGAGGACGGACAGACCGACAGACGGACGGACGGACAGACGGACATGACGAATCTATAAGGGTTCCGAGTGATATACTTCGGAACCCTAATGAGCTGTGTAGGTATGTGGATATGTTTTTAAACCAGAAATAAACTTGCCTCCATTATAACGTATCTAATCACAATAATTACCGAGCACTAGATATTGCATTACCGAACACTAATTATCCTATAATTGAATTATCGCGTGTTCAGGGTATATTAATTTTAGGTGCTGACGTCACTATTATGATAAAATGTATCATCCATCTTTGTATAAAAGGAATATCTAAAACTATCTCGTTCCCGCCACTGCGCTCTAGATGATGTCGAATTCGTCTATGAAGTTCTCTATGGTGATAAGGTTTTAGTAGCACGGCGGTGAGGATTTCTACAAATTATTAAGACAGTTTTAAAAATAAAAATTACACTTAAATTTTCTACTCCGTATTGTAATTATTAAAAACTGCCTGTCGACTAAAAGTCCGGAGGCTCAGATCTCTAATTAGTTTCCCGATCATGTTTCAGAACGACGGAAATGTTGGAAAAAGAATACAATTTAAAGACAAATGACAATTCATTTTCAATCTGTGTAATTTAAAAATAAAGTGCCATAGAGATAAGTACCTACTATAGAGCAACTTCTACAGGACAAAGGAGTCTAAATAACTAATTTTCTATATAAAAAAAAAATTGCATTGTATTTATAGCATTATTAAGAAAGAAATTTGAAGCTATATATTCACCGGCTTTACATATTATAAAACTGAAAGGGTGATATGAAATTAACAACCCATAACGTCCCACTGCTGGGTCTGAACTCCTCTCAGGAGAGGGTTTAGGCTGGACGGACTGGCAAATCACGTTGTGGTTACGTAATCTTGCCGTTACGCTGCCCGAAGGCCTCCAACTAAGCTTCACGACTGTTATCTTATGATAACAACCGGGACCAACTGCTTCACGTGACCTACGAACCACGGAAAGGCTCATAAGATATCATGCCACAAACGGTCACCCATATATTTACTAAGCGCGCCTTCGGCTTACCCTCGGTGATTGTTTCCAATCACTTAAAGCCACTCAGCTATGTTCGAAAAAGGTGATTAAATCACAGTCAATTTCAAATGCCCATTGAATTTTATAGGATTATTTTTATTACCATCGTATTTTTTTTAATTATATGGATTTTACAGCTCTCTGTAATTTCTCTTTCACTGCCATTGTGATCACGTAGTGAACTGTTTTATTGGAAATTAAAATCATTCCATGCTTTTTGTTGATATACAGTCTGTAATATATTAAATAGCTACCTTTCTGATTAACCTCGTTTTGAGATCACCTTCATTCCTTTTTAGGGTTTCGAAGTTTGTGACTCGGAACCCTTATAGATTCATCATGTCCGTCCGTCTGTCCGTCCGTCAGTCCGTCTGTCTTCGACTTACTGTCCAAACGGTAAGTGATAGAAAGATGAACAGGTAGACAGATATACATTCGAATTATTAATATGAGTATCGATATGTCTCCTTATCCAACTTAACCATCACTATATCTATCTAGGGATTTTATTTTTATAGTCACGCGAAACCCGAAAGAGATTTCAATATTGCTTCGCTAAATGGGGCCACCACTTTGCAGTACGTTCATATATGTACGTTTCCTATATCTAGTAGGGTTGACAACTACATATGCCTAAGTAATAAAAAAAAAGATGAATATCATCAGAATATCGCCGTTTATGAACACCTTCAACAAGAGTCTCAAGTTCATCGACGATATTTTTTACACACTTTTTATTAGCTTCACTTGTATGTTTGTAACCGACTCCTTTAGAGTGCGATTTTGACCCACTGTAAACAGCCAGATTTCGTTCAAACTTTGTAGATTTATCGAGGACCGATGACAATATACTAATGTGAAAAAAAAAACAAAAAAAATTTTTTTAACAAATTAGTATTTTTAGTCTTTCTAAAAAAAAAGTTGTAAAAAACTATATATTTTTTATTATTAGTCGATTTTTCCAATTACAGAAGGTTTTGTTTGATTTGGAACGTACGTTTATCTTTCTAACTCTGTTTTCAACTTCCCGGATGAAAATTGTAATCGAGATATGATTGCACAATAATAACTACCAGTCCTATTTAACATGTAAGAGGCACCTAAGGGAACAAACTAACATAACTCCCTCGGTGGTGCAGTTGTAGCGCATGCGACTGTTGTGCTTAAGGTCTCGGATTCGATTCCCGGTTCGGACGAAATGTCTATGTGATCCACAATCATTTTTCGGAGTTTGGGTGTTTTCTATGTATATTATGCATGCATATACAAAAAAAAAGTATGTTTATGTATTTATATCAGTTGCCTTAGTATCCTTATTACAAGCTCTGCTTAGTTTAGGACTAGATATCGTTGTGTGTAAGATGTTCAAAATATTTATTTATTTATAACTACCCAGGACAAGATCACCGCAAAAAGTAAAACTTAACACAAACCTTACACAAACCCGTCTAACCAGTATGATATAGTAGGCCTAAAGATCTTTTCGAAAAAGAGGCTTATATCCAACTATGGACTATGATGACGATTCATGCTAGAAAATGATGACAAAAAATGTAGAAACAATTTCGTTAAGATTTCTTAAACCTAACAAATTTGCTTGCTGACAACCCTATCATATGTCCATACATTCGATATCATCCTGGCCATTAGAAGCACTCAGAACGGATCGAGGTTTTCCGACATTTTACGTTCCATTATTCGCAAAAATTTACGTACCTACATATATTTTTTACAGTGAAATAGCAAACTGTGAACAAATATGTTAGTATATAAACTTTAGTGTAAGTAAATGATGATGATGAATCATATAGAGAGTATTATTTCTGGATACAAGATATATTAACTGTATTCTGTACCCCAAAAATTAACTTAAGTTTAATCGATGAAACAGTCATAACACAATAATAGTAGGACTTTTTTTAATTGTACTAATTAAAATATGGAATTTCATCAGTAATAGAAACTTAAAATGCACATTACAACCTTATAATATACGTTTGTAGTGCATATAATATTTCCTTGAGTAGTTATCTAGTATATTTATCCTATATCCCTAGTTGAATACGCTTTGTTCACAATCTGCGCGACATGAAAAAGAAATAGCAATTTTCAAATGTTTTTGGTTAAGAATTCTTAAAAAAAAACTTTATACGGTTATCCGGCCAGTTATCACAATTAAAATATTGTAATGGAGAACAGGCTAGTTTAAAAACAAAATTCTTTTATAAATATTTAGTGTTCATTTCAAATACAAAAATAAATAACAGCAAAGGACGAGTTAAATATTATATAAAATAATGGCTAATGGTAATAAAACATCGATTGGCATTAACTGTAAGCATCGCATAGACTCGGGTCGTCATCTGACCCCAGGGTTGAGGCTATATTGACTCAATTGCCATGGGACCGCTGCGGGCACGGTCGACATCCAATTCAGTCAAGGTAAATCGTAGAAATTAAACGAATTTGATTCCTGTAATTGATTAATGGTTTCATTCACCTGTTTAGCTTTTGTATTGTTGATAAAAAATTCATGGAACAATTAAGGTCCAAAAGTTACAGTATACAAAACAATTTTGTCAACGTATGATATCTTAAGCCTCTTTCTGTAAACTATTTTCTCTTCTTCATCTCTTGAGCTAAAAAGGCGCGAAAGCGTAAACAAGCTAAGGATTTTATTTTAGGTAGTTATTTAAAGCAAGTACCTACTAGTGCATTAGATAGGTACTATTTAAAAGTATCTTACTTAGCCACTACATTGGGGGTCACCATGCTGTTAATTATGAAGATGGTGACCACTACTCTTGGAATATGCTTTTCATCAGGCTGAATAAAATTATATTGGTTGCTCAATTATTAAAAAAATACAAAATACTGAACAATTAGATCAACAGATTAAAATTAGCATTGACAAAATTACTTGTACATAGTTTTGTCATTTAAATTTTTGCAATGACAACACTATGTATTAATCGCCGGAGTTTGCATAACTACAACGCACGGGCCCTTAAACTTTGAGACACATTTTAAAGAACCAATACTTCTCTGTCTCAACTCAACAGAGTGCATTTATACAGTTTAGAAACCGTGTAGGAATTATAATTCCAACACGATTAGAGACTCTACGGTGGATCATGTTTGGCTATCTCAAAGATTGTTCTTATAGCTGTAGCTGCTTATTGAACTCTCATTGAACTTTCGTTACAAAATATCAAGAATGTTTGACTAGTCTAATAATTTGAAATATTTATATAAAATACGACATTACAAATTTTATGTCAACTTAATCTAATACATAAACATTTTAGTATGTGCCATAATTTTGCAGTTAGCAGAGGTCGTGTCTATGGTATTTCATTTTAATGTCATAATAAAGTCATAGACTAGGTGTGGAATATAACTATAGAGCATAGTTATTAAATCCAAATGTCAGCTATTGTTTATGTCTTTGTGTTTACCGGCTTTTATAGGTATTACTATAGATACTGTCATTTGTAATTTTGTGTTGGTATAATATTTATGTTGAGAGCTGTCAAAAATTTTCTCTTCGAAAACATATAAAAAATATTTATGAACATAAATATTAATTGTATTTCAATAACGAAATTCTTGCCGCGTCGTTCGTTTGGTTAGCACGTGCGTTTAAATTATCAACGTGTCTTTAGTGAATCTGTGGCTATTGAGTACTTTTTTTTTGTTTTTTTTTTTTTGTTTTTTTGTGTTCTCCTATTGGTTACGGTGTGTTGTTTGTAGCGTAGTAATATTACTGGTAAGTGATTAACATGAACGGCAGTAAACCGCCCGATCCTCCTGATATATCAGGTTCAGTTACCCCACCTTTCTCCCCTACTCCTTACCTATCCGATCAACCCTCAACCCCTCCTAACCCCTTAGAGCAGTTGGCTAATGTAAGCTGCAACATCACGGTGCAAAGCAACAGCCCTCACGCCTCTGGCTCTCGAAAACGACAAGGAGTTGATGTGGTAAGTACCACACCTCTTAAACGTACCCCTACTGAAACAAGAAGCGTGGTTGGCAGAGACAGATACACGATAAGTGATAGCGGTCCCTACATCGTGCACGTTTCCCGCATAGAGTCCCAATTAGGTTCTAATACTACTCTCCACCCCATTTCTTTTGGCCTTTTCCTTTTTAAAAACAATATCTGCAATGTTGTTAGAGATGGTGTCAAAAAAGTAGGTCGTAATAGGGTATCAGTTCAGTTTGCGTCCCTTCAGGATGCCAACTCATTTTTAATAAATCCTTTACTTAACACCTTTAAATATTCCGCCATGATCCCCACCTTCAACATCACTAGAATGGGTGTAGTATCAGGCATCCCCACCGATTTGTGCGATGAGGATGTCATCAAATTTGTGACGGTGCCGCAGGGTTGTGGGCCGATAATTAAAGTCAGGCGCCTTAATAGGAAATCCTTTACTGAAGGTCTATTGGAATGGAAACCTACGGAAACCTGTGTCCTCACTTTTGATGGCCAGGTTCTGCCCAAAAGAGTGTACTGCTGTTACACCTCACTTCTTGTTCAACAGTACATTTACCCAACCGTACAATGTAGAAAATGCTGCAGGTTTGGTCATGTGGAGTCCATCTGCAGGTCCAAACCAAGATGCAGCAAGTGTGGCCACGACCATCCTGGTAATGGTTGTGTTGTGTCAGAGAGCGAGGCCTTTTGTGTGCTGTGCTCCGGTGCCCACTTTGCTTATAGCAAGGCTTGCCCGGAGTATGGTAGGCAGAGGGCTATTAAGATCATGATGGCGGAAAAGAACATTTCCTACATGGAAGCTAGTAAGGTTGTTCCTTCTCTAACACGTCGATATGCTGACATCCTGAAAGCTCCACAACTCACCCGATCCCCACAACCTTCTCAATCCACTCAGCCCATCCAGTCCCTTCAGCACACCCAGTCCTACAAAAAAACTGTGGCTCGCCAACCCAAACCTCGATCCCCACTCTTACACTCCTATGATAAAGTCGCTCACCAATCCATTACTCAATCTCCCCAACCTTCACAACCTAATGGTTGTGCTCTGAATAACCCATCTATTGAATCCTCAACTATCGATCTTCTGATACAACTCCTAACTACCCTACTATCCCCCAATTCATCTCTATCTCAGTCTATTATACCGTCCAACGTTGCTGTCTCACTAATTAACATTTTAACAAATTTCAAAAATGGCGTCCCACCAAGTATTTCTACAATGGAATGTGAGGAGTGTGTTTCATAAAAAACACGACCTCATATTCCTGTTGAACAAATTTAAGCCTCTGGCTATCTCTCTCGCTGAAACCTGGCTTTTGCCAAGTCTCAACTTCCATGTCCCCCACTTCAATATACTTAGATCTGATAGGCCTGATGGCTATGGAGGTGCTGCCCTACTTATTAATACTAAAATCCCCTTAGTCCCTCTATCCTTGCCCTCAGTCCCTGATGATATCAGCGTTGTTGCAGCTAAAATCTATAACATATCTGTGCTATCCATCTATATCGCTCACCCCCATCAAAGTTTCCTGCCTACATTGAGAGCCATTTTACAGGATCTACAGGGCCCAATATTGGTTATGGGAGACTTTAACTGCCATCACTATAGATGGGGATCCGAACACTGTGACTCGATCGGTTCAGGTTTAGTGGAGATCCTCGATGATCTGAGCCTCTGTGTTCTTAACAGTGGCTGCTCCACTCGTAGAGTTCTTCCTGGACAAAATAAAAGCTGTGTGGATTTGACTATTTGCTCACTGGATATCGCCGCAGCTGCTAGCTGGCAGTGCACCCATTTATCGCATGGTAGTGATCATTATCCAATTTTAATATCCTACCCTGCTTCAACCCACTTGGTTAGATCACCCCCTCCCCTTCTAAAATATATCCTGTCCGAAGCTGACTGGGAAACTTTTTCCCAAACCCTTGAAAACCATGTTAATTCTCTCCCCAGACTGGTCCTTAGACCCTTATCCCATGATGATCGCTACCTGGTGATGGACTGTTGTGACGCGCTCGTGGAGGCGATCAGTTCAAGTGCAGACAGCTGCTTTAAAGCCAAAAACACAAGTAAGGGCAAAATTCCGTCACCTCCTTGGTGGGATAGCGAGTGTACTAGGGCTGTCAAGCGTAGAAAGGAGTCTGAAAGGAGATACAATGCTGAGATGACCTTCCAAAATTTATTAAACTATCAAAACGTTTTCGCCTCTACCAAAAGACTCCTTCGTCGCAAGAAGCGTGCCGGTTGGATTAAATTTTGTTCCTCCTTATCTCCATCCACTCCATCTTCAATTGTGTGGAAGAACATAAATCGGTTTCGATCTGGTTGTGCGCCCTCAGTCTCCTCCCCTATCTCCCCCAATACAGCTGAGCTTTTCCTGGACAAAATCGCTCCTCCTTATGTCCCTCAACTAGATGAAGCAACTTCACTTGGCTTACCATTTCAGTCAGTAGATGCCCATGATGACCCATTCTCTCTAGAAGAATTGAACATGGTCCTCAACAGTGTTCGAGACTCGGCTCCTGGTATAGATGGCATTCCATATTCTTTTATAGTTCACACCACCCCTAGTACAAAATCTTATTTTCTAAATATTCTAAATTTCTGCTATTCTAATGGTTGGATCCCAGATAAATGGAAAGTTCAAATCATCATTCCCATCTTAAAACCAGGTAAACAGGCAGATGATCCGAACAGCTTTAGGCCAATTGCCCTCTCTTCAGTCCTTATTAAATTACTGGAGCACCTCATCAAAAACCGCCTCGAATGGATTGTAGAATCAAGGAATTTGCTACCAAACTACCAGTTTGGCTTTCGCAAAGGGCTCAGTACCATGGACAGTGTTGCAGTTTTGGTAACTGATATCCGTCTTTCTCTGTCACAAAATGAATCCGTTGTAACATCTTTTCTCGACATATCTGCTGCATATGACAATGTCCTACTGCCCATTCTCAGGCAGAAACTGCATCAGCTGAGAATTCCGGTTAGGATGATCCACTGCATATGTGCAATGCTTGTGTCTAGAACTCTAGCCCTAAGGATCTTAGGTGAAGAGTTTCAGAGCCAGAGAAAGACTTGGAGGGGCTTACCACAGGGCTCTGTACTGAGTCCTTTATTGTTCAATCTGTACACTGCAGAGATGGGCTCCTGCTTAAACAATGATTGCCGTATCCTTCAATATGCTGACGACCTGGCACTATATATTTCAAACAATTCCATCCAAGATGCAGCTACATCACTCACTATTTCCCTTAATTCTCTGTGGCAGTGGCTATCAGACCATGGCCTTAGTCTTTCAGCACAGAAAAGCGCGGTTGTTATTTTTACAAGAAAGAAAACTCTGCCACAGATTGATGTCCATGTACAGCTGCAGGAAATTCCTCTATTAAACAAATTTAAATTCCTGGGAGTATACCTAGACTCCAAATTAACTGGCGTTCACCACATCAATCATTTAGTCGCAAAATGTGAACGTGTTGTCCCTATTTTGAAGGCTCTAGCTGGGGTATGGTGGGGATCCCACCCATACACTATGAAGCTGGTATATAATGCCTTGGTTCGCAGTTTGTTGGACTATGGGCTATTTTTATTGATCCCATGCAATAAAAGCGCATTGGCAATGCTGGACAGAGTCCAATCTAGGTGCCTTCGCATTGTTACTGGTTGCATGAAGTCCTCTCCTATAAATGCCTTACAGGTGGAGTGTTCAGAGCCACCTTTAACATTAAGAAGACAATTTCTAGCTTCACGCTTCACTATGAAATCTGTAACTAAACTTTCTCATCCTCTTCTTCCAAAAATTTTAGAGTTAAACTCCATTTGTAATACCTCAAATTACTGGACTCATAAAGAAATTCCGTTGATTCTACAATCCTTTCGCAATTACTCTCCTATCATAAACTCTGCTGTGTCATTTGACAAGCTCCCCCTCTTTTCCTTTAACTATAATGTCCTTTGTTTTAAGCCTAATGTTATACTTGATGTTGGAATCCCTAAGAAATCTGTAGCTTCTACTTCTGCCTTTAATACTCATTTAGCTGAACACTGGGTTGGGTTTGAGAGGTTCTTTACTGATGCCTCTAAACTTAATAGTGACAGCTACACTGGAGCCGCTGTGTACTGTCAAAACTCTAGAATTATTTTGCAGTACAAGTGTCCAATAGAAGCTTCTGTATTTACTGGCGAGTGTGTTGCTATCCTAGAAGCATGCCTGTATACTGAATCATACAACATCCATAAGGCAGTCATATTTACTGACTCTCTCTGCAAAATCCCTTTCGTAACAAACTTCACAGCCCACTGATCCTGGAGATTAAAAAAAGCCTCTTGAATTGTTCCATGAACTCTAAAATGGTTCAACTGGTATGGGTTCCCAGCCATAGTGGCATTGTGGGCAATGAGTGTGCTGACTCACTGGCCAAAGGTGCTGCTACTTCTGCAATGGCGGACCAGAAATACCTGGTACACCAGCTTTACGATCTCATAAGTCTGCCTCAGAGAGAATTGCTTACATCTTGGCAGGTAGAGTGGAACAACTCCTCACATCTTAAAGGGCGTCACTACTACGCAATTCAACCTTGTATCTCCCCAAAACCCTGGTTCTTCAAATTTAAGAAAGTATCAAAATCCGTCATCTCCACTATATGTAGACTCCGCATAGGCCACTGTAGCTCACCAGTTTTTTTAAACAAGATTCGGGTACGGGATTCGTCTATTTGCGAATGTGGCTTAGACGAAGGCAATCTTGAGCACATATTCTTTAACTGCTCTAAGAATATCCCATCCCTAGACCTTTACTCAATCCTCCCGAAATTAAAAATTCCCATCCCTATTAACTTCTCATCTCTCCTAACATTTTCATCCCCCCACTTTCTCCAAGCGTTGATGTTGTTCATTCGCTCGAATAACATCAAACTTTGACCTTCCTTTCTACCAATGTCGGAATCCGTTTTTGTGTTGGTCTATTTATTTATTTAAGAATTCATATTTTATTTAATTGTCCTTGTCTGTTAGTTTCAGTGTACTGTATCTACTAACCACAACAAAAGGGAAAAAAAAAAAGAAAAATACAGGTTCTCACTCAGTCCACTTCGAATGTTATTTGTTTAATTTTTATTTTTCTATGGCAAAACCCACGTATTTCCATCGTACTTGACACTGGCAGAATTGTCGACACCGGCACAGGTTGCCATTTATTAAGAAGAAGAAGAAGAAGGTATTACTATAAAGGTTATGTGAATATTAACCTAAAATTTCAGAACATAAATCTTAGAATTTAATTATTGTAAAGTAAATATGTTTTTTTTTTTTATATTTTACATAGAAAATTTAAATGTATCTAAAGGTCTATCTTTGCGAAAATTTTTGTCCATATTTTTATGATACCTACGGTTTATACTTTATTTTCTGTATTGTTTTTCCTGGTTTTTCGGGTTTTGCAGAATACTTTTACAAACAAATGGGACACTTCTGAAATATTTATCAATGTATATAAAACTGTTCCGATACTGACTAAACGACAGACATCGCACAGCCACGTTTTTTTTGCCAAGCGAAGCACTAGGAAAGGATTTTGGAAAATTTCCACTCCTAGGGGGTGAAAAAGACAATCAAAGTTATACATCAGAATAACACGAAGGCGAAGCTGCGGTCAAAAACTAGTAATACTCATATATAATTCTCGTGTCACGTTCTTGTCCACAATGAACTCCGAAACCATCTACCTAATCGATTTTCAATTATTTTTTTTATTTCATGTTTAGACCAATTGGAGCCAAGCAAATAAACTAATTTGAATTTGAATTTGAATGATGGAAAAGGTATACATATACAAGTGAAGTTGGGTGTTTCAGCTAGTAGAATTATATGAAATAGGTATATTCAGAACTTGAGAGCAATATTAAAAGAATAAAAAAGAACTGACAGCACAATAATAAAAGAAAATCCTCTGTTGACCTAAATACTGACAATAATTTTCCTTGAAAGAAGTGGGCGAATAAATTACATACACGTGTAAGGTATTAAATATTCTTTAGTATCATTTTTATTGTGATAAATACTATATAACGAGAGCAATAACGAGAAAATATAAAATTCATAACACTATAATGATGAGCAGATGATTTGGTTTAAAGTGATTACTGATTACTATATTGATACCATGGTTCGGAAAACTAATAACAGCGCTCGATGGGTTAAGATCACCTCTTGATTTTTTTTTAACTGAACGGATATACGGTAACATTTTGGCATTCGGCCAAATAGCTGCATGTTTCATCTCTACTTATAATGGACAATAAAATTAAAGTCATTAAATATTGAAAAATATTTCTAATTGCATTTTTATTACTGATAAACTGTTTACTAAATTGTGAAAATTTAAAATATTTACTCTTTTATAACTGAAATAAAACTTTTTTCATACAAAAAATTAACTTTTTAACAAATTACAAATAGGTTTAGTTGTCCTTGTCATCTCGTATGTTGGTAAAGTCCGCCGCGACACAGGATTTAGTATTAATACGCGTCTTTCTCTTTAAGAAAAACAATTCTCGCTTTTCTTCAACTCATTTTTGAATTCCTTACTTCAAACCTTGCTACTCTCCGTGATCCATTCGTAGTGTATATAAATCGGTATCCTTGCAGACTTTCCTTGCATCGATTACTGCGACAATTCCCTTGACGATTCGGGCCAAAGTTACCCGATTTAAAGCGAAGCTTTAAAGAAGGGGGATTTGTAGGAAACATTTATCCAAGCCTGACCACACCGCAGTCTGACCGCGACCATCGATCAATCTGCAGTAACCGCATAGTACAATCTTAGTATTATTTATGTTACCACCAGCTACTATTGCATAATAAAAGCTAGAGCTATATATATTGTGAATATAAATTTAGATAACAACATTTTAAATATTTAGATCTTTTTACAGTCAAACTACCTTTAAAACTTATGTTGCTAAGAATAATAATGTCCGCTTAATGTAATAATGTGTGCGTTTTTTTAAACACCCTTATGCAATTCCTTCCTAGATAACTAAACTATACATAGAAAGAAAGAAAAAATTATAGACTTCGTCAAATAACCATCCTATATTTACAGAACTTTTTTTAAAAAGATATTCATAACCATCAGAGACACGTTTGGACTGACTATACTAACTAGGTATAGTAAATAAACTAAAGGTTCTCGTAAAACCCTATTGAATTTTTTTTTCTATCGTATTGATGTTTGAAAAACATACTGATTTGATTAGACAATTATTATCCATAAATAGTTACAAGGAGTTTGAAGATAGTTTTTTGTTTTTTCGGAAGATTGTCAGAAATAGTTGATATTATTCGGCTGGTTGCCATCTCATCACAAGAAGAATGAGTTAAAATTGAAACATCTGAGCAGAGATAATGTAATAGCGAAGTTTGTCTTCACGAATAATACATTAACCCATTAAACGAAGCAACTTTGAAACGATAAGCCTTCAATAGACAATGTGCATCTTAATGGTTGAAATGTGGAGATTGTATTCGGTACTATAATGTTTCTTGTAATTTATTTAACTTCTCTGCTAAAGCAATATTTATTAGTGCAATAAACTAGGCCGCCATATTGTTGGTCATCACATTTTATCATATACATCTTCTTCTTCCTAGTCTTATTCCCAATATTATTTGGGGTCGGCTACTAGTTCATCCGGTTTTACCTGAATATCAGTTTTTCCACGGAGCGACTGGCATCGAATCTTCAACCCTAAGGGAGGACTGAAATTCAAAGGTTGAACAAGTTGTCAGTAAATTTAAGGGCAATGACTTCCTAATAACGATTGCCATAGATGTTCATGACAACCGGGGCCGACGCAGTCCCATACGCTATCCACTAGACCAACGAGGCAGTTTACGACATACATATATTGATATATAGATCTTGCTAATTTTAGAGACCACGTCTTTCCAACAGGAACCCATTCTCTGTTAAATGGTCCATCTTCTTGATAATTATATCCAGATGTCACAAATAGGTACAAATGTGTCCTATAATTCATACTATTTACGAAGAGCAATCGTATTATTTAGAAAGTTTCATGTCAAAGGGTCATGGAAAAAAAAGCATATTTTTAATGAAAGGTAAAACTGTTTGTAAGAAACATGAATGGTTCATCCGGCTAGAAGATAAGCGTACTCCCATCTCAAAGACCGGTAACGCACCTGTGACTCCTCTGGTGTTTCAGGTGTCCATGGGCGGCGGCAATCACCTACCATCAAGTGATCCGTCTGCTCGTTTGCCCCCTATAATATAAAAAAAGCTCTGTTTTCTTATTATTAGAATGTAAAGTTTCGTAAGCATTATATGACACTATTTAAAAAAAAAAAAGTAATATTTTTAAAGGACCTGTGTATTTCATTTGATATCACGCTGCAAAATTACAAAATTAGCTTAAATGCAGAACACACTATTTGATTTAATCAAGTCCTCCCTTAACTATCTTCCAGTATTGATTAATAACACACTTCCGTCCCTGATCAAGAAATGGAAAGTTTTTAAACATCATTGTTTATAATTAAAAATACAACATTCTTTCTGGTATTAATTAATAAAAATATATAGAAGTCAGCTGTTCCATAACACTAAAAGCATAAACTACAAAGTAAAACATTGTATTTTACGGATACACAAAACGGCATATTTATTGCGTTATTTGCGTTTAAAGTGAGCCATTTCGACGTCTACATATATCGGTTTTGGCCGATAAAAGTATTAATAGCCTTTCCGATAAAGCGTTTTATTAAAACAATTATTTTATAACTACGTTCCGTTATATAACCTATAAAAATATATAGGCCAAACGGTTACTTTTTTTTTCAAAACCGCCATAGACTCGAGAGCATCTGCAGCTCTTTAAAGTTTAAATTTGTTGATTGTTGCTAGGATCAAAGCAGGTGTTATCGGTAGCCTTTATAAAAAACTACTCATATATATGTTACTTTTTCTAGATCTATCTAGTTGGACATCAAATATTTGTGAATTTTTGAACTATTACTAACTCCACAACTTTATTGTTGAATATAATAACGAAAGAATATTGTATATTTTTTAAACCTAATAATGACAGTAAACGAAAACTTATAGACAACACCAGACAACACTGTACAAAGGATTATTAGACAGTCGTATCGTAAGCACCTTCTGTTTCTAATGGCTATCTTTATCCTCTTGAGCTGACAGGAACAACTGGCAGAATATAAATATTGAGACCAGAGAAAATTCACTTCCCTTTTTTAAAAGGTATATGCCTATTGTTACTTTATTTTGTCGCCTGGTTTTCTGAAGAGGAAAGTGGACTTATTATATTACAACGTTTTTTTAATAACTTCGTTGTGGATGCCAAGACAGTTTAATTTTTCCCAGGGTTTTTCCGAGTCTCATAACTTCGTGTGTTGTTGATCCTGGTATACAATAATGAAGTTTCTAATTCACAGTAAAAGACTGTACAAACAAATTATCAATGAGCAGAAAGGTACCAGTCATTTCCTGATAAAATAATCTTCAATCAATATTTCCTGGAATTTGTTTTTCATCAATCATCAGACGACGTGAAGATACGCTCACGAGCACGCGAACTTGGCCCAATTATTGGAAGCCACGCATTATTTACCGTACACGTTAGCACGCGACGGAACGCACCGCTATCATTCTTTCGATTCAATCATTATTTCTACGAAATTTTGTCTGACAAGAAGCGATTGGCGATTTCTGACATATTATTTCAATAGGTGTAAGTTTCTTTCTGGCAATCTGTTCGAGTAAATTTGTATAAAATTGTTTGTTTGGATAAATGCACCATCACAACCCATTATGTCCCACTGCTGGGTTTGGGTCTCCTCTCAAGGGAGGGTTAAGGCCATACGTCCCTACACTGGCCAGGTGTGGGTTGGAGACTGGCAAGACAACGTTATGACTACGTAGTCTTGCCATTGCTTGCCGACCAAACTTCACCGAGACCCTAACCGGGACAAATTGCTTAACGTAACCGATAAATGCAAGAGTTGATCAAAGTGCTACAGTTGCCCTTAAACTTAATAACTAAATACCAATGTAACTGCTGTAAAGCATACATCTTTTATTTTTGCATATCTTTATATGATTGGAAATTAGCGATGCCTGAGGCCTGGTGCGAGTGTATTTGACATAAACTTGTTCTCGGCATTCGCTTTCGGCATTGCGATTATCCCGCACGACACTACCCACCAGTCGCAACTCGTAAAGTAATATAATAAACTTTGACTGTTGTTTAGTGAGCATTTTGGCAATGACCAGCAATTTATCCTTATTATATTTTATTACATTAGTCGTTGATGTCAATGGAGAAACAATTACGATAATTCTAAATAGGAGCTAATTGAGGATGATTGGTACCCCTGCGTAGGTGGAGGTTGCAAAATTGGGGAACTGCAGCCGTCAACGGGAATGATATTGATTGATAATCATTTATAATTGCAAATCAAATGAAGAGTATTAGTTAAAATAATAAAAGATCTCATAAAAAATAAATGCATACGATAGAAGGTAATATGCAGAAAAGAAAGCCCATTGCACCGACTTAAAAATATTCAGAAATGGGGCGAGAAGATAATCAGAATAAACCGAAAAAATAATTATAAAATCAAAAATCATTTCTGTTTAAGATATAATTTTGAGAGAAATTAAAATGGAAAAGTATAAATAAAAAACCTATCTCTTCTCTAATTAAATCACCCCACATAAACAGCCTTTTGAATGTAGACCTCCCCTCAAACTGTTTTGGTAACTACTATTATTTGTAAATAAAATACTGATTCTATAAATCAATAGTGTGGCTTAAAACTGGCTGTAAACACAATGACATATTGAGTAACCTCGAAAGTCTAAACACGGAAAAAGACCCAATAAGCCTCCACAAACACCAAAAACATTGCCTTATATTCTTATGTAAATATAGCATGTAGTAAAATTATCAATATCTGCATTTATAAATGTAGTGAGGTCGATATCTGACCACGATTATCTCTGGAACCAATAATTAGAGTTAAATAATTTTATACTATGTATTAGATTAGATCAAAATACCAGCGCTGTAGACCCTTAGGCTGCAGCAATATACTGAGGTAGGCACCTTTTCTTGCACGGCACAGGGTACTACAATGGATCTAATATATATTGTAACGTTTTTTCTATTTAAACCTACTAAAATGAGTCCAAAATGAATCCAGGAGTAGGGCCAGAATTGTGACTTGTGAGTTACGGCTAAGTGTGACCTGTTATGACTGTCCTGTTAATGCAGAAAAAAATATATTTTATTGCTTTATACTCTCGGATAAAGTATTTAATTGACGAATAGTATACCGTTAAAGATCTACAGCTCTTACAAACCGAGCAGTTAAAAGCAGGACAAACTGAGAGGAAAAGCTAGTCATTCGTAGAACATTCCACAATTAATATTTATGACAGTTATTTCATTAATCTACTTAGTTAATAATGAATTTAATTCATTATATACTAAGTAGATTACACGTAGTTCTAATTAAGGATAAGACGATTACTAACGCTAATGATATTAGATCAGATAATGTATTAAACAGTAGACAGTATTAACAATTTATTATTCAGTTGAAATACAAAGATTATATATGTTCTTGTATAGTAAAGTACTAGGTACTTTATATACAAGTACTACACCCGGGTTTGCACATATACATTATATTATTATATAAGACCAGAAAAATGTAAGGCATGTCCAAAGGTAGGCCTCATTGGGGTTCTTTCTCTTGGGACAACAACAGTCCAGATCGTTAACAACTTATGAACTCGTCATCATCAAAAGTCCACTGATGGACAAAAATGAGAAAGAAAAAAAAAAGAAAATTTACTAAAGAATATCTCCGAGTATGACTTTGGCCGAGCCCACCTATTTTAAACGCTTTTTATTAGCTTCACCTATATGTTTGTATATTTGTAAACGACTCCTTTGGGTGCGATTTTGATCCATTTTAAACTGCCAGATTTCGTTCAAACTTTATAGATTTATCGAGGACTGATGACAATAGACTAATTTGAAAAAAAAACTAAAAAAAATAAAGATTTTTTTAAATAAATTAGTATTTCTAAAATAATAACTATATAAAATAATTATAAAAAAAAATAGTTTAAATAAACTAAACAAAACTTTTAAACTAAAGAGTAGAAAATAATTTTATTGTAACAAAGCGTGGGGTGCTTTCTAAAAATATTTCAATAACGTCGCCCCACGCTTTTTATATTAAAATTATTTTCTACTTTTTAGTTTAAAAGCGTGTTTGTTTAGTTTTTGAAAACTATTTTTTTTTATTTAAAGCATGGTTCTCCCAGGCTGAAGTAGGATTCTAACGGAAGTCTAAATAACCAAATATAGATATATAATAACGATGACTAATTGGATATCTTGTAAGATGAAATAAGGAATATTTCATAAAATCGCTTTCCGCTCCCACACAGCAGTAACACCTTGCTTTCGAATTAAAATAATCTCATTACACACATCATGTTTCGTGAAATCAGTTCGCGTTGTGACAACTCTGGTGTGCGTAACGCGGTATTGATTAATTGCATAATTAAATATGTATGAGGATACATATTCATATTATCTCGAGGTATTTTCGGAGCGAGGAATTTTTTTAATCACTTGGCTTTGCATGACAGATTTACCGTTTAAAATTATTGTTGTAAAGTAATAATGACAGTACCTAACCATTCGCCTTTCCGTCTTTTCTATATTTTAGGAATCCTAAAGTCACAGGAATAGATAAATCTATCCACTCCTGTGAAACAGATTGATAGTTTGAAACAAGTAACTCAACTTTTCTTTTAATTACGACGTCTTCTAACAAAATCTAGATTCACTTACATATTTTATAAGTAATATTAAAATAACAATTTGACACACAACGCCAGCTAGATTAACTGATAGAATATTTATATTATACTTAGTAAAAACACATATAAAACACAGAAAAAATACTAACTTCAAAACAAATATTTGTAGATCAACAAACATGTGTATTGTACTATAGGTACTACACAACTGATATAAATACGTAACAATCTTTTTCTTTTGTAAATACATACACATATTATACATAGAAAACACCCAGACTCCGAAACAAATATTTGTGAACACACAATATTTGGTCCGACCTGGGAATCGAACCCGAGACCTCTTGATCAGCAGCCGCATACGCTAACCACTAGACCAACAAGGCAGTCACTGCGCCACCGAGGCTATACAGTATAAATATACTTTCGCCTTTCTTCCATAATCATAACCTTATGGAGCCTTGTTTAGACCTTTCGGCAGAAATGATGAATAAATATATAAAATAATAAAGTTTAATATTTAAAACAGTAAAAACCATTCTGGAATGGAAATTGTAATCTACAAACTATTTCGAAGAGAAAGTGAATATACTATGTGACTTCATTTTATGTGTCATAATCATCAACAACCCATAATGTCCACCGCTGGAACCCGTGTCTTCTCTCAGGAGAGGGTTACCAATACACAAATATATAATAATTTTGTGGTCGAATAACTTTTCTTTTTTAAAGGCATTAGGAATATATATCCTGTGTTACTGGGGACCATACATACATACATGAAACGAACACAAAGAACACCCAGAACAATAATAATTGTGTTCAGAATCCACAACAATTGACGTAGTAGCAAGTGGCATGGCGACCAGTTAAACCACTAGCCCAAGCGTGCAGTCATTTTCTCTGACCAACACTAATATAAGTATAAATAAAATAACAAGCACTAGTAATCACACACGTGCTACACGTGTCGGCTAGAGACTTACAACTGTGTTAAAGTCTAATTTCAGACCTTGATACAAAATTGTCGGTAACGAAAGGCACGTGTATTCTTAATAACTCGTGCTGGACTTGGGAGTCACCGCTTCAGGGTAGAGGAAATACGCACCAGAACGAAACGGTTCGGCTCTTCCTTCTTATGCCGAGCAGTCAAAAGCTGGAACTCACTGCCAGCCCACGTGTTTCCTTCCCACTATGATCCCGGGTCCTTTAAGCGGGGCGTGAAAAAGCATCTTACTAAGCCGCCATAGTGGGGGCCGCCATACTTTACTGTCTGCATGTGCGGCAATGATGTATGGTTTCCCCCACTCTTGGATTCTGCTCATGCTTTCCATCAGGCAGGGTAGAGTCACTTTGGTAGGCTAAATATAAAAAAAAAAAAAATTAACCGTTATACAACAAAGTAGGCGTGCATAAAATTGTTTTTTTTTCATGGAATTGAGTTATTCACCTTTGCTGTCAATGATTCTTAAATGAAATTACCGTTTCCCGCCGTCTCGATCAATTTTCCGTACCTTTGATCGCACCACGTTTTTTTAACACATTTAAAAAAGAAGGGTCTCAATTTGATTGTTTTTTTTTTCGTTTGTTACCTCAGAACTCTATCTTTCATTAAACGATTTGGAAAATTCTTTTTTTATTTCGCAGAATAAGTATGTCGGAATATTCAACTATACGGGAGCTGATTTGACAACGAGTCGCAAGCGGTGAAACGTCATCGCTTCGGTGGAGTCTATATAAGTGTTCGTGCGGGCCGAGCGGGAGAGCATTCACCGATCGACCACGACGCGAATCACATCTAGAAACTACCTTACGGCTCGTTGTTCTCACTTTAAGTTACCTACGTGTCGATAAAAGATTACTTAAATTAACTACTTTCGTTTTCTGCTCGAGAAACACCACGCAGCCCACACAAAATATATTCAGGAGAAGGCAACGGCCCTGACTAACACCCCCTTTGCCGACATCAGAAGTGGGATCCGAGCAGACAAACGAAAACCGTAGTGAGATTGAGCCACGTGTTCTAGAGTGTTCGCTATCTAAAATTCAGTGTTCGTTGTATTTCTTGATTATAATCGATAATTTAGTAAAGTTTTGGTAAGAAATAACTATCGGCAACAACAAGAAAAATAAAATTGAAAGTTAATTAATGACGCCGGAACATAAAAATCGTAAATAAAGCTGGTTTTTAGTAACAATTGCAAATAAAAAAAATTATTTTAAATCGTTTTGGTTTTCTGGAATGTTGTTAAACGTGTGGTATTTAAATTAAAAAATAATGTGGGTACTTCACTATGTTTCAGTGTGTTCGTGTGTGTAACGTTTTCTTTCCAGTTAGTAAAGTGTGCTAAGCGATGGAAGCAAAGAGTATGTAACACTACGGATGGAAGCTGCATCCGTGCCTTGTACAGGATCGACAGAGAGTGAAATGTGAAAGAGGTGCAATGCAGTTCACCAGTGCCGACACGGTAATATGTGAGGTTTTCGAAAAAGCTTGTGAGTTGTAATTAACGCTACACTGGTAAGATCGAATCATATTTTCCTATCTAGTTTTGATTTATTTTGACATAATTTTGATGTGTAGTGTACGAAAGTGAATCGGGGTGAACGATGACGGCTGTAAAAAATTGCCTAAGGCTAAGGTGTAAGATTGTGGCTTAAGAAAAGGGTTACGTACTGCGAATAATTTGTTGGACGTAATCAAAACCAATTTTTATAACTACCCTACTTGTGCATAATAAACTAGGGATTCTTTATTACGCTTCCGCAATGTATACCGAATGAGTTATTGTGGCTGTCTAATGCAACGTTAACCTATTACTTGAAAGCCAAGTAACTTTTAATCGATTTACGTAAAATCAAAAGAAGTTGTACTAACGCATTAAGTATGCAAAGACATTATAGTAATACCCACACTATTACTGGTCATGTTTATTGAAATGCAAAGTATTGACACCGGTAAAGACTGTGTTGTCTATCGATCTTGGTAGCGCGTGTTCTTTCATGCTATTGCTAAAGTTATGCAGACATTACGGAAGATTTAAAAAAAACCCTTAAGTGCCAGGTTTTCAATGAACTTTTGAAGTGTTAAATTTGCTAGACAGCAGTTTTGTTTGTGAGACAATTTATAAGGGTCAGGTTAGGCCGAGCTTATAAAAGGTTTAAGCACTAGTCAGTGCAAGAATACGAAGTCGCGTTGGTCATCGGACAATTTCGGTAACTGGCTGGCTATTCTGTGTTAAGTTTAATGGCCTTAAGTTTTAACTATACGGAATGACGAGCAAAGGTTTGTAAAGACATTATTGAAAGCTTGACAAGCGATCTAGTGCTGGTTATTTTAAATCCTTCTTTCCTCACGGTGTTCGAGTGTTTACATACACTTGTGTACTACAAAATCTTGAGTAAGTGGCTTGTCTACGTTAAGACTGGCCGCCGTGACCGAGATTAGTCCTAACATTGTCGTTCTGTTGCAGACTAGTGACGGTTATCGTAAGCAGCCTAATGCCTATTACAGCATCTTCACGCTGTCTACGCGAGCTGAGCGCGTGCTGTGATCTGCTGTTTGCTACTGCCTGGTGAGGCGCGTATCTCCGGTCTACTCGCCGCCTGCTGAGGTGTGGACCAGCGGTCTGCACGCCGCTCCATGAGATGTGGACCTGCGGTGTGCGCGTCGTCTGCGTGACATGCAGAATACGGCCGGCTCATGCTGTGCGCGAGGCGCAACCTGCTGGCTACTCACTGTCTGAGGGAAGTAAAACCTTTGTTCTGTTCTCCGTCTAGCAATTGAACGCTGGATGCGTGCTCAGCCTTCTTCGAGAGAAGTGAGTGACGCTAGTGTTGCTAATGAGTTTAGGCCTTTGAGAGAGCACATACGAGAGTAGGGATCTGTTTTTAAAGCTGTGCTCCTAGAAAGAAGTTTTTTTATTTGTCACACATTAATAGTTTGCAATCCTTAAGGTCTATGCTATGTACGCGTGAAAATGACAAGCAAACTGTTGGCCTCTGTCGTGTAGCAGTATATGGCGGGTGATGGAAGTCCTTTATTTTTATTGGTGTTGAGTCTGAAGCTATTTAACACTTAGAGATAGGCCCTTGTCTGTGGGCGCTTGAGTGCACGCTTGCGCCCATGGGTAAAAAAAAAAAAAAACATTTTAAGAGGGTCATTTTCTTTTCTTTCCTTCCAAGTATATGCTTCAGATTCTGACACGAAACTTAGTAAATTACTTCAATTTTCTTTATGTATTTCGGAATATAAGCTAAGTGATAATTATCAGGTAGGCGAACTTGGGTGGTGTTCTGGGTGCTGTGTCACTCTAGGGTGTCGCATCACGGACGACACGAGTTGTCATGGTGACAGCTATCTATTAAAGGCCCTTAACTAGAACTGTACGTATAAATGCGCTCATGATAAGTTGTAGACAAAAAAAAAAATGCCGGATAACCAGGACATAACTGACGAGATCGATGTAGAACAAAGTAGTTCAGATTTTGAGGAGAGAACTTAAGTTTGCATGATGGTTGGACCGTACCAGGGGTTGTCGTGTAGCCGTAGCTCAGTAGAAATCGGCATCTACTTAAATGTAGTCCGTGAGTACGCGGTAGGCAGTCAACTCTGGCAGAGGTCGGGTTTCATTGGAAACAATAGAGTCCGGAGTAGACTCGGCGTTCCCATGTGGGGTTCGCACAAGGATGAGTAACTGGAGGTTACTGTGCTATAGTATAGCAAAATAATCACATGTAGAGCTTAAGTATTTTGGTTTGCATAGTACGATTGATGTCTCTAGTGAGAGAGACAACGTGATAATCAAGTCAGTTGTGTTTTGAGTGTATCGATTACTGTTTTTGCTGTTATTTGATGAGAAAATCATTGGTTTCATGTTAAGGGTTTTGTTTTGAACTTTTCTTGATTTACTGCTGTGATGTCACGTGAGACAGAGCTATGTGATGCTGCTTGTTGAATTTTGTTTCAGAGTAACACACAGAGACGTGTGTCCCGCAGGATGGCCGTGTCGGAATATTCAACTATACGGGAGCTGATTTGACAACGAGTCGCAAGCGGTGAAACGTCATCGCTTCGGTGGAGTCTATATAAGTGTTCGTGCGGGCCGAGCGGGAGAGCATTCACCGATCGACCACGACGCGAATCACATCTAGAAACTACCTTACGGCTCGTTGTTCTCACTTTAAGTTACCTACGTGTCGATAAAAGATTACTTAAATTAACTACTTTCGTTTTCTGCTCGAGAAACACCACGCAGCCCACACAAAATATATTCAGGAGAAGGCAACGGCCCTGACTAACACCCCCTTTGCCGACAAGTATATTACTTTCCACCTGTAATGAAGTAACATAAGGAAAAACATTAACAACGTTTTAGAAGCGAGAGAATCGCGGCTATATTATCGTTGTGCGTGCCACTTATTTCTATATTTTCTATACACTCGGTGATAACGAGTTCAAAGAATAATCGCTTGATCTTGGAGTTTACCCGACGCGGCGACGATAGAAACGAGGATCTGTGGCGTTTCTATCGTTCGTGTAGACGACCCCTTAGGCGAATTACAATCAGTACTATTCTCTTTACAGATTATTTTTATCATATGAACAGTTTAATAACACGATTCTACATTTAGAAACTTAATACAAGTGCCACGGTATTGGTTTAAACATATTTAAGTACATAGTTGGCAATACTTCATAAAGCTTTTAGGAGCAATGACAAGTGTGCCAGTAAGGACCTTTACAGTGAAATGAAATTGTGGGTTCTATGTTAGAGATTTCTCTCACAGCCGGAAATTGAGTTGTGGTGAATAAAAGGCCTTTGGTACCTAAGTAAGGATCCACCATAGTGCTGTGCGAATTCAGTTCAACTAGCTCACTGTGTGGAAAAGTGGTCATATTTTATGTTATACTTACACATATTTGAACTGAATATTTAACGAGATAATTTCTATAGATAGAGGAATATTACATACACATAAGCACTCATAACCAACTGACCTTTATAGGTGATTGGTAACAATCATCGAGAGTAAGCAACTACAGTGCGGTCAGTACCTAGATGGGTGACCGTTTGTGGCATGAGTGATTGCGTGAGTGAGTGAGTAAGTCGGTTATAATAAGATAACAGTCGTGAAGCATAGTAGTCGATATGATTACGTAGCCACGACGTGTCTTGCCAGTCCCCAACCTGTATTTGGCCAGCGTGGGGACGTGTGAGCTTAACTCTTTCCTGAGAGGAGATAAGAGCCCAGTAGTGGGACATTATGTCCACTGTTGGGCTCGGGTCGATGAAGTCATATCATTCCACTAACTTCTGTTAAAAGTTATTTTCTGTAAGCTATTAGTCTACGTCCATTTTCACTGTAAAAGTGGCTATTAACCCCACTCGGCACTACTTTTTAATGTAAAATACTTGTAAGTGAGCGCAGATATATACATTGTTACAAGAACAGAGAAATTATTTACTCAGAACAGTGATCGATTGCCGAGAAATTTCAATAAAAACAATGTTGCATACTCAATGAATGTTAGAAGAAAAATACATGCATAATTATCGAGAAGAATTCAATATGCTTGCTTACAAATACAAAGATAAAGCTCAGCTTAATTTGGGACTAGATAGCTTTGTGTATAAGATTTTCGAAATATTTTAGGGTTCTGTAGTCCATGACTCGGAACCCTTATAGATTCGCCGTGTCCATCCGTCCATCCGTCCTCGACCTTGCTACAATAAAATGATGAAAAATATTTTTATTTGAGGTACATGTAAAGTGGGAAAATTTTATTTTTCTTTTACTTAGACGTCTTGAGCGAATGCTCCGTTGTTCATAGTGAGTCGCCCAAATGGTCTCATTATAACCGACTTTGTAGTTGATCATCGTCTAGAGCTAAATGACATTATCAAGCGTTGTTATGTACCATGTCAGAAAACTTTGCGATATTGTGGCAGTACTCGAAATTAGGAACAACTTGGTTAGAAATGTTACTCACTTGTAAAGGACTTATAATCCGATAAGGCCTCGGAGAGAGATGATATAAATGACATTGCAAGAGTAAGGCAATGTGTTTTACAGTAATTTGTAAAGCATATCTTATGAAATAACTCCGTAATATATATATATTTATAAAACATTTTCTTATCTAAGCTACAAGGAGATTACATGTACAAAGGAAATCTTAATCCAAATCTGAGTTTAATCCGTCTTCTTATTCGTAATTTTTTCCCCGATCATAAACACAGATCTTTTATAACATTGCTGAGAAAGATGTGAGCTTCTCACACTTGTCTCCGCGGTTTCTTTTGACCGAAGGGTCAGGACGGCTCATAAAGTCATAACGTAGCCATGTATTTTATTACCCTACTCATTTACTTCGCTCAACGACCCAAAGTGTGTCACAGTAGAGTGCACCATCCTTTTATATTCTGTGCCAGTTCAGACCAATCGGGCACTTTGATTTCTGTCATATCTCTAGCAACCTCTTTTTTACAGCAATATCGGAGTAGTCCCACCGGCTACCACCCAATGGACTGCCCGAGATCTTTTGACGGCTCGATCCTTACCCATTCTTTCAATGTGACTAGGCCAGCGAACCTTCAATTTGCCCGATTCTGTTTGGCACTAGGCTTTTATTACCCACCTTAACTTCTATAATTACTTACATTATCGCGAATAAGTCCCGATAAGTAACAAAAACTATAAGTATTCCATAGAATAAAAGGTTCGTAAATGATATTCAGATTAATTATGGATGTAGGGTTCTACGAGAGACCTTTAACAAAGGGTAGAGCGTCCCTCCGTGTTAGTGTCAACCGCTACATTCCCGTCACTGACACTTACCCTGTCAGTTACGAAACTAGTCGGGTAGTAGGTCGGAATATAATTGTATATATGCGTGGGTTGCTTTGTACATGTAGTGTCTAAAATTGTGTAACATTATAATTGCGAAAGTTTGTGAGGATGTATATATGTTTGTTACTTTTTCACACAAAAAACGTTAGAAGAATTCACTATGAAAAGCAAAGAGACAAACAATAAACTTATTTCAACTAGAATAGCATATAGGTTGCTTTTTATTTGTCCGTCTGGTGACGGATTAAGAACACAAAGTGTCACCACCCCTATTCATTCCATGGGTGTCGTAAGAGGCGACTAAAGGAACAAAATAAGCAGCTAACATCACTGCCAAGAGAAGGAAAACTTAAAACAAACCCTTTACCAACCCGTCTGGCCAGCGTGGTATAGTAGGCCAAAACCTCCTTTCAAAGGAGACGCCTATGTCCAGCAGTGGACTGTTAAAGGCTGTTGATGATGATGTTTTTTATTCTTAAAAATATAGTGTTCCCGTGGGAAGAATAATTAAGTGCAACAACCACGAGTAGTGGTAGTGATTTATAAATATGGGTTAATAATATCATTAATAATCTTGCTTTTACTGTGAAATGTGATACAACTGTTGCGCTAACTACAAGATACCTTGGCCACACAAAAGCTAATGTTATTAAGCGGTATGGAAATTCTGTAGAAAGACTGTTGTTGAACTTTTTACGGCTCTCCAACTTTCTACTATTTCTAAATAAAATGTTTAAGAGTGTGGCTTGTCTAACCTTCTTTTTCTTTCTTTACAGCCAAAAAAACAACACCCCGTGGAAATGGACGACAGTAACTGCGACGGGGGACTGACCAAGGCCCCCGCGCGGGCCTCGACCGCCCGCGCCACCGCACTGAACACGACCGCTACAGGGGGGTGGGAGGAGAAGGGGGGACACTCGACACTTAGTTAAAAAGACTTTATTTCAAATACTTTAGTTATACCTAGCACGTACTGTTGAACTACACGTGTTGGACTCTAGTTATAAACTAAACTTTTCTTGTATACCAAGAGTATTGTTAAGATTGTACCAAATTGTTGTATGTTTATCAGACAGATTTATTTATAAACTGACTGAATTTTTAGGCTTGTAACTTGTTTATTTTTAATTAAATACTCGAACAATCGTTGTGTTAGCGATTCTAGTTTGGTATGACGTTTTTTTATTGTTTACGGGAGTCAAGACAGAGACTGCGTAAAAATGTGCAATGTAATTACTATTTTGTTTTTTTAAACTGTTGTTAGGTAATGTTTCAAAGGTAATGTTACGTTAACTGTGATCTTTTTTATGTTGTATTTTGTTTGAGTAATAGAAAATATCATTGAAATAAATCTAAATAAAATAATGTTCTTGAGAAATTATATTAATATTTATATCTGAGAGTTTATCAGTGACCATTTCCTCCATGGAAAGAATCAATTTACCAAAACATGTACTCGGCGCATAATTCTGAGTAGGTAAATTATAATAATTTTGTCTAGGAGTGCTCTTTTTCTACATGATATTTTTTTATAACCGAAACTAAATGCGTGATATGCACCGTATCAAATACAATTACACTTTTTTTGACATGTTTGAACAAATGTAACGGTTACGTTTTAATTTAAAAAGATACGGTACAGTATAAAACATGATATTTTTTGTAAATATTTTGATCGTTAAATAGACAAAATAAAAAGGTTAAGTTGAACATAGCGCTGCTTGTTAGTGGCACGTCAAAATAAGATTTATTAAGCTAAACCTGTACCATACATTATCTGTTGGGCAGTGGCCCGCCAGGTAGGTATTATCACCTCACGGAGGATCCTCCGACCAGTCGAGGTGATCAAGTCTGGTGGGCCACTGTCCAACAGTTGATGTTGGGATGTTGTATATATACTAATCGGCGTGAGAATCTATCTAACGCGATTCAGGATTAGTAGTTACGCCGTAAACTTCATTCCGTGTTTTCTTCGTGGTTCAGTGTTTCTTCGGTAGATGGCGCTGTTGTATATTTTCGTTGCGCTGTATGTGGAAGTCGCCACAAGTGAAAACATTACTTCTCACGCAGAGGCACAATAATATCAATATGAAGAATTAGTATAAGACACTCTGATGTTACATATGTAGATATATTTTCACGAAACCACAGGCTATAGTGGATTTTATGTTTAGTGTTTTAAGGTGTAATTTAGAAGAGACCCCCCAAAGCTGGATGGTGAACGAATTGATCCGTCCGCTATTGTGAAACCCCCGTACTGTCGCTCATTGCGGTATGCTAGTTGTGGACTGTCTCTCCTAACCACGTTACGCTATTTTACGACTTTCTCCACACTTTCCAAGTAAATGTTGTTCACGTAATATTATATTTATTAAAGTATCATCGATGTGTACATGTGGAATTAGTTGTAAAGAGTCCTGGTAACACAGACTGTGAACTAATCTGTATAAAAATATTTTGAAAATACAGTGTAGCGATTAACAAATGGATTTTACATACAACAGGGAACATAAATAAATTCCCCCAGCAACATGGTTTAGACGTTGAAGTGTTTTAGATGTCGTCAACAGCGATCTACAAGGACTAAGAACCGAGTCGACTATTTATTTATTACACTATTATATACGAAAACTACAAGATAACTTAATTATGACAGATGAATATAAAAGTATTACATACTTTGCATATTTTTTTTATCAAATATTTAATTGTACCTTACCTTAAATACACACTTATATTGTTCACTGGTTATGTCTGGAAATGTCATATCAAGATTGATGATTGATGAATGACTAGGTATGTATTGCAAAAAATAACGAATCGTTGCATTTGCCAATACATTGTACGTGTACGCATTAGTATTTCTAGATATGTATGTACAAACGGAAAGTTTAAGGATGAACAAAAAAAAGAAAAAAAACATTATATTAAAAACTACAAGATTACGCTTACCATCGAATATTGAATGAATTAGAAATATTGCACATGTTTGGTTCAGTTGCTGAGGTTCTTCGAGTGTTTATAATCTTGTGCAAAATATGTTTTACTACCCACTTTTGTTTTATATTATTTATAACGCTCAATTGAATTATTTTGTTTACTTTTGTGTATGTTTTCTCAGCAAGTGAATTTTGTAATTCTTTTGAGAAATAAAGCTTCTTTATCCGTGCCATGTTGTATTTTAAATTCAGGGACATTGACAGTATATGAAATATTTCAAATATATTTATACAGATAAGTTCACTTATAAATATACATATATATGCGTGATCACTGAAATGGAATTGCTAACCCACCTCTATGGAGCATCTACAGTTTACAAAAAAACTTGCACTCTTTGTTCAATTCGCATATTACGTAATCAAAGGATCTATTCATATAGATTTTAATGTTGTTGTATTTGTAGTCAGTACACACAAAGCCCAACCAATTCCAATTAGCAAACATGCAATTTCCGATAGGTACGGAATTAATCTCTCTAATTGACGTCTGCATTTCAACCACAGACAGACAGATTAATCAAATACACAAATAAATGCATGCATATAGGGAGTACATACATGTTACATACGCGTCACTGAACCAAATCAAATAAACAGGCAGGTAGCTCTGCCCGGGAATCCGGGACCTCGAATGCAATGCATAGTTACATGTAGGTACAACCATCCGACGTATTGCACATCTCTATCCAGACAGCATCCATGACAACCATTTAAACTCGTTACGCCCTGCGGGTGCGAGGGCTGTTTCACGTTCACAGTCAACGAACATTGCTCTGACAGTTGATCAAAATCGATTACGTACACATCAACGAACTATACACGAGGCACGACGTGTGTAACGAGGAAATTTGTAATTTTAGTTTTCTAATATCTTCATGTTTGTGTAAAGCAATTGCGTTTTGTTTGGGTAAATTTAGAATTGTATGTATCTTTCAATTAAAAGAAAAAATACTAAGTAACTCAGTTTAATAGATATGTACTCACCTAAACGCACGCTTGAAAACGCTTCTAAGTACAATGACATAACGGCACTAATGTGCTTCTTATCTTCATACTTGTTGCATTAAAATACAAAGAGAACAAGGTTCTGTACTTAATGTAAAGTGCAGTAAATTGTAGATGCTCAACCAACCATATCCCTAAATTTATAAGATGGTGAGTCGATTCGGGTGTAAAGAAGTACATGCGTAGGACATAATATTACATTTAGTTTGTGATATGATATATAACGACACCAGCGCTGAGGAGAGCGCTAGTTCCAAATATGTGCAGTCCCCAGTCGGACTGCAAATGTATATCGTAGGTAGGCAAGTTAAGTGGAGATATGAAGCATTTAATTTGTGTGCGGGCCAAGTGCAGGCCGGACTTGGTGTTTATATAATTGTTTAATATTACGATGAATTCGCTGAGGGATTGACGAATTGTATGCTCTTTGTTTAGTATAACTATGATGTTGTAAATCTCAGTTTTAGTTTAAGATAAATGGATATTGTGTAATCGACGTTTGTCAGAAAATAGGACTAAGAAAATTTAAATGGCAGTATTTTTCAGAGATTTGGCCTGCACTGGCTCTTTTTATAATTATTAACGGAACATCGGGGTGAGTACTGTGAGTCGATAGGGCTCATAGTATTCACCGCAGTGTGGAAATCTGGTTAAAATGAGAGTAGGGAAAATTTAAGACTTGTTTGGATATGAAATGCTAAAAGATGTCCTGGCTAATAAGAATCCAAAATGGTGGAACGTTTTAAATGTAGAATAAATTCTGGTTTTAAATAATACCGGTCTGATTTAATATTAAATAATTTCACGAATAATATGTAGAATAGATGAGTTATTGCAAATAATTTCACATCATTTAAGATAACCACGGAGCTATAAATGAATTGTAACGCTAATTCAAACACCGTTGCTTTTGTTACGTGTTTAGAAACCGGTGGATGGATTCAAACTCGACCATAGATGTTAGATAAATCAAAATGTTCGTTACTATCAATGTTATGTTTTGCTTCGGAGATCTTCATTCGATAAAATAATAATGTAGTGGTGGAATTATTCTCATTTTAGCCAGTGTTAGTCTGTGGTAGTGTTGTATATGATATCGAAACGTGTTCTTCTCATTTATTGAAGCATAGACAACAAGACAGGCAGGGTTGTGATTTGTGAAATAGCTCATTTTGTACTAAGTGTGAGGTATGAAACTGTTTCGCTATTTTTTAAAGGTCTATGGGACACAGCAATAGTGTAATCTGTCAAATTCGCAAAATATAATAATATGCGTTACTTTTAAATGTATTTTCCTAAATCAAATAAGATTCTTATCTGTAATTGCTTCAATAAAGCTATAAGAACACGGAATCGATGTTAGTAATAAAAGAATAATAATTTTTAATTGAATTAAATCTATTTATTTCGTTATTTTTTAAGTTTTCGATGATTTTAATTGTTCTCGTTACTTTCCTTGGGAATCTTTATCAATTTGTAGTAATTAGTAAATACAATCTTGCGCATCATGTATAAATATAAAGGGAATCGAATACTGGAGCCTAATTGTCAAAAAAATATAAATTCAAAAACTACTTTTCTAATGTACAATTCCACATTTTCTATTCTGGTATCACTGATCGGTGTGTTATCCTGCTGGTGTTTCGTTCTGCGGCTTCGGTTCCCGTGACGTCATCAATGTTGTCAAAATTTGGCATTATTGTGACTACTCACTATTTCAAAATTTTCCTGATGTAATTTAATGAAATTACGCTTCTAAAGTGTATGACTTATGTACATATAGGACAAACCTATTATTGATAGTAAATGTTGTAATTTGTATATAAGTAACAAAATTAAATTTTAAATACATAGATAACATTGTGGGCATTTTCTTTTATTTATATCCTGTAAAAAGACCCTTCTGTTCTGGGAAGAACCGGTTGAACTAGTAGCCGACCCAAATAATCTTGAGAATAAAGGCTAGGAAGGTTGTGACCACCCCCGTGGATCATCAACTTAACTGAGCGAATAGAAGCCAAGGAAACCTTTACAGGAAAACTTTCAAAAGTTCTTAGTCCTGGCCACATGAGCAGCAGGCAACTGCACCGGGGATTAGGCTCCGGCCTAACGCTACAAAAACTGCCCGCTAAATCTTCTCGGGAATCGAACCCGGTCAAACCGAGACAGCTATGTCTCGGTTCGATTCCCGAGAAGATTTTCATAGTCATTATCATTCATTCATTCATTATTAGTACTGAAAGCTTCAATCAGTAAATCCTTCAGGTCTGGGATGAAGTGTCATGACCGGTCAAAAAGCTCGAAATGATGGCATTTGATGAAAGTGGGGATGATTTTTTTCTCGCGTCTACCCCATCGTGTGGGGTATCATTAGAAGGTCTTCTGAAAACATTACGAGGCTGTTAAGACTTTTTTTCGATTCAAAGTTGAATAACTCGCAAACCGATACCTAAATCATAAAATCGTCCTAGCAACCAATCCTCCTGAATTTTATCTGCGAACCTACTCGGCATTGCTCCGAGGTGGCTGTGTCATTTGAAAAGCCCTGAAGTCGGTCGTAGAATTCATTTTTATCGTTTTCATTGATCAGAAAAGGTGGAGGCAGTTGAGTGCTGATCCGGTGTGGGGGTTTAGGAGTGGGTATTTCACGATGTGAGTCATTCGACTCTTCGTTTCTGAAGCCTGCACACGGTGTTGCAAAAAATGTCACTTATTAGGATCGTGTGGTGGAGGTGAGTATAGGGTTTTTGGTGCACATCACACATTCAGTTGTGCGTGGGATTATATGGGGGTCAAGCGTATCCAAAGCACCTGTTGGCAAAAGCGTATCTAGCCTATGAAGCGCCCGTGTGCAATATTACTCAAGTGCTCAGATTCATTAAAAAAAACTAAAGCCAGCGCTGCAGGTTAACAGGTTTTTCAGTAGCAGATATGTCTAGACTGCGTACTGTTGACGCGTTGACCTCACTTTACTTAAACTCTTTGCTAGATGACTATCAAAAGAAAAAGTACATGCTTAGGTACTCAAAAATAATACTTAATTCTTTACATCAAGGCTTACTTATCAAAATTTCTGTGTAGCAAAACCCTAGGACTCAAAGTGCGCCACAAGTATGAAGCTGTTTTGACGTGCGATTGAGTTATAACGCCCAGCATCATAATCATAACACAGATGTATTTTCATATTTGAATGTGTTGCGGCCGGCGCCACGCCCTTATCAGCGCTTTGCCCGTGTGCATTACACACCCTGCGTAAAAAGTACGTAAAAAAAAAGCACACGTAAAGGGGCGTTTTTCAAAATTTTGCTCAGGACTATTTTGCTGTGTCCTACGAGTTTGACCATTGACTAAAAGGCAAAAATGTAGGAAGTGAGTATCAAATTATTTTATGTTAGGGTAAAATGTTTAACTTACTGTAAAAAAAAAAAATGTGAGCCGTCACGGGACGCCTGGCAGATGTGAAACATCGCCATTATTTTGTAAAAGTAATATGCAGAAAAGAACATATTGTAATAGGAACTAAATATTATGTCATAATGATAAAATAAAATATTACTAATTATTAAAATAGTACGGTGTGGCGACGCGATCTTTATTAGGAAAATAAATGGACACCTGTACGTAACGGAGCAAAATTTTGAAAAACGCCCAAAGATGTCCCTGTTTAGACGTCACTTTTAGTCAGCTGTGGAAACTGTGTCCACCTTATCATATTGTAATGACAGACTTTTATTGAACAAGGACATAATCAGGAGACACATAATTTAGTTTTTTTGATAGATAATAAACAATTTCAAATGTGATAAGGGTGATGACAATAAAAATATTTGTAAGATTATCACAGCAACACCACCTTCATGTCGATAGTGGCAAACTACGTGCACCTTTTAGTTACTACCGCCATCTAGATAGTAGTAGTACCTAATATACAGGTTGGGACCAAAATTTCGTTCAAATTTATTTATTAATAAAGTGCACAAATGGTTTTAAGCTATTGCATAGCTTTTATCGCGGGCTTTCAGCGCGGGGACCGAATCAAGAAAGTAACGAAAAAACCTGACACCATGAAAACGGATAGAGATAAGATTGTCACTGCAGTACGACAAGGACGCCACATGCTTCTCCGTGCGCATGCGTTCTGCCGCCAATGGCCGTTATCCGTTGCCTTGACAACAAGTCATTCTAGATTAATATAATAAATATTTGTTTCGGAGTCTGGGTGTATTCTATGTTTATTATGTATGTATTTACAAAAAAAGTATGTTTATGTATTTATATCAGTTGTTTAGTACCCACAATACAAGCTCTGCTTAGTTTGGGACAAGATGATGTTGTGTGTAAGATGTCCAAAATATTTATTTATTTATTCATAGGAACCCCATCGAGTTTAGGCTCGTTTGATTCGTCTTGACGAGTACCTTGACACTATATGGTAACCAGGGTCTGATGCTGAAAGGTGGCCATAGGAACCCCATCGAGTTTGGGCTCATTTGATTCGTCTTGACGAATACTTTGACACTATATGGTAACCAGGGTTTGATGATGGAGCTGGAAGGTGGCCATAGGAACCCCATCGAGTTTGGGCTCATTTGATTCGTCTTGACGAGTACTTTGACACTATATGGTAACCAGGGTCTGATGATGGAGCTGGAAGGTGGCCATAGGAACCCCATCGAGACATGTCATGTTTGGGCATGTCTTTAGGCGAGATGGCGACTGGTAGTGCAGGGAAAAGTAGAAGGAACCAGATCGCGCAGCAGCTCACCTATGCGCTGGACTGACCAAGTTAAGTGCAGTGGGTAACCATGTGATTGACTGCGCAAGGCAGTCTGCCAACAGACAGCGATGGCATGAGATCGTTCAGAGAGCTGTGTTCGCCTCTGCCACCAACGTGGATGCCCTCGACTCGACCACGACGGTTCTGTGAAGAGCTAAACGAATGAGAATTAGAATACCGGAGTAATACCTCAAACTCAGAAAAAACCGGAGATCTTAGCGCTTCTTTCTCTGCTTTTTATAAAGTGAGTGAAGATCACCAGAGTCCAAATATACGCTTCCATTAATTCTAGGGGGAGGGAGTCAAAGGGACGTTACAAGACCTACAACAGACGCTGAATGAACTAGCATCCTTATAAATATGGATGCGCCTCCTCAACTTGCAGGCATTCATGAGTGGCGGTAGTTGCTTACGTCATCAGGCGACCAGATCTGCAGCCTTATTCTTAAATTCAATACCAATTTCAATCTAGTACGTTAAATTCCAAATTAAAGTTACGATGAAATAGTTACATAATGTCGAACTCAACAGTACAAAACGGGACAATACCGATGGATCGAAATTGAAATTGAAATGCTACATAAAATGACGATAGTAAATAAAACGACAATTAAAAATTAATATACATAAAATATAATTATAATAACACATTAATATACACATTTCGACAAGATTGTACATAGTTATTCTGATCGGAAATGTATAGAATTGAAGTATTTTGTACAATAGTTATATTATATTCGTATAAACACATGTGGACATGTATTCAATATTTTGTATATTAATATTAATTAAGCTAACATGAACTGTTCCAAGCACTTTCTCTATTTATCAACAGATGTTGCTGTCACTACTAGTTCAATCTTTATCCAAAAGATGGCGTTGAATTACATTTCGCCTACTCCTTATAAGTAACACGCCCTTTTAACTACATGAGATCTATACTTTACAATAATACCATGCAAATTTCTAATCCAAACTCTTTGGAGACAATACAAAATATTCAATACATTCATAGTATAAAAATCACAGCTGAGGAATAGTTATATTACAAGGGCTCATAAACTGTGGCCTACTGGAATATTTATTCGTATGTAGTTCTTGCAATACAGAACATGCTAGTGCTAAAACATGTATAAACACACACAGATACATGATGTGTGTGTTGGATGTGTGTGTTGTGTGTGTGTGTGTGTGTGTGTGTGTGTGTGTGTGTGTGTGTGAGTGAGTGCGTGCGTGCGTGCGTGCGTGCGTGTAAACACATACAACACACTCAGTTACATGATGTATGTGTGTGTGCGTTGACATTTGTTACGCATACACACACATACATGATGTAAGTGTGTTTACAGACGGTGGTCTATTATATAAACAGCACACATTCATGATGTTTATTTAATTTACCTTTTAAATTGTCATCTTGATGTATTTATCGTAAGCAAATTGTATTATTTAAGAAACTTAATTTCAAGTAATAATCCATCTGTACATAAATATCATTATATCATCCATGAGACCATTTCTACATTATATTGTACAAAAAATTCTTCCTTGGGGCATAGACAACTTACTAATAATATACAATATAGGCAGATTTTAGTAACCATAGACAAGCATTCCTATATTGCAAGAGCTAACAGTTACACTATCATAAATACTATTGATTGGTTAATATTTCAATAACTTTCAACTATTTGTTTTACATTGTAATTTACTCCTATATCAAAAAAGCTAAACGGATTTACAAATTTTATTAAACGCATATGCTTCGTTTGAAATGAAGATGGCGTTGTGTGCCAGTTATCATTAATAATATACATGATGATTGCTTTACTGAGTCCTAAAGCCGCACTCCTGTGGGGACGCAAGGCCTTAACCCTCTCATGAGAAGAGATACGAGCCCAGCAGTGGGAAGTTATGGGTTGTTGACGATACTGAACTGGTAGTTAAGTGTGTTTTACCCGAAATTTCAAGCGCAATGCGTTGCTTTACGAATATTATAGGGTTTCGTCTCTTTTAAGTTATGATGTACATACATACAAGCTAAAATGCGGTGTTTTTATATGTTACCAGCGCGAACGCCTCGGGACGAAGCTATTCTAAAGAACGGTGCGACCTATTTTGACGAGACTTTCACTGACAGTATGAAGCATGAAGAGTAACTTAGAATATTGTTAGACTAACTTCTCTTTGCGGCGCTACTCGCGATTTACCTCAATAAACGCGGGTAACACGAAGGGGCGCAGATAGTTAATTTTAAAATTATGCTTGTGACAAATATCAGAGATATCAATTTTAGATTAAAGTTTCTCCAAAATACACCGCTAGTTCAGCTTCCCATAAACTGAAACCGGTTCCAAAGAGCAACAGAAAGTTTTTTAAATATGATATTGTCATTTTTTTATTCTATACGGGACTTATTCGCTACAAAATTAAAAAAAGATTACGATACCTTCTACTTTCCGACGTTTCGAACGGGTTATACCGCTCGTGGTCACGTGACCACGAATCGTCCCTTTATCGCGAATAAGTCCCGTATACAGTAAAAACATGAATATGTGTAAAAGTCGCGAAAGTCTAAAAACAGTGATATTGCCATTTCCTTGGCAGATAAGCCCTTCCCTCCAGTTCGTCCAGCTGATGATCTTTTTAGTCTGACATAATGATGATGATTTAGTTTACATAATCGTCTAATGGAGAAATTTAATTCAATTATAAATATTAATGACTAAGTTAACATTATATTATTGACAGCCTCAGTGGTAGCGTATGCGACTGCTGTGCTTGAGGTTTCGGGTTCGATGCCTAGGTCGGACCAAATGTTTGTGTGATCCACAAATATTTGTTTTGGAGTTTTGGTATTATATTTATAAAAATAAAGTATGTTTATGTATTTATATCAGTTGTTCAGTAACCATAATAGAAGCTCTGCTTAGTTTGGGACTAGATGGTGTTGTGTTAATTCGAAATATATTTTATTTATTTATTATAATAAGTTGAACAAGGCCCCGCTTATGATTCGAAACTAGTCAGGAATATCTGAATTCTATGCGTGGGTACATCTTAAAAATAAAATAAGTTGAATCTCTTGTTACTGAAAACAACTGTAAACGTGAAAAAAATACCGTAATCGTGTAAATATCATACTTCAGAGGCGGATAAAGTATTAGATAAATAAAAATCATATAATGGGTGTAGTAAGAACCGTATTTTTTTTTCAATAGATGACTTTAGTGATCTGTATCTCGAGTTGTTAAAGTCCGATCGGGTTCCACTGAATGGCGTTAGAAAGATAAGATTTCGTAGTAAAAATTAAAAAAATTATGAATTATTTTTACTACACATATTATTTGAACATGCATCTTTCATTACAAAAAAAATATGTAGAAAATACTGTAATACCAGCGAAGCCGCAAAGCTAATTGTTGTAGTTTGATAAAAATTAAGTATTTACAAAAACCGTAAAACCGACATAAAAAAAACTAAACAAATAAAATACTCGACATTAAACAATTCCATCGGAATACTTACTTTAAATGTTATTTAATTTTATAATTAATTAATTTAATTTATTAATTATTTTTTATTAATTAATTCATTAATTTAATTAACTAATTAAATTTAAATTAATATTTTAATTATATCTCACTCGTATAGCGATACTAAATACGTATTTATACATAACGTTGAATAAATATACTATAATCGAAGTTACTAAGGTCCATTCTCTATTACCTGACGGTTTTGTGTACAGTCACACTCAAAAGACGTACATATATATGTTACTGTAAAAGCCCGAACTACGGTCAATCCTAAGATTTGCCTACTCTTAATGGTATGATCATCGTTTATTACGAACTTTGGTCATCTTAGATCTTAGGATTTACGTAGGTTAGGTTAGAACATGGTAAAAGCCCGATAAAATCGTTTCTTTTCTACATATTCTTACATTTACCGACTCGTGTTGGTAAATCATAGGATTTACTGGAAAATCTTACAAAAGAAAAGTATGTTTATGTATTTATATCAGTTGTCTAGTACCCGTAATACAAGCTCTGCTTAGTTTGGGACCAGATGGCGTTGTGTAAGATGTCCGAAATATTTATTTATTTAACCTGTATTTTAATTATTGAAATATTTTATCACATTGTTATTTCAGTGAATTTGTAATACTGTCTATTTTTATGCAAACTCGTTGGCTTTTCTTTTTAAAAATATCATAGATATATTTTAATATAAAACCATTATATCTTAGATATTCAAGAGGACATTTTATGACAGATTTATATTTAAGCATCTTCTTTGATATTTGGTTAGTGTAACATTGTAAAAACAATATAGAAAAACGTGAAAAAAATGTGAAAAACGTAAAGAAGTGAGAGCTATTTGGCTCTTATTTGTAGTTGAGTCCTACTTAAAACTATTATAATGTTTTATCTATCTCCATGATATCGCAAACTTTATTTTATATCCATAATTTAAGGTTTCTATTGTGTGTTATTTGTGTCAGAATTAGTTCAGAGGTAGGTTATTCTTATCAAATGATTGAGCAGACATTATCTACGTGGGAAAGAATTAAGAATATGTCGCTGCTTTAATTTGATATTGACCCATTACAAAATTGTCATTATTTCGATACTGTCACCATTCAACGTAAACCAATCTATAGTTTCATGTGTTTAATTATTTTTGTGTAAATATCAGCATCGTTCCATTGTCCTCACATTTAACGGTTTTCTTAATAAAATGCCTAAAACAATGTTACCAAAAATTGTAAAACTATGTTGGGAAAGAGTGTCCATTGAGTTTCTTGTTTAATCTTCTCCATAGGATCTACGAATTGGAACAGACAATTAGCTTCACGACTGACTGCTGACTGACTACTTGACGTTTCAAAAGTGCCGTTGTATTGGTTAATATCAAATAAAAATGGTTCCATTTGATTTGAATAAGACTCCTGAGTATGAACAGATCCTAATTAATATTAAAACTTAGTAATACCAATAAACAACTACATTGACAACCCAAAATGACAACTGAAGAACAGAGAAAATCATTGAAAAGGAAAATGGAAGACATTATAGTCGACCCCGATACTCAGAAACCTATTGAAGATTCAAAAAAACCTAAAATTGAATTGGATGCAAATAAAAAGTACAGCTGTATAAAATCGATCATAGAAATGTATGACAAAATAATCACTCATATATCCTCCCCTGCTACAACCGGTCAAGATTCAGAAATGAGAGATGTTTCTGGCCCATCACAAGCTGTGCAAGCTCCTCAACATGCAAGCGCTCATTATCTAATGAACAACATAAACAGGAGGAGACTTCTTTATTACAACTGAACCAGCGAAGAAAGATTGGATTTCCATAACCACTAATAATGGGCTAAAGTACGTCGATTTTGAGCAAGATGACAAATCTAACTGGTATGGAACCATGGGGCCGTATCTTGATATGTTTTCAGCCTATTCTTTAAGAGCCAACGAACTAAGATTGGGGCATAACAACATGCCAATAACAAAATCAGATGGAGTACACAAGAGTTTTCCTGTATCCAAATATGGACTGTCAGGGGCTCACCATGTGTTGCTTGAAGGTACTTCTTTTCCACCGGAAAGGAGATCATCCATAGTACAAAGTTTGGGGCCAATGACTGCATGGTTGGGTATGATCAGGAGTGAAGGCATATATCGTAGGAAGTATGCTTCAGCTGTTAAGCGTGCAATGTCACACATACCTTGCATTGACGAAATAATAGAATTGACAAAGACAACTAAACAAGCATCAGAGATTTCTTCCTTGACAACTCTTGTCGCAGAGATTCTGCTCATTACTACTGCAAGACAGGCAACCAGGATGTTTTTCCCCTTGACAATCTTTGCTAGTGTTTGGAAAATGCACCCAGACAAAAAGAAATACTGCGAATTTTTCAGCACAACAGGAGCAGGGGGCTGGTACACTTACAAAAAAGCATCGGAGTCTAATATTAAATACACTATTTGTGGAGATATGGAGAGAGATAAGGCCTCACAAATTGCTTTTCATAGTATTTTTGGGACAATAAGACTCCTATTTCTATCTTTAAAATTGGGTGCGTGGTACGACTAAACATCGAACATATGTGCGATTGAACTGGTCATTTTATTTAAACTGCTGTTCTGAAAAAAACATAATTTTTGAGATGTGTCGTTATCGAACTAAAGCAGCGATGTGTGTTCATCCTATTCATCTAGTAGGTGTCGTTAGAGACGCCTAAGGGAGGTGTAAAAATTTGACACTAGACTACACCCTCCCGTCAGGCCAACATAGTATAGTAGGCCAAGAGAGAGGCCTATGTCCAACAGTGGACTATTAAAGTCTGATGATGAAAGGTAACTAAGTGTGAGTGTACTGAGGAGAAGGGAGAATGGACTCTGTTTGGTACAAATTTTAGCTACTACAAGTACATTACGCGTAAGTCTTATTTTGGTTGGACGCTTCTTAGTTTTGATGAGATCTGAAAGGAAAAAAGTTTATATTAAAATTTTAATTTGAATACTAAGTGGAGTATATACTAAGTACGTTTGAATTTATTAATAAAATGTTACTGCGAGTATCTTATTAATGGAACGTAATACGCCACCATCTCAATTTTGCTTATGTTGTACTTCAGTATGTTAACATCCAAAAAAAAACTAATAATTTACTTGTAGAAAACTCTATACTATCCCGTCTGGCTGGTGTGGTGTAGTTTTCTTTATGTAAGCATAAAGAATATTCAAGAGTGGTAGTCACCATCCCCATTGCGAATTCAGATAATGTAACATGGCGACCCACACTATGGCGCCCTAATGAGATGATTTTTTCACGCCCCGCTTATAAAAGACCCGGGATCAAATCGGGAATGAAACACATGCGTCGGTAGTAATAGTAGACCAAAACCGAGATGCCTTTGTCTAGTGGAAACGTGGTGATAGTTAGAATATGTGGTGACATACCAGTTATTTGTCTATCAGAGAGAGTCGCAGCGCCTCGTCCAGCGCTTGCTGCTCGGCGTCGAGCGCATGCTGCCTCAGCGCCTGCTCCCGCGCGGACAGCTCCAGCGCGGCCAGCAGCTCCGCGTCGTGGGCCTGCTCCTCGCCCGCTCCCCCCTCACTCACCCCCACCACCCCCTCCACACCCACCACGGGCTCGGGGCGCAGCTGCAGGCACTCCAGCGACGCCTCTATCGCTCTGCGGGGAATTACCTAGTCACTAGCGGTTCTACTGAGCCTTCTAACTGTTAGCGTACCATTTCAAATATTAGTATTACCTTACACTAATCAATCATTAATAAAACATAAATAACGATAAGTATTTACTATGTATATAAGCAAAGGCATAAATAAATAAATAAAAACAATTAAAATCGTTTTTGTGTATAATGTTCCTCGTATCCAATACATCAGGATAATAGGTCTTGTGTATCTGTTCTAAGCTGGCTCATACAATTATTCATAATAGATGTGATAACAGGAAACAAAGACACACACATTAAAAAAACATGTATTGACCCTGTACAATCAAAATACTCGTAATTACCATAGACTTATGAAAACTGAGATTTATTTGTGACTGATTGACTTTGTTTTCAACCACTTTAATAATGTATTAATAATGATAATAGATTTGTTAATTGTTATTTAATATAGGTTGTTATTTACAAAGTTGCCATTTCGTTAGGGTTAGCATTATTACTTTTACATCTAAGATAAAAAATATATATAAAAAAAAAGATCGCAATGAATCGAGAAACTTATCTCCTACATTAAAAATATTCAAAGATAAGTTGAAGTGTTTAGTCTAAAAGAATATTTTATAAATGCGGGTAAAGGAGTTCATAATAAATAGTCTATTTCTCGCTATGGCATATTAAAACTAGATTCAAGTAATTATTATGAAATAAACACACAATAGACAATCTTATGAAAATAATAATGTTATTGATACTCTTTGTTATGTAGAACAAAACTTTGTTTGTATAGGAACACACTTGTACAATATGTTAAGTTCACCTTATGTTATAAAAATTATTAATGTTTATAAACACAAATATACAAACAGTTCTACAGGGTTATATACCCGAGACAGCCACTCGAACCACACATTGACTAGAACAATAGTGCAACAGTACCACAGTAAAAAAAAAATCAAAGATGTATTTATCGAAAATATTGGCAATAACTTTGCTCAACTTTATACATTCGATAAATTCGATGTCAAACATATCAGTAAAAGTGAAAAGATCTAAACAACCTGACAAGTTCTGCAAACTCGCTGACCAATATAAATTGGACTGCGTTAGATACAATGTCACCACACAAGACGGATACATCTTAGGTGTCTACAACATACCGGGCGATAAACAAAAGCCCGTATATCTACAACACGGCTTCGTCGACTCATCAGACACCTTCCTAATACGAGGACACGGATCCCTAGTCGCTTTCCTAGCAGATAAAGGATATGACGTATGGCTGGGGAATATGAGAGGAAACGTACACTCAAGAGCACACCTTTGGATGAATCCTGATAAATTACCGTTCTGGGAGTTCAGCTTACACGAGATCGCAATTGTTGATGTGCCTACTATCATTGATTTTGTTCTGAAAAAGACCGGGGAAAGTCAACTCCAAGTTATTACGCACTCTCAAGGTTCAGCGGCTTTCTTCGCCCTGGGATCCTTGAACCCTGAATACAATAAAAAGGTGAAAATCCTTATATGTATGGCACCTATAGCGTACCTCCATAACGCTGATTCGCCTTTACTGCAATTAATATCCTTCCAAAAGTCTCTACATAGTCCAGGAAGGGTGTTCGGCTACGGCGAATTTTTGGGGAATTCGTCTTCCCTCGTTGCTTTAATAAGAGGCATGTGTATGCAGAAGATGGTTGGATACTCACGTTGTATAAACAGTTTTCTTATTAATATATTTGGACGAGCTCAAAGGCAACCCGAACCAGATTTCTGGCCAACAGGCTTGAAGCATTACCCGTGTGGGTCATCGTTAAAGAACGGAATACATCTTCTACAGATTGCTTCTAGAAAGAAGTTTGCGCAGTTCGACTATGGTGTTTCGGGGAATAAGGTTAAATATCATTCTCGAGAACCTCCTAAATATAATCTTAATAGGGTTAGTATGAAAATAGCTTTGATGATTGGGATGTCCGACAACCTGTCTGTTGAAAAGGATGTGAAGATATTGAAGGGGAAGTTACCCAACGTGGTTGACTATCATATGTTAAATTTGAGGGGTTGGGATCACTTAGATTTCGTGTGGGGAAGATACATGAACGTACACTTGTTTGGATATATTAAGGACCTTTTAATAAAATATATGTAGAAGAACTTATGATTTTTTTGTAATATCTCTGAAAACAATTGTTCTCTCTTAGGTGGGAATATTATAATTATTTGGTTTTGTTTTAATTTTGACACTGACAAAATTAGACCTTGTGGTTGTGTGTAGTAAGTGCAACTGTGTCTATTACCGACTTTCGATCAGGAAGGATAAGTGATCATGACTGGCAGGCAGGACGTTTGTGTATAGGAGTATGCTAATCTGAAACTTTCTATATCGCGATACAGGATTAGAGGTGTGTCTTGGGTAGATGGCGTTGTGGTAACTTTTGTTGGGTTCTATATATGTAAGTAGCAACAAAGTTGTTTTTGGATCTGGTAGTGTCATTTACACGGTGAAATATAATGAAGGAATTGCTTTTAGGTGTTTCTGTGAATTCGAAGTTTTAGTTCGGTTGAGCGTGGCCATAAGTGAGAGAGATATTTGTCATAGAGTTACCAGTTCAATTAATTGCTAGTGATAATAAAACTAGTTGCCATTACTAGATTTAATTTTTTTTTGTTAAGTTTAGAACAAATAAAATATAAAGTTATACCTATAAATGTGTACAATATAAATTCATATTTGCATATTCGAAATAGCACACACACACACACACAAAACTGCTACACTAATCTACTTAAATCGATGAGGTGATCGCCTGTAAAAATATTTTGTAATTTAAAAAACATACATCTAAACACGTAAACATGTGTAAGGCTATGTAAATTATGTGTATACATGTGTAAAACTCACATTTTACACATCCATGGTGTCAACTTGTGTTGTAAGATGTGTGTATGTTTGTATGGAAGTGTACGGATGTGTATAGCATCTGTAAGGATGTGTAAGTTGTGTGTCAAAATGACTACGGGTGTGTAAGAGAGTGTAAGGTATGTACGCACCTCTGCAGCTGTGTTTCTTCGTGTGTACGCAGAAGTGCGGGCGAGGCGCGGCCGCTGGCACTGGCCGGTCGGGCGCCTCGTAACGCCTCCCACACATCCACCTGCGCAAGCGCATACTTATTTCTTAAATACGGGTACACATACATAAATCGTGATAGTGTACAGAAGGTTGAGACCATTTCTTCAATTACAAGAATTTAGTACAATTCACTTCACAGGAGTCTTGTAATCATTGTCATTGTTATCAGCCTTTAACAGTCACTGCTAGGCATAGGGAGCCCTATATTTGTAGAAAAGAGTTTTAGGCTTACTATTTAATGCTGTCCAAACAGGTTCGTATAAAGTTTTTAACATGTTTTCCTTCTCTTTGAAGTGAAGATGTCCTTCATTAGTCCCTTAGTCAGCTCTTACGACGCCCATAGTATCAATTTGGGTGATGATACTTTGCATTTTAATTCACTCACCACATTGACAGAGTGACATTATAAACTTGTCTATTGTCGCAAACTAAGGTACTTTCAGATATAAAAATACAAACATTATTATTGCATTATACATAGATTATAAAATAAAAAAATTGACAAACTGACCTGGTCATCATGAGTGCCACCTTCCATCAAGCTCTGCTGTATGGCATACTGGAGTAATCCTTCTTCATCATCCACGCCGCATGACAACCTTTCGTCTGGAGCCGCCGCATCTCTGTACCCTCGGCCAACTACGAAGCACTGGTCATCGACCACACATGACAGCCTGTCCCCCTCTTGTATACAGGAAATGTAGGGGACAGGGGTTTCTGTGGCGAAGATGTTCCCGAATGTGATGCGTGCGTTTAACACGTGGAATAGAGGGATTTCTGCAAAAATAAAAATGTATAGTTATAGTTTTAGATTAGCTTTTGGAATATACTAATAGGTATTTGGAATATACCTATTAGTATATAGTGGTTAAAGTATGCGACTGCTGATCAAGAGGTCTCGGGATCGATTCCCAGGTTGGAAAAAAATATTGTGTAAACCGCAAATATTTGTTTCGGAGTTTGTGTGTTTTCTATGTATAATATGTATGTATTTAGAAAATGTATTTATATCAGTTGTCGAGTTTTACCCATAGGCCATAATACAAGCTCTGCTTAGTTTGGGACTAGAATATTTTTTATTTATTTTTTATTCAGGACAACAGGAGTGAGAGATTATTATATTACTATTATTATATTATTATTGGACCCTTGAGATGAAACATATGCAATAACTTACCAATCTTAACAGGGAACCCTGAGGGCAGTTGCATTTGTATGAAGTCCTTTAACTTCGCAAAGTGTGGTGAAGATATCGCCGCCATCAAGTCTAGGATGGGCATTATTTGTTCCTGTAACTGTTTCAATACAATAAAAGTCAATAAGAAGCGTTTTATAAGTAGTTTAAGTTTCTGATGGTAAGTGTCACAAGAGCATTGCAGCCCCTTGAGTTCTCATCTGAATTGGTCCAAGGAGTGATAGGCTCTGGTAATCTCAATAAGTATTGCTTGGTACCGCTTTTCTTCCAGATCTTCCACGGTCAAGTACACTTCATGGTCTTAGCATATTACATAAAAGTAAAACTACTTATTAAAAACTGAAATAGGTTTGTGAAACACACATGGTTCAGTTTATTAATTGCAAAACTAGAGGTTAGCGTATACGACTCCTGATCAAAGAAAGAGGTCTCAGGTTCGATTCCTGGGTCGGTACAAATGTTTGTGTGATCCACAAATATTTGTTTCGGAGTTTGGGTGTTTTCTATATATGTATTTATATCAGTTGTCTAGTACCCACAACACAACCTCTGCTTATTTTGGAATTAGATGACGTTGTGTGTAAGATGTCCGAAATTATTTATATTTGTCGGATTCATTAATATAAAACCTACAGGTGGTGTAATTTCTTACCACAGAAGAACCAACAACTGTTGAACCACAATTATTTCAGAACTAGCTGTCTCCAGTACTTCGTATGCGTAAAATATGACTTTTAGATTAAATTTTATTAAGGTTGTGAATTATCATCATTTTTCAGTTATTTTTATTCAACGCCTATCAGGATGACTCGACTATGCCTGATGGAAAGCATGAGCAAAACCCAAAGGTGGGGGCCACCATACACACACTGCTAAAAACTGCATTCCCGAGTTTTAGTTAGACGAATAGCAATTTATTATTATATGTAACAAGATAATAATCACTTACCTCTAATGGGTAGTCTTCACATAGCCATAATGTAGCCCTAAACTTTTGCACTTTGGTGGCCACTTCCCTGGGCCGACCGATGTCCCTCTCTGGAGCCTCTTCTGAGAAATACTCCTCCCATGTCACCGGACTGAAGGAAGATAGGTCTTCTCGAGATCTACCAATCCGAGGGGTGTCTTCCTGAAAGTTGTAAAGTTAAAAGTTTGGTATAGAAACTGGAATCAGATATAGTAAGGAATGTCGTTAATTCATAGAAATATTAACAACATCGAATACAGGTCATTCAAAATTAGGCAAAGGGGCCGTCCATTAATATCGTGAGGCTCGAAAGGGGGGTGGGGGGGTTTCGACAAAAATCACGAAATATCACAAGGGGGACGAGGGTATTATATCACATATCACGTGTATTAATTTTTTCGTCAAGCGCGCGATGTAAACCGAAAACGGCGTGAAGTATCCCCTTGAATCGCCGTTTCTAGGTCAATTTTAAGATTTTTTGAAGGTACTTAATAAAGGGTTAAAAAAACATCACGTGATGTTTTTGCCCTTTGTCCATTAGGACGGCCCCCAACGTATTGTACATACAAATCGATTAAGCCACTTCTAAGATAACTGTTCACAAACACACAGACAAAAATCTTTTAAAACGTACATACAAATCGATTAAGCCACTTCTAAGATAACTGTTCACAAACACACAGACAAAAATCTTTTAACTGTTTTGTTATTTTAATACAGATTCATTAGCTATTCTTTAATAAAGAGACATCAACCGGTTTTAATTTTATTATAGACTAGCTTTCACCCGCGGCCCAGCCCGCGACATGTCGTTTATCGCGGTAATTGGTTCAGTAGTTAATATATAAGCTGGACAGACAGACAGACAGAGTTATTTTCGCATTTATAATATTAGTACGGATTAGATATAGATTCATCATCAGACAACTGGACATGAGTATCTTCCATTGCTTGGCACTGATTGATGCCGGGCTTCTGCATCATAGATATAGATGAACGGTTGATACCTTGTCGGGAGTGAGCAGTGGCGTGGTGGGCTGGTCGGTGTCGGCGAGCGCGAGCAGGCCGGCGAGGGGCGCGCGGGGCGCGGGCGGCGGGCGGCGCGCGCTCACGGGCACGTGCTCGCTGCGGGTCTTCGACACCAGCTCCACGTTGTTCGCGCTGAACACCTTGCACTCGTAGCCGTTCACCGACTCCGACTTGTCCTGCCGCCAGCCCCAGATACCGCTTTTATTTCTTAAAACATACAATATTGTATTTGAACAAACATAGATGGAGAACTAAATATTTATTAATAGTAATATACGTTTTTTTACGAACTGATACTTAATAAACGTAGTAAACACCCAAGATCAACATCATCATCATAAAACAGTCGTACACTAAGGTGCAGCGCAGACGGCCACTTTTTAGGGTTCCGTAGCCAAATGGCGAAAAACGGAACCCTTATAGATTCGTCATGTCTGTCTGTCGGTCTGTCCGTCCGTATGTCACAGCCACTTTTTTCCGAAACCATAAGAGCTATACTGTTGAAACTTGGTAAGTAGATGTAATCTGTGAACCGCATTAAGATTTTCATATAAAAATAGAAAAAAAACAGTACATTTTGGGGTCCCATACTTGGAACTGAAACTCAAAAATTTTTTTTTCATCAAACCCTTTCGTGTACCGTATCTATGGATAGGTAATCAAAAATAAAATGATGTTGAGGATTCTAGTATCATTTTTTTCTGGACTGAATCGTTTGCGCGAGAGACACTTCCAAAGTGGAAAAATGTGTGTCCCCCCCCCCTGTAACTTCTAAAATAAGAGTGATAAAACTAAAAAAAAATAATTGTAGTACATAACCATGCAAACTACCAACGAAAATTGGTTTGAACGAGATCTAGTAAGTAGTTTTTTTGTAATACGTCATAAATCGTAAACCGCAATTTACCTTTCATTCAATCAATACACTATCATAAAAACATCGATCAAAGTTACAACGAACTACAAGAACTTTTATGTGATGTTACTTGCTGATACGGAACCCTTAATGGGCGAATCCGAATCGCACTTGGCTGCTTTTTTTTGTGTGATCGTGTCTGCGGCGCACAAAATGTCTGCATAGCGCGCAAACAGTTGGTCGCCGATTTTTCACAGACTCAACGCACATCTTCGATCATTCTGACGTAGACGCTATGGAAATCGTGCTGAGATGGCAAAGTATTATTTTGTACTTGAAATACAGAAAAAGAACAAGAAATAGAGATAGATGTCCAAACAGGAGCTGAATAAACATTACAGCACACTTCTTCCCACTTCTTTTTAAATGTCTATCATGATATTTTGCCTTCGAAGTATCATAAATTGCTGGTCTGTTTTGTATTTCTTTAATTAAGATCGTTGCATCGACCTCTGGCACCATGATAAAAGATCGTGTGCGTTACGTCCACCCCTAACAAATGCAGAGTACAGACTAAAGTGTGCTCCGTGTCCGTGTCCGTATCGCGCGTTGAAGCAAATGTTAAATTTTTTTCGCCCACATTTTCGCCCACGCCAATTACACGGACTTTTTGCGCGTCGTGTGCGTTACTGCATATATATGCATAGGTTCTATTATCACAGACTAAGAAGTGCGTCACGGATAGTATGTCTATATGCTATAAAGTTTCTAGCCGTCAAAATATTTGACTGCCGTTTTAACGCAGTTTCTAGTAGAAACTGTGTCAGAACCGGGAATCGACCTAAACCATCATACAGAACTTGCATATACTATTGCGTCACATTCTTAGACGTTTTCCCTGTATGATAAATTATACCTGTCAGATTTCTGAACTGCTAAATGTGCAAACATATAACGACTTCGATTCAACCTTCGAATTCAGTTTGTCCTCAGGGTTGTGGAGGTTCAATGCCAGACGCTCCGTAGATAAACTAATATCCAGGTAAAACACATTGAATTAGTAGCTGAACCCAAATAATCTTGTGATAATAAAAGACAGGAATATGATGAGTAGTAGATGAATCGGCTGGGTTGGGCAGCGTTTGGGAAGCTTCGTCGGGTCTTCTCATCATCGATCCCACAGTGCCTAAAGACAAAATTCTTCAACCAGTGCGTGGGACACTCACGGTACGGCTGGTCCACAAATTCAAAGTCACGCAGACCGCTATGGAGAGGGATATGCTAGATGTTTCTCTAAGGGATCGTAAAAACGAAGTAACAAAGAAACTAAAGTTATCGACATAGCCCACAGAATTAGCAAGCTGAAGTGGCAATGGACTGGCCATATTAGTCGTAGAACCGACAACCGTTGGGGTAAACGTGTTCTTGAGTGGAGACCGCGTCTCAGTAAACACGCCACAGGACATGCGGAGTGATGACTTGCGCAAGACGGCTGGCAGGAGCTGGATGCGAGTAGCCGAGGATCGAACTAAGTGGCGTGAAATTGGAGAGGCCTATGTCCGGCAGTGGAATGCGATAGGCTGATGATGATGATGATGATGATGAGATAATTACCTCTCAAAACTAATCTTGTCCGTGTCTAAATAGTTGATGGCCAGCGGTGAGTTGAGCCGCGAGTCTAACACGTGCTGGGGCGGCGCGGGCCACTCTCGAATTCCCTCCATAGGTTCTAAGTATTCGCACCAGACTGTACCCAGTTCGTGGTCTAATTCCATTAGGCTTGCAGTTCGACCTGAAAGTATTGGAACTTATTAGTTACTGGTATTTGCCCGCAGCTGCACCCGCGTGGATGTTGGTTATCACAGTAAAAAGTAGTTTTTGTTCTTCCTCAAAAATCAAAGGATTATTAACTTCAAAAGTATGACTAACTTGATACTGAATGGTATAGTTGATACATTCGGGTGCAATAAAATCGCACATGTGACTTTTTTTGCAGAATATCAATTATTATTTTTCGAATATATTACGGACATTCTGTTATTTTTTAATATGGAATTAATGCTTGTTTCAATACCTATTAAATGATACAATATAAGCCGTTATAAGTTTGCCCTACTGCCAAAAAAAAAACAACAACAACAAATTCAATTTGGTCAACAAATCAAGGTGTTTGCTTCACAAAACAGTATAGAAGTTAATGATTAATAAAACAAATTTTACTAAAAACATCTTTATTAATAAGAAGTTGTGTTTGCACCTGAGTGTAGTTGGTCATACTTTCATATAAAAAAATAAATAAAATTGACTTGTCTGGTTTTAATTCCAAATCAACAACTTTTCAATAAATTGATATGAATATATAAATGCTACTAGCAAAAAATCAATGTCTCTTCAACAAAAATTTTCAACAAACTGTTGGTTCCGGTTAATCCTTAGAATGGTTGTACTGGTTGCACTTGCTGATATCACTGATGATATAGGGAGTATCTTAGGTTACTTTTTACATAGTACTTTTATTTAATTTATTCACAAGTAAAAAATAATTAGCAAAGAGACTCACCCTGCCCTCTAAATATATACGTGCGGTCGCCCCTCTGCCAGCGGTTGTTCTCGAAGCCGATGAGTGTGGTGTCGACTCGCACATTACCGCCACGTTTGTACACTTTGTATGTGTCGAATGGACACATGCGGGATACGAGTGGTACTGGAAAATACAATTATATTTATAATTCTATGCTAATTGTGGAATTCTTCTTCTTCTTCTTATCGTGTCAATGGCGACACTTTACACGGTTTTGGCCCAGTGCTCGGCGACGCGATTGCGTTTGGCCTTGCTTAATGCAGGTCGTCAAGCGTACACGAATCTGGGCTCGCGGGGCATGTCAATAAATGGCCCATTGTCTGTGGTGACGCGCCACAGTCGCATTTATTTGCGCTTGGGTCTAAAACCCCCACCTTGTCAGATTATCCTGAATATTATAATAAAACCTGACATTATGATTATCAGCCTTACTCAGTCGAATGTTGGAGGTAGGATAAGTTGATTGAATGAAAATTTGTATATCTCTTTGTATTCTTTTATTTATTAGTCTACTAAAGTTACACTCCTCTGCTTGATGGAAAGCATGAGTAGAATCCAGGAGTAGAGGTCACCAACCTCATTGTGAGCGTCAGTAATGCACTATGGTGACCCATGCCATGGCGGCCTGATCTGATGTTTCTGCATCAATCTCCTGGCCCCTGGAAGTCAGATGATTGGGCCTCCGGTCTCACACTCACCAACGAAATAAGACAGGAAAAGTGCTGTCATTATTAGGATGGTCTTCTGTGTGAGGGTAGTACTGCCCCAGTCGAGACGGCCCATTCGAGATGAAATGAATGTAGCTCTCTCTACTACCTCCACATTAACACAATACACTTTCATCACCAACTTACCCCAACTAGTGAACTCCCATTTCATCTCCACATAAAAGTCAGGCGCGAGGCTCAACCGCCGCAGTAAGTCCGGGATACCACCAGACCGCAGGACATGTCGCTGATAATCTCTCCGTGATAACACCATGGCCAAGAGTTCAGGATTGCCCGTCGCTGTAGCTTCTTGAACAGCTAAAATAAATAACACTAATTAGTGTAGAATTTGAAATTTCACTTAAAACAAGGGAATTATACAATTCTTGACTGCCTCGGTAGCGCAGAGGGAGCGCATGCGACTGCTGTGCTCGATTCTCGGGTTCGATTCCGCGGTAAAGCTATTGCATAGCTTTTTTTATCAACTTATGCAATTATAATTATTTATTTATTTTTTATTTAAGTATGCAGTATTTTTTTTCTTTGACATTAATTCAAGTTTACAAAACAATATACACTGTCTTTTTACCAACATACATTCTAACAATATTATTGCCATACAATATAATCATCCTATTAACCGAAAGACAATGACACCTAAACAGAGAACATAATAGTTATATGCTCAATATTTATGGAATAAAAAAACGAAATAAAAAAGTAGAATCTAGAATGACTGTGTTGTCAAGGCAACGGATAACGGCCGGTAGCGGCAGCACGCATGCGCTAATCTGCCTATAGATCCATGCTTCCTGCCACCACATCCTTGTCGCACTGCAGTTACAATTATATCTCTATCCTTTTTTAGGGTGTTAGGTGTTTTCGTTGCGGAATTTCTTGATTCGGTCGCCGCGCTCAAAGCCCGCGATAAAAGCTATACAATAGTTTAAAAGTATGTTTATGTATTTATATCAGTTGTCTAGTACCCATAATACAAAGCTCTGGTTAGTTTGGGTCTAGATGGCGTTGTGGGTAAGATGTCCGAAATATTATTATTTTAGTAATAAAGTTATTGTATGAGCCTAGGAAGAAGAAGTTACATTTATGGCCTTTTTCACCAACATTCTCTAAATTCAAAAGGTCACTTAGAGAGAGTTACGTTACCCATAGTGAAATTTTCGTAGGTATCACCTAAGTGCTTATATGTCTCTTAAAATTTTGGTGCCACCTATGGGGCTCCAAGTAACGAAACACACTACGGTTGGTGAAAACATTACCCTCCTTTTGGAGCAGTGTGGTCAAAATGTGCATAAATGGCCCAAAAGAGTTTTAATTGTGTAAAATTGTATTGTTATGTATACTCCTATGTTTTTTTATTGTTTGTCAAGGAGACTACTCTACCTGATGGAAAGCATTAGCAGAATCCACAATCAATATGAATAATTAGAATATGCAGTAATAAATAAATTTATATAATCATAAATAACAATTTCACCTTCATATTTTTTTTTATGAAAATTATGCCCATGACAATGAAATTTGGCACTGCTAAATTTTACTTTACATGAATGAGTGCAGAAAGCTAAAAACATTATGCATAATATATTTGCATTACATAGATAATATTATGGTATTTATTTACCAACAGTTTTATAAGACTCACTCGTTGGTCTAGTGGTTAGCCTATGCGACTGCTAATCAAGAGGTCTCGGGTTCAAATCCCGGGTCAGGCCAAAAGGTGTTTTTGGGTTTTTCTTAGGAAATTCCTAATAGCAGCCCGGAGTTTGGAAGTTTGGCGGTGATCACGCCCGTGCCTCGGAGAGCACGTAAAGCCGTCGGTCCCGGTTGTCGTGAACATCTATGGCAATCGTTACTGGGAAGTCAGTGCCCTCAAATATACTGACAACTAGTTCAATCTTCGAATTTCAGTTCTCTCAGCAACCCTAAGGTTGCGGAGGTCCGATGCCAGTCGCTCCGTGGAAAAACTGAAATTCAGGTAAAACCGGTTGAACTAGTAGCCGACCCCAAATAAACTTGGGAATAAAGGCTCGGAAGAAGAAGTTTTATAAGACTCACCAGTCCATCCATCTTTTTCACAATTAACATCTGCTCCAGCCTCCAGAAGCACATGTACTGATTCTATATGTCCAAGTGTGATTGCCAACAATAGAGGAGTGCGGCCTCGAAGATCTTTACCTTCTATTTCTTCTAGTGTGAACTGTAAGACAGAAAATTTCATCATTTAGGCAGCGCCAACTCATAAGTGTGACAGCTATTGCCAAGATAATACTTAATACCTTACTGACTGCCAAAACTAATAAATTTAAATGAAATTTGGTATATTGATAATGTAGAGCTTGACAAAAGACATAGGCTATGCAGAGCTGTGAGCAAAAGTTATAATTATTTTAAAGGTTTCAAGATCCTAAAACTAAACCATCCTTATCATTATTACCATAAAGTCCAAAATAAGTTGCGGTAAGGGGAAGATGTCTTTAAAAAAAAGTCTACCACTGAACTGCTATAGCTGGACATATGGCTTTACTTATTGTCACTAGCTAATTGACTCAGGACACTGTGTAAACTTCAAGTGTTTTTTTTTTATCTAAAAAGGATTTGGTTATTAGAGATTTGTGTTCAAACAAATATGACTGCCTTGTTTGTCTTGAGGTTAACATATGCGGCTGCTGATCAAGAGGTCTGGGGTTCGATTCCTGATTCAGACCAAAATATTTGTGTGATCCACAAATATTTGTTTCAGAGTCTAGGTGTTTTCCTATGTATATGTATGTATTTACAAAAAAAAGCTTGTTTATGTATTTATATCAGTTGTTTAGTACCCATAATACAAGCTCTGCTTAGTTTGGGACTAGATGAAGTTGTGTGTAAGATGTCCAAAATATTTATTAATATTATTACAAAAAGAAATCTCATACTCTGTTTAACCTTCAATTCATTTCTTGTGGCTTCTTTATAATGAGATTATTTTAAGACTGTTTGGCTTCTTAATGCCTTGAAACATGCTTGACTATTAGAAATATTTTTGTAATTTGAATATAAACCTATCAAGTAACATAGATAAATTAAAATTATAATAAAATAGCATTGATATGAGATCAAGGAAAAGTATTTTATTTATAGGAAATTAAAAATGACTCATAGATAAAATGTAAAGTGAATCATAGTAAAGTAGGTGCTCTTTACAAATAAAAAAATTAATTAAAAGTAAATTAATAAACTGTAGATTAATGGACCTTTAGGTGGAACATAGTCATAATGTCAAATAAGTATGTGTTTAGTACCTAATATTTATTTTTAATCACTAAGGTACTGGGTTTACATAATAAAGTTATTTAAAAGAATGTACAAAATAAGATAATAAGAAATAAGACCTCGGGGATTCCAAGCAATTGTAAATCTAATTGGAATCCTTTACTAATAATATAATCAATTATAAATTAGTTCACATAAACAGAAAACAGTAAAGCTATGAATTATGATCATATGAAATATAAACAGTTCCCATATTTTCTAGACTTTACAGTATTCCGTATAGTAAATTTGTTTTCATACGCCTACGCCTAGGCACGACCCCTACTACTTTACAAATTACGAGAGGCACAATCCCGGGCATAACCTCAAAAAGGAAAATTTAGAAAGTAGATAGAAAATCTTCATATCCAACATGAATATATACCTTTTTAGATGCCAGTGAGTCCTTCAACTCCTCATACTGATTATTCCACACCATCCAGTGCAGAGGATAGCGTCTCATAACATCATCTGCTGTTATTGCCATAGTGTCAGTACATATAGTTATCTGTCTTACATCAATTAATTCAGCCTACACTATTCCACACACATATCACTTTAAAATAACGTGACCTTACAAGGAAAGTATGAATCAACTACAAATAAAATAAAAATACACCAAACCAAACTCTCTCTTCCAAAAATGTCAACGGTCGGTACGGTTGGGTTGAGTTATACCTTATACCGGGATGATTGTAAGAACACGATTTTAATTTAATTAATCGATATCTTTGCAATTCAGAGTTAACTAGGTCAAGAAAAAATATTTTTTCATCTGCATTACTAAAGATTGTAATTCAGGGTCAGTGAAATAAATCAATATAAGTTTTACGTCGAAATTTTTATTATTTTATTAGTGAAATTATTTTTATGATCTTGAGACACTTTGCGTTCACATCACTAAACTATGAGTTTACAGATAGGGTTTTCTGCAACTTTAACAAGAAGCATTTAAGAAAACATGGGAAGTTATTAATAATTATATGATGTCAGCATTGTTCCAAATTAATTGAACCTGAAGAGAGTACTAACTTAGCTCTAGCTAAGCCTAACACGGACTACATCTAAATTTCAAGCAGTGACTTCCTCTAACTTCCTTCAGAAACGTAACTTATGACGTCAAAGTCAAAACTTAAGTGACACAAATTGTCAAATTTCTGCTTTGAATTTCACACCAACACGTAAATATTTATTTACGTAATGTATAACGAACTATGCGCCTAGTTCAAACTCCTACTAGTATGTGAATAAAATGAGCATATCGATATCAACCTATCACGTCATACGTCCACAACTGCTTACCTTCTCTTCGCTCTTTAATAATGCGAAGACAATCACAACTAAGTCGTCGGAGAACAAAATTGCTGTAAGGTTTATTTTGTTATTTGTTTTAAATTGAATTCAGTATCGTTAATACACTGTATTTTTAAATGATGCAAGCGCAAGGTTATAAACCAAATTGTTTACTGCACTTTTCCAAAACTAGTATTAAAAAAGTATTAAAAAGCTAAAGTAAATAAAAGTAAATTTTATAATAACCATTAGAGCTATTTCAGCAATGTTATCAAACACTCAACTTACCATTGAATTCCAAACAAGATGCAGTTCGAAAAGCATTCCTGGAGCTGGCCAAAAAGTACCACCCAGACTCAGGATCCCCAGAATCAGATATGGATAAGTTTGTAGCCGTGGGAAATGCATTCAGGACTCTATCTAATCATATCACTGGCAAGAGTAGTCAAGATGAAGTGGATAAGATTGTTTTTGATATCAGAGTAAGCACATTTTATTTACCTATTCTTTTAAAAATAGTTGCTACCTTTCAACTTCTTAACTTTCATATGCCATGAAATATACCTATTTAATCATGTCTACTTACTAAGTTACTACTACTTGGTCACAATATCTGTGCACCTCAGCTTGCAACATTGGCGATTTGGTTATAGTGTGAAAAAAATAATTACTACAAAAAATGTCACTATCTAAAAACATCATAATCAATCAATCAATGGGATACGTAGTTTGTCTCTTCATTAGTTTTTCTTCAATATCTTTAATGATGTCCGTGTGGTGATGGATTAAGAATACAGAGTGTCACTACTCCTATTCATCCCGCGGGTGTCGTAAAAGGCGACTAAGGGATAAACTATGCAATACAACATCAATGCAAAGAGAAAGAAAACTTGAAACAAACCCTATACCAACCCGTCTGGCCAGCGTGGTATAGTAGGCCAAAACCTCCTTTCTAAGGAGAGGCCTATGTCCAGCAGTGGACTGTTGAAGGCTGTGGATGATCTTTAATGAACAGACATCAACCTTTTACAATTTTATTATATTATTATGTATAAATTCTTTCTGTACACATATCAATGTGTTTTCATATATCAACATCTTATACATTCATATAGGTAGGTATGTCCTGCCTTATAAAAAAACTAGCTATTGCCCACGGCCAATGAATACAATGTCCCTACATAGACAAACAGTTCTTATGGGTGCTCTGAATACAAACTTACTGCGACCGCAGTTACCACTTGGCATGGTGACAGTTGCGCTGTGTCAGCTGTCTCTGTCTCTCTTACGCATTGCAAAGCAAACAGAGAACGCTCTGCCCCCAGTTTAGTTCATTTATGTAACCAAAAATTGTAAAAACAATGTTGGAAAAGAGTGTCCATGGAGTTTCTTGTTTGTTCTTCTCCATAGGATCTACGAATTGGAACAGACACTTAGCTTCACGACTGACTACTTGACGTTTCGAAATAAAATGGTTTGATTTGATTTGATACCTACTAACTACAAACTAAACTGGGGACAGAGCCCACTTAGAATCGGCATACGAAATACTCAAGGCTTACACTTCTATGCGCGGTGTATTCATTGCCGGGGCTCCGCCCGAGTGTATATTGCAGTAAATATTTTTTCGTACCTTAAGACACAATGTGCCTTTCTATTGGTAATAGAATTTCAAAAATTGGTTTTATAGATCCAGAAATTAGAATGTCACACATCCATAAATTTTACGAACATACTGCTTTAGATTATTAGTATAGATATATAATATATCTAGCATCTCACAACAATATTCTAGCACACGGCTCCTCAACACCGTCAGTATCTAAGCTATGAAGGCTATGGTCATGGCACCATATTTCAACGTGAGAAGCAGTATGCTCAAGTTAGGGCACAAAAAGCTGCCATAAATGTCATGGAGCACCGTATAGAAAAAGCCGTAGCTGCAGAAAATACCTTGATGAAGAAAGGACAGCGTGGAGCTAAACATGATATCAAAACAAAATATGGCTTTGATAGGCTAGTTGAAGACTTAATACAGGAATCCATGTCTAAAGGGGAGTTTGAAAACCTGAGCGGCAAAGGAAAACCATTGAAGGATCAGAATACAAATCCTTACGTTGATTTTACAACACACAAGTTGAATGAGGTAAGTCTTCTAAGAATATACTATAAAATAAACAACAGAAATGTGTCATTTATGGACTACTAACCAATTTTATATGTCTTTCCTTGCTTAACCTCAATGTAACTATTATTAGAATATAATTTTACTGAGACAACTGGCAGGAGCTGGATGCGAGAAGCCGAGGATCAAACCAAGTGGCGTGCAATTGGATATGTCCAGCAGTGGACTGCGATAGGCTGATTATGATGTTGATGATGAATTTTACTGATATGAAAATTCCTAAAACATATCAAAGTATTGCACTCTGTTATATGTAGAAGGTATCACCAGCAAAGACAATCAGAAAAGCCATGGCTTCAATCTGATAACTTTCCCAAAGAAACTGCATTTCCAAATGAACTCAAATATCTGGACTTTACACACAAATACAGGTCAGATAATTCGTAGTTTTATAAGTTGAATTTTAAAATTCAATCTTTGAGAAAATAGTCTGCGGGATATTCACACCTAGAATTATTACAGCATTTCAACTTCATTCCTAATCGTATCAATATTTTCAGGTACTAATCAATAACGGATTTACCCCAGAATGGATAACAATGCGCAAAGAAATAGACCAAGATGTGGAAGCATTGAAGAAAGAGATAGAGAATGACCGCAAGTATTTAGGCCCTTATCCACTTAAAGATGACGATGTTGCCAAATGGAAAAAAATATACGAAAGTAACAAAGACCTAGCACAATCGATAAATACTAAAATAAATACTTATAATTTAATAGTACCTTTGATGAATAAGCAGAAGTTTCATGTGGAGTTTGATAAAATTTGTGATGATGTTCTAAAGAATGGTACCCATTCGGTTGTTAAAGAAGATAAAAAAGATGTTTATGATGTTAGTAAAGAAGTTAGAAATGATCATGATGATTTATTTAGTTTGTTTTCTAAGGCTGTAGGCGATTTATGGAATTTTAATAATGAGAAGAAGAAATATTAAGTACTTTTTTTAAATACATTACCTGATTTTAAAAATACAGCTTATAAGCTTTACAGTTCATTTTTATTTTTACCTTTTAGGTACAATGTACAATATATAATTTATAAATTAAAGATTTTATAAATATCTAAGTAAATAATCTTGTGTTAACTACATATTTATATTATTTACATATTTGAGGTTGTGTTTCCTAAATCTATTAATCAATATCTAGTTATTAAAATAATAGGGGACATCAAATGTCAATTTTATCTGTGATATGTACTGTAACAGTGAAAGGAAATAAAAATACATCAATTTTTTTAAATTGTTTTATTTTAAACACACTGTAAAACTTAACATGCTTATAAAAGATATCCTGTAAGCATATAATAATATGTTTATTCATAAACTTTTAAATTTAATAAAATAACATTGTAGTTTAGTTACAATAATAAAAAAAATAGTTAGTGCATAGTAATATGTGACATCTCACCCATTATCTTACGACCAATAAAAGCGCGCGCACACGCATTCGCGGCTGTTACGCACTTCCGTCCCTTCATTGTAAATCTCTCTCGCAGATAGTATAACAGTAAGAAGATGAGTAGAAGATTACAGATTAAAAAATTTCAAGTTTTTTGAAGATAAGTAAATAATTAGAAAAAAATTTTTATAATGATGTCCAACATTAAACTTAATAAACAGAATATGTAGGGATAAAATGAGAGAGAGAGATGCAAGGTATTTTTATTTTGGTAGCAGTGTCTTTACATGTACGGTTGCTATGTACGTCGCTGCCGCTTGTAATATGCGTGTCACGTGCACTTTATTGTAACTAAACTACATTGGAACAATTCAAAATATTCTTATATAATAATGATAACTTTATGTACAAATATAGTCTTAACAGATATGTATGTAGCATAGCTCACATTTTTACCATTGTATATTTTTATTTATTCTTACATATTATTTATTTATGACTTACTAGGTCTTTGATTAAAATAACTTATATTTACTCTCCCGTATATTTTGAGATGTCGTAAATGACTTTAGTATAAGTTAGATAGATGCACATTTGGAATGTTCTACGCACATTAATTAGATTTTAATGAATATTTATAAAATCTATAATGGTCTACATAGAATATTTTATCTGGTAAGGGTTTTTAGGAACTAATCTATAACTATGTTTTTTACGAAACTGTGTGATGACAATGTCACAAGTGTATTATAGTAGGAGAATTGTTTTTCCAGTATATTTTCCATTTCAAGTCAGTTAAAAAAATATAAAAAAGAATTACCATCGCTTTTATATTTCTTACCATTATTTCCATCCAGTCGCATTTGTAAGTAGATTCGCAACCAGTTGTTAAAATAAAAAAAAAAGATTTTTATTCTTAACGATGATTTTTCATGAAGATGCCAAAGACGACATCTTTTTCATTTTTCGTAACTAGTCACCTATTAGGAAATGGTTAATAAATCTATGACTGACAAGGCAACGTAAAAGTGATGGTTACAGTTTCGATAAACGAAAAATCTATCTTCTTCGGCAACTGGTGCAAAATTTTAATGAGGGCCGCCAGTGGGCGCCACTTTAGGATGATGTCCTAGCTGTCAAAGTTTGACCTCTTAATTTTGCACCTTCTTTTCTCAGCTCCACTTTTATAGCACAGACATTCATTGAGCCGTAATTTGTAAATTTCATAATTAATGTCGTGTATTACAAAACATTCACAAACATAATTAGAGAGTTAATTTTCATTCGAAAATAAACTATCACCTACAGAAACAATCTAATTTGATATTTCAGACCTTATGCTACACTAGCGCCTCTGGCGGCGAATTCACTCGTGTGGGTAATTTTTTTAGTACAATCTGGATGTTCTATCTTTATTAAATGTGTGTTTGTGATGTGACTTAGTGTTGTGGTATGTGTGTGTGCGTTAAGAGTACCACATGAGAGTGCCGGAGTGCGCGAGCCGCACGCGCGCGGTTGCTACGAGTCGTAGCGCTCGTGCGTAGGCGCGGTGCTCGGCGCCGTGAATACGCGCCGTGAGCGTCTCCACCGTGTCACGAGCACTGACAGGCACGCGCTCCTGCAGGATCACCGGACCCGTGTCCATACCCTCCTGCAATACACACGTTTAATATCAGTGTTGGATAAATTTAAATTTCAAAGTAAGATGTTGATGTTGCTGGTTGTTTATTTAGATACCTATAATAATATAATTTAAATGTAAATTACCTATACCATACCAAATACCTATTTGGTTAGTACAACAACACTACAACTACATGAGAGAATAGATGTTGTTATTAAACAATAAATATGATAACCGAGCAAAACTCGGTCGTCCAGGTACTTATTAAATACTTTTTAACACACCCTGCATGTCTGGTGTGACTAGAATAGACAAGGTGAAGTACGACTACATTAGAGGAACCTTATATTAATATAACTTATAAATCGGAATAATAGCGATAGCCAACTCATACACAGGCGAAGTCGCAAGCAAAACCTAATTATATAAAAATCTGGCATAGTCAGTTAACATGGTATAAAATATTTTCAAATAACAGTCCATATGGCATAAATTGAATGTTGTACCCTTTAAATCCTTTCTGGTCCGATACAATACAAACCGTTTCGTAATAATATAATTTTAACAAAAAGGAACCGACTTCAATGAAAAACTACTCCGAGTACCCAAATCGCGACATTGTGCCTATGATATTTGAGGAGTTCCATCGATTTCCTTGGGATCCCATCATCAGATCCCGATATGGTGACGATGGGACCACCTGTAAGCTACGCCCATTCCAATGCAAAAAGAATTTTTGAAATCGGTTCATAAACGACGAAATTATCGCTGAACATACATAAAAAAAAAAAAAAGATTCCGACGAATTGAGAACCTCCTCCTTTTTTCGAAGTCGGTTAAAAATAGTCCTTACATCAAATAATACTTACATCAACAAAATGTACAGTACACCCACTCTCCCTATCACCGGCCTCCAAACATTGCTTCTGTGCATGAAGCCCTGGGTGCCTCGGTAATAATGAAGGATGAATGTTCAAAAGTCTGCCGTACCACCTATAAATACAAATACAAAGAGTTAATAACACAACACATCTTAAATTTAATACTAGAAGCCCTATTGTCTTGGAAGTGCTCATAGCCACTTGGCTATTTAGCCTGAGATGGAAACAATCACTGAGGGTAAGCAACGACAGAGCGGTCAGAACCTAGATGGGTGACCGCTTGTGGTATGATATGTTATAAGCGTTTCCACGATTCGGAGGTCACGTTAAGTAGTCGGTCCCAGTTGTTATCATAAGAGAACGGTCGTGAAGCTTAGTTGGAGGCCTTCGGGCGGCTTAGAAACGGCCAACGTCTTAAAGCTTATCAGCAGATTCCAATGAATCCAGCGGACGTCCCCAAAACGGCCATTATTACGCCGTTCGGCCTTTTCGCGTTCCCCTACATGACGTTTGGGCTACGAAACGCCGGTCAAACGTTTCAACGTTTTATATAACGATAAGATCGTGAGAGGGTTAGACTTTTGTTTTCCGTACTTGGATGACATTTTGATTTTCTCTAAGAATGCCGAGGAGCACGCAAAACATCTGCGAATTATACTGCAGAAGTTGGTGGACAACGGCGTTGTAATAAACACCGCCAAACGTGTTCTCAGCGTAAGCGAAGTACCGTTTCTCGGTTAAAGTGTCTAAGGCCGGCATTCGTCTTTCAGAGGAGAAGCTTTCTGCTCTTCGTAACTTTCCTCTTCCGAAAACAGCACAAGTTTTAAGAAGGTTTCTGGGAATGGTTAACTATTTTCACCATTTTCTGCCTCATGCCGCTAAATTGCAAGCTCAGTTAGTAAATTTTTTGTCGGAACTAAACTTAAAAGTGCTAAACCTATGCCATAGATGTCCGACTTGGAGAGCCAATTTTGCGCCTGCCGTGATAGCCTGACACAGGCGACTCAGCTCTTTCATCCCGTGCATAACGCCCGATAGGGCCTATACACGGATGCTTCCGGTACACACGTTGGCGCGTGTTTTCAGCAGTGGTCGGCTGGGCGGTGAGAACCATTAGCCTTCTTCAGCCATAAACTTACAGCGGCTCAGAGTAATTGGCCTGCTTATTACCGCGAGCTATACGCTGTGTATGCCGCAGTTCAGCATTTCAGATTTTTACAGACCACAAGCCGCTCTTGTACGCTTTCACGCAAAAGCGTTACAAGCTGCCTCCTGCACAGATCAATCAATTAACTTTTATCTCACAATTTACCACGGCTATCCAACACATTAAAGGGCCAGACAATGTGGTCGCGGATACCATGTCCCGCGTGGAAGCAGTCGCTCTGGAGGATGATTTCGCAGTTCTAGCTCGTGCTCAAGAGGCTCAAAGTTAGTTCCTACGCTTATTCCTGGGATCACTATCTCTGTCCTTTGCGATGTCTCGTCCGGTAAACCACGTCGTTACCTGCCACTTTCATTTCGTCACGCTTTTCAACGTTTGCACGCGCTCAGGCATCCTGGCGCCCGCGTTACGCTTACGAACCTCACGGAAATTTTCCGAAACCTTCTGGTCGTTTCAGGCATGTCCACCTGGACAGCATTGGCCCTCTACCATGGTTTTTCGTATTGTTTGACGGCCATAGACCGTTTCTCCAGATGGCCAGATGTGTGGCCTATGTCATCAATCACCGCTGATTTGCTGAGGTTGCTGACATTTTTGCGTGGTTGGATTGCTCGTTTTGGCGTGCCTTCTACAGTTACCACCGATAAGGTCCGCCAGTTTGAATCGGCGCTCTTCAATCGTCTTTTGGATTTAGGCGCAATCAACCGCGCTTCTGTTCGGTCTGCGCTCAAAGATGATGTCGGTTGTTCGGTCGCAGATAATGTCTAGGGAGAGCCGCTGCACTTGCCGGGTGAATTCCTGGAGCCCAGTATCTCCACCCAACAGTGTAATGACGATTTCGATGCTCGTCTGCATGCTACCATGGCTTGAATTTCGCGACTGCCAGCAAGTTTACTTACTTAGAATGTTTAGATTCAAACTTGATTGTGATGATTGACAAGACGATGTGTTTTATAGCTAAGAATGTTCTATAAGCTTTAAATTGTAAAGAGAGCTGTAATGAGCCGTACTATTCGTTAATATAATTATATTACATTATAATTATCTACTCCGTTACGTGTTTTAATCGGCTGCTTACAATCCAAAAAATATATAAAAAAAAGAAGCTCTGGTATACGTACTTTTTAACGAACTCCGAGGAGAGGATCCTCATGTACCCCGCTAAGCACACAATGTCTATCTTGTGTGCCTCTAGCGCTTCGCTGACGGCGCGGTCGAACTCCTCCCGGGATGTATAGTCCTTGTGGTTGAATACCTATGGAAACATCCCAATTATGTATTTATAAAGGTTTATCAACAAAACCTTAGTTCGTTATATATTTGTGTCAAGTCCTATCATGGACGTAGTAATTAGGTCGATTTATGATAATCTATAATAATATTATAAAATAGCTAAGTCGCGGTGTGAACTAGGCATCTGATATAAATACATAAACGTAAATAAAACTTTGTTTTGTAAATAAGGTCCAGTAGTGGCGCATGCAGCTGCTGATCAAGAAGTTGGATTCCCGAATCCCGGGTCGAACTAACTGCTAGAGCGACAAGACAATAGGTACATACAAGTGTGGGAATGCCGGCCTTCTCAGCCCGCTGTAGCGCATAGGCGTCCTTCTTGTTGCTGACGACGAGCGCGATGTCCGCGCACATGCACTGCGCCGGGTCGCGCGTCGTGTCGATCAGCGCCTGCAGGTTGCTGCCGTTGCCTGACACTAGTACTGCCACCTGACACACACACACACACAAAGATCACATTTATTAAATGTCACACTCTCTCTCTTCTCTTCCTCTCTCTTCTAATTTTTTCAAAAGGAATAACCAGATTTCGACAACTCTACTATGCCGCGGGGGACTTTACAAACATACAAAAAACACCCAGACTCAGAATTAGAATTTGTGGATCACACAGTGTTTTTCTGTGTAAGATTTGAATCCAAAACACTTAGTGTAGTAAAAAGCGGCGTGGCAACCACTTAAACTACTAAGTTTACGCCGCTTTTTACTACACTAAGTGTTTTAGATTCAAATCTTACACAGAACCATGCAGCAGATGTAAAATAATTATCTCATGTGACTGGAATTTCAAAATGCACCTTCTATGAGAGCTAATAGAATTGAAAATCGTGTAAAACATTTACTTTAGGATCACCATAACAGTAGATAGTTACCTTTTTGGTGGGCATTAGGGGCATTCTTCTAGTGAAGTCCAAGGCTGAAGCGAAATTATCGACGATAACTCTTGGACCGGTCGGTGGACGAGCCTGTATCGATCCTATCACCATGGCGCCGAACGACCGTAGTTTGTTCATTACCTGCGTTCAAATTACACAATCGTTATGGGTACTCGGGATTCTGAAAAAGTCTACAATAGTCTTTCTCTCTCTCTTTCGCACTAACTAGTAGTAGGTATTCGATATTTGTGTAGGGTAGTTTCAATTAAATTAATCCCGCTTGGCGGTACCACGTGTTCTGATATCCCCTCCCCCCCCCCTAGTCAAGATGCAAACGTTATTCGTCTTCTATTATATTTCTCTGTTCTCATGTTTCATTGGCTAATATTTGGTTTTGATCACGTGAGTGAGTGACATTAGCCAATGAAACAAGAGAATATAGAAATAGAATATAAAACGAAAAACGATTGCAACTTGGCTAGGGGAGGCAGTTCTCGCTTGGTGTTGGTGTGAGCGTACCAAATCGAACCTACTAATAATTGTGAGGATTAAAAATCACATTCATCTCACACTGCATACATTCGTCAACTAAAGCTACAATTGCTATTCTAGGTAAATCATTATTAGTAAGCGAGTAGGCAGTGTCTAGGTTACTTACTTCGGCCTGGTCTTCGGGTGCCACGATGAGTACCATGCCGATACCACAGTTGAAGGTTCTCAGCATCTCGTCATCTTGTACGGATCCAGCGTCTGCTATCCATGGGAATACCTGTGTGAAATTTCATAATTAATGTAAAATGTTATATGTATGTATGTGGTGACGGATTAAGAATACAGAGTGTCACCACCCCTATTCATCCCGCGGGTGTCGTAAAAGGCGACTAAGGGATAAACTACGCAAGACAACATCGTTGGAAAGAGAAGGAAAACTTGAAACCAACCCGTCTGGCCAGCGTGGTAGCCAAAACCTCCTTTCTAAGGAGAGGCCTATGTCCAGCAGTGGACTGTTAAAGGCTGTTGATGATGATGATGTTATATGTATATTAGTACAAAGGAACTCGTGAGATGTGCACATTTCATTTTCATATGGGTGTACTCTACAACAATTAGTGACACTATCACAAGTACAAAGCAAGACAGATTATTAATATTAACCAGTTCAATGTTAATGAAATAACAAAGAATATAACATTATGTATGATTGAAATAATGTACTCGCTTAATAGGTCCTTTAAGTTACTGATAAATAATACAATTCTTTTTTGGTAACCACGTATTAAAAAAAAAAAAAAAACACTTATGAAAATCAGTTACAAAAGAAGAACTAAAATGTCATTATATTATATTCTATATAATAATGAAATTTTAAAAATTATTAATCTGATATAAAAGACACAGAGGCCACAGCCCATTGCGCTGGGCCAGTCCAAATTTGCTCCATTCTTCATCTAATACGATCCAATGCTGCACTACAGACTGCTCAAAACAGAGACAAATGGAGAATTGCTACTCGCAGAACACTAGCAAATAGGGGTCACGACCCTCAGAATTGAGGATAGGCACGCTACGGAGGAGGGTCTCGTGAGCGTGCGTGTACGTACGGGGTGCACGTGCCACCAGTGCGCGTTGAGCCTTGCGCGCACATTGGGCGGGATGACGCGCGGGATGTTGTCGAGCAGCCCGCCGCCCGTGATGTGCGCCACGGCCTTCACGCGACCCTCGCGCAGCGCTGGCAGCACGCTCTTCACGTAGATGCGCGTCGGCTTTATCAGCTCCTCGCCTGTAATACAACACACTTACCTTTGTACACATCGACAAACATAAAACATAACTACATATTTACATCATTAAAATCATTTACAAAAGAAGAAATAAAAATCCAATTTCGAGTTTAACTTGTTACATTTTTCGGAAATGGGCATGTTCAAATATTCTTTGGTTAGCGGTTCAGCTCAAAAGACGGCGTGTAATATAAAAAGGCGACCGTAGTTTGAATTTAGTTTGAGCTACAGTGAAAAATATATCTAAATGACATAAGTAATTAACCCAGCGACTTTGATGAGCATTAAAAACGATTATTCTGTTTTAAAAGTTTCCACAATAAAGTCTCTTTATGTCGTTGTTGGATCCCTAAGACGTAAAAATGATGACATTTTACATAATGTACGACTTACCGAGTGTCAAGCCCTCTTTGCTGAAAGGCGCTTTGTCGTTAAGTGTAAGTCTTAGCTTCTTCATGAGCTTGTGAATGAGACTGAACCCGTTGCTGTGCACGCCGTTGGATGGGAGACCGATAATAATGTCACCGACCTGAAGGATTACATTTTATAATTCGTTATTTTGTTTTAGTAAATTATATATATTTAACACACAAAAACGAAACAAATATGTTAGTGTGTATAAATGTATATTCTCAAATTTGCTATTTTATGGCATGCAATACGCATTAAAATTAACATTTATAATTGTAGCTTGCCGAAGTTCATAAAAATGGCGAAAAGTTGTATTATCGCTGTTATCTCAAATTAAGGTTGAATATATGTACCTATTTAATATAGTATACTATTACTTTGATAATGCTAATCGATGTCGTACAATTGTAAGCTTGCAATATTGTTTTAGGTGTCCTAATAAGATATTGTAAGGTTTTTTTAAATAAATAAATTGAAAAAAGTAGGTATTTCTCCAATATACTCGTAATCTTTAGATACCCTTTTTAGATATTTATATATACTAAATAAATAAATAAAAAAGTCGTGTGGTACTCGGGAACTGCCGCGGTAAAGCTATTGCATAGCATTTTTTATCAACTTATGCAATTATAAATATTTTTTTATTTAAGCAGTTTTTTTTTTCTTTGATATTAATTCAAGTTTACAAAACAATATACACTGTCTTTTTAACAACATACATTCTAACAACGTTATTGCCAAACAATATAATCAATCATCCTATTAACCGAAAGACAATGACTACTAAACAGAGAACATAATAGTAATATGAGCATAACTATGTAATGAAAAAAACTAAATAAAAAAAGAAGAAGAATCTAGAATGAGTGTGCTGTCAAGGCAACGGATAACGGCCGGTGGCGGCAGCACGCATGCGCTAATCTGCCTATAGAGCACGGAGTCGCCACATACTTGTCGCACTGCAGTTACAAACATATTCTCCATCCTTTTTAGGGTGTTAGGTTTTTTCGTTACGGATTTTCTTGATTCCGTCGCCGCGCTCAAAGCCTGCGATAAAAGCTATATAATAGCTTTTATCGCAGGTATATATATATGTATAGCAGTAATAGAGCTACACTGATTTCAGCCCGAACGGTGCGACTAGACTGGGCTGGTCTATCATCACACAGAAGACAAACACAAAATGAAGCCAACATACTATAGTTTCAATGATATAACTTACCGCAATATCATTAATCTTGGGTAGAATCTGTGACCTCTCCACAACACCGAGGGCAAACCCAGCGATGTCGTATACACCCGGCTCGTACATACCGGGCATCTCTGCAGTCTCACCGCCTGATGGACACAATGAAAATTTGTATTAAAATATTATTGAATAATTAGATGGATAAGTCTCTACAGCTCATAAAAAAAACACAGCAAAGCTTGTGTTTTGTAAACCATATTCGTTTTAATACTTTCAGTTTAACGTTGTTTTATTACTAAAGTGGTAGGTCGACGGTATATCGATCGTTTGCTATCATGTAACATGAAAGAATTTAAAGTAAAATAAAGTACGGGGCTGAGCCTCCCCAGGCTTCATTATTTATCCCCACAAGCCTCATTGGTCCCCTTTTAGCCAAATTTGGCTCTAGTATTGATTAGAAGGAACTATAGCCAACTCTGATATTGCGTCACTTTTTTTTTAACGCGAATGGACACTAACTTTTATTTTGTTTGTTTAATAACGTAAAATTTCTAATAATTTATATTTATTTAAAATGTATTGCACATGTTGTACAGAGGCGGACTTAATGCCATGAGGCATCCTTCAGGCAGAACATGTTTAGGTGGAGCTTCTCGGACGGTGATGATACCAGCTGTTTGCGCGGGGCAACTGAAACAGTGTCCCATCTTACATTGTGTCCTGCGTGCCCAGAAACTTGCACGCAGGAGGACCTAATGGCTGCCACCGATAACGCAATTAAAGTGGCCGCGTTCTGGGCTGATGAAATATAATTTTGTCATCGTTTGTCATCGAAACGCTAAGAAAAAGATCCTTCAGGTGATGCCGAGATATGTATATATATATAGGCGATAGGCAGGGGCCGTTACCGATGAGCGCGGCGGAGGCCTGCCGGCAGCCCTCTGCGACGCCGGAGACCACGTTCCTGGCGACGTTGACGTTGAGCGAGCCGCACGCGAAGTAGTCGAGGAAGGTGAGCGGAGTAGCGCCGTTGCACAGGATGTCGTTGACGCACATCGCCACCAGGTCCATACCGATGGTGCCGTGCTGGTTGATCTTCTGCGCTATCTTCAGTTTCGTTCCCACGCCGTCCGCAGCCAGTACCAGCACGGGGTCCTAACACAGTTAAGAGTTATGTAACGTTGTGAGGTGTAGAACCATAGAAGAAGAGCTCATAGCCAAGTGGCCTTAGGTGAGTGGAAACAATCACTGAAGGTAAGCAACGACGGTGCGGTCAGACCTAGATGGGTGACCGTATGTGGCATGACATGTTATGAGCGTTTCCGTGATTCGGAGGTCACGTTAAGCACTCGGTCCCGATTGTTATCATAAGACAGCAGTCATGAAGCTTAGTTGGAGGCCTTCGGGCGGCTTAAAAACATACAACGGCAAGATTACGTAGCCACAACGTGTCTTGCTAGTCCCCAACCCACACTCGGCCAGCGTGGGGACGTATGACCTTAGAATATTATTACTAAAAGATTGTATACCTTATAATCTTCTTCCACTGCCTTCAGCTGGAAGCAACCACCGAACCCGCCGAGACCTCCCAGCACACCAGACCGGGACGTCGTCCTGTAATAACATTATCGACCTAATTATTAGGAGACACAGTATGACTGGTAGTATTTTTTATACATTTTTTTTAATAACTAGTTGAATCCCGCGGCGTTACCCGCGTAACGCCGCGTAGCAAAGCTAGTCTAAAAAAGTAGCTTAAGTTCTTATAACATCAGTTATCTGCCAGTGAAAGTCTCATCAAAAACAGTAAAGCCGTTCCAGAGATTAGTCAGAACAAACAGACAGACAGACTGAAGTATAATGAGTAACTGGGGCAAAAATTTTTTCGCGATTAAGGGCCACCGCAGACTAGCTACTTTTAGCATCGGCGATCGGCAACTAGTCGCTTTTTAGAAGCAAAATACGGCGACCGAACGCTCTACACCGCACACTTAAAAACGCCAAATGCGAAGATTGAGTCGCTTTTTAGAAGCGCGACACAGCAGCTGAACGCTACTCTCCGCACACATTCGGATGCCGGTAGCATCGATTTGGCATCTGAGCAGTCGCTAAAACGCGCGTTTCCGATACCAGGAAGTCGCTAAAACGCGATGCAGCTGCGATGCAGTCGCCAAATCGCCGAACGCCGATGTTAAAAGTAGCTAGTCTGCGGTGGCCCTTAAGCCGCGGGTAACACCGCGGGGCACAGCTAGTAATTTATAAAACCAATTCAAAATTTCATAAATATTTGGACATCTGTATATAGTACGCAAAAGTGATAAGCTACTTTAATGAAACATAGGTTTTTAAATAATTAAAATATTATGAAAAGCTACTAACCTAGCCAAAGGTTTGATCATGGAGACGAGCGAGTCTCCAGCCTCGATGTCAACCCCGCTGTCCTTGTAGGATAGAGACTTCTGCGGGATCTCTTGTCCAGCGCTCACGTACGGTGACGTCAGAGGCTCCATCGCTTCGGGGAACTTCTCCACCACCACCTGGTGACCACCTGGGGGAGGAACTGCACTATAGCTAGTCTTCTGTGGTACTAGTATTCATTCAATATAACAACTTATCACTACATATTCCCACTAATATTATGTATTTGTATGTATACACTATTTTGTATGTGTTTTTTGCTCTTTCACGCAAAAACTACTCAATGGATTTTGATGAAACTTCGCAATAATATAGCTTAAATATGGGAATAACAAATAGGCTGCTATTTACCGCCAGGACGAACCTACATGCGGGCGGAGTCGCGGGCAAAGGCTAGTATAAAATAAAGTCCTCCGCTGTGTATATCTGTTCGCGATAAACTCAAAAACCACTGCACCGATATAAATGAAAATTTGTAGCCAGATAGTCTAAAGTCTGAAAAAGGACATACATTTTACCGTGATAACTGACAAGGACGCGGACGAAATCTAGTATTCAATAAAGAGTTTAAATGTACATAATACATATATTGAAATAGCCTATTTTTTAGATACACATTCGTATAGAATCTGTGTTCTACTTCTAAAACTAAAGCTTGATGTTACAAAGCTATACTTTATATAGATTAAATACAACAACTCAATCTACAAATACAAAAATAATCAGGGACATCTTAGTCGCTCCGTGGAAAAACTGATATTAAGGTAAAACCGGTTGAACTAGTAGGCAATCCCAAATAAACTTGGGAATAAAGTTCAGGAAGATCTTAAGGATTTATTAAAAATGAATATGTTTAATCTTTTGATTTATTATATTGGTGAATACAAGAATACTTCATTGAAAATATTGCCTTAAGAACTAATATTCACTTTATTATTTAAGCTCTATCTTATTAAGGGCTTTAGAAAAATCCTATCTAAATGTAAACATAGTACAAACACTTTGTGTTAAATAAATAAAATTGAAGTGTCTGTTACAAACAGACATCAAATGATAAAATACTTACATCAAATTAGCAATTTAAATATTTTGTACGTCTGTCTGACTGTTGGCCAGTCTGTTTGTTTGTTTTACTTGCAGATAGCTTATGGAGCAACTTAGGATTTTTTAGTCAATTTTTTAACTAGTTTTCTTTTTACATACCTACTAAGTTTGTATAATGCAAAATAAAATACCCTCTTTGCCAATTTTCTCCACAGTGCCGACGACGGTGATGTCGCCTTCGACAGTTGCCAGGAACTCTTTGAGGACCACCGGGTCCACGATCACTACCATTCCTATACCGCAGTTGAATGTTCGGAGCATTTCAAAGTCTGACACCATGCCTGTGGACAAATTTAAATATTTCGGACAACTTGCACCCAACGCTATCTAGTCCCAAACTAAGCAGAGCTTGTACTAGGCAACTGATATAAATACATAAACATACTTCTTTTGTAAATATATACATATTATATATAGAAAACACCCAAACTCCGAAAGAAGTATTTGCGGATCACACAAACATTTGGTCTAACCCGGGAATCGAACCCGAGACCTCGAGCACAGCAGTCGCATACGCTCCCACTGCACTACCGAAGCAGTCCAAATAAATAAATGAATATTAATTTGTATTTAAACAAAAGTCGCACTAGATAATATAATATAAATAAATAAATAAATAAAATAAAAAAGCCTTTTATTCCATGCATGTAGGTACAAATGTTTAAATACAATAAATATTTTCTTACTCATTGGGTATCACAATTTCATCAAACAAAAAATAATAATTACAAAACAATGATTTCATTTTCTACATTAAATTAAAATTGGAGAATATAATTTGGTTATAAAATAATATACAAATTGTTACCACTATTATTATTATTATTATTATTTTAAATTATCAGTAAAATTAAAATATTGCATTGATAAATTATTAAATTATTGTTTATCTAGTCATTTTTTTTTTCATTATTATTATTATCATTTTTTACATGGACCCCTCTCGGGTGAAGGCCTCCTCCAAAGATTCCCATTTGCTTCTGTCTCTTGCCACATCAATCCAGTTTGGCCCAGCAACTTTTTTAATGTCGTCCTCCCATCGCATATATGGTCTACCAACGCGCCGATTGCCCTGAGGACCGTCCCATGAAGTTACCTCGTATGTCCATCTATTGTCTTTAAGTCGTGCTATATGTCCAGCCCATCTGAATTTCAGCTTTTGAGCATATTTCAGCGAATCGATGGTATTAGTCATGCTTCTTATTTTCGTATGACGGATTCTATGTGTCTTTCTTATTTTGAGCATGCTGCGTTCCATTCCCCTCTGGCACGTTATTATTTTATTTTGACTTTGTTCGTGAATTTCCAAGTCTGACACCCATATGTAAGACAAGGTAGAATACACGAATCCATCATTTTCTGTTTTACTTCTATCGGCATGTTACTTTTCATCACTTCTTTATAACTCCAGAACTTATTCCACGTAATTCTTGATCTGCGCTCTACTTCTAGTTCATTTCTATGGCTGTCAAATGATATCTGTTTTCCTAGATAGACATACTGTTCCACATACTGTATAACTTCGTTTTCTAGTGAGATCGTTCGTTTTAAGCTGTTTGTCATGACCTTTGTTTTTGTTAAGTTAATTTCTAAACCGACTAGTCTGCTTGCATTGTGTAGCGATTGTATCATATTTTCTAAGTTTCTACTGGTTTCAGACAGTAGTACTAGGTCATCTGCGAACCTTAAGTGGCTCATGTATTTTCCTTTGATATACAAACCGCATTTTTTCCAGTCCAGTTTACTTATAATTAATTCTAGTACTGCTATAAATAGTTTCGGGGATAATGGGTCACCCTGTCTCACTCCTCGTTTGATGTTAAAGTTAGGGCCAGTTGCTTCCAGTTTGACTCTACTGACGCTGTTTTTATATATACTTTTTATTACTTGTATGTATTCATTCTCGACTCCTTGTTTACTTAATGCTTCCCAGATACAAGTGTGTGAAATGGTATCAAATGCCTTCTGGTAGTCTATATAGGCTATATAGAGTGGTCTTCGATTTTCTTGGTATTTTTCGATAGTAAGTTCTAGAGTATGTATGTGGTCTATAGTTGAAAACCCCTTACGAAATCCTGCTTGTTCTATTGATTGCCTTTTTTCTAAGGTTTTGCTTATTCTTTGGTTAATTATGGAAGAGAAAAGTTTATAAATAGTTGGTAAAAGGCTTATTGGCCTGTAATTACCTATATCTTTAGGGTTACCTTTTTTATATAGCAAAATTATATTGGATTCTGACCATTGTACAGGTGTGTTTGAAGTTTTAAGTATTTGATTAAAGATAATATAATATATGAAACTACAAGTATACGACAAGATCAACTCTATGAGCTTATACACACAGTAGGTAGTCGAATGTCAGTCTAATCGCATGTGTGTGAGATATGCCGTCGTTAAAGATTTAACTTATAACTAAACCTTAAACCTGACATGAATTTATTATTAAAAAAAGATAATTCAAACTTCGTTAAATGAGATAAAACTTTTCGCGATAAAAACAAAAGCCACATTAGCGTAGAATTTGTAAGTTTCAAGGCATGAGTCACTATTTTTTAAACAGGTTTGCAAATTGAGTCGTCGGTTCCCGTTTAACTTATGTAGTATGGCTAAAGTGGAATGTGATACAATTACACTTTAATAAATAATAAGATCGCGTTTACTGGGTATATTATACGGTTTTAAACTTTGTTTCCAGAAGCCAACTCACGGTTTTTTAAAAGACCCATTTAATATATGAGAATATGTAAAACTAGTTTGAGATAAATTGTGCTCATACCTAACTCATCGTTCGTTCACAATACTCATATTGCTCACGGCATTTTGGTACCTAAATTAGATGTTACACCACTTTACACTCACCTTTAGCCTTTAGCCATCCAAAAACAGGTTTAATGCTAAACTTAGATGCATCAAGTCTAACCCGGATGCCAGGCGGAAGAATTCTGGGAATATTTTCCAATAGCCCGCCTCCAGTGATGTGGGCTAGACCCTTGATCAGGTCTTGCTTGATAGCCGGCATTAATTCTTTGACGTAGATGCCAGTAGGAGCCAAGAACTCTTCTCCGAAGGATTTGTTCGTGGTACTGAAGGGAGCTGGCTCTGTGTAACTGGAATAATCATTGACGAAGATTGGTCGAATGTCTTTTTAAAGTAGTTTGGAATGTGCTAGAAATTATATAGATTTGTCTATTGTTTTGTGTGAATTAGTTAGAAAATAGGTGAATATTTGCAGAAGATAAAAAAAAAATATTATTATGATCCTCTAGCATCATCCAGATCCCTTTGGCCGTTATGCTTTAATGGGATAGAAACACCAATGTATGTCTTGTCGCAGTCTTTGTGCATCAATTACTAAAATATATTCTTACCCTACAAAACCACAGATAATTCGAAACCAAAATGATACAGTATACAAAAATACATACATACATGTTTCAACAATACTACTTACTCGGCTCGGCCGGGATAGTACTGCCCTCACACAGAAGACCATCCTAATAATGACAGCAATTTTGCTCATGCAAGCCCACTCATCATGCATCATTCTCCCGGCCTCTGGAAGCCGGAAGAAACGTCTGACTAGGCCGCGATGATATGGGTGAATGAGAGTGGAGGAGGTGACCCCTACTCCTGAATTATACTCTTACTTTCCATCAGGCAAATTGGTAGGTTTAAATATAAAAAAAACTTACCTATGTCCAGTTTCCAACATAATCTTCTGCACCAAGCTGTACCCGTTACTGTGCACTCCAGTGGAAGGTAGCACCAACACTACGTCTCCGGGACGAATCTCCTTCGAGCGAGGCAGCTGCTTCAAGTTGTCTACCACTCCGACCGCGAACCCGGCCAAGTCATACTTGCCGATGTCATACATTGAAGGCATTTCGGCCGTTTCACCTCCTGCAAAAATAAAAATAGTTATACAAAATGAACTCTTGGTCTAAAGTCCCGCCCCCTGACCAATCAGATTGTAAGAAATTATCGTAATGATTGGTTGGGTAGTAAATCAGAGCCAAAAGATATCAGTACAAAAGCACACATAGTGTACAACGGCTGAATCAAGTGGATGAAAGTAAACCATAACTCCAATGTGTTACAGTGCTTTTTCAAATGCACCTATTTAAATAGTGATAGCAATAATTAGACATTTGAATTGCGATGAAAAAATCATCATCATTCAAGTTAAGGTCTGAAATCATCAGACAGGTATTTAACTAAAGCTTTGTATAGCTTACGTACGTGATATAAACCTATCAAGGGACCTAGGTTGAGTTTATTTCACACCAACTAGCTTTTGATGGTGACCGCGTTCGGCGTTGTAATTGGACAGCGTTCAATTCTTCACCAATACAACCGTATACGCTGAACAAGTTGGTTTGAAATAAATTCGCATTCGATCCTCAGGAGATATGTAGGTATATTTACCTAACAAAGCACATCCAGAAAGTTTGCAGGCATCGGCGATGCCTTTGACGATGGTGGTGGCGACGTCGACCTGCAGCCGACCGCACGCCATGTAGTCCAGGAACGCGAACGGTTCTGCGCCCGCGCACAGAATGTCGTTCACGCACATAGCGACAAGATCCTGACCTAGGGTGTCGTATTTGTGCATTATCTCAGCAATCTGAAATGAGAAATAGTAATTAGTACTAGTTTATATTATAAATAATACGGATAAAAAGGTTTTAGTACATTGTTGACTTCCAAGATCAGTTCAATATTTAAAAAAATAATATAAATATTTATATTTTATTCAATTGTGATAATGTTGGGACCCAAAATTAAGTGGGGAAGAATTGTATTGGGTCGAGGTGTCCATAATTAGTGGTACAGACTTACCACCGGGTGAACCTTTTGTTCCATTGCATATCCTCTGCTTTACTACTAGTTACATTTTTCTTTTTTTTTCTTCAATAATCATTATTTTTCTATAATGTCCCACTGTTGGGCTCGGGTCTCCTCTCAGGAGAGGGTGAGAATTGAAGAGTTTAAGCATTTTTTTACATCTGGCCAGCGTGGTATAGTAGGCCTAAACCTCCTTTCAAAGGAGAGGCCTATATCCAGCAGTGGACTGTTAAAGGCTGTTGATGACGATGATGATGAAGCATTTTTTAGAGACGAAAGTAAAGTACTTGGAAAAAAGGAAGCGTGGTTTTTACAGAATAGTGGTGGCGACTACTCGAGGACGTGTGGCTGTGACAGTTGGTAACTCACTATAAACCTTATTTAATACGTAGCAAAGATTGGTTTTTGTCATAAAAGACAACTGCGCTTGCGCTTCCAGGCGACATCCTGCCACTAGATGACACGCCACACCGCTCTGGTACGTAACTATCCGTTACGACAAAAAGACGCTATGCTACGCACGTAAAGGTTCATATTTGACTATCTATCACCACCACACGACGTCCTAACGTTTCTTCTGTATAAACCATGCCTTACAGGGCATGCCCTACATTTTCTTTGTTTTGTTTGTTTTATGAAAGACAACTCCCGCATTAGGAATATGAATTCCTGTGTCGCGGGGGACTTTACAAACATACATGAAACGGACACAAAGAACACCCAGACTCAGAACAACAATTTGTGAATCACACAAAGTGTTATCCCACGTGGGATTCGAACCCACGACACTTGGCGTAGTAGAGAGCGGCGTGGCGACCGCTTAAACCACTTTTTTTTTTTTTTTTTTACGTGTGGAAATCCCCGCGGACCGTCACCCCGTCGGGGGTTACGAACCGACTAAAACCACACGGTGTGACCCTCTCTGCGCCTGTGTATTGGAAGGAGTCCAGGGAGGGGATTTCCTTCTGGACTCCAACCGGCGCCTGCCCGTACTGTTGCGGGCACCACCTCAAAGTATACTCTCTGATTGGGCAACGTCCGGTCACACGCGGACGCCGCCCCCTCGCGGTTGGCCTCTACTGCGGACGGACGGGAAACCCGTCCCGCCCATCCGCGGCCACTCTCAGGGCGGCATGAGACGCAGGTATGCGCGCCTCCGCCGCCCAGGGCGCCGGCGGCGGATCGGGTCCGATTGGATAGCATCCTCCCGGGCCTTCTCCGCCACCTCCTTCTGCAAGATTACGTCCTCGCAGAAGGTTGCGACCGCGGTAAAACAACTGTCGCTGCCGGCCATCGATCTTATGACGGCCGGCAGCGAGAGATCCCCTCCGATGACTGCAGTGAGGACCCGGCGCTGCGCCGCCCAAGCGGGGCAGACCGCCAGCGGACCGCTTAAACCACTAGGCCAACCGTGCAGTCCAGTCAATTTTAGCCAGTGTGTATTTTATTTTAAGATGACGTTGGATAAATTAATGAGGATTTACTCCGATTTACAAATGTTTACCTTGAGTTTAGTGCCAACACCATCCGTCCCTTGCACCAATACAGGATCCTTCAAGTTGGGGTCCATAGCCGAGAGCTGGAATAGACCGCTGTAGCACCCCAAGCGTCCCAGCACCCCCCGTCTGTGGGTGGCAGTGGCTAGAGGTTCGATCTGACGAACAAGGGTTGCAGCCGCGTCGATGTCTACGCCAGATTGGAGATAGGATAAGCCGTTGATTCTGTATAAATAGAAATCTTTGTCATTAAATGGTATTATAAACACTTTTGAATGAGTAAAATAAAGCCGTATTTAACGACAAAAGAATGTTAATAAATTGTCATTTAATACTAAGAAAAATAATGAGTTGTACTTATTGAATAAGACATCAATGGAATTTAGTTCAATTTTAAATTTAATTAAAAAATGAAATCTGATTCAAGTATTGATTTTAGACATGCACAATAATTCTTCAATGGCGCTAACTCTGCAGGTAACATCACTAAACTAACATTTGTTATTTGGATTATAAACTTTGATCTCATATTTATAAAGTTCCCTTTTTCGATATCTTAAATATATTTTTTTAGTATTAAATTGTAATTTACTACTAAGGAAAATAATGAGTTGTACATAATTAATAAGACATCAATGGAATTTAGTTCAATTTATAAAAACGAAATCTGATCTAAATATTGATTTTAGACATGCACAATAATTATTCAATACCGCTAACTCTGCACGTTACATCACCAAACTAAAATTCACTAAATTTTGTTATTGGATTATAAACTTCAATCTCATATTTATAAAGTCCATTTTTAGATATCTTAAATATTAACCTTTACTATACGCATGGATATTTTAGTTCAGTACCAAATAAAACTTGATCGGAGACATATCTTAATATATATAATTCTTGTGTGAGTGTGTATGTCACTGAACTTCTCTCAAAAGACTGGACCGATTTTGATGAAATTTTTTGTGTGTGTTCAAGGGGATCTGGGAATGGTTTAGATTCGCAATTGGACCCGGTAGGTGGCGCTGCGATCAAGTTCTGGAATTTTAAAGTTGGGCGGTACGAAGTGCGCTTGGTCAACTAGTGTATGTATATAATCTAACAGGAAAATTTTACTGAATTTTAATTCAGTGATGTCAAAAACAGAATGAGAACCAGCTAGAACTGCACGTTTAAGTAGCCGCTATACCATTTTCTCTCTCTCAAGTGTTGTGGGTTCACATCACAAATAAGACAACACTTTGTGTAATTTAAAAAATGTTGTTCTGAGTTTGGATGTTCTTTAAGTCCGTTTCATGCATGTTTGTAAAGTCCCCCTCGACACAGGATGTTTATTCCTAATATGGGAGTTGTAAATCTATGCAAATAAATAAATTGCAGTGTCTGTATATAATATTAAAATGAGGTTTTTAATAAATGTTAATGAAGAAGTAATAAAGAATCCGTGTGGTGACGGATTAAGAATACAGAGTATCACCACCTCTATTCATTCCTCGGGTGTCGTAAAAGGCGACTAAGGGATAAACTACGCAAGACAACATCAATGCAAAGAGAAGGAAAACTTGAAACCAACCCTATACCAACCCGTCTGGCCAGTGTGGTATAGTAGGCCAAAACCTACTTTTTAAGGAGAGGTCTATGTCCAGAAGTGGACTGTTAAAGGCTGTTAATGATGATGAAGAAGAAGAAGAATGCATCAAAAAAGCAATTTTAAAATTTCAGTATGTCTATCTGCTAGTCCGTCTGTCTGCCTGTTTGTTCCTGGTAGTCTGTGGAACGGCTGGAGCGATTTTGACAGGACTTTCACTGACAGAAAGATGATGACATAAAACTAGCTTCGCTCTGCGGCGTTACTCGCGATTTACTACAATATCCGCGGGTAACACCGCAGGACTCAGCTAGTAAAAAATAAAAAAATGAGTTTAAAAATATACTTGATTTAAATGGTAATATAGGTGATATTACAAGTTTGTCTAGAACTGAAGATAATACTTTAATGCAAATTCTTGTCTTTGCATGTTTAAAGTGAATTTTTAAGGACCACATATGAACGCTAATAAATAATCTACAGTATTTATAATATACTGTACTCTCTACTACAACTGTAAATACTGATTTACTACGACTACATAGATATATTATCAAAAACTGCGTTCACACAAATACCAAAGCAATACTAATGAAGTTTAAAAAATTCAGGACGATGCAATGGTTAGCTCCTCAAAATACAATTGAGATATAATAAAGATTTTGAAATACCTTTTGAATTGTTAATGATTACATTTGTTAAACAGTACAAGGAGTTTTTAGCGAAATGATCTTTGCTTGTACGTTAGCTATGAGCATATCAAAATGAGCAACTGTGCATTTTTTTTATGCGAGCTGACAAAGTGACTCTACTCAATCTGATGGGAAGCATCCAGCAATGAGTGACTATTACTGATAGGGTTCTAGATCTATGAGTAATAGTCACTCTTTGCGAATGCAGACAATGTAGTATGGTGTGGTATGGCGGACTATTGAGATGCTTTTGCTTCATTAGGCATGCATATTTTCATTCATTTTGAAATACAGGATGAAACCAAAAAAGTGTCTTCTCGTTCTGTATTTTATAGAAACAGAACATTAACAGCTTCAAATAGTTATTACTATGTGAATTAGAGGTATATTTCCCACATGCAATAAAGAATTAAGATCACTTGTATTTTATCTTTTCTTGGAGATACCGCAAATTTTGTAATTTATGAATGTGTAAACAAAGTTAAATATTCAAATCCAAAGAAACGAAACTAATAGTGTGTTTATAGATGTCTTTAATTATATAATGGAGTCAACAACATATGCACAAAAATATGTAAACATTAACATAGGCAAAACACTAATAGCAAGACAATGAAATATGCTGTTTATCCCGAAAAATGTACAAACAATGCATTGAAATGAAGAATGGGTGGAATGAAACAAAATTTCAAAAATAACATTTATTCATTTCAAAATAACGTTTAAAATGCAATGATTCTTACTTATTATCCCTTATAAATGCGTGCTAAGAGAAATGCAAAAGATCCATTAGTGGAATGTAGTTATTTACCCATATCGAGCCGGTTACATGCTGAAACAAAATGAATGGTTTCAATCCACACATTCAGAGCCTATACGAAACATTGATGCAGATTTTGAACTTGAATAAGACACGTTACACTCAGATGCACCACACACGTGCGTGCACGCAAATACGTGTACGCACGCACACACTAAATACAGATTTTCTTGAATTAATAAAAAACGATCACGCACAGCTATATACACAAACTTATTATGCCTATGTTTTAATCATAAGGTAAATAGTACATCTTTGGTGTCTAGATCTTGAGCATAAAGTTTACTTTATGAGTAACACAGTGGAACATAAATTCTATTACTTTTCTAATAAGGATCAATTTAGAAAATGTTGTTACTCGTAAACAATGATACAACCTAGTCAGTCTACAAGATGCTCAAATTCATGACTTTGCAAAGTTACTGGTAGCTGTACCGTTTATAACTGATTTCTTTAAAAATACTAATATTTTTTTCATAAATACAAATCTATTTTAATCAAATATACTTACATAAATAAGGTACGTAGTTTTTTTCCATCATCACATGCAAATATTAGTACCCAAATGAATTGTAACTTTCATTCATAACTCGTTTCACATCAAACTATTATTGTTTAGCTATGTATTCACTATTCAGATACAGTATCTTTGTATTATGTAAGCATTTTACATTGGCCCTTAAATTGATATTAGTAAATTGTACATTTTCAAGCATGCATTTATGGGATGCGAAAATAAGATTCATTACACAGTACCTTATTTTCAAAACCGTTTTGTTGTAGTTTTAAACATTTTTAGGACATATTTAACCGTAGAAACGTGTTTTTAATTATATCTCTTTTTTAATTCGTAGAATAGAACATTAAGTTTAAACCCTTAAAGTACTTGTCTTTGGTATTCATTTTAAAACTAATTAAAAGTTATGACCATTTCAAAGTACGAGGGGAGGTCAAAAAGTTCGCGGAATGAAGGGCGATTTCGATGACATAAACAAATGATTTGAAAGATCTGAAAAATGTATTAGGATTAAGGGAGAATATATTGCAAAGAAAAAATAGACTGGTGTTTAATTTCAACCCCCTCCACTTTCATTCCGAGTACGTTTTGACCTCAATTCGTATTTATAAAAACAGATGTCATGTGTTAGGTTTTCCTCTTTAATCCGAATTCAGTAAAAAAAAATAGTTGCACTCGACCGTACGGTTGGCGTAGTGGTTTAAGAGGTCGCCACGCCGCTTTCTAGTGCGTTAAATGTTGTGGGCTGAAATTTTAGGGGATGGTGGGGGAGGTAGTGTACGTATGTGGAGAAGACGGTAATCCTAATCCTTACGGTAGAGCGCGTCGAGGAGGTCAACTTGAGATGCGGCGAATATTAGAGTTTGGTTATTTGTTCTGAGTGGGGTAGTGCGGTGGGGTGGGGTAAGACGGGAGGTATACGTACTTGGAGAAGGCTCTGTGCGCGATGTCCTTGCGGTAGTGAGCGCCGGGGAAGTCGACGAGCGCGGCGGCCCGGGTGGCGGCCGCGGCGGCGGCTCGGAGCGAGGCCGCGCGCGCACACACGAGCAGCACGCGCCCGCCCCACGTCACGAGCGAACCGTTGGCACCACGAGACACGCCGCTGTGGAATACCAGCGTGCCGGGTGTTGACGCCGCCTGACTCAGACCTGCGCAAGCGCACATTGCATTTGATTCCTGACGTTTTTTACCATATTTGTAATTTCTTTCTACTGTTTTTTGGGTGTTTTCTATGTATGATATGTATAAATAATAATAATAAATATTTCAGAAATTTTACACAAAGGCATCTTGTTCCCAAACTATGCAGAGCTTGTATTATGGGTAACTAGGCAACTGATATAATTACATAAACATACTTTATTTGTAAATACATAGAAAACACCCAAACTTTGAAACAAATATTTGTGGATCACACAAACATTTGGTCCGACCCGGAAATCGAACCCGAGACCTCTTGATAAGCAGTCGCATACGCTAACGACTAAAATAACGAGGCAGTTAAAATAAAGTATGTTTATGTCCTCCTAGCCATTATCCCCAATTTTATTTGGGGTCGGCTACTAGTTCAACCAGATTTACCTAAATTTCAGTTTTTCCACGGAGCGACTGGCATCGGACCTCCGCAACCCTAAGGGAGAACTGAAATTCGAAGATTGAACTAGTTGTCAGTATATTTGAAGGCACTGACTTCCCAATAACGATTGCCATAGATGTTCATGACAACCGGGACCGACGGCTTTACGTGCTCTCCGAGGCACGGGCGTGAATCACCGCCAAACTTCCAAACTCCGGGCAGTTATTAGGAATTTCCTAGAAAAATCCCAAAAACACTTTTTTGGCCCGACCCGGGATTTGAACCCGAGACCTCTTGATTAGCAGTCGCATACGCTAACCACTAGACCAACGAGGCAGTTTATGTATGTTTATGTATTGATATCAATTGTCTAGTACAAGCTATTTTATATATATTATTTAAGACTATTAAAGTGACTCTACTCTGCCTGATGGAAAGCATGAGTAAAACCCAGAAGTAGAGGTCACCATCCTCATTGTGAGAGTAGGCTATGCAGCATGATGACCCATACCATTGCGGCCTTGTCAGTTGTTTCTACATCATTCTCCAGGTCTCCGAAGGCCGGGAGGATGAGGCGAAATTATTGAAACCGGAGTCTCACACTCATCAAAGGAATACGACGGAAAGAATGCTGTCATTATGAGGATAGTCTTCTATGTGAAGGTAGTACTGCTCAGTCGAGCCGGCTCATTGGTGCTGAAATCAGTGTGGATCTACTACCTGCATAGTGTGGGACTAGATGGCGTTGTGTGTAAGATGTCCGACATATTACTTTATTTGTCATATGTTCCACGTGGATATATGCTTCTCATATCTACATAGTATAAAATGAAGTCACTGTATATTCACTTAGATAGTTTTATGTACTCCATGCATTTTAATGCAGTATTCAGTAACAGATACAGTAATTCAAACGGAAAATCTGTACGTGTAATACAAGAATATTCTATACAGTAGAGAATTTTACAACGAAAATTTTAAAGACTTCCATGAGAAGCCAGGCTAGATCGTTAGTTACTATTAAAACATTTTCCAACATTATACGGTTATTGTCAAATTTTGCATTTCTTTGCAGTACTGTTATACTGCGTAATTCCCCAGGATTTCGAAATTTGCTAAATTATCTTCTATATTATATCTAAGTAATTTATCACTTACCGCTGATAACGCAGCCCTTCGTGGAGGTTTCAGGGTAACCTTTGGAAGCGATAACAACACCTACAGCTGAGAGCTTAGTATTCCATGTCACTTGTATTTCTTTCAGGTTTCCATCCACGCAGGCCTGTAAAATATATGTTATTTAGAATATTGAAACAATTACATTTAGTTAACACCTTTTTTCAACTGTTTAGTTGTTTTAGTCAGTGTTCAATTAATTTGTCCCATATAGTTAAAGGGTCTACTTAAGTGTATTACCTAATTCCTAGTCTATAATCAATCTTTACTTAAATCTATTATTGTCAACACGAAACTTTATAGTTTCAAATTTCAAAATTATTATCCTTCTGACCCAGCCGGGTAAAATAAGGTATTGTAACCTTTAAAATGATTTTATCGCGAATAAGTCCCGCTATAGAACAAGACCATGTGTAATAGTCGCGAAAGTTCAAAACAGTTATTCCAAACATGTTACGTACATATTATATGTATCATGTAGGTATGAAGGTTGCCTGGAAGAAATTGATTTTTAGCGATAAGGCCGACAATTGTACATGGTCATACTTTTGGTGGACTACTAAATGTAAATTGAATGAACCAGTGTACAATTAAGATTATTCTATTCTATTTCCAAAAGCTTGGAGCACTTTATGTATCTATTTCATTACAAGTACCTATCAGATAAATACAAAAGAAAGTAAAACTATACCTTCATAATTTTATAGAGATCAGATTCCAGCAGAGTGAGGATCACCTGAGTCTCTGGGTCACCGAACCGACAATTGAACTCCAGTGTCACAGGTCCTGACTTCGTCACCATCATGCCAGCGTAAAGCACACCTGTAATTATAAAAAAAATATGTAGACAAAAACCTATACAAATCTATACCAAAAATCCATATTTCTATGGTAATTTAATATTTATTTATTTTTTCATTTATTTTGGTACAAAACAGTCAAATACAAAGTAATATACATATAAATGTACTTAACAAACAGACAAGGAGTACCCAATAATTAATTTAAAAAAATGTAGCACAATTGACAGAGCGTCAGCTTCAAGTAACTTGTAGAAGTGACACAAGAAATGACTACTATACTGTAAGGTTATAGAAAAGTACAGAAATTAGAATAATATTAGTAACAATAATAACTACATAATTAGATGTTAACAACTTAGACATTTGTTTGACATCGTTCAAAGAGATATTAAAGAGATCAATGCTGTGGAAGTCTTTATTATACATATTAGGTGAACGTGTGAAAAAGTTATAGCGAGTGTAATTTTTATGTAATTTAGGTGGAACGAAGATATTTAATGTCCGGGATGGACGAATTGCAAGTCGAGCTTTGGTTAAGAAGTTAATTTTAATATTATAAATTTTAAGGTTACTCTGTTCGTCTTTTACGCTTTCACGGCTAAACCGCTGCATTGATTTCAATGAAATTTGACATGTATATACCTTGATTCTTGAAGAAGAACCTAGGTTACTTTCTACCGACATATATCAGCGGAATAAATCTATACCATCATAAATCGATCTCTAGTATTCGATTTAGCGACCATTCGATCGATTCCTTTCAGAATAAAAATTCGCCACATCGGACTATGTCCTATCCTAGTCGAGAAATCTTCGTTTGTTTGTTGTTTAAAGATTTCTGATATGATGAAATTATACCAACAAACCTTGGGATGGTTTTTTAGTTTTAACCATCAGCTGCCTTGTTGGTCTAGTGGCTAGCGTATGCGACTGCTGATCAACAGGTCTCGGGTTCGATTCCCGGGTCGTAACAAATATTTGTGTGATCCATAAATATTTGTTTCGGAGTCTGGGTGTTTTCTATGTATAATATGTATGTATTTACAAAAAAAAAGGATTTTTATGTATTTATATCAGTTGTGTAGTACCCATAATACAATCTCTGCTTAGTTTGGGACTAGATGACTTTGAGTGTAAGATGTCCGAAATATTTATTTTATTTATTTAAACCAATCATAGTTTACGGAAAGCGAATATCGTAAGTAAACAAAATATATCTACACAAATGTACGCGTTGAATAACCTTGTAATTCCTATATAATTCATGTGCTTCCGTAACTGATAAACTTACCAAAAGATAACTTATGCTATTGTCGTATGGACAAGTTAAAATAACATTTAATTACGAAACCTTCCTTAAAAGATAATTTTTTGTGAGGCTGCAATTGCATAAAATAATATCATTTCCTCCTTTTTTTTTTTTTTTTTTTTTTTTTTTTTTTTTTTTTTTTTTTTTTTTTTTTTTTTTTTACGTGTGGAAATCCCCGCGGACCGTCACCCCGTCGGGGGTTACGGCGGGGTGGTGTGTCGGACTCGAACCGACTAAAACCACACGGTGTGACCCTCTCTGCGCCTTTGTATTGGAAGGAGTCCAGGGAGGGGATTTCCTTCTGGACTCCAACCGGCGCCTGCCCGCACTGTTGCGGGCACCATCTCGAACTTTCGACTCTCTAATTGGGCAACGTCCGGTCACACGCGGACGCCGCCCCCTCGCGGTTGGCCTCTACTGCGGACGGACGGGAAACCCGTCCCGCCCATCCGCGGCCACTCTCAGGGCGGCATGAGACGCAGGTATGCGCGCCTCCGCCGCCCGGGGCGCCGGCGGCGGATCGGGTCCGATTGGATGGAATCCTCCCGGGCCTTCTCCGCCACCTCCTTCTGCAAGATTACGTCCTCGCAGAAGGTTGCGACCGCGGTAAAACAACTGTCGCTGCCGGCCATCGATCTTATGACGGCCGGCAGCGAGAGATCCCCTCCGATGACTGCAGTGAGGACCCGGCGCTGCGCCGCCCAAGCGGGGCAGACCGCCAGCGTGTGCTGGGCCGTGTCCTCACTGCAGTCGCAGTGGTGGCAGGCGGGACTCGGTTCCCTCCTAGCGACCGAGTGCAGGTACTTTCCGAAGCAACCGTGCCCGGAAAGTACCTGCGTCAGCCGGAAGGAAAGGGTCCCGTGCTGCCGCCCTGCCCACTCCGCGATGACCGGCTGAAGAGCCTCCACGGCGGCGAAGCCAGCGCGTGGGGTCTCCAGCCGGAACGACCATCTCTGCATGGTGGCTCGGCGAGCGGCATCGCGCCACTCGCGTACGTCCTCGGGCGGAGGGCGAAAGCCGCTCTCCGCCCGGAAGTCCGCCACTCGCCGATAAACTTCGGCGAGCACTTCCGCCTCCAAATCCCACGGGGGTGTTCCGGCCAAGGCGCACGCCGCCTCGGTAGATACGGTGCGGTATCCGCGTATGGCTCTGACCGCCAATACCCTCTGGGGGCGCCAGAGGCGCGCCCTATTCTGGGCGGACAGAGCCGCCGCCCACACCGGTGCACCATAAAGTGCCATCGACCGGACAACCCCCGTGTACAGCTGCCTAGTGGGGACACTGGCCCCGCCCAAATTGGGCAGAAGTCGCCCTAGGGCGGAGGCAGTGCCCACCAGCTTAGGACCAAGCTGTCGGAAGTGCTCGTCGAAGAGCCACCTACCGTCGAGGACCAGACCCAGGTACCTCATCTGGGCCCGGACCGGTACGAGGACCGAGTTGACCTCGATCGAGGCGCCAGCGGGCGGACCGCGACGGGGCCCATGAAATAATAGGGCCTCCGTCTTGTCCAGGGCCACCCGCAGACCCAGCGCCTCGATGCGCCCGACCACCCGGGAGACTCCCGTGGTGGCCAGGCGCGCCGCCTCCTCAAATATCATTTCCTCCTGATCCAACATCATTCTGAGCCTGGGTGTTCTTTGTATCCATTTCATGTATGTTTGTAAAGTCCCCCGCGACACAGGATTTATATTCCTATGTTGTCTATTTTTTTTAATTCTTTAAGAAAGAAGGCTTTCATGCCATGCTTCGCCAGAAATGGTAGGTCTCGAGTGATACCAACTCGGTAACCAGAGCTAGTTAATTTTTAACATGATTTTAATAACTTCACCGATATGTTTGTTTCTTTGATTATTGTTTGTAAACGTGTTTTTAAATTAAATTTTAAAATATATTCATTATTGGTAGCTTTTTACAGTGTGAGGTTAGTGGAGCCCAAAATCGATTCTGTCCAAAATTCGAAGGGTGGCAACACACTTATGGCCGTTAGAGAGAACCCCCTAATGATATTTTCTTTTTCACTAACCTTTAGGGAATACCTTAGATTTCTCATAAAATTTAGGGGCTCCTAGTAATGAGACGATTTAAGTATAGTTGGTGAAAACGGGCATTAGACTCCAGGAGAGGATGAGGAGGTGTCCATGGATGACAGCAATCACTTACCATCAAATGGAACAGTCTGTTCTTTTGTTCTTCTACACAGTAAAAAAAAAACTTTCCATACATTATTTTCCCAATTTTCCTATATAGCATCTATAGGAAAATTGGGAAAAGAATAAACTCTAGCCAAATTGGAAATCCACAAACGTAATGATAATAGAAAAATAACGAATGTACGGGAATAGTGTTATCTCAACGTTGAGACACGGTGGTCAATACAAAATGTTAGCAAAATACAAGACTATAGAAGCGTTAGTGTTTGTAGAAAGAGATTAAATGCGAAACACTTTCCTATTATAGCTAAGGCATTAGATTCTGAATACTTCATGGTGAATGGTGGTACATTTGACCTTTGCCGTAAATTAACTATTAATACGCCTTTGTTTACCAGATATGGATATAGTATTATGCATATGTAACACATGCTGTATTACTACAGTAGGTTGCACACGATCAAACACGTGACCAGTCGACATGACTTATGACGTAACATGTTTTGAACTTAATACATACGTACATAAGAAACAATTCTCCGAATTATTCAATTAATAATCTAGTACGGAACGCCTTAGCAACTGCAAAACATTCAAACAAACAAACGCAATACTAAAAACAATTGAGTTATTTTACCTCCAATTAAAAATTGACCTCATCTGCGTAACGACAAGGCATTTTATCGCAAGATAATTTTATTGTTCATTTAGATGTTTATTGGGTGTTATCATTCGGTTGCTGTTATAAACAATGATGGGTTAAATGTCACTGATAGACGTAATACTACGGTTGGTTGAGTAGTGACGTCAAAAATATGATTACTTTTTGATTTGTTTGTCTGTCACTCTGCATGTGAATTACTACATTACTTTCATCATATGTTTGTTACTATTGAACTTAGCAACGTATTTTAAGACTTGTTAAGACAAAGGTACGTGGATTAGTCATTCAAATTCAAACCGTCAGGTAACTTGATTTTCTTATGAAGATTGAATTGGAGATCGCTTTTTTTTCGGAACACGGTCCCCATTTCCTCTTATCCACATTTTTTTTCATTAAATTCATTAAGACGACGACTTGAAGACTTTACAATTGAAGAAGTTGATTACTTGACATTGGCAAAATAGCTGTCATTATTCGGGTGGTTGCCATCTCATCAAAAGAACAAGAAGATTGAATTTCCTCAGCCTAATTAAACAAAAGTCCCGCAGGACGTCTCTGAAAATTGAAATTACTATCGACCGTTAGAAGTCGAGTGCAGACCAGGATGAGTTCTGAAGACATGCGAGTACACGCTTTTTTATATTTAGATTACCAAAATGACAACTCTGCCAGATGGAAAGCATGAGTAAAATCCAAGAGTAGGATACCCATCATCCTGTCGCTTGCTGGATGACAGTGATTTTAACGAGTTTTTTCTATAACAGACTGCTAATCAGTATACTTCCTTCGAGATTTAGTCGCACTTACTCATCATCATCAACAGCCTCTAACAGTGTACTGCTGGACATAGGCATCTTCTTAGAAAGGAGGGTTTGGCCTACTAAGCACTTACTCGCCTACGTAGTTATATAATCTCGTTTACTCATTCGATCTTTGCACATTATTTGAACATGTTCAAACGAATTTTTTTATAAAACAATTTCAGCATTAGGCGTATTTGCTGTATCGCTGAAAACTTTCCAAACACACATTTAGCACATTTAAAGACATCCCGACTCAGGACAACGACCAGTGGATCACACACAGCATTGTCCCATGTTGCTAACGAACCCCAAACGTTCAATAGAAAGCGATGAGGTGACCGTTTACACAACTACGCTCAGTGCCATCCGGATTGCAATTGAGACCGGACAACCAATCATTCTGCATCATTCTCCTGGCTTCCAGAGGCAGGGAGAATGATGCAGAAACATCCGACCAGGCCGCCATGGTATGGGTCACTGGTGCTGCATCACTTAACCTCACAATACGGATAGTGACCCCTACTCCTGGATTCTACTCGTTCTGAAGAACAGGCAGAGTAGAGTCAGTTGGTAGGGTTATTTTTTTTTAATTACAATAAAATTGACAAACCTTTTAAACCATTATATTGTTTTAAACTTTCATGGTCTTACGGAGTAACTGCGTGATCATGGCGCTTACGGAGTAACTCCGTGATCATGGCGCTTACGAAGTAACCGTGATCATGGCGCTTACGGAGTAACTCCGTGATCATGGCGTTTACGGAGTAACTCCGTGTTCATGGCGCTTACGAAGTAGTTGCGTGATCATGGCGGTTACGGAGTAACTCCGTGATCATGGCGCTTACGGAGTAACTCCGTGATCATGGCGCTTACGGAGTAACTCCGTGTTCATGGCGCTTACGGAGTAACTGCGTGATCATGGCGCTTACGGAGTAACTCCTTGATCATGGCGCTTACGGAGTAACTCCGTGATCATGGCGCTTGCAACAGTGCCGAAATATCGGATACTCATTAACAAAAAGGTACATGGTAGCAATCCCGCAAATTTATATTTTAAATCATTGTTTGAATGTTAAATACATAATTTATTTAATATCACATAATGAGAAAGCACGCAATAAGAAAGTTCTAGATTAATTTCCAAGAAACATATGACTCATATAATTTATTAGTACAATATACGAACGCCTATATATATAACTTATCAAACAGATACAGGAGTCAAAAGAATTTACTGTAATGTCTACCAACACACTATCTAATGTGACCTTTTATATTAATATTTATTACTGTTGTATCACCGCGAGTAACGCCGCGGAGCGTAGCTAGTCTCAACTTAGTCTAAAAAAAATACTCATTAGGTTATAAGCTTTCTGCCAGTGAAAGTCCCGTCAAAATCGGTCCAGCCGTTCCAGAGCTTACCCGGAATAAACAGACATAGATAAAAATGTTAAAAAGTGCATTTTTAGGGTTCCGTAGATCATGACTCATGACTTGTCTGCGTGGTGACGGATTAAGAATACAAAGTGTCACCACTAGTGATGGGTCGAGGGCAAAAACAAATACGGGCGGAAAGGCATAAACTGGGCAAATTGGGCAAAAATGAGTTTACGCCCGAATAAATGCCCGAGCACTGGGCAGAAAAAACGAATACCTTTGTTTTGTGATAAACAAACGTTTTCTTAATCTATTTTTTCTTAATTTAAATGAAAGTCAGTATGTTGTAAATTAAAACTTTTATATAATTATTATTTATACATTTTTGTAATTAAAATCACAAATAATCACAGTTCATTTCATTATTTTTGTCGAAAATTCGTAAAAAAATAACAATTATAACTCTTGTAAATATGTGTAATAATAATATCATTTTTAATTTTTTCATTCGATATTATTTTTTATATTTTTAAATGTATTTTTTAGATTTATATATTTAGAAATGTAATGAATAAATATTTTGATTTTAATAAAGAGAACAATAATAATAATAATAAGTGGCAGCTTGGCAGTGTAGAATAAAACGAATTGCTGAGTCCAGGACACTCATCGCCAAATTAATTGCCTATGAATCTGGTAATACGCGACCGAGAGTCATGCGCTTTATGAAACAGGCATTTTTGGAGACTACCATCAGTCCTCAACAGTATACAGGGTGAATTTTTGAGACGGGGCAGTAAGGGCAGGTACCTTAACCGTTATAGTTACAGGAAAATGCTTTAAGAAGACTATCCATAATTTTTTAAGATATTCTGAACTGCATTTTCAGATTTTGAAAAAAATGTACAGCCAGCAAGAACATAGTCATTTTAAGCAAAAACTTTTTTTAATGCCAATCGATCCTGGTTCCTATAAGGATCAAAAGTCTCTATTGGACCCATTGAGATTTGAGTACTAGAAATGTCAGAAATCGCAAAAAACTTTTCTCATACATTTGTACGGAAATAAATAATTTAGCATGTATTTTAGACACAGAAAACAGATAACTGCCATTTAGATAACTTACATTTAAATAATCTACGAAATAAATTGCTCAAAACGACCGCCGTTTTCACAAATACATAAGTTCACTCATTTTTGTACTGAGCTAGTAGCAGCTGATAATTTACTTGAATAGATATCATTTAAAATCCTTGTTAATGCATCTTTCAGCTCCTGAACAATGTTGTATTTTTTTGTAGTCTTTGTTTTTAGATAGCGCCACGGAAAAATATTAAGAGGCGTTAGATCGGGGCTACGAGGTGGCCACTTGGTTGGACTATGTGTACCTATCCACTGTGACCCGAACTGCCTATTCAAACTGAAATACGCGGTTGTTGTGTGGCGGAAAGCCATCTTGCTGAAAATAAACTTTTCGCAATTCTGACAAGAGACATTCATCCAACTGCTTTTGGACATTCTCTAAAATGACGTCGTTATACACGGCAGAATTAAGAGTACCTTCATAAAACTCCACCATGACCACACGATACTAGTCGCAGTCGATACTTACTCGCGTACCAAACCAATGCAGATTCCGTGTTTCTATTATTTACAAAATACGCTTAATACAAATACATGCATCAACAACGATTTTAAATGATATCTAGCTAAGAAAATTATCGGCTGCCACTAGCTCAGTACAAAAACCAGTGTACTTATGTATTCGTTAAAACGGCGGTCATTTTGACCAATTTATTTCGTAGATCATCTAAATGTAAGTTATCTCTTGTCTGTATCTAAAATACATATTAAAATGATTTATTTCCGTACAAATATATGGAAAAAGTTTTTTTGCGATTTCTGACATTTCTAGTACTCAAACCTCAGTGGGTCCAGTAGAGACTTTTGATCCTAATAAAAAACAGAATCGATTGGCATCAAAAAAAGTTTTTGTTTAAAATGGCTATTTTCTTGCTGGCTGTACATTTTTTCCATGTAAAATTGTAAAATCTGTAAATGCAGTTCAGAATATCTTAAAAAAGTATGGATAGTTTCCTAAAAGCGTTTTCCTGTATCTGTAACGGTTAAGGTGCCTACCCTTACTGTCCCGTCTTAAAAAATTCACCCTGTATGTCAAGTGTCAATAAAGAGAATAATAATAAATCTTTAATTTCATTATCATCGTCATTTAAGTCGATGTTAGACGTTACATCAAAAAATTCGGTTCGACTGGTTGACTTTGATGGTTGAGCATCATGAGACGTATTAATTTGACTCTTATCATCATCAACATCAACGAGAAAATCATCAAATTCTGAATCCGACTCGTTCAAGTTGAATAACGGTAGGTTGAGCAAGATCAAGTCTTAATTTACAACATTTTTTATTTGATGCCTACTAATGTGACTCCACTCTGCCTGATGGTAAGCATGAGAGGGGGCCACCACACTGCCTGCGATGGAGGAAGTATGGCGACTCTGACCCAAACTATAGCGGCTTTGTGAGATGCTTTTTCACACACCTCATAAAGGACCTGGGTTCATAATGGGAAGGAAAGACGTGGGATGGTAGCGAGTTCCAGAATCTAACCGCTCGGCACAGGTCTTTCCTAAACCAAGTTTTTTTTCGGTATCAAGTCAAAATGAGGTGAGAAAATAGATATTTCAAATCAAATAAATTACGGTGTATTAAGGACATAGAAAGGTAAGTTTTCACAAAATTTCTTGAAAAAATAATTTTATTTGTTAAAGATAAAAAAAAACCAAAAACTTGGTTTTTTGAATATTTCACATAAAATTTGAGGTTATGTGAAAAAAGTGCAAATACAAAAGTTGTAGATCTTTTTATTACCTACAACTTTGCCTTTAGTTTTTTTTTCATAGGATTTGTAGTTTTGCCGGAAATCGACATAAACCGTTTTTACCCTGAAAACCTCCCCCCTACCCCTTCCCGACCTCAGATCGCCCGTAAATTATTTTTCCTTCCATTTTTATAATATTCACCTCCTTTTCCAATGGGTGTCATCACTTTCATCCTACTACAATTTATGTTCACTTTATTAATTTAAGACGCTTCTACCCTTGTCTATTATGTCAGTTTTACATGTAATAGGTATATACTTATACTATCGACTATTGTTATCGAAACAAAAAAAACTGTGTTTATGTCACAGATTACTAACTATAACATATAAAGAACTGCTATCATTATAATACTCAGTTTGGTTTTTTTTATACGCTTATGAGCATAGATTTAAAGAAAAAACTAAAATAGTAACATATTTATATCCAGGAATATATCATATTTTTTTGTTAATTACTCTTTGCTGCATACACATATATTTACACACAATTTAAATTAATAAAATGGAAATTGAAGTTTTTGCCCAGTTATAGGGCATTTATTCGGCATTTACGGGCATTTATCGGGCGCTTATTCAATGTGCCCAATCCGCCCGGGCAGAAACCCATCTCTAGTCACCACCCTTATTCATTCCATGGGTGTCGTAAGAGGCAACTACTACCTACACGGGGAAACACTGTGTGATCCACAAATTCTTATTCTGAGTCTGGGTATTTCTTGTGTACGATTTTTGTATGTTTGTAAAGTCCCCCGCGGCATAGGAATTTATTCCTAATGCGGAAATTGTCTTTAAAAAAAACTGGTTACTCCTTTTGAAAAATAGGTTAGAAGAGAGAGGTAGAGAAGAAACAGAGAGTGTTAGATTTAATAAATGTGATCTTTGTGTGGTGACGGATTAAGAATACAAAGTGTCACCACCCCTATTCATTCCATGGGTGTCGTAAGAGGCGACTTAAGGAACAAAATAAGCAGCTAACATCACTGCCAAGAGAAGGAAAACATGAAACAAACTCTTTTACAACCCGTCTAGCCAGCGTGGTATAGTAGGCCAAAACCTCCTTTCTAAGGAGAGGCCTATGTCCAGCAGTGGACTGTTAAAGGTTGTTGATGATGATCATGACTCGGAGCCCTATTCTAGGGGTGGCCTGACACGCACTTGGCCAATTTTCTTTTTGATGTTAGTACCGTGTATACTTTGATATGCATTTAGTAAATAACTTTTCATTTCATATTACGGACAGTCCAATTTTATTTTTTTGTATAGATGTTTAGATGTCTGTTGCACGTTCGAAGTTCACCTTGTGCCTCGATTACAAGTTTTGTGACAAACGCCTGCATAACTTACTAAAACAACAGATAATATATCATAGTAAGTTCGACGTAAAAGTAAGCTTTGATGCGAATGACTGTTACGGCAAGGTCACATTTATACGCATTTTCAATTTTATTGTTCTTCCTTTAAGTCAAATTTCAAAAGTTAGAATAAAACCTTAAAATTATACAAAAGAAAATAATAAATAAATAAATGTTTTTGGACAATTACACACAACGTCATCTAGTCCCAAACTAAGCAGAGCTTGTATTATGGGTACTAAACAACTGATATAAATACATAAACATACTTTTTTTTTGTAAATACATACATATTATACATAGAAAACACCCAGACTCCGAAACAAATATTTGTGGATCACACAAATATTTAGTCCGCCCCGGGAATCGAACCCGAGACCTCTTGTTCAGCAGCCGCATACGCTAATCACTATACCAACAAGGCAGTCAAAATATAACGGCTAAGGCATTAAATTTCCGATCAAGTAAATTTGGTGCATTACCGAAGTGATAAATGTTTCGGACATCTTATACACAACGTCATCTAGTCCCAAACTAAGCAGAGCTTGTATTATATACTGAACAACTGATATAAATACATAAAAATGCGAGACCAGTGGCACAAAGATGCAGAAACATCAATTGTGTAGGTCACCATGCTTCTTTGTGTGCACGCAAAATGAGGATGGTGATCTGTCCGTCTATTACACTTTCACGTCTAAACGACGTGATAGGTGCAGCGACAGATTTCAATTAAATTTGGCATAAAGAAACTTAGATACTGTAAGAAGGCCATAGTCTAATCTTTACAGCGAGTGGAGCCGCGTGCCAGAGCTAGTTGGTATACAATGTAAGTTCTAAGTAAATATTTTTAAAATGCGTGAACTTGTAATCTTCGCAATGAACTTCTAATTCATATTATCTCATTGAGTTTGTCCTTGAATTTGAAACATACTAGTGAGAGGAAATTTCCGACAGTGATTCTCTACGATAGTCATAATTATGATGTGTAAAAATAAAGGAATTAACCGAATATATTGCCGATAACTGCGGTTATAAGGTCACCAATGTTGGCAAATAATAACAAAAGCATGCAATATAACGAGCCATTTCCATTCATTCATTCTGTGTTGTTTAAAAAAATAATGATAAAATAATCGATTTAAATTAAATTTGGTACGAAGATAGTCTACTATAGATGGGCTAATTTTAACTGCGATAACCGATATATACACGGGCGGAGCCGCAGGCAAAAGCTAGTATATAATAGTTATAATGTTCTTGCCATTTCGCAAAAGTGTGTAGCGGTAAAGAGTAGCCTATATGCTTCTTTAATAATCAAAGTTCCTTCATGCCAAATTTAATCGAAACCGGTGCAGCATTTTATTCATGAAAGCGGTGAAAAACGTATTTGCTGAGACAAAAAACCTTTTCTGAATTTAGAAAAAAAATATTACTCCCAAACTACGTCGTAGAAACATGATTTTAGAAACGTGTTTTTATTTTTTCTTGTGTAACATGATACGTATAAAGATATGATTTTAAGTCAATTAAAAGCAGTGGTTGGCTTACAGCAATTAAGTTTTCTTTCACAAACCGATAGAATGCTGTTACCATCAAGAATTTTCTATGGCGACTAGATGTTTCTATTATGTTTAAAAGTTTTAATTGCTGTTAATGGCATACATTTTTTTTTATAATATATGCATTAAAAATACTGTTTTTTGACAGACCTAATCCAAAAAAGACACTAATATTGTTGAAAAAAGAACTCGTCACTAGTGACAACCATCATTGAGAATGAGAACGTTTTTAAAAGAGACCAAAATATAAAATGCGAAGACAGACAGGGCGAAGTAATCAGAATCGGGATATTCCAAGTCACAGATGGAGATGAAACTGAGATAGAAAGTGATCTCAAAGACCTTATAGCGTACCTACGTCCTAAGTCGATATATATGTATGTAAGAATTAAATTGAATATACAAAGAGTTGTGTCTAGCTTCGTTTCGAGAATTCGCCACTAGTGACATGAGAATGAGAACTTTTTTAAAAGAGACAAAGATATAAAATGAGAAGACAGACAGGGTGAAGATATCAGTATCGGGATATTCCAAGTCACAGATGGAGATGAAACTGAGATAAAAAGAGATCTCAAAGTGGTCAAGTTCAAATACCTAAACGTTCTTTCTGTTCTTGGAAAGGCCACTGGGGCACATTAATGTACCTCTAAGACATTACAATCACAAGAAATACCCAAAGCTACAATTACTATGTACTGTATTTATAATGGTTTAAAGAAAATATAGTTTGTTTTTTTTATATCTTTAAACCTACTAAAGTGACTCTACTCTGCCTGATGGAAAGCATGAGTAGAATCCAGGAGAATGGGTCATGGCGGCCTGTTCAGATGTATCTGCATCATTCTCCATCAGTCTCCGGAGGCCGGGAGAATAGGTAGTCGAGCCGGCCCATTCGTACTGAAATCAGCGTGGATCTACTACCTCGAACATTTCGAAGCTCTCTTACTTTCAATCGATAAAGACAACTTCCACATTGGGAATATAAACTGTGTTGCGATGGTTCGTGTATATTTGATACACGAACCAGACACAAAGAACACCAATTTGTGCAGTGGAAAACGGAGTAGCAACCGCTTAAGCCTCTACGTCATCTAGTTAGTCAGTCTCTTTGAAATATATAGAATATATAATAATAGTACATATATAAATATTTTCTCAACTTACCAACATATTTGATACCCTCAGCTTTGAGTCCATCCACCGCTCTCTGAAGCACCTGTTCTTTAATATCCAGCAGTTGATCAGGTGTGATGAGTGGGCAAGGACAGTATGCGCCCATGCCACCGGTGTTGGGGCCAGTGTCACCGTCTCCAACCCGTTTGTGATCCTGTGCTGGGGGCATCATGGATACAGTCTCGCCGTCTGTGAAAGCTAGGACCTGGAAATAATATGGCATAAATTATTATTAAAGGAATCACATACTGGAACTATCGGGATAGTAATATACTATGAGGATCGTTGTTAGTCTAGCGATTAGGGTATGCGAATGTCGAACAAGAGGTGTCGGGTATATTTAGGGTCCGGCCAGGACCGGTACAGAAAAGCGTAGTAACACTCCGGAGTTTGGAAATTGAGTTTTTAGCACCCGCGCTCCTGCGCCTAATCTCTACACGGTCGTGTCGGATACTTGTTTGCACATACACTTCTACATACCTTGTACCCTATAATACCTCCTGCAAGAGTTCTTAGTTGGTTGGCCTCCGTTGAGACCGTATGCCGTGGCTGAATTCAATTACAAGAATCCCAAGTATTCGTCGTCTTTCGAGTTCTAGCGCCCCTCAGAAACGGGAGGAGAGAGGCTTTAGGTTCCGGTAACTTCACTTACTTAGTGAAAAACATTGCCTAATACCGGTTTTCTACGAGGAAGGCGGTTTTGGCCTTAGCAAGAAGATTTTGGTCTACTATATTACGCTGGTACTACGGGGATTCTTTCCAGGGATTCTCCTTTAGTCGAATTTATGACACCCATGGGATAAATAGGGGTGATGACACTCCTGAATTCGTTCATTTACGCCGAAACACGACTTATATACGTTTGATATACATTTAAAGTTTCATCATCAATCAAAAACAAAACATCACGCCGTGTATATTTCAAGGGTATGACTTGACCCATACAGCGTTGACGGATAAACAGTTTCGGTACAATTAACAAAAATAACTAATTACCATCGCCTTATCAAAACTGCTTGTGGGTCTCTTAAAAACATATTATTGTCTTTATTGACCTTTGATTAACGGTCTAATTAATATAATAAATGAGAATTGTCTTGCTCGTTTTCGCGTTTTATCTTCTAAACATGTTATCGTGAGATATTGACTGATTTGAAGTAGGCTTATTGGTTTAACTATGGTCAAGTGCTAAGTTTTCAACTAGGCAAAATAATTATTTTCTTAGCACAATCTATTGTTCTGGGTCCGAGTTTATGTATCTTATATAATATGTACTTATTTAAATACATAAAAGTATGTTTAGGACAGTTAAAGTTCAAGACAATTATGAGAATTGTAATGCTGTATCCCTGTATCGTTGTTTGAATAAGAGCTGTACAGGACCGATTGTTGTAGAGAGCTTTGGGGGAAACCTAACTACCGTCGAGCCAAGCTTATCTTAAAAAAAGTAAGCCTAAGTTACTCCTAATGTAATCAGCTTTTTACTAATGAAAGTTCTGTCAAAATCGGAACAGCCCTTTCAGAGATGAGCCGTAACAAACAGGCAGACAATTGCTTTTAAGAAAATGCACGTAGTAAAATTATAGACACTCCAATTTATTCAATTATATAGATATACATGATGTCAGAGGTAAAGATAAGGACAGAGGGTTATCTCTATCTCATCAATGTGCCAAAAGGAATGCCCGAACTGACTAAGAAAATATACCTATAACAACGCAAGCGAATTAACCGTCAAAAGCTAGTATTTTATAGGTATTTTACATTTATAGCATACTAGCTGACCCGGCGAACTTCGTACCGCCTTAGAATATTAATTCCAAGTATTGTGTTTAGTTATTAACTGATAGTGACAAATCGACAGCAGCGTCAACTAACGGGCCCCGGCCGGCGGTAACGCCACAATCGCTTTGTTCCTGCATTAATAATCTGTAATATCTTCAAAAGTATGAATTTAAATTACATACTGTAAAAAGCCATATTAATCTATATTAAATACACAATGTATTTAAGGTACTTAATTGGATAAGGATTAATACTGTATTGCTTAAAATCGCTTCGTAAACAAGCCATTATTTGACGTAAAAAAATATAGTTATTGTGGGTTATCCCTAAGAGATAGACATATACCATCGCGCACTTTTTTGTAGACCTTTTTAAGATGTACAATACTGTAGTACATTATTTTGATCTATCTCGTAGGGTACAGCCAGCGTTTGCAATGTAAGCATAAAAATCATCACATTAGAAACCTCTAAAATTATTATCTACTATATTATGCATGTATTATACATAAAAACCTTCATCTTGAATCACTCTATCTATTAAGAAAGTGGCATCAAAATCCGTTCCGTAGTCTTAAAGATTTAAGCATACATAGGGACAGAGAAACCGACTTTGTTTTATACTATGTAGTGACTAGTGTGATACTTATTTGACTGACGAAATATTTCACATAAAGAATTTCAACTCTTTTGACCCTGAACATTTCATTGAATTAACTCTGATCAACTTACCGAAACCTCATCCCCCTCCAATAGTTCTTCTACCACGACAGTTTCACCAGCTGTTCCATGTTTAGCGTCTACCAGGATATCGTCCACCGCCTGGCAGGCCTCTTCCTTGTTACTGGCGACTACCACGCCTTTGCCTGCTGCCAATCCTGAAGCTTTAACCACCAGGGCTGGGAATGGTGCTCTAGAAACAAAAATAAATATATTAATCATTTAGCATACCTATTATTGGGCATTAAGTCCGCCGATGTACAAAAGTGCATAAAGTTATAAATAAATAAATAAATAAAAATTATTATGATAGGTAATCAGAATAACTGTATGTTTCTATTATTACCTATTTTAGAATTAATGTATGGGAGAGTGACTTGATAACATGGTGTATGAAAGCCTGACCTAATAGACATAATATTTCGGACATCTGACACACAACATCACTTAGTCCCAATCTAAGCAGAGCTAGTATTATGGGTACTAAACAACTGATATAAATACATAAACATACGTTTTTTTGGAAATACATACATATAATACATAGAAAAGACCCAGACTTCGAAAGAAATATTTGTGAATCACACAAATATTATTTGATCCGACCCGGGAATCGAACCCGAGACCTCTTGATCAGCATCGCATACGCTGACCACTAGACCAACAAGGCAGTCAAATAACCTTCCCCTTTCCTATACAGGACAACACGTGCTGGCCTCGGAAGCCACCGCTTCAGAGTGGTTGACATACGCTCTCGAACTAAATGGTTCGGCTCTTCCTTTCTGTGCCGAGCAGTTAAAACCTGGAACTCTCTACCAGCGCATGTGTTTCCTCCCTTCTATGACCCCGGGTCCTTCAAGCGGGGCGTGAAAAAGCATCTTACTAGGCCGCCATAGTGTGGGTCACCGTACTGCACTGTCCGTTGTGGCAGTGAGGATGGTGGCCTTCACTTCTGGATTCTGTTCATGCTTTCCATCAGGCAGAGTCATTTTGGCAGCTAATATAAAAAAAAAAAAAAAAAAAAAAAAATAGTGCGTGTTCCATAGTCACTCAGGTGGATTTAAAATTCTGTCCAACAGATTATTGTTATATTTACTTTATTACATCTTTATTTTTGTATAAATTTCTCCAAGTGAGTTCATTTTACAAGTTAGGAATCGATTAGGAATATCGAAAAATGGATCTAGTAACCTCATAATGAATTTAAAAGGCCTATCTAATGATACCTCACAATATGGGGTAGAGCTGAGAAAAAAAACATCCCCACTTTACGTGTTCCCTACACGTAAAGTGGGGAAAGTACCACAAATAAAAATATAATAAAGCGTGAGCAGAATCCAAGAGTAGTGGTCACTTTCCTTATTGTGAGTGCAGACAATACAGCATGGTGACCCACACTATAGGAGTCTAGTGCGATACTTCTGCATTATTGTGCTGACGATCTCGCACTCACTGTAAAGCCGCGAGGAGGTGGCGTCCAGGTGTGCCGTACGTCGCCTAAATTAAGATTATATCAGATGAAGGTGCCCGCGTCAGTGCGGGCAGGCGCCGGGTGGGGTCCAGATGTCGTAATTTTGTTCCTGAACCCCTCCTATTTGAGGTGCAGTGTGGCACATAGTGTGGTTTTAATTAATCCGATTCCGAGACACCGCTCCGCAGTAAACCCCGGTTGTTTGACGGATCATGGGGCTTTCCACACGTAAAAAAATGTTAACTAGTTGATGTTTGATGTTTACTAGTCCACTGCAGCTTTTCTTAGAAAAGAGATTTGGACTTACTATACAACTGCGCAGTTTACTATCTTAGTCAGCTCTTACGACACCAATGGAACGAATAGGAGTAGTGAGGCCTGGCCCCCTAGTCAAGTTGCAATCAATTTTTCGCTTTCGATTCGATTTCTCTACTCTCTTGTTTCATTGGCTAATATTTTGTTATGATCACGTGACTAAGTGACATTAGCCAATGAAACAAGAGAATTGAGAAATAGAATAGAGAAGCGAACAGACAAAGAAAAACGTGTAAACGTTTTGCAAACTTGGTTAGGGGGGCTGAGTTCAGAGCGTGGAACTCCGCGGTCTCTTTCTGCGAGCAAGTTAAGCTAGCGAAGGAGATGGCGGAGAGGGACCGGGAGAGGTTTAGAACTCTTCCGGCCCGGTAGGCCCGGGAGCGGGCCAGGTACCGCAGGCGACTCAGGCGCCGGAGATCGCAAAATGATCTCCGTCCTCCATAAGCGCAGGTCTGGGAGTGACAGGTGAGGCAACACGAACGCTACAACACGCGCACGTGTATTTGTGCAGAAAGGGAACAGTTCTCGCACAGTAGGGGGCCGTCTGCAAACCATAGATGGCCCGAGGTACGTCGGGGTTCCAGGGACTTCCTTTCGAGGGTATACCTGGTTCCCCGACTCATAGTACCCGAGACGGCGTGCAGTTTTAGTCGGTTCGAGTCCGACATAGCCACCAACGTGTGGCATCCGTGGGGATTTCGAAAAAAAAAAGTGGGGGCTTAGTTCAACAGTTGACTGCTAAAGGCTATTTTTAAGATGTAGAAAGATGGAACGATGTAGAAAGAATCATTAATTGGTATACAATCTGCTATAAATTAAATTATATCCGAGTGTCGTGATAATGAGAATAAAACTATAAATACTTATCAAAAGCATACAAAGTGCACATAAACAATATAAAAGATGCAGATGTCTCGCGACATTGACACAATTATAATTTAAAAGTAATACGTAAACAAAATGTATTTTTTTGTTGGCAATACTAGTTTTGCCTGCGCTTTAAAAAACATTATTGCATATTTACAAGGAAATAAGTGGCCAATGTAGGCCAGGTAAATTATTATCAAATTTTATTTTGCTTAGTTTAGCTGTTTTGGAATCGTTCACAAAAATCTATCTAAATTCTTCATTATAAAAGGGTTGACAGATATTTTTGCAATGTTTTTATACTAGATTTATCATTAGTTGTATTTGTATCGTATAATTTACATTATTTTGAGTAGCAACATATCTATGAATACTACTGTGACATCTCACACCGTCTGGTCCCAAACTAAAGTACGGCCAACGAGAAGTGACACTAAATGTACTTTTTGATGTTTGCATATTGTAGTAGACAAATACTTAGTTGTAAAAGTATCTGGACAACCAAAAAAAATGACTAAGAATGACTGTATAGTGAAGATTTAAATTAAGTGTCGAGTATAATAATATTTTTTCTGAATATCGCTTAACATAAAACTGTGTGCCCGGTGTATAGCAACAGGACTCTGTTACAGGACAAGTGTTTTTTTTTAATTTATTATGTATATATATATTAATATGACTCCTCTTTTGCAAGGGCTAGCGTAGCTGCGTAGGTGAAAGGCGAGTAAATGTAATGTTCCTAAATTCATGCTAATATTATAAATTTGAAAGTAACTCTGTCTGTTACGCTTTCACGGCTAAACTGTTACACAGATTTCAATAAAGTTTGGTATGAAGATACTTTGATTATCGAAATAGGATATAGTCTACTTTTTACTACGATAACCTACACATGCGGACGGAAATGTGGGCAAAATCTATTCATTGATACATTTGGATGGACTATAAAAGCGGTCAGAGTCAAAATAAAATGTGTCCCGATGTTGGCCACCTACTTTCTTACATAACACCAGCTAGACTATTTAGACATCTAATTAATACGCGAAGCAAAAACTATGTACCTATTTACTAAAATTGCGTGGACGGAGGAGTATGAAATTTTGTATTTTTAAAGATATTTTTTAAATTGTGCATAAAAATACATTAAAAAAAAGGTCACACACTACCATGTATTTAACACACACACAGACACTCTTTTTCAAATTAACATTGTAGCGTAGCCTTGGCGAAATCAGTGATTGTAGAAGTCTTTGACAAATAAAACCTCAATAATGTTGCCATTTATATTTCAAAGTAATTATGGTGAATTTGAAACACTTGGCGACCACCAGTATAATATAAATGATTGAAGTTAAAATTAATTAATAAAGAGATTAAAATAAATAAAATAAAATTTTAAGTACCTAAAGAAGGCTAGGAGAAATTGACAGTACTAATTAGATACGGTTAGCCATTGTTTACATTTTATATTATAAACATAGTGATAGTCTAGATACTACAGTACACGTGTGTCGAAATGGTACATGAAAGGTCAAACAAGTTAAGGGTGGTATGGCTCGTGGCTAATGAAGATAAAGACTCATTTTCTGCACGTTTTTTGATAATTTTAAAACTGTGACATCTGATCTCACCGTCTGGTCTCAAACTAAAGTACGGCCAACGAGAAGCGACACTAAATGTACTTTTTGATAGTTGCTTTACATATTGTAGTAGACAATATAGATCTTAAAGTATCTGGCCAACCAAAAAAAAATTACTTTAAGAATTACTGTATCGTGAAGATTTAAATTAAGTAACGAGTATAATAATATTATTTCTGAATATCGCATAACATAAAACTGTGACAGTGACAGTGTGAGATGTCACAATATTAATAAGGGTAGGTGCTAAGATTTTCGACAGGGCACTTTGGGAATGAAAGATGTCAAAATTCGAAGTATATAAAATGGAGATATAGGAAAAAGGAATAACTACGGAAATGGATTAAAGAGTAATTTCAGAAGGAAGTTAAAACTATATACAGCGTTGACAATTGTTACTACGAGGTACTGATCTGAAGACAGTACTGGCCGCTCCACGTAGTTTAACTTGAGTAAGGCTAGGTTTACCTATTAGAGACTATTGTGTTACATGAGTTTCGTTATATAAAATAATATGTAAACACAACAGAAAAGTTTACAGTGCTTTTACCATTAGTACACTTGACCAGCTGACACACGCAAGCCCCTTCTGCGTCTTCTGTTAACCCTAACTTTGTTTACCATAAAAATAATTATTGTGAGCCTACCATAAAAGATAGACATTGCTGTCAGGTAATTTTTTTAGAATACCTAAACGGGAATAGTACATTGTTCACCGAGGGAGGAAAGGAACCGATTACTAGCGAGGGAGCAGTTTGTGGCCCGAAGGCGCAGCCCAGGGCCACAATACTCCCGAGGTAGGAATGGGACTTTCACCCGAGTGCTACACAGTGCTTTATACTACACCTGTGAGGAACATTTAAAGTATTTTTAAAATAAAATCGTAAGACACCATGTAAGACCCAATTTAGCTTAGAATTTTACCAATATTTCGCGCTTCTTTTGTGTTTTTTTATTCTTTACAAAAGATGTCAGTGGCACGGAGATTCCATATTTAAATTATATGAAAACTCCTTGGGCAGGCGCGCGCCATAGATAAGATAACACATGAGAAATGAAAATTCTTAAAACTTTCTCTCCCGCTAAAACACGTTAGACATGGATTTTCATACATTTTTTCCTCCCGCTTATACAGGTCTAAGAAAAGACTAACTTTCTCTTTTCATTTTCAGGGAATATTGACTACTGTTCCGATCAGGTGTAGAATAAAAATTCTTTCATAATTTGTTTTTGTGAAACTTTAACCGTTTACGCAACACACGCAAAGGAAGCTCTCAAAAAGAAATTCTTTCCACGTTTCGCAGAGTCCTGATATAGTAGCGGTAGCGTAATAAAAGATAGCCGATAGCTGTCCTCTATGACGGGGCTATCTAACAGTAAAAGATAGTTTCAAATCAGACCAGTACTTTTCTGTAATTAGTGCGTATAAACAAACAAACATGCAAAAAAAACTTCAGCTTTATTATATTATTAGTAGTTTTTTTTACGATTATACGATATTAAACTTTATTTACAATATTAACTTAAAGAATATTTGCAATATTTACATATAAAAATTCCTTCACATCACTGTCTACTGGTAGCGTTCTCAAAATACTGGCATTATTGCCACGTTGAATGGCAATGCTAATTTTATGTGCTAGAAAAAGGCTAGGCTTCTGGTCACGAGAAGCGAATTGTTTAAACATAGCTAATTGTTTAGATTAAATCCTATATCTATTTGCAGACAATGAAAACTCACGTGTTAATAAATTCCTTAGCTGCAGCAGCATCCGTAAATGACTTGTACCTCGCTGTGGGTATTTGATATTTGTTCATGAATGTTTTTGACCAGTCTTTGCTGGCCTCTATTTGGGCTCCAGCTTTGGTTGGACCAAAACATTGGATCCCAAAAGGTGTGAGGGCATCGACAATACCGTTGGCAAGAGGATCTTCTGGGCCAACGACGACCAAGTCGATTTCGTGTTTCTTGCACCATTCTGCTACAGCCTGTAATAAGAAAATATACCTCAATAGTACACGACCATCTTTCTTTTACTTCAGATATTCTTTGGTAGATTCAACTAACAAAGAAAAAGATATTCTAGAATACAGGCAACGCTTTAATGGGGGTTTTGGGGAAGGTTGCTGGTTTCAAGATTATATAGGCTAAATGCCAAAAATAAGTCTTATGAATTCGATTTAATAAGTATAATCAAGAGCCACAAAACTAAATAATATGTAATTCTAAATCATATACATATTTAATAAGTCATCATCATTATATTTTCATTTAAAAAGGATTTCAATCTAGATACAATATAATCACTTGTTACACACATAGTAACGTTAATTCAAATAATAATAAAATAAATAAATAATAATAAATATTTTGGACATCTGACACACAACATCATCTAGTTCCAAGCTAAGCAGAGCTTGTGTTATGGGTACTAGACAACTGATATAAATGTTACGGGTTACATCACTAGTATTAAAAAACATAGATAGATAGACGATGGTCAATATGTCGTGTCGACCCACACTTTATTGTCATGAAACTTAAAACTAAGAACAAGTTGTAATTGTGCTTTATAATATTAAAACCGGTAGAACAAAAGTGGCTGTTTACTTCCACGTTCATTCCCAAACCCGCAAGAATAAATACATAAACATACTTTTTTTTTGTAAATACATACATATTATACATAGAAAACACCCAGACTCCGAAACAAATATTTGTGAATCACACAAATAATATTTGGTCCGACCCGGGAATCGAACCCGAAATATAGTGTTTATTGACAATAAATATGTGTAACGTATTGCGTGCACCGTTACGATGCAAAAACGAATTGGGTTGCTATTTAGATGCCCAAATGAACCATCCGATGTAACTTTAGTTCATTCTGCAACAGTTAGTTAGCACGATTACGTCATTTCGACGACGAGTTTCGAATGACGGATGATCTTGCCCCGCCAAGTATTGAACTTCTCGATATCAGAGGCACTTAAGGTTATCTACTGCACGAGCTCCTGTTTAAATTTACATATAAACATCCATTACTTCTTTCTCATTGTGTAGAACTGTATTCAATGACACTCTCACTATTCTGAGTAAAACAAGTTTATATTAAAACTGGCTGCCACACGCAGCCCCGTCTGGGTCTTCTATTGCTCGTAGCGTGGTGTTTAGTAAGGGCCACCGCAAAGCAAAAGTAGCTAGTGTGCCGTGGCCCTGAAGCGGCAACAAATGATTCAGAATAAAACAAGTGATTGTGAGCGAACCTTATAATATAGACATATGCTGTCGCGGACTTCTTTTAGAACTTTTAACGAGGAACAATTCTTTCATACATTACTATAACGAATCTTTAACATTTTACGCAGCGCACGCAATTCGTAGTAGCGTGGTGATATATTGTCTATAGCCTTCCTCGATCAATGGATATTATCTCACACTGAAAGAGTTTTTCAAATCGGACTTTCAATTGGATCGGAAATTCTGTGGTTTCTGAGATTAGGGCGTTCAAATAAATAAACAAGCTCTTGAGCTTTCTAACATTAGAATTGATGTGGAAATAATGGGGGTAGTTCGAAACTTTTATCTAAAGTTGGAATAAAGGTTTTCGAAATGCTGGAAAGACTTTCTTGACTTGTAATTAGAATTCTCTAAATCACATCGCCCTTCTAGATGTCATAAATACATTCTTATGTACCTGGGTTTTAGGTGTTCAAAGGTCTCTAACAGATAGAAGAGATACATAGAAAGAAAGCTATGAAAACATATTACGTACGGTCATATCGCGTTTGTGTAAACATAAGTAAAAATGAAAGTTCGGCGAATTCTAATGCTTCCTTACAGACGTATACACAATGCAATTCGCTTGAAAAACTTAAGCAATTTAAAATATTTAATTAGCATACAAACGTTCGTTTAAAATATTTAAAGCAGTTATTTAAACGTAACTGTTATAAAGTACCTACCTACTTAGTGTATTTCATAAAACTAGTACCTATCTCAAAGGAAGAGAATTTACCTATATTTGTGAGAATTTGTAAATGTTATAAAAACTGTTTAAATTTGCTAATGGAATACGTGTTTGTCTACGATTCACTGGATAAAAACAAGACGCAAATTATAACAAATAAATTTATTTTTATATTTAATTCAGTGTTATTTAGTTTTATATGAAACTAACATACCTTGTCATAATTACTATTATTTATAAATTATTTTTAAGTTGTAAACTATGAGACACGTTCAGAATTTTTTATTAATTGTTGTAATAATGAGAAGACTTAAAATCGGAAGTATTTTAATATGGTCGACCTTGGAAAAGTATCAAAACAATACATAAATATTTAACAGCACTGTTTTACAAATCATTTATATATTTGCTAGCAATGATCCATAGTTATGATAGAGGTACCATAGTTTATTTTCCATAGTGAGTTTAACTATTTCTATAGTCCATTCGCGTTTAGAAAATAGTGACGTATCGATCGGGCAAGCCCCTGACTATTTAGGTACCAGGAAATATTTTTTGCGTACAAAAGCTTGGACTCTAAATTGTTTAGGCTCTGTGGAGGGTAAATATTCGTCACTAGTTTCATAGTAAAACCACTGCAATCAATGCTTACACACCAAGCATCCTAATTCATAATATTATTTTAAACACATGCAATTCATCAGGTATGTCGCTGTACTGATTTAATATTATCGAACCAAATAGTACCTACCACATAGTACCTTTTGAGGTAGTAGAGCTACGCTGATTTCAGCACGAATGGGCCGGCTCGACCGGGGCAGTACTACCCTCACACAGAAGACCATCCTAATAATGACTGCATTCTTGCTGTCGTATTTCGTTGATGAGTGTGAGACCGGAGGCCCAATCATTCTGCATCATTCTCCCGGCCTCCGAAGACCAGGAGAATGATGCAGAATAATCTAACCAGGCTGGCATGGTAAGGGTCACCATGCTACATTGCCTACCCTCACAATAAGCATGATGACCCCTACTCCTGGATTCTACTCATGCTTTCCATCAGGCAGAGTAGAGTCACTTTGGCAGGCTTAAATATAAAAAAAAAAGAAACCATTAGCATTGTACAGCTGATGGTGATAATACTCGTAGATCTACGCAGTAACTATTGAACTATAAACATTATGAGATAATGTACGCTTTTACATAAACTAAACTTGTACTTATTGTGCATATCTTCTGTTATCGTCGCTAATTGACATACAACTAGTTCGTGAAACGATTAATAAGAGAAAAATACATTAATAATGAGTACCTATACTCACTAATACATAGTTTGGACATTATAATTTTATTTATACTCTTGGGATGGAGAAAACTATCGTACAGAACAAGAATACACCAAAAAAGAAAATCAGTCACGTGCGTGTCAGGCCACGCATAAAATAAGGTTCTGTAGGCATCCATGATGTCACGTGTTGATGTTTACTTATTATTTCGATATTTTTGTACCAAGTTTTCCAATTAAGCGTATCTTACAAGTTAGGCCCCTATAACTCCCGAACTAACAAAGTAATCTAAGCCGTTATAGTTTTCGTAAAGTTCGTTATATGGACTACCGTCATGAATTTTTCAGAGTTTTTGTGCTAGCCGTTTAGCTTTTAGAGGGGAGCTCGCCAACTGATGCCTAAATCGAAAAAACGTCTCAGCTAGCTCTCAATATTAAAAAGACCTATCTAATGATACCACGATGGGATAGAAGCGAGTTTTTTTTTTTGTGATTTGGCTAGCACTTTGACGACGTGACAAAAACATACTCATGCAAAGTTTCATCTTTATATAGCATTAAGTATTTATAGCGTGTTTCATATTTATAGCGTTTGGGCGGTAGGACGGACGGACATGACGGACCTATAAGGGGTCCGAGTTATAAACTTCGTAACCCTAAAAAGGAAAAACTTTGAAAAGAGATTAAAGAGTAATTTTAGAAGGAAGTAAAAACCATATATAGATTTGACAATTGTTACTACGAGGTACTATGGTAGGTCGAGGACCGACGGACGGACATGACGGATCTATAAGGGGTCCGAGTCATAAACTTCGTAGCCCTAAAAAGGAAAAACTTTGGAAAGAGATTAAAGAGTAATTTTAGAAGGTAGTTAAAACCAGCAGTGCTTGTATTATGGGTACTAGATAACTGACATAAATACATAAAAAAAAAAATTTGTATATACGTAGATACATATTATACTCGTACATGGAAAACACTAACTCCGGAACAAATATTTGCGGATCACACAAACATTTGGTCCGACCCGGGAATCGAACCCGGGACCTCAAGAACAGCAGTCGCATACGCTACCTCTGCGCCACCGAGGCAGTCATATATAAATAATGACAGGTATGTATTCTAAAGTGTATGATTTATATTTATAGATGTACAATATTTTGCCCGTAGATAGGCCCGCGGGGTACTAATTGAATAATCTTCTAAGATTGGCTCATTACATTATAACTTTTAAACATTTGTTAACTTAAATACTTAAATAATAAAAAAAAACATTAAAATCAAAAAATAAACTAATTTTAACGCTGGCGCGTGTTATAATATCACGTCTGCTGCAATTGCATCAACTACTCAAATGTCAAATAATATAGTCATCTCAACTCATATTATGTAAAAATAAGATTTATTTCGAAACGACATTTGAAAGTAGGTGAACAATTGTCTTCCGCGATTTATTTACTTCACAGTTTAGTCACAAGCAAAGCTAACACAAATATGGACTTTCACTATATCCTAAATTATTTTTTTAGGTTAGAAAAATTGTTGAAATAAAAAGCTAAATGGTTCTCCAAAATTTTACATTATTGCTCAGTTCCTATATTGGTCGTAGCGTGTTGTATTACAGCCTTCCTCGATAGTATATTTAGTTCTTCAACACTAAAATATTTTAACTAGAACCAGTGGTTTCTAAGAATAGTCTAATCAATTGAAACAAATTCTTCAATTTTATAATAACACTCGGAACACGTCCCGGCTTCTCATTGAAGTCTTTGAAATACACGGATTTTCTTTAGTATAACATCAGGGATGTAACGGAGGTAATTTTATCGGAACCGAAGTCGGATTCGGAGTTTTTAAATTTAATTTATCGGAGTGGGAACCGGAGTTTGGAGGCAGGGTCAAAAGTGCTGAGCCTCCATGTATGCCATGCACTGGCAGACTTAATAAAGACACATTCGAACTTACTTCGGTCCAAAATAGCCCAAAAAATAACTGTTGTAGATGAGATCTTCTCAAAATGTTGTTGAGTAAATCCTTAATTTTTACTTAAATATGAACTTCATACATGTCGCGGAAGAATTCCCCCGACCCCGGTATGTGCGCTCTATCGATGATTGTTTTTTCACTTGTTGTTAGTTTGTTACGCACATGACGTTATTAGTTTATAGTAATTTACTTTGTATTTTGCGGCTTAATATCAATAAAAGTGATCTGTTTTTGTATTGGACAATGAAGCCAAAATCAAGTTGTATTCTAAACGATTAAAACTTCCGATTTAATAGTTTCGGAACCGAAGGTGTAATAATAATCGAAGTTCCGACTAAATGGAGGAGTCGAAGCTCCGTAACATCCCTGCTATACATGCATAAACCTATATATGTAAACCTTCCTCTTGAATCGCTATCTATTGTTGCAAACTATATTAAAAATCCGTTGAGTAGTTTATAAGGTCTAAGACAACGGAAGCGTACATATTATCATTACTCCATTATTCAAACTATGAAGGCACATAAATTTGTTCAACATTGTAAGTGATAGTGGGTAGCAACAAAGTGATAAAAGTCAATTATTTCACGTCTCATATGAGTGATTGTATCTAAGGTCGTTGACTGCATTTCAAATGGGTGATAGGAGAAGTTAAGGAGGGACAGTGTACGAATTAATTTGTTATAGTGACAGCACATTCTTTTGATAAGAATTTAAGTTCTTACTGGACCTCTATTTCCGACTTATCTTCTTAATTAGTTACTTTAATATTTTAGGTAATAATGATAAGTGACTACTGAAGAAGGGCCTTGTACCGGCATGCGTAACACTAGCTTTCTTTCGTCTGCGGTTTCGTTCGTGTTTGTCGGTTGTTGCGGAAAGCCTACCTCATCCCTCAAGGATCAAAGTATATATGGGTACATATGCCAAATTTCATCGATATCGGTCTGAGTTCTTCAGAAATGTTTTTTTTTTTCTAAAATGACAACTCCCGCATTAGGGATATAATTCCTGTGTCGCGGGGGATCTAAAAAACAAACACGCAACGGACAAAAAAACACCCAGACTCTTCGCAAATCACACAAAATGTCCCACGTAGGATTTGAACCCACGACACTTGGCGAAGTAGAAAGTGACGTGGCGACCGCTGAAACCACTAGGCCAAACGTGCCGAGAAGTTAGACTGAATATGGATTTGACGAATGTGAAAAAGATATTGAAAGTTTAGCGTTTAATTGATGCTCTATCGTCTCTACTACTTACAGTGGACGAGAATTCGAATCATCGAGAATGAGAGTATGGTAGGTACATTGGTCTCACATTCATATTTTGTTTTTCATTTAAAAACATCAAGCCGTTGCTCCTGGTTGCCATAAGAACATTTGGTATTTTTGTTTGATTGCCTCAGTGGGCCAGTGGCAGCGTGTGTGACTGCTGAGCTAGGGCTCTCGGTTTCGATTCCCGTGTCGGACCAAATGCTGGTTTAGGAGTTTGAGTATTTTCTATGTCCAAGTTGACGAAATTAATTTGAATTATAAGTGGCAACATTATTAGGGTTCTATTGTAAAAGACTATAACTTCTATAATCACAGATTTCGATAAGGCTACGCTACGCTACAATGTTAATTTGACAAAAGATTATGTATGCGCGTGAGTGTGTGAAATATATGTATGTGTAATGTTATATTATTAAGTTTATTGACTTATTGTGTCTTTTATGCATAATTAAAAAATACAAAATTGGCCAAATGCGTGTCAGGCCAAGCATAAAATAGGGTTCCGTAGTCACCCATAATGGTCGGTAGGTATAAAATCGTGTCTAATAGATAATAAATTGTTATATTTACTTAGTTACACACAAGTTAGGCCCCTATAAATCCTGAAATAAAAAGGTTATCGAAACTGTTATCGTTTTCCTTTAAAGTTCGATATATAAGGACTACTATCAAGATTTTTTCCTGATTTTTTGAGCCAACGGTCTAACTTTTAGAGGGGGGGGGGGGGAGTTACGTCTATAGGAGGTACCCTAAATAAAAATGATTTTCGTAATTTTATTGTAACATTTGTCGACGTAATTACTACAATTTTCATGCAAACTTTCATCTTTTTAGCACCAACCGTTTGGACGGACGGACATGACGAATCTATACCTGGGTTCCGAGTCATGAATTACGGAACCTTAAAAAACTGTTAATTATTTAGTAAGTAATAAAGTAATAATAAAGAATAAAGGTTTTTGTTTTATTTCAAATAATATTTTATTTTAATAACGAGATACCGAAAATTCCGAGATCTCGCGAGATTGTAATTTCTAATCTCGCGAGATCTCGAATTTTGCGACCTCGTGTCGAGATTGCTTTCCCTATACGCCACACGATGGGGTAGACGCGAGAAAAAAAATCATCCCCATTTTGGGGAGGTACCCAAAATAAAAATATTTTTCGTAATTTTATTCAAGCACTTTGTCGACGTAATAGAAACACATGTTCATGCAAAGTTTCATCTTTCGAGCAATTCTAGCACTGACCGCTTAGACGGTAATTCGAGAATGGACGGACGGACGGACATGACGAATCTTTATGGGTTCCGAATAATGAGCTACGGAACACTAATAAGGCTGAATTGGTCTGGATAAAATTTGCACAGAGATAGATTATCATCTGAAATAACACATTGTTTTATCCTGTAAAATGTGGTATCTGTGTGAGAGGAGCAAGTTACAGATACAACCATAGGTAACACTGTGGGACATAGCTAACTTGTAATAGAATTATAATTAACAACCCATAATGTCCCATTGAATGTCCCATTGCTGGGACACGTTATGGCTACATAATCTTGCAGTTGGAGGTTTTTAAGACACCCACGACTGGTATCTTATTATAACAACCATGACCGACTGTTTAATGTGAGCTCTGCATCATGGATGACCAGACTAATAAGTGCCTTACAAGAATTATAGAGAAGTAAGGTGGATCTCACCCGATTAAACTTACATTGACATATCTTTATACGTTGTGGTATACTTATTCGTTTAACTGTACCACAGCATAGTTTTCCGAGTTTCCAGGTTTTGTAGAAAACTCCTACCAAGTTCATCGGCACTTTAGGTGCAAGCTAATAAGTACTATAACTAGTAAAGAAAATACGAAAATATGAAACTTCTTTTAATTTAGCTTCGCATATATACTTTTATCTTGAGACTAAATGCGGAACTGAAGCCTACCAACATCGGTACAATAATTAAAATTAAACTAAAATGAAAACGATCTGTGTATGTAATTTGTTTGTTTGTAATAAAATAAATTACGAACCTACTGATTGTGGTCGGTTCACACAAGTAATTGGGGGCAATGGTTTTGAACTCAGATACATATTTGAGTCCGTAAATTACAACTTTTTAACATCTAACCATACATTTTAGGACTTTGTATGCAAAAACTTTTTAATGATTGTGTACACTTTTTTATGTATCAAATCTCAAAATAGCAAATTAGTACATTATTAAAAAAAAAAATGCATTCTAGGACAATAGACCTCACCAGTAGGCCTAAAATGTTTGAAATAGTGATTATTTTCTTGTCCTTTCTTAAATTTGAATTTATCATCAGTGACATACAAACAGTGCATACTAAAAAGCTATTTTTTCATTTTACTAGTAGTTTCACATAAATAGCTATAGTATTATTATTTATATTTTATGAAAAGAGTTTCAACTTGACATGAAAAGTTGCCTAAAGTATCTATGGCAAACAAGTTTTTGTCAAGGATTTTTTGTTTAGAACTTTAATCATTTTTAACCCACTTCAAGAAAAGAGGTTCTATACTTGTTTTTTTTTATGTAACCTGAGAATAATAGCATGTTTTAACTGATTTGATAAATTAGAATTTTTTACCTCCCATTCTGTTCTAATTAATTTTAAGAAAAACAAGCTGCAAATTTTGTGTGGACAAAATAGTTTTATTATAAGTCATCATGGTGAAAACATATTGTAACTTGTTGATAGGTTTTAATTACGTAAGGATCTATATTCTGACGGAGTTGATTTAGATCACATAGCGTAATTAAAATTATTATATCTTTTTTCTATTGTAGCCTTGCTAACAAATAACAGACCCTCTATTCAATTGAATTACTGTTTACAATTTTTCCTAAATATACATATGGATTAAGCAATATTCATTTCTATGAAGTGACAAAAAATATGTTATTGAATTCTCACTGAGAAGAAATATCAGTATGATTTAAAAACAATTTCTATTGTCTGTGATATTTAGCTAAAAATATGTAAATTTAGAAATATGTGCTATATATATATATATACATATAAAATTATTAAACATGAGCAAATAAATATATTCTTATTCTTATAAGAAACTTACTGGATAGTCTTTGATGTTCAACTCCACACACTCCACTTTGTCTGTCGTGGAAATACCGACACTGCCAGGAGAACAGTAGACTTTCTGCACAAATGGTGAGTCGGACAGCTTCCAACACAAAGCGTGTTCCCGGCCGCCGCTTCCAATCACCAGGACATTACCACCAGACATGATTCCTAAACTTATTTCCTATCCAAATTAAACCAAATTCACGAGCCGAACAGAACTTAATACGCCAAATATTTACTTAATTACTATTTATAAGTTCATGAATAATATCGGCAAAAGTTTATTAAAGACAAACATTTATTAAATATTTAAACTAGCCGTCTGTAACACGCGCTAGCAAACTTTTAAATGAATGACGTTTAAAGTTTACGATTGACGTTTCGTTTAGTTGTGTGCAAAGAGTAAACAGTTGCGTGATACACTTTACATTAAGTTCAATAAGCTTATCTTTTTATATTACGTAACATTTTTTCTAAACTACTTATTTTGTCTCAATAATTCACTGACGCATTTTGAATGTTTTGTTGTTACAGAGTATAATTCGTAATGAAAATGATGATGAAAATAATTTCTTGTAAGATAGTTGTTTAACCTTTAAAAGTGTAGGTACTGTAATCTCACGCATTAATCCAAGCTTAATGTAATATGTGTCTATTATTCGTCACTAAAAGAAAACGGTTACTGATATACATAATGAAATTCACTTCCACATTTGTTTTCAAAATAAATCCACAAATCACTTTATTCAAACTGTAGAACATTCTCTTACGAAATAATAAAAGTAAATTGAGTAATCAATATTCATTCTATACCTACCTATAATTGGAAGAAAGAGGTACTAACGGCTCAGACATAACCACTTAAATTATTATGTTGCAAAGTATATTAAAGTATTATACTGTACAGGCTTTCCGACTATGGAATGCTTAACTAATGAATACAAGGCGCCCAAATCATTGCCTATTTTTAAAGAAATGGTCAAAGAACATTACCTATCGTCATAATTCATAATTTAAGAATTACCTAAACATATTCTAACTCATATTCTTTTACTTTTCTTTTGCTTCTCGTACCAAAACTGCTGGTACTATTATGTATTCTGTGCCAAAACTACCCATGAATTTCATTTTTTTTTTCAGTAGGTAATTGTGATAACATCCTCTTTTGTATGTTTAGTATCGTTTTATTTAATTGACATATCTGTCACTCTATGTTTCTATTATAATAATCATGTATTTTATTGTTGAATAAAGCCAATATTCTGTTGGTTCGTTTCTTACTACGTATCAATTTATTCAACAATAATTTTTGTGCAACAAAACTAATAACAATAACGCAATGCCTGTCGATAATCTATCTACTAGTATATTCCGCTACCTCCGACCCGAAAGATTTGAAGTCGAACCCTCGATGACGGGATCAGATATGAAGTGGGCGCATTGGAAATATTGTTTCGAGAAGTTCATCGCAAGAGAGGCGGCCTCAGTTGACGATGCCCTTAAATTTGAACTACTCATAAATCACATTTCTCCGCAAATTTACAATTTTATTAAAGCTAAATCTACTTACGCCGAAGCTATCAAAACACTCGACAGTGCTTACGAAAAGGTACAAAATGTCACTCTTGCCCGCTATAACCTCATTTGTAGGAAGCAACAACCAGGTGAATCTATCGCAGAATACTCTAGAGCCTTGAACATATTTGCTCAAAACTGTAAATTCGTTAATGTCACTGCAACTGAATATCAGAATGAAATGATACGCCTAGCCTTTATTGCTGGTATATCCTCACAAAAAATTAAAGAGAGACTCTTAGAAAAATCTTCCGATAATCTAGAAACAACTCTTAACCTGGCTTTATCTCTAGAATCTGCTGAAAATACTTCACATCTTCTCACCGTGTCACCCTCTACTCATGTCAATGCTGTCTCTGAGCCTCAAGAACAGCTGCAAAGTCCTAACGTAGCCGCTGCCAATACTCACCCGAACAGATCTAGACCCGATTTTCACTCTAACTACAATCAATCAAGACGAAAGTGCTATTTCTGCGGTCAGGGTATGCATCAACAACGTAACAAATGCCCTGCCTATTACGTAGATTGCCAGCTGTGCTCTAAGAAAGGCCATTTTGCAAATGTCTGTCGTAGCTCCAGGCCTAATCAACGATCTGTCAACGCTATCGCGACTGACATAGAAAATTCTTACTCTCAATCTAACGACACATACTTGTCAACAATCTCTGCTGCCGCTCCTACAAGCCTTAAGAAAGCAACTATATCTATAACTATAAACGATCATCGAGCTGATGCACTGCTTGATACCGGTAGCTCGGTCAGCTGTATCGATAAAAATCTAGCTCAAATACTGAACCTCAAGCGAAAACCCTGTAAACAAGCGATTACTCTTGCTTCTATCAACAATGTCTCGTACGTTGACGGCTTATGCTATGTAACAATCCAGATTGGTGAACACAAGTATCAGCGACAACCCCTGCTCATCGTTGGTGACCTGTGTGCAGATGTGATCATAGGACACGACGTCCTCGGCAAGCACTCGTTACTCGAACTTCAACTTGGAGGTGAAAAAAAGCCTTTGAAAGTTTGCAACGTTTTACAAGCCTCAGTCCCACCGGCATCAGTCTTCACTAATCTCTCGCCAGACATAAAGCCCATTGCAATTCGTTCAAGACGCCATTCTCAAGAAGACGAAGACTTCATTTCTAATGAAATAAAAAATCTACTTAAAGAAAATGTAATCGAGCCCAGTATCTCACCATGGAGCACAAGTGCTTGTCGCTGGTGGAGGCCATCACCGCAAGCGGCTTGTCATAGACTATTCACAAACTATAAACCGATTTACACACCTAGACGCCTATCCTTTGCCAAGTATCGACTTTATTATTACAAAAGTCGCCAAATATAATTTGTTTAGTCAAATAGACCTAAAATCCGCCTACCACCAAGTGCCGATCCTTCCAAGAGAAAAAGTATACACAGCTTTTGAAGCGTGTGGTAATCTTTACCAATTTACGAGAATACCATTTGGCGTGACTAACGGGGTAGCGGCGTTTCAACGAAGCCTACAATACATCATTGACACCGAAAAACTCCAAGGCACATTCGCCTACTTAGATGACGTTACTGTATGCGGTAAAGATAAGACAAACCACGACAAAAATCTCCAGAAATTCATGCAAGCTGCTGAAAAATACAAATTAACCCTCAATATGAACAAATGTGTTTTCGAATCGGAATCTATTAACTTACTTGGCTACACTATCCAACACAATGTTATCAAACCAGACAAGACTCGATTGGAACCCCTATTAAATCTTCCGATTCCTACCGATACTGCTACTTTGAAAAGAGCGCTTGGACTTTTTGCCCATTACTCCAAATGGGTAGCTAACTTTTCTTCAAAAATAAGACCTTTGATTGATGCTAAGTTTCCATTAACCCAAGAAGCTATTCGTGCTTTTCAGAATATCAAAACTGACATATCAAAATCAGCTTTAGCAGGAATTGATGACAACGAAATTTTTTCCGTTGAGGCCGACGCCTCTGACTTTGCTATCGCGGCAACACTATCGCAAAGAGGGCGCCCTGTTGCGTTTTTCTCACGATCGCTCAATGACTCTGAAAAAAGACAACCGTCTATCGAAAAAGAGGCGTGTGCTATAGTCGAGGCCTTAAGAAAATGGCGACACTTCTTATTAGGAAGACACTTCCTACTCACTACTGACCAACAATCGGTCGCATTCATGTTTAATCAGACGCATTCCAATAAAATCAAAAATGAGAAGATAGAGAGATGGCGACTGGAACTGTCATGTTTCAAGTACGACATTGTTTATCGACCTGGGAAACATAACATAGCAGCTGATACACTTTCACGAGTTTGCATGCAAGTAGACTCTGCTACGTCTAATTCGAAATTGGTAGCACTACATCGATCCCTTTGCCATCCAGGAATTACGCGCATGGTGCATTGGATCAGATCGAAAAACTTACCTTATTCTGTAGATGACATAAAACGTATGACGGCTGCATGCCCAACGTGTGCCGAAATCAAACCACGCTATATGAAATTTCAAGGACATCTAATTAAAGCGACTTCACCCTTCGAAAGGTTGAATATCGATTTTAAGGGTCCGATACCGTCCAGCACCCAGAACCGATACATACTCACAATAATTGATGAGTATAGTCGTTTTCCCTTTGCTTACGCATGTAAAGATCTAACTTCGACTACGGTGATCAACTGCCTTAAGGACTTGTTTTCTCTTTTTGGTAATCCCGCATACATACATTCCGACAGGGGAACTTCCTTCTTATCAGATGAACTGCGGCAGTTTCTAACTTTGATCGGTACATCCTGCAGCCGTACAACACCCTATAATCCGCAGGGAAATGGTCAGGTTGAGCGCCTTAATGGCACCCTCTGGCGAACTGTGCTACTACACCTCAAATCTAACAATGAGGATATCGCTAATTAGGAGAAAGCTCTGACGCCAGCACTGCACTCTATAAGATCTTTACTATGCACGAGCACCAACGTCACACCGCATGAGCGTATGTTTAATCACCCGCGCCGCTCACAAAATGGAACCTCCTTACCAACCTGGCTTCATGCACCTGGGCCTGTGTTCATGAAAAAGAATGTAAGGGGCTCTAAATACGACCCGGCTGTAGAAGAAGTCCAGTTACTTCAAAGCAACCCTGAATATTCTTTTATAAGACTGCCTGATGGACGAGAGACAACAGTCTCTAACAGATCACTTGCTCCGGTACCACGGAATATGGACGATGATCTGTCTGAAGATGAATTTGACGATGACCAGCAAGAGGAATCCCCTGCAAATCACGATCCTATCAATGCCAACCCTGATGCTGAAAATGTGCAGTCTAATACCAACCCAGATACTGAAAACCTTCAGCCTCGGCGCTCGGGCAGAGAGCGTAGGCTCCCGGTTTTTTTGCGAGACTACTTCTATTCCTAGAGGGGGCGAATGTGATAACATCCTCTTTTGTATGTTTAGTATCGTTTTAATTAATTGACATATCTGTCACTCTATGTTTCTATTATAATAATCATGTATTTTATTGTTGAATAAAGCCAATATTCTGTTGGTTCGTTTCTTACTACGTATCAGTAATTGAATGAAACACCTAAATATTTCGCACGGTTTTCTTGAGTGATACAGAATCCCATCAAAAATAATTTCGTCGTTTATGAACCGATTTCAAAAATTCTTTTTGATATCGGAATCTGATGATGGGATCCCAAGGAAATCGAGGGACTCCTCAAATATCATAGGCACAATTGTCGCGATTTGGGTACTCGGAATAGTTTTTCTTTTTGAAGTTGGTTGCTTTTTGTTAAAATTATATTTATAAATAAATCGAAAATAAAAACGCTTTGGAGGGTATAAGTTTAGTTAAGTTTAGTAAACAATCAAGGACCTACATTTAAACCAGTGATTTAAACGGATACACAACCCTCTCCTGTTTGAAATATTACGTACCATTCTACTCATAGGTAACAAGAAATGCTGTCAAATTGTATTACTATAAAATAAATTGAAGCCATATTAATGAGACTAAATAGTGCTGAAAATAAATTCTAATAAGTTTAAGATATTTGCTTCATTACATTATATGATTTTGGAATATTTGGAAGGTAGAATATAAATAGAACGAAAAGAGTTAGGAACGGTTTGCAAATGGCGAATTTATTCGTTCTTGTCATTTTGCTGTGATGCTTACTCGCTGTATAAAAACTTGTATTTTGTTGCTTTAAAATGGCTGACACTGGATTACGTATGAATTTTGCTGCCTTAAAGAGGGCAGATCCATACGCTAGAGAAATAATCGACAGTGCTACCCACGTTGCACTATATACGTTCGAAGAGAACGAATGGGAGAAAACTAACATCGAAGGTGCTTTGTTTGTGTACAGTAGAAATGGGGAACCGTACCACAGTTTAGTGATTATGAACAGGTTGAGTACGAATAACCTAATCGAGCCAGTATCAAAAGGCATAGAACTTCAGCTGAAGGAACCTTTTCTTTTGTACCGAAACGCCAAGTGTCGTATTTATGGCATATGGTTTTACGATAAAGACGAGTGTGTTAGAGTTGCCACAAAGTTAAATTCTCTCATCAAAGAGTCGATGAAACCAGTAGCCGGTGCCGGCGAGAATATGGCGCAGAACCCAGTCTACAATGCATCCACGCCCTCGAGCGCGCCCGTTGACATATTCAGCATGTTAAGCAAAGCCCAGGATGACTTCAATTCTAATAAGGGGCTAGTTGCCAATAAGAATGAATCGACACCGTCACGGGCACCTGACATGGCGTCACAAAGTGTAATGGACTTCTTCGCAAAGGCTGGAAGCGGCGCGGCGGCACAAATGCCTGCTGTGTCGTCGCTGCCGTCTCCGGGCATATTTGGTCCACGTCCGACGGACGCTCGCGAGGTACCGCAGCTGCTACAGAGGCTTATGAGTAATCCTGCACACACTGTAGAGCATATAGAAAAGCAACAACGCTCAGTGACCCCTCAGGAGGCTCAAAGTTCTAATGGAAACATGAATGTAGAGTCAACAGTAAGGCCAAACTGTAGTTTCCAATTGAAATCGACTCCAATTGAGAAGCAAAGTCAGCAGAGATTGCCAGGTATGAAGAAGTGTCAGTTGGATTCTAGTGATACGAATGGTATAATACCAGTAGAAAATGAGATGAATTTGATGCATATATCATCACCGAAACCTACGTCTCCACTGGCTACCTTTTTGAATCAATCTCAAGACATCAGCCACACGGTAAGCTCTTTTAATGGTAGCAAACTGGATGATATTGGAATGTACCCACTGATTGACTGCGTAGCACATCAGCAGAAGCCAGCGCTGATGCCTCCAACTATGTTCACGGCTAGTAGTGGTGCTGAAATCCAGCCTTCTCCTGAGCCTCTTACTAGGAACCAGCTGCTCCAAGCTTTTAATTATTTATTAAAACATGATGCTGACTTTGTGAACAAATTGCATGAGGCTTATGTAAAATCCTTTTCAGAAAAGGCATACTCTGTGTCATAAACTTCATTCTTTATAAAAGTGGCTGCTACGACAGTTACTATTTAAACTATAACATGTACAGCCGTAATTTGAATATAAACTAAAGCAGTATAAACTGAATCTTCTCATTAAAATGTTGTGTAGACCTTCTAGTTTTGTAGTGACTCATTGTTTGGAGTATTTTGAAATAAGTTTTAAACCTTTGACTGTAACCTGTACAGAGAATGAATTTTAGTGACCAATCTATTATACTATTTTGGACTGATCTTAAAAAGGTCTCTTGAGCGGCTAGTTGTGATATTTTATATTGGCTCGAGCTTAAGGTTATTCAAAATCCAATATAACAGATTGTTATGTACCTTCCCTTTAGTTTTAATTGTGCTCATTGCAATGTTAATTATATGTACATTTTGAAGGACAATACTACAATACTTTGACAAATACGCTTTTCTAAAAGATATTTTTTTATTGAAATGTGTTGCATTGAAACTTGAGTAAGATAATTTTGAAATGTAAACATCTTTTAATGTTATAAGGACTGCAGACTTTGCTATATCTTTACAAGGATTTATTCTTACCCATTAAAGTATAGGGATTACTTTTTTAGGTTTTATTGTATGTGAAATTTTGTCAGTACCTAATAATATTCCCTTCCAGTTAAAATTGTAAAATTTTTGTACATGTATGTCATGTAAAAAAAGATAGACATGATTTCATGAGATGCAGAGAGAATCAAATGATTGGTTAAAGTATTTTCTTAAAGATGTAAATTCTTTATTAAGGGAGGAAAGATAATTTCTTAAGTTACATTTTTCCTAAGAATCAACTTTATAGATACCAGGTATGTAGTGCTTATGCACATTGACTAATAATAAATTAAACATTTAGAACTGGAAGTGTTTCTGCTTGACTTCCAAGACAGTAATGCCCGTTTTTACCAACTATCTTTAAATCATCTCCTTACTAAGAGCCTCCTATAGTAGGTTGCTCCTAAATTTTACTAGAAAACTAAACACTTATTGTTCCGTAAGTTTGTAGTGAAAACGATCACTAACTGGCCTCTTAAATTTAGGGAATGTTAGTGAAAACGGACATAAGTCTTTACTATGATTAATACTTTGGCTGAAGTATCACTTTTCCAATTATTGACTTAATCTAAGATCCATCTATAAGGACCTGTATGTTGTGAATCATAGAAAAAAATTATTGCAAACATTATAAAAAATCCATTTTTACGCTTGTACACCTCATGTTATAGATCTTACCTCTCCAAGAAATTGGAAAAAAAAAACAATTTAATTGTTAGGTGTTACATTATAGAAAAGGGAGCATGTATATTTCGATATGAACAAATTTAGGCCTACTTCATGTTGATCTTGTAAATATTAGGTTGATTGTAATAACAGTGAAAATGCTCCTATTATAATGTATAATGTGTTGTAAAACTTAGTTCTGGCGATAATAACTTTGGACAATTTTCAGTTTGAATTTTATCATCAAAATAGTGTCAAATTAAAGGGTTCATCGAAGTACAAATGTTTTTTATTTTTCATCGCACCTGACTATGGGTAGGTATTGTTTACCTATCCTTGAACAGTAAGTATGTGTTAATATTAATAACAACATGCATCAATAACTTATGACATGTTTAGGCCTGGGCCACACTTGACGGAAATTCCATCGCGGAGGTTCCGCGACGGAACACCAATACATGTTATTTCATTTTAATTACAAATAGCGGACTCACTCATCACACGACCGATCGTGTGGAGTGTCCCACTATTTGGGATTCAGCTATTCATCAATAAAATGCATTGTTGCTCATAGTTTGAACTAGGTAACTTTTGACTGAGATATAAACCTACATACCTATAATTGTTGAACTAAATGACCATGATTGCCAGCGATATTGAAAGGTAATACGTTCATGTTGTATAAACAAGTTCTTTGTTTTAGTATCAGGTTACCAAGATGTTTGATATATATTTTTTTTTTTTTTTTTTTTTCAACGTAGCTTCCGAGATCAAAATTTGCTGGTTACCAAGTCTGGCCTGATGGTGGGTACTGAGCAATAAGAACCCATAATGTTCCACTGCTGGACTTTGATCTTCTCTCAAGAGCCGTTTAAGGCCATAGGTCCCAAGCTGGCCGAGTATGAGTTGGAGACTGTCAAGATAACGTTGTGGCTACGTGATCTTTCCTTTGGATGTTTTTAAACTCCTACTACGCTTCACGACTGTTAACCTGTCATAACAAGCGGGACCGACTGCTTAACGTGACCTCCGAACCAGGAGACTCTTATGGTATCATGCTACAATCGGTCATCCATCCAAGTACTGAGTTACTGACGGCGCCCGTTGTTGCTTACCTTCCTAATTACCTAGGGCAATGCTTGGCTTGACTATAAGCACCTATATAAGTGTAATAAGTACTAGCCGTTAAATTATTCAATGGATAAACATGTGTAGGTATTTATAGTCCCCAGCATACAACTCTGCTACTAATTTATTAAAACATCAGCGGTCATATTTATCAACGTTTTAGACAAGAACAGAACAGAAATAAAACAGAAGGTTGTTTCAAACAATGTTCTGTTTTATTTTTAACTTTAAATCTGTAAGCTATTAAGGACGTGAATATCATCATCAACCCATCACAGCCATTTGCTGGACATAGGGCTCTCCCATTGTACACCACTCTGATCGATTTTGGCCGTAAATATATTAGCGAAGAACTTAACATGTAACTTACACTTCAAAGCGAGGCACCTGAGTCAAATCATTCTATTGATTCTTACATTTTCTATCTTGTGGTATTTTAATCTAGATACTTAAAAGAGGATTGTGTTTGTTACGTGAGATCTCACCTTCTTGTAAGAAGTAACCACACAGACTTGTCGAAATGTTAGATAGTAAAAAATCAAAAAAATCGGACATTTTTACACACAACGCCATCTTGTCCCCAAACTAAGCTGAGATTGTATTATGGGTAACTAGACAACTGATGTAAACATACTTTTTTTTTGTAAATACATACATATTATACATAGAAAACACCCAAACTCCGAAACAAATGTTTGTGGATCACACAAACATTTGGTCCGACCCTGGAATTAAACCCGAGACCTCTTGATCAGCAGTCTCATACGCTAACCACTAGACCAACGAGGCAGAAGGGAGATTTAAATACAGAAGCGTTCCAAACGAAACTATTTCTATTGCATACAAATATAAGGGCATAGACAAAAACGAATACATTTTTAAATCGATTTAATATTGCTATATTACAAATCGCTTTTTGAACTTTGAACAACCAGCTGAGACCGTATATTACAGTTTTCATATTTACGTACTTGCCAACATTGGCGTGTCGATGTTATCCATGTTTATTAAATTAACAATAAGTAAACATTTATCAATTTTTTATTGCCGTTTTCTAAATATTTTAACTACAAAAAGAAGCACACTCTCATTTAAATAGTTAATATTTTATTATTAAATTTTTGATATGACGTCACTGATAATATTTTATGAAAATTATACAGTACACACTTTCTGGTTTGGTAAAGGTCTGGATTCAATTAAAACGAGAAATATCTATAAAACGTTTTTTATATGATGTCCATACACAATATTAACAAAATATGGTGAATAACATTATTTATTTTTAAATTAAAGCGAGGGGATTATTTTTTTTACTGATATGGAATCACCACTCTTGAGAATTACCAACTAAAGAATGTAAATGAGCCTGTATTTCATACAAAAAAATTAATAAGGCCGAACAGAGAAAATTATTTTTACAAAAAAAACATTTTTTTTAAATTATAGTGAATTTTATAATTAAAAACATCTTTTTGCAGTTATAATATTTAAAAGAACGGCATTTTCTTTTCATACTTTTCATTTTTGCGGTGATGATGTGTTCTTCCCTTTCGCCATGTCGATATTTACAAATAAAACGAGGTATGGGAATATATTTAGAAAAATAACAGTTACTGCTTATATTGCGTCCGATAATGATATACATTGTGCTATGCGTTTTGTGAATAAGATATATATACCTTGGTTATGTATTTCAAGAGTTTTGTACGACATTGTCCACTCATCAGATTATAAATAGTCCTTATCTAATGACGATAAATTATTATCTTCACACAATGTATTGATTAACTTTTAATTAATATTTTTGAATGATTTAGATAATCCCAACAGTCAAAACGAATTAAAAAAATAGTTGTTCTTAATCTGAGTGGGTGAGTGAGGACAGTCAGAAAAAAAATGAAATTTTATATCGGTAAAAGTATAAGTCAGGTTGGTAATAACCGGTTACCTGCGCCTATACCCAAATTAGTCAACACATGTCTAATAAGTAACTCAGTTGTTCGACTTTCGTAAAGTAGTTAATAATAATAAAATATTTCGGACATCTGACACAAAATCATCTAGTTCCGAGCTTGTACTATGGGTACTAGACAACTGATAGTGTAGTGTAACATAGAATAGGTTTATTTATATATACATTGTGTTATAATCGAGTGTAGACATCTACAAAACACTTGAAATATTAATATAAATCTTAAATGGTTGTCAACAGAAAATTACTTTTAATCTCACTGTATAAAGGAATCACCCTGTGAATTTCAAAATGGAACTATGATATGCTAAAGGTAAAAAATATTTACAATAAAATTATTTGTATTAAGTGCCTCAGGCATTATTTGTTTTGTAAGTAAATTAAATAGTAATTTTCTTGATTTAAATCATTTGTTAAGAGTATACAAATGGGTAACACATGTAACGGCTCATTTCCACTTCACTCGATAATGAAAATTACATCAAGTACAGTCAGCAACAAAAGTTTGACAATAGTCATAATATTAGTAATCATGCTAAAACATTTGTTATCTAAATACTTCTATTGAAAACTAGAATGCTCAAAGTTAAAAAAATCAAATACAGAAAAAATCGAGTGTGTCGATTATTTTACTGAATGCGATTAGAATCGTGAAGTGATGTGGAAAAGAGTCGAACGTTTAATTTAGGTAATGGGTGTTTTGCTATTTGAGTAACAATTTACATTAAAATTTTTACATACAATCGAAATGGTTTGGTTCCATGGTATACAAATAAGCTCACTAAAATAGACCTGTTACATGGTGTTGTAAATTTTCTACTACAACAACGAGATGAATCATCTTGTTCTTGCTTCGAGACAAGATAGACAAACATATTGATTAAACAACGACTCTGATACATTTATTTCTTACGCCTGCTACACACGTAACAATATTTCGTTGCGATTAATCTGTGCAGGCCGATTTGCGCAGATTTATCGGCCGTCGATTGACGATAATGTGCAAGGATTTCTTAAACTGCGCAAATCGGTCTGTTATCGTTTTGTGTGTTGCGGGTATTATTTTGCTTCGCAGATTTTGCATGCTACTTTGAAGAATAAATGGTTTTACTCACGTCTGTATTTTAGATTCGACGAGACCTTTACAAGACGTGAAGCGAACTAAGCCTTAGACCACAGGAGAAATATATTCTTTATGAATGAAATTTACATTACTGTCATCAACGTCATGCTCAATTCAGATAAGGCATGGATAATCTTAAGTCAGCTGGACATGAGCATAGTTTGAGCATGGTTACTGTAGCCGTCTCTACTCTGTTACAACACACAGATTGTCTCTGTTTATTTAGGTACTCTTTTACGGCACGAGCTCTTGTCATTATATCTATTACCAAAATTCTGTGTACCCTCTTATAATGCTTTTCCATAATTACCAAACTGGATTTATAGTCAAAGAAAAATCAACCTTATAAACTAAACAGTATCAAGATCTTGCAATCATTACAGCAAACAAACGTAACATGCTTCAGATTTAAATAGAATGATATAATTTAGTAACAGTCCTGTTAATTACGTGATTTTTGCAAAAACAATATTGGAGTTACACCTTGGACCCATCCTACCATAGACTACGGGAAAAAATGAATGTTTTTTTTTTAAATATCTATAAACTACCCGCAAAATTCGATGAAAGACATTTAAATCTTTCCCCATAGTCTGGTTAAGGTAAAATTGGTTCAGTTCTATGTCATAGGTCCGATGTAATTGACTCAAACACAAGTTGAAAAAAATATAAAGCACATTTTAAATTGTAAATTTGTAATTTCTTTTTCTTGCAAATATCATTTTTAGAAATGAACCCTAACAGATTAAAATGGTTTCTTACTATAAACTATTTATCTCAACTATTTGGTTTAAAAAAGAAGGTTTTATATCTATATAGAAACAATTTAATATTAACTAATCATATACACGATTTAGGGCCGACCGTTCAAACGCTAGATAAATTATACAGTTAGAATTAAGGAATACATTCGAAGTATAAACCACTTTTGTATAAAAAAATCAGTACAAAGTTTCTAAGTAGTTTAAATTTGCCTAGTGATTGACAAATCGGCGCAATGGGTAAAACTAATAAGACTTAGCCGAGTCTCGAAGTAGTAAGTATAACAAGTATTAAAACTCTAACTTTCTGTTGGCTATAAACAATTTTAAAAGTATAAAGGTTTTCTTTTTAAATTTCAAAATTCGAATTATGTTTCTCTTTTTAACAATATATTTTCATAATTAGAATTTAACTTGTTTCAAAAATGTTTATAGGCAACAGAAACTAATCGTAACTGATTCGGCATATATTTGTACCAGATAGTTTATGTAACGTACACTACCCTATTGTCATTAAGAGAGGCTCACAGCGCGTGTGACTTATAAAGATTAGGCTGCTTCACACTGTATGACGAACCGAGTGCAAAAACCTCAGTGTGAACGCACCTTAGTGATTTGCCGATTTTTAAATTTATACGAGTGTTTATTAATGTAATCCTGGACGTAATCAATACAAATAATCTTTAAATAAAAACTATATGAAACTGAAATAGGTGTTTATAAAGGATCTTATAAGATGCTGGGTACAAAACTAAAACTAAGAGATCAGGTTGTGTGTTCAAAAATAGGCAAATCACACTGCCCGTTAAGGAAACACATATTTACAAATATTTGTTAGTTCACTGGCAGGCCGTGTGATTATCTGTACCAACTTTTAAATTAGAAAATAACGTACATATAATTTATGTACATGTGTCATAGAGTAAGCAGGCAGTCTCTATGTATCGCTAAAAACTTTAATACATTGACTTTTATGTTTGAAATTTCTCCAAAGAAATTCATTCTTTATTATCGAAGCTATTAAACAGTATTTTGCTAGGTTTAGTATGTAGGATATAAGCAGAGATAATTTAAAAACATTTTATTTCATGATACTTTTTTTTAATATGACGAGTTGCCTACATACAAATTTCATACAAAAATACAATATCTACACCCGTCTAAGGTTGAACACTTTGCCTTTGAATTTGCCCTAATTTCCATTTATTAATTAAACATTATGCACAAATAATGTACAGATATATAATTAGCAACCGCTATCCAAAAAGATCAATTACCCAACAAAATTGCGTACATATACATAGATACATACATACAATTTTCAAAAATTCAGTCTTCAGAACAGACTGACAGTTGCTATCGCTAATCCGAGAAACTTGAATCAAAAGTAGCGTAGGAGGGGTACTAGAGAGGTCCTTTGATAATTTCTAATATGAGTACATTTTCACTGTATTATGAAAAGATATCTATCATTTTCATGTTTAATTTTATTTTGGAAGTAAAAATGATATTTGTAAAGGAGCTGTTATCTGCAATGATGTGCTGTAATTTATAAAGGTTTTGGTAAATTCACTTAAATCATTAAAGAATTGGTTTCTACGAGATCGCGGTGTCATTCCGATCGATACAGCTCATTTTTGGCGAAGCAAAGATTTCAGACAGATAAAATTTTACATTTTAAAGACTGACATCGACAATCTTTGAATGCAGAAAATGACTTGTCTCAAAGTGTGAGTTTAAGATAATTAGAACTCACAAATCTGGATATTGAATGGGGTGAAAGAATGTTATGAATTATCCAGTATGTTAAAGAAACTTCAGACTCAAGAAAATTAGGAATACTTTCATATTTTTAATACTTATTATTGCATATCTTTGTTACGTTATTTACTATATATTTTAAATCAATTTTCAGGTAATGAAAGCTTTTATTTAAATCTAGGTACAGATAATCATTAGTCCTGTTTGAGCATTGCACCTCACTTTTGATTGGCGGCAAGAAAATATCAATTTAACTTTGAATTTAGAACTGTTTGCTATAGTTAAAATAAAATGTGATACCCTTCTAAAAACAGTGTTGCCAATGTAAAAAAACAATTAGTTAATTTATTGATGTTGTAAACAAAAGTGAGGCGACTAGAAATTAGAATATCGACAATTGTAAGTTTTGATTTTGGTGGGCATGAAGATGGGTGGCTCTTAGATATGGCTATGACGTGGTAGTAAAAAATACACTGTATGTTTATTGTTATTAAGTACCATTTTATTTGACGCACTTATCACTGGTACAGTTCGGATAGCGGTCTGAATACTCCTTTCTCAAAATATCCACATTTTAAATTACCCAATTTATGATTATTAAAACTTCTATTTAAGTATTAAAATGGATTAGCAATACTTGGAATCGTGTTGCGGTAACAAAAAAAATATTAAACAAAATTTTGAACTTATTAGTTTTTTTTTGTGAAAGGTATATTCGATCGACCAAATTCAGTATCGCAATAAATCGTTTCAAATACAATAGATTTTGTATATATTATACAATATAAAGGTATCGCCGTTACAGCCATTTCTACGAGCACCTAGCAAGTAATTCTAAACAGGGATATGAGGACAGGGCTGTCTAGAAACAAGTTTATTTTATACTGAACTTTTAACAATACATAGTCTAATTTCACTTGGCATAGACAAGAGTACCAACAACAAATAAATATAGATATCCAATAAGGGATATACTAAAATTTTGCTATCAAAACTCACAACACAATACTTTTATAAATTTCAACAACTGTACCTAAGTAATACACCAATACTTATATTAATATTCTAAGATATATAAAATAAAAATTGACCAGATTTCGAGACAGCCCTAGTGCAACAATGTTGAATGTTGTTGCTATCTCGCTTTTTGCTTTGATAGCGAAAGGGACACAACTATCAAATGTGGTCTCACTGTGAGCTAAAGAATAACGCTTTAAGGAGACTTACTGCTAGGCAATTAATAGCTCTGATGATAGAACAGCTTTGAAAAATTCCAGTATGAATGAAAATTTATATTTTCAGTGTCGAGTAAATAATATAGTTTGAATTCTTTACCAAAATGAACACATCATAAAATACAAATACACATATATTTCGCTAAATTATTTGAAACTAAAGAGAGACAAAACAATGTATAACATCAGACATGTCATGGAAAACTCAATAGTTGACGTACAATACAAAATATTTGATTTTTCAATTTTTACAACTCAACAGAACAATTTTGTGAAAGTTTCTAGAAGATTTGAACACATATAAAACAAGGTGAGACCCTAACATCGAGCTTGTTCAAAAACGCGTGTCCGTAGCTCGCAGTGAGGCCCCACCCATTTCATTCTTGCACTTACCTATTTTACATAACACAAAAAGTGCGTTTTTAAAACGCTTCCGCCCTACTCACGTAGGTAACTAACAAACGTACACATATGTGTGTACATTATCCCCAGATAATCACTTTTATTTACGTAAAACAAACTTAAAAAAAAATTCAACTATGTTAAATCTATATGAATAGAAGCTGAACCACCTAACGAGTGAAAAAATAATAAATAAGTTCAGGAGGCCTGTAGCTTCCACATTTTGTACAAAAGCCGTTTTTTTCCTAATCTGAAAATAATAGAAAAATACACATTAAAAATAAAAAATGAACTTCAAATTTTACTCTTTCTCATATCGTTATATCAGGGGCATTTCACGTCAAGCGGACAACCAAAAAAGTAAATCTTAAACTAATCGATCACATTTTTTTTTGTGAAGAATTAGTACATTTATAGCTGTAAATCAAGTTAAAAAAAAGGGTCTAAGTTAGTCTAAAATCGATTTGAACTTCTGACTTCCGGTTTAATATACGTAAAAAAAAATCAATTAAAAAATTTAACTTTCTTACTGTGAGAAAGCATAACTTTTTTTACAAACTAATTGATTCGTTAAGCACATAATATAATTCATAACTTCATTTTCAAAAGCTCGTAACTCAGCAATAAGACGTCATACGAAAAAAATATTATGTGTACACATCCACGTCTACTAGAAGTATAACTAACCAGAATATGAACCTCATTCACGACCTCACTTTTTTTTGGTTGTCCACTTGATGTGAAATGCCCCGTCATCAAACTAAGTAATAATAGTTGAAGTTAGAATGCAATAGAAATTTATTTGAGATAATAAAGAGAGAGAGTGTGAGTCCTACCAGTTAATTAGGTACTAGAGGCGGTGTAGATGCAAGTTGCGCGAGAGCACGGAGCGCACGTCGTGCGTGAAGAGAGAGGGGGGAGAGAGAGAAAGAGAGTGTGTGAGTCCTACCAGTTAATTAGGTACTAGAGGCGGTGCAGGTTGCGCGAGAGCACGGAGCGCACGTCGTGCGTGAAGAGAGAGGGGGAGGGAGGGAGAGAGAGAGAGAGAGAGAGAGAGAGAGAGAGAGAGAGAGAGAGAGAGAGAGAGAGAGAGAGAGAGAGTCCTACCAGTTAATTAGGTACTAGAGGCGGTGCAGGTGCAGGTTGCGCGAGAGCACGGAGCGCACGTCGTGCGTGAAGCGCAGCGCGTCCAGCACGGGCAGCAGGTTCAGCAGCGCCACGTCCAACGGGTCAGAGAACCACGACTTTATTGGTATCGCGTTATCTGCAATCACACACATTACATTCTATAAACATTTCGGAAGAGAGAATGACGCAGAATTATCTGACCAGGCCGCCATGGTAAGCATGGGTCACCATGCTGTATTGACTACCCTCACACACAGTGAGAATGGTGACTCCTACTTCTGGATTCTATTCGTGCTTTCCATCAGACAGAGTAGAATCACTTTGGCTGGCTTAAATATAAAAAAAAGGCTGACAAACAACATCATCTAGCCCCAAACTAAGATAAAATGAACATATTATTTAAAGAAAACACCCAAACTGCGAAACAAATATTTGTAGATCATACAAACATATGGCCGGGAATCGAATCCGAGACCCCTTGATCAACAGTCGCATACGCTAACCTAGATAGTCAAAAAAGTTAAATATTTAATAAGTAAATTATGAGCAAATTCTTTATCTATAAAACAAGAAAGGATTGTCTTTTATAATATTGAGTCCACTTATTGGTCCAATCATTCTCCATATTTCCGGAGACCGAGAGAATGATACAGAAACACCTGACCGGGATAATGATGCTGAAACATCCGACCACGCCGCCATGGAATGGGTCACCGTGCTGTATTGCTTACCCTCACAATACGGATAGTCTTCTACTCTGGGATTATACACATGGTTTCCATCAGGCAGAGTGAAGACACTTTGGTAGGCTTATATATATCAAAACATGCATTCTATAAGAGATGTGGGTTCGCAACCGCGGCGGACGCGGTTGAAAACCGTTTCGCGTGTTCTTAGCCTAACACCTAACACCACCAAATATGTACTGAAAATATTCATTAAAAATGTCATCATACCTGGAAAGTCCCGGTACGCGCCGGGAGAATTGTCTAATATGAACACTCTGTTGAGGTCGTCGCATATAGACGACAAGTTTTTAGTATAGGAACCGTTTTCTGCTGTGCAATGTTGTCTGCGAACAAGTAAAGAAACCATTATTCTCTCGCATTATTAAGCAATGTGCAGCCATGGTATGGGGGTTTTAACCCTCCCATTTTCATAGTAGTAGTAAATACCCGAAGCAGTAAGGCACCTTGCTCCCTCTACACGATAATAAGTGTTGACCTTAGAAGTCTCTTAGGAGTGCCGAGTCCTTTTTGTGCCGAGCAGAAAACCTGGGAGCTCAATAAAACCGCAAGTATTGCCCTCTTAATCCCAGGTCTTTTATTCAGGGCGTGATTAAGCATCTTAGTACACCACCATAGTGTGAGTCACCATGCTATATTGTACACATTCGCAATGAGAAAGGTGACCACCATTTTTGGCTTTTGTTCTCTTTGCAGTGCTGCTGTCGGTTCTTACGACACCCGTGGGATGAATAGTGGTGTTGACAGTCCGTATTCTTAACATCAAAATAACACGTAGAACGAAGCCGCGGGCAAAAGCTAGTATTATTTATTTATGTGCAAGTTTTGTACGTTACCTGTAAAATCTCCGTCGAAGTATACCTCTGCCATTGTCCAGTTTATCGGCTACTGCTGCACCATATATTTCCATTGATGCTGTGAACACTACCAGCTCATACCATTGTGAAACCTGAAACAAATATTTTAATATTATTGTATACCGAGTAGAGTATGACAGCATTTGTGCTGTTCATTTGCAAGACGGCTGGTAGGAGCTAAATGCGAATAGCCAAGGATCGAACCAAGTGGCGTGCAATTGGAGGGGCCTATGTACAGCAGTGGACTGCGATAGGCTGATGATGATGATGATATTTCGTTGGTAAGTGCTAGACTGGAGGCACAATGATGTAGAAGCATCTCACTAGGCCGCCATAGTGTAGATCACCATGCTCATTATGTGTGCAATCACAATGAGAATGGTAACCACCACTCTTGGATTCCACACATGCTTTCCATCAGGCAGAGTAGAGTCATTTTGGCAGGCTCATATAAAAATATATAATCCGTGTGGTGACGGATTAAGAATACAGAGTGTCACCACCCCTATTCATTCCGCGGGTGTCGTAAAAGGCGACTAAGGGATAAACTACGCAAGACAACATGGATGCAAAGAGAAGGAAAACTTGAAACCAACCCTATACCAACCCGTCTGGCTAGCGTGATATAGTAGGCCAAAACCTCCTTTCTAAGGAGAGGCCTATGTCCAGCAGTGGACTGTTGAAGGCTGTTGATGATGATGATGAATATACTGACTAACCCGAGCAACCTTGTCTGAATCTACTATCTATCTGTAGCGTGTGTAATACAGTGTGAACAAATTTGTTGACCATAAAACGGTTATAGTGAACCAACCATAAGAGACATGCTCTCAGGGACTTTTTATGTTAGAACTTTTAAAGGGGAAAGTTATGACACTGTCATATATCGTTTTCGCGAATCTCTAAACGTTTACGTAGCCTAGCAAAACGGACAAAGCCGCAGCTATTAATAATAATTATGGTGAAGTCCTAGAACTTAAACATATTATAGATTGTCTAAGCGGATTTGATAACCTTGTTTTTTACTCGGTTAAAAAGAAAACAATGGAACGGTAGACTCGACAAATAACTTATCAAAACACGCTTCCGACGGCCGCTCAAAGTAGCTCATCAGCTGACATTTAAGTGAAAATAATCAGGAAATGAACAATGAACGTAATGATCATTTCAGCACAGAAATGACTCAATCGAACGATTTTACGGGACCAATTTTTTCAAGGACAGTTTTTAATTATGTTCTCCTAGCCGATTTCGGTCACGGCGGCTAGTCTCGACGGAGACCAGCAGACGCATAAGATATTATAGGGAACAAGTGTGCGCAAACACAGGTGCACCTTCGGTTCCCTGAGTTGTGTGCGGTACCGGGCCCGTTCCCGGGCCTGGCGGAAAGGGTGGGTTCTTAATCTATCCCTGTCTCGCTTTCGACATCTCCTTCGCAAGCATAATTTGCTCACAGAAAGAAACGGCGGAGTTCCACGCGCTCTCGCTCCGCAGCATGGCCACAATCATGTTGCCGAGCGAGAGAAAACCAACGAGGTCATCCCTCTGCACAGCCCACGTTGGACATTCAGTCAGTGTGTGGAGGGCCGTATCCTTTCGTCAGATCCGGTCCGGCCATCGTAGTGGTGGCACTCAGGCATTGGCTCTTTTCGAAATTAGACACAGGTGATCTCCGAAGCATCCCTTTCCAGTGATCATCTGCGTCAACCGGTATGAGAGGGTCCCGTGGTTTCTCTCCAGCAAACCCTGGATCGTATCGATAGATCACGTACATTACGAGGCATAGGAGTTAAACCCATAACCTCCTGGATGCATAAAAACTCAAGCTTAATATGGATCGCAAGCTATAATAGTTTACTGCTGGACATATTTGGGATCTTACAGCTTTGATTGGTTGCGTCAAGTCTAAAAAAAAATACCTACTAGATAAAGCTGATATTACAGCGAATTATTTGTATGATGATGTAACGGTCATGTGCTTTTAAAGCCACTTCGATTATACGAAGTTACAAAAAGGTTTCTCGATACTACAGATAGCAAATAAGACTTTTTGTGGCTAAGAATAAGAGTGTTTTTATGTATTTATAACATTCATATAAATTACAGTTCACGCTAGCTTTTGATTCGAACATGTGGCTTGCATACGTCACATATGGCTCGAGGAAGAGTTCAGAAACATAATCATTGTTTACATTTATTAAAACGTTTTATTTTATCGGTTACTAGGTGTTATTGTTGTAAAAAAAACATTGCTTTTTGATGTACATAAGTGCCGTATAATATACTTTCATATTCATTCAGTAAAATACTGTTTATTTCATATTACAAACAGACACTATTCAATTCTATTTATTTATATATGTATAAAAAAACTTTCATTTAGAAATTAGAATGCCAAAACATTTTTTAGGTGCTTTACTCATGTACCTATTGCTATGTTGGAGTTAAATATTGTGAGAAAAAATTACCAACTTTTATACATCCTCACAAACTTATCATTTATAATATTGATAGGATTATTTAATTAAAACAAAAATGTACTTACTACATCAAGAAAGTAATCAACATGCGGCCTTTTATGCACAAAGAATCGCACAGGATGTTTGTCTATCGTCACTTTGAGCACGAAGTCGGGCGGCGTCCCGGGCTTCACCGTCGGACGTATCATTGCGTCGTGGTGTGAATGGATGAGTGTCTCATCTAAATCTAGTACCAGCATTTTTCTTTTTACTAGACCTGTAATTATAAAGAAAAAATACATTAGCATTCTCTGATGCAGTGTCTGCACTGAAGGTACACGCTGCCTATCAGCACGATCGGCACTACCCTCTTACAGAAGATTAACTTATGACAGCATTCCTGCTATCGTGTTTCGTTGGTGAGCTCGAGACCGGACACTAATGATGCAGAAGCACCTTGTTGGTCTAGTGGTTAGCGTATGCGGCTGCTGATCAATAGGTCTCGGGTTCGATTCCCGGGTCGGACAAAATATTTGTGTGATCCACAAATATTTGTTTCGGAGTCTGGGTGTTTTCTATATATAATATGTATATATTTACATGTTTATCTATTTATATCAGTTGTTTAGTACCCATAATACAATCTCTGCTTAGTTTGGGACTAGATGATGTTGTGTGTAAGATGTCCGAAATATTTATTATTATTATTATTTATCTCAATAGTGAGAATCTGCTCGAGTACAATGAGTACGAATACGAGAAAATACAGTCTACTAAAGTCTTCCCTCTTTCCCATTCCCACTTTCAGAATACTCTACTGTCACTGCTGGATAAGCTCGGTATCCTGGGTATGGATCTCTACAGGCAGGGCCTTGAAAGAGACCGTTTTAGAGTGGTAGGCATACGCTTTCCAACTCAGCGTTACGGCTTCTCCTAACTGAGCCGAGCAGTCAAAACTTGGATCTTACCTACTACCAGCGCACGTGTTTCCCCCCCCCCCCCCCCACTAAGATCCCGGGTCTGTTCGGTTGACCTTTAACTACACAACAGATTAATCCAGTTTTCAGCAATAAATAGAGTGATTGGAGGTTTTAAAAACACTTGCATAGTACTTTATATTTCAAATTATGTATGACTCTTGATGATAAATGTTATACTATTAGACATCTTTATATCTTAATATATATAATTCTTGTGTGAGTGTGTATGTCACTGAACTTCTCTCAAACGACTGGACCGATTTTGATGAAATTTTTTGTGTGTGTTCAAGGGGATCTGGGAATGGTTTAGATTCGCAATTGGACCCGGTAGGTGGCGCTGCGATCAAGTTATGGAATTTTAAAGTTGGGTGGTACGAAGTTCGCTGGGTCAACTAGTATGTATATATAATTCTTCTGTGAGTGTGTATGTCACTGAACTTCTCTCAAACGACTGGACCGATTTTGATGAAATTTTTTGTGTGTGTTCAAGGGGATCTGGGAATGGTTTAGATTCGCAATTGGACCCGGTAGGTGTCGCTGCGATCAAGTTCTGGAATTTTAAAGTTGGGCGGTACGAAGTTCGCTGGGTCAACTAGTCTTTATATATATAATTCTTCTGTGAGTGTCTATGTCACTGAACTTCTCTCAAACGACTGGACCGATTTTGATGAAATTTTTTGTGTGTGTTCAAGGGGATCTGGGAATGGTTTAGATTCGCAATTGGACCCGGTAGGTGGCGCTGCGATCAAGTTCTGGAATTTTAAAGTTGGGCGGTACGAAGTTCGCTGGGTCAACTAGTAATAATATATATTATTAGTAAGGACAGTGATAAGCGGTTCTCGCAACCTATACACACTTGCAAGATAACGTTGAAATTAGCACGTTACATACCTATATTGAACTTCTTCACCCTACTGTTGGGCAGTAAAACATCCATATCATAAATTCGAAAGTAACTGTCACTCTGTTACACTATTACGACTTCAGCGCTGTACCGATTGCAATGAAATTTGACATAAAGGTACTTTGATTATTTAGGAAGGACATAGGCTACTTTATATTACGATAACGGACGTAGACGCGGGCGGAGTCGCGACCAAAAGCAAGTTACTAATGACACTTGCTAAAAATCATCTTAATCAAACTGTCTGGTAGTCTATTCGGTGTTAGTCTACTTGTCAATGATCTTGCTGAGATCGTTGGTTCGATTACAATTCAGGTAAAATAATCCTGTGATGAATACTATTATTTATTCTGTGGCTCTATGTCTGTTTATTCCAGATAATCTCTGGAACGACTGGAAGGATTTTTTTATTTTATTTTTTTCCAAAGTTTCCACAAGCTCTGCTTACTTTAGTCCCAAAGTAAGCAGAGCTTGTGTTATGGGTACTAAACAACTGATATACATACTTAAACATACTTTTTTTTTTTGTAAATACATACATATTATACATAGAAAAACACCCAGACTCCGAAACAAATATTTGTGGATCACACAAATATTTGGTCTGACCCGGGAATCGAACCCGAGACCTCTTGATCAGCAGCCGCATACGCTAACCACTAGACCAACAAGGCAGTCTATGGGACTTTTGAACAGCTGTTGTTACTTGTTGTTGTTGTTGTTGTTTTTTTCACAAGGTCCAAACTGTCTCTATACCAAAATTTATCCAAATCCGTTCAGAAATTCAAACGTAACAGACTGACAGTTTCTATTGAATTTATAATATTAATATGCATTCCCTTCCATTCTTATAAGGGCACAGAGTTCAATAAACCATGTTCCAGCAATTAATAATGTCGGTAATTCTAAATATAGCAAATAAGTAATGACATTTTATGTTAACTGCAGTAATAGAATCTATATGTAATAGTATGTCTATTGTTTACTTGTATATAATACTTGATACAAATACAATATTTTTCCTTAATATTATGTACTCGCAGAGTCCCCGAGCATTTCGTTGTTGCGAGTAACGCCGCAGAGTGAAGCTAGTCTAAAAAATATTAGCCTAAGTTACTCCTTAGGTCACCAAGTTTCTGCCAGTGACAGTCCCGTCAAAATTGATTAAGAACAAACAGATTGTCAGACAAAAATTTAATGATCGAACCTGAGACCTCAAGAATAGCAGTAGCATACTCTTCCACTGCGCCACCGAAGCAGACAAAATTACTAAGTTAACTAGATTCAAACTGAGCACATAATTATACCACGAACTCTTTGTTTCATCATCTCCTTTTACCAACTTTATTTGGAGTTGGTGCAATGAATTTTCTTCTTCAATTCTCCTCTACCATATTCATTTTCATGCAGTGAATTCATTTTTTCTTTGGTCGTCCTCAACCCTTATATCCGTCGATTTTTATTATCAACAACCCGGTCTCGGGCTAAGGCCATAAGTCAGCACCCGCACTCGGAGATGGTAACTTTGTTTATGAATTCGTGACGTGTCATTATCTTTCAAATGTCGTGAAATTCATTAAAAAAACATAATTTAAAGCTAAAATTAATTAGAGATAATTGCGGCTAATTTTTTATAGGCAACCTATCCCTAATCCACTGCATACTTACTTTCACTGCATACATACTTTCTTAACACTCATTTAAGATTGATTGTATCAAAAATAAAGATTTTTTTTTTTTTTTTTTTTTTTTTATATATCTGCAATCAGCCCTAAGGCTTTAATCAGATTTGAGATATTATATTAAAGTTGGAGATTCTTCACATCCTATGATGTGTCATCTCTGTGTTTGTCAGAGTTTATATTGACGCTAGCGGCTTTCTTTTCAGTCTATAGTTAGACTGTGAGGACTCTAGTAACGTTACGGCTAGTTTATTTTCATGTCGTTGGAGTCTTTCTTTATATTTCTTGTTGGAGCTTTCTATAACCTCTTTGATTGTTGGTAGCTCTAGAAATTCATGTACTTCAGTGTTTCTCGCAAACCAAGGGGCACCACATAGGATTTTTAATGATTTATTTTGGAAACGCTGTAATATTTCGACATTGGAGTGACTAGCTGATCCCCAGAGCTCTATCCCATACGTCCAGATAGGCTTCAGGATGGATTTATAGATCAACAGTTTATTCTCTAAGCTAAGTGATGACTGTCTGCCTATAAGCCAGTGGAGCTCTCTGAGTTTCCTGTTCGCCTGGTCTCTTTTGGATTTTATGTGTTCTCGCCAAGTAAGTCTTCTATCAATGTGCATTCCTAAGTACTTTACGACACTTTTTTGTGGTAAAATTTCATCACCAAGTTTCACCGGTGGGCAATCTCCTCTTCTGAGACTGAAGGTAATGTGGTTTGACTTTGCAGGACTAGCCTTAATTCTCCATTTTTTCAGCCATGTTTCAATCTCATCTAGATGGTTTTGTAGTTTTGCAGATGCAGCAGTTCGATCCACATCACAAGACAGAATTGCGGTGTCATCAGCGTAGGTTGCAGTAACTATCATGTTTGAGGTGGGTAGATCAGCAGTATACACTGTGTACAAAATAGGGCCCAGCACAGAGCCTTGAGGTACTCCTGCTTCTATGGGATAGAATAAAGATAGGCAGTCCCCAATCTTAACCTGGAACATTCGGTTCTCTAAATAGGATTTGAGAATCATGTACGCGGGGTGTGGTAGGCACATTTTAAGTTTACACAGGAGACCCTTGTGCCATACCCTGTCAAAGGCCTGTTGTATGTCAAGAAACACTGCGGAGCAATACTCTCCTCTCTCCAAAGACTGCCGGACTGTGTGAGCCACTCTGTGTATTTGTTCTATTGTACCATGGTTTGCTCGAAAGCCAAATTGATGATTTGGGATTGTTCCTTGTTCTTGTAGTATAGGTAACAATCGATGTAACAGTACCTTCTCAAAGAGTTTAGACAGTAGTGGAAGTAAACTTATTGGTCTATATGATGTAACTTCACAAGAAGGCTTTCCTGGCTTACATATCATGTTGATGATTGAGATCTTCCATATGAGTGGAAAATAGTGTAATCTCAACACTGCATTGAAAAGAACAGTAAGAAGTAAAATTCCTTTTCTTGGTAGGTGACTCAGAACCTCCGCCGTAATCAAATCAAATCCTGGGGCCTTCTTCTTTTTCAGGATTTTAATAGTTTTTAGTATTTCAGCAGGAGTACATAACTGTAACGGAAGGGACATTTGCTGATCGCTTTCGATGATTTGATCGATTTCACTTTCTGTATTTCTATCGTCGTGTTCATGGGGTTTGAAAGCATCCTTCAGGAAGTTTGCAAATACTTCTACCTTATCTGCAGGTCTTCTCGCCCATTGACCAGTTGACTGTCTTAATGGAGGCATGTGTTCTTGTGGCCGTCTTAATGACTTGGTTATTTTCCAAAGGGAGTAGTCATCTGCTTTATGAGGTGATAGCTTTTTCAGTTTTACTTGCAGGGTGTCATTGTTATGTTGCTCGAGCAGTTGTTTCAGTTCCTTTTGTGCTCTGTTGAAGGCTCTTTTATCCTGTGCGTTCCTGCTTGTGTGCCACTGTCGTCTTAATCTCCGTTTCCTAACTATCATTTCCCTTATTTCCAGTGTGCAGTCCTGGTTTTGAGTAGCATACTTTATACTTGGAGTAGACATCCAAGCAGCCTTTTGAATAAGATTTGTAGTATATAAGGCAGCCTCCTCTATGTCTTCTTCTGTTTTAAGTGGAATATGTAGATTTGCATTTTCCTCTATAAAGTGCCGAAAGTTTTCCCAGTCAGTTTTACGATTGTATAGGGTTTCGGGAGGTTTTTTCAAGATGGTTGTAGTGCTTAATGTGCAAATCACAGGTGTATGATCCGAACTACCGTCCAAACAGGACTCTATGTGTGTGTACAAACCTGATATACCTTTCGTGATGAAGAAATCTATTAGATCGGGCGTCTTACTAGGATCAGTTGGCCAATAAGTTGGCTCACATGTTGTTAGTACCTTGAGTGAGTTTGAATCTATTGCCTTCATCAATTCTCTCCCTCTAGTCGTGGACAGTCTGGAACCCCAAAATGTATTTTTAGCGTTCCAGTCCCCTCCGGCAATGAATCTGTTCCCAAGTATTTCGAAAAAATCACTAAACATTTTCTGGTCAACTCGGTGCCGAGGCGGGCAGTACACGGCCGCGATGTTAAGCGAGCCTTGCCAATCGTCCACTGATATAACAGTACCCTGTAGGTATGAGTGCTTGAAGTCCAGAAGAAGGTGATGTTGGATGTTTTCTTTTATTATGATTGCTGACCCAGCATGTGACGTTCCATCTGGGTGGTTAGAGTAATATATTTTGTACCCTCTCATTAGGATGATTTTGTTGTCCGTCATGTGTGTCTCTGATATCAGAAGTACATCCAGTCTATTACTTTTAAAGACTAATTCCACCTCCTGTATATTGGGAGACAGGCCATTCACATTCCATGCAGCAATGCGTAGAAATTTAATCATTTTTTATATTGGGCGATTACAGTTGTTAGGAGACCCATCAAGGTACCGATTTGTTGGATGAGGATATCTATTTTTTCTGATTGCTTGATGATTATCTGTTCTAGTGAACTTGTTGGCTGAGATTGTGTATTCTCTTTTTTCCTATTCCAGTATGTGATATCTCCAGAATCTTGGATTTGTGAGCTTGGAGGTTGTTGCTTAACATAACGGCTTGGTTTCAATGAAGGGAAATCTTCTGTTTGAAAGTCAATGGTATTACTTCTTGGATGTTTCATATTTGTTAGAATTTTTTTGTGAGACGGAACCATTTTTCTTGCACGTATCTCTTTGTATACTTGACACCCCTTGTAGTTCGCAGGGTGGTCTCCAAGGCATAGTGTACAAGTAGCAGGTGTATTTCTATCCTTTTTTGGACAATCTATTGTTCTGTGTCCTTCTGCACATTTAACACATCGATAGGGACGCATACAGTTGTTTTTGGTGTGTCCATATTGTTGACATCTGGTGCATTGTGGAATTTCATTTGATTTTCGTGGGTCTTCTATTTTGACTTTTGTATGATATATTGACTCTATACGCTTTAGTTCAGGGTTGTTTGGACCAGGTTCTACATTCACGAAGAACATGTTTAGTGGTTTCTTGTTTTTTCTAGAAAGTGCACATACAATTTCTCCTCTAATTTTATTTCCAGTTTTTTCTATTTCATGAATAATGGCATCTTTTGGAGTTGTATGGTGCAGGTTTTTAATCACAATTCTACAGCTCCTCTTATCTTTTTGTGTGAATGTATGCCCTATAAGTCCAGTCTTTCGAATAAGGTCGATAATATCCTTGTAGGCTTCGACTGTCTTTGCCATTACTCTAAGCTGGTCTTTAGTGACTATTTTATAACTATAACTATCACTGGATACCGATCTGTTTAAGAGCTCTGTCAATTTAGATATATCCATAATTCCATAAAGGATAATTGGTGGTGGTTTGCTGGCTTTTTTGGGTTCAGGTTGGTTTTCTATCGACTCAGTAGGTTCATCAGGTAAGTCTACCGGGAGATTACTGTATCTATTGTAAGTGCTAACAGTCGTTGGTGAGTTTGGAGTTGGGTTCTTTTTCAATTCTGTAGGTGGGGGGCTAACAGATAGTTTTTTTCTTTTAGGGTTTCGTTGTGTAGGCACTCTTTGCCATTCGGGAGGGCCAATTTTGTCATCATCATCATCTATGATGATGGAATCTGAAGATGTTGGTGGAGGTTTCTTTTCTTTACTAGTTCCTGTTGTGCTAAGACTTCCAATTGAGGAAGATCTAGTTCTTGAAATAAAGAGGCTGGGATGAAATGCCTGTTGTACTAGTTTTTTAGTGCTGCCAGTAGCATTTTCCGTCGCAGGGGCCTGGTCGCCTACCCCTGTGCAGACTTCGGTAACCAATTTCACACTCGCAGGCCCGGATACCTGCGAGCGCCGGGCGTTAGCCGGATCGCAAGACAAATCTATTTCAGTATCATTCATATTCCATATTTAGAGTTGGGATATACGCACATCACTTTCCCAAGGTGATGCGGTCGCACTTTTTTGAAGGGATTTAATCTTCCCGAGGTTTGCAAGTACCTCGATACAGGTTATTTAAAAATAAAGATAACTGCGGAATCGAGCAGTGGGATCCTGTATATAGGGAAGTTGGGATCGCAAATAGATTTTGAATATATTACGGATAAATACATATATACACCGTGCGGTTGTTTTGTGATAATTATTTATCCTAGTATACTACAATCCTAATCTGCACTAATGTTTTAAAGAAGTAAAGTTTGTGTGTTTGTATATTTGTTAAATTGTAAGGGGTAATCTCGGGATCTACTGAACCGATTTTAAAAATTCTTTCACCATTAGAAAGCCACATTATTGCTGAGTGTCATATATAAAAAACCGAAAAATAAAAAGCCTTTTACGTAGTAGTCCGTTTTGCAAAGTGAATCGGAGAAAAAACGGTCGAATGAAAGCGTTTCTTACGAACGCTGCCTAACTATGAAAGATATATTTTTGAGTTCTAGAGAAAAGATGTGGAGCTTGAAAATGCCTACAAAAAAGTCAACGACAGCATATGTCTAACTTTTATATTTAAGTTACAAAAAGTAGTTTGTTTAATATTAGTAAAGATAATTTAATTTTTAATATTAATAAAATAATTTAAATCAATAGGTCATATTTATTAGTCATATTACCAAAAATTATGAATCTTTATGAAAATAAGTAAACTCATCGTCTTAAGTGTGAAGGCTAAAGCAGCGGACGGCGCGCGATGGCTTCGGGTTTAATATTAACATTATGCCCAACGAAGTGGGCACGGGTCAGCGAGTATTATTATAAATGCGAAAGTTTGAGAGGATAGCTGATCGAATCTGGATGACGTTCAGTGCAGAGGTAGATAAAAGTCTGGTTTAGAATGTCTTTTATGTCGAAAAATAAAGTACAATACCAACCGCTGGTATTAATATAGGGCACAGGTATCAATATAGTTTAATTTTTACACTCAGTGTTTATGGGATTCGCTTACAGTTCTGTGACGTGATTGAGTAACCAACAGCCGTCAATTAAAATCTAGAAAAATAAATATAACATTTTCTTTATCGTAGTACGGGATTCAAAAGATCGGCGGCAATGAATCTTTTAATCGCAAAACGATAGATTTGTTCAGGATTACGTGCTTTTGTTTTAAAACTAATATTTATCGGCAACAGAAGCCACTCACTATCAGTGTTTGCCACTTTAGTAGATAAAGAATGAAATTCGCTAAAAGATTAAAAGTATGTTTCTAAGTCGTATCCAAAAGGAGCCACTAATAAAACTGAAAATCTGTTCCAGGACCCCCTCTTTTAGTTAGTGATAAGCACGTTGTTGGCGCCGGTGTTTACCCCGGTAACTTGACGGTCCGAGTCACTATCCTCATTGTGAATGCAGACAATTCAACATGGTGACCCTTTTTTTTTTTTTTTTTTTTTTTTAGTGTGTGAAAAATCATCATGGACCGTCACCCATCACCGTCACCCATAGGTTACTGGCAGGTTTTTATAGTTTGAAATTTTTTTTTTAAGTATTTGATTTTTAACTAGAAAATTGTAATTCATAATTTAGCGATTCCGTTCTTAGTTCTAGAAGTTCAAACATGTCTTTGTAAATATAATATTGAATTATACTCTGAAATATGGAATCTATTTATCAAGTTTATTATTTCATGAAGTGACCATTTAGATACCAAAATGATTTAGCCACATCCACCGTTCAAGAGGTTATGGGCCCAGCACGCTACCAGAATAAATGTGAAAAGCCCCCAGAATAAAAATTGAAAATGAAATTACAGTATTGTAAATGAACAAAGTAAAGTAATGTGAGTAATGAGAATTTTATTGAAGAAGATATAGAATAGAAAGGACAAATTATTTTAAAAACAATTGGAAAATGTGACAAACGAGGATGATGGAGGTTATTGAAGGTTTTTGGTGAAGCTGATAAGCAAAGAGAAGGAGACGGAGGTTGTTGTTTTTGGTGAAGCTGATGAGACAATGAGGTGGAGATGGAGTTTGTTGATGCTTTTGGTAAAGCTGATGTTTTTAATGATCATGATGGAGGTGAAGTTGTAGAAGTGATGATGATGGATGTCACGATAGTGATGGTGGAGGTAATGGTGGAGGAGATGAAGATGAGATGTAGACTGTGATGTTGTTGAAGGTCATGATGGAGATAAAGATAAGTGATGATGGAGGTCACGATGGTGTTGATGGAGGTGATGATGAAGATTAAGTTAGTGACTAGGTTTTTTTTAAGCGTTTGGTGTTATTCTCTCGTCATAATATATATGTATGTTATTAGGTCTTTTAGGTATTTGAATTCGAAACCTTTGTGTAAGTATGCTAGTTTAAGGGGGTGAGAGATAATAGCAGATTCGCACAATGGAAGCGTGTGTGTGAAATTGTTGTAAAGGGAAAAATAATTTAATATTTTGTTATTCAATTAATTTAAAAAATAACGGAATATTTTAGATAAATTTTTCACAGAATTTTTTGACAGAATTTTTGACATCTAATTTTTCCTATAAAGTGTATTGTTTTTTTTCTGTATTTTATGTGGTTAATTGCAGACAATTCAACATGGTGACCCTTTTTTTTTTTTTTTTTTTTTTTTAGTGTGTGAAAAATCATCATGGACCGTCACCCCACCGGGGGTTACGGCGGGGTGGTGTGTCGGACTTGAACCGACTAAAAAACACACAGTGTGCCCTCTCCGCGCTTCTCCGTTTAGGAGTAGGAGAAGTCCAGGGTGGGATCTCCTTCTGAACTTCTCCAGCGCCTGCCCGCTCCTGATGCGGGCACCGTCTCTGTTTGACGACCCTCTCTTAAACATGGTGACCCTCACTCAAAGTGAACATCATCATTGGGCCTCTAGACTCAAACTCATCAACGAAATCCAATAGCATGAATAATGTCATAATATTTAGGTTGATGTTCTGTGTTAGGGTAGTACTTCTGGAACTCAAATACTTTTCGTATTAACTTTTAATCGGTTCATAAATTCGGGAACTACAATGCCACAGACACATCGGTTTTCTCTATCGCAATATATACATTTTTTAATATAAACCTTCCTCTTGAATTATTACTTTTATTTTTGAAAACCATATTCTATACTGTGCAGTTAGAAAAATAAGTGTACATGTACTGGAAGTGACTTGATTTTATGTTTACTGCCCAGGACCGAGATAGCGTTGTTTGGGGAAGACCTTCATTCAGCAGTGGACAGCGATCGGGTGATTTGATTTTGCAACTTTATAATATAATTGACGGATCTCACACTGGAGGAAGTGAGATATATAAACTATATTCAAGATAACTAACTATCTAAACCGTTAAAGAATCTACAGCTAGGGTGCACTTGGAAAACTACCGGTTTTCACGGTATTCAAATAAGTGGTTTAATTTGGATTGTTGTTCAGTGAACTAATCAGTTAAGGACTAAATATTTCAAGTTGTTGAAGATTTTCATGAACTATGTCAACTTCTATAGCTTTCATTAGACATGGTACTTCAGTAGTAGGACTCCACAGAAGTGTACCACTGACTTTCTTAAATTACAAGAATTGTTTCTTGCAACTCCACATAACTCTGTATTATTCCATTTTTACTACTGGTGGTGAGGAACATCAAACGGAATCTATTGAGCAATAGCAGAGCAATAAAGTATAACATGTTGATTATTAATCTCAGATAAGTAACCTTTTTGGATTAGGTTACTGGCAGGTTTTTATAGTTTGAAATTTTTTTTTTAAGTATTTGATTTTTAACTAGAAAATTGTAATTCATAATTTAGCGATTCCGTTCTTAGTTCTAGAAGTTCAAACATGTCTTTGTAAATATAATATTGAATTATACTCTGAAATATGGAATCTATTTATCAAGTTTATTATTTCATGAAGTGACCATTTAGATACCAAAATGATTTAGCCACATCCACCGTTCAAGAGGTTATGGGCCCAGCACGCTACCAGAATAAATGTGAAAAGCCCCCAGAATAAAAATTGAAAATGAAATTACAGTATTGTAAATGAACAAAGTAAAGTAATGTGAGTAATGAGAATTTTATTGAAGAAGATATAGAATAGAAAGGACAAATTATTTTAAAAACAATTGGAAAATGTGACAAACGAGGATGATGGAGGTTATTGAAGGTTTTTGGTGAAGCTGATAAGCAAAGAGAAGGAGACGGAGGTTGTTGTTTTTGGTGAAGCTGATGAGACAATGAGGTGGAGATGGAGTTTGTTGATGCTTTTGGTAAAGCTGATGTTTTTAATGATCATGATGGAGGTGAAGTTGTAGAAGTGATGATGATGGATGTCACGATAGTGATGGTGGAGGTAATGGTGGAGGAGATGAAGATGAGATGTAGACTGTGATGTTGTTGAAGGTCATGATGGAGATAAAGATAAGTGATGATGGAGGTCACGATGGTGTTGATGGAGGTGATGATGAAGATTAAGTTAGTGACTAGGTTTTTTTTAAGCGTTTGGTGTTATTCTCTCGTCATAATATATATGTATGTTATTAGGTCTTTTAGGTATTTGAATTCGAAACCTTTGTGTAAGTATGCTAGTTTAAGGGGGTGAGAGATAATAGCAGATTCGCACAATGGAAGCGTGTGTGTGAAATTGTTGTAAAGGGAAAAATAATTTAATATTTTGTTATTCAATTAATTTAAAAAATAACGGAATATTTTAGATAAATTTTTCACAGAATTTTTTGACAGAATTTTTGACATCTAATTTTTCCTATAAAGTGTATTGTTTTTTTTCTGTATTTTATGTGGTTATTATTAAATAGTTTTTGGTTTTTGCTGAAAGAGTATATTACTGTTTGGTGTTTAATAATTTCTAAATTGTGGTTGGAAATTATAAAAGGTTGTTATAATCATAAAAGGTAAATCTGTTGAAAGAGAATGTCATGGTTTTGATTGGTGTTGAATAATTTCTAAATTAAGGTTTGTTATTATAAAAAGTTTTGGTTTTTGTTGAAAGAGTTGAGATGATATGATGAATGTTAATGTTATGAATGGTTTATTTGATTTGATTAGCTGTTTGTTGGAGTTATTGTTGTTGTTCGAGTTATCGAACAAACATAAGTCGAGTTGTCGAAGTATTTGTTGGAGTTGGTGTTTGAGTTGTTAAAGTGGTTATTGGAGCTGCTGTTTTAGAATTTATAACAACAAACTCGTAGGAGTTTGTTGTTATAAATTCTAAATTGTTGTTGTCAGGATATAGGTGTTTGTAGTTGTGGAAGTAAGAATGTGTAAGAATGTGTGAAATGCTTTTCGGTACTTATCTGAGATTAAGGGGGTGTGTTGATTATTAATCTCAGATAAGTAACCTTTTTGGATTAGGTTACTGGCAGGTTTTTATAGTTTGAATTATTTTTTAAGTATTTGATTTTTATCTAGAAAATTGTAATTCATAATTTAGCTATTCCTTTCTTAGTTCTAGAAGTTTAAACATGTCTTTGTAAATATAATATTGAATTATACTCTGAAATATGGAATCTATTTATCAAGTTTATTATTTCATGAAGTGACCATTTAGATACCAAAATGATTTAGGCACATCCACCGTTCAAGATAACAAACACAAGGCAGTCAAAGCCCTCAAGTATACTGACACCTAGTTCAACTTTTGAATTCAGTTCGAACTCATGCACAAAATAAACTCAGAAAATGTCACCACTTTTGAATGACAGACATGATTTCTTCAATACAAGAAAGAAAAGGAGGAAATCCTTACTGGGAGAAACACTACCAGTAAGCAAGGATGCGGGGGAATTTTTGACACTAGTGTGTAAATATTCTTTAAGTTAATATTGTAAATAAATAATTACTTCATTATATATATTATTAGAATTAGAGTGGTAATAATTAAATAGTTACAAAAATTTCAGTAAATTTTTCATATTAGTGTAAAACTAACGCCATTTACTTTCATTTCGTTTTTGTTGATACCAAAATTGTATGTATCAAAATAAGATTTAGATATATTCATAAATTTTATCATGGCATCTGCCAAGTATTATTCCCAATTTTATTTGGGATCAGCTACTAGTTCAACCAGTTTTACCTGAATATCAGATTACAACCCTAAGGGTGAACTGAATTCAAAGGTTAAACTACCTATTTATGTCAGTATATTTGAGGCCACTGACTTCCCAATCAAAGTTACTATAGATGTATAAGCTAGCCTCTCTAACACATTAGGTCTACCTGTAACAATAGTGAATGTGACAAAATTTCATAAGAATTGGTCGAGCCATTTCTGAGGAGTTTAACTACAAACACAGCAACACCAAAATTTTATAAATAAGATTTGTGACAAAATTAATTTACATTCTCATACTATGTCCTATTGCAACTTGTGAACAAATAAGAATCCAACGGTTGTGAACATTATATTATTTTTAGTCTAATTGGAACTTTATTTTACACAACACTACAAGTCGATTAATGATGAACATAGTACCAGTATAATTATATTCTTGCCAATTTTATTCTTAAACACAGATTGTTTACATTTCAATATTACGAAAAATAATCAAGTGTATGCATATGTAATGATAATATTTACATATAAATTATGAAGGATACAGCCACAAATCATTGCGTATAATCTTAAAAATGTTATCGATAAAAAACTAGATAAATAATACTCACTCAGCCTGTGTCTAGATACTGGCGAAAGTGGATACATCTCATATTTGACGGATTGATATTGAGCCAACTGAAAATCAAATGCCACGTGAATTTTCTTGAATGCGTATCAAATTAAGGATTAAACAGTTACGCATACAGTAATATTTATATTTACCGCTCGATATTGCTTCTTAAACATATAACAAAAACAACTCCATACTTTTGATGCGAGCAGCATGAACGCGCGAAGGCCCATTTGCAACCGTTTCAGCATTTGAATTGTTTATAAAAAGATCACTATTATACAAATAAGCTTATTCATATACGAGAACGATTGAAACGAGATCATTGACAGCGTAGTTCAGAACAAATTCATTAAAAATCAACTGCCGAAAACATCTAACCCGCCATGACATAATCGACCCAATACGCATACCATAGACAATTAAATAGGGTTTCCTTTCAAAATTTCATTGTTGTCTTTGGCTTTAGTGATACGCTCAATTGAAGCAAGAAACCGAAAATTAACGATGCATGAAGAAAAACTAGAATTTAGATGTATTCACAGTAATCAGATAGCTAACTAAATAAAATACTCAGGTGCAATCTGGCAATAGTTTAGTAAAATTTTATATATTTGTCGTTGAATAAATCATATAACACTAACCTTTGACTTTCATTGTAGAGCTGATTAAGGTAATATTTCCCAACAATCTATTACGAGTTACAGAATAGCTTATTTTTTAACTTAGGCCCAAGAGCATTATTTGAGTTGTGAATAACCCGGCTCTGACCCGATGGCATGATTTGTTTTCCCAGTGCTAGCCTCGATTGTTTAGAACAACGCTGGTAACACTGCGGTTAAACCTAGTTTATATAAATTAAACAGCTTATGTATGCGTAGTGTTACATACTCTTTGAGCTTATGTAATTCCAATCATCTGCTCTGCCAGTAAAATTCCCGTTGAAGTCTGTCTGGTCATTCCAGAGATTAGTCGGAAAGTCGGAACAAACAGACAGAAAAAATTAAAATCATTTTTTAACTTAAGTACCGTGTATACTGTATTCAGTTAGTAGAAAAACTGTTAATTTGAAATTACAAACACTTCAATATTTTTTTTTATACGTTAGATTCCAATAAAGAAGTGGTATTTTTAGCTATTTTTCTACTTGACAGTCGAGATATTATGTACATTTATCATAATTAATGTGCATTAAATTTACAGAAATACTAAATAAATTTGCACTGTGCTGAGTTTTCAGAAATAAAAATACTTGTTAAACATTAAGTGAGCATTTTATTCTAAACGTAAAGAGACTTATGAATGTAAACAATTATTAAATTCATGTATAGGTCTGTATAGTCTAACAAACAAGTATTTATTCGGTGACGCAAAAGCCTGGTCCGCTAGGAGGCTGAGCGTTGATGCCACGACGGTTCATACGGCAAGAGTGTTCTTCAAGGCGGTGGAACAAATCGCGCGGCGGGTAGGCATACCGGGATAACTCAGGACTCCACAGTTTCTCTGCGACAGCGCTAGTGCGAGGCCATACCCTGTAATTTAATATAAAGCGTATAATAAAGTACTGTAACGATATTATTTATCATTAAAAAGGTTACTAAAAAGTTTTAGGCCAATCCTATGTGCAAGTAAAGAGATGCATTGTTTGAGCTAGAGCTTTCTTATGTATTTACCCAGAATTGTTGGTGAAAGGGGTTTAGTAGAAATAAACGTCAAATTACGTTATTAACGAGACATGCAATTTAGCTTAAAAAAATTAAACTAAAATAGGATAACAGCAATAATACAATCACTACTACTCATAATACTGTATTGTACATTTATATTTTTTTATTGCGAAATAAATCCGATGTACAACAAAAGCTATGTGTATGTTCAAAAGTCAGAAGTCTAAAATAGTAGGTAATTGTAATGTTAAATAAAACGTGAAGAATGAGGAATAGAGTAACCTGCTTTGTATGTTCCTGTCATCGACTACTTCTCCCCACATGCAGGCTTCACCTCCCACAATATCATCTAAGTTCAGTTTCTGAGATGTAGGTATCATTTGCCGTGGATCAACTTTGTAGAAATTTACCCAATCTCCACCGCTTTGGAGGTGATCCAAGTACCATGATGACGAGTAAATGAGCTTGTGACCTGCTTTCAGGATCTGTAGATCACGAAAGAATAATTGAGTAATAATTTCATAAAATATTAAAATTGAAACTCAAAACTCTCTAAGGGCCACCGCAGTCTAGCTACTTTTAGCATCGGCGATCGGCAACTAGTCGCTTTTTAGAAGCTAAATACGGCGACCGAACGCTCCACACCGCACACTTAAAAACGCAAAACGCGGCGATCGAGTCGCTTTTTAGAAGCGCGATACAGCAGATGAACGCTACTCTCCGCACTATTTCGGAGCACTTAGAAGTTAGCACCCCATCATGGAATATTGTAAAAAAACTTATATTAATCGATTGCTAATTGAATTCTGCTTCGATTGGTTTTATTTTTGGGATAGCTAGTGGCTTAGATTTTTTATTAATAATAATAATGTGAGGGGTGCTGGAAAAAATAAAAACTTCAACTAGCAATGTTTAAATAAAGATTTTTCAAAAATCTGAGTTAATAATATAATGTACCTTTCTACTAGCAATCAGCACCACCCCTTTTTTCATACAAAGCTCGATTATTTATCGAATTATAATCAATTTCAATCATCCGAACTATCGACTCCCCCGCGCATGCGCGCCACACAGCAGTCCGGTCGTCGGCTCGTCGGCCAGTTCAGTTTCGCCTTGAACGAATTGAATACTGAATACTGAAACAAATAAAAAGTTGAAAACAAAACATTCAACTTTTTATTTGTTTCAGGAATATTGTTTCCACAGTAAATCTAAACTGCAAATTAGATTTGAAGAAAATAGCATTGCATGCTCAAAATGCAGAGTAGGTACAATTCTAAACGATTTGCAGCTGTGATAATGAGAATCAGAGAACCTCGAACAACTGCTCTTATATTCAGTGGAAAGATGGTATGCACAGGTGCTAAAAATGAAGAAGATTCTCGACTTGCTGTGAGGAAATATGCACATATCATTCAAAAATAAGGTTTTCCGGTAAGCTCAAAACAAATAATAAAGAGTATTGATATTTAATGTAAATCCAATATATACAATGTAATCTAATTTCAACCTTTCATTTCTACACCACACAGGCTAAGTTTTTAGATTTTAAGGTGCAAAATATGGTTGGAAGTTGTGATGTCAAATTCCCAATCAGATTAGAAGGTCTGGTGCTTACTCATGGCTAGTTTTCATCTTATGAGCCAGAGCTATTTCCTGAGCTAATTTATCAAATGGTGAAGCCACGTATAGTCCTACTCATTTTTGTTAGTGGAAAAATAGTACTAACAGGTAATTTTTATTCTAAAAATTCATTTTCCATTTTTAAACTTGATATTGGTTTTTTAAAACTAAATTTTTACATTTTTATTACGCACTGGTACATGATTATACTTTTATTTTGAGTGGCAGTTGTGTTAAGGATTGATAGTTGATGAATTATGTGAAAAAGAAAATTCAAAAATGTATGTCGCAAGATTTACCATAATTTATATTCCAAATCTCTCTTGTTTTAACTTTCTAACAATTTATATTTTTCTTTCTTTTTTTTTTTTTTTTTTAAAAAAGACAACTCCCGCATTAGGAATATAAATTCCTGTGTCGCGGGGGACTTTACAAACATACATGAAACGGACACAAAGAACACCCAGACTCAGAACAACAAATTGTGAATCACACAAAGTGTTGTCCCACGTGGGATTTGAACCCACGACACTTGGCGTAGTAGGAAGCGGCGTGGCGACCGCTTAAGCCACTAGGCCAAACGTGCAGTCGAGTATTTCAATGTCGAATATTACATTTGACCAGAAAATTCATTCAAAATCTTACCATATTCATATACGTACCTATACAAGTCTATTGAGAAAAAGTGCAATTTAAAGTTCGATCAGAATATTCCGTTACTATTTCTAACTAAAAATTTTGTTCCAAAACTTATTGAAAAAGACGAATAAAATTCAGTAGTATAAAATTTGTTTCAATATATGAGAATAATATTCAAGCAAATGTCAACTTTGCTTCTTTGCACCTCATTTTCATACAAATATATACATCTCTGTTGATAAAAATTTTTTTTTCAGGGTAGAACTTATTCATATTTTCTTCAAATCTAATTTGCAGTTTAGATTTACTGTGGAAACAATATTCCTGAAACAAATAAAAAGTTGAATGTTTTGTTTTCAACTTTTTATTTGTTTCAGTATTCAGTATTCAATTCGTTCAAGGCGAAACTGAACTGGCCGACGAGCCGACGACCGGACTGCTGTGTGGCGCGCATGCGCGGGGGAGTCGATAGTTCGGATGATTGAAATTGATTATAATTCGATAAATAATCGAGCTTTGTATGAAAAAAGGGGTGGTGCTGATTGCTAGTAGAAAGGTACATTATATTAGTAACTCAGATTTTTGAAAAATCTTTATTTAAACATTGCTAGTTGAAGTTTTTATTTTTTCCAGCACCCCTCACATTATTATTATTAATAAAAAATCTAAGCCACTAGCTATCCCAAAAATAAAACCAATCGAAGCAGAATTCAACTAGCAATCGATTAATATAAGTTTTTTTACAATATTCCATGATGGGGTGCTAACTTCTAAGTGCTCTATTTCGGATGCCGGTAGCAGCGACTTGGCATCTGAGCAGTCGCTAAAACGCGTGTTTCCGATACCGCGATCGAACGCAGGAAGTCGCTAAAACGCGATGCAGCATCGATGCAGTCGCCAAATCGCCGATGCTAAAAGTAGCTAGTCTGCGGTGGCCCTAACAATGAAAATTACATTTACAAAATAACAAAAAAAAACAAAATTATGAATAATTTCTCACCCGAACTAATGTATTAGCATCCTCATTTTTCCACACTTGCACAATAGCGTCGCCGAGTGGAACGCCTTCATCAAACACTTCCTGAAAATGTAATTTCGTTACATATTTAATCAACATTTAAGACCCTCAAATAACTAAAATATTCGTCTTTAAGGATCGCAAAGATCGTTGGATAAATCACGTATATCACTCAGATACTGCTTACTAAATTTAGCTCAAACTGAATTAAACTGCAGTCAACGATGTGCCTTTTATATTAGATTCCACTGTCTATATTTGACCTTAGACTCTACTGTCTTAAAGTTCATTGTTCTGTGACAGAGTGTATTATAATTACGACTTATCCAGATTTAGTACACCAAAACCGATGTCGAGTCCCTTAAAGAATTTTTTTGATGTGTCGTAAAAATATAATCATTAAAACACAGTGTATTTTTAGAGGTAACTACAATCAATTTGGCGTTAGAATGCAGGAGAAACTTCATAACGTGTTAGGACCGACCGAAAGTTCGGTATCGGCTAGTTTTGGCCAAAAAAATTTAGTTTCCGCCGCAGTTTCGGTTTTGGCCAATAATTGGCCCAAACTTCGGACCCGCCGAAACTAGGTGTTCGTGAATTGTCGCGCATCATTCAGCTAACATCGAGAGAGTATACGTGATTACCAGTTGAGTTTGCTAGCCGGCGCGATCGTGATGAGACGTATATAGTTATTGGAACATCAGCCTATATTCAATCCTGAGAAAAGCTGTCTTAAAGTATCTTTCCACCTACCAGTGTTTCAAGCGAACAGCTATTTAGTGCCGCTGGACAAATTTACGCAGGTCGTCGGAGTAACCTGCTAGGTGAAAATGTTGAAAAACTACTTTTCTTGGCTTACAATATAAGAATTTTTATTTACGATTACCAAACTATATGAGGTTCTTTAATGACGAATACTAACTGTAACTCTTTTTTAATACTAACTGTAACTCTTTTTTAATACTAACTGTAACTCTTTTTTAGGGTTCCGAAGTTTATCACTCGGAACCCTTATAGATTCGTCATGTTCGTCCGTCCGTCCTCGACTTACTGTTCAAACGGTAAGTGCTAGAAAGATGAAACTTTGCATGAATATGTGTTGTAATTACGTCGACAAAGTTGTAAAAACACGGCGTCCCCCCCCCCCCTCCAAAAGCTCAACGGCTGGCTCAAAAAATCTGGAAAAATTCGTGATGGTGGTTCATATAATGGACTTTGAAGGAAAACTATAACGGATTAGATGACTTTGTTAGTTTAGAAGTTATAGAGGCTTAACTTGTAAAATGCGCTCACTTGGAAAACGTCATACAGAATTAACACAATAATACGAAAACATAACAGTTATCTATTGGATAAGATTTTAAATCCACGCACCATTATAGGTAACTGAGGAACCCTTTCCTGTGCGTGGCCTGACACGCACTTGGCCAATTATTTAAATTATACATAACACTAAAATAATATTAGTGTAAAAGTACTTGATTGTCGTACAAAATATATTTGTCGGAATATTCAATTATACGGGAGCTGATTTGACAACGAGTCGCAAGCGGTGAAACGTCATCGCTTCGGTGGAGTCTATATAAGTGTTCGTGCGGGCCGAGCCGAGGGTATTCACCGATCGACCACGACGCGAATCACATCTAGAAACTACCTTACGGCTCGTTGTTCTCACTTTAACTTACCTACGTGTCGATAAAAGATTATTTAAATTAACTACTTTCGTTTTCTGCTCGAGAAACACCACGCAGCCCACACAAAATATATTCCGGAGAAAGCAACGGCCCTGACAAACACCCCTTACGCCGACATATTTATCCCTATTGAGACCCATAAATATTAATTATCACTGGTAATTAATTATAATGGTAAGATAATTCTTTAAATACTAAGTTAAATAAGTACTAGATCTCATTAGAAGATAATAACACAAGTTATCTAATCATTACGACTATTGTAAACTTTACAATAGTCTTAATGCAAAGTTTACACTGTAAACATAAGTAATTAATAATTAATGTTAATTTTTATAAAAGTTTGACAATATGTTGATTGTGTTTTTTTTAATTTTAATTGTTATTTTTACAAATAAAGAACTATTTTTGTTGCATACTTTAATTGTTGCATTTTATTGTTATTTTGTCTATATATGTGTTAAATTAAATTGATTTAACATGCTATAAAAATTCAAATAAGTTTCGGTTTCGGCCGAAATTGGGACCAAAACCGAAGGTTCGGTTTCGGATTCGGTTTCGCCTGAAAATTCTGTTTCGGTTAGACATTAATAAAGTGTACCCACAAAGTGATAAAAACGAAGCCATAAAAATATTATATCCAGACTGATATATGTCTATAAAGTTAAATTGTTGCAAAAATTGTGATTTAATGGTTTGCAACTATTTTTAAACTATTTATATATTTTATCGCAACATATTTTGTACATAGGCAAGCGTTTTTTACGAGTAAGTATGCATCTGATTGGGGATTGAGGTCGTGTTGTTGCTGCTTCCACGTAATATTGCATTATTAAAAATGAAAACAACATTTCTAAGTTACAAAAGATGTTTAGTTTTTTTGTGTTTTAAGGGACAAAAATACGTGGGAGAGGCTTGCACTGATACAAATGGACAGACGGAATCAAGTAATTTTCCCTTGTTTTTTCATCAATAACAAAACAACAACAACCAATAACGTCCCATTGCAGGGCTCTCCTCTCAGGAGGCCGTTAAGGCCATACGTCCCCACGCTGGCCGAGTGCGGGTTGGAGACTAGCAAGACACGTTGTGGCTTTGTAATTTTGCCTTTGGATGTTAGGCCTCCATCTTAGCTTCACGACTGTTATCTCATGAAAACAACCGGGACCGACTGCTTAGCGGGAACTCCGAATCACGGAAACGCTCATAACATATCATATCATGCCACAAACGATCACCCATCCAGGTACTGACCGCGCCGTCGTTGCTTACCCTCGGTGATTGTTTCCAATCACCTAAGGCTACTGGGTTGTGAACGCTCTCCCAGCGAAAATAAGAAAAACTTGAAACAAACCCTATACTAATCCCTCTGGCCACCATGGTATGGTAGGCCAAAAGCTCCTGGCTAGGGAGAAACTAATCTCCAGCTAAGGACCAAGCTATTGATGTAATACGACTGTAAAAGTGACATTTGGAATCAAAGAGGTATAACGTTGTACGTACCTGCCATACAATCGGTTTGGAGTTCGTCCCAAGCAGAGGGATTATTTTATTCATGAAGTATGCGTGTAAGTCACTGGCCCTCGTCATATTGTTATTTTGCATGAACATCTTTATTTCGGGGTTTGATTCCCTGAAAATTATGTTTAAAATACAGGTTATATATTTTTTTTATTCGAAACATCTGACTAGGTCACCATGGTAAGGGTTACCATGATGCATTACCCTCACCCTCAACATGAGGATGGTGACCTCTACTCCTGGATTCTACTCATGCTTTCCATTAGGCCGAGTAGAGTCACTTTAGTAGGCTTAAATATAAAAAAAAACATTGCACTCACGGCAGTCTGATCCAAAAATAAACAGAACCTGTTCTTCAGAGTTCTGATAAACGTTTTTTTTTCATAACCAACATTCAAATCATGGCCAAATAGACACAGAACACAACATGATGTTACACATAGCGCAATATTAATCCTGCATAGGAATAGATTGGAACAGCTAACTGCTAAGTCACTAAAAGGCATGCGGTCTACTAAGCTCCAGTAAACAAAGATTTTAGGAATAAAAACTTACCAACATGATAGTTCGACCTCATCCCCACCAACATGGAAATACTTTTCAGGGAAACGTTCTTGTATTTCTTGGAACAGTTCACGAATGAGTTTATAAGTTTTATTCTTAGTGGGGTCCATTGGTCCCAGGCCTATCACTTCGTCCAACTGATAGCATTCGGTCAATATGTCCGGATACGCTACTCCCCAAGATCTGGTATGACCTGGAAAAGGTATTGGTATATAACTCGACGTAGTTATTGTATGTGATGTTTGCCGATAGATAATGACAGTATCGTGCAGTCGTATTTCTTGGCGAGTGTGAGATCGGTGGCAAAATCATTCTGCATCAGATCTGACTAGGCCCGCCATGGATGGTGACCACTGCTCTTGGATTCTACTCGTGCTTTCCATCACGCAGAGTACAGTCACTTTGATAAGCTTAAATATACAAAAAAGGTACCCATAAACAATCACAGTCTAAAATAAGTATGCTGAAATTTTGGTTACAAGTTTATTTTTTTAAGAAAATATGGCAAGGGAAAATGTGAGAGACAAGTGCTATTGTATCAAAGTATTTTTTTATTCAAAGTGTTATGAGATAACAGCTAATCTTTATATATATAATTCTTGTGTGAGTGTGTATGTCACTGAACTTCTCTCAAACGACTGGACCGATTTTGATGAAATTTTTTGTGTGTGTTCAAGGGGATCTGGGAATGGTTTAGATTCGCAATTGGACCCGGTAGGTGGCGCTGCGATCAAGTTCTGGAATTTTAAAGTTGGGCGATACGAAGTTCGATGGGTCAACTAGTAGATAAATATATTTCGTGATATTTAATATTTGGTTTATAAGATATTGTTTTATTTGTATTAGAAAAACTTGAGCAAATATTATTTGTTTTTTTGTTTCTACGTACTAATAACAACACAATCTGTGTATTAAAAAAAGTAGTATTTAAGTATATATTAGTATTTAAGGTACCTACTTATATTTTTTTGAGAATACTAAATACATTTTTTTTTCTCGCAATACTTGATCACCGCAGATTCTAATATTACAAACGCTTTCACGTCTAAATTGCTAATTTTCAATTAAAATTCAATGAAATTTGGCGTGGAGATGCTTTGATTCTTGAGGAAGGACATTGGCTACTCTTCAGTACGATAAATAACAAACGCTAGCCAAATGCTAGCTAGTTATAAAACTTCAAGATATAAGTAATTAGATAAATCAACTACGTGTTTGTTTATCATTTAGTAATTATCGTGAACAATGTCTTCTTAAGTGTTTATCTGCTTGAAGGTCGACCTTTGACTCAAGAACTTATTGACACATAAACAGATTGATTGCTTTATCTCGACATTTACGGAGAAATTTTTCTAAAAAAATAGTGACGCAATATTTCTGGGAATATCCCAGAAAGTTGTGTTTGTTTTTAAAGATTAGTAACTACCTATATAATGCACTTAAATTATTGATTATACAAGCTTATTTTTCAAGAAGAGTGACGATTGTTTTTTTAAAGCGATAAATTCACTATCATGTCAGACGAAATAAGAGCAAAATTAAATGTAGTGAAAAAAAATGCTTTTTATTTCAAAACCAATGCAACCTAGAAATATACTTATTACTTTTAGTCATCCATATACAGAACTTGAGAATACTTTACCTGGCACGTCGAACTCGGGTAAAACTCGAATACCCCTGTCCCTGGCATAGTTCACAATATATATGATATTGCTTTTTGTGTAAATCATAGAAGGCGCGTATGCACCTCGTGCACTGAAAAAATAGATATTATTTTACAATATAAAATGAAATCGCATCTGCCCCCCTAGCCAAGTTGCAAACGTTATTCGTTTTCTATTCAATTTCTCTATTCTCTTGTGTTATTGGCTAATATTTCGTTTTGATCACGTGACTGACTGACATTAGCCAATGAAACGAGAAATCTAATAGAAAACAAACAATGTTTGCAACAATAATAATAATAATTTAATGCAGTGACAGTGTGTGATTTAGAAAATGACGGAATCAAAGCAATTTAATTCTATCCATTCTAGGCTACACTCGGTAGTATACGAGATGTGGTTTTGCTAGATGTTTTAATCGGTTCGAGTTCGCGATAAACGACATCCAAGGGGATTTAACAAAAAAAGTGGTAACTTCTGTAATTGTAGAGAATCTGGGCTCTATGATAGAATCCCCTATGTTCGTTCAAACATTTTACACCATTTAGCAATTCTAATGCAATTAAGCAACAAGAACGCATCTAAATTAGTTTTTATAGAAGTAAAATCGTGGCTGGAAGAGCACGTTAAGAAGCCATTAATTTATTACGGACGACGGTCCCGTCGGCCCCGATTATTGTGAACATTCATGTTCACGAAAACCAGGATCTCGAAAACTAGTTCAACCATCGAGTTGCGGAGGTTCGATGCCAATCACTCCGTGGAAATACTAATTTATTTGATTCCCACCTATGACAGATGCCTGTGTGGTGAGTGTGAACATTTGTTCTGTGTCCGAGTGTTATTTATCTATGGAACACATGTATTTAGATATGTAAGTGTGTTTATCAGCACTTTGGTTCCCATAGTACAAGTTGACTAGTTTAGCCCTAGAAGCTCGTGTGTTATTATTAATAGTACTGTAGTATATCCTTCTATTTTGTCGGCTCATAGACGCACGCGTCCACTCGCTAAACTGTATCACGACCGCACGTGAGCTGGAGATGACATAGTGCTTCCTTCTCATTTACTCACAGATAGTACAGTGAGAGAGTGAATGAATGACTGAGTGACACATACACTACAAGTACCTACCTTAATTGAGGGAACTTCTCGCTCTCGTAAGGAAAACTCTGGTCATCTACTATATGCCAATGTAGGACGTTCATTTTATTCATCTCCATTGCGTCCAAGGTCTTCAGAATGTTTGGCACAGAGATATAGTGCCGTGATGTGTCTATGAGCAGGCCCCTGTGAGGGTATCTCGGATAGTCGATGATATCAGTGGCGTTGATGAATATCGACTGAAAATATTTACTTACATTTTTAAGCCAATTAAGGAAATACTTAATGTTTTTAAACCTTCGTCAGTTTTGAGTTCACTTGTGACTAAGATCGGTTTTGAGTACAATGACATGACATTAAGGTATCAACACCTAGTCCTTTTCGAAATCAACTGATAAGTATTTTCTTTTTTTATCGATAACATGGCAAAACAAGAAGCCGGATTACTTAATATTAAATATTTCAACTCAGGAGTCACAAGCGACATCCTTTGTGTTTCCGAGGATTTAGGAGAACTCGTACATTCGATTGTAAATTATTTCCGTTTGCTTCTCACAAACTCTACAGACGGCAAGTGTAGTGTACATTTAACTGACGCAGATAAATCCTATAACGGATAATGTTTCTTACCTTATAGTCGCTAGATAAATAGAAAAGTTGGACAAACGTTTCCATTCCTCTCAAAGCTCCCCATATGGTATCGCTGCTGAGAGTCGACACAGCAGAAATGTTCAGGTTATCTGGAATTTCATATTAGAATCATTATATTGGCGTCACAATTTACATAATTACTAATCAGTAAGTGTTACGGTTTCATTATCATCTTCATCTCAAGGAACGACATCAGCTTCACATTGGATAAATTTCTGATACTTTAACGCCAATATTTTTACTTTTTCTGTTTTTTAAATGAAATACTTTTTGTTAGAAAATTCCCGGTTTATACATTTTTAATATTTTTGTTAATATCTACAGCTGTGAAGAGCTCGTTATTAGCAGGTTTTATAAAAGTACGGGATTGGAAGAAGCTCAATAATGCCATTCATCGACCGCAAATGAACTTTAATATCTAAGGCTTCGAAAATCGCCCAAAAAGTTGTTGTTTAATCACACATTTTTGTGTTGAAAATATTTACATTTTTCATCCATGTCCATCTGCGGATATTCTTGTTTGGCTGAACGTATTTGTATCCGCAGTTCTGTGATAGACCCTTGAAAGTTAGCATCTGTGACGTTGGCGTGTCTTGCACTGTGTTTCAGGTGCCTTTTTATATGATTCCAAGCGATACGGTGTAGCTCTCTGATGACATTATAGTATCGGCTCATTGCCGCTTCCAGTATGTGACATGTCTCGCCTGTTACCTGTTGACGGAATGTAAATTATCATGATAATCTGTTGTATAATATTTCGGACATCTGATACACAACATTATCAAGTCCAAATTAAGCAGAGTAACGGGTATTAGACAATTGATATTAATAATGTGTTTTTATTACAAATACGTAGATACACGTATATATATCCGACGTAGTCATAATGTTACATTTGAAAAATGGGGAAATAAGTTTTGTGTCAACTAAAACAGACTTTATTAAAAGACCTAAAATTATAGAATAACGCAGAATAATTGTCGTTATTGCTACCCGAATTTGTTGACTCATTACTCCCTTTAGCTCAAACTGCTGAGGAGGCAAACTTTAGACATGAAGCGCAATAGTATGTTCTAGATATTTCTAACGACAACGTCAAGACCAGGATACAGCGTGCTACAGAAGCAACTGGCATGGAGGAAAGCGTCTCACCCACTGGTTCGGCCCGGGTCACGCTTTCTTCGAAACAAGTTACAACGTCAGCAACGCTAGCATTTACGGCGCCAGTAAGTACAGACAGATGCACACATTTAAATGGTTTTATCATCATCATCATCACCAGCTTTCAATAGTCAAATCTAGTCAGTCAGTCTTTAGAATCTGAGTGATTTAATATCCATTAACATGAATTTGGTACATTAAGTCACTTTTGCTTGGATTGCCTTCTCAGTACGATATTGTAGCGAACTTAAAATAAAGCGTGCGAAACAATTTTATTTCCGGATCACTGTTTTATCAACAACCAATAACGACTTGTTCGCGTTGGGGACTCGGAAGACACGATGTGACTACGTAATCTTGCCGTACGATGTTTATGATAATAAACGCGACCGATTTCTTAACGTGAACTCCGATTCACGGAAACGCTCTTATCATATCACGCCACAAGCGGTCACCCATCTAGGTACTGACCACACCATCGTTGCTTACCTTCTGTGATTGTTTCCATTGTTTCCAATCACCATCTGATTGGGTATTTTGATTAATTAATTTACAGATTATTATTTATTACAATAAAAATATTTGGAAGCGTTATTCGTTGTAAAACTCTCCATATAAAACGGTAATAAAATCTATACACTTTACACACACAAAAGTTTTAATGTTGACACATGGCACTGATCACACATTATCTGTCAAAAACTGAAATAACAAACAAATAAATAATTATCCCTAAGTTATCTCCGTAAATCAAAATGTTGACATGGTTTGTGCAAGTTAAATTAAAGAATGTTCTGTACCCATTGGAACGATTTTTTATAATTCCAAACAGTAGTAATAGTTTTAAAAGCTGTTTTGAAATAAAAATTAACTGTTGATTTACAGTCTCTGAGTAAAAATATCAAGGAGGATAAACTATATTTAGCAACTATGACTCATTACAGTATTATGTTGTAAAAAAAATCATTTACTATGGTTTAAAATTTAGGGGAATGTGGGCTTTGCAGGACCTAAACATAATTATATATTTATGACGTCTTTAGTCAAATGATGTAATTTTTCATTTCTAATATTAATGATTTGGTCCAATCGTCTGGTTGTATCGTCAGGCTAAATCCTTTTGACACCTATTAAAAATAACTCACCAAAGCTACCACTGATATTACTTTGCATTATGTTACCGTACCAAACCCGTCACTTGCCGACTACATTCGAAAGTTTTAGGATAACTACTGAATTCAGGGATACACTATTGAACCCAAAAACTTAAAATTAAAGAATTTTAAGGAGTATTGAGCTAAACATAGTAATCACATAAAATGAGATGAAAATATGTACTGTTCTTACAGTATTCAGTCATTAAAAAGAAAGATGATTAATGATACGATGTAATAACACGACGAAATTGGAGCACAAGATTATACCATGAAAAAGCCAGTTTCGTAACATAAGGCTTCTTCCAACGGCCAATTATCGGTTTTCACGAAACGTATGCTCCGGTCGATTCGCTCACTTCACTAAGCTCAATTAGATCTGTTGTATTGTAGGACTAGCTATGAAAGAAAACATAAAACTAAATCAAGTCAAGTCAGTTCATGTCTATAAAAATTAGAGATAAGATGAGCCAAATAACAATAGCCATCTACGATGATGATTTTTTGATTGCCAACAGAACTTTAAAAATAAAGATAAATCTATACTAAAAAAATTTATCAAATAAGTGATTTAGGATGTCTCCTGTAAGTTCCAAGTGACCGGGTTACTAAAAAAGAGTACTGCATTACGTAAAAGGTACACAGAGTGTTGGTTTGGTGTTCCACGAGACTGGAAAAGATTTATAAGGTATGGCAGATGCAGATTGGGGATCGAATAAGATTGACCGATTGTCCATTGTAATTCTACATGTTGTTGGTTTTAATAGTAAATGCCTACCTATATCTTTTAAATGTGATCGATATCATGGTTTATCGGGTTTTACTTGTAAAATTCGCTACTCACAGTTAAGAAACAGATAGCGTCGTGTGTCAGATGTCCGAAATATCCGAAAGCTTAAACTTGTAAGCTTATTTGAATAGCTTATGAAAAATCGGATAAAACAGTTTTTATAATATAAATAGTTATAGAAAACGTGTTTTAAGAACACTTTTCACATATAAACTATGATTTAAAAGAATACTGTAGAAAAAATTTGAAATATGTAGTTGAGATGTGTACATTATAAAATAAATTCACCTAATTTCTTATAAACATTTTACAAGATTAAAAATTCACTATTAATAATCGCACAAAACCACACTTTCAACAGATAACAATTAAACAATGATAACGAAAAAACCCGACTGCATAAAAGTAATGAACTAAAAAGAGAAAAACAAGCATCACAATATCTATATATAATTGAACTGTGGGTGTATTTAAATAATATTTATATATTTAAAATGATATTTTTATGTCACAACCACCTATTTAAAAAAATTATGGCACTTTATATTCGTCCAGTCGCTTAAGCTGTAGAGCCAATGAAATGGACATACATACATATATACATACATACGCTCGAAAAACATTACCCTCCTTCTAACGCAGTAGGTTAAAAAAAAACTATAGGGTAAAATCAGCAGATCTCCAGCATTTATGTACAGTAAGTAAGTACAATCGGAGATTCTTTAATAAAATTAGAGGAATAACATTAAATTTTAAGTACTTTTTAAAAGAGAATTAAAATAAAATTTGTTTTTGTTTTATTTATGTGTTTAAAATTGTTAAGTTATCAATATGTATTGTACTTATATTTAAAAAAACGTCATATTTATGTTCGTATTTTTTTTTTCGGTTTTACATAATTTTATGTGGATACATGAAATTTTGTAAAATCGCTGCGAATGTCCAAAATCCGCAATGTCGTTAATTAAAGAATTTATTAAACCTCAGCAAGTAAAAACTAGGTATCAATAAATACTGTCTACATTTATACGCAAAACTCATACTAGATAGGTATTATTTCTACAAATTCTCTCCAAACATGAAAGAAAACGCACCGTCTAGTAAATAACAGCCTAAAGTTATTTTATCAGCTACAGAAAAATCATAATGGTTTAGTTAATTGGTGTTTAAGATTGTACAAACATCATTAGTGATCGTTAAAAAAGGCGAGAACTTATGGTTAGCAAGCAAGCAACTGACCCAAAAAATCGATATTTCTAACAATTAGGTGTTTTGATAGATTGTACCTACCTAGTCGTAGATTATAAAGTAACAATATTATTAAGTTAATATATTTTTTCTGTAAAACTTACCGTAAAATTGAAAGCCAATGGGCGTAATTTATAATAAATATCACGTTTTATTTGTTGTTGCGGTTTTGGCCACACTTCCCCTTTCGTCGGTGGAAATTGCGGACCAGGTTCAACAATAATAATACTGGCCACTAAAATAACGCTGAGCGCGTTAAAAATAATAACGTGCCTCAGCATTGTGGCGAACCAGTATATTATTGTATTATTCGGTTGACAGCCCGCCGTAAACTGTTATTTATAATGATCATTTGTCAATATATACGGCCATAGATTGATAAGGCTCAAAACAAAATAAGGAAAACTGTAACAAAAAATTCAATCGATGGTAGAAATTCTGAGTGAAAGTGTAAATTTATTAGTGTATAGGTTGAAATTAACGCTAAAAGACTCTAAGAATATTGGTTTAGAACAGTAAAAGTAGTAATGTTGCTTTATAGGTCATTAATTCTGTAAAAGTTTGACTAGTAGGGACCAAATGTGTATGTTAAATAATTAAATGCAGCACTTATAATTTTAAGATAAGATTGCTCTTTATTTCGCTTGCAATGCAATGCAAACTTTGTTAAGTTCGTGGCCATAACTCTCTTCCTAAGAAGAAGTCTGCTTCCAGCGTGTGTATGAAAGGACAGATTGATTGTCATTAAAGTTTCGAATTGGATAAGTCTTATTCCTACAAAATGTATAATACGTCGCTTCGCACATTGTGTGTGTTTTGTTCAGAATGCACACAGTATGTAAGAATTATGGGAAAGGCCGACAATCAAATTAAGCGACGTGCAATCGGAGTGCAGCAATCAATTCACTCTTGCAACTATATTATATAAAATTAAAGAATAAATGTTCATACGTTCCCTACCAATTTTATACAACTCTTATGTGGCTTAACATTTCCAATTTTCTCATAAAATAAAAAACCGGTATTACAGTTACAGCTGCAAACTTCAATAAATTAAAGCAGACCGTCTCACTATGCTCAGTGTTACAAGGCGAAATAATTTATGCAGGCTTATCTGTGCGTCTCTATTATTGACGTTTCATTTTGGGGGCGGGTATCGTATCGTCATTATTGTAGCTAATTTTCTCTAAAAGATGAGATAATTCAGCCTTTTCGAGTTCGTTGGAGTTTCTATACCTATTTACTTTATCTAATGATTTTGCTCCTAGCACAACAGGTAAGTTTTTTTATTTAAATGATGTATATATTTACCGCTAAGTGGATACAAATTGGGTGTTACATTACCGTATCCTGCCTGTCCTATTGATTCGTAATCAGCCCACTGGAACTCGTCCTCCTAATTCTATCTATAACTGGACAGGAGAAATTATTTCTTTCTAAACTGTGATAGCATGTTGTGGGTAGATAATATAACTGTTAAATGTTATAAAACCAACGAAATATTGTCAAGAATAGCGATTCACTAACTTTATACTACTGCTCTAGGCTTAAATCAAGATGATTGGGGGCCTGTTCGTGTATAATCACAAGGGCGAAGTCTTAATCTCGCGGGTGTACCGCGATGACATAGGGCGGAATGCTGTAGACGCTTTCAGAGTGAACGTAATCCACGCAAGGCAGCAAGTGCGTTCACCGGTTACCAACATCGCGAGGACTTCATTTTTCCATATCAAGGTATGATTTTTTCAAAAATTACAAATTCTCATAAGAATTTTTTACACTTCATAAGATATAGGTACTACACTTTACTGCTAAAATGTTCTGAGTGGTGGGATTAAAAATATGGAGTGACATTCCAGTACAACATGCGGGAATTGTTAGAGCTGACTGAGGGAGACTTAAAGAAGGAAAAATTTAAACAAACCCTATATTAACCTATCTGACCAGTATGGTAGACCAACACCTCATTTTAAGGTGATGTACTTTCCTGCATCTACTTTTTACTGCCTCTGTGGTGCAGTGGTAGCATGTGCAACTGCTGTGCTTGAGGTTCAGGTCTAACTCCCAGTTTAGACTAAATGATTGTGTAAGCTGTAAATATATTTACAAAAAAAGTATATATAATATGTCTATCAGTTTTCTACCATAGGCTCTGATTAGTGAGGGACTAGATGGTGTTGTGATTCATCATCATCATCATCATCAACAGCCTTCAACAGTCCACTGCTGGACATAGGCCTCTCCTTAGAAGGAGGTTTTGCCTTCTATACCACGCTGGCCAGACGGGTTGGTATAGGGTTGGTTTCAAGTTTTCCTTCTCTTTGCATCGATGTTGTCTTGCGTAGTTTGCCCCTTAGTCGCCTTTTACGATTGGATTTTGTGATTCACATACCTGAAATATTTCTTATTTAGATATTTCAATATTAACTGTCACCCCTAGTCACCTGAAGTAGGTGACTATGAGCAATGGTACTTATTACAATCAGGTGACCTGCTTACCTTATTATCATCCCATACTATAAAAAACAAATATCTATCATTCCATCACTGATTAGCATCATGGAATGTCCAACAGAGAGCAAACATATGGCTGGCAGCTGTTACCAAGCAGAATGTGAATGCTGCAATGGTATTTGAGTTCCTTCTCAAGATCATAGATGTGATGCAGTCATACTTCGGCAAGATCTCCGAGGAAAACATCAAGAACAACTTTGTTCTTATCTATGAGTTGCTTGATGGTAGGTCTTTAATGTTTAATAATTCTTTTTCTGGACAAGCCAAATCAATGAGGGCTACTGTGAGTGAATTCGCCGTCAGAAACGCTAGTGTAGAATTAGGTCTGAAATGTCAAAATAGTTTATTTCTGTAGGCAAAAGTATTTTTCTAACGAAAGTTATGTGTGTAAGCAGAGCTGAGAAAAAGAGGTGCAAAATGAAGCGTCAAATTTGACATCTAGGACCTCATTCTACAGTGGTCTGCGGCCACTGGCTGCCACAAAAAAGGTGACCCTGATTGTTGATCTTTAGCAAGTAGCATCTATAAGATGATACACAGATAAAAAATATCATATCTATGATGATGTAATTTCTGATCTATAACTAAATAAAAACTCATGTTCATAGACAATATTTTTTTAACCCTATCACTATTAACTGTTGAATCTGTTCTAGCTCACTTAAATATGTTATTCGTTCAAAATATATGTTACATGTGGTTTTGAATATGCCTTACTAGCTGTAAACCAAATGTGGGTCTTCTTCGGAAGGGAAACACCCACCAATTTCAGTGAGAAAACTTATAGCTGCACGAATTAGCAGTTTCACAATTAAACTTATGAAAAATATTAATATCTATATGAAAATTAGTTTAGATGATTAATTTTTAAAGTACATAGTTGACACTAATATTGTACATAAATACTAATAAAAATGAAGAGACATTTCTTCCCACAGTAAGTCTCAGGAAAAGCTGTCCAATATGTAAAAATATTTGTAAAAAATTTACTCCCAGACATAAATGTCATTTAGTAATAAGACTTCCCCTTTTTTTTTTAAATTACAGAGATCCTGGACTTTGGCTACCCGCAGAACTCTGACACTGGTGTGCTGAAGACGTTCATCACTCAACAGGGTATCAAGTCTGCCTCCAAAGAGGAACAAGCTCAGATAACCTCACAAGTAAGCTACTGAAATGTAGTAACTATGTGTGTAAATAAAAAATAAAATAGTTTTAAAAAACTAAACAAACACACTTTAAACTAATATTGTTATTGTTACATTAAAATTATTTTTTACGTTTTAGTTTAAAAGCGTGTTTGTTTAGTTTTTTAAAACATTTTTTTTTAGAAAGACTAAAAACAACTAATTTGTTTAATTTTTTTTATTTTTTAGTTTTTTTTTCAAATTAGTGTATTGTTATCAGTCCTCGATAAATCTACAAAGTTTGAACGAAATCTGTCCGTTGAAAGTGGGTCAAACTTTTTTTTCTGTTCTGGCTTAACTCTGGAATGGCTAAACCAATTCTGACTCCACTAATTCTAAAATATCTGATTACAATAAATCACATTGGTTTTTGTATAATAATACAATCTCAAATTCTTATTAATCAAAATTAAAATAATTCATATTAATATTCGGGGGGGTAGGTTGTTCGCGTCCGTAGGAAGATTGCCCTTTGATACCCTACACGTCCCCCCCGGGTGGCGCTAAAAGAACAACAACGCCGAGCAACAGGCGGCTGTAACTAACCTGTACAAGGCTACTACGAGCCTAGAGGCATTAAATACCCTCTAAAAGAGTAGAATGGGACCTTGGGGAAGTCTCAGTTTCTTTTCCCACCTTTTATTTTTTAATATGGAAAGTCAGAATAACGAGAGTAATTTGTCATGCGATCCGGCTAACCCCCGGCGCCCCCTGGTACCCGGGCCAGAGGGTGTGAAATTGGCTACCGAAGGCTGCGTAGAAGCGGGCAACCAGGCTTCTATATCAGCAAATGCTACTGGAAACAAGAAGATGATTCAACAGGCGTTTCATCCTAGCCTGTTTATAAGTAGGCCCAAAAGTTCCTCCGTCGGAACAATACCCAAACCTCCGGCCTCCACAAATCAAACACCAACCGAAAAGAAAGAGGATACACCAACTCTACTACACCCTAACGAAATCAACCCTCAACCTCCTCAATGGCAAAGAGTTCCATCAGGAAGTAACCGAAAAAGGAAGAAAATTTCTACAACTCCGTCTCCGGAGGGAATCAAAACTGTTAACAGATTTGGTAGCTTACCTGTCGACCGCAATGAAAAAGATGAAGAGATCATATTAATAAAACCCAGCAAGCCGCCACCAATAGTCCTTTATGGTGTCGAAGATGTCAGCGAACTGACCAAGCTACTAGTAACTGTTGTCGATGGGGATCTGTTCACTTTTAAAATAGTTAACCGGAACCAAATGCGAATTAGCTGCACAGAATTGGAAGTGTACAAAAAGCTTATTTCACTGGTTCGTGAAAAGGGACTCGTAGGACATACTTTTAACAGGAAAGATCAAAGAAATTATAGAATAGTTATAAGAAATCTCCACCATTCTACTCCTATAAGTGCTATAAAGGAAGATATTGAAAGTACAGGAAACTCGATAGTAGGAGAAATAATTAATGCAAAATATGGACCCGATAAGAGACCGACATCAACTTTCTTTGCGAACCTTTTACCTAGTCCCAACAACAGAAAAGTGAAGGATCTTAAGTATATCTACCACCAACTAGTCGTTATAGAAGATCCAAAAAAGAAAAAATCTATAGTGCAGTGTCAACGTTGTCAGCAATACGGCCACTCAAAGAATTACTGTATGAGACCATTCCGATGTGTGAAATGTGGAGATTCTCATAAAACTTCAGAATGCACCAAGCGTGACCGAAACACTCCGGCTACATGTGCACTTTGTTATGGACCTCACCCTGCCAACTACAAAGGATGTGAGGTGTATAGGGAAATCCTCGCAAGAAAAACAGCAACGTCTTGGCCTACAAAGAGAAATGCCGCACCAATACCAAAGGTAACAGATTTCCCTATCCTTGGATCTGACTCTGACCAAGCAAAGATAACACCTAATGCTAATGCTGGTAAAAAGGAAAACAAATCAGACACGGTTAAATTCAGTGGACCTAGATGGCCAACGGTTAAAGAATCCTCAACAAAAGAAGCTACTCTCACAGAACATCAAGAGAGCAACACATTAGAAAAACTGTTAATAAAACAAAATGAAAAATTCGAGTTAATCCTACAACACATGAGTACATTAATGCAACTCATAACATCACTGATTACCAAACTCAAATAATGACAGCACTACGTATGGCAACCTGGAACCCGAATGGTCTGGCTCCAAACAGGGATGAAGTGAGTCTCCTCCTAAATGAACAAAAACTCGATGTAATTCTCATCTCGGAAGCTCATTGCACCACTTCATCAAGTGTAAAGGTTCGAGGATACAGAACCTACATGACAAACCATCCGGATGGAACAGGACATGCCGGCACGGCAATCATTGTGCGAGATACCATCAAACACGACGTTTTACCAGAATATAGGACCGAGCACATTCAAGCAACTACAATTGCAGTTAGGGACAGTTGTGGCTATTTCAACATATCGGCTGTATACTGCCCGCCCAGACACAATATATCGAAAATATGTTCAATAATTACTTTAACACCCTAGGGGGCAGATTTATATCAGGCGGCGACTGGAATGCAAAACACACATGTTGGGGATCCAGGTTAACCACAACGAGAGGCAGGCAGTTGCAGGCTAGCGTAAGAACAATGAATCTGTGCACGATATCTACAGGTGAACCGACATACTGGCCCACAGATCCGAATAAAATTCCAGACCTCTTAGACTTCTTCATCAGCAAGGGCTTATCTAGTTCCTATTTCCGAGCCGAATCTTGCCTGGATGGATCCTCAGACCACACACCCGTCTTGCTTAGTGTCAGTGCTATGATAGTTGAAGTTGAGAGACCACCTACATTATGTAACAATCATACCGATTGGCAGTCATTCCGCGAATACATAGAGGATAATATAAACTTGAAAATAGCTCTCAAGTGTCCCGAAGATATTGAAGAGGCAACAAAAAATATAACCCTGCTAATACAGGAGGCCTGTTGGAAAACTACTCCACTATCAACAGAGATACGCAGTAACACTACAAACTGGCCACTAGAGATCAAGTACCGAATCCTTGAAAAGCGGCGACTAAGACGAGTATGGCAGCTTAGTAGAAATGCGAATGATAAACGAGCATTTAATAAATCCATACAAGAGCTAAGAATATTCCTGAAAGAATGGCACGATGCTACACTCGAAGCTAAACTAGAATCTCTTAACCCCATGGCATCCAGTAACTATTCCCTATGGAAATTTACTAAGTCATACAACAGACCCCAGGTAGCTAAACCCCCTATAAGAAAGAGGAATGACGTCTGGGCTAAAACCGCCCTAGAAAAGGCTAACCTGTTTGCTGATCACCTAGCTGCTGTTTTCTCACCCAATGAAACAAACGATCTGGAGACGCAAGGAGAAGTGGAGCGTTTTCTTCATGAACCATATCAGATGGCGTTACCACCTCATCCGGTGAGGGTCTCAGAAGTTTGGCAAACAATCAAGAGCCTTAAAGGCCGAAAAGCTCCAGGATATGATCTGGTAACAAAAGAGGTACTACAGCAATTACCTAAAAAGGCAATAGTATACTTGACTACCCTATATAACGGAATTTTAAGAGTACAATACTTCCCTGCTCTGTGGAAAGTCTCAAAAATAATAATGATCCACAAGGAAGGTAAACCTCCAAATGATGTTGAATCCTATCGGCCGATCAGTCTCCTGCCAATTCTGTCTAAAGTCTTTGAAAAATTGATCTTGCAAAGAATTCTACCAATCCTGAGCGAGGACAAAATATTACCTGATCATCAATTTGGGTTTAGACAGTCTCACTCAACAGTCGAGCTAGTCCATAGGGTGACCTATACAATAAGAGAATCCCTAGAAAATAAGGAATATTGTTCCGCGGCATTTCTTGATATACAACAGGCATTCGACAAGGTGTGGCACGAAGGTCTTCTCTATAAGATTAAGAAATATCTACCACATAGTTTCCACATGTTGATGCGGTCCTATCTATCAGACAGGTTTTTTCAAGTTCTGGAATCGGGCGAAACGTCTAACTTCCATGACATAAAAGCTGGTGTCCCGCAGGGTTCAGTGCTGGGCCCACTGTTATACACAATCTTCACAGCAGATCTGCCTGCGGTAGCAGGAGTCACCACAGCGACTTTTGCTGATGATACCGCACTTTTGGCAAGCAGCAGAAATCCCGCAACAGCATCCCATCTTCTACAAAAAGGGTTAACCGAAATAAATAAGTGGTTGAATAGATGGAAAATCAAAGCAAGCGCATCCAAATCAATCCACATAACGTTTACTCTGAAAAAAGGAGATTGCCCCCCAGTACTTCTTGGAGATAACCTTCTTCCTCACTCTGACAAAGTAAAATACCTTGGCCTCCATTTGGATCGCAGACTTACCTGGAAAAATCATATAAAATCCAAAAGAGATGAGCTTAACATAAAATATAAAACTATGCTCTGGCTGATAGGACGAAACAGCAAACTATCAACTGACAACAAACTCCTAATATATAAGATGCTACTAAAACCTGTGTGGATGTATGGGATACAGCTCTGGAGAAGCGCCAGCAACTCAAATATTTCCATGATACAGAGAACACAAAACATCATTTTGCGCACAATATCCAATGTTCCTTGGTTCATTACAAACAATGAAATTCATGCCAACCTACAAATGACCACAGTGAAGGAAGAAATTAGAGCTGCTTCTAAAATATATCAACACCGGCTTGCCTCACACCCCAATCAATTGGCAACCCAGCTTAAAACCCAAAGACATCTTGGGCGCCTAAAGAGGCATGATGTACTGCAGCTGCATGCGAGGGTGTAAGCTCCCTTATGCCACGAGTAGTGCCTTTAGTGGAAGGCTCACTCATCACGCCAACTATCGCACCACCTATCCGCTTATAGTCCGAGGACTGATTGCAGATAAAAAAAAAAAAAAAAAAAAAAAAATATTAATATTCACACTAAACTAGGTCAATTTTCAAGTTAAAAATTCATTTAAACTCAGTATTGATTTACCTCAAACTCATACATGCCATTAAAGCTATCTTCAAAGGTTTTACATGGCCTTGTGTTAAATGGTATGATGAATACAATAATGTTCTTATTCCAGGTCACCGGTCAGATAGGATGGCGTCGCGAAGGTATCAAGTACCGTCGCAATGAACTATTCCTCGACGTTCTGGAGTACGTCAACTTGCTCATGTCACCGCAAGGTAACTTTAATTCTGTACATATGACAACTGATAACTATCACTATCTTAAATAGTATAGTTTTTTGAACTTTGTTATTGTGAATTACACAAAGTTGTTTCATTCCTTTAAGTAAAAAAGTTTATTTCATTGCGCGCATTGTATACAAGCTCTGCTTAGATTGGGATTAGATAGCGTTGTTGTGAAATATCTGAAATATGTATTATAGTTTTTTTTTTGTTTTTTTAAAAGTGTAAGCCTATCAAATTTGACTGCCTCGTTGGTCTAGTGGTTAGCGTATGCGGCTGCTGATCTAGAGGTCTCGGGTTCGATTCCCGGGTCGGACCAAATATTATTTGTGTGATTCACAAATATTTGTTTCGGAGTCTGGGTGTTTTCTATGTATAATATGTATGTATTTACAAAAAAAAAAGTATGTTTATGTATTTATATCAGTTGTCTAGTACCCATAACACAAGCTCTGCTTAGCTTGGGACTAGATGATGTTGTGTGTCAGATGTCCAAAATATTTATTTATTTATAAATTGACTCTACTCTGCCTGATGGAAAATATGAGTAGAATCCAGGAGTAGGGGTCACCATCCGCACTGTAAGGGTAAGTAATGTAGCATGGTGACCCATGGATGTTTCTGCATTGTTCTCCCAGCCTTTGGAAGCCGGGTATGTATGATGCAGAATGATTGGGCCTCCCGTCTCACACTCACCAACGAAATACGCCTGCAAGGATGCTGTCATTATTAGGATGGTCTTCTGTGTGAGGGTAGTACTGCCCCGGTCGTGCCGGCCCATTCGTGCTGAAAACAGCGTGGCTCTATCACCTTTTGTAACAATATGGATGGATATAACTCCTTTATATTAGTTTAGATTTATAAAAATGAATTGTTTACGTCCTTTGTTATTAAATCATCTTAATTATTTCCACAGGTCAAGTGTTATCAGCTCATGTGGCGGGCAAAGTGGTGATGAAGTCCTACTTGTCTGGCATGCCGGAGTGCAAGTTTGGCATTAACGATAAGATTGTCATGGAGGCCAAAGGGAAGGGCAATGGTAAGTATATTCTATATGTAGTACATGTTAGTTTAAATATTTAAGTATCATTATGTACTACTGAAGTACACCACCAACTACCCAATATTTTACAATATCCCTACAAAGGAGCAATGATAAGTATATGGTATATGTAGTACATGTTAGTTTAAATATTTAAGTATCATTATGTACTACTGAAGTACACCACCAACTACCCAATATTTTACAATATCCCTACAAAGGAGCAATGATAAGTATATGGTATATGTAGTACATGTTAGTTTAAATATTTAAGTATCATTATGTACTACTGAAGTACACCACCAACTACCCAATATTTTACAATATCCCTACAAAGGAGCAATGATAAGTATATGGTATATGTAGTACATGTTAGTTTAAATATTTAAGTATCATTATGTACTACTGAAGTACACCACCAACTACCCAATATTTTACAATATCCCTACAAAGGAGCAATGATAAGTATATGGTATATGTAGTACATGTTAGTTTAAATAATTAAGTATCATTATGTACTACTGAAGTACACCACCAACTACCCAATATTTTACAATATCCCTACAAAGGAGCAATGATAAGTATATGGTATATGTAGTACATGTTAGTTTAAATAATTAAGTATCATTATGTACTACTGAAGTACACCACCAACTACCCAATATTTTACAATATCCCTACAAAGGAGCAATGATAAGTATATGGTATATGTAGTACATGTTAGTTTAAATAATTAAGTATCATTATGTACTACTGAAGTACACCACCAACTACCCAATATTTTACAATATCCCTACAAAGGAGCAATGATAAGTATATGGTATATGTAGTACATGTTAGTTTAAATAATTAAGTATCATTATGTACTACTGAAGTACACCACCAACTACCCAATATTTTACAATATCCCTACAAAGGAGCAATGATAAGTATATGGTATATGTAGTACATGTTAGTTTAAATAATTAAGTATCATTATGTACTACTGAAGTACACCACCAACTACCCAATATTTTACAATATCCCTACAAAGGAGCAATGATAAGTATATGGTATATGTAGTACATGTTAGTTTAAATAATTAAGTATCATTATGTACTACTGAAGTACACCACCAACTACCCAATATTTTACAATATCCCTACAAAGGAGCAATGATAAGTATATGGTATATGTAGTACATGTTAGTTTAAATAATTAAGTATCATTATGTACTACTGAAGTACACCACCAACTACCCAATATTTTACAATATCCCTACAAAGGAGCAATGATAAGTATATGGTATATGTAGTACATGTTAGTTTAAATAATTAAGTATCATTATGTACTACTGAAGTACACCACCAACTACCCAATATTTTACAATATCCCTACAAAGGAGCAATGATAAGTATATGGTATATGTAGTACATGTTAGTTTAAATAATTAAGTATCATTATGTACTACTGAAGTACACCACCAACTACCCAATATTTTACAATATCCCTACAAAGGAGCAATGATAAGTATATGGTATATGTAGTACATGTTAGTTTAAATAATTAAGTATCATTATGTACTACTGAAGTACACCACCAACTACCCAATATTTTACAATATCCCTACAAAGGAGCAATGATAAGTATATGGTATATGTAGTACATGTTAGTTTAAATAATTAAGTATCATTATGTACTACTGAAGTACACCACCAACTACCCAATATTTTACAATATCCCTACAAAGGAGCAATGATAAGTATATGGTATATGTAGTACATGTTAGTTTAAATAATTAAGTATCATTATGTACTACTGAAGTACACCACCAACTACCCAATATTTTACAATATCCCTACAAAGGAGCAATGATAAGTATATGGTATATGTAGTACATGTTTAAATAATTAAGTATCATTATGTACTACTGAAGTACACCACCAACTACCCAATATTTTACAATATCCCTACAAAGGAGCAATGATAAGTATATGGTATGTGTAGTACATGTTAGTTTAAATAATTAAGTATCATTATGTACTACTGAAGTACACCACCAACTACCCAATATTTTACAATATCCCTACAAAGGAGCAATGATAAGTATATGGTATATGTAGTACATGTTAGTTTAAATAATTAAGTATCATTATGTACTACTGAAGTACACCACCAACTACCCAATATTTTACAATATCCCTACAAAGGAGCAATGATAAGTATATGGTATATGTAGTACATGTTAGTTTAAATAATTAAGTATCATTATGTACTACTGAAGTACACCACCAACTACCCAATATTTTACAATATCCCTACAAAGGAGCAATGATAAGTATATGGTATATGTAGTACATGTTAGTTTAAATAATTAAGTATCATTATGTACTACTGAAGTACACCACCAACTACCCAATATTTTACAATATCCCTACAAAGGAGCAATGATAAGTATATGGTATATGTAGTACATGTTAGTTTAAATAATTAAGTATCATTATGTACTACTGAAGTACACCACCAACTACCCAATATTTTACAATATCCCTACAAAGGAGCAATGATAAGTATATGGTATATGTAGTACATGTTAGTTTAAATATTTAAGTATCATTATGTACTACTGAAGTACACCACCAACTACCCAATATTTTACAATATCCCTACAAAGGAGCAATGATAAGTATATGGTATATGTAGTACATGTTAGTTTAAATAATTAAGTATCATTATGTACTACTGAAGTACACCACCAACTACCCAATATTTTACAATATCCCTACAAAGGAGCAATGATAAGTATATGGTATATGTAGTACATGTTAGTTTAAATAATTAAGTATCATTATGTACTACTGAAGTACACCACCAACTACCCAATATTTTACAATATCCCTACAAAGGAGCAATGATAAGTATATGGTATATGTAGTACATGTTAGTTTAAATAATTAAGTATCATTATGTACTACTGAAGTACACCACCAACTACCCAATATTTTACAATATCCCTACAAAGGAGCAATGATAAGTATATGGTATATGTAGTACATGTTAGTTTAAATAATTAAGTATCATTATGTACTACTGAAGTACACCACCAACTACCCAATATTTTACAATATCCCTACAAAGGAGCAATGATAAGTATATGGTATATGTAGTACATGTTAGTTTAAATAATTAAGTATCATTATGTACTACTGAAGTACACCACCAACTACCCAATATTTTACAATATCCCTACAAAGGAGCAATGATAAGTATATGGTATATGTAGTACATGTTAGTTTAAATAATTAAGTATCATTATGTACTACTGAAGTACACCACCAACTACCCAATATTTTACAATATCCCTACAAAGGAGCAATGATAAGTATATGGTATATGTAGTACATGTTAGTTTAAATAATTAAGTATCATTATGTACTACTGAAGTACACCACCAACTACCCAATATTTTACAATATCCCTACAAAGGAGCAATGATAAGTATATGGTAAATGTAGTACATGTTAGTTTAAATAATTAAGTATCATTATGTACTACTGAAGTACACCACCAACTACCCAATATTTTACAATATCCCTACAAAGGAGCAATGATAAGTATATGGTATATGTAGTACATGTTAGTTTAAATAATTAAGTATCATTATGTACTACTGAAGTACACCACCAACTACCCAATATTTTACAATATCCCTACAAAGGAGCAATGATAAGTACACTACCGGTCAAAAGTTTTTGCCCACCCTATAATTTTCGTGATACAGAACAAATAAAAGCAATACGATCGATTTTTATATTTATATTTTAAAGAACATTTATAGATTAGATTATAGTAATAATAAAACTACAGTCTGTAATTGTTGAATATTTAAATTTTTGATTCATCGATGTAACCCGTCCCTTTGCTTTTATTATTTCGGTGCACAATCTTGGCATTCTCTGTATCAATTTCGACAAATAATTTTCATCTATTTGATTCCATTCGTTTTTCAGGATATTCCAAAGATGTGAAGTGGAAGTAGGACACTGCTTTCTTACTTCCCTGTCCAATTTTTCCCACAACAACTCAATCGGGTTGATGTCGGGCGACTGTGACGGCCAAATCATAACTTCCAGTACATTCTTCTTTCCCAATTCTTTTAAATACTCTTTGCACAGCTTCGAGGAATGCTTGGGATCGTTGTCATGCTGGAAGATAAATTTTCTGCCGATCAGGCGCTGGCCAGAACGTATTACATTTTCCTTTAATATTTTTTTATAGCCTTCTTTCCTTAAAATTCCTTCAATTTTCACCAGATCTCCAGTCGCCCGTCCTCCAAAACATCCCCAAACCATCACCGAGCCTCCACCGTGTTTTACAGTCGGGATTACACATGGATCTAACATCCGTTCTTCCTTCGACCTGCGTACGAAAACTCTTCTCTTAGACCCGAAAACCTCAAACTTAGACTCATCACTCCATAAAACTCTCTCCCACTCTTCATGCCCCCAATTTTTATGTTCTTTAGCCCACTGCAACCTCTTAATTTTATTTTGACGTCTTAAAAGAGGTTTCTTCACTGCCACTCTTCCAAAAAGGCCAGCTTCTCTCAATCTCCTTTTTACTGTAGAAGTACTCAAAGGCTGATCCCTAGATTCATTGATCTGAGCTGCTATCTCTGGACCCGTAAGTCGTCTATCACGTTTACTAATCAATATAATACGTTTATCTTCAGCGATTGTGGTCTTTCGCGGCCGCCCTGAACGTTTTCTATCGCCAAAGCTCCTGGTGGATGCATATTTTTTCACGTTGTAGTCCACGGTACGTCGAGATATTTTTAATTGCGCTGCAATGGTTCGGTTACTTTTGCCTAGATAATGAAGACTGGCGATTAATGCACGAGTTTCAACCGATAGTTCCTTGGTTTTACCCATTTTAAAAATTACAAGTCTGCAATTTGCGTCAACGAAAACAATTCGTATACGAACTTAACAAAAAGATGTCTGTCTTGGTACAAAAAGTATAAATCACAGCACGTTCTTGGGTCTCACATGTCTAACTGGGACTAAACTACAATTATAAACACAGAAGAAATAATTCACAGTTAAATTTAAATAAACAAATCAGCCGTACTTGAAAGTTTTAACTTGTCGCACTCACCTGCAAAATATAAACATATGCTAGTATAAATTAAACAAATAAAGGAAACTATTATTTTTGGTTTGTATAACATCATTTGTACCTCTGCTTGACAATATGAAAGGGAAATTTGCTAAAGTGTATTATTTTGAAATTTTATAAATAGATTATGGGGTGGGCAAAAACTTTTGACCGGTAGTGTATATGGTATATGTAGTACATGTTAGTTTAAATAATTAAGTATCATTATGTACTACTGAAGTACACCACCAACTACCCAATATTTTACAATATCGCTACAAAGGAGCAATGATAAGTATATGGTATATGTAGTACATGTTAGTTTAAATAATTAAGTATCATTATGTACTACTGAAGTACACCACCAACTACCCAATATTTTACAATATCCCTACAAAGGAGCAATGATAAGTATATGGTATATGTAGTACATGTTAGTTTAAATAATTAAGTATCATTATGTACTACTGAAGTACACCACCAACTACCCAATATTTTACAATATCCCTACAAAGGAGCAATGATAAGTATATGGTATATGTAGTACATGTTAGTTTAAATAATTAAGTATCATTATGTACTACTGAAGTACACCACCAACTACCCAATATTTTACAATATCCCTACAAAGGAGCAATGATAAGTATATGGTATATGTAGTACATGTTAGTTTAAATAATTAAGTATCATTATGTACTACTGAAGTACACCACCAACTACCCAATATTTTACAATATCCCTACAAAGGAGCAATGATAAGTATATGGTATATGTAGTACATGTTAGTTTAAATAATTAAGTATCATTATGTACTACTGAAGTACACCACCAACTACCCAATATTTTACAATATCCCTACAAAGGAGGCCTGGAAAAGATCAATCAATAAGACTTCCTATTAAAATATCTAATGTTGATCTTCAAATATGTCATCATCATCAACAGCCTTTAACAGTCCACTGCTGGACATAGGCCTCTCCTTAGAAAGGAGGTTTTGGCCTACTATACCACGCTGGCCAGACGGGTCGGTTTCAAGTTTTCCTTCTCTTTGCATCGATGTTGTCTTGCGTAGTTTAACCCTTAGTCGCCTTTTACAACACCCGCGGGATGAATAGGGGTGGTGACACTCTGTATTCTTAATCCGTCACCACACGTATGTATGTACACGGACGGAATATGTATTTCTGAACAATTTTATACTTTAGTCGTGGGCAATGAAATTGTATCCATCTAAATACACAAAAATCTATGTTTTTCTGTTGTCCTTTATAAAATCGTCAACTATTGAACCAATTTAAATGAAATTTGTTTCACAAGTAGACCAAAGCTTGAGAAGAAAGGACTTAGGCTACTTTCGCGATAAAAGACATAGACGCGGACGGAGCCGCGGGCGAAAGCTAGTTATAATTAGTAAATATTTAAATTTTTGATTTATATGATAACTATGTATACTACTTTTTAATATGGGGTAGGCGCAAACAAGCAGACAGATACAGCCAAGTATATAAAATTAAGAATACTGTTTTGACAATTCATCATAATAGAGATTCTGTACCTGATCTATTTGCGGTTGTGTCCGATAGCCGTTCCATCAGATTTTGAGAATGAAGGAACAAAGAGTGCACCTGTGTTTGTGCACACCCTTGTGCACTTATATCTTGCATAATTGACTGGTCTTTATATAAATAATAATAATAACTCTCTCTTTATTGTACACCAGAATAGAAACATAATATAAACTGCAGTTGTGACGAAATTGACTCAAAAAGCGTATTTCATTCAGTTTATAAAAGTGATAAATTGTCTTCAGGCGGCATATCGGGCAATACAGACAGTGACCCGGCGCGGTCAGGCAAGCCGGTGGTGGTGATCGACGACTGCCAGTTCAACCAGTGCGTCAAGCTCAGCAAGTTCGAGACGGAACACTCCATCTCTTTCATACCACCTGATGGAGAATTTGAGCTTATGAGGTAAGGATCTTTCTTCCTCTATTGATAATTATAGTATATTCTACCATATTATATCTGGGGTCTGAAGTCACAGGTATGGTAAGCCAGGGTTCTATTAATATTAATGATCGTCCAAAAGTTTCGGCCACTTTCGGCCAAAAAGACCAACGTTTTGGCTAAAGAACCGAAACTACCTGTGAACGTCCTTCACTATGTTGATAGCTCACAGGCTCAGACCGTAGGAACATTCTAATTATGTAACAATTGCTTACATCCAGGTACCGCACTACAAAAGACATCTCTCTACCATTCCGTGTGATTCCCTTGGTCCGTGAGGTTGGCCGCACCAAGATGGAGGTGAAGGTAGTTCTCAAGAGCAACTTCAAGCCCTCGTTGCTCGGCCAGAAGATCGAAGTGAAGATACCCACTCCGTTGAACACTAGCGGAGTGCAGCTTATCTGTTTGAAAGGGAAGGCCAAGTATAAGGCTTCGGAGAATGCCATTGTTTGGAAGTAAGTACTGTATCAAAGTAACAGATTTTTTTATTAAATGCATACTTACACCAAAAAAGTAAATTACGGGTAATCTCTGGAACGGATGGACCGATTTTGACTCTCTAAATTGTTTACTTTAAAATACCAGTTAACGTACTATTATCTCACAAATAATAACATTAAAATTATTACAGAATCAAACGCATGGCAGGCATGAAAGAGACCCAACTCTCAGCTGAAATCGAACTGTTGGAGACAGACACCAAGAAGAAGTGGACCAGACCACCCATCTCCATGGGATTCGAAGTACCATTCGCACCCTCTGGTTTCAAGGTAAAACATATGTCTGTAGATGTAATCACAATCTTCACTAATATTATAAATGCGAAAGTAACTCCATCTGTTTGTTCGTTTGTCCGGCTTTCACGGTAAAACTACTGAACCAATTTAAGTGAAATTTGTTTCACATAGCCTTGAGCCTCAGAAAGGACATAGGCTATATTTTAGGGCGGTGCCGCGGGCGAAAGCTAGCTAAATATACAAATAAATTAAAGTGTGTGTTTGTAATGTCAAATTCTTAAACAAAAGCAATAGGAATAAACCAAATTTAAAGAATAACAAACATTAATACATCTATACAAACTTTTAACATAGGAAGAGCACCATGTCTTGTAACATCTTTATACATTTGACTGCCTTGTTGGTCTAGTGGTTAGCGTATGCGGCTGCTGATCACGAGGATTCCCGGGTCGGACTAAATATTTGTGTGATCCACAAATATTTGTTTCGGAGTCTCAGTTTTTTCTATGTATAATATGTATGTATTTACAGAAAAAAATGATAATGTTTTTTATATGTTGTTTAGTAACCATAATACAAGCTCTGCTTAGTGTGGGACTAGATGATGTTGTGTCAGATGTCCGGAATATCTGTGCTTATTTAGATAAACATGTTACAAAGTACCTAAAGCAGTAGTTAAATTGTGTATTACATAAATTTAACGATTGTTCCAGGTCCGCTACTTGAAGGTGTTTGAGCCCAAACTGAACTACTCGGACCATGATGTTATCAAATGGGTGCGTTACATCGGCCGGTCGGGACTCTACGAGACGAGATGCTAAATATTCGCCGGATGTATGTGAGTGACATAGCACAACATTATTAACCGACTTCAAAGAAAGGAGGAGGAACTCAATTTCACTATTTTTTTTGTTACCTCTGAACTTTCGATTAGGTGAACCGATTTTTATAATTCTTATTTTATTTGAAAGGGATGAGGAAACTAGGATATGATTAAAGGATCCTGGGGAAATCGAGGGAACTCCTCAAATATCTTAGGTACACCACCTGTCGTGATTTGGGTACTTCGGAATGGCCTTTCCTTGAAGTCGGTTTTTCTTTTGTTAAAATTATTTTTATTGAATGCACGTATGGATTATTACCCGGTTACATTATCACGAGACCTGGCGTCGATGACGTCACGTCGTGTCGGCGCTCTGTTAAGGTGCGCAAAACAAGTATCCTCTAGTAGGATATTATTATAAACAATAAGATTACTAACAAAACAAAGATTGTGTTAATTAATTTAATGTAGGTAATATTATTATAATGATATGATTAAAATGATGAAAAATGAATGAAAAAATCTTGGTTAAGTGGGTCAAAAAGTGTTTATTGTAAATGTCCAAACTTAACAAAAATGTCCAACGTTGCAACAAAAACAATATTTTAATGTAACAGCAATAATAAAATAACAATAAAAGTCCAAACGTAACAATGAAATGTTTAAAAATATACCACGAAAACAAGTCGAAAACAAGTCGCAACGAAAGTGCAGATACGCGTCGTACTGACGCGCCGTGGCGAGCGCGGGGAACTGAAAGGAGAACGGGGCGGGAGATTCGCATTCCAGCGAGGTCTCGAGATAATGTAATCGGGTTGTAGGAGTTTATGCGGTCGCCACACCGCTTTCTACAGAAATAAGTGTTTTTTGTTCGACCCCACATAAAACATATCCTTGTATAAGTCACAAATTGTTTTGTTTTCAGTAATTCATTAAAATCTATTGCAGGACAATATCTACTAAAGGTTAAGATAAATCTAACAACCAAACTAAACTCCATCATCATCATCTTCTTAGCCTTTATTCCCAATATTATTTGGGATCGGCTAATATTTCAACCGGTTTTTTCATGAAATCAGTTTTTCCACGGAGCGATTGGCATCGGACTTCCGCAACCCTAAGGGAGAACTAAAATTCGAAGATTGAACTAAAATCTGTCATATAATGACTGACGTCACAAGTCTCTTGTTTTATTCCATTATTTGTTGATGTGGAGGTCATCCTCACAGATTTCTTCGCTTAATGAGGGGGGTAAGGAGTTTGACGTACTTTTACGCTATTGAAAACTGCCCCAGTGTGCCTCTGCATTCGTTCTTCTGATACATTGTCTCAACAAGACGGTCCCCGTCAATCGTCGGTCGCAGTTGTCCATATAGCGCTCACTGAATACACTGGTGGCTTTTCGGGCCTATATCTGTTCGGACGACTAATTGGCCCAGATTGAAGCCCTCAGGATGATCCGGGAACAATGAATGCTCTTCGGATTGCAGACTGCGGAGCATGCCTAACAAAAATACAAATGGTTCCCTTCTGACTTATTTATGAGCTCTGCTAACTTAATTTTTGTTACCCTTGATAAATAATAATTAATTATGTGTTTAAAATTCTCTAAATTAATTCTATTTCTTTTTTTATTTTTACAGGAATGCACATTGGATCGTGAAATACAGAATATGCTTCAGAAATGGCGTGTTACATAATATATTTTTTTGTATATAATTTCGACATTTGAGATTCATTTCGAATAATAAACTATTTCATTTGAAGTTAGAACGGATGGTTCGGTATGCAGGTTCATACTATGTATTTTTTTTAATTGGAATTAAATTCAAAGTCCAATGAGACGGCAAAACACAATATTTAAAATTATAAACTCATGTATTTTTTTTTTATCAAAATGTAAACTATCCCAAAGATGCAGAAGCATTTCATTAAGCTGCCATATTGTGGGTCACCATGCTGCATCAGTACTCACAATGAGGATGGTGACTACCACTCCTGGATTCTATTCATGCTTTCCATCAGGCAGAGTAGAGTCACTTAGGTGGGCTTAAATATAAAACTATACCTATTTAAATCAAATATACAACATGTTTTGTCATGCTTTTGTAAAATATTTTTAATAAAAAAAACAAATATCTACTTATAAATAATAATTTTATGATTTATAATTCTATTGAATCTCATTAAAATGGGTTTTATACGATTTCGCTTGTATAATTTGCTCTTATGAACTTGAGTACTTTAAAATGTAAAGGCATACACATTAAGTACGTTTGCATATTTTTTATGAGTCATAAATTACAGCTCTTAACATAAGTTACTGAATATTATTGTAATATACATGCTTTTATCTAGTTTTTATAAAATCTCATAATAAATTATTGAGAAATGAATGTTTGCACGCTCATTACGCAAAAAGTTTACTAACCATTCCTACATTTTATGCTATTTTTGTTTTTAAAAGTATATGTATATTAGTAAATAATATATATTTTAGAATATTACTTAAATATGAGGTTATGTAATATTAGGTAATCCATAGTATTATACGTTAGACTTAGAGATTAGGAATGCACCATAAATTCTGCAATATTGTTGGTTAAAGTTAATTAATTAAAGCTATTAATATTTGAATAACCTTTAACTTTAATTAAAATTGTGTTTTAAAGATATTCTAGAAAACATTTTTGAAGATCTCATTGAAATATGGACAACACTAATATCTAGTATTAGTGGGCCAAGTGGTGATCACCGACCCTCAATCAAAGTGGGAGGGTCCAGAGGTCCAAATACAAAAACAAAATAGCATAACACAATTTTTGACATGACCCCGATAACAATTGCATTATTTATGGCTGATCCCTTATAATTAGATGTTATTGAATGAAAATGGTAAAGTTGAAATCATAGGTAATTATACTACAGCTCGTATATACAATTAATTTCGTTGGAACTGAGGGTCACTGTTCTTGTGTTCGCTAGTGGGCGCCACTGTAGAGTGAGATCTTAACTGTCAAAGTTTAACCGCTTCATTTTGCATGTCTTATTCTCAGCTCCGCTTTTAAAGCACATACATTCATTGAGCATTAATATGTAAATTTCATAATTAATATCGCGTATGGCAAAATATTCACAAACATAATTAGAGTTAATTTTCATTCGAAAATAAACTCGCCTACAGAAGCAATCTAATTTGACATTTCAGACCTTATGCTACACTAGCGCCTCTGGTTGCGAATTCACTCGCGATAACCTTCATTGTACACGTTGACTCGCTTGCAATGCAAATTTACATAACCATTTTTCTTTAATAAACACTCCTTTATTAAAAAGTTATGCGCAAATGTTGAATGTCTACTTAAAATAGAGTAATATATTTATACAAATTGCCACTGTATATAAATGGAATAGGTGTGAATTTTGATTGCACGCGAGAATATCGATGCATGCTGTTATATGGAGTGCTTATAATGTATTGTGTTACAAAAATAATGTACAATAAATGGATTATTGAAATAAATGTGTCTTATTTAGCCTTTAACGGCCCTCTCCAGGACATGGCCTGTCTTTAGAAAGGAGGTTTTTGGTCCACTAAACCTCGTAGAGAAAATTGGTTTATACAGGGATTGCATTAACAAGGATTTTACATGATATCAATCCAAGAAAATCGGCTGCTACTAGCTCAGTACAAAAACAAGTATACTTAACTATTCGTCAAAACGGCCGTCATTTTAAAGCAATTTATTTCGTAGATAATCTAAATGTAAGTTATGTTTGTCTGCGTCTAAAATACACACTAAAATGATTTATACTACACCTGATCGGAACAGTAGTCATTATTCCCTGAAAATGAAAAGAGAAAGTTAGTCTTTTCCTTGACCTAAATAAGCGGGAGGAAAAAATGTATGAAAATCCATTTCTAACGTGTTTTAGCGGGAGAGAAAGTTGTATGAATTTTCATTTCTCATGTGTTATCTTATCTATGGCGCGCGCCTGCCCAAAGAGTTTTCATATAATCTAAATATGGAATCTCCGTGCCACTGACATCCTTTTGTGAAGAATAAAAAAAACAAAAGAAGCGCGAAATATTTATAAATATTATGTCAAATTCTAAGCTAAATCACATATAGTCGTCCCACGAAGACGTCTAGACAGGGCAATCGTGCGGGGCGTGAGGGGTGAGACGGGGGAACGGCTGCCCCGAGCTGCATACATTTACTGTGTTAGCAGCTCGGGAAACAACTTTCAGGGCTGTCGTGTGTCACTTTAAAATATTATTATTTTGGAAAATAATTCAAATGGTGCATACGACGTGTGTTGTGGAAGATTGCAAGTCGTCATCTGAAATGAAAATCCAAGATGGCGAAAATTTGCAAATTTTTCGACATGGGTATCATGTCCATGGTTTACGAAGTCACTAAATACGATTATGGGGTTGAAATGAAAATCCAAGATGGCGCCTACTAAAATTTGCAAATTTTTCGACATGGGTATCATGTCCATGGTTTACGAAGTCACTAAATACGATTATGGGGTTGAAATGAAAATCCAAGATGGCGCCGACGAAAATTTGCAAATTTTTCGACAACGGTGTAATTTTTAAGATTTGCGAGGTGCCTGAAAATAAAAATGAGATCAAGTGTCTTTAACGGATTTTTTTTTCATAGCTACGTTCAAGTGTACTAGATCCAACATGGAGGACATTATTTAAAAAAATATAGTTATGAGTGTCAATTTTGAGGTTTTTTGGGTTGACGATTATGAAAATAACAACTTTTTCAAATTCAAGATATCCAAATCCGGATATTTCTTTAAATTAAATTACATATGTTTGAAAATAGAATACCAAATTTCAGACTAATCCGGCAACAGGCCTTTCCTGTTGCCGGGTTGACCCCCTTTTATATTTCAATTACTTGATTTGACCCAAACAAGGCAAGCTAAATGAAACTGTTAAAAAAAACTATATTTTTGATCATTGTTAATTATTGCTTATAATAATAATCATAATGTTGATGACGATGTTGATCTAAAATAAATAAATTTATTAATAAATATTGTTTACTTGAGACAACCCTAGCAGTTGCGACAATGTCTAGACGTTGCCGGCATTTACCACGAGATCAAAGGCGTCGTCCTACTGTATGTTTCTTTATACTGTGGCTAAATTGTGTCTTACATGGTGTCTTACGTTTTGATTTTATTTTATAAATACTTTAAATGTTCCTCACAGGTGTAGTATAAAGCACTGTGTAGCACTCGGGTGAAAGTCCCATTCCTACCTCGGGAGTATTGTGGCCCTAGGCTGCGCCTTCGGGCCACAAACTGCTCCCTCGCTAGTAATCGGTTCCTTTCCTCCCTCGGTGAACAATGTACTATTATTTCCGTACAAATGTATGGGAAAAGTTTTTTTGCGATTACTGACATTTCTAGTACTCAAACCTCAGTCGGTCCAGTAGAGACTTTTGATCCTTATAAGAAACAGGATCGATTGGCATCAAAAAAAGTTTTTGTTTAAAATGACCATTTTCTTGCTGGCTGTACATTTTTTCCAAAATCTGTAAATGCAGTTCAGAATATCTTAAAAAAATATGAAACAACTGACGCCGTGGCGAGGTAGTCTAAAGAGTGACCTAAATTACTCCTTATAATTCTAACACCAGATATCTGCCAGTGAAAGTTCCACCAAAATTGGTCTAGATGTTCCAGAACTTAGCCGGGACAAACAGACAATAGAAATAAAAAAAAATGCTCATTTGATGTTAGTACCAGACAAACTTTGATATGCATTTAATAAAAAACAGTTTTGTTAATACAGTGGACCCCCGGTAAATCGACAAACGTTTTGCAAGTCAGTGTCGGACTATGGAAATTGTCGGATTATAGAGTACTGCCTAAGACCCCCTATAGTCCGGAATTTTTAACAAAAGAGTACCTTCTAATCCGACAAATAACAAATCCAATAATAAGATTTATATGTTAAATCTTACTTCATTAAGTATGTAGAATTTAGTAAATTAAACAAAACCCGTTTCATTATAAAATTAACGCTATTAATCTTATAGAACATACCTACAAAAATGATAACTTTTCATTGTAACCTGTTCAATCGTGCATTAGTGAAGATTTTCAAAACATTTTTATAATAATAGACATGTCGGATTACAGGGGGTGCCGGATTAGACAGGGGCCGAATTACCGGGGGTTCACTGTAATACATACATACACTTTGGTTAGGGTTCCGAAGTTTATGATTCAGAACCCTTATAGATTGTGTCATGTCCGTCTGTCCGACCGTCTGTCCGTCCGTCCGTCCGTCCGTCCGTCCTTGACTTACCGTCCAAACGGTAAGTGCTAGAAAGATGAAACTTTGCATGAATATGTGTTGTAATTACGTCGACAAAGTGCAACAATAAAATTATGAAAAATAATTTTATTTGGGGTACCTCCCTTACACGTAAAGTGGGGATGATTTTTTTTCTTGCGGCTAGACCTATCTAAAGGGGGTAGCCCTTTAGATAGGTCTTTTAAAAACAATAAGGGGTTTCTAAGACGATTTTTTGTTTTATGTATCCGTTTGCGAGAAATTCCACTTTAAAGGGCACTTTTCGGACCCTATAAAAGCTAAGCGGCTGGCTTAAAAAATCTGGGAAAATTCGTGATGGTGGTCCATATAATGTACTTTAAAGGAAAACTATAACGAATTAGATGGCTTTGTTAGTTCAGGAGTTATAGAGATTAACTTGTAAAATGCACTTGGAAAACGTCATACAAAATTAACGCATTATTATGTAAACATAACATTTATCTATTGGATACGATTTTGAATCCAGGTATCATTATGGGTGACTGAGGAACCCTTTCCTGTGCGTGGCCTGATATGCACTTGGCCGATTTTTTTTATTTATTTGTAGAGAAGGGTAACACTACGGGACTAAGCTAGTTCGAAATAATAATAAAGCAATTAATAAAGGCTAGTAAGAAGATGTTGATCTAGTCTATCTAGTTAGACTAGTCTTCTATCTATCTAGGAAGACCGGGTACGACCAGGATAGGTACGACTGACGGCTTTACTTGCTCTCCGAGGGACCTCGAACTTCCCAACTCCGGGCTGTTTTTAAGTTTTTCTATAATCAGGAAAACTCACACTTTTTATCCTGAAGCGGAATTCGAACATCGGCAGTCGCATACGTTAAACACTAACCAACGAGGCAGTGTGGTAAGGATAAACTGAACGAAATTACCTCAACATTATTATAGTATCCTAAATTCAGCATGAATGGGCCGGCGTACTGTCGTGTTCAGTTGATGAGTGTGAGAACAGATTCCCAATCATGCTGCAGAAACATCTCACTAAGTAGCCATGGGGATGGGGGGCACCACGCTGCATAGTATGCACTCGGTATGAGGATGATGGCCCCTTCTCATGGATTCTATTCATGCTTTCCATCATGTGTTATGTGATGACCCTTAAACGAGGACAGTTCCTTGTTTCACTACTATATACCTCGCCACGCTACGCTATTGCAGAATAAATAGAAAAAAATAAACGTAGCGTAAACGTAATAACGTAGGGTCGACTAGTTGTCGTTTGCTTTACAAACGACAACTAGTCGACCCACTTTCTATTGTGCTACTTTGGTTTTTCCTAGCCTATGTCTAAGCCTATGTCCAGCAATGACTGCACGGTTGGTCTAGTAGTTTAAGTGGTGGCCACGCCGCCTTCTACCTCGCCAAGTGTCGTGGGTTCAAATCCTACGTAGGATAACACTTCGTGTGATTTACAAATTATTATTCGTTGTTTTGTGGTTGTATTGTTGTATCTGAGATGATGATGATTTATTTATTAGCTTAAATTTCCTTACAATTTTTTTACTTATCTTATTATTGTATTTTTTTTCCATATTTATTTATAGTTACAATTTTTTTTTATTTTTTTTTAACTAACTGTAGCACACATGTAAGGACCGCCTTTTGCGGTATAAGCCTCCTCCAAACATTGCCAAGTAGTTCTATCCTTTGCCAGCCTGGACCACATGTGGCCTGCAGTTTCAACGATATCGTCACTCCATCTTTTGAATGGTCTGCCCTTCCTTCTTTTCTTTCCTCGTGGATACCAATTTGTAACTGTCTGTGACCATCTTCCATCGATCACTCTCTGAATGTGGCCGGACCATTTCCACTTGAGTGTCAGAACCTGTTTAACAACATCTCGCGCTTTTGTTTTTTTCCTAATTAGTGAATTTCTTACTCTATCTTTTAGTTTAATACCCATGTAGCTCCGTTCTATTCCTCTTTGGCAAGTTTTTATCCTGCTCAGGTTCGAGTGTTTGAGAGGCCAGGTTTGACATGCATAAGTTAGAACCGGAGTTAGACAAATGTTCATTGCTTTGGTCTTCAAGTGAATGTTACCTTTAAAGATCTCTTTCAAAGACCAGTACTTATTACAGGTATTCTTTATTCTCCGGTTTATTTCCTTATCTGTGCAGGATTTAAATGAGATAAGGTGACCCAGGTAAATATAGTCTTCAACATAACACACAGTTTCTGACTGAATGGTAATTTGTGTTTGTTCACGGTTGGTCATAATTTTAGTTTTCTCCCAGTTGATCTGTAGCCCGACCATTGCACTTTCCCGGCTAAGTGACTCTATCATGTAGTGAATTTCATTAGCGTTTTTCGATATCAAGACTATGTCGTCTGCGAATCTTAGATGTGATAGATACTTGCCATTTTTTTCATCCCTAGTTCATTCCACTGCAGATTTTGAAAAATACTTTCTAGGACTGCAATGAAAAGTTTCGGGGAGAGAGGGTCGCCTTGCTTTACGCCTCTCTCTACTTGGAATATCGGCCCTCTTGTCTCTAGGAGTACTCTCGCTGTGCTATTCGAGTAAATCGCTTTTATGAGTTCTATGTAATCGAGATGATGATGATGCTTGTATAATTTTATAAAATTACAAACCTATTCATAAACTCTTCAGGTTTCACCTTGACGCCTAGATCGAGAACCAACCAACCAAGTCTTGTTTAGCCGAGTACGCGGTTGAACTATCAGGATGTCCACAAACCGCCTAACATTTAAGATAAAAGTGCCCGAACTTCCTCAGGATGAACTGGCAGGAAAGTCACAACATTAGTGCCCGTCTGTGTATTTTAGATTGATTAAATATATGTTAGTGTATTTATATTATATTTATGTCATGTATTATATTACTAGTATTATAAATCTTCGAATTTCAGTTCTCCCTTAGGGTTGCGGAGGTCCGATGCCAGTCGCTCCGTGGAAAAACTGAAATTCAGGTAAAACCGGTTGAACTAGTAGCCGACCCCAAATAAACTTGGGAATAAGGCTAGGAAGATGATTATATTACTAATGTATTACATTTATGTGTATTTATTAATATACAAAATCGTAAGTAAATTTGGTATTATTATTATTTGTGTATACTATAACTAATAGTATTACTTAATTTAGGCTTATCTCGTAATTTCTTTAATATTGTAAACTTTATTCATGGGAAAATATTTAGTTATTGCACCGCATCATTATTTCTACATCGCCTGAAGGTTGACTGGGAGAGAATGCCTTATGGCATTAAGTCCGCCTTTGTACAAAATGTGCAGTAAGTTTAAATAAATAAATAAACTATCTATAAAATTTACACAATAAAGAGACACAACACTAACATTTGTCCTCGTGTATTTGTTTGTTTCGAAAGCTGAATATTGTACATGGAAAACTGAACATATACGTATGCGTCTCTATACAAAATCTTCTATTAACATAATCAAAATAGAGCTGTATAAGTATGGATAATCCCTAAAAGTACTTACTATAAATTAGTGAAATAATTTGATGAGAGAACATCGTTAAACTTTACAAGCTTTGTTAGCCAAACAAAGATGAAATGAAGACTATTCGCATAATAATTATAATATGTGGTAAAATCTCAATTGTAAAGTTTTAGAATAGATATATTATTAATTATGACCGTCAGAGAATAATTCGGTTCAAACTCATCGTACAAAACAAGGAGTAAGAATAAATGTTTGTTTGTGAAAGTACAATTAAGAGATTTTCTCGCGGGGCCGAGTTCGCTCAACTTTAATGTTAATTAATAAGGAGTGTTGCTTGCGTATTTGTTCTAGCACCAGCTAGGGCATAACTTGGACTTGCTTCATAAGCTTTGCCTTCACGGGATCGTGAATTACTTAGTATTTAAGATAATAATAAAGATATTTACTTCTGTAACTTTAAGCCCTGTAGATAGTTATTAGCGTATAGCTATTTATAGTTATTAGCGTTTCTGACTTGCAGACCAGAAATTGTGGTTTCGTTTATTACCTTCTTTATAGAAGCTATCCTATTTATTAGAAGGTGAGGAACCAGGTGCACCCTCGAAAGAAAATCCCTGGAACCCCGACGCACCTCGGGCCGCCTACGGATGTAAATGACCCTCTCCTGTGTGGGAACCCTACTGTTCCTTCCTGCTCAAAAGAAAGGCTCTTTGCAGGGCTTGCACCTCCACTCCGGCCTACTTCTACTAGGGTGACAGATAGCCTCATCTGACACTCTGCGCTTATGGAAGGCGGAGATCGTTTATCGAACTCCGGCGCCCAAGTCTTCTGCGGTATTATCTTATACATAAAATTCTCATGTCACAATGTCAGTTACTATACTCCTCCGAAACGGCTTTACCGATTCTCATGAAGTTTTGTTTGCATATTGGTTAGGTCTGCAAATCGGTCAACATCTATTTTTCATACCCCTAGGACGCGAGTGGAGCTGCGGGCATAGCTAATTATATATATGTTTAATAATAAAGTCATTTATTCAAAACACTTTGTGTCCATTTTTTTTTGTTAATTACAATAAACTTAATTCTATGGTTAGAAGAAATATAACAATCAGAATAAAATTCAAAATAATAAAAAATAAATTAGTAGATAATACAAAACATTTCTAACAATTCCAATAATAAATATTAAAATCAAACAATAAGAACTAAAATCCTAATTTAAATTGTATTAAAATATAAATTAAATAAAAAAAGAAAAAGAAAATTAAACTTTGAAAATTAATTAAATATTTTGATTTTAATATATTTAAAGTATTGATCGTGGCGTCTTTGCTTCCAGGGCAACTAACCTACGAGCATCTTTTTTAAATATTATACAAAAAACAGGAAGAAAGAGTTTATCGTATTAAACTATCACGCATAAAACTGTATATACACATAATTAGCCATTCCCTAGTCAAGGTCTAACTTTATTGTTATCACGCCGTTCTTTAAACTATAACAGAGACAAAATAACAGAGTTTCGTAGTTATGAAAGTCATTTAACTTTACTATATTCCAACTGTCACGACGTTAGGGCGGGCTATGAAGATTTCTATCTTAACTGCGGCTTTATGACCTAACTAATGTCAGTAGCAGCCTTTATGCGGAGTGCATCTAATTTAGCCGCGAATATTTCTGTTTGAACTGCCGAATTCATTGGATACGTTTTTTAATGTTACGAGCAATGGAATTGATCCTAATCTCATTCGATTTCTTTTTAATAAAACATAAAAATATATAAATAAGAGGACTGGAAAACTTAAAAGATAGCTAAGCTTCTTTTTACAATAATTCAAAATTACTGAAAGTATTTGAAAATAGTTGGCTGTTAGTCTTATGAATCTGTGGAGACTTCTACATATAGCGGCAGCTTTCGAAGATACATCGAATTGTAGAGTAACGCACTATACAGAGTAACTAATCCTGAATCGCGATATAGATATTTTTAAGCCGATTGGCATATTCCTCCACAATACATTTATTTTTGTAACGAGCACGTTCATTTTTGCACATAAGATTTGCTAAAAAGTGCCGCAGCAATGTAGAAGGGCCTAGTAAAAAGCACGCGTAACTATTAAGTGAGTATCAAAAGTTTGTTGAGTTCGCATGTTCTCCAAACATGTATATCAGTATCGACCGAAATTGATTTTAGTTTTATCCTATATCTAATGCTTAATATTGACGAAAAGAGGCGTAATACATCTAATAGTTTCTAATTTCTGTTTACTTATGACCGAATTCAGTCTAATTTTTATGTATTCTTCCCATTTAAAGGAAAGCGGTGGATTCCTCTAGTCCTAGTCGTGTGGTGTTTTAGTATTTATTGATTTAGTATTACGTGGTACCTCCGGGCCTAGTTAAACCGGGCCTCCATCCGCGTGTATGTTCTGTATAGTGGTAGAAAGTAGCCTATGTCCTTCTTGAAGAATAAAATATCTCTTTATCAAATTTGATTGAAATCTATTCAGCAGTTAACACTTGAAAATGTAACAAACAGTATTGACCTCTGTTCTTAATTAAGTCTTTAAATTATTGATTTTCCTTTTCTTTAATTTTTTACCACAATAAGTTTTATACAATAAATTTAAAAGGTACAACTTTTATTAATTTACACAATTCGCGTCACTTATAATAACCTGCATCGCAAAAGTGCCCATGATACTGACACTGTTGCCTCGCTGAATTGCAATAGACATTCATTGCACCAGGAACGAGCCACAGCGGGAGTCACCACATGTATGCGTAATTCGGCGACCAATTTCTGCAATCAACTTTTTGGCCTCCGAACCCCAACTGTGGCCTCCGAACCATTCTTTAATTATTCTTGTTCTAATTCTTTAAAATAGTTTTTTTTTTGTTAAATGTTAACATGTTTTCTAGATTAATTTATAATTATATTCAAGACAGGTTTAGATTTTAAGGGTTCCATGGTTCACGTCTCGGAACCCTTATAGTTTCGTCTGTCCGTCCGTCCGTCCTAACCTCACCTTCCAAATGGTCTAGTGCTAGAAAGATAAAACTTGACATGGATATGTGTTTTTATTACGTCTACAAAGTACTAAAAAATCACAAAAAGGTTTTTTTTGGGTAAATACGTAAAGTGGGGTAGATTTTTTTTTCGCTTCTGTCTGGTCGCGTATCATTAGATAGGTCTTTTAACAATGTGTATTTTTTTGTGAAAAAAAGGGCGAGGTCCCTTGCGTTTTCTGTACGTTATAGATGTTGAAGTATTTACAAAAAAAACACGTAGAATCTTCTTCAAATCTATATTTGTTTTAAATAAAATATCAAAAATCGACAAAACCAATTTCGCTTCAGCCCTCCCTTTATTCTCCTACTTAAGACTATTCTATTTTGAGCTAACCCAGTCAAAACCTTTCAGAGAAAACCTCATTCCCAACCCTGGCAAGCAATTTCAAATCAAAGTAATGAAGTGAATGAAGAAAATGAAAATATAAAATCACTTTATGAGTGGTTTTTCTGAACAAACAAATCTAGAAAATGCTCTGCAATGCAACGGGAAGTATCAAGACTAATATAGACAAAAAAGCCCTCGGAATCTCGAGATTTGCGACTCCGTTGAATTGTAAATACTCTCGCGGGTTCCTTATTTATATACTTTATGTAAATCTCGGATAACTTATGGGGAATATTGTTCTATGAAAATGTTTACCTTTCAATGGAAATTGTATTTTTCCACATGTGAATAATATGGATGGTAGCAGTAATTTTATATTAGTTTTCTAACTTTTGTACGTGGCTCTGCCTACCTGTATGTCGGTTCTCGTGGTAACAATATCTTATATCCTTTCTCAAGAATTAAAGTCCATGCTTTTACTGAAATTGATGCAGCGGTGTATACGTGAAAGCGTAACAGACAGACAGACAGACAGTTACTTTTAAATGTATGTATAATATTATAGTCGTCACAAAATAAGAAGCTCGGTTTGACATTTGTCATCGTGGCGTAACTAATACGATTAATTCGTGTTTTTGAGTGCAATTTTTCAATATCAAGTTAAACTTGATGCTTATTTATGATACGCGTTGTGATAGTGTATGGGTAACATAGTAATTAAATAGGATTATGAATTTGATTTTTCAATTTCTTACATGCGGCATGTCAAATGACAAATGTCAAAACGGGCTTCTTATTTTGTGACGACTATAGCATGAATTATTAAATGAATATATTAACACTCAATATGAAATAAAAATACTGTTTTTAGTTATTTTGCGGTTTTATCTGGATGTAACTTGTAGCGATGTAATATAATCAGAATGCATCCCCACATAACTATTGCAGTGAAAAGAATAAGTAAATCATTCATCTACTAATGAAAGGCAACTGCCATTTGAAAGACAAATTGTCTCGACTTCACAAAGAATGTACAGCACATTTTAACTAACTTCGAAAAGCAAAACGGTTTCAATTCGTCTGAAAATTATTTTTTTTTGTTTTGCATGTTCCGTGTTATGTTTTTCATTTTTAAATCAGTTTCAATAACACTCGTTGTAAATCGCGAGTAACGTCGCTTCTTAAAAAAGTAGCATAAGTTACTCATTTTCTCATCAGCTTTCTGGCAGTAAAAGTCCCGTCAAAATTGGTACAACACAACATTTCCAGAGATTACCCGGAACAAACAGACATACGTACAAAAAAAAATGCTTTTTTGTAGTAGTAGTAAGTACCGTACATATTTTCATATGCATTTTGTAAAAAACTGGTAATTTGATATAACATACAAACACTGCAATTTTATTTATTTCTATAGATAATAATATTCTTAACTCGAAGAAAGGCAACACGCTTCTGAATCTTGAGTTACAGTTCATTTGCACGTGTTTAACAATATATTTTAATTACTAACAAAAATATGAAGAAAAAAGTTCCATTTATTACAGTTTCTTACCCGAGTTTTCAAATTAATAAAAAAGTCAAGGAAGGTACTTAAGATTTTAGATAGAAAATATCACAACGAACCCTAAAAATAATATGCAATTCGATGTAGCATAATGTTGCAATCTCCACAATAATAGGATCTGTTTTAATCTTCGGTTCGAGTCTATCGACTTCAGGAGGCTGACGCTGGCGTCTTTGCTTAGAGCCAGTCACGTCACTCGCATATCGATAGAAACTCTGCTTTTTTTTTTAAAGAATAAAGTTCTATGATAATCTTGCCTTTAAACGGTCAGTCCAATAGTGTTGTGAGTAAAAATCATTGGAAATGTATATTTGCTATCGATATAATTATCTTGGTATTGTTTAAATTTTATTCTTACAATAGATTAGCCGTTGCCCGCGGCATAGCCTGCATGTTTGTAGGATTATACGGTTATCATTTTTCGTGTTAATTTCTAGTTTATAACACTCACAAATAATGCGACTTTCTATGGGTCAAATTTTTGAAATTTTATCTGAATATAATCAAATCAGGCAAGTGTGTATCAGGCCACACATAGAAGGGTTCCGTAGTCATATACAATAATGGCAAGTGGAAATAAAATCATGTTCAATAGATAATTGTTATGTTTACTTATTAGTTCGTAAGTGTATTTCACAAGCTAAGCCCCTATAACCCCTAAACTAAACTATCTAAGCCGTTATAGTTTTTCTTTAAAGTCATCCCGTCAGCTTTACGTGTGGGTTAGGTATCCCAATTGCAATATTTTTCATGATTTCATAAATGTAATATGGTAGAAACTATAATACTTTAATATATACAAAAAAGCGGTAACAACTAGTCAAAATTGGCATAGTTCCCTTGCTTTAAAATATTTCGAATTTCTCATATATTTCCTTTTAATCTATCTTTGTACCTTTTACATACGGGGTCAGAGGCAGATATTTCTTTTATTAATTTTACAAATCGACATAGTGGTCAACATTACGAAAATACTCATATTGAAATATAAAATTAGGAATGCATATAAAACTGACCGAACTTACATTTTCGAGTGATATTATTTTAGGATTGATGATTATAGTAAGTCTCTCTCTCCTAAAAGATTAAGTCACTAAAACCGTAAAGTATTTTTATTACCTAAATATCTTATCTTTACAGATCACAGACTGCGAATAAAAGGGAGCGTTGACCTACACCCAAGATATTTTTTTAATTCTTATCACTTTTTAGAGTGCTGCTGAGTATTTTTTAATGGAAAGGATAACTTATTCACTTTTAAGATATTTGTGTGTGTGTATAAGACTTGGTGGAACTATTGTTTGCAAGCTGCAAGCCTGGATGGTTCATATTTATATACATGCAATTTCCCTTTCCCAAAATGTTTTTTACTATATTAATATGACTGCCTTGTTGGTCTAGTGGTTAGAGTATGCGACTGCTGATCAAGAGGTCTCGGGTTCGATTCCCGGGTCGACCAAATGTTTGTGTGATCCACAAATATTTGTTTTCGGAGTTTGGGTGTTTTCTATGTGTGTATTTACAAAAAAAAATATGTTTTTGTATTTATATCATTTGTTTAGTACCCATTACACAAGCTCTGCTTAGTTTGGGACTAGATGACGTTGTGTATAAGATGTCCGAAATATTTATTTATTATTTTAACACCTTATTTTCAATTTAAGTTGAACTTAACTGGAAGTTCAGGCTTAATAGTGGCCAACAATAGACTTACACCTGTTAAGTTAGTGGGACTAAGAGTGTGGTCTGCATGACATAAAATAAAGTCACACCTATCTCCTTTAAGAGCAAGCAGAGACAATTGATCTCCACTTACTACGTTCCTGACACACCTCTTTTGCTTCGTTAACATTTATCAAACGGCGCTTGCATATTTACATTTATGCTTTTCATACGACCCTCTTTCAGGCATCATTAATTTGGTCGGTAAATGTTCGCCGTGAACGATCTCTTCCGAAACTTCTACATACGTACATTCGATATATAAATTCACTTTATGTGTATTTTATCATCTATCAAAACATTCTCTTATAATTCTTTTGTTTTCTTAAATTCCACAACAGTCTTTTTACACGCTTTTTATTAGCTTCACCTGTATGTTTGTATCTGACGTTTTTGGGTGCGATTTTGACCCAATTTAAACTGCCAGATTTCGTTCAAACTTTGTAGATTTATCGAGGATCTATGATACACTAAATTTGAAATATATGTAAAAAAAACAAATTAGTATTTTTTAGTCTTATTGCTAAAAAATTTTTTGAAAAAACTAAACAAATACGCTTTTAAAATAAAAAGTTGAAAATAATTTTAATGTCACAAAGCGTGGAGTGCTTTTTGAAAATATTTCAATAACGTCGCCCCACGCTTTTTACATTAAAATTATTATCTACTTTTTAGTTTAAAAGCGTGTTTGTTTAGTTTTTTAAAGTTTTTTTTATATTATTACATTCCTAACTTTGTCAGTCAGCATAATGTGGTTGATTATTACGCCACTATCTACCATGATACCGAATATTAAATATGCATATATGAATACTTCATTTAAAAATAATCGATAGTTTCCCATCCCTATAGTCGTCTAACCAAACTGAAATCGATGAACGAACACCTGTTAAGGGCTCTCCGACGCTCTCATTGACTTATTTGCACTCGAGCGGGTTCTGCACGGTTCTGCAACAGCTCTGCACGTCAGCTGCACACAACTCGCTTTTATTGAAAACGGTCGAATCGCTTGCTAAGCGATATTGAGAGACTTCGTTGATTGATGGGATGGACAACGGAGTTCGTTGTTCAAAGATGAAGTGAATTTAAGTGGTCTTTTTCTTTTCTTTTAGTTGCTTCTTTACACACATTTCACTTAATTTATTTGTTTTTGTAGGATTATCTACAGCTAGTACTAAGGTAAGTAGACCGCTGAGTTTTTTTTTTTAATATTTCTGACTGATCTTACACACAACATCATCTAGTCTCAAACTAAGCAGAGCTTGTATTATGGGTACTAGATAACTGACATAAATACATAAACATACTTTTTGTTTCTAAATACATACATATTATACATAGAAAACACCCAGACTTCGAAACAAATATTTGTGGATTACACAAATATCTGGTCCGACCCGGGAATCGAACCCGAGACCTCTGAGATCAGCAGCCGCATACGCTAACCACTAGACCAACAAGGCCATCGATATATGCTTACATAGTTCTAAAAACTTAAAATAATATTGTACATAAATTAGCTGACGCCCGCTTCTTCCTTTTCTTTCTTCCTTTCTTCCTTTCTTCCTTTATTATTTAGGGGTATAAAAATTGTTTATGTTCTTTTAATAGACCTATTGAATACTGTATACTTAATAAACCTACTGAAGCGCTCATAGCCGAGTGGCCTTAGTTGATTGGAAACAATCACCAAGGGTAAGCAACGACGGCGCGGTCGGACCTAGATGGGTGACCGTTTGTGGCATTATATGTAATGAGCGTTTCCGTGATTCGGAGGTCACGTTAAGCAGTCGGTCCCGGTTGTTATCATAAGATAGCAGTCGTGAAGCTTAGTTGGAGGCCTTCGGGCGGCTTAAAAACATCCAACAGCAAGATTTACGTAGCCACAACGTGTCTTGCCTGTCCCCAACCCGCACTCGGCCAGCGTGGGGACGTATGGCCTTAACCCTCTCTTGAGAGGAGACCCGGAGCCCAGCAGTGGGACGTTATGGGTTGTTGATGATGATGAATAGACCTATTGTAGTATAGTATTCTCACACCTATTGAATAAACACACAAAATTTCATAAGAATCTATTAAGCCGTTTCGGACACAGACTTAAATACATAACTCGATATATACATGAGTAAAATTTGAAAGTACCGTGACCAGTGGGCGTGTATTTTAAGGTCTAATGAATTGTGAAGTGGATTGTCTCTAAGATATGTAAGTAATAACAGTAATAAAATATGTATAGTAATAAGTATGTGATAAGATGGTGATAAGTAGTAACAAACAAAGTCTGATACCCATAACTCAAGTTAGATCTTATAATGGGTATCAGTGTTCCAAATGATTTCTGTTGGTAATATCTTGTGTTACTACCTTCATGAATGATTATTGTAATTGTTTTTTGGAAATTAATATTTATTATTTATTATTATTATTATTATATTTTTTATATGTGTTGTGGGTGTTTTCTATGTATAATATGTATGTATTTACAAAAAAAAAAAGTATGTTTATGTATTTATATCAGTTGTCTAGTACCCATAACACAAGCTCTGCTTATCTTGGGACTAGATGATGTTGTGTGTCAGTTGTCCAAAATATTTATTTATTTATTTAGTTAAGAGTGTGTTTTAGCAAAAACTGCAAGAGCTGAAGAACCTTTAATACAATTTAATTTAAAATATATCTATCTCAACTAGCTTTTGCTCGCAGCTTTGCTCGCGTGTGTATATATAATGTGACTTTTATTGGTCAGTTGGTTCAGTACATTTTTTTTACACGCTTTTTACTGGATTCACCTGTATGTTTTTTTCTCTTCTGTATGTTTCTGACTATGTAGGACTACATCACATCAAAGAGAAGAAAAAACTTGAACTTGAAACAAAACCCTCTACTAACTCGTCTGGATAGTGTGGCCTACTATTAGCCCAAAACCACATTTCTAAGGAGAGGCTCAGTCCAGCAGTGGACTGTTATAGATTCTCGATGATTGAAAATGTAATGTATGACATCTCATCAAATCTCCATACAAATTTTCGAACCACAAAACAACACAAAACCATTCTAAATACACATAAAGATACGGCCAAGAACAACTAACAAAAGAGTCAAGAACAATTTAAACAATGTATAATGTCCTTTACAACAAGAAGCCGTCAGCACCAGGCGCCGTAATGAAAGTAAGTTGGCCACGTGTTGGCCCAACTCTAAGGTGTTCCGATTGGGACGTGACCACCAACTCACCGTCGCCAAGTTTCTCTTAACTGCTGTAAATTTGTGGTACAAATGGCTTTTGTTAACACACCTACACTGGTAAATATAATGCAGGCTAAGATTTTACAAGATATCTTATCTTATTTGACTAAGCAGCGCAGTGGTAGAGTGTGTAATTGTTGTGCTTGAAGTGTCGGGTTCAATTCCCAGGTTGGAGCAAGTGTTTATGTGATGTGCAAATATATGTTTCTGATTTTGGGTGCTTAATTCAAAAAAGGTGAATAATTCAAAAAACCCAGTTTTTGGTTTTTGATTTTTATCTTTTACAAACTAAATAATTTTTTCACGAAATTTAGTGAAAACTTATCTTTTTATGTCCCGAATACACTGTAATTTATTTGATTTGAAATATTAATGTTTTCACCTTATTTTGACTTGATATCGAAAAAGTACCCTTATTTGCAATCAAAAATTCACCTGTCAAAGTATTACATCTGGTTTTTTGAATTTTCACATAAAGTTTGAGGTTATGTGAAAAAAGTGTAAATGTTGAAGTTGTAGATCTTTTTATTACCTACAACTTTGCCATTTGAGTTTTTTCCGCAGGACTTGTAGTTTTACCGAAAATCGAGATAAATCGTTTTTTACCCTTAAAACCACCCCTTCCCCTTTCCGACCTCAAATCGCCCTAAATTATTTTTCCTTTCATTTTTATAATATTTTCCTCCTTTTCCAATGGGTCATCCTCCTACTATAATTTATTTTGTTTTCAAAAATTATCGACCCTGGTCTATAAACAGAATACTAGTGTAAAAAGCAAAAGAAATATGACTGCTCCAAATCAATCGTTAGCAAGCGTCAACCGTAGCAGTGTAGCAGTTTTCGTAGTAGTCGTAGTAGCAACTATCGTAGCATTTTGTAGCGAGAGTTACGGTTTCTCACCAACAGAAATCGTAACCATTCCGTATACGGTACATTTGTATATATACGAGGTACAGAATTATTTGTACAAAAGAAGCAGAAATAAAAGAATGGAAGGTTAATCGGTTTCGTTTGTCTCTCAGTGCCCAAAAAAGTTAAGCTAGAATTATAATTTAAAGAGTGTTTTTATTGTTGTAGAGTCGTCATTCCGATATCGTAATATATAAAGTTGTGTGGTGACGGATTAAGAATACAGAGTGTCACCACCCCTATTCGTGCCACGCGGGTGTCGTAAAAGGCGACTAAGAGATTAACTACACAAAACAACATCAATGCAAAGAGAAGGAAAACTTGAAACCAACCCTACACCAACCCGTCTGGCCAGCGTGGTATAGTAGGCCAATACCTCCTTTTCAAGGAGAGGCCTATGTCCAGCAGTGGACTGTTAAAGGCTGTTGATGATGACGATAAGGTTTGGAGGTCCGGTAACCAAACACATTCGATGAAGATTGAGGTAAAGGAAACATAACACCAATTGCCAATGAGGTCGGGATTTACGCGGGTAGTGGCATCCTCACATTAGAGTGTATTTGTAGTAATAAATGTCGTCGATTCCTTCTCTTTCGGTACTTGCCTCCAAAAATGTATTTTTTTAACCAAGAATATTCATTCTAATCCGCACATTAGAAAACAGATGGCGTAAGACTGTTATAGGTCGCGTTTTATTTAGATGTATGGTAAATTCAACAGAGGAACCGCTGTCAAAACATAAGTGGACAATTTATTTTTATTTAGACAAGAATTCTAAGTAGATTTCCTTATTTACCATTCATTTAAAAAAAAACACTTAAAGTTTCTTTCACGTCAAACGTTTGAAGTTCAAAAAATTTGGAGTAAAAGTTCCGTGTTGGTCGGTTAGCAACACATTTGCATATAACCAGCTAATAACAATTAAACATTAGTGGCACAAACTACATGATTAACAAACCAACAGGTGTGAAACATACAACTAATATAACGGACTGGCCAACGGCGCCTCGCGGTCTCCCCCCCTCCAGACAAAGGTTTGTTTTCGAACGCGATGGAAGACAATGCCGGCCCAGTGACCGAGTGTGAGCGATCGACCGGCGCATGCGCGAGGAGCAAGCCTCCCGCCGGCTCAGACAGTCAGCCACCGCGCCGCGAGCGAAGCGCGTGTCTCCACAACCGCGTACCAATACCATCTCGTACACTGAACAACCAGTGGTCATCGCTACACATAATATACCCCCATGCGTTCTGTTTACAATACCCCATAATCAAGTGCATCTGGATATAATAGTACAAGCAAGACGCACGTGAACCGAACACCGTTTCAACTCACGAACGTTTCTGGTGCGTATTTTTATGTACTTTAGTGGTTTCTTATTTGCTAGATAAGGCTGTATTGTCATATAAGCTTGGTTAGAAGACTTGATACTTATTAAATGTTGGACGAATTAGCGTTGATTCACGTGTCAGTGAATAAACGCCAAAAGAATGGACGCTGGAACGTACCAGCCCGTACTGTATCAGTGGATCCTAAACGTATTCATAAATGTGAGTTTATATCACTTATCCTAGAATTCTGTGGAATTTTCCACACAAAATGTAACTGTTGGTGATTGTGCGTGACTTTAATTGAAAGAAGTACTTTTTACGTAGACTTATGGAGAGATTTTTTATTGAAATATTTCTCTATGGATTATCTTTATATTGCGTATTTCAAGAGCTCGAGAACATTCATGAAACAATCAAATTTATTGCTTTATATTAGGTATTTCTTAATATGTTTAAGTTTTGTGAACAAACTCCACACATTAGAGGTAGAATATATTTAGGCTACGGCGTTAGTTCGTGCGGAAACTACTTACACGCAGGAAAACTCGCTGCCTATTAAGGCGTTTTATTTATTATTTTTGTTCTAATGTTTCTTGTAATGTTCTCTAAAAATATAAAAAGTATATAATTTAAAACTCTGTTGTAAAAAATACCTTAAAGTATATATGAAAACGTATATCGTTGATCGCTATCCTATTAGTAAAAACCGTATTGAAATTTATTGAATAATTAAATATTTCGAACATTTTACACAACATCATCTAGTCCCAAACTAAGCAGAGCTTGTATTATGGGTACTAAGACACCTGATATTAATACGTAAACATACTTTTCATTTGTAAATACATACCATATATTATCCATAGAAAACACCCAAACTCCGAAACAAATATTTGTGGATCACACAAACATTTGGTCCGACCCGGGAATCGAACCTGAGACCTCTTGATTAGCAGCCGCATACGCTAACCATTAGACCAACAAGTCAGTCATTTAATAGAAATGCACCGATTTAATAGAAATGAGCGCAGAGATGTATACAAATGAATGGGAACTTTATTTTAAGAAAAATTCTTTGGGTGAGGCCTATGTCCAGCTGTGGACTGCGATAGGCTGATGAAGATGATGATGATGATACAATTTTGCAGATGATTATTACATACTTAAGGGTTCTATTTTGAGATACTGTCTATACTAGAGTTAACCCTGTGTGACAGATCTCCAAATTACTTTATGTCATAGACATGGAGGATCATAGATTAAATTAAGGCCAGACTTATCATTGCACTTTAAAAAAGACAATATTAAATATCATATTTCATTGATAGGCTAAGAGCAAGTAGCGCAACAAAGAAATTGATTGAATTTCTATTATCAAGAGCCGATCCATTTTGCAAATAAAACAGCCTAATGAAAATTGACACCCTTCTACAAAGAAAGAACATTATTTTCAACTTTATATGAAATTAAAATTATAATAGCATACAGTCTGACAAATGTAGGCATTTGTAAAAGTTATATCATAAATTTCGTTGTCAATTTTGCGTTTTCATCAATTTATTATTTTAATATTATTAAGTATTCACGCAATCTGTTCTCCCGACATTCAAAGTGACGAAACACACTAAAACGTCTTTTAATTTTCCATCCATTGATCCTCCTGCAGTTATGTTTAACTAAACTAAACATATTCTAGCGAAATTCGCGTCAAAATCGATTACCCAGTTATTACGGCAGACAGGCAGACAGACAATCAAAAATTAAAAAATTGAACATTTAATGTAAGTACAGATTGCATTTAGTAAAAATCTGTTGTTTTAATATTACATACACTCAAATTATATTTAAATTATGTATAAATGTAGTTTAAGTGCCAATATTATAGTAATAAGTATAACTAGATACATTTCACACGCATCTGTCAGAACCTATCTAGCCGAGGCCTGTACTGTAACCAGACTCATACTATTCTCAATACATGTTTAATATAAATAAAATATTCTCAATATTACAATTTAACATCATAGAATTTAGTTGGTGATGAAATCAAGAGCTAAATAGTTTAATCAACGTTTTAACAACGTTTGACGACGACGTCGTTTTGATTCCGAGACAAAAAACATTAATAAACATTTTTTTGAATTTAATTTAAATTTAAAAAGTTGAACAAGTTTAATAATAAACTACATATAAGTCAACTACTTAAAACTTTTGATGGAATTTATATAGCCAATGTCAACCGTGTCATTATTTCGAATCTGTTGACACTTCATTAAAAAAAACGGGCTAGTAATTTAATGTTACGATGGAACACACAAATAAATAAATATTTTGGACATCTTACACATAACGTCATCTAGTCCCGAACTAAGCAGAGCTTGTATTACGATTACTAAACAACTGATATAAATATATAAAATACTTTTTTTTTCTAAATATATACATAATAAACATAGAAAACGCCCAGACTCCGAAACAAATATTTGCGAATCACACAAATATTTGGTCTCACCCGGGAATCGGACCCGAAACCTCTTGATCAGCAGCCGCATACGCTAACCACTAGACCAACAAGGCAGTCAGTAATACATAGACAGACAAATGTATAACCCTCCTTTTTTTATTTCGCTGTAATCGGGTAACGAATGGAGTAGCACTTATCTTTCTTAAACGTACTTTTTCAATTACAGCACAATATCAGTTTAAAAAATGGGTTAATAAATTGAATTTAGCCGTGTAAAAGTCACAACGAACATTGCAATATTATTGGCGAAGTGAAGAAGTTTCTGTAGACGATTGGAGGATGTTTTCTCTCTAAAAAGATTTATTTTTTGTTGCCGCTGAAGTCGGTACATAACTTGATTGATGTCTATATTTATCAATTTGTTTTTGATATATGAACTAAACTGGAAATGGAAGATGAAAATGTGGAATAAGAAATAGGGCTAATGAATTTGCGGTGTTGAAAAGATTTTCTTATAAAATATATGTGCAAAAAGTATTCAGTACAATTATGTGTTCTTTTATCTAAATCATCTTCCTAGCCTCATTCCCAATATTATTTGGGGTCGGCTACTAGTTCAACCGGTTTTACCTGAATATCAGTTTTTCCACGGAGCGACTGGCATCGGACCTCCGCAACCCTAAGGGAGAACTGAAATTCGAAGGTTGAACTAGTTGTCAGTAAATTTGAGGGCACTGACTTCCTAGATGTTCATGACAACAGGGACCGACGGCTTTACGTGCTCTCCGGGGCACGGGCGTGAATCACCGCCAAACTTTCAAACTCCGGGCTGCTAGTAGGAATTTACTAAGAAAAACGCAAAATCACTTTCTGGCCACACCCGGGATTTGAACCCGAGACCTCTTGATTAGCAGTTGCATACGCTATCCACTTAGACCGAAGGGATGTTTGTTTTAATTATTTAAAATTATATAAATAATAAAAAGGAAGGCGATTTTTTTTAATGCAAAACAGTGTGAAATTGATTTGCAGGTGGAAATATTCATATATACACATTTTAGTCATAGTCATATAAACTTATACATAGCAATTTAAAGAAATCTAAATTTTACACACACATGAACATATTCTGAGTGGAACATAGTGGAAGGTCTGTTTATGGTCACTCAGTTCGTACTTTTTTTTATTTTATTTCGGCTATCTTACACACAACGCCATCTAGTCCCACACTAAACTAAACTAAACTAAACACGGCTGATATTATGGGTACTAGACAACTGATATAAATACATAAACATACTTTTCTTTTGTAAATACATACATATTAAACATAGAAAACACCCATACTCCGAAACAAATATTTGCGAATCACAAAAATATTTGATCCAACCCGGGAATCGAACCCGAGACCTCAAGCACAACAGTCGCATACGCTTCCACTGCGCCACCGAGGCTGTCAATACAGTCCTTTACAGTTCTTTTATTTACTTATACTTATATAACTTTTCCGTTCTCTAGTTTATCTGAAGCCTTAATATCCATTTCAATTATATAATCCCAGACACATACATACATACGTATGAAGGTATTAGCCAAAGGGTAGGTCGTCTATAAGGTAGGGGCGAGGGTGCGTCACAATGGCTGTAGCCTTTAGTCTGTGTCGGAAGTTAAAATACGGATATATATATAGACAGATACTCCTTTTTGCACTGTTAAAAAGATAGGTACTGATTTCAAACTGTACTGTACTGTACAGTTTCAGATCAGTATGTACTCTACTGAAAAGATATTGATAATATCCAGTCTGTACGATAGGTACAGTTTAGATATCATCATCATCTTCCTAGCCTTTATAATTCCAAATATTATTTGGAGTCAGCTAAATGTTCAATCGGCGTTACCGTTTGTTTAGAATTTTTCAAATTGGACTTCAAGTATTTCTTAAGATTAACGCATTCAGACGAACTCTTCAGCTGTATAATATTCGTGGAGGCTAGCTGAGCTAGCATCAATAACTATCAGTGAGATAAACTCGTTCAGTAAGCAAATATATACAGGCAGTCAAATAGACAGGTGTTCCTGCTTTGAAAGATTGGCTCTAGAGGCATCACAGGCCTCTCTCATATCAGCTGTCGCAGGTGGTCACTGGCAAAGGATGTTTCAGTGATCATCTGTGTTTTATTCGTAAAGAACCAACTTGAGTCACCATTGCGATGGAATGGAACGTGAACACGGCTCTCCACAGTTGTGGCCATGATACAGAGGTATAGAAAAAAAAGGTTCTGCGATCAACTCCTAAGCAATGGAAGTGTCATAGTAGCACCTTAAATAATAAAATATTTAAATGATGATTGTTATGAAGTACTTGTCCTTATTTTTATACAAACAAAAAATACCTTTATTTCAATACAATTAGGGTATAATCACAGATTATTAACAAACATTACTGTCTTGTTGAAAGTACACACGTGTATTGATTTGATTAGGCCTCAATTGCTCCACTTTCTAACGTAATTCAAATCTCAATTGAGACAGTAATTGTTACCTATATGACGTCATAAACGGGTAGTTTATCGGTTATGGCAAGAAGACGATAATACTATAACATTATATATTATTACAACTTCTATATTATATACACTAATTTTGTAAAGAGATTCACTTTATCAGTTCTGTAATGAAATCATCTTTCTAGCCTTCGTTATTCCCAAGATTATTTGGGGTCGTTTACTACCTAAACAGGTTTTATCTAAATATCAGTTTTTTCATAGAGCGATTGCCATCTGACCTCCTGAACCCAAAGGGTGAATGGAATTCGAACGTTAAGTAAACTGAATTCAAAGGTACGAATATGAAATTGCTAGATTTAGATTTTAGATATTTATTTTAGTTTAATATCAGTTGTGACAATAAAAAGGTTGATTACAGCAGATTATTTTCAGACTACTCCAGAAAAAACCTATCTTGGAAGCCAAGTAGTACGCTGATTTCAGCTGGTTCAACCGGGGCGAAACTGTCCTTGCATAGAAGATCAATCTAAAAATAAACAGCATTCGTGATGTTGAATTTCGTTTGTGAATACAAAACCGGCGGCCCAATGATGTAGAAGCTCCTCACTAGACTGCCATACCTCATACCTCATTGTGTGTAATCACTCTTGACTCACTACTACTTCTTTTCATGTTTTTCATTCTACTCATGTTTTCCATTCGACCGAAATACGGCAAGATCATGTAAAAAAAAGGTAAAAAGCGGAGGTTTTTTACAATTTAGATGTTTGTGTTTGTTACCAAAAAACTTCGTTGTATCGGTTTATAAATGTAAACCATTATCAGAAATTCTTTATTCAATCGAATGCGGAGAGTTTTCGTTTGATTGCGTTCAAGTTATTATCCATACAGTTGGAAGATTTTTGAGTGCGGAATACAACTTATCATCATTCTTTTTGAAAGGTACGAGTAATTAGTTAAGTCTTATTAAGGGTGAATGATGTATTACAAATAATAAGAAAATTGAAATGGAATTAGACTGATCACATAATGAGGACGGATCATGGAAAAAAAATGGAAGAAGGAGGTTATAGAGTGGTATCCAAGAAATGGGAAAAGACAAAAAGGACGTCAAATCTAAAGATGGGAGGACGATTTGCCGAAAGGATGGAGAAATATAGCTCAAGATAGAGATAAATGGAAGGAACTGGGGGAGGCCTATGTCGAGAGGCAACCTAAGTGGTTGCTGAAATATATGTATGGTCAGTGAATAAAGGCTATTATTATTATAAGTCTCATTTGAGTTTAACTCAAGTAGGACCAGGCCGTACATTTTTGCCGGATACCTATAGATGCCTATATATATCTATGGGTTTAAATTAGCACAACTTGTGTCAAACAAGATGCTAAACGGCAAACGGCAACGGCATGCTTAAACGGTTTCCAAAAAGATTAACGCATACTAATAATAAAATGATTCTTGAGATCAAAAGTATTTTTTATCAGAAATCATAACAACTTTGATTGAAGTCACACGGCGTAAGTTATTTTAACCTTAATCGGTTTGAAAACAGCGACGTACAAGGAAAAACGTTTTCTATAGCTGAGTAGTTACTAATTCTACATAGTCCCGACCTCAATAAATATTTTGTAACCCAATACATGCGTATATCGGTATTCAATCGGTATAATAATAATATAGTAACCATTATTTTGAAAGACACAATAGCATTTAGGTAAGGACCGGAGGAATCGGGGAGTTATACCATTTAGGCAAGGAACAGAGGAATCAGGGAGTTATGTCGGTTGTGGTAAATTTTCATTTAATGGAACGACACAATGAAATAATACTCGGTATATATTGTGTTATAAAGTTCGGTTAGGATGTTAGCTTGATTGTTTATATGCGGTAATATATTTGACTATCGTAGCTGACGGTCAGAATTAAATAAAGAATTGTTTTTGAGTTGGTTAAGGTGCTTATTGGACAAGTTTACTTACGGTTAAAAGGAGCGGATCAGACTCAGAGCGGTAGTAGTATGCATGATAAAAATTAAAAAAAAAGCGGCCAAGTGCGAGTCGGACTCGCCCATGAAGGGTTCCGTACCAGCAAGTAACATCATATAAAAGTTCTTGTAGTTCGTTGTAACTTTCATCGATATTTTTAAACTAGTGTATTGTTTGGATGAAAGGTATATTGCGTGTTACGATTTATGACGTATTAAAAAAAAACTACTTACTAGATCTCGTTCAAACCAATTTTCGTTGGTAGTTTACATGGTAATATGTACAACATACATTTTTTTTAGTTTTATCACTCTCTTATTTTAGAAGTTAGAGGGGGGGGGGGACACACATTTTTCCACTTTGGAAGTGTCTCTCGCGCAAACTATTCAGTTTAGAAAAAAATGATATTAGAAACCTCAACATCATTTTTGAAGACCTATCCATAGATATAGGTATAGGTACACGTATAGGTTGGATGAAAAAAAAAATTTTGAGTTTCAGTTCCAAGTATGGGGACCCCCAAAATGTATTGTTTTTTTTCTACTTTTATGGAAAAATCTTAATGCGGTTCACAGAATACATCGACTGACCAAATTTCAACAGTATAGCTCTTATAGTTTCGGAAATAATTGGCTGTGACATACGGACGGACAGACAGACAGACAGACTTGACGAATCTATAAGGGTTCCGTTTTTTGCCATTTGGCTACGGAACCCTAACAACAATAGATAAATATTAATAAGGTTTCATCATCATTGGCAACAGGACTGTCACTTATCACCTCTCCCTAAAAATAAAGTTTATTTGACAATATTAAAATCTTAATATGATATCACTAGCTTTAGATTTACTTTGATTACCCTTTTTACTCCCTTAGAGGTGGAATTTTCTAAAATCCTCAATCAGTGTTTGCCTATATTCCTCAAGGAACACACTTGCCTAATTTCAGCTTCCCGAGTCTTGTAGTTTCGGCTGTGCGTTGTCTGTCAGTTGGCCACTTACGGAACAGTTTTTTATATATATTGATTGAGTACTTAAAGATAGAAAGTGCGTTAAAAGAGTTATTTTGTATTATATTATAAATGTCATAATAGTATTCGTAAAATCAAAAGGAACTTCGTTATTCCTTTACGGTTTCCTTAATAAGGTACCAGAACAGGTAACATTATATTGCCTATGTCTTTCTTTCTCAAAACTTTTATAATAAAAAGTATTTTAACTTTTTAAATTACACTTTTAGGGATATGTACTTTAAATAAAATCTCAAAAATTTCAATTGGTAGGAGAGGAGTAATCACAATTGGACATTCAAATTTTGTCACTCAAATTTTTATTGGGCAGTTATTGTGAGATTTAAATATTTATAGCAGCACTCGGTATGATGTCGAAATACTAGTCATAATTGTATTTTTTCTGCTGACAGTACACACGATTTATTGAGTTTCATTTGGTTTAAAATATTGAACATGAAATGTACCTACTCACTTTACTTACACACACAAAACTTTGTGTACCATTAATCAAAAGATATATCTAATATACCTGTGACACCTTGTTGCTCACGATGATATTTGATCATCATCATCATCATCATCAAATATTAGCCCTTATTCCAATTTGATTTGGAGTCAGTCGAACATGTTTTGTCCTTTTTTTTAAGAAGACATCTCCCGCATTAGAATATATTTCTATGTCGCGGGCGACTTTACAAAGGTACAAGAACCGGACACTAAGAATACCTAGACTCAGAATAACAATTTGTAAATAACACAAAGTGTTGTCCCGTGTAGGATTTGAAACCACAACACTTGACGCAGAAGCAAGCGGTGTGGTGACCGCTTAAACCACTATGCCAACCGTGCAGTCAAATCCTTCCATTCTACCTAAAACAAACCATCGAACTGAAAATATCTAACCGAATTTACTATTGTTTTGTTCACATGCTTAAGTTATGATAATTAACATCAAAAACAAGCTTGAAGAAACGCAGCTGAAGTTGCGTGGGTCAGTTAGTATTCTAAAGGACTGTGAATGTGTGTGTGATTGTATTGTATTTTTTTACACTACAAAATAGCAAACTGCAACCCAAACAAAATTATACAAACCCTAAGCTTAGCGGTTAATGACACATACTTTCATAACCAGTGACGTCATATGTGCACTTCACATGTGTTAAATTAACTCTATTCTCTCTCTCTCTCTCTCTTTTTATTTCATAATAAATATGCCTGAAATGTGACCTAGTTCGGTGAAATTTCCATCTAAATTTAAATTATTCAATGGCTCTTGGAATATTAATGGTAATAATTATTAGTACACTTGGAACAAATTGGTTTTACAAAAATAGCCAAAAGCAGTTGGTAGTAGGACAAATATAACAATTTACTTGTCGAATTACGTTAGTATTTTTAATATATTTTAATAAACTTATAAAGAGCACACATTTGTGCCTTGAGATTCTTATCAGAAAAATAAGTGGCAAAGTAAAAAAAACCTCTTTTGTCTTCTAGTAAGACACAAAATAGAATGCACTTTCAACTATAAACAGTTTATTATATTTAGGCACGTGTTAACGTGTTAGGTGCATTTTATTGTGTGATTAACAGTGATGATATTTTTTTATGATTGTATTTTCTTTGACATGGTTAGAATTTAGATACATAAATTTCAATAATTACACCTTTTATCACTTTAATTACTAACCCTTATTTAATGAACTGTGTTTTAATGTATTCAAAATAACATCAGTACTAATCTTGTGAATTTAAAAGTGACTTTGTCTGTTACACTTTCGCGCTAAGCCACTGCACTCATTTTAATGAAATTTGGCACGGTGGTACTTTAATACTTGAGAAATGACATAGTTTGGAATCACCATTTTGCATAGTCCAAGTTCACAATGAGTGTGTGACCACCAATATTGGATACTATCAGACTGACTAGAGTTATTTTGTTGCCTAATTGAACTGTCTGAGGGTCGTAGGTGATCTAAAATTGTAATTTGCAACCCCAATTTAGACGTTTGAGTTGATAAATCAGTTAGTCAGACCATGTTATTTTATATGTATAGATAAATTACAACCGGTTACAGAATTAATTATTGAGCTAATCACAAACCTACATCCTCTAGCGTGGCAGTTAGGATTAATCACTAGACCAATCAGACCGTCAAATATATAACATATGTACTAATGGATATTTTATTGCATTGCAAATACTTCATATCTGTACATATTGATGTCTACATCTAATATTCCAAATATTTTTTTATAGTTAAGCCTACCAAAGTGATGACTACTCCTCCCAACGGAAAGCATGAGTAGAATTCAGGAGTAGGGGCCACCATCCTCATTGTGAGGGTAAGCAATGTAGCATGGTGACCCCTACCATGGCGGCTTGGTCAGATGTTTCTGCATCATTCCGGCTTCCACAGGCCGGGAGAATGATGCAAAATGATATTCAATTATAATTTTGTTTACTAAGCTACTCACGAAAATGTATATAAAAATTTATTCTTAATTTATCAAATATATTTCTTTACAAAGAAATAAAATTGAAAAGTTTATTAGTAAAATCATATAAAAATATATCATCTTCCTAGCCTTCATTATTCCTAAGATAATTTGGGGTCGACTGCTAGTTCAACTTTATCAGTTTGTCCACGAAGCGACTGGCATCGGACCTCCACAACCCTGATTGTGAATTGAATTCAAAGGTCTTCTTCTTATCGTATCAATGGCAACACTACATGGTTTTGGCCTAGTGCTCGGATTGCGTTTGGCCTTGTGTTGATCCATTGTGGTGAGAGGATATGTCACCTAAACTCTGCGATACCGAGTGTTAGGTGTCCAGGGTGCGCCGGACGTCGGGACTCTTGTTTTCTTTTTTACGTCGCTCGGGGAGGCTCCTCTCGTGCAAAGGTTGAATTAATTGTTAATATACTTGAGGGCAATGACTTCCAAAACACATTCTACAAATCTTTAACAAATCTTAGGACATTGCAATCAATACCATAGTATTCTTTTTAGAAAAACTTAAATCAGTTCAAGAGTCAAACGAAATAGTACCTAATAATATATGTATCTAAGTAGTATTTCACTTTAACGATAGTTTGTTTGTTCACTTCAAAGGAGACTGAACATTTCTTTGCATTCAACTGTGTACATCGGACGGCTCGTAAAAGTCAGTTGTTGAATTCGAGTAAATATTTGTGATACACATGACGTTCAACTTGAGTTAGATACACAAACAGACAATAGTAGAATAGAAATAATATTATTGATTTGTAACATATTGACATGGGCATTTTTGTAAGATGTGAGAGTGATAAAGAAAAAAGGCGCGGTACATTTGACCATTTAGTAGAAGATCCGACAATACAAGGACCTTCACCGAGCTGATAATATAATGAAAAATATTTCATAACAAATTTTGTATATCCCTACTAATATAATAATTGCGAAAGTAACTCTGTCTGTCTGTATATTACGCTTTCACGCCTAAACCTAAAACAGATTTTGATGAAATTTGGTATGAAGGTAGAACTGAACTTGGGAAAGGACATAGGCTACTATTTACCGCGATAACCGACATACACGCGGGCGGAGCCGCGGGAGAAACCTAGTTAGAATATATGTTAAGAATAGGTTGCCTAAAATAATCCTCGACAGACTATTTTTATTTATTAAAAAAACATATATTTTTAATTAAATGTTGCAACATATACTTTAAGTCATGGTAAAAAAAATCTCTTGATGTTGCAACATTAGATGTGCAGCCGTTCGGTTGCCTATTACTTACCTTTAAAAACTACTCAGTTGTTAGGCATAAAAAGGTATGTCGATGCCAGCTGCCTTCACTTGATTGGACCTTACACTAATATGTATAAACCAAAACCTTTTTTCTCTATAGAGACTAACTCTATGGAGTCATTTTTACACACAACGCCATCTAGTCCCCAAACTAAGCAGAGCTTGTATTATGGGTACAAGACAACTAATATAAATACATTTTCAATTTTTTTTGTAAATACATACATAGAAAACACCCTAACTCTGAAACAAAAATTTGCGGATCACACAAACATTTAGTCCGACCCGGGAAACGAACCCGAGACCTCAAGCACAGCAGTCGCGTACGCTAACACTGCGCCACCTAGACAGTCAAGGTAAAAACGAAAATTCAAAGTTTTCTATAATAGATAAGAAATACGACGAATTTAAGCACTGATAAGGCTTTACGGTCATTCATTACGTTAAAATTATTAAAAAACAAAGGCCAAATACGTAATGATCACGCACACACTACGCAATGTACAGCACAATGTAAATAATATGATATTTATTAAGGGATAATGAACTTTTAACTCACAGTTTAAGCTTAAAGGTTAAAATAATGTCTTCATTTTGTTTTTTAATTGGAGTGTTAGACCTGGATTTCAAAACCTATGCAAATGAAGACAAACATTGTAAAGTAAATTTATCTTTATTCAAAGTTACTAGAGATATATTATGTTAATTAATTTTATAATATAACAAAACTGATCAGGCCTCGCTGATTTCAGCTCAACCAGCTTGACTGGGGCAGTACTACACTCACACAGAAGACCATCCTAATAATGACAGCACTCTTGCTGTCGTATTTCGTTGGTGAGTGTGAGACCGGAGGCCTAATCATTCTGCATCATTATCCCTGCTTCCAGAAGCCGGGAGAATGATGCACAAACATCCGACCTGGCAGCCATGGTATGGGTCACCATGATGCATTGCTTACCCTCAAAATACGCGTCGTGACCCCTACTCCTGGATTCTACTCATGCGTTCCATCAGACAGAGTAGAGTCACTTTGGTAGGATATATATTAAATATATATATATATATATATATATATATATATATATATATATATACTAAACACTGAAGAATAGGAAGTATTTCTCACTTCTATGAATTTCATTTATTATTGCAATCAGCTATCTTTATGTTTATATGAACAGACGCTTCTATATAACGTAGCACAAATGCTACAAAGTTCGTAGTACATAAGCTACAAAGTTCGTAGCACAAGCGCTACAAACTTCGTAGCGTATATTTTTTTCTTCCTTTTCACAATATACAAGTCTTAAATGCACATAGGAATATTATGATTAAGTTTCATCAACTTTTTATTAGCTACTAACTAAGTTGTCAAATAAATAACTGCAATATTATCTAAGGTTTATTAACAAAATAATAACACATGTTATTACGAAAAAATATTACGAGTCCAAATCAATATTAGAACCGACAATGAGTGGCGAATTATTGGAGGTCAATATTTAATGTGGAATTCTAGAAGTAGAGTTGCCAGTTTCTTGGAAAACCACGTGGGCTAATTTGACACGCGAACTATCCATCATTGAGCATATACTCGTATGTGCTTTATATTTGGGTGTATGTCTTGTGTATGACTTGAATGCTGTATTTATCATTGAAAGGGATGTTTTGACTTTGGTTCCGGATTATTATATCTACAGTATATAATATTATGAAGCTGAAAAACTTTTTTCATTGAAGCCATAATTAATCTTTAGAACTGCTGGTTCAAATAAATAAAACTTAAAATTAGGCATCACATTCACATGTAGAACAGTGATAGCGTATGCGATTGCTGTGCTTGAGGTCTCGGGTTTCATTCCCAGGTCGGACCAAATGTTTGTGTCAACCACAAATATTTGTTTCGGAGTTTGGGTATTTTTTATGTATGTGTGTATTTACAAGCTCTGCTTATTTTAGGACTAGATGGCGTCGTGAATAAGATGTCCGAAATATTTATTTATTTGCACTCTAAGTTGTAAATAAATTAATAGCCAAAAGGGCCTCTCTCAAGAGCCTACTTAAAATTGATTACGGTCATTACACCTTGTTATTTTATTACCGTACCGGAATAACATTACACTTTCTAATACCAATAATTTACAAAAATAGTACTCACGATTGGCAATTCGATCGTTCCCAACATTAGCCACGTAATAAATAAAAATTATAACGACAATTTATACTATAAGCGTATTATAATAAAGTTCAATTTCCTATATTTAATTGTGTTCAACATTAAATACCTGTGTGAAATACAATATCACCATAATAAAAAGAGCTTGTCAGTGAACAGGTATTTAGGAGATGCGGATCATTTTATACTGGTTTTATGTGACCCAACCCTGACCACCGAAATAGGTATTTTGCGTGTTAAGTTTAATACTTGTGAAGGTTTGACTGGGATGCTATTTTCTAATAATTTTAAGAGTTATATGTGAGTACTTGTTATATGTTTGCGTGTAGTTAATGATATTGATCTAAAGCAGGTATTGGTGATGGATGAAGAGATATGGGCCGATAGGCTCGACTATAAATATTGAAGGCAAGAGTTATGGGATGGAAATTGCCGTCCAGATATGGAAAATTCTGTGAAAACCTTAGACTTTATTTCAGTCATAGTTTGGTAGTTCATTTTATTTTTACTAGCTTTCGCAAAAGGCTCCACGTCTGTGGTGGTTATCGCGGTGAAAAGCTATGTCTTTTCTCAAGCTCTACACTATCTTTGTACCAAATTTCATTCAAATCGGTTCAGTAGTTTTAGCGTGAAAGCAGGACAGACAGACAGACAGAGTTACTATCGCATTTCTAATATTAGTAAAGATTGGAGTATGATACTTTTTTATTTATGAGCTTGAGTCAAAGTGTTTCTACTCTGCCTGATGGAAATCATGAGTACAATCCAGGAGTAGGGGTCACCGTCACGTATATGACTGTCTTGTTGGTCTAGTAGTCAGTGTATGCGACTTCTATCAAGAGGTCCCGGGTTCGATTCCCGGGTCGTACCAAAAGTTTATATGTATTTATATAAGTTGTCTAGTACCCATAGTACAAGCTCTATTTAGTTTGGAACTGGATGATGTTGTGTGTCATTTGTCCGAAACATTTATTTATTGGGAATGATTAATAATGATGAAGTACTGACCAACGAACGATGACTGCGCGAATGCTGTTTATATTTTATATTGGTCTTTTACCACCCTCGTATCAGCCTAGCCAAGAATGGCTACTCGTGTTGACTTTAGCGTGACTTCACTATCTTATTTCTGCTTGGATGATCCTGATGATAGTGGTAGTCAATTTTGAGAGTTATATGACGTCACTATTTACTTAACTTGAACAGGTCAAAGACCTAAAACGTACATGTACCGTGACCGTTAAAGAAAGAAAATAAAACGATGCAACATGTACCGTAAACCAAAAGTTGTTTAACAATAAAAGGAATTATGACGCCCGTGCACCGTTCTCAAGATTTTATCGGTCGACTCTTCTAACCCGAACTTTTCGGTTTTGTCTTTACATTATATATTTGTATTTACTCATTTTCGCCAGCGGCTCCGACTGCATGCAGGTCAGTTATCGAATTTAAAAGTAACCTATGCCCTTTCTCAGATTCTAGACTATCTCTTCTTCCCAATATTATTTGGGGTCGGCTACTAGTTCAACCGGTTACACGGAGCGAATGGCATCGGACCTCCGCAACCCTAAGGGAGAACTGAAATTCGAAGGTTAAACTAGTTGTCAGTAAATTTGAGGGCACTGACTTCCCAATAACGATTGCCATAGATGTTCATGACAACATGGGACCTTTACGTGCTTTAATCCGTAGCTTCACCTGCTTGTATGATACATATGCGGCTGTTCATCAAGAGGTCTTGTGTTCGATTCTCGGGTCGGACCAAATATTTGTATGATTTGCAAATATTTGTTTCGGAGTTTGGTTTTTTTCTATGTATAACATGTATGTATTTACTAAAAAAAATATGTGTCTTTATATCAGTTGTCTAGTTGCCATAGTACAGGCTCTAATTTGTTTAGAACTAGACGATGTTGTATGTCAGACGTCCAAAAAAATAATAATTATATTGAGATGTGTCAAAATGCATTCTGCAAAATGTTTTTATTTCAAATTGCTATGTTCTTCTTAAAGACACACTGATTTTGTATTCTAACATTTCTTTTTCACTCAACTTACCCTAACCACAGAATACATAGTAGTACTCATACAGAAGGCTCACTCCGAAAGTAAATTAAAGAAATCGGGACCCTAGGCGTTAAAAGATAAAGTTCAATTCAGATCGCACAGCGCCGAATCAACTACAATTATATTTACCTACCGTTGCGTCTCTTTCTATCGTGTAACTCTTACCTGTTCTGACAATGACTAGTCGACCGGCATACTCGTCCGGGCAGGCAGGCGGCCGACTATACCTAAACTGCGGAGTGACATACCCCTGCCCTAACTAAGCACACGCTAAGAGTCTTAGCAATAAAAAAAAACTTTAAAAAACTTTAGGTCAAACAATAGATAACAGACAATTACGCAAATGAAAGACAATATTTGACTGCACGGTTGGCCTAGTGGTTTAAGCGGTCGCCACGCCGCTCTCTACTGCGCCAAGTGTCGTGGGTTCGAATCCCACGTGGGATAACACTTTGTGTGATTTACAAATTGTTGTTCTGAGTCTGGGTGTTCTTTGTGTCCGTTTCATGTATGTTTGTAAAGTCCCCCGCGACACAGGAATTTATATTCCTAATGCGGGAGTTGTCTTTTAAAAGAAAAAAAAAAAAAAAAAAATATAAGAACTTAATTTCATTTCTGCGTAACTGAGAATAAGTTACTATTTTCAATACAGTGTCTTTTAAGGTCGAACAAATTTCATAATTATATAGAAATTTTCGGCGTTTATGAAACGCGTAGATTAGATCATGACTTGCTGTTCAGTAATTTTAGTCCATAAAAGGCAATTTTGTTAGTTGTAACAAGTAATAGCACAATGAGAAGTCTGGTGACAATAATTAATCTCTGTCGGCTTAAGGTTAAGTTGTTACGGTTTCCAAGTTTTACGTTAAACTTAAATAAACTTTTTTAGAAGCGGTCATAGTCGAGTGCCCTTAGGTGATTGGTCACGGAGGGTAAGCAACGTCGGCGCGGTCAGACCTAGATGGGTGACCGTTTGTGGCATGTTATGCTATGAGCGTTTTCGTAATTCAGCAGTCGGTCCCGGTTGTTATCATAGACAGCAGTCGTGAAGCTTAGTTGGAGGCTCTCGGGCAGCTTGAAAACATCCAACGGAAAGAATACGTTGGCACAACGTGTGTTGCCAGTCCCCAATTCGCACTCGGCCAGCGTGGGGACGTATGTCCTTATACCTCCCGTGAGAGGTGATCCGACCCCAGTAGTGGGACACTGTAGATTGTTGATTTGGTTTGGTTTTGAACTTTATCCTCTTGCCAGTCTTGGGTCGACTAGAGCTGTTTTCTGTTTCCCTTTTAACACTTATTACTATCAAGGGCAAATTTTTCGGGTGGTTCCCACTGGTCGGATTCATAATCAGACTAGTCCAATAAACCAGTGGACCAAATAAAACTGGCCAACGGGAATAAAAATCATGTAAATAATAATAAATACGTAAATATTTCGGACACCTTACACACATCGCCATCTAATCCCAAACTAAGCAGAGCTTGTGTTATGGGTACTTGACAACTAATGAAAATACATAAACATACTTTTTTTTTTGTAAATACAAAAATTTGGTTCGTCCCTGGAATCAAACCCGAGACCTCAAACGCAGCAGTTGCATACGCTACCACTGAGATATCGAGGCAGTCACCTGTGTTGTTCTTTGATTTGGGGTGAGGAAAACGGCGGAATAAAGTAGTATTTTAAATGTTTTTCAAGTCAAAATCTATTAGAGTGGTTTTATTTACGATGTTGACGGAAGCGAATAATGAAAAAAATGTGAAGATTTCTTCTTCCCAGACTTCGTTGGTGGAGTGCAAAAGAAAATAAACAGCTATTGATCAGGGAACGTACTTACTCCGTTACGGTTTTAACATAACAAACAACATACGTATTTGGAAAACAAAGGAGGATTTATACAGATTTTGTGTCGGGTTTAAGTTAAGTTCTAGAGACCGGGATAATTCAAACACACATTTGAGCTTTCTTCATCTAAGCGCTGCTATGCTAAAAAGATTAGACTAAGTTATTCTTCAAGTTATCAGCTGTGGGGGTTCAGGTAAAATCAATCCAGCCGTTATTTAGCTGAAGTAACCAGACCGACAGAAAAAACAAATTAAAACTGCTTTTTTGATGCGAGTAACGTAAAAACTTTCATATTTTTACACGCTTTATATTAGCTTCACCTGTATGTTTGTTTGTATGTTTGTTTGTATGTTTGTTTGTATGTTTGTAACCGACTCCTTTGGGCGCGATTTTGACCCACTTTCAACGGCCAGATTTCGTTCAAACTTTGTACATTTATCGAGGACCGATGACATTACACTAATTTGATAAAATTATATCAATTTGCATAATAAAATTTTTGTTATTTTATATTAATTTCATCTATCCATGCGCGACGACAGCGCCACATGACAGGTGGCGATTATGATTGAACAATATTGTCACCGTTGTCAAGCAACAAGTAAATATTGTGTAGAAAATTAATGAAATCTTCTGTTATTTTACAATATTAGACAATTTTGGACGGTAATAGTTAGTAAAATTATTGCCAATAACATTAAAATTATTATTTTCCATGGGAAATGAGTCTACTGGTGACTAAAACGGGGTTTCATGCAATCACCCACAAAATCATGTCTCAACCGGAGACAGACGATGTCTAAGAAATCAATTTAATTACAGCTAAACACAATTTATCATGTTGAGAGTGCTTTGTACGACTGTGTTTATAATAAGAGAGGGAAATGAAAGCACATTGCAGCACTTATATACTTCATAAATAATATATTATATATCAATGTAAATAATTATAATTTTAACAAAAAGGAACCGACTTCAATGAAAAACTATTCCGAGTACCCAAATCGCGACATTGTACCTATGATATTTGAGGAGTTCCCTCGATTTCCTTGGGATCCCATCATCAGATCCCGATATGGTGACGATGGGACCACCTGTAAGCTACGCCCATTCCAATGCAAAAAGAATTTTTGAAATCGGTTCATAAGCGACGAAATTATCGCTGAACATACATAAAAAAAAAAAAAAAAAAAAAAAAAAAGATTCCGCCGAATTGATAACCTCCTCCTTTTTTTGAAGTCGGTTAAAAACAGTTTTACGAAGATCAGCCAAGAACAACAATGGGGTAAGCCAACTGCCCGTCAAATTTCCAAGGAAGTATATTCTAAAAGAAAGTACTTCCATGAAATGTTTCCCACAGTAAAGAAACAGAAGTGTGAACCATTTCAGTTTAATGTCTCTGATTTGAAGGTAGATTGTGCTTTAAAATGTGTCCTAGAAGCTGCTAAAAGTAATGCTGAAGATATCGAAATTTCTGTTAGCTACTTAGTTGTTAGTTTACCAAATTTTAGTCGAACAGGCTGATAAATTATTTTATTGCTAGCATTTATTAACACTTGCACATTCTCCTATCTTTACACTTACTTTTGCACGCGGTTTTGCACATTTATACTCACAACCACTATCCATGACTGAGAATACTAGTTCTTCAGATACTACTCAACAGTTACTACAGCGTTACAGAAGAAAACAACGCTTTATATTAGAAATTATACAGCTAAACAGTCAGAGGAAGCCAGAGCAGCTCGTTTGCAGCAAGTGCGTGATTCTATGGCCCAGATCTAAGCCTCAGAATCAGACCACCTTAGAGAAGTCCATTTGCAGCAAATGCGACATTCCATTGCTAAGATCCGAGCCTCTGAATTAGACCAAGTCAGAGCCGTTCGTTTGCAGCAAGTGCGTGATTCTATGGCTGAGATCCGAGCCCCAGAATCAGACCAAGCCAGAGAAATCCGCTTGCAGCAAATGCGTCATTCCATTGCTGAGATCCGAGTCTCTGAATCAGACCAAGTCAGAGCATCTCGTTTGCAGCAAGTGCGTGATTCCATGGCTGAGATCCGAGCCTCAGAATCAGACCAAGCCAGAGCAGCAATGTTGAAGTCGAACATTGACGTGTCAAAAGAATTAGTAAATGGTAACATGGGTTTTATTACAGAAATGAAATGGCCAAATTTTCGCAGAGGTCAATTATATGCAGAAGACATTCCGTCAGTACCTATCGATTTCGGTCAAGATGGTGTTCACGTAATTAAACCAATATCGGTACGATTTCCAGCAAAATACAGCTATGAAACTGCCGAGAGACAAATGTTGCCATTGATTCTGAGTTGGTCATGGACCGTCCACAAGATGCAAGGCTGTACAGTTCATCATACAGTCATTTATCTAGGTTCTCGACTGTTTGCAGCTGGACAACCTTATGTAGCACTTAGTCGTGGAAGATCTTTGGACGGAATTAGAATTGAAGAACTTGATTGCTCAAAGCTAACAGGTCAAACTCCATGTAACAGAGCAGCATTAGATGAAATGATTCGATTACGAAGTAACACGTAGTAAGACTTGTCAATATCACTGGTTTGGCAATGAACATACCGTTATGTCTCACTGTGTACATTGACGACTGAAAATAATTACAGGTACTTATAGTTATCACGGAATTAATAGTAGATTAAAACAAACAATAGTTTAAAATTAAAAAGACAAGCTATTATAAATAAACCAAACTAAAAAATAGAAAATAAATAATAGTTTTAAAAAACTAAAAAACACGCTTTTTATAGAAATCCAAACTAAAAAATAAAAAATAAATTGAAATAAAATTAAATTAAAATAGTGTTCAAAATTTCAATAAATATAAATTAATACGTGTAAATAAAGAAAAATGTATTTTATTTTAAAAAAAGCGTGGGGTGCTTTTTAAGATAATATCAAAATGATAATCACTACCCATATCCTTCAATAAAATACTTATAACTATTGACACCATGCACCCCACGCTTTTTTTTAAATAAAATACAATTTTCTTTATTTACACGTATTAATTTATATTTATTGAAATTTTGAACACTATTTTAATTTAATTTTATTTCAATTTATTTTTTATTTTTTAGTTTGGATTTCTATAAAAAGCGTGTTTTTTAGTTTTTTAAAACTATTATTTTTATCTTTATATTTTTTATATTTATATCACAACAACGACTGTCTTGTTGGTCTAGTGGTTAGCGTATGCGGCTGCTGATCAATAGGTCTCGGGTTCGATTCCCGGGTCGGACTAAATGTCTGTGTGATCCACAAATGTTTGTTTCGGAGTCTGGGTGTTTTCTATGTATAATATGTATATATTTACAAAAAAAAGGTATTTTTATGTATTTATATCAGTTGTTTAGTTCCCATAATACAAGCTCTGCTTAGTTTGGGACTAGATGGCGTTGTGTGTAAGATGTCCGAAATATTTATTATTATTTATATTTATTTGTATAGACATTTAACGCATGCTAAGAATAAACCACTTTTAGATGAATTACAATAATTAACTGAAAATCTCATTCAACATTTGAAAAATACATTTTACCTTCTCACGAAATTAACATGAACATAAACGAAATGAAGTTTATAACCTTCTCCACAGCCTTGAAATTAGGCTTCACCGGGTTGTACACAAAATACTTTGTAGAAGCTATGAAAATTTTTATACAAAAATTATATTTCATATTAGAACTTAAACTAGACCTCAAACTCAAACTTTTTTCCAGACTTTACAACTAGCTACAAAACCTTTTTAAAAATAAAACAAATTCCAAATTCAAATTCGCGTTCCAGAAAGTCATTATTTTAAATATAATTAACTTGTGTATACAATCACTTTATATAACATAACCTCAGCTTCGTTGGCCATTCAGTCGGTACAGTCTGTTTCGCATTTCATGTAATGGGAACATGCGCGCTAATGTAATTGAGAGGTTTTTTTTAGTTTCCCCTTTTTAAAATGAGAACTGTATGTAACTGAGGTCAGGCTCTGAGCCGACCGTTTTGCGCACAGTAAAAATGTTTTGTATGTAATTTTTTGTGGCGATTGTACACGTTCGTATGTTAAAAAGTGTTTTATGTAGCTGTTTACACTCGTTATTTTTGTTTAAGGTGAATTGTTTTTGGTTTAATAAGGATTTATGTGGGCTCCTTTTTGCTCTTTTGTAGGTTAATCCGAAGTAGGTAATGTAGGCTTTTTGATTTGAGTTAATGTATTTTTTTATGGTTTTGAAGGTAAACGAGATAGACTAGTTACTGGATAAAAAGTTACTACCATTAGTCAGTTGGTAGTCATGAAATATACAACTTAAGAATTAAATATTGGTGGCCTTTAAGAGAGGCTTAAAGAGAAATGGTCCTTTTTGTTATATACATGTATCATCAACAACCCATAACGTCCCACTGCTGGGCTCAGGTCTCCTCTCAAGAGAGGGTTAAGGCCATACGTATATATACATGTATGTCCGTATAAAATCTCCTAGAGCCTTCGGGCAAGGGAGGAAACCAAACAAAAGTCAGTGAACCTTTACTTTTAGAAAATATCTATCACTTTAAGCTATTTGTCTTATGGTAGGTAAGCGATATGTTTACTGGAGATAGTTTTGCATTTAAATGACAATAGTTTGGAATTTTGGTTTAATTTCCTTGATCATTATAACTTGGACCTTGTACCGTGATATCAAAGTATACATAGGACTCTCATTCAATTCAATTCAATTCAATTCATTTATTTAATAAACAATATAAGCTTACATTTCATGCACCAAGACGCTTACATGTTATGTCAAAACAATGATTTTTAAGAAACATTTACAATAAAAGAGAAATAAATAAAATAAATTTCAACCATAAATAGCTTAAATATAAATAATGTCAACAAATAAGATCCTAAATTAAAAAAAAAAGAAAAAAATCAGTTCAATTCAATTAAATATCAATGATACATCAATAAATGTCAATATTTAATTAAAATACAATTAATTACAGTTATTTAGTCATTACATTATTACAAAATACACCAGTCGTATCGAAAAATATGTCTACATTTGGGCTAGCTTTTAAAAGATGATTTATAAGATTGATCGCTGTAACGGTGGGGCTATTACTAGTTTTTGTAATGTGCCAAGAAGGCGGGTACGCGAGAAGCGGATGCTGTCTACGACCACAACCACGCAAGTAATGGTCAGGCACGTAGAGATGAACAGACTCACGGACCGATGGATTGTCCACTTTATTATTCAATAACAAATAGTAGTGCACTATAAGCATATATACTTCCGCCTGAGTTCTAGAGTATCCAAGCCAACCATTCCAGAAACATAAATTGACGGATACAAAAACGGATAATATCTATACGTACGTTTGTATAGATACCTAGCAAATTTACGCTGGATTTTTTCAAGCATCCAGTATGTATAGTTTTTCTTGAGGTGCCCAGATGGCTGCATTGTATTCTAGTTTACTACGCACGTATGCATTATATAGTAGTTTCATAACGTGGACATTATTAAAGTTTGCAGCAGTTCTGACTATAAAACCTAAACATCTGCTTGCGTCTTTGCTAACTTCCTTAATATGTTCATGGAAGTTCAGTTTGCTGTCAATTGTTAACCCAAGATCACGTACTGTCGTGACACGTTGAAGAGGAGCACCCGATACTTCATAAATCGCAGAGATTGGATGTCGAGATCGGCTAAAGGTTACCATTTTGCATTTGGAAGTGTTAAATAGTAATTTATTGTCTTGGCTCCATTCGACCACTGCATCAATGTCGCGTTGCAGTGCCACACAATCATTACTTTTTGTGATGGTTAAAAACAATTTGAGATCATCGGCGAACAGGAGACATTGCGCCTTAGAGAGTACACATGGCAAATCATTGATCATGATCAGAAATAGAGTGGGCCCCAAAGTACTGCCCTGGCTTACGCCGGATCGTGTATAATATTCGCGGGACTCTTAGTTTTCGACCCTAACAAACTGTCTACGATCTCTGAGATAGTCAGCCATAAATTTAAGTAGTCTTGAACAAAATCCCATAGACGAAAATTTCATCAGAAGTACGTCATTATCTACAAGATCAAAGGCCTTCCGAAAATCAAAAAATGCAGCGTCAACTTGGCACCCGCTCTTCATTTGGGTATCAATGTAATCAACAAAATTGATCTGGTTACTTAGCGTAGACCGAGCAGGACGAAATCCATGCTGACAATCATTCAAAAGCCCATCAATCTGCTGGAATAGGCATTGGTTGATGATAGACTCGAAGAGCTTTCCAAAAACAGACAGCACAGCAACCGGTCTATAATTACTAATATCCGTACAACTCATAACATTACATTTTCATTTTAATATATTTTTTTAACTTACCAGTACATATGGCACAAAAAATAATTTTCTTTTAGTTCTTTTATACTCAACTTGTATTTGTTTAAAAACTTTGTACAAAATATTTTCTATTTCTTATCGTGTCGATGGCAATACTTAAAAAAGATTTGGCTCAATATTTAGCGATGCAAATGTAGTTTAAATATCTTTTTAATTTTCTACGATACGAAGATAAATATAATTGATTTAATTTTTATTGTTTTTTTTTTACTTGTAAATTTTCAATTTAACTGTTTTAATATTATTTTAACAATACTAGTGAACGGCGCTGGCTTAAAACAGTTGTACGTACATGAAAATGATGTCTCTCTCATGAAGATCATATTCAGCTAAAAATTCTGCAGAGTTTAAAAAAAATGGTTTATCGTTAAATAGTATATAATCTGTTTAACCTACGAGTGAGGACTGTCAACCCTAAACCGGAACTAAACAACAAAGTGATGGAACATTTAGATTTAATTACAGTCGCCGTTGTCTTTGTCATCTTAAAGTCAGGGTTGTCAGCCTTTAGTGGAACGGTCTAATTGATAACGAGAACTAACAAAGTTTATTTAATCTGTACTAATATAATAAAGCTCGAGAATTCGTTTTTTGATTGAAAGCGTTAATCTTTGTAAGTACTTGTCGGTTTTGGGAAAATCTTTTAAATTTGATACCTTAATTTTATTCTTAGTGAAAGTTATTTTAGGTTTTTGATATATTTTATAGATTTTTTGACTGTTAGGAGCATATTAGTGGTCATCAAGTTAGACAAAACTGTAGACAAAGTTTGATTTTGAAAATTGTGTAAATTTACATTTTGGTAAAATATGGAATTATTAGATTTCTATTAGTTTTATACATATATATATATATATATATATATATATACTAGCCGATGCTCGCGGCTCCACTGAGTGTGACTTAGGAGTGTGAAAAATAGATGTTGGCTAATTCTCAGACCTACCCGATAGGCTCACAAAATTTCATACAAATCGGTCCAGCCGTTTCGGAGGAGTATGGGAACGAACATTGTGACACGAGAATTTTATATATAAGATATATATGTACATAGAGTCACGTCTGTTTCACAGAGGGGTAGGGCGTAGGCAGAAACCATTGACTTCAACTTACTATGGTCCTGACACACCTCTTTTGCTTAGTATACATACATCAATCGTTGCATGCATGCCTGTCGGTTCCTACTGCTCAGACCGTCGGTTCAGAACATCACCAATTTGGTTTCATATATTTACAAAATACCCTATTTTCTACATTTTTTATATTCAAATTAAAAACAACCATATAGCATATCTGCCCAAATAGGAGAAAGTTTACAAATGACGGCATTTGTAAGTTGAAAATAACCAGTTAGAATATCCGATATTACATAACCTCAAAAAGGAAAATCATTCATATTTCTTTCGAAGTAAAGAATAAAATACATTTTGCCAATATAGAATCGTTACTCAATGCATTTCTCACTGCACCGTGCAATACCTTTCTCAGAGAATGATATATTTCCATATCAAAAAGATTCCCTGACGTCTACCTAGGCTTTCAATTTCATTTTGTTGGCATTGTTTCATGAGTCGGGAAACAGTATCCAAATCTGAGTCGTTACTATCGAAATTGAAATATGTAGTGTCTTAAATGTATCTACTCTATCTTAGAAATAGCATAGTGGAGATGTATTTAGGATATTTTTAAAATTAAATCTAATTAATATAAAACCTTTTCATGAGGAAGACAATTTAATTAAAATAGTTTAAAGCTTTTATAACAAAACTGTGTAAACTGTGTAAATTAATAATATTATACAAAATCTAAAGTAGAAAAATAGCCAATTAAGGTAAAAAATGTCCTCATAGCGGTGTTAAAATATGCGAATATTATAAATTATATATGACACTACGTCTTCTTCCAAGTTTTTAATATTCCTAAGTTTATTTAGCGTTGGCTACTAATGCCATCGGTTTTACCTGAATATCCGTTTTTTCATGGAGCGAGCAGCATTGGACCTCCGCAACTCTGAGGGCGAACTGAAATTCGAAGGTTGAAGTTGTCAGTATATTTGAGGGCGCTGATTTCCCTATAACGGTTGCCATAGATATTCATGACAACCGAGACAGACGCTTAACGTGCTCTCTGAGGCACGGACGTGAATCGACGTCAAACTTTCATACTTCAGGCTTCTATTAAGAATTTCTTGTAAGAAAACCCCAACGCTTTTGAAAAGACCTGGGATTTAAACTAGTGTCAACTATCTCGCTAGACTAACGACACAGTCGACACTTCATCCTACTGACTTACAATATTACGTCCAATAACACTACGGTAAGTGTTTCTAAGGAATAGTTATATTTTTAAAATATTTAAACCAAAACTTTAATATTATTGCTTAAAAATACTTAAATTTCATCGAAAATGAAATATATTTTAAATTAAACTTATCTAATACTCAACTTAACTGTAATTTACAACCCACAGACTTCCCACCATTATGTATTCAGACCCTTTCTCCCTTGAAATCCACATACTTAGAGGATAACAGAAACCAGTGTACATATAGCTTAGAACACGCATGTACAAATTGTTACATCAACTTAAATTGCTTACGCATAACTTAGAATTGTCTGCCACTAATATAATGGATGCTCCTCCCTATTTTCGGAGGAAGGCTGAAATATCAGAACATTACTGGTTTGATTAATGATGCTCTTCGATATGAGAAGATATATCATATGTATGTTGATAAGTGAGTAGCCTGGAGCTAATATTTGGCTGAATTGTGAAGATTTGCGAGTGTGTTCATACAATATTTGGATAAGTTTGGCTCAAATGTTTTGTTCATTTATTATGTTGTATGTATGTATTGTCAATGTCCTAGATTTATATTATTTGTTGTGCCCGCTTTATTGGCTTCTCTGATCACAATACTATTATTATTATTAGCTTCTTCTTTGGGTATGGTTTACCACACCTACAATCGGTTTTAGGTGTACTGGTCCAAGGAGGACCCGGACCCGCTCCCACCCAGAATAGATGCAACGGCTACCCAGACTGTATCCAGGGGGAAGCCTTTACCCTGCCTGGGTAACTGCTTTACCTTTAAATGGTGATATATTCCTATATTTGCATCTTTTGGGAATCGATTACGTGTTCTTGTCTACTGCAAACAACGAAGAATTTTCTGATCAAAATAGTCTAAAGGGCAGTTCGGTAGTGGTAACACTCCACTCCGCTCTATATTTTTATATACAACTTAGTATATCGTTACAATAGTTCAGTTGAAAGCAGGAGTTTTATTATTAAATATTCGCACAATTGTTCTAAGCTTAGAAAATTCTCCGTCTCAAATATTGCATTTCCAGAACTTATCATTTTTGATTTCATAAATTTTGCTGCAGCACAGTTTCGACTTTAGATTTACGAGTATTTTGTTTATTTAAACTGGTCTTTTGGATGAGTGTCAGTAATTTAGTGTTTGTTTTCTATGATAAGTAGATTTCTAGATATTAGGAGAAAACAGGGACTTTTATCATTAAAAAAAAACCTTTGCTGGAAAACAGTATGATTTCAGTTATATAAAAAAAATCTTTGTGGTGACGGATGAAGCAATATGAGTATCCCAATAATCTCGTGACTGTCGAAAGTATATTATTTTAATAAAGCAAACTACATATTATATTAACAACACTGTACGAGTAAGAGAAGGAAAATTGACATAATACCATTCCATCTGGCAAGCGTGGTATTGTACACTAACGTTCCTTGTAAGGAGCGGCCTATTTCCAGCAGCGGCCTATTCAAGACTCTCAACTAAGATGATAATTGTATTAAAATAAAATAAAACGAAGTCTATGACCTTCAGTAACATTTAATACTTGGTGACAAGCAACAAAAGAACTTCTTAGTACCGGTTTATCATGAGGCTGTGTCATCACTGATGTATACCCAGTTGTATTAAGCATGCATAAGTGATGAGTCTAAACTCCTTGTTGTTGTGTCTTGTCATGTCGGTCCAATCGTGTCGGATAGTAATAAATAAAATTTATTTGAATAAACATACAACACAGATCAAGAAGCAGTTTTACCGTTTCCAAGTTAATTACGGAAAAAAAAACTATATTTTTTCGGCTGACAACGTTTATCAATGTCAAAATATTGTCAAATGACGTGTCTTAGCACAACTTTTTTGTGTAGGTACGTAATATTGTATGAAAAAAGCTAATTAACACAGAATATTAATAATAAGCTACATAATGGTAACCATCCCATCGCATTAAGAAAATGAGTTAACAGAGAGTGCACCGGTGTTTGCGTATCAACTTGTGCATTATAACGTCTCCTGCATAGTTTACCTTGTTGGTCTAGTGGTTCGCGGCTGCCGATCAAGAGCTCTGGTGTTCAATACCCGGCTTGGACCAAATGTTTGTATTATTTGCAAATATTTTCGTTTCGTAGTTTGGGTATTTTTTATGTATTATATACAAGTGTATTTATATAAAACAGTAAATATATAAGAGTAAAAGATCTGCTTAGTTTGGGACTGGATGACGTTGTGTAACAGATGTCCAATTTTTATTTATTTATTTATATCTCAAGGATCAAAAATTTTCATGATAATATAGTTCTATCTGTGACGTAACACAAACCAGCATAAATATAGAGACAGAAAAATAGTAGTACGTTTATGTGATCTCTAGAGACTTACGCAAAACAACTTTTTCGTTATTAGAACTAAAAAAAGCGTATCTGAAGAGGTTCCAACATTTTTATATCCAAGTTATAATGTAACAAAGACCTTTTTTAACTTTTTTTTTCCTTTCTTTTTATATATCCGTTCATCCATCAGCTTTCTTTTACCTTTTTTATTGTTTCGTAGACTTACAAGTACTTTCTTAAGTTCATTTGGTTCGTTAGGATGTTATTGACAAGACTTTATGAATGGAACTTCCAAGAATTGTCATAATTATTATAAGCTTAAGATATGCGGTAGAAACAGTGGCAGTGATGGGTTTTAAAATCAAACTCCATTGAGAACCAGTCTCATATGAAACTCGTCTAACATATTAAATTTAAAAAACTGCCTTGTTGGTCTAGTGGTTAGCGTATGCGGCTGCTGAGTCTCGGGTTCGATTTCCAGGTCGGACTAAATATTTGTGTGATCCAGAAATGTTTGTCTCGGAGTCTGGGTATTTTCTATGTATGTATTTACAAAATAAAAGTATGTTTATGTCTTTATATCAGTTGTTTAGTACCCATAATACAAGCTCTGTTTAGTTTGGAACTAGATGACGTTGTGTGTAAGATGTCCGAAATATTTATTTATTTCTTCATTATATATTTATTAAAAAGAGGTTAAAGGTGTATCGGATATTCTGTTTGTTTATCAGTTTATTATACTACTGGTTCCTTTCTAAAAAGAGGCGTATGTCCAACAATGAACTTTTAAACTGTTGATATGATATCTTCTTTCTACTTCTTTACTGTTGTAAAGTTTTCTTTATTGTTGTAATTCGCGAGTAACGCCAAGGAGCGGAGCTTTCCTGCACTGAAAATCCCGTCAAAATTGGATCAGCCGTTCTTGAGATTAGCCGGAACAGACAGACAGAAAGAAGGACAATTTAAAAAATATTGCTGTATTTATATAAGTACCGTATATGCATATGCATGCATTCATTGAGGCCTGAATGATGCAGAAACATATGACAGGCCGCCATGGTATGGGTCATCATGCTGCATTGCCTACCCTCACAATGAGGATGATGACCCATACTCCTGAATTTTATACTTGCTTTTTATCAGGCAGAGTAGAGTCACTTTGGTAGGCTTAAATATTTAAAAAAAATGCTTTGATATCCATTTGGAAAAAACCAGTTCTTTAGATGTTACATACAGACAATCCAATCTAATATATCAATCTAGTATAGATTATTTCTACTATAAAAAAACAAAAAGCGGCCAAGTGTGAGTCGGACTCGCCCATGAAGGGTTCCGTATCAGCAAGTAACATCATATAAAAGTTCTTGTAGTTCGTTGTAACTTTCATCGATGTTTTTATACTAGTGTATTGATTGGATGAAAGGTAAATTGCGTGTTAGGATTTATGACGTATTAAAAAAAAACTACTCACTAGATCTCGTTCAAACCAATTTTCGTTGGTAGTTTGCATGGTAATGTACAACATATATTTGTTTTAGTTTTATCACTTTCTTAGTTTAGAAGTTAGAGGGGGGGGACACACATTTTTCCACTTTGGAAGTGTCTCTCGCGCAAACTATTCAGTTTAGAAAAAAATGATATTAGAAACTTCAACATCATTTTTGAACACCTATCCATAGATACCCCACACGTATAGTTTTAATGAAAAAAAAAAATTTGAGTTTCAGTTCCAAGGATGGGGACTCCCAAAATGTATTGTTTTTTTTTCTATTTTTATGTAAAAATCTTAATGCGGTTCACAGAATACATCAACTGACCAAATTTCAACAGTATAGCTCTTATAATTTCGGAAATAATTGGCTGTGACATACGGACGGACAGACAGACAGACAGACTTGACGAATCTATAAGGGTTCCGTTTTTTGCCATTTGGCTACGGAACCCTAACAACTGAATACTTAGGAGTCAGGATTTTGAAAACGACTTATAAAAAACATATTTTACATTGCTTATAAACTTACTTTCACTATTAACTTCTTCGTGGCTAAAATTTTCTCTACACCATCTCCAAAAACATCTCTCAATGTAAGTAAACTTCCTTTAAAGTCAACGCATGTGATGAATAATAATGTAACAGTATGTTAAACGCTTCCTTGAATATCGTATGTTATTTGGAAGTAATATTTAAATTAACATCATTCAAACTTGACCGAATTTCCTTTATAAATAAAGGTGAAAATATGTTGCGTTCCCCTTACGGCCTCCCCCTCCACCCCCTTTTACGAGCCAAGTCGTAAACCGGGTTGCGACGTCGAAATTCTATTTTTGAAGTTTATATAACTCCTAGAGGGGCCGCGCAGTCGCTCCACGCATTTGAATCTCAAATCCCTTTGTTTAGGAATTAAGTGTTGTTTTTTTTTAAATTTCCGTATTGACGATAGAATGGCTCCACGGAACCAATAAGACCATAACGTTTTAGTATCTGTGTTAAGTCATGTTTAAGTAATAAATAACGCAAAATTGACGCGTTAAAATGCGTTATTCAAAGGCCCATTTTTTGTTTGCGTTTATTGAGCGAAAAAAGGCGATATAGACATAATAGAGGGAGTTTCGGTAAGACGTGAAAACTTTCACTGAGTTTAGCTCGACTTATGAATTTTATATACTTGCTTAAACGTGAGTTACGTATTTCATCTATTTCAGACATTATCTTCACAAAAGGTTGGAATATTTTTAATACATATCTGCTACGATAGAGTGGTTTATTGTTTGACTAATAACTCCAACTAAGATCGAACCAAGTGGTGTGCAATTAGAGAGGCCTATGTCCAGCAGTGGACTGCGATAGGCTGATGATGATGAAGCGATGAGTTTGTGACTTTGTTTTGATTTAATCTTAAAATCTGGTACTTTTGAACAGTAATACATTAAAATTGCTTGACAGCGGTCTGTTGTACCATCAACCATCAGCCATCAGGCTATCACTACCTATTATTTACCTACCGATGGATATATCATACCTAGTTACCGTTCCCAAACGATTCCTACAATACCCAGTTGCCGTATTTGACGACTACCTATCGCTATCCATTGCTGAACGAAGGTCTCCCGCAAACGCCAATCATCTCGGACTTGAACAGTCGGCATCCCTGTCCGAATCCGTTGTGAGGTAACCGGGGCTAAAATTATATTCATAATATATTCATCTTGGAAAATGTATTAAACATTATAAGGCGTATCTCACGTTCTTTCAGAACTCCTGTTCCCAACCATGCCTAAATAAATTTTCAACATCCGTCAAGTTTCATGATTGAATAAAGTTAACTTCTAAGATTACGTGTTTAACTCGATTCTCGTTGGACAAATCACTTAGTTACTAACCGTTCGCCTCTAAAGTTCTTGTAAACTTGTAACAAAATTAGCAAGGGAACTTTCTCTAATTACGCCACTTAGGAAGTGATTGCTTTAGATCATTAATGGATAGTTAACGAACGATTTTTAATGTAGTACAGTCATCACTGTGAATTGTGGCTTGGTTTGAGGGTTCTTAATTTACATTAATAGTCAGCGAGAGTTACAAGTCTGCGACTCAGACTTGTGATGACAGTGAAATGAAATGAATGTCTCGTTAAATGATAGATTGTCTTAAACTCAAGCATGCTGTATATTGCCGGATACATAATCCCTACTAGTATAATATAATGAAATACTATATTTTGTATAATATGTGTATACTGTATATTTAATTTAATCAATGTTCACGAGCTAGAAAAAGACACAAGCGTGGGGCGACGTTATTGAAATATTTTCAGAAAGCACCCAACGCTTTGTTACATTAAAATTATTTTCTACGTTTTAGTTTAAAAGCGTGTTTGTTTAGTTTTATAAACTATTTTTTTTAGAAAGACTAATTAGTTGTTTTGTTTTTTTTTTTAGTTTTTTTTCAAATTAGTGTATTGTCATCGGTCCTCGATAAATCTACAAAGTTTGGACGAAATCTGGTCGTTTAAAGTGGATCAAACTTGCACCCAAAGGAGTCGGTTACAAACATACAAACAAACATACAGGTAAGGCTGATAAAAAGCGTGTAAATAGGTTTACTTACAGAAATAAATACAATTGAAATAAAAACATTAATAATATGATTGTTTATATGAGTATGTAGTGAAAACTAACGTAGGTTCTTTGTAGCGTGGTAGTCAACATGCTACTTGCAGCTTAATGTATTTTTATAACTGAGTTTGCCAATGTGACTATACTCTGTCGTATGGAAAGGATAAATAAAATTAAAAGAAGTGGCTATTGTACACATAACGAATTCAAATCAGTATTATGACCTATTTAGACGCTTCTGCATTAGGCATCTGGTCTTGCACTGTCTGTCACTTTAATTTTAGTCTTATTTGAGAGAGTAGAACTGCCCCGATTAAGCCGGTCTATTAGTCTGCTATCAGCGTTACTCTACTTAGTTTGATCAAATATATCATTAGTACGCGAGTGGAATAGAACTAATTTTGCGAGTCAAATAGTCGGAACGTCGTTCTATCACCTTTGTCTATCACACAGGACACGAATATAAAATCCAGAATTCCCAGAAATATAAAACCTTACGAATCTTATTTCATCAAATATAAAATTAACTAGATATGTGTTCGTGCTTTATTCCTTTCACTTGTTCCAGTGAATAAATTGTATTATTTTGACGTACCTGTGTCTTGAAATATCAGTGTACTCAGTCAGATGAAAGAGACCATAATATACTTTTATTTCGTGCAGACAGATACAATAAAGTATTTGCTTTGTTCATAGTTCATTCGTTCATTTATTAGCTGCCCTCAAATTGTCTGCCGGTGTAACTTGAACCTTGTTCAAAGTGTTTTAAGCATAATTTTATTATTATTATATAATTTATATTTTTGTTTAACACGTGCTGGTGTCGGAAGTCACCACTTCAGAGTGGTTGACATACGTTCTCGAACTAAACGGTTCGGCTCTTCCTTTTTATGCCGAGCAGTTAAAACCTGGAACTCTCTACCAGCGCATGTGTTTCCTCCCTTATATGACCCCGGGTCCTTCAAGCGGGGCGTGAAAAAGCATCTTACTAGGCAGCCATAGTGTAGGTCACCGTACTGCACTGTCCGTTGTGGCAGTGAGGATGGTGGCCTCCTCTTCTGGATTCTGTTCATGCTTTCCATCAGGCAGGGAAGAGTCATTTTGGCAGCTAATATAAAAAAAAAAGATCAGCAGCTTTTAATGGTCCACGGTTCGAAATTATCCTCTTTTTAAAAAATAGGTTGAGGACTTCTTAAGGTTCCGTAGTTCATGACTCGGAACCCTTATAAATTCGTCATGTCCGCCCGTCCTTGACTTACCGCCTAAACGCTTTGTGCTAGAAAAATGAAACTTAGCATGAATATGTATTGTGATCACGTTGACAAATTACTACAATAAAATTGATTATTATAACAGTATTTTTATTTGAGGTAATACCTTCCCTACATGTAAAGTGGGGAAGGTATCATTAGATTTTTTGGTTTATATTTGTTTGGAAGGTATTCAACTTTAAAGGGCATTAAAATATAAATTTGTGGGATTGCTACCATGTACCTTTTTATTAGTGAGTATCCGATATTTCAGCGCTGTTGCAAGCGCCATGATCACGGAGTACTCGTAACTGAAGATCTTGAGGGTGGGATGTTATTGGCAGACATATCGGTCTACCCTCTTTCGCAGTCTTTTACTACGATCGTACCGTTGGCGATCGTAGTAAAAGACTGCGAAAGAGGGTAGACCAATAAGTAGGTATGATAGAAAGTTAAAAACATTATATTTAAAGGGCATTTTTGTGTAACAGTGCGTCCCCCCCTCCTCTTAAAAGCTAGACGGCTTACTCAAAAAATATGAAAGTTCACAATGGTAGTCCAAGTATCATCAAGTTTATCCTTTAAAGGGAATTTACAACGGCTTAGATAACTTCATCATTTCAGGAGTTATAGAGACCTAACTTATAAAACACTACATTGGAACACTACATTAACTTTCAATAACCGTTGTCTATGCGTGGTCTGACACGCACTTGGCTGATTTTATTTTATTAGTCTACACAAATATTGCTTCAAAGGAAGTTGCCTCGTCACATACGTATTATAGTATTTTTCCATTCGAAGTAAAAATATATGTTTAGTAGGTTTTCTATTAATATAGTTATAGCTCAATAAATCAACATTCCTACGTCATCACAAGTTGAGTGGGCGTTCAAATATGAGATAGTAGGGAAGGATTAGGCAACGATATATCTGTTCTTTACTTAGAACAAGAGTAGAAGCACGTCACTAAGCATAAATTGTATCTGCCTCGATGGTCTAGTGGTCGCGGATTTGATTCCCGGGTTGGACCAATTGTTTGTATAATCTGCTAATATTTCTTTCGGAGTTTGGGTGTTTACTAAGTATAATATGTATGTATATCAGTTGTTAAGTACCCATAGCACAAGCTCTGCTTAGTTTGGGACTAGATGGCGTTGTGTGTAAGATGTACAAAATGTTTATTTATGTATATCTTCAAAAATGTAAAATAGAACTGACTGTTTCTAACTTTTTTACTAAATACATATGAAAGGATTTACGGTACAATGAAAAATCTTTGAATTTTTATGTCTGTCTGTTTACTCCGTAATCTCTGGAACGATTTTGACAGGACTTTCATCAACAACCCATAACGTCCCACTGCTGGGCTCAGGTCTCCTCTCAAGGGAGGGTTAAGGCCATACGTAGGATTTCGTAGGTACTACAAAATAAAAATGTTTATTCTGCAAATCTTCGACACTCGCAAGGGAATCAAAACCTACAGGGTACTTCCCGTGAACTTAGAATCTTGAAATTTAATTCGAAGCAACGTCTTTTAGCATAGATAAAAGAAAAATTGCGAAAAGTATAAAATTTAATACATCTTAAATTATGATAATCTGAAGGTTTGTTCAGAACCCTCGGTGCGCGAGTCCGACTCGCACTCGGCCGGTTTCAAATTTGCTCCGGTTAAGCACAGTTAATTTTATGAATATTATATGTTTTGTCAAATTCAGTGTATGATATAATACCTTAAATGTATTTGTAAACATACTGTTGGTTTAAATATGCTTCAAAAACATAAAAATATCTCTATTGACTGTACTTGAATTTTGATACAATATGATGATATACTCCTAACTGAAGTCGGGAACGGCTGTCAGACCCACCGGAGACTAGTCTACTACGCAAGATATATTATAGTGCACTTTCTGTTCCCTGACTCTTATATTCAATGAGACGGTTACCCGATAGGACCGGGGAGAGATAAGATACTACACGATTAAAAGATGGTTTTATACAATTTTGTCTTTAACAATATATCATAGCGAAGCTCAGTAGGATACAGTTATTTTTTTAATTATAACCCAAAGTGACCATCAAAGCATCAAAATTATGCTGAATCATGACTCTTCCATGCTTAGGATACCATGAGAGGCTCGTGGTATCCTTATTCTTTACTGACATTCACTTTCTCACTTGATCTCCTCTGGAAATGATTGAATTCCCAAGCAGTGTCAGTCTGTGACAATTCTTTAATATCTTGTATTAATTTGTTTTGTTCATTTAATTTAACTACAACAAATTCTAAATATATTTTGAGTCTATATTAATGCGATATTATTTGGGACACACATCCAGACTTGAATGAATTTGTTTTGTGTGAGATACTATTTATTTATTTATTAAAATACTAGCTTTCGCCCACGGCTCCGCCCGCATGTATCTCGATTATTGCAGTAAAAATTAGCCTTTGTGTTATTCTGATATATAAGCTATATTACTGTATAGTTTTATCCAAATCCGTTCAGTAGTTTTTGCGTGAAAGAGCAACAAATATACATACATACTAATTAGCTTTCGCGTTTATGATATTAGTAGGACATAATAAAAAATGTAAAAAATCTATATTGTATCATCATCAACAGCCTTTAACAGTCCACTGCTGGACATAGGCCTCTCCTTAGAAAGGAGGTTTTGGCCTACTATATCACACTGGCCAGACGGGTTGGTATAGGGTTTGTTTCAAGTTTTCCTTCTCTTTGCATCGATGTTGTCTTGCGTAGTTTATCTCTTAGCCGCCTTTCACGACACCCGCGGGATGAATAGGAGTGGTGACACTCTCAATTCTTAATCCGTCACCATACGGATACTATATTCGTCGACACTATATTATTATATATATATGAATGAAAAACGCTTAGTCCCAGCAAGCAAGATATTTTTTTGTAATTTTCACTACAAATACCTTTTGGAAATAAAAGCTCGGATAAGTTCTCTTAACTTTTAAGATAAGTTCTTATTCTGAAATAAAGCTGTGTCTAGATGCGAGTAATGTGACGTTAATTTCTTGGTGTGGAGGCATTACATTTAATAAATAAACATTACCTGATATCTGTGTAAGGATTTTGTGTTAACGACCTAAATCTAGCCCTAGCTGACATATAATCTAGGTATTTTATCTTGTAACAGTAGTAGGGTAATAAGATTTGACTGCCTTGTTGGTTGAGTGGTTAGCGTATGCGACTGCTGATCAAGAGGTCTTCGGTACGATGCCTGGGTCGGTCTAAATGTTTATGTGATACACAAATATTTGTTTCGGAGTCTGGGTGTTTTCTATGTATGTATTTACAAAAACAAAGTATGTTAATGTAATTATATCAGTTGTCTAGTAACCCATAACACTAGCTCTGCTTAGTTTGGGATTAGATGACGTTGTGTGTAAGATGTCCGAAACGTTGGTTTTTTTAAGATAAAGTTCACTTTTAAACGTTTTTTTGGTTTTATGTTCCACTGTATGTACATTTTTTTATTACTATAACTACATCTTTAGTGTATTTGATCTGGGTGAAATATGATACCAAAAGTAACGGTTTTATCATGTAATGTTTAATGTACATTGAATTTATTTTAGAATAGAATAGAATAATCTTTATCGTAAACCATTTCATTAAATTTACATTTAGGATTCCAACGAAACTATGACCATGTATAAATGGCGGCCTTATCGCTAAAAAGCAATTTCTTACAGGCAACCTTGGGATGGGCAAAATAGACCGAAAAAGAACGAATTCACGGGCGATTTTGGTGCGAAAAGTAAACAAAACAAAATACACACACACACACATTCTATCCCTCTTCCCACACACACTAAAACACATATTTATGTACATTGGATTTCTTTTATTACGAGTTCTTTGAAGTTCCCTGGATGAAAAAAAAACCTGACTAATGTAAGCAAAAATATTTCAATATAAAACTCTTATTCAATTGAATCTAAAACTACCTATTGTGAAGTATTCCATTCAATACTTAGAACGAAAAAAGATTTCTAAAAATAGCAATAGAAAGGTTCTGCTTTAGAAAGATTAATGACGGGTTTTTCCATAATATTTCAGTAACTTTAATCCGTTTGTGGATCAAATTTCTACAGTAACGAGTGTGCTCCATGATTGCGGTGGAAATTCACAAACAAGCAACTTTGTCAAAAGGCAACGTAAATCTTTAGAACCATGATAATACTTTTTGTTGTACACAAAAGTACTTTTTCTTTGTTGCCTCATGGAAAGCATGAGTACACTTTCAGATTTGCTATATTCACTTTCGGTTCATCATCATCATCAACAGCCTTTAACAGTCCACTGGTGGACATAGGCCTCTCCTTAGAAAGGAGGTTTTGGCCTATTATACAACGCTGGCCAGACGGGTTGGTAAAGGGTTTGTTTCAAGTTTCCTTCTTTTGGCAGTGATGTTAGCTGCATATTTTGTTCCTTTAGTCGCCTCTTACGATACCCATGGAATTTCGGTTAATCTCCACAGAATTAATTCCTACTTATATTATAAATGCTTAAATAACTCTGTCTGTCTGTCTGTTACGTTTTCACGCCTAAAACGCTGAACTGATTTTGGTATAGAGATAGATGAAACCCTGGGAAAGGACAGAGGCTACTTTTTACCGCGATAACCGACATAGGGGCCGTTAATTAATCATGTGATCTTTGTTTTTAGCATTTTTGTGTGTACTTTTAGTACCTACAAAGAATCTTGTTTTATTAATAAAATACGGGTATAAGTATCAATATAGTTAGTATAAAAAAGTTATATTATAGAAAATTAAAGACTACATTAATTACGTTCAGAGGTAGAGTAGAATAGAATAGAATAGAATAGAATATACTTTATTGCACACCAAATACAGTTTTTTACAGTTAAAAGTTTTTTTTACTAGATATGTACAATGGGCGGCCTTATTGCTAAAAGCAATCTCTTCCAGGCAACCGTTGGATGGACATTTCGACAGAAAAGAAAGAATGAAGAAGGGTAGTGAAGGTGTATTAAAGCTATTGTGATTCTAAATAGAAATATGGATACACATGAACACAATACATATATATATATATATATACACACATATACACATACATACATACACATACACACACATATACATATATATACATACACACACATAAATATACATATATATATATATATATACATACATACATATACATATAAATAACACATACACAACACAAATAATTAAAATATAAATTGTAAAAATATATAAATAGCATAAATACATTAAAATAATATATAAAATAATTCAGTCATATACAGCTATCGTGAGCAAAGAGTACTTATGAAGCCAAATAGTGATCTTTAACCATTCTCTTAAACGCTGGCAGTGTTTCGGCACGTCTAATTGAAATTGGCAAACTATTCCACAATCTGACAGCTTGCACCGTAAAGGATTTGTCATAAAATTTGGTGGTGTGGTTAGGCACCATTAGCTCCAAGGTTTCTGACGACCTTAAGGATCTCAAATGTGTGTCACTGAGGAATTTAAAACGTTCCTTTAAATAAGGTGGGGAAAAGGGATTAAATAAGATGCTATAAAGCATAGAAAGAATATGAGAGTTCCGTCGAAGTCGAATTGGGAGCCACTTGAGCAATTTGCGAAATTCAGTAACATGATCATATTTGCGCAAACCAAATATAAATCTAATGCAGAAGTTTTGAAGGCGCTCAAGTTTATCAAGCTGCTCCTCGGTGATATCGAGATAACTGACATCAGAGTAATCAAGTATGGGAAGGAGTAGGGATTCAGCCAGCGCAACCTTAGTAACCGTAGGTAGGAAGTTGCGAAGTCTACGCATTGAACCTGCCGATGCGAATATTTTCCTACTAACCTCACGCAATTGGGGACCCCAAGACAACGTACTGTCAATGAGAATTCCCAGGTTCTTAACAGAAGTACTAATTGGGAGGACAACGTTATTAAATTTGATGTCTGGTAATTTAGACCAGTCTATCCTGGAGTGCAACCTGGAACTGCCCACAACAACGACCTTAGTCTTAGATGGATTTACAATTAGACCATACTGACTGCTCCATTCACACACTCGCGCCAAGTCTAAATTCATGGTAGCAAAAGCTTCTGACAAATTGTTCAAAGGAGATTGCGTATATATTTGAAGATCATCTGCATAAAGGTGGTAGGAAGAGAGTAGTTTTTTAGAAATGGAATTTATAAAAATGGTGAAAAGTAAAGGAGATAGCACGCCACCCTGCGGTACTCCAGCAGACGTATTATACCACGAGGAAAAGAATTCATCGACGTGTACACGCTGCTTTCGACCTAACAGGTAACTACGAAACCACTCAATCACCGTTGGAGATATGTTAATAGTGTGCAAAATGCCCAACAAGATGTCAAAGTCTACGGTATTAAAGGCATTACTGAAGTCCAGTAAGGAGAGTATTGTAAGTTTACCATGCTCCATACCCAGCCTGATATCGTCTGTGACATTGATCATCGCGCTTACCGTGCTGTGACCTGCACGGAAGCCCGATTGATAGGGATTGAGGAGACAGTTCTTAGTTAGGTAGGAAGTTAGTTGAGTGTGGACAAGGCGTTCTAAGACTTTTGACAGAAATGACAGTACGGAAATTGGACGATAGTCGGAGAAAGATGAAGGATTGGATTTTTTGGGAATAGGGATTATCTGTGCTTCCTTCCAGGTTTCTGGAAAAACACTGTTGGTGAGGGAGTGATCCAGGATGTGGCATATAATGGGAAGGATTTCATCGATAATCGGTTGGATCATGTTCCGACTTATGCAATCACTTCCAACAGCATTGGAAGTTATGGACATTACACACTTCTTAACATCACAAGCAGTGATCTGTTGAAAAAAGAACGGGCGGAAGTCAGGAGTTGGAAGAGATGAAAGATATTTTAGGGTATTAGCTTTACAGGTTTGACTGTAATTAGACAAAGAAGAGAAATGTAAATTTAATGAATCAATATTAGTTGTTTTAGGAACTGTATTTGTATGTGATTTTCCAACACCTAATGTTCTGAGAAATTTCCACACTTTCGATGGGTCTCCGTTCTCGACCGAATTGTGAATATATTGGCGTTGAGCTTTCCTACAAGCCTTATTGCAGATGTTTCGTATGGCAATGTATTTATCCCTATTGATTGTTGTTGGGCGAGTTTTGAACCTGCTCTTGGCAGTTGACTTTCGCGATATTAATACTTTTATTTCAGCAGTAAGCCAAGGTGCAGGTAGGTGCTTGATTTTAATAGTTCGCACAGGCGCATGTACGTTATATAGGCAAGTTAGCTTACTGTTGAATATGTTTACCTTCTCATCAATGCTGTCTGTGGATAATAAGGAACTCCAAACGATTATGCTGGCATCCTGGCGAAGTTTACTAAGATCCATGTTACTAAAGTTGCGCTGTCTGAGAATTTTGGGCTTAGGTTTGGGGGGACGTAGTTTATACGAGAGAAATATCAAGTCATGGTAAGAAAAGTCATCCGCTGAGCATTGGCCATGCTTAGCGACTAGATGAGCAGAGGATACAAGTATGAGATCGAGGAGAGAAGGATTAGAGTTGGGATAGTTATGAGTGGCGTTTAAAGGCAAGATAGTTAAATTACAAGACTCGACAGTACTGGTGAAGGTGGAAGCACGGGAATCTGTTTTGAGCAAACATGTGTTAAAATCTCCCATAATGATAGTGTGACTGTAAGAAGGTATAAGGCGTTCTAGGAGCCTCTCAAAAGAAGAAAAAAAGTTGATGCGTGACGAAGGAGAATAATATACTCCTAGTAGGAGTTTGTTGTGAGATAACTCTATTTCAATGAATAGGTGCTCACCGGCATTTGGTGAAGGCAGCTGAGTTGACAAATCCACAATATGATAGGAGATAGATTGTCGTAGATATATGGCAACACCACCACCTGCACCCCGTTCACGATCATTCCTTATTAAATCATAATTGGGAAGTAAGTAAGAGGTTGAAGGGAGACATGGCTTAAGCCATGACTCGGAAATGAGGATTGCATGAACATTCTTACAGTCAAAGTTGGTCAGCATCTCTGGGAAATGGGCCGGAATACTCTGGGCATTTATGTGGACTACATTGAAATTCTCAGGTACATCAGAAAAGTGAGACTCTAAAGTTTCAGATAATGACGGTACACTAACAAAGCTAAAGTTATGACTACTAGCCGACTTAAAACTTTCTGTATCACTGTCTTTGTCTGTACATGACATAATAAAAATAAATATAAAATATATACCTATTTACAAAATAGCAATCAATATATATGTATATATAATTTACGAAAGTTAAAAATATATTAAACTGTGTTAGGTTATTATAAATAATCAATGTACGCGTGTGTACGTACACTCGAATATGATAAAAAAAAATAAAAATAAATAAAAAAAAATTGTCCATCTGCCGGCTGCGTTACATATTTAAGAGAATAAAATATATACACTTATAGTCTGGCCACGCTAACTCTGCAGTAGCATAAATGGGCAACCCCAAAAAGTTTTTTATATGGTATACTTTTTCTGATGTCACTTTTGTGGTACGTGAGCTGTCACATTGCATATGCGGTTTGTTGTTTTTCATATATTTTAAAGAAAAATAGTTAAACCTATTAAAAGTGGAGTGCGGAAGTTATTAAATAACATGATAAGTAAATTCCAAAATGTGAAGGCACAGTGTGATGTCGTCCTTAGCCAAAAACGACAATGTTTACAAGATAACGAAAAGTTGACGTGTAAGTAAATCTACTGATTTTGATACTTCGCCGTTTTAATTTACCATTAGATGTATCTAAGAACATTTTTTCAAATACTCATAGCCTGTTCATGATGCTAACAAGAAGCTCGTGTAATTTTAACGTCAAATTTCAATATCTACCTATAGATTTGCTTCCTACAGATAGGATTTAGGTCATAAGCAACTATTATATAAATTATAGATACTCAACTCTTAACAAGTATTTATTTTTAGACATTCCAGGTAGTATAAGTGATGAATTTAAACCTCATATTCAAGTTGCCCTACGGATGCTGAAGGCTCTTGAAGAGTTTACCATCAATAGTGAGAACCAGTTTATAAAAAATATCGCTTCAATGACTGGTAAGAATCTGTTACTTACGTATTTATTTTCTAAAATTTTCGTTAGATTATTAAAGTAGGTATACAACGTACATCCAATACATATTGGATTAAATACAAGTTCAAATTAAAGTTTATAAATGATTTATATTTATTTCTACAGGATTCAGCGATCTGGAGGGTTCCTGGCAAAAAGCGTGCAGCACGGGCAACGAAAGTTAATATTGATCATTTTGACCAATGCGCCAAACGAAATACAATATATCAGTATTATTTGACCCGAAAAAAAGTTCCTACTCTGCGTAAATTACTACTTCAATTGAGGCAATCAATTGATTTTACTGGCTGCAGAGAAACCTTACGCAAAATATTATTGACGAACGGACAGTCCTTATGGAAAAACATGATGTGGCGGCATGGAGCCTTATGGCCAGATTCCATAATCTATATACATAATAAAATTTTTGTTAAGAAACGAGCCTGTAGAAACAAAAAAAACTAATGTATATCTTGATGAAACCTAAAAATAAATTATGTTTATCATTCAAAAATCTATCGTTATTTTTATATTGTCCTTGAGTTGTTTCATAGATCTTAAAGTAAAGTTAGCCTTTTATTATTATTAATGTGTAGATAAACCATAGCCTCAGTAGATTTTTAAAAGTTAGGAATCAGAATTATTACAACCTGTATTGTACCTACTGATGACCTCAAAAACTGTATCAAATCGACAATGCATCGTGCTGAAGTCATGACTATTCTTAACCAAGAAAAAATCAGAATATAAACAAAATAATTTGGCTAAAATAAAAAAAACAACTAGTATCAAATTAGTTTTTCGTAGTATAGACGGTGTTACCATCTATAGATTTTCAAATTCTATAATTTTTTTCGTTCTGCAGAGTTAGCGTGGCCAGACTATATCAGATTTACATCTTTTTAGATCAAAAAAAAAAAAAAAAAAAAATATTAATATAAGAATATAAATCTTAAATTGCCTCATTACCAGTCATCAATATCGATAACAAACAAGAACTAATAAATTATAAATAGAGAGAATTTATACAACTAAAGAAAAATATGTCAATTTATACATTATCAAGTTTCAAGTGGTAGATTTCTGAACGCCACGCGTTATGACTAGAGAAATGTCATACTGACAACTTGACAAGGATACATGAGAATAAACCTTAGACTAAGAATGACCTAGACCGGTCATATGCGTGCACCCGTAAGGGGTAGCAACAAAGTACATTAAATATGAATGTTGCCAGGTTAAAACAATTCCCCTTTAATAAGGGAGAATCGTTATTCCGTTTACTGTTCCAAACGTTTTAAAAATCTGTCAAATATGGTTAGATTAGAATAGAAGGCCTTCATTAACGAAAGCTGAGGATGTAACCGGGATCAAGATTGATTACATTAAAAAAAAACATTTTTTAGAAGGTTATAGTATTTATTGGCCCTTAAATAAAATAAGTATGTTGAAGAAATTAGTTTGTTTTCTTGTCTCTAGTTATCAGCATATTTTTGTACTGTAATATATCCTTAAGTTCAAATATTTTTACATATAACTTTGCTATTGCCCAACCTTGTCGTCCAGTAGCCTTCAACCACACTTTACGCACATTTTCATCTTTTTCAAATCTGGAGGACAATAAAACGCAAATCAAATCAAATCAAATTAAATTTCCTCACCATATGGGGTAATTTCAAAAGGCTGATGCGTTATCCCTAAAATGCTGGTAACCTTGCAAAATTACCATAACACATTAATGGTCATTCAAACTTTAGCTGTGACAACCTACGCAATTTGGTCGGATAATTACAAAATTTTCACACTTTAGAAACTAGTTTTTATCACTTATTTTCAATTATTTCTGCACATTAACAAACAAAAATTTATGTAATTAATCGTAGTTAATATTAAAAACAATATTAGGCCGATAAAACGCTATTTTTCATACTTACGTGTGATAGGTTATATTTTCATATTTGCGTTCACTACGGCTTTTGCAGCCGAAAACACAACACTGTACCATATTTATTAAAGTATCTGGGTTGAAAACAATTAGTTAAACTTAAAATCACACAGTAATTCACTCAAAAAGCCCTTTTTTCACTCCTGATAAATTCCCGCTTTGTAATTTGTTTGACACAAATGTTTTGTGACAAACCTATACGGCGATAAGGACAAAAAATACGTATCTCTATTTTTCTCTAACACACTGGAAAATGGTATCGTTATCTCACTCTCTCGTGGTAACGCTTGTTGGCATGTCAGGTCTTGGTCATTCTTAGTCTAAGGAATAAACACAACACAAGATTAATATTAATTTATTGTAAGGTGTTTAGAACTTTAGAGATCGATAACTGAGGTATATCGAAAAGTTGAGTTATTAAAGTGACATGGAAGTAATTGCATTTAATACACTGACTGTGCGTTCAGTAAAAGAGTTATCGAACACAACTGATAAAAGTATGACTGCGTATGATGACTGGAATGTTGCAACAAAAGATAAGAAAAGAAATAGGGGATGTTATTTTTTGTTTGCTCCTCGTCTTAATCTAGTGCTTTGTTTTTCGGCTGGAATCTCCTTAGGTTGGTCGGGAACAAGTCGAATTAGTTCACCTAAAGATCCCACTCGATGTCGTGCTCCTTTTGCGTCAAGGACATAGACGTAGACATAGAGTACCACTGCCTCGTTGGTCTAGTGGTTAGCGTATGCGACTGCTAATCAAGAGGTCTCGGGTTCAAATCCCGGGTCGGGCCAAAAAGTGTTTTTGGGATTTTCCTAGAAAATTCCGAATAACTGCCCGGAGTTTGGAAGTTTGGCGGTGACTAACGCCCGTGCCTCGGAGAGCACGTAAAGCCGTCGGTCCCGTTTGTCATGAACATCTATGGCAATCGTTATTGGGAAGTCAGTGCCCTCAAATATACTGACAACTAGTTCAATCTTCGAATTTAACTTCTTAAAAACTGAAATTCAGGTAAATCCGGTTGAACTAGTAGCCGACCCCAAATAAAATTGGGAATAATGGCTAGGAGGATGAGAGGTAGAGTAGAATGGTTGCAGGTTGAATGACATAAAAATAATGTGAGAAATGCGAAAATTTGCAGAAAAAATAAATACACGTGATATATTACTACATCCTCCCTCCTCCTTGTAATATATCGTGGTTTTTTGTAATCCCCCCCCCCGAAGAGGAGTCTAAGAAGACGAGTCAGGCAAGAGACTGACTGACTCGTCTTCTTAGATATCCTCTTTAAGAAGAAAAAAACTTTATATTAGCTATTACACGTCACCAACTTAAAATATCAACTGCCACGTCAGTTTGTATTGACATTAGCAAATGTCACATGCACAAGCCTCATAATAATTGTCATCTGTGTTTTATACTGTGTTTGGAAAACTGTTTTTTTATCTATCTGCTGTATATTGTGTCTATCAAAATAAAGTTCTTTATTATTATTATTCTCTTTATTTGATAATATTAACATATAAATTACATTTTTAAATATAAATATAAAAAATACATTTAAAAATATAAAAAATAGTAGACCACCGACTTCGGGTACAGGGACCAAGAAACCGGTGGTTAGGACTCCAAAGACAGGAACCTCCTCACTATACGTGCCGTGTCAAGGAGGACCGCCTTCTGCATCAGACCCTTAATCCAGCCGTCCAACGTGAGCCTCTTAAGGTGTTGGTCGAGGCTCTTGGCTATCAAACCATGAACAGAAACGACTATCGGAACAATGATCGCCGAGTCGACATTCCACATATCGACAATCTCGTGAGATAAATCCAAATATTTTATTTGTTTTTCTTTTTCAACCTTCACGAGATTCTCGTCATGAGGAACAGCGATATCGATAATCATTGCGAGGCGCTGCGATCGATCTATCATCACAATATCAGGCTTATTGGCGACAATAGTCCTGTCTGTGATAATAGATCGATCCCAATATAATGTAGCACGACCATTCTCGAGAACTGGGTCGGGCACATACCTGTAGTATGGCACCTCCAAATTTACAAGTTGGTATTTAAGGGCAAGTTGCTGATGTACAATCCTGGCTACTTGGTTGTGTCTGTGCAAATATTCACCGTTAGCAAGACGAGAACAACCAGAAATTATATGCCTGATAGATTCCCCGGGTCGGTGACATGCCCGACATATGTCAACCGTACCGTCCTTCAGTATATATTTCCGATAGTTATTCGTCATGATAACTTCGTCCATAATTGCACTAACAAAACCTTCGGTTTCTCCAAAGAGATCACCATACCGTAGCCAGGAAGTCGATGCTTTAAAGTCTATATCGGGCCCGTTCAAAGCCCGATAAAACCGACCATGAAGCTCTTTGCCCTTCCATACCTCCTTGCGATCATCAGTACTAAGTACTACAGGTTTGCGCCAATTCTCTTTAGCCAGAGCGAGTGGAGTGAGTCCGTTATCCACTGCAACTACATTGCGATGCACCCCCATGTCGGTATTAAGAAAATATTCTCTGAGATTGTATATCTCGCGATTATGTAGGGTCTTGATATTTAAAAATCCACGACCCCCAAACTTTCGCGGGATGTACAATCTCATAACCGATGAACGTGGGTGGTGCATTCGGAATGCAGTCAGTAAGGTACGAACTCTCCTGTCAAGGGCATCTAATTCGGTCTGAGTCCATCTAAGTATACCAAAGGAATACATCAGAACCGGCATGACCCAACCGTTGTAGGCTCGCACCTTGTTACCCCCTGATAAAAGACTTTTAAGGACTTTTTTCAGGCGGCCGAAGAAGCGTTCCCGCAACGTTTGCTTCACATCAGATTCTGGTATTCCCAAGGATTGTGAAAAGCCTAGATATTTGTAGGTTTCGGTGGCAGAGAGAGACCTAAGTTTTGTTGAATCTGAAAGTTCTAATCCTTCAGATTCCACAATAACACCTTTCTTTACATACATGACTGCACACTTGTCCAAACCAAATTCCATTTTGATAGAATTACTAAAGTTTTCAGTAACCTTTAGTAACTCCATCAATTGTAATTTAGTGGGAGCCAGTAGTTTCAAATCATCCATGTAAAGCAGGTGTGATATAACCCGGTTACCTCTCTGCAACCTATAGCCTAACCCTGAACCCTCTAAGAGAGTGCTAAGAGGGTTCAAGGCCAGACAAAACCACAAGGGACTCAGACTGTCACCTTGAAAGATACCCCTCTCGATCTTTACAAATACGTCGCTTACCGCAGTTCGGCGACATCCAGGATAGCAGAGGACTGTCCTCCATTGCCCCATACATGACTTCAAGAAGTTGCACAGAGTTGTATCAATTTTATACAACTCCAGCACCCTCAAAAGCCAAGAATGGGGAACCGAGTCGTAAGCCTTCTTATAATCTATCCAACATGTCGCCAAACCTTTACGATTACGACGTACTTGTTGGCTAATGGTCATATCAACGATAAGGAGCTCTTTAGTGCCACGGGTCCCACTTCTACATCCATTCTGAGAAACGGAAAGTATCGAATTATTATTTACATGTGTAGTAATTTTGAGTCTCAGAATAGATGTAAGAAGTTTATATAAAGTTGGTAAACATGTAATGGGCCTAAAGTTTTTGGGATCCATGGCACTACCAGATTTATGGAGTAAATGGGTTATACCAGTTGTTAAAAATTGTGGCAATGAACCAGAATCCAATGCTGCCTGGAATTGAGATGCCAAACACCCATGCGAGCTTCGGAACCACTTAAGCCAAAAGTTGTGCAGACCGTCCGGACCAGGTGATTTCCAATTTGGCAATGAACGGACTGCACAACTTACATCATCTTTGTCAATGATGATTGGTTCCATAGTTGTTACAGACTCACATGAGTGTCTGACATCTCGCATCCAGTCACCATCTGTATGGGTGACAGGCACCGACCAGATGCTACGCCAAAATTCATTTGTGGCATTTTCATCTGGCAAGTACCCATCGCGCTCACATGGATCTGGTTCTTCCCATTTCCGGTACACCCACTTCTCATTACTTTGGAACATGCGATTCTGATAATACCGATTTACGCGTTTTTTGTACCGTCTTATCCTATTTGCCCATGCATACACTTTTTGCTTCAAGAAGTCTATGCGCTCTGTGACACTAGACAAGTACTGTTGAGGACTGATGGTAGTCCCCAAGAATGCCTGTTTCACAAAGCGCATGACTCTCGGCCGCGTATTACCAGCCTGGAAAGCAGTTAGTTTACCGATGAGTGTCCTAGTCTCAGTAATACGACGTTCTATTCTATACTGCCAAGCTGGCAAAGTATTTTTGGGTCGAGTAGCAATTCTGTCTTCAGCAAATTTAATACCAGCTACTCGACAAACTGCAATAGCAGCACAGTAAAGAATAGAATGTGTATCACTAAGATCTTCGCTATTATCAAAATAATCTGATAATAACGAATTCAGGGCACTCACCAGTGCTAAATTTCGTTTATGAATGGGCAAACGGGGTAACCGGGGTCTGTTATGATAATCAACATACCGGTATTTCTGAACCGCATCCTCCAAAGCGCTCCTTATTCTATCATTATATTGGGTACTCACGGATATAACTTCACTCTCCTCTTGTTCATCAACATTATTATTATGTGGTAGAATTGGTGTACTATTCGCTCCCAAATACAGAGCATGTGACGAAGAAGGGATAGCCAAGGTATTCCGTACGTCCGAGCGTATCCTCTCAAGTACGGCCTCATCTAGCAGATGGCATCGCTGTATAGCCCGCACTTGATCCGACAATCGTTGCGCTTTATATTATTATTATTATTATTATTATAAAGATTTACCAAAAACTTATAACATTACCTGACATTACATGGATCTGGACGCGTCTTAATATGTTGTATAGCTTAATAAGAGCCGGCTTACTCCCGGTCCTATCTTGCTGAGAGGTTGTAAATGTGAATTATAGTAGCTTCATACTTTTACGATCATTTATTTTTGTTTTAAAGGAAATCCCCCGTTAATATGCTGTCAAGGAAATGTTATCCTTATAAAGCCACATTGTAAAAGAGTGTCTATGGAGTTTCGCCACCAATTCGCCACAGTTTTTGTTTATTAACTAAGGATTAGCACAAGCATTTGATTTCGTATCTGAAAGACCCTTGTTAAAAGAATTTAAAATTGAAATAATTAATATCTATACAAATAAATTAAATTAGAGTGTCATATGTAATATTAAATGAACAGTATTCGGTACTAACATCAAAACAGCAAAATTTATTGTTGTCATAAGACTTAGTGGAGGCCTTTGGGCGGCTTAAAATATTTAACGGCAAGATTACGTAGTCACAAAGTGTCTTGCTAGTCCTCAACTCGCACTTGGCCAGTGGTGGAACGTATGGCCTTAACCCTCCTCTGAGAGGTGACCCGACCCCAGTATTTTTTTTTTATTTTTTTTTTATTACTAACACCTCCGATGTTCTTCGGAGCCTATTACTACACTCTCCTTTCATACCAGTTCTCGCATTTGCTACTTCTCGTACTTTCATGCTTCATACTGATTCTTTCTTGCACTCTGTCTTTCATGTTTTTACAGGTGGGATTCCTGCCTACTACTATTCTACTACACTCGGTTCCAAAAATAACGGGTCAGTCACATAAACCCGAATATCTCCCGAACTACGTATGCCATCCTAATGAAACGAAGACTGTTCAATTGAGAATTTAATTATACAGATAAAAAATAAAATAAAACTTAGTTACACCCACAATATTAATCTTAAATTAAAAAAAAACTAAAGTAGTCATATTTTTCTTAAGATTACATTTTTTTATGATTGTTTTTTTGCTGTTTTTCATCACTGGAGGCTTCATCACGTGGAGGCAATACAAAGTATTAAATGAAGAAAGTGATGAAAAACAGCAAAAAAACAATCATAAAAAAAATGTAATCTTAAGAAAAATATGACTACTTTAGTTTTTTTTTAATTTAAGATTAATATTGTGGGTGTAACTAAGTTTTATTTTATTTTTTATCTGTATAATTAAATTCTCAATTGAACAGTCTTCGTTTCATTAGGATGGCATACGTAGTTCGGGAGATATTCGGGTTTATGTGACTGACCCGTTATTGGTTTATGTGACTGACCCGTTATTTTTGGAACCGGCTATATTTATTTTTATTTCGTTTATTTTTCTTTATAGCTAGGGTTATTAAATATAACGCAATAGGTTTTATTTCATAAACAATACTTGTCCTTGTTAACTAACTAATTCTTAACATGTTTACAACTAAATTACAACTTATAAATAATACTATATACATTTTTACTCTATCTTAATGTGTTACTTACAGTCTAATATTTTCTATTATTACGTTATGATTTACATTTACCCGACCCCAGTATTGGGACGTTATGGGTTGTTGATGCTGATGATGATTATGTTTTAATTTAAATATCATTTTTGTTACTAAATGCATATGAAAGGTAATACGGTACTTATATCAAAAAATCATTTTTAAATTTGTTGTCTGTACCGTACGGCCGAACCGTCTTTGACGGCAATTTCAATAGCTTATTTGGCTACTATTTTAAGAAAACTTAAAAGAATAACTTCTTACGGCGAAGTTACTCGCGGTTGTTAATGTACTTTTACATTACATTACATCACAACAACAATTCTCAAGAATCTAATCAGTCGCCTTTTCAAATAGTTTGAAAGATTCTTGAGACGGTTGTACACTTTAAATATTTAATTTATACCCTGCCAACGTTAACACGTCGCTACACTATAAATTGTACAAATTAGACTATGTTGAACCTTCCTTTGAACAAATTACTAGTTTCAGATGGCTACTAAATGCTTTCAGGCGAAAGTGTCCTTTTCACTGCAAATAATTACAGTTAATCCGTTTCAGTGCGCCGTGATTGAAGCATCTCTCTTGGGATTGTGTTACAGTAAATTGCATCTGTAGGGCTAGATATTTGGGTAAAGGTATATCTATGTGTATCTAATTACAATGTCTCAAGTGCATAACCAATGCTCTCAGTACAGTACGGGAGATTTCTAATAAATAAATAAATACGTTGGACATCTTACACACAACGCCATCTAGTCTCGAGCTAAGCAGAACTTGTATTATAGGTACTAGACAACTGATATAGGTGCATAAACATACTTTTTTTTTGTAAATACATAATATTATACATAGAAAACAAAAAGACTCCGATGCATTCAACGTATTCGCGGATCACACAAAAATTTGGTCCGACCCAGGAATCGAACCTAAGACCTCAAACAAAGCAGCCGCATACGCTACAACTGCGCTACTGAGGCAGTCAGTAATTGGTAGGATTGAAAATGACATGGAGCGCACATAGATTAAGTTAGGTTACAATCACGGAGTATAAGCAAAGTATTTTTATAATGGTCCAATATTTTACTGTCCCAGATCCTTAGTAAAATACAATTTCTATCTCGTTAGGTCATCGAGTGTCGACTGTATTGTCTCCTTTTGTTTAATTAACCTGTATAACTTTTTTTTTATTATTTTGTACAATTGTTATTATTTTTATTACGTTTTGTACTGCTTTATCCACGAGCCGCATATATTCACACATACTCATAATATGGTTTTATAAAACGCATATTTTTATTTCCATGTGTGAGAATATTATCATTATTATTTGTGAAAATCGTTTTTCGGTGACCATTTTTAATAAAGAATATTTGTTTTATAAAATTTATTGCATGTTTATAAGTTTAAGTGAAATACAGGGTTAAAAATCTGAAGATATTACATATATTCAAAGTTCTTGAATGCAAGAAACATAAAGAACGCTGGTAGTACAAAAATTAACAATAAACAATAACCAAGTAGTTTTGGCAAGCTACTTGGTTGTATGTAATTTTGCGGAAATGCGATATGTTTGTTTCTTTCATGTTTCTTGAAGATGTTTTTCTTTGTTTCTGACGACTTGTGGAACAGTGTCAACGGTTATTGGATAGTATGCGTATGCCTACTTTTGTGCTCTGATTAAGAAAGGAGGATTTACATTTTGTATTAACTGATATAACAATTTTGTCTAGTTGTGACTGTTGTTTCTAAATAAATGATTTTTATATATATTTTTTTATTAAAGTCTTGTATTTATTGCCATATTGGTTATCTAAAGCGCTTATAGCCAAGTTTCCCTAGGTGAATAGAAATAATCACAGATGGTAAGCATCGTTGGCGCAGTCAGTATCTAAATTGGTGACCGATAGTGGCATGATAACATTAGAGTTTCCATGATTGGTAACGTTGTCGTAAAGCTTAGTTGGAGGCCTTCGGGCGGCTGAAAAACATCTTACGGCAAGATTACGTAGTCTCGAGGTGTCTTGCCAGTCCCAAACCCGCACTCGGCCAGCGTGGGGCGTATGGCCTTAATTCTTTCTTGAGAGTAGACCTGAGCCCTGCAGTGGAACGATATGGGTCGTTAATAGTTTACATACTTAGCTCCCTTAGTCAACTTTAACAATACCTAAGAAATGCAAGGTGTGGTGATCCTTCGTATACTTGATCTAGCACCATACGAAACCTCAAAATTTAGGTTTCTGGCGCTGGGAGACCCAGTAACTTGGTACTCTTTCATAGCACTTGTACACAGTAACCTGGTACTCAGCACGGGTATCGAGGAGTTCAAGACCGCCGTGTGAAGGAACTTGACGCGAAGCGTCAAATGCGCAAAACCAGACCCAAGATCTCGTACCCCTATACTGAAGGTATTCAGATGGCCAGCTCTACTGTGCGCGACGCAACCGAACTTTTAAAACTAAGTTTTGTTTTGCTAACCATATCAGAACCCATCATAGGGAGAACCCAGGCTGAACAGGAGGGAGTCGCCATCACCGAATACGGAGTATATATATGTATATATATAGACTCTTTGATATTCAGGATCTATAAAAGTTCGTATTAAAATATACTTCATTTCAAGTAATTTAGTATCCGCATACAATTAATTGATTGCTGTCCATTGCTAAACCAAGATCTCCCCAAGGAACGCCAACCATCCCGGTCTGCATTAATCCACCTTGGAGCATTTTCTTCAAATCCACCAACAATTAACTTACTTATAAATTAAAACACGAAAAACATATTTTCACCTTATTCTATGCGGTTTATTTAGTTACTTTGATTAGTGTTTTCTGTACCCTCATGTGCTCGGAGTCAAAATCTTATTTACACACATTCCCCAGTTTTGGCAAGAACCCACCCTCTCATTGATAACGGCGACGTTGCATATCCGTCAGGTCTCCGGACAATCGTATCTTCTGTGTTATTTTTCACGACTAACATGAAAGAAACGAGGTATACATTTGTGTTGGAAGCTGTCAGGAGGTGCAGCAGGCATGGCAGAAATCCAATGATAAGATATTGCTGGATGTCAGGAGTGACTTGGATGCAGTAAGAAATCTTTTTCAAATTAGTTATAATAAAATGTTTCATGTCGGGTGAAATATTCTGATATATTTCAAGTTAAGAGACAGAATTAACTGTTTCAAGGAAACATTTTGAGTAAAGTTATATTACAATTGTTCTATCAGAATGATGAATTAAAACAACAATATGTTAGTATGCATTAAACACCTATATAAATGCCTTCAATTATTTATTTAGAATGGATGATTACAAAAAAAATATGGACAATCTATTCAAAAAGTCGATGTGCTTGTCTTGGTTATTTAAATATTTCGATTTTAGTATCGAGTAACCAACCTTTTTATATTTCTCTATTCTTTAAAATTTTATATCATTACTTTTATTTTTATTTCCATTAGTGCTAATAATTAGACCATATTATAAGCTGTTTATATTATTTATTTATTTTGTTATGCACTAGTGCAAATTATTGGACTTTAACCGTAACATTGTAAACACACTGTTCTGTTCACAATAAATTTTTTTTCATTTCCATTAGTGCAAATAATTAGACCATAATATAAGCTGTTTATATTATTTATTTATTTTGTTATGCACTAGTGCAAAATTATTGGACTTTAACCGTAACATTGTAAACACACTGTTCTGTTCACAATAAATTTGAATGTTTAACACTGTTACCATTTTATCGGTGAAAATTGAATTTTCTTCAGTTCGGTCAAGTCGAACAACAAAACATTCTTGACTGCTCGTGAAATACACTCTCCAAGAGTGCACAAACAATTTTGAACGAGATTTTTCGCTCGAACGTGTCTTAAAGTCTGAGAGAGTTATTTTGAAAGTATCTACATAATTTTATGAAACATTTTGTTTATTTAAAACTTGAACTTTATGTTTTCAAGTTTATGGTACAATGTTTAAACTTAACATAAACTAAAACCGCTGATTTTTTTGGACGAAAAAAATCAACTGTTTTAGTTTAGAGCGGCTGCGATTTATTGCTTTGATATTAAACTCAATGATAATTACACGTTTTAGAGAAAAAAATCTTAAAAGACAACCTAACAACTGAGTCATTTTATATTCGTGTTTTACGGAACAAAACTCTAAAAAGGTACATTTCACTTACTCAGTTACAAAATTCAAAATTTCTCCACTGAATATTATTATATATTAGCTCTGACCCCCGATTTATATAAATAATTCAGTTCACTAATTCAGTTTTAATTTAAAGTTTCAGTTTTAATTAGTTTTAATTTTGTTTTCAAGTAGGTACCTAATACTATTTATTTATTTTTAAACTAATTTAGTAAATTACTCTTTAAAACATAAGCCCTATAGCCATGTTTCATGGGCACTTAGTGAAAGAATTTTAATTCGGAATAACAAACAGATAATTTTTAAGTGTTTGTATAGATTCAAAGATAAAAAATAAATATTTCTGCTATTCGACACTCAACGCTCTCGGGCCCTTAACTAAACAGAGCTTGTACTATGGTTACTCGATAACTGATATAAATACATCTATACCTTTTTGTTTTTGTAAATATACACATATTATATTACCAAGGTGACGGTGAGGTCTATTATCCTATAAAAAAACAATATTGAAAGTGGAATTTTCGCACTCTCATTGGCATTTAAATTCGTGACCTCCCCGCCATGCCAAGGTTTTGGGTGAGGTCAGGAATGACTGATGAGATTTTCAGCTTACCTTGTAATAAGTAGAAAGAATATAGGTTCAGCCAATGACCTAAATAATGATGTCTTATAGTATTGTATAAAATGGCCATAAAAAGAGTTTCAAGTAATCTTTAGTTCAATTTGGTGTGAAATATTATAAACTTTATAATGAATTTTTTTTTGTCATATTTTGTAGCTTTTAATAATACGTGGAAGGATATCTTAAGACGGTACAATGGTTCATGTTTTTGATGAGGTGCAATTGAATGCATGTTGATGAAAATAATGGTAAAATGTATTAATTGGCTAGTAACAACAATTTAAATTCAACCATATTTAAGTATATATTGGCCATATTAGCCGTAGAACTGATGACCGTTGAGGCAGAAGAGTTCTAGAGAGGAGACCGCGTCTTGGCAAACGTAGTGTAGGACGTCCACAGGCCAGGTGAAGTGACGATTTGTGCAAGATGGCTGGCAGGAGCTGGATGCGTGAAGCCCAAAATCGATCCAAGTTGTGTGCAATGGGAGAGGCCTATGTCCAGCAGTGGACTGAGATGGGCTGATGATGATGATATTTAAGTATTTCTGAAAATATGTACATCCTAGTTCATATTTCATAGATAAAGATAAATGACCGTGCTTATCAAATTATCAGTACTAATTTTATATTAGTACTAGTTGACCCAGCGAACTTCGTACCGCCCAACTTTAAAATTCCAGAACTTGATCGCAGCGCCACCTACCGGGTCCAATTGCGAATCTAAACCATTCCCAGATCCCCTTGAACACACACAAAAAATTTCATCAAAATCGGTCCAGTCGTTTGAGAGAAGTTCAGTGACATACACACTCACAGAAGAATTATATATATAAAGATATGATTTTACTCATTCTGTGTGTATTTAGGTAAGGCTTGATTAGTTTCATAACTAACTTGAACTATTTTTCAAGGAGTCAAGCTATCTTGGCAGTTTTCAGATTTATTTGAGCCTAGTGCATACGAAGGTAGGCAACAATCTAGTATAATAATATATATTTTGATTCCATAAGTTCTCTTACACGAATCCCACTTCTGATAGTTGTATATCCTAGATGAGACTGCGAAAACACCGTCAGAGCAATTTGCAATATCACGTATTGAGCAAGAGCAAGTTACAATGATACGTGGTTTTGCAAATTGTTCTTACCTCCCTTGGAAATCTCACCGGAGTACTTTTATTTTTACTTTCAATATGCTTTTGAGTTGCTATTATAAATAACATTATATTGTTTTGTTCTAGGTAAGCTATGCAACACTAAGATTCTACTTTTCATCCGTGTGGTAAGTAAGAGAGAAAAACAGATTCACATCAAATTATTATTAACTTAATTTTCATCACATATATTATGTGTTGTAGCAGTGAAATATATTATTTACAAGACTTTGTTTGCGATTTTTCGGCACTTACTTATAAATGCTATAACGGATGAACTAAGTAACTGTCAGTAGAATGTTTTTTTTACGGACTACTTTTTTTAATTCGTTTATTCGACGCATCAGCATTTTCCATTTTGCCCCAATGTCTCATACATCGATGCGAAGAGAAGGAAAACTTGAAACCAACCCTATAAAAATCCGTCTGGCCAGCGTGGTATAGTAGGCCAAAACCTCCTTTCTAAGGAGGGGCCTATGTCCAGCAGTGGACTGTTAAAGGCTGTTGATGATGATGATGAACTAACTAAATCTGGTCAAATTGCAATTGTGATATGTATTTTGTGTGTGTAGAGACATACCATTTTGAAAATAAACGTAGGAACTGTCCTATGCGGGACAGTTACTACGTTTATTTTCAAAATGGTAACAACTTATTAACTGTGATCAAATACTAGGAAGTGTGGTTGTTAAGTAAGTACTGTTTTTTTTTGAAGTAAGGAATAGTACTTAGATCTATTAATACTTTTGTCTAAGAAAGGTTAAACCTATGATGGAATAAGAGAAAGTCTTAAAACTAAACACGACTAAGTCAAAAGTTATGATAACATTTAGGTTAGTTGCACGATTGGCCCTTGGTTTAGACGGTAGCCATGCCGCTTTCTACTCTTTGATCCATAAATTGTTGTTCTGAATCTGGGTGTGCTTTGTGTCCTTTTCATGTACGTTTGTAAATACCCCCGCGACAAAGGATATGTATACACCTTTACGCGGAATTAGTCTTATAAACAGCCTTTTGATCAGCACTATTTTTCATATCTATTGACAACTCATTATTAAAATTAATGCAGTATTTTAGGGGCTACGGTGGAATATATATACTTGACTACCAAAACTATTACTTTTCGCCGTAGTCGAGTTAAAACTAACATGCAAAATTTGAGACTTGCAAAGCGTTTTTACTGCCTATACTGTATTATTGAGCTGCTTACCAGGTATATTTAATAGGTAGGTAGTATTTTATCTAGAAAACTGCTAAAATTCTCTTTTAATTGTCTGTATACACGATAAACTGGCTTGATATTTTATTTAACAAGGCTTATCTTGTTACATGTATAACAAGGCATAACTTTTAATGGGTCAATCTGATTTTTATGGATCGTTTCAAACTCCAGCGTGGGTTGAATAAGTTTGAATGTTCTGCCTAACAGAAAACTAACGTAATTTTCACGGATCAAAAAATACATAGATTATACTTATCACTTCTATGTCGTTATATTCTTTATTATGATTTGAAATTAATATAGTTGCAATATTAAAAATGTAAAAATGGGATAAATATTCAACGATAACGAGATACACAATTAAATGTACACCACTGCCCAACAGTTGATGTTGTATCTATGCAAATTGATACGAGAATTTCTCTATCGCGATTCGGGATTAGTAGTTACTCCATATAGATTGTTATGGGTTTCTTCGTGGTTCAGTGTTTCTTCGGTTGAATGTGTGAATGAATAACTTAGTGACACCTCATTCATTCACATTGAACGAGTGAATGAATAACTTAGTGACACATACACTACAAATACTAACAAACATATTGTTAATGTTCTATTAATCTCAAGGCTACTTCTAAAAATCAGATTAAAGTCCGCCAAAGCAAGCGCATCGCAACAAAACTATTTATTATTTATGTCTGTGTCTAAAAGTTGGTCTAATGAGTACGAGATCCTCCGTACATGGTAATCAGTTGTTTATATATTTCTCGTAACCTAGTTTTAACTAATTTAATTTTGACTTCTACTTTTAGTGTTCAACTTTTGTCCGTATTTTGTTACACTAATAGTTGTGCTGAATTCTAACGCCATCTAACGAAAGTGAACTGAACTACTTGGTTATTGTTTATCCTATATCGCACTTTAAAAGTTTTTAATCTCTTTGTGGTGACATCCACATACAGCGCAAGCGAAAACATACAACAGCGCCATCTACCGAAGAAACACTGAACCACGAAGAAAACACGGAATGATCTATACTGAGTAACTGCTAATCCTGAATCACGAGAGTAAGATTCTCGCGCCGATTAATATGTGTGCAGCATCTCAACATCAACTGTTGGGCAGTAGCCCGCCAGGCACGATCACCTCGCCTGGTCGGAGGATCCTCCCTTTGTGATGGAGGAACACGACACCTGTTCTCCCACATCTTCATTGATAGAAATCAACTGCCGTTATAAGTCTTCGTTTTGTTTAGTGTTTGATCAGCATGCTGCATTGTCTGCATTCGAAATGAGTATTGTGACCACTACTCATGCTTTCCATCAAGTAGAGTGAAGTCTTTAGCCTCATACATAAAAAAAAAATGTATGAAAACCGTTATAATTTTAACAAAAAATCTGACTTCAAAGAAAAATTATTGCGAGTACCCAAATCGCGACAGTTGTGCTTAAGTTACGATATTATAGAAGGTCCCTCGATTTCCTTGGGATATCATCACTAGATCCCGACATGATGATAATGAGCCTATCACCTGCGAGCTATGCCAAATATAATGTAAAAATAACTTTTGAAATCGGTTAATAAACGACAAAATTATCTCTGAACATACATAAAAAAAAGATTCCGACGAATTACGAACCTCCTCCTTTTTGAAGTTGGTTAAAAATAAAGATAGATTAAGAAACACGTACTTATGAGAACGATAAGTGAATCATGACGATAAGAGAATGAGTAATATAAAAAATACATCCTACTGTTTTGTTTGAAATCTGATAGAATTAGAGTCTCGATGAAATTTCATCTTTCTTTAAATTTTAACTAAGCGATATTTTCTCATCTGATCCATCAAAAAACGTAATTAATTATTCTCCCCTTTGTGAAAGAAAAACACACGAGAGCCTTTGAAGTTTGTTCTTTAAAGTAGGGTGGCTTTTAAAATCATTCTCGAGGTATTTAGTTGCTTTTTAAAAGTTGACCGACTTAAAAAATGGAAGAGTTTTTCAATCACGCCGATTTTTTTTCTTCTCTATTAAATTTGAAGAAAAGAAACAATAGTAAAATTGAAGAGTTTAAAAATGTAAAATATGGTACAGTAATACATACTAATATCATATGTAAATTTCAAAAATAACTCTGTCTTTCTATTACGCTTTCACGGCTTAACCGCTGCACCGATTTCAATAAAATTTGGTATGGAGAAACTTTGATCCTTGCATGAGGGTGGAGCTGCGGCCAAAAGTTAGTATAATGTATTGTGTGTACTTACTACCTATCTTGAGCTTGTTAACTCTCGAAGACAAGTATCTCATAGAACGCAGTACTTAAAAAGTCAGAACATACATACAAATATCTTATTCTATTTATAATAAGCTTATTTTATATTTCTAATAAGATTCTCAAAGCACAGGTGCTCTTATTATATACATACGTGGGAAGTACAGAAAAAAGTTTTGTCCCGACCGCGATTACCCTCGTGAATGGGGTTCAATTATGTTTTCAACAATATTGGAGCGTCGTGACGGTGTTATGAACAGGTCAAGTTCTGTTCATGAATGTAAGTAGGCTGTATTGAGTATAAATGGCACGAAGTTAGCCTTTCACTTTGTGTTGTCCGTATTTCGTTAAGGTAACTGGGATATGAATATTAATATAGGTTCAGGTGTTTCGTTACTTAGTAGTTATGTATTTATTAATAATGGCGATGATTTTTTGTCTAGCAGTTAGCGTATGCGACTGTCGGTCTCGCATAGTGCCTAAAGTGGAACATAAATTCTAAATGGAACATGGGATTCTCGAGGCGTTTCACGGCCGTGTCTTGGAGAGCACATTCAGCCGTTGTTCCTGGTTGTCATGAACATCGTCTACACCAGGGAGGTCCGATACTAGTCGTTTGGTAGGAAAATCTTGATACCAAAGGCTAAGAAGAAGAAGATTCTTACAGTCGCTCTTATGAACTCGTTAATATTAAGTATAAACAACTGTTTTGTCCTAAAAACTACACTCCCTGTAATACCAAGATATTAATTTAATTTTTCATTATAATTCATTTCAAATGAAGACTGAAATTCTTAAAGTTATAAATTTACTTACTTCACAATACTAAAATCAAGAATTACAAAGGCTCTAGTTACTTTATACATAAACACGGTTTACGGTACTAGAAGGGAGTATCGTAAATTATACATTGCAGTTTATTTAGGTCCCATCTAATAAGGAGGGTGGGCCTAACGTGACATTAAGCTCGACCGTCTGAAAAGGCAAAAATATTTTGGGCGAATTTCAGAGCGGCCTTTTAACAGATTTATTAGGCATAATCTCGTTCCACAAGCATCTCTTAAACAAATAGAGCGTAATATGCAAATGAGGGGTGAAACAATTCATTATCTGTTTGTTTGTGAAAAAATACACAATTGAAACTGAGCCGGTAAGGGTGCGAACAGTAAAGTATTTAGAAATATTTAGAATAATTACTTGTTTTCCACAATTATTCAATTTGGATTTTGGTAAGCTGCTTATAACGGGCCTTATGAAAAAGCCGAATGTCCCGTTCAGCAATGGAAAGAGAAAATTTTTGGAGTTTTAGATCCAGTCAGAAATGTGTAGGGGTGAAACTCAAGTAGCACATTGTTTTTTGAAAATATATATATAGGTACGCGTTACCACAGAATACATAATAGTACCCGTACAGAAGACTCACTCCGAAAAGTAAATTAAAGTTATAGATACCCTCGGTGTCAAAAGATTAAGTTCAATTCAGATCGCACAGCGCCGAATCACTACGATTATATTTACCTACAGTTGCGTCTCTTTCTATCGTGTAACTCTTAACTGTTCTGACGATGTCTGTTCGACCGGCGTGTCTGACCCGGCAGGCAGCCGGCCGACTATACCTATACTGCGGAGTGACACCCCCCTGGCGTTGCACAGGCATGCAATGAGTACGAGAAGCTGTTGAATGTAGCAGCCCAGTCGTTTGAGCTGTTTTTGTATCGAACCTTATCAATCTGTAGATTTTTCACATTGTAAAACTTTTAAAATAGCGGCTCACCTAATATTTAATAACAATAACAGCAATAAATCAATGGTTTACGTGTTTATTTTGATAAGTTTACATTGGCAAGTGTTAGGCGTTTAAAACGTTTATTTAAGCTATCTCTGCAATTAATGTTCTATTATTATTAATATTTGAGTTATGTTTCGGTGCAGCACATTGAACTATCACAATCATAGTAACTTTTGTTAAAATGCTTTTAGCGTAGAGATACCAATCTAGCTTTCAGTACTTACTAAAGAGTACCTACGCAGTGATTCCCATGACGAAAAAAGGTTATCTATAGCAGTCAAAGTCAATCGAAAGAGTAAAAATAAAACAAACATCCAAAATATAACAGGTTTCAGCACAGCTATCTTTACAAATTTACAGCATTTAGGTAAAATACTTGTTGTTCCTTTAGTGTGTCACAAGGATGGGCAGGCCCTAAGGGCTCACGAGGCCAGCAAGCCTCTCTCATTTGTTAAACTCATTTAAATAAAGAAAACGCAAACTCGTTTTTTTCAGATTACCTACTTTAATTTCAGATTTTGTTTTCACCTGAAGAAAATAATACGTACAGAAGGTTTAAGGGGCTGAAAACCAAAATAGAGGTAAATAAAGATCGTTTTGTATAAAAACCTATCGCTCATATCATTACCAAAATCAATGTCTTTATAATTGAACATATTCCTCACATAGTGATTATTTCCAAAACACGATTTGAAAAACTTCAGTCGATAAAAAAAATAATCAAAGTAGCCTCTGAAAATAGTTAAATTTTGACTTTACACAGTTATGCTTTAAGTAATGTAAATGAAATTAAGTAAAATTGTGTATCATATGTAACTGAAGGAAATGGTTAACTTTATTTTTTTAAAAAATTGCAACATTTACAAAAAATAACGAATTTTGTGGTTTGGCACATACGCCCTTCTATTTCAAGCGCTTTTTCTCTGTCACTCCTATGGAAAACGACAGTGAGCGCTAAGGCGCCTTGCTGAACGGACCTATGTCGCTCGTTTCGCGCGCTATATTTAGCTGATAAATCTAAAAAACTTTATTAAAAAACAAAACAAAATCATATTATGATGGAGGCTATAAGGTAAGAATAGTTTATTTTATTAATAAACTTATAATTTGATTGACATGTTAGATTATATAACTAGATATCCTTACAAAGACGTAATGTAGTTTCATAACCCTAAAAACTGTCAACTGTGTAGTGGAACAAGCTTAAGCTAGAGACACATTATCGGAAGCGGCTAATGGACGCGGCTGATAGCCGTGATCTAGAGTATGAACATACACTCAGCTGTGCAAACTATCGGACGTAAGTCGTGGACAGACTGACCTTGAGCGTCCGAATGTCCGACTGTGCACACTTATTTTTCCACTAAAATCAATTAATTATCATAAATATGTATATTACTGAGTCAATATTTTAATACATTGAATAAAAATATATTACCAAGGCACTCTACTAGTGTTTTAATAAAATAATGTACAATTTACAGTGGCGGCTGTTAGCCGCTACCGTCAGCCGCGTCCGATAATGTGTTTCCAGCTTTTGTCTTGAAGAACGTAACGTACATAGACTTACAAAAGTCGTAGACTCTGCCATTTTAGTTACACAATGTATCATATGATGGCCTTATTTTATGCATAGTCATTTTTGATAGTGTATCTAACCGCATAATATTATCATCATAATAATTAAGTAATAAAGATATTAAATTAAATAAATACTATTATTTAATCACAGGTTGCAAAATGTGGAATTCTCACAAAACGTTCAATGTTCTGAAGTTCCAAGGTAAGAACAGTGTAAAATACTGCACGTCTTGAAATGTCACTCAAATCTAACTAACAATTCATAGACTATTTATTTACAGCAAAAGAAGACTAATGGAAAATAGCTCTGAAGGAGATGGACCGCAGAATGTAGTTTTGCATCATACACGAATCACATTCTCGCTGAGCTCTGACGGTATCGTCGCGTTCAGAATAGTTTCATATTATATACTATGACTGTATTGTTTGGCAATAATATTGTTAGAATGTATGTTGGTAAAAAGACAGTGTATATTGTTTTGTAAAAATTGGATTTGTATTAAATAAAAAAATACTATATAAATAAAAAATAAATAAATAATTAAATTGCATAAGTTGATAAAAAATGCTATGCAATAGCTTTACCGCGGCAGTCTCCGAGTGCCACATGACTTTTTTTATCATACCATTACGATAGCATTTTTATTTTGCCCTATCTAAAATATTCTAAGGCCCTGTGTTAAAAGCAGAGTGCAAATTCAAAGATGAATATTAGTTCTCGGAGACTGTGGTAGTACCGATAACGAACCGCGTCTCAAACGCGGCGCTGCTGTATCGAACAAAAAGGGGTGTATCCATTGCTCAAGGTCATTGGCTGCACTCGGCGTCTTAACATTTAGAATATTTAGAAGAATAGCGACATCTTAAACCATTTAACTAAATTTAAATTTCAAAAAATAGTTTTTCTTTTACTTTTATTACATGTTATAAACTTTTATTTATTTTTTAGGGTTACAGTATGTGAGGTTAGAGTGAATTATTGTGGTTAAACCCTTCTTAGGAATTTATAGAACAAGTTAGTAAAACAACAATATAAATTCGAGAAAATTGTAAAACCTCCCTTAAAAAGAAGGTGATCTCTTGATACATGCCTATAAAAAGTTTGATACCACATAGGTATCAAACTTTTTATCGGCATGTTTCAGTGTTTGAGAAAAACTCCAAAATATTAATACCAAAAAATATTTTTAAAAGTTATACCTACATACCTTAAATACTTATAAACATTCACAACAATAATGGATTACTTTTTACTACACCTAGGTAGTAGAACTACGCTGATTTCAGCACTAATAGGCCGGCTCAACCGGGGCAGTACTACCCTCACACAGAAGACCATCCTCATAATGTCAGCATTCTTACTGTCGTATTTCGTTGGTGAGTGTGAGACCGGAGGCCCAATCATTCTGCATCATTCTTCCGGCCTTCGTGACTGACTCGGGTTACCATGCTGCATTGCCTACCCTCACAATGAAGAGTGTTCCTATTCCTCAATTCTACTCATGCTTTCCATCAGGCAGAGTAGAGTCACTTTAGTAGGCATAAGTATAAAAAAATATCTAAATATAGATTTAGAACACGAAATAAAATTTACTTAATTAAATAGGTTTCGTCTAACAAAATGAAATAGTAAACTAAGGCTCTGAACGCTGTAGGGAGTCAATTCTATTGGTGTATATTATTAACAAGGGATCTATTTGATTTGTTGCTTTTGTTTTATGTCTTTTGTCAAACAACGATTGGGTTTGCGAGTTGTTGTAAAATAGCCGTCATGAATGTAGCTATTTTTTATTTTGCTTAAGGTTTTACTATAGGGTTAAACAAATAAATCTATTATAATCTAACAAATATATAGTATGTACGACGCATAAATTTTGAATGCTAAAAAATACTGGTATATCTAATTCTTTCACAATACAAATTTAAATTTAATTTTAAAGATAAGGAGTTCCATATTAATACACTAGGACTAAAAGCGGCTTAGTATATTTTGAGACTATACATTTCCCAATAACGGTTGTCATAGATAATGATGATGACTATGATGAAAAAACCGGTACCGTCCCAGACTGTCATTCATAATTTCTTGAAGAAAAAGGAAACCCGGGCATCAAACCCGACACTTCTTCGAATTGACTGTTACATACAATAACCGTTGTACTAATGAGTTGCGGTAACCAGAGAAGATTGAAAGTCATATTGTAATAAGATCGGTAAACTTTCTCCTTCGCAGTTGAGGGAAGTTCGATAACATTTTTAGTAATAAGACTTAGAGGGTTTGTGAATTAATCTAGAGTCTGTAATAGTAACTGTGTGTATCTGGAGTTTACGTACAGCTAATATTTTTATCCCTGTAGTTCTAGACATCAGTTTTTCATAGCAAGAAATCTATGTTTGTGCATCCATATATTTACGTGTCTTTGTATTTAATCATAGCTTATTACTTAGTAGACCTATTTTGTATTTTTCTTCTCTAAACTAATTCGCGATAAAATTAAAAAGGTTACGATACTTTCTACGTTCCATGAGTATGTGTAGAAGTCACGAAAACCTACTTGACAAACACCTACTTGGTTTGTGTTTTTTTGTTAAGCATGCTTCTTAATTTATTAATATAATCTATAATCTTCAGTTAAATGAAAAAAATTATATATATAAATATTTTCTTTTAATTTGCCAGTTTTTTCATATTGTTTAATTTTTAGTACCTATACCTATCAATAATACTGTGATTAAATTTAATCACTTTATATTGTCTAAGGAAAACAATCAGGTTTACTTAAGAACAAATACCATTAATCTCAACACTATAAAACAAAAGCCGGTCACAGCGAAGAACAAATAAAACCACGCACACAAAAACAATCCGTGTCTTTAAAAAGCCATATCTCACAAACTAAACTGTTCATTCTCTAGCCCGTTTGTTTGCGAGGAAACATTTTTTATGTCCTGGGAAACCCGGGTCATTAATTCCCACCCGAGCTCACCTGTCTGTAATCGTTCCGGGATCCCGAGATTTGGACGAGCACAAACACTTTCTCTAGTTATCGCGATTTCCCGGGAGAATCCCTCAGCGGGTAAACCTCGGGTTATTTGTCATTTTACCTTTGTAGTTCTCGTTTTGTCGAATTCGCAGTTATTATTTATATTTATAAATGTTAGGTATTTTTGGTTGATGTCGTTTTTAGCATCTATAACAATATGTTCGCAAGATTGCGTGATGGTCAATTGAGTTGATGAGATATGACAGCGTGATTATTATTTTAAACTTTAAACTTTATTACTTTACACTTTAAGTTATGATATATTTGATATTATTATTGAAACTAGTAAGATATTAATTGTATTTCTAACTATATGAACCCTGGAGTGTTATCTGCGGTTGATGATATACGTAGACGACAAATGCGGATAACTTATGTCATTACTTGATAGTAAAAGTTTCATTAAAATTGGATCCACCGTTCTAGAGATTAGCTTGTTTACTTATAGACCAGGGTAGAAGCTTCTTAAAACAATAAAGGTCGGGAAGGGAAAGGGGGAGAATTTTTAAGAGTAAAAACGATTTATCTCGATTTCTGGCAAAACTAAATTACCTATGGAAAAAAGTCAAATTACAAAATTGTAGGTAATAAAAAGATCTACAACTTTTGCATTTACACTTTTTTCACATAACCTCAAATTTTATGTGAAAAATTCAAAAAACCAAGTTATTGGTTTTTTATTTTTATCTTTTACAAATAAAATTATTTTTCACGATATTTATCGGAAACGTACCTTTCATCCTACTATAATTTATTTTGTTTTCAAAAATTATCGACCCTGGTCTATTAGTGAAGAGCCCTTTATTTGAAATTACAAACAGATGTATCAATTATAGTGATTTGTACAGATGTTTTCACAGTCCTTAGTATCTCCACCTTACCAATGATATAACCTCTTTTGATAATGTTAGGCAATATCTTTTTTTTAATATGTAACATAGATCTTTTATTATTCTACTATAGTATGGAATATAGATTAACAAATTTATGGAATTCATAAGTTGAAGACTAATCTAATTTAAATGTATCTTTCAGTATAAAATTTATTCGATTGTCGGTAATTAGTGGAACTTGTTAATATACATTCTTGAAATTATTTACTACTTAGTACTTTTATCCCAGTATTCAATATATTATACTCAAGAAAAAAAAAACTTGAGTAGTTTCGCCTTATAAAATCTTATTTTGTTATAGAATAAATAGTGGAATTTCAAATTTGAATGTTTAATTTCAAGAATGTATTTAATCGTTCAGTAAATAACCTTGCACAATTACTTGTTTGTAACGATGAACTATTATAACCAATATAGTAGCTTTGGCAAGCCATGAAGTATGTGAGTTGGAGTCCGAAACTGACATAAACTAGAGCCTCGATTCATGAGTACCTCTTGAGGCTATTGAACAACACTGACCGAGGTTCTTCGGATATATGTAGACTTACCTAATTCTCTACTAAAGCCATTCTCAACAATGATCATGCTTAACTAGTGTTGCACCCACTTCAATAAAGAGGTCAATATCAATAGAGATGTATTTATTTTATGTTCGTTAATTTAGAGCTTCGACGAATATAAGCCGACTTTATAAATTCCTAGAAAGTATCTTACCTACCTACAACATAAAACGTTTTTTTTTTCTGTTTTTAGACTTTCGCGACTGTTACACATACTTATGTTTTTACTGTAAACGGGACTTATTCGAGATAATATTAAAAACGTTACGATACGTTCTATTTTCCGACGTTTCGAACGGGTTATACCGCTCGTGGTCACAGGTAGACTGATGTGAGCTTAGCGTCGCCTTCGTGATGTGCAGGTTGTGTCTACCCGCACTTGATCGCATTGATTTCTTGTACTGTCAGTACACACCACACTTACACTTAATTTAAAATTATCGCGAATAAGTCCCGTTTACAGTATAAACATAAGTATTTTATAATTTGTTTGTATATCTGGCCGCCTATAGTCTGTTTGTTCCGGGTAGTCTCTTAAACGGCTGAAGCAATTTTGACCGGAATTTCACTGGCAGCTGATGTTATAAGGAGTAACTTATGCTACTTTTTTAAACTGGCTATTTTTAGGCGTTACAGCAATAAACGCGGGTCACACCGCAATACTCAGCTAGTAGAATTCATGTATAGATGAGAGCAGACAAGTGTATCCACTCAACAAGTCCACTTAGTCGAAACAAGCCATACATCTAATTACATAAAGTACACAGCTCTTGTAACTTGTGGAGTGATGAACGACTTATAATATATTATCAAGATACGTCTGTATGTCTGGAGAACATGGATGAAGGATAGAGCGACAGTACAGCTCATGAACATGTACTATTATGACGAATTGCTACTCATAGTGGCTTTTTCAAATGCACGACTAGGCTGAAACAACAAATTTAGAAATATTCAAGACTTTTACATAAACATGGTTTTTGTTGTTTGTACAACGCATTCACGATGAAAATATAAAAAAAATGTTACGATATACGTTTTCCGACGTTTCCGACGGGCTATACCCGACGTTTTATGTATAGTGTGAAGGAGTACCGATAGGAAAAGTAATCACCGCAACCAAGTGCGGATAGACACATCTTGCACATTACGAAGGTGTCGCTCGGCTCACATCAGTCTATCCGTGATAACGAGCAAAATAACACGTTCGAAACCCAGGGAAATAGAAGTTATCGTTACTTTATTACTTTATCGTTACTATATTTTTTATCGCGAATAAGTTCCACTGTACAAAAAAATTAAGCTTAATAGATCTAAACCTAATTTTGCACAGGGATAGGTTTTAGTTTTGAATAACATAAGAATATAGTCAATCAACAATTCATAATGTCCGACTGTTGGCCTCTGGTCTCCTCTAAGAAGAATTTAGTATCGAGAAATAATTATTAGGTTTAAAGTTGATTCTGCAAAACATTGTTTCAGCTGTTTACCTAAAGGAGGATTAACAAAATAGCTTTGACAACCACTAAATAATCTTCGTACAATGTCTTTAACTTTGTTTTTGCTAACCGATTTATGAACAAATAGAACAAAATTCATTACAGAACACTCCTCAACACGAAGTAACAAAGGACCTAATGCCTTTATACTTTGTTGGTAAAAGTGCAAATGCGAAGACAACTTCTTATATCGAGTTTGAAAGTAAATCTTGTAAAAGTTTTATGGTGTTTAAATGGGAACAGGACGCGGACCCCGAGTCACATTTACGGCGCGGTTAAAAGGGTGAGAAAATGAAGATTACAGAAAGTTTGAATGAGACAGAGAGTTTGCTATCTTTGCTTGCATATTTCTAGTTCAGTAGTTGAATGGTTCCGCTGTAATTGTGTATGAATAAATATCTTTGTATATTTATATATTGATACGTGAACTTTGTATCCTTTTTTACGAAAATTGCGTGGACGGAGGAGTATGAAACTTCGTAAACTTATAGTTTATGTGGAGAAGGATTGCATTTTTTTTTTATAATCATCAACAACCCATAACGTCCCACTGCTGGACTCGGGACTCGTTTTAGGAGAGGGTTAAGGCCATACGTCCCCACGCTGGCCGAGTGCGGGTTGGGGACTGGCAAGACACGTTGTGGCTACGTAATCTTACCGTTGGATGTTTGTAAACCGCCCGAAGGCCTCCAACTAAGCTTCACGACTGTTATCTTATGACAACAACCGGGACCGACTGCTTAACGTGACCGGAGACGCTCATAACATATCATGTCACATACGGTCACCCATCTAGATCTGACCGCGCCGTCGCTGCTTACCATCGCTGATTGTTTCCAATCATGAGCGCTTCTTTTTTAATATTTATAACAAATACAGGTAAATTAGCTTGGAGAAATTTTTGCGTTTGTAGTAGTGTATGGTCACGTGGCACCTGCGGACAGCGTAAACTGGTTTATTCTGGTTTTGTGAGTGTTTCCACTTTCCACTATCAAGTGACGATTTTTGCTTTAGATTGAAATATTTCGAAAACGGTGCGTCCTAGGCCAAAAATAACAAAAATTTTTACCCCCCCGTAGACCCCCGGAGTTTTAAAAACCTAGATGAAAGGAAAAAAAAAATTATATATCGGTCTCTCCTCTTTGAAGTTTCACTTCTATCGTGTGTGAATCGCACACACACGTTTTTTTTATAAAGTCAAAACCTTTTTCTTTAAAATAAAAACTTGTTTTTATTGAAAACAAAAATCAGAGTGTTGCTAGGGATAAGTATAAAATTTAATAGTAATGTTAGGATATCGAAACATTTTTGTATAGGCCAGAACGATATAGTGGAAACGCGCTCTAAGATCTGAGTAATATACACACTACTACATATGCAAGAAATTCTCGGGAATAATTTCACTGTACATTATGTCAATAAATTAAACGTGACACACACTTTAATGTATTTGATATACACACGCATAGATACTCTTTTGTCAAATTAACATTGTAGCGTAGCGTTGGCGAAGTAATCAGCTGATAAAAGTCACTTCTTCTTCAATTCGTCTAAGTGTGATATTACTTACTTAGGCACGCCAGTATAACACATTAATAAAAAACGTGATAAAGGGTTAGAAAGTTTCAGAGTTCATCGTGAGCAAGAACGTGACACGTGAGTTATATAATATATAACATATACAATAGATATATTTGTCAGTAACATGTGTGCTGATAATAGACCCTTGCTTATGTAAGTGGAACTAAATATGGGTGCTATAGATGGCGAAATGTGGGCCTTTAATTTGTCTTTCGCAATAATAACTTATATATTTTTTATTTTTGCGTCGTCGGGGACTTTGCAATAAACATACATGAAGCGGACACAAAGAATACCCAGACTTATAACAACAATTAGATGTTTACTCAGTGTTGCTGCCCGTGTAGGGTATGAACTGGTTTCAGCCCACAACACTCAGTGCTATGAAAAGCAGCGGTGCAATCATTTAAACCACTGGGCCAATCATGCAGTCAAAATAGTAGTCATAATTTGTAAAAATATATGTTTTTATAGAATAGATAATAAGTTTAATGAAATATATATACGGATATTCCGTAATTAAATAAGTTAAAATGATTTACGGAGGTCGCAGAATCTTTTCATGAGCCACGGCAAACAGGTGTGTGTGAATATCTAGTGAAGGCGTTATTAGTAAGACAGTAAGAAATTACATAAGTAATACAATTTTGAAATTGTTCTAATAAACTGTTTTTAGACTTTAGCAACGTTTACACATACTCATGTTTTTTGCTGTAAACGGGACTTATTGGCGATGAAATTAAAAAGGTTACGATACCTTCTACTAAGACTACTAAGACTAGTAGAACGGGTTATACTGCTCGTGGTCACGGGTAGACTACCCGTGACCACGAGCAGTATAACCCGTTCGAAACGTCGGACAGTAGAAGGTGTCGGAACCTTTTTAATTATATTGCTTGCATTAAAAACGAAATTTATAAATGTCAACTAACAAAACACTAAATGAGGTCAATCGTCTCAATGCCTGCAAAAGTCAACGGGTACGTACACGTTGATTTTCTTCTGAGAGCATAACCGAATCCCTTGCAAAAGAGTCACATGACAGAACACAAATCCTTCAGGTTTTAATTGGAAAGATCTTGGTGTGTCAATTCATCATGAGTGTCAATTATGACCTGTGGTATCTACGTCATGAAAAAGGATGATAAAAAAGGTGGCAAAGGCGTAAAATTAAATTTATTGTTTGAATTTTGCAGCCGATACTGAAACATAGATTTTATCAACGGATTTGCGTGTTATTAAGATTAAATAAGATATACTTCTGTACAGTTCAAGACACGTTGATTTCAGCACGAATGGGCCGACTCGACCGGGGCGGTACTATTCTCGCATAGAAGACGTACTTTTTTTTTTTGGTTTCGAGGGGAATGCTTTTCTTCGCACCATACCCTCCGTGGGGGAGACGAAGGGCATGTGTAGGACTCCCGGCGTACCAGTCTACTCATTGAACCCTGCGGAGGTCTACCTCGGCAGTCGGGAGCTCCAAGAATTCATCATCGACTTCTGGAGTCCCCCCTATCTTACCCCATGACTGGGGTACATCTCAGGGTAATCAATAAATTACCCTAGGGGCAGAATGATATCGTGCCACATGCTACAAGCGACCTGAGACAGGCGACACCCCGGTGCGGCTGGGAGGTGTCGTCTGGGGCGGGTCGGTGTCTCGCCTTTTACTGTGTAAACACCTCCCAGCCGCACCGAGGTGTCGCCTGTCTCGGGTCGCTTGTAGCGGTCACATTTCCCCAAGATAGGGCCTCAACGACCCTTAGGCAACGATTGGGGACTAGCGGCCTCTACCGCGTCCCCTATAGAAGACGAACTTAGCATTTGTGCTGTTCTATTTTGTTGTGAGTGCGAGACCGTAGTACCAAATATGTAGAAATATCTCACTAGACGGCCATAGTGAGGGTCACCATTCACGTTTAGGATGGTGACCAATACTATTCTTGGATTGCTCATGCCTTCCATCAGGGAGAGCAGAATCACTTTAGCTGGCTTAAATAAAAGTTTAGAAAAAATGCTATTAGAAACCTCAATATCATTTTTGAAGATCTATCCATAGATACCCGACACGTATGGGTTTGATGAAAAAAAAATGTTTTAGTTTCAGTTCTAAGTATGGGGAACCCCCAATATTTATTGTTTTCTTTTCTATTTTTATGTGAAAATATTAATGCGGTTTACAGAATACACCTGCTTAACCAAGTTTCAACAGTATAGTTCTTATAGTATCGGAAAAAAGTGGCTGTGGCATACAGACAGCCGGACAGACAGACAGACATACAACGAATCTATAAGTGTTCCGTTTCTTGCCATTTAGCTACGAAACCCTAATAAGTACAGTAGCAGATTCTAAATAAAAGGTAGTGTGCAATGTCTTTTTTGCACGCTTTTTAATCAACGTAATTTCATAGGAAATGGTTAGTCAGATAACGTGTGAAAACCTAACAAACAAAGAAAGTAAATTAACCATTCATAATAATACTATGACAAGTTATCTACAAGCGACAACACAATAAAACATTCTGACCGTAAAACATACTCGTAACAGTGCGACTCTTGCAGCCATTCTGCCTTTTAAATGAATTTTAAATCTACATTTTTCCAAAGCTATAAGTTTCAGTAGTAAAATAAAATATATTGTTCAAGTATCGGATGTATGGTGCTCAGCGGAACACTCGTTGTTCCATCGTCTTGACTGGTCCCGGCGCTATCAAGATGGCACCCCGCCGCCACCTCGTCGACTCGACACTGACATGTATTTTAAAATACATAGTCCGTTTTTTCAAGATAACAGTTTGGTAGAAATATTTTTAGTTTTTAAGATAAGTGTGGGACGTTTTGTGAGAGCATTCTAATATTAATATTATTTGAAATGCACATTTAATGGACAGGGAAAAGTATACCAAAATCTATACTATAATATTATAAAGCTTATGTGTTTGTATGTTTGGGTTAAAGCGCTAATCTTAGAGACTACTGTTCTGATTCGAAAAAATATTTCAGTGTTAGATAGTACCTTTATCGAGGAAGGCTATAGGCTATATATCATCACGCTTAGACCAATAAGAGTGGAGTACCAATGTCCGTGTGGTGACGGATTAAGAATACAGAGTGTGGCAGAGTGCGGAGAAGGCAACTAAGGGATAAACTACACAAGACAACATCAATACAAAGAGAAGGGAAACTTTGAAACCAGCCCTATACCAACCCGTCTGGCCAGCGTGGTATATTAGGCCAAAACCTCCTTTCTAAGGAGAGGCCTATGTCCAGCAGTGGACTGTTAAAGGCTGTTGATGATGATGAGCACCAATGAAGAATGTTTCAAAATCTGTTTTTTTCCTCTTGAGAGCTTCTGCTGCTTGCGCGTAAAAATTTTTTTAGCTACAATTTTAATTTTAAAAAACTATAACCTTTTTTATGGGAAACAAATTTATTTCCGTGCTATAACATCACGCTACGGGCAAAAGAAGACAGACGCGTCTGCGTGAATCAGCTAGTTAATAATACAGACGTTCAGATTCTCTTAGCTTTTAGTATAAATGTTATTAATTTTCAACACAGTTCTTTTAACGTAATGGAAAACTTTTATCACAATTACTTTATGATTATTTTTTCAATTTACGAAAGCAAAAATACGACTCTTTGTAACGCTTTCGTACACAAACATACAAGTACTTCATAATCTTTTCATATATCTAAAAGGGCGTTAGTACTTTTCATCTAGACTAAAATACTGTTTGTGATAGGAGAATTGCTTACAAAAATCTATTTACGCGAACAAAGTGCAGGGCATGTTAATAATTTAAAATACGCAAGGTACTTCAAAATACATTTTCCTCCCTTTTAAGATATCTTACTACATAGCAAACGACGGAAATATTGTGTCCTTGCTTCATTGTATCGTCATAATAACCACCAACAATGGTATTTGATAAATTACCTCTCGGATTGTTACGCTATTTGTATGCAAAAGTAATTACCAGTTTCAAAGAATCTTATTTATTATTCCCAAGTTCCCAAGACTCGAGTCTTCGCATTTGAGAAGAGAAACTATGATACGCATGTTTAAAATATTGTATAACAAAGATTCTACTGCGTAGACATGTCAAATTTCGCGGCAGAAATAATGCCCGGCCGTTTAGTTATTCGGAAACCGCTTAGAATCCTTACTAATATCAGGGGGGTGTCACTCCGCACTTTAGGTATAGTCGGCCGCCTGCCTGCCGCGCAGGCCAGGGTTGTCACTTACGCGCGATACGCGTCGCCGCGTCGTCGCTCTCGCGCATTATATAATTTTTTGTTTATACTTTCGATACCCACAATGGCAACTAATCACAAACCTCGATATTCTAATCCATTTAAAAGATATTGCTCTGTTTACGGATGTTTGAATAAAAGGCAAAACAAGGAATCAGAATCATCATTTTTTAAAATTCCTGACGATATTGAAAGGTAAGTCATTTTGTTGTATTATAACCATAACAAGTGTAATGACGGTAGTTTGTATTTTATTATTTTATTTTGTACTGTGGAGAAAGACTGCACTTTTGCTAACAACGTTAGTTTTATTTGAAAAGTAATTTGTTCACTAAAGTAATAGAAAAAATAAATTAATTATGTTCAAATTATTTTTAAAAGAAGACGACCCTATTATTAGAACAGATAAGAGTTACAAGATAGAAAGAGATAGCAATTGTAGGTAAATATAATCGTAGGTGCTTCGGCGCTGTGCAATCTGAATTGAACATAATGTAATGACACCAAAGGTCCCTATTTCTTTAATTTACTTTTCGTAGTGAAGCTTCTGTACTGGTACTATTATGTATTCTGTGCTAATATTATAAACGCGAAAGTTTGTGAGTATGTATGTTTGTTGTTCTTTCACGCGAGAACTACTGAACGGATTTGGATGAAACTTTACAGTAATATAGCTTATATATCAGAATAACACATAGGCTACTTTTTACTGCAATAATCGAGATACACGATACGCCACATGAAAGCTAGTTATTTTATAATTAAAAAAAAATACTTTGCTAGCTTATGACGGTTATGAGTGAAGTTTGCAAAGTTTTGATACTCTTTTGTGTAGAATTATACATGGAATTAAAAGTATCATTTTTATGAGAGTGACCTTATACATATTATATATACATACAGCTATGATTAATCCTATGGATTGTTTGTGGTTAATGATACTGAAAGGAGGTTTATAGTAGGCCATTACAGTAGGCCAAAACCTCCTATCAAAGGAGAGGCCTATGTCCAGCAGTAGCCTGTTAAAGGCTGTTGATGATGGTGATGAAAAATGGTCTGAAAATTCATCATGCTTAGAAATATGTTGCTGTTACGCTAAAAGTATACGTATATCGATTTCAAAGCATAAGGTACTTATAATTTGAATATACCTTTTTATGAGACTATATATTTAATGGACGATAAGACGCTAAAGGCTTATAAACAAATTTATTTACTACCTAAAAGTTGTTCATAATGTAGCGAAACTTCATTAATTGTATCATAAAACGTTATTCACCAAAACACATATATAACTTCGCAGAGAATGGCACAAAACGGGTCATATATTAAAACGATACCTCCAGTTTCCGACACGGGATCAAAATACAAACAAATATATCAAGAACGACGCATTATAATACGAGGCTTTATAGAAGCAATAAACAATAAATTGTGTACCTTTGTTTTAGCCACAGGTAACACTAGCTACGCCGTAGGGAAATGTTCGATAGGGCTGGTCTGAGGTGGGTGTAATGTTCTAATTAAGGGACAGTTATATATGACAAGGGCCGCCTCTAAAGTATTAACATTTTTACGAGTCTTCGGATACTCCCCGTGGGCAGTAAAACTCTCAAATAAATGTATTTCAATGGTGAGGTTGATTTGTCGAAAGATGCTCGGCATTGACGATTGAATTCCCTCTAGTATCGTAAGGGATTTTTCTTAGAAAAGAAATTAAAATGTTCTCTTTGTGTAGAGTCATAGAACAAAAGACAATTCAGTACCTAAGGCTTCTTAGCTTTTACAATATGTTAAACTATAACAAAAATACGGTTTTATAGTTGAAATGTGAGGAGTTGTCTTTTATAAAAAAATAATTTAAAGTTCACGAATTTCTTTATCTTATAATATATTCTATTCTATAATAAACAGAAATAAACTGTCCGTGTGGTGACGGATTTAGAATACAGAGTGTCACCACCCCTATTCATCCCGCGCGGGTGTCGTAAAAGGCGACTAAGGGATAAACTACGCAAGACAACATCGATGCAAAGAGAAGGAAAACTTGAAACCAACCCTATACCAACCCGTCTGGCCAGCGTGGTATAGTAGGCCAAAACCTCCTTTCTAAGAAGAGGCCTATGTCCAGCAGTGGAATGTTATAGGCTGTTGATGATGATTGATGAGATGTAAATAAATCATATAAAAGTTAAAAAAAAACGCACATGGAAATTTATGGTACCTACATTTAAACAATTTTTTAGTCTTCTGTCTGCTTGTTTCGGCTAATCTTTGTAATAGCTTGACCGATATTGAGAGGACTGTCATTGGCTGATTTTTTAACAAGATCCTTAAAGAATGTTATCAATGTATGAATCTATGTAGTTACAAAAAAAAATAGAATAATAAAATCACGTATTTTCACCAAGAAGAATACGAAAAATGGAATAATATTACTAATTTATTTTACGATCCTTTTTAGAGCCGAAGTTAATTTTTCGTTATGAAAAATAAACATAAAATTAAATGGCTTTTATAGAGTGTAGAGGTTTATAACAACACTATCTATTGAGTCCAGTACGGTTATGGCTGATACATACATAACTGAACATGGACTTGTGGCTTTGTAATCTCGTGTGTAAAAATAAATGTAGAAATAACTGAAAAATAAATAATAGTTTTGAAAAAACTAAAAAACACGCTTTTTATAGAAAACCAAACTAAAAAATAGAAAATAAATTAAAAAGAAATTAAATAAAAAATTGTGTTAAAAATTTCAATAAATATAAATTAATAAGTGTAAATAAAGAAAAATGTATTTTATTTAAAAAAAGCGTGGGGTGCATGGTGTCAATAGTTATGAACATTTTATTGAAGGATAAGAGTAGTGATTATCATTTTGATAATATCTTAAAAAGCACCCCACGCTTTTTTTAAATATAATACATTTTTCTTTATTTACACTTATTAATTTATATTTATTGAAATTTTTAACACAATTTTTTATTTAATTTCTTTTTAATTTATTTTCTATTTTTTAGTTTGGTTTTCTATAAAAAGCGTGTTTTTTAGTTTTTTCAAAACTATTATTTATTTTACAGTTTTTAGTTTGGTTTATTTATAATAGCTTGTGTTTTTAATTTAAACTATTGTTTGTTTTATTCTACTATTAATTCCGTGATAACTATAAGTAACTGTAATTATTTTCAGTCGTCAATGTATACAGTGAGACTTATCGGTGTGTTCATTGCCGAACAAGTGACTTTGACAAATCTTACTACGTGTTACTTCGTAATCGAATCATTTCATCTAATGCTTCTCTGTTACATGAGGTTTGAACTGTTAGCTTTGAGCAATTAAGTTCTTCAATTCTAATTCTGTCCAAAGATCTTCCACGACTAAGTGCTACATAAGCTTGTCCAGCTGCAAACAGTCGAGAACCTAGATAAATGACTGCATGATCAACTGAACAGCCTTGCATCTTGTGGACGGTCGATGCCCAACTCAGAATCAATGCCAACATTCGTCTCTCGGCAGTTCCATAGCTGTATTTTGCTGGAAATTGTACCGATATTGGTTTAATTACGTGAACACCATCTGGACCGAAATTGATACGTACTGATGGAATGTCTTCTGCATATATTTGACCCCTGCGAAAATTTGGCCATATAATTTCTGTAATAAAACCCATGTTACCATTTACTAATCCTTTTGACACGTCAATGTTCGACCTCAACATTGCTGCTCTGGCTTGGTCTGATTCTGAGGCTCGGATCTCAGTCATGGATTCACGCACTTGCTGCAAACGAGATGCTCTGACTTGGTCTGATTCAGAGGCCCGGATCTCAGCAATGGAATGATGCATTTGCTGCAAGCGTATTTCTCAGGCTTGGTCTGATTCTGAGGCTCGGATCTCAGCCATAGAATCACGCACTTGCTGCAAACGAGCAGCTCTGACTTGGTCTAATTTAGAGGCTCGGATCTCAGCAATGGAATGATGCATTTGCTGCAAACGGACTTCTCTGGCATGGTCTGATTCTGAGGCTTGGATCTGGGTCATAGAATAACGCACTTGCTGCAAACGAGCTGCTCTGGCTTCCTCTGACTGTTTAGCTGTATAATTTGTCATATGAAGCGTTCTTTGATTCTGTAACGCTGTAGTAACTGTTGAGTAGTATCTGAAGAACTAGTATTCTCAGTCATGGATAGTGGTTGTGAGTATAAAGGTGCAAAACCGCGTGCAAAAGTAAGTGTAAAGTTATGAGAATGTGCAAGTGTTAATAAATGCCAGCAATTAAATAATTTATCAGTCTGTTCGACTAAACTTTGGACAACTTTGCTAACAGAAGTTTCGATATCTTCAGCATTACTTTTAGCAGCAGCTTCTAGGACAAATTTTAAAGTACAGTCTACCTTCAAATCATAGACATTAAACTGAAATGGTTCACACTTCTGTTTCTTTACTGTGGGAAAAATTTCATGGAAGTACTTTCCTTTAGAATATTCTTCCTTGGAAATTTGACGGGCACTTGGCTTACCCCATTGTTGTCATTGAGATGTATATTACATTGTTGTTCTTGGCTGATCTTCGTAAAACTGTTGTCATTATTTATGAAGTATATAAGTGCTACAATGTGCTTGCATTTCCCTCTCTTAATATAAACACAGTCGCACAAAGCACTCTCAACATGATAAATTGTGTTTAGCTGTAATTAAATTGATTTGTTAGACATCGTCTGTCTCCGGTTGAAAATGATGTCGTGGGTGATTGCACAAAACCCCGTTTTAGTCACCAGTAGACTCATTTCCCACGGAAAATAACAATTTTAATGTTATTGGCAATAATTTTACTAACTACCACCATCCAAAATTGTCTAATATAGTAAATTAACAGAAGATTTCATTATTTTTTTTCACAATATTTACTTGTTGCTTGACAACGGTGACAATATTGTTCAATCATAATAGACACCTGTCACGTGGCGCTGTCGTCGCGCATGGTCCCAATACATGAAAATTATATAAATTAACAAAAATCTTATTGTGTGAATTGAACTAATTTTATCAAATTAGTGTATTGTCATCGGTCCTCGATAAATCTACAAAGTTTGAACGGAATCTGGCCGTTTAAAGTGGGTCAAAATCGCGCCTAAAGGAGTCGGTTACAAACATACAAACAAACATACAGGTGAAGCTAATATAAAGCGTGTAATAACTAGCCTTTTAGAAGTAACTTTCATTGTAGTATTTTTCTAATAACAACTTTCTATGATTATGGCTTGTAATCAGCTTTTCCGATATATTTACTTCAATTTGCTGTTACATGTATTGTGATAAATATAGGACTTCGATTATTTGACTTTAATCTTGATGCTATTGTTAATAATTAACTGTCTCTTAACTTTGTGCTGACTTTCGAATTTTCATAGATTTATATTTGGAAAGCTGATAATTATCTTTAAATAAATTGTGATTACTCAAGTTATACAGAACTTACTTTCGCCCGAAGCTCCGCCCGTGTGGTAGTAAATTATCGCGGTAAAAAGTGGCCAATGTTCAAAGGCTCTGTGAACCAAATTCCGTTTTAAGGTGCGCGTCCATTGGACCGCGACAGACGCACTTTAAAACGGTTTAGTAGTTTAAGCGTGAAAACAAGACAGACCGACAGAGTTATTTCCCATTTATAGTATAAGTAAGGATCAGTAAAGAATACTGAAATACACCAGATATTATAGTATTGATCATAATACGTTATTTACATCTACACTGACCTTCAACTAGGCTATTTATTATTATTAAGGACTAAATTCATCTTATCTGTAACTTATCTGAATGTCTACTTTCTTGCGTATTGTGGCCTGAAATTCAGTTTTTGCTGTGTGTGTGCGACTTATTTAACAGAAATATTCTGTATAATTTATTTGAAAGTTGTAATTAAATTTGAACAGCATATTTTCTTGCAACGTGGTAAGAATGAGGTAAAACTTTTTTAAATACATAAACATTTCGGACATTTTAAACACAACGCCATTTAGTCCCAAACTAAGCAGGGTGGTAGACAACTGATATAAATACATTTATACTTTTTTTTTTAAATACATACACATCATACATAGAAAACACACAAGCTCCGAAACAATAGTTTGCAGATCATACAAACATTTAGTCCAACCCGGAAATAGAATCCGAGACCTCTTGATCGGCAGCCGCATACGCTAACCACTAGAGACCAACAATGCAGTCAATAGCTTAGGCATGCGGCTTACTTACCAACCTACTTTAGAGTTATGTACAATTGTTAAGGTAAAGTTGCCAAAACAATTTCAAATCCTTATCATCACGGAAATATAACATGAAAACGGCCAACAAATTACCGAAACGAATTATACCGAGAAACATCTTGTTGCAAGACGTCTGTCTGTTTCTCTATATTATCCTAACTTGAGATAAGCTTCTGGGAAGCTGACGCCTCACGTAACGAACGAAGGCCCGTTGCTAAACAGGCCAGTCCACTCGCCAGATTGCTCCCTCATAACGCTGTGATGCTTGTGAATTAGTAACGAACAATTCTTTGTTGTTTAATAAATTGTTAAGTGTGCAGATTCCTTGTTGAAATGTTTTGTTTCATGTTTAAGGAAGATTCAGTTTAGATTAGGGTTGCCATCCCCAAATTAAAAGAAATAGGATTTGAAGTTGGAATAACCAGGACAATTCACTTTAAAAACAGGACGCAACAATAGAGTTTGCCATAGTTAAATTAATATGTAGTGAATATAGGTGAAATGAAACTTACGTAATTCATCATTTTTATCTTCCTAGCCTTCATTCCCAAGTTTATTTGGGGTGGGCTACTAGTTCAACCGGTTTTACCTGAATGTCAGTTTTTCCACAACAATACAATTTTAAGCGCGCTCGAATTATTTTAAATTTAAAAACCCAAGACACTTCAAAAACTAGGACATGTCCTGGGGAAACAGGACGGTCGGCAACTCTAGTTTAGATGTCAGTACATTATTAAATATTTAAAAAAAATTGTGTTGCCTTAAATTAAATTTCGTACTTACATTTATAAATTTCTTTCAATTTTTTAAAAGCTGGTATTGAAAAGCATAAGTAAAATAAAAGTAAATTCTCTTGTTTCATTGGCTAATGTCACTCAGTCACGTGATCAAAACAAAATATTAGCCAATGAAACAAGAGAATAGAGATATAAATAGAGAATAGAATAGCAAACGAAAATCTTTTGCAACTTGACTAGGGGGGGCTGGTTATCGGGTTAGAGGTTTCAGTCGGGTCTAGTTTGGGATCAGATGACCTTCTTCTTCCTAGCCTTATTCCCAATATTATTTGGGATTGGCTACTAGTTCAACATGTTTGACATGAATATTAGTTTTTCCATGGATCGACTGGCATAGGATTTACGCAACCGTAAGGGAGAACAGAAATTCGAAGGTTGAACTAGTTGTCAGTAAATTTGAGAGCACTGACTTCATTCATTCACTTCTGATCAGATGACCAAATTTGAGAAATGTCATGTTACTATTTCATGTTCTACTGTAGTAAAGTAACTTTTACAGTAAATCCTAAAACACCATTACAGTCAAGTACAAGATGTGTTTTTGTTGTTTAAACTATGAGGGATAACCCTCAGTTGGCATATTAATATTTGGCAGTATATTGATATTGTTTTAGGGTAAGGGAGGCCTCATAACCGCACTACAATAATACCTACATGTTTCTAAATAGGACGGATAAATTACAGAGGTCTATACGCTTCTAATGTTTCTTTGTGTTGTAGGTTTAATTAACTTTATCTAGAGGTATTCTATTGTTCAGGGAGATGAAGGAAATTTCATAGGTTTTTTTGTAATTACAAGTGAAATATTTGTATCTTAGCTTTCTGTTAGGTATATTTTAAGTTAACTAAGATCAAGTATTGTATGTAAATTTAGTAACACACATATTGATTTAAGATGCTTTGAAGCGCAAAGAGGTCACACCGTGTGGTTTTTAGTCGGTTCGAGTCCGACAAAACCCTGGCAGGTTGACGGTCCGTGAGCATTTTAACACGAAAAAAAGGGGTGCTTTTGGTGTAAAAGTTTCTTGGTGATATAGTGATTATTTGCAAAACATTACAGGTTTTAGTCAGCTCAATCCTGGCATAACACTGCAGCACTAGTCAAATAAAAGGTTTTCTTTTTTTTTAAAGACAACTTCCTCATAAAGAATGTATATCCTGTTTCGCGGTGGACTTTACAAATATACATGTAACGTGTGACGGCCCCTAGCTCGTCCCTAGCCTGAGTGAAGTAATTAATAGTTCGTTTAGAGGAGTTTCAATTCTTAAAGGCATCACTCTATAGAGAGATTTGTTAGGATAGTGCCCCCGCCTCGCACTATCTTGTGAGACACAGCCTAATGACACGATGTCCCTCCATCGGCTTTAAAGGCCTGCCGCGAACAAGGGAAGCTAGTAGTGATTACGTACCATTTAATACATTCTAATTGGTTTAAGATGTTCTCGCTTTCATTCGTTCGTACATTTAAAATCTTGGAGAACTAACTTCCTTCTACTCGTGGTTCTATTCCACAGGGCGTAAGCCTATAAAGTAGCCGGGTCTAGTTGCTTTAATTAAGCTAGACGCCCTGGCTCCCGAGAAGCGGTTGCCGCTAAAGAAAACGCCCCAGTACCGGAACTCCGGATCCCGGATCTCCCAGAACCATCGACCGATTTAAAAATTTAACGTGGTGCAACCGAGCCTGAGTATCCAACCTTTAGAACCCAAGCTTATTTAAGCTTGGTTAAAGTCAAGGTGTCTGCAGTGCATTTGCACTGCAGACACCTTGACTTTCCTGACCTGAAGTAGTCAGACACTACAATGATAGTTTACCGATAATCCGAATGTAAACTAAAACGCCAACGGTGATCAATCGGGCCTCGTCGCTCATTCGAACCTCGATATTCTACACTGCACGCCTTCCACTTAGGCCTCCACATACTTCTCACTCAAAGGTAAACCAAACTACAATGCAGTAAATTAGTACATAGATAACTTCAAATAATTCAATAACTAATAATTACAACACTCAGACCGAAATACAAGTAATTACATTTATCCTAACCCTATAAATACAAATTGGAAATAATAGGCACGAACTCACCTGGGTTTCTCCAAAGCTAACGTATTTCAACTTACTCTATAAAAGACTTATCTACTCGACTGCTCTATCGACTGCGCAAGTGACTTCTCCTAGCTCCGTTCACCTTCACCGCTCTCAGCCGAATGTCCTAAGTTCAAGACCGCGTCAAACACCTTAACTGCCCGACTCCCTCTGACTTATCCCTTTTTTTACAATCACAGTATCGATTGGCTTGTCAAACTGCAAACTTTTAATAGTTTATGTCTTACAGATGTTTGAAGTACCATTCAGAGATCCTCACTCAAATGTTTTTACAGAATTCATTTTAAAAGGATGCAATAAATTTGTTTTATTAGGGCCAAACCTATTTTTGTGAATAGTAGTGAGGCGCCCACTTGTCGCATTTGAAAGTAATAAATTAGTTTCTATATTTTAATATTGTTGTGAAGGCGAGACTATCACATTTTCCCCCCAAGTGAAATCCAGATGCGATGAATAAGCGTATGGGATTTCACTTATCTTTTGAATTGAGAGTAGTGATTGAATGTAGCGTTTGTCTAAATAAATTATCTCTAACTTATCAAATCGCATGAATTAGTGTGGTCGTATAAGTATGTGATGATGTCGGTTTGGCTGTCACGCCCCAGGTTTCCCTTCACACCTTCAAGTCCAATTTTATCGTGATACTTTCCTAGCAGTACTTGGTTCTCCAGAACAAGCCGCTGTATTGGAATATTTCGTAGGTAAGTTTTGTAATAAGCTTCCACTATATTGTGGCATTGGAATGATAGGCATGGTAAGGATGTTGGGTACGTTTGGCATACCGTTACCAATGGTAAGTATTTGTTCGATAAATTCCTTACGATTTGACCAGTTATTTCCATTTTTCCAATTTGAAAATAGGTGAGTTGATTCTGTGCTTTTGTCTTAATTGAATTCGTAAAGGCAAGTTAGTCCCATTGGCTTTTCCCTATCCAAATTTTTCTTATGAGTCATCTAACGACTATGTTTGCACTAAATCGTGTCTAGTAATAAGTATTCCTCAGTTTACTCCTTCATGCGTTACACTTATAAGTGACCAAAGTCGCTTTTAGATCACAATTATTTAATTGCTTTGCATTACACCTATCGATTGTAATAATATAAAATTATACTTAATTTTTAGTTTTAACCAAACCCTGGCTCTCCTAGCTTTGAATCATAAGACGTTTACATACCTCGAACTCTCGATTATTATATAAGGTTACATAATACAATTAGCCTGTATGCTATTTGCGTAGATCTCCAATTTTCCCGTGGTCCCAGTCTGCAACGTGTTTATGCCTCCGTTCGGGTCTTTTTTTTTTTTTTTTTTAGCATTGCTTATATGCAATTACCCCCTTCACTGGAACGTGATAATACGACAGCAGAAGATTTGTTTTGTAAGGATTGACATCCACGATAACAAAGCGTGATATCAACACAAATGCTTAATGTACATACATATGTGTACGTATACTTCCAACTTTTAAGGTTAGTTGTTTATCTATATCTTTAACAAAGCTCCTATCACCAACATCTAAAATCAACTTCAACACTGTTTCCATCATCAATGTCATTGATCTCATTCGTAATTATTTAAATACAGAATGACTAACATACACAAGATTACTCCCCATCAATCTACATCTAATTGGTACATATTATAACTCTGATATTTACTCCAATGTCACTTATATCAACATCATCTGTATGTATTCATACACTCCAATAGTTGGGCAACGACCCTTCCAGTCCCTACTTAACAATATTCTACATCATCATCGTCTCCTGTGTATACTCATACAAACTTATTAAGTAGACCTTAACTTCACCAAATGTGTTCATCATCATCATCAACTGTATGCACTCATACGCATCTAATGATTTGGCATCCACCGATTTAACTTTTACGTACAATATCGTTTCCGTCTATAAATTAGTTTTAAACTTTGGCCAAATAATTATTTATCTAACCAACAAGTTCAACTAAAGTCTATCTCATCAGCGTACACGAACAACTAATTTGTATAAGTATTAATAAATATATTATATATTTGACACCCTCTATACTACAACATCGGTAATATTCTCTTACCAAATTACCTATTATCGTTTCGTGCAACTGTAAGTCGAGTAGTGTGCGTTTAATTAACTAACTAAGCTTGCACTCATTGTAGTAACATTGGCTTTCTATCAATTTAACTACTCCACTCGTAAAGTATTTTTATTTATTATTCCCACATTCAGTATGAGACTGTAACCTTTAGCTATCCATCAATCTAACCTTTCTACTTGTAATATTCTTCATCATATGTTTCATCTAATACCTACTTTCAATATTACACAACTTTACTTCCATGTCACATCTGTTGTGACCATAATTTAAATTCTAATTGTTATTTAACCGATTTCGCATTAGCAGTCAACAACTAGTGACTCAACTGTCTAGTATTCTGCAGCCTGATAGATTTATCATAATCTAGATTACCAATACCTACTTGCTTGTTATTTGCTAAAGTACATACATATATTCTAAATAATTTACAATTCAGTGAAGTCATAAGTATTTACAAATAATACCATTATGACCCATTATAAACAATGCAACTTCGGGATCGAAACCGGGAATATTTGATTGTTTAACTTTCACATTTCATCTGACAAAAATTGCAATGAACATTTTTTTTTTGTTTTCCTAGTCTTTAGATCAATCGCGCCAGATGGGCACTTCATTGTTCGTCAAAAGAATATTGCATCTTGAGACATAAACCATAATTTCTTTTTTTTTTTTACTGCGGGTGACAATTTTGAGTGCACACAGTACAAAACAATCTATTGTTTAAACAGATGTTCTCCGCTAGACTCAATGATTTTATTATTGAGAGTGACTCAGACAAAATGTAATATAATATTCACACCATAATAATATTTAGTGAGAAATCGAACCGAATAATTGACATACACTAGAAGTTTGTATTTAAAAATGTTCCCCCCTCTCTTTATGACCTAACTAACTCCTGAATATTTACATACTTATAGCTATGTACAGTTAGTTGTATTGTTTTAATTTATTACACAGGATACACATGTTATCAGTCCGTGATCTGAACCTGCTGAATAGAGCCTTAGCTACACAATCCATAATAATACGTGAGTTTTATTCTTAAATGTATCGTTCTAACCGCATAAAACATATTGTCAATTTTGAAGTCAAGTCCGCTCCTATTTAGAGTTAAATCTAACCGAACATGACTGTATAATATACCTAATTAAACACGTATGAATATAAGTATTAATCTTCAATGTATTGTTCAACACAGAATATTATTCTCAATCAGGGAGTCGAACCCACTACTATTCAAAGTTAAACCCAAAAGACATCTGATAAGACATCTGCACTAAAATAAACTCTGGCATTGGTCATTTTAAACCTCGAAGAAGAATATGTCTACTCTTGTCGTGACAATGGACTAATACGTCCGGGCGTCGAAGCCACTAATGTTTGTAAAGATTAAACCTTAAACGATACAGAACATTTACTGTACGAATATTAATTATATTGTTCTATTACTGAACTCTATTACGGTACAATATAAAATTAATTTATATTAATCTACGTTATGTACAGATCACCTAATGCTATACAGTATTTAAACGACTTTCCTTTCTATAAAAGCAACCTCCGCATTAGGAATAAATCCTATGTGGCAGGGACTTTACAACCACACATGAAAATGGCCCAAAGGACACTCAGACTCCGAACAACAATTTGTGAATCAGACAAAGTGTCGTTCCATGTGAGATTTGAACCCACAACCCTTGTAAAACAACCGTGCATCTAGAAAATAAGATTAAAATTACCACTCACCGGTTTATCATCATCATCAACTACAACAAAATACTATATAATAATTATTAATAGATTTACGAGTATACTCGTAAATTATAAATAATATAAAACTTTTACATAATTAAAAAATGTAAAGAAATGTTTATAAATTTAACTAGTAAAGATTATAAATAACTTGAAATGATATATACCTATTATCGATTGAATTATGGCCTATGATGTAATTTGTCTATGAATACGTTGTGTTTGTATTTGTAGTAACCCTTCTTTTATGCTCATTCTCGTTGCACTAGCGTAATGACTACGACTTAGTACATTTACTGACGAGACTCCTGGTCACGGCACCACATGTGACGGCCCCTAGCTCGTCCCTAGCCTGAGTGAAGTAATTAATAGTTCGTTTAGAGGAGTTTCAATTCTTAAAGGCATCACTCTATAGAGAGATTTGTTAGGATAGTGCCCCCGCCTCGCACTATCTTGTGAGACACAGCCTAATGACACGATGTCCCTCCATCGGCTTTAAAGGCCTGCCGCGAACAAGGGAAGCTAGTAGTGATTACGTACCATTTAATACATTCTAATTGGTTTAAGATGTTCTCGCTTTCATTCGTTCGTACATTTAAAATCTTGGAGAACTAACTTCCTTCTACTTGTGGTTCTATTCCACAGGACGTAAGCCTATAAAGTAGCCGGGTCTAGTTGCTTTAATTAAGCTAGACGCCCTGGCTCCCGAGAAGCGGTTGCCGCTAAAGAAAACGCCCCAGTACCGGAACTCCGGATCCCGGATCTCCCAGAACCATCGACCGATTTAAAAACTTAACGTGGTGCAACCGAGCCTGAGTATCCAACCTTTAGAACCCAAGCTTAAATGCACTGCAGACACCTTGACTTTCCTGACCTGAAGTAGTCGGACACTACAATGATAGTTTACCGATAATCCGAATGTAAACTAAAACGCCAACGGTGATCAATCGGGCCTCGTCGCTCATTCGAACCTCGATATTCTACACTGCACGCCTTCCACTTAGGCCTCCACATACTTCTCACTCAAAGGTAAACCAAACTACAATGCAGTAAATTAGTACATAGATAACTTCAAATAATTCAATAACTAATAATTATAACACTCAGACCGAAATACAAGTAATTACATTTATCCTAACCCTATAAATACAAATTGGAAATAATAGGCACGAACTCACCTGGGTTTCTCCAAAGCTAACGTATTTCAACTTACTCAATAAAAGACTTATCTACTCGACTGCTCTATCGACTGCGCAAGTGACTTCTCCTAGCTCCGTTCACCTTCACCGCTCTCAGCCGAATGTCCTAAGTTCAAGACCGCGTCAAACACCTTAACTGCCCGACTCCCTCTGACTTATCCCTTTTTTTTTACAATCACAGTATCGATTGGCTTGTCAAACTGCAAACTTTTAATAGTTTATGTCTTACAGATGTTTGAAGTACCATGCAGAGATCCTCACTCAAATGTTTTTACAGAATTCATTTTAAAAGGATGCAATAAATTTGTTTTATTAGGGTCAAACCTATTTTTGTGAATAGTAGTGAGGCGCCCACTTGTCGCATTTGAAAGTAATAAATTAGTTTCTATATTTTAATATTGTTGTGAAGGCGAGACTATCACAAACGGATAAAATAAATACCCAGACTCGGGACAAGAATTTGTGGATGTTGTCCTATATTTGATTTTGAACCCACAACAGAGAGCGGCGTGGGTAACGCCTTAAATACTATGTCAACAACAAATGGGTTTTAATTATGGATCTCTCGCACTTGGTAAGGGAGCGAAATAGTTATTTAATACCGGTTTCACTCAGTGGCATCACTCTGGTCATACTATCATCATCAGAGTGTTCTGAAGAGTTGTTCCAACTGGTCCCCCCTTCCCCTTTCCTATACGTGCTGGTCTCGGAAGCCACCGCTTCAGAGTGGTTAACATATGCTCTCGAACTAAACGGCTCTTCCTTTCTGTGCCGAGCAGTTAAAACCTGGAACTCTCTACCAACGCATGTGTTTCGTTCCTTCTATGACCCCGGGTAATTCAAGTGAGGACGGTGGCCGCCACTTTTGGATTCTGTTCATGCTTTCCATCAGGCAAGGCAGAGTCATTTTGGCAGCTAATATAAAAAAAATATTCTAATTCAGTAGTAAAATTCAGATAACACGTGAAAAAGTACCTACTTACTACTTCTGTAACCACGGTAAGTTTCGTGTCGCTTCTGTTTATAATAACGTTAAGGCCTCTATTCTCTTGTATTATTATTATTTATGTAAGGGACTGTCTTATCTTCGCTTGAATCTACTCACTAACACAACTAGGTATTTTATACAATTACGAAAAAAATACCATAGTTTTCTGAGCATTAAATATATCTTGAACAGCCAGCCTTATAACTTGAGATTTGACAAATAGGCACTTGGCCGGTACAACAGGCGCTTCTCCATTGCCATCGGTGCACTTATAATATTTATTCTACTATCTTATATACGGGTCAGTGGTTAATGCTTCATACGTTTGCGTTTTATAAAGTACTTGTTAAAATTGCACTAAAATATATTTTTGAGATTTATTAAAATGTTTTCTTAAATTAATGGCCGAAGAAAAAGATACCTAAATATATAAATAAGATTTCATTGCATAACGTGTGTATAACAATTCATAGTTAGAGATATGAATGGCTGAACTACATTACAAGTCTTAGAATAAGTGAATGAATGGTGCAACAGTAATGTGAATAGATGAAATGTCTAGACAAATGAGCTCTTCTTTATTAAACGTCAAACCGATTTGTTCTTTAACAATATAAAAGATAGAATTATAACATCATATTTAGCTACTGTCAAATCATTTAGTAATTTCTATTTTAACAATATCAATATATGAAATAAAGAGAATTAAAGTATTTTAGTATACTAATATGAACAATTTGTTTTAACCATAGGAACCTTATTGAATCGATTTAGTCTTTTCTTAGTCACGAGATTTTTTCATATTATATTAGGAAAATCATTATCATCATCTCAGCTAAAAGAGGTCCGCTGCTGGACATATGACTCACTTTAAAAATTTTTAATTAACATCCTAAAACATTTTACGTAAATTTCTATTTTAATATAATTCCTTTTATCAATCGTCTTACAAAATTATAAGAGTTAGTAAGTTAGAGTTAGCTTTCATACATACATATTAATAAACTTTCGCGTTTGTAATATTATTAGGATTAGTATTTATAGAACTCTATATATCTATACTTTACCTAAGCCCATAGGTATCCAAAGAAAAATCATTCTAAGATTAAGATTAATATGTACTAAAATAATCTGAACAGCGATCCATCAAAATAATGTATCGTATGAATTCCATCAGCGCCTACAAAAAGCTATCTTCTGCGAGGCGCACGAAACAACAGCATAAGAAGTTACTAATGGTAGCGCGTTGTTCTTGACGTGTCGACACAAGAAATGTGTCGGCGGCTATGGATAAGCGCTTAGATATTGTACTGTTCATTATGTACTCATGAAAAATGATTATCTATAGATATAAATAATTAAATTGAAGTTTCTGTTTCTAATATCAAATGTACAGGTTTTTACTAAATGCATTTGAAAGTATATAAGGCACTTCCATCGAAAAGGCAATTTATAAAAGAATATCTGTCTGCTTGTTCTGGTTAATCACTATAACAACTGAACTGATTTTGACGTGACTTACACTGGCAGGTAGCGGATATTTTATGGAATAACTTCAGCTACTTTTTTTAAACCCGCGGCGTTGCCCTTCAAGGTCTAATTAGTTTCGAAGCTAGTTGGGATCCGACGGGTGTCCTGCGTGGTGTTGTATATGTTTTTTTTATAAATATTTTAGCCTTACAAAATAATTCTACTGTGCCTGATGGAAAGCATGAGTAGTATCCAAGAATAGTGGTCACCATCCCCATTATGGATGTAAATGACACAGCATAGTGACTCACACTAAGATGCTACTGAACTCCTTCTAGCACTCACCAACTAAATACGACAAAACTATTGATGTTATTTTAGGTAAGTGTTCTGTATCCCGTCGTATCTGATTTTGGTCTCTTATATGATGTCGAAGAGGTAATCAAGAGGTCTCGGGTTCAAATCCCGAGTCGGGCCAAAAAGTGTTTTTGGGTTTTTCTTGCTGGAACTTGGAAGTTTGCCGGTGATTCACGCCCCTGCCTCGGAGAGCACGTAAAGCCATCGGTCCTGGACATCTGTGGCAATCGTTATTGAGAAGTCAGTGCCCTCAAATTTACTGACAACTAGTTCAACCTTCGAATTTCAGTTCTCCCTTAGGGTTGCGGAGGTCCGATGCCAGTCGCTCCGTCGAAAAACTGATATTCAGGTATAACCGGTTAAACTTAGTAGGCGACCCCAAATAATATTGGGATTAAGGCTAAGAAGACGAAGATATGATGTCGAAGAGCTCAACTGTATATAGGTGGAGGGCAGGGTATCTCAATTGTCTTTCTCGAGTTACAGTTATCATTTACTAGTTCCTCTTTCAACCCCTAATATCATATAAAACACTCCCGAAAGTTTTATTATCCTGTTTGTACATACTGTTTTCAATTTTAAATATTGAGCAGTTACTAGTCATTTACGGGTTATAATTAAAAATACATTATTTACTTTTTAAAACTGTTAACCGATCGTATAACTTAGACGTTAAAGTTTAAAGGTTATTACTTGAAAACACATTATACTTTAACAATATAATTACAAAGAGGTGTAGAAGTTTCTTACAACTAAGTCTTAATGATTGCTTAAACAATAGTGTGACTTAAGTACTTTTATAAGTTTTTATTAATATTTTTATAGTTTTTGTCCGAGGCTCCGCAGGCTTGTATTTCGATTATCATGGCAAAGTAAAGCTTGTGTTCTTCTTTAGATTAAACTCGCAGCAATTAAAAGCTGGAACTCACTGTCAGCTAATTTGTTTCCTTTCTTCTATGATCCCGGGTTGCGTGAATGCGGCTGATGATCAAGGTTCGATTCCTGGGTCGGGCCAAATGTTAGTGTGATCAGTTAAACATTTGTTTTGAAGTTTGGGTATTTTCTATATGTTAGATATGTATGTATTTACAAAAAAGTATGTTTATGTATTTATATCAGTTGTTTAGTACCCATAGTACAAGTAAAATAAAATAATAAATAAATATTTCGGACATCTTACACACAACATCATCTAGTCCCAAACTAAGCAGGGCTTGTAATAAGGGTATCTACTAGATAACTGATATAAATACATAAACATACTTTTTTTTTGTAAATACATACATATTATACATAGAAAACACCCAGACTCCGAAACAAATATTTGTGGATCACACAAATATTTAGTCCGACCCGGGAATCGAACCCGAGACTTCTTGATCAGCAGCCGCATACGCCAACCACTAGACCAACAAGGCATTCACGTTGTGCGTAAGATGTCCGAAATATTTATTATTATTTATATACGGTCAGTGTCACCTCACAGTATTTATTGGTCCGATTTTCATCGATTTCCAGTCGATATACAGTTGCGGACAGTTTTATAGCTTTATATAAATCGAGTCAGATAGCCGCAGACAGGGCCGAGGGTTGACAAATCGATCAGGAATGTTTAAGTTTGGATTGCGTTGAAGTGTTGATTGACCTCAATACGATTTACTACTGTATCTATTAGTATTTATGAGTTTGTTTTGAAGCTCAATTAAACTTCTCGTTTTGTTTCTGTTCTACAAACTATTTTTTTTTTAAACGCCGACCTGTCGGTTTATTAGTTAGTTTTACTTGACTTTAAGCTGGAGGGCCTGGGTTTGATTCCTACCCAGTAGAAATAATTGTGTAATGTAATGTCTTTAGAAATAAATAAGTACGAGTAATTAGTACAAAAGGTGGCTATGTACTTTCTCAAGAATCAAAGTACGACAATGAATGTTTATCGGCAATAAACCGCTGAAAAGATTTTGATGAGTTCTGATATAGAGATAGAAAAGGACATAGGCTATACATTTTACCGTGATAACCGACATAAACGCGGGTGTAGCCGCGGGAAAAAGCTAGCACTAGATAATACTGAGAACTATAGAAGGCCTGATGATGATAGACTAAATGTTTTTTTTTCTTTTTTTTATATGTAAGCCTACCAAAGTGACTCTACTATGCCTGATGGAAAGCATGAGTAGACTCCAAGATTAGGGGCCACCATCCTCATTGTGAGTGCAGGCACTGCAGCAAGGCATTTGCGTATAAAACGTACATTAAATTCCATTTCATCACACAATGTAATCTTAAAATTAATACGAACATTTTTAAAAGTACTACCCGAATATTACCTAAATATTTCGCAACCATTTTCCATTCAACAGCTGCCTGGAGACTCGTAACAGACATACCTAACGAGTAGTCTATGACGGCTGACACAAAACAATTTACTAGAAGAGATATGCGATATATTGCTGTTGCTCTCACGGGAAATATACGTCGGCTAAAATATAAAAGATGCTTTGCATTCAACGGTGTATTTAACTCTCTGTGCTATGGAGTGGATCGGTCATGGTTCCTACGTATAAAATACCTATATGCACCCACGGGAACAAATTCGGGACAGGACCGTTAAAATGACAAGTAAAAGTATTTGTGCGTAGAGTTGTGTGTATTTTGTACGCGGATATCCACTATAAATGTTGCTCTAATAAGTTCCCACACCGGGAGATTATGGAGAAAAGAAATCGTTTTCGTTTTATGATTCTTATGAATGGCTGGCAGGAGCTAGTTGCGAGAGGTCCAACATCGACCACAGTGGAGTGCAATGGGAGCGTTTAATGTCCAGCAGTGGACTGCGATATGCCGATGTTATCTTCCATCATCTTCCTAGCGTTTACTCCCACGATTGTTTTCGATAGCCTACTAGTTCAACCGATTTTACCTGTATATCAGTTTTACACACAGCAACTGGCATCGGACCATTGAACTAGTTGTCAGTATATTTGAGGGCACTGACTGCCCAATAACGATTGCAATAGATGTTCATAACAACCGGGACGTGGGTCTCGTGGGTCACGAGGTACGGGAGGGAATCACTGTCAGACATCTATATTTATAGAATTTTCTGTAAGAAAAACCCAACAACACTTAGTATTAGACCTTTTACTTAGTATTTTATGGAAATACTTGAACTAGATAATTAAATTTTGAACCCATTTCAATGCTGTGCAGCATCAAACAGTTAGTTTATTCAAATAAAATTATTATGACATGAAAAAAAAAACACAAAATAAACACTGGCCAAAAGACTTCTTTTGCCACTGTTTTTATAACAATTAATATGTAAGCTTGTACATTCATTCAGACGTTATACACACTTGTATTCAAGACTTATCATACAGAATACGATGGTTGACAGTCACTCTATATCCTATATCTGCAGACTATTACATTTAAGTATGCAACGCGTATAAACATACTCACAAGATATTCTGTGCTCATCGTTCGCATTAAAGATAGTTATATTTTATATCACTGTTATTATTCCCGATATATTACAAGCCAATACGAAAAAAATGTATATCAGTACATACTACAATATTCATACAAAAAATAACATCTGCACATTTTCCTTAACAGTCTACATTATTCACAAAAATAACGTCTCAATAAAAAAGTCCGCGTCCATAAAACGGTTCTGTATGTTTTCATAAAGTGTGCGAGTCGTACGTCGACCACACGTTGCTTCTGGAATTCGGGACACCGTAAAAGTACGGAAGTTGGCGGAATCCAAGCAATTTCGGCACTGAAGGAGGAATTTGTTGAAGTCGGCGTTGCGAGCTCGTTTTATTGCTTATACATCCCGTTTGTCACAGGCTCAAAGAAAAGTGAGTGGTTCGCTGGTATTTATTTCTGATTTAAAACCAACTACGTCGTAATAATATCAGTGGCGTAAGTTTCTATCGCGGGCGGATGTTGCTTTGTCTAATAAAAAAACTTATCGGAATTTTGTGATAATTTGTCGTTTATTATATTGTTTGTGAATAAAATCACTAACTTCCAAAAAGCCGTACCGAATTTAATGAATTTAAACTATAATAAATGAGGTTATTTTTTTAGAAACTTACCTCACCTTACTTTTACGGTTGAAATAAAAAAGTGATGTTTCCATCCAGTCAATTCAGTTTACGCTACGCCCAACGATTTTTTTTCTGATCAATACCTTTGCTTGATGAACGAAAGGGGCGTGATGACTGGAAGCTACTGAAATATTTTTTAGCTTTTAGTACATTCTTTCCCATAAAATCGATTAAATTAATTTATTTTATTTACTGTTTTTCAAATGAGTAGCTTATGTAGTTTCTTGCCAGTTCTGTTCCATAGGAATGATATCTTGGAACCAAACAAGAAGAGTTACGGAATATTTTAAAAGTGCCTGGAAAGGCCTAATTGAAATGAAAGCTTGTTGATTTTAATTTTGTGGTGGCACAATTATTAGAACTGAGAAAAAAAATCAAAAATGTGAAAATATTGTTTGAAGTAGTTTGAATATTATATGAAAATTTGAGCTCAGTCGATAAAGATTTCAAAGTTTTTGAAGCTTACAACTTTGAAACCACCTCTTAAATTATTTTATTCATATATAAAATTAAGCAGTATTCAAGTCTCGTATGTTTTGATTGCTAGTAGACAGTTCCTGGACTGACGCTAAATAAGCATTATTACTTTATTAAAAACATATTTCACCTATTTAATATTACATACTTTTATGTTTAGAACTATATCAGTATGTTAAAAAAAATCCGTAACATGGAACCCTTCATGGTGACTGTACATAGAGTAAGTATCAGAGGTCTGGTCACGTCTTGCGTCGCGATGTTACTGAAAATTGAAACTGCCGGTTTTGTACTGGACATTTAATTCAGAAGGAAAACTGTGCCAACTAAACTATACGGAAACATCACTAAATAATAGTGATGTGCCTTTGAATGTTTCGCTTTGTGACTTTCTAGAAAGATCAACGTCTAAATACAGGAGGCGCCCAGCTACTTTCAGTATTGGATAACTGATCAGATTTTTTAACAAGTTAACAGAATTTAAAAAAAAAAATTATTTCTATACCACTTATACTGGTTTATGGGTAAATAAATAGATGGGTCTTCTTCAAATCAAGAGTCAAGCGTGTGTTGCCTGTCTGCCTTTGAAGTGGAAGCACATTTGGTTCTTTTTTTCTTCTTTCTTCCTCAGAATATTTGCATTAACTGTTCGATGTATGCCTCTTGCATGGTTCTCCATTCGCTTCTGGATGCGTCTAGTTCAGGTCGGCCCTGCCGTCTTTTTTATATCGTCCGACCATCTGGCAGCTGGTCTACCAACACTTCGACTTCCTGTTTGGGGTCGCCAGAATAAAATTTTATGGCTCCATCTGTCGTCATTTCTTTGGCAGACATGTCCGGCCAATTGCCATTTCAGTTGCGCAATTCTTCTACCTATGTCGAAGACTTTCGTGCGTTGGCGAATGTCCTCGTTTGGTTCTTAGTAAATGTTAATTAAAAAGTAAAGTTAATGTAAATATATAGATTAATACTAGTTTTTATTAATTTTATCAATCATCAACAACCCAAGTCCTATTCCGGGGCTCGGATCTTCTCTCTGGAGGGGGTTAAGGCCATACTCCCGCATGCTGGTCGAGTGCAGGGTAGGGACTGGCAAGACAACGTTGTGGCTATGTAATTTGGTCGTTAGATATTTTTATTCGCCCGAAAGACCTAAACTTCACAACTGTTATCATATAATTACAACCGGGACTGACTACTTAAAGGAACCTGCGAATCACGAAGACTCACACTAAACTATTATCACTAACTAAACTACTAACCTATCACGCTGCCGTGGCTTCACTTAATGCAACTGGGCTATGAAAGTCTCCACATCAATAACATATACTATATATTTATGAACAGTATAATTTTATGGTGTAAAAAATGATGCTATCTTTTTAGGAAGAAGCGTCACTATGTTTTTCTATGAATACCTTTAAACTTTGTTTATAAAAATACTAAATATATATAGAACCATGAACCAATAATAAACAACCAACTATTTCTTAAAGCTAGGATATTCTCTTAAACAAGGCCACATTTTTGGGTTTATTCCATTAAATATAACCTTGAAATTAATTTAAACGAAACACATATAAAAAGTTTATATACAAATATTAACTAGCATTCGTCATTCGTAGGAAATCAGGTGTATAATTATCGTTTTATCTTCTCTCGTTTGATAACAATGACCCAGTACACGCTATCAGTACAATAAAGTGATTACATGTTCACTGACAGCATTTAAGTGCGCGGCCGCCATCTTGGAATTTCGTTTTGAAAACGTATTTTTTGGTGTTTATTATTTCATTTCAATTTCGAACGTAAAAGACATTGAGCCTAGTTTAAAACTCTTTGTAGATTTAATTGATTAGAGTGTTGCACAGTAAAAGGTATTCGGTGTTGACATAATAAAATTGTTTGTGAATTGTGATTTGTTGCACTTCGGGGATCGTAAGTAAAATTTTGAAAATAATCTATCACGCCTATAAAAATGATTAATTAACAATATTTAAGGTTTATAATTTATAAGGCTCCAAGCTCTGCGGTGATGAATCAGTAAGTTAGTCAGTCAAGAAAGTTATTTTAATGTTATCTTTACATTAAAATTACTTTCCTGACTGGATTCGCTCTTCTGCATTTTTATCAGGTTTAAAATTAAGTAAACTAACTTATTTGCTTTTAGCAAATTGTGAATCAGTTTAAATCAAGTAGCTACCGTTGTTATCGATGAAGTTTGAGCTGTTGCAGTTATGTCCTATTTGTATATTACTATATTTATATACACACTAGTTTTTTAGGCTGTTTCGCTTGTATAAAAAGTATTTTTTTAATCTCCCGAAAATATCTTTCTTAAGATAAGAGTGGTTTTTCTTTTTTTATATTAGCTGCCAAAATGACTCTGTCCTGTCTGATGGAAAGCACGAACAGAATCCAGAAGTGAAGGCCACCATCCTCACTGCCACAACGGACAGTGCAGCACGGTGACCCACACTATGGCGGCCTAGTAAGATGCTTTTTCACGCCCCGCTTGAAGGACCCAGGGTCATAGAAGGCAGGAAACACATGCGCTGGTAGAGAGTTCCATGTTTTAACTGCTCGGCACAGAAAGGAAGAGCCGAACCGTTTAATTTGAGAGCGTATGTCAACCACTCTGAAGTGGTGGCTTCCGAGGCCAGCACGTGTTGTCCTGTATAGAAAAGGGGAAGGGTATTATGTATATTACTAGCTTTTTCGCGGCTCCGTCATGTATGTCAGTTATAGAGGTAAATAATATTCTGTTTCCTCAAGAATCAAATAAATCGGTGTGGCGGTTTAGCCGTGAAATCATGAATGATAGATTTATTTTTAAATTTTATCATACTAGCATTTACCCGCGGCTCCGTCCGCCTGTATTTCGGTCATCGTGGTAAAAGCGTGGTATGTCCTTTCTCAGGCTTCAGACTATCTGTGTACCAAATTTCATTTAAATCTGTTCAGTAGTTTTTGCATAAAAGCCCGACAAACAGACAGACAGACACAGTTAATTTCGCAATCATAATATTACTAAGGAATAGTATGAATTTTAAAAACACCCTTAAAATAAAAATTATACCTAGTTTGGTACCTTAGAAAAGAAATTTAATTGGTATTTTAATATCTCTGATAAATATCCCTGGATTTTCAGTGACAATGATAGTATGTAATAAAATATTAATGATTCAAGTACTTTCTCGGATAATAAGATAAGATTATATAATAATCTATTCGGTTTTAAGAAGTCCATTTGCGTAAATACTATTTTGTTTACGCGCGTGTTAATAATAACCAATTTAACCAATGGTATTTAATTTTCGTTTTAAATACATAAAGAGCAATTAAAAGAGGGAGTATCTAACGATCTCCCATCTAGTTCCCACCACCCGTCTTTCCACCTGGCCTGTGGACGTCCTACACTATGTTTATTTGTAATCGTGTGAAAGTACTAGCTGCGAAAGCGGTATTTCCCATGGTGTTAGTAACAATAGGTAATACCGCGGATAACACCGCGGGGCGAAGCTAGTCTAAAATAGTCTAAAATATATAATATAAAGCTATCTCTCAGTGAGTCCTGTCAAATTTGGATAAATGTTTTAATTTACTCTTTGGTTTGCATAAAAAAATAATATTACAAAATGTTATGTTTTTTCTCCCTAGGAACCTTCCGTGTGTCTTAACGAAAATATAAAAAAAAATGCGCCTAGCAACACATCTATTTACATAGATTTAGTAATATGTAAGTATGGACATATGGCTTTAACCCTCTAATGATAGGAGACCGGAGCTGTGGGACTTTATGGGTGGCTGATGATCATGATGTATCATCATTAAAGATGTGTTATTTTTATTTTTTTCTTTGAAAAGACAACTCTCGCATAAGGAATACATTCTATTCCTGTATCATGGGACACTTTACAAACATACAAGAAACGGACACAAAGCACACCTTTTTTTTCTGTGGGGAAATTACCCCACCAGTTAGTTGTCGGACTAGAACTAACTAAAACCGCACGCCGTCTCGGGTACTATAAGCCGAGGAACAAGTTATACCCTCGAAAGGAAGTCCCTGAAACCTCGACGTACCTCGGGCACCCACGGCTTGCAAATAGCCTTCTTTCAGCCCACACAAAGCACACCCAGGCTCAGAATAAAGTGTTTCCGTGTGTGTCCGTGAAGGATTCAAACCTACAAAACTTTGCGTGCAGCGTGACGACCGCTTAAACAATAGGCCAACCGTGCAGCCGCTGGTATTTTCGAGTATTTAAGTGTTGACTAGTACAAAATTGAGGGCCTGTCAGACCAATGGCATCAGACTTTTCACATCAAAATCCTGTTACCAAATAAGCGTTTATAATCAAATGTATACTCTACCTTATTAACTAATTTATCATTATGTAAACAAACAAGTTACTTACGAAATTATATAATATTCTCCAACAGTTCATACATGAATACCTTTTCAAACAGAAACGTAGTTTTGTTTACGGAAGCCAAACTTCGTCTTGTATCGCTTTCAATCATGTTGTAAGCTAAGAGCCTGCACACACGATACGGTTCGAGGTCGGTATAAGGCCACTTGATGAAAACATGACGTCATGTTTACAAATGACGTAATAATGTCATCAATCTGGGGGCCTTATTAACAGTATTGTCGTTTTGAATAAGGAATAAAAACGGGTTCTCGGCATTTTGTTAAAATAAGGCGGCAAAAGATATGTATCGTAATCGACCTATGTATTTAAGTATGTAATTTCTACAAAAGGTTACATAGTCAAAATTTTTTTTCTAGATGCATTGTTATTAATGTTAGTAAATATTTGAATGTAATATTTAGCTAAACCATAACTGCCAACTTAACTGCCTCGTTGGTCTAGTGGATAGCGTATGCGACTGCTAATCAAGAGGTCTCGAGTTCAAATCCCGGGTCGGGCCAAAAAGTGTTTTTGGGTTTTCCTTAGGAAATTCTTAGGAATTTATATACATATATTACGCCAAACTTCCAAACTCCGGGCTGCTATTAGTAGCAGCCTGGAGTTTGGAAGTTTGGCGGTGATTAGCGCCCGTGCCTCGGAGAGTACGTAAAGCCGGTCGGTCCCAGTTGTCAACAACATCTATGGCAATCGTTATTGGGAAGTCTGTACCCTCAAATGTACTGACAACTAGTTCAACCTCCGATTTTTGGTTCTCCCTTAGGGTTGCGGAGGTCCGATGCCAGTTGCTCCGTGGAAAAACTAAAATTCAGGTAAAACCGCTTGAACTAGTAGCCGACCCCAAATAAACTTGGAAATAAGGCTAGGGAGAAGAAGATTGAGCTAAACCATATTTTAAAAATAAAACGTTACTAACCTTAGAATGCCAATTTTTATGCTGACTTTAGTCTATTTTTTGCTGTTCTAAATATTTTACAGTATTAAAATGAATTAAAATTATGAAACAATCTTATTTACAATTTACAGATAGCGATGTGATATGCTGTATCTTTTACTTTGATAATTCATTTTGTTTATAGTATACACCTCCAAACGGAACAGATTATTAACGTTTTGATTTGTACAGAATTGATTGAACAAGACAGTACAATAATTCCCTTATCACCTCATTAAAAACATTTCATCAGTTTTTTTTTTATCTTTAACTTGCACACCGCGCCCGTAAGGCCCACCTATACAAACCGAACCGAAACATGTCGTGTGTAGAGGCTCTTATAACATAACCTAATTCTCATTAACCTTGTGACAGTTCAAAGGGTAGAATGGTGTTGCCATTAAATAAATTGATCATTACAGTGTTACACTACTTACACTATTGACGAACTGTAATGAAATGGTAATCGATTGATTTTGGTGATGAAATACATTTTAGTGAATACTGATTAAATTTCGGAAATGTTTATTGTTACGTCAAGAAAACCCTTTTGATTATTATTTTTGTAAGTCAGTACCTCTTTTTACACGCTTTATATTAGCTTCACCTGTATGTTTGTTTGTAATCGACTCCTTTGGGTGCGATTTTGACCCACTTTAAACGGCCAGATTTCGTTCAAACTTTGTAAATTTATCGAGGACCGATGACAATACACTAATTTGAAAAAAAAAAATTTTTAAAAAGCTAAACAGCCACGCCACGCTTTTAAACTAAAAAGTAGAAAATATTTTAAATGCAACAAAGCGTGGGGTGCTTTCTGAAAATATTTCAATAATTTTTACCACGCTTTGTTACATTAAAATTATTTTCTACTTTTTAATTTCAAAGTGTGTTTGTTATTCTTTTAAAACTATTATTTTTTTACTCATTTATTCTCCAATTCCAGGATAGACGGTAGTGCTTTTTCGATCTATTGCAGTATCAGTTTCATTTCTTATAGGAGACTTAGAATAATTTACCCTAGTTTCTAAACCCTATTCGTATTCTTTCTTTAAGTTACCTTGTTCCTTCAGTCATATCTAATATTGTATTTATAGCCAAGAAGACGCTAGAGAGATGGATGATCAGAAAAAAAACTGCTCATCTTTAGGCGAGTCGTGTCATTGCTTGAAATGACAAGATCCTACCTCTTATTAAGCACCACTGTCAGGTTTAGTTGAGCGAGTTAAAGTTTAGTTCGAAGTATATTACATTCATACCTTGACTGCCTTGTTGGTCTAGTGGTTGGCGTATGCGGCTGCTGATTAAGAGTTCTCGGATTCGATTCCCGGGTCGGACTAAATATTTGTGTGATCCACAAATATTTGTTTCGGAGTCTGGGTGTTTTATATGTATATAATGTATGTGTTTACAAAAAAAAGTATGTTTATGTATTTATATCAGTTGTCTAGTACCCATAACACAAGCTCTGCTTAGCTTGGGACTAGATGATGTTGTGTGTCAGATGTCCAAAATATTTATTATTATTATTATTATTATTTATACCTTGACTGCCTTGTTGGTCTAGTGGTTGGCGTATGCGGCTGCTGATTAAGAGTTCTCGGATTCGATTCCCGGGTCGGACTAAATATTTGTGTGATCCACAAATATTTGTTTCGGAGTCTGGGTGTTTTCTATGTATATTATGTATGTGTTTATTTAAAAAAGTATGTTTATGTATTTATATCAGTTGTTTAGTACCCATAATACAAGCTCTGCTTAGTTTGGGACTAGATGACGTTGTGTGTAATTGTCCGAAATATTTCTTTCTTCTTTCTTCTTTATTAAAATTCCTATGTTACAATATTAGTTGCTATACTCCTCCGGAACGGCTTGATCGATTCTTATGAAATTTTGTGTGTTTGTTCAGTAGACCTGAGAATAAGACAAACTATTTTTTATGCCACTAGGTAGTAAAAGATGTGTCGGATTTAAGTGAAACCGTAAGCATCAGCTAGTCTATTTATAAATGTATCTATTGTATATATACCCTAAATATTGAAACATATTTAAATGAATTCTAAAAAGAAAGAATTCGGGTTACAAAGCTGTTCCTTTATATGACGTAGTTTAAGACCGATACGCACGTTTTACTGTTTTCATAAAACACCAATTCCGTTACTTCTGTTGAACATTTGAAAATACAACACGAATATGAAAGGAACATGAAAGAAGTACACTTTCCCGGAATAGGTGTAATATAAATGTTTATAACGATAATTCGAACATTGATAGGGGACGTAAAGTGCCCCAAACTAATACGGGTGGCAATGGGGGCCGTCACGTACGCACCAATCACGTGCCGACTACAAAATACGGTTATCTAATATGCATTTTATTGTTGACGGTACAAGGCGCGCGACGAAAACTGAAGCGTCAACCAATGAAATTTTCTGTGTAGCGACAGCAGAATAAGTGATTCATTGTTTCGAACAAATAGTAACCTTCCACAATGTAGTTATGGTTCAATTTTAAGCTTCACGCTATTTTATAATCTCAGTTATCTTATAAAATCTTTTGAGTTTCAGTGGTGATGTCTGGTAGAATTTAATTCTTAAGTTCTTTGTATGCCAAATGTTTGCATGATCTGCAAGTATTTGTTAACAAGGCATCGCTAATATTTTAATCGCAAACAAAGCGTATATGGAGCAAAATTAATATTTTTTGGATGAAAATCCGTTCTGTTATAATCTATAAGTCAATTTATGTCATTGTTATCTACTTAATAAATTTTTAAATGAGATAGATGAAGGTTTTTTCTAAGTTTTCGTCCAATTTCTGGACCAGGATCATAAATAAATGACGACAAAAAAAGATTTGTAAACATCTTATACTAGTTGAGATAGAAAAAATGTCAAAACTAACACGCACATTAAAATATGTAAATCGTTACTATATACACTCGGTTCCAAAAATAACGGGTCAGTCACATAAACCCGAATATCTCCCGAACTACGTATGCCATCCTAATGAAACGAAGACTGTTCAATTGAGAATTTAATTATACAGATAAAAAATAAAATAAAACTTAGTTACACCCACAATATTAATCTTAAATTAAAAAAAAACTAAAGTAGTCATATTTTTCTTAAGATTACATTTTTTTTATGATTGTTTTTTTGCTGTTTTTCATCACTGGAGGCTTCATCACGTGGAGGCAATACAAAGTATTAAATGAAGAAAGTGATGAAAAACAGCAAAAAAACAATCATAAAAAAAATGTAATCTTAAGAAAAATATGACTACTTTAGTTTTTTTTTAATTTAAGATTAATATTGTGGGTGTAACTAAGTTTTATTTTATTTTTTATCTGTATAATTAAATTCTCAATTGAACAGTCTTCGTTTCATTAGGATGGCATACGTAGTTCGGGAGATATTCGGGTTTATGTGACTGACCCGTTATTGGTTTATGTGACTGACCCGTTATTTTTGGAACCGGCTATAGTTCGAATCGGAAACTCACGTGTCACAATCTTAATGTGCATACTAATCCAAAACTGCTTGAACGATTGCTATGAAATTTTATGTCTTTATTCAGTAGGCTTGAGAATAGAACGTGAATCTTTATTATACACGTAAGTAGTGAAGCATGAATGGATGCGAGAGAAGCCGCGGGCATCAGCCAGTCAAAGATTTTTTTATATTCAAGCCTACCAAAGTGACTCTAATCTGTCTGAAGCATGAGTAGAACTCAGGAGTAGGGGTGGTTAGATGTTTCTGCTTCATTCTTTCGGCCTCTGGAAGCCGAGAGGATGATTTTGCATAGAGATACTTTGATTCTCGAAAAAGGACATAGGCTACTTTACCACGATAATTAACATACGCGTGAGCAAAGCTGCAGGTAAAAGCAAGTAGTGAATATAAAGAAAAGTGAATATTTTCCTATCCGAGTCCTTTCGAATTAATTGTAACGATCGATTGCCTGGACTTAGTGTACATTGCAACTACATTTACTTGGTTTCTGTTATTCTTATTTACATCACCCAACATATATGACATTTGTTGTGTGTGCTCGAGTAAATGTTTGTTGAAGATTGTACTTTCTAAGGCAGAATTCTAAGATGCTGGTACGCAAAAAAAATTAAGACTTCTTTTAATCACGTGTTATAAATAAAACAGTAGCCAAAATATGTTAATAATCTCCGAAGTCTTATTGTATATCCTATAAAACATTTCACGGACACACAAAACTTGTTATGCGAACGATACACAACAAGTGGTGTAGCTTTCGTAGACCACAGTCGCGTAGTCGTGTAGAGGCCTACGAGCGTGCAACTTTGATGAGAGTCGTAGAGGCCACATGCCACCGCCCGGGCTTATTTGTTCTTTCAACTTGGCCGCCTTGGTCGTACTTAGCGCAGTTTTGTTCTTGTGTCAAGAATATTTCGTTAGACAAAGACGGTCAGATGTGATACATATATGATACGTGGAGTGTGTCTTATATGAGCTGATCTTAATTTAGATTTTTGTTCTTTGAAGCTGTCTAGGTTTTAGGTCCCGGGTGTCATAAGCATCTATGGCAATCGTTATTGGGAAGTCAATGCAATCAAATTTACTGACAAGCTTTCAAGGTTTTATACTATTCAAACCATGTTATTTTTGGTGAAAATAACTGATTCCTGTAGTGAATAAATAAATATAAACATTGTCATGTGGGACATTTAACATACAACGCCATCTAGTAGCAAACTAAACAGAACATGACTACTAGACAACTGATATAAATACATAAACATACTTTTTTTTTCGTAAATATATACATATTATACATAGTAAATACTAAAACTCCGAAACAAATACTTGCAGATCATAGAAACATTTGGCATACAGAAAACTTAAGAATTAAATTCTACTAGACATCACCACTGAAACTCAAAAGGTTTTATAAGATAACTGAGATTATAAAATAGCGTGAAGCTTCTGACGAAAAGTCATGTGCCATTTATTGCCTAGTTTAGGCCTATGTCTGTGTTACATGTGTGAAATTACTATTGACATTTTCTTTACACCTATATTTATATTAAACTTTAATACCAAACACTTAGAAACCATTTTTGTTAACTTTCCTTTTATTTATAACTCTTTCACTGATGACTCTTATAAGTGACAGAAGAAAATGAATATTGTTTCCGATAAAATATAGGTACAATGTTCAATGACTTTATTGTGTTTCGATGCATTTTATTTTTGTCGTCAATTTCATTGTTACTCATATATAGGTTACCAATAAAATCGACGTTTATTGTCGGAATTAAAGCTATTCCGTTCATCGATTCTTTACACACAGAAATATCTCTTGTTTTGTAAACTAAACCGTCAATGTATATAAAATACTGGATGTAATTCGATTAAGTATATAAAGATAACGACGTAGGAATACAAGGGTTACGCTAAATAATATTTCAATACGGGCAGCTTTTTGAAAATCACGTAAAAACATTATAACATGTCCTGCGAAAATTTACTGTCTGGGATTTTAGAGATCAATATTCTAGCAATATTATTTTTGGCAATAAAAATACCTTTTATCCTTTATAATATTCCATTCCGATTTTATCCTGATAATACAGAAAAAGATTTTTCGTGTTGGACCTTCCTTGTATTGAGGTTAGCTATCGAAAAACCATTATATTGTGCGGCATTAAATATAGCAGAAACGTCCTCAACCAAATTAATTCACTGGTTTAACTTGTAATTCGAATATAAAATACTCTTTAGATCTTTCATGTTTAAATAAAGATTGATACCCATATTATAATAAATAAATAAATATTTTGAATACACAATGTCATCTAGTCGCTAACTAAGCAGAACTTGTATTGTGGATACTAGACAACTGATATAAATACATAAACATACTTTTTTATTTACATTTAACGTAATATTAAGTTAAAAATTCTAATATGCCATTCGCTCATTTAACACGAGCCTATAAATAATTGAAATCTTATCTAATTAATGATTTGTATATCAAAATGCGAAATAAATTCAAAGATTAAACTAGTTGTCAGCATATTTCAGGCCACTGATTTCCCAATAACGATTGCCATACATGTTCATATAAACTGGGACCGAAGGCTTAACGTGCTCTCTCCCATTGTTCGAGTTTTTAAAAATTTCTTCTTACAATACTTTTGACCCAGGAATCTAACCCGAGACCTCGATCTATAGTCGCATATATTAACCACTAGACTACCGAGGTAGTTCCTACCAAAGTCTTCAAGCCAAAAAATAAAAAGTTTTTAGCAATAGAACTACCCTGACTTATCGTTCCTCTTATCGTTATCACACAAAAAAACCTTAGCAGTTCTCCTTTGAGTTATAGATTAGCGAGACGGATGGGGCTGTGACGTGACAAGCGTGCGAAAGACAAAGACAATGCAAGCACGCGCGATATTCTCGTAATTCCTACCATAGATAACACGTAAAGTTATTTGATTTCTGGCTTACAATTTGGATAGCTGTGTGTCCTAACTACGAGTAATAATGACATAAGTTGTTTGTTAGGTAGTCATGCTCGTTTTGATTGAATGTGAAATGTCGGTTTGCTTTTATAAATTTGTTTTGAAGCTCAATTTTAAAATGTCCATACCAATATTATAAAAAAGAGAATATCATTAAGAGAGTGTCATTCTTTATTACCTAGGGGTTTAAATAATTTAAATAGTTTACGTCTTATTTTAAGAAGTATTGAATAAACATGTAAAATATCATAAGAATCAATCAAACCGTTTCAGAGGAGTATAGCAACTAAAATTGTGACATGAGAATTTTTTATATTTACGAATAGATTGGTTTAGAATACATTAATTGTATATAATAGAGTTTGTGACGATTTTGGGGTAATCTGTATGTGTTGAAACGAAATTGAAACTCATTTGTGAATGATGATTGGCTCGATATCAGACAAATGCAAGAGCTAGTTACTTCTATATTCATTAACATAGTCTACTCAATAACTTCTAAACAAACTTACACATACTCGTATAGTTATTGAAATCAATTAGACTTATGACAAAAACATATCATAACTGTTTTTGCTGTTCTCCTAGAAAGTTAGGTCAAAAAATTATAGATGTTAGATATGTTCATCTACGTTTTATCAACATGCGTAATGACATTGTTTTAATAGATTGGTAATATGATAACTTGAAGCATTTCATTTAAAAAATTCCGTGACTTTCTGAATTATAAATATATTTTTTCAAATACACTGTCTCTTCAAATCCTCTAACAATCCGGCCCGCACAACAGTATCACATAACACATGCTATCTTGTCTCCGTTTGACGTCCCCTTAACGCACACAAGGCAGTTATTGACATTCACGTCCCCAAGTCGCGACGTTGCGAAGTTTTTCCGTCCAAATACCGACTGAGGCAATCGATCACGAAGAAATTTAGCATATACATCCCTTGTTACTGACACCGACACTCGATATTTTTATACAACGTGTAATGTAATAAACGTATACACGCTCACAAACATGAAAGTGCTAGTACGTTTGGAATAGCATGCTCGACAAGTTTTGGTAGTTTATTACAAGAGATTATATTTCTATTGGTTATTAGATCAGAAAAGTACCAATTAAGTTCAGTCAGTTATTCCTTTGATCAGATTTACGACTTCTTTCTTTACTAAAGAAAAGAAACATAATGCCTGTTGCTGACAGATCCCTTTGTAAAGTTTAGCCAGATAAGTAAGCTTACTGAAGTAGAAACTTTAGTGAAAATAAAAACAGTCGGATTCATCACCTAATGTTATTTACCTAGTGTACTACGTTTATTGAGCTTTACACTCTTCGATTTTTTCATACTGAAATATTAATATAATCAGTTTCGAATATATAATGAACATTCTTTTACTAACTATTTTACTGACAGCTGCTATTAAGAGTATAAAGTATTTCATTATAAAATCTTTTTTTTATTAAACTACGGCGAAACCAAAAGGAATGGTAGGACAGACTACTGAATCGATTTTGATGAATGAGATGAATAGTTTCGTAATAATAGCCTGGATGATGTAGGCTACGTAAATTCTATCTAAAGTTTTTACGTAGTATTCCTATAGTTTTTAAGCTTTTTCTTCCATTATTATGAAATAACATTATTTTATTCACCATCATTACATTTTTTTTGCTATCTTCTGAAAAGAATTACAGCACTGCTATGTGTGATATAAAATAGTTTTCATTGTTTTAGTTTGTATTAGGAACTTGTTTCAAATATATCATAGAAAAACATAAACTAGAGTCATGAACACGAAGAATAATAGTTAGGATAAGAAATACTGATGTCTGATACTGTAGTATCCCGAAAGGACACACCAAGCTTATAATGTGAGGTTATAGATTTGAAAACCTTTGAAAATCATAAATTCCACTAAGATTGATCAAGTTCTCTAAGTTACTTATGTAAAATAAAATGTTTTATTTTTGTTCCAGTTAACGCAACAGACTGCGGGGTGCGCGGGCGCGAGATCAGAATAGCAATGCGCGCGCGCAGCGGGTAGCCGGCAGCGTGGCGGGGTACGGGCGTCACGCGACGTACGCGGGCGGCGCGGGAGCGTATCATACGCGTGCGCCCGCCGTACCTCTCAATGCCAGTGAGTATTCTAATATTTCAGTATCTAAGATGGCAATCTCACTTTTAACAATTGTTGGCAAATTAAAAGACATTGTTTTAATTCTATTCCACTGACAGTTACCTACCTGATACCCGTGTGGTCAAGTTATTTTTTTTTAATATACTGAGTTTGGTCTTTGAAACTAGTCGAATCATTTATGATTAACATTTTCATATTCTTGAATTTTGATTTTGAAACGGGATACTTTAGGATTTACTTATGATGTTTTTAATTTTGACTACGGCGTTTTAATAAGCACCGATGTTTTATGTATTAGAATGCGAAATTTAAAACACTAATTTTATTTACAATAGTGGACTACCATCAATATTTATTTTCAGATTTTTGTAATGAACTTTAAGGAAAACTATAACGGCTTAGATAGCTTAGTTAGTTCAGGAGTTGTGAAATACGCTTACTTGGAAAACTTCGTACAAAAATAACAAAGTAAACATAGCAAGTTATTTATTGGACACGATTTTAATTCCACTTGTTATCGTATGTGACTTCGGAACCCTATTCTATGCGTGGCCTAACAGGCACTTGGTCGATTTTTCTTTTTAATAATTTGTCAAGATGAAATCAACATCATCACGTCACCTTTAAGGGCCACAGCACACTAGCTACTTTTAGCATCGGCGATCGGCGATTTGGCGATTGCATTGATGCTGCATCGCGTTTTAGCGACTTCCTGCGTTCGATCGCGGTATCGAAACGCGCGTTTTAACAACTGCTCAGATGCCAAATCGATGCTACCGGCATCCGAATGTGTACGGAGAGTAGCGTTCAGCTGCTGTGTCGCGCTTCTAAAACGCGACTCAATCTCTGCGTTTGTCGTTTTTAAGTGTGCGGTGTAGAGCGTTCGGTCGCCGTATTTAGCTTCTAAAAAGCGACTAGTTGCCGATCGCCGATGCTAAAAGTAGCTAGTGTGCGGTGGCCCTAATAGGGCGAAAGTTTATTAAGACACTTCTAGTAATAGGTTGTCCATATCTATTTTTTATGAGTCTGTCCAAGTGACTAACCATACTCTGGCGAATGCAGACAATGCAGCATGGTGACTCAATATGATGCAGGCCTAATGATGCAGATGCTTCTGCATCATTAGGCCTCCGGTCTCGCTCTCATCAACAAAACACGGCAGCCAATTTATCATTCAATTTAGGTTGGTACTCTGTGAGAGGGTACCGCTCCGGTCAAATCAACCCGTTCGTGCTGAAATCAACGTGGATCTAATACTATCTGCAAACTACTAAAATTTTCATGAAGTTCAAGTTATTGCAGCCAATAGAATTAATCTAAATCCCTACTAACATTATAAATGCGAAAGTCACTCTGTCTATCTGTCTGTAACGTTTTCACACCTCAACCGCTGAACCGATTTTGATGAATTTTCGTATAGAGATATACGGAACCTTGGGAAAAGACATAGGCTTCTTTTTACCGCGATAACCGACATACACGCGGGCGGAGCCACGGGCGAGAGCTAGTAGTTTCTAAATTTGAAACTAATGTGGGTTTCTAGCTTTAAACTATATAGGTATAAACTTCAACTAGGTACTTATAATAATTACAATTGATTTATAGAGCGTACAAAGCTATCGGCGTCGGGTCGACTGTTACGGTGGGCACTGAAAATCAGTATTGTAATGGTTCATTCCCATTGCAAATAACGCCGAGTGTCCAACCATTTTGTACCAGACGCGGTGTACAACCCCCCACTGATTTTAAACAGTTTAGTGGGACGTCTTATAGGCTTACTTTATTAATTGTATTGTAGGTGTAAATATTAATGTAATGACACGTCATACATTCCACGTCATTACTCATTTGACATTCATTGACGTTTCTTACAAATATTACCAGCCTTAAAAAATATGTTTGTAATCTTTCTTTTTAGGTCTATAATAGGTCTTGTGTAACTATTACCAAAATGTAAACTTGGTTTGTGTGCTGTGTCTGTACAAATAAAGTTTTATTTTTATTATTATTAAAATGTATATTTCCATAGCAACAATTCATTTTAACCCAGTATTAGCACAGATTACTGAATAGTTACTACGTAACAGATACTTCAATCAGTAGAAAATTTCCAATACCTATTACGATAATTGCCTACTCCCTCGCGTCAACAACCACTGTACGCTAAAATGCGCCTAAATGCTCAAGCGTACAGCAGTGATTGCTTCGCACCGCGCTATTCCACAGTAATCGCAGGGCTGCCTCTTCGATAAAATTAAATTAACATAACTTTTTATCTATGTTATTGAGAACTGTGAATATGTTCTGACTTTTATGTGGCAGTTAAAAATTTTATCATTTATAAAATATTTAACCAACTTAAAAAAAGGAGGTGATCAGACATACAGGCCAAACTGAGATGTTTGACTTGTATGGTATGTAGGTTTGTATGTTTGTGCGCGATAATCTCGCGTTTGGCTAAACCGATATCGATGCGGTTTTCAGAAAAGGATTTGTTACATTTAGGAGAACGTTTTAAAACAAGTATACTTCTTAGTTTGATGATGATCTTCGGAGATGTTCACTAGAAATGAAAAAAAAAGCCTTAAAAAAAGAGAACCGACTTCTATGTAACAAAATTATGTAAATCTGTGTCTGAAAGGCAAGCTAATGCTTAGTATATACCTATTAAACTGTCAAATTCTAAGTGGATACCGGTGTCTGCACACCTACTTTTAATTATGTCTCTAATGACGGTATGTGAATGGAAAAAAATGTAAACGACAAAAACTAGTAATAATTTATCACTTACCTTTCTTCATTGACAGGTAAATGGAAAAATGATAGGTGTTTATCCCTTCTTTTGCTATCAAGCAAAAGAAGGGATAAACACCTATCATTTTTGATGATGATGGGTGTAAATCATTACACCCATCTACAGCACATAAGGTACCACTCGGCATCGTAAGACGCGTACGAACGAACAGCACTATTAAAATTAAACGGCGTGCGCGCGCTTCGCTTGTGAAAACCGCACTGAATTTAGGCCGTCGGCGGCCCGAGACCGCTCGGCTGGGCGGTAGGCACTTATAGCGCGCAAGTACATGGAGTGACGGAGGCCTGGTATTAGTCAGTGATTTACATGCTAAAGTTCTTATACTAAACTATACAATTTATAGACAATGAACAGAAACACACGGACACGTACATATATGTCGGCCATATGGTCTATAGATCACCGCGACCTGACACTGTTTACTGACGCTGTACTTAGTAAGTTTTTACCCTAGTAAAGACGTCACACATTGAAAAAACTGAAGCGAATATCGTAGGAGATATCAGTCGTGGGTGAAAAAAACTTCACTAAACAGTGGATAAGGTTTTGATGGTGAATGGATATTAAATACCTACGAAATTTTACCATTATGAAGTATGGTGTAAAAGATTGTTTCATATTTAACCAAAATACGTACTAATAAGTGTAAGCAACCGCTACTCGTTGGGACGTATGGCCTTACCCCTCCTGGGTGGAGACTCGAGCCCATCAGTGGGACGTTATGGGTTGTTGATATGAAGCATAAGCAAACTACTCAAACATACACAATCATCAATATTATCAACAGAACTGATTAATCCATAGGACATAGGCATTGTTTTGGCCACTTAGAGAGAAAGGATGATACAAGACTCACGAAAGGAATTTATAGAGCGAATGCGTGTGGAATTATCGGAAGAGGTTATCCACGGCGAACATTTACAAATCAATCTGAAAAAGGGCCATGTCAAGAGCTCCAGGTATCGACGAGTATGCATGCAGTGGAGATCAATTGTCTCTGCCTAACCCTCTGGGAAATTAGCGTAACTCTATGTATGTATGTTTGTACATAGGCTTATAGAAAGGAGGTTACGGCCGACTATATCACACTGGCCGGACAGATTTGTATAGGTCATAGAGTATGTAACAAGTACAGAGGGATATCTCTGTATTGTCGTTGTTCTGCATAGTTTACTTTTGTAGTTGGTTCTTCGCACAGAGTGGTGTTACACTGTATTCTTAAAGTGGCACCTTAAGCACCATTTCTTGCCCAAAATCTCCTCAATTTATTCATTATTATCTAAGTTACGCTGATGAAGGGGCAGATTCAAACAGGGCTGTACTTCCCTCTTCCAAAAGACCATCCTATAATGATAGCATTCATTCTACTTATGGTTTCCATCGGGCAGGGTGGAGTTACTTTGGCAGGCTTGTTTATAACAATAAAACAATATGTCACTAATTGACTGCCTGGTTGGTCTAGTGGTTAGCGTAAGCGGCTGCTGATCAAGAGGTCTCGGGTTCGATTCCTAAGACTCGAGAGAGAGAGACTCGAGACTAAATATTTGTGTGATCCACAAATATTTGTTTCGGAGTCTGGGTGTTTTCTATGTATAATATGTATGTATTTACAAAAAAAAGTATGTTTATGTATTTATATCAGTTGTCTAGTACCCATAGCACAAGCTCTGCTTAGTTTGGGACTATATGATGTTGTGTGTTACATGTCCAAAAATATTTATTTATTTACTATTCTAAAGAATCAGTAGTTTTTGTTACTACCTACCTACCTACGAAAGGTAAACTGTACAATTGTTCTGTAAAATACGTCGTGACCCGACCCATTTTATAAAAATAATGACACACTTGGCTTAGTAATTAGAGCTAAAGTTAGGTCTGGTAATTTGCATGATTATTGTCGGTTTGAATTGTTTTTTTTTGTCAAAAGATAATATTTTAAACGTGAATTAATTAAAAGACAGCAGAAAGCCTCAAACGACGTAAAAACCAACAATTTGTAGGTAATTACATTTTTGAACCGTTTTGGGGTAGTGACGCTAATTTCAAGGGGTCCGAGTGCTGGTGCTATATTTAAATAAGTAGCTAAACAACTGATTCAGGCTTCTCGTGACTAAAAGGCTGGCCTTTTTCTAGCACAGTGAATTAGCATTGAAATTCAACGTGGCATAGGACATAGGCTATTTTTTACTGCGATAACCGACTAGCACGCGAGCGGAGCCGCGAGCAAAAGCTTAGTCTACAATGAAACAACAGTTTATTTGCTGACAAATGTGAGTACATACACATAAATACTTAATTCCATAGACTTAGGTAAATATAATGGGTGGAATACTCACAGCTCTTCGATATCTGTTTTGTAAAATAGAAACACAAGCTTACTAAAAATATAAAGTACTAAAGAACATCATTTTTCCAATGTTTTATTAATAAAGTGCTTCAGAATAAATAGGTAATATCGACCTCATTTCCTTATTTTTACTCTATTATTTATTTACTTAAAAAAATAAAGAATACTTTTATAGGTCAAAAGAAAATATTCCACACCAGAATGAAATGAATGAAATTAAACATTAATTTCTCTGAATGTTTCATGCTAATAGAGATATGCTTTCAAAGCTATTATTAAATAAATAATAGACATGGGATTGAACACTTCACGTTAATAACAGAATTTATTCAAAACAGAAACTACGGTAAATATCTAATGTCTACATTTGGTTTATTATTGTTAAAGGTAAGTTTAAAATACTTTTGTATCCGACTACGGTGAAGTCAAAAGAAAGATTCACCGTAATCACAGGAAATGTCCACCGTAGGACCTAAACTACTGTACTAGTGAATGAAGAAACAATACATTTGTATTATGTCTTCCTAGCCTTATTCCCAATATTATTTGGGGTCGTCTACTAGTTCAACCGGTTTAACCTGAATATCAGTTTATCCACGAAGCGACTGGCATCGGAACTCCGTAACGCTGAGGAAGAACTGAAATTCGTAGGTATACATCTTCGTATTTTTCATTCTTATTACATTCGTAATAAGTATATAATAAATATATTCCCTTATTGCTGCCTTCTTACTCTAGCGATTAGCGTATTAGACTGCCGTATCAGGGTCGGACCAAAGGTTGATATTTTTTACAATAAATTCTTAATAACCGCCCGGAGTATGTTTAGATGGTTTCACGGCTATGCCTCGGTGTGCACACTAAGCCATAGATAAAATTTGTCAGCGCTCATAGCCGAGTGGCCTTAGGTGATTGGAAACAATCACCGAGGGTAAGCACCTACGGCGCGGTCAGACCTAGATGGGTGACCGTATGTGGCATGATATGTTATGAGCGTTTCCGTGATTCGGAGGTCACGTTAAGCAGTCGGTCCCGGTTGTTGTCATAAGGTAACAGTCGTGAAGCTTAGTTGGAGGCCTTCGGGCGGCTTAAAAACATCCAACGGTAAGATTACGTAGCCACAACGTGTCTTGCCGGTCCCCAACCCGCACTCGGCCAGCGTGGGGACGTAAGGCCTTAACCCTCTCTTGAGAGGAGACCCGAGCCCAGCAGTGGGACGTTATGGGTTGTTGATGAAAATTTGTCATAAAAATCTATGAAACAATAAACGTTATTGGGAAGTCAGAGCTCTCAAATATACCGACAACTAGTTTTATCTTCGCATTCAGTTCGACCTCAGAGTTGCGGAGGCTCAGAAAGATACTGTTGTTATAGAGTTTTGTCTGAATAATACCACAAGAATCCGTGTTGACAATTCTTTGGTTTTTTATCAATTAAACGAAGATGTATTCCAAGATCAGCAACACACTTATGGAACTGGGGTTGTAAGTTTCTGTGGATGGCAGTAGTTACAACCAGGCGATATATATGCTCGTTGGCCTAGTAGGCATACTGCAATAAAATATGGTGGTTCCACCCTGATTTTAGCATAAAAGGGCCCTATCGGGACGGTACTATTTTATTATAGAAGACCAATCTGAAACGACAGTAATCGTGATATCATGTTTTGTTGGAGAGTGCGAGAAGGAGGATGACGCAGAAGCAGGTTGCCATAGTGTGTGTGTGTGCCCATCACTACAAAGAGAAGGAAAACTTTAAACAAAAAGAACCAACCCGCCTTGCCAGCGCTGTCAAGTCAGCTTTTTTTATATAGGCCTTACATCCAACAGTGAACTAGTCAATGCTGTTGATGATTGAGTCAAGAAGAAAGTTATTGATTGATTTATACTACTATCGAGTGTAAATGCTGCTTTACAATACGTTGCGTATTTAGTTCCCGTGAGATCTCGTATTGTACTTCTGCAAGAGGAATGTACGTTATTGTTCTGGCTTTTGCGGCATTTCAAATTATCGCCGTGATGTATGGAAGCTATTCGTTTGCTTATTAATTATAATGGCTCGCTGGATATTGCGATATTAGATAGTGTTTGTGCAAGAAACTAGGACAAGCAATGATTAATATTAGTGTTGTCTTTAAAACAAAACCTACTAGGAATGTTTAGACACTTCAGTTTATCACGAATTATACGGGCAAGTTCTGGGAATCGAATCGAGACTCTTTTTTGAGATCAACGAGTTAGTACGATATACGTATAATAATTTTATTGGATTTACAGACAGACAGAGTTAATTTCGAATTGAAAATAGAAGTGTGGATGAATAGTGCAAACTAAAACCTAAGAGAAGTTATAACTTGCGTAAATTAAATCCATGGTCCGGATGCATAATCATTGCTAACGTTAATTAAAACTCGCCAACAAACTACTGACTGATCTTTTACCCATCTCTTATTCATCATACTGTCCTAGTACTCGTTTAACTTTAACGTTTTAGCATAAATTTACATAGCTCGGATCTTAGTGTAAATATTTTGTGATTAAACTCTCGCCAGCCAACTGGTGGGCGACTCAGGTGAATTAATATGCAACACCTGTTCACTCCTGATAGCCTGGTACCTACTGGGCAATGGAGGGTCTGTCTAGGCACCTTTCAGCTTGAATTTACCTATAATATTACCTGCTTTTATTTAACTTGCAATGTATTATATGTTCTGGTGAAATCTTGCATGAGTTGCAAGATTTGCAAGATTTTAAAGCAGATATCTTCAACCAGTTGAGCTGAAATTTTATATACAAGTTTAATTGGAATGACAATGCCTGGAAAAAAAACCAAGATGGTGGAATAGTTATTTTGTTTTGAAGGTCTTTTATAACATGGATATCAATTAATGAAAGGGCTTGCTAACAATAATTTGACAAAAAAGTCAAAAGTAAATTAAAAAGGAAATACCTTTTTATTTCTGTGTATTTAATCTTGGGGTTAGATATCGTTAGAGAGAATGGGGTTAGAGCTAAGGTTGTGTAAATACGCATCAAAAACTCGAAAGGTTTTGATGATCTCAACTTATACAACTTACAAATCGCTTGAAAGATCTTTTTTTTTATTTGAATATAGCAACACCAAGAGGAAAGGCGATCCCTTTACTTGTCTGTGTATCACCTTCCTTTTAATTTGCTGTAGTCGGATAAAAATATTTATACGTGACAAACATTCCTTGAAAGCAGGTACCTCTTTTGAAAATAAGGATTGCAGATGGAAGTATTTCTGAAATTCGACTGCCAGCCAATCTTGAGTCTCGAAAAATACCCAACGATCATTTCTAGAATACTTTTATAAGCTACTTCAAAACTCAACGACTGTAAGAGTCTGAGGATGCCGATTTACTGACTAACAACCCAATACTTCACCGCGTTTGTAGAATTCAACGTTTAACCGACATCAAAGTAAAATTCAGAATTCACTCAAAGCAAACTCAGTAATATATGAATATATCCATGTTTGGATTGTTAGAGTTAGGAGAAAGTGAAGTTGAGATAGGGAATGTTGTTGGTCTAGTGGTTATCGTATGCGGCTCCTGATCAAGAGGTCTTGGATTCAATTCCCCAGGTCAGACCATATATTTGTGCGATTCTCAAATATTTGTTTCGGAGTCTGATGATTTCTATGTATAATATGTATTTGCAAAAAATATGGTTATGTATTTATATCCGTTGTTTAGTACCCATAATACAAGTTCTGCTTAGTTTGGAACTAGATGACGTTGTGTGTAAGATGTCCGAAATATTTAATATTTAATGTCATAAATGCAAGCCTACACCGAAGTGCGTGCCGCCACGACCTGTTTCTGCTAGGGTGAAATTGTATAGCGTCACCTGTCACTCCCATCAGAAGCACCCTTTGTATCGCTCGTGTTTTTTTTGGGTTAAGAAGGATCATCGAAATTCCCATACGTGTCCCGAGGTATCAGGATTCCTGGGATTTCCTTCCGAATGTGCATCTGGTACCTGCACTAAACCAACTAGGCAGTTGAAAATGAGGTGGTGAAATGGTTAGATGTCCATGTTCCATTTAAATGAAGTCTATTTAGGTGCAGATTGCGGTACAGACAATTGTACCAACTGTTATTCAGTGAATATTAGTTTTAGTTTTAATAATAATTTTGTATGTATAATAAACATAATAATCGGGTCGGGCCAAAAGTGTTCTTGGGTTTTTCTGACAGAAAACTCTTAATAGCAGCCCGGAGTATAGTAGTTTGGCGGTGATTCACGCCTGTGCCTCAGGGAGCACGTTAAGCTGTCGGTCCCGATTGTCATGAGCATCTAGTCAGTGCCCTCAAATATACTGACAGCTAGTTCAACCAAGAAATTTCAGTTCTCCCTCAGGGTTACGGAGGTCCGATGCCAGTCGCTCCGTGTAAAAACTGATATTGAAGTAAAACCGGTGGAACTAGTAACCGACCCCAAATAATCTTGGGAGTAAAGGCAAAAAGGAAAAAAGTAGAAGAATTAACATAATAATATACCAACTGTACTATATCAGTAATTAGTAAAGTCATACACTCATAGTCACAGTTCACCCACGCGAGATCAGTCACAACTTATCCCAAACATATAAAGTAAAAAACATATCGAATTTTCAAAGAAAACTGCACCTTATTCACAGTATCTCAAGAAACAATTTATCTAGTCTATGAACAATACGTTTTTATATGTTGTGCTCATGTTGGAGCTACTAAGTGACCAAATATTTTTCCTTCAGCGTTTTATTCGCAAAGAAATGGGTTGTGTTCATTGCATATCGCTCCAGCTTTATGTAGTGGAAACTGACTGCTAACGCTTTTTTTTATTTCTAATAATTTGGAGCGCAATGGCGGGTAAAATTGGACGTTCTTAAAAAATCACGTGTTTATCTGAACATCTTTTTTTTTCACTTGGAATTTGTGTTAAATTTGTCAAATGTTTTTACTAGTACGAGTAAACTATAAGATAGCTTTGACATTAAAGTGGTAGAATGTTAAGTACATACTTGTGTTCGCGGCTCCGCTCACGTATTTTTTTTTTTGTTTTTTTTTTTTTGGACATCTTACACACAACATCATCTAGTCTCAAAGTAAGCAGAGCTTGTGTTATGGGTACTAAACAACTGATATAAATACATAAACATACTTTTTTTTTTGTAAATACATACATATTATACATAGAAAAACACCCAGACTCCGAAACAAAAATTTGTGGATCACACAAATATTTGGTCTGACCCGGGAATCGAACCCGAGACCTCTTGATCAGCAGCCGCATACGCTAACCACTAGACCAACAAGGCAGTCGGCAATTATAGCCGTAAAAGCGCAACAGACAATCTAACAGTTGCTTTTGAATTTAAAAATAGCCGTCATTATGATCAGCCAATCGCAGTTCACTGCAGAACATAGGCCTCTCTCATTGTCCACTACTCCGATCAATTTTGGGCATCTCGCATCCAGCTCCTGCTAGGCATCCTGCTCAAGTCGTCACTCCACCTGGCCGGTGGACGACCCACACTACGTTTGCTGAGACGCGTTTGTAATAATAGTATGGATTTATTGTATTAATCATTACTAAAATCTTTATTCTTTGATGTGTTCTTGAACAGAGTTTTTTTTTAATTTTCCTATATTTACTTAATATCTTCGTGAAACGAAGCTAGACTTAAGAATAGTAACAAACAAAAAGAAAATATACATTTTATGATTTTAAAATTTTGACTTAGAGCTATTTTTATTCACGACTTTGCCTAAAAGATTCCTAAGATATTAAAAATAAAACGCTAAGTGTTGTTACCATAATTATTGTATACCTGCATTTCCACACATCTACCAACAGAAAGGGTTTAAGGTACGAAACGCGAGTGCTACTCCAAGTGGAGTGCCTCCTCAAATTATATGTTACTTTCGTTCAGAGTCCTCCTGACTCCTGAAATGACAGGATAATAATACATTGTTTTTATCAAAATATGAATCCTTACTAATATTATATACTAGCTTTTGCCCTCGGCTCCGCCCGCGTGCAGGTCCGTCATGGCGGTAAACAGACTATGTGTTAAACCGATATGTAAGCTATATTATTGTGAAGTTTCATCAAAATCCATTCAGTAGTTTTTGCGTGAATGAGCAACAAACATACATACATACATACAAACTTTCGCGTTAATAATATTAGTAGGAAACGAAAGTAACTTTGTTTTTCTGTCTGTCTGTCAGTCGGATATTCACGTAAAAATAACTGAAACGATTTAAATGAAATTTGGATCACAGTTAGTCTAGAGCCTGAGAAAGGATATAGCCTACTTTTTTCAGAGATAACCAACATACAGAGGGTGGAACCGCGGTTCTTCATAAATATAAATTTAAAGATGGAAAATATAAAGTGCTAAATGCTGTACTCAATAATTTTCACCGACTTCAATAAAAAACTATTAGTACCCAAATCGCGACAATTGTGCCTATGATATTTGAGGAGTTCCCTCAATTTCCTTGGGATCCCATCATCAGATCCCGATATGATGACGATGGGACCACCTGTAAGCTACGCCCATTCCAATGCAAAATGAATTTTTGAAATCGATTCATAAACGACGCAATTATCGCTGAACATACATAAAAAAAAACAAAAGATTCCGACGAATTGAGAACCTCCTCCTTTTTTTTGAAGTCGGTCAAAAATGGCATTTCATGGTCAGATATGTCATAATCATAAGTAATTAATTGCAGTTAGACAAAAAGTACTTACGAGAATCGAAAAAGTATAAAGTAAATAAAAAATCGGCCAAGTGCGTGTCAGGCCACGCACAGGATAGGGTTCCTCAGTCACCCATAATGGTACGTGGATTAGAAATCGTATCCAACAGATAATTGTAATGTTTAAGTAATAATGCGTTAATTTTGTATGACGTTTTCCAAGTGAGCGCATTGTACAAGTTAAGCCTCTATAACTCCTGAACCAAAGAGTCATCTAATCCGTTATAGTTTTCCTTTAAAGTTCATTATATGGACCACTATCACGAATTTTTCCAGATTTTTTGAGCCAGCCGTTTAGCTTTTAGAGGGGGGGGGACGCCCTGTTTTTACGAAAAAGTGACCTTCTAAGTGGAATTTCTCGCAAACGGATACCTAAATCAAAAAATTGTCTTAGAAACCCTTTATTTTTTTTAAAAGACCTATCTAATAAAACTCCACACGTTGGTGTAGCCTCGAGAAAAAAAAAACAACCCCACTTTACGTGTAGGGGAGGTACCCCAAATAAAAATATTTTTCATAATTTTATTGTAGCACTTTGTCGACGTAATTACAATACATATTCATGCAAAATTTCATCTTTCTAGCACTTACCGTTTGGACGGTAAGTCGAGGACGGACGGATGGACAGACGGACATGACGGATCTATAAGGGTTCGAAGTCATAAACTTCGGAACCCTAAAAAGCAAGTAGATGCTTTGGGGAAAACGGGCAAAACTAATTCTATTCAACTAACTTTACTATTAAATTAGCTACAGATAAAATACTACTAATATTATACAACACAATTTATGCTCAAACCAAACATTATTTTTAATGTGGTAACTAGAACACAGATAAAACTACTATTTATACTATTTTAATCTATACCACTACTTTAACGCTTAGGAGTTTGTTTCAACACGCTAATCTCAGGAACTACCAGCTCGAATTGAAAAAATATTTAACTGTTAGATAGTCAATTTATCGAGGAATGCGTCTTTCTCGTTATTATTATCATCATTATCATTACGCTACGACTAACAGCAAAAAAGCACGTTATCCAAAGCAAAAATATATACCTATTCAAACACACAAATATTTTATGTGTGGAGTGGCAATCGAAATCATTCCAACGTCCTATCGTCAATAAAAAAAAACAAACAAAAAAAACAACCAATAAAAACATTATTATTTTATTCACATAAAACGTTCAACAAAAAATTTATCCAATCCAAATTGAACTCTAATCCATGATTATAAAACAAAATTTCACGTATCATTGGATGTTACCACTTTGGATTCGAAAGGTCGTTAGTTGGGGGCGTCGAGCCGTAATAATTGAATTACTGTACGGTTATGCAACTAAGGCTGTGTCATGCAAATGTAGACTCTAATCCCCTTGCAAAATGGATTATTTCACGTGTTAGTGAGAGGATGTACGAGGCTACAGTGCCAATTGACATGTGATGTACTTCCTTTATTTTTATAAATATAATTGTATTTGACATATTTGATGCTTTGTTGACAATTTAAAATGTATGTGTTATTTTTTTTTATGAAGACGAAACAAACGAGGTTGTTTATGGTCGTCAAGTACTTAATTGAGTAAAGTAGTTTACTTTCTACATGTTTAATATTGTGAAGTGCAGGTTTCTAGACTTATTATAATTTCGTTTGACTGGGACGTAGGTAAGAGGGGTAGGGCATAGCGAGTTATTTCGCTAGAATCGGAGCAGACCAACTTGTAAAATGGCCTTACAGAAAACCGCAGCCAAGCAACTTTGGTGTTGTTGTGTTCCTGTCAGTGAGTAAGGTTTCAAGAGCTCCTGGGGAGGATGTTACGGTATTTGCAGGGGTCAGGCCTTCAAGATGAGGGTGACAAGCTCAGTAACAGCTACACTACTGTATTAACATCAAGTGGAGTGTGGTCAAATTGGAAGTGCGATATAAAAAAATCCCCACGACACAGGCTTGCCTAGTGTGGGGACTACGTAAAATTATATACCTTTAAAGACCTGCTACACTAATTTTGTTTAGTTCATTATAAACTAACTTTTCTTGTATATTTCAATAAACAATTTTTCATTTTGTCATTTTTAGTTTTAAAATCTAATTTGAGGTTTAAAGAAAACTTCTACCGACAAACTTTAGGAGTGTAAAACGTGTATTAGATGTTGAATAAATAAATAAAAGTTGATTAGATTTAGCCTTGTAATTCTTGTTTCTTTTTTTTTCTGCAATATCTTAGAATAAATAATTAAATCATTATTACGGACATCTTACACAACGCCATCTAGTCCCAAAGTAAGCGGAGTATTATGGGTATTAGACAACAAATATAAATAAATAAACATAATTATTTTTTCTAATACATAGAAAACACAAAGTCCGAAACAAATATTTGTGGATTAAATTGAATGATTTGAAGTGGAACAGAACTTCCAAAAATAAAAATAATTCAATCTATAGCAGTAAATATGATTGAAGCGTCTGTTTGTAATTTCAAATTTATAGCTTTTCGCTAAATGCATATGAATATATCCTACTAATATTATAAACGCGAAAGTTTTGCGAGTATGTATGTTTATTGCTCTTTTATGCAAAAACTACTGAACGGATTTGGATGAAACTTTACAGTAATATAACTTAAATATCAGAATAACACATAGGCTACTTTTTACTGCATTATTCGAGATACACGGGCGAAAGCTAGGTGATTAAATACATAAATCGTAGATGTCCAAATGTATCACTGTTTTTCTCCTGTGAAGTCTAAGTCGAAGACTATCTAGTCTAAAGCCTGAGAAAGTATAATTTTTATCGATATAACCGACATAGACGCAGGCGAATTCGCGGGCTAAAACTAGTTCTGTATAAAAATCTAGGAGTAACATAACTTGTTTATCAGACGGATGAAGACTATTTTCTCAGCCTCTCAGCATTGAAGAAGAATGACTTTGAAGAACATTCTCCAAACGGTCTATTTATTTACTCTTTCAACACAAAGACTTGCTTCTTGAAAGAATAATTTGAAAGCAAGAATAAGCATTCGGCTTTGGAAGTTTTTATTGATCGAAGAAGATGCAAAAATATTTTAGAACATTCTTCATCATCATCAACAGCCTTTAACAGTCCACTGCTGGACACAGGCCTCTCCTTTGAAAGGAAGTTTTGGCCTACTATTCTTACGTTGTTTATTATCGAATAATAAACACGGACAAACATTGAAGTTATACATCTATATATATAAAAATGAATCCCTATTTCCCTTGGTCACGCCATCACGCGTAAACGGCTGGACCGATTTCGCTAATTATTTTTTTATACTATACCTTGTAGTACGAGGATGGTTCTTAGAAAAAAATAAATAAATAAATATCACATAAATAAGTTTTATTGGAGGAGTTGAGTGGCACAGTGGCGACCTCTTAAACTACTAGGCCAAACGTGAAGGCAATTTCTATTTGTCATAATGTCTTGCCAGACAAAAATGTTTAAAATAGTTATTTTTCATGTAAGTACTAGCGGCTCCACCCGCTTGTATGTCGATTATTGCAGTAAAAAGTAGCCTATATGTTATTCTGATATATAAGCTATAGATATATTACATGATATATGTATAAGTCCATGGAGTTTCTTGTCTGTTCTTCAACAGTCAACAATTAGCTACACGACTGACTACTGACTGACTACTTGACGTTTCAAAAGTGCCGTTGTATTGGTTTATCCCTACTAATATTATAAATGCGAAAGTAACTCTGTCTGTCTGTTACGCTTTCACGCCTAAACCACTGAACCGATTTTGATGAAATTTCGTATGAAGATAGAACTGAACTTGGGAAAGGACATAGGCTACTTTTTACCGCGATAACCGACATACACGCGGGCGGAGCCGCGGGCGAAAGCTAGTTTGAAATAAAAACGGTTTCATTTGATTTGATATATTACTGTATAGTTTTATCATAATCCGTTCAGTAGTTTTAACAAACATACATACTCACGAACTTTCGCGTTTTGTTATTACATAGTAAGGATTGTAACTACGAGTATATATTTTCAAATGCATTTAGTAAAAAAATTGGCAAAGTGCGTGTCAGGTCACACATAATAATAGTTCCGTAGTCACCCATAATGGTTGGTAGATTTAAAACCGTGTCCAATAGACAATTGTTGTGTTTACTTATTATTTCTTAATTTTTGTACGACGTTTTCTAAGTGAGTGCATTTTAGAAGTTAATAAAACTCTTAAAATAAAAAAGTTATCAAAGCCGCTATAGTTTTCCTTTAAATTTCGATATATATATGAATATATCGAAATTTATTCATAGTATCAGATAGATTCATAGTATCAGATTTTTTGAGCATGCCGTCTAGATTTTAGAGGACGCTAGAAAGTTCCTTAAAAAAATCATCCCCACTTTACATGTAGGGGAGGTACCCCAAATAAAAATATTTTTCATAATTTTATTGTAGCACTTTGTCGATGTAATTACAACACATATTCTTGCCAAGTTTTATCTTTCTAGCACCAACCGTTTGGACGATAGGTCGAGGACGGACGGACATGACGAATTTATAAGGGTTCCGAGTCATGAACTGCGGAACCCTAAAAACTATGCATTTGATATAAACATTATAAACAAGCCCTATAATTTTATTTTTTGTTCATATGATGTAAGTTGCTAGGTAGATACACACCTTGATATCTATATAGTTATTAATAACAACCAACTTTTAGCACAACAGATTAGTTATCTCAGCTATTTACAGAACATAATTTATGATAAGGTTATAAAATTAATTTAGATGGATATTAACATTATCGAACATAAAAAATTGCTTTTGGTGTAATCACATATTTTTTTTAAATTGTTAACATTATATTTTTAATAAAAAAAGTAATTTATTACATACATTTATCAGATTATTAAACTAAACCTTTTACAAAACCATTACAATAAATTACACACTATCCAAGTCAGTTTTATGTGGTTTTATCACACCTGTTATAAATTATGAATAGCGCCATCTAATGTTTATTATTGTACTAATACAGTCGGGTACTGTTTTACCGGCCGTGCTTTACCGCGCACGCGTACACGTATTCGAGGCCACGGTCACAACTACAATCATTGGAGATTACACACACATTGCCGGGACAGCTGTCTCCCTTGTCAAACGTGTACGACGAACATAATTTGTTTAGTGTATAATTAGTGTGATAATTTTGTGTTGATGATAGTAAGAAGTGTCACATGTAAGTATCGATTGATATTATTATGTATTTTGACTATTTGTTGATGTATTGGTTTCACGAAACACTAAACTGGTTGGTTGTGTTATAACCTTAGGCTTAGCCGCCGGACGGCAGTGCGCATGCGTACATTAAAAAATGATTTTTTGTTCATATCTTAATATAAAGTGAAGTATTATTATCTTTCTTATCTGCTGGACATGCTTGTTGTAAATGTATATTTTGGTAAAAGTATAAACGGCTATAGAACCGAAAATTTCATTTGTTCTGTAACATCCGATATGGTCTAGTGGCTAGGATACCTGGCTCTCACCCAGGAGGCTCGGGTTCGATTCCCGGTATCGGAATACTCTTTTTGTTATTTTTAAAATTTTATTTTTCTTTTCAGATTCAAAATGAACGTAAAGGCGGCCTTGGCCATTGCTATGGTCTTTGTTGGGTGTTGTTCCAATGTAGTGTTTTTAGAAATGGTTGTAAAAGAAGATCCTGGCGCTGGTAATCTAGCGACGTTCCTACAGTTCTTACTCATAGCTGTAGTTGGATTTTGTACAGTTGGAAAATTTGGAACGGCAAAGAGAAACATTCCATTCAAACAATATCTATTATTAGTTGGATTTTTCTGGACCAGTAGTGTGGCAAACAATTATGCTTTCGATTTCAATATATCAATGCCTTTGCATATGATATTTAGAGCCGGTTCTTTAATGGCAAATATGGCGATGGGTGTGTGGATATTGAAGAAAAGATACGCACCGCTGAAGTACCTAGCTGTGTTCATGATATCAGCTGGCATTGCTATCTGTACCATCGTGTCAAGTGGAGAAGTCAAGGCTCCGAGAGAGACGCATTCTGACGCCGCTGAAGAGGAACGATTAAAGTTCATTGACTGGCTGTGGTGGTGTCTTGGAATAGCTATATTAACCTTCGCGCTATTCGTTTCTGCACGAATGGGTATCTTCCAAGAATCCTTATACTCCAAGCACGGGAAACATCCATGGGAAGCTTTATACTACACTCATCTTCTGCCCTTAATATTCTGGTTACCTACCTCATCGAACATAATGGGACACGTTAAACTCGCTACAGAGACACCTCTAGTTGACTTCCTGGGTTTCACGCTACCAAGACAAGTGTTGTGGTTGATTTTGTACGTTATGACTCAAGGAATATGTATCAGTTCTGTTTACGTATTGACAACTGAATGCGCGTCTTTGATTGTGACGCTTACTGTCACTTTGAGGAAATTTGTATCACTAATATTCTCTATAATGTACTTCAGAAACCCGTTCACCTTAGGACATTGGTTCGGAACACTCTTAGTATTCATAGGAACATTGATATTTACGGAAATATTACAGAAGACTTTGGCAATCTTCTTGCCTGCAAAGAAGGATGCTAAGAAGAAGGAATAATCTTGCCGTTAAATCGATTGACTAACGTTAGTGATATGTTCGTTAGAGGATTAACTTTTTGAACATAGTACAAGGAACTTGATGTGGTATGTGTGAATGCTTATTTAAATAATTGTTCGTTGTGTTGAGTTGTCGCTTACATTTAACGTTGCAAGAGTTATAAACATATGACATATACCTATTTATTCAGTAATGAACTAATTCACAAACTGAATTAATCCTTGTTTCCTTAGACATAAGGTCCTTATTTCAATTTTGACATGTGTGTGAATCGGTTCCTTGTTGCTTATATAGATTCATTTATTGGATAACAAATAAGTATTTAGTTACACAAAAATTCTATTAATAGTTTTTAGTTAATGTAATAAAATTTTAAACAAAATTAAGTTAAATATATGAATAAAACTTATAGATGGGCTACTTTTCTTAGCCTAACATTTTATATTTCAACTTAATTTTGTAGGTGGGTAGGTAGTTCGGTGTAGGTAGTAGATACACCTACAAACGAATCCGTAAATAATGTGACGAAACAAATATTTTCGACACAAGTTCTGTAAACGAAAATTGCCATAATTTCTATTTACACAATTTGTGTCGAAATTACTTATAATCAAAAAGTTAATCTTCAAAGGAAACGTTTGACGCTATATTTGACAAAGTATTGTATTAATATTGAAATAGTGACCAGTTCTTTGTAAATAAATTTGAACAGATATGAATGTCAGTGCTCAAAATTAAAAAAAAATGTCTCAAGCGCGTTATGTAGAAACGTTTTAATAAATTAGAATTTTAATAAATTGCACAAAATTATCTCTTTAAATAATTTACGCAAATTAAACGAAATCTTAATATTGTAATTAAAATGGAAAAAATAGGGAAAGTTTATAAATACAAAGCATTTATGTTATTATTTTTTAATTTTAGTCCAATTGTAGACGACATCAATTCTTTACAACACTCACTAAATAATGTTTAACACAATTGCACAATAATATTAATAAGGACACTGTATTTTCTATTATTAATATTTATTAATTTAATATAACATTTAATTATGCATCGACTAGTCATAATACAGGATATTTATATTGTTTTTTAAAAAGACATCTTAAGAAAAAGGTCGATTTCTTTCTAAGATTTCTTTTTTTATATATTTAATCTTTTTCTGTGAAACTTTTTATTGTTTCTTTGATTTGTAGCCCGCACGTTTGAGTATGTGTGGCTATATTTCAAAGATATTCCTGTTATGATAAATTAATAGTGAAGATTCCTGATACAACAATAAGTAGGTCAATTATTATAGCCCTCATAACTAAGATAATGTGACGTAAACAAGGACACGCGACCACACATAACTTATGCCGGTTTTGTTGCCGTGTGTTTACACATATTTTCATTCAATTAATTTCGAGTATATGGGATACATTTCAATTGATATAGAATATAGAAAGATAATATGTTTGGAGTAGTGTAGAATAATTGTAACTAAATATTATGTAAAAACGGCAAAATAAAATTGTAATAGAGGACTCGCATGTAGGTATATTTTGACATGTTAAGTAGTTAAGAAAATAATGCATCAAGTTATACGGGTATATATTTTCCGTTCAGTTCAATTATATTATTATACTTGCTGAGTACCGCTTTGATAGCCTCAGTTATTGTTTTAAATCGCGAGTAACGCCGGGAAGGGAAACTAGTCTTCGAACAGCCCAAGGTTATCAGCTTTCTGCCAGTGTAGTCCCATCAAAATCGGTTCAGCCGTTCCAAAGATTACCAGGAACAAACAAAAATCTAATAGAGCAAGAGCCCAGAGCCGCCAGACCTACGTCATTAGTGCAAAGCTGAAATTTTCAGGATTATTAGTACAATGTCTTGTTAAGATGTATGTGTACCCATTAGCTTGAAAGCGGGGCCGTTTCTGAGATAGCGCGAAGTACAGATAGATAAAAATATTACTTACCTACGTTAAAGGTGCAAAGCTAGTATTTACATATTCTTTCAAGAATATTATTTAAAATTAAAATTCATTACTGCCAGACACTTTCCGTGGGCCATTACTTCTGCCAGACGTCTTGAAAGTTGTGAAAAAATTAGGTAAACTACGTTATAGTAGCAAACCTAAATTTTATACATATTATCTAAGGTACTATTTTAAGACCCTTTGTATGACCAATCCAAAAAGCGTGTAAAAACCATTTAATATTTTACAATTATATTCTTGAAATAATACCAAAGATGATATACCTCAGCTTCCTAATTACTACAAATATATGTCTGGGGGGGGGTGATAGGCCCTTCGGCCGCATACAAAGGGTCTTAAAATAGTACCTTAGATAATGGTATAAAATTTAGGTTTGCTACTATAACGTAGTTTACCTAATTTTTTCACAACTTTCAAGACGTCTGGCAGAAGTAATGGCCCACGGAAAGTGTCTGGCAGTAATGAATTTTAATCTTAAATAATATTCTTGAAAAAATATGTAAATACTAGCTTTGTACCTTTAACGTAGGTAAGTAAGATTTTTATCCATCTGTACTTCGCGCTATCTCAGAAACGGCCCCGCTTTCAAGCTAATGGGTACACATACATCTTAACAAGACATTGTACTAATAATCCTGAAAATTTCAGCTTTGCACTAATGACGTAGGTCTGGCGGCTCTGGGCTCTTGGTCCATAACATAAGTAAAAAGCTAATGACCTTGAGTTTGAGTCAGATAAAATTCTGCTCTGTAATGATGATTCGAATAAATCTTATTAAAGTGACTCTTGAAATATACGGTAATTAACTTATCTAAAATGATAGCGAAACAAATATGATCGGTATCTATAAGCCTATAATTGTATCTAAGGCTTATTGATAAGCTTCTGAGTGCATCTATGACAGGCAGAATTCTGTTGTGGATACAAAATTAAATAATATTTAGAATCGTATCTTTTGCATACTATCATACTTTCTAGCTAATTTCGGCTATGGTAACCGCAACTTACTAGTAGGTTATAGGATGACCAGCTCTTCCATGTGCTCTCTGATGGCTACAGTATCCAATCTGTCTGATTTTGACTGCCTCGTTGGTCTAGTGGTTAGCGTATGCGGCGGCTGATCAAGAGGTCTCGGGTTCGATTCCCGGGTCGGAACAAATATTATTTGTGTGATTCACAAATATTTGTTTCGGAGTCTGGGTGTTTTCTATGTATAATATGTATGTATTTACAAAAAAAAAAGTATGTTTATGTATTTATATCAGTTGTCTAGTACCCATAACACAAGCTCTGCTTATCTTGGGACTAGATGATGTTGTGTCTCAGATGTCCAAAATGATCAGCAGATAAAAAATAAAACGGAATATTGGAAAGATCGATTAAAATAATCTTGTGAGTAAACGTACGCTAGCAGCGGCATATCAATTTATTTATCTAATAAATGTATAGGATTACATTCTTCTAGTTTTGTTTCTAAAGAACTAAAGTTATGTTTTTTTTTATTGTATTTTGGAAAACCAACAGCTACAAAAAATAAAATAAACAGTTTGATATGCAACATCAAGCCAATTATAGGTCTTCACGGATTGCGACATAATAATACAATGAAATCCTTGTTGAGACTATGTGAGTGTGTCTTCGCATAAACCAAGAATATCTTGTATTTTTGATACGTTTGATGTTTTATAAGAAACTTAACGATTGATATTCATGCAAGATAAACGTGTATTTTATCAAGGTGTCGAGGTCGTTTCACTCTTTGGTAAAGGCATCATCGGGTCAGATACTTGTCGGGCCTTTGTTAAATAAACACGTGAGTAAAACCGTTGATACATAATAAGAGTAAGTATACATGTATATGTACACACATATCATAGACACTTAGATACCTACGAAAGTATATTCAAATTATATAGATATTTATTGTAATCAATGGTAACAGAACCGGCAATGAGTACGGACGTGGCTTTCGATTGCTTTATCTGTTTAATTATGTTTCTTGTTGTTAAAAGACATAATTTATATAATCAACATCATCAGCCTGTCGCAGTCCACTGCTGGATCCTGCCAGTCATCTTACGCAGGTCGTCACTCCGCCTCGCCTGTGGGCGTCCTACACTACGTTTACCGTGACGCGGTCTGCACTTTAAAAGAAGATTAAGAACTATAAGATTTATATAATCTTATAGTTGAATAATACTTAAGTATTTTATCAATAACCCATAACGTCCCACAGCTGGTCTCCTCTCAAGCGAGGGTTAAGGCCATATATCCCAACGCTGTTTGTTTATAGAATGAACATAGTGTATAATCACATATTCCGCTACTTATTGTTATGTAACATCTTTAGGTATCGTTTGAGTCATGATAATTACGAGTATCTTCGAATAAATGGTTGCGTTTGCGCAGTTTGGTGACCTTCTATCTTATTCGCTTAAGTATGTTTTGCTAGTTTCTATTTCTGTAATACATATATTGCAAGTCTAAAAATTGCATGTTCTTGCCCTAGAGCCATATCTAATTAGGTATGGCTCAAGGACAAGGTCATTCGAAAATCTGCAGTTGCTGTCTCGTATCCCGTATCTTAGATATGCGATATCTCATTATTTCTTCTTAGTTTTCTTTGCTTAATCAATTTCTTGATTTATTCCGTAATATATTGTATTTGAAAAAAGTGTTTGTGTTTGGCACAAATATTGTTTTTTTTTTGTCGTTTATTTATTGACAAAAATAAATATTGTATTTTACATCAAATACGCTATGGATACATAACCTTTTAATAATACACCTCGGTTTTGACACACTCTTGCAATGTATTTAGTTAATAAACAAAGCCATACAACGAATGTTCTAGTAAATATATTTTATTATAATTTGTTACAAAAACTGCAATGTACAATGCCCTATTATTTATCACAATAGAGGCGTTATTGTTATTTAGATATGTGGTATGTACCGTACTACATTTTCCACACGCTTTTGAGAGTTCAAAGGACATTCGCAAATTGCTTATTATTAAAATTAAAAGATTATGGTTTTGTTATGATTTCAATATAGATTACTGACCTTAAGAATATATGTTTATTGCCCTTGTAGCACAATAAGCAATGGAAACAAAAAATGTATTTCGATCGGGTGGATTATATAAACAGACTACATTAAGTATACATTACATATGAGGGATACAGTGATATAAATGCTTATCTTATCTGCAGGTATAGATAATTAATGTCACTAGATAATATATTTTTTAATTTAATTGTATCAATTCAATGTTGGTGATGAATTTTCTTAACAAAATTAATTGCCAATAAATTAATGAATAAATACTCAAATATATACGACAACATTCCTGTAAATATTAATAATAGAAATATGGATAGAAGAAAATTTTAAACACAACAAGCTTACTGCATAACCTCCTTCTTTTGATTTCGGTTAAAAGGAAAAGCTTTTGGTCAGCGCTTAATTATTAAAATCTGCTTTAATCTTAAAACTTTTGTGACTTGTGAGTTAATTTTACCTCTGTATTAATATTTATGAATTATTTATTAACGAGGAAAGTAATATTTATTATAATTAGATATAAGAATTAATGTTGTAAAAAATAAACAAGTTTTTAAAATAAAACTAGTGTTATTTATAAAAACTTACCTTTATTTTACTCTTACCAAGCCTGATGTATAACTTTATGTACTTTTATGAACAGAGTATTATATGAAATTTTATGATTTAATTTTTAAACTTGTTCCTTCGAGCAATTTTCTGAATTACGTTGGTTCCTTCGAGCCTACCAATGTTATTACTACTCTTATTGAGGCTTAATGTAGGTACAGCTCATTATGCACTCTTTATATGATGTAAATGTCAAAGAAAATAATAATATCAGTTAATTAAAAAAAAAATCCTACGAATCGTTTGCAAAGATGTTCGCACGGTAACCGGGCGTGGCGTTTTAAAGTGCCCTGAGTGACGGAGAGTAGACCTCTCAGTATGGTCTCATATGTTCAGTATGATAACCCATCATAGACTGAACTGACTAGGATTGCTTAACATTTGCTGAACTGTGTATTCCGTCAATCATGGGGACCACTATTTGACATAAAATTTTGTTCCATCGTTAACCTTACTGTACCTGGGTACTCTAAACTTTTCATGTTTTATTTACATATAGAAATGATAATGTAGGTATATGAATATCTAAATCTGTTTTTTTAAAGAGTGATTTATGGAACTAGAATAAAATACGCTCAGTAACACCTTACGTCATCAGCTATCTGCCAGAGAAAGTTCTATCCAAATCGGTACAATGCTACCAGAGATTAGCCTGAACAAAAACACAGACAGATAGACGTAAATTTTTAAAATAGTTTTTTTCAAATAAGTAACTCAAATTCAATTCAATATAGTTTATTTGCATTAACAAATGTACAAAAAACGTATAATTATTGTTGGACCCTCCTTTTAAGCAAAAAATGCCTGTATTAGGAGGGAATAACGTAACGCATATATTCTCATATACAGGGTGAATTTTTGAGACGGGACAGTAAGGGTAGGTACCTTAACCGTTATAGTTAGAGGAAAACGCTTTTAGAAGACTATCCATATTTTTTTAAAATATTCTGAACGGCATTTACAGATTTTGGAAAAAATGTATAGCCAGCAAGAAAATGGCCATTTTAAACAAAAACTTTTTTTGATGCCATTCGATCCTGTTTCTTATAAGGATCAAAAGTCTCTACTGGTCCGACTGAGGTTTGAGTACTAGAAATGTCAGAAATCGCAAAAAACTTTTCCCATACATTTGTACGGAAATAAATAATTTTAATATGTATTTTAGACACAGACTAACATAGCTTCCATTTAGATGATCTACGAAATAAGTTGCTCAAAACGAACGCCGTTTTCACGAATACATAAGTTCACTCATTTTTGTACGGAACTAGCAGCAGCCGATAAATTTCTTGGATAGATATAATTTAAAATCCTGGTTAATGCATCTTTCAGCTCCTGAATACTGTTGTATTTTTTTTTCGAGACTTCGTTTTTAGGTAGCTATACAGAAAAATATCGAGAGGCATTAGATCGGGGATACGAGGTGGCCGCTTGGTTGAACCATGTGTACCTATCCACTCTGACCCGCACTGCCTATTCAAACTAAAATACGCAGCTGTTGTACGGAGCACCATCTTGCTGAAAATAAACTTTTCGCAATTCTGACAGGAGCCATTCATCCAACTGGTTTTGGAGATTCTCTAACTCTGACGTCGTCATACACAGCAGAATTATTAAGAGTACCTTCATAAAATTCCACCATTACCACTCGATACTTGACGCAGTGGAAATTTATTCGTGTACCACGCCAATGCAAATTTCGTGTTCCTATTATTTACTAATTACGCATAAAGAATAAAAAAAAAGATAAAATACATATTACAATGATTTATTCCCGTAAAAATGTATGGGAAAAGTTTTTTGCGATTTCTGACATTTCTAGTACTCAAACCTCAGTCGGTCTAGAAGAGACTTTTGATCCTTACAAGAAACAGGATCGATTGGCATCAAAAAAAGTTTTTGTTTAAAATGACCATTTTCTTGCTGGCTGTACATATTTTCCAAAATCTGTAAATGCAGTTCAGAATATCTTGAAAAATTATGGATAGTCTCCTAAAAGCGTTTTCCCGTAACTATAACGGTTAAGGTACCTACCCTTACCGTCCCGTCTCAAAAATTCACCCTGTATATTTATTAAAAAAATGTTCATTTGATATTACAAACGGACACTTCAACTATTATACATCTGTTTGGTGTATCTTGTCCGACCGTATTGCAAAATAATATATTTAGACTAGACGATGCCCGCGGCTTGGCTCGCGTCCTAGAGGCATGAAAACTAGATTTTGGCCGATTCGCAGTCTTAACCGATATGCACACAAAATTTCATGACAATCGGTCGAGCCATTTCGGAGGAGTTTAATTACAAACACCGTGACACGAGTTTTTTTTTATATAAGATAACATAATTTAGAATAAATAAATTTGAAACATCCAATAACTCAACGCAAACATATGGCTATACATTGTAAGTGTATCGTTTCCGGACTGTGAAATATCATAATAACATCATAATTACCATAAAAAACTATAAAGCTTAAACAGTAACAATCAGTCACAACTTTTGAAACACTACCCACGCAAATGCAATGTGGGACAAAGCATTTAATTTTAAAATACATTGAAACGTTCTATGGAGCTTAGGACGTTTTTCTAAACGGAGCAGAGCTTGTATTATAGTTACTAGACAACTGATATAGATACATGAACATACTTTTTCTTTTGTAAATACATACATATTATACATAGAAAACACCCTAAACAAACCCCTAAACAAATATTTGTGGAGATTCCCGAGAGCGGATCACACAAACATTTGGTCCGACCCGGGAATCGAAACCGACACCTCTTGATCAGCAGCCGCATACGCTAACCACTGCGTCAACGAGGCATCATGATGATGATGGTAAGTTACTACCGCACTCTTTGACACCTAGAACTCTTAGAGCCAAAGGAAAGGGATATTTTAATATTAACAACATTAGTGGATAGAAAAAAGTTGTGGCCAACAATTGGACACCATATTTCTCAACACTTTTATAGCTTTGAAATCGACATATCAATTATGTAAGACATTTACTTCACACTGGAAAATAAATCTTATAAACCCTGTACTGAATGTCTTTTTTCGCTGGAAACCTAGTCGAATCCGTTTTTACCTTTTATCCCTAGATGTCGGCATTACTAAAATTATGTACGAACGTAAATAGCATCACAAACAGGTTCACCTGACCTTTCTAATAAAAAACTAAGAACTGTGTGGAAATAAAAGCAAAGAATGTCATCCACGTTATCCGTTAGTCTCGATTGGGTGCGAAATTAGCGAGCACTAGACCAAAAGCTTGGCTAGCGAATTTCCTACATCCTATACGCCCTACCAAATTATAACAACAATTGTTATCGTCTAAATTAAGCAAAAATGAATCTTATATTTTCAGTACAAGGATCAAATAGAATACAGAAACCTAAAAGTTAAATTTGCTGTCGCTAAAGCGGACGGCGGCGGAATTTCAACAAGTTGGACGATTGCTTCAAAATACATGATTATGAAAGCGCTTATCCGAGTCTTTATTACAAGGAGGATAAGGTTGGATTTAGTCTGAGATATAGGTAGTATGAAGCGGTTGTTTGGAAGGCAGTGCCCCGCTGCCAGTGCAGACATTCTTGACGAATGCTGCCAAAAACCGGGCAGTTTTCACCTCGTTCACGGAGGAGTTTATTGTTTTATTTGAGCTTTAGTTTTGAACTGGATTTTTAGGCAGTTTAGCTTTGTGAGGACATTGTGAAAAATGTATAGAATGTGTATTTCAAATTGCTTGTTTGATAATGCCGGGGTCGTTCGTTGAATTTTTTGCTTTGCAGTTTCTATAACCTTAAAGTTAAGTCCTACTAAGGGTCTTTCTGATTTCATGTCAAATTGAGAAGGGAAGAAATATATGTAATAAAAATATTACATCTACCTACATTATAATGTATGTAAAACTATTGTTTATAATGAATAAATAGTAGTACGTTTATTAATCGATTATGAATCGCAAAAGTAAATAAATAAAAAAAAAGTTATCGGCCAAGTCAAAGTCAAGCCAAGTAATTGCATATAGGGCAAAATAATCATGTCTGTTGTATGGGAGCCCATTGAAATATTTATTTTATTCTATTTTTATGTATTTGTTGTTATAGCGGCAACAGAAATATATTATCTGTGAAAATTCCAACTGTTTAACTATTATGGTTCGTGATATACAAACTGGTGATATTAAAGACAGCGGAGTCTTCGTAATGGGGTCCCATTTTACCTGGGTACGGAACCCTAAAAAGACAGTCATTTAGTTGCAAGGACTAATTTTTTTTTAATAATTTGAACCATCAAATTATAAGGCAATCTTTTCTACGGTTTTAGTTTTATTTACAAAATTAATATAAAAAGAACAATATTAATATTTACAATATTAATGTAAATATAAAACTTTTCTTTTATTTAAAAAATCGATATAATTTTATTGTCATTTAAATTCCGAGTGGGAAGTTTTATTTTCAATTCATTGAATTAAACAGATCCTTCCATCAGCTCCGTGGAATACAGTATCCTAATTCCACAAATAACATTTACAAACCCGTGATAAGTCGAAACATTGCGTGGGCGGAACCTAGGAATCGATTGGCGCCGTGGAATAAAAATAACAGGCCGTATTACTCCGGATGAACATAAAACATTGGAAGTACAAGCCAAGTAGGTATAACTTTTATCAAAAAAGTTATATATTGATTACTTAGGAGAAAGCGCACAGAAAATTGAAAAAAAAAATGGTCAGTAAAATTTCAATTTCACTAACTAATGTGTCATTAGCAGTTTTAAGAACGAGTAGAATCAGTATTCAACTCTTTTATTGCTGTAAACCGCTCTCGGTCACGGGTAGACAGTCTACCCGTGACCACGAGCGGTATAACCCGTTCTAATCTTAAAGTAGTAGGTATCGTAACTTTTTTAATTTTATCGCGAATAAGTCCCGTTTACAGCAAAATACGTGAGTATATGTAAAAGTCGTGAAAGTCTGGAAACAGTATTCTACACGCCCTTAAACTGAGTTTGTCATCTACAGCTTTAGTAACTACATGTTATATAATCGAATCCCTGAGAACTTTGTAACATAACCCATTTAATTCAATCTCTTTGAGTTATCCCTCACTTTGATGCACAGCTTCTTGGAAGGATACCAGTACGAAAACCAATTAACGTTAGTCTTACCTTACAATTTGTCCAGCAATAAACAAACGGGCGACTATATTACGGAAAGGGATGCGACTGATTGTACCACAGCAAGATTTAGACGTCAATAAATTTAGTCCACCGGTGGGCAAGATTTATGTGTATCTACAGAGAATTCCACACCTCCGCTTAGTGTTAGCATTGTATGAATATTTGCACTGTATTGTAATTTGGAACGTTTTGCATACGGGAGTGTGTTGTTACAATTGTGCTTGTGTTATTTGAGGATTCGGAATATAGAATTGAAGTTCGTGGTTCTAATGATAGGGTGGGTGAACGTTCTTTTTCGTTCTTAGGCTTTCTGACAGTTATCCTGCAGTAATATTTTTCATAAAGTTTTCCGTACTTAGTTATTTAATGCAGCAGTTTTTACGACTTAAACAGTTACACTACCTTAGACTGCCACACGGTGGCGAATTGATCGTGTGTGCGACTTCTGTGCTTGTGGTCTCGGGTTGAATCCCCTGGTCGGACCAAATGTTTGTATGATCTGCAAATATTTGCTTCAAAGTTTGGGTGTTTTCATCTATATTTCTAACGTGTATTCACAAAAAGCATTTATGTATTTATATCAGTTGTCTAGTATCTACAGTACAACTCCGCTTAGTTTGAAACTAGATGGCATCGTGTGTCAGATGTCCGAAATACTTCATCAACAACTCATAATGTCCCACTAATGGACTCGGATCTTCTCATAAGAGAGGGCTAAGGCCATACGTCCCCACGCTGGCCGAGTACGGGTTGGGGAATAGCAAGACACGTTGTGGCTACGTAATCTTGCCGTTGGATGTTTTTAAGCCGCCAAAATGCCTCCAACCTCCAACTAAGCTTCACAACTGCTATGTTATGATAACAACCGGGACCGACAGCTTATACCTATTTATTTATTTATACACGCTCAGTGGAACCGCGACCGAAAGTTGGTATAGAATTAGAAAAGGAAATAACATTTTGATGTTTCTATCCTCAGATGGCGAGCCAATCAAATTGCCAGAGAACTTGGAGAGTCTCCCGAGAGCGGAACACTTCGCCGCGCAACGACACAGATGGAACACCAATGAGGTTAGTCCATTGTTTTAGAATTTGAATACACCTTCTTGGTGGTCAGTGTTGCTCTGTGCCTTCTACTACTACTGTCTTGCAAAAACATAGTAGTTCATTGTTTTTAAACTTTTTTTTTATATTACTTACCAAAGTGACTCCAATCTCACTGATGGAAAACATGAGTAGAATCCAGGAGTAGGGGTCACTATCCATATTGTGACGTTAAGCAATGCAGCATGGTGACCCACGCCATGGCGGACTGGTCAGATGTTTCTGCATCGTACTCCCGGCCTCTGGAAGCCGGGAGAATGATGCAGAATGATTGAGCTATTAGATTAGTGTGACTTTTAAATAATTTAAAAGGTTATCTTATATAACTTCCATATTCGACGTTTCGAACGGGTGTAAACGTCACACACTCTTCTAAAATTTCTCAAATTTGGACAGCAGCCTAAACGCCTTCAGTTTTTATTCAAGCAATGAATTTTTATCATGTAAAATTGACTTTATTCGATCTGACACGTCTTTTGCAAAAAATTCTAAAGCTTTTTGCACCGACATACCATAAATAAATTCACTCGAACACAGTAACGCGCCCAATAATGTAGTTGGATAAAAAATCTGATCAAAAATTAAAGTGTTTTTCAAGCTAGGGGGTGCTAACGGTAGGGATTACTTTTCTAAGATACTCCTGGTTCCCCGGCCAATGGAACCTGATACGGTGTGCGCTTTTTGGCCGGTACGAGTCCGGCTTAACCACTGGCTGGGTGGTATCCGGGGGGATTAAGAAAAAGTTTGTGCAAAATTAAATGCATTTGTGTGTATGTATGTAGTTAGGTACACCCATCTAAGTACTGACCGCGTCGTCGTTGCTTACCCTTGGTGATTGTGGTTGTCTATGAGCGCTGAAAACGATGACGTAATATTAAAATTATTTTAAATTACACATTATACACGTATGAAAGTACTCCTAGTTATTCTTTAATGTGTATTCTGGACTACAATAGTGTAATAATGTGTTCTGATAACTTTCCTTATCAATCGATAAAGGTAATGAAACACGATTTTACCTCGTCATATGATGTGTAAGAAATATTAGTGTTATCATTAGTAGTGTAAGCTATAATTTTGCTTATCAATCTAAGGTCATTGTACGACTATTTACATGTCATAATAATACCCTATTTACATAATTATTTTGACATTTGACTATTTGTTAGTATAAACTGACCTTATTATTTGTTTGATATACGTACACATGAACTAATATACATATACATAGATAGAATAGAACATCGTAGATACTCAAGATGATTAAAATCTAAGGTATACTTCAGATCATTTTTAACCAGGAGGTTTTCAATTATAATTTTTTTGTATTTTTTTTCTGCCACCATAATATAATGTACTCACTCACCATTAGAGTGATGATCATCACTCTTAGATTCTGCTCATACTTTCCATCAGGCATACTAGAATATAGAAAAGAGTAAATACGGATTATTCACGAGTCTTACTAATCTGAATTTTTGGCTGGCTTGGCCTCTGAAAGAATGAGTGAGGATTGAGCCCCGCTGATTTAAGCATGAATGGGCCGGCTCGACCGTACTACCTCGTACTACCCAGTACCCAGTACTACCCTCACACAGAAGACCAACCTAAATTGACAGCGTTCGAGCTGTCAATTTCTGTCAAGTTTTGCATCATTCCCTCGGCCTCCGAAGGCCGGGAGAATGATACAGAAACATCTCACTAAGTGGCCATGGTGAGGTCACCATGCTGCATTGTATGCAATCAAATGAGGATTTTGGCCCCTAATCCTCAGGAGTATACTCATGCTTTTCATCAGTCAGAGTAAAGTCACTTTGGTTAGCTTAAATGTAAAAAAAAATCCTATCAGGTGGCCCATCAAATGGCGGCCGGCGAGACGTCCCAAATACAGCTAGAAAGATGATATTTTTAAGTGATATGGGAGTAAAGTGATATAAGAGCAAAGTGCTCAACGGGTTTAACTGGCGCAGAATAGAAAAGAATCCATTAAATTGTAAAAGGTCAAGACAAATTTTGAGTCGCTTTACAAACGAAAAAAGTAAAATGATTATTTGAATTTATCGTTACCAACAATTTTGGGATACGATTAGGATAACAGAACTACGCCTAAGAAACAGCAAGAAGCTCCATTAGTAATATTTTCCAGGTTATAGGTAACATTTATTTTTCACAATACCTTTCCGTATTAATGCTCTCACTTCAATTTCTAAAACTAAAGCAATTAAGCTTTACCTTGTTATTCATTTGTTCGTAACCTATAAACGTGAAAACATATTAACATGAATAGTACGTAACATTAGTATAACGCCGACGCACTATCGCGCGGTATAAATCGCGGTTACATGTATTATTCAAATAAATGCGAACGTCTCATATCTACGCGAAGCAATGTTTTAGTCTACTTAGCCCCGCGTAGATTAGCTTTTCAACCCCTACTAATGTTAGTTTGTCACATATCTAATATTTTATTCTAGTTGGTAGTAATATTTCTTTGGATTTGAACTTATTTTTAGACGCTTTTTATTAGCTCCACCTGTATGTTTGTATGTTTGGAACCGACTCCTTTGGGCGTGATTTTGACCCACTCTAAATGACCAGATTTCGTTCAAACTTTGTAGATTTATCGAGGACCGATGACAATACACTAATTTGAAAAAAAAAAAAAAAATCTGTTTTAGTCTAGAAAAAATAAATTGTTTTAAAAACTAAACAAACACGCTTTCAAAATAATTTTAATGTAACAAAGCATGGGGTGCTTTCTGGAAATATTTCACTAACGATGCCCCACGCTTTTTACATTTTTTTTTAAGTATATGCCCGCCAAAGTGACTACACTCTGCCTGAACGAAGGCGTGAGTAGAACCCAAGAGTAGTGGTAATCATCACCTATCGCAGTACACCACTATGACCGATTTTGGGCTTCTCGCATCCAGCTCCTGCCAGCCATCTTACGCAGGTCGTCACTCCGCCCGTGGGCGTCCTACTCTACGTACGTAGGAATCGTTTTAGGAATGAGGTGATACGTCAGACAACTAAGGTCATCGACATAGCCCACCGGATTAGCAAGCTGAAATGGCAGTGGGCTGGCCATATTAGCCGCAGAACTGGTCACCATACAATCTAGTGACCACACTATGGCGTCCTATTAAAACATTATCATCATCATCAACAGCCTTTAACAGTCCACTGCTGGACATAGGCCTCTCCTTAGAAGGAGGTTTTGGCCTACTATACCACGCTGGCCAGACGCGTTGGTATAGGGTTGGTTTCAAGTTTTCCTTCTCTTTGCATTGATGTTGTCTTGCGTAGTTTACTCCTTAGTCGCCTTTTACGACACCCGCGGGATGAATAGGGGTGGTGACACTCTGTATTCTTAATCCGTCACCACACGGACACTATTAAAACACTTCTTCATCATTGAACTTCTGGTCTCTCACTCACCAACGAAACACGACAGTAAATTCTTGCTGTCACTTTAAGTAATTATTGTAGGAAATAATGTAAACTCATTAAAAAGTAAATTGATACTTTTAAATCTTCCTTTCTTTAATGGTATTGATCGGCAAACGAGGAGACGTTTAGGGGAGGGAGAGGGCGTCACGGGATTGAAGAGCTAAGAAAGAAAAAGAATATACTCGTCTTTTTAGTTCTCAAAAACCCAATTGACAATAAGAAGCTTTCAGAGGGCACACTAAAGAGCAAGTACGTGAGTGGGACAACATTCATATACTTGGCAATATATGAATTTTTATGTAATATATGAATTACTAGATTTCGCCCTCGGCTCCGCCCGCGTGTATCTCGATTATTGCAGTAAATAGTAGCCTATGTGTTATTCTGATATATAAGCAATATTACTGCAAATTTTCGTTTAGTAGTTTTTGTGTGAAAGAGCAACAAACATACATACTCACAAACATTAGTAGTATATTTATGTTTTTTATATAAACTCGGAAATTTCAAATATATATGTATATTAATATTCAGAAGCGCTCATAGCCGAGTGGCCTTAGGTGATTGGAAACGATCACCAAGGGTAAGCAACGACGGCGCGGTCGGACCTAGATGGGTGACCGTTTGTGGCATTTTATATAATGAGCGTTTCCGTGATTCGGAGGTCACGTTAAGCAGTCGGTCCCGGTTGTTGTCATAAGACAGCAGTCGTGAAGCTTAGTTGGAGGCCTTCGGGCGGCTTAAAAACATCCAACAGCAAGATTTACGTAGCTACAACGTATCTTGCTAGTCCCCAACCCGCACTCGGTCAGCGTGGGGACGTATGGCCTTAACCCTCTCTTAAGAGGAGACCTGAGCCCAGCAGTGGGACGTTATGGGTTGTTGATGATGTATATTTACCCGACATTCAGGGTATTTCATGATCATCTTTCTTTATTATCAACCGTTTCAATCTCGACAACTTTCTGTAATACAGGGTAGCGCTAACCCATCAAGGTCAGATGAAGCCATTAATTTTCCTACGGTGACGTTTTTACGGGGTCTGCTTTAGGAATCTAATATTAAACCTAAATGTTCTATACTTTTCTCGTGACGCAATTAAAATATCCCAAAATCTAAATTTGACTGAATTATAAAGTTGTGTAATAATGTCCGTGTGGTGACGGATTAAGAATACAGAGTGTCACCACCCCTATTCATCCCGCGGGTGTCGTAAAAGGCGATTAAGGGATAAACTACGCAAGACAACATCAATGCAAAGAGAAGGAAAACTTGAAACCAACCCTATACCAACCCGTCTGGCCAGCGTGGTATAGTAGGCCAGTACCTCCTTTCTAAGGAGAGGCCTATGTCCAGCAGTTCACTGTTAAAGGCTGTTGATGTGATGATGATGTATGATAATAAATTTTTGAATATCTGACAAAGAACGTCATCTAGCAACAAAATAACCAGCCCATGTACTATGAAAACTAGAAATACTTTTATAGAAATAGAGAATACTTTTGTTTTATTTTTTTCATATTTGACTTCTTTTTATCTTTTAAAATACAACTCCCGTACTAGAAATATTCATATGTCGTTCCGTATGTTTATAGGATGCTACAAACATACAGAAAAGAGCGCAAAGAACACTCAGAGTCAGACTTACCCTATTCAAGAGTTACCCTAAATGTTTTTTTTAAATCTATCATTATGTCTACTCTGTGTGTGTATCCTCATTGTGAATTAAAAGTCAGCACGGTTATAACTATAGCGATCTAGTGAAATGCTTCTAGATCATTGCATACGGTCTCACAATATTGTCACTTTAGGTTGATCTTCGGTGCTAGGGTAGTACCGCCCCGATTGAGTCGACCCATTCGTGCTAAAATCAGCGTGGCCCTTGACACCTCGAAAACATGGGTTTAAAACTTTGAACATTAAACTTTTAGCGCAGTAGTACGTTACCTGTGCAGTCATATGCGAGTTCATGGTACGAACAGAGTTAATGAAATGCGTTTGGTGTAAATTTAACAGCGGCGTGTTGTGTGTAACTGTTGTTACGTTACTGAATGGGCTATATTACGGCTATGCCATTACCATCTTCCTGGTTCGAGGTCAACGCATTGTGTTATATTGCAGTGGGTATTAACTGTTTTTTTTTACAGTTGACTATCTGCCTGACATTAATTCTTTATTTTAATTTCTTTAAGTCTATAGAGATTATTATATTTACTTCAACACACTGATGCCAGAAATTTGTGATTTGAATTTACAAAATGTTTTATTAAGTAGTTAATTTATTTATCTAATAATGTGATATTTTTTGGGACATTTGAGAAACAGTGCCTGTTAAGAATTAATACTACTATGGCGTATTAGCTGTGAAAACCCCGCACCGCGCTAACTTCACTTCGCTGCGGACCGATCTTAGATCACTGTGTATTAAATATTAAACAAGAAAATCAAGAATTTATTATTGGAGTAAACCTATCAAACAGTGCTATCTAGTCCGAAATTAAGCAGAACTTGTACTATAGATACTACTAGACAACTGATATAAATAAATTAATACATTTTTTTTTATAAATACATATAATATAAATTACAAACGAATATGTTTTGAATAATAAATGTGGTAAAATGAAATTCATTATTTTTGCGTGAAATTCAAGGCTGAAACTGAGTCAACTAATCACAAAACTGTCAGAAAAGTTATTTAGTATGAAATCTCATCTTGCCAACAACATTTAGTGGGACCCGTTAGGACTTATACAACGCGAGCTACATATCACTAAAGCCATCTATCGGAAAAATAAGGGAATTATTTTTACTAAACTTATTATGTGCCAGTATTAATTATACCACAGAATACATTATGGTACCAGTACAGAAGACTCACTTCAAAAAATAAATTAAAGAAATAGGGACCCTTGGTGTCATTACATTCAGTTCAATTCAGATTGCACAACGCCGAAGCACCTACGATTATATTTACCTTTAATTGCGTCTCTTTCCATCGTGTAACTCTTATCAGTTCTGTCGTAATCAGGTATGTCTTTTTTTTAAAATAATTTTAATTTTGGTATAATAACTAATTTTTCTCTAGCACTGTACTTTAGTGAAAAAATAACTGTAGGTACTTTTGTCAACAAATGACACATCAAAATATCTGTTCTCGTCGTATGTATTTACGTACGACACGAACAGATTAGTTCCTAACACTTAAAATCTTTTATTCAGACATCCGTAAACAGAATTAGATCTTTTACATGAATTAGAAGATCGAGGTTTGTTATTAGAAATAATTGCTTGTATCGAAAAGTATGAAAAAAAATCAATAATGTATTGATTTTTTGCGTGCGTTAGCGACAACCCACCGAAATGGCCTGCGCGGGCAGGTAAGCGACTATACCTAAAGTGCGGAGTTGACACCCCCGGAATGATTATACTAAAAAACTATATATTAAAAGTCACAAAATAATAATGTTACAGCTTCAATAGGGCGGTGCTGAAGTTCGCTAATTTCTAACGCTAATTAGAACTGTTTAAGAGAGATCAATTAACAGAAAATTGCGGAAGGTTCTTTGTACAAACGTATTCTTAATCAAGTTATACGTAAACGTTTATCTAAATAAACTCGCTCGTGTTTCCAACTAATTAAATTGCCTTCCCAAGCAAAACATATTATACGTAAGTAACCTTAATCTTCAGGATCAAATTATTTATACATGAATATAAATACATAAACCTTTAACAACAACCTACAACGTCCCACTTTTGGACTTAAGTTTCTTCTCAGGAGAGGGTAAAGGCCATACGTCCCCATACTGGCCGAGTGCGGGTTGGGGACTGGCAAGACACGTTGTGGCTATGTAATCTTGCCGCTGGATGTGTTGAAACTGTCTGAAGGCCTCCATGTGAGCTTCACGACTGTTATCTCATGATAACAACCGAGACCGAATTCTTAAATTGACCTTCGAATCACGGAAACGCTCATTGCGTGTGTATGTTGGTTATCGCGTTAAATAATAGCAAATGTCCTTCCATAAGAATCAAATAAAAGATTTTATTGTAGGTAAATTTCATGAAAACCGGTTCAACCGGTGTGAAAGTGTAATAGCAAGCCAGACAGAGTTACTTTCGAATTTATTATTTTTTACGCATAGTAAGATAATAATTATCAGTGTGATATGGTTATTCAGTTTGAAAAGCCGTAGTCACGTGTTGCTAAGGTATTATGGTACATTTCTATGTAAAATATGTTTTCGTAGTACGGTTTTACTTTTTAGTCTGTTTTTTTTAAATAAGTAATACTAAATAAATATTTCAGAAATTTACACACAAGGTCACCTAGTCCCAAACTAAGCAGAGCTTGTATTATGGGTACTATACAAGTGATATAAATACATAAACAAACTTTTTCTTAGAAAACACCCAGACTTCGAAACAAATATTTGTGGATCGGACAAATATTTGGTCCGACCCGGGAATCTAACCCGAGACTTCTTTGCTATATAGGGTAAACTATACTATTGTTGGCATCTTATCAGTCATTGGCACTTTGCATTTTAAGCACAAATATTAAGAAGGCATATGGTAAGATTATATGTCCGTATTTATGCAAAATGGAACCACTCGACAAATTTCATTTTTTGCTTTCATTGAAGAATACTTATTTAAAAGTGGTCTAAATTCTCATACAAGAAAGAACCACATGATTTTTCACTTGGAAACAAGGTATACTAAAAGCAGAATAGAACCAAAAGCAATAATAAACATTATCTGTAAAGCAAAACGGAACCACAGTACAACAGGACCCTATTGTTCTAACAAATAAACGATATTACTACCATTTCATTTTATACAAAACAGATCCACATACACTTGGTACCATTTTACATTACACGTATTTCTATTATTAACGATTATTTTTAATACACCAAATGGAACCAAGTTTCTGTGGTTTCGTTGTGCGTAAAATAAATTCATACTTAGTTGCATATTTCTTTTTTACAAAATAGAACCACAAGCATTCGGTTCTTTCGTGTATAAATAAATATTGTAAAACAGTAGAACCACTAGTATGTGATTCCATAATGTATATAACGATTTGAAACATATGACCACTGAAAGGTACCAAAATGACGTGACTTGTTACATGTCTCTCATTTCAAACAACGAAATATTTACTTTATTTCATTGCATGTATTGCTCAAAGTGCAATGACTCAAAGTTTCAAAGTAAAACGTTAAAAATCTGCCAAAACAGGTGACATTCAACGAAGTAGTTCGAATTCGACGACCGTTTTTTTTCTCTGCGAATAAAGTTATGTTGCTTTTGTTAATTTCTTTCGAATTAAGTGTTAAAATGTTAATTAGAGGCAAGCAATTGTTGAATTAAGATTTATAGATCAACACCGAAGTATGGGCCTCCGGTATTCTGTCACTCGGTGAAACACAACGCAATCGCTGTTTCATACCGGTTTTATTTTTATTTATTTATACTTTATGCACATAAACAGTGACAAGGGTGGACTTAATGCCGTAGGCATTTACTGCCAGTCGGCCTTAGGGAGCGCGTGATGCAGAGTAAATGCACACAACTGAATCATATACCTAATTTATTTTAAAAAAAATCAATTAGGTATATTATCAGTTAGAAGGCCTATATTTGCGTACATACAACAAGTAAAGGAGAAAGTAGGAGTCGTTGCCTATCAAGAGGTCAAATGGATTGCGGAAAATAGACAGGAGTGGCGATTGCTCCACCGACAAGGGACTGATCCTTAGAAGGAGATTTAAAAAAATAAATAAAGGATTCATACTTAAAGACTAAGTAGCAATGCTATTAATACACATTATAGATACGGATTCATATTTATTCACATAAAACTTTGTCCAGTTTTAGCCATCTTAACCTCGAAAGGGAGTGCGTTCCACAATAGGGCAGATTGTACGAAGAAAGTTGAGTGGAGGAAATCAGAACAGTATGTGGGGGGCAATGAAGAAGTGACTTATTAGAAGATCTAAGATTTTTAGTATGGTTTGCAACTAGATACTGTAAGAACTTGGAGAAAAGAGTATTTAATAAAGGGTAGTTAACGCCCGTATCTCTCTACGTTGGTGAATCAGAAGCCACTTCAAATGAGAGCGATACTCAGACACGTGATCATATTTACGTAAATTAAAAATGAAGCGAATGCAATTATTGAGAAGACGGTCAAGCTTATCAGCAGATTTGCATTCAGGTCAAGGTAACACACATCACCATAGTCGATTATGTGGAATATTAGGGTCTGGATTTGCAATACCTTAGTTTTCACTGGCAGAAAATTCTTAAGCCTATAGATCCGCAACGAGAATGTGACCTTCTGACACACAGATGCAACTTGTTTTCGCAAGGTGAGAGTTGTGTCGATATATAATCCGAAGTCCTTCACACTTTCGCAGAATGGTGTAACCATACCAGTAGATCAGTGGTGGGAGTGAGTCCAGGTCAAGCTGGCTCATACGGCGGTTACTTCTGATGATAATACCCTGATATTTATTCGGGTTCATCGATACGCCAAACATATCGGACCAGTGTTTAATGGGCGCCAGGTCACTATTTACCATGGAGACCGCGGACGATACACAACGCACAACTCTGATTGATAATATAGTTGCAAGTCATCAACATAAAGATCACAAGAACACTGATAGAGGTGATAAGCTTAATGAAGATAGAAGATAGAACAAGTGAAAGAATACCGCCTTGGGGAACGCCAACAGCGAGACCACATCAACCAGAGGAACAATCTTCCACCTTGATTGACTACTGACGATCCCGAAGGTAAGACGAGAACTAGTCTAGCGCTTCTTGAGAGACCGAGAAGTGGTATAGGATAGCAAGGAGGAGTTTTAAACTGTCAGTATTGAAGACATTCGAAGAATCAACCAGTACTACGGCCGTAACCTTAGCTTCTCCATTCCTACTTATATATCGCCAGTCCCTTTCAAAAGAGCAGAAGCTGTGCTATGGCCATCAGGGAAGCCAGTATCACCCGCGAAACTAGCCGATATTCAGTCCATATTAAATCTCATTCCACAAGATGCACAGACTTTTTATTGGTCTCAATTGTGGTGATACAATAAAAGATGACATAAATAGACAAGACTCGGTGGATTTCGAAATCTAATTTGATGATAACGTCGAATAAACGTGTATTTTTGGTGAATTAAAGATTTTTTTAAAGATAGAATTAAAGGTTGATTTATATTTTGAAATCCCTGGGTTGTGGTTCTTTTTTGTATATGAGAAAACATATCAATTACTGAATGTTAAAAGGAACCACATGCACATTTTCTTAATTATCTAGAAAGTTTAACAGGAATCAAATCAAATTTAAATACAAAAACTTAAAGTAGTGATATATCAATTAATCTAAATAAAGTTAATAGTAATTTTACTTAATCTAACAGTGCTGTGTGCTGTGATTAATCTAACACATATTTTTGTAAATCCTTTGATATCTCTAAAGTGTGTTTTTGCTGGGTGGTTCCTTTTTGCATAAATACGGACATATTATATTATCTTTTATTTCGAGTTTATCATGAATTTGATGTTGTGAATAGTGTTAATATGTTTTGTTTTGAGTTAAATTATCGTTTTGAGTGTATTTTTTCACATTATATCCATTATAAGCCAATGAATGATTGCTATCTGATATTAACTGTACTTTTGATGCCAATCACTGTACTTTTCGGAACGTTTCTAAATTTCATTAATTTTTATTTATTAAACTGTGTTTATCTAAATGAATGTGTTTTTATTTCTAAATTAATAAATTATTAAAACGTTTTATGAAGATTAAATTAGAATCTGACATCTAGTTTAGTTTTTAAAAACAAATCTTGGCTAGATAGCCTTAAGGTGCCAATCATTATACAGTTTACCCTATATATATTTTGAAGCCTGCCAAAATGACTCCTACCATCGACATTGTGAGTGCAAGCAATACAGCATGTTGACCCACTCTATGGCGACCTAGTGACATGCTTCTGAAACATTGGGCCTCCGGTCTTGAACTTACCAAAACAACTTCAGTGTACAATGTATCCTACTAGCTATTGCCCGCGGCCCCGCCCGCGTGTAGATTATCGCGGTAAATAGAAGCCTATGTGTAATTCTGATATGTAAGCTATATTATTGAGAAGTTTCATTAAAATCCATTCAGTAGTTTTTGCGTGAAAGAGCAACATACATACATACATACATACTCATAAACTTTCACGTTTAATATTAGTAGGATATCGCGTCGGACTTTACAAACATACATGAGACGAGCTGAAAGAACAAGTAGACTCAGTGCAACAATTCGTTTCGTGTCAGGACAACAAAGTATTGTATCAAATGGGGTTTGAACTCACAATAGACAACGCAGTAGAAAGTCGCTTTTTGGCTGTCTTAAGGTGCAGACACATTATCGGACGCGGCTGACGGATGCGGCTGACACAGAGCTGTGCACACTATCTGACGTAAGTCGCAGACGTGACCTTTGACTGACCTTAAGCGTTCGGACGTCTGAAAGAAATCTAATGTTGCCAAATGTACGATTTAAATCGTATTCATAAAAATGAAATAATAGCTACTAATGTTATCTAACATGCAGGCACTGGAATAATCGCAACTTTGAGACTCTTGATTTTACATTTAATTAGATTAAAACTGTCCGTGTGGTGACGGATTAAGAATACTTGACTGCACGGTTGGCCTAGTGGTTTAAGCGGTCGCCACGCCGCTCTCTACTGCGCCAAGTGTCGTGGGTTCGAATCCCACGCGGGATAACACTTTGTGTGATTCACAAATTGTTGTTCTGAGTCTGGGTGTTCTTTGTGTCCGTTTCATGTATGTTTGTACAGGAATTCATATTCCTGTACAAACATACGCCCCCGCGACACAGGAATTCATATTCCTAATGCGGGAGTTGTCTTTAAAAAAAAAAAAAAAAAAAAAATACTGAGTGTCACCACCCCTATTCATCCCGCGGGTGTCGTAAAAGGCGACTAAGGGATAAACTACGCAAGACAACATCAATGCAAAGAGAAGGAAAACTTGAAACCAACCCTATACCAACCCGTCTGGCCAGCGTGGTATAGTAGGCCAAAACCTCCTTTCTAAGGAGAGGCCTATGTCCAGCAGTGGACTGTTAAAGGCTGTTGATGATGATGATGATAATTACAGGATTTTTCTTGTTTTTAATGCCCTCCCTACAATGCATTCTATTCATTACTATCATTAAATTATCCAAATTTAATATAAAGACAAAAATATAGATTTACTGTTTTTAAAATTGAAATTTACAGTTTTCTACAGTGTTTTTGAAGCCTATATACAGTTTTGCTCCATGCTGAATGCTGGGGTTGGCAACCCTGCGCGTCCGCAAGCAACGTCCGAAAAGACTGTGCACATTAACAGTTGCGGCTGTCAGCCGCATCCATCAGCCGCGTCCGATAATGTGTCTGCACCTTTAACCACTACGATATTCGTGCACTCTCTGTATCGAGCGCGTGGGTACAAAGGAATTAATTAATTAAGTTATTAAACCGTCATAAAATATTCACAAGAACGTTTAACATCAGCCTGAAATATGTAAGTGACAAGGAGTTCAGCCATATTAGGATAATCCATATTCATAAGGGAGATTTTAACTTGATATTGGACAGAGTATAAATGATGACATTAATGGAAGATTAAAGCCCAGTCCATCCCTTGCCGAAAGGTTTTATCCTTTCTAATATTATGAATAAGAAAGTTACTCCGGCTGTCTGTCTGTTACGCTTTCACAGCTAAAACGCTTCACCGATATCAATGAAATTTGGCATCTAGATACTTTTATTCTTGAGAAAAGCTACTCTTTATTGCGGTATCCAATACACGTGCGGTTGGAGACGCAGGCAAAGGCTAAATGCGAAAGTAATGTTGTCTGTCCGTCTGTTTCACTCCTAAACCGATGAACTGATTTTAATGGATTTTGGTATAGAAATAGACGAAGCTTTGAGAAAGGACATGGGCTACTTTTACCAGGACAACCGACATCCACGCGGGCGGAGCCACGAGTAAAAGCTAGTTCTTCAAAAGTTTCGTGTAATGCTTTCGGTTTCGATCGAAATTTGACCATAATTCTTCTCTCCTCCAAATTCAAATTCAAATTCAAAATTCTTTATTCACTTAGGATGCAATACATCTCTTGTGACTGATTAAAAATTAGAACTTATGCTAATTTAAAAAAAAAAAAAACAACAGCCTTAGTGGGTACAACATAGTAGGAGCATCTACTTACAACAAAGGTAAAAACTATATGTGCTCAAATATTGGCCAAATTACTGGTAACGAAAGATTAAATATAAAATATTAATTATAAGATCAAAAAAAAGAGAAGAATGGCCTTTATTAGTCACGTAGAATCTTTACTTACACAAGTAAAATCATGCTCTTAAACAATGTGATAACAACATTCACATGAGTAGAATAAAATGATAAGGAGCAAGTAGTCAAATCCATTTTTCTTTATCATTTAAAAATTCGTCAACTGTTTAATAACCTTTACGTATAAGATAAGTTTTGACTACATTTTTAAACTTTTCCACTGATAGACTAACACTAACTGGTAACCTATTAAAAAATCGCACGGAAAGACCCATAAATGAATTATGCGTTTTATGTAGCCTATGATATTGACCTACTAATTTATGCTTATGTCTCGTGTTCACCGAGTGAACGTCACTATTCCTGTGATATAAATGCATATTTTGTTTTATAAACATAATGTTTGCAAATATATATTGTGATGCAACTGTCATAATGCCTATCTCTTTAAACTTTTCTCTAAGGGAAACTCGTGCACCTAGTTTGTAAATCGCACGCACTGCACGTTTTTGGATTCTCCATATTATAAAACTTGAACTGTACTAAATTTCATTCTCCGATCACATAGTTTTCGTACAAAGATAAAGTTACTTTTGTTTTTAACCACTTCAAAAAAGGAGGAGGTTCTCAATATATATATAATCTCAATAATTTCGTCGTTTATGAACGATTTCAAAAAATATTTTGCATTGAAATACGAGTAGCTTACAGGTAGTCCCATCGTCACCATATCGGGATCTGATGATGTGATCCCAAAGAAATCGAGGGAACTCCTCAAATATCATAGGTACAATTGTCGCGATTTGGGTACTCGGAATAGTTTTTCTTTGAAGTCGGTTTCTTTTTGATAAAATTATACATTAATATGTACCGAGTCTTTATAATAATATTAAGTACTAGGAGAGTCTCGTGGCGTTACCCGCGTTTATTGTTGTGAGACCTAATAAGATGTTTCTGCTTCATTCTCTCGACCTATGACGCAGAATGATTGGACCTCCGTTCTCACACTCACCAACGAAAGCACAAATGCTGTCATTTTAGATCAGTCTTCTATGTATTAGCAGGGGGGTGTCACTCCGCACTTTAGGTATAGTCGGCCGCTTGCCTGCCCGGCAGGCCATTCCGGTAGGTTGTCGCACGCACGATACGCGTCACTTTCGTCGCCGCGTCGCTCTCGCGCATTATTGAATTTTTTATACTTTTCGATACCCACAATGGCTTCTAATGACAAACCTCGATCTTCTAATTCATGTAAAAGATATATTTACGGATGTCTGCATAAAATATTTTAGGTGTTAGATAGGAACTAATATGTTAATGTCGAACCTAAATACATACGAAGCGAAAAGATATTTCGATGTGATATTATTTAAACGTCATTTGTTGACAAAAGTACCAACAGTTATTTTTTCACTAAAGTACAGTGCTAGAGAAAAAGTAGTTATTATACCTATATTAAAATTATTTTTAAAAGAAGACATACCTGAATACTTCACAACAGATAAGAGTTACACGGTAGAAAGATACGCAATTGTAGGTAAATATAATCGTAGGTGCTTCGACGCTGTGCAATCTGAATTGAACTTAATGAAATGACACCAAGGGTCCCTATTTCCTTGATTTACTTTTCGGAGTGAGTCTTCTGTACTGGTACTATAATGTATTCTGTGGTAATTGTATAAATTGTTATGAAATATGGTAACACATCTTCTATTAATACAAATCCCTTTTTATTCCAATCCCTGCACGTCACTATGACCATCCATAGTATAAAAGAAATCCCAACATCAATATGTGCCGTCAAAGTTCCACCTAACCCTCACAACTAAATTGGTACTTTAGCACAAGTTTGTAACGAGCGTCATTTGCTCAGGTCACTTATACCCCTTATCCCTATTCAATATAACACTTTGCTGGACGTTAGAGGGTTTGCTTTCACTGATTTGTGTGGTAATAAGGATGGCGATATCTTGAATCAGTATAAATGGTTTGAAAGTTTAATTCTTTGAAGCTGTCTTTGCATGGAATTTGAAAATTTTAATGCTATGTCAGAATTAACATCTGTAGTATTTGAAGTAACTGTTTTAGACGTTCGCAATTCATAATCTTTGAGGAATTCATCACGGTTCAATGAATAGAAGCCGAGCATTACTACAATATGTTGCAAAAACTAAGAAAATTTAGAAAAGTAAACGATTTCATAATACATTTTAGACAAGTTAAGTCGCGGGCAAAACCTAGTATGTTTTAAATGTTGGGAAGAATTGAAAAGCCTTATCTTTTATAACTTCCGTTTGCATGATAACTTATGGTAATTAGGCGGTTCGTTATGGTTATGGGATTTTGGGAAACAGAACCTCATTGTTTTTAATGCAAATTTTAATGGGGATTGTTGTTTTAGGATCTGCTGTAAAATATCGATTTATGTTATTATTGTATTCATTAGTTATTAAATAAATATTTAAAATCATAATTTGATAACTAATGGTTTTGGGACAACTCCCGCATATTAGAAATATAAATTTCTATGTCGCAGGGGACTTTACAAATATACATGAAACGGATACAAAGAACACCCAGACTAAGAACTGCAATGTGTGAATCAAGCAAAGTGTTATCCCACGTGGGATTTGAACCCACGGCACTTCGCTTAGTAGGAAGCGGCTTGGCGACCGCTTAAACCACTAGGCCAACACTGCAGTCAATGGTGTACCTTATACACACGGAATGTCATTTTTATGTGCAGAAAAGTGCGAAAAAATTACAAAAATGCTTCAACAACAATTCAAAATCTATAATGATAAGTGATATTTATTTTACAAGTAAATCTTTTACAGATTGTCTCGGTGGAGCAGTAGTAGCGTAAGTGAATGTTGAGCTTGAGGTCTCGGGTTCAATTTTCGGGTCCGACCAAATGTTTGTGATCCGCAAATATGTTATGTTTTGGAGTTTGGATTGGATTAAGTATGTATTTGTGAAAAAAGTATGTTATATATTTATATCAGTTGTCTAGTACCTATAGTACAAGCTCTGCTTAGTTTTATGCCTAGATGACCTTATGTGTAAGATGTAAGAAGTATTAATTTTACAAATCTATTTACGCGTCGAATTTAGTATCTGGATGGTGCCGGCATTTCTTAAGACTTAATCTGGGAAGAAATGCCGAAACACTAACAATGTGTTATTGTTTCAAGGTCCTCAAATTTTCTTTTAATAAATGAATTGCGGCTTGCAAGCTTTCCTAGTCTCATTACTTGATGTGTTCGTGAGCCACTGCTATTGATCTCATTGTACAGGAATAGCGGTAGTCGTAGTCGGCATGTAATAAGGATTAATACCATCGAATTTAATCTAAGGGCATTTTCACAGTTTATAAAAGTACAATATGTGCTGAAAGAGGACCAGTAAGTACTGCCCAAATAAGACTTGGATATAGCATAGAAATCCTATAGAATAATAGTGCGTGATACGTGTTGTTCTATAAAAGATATTCATTATTAAAAAAAAAAATTGCAAAGGTTAAAAATCATAAATCCTGTCAAGTATAAGCTAGTATATGCTTCGAGTACATGTCTATAATATCTAAATTAGGCAGCAAATATCTTCAATCTCAGAGCAGGAATTGAAAGGACGTTAAAACCCTGAATATAGAAACGACTTATGACCCTAATGTTAAACACCAGCTCGGTCACACAACACCTTGTTCACAGTCTAGACGATTTTAAATCACCCAATTTATTTACAATCAAACTGAACCACAATATATTACCGAAGGCTTTAGTGGGCACGTTAAAACGTATAAAAGAGTCGATAGCACATTGCGTGACATTGCGTGCATAAAACCTTACGAAGGCTATACTTAGGTTCTGATTGTCTGTTGAGTATTTTACTACAATATTCAATTGCTTCTAATAATATAGTTCAAGATTCTAATATCTTCAAATACAGTTGCAAATTTTCTTTTAAGGTTTAAGAGTATTTTTGTTCAAAACTTTCTTGTTAGGCTCGCGTCTTTGATTATTTTAATTATTGTGGATGTTGTTTAAAAAGTGTACTTGCGATTAATTATCATCATCAGCAGCAGCCTTTAACAGTCCAATGTTGGATATAGGCCTATCGTTAAAAAAGTGGTGTTGGGCTACTACACCACGCTGACGGGTATGTATAGGGTTTGTTACCAATTTTGTTTTTGGTTTTATATAGCGGCAAAGTTACTCTACCCTGCCTGATAGAAAAAGTGGGTAGATACCAAGAGTGGGGCCCACCACACGAGCTGCGAATGCAGACCATAAAGTATGGTGAGATGCTTTTTCACTTTGCGTTCCGGGATCACTCGACACCACAGGAAGGAGTTAAGTTGAATTTGTTCTCCGTAGTTTATCCCTTTGTCGCCTCTAAGCCGCTCTCGACACAGAATGAATAGGGTTGGTGACACCCTGTATTTTTAATTCATCACCACGTGTACAGACACAATACATAAGATTGACTTTCAGAAAACAAAAAATCTAAACACATTAGCAATACAGAATAACAAGTTTTTTGTAGCATATTTTTCCAAATTCAATAGAAAACGTACAGATTTGTAAAATATATCTTTAAGAAGTAGAAATACCTACTTGACTTTAGCCTATTTATTTGTTCTTCTACAATTAATAAAAATCGTTGTCTTATTGATATTATTTTAGCATGTTGAATGACTGTAATTACATATTATGTACGCACTTAGTTCGTAAACTTAAACGAAAGTGCCGCGTAAATACATTTTCCTTACTCCAAATAACGTATTTTCAAAGTCTGTTTAGAAGATTCACGATACACTTACCGAAATTGTTTTCAATTCTTCTATTCTCGGTACAGTTTCTCTACAAACTTAAGTCTGGAGAACCATCTTCTACCCTATCGTGTTCAGTTTCGTAATCATGAAGTAGCTGTTTTTTCACTTTAGTAAAAGGTATGTTCTAATGATTGTTCATTTTATATTCCATTTTTTATCTTTTTATGGTAATGAGTAATGAGAAATAAAAAAACCAACCACACAAAAACAAAAAAAAACCTTCTTATATTTCATCTCAGTTAGATTATGAAAAGAGAGAAAAAGAAGAGAAGAAGAGGTCTCGGGTTCGATTCCCGGATCGGACGAAATGTTTGTGTGATCCATAAATATTTGTTTCGGAGTTTGGGTGTTTTCTATGTATAATATGTACGTATTTACGAAACAAAAGGATTTTTAGTTCTGCTTAGTGACTAGACGATGTTGTGTATAGGATGTTCGAAATATTTATTTATTATCATTTATTAATTTTCAATTTGAATAAAACAAATTAAATTGAAATTTAAAATATTTCCAAAATTAATTATACAAAAAGTTAAGTATATTTACTTAACAATCAAATCTACGGCATCCAGATGTTTATAAGGCAAATAAGAACATTAACTTAGCCCCCCGAGGCCTTAAGTTATGTAATTCCACGACTAACTTGAACTTTCTCATATAGTTTGCGGTTATGATCATCAGACTTATAGTTCCTTATAAATTAATATAGTACGTACATTAATTACATGTTTTCCTAAAATTATATAGTTTATATCGTGAGCTTTATCAAGATAAAGGTTAGGAACAAGAAGATGGTTCTTGTATAATCTAATGTAACCAGGCTTTAAATATAAGATATTTTAGTGAAGGTCTATGAGGGGTCGTGTAACGCAATAATGTTTTTATACTACTAGCTTTCGCCCGCTGCTGCGCCCGCGTCTATGTCGATTATCGCGGTAAAAAGTAGGCCTATGTCCTTTCTCAGGCTTTAGACTATCTGGTGACAAAATTTCATTTAAATCGGTGCAGTGGTTTTGAGTTTATCGCCGACAGATAGACAGACAGATGCAGCAGAGTCCTTTATTTTATAATATGTAGTTGAACGTAATGCCACGGTGCTATCTGTTGTTGTTGTACCTTTACATTAAAAATCTTAATCAGATATCTTTCTAAAGTCCCGTCAATATCAGTTTAGCCCTTCCATATATTAGCTGGAATAAGCAGACAGACAGGCAGGCAGAAAGACAGATAGACAAAATTAAAAAAAATATATATAATCGTCGAAAATTGTTCATATTCATTTAAAAAAGAGCTTATAATTTTAAATAAAACAAACATTTTAATTTTATTCACCTGTATATATATATACCTATAATATACTTACGTTACATAACATTACTGGTATATACAATCTAATGCGATATACTTAAACAATTTAGTTTCTCTTGAATAGAAATAAATTTAGTTTACCTGTTACCAAGTACACAGTAGATAACCCTATGTGTTCTCGATTTCTTTGTTCGGTCCGGAAACACCGCAGGCGAAAGTTCATTTCACAATTTAGATGTGAGAGGCAGGAAATTCGGAAAAAAACGCACTGTTGTGGACTGCCAACCATCAGAGTAATGGAAATGCTGTCGCGTGGGACGGTGACGGAAAGAAGCGGCAGGGATCAATTCGAACAATTCCTCGGAGCACTCTCCGTGGTAGAATCGATAGAAGATAAGGATTAGATTATTTATTAACAGCATACGTTCATCTTAAAGAAAGTAAAGTAACTAAAAAGTGACTGTACGAACTGCCTAATGTAGTGTAATCGTTTTCTACTGCGCCGAGTGATGTGAGTTCAAATCTCACTTGGAACAATACTGTGTGATTCATCAATTTTAATGTTCTAAGTCTGGGTATTCTTTGAGTCAAATATTTTTTTATTTTTAATCCTACCAAAGTGACTCTACTCTGTCTGATGGAAAGCATGAGTAGAATCCAGGAGTAGGGGCCACTATCCTCTTTTCGAGAGTAAGCAATTCGGCATGGTGACCCATACCATGACAGCCTGGTGGGATGTTTTTGCATAATACTCCCAGCCTCTGGAAGTCGGGAAAATGATGCAGAATGATTGGATTAGATCTACCGAACGAAGGTCTACCCTCGTTCTTGGATAGACCATGTCCATTTGCTGCCAGAATATAGCTATAACATGTATGTATTTGGAAATAAATTAATACGTTTATTAGGAATAAATGTATGGGGCTGTTTTTGTAGTCAGATAGCTTCATATTACGTTATTGTCTTAATTACGTGAACGTAACGTTATTGTCTTAATAACGTACGTCTTAAAAACGTAGGTCATGTAATCGTGTGTGTATGTATGATGTATGGTTGTAAAAAATACAGCAAGTTGTTACGTATATCTAAAACAGAACTGCGTCCCGATTGCTTCAGAATGAGGATAATGTTTCAATATGTGATTTATTGAAGTAATTATAAATATATGTATGTGTGTATATAATGATGTATATTGTGTACATATGTGTATGTACATTTCATGTATTCTCTTGTAACTCTGTAGCATGGTCTGCAAATAAAAAGTTTTTTATCTATCTGTTTTATAAACTGTTTATCTGAATGACATGCCGTCCGTGTGGTGACGGATTAAGAATAGAGAGTGTCACCACCCCTATTCATACCGCGGGTGTCGTAAAAGGCGACTAAGGGATAAACTACGCAAAACAACATCGTTGCAAAGAGAAGGAAAACTTGAAACCAACCCTATACCAACCCGTCTGGCCAGCGTGGTATAGTAGGCCAAAACCTCCTTTCTAAGGAGAGGTCTATGTCCAGCAGTGAACTGTTGAAGGCTGTTGATGAATGACATACATGTGTGTAGGGTCGGTAAATCATCCTAATGACCAATAAGAAGTCAAATAAAATGACAATATAAATACGGACGGACAGACAGACAGACAGACAGACTTGACGAATCTATAAGGGTTCCGTTTTTTGCCATTTGGCTACGGAACCCTAAAAAGCGCTCATAGCTGAGTGGCCTTAGGTGATTGGAAACAATCACCGAGGGTAAGCAAAGATGGCGCGGTCAGACCCTAGATGGGTGACCGTTTGTGGCATGACATATGTTATTAGCGTTTTCTTGATTTTGAGTTATCATAAGATATCAGTGGTAAAGCTCAGTTGGGGGTCTTCAAGCGGCTTAAAAACATCCAACGGGTCAAGATTTTCGTAGCCACAACGCGTCTTGCCAGTCCCCAACCCGCACTCGGCCAGCGCGGGGACGTAAGGCTTTAACCTTCTTCTGAACCTAGCAGGGAGAAAAAGTGGTAAAGTGAATAAAGACATCCAGGTAGATTGTGGGAAATTAATAACTGCGGTTGTTGATGTGTTTATTAGTCTTCTTGAAGGTAAAGAGGAGAAAGATTACCCATGGTCAAATTAATATTCAGGATAGAATAACATAACTATGTACTGTATATAGTCATATTTTCGATCATTTGAAATTCAATATCTATTCAGACTTCAGTCTACGAGAACTTCTAAGCGCTCAGCATAACTGTTAAACATCGGCTTTTATTACGATTGCTTCAGACGTTTTGTCGTAAAAAGATAATAAACTGACGAACAGAATTCCCATTACACTCTGTATTTAATGATATACTGAAATAACCGTACAAAAACAATGTATGATACTGGACAATATCATCTTCCTAACCTTATTCCCAATATTATTTGGGGACGGCTACTAGTTCAACCGGTTTGATCTGAATATCAGTTTTTCCACGGAGCGACTGGCGTCGGACCTCCGCAACCCTAAGGGAGAACTGAGATTCGAAGGTTGAACTAGTTGTCAGTAAATTTGAGGGCACCGGCTTCCAAATAACGATTGCCATAGATGTTCATGACAAGCGGGACCGCCGGCCTTACTTGCTCTCCGAGGCATGGGCGTGTATCACCGCCAGATTTCCAAATTCCGGGCTCCTATTATGAATTTCTTAAGAAAAAGTCAAAAACACATTGGCCCGACCCGGAATTTGAACTTGAGACTTCTTGATCCACTAGATGACTAGACCAACGAGGCAGTTATAATGATATACTGAAATAATCGTATAAAAACAATGCATAACACTGGACAATAATATATTATTCGAAAAACTATGTTGGCGGTACACGATATATATTTCTAAATATAGAAGTAATAACAATCCTGTACAACAATAATACAGTAACAAATATCTCAATAAACATTTTCCTCCGGACTGTTAGAAAAACTCCAGCGGCTCTGCGAAATTGTTAATTATATCTACGAAAAAACATCTAAAGAAATCCTTCGTGAGGCTCTCAGACAAAAAAATGTATTATTAAGAGAAAACGAGAAAATATAAATCTTTGTACACATTACGCGTACTTCATTAGACAATGTCTGCTTTCTAAAAATGGGTTTGCTAACGGCAGGTGACGTAGATAAGCGGAGCGGAAAGCGGACTTTCAAGTTATGAGGTTCTCGATTAAAACAATCTAAAATTTCATTAAGTAGTAGAGAGAACAACAGCTTAAGTACTAAATTAGCAGCCTCTTGTCTGTGAAAAGGTTATGAGAAGGCCACAAACTCATAAACTACTAAAAAATTTAAAAAAACGTGTACTATTTGAGTTCCGTGCAACGATTACTCAGCTGTTTGTTCTGTTGAATTTGTTGAGTTTGTGTATTAGAACAGTAACTATGTACATCTGTTATCTATTTTAGAATAGAACAAGCTGACCCGAAGTACTTCATACCGCTTAAATTATGAGGTTATGATCAGATATCTGAAAAATAAAACCCTAGAACTTGATCACATCGCCACCTATCAGTTCCAGTTGTGAATCTAAATCATTCTAGAACCCACTTGAACACACAAAAAAAAAATCATCAAAATCGGTTCAGGCGCTTAAAAGGAGTTCAACTTTAAACAGAAGATTTAAATATAAATATGATCAATATATCGTCCATTTAGCTGTTACAGAAGTGAACATTGAAAATATATCAAGTAAAACTTTTTAAAAGTACCAAACTAAAAATCCTGATTACAAGACAAGATTGTCATTTTACCTACAGACGTAGAAGTAAGTTTCTCAGAAAAATAAAAATGTAAGTCATTCTTCACATTTTTTAATATTTCTCATCAAAATCGGTTCAGGCGCTTAAAAGGAGTTCAACTTTAAACAGAAGATTTAAATATAAATATGATCAATATATCGTCCATTTAGCTGTTACAGTAGTGAACATTGAAAATATATCAAGTAAAACTTTTTAAAAGTACCAAACTAAAAATCCTGATTACAAGACAAGATTGTCATTTTACCTACAGACGTAGAAGTAAGTTTCTCAGAAAAATAAAAATGTAAGTCATTCTTCACATTTTTTAATATTTCTCCATGTAACTCTTTTCTTAGTTGCTGAAAATACTTTACGATCTGTTTCCGCTACCAACAGATTGGAACCGTAGCCTTATGCCTACAATTTAGTTTCGGATATCCGCCACAATAAGGAAGATTTGTATGAATATTTGTATACATAATATGTACAAAGAACTGGATGTTTGTGTAATACTTGTGTTAGTGTATAAATGGAGAATATGTTCTTAGTTTGCCAATCTATGTTCTTATATGTCATGGAAAGCCAAGATATCTTTTAGTAAACAATTTATTCATCTATACTATTAGTGAATTTCGAACAGTGATATGTAATACTTCATACCTTAAGGAAAAACGGTAGTCACATACCTAGAAATACAAGTGTTTTTTTAGCAATAATAATTATTTACTCAATAAAAACTTATAATATACTAGCAGATGCCAGCGGCTTCTTTCTCATCCCACGGATAAGAAAAATGTGCACAAAATTTCATACAAATCGGTCCTGCCGTTTCGGAGGAGTTTAATTGCAAACACCGTGACGCGAGAATTTTACATGTCATATATATACGTGTTAATATTTAGTTAAGTGCTTTGAGTTTTGCCTTAAAGAATAATCATGTTGATGTTTTACATTGAACATTAAGACATTTCAAATTTCAATATATACGTACATAAACATTTCTGAGTGTATATATCCATTATAAATTCCAAAGTGACACTATCTGTTTGTTACACTTTCACGTTTAAGCCACAGGGCCAATTTCAATGAAATTTGGTATTAATTTAATTTTATTCTAGATGAAGGACTAATTTTTACCGCGACAACCAACACGAAACTGAAGTATGTAAAAGCGACAAACCACAGCCATCACTTTCTATGAACGTTAAAAAAAAAAAAATGTGCAAGATAGTTCTTTATTCACAATACTCTTTACTTTTTAGGGTTCCGTAGCCAAATGGCAAAAAACGGAACCCTTATAGATTCGTCAAGTCTGTCTGTCTGTCTGTCTGTCTGTCCGTCCGTATGTCACAGCCAATTATTTCCGAAACTATAAAAGCTATACTGTTGAAATTTGGTCAGTCGATGTATTCTGTGAACCGCATTAAGATTTTTACATAAAAATAGAAAAAAATCAATACATTTTGGGGGTCCCCATACTTGGAACTGAAACTCAAATTTTTTTTTTCATCAAACCTAAACGTGGGGGAAATCTATGGATAGGTCTTCGAAAATAATGTTGAGGTTTCTAATATCATTTTTTTCTAAACTGAATAGTTTGCGCGAGAGACACTTCCAAAGTGGAAAAATGTGTGTCCCCCCCCTCTAACTTCTAAAATAAGAGAGTGATAAAACTAAAAAAAATATATGTTGTACATTACTATGCAAACTACCAACGAAAATTGGTTTGAACGAGATCTAGTGAGTAGTTTTTTTTATACGTCATAAATCATAACACGCAATTTACCTTTCATCCAATCAATGCACTAGTATAAAAACATCGATGAAAGTTACAACGAACTACAAGAACTTTTATATGATGTTACTTGCTGATACGGAACCCTTCATGGGCAAGTCCGACTCGCACTTGACTGCTTTTTAAAATAACTTCTCACAACATTCAGTACTAAAGCTATACACATTGAGATGCTATAATAAAATTCCACAAAGTATTCTTGAACTGAATGAGACAAAATTTAAAACATGCATTAAACGCACACTATGTAAGCAAGCATATTACAAGTTGAGCGATTATATCGCTGATAAAAATGCTTGGCTCAATGCTGGTCCTGCTTCACAAGGACAGGGGCGCATAAATTGATAGCATTAAATGGTATTGTTGGAGCTGCTGAAGATTGTACAACTTTCTTTGCATTGTATAGATTCAATCTCTTTAGTATTATATAATCGCATAGCCCATATTATGTGAGTACTATGTACTAGGAAGCTATTCAAGCTATCATTCACTGGAAACCTACGTCTTTTCTTGACTTGAATCTGCCCTGGCGGTTGAGAGTATGTCATGCTCACTCAAATGTCACGCTGATGGTGGCGCGTGTGTCTGATCATTTAATTCCCTTCAAAATGGTTGAGTTGAATGGTGCGGATCCATGCGTCATGTTCGTGAACGGGCGCTGTCAGTTGTGACTGGTCATCTCTTAGTTGCCACGGCTTATTTGAATTAATTATTTTATTTTTCAATTGTATTTTTGTTGTACTATGGACACTTTTAACGTGCACGTCTTGCTACATCGTTCTCACATAATGTACCATCTCAACATGAATGATGTAACCATGATTTTGTAAAAACATTTTGATTTAAAAGAGTGTCCATGGAGTTTCTTGCCCGTTCTTCTCCATAGAGATCTACGCTAGGGAATGGGCAACTACAGTACTTTCACAGTTTTTATGTCTTGTGACTGGGACTGTAGCTACATTTTTGTTTCGACAATTCAAAAGTGCCTGTAACTGGCCTACTTGAAATAAATGCTTTGATTTTGATTTTGATTTTATAATCAAGGCAGGCTAAAACTTCCACCTTATTTTGTGTATTCCAAGAGTGAATACACTTATATTACTCTTAAGTTGCTGATGTCTAGACTGTATTCTCTTACTATCAGATGACAACTGGAGATAGGATAGGGACTCCCCAATACGTCAACAAAAACAAAGAATAAAGGAAAATGATACAAAGGGACAAGTGTATGAACGGAGTAAGTGATTTAAAAAAGGGAAAGTGTAAGTCTCGTTAGGGGATGAGACCGCTGATGATTGTATGTCTCTGTTATGATTGCAGTTTTCGATAAGGTTTAAACATTAACTGTTCAAGCGTCTAGTTAACTCTAATTTTGACTGCACTGTTGGCGTAGTGGTTGAGGCGGTCGCCACGCCGCTTTCTACTACGCCAAGTGTCGTGACTTCAAATCCCACGTGTGACAACACTCGTGTAATTCACAAATTGTTGTTCTAACTTTAGGTGTTCCTTGAGTCCGTATCATATATGTTTGTAAGGTCCTCCCACGATAGAGCATTTAGCACCCACCCCAATGCGGGAGCTTTCTTTTGTAAAAAAAAAAAAAATGACCTCATAAAATTATTTTTTCTTTCAACATATTTCAAAGCCATTGAAAGCACGAATAACCTTAAACATTCTAATACAAAGAACCACACGACCTTGGCGAATACTTCCGTATTTATAACATTCTCAAATGAATGCCTCAATAGGTGTCATTCGGTTCAAAGTTTGTCACGCAACAAATTTGAGTAACTTTTCATAATAGCTTGTCACATCACAATAGGTCGAACAAGGTGTTAAAGACTATTTTATTTTGCGTCTATATAAATGAAATGAAACCTAAGCTGTCAATAGTTTATTTTGTAACTATAGATATATAAAACTAATATTGGTTAATTATTTCTACATACTCAGACTCGTTACTTCGTCTGTTTTTTTATTATCATCATCGTCATCGGCAGCCTATTGGAGTCCATTGTTCGACATAGGTCTTTCAAAATTAATAAACTTTGCCTTGAGATTAAATCATTTTCATAGGTTACGTAGAATCGCAAATGGAAATCCTTGGTAAAGTTTAAAAATATTCTGATTAGTTCTACTTAATGGTAGTTACAATGCAGCTTCCTATAGTAGATGCTGACTACTAGCCAGACCTAATATACCAGTTTGTGTTATGCGCAAATATTTGTTTCGGAGTCTTGATTTTTGCAAGTATAATGTGTTTGTATTTACAAATAAAAAAAACAGCCAAGTGCGTGTCAGGCCACGCACAGGAAAGGGTTCCTCAGTCCCTCATAATGGTATGTGGATTAGAAATCGTATCCAATGGATAATTGTTATGTTTACGTCTTAATGCGTTAATTTTGTATGACGTTTTCCAAGTAAGCTCATTGTAAAAGTTTAGCCTCTGTGACTCCTGAACCAGCAAAGTCATGTAATCCGTTATAGTTTTCATTTAAAGTTCATTATATGGACCACTATCACGAATTTTTCCAGATTTATTGAGCCAGCCGTTTAGCTTTTAGAGGGGCGGGGGCGCCTTGTTTTTACAAAAAAGTGGCCTCTAAAGTGGAATTTCTCGCAAACGGATACCTAAATCAAAAAATCGTCTTAGAAACCCTTTACTTTGTTAAAAGACCTATCTAATGATACCCCAAAAACATCCCCACTTTACGTGTAGGGGAGGTACCCCAAATAAAAATATTTTTCACAATTTTATTGTAGCACTTTGTCGACGTAATTGCAATGCATATTAATGCAAAGTTACATCTTTCTAGCACTTACTGTTTGGACCGTAAGTCGAGGACGGACGGACGGACAGACGGACATGACGAATCTATAACGAACCCTTATAGATTCGTCATGTCCGTCCGTCCTCGACTTACCTTCGTAACCCGTAAGTCATAAACTTCGTAACCCTAAAAAAGTATGTTTATGTATTTATATCAGGTGTATAGTACCCATAATACAAGCTTTGCTTGTGTGTAAGATGTCCGAAAAAATATTATTTATTTATTTATATTATATTATTTTATTAAGCTTGTTTGTGTTCGCATAAGAAACTTCAACAGTTCTGCATTCTGAGAGAATATGCATATCAAGATTGTTTTTAATTAAGTTTGGGGTCAGTTTTGTGTCTTCAAATCACACCAATCCAATTTCAATGAGCCATAGCGTAGCAGGATAGTTCTATAAAAAGTTAATGAGAAATTTTAACAAAGTTTTTGGTTCACTAAACAATTTCATTAATTCAACTTATAATAGAAGCTTCGTTAATATTAATACAATATGATATTCTCTTTATAAAAGTCACAAGTTGTAAACAACTGTATAATAAAGTTACAAATAATTAATTCGAACTTACTATTTGTCATGTAAATAATAAACGGAATTATTGAACAACTTAATTAAATTTACTTACTAGTACATTAAATTTAAGAATAAAAAAGATTTTAGACTAGTAGGTATCATTTGATAAACTAATAAAATTATTGTTAGGTTTATGATATTATAAAAGCCAATTGTCTTTAATTAATTTAAAAAAATATCTTTTAAATAATAATCGACACATAAAAAATAGCTTTTGAAAGCCATCCGCACAATTATTATTTTAAGCATTTTCATAGTGGTGATAAAAAAACAAAAGAAAAAAAAAACATCAATTTGTTTTTTGTCAAACCCACCACAACTGATACGACCGTTAACAAATTCGCATATCGAAATCGGGATGGCACACGTTAGCGTGTCCCGTATCAATTAATCGTATTTCGTAGCGCGCCAAAACAAATCCGCCATGTTTATTCTCCCCCCTACTTCAGGACCTACCCCTCGCGGCACTATATTAATGGCCGCTGTCACGCCAACCGGTTAGAACCGGATTGATGTGCGATGTCATTGTTTGGTTACGGTCATAGTTAGGCAGACGGAATAGGTTGAGTTTGCACTGTCAATCAAATTTGTTTGACTATGGTCTAGCGAAAAGTGAATATTTGACTACCACTGCTATGCAAGGCTTTTCACTTATTTATGAATATAGATGCCTCCTGATTCTGGAAGTAACTAAACGTTGCAGAGGACAACATTTGTAGAATTTACTTTGTACTTTTATAGCGGACCATATACGAACATTTCGCAAAATATATTACTAAAGTCTTGCCCGAAACGTAATTGGTTTTAAAAGTCATAATAAAAATCATGTTATTTAGATATTATACCTTTTTTGCTCTAAAGTAAGGCAAACTAAATTTGAATTCTACACTGTCCTCAACGACACGGTAATTGAAAATCAATTACTACTATTAAAAGTTATTGTTCCAGTTCCCACGGTTCGAAAAAGTTTCAAGTTGTGACTTCAGTACTTAGACATTCTTTAATGGGCCAAGTTAAACTCCGAATAACTATGAACCCTGTCTTACCTTATTTTCGGAGTAAACTTTTACAATTTCGTTTGTGAACAGCTATTGTTAATTTTTGTTATGTTGTCATAACGTTGTATTTAGCTTTTTTTAGTAGCGAAAAATATGTCAGATAAAGGTGTAGTCACACTTGTGGATTTTTTCTTGTTATTTTGTTTGTTCTTTATAATATAATAATATTATGTATTGTAATACTTTTGCTGCACATTTTTAACCTTATAGGCGTAGACATATCGATCAGGCGAGGTGATCCTAAATGGCTGGCCACGGTCTAACGGTTGATAAATTATATAGATATATACAAGTCCGTGTGGTGATGGAATCCATGTGGTGACGGATTAAGAATACAGAGTGTCACCACCCCTATTCATCCCACGCGGGTGTCGTAAAAGGCGACTAAGGGATAAACTACGCAAGACAACATCAATGCAAAGAGAAGGAAAACTTGAAACCAACCCTATACCAACCCGTCTGGCCAGCGAGGTATAGGCCAATACCTCCTTTTCAAGGAGAGGCCTATGTCCAGCAGTGTACTGTTAAAGGCTGTTGATGAGGATGATGATGATGATACAGGATTAGCAATTACTCCGTAGTTCAGTGTGTCTTTGATAGATGGATCGATAGATATTGCGCTGTATATGGTTGTGGCTACGCCTGGTATTATGTTTATCCACATCTGTTATGAAATAAATCACGACAGATGTTAAAAGTAAAAAGGTTAAAAGTATTTAGCTATAAATATGGCTCAGAAAATTAAAAATAAAATTTGCCGATACTGTTATTTATAGTATACTAGTTTTGATCGCGACTCCAGCCGCGTGTGTTTTGGTTATCGCGTTAAAAAATAATCTCTTCCTTGAAAGTCAATGTATCGCCATTCGACTTAGAATTTTACTATGTACGAAAATCATTTCATGAATTGTTTTACTAACTTTGACGATATTGCCGCCGCCCAATGTATTGGAAGGTAGCTTAAAAGCCTGTATTGTCATTGTGGTGATGATTTACTGTTTCGTTTTTATTGTGGCACAGTTTTCGCAAAGAAAACGCCTTGTCGCTTCGTTTGGTTGCATTGTTCTACTTCCGTTATAGATCAATGCTCTATTGTCCCACATTTTAGGGTTCCAGAGGGAAGGTAAACAGGGGCAGTTTTTTATAACTTTTTAAGAAATGTCAATAAGTAATCACTGTAGTATCAATCACAAAAATGATTCACTACTGTGATTGTTTTTAATGCTAAATAATGGAGAAACATTATTAAGTTTTTGTTTCGTTGCTTTCTATAAAATATATAAGTGTATTGGTTTTTAAGCAGATGTTTTATTAAAACTGAAAACTTTAGGAACCGTATACGAGTATGGATCGACTAAGTAATTTATTTTGCATGTTTTATTGATTTTATGTAATGGAAGCTCTTTTTAAGCTGCTGCGTATCAGTGGCTATATTATCACAAGACCAAAACAGCTCAGTTTGGCTTATAATATCGGGTATCTAATGTTTTTCTTTAACAAGTCAGAACACAATTATGAAAGTAAATTCCATAAACGTTACTCATTTTTTTCTTAAAACCGTAGATAAACCCTGTTTAAAATCAAGAAGTGTACACGGCTTAAAAGAAAACCAATATTTAGCAGTTCTTTCGGTGATTTTGACTTTGACAGAGACTGATTGAGATCACCTAAGTCTTTACCCCTGTGGAGGAATCGGTGTCATGACCCTCCTACACCACAGAGAGGTTCCTCCGACCAGGTAAGGTGATCAAATCTGGCGGGTCGCTATCTCTCAACTGATGTAGGGAACTTGTATAATAATATACACTAATCGTATCGAAAATTTCTAAATCACGATACAGGATTAGAATAGCAGTTACATCGTAGTTCGGTGTGCCTTCAATAGATGGTGCTGTAGTATGTTTCTGTTACACTGTATTTAAATATCACGACACCTCCGTTCTTTTATTCTAGTGAGACATGAACTCAAAGTTCAGCAATACAGTTATGATTCTTGAGATTCAAGAGTTCATGAGTGATGGTAGTCAACTAGTCATTATGAAGTCAGTGCCCTCAGTATACTGACAACTTTACAAAAGTTATCGACCTTAAAGGACTATCAAATCCATAACATTTTAAAAAAAAACTCTGAATTCAGACTTAGGTCAGCTTCAGAAGCATTTACATTTACAAGGTAGGTATAGGTAGGTAGGTATACTATATATAATACCGACTTCAAAAAAATCTGCCAAGTGCATGTCAGGCCACGCACAGTAAAGGGTTCCTCAGTCACGTGGATTTAAAATCGTATCCAATAGATAATTATTATAGTCCAAGATCCCAGAGCCGCCAGACCTACGTCATTTGTGCAAAGCTGAAATTTTCAGGATTATTAGTACAATGTCTTGTTAAGATGTATGCGTACCCATTAGCTTGAAAGCGGGGCCGTTTCTGAGGTAGCGCGAAGTACAGATAGATAAAAATCTTACTTACCTACGTTAAAGGTGCAAAGCTAGTATTTACATATTTTTTCAAGAATATTATTTAAATTTAAATTCATTACTGCCAGACACTTTCCGTGGGCCATTACTTCTGCCAGAAGATTTCGTATACTTGTAGCTATTCACAACATCAACGAAATCTGGCCGTTTAAAGTGGGTCAAAATCGCACCCAAAGGAGTTGGTTACAAACAAACAAACATACGGGTGAAGCTAATAAATAAGCGTGTAAAAATCATTTAATATTTAACAATTCTATTCTTGAAATAATACCAAAGATGATATACCTCAGCTTCCTAATTACTACAAATATTTAAAGGTATCTGGGGGGATGATTGGCCCTTCGAACTGGTCTGGCCGCATACAAAGGGTCTTAAAATAGTACCTACCTTAGATAATATGTATAAAATTTAGGGTTGCTACTATAACGTAGTTTACCTAATTTTTTCACAACTTTCAAGACGTCTGGCAGAAGTAATGGCCCACCGAAAGTGTCTGGCAGTAATGAATTTTAATTTTAAATAATATTCTTGAAAAAATATGTAAATACTAGCTTTGCACCTTTAACGTAGGTAAGTAAGGTTTTTTACCATCTGTACTTCGCGCTACCTTACAAACGGCCCCGCTTTCAAGCTAATGGGTAAGCATACATCTTAACAAGACATTGTACTAATAATCCTAAAAAATTCGTTTTTGCACAAATGACGTAGGTCTGGCGGCTCTGGGATCTTGCTCTATTATGTTCACGTATTAATGTATTAAATTTGTATGACGTTTTCCAAGTGAGCGCATTTTACAAGTTAAGTCTCCATAACTCCTGAATTAATAAAGTCATCTAATCCGTTATAGTTTTCCTTCAAAGTTCATTATGTGGACCACCATCACGAATTTTTCCAGATTTTTTGATCCAGCCGTTTAGCTTTTAGAGGGGGGGGGGGGGGACGCCCTGTTTTTACAAAAAATTGCCCTTTAAAGTGAAATTTCTCGCAAACGGATACCTAAATCAAAAAATCATCTTAGAAACGCTTTATTGTTTTTAAAAGACCTATCTAATGATACCCCACGCGATGGGGTAGCCGCGAGAAAAAAATTACATTCCCACTTTACGTGCAGGGGAGGTACCCCAAATAAAAATATTTTTCATAATTTTATTATAGCACTTTGTCGGCGTAATTACAATACATATTCATGCAAAGTTTCATCTTTCTACCACTTACCGTTTGGACGGTAAGTCGAGGACGGACGGACAGACAGACGGACGGACGGACGGACGGACGGACAGACGGACATGACGAATCTATAAGGGTTCCGAGTGATATACTTCGGAACCCTAAAAAAGGAGGAGGTTCTCAATTCGTCGGAAGCTTTTTTTTTTATGTATGTTCAGCTATAATTTGATCGTTTATGAACCGATTTCAAAAACTATTTTGGCATTGGAAAGGGCGTAGCTTACAGGTGCTCCCATCGTCACCATATCGAGATCTGATGATGGGATCCCAAGGAAATCGAGGGAACTCCTCAAATATCATAGGCACAAATGTCGCGATTTGGGTACTCGGAATAGTTTTTCATTGAAGCCGGTTCCTTTTTGTTAAAATAGTTCTGCGGAATAATTTTGAATGTGTTTGTTAAAACTAGTTTAGTAGATTGTTGAGAGTTGCTGATTATCGACAAACGAAGACAGGGTTTTCGTTAACATCTTTGGTACTCTGCCAAAATATACGTGAATCACAATTTTTGTATGCATTTATTGGCAGCCTGTCAATGACTTTCTTTTCATTTTTCTACTATGTTTGTATTAGGTAAGCACTGTGAGAAGATTGTGGATTTTTTAAAAAAATTTATTCATCATCAGCCTATCACAATCCACTGCTGGATATATGCCTCTAGCATTGCACACCTCTTTGTAAGATTTTGGCCAGACGCAACTAAGAATATAATAATTAGGAATATAAAATTATATTTTTACGTTTACTACATAGATGAAAAAATTACATACTACATGTAGTATATATCCACGATGGTTTACTAGCAGCGAAAATTGTTATAAAAAATCTTGAAGTATGTACATCTAAATAATATAAAAACAGTTTCAGTTTAGCCTTAATTATTTACCACTTTGGTGATTTTTACAATTTCTATTTTAAATATATATTTTAAAAAAAAAGGAAAAGTGACTCACTCACAAAATATAATTTACTTCTTTGATGCTTTCAATGAACTTGATACTTTAGAATCTTATGTTAATCATGGTTTTACCGTAAGAAACAGAGACAGAACGCACTTTGGATTAATATTCAATAGGTAATAGAACTATAATTTTTTCTTATAGTTTTTCTATAAGTTTTTTCTGTTTAGTTAATGCATTTAAAATCGGTTTACAAGATGAAGATTTCTAAATTTTTTTTTATGCAATCATTTGTATTCAAAGTTCAAAAATTATAAAACAACTACATATAAAGATAGAAAAATTAAAGTACAAGGACTACTAGGAATTAAGGAAAATAATGATACTAAATTATTTTAATCAGTTACCTGTGCCAAAAAGTGACACTTGAAATTTCCGAACACGACGATATTACTTCAAAAGAAAATGAAATTGTCTTTGTCATTTGTGATAATAATTCAAGAGGCTTCTATCAATAAGTCACCACTTCACCTTGACTGTATTGAATCAACCTTTCTTTTAAAGAGCCACCCAGAGGCCGAAAAGGGAAAATGAAACACACTACCGTTTTTTTTCTACACGGCTCATTACCTACGATGGCTTCAGAACCTTTTTGTCAAAGGACATTACCTCTCAAAGGAAATACTACCTTACACAGAGGGAATAGGTTATAATTTTACATTGATTCCGTATCAGTTACTGTGGATTCGCGAATTGGGGCGCAAATTTCTGTAAGAAAAGTGTTATAGTGTTTTGTTTGTCGTATCGTGTTTAAAATACATACGTTTTCTCAAATGGAAAGAGTAGGATCGGTTTAGAAAATATGGAACTAAACCCGGCCTCTGAAAAGAAAAGTAAGCCTTTTAGTGATAGCTCATTATTTTCCAACTTTATTCTTAATTTGCATACTCCGACAAAAAGTTTATTAAGCATGTTGCAAGTTTCATATATTAAACTTAAAGTTAGTCATTTTTCATGATTTTATGACTCGCATCTTTCTTATGACTACATTTTTAATTAGAGTAATGAAATTTATATAACACATCTTATGTGTAATCCAGTATCTTAATACATATTTTTCATACAAGAACTTAAATTGTTGAAAACTAATTAATTGAAAACAGAAAATATATTCAAAAATAATTATTTCTTAGGTTACAGTGAAATGCTTTCTAGCTATAGACATACAATATTAAACATTATTTAAATATAAACAGCTAATAATTTCGTGTGGCAACCACCATAATCAAAGCTACAAAATAAGCACCATGTGCTAAAACAGTTTTATGAAAGCTTATCTAACTAATCACAAAAATAAACTTTTCACATAAAAGATAAGGTAAAAGATAAAGGTAATAAAGGCAGGCAAGGCGCAAACTGCATAAACCAAAAAGAAAACGGCACTGAGTGCAAAGTGTACATTGAAAGTTCGCACTGGACTTAGCAAAACTAACATAATAATAGGCCTCTATTACGTTTCATAGAAATTAGTTGAAAGCATATTTATACAACAGTTTTTTTAACGATTTATAAAGATAATATTTTTTCTTAGAAACCTTTTTCCCAAAGTTTGGGTCGACTTTGCTTTCAAAGACGAACCGTTTACAAAGTTTCTATATATAGATTATAATCTTACTATGATTTAAAAAATACATTTGTATTAAATTTAAGGCGATATACGCGTATAGTATACCGGTCAACTATTACTCGCAGATATATAATGTTTTGGTAAATACTACAAAAGCTAACAGGTTCTACTTAATTTGGAGCTATCCAAACCAAGTAGACCTGTTTTGTTGATTTCAAAACATGAATAAATGTGTACAGCTATTTAAATAATAAGTACCTAATAACAATAATCAATTTTGTACACAAGTACACCAATACAGACTTAATTAAATCACTCAGTCAGTCAGATAAAATCATCATTAATTTATAGATGGAGCATTGCTATAAACGTAGAAGAAAACCTTTAAATAGCAAGAAAATGACTGAAAATGCAAAAATGTTCTATGCTTTATTACTGTTGAGAGATAGGTTAAGAAGTACCACTTATGTACAACTTATTAACCACGGTAAATATTGGCTATTTTTTTTTTATTCGGGTTCGAAATGAAACAACTTAAAAATGATTTGACAAAAAGAATAAGCTCCATTGTTCTTTATTTCAGACACTTACAAAAAATGTATAACGAGTTTCACTATCTTAAACAGATACTATATTAACGCAACAATTTGGAAGGCCATTACCATGAAAATATAATCCTTAACAACTGCCCAATTTATTTTTCCATGCCGTTTGTGTTCACGTAAACAAATCGTCACAGCTCAATAATATGATAATGTCACTTTTTCAATCAACTAAAATGAAAACAGAAAAATTTAAACACAATTGACCATTTCTAAACCTGACTATAGAACTTGTAACAAAGCCAAAAGGTCCGAATATTTCTTGGCAGTTATTCGGAATAGCAATAGAAATAAATTGCCTTTGATGATACGTAATGTGGAAGCACAAAGCCGCCCAATTAAACAGCTTGGCATGTAGGCCATCTAGATTAGTATTCTAGCAGACGTGTGACTGTAATAATTCTTTGAACGCTTTTGAGACTTGGTTTTGTTTTAAGACATTTATTTCAAAAATAATTGAAGTATTGTTTTTCTGTTCAAATGAGAATCCTTTTTTAACCGACTTCAAAAAAAGGAGGAAGTTCTCAATTCGTCGGAATCTTTTTTTTGTTATGTATGTTAAGCGATTCGTCGTTTATGAACCGATTTCAAAAATTCTGTTTGCATTGGAATGGGCGTAGCTTACAGGTGATCCCATAGTCACCATATCGGGATCTGATGATGGGATTCCAAGGAAATCGAGGGAACTCCTCAAATATCATTGGCACAATTGTCGCGATTTGGGTACTCGGTAAAGTTTTTCTATGAAGTCGGTTCCTTTTTGTTAAAATTATGTTTTTGTTAAGTAATGATTATATCTCAGGAGTTTGGGTCGGCTATTGGTGTGGCAACGCTGTATTACAGTATCTAGTTCGACTAAAAAGGAATAATCACATCCTTTTTTTTACGTGTGGAAATCCCCTCGGGCCGTCACCCCGCCGGGGTTTGCGCCGGGGCGGTGTATGGGACTCGAACCGACTAAAACCACCTCCTCATTGCAGTGATGTTATCCTATCCTATACCTTCAAAATATATAGTGTAAAAACCTAATTTCGTATTTCCCCTAATTTGTTAATTGTTATTGAATAATGGTCTAAGGAATTATAATGTTTATTTACTACAAATAATATTACCGTATAAATCGAAATATTGCTTCTTTCTCGGCTTATATATTATCAATTCTTGTCACATTATTAAACAAGAGCTTATCTTCACGGTCTTGTAAGCACAATAATAACTCAAGAATTTCTTATACTGAAAAATATTGGTAAACATTTTTGAGCATGTAAACTTGTTGTGAGTTTTAAAAGAAAGTGTGGTAAATACATTCTCATAATTCAACTCTTTCTGCTTGTTTATTAGTGATGCTTACATGGCTGCAACCACTGTACTGATTTCAAAGGAATTCAGCATGGATACGATATTGTCTACTTATTACCACGGTAACATATACGCGGTCGACATACAAAGCTAATAGAAGAAGACATAATATTCACATGAAAACTAGCTACAAAAGTAACGGGGCCTAAATCAATGTGTCTTAATCGTAAGAAGTTCAAGAGAGAAGTTTCATTATTTTAAAATGTCCGATAGAAAGGCAAATTCTCTTTTTTAAGGGTATAAATCTAGCAGTAGGCTATTAAGAGATTAATCCTTAATTGATAATAACGAAGTCATATCGAGCCGACGTCGCACATTTTAGTGTTGTCAAAAATCTTTCATTTGAAGTAGCCATTTACCTTCGGTTTTCCCATAAAACGGAGCCTTTCAGCGAACATAAATAAAACATAAGGGCTTGTGACCCTTCTGAGGCCGTAGTATGGGGTCATATAGGTCATGTGCTGATATTGAACATGTCGGGGTAAAAACGGGTACCTTTTGAACGGTCAGCTTTGATTCCGTTGCTTACAAAGGGTTCGATTTTAGGGAAGAATATTAGGGGAATCTCAAAGGATTACCTTTTGAAGTACCTTGCTTTTATTTGTTGTCTGTATTTATTAAACGAGAAATTTTCCTTTATGCGAAATAAGTGGTACTGATCTCGAGTAACTGGAATGCGTTATACGTTTTGATGGTAATACGAACGTTAGTGATGCTGTCCAGGCAATAACTTGGGAAACTCTTAATGGATTCTATAAATGAAGAAATTTGATTCGTTTGAAAACAGACTAATGTTTATTTGGGTAAATATTCCCATTTAATGGATCCATGAACAAAATGGTTGTCTTTAAAATGTAAATAGAGACTCAGCTTTAGAAATGTTTAATAAAATGTTTTAATTTAATTGAAATAAAACTAATACCTTTACGATTAATTATTCAAATAGTTATAATTCAAAGTAGATTTATTAAAACGTGATATTCTTCTTGTTCTTCTTCCTAGCCTTTATTCCCAAGATTATTTTGGAGGCGGCTACTAGATTAACCGGTTTTACCTGAAGATCACCTCCGCAACCCTGACGGAGAACTAAAAATTGGAAAGTTGAACTAATTGTTAGTTTATTTTAAGGCTACCGACTTCCTGATAACGATTACCATGTTCATGACAACCGGGACCGACTGAAATGTGTTGTCCATGGGAGACAAACTCCCTTTCTTATAAACTTATGCAGTGGACTATCAAAGATTGTTTACTTGATGATCATGTATCCATGGACAGCAGAAGTCACTATAAACCAGGTGATCCTCCTGACACCCTATACTATAAAATAATCATATTTGAGTACTTATTGTAAGAGTTAATTTCTTTCTCTCTGTACACTATAACTAAAACATTCCCATTTATTAATTTCCAAGACAGTTTTTAACAGTTACCATTATAGTCCGACATACCTCGCGAAAACATGCATAAATTAACAATATTTAACTGTGATAATTAATACGAAACTTATTTCTAGATTTAGCAAAAACATTTACATCATATTTATCGCCGTGGGACACGCGACCCGTAAATTGGCTAAATAACTTATAAACAGTGAAATCTTGCTTAAATTAAGACTGGATTCCACTACATATTTTATTACGAATACTTTACAAAATACTATATTAGAATATTCTAACAATCTTTTACGAGCTAATTTCTAAGAAAAAAAATTTACTACGTTTGTTGTGGGAGCCTTGTGTTCCTATTTTAGTCCTAGATTATAAATATAAAATTATTTCAAGGCGCTTGGTTACTTCCTAATTAATTCTAATAAGAGTATGTGTATATATTTAAACCCTAAATAGATTTAGATTTTTCATGTCTGTGCATTTTTCATCCCTACTAATATATAATATTATAAATGCGAGGAGAGGCCTATGTCCAGCAGTGGACTGTTAAAGGCTGTTGATGATGATGATGATGATGATAAATGCGAAAGTAACTCTGACTGTCTGTTACGCTTTCACGCCTAAACCACTGAACCGATTTTGATGAAATTTGGTATGAAGATAGAACTGAACCTTAGAAAGGACATAGGATATAGACGCGGGCGGAGCCGCGGGCGAAAGCTAGTGTTATATATAAATATAAATAACATGTAAAATACACAACAAGTGTTCAAGGTGTTTACAATCAACGTATGGTTAACATTATTTGTGTAGGATGTTTAATGGTAGCAAAATAATGTAAAACGGTGATTCTTGTTTTATTTTATTTATTTTTTATAATAATAGTAAATATTTTGGACATCTTACACACAACGTCATCTAGTCCAAAAATAAGCAGAGCTTGTGTCATATTATACATAGAAAAACACCCAGCCTCCGAAGCAAATATTTGTGGATCACACAAATATTTGGTCTGACCCGGGAAGCGAACCCGAGACCTCTTGATCAGCAGTCGCATATGCTAAAACCTAGACCAACAAGGCAGTGTCACCATTATTGGTAGTTTGAATTCGTTGCCCAGATGTTTTCTTTCACATTAATATTATATTTAATTTTTTTCATTGTACACACATTAAAAAAAACTAAGAAAAAAAAAATTGACGTTATAATCGACGGTCTTATCACTTAATACAGACAACCTAATACAAATTAATTTTAAGCAAAAATTTGCTTTTTATTCGAAATCAATTTTTATCACCACAGTATTTAAAATCACTGATTTTATCCAAAAACAATCTCTGTATCTGTTAGATAACTAAAGTATATTCAGTTTCAAATTCTAATTTAATGCACAAAGATAGAAATTTATTTAAAACATGAATGCCAACAAAAGACTTCAGATAATGAAGCTTTAATTACTATTACACTCCGCTAAGCAATCTCATCTTTGCAGTAAGATGTAACAATTATATAGTTACTGGCTTCCATGTAAATTAAATTGTCCAATCTTATTAAGCAACAGCTTCGTAATGATTATCTATGAGGCCTGTTCAATGTCTTACAAGTTTTGTTAGAACAATACTTTTCTTTGTACATATTTGTTACAAAATGAACATGGTGTGTAAACATGAACATCATCATAGATCATAGACTTAGCTTAATAGCCGAGGTGCCAGGTGTACCTTGGAAAAGAATTCCCTGAAATCCTCCTAATTCAAAAATTTTGTACATACGTTGAAAGAACAAAAAAGTATAAACCCTACTAATGTAGGGTAGGGTTTTTGGTCAGTTCGATTCCGAAATAACCACCAGCTAATGGTTATCCACTCATCTCAATATTACTCAGAGATTAGATTGGCAGAAAATCCCTATTGTGGTAACAAACACGCCACTGAAAATTTTCATTTCTGTACACGAAACGACAAACAAAAACAATCTTTATTTCAATATAAGTCCACAACCTCCAAATACGTCTTGATAATATTCTTACTAACACATCATTTCCATTCAAAATATTTAAAAGAACACATCTGTAATCCCATTCGAGCCCACACACGTATAAACCTCCAGCAACTGAATCAGCTCCGTTGATACAAACGCCGTATACAGGTAGCTAAGCCTTTTTTCATTGAACACACCTGTTTCTGAACGTAAATGAATAATGTACAACGCTAGCTGCACACGATTTAGGAAACGCCGCCATTGTTTTGGAAGAATTTTATGTTTATATTTTCCGATATTTGCTTGGAAGGATTGGTTTTTCTTCTTTGGTTTCTTAGGAATTGATGATAGCTTTAATAATGTTTTCTCTTTCTGTTACAGGTAATTAATTGCAACAGATTAAAATGAAAGGGTTTATAAGGTAAAATTATAAATTTTTGTGCAGAATTATACGTAAACAACCACCAGAGATGATTGTGATGCTACTATGTAAAACTGTAGACTAATAATCGAAACCCCAAACTAAGCCAAACTTGTACTTTGGGAACTAGATTGATACAGGTAAATACATATGTAGAAAACATCCAAACTCCGAAATAAACATTCGTCAAACACTTGGAATCGATCGAATAGACTCTGGAATCGAAGCCGAGACTTTAAGAACAGCAGTCGCATACAGCAGCCAGATTTAATTACTTTTTTTGTCCCTAAGAACTTCTTTAACCACTGGTTTCTTTGTCCCTGCACCAAAAGTCTTCTTTTTATATTTTTATATATACACTAGCTATCGCCCGCAGCTCCGCCCGCGTGTATGTCGGTTATCGCGGTAAAAAGTAGCCTATGTCCTTTCCCAAGTTCAGCTCTATCTTCATACCAAATTTCATCAAAACTGTTTCAGTGGTTTAGGCGTGAAAGCGTAACAGACAGACAGACAGAGTTACTTTCGCATTTATAATATAAGTAGGGATTTAAAAATATAATGAACGTGTTTAATTAGATATTCAGGTGAAACCGGTTGAACTAGCAGCCAACCCCAAATAACTTTAGGAATGAAGGCTAGGATGACAAAGTATATTTTAATGAAGAGAATACTAATCAACCAAAAAAACCTAAACAAAACAAATAATGTAAAATAAATTAAATTATACCGAACTTCTTTGCTCTTCATTGTATTTTAAAATAAATCAAAATGTAATAAGAATGTATTTACATTTCGAGGGAGTTCCTAAATTTTGGTAATAGCTGTACTTTCCCCTGTAGTATATAATTTATAACCATTTGGTAGAAAATGAATGATAATAAACGCTAGTATTTCCTACAATGGAATATTAATTTTTTACTTAAAATCGCATGTCCGATAGCTAAACAGGCCACGAAATGCGAATTTTGAAATACCAGTGCTTAATAGTGTTGCCATTATTATAACAAGCCTTTCGTACCAAGGCATGTTTAGATTGGTCGCGTTTGCTGCGGTGGGTTCAGAGGCTATTAGTTAGAACTATTTAGTTTCTTTGTTTATTTCTTTAGGAAATGGATTTAGTTGTGACATAACTGTTTTTAGACTTTATTTTACTGTTTTTGTATTGCAAGCGTGATTTATTCACGAACACATGTGGTCGTTAGTGAGTAGGAGTACCGACAGCACAAACAATTAACGCTGCCAAGTGCAAGTTGTCCACATCGCGCATCACGAAAGCATCGCTAAGCTAACATAAGTTTAACGTACAAGGGGTATAACCGGTTCGAAACGTCAGGAAATAGAAGGTGTCTTAGTTTAAATCGCATATACTTTTTTCATAAATACATGGAGATGTATTTCTTATACTTGGAAAACATCCAAACTCCGTAACAAATATTTACAGACCATACAAAAATTTGGTCCAACCCGGGTTACGAACCCTACGTTACGAACACTAAAGGTCAGACCAACAAGTCAGATATTTTATTATTAATTTTTTTTTAAGTTTGTCTAACCAAGTGGTTTCAATTAATAATTTATAATTTAAACTGAATTGTGAATTTTATCAATAGTAAGAACAGTAGCCCAAAAAAAAAAAATTTTAGATAGTTATTATATACTCGTAGATCAAGATTTGTGCATCCCCGTTATGTTCAAAATCGCATTTTAAATTAACTTATATTTCAAATGTGATTACGTTTTAAAATTAGGAAACCTAAAATACCTAAACTTGAATAAAAACGTGCAGATGTTACCAACAAATGACGCTTTTCATAAAACAATTATCATAATTCACAGTTGAGTTTCCCAAAAAATGTGAAATAAAGAAGTAATCGAAAAATAATGAGACTATTTTGGACACAGCTGAATACTTTTAGCGTGTCATCAATCATTAGCGACCATAGAAAGAGTTCATTCAATTTATTTATAGGTTGGAAACCACAATCATTCACGTCACTATTTCATGACCTGATTAGGGATCAAATGGCTCTATACTGAACCACAAACGACCGGTAGGTATTATTTAAACAAGTACTAGTGCAGTATCACATCGTTAGTGGTTAACCGCGTCTGAACCCGCCTTTATTGACCTAACTCATTATTAATATACGAAAATTTGCATATAATGAGGGAGGCCAAAATACTCGGCTGTTTCTACGGTTTACGAGATGCCCAAAAACCGGTTACTGTTTTACTCTAATTGTGTTTTATTTTGTACTTTATGAGTTATTTGTTTTACGGTTTTTAAGTGCGATTGTTTGAAGCTCATCCTCTTTATGCATTTCAACGTTTATTTTGTTTAAATGTAATAAGGAATGTCTTGGGAAGGGTTGGATAGCTGGCATCTAGTTTATCGAGGTTTGATATTTGATGAAAGCGATGCTTGTACATTTGCTTGTGTTGTAAAGTTGTTACATATTTTTCGCTGAAGAAAGCAAGGGAAATGTTTCATTCTACTTAAATAATGGTGTTTGTTTAATTCTGGAACAGGTCAATATCATTCTTTATTTAAATTAGGTTAATTTACTATTAACCTAAAAATCTGTCACTTTCATTTTAAAGAAGTTTGTGTATACGTAACTACATTCTGTGTCAGAGCAGTGTAATGCATATACTCATTTGGGCTTATACTTTGACAGACGGGAGATTTATGGCCTGCGTATTGCTCTATAGTTTGACCGAATCAAAGTAATACATTACAAATATATTTTCTATGTCTTCATTAATATATGTATATCATCAATCATCAATATACACACACATAAAATTTGTGCCTACGTAATCTTGTTGTTGAATGCTTTCAAGCCGCCCGAAGGCCTTCAACTACGTTACACAATTCAACAACCGGTAAAAACTGATTAACGTGACCATAGAATCATGGAAACGCTCATAGCATACCATACCACAAATGGTCATCCATCTTACAGCGCCGTCGTTGCTTAACTTCGACGGTTGTTTCTAATCACCTAGAATAACTGGATCATTAGCATTTATATAAGATATAAGACTTTAAAAGCTTAAACCACACGGTTACCTCTTGGTGCTTTTAGTAACATAATATGGAGCATTCCTTTACCACTGTCAATTCTGAGCCACTAGCTAGTGTGGGAATTATCAAGGGAATCTACTAGCAATAACCTTAATTATGCTCTATGTGTATGAGACCCTGCAATTTACTGTAATGAATGTGCACTTAATACTAAATCTGAAGTCACACAGCGAATCTGTAATACTTATCCAACGATTTATGTTCTCTATACAAGGTCTATTATTTGATTAAAAAAAACGAACAAGGATAGGTTAGGTACCCTACCTTGAATATAAAAATTGAATAGCCCTTGAAGATCGTTTTGTGATTTAACCGCTAAACACGTGGCACTGGTGTTAAAATCTGGCGCGATCTCTTTGAGCGCGCGTGTTCAAGTGCCTCTAGCCTAGAGCCTGGTGTAGCACTTCACTGTGATGGCTTATGGCTAGATAGTAGCTGTTTTCTTATACGAAACTACAAAAGCTAACATTAAAGTATAGTTACGTTTTCTTTAGGTTTTCAATTTCAATTTTGTTAATGTGAATATCATAATCATCTTCCTAGCCTTTTTTATTCTTAAAATTATTTGGGATCGGCTACTAGTTCAAATAGTTTTACCTGAATGTCAGTTTTTCCACGGAGTGATTGGCATGAGACCTCCGCAACCCTGAGGGTGAAAATCGAAGGTTGAACTAGTTGTCACGTAATTGCATTGCATAGATGTTCATGACAACCGGGACCGACGATTTAACGTGCTCTGCGAGGCGCGGGCGTGAATAATCACTAAACTTCAATTCAAATGTGGATAATATGTAAATTAATTCTAATAAAAACAAAATATTGTATCAGTTCAAAACAAGCTTAGCATTTACCTTTTCTTCATTCAACTTAGCACTACCTAAATAAAAAAAGAACTACCTTTTATTCAATTTTAAAACAACACCATATTGGTTTCAATTCTGCACGCGTAACCGTATCGTAGCACTTACACCATCGCGTAGCACTTACACGTACTCGGCTGCTGTAGAATGGCTACGTTAAATGTAGAATTTTACGTAGCGTATAATAACTATAAATAATGTCATAGTTTATTAACTATTATAGTAAGTTGTGTCACGTAGAGGTATATTCTAGTAGCACTATGGATTATTTTAACTACCTCGGTAACTATACCATTCTGGACACTGTCATAATATTAAACTGCTGGTTATGTTTATTTCATATATTCACGTTGAGTTTATAGCTACGTAGAATGTTAATTACCAAGTGATAGTTAGAACGTCGTACATCTGATATACATATATCATTTTGAACTACCTACCTTAACCTGCCAAATTTACACTACTCTGCCTGATGGAAAACAAGAGTAGAATCCACCAGTAGGGGTCACCAACTTCATTCTGAGAGTAGACAATGCAATATGGTGACCCACACACTGGTGTCTTAGTGAGATGTTTTTTGCATCATTCTGCTGGCCTCCCGAGGCTGGGAGAATGAAGCAGATTGACGAATATTATTAAGGACAGGATTAACGATTAATATAAGGGTAAGCAGAAAATAGGGTACCCATTACTAATTTTCAAACCAGTACTGCCTGAGGTTAGCGCAGTTAAATAAACTTATTTAAATACATTCAATATCGATTACAGAATCGACTAAAACTAAAACAAAACTAATACATTGAGTTATGATTACAAAAAATCTTATTGACAGTAATGTAATTTGTGGTACATAATCACGCGCCGTCATATATTATAGATTCATCAGACAAACACTGTAAGTTAAAGCCAACAGCATCACAAAACTTAGAGCAAGAGCGTATCTTGATGTTCATTTCAAAGCGTCTCCTCGATTCAAGTTGGAGTTCGAATCCCGAGTTGTTCACAACTAGCTCAACGCTGTAGATAAGATGGCGAGATTTTATTGTTAGTTGATAGACTGTGTTCCGTAACTCTGTTTTGTTTAATGTCACACAAAGTTTCTATGAGACTTATGTATGATTATTATTAGCATCTAGCTGTTGCCCGCGATTCCACCTGTTTGTATGTTCATGTGTCCTCAAGATTAAAAACAACATACTTCATTTTATGACAAAAAATTTTCATGACAAATTTCATTGAAATCCATGCAGTGGTTTAGACGTCAATGCGTAATATACAGATAGACAGACAGAGTCACTTTCGAATTAATAATAATAATAATTATTAATATGGATGTCACTGCTTAAACCAGCTTTCGTGACTATTGCTTGCTGAATGATTATTGCTATTCGGTGTGTTGTAGTGGACTGATCGTTTACTCTTAGACAAATGCTTTTACAAATAATATAAGTGTGTGTCTTAAAAGCTGTTTACGTTTTCCCTATATATATTTTATTTCTAAAAACTTATATTTTCCGTATTAGGATTAAATATCCTTTGTCGCAGGGACATAAAACGGACACAAAGAACATTCATTAATTAAACATTATGTATACATATTATTTATAGCACTCACACATATCAATTGGAATCTTATTCTTTGATCTTAATCTTTCTTTGTGATTAGTTTGGTGGACAACTTCGGACTTTAGCACTTCTATTACTGTGAACTACATTATTCAGACATAAACTGCCAATTGCCAATAAACAGTGAAATCATTGTCACTACTTCTGGAGACAATACCAGTGCACGTTAGAATACAAAGGTTCTACGAACAGTAATGGAACTTGATAACGACAGAAATTCTATACTTTAAATAGAAATACCAATCGTTCCCTCAATAATACTTGGACAATCTTCAGGACGCTTAAATGAGGTCGCAGAGGGGCTATTGAGTGGTACCTATCTTTAGATAAATTGGGTATACGATAAATTATATTCGGACAAATCTGTTTGTGGATTTGAATTGAATTACCTTTTTGAAAGCTTTTCGTGAATTCAGAAAATATTGTGGGTGTTGTGGGCCTTTTGGTACAGTGGTTAGTGAGCTGACTGCTAAGTTATAGGTTGTATATTTGATTTCTAGATAGGGTAAATAACCTCATGATGATAACAATCGTTTAGCTCAGCTAGTAGATAATATGTATAAAAGTGTTAAGGAATATAGGATATGCCATAAGGGATATGTCAGTATCATTATTCTCTTAAAACCAAATGATCACATACATTTCTTTTCGAAAAATACATAGATTGATATAAAAAAAAGGCTGATGATGATGATGATAACAAATATCATTTGAATTGGTAAACCGTACATTTAAATGGTTTTTGCTGTAAACAGGACTTATTCTCGATAAAATTAAAAAGGTTCTAATTTCCGACATTTTGTCGTTATACCGCTCGAGGTCACGGGTTGAATAGTCGACTAGACAGTATGTAGTATATCCTTCTATATTGTCGGCTCACAGTGGCATGCGTCCATTTGCTATCGTTGCTAACAATCGACCGAACTGTGTTGACACATGACACAATGCTTCCTTCTCACTCGTTCATAGTGAACGAGTGAATGAATAACACAATGACACCTGATTCATTCACGATGAACGAGTGAATGAATAACCCACTGACACATACACTACACAGTAATCGTAACCTTTTTAATTTTATCGCGAATAAGTCCCGTTTACAGTAAAAAACACGAGTATGTTTACAAGTCGTGAAAGTCGAAAAACAGTTTGTACATTGATTCTTATTGATACAACTAAACACAAAAGTAAACTAAATTAATTGGTTACTTGTTTTTGTTCTCTAACAAATAGTCTTTACACTAGTCTAACAAATTTGTTTCTTTAAAAGTATTTGCCAATTGTATTATTGCTTTAAGATTAGTTTAGTTGTATTTGCAGTCCAATTTACAATCACGTTTCTTTAAATTCTACAAACGTAGTTGAGCATTCAATTACTTTTTATTACTGTAAGGAAACTTGAACACTAATGTATTTATATTGTCTTTTATTTTCTTACTAAAATAGGCCGTTTGGAAAATATAAACTAAGCTATTTGGTTACAAACAATAGTATACCACTTTTTGACAATGTGAAACAATAAATCAAGATGGCCTAGTTACCTCATAAGTTACACAAAGATATTTAGTCTTGTCATTGTAATTAATGAATCAGAAGTAAATAGTAAGGTTATTTTTTTTTAAGTCAATGTTCCAAGGGACTTTACAAACATAAATAAAATGTACACAAAGAACACTCACACTCGAAATATCAATTTGTGGATCTCTTAACTGTTGTTCCATGTGAGATTTGAAGCAGTAGAAAGCAACATGACGACCTCTTAAGCCGTTTTAATACGTTTAATAACAAGTTCAATCCAAAGATGTGTTGCCTCAGAGATCAGCTTGCAAATACTAATTTCTTATTGCTAATAACTTTTAAATTCTTATATTATGTTGCATAAGGTTTATTTTACATTAATGGATAAATTATTGAGGACAATTTCACTTTTAGTAGTAAATATTTTTGCACACTAATCTCATCTGTATCGATGTTCATTCAATTTGGCGCAAATTCGTAAATAAAAATTCAGCTACAATGATGCTTTAAAAGTGATCTAGATGTTAGAACGTGCGTACTACTGGAAAGTCTTTTCGGATCTCCAGCTCCCTGGGGATTATGGAACCAGGAGTATGTGATATTTCTACTAAAAAATACTCTGACGGTCTCAAATACCCTGCTCTGAGAGAGACCTGAACTATGTCATTTCAATCCAACCCAGGATCGGCGCCGAGCTTTCTACTGTCAAGTCTAGTATTAAATCGTGTCGAGGAAAAGCAACGTTACGCGTCATAAATGTTTTCTTCCCAACTTGATTTATTGTGACATAAGCCGTAACGGAAGGTTGGTAGTTGACCTCAGCACACTTGGCAATGTGCCAATGTGTATTTTACAATAATAATTTATACAATAGGAATTCAGTACAACTGTGTGTTAATATGCAGGTACTGAATTATTGTTTTTAATACTGATTCGAATGGTTTTGGTTGTGATATTTGGTTTTAAGTTTATTCAATTACGCTTTGTTGGTTGCTACTTCTACATCTACCTATATCCAAGGTTCTTTAATAAATCTATTGTCCTCACATTTAATAAAATGCCTAAAACAATATAACCAAAAAATATAAAAAATATGTTGGAAAAGAGTGTCCATGGAGTTTCTTGTCTTTTTTCTCCGTAGGATCTACAAATTGGAACAGACAATTATCTTCACGACTGCCTACTGACTGGACTGACCTCCGCAACCCTAAGGGAGAATTGAAATTCGAATATTGAACTAGTTGTCAGTATATTTGAGGGCACTGACTTCCCAATAACGATTGCCATAGGTGTTCATGACAACCGGGACCGACGACTTTACGTGCTCTCCGAGGCACGGGTGTGAATTACCATTTATGCATTCCATTATTGTAAAATAAGCCTTATGCAACATAATATAAGAATGTAAAAGTTATTAGCAATACGAAATTAGTAGTTTATCGTATAATTTTCCTTAATTACAAAATCAAAATAAATCGTAAAAAGGTACAATAAACAGACCAATATCTGAATTTTAAATATTCTCCAACTACGTCACGTAAACAGGTCACTTCATCTCTTGGAACGCCTTTTAAAATGTCCCTTTATGTCCCATTTGGGGAAATAAAATGTTCGGAACAACGGCATCTAATTTATTTATGTAACCATCAATTTACACTTGTTTTCTTTAAGTTTTACCACTTGTACGGTGTTACAAATATCCGAAAGACCTCGTTTTATTTTAGGATTGTTCTATATTATTTGAAGGTGAAATCAGCATTTAGCAGCAAGGATTTTGTTTTTGGATTCTTTTGTTACTTCGATCAGTAAACGAAAGAGTTATATGAAATTACAATATTTGAAATACTTCAATGTATAAATAATTAAGATGCTAATGACAACAATAACATAAATTATATACATGTAATCTCTCATTAGAAATATACATCTTGTATCAAGGAGGACTTTACAAAGATACATGAAATGGACATAAATAACCAATCTGACTCAGAACAACAATTTGTATATCACACTAAGGTGTGTTAACCCGTGTGGAACTTGAACCCGCAATACTTAATGCAGTAAATAACGCTTAAGCCAACCGTGCAGAAAAAGTGCAACAAAAAAACAAACTGAAATACACATTCACAAACAGTAGTAGTTACCAAGATTCAGATGCTTTTATAAGAAACAAGCATGACTGCTGTTCATCACATAAATAACTAAATAAATTGTCATCAATACCCCAAAATGAACACTACATTCACATGTGAGCACAACAATCTCATCACAAAACCCGAAAGCTTAACATATTGCCAATATTTCCGTCGTGATTTTTCCACCGTCCAATTCCCTTAATGCTGCATCGCTGCCAATTGAAGCTTCTTTACTTTGACCTGACATATCCGATCCGGATGAAAATTCCGCTCCTTAATATTGATTAAACCTTTATTTATTTAACTTTGTTTGTTTCGCCAAAAGTTCTGGCAATGGGGATGTGTGGTTAGGGTCGCATTCTTTTCATTTATGCACAGTTTGACTCCCAAAATTGTGGTTAAAGCTGCGTTGTATTGCGTATTCTGATGTCCAGTATTGCCCGAGAGGGATTTAAAATTTACCTTAAATGTCTCTATGTGTTTTGAAATGTACATAGTGACGAGGCATCGGGCTGGTGGGTCCGATTGAATCTGAATGTTAGCTTGTTTACAAGTGTTAATAGATAAAGAGAGTAAATATTATTTTGCTTCGTAGAGTAGAAGACGTTTTATTAGAAATGGCGCTATCAGAAACTGGAACTCATATAGAGGAGAATAGCTATCATCCTCCTAGCCTTATTCCCAAGTTTATTTGGGGTCGGCTACTAGTTCAACCGGTTATACCTGAATATCAGTTTTTCCACGGAGCGACTGGCATCGGACCTCCGCAACCCTAAGGGAATACTGAATTTGTAGAAGAGAATAGCTATATACAATAATGTTTCCAAAACACAATATGTTATTGTTTGTGTCAAAGTTAGATATCCGTTGATTTCATTTATTAAAGGTCATCTATTCTATTCATAAAGGTCGAAAGCCAACGATTAAGAAAGTATTGTTAGAGAGACACCGCTTATAGTGGGCGTAAAGGCGAATACGGGGAAGAAAATAGACTATTATTAGCATGGCATCATAAGTTTGCTGTTGACGAATTGAGCCGATTTGATTTCGTTTTATTCTCTTGTCAGCTAGTTATCAAACTCCTTTAATAATATTGTTTAGAGCAGTATTGATTTCAATAAACGTTTCTTTACATTCAATACTGTGATAAGAAGAGCATCTATTTCAAATTTTTTACTCCCTCGTAAATTTTTCACTCGACGTATGTATCCGATTAAATTTTAACTCTCGATTATCGACACTTCTTAAAAAAGATTCTTCAAATCAAACTCACTTGTACTGGTATTCATTATTTTAGTGTAAAAATTGTTGTTAGGTTTGAGATATGAATTATTTAAATTAATTGGTAACCTGTGATATTATCGCAGTTCGATAACGGTCGTACTAAGTTTAAGTTTATAAAAAAGTGGAAAAAAGTAAAAATGAGTTTAATTTGAAGAATCTATATATATGTCCTGGTATTCCAGCTTTTCAATTGTCTTAGCCATAACAATTTCAGGATCATATGGAGTGATATATATTAATATATATAATATAGATTAACTGTTGATAAATTGAAAAATAATACTAGTAATTGCAGATTGATTTTGAATTCCAGTGAGTCCGGTTTGGACCAAAGTAGACCCGATTGATTTATAGTACTTTAGCCAACTCAGCATCTGTTGCGGTTTGGATATGTTGCGTGTTGTTGTATAATGATAAACTACGACATGTTTGTTGGTTCTTTGTTTACTAATATATAAGTGGAATGTAAAACTTTTTGTGTACTAAGGTCACTTTGCCATGAAAGCACTTGTGTTGTAATATATTTTGTTTTTTTTTTTTGTGTATCTGTTGAAGATGGCTTTTAGTAACAAATTTCTACATTGTAACTCTTATTATACATATAAAAGCCGCTAAAATGACTCTGCTATTCTGCATCCATCATTCAGAATGGTGGTCATCATCTTTATTATAGCATAATAACTTACACTAGGTCGCCAACCTAGTGAGATGTTTTTCACATCCTGACAAAAAGAACCCGCCCTCACGGAACCCGCCATTTTCCGAATTATAGTTATAGACTTATATAGTAGGTATTATTCATAGGGAGATTGGTCTACAAATTCAGAATTTATGTAACTTACGTATTGAAGTACATTATTATAGATAATAAACAATTAACGTATTTAATAATTTACACGTTCCAATACCCCCAAGGTAAACATACGGAATGTATGATCCTCAAAGAGCTCAGAAACTTTAAAGGGGTAAGAAACTAGAAGCTTCAAGATATACAATACACTAACATAAAATATATATTCAAAGCTACCAGCATACCTTACCGTAATCCTTTTTAACAGCAGCCGTGGAAGGGATTTGTGTAAAGCGCTCATTCCACACAATTTCGAGCTATGTGATCATTACAGCACATTTATCTTACTCGGATTCTAAACTTTTGAGTTTTGAATTAACTTTTGATCGAGTGAATAGAAATGTACTTGCAATGTGCACGGGGATAAAGATTTGTATTTTGTTTTGTTTACGGTATTTTAAAAAGGTTCTTTAGTTTTTAAGTATGTATATGTATGTATGTTAGTTACTCTTTCACGCAAAAACTAGGCCTCTCCAATTGTATCTCTATCATGTGCTTGTGTGAAAGTGAAAGTTCCGTCAAAATAGGTTGACTGTGCCAGAGTTTATTCATCATCATAATCATCAACAGCCTTTAACAGTCCACTGCTGGACATAGGCATCTTCTTTGAAAGGAGGTTTTGGCCTACTATACCACGCTGGCCAGACGGGTTGGTAAAGGGTTTCTTTCAAGTTCTTTCTCTTGGCATTGATGTTAGCTGCTTATTTTGTTCCTTCAGTCGCCTCGTACGACACCCATGGAATGAATAGGGGTGGTGACACTTTGTATTCTTAATCTGTCACCACACGGACTTAGAGTTTATTCAGAATTAACAAACAGACAGACAATGACTTATGTACCGTATATACTTTCATTTAGTGAAAACCTATTAATTTGAAATTAAAAACATACTTCAATTAATTTATTTGTGTAGATTTATGCTGTTCTTTAATATTTATTTTTTTAAATTGAATTACTAACTTAATAGTATTTATAGTACAGCATCATTTTGTATGACAAGCCCTTTATCCATAATATGGTATAGCTACTTAATGTTAAACCAATTTATGCTCAACGACCTCGATTTTGATACTTAGGGTAATCTTTAATATGGCTCAATTTGCTTTCAAGGCGTTGATGGTATAATGGTAATGTATTTAAGAATGACAATTTTTTAGAGTTCCATGGTTCGTGTATCGGAACTTTTATAGTTTTAACATGGACATCCGTCCGTCCTCGACTTAATTTCCAAGGATTGATTGGGGAAGTTTTTTTTTCGCATCTAATCCATCGTATGGGGTGCAATTAGATAGGTCTATTAAAAATATTGAAAGGGTAGACGACTTTTTGATACAAAATTTAAATATACATTACTATTATTACTGGATAAATTGAATTAATGACTCATTCTATTAAATAATATAAAAAACCTGATTAATTTTCTAGATACTAGTAATTGTTTGCGCTTACTTGATGTTCATTGGAAGCGTATTCTACAATCGTATAGCTTCAACAGTATTAGACTTGTTAAAAAACTTTGTTTAAATCTTCGGATGGCCTTACACATTTTTCGTGTAAGGTGTCGTAGCTTCGATTTTTACTCACTATACAGACATATGTACATGTAAGTAAAAATATAATGTATTTGCATTAGTGTAAGTGCGACTATATACATACTATGTAATGGCATAATAGGTACCAGCATACTAGATCTATTAGTCTTAGACTACATTTTAGAAAATTGTGAGTAGGTTTAAGTGCTCATATGACTGCCTCGTTAGTCTAGCGACCGCGATTCCCGGGTCAGCCCAAAAGTATTAACAGCCCGAAGTATGGAAGTTTGGTAGTATTTCGCGTCCGTCATGTACTTACATCTATGGCCTTCAAATTCAGTTCGTGGTCAGGGTTGCGGTCGCGGAGGTCCCGATATTCTTCGCTTCGTGGAAAAACTAACATTCGTGTAAAACTGGTTGGACTAGTAGCCAACTCCAAATAATATAGGAAAGAATAAAGGCTAGGAAGTTATAAAGGTCTAAGTGGCAATATACGATGATAAAAAATAGGTATCTACAATGTTAAACTTGCCTAAACGAAGTCTCAGAAATGTCGTTTGAACAAAAGACTCCCATTTAATGGTACTTATTGGAGAGTGTCGGTACTTTATCAGCCCGTAAAACGGAACGTAAGTGTTAATCGAGAATATTATTTGGCATTAAAAGTTACTCTCTTAAGATACTTTGCTATCAGTGCTTATAAAATATAAGATGATTTTGTGTATCAGGTGATGATCTGGGATTGTAATTTTTCTCAAAATAATATTTTGATATATTTTTGAAGTACAATCCCGAACTGTGGAAAACCTGTAACATATTAAACTTACTTTTATATTTCTAAACTAGTTTTGCTCGCGACTTCGTCCGCATATATGTTGGTAACATAGAGAAGCCTATACCTTGCTTTAAAAATTAAAGTATATATCTCTAAGATAAAAAAATATATCCTATGTCATCCAGGCCATTATAAGTAGTCTAATGACAACTCATTCATTAATATCAGCTTAGTAATTTAAACGCTATGTTAGACCATGCGAACATTCATAAATTACCAAAAATATTGCCATAGACTACGCCATATTCGGGTAAAAACATACATCTTCTAAAAAGTCTTCCTTGAATCTTAAAGGTCTATTTAATAATTTTAACAAAAAGGAACCGTCTTCAAAGAAAAACTATTCCGAGTACCCAAATCGCGACAATTGTGCCTATGATATTTTAGGAGTTTCCTCTCCTCCTTAGGATCCCATCATCCCGATATGGTGACGATGAGACGACCTGTAAGCTCCGCCCATTCCAATGCAAAAATAATTTTTGAAATCGGTTCATAAACGACGAAATTATCGCTGAACATACATAAAAAAAACGATTCCGACGTATAATAATAATAATAATAACATTTATTTCCCTTCCACAAAGGTTTCTTATTAATACAAAAATACACAAAAATAAGAAAAAAATACTAGTTCTTCAAAACTCCTTTGTGGGAGACTGGTATCCGTACTAGGTGTTCCTGACACACAGATTACCAGGCCCCCCGTAGGTTAACATTTTGTTAAATACGAGACGAGACGAGAGTAACGATCTTTTACCAATACATAGTATAGTAGTTTAAATTTAATAAAAGGAACAATTAATAATAAAAAAAGATAAAAAAATAGCTATTGTGTGTATGTTGTGTGTTTATGCGTGTGTGTATGTGTAATTGTGTATGTGTGAGTTTGTGGGTGTTTTGAATCTATTAATTTTACTATTTTGTTACAACCAGGAGCATCTCTGTGTCTTCATAATTACGTCTGAGAAGCCATTGTGTTAATTCTACCCTACACTTTAACCTCGTCATTGCATAAATAGGTCAAATCTAGTTAATCTTATTATATAAGTAATCACCAAGAAAGCAGAAGAAACGGAATTGAGAACCTCCTCCTTTTTTGAAGTCGGTTAAAAGTAACTGCTTAAAAAACTTTAGTTCTTTTTGCTATACCTTCATAGTTTAGAAAATAATAATTTATTTGCTTTCATTTAACTAACAACAGTTCTGTCACATGATAAGTCATTACAATTATATTCTATTCCTTAAACCAATCCTAGTAATGACGTCACGGATACCCTCCTCAGCTGTTCGACATTTTAACCGTGTAACTTACACACGTCCGGAGTGATATTATAATATTATCGATAAGAGGTTTTCAGATAAATTATTCCATGAACCTAAGTAAATTGGGTATTCCATCGATAGGAATGCCATTGTAGGTTCTGTTTTGAGATAGATTTCACTACAATATTTACATACTTTTAACCCTTGAGTTCTACTTTATTTTACTAACAGTGTAATTTGGAACTAATTTATGAAAAAATACATATACAATTGTGAGATACTTCGATAGTATTTTTTAAGTATCTACAAAATGTTGATTTATTTGACGCCTGAAAAAGTCTGAAATTCATGTTTTCCTTAAATTCAGCCGTTATCTAAGATGTGTTAATAAACAACATGCCTTGTATATACGATCTAGGCCAGTACCCTTTCCAAATTCTCAAGGTAGTAGAGCAGCGCTGACCTCAGCACGAACGGGCCAGGGTGGCACTACCCTCGAATGGAAGACCAACCCTAAAATGACAGCATTCATGTTGTCGTGTTTCGTTGGTGACTGAGAGACCAGACACCAGAGACCAAAGCATCTCAATAGATGCATTCATTCATATGTCATTCATATTGTCCACATTTGCAATGAGTATAATTTTTTTTTAATATTATGTGATATCTGTTGTTGGAATCAAGATAAGATTCCTCTATTCAGAAGCAGCTATAGCTTGCTATACAGAAGAAGCAGGTACGAATACGATGCCGGTAACCTATAACCAACGTGTTTGACACTTTATTGGAATAACATAGGAAATGAATTCCTATATATACGTTTTTAAAATATGGCGTATGTTAGTAGCTACTGTATTTGGATCGACAAGGCTTCGATTTTCACTCACTATACATACATATGTACATGTGAAACATTATTTAACTACTTGATTTGCAATTGAGAATTTATCCGATATTTAATGACATTTATTTCAATGGATCTCTAATTTTCCTTCCTTGTGTGCTCTATAACATATGCATTTAACATAACGTGTAAAATTAACAAAACTATAATATATTCTGTACGAGTTAAGCTGCATTTGTTTCGTTCTTCGAGTTACGTGAGGCACATTCGTAAATATAATTTAACGTTCTGTGTGGGCTTGCGTGACCATATCCTGTGCCAACTGTCTCCTATATTAATTCGCTAAGAATGAATGTATAGAGAATAATTGTTATCTGCAGTTAATAGTTGGTACTAGATGCAAATCTTAATCAAGGAGATTACGTTATTACTTTCTTTTTAATGTGCTTTTGGAAACACGTTTTGTACTTAGATACTTGTATTAAGTAACATAAAAGAAGTCAGTCATTTATTTTATAACAAAATACTTTGTATAGTTGTTCCATTTTATAAATAAACATTATACAAATATATTTGTAACAACATTGAATATGAGAATGATATTTTTAGAGATATCAAGGGTGATAGGTATGGGAGTTGAAGGATACTAAGACCAAAGAATAGGTAGAGAAAAATAAGAATTTAATTTATTAATTAATCTTTCTTATAGGTAAAGTAAGATGGATTATATGAAAAGTATATAGCTAGGAATTTTACAGTGAAATGAGCGATAAATCATACTGCGACCCCAAGTAAAATTGGTATAGAATATAATAAATAAATATAACTTGCTTTCGCCCGCGGCCGTACCCGTGTCTATGTCGGTTATCGCGCTAAAAAGTACATTATTTTGAATCGGTGCAGTGGTTTTATGGTATATCGCAGACAGAGCGGCGGAGGACTTTTTTATAGTCTGTAGTGAGATAGGGATAGGCATGCTAAAAACTAGAGTAAATTACATACTTATTTAATTCAAAAGTTATTTGTTACAGAATCATATAAATCTAATTTAAATAATCTTTCCAACTACATATAAATACGACATGTAATGCAATATCAGTCAAGACAGAATTGAAAAGTTAATCTGCAAATAGGAATCGATAATTACAAAGCACTTTAGATTGTTTTTGTGTGATTTTGTATAAGCATAGCCTCTAAATATATTTTTTTCGGACATCTTACACACAACACCATCTAGTCCCAAACTAAGCAGAACTTGTAATATAGGTACTAGACAACTGATAGAAATAAATAAAATCCTTTATTTTTGTAAACACGCACATATTATACATAGAAAACACCCAGACTCCGAACCTAATATTTGCGAATCACACAAACACTTTTCCAACCCGGGAATCGAACCCGAGACCTCTTGATCAGCAGCAACATACGCTAACCACTTGACCAACAAGGCATATTTATGACTAGATTATAGCGATTATGACAAAAATAGTTCGCTATTTTCTACTAAATATTTCCATTACCAAAGTACTTTATTACAAAGTCATCAGCCAATAACCGAAGTGGTTCAGATTCTTATCTGGGAACATTAATAAAATAATGCGATGATGTACCCTCAAATAATACGACATTAAATTTCCATTAATCACCGTGGATTGAAAGTTTTCGGCTAAGTGTGCCAAGTCGCCTTTGTTCTGCGCCTCTACGGTAGTTGAGAGTTATATTTTGTTTACTGCGAAGACGAGCTGAAGTGTGCTAAGTGGTAAAGCATTAGTATACTAAAAGATATGTGTCATATTATTAAGCACTTGTTTGAAATAAGTACTAAAATAATAATTTCATTGAAATGTCTTATTAACACTGATAGTTTATATAAGGGCTCATAGGCAAGTGGTCTTATGTGATTGGAAACAATACCACCGAAGTTAAGCAACGACGGTGCGGTCAGTACCTAGATGGGTAACCGATTGTGGTATGAATGTGATGAGCGTTTCCGTGATTCGGGAGTCACGTTAAGCAGTCGGTCCCGGTAGTTAACATTAAATAAAAGTCGTGAAGCTTAGTTGGGGGTTTTCGGACGGGTTAAAAACATTCAACAACAGCGTGTCTTGCCAGTTCCCAACCCGCACTCGGTAAGCATGGGGACGCATGGGTTGTTGATGATGATGATGATTGAGATGAGAATTTGATCAAACGTTACGTGTTAAATAAACTTTAAGGTTAAAGATGTACTTAATATATTTTTAATTTTAGCAATTGCGAAAAAAATTGAGGAAATTCCACATCATTCGCCGCTCTATTTTAAGTTCATCCGCTCATCATCATCATCATCCAGCCTATCGCAGTCCACTAGGCCTCTCCAATGGCACATCACTTGGTTCTATCCTAGGCTACCAGCCATCGTGTTCATTCTTTATTTTACCCAATTTCCAAAAAATATTTTGTATCGTATCGTTATCTTTTAAATAATTTTATCGCGAATCAGTTGCCAAAATCTCAACTTGTAACTTCTGTAGTTTAGGCTCTGTATTTATGAATCGGTCGGCTAGGGTAAACAACATTAGGGATATGTTTAAAATACAAATGGTTTGTTTTGGGGGTTCCTAAAAGTGTGACACCTGATATTATAACAGAAAAATATTTGATTCATTACTAGGAGGGGTCCGGATGTCTCAATAACATCTGTTCTCGAATCCAGAGGGATTCGAGAACAGATGTTATTGATCCCTCTTTCAATTTACAAGAAAAAAATACTTTGTTGGTTGTTGTTGCTGATTTTAACGGTTATCTCTTCCTTTCTATGCCGAGCATTCAAAAATTGGGACTCATTAGCAGCTTTCCTACTATGATCCCGCGTCCTTTAAAGAGGGCGTGAAAAGCATCTCATGATGCCGTACTGTATTATTCATAGTCGTAGCGAGTGTTATGGACCTCACTCTTGGATTCTTCTCATACTTTTAATCAGGTCGAATTTCAGTAGTCACTTTGGTAAACTTTAATAAAAAAAATAAAAATGTATACTTTCAACAGCGCCAGAAATGGGAGGTACAAAAACTCGAAATTGATTGTCATTATTTTTATTTCGATTTCTATTATCGATACTGGGCCATAACATATTATTATGTTCTTCGATATCCTTTGAGTGTTGTAGAACAGCGTGAACTCAATCGGTCGTATATTAACAGAACAAAAAAATAATCGGTTCGCATGATTCGATCAAAACGTCTAGGAAGCCGTGCTCTCAAATATTAATGATGTTTTTGTGCCTTGGATCAATAACCGAAAGACTCAGTCGCTATTATATCCGAACCAAATATTGACCCATGTAAGACATGAGGGGAAGCCCTATGATTGATTATGTTCATCCCTTATCTGCGAGGCTATCGGTATTTTGGGCCGAAGTCGATTTGGGTCACTTACGCCTCAAATTCGAGGTCGTGTTATTGATAGAGGAGATGACGCTTCGAGAATCTATTTATTTATCATAGAAATGTCAACCGTACATCTATAGATTTATAGAATACCCAGCTGATCTACGTAATTTCATCTGCGTCTTTTCAATTATTCTCGGCTCCTATTGGTCTACTATTCTATCTTAGGCACGTCAGCAAAACATACATCAAAAATCATGTAACAATCAGTTAGATAGTTTCGGAGTTTGTCGTGAGCAATAATCTAACACGAGTATTACTTAAAATAGATAAATAAACAGTAGTGTATGCGTATATGCAGTAGTGGAGGAACATGAACAGTATTCCTCTATCACAAAGGGAGGATCTTCCGAATAGGCGAGGTGAAAGTGCCTGACGGACCACTGTCTAAGGGTCATAGCACACTAGCTACTTTTAGCATCGGCGATCGGCGATTTGGCGACTGCATCGATGCTGCATCGTTGCACTGCTCAGAAGCCAAATCGATGCTACCGGCATCCGAATGTTTGCGGAGACTAGCTTTCAGCTGCTGTGTCGCGCTTCTAAAAAGCGACTCAATCTCCGCGTTTGGAGTTTTTAAGTTGTGCGGTGAAGAGCGTTCGGTCGCCGTATTTAGCTTCTAAAAAGCGACTAGTTGCCGATCGCCGATGCTAAAAGTAGTTAGTGTGCTATGGCCCTATCGGTTGATGTTGGGGTGTGTTGTGTTTTTGTTATTCGGCGTGAGAACTTCTATATCGCGATTCAAAATTAACTACTCCATGGTTCGGTGTTGCTTCATCATCGTATGTGTGTATCATGTATGTTTTTTCAAAAAAAAAATTTCAGTATTCTATCAGACGTCAGTCAATCTAGCTGTCATTGTACAAGCTAGATCGCTAAGATTCTATACTTTGTCCATTCGTTTATTGTCTTTTTGACAGATCACGTCTATAAATTACCGGTATTTTTTTCCTAATAATTTACTACAGTAATGTCGTACTTTATAGACGGGTAGGGAAGTGGCTTGTGCATAGCTGAAAACAACAAACTATAAAACAGTTCTTGAAAAACGATAAGTCGATTAAACGATTAAAATGATCTATCATATTATTATGATCAATATAATTTGACTTCTTGTAAGTATTGTTTCTGTAAATTTGATTGAGTTGAAATTTTGGAATTTAAGTTCAAACTTAGAATAAAGAACAATAACTCTGTGCATTAATTAATTTATTATTGGACCACTGACTTAAAATGTAACTATGCACACGTTAGTAAAATTTTACTTTGAAACGCGTGGTTAATAACGTTTAAATACAGAGTTATTAGAAAATACATTTGAAAAATCACTTATTACTTTCTAAACCGACCTTCAAGTGACGGTGTTAGGAAGTTTTCTTTGTTCTGGGCCAATTATATATCATAATAGTGCACATTTTAATTATTTACAATACTGACTTAAAGAATATTATATCGATTGAGTTGATTTCAAATCGAATCGGTGACGTGTGAGGGCGTCACTAATTTCGAAATTTGTTGAACTGTCAAAAAGATAATAAAGAAATCTACAGAGTATAGTTAGTGTTGTGTGTCAGATGTCCCAATGTATTTGATAGCTTTAACATAATAACCGTATGTTAATATTGTAAGCTGTCTATAAACAATGAGATCAATCGATATTAACCCCACATTTAACTACAACGACATAATCGGTTCTCGATTAATACATACATGAACGTAGCTTAACATAAATGATTTGATTAGTCACATCGGGTTTGGATTGTAGGTATTATACAGTCGATAACCGAAGTAGAGTAATAATAATATATTTATATATCATCATCAGCCTATCGCAGTCCACTGCTGGACATAGGCCTCTCCCATTGCACACCACTCTGATCGATTTTGGGCTTCTCACATCCAGCTCCTGCCAGCCATTTTACGCATGTTGCCACTCCACCTCGCCTGTGGGCGTCCTACACTACGTTTACCGAGACGTGGTCTCCATTCCAGAACTCTTCTGCCCCAACGGTCATCAGTTCTGCGGCTAATATGGCCAGTGCACTGCCACTTCAGCTTGCTAATATATCAACGAGTGTATATCATATATCATAGAATGTTTAGTATTTGTATATACATTTTTGTAGGTCTGTCTGACTGTTTTTTCCGGGTAACCTTTGGAACGGCCAACTGGTTTTGACGGGCCTTTTACTGGAATAAGCCTGATGACCTAAGGAGTAACTTATTTTTTCTAAAGCAATTTCGCCCTGCCTCGGCGTTACTCGCGATTTATAACCATAAGCGTAGGTAACACCGTGGGACTCAGCTAGTACTGAATATTGTTAGTAGTACGATAATAGTCCGATATGTGCGATAGTATGGCATTATCCCTACTATTATAAATGCGAAAGTAACTATGACTATCTGTCTGTCTGTTACGTTTTCACGCCTAAATCGCTTAACCGATTTTAATGAATTTTGGCATAGATATAGACGGAACCTTGCTACATTTTACTGCGATAACCATAGATCGGAATTGGGTGTGTGAAAATACCTAAAGTTTGCAGTAAGTTTGCAATAATAATATGGAGCTGTTACAACCACTGTTCTTGCAATTGAAATAAATGTTTTTAATTTATTTTTTTATGCAGTGCAGGTTTAATAATTTAAAAAAAAAAGCCGACTTCAAAACTATGTAAAGACGCGAAAATGTTCGTTTTACTTGCATCAATCTATAGCAAAACTTTTTAACTTAAGATACAGGTCAAAAAAGAAATTAAAACCACATTAGCATTTTGCAGATATGTAAAATTCTGTGTTTGGCCGACAAAGAACAATTGGGACTAAAAACCGAATTTTAACCGGAAAAGTACAAAACAAAAATTAATTTAGAACTGTATTAGCAGCTTGTAAATGTTTATAGTTCGGTGTTTCAAAGGTAAGGAACATGTAAAACGAAAAAAAAACGAAACTAAACCGGTAAAATTTAAAACCGGTTTAACTTATGTGGTTGTAACAGCTCCATATTATGTCCCGCTGCAAACTTTAGGTATTTTCACACACCCAATTCCGATCTCTGGCGATAACCAACAGACACGCGGGCGGAGTCGCAGGCAAAAGCTAGTAGGTAATAATAGAAGGAAAACCCTTTGTCCAGCAGTGGAGCATTAAAGAATATTACTGATGTGACTGCCTTGGTAGCGCAGTGATAATGTAGGCGAGTGCTGTACTTGACATTTCGCGATCGATTCCCTGGTTCCCGATACAAAACAGTCTGTAACTTTTTGCGGGGGGAAATCTTCACACATACATATTTTAAAGTTACACACAGAAACAATCGTCAGCCAGTATGAACTAACACATTCCAATTAAAACAAAATAATTCAAATTTCACACAAATAAACACATTCTGAATTATAACAGAGTGGAATGCCTGCGTATTGTCACTTCCAACCGTGTGGTTTTATGAGTCAATACCAATTGATGTAATTAACTGCAAAAGTATTGATTAGAATATATATCGCACTTGGGAGCAAATCCATCGAGACTATAAATAAATATTTCGGACATCTTGCACACAACGTCATCCAGCCACAAACTAAGCATAGTTTGTATTATGGGTAGTAAACAACTGATTTAGATACATAAATGTTTTTTTTTTGTTAATACATACATATTATACATAAAAACACCCAAAATATCCTAACACTGTTTTATAATTGTAAAAACCTACATTAACTGGTTTTCAGCAGTTTATTGCAACCAAAAGTTACAAAAGAAAACAATTTTCCTAAGAGTAAACTACAAAGAAATAAAGAAACTATTAAATTCCGTTAATCCAACAATTTCATTTCCAAGAATTTCCTCTCTCAAATCAATAAGGAAATTGCTCTAAAAAGTTCTATTTCAATTTCGCCGTCCGTAACAATTTGTTAGGTGTATATTAATAAAAAGTTGGAAGCTGAACAGGTGGCCATGTTGAAACAAGTTGAGTTTAATTTCCGGTTGGTTGCCATGGCGACGGGCCACTGGCTCAGTTTCCGGTTTTTACTCGGACCTCTTTAATTACGATTTCATTCCCTTGTGTATTAGTTTTATTACGGGATTTGAAATTGATATTCTACCTTTTTGAATGAAGAAATGAGATAGGATAAATGTAATTTAACATTTAATAGGTAATACAATAAGTAATTATTTTTTTTATGTTTTACGCACGCAGTTAACTTTAAAATAATCCAACTTTGGCAGAAATGGACTTCTTTAACCAAGGTGATACCACGATAAACAGATAATGTGTTCTTATAATAAAATGTTGTTTTACACTATCAGTCTCTTCTAATGATTGCCCCACTGGCACAGTAGTAATAAACGCGATTGTTGCGCTTTAGGTCTGAGGTTTGGTTTAGTGAATTTGTTGTTTAATTAAATGAATTTAAATAACCCTTCTCTGGTTAAGTTTACTTAATTTTGATAATTGCTTTGATGGAGTTTTATTGAGAGTGTTAATGCAAGATAATGAAATCGTCAACTGTGAAGAATCAGAACTTAACAATTTAACTGCACGATGGCCTAGTGGTTTAAGCGGTCGCCACGCCGCTTTCTAATGCGCCAACTGTTATGGGTCTCCGTATCCGTTTTCTGTATGTTTATACATTCTCATGCGATAAAGGAATATATTTCTAAAGCGGCGTTGTCTTAAAAAAGGGATGTAAAAATTGATTAAAATTCTCAGCTTGTTTTGATACAACAGAAAATAACAAGTGATGTATGATCATTTTTGGCATAATTCTTTAATTTGTTTTCATTCTGTTCAAGGCAAGTCGAAAATAGACAGTCCCCTTTATATTACAAGCTTTACATTGCTTAATTGTTATTAATGTGTTCATAACTTCTGCATATCTAGTGAGCAATGTGCGATAGAATGGCATTCAAAGCGTTTAGAGTTGGTAGAACACAATTCGGGCTAGCAAAACTTTCAACAGTACTACTACCGTAGTACCGAAATCTAATACATCAACGTCATTAGCACTATAGTAGGTCCATAATGCCGCTTGACCCTACCCATTTGGTAGCAGGAAGTTGGGTTTACTTCAGGCTTTTGTACTACAAAATACATACCCCCTTTTGTGACCAAGACCTGGCCTCTTTAGATAGTAGTTGACTGCCTTTTTGGTCTAGTGGTTCGCGTATGCGGTTGCCGATCAAGAAGTCTCGAGTTCGATTCTTGGGTCGGACCAAATGTTTGTATGACTTACAAATATTTGTTTCGGAGTTATGGTGTTTTCTATGTAATCCCTACTAATATTATAAATGCGAAAGTAACTCTGTCTGTCTGTTACGCTTTCACGCCTAAACCACTGAACCGATTATGATGAAATTAGGTATGAAGATAGAACTGAACTTGGGAAAGGACATAGGACTTTTTATCGCGAAAATAAAGGCAAAATAAAGGGTTTGAAATAGGGGACGAAAGTTTGTGTCGAAGTTCCTAAATATCAAACATAAAATCATTTAAGATTGTTTAATCTACCCTTACCGTGTCGCGCGATATAAACGAATTCTACGCGGGCGAAGCCGCGGACGTAAAGCTAGTATATAATATGTATGTATATATCTATTTATATCAGCTATCTAGAACCCATAGCACAAGCTCTGATTAGTTTGGGACTAGATGACGTGTGTGTCAGATGTCCAAAATTTCTATTTATTATTATTTATTAGTTGTAAATCGTTGTTTTTGGATAAATATTGAAGGATGTTTTATTAAATAGTGACACCAGTTGATCACGTGAGTGGCATGTATCTCGCCTTTTTGAGCCTCCATTAATAAGATCTAGGTCTTGATAATCACACTTGTTGGGTGAAAAGGCCAAAAAACAGACTTAACGCAATTTTCCAGTGCATTCACCAAAAATTTTGAAAGGTGGTAAGGTAGTACAGTCACGTTGATTTAAACTTAAACATTTATTTTAAATTGATATAAAAATTCGAAAACGAAATATACATCATGCTCATGTCATCATCATCATCATCAGTCTCTCGCAGTCCACTGTTGGACACAGGTCTCTCCAATAGCACGCCACTTGGTTCGATCCTCGGCTTCTCATCCAGCTTATGTACATCATCCAAAATGTACCAATACTGAAATACCCTCAATATATTTTTGTGGCAACATTCGCGTTAGAAGCGTACCCTCTGTTAAATTTACGATCAGACTCTGTGTGTTAATCCTATAGCAATGGGAGCGCGAACTGTTTACTGACGGTTAATTATATGTGCCAAACTTCGCTACTAAACCGTTATGCGTTGTTTGAAGTCCTCGAGTTTTGGATATAAATGCTTCCAGGAAACTGCCCCTTCAATTTTAAACAGTAAAATTACTCTGAACTGAATTCAACATGATTGTCGGTACTTCTTGTTGATACTTATATCGTATTAGTTAAGAATCAATGCATTATTACAAAAGTAATGTCTTTTACGGAGTTAAATGTAACTTCTTTTTCTTTATTTTAAAAAAAAAAACAACTCCCGCATAAGGAAAATAAATTCCTGTGTCGCGGGGACTTTGCAAACATACATGAAACGGACACAAAGAACACCCAGACTCAGAACAACAAATTGTGAATCACACAAAGTGTTTTCCCACTTGGGATTTGAACCCACGACACTTGGCGCAGTAGGAAGCGGTGTGGCGACCGCTTAAGCCACTAGGCCAACTGTGCAGTTTACATACAAACTCTGTTTTAAGGTGTGAAATTCCTGGCAATAGATCATTTAAGTTCTGAGTATGGGACTCTTAACTTGCTCATGTTATTGTTTAGACCTTTAATTCATTCGTGTAGGCCAAATTATTTTCTTTAATTTCTTGTTTCGTCTTTAAATTGAAGGATAATCCTTTAGATTTATATTTAAACCTAACAGTGGCAGATTCTAAGCAATAACTTGGAACTCTATTGAAGAGATTGTTTGAATAATAATAATAATAATTTTATTTTCTCTTCACAAATGTAGGTATTCAGTACAATGCAGTAACTTAATCTAGATATAAATGATAGTACACCATTGAGAGAGTGGTGCCAGAGATAGGTATAGGAATACCTGTGTTACGGGTCACCAGGACCTCATCACAAATTAATTACAGAAGTTTTAGTTTGTTTGATTAAGTGCAACACTGTCAATTAATGGCAAGCAAGAGACTTACATTCAATTGTGTGTGTGTGTGTGTGTGTGTGTGTGTGTGTGTGTGTGTGTGTGTGTGTGTGTGTGTGTGTGTGTGTGTGTGTGTGTGTGTGTGTGTGTGTGTGTGTGTGTGTGTGTGTGTGTGTGTGTGTGTGTGTGTGTGTGTGTGTGTGTGTGTGTGTGTGTGTGTGTGTGTGTGTGTGTGTGTGTGTGTGTGTGTGTGTTGTTGTTGTGTTGTTGTACAAGTTGATTTCGTCATTGGGTATATGTCCAGTGAAGAGTTTATTTTATTGTACAGATATCCCCCAAATGAATGAACTAATCTCAGGGATTATTTATTTGGATTAGATTATTTTTTGCATAGATAACCTTACCTTTTGAGGTTTGCTAAGATGATTAGGATTCCTCATTACACTACATCTAATTGGAATTGAGCATCAGTGAAAAACGCAGACCAAATTGCTAGATTTATCTAGTAAAATTATGTATCTCAGTTCCAAACATTTGTTTTAAATCAACACGAGTTAAAAACTTTAGGCTCTTATATTTGTCAGCAATCGGATGTTAAGCTTAGATCAGACGAGGGAGCGGATAGCCGATTACATGAATATCGATTCAGCCGACCCATTTACTAACAGCCGATGTAGTAAAAAGCTCCTTGAAACTATTCAGAGTTCTGTGTTCCTTTAAATAAGGTTGGCTATAGCGTGTGTTGACTGCAAAGACAATTCGTAGAATCGAGTTAAAGAATGTAATCATTCGATTATTGACCGTAATAATCGATAGTGGTTAATGATTGCTTTTCATTGATTGGACTATAGTCAATTGATTTAGGATTCATTGTAAATAATTTGTATTAATGAAATGTACTTTTATTTATATTTGAAATCGGTATATTATAAATATTGTGGAGGTATTATAAATATTGGTATAATATATATATATATATATATATATATATATATATATATATATATATATATATATATATATATATATATATATATATATATAATTTATTTGTAGTTGGTATATATATATATATATATAAAATAAAAGAACGATCCAATTTAAAATGATTAACTTGAATTTAGTAACACTTTGTGTTATCCACAAATAACTTGTTGTCCTGAGTCTGGATGTTCTTAGTGTCTTTGTATGTCTTAAGTATGCTTATAAAATCCCTCGCGACACAGATATATTATTAGTTAATTATTTATGGAATACTTGTTTTTTTAAACTTACACGTGACATCAGGTACCTTGAATATTGACAGTCTTCTCGAGTTGTATCAACAAATATATTTTATTTCCTATTCACTGAACAAAGACCTCAAATCACAATATTAACATTACGTACACGAAAATTCATTGAATCGTCAAATATTATGATGCCATATTTGAAAAGACAAGATGTTATTGAGTCAGAAATCATTTCTTACATTTATAGATTTAAAGCAAACGCGACCCTAACAGTGTTAGGATAACTATAAAATCAACCATCATCTAATATCAATAAAGCATTAGATAATCGAGTATTATAATAGCCTATAAAATAACATATAATGAGAAAATCACAGAAGTTTAACTCTAACTTACAATTATCATACTGTACACTACATACATTAGCCATTATTCTAAAGTTTATTTGGGGTCGGCTACTAGTTCAACCGGTTTTACTTGAATTTCAGTTTCTCCACGGAGCGACTGGCATCGGACCTCCGCAACCCTAAGGGAGAACTTAAATTCGAAGATTGAACTAGTTGTCAGTATATTTGAGGGCACTGACTTCCCAATAACGATTGCCATAGATGTTCATGACAACCGGGACCGACGGCTTTATGTGCTCTCCGAGGCACGGTCGTGAATCACCGCCAAACTTCCAAACTCCGGGCAGCTATTAGGAATTTCCTAAGAAAATCCCAGAAACACTTAAAAAATACTGTACACTACAATAGACAAATAATCTGCAGCAAAGTGTAACCACAATGTGAATCCAGTCTATACTGAGTATAATTAAATAGTAATTAATATCTGAAGGTCTGGTTGGTAGCAAGCTTAATTACTTTAAAAGCAACACAAGTAAAGTAAGACTCTTGAACTAACCAATTTTGCTGCTTATGTACTCGTGGGGTTTGTATAATTTAAGTCACGTGTGTAAAACATTGTACAAACACGTAATAGCATGATATAAAAATGTGAAGAGTGAAAGAGAGAGAAATATTTCTAGAAATAAAAAGTCTACCATTTAATAAACATATGTAGCTGAAGTGAGAACAGATCTTATACACTCAGAAGTTTTTTTATGTCTTTAGAACCAGTACCCATTTATCTATACCTTCATTATTATAAATTCAAAATCAACTTTATCTATCTGTTTGTCTGTATGACTTTACGACTAGAACACTGAACATGTTTGAATGAATTTCGGCTTCATTTAGTTGATCTTTATTAAAATAAAAAATAAAATAACGAGTAATTTTTTTATTATTTTGCAAATGGGTTATGCTATGCAAATAAATATACAAATAAAAATAAATAAATAAAAATATCACAAAACTTGTGTTACATTCATACCGTTTGCGAGTGTTTATTGCAACCTGTAAAACCTACCTAATATTCACGCCTGTATATATAAAGTTTATTCTTAAACATAATAATTATTTGGTAAGCTTTTATTGCCTTCAAAATTTGTGTCTCTAGAAAATGGGTACCTTGTTAAAGTTAGCGTCCGTAATTCAACAGATTGTCGCAAATTGTTTGCTTAAATGATCGTGCATTTGTAGCATTAGACATAAGCTATTTATATGCTAGGAATCGAATTTCAAGAACACTTTAGGTTATATAATTCATGTCATTGGTTTTTGATTTCTTTTGCCAATATTTCAATAAAAAAGTACAAATATTTTGTTTAGTATTATTATAATATTATAGATAAACATAATATATTATGTAATAAATAATAATAAATATTTCAGCCATTTTTCACATAACGCCATCTAGTCCCAAACTAAGCAGAGCCAGTACTATGGGTTCTAGACATCTGATATTAAAATATATATACTTTTTTGTAATATAAACACACACATATTATATAGAAAACATCCAAACTCCAAAATATTTTTTGCAGATCCTACAAACATTAGGTCCAGTTTATTTGGTTCGACGGGAATCGAACCTCTAGCCTCGATTAGCAGCCGCACACGCTAACCACTAAACCCCCAGGCCTCGAAGAGCACATGAAACCGTCATTTCAGCGACTGATTTTTCCCTGGTCGTGTCGGATAGCCGTTCCACCGGATTGCGAAAGTGAGGAAACAGATAGTGCACCTGTGTTTTTTACTATCTACTGCGTAATTGGCTGGTCATCGTTGATACTAGAATATATAAAATTAACGAGTTAGCTAGAGTAGGTGGCAAATAATCTGCCAAATTCATGGTATTTTTCAGTATATTTCAGTAGAATACGTGCGTTATGACTAAGTTTACAGCTTACACGGCAGTTCAAACCTCCAACCACTATATAGTCTAACATCAAACCGTTGTCATAATACTTTATAGATTTTTCTCCAACAGTTTTCGTGTACAGTAGTATCAATACACATAAAATAATCCACCTTTCTGTAAGTATTTTATTCGTGTACATAAAATCACCTTATATTTTTATTGGATCATTTCCCCCGGCTTTTCCACCGATGGGCCAATCAATATTTACACAGGTAAATGTATTTGAGGTGTTTCAACCCCTTTTTGCTGTTGAAACAATGATTTTAGGGTAAAATGATTACACGTAAGGCTGTATAAATGAAATTATCTATAAATCTATTTTATGAGAGGGGAATGTAGGACAGAACCTGTGTTGTATACTGTTGTGAATATTATATGTGTGGAAATATAGCTGGTTCAGTTATCGTTTTGTTTAACTTATTCTGAAAATTATTTCGCCCGCGGCTCCGTCCTCGTGTATCTCGATTATTGCTATAAATTAGCCTATGTGTTATTCTGATATATTAGCTATCTATATTACTGTAAAGTTTCATCCAAATCCGTTTAGTAGTTTTTGAAACAAACATATATACTCATAAACTGAGTAAGGATGGCGGGCCTCAAACTGCTGTCATTCTGAGATTGTGGCCTCAAAGACTGCAAACTTACTTGTTAGTTATTTTCAAGTGACATGTCGGATCTTTTGCTCCCTTTAAAACACTATAATGGCAACGTGTCCCTGTTTAGAGGAAAGACGTCACAACTTAAAGACGTTCTTCCTTACTAAATGCATACGTAAGAAAGTATAATAATATATTGTATTTTAATTACTATTTTTATATAATAAACCATCCCCAATGACAACAAGAAACGTTACGTATAAAACTGTTTGGCGTTGAAAAAAATCCATCGAAATACCCTCAGAAAAGCCCTTTTCTATCCTATAAATGTTTACACAATTAACCCTAATTATGAGGAGCGGAGGGCGACGGGAGGGGAGGGTTGTGACGTCACTTTACGACGTCGTTAGCGTTACAACTGACAGCGAGCTTTTAGAGCTATGCCAATAAAAGTCCGAATGAACTCTTTGGGCACCCGGCGGGTGAGTGTAAGGTTGAGAGCATTGTTTAAAGCGGAAGCGGGCAATGCAAGAAATTAAATTAATTTTGATTACAGGAATGTTATTCTTCAAGTAAATAAAGAAGTGAGTTTGTGGCCACTTCAATGGCTACAAATTTAAGTTTTTATAGTTTTAATTAATACATAAACACATAGTAACATTGAAACTAGTAATTACAAGTATTTACCGTATAATGAAATAAAAATTGATAAACGACTAATTTGTGTTTCTTCTGTCGCTACGTTTATTTTCGTTTAAACAAATCTGTACTGCCCCTAGCCAAATTGTAAGCGTTTATCGTTTTCTATTCAATTCTCTTGTTTCTTGTTTCCTTGGCTAACATTTTGTTGTGATCATTTAACTGAGTGACTTTTACTAATGAAGAATGTAAAGTTCGGGTAACGCCGCGGGGCGAAGTTAGACTTAAAAAGAATCCCAAGTTACTCTTTAAGTCATCAGCTTTCTGCCAGTGCACGTCCCATCAAAATGTGTTCAGCCGTTCCAGAGATTAGTCGGAACAAACAGTCACACATAAAAAATTAAATAAAAGAAAAAACAGTTCTGATGTTAGTACCGCATAAACTATGATATATATTAGGACAAAACTGGTCATTTGATATTACATACACATACTCCAATTTTATTTACTATATTATACTATATGTATAGATAATTAATGCGCAAACTCAGGAGCTATGTAGACAATACAATATTATTTAAAGGAAAGATTAGTGATAATGAGAAAAATATATATTGTAATATAATAATGTAAGATACATATATTAAGTTACGAGTCGGCTAGTTAATACGTTTTATAAATACATTACAACAAGACCTTGACCAAGTTTTCTTGTGTCAGGGTGTATCTTATCTAAAGCATATATTTATTTGTTTGTATAATTCTTTTTATCAGCAGTCTACTCTATAGTAGCTACTGGTAGCTATGTTGGACTTGTCGGACTGGCCGAGGACCGTGTCTACCATAGAAAGGAAAACCCTAAAACCTCGACGTATCTCGGGCCATGTGCTGTTTGCAGATGACCCCTACTGGATGCGAACCCCAATGCTTGCAAGGAGGACGGCGATTGTTCTGTGATCTCCGTCGCATAAGTCGTCTGCGCTACCCTGTTCCAGGGCCCGGCGAACCGGGATTGTTCTAGGCCTCTCTCGGTCCGTCTCTGCCTTCTCTTTTGCAAGCATAACTTGCTAAGTACAATTATGTTCTAGTTTAGATATAGGCGGATGTGTGGCTGGACATAAAAATTTACTATTGTTGTTCTACTCTCATTATCACAGGCTAAGAGTGAGAACCTATAGATCGACCCCGAATTCCAGAGGGAGATTTTGACTTACTGAGGGGACAAGCTCCAACTGGCGGAGGGAAGGGGAGGTTTGCCATCAAAGCTTGGCAAATATCTGTTCCCTTTTAAGTTGAAGGCATCAGATGACAAAAAAAAATCTCTAAATCCTTAGCAATGTCTCCACTGCCTTATTGGTTATTGACGAGAGAGAGGGAATCCCTTGAGGCAAGATTTCTAATGACCACACCCTAATATACATTTATTAAAATTTTTGACTCAAATTTGTTTTCATAATATTTCGCTAATGTTAATGATTGAATTTTTCTGTTCCTTTAACGACCTCATAGATTGTGAGTTTTCATGCAAATTATTTTGCGAAGATTCTTGAATACTGTTTTTAAGACGAATTGATGATTCAAAACATTTAATATACATTGTTCATTTTAAAACTGATTAATGACGGTCTAGCCTCAGGTCTCGGGTTCAATTCAGTTCGGTAGGGCTAAACGTTTTGTTAGGTTTTTCTTACTAAAAATTCTAAGTAAAAAAAATCTAAAAATGGAAGTTTGCTAGGCTGCGCCTTCGGGCCATAAACTGCTCCTTCGCTAGTAATCGGTCCCTTTCCTCCCTCGGTGAACAATGTACTATTTTCAACCAAATATTTATCATAAGCTTGAATAAAAGTGAAAGAATGACTTACTGTGTGAATGACATTATTTATTAAAGTGTTTAATACTTTAATAAATAATGGAAAAACTGAATAAAGCTAAACAAATTTTCTATACCAATAACCATTACATTATAACTTTATAAAAACCTATAGATCTCTTCTGGAAAACTCTTTCAAAAACATGTATATTTTTTATGAAGCCAAACGAACCCTTCTCGTAATTCTACGCAAATAAATATTCCTAAAATAATATCGCTATAAAAACCTTGTAATATTTTGTGTATGATTTTGAGGGACGAATGAAAACACGATCCAATCAAACTGTGTACAGTAACATAAAGTATTCAATACTTGTGCCGAGGTGTAATTTAAATGAATGTCTAAATAGGTACCGTTTTGTTTACAAGAAAATATGGTAAACGCCTGATTGGGTAAGCTTTTCTAAAGGCTGCCCTGTTTTTATATTTTTGTTCATGATTGTGTTGCTCCATTCTGCCTTCTTTTTGCTCCATTCTTGCCCAAAAAATTACCACTCACAAGAGTGGTAATTTTTTGGGCAACAGGTACCTATAAACATTTAATATTTCCAGAAATTGTGATATTTTGCAATACAGGCAGTGTTATTAATTTTATCTGACTGCCTTGTTGGTCCAGTGGTTAGCGTATTCGGCTGCTAATCAAGAGGTCTCCCGTTCGATTTCCGGGTCAGACCAAATATTTGTGTGATCCACAAATATTTGTTTCGAAGTCTGGGTGTTTTCTATGTAAAATATGTATGTATGTATTTACAAAAAAGTATGTTTATGTATTTATATCAGTTGTTTAGTACCCAATAAAAGCTCTGCTTAATATGGGACTAGATGATGTTGTGAGCAAGATGTCCGATTTTTTTTTATAAAACCTTACCGGTCTGGCCTCTCGGTTATTTTAAAGGTATAAGCGATTAAGTTTCGTACGGAATTTATGAAGCAAGAAAAATAGATGTCTTAAACATATATATACGTTTCTCTTCTAATAAGCTTCAGCGTAGAAATTGTATGTAAAAATAAATTTAACATGTGCACTTCTATTCTGTGTTGTAGGGTAAATAGTAAGCAACGTACATAACATCTTTAGAGTATACAAAAAATGTTAGCGTTCTAGTCTGGTCTAGATTTAAATTTGGACAATGAAAAACAAAATTTCCCCTAAATTTCGACCAAAACATACAGACACGGAGACATTTCCTTGGTGGAAACAGCACTTCCTTTACTGATTCGCTACTTAAGTATGCCTTAGCGTGCACGAATTATATTTGGTGCTATAAATCTGTGGCACTAAAGTGGTGTTTATGTACGATAATTTTCCTCCAAGCCCTCGGCTAGTTTTTTGTATTGTTCCGATTGTAAGTTAAATCATATAAAAGAGCTATTGGTAGTGCAATTTCAACTATAATTATTTAAGTTTTAGATTTTATGTTTCCATATCAAAATGAAAATGTTATATAATATGAATAAGCTTAAGAATAATGATTTCGATTTTTTTTATAGGATGCGATTTGTCGGTATACACAAATTATAGATTTTTTTAATGACTAGCTTTCGCCCACGGCTCCGCCAGCGTGTAACTCGATTATTGCAGTAAAAAGTAGCATATGTGTTATTTTGATATATAAGCTATATTACTGTAAAGTTTCATCCAAATCCGTTTAGTAGTTTTTGCGTGAAAGAGCAACAAATATACATACTCACAAACTTTCGCGTTTATAATATTAGTACGATTAGATTTTTTACAAGCATCTGTTAACCAAAACGAACAGAAATCCGTGTGATGATAGGTTAAGAATAAAAAAATTACTACTGTGCTGTATATTTATAGTACTCCTATTCAAACAGATAGTCAAACATTTTAAGGATAATAGAATGATGTAAGAACCTCTCTTTAAGCCGCCATGATTCAAGTCACCATGCTGCATTGTTTGCACTCATAATGAGGATGGTGACCCCTACACTTGGATTCTAGTCATGCTTTCTATCAGGCAGAGTAGATTCACTTTGGAAGGCTTAAATATAAAAAGCGGCCAAATGCGAGTCGGACTCGCCCATGAAGGGTTCCGTATCAGAAAGTAACACCTTAAAAAAGTTCTTGTAACTTTCGTTTCGTATCGTCGTAACTTTCATCGATATTTTTATACTAGTGTATTGATTGGATGAAAGGTAAATTGCGTGTTACGATTTATAATGTATTAAAAAAAAACTACACACTAGATCTTGTTCAAACCAATTTTCGTTGATAGTTTGCATGGTAATGTACAAAATATTTTTTTTTTAGTTTTATCACTCTATTATTTTAGAAGTTAGAGGGACACACATTTTTCCACTTTGGAAGTGTCTCTCGCGCAAACTATTAAGTTTAGAAAAAAATGATATTAGAAACCTCAACATCATTTTTGAACATCCATATATCCATAGATTCTCCACACGTATAGGTTTGATGAAAAAAAAATTTTTGAGTTTCAGTGCCAAGTATGGGGACCCCCAAAATGTATTGTTTTTTTCTATTTTTATGTAAAAATCTTAATGCGGTTCACAGAATACATCGACTGACCAAATTCCAACAGTATAGCTCTTATTGTTTCGGATATAATTGGCTGTGACATACGGACGGACAGACAGACAGACAGACAGACTTGACGAATCTATAAGGGTTCCGTTTTTTGCCATTTGGCTGCGGAACCCTAATAAGCTCATGGGAGAGTCGAATATAGGAACAAACTACGCAAGACAATAGCACAGCAAAAAGAACGAATCCTTGAAACAAACTATACCCTCCTGTCAGATCAGCGTGATATAGTACGCCAAAATCTCCTTAAAGAGAGCCTTATGGTAGAAGTGAACTACCTGCCAGATATAGAACTTTAGTTGTACTATTTCTTTAGTTAGCTAAAATTGGCAGCAAACTTTTTGCCTTAAGCACACATTTGCCTGCTGACTGTTTCAGCTTGTAAAGTTTAAATTAAATGTCAACATTGTCTAAGATCCCAATGTGTTCACTGTTCATATATTTTGTAGACCCTCGCATTTTTGGGCCTAGTCGTTAAACAGTAGGGTTATGTACTGTTCAAGTAATGTTTTCTTATTTTACAAGATTGTTCAAGGGTCTAGGGTTTTGGGTTCAAATATATGCGAGTTAAGGGTCGCAATGTTTGAGTCCTAATGCATGTGCTGGTGACATAAACTCGTACTATTGAATCGGTAATTTTGGAAAATGTTGTATTGAAATTCCCAGAGTTATTTCCTCAAAGATTGTAGGGTCTGTAGGCATCAGTCATTCGTAATTGACGTATAAATGATCTTTAAATAATTATGGTACTAAATATAGAGAAGGATTGGTTTATTTATTTTAAATATAACGACGAGCATCTAATTTAAGACCAGTAGGAACTACATGTAGCATTTACTATACTGATAAATACATATTACATGAGGGGCTCATAGCCAATTTGTCCTAGGTAAATAGAAACAATAACCAAGGGTTATCAACGACGGCGTGGTCAGTACCTGGATGGGTGATCATTAATAATTTATTACTATGAGCGTCTCCTTGGTTTGGGGCTCACGTTTAGCAATCGATTCCAGTAATTGTTTTAAGATACCAGTTCGTTTTGCTCAGTTTGAGGCCTTCGGGCGGCTAAATAACATCCAACGGGAAGATTAACAGCGTTGTGGTTACTTAAACCAGAACGCTTTCTTGCTAATCTCCAACCAGCATTCGTCCAGCCTTTGAATGTATGGTCTTAACTCTCCTGAGAATAGAACACAGCAGTTGGACATTACGGGTTGATGATGATGACCAAACCTAGATGGCAAACCTCCCCTTTGTGAAGACTAGTTGTGTTTTATTGAGATGAAAATCCCAATATTAATAATATTTGTGGATGCCCGAGGTACGTCGACGTTCCAGGTACTTCCTTTCGAGGGTACACCTGGTTCCTCGGCTTATAGTACCCAAAACGGCGTGCGGTTTTAGTCGGTTCGAGTCCGACACAGCCATCAACTGATAGTATCCTGCGGGATGTCGGTACATAAGAACAAAGTTGGGAATAAACCTACGACCACCACCCCTCAAATAGATTCTGCGTCATATGTTTTCATTTATCTGTGTGTATATAGTGGGTTCTTATTAATTTGGAACCATGCTTCTGTTAGAATATGTAAAACATCTATCAAAAGAGAGAAAAAATTACCCAATTTCATTTAGACAAAGCCCTAAAATAGCAAGATATACAAAAAATACAGACAAAATCAGAGGTGGTGATCACAAAGAAGAAAAATTACGCCACGACGGTACCGTATAATATCTGACGTCTCTTTTCCTCAAAAGTGACGTAAAATCTGTACCAAAAGTCTTGTAATTTAATAATTCTTCATCCGACTCAGTTTATGACTTCAGGGAGTCGGTACGACTTTACGATTACACTCAACAACTTATTATTCCGATCCTGTCCTGCACGAATGTTTGATTTATTTATTTGAATATGTGCCGAATCTTTAGTTTTTATTTGCAATTCAAAGTGGACAAGTTTGTTCCGATACTTTTTACATGGTTTAATATGTATGTGGTCTGATTAAGTTCCGGCTGTGTTTTGGAAACTTAATATATTGTGGGTTTATTTATTCCGTCCGCGTGGAAAGGGTTTTGCAGCGAAGAATTCCTCGCTTGATTACTTGTGTGGTGTAATTTTCTTAGGCTGTATTTTATTTATACTTAGTTTATGTGAATTTGATCTATAAAATAGAATCTTAATACGCATATTACAAGTTGATCGTAATAGAGTTATGATATTCATATACAACCTAAAGACAACAATGTTTCTAAGGTTTTATTTCAGTATTTTAAATTAATTTGTCTACCCTTTTATGTGCGCGATGTTACACATATATTTTGTTTTACTGTATTATTGCATACAAATTATAAATTTAAATTTTGTTATTTACTTCGTGCCTATGTTACCAACCTGTAGATGGCACTGTGTTGACTGAATCACGTAAATGATGTGTTACCGGAGTGGAAAAAATATAAAATACCTTTGTGGAAAAAATATTTCTGTGTAAAATTTGTGAATCGCAGTGCAAAGATCATTCATATTTGCTGGTAACAATAGTAGTATTATTTATCGCTACGGACCCATTAGCATGGTCAACTACCAGTATAAATAAAAGTATATTAAAAATAAATCTTCAAGTTTAGGTTTCAAATGGTTCCAATTTCATTTAGTTCTAGATCAGGAACAAGGAATATAGTGTGGAAAAATATTTTGTATTCCTGTACTTCTATTGTTGTACTATAATTTTCGTATATGTTTAAATATTACCTTTTGTTTCTTGCACACCTTTTTTCAATTATTATTTTTCTCTTGTTGCAGGAAATCGCAGCTATCCTTATCAGTTTCGACAAACACAGCGAATGGCAGTCCAAAGAAGTCAAAATACGGTGAGTAGATATTTTATAAGCGTAAATCATAAATAGGTATTAATAAACATATACTAAATTTATGGTAGAGAGATCAAACTTCTTATAAAGAAATTCTAGACAAAAAATCAAGAAAAATACACATGTAGTTTCGTTTCAGAATCTTAATCGTAACATTTACTTTATTACAATTACGTGTGTATAAATAAATATGTACCATAAAGTTGATATGTAATAATTGCTGCATTAAGCAGTGCAGGTCCTAGGGATATTTTATACTGTCATGAACCAGAAGTCTATACAAAGACAGACCTCTATACCAAACAACTCAATTTTAAACATCAAAAGATATTATGATAATTTACATATTTTTTGGGAATGGGCTGGCCATATTAGCCGCCAAACCGACAACCGTTGCGGTAAACGTGTTCTTGAGTGGAGACCGCATCTTGGCAAACGTAGACATTCACAGTCCAAGTGGAGTGATGATTTGCGCAAGACGGCTGGCAGGAGATTGATGCGCGTAGCCAAGGATCGAACTAAGTGGCGTGCAATTGAAGAGGCTTATGTCCAGCAGTGGACTGCGATAGGCTGATGTTGAATAGTAGCTTTCGTAGGATTTTATGGTATTTTATATGATTGTGTAGGATCTCAAAGTTGACTTTACGCTTTTTAATTAGTCTCCAAACAATAGTTGTTTGTCTAAAAATAATTATTATGGTTCGGCGTTCGAAATCAAATACATGAAATCGAACACTTGGCCGGCACGATGACTGCACGGTTGGCCTAGTGGCTTAAGCGGTCGCCACACCGCTTCCTACTGCGCCAAGTGTCGTGGGTTCAAATCCCACGTAGGATAACACTTTGTGTGATTCACAATTTGTTGTTCTGAGTCTGGGTGTTACTTGTGTCTGTTTCATGTATGTTTGAAAAGTCCCCCGCGACACAGGAATTTATATTCCTAATGCGGGAGTTGTCTTTTAAAAAAAACAAAAAAAAAAAAAAAGAACAATACAAAAAAACTAAAACATCTTGAAATTCTTTACAACTGAGCGAAATAATTAACGAACTGTAATATTAATTAAAGTTATCTCTTAAAATACTTCAAAAGTTAACAATTTAAATTACAGGCTTTTTCACAATGAATGATAAAAGCCATTCCAAGAAAAAAACCAAACCAATTAAAAGAATAGAATGGATGTAATTGAATTTTTAGTTAAGGCTTTCCAGGAATAGATTATTGTTGTTTGTTGGGTCCCTAGCAGTAATTATTAGAGCATTAATAGCATTTATGAATCTACAGCTGTACAGAGGTCTCTCTTTTGAAAGAGGGTTTAGGCTACCTCACTAGCGAGACAGGTTGGTACATGGTTAATTTTCAGATTTCCTTCCTCTTGCAGTGATGTATTGCGTTGTTTTCTTCCTTAATCGCTGATACGGACACGGACATAATTTTTCTTCAAGGTAGTAGAGCCACGTTAATTTCAGCATGAACAGGCCCACTCCGCTCAACTGGGGCAGTACTACCCTCACACAGAAGACAAAGCTAAAATTACAATATTGATGCTCTCGTATTTCGTTAGTGAGTGTGAGATCGGAGGCCCAGTGATCCAGAAGCATCTCACTAGATCGGCACAGTGCATGCCATCATGCTGCATTATGTGCAAATATTACGTAATATATTTGATTGTAGGTTGTTATTTTCATAATAACAATCCATAACGTCCTACTGCTGGGCTCAGGAGAGGGTTAAGGCCATACGTCCCCACGCTGGCCGAATGCGGGTTGGGGACTGGCAAGACACGCCGTGGCTACGTAATCTTGCCGTTGGATATTTTAAACTGACCGAAGGCATCTAACTAAGCTTCACGACTGTTGTCTTGATAACAACAATGAAAATTTTTGTATCGGTAAAGCATTTGACAGTCATGTAAACTGCTGTAGGTTTAGTTATTGCCAATAGGTTTTTTAATCAATAGAGCAGATAGACAACTTGATGTTAAGTGTCTCTGCGAGAACATCGTATGATTTCTGTCCAACCCATCTTTATATGCCAAATTGCTAATTCTACACTTAAAAATATTTGTTCTATGTAATATAAAATGTATGAAGCAATTACTGTGAAAATTTTCAGCTCTAATATGGCTTGATTTAATTTTGAACAGGTAAATATTAACATGCAATATTTCGGGAGCTGAAGTCAAATTTCTTTCAAGGTAACTTTGTTACGAGCTCTCAAAAGGAAGCCTTGCTCGTCTTAAAAAGGAATGTATTCAGATAAAGTGTTTGAGATCCTTGAAAATTTACTTTGTGTAAAATGTAATGTAGATGGAAGACAAACGCCTATTCCATTACAACAATAAAAAAAAAAAAAATGTTCTATATATTCGGTAGCGAAAAAAATATATTATAAAACTTAGTTATCAAAGGTTATTAACTCAAATATTAACTTACAAAAAAACTAAAACAACAGCAAGTATAACATTTTCATACATCCAAAAAAATTTGGATTGGTCTAAATAGGATATTCAACAACTGATATGCCAATTAATATTATTTTTACGGGAATTAACGCGATCACTTATTAAAGGTATTACAAACCTCTGATTTGCACCACGGCCAGTGCAACCTGGTCGAAACGTCAGGCAAATCAGAGGTTTGTAATACCTTTAATAAGTGATCGCGTTAATTCCCGTAAAAATAATATTAATTATCATGAAACGCGAAAGTTTAAAAGTTAGTATAACTGATATGCCATCTGAATGGTACAACAGCTCTTAAGCATGAATGGAATCCAAGAGTGGGGCCACAAAACTGCCTGGAAGTATGGCGATGCTGACCCAAACTATGGCGGCTTTGTGAGATGCTTATTCACACCCCTCTTAAAGGACCCGAGATCATAATGGGAAGAAAACACGTGGGATGGTAGCGAGTTCCAGTTTTTAACCGCTCGGCACAGGAAAGAAGAGCTAAACCGTTTAGGTATAGTGCGTATTATTAGTGCTCTACAATACTCATGTAAAGACACTGTAAATGAAAATAGTGCTTGTTATTATCAAGTTTTATGAGGTACAGGCATACAAACATTTCATCAAATAATTGTTTGTATATAACATGTTCAGACTATAGGTGCTTCAATAATGTAACAAGTCAGTAACATAACAACAAATATCACACAGATTTCAAACATTAAAAATTATGATGATTATTTCTGGAATACATTTGCTATCAACACTGCACACACTCAACACACACACACACACACACACACACACACACACACACACACACACACACACACACACACACACACACACACACACACACACACACACACACACACACACACACACACATAGAAACACACATATGCGAAGAAACACAGTCGCGCATACACTACACGTAAGTATTTGTAAGCGAACTTAACTATTCCTACACAATTCTCCTTCCAACCAACAATACATTCCCGTATCATCCTGTACATTTACCGATACAAGCATAAACCCTTACAATATAATAGGCGAGGGTAAGCGGACATATTTTTATTGAATGGAAGCTATAAAAGCCACCTGATGGTGAACAGTCCTCGTAACTCATCGATAATGTGCATTTCAGCACTTTAAAGAGGTCCCTGATGCATTGCCTTACTGAAACCGACTCCGTTCCGATTCAATGGCTATGAATTAATATATGTCTTTGGTTTTCTGATTACCAGTACAATGGAGGGTAGTAGACTTTTGAATTATGGTATTAGTGTTAATCTGTATACTGTTTGTAGTGTAATAGATGTTTTGATACTGCTGCTGCATGTGGATAAGAAAAAAAAAACATTTTAAGAAAGAGCTTTTATTGAAATCCAATAAAAGAATATCGTCGAATATCAAACGAACATATGAAACTCGATGTTGTTTTATTGTGGAACTTCTATGGCCACTTAGCATCTGATCATCACATTGAATTGTCACACAAAATAAATCTTCTTTCTAATCTTTATTCCCTATATTATTTGGGGTCGACTACAAGTTCAGCGGGTTTTACCTGAATATCAGTTATTCCACGGAGCGACTGGCGTCGGATCTCTGCAACCCCGAGAGAGACCTGAAATTTGAAGGTTGAACTTGTTGTCAGCATATTTGAGGTCACTGACTTTCCAACAACGGTTGCCATAGATGTTTCATGACAACCGGGACCTAATACATATGTATACAATATTTCAGCTCAATCGATAACTGGAAGTGGATCAAATTTAATTTGCAATGTTTCATTACGGACAAAGATCAAAATTAAATAGTGTCGTAATTTGGACTCGGACTTTATTTAAATTCGTTTAAGGCTGCCTCGGCCAAGTTTCAAGACAATTCTAGTTGAACATTTTATTCTAAAACTTAAATTGCAAACTAAATGTAGAATTGTAAACGAAAAAATAGTCAAAGCAAACGAATTAGAGTATCAGTGGAATAACGCGACCGTTACTTTTATACTTTAGTCTGTGACGGTACCTAATTTGGCGCCCAACGAGGGACCAGTTCCAACTTGTAACAACTTTAAGCAAATTAAAACTTGGTTCTTGACTACTGGTAGGTTTGTGTGCGCCGTTGAAATATTAACTCTTTATGGGTGCGCAGTGTATAAGGGAATTGTGGTACGGTCGGCAGATCCGTGTCGTAACATAAAAAATTAATAATGGTCTTGATACTGCCAAGTTTTTGTACGTGATCAAGTTTAGTTAAGTTATTTAGGACTGCAATAAGATTTCTTACTTTTTTGTTCGCAGTTTTGTTGGAGTTAGATATTGGAAAGTAAATTTAACTTGTGAACAAGATGGGTGTAATTACTAAAAATATTTTTTAATTTTACTTTAATAATGATTTAAAACAAAGTTGGAAAACAATGGCATAGAAAAGTTGTATTTGCACGTAAAGTTTGAATAAGTATATCTGAGTAATCAAATAGATTAAAACTTACATTATAGAATTAGATGTAAATAATATTTCTAATGGAGATAAGAATTTATTTGTCTAAAAGAAGTGTGACTTATTTTAGAAATGACAGGAAAACGTTGCAACAGGCTTGAAGCGACCGCACGCGTCTGATACTCCAGCATTCCTAGAATGAAGTGTTGTAAAGAATTAAGAGTAAAAAACTTTTATTTGAATGCGCTTTAAAACTTTTACTATCTATGTACTTATAAAGGCTTATTATTTTAGTGGTATGCCCACGTCAATTTGTTCTCATGAGTTGGTCTATTCTTTTTTATGTTCAAGTAACTTTCGCGCGCCGCCTCGCCGGTTATGTCTATCGGTTATTGCAGTAAAAAGTAGCCTTTGTCTTTTCTCAGGCTTTAGACTATCTAGGAACAAAATCTCATTTAAATCAGTGGAGTGGTTTTTGAGTTTATCGCGAACAAACAGACAGAGTACTTTATTTTATGATATAAACTGTCACGCTTCAAGACCGGCCTAGTTAAGCTAATTAAAACTAAACGAAACAACAATTGCTCTACTATATTTAAACGAGCAATCATATACGACGAGAGAACGAGCAGCAACAGTATAAAAACCCTTGAGATCATGTTAACCTAATCCATAGACAATAATGTGCCATAAACTAGACATAAAGCGATTATGTCAATTGTTGACCGAAGCATTAGCGATCAATGTAACATCAACGTCAAGCAGTGGTTTAATATTCATTGTCACACGACCTAACGATCTATGTCTACTTAATGGCAGCGTGATGGCTTATTAACATATGATAATATATCATAATACTATTCAACGTAAGGGTCATATTGTCTAAATTAAAACTCAGTACTATGCTTAAGCCTGTGAAAGTCTTATTCCTAAATAGGAGATTCACATATCAGTTTAAACTATGTTTTAATAATATAAAGAGTTTTTTTTTATTTCTTTGTTTATTTTATTCAATGCGCTCACCGCAAGCACTAAAGTAATTAAGGTATTGAAAAATTGTATTCTTAAATAAATATGTCGTGGCGTCAGATGAGACCTCACAGTGATATTAGTAGAGGCTTTCCATCGTGAGCGGTGCAACGGCAGGAATTTCAAAATAAGTGTATACTTGTTCTGTCCAATGTCGTATTATTTAAACATCTTACATTTTACCGCAAAATAATAAAGGATTAATATGGTTAGCACATGTGCACCTCGTGCGGCAGCTGTCAGTAGAATGACCGACCACCATTACCAGTGTAGACACTCACTAATCCATTCGGAAATTATCCGCTCTTATTTGAGTACATTCAATATCGATAACAGAATCGTTTGGTTATGATTAAAATAAATAACATTATAAAAAGTAATGTTATTAATTGTTCATAATCACGCGCTGTGAAATATGAGAAATAAGATTTTGCAAGTATTCCAAATATTTTCATGTTTAAACATTGAAAGAGATAAGCACAAGATTTAGTAGTAAGCATAGTTATCTAATTGGGTAATGGATTAATTTCAGTCAATAGAAATACTATTGCAAGTGTACCATACAAAGCATGCTGCTACTAAGAAATATGCTTTATAGAAAGATATAAATCGTATAGTTACCACAGATAGTAGCTGTAAGAGAGCTGGCTAAGAATTCAGTTATGTTGTTGTACAAGAAAACTTTTGAGTGCATGAACTCTTTGAGTTTCCAACTTTCTAAAGGCGTAAGTTCGCAATCTGTCACAACTTGTTCACTCTTGTACATTTTAATACATTGTCTTGTAAGGTTTATAAAAGATAAAAGCACTTTAGAAAACATATGTATTTAACGTATGTATGTACAGTGAGAGACGAAAGTGATATACTGTAGACGAACTTTGAAATACAGTTTTTTTAGTGTGAAATCCTTACTAATATTATAAACGCGAAAGTTTACGAATATGTATGTATGTATGTTGCTCTTTCACGCAAAAACTACTGAACGGAATGGACTTTGAATAAAACTTTACAGTTATATAGCTTACTAGTTGACCCAGCGAACTTCGTACCGCCCAACTTTAAAATTCCAGAACTTGATCGCAGCGCCACCTACCGGGTCCAATTGCAAATCTAAACCATTCCCAGATCCCCTTGAACACACACAAAAAATTTCATCGAAATCGGTCCAGTCGTTTGAGAGAAGTTCAGTGACATACACACTCACAGAAGAATTATATATATAAAGATATATCAAAATAACACATAGGCTACTTTTTACTGAAATAATCGAGATACACGCGGTCGGAGCCGCGGTCGAAAGCTGGTGTGTTATATACTTTATGTTAATAATCCATATTATGTTAGATTTGTCATCGACCTACAGATATTTCAAATATTTTGCAAAATAAAACGATACGATACGATAATTTTAGACTTCTGAAATATAAAGTATGTGCATGTCCAAATCGTTTGTACAATTTTTGAGTCATAGTTGCTTTTACAAATTGGTCTGCCTCGTTGGTCTCGGGTTCAAATACCGGGCCGGGCCAATAAGTGTTGTTAGGTTGTTCTTACTGGAAATTCTTAATAACATCCCAGAGTGTGGAAATTTTGGCGGTGATTCACACCCGTGCCTCGCAGAGCACCTTAAGCCGTCGGTTCCGGTTGTTACGTACATCTATGGCAATCGTTATTGGGAAGTCAGTCTATTAAATATACTGACAACTAGTTCGAACCTTCGAATTTCAGTTCTCCTTCAGGGTTGCGGGGTCGGACGCCAGTAGCTCTGTGGAAAAACTGATATTCAGGTAAAACCGATTGAACTAGCAGTCGAACCCAAATAAACTTGGAAATAAAGGATGGGAAGAAGAAGTTACTTTTAAATATGAATGATTTATTATTATTACCTAACAAGGCAGTCATGGCATCATCTTAACGCAATAAATCTAAGTAGACATTATGTTTCCCAAGGCGATGGCTACGATACGGTCTGTCAAGGTTGTATTAACATATCGCTGTGTTGATAGCAGCCAAATCACTTTCTTTGGGAGATTAATGGCTGGTATTAATATATAATATATATTGAACCTAAATTAGAGAGATTAATAAATAATATACGACACTGATATCTCAGCAGTAGGACATATAAACTGTAGGGACATACTCATATCATGCATAGCTAGGTACGTCACACGTACTTGGCGATGTATGGGTGACATGTCTCTTGTATCATTCCCTCGCTTAGCAAACGAGTCCGGTACCATACGTACAGTCGTATTCGCGTAATTAAGAGATAGACAATTGTAACCATCCATTTTATTAATTAAAATATTGTATATTAGAAGTGCAAATTGAACGTGATCGATATCTGAGTGGACAGTAAATTACACAGGTTTAACTAACCCAGTAACTTTCTTTTATCTTTACCCAAAAGAACAACACATAAAAACTTTAACTAATAAGTAGTTATCTTTAGATAAAAATATTTGAAACAAATATGTTTATATTACTGACGTTGCGTTCGAACTCTTCCTGAGTGTTCTACGTTAGTGTATACGTGGGTCAAGGCTGTTGATTCTGGTTTACAGAAGTTGTGGGCGTGTGATAGTTCCATTTGACTGCCTGGTTGACGCAGTGGTTAGCGTATGCGGCTGCTGATCAAGAGGTCTCGGGTTCGACTCCTGTCGGACTAAATTTTTGTGTGATCCGCAAATATTTGTTTCGGAGTTTGGGTGTTTTCTATGTATATTATGTATGTATTTACAAAAAAAAATATGTTTATGTATCTATATCAGTTGTCTAGTATCCATAATACAAGCTCTGCTTAGTTTGGGACTAGATGGCGTTGTGTGTAAAATGTCCAAAATATTTAATTATTTCCAGATATATTCAAGGATCGATTTAATATTCTTTTACAGACAAGTTTCAAAATAAAGAGGATATCAGAAATCGAATCTTCCCCTCAATTATTGATTCTGGGTAAGATTCAAAGGGCAGTGTTTACTAATGAGCCTTAGTTGTAAGTAATCCGTTTGCTAATTTAACTCTTATACTGTAAAAATAACATTTATAAATTTATTACTAAGTCAACCATTTCCCTTTCAGTCCAGAAAACCAGCAATAAATACGCCCCCAAGAAACTTTGATAATAAACGTTCAAACTTTAAACAGCTATATCTTGAATCTCAACACCCAAGGTTAAAAATATACACCCAATGAATTATTAAAAACGCGACTTTGCCAATCGAAACTTAAGCAAAACTGCGATTATTCTAAACTTGCAAATTATACTTGTACCATGAACACACTAGAGTCAAAGTACTGTCGTAAATCGCGAACGTTACGACTGCCATAAAGTTGGGCCACGAAACAAGCTGTAACTGCTATCGGCACGATACTTAATAGTTTTTATTTGGGAATTAATAACTAAGTACCGGGTATTAATAATGACGGGATTTATGGTCGTGCCCGTTGTAAGTTGTGGCGCGTGGGAGCGGGATTGGGGACTGTTTTTCTGGGTCAGTATTATCTGATTTCATAATAGCATATCTACAGGATGAATTTTATATTCACGCTGTCGAAAATAAAGAATGATTAAACAACCTGCTTGTGTTTTAAAATGTCAGTTTTTTTTTTTCAATGGTTATGTTACTGGTTTGATTGACGTATTTAAAATAAGAAACGTAGATAATAAATTGTGAGACCAGATCAAACAAATATTTATCATGTACATAAGTCTCTGATTATCCATTCTATAATATTACAAATTCGAAAGCCACTTTGTCTGTCTGTCTGTTACGATTTCAGGCCCAATTTCCATGTAATTTGGGAAAGAGATACATTCATTCTTAAATAAGAGTATATACTACTCTTTACCACAATAAGTCGACATATACGATCGCTGTCGGTGTCTGAGCCGCTGGCAAAAGCTATATTTTTTTAGAAAAAAAGTGGTTTAAATCGTTCTCTGGTTGTGTTCGTTTACAAACGTGTCTTAATCCTGTATTATAAATGAGTAAAGTTTATTTACCAACGTTTCTATCCACTTATACGGATAGGATTATCCGTGACCACAATCCGCGTAACAAGCCGAGCGAAATAATACTAATTACTATTTATATCAAGGAATCAACGTAGATAAGACGCTATTATAAAAAAAATCATTTGCTTCTATGGTATTTCGAAATTTTTGGGAATCTATTTCATAATAGTTCGTTATTAATTACTTTATTAAATTTATCTACGTAGACATATGTATTAGAATTTGAAAGGTGCGTTAACATCTTTTCTTATAATTAAAAACTGTTTTAAATCACTTGGTATGTGATAGTCACATTAAAAAATAAGTTAAGTGTACTTAAAAAGTTTCTATAAAATGTTTCAATATTGAAAAAGGGAAGTGTTGTATCATAGTTACTTTTAGTATTTTTTAAACGCACGCAACAAAACTTTAACTATAAACTTATATCAACCCGTATATAATGTAATTCTGTTGTACTTATATCAAAAAAAGTTGAGCAATTTTACATTTCCTTGGCCGAAAAGTTTTTATAGAAATTCAAATATGGCGGTGGTTTGGATGATTTATTAAAAAGTAGCGCCGTTTGGGAATTTTTGCGGTTGAAAAAACTAAGTTGCTAACTTTGTGACCTAAACGGCTTTGGAAAGAATGTTCATCGTAAATCTTCTTAACGTATCGCTTTCACAGTATGAATGAATTTGGCGCCACTCGCCTTAAGGATAAGCATTAATACTTATAATGGGTGCTGTGAAGTTATTCCGTATGTTAAAATTATGATTTTAAGTTTATATAACACTAAATTAGCAAATTCGCCTGCCATATTCTTCAGGAAGCATTCATAGCCAAGTAGCTTTAGGTAGTTGAGAACAATCACCGAGGGTAAGCAACGCGGCGCGGTCAGGTCAAGATGGGTGACCATTTGTGGTATGATATGTTATGAGCATTTCCATGATTCGGAGGTTACGTTAAACAGTCGGTCCCGGTTGTTATCTTAAGATAAAAGTCGTGATGCTTAGTTGGAGGCCTTCGGATAGCCTAAAAGCATTCAACGGCGAGATTACGTAGCCACAACGTGTCTGGCCAGTCCCGTTGTCAGGGACGTTATGGGTTGTTGTTTATTTATATTCTTCAGTCACTCTAATACGCGTAACAAAGGTCACTTATTAAATGCGTTTTCTTAAACTACTTATTAGAGCAGATTTAGAAAGCTATAATCCGACCAAAGAATGCTTTAAGAAAGTCTTTGAAAAGGGACCTCCGCCGAGTCTAAAACTAGTCGAGTATTTCCGATGAATGTAAATACAATTAAACAGAGCCCTTTCATGCAATGGAACTTCTCTCGCAAAAGTTTTCTTCCCTATATTGTATTTATAGAAGAGACTGAAAACTTGAAACAAATTTTATACCAACCGATCCAGCCAGCGTGGTATAATAGGAAAAAATCTCTTTTACACGCCGAGGTCAATGTCCAGCAGTGACTTATTACAGGATTTCGATGACGATAAAATAAATCTTTATTATAATTTATTTTTCGTACATTCTCAATTCCGACAAAAAACCAACTTCGTAACTAAACAGTATTAGATGTCCTGAAGCTTGTTAACCACTGCGAGCTCATGTTGAAAATTAGTGCTATTAAGTTTTCACCGACCAAAATTAACTTCTAATTTCTGTCATTACGCCACATCATCCTCAACACGAGTTAATTACATTCAAAACGAATCACCGTACCTAATTAACATGACCGGTGTAATTCTCGATTAAATCACTCGATTCGCGTACCGATTCGATTTATCGCAGCGATTAGTTTGATCGAGACGGAATACTCGTATTAGTGCTGACGGATCGTCAGAAGCGATTTGGCGAGTGTGTGAAGTTCTCGATTGCGATCGTCTGCCCGTTTATCTCGAGTTAACTGGTGATTTTATTGAGTAATCGAGGTTTTATGCCTGATTGAGCGAGAGTATTTGTCGAGGAAAGGACTGTTGATGAGATGTTATTGGGAACGGAATTAGCTCTTTGTTATGACCATAATAATATTTTGGAATGTATTGCACTATTATTGGTCTCCACAGAGTAGGCAACTCGTTCATGCTATTAGGAATTTGCCATTGCGGAAATTTAAGAATACCATTAAATCTAAGTTATCCGCAAAGGGGTATTATACCATAGCAGAATATATTGATGATAAAACCGCCTGGGATTGAGCCTATTTTACACATGTTGTTTATTTTGAATGTTTAAATTTATGTTGATGTGACGATAGTTTATAGTTGAATTTACATTATATATTTAACAAATTTATTTTGAATTGTTGCTATTGTTGACATTTTTTTTATTATTATCTTTAATTATTAAAGTTGACTCAAATTGTAATTATCGCTTTTATATATGTCATTTAAGAATATTGTCTGGACTTTAAAAGAGACTGTGATCCCTGAGTTTGTTTCGTCCTTTCTTCTCAGGGCTAGTCCAGTTAGGAAAGGCCGAACTCATCTGCTCAAAAAAAAGTTAAAAAAGTGTTCATGTAAACTAATTGCAGAATAAATGATTTGATTTGATTTGATTAATGTGTTCTTCTTCTTCCTAGCCTTATTCCAAATATTATTTGGGGTCGGCTACTAGTTCAACAGGTTTTACCTGAATATCAGTTTTTCCAGCGACAGCGATCAGCGATCAGCGATCAGCGACTGGCATCGGACCTCCGTAACTCTAAGGGAGAACTGATATTCTAAGGTTGAATTAGTTGTCAGTAAATTTAAGGGGGCTGGCTTCCCAATAGCTATTGCCATAAATGTACATGACAACCGGGACCGACCACTTTACGTGCTCTTCGAGCACGGGCGTGAATCACCGTCAAAGTTTCAAACTCCGATCTGCTATTATAAATTTCCTGTAAGAAAAAGTCAAAAACACTTTTTGGTCTGACCCGGGACTTGAACTCAAGACCTCTTGATTAGCAGTTGTATACGCTATCCACTAGAGCAACGAGGCAGTTGTTATTCCAATGTGTATGCAATGTAAAATTACACGATTCTAAATATTAATGTTTGTATGTATGCATATGTAATAGTTGTGACCTGGTAGAACACATTATTGTTGACACATTGATAGCCCCAGTAGTCACCTAATCACATGTTAGGAGCCCATTTAGTGAGGTATAAAACTATGTATACTTAACTTTTATGGGCACGTTACAAAAGCTAATACCTATATTAAAAAATACATAATAGTACTCGTATTTTTTACTACGTGAACCAAGTGACTAGAGTTTTGTGTTTACTTGTCCTATTTATGGAATGGTTTCTACAAATAGAACAAGTTTATCCTATTAAAAAAGTTACGATTTTGTTGTATTAAAAGCTTTGTTCCAGCTTTGTTCCATATTTAAAACAAGACATATTAGCTCATGTGATTGAAATCAAGAAGGTACTTTCTTATCACTTTTCCGTACTTCTTTCTTTAATTGATTTATTTTTTCAATTTTTGTCGTTGGGGTAGAAGAGTTCTAAAGTGGAGACCGCGTCTCAGCAAACGTAGTGTAGGACGTCCACAGGCCAGGTAGAGTGACGATTTGCGCAAGATGGCTGGCAGGAGCTGGATGCGAGAAGCCTAAAATCGATCAAAGTTGTGTGCAATGTTAGAGGCCTATGTCCAGCAGTGGACTGAAATGGGCTGATGATGATGATGAAGATGTCTCATTTGCTGTATAATTTTTAATCCTTTAGTATCATAAATTAGAGTTGCCCTTTTATCGTATTAATCGTAACACAAATTTGAACATATTAGTCATAATTGACTTGAACGTCAATTAAGATTTGTTATCGTTAATATTGCAAATATCCTGATATTTATCAAAATATTTTATAGATAGGCAATTCATTTTAAATTCACGTATTCATTAAAAAGTATTACCCTATTTTCTAAATCGAAGCAAGTATTTTTTTTAAAAAGCACTATTCGAATCCATCATTGCACCCAACTTTATGAGTTGAAAACGGAATAAATCGCAGCTGGCATTAGTCAGTCGGCTGCTTTAATTGAGAACGCTTCCATCCGCCATTCCGATTGCGACCGTCAACGCCATTTGCTTTTATAATTTTGACACACTTTCAATACTCGATAACGATACCTGTCAATTAAAATATCGATTGCCACGAAAGAAAGTATTATTGTTCCATCTCTAGTTTATGTCAATTAAAATGTTAAACGAAAAGTCATGATCTGCGGTCTGCGGATTTTTTTTTAATTGATGAAGTGTTTATAGGAGATTTCGCCAAAATCTTGTCTAAAATCACATATTACAAGGATTTCCCCGCCAAAATAAAGTCCTACATTACACCATGGAGTATAAAATTTTATGGTATTTTTTATGGTGGCATTATTAACATTATATCATACTCATAAACGTAAAATATAGGATAAATACCCTCTCTTTCATTTTATGAGAAAGGTTCTGTTATCAGATAGTTATGTTTACAATTTTTAAGTTTCCTTACGACTTTGACATTGTGTTCTTAATGTATAAAGAGTTGATGGTAGTTCATCTATAGTAGTAGTGGTTTTCTAATGCGAGCGATTTAATATAACGAACACATTACTTTATTTATAAGTGTTTTTATTTAAAATCACACAGCTTGATGGTTAGCGGTCTCTAGATCCCTCTCTTTATGGCTACTTTAATTTATTTTCATAAATGAAAATGGCAAAGAAGTATACGAAATATTTGGGAAAGCTCCTTTGTACGTTTTTTCGATAAGAAAGATCAGGCAATTTGATTAAAAGAAAGTAAGAAGTTCAGACAGAAGTCAAGAGTTGTGGATAATATACTCATTATAAATTTTGACAATGCAACATGACGACCTATCGCGGCCTAGTGAGATGCTTTTTCACGTCCCGCATAAAAGACCCGGAGTTTATAGGTGGAGGGCAAGTCGTTAGTTTGCAGTTTTGACTGCTCGTCTTTGGAACGAAGAGCAGAATCATTTTCACCAAGATATTATAATTAATGCTCATTCAAAAAGCGGCCAAGTGCGAGTCGGACTCGCCCATGAAGGGTTCCGTATCAGCAAGTAACATCATATAAAAGTTCTTGTAGTTCGTTGTAACTTCGATCGATGTTTTTATTATAGTGTATTGATTGAATGAAAGGTAAATTGCGGTTTACGATTTATGACGTATTAAAAAAAACTACTTACTAGATCTCGTTCAAACCAATTTTCGTTGGTAGTTTGCATGGTAATGTACAACATATATTTTTTTTAGTTTTATCACTCCCTTATTTTAGAAGTTACAGGGGGGGGAGACACACATTTTTCCACTTTGGAAGTGTCTCTCGCGCAAACTATTCAGTTTAGAAAAAAATCATATTAGAAACCTCAACATCATTTTTGAACACCTATCCATACCACACACATATGGGTTTGATGAAAAAAAAATTTTTGAGTTTCAGTTCCATGTATGGGGACCCCCAAAATGTATTGTTTTTTTTCAATTTTTATGTGAAAATCTTAATGCGTTTCACAGATTACATCTACTTACCAAGTTTCAAAAGTATAGCTCTTATAGTTTCGGAAAAAAGTGGCTGTGACATACGGACGGACAGACAGACAGACAGACAGACAGACATGACGAATCTATAAGGGTTCCGTTTTTTGCCATTTGGCTACGGAACCCTAAAAAGTAAACGGAGCCACATCTAATTTTTTTTTTATATTGAAGCCTAAAGCTAGACATGACCTTTTAGATGTAAAATGGATTTGAAATGAAATTTAGTTTCAGATAGAATTAAGTTAAAATTTTAAGACCCAATTAAATATTTATTACCCGTGACATTTAAGACAGAAAATTTCAATTGCTTTTTACTAGATGTCTTTACAAGTCAGAAATAACTCGAAATAGTTAAATCGATACCAACTTAAATGAAGATAAGTTTTACCGCTAATCGATTTCGGTCCAGCGGCATCGCTTGTATGTTAGGGGATTCCCACAGACATTGCACAACACTAGCCTATAATTTGTAGGGTCATTGAGGGTAGTAGCTGACTGGCTGTTTGGCTACGTCACAACCCTAGATCGGCCGGCTTATTTGAGTAGCTTGATTTATGTAGCGCTAGAGAGAGCTAGATCGTTTTCTATTACCGATAGTGTTCAAGCTGGTTCGAGCTTAGTTTGCACAGAATTGATTTGGTTTGTTTGGATGTTCAAACTGAATTTAAAACGTTTTATTTGATTGGTTTAGTTTTGAACATTATTCTGATGATCTACATTTTTATGTATTTGGTTCTTTCAATATAATAAAGTCTGGATGAACGGCATGGGGGACAAGAACAATGTATTTGGAATCGATCCTCACCCAGAACATATGATTGTGTTATGCGTCATCATCATCATCAATCATTCTGCGTCATTCTCCCAACCTGAAACATCTGAAGAAAACTGATGTAGAAACATTTCACTAAGCCGCCATCGTGTGGGTCACGATACTGCATTGTATGCTCTCACAACAAGGATGGTGGATCCCGGAGGGATTCTACTCATGCCTTCCATCAGGCAGAGCTGAGTCACTTTGGTAGGCTTAAATATATATGAAAAAAAAATTGCTTCTTGGCTGGGTGTAAATTATCTATATTAAGTTGTCTAGCTACCACAGTACAGGCTTTGTCTAGTGAGTTGTCTAAGAATATTACTATTATTTTCATTATATGATAGGTTGTTGATAGTCATTCTAAAAACAGGTTTACATATAATGCACAGTTATTATTTTATTTTGGTGATATTATATATATTTTTTATATTTAATTTGATAAATGGCTAAGATTATTCGGGGTCACAATCTCATCTGTGAAAATGTGTAACCCTAATCCCCAGAACCTTCCTATAAGCTGATCAATAAATAGCCTGACAAATTCTAATTGGCAACACTCAGGTTTCTACTCAGAGGTCGAATATATCCGTTGGAGGACAGAGGTTTCGATGTCGCTCAGCTACAATTCATTGCGATCAGATTACGGTGTTGGGGGACCATAAATTTGGCAAACAGCTCTCTAATGGGTGCTGGGTTCTTTGGCCACTCTTCTAATGTATTTTACTTGTTAGGCAATTTTTTGCAACTTTAAAAGCCGAAATATATTTTATATTTGAAATATTTTTACGATATTGGTATAATGGCTATTGACGCTGAGAGCTGAGACGGAGGTTGAGAGTCTGATTTTTACAACGGGATAATGATTTTGTGCATGAGACACGAAATAAATTTCCCTGTTCTACGTATAACTTTACCCTGCCTGAGGGAAAGCCTGAGTGGAACCTAACGGTCATTATACCGAAAATCAAATTGCTGAGCTACTTTCGAAAGTATAATATTAAGATTATAAATTCGAAATTATTTCTAACAAAGTATACTCTCTGAGAAAGTATACATTCAAAAGTACCTTTGTCTGTCTGTTACATTTTTATACCGCAATTCGTAAATATTTATGTACAAGTTTTTTACTAATAGGTGGTATAAAAATAAAACTTCAATAAATATTATTATCAAATTATTTAATTATCAGTTTTACTGCTTAGAAAGTCATCACATTGTTTTATTTTCTGTTCTTAAACCATTATTATTTAATATAGTTTAAAATATATTTACTTCGAACGTATTTTTTTAATTAAATCTAGACGAATAACAAAAAAAAAATTGGTTACTAATAGAATTTCTAACAAAACAAATTTTGAAATGTGAAAGTTCAACCAAATTAATAACCTAATGAAACTACTGTAACTTTCCGCGAATTTCATCAGCTCTGCTTCAATAAATATTTATTCAAATAAATTTTCCAAACTTGTGAGCCTCTGAGGTATTAACAAGAGTGTATTAATAGAATTAATCTGTTACAAATCTCTGACAAATATTGCTGACACAATATTTTGTCAGAATTTATCTCTGCTTTAATTCTTTTTTATTCTGCTCTAACGGTAAGTATGTTGCCTTATGATTGTTATAATTTCTGCAACCTTAGAATGTATTGAAAATAACTTTAGAAGTTTACAAAGAAAACACGTAGGTACCTACAGTATTAATTTATTGACAACTGACGTTCGGTACAACTCAGTGTTTTACATTGCCACATATACCACGCCGATACCTATAAGTACCTACAAGTTATTTGCAATTTGACAATAGTCAGGGCGCAATTATCAATTAGTTAAATTAAAAAAAAAATATCAACGAAAAAGATAGTTGTTCTAAAAACTTACTATTATTTCTTGTCTTGTTGTCAACATAACTTTTTTTTATATATTTTAGCCTACCAAAGTGACTACTCTGCCTGATGGAAAGCATGAGTAGAATTCAGGAGTAGGTGTCACCATCCTCATTGTAAGGGGAGGTCAGCATGGTGACCCAAACCATGGCGGACTGCTCAGATAATTCTGCATCCTGAAGTCGGGTGAATGATGCTGAATTATTGGGCCTCCGGTCTCACACTCACCAACGAAATACTACAGCAAGAATACTGTCATTATTAGGATGATCTTCTGTATAAGGGTAGAACTGCCCCGGTCGAGCTGGCCCATTCGTACTGAATTCATAGTGGCTGTACTACCTACATAGATAAACATTAATGAATTCCTTCTTTATCTAGACTTCTTAGACGGACACCAAGTCTTAGTACCGATTATATAAATGGCAGTTTGGTTTTTAAGATCTCTTTTGTATTACAGCTAAAATATATAATATAGTACCTACAAAACTAACTGCGCTTATTACAGCCTACCTTATTCTCTGTCTCTATTGAGTTCTTATATAAGTAAATTACATATTATTACACCTTTAGTATGAACGCATATTAATCAAGTACCTATATTTCTAAAATCTATTTATTTACCAACAATCAGACTCGCGCAACCTAGATTCTGCCCCAAATAAAGGTTCCACTTTTTTTTTTGGAGATTTTTTTATCGATACTCCTTTCCTATTGGGCTTAGAGTGATGTTATACATAGACATTAACTATTTAGAATGTATTGTTCATAAAATTGTATCTTTATTAAATAACTGATAGCTGACTCCTACTACTTGGAGGTTAAAAGGAACATATTATTTTCCAGATTAACATTTTTAGACACCGTTACGATGTGATGTTGTATTTCTTGTTTAATGGACTATCATATATTTTTTTATTGAAGCTATGAGTTTCATAAATTAGTGCGTTTAATTAAAGATACAAAAAAACTCTTCGGCTTTTTGATGTTGCTAAAGACTTGACTGTGTTGAGAGTAAATGGATATTGTTTTTACTGGTACTGGTGTCAGATAGATATTTATGAGCGCATTATTATAAGGTTTATAGAATAACCAACCAAAAATTGAAGACATTGTTCACTTATTTATATAACTTTACAGTACTGTGTATGTTTTGCTAGCTACATATTTTTTGGTTTTAGGCACGTTGCCAAATTCTATGTTGTTACTGAAAATTTCCTAACAAAAGTCCAATAGTAATTAGGGCGGTGTAGAAATCAAACCATGTACTTGAACACATTATCTTGCCATATAAACATAAATGCTAAAGGTTTTTTCAAATCCAAAATATAATGATATTTGATACTTTATTCAGACTTCAAAGATGAATGAAAAATAAAAAATAAAAATTCTAAGTGTGTGTAATTAAAGTGAATAAAGTATGGTCTCAGGAGATATTTAAATGTTAAATTTTGTTGTTGAATTAATATATTGTATAAATCTCATATAGTTTTCAAACTAATAAGTAGTAATAGGTTTCAGATTATACCAATATTAGCTTTAGCCCAATCGGTATAAATCCAAAATCCAAATCAAAATAGCTTTTATTTCAAATAGGTCTTGTCATCCACTTTCGAAACATTACATTATTGACTCTAGCTGTCCGGTTACAAAAAGTCATTCCCATGGAAATGTCATAAGTTAACTCTCTTCTAAAAAGAGATTTTAATACAGAAAAAAATAAAGGTAAAATAAATGTTATTAAGGTAACACCATGGAACTTAGTTAAGTTAAATGTAAAAGTAAAAAAGTAACAACTTCTTAAATTAGATTCTATAAAATACTTCAGACACACCCGGAACATAACAACCGGAATCAAGTAATGCAAGTAAAGTCCTACAAATTAATTTAACCTATTAAACACTGTAGAATATTGATTCTCTTGAAAACTACCTCTAATAAGTCCCCACCGGCTATTACAAAACTTTAGTAGCAATTAATTCAATTCCTGTGCCCACATTAAAATTCCAAACACGTGAAACACTTGCCTGGCGGCAATTAAACTGCTGAGCCAGCACTATTCCTAATTGATTTGAGATAGCGGCCTCAGCTTTATTTTTGTGCATTCACTATTTCGTTTCAAGTAAATGTATTTTCTCAATAGATTAGTTTAAAGTTCACTTGATGGAATTTATATTCTGACTCTTATTTACTGAAGTTAAATTTAAAGAGATGATGTAAAAATAACCTTCCTACATAAAATTCAAGCAGAATATTAATTTTAAAGGCGAGTTAATTAAGATATCTTTGAAGACTTGCATTTCTTTTTATTGTAATCATTAAGAAACAAATATTGCCATTTTCTTGAAATATGATTCGTTTTCTTGCCATTTACAGTGACTTTGTTTCAATTATTCATTGATTTTATTTGTTCAATATTTTTTTTTGTGTATTTTTTTTGTTTTGGATACATCATGAAGTTCACAGAGATCATTGTTTCCTTTTGAGGTGTTTGTTCTGGAGAGAGGCTAAAATTGCTATGAGCTGTATAAATGAAAACATGAAAAATAATTTTATACATTCTACGCACTTATTCCAGTAATAAATATTTCTGCCACAATAGAGACAAGGCTATAAACTATTAGTAAGATATATCAGCATTCATAAAACTATTTAATGTTACATAAAAATATATTCTTTGATATTTGTGTAAGTGTTGTTGTAAATATGTATGAACAGCTATATAAGTGGCTCGTGGACATATTGTAAAGTTGAGCGATCCTACCCAAGTCAGTCTATGGAACCGTTCTTTAAACAGTAAGTCGAATAACAATCTTTAAATTTACTGACATAATTGGCGATGTTCTGATAAAGGACCTTGTAAAAAGTACCAGGGTCAGTTCCTGGTGCATGGATGCAGTGATTGATGAATGTCGATGAAAAAAAAAGAGATTTCAGAACAATAGTGTAGATAAATTGTCATTGCTTACCCCTCTGGGAAATACTACAGCGCTGTTTTATGTCTATACAATTTTTCTATAGAACTTCGACATTATCTACTTAGGCTATGAAGGTCTAATAGTAATCACTTTGGTAAGTTTGAATAAAGAAAAGCCCCTTGAGTGGGTGACCATACTCCATTATTTGCATTTGCAATGAGTGCGTTGACCACTACTTTTAGATTTTACTAATGCTTTCGATCAGACAAAGCAGTCATTTCGGTAGGCTAAAACCCACATAATCTGATAATGGGGGAGAGAGGCTGAAAGGTAACCAGTTGCAGTACACCTATGACTCTTGAGTTGCAACTGAATAACAACAGATAAACTGTGTGTTTGTTTGCCTGTCTCATAAAAAATATAGACGTCCAATTGATCTGCATTTCAAATAAAGCAATTTATTATCGTTAGTAGTACAATGTTCGGTTGGCGTTTACCGATGTGCTGGAGATCGATGACGTGATCAGTATGCATTTCACGAGGGAGGCCGCTCTGAGCTCACTAATTGATATCGTCGCCACTGGTGCCAACCGTTGGGTTTTTGGGCTTCAGAGAACTGAACAGCTGACTTGGCTCTGAGATAACACTTAAACTACAGCCAATACTCATAGTAATAAATAATATATATAATAATAAATATAATATAAAATAAACATAAGAATTTTATACTGGTGCTTCAGAAATCGATTCTCATCTCATAGAGACAATAAATAAATAAATATAAATATTTTTGGCCATAATGGCTCTTGATCAGCACCCGCATACGCTAACCGATAGACCAACAAGGCAGTCAAAATATTAGTTTTGTTATATTATGTACTTTATTTTCATTTTTTTCAACAATAAACCTTGCATCTTTCCCGGTGCAAAAGTACCCCAAGTACCTTGCTGAATTATAATGGGCATCAAGTGCACCAGAAACGAATTAATTTTTCCTTATAAACACGTTGTATTGTACGTATAAGTTTCCCACTTTCTTAAATCCAAATTTACTGCAATACGTTTTTTTTACCTAACCGTGAACCGTGCTACCTTGCTCTTTTAAGATATTGGTTTGAATTGATTTCATGAGTTATCAAATATAACATTTTTGTTATAAAGCACATTTTGGAAAATGTTGCCAGTTCCATGGCCTAAGGGGCACAAAAATGTCATTCAAAAACCTTTCCTTAAATTGAAGATAGCTTGATATTCATCTTTGCATAGGAAAGTAAAAATAAATCTGTTAATTACAGATAATTAAATGAAAATAAATGAAGTTATAAACTTCATTTCGTAAGGGACTATTATTACAAGAAGATTAAAACGGATGTTGTTCCCGTCGTTAAGATTTTTATGGCTGTTGGTCAGTTGTAAATGGCAATTACTTTGGTACAGGAGCCTTTTAACAACTTTGTTTTATGCTGAAGTGGTTGTTCGACAATTTGGGATGGGTGTTTTTTTATTTATTATTTGTTATGTAGATATGAAAACAAAGTTAAGATAAGATATGATTCTTTGCTAGAAATATGGTACATTATAGAGATCTTAGGGCTAGTTTTCGTTCTTCATATTTCGCCTACTGAATTCGGCATGCAAATATACAATTATAATTTTTCTATATAGATTAATATCAATCGAGAAGTTAGAAAGATGTTATTGTACTATTAACTTCGGTGTTGATGTTGTTATAGTTCTATTGAAAGTTTCGTGTCGAAATATGTTTAAATAAGAAAGAAAACATTAGTAGAGTAAGAAAGAAGATATTACAGTTTCTTTTAATGTTCTCAGTGTTATGAGTCTACTTAGTCACTGTGATGAGTTTATTCTTTGCACAGTTTTTCTTATGAGCAAGAAGTCCATTTTAGACTGTTTCTTCAATACCAACAGGGTCGTTATAACTAACTTAATGTAGTTGCTTAGGATATTATTACTTTTGCGAGAGCAAAACTGCGGATAACAACATCTAGTTAAAATAAAGAATATCATAAATTATCCACAATAAAATTTGTTTATTCCTATTAAATTGAGTTGAAAAAAAAACCTCCTTATTCACAAATTTAATGTTTTTTTTCATTTCATGTTTAATGAATAGATATGTACCACGTTCGTGTATAAAAGAAACGTTATGAAAGTGAGTACCTATTTTTCAGACTTTCATTTTATTTTAAAACTAAAATTGCTACAGGGAACCGTGTACTCAAATAAATAAAAAAGTAATTAGAGTTTAGCGATTGGCTCACATCAACTTAACATTTGTATCGTGATCACAAAAAGCTAGAATAAAAGCTAGAAATACATTTTTCATATTTAAATAAGAATCGGAACTAAAAAGTTGAATAATTACAAGTTGAATGAAAAAAGTGACTGGTCTAACTAATGGGCCTTCTTTGACTAATGATCGTACTACTTAACACAGGTACAAATTGGAAAGTTAAGTTTAGCTTTTGAGGGCTGCCCAGTCGTTATGCTAATGAGAAAAAAATGACAGACATATTGTTTTACTTTGAAATAATTTTATCGATTTGTAGCGAAATGTAATTACAAAGTTCATAAACTATTATTTTAAGTTGAATTACTTTTCTAATTTCAATGTAAATGGTGCTACAAATGGTATATTAAATAAACCTGGTTGTAAAAATGGTATATATATAGAGAAATATTTTGTTTCAATATCCTAGGTATGATTAAAAGATAGAATTATAAAAGTTGGTTCACAAGTGAGTTAAGTAATCTCATTTTAAACATACAATTAATTATTTTTCATACACTAGTATAGCTCAGATTATAGTGTATATAATAGGTACAAAACTCAGCACGTGTACCGTTTTCAAAACGTATATCCTACAGTAAATTTACATTTGTTAATCAAGCACCGACCCGCAGTGCCCAAAATGATCTAAATTTATCTGAATATTTAATTATAATAACTAACATTTTGTTCAGATAGCAAGATTTAATTTAAATTTCATTTACTCTATAAAATAAATTGTAGTCCGTTTCTAACTTATCTTATCATCCCAGGCAAAACTAAATCATGTCACGTGAACCCAACCTCATCCTTCATACGACCAATGTAATTATAATAGCAAAACTGTAACAAACCGACAAGATTTTATAGCTGAGTAATTGTTCGCTCAATTATGAATTCTGAGCGTTGAGCCTTGGAAAATTATGAGCAATGAGCAATGACTAGTGGGAAGTGTATGGTGGTTATAAATAATGAATGAGTTATGAACTTGCAGTTGTCGCTGTAACTATTGCAGAATAAATCAATACACTTTCTCATAAGTGGCTGGAGATTAGGTGCTGTGAATTGAAAACATGTTGTTGCTTACGATAAACTTCGAGCTTATATAACTATACAGTTTTCAGGATTTTTTTAAATATTAGTTTTACTGTCGTTTCTAAGATAGGACGTTTGACATTATGCTTAAAGGAGTCGTAATACTATATATTTATAGTCCATATAATTTTACCTAGATACAACGGAAAAAAATATCAAAATGTATCTCATTTTTAAAAACAACTACATCGAACACTTGCAATTCTCTTCAAACCGGAAAAGAAACAATACGAAGACTTCAACAAGAAAATTATGCCTCGACTTGTTCACAGAGTTTCATAATTGTAGAACGAACGAAAAAAGTCTATTTCAAAAAAAAATCTGATGAACTTTTCAAATCAACTTTAGTTAAGGTTTTTTTTTGCGTAGCAAAGGCTTTTCTTTTTTATTTTCTGTCAGTTATAATTCTACGGCGTGTAGCATTGAAGCATCGTTCATGAAAAAAATAGATTTCTTTTCATTTGTGATTATCAAAAAGAAATAGAAAATGTGGCCTTTTCTGTTTAATAATGGTGGTCAAGTTGTCCACATTATTAAGGTGCTATTGTCAATTATGTATCATAAAATACAGACAAATAAAAGAACTTAAGTAAATTGTCATTTTCTATATAATTTATTTGAGCCTGCCAAAGTGCTTTTACTCTGCTTGATGGAAACCATGAGTAGAATCCAATAGTGGTTGTCACCATATTCCTAGTGAATATAGACAATGCAAAAGGGCTTCTTACACTACGACGGCTTGGTGAGATACTTCTCCATCGTTAGGGATATTTCTACAAGTACAAGTAACCCTCTTTACAATGATACCAAAAACAACCTTTTTTACTCCAATTTATTTTTTAAACACATTACCTTATGACCACTAGAGGGCGCCACATTAGATTTAGTGAAACGTCATATAGTCTATAACCAGCGGACGATCAAGACGCTTCTAACGATACCTTAATTGTCCAGTTCTAATAAATAGTTGAGAAGCTATGAACAAATGAACACACATACATACATAGGCTGTCAAAAATGTAACCCTCCTTAGGCTTTACCGTAGTTGGGTAAAAAACCTCTAATTTTGCATACAAATTTGCTTTATAACCAAAGTTATCAAATGCTATCATCTGTGGAATTATCATCCGGTATGTGGGCATATTGCATGTTGTTAGTGTGCAATTAATATTCCAATATCTTTGTCGAATTGGTGGTGTCAGGCGAGCATTGAGTTCGTGCTAATTGCCTGCTTTTTAAACGGTTTAAAGTTGCTAGATGAGATTTTTTTTTACTGTAACTTGGCATAGTTTTTATTTGCTAATTACGTAAAATTGAGAGAGCTTGTTTTAAAGAAGTTACAGAAGCTCCGCCCGCCTGTATGTCGATTATTGCGGTAATAAGTAGCCTATGTCATGTCTTAGACTCTAAACTACGATATGTGTACAAAATTTCGGTTCAGTAGTTTTATCGTTGGTCTAGTGGATAGTTATGCGACTGTTAATCAAGGGTCTGGTGTTCAAATCCCAGGTCGGGCCAAAAAGAGTTTTTGGGTTTTTCTTAGGAATTTCCTGATAGCCGTACGGAGTTTGGAAGTTTGGTGGTGATTCACGTCCGTGCCTCGAAGAGCACGTTGTCATGAACATCTATGGCAGTCGTTATTGGGAAGTCAGTGCCCTCGAATTTATTGAAAACTAGTAACTTCGAATTTAAATTCTCCCGTAGGTTTCGGATGTCCGATGCCAGACGCTCCGTGGAAAAACTGATATTGAGGTAAAACCGGTTGAACTAGTAGCCGACCCCAAATAATATTGTATATACTAGAAAGAAGACGAAGAGTTTTGTGGTTAAAGACAGACAGAGTTACTTTAGCGTTTACAATATTAGTAAGGATTTTATTCAAAGTAATTTTGAGGAAAGCAAAAGAGATTTTATAAACATGTTTTTCTGTTTTATTTCAATATGACACAATAATGAAGAAGATCTCAATAGGCCGCGGTAATGTGGATCTGCATTCGCAATGAATATGGTCAACACTACTTTGGAATTCTGCTCATGCTTTCCATCGGGCAGAGTTAAATCTGCAGGCTCACAAACAAAACTAAATATTTTATTTACATCAATTACTACAATTACTTACGTGATTAATTCAACTTTCTACATTTGTCTATTTATTTTTCGTAACTTTCCGTCACAGTGATCAATATATCTGTGTCTTCCAGGTTTTTTATTTCTTAACACGTTCACAGTCCTATGAGGCCACTGTGGGCTCACGTTATGTGTATGGTTCTAAGTCCGTGAGCCCACATTAGGCTCACACCTATTGAGTAACTTGTTCTTAAATTTTTTCGCGGACGTACCAGTTAGGCCTTTTAAGTTTTAGGACTTGTGACCAACTTATTTATTGTGTGAAAACCATCAAAACAATCAATACAAATCAAAACAACACATAGTCACTAACAATATTTAAGCATACTTTTTTTGGATTCGTGGATCACACAAACATTTTGTACGAGTCGACAGGGAATCGAACCCGAGATCTCAAACACAGTAGTTGTATATACTATGTTTAATATTATGTATATATTACAAAAAAATACGTATATATATTTATATCAGTTGTTTAGTACCCATAATACAAACTCTGCTTAGTATGGGACTAGACGATGTTGTGTGTAAGATGTCCGAAATATTTATTTATTATTATTATTACTACCATAGCACTTAATGAAACACAGTAAGATCATTCCTTTGTTCAAGGCGGGTAGCACGTCCGATCCTACAAATTATAGACCCATTTCGGTGTTACCTACTTTCAGTAAAATTTTTGAAAAAATTATACTGGATCAGTTACAAACTCACTTTAGCGCAAACAAAATTCTACACAAGAAACAGTTTGGCTTCAGAAGAGGACGCTCGACAAGTGACGCTGGTGTTGAACTATTGGAAAATATATTTAGTGCCTGGGAGGATAAACAGGATGCGCTGGGTGTTTTTTGTGACTTATCCAAGGCATTCGATTGCGTTTCTCATGAAACATTGATCAGGAAATTGCATCACTATGGAATAAGGAATACTGCTTTGGATCTTCTTATCTCTTATTTGGGTAATAGGACCCAAAGAGTGGAAGTTAATGGACAGAGGTCCCTCGGGTCTCTGGTCACTATGGGGGTTCCGCAGGGCTCAATTCTCGGCCCATTTTTGTTTCTCGTTTATATAAATGACCTACCTAATCTGATAAAAGATAATCAGGAGATAGTGCTATTTGCGGATGACACCTCACTTTTATTTAGACTAAAACGACAGCAATTAGTTACTGACGATGTGAATAACACTCTCTCCAAGGTCGTGAACTGGTTCAACGTTAATAACCTGCTCTTAAACGAGAAAAAAACTAAATGTATTCGATTTTTTACACCTAATGTTAAGCAGGTAAAAACTAATGTTCTGATAAATGGAAAGGAGTTGGATCTTGTGGACACCACTAAGTTTTTGGGTATAACTCTAGATTCTAAATTGCAGTGGGGCCCACACATTGATGGCTTGTCGAATAGACTCAGTTCTGCAGCATACGCGGTTTATAAAATTCGCCAATTAACTGATGTAGACACCGCAAGACTGGTGTATTTTAGCTATTTTCATAGTGTAATGTCATACGGTATTTTGTTGTGGGGAAATGCTGCTGACATTCAAAGTATCTTTGTGTTGCAAAAGAGAGCTATTCGCGCAATTTATAATCTCAGTTATAGGCAGTCACTGAGGGATAAGTTTAAAGAAATTGGAATTATGACAGTCGCATCTCAATATGTATATGAAAATCTAGTGTATGTTAAGAAAAATATACATTCATTCACAAAGTTTAGCGACATTCATAATATAAACACTAGAAATAAAGATAAACTCGTGTTGCCAACGACTAGACTACAAAAAGTAAGCAAGTCTTTTCGATGTCAGGGTGTGAGATTCTACAATAAGATTCCAAGCAAATTTCATGAATTAAGTATTAACAAATTTAAGTCCTTGGTTAAACAGAAACTGTGTGATAAAGCTTACTACACAGTTACTGATTTTTTAAATGATAAATTTGCTTGGGACTGATGCTGCTCGCTCCCACAAGTGATGAACATTAAATTTTTGTTTTGTATAGTATTTTTTATTTATTTTTTGTTTTTTTGTGTAAGTTTGTAAATGTGAGTATAGTGTAGGCTTGTAATGTTAGTTTATATTTTAGTAATTTTCTGGTGGTTTTGAGTGTTTCCACGGCCTACTCAAGTGTCCTGCTGGCGGCAGTGTCGTGTTCCGGGTTGTGGATCCTGACTACATCGGTTAGGCTACACGATGGCTGGGGCCCGTGTGCCGTCTGTATGGACAGGTCGACTCAAAACTATGGTTCTTTCTTCAAAAGGCCAACCCAGAGCCTATACTGCACTCACATAGTTCTCTTTAATATTGTACACGGACTTAAAAAAAAAAAGAAAAAAAGACACCTCTGTGGTTTGTTTCGGCGTTTCTTCCCAGAGTGAGTCGTAGGAAATGCCGGCGTCTTCTAGCTATAAGTCCGACTTGTAAAAATGTCTGAAAAGATTTACTTACAGAAATAAATATCATTTATCATTTATCATTTACCGAGGCATTCAAAATACCAAAGTGCCAATGCATACGTTATGGCATATAGTTCGTGTATCAGCGGCATAACAATTCGATTGAGTAATTTATTTGCTATTTAACAACTTGCGAACAATTTATCGCAACTGGCGGTAATTTCCAACGTTTTTAAATTATCGGCCAAAAAAGGCCGGAAATTATTCCTAAAGGTTGATTTATTGGGGTTTTTGGCAGCGTCATAGCATGTTGGAATGCAAATCGGTATTGCATTATAGCTGTTTGCTTTTTATTACCTCATTGCTGAATCAGGTTTATTGTGTAGTCGTTGATTAGGAAATTGTATAGTTGAAATTGGCATTATAAAATGTACTAAGACTACATTTTTGGCCATAGAGTCGAAATTGCTAAAATATCTCTGTTCAAAATTTTACCTCATTTCTTCCATGAAGTAACTCTTTGAGTCTAAAGCATACCCTTATTTACTATCCGAAAAAAGAACAGACCTTATTTGAATATATGTATTTACTGGAAATCTCTAAGATAGCAGAGAATTCATAGAAAAATCGACACGTGAGTAGATTGTACGAAGATCTTGTATGATAATATTTTACCTTGAGCATAAGGAGTTAATTATCATCATCATATTAATCATTTTATTAGCCTTTGATAACCATGATTTAAAAAAACAGTATCCCTTCTCAAAAAACGATAAAAAGAAATAGAAAAAGGATAGGATTTCCCTTTTTCTATTTCTTTCAAAGCGAAAAAGAAACAATGACGCTTGGTTCCAATTCCAAGCATTTTGAGGCAGTGAAAGAACTTAAAAGCTTGGAAGGGTTAGTGAAAAATTATTTGGAAAATCACAGTTCACGAGCGTTGGTACTCTTAACAAATCACTTGTGGTTGTAAGAGTAGGGATGCCTCTGGACATCGTTTTTTTAGTTTCTGTACGTGGGAATGGTCATGGAAAATTGTAATAACGTGTTAGTCAGAAACAATTTTTTTTCTATTTATTAACAACACATCTTTGTAAATTTAACATTGTAATGTATTTTAGTTCATGTACTTAGGATATATGTTAGACACGTATTGACAGCTCTTTGAGAGAAGTACGTTTGATGGAAGAAATAAGTTACATTCATGGTAGGTGTTCCTTGAAAAGCGTGCCCACAGTGTGATAAGTGAACTGTGGTTCATGTATGAATTTAATAACTAGAGACAGACGTAGTTATCATTTCTTTATTTGCACTTGTTCATAATTCATTTTAAAATACATTGTGATATACATGGAGAGAAACAGGGTTGGTCATAGATAAGAAACCTTAGTAATGTAAGCTAAATCATGTTCATCAATGTTCGTCAATCAATGTTCATCTACTATTTTATAATATTGTATTAAGACTAGCTTTTACACGCTGCTTTACCTACGCATATGTCGATTATCGCGGTTGATAGAAGTTTATGTATAATTCAGATGTACAAAATTTGATCTCAAACTGTTTACTTATATTTGCACGAAAAAAATAACAAATATCTATAAATCCACAAAAACATATTTTTTTCCGCGGCTATGTATTATTCTGATGTATGACTTTGACTATGCTAACCACTAGACCAACAATAAATTTAAATGAATGAAATGAAGTAAAAAAAAGTATTTAGCAGAAAAAAATGCCTTGGTAGTATGTAGACACAACATTATTCTGATTAGTTCAGAGAAATACATAGCATTTACCTGTCTTAAATTTGCCAAAAAAGTTTTTGTGCCAACCCTAAGTTCCTCTTAGAGCCGACTATTTGTCTGGTTTACGTTGGTTAAAAACCGTCGCCCGTAATACCCACAGTGTCCTGTTCTCCGCAACGTATTCAAACAAATTCCAGAGTCTTATCCTCGATTAATTAGCACTGTCCATCGTAAACCACTGTTTACTGTGAATATTTTTTATGTTGGAATTACACTCTGGTTTATATTTGTCAGCAATTTTTTGGGGGAAATAATAAAATGTGTGTATGTGTAAATTCCTGTAAAAGTATGGTTTGGTTTTTATTTTTGGCTCGGTTTTACCCTGTCCCCTAGCCGCGTTTACATCGGTTGTCGCAATAAAAAGTACCTTCCTTCCTCAAGAACCAAAGTATTTTTATGCTAAACTTTCGTTGCAATTACATTACACAGAAGCGTTATTATAATATTGCATACTTATATTGGTATCGATAAATAATATGATATTAGTACCTAAGTTAATTGTGGAATATCGAGTAGCGAATACTGGATGCGGCTAGCCGAGGATCGAACTAAGTGGCGTGTAATTGAAGAGGCCTATGTCCAGCAGTGGACTGCTATAGGCTGATGATGATGGAATACCATAGTAATAATTATTAATAAATGGATATTATAAATATGCACATATGTAAATATGTTTCTATTTAATAATATAATTAATCCTATCCTATGCACTATTGAGAGTGCATTTTAAATGTTTAACATAGTTTTATTGGCCTATTATTTGATACAATTCCCACGGAGGCTAAATAATTGTTTGATTATGAAATGTCTTTGTAGCATTGGTTCATAAACATTATGTAGTTAGATATACTCTGGTTTTTCTAGTACAGTTTCTGCATATTTTAGAATCGGATGGCCTAATTTGCTTTTGATATTAAATGATTAGCTCCTATACATCATCCTGAGTACAATTGTGAGTAGCCATTGATAACGTACCTATAGCTATGAAATTCAAAGCATTTACCGCTGGTATTGTAATCACACATGAATTAATCCAAAAATTAAAACAGTTCCAATGAATTCAAACCATAAATAAGCAACCTAACCCCATCAGATAACAATAAAAAACGATATTTATACCAAAACGCGATCAACGATCTAAACACGGTCTATACGATCGTTAGCATTATCTACGGATAACCGAGCTACGAAAAATCGCAAAATCGAAACTAACATAGATCGTCCAGATTTATGCGTCCTATAACGATTTATTAGTCAGCGCACTCATGAATTTGACGCGAACCTTGTTTTTGTCTCGGTATAAACGCATGGCAATGACGTAACACGCGAAATATAGCCGCGCTCTGCCGTCGCAATTTTATTGCGTAAAATAAATAAAATTGCATCAATGCAATCGCTTGCAACGTTATTTATGGAGACTGGAGTTTGTTTTTTTGAGAAAATACAATAGTTTATCGGTGATTGTTTTTCAATCATTAACATCATAGAAGCCTGTAGATTGACTCTCTGTATATCAAAAAACATATTAATCATTCATTTATTTAATTGGTACTAGCTTTTATGAGTGGTTCCATTAATGTATGTCAGTCATCGCAGTAAAGAGAAGCATTTATGCTCTTTCTCAAATACCAAAGTGTTTAAATGCCAAATTTGGCACGGTTGGCCTAGTGGTTTAAGTGGTCGCCACGTCGCTTTACTCTTCGCTAAGTGTCGTGGGTTCAAATCCTACGAGGGAAAATACTTTGTGTGATTCACAAATTGTTGTTCTGAGTCTGGGTGTTCTTTGTGTCCGTTTCATGTATGTTTGTAAAGTCTCCGCGACACAGGATTTATATTCCTAATGCGGGTGTTGTCTTTAAAAAAAAAACGATGCAGCGGCTTGGCATTGAAAGCGACAAATATAATAATATAGACAGAGTTATAATCAATTGTATAATATTAATATATATTATCATTATTAGCAGTATTCTTCGCTTTAGAACTTCGAAATAGGACGCGTAGAAGCTTAAACGAATGCTAAAATATATTATCCATGTCTGCTGTAAATTTAAAAACTGTATTAACACGGTTGTATAAATCTAAAGGGTCCATCATGCCGTGATCTATGGTACAGAAGCCAAAGGTTGAGTTACTCTAGTTGGCTGCGCCACATTTGTTATTTTTATACACTCATATTAATTTGTGCCAACACATTATATTTCTTAAATCATCGCATATATATACGCCTCAAAACGCAACACATATACCTGGCAACACTTCCCCTCCCCTCTCCCAAATGGCGCCAGCGAGTTGACAAAAAGAACTTCGAATGAACTCAACCGCGCGCGCGAACAATATTTGAAAATTACGCAAAAGACTATAAATTTGTGACAATTTTAACTCAAAAGTGCAGTGACTCTGTGTTGATCAAGAATACCGCTAAACGTTATCGTGTCCAGAAAGAATTGTCACAGAAAAACGCAAAACGGAGGATGTCCAGGCGGCTTCGATAACGAGGTAAGCGCTGGCGCCTCCAGGGTCTGGTCCTTCGAGCCGGATCTCCAAGTCTAATCCCCCATTTATCCCTTTATTATATATATTCACGCTAATTACTCACACTCAAATATCATTTACGCAAAAATCTATTGAAAAATACGCTACGCACCGCCACGCTCAAACTTTACTCATTCGCATTACACATATATATTGTTATTTTACAATTATTATACTCTAAAACTCAATTATCATACTCATTCTTTAAGATTCAAGTAATATTTTTGGTATATATTGCATATTTCAGAAAATCATTCTTATAATATTGTTCGCCGCTCACGCAAATACCAACCGACCCGCTATATTGAATTATCATTTCACCGCCATTTAGTAATTATCAATTATTTTACCTATTATCATTTTTCGACTCAAATTACTTAAATACGCATAAATAACTACAAATACTCTTTCCAAGATGCCTCCTAAAATTGATAAAACAAGTAACGAAGATGTTATGTTAATCTTTTTAGAACAAAAACAACAATGTTTGTTTCAAATAATTCAAGATGTCTATAACTTAAGTCTAAAGGTTTCCGACGATGTTACACGCACGCTATTCCTATCTAGGGCTCAGTCTGTTGACAAAACGCGCTCAGATTACATAGAAACTGTAGATAAACTTATGATTGAGAAACTTAAAATAAATCCTGAGGCTCAGCCGAGTTATAGCATTTATAATACATTTGATGAGTTGTATTGTTTCATAAAACAAACGGAAATCACTCTGAGACAGGAGCTTGAGGTTCGAAATAAAAATAATATTTTTAATACAAAATTACCCCCGCTTCAACTTGTAAGTTTTGATGGTACGCCCAATAAGTGGCCAGTATTCTATGAAAATTTCCTCAGTGTCATACACACCAATACTCAGCTCACACTCGCTGAAAAAGTTCAGTATTTGACCGGTGCCCTCTCCGGCAAAGCTCTCAATGTATGTTCTGGCATAACCGCTACCTCTGAAAATTATGAAATCATATGGAAAGCTCTTCTAGCAAAATACCATGATATTAGGGTACAAGCCTCGGGCTATCTAGAACAAATGTTACAATTAAAGCCCGGCCAATCAGCTGATACCATTCTCGAAAACTTTTGTTCAGCCGAAGCCGCTTTGAATCGCTTGAAAATTGACAACTTGTCAGATTTCATTATAACTCACATCGCTTTAAGCAAGCTTAGCAAACCTATGCTTGACTTATTTGAACAGTCTAATAGAGACATAGAAATTCCCAAATTTTCAGACCTGAAAAAATTTCTAACCCAACAAAGTAAGCTCAATGCACTCCACGCTCCATCGACTTCTCATTCTCAATATAATTCGAATAACCGAACTCAATATAATAAACCCGCACCGCAAATGTATAAAACAAAATCATTCTGTGTTCAAAACGCTCCTCCTCAAACTTCAAAGAGTTTTCAATCTCCTTGCAAAGTGTGCAACTCTGTGTATTCGCACCCGCTGTTCAAATGTGAACATTTTTTGAAACAAAACACGCAAACTCGCAACGACATTGTTCGTCAACACTCGTTCTGTATAAATTGCTTAGGCTTTCATCACATAAATATATGCAAATCTAACAACAGATGTTCGATCTGCAATCGCAAGCATCATTCGCTATTACACTATGACAACTATAAGAATAATTCAAACGCATCTCGATTCCCGCGCGCTGATTATAATGATAACAACGTGCCAAGTTATCACCGCGTATCGACAGCGCGGCGCGTCCGCTCTGCCCAAGCGCCGATCGACGGCACGAATCGTCCGTCTCACTCGCTCTCGCAGCGGCCGCCTGCGCCGCGCCCGCCGCTCGTGAACTCTGCTCGCACTTATGACGCTCCCGTATCAGAGCCGCAGTCGTCCACTTCGCGCGCTAATTCAAACGCTAAAAACAATAACTTCGCGATGTCAGTCACTGTTCCCGCGTGTATTTCAAACAATAATACTACAGTATTGTTACCTACCGCGTCTGTATACGTGTATAATAATAATAAAGCTCATCGCGTACGCTTATTCTTGGACACGGGTTCTATGAGTAATTTAATTACAAAAGCTTGTTGCGAACGGTTAAATTTAACAATAACGCCTGCGCCCTCTGTGGTCAGAGGTATTGGTCAAATAGAAAACTACTCTCTCGGAATCACGCAATTTAAAATGCATTCCCGCTTCGACACGCGCTGTGTTTACACGGTTTGCGCTCGTGTTATTGATACGATAACGGACTGCTTGCCCAACGCTGAAATTAATACGACGGAATTAACTCATCTGCAAGATTTGCCAATGGCTGACGACCATTATTACGCTCCCAGTGAAATCGATTGTTTGATAGGCAACGAATTATTCCCACTTTTACTCGGTTCGCATAAATCGACCTCGCCGACTTCCTCGGTCGTAGGTATACAAACCACACTCGGATATGTCGCCATGGGAAAGGCCCAATGTCGCTCGCACTCGCTCACGCCAAATGTTAACGCTCACGCTTCTCTCGCGCAGAATACTTCTGTTACGTCTAACGCTCATAACTCTAAAAAGATTTTCTTCTGTCAAACAGAAGCGGTCTCTCTCGGTCAATTAACGCAACGCTTTTGGGAGATAGAATCTGTCCCCGATAAAAAACACTTTAGTCCCGCTGACGAAGCATGTGAAAAAATATTTCAATCTACGTATTCGCGCGACTATACCGGTAGATACACGGTAGATCTCCCGTTCAAACACTCGCCCTCCGAGTTGGGGCATTCTTACTCTATAGCCAAGTGTCGTTTTTTAAATCTAGAAAAGAAACTCGACTCACATAATTTACGCGCCGATTATAATGCGACCATTCAAACGTACATTGATCAAGGCTACCTGTCCAAGGTATCAAATAATTTTCAAGACACGCAAGTTTATTATATGCCGCATAGAGCTGTGTATCGCCCTGAAAAGGAAACGTCAAAAATTCGCGTAGTCTTAGACGCTGGATGTAAGACCACTTCAGGCAAGTCACTTAATGACTTACTGTATGTAGGCCCGATTCTACAAAGTAGTATCTTTGATCGGCTTCTCAATCTCCGCATGTTCTCAATCGCAATAAATTCAGATATAGAAAACGCAACCGCTCAATCTGTAAAATTACTTACCGCTAAATCAAAAGTCTCCACTCCGAACAAAACTCTCACACGCTTAGAACTGTGCGCCGCAGTTCTACTCGCACAGTTCACTGACTCGGTCCGCTCTGTCTTCAGTAAACGCTGTAAAATAAATAAAATATACGCATTCTCGGATTCTACAGTGACTCTTACCTGGATTCATTCGCCCGCGCATAAATTTCATACGTTCGTAGCTAACCGCATCGCTCAGATAAATGAATACTTACCCGCTCCCCACTGGTTTCACGTTCGTGGTGTAGAAAATCCCGCTGATATAGTCTCGCGCCCTGTGACACCAACAGGATTAATAAATAACACTCTCTGGTTCCATGGTCCGCAGTGGTTATCCGCTCCTGTAAATACCTGGCCTGTAAAAGAATACAAAATTAATCACAATGAAAATACGGAATCTCAAGAAACTAAAAGTACCTCTCTCCACGTACAAACTTCTGCTCTAACAGAAACTACTCACCCCATTCGCGATCTAGCCGAACGCTGCTCGACTTGGACGAAACTCATTCGCTCGCTCGTATACGTGCTTCGCTTTTCAAAAATATGTAAGTCTCGCGGTTCTATAACTACAAATGATTTGGAACACGCAGAAAATTACGCATTACGCTACGCACAATCGGAATATCTTTCCCAAGAAATTAATGCGCTTAAAATGAACAAACCTTGTCCAAGTAAAGCCGTGTTAAAACTTAACCCTTTTCTCGACGATAAAGGTATATTAAGAGTAGGTGGTAGACTTACCCACTCCCACTTAAATTTTGATCAAAAACACCAAATTTTGCTCTCGGCTAAAGGTCGAATAGTGTCACTTCTAGTCGATCATTATCACGCATCAAATTTACATACTGGTCCCGCATTAGTATTATCTCTAACGCGCCAAAAATATTGGATTCTCTCTGCCAGAAATTTAATTCGCCAAAGAGTGCATAAATGCAATTCATGCTTTAAGCTTAAACCGCGTAGTACGATCCCCCAGATGGGCGATCTTCCCTCTATCAGAATTTCGCAAGTTAAATCATTCGTGCATACTGCTGTCGATTACGCAGGACCCTTTTATATTACGCACATACGACGCCGAGGAGTTAAAAGCCATAAAGCTTATATTTGCCTATTCGTTTGTCTCACGACTAAAGCGCTCCACTTAGAGTTGGTCTCTGACCTAAGTTCAGACTTATTCCTCGCGGCGTTCAAACGCTTTATCTCACGCAGAGGTCCTGTTTCGATCCTGTATAGCGACGGAGGCACTAATTTTATTGGTGCAAAACGCAAATTAAACGAAATTTACTCCTTAATACAGTCCACTGATTATCAAAATTATTTGAGTCATTATCTCACTCAACATAAAATTCAATTTCAACACAGCCCGCCTTACGGACCTAACTTCAATGGTTTGAGTGAGACAAATATTAAATCCACAAAAGCTCATTTATTCAAAGCTATCGGAACTCAAATTCTCACATATGAGGAATTTAATACAATTTTAGTACAGATTGAAGGCCTGTTGAATAGCCGTCCAATTTGCGTTCTTTCATCAGATCCTTCTGATCCATCCGCATTAACTCCGAGTCATTTCTTAAATGTAACTCCTTTAAAATATTTGCCCGCAGAAGATATTGATCTCACTATCTCAGAGAATAGACTCACTCGCTATCAGTTGTTAAACAGAATAGTCCAAAGTTATTGGAAACGTTGGAGCATGGAGTATCTTTCTTCACTTCAACAACGCGAAAAATGGAACTCTCCTTCTAAGCCTTTGAGTGTGGGAACAATAGTCATAATAAAAGATGATAACTCGCATCCTATGTTTTGGCCTCTCGCTGTTGTCATAGAGGTTTTCCCCGGAAAAGATAATATTATCCGCGTCGCTAAAGTAAAGACTTGTTCTGGAACTTATATACGTCCAGTTACTCGGCTCTGCCCGTTACCTACGCAATAAGTTTAACTCAAATGTATTAATTTTAAGTTTTTTTTTTCTCAAACGGTAATTCAATTCTCATTTAGTTTTAACGCAATGTAGAGGAAACCTCTAGGCCCCCCGAAGTTGGCTGCGCCACATTTGTTATTTTTATACACTCATATTAATTTGTGCCAACACATTATATTTCTTAAATCATCGCATATATATACGCCTCAAAACGCAACACATATACCTGGCAACACTTCCCCTCCCCTCTCCCAAATGGCGCCAGCGAGTTGACAAAAAGAACTTCGAATGAACTCAACCGCGCGCGCGAACAATATTTGAAAATTACGCAAAAGACTATAAATTTGTGACAATTTTAACTCAAAAGTGCAGTGACTCTGTGTTGATCAAGAATACCGCTAAACGTTATCGTGTCCAGAAAGAATTGTCACAGAAAAACGCAAAACGGAGGATGTCCAGGCGGCTTCGATAACGAGGTAAGCGCTGGCGCCTCCACTAGGCATTGGAATAAAAGAAGTAATTCAAATGGCGTAATTTTGTCTTTCAACTCATCGTATAATTCCTACTATGACTTCATGTAGGTAGTAGAGCCACGCTGATTTCAGAACGAATGGGCCGGCTCGACCCGGCCAGTACTACCCTCACACAGAAGACCATCCTAATAATGACAGCATTCTTGTTGTCGTATTTCGTTGGTGAGTGTGAGACCGGAGGCCCAATCATTCTGCATCATTCTCCCGCCCTTCGAAGGCCGGGAGAATGATGCAGAATAATCTAACCGGGCTGCCATGGTAAGGGTCACCATGCTACATTGCTTACCCTCACAATAAGCATGGTGACCCCTACTCCTGGATTCTACTCATGCTTTCCATCAGGCAGAGTAGAGTCACTTTGGCAGGCTTAAATATAAAAAAAAAAAATCGTTAGGTGTCTAACATTTGTTTAACTAGAAATGTAAATAAAGGCTATAAGTAGAAATAATTGAATATGTAAACATGTGTATACTTTACAAGTCAGGGTTAATAGCTTTCTTATTATACTGGATAATATTATTCAAAGGGATCTTATGTAAATATTAATAGCTACTATATAGGTCACAGCTGTAGATAATTTGTATCATCCGCACGACTTCCCTTTCTAATATATTTTAAACATCCTATAATATTTTAGTACTGGAGGCCTGAAGTTATAAAATGTTAAAGACTTCGTACATGTTTGCTTTTGCCTATTCTACCCTTGGAATAAATAAAAAGTAATATCTTGCTCTTTTTATGTATTTTAGAACTATTTCAAATATTGAAATCAGCTTCAATCTTCATGAAGCAGGAATGTGCTGTGTATTTCTATTAGGTCTTACGTCGTATCGATTTATTCCGTACTATTCCGGATGACGAATGAACACCTCGGTGATGGCCCGACAGGACTTCCACACTTCCAAAAACAAAACTGGAAGACCGAATTTCAATGATTGAAATTAGGAAATTAAACTATTCTGATGACCTAATTAAAAACTAAAATTAAAAAACAATTGAATTAAAAAAGACTACTAATTTAAAAAGCCTACTGGTATCGTTCCTAAAAAGCTGGAAACATTACCACGTTTAATGGAAATGCTAAAATAATCTGTGCTAGAAAAGTTGTTTCTAGTTACAAGAAGTTTCCTCTTGACCACCAATGGTTCAAAAATATAATTACCAAATATTTAAATAATGTTTATGTATACCAATAATCATTGGTGTTATAAAGTTTTATACATAGTGACAGATGTTACGTTAGATTATGTTGAAGTATATTTTTGCCGTATTTCTAATATTTATGGCCTTCCTTGACCAGTTAACTAGACCTATACTTCCTGAGATTAGCGCTTTCAATAAAACAAACATACTCTTCAGCATTTTTTTGTTGCATAAATATAAATAAATTTAGATATGGGTATCAGACAACAGATATAAATATATAGACATACCTTTTTTTGTAAATACGATACATATATATATATGTATTTGTTCTAAAGTTTGAAGATGTATTATAGTTTTAGTAGGCTTTCATAAATTCTTATTGTTAATTACTTCGTTACTTAACGTATATACGTAATTACTGGTTTTGATTAATTGTGTGTATACTCAACAATTAGACAACGATTTACTTAGAATATTAGATAGTTACATATTCCAACTATTGTGCCTCTGAAATAAGATTTTAAACGGTCATTAGTATGACTTCAAAATGATACCTTATTTCTTAGTGATTCTTAAAAATATAGTTCTTGTATATAGAACCCAATTTAGGGTTCTACGGATGTAGTGTAATTTCTGTAATGAGATTTCAGCTTATCTAGATTTTATCAAGCAGTTAAGTTACAACTATAATTAACTAATATTTAATGTTTTTTTTAACTGATCAATATAAGATAATCTACTATTGCATACTCTTTCTATATTATTCTATAATAGGGGTTGGATACCCTTTCTTTATACAGTGAACATGTTCAGATTATCGTCGTATGATTGATATACATATTTAAATACTAGCTATCATCTGAGGACAATATTTCATTTAAATCTGTGTAGTGATTTTTGAGTTCATCGCGAATAGACAGACAGACGTGGTGGAGAACTTTATTTTATTATATGTAGCGATATATTTACAAGATGGTCATATATTTTAAATTATTAACATTAAACAATATGATCATGGTATGTTACTTAGAATTAATAATTTTACCGGAAGTTAAAGAGGCAGTAGTAGCAGCGGCAACCAGTAAGTGATCTGGTGAAGGTCGGTCTTGAGAAGATCTTGGATGCGGGAAGAACACTGGTTATTGTCCTATGTCCAGTTAGAGGTCCTTCAGCTAAGATGATAATTAATGACCTGTTTTTGTTCAACAGGCCAAAAAGCGGCTCCATGCTGCTATACAGTCGCAAGAAGGTTCGCTACCGGCGCGACGGCTACTGTTGGAAAAAAAGAAAAGATGGAAAGACCACCAGAGAAGATCATATGAAGCTCAAGGTTCAGGGAACAGAGGTAAGTTCTATATAATATAATTTTTTATGAACGGATCTATTGTTAGATATTTTATTAGGATTAGCGATTAATTCCAATTTATTTAATGTAGTGCTACTTCCCAGGAATCTTTTAATGTCGATTCTAATTTTATTCTTAGCCTTTCTTTTGCTGTCTTAGTCATGTTTTCCATTCGGAACTTATCAAATTTATCAAAGTTACTTTATGCTTTAGACCTTGCCGTTTTCATATTGTCATCCAAAACTTTTTCTTTATTTCGAATTAATTTTTTTTTTTAAAATCGGTTATATTTTCCTAAGAATGTTGTCATTCTAAGGTAACTTGATGCTAAGTCACCTTAGAAGTTGAGTTTTTTTTGCGTACCTATTACTAGAAAGAAAATATGATGTGAATCAAGTTGATTAAGTCATCAATCTTAATTGATCTAAATGATCATACAATTTGTTTAGTGCTTCTGTACAAAGTATTCATTTTACGGAAATCCCACGATATAAGATAGAATAACATCGAAGCTCCGCAAAACACAATTAATAAAGTTCATTCGTTAGAAGTGATTTCACCACAACAGAGGTCACGCCAAAAGACAGACAGCGTGAGCGATGGTACAAAGGGAAATTAAAGAAAGCTAAATTGTGGTTCACTTTTGAAACTAGATTTGAAATTCGATCATTTAAAACCGCTAGATGTAGACAGCTTCAGAATCACAATCGGATTGATACAGAACTAGGTCACAGTAAAAACCATATAATCATGTATATTCATCCGTACTAATATTATAAATGCGAAAGTAACTCTGTCTGTCTGTTATGCTTTCACGCCTAAACCACTGAACCGGTTTTGATGAAATTTGGTATGAAGATAGAACTGAACTTGGGAAAGGACATAGGCTACTTTTTACTGCGATAACCGACATACATGCGAAAACTAGTACTCAATATTTTAAAAACTGCTGCTTTTTGATGTGAGTTGATACGTCTATATGTATCCTCGAATATTTTAATGCTCATACTATCGTGTGGATAGCGTATGCGACTGCTAATCAAGAGGTCTCCGGTTCAAATCCCGGGTCGGACCAAAAAAGGGTTTTTGGGTTTTTCTTAGGAAATTCCTAATAGCAGCCTGGAGTTTAGAAGTTTAGCAGTGATTCACGCCCTTGCCTCGGAGAGCACGTAAAGCCGTTGGTACTGGTCATCGTGAATATCTATGGCAATCGTTGGAAAACTGATATTCAGGTAAAACCGTAGCCAACCCCAAATAATATTGAAAATAAGGCTAGGAAGAAGAAGAGTTATATATATGAGAGTTATATGTCAGTTTTTTGATATTTTGACCAAAGAAAACAGTATCTTGATGCCGCCCCGGGCGAGTTGGCTATATCACATATCAAATCAAATCAAATCATTTATTCTGCAATAAGTTACATGAACACTTTTGCAAGTTAAACATTTTTTTTGAGCAGGTGAGTTCGGCCTTTCGTAGCTGGACTAGCCCGGAATTTTAAAAAGGATGAAATAGGATCACGGGAAGGACGTTTTAAGTGACGACGTCAAATAGCAAGTACATGGTGTACGTCTTTTGCTCGGTAGCAAGTAGTAGCAGTTCAGTACAAGTGTAACAGTGAGGAGTGTAACTAAATGTTTGCTTTTGAACTGGGAATTTTTGCAACTCCTCGTTGGAATGTAAGCTTAAAGAGTTTACTGATATTTGAAAGAAATTATATTTTTAGGCACTGAATAAAATCGAAACTTATTATCATATAACTAAATCAATATTTAACCTTAGCAGATCTAAATTTGTAACGACACTTTTATTTTATTTTCTTTTTCAATTTTATTTTGACAAATGAAGAAAAATGTATCAGTATACATTTTTCTTTATTTGTCAAAAGTAAAATTCCAGCAGAACTTCTATTAAAGCAATTAGTTTTCAAGTATTTTTTATTTCGTACAAAATATATGTAATAGTTCAGTTACAAACAAAAGGTGTTTCTGTTATTCATACGCCAACCTTGGCGGGTGAAAAATGAATATAGCTAAGTAATTACAGTACGGTTTCGTGGGCTGCCCTCAATCGGCTTGAATGTTTCAACTTTTTGTCGGATTATTTCTGTTTGGCGGAAGTTTTCAATTAAGGTAAACATATAACCTTGCTAGATTCAGCACGGGAGGTGGCACTAAATTGCTTCGATATTATTAGTACTGAATAATATAAAAGAAAACTTAGACTGCTTATGTGTTTTTGTCATGTACTTGTGCTGTTACGTTTGAAACTTTTCCTGAAATAATAATGTAAATAAATTAACTGGCGGTTTTAGCCTTTTCAAATTTTGCTGATGCATTCGACACAGTAGATTACAATGTCCTTCTATAATTTCTTCTTGTAACATGTCTATGATAGTGGTTAGTTGGCTTCTTCAGTACTTATGTATAGGCTTCCCACATATTTTAATATTTGAGGGAGTCCTCCAGGGTAGTGTTCTGTCTCCTTAGATTTTTCAATATTTACCTGTTACTGTAATCGAACATTTCTACGCTGATAGTCATTTTATGTACTAATACATTTTTATAATCTAGCTTTTATAGTACAAACTCTGCTTGGTTTGAAGGTAGATGGCGTTGTGTGTTATATGTATGAAATACTTGGAAGCTTTTTCTGTTCAACAATTATTTTAACATGAATTTTGAAGTCATCGATTGAAGCATTAAATAATAACGGTCAGTACTATGTTTTTATAAATTCAGAATCATATATATCATTTCTAATAACTAATTAAAAACAGTCAATTAACAAATAAATTATTCAGATATTTACGTCCAAACATGAAACATTAACAGGAATGGCTGGCCGAGCATTCAGTAACCGCGATATAGCCATAACGGAAGGGGTATCTATAAATCTGATCCATTGACATCAACTGATGAATAAGTAAATGGATCTGAAGCAATTAAAGCGGAACAAGGGCCTATCGCTAATTGCTACAGAACGTGCTCTGTTGTTGACTTTATTTTTAATTTGTGGCGTTCGTGGTTTGTTGTGAATAAATTTGGTCGTTTATTTCATCGAACACGAGATTTATTTATCTAGGTGTTACAGTACTGTTATGAATAAATACATAATATGGAATATAATGTATTATGCTTACCATTGGTAATAACGATAGAAATGAAACTATAAAAAATATTGTAACTACTGGCCCTACCAATGTTACACACTCATCTTCCTACCCTTAATCCCCGAGTTTTTTATGGTCGGCTACTAGTTCAACCGGTATTACCTGAATTACAGTTTTTCCATGGAGCGACTGGCATCGGACCTCCGCAACTCCGCGAAAAATGAAATTCTAAGATTGAACTGGTTGTCAGTATATTTGAGGGAAATGACTTCTCAATAACTATTGCCATAGATGTTCATGACAACCGGGACCGACGGCTTTACGTGCTCTCCGAGGGACGGGCGTGAATCACTGCCAAACTTCCAAACTCTGGGCTGCTATTAGGAATTTCCTTAGAAAAACCCAAAAACACTTTTGGCCCGACCCGGCCAAAAAGTGTTTTTGGGTTCTGAATTAATATGTGTGCAGACAAAGCAGCATGGTAACCCACATGGTAGTTTAGTGAGATGCTTCTGCATCTTTGGGCCTCCGGTCTCACACTCACCAACGAAATACGACAGTACGAATACTGCCATTTTAGGTTGATCTTCTGAATGAGAGTAGAACTGATACCGTCGAGCCTGCTGCCTGAAATCAGCGTGGCTTTACTACCATAAAAATATATTATTAAATAGAGAAAGGTTAATGGACCCTGGTGTAACTATACGACGTTAGTTAATTTCAATGATATTGCAGTTATGGCTGCAACTTAACGAAGGTACGATATTTTGATTGGAATTTTGTTTCACATTTATTAGAAAGAGATGAATCACCCCAATGAGACGTTTCCACTTCTCAAGAGTCAGAACTCTTCCCTCAAGATTGAGGGAGGAGGCTTAGCAAAGATTTTATGACGGGCCATTGTTTCACTCTGGTCTGACCAGAGTGAAACCATGGCTTCGAATTAGTTTATAGAGCCAGCCAGTCAGTCCTAAATATAGCTCAGCTTATTTAAGGCTGGATTGAAGTTCTTCATTAGACTGAAGTAAAAAGCTAAGGTTTTGATCTAGAGCTTAACTTTTAACGTTGCAAAAAAAGAAGTTACGTTAGAAAGCCATAACGTTCTATAGTCATCCGTTATTGCAAATTTTGAAACGAAAATAAGACAATCAATATATTATACTTCATTTCATAATCAATACTTATTTACTTACTCTTGATATTATAAATATATCTGTCTGTTAGCATTCACGGATAAATAGCTGAACCTAATTAGATGAATTTTAATTTAGAAGTAGATTGGACATTAGTGGCTCAGACTTTTAAGCTAGTATAAATATAAATTAATTGATTAGTACTCAGAAAGATTATGAAGGAGAAGAAAAATATATCTGATGAAGCCTTCTTTACGATTTGTTGAATGACCATAATATAATGTTCTACATTTGAAAGCCTGTAGGCGGATTAGTGATCTATTTCATGAAGTCTAGAGCTGTTCACTTAATGTACTCGTACTTGAATAGACGCCTTTACACCCGCGGGAAATCATGGGCTTGGTACGCAGACCGGCCAACGGACATGACATTAACACATTAAAATAGTTTAGTAATTGAGATATTGATCGGCTACGTGGTGATGTTTTAATGTGTGATACTCTATATATGTATGTGTGGATATTGATAGAAAGGTAGAAATGTTTCTATATTATAAAGAACAAGAATAAATATCAGGCAGACTTGATGTCTCTTTGATGTGTATCTAATCTGTACTATCTTTACTTATCTTACAAAATGGAAAGTAATTTTGTCTGTCGATCTGTAGCGCTTTTATAGTTAAGCCGCTGCACCGATTTTCAAATTTCACTCTCAAACTGTCTTTTATGATCCAACTTAGTTTGTTTAGGTTACATTCTTATATTACAATTGTTTTCACTTCATTAGTAAATACACAAAATAACGTAAGTGCACATAAGAATCAAAATAATTTTAACGAAAAGGAACCGACTTCAAAAAAAACTATCCCGAGTACCCAAATCGCGACAATTGTGCCTATGATATTTGAGGAGTTCCCTCGATTTCCTTAGGATCTTATCATCAGATCTCGATATGCTAATAATAGGACCACCTGTAAGCTATGCCTATTGTAATGCAAAAAGAATTTTTGAAATGGTTTCATAAACGACGAAATTATCACTGAACATATAGAAAAAAAAAAGATTCCGACGAATTGAGAACCTCCTCCTTGTTTTGAAGTCGGTTTAAAAATAGTTGTTTTTTTTGTACATATACTAATCATAACATGTAATTTATAGACACAAAGCTGTTCGCATTGATGAAACTTTGAAGTTCACTGATTTTAAGACTCATATTCCATCTCGTATTACAGCCCGTTTAGAGTACATATCTCCAACCTCATCTTTAACAAAGAGAGGCCATTACCACAACATGTCACCTACTTTCCCTTAAGAGCTTTACGCTCGTAATAAGGCCAAAACTAGGTCTCAGCGTAGTAAGTGACTTATCTAATAGTCGTAACAATATAATCTTCAAAGAGTAAACTCGTCGAGTCCAGGTACACTTTACACTGCCCTAGTGCTTTTTGCCCATAAACCAGTGACAGTCTTGCGTGCTTGCTTGTTGTGTGGCCCAAGTTGTGAGCATAGAGTTTTAAGTGATAATTTAATGGACCAAGAAAACTAATAATAGTAATTAGTATTGAAATCTAATGTTTTGTATGTCTAGTACAATAATACTTAATGACGTAATAAAATTTAATTCAGTGTGATGACCTGTAGCAAGATTTTTATAATATATGTTCTACTTTGTTTAAATACAAAGAATAAGTGCCATAAACTAAATCTCGAATTTTGCTAGTCACAAGGTTTGAGATTCACGCCTTTACGATTTCTTAACCTTTTGAACGCCAGAACAAAAACTCAGTAAAACAGTATGTACGTTTATAGCCTTTAAATACTAGCTTCTATAAACCTGGCATAAAAAGTAACAAGTAGAATTTTGAAAAAAAAGCTAATCAACTTGTGATGGACATTTTAAAACTTTTATTTATTTCATTTAAACCTCAGTAGTGTACGAAGCATTTTTTAGGGCACTGCTTATATTTTGTATCAATAACTAAGAGTCCTCTTTCTTCTTTACAAAATAATTGTCTACTTTAATTATCATTTCACGAGCACGGCTGTTAATTACTTTCTTACTCATTTTAGCAGAATAAGTATAATAACAAAACTTAACAACAAAAATAAAACAGGCTTACGAAATTTTAATATAAACTTACGATATCATCTAACGTGCCCTACATCACTAGTGGTCACATATTTGTGACTCTGGCGTGTGAGGACATTCTTTTTTAAGAGTTTATTTCTTTCTTTTTAGAGTAAAATTTCTTAATATCATAAAGCAATTTAAATAGTTTTATGGAAATAGATAACAGTTAGATCTTCTTCTTAAGGTACTTAAATAAATTTAAAGGCATAAAAGTAATGTTTAAAGGCTTTATTTCGTATTTCGGTGCACCGCTTTTTTGTCACATATTTGTGACGTTGGCGTACAGGGACAGTTTTCGCTTGTCACATATATGTGACCATGGCGGTCAAAAGGTTAAAGGTGAGTCTCATCTTGTGTGCATATATATATACATATATACGTGTATATATATTCCTTTACATCAATAAAAAAGTTACAGGTACTACTAAATTTAGAATTAGATGCAAAGTTTGAGGATAAAATAAATAGGCAATCCATTTATTGTAAATACCCCTATCTTTATTCATTGTAATATTTTATCTATGACAATATGAAATGAAATTGTACAATTCTTTTCTAAGAAAGTGAGGATTAGTGACAGTGTACCTATCCCCAAGTTGAAAAGACCTTTCTTTAATGACTTGAACCACACAACATTGGCAGTATTCCAAGCCCGTTGTGAAGTTACAAAACATCGTGCGCCGGCTCTAGATATCATTGCGAAAATAAGTCCAGTTTAGGCGTGAATTAGTGTTTATTGGATTTTAAAAGCGTTCACCAGGGTCCCAGGTTATATGCAAATGAGATGGCCACACGAATTCCGTATGGTAAAGAAGGAAATGGTTAAATGAGCTAAACCTACACAATATTAAAATTTATATGTTCTGATTACTTTATCTGTTTGACCCTTATGTAAAATAGATTGTTTTATTTGAACGTGTGTATGTTTAGATAAAATATCGGTCTTAATTCACCATAATTTTAGGCCACGGTTTTACAAGATAATATTATTATATATACTTTAACGTTTTTAGCTGATTGTTGTACTTTCAAATGTACATAACTTGCGAATTTAAAATGGTTTTGAGTTTTCTTTAGCAAGATAAAAAATGTCAAATATTAGCAAATATTCGTTTTAAAATCACACCGAGTTCTAAGCAGCTGATCAACACTTGACGTGACCAAAAGGTGGCAATTTTTGTTGCATAGAGAATTAGTAGAGTGATTAATTGTAGCAATTCTATTCAAACTGATGTGGTAAACCATTATCGTTCTATTTATTACACACACGTTTAATAAAAATGACAACTATCCTGCCCCCCTAGGAAGTGGCAAAGAATTTTCGTATTCTATTCTGTTCTCTATTCTATTTCTATATTCTCTTGTTTCATTGGCTAATGTCACTCAGTCCGGTGATCACAAAATATAACCAATGAAACAAGGGAATCATCTTTTTAGCCTTATTCCAAAGTGTATTTGGGGTCGGCTACTAGTTCAACCGGTTTTACCTGAATTTCAATTTTTCCACGGAGCGACTGGTATCGGACCTCCGCTACCCTAAGGGAGAACTGAAATTCGAAGATTGAACTAGATGTCAGTATATTTGAGGGCACTGACTTCCCAATAACGATTGCCATAGATTTTCATGACAACCGGGACCAACGGACTTACATGGTCTCCGAGGCAATTTCCTAAGAAAATCCCAAAAACACTTTTTGGCCCGACCCGGGATTTGAACCCGAGACCTCTTGATTAGCAGTCGCATACGCTAACCACTAGACCAACGAGGCTGTAATGAAACAAGGGAATAGAAATCGAAAATCGTTTGCAACTTGACTAGGGGGCAGGTCTTGGCCAATCATCATCCAGCCGCTGCCAACAACTTTTTTCAAAATGAATATAACTTAAATTTAATTTGTACGTTGATTATGTATTACCTTTTGGGTTTACATTAATTTATAAACGATTTTCGTCTCAGTAATGGACACTGTATTCCTAAATTAAATCATTGATGTCTTTTAAGTAATCCTAATGTCTAAAATATTTACATTGGCTTTACGGCATCAACAATCCACAATGTCTCACTGTTGGGCTCCGGTTTCTTCTCAGGAGAGGGCTAACTCCATACATCCCCAGGCTGGCCGAGTTCGAGTTGTGAACTGGAAGGACACGTTGTTCCTACACAATCTTGCCGTTGGATGTTTTTAAACTGCCCAACCAAGTTTCACGACTGCTATCTTATGATAACAACCGGGACCGACTGCTTAACGTGGCCTTCGAATCACGAAAGCGCTCATAACATATTATCATGCCACAAACGATCACCCATATAGGTCTGACCGAGACATCATTGCTTACCCTTGATTGTTACCAATCACCTAAGGCTATGAACGCTTTTATGTACAACTTCGAAAACTTCGATTCAGTTACTAAACTTTGGACACACATCGTTTATTCTTTTCTAATTCTTTAGTAACCTAAATCCCTAATTGTCTACTAACTACTTATTTCAATATTTCATCTCAGTGAACATGTCAAACATCAAACAGCGTCCCTTGTTTGTTCGTGAACACTTTAGCACGCACCGTATAGCTCTTTCTCTCTTTGTCATAGAGAGATGACTTTTTATTTGTGTTTATCATTTAAGACTCTTTCTTTCTATAAGTTATACGTTTATGAACTTAAATAACATTATAATGATATATTGATATCATAATAAGTCAAAAAATTAAAGAGTTTTTTAATTTGAATGTTTAAAACAGGAGGCACGTGGCTTTTTAAGCTTTTCTTTTTCAAAATGATATATTGAATACATCTGTTACTATTATTATCGACTTCAAGTTTAAATGAAATATCGTCATCATCAATAGCCTTTAACAGTCTACTGCTGGTCATACGCCTCTCTTTAGAAAGGAGGTATTAGCCTACTATACCACGCTGGCCAGACGGGTTGGTATAGGGTTGGTTTCAAATTTTTCTTCTCTTTGCATCGATGTTGTCTTGCGTGGTTTATCGTTTAGTCGCCTTTTACGACACACGCGGGATGAATAGGAGTGGTGACACTCTTAATCGAATCCACACGGAAAGGAAATATAGAAAGATAAAATTGAAATGATATCTGATCAATACCGAGTCTTCCCAACAGGGAAAGAAGCACATGTTACTGTGTTTATTCTGTCCCTTATTATCATATTGAAAAAAGCTGTAATATATTTTATTTATATAATTACTTCATTTATTATAGTACTAGCTGAGTCCAGACTGTTACCCGGGGTCATTCTTGTAAATCACGAGTAACGCCGCGTAGCAAAGTTAGTCTAAAAATATTTGCCCAAATTACTCCTTAGGTCATTAGCTTTCTTTCACTGAAAGTCTCGTCAAAATCGTTCCAGCCTATCCAGAGACTATCTGTAACAAAGAAATAGACAGACAGACAAAAATTTAAAAATTGCATTTTGTAACAAAACTGTTTGATATATTTTTATTATTTTTTTATTTTTAAAAGACAACTCCCGCATTAAGTATATAAATTCCTGTGTCGCGGGGCACATATACAAACTTACATATAAACGAACACAAAGAACACCCAGACTCAGAACAACATTTTGTGAATCACACAAAGTGTAGTTCCCTCGTAGGATTTGAACCCACGACAGTAGGAAGCGGCGTGGCGACCGCTTAAACCACTAGGCCAACCGTGCAGTAGCATATAAACACTTAAATTTTTACAGGTATATGAAAAATTTCAATCAAAATATCGATAGATGTAACAGATATAACAGCTGATCAATACTGTTTCAAATAAAATACGACTAACAATGAGTGAACGAGGCTTGAACAATTTCGCTCAGTTTCATTTCGGTTCGTTACACTACAAAGACGATAATCCGAACAATTTTCTTTAATAAAACACTCCGGTACATTTTTGTTATGCTCTGTTAGATTTGGTTGAAATTTCCGGCAAATTTTTAGATACTATTGTGATCAATGTATTCTCTTTGCTCTTTTATGATTTCTGTCACCGTTGAAGCGTTATTATTTTTGATGCCTTTCTGAGTGATTTTTATTACATCCATTTTTGTCTATCTATTCTGAAAGTTATTTTGAAATGTTATTAAAAAGCTTGTTTCGTTTTAATTGATTTAAAGTCTTATATTATGTGGCTTATTTTAACTTGAATTTAAGAAACCTACGAGTTAATTTCTTTCTTCAATTCAGAGTTATAAATAATAATAATAAATAAATATTCCGGACATCTTACACACAACGTCACTTGGCCCCAAGCTAAGCAGGGCTTATATTATGGGTTACTAAACAACTGATATAAATACACAAAATTACTTATTTTTTTGTAAATACATGCATAATATACAAATAAAACACTCAGACTCCGAAAAAAATATTTGTGGATCACACAAAATATTTGGTCCGACCCGGAAATCGAACCCGAGACTTCTTTATCAGCAGCCGCATACGCTAACCACTAGACCAACAAGGCAGTCAAAAGTTGTAATCTATATTCTAAATAACATCATGTCGAGAGGGTTTATCGTTATACCTCCATCACAAAGGGAGGATGCTCAGACCATGATCATGCCTGGCTGGTCACTGCCCAGCGGTTGATGTTAGGATGTTTATTTATACTAATTGGCGCGAGAATTTCTCTATCGTGATTCAGGATTAGTAGTTACTCCATAAAGTTCATTCCGTGTTTGATTGTATGTTTTTCGCTGTATATGGAATTCGCCACACGCACACCTCACATGGCCATCCGATCCCGATCTATGTACAGCCTGTGCCGTGGTCACCAGACTGCTGATAATCATACATATAAATACATACAAACAGTCATGCTAATCACATGAATATTTGTCAAGGATTAAAATTAAGAAAGTAGTCTGGGGCAACTTTAACAGGTTTGTAAACAGTAAACGAATAATCTTTATTGAATTGACAATTTCAGTGGTAATAAATAAAACTATAAATTTACATAACATTCGTTTTTATGGCAAACAATGGCAAAAACGGAACCCTTATTATTATAGCTTCGTCATGTCTGTCTGTCTGTTTTTCCGTCCGTATGTCACAGCCACTTTTTTGCGAAAATATAAGAACTATACTGTTGAAACTTGGTAAGTAGATGCATTCTGTGAACCGCATTAATATATTCACACAAAAATAGAAAAAAAAAACGATAAATTTTGGGGGTCCCCATATTTAGAACCGAAACTCTACTAGAACTCTACTTAGAACTAACAAATTTTTTATTCCTCAAAATGGGTAGGTGTTCAAAAATAATATTGAGGTTTCTAATAACATTATTTTCTAAACTGAATAGTTTGCGCGAAAGACACTTCCATAGTGGTAAAATGTGTCCCCGCCCCTTTAACTTAAAAGTAAATAAGAGAATGATAAAACTTAAAAAACGATATGATGTACATTACCATGCAAAATTACACCGAAAATTGGTTTGAACGAGACCTAGTAAGTAGTTTTATTTTAATACGTCATAAATCGTAAACCGCAATTTACCTTTCATTCATCAATACACTATTATTAAAACTTCGATGAAAGTTACAACGAACTACAAGAACTTTTATATGACGTTACTTGCTGCTACGGAACCCTTCATGGGCGAGTCAGACTCGCACTTGGCCGCTTTTTTTCTATTTTCCAGCAATTGTTTTTTAAACTTTTCTCCTAAAGTGCTTAATAAAAAAATAGAAAACTGAAACCAATTTTCATTTGAAACTAAAAAAATAAAAGAAAATCACACATAATTATGAAACAATGAAATAAACATTTCACTTGTTGGAAGTGACAGCTATCGTGCTAATACCAAATTTTTCGCCCGAACTTTACAGAAAGCTTAAAAGAAAATTATATTAAATTTAACAATGGAGCATTTATATTTGATACAATTTGCATACTAAACACCTATTAGATGTTAGGATTAATAAAAAGAAGTTAACAAGCCAACCTAACATAATTTCAAACTAAATTTAAAGTTTAATATGTATGCAACGTGAACCTTAAATCTTTCCTTGTAAGGTGCAAAATCGTGCGAATTAAATTCGAAATGAAACAAGTAAGGCCGCATGCAACGCGTGTCGTTTTAGATTTTGTTTATTCAACCGCAAGGCCGGAGACAGACGTACAAAACGGCCCATTTGGAATGTACGGCCTTTGTATATAAGCCAATACTTTTCATGCACTAATGTGCATGTAACTTTATTCTAATCCAATTTAAACTGCGCAAGGATTTTTTTTTATTTGAATAAAGTTTAACGACTACGCTCCTTAAGAAGAATAAGATACAACCAGTAAGAAATGTACTTTGTGGCTTAGTGCACAAAAGCTACGAGTTGAAAGTTTTAAAAGAAGCAAAATACTTCTTTCAATTAACCACCTTTTTTGAGATAACTCGATCGATATTAAAACTACTGTCGACTGAGTAAAACTACGGTTGTTCCAAGGAAATTGTGTTTTATGATGATCATGTGGCGAGTTTTTAAAATACTAAGCTCGAGACGATAAATGTTTTTCTACCAAAAATCTTAAAAAAGAGTTAAGTACAAAGAAACAAAAAGGTATTTCCATACTGATGTAACAGCATTTTTAAAATAGTTTTCAGTATTCATATACTAAAACTACAATTCTGAAGGTTTCAAAGTTTTCGTTGCCTAAACGAAACTCCAAAAGCCATCAGAATTCAATGCATAAACTACAAAACACTTGATGCTAATCCTATTTGACGGACGGGCTAACATAAATATGTTGAACTTTTTAATTCGTTCAATCTAGGCATGCATTCATGCGAAATGCACTTCGATAAACTGAATGGTACAGATCCCTCGTCGATTGGTATCGCAAAACCGGATTTTACTGGTTCAGACATTTTCACTGCCGTCTAGTTTTCGCCAGTAAAATTTCCAGGCGATATATTATGATTTATTTTATTAGAGACTCTATGGGTACGATGTTAAGTCTTATTTTAAAATCTATATTTTTGTGATTTGATTTATATTTGTAGTGACTTGTAATAGATGGTTCGGACCTTCAGCTGTTTACTAATACTTTTGGCTAAGAAATTGATAAGATTTATAAATGCAAGACCAATACGTCTCTATACCTTTCCTTAGAAAAGAGGTTTTGGCCTATTATACCATATGTTAATACTGACGCTATTAATTTTGAAAAGACTAGGTTTTTTAGAGCATCATTTTATGATATGGCAATAAACTAAAATGTTAACTGTCTCGTAAACTTCTAATAGAAATAATCTTTCATCTCCCTGTCCTTGTCCCAATCTTATTTGTGGTTGACGCAGAATGCTTTATCCTTGCATTCTATTCTATCAATTTTCATTTCACTGTTAGCTCCCTTTCTAGCTATATCCTCCTTCACACAGTCCATCCACCTTTTCTTTGGCCTTCCTCTTCTTTTGTATCCTACAACTTCCATACCTAATACTTTCTTTATCTCGTTTTCCTCATCCCTTCTTATCTTTTCATTCAGTGGCATTACTCTAATCTTTTTTACCATCTGAATAAAATGTGTATCGATTATATTGGTTCACTATTAGGCTTAAATTTATATTACGTAGGTATTCGTCTATGTCGATTCTTGTCGAGACTACTTTCGATACGGCGGCATGGATTCGGCAGCGCTCGTAAAAGTCTAATTCACTCACGAGCTAGTCTTCGTACGGATATTAAGTGTGGTAAAAGTCACAAGCGGTAGCGATTTAAATCTTCTTGAAATTAAATTCAAAGTTCTAAATTCTATTTTCGTTTAATTTCAAAAATATATTGTAACCATTTTCATCAAGTGCCGACAATCTAGTGTGTAAATGGTTTTAGTTTTATTTGCAAAAAAGAAAGTCGTTGTGAAACGTTTTGTAGTATCTGATGAATACTTTTTGTCATTGCTATGTAATAGTTTTTAATTTATCTGGATTCTTCCATTATGTTCAGATAAGTGCAACTTTAGTAAAATGAGGAAAATAAATAATGTACATCATTATCCCTTATGCTAAAATATCCCAAGGCGACATATATGTTTTACATTGTTTTCAATACAATGCTCTTTCTTATAACTACTTTACTCCTTAAATCTAAATATCATCTGTAAAATGTTATTGAAGACTCACGTTTCTCTTGTATACTACAAAAGAGAGATAACAAATTTAAGAGTAAAGTTGATAATAATAGAATCGCTTATATTCTGTACTTGTACCTCATTTTCAAGAAACCCGGATATCCCTTCTGAAAAAGCCACTACAGAGCCGGTTATTGGCTGGAATGGCCTCGCAAAAATACGATTTACCAGTACGACTGCGATTTAGATCTGAATGTCCATTCTTTGGGCTCACCCCTAGCCCGGATATTTGATTGAGGCTACGGCCAAACTAGTTGATGGAAGGTGATATTTATAGGACAGTAATGATACTTGGACATAACTATCTATTTTATAGACTAATCTTTGACAAAATACTTAAATTCGGCCTCCATTGAATTGTTATTATCATGAAATTTGATCGAAGGAAAAACAAATCGTCAGTACCCACATAACAGAAAAAAATATTGTTTTAATTTTACTTACTTTTATAAAATATTTTTTTCATGGCATAAAAGCATGGAATTATAATCCCTTCTTCCCTTCTAATGTTATAAATGCGAAAGTAACTCTGTCTGTCTGTCTGTTACGTTTTCACACCTCAACCGCTGAACCGATTTTGATGAATTTTGGTATAGAGATATATGGAACCTTGGGAAAGGACATAGGCTACTTTTTACCGCGATAACAGACATACACGCGGGCGGAGCTGCGGGCAAAAGCTAGTAATAATTAATTGTAAATATATGCACAATATAGAGAAGGTTACTCTTGTTTAGTTATCTATTTCTATATTTACTAATATTATAAATTCGAGTAAAACTATTTGTCTGCCTATTGCGCTTTCACGGTTAAAGCACTGAACCGATTTGGAACTATTTCGGTATAGAGATAGATTAGACCTTGGAGAAGGACATGGACTATTTTTGACGTGATAAACGACATAGATGAAGGCAGGGTCTTTAGAATCTAGAAATTCATCACTAGATCAACAAACCAGTCATAAATATTAAGTTAGGTGGGAGTTTTAACTGATATAGTTCATCATGACACTATTTTTGTAGGTATTGCAAAATGTAGGTAGTAGAGCCACGCTGATTTCAACACAATTCGGCCGGCTTGACCGGGGCCGGCCTCTGACCTTATACAGAAGACCATCCTAATAATGACAGCACTCTTGCCGTCGTTGTGATTATGTCGTTGGTGAGTGTGAGACCGGAGGCCCAATCATTCTGCATTATTCTCCCGGCCTCGCAGAAACATCTGACCAGGCTGCCATGGAATGGTACACCATGCAGCCATGCTGCATTGCCTACCCTCACAACGAGGGTAATGACCCCTACTCCTGGATTCTACTCATGCTTTCCATCAGGCAGAGTAGAATCACTTTGGTATTCTTAAAAATATAAACACACATGAAAAGCGTTTGTGTACCAGCATGTTTAGAATGCGAATAATAGTGTTTAAAATAAAGAAAACAGTCTACTTTATCTTTGGATAAGGAATATGCGGCAAAGGTCACAAGGGAGCACTAACTTAGTTAATGGTGCTGGTTAGAGTACTAACGTCTTATATAAAGACACTATTAAAGTTGGTGACTTTCACAAGAAAGTGGGTAAACAAAGTGGATGTATTAAACCAGAGGGTAACCTTTTATAGATAAGAATTTATAATACGATTTAGACCGTTTATAATGTACTAGCTGACCTATACAACACCTTCTGTCTTTTCTATTGCCCGTAGCGTGATGTTTTCCCACGCAAGCAAATTTGTTTCCCATAAAAAAGGTGTGGCGACATCCAAATACAGCGGGACAAAACATACGACAGCGCCATCTAGCGAAGAAACACGGAACTACAAAGAAAACCACGTAATGATCTATACGGAATAATTACTAATCCTGAATCGCGAAAGTAACATTCTCGCGCCGATTAGCATATATATAACATCCTAACATCAACTGTTGGGCAGTGGCCCACCAGGCATGATCACCTCGCCTGGGCGGAGGATCCTCCCTTTGTGTTGGAGGAACACGTCATCTGTTCCTCCACAAAGGTTATTAAGAACCTTAGAAGATGAGACATATTATCCTGTCGTGAATTTTTTTTTTGGACCTTTTAAAGCGGAACAATTCTGTCATGCATGATTTTCGCGAAACTACGAACTTTTTTGAGAAAAAAAATGCCAATTTTATAAATTATTAATTGGTCCACTCCTATTGATCTTAGCGTCTTCATTAATAAATATGCTATTTACCACTCAAATATTTTTTCAAATCGGCCAAGGTTTCCTGATATTAGCGCGTTCAATCAAACAAACAAATTCTTCACCTTATAAATTAAAATATAGATAAATTTTCTATAATATTAAATATGTATCGCATCTAGTGTATACTGTAAATAAAAATTACGGCGAAAGCAATATTAGTAGTGCACCGACCAGCGGCAGAAGCAAAGCGACACACGTGCTGTTCTAGGAATGCTGAATAATACATTTTGCACAACTGTGTCCGTTGAGTGGGACTCTTGGTTTATAAAACATAAGCGGAAGCGACAATCGTATCATATTTTATAAACCATATTATTTATAAGCTTATGTTTTTTGAAACAATAAAATCAGCTTATACTGTTTTATTTAGTACCGATATTTAAAGTTTCTGTTATATCTTAACTTAACAAAATTCGGTACGGGTAAATTCGGAAATCAATATTATAAAAATATTAATTAAATAAATAATATATATTTCGGAAATCTGACACACAACGTCATCTAGCCCTAGAAGTACTATGAATACAAGACAAATCATATAAATACATTTTAACTGTTTTCTTACATAAATACATATTATTATTATAAATAGAAAACATTCAAACTCTTTAACAAATATTTGTAGATCATACACATAATCAAAAATAAAAAACATCAAAATTCCTGTTTATTAGAATATATTAGACAGATAACTGAAACTATAAAGTTCACAATTGAACAACAAAAGTGAAAGGTGTATTTTATACACTCGATCAAACAAAGGTATCTTGTTTGATTCCTTTCAAACGGATCAACGACGTCTCACAAAAATGTAATAAAAGCGTTCGGATGTTTTATTTCTTCCTCACAAGTTTTTTTATTATATATAATCTGATTGCTTATCCCAAAATAGATATAATATGATCCAAGTACGAAATAATCATACGACACGTGCCTGAGGCCATTTACCCTTTCTTATTTTATGCTTTAGTGATACTCGATATACTTGAGCGAGTTTTGTTACCAGTGTGTATTTATTTAAAAAGAAAACGTTGTTGACTATCTTTACTTATTATGCATTATAGTAAGTTTATATAGCATAGCTTACCCGAATCGTGTATAGCTATTAATTGTGCCCATATTACCCAACTGCTCAATATAATTGCCAGAGAATAATTTTTTTTTCCGTTTTAATCCTGCGATCAGTCGCCTAGACTATAATCAGGTGCGTTGCATGTGAATAATGTCTAAGGAGAAAGAGCCACTGCTCCATCTCCCCCCACTAAGGCTATATAGGGTTTGGCTGCAGAAGCATACTGGTTAATGGGTTAGGATGAGTTGACAAGCGGTCCCTGTAGTTGGCTGAATATTGTTTTGCTTCATCCAAAATGGTTGGGATTTCCTACCGCCAGAGAATATGTAAATAAAATTTCCCGGTAAATCAAAGTAACTTTCAATAAAAACGGTACTGTCCTATTATTTACCTTTTGTATTTTGGTACTTTACTCATATGGCAGTAAAGTAAAGTAGAGTACAGTCGAAACGATACTTGTTAGTTTTGGTTTCTGACTAATGATGACATACTTCTACTAAAAAGCTTTCTTGGGAGCCGACTCTCAAATAGTATAATAATATTCATAGTATACCTGGCTAGCATTCCTGCCTTTGATGTATTAATTAAGATAGATTTTCTATACTTGTAGTTAACGTTAACACACATCCCTACTAATATTATAAATGTGAATGTAAGTTTGTTTGTTACGCTTTCACGAGAAAACTACTCAACCTATCATCATTAAACTTTGCATACATATTCTTGGAGGTATTAGAAATAATATAGGATATTTTTAATTACTTAATAAAGAAATTGACATATTCGACATACACGCGGACACAGCCGCGGGCGAAAGCTAGTTATTAATAAAGGTTACTAAACGTATTCAATCTATATAATTATTACATACTTAGACTTTTTGTAAGGTACTAATAACATCCATTGCAATTTGTAATATCTTCCAAATTTATTCGCAGTAACTTTTGCAAGATACTTAAAATTTCATTGACCATTGATTTCTTTGAGTAATACCAATAGCTTAAATTTCACTTTCTGTCAATTAATTTAGCAAGATGACCATTTTTTTTTATAATTTTCTGTATTTCTTTAGAACGCTAACGCTTGTTACATACATCACATTGTGCACAGAGAGGCTTTTCTAGAAAACGAAGTTAGTTCAGGTGCCAATTCTAGGTCGAGCTTGGTTAGGCTTATTTTACGACGTATGTGTGTACTCTGCTTTTCAGAATTCACTAACGTAATTCTCAAATATAAAGATGTAAGTAACTAATATTATCTATTTCTTGATGTTGTTGATCCGAGTCCAAATAATATTTGATTTGGTCTCGAATCACAGTAGAATATGACAAGATTGTTTAAGAGTTTCAGCTTATTTAATAGAAAATAAAATATTAAATAATCGACAAGTTGTAGTAGTAGTATCATCATAGCATCATAGCAGTAGCGATCGGGAAAGTTCGCACTAATAAAAGCCGAGATGAAAATATTTTTTTATTGGAAAGCAAACGGGTCACCTGTTATACGCAAAATTAAGGATCCAGCCCTTTATTAATAATTTCACTCACTAGGACACAAGCATCAAAGTATGTCATCATCTTACTAGCCTTTTTTTAAGATTTCAGGAAATCTTACACACAACGCCATCTAGCCCCTAACCAAGCATAGCTTGTATTGTGTAGTACCCACTAGACAACTGATGTAAACACATAAACTTACTTTTTTGTAAATACATATATTTCATACAAGGGAAACATCTAACCCAAACTCTCGAACAAATATTTGCGAATCACACAAACATGTGGTCCTACCTGGGAATCAAACCCGAGACCTCAAGCACAGCAGCCGCATAAGCTAATACTGCGCCATCGAGGCAGTTGTTATTAATCACAAAGTTATTCGATTTCATCTATTAATGATTTTTTCCATGGAGCGACTGCCATCCGGCCGCCATAACCCTGAGCGTGAACTAAATTCATCGTTTGAACTAGTTGTATTTATTCTGGTATGTTTTATTCTATACTACCTGCGCCCCGCGGTGTTACCCGCGTATTTTAGCCATTTACAAACTATCATTATGGTTGCTATGCAAGGGTGTTATGCCTAGCAACCTATGAAGTTTTGACAGGAGATAAATCGTGAACATGTGATACATGTTGACATCTACGATTGATGTATTTTTTAATCACCTAGCTTTCGCCCGTGTGTCTCGATTATTGCAGTAAAAAGTAGCCTATGTATTATTCTGATGTATAAACTATATTACTGCAAAGTTTCATCCAAATCCGATCAGTAGTTTTTGCTTAAAAGATCAACAAACATATATACACACATACATACATACTCACAAACTTTCGCGTTTATAATATTAGTAGGATTTGACTTCCCAATCACGATGCAATAGATTTTCATGATAACCAATAACACTTTTAGTTTGACCTAGACATCGAACCCGAGACCTCTGGATCCACAGTCACGTAAGCTGAATATAAGACATACGAGGCAAATAGGGGTCCAAATATGTATTATATAAAAGCTAACTTGTGGTTTATTGTTCACAGTGTATCTACGGGTGCTATGTTCACTCCGCCATTCTCCCAACCTTCCACCGAAGATGTTACTGGCTGCTACAGGTAAGTGTATGTTTCATTTTATTTACTAATATTATAGTTATCAAAATTGGTTACCTCTAAAATGATCATCTTTTTCAATTAATTTCAATGCACTAATTTTCATGTTTTTTTTTCCGATGCTTAACCGCGTTTTATTATAATTAAAGAATACATTAAGTTCACTCATCTTAGTTGTGATATCTGAACATTTCATACAAATTCTTTTAAGTTAAGCTTACGTATCAGATACATTTATCTCTCAAATGAGGCACCACCAAAACAACCCTATCACATTGCTTACATGTCTATTAAATACAAATAACATAAAGCATTACAATAAGTATTGCGATCATCATATAACTACTGAACCTGAATGAGAACTACACAAATGAACAACAAACCATCGATTTATTTATTTATTTTAATCAACTGCTCACTACACTTACAGTTACCCAACACGTGTAGTATGCCATTACAACAGTAGTGTTACAAATATCGTAATTAATGATTTACAATATTTTATAATATTGTTAACATTTCATTCATAGTCGTCTGATCCCAAGCCAGGCAGGACCCACGCCATGGTGACCAGACCACTGATAGATACACTTCCAAACAAATGTACATACGCCGTCATATAGGTAAATTAGACCCAGACACAGAACAACTTTTAATGATTGTGCTCATCCACAAAGATTGATCGTTCGTATGAATTAATTATCTTTACATATAGTATACTCGTAGTTAAAACGCGACTACAAACAAAATTAGTTAACATATTTATTATATCTAAATAGTAGTATATAAGTCAGTTTAATATGTTTCAGTTTACAATCAATTTATGTAATAACTACATCTACATTTTAGTAAGCGATAATAGATCTAAACACGATTACAATAAAGTCTATGTGAATTTAATAAAAGAGTGTTTAAAATTTCTATCAGTACGCAGAAAGCGCCACCAATAAATTAGTTAGAAAATCAATAAATTGAATAGATCTAACCAATATCATCTATAACATATTTTAAAGGTAAAACAGCTCAAATTTCAAATCGGTTTTCTTTAAATCTTTTCAACTTACACATTATAATAATGAGATTTGCTTTTGATTAAATCTTAATTGAAATTATGGAACTGAAGATAAACCAGATATATCTTCAAAAATTACGAAATCTGTTAAATCTTTCCCCGCCTTTAGAAAGTTTGATAGAAATTGATATACGGTAATATCTTGGTAGCCGAAAACATTTTTCAGACTTCGGGATGCAGCGAGTACTGTAGACTAAAATATATTTTGAAACACGAGTCTTTGATATCCAAACCATTGAGGAAACCGCAAACTGTAGGCACGCCTTCTATATATGTGAAATATTTCCAGAGAGAAAAATGTTCTAAATTAATAAGTTTCCTTAGCGTTATGGATGTTGGAAGACTTAAGATTATTGCACAAGTTCGGGATTGGGCTTTTAATGTAAACAGTTCTTGGTTAGAATATATTTCGAGATATGTATTCTGTTATCTCAAGTTATAATATGAATGTTAAAGTAAGTAATTATGAATACTCGTTAACAGAGGTTCTGAATGAATATTATATATTGTTTTGATCTAATTTTAGAACTGGAAATACACGAATGCAGTTATTTATATTACCGTCTGGTTTACAGAAAGTTCAAAATTTCTGCTAAGTAGCCAACTCATTTGATTTCAGTACATTTTATGGAGGATGTAGTAATAATAACGAAATTATTTTCACTAAAGATTAAAAATCTCTTTAATTATATAACAGGTTTTGTAACAAGAATTTTGTTTTTTAAAACAAAGTAAAACAAAGAATCCATATGAAGATGATTCATATGTTTATTGTATTGCGAAGAAAAAAGTTTGGCAATTATTATAAAAAAATGATTTCTGACAAATGTCCACAACGGGAACGCTGACAGTTGTCGATTCTTTCATCAAAGTTTTTTAATAACTTTTTGGCAAAATGGCAGTTCATTTTCGTTAACCACATCATGGATTTAGAGTTTTAAGGCTGCAATCGATTCGATTGACTCCGTATAGACTCTGTCCTTAACATACAGTAATCCAGTGGTGCTAAATCACCCGATCTGGCTGACCACTTAACCGCTGAATTTTGTGAAATTATGTGATTGGGAAATTTTGTTTGCAATAAATTGATTGTTTCATTGGCTGTGTGACATGTGGCACCGTTCTGTTGAAACCACATCTCATTGATATCAATGTCATCAATAATAGACCAAAATCGAGATGTTAACAGAGCGAAAGCGTCATATATTGACCGTTATTGCATTTCCATTTCTTGCATCGGTACAAGATAAGTCCAGTTGAGATGTAAGACAATCGGTAGAACTTTACAATAGTTCATATTGTAAACAATGAATCAAAGTATTATATTACAGGAACTTTAGCAATAATGCAGCAAACTGAGAGCGGTATTTATCGAGCACTCGACGGACTTGCTCGAAATAATTTCATCTTCAATACATATTGTAACTGGAAATATGAATTAGCATATTTGATGATGATGATCTTCTCCTAGGGATCTCTCCAATCATAGGACGGAGATTTAGATACAACCTATGTTCAGTTTTCAGATATGTTTTATAAACAACTAGCTTTTGGCCAGCGATTCAGTCTTTTTCCTATTATGAAATAGGCATCTACCCTTCCTCTAGAATCAAAAGATCTTCATTTCAAATTTCAATGAAATCGGTGGAGCCGTTTAGCCAAAATGGCGTCACAGAAAGACAGATAGAGTTATTTTCGAATTTATAGGATTAATATGAAGTGGGAAGTATCGTGGGCGAGATCTGAGGGTAATGGAGTGATTACCAAGAAATCGAAATACCGTGAAGTTACTGGAGGACTCCTCTACTCTTTGGTGTAACTCTTGAGTTTAAAGACTCCCTGGGCACCGATGGTCACATAACATATAAACCATATACAGGTGACAGGGCTATGTTATAAGAAAAAAAAGAGTTTATATAATCTTGTTGTACTTCATTCCGTAAACCTTTTGATTAGTATTACGTATGCAATGCAAGCAGTCAAGGATTGGACGCGGTGGTCCACACCAAATGAAAATTTAATATTTGATCATCTTAATTCCAATATGCGAACCTATACCAAATTATATATACGTGGTATATTATATGGTGTTTTAAAGAATAGCTGAAATATTAGTGGTTTAGAAAATGAAAGTTTGAAAGAAAGAAAAAATACATTTATTATTTCACAGTTACATGCACTAATAAGCTAAGAAGGTAGCTAGATTAGGATAGATGCCAAAAAAGATTGACCATTTGTTCTAGTGTACATTTCTTGTGATATTTTTGTTAGTATACTGTATTAGCCTATTTGACTTCTTTCTTCCTTTTTACCCTATGGTGCCTCTCCACTAATGGAGATTGAAAGTCAGCTCTGCATACTCCTCCTTGTTTTATGCCAGATGAAACAGCTCTTCTACGCTGGCGATCCTTGTCCATTCTCTTATGTTTCTGAGCTACAAACTACGTTTTCTCTTTCACAGTCTAACGCGGCGTTTATCGGATATCTTTGCCATCATAAACCCATCACGTCTTGCCATAAACCCATTTCAACTAACCAGTATCAGTATTTTCATAAAACAATGCCTAATTGTTTTCTTTTGTCTAGTGACCCAACAACATTATCTAATGAATATACCTACCACTTCCAATGATTACAAAATGTCATTTTGTAAAATGCCATCTAATCCGCATCGAAAATGTCGATGTTAATTGAATTTCTGATTGGATGTAACTGTAATGTTTACTTTTATACGTAACAGGTGTAAATTTCTATTGACGTATTAGTTAATAGTTTTATTGAAACAAGGCAGCGTTGTGTGGTTACTTTGATTCATTTTGGTGAATGAATGTTTTTTTAAGTGTGTAGCTGCCAAAATAATTCTTCTCTGTCTGATGAAAAGCACGAGTAGAATCTAAGAGCGGTTGTTACCGACCTCAATGTGATGTGGACAATGCAGTACAATAACTCACACTATAAGACCTTCGTCTAGCAGTGGACGGCGATAGGTTGACTATATGGAACCTCATAGTGGGGAAAAAGTTGTGTTCTATCTAATATTTTGAAGTACTTTATTTGATTACTTTATCAGTCGATGAGGAACTCCCTTACCAGTCGATGGCTAGGTCTCACAAGACAGGACGTAACAAGATTTGGTGAATGTTACTGATGACATATTCTTATTTTTTTATTATTTTATTCAAAGATTTTCCCAGAGCTCGTGCATAAACAGTACATCACATTAAGCTATAAATTGTACTATAAGACCTTAGACAGCCACATTCATCAAACTGTTACACATGTATTCAAAATATACTGAGTTACATAACACTTTAACCAAAAGTTAAACACAACATCAAAAAATAATGAGATTAATTATAATTCTAATCCAGGACAACCGAAAACAATATTTTTCATCACATGGAAGATAATCTACCACAAATTCTTGATATACGATCAAATAATACGATTTATAGTTTTCTATTTACTTCAAAATCAAAAACCTTATAAGGCAAAGTCAGCAGATGCTATTTCTGTATTAAGGGCTTCAAATTCCAGGTTAATCTTAACGAGAATAGTTCAAACAGACGAAGTTAATATTTAACTAGACAATTAAGTGGATGTAAGATGTTTGTGTAGATGAACTGCTAAAGTCTCAAGGGCTTCGAGGCTAACGAGGGATTAAGTAAAGATAGTAATAGTCTATTAAGAGACAATAGAAGATTTGGTATTTTTGCCCCTTCAAATGTTGAAAGCATCCATTCGGTTTTAATTGAATTGATTTTGTTTAACATTGATGTTATTTTTGGAGATGTAATAATTCGTAGCTATAGGGATAAAAATCTCATTTATTTTTTCACTTTATACTTATTTTCGGGCCCTTGAGTTTACTGTTCTTGTAAGCTTCACTTCGTTAAAATAGTGCTTGTTGATTCAAAAATCCCACAGAAACCCTTTTGTTTTCATTTAAAAAACAATTAATGATATTTTTACTTACACAGCGGTCTGATCCCAAATTAGGCAAAACCTGTATTACTAAATTGAGCTAGTTGTTAATAAACAAACATACATACATGTATACTACTAAATATATATATAAATAAAAATTAATTACACACAGACATAGAATCATATAGATCGTGTCCATCACACAAAGATTTGTCCAAATTGGGAATTGAACCCACGTCTTCTGACTTTTCACCTTGAATATCTAGCCACTAGACGAATAAGTGCAAATCAAAAGTGATTTTTTTTTAAAGAAATGGAGTTTTTTTTAACTCTGTCCTTTATATTTATATCTCAAATTCTTTCGGTTCTTGACTTCATACTACTAGTATTAATTCAATGATATTTTTATTGCCTTTACAACTTTAGACTGAACTTAAACAACTGGTATTTATTACATTGTATTCAGAAACTTGAAAGAGTCTGAAAATATCTCTAACTTTATCACCCTCTGAACTGTAGAGCAATTTAATTTCAATTCTATTGCTTCTTAAACAATAAATTCCTCCGTTAGTGCTTCAAAGACATTGTAAAAGCTCCAATGAAGTTTTGTAATTGTCTCTTCACACCCCTATAATGTTCATATCCCTAGGTCGATTATATCTAAACCGTTTTCGACCCGTACGTTCATATTCAAAGTGTTTATATTTAATCCTCGCATGTTGTATTATATAGTAAATAATAGTTGTATTTTCTGTCGCCAGACCAACCGTTAGATCGTGCTAAGCTCGTGGGGCTGCAACTAGCTTTCGACTTTGGGACATAGAAAAATTAGGGCTGTCACAAATAATAAATTTTAATAAATATCATTTTGATTAAACCATAGTAAAATTATCAAACTAAAAACTACTATACCTAAGGAAAATATCATCGAATCTAAAAATATAAAATTTATTTTTAAAAAAATTCTTCAACATCGATTTCTAAACCGGATTTAAGACAACTAAAATCGGTTTACTAAAAATTAGGTACTAGTTTTTAAATAACTGATACATATGTTGTATAAAAACATAGATGTTTAAATAGAGCATTTGTTATGAAAACCAAATCCGTGTCCACCTAAGCCCATGAGACCTATTAAAAATAATACCGCAAACAAAATGAGAATTTATTGCGCAATCAAATTGCACCACAAATAACACTAAATTAGTGAGGAATATTTATTATAACAAACATAAAACGATACACTGAAGTACTGTTACAACACCCAAAATTTTAACACGGTGTTAATGAAAAACCACACAATAATAAAGTATACACATGTCGAGTGGCAACCCTAGCTTGGCGGCCATTACATAAATAATGACGCCATGTTTATTGCCACCATTTTGAAGACAAATGGATAGTTATTACAGCGCACTCGGTTTTACATTCGCTAGTCGGGTTGGTAAAATTAAAATATTGTGTATTACTTATTTTTATACGAAGTTTAACTGCGCTGGAGTCGATTTACAGGCAGTTTCGGATGTTGGGCTATGTTTATGCACTACTGAGTGCAGTACTTTTTACTTTGTTTTTCATTCCGGTCCTCGTTATCCCATCCTTGTAATGTATATTATACGTCGTTGTAAATTTTCACATATCGTTTAACGTTTACAAATATGTTTCACATTAATATCCCTTTGTTATTTATTACAAAAAAAACTTTAGTTTGAACGTGCGAAGTATTCAATGAAAGTGTTGCTTGTTAATCAGTAGTTTACAAGGTATTAGAGACGCGCTGACTTTATCCGGCCGGCTCTAACCTTTGCGGTACTAACCTCTTACAAAATATCAACCTAAAGTTGTCACAATCGTGCTCTCTCGTTTCGTTGGTGAGTGGTAATGATGCATAAGTATCTAAATAGGCCGCCATGGTCTGGGTCACAATACAAGAGTATTTAGTCGTCTGCATGGCATGATAAAAGTGACCTGAGGGAAAGTGCGAGTGGAAACACTTTGGTAGGCTCTAATAAAAAAGTGGTCTGAGTTTATTTCGTTACTTATAATCCGTTTTTTTTTTGTAGAATTAAAATAAAATCCAACAGGGTAATAACGTGATATATGTTATAGATACTTTATTAAAGTGGAACTAAGAGATTGCCTAATAATTATGTAATACTGTTAAAAAAACTGTAGTAACACTATTTATGTGAAAACCGATCATAAAAGCAAATTTGGGACAACAATTGAAGATATTATTATATTACTATTCAGTTACTTGGGTGTGTTAGACTACAAGTCACAGTTGCGAAACCACAGATCATGAGTTCATTTCCCAAGTAAGACAAATATTGGATCAGAAGCACAATCATTTTGTTACATATCTGGGTGTGGCTTATCTTTAATGTTATATTTATATAATTTTAATATTTATAATATGTTGGCTTTTGCCCGTAGCTCCGTATGATGGTTATATCAGTTAGGAATAGCCTATGACGTTCCTCAAGAATCAAAGCATTTCCATGCCAAATCACACTGAAATCTATGCAGTGAAAACACAACAAACAGATTTATATCATTATACAATGGATAACTGTGTTTATTGAAAATATATTATCTGGTTATAAAATACTTGAGATTTGATAGGGTTGTGAGATGTGTTAAGAAATCAAATAAAAAAAAAAAAAAAAATATTGGTGTTGAATTTCAATGCCAAAATAAGCAAAATACAAACGATTTACAGTATTTGTAATCGTTTTACGCTAATATTTCAGTATGCATTCACCACAAACATAACAAAATGTATGAGGGTCGTTAACACAACATCTGGATATATAATAGGTATTTACCTATGAAATTGCCGTTTTGTATGCAATAAGTGAAAGTACTTATTTTTTCAAACTTTTTTTTTTCTGTTATTCGAAGTAATCATCCATGCAATCGACGCATATTTGCCAACGCATTGGCAGTTTATTGATGCCCTTCTTGTAAAAATCAGCTGGACGGGAGGCAACAAACTCTTCAAAGGCATTGTTTGTTTGTACTGCCTCTCGGGAATTGAATTTTTTACCCACTAAAAAGTTGTCTAAATTTTGGAAAAAGTAATAGTCGGTTATAGTAATAGTTTGTTGCCTCCCGTCCAGCTGATTTTTACAAGAAGGGCATCAATATGCGCCAATGCGTTGGCAAAGATGCGTCGATTGCATGGGTGATTACTTCGAATAACAGAAATAAAAAAGTTTAAAGAAATAAGTAATTTCACTTATTGCATACAAAACTTCAATTTCGTAGGTAAAGACCTAATATAATAAATTAGTAACTTATACTTTACCGATTTTAATGTAATAATGACTATTAAGGAACATGACTGAAAAAAAATTAAAATGAGGGCTGTGTAAAAACTAGAGCTGATGAGATAAAATAAAGTATGTCAATATATTGTACATTACCTATTTTATCGACAATAGATACAAAAAGAAATGCACTAAAAAAATAAAAATTTGTAGGCATGTGTTATATTTTGCTACGATGTTTAGTCATATAAAATGACTCTAACACCTCTGGTTCAGCAGTTACGTTTCTAAACCACTTAAAGGACAGTTCAGTTTAATGGGACATACAATATCTTCGCTGATACCAAGTACTCCTTTAATGCGTTCAGTGGTCGTAACATATTGTAGTATGACTACATCGACTCCAACTAAACTATTTAATTCCTCACGCACATATATATACATCATCACAGCTAATTTGAACTGATACAATGTACCTACTAGTAATTTTTTTAATAATTTCCATTCTTAGTCTAAATTATTTCATTGCATTTTGATAATTAATTATATTATTAGAAATTGAGAATAAAGATTTATTAAAGATACATTTGACTGCCTTGTTGATCTAGTGGTTAGCGTATGCGACTGCTGATCAAGAGGTCTCGGGTTCGAATCCTGGGTCGATCTTTGTCTCAATCTTTCTTTTCAATGTATAATTTAGTTGTCTAGTACCCATAATGCCCATAATGCAAGCTCTGCTCAGTTTGGGGTTAGATGACGTTGTGTATACGATGTCCAAAATATTTATTTATTTTATGTTTTTTAACTTTCTTCAGAATCGCTATGCTAATATACAGTTTTACCTTTCATTCAGAATAAATTTCGCGGATTACAGAACCCCGACATCGTGTTAGTACATTACCTGAATGTGCCGTACCCCGATGACAACAAACTAGCTACTGTCGCACCAAGCCTGGCCTTGTGGGCCGACAAGAAGGAATGGACGAAGGATGAACTCGTCAGCCAACTAAAACCAATGTGTTAGTACTTTTATCTTTTATACATTCCTATAGATATTTAAAATATAAAAGCAGCTGTAGAAATAAAAACCTATGTGGCACGATATAAATTTGTTATATCTAGATTGTATGATGCTTTTAGAGCAATTTTAACATAGAAATAAGTAATGAAACACGTATTACAAAATATATAAACTTGTTACGAGTATGAAATATAAAAACTACATTTAGTATAAGCAGTCAGTTAAAATTAATAATATTTAACTTGCGTATGAATGATTTTATGTCAAAGGTTAAAATCCAAATGGAATTAAAACAAATTTAAATTAATAAAAACTGACATTACGGTTTACTTATGTTTCTACCTTCAATAAGTTCTTGAGCAAAATTCATATTTCTTCAATGTCTTATTAATAGAAAAAGTCATTCAACAAATTCCATCGAAAGAGAACATATCTCATTTAGCTATATCCAAATGGACACCTTATGAATAAAATTATAAGATTCTTAAATGAGAAAGATGCAAGTACCTTCATCTTTACTGTAGATCAACATAAATTTAAATAATTTTCGAGATACGATCGTAATGAAAGGTTTGGGCATAAAATTTTAAAAGTATAAAAGATTATTCGCGCTTCAATCTTTATAAAATAAGATAAAGGTGAGATACGGCTACGGCTTTAAAGTCAACAAACACAACGATTTAGGAATTGAATATATAAATGTTCCTCAAAAAAATTAAAACAAAACCACGTTTAAAGATTTCAATAATGTAAAATAATAAAATAAAATTTAAGCTCTGAAAGTTTCTGTTTCGATAATGAATATTTATGAAACTGTGGCAAATATCAATTATGCATCGTGGTTATTAATCCTATCTGATCGGAATAACGATGCTGCTGTTAATTTAGGAACTCCCTGTTATTGATTTTGCATTGAAAATTAATTTTACAGACGTTGTTTAAAGCTTAAAATTATTTTGAGATTAAATACAAGCTCAGAACGAATAAACAGCTTAGTAGATTAATTGTTGAACTACATTTCATTGAAAGTTTTAAATTTCTAGCTTTTTACTACAATTGCATATAATACATTACTAAGTAAAAAATATTTTTTTTTCAGTCTTCAGCGAGGATGACCCAGATATCCACAATGACGTAGAGATAACGGTAAGTTTATTTAAATAGTGCTATCAAAGTAACAGTTTATCACTATTTTAAAATCTCAGGGGAAAATGTTTCAGACTACTGAAACCGTGGAAGCCATGGTTGGACAGCTCATGGAAAAGCAACGAGCAGCTAGGGCTGCAGCTTTAGCTAGACAGCTGGAGTGCGGCTGTCCTGACTCTACTTGTCAAGATTCTAGAAATTGCGCCCACCCACTACGTAGAATTCAAGCAGCAAAACCACCTCCATCTGATCACCAAGTATCATCTACAACTGGGCCTTCACCACGACCAATGTCCCATCCACCAAGACAGTATACCAGAGATCATAGACCTACACCACAGCCAGCATCTCCACTACTTTTATCTTTAGGCCAAATTCAAGGAGGTGGTGGGCTTTTAATATTAAACGGTACAAGTAACGGTACTCAACAGACTTCATCGTTAGTATCTCCACTGTCAGTGACATCATTTGTCTGCGAAGAACCTAGAGATAGATACAGGCAACAATACAAACCAACATTCGTGTTAAAAAGGGAAATTCCAGACAGTCAACCATCTTCGTGTATTCAGAATGCAGACACAAAATTTGAAATTGAAACTAAAGAGGAAAAGATTGATATAAATTTTGATAGGAAAATTAAAATAGAACCAAGGTGTAGAAATCAAGTAGTGGCAAGTGCACCGGCTACTCCATCTAGGTACCCAGATTTAGTAGAAAGGTTAGAAAGTAAAGTTTTGACCGATAACTGTGATGATACTTTAGTGTTACTTGGTACTGATGGCAATTTAGCCGCTAGTGGATTCTTTGACGAGACCCTTGAATTATCGCACGAAGACATTCAGAAAACTTTATCGGCTAATATGCCAACTTGTGAGTTAGACAGAAATGGAGTAAGATCTACTGATACCGCCAATGTTATGGTCTCAGGGATTGATACTATGGATTTTATAGAGAGTTGTGAGGCAGTAGCATCTCCTACACATGGAGTAGATGATAATGTATTTGTTAATTTGGATGCTTTTGATATGCTCGGGGACTTCCCTGAATTAGAGGTATTGGATCCCAGTACGATATCTACAAACCCTGTGGTGAGATTCTAAAATTATTTTTTTTATTTTAATAGCGCATTTAGAGTTAACATTATATTTAGTAAATAGAGTTTTTATTTCTCAAATTTCCAGACAATTTGCGATAAGTCACTTCCAGCAACTGAAGACAGCAATGAGAAAATGCAGACGGAGTCTAGTAGTGAAGGAACATTGAGTATCACAGATTATTCCCCGGAATGGGCATATCCTGAAGGAGGAGCAAAAGTGTTAGTAGCTGGACCTTGGACCGATACATCGGATCAGTATACTGTTCTATTTGATAATTTTCCGGTACCTTCAATATTGGTGCAAAATGGTCTTCTCAGATGCTACTGTCCAGGTAATATTTATTTAATATCATTACTTTTTTAGTGATCTCTGTATTACTTTTTTGAAATTTTGTTATAAATATAATTCTTAATTATTGAAAACACTCATCACAAAACAGTATTAGTGCAGAAAAAAAAATCTGCATACATTATGAACATAATTTTTATAGAATCTTAAGGGCTTTTAAGCCCTTTTCGTTTTAAAGTACTTTTATTGTTATGAACATTTATAAACGAATATTCTACACCTTTCCAGCCCACGAAGCTGGTTTGGCTGCATTGCAAGTAGCTCGAGGTGGACGTGTAGTCTCAGACACTGTTGTGTTTGAGTACAAAGCGGGTCCTGCACCTACTCCATCATCCCCTGCGTCAGCACCTTTGCCATCACTAGATCTAAGAAGATTCTCTCTTCTGCAGCGCTTGCAGCGATTGCAGGGGCGTTTACAAATGAAAATTGAACCCAATGATGATAATAATCAGGTAAATTATAACATCGGCCATTTTGTAATCAGAACTGCATTGAAATTTTGATTTGCCTGAGTTTTTAATTATTATATTTATTACATATTATGCATTATAGTTATGAAATAATAATAAAAAAACATAACAAGTTAGCTAGGCTTTATAGATTTTCTGCATATACATAGTCATGAAATGATATTTTTAAATTTAATACATTTACGTAAAATAATCTAGTAGTATGTTATTGTAGTGATATTGTTAACATAAATATTAATTCAGCATTATAATGGAGCTAATTTGAAGACTTTAGATGACCTCTTGAAGTCCAGTAATAAACAATACATGTTTCTGATCCCTCTAGTTCAGGTATGATTTAAGTTGCCAAACAAAATTTTATTGTTTACCTTCATGTCCAAAGACATCTGCACAAATAAATATAATTACCTTAGTTTTTACACAAGTTACTTAAACTTAACAAACCTACTATCTCAGTCTATCCGTGACCACGAGCGGTATAATCCGTTTGAAATGTTAGGAAATAGAAGGTATCGTAACCCTTTTATTGATATTTAACGCAAATAAAATAAGTACTGTACAACAAAATATTGTTCGGATGGTTGATCTAGTGGTTTAAGCGTTTTCTACTTCGCCAAGGGTTCTGGGTTCAAATCCTACTTTGTTGTTGTTCTAAGTGTCGACCTGCTTTGCGTCCGTTTTATGTATATTTTTAAAGTTGCGATGCAGGATGTATATTTCTAATAGGGGAGTTGTCTTTGATCTATATCAAAATGAAATGAATCCACACTGTAACATATAAATTGGTCAATTATATAAACTATTATTACTTAAATTCTCAACAATAAATTTTTTTGTACCTTGGCTGTTAAGCCTCAGTTACTACGTAAAATTTAAATATAAATAAGAAATATTTTGTTTAGCAACATCTTGATATTATTTATTTAAATCCATGTCCTGTTGTTTTCAGATTGATGATGTCCAACTCTACTCTAATCCAAAATTTGAAGAACGTTTGGTCGCGTTCTGTCGTTCGATGATCTCCAGATCTAAAGGCATGTCCGAAGGTTTTACTACTGAACCTGGAGAAGATGGATCCACCATTCTTCATTTAGCAGCTGCCTTGGGATACACGAAACTCACTACTGTGCTTCTAAGGTGGAGACAGGATGATATCAGCTTGGCTTTGGAGAAAGAAGTTAATTTAGGTGCAAGAGATAGTGACAATTGCACGCCTTTGGTAAGTGAATATTATTTCAAAATATTAATAAAAGTGCGTACCAAATACGTAGAAAACTTTAAGGTGATTGATGTGTGACAGCAGGTGCTGTTGTTATAAGACCAAAACTGAGGTTACCGATATGCAACTGTTATTTAAAATTTTACTTAAACAGACACACCAAAGTTTTGTCAGGCCTCGGTCCGCCGGCGGATCAAATTCAGTGCGGTTTTCGCAAGCGAAGCGCGCGCACGCCATTCAATTTTAATAGTACTGTTCGTTCGTACGCGTATTACGATGCCGTGTGGTGCCTTATGTAAATATGAATATGTTAAATATTTTATAAATGATAAAATTTTTAACTGCCACTTATAAGTCAGAACATTCACAGTTCTCAATAACATAGATAAAAAGTTATGTTAATTTAATTTTATCGAAGAGGCAGCCCTGCGATTACTGTGGAATCGCGCGGTGCGAAGCAATCACTGCTGTACGCTTGAGCATTTAGGCGCATACAGTGGTTGTTGACGCGAGGGAGTAGGCAATTATCGTAATAGGTATTAGAAATTTTCTACTGAGTGAAGTATCTGTTACGTAGTAACTATTCAGTAATGGTTGGTTTTGTTGTTGGTTGGTTTTGTCCTAACTACGTATAAAAAGAAAATAATAGTATAGTGTCAACCTATCGCCGTCCACTGCTGGACGAAGGTCTCCCCCAAGGAACACCAACCGTCCCGGTCTTGGGCAGTCCGCATCCATCCGCCGCCAGCCACCTTCCTCAAATCATCGGTCCATCGTGCCGCAGGGCGTCCTACACTACGTTTGCCTAATCGCGGTCTCCACTCAAGCACCTTTCGGCTCCAGCGTCCATCAGTTCGTCTGGAGACATGTCCGGCCCACTTCCACTTCAGCGTGCTGATTTTCCATGCGATGTCGGTAACTCTAGTTCTCTGTCGAATAATATCGTTGCGTATTTTATCGGACAGAGAGACACCCAACATTGCACGCTCCATCGCACGCTGAGCTACTTTAAATTTATGGACCAGTCCGATAGTGAGTGTCCACGTCTCGGCTCCATATGTCATTACGGGTAGGACGCACTGGTTGTAGACTTTGGTCTTAAGTGATTGAGGTATTTGTGACTCAAAAATATGACGTAGCTTCCCGTATGCCGCCCAGCCCAGACGTATCCTTCTGTCGGCTTCCAGATCGAAGTTGTGCCGGCCGAGTTGGATTATTTGGCCAAGGTAGATAATAAAGGAAAATACATTTATAGCACCCAGCTTAGTCTGTTTGCAGATCAAGATGAGTATACCTTTGAATGAACTCTATTTAATGTGAAATAAATCATTTCATTTCAAAAAATTCATTTCTAGATTTAACATTATAGGCCTGAAGTACATGAGTATGTTACGTACAATCGTGACTTCCGAAAAGTGATGCTGGTTGCTACAAATTTATTCAAAAAACCATTTATCCATTCTAAGAGATTTTTAGGTCATACTGCACAACTCGAAAATGTGTTAAAGAAATTCTATTATGCCTTCAGATGGTAGCAAGTGCGGCTGGTCACGTAGAAACTGCTGTAGTGTTAGCGCGGTGGAGTGCGGGCACGAGGACTGAGGCAGGCGCTCGGGCGGCTATAGCCACTGCACGACGGGCTGGGCACACACATCTCGCTTCAATACTGGATCGCATACATCCACCACCTACTACAGAAACTGGAATCTTCCGTACTCCTGTTACACACAGGTAAACATTAGTCTATTTTTATCTCTTTTCATCATTATCATCAACAACCCATAATGTCTCACTGCTGGGCGCGGATCTCCTCTGAATGTCCCTATGCTGAACGAGTGCGGGTTGGGGACTGGCAATGGATCCGAAGGCCTCCAACTAAGCTTCACGACTGCTATCTTATGATAACAACCGGGACCAACTGACCTCCGAATCACGGAAACGCTCATAATATATCATGCCACAAACGGTCACCCATCTAGGTCTGACCGCGCCATCATTGCTTAATCTCGGTGATTGTTTCCAATCACCTAAAGCCACTCGACTATGAGCGCCATCTCTTTTAATTTACCCATAATCCTATTATTGTAATAGTAGGCCCAAACGTCTTTTCGTAGGAGAACTCCATACCCAGCAGTGAACTGTTAAAAGCTGTTGATGATGACAAGGCAAAGAATTTATCAAGTTGACAAATCTCTTTGATTTGAATGGGTATTAAATTTTACGAAGATTATTTTTTCTAAGCAAAAAATTATGATTATTAAAATCGCATTGAGTGATAATGTATTTGGGTTATCTTCCAATCTTCCTTCTTATGCCGAGCTGTGAAAAACAGGAACTCACTGCCAGCTCATATGTTTCCTTCCTACTATGATCCCGTGTCCTTTAAGCTTGGCATGAAAAAGCTTCTTACTATTGCATTTGCAGTTCATATGGCGACTCTCACTTTTGAATTATACTCATGCTTTCCATCAGGCATAGTAGAGTTACCTTAATAGGCATAAAATAAAATAAATGAGTAAATTATTTATTTATTTCCATTGAAAAATCAAACACTCTACACTCAAATAAATGATTTATCTTCCTGATCAGTAATTTTTCCTATTTTAGGCACCGGTAGCTTGTATGATCATATTGAAATAATGTTAAGTGGACTTTTATAACTGTACTGAACACTTTTCATACGGGATTTACTCATGTTAAAATGAATCCCTATTTTCCTCCGTGATTGTACCTAATTGTCAAAAGAAATAAATTCAGTTCTGATGAAACTAATGATTAGAATGACAAACCTAAGAATAAGGAGCAAAAATAAGCAAGAAAAATATTCCTCAGATAGAAACAAAGTAGCGGATTTAGCTAATTCTGTGATAAATCAGAATTTTGCAGTAAATTTTTACTTAGAAAAATGATTTGAAAATATAGTGAGTGATGTTTTTACTTCCAGCCTGTCTCAGAAAAGCCGTGTCGGCAGTTTAGAGAGCAACTTGGTGAAGAGACCTTCGATAGATTCTGGCATCAACATGGCTGATGCTTTTAGATCCAGTTCTGCTATTGACAAGTCAGAAAGCAGCTCGTCTGCTAGGTAAGATATTTACATTGCATGTATGTGTTTCGTACTGTGGTTTTATTTCATTTGAATGATTATTAATTTGAAGCCAATCATCATACCAACAAGGAGGAATTGAAATTTTAAATACCTTTTCGGAAACTTCTTGCAACTTTTTACTTATGGATTATTATTACTATATACTACTTTCTGATGGTGTAGCTAATATAATTTATTTCCATCAACACAATAATTGAATATCTAACATTGTTCTGCATTTAAGCTATTTGAACCTATCAAAGTTACCACGCAATACTGCCATCCAGGACCACATAAATATATTGTACTTTTCTGTACCATCAATACAAGGAAATTCTTGCAATTATACAGAAAAAAATGAAAATTCATGTTTCATCAATCATTTCATGCTAAATATTTTCAGATGGGAACGAAGCATGTCTCTGCCTTTAGATTCAGATACTTCAGAAGATAGTTTTGGTGATTCTAAAATCGGGAGACGTATGGATTTAGCACTTTGTAAGTTTTCCAATCTTTTCACCTCATTGATAGTCGATTCAATTTTCATTTGCTGGTTATTTTATATATCGGCACGGCTGCTGATGACATTTGGAAGGTCCATTGAATTTTGCATTGTTTAATATGGTGACGGTTTCGTTCGGCGATTTAACTGGTCAAACGGGTAAGTTTATATTGCGATCACATTTACAAGATATTGTTGGTGCAAATTTTTAAGCTTCGTAGTGAATTAAAGTTAAGATTAAGTGTCATATAATATAGATATATAGACCTCCTTTTGCCGAAGAGTTTACTTTCAGTTCGTTTTTGTTTTATCATATCGAATAAAAGCTTAGTAAAGACGAGATAACCTCCGTGTTAGAACATTCCATAAAAACTTTGATCGACGAACTTGGTTTTAGTGTCAAATAAACGCTTCCAATTTGTTTATTTTAATTTTGAGTAAGGTGTATTCCCAGTAATCGCTTGTGGGCTTACTCGTTTGACCAGTATCGTTGTGTCATCGCGGAGTAGTAGAGCGGGTGTTCCGCAGGCGAGACGGCGGCGCGGCGCGCGGCGAGCCCGCTCATAGACGTGGAGGCGCTCTCCGACCACACGCCGCCGCTCTCGCCCACCACACAGCCAGGTCAGTCACTAAGCCCCCGACGCTCCGAAGCCCCGACGCCCGGCGCTCTCGCACGCTCGAACGGTATAGACATTACTCCACACTAAATTGATTTTCTAAGACAAAAATTGATAGTTTTGTAAAAGTAAAACTTTATTATTATAAACTTTTACAAAATATTCCAGAGTTATGAACTACTCAAGTCAGATTTCTCTAATTTGAGTACGATTTTTATACTTAATCATTAGATCTCTTTCTAAAACCTTTACTTCGTATTTTGTCTTCTTATTGGCACTTATTTTGATCCGTGAACGTTCTATACCACTTCGAACGCAGCATCGATCTCCGCTCGTTCTATTTGTCGATGTTGTATGTGTAGTAGTTGCATTGCCTCCCTCTTCTTCTAACAAATATTGTCTGGATGTCTTCAGCCTCCCTCTTTGTCGCCAGTCTGTAGCCCTTGTATCACTGTATGTTGGTAGTCCACTTGTAGTTTCTTCTGTACTTTGTATTCCAACACGAGCGGAGTATTCCTTGAGTGTTTGATGTTTGTAGAATCCTGAATTAGACCGAATTTTATTTACCAATCATGTTTTTTCTACAAGACCTAAATTTGTCTATGAGTTTTATTATTACTATTTAATAAAGTTCGGTTTGGTTTACTTGATGTTGTCCCTCGATGTCGCTTTCCGTGGTTCGTATTGGGCTATCCACTATCACTGTATCACAACCAAATTGATTGGCTTCCTATTTCCAACTTCAACACAAGACTACGTCGTTCAGTCAACACACTTGTTTCAAACAAAACTACGTGACAATATAACACTGCATGGTCGCTATTACGCTTGCATGATTATTAAGAAGCTTTTTATGTGTAGAAAGGTTTAATATTGCGTTTGACTAAGGTAAGTGCTTTGGCACAGGTTCTATTCAAGCACATGGATCTCATTTCATGTCTATTATTCATTTATTTTTTCCAATATGTATCAATTCATTACTTAACACTTTCATAAATAAAAATAAACACAGCTTTATAAATTTGTTTTTTGATTGGATCTTTCTGTATTATTATTATCTTAATTTATATCGTTATTTTTTTACCATTTCGGAAATTTAATATTTAATCGTTATTTATTTTACAGAAAAAAAAATTCCTTTAAAGTATTTTATCATTTTATTTTGGTAATGGATACGCTTGGATCTTCCTGCATCTGTGTATGAAGATGACATTTTTATATTAAACTAAATAGTGACAAGGGTTTTTGTGAATGTAGTTAAACTTTAAAAATAAATGAATGTTAGATAAAAATGTCATCTAGGAATGTAAGTGTAAACTTCTAAATGTCGTTCATTGTTTAAGTGCATAGATGTGTCTCATTAAAAGTTGTAATTGAGCTATTTGTAAAGAAACACACATTGAAAAGTAACTACGCCTTTAAATGCCAAATGTAAAAAAACTGTTCCTGAATATAATTTCATTACTAATTGTTTAGTTACAACTGACACAATTTTTATATATTTTAATATTATGAAGTTCCACTTCATTAAAATGTTTTAGGGGAGCAAGATGACCGCGTGTTTACCCTGGCCGAGCAAATCATAGCGGCCATGCCAGAAAGAATAAAGGTATGTATGTATTTGGGCTCGTTTAACCCTTCGGGTGCCTGGTACCTAAAAATCACTTCGCATGCCTGGTGGGTCTGTGAGACCCGTAAACAAAATGCTTGGTTTTCACCAACTTAACGAGTCAGAAAGCTAAATACAGGGTTTTTATTAATTTTTACTGACATTTAAATTATATGATTGGAAAAATTAAAACTAAAGTTGTTTTACAAAATGTTTATTACTTAATTTAAAATTCTTATATTTTACGTAACAAAAATTCACAATTAACCAATTATCTAAACAGGCCGCCATGATAGTATAGGTTTCCATGTTACTTTGCCTACCCGCACAATGAGCATGGTGGCCCTTACTCCTGGATTCTACTCATGCTTTCCATCAGTCAGAGTAGAGTCACTTTGGTAGGCTAAATTATAAAAAGAAAAAAAAATCGACGCGTTGGACAAATAACTCAATGGCTGAGACATCTCAACATCACTTTCACTATTATCGGGTTCAGCATGGACTTCTGCTACTTCCTCAGCACTATCTTACCCATGTGGTACATTCAAGTAGACTGATTCATCTCCACTATCATCAAATACCACATCTTCGTATTCATATTCTTCTAAATCTCTCTCCAAAGCTTGACAGATTTCAAAATTCGTTACTAACCATTTTTAACTGATAAAATATTATTTTCGTAAACAATTTACCACACAAAACATAATAAACAAGAAAAAACAAAAGTAAGTACTTACGGAATAAAAGTTACGCCGCGTGCCTGGTCGGGTCCCTGAGACCCGAGCGCACATAAAACACCTTTTATCTGAATGCGTGTGCGTCGCGGATTACGGGAGAGGAGACAAAATGGCTGCTAGTTCATATCGCGAAGCTACTGAGAAGCGCAGCGCGTTAGGTTAAAAAAATAAAAAAATATCGTCGAAGTTTTGAAGTGCTGGGTCTGTCAGACCCACCAGGCACCCGAAGGGTTAAATATAATTTTAACAAAAAAAACCGACTTCAAAGAAAAACTATTCCGAGTACCGTAATCGCGATAGGTTTGCCTGTGACATTTGAGAAGTTCCCTTGATTTCTCCAGGATCCTATAATCAGATCCTGGTTTTCTTATCATGGGATCACTTGGGTAACAAACATAAAAAATAATACAGTCTAATTGAGAACTTCCTCCTGTTTTGAAGTCGGTTAAAAATGAAATATAAATGGCCTTGCTGTTTGACTATAATCTTAGTTTTTATTTTAGAACGAAACATCGTCCTTGCTATCCAGTTGCGGCCTGGACAACAGCCAGGAGGACACCCTCATGGTTCCACTTCTTGACGACACTAATACTTTCACCACTGAATTTAGCTTTGAGTTCTGCGATAATACTTATAGGTAACAATTTATGTCTCAAAATAATAATTGTAATTTCAACCATTTTATACATTCTGTAGGTTCGTTCTGTAGGTGGTAGAGCCACGCTGATTTCAGCACGAATGGGCCGGCTCGACCCGGCCAGTACTACCCTCACACAGAAGACCATCCTAATAATGACAGCATTCTTACTGTCGTATTTCGTTGGTGAGTGTGAGACCGGAGGCCCAATCATTCTGCATCATTCTCCCGCCCTTCGAAGGCCGGAAGAATGATGCAGAATAATCTAACCAGGCTGCCATGGTAGGGGTCACCATGCTACATTGTCTACCCTCACAATAAGCATGGTGACCCCTACTCCTGCATTCTACTCATGCTTTCCATCAGGTAGAGTAGAATCACTTTTGCAGGCTTTATATAAAAAAAAAAAAAACATATATTGAACACAATCTTTTTTAGCAAGCTTCGAATTCAAGATTACTGAATGCCCTGGAAATGCTCTGTTACAATATACTAGATTTCGCTCGCCGCTGCCCCCGTGTCTGTGTCGATTATCGCGGTAAAAAGTACCATTTGTCCTTTCTCAGGCTTTGGACTATTTAGGGACAAAATTTCATTTAAATCGGTGCAGTAATTTTTGAGTTTATCGCAAACAGACAGACAGACGCAGCGGAGGACTTAATTTTATAAAATTTAGTGATAAGAAGTTAGAGTAAGATACATGATGACGTAGCATAATTATGTTGTTTACAAAGATGTCGAACAGATCTCGGAACTTATATAATTTCATGGTATTTTGGAGTTTGTTTTTAAATTTATAAAGTTTGATCGAGGATTTTACTGTCCAACAATAGAAATACCATGTTACATGGGTACCCACCATCTACTAAACATAGGCAGTTGTGTTTGTATGATGTTTGTATGCATCCTACTTAAAGCACTAACTTATTTAAATAAATAATAAATTAATAATTCGGACATCTCACACACAACGCCATCTAGTTCCAAACTAATCAGAGCTTGTATTATGAGTACTAGACAACCAATAAAAATACATAAACATCCTTTTTTTTTGTAAATACATACAATATTATACACAGTAAACACCCAAACTCCGTAAAAAATATATTTGTGGATCACACAAACATTTGATCCGACCCGGGAATCGAACCCGAGACCTCAAGCACAGCAGTCGCATGCGTTACCACTGCGCTACCGAGACGGTCAATTAAATTGTACCTCGACAGCAAATACTTCCTGATAAAAGATTGAATGAACCAAGTAGATTGCACTTTCAAAAATCTGTGTTGTAATAAAAAAAAGTTATTCTCTCTTCAACTACTTTAGTTATATTAAAGTATTTATGGAATTCTGACAAAGGCTTAAATTATTTACTCAGGTACTGTGGTGGTTCGACTCCCTGCTCATCGGGGTCCGTGTCACCCGGCTCAGCAGCCCTGTCACCACCACCAGCATCACCACACTGCGCCACGCCATCCGCCACACTGCAGGAGTTCCTTAATGCAACGACACACTTCTCCAATCTTACGCTTAATGGTAACTTACTTACGTGATCTCAGTATAATTATTGCTTTATTTATAACACAGTACTTAGGGTTACAAAAGTTTTTAACTTTTGTAGGTATTATATTTTTCCCTTGTTACTTCTAATATTAGGAATTATTCACTGGAAGTCGGTGGTAGCAACATTCTGGCTACTAATAAAACGGAAATAGCGATTATGTATCATGATTGTTGAGCATTATATTTTTCTAAAGTCTAGTTCCATAGCACCTGTTTATAGCCCCCGATGCAAAATCGACTGGTTAAGTTAACCTTTACGGCCCGTTTACGACCTCCGTTTACCTCCCGTTTACCGCTCACAGCGGTAAGGTCGTAAACGGGCCGTTAACGTGTATAAGTTTGACGTGTCTGTAAATGTGTGTGTGTTTGTATGTCCCGTAGCTCCCGAATGGATGAACCGTTTTTATTTTGTTTTCTTTTATGTTTGAAAGGTGAATTACTTGGGAGTGTTCTTACCTATATTTGATGAAAATCGGTCCAATAAGTTAGGGTGTTTTTTAAATTTTATTTGTAGTCTTAAAAACTCAAAAAAGGATAACGAGGGACAAAAAATTCGAGAGTTCTATTAATCAATGCAATGCCTACCCTAAGTATAAATAGTTATTTTATTATATGCTGTTTTGTATTTAAAAGCTATTCATGATACTGTTATTTGAATCAGATCGTGAACAACGTGAGCTATATTCCGCGGCCATAACGATCCAAAAAGCGTATCGCCAGTACCGCGGGCGCCAGCTGCAGCGCCGAGCTGCCGCCGCCGCTATCACCATACAGAACTGCTACAGAAGATATAAGCAGGTCTGCACATATTATCACTATAGCTAGCGTTTTAGGATATTACGTGTTTTCATTTTTCATAATTTACAATCTCGATTACCGCCACTTGGTGGAACTTTATTGAAATACACTCTTGAAATTAAACTTGTCATTTTTTCCACGATTTATTGCAATCGAAAATAATCAGATGAAAAAATAAATTGATGATGAAGTTTTCATTTCAACAGCCCTGGCAGGGCCGGATTTAAAGGTGTAAAGGCCTCGTGGAAACAAAGGAGTGGAGGCCCCTTGGTCCCAAATTATATTCTAAATAAAATGAAAAAAAAAATTCAATCTAGTTTTCCAATTAATAGTTTATTGTGTAGCCAAGTATAGACTATTTTATTATTTAACGAACATATAAATATAGTCTTTACAACTTGGCTAGAGGGCAGGTACGTTTATTATAAATTCTAATCGATGTTTCTGATATTAGTAAATACAATGACCTGACTGCATTGTCCTCTATAGCAAATAACCAAAGTAAAATAGTGGTATTTGGAGTTTAAATGATAATCTTTAGAAATTTTCTTATCACTTACATAATCTTTTCATTTCATTCATAATCTTCATACTATTCCGGCTTAAATATTGCATTGCCTTAAAGCTACACATGTTTTTGTGCAGTTTGCGTATTTGAAACAAATGCACGCGGCGGCAACGGTGATACAGCGAGGCTATCGTTCCATGCGAGCTCGCAGAATGGCTTGCACACCGATAAGGTGAGTCACACTTCATCTTGAAACTATAATAATAAACGTTTATTTATCACCAAAACCGAAATACAGAAAAAACAGTTACAAAATAGCTTAAGCATAGCAAAATAGTATTTCGATTGAGTGAGTTTATTGATTTCGTTATGATAGTGAGCGTGTTTCGAGTTGCAATTGGTAAAGATTTTATTGAGGTTTAATCTCAATACATAACGTTCTCATTATTACGATCAAGTTGATGTGAAATAAATTTACACTACGCGCTTCTCATACAGAAGAGATTCAGAAAGTGAAGTTATCATTTTTGGAATTTAGTGTTTCCATTACCGAGGATGATTTTACAGAATAACTCGGTTTTTAGGATCCCGTAGTTCATGACTCGGGACCCTTATAGATTCATTATGTCCTTCCGTCCGTCCGTCCTCGACCTACCGCCCAAACGGTTGGTGCTGGAAAGATAAAACTTGAATATGTGATGTAATTACAAAATATATTTTTATTTGGAGTTGGGGATGATTCTCTTCCTGGCATCTACCCCATCGTGTGGGGTAGACATTGTGAGATTTTTAAAACCAGTATTCGATTTAGGTATCAATGTGCGAGTTATTCTACTTTAAAGCGCTTTTAGTTTTGTAAAAACAGCCCCCCCCCCCCATGTAAAAGCCAAACGACTGGCTCAAAAACCTGAAAAAAGTCATGATAGTAGTCCATATATTGAAATTTCTAGGAAGATTCCACAATAGAGTACATACAATTGCAGAGATACATATAATATACAAAGTATTATTGCCATTGAACGGACCTCAAGACATTTTTCGTGTGCGTTAATAAGTAACAATCCATTAAAAAACGTAGAATTAAGGGTTTGGGATTGTGTATGCACTTTGGAATAGATAGAACTAGTATTTAAGATCAATATTGGCTCACATCTTGTTACAATAAACTACATAAACCGTTCGTATGCCAGAACATGTCTTTTGGAGCTAGTGCTCATACTTGTTACGTTTATGATCTTAGATCCAAGATTATTGTACAACAGTTCTAATATAACTTTTGAATTAATTATTCATATGCAGAAGGACATACTCACAAAGACGTCAAAATCAAGCAGCTAGGAAGATTCAACAATTCATGAGGCAGTCCAAGATCAAGTAAGTAATGTTCTCTTCTTTTTTAAATTGTTCTTCATTCGTCTTTTAATCACGTGTCGTAATGGGGGGGACACCTTATCTCTTGAACTTAATCCGACGTGGTGTTTCAAGCAGGAACCTTTATAAGATTTATGTATTTTTATTACGTGTATAGGTCCATAGGTTATGCTCGTTATACGGGCGCCGCCAGTCGGGGCTGGTCATCTCACAACTTCTATTTATTGTTTAATTATTTTTGGATACTACCTGTGTAAATATCAGCATCGTTACATTGTCCTCACATTTAATGAAATGCCTTAAGCAATGTAACCAAAAATTGTAAAAAACCATGTTGGAAAAGAGTGTTCATGGAGTTTCTTGTCTGTTCTTTTCCATAGGATCTACGAATTGGAACAGACAATTAGCTTCACGACTGACTACTGGCTGACTACTTGACGTTTCAAAAGTGCCGTTGTATGGTTTATTGGAAATAAAATGGTTTGATTTGGTTTGATTTGATTTAATACGTTTAACGGGGCTTACAGTGGGGTATTGGATTGAAATCAAACCCAATAAACTCATACAGTTGCCTCGGTGTTGCCTGAGTGTAGCGCCTAACATGCTCGTGATATTTTATAGGATTTATCTACCGCACTGTGATTCAGTAAAAGAAAAGTCACAGACAAGACAGTATTAATTAATGGTGAGTGAAAAGTATGATGTATGTCTGTTACGCAAATAAATAGAAAGGAAAATTCGAGGTTAGTTTTATAGGTAAAGAAAAAGAAGGTAATTAAAGAAAACCTGATAGGAGTGTAAATAGTAGATATTTGATAGGAGAAGCTTATTTGGTGAAAAGTATTAAATTCATTAGCTTAATTTAAAAGGTTGATTAGGGTCGTTACTTTTATTAAGAAGTAGCTTTTTTACCACCCGTTTTTAGGGTTTCGAAGTTTATGACTCGGAACCCTTATAGACCCGGAACCCGTCCGTCGTAATATGTGTTGTAATTACGCCGACAAAGTGCTATAATGAAATTGACAAAAATATTATTATTTGGGGTACCTCCCCTACACGTAAAGTGGGTATAATTTTTTTTTCTGGTGGCTACCCCATCGTGTGAGGTATCATTAGATAAGTCTTTTAAAAACATTAAAGGGTTTCTACGACCATTTTTTGATTTAGGTTTATGTTTGCGCAAAATTCCACTTTGAAGGGCACTTTTTTATAAAAATAGTCCCCCCCCCCCCATTCTAAAAGCTAAACGTGCGTCCGGCGTGGGCCAATGGACGCGCACTTTATAGGTAAACTATAACGGATTAGATGACTTTGTTAGTTCAGGAGTTATAGAGGCTTAATTTGTAAAAGGCGCTTCCTTAAAAACGTCATACAAAAATAACGCATTAATAAGTAAACATAACAATTATCTATTGGATACTATTTTAAATCTACATACCATTATGGGTGACTGAGGAACCCTTTCCTGTGCGTGGCCTGACACGCACTTGGTCGTTTTTGTCTGTGCGGTAATCCCCCCAGATACCACCAGTTCGTGGTTATGGGGTAGAATGGGAAATTCCTGGAATCCCGACGCACCTCGTGCTATCTACCTATGGCTGGCAGATGACCTACTTCAGAATAGAACCCTTTTTATATGCTAAATTTAATTGAAATCAGTTTAGTGGTATAGCCATAAGAGACAGACAGATTAAGTTTCAAATTTATAATTAAAACTGGCAATTTGGATGTTTATTTCTCTTTCTCGCTTAAAAATATTCGTGTGTCGCAAGGGACAAATTACGAATCAGAGATAATAATGCACACGAGAATTGTAAATCAGATTTTCTCAAAGAATAACTTATCAATTTCTTACCAGATTTCTTACTAGTTCTTATACATAGGAACAACATTTTACCGCGTAACTAGAAATAGCAATGTAACGTTTCGGGCCTGAAAAGGCCTACTTGAAACAAAAGCTTTTAATTTTTAATCTTCGTATAAATTTTTTATACGAAGATTAAAAATTAAAAGCAAATGCTATAGTTACGTAGAGATGTTGATCATAAATAAAACTGGTTCTATCTTCAATAGCTTAACAGTTCTCAGACTTCCTTTTTCTGATTCAAAAATGATTATCTACATATCGACGTTGTTATCGCAGCAAATCTGATTATCAATTTGTTATATACTTATTTAATCTATACTAAGTGCACCTTTAATTCAATGTAGATGTTAGTTTAATCCTTGTACAAGCATATATCTATTTTATTACTTTATTCAAAAGTAATAGGTGCGTCCCTAATCAAAATCATTTCTCTCATAATATCTCTAACAGGAAAAACTTTCCGGAACCAAAATTGAATAAGTGTGTCATCCAATCGGTCTTAACCAAATAATAAAAATGTTATTTCGTAGATTTATTTCGTTTATATCCACATTACGGAATTGTTTATCCAAAAACGTGACACTGCCTTGCATCTTAAATGAATAGACGAAATTGTATAATTGTATTTTCGTGAGTGACCACTCGGTGGCAGTTGGGAACAGATATGAAATTTTGTTTAGGTGTTGTTATTCTGGGGATAAACATTCCCTACTTCAAAGTTTAGAAATAGCTTCATACAACAATAAAATTTTATTGTCTACTGTTGAACACAGCCTCTCCTTAGAAAGGTTTTGGCTTGGCATACCACGCAGACAGGACTGATTGGTAAATGGTATATTATATTATGTTCTCTATACATTGCTGTTGTTCTGTGTAATTTATTCCTTTGATCGGCTCTTACGACTTCTACAGGATGAATACATCTTCCTAGCCCATGTTCCCAAGTTTATTTGGGGTCATCTACTAGTTCAATCGGTTTTACCTGAATTTCAGTTTTTCCACTTAGCGACTGTCATCGGACCTCCGCTACTCTAAGAACTACTACGCTACTCTAAGGGAGAACTGAAATTCGAAGGTTGAACTAGTTGTTAGTATATTTTAGGGCACTAACTTCCCAAACAACGATTGCCATAGATGTTCATGACAACCGGGACCGACGGCTTTACGTGCTCTCCGAGGCACGGGCGTGAATCATCGCCAAACTTCCAAACTCCGGGCTGCTATTAGGAAATTCCTTAGAAAAACCCAAAAAGACTTTTTGGCCCGACCCGGGATTTGAACCCGAGACCTCTTGATTAGCAGTCGCATACGCTAACCACTAGACCAACGAGGCAGTTCTATAGAATGAATACAAATGGTAATATTTTGAATACCCAATCCATCACCGATGGTGTTATAACTTTGAATTAACCCACACGATCTTATTCTTTATTTTCTCCGCTCGTGTGTTATGTACATTGCAATTTGAGATTGCTAATCCTGGACGATTTTTCGATACCGGGATTTTAAGAAAATTTTAAACAAACAAAATTTAAGTATGAAAGATAACAAACTTTTAATAAATAACAAAAGGAAAAAAAAAAACAAATGTGAATTACAAAAAAACTAATTAAACAGATAACAAAAGATTTGTTACATTTATTCATATTTTTTCGTCGAATTTAGTTTGTTTTATTCCATTTGTTACCGTTTTGTTATCATTTCTTGTTTTTGTTTGTTAGGTTTTGCTCTTTCAATTTGTTACAATTATTCGTGTTTGTTTGTCAAATTTTACAAGTGTCAAAGTCTCACATGAAATCTACTTCCTTTCATTTGAGCCGTAAACATAGTCTTCATTTTATTATTTTCGCCAAATCTCGACAAAGTAAATTGTTTTAAAAATTACTTAATTACAAATTTGAGGATTAAATATTTCCAAATCATATCTTAAAGTTAAAGAAAAAGCGTAGGATCATGTTTGAGTTATGTATATGTAGGTCTCTTTTGTTGTGTTTACTACCATTGTCAAAAATTTCAATGCCTAATTAAGCGTGAATTTATTTTAAGAACAATGAGATTAACTTTGTTGAGCTTAGAAAACTTTCGGTTAAGACTTGAGTGGAACAGAAAAGGTTTTAATAGTCCGGGAATTTGTTTTTTTTTGGTAAAATGATTTTCAAAACCGTTTCAGCAGAAAATTGCCCACTTACAACTGCACAATATGAAAATAATATCTCTTTCTCTCTTCAATATATTTGTATAGATTTGAATTTTTAGATTTGAATTTGAAGATTACACTAAAAGATATTTTTAAATAAATCAGAATAATATGTAATTGCGATAAGATAACATACATTTTTAACATGGTTAGACTTGGTACACCAAGTTAAAATTTGCAATTTGTTCCTATTTTGCAACAAGTGAACTTTATATCCAGAGCATTTCATGACTTGGCATGAACATGTAAAAAGCGTGGGGTGACTTTAATGAAATATTTTCGGCAAGCACCCCACGATTTGTTACATTAAAATTATTTTCTACTTTTTAGTTTAAAAGCGTGTTTGTTTAGTTTTTTCAAAACTATTTTTTTTTGTAAAAAAAAGATCGAAAAAAGACTAATTTGTTTAAACATTTTTTGTAGTTCTTTTTTTTAGATTTTTTTTTATAGTTAGTGTATTGTCATCGGTTCTCGATAAATCTACAAAGTTTGAACGAAAGCTGGCCCTTTAAAGTGGATCAAAATCGCACCCAAAGGAGTCGGTTACAAACATACGAACAAACATACAGGTGAAGCTAATAAAAAGCGTGTAAAAACGAACAAGAAGATGAACAAACTAACATTGTTCTACTTATCTTCCCTTATCATTTTTAATTTGGGCGGCACGTTATAGGAAGTCTAGTTTGGTATTCCAATCATGTGATCTTAGAATAAAATTATTGTCTTAGAAAGGATGTTATATATTATATAATAAGTATGAAAGGATAATATGATATCAAACTAGGTTCTCAGGTAGGGTTTGTAAGATATCTTTATTTTCATCAAGCCGAGGTAATTATTATAGATTCGTTGGTAATTCAATATCTGTGACCTTAAATGTTCGAATATGTAATACATTAGCGTCAGGCGGTTTTACAAGATGCTAGTCTATATGTTATGTTCTATATAAACACAGTGAGTTATTCAATAACTTGGTAAAACATATTTAGTTACATATTAATATTCTAAACAAAGAGTTTTATCTCAGACGATGCTAAAAGAACAAAAGCAAAATACATTTCTAGATGTTTCATTTTAACTTTCATCTAATTAGTGTGTTAATGAAAACTGTCACCGATAGGTAAGGTTAATAAAGTTTAGTATGTATTGTAAAGCATTAAGCCTTTTTCATAATTTTTATTGAAAAAGTGAACTATTTACCTAAAGCAGTGAAAATTTCATAGTTTAAAAGTTTCCTATTCCTATTAACAATTTATAAATTTTAAAACATAATTAAATGTTTGACATTATGTTTAATATATACGGCTATAATATGTGTTGTATTTCTCAGTTTCGATGTTATAAGTAGACATGTTTCATGAAATGAAACTTTTTTATTCACTTTATCATATTAATGAGTTTCTTCGCTTTGCTTTCAAAAAAGTAATAACAGTATTATGATTATGTTATTCTTCCTTCCTTGATGTATTTTTTCCTTCCAAAATAAATATTTAAACAGTAAATATCAATCTTTTCCCGAGATTTGTAAATGTACTTTCAAATTGACGATAGGCAAATATTCTGTTCATGACGAACGAAGAGGGTCGTTTCAAAGAACAACTTTTAAGGTTCAAACTTAACCTGTTACAGATTTTAATAAGAAAGTTGAATATTTACATAAAGTGACAAAGCCTTTTGAATGACTTACAAAATATATCAAGCACATGGTCCAAATAAGGTTAACATATTAATTAATACGATAACATACAATTTTAACATGGTTAGACTTGGTACACCAAGTTAAAATTTGCAATTTGTTCCTATTTTGCAACAAGTGAACTTTATATCCAGAGCATTTCATGACTTGGCATGAAAACTAACTTTTTTGTAAAAACTTTTTTTTAAAATACACAAAAAAAAAAAAAAGTTTGTATATACTAGCTATAAGTTGTTTATCTGAATAAATGTATTATTATTATTATTATTATTATTATAATTAACAATTTCTCATGTCTGATAGTGATAAAAACTAAAATAAAATATTATTTCGGCAGTTTAAAATATAAGTTATAAGGTCCAATACGTTTTATAAACGGTTTATTATTCAAATTACTGAAACGAAGACGAAGAGATAAGTCAAATTTATTTCCAAAACGTCTCAAATACAAAGTGAAAAAATGGAGATTAAATCCTGTATTTCTATGATCTGTGAATGTAATAGTAGATTCACAAAAATAGACTGATAGCAATCTTAAAATTAATTTTTTTACTAAAGATGAATCAGAATTTGGTGATGCTTAAACTTTATTGTCAATTGTTTTTTTTTGTCGAAACTATAGCATTATAGTGTGATCAGTGTACCGGCTGGTTAGTTGCTATCGTGTGTTAATTGCTGAAGCCGTTATGATATCAATATATCTAAAATGGTTCCTATTACCGTTAAATCGTTGAAGTTTCTAGAAAAAAAGGTTTTGTAACCACATCTCAACCAATAAGTTCAGGTATTCGAAACTCCACCATCATATGCAAATAGTATACTAGCTTTAGCCCGCCCCCTCCCTCGCATGAATGTCAATTTTCGTAGTAAAGTCGTGCGTGTCACTACTTGACATGTCCTTTCATGTCCTTCTTTATGAATCAAAGTATCTCCATTATAAATTTCATTGAAAACAGTTTTGCTATGAAAATATAACAGAGAGGCACGCAGTCATTTGAAATGTCAAAAATACCTACATGGTTCTATATAATTATAGGCTAATGGAATTCAATTTAAAAGCAAAAATTGAACGCTTTTAGTATCGTTATTTTCTTTTAAAATACACTCAATTCTTTTCCATTTGAATTTAATGAGCGCAAAAGAGGATTCGAATATTCTAGAGAATTAAGATCGTCCCTTATTCGTTGGCACGGTTCACATTAATGCTAAATTAATTTTGGGGTACCGACTTGTAGCCGATCCCCTCCGAAGTAATCTAAGCCGGCATCAGTTTGTTACTTTATGAATGAAACATTTTAGCTTTTCGTGAAACTTAGTATCTGTGGTGAATAGATAAATCAACTGTAGCTAAGTTTGTTTCTTGATTTTGATAAGGGAATCTTTAGCGCCAGATTTCGTTAAACTTTTAGAATTGTTGTTTTATTAAATTAAATCTGAGCTTTTGTTCAAGCTTGTTTATGCGAGTTGGGCACGTTTAGGGTTTACATTTAGAAAAGTTTTTAGGTCTATCTTAGTGTCTTTAGTTATGTGTGTTATATTTCGTTGTGATAAGATCTTTGTTGAACTTGTTTTAATTATTTTCAAAGAAATATCCTACATTACTGTAAGAAAATTTTGATGACGAAATTTGTTTTTTACCGACTGCATCTAAACAATTGCAATTATTCTTTCACGCTGCTTAGCACATGGGAGGAATTCACGACTAACGTAAGTTCTTATAGGAATATATAAGTGTGTAGCAACAATACTCTTTTTTCAATTCTTTTAAGACTGGAGCTTTTTATATTACTTTTACACGTACCTATAAAGAGTTCAAAAAACATTATCATACTGAAAATTTGTGACGTGTTTCTTAATGTTTGGCAGATCAATAATTTTCTTCTGTTTAAAGTTGTTACGAATTGTCTAAATTTTATGTAAAAGTTTATGTACATAATTGGTGCCGGTATTAAGTAATGTTTTTATTAAATTTATGTCAGGTTGCAGAGCGCACAAGCCGAAAACGTGAGGGTGGTCCGGCCATTGCCGGATGCCCGCCGAAACTCATCGCAGCGCATCACCAGTACACCAACCATGCCCAATAGGTGAGATTCAGTACCGCTAAATGAGTATATAAAACTTAAATTTGGAGGAATCTACAACTGATAAGCGATATGAACACGAGTCTTGAGATTAAGAACGTGACAGTTGAAAAAATTAAATAGTGGTTCTGGTACATTATATTTTATAATCGCCAAATTTTTGCTAAATTCATCGAAAAGGCAGTTTTATAAATAATTATACTAATGAAGAAGGAAAAAAAACTAAGAAAATAATTAAATTCTGAATTATATTCTGTTTAATAAGTAAAATATTTATATGTTTGTTTTGTAGGATCGTCGATTATCTTGCACCTGAATCGCCAATGAACGTCGACGATGACCTTCTACTCGAGCTTCTGTTCAAATGACGCCAATTCTTAACAAATATCAACCATTACACCGTTGCGTTAAACATTTCATTTCGTATCAATATATATCTTTTCATTTGTTCTAATAAGTTATATTTAACACCAACTGCCTTTGACATTATTAAATATACCTACTGTCTGATATAACTAAGCTAATTTTACGAAACAGGTTTCTTATCGGAGTTGTGAACTTACTCAGGCCTTGTCTATTAGAAATGTGTTTTCAGTTCTTTTTATAATCATACTTATTAGTCAATACGAAGTTTTGACTATCTCGTTCAGTGGTTATAACATCACCACCGCGTTACGGTTTATATGTAATAATGGTTCTGATTACTAATCTTTCTGATCAGATTTAGATGATTTGTCGATAATCCTTCAAAACATCAAATGAATCTGTGCAGTTTAATCTGCGCAAACAATTATCGATAATTTCTTGAGACGTATGGACTCGTTTATTTATTTAATTTCCTTAGAAATGACTTGTTCAGAGTTTAGATTTCGATTCATTCTTTATTTTAAACTCTTCAGGTCATAGACAGGGTTATATTTAGTATAAATTTTATCGTATTTGTATTATATTTTCATAACGTATTTTTGAGATATTCGTTTAGAACATTTATTGGAATTATATTTTTGAAAACTCTAAATTGGATGTAAAGTAATTAAACCTAGATCATCAAACGCATTAGCTGGTGACTTTTCGTGATGACGCGATAGGTTTGAATTTCATGGAAAATCTTAAAAAAATGAAACACATTAATTCACATTTGCAATTCACGACAATTGCAAGCGATTTGAAAATGAACATAAATATGGTCTTTCTTTTGTTTATCTGTTCCAAAATTTAGATCGTTTCAAAACTTATATTCTATTCTATGGATTATTTCAGCGATGGAGTTTAAAATATGTAGGTTAAGTACAAATTCAAAATATTAAAGCCACTGTTCTTATAAAGTAGATGCACTTAGCGTATAATACAATAAACCCGACGAGCTGTGAGTATTTTGAGATTTTATCGTATTTAAGAGAAATAAAAGTAATTATGCAGTTAGTTTCGGTCGAAAGTTTACAATAGGTTTTATTCCAGCCTAAATAGTTTTAATTCTTTTAGTCTATGCAGTGAATTTGCAGCCTTAGATATCATCGAACATGTTCTACGATTTTCGAGACTCCTTTAAGATTAAATCGTATCTTATGAAATAAACCTTCGACCGTTTGTAATAATGTTTTACTTTACTTATTTAAAGTCATCTTCTCGAGTTTCTCTTACTTCTTGTAGTTTTACGATTGCGTCGTTGAGTTTATGTTCCTCCTCCCCTGGTTCCTATTCTAATAAGTACGAACCTTTATATGAATTTTCATCGACTACTACATCTACCATTAGTTCTTTAGATAGAAGTTTTGTTTTTAGATCCTCGTTATTTCATGCTAAACGCCATACTTACCTAGAGTTCATGAAGAAATAAGGTTGTGCACCACTAATATAGAAAATAAAAACCTAAATATTCCCCTTTTCTGAATTCTCTGATATTTTAAAGTAGTTAATATAGTAAAGTTTTATAGGATAAGAAATAATAGAATAATCATAGCTTAACCATAAGAAGACGTGCTACAGTCGAGATATTTTCGATTCGTATTTTTATAAAGCAAAAGTTTCGAAACGATTAAGGACGCTTTGCTTGAGCAGGGCCCCGGTACTTTGAGTTCACGACTTTTCTTCAACTATCTTGTTTAACTTCTTGGTTTAACATTTAGTTTTATGATCTTTATTGATACTTCAAAATAATTATTTTGAAAGTTTTAATATTCTGAAATTTTTCATTCCAAATGTTCGTAACATTCCGATATATTCCTGTTTTTTTTATATTTTAAGAGGCCCAGATTTGAAATTTTGTAGGTAAAAAGCGTTGGTGAATTCACAGCAAAAGTTAAATTTTTTTCACGTTCAATATTGAGCGGAGTTTTGTTGGGAAAGTACCAATTTTTTTTTTGATTAGAGGAAAATAAAACACGCGACGAGGATTGAGAAAAACCGTCCAATTGTGGCGGCTTTTGCACCCTCCGGTGGCTAGCGGCAGAAGTCGCAAATATAGCGGGTATCTGCACACACAGTACTGCGTGCGTGCGGGGGTCACAGCGCTTCGAGCGCAGAGTGGGGCGGCCGGGGGCGCACTAACACAACACGTATATTTCATATTTTTGGATTGCTAATTTTAAGATGTTATATTTATATATGTATATGTAGTAATGGCGAGTACGATACCAGTATTTCGAGATGTATTGCGCCAAAAGTTTTGATGTATTATTTTCCATAAAGTTATTCTGTCTTTTCTGTTTTAATTTTCGAACAAATAGTTCGTTTAGCTAGTGGTCATGCTTAAACATATATTTTTAGATAGCGTGCACGATTGCTTCAAGAGCGCTGATAATATTGTTCAAAATACGAATACGGGTGGAATTGTGAACGAAGAATAAATTATTAAAAATATTTTACATAGTAACGCGGAACCTCTGAAAGCAATAATATTTTTATGGTAAAATAACCTCCCGATTTGTAAAGAAAAAGTGTATTTTAATATCTACGCGATCGTCACAATACAGATAATATAGATGCTTCTTAGTGCCGCCGGTGACTGTGCTTCTCTTATTTTTCTGACTTATTAAATAAATATTATCGTGTATTTAATTGAATGAAATAAATAAAGAAGTCAAGTATTGTGATTAATAAGTTATTATATTTTTTCGATAGCATAAAATGTCAATTAGATAACAATATAAAAAAGGAACAAAATATGTATAATTTATTTTTAAAATGTTTTTATCATTGACACATTACGCTTTTATTTCTTCAAGTAAACGAAAGCAATAAATGATACATATTATATTATAAATGAAAGTAAAAGAGGCACACTTACGGCCGGGCTTAGTAATTGACCACAGCTAAAAGATAGTGCACTAGAAGTAGATATAGTTAGATAAATTACTATTACTATAAGAAATGATAAAAAAAAACTTGAAATCTATACATAGAATTTAAAACTAAAAGTTTAACTACTTAATACTTTTATTATTAAATTATAAGAAGCTTGTTCACACATTTTAACTTCATATTTAGTAAGTATTCATAAGACTAAAATGATAGAAATTGTTACTAACTGGTACTGGAAGAGAATATTAGTGAGACTATGGTTGGAGTTTCTTTTTAATTTTAGAGTGGGCCGTTAGTGGTGAGGCTATATGAATTATTATGCCAAAGGCACGATTATTTTAATAATAATGTGATATTAATTGCAAAAAGCATTGTTTTTAGCCATCTATGATTTTTAAATAGTTGTAATTATTTAATATACTTGTATAATAATAATTATAATTTTAATGTGTATGTTGTTTAAGCAACTTTGACAGTTACTTCTTTCGCGGTAGCTTGAAACTAATACATGGCCGTTACAATAATGTTAGTATATTTTTCTATTTTTTTTAATTTATTTATAAAATATACTAATATTATTTAAATAAAACGGCTTCATGTTGTGTAATTAATTGTTTTTTAGTCAAAATGAGCCTGCCTAAAGTATATTGCATATCACTTAGATACTTAATTATAAATTTGAACCTTTTTTAACACACTATGATATTAGTTTTTTTTTGTAATAAAATGCTAGATTACTAGAAAATTTGTCTCTTTTGTAGTTGCTAAACCTTTTCAATAGGGTTGTAATGCTATAAAACCGAATCATTTATTCAGTAGCTTTTATATTAATTATTTATATTTCATCATAAAAATTATTATTAATTGTTTTAACACTTTTAATGTTATATTTAGTAGGTTGCTATTATATATTTAATAATTATTTCCTAGTCATTTAAAAATATAAAAATTGTATATTTTCTTTTATATTAATTAACGGTGTCATTACAATCCTAAATCTTAATAGCTGCTAGTATTATTGCTTTATAAACAATTTTACATACCTACATTACGAGCGTTTAATAGTGAATTTTAAGAAATTATAATTTTATTTAATTATTTTAAAGCAATCTTAAGCGTTATAGTGTAAGATTTTCTTTGAATAATAGCGATTATAAGAAATTGTTATGTACTGCCAGTTTCAAGGTTTCTAAAACACCAAATAGAGGGAAGTGTGAATGTGGATTGTCCGATCGAACAACTTAGAATCTCTGTAGTTTTTGCTTTTGTAAAAAAGCTATTGTGCTAATATAAAGTTACATTCGGTTAAAAACAAATGTATTTATATAATTTTAATCAAATATATAAATATTTGTATATTCTATATAATATTTATAATTTCTTTTTTTATAATGCTGAAAATATATTATTTCTAAGGATGCATTCACAATTTTTTAATTTATCGTCATTACTTACTGACCTAATTAAAATTTTACTTTACAAAATGTATTGACATCAAATCTTTTTGCAAAAGCTATCGATTTTATACAGTAGAAAAAACTAGACAAATTGTATAAAATAATCATTTGATTAGAAAGCTAGGGTACGGAAAGCGGTGTTTCGAATGAGAAAACGGGTACTGAAAATTTAGTGGTAGAGATAGAGAAAATGGTATAGAAAAGCCTGAATAACATTACATTACATCTGGTCTGAATACATGAATTAAAATGAAATGGGACTAAACTATTAATAATTATAAATTAATTATATTCTGTATTAAATTTAAATTATTAATATCTAATGTTAGTTTCGTGTATCTATGGATGTAAAAAAAATCCTTTTAGGCTTAAATAGTAAATCGTTACGTTACAGTTTGATTATGATACTGTATCATACTTTTACCATACGAGAACTTTGATTGCGCGATGCAGCATTAGTAGTTAATACGTAGTTTGTATTGTTTTATTGTCTGTGAAAGATATCTCACAACAATTATTAATATTAGTAGTGAATTTACTAGGTTCATGTGAATGCATCCTTAAATAAACTCTCAAAGATATATCAGGGGTAGGTTCAAATATACTGTGTTTGAACCTCTAACCTTTTCTTATTTTAATCGATTCACCATAGAATTTTACTTTAATTTTGATTGGCAAACAGTTGTACTTTAATAAAAGTAAAAAAAATAAGACTATTTTGTTGAATAGTTACTGCAATATTATTGTCACTATTGTATTGTATTCTAAGCTATTGGACAAAGAATGTTTGATGATGAGATGTTGGTAAAGTGTACTTTGAACAAAAAAATAATCTTCCTTTGTAATTATTATAATCTATAAACACTACAAAATTGTGATTCAAAGCAATTTAAAATATTACTGCTGATTATATTTTGTGTTTTATTTTGTATATTCCTCTCCGTATACCCTCTCCTGAAAAACAAATTGTAATTATGGTAAAACAATATAATAAATAAATATTAACTGCCTTTTTGGTCTACTGCTAATCAAGAGGTCTCAGGTTCGATTCCCGGGATGGACCAAATGTTTGTATGATCTGCAAATATTTGTTTCGAAGTTTGGGCGTTTTCTATGTATAATATGTATGTTTTTAAAAAATAAAGTAAGTATAGTAATTATACTTACCTTAATTAATTAATTAAACCTCCTTTCTAAGGAGAGGCCTATGTCCAGCAGTGGACTGTTAAAGGCTGTTGATGATGATGATGATAGTATTTATATCAGTTGTCTAGTACCCATATTACAAGCTCTGCTTATTTAGTAGGACTAGATGAAGTCGTGTGTTGGAAGTGCAATATATATTGAATGTATAGAAATGAATAGCCAACAACGCTAGAAATATTATAGTGCATAAGTGCACTTTCAAACACGGGAGCACTCGCTGTTCCCTTATTCTCATATAAACCGATGCGACGACTATCCAAATCCATCGGAGAATGATCAGCCACAGGACTGTAATTATTTCTTTAATCGGAAAAACTCAATAATACTCTGAGGCTTAACCTGGAATTTGAACCCTGACATCTAGATCTTGACACGCTAACCGCTAGGCCAATGAGGTAGTATTTTAGTATGTATTTAGAAATAGCTTTGCCGCCCGCGTGTACGTTGGTTATTGTAATAAAAAGTGATCTGTATCCTTTCTCGAGCTCTAAACTGTCGGTGTACAAAATACTGGTTTAATAGTTTTGGCCTGAAAGCGCAGCAAACAGACAGAGCTACTTTTGCAATTATAATATTATTAAGGATATCAATGAAGACCCGAAATATTCATGTACTAAATTACGGTCGAACCTAACAGATGTAAATTCTGTCACTGGTAATGAAATTACTATCAAACATTATAGTTTGCCTTCAATAAACATAATGTGCTGAGTATCTAATACGTATGAGTTAACCTTGCCAAAAGCATACATTCAATTTTTAAGTACACTAAGAGCAAGGACAAGTGACCCTTAGGTGATAAAAACCGACCTCTTAAAAAACTTGCAAGGCTTATCTCCTTTTCAATAAATTATACGAAGAAAGGTTATACCAACCATAATCCTTAATTTATGAAAAGCTAAAAGACTTGGATAAGGGGAAGAAAATGAAGTTTTATTGCATAGACTATTACAAGGTATTATCTTCGTGGCAACGTAGCGGTTTAAAAATGTATTTATCTCATGGATCAAACTTGACATGGTGGATGAGAAATTACGATGAATGTTTTATTAGAAATAATCTGATGCCCGCTACTTCATCAATGTAAAAGTTTAACTAAAACATTTTAGGTAAAATCGATGATGAAATTCTCGCAAAGAAAACAGAACCGTTTCGAAATTCGTTGCTGACAGTTAAATATTTAATTTAATTTGTGTAACGTTATTTTGTATGTATTATTAATGTATAATCTACATTGTGTATAATCTACTTATAATTGAATGCCGGAGTTGGTAGATCGTGTTTTTATTTAGAACTTTTGACACGTAATGCCTAGATTCGTCTTGTCCAAACAGTTGGTGCCAGAAATATGTAACTTTGCATGAATGTGTGTTGTAATTACGTCAGTCGACAAAGTGTTGTTTGTTGTTGTTTGTAAAATCAGAGCGCCCCCCCCTCTAAAAGCTAAACCGCTGGCTCAAAAATTAAAAAAAAAATCATGATAGTAGTCCATACATTGAACCTCAAAGGAAAACTATAGCGGTTTAGACAACTTTTTTTTATTTCAGGCGTAACTTGTAAAATGGAAAATTTTGTACAAAAATGACGAAATAATTAGTAAACATAATAATTGTCTATTGGACACCATTATAAATCAACCTAACATAATGGGTAACTATGGAACCCTGTTTTATGCATGGCCTGACACGCACTTGGCTATTGATTTAAATTTTATATATGGCTATAATTTAACAAGAAGTCGCTAAGCAACTCAAAGGACCTACGATTTTAGAAATGATATCGATTACCTTCGTCTATTGTTTTATTCCAATTCAGCGAAATATTGTACTGCTTCTCATGTATAATAATTTTCTTTGCTTATGCCACTGTTAATTCTTCTATTCTTAATCAAATAATTCTGAAATCCAGCCTCAGAACTAAATAGATTGATCGTATAATGCTCTTTATAGGGCACGTAAAATTTTAATGACCGCATATTTTATTCGTACGCTGCTCAGAGCTTTGATTAAAAACCTTTTGGGAATACCCAATCGTTAATACGTGATCATCCCTTGTGATTAAATGGGAATATGCCTATTATTATAACTAGCCTCTATAGAGATATCTTTCAATTATGAGATATTTAATGAGAAGTGATCATTTATGGTGTAACTTTCACTAGCGCAAATACCTTAGTTTCATAATATAAGGTTTTGAAATATTTTTTTACCTGTGAATAAAAACTCATAACGTAGTTGAACTGGTATAATATTAGTAATTACTATATAAAAAAATCGGCCAAGTGCGTGTCAGGCCACGCACAGGAAAGGGTTCCTCAGTCACCCATAATGGTACGGGGATTTAAAATCGTATCCAATGGTTAACTGTTATGTTTACGTATTAATGCGATAATTTTGTATGTGGTTTTCCAAGTAAGCGCACTGTACACGTTAAGCCTCTATAACCCCTGAACTAACAAAGTCATCTAATCCGTTATAGTTTTCCTTTAAAGTTCATTGTATCCAAACTTTAAAGGAAAACTATAGACCACCACGATCAAGAATTTTTCCAGATTTTTTGAGCCAGCCGTTTAGCTATTAGAGGGGGGGGGGGAGCCCTGTTTTTACAAAAAAGTCCCCTTTAAAGCGGAATTTCTCGCAAACGGATACCTAAATCAAAAATTTGTCTTAAAAATCCTGTATTGTTTCCTAATCGTTTACACGATGTGGTAGCGGGGAGAAAAAGAAAACATCCCCACTTTCCGTGTAGGAGAGGTACCCTAAATAAAAATATTTTTCATAATTTTATTGTAGCAATTTGTTGACGTAATTATAACACATATTTAAGCAAAGTTTCATCTTTCTAGCACTTGCCGGTTGGACGGTAGGTCGAGGACGGACGGACGGACGGACATGACGAATCTATAAGGGTTCAGAGTCATAAACTTCGGAACCCTAAAAACATAGAAATACATATCATTATTTGAAAACTTAAGTAAACTTAACAGAGTTTGTAATTATACTAAGCATGATATGATTGTTCTAAAGGTACCTACTATACATTAATTTTAACAAAAAACAATTAATAGAAACTATAAAGTAAAGAACATATTCCACACCAATACAAGTAATCATAATCCAGCTTTAGATGTGTACATGAAAACATCCGGGATTCTGACCCGGTCTGCAATTTATAGCCCACCCGGATTAGTACGGTCACTCTTGGATCCATCCAAATATTTCACGGCTAAAGAAATTCCTACCTATTTTTTCTTTATTGTTATGGGCCGATGTTTTCGTGTTCAAAGAATCTGCGAATGGACATGGGTTCTTTTTCGTCAAAACTACGTCAGATTTCAAACTAAGCAGCTTTATTTATATATATAAAAATGAATCCCTATTTCCCTTGGTCACGCCATCACGCGTAAACGGCCGGACCGATTTCTCTAATTCTTTATTTATAATATTCCTTGAAGTACGAGGATAGTTTTAAAGAAAAAATAAATATCTGATAAGTTATATTGGAGGGATTCCGAGAATGCAAAACAGTTGAGTGACGTTGAATCGACTGTTAGGCGGTGCGAAGTTCGCAGGGTCAGCTGGTATAAAATAATAATATGATGCATGATAATAAAATAAAGTGATTTTGTAATACTTGTTATCATCATCAGCCTCTCGCAATCCACTGCTAGATATCGGCCTCCCCCATTGCATGCCACTCTGATCAATTTTGGTCTTCTCGAATCCAGCTCCTGTCAGCCATTATGCGCAAGTCATTCCTCCACCAGACCGGTGGGCAACCTACACTACTTTTGTCGAGAAGTGGTCTCCACTCAAGAACTCTTTTAGAAGATATTTTGAATACTCCTTTGAATTTTAGGAGGCCGAACGGTCCAGAAGTATCTCTCAAGGCCGCTTTTTAAAAAAAAAACATGCTTTTAATCAGACAGAGTAGAGTCACTTTAATCTTAAATATACAAAAAATGCTTTTGAAATGTAATGAAAAAAGAAGAACTCAAAAAGATTATTAAATAGAAGATTGAAAGTGTCTCAACCTAACATTCAACCATTTCCTTCGAGGTAGAACTACACAGTTGCTTAGGCTGTTAGTACTATAAATACACCTTACTATATTATTATATGCTTTAAGAGGTCTTATGTAATTGTCATCAGATACACTCCATTTGTGTTAACATATAAATTGGAGTAATTATTTGAAAACGATTAACATTTCATGATTTATGCTATGATAGAAATTAATGTACAATCAGCAACAATAGTGAAGCTGTATAATTAGTGTTAATTTTTTAGTCTACAAGTCAATCTTTATGATAATAATGATGATAATCGATTTTAGATACAGTGGCCAGTATCATCTGAGACCAACCAACTGTAATAATATCATAAATATTGTAGAGCTCAAGTGCGTGCCTTAATGCAGGCCTATTTGTACTGAAATCAGCGTGGCTCTACTACCTTGAAAAGTGTCAGACAGAGTGGTCAATTATGGGTAAACGTCAGCGCAGTAGGAGGTGGCGATGCGACCATCTCAATCACTATGCCGTCTATCTCAAAATAGCTTAAATAGTTAAGACATGTTTAACACTTTTGTCGTTAACAGTACAATGTGCAAATTATTCTAATAAATATGTAGACATTCGTGTACCTTGGCATACAATTAGTGATATTAATGGCGTGGTTACACTATCTATGGGTATCGATATAAATGTTATTGCTTACGAGATGCCATTAGTTTGGGAAAGTTCAATGGGATGTTTAGTGGAAGTAGGTGTGCGGTTTGAATCGACGAGGTGACATTACTTAGAGAATATATTGTAGTCAGTTAGGTAACAGAAGGAGAAGATAAGTATGTGTTTAATGCAATTCATAAGCCACATTTTATAACTCTTGTTACAATAATCTGAAAATACTGTCAAGAATATTACGAAAACATGTATGAAATGCTATAAATGGTTGACTTAATATTATTATACTGAATTATAGAGGCAATAAAAAATATTTCTTTTTAAAATAAGGTTTCATTATTTACTACTAATATTATAAAGGAGAATATATATTATTTCTGAGTATATATGTATGTTTGTTGCTCTTTCACGCAAGAGCTACTCTGAATAGACTTTGATGAAGCTTAACAATAATATAGCTTACATATCGGAATAACGTATTGGCTACTTTACTGCCATGACGGAACTACACGCGGGCGGAGCCGCCGGCAAAAGCTAGTAGTACTATTTACTTCTTATTTATCTAGATATACTACTAAATTAATACCAGGATATGTACTTTAATCTTTTACTATTTTGATTATATGATAACATTTTTTGTTTCAAAAACTATCATGAAATATGAATAAAACAATTTCGAAAGCGGATTCTATATCTTGTGTTAAAATTTCTGACTGCCTGCCGATCCAGAGTTAGATGTAATAAAAACAGCTGATCCTTGTTTTTTAATAATAACTATTTTTATTAAAATTTTATAAAAAAATTACAATGTCTAAAATATAAAGGAGAAAAAAGCGGCCAAGTGCGAGTCGGACTCGCCCATGAAGGGTTCCGTACCAGCAAGTACATCAAATAAAAGTTCTTGTAGTTCGTTGTAACTTTCATCGATGTTTTTATACTAGTGTATTGATTGGATGAAAGGTATATTGCGTGTTACGATTTATGACGTATAAAAAAAAAAACTACTCACTAGATCTCGTTCAAACCAATTTTCGTTGGTAGTTTACATGGTAATGTACAACATATATTTTTTTTAGTTCTATCACTCTCTTACTTTAGAAGTTAGAGGGGGGGGGACACACATTTTTCCACTTTGGAAGTGTCTCTCGCGCAAACTATTCAGTTTAGAAAAAAATGATATTAGAAACCTCAACATCATTTTTGAAGACCTATCCATAGATACCCCACACGTATAGTTTTGATGGAAAAAAAAATTTTGAGTTTCAGTTCCAAGTATGGGGACCCCCAAAATGTATTGTTTTTTTTCTATTTTTATATAAAAATCTTAATGCGGTTCACAGAATACATCGACTGACTAAATTTCAACAGTATAGCTCTTATAGTTTCGGAAATAATTGGCTGTGACATACGGACGGACAGACAGACAGACAGACAGACACACAGACAGACAGACAGACAGACAGACAGACAGACAGACAGACTTGACGAATCTATAAGGGTTCCGTTTTTTGCCATTTGGCTACGGAACCCTAAAAAAGCACAAACTTTAGAAAAAGACAGTGAAACTTAAACCTTTTTGTTATGGATGTGACTTTATTTGCTGATTGTACGTGTAAAGTGCCGAATTACCAGGATAAAAGAATCAATATCATTATAGAGGCTTTTGTTCACAAAACCGTCGAATACAATAAATTTGAGGAGAATCTCGGTCGACGTTATTTAGAGTGAACGCCTTTGCACGCGGCACTGAATCGCGTTAGTGACATCGAATTAGATGCTTATTGGGATATTATTTAAACAGTAAATGTAGTTTACCTACCCTGGTTTTAGCTTTAGTTTTGGATTAGTGACTGTAAATTTAGATAAAAGTCCTGAATACATACTTGAATGAATTTTTAAGTGTAATAAAAACTATTTAAATTTTGTAAAATAGTACCAGTTCACGAGAGAGTGAAAATGGTGCTCACCATAAAAAAAAATTTAAAATTTAATAATAATTTCATTGAACACCCAATAGTTATACGCCAAATTCCAAATGAAATGCTAGATATCAAAATAGCCAATAATTACTACGGCCAGTGATCTACTGACTTCCAAGACTTATAATAAATGAAATACCAGTGGAAACAAGAAATAAAATAAATATAACATAAAACGAATAGTCAAAAATATATACCTACCTAAATTAAGCAATAATCTAATATATACTTTTAAAAAACAACAAAGTTATAATAAAAACTTGTAATCAATCATTCTGTATTTATAACAGGTAACACCAACCCTACCATGTTCTTATTAATTTTTGTAGTGATTCCCACATAATTTTGGAATTTTTGTATGTTTTGTTGATTAATCTAATTTTTCATGGATTGAGGAATGTCTATTTAACCAAGTTAAAACATGGGAGGTTTGATGGGTGTTTTGTAATTGTATATTGTTTTCTTATGTAAATAATTAAAAAAAACAGTTTCATTTTCACACTTACAAACATGAACCAGACATTCAAGAGATTCAGTTAAAATATGTCACGTGTATTGAGAGCAAGCATGAACGGGTGAAATGATAGAAATAATATTGAAATGGAAAATCAACTCTTCAATCAACGACATAAAAATTAAAATTGTAAATGTTTTACAGGCACTGTCAAGCTCTTATTGAGTGCTCTTTTGTTTTTTAAATAACTCCTGCAGTATGAGTCCCGCAGTAGTCCTGAGTCACGGTAACGGAAACGTAACGGTAAGTCCTGAGTAACAATTTTTTTTCAAAAATTTCTGAATCACTATGTGTTGTATTATGTGGGGTTTGAACCTACAATACTCAGCACTGTAGAAAGCGGTGAGGTACCTGGTTAAAAAGTCATTCGTGCAACCAATAATAATTTCATGCCAATACACAGACTTTTACACTTAATTTATAATGAGTAGTCAATTCGGATGCCTTAAGGAGAATACAGCGATCTATTCACACCGATTGGGAGGTTTAGCAGATAAAATACAGCCAACATTTAAACCACAAATTGATAAAAGAAGAACCAATAAATAAATTTTATTGTGTGTGTTAGAGCTGATAAAAATATTCAAATTTTAGGTAATTTGGCTGTGTAACAGGGAACGCATAAACAATGTAGATTAGTCTAAAGATGAATTAAACATTGATGAATAAATAAAGAAAATATATTATATAGGGTAAAACACCCAATTATTGGCACTTTAGTGTATGCTTCGTGTCAGTCTGAAATTAAATAACCATAAAATCTCATTTGCAAAAGCTAATAGACAAAACATAGGACAGAATCAAAGAAAATACTTTAATCTTTGTTTCTATAATCATTTTTATGTGATTGAATAGTATTAAATAAATATTTAACACTTCAATATGAAAGACTACAGAAAATCCTATTATTGGCATAGAATGTCCTAATATTGGCATTTACTAGTCTAATTATTGGCACGTAGTTAAAGTAGGAACTAGGTAGGTACCTACCTATCATTAAAATATAAAATAAGCCTACCTATATGTACTTAGGGTATAATTATTATTTTTCATATTTTTCGTTTCGAGTAGTCTACTATTTGAGCCCCACGTGCAAAGATGGTAGCCCGTAACCATTAATAATTGTATCTGATTTAACGCATTTATCAATAGTCTATTGCAATAACGGTACAAAACCGACTTCAGTAAGAGCTCGAGATGGATTGTCACGCCGCCACTCTAATACGGTCTTCTGCCAACCACCTTTTAGAGGTCTAAAAGCTGAGACATCTGCAGTCTGAAGCAATCGAGTGCAATTGGGATAAAGTGCTATAAGCACAATATCCAATGAGGAACAAAGCTCACTGACGGCGTAGGTGAGGTGAGTTTTGTGTCCATCTACAAATAAAATGACCGGGAATGGTAACTGATTTCGCACGAGATGCGGATGTAACACTTTCGGGAGAAAATTTCTGTTTTCATCCAGCCATTGTCACTTAGGCCTATACTCAATCTGCTGGTACCTTTGAAGCAATTTCACTCGGCAAGCACTTGTACGGGTATATAACAATAGGTGAGATAATATCGCCATTGGCATCAAAAGTAAACATTCAACTTTTAGCTGGGGCGTGGTCGATCTCATAAACATTTTTTGCTCCGTTTGGTGCTAAGACCACACCTGTCTTTGCGCAAAGAACGAAATTAGTTTCGTCACCATTTCAAACAATACGGTAGCACTTGCCGCAATTACTGATTTAACAATATCCGGGTGCCGCTTTAAGAAAAGTTTAAACCATTTATCTCCTGGGATGCTGTCTTTGAATGGGTTAGATCGGCCACTTTTTTATAATTTTCTGATACGCTCTTCAGAAGATCTTCTTTGCGTTTAGGAAAACCCTTCGAATGGCTTACATTTAACCAATTCTTTATTTTATTCTCTTTCTACTCTATATGAATAAAAACATACACATAGTTTATTAGCACACCATATTCTATTATTATGGGCACTACTGCCAATAATTAGCTTTTGTTATTGGCGTGGAAATCCTTTTATTGGCACTAGTGCCAATAAAAGGATTTTGATGAATTCATTGATCCAAATGTTGGCACATGAAATAAATAAAATGTGATGAAAAAAATAAAAAAATAATCTTTGTATCTACTGCTACGATGTGTAATTAAGTATATAAAACTATTTCGAAAGTTTCAATAAGCCGAATAGCTGCGATATACTATGATTAATAAAGCTCTCACCTTAAGAAGAAATCAAAATAACTACTATAAATCACTAGCACAAAATGTCAGTTGTTGTTTCTAATTCGCCGTATTGGTTATTGGAACAATGTTGACAATTCCTAACAGATAAATTAAAGTATTTTACTTTGTAAAGCATATTGAACTTGAATAGATTACAGTTTTTTTGTTTTTTGCAACTAAACTCTAAAGTGCCAATAATTGGAGGAGTGCCAACGATTGGGTGGTTTACCCTATATTTAATATATATTTTAATAAGAGAAAGCAATGATATTCTTTTTTAGAGTTTAATCGTGAAAAATAATTTTAACTCATCGTTTCAATACATTAATTCTCTATAGAGGCCTACCTAAATGACACTATTCTGCCTGATGGAAAGCATGAGCAGAATCCAAGAGTGGTGGTAATGATATGATGCTTCTGCATCATTAGACCTCCGGTCTCACAGTCACCAACTAAATATTCGCTTTTACTTTCACACGCTTATCATGATTAATCAATATAACGATTTTATTAATGAGTTAGTTGCTATGTCATAATTTTCTCTTTATCTAGAGCCGTGGCGCATGGCACCGTGTGTATTATTACAAGAACCTTTCGGAGCCACTTTTGATCACAGATAATTCAAAAACTATTTCACATAAACATATTATTAAGGTTGGCCTGCGAAATACATATATTCTTCAAATTACATAAACACTTCTCAAACGGTTATATAGATATGAAACGTCTAAAAATCGTCATTTTAATCACCTACTGACTTATGGACAAAATACTAATCGAGTTCCAGATGATGTCACTACACCACGCTGACAATAATTTATACCAAAAACTACTCAGATATCATCATCATCATCAGCCTATCGCAGTTCACTGCTGGACATAGGCCTCTCCCATTGCACACCACTTGAATCGATTTTGGGCTACTCAGATAGTCATATATATATATATATATTATACATTTTAACATCCAATTAATCAACAAAGATCTAACTTATTTCATTCAGTACCTTGAACTTGAATCTTCGCTCTTACACAGGCGTTCACTTAATTTCAATGACCGTGAATGTAACAGAAATTAGTTTCATAAGAAACTGGAGTACCCTTAAGGGAGAGAAGAGAGGGTCTTGCCTAATAACGCCAACGTCAAGTGGGGATCTGTGTAAAAGTACCTGCCTAAATAATGATTGGATAAATAAAGTTGAAATTTTTTCGGTACGGCAAACAAAATTAAGGTCGTCAGGCTTAAAAGCCTCCTCCTCAATTCTGAGTTTATTTATGAAACTAGCTTTTGCAAATTGTTTCGCTCTGGTGGTTATGAAAAAACAACAGCCGGATTTTCTATAGTATATCTCCTATGTAAAATGTTAAGACGCTTTGTGAAGACTTTAGAAACTTGTACACTGTGTTGTACCCTGATTGAACTCAAATTGACAGGAAAATTAACTGACTTCAGAAATGTTGCCTTTTTAGTTAGTTTTATTTAATTTTCATTTTTATCAATGCAACTACAATGCTCAATTCATATTTTGAAGCGTGGCTCTTATACGACTCAAAAAAATAAAAAAAGCGGCCAAGTGCGAGTCGGATTCGCCCATAAAGGGTTCCGTATCAACAAGTAACATCATATAAAAGTTCTTGTAGTTCGTTGTAACTTTCATCGATGTTTTTATACTAGTGTATTGATTGGATGAAAGGTAAATTGCGTGTTACGATTTGTGACGTTTTAAAAAAAACTACTTACTAGATCTCGTTCAAACCAATTTTCGTTGGTAGTTTGCATGGTAATGTACAACATATAGTTTTTTTAGTTTTATCACTCTCTTATTTTAGAAGTTAGAGGGGGGGGGACACTCATTTTTCCACTTTGGAAGTGTCTCTCGCGCAAACTATTCAGTTTAGAAAAAAATGATATTAGAAACCTCAACATCATTTTTGAACACCTATCCATAGATACCCCACACGTATAGGTTTGATGAAGAAAAAAATTTTGAGTTTCAGTTCCAAGTATGCGGACCCCCAAAATGTATTGTTTTTTTTCTATTTTTATGTAAAAATCTTAATGCGGTTCACAGAATACATCGACTGACCAAATTTCAACAGTATAGCTCTTATAGTTTCGGAAATAATTGGCTGTGACATACGGACGGACAGACAGACAGACAGACAGACAGACTTGACGAATCTATAAGGGCTCCGTTTTTTGCCATTTGGCTACGGAACCCTAAAAATGAAAAGAATTTTAATTAGGATCTCAACGACATTGTTAAAGAAAACAATATATGTAATGGTGATATTTTGGTGGAACCCAGCTCTCAGATTCGGAAATCGAACCCGAGATCTCTTGATCGCATATGCTTACCGCAGTAACAAAGTGGCAGTCAAAGTATACAAATATATTTGTTTAAAAACATATACGTACTAAGCAATAGAGTTTTTTTAAATTGTATTCTATACTACAGTGTTGTTCCTTCATCTTGTGCTATATTCGCGTAAATCATAAAAGCGGTACTCAAATGAACTGTGAAGTTCGACAGCTGAGACGTAAGGGATCTCTTAAAAATTTTGTGACTCTTTTCCCCATTGCTGTGCCGAGAAACGACCCAAAAGCAGTCACCCAACAGTAATTGCGACGCCTCACTATATACTTTATCTGACAGAAGGAAGGTTGATCGACATCTTTTAGGGCCACCGCAGACTAACTACTTTTAGCATCGGCGATCGGCGATTTGGCGACTGCATCGATGCTGCATCGCGTTTTAGCAACTTCCTGCGTTCGATCGCGGTATCGGAAACGCGCGTTTTAGCGACTGCTCAGATGCGAAGTCGCTGCTACCGGCATCCGAAATAGTGCGGAGAGTAGCGTTCAGCTGCTGTGTCGCGCTTCTAAAAAGCGACTCGATCGCCGCGTTTGGCGTTTTTAAGTGTGCGGTGTGGAGCGTTCGGTCGCCGTATTTAGCTTCTAAAAAGCGACTAGTTGCCGATCGCCGATGCTAAAAGTAGCTAGTCTGCGGTGGCCCTTACGACTGTTAGTTCTGTAGAGACTAGAATTTGTCATTTTATAGTTTTCTTTTATTTTCATGTCAGTACGTTATATTGAGACTTACATTCTCTCTATGTTGCTCAAAGACGATCACGACTGCCTCGTTGGTCTAGCGGTTAGCGTATGCGGCTGCTGATCAAGAGGTCTCGGGTTCGATTCCCGGGTCGGACCAAATATTATTTGTGTGATTCACAAATATTTGTTTCGGAGTCTGGGTGTTTTCTATGTATAATATGTATGTATTTACAAAAAAAAAAGTTTGTTTATGTATTTATATCAGTTGTCTAGTAACAATAACACAAGCTCTGCTTAGCTTGGGACTAGATGATGGTGTAAAAAAAAAAACTTGCAAACTGCAATTTATTTTTTTACACCAAACTGTGCAAACTGATTACATGTCATTTATCCCTTAACCAGATTCATTATCAACCCACTGTTGGGGTCTTGTCTCCTTTCAGGAGAGGATTGAGGCCATAGGTCCCCACGCTAGCCGAGTGCGGGTTGGGGACTAGTAAGATACGTTGTGGCTACGTAATCTTGCCGTTCAATGCTTTGAATCCGCACGAAGGCCTCCAACTAAACTTCACGACTATGATCTTATGATAACAACCGGGTCCGACTTCTTTATCACTACTGCATCGACGTCTGAATCACGGAAACGCTTATAATATATCATGCCACAAACGATTACCCATCCAGTTTCTGACCGCGCCGTAGTTGCTTACCCTTGGTGATTGTTTCCAATCATCTAAGGTCACTTGGCGGATAAGCATTTAGGCGGAGCCGCGGTCAAAACCTAGTGTAATATACCTGTCTATAGAAATTTCATAACACGATTTCACGATTTATAACTATCTAAATATGATACATTGTTATAAAGGAGTTGCAGTTTATTTTTCTTTATAATGTATTTTATCAATCAATTTCTGTATAATACTTACTTTTGCCCGCGGTTGCTCCCACGAGTATGTCAGTTAGTATAATAATAAACTATATCCTCCCTCAAGTATCAAATAAAGAATTAAAATCAAAAATCGATTTAGTCGCAAAAGCGTAACATATTATAGATATTTTATCACTACATCGCAATTAAAGACGAGAATTTTTGTTTAAGTATTTCGAACGTCGGCTTAGCGATAGTGCAATCTTGTTATTGCTTTATTTCTTTTTCTAAAGAATTAGGACAACTTTGGCTGGCACTGTTGATAAAATTTGAGCCAAAATGTGAAAAGAAATAGCGGGTTCAGTAGGTACTTTAAAATATGAGTGGTTTTTTTTTATTTTTGAGCTTTATGACAATGATATAATATTTAACATTATATGTACTCGTTTATATTGTGTTGAAGGAAAGGCATTGAACAATTATTAACATATTAAATCTTCGCCTAGCCTCATAACATGTTACATTTTTAAAAATACGATGTGTCTAAGCAACAACAAATGTGTAATTTCGTTATTTCTTTTTCTTTACATTTAAATTCCACTTATAATCTTACAGTGTTTATAAATTTACGATGAAGTAAACACGCACAAGAACATATTAATAAAATAAATTAAAGAATGATTTAGTTTAAAAAGCTTATGAGGCAAAACCTAGTAACTTTAAGATATTCAGAAAATAATAGTGTACCTTTTTCCTTTTTCTAGCTGCATAACATATTCAAACAGATATTAGCATTCACGTCACGAATGATCCATAACGCCTACTGAACCCTACAAACAAAATCCACTACCATTTCGCGAAAACCATTTCAAAATTGGAATTGGCGCACCTTCTAAGCGGATTTTTACCCTATCCAACTTTATTTAGCATTTCGTTTTCACCCTATTCCTCGGAAATAAGCACTATAATTGTTTGGTGCAGTGATACACGTGAAATTGTTTTATCAAATCCCGTGCATAGAGAACACAGATTTAAAATAAGGATCTCACGGCTCATCCCATTGGTAGTGAGAATTAGTTGACTTTGACCTCAATGCCACATCTGGTGTTAGAATTATCAAATTTCGAAAGCGTTGCATTTCATCTGACTCAGTGTTTTATTTTTGTTAAACTGGATACGTCATTTAATCATGTTCATGAGGTTTTTAATCATAAAGATAATTCACAATTTGTTTTAAATATACTTTTTTGAAGTGATAACTTCTTATGGGAGGGTAAAACGCATCGTTACGTAACGCGTTACGGCACCAGGCAGCTGTAGTGACTTCTCCGCTCTCACTCTAACCCATAGCGCTAGCTATACCTTAATATTAAATAGTTCAACCTAGGCAAGTTAAAGTTATCTAAGCTATACATGTTTTTTTTAGATATTTAAGCCTCCCAAAGTGACTCTACTGTGCTTAATGGAAGTAGGACCACACTTCCTCTGTAAGAAATGACGAAGGAAACACCCAACATCAATTTTCTGCAAGGCCGTGATGACTTTTATCAACGACTATTAATTCAAAGTCACGATAATTACATCTGATTTAACGATGATGTCATACTTCAAAACTTCATTTTAAACCTTGAGTGTAACAAATTATCCAGTGTATTCATGAATAATGAGCCTAAAACAAAACCAAAGAGATTGTCTTCCTCATAATAAAATACTCTGAGGAAATACTTAAAGAGTTTGCTGTCAAAGGCACGCTGTTGATATTCTAAAATTGGAGGGACTCTAAAAGTAAATATTTGCTTTGCGAAAATCGTGTTTCGTTAATGTACTTTTGGGCGCTGTCTATGGATAATCCAATTCAATCAAAGATCATCTTTATTTATGTTTTTTTAAAAGAAATTATATTAGATATTAGACTGGCTCAGTGTAGGGGTGATGATTGAGGTCTCGGGTTCGATTTTCGGGTCGGACCAATTGTTTGTATAATCTGCTAATAGTAGTTTCGGAATTTGGGTGTTCTATATTTATTATATATATGTATATATATTTACACAAAAAAGTAGTATGTATTCACATCAGTTAGTTAGGGACTAGCTGGGACTAGATTGTTTAGTGTGTGATGTACGAAATATTGATGTATTTTTTATTGTTCATACAATTTGTCAATTGTTATTTGAATACTTTGGTAAAATAAACAAAATCCTTAAACATATCAGACCATTAATAAAAATAAATAATTCAGACATTTTTCACACAACACCATCTAGTCCCATCATATTATACATTAAAAACACCCAAACTCCGAAACAAATATTTGCGGATCACATGAACATTTGGTCCGACACGGGAATCCGAGACCTCTTGATCAGCCAAATATGCCAACCACGTCACCGACGCGTCACGACTTCTCGCATACACGTTTTAGACACACATAGAAAAACAATCGTCTGTCAATATGAAGTCAAGGATTTCAATTATAACAAAAACATCAAAATTTCATAGACATATTCTGTATCATACCAGTGTAATGCGTATGCCCATTTGGGCTTTTACTTTGAGCGAAGTAAAGGCTGCTCCATTGCTATTGCTATCAGTAACTTCATAAACATCATGCTGATAGTCTGAAAACATATTGCCGAGACTTAAAATGGAAAAAAACAAACACTGAGTTTGCGATAATTTTACAAAATAATTTGCCGAACCATGCCTCGTTAGATATATACTCAATGAGGTTGCGCTGAAACTAAGAATAACATTTTAGAAGATTTTACTATAAAGAGTTTCTAAGTAGGTTGTTGGATTTTGAGCCTTCTTTTGTATACTTGCAAGAACTGCAAGAACAGTACTGGTATAACTTTGAAGCCATGTTTTTATTTTGTGATATGTCGCTGCCCCATGTCTATAGCCTTGCATGATTACATCATGAACCAATCGGAATTTTACCGTAACCTTTTAGAAATTGGCGTTTTAAAATTATTTGCTTGCTTTTTGCTGCACCTACCGAGTTTTTTGGAGACCCAATCTTTTTTTCTCTTCAATCTGGGGAAGAAGATACAAAATCATCATTGTTTTGGGTACGATTCCTGGATCGGATCATAAGTGTGTATGATCTAAAAATATTTGTTTCAGGGTTGCTGTGTTTTCAATTTATAGCATGTAAATTGTATTTATTTACAAAAGAGATTTCGAAACTAGATAGCGATGTGTATCAGATGTCCGAAATATTATTATATTTTTATTTTACCTCTTGAGGAGAATGTGTCCATGGACATTACCTAAAATCGGATACAAGTCCTCATAGCTGAGTATAGCCACAGTCGAAAAACATTAGGGGATTGGAAACAATCATCGAGGGTAAACAATGACGGCGCGGTCAATACTTAGATGGGTGACCGTTTGGGGCATGATATGTTATGAGCGTTTCCGTGATTCGGAAGTCACGTTAAGCAGTCGGTCCCGGTTGTTTTCGTAAGATAGCAGTCATGAAACTTAGTTGGAATCCATCAGGCCACTACCCAACCCACACTCGGCCAGCGTGGAGACCTATAGCCTTAACTCTCTCCTGAGAGGAGATCCATGCCCAGCAGTAGGAAATCGTAAGTTGTTTATTGATTGATTGAAAAAATAAAAACGCTGTACATTTTTACATTATAGAACTTTCGATACATTTTATTAAATAACCCTCATCAAAAATTTAAAGCGCCATAAATATTCAAGCGCTTGTAACTTGGAACACCAGTTAATTAACTTTAGACTTTTACTGTAAATTGAAAAAGAAAGTAACAACATTGCTATAGTCTGACGTCATTTAGTTATCTCAATGATTCCGTCTCAAAGGAAATTATATTTTAAACAAAGACACCTGTGATAAATAAACATAAAAACTTGGCTCAAATGAAAGATTTCTTTTGAAGCTATCTCGATCTTTTATCATAGATCTTTAATCTTTGTGTTTAAACTATTAAATTTATGTATTGTGTTCACATTTTATAATTTAAGTAAGCTAAAAGAATGGCAGAAATTTATTAAGATGCTTGTACATCTAATTTTCTTTGAGTTTTAGGGCTAGTAAGTAAATTAAAAATATGTGGAGAAACGGGTGCTATGTGTATCCAATACAAAAGGAGGGTCCATTGATCAGGTCATTCGATCAAATCTGGCGGTCTAGGCCTTTTTTGACGTGACAACGTCTTATAATTCGATGGAGCCGGTTGCACGCAAGAAAAACATGACTCATGCGCCGTTCCTCGCTCTGAAGCGTTCCATTTAAGGCTTGAAGTGCAAGTGAGAGCGCGAAATGAGCGACAAAGAGGCACAATCTTATGACGTTGTCACGTTCAACTATCGTCAGTAAACCGACATTACAGACAACCGATTTTTTTTTATTATTTTCTCATTTGAGAATTAACCTAAATATGTAGTAGATAGAATCATAAATTATTCTTTGTCTCGTCCCTCTTTTAATGGATATCAATTGACCTTCGAGAAATGGTTTAGTATTATTGGTTAACATCGAAATATTTTTTTCACATTTGCATTCTACAGAAAAAGCATGAGACCTAATTATAAGTTTGTATTTACATTTATGTGAATATGCAGAGGAACAATCTTTTATTAAAATCTTGTAGTGTCACTTGCACTCTGTGGAGAATTTTGGCTTTAAAACGATATAAGGCGGGCTACTCATGAAAATAAATATTTGCACAAAACTATACAGTAAAAAAAGTAAATAATAACTAAAATAAAACAAATGATCAGCCGAATTTTAAAGTCGATTTAAAGCGTCATTGCCGACCTAGAGGGCCTAATCCCATACTGAGCTCATAAAGGGCTATGCGACCATACAGTTTACAACCATAAATTTTCATCCCTCTATTACTAAACCCTATTATCAATAGAGTTAGTATTTTTAGTTAACATTATATTGCGACGTAAATCAATGATTCGTGCCTCTCCGTGAATGGTAAGCTTTTAATGCAGAATGCACTTGACAATGCTGATAATTTTAGATTCGACGAAGATAATTTGGAATGAATCCAACTGTAGAATACTTATCGTTATCCCTACATATTTTCTTTGCAAATGGTAGTCACCGTATTTCGTCTTTTCATTTTTACTTGTAATGAAATTGTTTGTTCAATTCAAACTTTGTTCAACTTAAAATGACAATGTACATGCATTTCTTTTGTGAGACCGGAGGTCCAATAATCAATTGTGTAATTCTTCACTTTTGTAGTCCAAAATATATAAAAAATCTAAGCTACTTTCTTGTTTGAACTGTACGAAATTATGTACTTATGAGTAGGTAATGATCTCGACTTCATGTGTACACTGTTGTATTTTCTAGTTTATAGGTACACTCTGATATTATGCTGATTTCGGTAATAGCTACGAAATAGGATCGAAAACTGGGATCAAACGAAAATAAATTGAAAATATTGTAAATTTATTGATAAAATGATTTATCTCTACAGACCATTATAGTAAAAAAATTATAGTTCGATTAATATCAAAGTTCGTAATAGAAACTTCAAAATACTACTATTCATTAAGAGAAATTAGAATCAGCAAAAAAGATAAGCATTTTTATGAACAAAAAATGTTTGCTAAACATACTTCAATATATAAAAATCTTTTTAAAAAGTATTAAAATTGCACAAGACAACAAACTTCTATATTGTAACTTTCTAATATCACCATTTATGAAATAGCAAGCATTTCAAAGGCAAATTAATTAAAGCTAGTTTATTCGATTCGCCAAAAAGTTTTGCCTACCCAACTCGAGCTCACAAAAAAATCAACGAGTTTTTTGGATTATACATTACCAAAAACGCTTTTGGAAGCCATTGCTTTGACACAGAATGTCCACTTTTTATCACACGCTCACCGCGCCAACAAATTTATGTCTCAATTTCCTGAAGCTTATAAATTGTACTTATTTTAAAATACTGCTTTCGGTTGCGAAAAAGTTGTTTTTAACATTACTTGGCTAGAATTTTTTATGTTCTTAGATTTATGCAAAACATACGAATACTTTTAAGAAGTTGAACTATATAATTTCAAAGTGTTGTTTTAATTTCTATTACTTGTGGTGGGCTTACAGGATGCTATCTTTGCCTTCTGCTTTTACAACATAAAAAAATCCTAATAACTATCTCAATTCTTCCATCCAATCTAGGCTTATTCCATTAAGAAACTAGCTCCTATTACGTCAGTAGGTAGAACTAAATTGATAGTTACCAAAATTTGGATGATTCAGTAAAGGGCTTCTGCTTAATAAGTTATTGAAGATATTATATATAGACTAATGTTTTTATTATTTTCAAGGATACACTCTAAGAACTTAAGGATCATACGTTTGTATGATCTGCAAATATTTGTTTCGGAGTTTGGGTGTTTTCTATATTTAATGTGAATGTATTTTCAAAAAAAGTATATTTATATCACTTGTCTAGTACCCATAGTACAAGCCCCGCTTACCGACTTACTTGCTAACCACTTTCGGACTGTTGTGTGTCAGATGTCCAAAATATTTATTTATTTATTTTATTTATTCACTTATATGAGGTCCAATTTCCTGTTTTTAAGTATCTATTTCTGAAGGAGGTGTCAAAGTGAAGCAACACACTGGTACCTATCTTTTTAGTTCTAGGTATCCATGTACATCGGTACACCTTTTATGAAACACTATTCACTGTGTTATTTAAAAAAACTACTAAAGCTCCTTGTCCTGACATCTCGATCAGCACTTTTCAGTAAGAAAACCAATCGTTTCAAATATTGCCATTTAATCCAAAAAATAGCCCCTAACCACTACTTAACGAATACCCATATCCCATAACAATAAAATACAGCAAAATGTACTAAACGTCACATAGACATTGTAAATTTGTTTCAATTGTTCCAAAAGTATATAAATATGGGTAGGACCGACCAGGGTCCAGTGTCTGCCTCGAGGTCACATTATCCCACTTCTGATAGATTTATAGTCACTCTGTCGCCAATAGGGTGCGTAATTTCGCGCGTGCCGACGGACAGTGTGCAATAGTGATGTATTAATATTAGCCTCCAGGAGCAACACTTTTCTTCCTAAACCCACATTCGTTCTCGGATTTTTATTAACGTCTAAAATGAAAGTAGCATGTTCATTGGCTATCTTTTTAATATTATGTGCATTTTTCCACGTTTGTCTATGGAACTGATTTGTGTTTCTAGACCCGTATACAATTACGTTACTTACGATTTAGTAACAATCAATGGAAGTAGAAAATTCATTGCACCGACCCAAAATTAATTTGGGAAGAGGGTCGGAAGATGGTGATGATGAGTAACAATCGCGTGTTTTCCTTTGAATTTGTTTTCTCAACTGTACATTTTACATACGCAATGTACTTTGACTTGCATGCTATTTGATATATCTAATACTAAGAAGTCCTACTATTAAGAAACATGAAAGAAAACATTTATCTAATTATTGACTGCACAGTGGTTTAAGCGGTCACTACACCACACTCTACTGCGCCAAGTGTTGAGGGCTAAAATTAAACAAGACTTGTTCTACGTATTGTTGTATATTCTTTGTATCCATTTCACGTATGTTTCCATAGTACCCCGCGACACAGCATCTATATTCCTAATTCGGGAGTTCTCATAAAAAATATAATAATTTTATGTGACTGGTGAAATATTGAAACTTGCAAATCATATTTCATAAAGTATTATTTGTATTCTCGATTGTCGGCATTTTGTGAAACTTGTTAAAATACATTATAGAAATTAAACTAACTTGTACTTCTATTCTACTATTGAATAAACTAGTTATAAACAAACTAGTTTTATAAACTCCAGAGTCCAACTTCGCAGAACATTTGCTGTTGAAAGGACATTCTTTTGACCCTAAATCCAATTTCAAAGCACTGCATGTGTGTGACGAGGGTAGAAAATTAACCGCTTTGAAGACTTTGGAAATTAATAGGTTATTAATCGTAAAACTTTATTAAATATACCATTAGACATTAATAATTTAACACTCTAAAATATTTTTGGTAATGTTATCCAAAGAATTACGTAATGATTTGAGAGTTAAAAAAATTGATATTAAATGGAACAGGTTAATGTGGAATCAAATGATTTTATATAATACTAGCTGAATCCCGCGGTGTTACCCGCGATTATTAAAATTGCGACTATAATTTGAGATTTAAACTATCCTATCTCTCAAGTTAGATCGAACTGCACATGGTGTGCGAATTTTATTATAATCGGTTAAGTGGTTTAGAAGTCCATTGAGGACAAACATTGTGACACGAGATTTATATATATTAAGATTTAGATATTCAATTTCAATTTAATGAACATAATTTATGAGGACATAATACAATTATTTTTTTATACCTGTCTAATTTGTATTAGTTAAATATTTCAATTTGATAAATTTTAATAGCAAATATTTTTAAATTTGCATTTTGCAATTTTATGTATTTAATTTAATTGTTAGCTTTTTTAATATAATTTATTTGATTTAATTTTGTATAGTGCTGTAATATCGAGTAAATAAGTAGTGTTAGTAGAATTCGAAATACTACAATTTCCCCATTTTCGGGGAGAATTTTTTGCACCAAAACTCCATTATTTTTGTGTACCCACAATTGTTAGGTTTTACATGTGTATTTATTGCAGTGATTAGCTACCTTCGCTAATGCTGTAAAGCGAAACCGGTCAGGTACACGTTTTAGGTTTATTAAATAGTGGAAGAGAAGTACGATTGAGATTAATTTCAACAATGCATATGATAGTAGAATAGCCTTAAGTGATTTGAAATAATCACCCCCTCGGTGATTAAGCAACAATGATGCGGTCAGTACCTAGATGGGTGTAAAGTTCGGTAACTTTCACTGGCAGGGAGCTGATGGCATAAGGAGTAACTTAAACCATTTTTTTCATCAGTACTTGTGCTTTAAATCCCACAGAATGGACGGGATTATTCAAATCAATTCAATTTGAATGCCTTGTTGGTCTAGTGGTTAGCGTATGCGGCTGCTGATCAATAGGTCTCGGGTTCGATTCCCGGGTCAGACCAAATTATATTTGTGTGATCCACAAATATTTGTTTCGGAGTCTGGGTGTTTTTTATGTATAATATGTATGTATTTATAAAAAAAAGTATGTTTATGTATTTATATCAATTGTTTAGTACCCATAACACAAGCTCTGCTTACTTTGGGACTAGATGATGTTGTGTGTAAGATGTCCAAAATATTTATTTTATTTATTTATTTCATTTAAATTTTGCAGTGAAATCAATTATTAAATTAACAACGACCAGAATAGGCAACTCTGCATAACTGATATGGCAATCAGATAGTACGAACCGTTTTATCCGCATTGTAACTTTACGTTTTGCAGTTTTCTATGAAACCGTCGACTGTCAGAAAATACCTATGACATTTTTTCTTCTTTTTTAATCGACGACTCCAGCGTTAGGAATATATTCCTGTATGGCGGGGGAATTCACAAACATACAAGAAACGGACACAAAGAACACCCAGACTCAGAATAAGAATTTGTAGATCACACAAAGTGTTTTCTCATGTAGGATTTGAACTTACAACACTTAGCGCAGTAGAGAACGGTGTGGGGACCGCTTCAACCACTAGACTAACCGTACATCAAGTCCCCCTTTGTACATTTTTGCATAAAGAATAAAAAAAAAATGCTTGCCTGTGCTAAGGAAGCAAGACCGCTAATAAGCAGAATAAAATATTTCCAAATTCTACAATTACACAATTCACAATTCTAAGACTATCTATGTCAACTGTATGTCTAACTTGATATACAATTGATTATGTTTAATACACAACTTACCTACTTGAGGGAATCGAACCCATTATTTCCAACTTAGCAGTGAGAGTCACTCACTACTTATCGAACAGAACTCGTTAATAAATATTGACAGAGACAACAAGGAAGCTACATAGAACTGTTTTCATTCATAATTTAGAAAATTCATATTTTCGAATTGAATTGTGTACTCAAAATTTGATAGCTCATTTGTGAAAATTACAATAATCGATTGAATAATCTGTATGTAAGTGTAACGAACAAATGTACTGTGTAATAACAATTTGTAAATTTGTAACTTCCAATTCACAGCTTTCCCAAAATGTAAATATAATTATTTACCTGAAAAAAAAACAATTTTTAAAATTTTATTTGTCTATTTGTTCCGATTAATCTTTGGAAGTGTACTACCGATTTTGATAGGACTTTCACTGGCCGATAATTAATGATAAGAAGTAACTTAGGCTACCTTATTTTTGCTGCTCCCTACAGCGCTTCTACGGCGGTGGTTGTTGAATCTTTACGTCAACAACCACGGTTGACGTAATGATTCAATAGCAACCGTCGGGTAACAATTGGATTATTAAATAGTATTTTCAACTGTCATCAATCATTAATGTCACAAATATTTACCCCAAATATTGACGTTTAGAATTGTCATGAACAAGACAAACAGTCTTGTCACAATCCCGAGTCAATTACCCGAAACTTTTGGCATTCAACTCCTTTGTGTAAAGTATCTTTACAAAGGGTATCATCTTAATTTTATTATAAAGGAGGATAAAGTAATAAAATAGCTTACAGTGTACGAGTGAAATTGAAAGGAACTCGAGACAAGTAGGTAGCAAATTATCGCGACAGTTTTCGGCTCACTGATCCCTGTTATGTGCAAATATATCTCGTGCGGGGATTGCGTAATTAAACACCGTTATAATACGTTTTGCTTTGCCGGTGATTTACGCTCTTTGCGTAATTATTTATGATTTTCTGCTTGATTGTTTAATGTTAAGTTTGGATTAAACATGCTTAAATGAATTGTTGGTTTGTTTTCATTCCTGTAATGACAGGTGGGATCGTGTAATCTGAATTAATGATAAGGATTTGTGCGTGTGTGTATTTAGGGGCGTATATACAAACCAAAATGAAATAATCACCTACCATATAATTATATTATAAGAAGTAATGTTGATTTCCTCTCAGATAAGGAACTTCTATGCAATATTGTAACTAATTGTGATATGAAAAACTATGATATTCTCTTAGTTGTTTCCCATCACGGCGGCTACACTTAACGGAATCTTGCCAAATATGCAGGAAATATTACAGTTCACAAGAGAGTGCGTAAACACGGGTGCACCCTCTGTTCTCTTGCTCCCATAATCTGATGTAACGTCTATCCGACATGACACGGGGAGAGATCAATAGCTTTACGTGCCCTCCGAGGCATGGGTTCGAGATATGAGATGATACTCAATAATCTTTATGTATTTTTCAATAAAATCGAAAGTTTCTTATATAGCATAATTATATGTACTTATATTTTTGAATAAACTTTATCCTAAAACAGACAAACTAACATTTTAAGAAATCACTTTTATCACCTAATACGGCGGCGGCGGCGGCGGCGGCGGCGGCGGCGGCGGCGGCGGTACAATAAAAGACATTCCATTTCTTGATTTGTATAGGTGAACTTGTTACCAAGTTACACAAGTATCAAGACGTGTCTGTCTTTTAAGTTGTTGATTTCCAAGTGCATTGGTAAAGTGCTACAACATTGAAGTACACTATTAGGTTACTTCGCTGGAACTAAATAGCGACTCACAGTGTGGAGTTAAGTGTGCGAGTTTGTAGCTCCTATCAAACTTAATGTGGAATGGCAGGCTTTTAACTATTGACCTTTATCAGGCGTCAGTTTAGTACAGATTTTGTTTTAGCATCGGTCTACTTTAGTTAAGTATTCTTTTAGCTTGTTTTTTTTTGTACAATATTTTCGTGTCTCTATCGAAAAAAAATCCACATGCGTCCAATTTTTAACACGAATACGATGAAGCCAAAAGTGATTGTAATGATTTTGTCAGTCTATGTAGATATAAATACATAAGTTGCCTAAACAATTTTTTTTTTGTTATTTGCTAGAATTTAGGCATACAGAGTATGATCTTATATATAAACATGGCCCATTTACATCCTACCACTAAATATGGTATGCAAATATTTATTGTATTAATTTTAATTAGTAAGGTGTCAATAAATTTGTAAAAATGGTTTATTTGACAAGGGCAATATAAACTAAAGTTTAAGTTTACAAAACCTGTCATAAATGACAGGCTTTAAAAACACGTTTAATGATATTAGTCAATCAGAAGAATTTCAGTACCTATTTTTTATTTTTTATGATCTTTCTTTTATAGTTTTTCCTGTGGTACACCCATTTATACCAAAGCATGAGGGTATTTTCTTTATGTTTTTTTTTATATTCTTACAGCGATGTATTGAAGAATATTTATTCTTTTAAAATTAAGATTCATTGTATTCATTACGTATTCAAATTAATTAAAAAAAAAGTTATACAAAGTAGGCATAGCCAGTTAAAATGTCATCACTTCATTCCATCGACTCTTATTTTATTATTCATCCTTTTGTGTAAGTACAACATTCGATTTGGCACGCGGTTGCATTCGTTTAATAAGTTATTCACCGCAACTATAAAATTTAATAGTCCTTCTCCTTCTTCTTCTTGTCCTTCTCCAAAGATCAGTCTATCTATCTATATAGCGAAATTCATCTAAAAATGGTCAAAAAACCAGACAGAGATAGTTACTTTCAAATTTACAATATTACATTACACAATAAATTGTATTTTACTTTAAAAAGAGACCTAGTTGAAAAATAATAATCAGAGACATTACACTAAATTTCATTTTTATTGTACGATTATATTTATATTTCTTAGTATGTAATTTTAATTTAAGTGTAATAACCTTCAATGTTCCCTAGCTCACGTGTGACTACTGTATCATGTAGACAGATTTCATTACATTGTTAGGCACGTGACTTGAATGCTCTGGTTTTAGGGAATTCGCAAATTTTAATGCCATAAATATTTCCTATAAAACACTTTTTATGACTGCCCTCCTGCAATGAGAGAAATGGAATGACAGAGAATTAATTCAAGTCGTTAGTTCGTGTAATATCTTTGGCAAAATATGAGTACATAAAAAAAAGGGTATCCTAATAGGGAGATAATAATTTGATTACTTATAGCTGAGTTCATTTATACTAAAAATATATTGATGATATATTATATTTGTTTAATTATAATAGTATATATTTACTTTATTCTGTGTAGGTATAGGTATACGTATGTTTATATATGTGTAATCTGTATATTTATGTATAAATGAAGCGATTATAGCGTTTATATTACGGTAAGCAGCGACAGAACGTCAGTACCTAGATGTGTGACCATTTGTGGCATGACGCCCTGAACGTTTCCGTGGTTCGGAGGTCAGTCGGTCCCGGTTGTTGGAGGCCTTTGAGCGGCTTAAAAACATTCAACGGCAAGATGACGTTAACCTTAACCTTCTCATAATAAGTAAGCCGAGCCCAGTAGTGAGACATTGTGGATTGTTGATAAAGACGTTAATTAATAAGCCTTTATCTCTGTCTACTTCTTCAGGGAAAAAATTGGAATACTTCAGGTGTCCTGAATGTTATCAATTAATATTCTCTAAGTTGGTATTTAATATTAATATATTTCCAGTTTCCTTTCATTTATTTGTAAGAAACTATATTAGTTTATTCTAAACGGCATACCTTGTAAAACTTTGCACTGGTTGTTATTAATAAAAATAGTAGGCTAATGAGATCGAAAAAAAACCTTCTACTTCAGAGATACATACTGACAATGAAAGAATTATCTTACTGTAAAATGTATTAAACCTAGATTCACAATAACAAACAACAGCTATTATTCCCGCCCAACTTTGCATCATAAATTAATTCAGCCAACTCTAACGTCAGATTACGAAGGATTGTACAACGTTCGTAAATTAACTTTTAGACAAGTTGTGGTTACGGCAAAGTTTATTTTCCAATTTTTAGTGGGCGAAAGGTACCAGAAAAGTATACCTACTGAATTTGTAATGTATATACTTTAATTTTTTTGAATTGAGTGAGCTAAATGTGAAATGTAAAATTGTATTCAACTGAGTTTAATATTGGCTTAGCCAAGTGTCCTTAGATGATTGGAAACAAGCACCGAGGTTAAGCAACAGTGGCGCGGTCGGTAACCGTTTGTGGCATGAAATATTATGAGCGTTCCCGTGATCCGGAGGTCACGTTAAGCTATTAGTCCCGGTCGTTATTATAAGATAACAGTCTTGAAGCTTAGTTGGAGGCCTTCGGGCAGCTAAAAACATCCGACGGCAAGATTACGTTGCCACAACGTGTCTAACCAGTCCCCAACCCGCTCTCGGCTAGTTTAGGGATGTATGGCCTTAACCCTCTCTTGAGAGAAGACCCGAATCTAGCAGTTGGACTGGGCTGTTGTGATTGTTGAATATTGGCTTAACATATCTTTAAGTAATATAAAAAAGTTTAACAGACAAAATAAAATAAAAAGAAGCGGCCAAGTGCGAGTCGGGCTCGCCCATGAAGGGTTCCGTATCAGCAAGTAACATCATATAAAAGTTCGTTGTAACTTTCATCGATGTTTTTATACTAGTGTATTGATTGGATGAAAGGTAAATTGCGTGTTACGATTCATGACGAATTAAAAAAAAACTACTCACTAGATCTTGTTCAAATCAATTTTCATTGGTAGTTTAAATGGTAATGTACAACATTTATTTTTTTTACTTTTATTACTCTCTTATTTTAGAAGTCAGAGGGGGGGGGGGGGGACACACATTTTTCCACTTTAGAAGTGTCTCTCGCGCAAACTATTCAGTTTAGAAAAAAATGATATTAGAAACCTCAACATCATTTTTGAACACCTATCCATAGATACCATAGGTTTGATGAAAAAAAAATTTTGAGTTTCAGTTCCAGTATGGGGACCCCCAAAATGTATTGTTTTTTTTTCTATTTTTATGTAAAAATCATAATGCGGTTCACAGAATACATCGACTGACCAAATTTAAACAGTATAGCTCTTATAGTTTCGGAAATAATTGGCTGTGACAGACAGACAGACTTGACGAATCTATAAGGGTTCCGTTTTTTGCCATTTGGCTACGGAACCCTAACAAAACGTTAGTTTTTTATTTATACCCACATTTCGCACAACTTTAGAAGCGAATGAATAATTCAAATGAAACAAATAACAGAATCTACTGCCATTTTCTCCTCAACATTCTAAAGACATAAAATTAAATTAATTCTTCTTTGCACATAGTCCTATTCAGATATTTCAAGTTTTAATCAAATTATTAACCCGTTGAGACGCAGATTAAATTATATCTTTGAGTAACAGAGTTACATCTTATCTCTCAAGCGACAAAAGAAATTATATTTTATTTCAAGGGAAAAGTACTTAATTTGGCACGGCAGCCGACATTCATGAGTGAAGAAAGTCTTATTCGGAATGAAGGTAAAAGAATTCTGGGAACTATTTTATTGAGGATGGAATAGAAAATTGGAAGTTTGGTTTCGGTTTCTTGGCAACTTCATCAGGACTCGATAGTATGTGATGTGTCCATGAAAAACCATCGACGAACTGCATCAGATGATCTGAGGAGAATTTGGACTAAGATTTGGCATAATATCTTCTTCCTGCGGTGCCTCTCCACTACTGAAGGTTGGCCGTCAGCTCCGCATATCTCTTCTTGTCCCTCGCCAGACGAAACAGTACCTCTACGTTGGCGATCCCGGTCCATTGTCAAACGTTACGAAGCCAAGACATTTTCCTTCTTCCGACGCGTCTTTTCCCCTCAATCTTTCCCATCGTTATAATCTGGAGAAGATGGTAACGCTCATGTCGTAATACATGTCCCAGATAGGCTACTTTTCTTCTCTTGATGTTTTTTACGAGTTCTCGGGATTTCTTGACTCGCCGACGGTGGCTTAATATAAGAATGTTTTAATAGTTTGGCCACTTAGAGAGGATGGGTGGCAGAAGACTCACGGATGGAATGTATAGGGTGAAAGGTCGTCCTCGTCAAAACATTTACTGACGAAATTGCTTATGTGAAAAGTACCGGGAACCAATGAGCATGCATTCAGCCTACATGTATGCCTACATATGTATGTACCGAAGCTCATTTCCTAAAGCTCGACCGTAGTGTTTAGTGTTATTACGGATGATAAGCATTCCTTTCGTTGTTTTTCAAGAGGGTAATATTAAGTGTGAAGAAACCTCAATCTCCTCCTGGGACACTTGTGACCCTTAACTGTCCATTTGTACGGTAGTCGCTTGCCATCAAAATAATCGTTTCTTGATTTGTCTTATCATGAAATTTTAAATCGCATGTTTTTTTTAAACGCCTTGTCTTTCAACATGTTCAACATGTTTCAACATGTTACGTAGTATCAATATAGTATTTTAACAGTTTGAAGACAAACAGCTAATCTAATGTCTAGAAACAGGTTTTAAGTTTACTTGTTTAATTAAATTAATAAAAGTGCCAATTGTTGTACTTCAAAAAAGAACAAAACAAAACGTTAATTGGTTAGAAACGCGACATGCCAACACTTTTAGATATTACACAGAATGCACAAATGTCTAGACGCTGAATTTGTCTTGATGTTCTGCACTAGGGGAACTCAAAGAGATGAATTGCGAAAGCAAATTGTATTTGTAATTCTTTATACACAATTTGTGAAAGCGTTTTTATGCGATTCTACAAAAGAATACTTTGACTCAATCAAAAGTTTTGTATAAAACTTTAAAGACATTTCAGAACTATAAAGTCATAAATACCGAAACATTATCATAATCACAACCTTTGGCAAGTAAATTGGCGTTCAATAACGGCTAGTTAATATTTACTGCTGCAGATGTTGTGTTTTCCGAGAGGAGGAACATTTGTCCATCGAAACTATTTATCGATGACAGTAGTAATAGTAATTTATTGGTAGCGCTAGCCAAAATAGCTCTAATTTTCGCCTTGTTACTGTTACGAATTGCTGAACTGAAATTGATGATTTCAAAATTATTCTTATATCCTTCCGGTTTTTTGCTTTGTGTTTCTTACAGTTTTGTCGGTAATTAACAAACTGATATAAATTTAAAACAATTAGAAAATATATATGTTGGCAAGGGGTATTTGTCAGGGCCGTTGCCTTCCCGGAATACATATTGTGTGGGCTGCGTGGTATTTCTCGAGCAGAAAAATAAGTAGTTAATTTAAATAATATTTTATCAACACGTAGGTAACTTAAAGTGAGAACAACGAGCCGTAAAGTAGTTTCTTGACTTGTGATACGCGTTGTGGTCGATCGGTGAGTGTGCTCCGCTCGGCCCGCACGAACACTTATATAGACTCCACCGAAGCGATGACGTTTCACCGCTTGCGCTTCAACGAGTCAAATCAGCTTCCATATTACTGAATATTCCGACAAATATTTAATGTCTATCTTGTTGTTTATAAAAAACAATTTTAGGGTATTTTTCTATGTATAATATGTATGTATTTACAAACAAAAAATATGTTTAAATATTTATATCAGTTGTTATGTACCCATAATTCAAGCTCTGCTTAGTTTGGGACTGGATGACATTATGTGCAAAATGTTCAAAATATTTATTTAAATTATTATTCATAGATTACGTGAATCGTCAAAAATGTACAGAAATGTTAATTTATCAACGTATTCCATTTGTGTTCGACCCACTTCACACTTATCTACAAACTACATAGTATAGTAATCTACTCGCACCACATGTAATCCCTGAGTAATTTCAAAGGCTATATGGATTAAATAAAGCGGAGGCATTAACCGTTGTTAAACTTAATAAATAAGTTGAGCAAATTGGTTTTCGAAACGCCCGCACTGATCGCGTTATGCCAAAAAAATTATTGACGTTAAGATATTGTCACTTTAAAGAATGTTTTAGTAAAAAAAGGATATGTTAGGTTGCCAGTTTTTATATTGTGTTAAATATATAGAAAATGTTGATACCCCCGTCACATTTAGAGATTTAGAGGACCCCTAATGTTAATTTCATTTTAAATTCAAAGTTAATCAATACCGGGTAACAGTAATATAAACACTCACATTGGGAGATACGTTTCTTTTCGAACCGATAGCACAGTCAAAAATTACGAAGTTACGAAGAAAATATGTTTTGATGGATGGCTACGGATAATAGTTGATACCGTATACTCTATACGACAGGATGGGTAACTACAATGAATAGTCACTATGGGTTGCTACGATGGGTTGATCCGGGTTACGAAGCTTAGCTACGAGGTGTGGCTACGATGGGTGGCCACGATGTATGTTTTTTTTGTTGTTTTAAGGTATTTTACACATTAAAAATCAATAAGATAATGTTATTATGACAGTAAAACAGTAAGGCCTAAAAGCTTCTAAATTGTGCTGATGACTGTTCCTATAACCCTAGAAAGATAATCATATTTTGTAGTACGTAAAAGATACTCATGCGTAAAATTGACGCATATGTTTTAATTAGCTGTTGGGAAAGTGTATTGATTTATTTGAAATAATCAAATACTATTATATATTTACAAATATATTAAAATAGTAATACTGCAGATAATTTCTTTATACTCATTTGTTTATTGAAAAAAAACAAACGCTTTTAACTTTTGCTGTGAATGGACGAATTTTTTTAACACTTACTGTTACATATCAAAACTATTTTTTACTACAATAATCAGTATTTTCTTTAATACAAAATCAATAACCTAACATATCTACTATGAGGAAAATATACAAAAATCAGTCACAAACACTTTTGACACATCTCAACGTTTTGCTCACGACACATAACTTTTTTACATTTTTCGCAGGACGCATTTGCCTTTCACCTTATTTTGGATTAGCAAAAAGTACAATAAGTACGTTTTTTTACTACTGGCTAATCAATATTGTCTTCTAATGTTCTAGGTACTTTATTTCGTAACATATTTGATATATTATCTCTCAAATATCTCTTCAAGATAGGTGCTTCTAAACGTCTACGCATAAACGAAGAAGACAGACCCAAGCTAAGATTTTTCATTTTTTTTTTGCGACTTAGAGGCTTTTTTCTTTGTTGTTAACGTTATGACAGTATATTTTATATGCGTTTATACGAGCAATATTTGTCATTCCATACAAGAAACCCATAAGCCGTCTATTTGTTTTCCTACTACAGGTCATCAGAGAACACATTTGATCTAGTATGTCTACCCCGGCTTTGTTTGTCTATACGAGTTTCTTCTGTGTCGCTCTGCACTTCATTTTCACTTTCGTGGTCCGCTTCTTTACTGTCGGTAGCCTCATAGGGAAGCTCGTCGTCACTTTATATAAGAGCTACCTCCTCCTACAATGGGGAGAAGAAACTTGGAAAAAGACCATATCTATGGTCTTTATCCAAGTTTCTACTCCCTATTGTATTATATTGTTGCCTATGGATCTTGAAAAACAAAATGAAAATATAAGTTATGATATAAAATACTTATACACACGAAAAAAAAACTTTCGTATACGTAAGTAAAAATCATAAAAGTCACGTAAAAGATAATCATGCGTCAATTTGACTCACGTGGTCGTTATATTCCAAAATCGGTCACACTTACCTTATTGACAAATATGCCACACGGCAGCACCCAGCATAGAATGAGATGTCCCAAAAACACAGTTCTGGATTCGCGCTATTTAGAAAAAGAAAGCAAAATTTCGAAAACGTATGCGTCATTTTGACGCAGACTATCTTTCTAGGGATAATGTAACAGGTAAATATAAAAAAAAGCTTCTAAGAAACATCGTTTTGTACTTCATGAACTCTGACTTCTCTCAATTTAGACTTTTACTGATTGTACAGATTGATAAAATAAGGTATTGAAACTTTTTTAGTAATGGAAAAAAAGGTCAATGACCTTGACAAAAATATTAATCAATAGTGATGCATTACTAACAAAGAGGTTCCATACCATTTACTTCGGTCATCTTTTGTTAAGACAAGTTGTTGGCACAACAAAACAATTCCTTCTTTTCCCCTTCAATTAATCACGGGAAAGCTTCAGGTTTCCTAAGTTTCACGATGTTAGGCAAGGGTAGGATTAATGGATTGTTGATAAATGGATAGATACAGATATACGAATTACGGATAGAATTAAATGAATTATCGAACTAGGTAATACGTTATACCTATCATTCTATATAATAGTTGGTTAGTGGTGGAGGTAGTTTGAGAGAATGGATGGCGTAGTTAAAAAGGGAAAACGCATGTTAATTTATTAATAGTAGTAACCGAGCAAAGATCTGTTGTCCAGGTACTAAACTGTTAAAAAGTACAATTTCAATATTACTATAATAAGTGTATGTGGTGACTTCCGCATACAGCTCAAGCGAAATTCATAGAACATCGCCATCTACCGAAGGAACACTAAATCAAGGAGAAAAAACGGAATGAACTATATGGAGTAACTACTAATCCTGAATCGCGATAGAGAGATTCTCACGCCGATTAGCAAATCAACATCCCAACATTAACTGTTGGGTCGTGGGCCGCCAGGCATGATCACCTCGCCTGGTCGAAGGATCTTCCCTTTGTGATGGAGGAACACGACATCCGTTCCTCTACAGTGTATATAATTATAATAAGTATATCTATACAAATAAATGAAGTTGATACGTCTGTATGTAATTTAAAATTAAAATTTTTTAACTTAATCCTGAGAGTAAATACGGTATTTACATAAAAGTGTTTGTTTCATTAACCACACTAGTCTCTATAACAATTAGTCTAGTTTGAATAATTTAATGCTTAAGTACTGAGCTACTGAGAAAAACGCAGATTGTAAATCACCACGATGCGAACAATTAAAGTTGAGCAGTGATCATAAGCACAAGCAAAATAGATATGAGTTTTAAGTATTTCTAGTAAATTAATAGAAAACCCAAATTAATCTCTAAAAATCTGTATAAATAGACGAAATGAAATGATTTATTTCACATTAAATAGTGTACAAAAGTGTTTTTACAATATTTACATTGTAGTTCGTCTATTACAAAATTTAAGTATCTGTATTTAACGAAAAACTGAGCTTTTCAGGCAATTAATGTGAAAATATTGTACATATTTTCAAATGCATTAATTGAAAAGTACTAATATGCAAATTAATTTTTAAGTTAACAAAGGTGCTGCGGCGTTACTCGTGGTTGTCTACTTCGCATACATGAGTATGGTGACCACTACTTTTAGATTCTGCTGCTGCTGCTGACCATCAAGGATTTTTTTTTATATAAGCTTACCAAAGTAACTCTACTGATGGAAAGCATGAATAGAATCCAGGAGTAGGGGTCACCATGCGTGAGTATAAGCAATGTAGCAGGGTGGCCTATGGCCATAGTATGCTACGGTGGCCTGGTTAAATAATTCTGCATCATTCTCAATGATTGAGCCTCCGGTCTCACACACACCAACGAAATACGACAAGAATGCTGTCATTATTAGGATGGTCTTCAGTGTGAGGGTAGTACTGCCCCGGTCAAGCCGGCCTATTCGTGGTGAAATCAGCTACCTAGACAAGTAGGTAAAAAACATAAAAAATAAAATGTCTTGGGAACCTGCCCTTTTTTGAAGTCGATTAATAAATTTTATAGAACATTGAAGGAACAGACAATCAGAAAAGCAAACTATACATACAAAGTAGCTTTAAACACAGAATTTTTCCTAACATTATACAGATTGTATCTATTTGCAACAAGTAGGTATTTCCATTCTTCTTGCGTTACAAAGAATTTATCAGAATATAGAACAATGAACCCTATTTCCATAACTCTAGACTCTAGTTTCATTTACAATTGAGTTATATTCTAAAACAGTAAACTATTTATCTAAATTTGACTCAATACCATTAGGATTAGAGTTGAAAATGGATAGGCATCGGGTTCAAAAGAATATTTCTTGATATACCGCCGTGTGTATTACGTAGAGAGTATTATTCAGTGAAGATTTCAGTAGAATCCATTTCCTGGCGTCATGACTAGGGCTGTTGAATGGATGCTAGAATCCAGATGTCCTAGTTAGGCTTTATTTATATTTGTGCCTAATCTATTGAACTGAAATATAGGACTGGAAACTGAATCGACGAATCCTACATTATTCAGTACATTACAGTTTAATAAAGTTGAGTTATAGTATATTTTTAGACATGTTTAAATAATATTTTGAACAAATTTAATAAAACCCACTAGGCCAGCGTGGGGACGTAAGGCCTTAACCCTCTCCTCAGAGGAGACCCGAACTCAGGAGCTGCACGTTATGTGTTGTTGATGAAATAAAAAAAAATGGACGTCTGGTAGGAAATAATTTAAGTTCGCTATAAACAATGTAGTTCACACTAAAAATGGCTTGATTTATGCTAATAAAATTGTACCTATATTAATTCAACGAGCTACTATGCAAATAGTATAATATATATCGGCGCAACACAACATTCAAAGAAATAAGTCATCGCTGCACGTGTTCTTAGTGACGTAAACAACTCGCAACGATCGACCGCCCCACTACAATGCCTATAAAAAGCCGCCCGCTACAGCGGAGTGGAGATTCGTTTGTCTGCGCTCGGACAGCTAACACCTAACTTATTGTGAAATATTCAAAGCTATGTAATCAATACTAATTAAAAGTGAATTTTGGTTGAAGTAAAGTTTATTTTAAGTTATTTCTGAAAATGATTGATGAACGTGATTCGCTTCAAATTTGCAACTTCCTTTTTTTTTAAATATTGCACGTCACTTTTTTCGCGTGTGAGAATCGGTCTATTCAGCCTTATGTTGCGTGTGAAGGAGTATTAATGTACTTCCGAGTTTATTCATTTCCTATTATTTGCGAAAAGGTTGTAAGATTAGATGTGATGGTAAACCACGAGAAGATATTATCACAAATACTCCAATAATAATAATAGTAATGACGTCACTGTTTTTAAAAACATAACCGGGCACCACCGTCTCGTTATCAGAAGTTGGGATTACCATGTGTTCTAGACTGTTCGCTATCTAAATTCAGTGTTCGTTGTGTTTCTTCATTCAAATCGATAGTTTACGTTTTTGTAATAAATAACTACCGACAACAACAAGAAAAATAAAATGTCAAGTTAATTGACAACGTCGGAACATAGAAATCGTAAATTAAGTGACATGAAGGCCGAGCTTATAAAAGGTTTAAGCAGTAGTCAGTGCGTTCTACAGTGTGAGAGTACAAGTCTGTACCTGGCTGACTATTTTCTGGGCCAAGTTTAAAATTCTTTCGTTATAATGACCCCAGTGCTGGTTATTTTTAATCCTTCCTTCCCCACAGAATGCTCGAGTGTTTGCACACACACTTGCGTACTACAGTATCCTATCAACTAATGACGGTGATCGTAAGCAGCCTAGTGCTTAACTCAGCATCGAACTTCAGTCTTCTCGCTGTCTACCGAGCTGAGCGCGTGCTGTGATCTGCGGTCTGCTGCTGCCTGGTGAGGCGCAGATCTGCGATCTACTCACCGCCTGGTAAGGTGCGGACCTACGGTCTGCACACCGTCTACATGACGTATGACCTATGGCCTATTCGCCTTATGTGCGAGGCGCAACCTGCTGGCTACTCACTGTCTGAGGGAAGTAAAACCTTTGTTCTGTTCGCCGTCTAGCAAATTAACGCTGGATGCGTGCTCAGCCTACTTCGAGAAAAGTGAGTGACGCCAGTGGTGCTAATGTGTTTAGGCCTTTGAGAGCACATACGAGAGTATGGGCTACTGTTTCAACAGCTTAGCTGTTATGAGAAAGTGTATCAGTGTCACACATTCATAGTTTGCTTGCTGTTCGTTAGGGTCTACGCTATTAATGCGTGAAAATGATGGGCTAACAAGGGTGTCTCTACCTGGGTGGTGTATCACTCTAGGGTGATCACACATCACGAATGACGCAGGTTGTCATGATCACAGCTATCTATTAAAGCTTTTATTCTTTTTGCTTTTATTATCATTTTAAATTTGATGATAAAAACTTTTGTTTATAATTTACTAGTGCAATGACACGAGACAGAGCTATGTGATGCTGTTTCTTAAATGTTGTTTCAGAGTAGCTTAAAGGAAGAGCGAAGCTACAGGAACCGTATCGGCGTTAGAAGAGTACAATCCAGTATCGGTTAATGAGCCTGCACCATCCACTTCACAAGCCAATGCAACAGAACAAAGAAAGAAAGAAAGAAAGAAAAAAAAAAAACCCAGGAACTCAGGTTATGTTTTACAAACCTATTTTACGCAATATCATTGTACCACAGTGTACGTTATAACTTAGTACCACAGTGTACGTTATAACTTAGTACCACAGAGTACGTTACGACTAAGTACCACAGTGTACTCTACGACTAAGTACCACAGTGTACTCTACGACTAAGTACCACAGTGTACTCTACGACTAAGTACCACAGTGTACTCTACGACTAAGTACCACAGTGTACGCTACGACTAAGTACCACAGTGTACGCTACGACTAAGTACCACAGTGTACGCTACGACTAAGTACCACAGTGTACGCTACGACTAAGTACCACAGTGTACGCTACGACTAAGTACCACAGTGTACGCTACGACTAAGTACCACAGTGTACGCCACGACATAGTACCACAGAGTACGCCACGACATAGTACCACAGAGTACGCCACGACATAGTACCACAGAGTACGCCACGACATAGTACCACAGAGTACGCCACGACATAGTACCACAGTGTACGCCACGACATAGTACCACAGAGTACGCCACGACATAGTACCACAGAGTACGCCACGACATAGTACCACAGAGTACGCCACGACATAGTACCACAGAGTACGCCACGACATAGTACCACAGAGTACGCCACGACATAGTACCACAGAGTACGCCACGACATAGTACCACAGAGTACGCCACGACATAGTACCACAGAGTACGCCACGACATAGTACCACAGAGTACGCCACGACATAGTACCACAGAGTACGCCACGACATAGTACCACAGAGTACGCCACGACATAGTACCACAGTGTACGCCAACACATAGTACCACAGTGTACGCCAACACGTAGTACCACAGCGTACGCCACCACACATAGTACCACAGCGTACGCCACCACACATAGTACAACAGTGTACGCCACCACACATAGTACCACAGAGTACGTCACAACACATAGTACCACAGAGTACGTCACAACACATAGTACCACAGAGTACGTCACAACACATAGTACGCTATGCTCATATCCTACCACAGTGTAGACGTCAATATAATTAAAGGTACACAGATGCCAATTGGTACGCCACGACATAGTACCACAGAGTACGCCACGACATAGTACCACAGAGTACGCCACGACATAGTACCACAGAGTACGCCACGACATAGTACCACAGTGTACGCCACGACATAGTACCACAGAGTACGCCACGACATAGTACCACAGAGTACGCCACGACATAGTACCACAGAGTACGCCACGACATAGTACCACAGAGTACGCCACGACATAGTACCACAGAGTACGCCACGACATAGTACCACAGAGTACGCCACGACATAGTACCACAGAGTACGCCACGACATAGTACCACAGAGTACGCCACGACATAGTACCACAGAGTACGCCACGACATAGTACCACAGAGTACGCCACGACATAGTACCACAGAGTACGCCACGACATAGTACCACAGTGTACGCCAACACATAGTACCACAGTGTACGCCAACACGTAGTACCACAGCGTACGCCACCACACATAGTACCACAGCGTACGCCACCACACATAGTACAACAGTGTACGCCACCACACATAGTACCACAGAGTACGTCACAACACATAGTACCACAGAGTACGTCACAACACATAGTACCACAGAGTACGTCACAACACATAGTACGCTATGCTCATATCCTACCACAGTGTAGACGTCAATATAATTAAAGGTACACAGATGCCAATTCAAAGAAAAATATTTACGTTTTACAGATAAACTCATCGGAAAAACATCAACAACACGGCTAGTGCAGAGCGCGCACTGCCGGTCAGAATTGTCGTATCGGCGCAACACAACATTCAAAGAAATAAGTCATCGCTGCACGTGTTCTTAGTGACGTAAACAACTCGCAACGATCGACCGCCCCACTACAATGCCTATACAAAGCCGCCCGCTACAGTGGAGTGGAGATTCGTTTGTCTGCGCTCGGACAGCAAACACCTAACTTATTGTGAAATATTCGAAGCTATGTAATCAATACTAATTAAAAGTGAATTTTGGTTGAAGTAAAGTTTATTTTAAGTTATTTCTGAAAATGAAATACTCCAATAATAATAATAGTAATGACGTCACTGTTTTTAAAAACATAACCGGGCACCACCGTCTCGTTATATATTATTGACTAAATCATCAATTAATTTCCTCCGCAAATTTTTATTACGTCACTTAAGATAACATTATACACCCCAACTAATTCGTATCTAAATCGTATAAGTTTTCTTATTCAGGACCAAAAGTAATAGAAGCCTATCCTCCTATCCTTTGAGATGAATCGAAGATATGAAATCTTTATCCCATTGTCTAAAGAGTTTCTTAGCAATTTCTTTGTTTAAAGTTTCTGAATTCAAACGACATGCTCTCTGACTTTTAGACGAGTTTGAGAAAATTAATGTATTATTGATTTAAAATGGATTTTTTTTAAACTAGCTGCGTCCTGCGGTGTTACCCGCGGTTGTTGTTGCAAGTCGCGAGTAACGCCGCGGATCGAATTTAACTTAGAAAAAAAGCTCCTCAGTTACTCCTTAGTTCATCAGTTTTTTGTCCGAGAAAGCCCCGTTAAGGCGATTAAAACACGGCACCGCGCACCGCCGCGGTAAGGTCGGCGAGAGTCGGTGAGAACACCGCTCGACCGCGCGGTCGGTCGGTGTACGTGTGTTATGCATCAACGGATTCAGTAGATCCACATATGACATGAGATCCGCTTCACCGCCTACCGCGGCGGTGCGCGGTGCCGTGTGTTAATCGCCTAAATAGGTTCAGCCATTTTGAAAATTCGAATCGAATCGAACAGACAGACAGACAGAAAAAACAATAAAAATTGCCTTTTTAACGTTAGTACCGTTTATACTTTTAATATGCATTTAGTGAAAATCTGTTAATTTGATATTATATACAGACACTTAAATTGTATTTATTTGTATAGATCTAATTAAAATCCAAAGGGTTTTTTTTATATATATACTAGCTGATGCCCGCGACTCCGCTCGCGCCCTAGGAGTATAAAAAATAGATGTTGACCGATTCTCAGACCTACTGAATATGCATATAAAGTTTCATAAAGATCGGTCAAGCCGTTTCGGAGGAGTATGGGAACGAACATTGTGACACGAGAATTTTATATATAAGACTATTATATATTAAGCCTACCAAACTCACTCTACCCTGCCTGATGGAAAGCATTCTTTCCATTCCATTTCCAGTAGAATCCGGGAGGAAGGTACACCATGCTCATTGTGAGGGCAGGCAATGTAGCATGGTGACCCATACCATGGCAGCCTGGTTAGATAATTCCGAAGGTCGGGAGAATGATGCAGAATGATTGAGCCTCCAGTCTCACACTCACCAACGAAATACGACAGCAAGAATGCTGTCATTATCAGGATGGTAATCTGTGTGACGGTAGTACTGCTGCGGCTGAGCCGGCCTATTTGTGCTGAAATCAGCGTGGCTCTACTACCTAAAATCTTAAATAGTAACTTAAATACTGACTGATGACTGATGACTGCCTTGTTGGTCTAGTGGTTAGCGTATGCGGCTGCTGATCAAGAGGTCTCGGGTTCAATTCCCGGGTCAGACCAAATATTTGTGTGATCCACAAATATTTGTTTCGGAGTCTGGGTGTTTTCCTATGTATAATATGTATGTATTTACAAAAAAAAAGTATGTTTATGTATATATATCAGTTGTTTAGTACCCATAACACAAGCTCTGCTTACTTTTGGACTAGATGATGTTGTGTGTAAGATATCCAAAATATAAAAAAAAGAAAAAATAGTACTTCACTTTTTTGCCCGACCATGGCGAAGTCATAACGTAGGATTATAGTTTTGTCAGTCCACTCGTATGTATGTTGCACTATAGCGTACGAAATAGATCTTAATGGATACTACGTACAACGACAGCTCTGCAAAGAGATGAGAGATGAAACTTGAAATAAACCTTACACGTGTATTGCAGCGTGGTATGGATTTGCCTTACACATAAAACATAAGCCCTTAGAATAAAGCTTATTATTGTGTAGTATTTTAATTTACACCGGACATGAGAAAAATATTCTAAAAAAAGAAACGAATATGGAAGACATGTTATTTTCGCTGCATAGATTATAAAGCAAGAAGTTGAGACTTGGTTACAAACGGATATTAAACCGTACGCCCCAATAAGCACATTCTTTGAGCAAAACTATTCTGAACAACTATGAATATCAGTGACGTGGATGTGGTGAATAATTTCTAATATCATTGAATAATTTAATTTAAATTCAATCAATCAAGCGGCTTGTGTCTTCCCTCAAGAGAGGGTTAAGGGCATACGTCCCCACGCTGACCGAGTGCGGGTTGGGGACTTGCAAGACACGTTGTGGCTACATAATCTTGTCGTTGGATGTTTTTAAGCCGCCCGTGGGCTTCCAACTAAACTACACGACTGCTATCTTATGATAACAACCAAAATAATAAATCGTACTATAAGGTTCTAGGTGTGTTTTCTTCTTCTAATGACAAAACTTATATATATGCCCCGTAACACCTTATAATGCATGTAGAATGAAATTTAAACCTTTTTTTTTCGACCGTTTGGTTTGCTTTAGTGGTTGGTGAGCTTTTGATCCTAACTCAGAGGTCATGAGTACAATTTCACTCAAGAAGAATCTTTTGTGATGACTAATGATCATTAGTTCCTTATCTGGGTACAATTCATCTCAAAAAAGATACTAATGAACAGTTTTTTATTAGTAATATTAATAAGAAGAAATTTAACTTTTGAATTCAGTTCGTCCACAGGTCCGAAAGCAGTCGTTTCGTGAAAAAACTGAAACCAAGGTGAAATCGGATAAACTAGTAGCTGTCTTCGAATAAACATAAAGAAGGTGAATAATGAGGGTAACATTATGCTATTAAATCCAAAACTTTATAATTATAGAAACCTCCCTTGAATTAATTTGAAACTATACTTAAACAAAAACTATTAAAAATGGTCTCCTGTCTTACTTTGGTGTAGACTTCAAGCATGAATAAGACGCTTGGAATTAGATTGTTCTGGTTTCACATATGTCTTCTTTCTTCGCGTACTCTAGAGACACAATCTAGTCTAAACAAGTAGACGATTGATTATAACTCAGCTTATATGACAAGAAATTGAAGGGCCTAAAACCTTCACCGCTAAAACGTTAAAAGCAAAAAGTAATAAAAAGCAAAGCAAAGTCGAAAAATGTAGCATTTTTTTTTCTTGGATATTTTGAATCTGGATTCAGGTAAATCTTTATGCCGCAGTACTTAACCTGCAAAGGTAGGTGATAAAAATCTAATAAACGAAGAAAAAGTGACCGTCACCTTTTTCATTGACTACCAAGTAAACAAAAGTTTCTAAGTAAAACATAAAAGCGGTATGGCCCCTAAAACGGATTTATTACGGTAACAAGAACTGTCAGTTTATTAAGTAGTGAGAAATGATGCGATGTGTGTGTTTTGTTTTACTTGTTTTTGTTGGGACTTGTTGAATATTATATTAAATGGCCCTGTTGAGGCCAGTCGAGTACGGTTAAGGTAGCAGGGGTGTGGAGCAAATGTGTTTTTGTTTTTGTGACACAGATTTATAAGGTGAGCCAGAGTCAGCCAGAGCCAGAGCCAGGTGGAGTGACGATTTGCGCAAGATGGCTGGTAGGAGCTGGATGCGAGAAGCCCGAAATCAAAGTGGTGTGCAGTGGGAGAGGCCTATGTCCAGCAGTGGACTGAGATAGGCTGATGATGATGATGATGATGAAACACATTATGTATATTTGTCTACATTGAACATCATGCAGGCAAGAAGATGAGCCAAAGCTGGCAGTAAAATGAAATTAATTAAATTTCTGCTTAACATTCCTTAGTTTATGGTATATAAACGAGACGTTATGCCATGGTATATAGGTCTTATTTACCCCCAATTGAATTCTCCTCACAAAGCAAGTTAATAGTCAAACTTTAAGCGCCACATGGATCAGTAGGTGAAAACTAACAGTGCTTAAAGGTAGTTGCTAAGTTTAACTGCAGTTAAGGACAGTTAGCGAGTCTAATTGTCTTAGTTAATTTAGTTGGATTTGAAGATTAGGTGACGTCAAATGTTAGTCTTTTGGAGGGTTTGTATTTAATTTGTGTTTATTGTTTCAGTTTAGAAATATGATAAGTGATGTTCTTTATGAATACTAAGTATACCAATAGAGAAAAGATTTGAAGTAAAGTTGATGTAAGTGAACGGGTGTCGTGTTCTTTAAACACAAAGTGAGGATCCTCTGACCAGGCGAGGTGATCATGCCTGGCGGGTCGCGGCTCAACGGTTAATGTAGGGATATTGTAAATGAAGAGTGCTCAGTGCGAGAATTTCTTTAACGCGATTCAGAATTAGTAGATACTCCGTATAGATAGTTCCGTTTTTCTTCATAGTTCAGTGTTTTTTGGGTAGATGGCACTGTATGTATGCGCTGCTGTATGTAATATATATGTATATTCGCTTGCGCTGTAAGTTTAAATCACCAAATGTGGTTAATAGCATAAATTCCTACAGAAATAATATAGAAATTATAGAAATTAATCAATAGATATAAAATAAATCAAGCTAATACTATTCAAAACATTTCAGTAAGGCTATTATTTCTGCGCCTTTCGCCTTTGAATAGTAGGCAACTAATAAAGTGGCACTGGCATGGCAGCAGCACTGGCATATTGTACAGTGAGTTTTAAAACACTACTACCAAAAATTTAGAATTCATATAAATTCTTTACTCCATTGCTCTCCCTCAAAAGTGGAATATAAAAAAATACTCTCATAGTGCTCTCTACTTCACTCCAGAAATATCAAATGTAATGTTTTTAGACCCAGTGATTACAGCTGTGGGTTGATCGATCGGTCAATTAATCGGTCTGTCAATTTTTCTTTCTTAGATTTTGTTGTTATATTTATACCTACCAAAGTGACTCTGTCCGTGTGGTGACGGATTAAGAATACAGAGTGTCACCACCCCTATTCATCCCGCGGGTGTTGTAAAAGGCGACTAAGGGATAAACTACGCAAGACAACATCAATGCAAAGAGAAGGAAAACTTGAAACAAACCCTATACCAACCCGTCTGGCCAGCGTGGTATAGTAGGCCAAAACCTCCTTCTAAGGAGAGGCCTATGTCCAGCAGTGGACTGTTAAAGGCTGTTGATGATGATGATGATGATGATGAAGTGACTCTACTCTGCCTGATGGAAAACATGAGTGGAATTCAGAAGTAGGTGCTACCATCCTCATTGTGAGTACGGATAATGCAGCATGGTGACCCACACCATGGAGGCCTAGTGACATGTTTAAGGCTTCAGTAGGCCCGAGAGAATAATGCAGAATGATTGGGCCTCTGGTACACTCACCATAGATTGGGTCTATGTATCTAAATATGTAGATCAGATATAAATAAATCAACAGGACATTTACAGAACTTACTGTTTAGTACTTAGAAGAATATAAAAGTAGCTAGTATAATTTATATTCATCGTACGAAATCCTATGAACACAACTTCATCTTACGCTGATCGGTTTTCTATTGATCCTTAAAGTAATGCCCAGTTACCTAAACTCTACTTACAATAACCCTCAAGGAATAAAAAAGTATAAAATAAAAGTGTAGATAGGAAATTGAACCCAATAGTTTTCCCATCATTTCCCATGGTATGATAATTTATAGTTATTAGGGACACAGGATGGGAAAGGTACAATCAATAGTTATTGCCTTCGTTCAGGGAATTTGTTCCAAACGATTAAGATACAGGGTGTCCCTAGTCGCTTGTGCCATTAGCGATAGTTAGAAGATTGAATTTACCGTTGCGAGGAAACTTTCTTCAGAATCTATTAGCTGAACTGACATTTAACAACTTTATTACAAAAAAAAACAGGTATTATTTTTTGTTACAATACAGAATTATACTATTTAGTAGTTAATAGTTTATTATTACTATTGTCAGACACAGAATCGATCAAGCCGTTTTGGCGGCATATGGCAACTAATACACGAGGATTTTTTATATATAAACAAATACTCACGTGTTTATTTCTCATTTACGTAAATCTTTAATTATTGTTTTGCTATCACTTTCTAATGATATAAATAATGAAATAAAGTTGACTACAACGAACTAAAAATAGTACTAAAGTCAAGTATAGAAATGAAATTAGATCGATTTATTAATTTTGATTAAGTATTTGTCACCTATTTAAAAAATATATATTTGTAGGTAAAACCTACATACTCGTACATATTCAAACTGCTATTGACTTATTCAAAGTTTAGAATTCATTATACACTATTAGAAAATCGATATAATTATTATATATACATTTACAACTATATTACTGAGCTTCATAGACTCACTGCGTCAAGACGATCTTCGACGAAATGCGACATAAGATTCCTGAAGAGATTTTTCTACCAAAAACTTTTTCTTTCTATAAAACATTAAGGCGTTAGATGTACAATAAAGATTTTCTCACAAAAGAGTATCAGTATCCTAATGGTATGTAGCGTCACATGGTTCCTAAATAGCCAGCCATTACGGAGGTCCCTTACTAAATTGGTCCCAATCTCCGCCGGAGTCAGTTAGGAACTTTATGAGCCTGACGATCCCTAAGGATAGTTGACGTTATGTAGATTTTATAAAATGATCCTGTTTGTAAAAAATGTTGTGAGTTTTAGTAGGTATTTTATGTAATAAATAGCTTTTAGCCACGACTCCGCCTGTTTAAAGTAAAATATATCATTGCTCAAGAATCAAAATTTAGAGATTATTGTAATTAGTGCAGCTTTTAACGTTTGCACGGTTAAAACCAATGCTTTCCATCAAACAGTTGTAGTGGGTAGGCGATCGTGATCAGGTGATCCGCATCTGCAATGTTAGATTCCTACATAAAAAAAATACAAAAAATCTGAATTCAATACAAAAAATTGAGTACGTTATACATTAGAAAGGAGCTACTTTCATCATGATGACATTATCAATTTGTTTTCGTTCTGAAAATTTTACTCAGCTGCATTAGCTTAAACTTAACGTAAACTCATCTCGTTTACCCGCCAATTTTCATAATTACTTAAGCAAAGGTGACTGAGGGGCCTTCTACATAATCAGCCCCTTAATTAGGGGAGCCCATTCAGTGAACCTTTAAATCAGAATCAAGATAATTCAATATAACGGTTAGGACAAAAGTGGTAGGAAACTTAAAGTCATTTGCTTGATGACTGGACATTTATGTGAAATTTTCTTAATGAAAAAAGTGCTGCATACTTCTAAAACTGGGTCTTCGATATTTGATATTTGAAACTTTTATCAGGTTCTTTTAATCGTTCTTTTTCTAATTTCAAACTTTTTGAATGACTTAGATTTGGGGTAAATTTTAACATTTTAGAAAAAAGTTTAGAATACTCTATTAAGATATTTTAAAGATTTCACATGTGTATATTTAAAACTTTAAATAGGTAAAAAAAACTTAATCATTAATTTAATAAAACTGATTATATTATCAAAATTTCACCAAAACTACCTATAAATTAACCTGTCTACAGTCAGAATGAGCTTCCAAAGGCTAGCTGTATGAATTAATTTTTTAGCAACAATTTATCGTGTAGTAAGCAATATAGTGCTCAACATTTTTTTCCTATTCTAAAAATCTTACAAAACTGTACCAGTGTAAAACTAATTTGACGATTTTCCTTAGTCTTATATAAAGTAGTATGAACTATTCCCAAGCAAAAATCCACCTCTTTCTAAAATGCATCTTCGTAAATTCCAAAATACTTCAGAATTCATACACGAACTTCTCCTTTTGGAAATATTAATACAATTTTCGTAAGGTATTACCAAAATTCTTAAGTAGCTTAAAATAGCTACGCATGGTTTCAAGGGTTCTTTATTTATTCGTTTGACTGAGATGGCACACATTTTTAATGTTCGTTTAAAAGAATTCTCGTCTACACATTAAACTTAGTCTGAACTATTTTTTTTGGCGGAATTAGTTGAAATAATTCATTAGAGCAAAAACCCCAATTATAACAAAGATATATTAAACAGATGTAGCAAATTTAGTTGCTGGAAAGTCATGAGTCGTGATACCATGGAGGAGAACGGTTGTTGTATCCTACCAACATAAAGGGAGGATCCAAAAGCAAGGTTATCATGTCGGGTGGACCACAGCCCAACGGTTGATGTTCTTCATCGCGATAAAGAATTAATTACTCCCTAGATCGGTGGCTCTTTCATAGACGGTGCTATAGTAAATTTATGTTGCACTGTACGAGAAAATCGTCCTCACACCTCGCAGAAACCAGAGATGGCCAACTAGTTTCACTGTGTTTCTCAAAGCGAGGTTACTGCAGAATAAAGTTTCTGGGGAACATATAAAGAGAAGCACTCTTGAGATTCCTGGATAACAGATGAATAGACATTTGCTACTCAGTGGTAGCGGTACATTTCAAGTGGCAATGGGTTGCCAATGGAATAATCTATATCTGCTTGTCATTCTGCCTATTTGCCTCCCATATTATGAAAATAAACTTATATTTAATTTACTTTGCCTACAGTATTCTTTACAACTGTTATGTAGATTTTCTAATGCTCATATCTAAGAGAAGACATGATCAAACAAAATAGGTACTTACACAATATTAGCATGCACCAACCAACCCGTAACGAAAAAGTATAAAAGAAATATGTTGTGAAATATTAAAATAAGCAAAACATATTTGTAATAAAAACGGAATCCATTTCACAAATACTAATGTAGCATTAACATGTTACATTTGTAATTCTCGTGATAAAATTACCTCACGAGTGTGACGGGTTGGGAATAAATTCCACTCTTACCTGTTGCCACTCAGCCAATGTTATCCGAGGCCATATTTACAAAATATTTAATGGAAAGCTCTTGGAATAAAATGGAATAATAAATTATTACAAGTGAACAAGACCTTATATTTTTTGTCTTTGATGACATATAAAATCTATTTAGAATTATTTATTTCGTGAAAGAGGTGTCAGGATATTTATGTAATGCGCTTAGTAATTTATAAATTACGACAAGCTGTATTCTGGTCCTTTATCCTTTACTTATCCTATCTAGATATATACATACAATTCAGTGTTCTCATTTTATGAAAATGTAATCACTAAATGACACGTGAGTACAACTTGACAAAAAGTATATGTATGTAGGTTTTTACATAAGAGAATGAAATATGTAAATGAAATAAAATATCATTATTGCCACACTTTCAATAACGTAATAAAAATTATATTCTAATATTGGGTGCATTGTCCGAGCTAACTGTGGTTAGGATTCTAGAGAAAGAAAATTTTCTAATAATGTTATTAAATTAAAAATAAATTATGATATCACTATTTTCCAATATCTAAATTATGTATCTATTTATTACACATCTTTTTTCATAAATCTCTATTGAAAGAGCTACTCGCATTTTTTTGATAATTTTGCAATATTTTACAGATAACTTCAAAATACTACTACCACCATAACCTAATACAGACTATCCCCCGTAAATGTGGATTAATCACATTTTTTAAAAGCAGTGTGAACATTACACAATAAAAGATTAAACACATGAAGTTGATTTACTACTGAACTGATTATCTGCAATTATGAATGGATTTCGAAAATTATATAACATAATAAGTACAGTAATCGTTTGGTTTTATTACCTTCACATTCAAGCTGTAGGGTCAGACGTGTTAAAATAATATCTGTAAAATATTTACGAAGCGCTCATAGCCGAGTGGCCTTAGGTGATTGGAAACGATCACCAAGGGTAAGCAACGACGGCGCGGTCGGACCTAGATGGGTGACCGTTTGTGGCATTTTATATAATGAGCGTTTCCGTGATTCGGAGGTCACGTTAAGCAGTCGGTCCCGGTTGTTGTCATAAGACAGCAGTCGTGAAGCTTAGTTGGAGGCCTTCGGGCGGCTTAAAAACATCCAACAGCAAGATTACGTAGCCACAACGTGTCTTGCCTGTCCCCAACCCGCACTCGGCCAGCGTGGGGACGTATGGCCTTAACCCTCTCTTGAGAGGAGACCTGAGCCCAGCAGTGGGACGTTAAGGGTTGTTGATGATTGATGATGATTTACTTACAAAAATAAATATCCTTTGTTTTTAAGAAAAAAATTAATCGTTCATGTAAAAGAGGTTCTCTGTAGATTTGGAATTTAGAAATTTTAACACTATGCATAATTTTATGTATTAACCTGTGCAATTGTATATACTCGTAATATATGTAGTTATGGTAAGTCTCTATCTACATATTTTATGGCCAAAAATACTGCGCGTTCCTTCACAAAAATCTGTCCCATTTTCGTCCCTGAAAAATCTCTTTATCAACGTCGCTGTTGTCTTCCATTTTTTCAGTCACTTTTCACAAAATGTTGAGTACATTTTCAGTTGAAGAATGCCTTTAACTTATATTAGAGGATGGCTCTTGAAACTTTTTTCACTTCACGACACATTTGGCAAAGAAAAATGGCTAATTTGAGCGGGACTCGTAATTGAACCCCTCTAAAGATAGCACAAGTAATGTGAGTTTCAACACGTCTTATATAGCCAAGGAAGCAGGCATTTTAGTTAATTGTTTTTTTTTATTTAAAATGAAGTGGCGTAGAAAAATAACTTTTTTTTAAAATGCGAGTGTGTTAATAAGCTATGTGTGCATTAACTATTTATTGTATTGTTTTCAGAACAGATTTTAATAGTATACTAAAGGAGAAACCCGATTCTGGGCCTAAGCGTTACACGAATGGGATATGTACCAAAAAATTCGTCTATTTTGCTTGATTAACCTATCGAAATCTTAGCTTCATTTGCAATGGCCAAGTGTAGAAAATAAGTAGAATTCTATCGTTTTAAACAATCTTTGTGAACCTCTGCAACACTTATTTCAATATACGTAACTAGCTCCACAAACGTAGGATTCCTAAAATAGGATCGATTTAGTGGAAATGTGAAATAAGCTGACTTAGAAAACTTCGTACAAAACTAAAGAAATAATAAGCAAATACAAAAATGTATAATATGTATGTATTTACAAAAAAAAAGTATGTTTATGTATTTATATCAGTTGTCTAGTTTGGGGACTAGATGGCGTTGTGTGTAAAATGTCCGAAATATTTATTATTTATTATTATTATTAATTATCTATTGGGCACGATTTAATTATGGGTGAGTACTTAACCCTATTTATGCGTGGCCTGACACGCACTTGGCCAATTTTTATTAAAATAACTCAAACAATAAACATAACTTAAAATGTAAAAATTGTCTGATTTTACCAATTTGGCCATTGCTGGGAGAACTGAAAATTAGGCTCGTAAAATCGTCATAGATATTGTAATTTATGACCAAATTCTAGCACTGTAACGCCAGGCCCAAGTTTGTATGGATTTCGGGTTTCTCCTTTAATTAGATAAAGTGCATCCTTATAGATAACGAAGGAAGTTATCTAATTAAATTTGGTATATTACTATTTACTGTCTGATATCTTGAAAATAAAAAAAAATAGTACAATTAGAACCAGTAAGTTCCAATATATTATTTAAAACATTAAAGACAAAACAAATTAAAGACAATTAAAGACAACTTAAGACAACTTAATAAATTAAAATAATTAAAGACAACAAAAGATGTGGTGTTGGCATGTTGGTTTTTATGTAGCATAGTTCTACAGGAAACACATTAATTTTGACATTCATTGATATTAAGACGTAATGAATGAAAATATAAAACAACTAGCTGACCTACGGTACACTTTTTCATCGTCTCTTTGCAGTCATGCTCGGGCCCTATTGGTTTAAGCGTGCTGTTAAATATTTTATCTTATTCAGGCCAGTAAAACACAAATTGAAAAAAAAAAGCGGCCAAGTGCGAGTCGGACTCGCCCATGAAGGGTTCCGTATCAGCAAGTAACATCATATAGAAGTTCTTGTAGTTCGTTGTAACTTTCATCGATGTTTTTATACTAGTGTATTGATTGGATGAAAGGTAAATTGCGTGTTACGATTTATGACGTATTAAAAAAAACTACTCACTACTTAGATCTCTTTCAAACCAATTTTCGTTGGTAGTTTGCAAGGTAATGTACAACATGTTTTTTTTTTAGTTTTATCACTCTCTTATTTTAGAAGTTAGAGGGGGGGGGGGACACACACATTTTTCCACTTTGGAAGTGTCTCTCGCGTAAACTATTTAGTTTAGAAAAAAATGATTTTAGAAACCTCAACATCATTTTTGAACACCTATCTATAGATAACCCCACACGTATAGGTTCGATGAAAAAAACATTTTTGAGTTTAAGTTCCAAGTATGGGGACCCCCAAAATGTATTGTTTTTTTTTCTATTCTTATGTAAAAGTCTTAATGCGGTTCACAGAATACATCGACTGACCAAATTTCAACAGTATAGCTCTTATAGTTTCGGAAATAATTGGCTGTGACATACGGACGGACAGACAGACTTGACGAATCTATAAGGGTTCCGTTTTTTGCCATTTGGCTACGGAACCCTAAAAAAATGGAAATCGTTTACATACTTTTGAGGTTCATTCTGAGCAACAACGTGAAATGGAAAATGCCTTATGTATCAAATTTTGCTACATTTAACCGACTGATTATTACACGTAAGGTACATCGATTTCCAAATGCTAGATGGTAAAAATAAAAAAACAAAACAAAGGCCTGATAATGTGAGTACAAAAAGGTAAGCGAATATGGATGTTGCAACATTACGTTAAAATGAATATAAATGATGTACATAAGACGAGCTCCTAGACTATTCAGTCACCTTAGAAATAAAATTGCTTGAAAAAGGTTATGATGTGCTTAAGTGTGAAATACGCCCTTTAAGTCGTAGTGCAGATTGTATTGATTACCTATGATTCATAATTTAACCAGGTCGTTAAAAAATATATAAATTAATAGTTATATAATTAAAGCGCTTAATTTTATAAATCTTTAAAATTATACATTCTATAATAATATTATTACTCTACCTGTCTGTCTATTACACTTTGATGGCTAAACTGCTGCTCCGATTTCAATTAAATTTGGCAAGGTGATACTTTGATTCTGAAAGAAGAACATTGTAGTACTTTTACCGAGTTTACCTACATGCAGGCGGGCAGAACTGTTAGCAAAAGTTAATTTAATATAGTTTTAATATATTTTTTCCGTTGAAAGACAAATCATTACAGTTGATTTTATTTATGAATAGAACTCAGCCGTTTTTGAGTTTTAAATGTAAAGCTAACACGTGTTAATTTCATTAATTTAGACCTGAAATTCCAAACATATTCACAAAGAGTCACTTGTGTCTATTCTCTACTAAAACTACCTGAATCAAACCAAACAAATCCTAAATGTAACCCAATGTTTATTTTATCTATCTAAATAACGTAAGTGTCTCTACATGGAGCTATTCTACACACGAATGGCGGTGATTAGTTCGACTCGGAGATTGATCGTGCTCGGCACTTGATAAACTGACACACAGACGTTATCTCATTAGATGAAACAAACATCGCTTACTGTGCGCTGTACTTGATTCTGAGGGAGAGGTGTTGTTAAGTTGTTTGATTTCTTTAAGACTTCGGAAAATAGAATATTTATTTCATCAAAAACCCATAATGTCTTACTGCTGGACTTACTCTCAGGAGCCATACCTAATATTTATTTATATATTAAAACTTTATTGCACACCGTGTGGTGACGGATTAAGAATACAGAGAGTCACCACCCATATTTATCCCGCGGGTGTCGTAAAAGGCGACTAACGGATAAACTACGCGAGACAACATAAATGCAAAGAGAAGGAAAACTTGAAACCAACCCTATACCAACCCGTCTGGCCGCGGTCACCTCGACGAACAGTCGCGAGACTGCCGACGAGGTGCTCGCCAAGGTGAAGAAAGCGGTCGACGCCAGGGCTACTGGCCTAAAAGTAAACAAAACAAGAAAAGCCAAGAACAGCACGGTTATCTTGGGCTGCGACACGGAAACCGAAAGGGCTAAAATTATGGAACAAATCGGTAAATGCGGTGAAGGTCTTGTGGTAGCGCTCATGAGCAACAAAGACCCGCTCGTCGTCCTCAAGGACGTGTATATGGAAGAGGACGACGAAGATATGGTGAGGGCCCTTTACACCCAAAATTCCGATATCTTCATGGGCCTACCGCAAGAGGAGAGAGAAATTAAAATTAAGTACAAAAAGAAGACACGGAACCCCAAGACGTCGCATGTCGTGCTCCAGGTTAGGCCAAGAGTATGGCAGAGAATGACGGAGACCGGGAACCTCTACATAGACCTGCAAAGGGTCAGAGTGGAGGACCAGTCTCCGCTCATTCAATGTACAAAATGCTTGGCCTTCGGCCACGGCCGTAAATACTGCACCGAGAGTGCGAGTAAATGCAGCCACTGCGGGGGCTCACATCTTCGTGAGAGCTGCCCCGATTTCGCCAAAGGGGCGGAACCACGGTGCTGCAATTGCTCGCACTCTGGGCTGCGCGACGTCGGCCACAACGCATTTAGCGCCGAGTGCCCAACACGAGCTAAATGGGACTACCTGGCACGCTCAACCACGGAATATTTATGACTCACACATCACAACACTCACATGATACAGAACACTAGTAATTTAAGTTTAATATGATAATCATATTGAAATAAATCAAACATGCACATAAACACGCAACACGAACACATACAAACAGACACGTAATTCACTGGAAGGGTCAGCAATTATATATAATTAAGTTTATATATACATTGCTGACAAGATAGGGAGTGAGTGAATTACACACTACGAAACAACATAACATTGTCACGCACACAAACAGATACACAAGTCATAAATATTACGTGTAAACAACATCTACATGCGACGTCTTGGCGTTACCGAACAACACAAACTTCACACAGGACATTATACCACTACAATAAACACAACTAAAATTTACTATCATCTAACACATTTAACAAGACAACCCCAAGTTGAGGGAAGCTCTAAAAAATTAGTTTTAAAATAAGACTTCAAATAACTAAGTGTTATTAGACAATAAGCACAAATTAATAGATGTATAGAAAGATCTAAATAGTAAGAAATAGTATAAGTGTATAAAATTAATAGTATTAAGAATTTACATATACATCACAAAAATAAGAAATGTAAATATATAATTATATAATAGCTAATAACATTAACAATATCGGGGAATTTTACCCGAAAAATAGAAATGTAAATAATGATAAGATAGTAAATGTAATCAAGAATAAAAAGGTCCTGTTTTACGAACGGGGAAAAGCTGGGAGGTCTAAAACAGACCTCAATAAAAAAAAAAAAAAAAAAAAAAAAAACCCGTCTGGCCAGCGTGGTATAGTAGGCCAATACCTCCTTTCTAAGGAGAGGCCTATGTCTAGCAGTTGACTGTTAAATGCTGTTGATGATGATGATGATATTGCACACTACTTTATTTAGTATAAATTTATTTTCAGACATAAATTTCTGGAGATCGACATCTGGTAATACAATACTTTTAGACTAATTTCTAAAGTAAGTCAGTTTGTCTGTCGGTTACGCCGCTGCACTGGTTATAATTAAATCGAACATGGTGATAATTTTATTCTTTATAAAGGACGTAGGCTACGAACCTATTACCGCGAAAACCAACATACCAGTAAAAGCGATAAGCGAAAGCTAGTTCCTAATTATTATAAATAGTTACTTTGGTAAATTTAAGCTACCTCGGGTTCAAATCCTGGGTCGGGCCTAAAGGTGTTTTTGGGTTTTTCTTAGGAAATTCATAATAGGAGCCAGGAGTTTGGAAGCTTTGCGGTGATTCATGACCCTGCCTGCCCTGCCCTGCCTTGAAGAACACGTAAAGCCGTCGGTCCCGGTTGTCATGTACATCTAGGGCAATCGTTATTGGAAAGTTAGTGCTCTCAAATTTTCTAACAACTAGTTAAACCTTTGAATTTCAGTTCTCCCTTAGGGTTGCGGAGGTCCGACGCCAGTCCACCGAGCGTGGAAAAACTGATATTCAGTTAAAACCGGTTGAACTAGTGACCGACCCCAAATAATATTGGGAATAAGGCTAGGAAGAAGAAGAAGTTCCATTGGTATTTTTTTATACATTCAAAAATATTGTAATGATCATTTGTTTTGTATCTGAGTGTAATTTATCTGTTTCGTGTTTAAGACTATTAAAAAGTTAAAACGAATTTAATAAATCCGTATTTCAACACTTTTCAGTAAATATTCGGTCACATGTAAACGTTCTAAAAGGCATTTGATCAACTATTTTTATATTTTTATTTAGATACTAGACTAGACAACTAGACTCTTTGAAACGAAAATCTTAAGAAGAAAAAGTTAAAAAAGCCAATGATTTTTGGATTTGAAAATAGAACTCATTCGATATTTAAATCGGTGGTTACACGTGACTGGACTCATTACCAGTGTTGGTCAGATTTCGTCCTCTAATCAGCCATCTCTCTCTTCCTTTGATTAAAAGGAATTTCACAATTTGCAACGCTTCTTACTTCGAATTTTCAGTTCGTTTGGTGGAATTTTAAATTTTCTTATTGATGTTAGAGAAATAAGAGTGACTGAGAGCTTTAGCCAAGTAATTTTATTTTTGTTTGAAGTTTTATAACGGTAACTAATTTAATGAAAAATTTGTTTATTTACGATAAAAAGAAGGATATCTAAATTCGTAAATGCTATTTTAAATATTTATGTTCTAATTATATTCTAATTCGTAAATTTTAATAAAGAATCCTTATATAATTAAATAAATATTTCGGACATCTTACACACAACGCCATCCCTGAAACTAAGCAAAGCTTGTATTATGGGTACTAGACAACTGATATAAATACATAAACATACTTTTTTTTTGTAAATGCATATACACCCAAACTCCGAAACAAATATTTTCGGATGACACAAAGATGTGGTCCAACCCAGGAATCAAACCAGAAATCAGACCAACAAGGCAGTTATGATAAATAATATATATATTGATTACCAATTAAACAAATATATGTCGGTTTCCATTCCATTGTTGACAGTAAGGACAATCAATAAAATTAATAGTTTAACTTATAGATACTAGTTATTAATATAAAAAAACATTCAAGACATATTTTTGTAGATACGTTAAAAAAATTGAATCTTTCCTAATATCTATGAAAATCAAAGTTTAATTTTTTATCTAGTTCCTAAAGAATCTTAATGAAACTAATAACTTTGTTGTAAACCCTACTCAGTAATTAAAATTAAACGCTGTAAAATGGAAACATTGAAAATGCATATTGGTAGATCTTTAGCAATGCTCTTCGGTGATTGATCCATTGCATATATGCAATAATTGAAAATTTATTCATATATCTCGCATTTAATTTCTATCTTCTATCTTAGTAAAGTCCCAGAGCTTTAGAAATTGCTAGCCTGCACAAGATAGGTGTCCAGTACAAATTGCTCTTCCGTAAATTAATCGACCCCAGTGTTGTGGTCTGTGCAATATTAAATTTCTCAATGTGTACTAGTTTATGGATAGAGTGGACTATGTCCAAACAGGATGTGTCACTGTCAGTGTCAGTTAATGTAGGTTAATGTATAATTAATATAGGCACGAGGAACGTTTTTTGTTTTTTCGGAAGGCGGTCCTCATTTCATCTCATTCAGATTATTTTATCATAAAACTAGCTGACCTGGCAGTCTTCGTACTGCCTCAATCGATAAATAGAAGGACTGAATTTTTTTATAAAATAAACTTAAAACGAACAAAAGGTATCCGTAATTAGAAAAAAAAAATTTTTATATATTCACATTTTAAACCTTCTTTGGACTTCCACAAATAATTCAAGACCAAAATTAGCCAAATCGGTCCAGCCGTTCTCGAGTTTTAGCGAGACTAACGAACAGCAATTCATTTTTATATAATATAATAGATTTATTACGACGACGCACCACTGTTTTACACAGAATCTGGTAGTATAGCCTGCTTAGGGGTTGATAGGGGTGGTTTCTACCCCTAAAAAGTGAATTCCCGCAGTGTTACAAGAAAGCAGACATAATTACGAGTATTTAAAAAAAAATTCATTTGGATTAGATTTACTGCTTCGCGTGTAGTTTTGATCTTTTCCGCCATCTGTGCGACGGCTTAAAAACTAGAAGGCTTTATATTTAAAGATGTTAACTACTTGACATAGGCAGAAATAGCTGATATGTTCGGTTGGTTGCTATCATATCAAAAGTAGAAGAAGAAACTTTTAAAGTTCTTTTAATTTCCATTCACTTCTCATTCCTCGTAGCTAAGAAACAATCACCGAGGGTAAGCAACGATGGCGTGGTGAGTACCCAGATGGGTGACCGTTTGTGGCATGATATGTATATTATGAGCGTTTCTGTGATTCGGAGGTCACGTTACGCAGGCGGTCCCGGTTGTTATCTTAAGATAACAGTCGTGAAGCTTAAAAACTTTCTTCTGCTTTTAACTTAAAAACTTAAAAGCTGCCTTTGGGCGGCTTAAAAGCATTCAACGACAAGATTACGTAGCCATAACGTGATGTGCTTGTGCCCAACCTGCACTCGAACAGTGTGGGTATGTATGGCCTTAACACTTTTTTTTTTCTTTTTTAAAAGACAACTCCCGCATTAGGAATATGAATTCCTGTGTCGCGGGGGACTTTACAAACACAAATGAAACGGACACAAAGAACATCCAGACTCAGAACAACAATTTGTGAATCACACAAAGTGTTATCCCACGTGAGATTCGAACCCGCGACACTAGGCGCAGTAGAGAGCGGCGTGGCGACCGCTTAAACCACTAGGCCAACCGTGCAGTCTAACTTTCTTGAGAGGAGTCCAGTAATGGGACAATAAGAGTTGTTGATAACTTCTCATTCAGTAATTCCGTCCATATGTAACATAACGCATTTGAATGCCAGACAGTTGATTTACTATTGGTAGGAGTTTCAACAGACAAGGCTCTCTAATCAACTAGATTGTGCTATAAGAGGCGATCAAATTAGATTTTACACATTGCAACTAATCGTTTCGTATGAAAATTAATGTTTAAATTTAGCATGAATTTTCAGTTTGGTATAACGTTAGAAAAAAACATTTCAATTATAATAAAGTAGCTTTCTACAAGGTTCAATCTTAGCAATAAAATTAAAATGGAATAGTCAGTCAAACATAATAAATATAACACACAGTCTCAATTTATTATCTTTTTTTTAATAATCTAGGGCTATGCTGTTTAAAACAAACCTTTGGAAAATCTTTTACTCAGGTAATGTTTCTTTCCTATATGATTATGCAGCCCAAGAACATTTGTTTTTTAGATAGAAATCGTATCGTAAACTGTAACCAAATCCAAACCGGACAGTGCTGGTTTAATCGAAGTTTATCTAGGAGTTTGAAATACGGTGTCCAGGAGACGTTGTCAGATAGATAGCTAACGATGGCTGCTAAATTATTGCAGACAAATGATCGACTCAGCTATTGAAGTTTATCTACGTTATGTAATACAAAGACTTGCTTTTATATTTACTTAGCTACCAGGCCATTTTAGCCATTGCAAGTTAGAACCAGTTTACTGACTATAAAATATCGCATTCTATGTGTTCTTAAAGTAGATACTTAATAATTATCGTGAGTTCGTAAATTTATGTAAGCATATTTACTCGTAATCAGTTTTCCACAGACAAAATGAATCTTTTAATGGTTTTAACCAGAGTCTGTAAGAAAGGTTCCATTATACATCACCGCAAATAGGTGAGTACGACTGGAATGACATAGAGACGGTGTCGTCACTCCATTCGAGAAGTTCTATACAGGTAAAAATACAGTACTGAACCGATTTTTAGTTTTGTTTCTTTTTAACTGCTGAACTTCTAGCCGAATAAATGGAAAGAGACTTTTTTTAATCGAATTGTAAATTTATATATATCCTTTGAATTAAAAGTACAATATTTATGAAATCAACACAAAATTCCACATTAAAAACTAAAACTTGATTCTATTATTTAGCATTAATTTTATTTTATATAAACAGTCATTCGTATTTATAATTTCGCCTTAATGTTTTTTAAAATTTTCTCTTTGGCACCATCGCTGCACAGTATTTCAAAACGTAGTTTTGCTAGCAATTAGTTGAGAATGAATGCTCACTTGGCTTGGTAGGCGGTTAGAGGGTTAAAATGCGCAAAAATCTACATGCTACTACTGTTTTTACGTAATAGTGGTGTTGAAAAGAGGAAATAGATTAAGTTTAACGTACTAAATATTGCTAGATCTTTTTAATAAACAACTACTTAGTCACCTGAAACATGGAATTTACTTATCGAAGATGGTAATCTCCAACACGGAATTAATAAGAATCACTCTAATGTGATGATAAACTTTTAAAAAAGCATCCGTTTTCAAAACGACCAAACCATCATGAAGTACATTATACCACATAGCTTATCGTACTTATGACGATGTCGTTACTTCGTGATGTGAGTGAATTAGTAACACATTATGAAAAGTTTTCTTGCCTTACTTATTCTAGTTATCATTTGGTGAAAACGTCCTTGAAATAAGACCAAATAATAAACTGTTAGAAGTTATCCGTCAGAGAACTAAAGTCATCGACATAGCCCACCGGATTAGCTAGCTGAAGTGGCAGTGGGCTGGCCATATTAGCCGCAGAACTGATGACCGTTGGGGTAGAAGAGTTCTGGAGTGGAGACCGCGTCTCGGCAAACGTAGTGTAGGACGCCCACAGGCCAGGTGGAGTGACGATTTGCGCAAAATGGCTGGCAGGAGCTGGATGCGAGAAGCCTAAAATCGATCAAAGTGGTGGGCAATGGGAGAGACCTATGTCCAGCAGTGGACTGAGATAGGCTGATGATGATGATGAACAAACTGTATTTCCATATCTCTTTAAACCATTTTTTTTTATATTTGAGCCTGCCAAAGTTACTCCATTCAGCTTTATGGATAGATATCGATGAAGAATACCTAAGAAGAATCCAGGAGTAAGAGCCACAATTCTCGATGCGAGTGCGTACAATGCAGCCTAGTGAGATGTTGCACTGGCCTCCGAAGGCCAGGAGAATGATATAGAATGATTGGTCTTCCAATCTCACACTCACCAACGAAAGAAGACAGCGTGAATCATTCACGTTGGTATTTTGTGTGAGTTAAGTGTCTGTAGTACTGTCCCGTTCAAGCCAGCCTATTCGTACTGAAATCAGCGTGGTTCTATTACCTTTCCAACGTCAAGTAAAAGTTTCTTTCGGTTAAATAAAACTAAAAATATCAGCCATTCTATTACTCGCTTCTATACAAAATTGTCAATTTAAAGTGTAACGTATTCCTGTGAAATACGTATCAATGGTAATTTATTTCATTTAGTAAAGTGAAGAGCGACCATCTATGAATAATGCAACGAATTCTTTAGCGAACCTTCCTTCGGCCACTTGTTATATTGACTCCTCAGTACTACTGTTTGTTAAGGTTTTATGTAAAGAATCTATGGCCTGAAAGGACAGGGGTTTGACACTTTACGGACGGACAGACAGACTTGACGAATCTATAAGGGTTCCGTTTTTTGCCATTTGGCTACGGAACCCTAAAAAAATGGAAATCGTTTACATACTTTTGAGGTTCATTCTGAGCAACAACGTGAAATGGAAAATGCCTTATGTATCAAATTTTGCTACATTTAACCGACTGATTATTACACGTAAGGTACATCGATTTCCAAATGCTAGATGGTAAAAATAAAAAAACAAAACAAAGGCCTGATAATGTGAGTACAAAAAGGTAAGCGAATATGGATGTTGCAACATTACGTTAAAATGAATATAAATGATGTACATAAGACGAGCTCCTAGACTATTCAGTCACCTTAGAAATAAAATTGCTTGAAAAAGGTTATGATGTGCTTAAGTGTGAAATACGCCCTTTAAGTCGTAGTGCAGATTGTATTGATTACCTATGATTCATAATTTAACCAGGTCGTTAAAAAATATATAAATTAATAGTTATATAATTAAAGCGCTTAATTTTATAAATCTTTAAAATTATACATTCTATAATAATATTATTACTCTACCTGTCTGTCTATTACACTTTGATGGCTAAACTGCTGCTCCGATTTCAATTAAATTTGGCAAGGTGATACTTTGATTCTGAAAGAAGAACATTGTAGTACTTTTACCGAGTTTACCTACATGCAGGCGGGCAGAACTGTTAGCAAAAGTTAATTTAATATAGTTTTAATATATTTTTTCCGTTGAAAGACAAATCATTACAGTTGATTTTATTTATGAATAGAACTCAGCCGTTTTTGAGTTTTAAATGTAAAGCTAACACGTGTTAATTTCATTAATTTAGACCTGAAATTCCAAACATATTCACAAAGAGTCACTTGTGTCTATTCTCTACTAAAACTACCTGAATCAAACCAAACAAATCCTAAATGTAACCCAATGTTTATTTTATCTATCTAAATAACGTAAGTGTCTCTACATGGAGCTATTCTACACACGAATGGCGGTGATTAGTTCGACTCGGAGATTGATCGTGCTCGGCACTTGATAAACTGACACACAGACGTTATCTCATTAGATGAAACAAACATCGCTTACTGTGCGCTGTACTTGATTCTGAGGGAGAGGTGTTGTTAAGTTGTTTGATTTCTTTAAGACTTCGGAAAATAGAATATTTATTTCATCAAAAACCCATAATGTCTTACTGCTGGACTTACTCTCAGGAGCCATACCTAATATTTATTTATATATTAAAACTTTATTGCACACCGTGTGGTGACGGATTAAGAATACAGAGAGTCACCACCCATATTTATCCCGCGGGTGTCGTAAAAGGCGACTAACGGATAAACTACGCGAGACAACATAAATGCAAAGAGAAGGAAAACTTGAAACCAACCCTATACCAACCCGTCTGGCCGCGGTCACCTCGACGAACAGTCGCGAGACTGCCGACGAGGTGCTCGCCAAGGTGAAGAAAGCGGTCGACGCCAGGGCTACTGGCCTAAAAGTAAACAAAACAAGAAAAGCCAAGAACAGCACGGTTATCTTGGGCTGCGACACGGAAACCGAAAGGGCTAAAATTATGGAACAAATCGGTAAATGCGGTGAAGGTCTTGTGGTAGCGCTCATGAGCAACAAAGACCCGCTCGTCGTCCTCAAGGACGTGTATATGGAAGAGGACGACGAAGATATGGTGAGGGCCCTTTACACCCAAAATTCCGATATCTTCATGGGCCTACCGCAAGAGGAGAGAGAAATTAAAATTAAGTACAAAAAGAAGACACGGAACCCCAAGACGTCGCATGTCGTGCTCCAGGTTAGGCCAAGAGTATGGCAGAGAATGACGGAGACCGGGAACCTCTACATAGACCTGCAAAGGGTCAGAGTGGAGGACCAGTCTCCGCTCATTCAATGTACAAAATGCTTGGCCTTCGGCCACGGCCGTAAATACTGCACCGAGAGTGCGAGTAAATGCAGCCACTGCGGGGGCTCACATCTTCGTGAGAGCTGCCCCGATTTCGCCAAAGGGGCGGAACCACGGTGCTGCAATTGCTCGCACTCTGGGCTGCGCGACGTCGGCCACAACGCATTTAGCGCCGAGTGCCCAACACGAGCTAAATGGGACTACCTGGCACGCTCAACCACGGAATATTTATGACTCACACATCACAACACTCACATGATACAGAACACTAGTAATTTAAGTTTAATATGATAATCATATTGAAATAAATCAAACATGCACATAAACACGCAACACGAACACATACAAACAGACACGTAATTCACTGGAAGGGTCAGCAATTATATATAATTAAGTTTATATATACATTGCTGACAAGATAGGGAGTGAGTGAATTACACACTACGAAACAACATAACATTGTCACGCACACAAACAGATACACAAGTCATAAATATTACGTGTAAACAACATCTACATGCGACGTCTTGGCGTTACCGAACAACACAAACTTCACACAGGACATTATACCACTACAATAAACACAACTAAAATTTACTATCATCTAACACATTTAACAAGACAACCCCAAGTTGAGGGAAGCTCTAAAAAATTAGTTTTAAAATAAGACTTCAAATAACTAAGTGTTATTAGACAATAAGCACAAATTAATAGATGTATAGAAAGATCTAAATAGTAAGAAATAGTATAAGTGTATAAAATTAATAGTATTAAGAATTTACATATACATCACAAAAATAAGAAATGTAAATATATAATTATATAATAGCTAATAACATTAACAATATCGGGGAATTTTACCCGAAAAATAGAAATGTAAATAATGATAAGATAGTAAATGTAATCAAGAATAAAAAGGTCCTGTTTTACGAACGGGGAAAAGCTGGGAGGTCTAAAACAGACCTCAATAAAAAAAAAAAAAAAAAAAAAAAAAACCCGTCTGGCCAGCGTGGTATAGTAGGCCAATACCTCCTTTCTAAGGAGAGGCCTATGTCTAGCAGTTGACTGTTAAATGCTGTTGATGATGATGATGATATTGCACACTACTTTATTTAGTATAAATTTATTTTCAGACATAAATTTCTGGAGATCGACATCTGGTAATACAATACTTTTAGACTAATTTCTAAAGTAAGTCAGTTTGTCTGTCGGTTACGCCGCTGCACTGGTTATAATTAAATCGAACATGGTGATAATTTTATTCTTTATAAAGGACGTAGGCTACGAACCTATTACCGCGAAAACCAACATACCAGTAAAAGCGATAAGCGAAAGCTAGTTCCTAATTATTATAAATAGTTACTTTGGTAAATTTAAGCTACCTCGGGTTCAAATCCTGGGTCGGGCCTAAAGGTGTTTTTGGGTTTTTCTTAGGAAATTCATAATAGGAGCCAGGAGTTTGGAAGCTTTGCGGTGATTCATGACCCTGCCTGCCCTGCCCTGCCTTGAAGAACACGTAAAGCCGTCGGTCCCGGTTGTCATGTACATCTAGGGCAATCGTTATTGGAAAGTTAGTGCTCTCAAATTTTCTAACAACTAGTTAAACCTTTGAATTTCAGTTCTCCCTTAGGGTTGCGGAGGTCCGACGCCAGTCCACCGAGCGTGGAAAAACTGATATTCAGTTAAAACCGGTTGAACTAGTGACCGACCCCAAATAATATTGGGAATAAGGCTAGGAAGAAGAAGAAGTTCCATTGGTATTTTTTTATACATTCAAAAATATTGTAATGATCATTTGTTTTGTATCTGAGTGTAATTTATCTGTTTCGTGTTTAAGACTATTAAAAAGTTAAAACGAATTTAATAAATCCGTATTTCAACACTTTTCAGTAAATATTCGGTCACATGTAAACGTTCTAAAAGGCATTTGATCAACTATTTTTATATTTTTATTTAGATACTAGACTAGACAACTAGACTCTTTGAAACGAAAATCTTAAGAAGAAAAAGTTAAAAAAGCCAATGATTTTTGGATTTGAAAATAGAACTCATTCGATATTTAAATCGGTGGTTACACGTGACTGGACTCATTACCAGTGTTGGTCAGATTTCGTCCTCTAATCAGCCATCTCTCTCTTCCTTTGATTAAAAGGAATTTCACAATTTGCAACGCTTCTTACTTCGAATTTTCAGTTCGTTTGGTGGAATTTTAAATTTTCTTATTGATGTTAGAGAAATAAGAGTGACTGAGAGCTTTAGCCAAGTAATTTTATTTTTGTTTGAAGTTTTATAACGGTAACTAATTTAATGAAAAATTTGTTTATTTACGATAAAAAGAAGGATATCTAAATTCGTAAATGCTATTTTAAATATTTATGTTCTAATTATATTCTAATTCGTAAATTTTAATAAAGAATCCTTATATAATTAAATAAATATTTCGGACATCTTACACACAACGCCATCCCTGAAACTAAGCAAAGCTTGTATTATGGGTACTAGACAACTGATATAAATACATAAACATACTTTTTTTTTGTAAATGCATATACACCCAAACTCCGAAACAAATATTTTCGGATGACACAAAGATGTGGTCCAACCCAGGAATCAAACCAGAAATCAGACCAACAAGGCAGTTATGATAAATAATATATATATTGATTACCAATTAAACAAATATATGTCGGTTTCCATTCCATTGTTGACAGTAAGGACAATCAATAAAATTAATAGTTTAACTTATAGATACTAGTTATTAATATAAAAAAACATTCAAGACATATTTTTGTAGATACGTTAAAAAAATTGAATCTTTCCTAATATCTATGAAAATCAAAGTTTAATTTTTTATCTAGTTCCTAAAGAATCTTAATGAAACTAATAACTTTGTTGTAAACCCTACTCAGTAATTAAAATTAAACGCTGTAAAATGGAAACATTGAAAATGCATATTGGTAGATCTTTAGCAATGCTCTTCGGTGATTGATCCATTGCATATATGCAATAATTGAAAATTTATTCATATATCTCGCATTTAATTTCTATCTTCTATCTTAGTAAAGTCCCAGAGCTTTAGAAATTGCTAGCCTGCACAAGATAGGTGTCCAGTACAAATTGCTCTTCCGTAAATTAATCGACCCCAGTGTTGTGGTCTGTGCAATATTAAATTTCTCAATGTGTACTAGTTTATGGATAGAGTGGACTATGTCCAAACAGGATGTGTCACTGTCAGTGTCAGTTAATGTAGGTTAATGTATAATTAATATAGGCACGAGGAACGTTTTTTGTTTTTTCGGAAGGCGGTCCTCATTTCATCTCATTCAGATTATTTTATCATAAAACTAGCTGACCTGGCAGTCTTCGTACTGCCTCAATCGATAAATAGAAGGACTGAATTTTTTTATAAAATAAACTTAAAACGAACAAAAGGTATCCGTAATTAGAAAAAAAAAATTTTTATATATTCACATTTTAAACCTTCTTTGGACTTCCACAAATAATTCAAGACCAAAATTAGCCAAATCGGTCCAGCCGTTCTCGAGTTTTAGCGAGACTAACGAACAGCAATTCATTTTTATATAATATAATAGATTTATTACGACGACGCACCACTGTTTTACACAGAATCTGGTAGTATAGCCTGCTTAGGGGTTGATAGGGGTGGTTTCTACCCCTAAAAAGTGAATTCCCGCAGTGTTACAAGAAAGCAGACATAATTACGAGTATTTAAAAAAAAATTCATTTGGATTAGATTTACTGCTTCGCGTGTAGTTTTGATCTTTTCCGCCATCTGTGCGACGGCTTAAAAACTAGAAGGCTTTATATTTAAAGATGTTAACTACTTGACATAGGCAGAAATAGCTGATATGTTCGGTTGGTTGCTATCATATCAAAAGTAGAAGAAGAAACTTTTAAAGTTCTTTTAATTTCCATTCACTTCTCATTCCTCGTAGCTAAGAAACAATCACCGAGGGTAAGCAACGATGGCGTGGTGAGTACCCAGATGGGTGACCGTTTGTGGCATGATATGTATATTATGAGCGTTTCTGTGATTCGGAGGTCACGTTACGCAGGCGGTCCCGGTTGTTATCTTAAGATAACAGTCGTGAAGCTTAAAAACTTTCTTCTGCTTTTAACTTAAAAACTTAAAAGCTGCCTTTGGGCGGCTTAAAAGCATTCAACGACAAGATTACGTAGCCATAACGTGATGTGCTTGTGCCCAACCTGCACTCGAACAGTGTGGGTATGTATGGCCTTAACACTTTTTTTTTTCTTTTTTAAAAGACAACTCCCGCATTAGGAATATGAATTCCTGTGTCGCGGGGGACTTTACAAACACAAATGAAACGGACACAAAGAACATCCAGACTCAGAACAACAATTTGTGAATCACACAAAGTGTTATCCCACGTGAGATTCGAACCCGCGACACTAGGCGCAGTAGAGAGCGGCGTGGCGACCGCTTAAACCACTAGGCCAACCGTGCAGTCTAACTTTCTTGAGAGGAGTCCAGTAATGGGACAATAAGAGTTGTTGATAACTTCTCATTCAGTAATTCCGTCCATATGTAACATAACGCATTTGAATGCCAGACAGTTGATTTACTATTGGTAGGAGTTTCAACAGACAAGGCTCTCTAATCAACTAGATTGTGCTATAAGAGGCGATCAAATTAGATTTTACACATTGCAACTAATCGTTTCGTATGAAAATTAATGTTTAAATTTAGCATGAATTTTCAGTTTGGTATAACGTTAGAAAAAAACATTTCAATTATAATAAAGTAGCTTTCTACAAGGTTCAATCTTAGCAATAAAATTAAAATGGAATAGTCAGTCAAACATAATAAATATAACACACAGTCTCAATTTATTATCTTTTTTTTAATAATCTAGGGCTATGCTGTTTAAAACAAACCTTTGGAAAATCTTTTACTCAGGTAATGTTTCTTTCCTATATGATTATGCAGCCCAAGAACATTTGTTTTTTAGATAAAAATCGTATCGTAAACTGTAACCAAATCCAAACCGGACAGTGCTGGTTTAATCGAAGTTTATCTAGGAGTTTGAAATACGGTGTCCAGGAGACGTTGTCAGATAGATAGCTAACGATGGCTGCTAAATTATTGCAGACAAATGATCGACTCAGCTATTGAAGTTTATCTACGTTATGTAATACAAAGACTTGCTTTTATATTTACTTAGCTACCAGGCCATTTTAGCCATTGCAAGTTAGAACCAGTTTACTGACTATAAAATATCGCATTCTATGTGTTCTTAAAGTAGATACTTAATAATTATCGTGAGTTCGTAAATTTATGTAAGCATATTTACTCGTAATCAGTTTTCCACAGACAAAATGAATCTTTTAATGGTTTTAACCAGAGTCTGTAAGAAAGGTTCCATTATACATCACCGCAAATAGGTGAGTACGACTGGAATGACATAGAGACGGTGTCGTCACTCCATTCGAGAAGTTCTATACAGGTAAAAATACAGTACTGAACCGATTTTTAGTTTTGTTTCTTTTTAACTGCTGAACTTCTAGCCGAATAAATGGAAAGAGACTTTTTTTAATCGAATTGTAAATTTATATATATCCTTTGAATTAAAAGTACAATATTTATGAAATCAACACAAAATTCCACATTAAAAACTAAAACTTGATTCTATTATTTAGCATTAATTTTATTTTATATAAACAGTCATTCGTATTTATAATTTCGCCTTAATGTTTTTTAAAATTTTCTCTTTGGCACCATCGCTGCACAGTATTTCAAAACGTAGTTTTGCTAGCAATTAGTTGAGAATGAATGCTCACTTGGCTTGGTAGGCGGTTAGAGGGTTAAAATGCGCAAAAATCTACATGCTACTACTGTTTTTACGTAATAGTGGTGTTGAAAAGAGGAAATAGATTAAGTTTAACGTACTAAATATTGCTAGATCTTTTTAATAAACAACTACTTAGTCACCTGAAACATGGAATTTACTTATCGAAGATGGTAATCTCCAACACGGAATTAATAAGAATCACTCTAATGTGATGATAAACTTTTAAAAAAGCATCCGTTTTCAAAACGACCAAACCATCATGAAGTACATTATACCACATAGCTTATCGTACTTATGACGATGTCGTTACTTCGTGATGTGAGTGAATTAGTAACACATTATGAAAAGTTTTCTTGCCTTACTTATTCTAGTTATCATTTGGTGAAAACGTCCTTGAAATAAGACCAAATAATAAACTGTTAGAAGTTATCCGTCAGAGAACTAAAGTCATCGACATAGCCCACCGGATTAGCTAGCTGAAGTGGCAGTGGGCTGGCCATATTAGCCGCAGAACTGATGACCGTTGGGGTAGAAGAGTTCTGGAGTGGAGACCGCGTCTCGGCAAACGTAGTGTAGGACGCCCACAGGCCAGGTGGAGTGACGATTTGCGCAAAATGGCTGGCAGGAGCTGGATGCGAGAAGCCTAAAATCGATCAAAGTGGTGGGCAATGGGAGAGACCTATGTCCAGCAGTGGACTGAGATAGGCTGATGATGATGATGAACAAACTGTATTTCCATATCTCTTTAAACCATTTTTTTTTATATTTGAGCCTGCCAAAGTTACTCCATTCAGCTTTATGGATAGATATCGATGAAGAATACCTAAGAAGAATCCAGGAGTAAGAGCCACAATTCTCGATGCGAGTGCGTACAATGCAGCCTAGTGAGATGTTGCACTGGCCTCCGAAGGCCAGGAGAATGATATAGAATGATTGGTCTTCCAATCTCACACTCACCAACGAAAGAAGACAGCGTGAATCATTCACGTTGGTATTTTGTGTGAGTTAAGTGTCTGTAGTACTGTCCCGTTCAAGCCAGCCTATTCGTACTGAAATCAGCGTGGTTCTATTACCTTTCCAACGTCAAGTAAAAGTTTCTTTCGGTTAAATAAAACTAAAAATATCAGCCATTCTATTACTCGCTTCTATACAAAATTGTCAATTTAAAGTGTAACGTATTCCTGTGAAATACGTATCAATGGTAATTTATTTCATTTAGTAAAGTGAAGAGCGACCATCTATGAATAATGCAACGAATTCTTTAGCGAACCTTCCTTCGGCCACTTGTTATATTGACTCCTCAGTACTACTGTTTGTTAAGGTTTTATGTAAAGAATCTATGGCCTGAAAGGACAGGGGTTTGACACTTTACTGTAAGTTGTTATGTTAATGGATTAGAAATTCATTTCAGACACAAATCTAACAAAAAAAAGCATTCTGGGAACCATTAAACTTGGGCCCTGTGTAAGGCATGTCGAGTTATTATTATAATTTGTCAGTATGTTAGTGTCTGGGCTATTCTGACAGTTGATCATATACATTGCAATTAATTAAATTAGGGTATTAACTGTGCCGTAAAATCTACCGTGCACCACTCGTTCTATCTTCGACTCATAGTACAGTCACTTTGGTGGGCTCCTATATAAACAATCGACCCAGTGTGTGTCAGGCCACGCATAAAACAGGGTTCCGTAGTCATTATTAGTATAATGGTTACTTAATCTTCGCTTTAAAGTTGAATAACTGGCAAATGTAGGCTTAAATTAAATATATTTTTTTTATAGACATCTCCCGTATTATGAATATAAATTCTGTGTCGCCGGGAACTTTACAATTATACATGAAACGGACACAAAGAACACCCAGACTCAGAACAACAAATTGTGAATCATACAAAGTGTTGTGGCGACTTCTGTTCCACATCCATCGCGACGACATACGACAGCGCCCGCGAAGATTGCCGATGGCAGAGCGAGCGGCGCGCGCAGATCTGCGTCGTCGTAGCAACCAAGGATTGTTGATTTTTACGTTTTACAATTTTCGCAAGATAAATATTTTATCATTTATATTTTGTGCATCTATTATTTATAATTACAACAATTAATAGTAGGAAGTATTTCTACACTTCAGTGTTATCCTACGTGGGATTTGAACCCACGACTCTTCGCCTAGTAGGAAGCGGCGTGGCGGCCACTTAAGCCACTAGGCCAACTATGCAGTCTGAAAGGTCTTAGTAACTTCTCAATGTTTTCAAATGACCTCTTTAATGATCATGAGACCAAACACAATGGGGTAGATTCGAGAAAAAAAAATACCCACTTTACGTGTAAAGGAGATACCCTGCAGGATGGCAAGTGAGAGTGGTGTGTGGAGGAGTGGAGAAGTGGGTGCAAAGAAGTGCTAACATAAAACGTTAGCACTTCTTTGGCCTGACAAAATCACATAATACCTATCTATCCAGACAAAGTTTTATCTTTCTTTCATTAACTGTTTGGAAGGTAAATCGAGGACGAGTGGACGGACATAACGAAAATATAAGGTTCTGAATCGTGAACTACGGAACCCTAAAAATAGGGTCTTATTTTCATTAGCTAGAACAGGTCCGAGTAGTGTATCTATAACAGGTTGTTTTAGTTATTCATTCGTGAACTATAAATGATAATGTATTAACTTTTTTACACATTATCTAAATATCAATTATCAATAACGACGCAACGACATAGTAATATCTACAGCTGTGTTTATTGAACAATATAAAAAATTTCTCAAGCAGGCCCCAGATAGTACTACAATAAAATAAATTGCCCATATATCCTCAGTTTGACTTACGAAGAACAACAAGGAAAAATCATTTTTATACGTTTCACCCCGAGCCCTTTGAAGGATAAAGATTTTCTCATCCAACCAACCTTCAGTTATGATTGTATCGGGGTACAAATTTTATGATCCAAAATATACGTTTGAGCTTTTCTACGCAAGAAAACCTACGACTTATTATACATTATTATTATTTTGAATGGTGTCTTGAGTGTACATAATGCTATGTTTGAGGCTTATTGGTGCATTTTGACAATGTGTGTGTCTTTGTGGCACAGTAGTAGCTTAAATGACTGCTGTGCTCTAGGTCTCAGGTACAATTTTAGTACTACTTAAAATGGTTTGGCACTAAGTTTTATACCTGAAACCATATCTGTTAGACTACATCAGTGGCGTAATGGTAGTGAATGAGACTGCAGTACTTGAGGTCTCTTATAATATGTATACGAGTAGATCTATGTGTTTACAATAACACTGGTTTTGTTTATATCACTTGTCTAGTACCCATGATACAAGCTTTGTTTAGTTTAGGATTAGATGGCATTGTATGTAAAATGTTCGAAATATTTATTTGGTTTACACGTCATGTTCATGTGCATCTCATATTAGGAAAACTGTTATGTTCTATTTATTTATTTATTTATTTAAACTTAATGCACATATCGTACAAAGGCGGACTTAATGCCATGAGGCATTCTCTACCAGTCAACCTTAGGGTAATGTAGTAATATGGTGCGGTAGGTGCAAAAAATTGGAAAGAGAATTATATAAAGTAAATATACAAATAAAATATATAAAAACAAATAAATATATATGTAAAACAAATAAAATATTATACTTTATAATACATAAACATACATATATATAATAGTTATACATATATAAATATAATAGTACTCAGTCGGATACAAAACTTACGATTGTTCTGCCAATTTATTACGGAGTAAGTCGCGTACTTTCACTTTGAATGTGAGGCGGTTTGTGATCATCCTGATTTCGGTAGGCAGCGCATTCCACAAAAGCACTGACTGTACAAAGAAGGAAGAATTGATGAAGTTGGAGGTGTGAGGGGACAAAGAAGAAGCATATTGTTTCTTGACCGAAGGTTTCGATCATGATTAGAACAAAGAAGACGAAGGTGGGGTTCGAGATACTCAGGTAACGACGGGGAATTAAGAAAAGAGAAAAGAGAAGTGAGTGCACGCAAACTACGGCGCTGACGAATTGGGAGCCATTGCAGCTGGGAGCGTAAAGCAGACACATGGTCATACTTGCGAAGATTGAAAACAAATCGAATGCAGTTATTGAGAAGGCGGTCTAGTTTATTGAGGAGGTCTGCATTCAGGTCAAAATAACACACATCACCATAATCGATCAAGGGAATAATTAAGGACTGCATAAGCGTAATTTTGGTTTTAGAGGGAAGGAAGTTTTTAAGAGGATATAAAGTGCGGAGACACAGTGTGACTCTCTGGCTGACATGTGATACCTGTGCGCGCCAGTCAAGTGAAGAGTCCATATATAGCCCCAGGTTCTTTACTATTGAGCTCATAGGTATAGTCTGGTTGTTGTAGACAATTGGTGGGATGATCGCCATGTCCAGCCTACTTATCATTTGTTTACTCCCCACGACAATCACCTGACATTTAGCTGGATTTACTGATAAACCAAACTTCTTTGACCAGTCCCTTATGAACTCTAAATCTTTGTTGACTTTTTCAATAGCACATGATATGTTTTCAACACTCGACTGCGTATAAATTTGTAAGTCATCAGCGTATAGGTGATACGAACACCGAAGGTGTTGGGTTACGAGATTGATAAAAATTGAAAATAATAAGGGAGATAATATACCGCCTTGAGGGACGCCAGTGAGAAGGTCACACCAATTGGACGACAAGTCGTCAAGATGTACACACTGTTGACGTCCCTGAAGATATGAGGAAAACCATTCCAAAGCTTCCGAGGAGATCATAAGATAGGAAAGGATGGCCAGTAGAACGTCGTGACAAACGGTATTAAAGGCATTTGAGAAATCTACCAAGGCCAACACTGTGACTTTGGTGCTTTCCATACCCTCCCTAATATCATTAGTCACTTTGAGGAGAGCTGAGGTTGTGCTGTGACCGGGTCGAAACCCAGATTGAAAAGGACTTAGAAGTTTGTGCTCATACACAAACTGTGAGAGCTGTTTATGAACACAAGCCTCAAGAACTTTAGAAAGAAAAGGGAGTATGGATATAGGTCGAAAGTGTTCCGGAAGTGAGGGGTTGTTATTTTTAGGTAAGGGGATGATGAAAGCCTTACGCCAAAGGGAAGGGAAGGTGCCAGAGTCTAGTGAGAAATTAACAATATGGGAAATTGCTGGTAGAACGTGATCCAGGATAGTAACAATCATGTGACGGCTGATGCCATCACATCCCACAGCGTTGGAACGGATGGATAGGATAATTTTTTTGATCTCCTCAGAAGATACCGGAGAAAAATCAAAGGATTCTATGGCAGGATGGCTTAGGCCAGCAATGTAGCTCAAGGTTTGACTCTTGGTTTGACGATCCATCTGAGGTGTGACTGAGAAGTGACGATTTATATCGTCTAAACCAATTGTCATCTTAACCTCGGAGCGTTGTTGCTTACCAATGCCTAATGTGCCAAGGAACTTCCACATAGTGGAGGGTGAAGACGATTCTAAGTTTTGAATTATGTGGCGGCGTTTGGCGTTACGTATCATCTGGTTACACCGATTCCTAGCAGCCTTAAAAAGGTTCCACAAGTCCTCACAGCGATTCTTCCTATACCTGTTGTATGAACGGTCCCTGCATCTCATGGCCATTTTTATTTCCTCGGTCATCCATGGAGCTGGGGGGCGCTTCAATTTTATTCTCTTCATTGGTGCGTGTATGTCGTATAGTTTAAGAACTGTGTCATTAAAAATACTGACCTTAACATTCGTGTCTGTAGCTGCTGCTAAGTTAGTCCAGTCTAAAGCAGAAGCATCTGCGCACAGTTTTACAACATCCATTTGTCTGAAACTACGAATATGCAAGGTTTTGGGAGGGGATTTAGGAGGTTTTAGGATGTAAGAAAGAAAAATTAAGTCATGGTGAGAAAAACCAGGAGCAGGAAGTTGACCATGGGAATAAATAAGGTTTAGAGCAGAGGTGAGCATTAGGTCAAGCAAAGTATCCTGGTGCTCATTGTTGTGGTGAGTTGCTTGAAGGGAGAGGACATGGAGACTAGTGGATTGGATGATGTGGAGGAGATTACGAGTACGGGATGAATTAGGTGCTAGGAGATCGGTGTTAAAGTCACCCATTATGATGTGGTGTGAATATTCTGACCCTATAGATTCCAGAACTGTTTCCAGACTGGAGAAGTAGTTGACAGCCGGGGGACAGTAAACAACACCTAGTAAAACCTTAGAGCCCTTGACACAAACTTCAAGGAATAAGTATTCTGCAGTTGTGGATGGATCGGAAGAAGAGGTGGCAAGGATTTTATAGGGCAAAGCTCCACGGAGATAGATGGCTACTCCACCACCCCTTCTAGAGTCAGGTCGGTCGTTGCGGATAAGTACGTAACCAGTAAGAGGATAGGAGGTGGAAGCTAGACGTGGCTTAAGCCAAGTTTCCGAAATCAGGATGGCATGTACATTAATGTCAGTGAAAGTTTCCGTCAATTCACTAAAGTGACTGGGAACACTTTGCGCGTTAATATGACACACATTCAATAGAGGGTTAGGTTGGTTGTTGAATAATTGACGTAATTCATCACCCAATGTGTCAGGTAGGGAACGGAAGCTTTCATTATCGGAGGAGTCGTTGGCAGAAAAATATGCTTCACAATCATCTGTAACCATCACAGCCGAGTACACAAACAATAATTTAAATATATAATAATATAAATATATAATAAAATAAATATATACCTAATAATAGACTATAATTTATAAATGAATTTATAAGCTTATTAACTAACTAAACGGAGGCCTGTATGTATTTCTATATTACCCGCCAGCTTACACACAAAAGATAGACAGGAGAATAAAAGAAATAGTAAAAATAAAATCAATTACACAAACAACAAACAAAATCCAAATATTTCCATGCCCTGTTCCCACTTATCGTTACAAGAAACGGAACGCACCCGCTCTGAATGACATACCTACTGACTGAGCCAAAGCGAAACGTCAATTTGACAGACGCTTTGCTGTCACGAGTAAGCATTTAGCATCACAAAAATTGTAAACAAACAATTTTTACTGAAGCGTAGGTGTACGAAAAAAATATAAAAACGGGGTGTACGAATAATGAAATATGAAATATTGCTGGTATAAAATAGAGAACAAGGCATGAGAACCATAGGGTGTAAAAGGATCAGTTCACACTGTTAACAAAGTGACGTACTAGCGTCTCCGTGAACTTTTATTATTAGTGTCTGTGCTTGCATTACCAGAGCCCACGGATACTGTTTTTGGAAATTTCACTATGAGTGGTTTTAGCTCGTCAGTGCATGTAACCTTGTATCGACTGTTGTCTGAGGCTTTGATCACAATGCTGCCGTTCTGTGTCCAGCAGGATGACATCCCAAAATGTTGTCGGGCCATGGCGAAGGCGGCTTGACGCGTTTTAGTTGGGAATTCCCTAACAGAGTAGCCGGAACCTTTCAGCATTGTTTTGGATTTCCAAACTATGGACCTAACTTCTGCAGTAGAAAACCTCACCAAGATTGGGCGACGATGTTCCTTTGAGGGAGCTCCAATGCGATGACATTGCTTTATATTGAGCTGTGATATATCTTGCAGTCCCATCTTTCCATTTACAATCTCAAGCAGGGCTGCACTACAGTTCTCTTTGTCAGCCTCGGGCACTCCCAAGAAGATGAGTGTTTTGTAACGATGACGGGTCTCTATAGCATCCACCATCTTAGTGCATTCATAGATTTGCTTCCGAAGAAGACCTAACACAGAGAACACCAACTCCCGGAAGGTTTTAAATTCCTCAGACAACCGCGAAACTGTCTCCTTGCTGTTGCCACCAGATTGCAGTTGTGCCTCCATCTGAGCCATCCTCTTAGAAAAACTCTCCTCTAAATTGGTCTGCGCTTCCTGTATATCAGACAGCTGAGGCATAGTGATGAAGTGTTCAAAGAGATAAATAAATTATACCTTGTGAAATTATATATTGTTGTGCTGGCAGGTAGTCAGGATACAAGTCTTAGATCATGTAGACACTGTGGTATTCTAATAAAGCACTGTATAACTGTAAGTACAGCAAGTCTAACCTTTAATAGACTTTATTTGCCAAAATTGTAACTTTTTTCTTATTAAATTAATTAATTTTATTTAGAGATATTTTAGAGATATCTTCTATTCTACTAGGCAGACCAGACTATACATTTATACCTTCTTCAAGTATCACATCGATAGACTTCAACAATCTGCTGTTAGATATAGGTCTCTCTTTAGATATGAGGTTGCAGAGTCTGGTAGGTTTAGGGTTTGTTTTCCTTGTTTTTACAGTGATGTTGTGCTGTGGAGTTTCTCTTTTGGTTACCTATTACGACACATAAAGGATAAACACTTATAGATGATACTCTGTGTTCATTATTTACTAGTAGGTAGTAGAACCACAGTGACTTCAACAAGAATGGGCCGTCTGGACCGGGGCAGTACTACCCTCACACAGAAGACCATCCTAATAATGATAGTATTCTTGATATCGTGTTTGTTAGTGTGTGTGAAACCGAAGGCCCAGGTATTGGATCACCATGCTGCATTACCTACCCTCGTAATGAGGATGGTGACGGCATCTCCTGGATTCTAATTATGCTTTCCATCAGGTAGAGTAGAGTTACTTTGGTAGGCTTAAATGTATATAAAAAAGCTGAGCATAAAAATAACAAAGTTACGAGAGAATCACGTTCTGAATTTAACTTAAGATTTCTCTTTAATAATTATGTAAATTTGAATCTTGTAAGAATTTTAATCCTTATCACTCTCACAGTAAAGTTTATTTTCATTGAAAAACTAATTTACATTAGTATATAAACTAGGGACTATCCATTTTATTCATAAATTTAGTTTTTATCATTGTTTTAAAGTAACAAAGTCTTCAGACGTAATTTAAAACAGCGGTCTTGTCATGTTAAAGAAACTTTTGAATTTATCATTCAACACAAGAGTTTGTACTGCAAAGTTTTAAAAACTAACTAAACCAAATGTAGACTCAGTTGGTTTTGCATTTATAACCACGTTTCCTGACACTCGAAGCAATAAGTTCTTGACTAATATTTGTTTTACCACTCCCGTAGTAGGAAAATAAATCTTGTGTCGCGGGGACTTAACAAACAGACATGAAACAGACACAAAGAACACCCAGACTCAGAACAACAATTTGTAAATCACACAAAGTGTTGTCCCACGTGGGATTTGAATCCACGACACTTAGCGAAGTAGAAAACGGTTCGACGACCGTTTAAACCACTATGCCAACCGTACAATTGGATCAAATAATATTATAGTTCAATAAACCTTATAATGACAAAATTATCATAAGATAGTTGGTTTATTCAGTATCACATATTGTTCGTTATTGAAACCGAAACAGCTGAACTCCGCTCAACATAAATCAACTTCAGAAGTAAAGTACCTTTGAGAAACTTGTGTTAGTTTCAAGTTATTATTCCACCAGCTCAACATACGTTTCTCAAAGTTTGCATATCCAACATAATAATATACCTTAATTAGAACCCAGTAGGATCTAAAGTTATATAATGTGAAATGTAAATATTTATCGCATGGTTGTTTGCTCAGCACGTGTACGTAGTGAATAGCGAATGTGTTACAGCCATTCATATGCAGATCTCGGCGCTACGTAGTGGTCCAGAGGTAATGTGAAACAATATTGATGTACAAGTCTGTTAGGTATATTTATATGTATAAATACTAAAATACGTCATAAAATTCAGATTTACTGTATTAACACAGTAAAACTTTTCCTTTTTTCAGTGCGAAACATATAACGGAGATTCAGATGGAAAACGACCATTAGCATGGCAACACATTGCCACCTATGTACAAAGTCTTGTAACATTGGTGTTGCTTATATTTATGGAAAGCTATACCGGAATTTGATTACCGAAACCGTGTATGTATTTGTTTTAGGCGACACCAATAATTTATTCACGTCTGATTTCATTACAGCAGAAGTAATACTGCTTACTGGTTGTACTTTTTAAGTGAAAGAGGACGCGGAAGACCCCGTATTACATGATTGGTTAGATACCAACAAATAAATAATAATAAATAAATATTTCGGACGACAGTTTTTACTAAATGACTACATGTGGCTGAAATGCGAATGTTAAGATGCATCTATGGTGTTACCAGAACTTACAAGGTGAAGAATGTTTTATTAGAGGAACCCTGAAAGTAGCACCATTAGATGAAAAGTTGAGAAGTAAGAGAATATTCTGGTATGGATATGTGATGCGTAGAGAGGAGTAAAATGTAATGAAGAAAGTTTAAAAGTTGACGAATATAGGAGCAGAGGGCGACCAAAGAAGAAATGGATGGACTGCGTGAAATTCTCTTTGGCCAAAAAAGGAATAAACAGTGAACTGACGAGTAATAGAGAAGAATGGAAGAAGAAAATTCATTGCACCGACCCCAAATAAATTTGGGAAGAGGGTAGGAAGATGATGATGATGAGTTTTTACTAAATGAATATGAAAGTATATAGGTACTAACATCATAGCGGCATTTTTTTAAAGTTTTGTCTGTCCGTTTGTTCCAACTAATCACTGGAACGGCTGGAACGATTTTAAGAGAATTTCTTTTGCAGAAAGATGATCTTCTTCTTAACGTATCAATGGCAACACTTTACTAAAAATATATTTGAATACTACCCGAGACCACACAGGAGAGAACTAGGTTTAGAAGAGTCGAGACCAAGTAGATGGGATAAGGGTGCGCGGAAGAAGCGTTGTTTTTCTCCCGTCGAACCGGTCCTTCCAGAGACTTAAAATCTGATGGCAATAATCTTACTTGTTAGTCTTCACGTAAAGCAAAACTGAAATCATTTAAATACTCCACTGCTTACCCCTACAAAAAAACAGACGTGATTGTACTTGTATAAAACCGTAATAAAACAAAAACAGACAAATTTATTTTTCCTTTGTTTTAAAAGTATAAAACATGTTCGAAACCCTTTTTGTACTATTAAATTACAATTTATTCTCCCATTAATGAAATTGGGTTCCGAAGCTGATATTGTATTCACAAAATGAACCCGAAGATTAGTGTTGGAATATTCGTGGTACATTTACATAATAACGTTGTATCAGTTACTACAATAACGAAGGATATTACCATTAGATAATAACGGTTAGATGGAACCAAACAATATTAAAAATATTGTAGTGATTGCTGTTACATCGCTTTACACAATTTATTTTCGCTTTATACAATTTATTTTTATATAAGTTTGGAAACAAAATAAATATGTGTTTATTTCATTGCGTATGAATCGTAACTATTTCGTAATTAGGCCTTATGGCCTAATTTTTTTTGTTAAAAGTTTTAAAGAAAACCACTTATTCTCTAACCAGTGTTTCTACGTAAAGACGTATTTTTCAATTGCATCAGAAACGTTGTTTCTTCGGCAAAGATATTCAAATTGATGAGCTAAAGTCATGGTTTTCTTGATTGTGTTTGATGGAGACGTTTTCAATACTAGAGGGAATTCCCTTAGTATAATAAGGGGAATTAGATCAGAAAGATCTCACTCACTCAGTAATATACGTGTTTCTAAAATCTACATTAGCGTATTTACTTCATTAATCTAATTTATAAACGGGTCAGGCCAAAGAGTGTTGTTGGATTTGTCTTACAGGAAATTTTTAATAACAAGCCGGAATCTGTAAGTTTGGCGGTGATTCACGCCCGTTAAGTTGTCGGTCCCGGTTGTCATGAACAATTATTAGGAAGTCAGTTAAGCCAATTTCAGTTTTCCCTCAGGGGAGGTGCGATGCCATTCGATCCGCCGAAAAACTGAAATTATGGTAAAACGAATTGAATAAATTAATTTAAATTTAAATATTTTCGGACATCTTACACACAACATCTAGTCACAAACTAAGCAGAGCTTGTATTATGGGTACTAAACAACTGATATAAATACTTAAACATACTTTTTTTTTTGGTAAATACATACATATTATACGTATAGAAAACACCCAGACTCCGAAACAAATACTTGTGGATCACACAAATAGTTAGACCCGGGAATCGAACCCGAGACCTCTTGATCAGTAGCCGCATACGCTAACCACTAGACTAACATTTGAACTACGAGTAGTAACCGACCCCAAATAATCTTGGGAATAAAGACTAGAAAAATGATGATTTTATAAAACTAGATGAATATTTTTATTTAAATAATGTACGAGGATGGGATATGGGAAATGTAATAATACGCTGTGGACATGTGATCAGAGCCTGAAAGTAGAAAATTGCCATACGTCTTGCTCGTGCAATTACGCGAATTCCATCTGCGGTGAGACGCGACAAAATCTTAAGTAGACTGTACACTGCATTTTTATCTTATTGTCATAATTAAGTGTTTGGATATTATTATAACAAATGTTAATTCTGTGGCACTGTTGCAACTTTTGCAACTGCAAAATAAGTTGAACTACTTCAAGAAAAATGTACTACATGTATTGGAGAAGTCCAAGGGTTACGGTATACTTTGTTCCTCGTTCAAACCCGTTTGCTTCTTTAATCATAAACAATATTTAAAATATATTTTTATATTGTTACTACATGTACAACACAGTTTATGAACATTCTTAAGCCTTCAATGCCAAAAAGTCAACACCTCTACAAACATATATGAAACGGTCACAAAAACACCCAGACTCAGAACAACAATTTGTGGACAACACAAAATGTTGTACAATGTGGAATTCGAACTCACAACACTTAGTACAGTCGACACTTATACCACTACAATATCCGTTGTCCACTGCGTGTCCTTTTAATATTTTAAACTGGCAGAGCACCGCAGTGCTACCCGCAATTCTTGTTATAATCTTTACAACACCAACCGTGAGTAAAGCCGCGTGGTGAACCTAGTCTAAAAGAAGTAGTATAAGTTACCCCTTATATTATCATCTATATGCCAGAGAGAGTCAGTTCAAAATCAGTCTAACCAACAGACAGACAGCCAAATTATACTTGCCGTATACATGTAAGTACCGTAATTACCTTCATTTCGTGAAAAGATTAATGAAAAATGAAAAGATTAATGAAAAATGAAAAGATTAATGAAAAATGAAAAGATTAATGAAAAATGAAAAGATTAATGAAAAATGAAAAGATTAGTGAAAAAGTACAAACAGACATCAATTTTATTTATTTGTATAGAGATTTAACGACCCATTCTCATCAATTCTTCATAACATCTTACCATACAAGTAGCCTATATGCTATTAAGAAATATTAATTTATGGATAGCGAAAAAAACTATACACTTATTATTATTATTTTAGCGTACAATCTTCTTAAGATGTTCAACGAAGATGACGCTCAAGTATTTAATAAGACACGTGAGATAGCAAAACTAGACACAGTGAGGTAAAGCAATTAAGTGGGAAGTGTGTTCTTGTCCTAATGTTAACGAACTCATAGGTACTTATATTCAGTATTTAGTCAACTTGCCCGAATGTAGGCCTTATTGAAATTTATAATAGTAAACATGCAATAAGGTATATTTATTTTGATTTAGCTATTTTAAAGTTACTTTTACTTAAAGCTAGCCTTCTTGGTTTTCTTTCTTCGATCATCTCGCCTTTAGATTTCCATTTTTAAATTCACTCTTTGTCAGACTTAGATTAATTATTACTTTAGTCATGTCACAAAACTGTTTATGTACTTGCACCTAAATGGGATCATCCTTCATAGTACATCCAAATATCTTCTGAAGTAATTATTTAAATATCCCTTGTATCAAATCATTACATCAAACCTTTAGTAGTCTACTGTTGGACATAGGCCACATAATGAATACCTGTGTATACATTCCAGGGACGCCAAACAGAGCATATTGTCCGAGGTACAATCAATTTGTCTTACTCGTATTTGTTTTAGTTACTTGCTGGTGTCAGGGTCAAATGTCCAATATTTTACTTTGTTTATACTTCTACTCAGGGTTATATTTATCTCAATACTGCTAAGATTATATTCATAATTGTTTAAATAAGTTACGTGTGTAAATAAATGTGGATTTAATTAACTTTTCAAGATATGAATGTAATCTAATTTTTTATGGCAACACTCACTTCATGCGTTGGCGTCCCACTTCTGAGTAGGATGGAAGACGACATAGATAGTTGCGGTCTCATCATGGAAGTCGTACTAGTCAAACGATTATTAAATACATTTCATGTAAGTTACATTTTAGCTGGTAAGCGATCATATGTAATTAGAAATGTGTGTGTAAAGTGCTAAGGTAATGTACAGGTAAAACAACGTTGTTATCTAACCAGTGTGTTATTATGTTATAATTTATATATATGTGATGCAGAAAATAGTAAACGATTGTTTGGACAATTAATTTTTGAGTTTTTCTGTGCTATTTGTATTATTATATACAACTAGCTGTCGCCCGCGGCTCCGCCCGCGTCTATGTCGGTTATCGCGGTAAAAAGTAGCCTATGTAATTTCCCAAGTTCAGTTCTATCTTCATACAAAATTTCATCAAAATCGGTTCAGTGGTTTAGCCGTGAAAGCGTAACAGACAGACATAGTTACTTTCACATTTATAATATTAGTAAGGATTAAGGGCTTAGGCAAAGAGACACATATGTATACACATATACGGTGTTATATGCAAAAATCTATTACCTACCCGCAGCAATATTACCAATACAAAAAGAAACTTTCGTTGAACAAAAACGAAAAGTTTCACAATCCATTTATTCCGTAACGGAGCGGGTGTTGTCACATATTTTATTCATGCTCACGTCTGATGTGTAGTAAAAATCCTTTAATTGATTACTATGGACGAGTGTCGTGTTTCACCGTTTCACATTCGCCATTCTAACGATATGCCCTTTTGATGTTTCCGTTATTATTTAATGGTTGTAAAAAGCGGTCTATTGTACCTTTGGACATTTCATTTTTATACCATTCGTAATGTACTTCACAGTATCATTTTTTACACGCTGACATTATCCCTACTAATATTATAAATGCGAAAGTAACTCTGTCTGTCTGTCTGTTACGCTTTCACGCCGAAACCATTGAACCGATTTTGATGAAATTTTGTATGAAGATAGAACTGAACTTGGGAAAGGACATAGGCTACTTTTTACCACGATAACCAACATACACGCGGGCGGAGCCACGGGCGAAAGCTAATTATACATAAAATTTGGCTCAAGGTAGTAGAGCCACACTGATTTCAGCGCAAATGGGCAGGCTTAACCGGGGATTACAGGCAAAAATACCATATTGAAAAATTGTACGACTATGGCTATGTATCTTTTCACGACCAAATAAAAAGTAAAAGTAAATATAACGTTAAAATGACAAAAATGTTGAATCTAATAAAAACGAAGTTTACAGTTGTGTTGTGTTTATCCGTGTGGTGACGGATTAAGAATACAGAGTGTCACCACCCCTATTCATCCCGCGGGTGTCGTAAAAGGCGACTAAGGGGTAAACTACGCAAGACAACATCGATGCAAAGAGAAGGAAAACTTGAAACCAACCCTATACCAACCCGTCTGGCCAGCGTGGTATAGTAGGCCAAAACCTCCTTCAAAGGAGAGGCCTATGTCCAGCAGTGGACTGTTAAAGGCTGTTGATGATGATGATGATATTTAACGATATTATTTTTAAAAGTGGAGCTGAGGATGAGGGAAAATTTGAATAGTTTAAATATATAATAATAAAGGCTTGAAAAAAAACCAGCAAAAAAGGCTTATTTAATTTATTAAAAGTTTGGAAGGCAAAGGATATGAACCCATCGGTATTTTATCAGTAACATTTATTCAACTTTCCCTAATCTTAATAACTTCACCCTAACCAACACAGAACCTACTATAATATGTATCATTGAGAGTTTTGTACATTTCACAATATATTTTTTTTAAAGTGGAAGCTAGGGAAGAGAGCTATTTTATATAGTTTAGATATATAGTAGTAAAAGTTTGGAAGATCAAAAGAAAACAAAATATATTCAACTTTCCTTAATCTCAATAACTTCACCCTAACCTACTATTACAATTAAATGTATCATTGAGAAAACGAATCTATCTAGGCAATCTACTACAGAATCCGTAAAAGTTCTACTGAAAATCGGATATGGCATCAGGAGTCAGTAAACCGAAACCTATTATTTCGGTTATTACATAATAGTGATGTTCGGTAAATTTGATATTCAATAGTAATAGGTCATGCCAAGACAAAATGGTACAGAAATGGGCAATATATTTCTGGATCATATACAGCTTACCTATTTTTACTTTATATGGCTTCAATGTGATAATAATTTTAGGAAATATCGCGATTCTAACTTAACATATTAATAGAATATGTTCAGCAATAACAAACAAAACGAAAATTACTGTATTTAGACTTTTGCGACTTACACTTACACATACTCTTCTTTTTTGTTGTAAAGGGCTCTTATTTGATACTAGCTTTCGCCCGCGGCTCCGCCCGTGTGTATGTCGGTTATCGCGGTAAAGAGTAGCCTATGTCCTTTCCTAAGTTTAGTTCTATCTTCATACCCAATAACATCAAAATCGGTTCAGTGGTTTAGGCGTGAAAGCGTAACAGACAGACAGACAGAGTTACTTTCGCATTTATAATATACCTATATTTAGTAGGAATAAAATTAAAATGGTCATACCTACTACTTTTTGACGTTTCAAACAGGTTATACCGCTCGAATTAGGATCAGTCTACCCGTGACCACTAGCGGTATAATCCGTTTGAAACGCCGGAAAGTAAAAGGTATCGTAACCTTTTTCATTTTATCGCTAATAAGTCCCGAAAACAGCGAAAAAAAAGAAACAAAAATTGTTTAGAATTTCACATTAATCAAGTTACTAGAGCTCTCCGAAGAAAAGACAAGAATTGTAAGGAAAAAGACTCATAAATGGTTTATGGTATTACAGTTTTCTTCCATCGCATGTTATTAGTGAGAGACTTGTATGCTTATAAGGTTGCGACTGCATTATAGCTGTCAACATATGGTCTTACAAGAAATTGAGAAAATCAATTTCTGTCTAGAGTTCAAGTGAAAACTTAAATAGTAGTTTATTTAACAATAAAGATAAATATACATATATATATTGATTTTTATGGAGTGGACGTGTTTTGAGTGTGTCCCGATCTTATAAATTGGTAAAGTTGGAAAGAGTCACTTTGTCGGCGTAATTTTGTGTCCATTATGCGGAAGACAAAAAAATCTTTTAGATAAGGCAAACAGTGATAAATATTGGCGGGATTGCTGTAAATGAACCTTTGAGATCTGTCGGTGTGTGCATGCGGGGAGTGACATAATCCGTGAAGTGACCGATGCGGTTGCTAAGGTCGCCATCGGTTGTCCTAGCGACGACATGCGTCGCTAGTGCTTTTGCATTGAATCGTCCAATCAAGACCATCTTGTGACGCACCTACGTAACGACGCATGCGTCTTATTACCAAATTAAGCAGCCGTCATATTTGACTTAGACTTTTTATATTTACAGTGAACATTTGTGTACATTTTATTGTTTATACACATTGTTTATAAGGTATTATTTTTTATGAATGTATTTTACTGTAGTTGTGAATGCAGTCCGCGACCCAATCTTGTGATGGCACGTCGAACGCGACCCATACATGTTCACAATGCAATAAGTCTTTCAAATCTTTGAAAGGCCTCAATATACATATTACAAAAACACACAGGAAATGTATTAGCCAAAACAGTTCACCTTTAGACATCCATCCCATTATTCCGAATGCGCCTACTTATGTAGCCAACGTTCAAACTCCTTTTCACATACATCTCAGCCATTTGAAAAATAGTATACCCATAATCAAAAGAATACCTCGAGGGGCTCGAATTACCGTTGCTACACATTTGTCACATTTAGTCCAGAAATGTTACTTAAGCAATTGTACTCAAGACTGGCAGAACCTATTTTTATTTTCGTATAGCACATTGCACATTTTAAAAACTGATGAACCAAATTTATCCTTAACACAAAAGATTAAGAACAACTGTACTTTAAGCTCCTCGCCTTCACCCGCACCTCTAATCAAACATGATGCCCCTCGTAATCACAAACTCATAGAAAACAAAATCAGTGACGGAGATCTCACAGGTGCCGCTCGCCTTTTGTTCTCCAACGACGTGCTATCACCAGATACCCCTGACACCCTTCAGGCCTTACTGACAAAACATCCCCCAGCTCCAGTAAACCCATATTTTCTCGACCCACCAACAGCAGGGCAAGCATGCCTTCAAATTCAAAACAAAGATGTCACGGATGCCATTTTATCTTTTAAACCAGGTTCGGCTGCAAGTTTGGATGGAATCTCACCCCAACATTTGAAAGATTTAACTTCGCATTCTGTGGGTGATGCAGGTGAGCAACTAGTAAATTCAATCACTAAATTAATCAACTTTATGTATTCCGGTAATGTCAATCCAGAAATTGTTCCCATTCTTTTCGGCGCGAACCTCATTGCCCTCACCAAAAAGGACGGAGGGGTGAGACCAATTGCTGTTGGATCAACACTACGACGTCTGGCCTCCAAAATTGCTGTTCGACATATTGTACCAAAATTAAACTCAGAATTTGAACCCGTACAGTTAGGTTTCGGTGTAAAAGGAGGGTGTGAGGCAGCCGTCCATGCCCTACGCTCTTTCCTAACTTACGGACAGCCTGACGTGTTGCTCAAAATTGATGTCAAAAATGCTTTCAATTCGGTAAATAGGGATACCCTGCTGACGGAAATAAAACAACACATACCGGAAATTTACAATTATCTTCTTCTCAGTTACGCTGACCCAACAAAATTGTTATATCGTTCTAATGAACTGTCCTCGGAAGTAGGTTGTCAACAGGGTGATCCCCTTGGGCCTGCAATTTTTAGTTTGGCTATAAATCCGATAATTAAAAATTTAAAGTTGAAATTCAACGTTTGGTATTTGGACGACGGGACCCTAGGAGGTGATGTGGATATTGTGTTATCGGACCTTTCTTTAATCAAAAATAAATTTGAAGGCATTGGTTTGGAGCTTAATTTTAGCAAATGCGAGCTTTTTATAAATAACCGCGACTTAAATTTAAGTGACATAAAACAAAAATTTAATATGTTGGCTCCAAATATTAAAATAGTTCACAGTAATTCACTTTACCTTTTAGGTTCTCCAATTTTTGATGAATCTATTTCTGAATATATTAATAATTCAATTACTAAATTTCAAAATTTTGCTGACCGTCTCCTTGAAATTAGTCCACATTATGCACTTTGTATCTTAAAATTCTGTCTTTTCGTCCCAAAATTTACGTATGTGCTCCGTTGCTGCTCCTTTTGGAACCACCCAGATCTTTTAACACAAATCGACGTCTTAATCAAAATTAGCTTAGAATCAATTCTAAATATGCAGCTAAACGAGCAATCTTGGACCCAAGCATCCCTACCCATCCGTTATGGCGGTTTAGGGATTCGCAAAATTTCCAGTGTTGCTTTACCAGCCTTCCTATCTTCTGTTCATAGTTCAGCAAATCTCATAAGTAAAATTTTAAGGACATCAAACTTTGAGATTGCTGGCTTGAAAGAAGCTAGAAACGCTTTCTTAATTGCATGCCCAGGTCAAAGTTTTCCAGTTTCTCCAAATTCACAGAGGAGCTGGGACGACATAAATTGTAAATTTACTTTTGATAATCTTTTGAGTTGTAGTACAGGTTCGGCGCGTGCTAGGCTTTTGGCCGTGGGTGCACATGAGGCCGGCTACTGGCTTCACGCGTACCCTTCGTCAAATACAGGAACATTCCTTGAGCCTGACACGCTCCGAATCGCAACCTGTCTACGGCTTGGGGTTCCGGTCTGCGCTCCTCATAAATGTCCCTGTGGCAGCGATGTCGACAAGCTAGGACATCACGGACTGTCATGCCAAAAAAGTGCAGGTCGCTTCTCGAGACATGCCGCACTTAACAATATCATACACCGGTCCCTTGCCACCGTCAACGTGCCAAGTCTACTTGAGCCGACTGGTATTGCAAGAGACGATGGCAAGAGACCAGACGGTATGAGCTTGATTCCATGGAAGATGGGTCGGGTGCTGGTATGGGATGCCACCTGTTCAGACACGCTGGCCCCTTCCCATCTACATGGAACCAACAACAGAGCTGGTGCGGCTTGTGAAGCGGCTGAAAAAGCTAAAGCTTGCAAATACAAGGGCCTAGGCTCCGAATATGATTTTGTCCCATTCGGTGTCGAGACCCTTGGTCCGTGGGGTCCCAGCGCTATAGCGCTTTTTAAAGAAATATCAAGAAGGTTAGTCGACGTCACAGGGGACCGAAGAGCTGGCAGCTACCTCGGACAAAGAATTAGTATAGCTATTCAAAGGGGGAACGCTGCCAGTATCTTCGGAACCTTGCCTAAAGGGACTCCTTATAATAATATATTCTAGTTTTATTATAATTTTTAAGGTTTTCAAGTGAAAATGTACGTTAATTTCTTACACCGTAGATGCATTTTGTAAAGGCGTCTTTATATATTTTTCAAAGTTCGTTTTCAAAGATGCCTTCTCATCGAGAAGTGATAAAGGATTTAAAATAAAAATTAAAACAACAGACTCCCAACTGTTTTGCAGAACTGTTTTCTTTTGTTCAAAAGTTTGCTTCTCATTTATATTGTAATTTGAATGATTTGGAGATGAAAGGTAAGAAGCCCTTCGTTTAAAAAAACTCCCTTTGAAGTGAAAAATGGGTTATTTTACTTCAGTATTAGCAGACAGACAGACGTCAAGACTTATGAAACTTAGACTTATAAACCGGTCCAATTATACTTATTTTATACTTTAGTAAGCGAAAACTTTAGAACTTGCTTATTAGAAGAAATTATTTTGTTTATATTTTAATCTTCAAATTAGAAATGTGACGCACTTGGTATAATAACATTAATTTGACAACTTTGAAATTCCTTTTTTTGTTATAATCTTCTAGGACTACTTCTAATATTAATTTACACTCTAGATTATCGATTCTTGGTGAAACTTCTTAAAATACATTCTTAAAATTAAACTCACTTGTATTTTATTTGCACTATTATTTTTTCGCTGAACAATGCGTGAGATTGTGGTATTTTTCAATGTTATAAGGTGAAACTTAAATTTTGGAAAAAATGGCCAAGTGCGTGTCAGGCCACGCATAATCGTAACCTACTCTAGTTTTCGATTATAAGTAATCAGACATCAGGATTACCCAGAATAGAACTCAGAATGTATCAATAAATAAGTGCACAAGTCCCATTCCAAGTCTTACCAATTCCAACTTCAATACTTTTAAGTTTTCAGACAGAAAGCAGTATAGCGCTTTGTAGTCTCTTTAAATGCTAGCGGGTGTAATATCTTAAAGTTCAAGCGGCATACTTCAACCCAAAATTGTAAAGAGTAATTGCAAGATTTTATTAAACTTGCTTATTTTGGTAACTGCCTCGTTGGTTTAGTGGTTAGCGTATTCGACTGCAAATTAAAAGGTCAAATCCCGGGTCGGCCCAAAAAGTGTTTTTGGGTTTTTCTTAGGAAATTCCTAATAGCGGCCCGGAGTGTGGAAGTTTGGTGGTGATTCACGCCCGAACCTCGGAGAGTACGTAAAGCGGCCCCGGTTGTCATTAACATCTATGGCGATCGATAATGGGAAGTCAGTGCTATCAAATATACTGACAACTAGTTCAATGTTCGAATTTCAGTTCTCCCTTAGGGTTGCGGCGGTCCGATGCCAGCTGCTCCGTAGAAAAACTGAAATTCAGGTAAAACCGGTTGAATGAGTTAGCGACCCCAAATAAACTTGGGAATAAAGGTTAGGAAGAAGAAGACTTGTTTTGGTAAATGTTGTAGATACATTTTTGTAGTTCGGATTATGATAGTGCTTAAATATAATAATAGGTATAGTAAAAAGAAATCCATTATTTTTGCTATAGAATGCTTTAGTTATCTATAATATATAAGTATAAACCTCCACGAAAATCGAGTTGTATAAATCTGATTGGGTTCCACTGAATATCATTATAAAGATAAGATTTCGTTCTAAGAATTTTTTTTGAGAGTTTTGTGATTAGTTGACTCAGTTTCAGCTTTCAATTTCATGCAAAAATAATGTGTTTTTCTTCTATACCTATATAATAATTTTCAAAGTTCATACACATAATATATATATGTAACCATAAACGTAGCTGCGATTTTTGCTTTTTTCTTTCACAAACAAAACGGATCGTTAGCTGCCAATAAAAGTATGTGAATTTTCACATTTAAGATTTTTTTTATATTTAGCATACCAAAGTATCTACCCTGCCTGGTGGAAACCACGGGCAGAATCCAAGAGTGGGGGAAATCACACACCATTGCCGCTAGTGCAGGCAAAAAAGCAAGGCGGCCCACACTATGGAGGCTTAAGCCGAGTTTTCACAATAAGAGTTGGCTCGGACCGAGTACACTCGTACGAGTCGGCTTCATACGAGAGTACTCGGATAGTGGTTTACACACGATAGTCGTGCACTCGTATTGTGGTCATTTGTCTCCTTGAAGAATCAAGATGTCGTCGACTGATCTGCTGCTGCGAGGCTTAGAAGTTGTAGCAGATAATTATGTTAATAGCGATAAATCAGATAAAAATCTGTCTGCAATTTCGTGCCGTGCTAATGGGGACACATAAATGTTATCAACCACAGATCCAGTCCTTTAGATTGATTATTCTTTATATTTTTCCTGAGAGTATGTACTGCGAATGTTATTTATTCTGGTGTTTACATCTTGTTACGTAAGTCCAAGGTTGAGGTTATGAATAAGGCGTAGTATTGCTGTGTGGCCACAATACTTCCTACTTTATTACACGTCCTTAGATAAGCCACATATCATAAGATACAGACAAAGATTAAATAAAGTAATTATAGGCACGCACGATTTTAGTATATAAGCGCTATTGTTAATTCAATTAAATATACTACAATATACTACCAGAGACTATCACACCACCTTGAGTCTCATTTATACTCCTCGCCAAAGTATCGGCAAATTGGTGACCCCGACGAACAACGCACGGCAAACTGGTGACCCCGACGTGATACTCATTATACCCCTTGCCACAACCGCGGCAAACTGGTGACCCCGACAATGAACAAGGAACCCGACAAACGAACGAAGAAGATGAACAAGGACATGGCAAATGCATAAAGGACCTCGGAAAAAGAACAAAGAATGAAGAAACCGACAGGGCGACAAAAAGAAGAAAGAACCCGAAAATTGAACAAGGACCCGACAACTGAGCAATGAAGAAACCGACAACTGAACAATAAAGATACCAAATATTTTTACAATGAAGAAACTAATCGCGCCTCCTGAAGAATATAGAGGGAACTAATATGGCACTATTGCCTAAAGGACCAGCCACGTTTATGGTTCATGCAGTGAGGCTATCGGCGCTCTCCAAAAACAGCAAGGATGGTTATTCAAGTCTCAGCCAGCCAGCAGCCTCGGCCTCAACAGGGATACCACACACAGGACGCGACCGCTCCAACCTGGTTACCCCTTCAGCCTCATCAGCGCCCCGACTCACTGGGGACTTCACCGCAGCACCGCACACCGCTTGCGATTCCGACGCACAGGAAGCAGCGGACTTCAGCCCCGACTCACTGGGGACTGGCGGCTAACAGTTCCGACTCACAGGAACTTGCGGCATCGTGCCTTAATTGGACAGTACTCGAAATGAATTGCTGACGCTTTATCACGAATAATAGGAGTAATCTCTATGCATTCAACGCTAGATTACGACCAGAAATGTCGTGCGCAGCAGAATGATTCAGAATTAAAAAAGGCCTGGAAAGGTGTTTGAGCAAAATAAAGACGTATTACGATGATTTCAGATCGCAGCTAAAGCATGATATCACACGAATACTGTCGTTACCCAGGAGAGAACGTTCAGATTGTTAAAATGCTGTTTACATAAATCCACACGTATTGATCAAGTAAGTTTATCGGTATGTAATTCACTAAGCGATACTATAATAATTTTGCTGACTATAGTAACCTTGAAATATTATAATTAATGTGATTATTGTATACTTCGTAAAAAGTGCTGACCCGTGAAGGTCGCAACTAGCTCGTCATATGTTTGTTTTGTATTAATTTGTATTAATATGATTGTTATTGACATAGTTTATATTCACTATCTAGGAACTACCCCGTGATGTTAAGATTGTTAGGACATAGGTTATGTTTATTATTATATATTATAGGTTATGTATATATTATTAATTTAAAATGAAGATAGTCTGAATCAACTACCGTAAATTTTTGAAAGTATGTATTTACTAAGATTTGTTATAATAATTATCCTTTCAAAAGGGGGGGACCTGTGTGGCCACAATACTTCCTACTTTATTACACGTCCTTAGATAAGCCACATATCATAAGATACAGACAAAGATTAAATAAAGTAATTATAGGCACGCACGATTTTAGTATATAAGCGCTATTGTTAATTCAATTAAATATACTACGATATACTACCAGAGACTATCACACCACCTTGAGTCTCATTTATACTCCTCGCCAAAGTATCGGCAAATTGGTGACCCCGACGAACAACGCACGGCAAAGCTGCATTTCGAGCGTCTTTATTTTTATAGTCCTTTAATCGCACATTCCACAACACTTCCTCCGCTTCATATAGTTCTAAAAACCTAACAGTGTCAAGTTCACTCCACTGTTTTTTAGTTGTCGCCATTTTGTTTTCATAAAAATGATCCGAGTGAGCTCGAAAAATAGGGCAGCGTCCGAGTCTACTCGGATTAGGTGCCGGCATCCGAGTACGCTCGGATTAGGTGTTTACATAATACGAGTACCGTCCGAGTAGACATCCGAGTGCACTCGGTCCGAGTCAACTCGTATTGTGAAAACGCGGCTTTAATGAGATGCTTTTTCACGCCCCGCTTAAAGATCCGGGATCAAGTAACGCTCAAGTAACGCGCAAACTGTATTTAAGATTATGTTGTATATGTATTATTTTTTCTCCTGAAATGTATTTATTTTCATTGATAATTTCTATCAAAAAAATTAAAACTGATAAATATTTATACAACGTCTGAATTTTTTCTTAAAATACCCTTGAAGTCTTACTCAAAGAAATGTATATAGAACTTCAATTACTTTATTAAACATGAAAAGAAAGGTTTTTCCTTTATAATTTTACTAAACACGTGTTTGTATAACGACTTTTTGAGGTTTTTTTTTAGTTTCAAATTAGGGTAATTTTTACAAGGAAAATATTTAATAAACATTTCTCTCACAGCTTTCTAAAAAGTAAATTTGATTGACAACACAAGATGATGCCGCTTTTAGAAAAAAAACAAATATTTTTTAAAACAAGTCAACATATTTGATACTTTTGACGTTCAACTTTCTCTGTTTTAGTCTTATTAATTGTAAACATTAAGTTTAAATAAAAAATAGATATAGCAGGAATGGGCCGACTCGACCGCTTCAGTACAACCCTCACACAGGAGACCATCCTAATAATAACAGCATTCCTACTGTCATATTTCGTTAGTGAGTGTGAGACCTGAGGCCCAATCATTTTACATCGTTCATTGCTGCATTATCAACCCTAATAATGAGGATGGTGACCCCTACTCCTGAATTTTACTCATGCTTTCCATCAGGCAGAGTAGAGTTACTGCACGCAGAGTTATTTTGTGGGTTCAAATATTAAAAAAATAACTCCCATTAGAAGGCACTTGATACCAGCATAAGTTATTGCTGCCCTGAGTTTCGTTTTGGTAACCTTAAGTAACTGTTCAATATCAACGTGCACTTAAAACTATTAGAAGCAAAAAATATAAAACCATTACCATTCGACATACTAAAATGATTTTTAAAAGTAGGGTGCAGGTGTACTACTGAATATACTTAATAAAGTAAGTCAAAGAACACTTTGACTTTACTGCCTCGGTTACGCAGTTGTAGTGTATTGCTGTGCTTGAGGTCGGGTTCTCTTCCCGGGTCGGACCAAATGTTTGTGTGATCTGCAAATACTCGTTTCAGAGTTTGGGTGTTTTCTATTTATAATATGTATGTATTTACAAAAAATATTATTTATTAATTTATATCAGCTCGCCTAGTTCGAGGATCCTACTTTTGTGTTAGAGGGTCACGCACGACGTTCTTCCGCAGGCATACCAGAACTGAATTGTCTAGAACTATGCGATGTGCCAACACATGTTGTTAGTCTATAAATAAATGAATAAATAAATATTTTGGACATTTGACACACAACATCATCTAGTCCCAAACTAAGCAGAGCTTGTGTTATGGGTACTAGACAACTGATATAAATACATAAACATATTTTTTTTTTGTAAATACATACATATTATACATAGAAAGGAAACATGTACAGGTACAAGCAGTATACTCTAGGTAGGAAGTCTCTGGGATTAGAAATAATGAACCAACCAATAACCACGACTATCTTATCTTTCCAAGAATTTAACAAAAGACGCAATAATTGCAAAAATCATTTTAGAGAACAGACATATTTATTGAAATTTAGTAGTTCGCATTGATCAATTTTATGGGTCAACTATAACTCTGATTGAAGTGGCAATGATCTGGCTATATTAGCCGCAGGACCGACAACAGTTGGGGTAAATGTGTTCTTGAGTGGAGACCGCGTCTCGGTAAACGTAGTGTAGGACGTCCACAGGCCTGGTGGAGTGATGATTTGCGCAAGACGCTGGCAGGAGCTGGATGCGAGTAGCCGAGGATCGAACTAAGTGGCGTGCAATTGGATAGGCCTATGCGCAGCAGTGAACTGCGATAGGCTGATGATAATGATGATAATGACGCGTTATGTTGCACAAATCCCCATCCGTCTGTTGGATTTTTTTTTATCAGATTACTGAGTACCAGTTGAAAGAGTTCAAAAATTTCCAATTAGAGAATTTGAAAATTTACATTGTAACCACATAAATGAATTTAGTAACACAATGTTTAATAAGTGTAATGAGTCAATTAATTTAATTACACTCAATGTTTATTTTGTGGAGATTTTATTGGATTGCATGCAGATAAAATTACAATGATGTAAGCTTGTTATAATCTCACATGTATCTGTTTTAGTTGCAATTAAAAAAAAACTTGTCTTTCAGTATCGCCGATTACCTCCAAATTTCATTAATAGTATGTGCTACGTAAGATAATAAATTCGACACCCCCCGCGAATAATCCGGTAATCAGAAAATTTAAAATGTTCAGGAAAAATAAAAAACCCTTTTTTAGTAATAACTCCATTGAACTACAAGTATTGGAGACTTTTTATATCTCTTATGGTAGATAATTTTTTTAGCTATTTGGATATTTTATCAAAATTTAATTAGTCACAACCGCTTTAACATAATTTAGATAAAAAGATTTTACTATACTATGTTGGATAAGCTCTGGTCCGTAATGTAAACTTACAGTATTATTCGTGTAAATTAGTATTTTCAACTGCAACAATAATATCGTGTTGCAGTATTATTCGTGTGAAATGATTTTTATGCTGCACATTTGTATGTAGCAATTACTTTATTATTCGATGTTTAAAAATAACGTACATTTTACTGTTTTTACCACTATCGTTAATTCGAATAGTTTGTACAAGTGATGTTTTGATGATTTTTTTTTTTTTATGAAATGCATGATATTGAGTAAATGAAACAACTTTGGTTGGCTTGATAACGTTTGTTTATTTTCTCAAAAAAATAGACTGTTCAATAATTATGTAAGTTACAGTAATAAAACTTAATCAGAAATTTCATCATCATCTGAGTTTGTTTTATAATAGCTTAAGTACGTGTAAAATTGTTGGTAATAACTAGGAATTGCTTGAGGGTTACACAGGCTCAGGATATCATCGTAGGCTTATTGTATGCTTTAATTCACCAGTTTAATTTTTTTTGGACATCTGTTTCTGCCGAGGCTACTTCCGCCTGCATCGTAATCCAGTTCAATATAATCCTGATCAAAATCATATTTGAAAAGGCCACAGTTAGGTTTAGTGTGCGACATACTTACCTCCATCACGTCGGACCAACGTACTTTCGATACATGCGTGCCTCGAATCGCCTTCATTTTATCTATACCAACAAAAAAACTATGTTTGATCTCAATTTGAGGGGTTATTGCGATGTAAAGATACAATGCAAAAATGTATCGGTTTTTGTTTTGACCTTATTAGCCGTCAGAGTAAAATATAATTTTCCGTGTACGGTCTTTACTAATTGCAATAAGTAACTTCCTTTTTCGATGCAGCTTCTTCACGATTTCAGCTTGCCAAACGTAACAGAACCCAAATTTGTATAGAGCGTTAAAAACTGTAAAACTATATAGAATATTTACGTTTGTACTGTGGTCCATGTAAAACTTTTTCTAAATCATAGATTCCCACAATGGTATCATCTTTATTCAGTTTTTCCTTCTTTTTATTTTCACGAACTCTTTCTTTCATACTCAAATGTTACCTGTAATTTTCTTCTGAGGACTCCTTTTCAACGGAGTTAGATTGCTGATATTGAGAACATAAATAACATTAGTCCTTTTTGACCTTAAAACGATAAGTTGTACTTAGTAAGTGCTAAACTCTCTTTCATAATGTCTTTTTGAAGCCATAACAGTATCTAGATAGTTTTGATTAAAATTTGTAAACCATAGCTAGTAGAGTCGATACATTTTTAAAATATTTAGGAATTCAGACAAATATTGTCGTTTGGAATTTTTTATAGTGTAATGTGATTCAACATTGGGAAATTAATTTATATGATTTCTTATACTGTCTTCTGTATCTATTTTCATCTGATGTGGTGTATTTTAATGTAGTCCTTGTATATCGATCAAAGTTTCATCGCTTTTAGTTTTTGTTATGGCCTTTTACTATAGTTAATAATAAGTAAATAATAATACTATAGAGCTGGATGCGAGTCGCCGAGGATCGAACTGAGTGGCGTGCAATTGGAGAGGCCTATGTCCAGCAGTGGACTGCGATAGGCTGATGATGATGATGATGATGAATACTATATATATACTACTAATATACTACTATACTATATATAAATATATATATATATATATATATATATATATATATACTATATATAATACTATAGTAAATAATAGTTTTAGTAATACCTAAGTAATACCTAATAACCTTTTAGTAATAGAATTTGTGTTTAAAGAAAACACCTTGCAAACAATGTTTTCTTTATTTTTGAGTCAAAAATAATATTTTAATGTTTGAGATCGGTTACTTTTTCTAATTACGGTAATTTTTTTAACATCACTCGATTTCACGTGTCTTGTAATATATTGATATTATGATATATTGATATGCAAATAAACTAATTTGAATTTGATATTGAAATTCTTAGTTTTCAAGTTTATAAAAATTAGTATGTTAGGCTAGCCTGCTCTGTGTTTAATTTTAACCCACTACCTTTTTTATAGGTACAATTAGGTAAGATATTATTATTCGGGTGATGTGTTTTATTACGAGCACCTCTTAATATCAATATTGTTAAAAGTTGAGTAAGGAGTCACTCGGTAATGAATGTAATTGGAAATTTTATTTTCTAATAAAACCCTGTACTTACATTTACGTAACCAAGGGAGTGAACGATTTACCCAAATAATATTGTAATATCATATTACAGAAATCTGTTAGTATATTATTAACCCGAATAATATCGCAACAATGTTTACTGTCTAATCATTTTATTATTATTTTTCGTAATGATCGCAAACGATATTATTCGTTCAAAATATATTTTATTGCAATTTTATGGAATATAACAGTAATTTATCATATCTTTGTAAATATCCATTTTAAAAATGTGGAAAAAATTTACATAGTGTATTTTAACTTCTACAAGCCGAAAAACATATAACATGAAAAACCCCGTAATAGCACATTACCGGATTATTCGCGGGGGGTGTCGAATTCCATAAGTATATTGTTTTAAGCTTTCATGGTCAGTAACATTAGAATAAAAATCTGCGGGATTGCTCTGCTGGAGTTCCTCCATGATCATGGCGCTTGTAACAGTGTCGAAATATCGGATACTCAGTAACAAAAAGATACATGGTAGCAATCTTGCAGATTTCTATTCTAAATACTATAAAAGTTTATAGCTGCAAATGGCTGAAAACTTTTAGAACGTTCTAACTGAACTAAAAAAAAAACATAATATCCTGACTCCGATTTAGATCTCAACTTTTAATCTCTTTTGTAAATTCTCTCCACTGCCAGCAATCACATATATTGTTACATTTGCTTGTTTGTACAGTAATATTACTACAAAACGCAAATTATAATTTTAAACTTTACTAAAAGTTAACGCGACAATTTCACCGGCCCGTGTCCCCTAATCCCGGACAAAATGGCGTTGAAATTGTATCCGGCACGCGGCACTGTATAGTATTTACCGGATAGACTCTGTTTTAAATCGCACAAATCCGGTTCTAGTTCGAATAGCTGGAGCTGCGTGAATTGTGAAATTGTACCATTTCGTTTTGTGAAAATTTTGTGGAAAATGTCATGTCTTTTGTGAAGAAGTTGAGCCGGACTAGTTTGAATTGTTATTATCTACTTTTATTTTTTAACTTTTCACAATACCCTTAATAGGTGTAACTTTTGACAGTTTGGTTTTTTAATACTAATGTTATTCCAATTCTATTAAAAAAATAGAAAACAATCAAAGAATTTTTATTTTAAGTAATTCTTTCCAAGTACTTTCAAAACGTTATATTGAAAATGTTACTTGTTCCGTTTCATAATGTCTTTCTTATGGAGAATAATCAATAAAAACCTCTATGTGAAAAATAACTCTAGGTTGTCCCTCATATGCACAGTTATAAGTTTGAAATTCCGGAGTAGGGGTCACTAATAGGGAGGGATTTTGATTGTGAAAGCAGACAGTGAAGCATGGTAACCCACACTAGTGAAAGAACTTGATGTCCATGATTAATATTGGAAGTTATGGCGAAAGTTGAAGAATAGATTATTTACTAATGGATATTACAGTCGTATCGATGAAATGAATTATAATCATGAGTGACAATCATGAGATTGTACTGTTTGCGGATGACACATCCTTAATTTTTAAAGTTAGTCGCCAACTTGACAGTTTTAATGAAGTCAACAGTGCACTCTCGAAAATGGTACATTGGTTTAATACAAATAACCTTCTCCTTAATAAGAAGAAGACTAAATTCATTAAATTCTCTACACCAAACGTTCGACATGTTACAACCAATGTTCGATTGAATGGACTAGAGTTGGATCCTGTGGAATCTACTGTATTTTTGGGTATAACTATTGACGCGAAGTTACAATGGGGTCCCCAAATAGAAAAATTATCCGGTAGGCTAAGCACAGCGGCTTTTGCTGTAAAAAAGATTCGAAATTTAACTGATGTTGATACAGCTAGAATAGTTTACTTTAGTTACTTTCATAGCATAATGACTTATGGTATCCTACTCTGGGGTAACTGTGCAGATATTAATGACATATTTGTTTTACAAAAACGTGCCGTACGAGCCATTTATAAATTAGGCCCTCGAGTTTCTCTCCGCTCCAAATTTAAAGAGATAAATATTCTGACTGTATCTTCACAATATATATATGAAAATTTAATGTATGTTCAAAGAAATTTAGCAAAGTTTCCTAAACTTAGTGATGTTCATTCGGTAAATACCAGAAATAAACATAATCTTTGTGTTCACGTCACTCGTCTCCACAGAGTAGGCAACTCGTTCATGGGACAATGTATACGCTTTTACAATAAACTCCCTATTGATATTAGGAATTTGCCTTTAAGGAAATTTAAGAATACCATTAAATCTAAGTTATCCGCAAAGGGATATTATACCATAGCAGAATATATTGTTGATAAAACCGCCTGGGATTGAGCTGCCCATTCTGCACATGCTGTTTATTGAATGTTTAAATTTATTTTGATGTGACGATGATTTATGATTTAAATTTACATTATACATTTAACAAATTAATCTAAATTTTTGCCATTGTTGACAACCTTTTAATTATTATCTTTAATTATTATAATTGTGACAATTGTAATTATCGCATTTAAGAATATTGTCTGGACTTTAAAAGAGACTGTGATCCCTGAGTTTGTTTCGTCCTTTCTTCTCAGGGCTAGTCCAGTTAGGAAAGGCCGAACTCATCTGCTCAAAAAAAAAAAAGTTTAACTTGCAAAAGTGTTCATGTAACCTAATTGCAGAATAAATAATTTCATTTCATTTCATTTCATTTCAATCAGTTCGAATAAAATTATTAGAAGATGCTGAGAAAGAGAAGACTAAGTTATTTAAATCTTCAGAGGTGAAAAGAGAGTTAGAAATTTCTTAGATCATAATTTTTGACGGTAGTTATTAAGAGTTTAAGGATTAAAAGTGAACGCTGTGCTAAGAAAACAATAATGGAACATTTCACAAGACCAGAAAAGATTTTGCTCTCGATTTCATCAAGAAAAGTGTCAATCAATAGCGTAGAAAATATAAGTAAAATTTAATATTTTAAAACCTTTATTCTTGATGTGAATTTCAATGTCCCAATAAATTTAAACATCATTAGTAAACTTTACGTTCGTATTCAGTAATTAACTAAAGCTAACCGAAGAAACAATATCATAATTTATTTAAAGCAATAAAATGGAACATTAATTTTGCTCGACAGAATATTGAATTACAATAAGAGATCATTGTTTAAATAATTGAGATAAGGAATAATTTTATTAAGTGGAGTGGAATTAACTTTGTGATATAGTAAATAACTGAAAATTAATTTAAATTACATTTTGCTAGAAATGTTTCAGCCTTTTCTAAGTTATTTTTAGGGTTCCGTAGCCAAAAGGCAAAAACGGAACCCTTATAGATTCGTCATGTCTGTCTATCTGTCTGTCCGTCCGTATGTCACAGCCACTTTCTTCCGAAACTATAAGAACTATACTGTTGAAATTTGGTAGGTAGATGTATTCTGTGACCCATGTTAAGATTTTCACACAAAAATAGAAATAAAGTAATAATTGTTGAGGTTCCCCATACATAGAAATGAAACTATGAATTTTTTTTACTGTACGTATGGGGTATCTATGGATAGCTCTTAAAAATGATATTGAGGTTTCTATTATTATTATATTTTTTTTCTAAACTGAGACTTTTTGCGCGAGATGCACTTCCAAGCCGTAAAATGCGTCCCCCCCCCCCTGTAACTTCTAAAATAGGAGAATAATAAAACTAAAACAAATATATTATGATTTACATTACCATGCAAACTTCCTGGTTTTGAACAAAACTGAAAATTGGTTTAAACGAGATCTAGTAAGTAGTTTTTTTTAATACGCCATAAATCGTAAACGGCAATTTAACTTTCATTCAATCAATACACTATTATTAAAACATTGATCAAAGTTACAACGAACTACAGGAACTTTTATATGATGTTAGTTGCTGCTCGGAACCCTTCGTGGGCGAGTCGGACTCGCACTTGGCCGATTTTTATTAAAATAAATCAAGTTGGTATTGACAGCTGGGCAGTGTAAAATCTTTATATATATAATTCTTCTGTGAGTGTGTATGTCACTGAACTTCTCTCAAACGACTGGACCGATTTTGATGAAAGTTTTTGTGTGTATTCAAGGGGATCTGGGAATGGTTTAGATTCGCAATTGGACCCGATAGGTGGTGCTGTGATCAAGTTCTGGAATTTTAAAGTTGGGCGGTACGAAGTTCGCTGGGTCAACTAGTATTATAATATTACTTACTTTTACTTCAAAAATTTAGAAAAATAGGAATCTTGTTAAGACAGAATTTGACAACAGCATTGGATATAAATATTCCACAATCATCTAAATGAGTGACATGATATTGTCACAGAAGAATTTTTTTTTTTTTTCTGTACAACCTTAAATCTAATTTTACTCTGTTTCTGAAGTATAAACATTAAACGGTGGATAAAAAGCCATAGAATTAAGTAAAAAGAACTATTTTACAGCAAAATAAATTGTATCATAAACTGATTGAATTAAAAATCGAAAGAAATCAAAATTTCTGCAGTCCACATACTCAGACTGTGCACTCAAAGCTTTATAAAGAGCGAAGTAGAATTTCAAACGGAAACGGACTGCTCGAACCGTTGTATGTCCAGGCGATGCGAGCCTTTGTTTGTCCTAGACAAACGTGCCTTCGCAATTGTGTTTTAAACTCGTAGATTTAAATTGACGATCTCTTTAAAATATATACATTTACAAATTATATAAATATGTACGCACACTGAAATACATTTTATTTTTAATATTCCATTTGAGGTTCATCCAATATTTAACTTAGAAATTTTTTCGATGTGCTTTTAAGGTTGCTTGCTTGACTGGCAAGTTTTCATGGAATAATTCTTAGACAAGTCTGAGAACGATAATCTAAATATGGGGTTAATGACAGGGAAATGCTATAAGATATATATATTTATATTATATTATAGTACATTTGATCCTAAAGCTTACAATCCTCCTTAAAATGTCTATTATTTTGACTGTTTATATTTCGGCTTTCCGAAATTATGTAGTTTCTGATGAAGGCCTTTATCTTAAAATAGAATAATATTAAAGGTTCCATTCCGGGCTTATTAATTATATTTCGTGCATGATTTCTATAATATATAAGTAAATAGTCAAATGATTTATTGATTTAATTTTAACCACATTTTTGAAGTTCTGAAAGCATCAATAACGTTGGTTATTGGTGCTTTCAGAACTTCAACTATTTACTTATCTATTTCAGAAATCATGCACGAAATATAATTAATAAAATTCCCGAAATGGAACCTTTCATATTCTATCCATGCATGCATGCATCCATGCAGCGATTGGTGAATTTGGTGAAGCTAAAATGGTGTGTTAGGACCGTAGTAATTTTCTCTGCTTACCCCACTCAGAAACAGGCGTGACCCTATATATGTATAAATATTTAAATAATTTCGAACTATTAGTCTGCTGTTAATCTTGTCCAATCCAAAAAAGTAGAATCATTGAGATATGGATGCCATAAGGCTTAGTCTACAATATATCTTAAGTTGTTATTATTATTTTTATTTAGTAACAATTGGGAAGTCAGTGCCCTCAAATATACTGACAACTAGTTCAATCTTCGAATTTCAGTTCTCCCTTAGGGTTGCGGAGGTCCGATGCCAGTCGCTGCGTGGAAAAACTGAAATTCAGGTAAAACCGGTTGAACTAGTAGCCGACCCCAAATAAACTTGGAAATAATAGCTAGGAGAATGAATAAGATCAACAATACTACAATTATAATCAGAGTGAGTATTTATGACTTTTGCGAAATTTACTGACTACCAATATAACTGAAGAAGCGACATTGATAAGTTCTTTTTTTGTAACATTGGTTTTAGGATACTCTTTCTAAATCATTTTTGTTTCAGTTAACTTTTGAAATGTTGAACATCATCTTTTTCTTAGTCTATAGCTGGAAATAATGAAGGCTAAGACTAAAAGATAGCCTGGGATTAGGTTCTACTTCAATCGGTTTTAGCAGAATATCAGTTTTTTCGCGGTATTGGATATCCGCAACCCTGAGAGTGAACTAAATTCGAAATGATAAATGATCTATGTTGGTATGTTGTAATATGCCAAAACAATGCCACAAAACGTATATAAGTATCGATTGACTGACCGTATGGATGGCGTAGTGGTTTAAGCGATTATCTCACCGCTTCCTAATGCGTTATGTGTTATATGTTCGATTCCTACATGGGACAATATGATACACAAAGTTTTTCTAATAAAATTTGCTATTATTCTTAACCATTTCATTCATGTAAGGTCTCCCGCTTGGCAGAAATACAGAAATAATCCTGGTTCTTCAGTTTTTAAAAAAAAAAACAAGTGTAAACTGAGTGTATGCTTTTATTATAATTACATATTGTACATAATAAAGCATAATTAAAATAAAGCTTACAGTAATCTTTAATACTACATTTTAATTTTGACCAATTTCAGTAATATAAATTAACTCTATATGGTAATTAAATAAGATTGAGAAACTATTGTGGTTTGATAATATAAAATTATTCAAATTCTCAGACACATAAAATCTACAAGAATTTTGTATAAATCGTTGCACATTAACAAGGTTTCCCCTGAGGAACATAAAAATAGTGCATGAATGAAAATCTATTTAATACAAACAAAATGTTAGAGAATTTAGTATCATATTTGCTACGATAAAGTTTACTACTTAATTTACATTTGAGATCGTAATATTACAAAAACTATCATACCCTAGAGTAAAGCTAACAATTTGTGAAATATTTATACATATTTAATCAGAAACATGATATATAGCATACATACATATCCATGATAAGTGTTCGGCACTTACGAATATGACTTATAAGTCCAATTGTGACTACACGGATTTGGCTGAATGGGTGGCACTTCCCAATTACGATTGCCATAGATGTTCATGACAACCGGGACCGACAGCTTAACGTGCTCCTCGAGGCACGGGCTTGAATCACCGCCAAACTTCCATACATGGCTGTTATTAGGAATTTTCTGTTAGAAAAACTCAACAAAATTTTTTGGTCCGAACCGGGATTTGAAACCGAGACGTCTTTATCAACACGCTAACCACTATACCAACGAGGCAGTCAATGATGATATATCTAAGCACACAAATGTATTCTAATGTATGTACTTAAGTAGGTACATACTATTAAGTTAAATTCAACTTGTTCATGTTCCAAACCCATATTACCAGCTACACTAAATGCACTGTGTATATTGCTGTGTAAATTAACTACCTCAAGTAAACTTAACAGTTTCTAATTTTCACTAAGAGTGATACCATGTTGGTTTTGCTAGAAACACACTTTAAAGTTCCAGCTCTTATTTGCTACGAAAATATTACTCCTAGAATGTGTGGAGCTCTAAGCATCAAAAAGTAAATATCAGTTGCTCATTGCACTGGGAGTTTCCTTTATGAATTAGTTTATTTTATTTTAAAGACCGTGCCACTTTACTAACTTAAGTGAGACTTAATCAAATACATATTTGATAAACATAGGTAGCAAATCAATATATTGAGTGGAACTAGCACCGCAGGAGGGCTACGCTTCGAGAAATATATTTGATGATATCCTCAGAAAATCTAGCCTTAAAATGACAATATTCTACAGATAATTCGATAGTAAGCGACACACACACACAACAGTTTTTATACTAGACTAGTTTTTGACCACGGTTCCGCTCTCGTATATGTTGGTTATCGCAGTAAAGAGTAGCATAATATATACTTCCTCAAGGATTTTGATTTTTGATTTAGCTGTGAAAGAATAACAGATACAGAGACAAAGTTACTACAGAATTTTAAGTGTTTATAGTACCTACAGAGCGTTTAGAACTGAATATTTTTAATAGAATAGAAACTCGGAATTATATATGAATGATCGTGAGTGATAAAGCTATGATAGCTTATTTATACTCTGTCCATTCCTATAATTTCTTTTTGAGATTTGAAATCAAAATCAATCGTTATAATATTCTTTAAGTTAGTATTGTAAATAAATAAAATGTGCACTATTATGATATATAATTGGCCCAGAACGAAGAAAACTTCCTAACACAGTCACTTGAAGGTCGGTTTAGTAAGTATTATGTGATTTTTCAAATGTATTTAAACGTTATTAACCACGCGTTTCAAAGTTAAATTTTACTAACAAGTGCATGGTGACATTTTAAGTCCGTGGTCCAAAAATATTGTTCTTTATTCCAAGTTTAAACTTAAATTCCAAAATTACGACTTAATTCTTTGCAAATAATCAATCTTGAAGGCATACTATTTTAATTTCCTTTTTAGTTTATAAAATTTACAGAATCAATACTTACATGAAGTCAAATTATTTTGATCATAATAATATGATAGATTATTTTAATCGTTTATTCGATTTATCGTATTTCAAGAACTATCTTATATGTTGTTTTTAGCTATGCACACTGCCCACTTCCCTACCCGTCTATATAGTACGACATTACTGTAGTACATTATTACGAAAAAAATCCAATAATTAATAGGCGTGACCTGTCAAAAAGACAATAACCGAATGGACAAAGTATAATACACATATTCTGTGTTGTAGCGGTGTTAAAAGACGCATACATTTTTACTTTTTGGGGCGAAATGTAAAATAAATATGTGGAAACTGCTTTGGATACTGTATAATTTACTTGTTTGTTAGTGTTCTATATTTTGTATCTGTTTGTTTCCCTAATAAATAAAAATAAATAAAATAATAATTAAATAACATAAAGTATGACACATTTTTCCAAATCCCTTACATCTACCCTCTAAAACCACCAGTTAAAGTACTCCAACCACTTATTTTATAAAACAAAAGCATTATTTTTGTTCGAAAGTACCTCTTTACGTGATATTTTGAACCATTAAAAACCATTACTACTTCAAATAGTCTCTCGGAAGTCCTTTTAACAACTCGATAGCCAATTCGCAGTCAGAGAGCCATGTAAACACATTACCTACACTGTCGACTGTGCGACAAATATTGGCTCCACTATGGAAATTGGGGGAATTTAACTCTTGAAAGTGCTTCAACATTTCGATGGTTTTGATATAGATTTTATTGAGAGTTTCTAGGCAGAATTTTATAATTGAAAAGTCAGAAAAAGAGTGCCTTTACTATGTGATGAAAAATTAAGATAAAAAGAAGAAGTATCAGCACCCCTATTTATCTTAAGAGAAAATTACACAAGACAAGATTACTGCCTAAAGAAAAGAGAACTTGAAACAAACTCTCTACCAACCCGCCTGACCGAAAAAGCCTATTTTCAGCAAAAACCTGTTAAAGGCTATTAATGTAATGTCATAAACAGACGTCTCCCGACGGTAAGGTCAACATCAATCCATAACATCCCACTGCTGGGCATGGGTCTCCTCTCAGGGAAGGGTTAAAGCCATACGTCCCCAAGCTAACCGAGTGCTGGTTCATCATCATCATCAACAGCCTTTAACAGTCCACTGCTGGACATAGACCTCTCCTTAGAAAGAAGGTTTTCACCACCACGCTGGCCAGACAGGTTGGTGAAGGGTTTGTTTCAAGTTTTCCTTCTCTTGGCAGTGATGATCTATTATTGATTAGCTGCTTATTTTGTTCATTTAGTCGCCTCTTACGACAAGCATGGAATGAATAGGGGTGGTGACACTTTATATTCTTAATCCGTCACCACACGGACAATGCAGGTGTACAACGGAGTGCAGTTAGGGGACTGGCAAGACAAGTTGTGTCTACGTAATCTTGTATGTTCTTTAAGCCGCCTACAAGTCTTCAATTATGCTTCACTACTGTTATCTTATATTAACAACCAGGCCCGATTGCTTAATGTGACCTCGGAATCACGGAAACGTTCATAACATATCACGCCACGGGCATCCATCTATGAAGGTCTGATGGCACCGTCATTGCTTACCCTGTTTGTAAAATTTAATTTATGTTTGAGAAAGGTAATTTATATCTGGCAGTCTGAAATTTCGATTTAATTAAGCCGATTGATTGTCTTATAAGTAAAGTATTGTAGGGGAGCCCGTTATTTTTTCTTTTTAAAATAAATATAATTCATAACGATTAAAGGCTAACTCTTTCTGTATTACTTTTAATTTCTGTAATTTATATATAATCTAATATACTTCAAGAGAGTTGGCAACGACTGGGAGAAGCTTACGAGTATATCCAAGAGCGAACTGCAAAATAATGATGGTTTTTTCTTAATGGGTGCCCAATATGAAAAGCATCAGAAACTCAAATGTTAAAATTGTAGCCCCGGTGGCTTAAGCTCTGTGATGATAAATCCGTCAGTCAAGACAAGACATTTCACGCGAGTACAAAATTTTTGCATGAACATTTCCTTAGAATGAACAGAAACCCTTATGAAATTCCCTAAAAAGATACAAGAAATATTTTCTTAGGCAATGTATAAATTTTCCTTCATCAAACCCTTGAAATTTAATCCGAACGGTGACCTGGCCCTTTTAATTCGACAAGTTCAGGCCGATCCTATTTTAGCAGCAAACACGGTTCTACATAGCCCTTCGTAAAAAGGTGTCGGATCCTATTCATCGCGGGTGTCTTTATGCAAACTTTGTGACAAAATTGTCCCTTTTCAGAGAAGAAAAAATAATGTGATTACATCACAAAATATGTGAATTTGCTCTGGTCCTTTAGCGACCAGGCGTTTAAAATGATTTGGTTCTCAATACATTATTTTTACTCAATATATTTACACTTTCAAGTTTTTTTAAAGAGGTAGATAGTAAAGCCAAGCTGATTACAGCACGAATGAGCCGGCTTGACCGGGACAGTTTACAGAAGACCATCCTAATAATGACAGCATTTTTTCTGTCGTATTTCGTTGTTTAGTGTGAGACCGGAGGCCTAATCGTACTGCGTTATTAACTGAGGCCGGAAGAATGATGCAAAAACAACTGACCTGGCCACCATGGTCACTTTGCTACAGTGCCTACCCTCACAATGAGGATGATGACCCCTGCTAAAGGATTCTACTCATGCTTTCTATCAGGCAAAGTAGTAGTTGGTAGACTAGAATATTAAAAGAAAAAAAAAAGATTTTATCGAAAACAGTTTTATGTCATTATAAATACACATAACTTACATTCATGCTTGTGTTACAGAGTTAATACAATTTTGTGGTAAAACCTTCAACCCGTTTATAAAGTCATTTTAACTTATAATACGTTTTTCATACCACTTAACTCATTTACTCACATTATGAATGGTACATTACTCCACGATCAAATTTTTTGACGAGAGTAACTCCGCATTATGATGATGGATGGTGTTGGACGCAGATCCAAAGCGATTATGTTAATAGGGTTTGATATTTATTTACTCATGACTATTATATTAACACGCAAAAGTTTGATGTCATTATTACGATTAAAATGAGTGTAATTACTTTTATACAGCCGTAACCTTGCAACGATTATATTTTATAAAAATATTTTTTAAAGCGATTAGCTGTAGAATTATGTCTTATGTTACTCGGAATTTTAGGAACTCACATGAAATGGACAAAGAATACCCAAACTCAGAAAGGTAATTTAGTGGATTAGACAAAAATGAATACAATAAATAAAATATTCCACCAACACAAAGGGACCAGGAATCCTCCGACCAGGCAAGGTAATCATGCTTGGCGGGCCACGGGTAAATAGACTAAATATCATTAGTGTAAAATTAACGAAATGTAAACCTGTGTTTCAGGCGATCGCTTGACAAAAAATAATACTGTTGACAGTTTCTAATTTATACAAGAGTCAAATTTAAAGAGTTATTGATTAAAATTAAAAATACAGTTCTACAAATGTGTCTAGCAAAAGTAGGAAATTCTCAAATGATAATGGGCAACAAAGACTACTTAAATATTTCTGTGTCTGTCAATGTGTCTGTCTGTGTCAATATTTTACAACAACAAGTTCTTCATTATGAAATATTATTTTATCATCATCATCAGCCCGTCGCAGTCAACTGCCGGACATAGGCTTCTGATATTGCATACCATGTTGATTGCTTTTGGGCGTTTCGCATCCAGCTCCTGCCAGCCATCCTGCGCAAGTCGTCACTCCACCTGGCCTGTGGAGGGCTTCATTTTGTTGGTTCTTGTTCATTCCTTTCAAACATTCTAACTTTATTCAGATAGGTCCAATACTGCAGAAGCATCTCGCTAACCCCCCATGGTGCGAGTCATTGGTCTAGATGATAGCGTATGCGACTGCTAATCAAAAGGTCTCGGGTTCAAATCCCAGGTCGAGCCAAAAAGTGTTTTTGGGTTTTTCTTAGGAAATTCCTTATAGCAGCCCGGAGTTGACTTTGACTGTACCTCGGAGCGCACGTTACGCCGTCGGTCCCGGTTGTCAAGAACATCTATGGCTATGGAATCGTTATTGGGAAGACAGTACCCTCAAATTTACTGACAACTAGTGCAACCTTTGAATTTTAGTTCTCCCTTAGAGTTGCGGAGGTCCGATGCGATGGAAAAACTGATATTCAGGTAAAACCGGTTGAACTAGTGGCCGACCTCAAATAATATTGTGATTGAGGCTAGGAAGAAGAAATGCGAGTCATCATGGTGCATTGTTTGCATTCACATTAAGGATGATGACCACTACTCTTGGATCCTGCTCATGCTTTTCATCATGATGTAAAGAAGTGTCACTTTGGAGGTTTTAATATAAAAAAATGTAACGGAGTTCCCACCTTCAAATAACATTATTTCTTCTTCTTTAACACCTTCAACTAGTCAAACGAATACAGTCAAAAAATAACATTCATTTTATTAAAAGCACTGCAAAATCTACAATTATATTAATTTCATTAAAAACTTTGTTGTGGTTTCAACTGTCATAAAAACGTCAATAAATTTCGTGCGCTGCTGGCACCGCTTAAAAGATTGAAACATTTTCCATTTTTGGTTGCTAGTGAACAAATAATTTGAGCAGTCCTTGTCAATAGAGATTGATTTCAATATACATGGCATAATGCAGAAATATTGGCTGAATCATAAATCCTCATTGATGCGATTTCACAATTTAATATAAGATCTTTAATATGTTCTATGACAAATAATATTGAAGCCTCTTGGATAAAGCTTGGCGTAGAAAATATTCTACAATTGAATGATACATAATTCACACATTCTGAATGTTTTGATAGGTTATATTACAATGTAATTATATGAAGTATCTTTAGTATTACCAACACTATTCTAGAGCTTGTTATAAAAAACCAAACTAACTTATGGATAAATTTACTTAAAAAGCCATTTGGCTATAAATAAATAATTAAGGGCGGTATTTAAGATCACCACATATTTCTCCACATAATCGAGAAAGTTAAACGATTAATCGTTGCCATTTTGAGTCTATCATTAGATAGACCACTCATATACATTTTAATCATACTTGACTGATAATCCCAATGCCGTAGTTTCGATTTACTATTCTACATAGCCTTCAACAAGCTAACGTTGAACTAGATTTGCCTGAATATCAGTTTTTCCAGGCATCAGGCTTCTGCAACCCTGAAGGCAAACTGAATTTGAAGATTGAGCTATTTGTCAGTATATTTAAGGGTATTGACTACCCAATAACGACTTGACGAGCTCTCAAAGCTTTGTAGGGTTAAAAATATGAACTTCCATAACCTAAATAAAATTGAGAATTTATTTAAGAAAAACCCAATAACACTTTTTACCCCGATCCAATCAAACCGCATAACCAACGAGATTCCATCTTCACCCAGGAAATTCGTGTAATAAGCAAGATATTTTAATCTTTGTCTGTGTGAAATTTCTTTACATATGTTTACAAATATATAAGTACGTTTAGTTACCACAGACGTAGCCTTGTTTTGGAATAATATTGGTTAAAAAAAGCAAAACGTTCTCTGTTTTATAATTACATCATGAGAACAAAAATAGACATTTTTAGTTTATGTTTAAATATTTTAAATCGCCTAGGATGAGGTGATGTGCGCGTGGGTTGATAGATAAACACATGCTATTTAAATGGATTGTGCAGTGTGCAATGTCAGTGTTGCAGTAATTTTGTATTTTGGGAGAACCATCAAAATATTTCGGCGGACCAGAATAGTTGTCCTTGAAAACAGCACTTTCAATAATTTTGCATACCTTGATGTGGTATTTGAGATTGGTAATATTTGTTCGTAAAAACACTTGGTTTTAAAAAATGTTTATGAGCCGTCGAGAAAGGCCAAAGAATAGAAAAAACAAATGTTTCAGACATCTGACACTCATTGTCACCTTGTTTTTTTTCTTGTTGATGGGGTGGAAAATCCATTCGGATCTCCGGCTCCCCGGGGACTGAGGAATTAGAAGTATGTGGTGATTTCACTAAAAAAACTTCGGCCTCACTCCCTTTGCTCTGCGGAGGAATCGGACCATGTTATTTTAGTTCCTCCTCAGAATCAGCGTAGCGCCTAACCATATGGCTTGTTCTGTGGCCATATCCGAATGATGTGTCTATCGTAGTATCAAATAAGGTCAATCGGCTTATTGTCCGAACCCCTAGATGATCAGAATTAAGGTATAGTATGTCTTCAGCCTAAAATTCTTGAACACATAGATTACCTACATATTGTCTGGACAGTTTAACTATCAGATAAATAATTACCTGAATATTCCCACCTACGTGCTAACTATAGCCAAAGTCTTATTGCATTTTCCGTTACCCTTGCCAAGAATTATGAATATGTTATTTTAAAAGTTATGAGATGGGACAGTTGCATTTAAACATTACTAATTAATCTCTTAACCTTGTACTCACTTTAGAAAATTAAAAGAAAAATATATTTTGTAGCCTTTAAACACGTAATTTAATCTTTCAATTGTCGGCACTTGCTGGAATTCATAAAAAGTATTTTAAAAATAAACTCACTTGCATTTTCATTCCACTATTTAATGAACTTGAAATAATTTTAAACTGGCCGGTTTCGCCTTATGGCGGTATCAAATCTTTGATAACCACTAGGTATTAGTTAGGTATTAGTACCTTTTAAGTTCATTAAAAAGTGGAATAAAAGAACAAGAAGGTTTCATTTCAAAAATGCTTTTATAATGTAATTAAACGGAGGATAAAACTTTTAAGATTAACAACAAAGAAATACAACCTCACTGTATGGCCTAAAAAGAAAAAAAGTTTCAAGTATGACCGTGCGACCTAAGATGGCACCTGACTCAAATGTCAGTCATTTAAAGTACTGAGTGCAAGAAAAATATACTTTATTCTAGTTTTATTAAATTTCAACATTTATTTTGCTTCAAGTAGTTTCTCATAACATACTACTTTATCTTATGTGGTACTTTACTACCTGAGTTAAGAAAATACATATGCATACCAATAGGAAGCAGGCCTCATTCATTATTTACCCGAATGCATTCTTCGTGCAGTGATTTAAATAATATTAGGTAATACCTAATATCATTTTAAATGAAATTAGGAACTGAAATATGGTTATAAAAGACAATTTTATAAAAGACAATCGTTATGATAAGCCTTTTAATCGTAGTCTCTAAATATCATATGTATATGGATATTCTTTATTTTAAAATAATCTCTTAATGTTCATGCTGTTTCTTTTAGTGTGACCTTTCTTATAACAATTGGGTTATCCAGACGAATCTAATGATATATTAATAAAATAAATTCGTGAAGTGATTTATATTACATTAGGTAATACCTAATAAACTAAAATTATTATGTAAAGATTCGTGCAACGGCAATAGTGCTGCTAACGCTACTCGCAAGACGACAGAGGGGTATCACGCGGGGGAACGGTATCATGTTTCGTTTTGAGCCAGGTGCCATCTTAACTCGCACGAGTTATAATTCAATTGTCTGTAATACTAGTTAATTAAGATCTCACACAAGTGGTATCCGACCCCCTAATGCTGTTTTTGGTTAACGGTCTCTTCAAGAAATATTAAAAGACCTAGTTCTCCGTGTTATCAAAAAGAGACGGTAATTAACCTGTTCATTAATAAATATGATTATAATATGTTTAAATAAAACAAAACGCTTTGACATAATTCTTTTAATCAATGAAAAACAACATAGATCTTTATTTCGAAAGTTTATTTCTAAAATTTATTTAAAATCTTATAAAAAACACGGAAGTGCCATAAAAGTTAAATTTAATGATGCACATTTTATGCAGTTTCCAGAAAGAATTCGTTACCGCGTTTACAGAATAGAGAAAAGCTATAAAATTTAACTTGAATAATAAAACACACTAAGTCATATTATAAAATTATTATAACTAACATATAATTAAGTTTTGAGAATTTAGTAAATTATGAAATCGTTAATAAAAATGAAATTAGTCCGCACTAGATTCTTAAAGCTTTTTAAAACACTAATACGCGTTGACAACCAAATACACTAATAACCTATTTACATTGACAAAAAAAAATCTAATACAAATTCTAAACGAAACTAGACGCACTGGCACGAAATAAAAAAAAACATTTCAATGACGTCCCGATATGTAATGCCGCACTCCAAACGAATGACTGGCCTATCTTTTTTTAGAAGTTAGCGAACGTAACGCGATGAGTGGAATAGAAGCAGTATCTTTGCGTTAGGCGTGCGCACTACAGTAAGTAACCAATTAAAAACTCTTAAAAAAATACACCTAAGAAGCAATTCCATTTTCAAACAAGAAAAATTAATAATACCTATTTTGAATTCCTTTTTAGGATAACATAATTTTAAATATGGAAGTGAAACTTTCTAAAATATTTGTATTTGCATATTTGTGTTTTAATCATAATTAAGTGTTAGTGACATAGTGACGATAAGTGACAGTTATAAAATGTGACAAGTTTTTTTTTTCTGTTCGTGTGAAATAGGAGAGTGGCCAGACGCGACATGTCTATTTTCAGATGTTCTTTCTAACATTTCATTTATATATAACTAGCACTGTAATACTACGATGTAATAATTTGGTCTATTTTCGAAAATAATATTCATAAAATTTTGTACTAGTAACAGATTTTAACCATGACCTGCGAACTTAATACGTCATATGGAAACATAAATTGAAGCTTGAACTTTTGCAATCATACTTAGCCCTCATATTACCTGGTACATAAACTATTTCAATATGGTATTATTAAAATATTATTGCATTTTCATCTAGTAGTTTCAAAGATTAGCGCATTCAGCCGTGAAGAAAATTTAACCCATGCATAAAGTTTTTTTAAAACCTACATGGTTTGCGATCAGACTACACTGGTTCATATATGAAGTTATAACTATATTTTAATACTATATTTGATATTTAAAAAATAATATTTAAAAATTAAAAACGACAAATCCCGCATTAGGAATATTTATTCGTGTGTTGCGGGGGACTTTACAAACATATATGAAACGGACACAACCCAGACTCAGTACAATAATTTCTAGACCACATAAAGTGTTGTCTCACGTAGGATTTGAACATACGACACTTGTCGTAGTAGAAAGAGGCGTGCTACCATATAAATCACTAGGCCAAACACGCAGTCATGTGTGCATGTATTATTTTGTCTTTGATAGAGAAATGTATAAAATCGAAAAGAACATTTAGCTTTAGGTATAATGTTAAGGTTTATCAAAATAATAGTACTTAAAGAAAGACAACTGATCTTGATTCTAATTCGATAGTAAATCAATCGATTTTGAATAAATAATAAATAAATAAAAATAAAAAATCTTTAGACATGTCGTATAAGTATATTCCAATTTATTTAATCTAAGCAAAATACTCGTACACTGAATTTAATTTTGCAGTTTAATAATTCTGAAACATTTTAATTAAACTACAAGCTTGATGTTCTTCAAACTTCTATTTCAGAGTTCTTCAGAATAATTTCACTGATGACATATCATACAATATCATCATTATTAGCCGATAGTTCCTCACTGTATAAAAAATCGAAAACTATAACAAAAATCTGTTGAAATAAACTTACCATTAAATTTTTTGTTAGCTTGTCAAATTACGGTTTTATAGATTACATATTAAAGTTCATTTTCATCTTTGTGTAGTTACTTCATTTTTCTATCAGCGTTGCCATTAATTGAAAGTGGACGATGATTCTGACTGCCAAGCCTAAGATCTAGGATAAATAATTACGTGATAAGCTCGATCATTTATTATTTGCCTAGGTGTAATCATTTATCTAAACTATAGGTATCTTTAGATATATATATACCTATAGATACATATTTATCAGTTGTCTAGTTAACATCTACATCATCATTCATCATGCTTATGGTTATGCTAAATGTTACCATAGAGATGCTGTTTGAATCATCAAAAAATATTTTAAGGCTTGTTATACAATATTATATTATATACTTGTATTAAAAATTCTTTTCTGTCCAAATCTGACAGCCTGAGATTTGTATTATTATTAATAGTAATTTTGAACGAATAGTTGAAAAGTTATTAATGCAAAAATAATTCGATATCTCTTGTACAATTTCAACGTTAAACGGCTAAATTGATTTTTGTGAAATAAGCTATGAAGACATTTTGATACATAAGAAACTTATTGAAAGGCCTATACAGAGCAATGAACTGATAAGAACTATAGAAGTGATAATCTATTACGAAAATTAATATCTGTTCCTAAGAGTCAGCTTATGATCACGGTCAGTGCATTCTGGTTAAAACGTCAGACAACAAGTTGCACTATTCTTAAGAATCAAAATACATAATCTGTATGCCGGATTCTATCATATTTTATTTAAGAAACACACATAATCTCACAACAAGATCTGCACATTAAACGTACATACGTAGATAAATAATACTACGACAACAATTGATTTACAATTGTAATATAACGTCAGTTGTTGTTCCTGATAGTGTTAATCTAGATTCTAGTATTAATATAACAAGATAATCACTTACATGCTAATATATAGGACAAACAATGAATAGATTATTCTCACTGTGCTGTAATCACATTGACTATGCGTTGTTATCATATTATTGTTAATCAAAATATGTGTTGTCTCCTTTTGCGCAAGATAACGTTTCATAATAAGCTCACTTCATTCTCTGGATTTATAAAATGCAAAGCTACATCTCTCAGAATGAAAACTTTTATTCTGTTGTTGCAATTTTTTTTTAGAGATATTCATCTCATAGGGTTGAAAAGCTTAAGTCTTTCTTGAAAAATGAGCTATCCAAAAAGATTAAGGTTAAACTATTTTGTGTAATTCACAGAATTTTAATCACGTGATCCAGAGTTGACATACATAAGTGTGTTATTACAAAGTAGATACTCTGGGTGAATTTGGTTTTTTTTTCAGACATCTGACACACAACGTCATCTAGTCCCAAACTAAGCAGAGCATGTATTATGGTTACTAAACAACTGATATAAATAAATAAACATACTTTTTTTGTAAATACATACATACTATACATCCCAGACTCCGAAACAAATATTTGTGGATCGCACAAATATTTGTGGTTCGACCCGGGTATCGAACCCGAGACCTCTTGATCAGCAGCCGCATACGCCAACCACTAGACCAACAAGGCAGTGGATATGTTTCATTAGAGATTGTTCGGCTCTTCTAGACTAATAATAAGGCTTAAAGTATTTCTTTATCTGCTTACACTGTTTGAATACCATTAATGAAACTATTTGAGACCAACACATATGAATAAAAATAATTCTCACCTTAATGAAAATCAGGTCTTCCTATTCTAAATCAGTACTACACAAACCACAAACATGCTTTTAATTACACGATAATAGTATTTCTACTAATATATTTGATCGTATGAAATAATAAATAAATTACAAAAAAAAAACCTATCACATTCAAGAGTCTGTATAAAAAAGTCAGGCAATTCATTAAACATTTTAGAATATCTATAACGTGTGTACGTCATCGAAAAATACCACGTGTTACTAGGTCAAGGGATTCAGAGCATAAGTTTACTATTCATCGCGAGAAAATTATCTTAATATTCTGATGTCTTTGAATATTAGTAATAAATGAATTTGTTTTGTTATTATTCGGCGCAAATGGTGAAATCGTCACACCCCTACAAATCAAATGTACTATTGTCGTTTCTATGCGACTTAATTTTATTTTTAATTAACTGCTTTCATCTTCCTAGCCTTTGATATTTGGATATATATTGTTCCTCATAATATTTGTAGTCGGCTACCAATTTAGTTGCTAATTTTAATTTAGTTACTTATTTCATTACTTACCTAAAATTACTAAATTAAAAAAAGAAGTAAAATTAAGTCCTAAACCCATTCATTCTTATTATTCGTCACAAATGGTGAAATCGTCACACCCCTACAAATCAAATGTACTATTGTCGTTTCTATGCGACTTAATTTTATTTTTAATTAACTGCTTTCATCTTCCTAGCCTTTGATATTTGGATATATATTGTTCCTCATAATAATTGTAGTCGGCTACCAATTTAGTTGCTAATTTTAATTTAGTTACTTATTTCATAACATAACTAAAATTACTAAATTAAAAAAAGAAGTAAAATTAAGTCCTAAACCCAACGAAATAAAGTTCAATTTGCTCCCTTTCAATTGTGAGTATAAGCACAGAATACATAATAGTACCAGCACAGAAGACTCACTCCGAAAAGTAAATTAAAGTTATAGTTACCCTCGGTGTCAAAAGATTAAGTTCAATTCAGATCGCACAGCGCCGAATCACTACGATTATATTTACCTACAATTGCGTCTCTTTCTATCGTGTAACTCTGAACTATTCTGACGATGTCTATTCGACCGGCGTGTCGGACCCGGCAGGCAGCCCGCCGACTATACCTAAACTGCGGAGTGACACCCCCCTGGTATAAGGACTTATTGGCATATATACGGTCCTTCCATACTACATAAAAGAGAGGTTTTAGATATCACCAACATTTCGCTATAATGAAACAAGATAGTAATATAATAACAACCAATAATAATAAGGAATATTAAACAATCAAACGAGGAATATCATATAGCACTGATTTTGTCTGAGTAAACTTTGAAGTTGAGAACATTTTAATCGTGTATAAATGCTTGCCTACTTTAATAAAAACCTCCCTGCAATTGTTTTATAGTTGTTTTTTTTTTATATTTAATTAAATCAGGAACTGATTTCAGCTTATGTAAGCGAAGGCTAACTTTGTTGGCGGCTTATAAATAAAGTTGCTCAAAGTTTGAGTGATGGTCAACATTTTGAACGTTTACTTTTACTATTTTCAATGCGACTAACATATTTTGACACATTTTGTATTTTTATAACTTTTTGGTGTACTATTTTTTTTTTAATTTTCTTTACAGTCTTATCAAAAGTAAAAGACTTACTAAAAATTATTTATTGAATTCAAAACTTTTACCTTCCTGAACTTTGTCATATTTTTAATTCTTAGAAAGTACTAGCTGAGTCCCGTGGTGTTACCCGTGGTTATTGTTATAAATCCACGAGTAACGTCTCGGAGCGAAGCTAGTCTTAATAATAACCTAAGTTACTCCTTCTATCATCAACTTTCTGCCAGTAAAAGACCCATCAAAAGCAGTCAAGAGGCTCCAAAGATTAGCCAACAAACAGACAGACACAAAAAAAAAAATTGCCTTTTGAAATTAAAGAACTTTAACAAAAAAATGTTCCACCTCTATGTAGTTTGATCAGAATGTACTTATCAAAGTCGCGAGTGTCATTATAGAAACCCAAGTAACTTCTACACCCTGTAAGGTACGAGCATAAATCTCAACATCTTTAAAAATCGCGTTCACTACGAAACTTTATTAAAATCCTTGTTATAATAATTTGCCCAAGTTTAAAGTCTCAGAAGTCATAAGTATTAAGTAAACAGTTCTCGTTAATTCAAACCCCTAAATACATATTAGTTGTTTATTAGGAACTTTAACTAAATATGTACACATGTACGAACACGTGAGTGTACACAAATTAATTCACGTACCTTCAACTCAAAAGATAAGATTAATTACATAATCAACATAAAGGAACATTAATTATAACATGTTAACGATTAGGAAATTTCTTGATTGGGAATTAATGTGTTCTAAATTTCTTAGAATTTAGGTAAATTTCATCAATTCAAACCTTTGTGTTAGGCAACTTGTGTGTGTTTATTGAAAATTCATTGCGGTTCATTATTCCAATCTTTGAAGTTTGAATATTTACATAAGTTTCTGTGAGAAATCTTTGTAACGGGCGATGTTTAATGTTAATTCTAATTCTCTTTTCTAGAATGTGGTCGAATTGTGATGAGATGTGTCGCATGAACGCAAATATAGCAGATATCTAAAGTGAAAAGCAGATAAATAAATGTTTTAAGCCTTATTGTGTGGCCTTAGTTTCAGTCTGGAAGAGTTGGCCCATATCTCCTGAAGCATAGTTCTCTCAGAGCTACTTTATAACACACAAGACAATGTGTCAACTGTAGATTACGTTTTTTCTATTGAAGCCTATATTTTTTTATAAAGTGACACTACTCTGGAAAGCATGAGTAGAATCCAGGAGTGGGAGTCATCATCCTCATTGTGAGGGTACCCAATGCAGCATGGTGACCCATACTATGGCGGCCTGGTCACATGTTTCTGCATCATTGCCGGACATTGATACAGAATTTTTAGAACTCCGGTCGCCATAAACTCTGCAGCTAATTAACAGATTTGCTATCTAACATTTAAAATGAGCTTACGTGCTATTGTCAATCGTACGAGTATATTTTTATAGGTTTTATAGTGAACTTATATCTTAGGGGGTAGGGGTCGTCGTAGGGGTCAACAATTATGGCGAACTTATGGGTGGTATCGTATTACAACGACAGAAGTACTCTTTTGCAGCTATTTTTATTAATTAGTACTGGTTTATTATTCTAACATTACTTACTAAGGTTTGAATATGGTATTGATATGTTTTGCTCTTACAGCAACATTTTATATTCTAAAACCTGTCGCTACACTGTATATAAATCACGTCTTGTACTAAACGAGGAAATGATAGCCCGAATTCTACGTGCTCGAAAATAGACTCATATCTGAAATATGCTGACCAAGCATATCTTTATATATATAATTCTTGAGTGAGTGTGTATGTCACTGAACTTCTCTCAAACGACTGGACCGATTTTGATGAATTTTTTGTGTGTGTTCAAGGGGATCTGGGAATGGTTTAGATTCGCAATTGGACCCGGTAGGTGGCGCTGCGATCAAGTTCTGGAATTTTAAAGTTGGGCGGTACGAAGTTCGCTGGGTCAACTAGTCTCTATATAAATTCTTTAAACAGTACAATCAATTACTTTGAACAATATATGACGCAGGAATACGTTTCATAGCTTTCTTCCTCTTTTCTGCGGCTATAGTCAAGGTTTCATAGATTTGAAGAAAGAGCTCTTTCATTTGCATGCGTAAAGTTAAATTTGATTTGGCTGATTTGAAAGAAAAATTATTACTGCTAAAAACCACACTGTTATCTCCTTGACTAAACAACCTTCAAATATAAACTATCTTCTGAACATTCAGTTCAGTATTCACACACAGTTCAGTATTGGATCTTATTTTATGTAGATACCTTCTAAGTTTTAGATACATTTCAATCATATTGCCTATTTCTGCTTCAATGCTTGAAGTATTTCAATTCTAAAAGTAATGAATACAATATTCCGTGCAATAATATTTTTTATTTAAAGAAATTCGATGGAACCAAATCAGAGCCTATTATATATAGTCTGTTGGTTACGTGATACGAAAAACTATTTTTGACATTTATTTCAGTTAAGGTTATACTAGCTTTTTCCTCCCTCACGCAAATGTATGTACTTATCGCTACAAAAAGTAGCCTATGTTTTCCTCAAGAATCAAAAGTATCTTTCTTCTAATAGCCATTCAAATTGGAGCAGCGGCTTAGCCATGAAAGCGTAATAAACAGACAGAGATACTTTCAAATTTGTAATTAATGTAAGTCTTTCTCAGGTCTTTTACTTAAATAATCAGCATTTCAATTTTTTTTATATTCTTTTATTTAACTCAGACGAACGTATCGCTACTAGACCTGATAGTAAATAAGAACAGAATCCAAAAGTGTGATCCATACTTACTGTGATCGCAGGCCTTTTGAGATTCTTTTACATTATACCGAGCTTATCCTGTAGTGGCAGCTGAGTATTCTGATGGGCATTTTGATCCCAATTTGTCTACAATATCGAGGTTTCAGTACCTAATCTCACGTAACATACTAATATTCTTATCTTTATATTTATAATTATCATACATACTATTATAATATGTATAACAAATCTCTAGTACACTACCTGTGAGCTTAGATTAGTTTCTTCCAATATTAGTCTGAGCATTTTATTAAGGCAAACAATAAACTAAGTAATGTATCAGCCCACACCAACAGGCCAGGGACGGTAATAGTAATAAAAAGTACAAAAAATCTGTGAAGTAACGCCCAGTTTCATATAAAATCTTTATTTGGGTAAAATTTTAGCATACAAACAACTGAATGAAAGAAGCCCAAAATCGATCAGAGTGGTGTGCAATGGGAAAGGCCTATGTCCAGCAGTGAACTGCGATAGGCTGATAATTATGATACAAATAAAATTGATACAATGATGAATGCATGTAGCAGTCTACTACAAGACATAATAAATAGTCAATCAGTTAAATATTAAGTTTGTGACCTAGACATATCAACAGTCTCTTCAGCGTCATTATCAATAGCTATAGATATTCTATTGTAAATACGTCTCTTCACCTCCTTATTTTTTCGTGGGGTCATCCCCACGGACGAAACCAGTTGGTGGCTATGACAGACTCGAACCGACTAAAACCGCACGTCGTCTCGGGTACTATGAGTTGAGGAATCAGGTATACCCTTGAAAGGAAGTCCCTGGAACCTCGACGTACCTCGGCCCGTCTCTCTATGGTTTGCAGACGGCCCCCTACTGTGCGAGAACTGCTCTCTACAGCTCTCTTCTCTCTCTCGTCTCTACTCCTCCTAGAAAATAGGTTTTAACCTACTATCTTAATACCACCACCACCAAGTTGTGCTGTTATCGAGCACAGTCTGTTCCCTATTAGGATAGTTGGATATTACTATAACTATGGGTCGAATAAGGGTGATGATATTTTGTTTTCTTATTCCGTCACTGTGCAGATAGGGCACAAACTATTTGCGATGTGTCCACCTAGTAATTTTTATTGTCATTTAAATAATGAGCAACGTCAACAAACTTTACTCAATGCCGTGATTTTTACTGTTATTGTGCTTATAAGTAACAAAAGAAAAGTAATTGTACACTTTTTTAATAACATTTAATTTAGTAAATATTTTCAATGTTTTTTATTTTTATTTTTAGGTGCGCCGTCAGTGTTGCAAGATAGCTGAAGCCGTGCAAACTGACAAGATGCTGTTTATTTTTTGGTCTAGAGGTAAGAGTTTTTATTTTTTCTCAATTTTTGATATTCGTTTTGAAGTGAATATATAAATATTCTAAATAGATTGTGGTTATATAGATACAGAGCTACTAAAAATACTCAGGTATGGATACGTTCGGTGTGTATATCTTCATATACACACCGAACCACTAGTAGTGTCCAGTGTGAATTATAAGATGTTATGTCAAGGAAAATACCCTGGCCTAGATTAAAAAGTAATTAAACGCTGCCAAATACCTGCAAATTTCTGTGACTTTACTCAGACAGTGTTGCTAGCTGTAATTTTTTATGCAGCCCTTTACTTTAGCAATCAGCAATATTATGTAATTTTAGTACGGTATTAGAAGAGGAATCACCATATTAATTTTAGATTCGAATTCCTGTGGCAGTTGCAATTGTAATATGAGTTTAGTAGGAGTAAGAGTAGGCAGTAGAGCCACGCTGATACTACCACCATGCTGAATGTAGCTCCAGACCCTCATTATGAGGGTAGCCAATGGGCTACCCTCATAATGAGGATGATGTCCCATAGCCCTGTATTCTACTCATGATTTCTATCGGGCAAAGTAGAATCACTTTGTTAGCCTTAAATATTTAAAAGAAAATCAAGACCGTAATAATATGGACAACGTTCAAATTAAGAGGTTCAAATGCTTCCCAATCATTGAGACCTGAGATTGTTCAGCTATATGAAGCATTATGTATCTAAAAGACATTAACATTCGACGTCAACTTTGTACTTTAGGTGTCCCAGTGATTCATTGAGCATCTAGAGCTGGCACGACTTACTTCCTACACTCACCTGAGTGTGCGCAATATTCATCGGTTTCATCACCTCTATTTAAATATACCATTATTAATAGATACCATACATTTTGAACATCCGATAGTGCGTATGTTGTAAAAATATTAACTGTTAAATTTAGATGTAAAAGAGTTTATGCTGATACTCATAGCATGTGTTTTATTTTTAAATATTTCGAACATCTTACACACAACGTCATCTAGTCCCAAACTAAGCAGAGCTTGTATTATGGGTACTAATCAACTGATATAAATACATAAACATACTTTTTTTTTGTAAATACATACATATTATACATAGAAAAACACCTAGATTCCAAAACAAATATTTGTGGATCACGCAAATATTTGGTCTGACCTGGGAAGCGAACCTCGAACCGAGACCTCTTGATCAGTAGCCGCATACGCCAACCACTAGACCAATAAGGCAGTCATTTACAACAAATTAGATTTCAATAGTGTAATAATAAGTATCAGGAAAAATCCTGGCTAAAAATCGTATCCAAAATTTAAGGTTAACTGTCAGAGTCAGTAATGAGTATTAATAACTTTAAACCTCCTCTAAAATATAAATTACCTTAGAATAAATAAAATAGTCGGTGGTTTTCTAATGAGAAATGAAACACGAAATCTCTTTGTTTAAATCACCGTTTCTAATGCAGGAATCGTCTTTATTTACAAAAAAACTGTCAATAAGATCAATTTTGTACTACTCTCCGAGTTAATGTTATTTATAACCGGCTTCAAAAAAAAGGAGGTGGTTCTCAATTCGTCGGAATTTTTTTCTTTTTTTTTATGTATGTTCAGCGATAATTTCGTCGTTTATGAACCGATTTCCAAAATTATTTTTTGCATTGGAATGGGCGTAACTTACAGGTGGTCCCATCGTCACCATATCGGGATCTGATGATGGGATCCCAAGGAAATCGAGGGAACTCCTCAAATATCATAGGCACAATTGTCGCGATTTGAATACTCGGAATAGTTTTTCTTTGAAGTCGGTTCTTTTTTGTTAAAATTATAGTATTATCATATTAACACAAAATATAATGTTATAATTAAAACTGTTCACAACTCAATACTAAAAAACATATGTTCATTTAATTTGTTCCTCAAGTTCTCTGTTATATATATCTGATATTATATATCTGATATAACAGATATTATATATATCTGTTATATATAATATATATATATATATATAATTATATATATATAACATATATCTGTACAGGAAAAGTAACCGTCAATCTCAATAAAGTGATTTTTTAAAAGTAAATTTAAACAAATATTTTTACAAATCAACGATAGTGTCACGATTACAGAAATTACTTCTTCGTAACTAGACAACTGTTTCTGGGAGTTTGCCAGACGATAATCCATTGACATGACATTGGCCTTCGTCGAGTTGACGGTCCATTGGAATTAAATGGAATACGGAAGAATGTCGGTAATAAAATAGATTGGTTTACTAGATACAAGTGTAGTAATAAAGGTTGACTTTATTTTTATTGAAAGTAATAGTAATACGCCCCGGAGGCGAAGCGATAGCCTATGCGACTACTGTGCTTCGGGTCCCGGGTTCGATTGCCGGGTCGAACCAAATATTTGGTTAGAAAATATTTGGTTGGCAAATATTTGGTTCGGAGTTCGAGCGTTTTCTATGTATGAATTTAAGAAAGTACGTTTGCGTATTTATATCAGATGTTTAGTACCCACAACACAAGCTCTGCTTAGCTTGGGACTAGATGACGTTGTGTGTAAGATGTCCGAAATAGTTATTTATATATATTAAAAAAAAGTGTAGTCTCGATAAGATAATTAATTAATCTCTAAGTATAATACTAATACTTTGAACAATCTTTGCTTTCAAAGTCATTGGAATTAAGAACGATATTTCTTTTAAGGTGCTCGTAAACGGGCTATTTCTTGAAAATTTCTTGCTACAATATAATATGCCGCCAAGTTGCTGATTATATATCTCAACACAGAGCAACAATTGCTGCAATAATGCTGTATAGCCCGGCGTCAGTCAATATATATTTAATTAGCAAGTATTTAATGCTTAGCCGGCTATATTCAAAATGATCTATCCCGCTTGCTTAAAGTTGCAAATATACTGAGCGAAATTGGTCAAGAAAAATAGCCAACAAGATGCAATTTTTATAGCCCGTTTAGAAGCGACTTAAGGAAGATCTCCAATTTTGTGTGTATGTAGACACGTACTTGCTTTTGAACTCGAATTATACAGTATTAGTATGTAAATTGAATTGCAAATATTATTGGATGGATCCAAGTATTGATAATTATCTGTAAAATCATAAAAATAGGGTTTTGTTGTCCTTTTTTCATTGTGAATATAGTAAGTTTTACCTTTTGTATGTAGGAAAGCTATTGTTAAAATTATATTACTTATAGGATAGGCGATAGTTATATACTAGTCGGATTAACAGGAGTGATTTCAGGTCTAATTTGTTCTGAAACTAGCTTTTCCAGAGTTAAAGATAGCAGTCAAAGATAGTCTTTGGAAGTTGTAGCTAAATGCCCATTAAACCCCAATTTCCAAACTATTTTTAATCAAAACCACGCACATCTGTGTACAAGTTCTTTATTAAAATAAAATAAGTAGCAAATGTAAAAGTCTCTTAATAAAATCCGCAATTTTTTTATCCATACTTTCTTGAGCACTCTACGGCAGCATTTAATAAAAACTTTCTTTACCAAGTGTTGAGTCCATTTCTCTGGATACAAAAAAAAAACGTTACATTGCTCCCCAAGCTGAAAGGCCTCAGTCGGGAGACGAATTAAGTGAAACGTATAGTACATTGAGTTACTATGCCGCCTTTGAGCGTTTAACTTACAACTAAGTTTCTGCGAGGTAATTGTATTATTGTCTATGTGTAGGGTAACAATGATGTCGGATACTATAAATAAGGATATTTCTTTTTAGATTAACTTCAATAGTCTGAAGTTACGTATACAGAAAATCAGCAGCTTTCTTTTATTTCAAAACAATGATAATAATAAAAACTTAATACAATATCTAGAAAATGCCGCGTGATCGCAATTAAGTCTGTTTTTCTCATAGGTAAATTAGGATCTGTTACCCATTACAGAACCTATCATAATTATTCGTTAAAAATATTTAATTGAATACTTGGCAGTCAAGATCACTGCCTACCAGTTTATATGGTGGATTATCTTTGGTTAGTAAAGTGAAAACTGTTTTTAGATCTACGTTCTTGTAATTATGCTTACTCGTACTTCTATTCCACTTTTAAATGGTGGAATAGAAGTACGAGTGATTTAATTTCAAGAATGTATTTTAACAAGTTCCACCAAGTGCCGATGATCGAAAGTATAAACTATATGTATCTCTTTGTCATGCAAGAAAAACGAATTAACCTTCATTATATGATTATGGAAACTCTTGTGTAAAAGAAATCTTGTAACAGATTCACTAAATATCTCAACTTTGTTTGTAAACATTCACATTAAGAAAATTAAAAAATAAAACAAAATAGTAATCATTTCAGCAATTGCTGCAATAAACTATCATTTAAGACACTAAACATTGACAATTAATTATATAATTCTGTGCGTTTCATCCAACTCTAAATATGCAAGCAACACAGTTCTACATGATATATTAAAATGATAAGATAGAATTATTATAAAATGAATTTAACTTCATATATTTACATTAAATATTACATAACACGTCATGAACAACTGTCTCCACTAAATCACGGATATCCTACACTCAAGTACGTGAAAGCAATAGTTTCCCACTTGGTTCGTATTTCACATCATATATGGTTCACTTCTCCTTAACAGGTTCCGTACACTGTGCAAACTCAAGTGGTGGTAATATACAAATTGTGTTTCCCAGCTCCGCTAACAATATTTTTGCTGGTCTACTAAAATGGGGATCTAGGGAGTGTTTTACTTTTTGTGATTTTTGCACCACACTGAAGGGAATCGCGCTGTTTAGCTTATGGTTAAACTTTTGAAGTGTTTTGTTCATTTTTGTTAGTCAACGTTTTTGTGTTTTGTCGAAGATATAACTAAGCAAATGGGTGAAAAGTACATTAGTACAGCTAGGCATAGGTCACGCATAGAATAGGGTTCCATAGTTCTATAAAATGGCAAGTGAAATTGATATCATGGCCAATAGATAACTGTTGTTTACTTATTATTTCGAAACTTTTGTACGAAGTTTTCCAAGTAAGCGTATTTCACAAGTTAGGCCTTTATAACTCCTGAACTAACGAAGCAATCTAAGCCATTACAGATTTCCTTTAAAGTTCATCACATGCACATCCTTTTTTTTATCAGCCAGCCTTTTATCCTTTTGGAGGACGCCCTATTTTTCCAATAAAATACGTTAAAGTATATAACTCACAAACAGATACATAAATAAAATAATCGCCCTAGCAATCTCACAGTGTTTTTAGAGACCTATCTAACGATACCCCACACGTTGGGGTAGACTAGTGAATACTGGTTTTAGTCGGTTCGAGTCCGACATACCACCCCGTCGAGAGCCCCGGCGGGGTGACGATCCGAGGGGATTTCCACACGTAAAAAAAAAAAAAAAAAAGACTAGTGAATACTGAGAATAGCGTGGTATAAAAAACAAATCGGGATCATATTACCTATTTGTAATACGTTTTCGAGTGATATGGTAGCGATCATAGAGCAATGTGGTAAGGAGTAGTCTTACACAGACGTTCCCCTCTACCATAGTATAAGTCCACATGGGCCTACGCATTTCAGTGTTATGACACAGAATCTGTTTGAGTGTGCGTAAAATGGTGAATACTTTGTTTTAATTGTTATCTGTGGGTTAGTAGTAACAATTGTATTTGTTAGTCTAGGAATAAAGTGTTTTACATTATATCTGTAAATTAATATGCGAATTAAAAACTTTGTACGCCTTTTTACGAAAATTGCTGCGACGGAGGAGTATGAAATTTTGCACACTTATAGTTTATGTAGAGAAGGAGTGCAGGAAGCTATTATTTTATTGATAATATGAATGAAAATACATCAAATCAAAAAACAAATCGTCACACACATTATCATGTATTTGACACACACACAGAGAGAGAAAGATACTCTTTTGTCAAATTAACATTGCAGCATTGGTAGCTTAGCCTTGACGTTCAGGGTTCAGGGTTCCGAAGTTCATAATTCGGAACCCTTATAGGTTCGTCATGTCCGTTTGTCCGTCTGTCCGTCTGTCCGTCCGTCCGTCCGTCTGTCCGTCCGTCCGTCCTCGACTTACCGTCCAAACGGTAAGTGCTAGAAAGATGAAACTTTCCATGTATACGTGTTGTAATTACGTCGACAAAGTGCTACAATAAAACTATGAAAAATAATTTTGGTACCTTCCCTACACGTAAAGTGGGTATGATTTTTTTATCTCGCGGCTACCCCATCGTGTGGGATATCATTAGATAGGTCTTTTAAAAACAATAAAGGGTTTCCCAGACGATTTTATGATTTAGGTATCCCTTTGCGAGATATTTCACTTTAAAGGGCACTTTTTTGTAAAAACAGGGCGTCCCCCCCCTCTAAAAGCTAAACGGCAGACTCAAAAAATCTAGGAAAATTCGTGATGGTAGGGAAACTATAACGGATTAGATAGATATAAACATAACAATTATCTATTGGATACGATTTTAAATTTACGTACCATTATGGGTGACTTAGGAACCCTTTCCTGTGCGTGGCCTGACACGCACTTGGCCGATTTTTATTAAAACGCCAAACTCATTTATATACAATAAAATTTTAATTTCAAGTTGAGTCTTTAGCCTTAATACTACATACATTTCTACCGGCTTTCTGCACAATTTCAACTACTATTTCCATTTATCGCTACATCCCACACTCGAGCTAATTCAATTCATGCCGAGAACAATGCAACTCGCTGCCACAAACTAGAACGCGTTAGTAAATGTTCAGCAAAGATCTAAATGTCTAATTAAGGTGCTGTATATTCGAGCAATCAAAATATAGCCTGCATGGCTGTTTCTTTAGCAACTGAAACGTATAAACTACACATCCCTGCGGCAACAGAATGTGACGAACAGGGACGGATCTTGCTTGACAAAGCATAAAATATTCATATTATTTATTCATTAATTATTCATCAGTATGGGATAATACGTATATGTTTTGTACTAATATATCCTTGAAATATTTAATGTGAGTGTTGATTGTCATACAATGTTATTATTGTTAAACGAAATTCACAAACCATTATTTTGTAAATGTATTTATATATCGAGAAATATTAGCCTTACAATAGTTAACTAGATATTTAGACACACAACAATGTGCGTTATAATTGATTTACTACTATCCCAAAAGTAGTTATATTCAATATAAACAAAAAACAGAAACTTCTTAAAATATAATAAATTTATAACACACCATTCCCCAAATTAAAAATTTGCATTGTGAAAACAGAAAAAGCCTTTGTAAATGACTTCAACGTACAACAATTTAATCTAATATATTATATTTTAACGTCTTGTTCAATTTACTTTGAATCAAAAGAACTTAATTCCATCTTCAGTAGTTCATTTGTTTGAACTTTCGATTCATTTAAACTAGTTTGCCAGGACGTTGCTACAAAACCGCAAACCGCGGTCCAAGTCCACCTCTGCCACTGTTTAAAGTAAACTCGGCGGTGTTTCATGCCAGTTTTCAATGGGAATAATGAACTTCGTAATTCGAGGCACGGGCTGCTGCGATCAAAACACGAACATCGTCTGATTGTTGATGTGGTGTGTATTTCGTTATTTGTTGTTTTTTTTTAAAAGTGAATAGAAGTTAAACGAAGTTTAAGGCAGAATGGAGTGTGCCAGGTGTGTCGAATTCTAACTACAGCGCAAGTTAAAATATACAGAAGCGCCAACTACCGAAGAAATATAAGAACCAAGTAATAACTACCTGAATCGCGATATGGAAATTCTCGCGCTGATACATCAACCGTTGAGCCGTGATCCACCAGGTACTATCAGCTCGCCTGGTCAGAGGATAGATAGGTCAGAGGTAATAATAATAATTTTCTTGATTGATATAAATTAAATGTACGATACAATAAGGGATTTTCTCACACCCGCAGTAGTAAAAACTGTGTTGCAGGTGTTAGAGTCTTCCCCAACAAGAAAGTGACAATAGCGTTATAGCGAATTTGAACATCCTAGATAAAACTGTAAATAATAAGAAGAATATAGCTAAATAGTTACCAAAGTTGAAACTACGTGAATAACAAACATTCATGTCCATGAACTTTGGTATAACTATCAATAATATCTCTTAGTACACAGTTAGTAGCGTCTGGAAGAAAACTATCTATAAAATTTATATAGGGTCGCACGTTCATATATCTACCTATTATTTTACTAGTTTGAGCTTGCGTCTTCGCTCCCGTGCATATCAATTATCTCTAAAACAGCGTATTTTATTTAGCCTTATGTAACTTAACTTACTCGCTATATTTTCAATTGATGAAATAAATTAATTAAGTGTTTTAGGCGTGAAAACACAACAAAGAAAGAGTTCCCTAAATCTATATAAATCTAAATAAGGGTGATAGTAAGGGTGATAATGTTTCAACAATACTAAGAACAAGCTGTAGTGAAATAGATTCACTTTAAAAAATAACCATCATCATCATCATCATCAGCCTATCGCAGTCCACTGCTGGACATAGGCCTCTCCAATTGCACGCCACTCAGTTCGATCCTCGGCGACTCGCATCCAGCTCCTGCCAGCCGTCTTGCGCAAATCATCACTCCACCTGGCCTGTGGACGTCCTACACTACGTTTGCCGAGACGCGGTCTCCACTCAAGAACACGTTTACCAAAACGGTTGTCGGTCCTGCGGCTAATATGGCCAGCCCATTGCCACTTCAGCTTGCTAATCCTGTGGGCTATGTCGATCACTTTAGTTCTCTGCCGGATTACCAAAAAAAATAACCATTCAAAGCGATATAGAAACAAGACAGCTTCGTCTTTGTTTATTCTCGGGTTGTCTTCCCAAATTGCATTATTTTAAGTTAAGACCAAATGCTGTAATGTTATTATTTTAACAAAAGTTGAAGACGCTACAAACAGCCTCTGTTATTCATAGGATATCAATAAAATTACCAAAACAGTTGTAAGTGAATAAAAACAGAAGAGCATTCCACAAATGGAATATAAATTAAGCTTCGAGTCATGTTTATGAAATTATAGAATGGAGTGGTTGCGATCTGTTTCGTATCAATGTTGTTTGTTTACTTTTCTTAGATAAGATGAGTTATATAAATAATAAAAGTTAAAATGTAATTTTTTATATTATATATATGGACGCTGTTAAGCATTTGTGTGTTAACCCACACCGAGCTAGTTTTGAGTAATCAGCTGTTAAAGTTTTTTAAGAACGATCTTCTTTTTCCGCGTATGTTAAGCAAAAAAATATTGATAAGCGGTATCATTTTTTTTGTTGAAATGCATAGATTATTAAAATTAATGTATATTTCTTAATAAATTAATCAATAAATAGAAAAAGCATAAAAATGATTGATGCTTAAATTGCTGAAGGGTTTATTTCATTTAGCATTAATGTGTTATGTGCCTTAAGACATTAATGCAAAATTCTGATTTGTTGTTTTAAAATGAATATCTGTACTCATTTTTAAAAAAATGTAATAAAATAAACTGCTAACATATTAAAATGTTCATGTACTTATTTATTTAAGTAATTGCTTTAACATGTTTTGAATCACATTTTAAGTTCTGTTTAAAATAAGAAATACAACAAGTTAACGCTTATATTATTTCAATTGTTCAAAAATCATAACCAAAAATTTTAAACTTTTTTATTATTATTATTATTTTAATCATATTACTTAAATAAAACCATTTTTTTTGTATCCATCATATGGTACAAATCTATTATAATCCAAGAAGCTATAGCTTTGCAATCTTCTGGAATTAACTTATGAATATCTTTGAGATCTTTTACTTTGCTGCTGGATAATTTCCTACTATTTGGCCATAACAAAGGCAATGTAATGTTTTTAAAATGTTACATATTTTTAATTTTTTGTTTTTGGACAAGTCTACTTACTATCCTAGGGGTTTCATTTAAAGCAGATTTTATATACATCATGGAAGAAGTATCTTTTTAGGTTTAATTTGAAAAATTTTAAGCCAAGAAATTTTCTTCGTAACTAAATATTTTTTAGTGTATTGATAGCTTTTAGCAAAGGACCTTTGCCGTTTAGCTATTGCATAGCTTTTATCGCGGGCTTTGAGCGCGGTGATCGAATCAAGAAATACCGTAACGAAAAGAAAACCTAACACCATGAAAACGTATAGAGATATGATTGTCACTGCAGTGCGACAAGGACGCCACATGCGTCTCGACCAACCCCATCGAGTTTGGGCTCGTTTGATTCGTTTAGACGAGTACTTTGACACTATATGGTAACCAGGGTCTAGAATGAAGCTGGAAGGCGGCCATAGGAACCCCATCGAGTTTGGGCAAATTTGATTCGTCTTGACGAGTACTTTGACACTATATGGTAACCAGGGTCTGATGATGAAGCTGGAAGGTGGCCATAGGAACCCCATCGAGTTTGGGCTCATTTGATTCGTCTTGACGAGTACCTTGACACTATATGGTAACCAGGGTCTAATGATGGAGCTGGAAGGTGGCCATAGGAACCCCATCGAGTTTGGGCTCGTTTGATTCGTTTAGACGAGTACTTTGACACTATATGGTAACCAGGGTCTGATGATGGAGTTGGAAGTTGGCCACAGGAATCCCATCGAGTTTGGGCTCATTTGTTTCGTCTTGACGAGTACTTTGACACTATATGGTAACCAGGGTCTGATGATGGAGCTGGAAGGTCGCCATAGGAACCCCATCGAGTTTGGGCTCATGTGATTCGTCCTGACGAGTACTTTAACACTATACGATATGAATGTTATTTCAACAAAGCAAAATATTAAGTTACCGTGCGTGTAACTTCGTTCCATCCGGGTGTCCCTTGACTTGAGAAAGAACTTTAGAGGTGTCCCTCTCAAATTATTTTTATTTATTTAGTTTTTCATTCCATAGATATGCTCATATCACTATTTATTATGTTCTCTGTTTAGTTGTCTTTCGGTTACTAGGATGATTATATTGTTTGGCAATAATATTGTTAGAATGTATGTTAGTAAAAAGACAGTGTATATTGTTTTGTAAACTTGAATTAATATAAAAAAAAACAATAAATAAAAAACAATTAAATTGCATAAGTTGATAAAAATGCTATGCAATAGCTTTGCCGCGGCAGTCCCCGAGTGCCACATTACTGTTTTTTTTTTACAGCACGCTACAATTAAACTCTACTCTGGTACTCGTAACTTAATATTTTGCTTTGTTGGAATAACATTCATACCGTATAGTATTAAAGTACTCGTCAATACGAATCAAATGAGCCCAAACTCGATGGGGTTCCTATGGCGACCTTCCAGCTCCATCATCAGACCCTGGTTACCATATAGTGTCAAAGTACTCGTCAAGACGAAACAAATGAGCCCAAACTTGATGGGGTTCCTATGGCCATCTTCCAGCTCCATCATCAGACCCTGGTTACCATATAGTGTCAAAGTACTCGTCAAGACGAAAAAATGAGCCCAAACTCGATGGGGTTCCTATGGCCATCTTCCAGCTCTATCATCAGACCCTGGTTAGCATATTGTGTCAAAGTACTTGTCAAGACAAATAAAATGAGCCCAAACTCGATGGGGTTCCTATGGCCACCTTCCAGCTCCATCATCAGACCCTGGTTACCATATAGTGTCAAAGAACTCGTCTAAACGAATCAAACGAGCGCAAACTCGATGGGGTTCTTATGGCCACCTTCCAGCGCCATCATCAGACCCTAGTTACTAGTTAGTTAGTCCCAAACTAAGCAGAGCTTGCATTATGGGTACTAAACAACTGATATAAATACAGAAATATACTTTTTTTTTGTAAATACATATATATTATACATAGAAAACACCCAGACTCCGAAACAATTATTTAATACTAGCTTTGGCCCGCGGCTTCGCCCGCGTATATGTCGGTTATCGTGGTAAAAAGTAGCCTATGTCCTTCCTCAGACTCTAGACTACCTGTGTACCAAATTCCATCAAAATCTGTTTAGCAGTTTAGGTGTGAAAACGTAACAGACAGAGTTACTTTCGCATTTATAATATTAATAATAAAATAATAATATAATAAATAATAAAATAGTAGGAATAATAATCTAGAATGACTGTATTGTCAAGGCAACGGATAACGGCCAGTGGCGGCAGTACGCATGCGCACTTAGACGCATGTGGCGTCCTTGTCGTACTGCAGTGACAATCATATCTCTATCCGTTTTCATGGTGTTAGGTTTTTTTTCGTTACGAAATTTCTTGATTCGGTCCCCGCGCTTAAAGCCCGCGATAAAAGCTATGCAATTGCTTAAAAACTTACATGTCGGTGTGGTCAACAAGCCCGCTCAATCCTTACCGCCCCGCCACCGTCCGCCCTCGCCAAATATTGCATTTTTGTTCTAACCCACAATCCGATTTACGCATTTCTATGTTAACCGTAGTATAACACATTAATGCTTTTTGTTGTAGTCTCATTAGATTTTGGCATTAATAATGTAAGGCACTTGTGACATAAATGCTAAATACAAATCTTAATTTAGGAAATAAGCAATAACAATTTTTGTACTCTAGAATATTCTGCGATTTGTTTTCAATAAAATGGATTGCACTATCGTAAACCTTATGATCTAAAGAATAAGACAGCATTCATAAGTCAAAACTCGATTTTTTGTGGGTTAACACACGAATGCTTAACAGCGTCTATATATACTAGCTGACCCGGCGAACTTCGTACCGACCTAAAAATAGTGGTTGATCGTAGATGGTTGAACATTTAGGGTTGTATGTATTTTTTAATGCTGTATCATTAAAAAATAAAAAAAAAGCGGCCAAGTGCGAGTCGGACTCGCCCATGAAGGGTTCCGTATCAGCAAGTAACATCATATAAAAGTTCTTGTAGTTCGTTGTAACTTTCATCGATGTTTTTATACTAGTGTATTGATTGAATGAAAGGTAAATTGCGATTTACGATTTATGACGTATTAAAAAAAAACTACTCACTAGATCTCGTTCAAACCAATTTTCGTTGGTAGTTTTCATAGTAATATACAACATATATTTTTTTTAGTTTTAACACTCTCTTATTTTAGAAGTTAGAGGGGGGGGGACACACATTTTTCCACTTTGGAAGTGTCTCTCGCGCAAACTATTCAGTTTAGAAAAAAATGATATTAGAAACCTCAACATCATTTTTGAACACCTATCCATAGATACCCCACACGTATAGGTTTGATGAAAAAAAATTTTTTGAGTTTCAGTTTCAAGTATGGGGACCCCCAAAATTTATTGTTTTTTTTCTATTTTTATGTAAAAATCTTAATGCGGTTCACAGAATACATCGACTGACCCAATTTCAACAGTATAGCTTTTATAGTTTCGGAAATAATTGGCTGTGACATACGGACGGACAGACAGACAGACAGACAGACAGACAGACAGACAGACAGACAGACAGACAGACTTGACGAATCTATAAGGGTTCCGTTTTTTGCCATTTGGCTACGGAACCCTAAAAATTAGGGGTGGAACTAATTTTTACTAACATTTACTACCCTTAACATTTAGGGGGCTGAAAAATAGATGCTGTCCGAGCTTTAGACCTACCCAATATGCACACAAAATTTCACGGGAAACGGTTAAGCCGTTTCGGAGGAGTTTAACTATAAACACCGCGACACGAGAATTTTATATATTAGATTTCAGTTTCTTCATCTTCCTAGCCGTTATTATTCCCAACACTATTTGAGATCGGCTACTAGATCAATTGGTCTTACCTGCATAAGTTGTTTCACAAAACGAGTGGCATTAGACCTCCGCAATCATAAGGGCTAACTGAAATTCGAAGATTGAAATAGTTGTCACTATATTTGAGTGCGCTGATTTCCCCATAGCGATTGTCATAGATGTTCATTGACAAACGGGACCGACTGCTTAACGTGCTTTCCGAGGCACGCTACGTGAAACACGGTCAATTTGTTCTTCAATTTGCAATCTTGTTAGAAAACCAATAACACTTTTGGCCCAAGTCACATACGCTGACGGTTAGACCAACGAGGCAGTTCATATCTTAGTTTGTGATAGCTAAAAAGCGTGACGTCATATCAAGTCTCTATCAATTTACGTTTTCATCACCCCCATTTAAATACTTTCTGAAATATTCTTAAGAGAAATCGCGTTCTTTTGTAAGTAATAAGACATTTGCCGACTCCGAATCAAATAAAAACTATAACGTCACTTTTGCGTGTTCCCATTTCTAAATCGTTATTATTATTTTTGGGGAGACATTACTTTACTTTACTTTTTTAATCATATATGATCTATTTATAAAACTAAGCGATTGATCGACACTTTTTGTGACCAGAAAACGGATCGTTATTAAGCACAAAAAGCCATTGTCATTTCAAGTAATAACACTACCAGCAACTAATTTGATCTGATTACTCTACTTCCTAGGAATATTATAAACGCTCTTACACTCAAAAACTACTGTTTATATTAGGATAAAACTTTGCAGTAACATAGTTTTTATATCAGAATAACACATAGGACAATTTTTACTGCAATAATCGAGATACACGGGCGAAAGATAGGTGATTATAAAAATACACTAAATCGTAGATGTCAAAATGTATCACTGTTTATCTCCTGTCAAAACTTCACAGGTTGCATAGCAATCATAATGATAGTTTGTAAATGGCTAATTTAAAAAAAGCGGCCAAGTGCGAGTGAAGGGTTCCGTAGCAGCAAGTAACATCATATAAAAGTTTTTGTAATTCGTTGTAACTTTCATTGATGTTTTAATAAAAGTGTTTCGATTGCAAGAAATGCAAATTGCGGTTTATGATTTATGACGTATTAATAAAAAAACTCCTCACTAGATCTCGTTCAAACCAATTTTCGTTGGAAGTTTGCATGGTATTGTACATCATATTTTTTTTTGTTTTATCACTCTCTTATTTTAGAAGTTACAGGGATTGGGACACACATTTTACCACTTTGGAAGCGTCTCTCGTGCAAACTATTCAGTATAGAAAAAAATGATATTAGAAACCTCAACATCATTTTTGAAGATCTATCCATAGAAACCCCACACATATGCTTTTGATGAAAAAAAATTTTTTGAGTGTCAGTTATAAGTATGGGGACCCCCAATATTTATTGCTTTTTTCTATTTTTGTGTATAAACATTAATGCGGTTCACAGAATACATCTACTGACCAAGTTTCAACAGTATAGCTCTTATAGTTTCGGAGAAAAGTTGCTGTGACATACGGACGGATAGACAGATAGACAGACAGACAGACATGACGAATCTATAAGGGTTCCGTTTTGTGCCATTTGGCAACGGAACCATAAAAAAAGAGTTCTGGATAATCACTTAAGTAAGCTACTTGTTTGCCGAAATTACGCGGGTAAGACCGCGGGGCGCAGCTAGTATCTATATAAATAAATAAAATTGAATTCAATTTTGACACATCAAATTAACAGGTTTTGACTAAATTCACATGAAAGAGTATACGGTACTTATCCCAAAAATGCAATTTTTAAATTTTTGTCTATCTGTCTGTGTGTCTGTCCGTCTGTCTCTTTGTTCCGGCTAATCTCTGGAACGACCGGACGAACTTTGACGGGACATCTAAGTTCGTCCGGTCTGCCGTCTAAGTCCAGACTTAGACGGCAGACCGGACTGATGACGTAAGGAGTAAGTTAGACAAATTTTTTTAACTAGCCTTACTTGCGTATAACAATAACCACAGGAAATATCGCGGGACTCAGCTAGTCAATTGTTACCTATAGGCAAAGTATTATCAACCAAAACTACATTTGTCACCGCAGGCTGCACCATAAAGTGTTAAATAAACTTATACATTTTATCTAGACATTGTGATACTTAATTTTCTCTATTAGTACATTTCTTTTAAGCTATCGGGTTTTTGTTTCTACAATGATTATTATATTTGGCTCATAAAAAAATGCCCATTCTAAAAGTGAAAACAAATATATTCCAAAGTTCATTATGAATTCTAAATAATGTAAAAAGTACAGGCCAGTTACTAACTCAATGCGAAATTAAAGTAAATTACTGTTGTAACGAGTAATTAATAATTAATGTCGACTTGTGGCGTTTTTTACGATGAATTAACAAAGTGAAACTTTGTAATTTTTTGGGTTTCGTTAAATTTAATGGAGTTGTTTAAATATAGTTAATTATAGCTAAGTGTCTTATATTTTGACTAACTATTAGGGTTACTAATACGTTACCCGACTGCCCTAGAAGGGAGGATAATGTTTTGAAATTTTCGAGCGTATGTATGTTTGTCAATTTTTTTGACACGCCCTACAGTCCAAACGGCTAGACGGATTTTGACTTTTACACAATTTTAAAAAATTCAACTTGATTTTTTTTAAATTGTGGTAGTGACAAAGGCTATATAAATTTACAAAATGGTGCCCTAAATGGAAAAAAAGGCAAGGGATAAGTTCTTACCCTAGCAAGATGGGTATCAAATGAAAGATCTTATAAATATAATTTTAAATATTTTTATAATTCCTCGTACTTCATGTCACTTTTATATTAGGATTTCAATATAATTGTAAAAAGTATTTAAATTGTATCGGGATTTAAGCTATACAAATTGAACTTTAAAAAAGAACTTGTCGATTTATAAAAGCAAAAAGTCTGCAATAAAATTATTTATGATTATTTTATTTGCAGACTTTTTGCTTTTATAAATCGACAAGTTCTTTTACTAAATTTTCTGTACTTATTTTTTCTTTTTTCAATTCATTACTTTTAAGCAGTGGGTTTTTTGTTTCTATGATAATTATTATAGAAATAAAGTTTAGTTGGGGTTTTTGTTTCTATAATTATTATAGAAACAAAAAACCCGACTGCTTAAAAGTAATAAATTGAAAATAGAAAAATAAGTATCACTATCTCAATACCTACAAGAAAATAAAAGCTTCAAAATAGAAGCCTAATTGTACTCTTTTACGTAACATCTCTTTCTCAAACGTTGTGTGGTGTGAACACTAAAGACGAACGGATGTCCGACGACGAACAAGTGAGCAATTCATCGCTGTCTTAATTGCGCTACTCAGCAAAAATGAGTCCAAGGTGGCGGGAACACTAGGCTTTTAAAGTCTCTGTCATTTTCTTTAAAAGTGGATAACTAATGTAATTCAAAGTCTGTCTATCTGTTACATTTGTATAGCCAAACTGCTGCACCGATTTTGTATGTAATTTGTATGTAATTTGTGAAGCGGTTGAAAAAGCTAAAGCATGCAAATACAAGGGTCTAGGCTCCGAATATGATTTTGTCCCATTCGGTGTCGAGACCCTTGGTCCGTGGGGTCCCAGCGCTATAGCGCTTTTTAAAGAAATATCAAGAAGGTTAGTCGACGTCACAGGGGACCGAAGAGCTGGCAGCTACCTCGGACAAAGAAGCTATTCAAAGGGGGAACGCTGCCAGTATCTTCGAAACCTTGCCTAAAGGGACTCCTTATAATAATATATTCTAGTTTTATTATAATTTTTAAGGTTTTTAGTTTTTAGGTTCATTGTTCATGTATATTTATCTTTATTGATAAATAAATATTAAAAATTTTCATTTGGTAAGGAGATACTTTGATTCTTAAATAAGGACATAGGGTACTTTTGACTAGGGTGATCAAAATACACGTGTTATGAGACTATTTTTAAATCATTACGTTATTACCTATACCCTAATACGAATATTAAAAGGAGACTCAAAAGGATAAAACCCTTTGAGTTAGTTAAGTAAAAGTGCAAAGTGTACAAATTACTACCATTAGTGCAGTGTTTAAGGAACACAAGAACAGAGTGCCCTCAATTAATTAGAGACAATAAGAATAGTGTTAATGGACACAATCTTATTATAGTTTTGTTTTATTAATTTAAGTCAAAGTAAAATACTCATTAGTCCGTAGACTAGATTGTAATATCAATGTCCTACTATATTGGTAAGGCATTTAAAGAAATAAATAAAAAAAAATCGTTATTACCTGCAGAAAATCTGGTAAAAATTGGCTTTGTCTAATGACAAAGCCAAGTTTTACCAGATTTTATCTGCTTACCAGACAATAGTTATCCTATCGGAAATCGGTAAAAATATAGTGTATAGAAAAAAGTTCCTACCAGAGTGACTCTTATCTGCCCGATGGAAAATACGAGTAGAATAGAAATCGGTAGAATGACGCAGAATAATTGGGACTCCGGTCTTCACACTCACTAACGAAATACGACAGCCTGAATGCTGTCATTTTTATATTCTTCTGTTTAAGAGTAGTACTTATTGCCATGGTCGAACAAGCCCATTCGTTCTGAAAACAGCGTGGATCAACTACCTTCTAAATATGTATAATTTTGCCTCGTTAGTTTTGTGGTTAGCGTATATGACTGCTGATCAAGAGGTCTCGGGTTCGATTCCCGGGTCGTACTAAATGTTTGTTTGATCTGCAAATAATTATTTCGGAGTTTGGGTGTTTTCTATGTATAATATGTATGTATTTACAAAAAAAAAGTATGTTTATGTATTGATGTCAATTGTCTAGTACCCATAATACAAGCTCTACTTAGTTTGGGGACTAGATGGCGTTGTGTGTAAAATTGTCCGGATCATTTATTATTATATATTATTACTATAATTTAATGCTCTACACTCTAACAAAAGTTTTTTAAGTTTTGCTTCTTCTGGGTAATCTTTTTCTAAGAGGTCTCGCTATCTTTGTGGACGCAATAAGGGAACTGAATGCTTTTAACGAGCAAGGCATTCGTCACTTCACTCAATGCCACTCCATCAAAACTTTGAACTATAAATCCGTTTCTATAGTTACCTCTACTAGGTTATTACAACCACAGTACTAAAACAACTATTTCTGTGTACTCTTTAATATTAGCAGCACAGTATTAACCACACAGTTTATTTGTGAAGAAATGTTATTTTAAGATCGTGACCGTATATGTTGTGAATGCCAAATAAACTCTGTCTGTATGTCTGTCACTTTCGCGGTTAAACTACTAAACGTTTTAGTTGAATTCTTGACATAACTACATACTTTTATCACGGTTATCAATATAGCAGCAAAACTAGGAATATTATAAATATAAAAGTAAAGTTGTTAGTCTGTCAGTCAGTTACGTTCTCAAAGCTAAACTACAGCACCGATTTTAATAAAATTTTGATCAAAATCGATCAAAGTGGGGTGCAATGAGAGATGCCTATGTCAGGCCTAGACTGCGATAGGCTGAGATACACTGATTCTTGAGGTAGAATAAAGACTACTCTTTACTGCGATAACCGACATATACGCCTCAGAAGCCAGAAGAACTCTTGTATTAACGAAGTTATCTAAGCCATTATAGTTTAGCTTAGCCTTTAGAAATGGGGAGGGAAGCCATCTTCAACTCAAAAAATGATCTTTAAAGTTAAATAAATCGCAAACGGACACCTTAATCTAAAAACCGTCTTAGCAAATTCTTAATGTTTTAAATGAACTATCTAACGATACCCCACACGAAGGGGTAGACACGAGAAAAAAAATCGTCCCCACTTTATATGTAGGGGAGGTACCCTAATTAAAAATATTTTTCATGATTTATTTGTAGTGCTTTGTCGATGTGACAGTAACACAAATTCATGCAAAGTTTCAACTTTCCAGCACTAGCTTTTAAGGCAGTAAGTCGAAGACAGACGGACGGACATGACGGACGGACATACTATAAAAGTTCCCAGTCATAAATTATAGAACCCTGAGAAAAACAAATAAATATATCGGACATCTTACATACAACGTCATCTAGACCCAAACTAAGCAGAGCTTGTATTATGGGTACTAAACAACTGATATAAATAAACAAACATACTTTTTTTGTAAATACAGACATATTACACATGGAAAACACCCAGACTCCGGAACACATATTTTTGTGGATCACACAAATGTTTAGTCCGACCTGGGAATCGAACTCGAGACCTCTTGATCAGCAGCCGCATACGCTAACCACTAGACCAACAGGGCAGTTGGAATATACACATTAGGATTATATTCTGATCTAACAATCTCCACAACCTATTATATTCTGATACAAAAGAGAAGCCCAGTCGATACCCAGATAATATCGTCAAAAGGATACACACACATTATCTCTATAATCAATAGAATAGAGATACAAAACGTAGAATGTGACTCTTATCAATAATAAACTTACTCGTAGCAAACACGCATTGTCAATCAAGCGATAGTGGAACCGATATATGTGTATACATGCTTCAGTATTTAGTCGCGTTAGATGTACTGTCGTCGTCAATGGTCTTAGAATTAAGTCGAATCAAATTATTTTTAAACGTGATATTCATAAAGAATCAGTTAAAGGAGCCTAACCTTTACTTATGAACTATATAAAATTAAGTCCTCCACCGCGATTATCTGTCCGTCTGTTCACGATAAACTCAAAAAACACGGAACCTATTTAAATGAAACTTTTTAACCAGATAAATTAAAGCCTGAGAAATGACGTAAGATACTTTTTACGGCGATAACCAACATAGACGAGGGAGCAGCCACGGGCGAAAGCTAATGGTATATATTTTATAATATTTATATAATATTTATAGTTGGTCTCCATTTAGTAAGCTATTACAGTCGCCCATGGGAACCTGCATATCTGCAACCTATAAGGTACACAATTGTACTTGAATCTGAGCCTCTTTGTATTTCCATTTAAAACCATGGTATGGCTGTACTACATACAAGTAGGTATACATCATTTGAGATAGATTGAAAAAAAATAACGAATAAGTCATTTTTCATTATGTAGAATTTACAGTGCATAACAAATGTATAGAAAATTGTCAATTTGTGTTATAAAATACGTCATGATGATACATGTAGATTAGAAAAAATAATAATAACAATATAAAAATAACGGTTATTTTTAGTTTTTTAAAGCTCGTTTGAAACATTCAAGAAAAGCTCAAAATAATTTTGAAATACTTTATTGTTTTAAGATTTTTGTGTGTAACTGTACAATTGGAACGTGAACTATTACAAATCAATATTCAATGAATGTCATACCCCTTTCACAATCAGTGCCAATTCTGTCCAAGTCTATTGTACGATAACGTACATTGTGGTGTTTACAATCGAGCACGTCAAGCTTCAACACAACTCATAAAGTTTCCAGTAACTTTTTTTATCAATTTTTTTTTTATTGTTGTAATGGTATAGGCGTTTGTCTTCCATCTCACCTGATGGAAAGTGTAGATGAAGACGAAGATGGTACACGCCCATCCAAAAGAAACCTGTTCACTCTACTTTTAAAGGCTGCAGAGTTCAACTCGTCAGGAAAAATAGGCCCAGGCAGGTCGTTCCAAACTCTGGCGAATCTCACCAAAAACGAGCTGTCAAACCGTTTAGTTTTTTGGGTATGCCAACAACGTATGGATGAAACTTTTGCCTGCGCCTAGTAGTCCGATAAAGGAATGGAGATGGCTCGATCAGTTCGAAAAATTTGGTACTACATTTAAAGATTTCTTTGTTACCAGCTCGAAATTTACCTTCGTTTATTAACAAAATTATCACAAAAAAAGATAAAGAAAATCGTATATAAAACGTATTGACACTTGGTCCATTAAAATGGGTTCAGTAGTTGAGGCACTACATTGTTAAACATAAACATACTTAGAATGCCAAAACTAAGACTCTATTTTTTGGCTTCGATAAAGTTTTTTACTTTGCCAAGTGTCGTGGGTTCAAATCAAACGTGGTACAACATTTTGTGTGATTCAGAAATTGTTTTGAGGAGTCTGGATTTTCTTTGTGTCCATTTTATGTACGTTTGTAATGATGTATACTCCTAATGCGAGAGTTATCTGCAAAAAAAAAGATAATTTTTAAAGTCAAATAGGTACATTGTATACATTTGATAGATTGAAGTACTCAAAAATTTACACAAAGAGTTTTAATTTAAATTTAAGTTAAAATACTAAACATAGTAGTTAAATTCTATAAAATTTGTTTTCGCTTTTACAAAAGAAACGTTTCAGCTTCCGTTCATATTTCAAAGGTATAAGTGTAATGAGATTTTGTGAGAGCGATTATTTCCACCCCTAAACAGAACAACATAGTGAAGTTGAAGTTATTTTTACTGTTTTACATTTTCTACTAGTATTTCAAAAGAGTTTCTCATTTACAAAAATGTTGAGTGTGAAATTGTGAAAGATCCAAAATCCAGTACACAAATACGTACGTATGTGTACATTATATGTATGTATATTTTATATAGTAAAAGGTTTTAATTATACTAAAACCCCATAAAAAACGTGCAACTGAATAGACTTTAGTGCATTACCATCCTTTGAGTTGCCTTGGAATTAAACAAAGAGTTAAGGAAACAAAAGGATTTATTTCATAACACTGAACTTCAATGAGACCTAGAATTTATTCTGTCCGAACTGATCCATATGTAGCCAAGTGTAAGTTTTGAAAGGTAAATAGTATATTTTATCAATGGTTTCATCCACCTGTATGTCGGTTTTCGTGGGCTAAAGCAGCACATTATATCAGTAATCAAGCATCAACGGGAGTAGTAATTTTATGTTCAATTTTATTAAAATCGATATATGATCTGCAACAACCCATAATCAGGAGAGGGATAAGGCCATACGTCCCCCACACTGGCCGAGTGCGGGTTGGGAACTAGCAAGAGACGTTGTGGCTACGTAATCTTATCGTTGGATGTTTTTAAGCCATCCGAAGGCCTCTAACTAAGCATCACGACTGTTTTTTATGATAACAGACTGGACCGAATGCTTAATGAGGTCACCTCTGAATCACTGAAAAGTTCATATCAAACCACAAACGGTGATCGCGCCTTCGTTGCCTTCCCTCATTGATTGTTTCCAATCACCTAAGGCCACTTGGCTATGAGCGCTTAAAATCGATACAGCGGTTCATAAAAGCGAAACACACGGCGTGATTGTGAAGGAACAGGTATCGTGTTCCTCCAACACAGAGAGAGGATCCTCCGATCGGGCGAGGTGATCATGCCAGGCAGGCCACGGCCCAACAATTGATGTTTAGATGTTGTATTGCATGCTAATTGGCGCGAGAATGTCTCTTTCGCGATTCAGGATTAGTATTTACTCCGTATAGTTCATTCCGTGTTTACTTAGTAGTTCAGTGTTTCTTCGCTAGATGGCGCTGTCGTATGTTTTCGTCGCGCTGTATGTGAAAGTCGCCACAGTGACAATGAGTTACTTTCAAATATCTAATATTATTACGGACGTATACGTCCGTATGATAATTATTCATTTATTGTAATATATTCGTTATGATATCGATATAAACGTACGTACAAATGTCTTAATAAGTATAAACCTGAAATAAGAATGTTTGACCGTCTCCTTTCTAGCCCACTAATTTATCTAGAACTCCAAGATCTAGACAAATACATCGCACTCCAATCCTACATCATAATCGTGACCGTGAGTATCGCTAATAGAATGCAGAACATTCTGTACCATCAGATTGCTCATTTTATCATTCTCTCATGAAATGGAAATATGCTTCTTTTCGTCCATCGATCTCAATCTGACTACTAATAATAAATGATGTGAGCGTAACAAAACCCCCACATACAGTATATTTATCCAAGTCCATAATCTTTCCTACTCCGCCTTAAAAAGTTCAATGTTTCTCACTTATTTTTTCTCAACTTAAGCTTAATGGTGTGTGACATTTTCCGTTTGAAAAGTGTTCTGGGAAAATTTCATGTCTGAGGATAATATTATAATCTCTTTCGTGCCACCGTCCGAAGGTTTTATCTCGTTTGTAAAACCGCATAAACCCGAAATAATGCCTAGACCTTTCTTTGAAAACATATCTACATATACAAGACAAGAGAACTGTGTCAAGCAAGCTGAGTGTAAATTTACAAACTAGTTAACCTACAGAGAACGATAAAAAATAAACGTACATACTCGAAAAGCATAACTTTCCTTCCAAATTATTTCGGTAAAAATAGTACATTGTTCGCAGAGGAAAGGGACCGATTACTAGCGAGGGAGCAGCCCGAAGGCGTAGTCTAGGGCCACAATACTCCCGAGGTAGGAATGGGACTTTCACCCGAGTGCTACACAGTGCTTTATACTACACCTGTGAGGAACATTTAAAGTATTTTTAAAATAAAATCAAAACGTAAGGCACCATGTAAGACACAATTTAGCTTAGAATTTGACCAATATTTCGCGCTTCTTTTGTTTTTAGGGTTCCGTAGCCAAATGGCAAAAAACGGAACCCTTATAGATTCGTCAAGTCTGTCTGTCTGTCTGTCTGTCTGTCTGTCTGTCTGTCTGTCTGTCCGTCCGTATGTCACAGCCAATTATTTCCGAAACTATAAGAGCTATACTGTTGAAATTTGGTCAGTCGATGTATTCTGTGAACTGCATTAAGATTTTTACATAAAAATAAAAAAAAACAATACATTTTGGGGGTCTCCATACTTGGAACTGAAACTCAAAATTTTTTTTTTCATCAAACCTATACGTGTGGGGTATCTATGGATAGGTCTTCAAAAATGATGTTGAGGTTTCTAATATAATTTTTTTCTAAATTGAATAGTTTGCGCGAGAGACACTTCCAAAGTGGAAAAATGTGTGTCCCCCCTCCTCTAACTTCTAAAATAAGAGAGTAATAAAACTAAAAAAAATATATGTTGTACATTACCATGTAAACTACCAACGAAAATTGGTTTGAACGAGATCTAGTGAGTAGTTTTTTTTTAATACGTCTTATATCGTAACACGCAATATACCTTTCATCCAATCAATACACTAGTATAAAAACATCGATGAAAGTTACAACGAACTACAAGAACTTTTATATGATGTTACTTGCTGATACGGAACCCTTCATGGGCGAGTCCGACTCGCACTTGGCCGCTTTTTTTTTATTCTTCACAAAAGGATGTCAGTAGCACGGAAGATATTTAAATTATATCTTATATAACTCCTTAAGAAATGAAAATTCATACAACTTTCTCTCCCGCTAAAACACGTTAGAAATGGATTTTCATAAATTTTTTCCTCCCGTTTATTCAGGTCAAGGAAAAGACTAACGTTCTCTTTTCATTTTCAGGGAATATTGACTACTGTTCTGCTCAGGTGTAGTATAAAAACAATGTCTAAGTAGGTAAATGTTAGGTGTGATATCAAAGTCTAAATCAAGAGAGGTTTATTCCATGATTTTCGGCTAGTTGACGTTCTGTATATTTTCTTAACATCCCACTTCTGGGCTTGGACCTTCTATCAGAAAAGAGTTCCTACGCTGACTGAGTGCGGGTTGACCGGGTAATATAACGTTGTGGCTACGTTATCTTATTGTTGGAAGTTTTAAACCTGCTGAAGGCCTGATACAAAGCTTCACGACTGTTATCGTGACCTCCACGAATGACGGAGACACACATGGTATCAGGCTATTTACGGGCACCCATCAAGTTACTGACCCAAGGCAACTGTGCCTGGAGTCTCTAATCAAAGTGTTTAACTGAATTATTTACCTATGGCTGCCTCTAGTGTTTACCTATGGGTACCACATTAACGCGATTCTATCTTTTTAACCGACTTCAAAAAAAGGAGGTGGTTCTCAATTCGTCGGAATCCTTTTTTTTATGTATGTTCAGCGATAATTTCGTCGTTTATGAACCGATTTCAAAAATTCTTTTTGTATTGGAATGGGCGTAGCTTACAGGTGGTCCCATCGTCACCATATTGGGACCTGATGATGGGATCCCAAGGAAATCGAGGGAACTTCTCAAATATCAGGCACAATTGTCGCGATTTGGGTACTCAGAATAGTTTTTCTATGAAGTCGGTTCCTTTTTGTTAAAATTATCATATATTTTCTTTGACATAGCGTTCCATTTGAAAACGTTTGTAGCCGTAAATGGTATCCTATCCACAGACGGCTGTGAAGGTACCAAATCAGCGTATTGCATAGTATTGCCTATACCAGAGCAGAACAAAGATATTTTGAAATATAAAATATTCCCATTATTCCCATGGGATCTTGCCAATATCCATTGTTGTCAAGCTAAGTCACTTGGAAATCTACTATTATTTTGTATTTGAATTTCAAGTCTTCCTTGAATTTTACAGAACTGTATCACAAAAGATATTAAAACCTGTTATCAAATATTCGTTATTTCCGAAATTACTTCAACTGTTTGAAAACAGACTTATCTGATTTATTTTATTACTAGCTTTCGCCCGAGGCTCCGACCACGTGTATCTCAGTAGTAAAAAGTATCCTATGTTACTTCTAATACATTCAAGAATATGTGTACAAAGTTTCATGATGATTGGTTGAGTAGTTTTTGCGTGACAGAGTAACAAACAAACTTACTTTTACATTTATAATATTAGTAGGGATGATGCCCTGAACTTCTCTACAATTGTTCTTTCCTGTGTGGAAATCCCTTTGAATGTAACCAGCTAATATTTTTTTTTTAATTATAACTACCCTGACAAGCCTTAACAGTTCAAATTGAGCTGACTATCTACAAAACGACAACCCTGAATTCATTAGAAAATTTTATTAGGACATTATAAAGTTTTATTAATATGAAACTGTTTCTCAGCAAATAATTGAAAAGGCCTACATTCCAATTGAGTAAATGTCCTCGACTTTATAGTATCTGAAAAGGATTAACTATATTTACTATGTAATCTAGGTATTATAAGTTAGCTACGTTATATTAATTGATTTAAAACGTAGGAACGTTATAAATGTCGAAGGGTTGGAGTAGAGTAAATACTGGTATATCGCGCTCACCAGGCTTGAAGATTACAGTCCGAGTTGCTTAAATTTTTACGTTAGGGTTGGCACTTTACAAGTGAAGTGCAGCTCTCAATTTGACATGTAGTGCATTGTTTTATATACTACAAATATTTTTTACAGCGTACCCGCTAGCATCTGAGAAATTCACAGCTATAATATTAAGTTGGTCTCAGGTTATTACTTATCATTGTTCATGATATATTCACGTTTATTTTAACATTATAATAATAATAATAAATATTAATATTAAATATTTGGACATCTGACACACAACATCATCTAGTCCCAAGTTGAGCAGAGCTTGTGTTATGGGGTACTAGACAACTGATATAAATACATAAACATACTTTTTTTTTGTAAATACATACATATTATACATAGAAAACACCCAGACTCCGAAACATATATTTGTGAATCACACAAATAATGTTTGGTCCGACTCGGGAATCGAACCCGAGACCTCTTGATTAGCAGCCGCATACGCTAACCACTAGACCAACGAGGCAGTCATTAATGAAGTCTTGTAAGTATTAAACTTCAAGCTGGCAACACTAAGCATCTAGTTTCATAAGGTTTGAGTTCAAGACACATTTATATTTGAATAAAAATCTTCCTTGCTTAAAACTGTGCCCTGACAACCCTAGTATCGTTGAATTTATTTACAATTTTCCTTATGAAATACTTTGAAGTGTTTCAAGAAAATTTATAGCGGGACTTTCACAAGCAATTCCTAAAACCCGGTGGAGTTTGAACTCGTCGCGTTCACTTTTGGACGAATTTTGATACGATCTCCTGCGATATTTAAACTCTTCAATTGGCTATTTCAAGCTGAAGTGGCCTACGTACTTTTTTATTGCATGTTTATTTAGGCATGAGAAAATTATACAATTGTATGTTTTAAAATATAAATAATTTAACATTTTATTGGTTTATATTGATTTCAACCACCATGGTCATTTTTACTTAAGAACTTATAATGAAGGGGATATTTAACATTTTTTCTTGGTATTAATATTGATACTGTTGCAGTTAATTACTATTTGTGCTAAATGAATTTAATAGGAGCTTAGTTTTTAAATGTATATTTTGTCTGGAGATAATATTAAAAGTGGAGATATAGAAAAATTAAACTTCGTAATGAAATACTAACTTATATTAACAAGTAATACTTGATCGATATGATAACGGTAACACTGACTGGTACTTGCGTACCAGTCAGTGTTACCGTACAGTGTACAGGTACATACCCTTTTTACCGTGTATGGTAAAACTTGGGGCGCCCCGCAGTGTTAACCGCGTATTTTCGGGATAAAAAGTAGCCTACATTATGTGATTCCATCCAGAACTCATTTGTAACTTAACCAATTACGGATTATCATTATGGTTGCTATGCATGAATGTTATGCATATCAACCTGTAAAATTTTAAGAGGAGATATATAGTGATACATTTTGACATCTACGATTTATGTACTTTTATAATGTGTATCTCGATTATTGCAGTGAAAAGTAGCCTATGTGTTATTCTGATATATAAGCTATATTACTGTAAAGTTTCATCCAAATCCAGTCAGTAGTTTTTGCGTGAAGGAGCAACAAACATACATACACACAAACATACTCACAAACTTTTGCGTTTATAATATTAGTAGGATTATATAAACTTCTAAAATTTAGTTGAAGTATAAATTTTGAAGCTTGTTTATTTGCCAGAATAATTTCCAGATAAGATTTTTTTTTGATTTAAGAGAATTTGATTATATCAATCAAATTTTAAACCTGGACAAGGAAATCTATCTCAAACGATGCCATTAAATTACGATAAGTGATGAAATTAAGGTACAAATATTACGTTGTTGGTCTAGTGGTTAGCGTATGCGGCTGCTGATCAAGGGGTCTCAGGTCCGATTCCCGGGTCAGACCAAATATTTGTGTGATCCACAAATATTTGTTTCAGAGTCTGGGGTTTTCTTTGTATAATATGTATGTATTTACAAAAAAAGTATGTCTTTATATTTATATCAAATATTTAGTACCCATAATACAAGCTCTGTCTAGTTTGGGACTAAATGACGTTGTGTGTAATGTTCGAAATATTTATTATTTAATTATTGCTTTTAACTTAATATCCATATGCATTACAATTTAGAAATATACTTTGTTGAATTATGCATCATTGATCAGATTCTAATACATGTGTTATACGTAATTTACAACGGAGTTCAGAACAACTCGAACTGGACACTGGATTTTTATAATATGGCTCTAATGTCTCATAATAACATATACGAAACTAAGTAAAACAAAAATTATAGGTATTGCAGACGAATACAGATAATGTATTATCTTTGAATTTAGTATTCATAGGATCAAATTAAACTAGTTTGACTGCCTTGTTGGTCTAGTGGTTAGCATATGCGGCTGCTGATCAAGAGGTCTCGGGTTCGATTCCCGGGTCGGACCAAGTATTTGTGTGATCCACAAATAGTTATTTCGGAGTCTGGGTGTTTTCTATGTATAATATGCATGTATTTAAAAAAAAAGTATGTTTATGTATTTATATCAGTTGTTTAGTACCCATAATACAAGCTCTGCTTAGTTTGGGACTAGATGACGTTGTGTGTAAGATGTCCGAAATGTTTATTATTTATTTATTATTATTTTAAACAGGCTAATATAATACGAGTATTGATATACAGGCAATCACATTAGGTTCACAATAAAACAAGCCCGCCGCAATAAAACATGGACCACTTCAGTTGATATTGATCCGCTACTTTTATATCGTGATGATAGTAATGGCAGCTTTATTTCTGATGAGCTATTTATTAAGATCGTCAAACTGATAATTTAGTTTTAAATAATAAAAAATATTTAAATTATATACCATTTAACTGCATGGATAGCAAAGGGGTTTAAAAGATCGCCACACCGTTAGGTATTATGTTTTCAAATCCCATGTGGAACAACACTTTTTGTGACTCACAAATTTTCAAATTAGAGCTACAATTGTTCCATCACTGTCCTCTTAAAAAAGACCAACTTAAAAAAATAGAAATAAAAACATTAAAAAAACATCAAAAGAAAACTTCCTAAACAGAAATTTTTAGAAGCGTAAAATAAATCCTTGTCTGTAGCTATATTTTCTATTAATTTAAAAAAGTACTGTTTTGTAGATTAGGTCTCTAAAATATATTTTAAGTCTTTTTTAAAATATACAAATATATGAAACTGAAATAATGATCCTTCAACTCCCAACCGTTAAGAAATTCTATCTACAATCACCAACTCATCACCATGAAACGGTGGTTACTAGACGCAAATGCTGAAATAGTTGTTGAAAATGTACAAAAAACATAATAATAAACTCTCGGGATCCCATTATCAGATCCTGACGTGGTGATAATAGGACACCACAAAGCGTACCCTTGCGGATGCAAAAAGAATTTTTGAAATCGTTTCTCAGTTGCGTAGTAATCGCTGAACATACATAAAAAAATACATAGAATAAACTTCCTTGCTTTTTGAAGTCGGTTAAAAATACACCATTCTTGCTTAAAATAATTCAAATAAAATACTATTTTATGTTGAACATGAACTTATATTTAGCCCGTTTTAATATACGAGTGGGCTTGAACAGCGTTGTAACAATAATATGCAAATGAAACAATATATCCGTTTTAGTGAATGAAATAACCGATATCTTCGACGTATACAATCCTTTATAAATACCATTCCACTACTATCAAAACATTGGGTCGAGGTATTCCGAGTAGATTTTCGTGTTGAATTTTTCCACATGAAATGGGTTCTATGTGTTGGAGAGTCAATAGATACTATCAACGTTTCCTTATTTTAAGAGTTTTTAAAAGTAGATAAATAAATAAATGTTGATAATTCATACTATATTGTCACTAACAGTATTAATGGGAATGTCAATATCTTGATATGTCTTTGCATTATCATAAATAAACTACCTTGTTAGTCTAGTGGTTACCGTATGCGGCTGCTGATCAAGAGGTCTCGGGTTCGATTCCAGGGTCACAAATATTTGTTTCGAAGTCTGGGCGTTTTCTATGTATAATATATAGGTATGTATTTACAAAAAAAAGTATGTTTATGTATTTATATCAGTTATCTGGTACCCATAATATAAGCTCTGCTTAGTTTGAGACTAGATGGCGTTGTGTGTTATGTATAAACATAAAATTAGCTACCTAAGTCAAAAAATCAGATATACAAAAATGAATACGTCACAAGAAATCTGGTGAACCCAGTTCTCATAATATAGATTATAGGCTAAAATGAGTTTATACTTTTTTTTTTTTAACCTGTAATAACCTGAGACCACGTTCATATTATAGATGCTAGCGGGTACGCTATGAAAAATATTTGTAGTATATAAAACAATGCAGTACATGTCAAACTGAGAGCTGCACTTCACTTGTAAAGTGCCAACCCTAACGTAAAAATTTAAGCAACTCGGACGGTAATCTTCAAGCCTGGTGAGCGCGATATACCCGTATTTACTCTTTTTTTTTTTTTTTTTTTTACGTGTGGAAATCCCCGCGGACCGTCACCCCGTCGGGGGTTACGGCGGGGTGGTGTGTCGGACTCGAACCGACTAAAACCACACGGTGTGACCCTCTCTGCGCCTTTGTATTGGAAGGAGTCCAGGGAGGGGATTTCCTTCTGGACTCCAACCGGCGCCTGCCCGCACTGTTGCGGGCACCATCTCAATATTTACTCTCTAATTAGGCAACGTCCGGTCACACGCGGACGTCGCCCCCTCGCGGTTGGCCTCTACTGCGGACGGACGGGAAACCCGTCCCGCCCATCCGCGGCCACTCTCAGGGCAAAATGAGTTTATACTATGGTAACCAGACTGTTGACAAACAACTTGCATTTACATTTATTTATTATATTTTACATGTGGGGAACAAGAATAGTGTCCCTCCAATACAGAGGGAGGATCCTCCGATCAGGCGAAGTAAACATGCCTGGCGGGCCACTGCCCTACAGTTGATATTGGCGTGCTGCATAGGTATACGATAATCAGCGCTAGAATTTCTATATCGCGATTCAGGATTAGTAGATACGCCGTGTGGTTAGTTACTCCGTGGTTCTTCCCTAGATTGCCTATTATTTGTTTTAGCTTGTACCAGAGATACACAGATAGTATTACTTTTAAAATTATAATAGAGTAGATTTTGATGTTGTTAATAAAACAGTGTGTTGAATAACAGAACCCCCTCTAACGTACCTACTTACGTAAAAACTTCTACGGCATAAGCGAGTGGTTATGCTTATGAATATTACATACTGTATATTAATGACCATGATATACTTTTATTTTGTCTATGAAATAAAATACAATAGCATGGATAAATGCATACATGTCATAGATAAATTACACCACGCTGATTGTGTTTTTCAGCTTGTAATTATTTATCCGTGAAATATCGTTGAAAAAAAGAACTTTATCTGTAGTAAGCAAAGAGCCTCCAAACCAGCTTACTTTCTAAGATAATACTATTTTCCTCAAGTCACCTAAATAGACATAAACCTTTTTCCCTGTCTCTAATATGTCCAGGGTCATTAGAGACAATGTTTTTCCTCCTAGTACAGCAAAAAACATACAAATGTTTAAGTTCCGACTCGCTAACGAGTTCTTATTGGTATACGTTTAGTTTTTAGCGCTAATGTAAGTTAAGCAAAAAAATAAATGCTCTTAAAATATTATTAATTTATTTAATGATGATATTATCGTTGTTTAGACTATCAGTTTTTCAAAATTCAAATGTAATATGTAAATAATACAAATTCAAATATAATAGTTTGCATCTTATAATAGTTATACAACTTTAGAGATAAGCACGCACAAATTGTGGATTTGTATTAAATAGACAGAAATTCTTAAAACTGTTGTTTTGAGTTTTACTTCTACTACTAATTTCTATTATTTTTATATGCTCTTTAAAGTAACGCATTTTTGAAAGCTACTGTCCTTGTCCAATGTATTTATAAATATATGTATGTCCTTAAAAACCCTCTTCAGTCTGTCAATTCAAAGGGTCGTTAAAGCGCCCGCGAACCAAATTGTGCCTAATCTGGATAGTCCCCGTTTAGTTCAAACTTTTCCAATAAATAACAGGCTGGTATTCCAACATTGCGTTCATTGGTAAACGCCACAGTTGTATTGCACTTCAAATGTTCAATTTTTAAGCTTAATTTGGAGTTTTATTTTATGACTTTAGAATAGTAATGCGCAAAGTACATTGAAATTAGGACACGGTTTTTGGGATGCATATTTATATGACAACGTAAGTAAGTAATTTGGCAGTACGGCTGTCAGGAGCTGGATGCGAGTAGCTGAGGATCGAACTAAGTGGCTTGCAATTGGAGAGGCCTATGTCCAGTAGTGGACTGCGATAGGCTGATGATGATGATGAAAAGTAACTCATTATAAACGACAATATTAGTTCTAAGTAAAGGTAATGAATCATTTAAAGTATCACAGTTATTAACATTCGATTTTCGTGATTTATGACTGCACGGTTGGCCTTGTGGTTTAAATGGTCACCACGCCGCTTTCTACTGTGCCAAGTGTAGTGGATTCAAATCCCACGTGGAACAACACTTTGTGTGATCCACAAAGTATTGTTCAGAGTCTGAGTGTTCTTTGTATCCATTTCACACAAACAAATAGTGAAATGGAAGAAAACCATTAAAATAAAGGAATATCCATACTCACCACTTCATTTAGATGATTTGTGTACGCTTCAAAGTTTTGACAAACTATACAATTTCCAACATTGTTTAAAAAATGGAGAACTACTACTACATTTCCATACTAGTAAGGTATTAAAGCTTATGAATCAAAAGATTACTTCAATTTCAATCATGAAGCAGTTCATGAACCTTGCTTTTGATAAATTTCTAGTGCTAATTTAAATGAATAACATAAATGTTTTGCTGTTGACAATCTCGAAAGTTTTGCCTTTAGAATCACAAAGTAACAAGCCAAAGTGTGGTCGATGGTACACAGATGTTTGTCAGTATTTTCATCGGACCGAGTTTGCGAACTATCGGCCTTGTTTGTATTTGTTTTGACACTATTGTGATGTTTGTCAGTGTTTTATATTTGTAAGTTCTTATCAAAACCTGTAAATAATGACAAAATCGATGCGCAATACAGTATCTGATTTTTATTTTTTCTAACCCCCCAATCCTGAGGAACGCATTTAACGACCATCATAACACTTGTGAAAATTATAAGTCAGGTCAAGGCTTGACCTGAAAATTTGATTGAAATTCAACAAAATCTACGTAAGCCAAAGTTATACATCATGGGAAAACTTTTATATTAGATCTATTTCGGGAACAAAACAAAGGTTTGTGTAACAACCTGAGGACCTTAGAATACAAAGCGTCATATTTTGCAATAACAGTCAGTGCAGGACGTTTCGAAATTTATCTTTTAGTAAAAAAAATCACATAAAAGCACTTTCCCTTGAGAAATATGAGAAGAAGACAAATTGTCAGACGGTCAGGTTTTGTAGACAGTTGAAAAATGGGGTTTTAGCCTCGAAATTGTTTTTTTTTTGACATTTTACGTGGACTCGGGATTGGATTGCAAGTGAAATAAAAGTTTTCTTATATTAAAAGATACAAGTAATTGTGACTTGGGAGTTAAATAAATCGACGTAGTTTTCTATATGTGATCATCAACAGCCTTTAACAGTCCACTGCTGGACATAGGCCTCTCCTTAGAAAGGAGGTTTTGGCCTATTTGTTATGGATGTTGGATGTTAACTACGTCAAGCAAAAACTTTTTATCCTGTTAATGAAAATTACGTGGACGGAGGAGTATGAAATTTTGCACATATATAGTTTATATAGAGAAGGAGAGCTATTTTTTTTTTATTAAGCATAAAAAACACATTGTCAACAATAAAACATTACACCCACTACCATATATTTGACACACACATACACGCATCATCACGTGTAGCTTTGGTGAAATCTGTGATTAAAGAAGTTATAGTCTTTAACAATAGAACCTTAATAATATTTTATTTCTTATTTTTTGTATTTTTTTCGGAAATCTTACACACAACGTCATTTAGTCCCAAACTAAGCAAAGCTTGTATTATGGGTACTAAACAACTAAGTTAAATACATAAACATACTTTCTATTTCGTAAATATAGACATATTATACATAAAAAAACACCTTGACTCCGAAGCAAATATTTGGTCTGACCTGGGAATCGAAGCCTGGGAAGCAGCCGCATACGCTAACCACTAGACCAACAAGGCAGTCATATTGCCACTTATATAATATGATCACTGTTTACATTTTTCCTGCACCATAAAATACTACAAGGTATTATGAGCGACTCGAAAAGGGGAACAAGAAATAAGTGAGGCCTTAAATCAAACACCGTTGGTCCCCAAAGTGGCGTAAAGGCATTACCAAGTAAAGCCGGACATAAAACTTAGTTATTCTCAACCGCTGGTAACTGCCAAGCCCATTGTGTACGTGACCAGCATCGAACCGAAATCCCTAGTCGACAGACTTTCGATTACATGTAACATTTCCGATAATTTGATTAATGATAAACTTAATTCTGCGATTAAGTTTACTTGATATTGTTCTTATCGCCTTGAGGAAAAATATAATCTATCTCTGAATTTTTGGTTAAGTTGTACATATCAACAGTTTCTAATAATAATTTTTCATAAATATTATTTGTGTAATCAATTATAAGTTCAGTTAATCATATTAATTTTTGTTTAGTATACAAGGATATAACTTGTTGGTAATTTCATGAAAAAGATATCTCAACCCTCAAAGTTAATTTTTATTAAGCTAAAATAATATGACTTTTGTATATTATACATCAAATAATTAAGTTACATAAGGATTGAAATAGAAAATATTATGAACTATATGCAATTTATAAATGTTAATCTGAAAAACAAACACTTCACTGACTACTTAGATTAATTTTTATTTAAAAAATCAAGAAGGCAAAGAGAAATCAAAAAAAAATATTTCAAGTAAATCTTTTCAGCACTTTCCACACGTTTCATTGCTGACTTTATTTGCGTAGTTTCAAAATATCATTCATAAGGAGCAGAACTGCCAATAAACTCCGTAAGTTGCTCTTTTAAACATTCTATCTATACAAATATATAAAATTGGAGTGTCTGTTTGTAATATTAAAATAACCGCTTTTTACTAAATGTATTAATAAATACACGATACATATGCCCAAATATTTTTTACAATTTTTGTCTGTCTGTCTGTTTGTTCCGTGTTATCTCTGGAACAGCTGGACCGATTTCGACGAGACTTTCCCTGGCAGATAGCTGATGATATAAGGAGTAACTTAGACTACTTTTTAAGACTAGCTTTGCCCCGCGGCGCTGCCCGCGGTTTAAACAACAAACATGGGTAACACCACGGGGCTCAGTTAGTTTAGAATAATTCTCGTGAACCTAAATTATATTTGCGTGTGCAAGAACAATTTAAAACAATATAAATTAGCAATATGAAATTTGGTTTCAATCACTAAATCTTTCTCCGAAAACGAAACAGTTTAATAACTGTTTCGTTTTCGGAGAAAGATTAATAGTAGATTTAGTGATTGAAACCAAATTTAATATAATTATATTAATCTGAAATGTGAATATATCTAAAAACAAATTCACTTGTCAGTCAAATATAATTTATTGATGTCTATCATGTTATATATAATTCTTGATATTGTTGTTTGAAATTGTCATATGCATTTTGATCTGCAAGTATTTGTTTCAAGTTTTGGATGTTTTGTGTTTCAAGTATATACATGTAAAACATGTATATACTTGAAACTCATTATTTTTCACCAGCTTTTTTCTCCATCCTACGGTTGCCTGGAAAAAAATGCTTTTTAGCGATAAGGCTGCCATTTGTACATGGTCAATCTGTTTATTATTGTGTTATTTTATGTATAATGCATTAACTATTGTACATTAAAGTTTATACTATTATATTTTATGCTTAAATACAAAGTATATTTAAATGTATTTATTTCAATTGTCTAGTACTCATAGTACAAGTTCTGCTTAGTTTGAGACTAGATGATGTTGTGTCAGATGTCCGAAATATTTCGATTTACTTACAACCCATTTACAAATATTTGTTAAGACAGAATTTTGGTTTGATATATTGTATTTGGACACAATATCTCATACATTCAGGGTATAAGTAAAAGAATAGCTACTTAAAATACTTGTTAAGGGAGAAAAAATGTTCTTATTTTATCCCTATAGAGCGGGGGATTATCAACCCCCGACATCTGTACACCCCAACCGAGGCCTATTAAACGTCAATTCCTGTGAACATATTTAATGTCGGGACCTTCCTAATTGGAAATTCCTTAACATTTTTCCTTTGCTGTTTTACATGTGAAGTCTACTGGAATTAATCCAGTAATACTGGGAAGTACCGTCTTAAATTATCTTCTTTTTTATAGTTAATGTAATATTGTGAGTGTATTTTGTAAAAACTTGATGATCCTCTATTTTAAACGTTTGTTTTCTTACAAGTATAATTTTGATATACAATACATTTTGAAATAGGCAGTAGAGCTAATTTCAGTACGAATGGGTCGTCTCGGCCGGGGCAGTACTACCCTCACACAAAAGACCATCCTTACTACTACTAACCTAATGACAGCACTCTTGCTGTCGTATTTAGTTGGTGAGTGTGAGAACGGAGGCCCAATCTTTCTGCATCATTCTAATAGCTTCCAGAGGCCGGGAGAATGGTGCAAAAACATCCGAAAAAAGTATTTTGATTTATTATTAATTAACACCTTACTATTTGCTATATACTATTAATTATTACCTTGTTTGCCACCTTTGTAATATAAAAAGAAATGTTTCTCATATCAATCTTTTTAATAAACTGCTTTTACGACTTCGACGAAATGTTCTTTAGAAAACTTCGCTGTAAGACGTTTAATGAAATAAATTCAAAAAGTAACTTGAGTTTTCTTCAAATAGTAAAAGTTTAATGATCTTATAATTTGACTCGAAATTATTAACAATTATTATATTAATACTTAATTTAATTAGTTGCTAGGTTAACTGCGAAATATCACTTTAGTAACTGTTTGACTAACTTCTAAAGTATTATCGTGTCAGTCATAATCTAAGAAATTTCGCTGAACCCAAAAACAGCACATACGTACATAGCTTCCTAAATAATACACGTTACTTGATTTCACTACTTATTTAATTTATTGCACACAATTTAGTTATTGCACATAAAATGAGTTATTAAACTAATAATAAATATAAAACAATATATCAGCATCATCAACCCGTTACAGTCCAATGCTGGATATAGGCCTCTTCCAAGGCACACCACAGAGCTCAATGATACATGATTTATGCTAAGTACCTTGGCGACCGAGCTTTGCTCGGTTAATACTATTTATTATTTAACAACGTCATCTTTTCTCTCAACTAGTTTGTGATGTGTCTGTATTGGAATACCAGTGAGTGTAAAAATACTTAGTAAAATATACATTTATCAGAAAAAGAATATCATATTATAGGGTGGGATGGTAAGTAGTAAAAAACGTAAACCACTTTTAAATAAGTGCGCAAACAAAGAGTTACTTTACCTTATTTACTTAAGTAAGCAATTCTTAAATCAAAAGCGTCAAGTCTATTACCGCTCTTTGAATGCTCTCCTCGAAATTAAGAAGAGGAGGGCTTTAGGCACAGGTAACTTCACTCTTTGATGCAAAAATATTACCTTCATTTATTTATTCGAAATATTTACAATGCGTTTACAGGACACCCATGGAATGAATAGGGGTGGTGACACTTTGTATTCTTAATCCGTCACCACACGGACACATACATACATACATACACTCCCATTATTTATTTGTAGATATTAGTACATTCCAATCTGTTAAAAAATATCTTATAACCCTTTTCTCGCCGTTTAAATACGCAACAACATCGCGTTTATTTAACCTGAAACGCAATGTCCGAGAAATAGTGAGCTGGTTCTGCAACCGCTACAGTAATATTGTATGTTGTATATTTGCTTACCTATTTCTATTTTCATAGAGACCAACTCCATATTCTGCAGAAAACTAGTTAAGACCAACTCTGCGGTTATAATTTGAACTGTAATTTGCTGCTGTCTGCGTCGTAAGTTTGCAAGAAGTACACTAGATCAACGAGACAGTTACATAATGTTTTGTTTTTCAACAGTGGATTTGCTTGTAGCATTTTTAGTATTTCTTAATTTTTAGAGCTATCAGAGATTTAGAATAAATAAAATAATATTGATTAACTAACCCAAAAAAAATTGTATCTGTTTTGAGTGGGGGCCACCAGACTGCCTTCGACGCAGGAAGTAAGGCGATGCTGATCCAAACTATTACGGCTTTGTGAGAAGCTTTTTCACACCCCTCTTAAAGGACCCGAGATCATAATGAGAAGGAAACACGTGAGATGGTAGCGAGTTCCAGTTTTTAACCACTCGGAACAGGAAAGAAGAGCTAAACCGTTTACCTTATCCTACTATTCCCATTACCATTTAGGCATTTCAGCAAAACACACATTCTAATAAACATATGAAAATCAGTTAAATATGTAGTTTCCGAGTTCATCACAATGTTTGCCTACCCTACCCTCACAATGAGGGTGGCGTCCTCTACTCCTGCATTCTGCTCATGCTTTCCATTAAGCAGAAAAGACTCACTTTAGTAGCCATAAATAAAATAAAAAAGCGGTCAAGTGCGAGTCGGACTCGCCCATGAAGGGTTCCGTATCAGCAAGTAATATCATTTAAAAGTTCTTGTAGTTCGTTGTAACTTTGATCGATGTTCTTTTAATAGTGTATTGATTGAATGAAAGGTATTATTATTGCGGTTTACGATTTATGACGTATTAAAAAAAACTGCTTGCTAGATCTCGTTCAAACCAATTTTCGTTGGAAGTTTGCATGATAATGTACAACATATTTTTTTTTAGTTTTATCACTATTATTTTAGAAGTTACATATTTCTACTTTGGAAGTGCCTCTCGCGCAAACTATTCAGGTTAGAAAAAAATGATGTTAGAAACCTCAACATCATTTTTGAACACCTATCCATAGATACATAGAACACGTATGGGTTTGATGAAAAAAAAAAAAGAAAAGTATGGGGACCCCCAAAATGTAATGTTTTTTTTCTATTTTTATGTGAAAATCTCAATGCGGTTCATAGATTACATCTAGTTATCAAGTTTCAAAAGTATAGTTCTTATAGTTACGGATAAAAGTGACTGTGACATACGGACGGACAGACAGACAGACATGACGAATCTATAAGGGTTCCGTTTTATGCCATTTGGCTACGGAACCCTAAAAAACGAGTACTAAATAAAATAGAAAATCATTATATGAACCACATATAAAAAACTGTACTCAAATCTAAAGAATGTTGAGGTAATTAAGTGCAGAGAGATACTTCATTATCTCGACGTAATTCGTATGCGAACTAATACAAGATAATATTATCTTAAAATGAATAGATGCAAGTACACAAGCTTTGCGAGGATGGAAAATACTTACTTCGATGTTTGTATCTGCTTTCCTATTATTTATATTTTCAATCTTAGACATTAGGAATTAAAGTTCAATTTTGAAATTATTTAAGCTGAACCTTACCTTCATAGATTTTATGCATATTTTTGCATATCTATTACTTTAAGACGTGTTCAAAGTACATTAAATATGGGATGTCCCTTAAACTCGATCAGAAGGATTTTAACTCAACATAAATGTCGATTTCGATTATCCTTTTATATTTATAACATAAAATAATCATAATTGTAATCACATCTATAGTTTTTCAATCGCAGTGACAAAAAAATTGCAGAAAGTAAACTTGTAAATTACTAAAATGGAGAACAATTTAACTTAAAATCAAAACTTACTTAATTCTTTGAAAACCTAGAAGCTGCACTCAACTTAAGCAGATTTTAAAAACCGAATTTCTCTCCAAAACTATTTTAAACGGCTAGCGAGGTTTGATTTTTTTAAATCTGGCGGGTGCCAGATGTCGCCGGCCAAGTAAAATTAGTTAAGCTTAATTCGCTTGAGCCTACAACTTTAGCTGCAACGTTTAGTTGGCAGAATGCCAGCTGCCGCAGCCTGCGGAAACTAAGATAGACGACAAAAGAAATAAAAGCTAAAACCATACAGTACGTTGGATAGGTGATAATAATGTTATAATATGTGGTTGCTAATATTTAAATAGTATATAACGTAATAAAGCGCTCATGGCCTTGTGTTATTGGCAGGGTAAGCTATGACGGCGCAGTCAGTTACTAGATGGGTAACCGTTTGTGGCATGATATTATAAGAACGTTTCCGCGATTGATATCACAAAGCATTGTCGTATGTGGGATTTGAAACCACAAAACTTGGCGCAGTAGAAGCGGCCTGGTGACCGCTTAAGCCACTAGACCAATTGTGCAGTTACCGCATACGAGAAAAACTCACAAAAGCTAAAGTTCGATACATTGATTTAAGATAATCTACTTTATTATTCTATTCTAGGTTTATACTTGTTTTTAGTGACATTTATAGTGTCACTTTTCTAGTAAAACTACAACTAATTTTAGATTAATTGATTTGATATAAATTCATATTAGATGTATAGATTCGACCTTGACTTGCATCCTAAATTGAAAACTATTATATTTATTCATTTAATATTGTATTTAATCTTACGTGTTATTTACTCTGCTACATGTTAACTTGTCTGTAACTGTAAAAAGAAAACTGTCTAAGATATTTAAAAGTTTTAATAGTTCCATGGAGTTTCTTGTATTTTCTTCTCCATAGGATCTACCAATTGAAATAGACAATTTGAAAGCCTCACGGCTGCCTACTGACTGACTACATGACGTTTCAAATGTGCCGTTGCATTGGTTTATTTGAAAAAAAAATGATTTGATTTGATAGTTTATTATTTAATTCAAAATATTTTTAAATTCCAGGTGCCCTAAACTAGTGCTAGAAGAGGGTTCCTCTCAAGGAGTCCAGGCGGGCCCACCAGAGGGCGGGGCCCGCCAGTGTAGCAGCTCATTTCTATTGTAAGTTTATTCAAAGTAGTTTTATTTAGTTAAATGTTTTTTAAGGGACCAGTAAAACACATTCTAAAATAATCTCACTTGACAATAATCATTACTAATAATATAACTAAACTATACAGTAACTCCATATGTCTGTATGACACGCTTTCAAGACAAAACTACTAAACCGATTTGGATAAAATTTAATAATCAGATAGCGTAAGCCTGATAAAGGACATAGGTTACTTTTAATGCGATTACCGATATACACGCGGGCGTAGTTACGGATGAAAGCTAGTATATTATAAATAATTGGTGGTTATTTTGGTGGGTAGGTTGTCAGTTTAAGCACTGTAAAGAAATAGAGGGACCCTCTCATAACTATAATTAAATACTTTTTTCGTATTACTGGAAATTGACATTATTTTAAAACGTCTATTCCAAGGTTTTTGCACTCAAACACATAAAATATACACTTAGAAGACTCATTGTTTCATTACTGATATCCGTGCTATGTATTCACGAACTTGCTCTGATACACATTGGCAATATCCGTTGGATAATAAAATATCAATATTTAGCTCGTTAATATAGGTTATAATCTTCAATAGTATGAGATGTACAAATCTACGCAGCTATATTGTATTATATAATTATGTTCTTTTGTATAAATTGTATCTATTTTTTTCAATTTTGGACATCTTGCACACAACGCTATCTAGTCCCAAACTAAGCTGCGCTTTTAGTATGGGTACTAGATAACTAGACAACTGATATAATAGTACATTGTTCACCGAGGGAGGAAAGGAACCGATTACTAGCGAGGGAGCAGTTTGTGGCCCCAAGGCGCAGCCTAGGGCCACAATACTCCCGAGGTAGGAATGGGACTTTCACCCGAGTGCTACACAGTGCTTTATACTACACCTGTGAGGAACATTTAAAGTATTTATAAAATAAAATCAAAACGTAAGACACCATGTAAGACACAATTTAGCTTAGAATTTGACATAATATTTATAAATATTTCGCGCTTCTTTTGTTTTTTTTTATTCTTCACAAAAGGATGTCAGTGGCACGGAGATTCCATATTTAAATTATATGAAAACTCTTTGGGCAGGTGCGCGCCATAGATAAGATAACACATGAGAAATGAAAATTCATACAACTTTCTCTCCCGCTAAAACACGTTAGAAATGGATTTTCATAAATTTTTTCCTCCCGCTTATTTAGGTCAAGGAAAATACTAACTTTCTCTTTTCATTTTCAGGGAATATTGACTACTGTTCCGATCAGGTGTAGTATAAATACATAAATATACCTTTTTCTTTGTAAATACATACAAATTGTACATAGAAAACACTCAGACTCCGAAACTAATATTTGTGGATCACACAAACTTTATCAAACGCGGGAATCGAACCCGAGACTTAAAGCAGTCGCATACGCATACGCTACTACTTCTAGTATAGCTACTACTGCTCTACCAAAGCGGTCTTACTTTGTTTACACAGCGGATAGAATAAGTAACGCGTTCTTGACTTTGATAAATAATAATTTTAACAAAAAGGAACCGACTTCAATGAAAACTATTCCGAGTATCCAAATCGCGACAATTGTGCCTATGATATTTGAGGAGTTCCCTCGATTTCCTTGGGATCCCATCATCAGATCTCGATATGGTGTGGACCTGTGAGCTACGCCCATTCCAATGCAAAAAGAATTTTTGAAATCGGTTCATAAATGACGAAATTATCGCTGAACATACATAAAAAAAAAAAAAAAATATATTCCGACGAATTGATAACCTCCTCCTTTTTTTTGAAGTCGGTTAAAAATATTAGTAAAGATAAAACTTATAAGTGAAAACAAAAGCATCTGATTTGACATCAACAAATATTTAGGAAAAAAATCGCATCAAGTTCAAACACATCACAGTTATATTGTAAACACAAGTCTAAAACATTATTGGCTACATTTTAATATTAGCAAAGAATTTGCGCATCTTACTATTTGAACTATGTTATTAGTTGCAGTGCCAGTGAAACGAAAACATGTTTACTAGGTACTGAAAACATTGTTTTGCAGGTGATAAAAGATGCTTGCTCAAACGAGCTTTTATTACTGTGTTTTTGTAAGTTTTCTTGATATTCGTGTTATGAAAGTCTTTTACATTGTACGTTAATTAACTAGTAAATGAGTTATTGAAGGCATGTTCTAATAAAAAGAAAAAAAATACGTGTGGCGCTCGGGGATTGCCGCGGTATTGCCGCGGTAAAGCTATTGCATACCGGCCGTTATCCGCTGCCTTGACAACACAGTCATTCTAGATTCTTCTTCTTTTTTTTATTTCGTTTTTTTATTACATAGATATGCTCATAATACTAATAAATTCCCTGTTTAGTTGTTATTGTCTTTCGGTTAATAGGATAATTATATTGTTGGGCAATAATATTGTTAGAATGTATGTTGGTAAAAAGACAGTGTATTTTGTTTTGTAAACTTGAATTAATATCAAAGAAAAAAAACTGCATAAATAAAAACAAATAAATAATTATAATTGCATAAGTTGATAAAAAATGCTATACAATAGCTTTACCGCGGCAGTTCCCGAGTGCCACTCGACTTTTTTGTAATAAAATGAAATGGTATGTATTATGTAAATATTTTTTATAGACATTTACCACGTAAGACTTTACAGCCAAAAGGTGGCGGCTATTCTCACGACTCATTCTGGGAAGAAATGTCGAAACAAACCACAGAGATGTTATTTTGTACGTCGTTGATGTTTGTTAAATTAAAATTATGCAGGTATAATATAGGGTATGAATTGGTCCATACAGGCGGCATAAGATCCCCAGCCATCGTGGTACATAACCGGTATCAATCAAGATTAAGTAAGGGCCCGAAGTGCGACACTACCACCAGTAACACATTTGGATAAAACGCAGGCTACTTTGTCACCAAAAATATTTAAATACTCATTAGACCTTCGATGAATCACAAATTATCGAGAAATATCATAAATATGTAACTATGTATTTTGTTGAAAGATAATAAATTTTCCATTGGGCTTGTAGTATATCCTTCTATATTGACGGCTCACAGTCGCACGCGTCCACTCGCTATCGTTGCTAACCATCGACTGAATTGTGTCATCTCGAGATGACACAATGCTTCCTTCTCATTCATTCATAGTGAACGAGTGCATGAATAACTTAGTAACACCTCACTCATTCACAGTGAACGAGTGAATGAATAACTCAATGACACCTCATTCATTCTCAGTTAACGAGTGTATGAATAACTTACTGACACATACACTACAGGGCTGGTTAACGTTCTAAATAATCAGTCTGTTGTTTTGCAATTTTAAATATTTTCAGGTTTTTATAGTATCAAAAACTACTTAAATAGAAGGTTTTATATACAAATCCACTCAGTTTTACAATTGAAACTACTAAAAAGCTTTTAGCATAAAATTATAAACTGTATTCAATGTTTTTGGATCTTAACTTGACAGTTTTATGTCCACACAGATTTACGTACAGTAGTTTAGATTCAGTGAATTAATGAAAAATTAAAAAAAAACATTTAAACTGTACATAATTATTATATAAGGTTTAATATATAAGTTTAGCGTGATTTCAACACGAATGAGCCGAAAGACCACCGTTTTTTTGGTGAGTACGAGAGCTGAGGCCCTATGATGCTGGCCTATTCTTAGATTCTACTGATGCTTTCCATCAGACAGACTAGAATCACTTTGTATCCAATATTAAAACAGAAAACTCGTGTCAGTTATAGTAGATCTACAGATAGTTATATAATATACTAGTTGACCCAGCGAACTTCGTACCGCCCAACTTTAAAATTCCAGAACTTGATCGCAGCGACACCTACCGGGTCCAATTGCGAATCTAAACCATTCCCAGATCCCCTTGAACACACGCAAAAAATTTCATCAAAATCGGTCCAGTCGTTTGAGAGAAGTTCAGTGACATACACACTCACACAAGAATTATATATATAAAGACTAGTTGACCCAGCGAACTTCGTACCGGCCAACTTTAAAATTCCAGAACTTGATCGCAGCGCCACCTACCGGGTCCAATTGCGAATCTAAACCATTCCCAGATCCCCTTGAACACACACAAAAAATTTCATTAAAATCGGTCCAGTCGTTTGAGAGAAGTTCAGTGACATACACACTCACAGAAGAATTATATATATAAAGATATATATATAATTCTTGTGTGTTTTTTTTTTCTGCTGATGAAGTCCATGACAGAGCCATGTGAACGTAAGAACCAAAATATGTATTATACCTCTTATCCAGCATCACGCCGGGGAGTAACAACACGCAGGCGTTCAAAATGAGCTTAAGCATTACACTGTAATGACACACAATGTGTTTATGTGTGTGTGAAATTCTCTTTTTTTGTTTTAAATTGTTATGTGTGAGGTCCTAGCTACAGACGATTGTTTTTTTATGCAACTACAAAATGTGTGTGTGTGTGTAGATTTGTATCTGTGTTACTTTATGAACTGGTCTTCAACATATATTTCTATATGCTCATATTATAGCCAACATTCATGGATTCAAGAAACTTGAAAGTGACATGAAGTAAAATATTTATAACTAAAACAATGTCCATAAAACACATACGAATGACGAGTAGTGAGTTATAAAACATATTTCTACAAGAGTTATGAATATTGCAACACATGAAACCTGCACATTAATAATTTTATTTCCTTGACAATATATCCTGCTGACTATTCCACAGGAATGTCATAGCGTTTATGTAAAATATAGGATTCTACCATTTGCCGCGTATATGTCGGTTACAGTCATGTTACAGTGGCAAAAAGTAGGCTATGTTATTCTCCAAGGTCCAATCCATCTCTATACTAAAAGTCGTTATAGTCATGGAAGAGTAACAGAACCTTTGAATTTATAATATTTGTATTTATTAAATTATGCCCATGATGCCAATGATTGTTGTGGTGGTTTACTATTTACTCGACTTGGCCAGAAGTAGGATCGTGTTTGTCGAGTGTATGTACGTAATTTTCTTTCTTGTTTAAATGATTTGAAGTAATGTATATTTGAGACACTCTTGAGACACTGATAGATTGTACTGCCACTGATAGTAAAAACTATCACTGAGTACATGAAAATTAAAATCGCAGTGTTACCGACAAAATTTTGCACCAAATTATAAATTGTGACATAGTCGTATTTTTATTTCTTTAATATTATCTTTACATGACTTCATCTCTTGCTCTTAAATAGTTCTGCCTTGCTGGTCTAGTGGTTATCATATGCGGCTGCTGAGCAAGAGCCTCGGGTTCGAGTCCCGGGTTGGACCAAATATTTGTTTCAGAGTCTGGGTGTTTTCTAGGTATAATATGTATGTATTTACAAAAAAAGGTATGTTTATGTATTTATATCAGTTGTTTAGTACCCATAGCACATGATCTGCTTAATTTGGGACTAGATGACGTTGGTGTAAGATGTCCGAAATATTTATTTATAGTTATAGTTCAAATAATGATAAAACCCTGATTTTTTACCCGTGATTGATTTTAGAAAATTAGATTAAATTACTCCTTTCCCGTTTTTCATATTTTAATAAATGATGAGACTAATGCCTTATTTAACAAACTTATAAGTCAGGTTTACTTAGTATATCTACTAATCTACTGTATTTAATTGTTTTAAATGTATATATCTGAATTTGTAATAAGGTATCCCTTTGATGTTTTCTTCGAGAAATTGTATAACGCTTTGTGTACTATGCAAATGTAAAGAAAATACTAAGAAGCTTGCTGGAGGGTGTCTTGGTGTTGTTCAAATATTTATATATGAAATAAGGTTTATGTTAAACTGAAATTAAAACTAAATACTAGATTACAAAGTTATATGTGTGACAGCTATGTAGTATAATGTTCTTAAGTAAAAAAAGATATTTAGTAATAAAATTTGGTTTTTCTTCATCTTTCTATCCTTTTTTATTCCCAAGATTATTTGGGTTCAGCTACTAGTTAAATCGGTTGTACCTGTATTTCAGTTCTTCCACGGAGTGACTGGCATCTGACCTCCACAATCCTGAGGGCAAATTGAACTCGAAGGTAGTAACTAAATGTTAAGTTTTTAAAATAAACAAAAAATCGTTTACACAGTATTTTTAAGTTTCTTAAACTCTTGTCTGTAACTAGAATCTGTAAAATAAAATTTAATTCCTGGACTTGGTATCAATAGGTTTTAATAAACAAGAGTTATTGTTGCAATAATGGTACTTTGATTTTGAAACACAGAAAAAGAACGAGTGTAGAACGAATTACAGACGGACTTACAGGATTTAAGCAATTAATATTTCTTGTGTGAAAAATATTGCTACACGGCATTAAGGTCGCTTTCACAGTAACCAACTATAAAGATAGGAACTTCTTATGTTAAAAAGTCTTTTTATTCAACATGTTTCTGTAAAACCATTTTAATTTCATATATTAGTTGATGAATCATGAAATTAGATTCTTCAAATTCAAATTTTACTGCGTGTCCTTTCAAAGAATTTAAAGAGCTTCAATATGGGTGATGGATCAAAGTATATTTTGCAATATGTATTGATGTAATAATATTTTGAGGTATGTCTTTAGAAAACAGTAGATATATGAAGTGGAAGCTCCATTTCTTAGGAAAAATAAGCTCGGAAAAATAAAATAAGAGATTTTATTTTATCATGAGGGTCTACAAATGAGTAATTATTTTTCAACAATGGATTTTCGCCATGTAATGCTTAATTCATTATGTTATTCTATATCAAGTAGAGAGTAATTAATCTACTTCATGAAGTAGGAAATATTTTTAAGGTGTTGTTGTACGTGTTTGCATGTATAGGTGTGTGTATGTGTACGCGCGAGTGATGTATATGTATGTGTATAAGCATGTTCAAAATCGCGATATACTTACGTGTTCGTAATCCTACTAATCTTACTTAATATTATAAACGCGAAAGTTTGTGAGTGTGTATGTATGTTTGTTGCTCTTTCACTCAAAAACTACTGAACGGATTTGGATGAATCTTTACAGTAATATTATAGCTTATATATCAGAATAACACAAAGGCTACTTTTTACTGCATTAATCGAGATATATTTTATATCTATTTATAAAATATATCTCGATTTTATAATCTATATTATGAAAATACACAAATCGTAGATGTCAAAATATATCACTGTTTATCTCATGTCAAAACTTCACAGGTTCTAGCAACCTTGCATATAACACACTTGCATAGCAACCATAATTATAGTTTCCCGAAAATACGCGGGTAACACCGCAGGGCGCAGCTAGTTACAAATATTTTTTTCAGCGTCATTAATTATTTCTATGTATATGTATTATTGTAGTTATAGAGAAGGAAGATTTTAATTTAGAGTCTCACAAAGAAGCGGTCAACAAAGTTAATTAACTTTGGATGAATTTTGGTTGTTTAACTTATTACCTTGAAGTTAATTTTAGTTTCGTGTCTCTTAATTAAAATTAGCATAATATTATACATAAAAATTTCAGCTAAAGCACTTTGGGTAATGCGAAGTGAGATTAATATAAAGTGTGTTTGTTGTATGATCACTAACCTTTAAAATTAAAGTAGTTAGCTAGCATGCAGAGCTTGGACAAATAATATATAGGAAGGATAACATTGACAATGCGATACTCTAAATCTGTCAATCTATGCAAATAAATAAAATTAGAGTATCTGTATGTAATATCAAATGAATTATTTTCTACCAAAAACAATGTCTGTCTGTTTGTTGCGGCTAATCAGAATAATAATAATAAGACAGAAAGCTGATGAAACAAGGAGTAACTTAGGTAACTTTTTTTAAACTAGCTTGGTTTCCCTGCGTTACTTGGGATATACAGCAATAGTTAGAGAGGTTCTGAAATCATCTCATTCAGGTATCATCTCGTGTAGTAAAGCGGTTGAAACCGGCATACGGGGTGATTTGAGTGACATGATCATTTACATCAATTACTCTTGAGTTCCCTAAGACCAGGATATCTCAAGGCATTTTACAGCCCATCAACAAAAACATTGGTATAATTTCAACGTCCTATCCTATTTTTTTAAGTGGATACAGACCTTAACAACTTTTTCAAGTAACAAAATTATCTGAAAATAATCATGTTTTCGAACGTCTCTCTTTTGTAAGGTTTTACTAAAATGTTTCCATACAAATTAATGAAAAGCTATTTTCGACAGCGAGACGAACAGAAATTATAGAATTAATTAATCTTTTTGAGTCATGGTAGGCTATGGTTACTAAAAGCTTCTTGTTGTCGAAAATATATAATGAAACAGCAGGTTTATTTACGTATTATTGGATGTTAAAGCCGAAGTTTCAAAACAAGTTTTTCTTTACCCCATTTGAGTAAGTGAGTACGTAAAGCCGTCGGTCCCAGTTGTCATGAACATCTATGGCAGTCGTTATTGGGATGTCATTGCCCTCAAATTTACTGACAACTAGTTGAACCTACGAATTTTAGTTCTCCCTTAGGGTTGCGGAGGTCCGATGCCAGTCGTTCCGTGGAAAAACTGATATTCAGGTAAAACCGATTGCACTAGTAGCCGAACCCAAATAATATTGGGAATAAGGCTAGGAAGAAGAATTTGAGTAAATGTTGAGAATGACGCTAAATTCAGTTCCTTCAGGTTACATAGACATCTTTTCTAATAGTCTGGTTGAATTTAAATGTTTACTTGTTGTATTACCTACGTTCTGTTTAAATTCATATAAAAATAATATATAAATATGTGTCTGTTGAATATGTAACTACCACTATTTTTTACTAACTTTACTGTTATATTTTATTAATTTTAAGAATTCTAAGTCACAAATGTAGGTTTATAAAGTAAAACTACCATGAACTGTCTTAAATTACTTACTAAGAAGATTTTTTACAAAAATGAAGCAAGAAATTCAATTCTGAACACATTTTGAATTCAATGAACCCTCCACGGCAGGTATTTTGTAGTAAATATAAGAAATTATAGTGAAAATATACGGTTATTACGCTGGAGCGATATCATCTTTGGTAACATCTTGTACGGTTTCCCCGAGTAACTTAATTTAATTTGGTTACGTGCTGGAAACCGCACGTACATGTACCTTTATAAAAATACCGATGTTTTGTTAAATTTACAAAATAAATAAACCAAGAAAAATAAATTAAATAGAAGTGTATATATGTTATATCAAATGAGATATATCAGATAAAAGATATACCCTGCTAAAGTCTTTGCTATGTTTGTTCATGAGGTGATGTATAAAGAATATTGCTACTAACGTTGTGAGTGATGAAATAGCCGATCAAGGCAGCAAAAATTCCTTGGATATTGACACTGCAAGTACTCTGAAAAAAACTATTTACCAACCCATTTAGGGAGCATATAGTAGTCCGAAAACTTATGTTAAGAGGCTAGTATAGTTAGTATAACAATAAAAAATAAAAGTAATATAGATAGTATAACAGTAGGTTTTTAAAGACTTGATGATATTTCTATATTCTGTACCGTTATTTTTTCAATTATATTCAAGCGGGGCGTGAAAATACAACTTATTAGGTCGCCATAGTGTGATTCGTCATACTGCCTGCATTTTCAGTGAGTATGGCGACCCCCACTTTTGGATTCTACTCATGCTTTCCATCAGGCTTGGCAGAATCCCTTTGGCAGGCGTTAAATAAAAGAAAATACAAATTTCCTACAAATATCATTACGTTTTATATGTGTAAAGTCCTTTATTTAGCGTTTTAGCAAAGACAATGGTAATTTATCTGCATAAAATGCTTGTAGTATGGGTAAATGAATCTTTGTTCCTGGTTCATTTGTTACAATGTACAATTCAGGCAACTCGCCAAAAGATAAGCCACTATGATATTAGTTTCTATTGTGTATTATGCTGTGTCCTTCGTATACAAATACGAGGAGAATTTGGAGATATGAAAATTAATTATTGCAATTTTCAGTTCATGTTTTTGCAATGGTATGTAGTTGTAAATAAGTACACTATTGGTTCATTTTTGTCAAAAATATATCTCATCGTAATGTCCTTTTCTAAGGTTCCGTAGTTCATGACTCGGAACCCTTATAGATTCGCCATGTCCGTCCGTCCGTCCGTCTGAAAGAAAGAACGAAACTAAATAACTTATTAAAGTTAACATAACAATTGTTTATTGGACAATATTTTAAATCTACATACCTTTATGGGTGACTACGGAACCCTATACTTTGCGTGGCCTGACAAGCACTTGGACAATTTTATTTTACATACCAATTCTATTTCTAGAATTTCATTTGGTGATAGTTACTTACCATAAGGCCTTTAAATACCCTCTGCTGACATAAATTTAATAATAATATATTCCTAATGCGGAGTTGTCTTTAAAAAAAGCTTAACTGCATCAATGATTATTCAGTATCATCATCATCATCATCATCAACAGCCTTCAACAGTCCATTGCTGGACATAGGCCTCTCCTTGAAAAGGAGGTATTGGCCTACTATACCACGCTGGCCAGACGGGTTGGTATAGGGTTGGTTTCAAGTTTTCCTTCTCTTTGCTTTGATGTTGTCTTGCGTAGTTTATCCCTTAGTCGCCTTTTACGACACCCGCGCGGGATAAATAGGAGTGGTGACACTCTGTATTCTTAATCCGTCACCACACGGACAAATATTGGGAATAAGGCTAGGAAGAAGAAGAAGTTAGTGTAGTAGTAGTTTTTTCTTCAAATATGGAAAAATAAAACTTACAAAATACGTAAATACCTACATAAAATCACGCATTTTAAGCTATTGTATAGCTTTTATCGCGGGCATTGAGCGTGGCGAACGAATCAAGAAATTCCGTAACGAAAAAACCTAACACCCTAAAAAAGGATAGAGATATGATCGTAACTGCAGTGCGACAAGGACGTGGTGCTCTATAGGCAGATTGGCGCATGCGTGCTGCTGCCACCGGCCGTTATCAGTTGCCTTGACAACACAGTAATTCTAGATTCTTCTTTTTTTATTTCGTTTTTTTATTCCATAGATATGCTCATATTACTAATAAGTTCTCTGTTTAGTTGTCATTGTCTTTCGGTTTATAGGATAATTATATTGTTTGTCAATAGTAGTGCTAGAATGTCTGTTGGTAAAAAGACAGTGTATATTGTTTTGTAAACTTGAAATAATATTAAAGAAAAAAAAATACTGCAAAAATAAAACATGAAATAATTATAATTTCTTATGTTGATAAAAATGCTATGCAATAGCTTTACCGCGGCAGTCCCCGAGTGCCACACGACTTTTTTTACAGAGGGGTAGGCAGCGACAAATGATCTCCACTTCCTACGGTCTTAAAACATTTCTTCATCTTTCTCAATATTCATAATCGATTCCTGGTGTTCTTCACGTGGCCTTTTTATAAAACATCACAATTTGGTCGATAAATATTCGCCGTGTTAAATAACTCAAAATATAAACACTTTATTAAGCGCTTTCAATTTAAAAAGTTTTGAAATGAGTTCAACTAATAAAATCTACTTCGAAACCGAACTAATAAAAACTAATTTCAAATACTGCAGATTCAAAGACTTTGTGACTGTGTAGCTTGAAACCAATTTCAAGTTATCGATGTTAAGAAGTAAGTTTTTTTTTTCAAGGAAAAACAATTCTACTATTTCAGCGTTGCTATAATTGCAAAGCTAAATCTTTATGATCAAAGTAGGTGGAGTAATATTTTTTAATGTTTTTTTCAGATAGGTGGAACCCATGAATACACATATTGAATACACAATTGAAAACAATGAATAATTTGTATATAAGTATAAATGAAATAGTAGAAATTAAAAGGCATTAGAACAAGCAGTAACACATTTCTAACATCTGTTTATTCAAAAATATATTATCAGATTCAATTACTTATGTGCAATAATAAATACAGTTTCAAGAACTGTGTTATTCAGATCGTCAACTCATTTTATACCCACTATGTTTGTTCTCAGTAACGAACCAACATGCATTTTGTTAGTGTTCTATTTAGAACTAATATTTACCTAACAGCTCACCAGTATTGAGTGTTTCGAATTAGATTTGTACTAAATTAATTATTTTGATTTCACCGGCATAACAGGCCTACATTTTTTAAATGTATTTTAGTGCTAGAATAGCTAGAATATCTCCTCCAAAAAGCGCCTTATTGAAGCAAACTCTTTTGGCCAGTTCTGGCTAGTGTGGTGGTATAGGATGATAAAGTGACCTTTTGAAGAAGAGGCTTTTAGTACTGCCGCGGTCGAGCCGGCCCATTCGTTTTCAAATGAGCGTGGCTCAATAGCCCCATGATTTGTAATGAAAAAGTGGAAGCATAAAATCGACTCATTACGATGGACATACAAAAATGCAATACTGTAATGTCTTCGAGTTGTCTAGGCTTATTTTTCAAAAACAATATGCAGTTCTCGACTAGCTTCCTCGATGTTTTATTTAAAATAAATTATATCTCATTTGAAAACAATGTTCTAGGTTCTAGGTAAAAAGTTCTAGGCAGGGTTTTAAGCTGTATTAGTATCATACAGAAATAGACAGTAATACTTATGCATTGTTTTACTTCAAACATAATTCTCATCAAGAATTTAAATATAAAACAATGACGTGAAACATAGTACTTAAAAGGATCGACCAAAAACGGTAGCGTAAAAGATACAAGTCTAGGATGGGAACCTAAACTGAAACTATGAAACATCGAAAAGATCAGAATGCATAATAAAATTACCAATTTAAAGTTTCTACTCTCTAACAAAATAAATACAGTAATTCAATATTGGGATAGAAAATATAACGGATAAATTGCTTTTAGTCAATCGTAGTTTAGACTTGATTAACTTGGATTAATCTAATCGCTCAAATAATTGATGAATAAAATTAACCTTTAAATCTATCGAACAAAATTAATCAACCGTCAGCGAGCTTTTGCAATTGCTTTTGGGTCTTTATAATGGTTATATTTGTTTATCATTTCCTTGTGTAAATTTGTATTCGAGCAAGTTACATCAATCGTGATAGGAACACATTGAGTAATTAGTAACCTATTTTATTTATTTATTTTTAGCTGATTTGAGGCTGATACTGTTTTATTTCATGCTTTATTAAAAATAAATATCCTCATGATAATTTTTATGATGTAATTTTTTCTTAATGATCATACAAAAAAATTATTATATATTTTTTATAATACTATTACTTTTATTTCTATAGCTTGTAATGTCAAGTTATCCCTGTCATTTTAAAGTTATCGGTGAACAGAAATCAGAGAAAAGCAAGTGAAAACAAACTTTGGAGATCCTGAATTGCCAAATTTGTACCATTATGGTTTAAGTGTTATAAATAAGTCATCATCATCACCTGCTTATTGCAGTCTAATGCTGGATACAAGCGTCTCTCACTGCATTCTATTCTGATTGGTTTTGGGCTTCTGACATTATAATTAATACGTAGACTGCATGACTGCTGTGCTAGAGGTCTCGGGTTCGATTTCCAGGTTGGATCAAATGTCTTTTGGGTGTTTTCTATGTATAATATGTATGTATTTAGTAAAAAGGTATGTTTATATCAGTTGTCTAGCACCCATAATACAAGTTCTGCATAGTTTGTGACTAGATGATTTTGTGTGAAAAAATATTTAATGGTTATTAAACGAAGTGAAATAGATTCAATCAACGAATATATTTAATTTAATGTAAAACAGGTTTAACTTTAAAAATAAATTAGTTTTCACTGAATGAAAAATTTAGTTTAATGAACTGAGTTTTTATTGAATAGAATTTAAAAGAACATTAACTTAAGCCTACACAAATGGCAAAAGCTTCTTCAAATAACTTGTTAAGTAACACAAAACCTAGCGAAAAAGACACCGTCGCTTGTAAAATGTTGTTTCGAATAATAACATCAGCATTAACTGTTGACAACGTTTCCAATGAAAGACTTGCACTTGTATAAATAAACTGCAAAAGAGGTGGTGCGAATTTCATTTTGTTATATTGTAATTTAAATTTTAATTTGCTTAGACGATACTGTTAGCGTGGTAAATTTAATTATTATTAGCGAATATAAACCAAACTCGTATTTAAATACTGTTTATAAAATTGTTTACTGTGCTATTTTTCTATTCATACCATTAACCCGTTAGTGCGTGACGGATTAAGAATACAAAGTGTCACCACCCCTATTCATTTCATGGGTGTCGTAAGAGGCGACTAAAGGAACAAAATAAGCAGCTAACATCACTGTCAAGAGAAGGAAACTTGAAACAAACCCTTTACCATACCATCTGGCCAGCGTGGTATAGTAGGCCAAAACCTCCTTTTAAAGGAGAGGCCTATGTCCGGTGGTGGACTGTTAAAGGCTGTTGATGATGATATACGAGTAAACCTACTTTACCCTATGCAGTACAGTAACTTTGATGTTGAAACACGAGGGATTGTCTTATTAATAAAGCAGGCAAGCAGTAAGTAAGTTTTGCTTACACTTTGCACCAATACTCAAGACGCAGTTAAAATTATTTTTATTGATATCTAGGTAAGAAAAATCAATCATATATGTATTACATATCAATTAGATATCTCACAATGAAAACATATCTTTATATTCTATTGTATTAAAAAATCATCAATAATTCTACAAACTACCTACAAGGTTTTATTAAAATATCATGTCTAAATCTGCAATTTGCTTAATGTAAAATTGGGTATGATATTGACATGATGAAAAATTCCTACTACAGTTTACTGTGGCTATACAGAATTATATCTAAGTTTTTCCCTGCGTATTAATTTCAATACTTATATCAACGCCATCTAGTACTCAACAAGTACTTATATATGAAGAGAAACCTCATTATTTCAGGGTTACCAAGTTATTAAAGGCACTTACATACGGTTTTATAGTGCCATAAAATCGCTTCATAGCTTTTATTACTAGCTGGTAATTGTTAAAGTCGTATAACGTGCTGATAAAGTCATCGAGTCGATTATGAGAGTATCGATTTCGATCTTTAATATTAAGACTTCGAAATGTAATATCGATTATAGAAAATTAAGTAAATAACTATATTGTGTTTCCCTAAAGCTAAGTAAAAAACACTTAGCTTTTAACTTATGTAGCTACACTAAGTTCAAGTTGTATGTTCAATACACCTTTCAACAGCAAACCTTTCATCAACTGTAGTGAAGTTCTTGCATTATGCAGAAAAAAACTGTTAATTTATAATTATACCAATAGTCAATTTCGGCTTTCAAAACAATGCACTTTCTACCCTACTAGAGCCCCAATATTCTTAATGCAACAATTCTAATTCAATAACAAGACTGCTAAAATAAATAGATTTCAAAAACATCTGTATTTCTATTAAGAAAAACTAATTTACCTGGTTGTAATTAAAAAGAAAGAAATTCTGAAACTATAATAAAAATATGATTTTATAGAAAAGTTCTAGAACAAAACATTTTGGATAGCTTTATTCATTAATAATTAAAGTTTGCTCTGGCCCCCTAGCCAAGGAGCAACCGTTTTTCGTTCTCCATTTTATTTATGTATTCTCTTGTTTTATTGGCTAATATTTTATTTTGATCACGTGACTGAGTGTCTTAAGTATTAAAAAATATACCTACTCATCCTCCTTGCCATTATTCCTAAATTTATTTGGGGTCGGCTAAGTTCAACCGGTTTTACCTGAATTTTAGTTTTTACACAGAGCGACTGGCATCGGACCTCCGCAACCCTAAGGGAGAACTGAAATTCGAAGATTGAACTAGTTGTCAGTATATTTGAGGGCACTGACTTCCCAATAACGATTGCCATAGATGTTCATGACAACCGGGACCGGCACGGGCGATAATCACTGCTAAACTTCCAAACTCCGGGCAGCTAGAAATCCTATGAAAATCCCAAAAACACTTTTTGGCCCGACCCGGGATTTGAACCCACCTCTTGATTAGCAGTCGCATACGCTAACCATTTGACCAACGAGGCAGTTAAAAATCTATTACGTAAAAATATAATAATATATAGTGGCAATGGTTGACTCAGAAATTTAATTTATGTCACTACAATACACTCACTGTACTGATAACGATTTCATTAAATCTCCATAAGTCGTTTCAAATTTTAATAAACGCTGATTGGTACTAAGCAGGACAATAATTCAGAAAATTTACTAAACATCTGTCGTAAGCTATACTGCTGGTGTTGACAAGAATTTAATTAAAATATAAACCGTCTGGAGAAGCAGAACATTAAATCAATGTGTTGTAATTATATTTGAAAGCTATAATACACAACCGTTTCTGTTCTGAGATACACGGTTTGAGTGGTTTCATTCTCGATTCCTCGTCAATTGTCTAATATGTTTTTGGTGAAAATATACTTCAGTACAAATAATCTAATTATCCCATCGTACCTTATACGTTTTATATAGCCAATATGTCAAGATGCGAATTAAAGGCCTAAAACTAAGAAAAAATGTATGAGCGCTCGTAACGGATCAATTATCAAAATATTCAAATTCAGATACATCAGCATATCGCGGACATAAAAAAGGCATCAGAGGGTACATAAACCTACATTAAGCCCGAGTTTATCCTATCGTTTGCGATGTCATATCTTCGCGTTTTTATGTCTGAATGTGTGGCTGCTGAAGCGAGTAATGGGGCAATTTGCCTAATGCCCATTTTTACTGTGCGAACACAACTGTAAGGCGTATGTAAAAGTATTAGTTCTTATCTACTCGTATGCGAGAGTAAGTAGTAATGTGGTATAAAATGAACATATATATGGACTATCTCAGTATAAAAATGTACCTATATTGGAGAAGCGACGGACATACGAAAATGCAATACTGTAATGTCTTCGAGTTGTCTAGACTTATTTTTCAAAAACAATATGCAGTTCTCAACTAGCTTCCTCGATGTTTTATTTAAAATAAATTATATCTCATTTGAAAACAATGTTCTAGGTAAAAAGTTCTAGGCAGGGTTTTGTAAGTGTATAAATTAAGCTGTATTAGTATCATACAGAAATAGACAGTAATACTTATGCATTGTTTTACTTCAAGCATAGTTCTGATCAAGAATTTAAATATAAAAAATGACGTGAAACATAGTACAGAGTTAAAAGGATAGACCATAAACGCTAGCGTAAAAGATACTACAAGTCTAGGATGGGAACCTGAACTGAAACTACGAAACTTCGAAAAGATCAGAATGCATAATTCAATTTCCAATTTAAAGTTTCTACTCTCTAACAAAATAAATACAGTAATTCAATATTAGGATAGAAAATATAACGGATAAATTGCTTTTAGTCAATCGTAGTTTAGACTTGATTAACTTGGATTAATCTAATCGCTCAAATAATTGATGAATAAAATTAACCTTTAAATCTATCGAACAAAATTAATCAACCGTTAGCGAGCTTTTGCAATTGCTTTGGGTCTTTATAATGGTTATATTTGTTTATCATTTCCTTGTGTAAATTTGTATTCGAGCAAGTTATATCAATCGTGATAGGAACACATTGAGTAATTAGTAACCTATTTTATTTATTTATTTTTATCTGATTTGAGGCTGATACTGTTTTATTTCATGCTTTATTAAAAATAAATATCCTCATGATAATTTTTATGATGTAATTTTTTTCTTAATGATGACTTTTTGTATCATAGTTTTTTTTTTTTATATTACTATCATTTTTATTTCTATAGCTTAAAATGTCAAGTTATCCCTGTCATTTTAAAATGATCGGTGAACAGAAATCAGAGAAAAGCAAGTGAAAACAAACTTTGGAGATCCTGAATTGCCAAATTTGTACCGTTATGGTTTAAGTGTTATAAATAAGTCATCATCATCACCTGCTTATTGCAGTCTACTGCTGGATACAAGCGTCTCTCACTGCATTCTATTCTGATTAATACGTAGACTGCATGACTGCTGTGCTAGAGGTCTCGGGTTCGATTTCCAGGTTGAACCAAATGTGTTTTGGGTGTTTTCTATGTATAATATGTATGTATTTAGTAAAAAATATAGTATTGTTATATCAGTTGTCTAGCACCCATAATACAAGTTCTGCATAGTTTGCGACTAGATGATTTTGTGAAAAAAAATATTTAATGGTTATTAAACGAAGTGAAATAGATTCAATCAACGAATATATTTGATTTCATATAAAAAGTTTTAACTTTAAATCAAATTAGTTTTTACTGAATGAAAAATTCAGTTTAATGAACTGAGTTTTTATAGAATAGAATTTAAAAGAACATTAACTTAAGCCTACACAAATGGCTAAAGCTTCTTCAAATAACTTGTTAAGTAACACAAAACCTAGCGAAAAAGACACCGTCGCTTGTAAAATGTTGTTTCGAATAATAACATCAGCATTAACTGTTGACAACGTTTCCAATGAAAGACTTGCACTTGTATAAATAAACTGCAAAAGAGGTGGTGCGAATTTCATTTTGTTATATTGTAATTTAAATTTTAATTTGCTTAGACGATACTGTTAGTGGGGTATTTAGTTAGTGGGAAATTCGAAGATTGAACTAGTTGTCAGTATATTTGAGGGCACTGACTTCCCAATAACGATTGCCATAGATGTTCATGACAACCGGGACCGGCACGGGCGTTAATCACTGCCAAACTTCCAAACTCCGGGCAGCTATTAGGAATTTCCTAAGAAAATCCCAAAAACACGTTTTGGCCCGACCCGAGATTTGAACCCGAGACCTCTTGATTAGCAGTCGCATCCGCTAACCACTAGACCAACGAGGCAGTTAAAAATATACCTACTATTACGTAAAAATATAATAATATATAGTGGTAATGGTTGACTCAGAAATTTAATTTATGTCACTACAATACACTCACTGTACTGATAACGATTTCATTAAATCTCCATAAGTCGTTTCAAATTTTAATAAAGACTGATTGGTACTAAGCAGAACAATAATTCAGAAAATTACTAAACATCTGCTGGTGTTGACAAGAATTTAATTAAAATATGAAACGTCTGGAGAAGCAGAACATTAAATCAATGTGTCGTAATTATATTGGAAAGCTATAATACACAACCGTTTCTGTTCTGAGATACACGGTTTGAGTGGTTTCATTCTCGATTCCTTGTCAATTATCTAATATGTTTTGGTGGAAAGATTCTTCAGTAGAAATGATCTAATTATCCCATCTTACCTTATACGTTTTATATAGCGAATATGTCAAGATGCGAATTAAAGGCCTAAAACTAAGAAAAAAATAGCATGTATAAGCGCTCGTAACGGATCAATTATCAAAATATTCAAATTCAGATACATCAGCATATCGCGGACATAAAAAAGGCATCAGAGGGTACATAAACCTACATTAAGCCCGAGTTTATCCTATCGTTTGCGATGTCATATCTTCGCGTTTTTATGTCTGAATGTGTGGCTGCTGAAGCGAGTAATGGGGCAATTTGCCTAATGCCCATTTTTACTGTGCGAACACAACTGTAAGGCGTATGTAAAAGTATTAGTTCTTATCTACTCGTATGCGAGAGTAAGTAGTAATGTGGTATAAAATGAACATATATATGGACTATCTCAGTATAAAAATGTACCTATATTGGAGAAGCAGTTTATACATATATTTATTTATCTATATATTTATACTTGAAGCAAACACTTTGTACCATTTTTACGAAAATTACGTGTACGGAGGAGTATGTAATTTAGAACAATTATAATTTATGTTGACTAGGAGTGCAAGAAGCTATTTTGTTCAAATATGCATAAAAAATCATTATAATCAATAAATAAAACGTCACACACACTACAATGTATTTGTCACACACACACACGTATAGATACTCTTCTGTCAAATTAACATTGTAGCGTATATCGCCTTGGCGATATAGTTGCCCGTCGAAATAGCGGGAGTCACATAGAAACAAAGCACGGGCGTAAAACAGGTCGTGAAACTTGCTGTGATTTTTATCACGTCTTATATGTTTTCATTCTGACTGCCTTTTTGGTCTAGTGGTTAGTGTATGCGGCTGCTGATCAAGAGGTCTCGGGTTCGATTCCCCGGTCGGACCTAATTTTTGTGTGATCCACAGTACAAAAAGTATATGTATTTATATCAGTACCCATAAAGCTTCGTTTGGGACTAGATGACGTTTGTGTGTATCTGTCCGAAATATGTATTCATTTTACTTTTATGGTCTGCGGGTCCGCAACCGCTGCGATCACTTCTATAAACCGCTTCGTGAGTTTATTTCAGATTTAGCCTTCAGTGTTGGATATCTGTTGGATAATGGTCAAGTCTCTGCTAAGGAGCTCCTTTTTGTCACTAGTCACTTCTACATCTCTTCTGGGAAACAGGAATAATCTAATTGTTGTGTGTTGTAATCTTGAGTCTCAGTATGTATGTTAGATTAATATTATCATTTAAATATTTAAATGTACGAATTTGTGCTTTGCAAGTAACATTTTAGTATCTATAATCGTCATATATGTTGCGACACGGCTCTGAAATTGGAAAGGGAAGATCTCAAATATTGTGAAACGTAGCGCAAAGGGGAAATGTTTTCCCTGGAATCAGAAATAAAAGATAAAATTCCAGGTGCCTGATTACGTTTTACCTGAAAGAGTAATCTTATAATGTGAATTTCTACAAAGGAATTTCGTTTTCTTGTTATAAAAATAAAAATATTGCAATAAAACAAAAACTTTTCCTAATAAAATTTAAAGCCGAGCTGAGCAATTAAAAACTGAAACTCACTACCAGCTCACCTGTTTTCTTCGCAATATGATCCCGGGTCCTTAAGAGGGGCGTGAAAAAGCATCTACCGGGGTCGCCATCGCCACATCACCACATCACCTGCATTCGCAGAGAGTGTGGTGTAACTGATGCTTTCCATTAGGTAGAGTAGTCACCTTGGCAGGCTATAACTGCTGGACTGCCTTCTTGGTCTAGTGGTTTGCGTATGCGGCTGCTGATCAAGAGGTCTCGGGTTCGATTCCCGGGTTCGACTAAATATTTGTGTGATCCACAAATATTTGTTTCGGAGTCTGGGTGTTTTCTATGTATAATATGTATGTATTTACAAAAAAAAAAGTATGTTTATGTATTTATATCAGTCATTTAGTACCCATAATACAAGCTCTGCTTAGTTTGGGACTAGATGACGTTGTGTGTAAGATGTCCGAAATATTTATTATTATTTATTATAAATAAGAAAAAACTTGTCAAAATTTGATAGGCGAGTCTCAATTGAAATGTAAAAAGCGATGGATTAAATAATGGTTGAATTCTAAAACATATTTGTAAGAAACTATTCGTAATCTGAACGCTATCTTCTCTTCAAGATAACAGTCAGCTCAAACATTACAAATGTATTTAGTTTGGACCAACTAATGCTCGTTTATCAGGTATAATGAAACTATTAGCCTATCTACAATTAATGTTTAACTTAGTCTATTTCAGCTAAAGAGATACTAGGTACAATTTATGACTCGGAAACTAGTACTTGACCGCCTGAAACTCTGTTAATAGTTAGACTTAGGTTTGTATCCATTCCTTGGGGAATAGCGTTAAAGACTATTTGCTCTTTAATATATTTTTTGGTTTATTAGTGGGTATTTAATATCTGCCTCCTTGCCAATAATCCTAAGGATACAGTAAAGGATATGGATGTGGAATGTAAAAAAAAAGGAAACAGCTTGATACTTAATATTTACACTTGACTAGCTTTCGCCCGCTGCTCCCCCCGCGTCTTTGTCAGTTATCGCCTTAAAAACGGCATTTGTCCTTTCTCCTTTTTTTTAGACTGTCTGAGTAGTAAATTTGGTACAAATTATCGCGAACAGACAGACAGACAAACGCTTCAGAGGACTTTACTTTATAATATGTAGTGACATTTGTATGGACTTAAATTAAATTAATTTCTTTTCTGTGCCATAACCACCATATTAAATAACTGTTACCGATATTAGCTTTTCATGGAGGTTAATGTTTAAATGATTACTATCGAATTGATTTCGATTGATTGATTACAAATTTCTGACATCGACTATTTGTATTCCACAGAACTTTTGTGAAATTAAGTATAACATCCTATAATCCTCTGTGATTTGGTTTATAAATTGATTACTTAATTTACTAGTCAAGAAGATATATGAATAAAAAAATATATTTGGATGAGTAACTAATAAAATTAAATTGGTGGCTAGGAAGTTAGAGTTAACTGGAAAAACTCAGAATTTTCATACAAACACATTGGGTAGGACACAGTGTAATTTATGCATGAAGATTTCAGATATTCTAATAGAAAAAAAATCCTTATACAATTTAAACTCACGTTTTAAAGACTTTAGTAACAATGTCCTATTTCCCCTCATAAACTTAACTTACAAATAAAAAACACTCTTCTATCATTGTTCAAACACAACGTTCGAAATCAAGGTCAAATAAAGTGATAAAAAAATCCTGAAAGCAGCAGAAATCATTCCGAATTAACTTCAAAAATAGAATCTGCCTCTGCAAATACGGTTCCGTTCCCTACAACAAACTACCTTAGTTAATCTAAAGAAGCAACTCGCAAACAAATTCTATTAGCGCCAAGGTCCCCAATGAAAGTATTACCAAGAATCGTTACTTTCTACTTTACGAGCCATGTTATGTGCAATAGACTGAACATTGTGAATGTGCTTTCTTGTAGGGAGAAGTAGAACCAAATTGTATTCCTACTTTTTAGTTCTTATTATACCGTGAGGAGCACGTGACGAGTACCTACCAAAATTCGGAGTATTTTTTTGTACATTTTTAGGTTTATTTCTGTGGTACGCAAGAACGATAGAACGCCATTTGCAGCATTCGTTACATACAGTTCGCACCTTTTCCACATTCGTAACGAAAATCTTTTTATTCTTAAATAAACGTTTTATTTCTTCGTGGTATCTTTGCGTACTATAAAGGTTCGACTTGTTCCATCTGACGTGCTTGGTATTATTATTTTTATTGCTTGAAAAGTTAATTAATCAAGAGTATTCTGAGCTGTGTTTTATGGAAATCAGTCTATCGGTTGAGGGTTTTTGATATTTTTTTAAAATAATTTTAAAGCTATATTCATAGTCACTGCATGGAAAATCTCAAAGAGTTCTGAGTCCAAACGATGGTGTGACTATAAGTCTCAGTCTGCTGAGAGCTGTAAATCTATAAGTGATCGATTTTCAAATGAATAATCGCCAATTCATGTTGTTGAAATTGCCATATTCAATTATTTATATATCTCTCTAACAATATGAATAAAATTTATAACTTATTTTCTTAAGTTATTGTTTCGTCGCAGTGTTTGATATAAAAAGGGTTTCTAAATTCGATCAAATAGAAGTGATAATGAAAATAAATATAGAAGTATTTCACAAAACATGAAAAGAGGGACCATAAAATAAAAAAGATGTGAATGACACACAGACACTAGAGAAGAGTGATTGTATTGATTGTATTGAAATGTAAATAAAATACAGATTCGGAACGCACCCTGCGTTCCGAATCTGTATTTTATTTACATTTATTTTTACCAACACCCTTTGTTATATGGCTGCAATTTTTTCTACGTTTCAATGTTTTACAAGCAAAAAGGGTCTTAAGTATTGAAGGGTAAAGTTTATTTTACCTATACTTTTTTATTTGGAATTAATATATAAAAAATCAGCCAAGTGCGTGTCAAGCCACGCATAGAATAGGGTTCTGTAGTAACCGACAATGGGACGTGGATATAAAATCCTGTAAAATAGATAGAATTGTTAGGTATACTTATTATTTCGCAATTTTTTACAAGGTTTTCTAAATAAACGTATTTTACAAGTTAGACTCTTAACTTATGTAAAAAAACAGTCTTATCAACTTCTCAATGTTTTTGAAAGACCTAATAATACCCCACACAATGAGGATGCCGTGAGAAAAAAATACATCCCCACTTTATATGTAGGGGAACTATCCCAAATAATAATATTTTTCATGATTTTATTGTAATACTTTGTCGACGTGACCATAACAGATATCCATGCAAATTTTCATGTTTCTAGTACTAAATGTTAGGACGGGAAGGATGGACGGATGAACAGACGGACATAGCGAAACTATAAGGATTCCGAGTCATGAACTACGGAACCCTGAAAAAATCACGAATCATTTTACAACAATTTATTTAAAAAAACTTTTATGTTTATGTGATAAATTAGAAAAATACATAAAATAATTTTAAGCTTTCGTATTTCGTCTAATATTTCCATTTTACAAAACTGGTTATTAAATGACAGTCCTTTCGTATCACTACTGTAATTAAGGTAGACACCATAAAATATTCATAGACAATATTATAGTATTCATGGCATCCTACATCCATGTGTGACGTGTCTCACGAAATGTATTATTTATTATACCTAGTGTTTGAGTTGTATCAAGAGAAATGATTTCCATAATTTGAAATTTTGAATTCCAAAAAAAGCTTAAGAAAATCAAATGTCAAAGTTTCAAGTACAGAATCAGTTCAAAAGAATCAGTAAGTCAGGTCAAGTACCTAATTTAATATGTAAAGATTATATAAAAAGGTATAAACATAATTAAATAATTATCTTCCTTTTAAATTTCAAAGGAGTACTTTTTTTTTTGTTTTTTCTTAACAAGGTTCCCATTTCATATCATCCACATTTTTAGGGTTCCGTAGCCAAATGGCAAAAAACGGAACCCTTATAGATTCGTCAAGTCTGTCTGTCTGTCTGTCGGTCCGTATGTCACAGCCAATTATTTCCGAAACTATAAGAGCTATACTGTTGAAATTTGGTCAGTCGATGTATTCTGTGAACCGCATTAAGATTTTTACATAAAAATAGAAAAAAAGCCATACATTTTGGGGGTCCCCATACTTACAACTGAAACTCAAAATTTTTTTTTTCATCAAACCTATACGTGTGGGGTATCAATGGATAGGTGTTCTAAAATGATATTGAGGTTTCTAGTATCTTTTTTTCCAAAGTGGAAAAATGTGTGTGTCTCCCTCTAACTTTTAAAATAAGAGAGTGATAAAACTACTAAAAAAAATTATGTTGTACATTACCATGCAAACTACCAACGAAAATTGGTTTGAACGAGATCTAGTGAGTAGTTTTTTTTAATACGTCATAAATCGTAAAACGCAATTTACCTTTCTTCCAATCAATACACTAGTATAAAAATATCGATGAAAGTTACGACAAACTACAAGAACTTTTATATGATGTTACTTGGGCGAGTCCGACTCGCACTTGGCCGCTTTTTATCACTTAATTCATTACAACTAAAAGACTAGAAGACTAGAATTGAATACATTAAATACTTAAATTGTTAGAAATAGCTGATTGCCATGTCCCCAAAATAAGAAGAAGAAGTAAATTTCAAATACTTTAAATGTACACAAATAAATTTCAGAGTAATATGTTTTACTGTAAACACGTGTTGTTTTATACACCTGTGTTTCTTCGCAATATTTTCAACAAGATGTAACTGTACACAGATTTACATGACATTTTCTCGTTATTTTTACATACGACTTACGAATGGGCATAAGTTAGTGTCTTAAATGACGTAAATTTCTATGTTTTACATATTCAGCTTACAGTACAATGAAATAAGACAGGCAATTAGTCTACAGAGTATTGCGTAAAGTAGTTTATGAATTATTTTGAGTATTTATTTTTATTTATGAGCCTGCCAAAGCGGCTCTACTGTGCCATATAGAAAGCATGGGTAGAAGCCAGGATGACAGCCATCGCAAACTGGGCGACTTGTCGCCGCATCTTGTCACGGTGTCATGACGCGGCGACAAATCTTTGTTTCTTCGGGCGTCTCTGACGCCTAGTCTGCGGAGCTTAGAGTAAATTATAATATGAAGTTTGTCGGCCGCAGGCTGTCGTCCCGTGAAGTCGTCGAGCTGTCGCTGTCGCGTGTCGCCTAGTGTGCGCGTAGTGTTAGAGATCATCATACTAATTGAGACTACATACACTGCAGTATGGTAACCCATATATATGTATATATATTTTACAAATTAACGATTTCCAAAATACATAAAAGTGAGAATTAATATATGACTTAAACCCTTTGTTTTGTGTTTTTCAAATTATCGATCAAGTTTATCGTTACCACTTTATTTAATTTCACATATCATAAGAATAAATGCTTCTCTAGTTAAATATAACTATTATAAGTTATAGAACAGAGCTACATTCCCCGTATAATAGGCACCACTTCTACATGAAAATAATTTTATTAAATTAGATACAAGATTTTTCCGCAACCGAAGGAAGAATCAGAAGCTATCTTAGAATTACTCAATTACTGAAAGATTTTTATCATAGTCATCGGAGATCATCATGAAATTCTATATGACGTTGTAATAGAAAAACAAAATAAGTATATTTCATATTATAAAGTATAAAAAATATGCCGTTTGAAATAAAAAAATATACCCAAAGACAGATTTCCATAATCATATGCTACATATATTTTAAGTTTTCTTTTATATGTGCAAAGTTTTAAATTTATGAGCTAAGTGAAATAAAAGTGATAAATGTTTTTACTTTACAACTGAAATACTTAAATATACTCTGTGCTTTTTGAACTTCTAGTAGTTAGATAGCCACACTAAAACATTTATTTGATCGTTCTGACGTTCTATTGACCCTGGCTGAAATCGATTCCTCGACTGCTTCCTTAGGAGACAAAATCACAAACCGTTAATTCGATCAGAACTTACGAATATGTTAGTTTAGCAGTGTTTCAGCAATGGACATATGTTTATGGCTAGAACACTGACACACATTTTAATGGATATCGGTATCGGGATGGATTAGATCTAGAGAAAAGGCCAAAGGTTACATTTTAACGGACTTCAAAAAAGAAGGAGGAGACCTCTCAAATGTCATAGGCATACCTATCGCGGTTTGAGTACTCTGAATAGATTTTCTTTGAAGTTGGCTTTTTTTTTATTATTATTGTCACCATAACCGAGGCTGACGCGCATAAAAGGATAATAATACGTAAATTATTTTGCTGTGTTGGTGTAATATCAGTGAACCTTTATTGAGACTCAGTGACGGACGCGAGCCCGAGCTCTGGGTAGCTCTGACACTTGAGTTTCAAACTTCGATCGTGGTTACGCTCGATGGTCTAAGTAACAAGAGGTAAACGGGAATTAAAAGCATCCATAGATATTATTTTATCTTCTGTTGATATTGTATTTTTCTATGTTTGAGCCTGCCAAAGGGATTCTATTCTGTCTGATGTAAAGCATGAGTAGAATCTAGGAGTAGTGGGCACCATACCCATTGCGAACGCAGATATGGTGACCCACACTATGGTCTCCAGTCTCCAACTAATAAGACAGGCACAAATACTGTCATTTTAGGTTGGTCTTCTGTGAGAGGATAGTACCGCCCCTATTCGTGGTGAAATTAGCGTTACGTCACTATGATGATAGTAGGATGATTTTTGGCATAATTCTTTCTCCGGTAAGGTACTAAGTAGTTAAACATATAAACTCTCTATTCCAACTAAATATGTAATACGTTCTCAATGATGTATATTTTGTTGAATGTAAAAATGAGTACATAACGTAGGATATTTGTATATTTCCTACTTTAAAATTAGTATATATAATTAGGTTATTCAGTTTCTTTATTTAATTAATTTATTTAAATTAATTAATTTTATGATATAATAATAACTTAAATGAAATAAGGGAAATGAAGTCTAAGGGGAAAAATTTAATTAAAATATTTTGCAAACGTTAAAATGAAATCTATTTGCAGCCTACGAACATTACAAAAATATTTATAACTGTACATTAAATACTGTTCATTTCCCTAAACTGACTTTCAATTGATTTGATTTTGTACTAGTATCACATACACAATCTAGTACCATATCGTAAGTCATTCAAAAATAATATACCTAACTACTCGTCTTGCTATTAATTTTCCGCTTCATCTTTTCACTTTCATCACAACTTAGTTGCAGCTTAACTTTCAAGTCCCGGTAGAGCTCAAGTCGTCAATAGAGCATTGAAAACGCTATTTAATCAGCGCTCTGATTTGGTTGCATACTCGCTTTTACGATTAAACCGATAAGTAAGTGCGTGACGTAATCTCTGTAAGTTAACTTAAACTTAGTATCTAGTAAGTTGGTTGGTGGTTGGCACTCCAACAACACCAACATTACTACACTATTACTTGCAAGAATTGATGGTGTTGTTGAACAATAGATAGTATCACTTTCTTAACTAAGAACCCAAATATAGATCATCCTCTTTTATAAAGCAGGCACCACACTTCACTATGCGCTTTTCGTTATGCGGGTTATTCGCGCGCATCCGGCGAAGTGTGGAGAGTATATTCGCTTCGTTCACCATAAAAATGACAATGACACATCTCTACAACACACATATTTGCCTTATTTGATGCTTATTTGGCATACCAGTTCGAAGTGTGGATGGCATGTTTGTTGTTTGCGCGCATAACTAATATTTGGGCGTATAAGGGGGTAGACACATAACGAATAGCGCATAACGAAGTGTGGTGCCTGCATTAAATTTGGGGTAAAAAGTGACTCTTCTTTGCCTAATGGGAAAGCATGAGTAGAATCCAGGAGTAGGGGTCACCATCCTCATTGTTAAAGCAGACAATGCAGCATTGTGACCTATGGCTGCCAAGTGACATGCTACTGCATCATATGGCCTCCTGTGTCACACTCACTAACGAAATTCGACAGCACGAATAGTGTAATTTTAGATTGGCCTTTTGTGAGAGTTTTCCCCACTAAACTGATATATGTACCCAAGTGCCATTAACATTTGCAGGGAAGCCTAATATTCGAAAAGAATTCAGCCCAATAATTCATGTATATATGCATAATTTTCTTGCCTTTATACGTCATTTAATCACAAACGTAATATATTACATTTACTTATTATCGGTAAAATCGTAAGACCCTGTCTTAAACGCGTACATTTTGCCTATGAAATTTTAATCACATTTACGGAAGATGAGACAAGCCTGTTTACCATTAGGGAAGCCTAATTACCATCAATCAGGCGCATATATTTCTAAATATACTTAGTGATGTACATTAATTATATGTCCGTATGGTGATGGATTAAGAATACAGAGTGTCACCACCCCTTTTCATCCCGCGGGTGTCGTAAAAGGCGACTAAGGGATAAACTACGCAAGACAACATCGATGCAAAGAGAAGGAAAACTTGAAACCAACCCTATAACAACCCGTCTGGCCAGCGTTTTTAATTTTTCAAAAAATATTTCATTTCTCTATATTTATTGATGAAAAACACACTCTCTGTGCACTTGTCTTCAAAAATATACATCATCCAAAGGTAAATTAAGTTTTTTGATCTACCTCGTGTACATGTTTTTAATAAATGAAAACGATAAGTTACTTTTAGTAGGCTTTAGAAATTAATAAATCATCATGTATTGAGTTCAATTTCTGATACGAGACACAAAACTCTGCAAACAAGTTTTTCATTTATTTTTTTAACCATAATATCACAGTGTGGTAAGTTACAGTTTGGAAATCATAATATTGCCTTGTCCTTACTAATACCGAAAGTTTGTGAGTATGTATGTATGTACGTTTGTTGCTCTTTCACGCAAAAACTACTAAACAGATTTGGATAAAACTTTACAGTAATACAGCTTATATATCAGAATACCACATAGACTACTTTGTACTGCAATAATCGAGATACACGCAGGCGGAGCCTAAAAGCTAGTAATATATAAATTAAATAATAAATACGATGTACGAGTAAGCCTACTCTGAATAGAGTTCTAAATTTTATCCTTCAGGCTATTTTAGCCCCTTTTCCATCGCACTTCAAGCATGAACTTATTTATTTTACTTCCCAACACTTACATGTAAAATAACATTGTTAGATCAGTATTTTGTGCTCAGAAAGGGAACCTAGACGTTCTCAAGACAGTGAATCGTAATTTAAGGGTAATGTAGAGAGGTCTGCACGGTACGTTAACTGGTTTATGACACGTGAATTTCTTAAGGTTTTCCTCTTCAGCGTTATGATAAATTGGTTCTGTTGAGAGATACGTAGAGGGTAGATTTGGGGTGAAATTGCATTTTAATTTTTGTCATATTTACTGTTTTCTATTTGGGTCGAATAAAAAAAAACTCAGTCTTTTTAGGCGCCTATAGTCGATTCTTATGACACCCATGTTAATAATAGTGATAGTGCCACACCACATTCTTAATCCGCAAGCCAACTTTCTATCGAGTACATCAATTTTATCTACATCCCCAATTAAACTACAATGACCTAAACCGACTGCCTTGTTGGTCTAGTAGTTAGCGTATGCGGCTGCTGATCAAGAAGTCTCGGATTCAATTCCCCGGGCGGATCAAATATTTGTGCGATCCACAAATATTTGTTTCGGAGTCTGGGTGTTTTCTATGTATAATATGTATGTATTAACAAAAGAAAAAGTATGTTTATGTAGTTATATCAATTGTTTAGTACCCATAATACAAGCTCTGCTTAGTTTGGGACTAGATGATGATGTAAGAAATATTTATACAGAGGCTTAGCAGTCCTGGTCAAGAGGAAAGTCGTCCAGCCAGTACCGTTACTGCAGTCTGCGTACGCACGAGTGTTTGTGTTCTACAGGCCACCAGGCCTCAACATTTATTCCACATTGATCAACAATCAAAGTCTTCAGATCAAAGTTATAATATTATTTCTTACATTCAGTTATGTGCATATAAGAAAGAATGAGAATCAACATTTTGCCACTTTTCCCTATTATTTGCTTGAATTAAATTAATTATTGGTGCAGGTTCTACATTTAAACCAATCACAACAACAATAAATTTAATCTTTTAATTACAATACTTTAGTAATAAAAACATCTATACGAAAACTCAAGTTTAAGATATTCTTACGAAAACGAATTTGGAGGTGAATATTGAATGTTTAACATACTGCTAGGACAGTTTTTAAGCCTTCAAAATGGTGGTATATACTCAATTGGTGAATTACTCAATTAAAGAAACAGCGTAAAAAAAACCTGTTGTGACTTTTTTTTTTATCTTTTTATTTGATGCCTACCAATGTGACTCCACTCTGCATGATGGTAAGCATGAATGGAATCCAAGAGTGGGGGCCACCACTCTTCCCGCGATGCAGGAAGTATGGCGATGCCGACCCAGACTTTGGCGGCTTTGTGAGATGCTTTTTTGATGACGATAATTATTTGCATCTTTACAAAAAGCAATGATTAATCTGTCTGATTCACTTATTAATTGACGTTTGGTATTTACCCAACTTGAATACTTGTAGCGTAGTGTAACAAAAATATCAATGAACAAATTTATTTATCGTAAGATAATGCTCACCTACTTACAAATTCTCTAAAAACGTGATATTGCCGACACGTTTTTGGCATCACATCTGAATGTTTCTCATTCCTATATTTATTTTATTATATTTCATGCTAGAGGCGTTAACACTTTAATAAACATTTAATTCACCTTCAACATATAAACTAAAATAACAAAACAGAAAAGTTTTTGTTTGAAAATGAATATTTATTTATAATCAACCAGAAAAAGCACTTTCTAAATTCTTTGGAATATTTCTTGTATATTACGGGTCATTATGTGGAGGGATGAGGAAAATATGGCAAAGAAAATGTTAGGTATGGAAATTGAAGGTTACATGGTAAGAGGAAGACCAAACAAAAGCTGGATGGATTGTGTGATAGAAGATATGATAAGATATGAGAAAACATACTGCGCCGACCCCAAATAATATTAGGATAAGGTCAGGCAGATGATGATGATTAAGGGTAATTTTTACCACTTGTCATTTCAACCCTCTACGATCAACCCCTATTTTTTTAGGGCGGTACGAAGTTCGCCGGGATAGCTAGTAAAATATAAGATCATAAGCGAATAGCCCAAAATCGATCGTGGTCATCAAATCTTAGTTAGTCTGGCTGAGAATGGAACGCAGACTACTTATCTAACATACTAAGAAAGTACATTTCACTGCCTTGTTGGTCTAGTGGTTAGCGTATGCGGCTGCTGATCAATAGGTCTCGGGTTCGATTTCCGGGTCGGACCAAATATTTGTGTGATCCACAAATATTCGTTTCGGAGTTTGGGTCTTTTCTATAATATGTATGTATTTACAAAAAAAAAAAGAATGTTTATGTATTTATATCAGTTATTTAGTACCCATTTTTTTTTTTTTTTTTTTTTTTTTTTTTTTTTTTTTTTTTTTTTTTTTTTTTTACGTGTGGAAATCCCCGCGGACCGTCACCCCGTCGGGGGTTACGGCGGGGTGGTGTGTCGGACTCGAACCGACTAAAACCACACGGTGTGACCCTCTCTGCGCCTTTGTATTGGAAGGAGTCCAGGGAGGGGATTTCCTTCTGGACTCCAACCGGCGCCTGCCCGCACTGTTGCGGGCACCATCTCAACTTTAAACTCTCTAATTGGGCAGCGTCCGGTCACACACGGACGCCGCCCCCTCGCGGTTGGCCTCTACTGCGGACGGACGGGAAACCCGTCCCGCCCATCCGCGGAGTTATTTAGTACCCATAAGACAAGCTCTGCTTAGTTTGGGACAAGATGACGTTAAGTGTAAGATGTCCGAAATATTTATTTATCTATATTTATTTGTTTTTAGTAATACCTTTTTTAAGTCCGTGTGGTGACGGATTAAGAATACAGAGTGTCACCACTCCTATTCATCATACACCGCGGGTGTCGTAAAAGGCGACTAAGGGATAAACTATGCAAGACCACATCAATGCAAAGAGAAGGAAAACTTGAAACCAACCCATTACCAACCCGTGTGGTCAGCGTGGCATAGTAGGCCAAAACTTCCTTTCTAAGGAGAGGCCTATGTCCAGCAGTGGACTGTTAAAGGCTGTTGATGATGATGATGATGAATATCTTTTACTAATTTCATACAAAACTAAAAGTACTACCTACCTTAGTGTCTCAATTAGTAGGGAATTTTCAAATCACATGAACATCATGTGTAATATTTCTCACGATCTAACATGACACCAGACAAATTAGAGTTTTTCTAGAAAAGACGCATGATACAATAACTTTGGTATCAATGTATAGCAAGAAAATTGCTTTTGTTAAAACATTTGACAAGATAGGTTTTTATTTGTCTTGAGACTTCTTTTTGTGAATGTAAAACGTGAGTTAATCTACCATATAACTCTTGCGATTCTGCTAAAATTTTAAAAACGTAATAGTTCTATATAATCGTAGACTGCAATAAGAACGTCCATTATATGTTATTTAAATTTCTCCTTAAGAGAAATTCTCTGTCTTGTACATAGAATTTCTTTTAAGAAGAAATTTAACTCCATAAATTCTTTTTCTCTCTTTATTTAATCGATTATGTGATTTTTATCATACGCTTTACATTAGCTTCACCTGTGTAACCGACCGTAACCGACTCCTTTGGGTGCAATTTTGACCCACTTTAAATGGCCAGATTTCTTTCAATCGGTTCTGATACTGCACATGAAGGAATTAAATATTAATTTGTTAAGAAACGTAATATTTATCTTGAAACAAATGGAAAACAGTAACTGCATTTCAATGATACAAATAGAATATGTCAAGCAGCATTTTATTTCAACCGAAAAACCTTTCACCTCTAGGGAAATGAAACTAATACAAGAACACAAACCCTGAACAAGTCAATCCTTAGAAACAACGAAGTACGATATCTGAATGAATAATTCCCATTTTGTTTCTTCGCACAACTTATAACAGAAGCGAAAAGTTCGTTCAAAAACTTGCTTCGTTCACAAAGCTTCAGAATGTATGGTAATTACCGAACGCACCTAACGTCCAACAACTTCGCTTTATTATTTTAAAAAACTTTACACTACTGTTATTTTAAACTGCGTAAGGTTTAAGTTTGCACTTTAATCTTTTACTCGTCTTTAGTTTAAATTGGTTGAAGGAAAATAATGAAATTACTTTTTAATTTGAGTACGAATCCGTTCTATGAATGTTAATTTGTTGGTTAAATGGAAACATTGAAACGAGCAATATTGTTTTTGAATGGTTACATTTTGAGGTTAAATTAGTTAAGTTAAATTGTATGGTCAATGTAATGAGACCCGCTAAAAATATCTCTGAGATTTTAATTATTTTCACTGAAATCATAATATTATGATATTTAAAAGTTTGTGTAATTTAAATGTATTGAGAATTCTGAATTACTTTGGCAGATAAATACTATTTTGTTAATTTGTAAATGTACATTATTAATTTTTGAATATACTGGCTTTTTTTGACATATTTTCTATGATTAAATTTAAATAACCTACCATGTCCGATTCCAAAAAGATAGAATAAATTTGACTGTTGTCGGTTAGTCAATTTTAGATAATAATTTAAATGGTTTTAACTTTTCATTAACAAAAAGTAGAACTTCAACATATTAGTCAATATTTTGAAAACAAACTTTCAAGTTTCGGTAAGCGGTAAGTGGTTTCTTTACACTAGTTACTATAAAAAAAAAAACGCTCGAGTTTTCTTTACTGTTTTATAACATCTTAAGTCAGCGTGCAATTCAATTAATATATTAGGTAACAATAAATCTGTTACGTTTAAAAACAATGTCGAAATATAATGCACGAACATACTGTACTTAGTATAACACTGCAAGAACGAAAAAATATTTATATCTTGGTACTTACTAGCTATGGCTTCCCACCCCTCGATATGATTATGTTGAGAAAAAATGAGTAACACATCTAAAACGATTATTAGCAAAAAACCTTCAATAAGTACAGTATTGTTTAAGGTTCAAAGCGTACTTATTTAACATTATTTTATATTTAGATTTCAAGAGAGATCACCCTTTGATTTTGTGTCAAGCCTTTATCAAACTGCATTCATCATGATCACGACTTAGCAAACACAATTTAACTAAACAACTTACTCGTGGTCGTCTGTAAATCTAATCAAACTCCGATTCTGTACTTTATTTACTGAGCCGTGATTCCTTCAGAGATTTACTCAGCTTACTTAGTCTCTCGAAAACTAGTTCATATTTAAGCTTAGAAAATCTCTAAAATTCTCTCTAGTGTTCAGCGTAGTGCTCTCAAATGTAAATCTTAAGCTTATTCCGTAAACATTTATGTGTGTGTTCATTACTTTTGTCTCATCGCTTGTAGTCTTCGTACATATTCATTTCTTCTACTTCATACTCCAAATGTATTCAGACACTGTGTGTTCTTTTCCTAGATTAAATATAGAATAAACAAACTCTTTACTGGAATTAAAAAAATATAGTTGCTATCCTTTATTCCTTTTTCTTAAAAACTATATAAGCAAATATGTCAGTATTATTGGTAACTGTAGACGCCTTTCTAATCTGCAGTGTCTGTTATAGTAACTCGTGTACAGAATTAGAACAATTAATTGTTTTTAAATATAGTTCAAGGTTATTTTACCATGTAGTATTCAATTATTTGTAGTAAAAAACATAGTTACCATTATTTTCTAACGTCTTCCGGTATTTTGTAGACATTTTAATGAAAACGAGATTCATAAAAATAATCGGGGCCATGAACGATGCTATATGATGAAACTGCCCGAAAACTCCCTCAGTATCCATTTTACATCTTTGACTAGAAATTTCTCTGTCTAAGCCAACACAATTACCTTATATCCGTATTGATTTTGAATTTAAAGTGGGTTAGGGTCACTGATTTAATCAATGTCAGTATTATTACAGTAGGTCTGTTCAACAAAATGATAAAGGCCAGAAACACCACTGGATAGCTAGCTGGAACAAATAAATAAAGATGTCGGACGTCTTATACACAACGCCATCTAGTCTCAAACTAAGCAAAACTTTTATTATGTATAGACAATTAATATAAATACATAATATATAATATAAATAAATATTTGTGCTGACAAAGAAGTCGTATCGAACCCGAAACTTCAAGGACAGCAGTCGCTTACACAAGGACTGCGCCACCGTGGCAGTTCTTCATAACAAATTATATAAAGTATAACACAAATAACCTATTCACAACAAAGTTTTGGTTTTTATTGTTTATTTTATATTTAACAACTTTATGCACTAAAGTACAATAGCGGACTTAATGCCTTAGGTCGGTACTGTAAGGTAGTGTGGAAATGAATGAAGAGGTGCACTACACCTTAATTAAGAGTGATAAGAAAAACAATTTAATCAGTAAGATACAAATACATAGCTTTTAGTTTTAGCTTTCTTAAAAAGATATCTCTCTCATGATGTACATATTTACATTCTGTGTCACGGTGAACTTTACAAACATATTCAAATTCAAATTCAAATTCAAAATTCTTTATTCACTTAGGATGCAATACATCTCTTGTGACAGGTCAAGATTCTACATGTACATTTATGCCATGTTCGCAAACAATAGGTAGAGCCGGAGAAAAGAACATAGCAATAAAAACTCGCGGCCACTCCTTTCAAATCGCCAATGTTTACATAGTTTTAATGTTTATAAACCTGATATGGGGGTAAGGTGCTGCCACTAATATACTATACACCATGTTAGAGGACTGATGCAAATTATAGTGATAAAAAATTAGAACATAAGCTAATTTAAAAAAAAAAAAACAACAGCCTCAGTGGGTACAACATAGTAGGAGCATCTACTTACAACAAAGGTAAAAACTATATGTGCTCAAATATTGGCCAAATTACTGGTAACGAAAGATTAAATATAAAATATTAATTATAAGATCAAAAGAAAGAGAAGAATGGCCTTTATTCGTCACGTAGAATCTTTACTTACAAAAGTAAAATCATGTTCTTAAACAATGTGATAACAACATTCACATGAGTAGAATAAAATGATAAGGAGCAAGTAGTCAAATCCATTTTTCTTTATCATTTAAAAATTCGTCAACTGTATAATAACCTTTACGTATAAGATAAGTTTTGACTACATTTTTAAACTTTTCCACTGATAGACTCATAACACTAGCTGGTAACCTATTAAAAAATCGCACGGAAAGACCCATAAATGAATTATGCGTTTTATGTAGCCTATGATATTGACCTACTAATTTATGCTTATGTCTCGTGTTCACCGAGTGAACGTCACTATTCCTGTGATATAAATGCATATTTTGTTTTATAAACATAATGTTTGCAAATATATATTGTGATGCAACTGTCATAATGCCTATCTCTTTAAACTTTTCTCTAAGGGAAACTCGTGCACCTAGTTTGTAAATCGCACGCACTGCACGTTTTTGGAGAATGAAAATTGTTTGAATATCAGCTGCCTTGCCCCATAGCAGAATGCCATACGACATGACGCTGTGGAAATAACCGAAATATACTAGCCTTGCTGTTTCCACATCCGTAAGCTGTCTGACTTTGCTGACAGCATACGCTGCAGAACTGAGTTTCCCTGCGAGACACGATATTTGAACGTGAAACGAACAAAAAGAACAAAGTATTGTCCCAATTGGGGTTTGAACCCATTATTAGTAAAACACCGTGGCGATCGCTTAAACCACTAGGCTATTCGTGCAGTCAAATACTTATATTACAAATTCAAGTTTGAACTTAGGATATTAAAAAAAATTCATGATTGAACTAAAACTAATCACCATAGTCCTCGCAGTAACTTAATTTCACTTAAAAATTAATTTATAAAGGTTTTTAATATAATTTACTAAATGAACAGTCAGTTTGCTAAAAGGTCGTTAATTTTGCCAAGTGGACTTAAACTTTTTATTTGATTACTTTACGCAATAATTATTTTTGATCGAATTAACTAAGCGAAAATTAATAAATGAAAAGATATAGTTATGTAAGTACATTTTCAAGCTAATAATAACGAAGCAAAGTGACGTAATTTAAGGTCAATATCGATTGATGCAACGTAGCTTTATAGTTTACTAGCTTTTGCGCAGAGCTCCACACGCGTCTATGTCGGTTATCATGGCAAAGAGCTTAGCTTATGTCCTTGATCAAGATACAAAGTACCTTCATACCAAATCTTATTGAAATCGGTAGAGCGGTTTAGCCGTGAAAGCGTAACACACATACAGTTGAACAGGCGAGGCGTCACTTTAGAATTGATTCAATTACATTCTAATTTTTCTTTATATTATACTAGCTTTCGCCCGCGTGTATGTCGGTTATCGCGGTAAAAAGTAGCCTATGTCCTTTCCCAAGTTCAGTTCTATCTTCATACCAAATTTTATCAGACAGACAGACAGACAGACAGAGTTACTTTCGCATTTATAATATTAGTAGGGATAAGTTTTCGCGTCAAAAATAGGCTACGTCCTTCGAAAAAGATTATTCTATCTCTCTACCGAAATGTATTTAAATAATTTGAGCACTTTAGCCCTGAATGCGTTACAGACAGACAGTTACTTTTGGATTTCTAATATTACTATAGGAATAGAATTAGTATAGGAATACCTAGATGGGAGACCGTTTGTGGCATGATACCTTGAGCGTTTTCGTGATCATTTATCGTCACGTTAAATAGTCGGTCCCGGTTGTTATTATAAAATAACAGTCGTGAAGCTTGGTTTAATGCCTTCGGGCGACTTAAAAACATCCAACGGCAAGATTACGTAGCCAGCAAGTCTCCAACCCGCACTCGGCCAGGGTGGGGACTTTCATCAACATTTAACATCATCATCATCATCATCATCACTGAGAGGAAACCCAAACCCAGCAGTGGGACGTTATGGGTTATTGATAGATTGGATATTTTTTTTAGAAAGAGATAAATTATTTTTTCCCGTATAAGAGTTTCAATAAGACATGTTCAAAGAAATAAATAGTGCGAAAGAGGCCTCTGTCATCTGTCCGAGGTCAGTTTTCTTTCACGCCTCGTATGATCGATGACCGGAAGATTGTTGTCGGTTGAACCATCGCTGTTTTATTTGATCACGGTTGAATTGAATTACTTTGTTGGCCTAAACTTTTTGTTTACTTCGAACAGTACTTGTTTTATATAAAGGTAATTTATTGGTCTATTTTAATTTGAGAAGTCAATTTTATTTTATGATTTCTAAAAAGAAAATTAATGTGTTCCTTTCATTAAATAAACTATGGAAAATAAATTTATAATTATTTATTTTTGTTGATAAAACCAAATTGAACATTTGGTTGTTGGGAGTAAAATTTTACTTTAAACATTATGAATAAATAATTATTAAGTAGAATGAATTATACTGTAAGATGTTGGTTGATTTGGTACATTTGTCTTTCTTTATTTCTCTTTCTTAATATTATCTGCGTAAGTACAAATCTATCGATGTTTTAATATATACATACAGAAGAGAAACTCCTGGCACCATTTTTAGATTAAAATATTAATGTAATCACTAATAACTGCTTTCAGAGTTTCGCTATTTTTACACATATTCATGTTTTTTACTGTAAACGAGACATAAACGCGATAAAATTAAAAGGTTACGATACCTACCGATACCGCTCGTAGTCACGGGTAGACTGACCTCTACCTCTACCCTCCTACTGGAGTCTACCCACGACCACGAGCGGTATAACCCGTTTGAAACGTCGGAAAGTACTCTTAGAAGATATCGTAACCTTCTTAATTTTTTCCCGAATAAGTCCCGTTTACAGTAAAAAACATGAGTAAGGCTAGGAAGAACAGTTTATTTGAAAGATTTTAAACCGAATGTTTTTATATTATATATTCTAGTATTATATATAATGAAACTATTTAACACAAATCATGTTACGGAACGCAAGTCATGCAATATCAAGATTAAAATATAGGTACTTGAAGATTTTTAATAAGTCATTATTTTTTTTTCATAAATAACGTCAATAATACGGTTCTTTTATTAAATGTGTTCGAAATCAAAAATGGGATCGCGTGTAATGCTCGGAAGTCAAGGTCAAGCAATAAATATTTGAAGAGTAAGGTCCTACTTTTCCCGCGAAAAGTTGTTTATTTTTTATTTCGGTCTTGTTTGTTTTTTATTAGGCTCTTGAGTCACCTGGCGTTGGTTGTTAATTTATATTAAGTTGCTTTTTATAGACCTTTCCTCTTATAACTTATTATGAGTTATTATATTTTCTTATTATTTTCGTGGAAAATATGATTTTGTTCTGAATATAATTTAGCTCTACGCGAGATGAAATTACTACCTAATACCTAATTCCGTGATATCATCATTTTATATCTAAGATAATATCTTAATAAAAGTATTGACTAATTCTAAACTAAACCATTCGTCTAATCATTGATCCATTGAATTAATTTTCATACATATTCTTGTTTTCGATAATAATATCATAAATTTGAAAGTAGCACTGTTTAATTGTCACGATAAAGATGAATTTCGGAATAAATATGTATTGAACAATTTTTTTTTGGTCATTTTTACACACAACGCCTCCAGTCCCCAAACTAAGCAGAGCTTGTATTATGAGTAACTAGACAACTGATATAAATACATAAACATACCTTTTTAGCTGACTTTACGGGGCCTAAAGTTAGTATATAATCAAAACATTTTATTACTACCATTTAAATATTAAAACTGCATCCATAACTCATTGAAATGTTGACCTGAACCTATTAGAGAATTAAATAAATCAGTATGCATGAAGTACGTTTTTTTAACCTAATCCTTACTAGGAGTACTATTATAAATGCGAAAGTAACTGTCTGTCTGTCACGTCAAACCTATTGAATCGAATTTCATGTTTGTCATGATAGTCTAGAGACTGAAAAAGGACATAGGCTACTTTTTACCGCAATAACCGCGATCAAAGCCAGTAAAATAGATATTGCTTTTGGTAATAAGGCCGCCCTTTGTACATTAAATATATGTTTTGTTCCGTATTGTATATCTGTAACACGATGTACACATAAATATTTTTCTATCTATCTATAACAGACTTGTATACTTTTCATCATCCATCTCTTTTCAATCAAGATAGTAATAAATTTTATTTTGAATTTTGTTATTTTAGTTTGTCCCCAAACTAAGCAGAACTTGTATTATAGACTACAGGCCCATGTCAAAAATGGATGGGTCATATGAACCACCAGGTGACGTATATGGGACGATATAAGAGCATGAAATAATAAGATTTAGCACTATGCCGTCACTTGTAAGCTGTCCAACTGAGTGCTGGTGAGAATTCAAAAGTGCAGGTAGAGTGAGTACATTTTGGTCATATATTTTTGTACGGCATTTTTACCATCGATAGATCCATGAAAAATAATAAGAAAGCGCGCAGTGCCGTAAAAAAATAATGCGCCATAAAGTCGGTATTTTTTGTTGATTTTCTTACAATTTTCAGGGTAAATTTGGTCATTTCATTCTGTACGGCATCAGTTTCATACTGTTTCAATACAGCTTCTAATCCATTATTCCGCAACGCCGTACAAAAATCATGCGACAAGCGGAAAAAATCGAGGGTTGCAACCCCCTCTCTTTCCGCGGTCCGGGGGGTGATTTGATACAACATAAAATTTATTTATTTTGAAAGTATTTTATGCATAGATAATATTTTTTTACATGCCGTACATTTTAGTTGGTCCAAAGGTTTGTAGGTGAAAAAAGGAAAAATCCATAGAACGAAATGTAAGAAAAATCCATCTAATGAAATGTAAGGTGAAATTCATGACGATATTTTTTATACGGCATTTAGATAGTTTATTTGTACCTAATGCATTAATTCAATGCAAAAATCTAAAAGTTCATATTCATAAAAAAGGTATAAAAATATTATATAAATATAATTTACATATATTTATATCGCTTACGGAGCGACGTTTTGTTACGACGTTTAGCATTTGTAGGCATATACATAACGTAGTTTATTCGGATGTATGGGGTCTACCAATAAGAACGTCCTGGTTTAAAAATTGAAGAAAACACACAATTTTTTAAGAAAAATGCATCCGATTGACTTATTTGTTAGATAATTTTATGCCATTTATGTTTTAAATAATACATATATCGGCCAAATGACCGCCGCGGCTCTTTTTGCAGACGGTCGCCCGCTCACTCCAATTTTCGATGACGCGGTGCACCATTTCGGCCGGTATGTCGGCTATGGCTCGTCAAATGTTGGCTTTTAGACCAGCGACTTTTACGATGGTCGGATGGCTTCAATTCTTGTGCTAAAATAATTTTGTATGGGTGTAGGCCCAAATCCAACCGCAAAATACGCCAGGTGGTCATTGGAGAGAGCCCATCTTTTTTGAATATATCATTTTTTTTTTAAACATTGTTTTATTTATTCACATTACAATGAAACAAATCAATTATATACATGTATCAATAATGTTTGGAGTATATATTAAACCAAAAAGTATCCAAAACTGTGATACTGGGATTTACAGTTTTAAGTCTTGGATATTATGTACACACCCTTTCACTTCGATTAGACGTCATAATGATTTTATCATAATAACAATTGCTCTCTTCAAAATATGTTAATACCGTACAGTATCAGATGGCCATAAAGTACTACATCCATAAAATGGTAGCGTCATTTTCATCAGCTTAAAAGATATGGTCTGCATTAAAATGTACGGCATCATTTTTTCCTAATTAATTTATCTTATTACTATTTAAAACAAGGGAAAACTGTAGAAAATTGCTATATTTTATTAATCTATGAATATTTAAAGTTTTTCAATAATTTAATAAAATTCAGTTTTTGTATTTCTCAATATTTTATTTTAGAACAGTTTCTTTTGAACGGCAATACTATATAACAATTGTATTTTACAATATCATGTTAAAAAAAAAGTTGACGTACAGAGTCAAATGATTTTACAGCATTATAAATCAGGTATACCATGGAATTAAAATAATTATAAATATACATTCAAATGAACAATAATTTTTTGACGGCATTATTTTTAATAGTACTTTTGAGTGCTAGGTAATGTTTTGGAACCAAAGCCGTACTTTTTCAAATCACCCCCCGGACCGCGGAAAGAGAGGGGGTTGCAACCCTCGATTTTTTCCGCTTGTCGCATGATTTTTGTACGGCGTTGCGGAATAATGGATTAGAAGCTGTATTGAAACAGTATGAAACTGATGCCGTACAGAATGAAATGACCAAATTTGCCCTGAAAATTGTAAGAAAATCAACAAAAAATACCGACTTTATGGCGCATTATTTTTTTACGGCACTGCGCGCTTTCTTATTATTTTTCATGGATCTATCGATGGTAAAAATGCCGTACAAAAATATACGACCAAAATGTACTCACTCTACCTGCACTTTTGAATTCTCACCAGCACTCAGTTGGACAGCTTACAAGTGACGGCATAGTGCTAAATCTTATTATTTTATGCTCTTATATCGTCCCATATACGTCACCTGGTGGTTCATATGACCCATCCATTTTTGACATGGGCCTGTAGTCTATTATGGGTAGTAGACAACCGATATAAACACATAAACAAACTTTTTTTTTTATAAATACATACATATTATATATAGAAAACACACAAACTCCCAAAGAAATATTTGTGGATCACATAAACATTTGGTCTGACCCGGGAATCGAGCCCGAGACCTCATGATCAGCAGTCGCATACGCTAACTACTACACTAACGAGGCAGTCAATCTATTCTACAGTTTCATGCGTTTTATTTGTCTCAATATTTCAACGGTTTTTAAGTAAAATCTATACTGACAGAAGAGAAACCGCTGACACCTTTTTCACATAAAAATAAGATAACGAACGCATTTTCACAGAAATATACCTGACAAGAGCGAACTCACATAAAATATCAAGAATTACTCACAGAGACAATATCGCTATGAACTTTACCATCCCGGATTGTACTTCAGCCCGTTTTTTTCGTTGATGGATGGCGCAGACCTCGTTCCACACACATTTCAAACGTGTCTTGGGCTGTGTTTGTACTGTGCGCATTCTATTCTCCATATATGTATATATATAAATAAAATGTAGTTTTTGATTTCGTAATATTAATATATTTCTACTTTTTAGGTAGGTTTAGATTGCACTGTTGGACTAGTAATAATCTTAAGCGACTGCTGATCAAGAGGTCTCTTGTTTGATTCTTAGATCGGTCCGAATGTTTGTGTCTGAGTGTAGGTATTATATATGTATGTATTGTAAAGTAAAGTATTGTATTGTATTATATATGTATTATATATTGTATTGTAAGTAAGTAAAGTTGTTTATGTATTTATATCAGTTGTCTAGTACCCTTAATATAAGCTTAGTTGAAGATTAGATGACATTGTGTGTAAGATGTTCGAAATATTGTTTATTTATTTATTTGTTATGCATATGAAACACATAATGCTTTTATGAGTACACATATTTAACTAAAACGTAAATTACCCTTATTATTGATTTATTTATTTCTTTACCAACGGGTAAAAAATATCGTGAATTAATACAAAAAAATTAATACGCTCTAATACGCTCTCGAACTAAACGGTTCTGCTCTTCCTTTCTATGCCGAGCAGTCAAAACCTTGAACTCTCTACCAATGCATGTGTTTCCTTCCTTCTATGACCCCGCGTCTTTCAAGCGGGGCGTGAAAAAGCATCTTACTAGGCTGCTATAGTGTGGGTCACCGTGCTGCACTGTCCGTTGTGGTACTGAGGATGGTGGCCTCCACTTTCGGATTCTGTTCATGCTTTCCATCAGGCAGGGCAGAATCATTTTTACAGCTAATATAAAAAAATGAAAATAAAAAAACCTTGTATATAACTTAAAAAAAATATCAGTTTATTTTTATGATTTCTTGAATTAGATTTTGTGTAATATTGCTAAAATAAATAAAAAATAAGCTGATCTATTCTCAGTGACAAAAATGTAGTTCTTGTGCAAAGAGCCTTACATTTTATTCGGTCCCCGGATTCATCTTGGTGTTTTATATAAGCTTATAGGAGAACAGAACGAATATAATGAAGTATATTTTTGGTATATTTTAGTAGTATGAAAATATTTTCTAGTGATCTTTCACATGAAAGAATCATAAAAAAGGTTTAGTTCTACGTTATATGTTTCATATTATTGCTTGTACTGAGAAATGTGATAGAATCGAGCATGACCGTAAGCTGTTTGAGCATTCTAATACATGTGACATAATAACATCCAACTAGAAAGTGAGCGGAGCCTTTACTGTGAAAGCTGGATTAACTGTTATTATATATATCGGCGCAACACAACATTCCACGACCTACGTCATCGCTGCACGTGTTCTTACTGACGTAAACAACTCGCAACGATCGACCGCCCCACTACAATGCCTATAAAAAGCCGCCCGCTGCAGGGGAGCGAGGATTCGTTTGTCTGCGCTCGGACAGCAAACACCTAACTTATTGTGAAATATTCGAAGCTGTGTAATCAATACTAATAAAAAGTGAATTCTGGTTGAAGTAAAGTTTATTTTAAGTTATTTCTGAAAATGGAATACTCCAATAATAATAATAGTAATGACGTTACTGTCTTTAAAAACATTACCGGGCACACCGTCCCGTCATATATATTGTGAAAATACTCGAACTCCGAAACAAATATTTTTGCACATAATACATTCTTCGTTTCAACCAGCGAATCGTACCCGAGACCTCCTTTACTTAATAAGAAAAGCGTTAAACAGGGTGCTATAGTATTTACCATTCTTTTTTTTTTTTGGTTTTACGTTTGACAGTTTACGTTTTGAAGCAATGACAATTAATCATCAATATAGAACAAAAGTTTGCCAAGGCCGTATACTTTACAAGTCATTTAAAGCTTGAAGTATTTAGTTTAAAGAAGACGTATTATAAATAAATAAGTACTCAGAGCTGGCATAGTGCCCTTGTAATACGACATATTAATTACAGTGCTTACTTTTTAATGTCATTAAGTATATATTTAGCTACCAATTCGTGTTTTATCATAATTATACAACTTCCTACTCGATTCGCGATAGCAATATGGAAAAATACTTCCATGTCGCTGCTTTATACAACATTTCAAAAAATTTAAACTCCAGTATAATTTTTCAGTTGTAAAATATTAAAAGCTTCTAATGATATCTGGAAGACGTAATAAAAAAATGGTTTTGTAGTTTCCAAAGCAGTGATTCATACCAAAATTAATTATGTTTTATAATTAATAAGAGAGCTTGTCTTCTATATTCATTGTTTGTAAATTGTTTGTAAAATCTTAAAAAATGAAAATAAATAAATCCGATACTATCTAAAAATAAATCTCATCATTAGGTTCTGATCCTCATTTACTACTTGGTACTATGATTATACTTAAAATATGACGAGGAAATCCGATCTCCTAACAAAGAAAGCCACGGTCATTTACAGACAACTCCGTCTCATTTACAAACCTGAGCGACAATTCCATTTTCGCATGAGAATTGAACAAAGACTTCAACCGGTCTGTTTCCAATTCCCAATTTACCATTTTCGCTTTTCTTCTAATAAAGAAAACTCTCAAACGCTTCTCTTTAAATTGAAAGATGTCAATGCATAAGAATGGTACTTTTTTATTTCCAGATTTTGTTTTCTCACAAAGCTCGGTAAACGTTTCGATGTGAAATAAAATAGCAGATATCGGAAGAAACTGATACTGAGCTTAATCAGTAAAGTATTTGGATCATATTATCTCAAATCTATTTCACAAGAAAGACCTGATAAAACAGTAGTCTTTTGCGTTGTTTTTTTACCCTCTTTACCATTAGAAACGCTTTCTTTCAACAAAAGGTTATGTTATATACTTTAAAAAACCTTTGCCAATATTTGTTTTTTAGTCACTGACTTGCCACGGAATGTACTTCATACCAATCACGAGCACGTTTATTCTCGAAAACATAATTATTTTATTTTGTTTTTTATATTTAAGCCTACCAAAGTGACTTAACTCTGCCTGATGGAAAGCATGAGTAGAAGCCAAGAGTAGGAGTCACCATGCTCATTGTAAGGGGAGGGAATGTAGCATGGTGACCCATACCATGACGGCCTGGTTAGAAAATTCATCATTTCTGCATCATTCTCTCGGAGAAATATGCAGAATGATTGGGCCTCCGGTTTCACACTCCCCAACGATATACGAAAGCAAGAATGCTGTCAGTATTAGGATGGTCTTCTGTGTGAGGGTAGTACTGCCCCGGTTGAGCTGGCCCATCCGTGCTGAAAGCAGCGCGGCTCTGCTACTTAATATATTCGTCAGTAATCATCATCATCATCATCATCAACAGCTTTTAACAGTCCACTGCTGGACATAGGCCTCTCCTGAGAAAGGAGGTTTTGGCCTACTATACCACGCTGGCAAGACGGGTTGGTAAAGGGTTTGTTTCAAGTTTTCCTTCTCTAGTAAGTGATGTTAGCTGCTTATTTTTTACTTTAGTCGCCTCTTACGACACTCATGGAATGAATAGGGTAATGTCTACGTAAAATTAAATAATAATGTCTACGGAAAATTAAGTCATCACTGAAAAATTTACATTATATTTACATTATTAAGTTTCTACCAGATATTGGTAATGTCGCTAATTAGCCTACCCAATGCCGTAACATCGAAAAACTTATTATTATTCGAAAATACACTCTAAATCTATTCCATCATTCCCACGTTGTCAACTCCTTCCTACTAAGTGGTTGGTGAGTAAGTTTCTTACTCATCAACATAAAAACAACACCTTCATGTTGAATAATGCCAGTTTTTTGGTATTCAATCTTCACTGTAACTTCCTAGTTAGTTTGCGAAAACTATTTAAAACACGCTAAAATGAGACTTAATTTTATTATTATTATTAAGTAGCAATTTCCCATAAAAATCGTAATCGCTGATTACAGGACGAACAGGTAGGTTCAACCAAGGCAGCACTACCTGCCACAACAGACTACATACACACACACACGCACGCACGCACGCACGCACGCACGCACCCACCCACGCACGCACGCACGCACTCACAAACACACACACACACACACACACACACACACACACACACACACACACACACACACACAATGCAATGGTTTTTAGGTTTATCGCAAATGGACCGACTGACGCGGCAGAGAACTTTGTTTTATAATATTTAGTGATAACATTTAAATAGAAATATTTGAAAACAATGAGGCAAGACTTTGTGCCTAGGTATTTCAGTCAAAAATATACCGAACCCACAAAAATATACTAAAAAGACACTCATTTTACACGACACTCAACTATCTTATTCTATATGAAGTACTCTAGTACTAAATGGCATATGCCAAAAAATATTATCTACAATTCAACATAGCGGGCATAAAAATGTCATAATTTTTTCTCTATGGCTGACGGATTTCGAACCTAATGGACAAAATTTTCTCGACCCTATCCTATAGCGTACACTAAAAGTAACACAGTCTATTTTTATCTAACGTCACGTGGTGTATCCAACATTCCGAAATTAAACTGATGTTTCAAACACATTCTATGGTCCAGCATTCCTTTCTCGTTTATTTAAGTGCTCAACTAAACTTCTAACAAAAGTCAGCTTTCGGATGCGATTTACATAACAAGTGTGTACTAGTATTTAACCATTAAACATTCTTGATACTAAGCATATGGCTTGGTGTATGCTCGAACAAACCATCATCAATTAAAAATGCAATGTATCAATCACAATTAAAATTCTTTGTTGATATCAAGACGTCAGACAGCGAAAAACATGCAAGCCACTCATTGTTTAAATATGTTTTTGTCTGCGTTTCAGTAACATTGAAGACCCTTACTTTCTGTTTCTAAAAACAAACAAAGTAATTTCAACGTCTTATATATAATGTTAATGTATAGGCTTAGTCTTCTTCATCTTCACCAACCTATCACAGTCCACTGCTGGACATAGGCCTCTCAAATTGCACACCACTTAGTAGGCTTAGTCATTAATAAGAAATTGAGGACCGCTAAATACATTTTCTTACGTAATAGGACGTAAGACTATTACCGTTAATCAGGCATATTACAAATTAGATGGTATAATTGATGTTCAACAATACAGTTAGAAAGAGAATAAAGAAATAGAGTGCCACGTATATTCAGTTCTAGAAAAGTATTTTTACTTACATTCTTTGTTTGTCAATTGTCGCAGTGAACTGTGTTTTCTTAGTAATCAAGGTATCTCTATTCAAATGGTTCTCATTGAAATTGGTGCGGTCGTGAAAGTATATAATAATTTTAACAAAAAGGAACCGACTTCAAAGAAAAACTATTCCGAGTACCCAAATCGTGACATGATATTTATTGCCTATGATATTTGAGGAGTTCCCTCGATTTCCTTGGGATCCCATCATCAGATCCCGATATGGTGACGATAGGGCAGATTATTACGGTTCTCTAGCATATTAGAATAACCATACACAAGTCTTATAAAATTTGAAAGTAATTGTGTTTTGCTGTCTTTTTAACCGACTTGAATGGGCATAGGCAGGTTAAGCTATGCCCATTCCAATGCAAAAAGATTTTTTGAAATTATCGCTGAACATACATAAAAAAAAAGAATCCGACGAATTGAGAACCTCCTCCTTTTTTTTAAGTCGGTTAAAAAGACAGCAAAACACAATTACTTTCAAATTTTATAAGACTTGTGTATGGTTATTCTATTAGCTATAGAACCATGATAATCTGCTCTTTCAGTGATTACACAGAAGACATCTAGTACCCAATTACGGATCATTTTAATCAATATTTATTTTATTTCATTTATTTATTTAATCTTTATGCACAAGTGTACAAAGGCGGACTTAATGCCTTACGCATTTTTTGCCAGTCGACCTCATTATGTTTGCCAAACCAATGTCTTCTAAATACATACAATATCTCAGCCATGTATTTGTCCTCTTAGGGTTTTCATACTGATTGTGGGAAGAACGAAAACAAATGGGTTCAATGTTTGCTTCTTCAATGTTGTGGACTAAAAATATATTTTTGTTTTGAATATTATAACTACAAAAATATACATAAACAACTCGAGGGCGTTTCAACGATGATATTTTTAAACGTGTGTGGGTAATTTAAAGTAAATACATTCAATTACAAAGTCTCAGGCTTATTTTCTCATTCTAGACTTGCTGTATCCTTTAATTTAGGTATTTTTGATATGCATACGCCTTGTCTCAATTTACTTTTTAATTGTAATGATTAAAAACTAAGTTTTTTTTTCATCTTGTTGGATTTTATGAATTTGGATGAAGGCGTGTTTGGTTCCAAATCCAGTGATCTGGCCAAATATGGAAAAAGTAAGTTGAAAATATAATATCTTGTTCGAAACATAAAACCTAAATAAGTTTGAACTCTACCTAATAGAAGAAAAAAATAAATTGGAAATGTGTTAGAAAAAATGATGAATGAAAAGGTGATTACAAAATCATAAAACCATAGCATTTATTTATTGTTATAATTCAACAGTTTTCAACGCGTACGTGTAGTTTAAGTGAGCATTTATCCGTTTCTTCTTCTTTCTTTCTCTTCTTTCGTCATGACCGCTGTAGTATACTCGTAATTTAAAAAGAAATATAATGGTCCAAGAGCCCAGAGCGATCAGACATAACTTATTTTCACATGGATGAAACCTTAACTACTCAGTAGCGTCTAGTGTACTTTTAAATACCTGCGTGTTTGTGGAACTAGATCTGTGACACCTGGGCAGATATCAGGTGAGAAAGGTAACTAAAAATAAGAGTTATCTAACTTAAATTAGTATGGCTGATCTTTATATATATTTTGTAGAATATTATTCTAAACTAGTTTCATAAAGTGTCAGACACTTTTCATGGACCAGAGCTTGTGTCAGACGCTTTAAAGATCGACAAAAAATTAATGAACTTTTCTTATTTTTACATGTCTGATTTTTTAATATGTTATTAAAGTAACTATTACAAAGTTACATTTCATCAGTCAGACAAATTCGAGTGACCAAACATCCCTTAAACACAAAAATTATTCAGCCGATGAAAAATTTTTTTTTGAGTTTCAGTTCCAAGTATGGGGACCCCCAAAATGTATTGTTTTTTTTTCTATTTTTATGTAAAAATCTTAATGCGGTTCACAGATTACATCTACTTACCAAGTTTCAAAAGTATAGCTCTTATGGTTTCCGAAAAAAGTGGCTGTGACATACGGACGGACAGACAGACAGACAGACATGACGAATCTATAAGGGTTCCGTTTTTTGCCATTTGGCTATGGAACCCTAAAAACGGGATCCAAGTTGCTGTGGACGTCTCACTCGCTCTGAAATAGCATGATGATCGCACTCCCGGCTGAATAATTTTTGTGTTTAAGGGATGTTTGGTCACTCGAATTTGTCTGACTGATGAAATGTAACTTTTTAATAGTTACTTTAATAACATATTAAAAAATCAGACATGTAAAAATAAGTAAAGTTCATTAATTTTTTGTCGATCTTTAAAGCGTCTGACACAAGCTCTGGTCCATGAAAAGTGTCTGACACTTTATGAAACTAGTTTAGAATAATATTCTACAAAATATATATAAAGATCAGCCACACTAATTTAAGTTAGATAACTCTTATTTTTAGTTACCTTTCTCACCTGATATCTGCCCAGGTGTCACAGATCTAGTTCCACAAACACGCAGGTATTTAAAAGTACACTAGACGCTACTGAGTAGTTAAGGTTTCATCCATGTGAAAATAAGTTATGTCTGATCGCTCTGGGCTCTTACTCTATAAAGGGAACCGTTTCTGTACTTATTTAATACGTTATGTTTATTTAAAAATTTATATGAAAGGCATGAAATGCAAGCATGCATGCAATGCAAGCATGCAATGCAATGAAATGAAAAGCAATTTATTATTCTCAGAGAGAGACGAGACAGAGACCTCTCCAATCGCACGCTGCTTAGTTCGATATCATAAATACATACATATATTCATAATAACATTAAGTTATTTATTAGCTTAGCTGTCAATCATTATCTTTATCAACAGGTAAGTTTAATTGTGAACTTCTAGTAAAATTATAGAAAACATGTATCAAATCTACGGGTTCATTTTAATACCAAATACCTTTAATTCTATTCTACAAATATCAAAGCATCGAATACCGTTACACTTAATTTAATTTTGGCACACTGTGCTTCTATTTATATGAAGTCATTGGCATTTGTAGTGAAAAGGGTAGATAGTCAGATCAATATATATTTATAGTAGTGAAAGTTATTCTGATAGTATAATGTAAGCAAGTTTATTTCATCTTGATTTAGTTCAATACGAACCAAATCCAGGTGATTGCCTTGGGGTGGAGCTACTAGAAGGTTCGTAAAAAAAACCACACTGCATCTTGATCTATGGTGTATATACCATTTATTCAATCACAACACCATCTATCGAGACCATAGGTAGTTATAGTCTGTTTTATAGACTACAAATGAAAATAATAAATAGTTCACTGAAGTTGAGTTACCGTACATCATGAACACATCGATACTGAAAACATGTACACTATTAATGTGACGTAAAATCTTGAGAGTGATTGATCTTTTAAGAATCTGATCTCTTAAATATTTTACAATATCCACAAGTACTGAGACTCAAAAAACAGTAAGATTGTTATCTAGTTTTCTTTTAATATTTTCAATTCATTTTACGATTATCATACCAAGATGCAATTTTCAACCAATTTGTTGCCGCCCACTGCTGAACAAGGGTTTCTTCCTAGAAACACCAACCAGCCCTATCTTCGGGAGTGGGAATCCATCCGATATCATCCATCTTCCTCAAGTCGTCTGTGTTTGCCTGATTGTGATCTCTACTCTTACTCTTCAAGATTATCTTCTTTATTATCAAATCATTCACCAATTGGACAATAATAATGATTAACGTCATTTCTTATTTGTAAAATGTACCAACCTTACCGTTTTGATGTTAAAAAAATATAATTATATTTCACTTGAAAGTCTTTCTTCTACTCTACACGGTTAAATGACTAGACTCTATAAGCCCAAAACTATATCCTTCAATGTATAAAAAGACGTTTGTTGTGGGGCTGAAGAAAAAAAATCATACGAACTTCTACATACATAATTTGTATTTCTGATCTAGTAAACCATTTATATCGATTTTCAATTTCACATACATTAACAATTTATTTGACTCTATTCGTTTTTTTTTAAATCTCCTTAGTATCAAGAGAATAAAAGCGTTACAATTTTCTCGACAAATTACTACGATATTATATATTTACACCATCACACAATTTAATTAAACCTTACCTTAATTAAATAATACATTTTAATATGAAACTTGTCAATTTGTATTAATAGCGTAACAGATGGCTACATTCGAAATCATTTTAAAAGAGAATTGTACACCGGCTACATTGTCTCTGCAAAATGTTGTCCACAATTTGGTGCTGCAGATGTAAAATCAAAAAGTTTTGTGCCAGTGAAAATTGCATGTGACGTCAAATCATAAAAATTTCAAAGTATTACAAAGTTTCACAATTATATGAAATGAAATGAAATCATTTATTTTGAAATTAGGTTACATGAACACTTTTGCAAGTTAAACTTTTTTTTTGAGCAGATGAGTTCGGCCTTTCCTAACTGGACTAGCCCTGAGAAGAAAGTATGAAACAAACTCAGGGATCACAGTCTTATTAAAAGTCAAGACAATATTCTTAAATATTGTATTTAAGTATTTAATATAGTACAAAGTTTCACAAAAGAATAATGTAAATAAGGTTGCATTTATACAAATGTTGATAAATGAAAATGAAAATCTGGGCTGTCAAACAATAATTTATCAATGACGACTTTAGTTTATATTTCCTATTATTTTGAATTTTAAAGCATGTGAACAACTACTTATTCTAAACTTGAAATTATATTTATAGTTCAGTTTTTAGGGAGACTTAATTTTTAAAAGTACGAATTCCACAAGTACGCATTCTTTCAGTCTTTGTCAATATATAAAAAAGTTTCTATTGCAACGGCATGCTGTTCGACAATAATACGACATAATGTGTTATCTAGTCAGTGTGGTGGCGGATTAAGAATGCAGTGTGTCACCCCTATTCATCCCGTGGATTATCGTTAAAGGCGACTAAGGGATGAACTACGCAAGAAAACATCAATGCAAAAAGAAGGAAAACTTGAAACCAACCCTATAGCAACCCGTCTGGCCAGCGTGGTATAGTAGGCCAAAACCTCCTTCTAAGGAGAGGCATATGTCCAGCAGTGGACTATTAAAGGCTGTTGATGATGATTGATGAATGTATTCTCCTACAAAACTAGAACCACACATTATTGCTCGTCTATTGCTTTATAGATCCTTACAAGATCAATGAATGTCATAAGCAAGTTGTCTCCCAAAGGTCACATTTAATTATTTGTTCATTAATACTACAATGGCTTTGTGATAAACACTTTATTAAACATTTTATTAAACCACAATATAATACCGCAACCTAATTTTTCAGTCTACGAAATATGAATTGGTTGATGAAGAAAAATAATCAAATTTTTATTTACATTTAGGAGATTTACTGATATTTAATGTTTTTATTTACCCATGTATTTGAAAACAAAAATGGCGAGTCACTCCGCCAGTGTGTCTTTCAACAATCTATTTTAAAGAAGACCGATGTTAGGCAATACTTTTGTACGAGTAGTTATTTCTCAAGTGAGATTCCAAGAACCCAAACCCTCCCTTCAGAAAGGAGAAATCAAAAGGCGGCAATGACTCTTAAGTTGTAGTTGCTTATCGATGGCGGCAATCATTCGACATTCTGTGATCTAACTCCTCATTTGTTCTTTGTACTCTTCTTTTGTACTTTGAGCATCTGATCTCGCATTGACTAATACAGTACATATGTTGCCGTTTTAGGTTAATCTTCTATAATAGAGTGGTACTCAGGGTGGCGCTTCTTCTTTCAAAATATAAATGGATATAAGAAATATTAATACCATTCATATTTTTTTTTCATGTTAAGTCATATCAAACGAACCTGAACCAGATCTAAACCCTAGAGATTAACATTTTGTTAAAACAATAGCACAAACATATTGCGCTTTGTTTATACCAATAAAACACTCGTTTCTTAAAATAACCACGTGTAAATACGGCGGAGAAAGATGGAATTAAATCACTCACGTTTTAGTTCATACGCTTTGTGACGTAGAAAGATGAACATAAAGGACTGGGTTGGTTGTGTTGAAATGCTTAATGCAATCTTGACATCGATTCTTGTGTTGACATTTGAAAGGATACAGAGAAACAAGAGCTCAATATTTAAAGGCACATACAATATTTATATTATGTGATGATCTAAGAGTACGAAGAGTAGAAGATATTTTTATTTTATTTGTGTCGGGAAAATACAGATTATGCTTCAATTTAACTCTGTTCTACAAGTCCTAAAGGGATTTTTTTCTTCCTAGCCTTTATTCCGATACTATTTAGGGTACTATTTCAACCGGTTTTATCTGCGTATTAGTTTTTTTTCACGGAGCGACTGGCATCGATTTTTATAATCGGAATGTCTTCTTCCAAACTTTTATTCCCAAGATTATTTTGGGGTCGGCTACTAGTACAACCAGTTTTAGCTGAAAAACAGTTTCTCCATGGAGCGACTGGCATTGAATCACCACAACCCTATGTAAGAACTGAAATTCGAAGTTAGAACTAGTTGTCAGTATATTTGAGGGCACTGACTTCCCAATAACGTTTGCTATAGATATTCATGACAACCGGGACTGGCGGCTTAACGTGCTCTCCGAGGCACGGGCGTGAATCAGCTAAACTTTATACTCCGGGCTGCTATTAAAAATAATAAGATTGTATATAAGATAAACCCAACAACACTTTTGTCCCGACCCGGGATTTGAGCCCGACACCTTTTGATTAGCGGTCGCATATGCTAACTACTAGTACGACTATGCTGAAAATAGGAAAAAGAATATGATTATTTGATATACTACAGTTTTCTTTGTCTATAAAACATAACTTCTCCACTCGGAATTAGTACTTCGTTGGAAATTTGTGGATCACGCAATGTGTTGTCTCATGTTAGGATCAGACCGCGCAGTAGGGAGCGGTATGGCGACCGTGTAATTCACTGCGCATACGTGCACTCCGGAGCTTTGTTTGTGGTTTTTTTTGTAAGTTGATTAAATAATGGCTAATAACTAACGGCACTCAACAAGAAGTTTAATAATTAATTAATTGTTTTAGGCGTGTAAACTATAATTTGAAATTGAAGGTATTAACTATCAATTTGTCTACATAGTACTAACATCCTGCCTATATTCTGTTTTAGGAAAGTAACGGTCAAAATTTATCATTATACATATTTTTATGAAATCATCCTTAATTAAATTATAAACGCAAAATTTCGTGAGTATGTATGTATGTTTGTTGCTCTTTCAAGAAAAAACTATTGCACGGATTTGGATAAAAGTTTACAATAATATGGCTTATATATCAGTTTTAAACACAGGCTAGTGTAATTATAATCAAGGAGCTTTTGTTCAGAGTTTTTTTTTATAATTTGTTTTCTTTTTCATAAGTAGCAATAAAAACAGATCGAGTTCAAAAAAATCGTTCTTTTATTCTATCGAGGACGAAGCATTCAAATTATCATTATACTTGTTTTTATATCTTTTACACATTGGCGTTCTTTTTTAACGTCCTCTATGGGAACATCGAGACGATGTGGAGGCGTAAAAAGTGAATAGTCACTGTTCATTTTGCACGCGTTCTTTTTACGCGACTCAACATTTATAAGAAACATTTTCAATTTTGTGTAGTCCATATTCATGGGAAAAATCGTTCATTCATTATTTTCTGTCGTAGATTATTATTATTATTTAGTATGACACACTAGCAGCTAAAGAGCTGATGCGTGTTTCAAATAACTTGGAGATATGTTCGTCGAGCCTGTTCTGAAAGCAGTTTAGTGTGGGAGCCATAACCACGCTCTCTGGAAGCCTGTTCCAGGCTGTCACAACTCGGTTAGGTAAGAAATGACTCTTAGGGTTTTTCTTAGATGAATTTCGCCATAGTCTCAGAGGATGTCCTCGCAAGTGCATGTTGTCGTCCAATATGTAAAGTTCCTGCAAACTGGGTATGTCATAGTGCTCTTTGAGTATTTTATATGTCGCTATGAGACTACCCCTATGATACTAGATAATTGTGCGAAAAAAAGTTATATAGATTTAGATTTATATTGAAGTCTTCCAAATCGACTCTAATCTGCTCATTATCAGGAAAGCGTGAGTTGAAAGCAGACAGTGTAGCATAGAGAATTACACTATCTGGATGCTTCTTCACCATAACACGGCCTAGCTAGATGCTCCTGCATTATTGGGCCTCAGGTTTCACACTCACCTACGAAATAGAACAACAGGATGCGGTCATTTTAGGTTGGTTTTCTGTGTGAGGATAGTAAATAAGTTTAGAGATATAATTCATTGGATTAGAAATTATAACTAATATAAATAAATTTAACGGAGTAGATATTTGTATAGTAAGGAATATTGATCGGCCACTAAACAGGTTACACATGTCTTTCTATAGCAAATTTACAAGTGCTTTGATACAAATTATAAAAATTACATTTTTTTATTGTATTCAAATAAACTTCAAAAGTTCAAAAGTTCAGGTGTTTGTAATTTCGTCTCTGTTTATTCGCCAAAACATTCAAACATGAAATTTATATTTCATTTACCTATAAATGTTTTCTCAAAAGATGTACTAAATCCACCCACATATGCGGAAATCGGTCAAGTGCGTGTCTTGTTTTTGTTCGCGACGACTCACTGTAATACGTATTTGGATGACGTACTAGACATATTTGTCACCTTTTTAACAGCTGGCTTGAAATTTTTAACCCATACTTCCTTATTCTTTCATTATTAATCAGTGCTAAATGCATATTTTTGTTTGTTTGTACTTTATACGTTTGTCATTTCCTAAGAACTTAGATGTACATTGCTTGTTGTTCCAACTTTTTGCAGCTCCCGACACAAAATTTCCTTATTCCTTATTCTTGATCATCATCAACATCCTTTATCAGTCCACTGCTGGACATAGGCCTCTCCTTTGAAAGGAGGCCTACTTCTTTTGGCCTACTATACCACGCTGGCCAGACGGGTTGGTAAAGGGTTTGTTTCAAGTTTTCCTTCTCTTGGCAGTGATGCTAGCTGCTTATTTTGTTCCTTTAGTCGCCTCTTACGACACCCATGGAATGAATAGGGGTGGTGACACTTGTATTTTTAATCCGTCACCACACGGACACTTGTATTCTTAGTAGTAGTATAAACGAAGTACTTAGGGAGAGAGGTTGTAGAGCCACGCTGATTTCCTCACGAATGAGGCGGCTCAACTGAGGCGGTACTACGGTAGTACACACACATAGAAGATCAATCTAAAGTGACTTTATTCATTCTGACGTATTTCATCGGTGAATGTGAGAATATAGACCTAATGATGCAAAAGCATCTCACAAAGGCGGTGTAATGTGGGTCACCATGCTGCCTTGCTGTACTCACAATGAGAATGGTGACTCCTACTCTTGGATTCCACTCATGCTATCCATCACACACAGTATAGTCTTTTTAGTAGGCTTAAATATATACAAAAAGTTAGTCTATTAGGCCAATATTGAAACTAACACTCGTTTAACTAAACGCTAATAAAGGTATTGTGCGAATTTTTCCGGGTCATCAATTTTTTTGCATGCAGAATTGTCTGACCAGGCCGCCATGGTTTGGGTCACCATGCTGCATTGCCTACCCTCACAATGAGGATGGTGACACCAACTCCTGGATTCTACCCATGATTTCCATCAGGCAGAGTAGAAGCACTTTGGTAGGCTAAAATATAAAAAAACAAAAGATAGCCGGCATCTCGTGTGTAAGGCACCGCCCCTCCGCGCAGACGTCAGCGCGGAGGGGCGGTGGCGGTGAGAACACCGCTCGACCGCGCAGTCGGTAGGTGTAGGGTAGTAAGCTTCAACGGATTTAGTAGACCCCAATACGACATCAGATCCGCTTCACCGCCTACCGCGGCGGTGCGCGGTGCCGTGTGTTAATCGCCTAAAGTAGGCATATTCCTTGGTAAATTATACTAAGCTTGTTACAGACAATTAGTAAAATATCTTATCGAATATATCTTCTGCTTTCTTTATATATTTAACCCTACCAAAGTGACTCTGCTCCGATAAACATCATGAAAACAAACAACTTTTCTCCACTTTAATATAAAAACCATTGAAATTTTAAATTACTACATAGTAACTCTATATATTATTATTTTTCTTAAAGTGGGTACATTTTGAGCTGTAGTTTAATTAAATCAAACTTGTTTTAGGATTTTTTTAATTTAAACATAACCCAACTCTTAACAAAAACTAATATGCTGTGTCATGGTGGACTTTACAATATACATTAAACGGATACAAAGAAAACTCACTTTATGAATTACACAAAGTGTTGTTTAATGTTTACTTGGATCAAACTTAAAACATTTAATGCACTAGGAGGCAGCGCGACAGCCGTTACAACCACTATGCCACCGTGCAGTTTTGGTACTTAAATACAACCCTGAATTTCGACTTTAAAGAAAAACTGTTTCATTAATTGTTTGGAAATCATTACTGCAAAGATTTCAAAGATACAACTCTTTACTAACTTGTAAAGGCCTGTTAATGAACGGTAATTAGCAGACTAATTAGGCACTTTGTTAGAAATTAACTTCGAAGAAGGGAGTTTTAAATCTTGTATTATAAATAAGCTATACAAAGTTTGGACATTTTTTGTTAATGTACGAAAGGTAGTCAGATCTAATACAATCTGTAAACGATCATTTTGGCGTCACGGATGTATATTCGGCACTTGCCAAAAATTATATAAGTTGGGCTGGAGAATATTGCTTTTGGCAATAAGGCCGCCCTTTATACATTTTACACATAACTCAGTGTACAAATAAAGAGTTTTATCTATCTATCTATCTACAGATATCACATAAATAGTATGTTTTCCTCGAACAAAGCCATAAAGATATTAATGTCAGAAACATATTTACAATATAATCACTATGACATGATATTTGAAATAATATTAGTCCAAATTAATGAGTTCATTAATTAATTACTTTAACAACTAGCGAAAACAATCAAACCCAATCTGTCCAATGACCTTTCGCCGTCCAAAAGTAAACCGTGACGGGGAGAAAATAAATCTCGTATGCGCACGCGCCGACCAAACGTCCCAAAATAAGTCCGGCGCACGAGGTATCGTGTTCCCGCCAGTGTCTACGAAAGTGTGCTACCAAGCACACCTATCCTGTGATAAAACTCTAGTCTATAGTACTACAAGCCGCATCAATATGACAAGTAATACAGTGTTCCAATAAACCATACTGATCGCAATTACCCATAACCTCCTCTTGTGTGACTTGGATTACCCTCAAGTGTGTTTTATGTGGCTATAATTACGCTGTAAGTATTTGCTTTGTTTTCCTGCCTCTAATATCATAAACGTATCATTGAAGAATAAATGTCGGAAAAGAGAGTTGAAAATTTCAATTATATTGACTGCATGAAACCGTTACATTTGAAATTAAACAGCTGATATGACTGTACGGTTGGCCTAGTGGTTTAAGCGGTCGCAACATCGCATTCTACTTCGCCAAGTGTCGTGGTTTCAAATCCCACGTGGAACAACACTTTGTGTGATTCAGAAATTGTTGTTCTGATTCTGGGTGTTCTTTGTGTCCGTTAGCAGGGGACTTTACAAACATACATGTGGATGTTTGTAAAGTCCCTCACGATACAGGATTTATATTCCTAATGTGGGAGTTGTCTTTTTAAAGAAAAAGAATAAAATTAGTTCCATTTTGATAAATCTCTTGCTTACTTACTAACATCTTTTCTGACAGACTCTTGCACAATGTATTACCCTACCCTTTTCTACCCTTGCTTACATATAACGTCACATTCCAAAAACAACGAGTTCACTGCATGACAGTTATAAAATTTTAGCACGTGCCAAACTGCGCCATTTTAGACAATGTTTTGGAAACTATGGCAATCTTTTGGGTATATTTATAATATTGCTCATAATAAAAATATGTTTAACTACACCGTAAAAGAAAGTCTTCATTATCATAAAAATATCTATGTGTATGTCTTTTAGTACCTTAACGAAGAATTAACAAAATTTATCCCTATAAAAATAATAATTAAAATGCGAAAGTAGCTCTGTCTGTCTGTTACGATTTCACGCCTAAACCGCTGAATAGAATTTGATGAATTTTGGTATAGAGATAGATGGAACCTTGGGAAAGGACATGGGCTTTTTTTAGCGATAACCGACATAGGTGCGGGCGGAGCCGCTGGCTAAAACTAGTCTATTATAATTGTTGCTACAGATATTTAAATTATCAACAACTTAGTTGTTTGAAATAATACTCTGAAATATTTATATCTGTTATTCTGAGGTATTATGATTTTAATGTTTTAGTAATAATATTGAGTTACTAAAATCACTTGTACAAAGGGCCATCATTGTTTTTGTTAACAAACAACTTGGATGTTTGATTCAAGCTAAACACAAGAAATTGTAAAATATTTTCACTTTTAATTAATTATAATACATAAATAGATCGTAAATAAGTTGCTCCTTGTATTAACAGCTGCAACAGATAGCTGTTCTTATAACTAGTACTAGTATTTAATTTCAGTAATCTGCCAATGAAAGCCCAGTCAAAGTCAGGCCAGTCATAGCAGAGCAGTTTTTTGTTCGCTGTTGTGTTCACTAAATGCAAATGAAAGTCATTTAATTACATTTAGTATAAAGTTCTTAATTTCAAATTATACATAAATTGTATTTATTTGTATATATATATATGTGGATGTAACTTTAAATACAGCCTTTAAGTTTAATAAGGTTAAAATAAACACCTTTCAAACAATTTCTTGTGGCTATTCATTTTCTTATTCATCACAATCTTTTCTAGTTCCATATATTTATCTACTAGCTTTTGCCCGCGGCTTCGCCCGCGTGTATGTCGGTTATCGCGGCCTATGTCCTTTCCCAAGGTTTCGTCTATATCTATGCCAAAATTCATCAAAATCGGTTTAGCGATTTAGGCGTGAAAACGTAACAGACAGACAGAGTCACTTTCCCATTTTATAATATTAGAAGGGATAACAAAATATAAAATGTGTGCAAAATCGCAGTCGTCTTTTCTTCGGTAAATAAATACGTATGAATTATGGTTTTTGTCATTTTGGCCCAGTCATCTGATAGTTTTACCCGGAATATTTACCAGGAGCTTTGAGAAAATTTAATTCGATGGATGTTTTGCCATAAAACTACTTTAACCAGCCATTTTGTAAACAATGCTGAGCGACAAAGATACGGTGGTGGCAAATTAAAAAAAAAAACTGTAAAGACACTAACTTTCAAAACATGCAGAAAATTGTCTAGGGTACCTATATTCTTGCACCAAATGTACTATTTGTAAAGTATTTCAATTTATTTCATGCACTAATAACTTTCAAAAGGCAATATGTAGTTCAAAATATGATAATCTCAAATGATCTGGTAGAAATCGCTAACTAGAACTATTAATTATGGAAAATTGTAGTATTTAATATTATCATATAGCCATAGGAATAGAATAGAATAGAAATAAAAAAAATTAAAGTGAGAAATGACTAACAAAAAAAATACAGAAAGCAAGAAGTAAAACCGAAAATAATGTGAACATGAATGAACATGAACACAGGCCAAATACTAAGAAAAATGACTCAAACTGTAAAAATAATTCCAAAAGACAAATGTCTGCCAAAACAACTACATTTTCAGTTATCACAAACTGCGCCTACCTTATCAGATTTCTACACTATCTAAAGATTGACTGGCAGAGAATGCCCTGGGCATTAAGTCCGCCGATACACAAAGTGCATAAAGTTTGACTGCAGGGTTGACCTAGTGGTTTAAAAGGTCGCCACGCCACTTCCAACTGCGCCAAGTGTCGTGGGTTCAAATCCCACGTGGGATAACACTGTGTGATTCAAAATATGTCTGTAAAGTCCCCCGTGACACAGAAATTTATATTCCTAATGCGGGAGTTGTCGTTTAAAATAAATAAATAAATAGTTATAAATAAAGAAACTGTAGTTATTTGTTATTAGTCATAGGATTAGTAATCAATATCAGAATTGAGACACTAATCAAAACACCAAGATGGTGTATCACGCAAGATATACAAAGCATTAAAAAGGGTCTACTTTAGGCAGAGTACCTAAAAACAATCCATATTTAAAATAACATTTTTAAAAAGGATTTGATTTCTAAAAAGAAATTCCAATTGACAAAATTCATTAATGAATTGTAAGAATCCAATTAAAGATTTCATCAATAAGCTGTGAAAAAGGCTTCTTGAATGACAACCAGTGTTTTGACAACCATTTGAAAAACTTCATTTGTTAACATTAAAAGTCAAGTAGAAAACGATAAAGATCAAAACAGTGTATTCTGGTTACTAAAAATAAACATTTTTAGCCAGAAGTCAGATATTTTAAAAAAATGATATCATTATATGAGTTGACTATAGCCATGGAGTCCAAGGCCTTGAACTGTACTAAATTCTGTAAATTTAAAACCTTGTTAAGGTTTACCATTAAAATTATTGGTAGTTTAATAACAACTTCTTATTAGACAGCTTTGTGTACTCATTAGGTAGTAGAGCCACGCTGATTTCAGCACGAATGGGCCGGCTCGACCCGGCCAGTACTACCCTCACACAGAAGACCATCCTAATAATGACAGCATTCTTGCTGTCGTATTTCGTTGGTGAGTGTGAGACCGGAGGCCCAATCATTCTGCATCATTCTCCCGCCCTTCGAAGGCCGGGAGAATGATGCAGAATAATCTAACCAGACTGCCATGGTAGGGGTCACCATGCTACATTGTCTACTCTCACAATAAGCATGGTGACCCCTACTCCTAGATTCTACTCATGCTTTCCATCAGGCAGAGTAGAGTCACTTTGGCAGGCTTAAATATAAAAAAAAATATGTATATGCATGAACAGTAGAATCTTTCTATGTAAAAAAAATATGAGAAAAGTCTGCATTGACATCCAGATTATTATATTAAACGTAAGAAACTTGTAGGAATTGGTTCGCTTTATAGCATAAGAGCTGGTGGATCATCTTACAGTAAACTTCTAAAATCAACTGAAAAGTTTCACTCCAGTCAAAATATCGTTGAATTAAGAAATCACTATCCTTGCTAATATTATAAACGCGAAAGTTTGTGAGTATATATGTATGTTTGTTCCTCTTTCACGCAAAAACTACTGAACGGATTTGGATGAAACTTACAGTAATATAACCTATATATCAGAATAACACATGGGCTAAGGGCTATATCCATACTAATATTATAAATGTGAAAGTAACTCTGTCTGTCTGTCTGTCTGTTACGCTTTCACGCCTAAACCACGGAACCGATTTTTATGAAATTTGGTATGAAGATAGAAGTGAACTTGGGAAAGGACATAGGCTACTTTTTACTGCAATAATCGAGATACAAAGGTTTTTACCTTTTTACCTAGGTGATTATAAAAATACATAAATCGTAGAAGTCAAAATGTATCACTGTTTATCTCCTGTCAAAACTTCACAGGTTGCTAGGCATAACACACTTGCATGGCAACCATAATGATAGTTTGTAAATGACATAAAGACCAGTAGAGCAGGGTAGATAATTTTTGAAAACAAAATTATAGTACGATGAAAAGGAGGAGAATATTATAAAAATGAAAGGAAAAATAATTTACGGGCGATCTGCGATCTGAGGGGGGTCGGGTGGGGGGGGAGGTTTTCGGGTCCTCCTCGGACGGGGCGTGAAAAAGCATCTCACTAAGCCGCCATAGTGTGGGCCGCCATACATTATTGTCTGCATTCGCAGCAAGTGTGGTAGCCCCGACTCTTGGATTCTGCTCATGCTTTTCATCAGGCAGGGTGGAGTCACTTTGAATGGCTAAATATATAAAACAAAGGGTAAATTGGGAATAAGGCTAGGAAGATGAAAGGGTAAAAAACGGTTTATCTCAATTTCCGGCAAAACTACAAGTCCTATGGAAAAAAGTTAAATGGCAAACTTGTAGGTAATTATAAGATCTACAACGTTTTAGGGTTCCGAAGTTTATGACTTCGAACCCTTATAGATTCGTCATGTCCGTCTGTCCGTCCGTCCGTCCGTCCTCGACTTACCATCCAAACAGTAAGTGCTAGAAAGATGCAACTTTGCATGAATATGTATTGTAATTACGTCGACAAAATGCTACAATAAAATTATGAAAAATATTTTTATTTAGGGTACCTCCCCGACACGTAAAATATGGATGTTTTTTTTTTTCTCGCGGCTACCCCATCATGTGGGGTATCATTATATAGGTCTTTTAAAAACATCAAAGAGTTGTTAAGACGATTTTTTGATTTAGAAATCCGTTTGCGAGAAATTCCACTTTAAAGGCCACTTTTTTGTAAAACCGGGCATCCTCCCCCTCTAAAAGCTAAACGGCCGGCTCAAAAAATCTGGAAAAAAATCGTGATAGTGGTCCATATAATGAACTTTAAATGAAAACTATAACGAATTAGATGACTTTGTTAGTTCAGGAGTTACAGAGGCTTAACTTCTACAATGTGCTTACTTGGAAAACGTCATACAAAATTAACGCATTAATACGTAAACATAACAATTATCCATTGGATACAATTTCTAATCCACGTACTGACTGACTGAGGAACCCTTTCCTGTGCGTGGCTTGACACGCACTTGGCTGATTTTTTATTTACACTTTTTTTCACATAACCTCAAATTATAAGTGAAAAATTAAAAAAAGTTTTTGGTTTTCTATTTTTATCTTTTACAAATAAAATAATTTTTAAACGAAGTTTAGTGAAAACTTACCTTTTTATGTCCCGAATACACTGTAATTTTTTTGATTTGAAATATTAAATTTTTTCACCCTATTTTTTCAAAAAATTGGGGTGTTTTCTGTTTGATGAAATCTCTATTTTCCGATGGTGTAATCCCTACTAATATTATAAATGCGAAACTAACTCTGTCTGTCTGTCTGTCTGTTACGCTTTCACCTAAACCACTGAACCGATTTTGATGTAATTTGGTATGAAGATAGAACTGAACTTAGGAAAGGACATAGGATACTTTTTATCGCGAAAATAAAGGTAGAAGGGTTTGAAATAGGGAACGAAAATTTGTGTCGAAGTTCCTTATTATCAAACATAAAATCATGTAAGACGAATTTCACGCGGGCGAAGCCGCGGGCGGAAAGCTAGTATAAAATAACTAAAGGCTTTTTACTGCTAAAATCGAGATACACGCGGGTGGAGCCGTGTCTGTCTATCTGTACGCAATAAACTCAAAAACCACTGCACCGATTAAAATGATTTTTTTTACCCAGATAGTCTAAAGCCTGATAAAGGACATGAAGCTACTTTTTAGCGTGATAACCGATATAGACGAGGACAGGGATACGGACGAAAACTAGTATTGATTAAATTTGATTAAATTTGCCATATTCCAATGTCATATTATAGTTGAAGTTTTCATAGCAAGCTGTAGTTACGAACGCTAAATGTGGCTACTGATAAAACAAGATCTGATCTAATGTGATGTAGACGTCAACACATTTAGGTATAGTTGTATGACGTATGTGATGACGTAGCTTGAGAAACAAATCTATATTTGATTCCTCCGTCATAGAAGTAAACAGGATTTGGTTGAAACCATCACTAGAAAAGTCTTGTTATCGTTACGTATTTTAGGTTCATTTTAGAATGATATTATTAGTTTCAATTTGCATTCAAATAGATTGAGAACATCATCATCCTTTCTTTTATTTCTATTACTAGCTGAGTCCCGCGGTTTTACCCACAAATTGTTGTAAATCACGGGTAAAACCGTGAACCGAAGCTAGTCTCTAAAAATACTTGTATAGGACGTTTTTCAGTTGACAGTTGATTAAAAGAATGACAAAAGAAATAACAAAAAAGAGTCGTAAAGAAAAATTAAAAAGTCGTTAATTTATAATTGGTTTCGTCTCCTATTCATTGTATAACAATTTAGTTCTAATGACTCAAACAACACTAGCCAAGCATACTTACCAATACGTGTTAGAAGAAATGATCTAATCACCTCACGCGTAAAATACAATTAATGACTAATTTGTTTTAAATACAAACCCATGTATTTGTATTCCTGCTAAAAAGATAAAAAAAAGAATGAAATCAGCTGTGTTCAATTTCACGTGGGTGGTACTTATTTAAAGTCTTCCCATACTACGTGATTTTCAGAGGAAAGAGCAAAATAATCGTGCCAATATTAAAAACGAGAAAGTTTGTGAGTATGTATGTTTAATGCTCTTTCACGCAAGAACTACTTAACGGATTTGAATGAGACTTTACAGTAATATAGCTTATATATCAGAATAACAATTAAGCTACTTTTTACTGTAATAATCAACGTACACGCGGGCGGAGCCGAGGGCGAAAGTTAGTGTTGTGTATATGAGAAACTAAAACAAAGATATATTAAAACACAATAATTGAACTAGGAAATTTATGAACTTTTGAGCTGCCCCCTTTCATAATATGTTTACGGGAACTTACACATTCACCTTGAACGATTGAGTACAAAATTATCAAAACCTCAGACAATACTTGTCGTGGTAAAAGCCTAACTACCTGAGTAACGAGTTGCTCTTTATAACATCAGCTATCTGCCAATGGAAGTCACATGAAAATCGATATTCGATTTTCATGTGACTGCCGATTCCAATCATTCGAAACCATTCCAAATCACTTAAGTTTTTTATAAAAAACGGCTAGGAAGATAAAGTAAAAAACAAAGATTGATTTTACACGCTTTTTATTGGCTTCACTCGTATATTTCTATATAACTTTGGACTCCTTTGGACTTGAATTTGACCCATTTCTTACGGTCAGAATATCACTAATATTATAAATACGAAAGTAACTCTGTCTGTTCGGCTTTTACAGCAAAAATAATGAATTGATAGCCATAAAATGGTGGTTCCATGGTGGTTCACAGATAGTTTAGGGCCTGAGAAAAGACATAGGCTACTTATTACTAGGTAAACCGACTTACAGGCAAAAGCTACTGTCATTATATAGACTGCAGAAAAATTAAGCCAGCTTATTCAATTATTTTAGTGACGAACATCCTTCACAGGAAAAGATTTATAACCATCCAAACGTTCGTTAATTCCAGACTTTCAAATTATGTGCATATTAAATTTATAGTTCAGTTTCCGAAGACGTCAATGGCGTACCATTTTAAAATTATTGAAGCGTTTAAGTTTTCCTGTTAACACTGATTTTATTTTCAATTTTACTCTCTATTGGGGATTACTTATGTAACCTTTGATAATGCCATAAGGCGAAACTATGTAGGTATTTTTTTAAACTCATTAAATAGTGAAATTAAGGTATAAGTTGGTTTAATTTTATGTAACTTATTTTAAGATTGTCGCTCTATTGGATTATTGGCCTTGGCGAGACTGACATTCAATTAGGCTTAGTTTTTTTGGATATAGGCTTTAAATCTATACGTAACTTTTCAGAAAACGTTAAAATGATTATTAACAAAGCTAAGTCAACATTCATTTAACTATAAAATAATTGGATCATATATAATATATGTATGAATAATTAGAACATTACATGTGCATATGTTTTCCTAGCTTTTATTTTTCTCAAGATTGTTTGGAATCAGCTACTAGTTCATGGAAAAACAATTGATAAAACAAAATCTAATTTCAAACAGATTATGACTCGACATCTTTAACCTGTCTTGTTTATAATTATATTGTACAGTTTAAGTCCTTTGTATTACCTCTGGATTATATTTAGTGTATTATAGATCGCTTCGTGAAACTAAGCCCGAGCGTCCGGCCAAGTAGGTGTGTGAAATACCACGAGTCTATTTATAATTTCAGCCGATTCCCTGAGGATGCGAATACCAAATTAAACTTGCCGGAAACATTCACAACTAAAATAAGCTTTTTGGTATTACAATTGTATTTTAGTAAAGGTCACTGAATTCAGCAATAATATTCAACATGTTTACAATACTACAACTTTGAATATTTGCATGTTCAATATTTTGGCATGTAAACAAGTATTTTCCACAGACCTCTTTAATAGATTCATCTTCCGCCTAGTCATTAAATATTCTAAGAGCTCAACATCAAAGTCTCTTTTCCATTGAATTTCAAAGGAAATTACACCTTTCAAGAGAATATGACTTTGATCAATATTGATTCTTTATGTTTGTTGTTCAAACGAATATTAACGTAAGTCGCATCGGTATAGCTTTTATATTTATATTTTTTATTTAAAATTTAACTTCTAGGCTCAAAACACTGTAGTTTATAATATATTTTTAAATACTTTAATTATTTTTTTAGTATGTACTTGTTCGGTATATATATAAAATTCTCTTGCCGCGGTGTTTTTTTACCAAACTCTTCTTATATGACTGGACCGATTTTTATGAAATTTTGTGCGCATATCGGATAGGTCTGAGAATTAGCCAAGATCTATCTATCTACTAGTTCAACTGGTTTTACCTGAAAATCAGTCTTTCCACGGAGCGACTGGCATAGGTCCTCCGCAACCCTAAGGGAGCACTGAAATTTGAAGGTTGAACTATTTGTCAGTAAATTTGGGGGCACTGATTTCCGAATAACGATTACCATATATGTTCATGACAACCGGAACCAACGGCCTTACGTGCTTTCCGAAGCACGGACATCACATCATATATATATATTATATACAAATATATTTAGATATGGAGATACCCTAATTAATTTAAATTATTGTTAATATATTTTTTAAATTCTTTTACGTTTTCTTCAACAGGTACGTAAACAGACCTAAATAAATATGGAGCAGTTTGAGTCGTTGCTGACGTGCTGTGTCTGTCTCGACCGGTACAGAAACCCGAAGCTGCTACCATGTCAGCACAGTTTCTGTATGGAACCTTGTATGGACGGTCTGGTCGATTACGTGAGGCGACAGGTATAAACAAATTCATTTTTTTCTACTTCTTCTTTCAATAACGTCTTCGCTTTTCAAAAGGAATACGTTTCTCCCGAGTTTTCAACATTTTTCATTGATGCTTGGGCCATATTGTTCTTGAATTGACGTTATGTAGACTTAATAAATTAATTGTACCCGTATGTATTATTTTGAATTCGTAATTCCTATGATCAGAGCTTTCAATCAAAGAAACTTTTGAGTATTATAATATTAATTTCAATTTAAATACTAATTTCACTAGATTCTTAAAACCGTATTTTTTTACAGGTCAAATGTCCAGAATGTCGGGCCGAACACCGAATTCCATATCAAGGAGTACAAGGCTTCCCAACAAATGTTACTCTACAACGTTTCTTAGAACTACACGCTCAAATAGCTGGCGAACTCCCAGACCCCACTGCGGGGCAGGTTATGGAAAGGTGCAATGTATGTTCAGAAAAAGCATACTGTGCCCTGTGCGCTCACTGTGACAAAAAAGTGTGTGAAGACTGTAAGGCAGCTCATATGGAAGTGTTACGTAGAGAAATTTCAAGAATAAACAATCAAGTTCGACGTGGTGTCAATAGGCTTCAAGATATTCTATTAGTCGTAGAACGAAATACTTCAAATCTTCAGTCAAACTGTGGAGCAGTTGCCGGAGAAGTTGATGAAATACATAAAAGATTAGCAAAAGCCCTTAAAGATAGAACTGATTTCTTAAGAAATGAAGTAGACCGATATTTAGCTACTGAGCTTAGAAACCTTACACACTTGAAGGATAATTTAGAGTTAGAGTTAAGTAATATACAAAGCAACTGTGATCTCGCCGACAAATACATGAACGATGACGTGGAATGGGAAGATACCGAATTAGTAGATACCAAAGAAATTTTCCTTAAAACGGTTGAGTTCCTAAGAAACTTCGATTATGAAGCGGGTGATTATAATCGTAGAATACGGTTTATCATGACCCATGATCCCAATCAATTGGTAATGCATGTAGCAAGTTATGGTGAACTGAATATCACCCAACCTAATGCATACTCTGGAGGAATGCAACAAAATCAAGGTTTAACAAGATCTAAGAGTGATCATCGTTTAGCCACACAGTTCCGTCAACAAGAAGAAGCTAAAGGATGGCAGGAAAATGATGAACCAATATTAGGAGGTCGTAAGTTTGGTGAACGCCGACCACCACCACCGGAAAAACATGCTAGAGATCCCTATGGTGCCACTGACGATTACAGCGGATATGAATCTGAACACAGACCGGCACGGTCTAGGTTCCGTTCAAGATTTGTTAAAAGTCATTTAGATAATGATTCTGACTCTGAACAAACTAGTCGTTCAGTGAAAGCTGAACATAAAGAAAAAGAGAAGGAAAAAGTAACCGATACTGAAGATGCTACACGAGGACCTTTGAGTGGAATATTTAGACTAAGTGACTGCCCCCGAGTCATGCAGAGAATATTAGATGTTGACAGTGGAAAGAAAAAAGAAAAGAAAGAACCACCACCACCCCCAAAACCCGTTCAGTCTACTCCTCAACCTCGTCGTCCCCCACCAGCGCAAAGACAAGAAAGTGAAGATGAAATATCACGTCTTAAAAGACAAAACAAAGGTGCAGCCTCATCTCAAGAACCAGAACGTGCACCAGTACGTCCTGTCGAAGAAGAACGTACTACTGTAAATCGCAAACCACCTACACCGGCACGGGAGGTGAGTTGGGAGGAAGAAAGAGAGTGAAAGAATTGCCAGCAGTACAACGTAGAATGTAGGAACATCATTGATACTAACCAGATAAATCGCGAGAAAACTAACGGTATTCCATAAAGTACACTCCACGCTTAACTCATACATACATAAACACAAAACAAAAACTTTAGTCTACCTACCGTTATGGTGTCCATACCGATTTAAGTATAATTTCTCAGGCGTCCAGCGATGGTGATACCGACGATGAATCTGTCGGGTCTCTGCAGCGAAACCAACGTAAAACTGCTCCTGTAGTACAGAAACCAGCTGCGACTCCCAGGAGACCTTCTGCAACTGAGGTCCCTACACCACACCGAGTTGCTGCTCGTGCGCCTAGCACGGAATCAAGCGCATCAACAGAGAGTTCCGGCTCGGCGGTAAAACACACAGGTGCCATTCTTTCCATCGCAGAGTTAAAAGCAAAATACGCGAATAGCACGCCACTATCAAAAACTGGGAATGGTTTCAATTCCACAGGAAACGAGAGAACAACGCCGGCGGCTACAAACGGTACATCTGGTGGCGCGCAACGAGTTCAGAGCCGTTTCATTGGCTCTCAACGACCAACGCCAGCGCCCGCACCCGCCGAGCCGGCGCACGAAGACTCCGATACAAGTTCCGAAGAAGAAACCGATTCGTCAGAGGAGAGCGATGAGGAGCCTGCAACGCAAAAAAAGCCCGAGAGCCAGACGATGGCTCGCAGTGACATTGGTCCCCTTCTTGCACGTAGTACAAATGCACGTAATGACACTGTTGAGAATAAAACGAAAGAAACACCCGCACAGTCACGTTATCGCACGAGACAAGCATCTCAAAGTGAGGAAGAACCTGCACCTAGATATGGTTCATCTTCCGGTGGATCTTCGTATAGCAACCGCTACGGAAGCAAGCCAAGAGAGCCAGAACGAGAGCTAGAAACTCAGTCTTCTATAGACGATGAAACTAAGTATCCTACAGCTAGATCGAGGTACCTCGCCCTGAAAGAGCGTCGAAACCGTCTCGCTAGAAGTAAAAGCAGTCACACTGGTTTTGGTGTAGGAGACGACGACGATCAGGACGATCCGGTATCGCCGACGACAGCATCTCCCTCCGCGTATCTTGCGGCTCGATACGGCTCCGGCACTGGTGGCTCGGAGTTGTCTCGTAGCCGATCCTCACATGCGCTAAAGTCTAGAGAAAACTCACCTGAACGGCCTTCTACTGGTGAAAAAGATGGAGCAGCACTCAGTTCCTGGGCTAGATACTTAAAAAATAAATACGGGTCTAGGGGCAAGGACCGGGATCCTAGTAGTACATCGTCTACCACGTCCCGTCGCTTGTCTCTCGGGCTGCCTTTACGTTCGGCAAATGAGCTTGCTAGTTCTGATGATGATTCAAAAAACGCGGCAGGCTCCCCCATCTCCCCTACGGCGGCTACAGCAGCGGTAGCAGGTTAGAATAAGGAGTGGCGTGTAAATAGTGTTACGCTTAGGTTTGGAAAAATATTTTTATGAAAATCTCATATTTTTTTATTAATCAATTACCTTGATAATAGGTTTCGCAGCAGCCGGTTCCTCCCCTAGGAGCCAGTACATGCAGAAACGCCGTTTACAATTCAGCGTGGGGAGTCGGGGGAGCGAACCCGGATGCTTTACATGGCCTCGTGGTATCGCTGTAGGCCCTGACAACACAATGGTCGTGGCTGATTCATCTAACCATAGAGTGCAGGTAATGAATAATACAAATTTCGTGTTTGGCATTTATTATTATATGTTTACTGCCAATTTCAGTAGCTTTCTACACATCTTCACTCCTAAAGATCATAACACAATAGCTCATACTCGTATTCTATTATTACTTTTATAATTTAATACATTTTACATGTCTAGGATTCAGTTAGAAAGTCAAACACTCACAACCGATATCAATATTTTATTTCGAAAGTAACTTTGTTTTAATTTTCTTGTACTATATTTAACTTTGTTTTGTTCATTTATAATTTATGCAAATACATTGCATAAGGTGGGTTTAAGGCCATAGGCATTTTCCTAAAGTCAACTTTTAGGTAATGTGGAACTGGGTGTATCAGATGTATAATTGGAGAGTGATAAGGAATACTTTGTTTGTAAAACAAAACTCTTTAAAAATTCTACAGCAATATTTTTTTTTATAAAGGTGTTCGACTCCAATGGTATATTCGTGAAAGAATTTGGACAGTACGGTAGCGGTGAAGGCGAATTCGACTGCCTCGCTGGCGTGGCTGTCAATCGCATTGGACAATATATCATAGCAGACAGATACAACCATCGTATTCAAGTAAGTAAAACATTTTAACTTATCACTGTTACATTGATTGAGTAAGTAGTTGTATAAGTATAAAAGGGTTTATTTTATAAAATCTTTGAAAACCATGGTATGCAGAATAACATTTCTTTACAAGTTGCTAATGGTTTTTTTTCTAAAATTATTATTGTAACATGATGACTCGCGCCATAGGAATATAAATCCTGTGTCGTCGGGGACTTTACAAACTGAACGGATAAACTGCTGAACCGATTTTGATGAAAATAAAAATGGAGCTTTTTTATTCTTGAGAAAATAGGCTACTTTTTAAATGTCATATACGCGGGCAGGACCGTAGGCAAAATATAGTGTTACATTAAATTGGAATGTAGTCGGCAATAATTTGTCCCTTACCATTGAAATAAAAATAAAAATAATGGGGCAGACATTATTCACGCCATAAATTTACATTAGCTAACTCATTTCAAACTAGGTATGCACTAAGTAAGTAAGTAAAAAAGACAGTAAGTTAGACATAAAAGGGAATGAAGAAGATTTTACAGATCTTCGTGAATCTGAATACAATCGAAAATTCAAAAGGCTTCATTATAAATTCTGAGTGCAAAGATGAACAATCCCTGAGTATTTGCAAGTTCTTATAACTGAATGATGTAAATTGTATATTACCATTGTTGCTTGCTTTAATTTTATTGCGAACGAGCTGTCTCGAGGTATAACTCGCGGTTATATTTGTAAATCGCGAGTAACGCAGTGGACCGAAGCCAGTCTAAAAAGAATTAGCCTAAGATACTCCTTTAACAGTGGCTTTCTACTAGTGAAAGTCCCGTCAAAATTGGTCTAACCATTTCAGACATTACAGTCAACAAACAAGTAGACAAAATTTTTGAAAATGACATTATTGGTGTAAGTGACGATTTTACTTTTATGTGCATTTAGTAAAAAAGGTATAATATTTCATCTATTACAACAAAAGATGAATTTTAAAATCATTGGAAAGCTGCTGAATGTTTTCAATAATTCTCTGCCTTACAGTTTCAAATTTGAAACAGATTTTGAATCCTGAAATTGTGTTTTGCAAGCTTACTTCCACATCAGTACAAATTTCTACGTAAACATTTCAATTTTCTGTTTTCTGCACAATTTGATACGATTTTAATTTTTAGGGTTCCGTAGCCAAATGGCAAAAAACGGAACCCTTATAGATTCGTCAAGTCTGTCTGTCTGTCTGTCTGTCCGTCCGTATGTCACAGCCAATTTTTTTCCGAAACTATAAGAGCTATACTGTTGAAATTTGGTCAGTCGATGTATTCTGTGAACCGCATTAAGGTTTTTACATAAAAATAGAAAAAAAACAATAAATTTTGGGGGTCCCCATACTTGGAACTGAAACTCAAAAACATTTTTTTCATCAAACCCATACGTGTATCTATGGATAGGTGTTCAAAAATGATGTTGAGGTTTCTAATATCATTTTATTCTAAACTGAATAGTTTGCGCGAGAGACACTTCCAAAGTGGAAAAATGTGTCCCCCCCCCCCCTGTAACTTCTAAAATAAGAGAGTGATAAAACTAAAAAAAAAATATATGATGTACATTACCATGCAAACTACCAACGAAAATTGGTTTGAACGAGATCTAGTAAGTAGTTTTTTTTTAATACGTCATAAATCGTAAAACGCAATTTACCTTTAATTCAATCAATACAGTAGTATAAAAACATCGATCTAAGGTACAACGAACTTTTATATACTGTTGCTTGCTGATACGGAACCCTTCATGGGCGAGTCCGACTCGCACTTGGCCGCTTTTATAATTGTATGAGAGAAATAACCTTATATGAGAGAATTTTCCTTCAAGTAAGTGTATATTTAGGTACTCATGCTTTCAGTCAGCAAGAGTGAGTGAGCAAGAAAAGGCTTTTGATAAATCCCATCATTCAATAGGATTACTTTTAAATAGTTTCAAATTATAATCTGTGTCAAAAGCCTGATTTCAGGTAGTAATCCATCTCAGAATATTTCCTGGGAGAAACAAATTTATATTCCAGTTGTCTATTTGTCCAGGCGGTAATTTATTAGTGTCAGTCAGCTCGCAGAGCCACTCATGGGACCTAGTAACAACGACGTGAAGTTTCTCAAAATTTAAGATTCCGTTATATTAGATTTTTTGTGACTCTATAACTGTATTATTTTCTCTATGGTTTTATAAAAGTGACAAAACTTTACTATCAGTTGTAAAATTTAGTATTATTTATTTATTAGAAGATCTTGTATATTTTGTTTGACCAGCTATGTACAGTGGACAGTGGACAATTTCTTTTTTCTAAGAAAAGGCCTATATCTAGACCATAAATGCTTTTGATGATGATCAAATACAATCATTGCTGTGGATGTGCTTTCCTTTTTTTCTTTGGCTTGTATGTTTACTTCTTAAACTATTACTTCTTAGATACTCAACTGACTACACAACCGACTGAGCTTTACATACACATCGTACAAAGTATAGGGATTTTTCGTTTTTAGTTTTCATCCAGATAAAAGTGTTCTAAAGCAAAAGATAACTAAGAAAATGCGTCAAAAGAGGAAACTGATTCAAGTTTTTTACGCTCACGTAATAATGTATTTACCTACTAACTTTTCTATAATTAGAGAAGTATTTTTTGCCGATGGTAAGAAAAATAGCATGTTAGAAAAGAAAAAATTTAAATTAACATTTATTTCATTCGGTCAGGAAAATGAATACAATAATCTAGTCGTACGACAAAAATATTTCAACGACAAGTAATTCATTCATATTATTCTTTGAAACAAAAGTTTAATCACGGTATTGATAGTAATGAAATTGAATTTCATAACTGTAGAATATTTAATTCATTATTCACATAAATGATTACGGACATTGTTTTTTAAATTTTTTGAATTTGTCTCCAGGTATTTGACCCTCAAGGCCGGTTCCTACGGGCTTTCGGTAGCCAAGGTACTGGTGATGGCAAGTTCAACTACCCATGGGGCATTACAACGGATGCTCTCGGATTTATATACGTCTGTGACAAGGAAAACCACAGAGTACAGGTATGCACCCTTGATACTTAATTCAAAGGATCGAGGACTAACAATCATTCCTATTTTATAAAAGCAGATTCGGTAGACCGGACGCTAGACAGAGTCCATAATCTGTTTAAGTAATAGAAAAGCCTTGAATTCAAATTGATTGACATATTATTTCTGGGGTTTTGAATCTGAGTACCATCGACAACAGTATCTAATAATTCAGTGTTAATATGGATAAGAAGCGTCTTAGTTAGAAAGTTTTCAACTACATATTATATTACTAGCTAACGTGTATTTGGTTTCCTAAAAGCATTATTTCTCTTTTCAGTAAGTTTTATCTGATTCTGTACATACTAAACTTAATTGACTATTTATTTGTTTAGGTATTCCAATCTGATGGCACATTCGTTGGCAAATTTGGTTCCTTCGGTTCCAAGCTTGGTCAGCTTGAACATCCTCATTACATCGCCGTCTCCAGCACCAACAGAGTTTTAGTCTCAGACTCCAACAATCATAGGATACAGGTCTTTGATGTCAATGGAAGAGTTCTTTCGTCGTTTGGAGAAGAAGGATCTGAAGATGGACAGTTCAAGTTCCCGAGGTAAGCATATTTTAGTTGCCCTCGGGTAAACCTGTAGCACCTAGTTTATTTAATTTATTAAACGTCATTGAAAAAATAATGTCATACATCATGCATATTAGTGAACTACGTATGAAATTCTCTACCAGTCAACCATTGAGTGATGCTCAGAAAGTATTTATTAGGTGACCTATAGTTGAAATACTAAAGCAACTACTGTAACACCTCTGTGGTTCTTTTCGGCATTTCTTCCCAAAGTGAGTTTTAGGTAATGTCGGCGACTTCTAGCTGTAAAGTCCGACGCGTCAAAATATCTGTTAAAGATTTGCTTACATAAGTATCATGTATCATCAAAGAGTATATCAAAGTGTTCAGGGTCATCCTGATTTCAAGGGAGACCTCATCTAATAATAAAAATCCTGATCCTAAAATATTGATTAAACCTTTTACACGTGCATTGTGATCCAAAACGGTGTGATTAAGATTACTATTAATCTATGACTCGTGATAATAGTTTTCAATTTTATAAAAAGTATATCATCTATTAAATTTGCAAAATATTTTAAGATTTAATAAAAATTAAATACAATGAATTATCAATTGTAATTTCAATTTCATTTTAATTAAAATAATAACTTTTTACCAATTAATGTAATTCTTTATCTTCATGTACCTATATACTATTCATATTTAACACGTATATATTATAAAAGTATAATTAATACTTACTTTAGGATAAATAGTAGTATATTGTAAAATCACAGACCTACTGATGGAGGCTTCATGTGACATAAAATATATAGTTCATACATGAAAGGCTACTAAGCTCCTGTAGTATATTTTAATTTACTGATAAATAAAATACTGAACATGGTACTTTGAATAATTCTGTGATTCTTACCAGTATTTTATTGCAGAATAGACTTACCTAATACTTAATAGATTGCCTTTAAAATCAGTTAATATAATTTAGGAATATATTAGTCTATAGCCTTCGAAACTAATGTTGAATTTATTGATCTTAACATGTGCTTCCAATCGCTCCATAAAGAGCGGTTAGGTAGTCTTCTAATTTAGCTTTACGGGCGCTTAAATTCTCAACTTGCGACCAAATATTTACTCAACTAGTAATCCGAAGTCCATAAGTGCTGTCTTGCTTAAACTTGCCTAACTAACGTGCTCCTAGAAATTGAACTAAATAGTTCAATTTCTAGGAGCTAGATTTTCAATGTGTATCTAGCTAGATATTACTTGATTTATATTCATGTACAAATAGTAAGTAGGTATTTTGAGATGAAATTAGAAATAATTAAAACACAATATTTGGTACATCTCTCTATATTTTCTCATCACTATGGAAAATAGCAAAGATTATGTAAAAAAAATCTCAGGCATAATTACATTCTATTATAAAGTAGTTCTGGTGACAATTCTCGGTCTTGCATTATCCGTCATCTGTCACCACTGCGCCACTGATGCGCCACTGAGGCTGATAAGCAGATAAATTAGGTAACGGTAGCACAGTATCAGTCTCATGGAAAGCATTGGCATGGTCGGGTGCGGGGGGGCTCAGAGCGATGGCTTGTTTTAAACCATTCTTGCACTGACTGAAAGCTTCGGGTCTCGTCGTTCCTCTCGATGATGCTGTTATCTTGCATACCTTGATGATTCACTTGCTCTTGTTGTTGATACTGGTTATCGTGGAGTTGGTACCTCAGGCATCATTGGCAATTTTCTTGCATGATGATGCGCTGGAGAAAATCGCGTCAGTTGAACATCATGTCCGTTGAAGACTATGTCGGTTGAAAATCACGTCGGTTGAGCATCACGTCGGTTGAACATCGGCGGTTAGATATCAGGTCGGTTGAGCGTGTCGGTTGAACGTCGGGTGAGCGTCGGGGTCACCATTGTGGGTTCTTCGTTAGTGGGTGTAGCCTAAGTTACTACTTAGGCTACACCCGACGTCGGTTGAGCGTCGGGGTCACCATTGTGGGTTCTTCATTAGTGGGTGTAGTCGTCGACGTCGGTACACATGGCTACACGTACGACGGATGTCCTAGTAGGACGGGGAGACAAGTGATCAACACTAGATTGTAATACCAACTCTTTTTATTAATAATATGTACTGCCTTAAATATTATAACTCCGTGTAACGTGTCTGTGCGTGTGTGCATTTGGTCATTGAACTTTATACAATGCAATAATTTATAACGGATTTTAAGTACATTGACACGGATTACCACAAGTGGAATAAAAGAGCAGTGGCCACCATTAAAAAAACAGACAGTGCAACGTGGTGATCCACACTAAGGAGGTTTAGTGAAATGCCTCTGATTGGGCCTCCAGCTAGAACTCACCAACGAAAGACAGCTCTAATGCTGTCACTTAAGGTTGCTTTTCTGTAAGAGAGTAGTAGTAGTACCGCCCTGATGAACTCGATCCATTGTAAAAACCGAACTTGTAAATTAAACAATGCCTGGAAAGAATGAGAGCTTCTTAAATAATTTTATACATCGTAGTGTTCAGTGTAGTTATTAATAACATTTGAAAAAACGTGTTTTTGAAGTTATTGAGCTAATTTATAAATGTACAAAGTCTACAGTTATATACTAGACACAATACATTTCACCAAGCATTTTGTTAGGAGGACATTATTATCAAAGTAGTGAAGGCTTAGTTGTAGTAACATTTTTTATTACAAGGACTTGAGATTGATCGTAAAGTTCATAATGGATACTCTCGCTCTGATGGTTTACGATATATATATATTGGTGGTTTAAGATGTAATCAAATTATACTTAAAATGAGATTTATATAGAAACAATCATAATTTATCTTGTTTGTATAGACAAGATAAGGAAACTTTTTTGGTAATTTGGATATAATAAAACTAAACATTCTGCATCATTTTAAGGTAGCGCACTTTCCAATTTCATGACAAGACTTGACCGTAGCGTTCTATCATGTAAAAGTAGACTGAAATTCAGCAAATGCAAAGCGAGATCTGAGGTCCCATCGGTCCAATGATGCAGAGAGAGAGAGTGAGATGCTCACTAAGCCGCCATAGTGTGGGTCACCATGCATCATTGTCTGTATTCACAGTTAGGATAGTGACCACTTATCTTTGATTCTACTCATGCTTCATGCTTTCCATCATACAAAGTAGAGTCATTTTAGCAACTTTAAATAAAAAAAAATGTGTCAAAAAAATAAAGTTATAAACTTATGTTTTTTTAAAACGCCCAGTTTAGATGTTAGTAATAAAAATTTACGGAAATAAAACCTTGGACGGTTTTAAGAATGGGTGAGCTATTTATGTGAAAGTAGATTTTATAACAAAAAAAAAATCATAGACAATATTATTACTATTCGCTATATATTATTTGAAAAATAACAAATTATACTCGTAACTATAACTCATAACTAGTCATAACCTTGCGATTACTATAATTTGATTTGAGAAAAACAATTCATCTCCCGGTAGAAGTCACTAAACAAATATAATATTAATAAACATATCTAGAAAATATGTCAGATATAAAAATTCTTGGCAGAATTCAGGTCAAAATCACTATTACTAGAGAAGCTCTTGTCAAACAATCTTTCTTGTCTCTCCGGATGTCCAACAATAAAAGACGGGGGCCTTCATTACAATGATGCCAATATTTCAACCTGCTTCGGCGTACCTTGACCGGAATTCCCGTCTCAATAATAAAATATGACCTGAATACGTGTTCAGCTTCCCAACATGTTTTACAACTTTCAAGAACAGAACGGCGTATATTAAGGAGCTTGTACATTGAATGTTTTGACTCAGTTAAGACTTTGGTCCCGGGACCTGATTGAAATTATATAAAAATGCATGACGCTTTTTATCTTTACCGCCGTTTTATAAAAATATATTTAAAAGACATATTTCCTGTTTTGTTCTATTAAGGTTGCAACTTTCAAAATAATCGTTTGATTAAAGCTATTTTGAAACTTGTGTGTTGTGATCAATTGACATGAATTATAAATATTTTTTGTGGTTTTATAAGTTTGTTACGTATTATTAATTTACTACTGGAAACATTTATTTTTGACGATATTAGACTATGTACAGTGATGAGCAAATGATTTATCTAGAAAAAAGGGCAATGAGTCCGGAAGAAACGGACTGTAATTCCGGTAAGAATCGTTAAATGTACAAGTACTTTAACAATTTTTACGATCACCGCCCGAGTTGTACGTCCAGATTTTATTAGTGGAAAAGTTGTGTTGGTGATTTAGAAATTAATTCTTATAACGTAAATCATGGTGAATGTTTTAGACGTTTACAAGGCACTAAAATATGAAACGACGTTTTGTGAGTGACACACTTGTAATAGATTATTGTAAGTTATTGCAGTTGATGAAAATAATGTTGGTAAAACGTGAAATGTTATTGTATGAACTTTTTGATGACAAATAGTAAAGTGATTACCTGAGTAATTTTATCATAGTTTGTGCCTAAAGAATACTAAAGTTAATCTCAAGATGATAATGTAGCGGCAATTTGTAAGAACGACGGGTTTGTTACGTCGTGTAGACTACTAGCTTTCGCCTGCGGCTGCGCCCGCATCTATGTCGCTTATTGCGGTAGGTTCTTTCTCAGGTTTTTGACTATCTGGGTACAAAATTTCATTTTAATCAGTGCAGCAGTTCTTGAGTTTATCGCGAATAGACAGACGGGTCGGAGGACTTCATTTTATAATATGTGATGTAATCAACAAAAATACTTTTTTTTCAATCTATTTTAACACTTAATTTAACTGTAACTGTAACTATATAAAAACAGTACAATAATTTATTTAACTACTAAAGTGTCTTATAAGACCTTTTAAGAACGAAGATAAAATTACATACGTTTAAATCAAACATTTCCATTCTGCAATTTAATTTATTTTATTTCACTTGATAGACATCGTAACAAGACAACTTGTCATGTATGTTTTAAGATAAAATCCTTCTAATTTCTGTTGTTGTTGTTGATACAAGACGTTTTAAAATGCATGTGTCTTCATCTGTAGCTAGAAAGGCTATACGTTCTTATGTATAAGTAAGAATTCATTTCATTCATTATTCAAACCTTTTTAAGACAAATACTTTTAAAAAGATGAAACAAAGCACATTTAAATTTAACTGTAAACTTTTTTGATCAGGTCATCTCATCTACAAAAAATATAAAAATAAATCTATGAATTCAGAAATAAACTACAATAATAACGATATCTACACATCTAATAAAACTAAATTTATTAATCTAGAACATAATCAGTTGTTTAATTAATTATTCAATTAAGCAATCACTTTAACAATATAGAAGTCTAGTGAAACAATAGATAGAAATTGTGATCTCAATAACTAGTTACTAAGCGTAGTATTCTTAATACAGAACTATCCTTAAAGCTACAAGTATTCAGTTGGAATAGTAAAAAGAAACTTTGATGATTAATTCTAAAAATCTTGTAGTGAAATTAACTTTAGAAGCTCAATGATATTACAATCTGTATATATCACGTCAATATAATACCAATATAACCATTCATATATTTTCATAAATATATTTTTTTATTTCAAATGAAGCAATTTGATTGTCAACATTAACTAATAAATATACCAAATGACCTAGTTTGCAAGTCATTGAAAAATCAAATCTTCCACAAACAAATAAAATTCAATGTCGCTTGCCTCTTGGTAGCACTTAGGTATAAATAACGTAAAGGCCGCACGCGCAATTTGTTTTGTGCAAATTCATTACACGTGGGAGTATTTGTAACTTATTGAATGCTCTTTAGGGCCATTTTTCTCTAGGCCTAGTGGTTAGTGATTCTGACTGCTAAGGTAGAGGTCATTGGCTCGATTCTCGCCTAGGACAAATAACTTTATGATGAGAATGATCGTAAATAACTAGGATAGATAGCAGATATCTAGGTGTGATTCATTTGATGTACTCCTACTCGAATTCGGGTACGGCATCCAGTCACAACGGAGACGATACTAAAATGCACGAGTGTGTATGCAAATACAGATGTACTCTCTATTCCTTAACCTTTAACTATGGACGTTCCATTTTTGTTACACTACTATGGACGTGCGGTCTCACAGACCGCTATCTTTACGGGCTGGATTCTATCTTGATGAGTAAGTATTGTATCATTTTTTTGTTTATACTCCTTAGAAGAGTTATTAAATGTAAATAAAAGATGTAATTTTGAAATGAAAAATGTATTTATTTTACGCTAAATCTAACGTTATAACAATCTGGGGCACTTTTTAGACTTTTTAGCTTGAGATCACTTTAAAGGTGTATTACACCCAGAAAATGTCTTCTTTAGTTAATTTAGCTTTTTGTACACTAAAATATAAAGAACAAAGAACACAAAGAACTTAACAAAATCTTCTCAAAATTAAACATAAAAATTTTAACAAGGGCTCAACTTGGTCAAATTTAATACCAATTTTTGCATAGCAACTTAGAGCATTGTAGGCATATTGGCTGTTTACAGCCTACACAAGTGTGGGTCGAAGGTGGTTTTGTAGCGTTTTTTGACATTTTAGTTTATAAAATCTAAAACAAACAAAATTAAAGTCGTAAATTAAAGACTCAAAATATAAAGCGAAATTACTCACACAACATTCAGCCGGCGACGTAGCCTGTACTCTCAATGGTCGTTTCACCATCAAAACCGAAGCTACTGAGGTCGGCATACGCGTAGGGTACGCGGGAGGTGGGGTGCACGAGAATCTCAAAGTGCAAGCGGCCTGTGAGACCGCACGTTCATAGTTAAAGGTTAACTCTGATAATCCGATGGCTCAGCTATCTGACACGACTGGGGACCAAACGACTTCATGTGCTGTTCGAGGCAAAGGGACTAAGATCTTAACTTAAAAATTTCGAGCTGTTATTAAGTAATTCTGTAATCGAAAAAACTTATTAACATTTGTTGGCCTGACCTGGGATTTGAACCGTAGACTTTTTGGTCTTCAGTCTCATATACTAACCACTAGACCAATGAGGCAAAGTAATTTATCTGTTCATTACCAGTTTACCATAGTAAAGATACTGCCTAGCTTTAGATCTGTCTGCATGTATATGAGATATGTCAGATTATTATCATCATCATCATCTGACATAATCTGACTGTCCTTAACTCAATTTTATTTCATTATTTAATCAATAACCTTTGTCTCCAGGGGTGTCGCCGTAGATGACCAAGGTTACATCGTGGTGGCTGACTCTGGAAATAATCGTATCCAGATATTCCACCCTGATGGAAACTTCTTGAGGGCCTTCGGATCTTGGGGCTCTGGTGATGGAGAGTTCAAAGGTCTTGAAGGTATCGCTGTCATGTCCGGCGGCAATATCATCGTTTGTGATCGGGAGAACCATAGAGTACAAGTATTCTAAGGTGGGTAAAATTATATATATTTTTTATTTTTTATAACAGGTTTATTCATTCCATAAAAAATATATACATTACACTCACACACATTATCAGCTATTTATATATTCTTTTCTTGGAGGCCATCAATAAAAATAAGATTTATATTTTGGCCGAGTGGCCTTAGGTGATTGGAAACAATCACCGAGGGTAAGCAACTACGGCGCGGTTAGTACCTAGATGGGTGACCGTATGTGGCATGATATGTTATCAGCGTTTCTGTGATTCGGAGGTCACATCGCAGTCGGTCCCGGTTGTTGTCATAAGATAGCAGTCTTGAGACTCAGTTGGAGGCCTTCGGGCGGCTTAAAAACATCCGATGGCAAGATTACACAACGTGTCTTGTTAGTCCCCAACCCGCACTCGGCCAGCGTGGGGACGTATGGCCTTAACCCTCTTTAAGAGTAGACCCGAGCCCAACAGTGGGATGTTGTGGGTTGTTGATGATGATGATATAACAGAGGCATGTTTCCATCGATCTTTTCCAGTCTGATTCCAATATTTCAGTTTACTAATAATGTATTGTGTTGTTTCCAGATAAATTTTCAACAACTTTCAACGGCGATGGTTGTTACCACAGCAATATTTAGTTTATGCTTATATTACATAATGTCACTTTCACAAAATATAACCAATGTAAAATGATACCTTTTATTAAAAATAAATATCATTTTTGTAAATTGTAAGTTTCAATTAAAAAAAAAATATTATAGAAAAGAAAAAAATCTAAGTCAATCAATAGTTACAATCAACCTAAAACCTATTATCAGACTGATCAAAATGCTTTGCACTCGTTAGGATTTTTATATCTTATCAAGTAGGGATGGATGGCCTATCATTGAACGCGGTGATTTCCCATAAGCCCGCCTTCATTTCAAAAGGTCGCAAGATACTATCTTTGTCGGTCGAGCAATCGAATTTATCTTATGAAAAAAAAGATTGATAAAAAAAAGATTTGTGAGCTTTACTTAAACGATTAAAATGAAATGATGATTAAATTATACATTAAAATCTTTTCAGTGTATTGTGAAAAAATAACAAAGATAATTTTATAAAATAATATTTACAATTTGTTAAAAAAAGTTTAATTACATTCAGTAGAATGGGTTTTTAGGTTTATTTATACGCAAATGTATGGTTTAATATTTTAATAATATAGCATCTTTTTATAGGATATTGAATCTTGCCATGTAAGAATTACATCCACACGTAATTATTTTATAATAAAAGCATTTAAATAAATAATATGTGAAATAAAAAAATACAAATTTTAAACTTACGGCAATTATTAAATTAGGTGCGATTGAAAGAATTCCATCCAAATTTCGTAAAAAACTCATAATTCGTAAATACCTTTTCGTAAAACGGTAATAGGCCAATTTTTTTTTAAATATTTCTGTACTTATGCATATTATTACTTCATATTTAATTTAATTTACTTCATTACTGTAGTATTACTAGTTATTAGTTATAATAAAATAACTTAAATATTCTTTTATATGACTAAAAGTCATAATCTTGTCGAGAAAATAACTATATACCGTGTTACATTAATAATTTAGTAGTAATAAAAATTTTGTTACCAAAAAAAGCAATTGTTAAAATAAAAATGTAAGCACTCTTCCGACCTCAAAATGCTTGGACACTATCCCTATACTTGTGCTATAATCGTAACCTAGAAAAATGTCGAAATAATAACTCTAGCCGAAGCCGTAAATAATTTTTCTACGAAATGTAATGCTTACGAAATAAGGTATCTATCCAAACACATTTTGAGCCAAAAAAAAGAAACGTTTCAGGTACACACGTAGTGATAGCAGAAGCGATTAGCGATTAACCATTATTTTAACGTTTCGCTTGTTGAAAGAAGGTTTTATGCTCTTGTTGGGACTATAAACTTCTTTTCTAACGGGGTAATGATGACCTTTACGTCATCATTACTGGGCCGTGAGTAAACATATACTGTATATGTTTAACAAATAAGAAATGTCTACATAGTAACGACATTGAACAAGATTTGTAGCCGAGTATTGTACCATTTACCAATACAAAGAAATTGTTAAGGTAAGAACAAAGTCCTATTTTTGAATATCAATCGAAGTACTTAAATATGTATACATTCTGCTAAAAAAAACTACAGTAAATGCCTACAAGACGGTGTGTTTATGTAATCTAATCTTCATCTCATAAAAGCTTAAATAATATCGCTCCCGCTTTCACTGTGTCGACAACTTTATGTTTACTCTGTATATGTAAATATAAATGAAACGCTACTACGTATTCAAAGAAATATAAATATATTATTTACATTGATATAATAAGTTTCTGTCACCATTGCCTCTTGTGGATGTGACATGAATGGCATAATGGCGTTGATGTAGAACAGATTCATTCGAATAAATAAGATATTAAGTGAATAAATAATACATTCAAACCATTTTTAATAGGCAACGTCACGAAATAAAATATGTAATTTTATAATTTCAAATTGTTATTAACATGCACAGCTTTGCTTATGTTTTGAATATACAAAATAATTTGTGTATAATAATAAGTACTTAGTAAGTATTAAATACATGAATGTTGAGGAAATTTTGTATGGTTTTTGAAGTTTTAATAAACAGAATTTGTTGCATAATTTTAATGTTGTTTTCATTCAGTATCTCCATAAAAATGGGTACATACTACTACAATGACTTGTCAAAAGAAAAATCTTGATCGAAGTGGTTATGAAATTGTGGAGGAATAAATGTCATGTCCTTTCACACAAAGAAGGGATCCTCCGATCGAGAGAATTAATCATACCCATATATCGAGAAGTTTATAAATACTAATAGACGCGAGAATTTCTATATCGCAATACAGGATTAGTAATTGCTTTGTACTTTGATGCGTTTTCGATAGGTGGCGTTGTGGTCATCTAACACACGACGCATCTAGTCCCTAAACTAGATAGAGCTTGTATTATGGTTACTAGACAACTGATTTAAATACATAAATTTATATTTTTTGTAAATACATACTTAATATACATAGGAAATCCTACATAGGAAATACCTAAATTCCGAAACAAATATTTGCGGATCACACAAACATTTGGTCCGACCCGGGAGTCAAACCCGAGACCACCAGATATGCTAACCACCAGATCAACGAGGCAGTTATATTTTATTACCAAAGAGCCGCCATATAATTACAATCTTTTTGGGGCAAGCTACACTAGTTTTCTCTAAAAAGAATAATTTTTTTTTACATATTAGAAGAAAATTGACGACGCAAAACATTTAGCCAAGGACAAACAGTTGAGTTAATAAATTCATTTGTGTTATAATATTGACAAATATTTGATGTATTGATGGGTTTGTATAACATTTTTTGACTGAAATAAATATTAAGGTACCCTTTTGCTCGCTCAACTATATTTTGGTTGAAGTAAATGTTATTTGACAACTAGAATTTTATATTAAGAAAAAGGCAGCGATTTATTTATACATTCGCGTTTTTTAGGGTTCCGAAGTTTATGATTCGGAACCCTTATAGATTCGTCATGTCCGTCTGTCCGTACGTCCGTCCGTCCGTTCTCGACTTACCGTCCTAACGATAAGTGCTAGAAAGTTGAAACTTTGCATGAATATGTGTTGTAATTACGTCAACAAAGTGCTACAACAAATTTTTTACAAATATTTTTATTTGGGGTACTATACGTAAAGTCAGGATGTTTTTTTTTCTCGTGGCTACCCCATCGTGTGGGATATCATTAGATATGTCTTTTAAAAACAATACATACTTTTTGAGATATTTTTTTTTAGGTATCCGTTTGTGAGATATTCCACTTAAAAGGGAACTTTTATGTAAAAACAGGGCGCCCCCCCCCCCCTGTAAAAGCTAAATGGCTGTCTCAAAAAACCTGGAAAATTCGTTATGGTGGTCCATATATTAAACTTCGAAGGAAAACTATAACAGATTAGATGGCTTTGTTAGTTCAGAAGTTATAGAGGCTTAACTTGTAAAATGCGCTCACTTTGAAAACGTCATACAAAATTAACGCATTAATACGTAAACATAACAATATCTATTGGATACGATTTTAAATCCAGGAACCATTACGGATGACTGAGGATTCCTTTCCTGTGCGAGGCCTGACACGCACTTGGCCGATTTTTAACATCTCAAGGGAAAGATAGAGGTGTTATAAACGCTCACAAAGCAAATACAATATAATAATATATTATACACTCTTAAGCGCTAGAGTTCAAGTACTTAGCCTTATGACGACCTAAAGAGATAAATTTTAAACAGTCGGCTCGGGTCGGCTACTAGTTCAACCGGTTTTACATGAATATCAGTTTTTCCACGGAGCGACTGGCATCGGACCTTCTGCAACCCTAAGGGTGAACTGAAATTCGAAAGGTTGAATTAGTTGTCAGTAATTTGAGGGCACTGACTTCCCAATAACGACTGCCATAGATGTTCATGACAACTGGGACCGAGGGCTTTACGTGCTCTCCGAGGCACGGGCGTAAATTACCGCCAAACTTCCAAACTCCGGGCTGCTATTAGGAATTTTGTAAGAAAAACCCACCAGACCCGGGGTTCGAACGCGAGACCTCTACAAGGCGGTACCACCCAAAAGACCAACCAAAAATGACACCATCCGGTCTATCATATTTCAATGGTGAGTGTGAAACCGACGGCCAAATGGTGTGGAAGTATTAATAAGCCACCTTAGTGTAGGCCATCAAGCTGCATGATCTGCATTCGCAATGACTATGAAGGCCACTACTCTTGAATTTTGCTCATGCTTTCCACCAGGCAGAATAGCCTAGAGAATTTTGCAGGCTCATATAAAAAAACACACACAATATAATCATCATCATCAACAACCTATAACAGTCCACTACTGGGCATAGGCCTCTTCTTAGAAAGGAGGTTTTGGCCTACTATACCACGCTGGCGAGACGGGTTAGTATAGGGTTTGTTTCAAGTTTTCCTTCTCTTGGCAGTGATGTTAGCTGCTTATTAGTGCTTATTTTATTCCTTTAGTCGCCTCTTACGACACCCATGGAATGAATAGGGGTGGTGACACTTTGTATTCTTAATCCGTCATCACACGGACAATATAATATTATGTTGTTTATATTAAAGTTGTAATGATGATAACATTTGTATACAATGTGCTATTCAGATGAATTCGCGAATAAAACACTGTACGACTAAAATACATACTTTATAAGTCTCTGGTTTGGTTCGTATTTTTCCAAGTATTAATCCAAGTCACTGAACTCGAAGCTGTCTATAAGAAATTGATGCTCCCGCTATCTGACACCTATCTGGTAAACATTATGTAAATGTAATAAAAAACCACATAAATAAATTATTAAAACCAGATTACTTCTGTTGGATTTCCAGCCAGAACAAAGAATTCTACAATATAATAAGTAGCTAGTAGATAGCATTTGCAGAGCTATATATTTATAAATACCTAGTTTTAGAAACACAGCCATGTACACACGCACTATTGTAAAACCTCTATTATAAAGGTATATTAATGATACTTCCTAGTTTAACCACAAGGATGGCGTAGGACTGAAAAGTGAATGGTCGTGGCATAAACTCTCTCAAGGCAGTAGAGCCACTGATTTCCGGCCAACCCGACCGGGGTAGTACTATATAGCAAACTTATGGCTCGAAGCGAATAACAACCACGGTGTACACAATGGGAGCCATGTTCATTATTCAGGATCTGGTTTATTGCTCTAACATTACTTCGACGGTATACTGTAGGTACCGACTTATAGCTACATTATATATCTTAAAACCTATAGATAAAATGCATGTCAACGAGATAAAGACTGTCCGAATTCTACGTGATCGAAAATAGACAGCTTACCAGGCTTATTTATGGATAAATTCTATCAGTTACTTTATACGCTATGTGACGTAGGAATATACTACACTCTCACACTATCCCAAAGAATGATAACATTCATTCTGTCGTATTTCATTGGTGAGTGCGAGGCCAGAGGACCACTGATGCAGAAGCATCTTTACCAGGCCAACATAGGGTGGGTCACTATGCTGCATTTACAAAAGGTTGGTGACCATTGCTCCTGGATTCTATTTCTGTTTTGTATCAAGTAAAGCAAAGGTAGGCTTCATTTTCATTTTCCTAGCCTTTATTCCCAAGTTTATTTGGGTCGGCTACTAGTTCAACCGGTTATACCTGAATTTCTGTTTTTGCACCGAGCGACTGGCATCGGACCTCCGCAGTCCTAAGGAAGAACTGAAATTCGAAGATTGAACTAGTTGTCACTATATTTGAGGGTACTGACTTCTCAATAACGATTGCCATAGATGTTCATGACAAGCGGGACCGACGGCTTTACTTGCTCTCCGAGGTACGGGCGTGAATCGCCGCCAAACTTCCAAACTACGGGCTGCTATTAAGAATTTCCTAAGAAAATCCCGAAAACACTTTTTGGCCCGACCCGGGATTCGAACCCGAGACCTCTTGATTAGCAGTCGCATTCGCTAACCACTAGACCAACGAGGCAGTTAATACGTAAAAAAAATATTATTGACTAAAGTGACTGCGTTAATGAAGAAGAGTTTGTATGACATTATCGTAAAATATAGACAGGAATAATACAAAGTTATCCATTAATCATATAATAGCATATATCGTTTGTTTTTCTGGACATCGCTTGCGTTTTACGCTCAACTGCGCGTTACATTGTATTAATGATCTACATGACAAATAGCTACTGCCTCGTTGGTCCAGTGGTTAGAGTATGCGTATGCTAATCAAGAGGTTTCGGGTTCAAATCCAGGGTCGGGCCAAAAAAGTGTTGGAAATTCTTTATCAACGATTTTTATAATCCATAATGAACGTGTTTTTATTTTTCGTTTTTTTCGGCTTCGACGAAACAAAAACATAACAGTATTTCTTCTTCGAAATCCATTTTATAAACTCCATTAATATGTGAGCTGACGACGGCCGCCGCTGATCTTCACAGTTGGATTGTCGACGGCTGTCGTCGACTCGTGTCGACAGCTGCAGTTATCTATGCCGGCGACAACATGCCGTTCTTGTGTATGAGCCCTTAGGGTTGCGGAGGTCGCTCCGTGGTAAAACTGAAATTCAGGTAAAACCGGTAGAACTATTAGCCGACCCCAAATAAGTTTGGGAAATAAAGGCTAGGAAGATGATGACAAATTACTAACATACACTGCGAACGGTTTGTATGTATTACGTTGAGTTGCGACGATGTGGTCATATGAAACTCTCGCATTAGCAACATACGTGGTGCTGTACATTAACACATGAAACGGACACAAAGAACACCTAGGCTCAGAACAGAATCCCTAACACTCAGGGCTCTATTTTATATCCTTTGCATCCTATCTAGAACACCTTGAGGTGATTATCATACCAGTATACCGAAAAATATCATATTAATAGGAACAATAACATTTGGTTTACGCCAAATACATTTTCTTGATATTTTCTGTGTTTGTGACTCTTATTTATATTGTTCATATTTTTTGACGTTATTATGTAGATTGTTTCATTTCCCTGAATGAGAAAATATCCAGACCAGAAAAAGCAATTACTGTAAGACTAGTGATTATTATTGTACGAAAATTATTTATTTAATCTTGGGAACAAAAATGAAATACGCAGCGTGATATTGTATTATTATTCTGACTGACTTATTTACTCCAATTATTATCTTCAATTTCAGTATTAATAATACAAAGTAATTGCTGTTAGAATGTCAGAAGCAGTTTCTTTTAATTTTTAATATGTTGTTTGTTAACCATTATTCAATTTTTAAAATTGTTTTATAGCAATGTTGACTGCCTTGTTGGTCTAGTGGTTAGCGTATGCGATTGCTGATCAAGAGGTCTCGGGTACGATTCCCGGGTCGGAACAAATATTATTTGTGTGAGCCACAAATATTTGTTTCGGAGTCTAAGTGTTTTCTGTATATAATACGTATGTATTTATAAAAAAAAATGTAATGTACATCAGTTGTTTAATACCCATAACACAAGCTCTGCTTAATTTGGGACTGGATGACGTTGTGTGTAAGATGTTCAAAAAAAATATTTATAATATTATGAAGTCAACGTATTTATACAATTTATAACTGTTAGTAAATAAAACATCTTAATAAGAAAATATGTTACAAATGGATGAAATAATATAAAATAGACTGAAAAGGTAATAAAACTGTTTTAAAACTTAGAATAAAAAGACTTTGCAGTTCATAACTTTTGTACAGACAAAAGAAAACAAAAAAAATATTCCGACGAATTGAGAACCTCCTTCTTTTTTTTGAAGTCGGTCAAAAATAGGTCCAACTATTAGTCCTTAACTGGCATGCTAAACTTTTGCAATACCACGGTCAACGAACATTTAGATTTAGGATTTTAAAAATAATAAAATGTATATTTTTTTTATTGTATACTATCAAAATCTAAATAAAGTAAAGAATTAAACGTATACTACTTTATTGTGTTAAAAATCAAGTCGGCAAACATTTTTTTACTTTTATTGGTAATAATTTCATAATATTTTTTTATCCATGATTAACATTCTAAAAATACTTTTTATCTTATTCGAGACGCAACAAATTCATAAAACTCATAAAAATTGCTCACGCCGTTCTTGTGTTATAAATTGCATCCTACTAATATTATAAACGCGAAAGTTTGTGAGTAAGTATGCATGTATGTTCGTTGCTCTTTCACGCAAAAAGTACCGAACGGATTTGGATTAAACTTTACAGAAATATAGCTTATATATCAGAATAACACATAGGCTACTTTCTACTGCAAAAATCGAGGTACACGGGGGCGGAGCCGCGGGCGAAAGCTAGTAACTAATAAAACTTTGTTTTATATACTTAAACTAGCTGATGCCTACGGTTTCGCTTGCGTCCAATTCATCATTTATTACCTAGGGGTATATAAAATAATTTACGTTTTAGAATCTACTACTAAACTACTGAATAAACACGAAATTTTATAAGAAACGATCAAGCCCTTTCAGAGAAGTAACGCAACTAACATTGTGCCACCAGAAACAAATATTTGCGGATCATGCAAACATTTGATCCGACCAGTACCTTTTGTCAGCAGCCGCACACGCTAATGACTAGACCAACAAGGCAGTCATGCCTGGACGTCGAATTTTAAATATAATTACATAGAAACTGCTCTATATAGATAAAAAATACTAAAAAAAAATACATGAAACTTACAACACGCCTTCCTTTTCATCCCTACATTTATAAAGCCGGTTCCAAAAATAACGGGTCAGTCACATAAACCAATAACGGGTCAGTCACATAAACCCGAATATCTCCCGAACTACGTATGCCATCCTAATGAAACGAAGACTGTTCAATTGAGAATTTAATTATACAGATAAAAAATAAAATAAAACTTAGTTACACCCACAATATTAATCTTAAATTAAAAAAAAACTAAAGTAGTCATATTTTTCTTAAGATTACATTTTTTTTATGATTGTTTTTTTGCTGTTTTTCATCACTTTCTTCATTTAATACTTTGTATTGCCTCCACGTGATGAAGCCTCCAGTGATGAAAAACAGCAAAAAAACAATCATAAAAAAAATGTAATCTTAAGAAACATATGACTACTTTAGTTTTTTTTTAATTTAAGATTAATATTGTGGGTGTAACTAAGTTTTATTTTATTTTTTATCTGTATAATTAAATTCTCAATTGAACAGTCTTCGTTTCATTAGGATGGCATACGTAGTTCGGGAGATATTCGGGTTTATGTGACTGACCCGTTATTTTTGGAACCGAGTGTAGATAGTTACGTTTTCAGTTACATCATTAAATCCACCAAAGTTGAGAGAAAGAAACCCTTCTTATCTCGTTTCTACACACTTAAGAGTTGCTAAAGTAAGTTATATTAACAAAAGAGATAACAGAGCAGGCAATCAGACCGTCTAGCTGAGGCCCAGTTCACTTTGTAGTCTGTAAAATAACCAGAGACTTTCTTTTAAACTACTTATGATGGAAACACTAAAAACGAAATTGCCTAAGTACCTTATAATTTAGGAGTTTATTGGTTTTTAGAAATTAAAGTACTATTTTATTCATGCTTATGAAATAAGGAAAATACGTTGATTAGTTACAAAATATAGACACGTAGTTAATAGTTTAAATTTAGTGCGTGATTTTTGAATACAGGATTTTTTGATTTGGTGGTGGCTCATGCCATATGTCTGTATACAAAACTGCCCCATAGTCGATATTTGTTCCAGGGCTAATCTGTTTCTATAATCGCCAAAATGTTTTTTTCTTTCCGAACCTATACAAACTTACATATTGACTAGTTCAACCTCGATTTCAGTTCACTTTCAAGGTTGCGGAGGTCCGATGCTAATCACCTCGTGGAAATACTGATGTTTAGATAATAGAGTCTACCTCTATTATCTAAACATCAAAGTTCAGGAAGTATACAAGCCCACCTTGGAAACACGCTAACTTGGAAATCTTCATTCAAAAGTAACGCATTTATAAGAAAATATAACAATTATCTATTGGATACGATTTTAAATCCACGTGCCATTATGGGTGACTGAGGAATCCTATGCTATGCGTGGCCAGATTTATTTTATGGACTTAATCAAAGTTAGTTCAAGCTACGATTTCTGGAAAACAAATACTCATAAACTTAAATATATTTTACAAAGAATAACAAAAACCTATACAAATGGAATAGTACATGAACACAAACATCTGTTTTCAACCGGAATCTAACCCGAAATTGGTTCAACTTGTAAGCTCACTACCAAACTCCTACCCTTATCTTATTTAATTATAATTAAATCGACCATTTAAGTAAATATATAATTAAATTTCCTTTGAAATATAAATTCCACGATAAACAAAGCTATAGATTAATGTCAGGCGACACCGGCATGCCGTGGAATTTGTTACAATTCACAAGTAATTAAGAAAACGTTTCGCAGCTAGTTATCTGAGCTTTCTCTTGATGACCATAATTATTCGGATAGGAAATTAAATACGAAGGTACACAGATTCAGTATAACTTTATAGCTGACGTAATATTTAGAGATGAAATTAATTGAACGAAGTTTAGTAGATTTAGTTCAAATTTTCTTTATTATCTTTAAGTGCCATTATGTAAAGGATTTTGTATTTTACTTTTATTAATAACTAGCTTTCGCCCGCGTGTATGTTGGTTATCGCGGTAAAAAGTAGCCTATGTCCTTTCCCAAGTTCAGTTCTATCTTCATACCAAATTTCATCAAAATCGGTTCAGTGGTTTAGGCGTGAAAGCGTAACAGACAGACAGACAGAGTTACTTTCGAATTTATAATATTAGTAGGGATGTGTATTTTTTACTTAATCAGGTTAGAAAAACTGGATATAGCTGCTAAAACTTGGTCAAAATACAATTTGTGTGAGCGGATGAGGACATACTGTGGATTAATAATGAAAAAAAAATGTGTTTTAACTATAATTTAGTTTTTTAGTATATTTATTATTACGAACCTCTTAATTAAGAAAGAAATCATACAAAAATGCTAATAAATAAAATAAATAAATAAATTTATTAGACGTCTTACAAAATGTCATTTATCCCAAACTAAGCAGAGCTTGTATTAAGGGTACCAAACAACTGATATAAATACATAACACACACTTTTTTTTTTGTAAATACGTACATATTAGACATAGAAAGCACCCAAATTCCGAAACAAATATTTGCAAATCACACAAACATTTGGTCCGACCCGAAACCCGAATAATAACACTATTGACAGCCATTGAGCGATCATACGTAAGAAAGTGACACAAACTTAGGCAGTTAGACAGGATTTTTATGCCTAGCTCAATAGCATTCACCATAAATTATTACTTCTAACCTTTACTGAACATCAGTAACCTCAGAGCTTAAAGTACGACTAGAAAGATGCTTGTATCTCTCTCTAACTCGTAAATTATGACGAAACAAAAACACGGTTTAATTTAAACTCATGCGGTGTTGATATCAAAATTCCGGTTTATCCTTCCCTTGGCGCTTATAAAGTTTAACCTGAGTTACTTGAAGGTAACTTAGTTAAACATTTCAGAACATTTAAGAAACTGTTGTTGTAAATTTAAAATTGTCTTTTTAATGCACAGTCATGATTCTAATTATGATATTATACAAACCTAATAAATGTTGTGGTTTTGTAAACAGAGTTTTGTTGCTTTACTGAACTTATTTAGCGTTAGTGAAATGAATGGATTTTCTTCTAATATCCTTTGTTTTAAAGAAGTATCTTTAAAACAAAGGATATTAGAAGAAAATCCAGGAATTATCCTGGTCTGTACAATATTCTGTGTCACAGAGGGTCCTACAGAGATACATAAAAAGGCCTCAAAGAATACCCAGATTTCAAATAACAATTAGAGATAAAAGTGATTAGTATTTTTATTAAGTGATTTCAGATTACAACAGTTAAATAGAAATTTAAGTCTTTAAGAAAGATGGAAAAACAATTTTATTACTTTTGTTAAAGACTTAAATTAGCCTTCTATAATAATTTATCAGATGTATCTTTTAAGAGTTGATATTTTTAGAATTAAATTCAAACTCAAATAATCTAATTGTTAAGAACTAAGATATTCACAGTAATACCATTCATCGTATGAAATAAATTCGCATTCACGTACCGTCACCACAAATGTTTATTTATCCACTTTCAGACGATAAAGATGAGAAAATATTGAATTTTTTCCCAAAAACATTTTCTTTTATTTGCAAATAATGGCTTCTAAACGTATGAGAATGTCAACAGAGGACGCCACTTGTCACGTAACAGTGAAATATGAAAAACGTGTATTCACAGTTAAAATATTCAACGTAATGGCTCTCGGTAAGGTGGCAACGTAGGAAAATTTACATTTGTTTGGTTTACATGGAGATAATATTAAAAAGGAAAATTATTACAAAAATGTTAAGACGAAATTAAATTAAATATTTTAATCAGAGGTTGTAATAGCTTAATCCAGTGAAAGAGTGCAAGCCTGCTTTGAATATGAATTCGTAGAACAACAATTGAAGTCGACCAATGAATAGTATTGCTTCATGATTAATTTATTTTTATCGTTATTTCATATCACTCAAAAACTTTTTTTAAGTAAACCATTGGAATGAAAATTTATATTATTAAGTAAATTTTAAGTAAATTTTAAAGTAAATTTTAGAAATTTAAAGTAAAAATTAACAAGAATTAATGTGGTATAAAACAGATTTTTAAGCAGATTAAAAAATATAGCGTTTGTCTTATTACCTAGAACCATGAAATTTTACCCGGGTATTTTATAATGGTTCCAAGGACTTCCTTTCGAGAATATATTTGGTTATACATATATCGAGGATATATATTCGGCTCATAGTACCTGAGCCGGTGTGCGGTTTTAGTCGGTACAAGTCCGACATAGCCACCAACTGGTGGTCTCCGTGGGGATTTCCGCACGAAAAAAAAGGTAATTTATTATGATTACCACAATATTACTACCATAAAATATATTTGCCGTGGTTATAAACGTATGCTCTTAGGCTTTAATATTTGACACTTCAAATCTGTGCAAAATAAATAAAAACTCTGCAGTCCTCATCCTTAAAACTTTTAATAGTTTGCTGTTGATCATAGGCCACTGATGTAGTTATCAGCATTTTGGAGAAATAATACCTCGTCCCATCGATTTTGATCATCATGATCATCATCATCAGGCAAAAGATGTTTGTTTACCCATCCTTCTTTTCCTAATGTTCGTTACAAAAATCAGTTTATGCTGCCCCCAACAACAAGGTCTTTTGTCCACCTACATAAACCAATGTGAATCATCATCAATGAATAGTCACGTTTTTCGTCAGGAGAATATTCCGACCGGGTGAGGTGATAATGACTGACGAGCTGCGACTTAATGGTTGATGTTGGGCAGTTGTATCTATGTCAATCGGCGTGAGAACTTCTATATCGCGATACAGGGTTATTAGTAACTCCATTTGGTTAGTTACTCCGTAGCTCGGTGTATCTTCTATAGATGGCGCTTTAATTTTGTTACATTACTATGTTTTTCTATTAGCGCTGTATGTAGTAGTCACCATAAGTTTAATCGCGTTGAACAAGATGCTTTGTTTTTATTTTCATCGCCAAAGAATACAAGAACCATAACAAAACAAAATGTCTTTCATTTAAAATAACAATATTGTAGAAACTTAAAACATTTGAGCTCAAACATTGCTCACTGGGTGCGTACTAATCTAAATTAATACGTCGCTTTTGCCAAGATCTTCTAAAATGTATGGTTAATGGGGCTATATGACAACACACTATGTAATTATTGCTGCTCACCTCGTCTTAAATTATTGCCTCGTAACTCTTAGTTACTTGCTTCATGGTTTCGTTATGTTTGACATCAAATGATTATGATAACGATTATTCTGAATTTTAATGAAATTCTAACTTAAGTTATCCTACTCGTAAAATTAAGTAAGAGTTTGAATCATCTTCATCATCATACGCCTCTCTAATTGCACGCCACTTAGTTCGATCCTCGGCTATTTGCGACCTACTTTGCTGCTTTCTTTATGTAAGCCTACCAAAGTGACTCTACTCTGCCTGTTGGAAAGCATGAGTAGAATCCAGGAGAAGGGGCCACCATCCTCATTGTGAGGGTAAGCAACATGGTGACTCATACCATGGCGACCTGGTCAGATAATTCTGCATCTTTCTCCCGGCTTCCTCAGACCGTGTGAATGATGCAGAATTATTGGGCCTCCGGTTTCACACTCACCATCGAAATACGACAGCAAGAATACTGTCATAATTAGGATGGTCTTCTGTGTGAGTGTAGTACTGTCACAGTTGAGCCGGCCCATTCGTGCTGAAATCAGCGTAGCTCTACTACCTACAGACTTACCTACCTTCCTGCTGTCAACTCTGTGGACCTTCGGCAACCGGTAGTCATTTTCTTCCAACATAAAAGGTGGATACTCCAACCAGGCTAGGTGATCATGACTGACGCGCTGCGGCCCAACGTTACACCATGTACAGTCACATAAAACTATTTAGTTTATTCAACACAAGAAAATCGAATGTCATTGAAAAACTTCAGGCATACTCGTTCGTGCTATGAATTTCTGGCAAGAAGTATATTGACAATCCGCACTGAAAATTTTAATATCAATATGTGTTTGCAAGATTTTTTCTGGAAAATTTCACGTTTAGATTAAATTTTCTGAAACTATCTACGAAATAATCCCAGTCTATATATGAAAATACAATTTCAATTGAATACCAAGAAATTTTCGATTGCGGAATATTGTGATTATTCTAATCAATTTCTTTTTTTTATAGAAGCCTGTCAAAGTGAATCCACTCTGCTTGTTGAAAAGCATGAGTAGAATTGAAGAGTAATGGTCACCATAAATGTGAATTGAGAATGCAGTCAATCTCCTCTCAGGAGAGGGTTAAGGCATACGAGTGCGGGTTGGGACACGTTATGGCTACGTAATCTTGGCCTTGGATGTTTTAAGAATTCCGAAGGTATTCAACTAAGCTGAACTACTGTTATCTTATGATTACAACCGGCACCGACTGCTTAACGTGACCTCCGAATCACCGATGTCCGGAATATAAATTTATTTTTTATTTATTCTGCATCTTTGGGCCCACTGTTTTTCACCCACCAACAAAACACGACGTCACGAATCACTTTAGGTTAGTTTTTTGTAATCTTTATATAGTATGAAATGAATCTTTGGTCTTTGTATATGTTTAGATCTTTCAAATTACGCAATGGATTTTAATACAGTAAGTTGTAATATAGAGAGTGGTTCAAGAGGGAGATATATGTATAGTATAATTATGTATACATGCAAATTGTTTCACAGAAATTAAAGACGTTTTTACCTGGACTAAATCGAGCCTGGTCTAATAAATTGCATTCTGATTCTTAATCGATGTGTCACTAATAACTACCATAGATATTTTTTCTTGACTGCTTTAAGTCCACCCGCGTGTATATCGGTTAAGACTATGTGTTTCTTATAATCAATCAACTCGCAGTGTCCGTGAAAGTGTTAAAGACAGAAACATCAATTTAGTAAAAAAATGTCTTCCTGTTTGTTCCGACTAATCTCTGAAACAGTTGAACAATTTTGATGGGACTTTTACAGGCAGATAGTTAATGATAAAAGAACTTATACCTTTCAGACTAGCTTTGCCCCTCGAAGTTACCCGCCGTATAACAAAAGAAATGAAAATCTGTATCGACACAATAACAAGAAAAGAGCGAAGAAAATGACTTCCTTATCATGATTTCGCCTTATACATAATACATCTTAGAAATGGATCAAGCACATTATCGTATGGATTAAGTACGTATTATTTCCAATGGAACTATTAGGATTATACCCAAAGGAACCGTAACACATTTGGTTCCAAAGAAATGTTACCAAACGTTCAAATAAAACGCTCTACGATCCCTTGCAATTTATAAGATGTTTATCAGTTAAAAGCTGTATTGAGAAGTTTTTATTGCATGAATGGAATAAAATTGCTATAGAAACCTTTCTAAGAAGTGTTTGATATTAGAATGAGTCGACACTATTTGGGAAACGTGGGTTCATTTATTACTGTATTGGATGAAACTACATATATTCAGTTTCGTAAAAGATTTTTCTTATCTCCGAAATTTATCTTTAAGATCATCGTTGCACGTTTCATTTATAAAGTTTTTATTTATGAATTGTGAATAATTAATTGTATTTACAGGTTTTTGGTATATTTATCAAATTTTACTTTATCGGTGGCGCTTGAGGTTTGCTACCCAGGTTCGGTCAAAAAAATGTTTGTGTGTTCTGCAATTATTTTTTTCACATATTTTCTATGTAACTATGTATGTATGTATTAATGTCACTTGTCTAGTAGGTACTCTAGGTACAAGCTCTGCATAGATTACAACTAGATGGCGTTGATTGTCAGATGTACAAAATGTCAGGTTCAATATACTTACGTTTAAGATAATAATAATTTAGAAAGCACAATACATCAATTACATCAGTAGAAGGCACAAAAAGCATGAACTGAATTGCTTCCAAAAACCATGAACTTCTTGGCGCTGGTCTCCTATCAGGAGAGGGTTAGGGTCATACGTCCCCACGCTGGCCGAGTGCGAGTTGGGGACTTATCAAGGTTCAAGCTACTCAATATAGTTGCCTCAACAATTTTTCCGAAATGGGTCATTAAATATTTAACAAAATATTTTTATTTCTGTTGTTTCCACTTCCACGTACAACGCGACGAAAAAATACGACAGCGCCATCTAGCGAAGAATAACTGAACTATTATGAAAACACGGAATGAACTATACAGAGTAACTACTAATCCTGAATCGCGAATAAGACATTCTCGCGCCGAAGCATATATACAAAATCCCAACATCAACTGTAGGGCAGTGGCCCACCAGGCATAATCACCTCGCCTGGCCGGAGGATCCTGCTTTGTGTTTGAGGATTACAATTCCCGTTCCTCCACACTGTTGTTAATTGTTTTTAAAAATCTGTAAAGAAATACTGACAATCCAGTAACGGGCCTAAATGGCCAGTTAACCCTTATACTAATGACACCCCATTTGTTTAAATTGGCCCACAACTTTAGTTGCAAGCTATTAATTATAGTTTACCCTCTTTTTGTGCGCTAATCCCTTTGTTACTTCAGTTTAGATGTAGATGTTGTGAGATTCATTATATGTTGCTTCACTTTAAGTGGTTTTATTTTTTAATTAAGGATAAGTAGATTTACAATGTGTTTTTAGGGTTCCGTAGCCAAATGGCAAAAACGGAACCCTTATAGATTCGTCATGTCATGTGTTGAAACTTGGTAAGTAGATGTATTTTTAGGAACCGCATTAAGATTTTTACAAAACAAATTGAAAAAGACAAAATTTTTTGGGACCATACTTGGATCTAAAATTCAAAATTTTTTTTTTTCATCAAACCCATTCGTGTGGGGTATCTGTGGATAGGTCTTCAAAAATGATGCTAAGGTTTCTAATATATTTTTTTTCTTAATTGAATAGTTTGCGCGAGAGACTAGTAAGTAGTTTTTTTAATACGTCATAAATCGTTAACCGCAATTTACCTTTCATTCAATCAATACACTATTATTAAAACATCGATCAAAGTTACAAAAAACTACAAGAACTTTTATATGATGTTACTTGCTTCTACGGAACCCTGAATGGGCGAGTCCGACTCGCAATTGGCCCCTTTTAATATTAACCATGATTTAATATTACTTTAGTCAACACAAAGAATTAGATTAAAGGTACATTGTTCAAAAACTTTTATTAGTGTACTATTAAAAAATATATATAAGTAGCAAAATGCCTTTAGGTGTTTTGAAACAATCACCGAGAGCAACGACGGCGCGGTCAGTATCTGCATGGGTGATCGTTTGTGAGCGTCTCCATGATTTGGAGATTACGTTATACAGTTGGTCTCGGTAGTTATTATAAGTTAATAGTCGTGAAGCGTAGTTGGAGGCTTTCGGACGACTTGAAAACATCAAACAGCTAGATTTACGTGACCACAACCTGTCTTACCAGTCCCCGTCCCACACTGGACGAAAGTGGAGCCCAACAATGGGAGGTTATGGGTAGTTGATGATATACAATTTACAAAACACGTGAATGGCGTACTGCTTTAGTGGCCTATCGTGCGTTCAAATCTAGTACGCCACAACATTTTTTGGGATCTAATAATAGGATCTATATAAATATTCTGTTTCCAGAAACATAAACTATTACAATTAATAATTATTTAACATTTTATTTAAACAGAAAACATTATTTATCTAACAAAAAAATGTTACATCAAATCTCAAAAAGCACGACCAGATAGTTATCGAAATAACTCTCGATAATGGCCTACAGAATAAATAAATCCCGTCATATATCATGGTCAGTTTTCCTCCCCTCCGACATTAATTATGTGGCCATCAGCAACGGTTTAATCGTATGATCAATCATGAAGTAGGACAAAGGCAATATACAAAATAAAATTAAGTTAGGAACATTGTGTAACAAAATGAAATTTGGTTTAAGACTAAATAGATCAAAATTTATGAATACAAGACAGAGCGACCCTTTCATACCACTGACTGCCAATGAGATAAGAAGTCGCTTTTAGGTAATATTTAAAGGAAATTAAAGGGTTTCTGATTAACTAGAGTATAAACCGAATGTTGGTTATTCATCCTCTCCTGGGAGGATAGATCCGAGCCCAGCAGTGGGACGTTAAGGGTTGTTGATGATTGATTAATTTTTTTGAAAAATCTGGAGCTGACAATGCTTTTAATATATTTGGGTAGCAGATGTGTATAATCGGAAATAGTAATTTTTTATCATTTTAACAAAAAAGAAGCGACTTCAAAAGAAACTATAAAACCGAGTATAAATCGCGACAAGGGATCCCATCATCAGATCTCGATATGGTGACGATGGGACCACCTGTAAGCTACGCCCATTCCAATGCAAAAATATTTTTTGAAATCGGTTCATAAACGACGAAATTATCGGTGAACATACATAAAAAAATAAATAAGATTCCGACGAATTGAGAACCTCCCTCCTTTTTTAAAGTCAGTTAAAAAGGAATTCAATACGAAGGCTTGTTTAGAAAAATAAAATGTTTTATTGAACACCCTCTTTATTTTTAAGTAGAATTGTTTTCCATTCATTATTTAAATTGGAAATGAGATCTTGAAATTTTTTAGGAACAAAATTATCATTCAAAATCAAGAAACGTTTCACACAAAAATATCTAAGAGTTATTACAACAATCTGAGGTTAATTTATTGATTATACTAAAATACTTTAGAATAATAATATTTTCGCAACTGACAATTTTCTTTCTAAAGAATTCACTTTCGAGTCAAGTAAAGTTAGGCCGAGAATATATAAACATTTCTAAATGAACTGCCCCTAATTACTAAAATATGTAAATTTAATAAAAAAATGTTGGGAGTTTTTAAAGAAATTTAGGGCAGAGTATTAGGGGATTTTCTACCACCATTGTGAATAGTGCTTGGCTTTAGGAAAGACACTTTTCTTGTTATATTTCTGTTTTAGAGCCACCAACTTATATACTTCAAAATATAAGGGCAACAACTAGTTTTCTTTTTGGAGTCTTAACGTTTTAGATTAATACGTTATGATAAAGTTATTAAAACTCGTTGTTAACGTTAAAGATTTTAATAAGCATATTTTAATAGTGAGAGTTCGTCACACTAGTGTATGCTTGGCCTTAGATGACCTGCCTAGAACAAAACGCTTCTTGTATGTCGCTTTGCCGACCTCATGTAGTCGAGTCGCGGTTGCACAGCAGTAGAAAGTGAACTTGAACCCTGGAATATTATAGGGAGGACGATAAGTGTGACGTCCAAATGGGCACCGCGACTGCAACCAGGCGATAGTAGCAAGCGAATGCGAAATGTTCTAGTCGCATTATACACAATCGAATGTACTTAGTTAACCTAAGGCGAGGCTGTTACGGTGTTCTTACAAAATTTTACTATTTAATAAAATGTAATTAATTTGTCTGAAATGGTTTCTATAAAATTATTTGAATAAAAAAATTATATAAAATTATTTATTATTAAACCATCATCATCGTCAACAGACCAACATTCATCTACAAACGTATCTGGACAAGAATCTGTTCTTAGTACGGAGATTTTAGTCGAATTTACCACGCTGACCAGTCGGGTTGTTACAAAACTTGATTTCAAGTTTTTTTTCTTATTGCAGTGACGGTGTAGTATCCTTTTACGACACTTATGGAGTGTAATATAAATTTTATTTTGTGTAATGAATAAAAGTTCTAAAGCCTTGAAAATAATTCACAAAAGTACGAAATCTTCAAAGTATCTAGTAGCAGGGGGGTGTCACTCCGCAGTTTAGGTATAGTCGGCCGGCTGCCTGCCGGATCAGACACGCCGGTCGAACAGACATCGTGAGAACAGTTCAGAGTTACACGATAGAAAGAGACGCAATTGTAGGTAAATATAATCGTAGTGATTCGGCGCTGTGCGATCTGAATTGAACTTAATCTTTTGACACCGAGGGTATCTATAACTTTAATTTACTTTTCGGAGTGAGTCTTCTGTGCTGGTACTATTATGTATTCTGTGCTAGTAGGAGTCTCCTTTAGCTTGTATATCAGTAGCTGTATTGAAAAGTTTAAACGATTAGTTGTGTTTGTCACACATTATTATTACTGCATGGCTGGTCTTGTGATTGAATTGAAGCAGTCGCTATGCCGCTTTCCACTGCATCAAGTGTCGTGGATTCCAATCCCACGTGGGACAACACTTTGTGTGATTCAAAAACTGTTGTTCCGACTCTGGGTGTTTTTTGCCTAAACAAAATATTTGTTAAGTTCTCCGCGACATAGGATTTATATTCCTAGTGCGGGAGTTGTATTTAAAAAAGAAACAAATCTGTACGTATAATAGATAGTGACGTAATTTACCTAAAAAGGTCAAAAATAACTGAGTGACAAACAGCTGCACAGATTCTCACGAGTTCGTGCACCGTCAATCTCAGCAAAGAGGGGTGTGTAGCGACACGTATATCACATAAGTAGTTCAGACGTGACCTGAATCTGTAACACCGATATGGAGTCTTACTTTCATTCGAAATTATCTGAAGCATCATGTTAAACAAGATCCTCCACATTATTTAAGGTATTGATTACAGTGGCAGAAGTAAATAAATAACTGTTATAATATTATTTAAAGCAACATGTATAAATAAATAAATAAAATAAATATTTCGGACATCTTACACACAACATCTTTTAGTCCCAAAGTAAGCAGAGCTTGTGTTATGGGTACTAAACAACTGATATAAATACATAAACATACTTTTTTTTTGTAAATACATACATATTATACATAGAAAAACACCCAGACTCCGAAACAAATATTTGTGGATCACACAAATATTTGGTCTGACCCGGGAATCGAACCCGAGACCTCTTGATCAGCAGCCGCATACGCTAACCACTAGACCAACAAGGCAGTCATAGATAGTGACGTAATTTACCTAAAAAGGTCAAAAATAACTGAGTGACAAACAGCTGCACAGATTCTCACGAGTTCGTGCACCGTCAATCTCAGCAAATAGGGTTGTGTAGCGACACGTATATCACATAAGTAGTTCAGACGTGACCTGAATCTGTAACACCGATATGGAGTCTTACTTTCATTCTAAATTATCTAAAGCATCATGTTATACAAGATCCTCCACATTATTTAAGGTGTTGATCACAGTGGCATGAGTAAATAAATAACTGTTATAATATTATTTAAAGCAACATGTATAAATAAATAATTAAAATAAAGATTTCGGACATCTTACACACAATATCATCTAGTCCCAAACTAAGCAGAGCTTGTGTTATGGGTACTGAACAACTGATATAAATACATAAACATATTTTTTTTTGTAAATACATAGAAAACACCTAGACTCCAAAACAAATATGTGTGGATCGCACAAATATTTGGTCCAACCCGGGAATCGAACCCGAGACCTCTTGATCAGCTGCCGCATATGCTGACCATTGGACCAACAAGGCAGTCATGTACATGTAATAAGTAAGTTAGTATTATAACTCAATTTTATCCCAGAAAAAAATATTATCAAAATATGAGTGTATCTTTTTTAGAATGCTACACAATTATGTAGTCATATAAAAGAACTGGTAGTTAAATAAATACTATATAATACCTGTTATTATTTGACTTGAAGGAGGTCTTAATTTTCCCATATCGAATTCGTCTTAAAATTTGCTTTTAAAAATAAGAAAAAGCGGCCAAGTGCGAGGGTGGCCATGAAGGGTTCCGTAGAAGCAAGTAACATCATCAAGTATTGATTGAATGAAAGGTAAATTGCGGTTGACGATTTATGACGTATTAAAAAAAAGTACTTACTAGATCTCGTTCAAACCAATTTTCGTTGGTAGTATGCATGGTAATGTACAACATATATTTTTTTTAGTTTTATCACTCTCTTACTTTAGAAGTTACCGGTGTATGGGTTTGATGAAAAAAAAAAATTTGAGTTTCAGTTCCAAGTATGGGGTCCCCCAAAATCTATTGTTTTTTTTCTATTCTTAAGTGAAAATCTTATTGCGGTTCACGGATTACATCTACTTACCAAGTTTCAAAAGTTCTTATGGTTTCGGAAAAAAGTGGCTGTGACATACGGACGGACAGACGGACAGACATGACGAATCTATAAGGGTTCCGTTTTTGCCATTTGGCTACGGAACCCTAAAAATCAACGAAAGCTTCACTCGTCGTCCAAAAATAATTAGTGTGTTATTTGCAAACATACATTTTACAAACAAGAAACAAAAGAACACTATTTGCTCCCAAAATCTTTTTGTTACGCGAGATCAACACGACACCAGGAAATGGATAAGGTATATACTTATTTTGCATGGAACATCGTATTCGTAATGTATTTTTCTCTCTGTTTCTTCTGAAACAGAGAGAAAAATACATCAAGGCGCTCAAGCCACAAAAGCGCAAATTCCGATTCTAGACTTTTTTGTATTTTCTTGTTCGGATATTGAACCCTGAAAATGTTAGCTTTTCTAGAGAATTTTGCAACGTTAATAAATCTAAATAGCCTTAGTAAGTCAAACACTTAAAAGTTAGTCTTGAAGGATCAGACAAGTGACAAATTAACGGCGAGAATCCATCCCTTGTCCAAGCTAAATCTTTTAATTTAAAAATCAATTGGAATTTACGAGCGGCAAAGTGATTTTTTATGCGAATTTCGCTAAATCTTAGGATGCCTTTTTGTTTGCATTCCTATTTGCAGACGAAAATAGATTATCTTTTAAGGCTAAGTATTTGGCTTTCAAATAATTAGTTTTTTATTCGTTCTAAACATAGATTGTTCAACTTTTTGTGGATGCTATTGTTCGTCTTATTACTTCGTATGTCGTCATCCTCCTAGCCATTATTCCCAATTTTATTTGGGGTCGGCTACTAGTTCAACCGGATTTACCAGAATTTCAGTTTTTCCACGGAGCGACTGGCATCGGACCTCCGCAACCCTAAGGGAGAACTGAAATTCGAAGATTGAACTAGTTGTCAGTATATTTGAGGGCACTGACTTCCCAATAACGATTGCCATAGATGTTCATGACAACCGGGACCGACGGCTTTACGTGCTCTCCGAGGCACGGGCGTTAGTCACCGCCAAACTTCCAAACTCCGGGCAGTTATTAGGAATTTCCTAGGAAAATCCCAAAAACACTTTTTGGCCCGACCCGGGATTTGAACCCGAGACCTCTTGATTGGCAGTCGCATACGCTAACCACTAGACCAACGAGGCAGTTAATACTTCGTATGTCGTTAGTAATGTAATTTTTTTCGGAGTTTGGGTGTTTTCTATAATAAGTTTTTTTAAATAATAATAATAAGTTTTCATTTGCTCAAAAACATTATGTACAATATTGTCTTTACATAATTATAACAAAAAGGAACCGACTTCAATGAAAAACTATTCATCATCATCATCTACAGCCTTTAACAGTCCACTGCTGGTCATAGGCCTCTCCTTAGAAAGGAGGTTTTGGCCTACTATGTGACTGTACTGTACTGTACTGGTGACGATGGGACCATCTGTAAGCTACGCCCATTATAGTGCAAAAATATTTTTTGAAATCGGCTCATAAACGACGAAATTATCGCTGAACATACATAAAAAAAAAGATTTCGACGAATTGAGAACCTCCTTCTTTGGTTTGAAGTCGGTTAAAAACAAGCTTGAACAGTTTTTTTGTAACTACGAGATGGAGCATCTGCAGCCAAACGAGGTGTTAACCTGTATCTCAGCATGGAGCGCCGATTCCCCTCGAAAATTGATTAATAGGATATCTAGTGGTGTAAATCCAAGTATCAATTAGGTATGTATGTCTATGTATGTAGGTCTATGTCTATACATAGTATGTATGTATTTTTTTAAAACAAAAAAAATAATGTGTATATTTTTAACCGACTTCAAAAAAAAGGAGGAGGTTCTCAATTCGTCGGAATCTTTTTCTTTTTTTTTTTTTATGTCGGTTCTTAAACGACGAAATTATCGCTGAACATCAGCGATAATTTCGTCGTTTATGAACCGATTTCAAAAATTCTTTTTGCATTGGAATGGGCGTAGCTTACAGGTGGTCCCATAGTCACCATATCGAGACCTGATGATGGGTTCCCAAGGAAATCGAGAGAACTCCTCAAATATCATAGGCACAAAGGTCGCGATTTGGGTACTCGGAATAGTTTTGCACTGAAGTCGGTTCCTTTTTGGTAAAATTATATATCAGTTGGTTAGTACCCATAATACAAGTTCTGCTTGGTTTGGGACTAAATGGTGTTGTGAAATATTATTTCCTATTTCATCAACAGCTGTTCAGCAACAATTTTTCATGAAAAGCTAATCAGTAAAGCCCTAACTCGACTAGCCCTACTCAAAAAGTATATTTCTCAACACCCTCGTGTCCTTGACTCTGTCTTATCGACCCGTTCTCCTCGATACCAGATTAATTCCATCTAATCTCCTCATGTCTCCCTTATGTGCTCTGCAAAGATTTTAAAAAGGATTTTCTTGTGAATTGTTGATAGCTTGTTTGTATAACGATACGAAGCGTATTATACTATATGAAGCGAATTGCGACTTTGATTAGAAAAGACGTATAGGTAATTATTTTAGTTGTAGTTTCAAATGTATATTATGTCTGGTTATGTATGTGTGATTTTTTTTTAGTTTTCCTTTTGTAAAAAATATGCTTAAAGATTTTTTGATTTTTTTAAGCTTTTCATTAACGCTTGTCTTCAAAAATGATCCTCATAAAAACCAGAAATGTCACAACAACAGAAACTCAGTAACACTCATTTCTTTTTCGAAATACTTTTAAGCGTAAGAATAAAGTTTTATTTACCCAAACTAAATGTAAGTTAGAATCCACACATTTTAATATTAAGTGTACAAATTATTTTAGAAGTTTTCTTTTTATGTAATAGCTTTTTTAGATTATTATAAAATAAAGTTGTCTGCCACGTCTGTCTTTTTATTCGCGATAAACTCAAAAACCACTGCACTGATTGAATTATTATTTTTACCCAAATAGTTTAAAACCTGAGAAAGGACATACTAGGCTACTTTTCACAGCGATAACCGACACAAACGCAGGCAAAGACGCGGGCGAAACCTAGTGTAAAATAAAATGATGGAAAGCTTAAGTAGAATTCAAGAGTGGAGGTAACCATCCTCCTTGCAAACGTGGAAAATGCAGCATGGCGACTCATACTTAATTTAAAAATACTAAAAATAGTAATTTTAAGTTTAACTTTTTGTGAAGATAATTCTTTCTGAAGTACCTACTCTACTATACTAGGAAACAAAAAGCGAATGAAATTATTTCCAAAAAAATAAACTCTTTTAAGAGTGTGCTGCGCGAACAAAAAACGTCGAGTTTAGATATTTACGAGCAGAGTTGCGCGGCAGCGCCGCTAGGCAGCACCGTTGCCGCTTCCTACGTGAAAAATTTTATATAAGATATGTAAAATAATTGTACAGCGTAGGCTCCACACAGAGTAATACATGTCTCCTAAATATTCAGTCGCTATTTATGAAAGTTTTGTTTAAAAGTAATAATTTCTAGAATCTATAAATCATCATTTTCAAAATCAGCCTATCGAAGTCCACTGCTGGACATAGGCCTCTCCCATTGCACACCACTCTGATCGATTTTGGACTTCTCACATCCAGCTCCTGTCAATATAAATATATCATCTATACAGGGTGTCCCAGAAAGAATGGGTAATCCTAAAGCACTTAGTAGTATAGCTATCCGGCGTACAAAAACAAACTCAAAAAAAAAATCCAATTGTTGCCCAAATTTTGAAGTTATCTTATTCCTCACAAACAATCTTATTAGAAATGCAGTAAATAGTATGAGTGCCTATTATACTTTTTTGGAAAAAAAACACATGAAATTTGATCAAAAATAAATTATGTCAAAATTTGAGATTTTTGTGAAAAAAATATGTATGAAAAACTAAGTACATAATTAACTAACTACATAATTTTATCCATAGAGAGAAAATTAAAGCTTCCTTTTTAGCGTAGTAAAGGTCGTGTGATAATGTTATTTCACTATTTACTACCTGAGTGTGGCCGAAGTAATTTTTTGTTAATTACGAGACAGAGACAGGTGAATAAATTCAGTACTAAAGTACAGTGTAAGCGAGCGAGAGAAGAGTATATTATTATTACATTGTACCTTATCACTTATCACTCTCGCGCCATGGCACATAACAATGGCAAGTATTTGGTGTGTCGCTTGACTTGTTCGGTATCGGATGTGCAGTTCTCTGTGATTGTCAATCAGTGTTAAAACGACGATTTCTGGCTAAACAGCCAGAAGTCATCGTTTTAACTAAGAGTCCAATGAAATCATTGGACTCTTCGTTTTGCTCACTGATTTGGACTTTAGTTTGGTTATTTTACGACGACTTGGCTTGTATCTGGACTGGTTTCGTGTATCAATATGCCGCGTATTCAATATACGGCACAAGAATATGCAAACATGCACTTTATATAAGGTGAATGTAGAAGTAGCGCAAGTGCTGATGCATTCCTATATAGGAAAGATACCCTACAGCGCGTCATCCAGATTACCGCGTATTCATAAGAGTGTACAGATGTTATTCGGAAGGTAGAATGCATAGGTGGTACGAGCACTGGGAGAATAGCTATGACAAGGGGTCCACATCTTATAAAGCCCCTTTTACATGTTTTTTTTTTCCAAAATTAGAGGCAGTGAGACGAAGCTTCCGCTCCTGAAGCCATTCAATCGAATCAGCTTGTAATACAGTGCGCCGTTCAAGTGCGTGACGATCCTCATTGGATAGCTGTAACAGTATTTTTGCCATATGCGTAGAGTTAGCAAAGTTGAAATCGGCTTTACTAAAATCAGGCCTTGGGCAAGTTTCACCGTAGTCTTTATCACCAATGTCTGTATTGCTGTTGATTGAAAATGATTTTGTAAGTCTGCATTTTAAATTTGCTATTCGTTTGGTATTGCGTCTCAACTCTAACCTTTTAATTTGTCGATTGGGACTTTTCAGAAAAAAAAACTTGCTAATGTATGTTTGTGGAATTTCAGGATTAAATAAAACAACAGATGCAGCACACCGTCTTGAGTATGATTGTTTAAGTGAATAGTTTATTCGCCATTAAATTTTTGACATTTTTAATCAATCGACAAAGTATTTACATTATGGTGGCAAAGACCGGATCTGATTTTATTTCACCAAATACGTTTTTATCAGTTTGATGGCCTTCATTTATGAGGATGTACTTGCAAAAATAAGACTTGCACGAGTTGTGATCGCGGAAAACGTGAATAAATGCATTGAAAAGGCCTTGCATTAAATCTATAACTTTTTCAGCGAAAGATTTTTCATTTTGAGCTGTAGTTTTGGCATTTTAATTGGTAACATGTCTTTCTTGATAATTCATCTAGTCTTGTACAAAAGTTTCTGAGGAGGTGGTTAGAGCACTCTATCTTTTCGACAATAAGTGCGGCATACGGTTTCGTATCCAGAATATTTTTGTAGGTGCTGGAATCACCATCAGCTATGAGTTTAGAATAAATAAGACCTTGAGTTGCTTTTGAAGCCTTCTACTATGGCAGTTGACTACATACCGCTAGATGAAAGAGTGTAATTTTTATATCATACATGCTCAGGTACTTCAAGTTTGCGCTTCTGAGCTCGCCCGCAGACCATAGAGTTTTTATTTTTACAGTCATGTATAGAACTTTTTTAGTTTGTAGCCAATGATATCTGTAGCTCCTGACAAAGTCGTATAGTTTTTCCTGTATGACCTCTTACTCCAATACGCATCAGATACAACTGTTATCATCGTGTATGTACGCTATCTGCATTAACGTCACCATTTTTTTCAGCCAGTTCAAATTTTTATTTTGTTGCTTCCTCTATGCTATTTTCTTTGGCCACTTCCCAGAGTTCACATACTTTAGCATGACATTTGGCATAAAAATGTTTTGACATGCAGGGTATATCAAGAGAAGTTGTGACTTGCTCCAGGGCACTGAACCCCATACCTATACACTTAATTATTCACGATATTTTGATTGAGTGCAAGTTCCTTGCTGTTTCTAGGTTTTCTACAATTTTCCAATCTTAATTTTGCATCACACATATAGGAATGAAAACAATTTCTATATTCTCCATTAATTTTTAAATTACTGAAGTTGCAACCAAATGGAGAGTTGTGGTGAGTAAGTTCTTGGTTCAAACAGGTACCCGAATTGTGGCTTTGCTTTCATTCGTGTTTTCCTTTTCTACTATAAGTTCTTTCTTGACCATAAGATTACATGTAACCTGAAAAATATAGGCCTATAATAATAAAGTGAGTTTGATAAGAGTAGATACCTTTGATTAAATACCAGTTTATAATCAAAGGTAAATATTTACGTTTTGAAGTTTTCTACCGTCTTGATTACCCGATGATTTGCCAAAGGTAGCCTGCGATAAAATTAATGTAGTTATTAAAGAAAGGACAGAGAAGACATTGTAAAGTTTATAATAAATCTAGCAATTGACGAATAATTGTGAACGGAACATTGAATTTACAATAAAATTATAACAGTAACATTAAACATACCTGTTTGAGATATTTACCTATTTGCGTTTGTACGTTTGTATTGTGTTTCGTACATTTGTTGCTCTACGTTCGCACTACTCTGTACAGGATTCGACTCGACATTTGATTTTTTTCCAATTTTCTTATTTGCCAGTAAGTATAACCAATGACATATAGACATGATACACAATATAATACTGACATAAGTCTAAAAAAAACTTCAAAACAAAATCGATCACATTAATATTAGTAATTAGATCCATTCTGCTTTGAAGTTTTAGACCTAGAAATTTAATTAGAGCAATGTTTTTTTCAGCGCAATGTGCAATGTGCATCAGGCGTTTGTGTTAAAAATTGAAAAGTCTTAATATTTTTAGATTTATACTTTTAAATTAAATTATACAACGCGGATAACCTGCACGATGTAAATACAAATATTGTCATATGAAAATTATTGTTCTAGACGTAAAATTACTATCTTTTCGAAGAAAAATGTTTTTAAGATTTCATCTGACACACAACATATACGTATCGTTTTTTAATTTCATATGTATCTGTTTCAAATTCCAACATGCCTAAGATCTTGTTCAAGGATCGACCTAAACTATACAAATACTTTTCATGTATTTAATTAATGCAGCGCATAGTACTACTGATTTGAAAATACGTCAAATTCCACAATTTCGTGCAGTACCTTCTTAAGCATAAAAAATTCCTCCGCATTATCACCTATTATTAGCATTCCTTTAAGACTGGCAGCTACATTTTATATTACAGTTAAAACAATAACACATTCAGGCAAAACAAATTACCCAAAAAATCTTTGCGATAACGCATTTTGCCAACCTTTTATTTATTTGAGAAAGAGACAGGAATAGGATAATTCATGTAAAAAGAAACGACCTCACAAAATGAAATCACGCCCAGGTAATACAAGCATTTAAAAATGCGTATGTAAGCGTTTTTAAACGAGATAATGTCAGCAGATACTTGTTCTCCTTATGAACGTCCCTAAATCTCAGAGACGCTATTGAATTATTATTTTGCAGGAAACGTTTTCGTTTTAGCGTTTTATTTGAAATCGGTGGTACAAGGCAAAAGAAACTTAGCCGGCTTATGTCGTATTGGCAAAACATATGTTTGAATTACCATCTAATATCAGGTATATCATTAGTCAGAATAGTCCGTAACAACGTCAAGTGCTGTAACTGATTTTACAAAGACATGCAATGCAAACCACGAGTAGCATCCAGGATTCGATTATCTTTGTTTGAGCTAGTGTTACATTGAAAACTCGATTATCCGGCTTTCGGTTACAGGGATATGCTATTATCCGGACAACTAACCGCGAACAATTAAATTAAATGAACAAGTTGAATTTATGCAAGCATGATTGTGTCGAGTCTCCCACGTTAGAACAGTGTAAACACATACACTGCTCAGAAACCATTTCATTGTAATGTATGTGAGAAACGTACATAACAGTTAGGAAGTAATAGTTAGGAAGTTTGGCGGTAATTCACTCCGTAGATAATCTGATATTCAGGTAAACCGGTTGAACTAGTAGCCGACCTTACATAAACTTAAGAAAAAGAAATTAGCTAGGAAGAAGAATCGTTACTCTGCTCAGACGTGCTCGCGAAGTGTACATAAAAATCTTAAAGCGCAAGCGATCCATACGGCATAATAATACTATTAGGAAAGTAATACATAGTTTTGAGTTATTTACTTACTTACCAAGTAATTCCTAAAGAGACTGGTTTTTAGGGTTCCGAAGTTCATAACTCGGAACCCTTATAGATTCGTCATGTCCGTCCGTCCGTCCGTCCGTCCGTCCGTCCGTCCTCGACTTACCGTCCAAACGGTAAGTGCTAGAAAGATGAAATTTTGCATGAATACGTGTTGTAATTACGTCGACAAAGTGCTACAATAAAATTATGAAAAATAATTTTATTTGGGGTACCTCCCCTACACGTAAAGTGGGGATGATTTTTTTTTCTCGAGGCTACCCCATCGTGTGGGGTATCATTAGATAGGTCTTTTAAAAACAATAAAGGGTTTCCTAGACGATTTTTTGATTTAGGTATCCGTTTGCGAGATATTTCACTTTAAAGGGCACTTTTTTGTAAAAACAGGGCGTCCCCCCCCCCTCTAAAAGCTAAACGGCTGGCTCAAAAAAAAAAAAAAATCGTGATGGTGGTCCATATAATGAACTTTGAAGGAAAACTATAACCGATTACATGACTTTCTTAGTTCAGGAGTTATAAAGGCTTATATGGTAAAATGCGCTCACTTGGAAAACGTCATACAAAATTAACGTAATAATACGTAAACATAACAATTATCTATTGGATACGATTTTAAATCCACATACCATTATAGGTGACTGAGGAACCCTTTCCTGTGCGTGGCCTGACACGCACTTGGCCGATTTTTTAAATTGAAATCGTCACATTCCATGACTTGCTCCACACGTTGCGATAACCCCCAAAGGGAGTCATTCCTCAGTCATTTATTTTATCTCCAACACAAACGCTTTATCTCACTGTCTTGACTGACAAGATGGCTTGACGGTGTTATTGTAGGTACGCACGATTTAAGATAAACAGTACTTTACGGATAATGTTTTGTTTTCTTAAAAATATGGTTTTCTGTATAAGAACATGTTAGTGCTGAATACTTGTGTGCATATTTATCAGTGAACTGTTAACGCTGATGATATGTTAAGAGATTTGTAGATAAATATGTTTGTACATGAAACTGATTCCATATTGACAGTCACCACGGAATTGTTTTAACGGAGCAGATCAGTTACCGGTCAAATGGTTGCTAGTTTACGTGGCAATAGAGAATTATAGTCATATTTGATAAACTTGCTGACTCATAGAAAAGCAATGAAATTATTTCCTCACTATGTTTTCTTCTGTAACCTTTGCTACACTACGATTGAGATGGACAACACTATAAGAACCAATCCCTTGTCGATGGAGTTATAACAATTCTTCTCTATCTGATAGTAATCATTAATAGTATAATAAAGTACAGGTCACCATTTCACCAAACATTTTCATTTTATTCCATAGTACCGCTTGTTTGTAAAACCGTGGCTGTACTTACTACCTTGAAATCACTATCCAACATTAAATAATATGAATTAAGTAGGAAAACTTGAAACCAACCCTATACCAACCCGTCTGGCTAGCTTGGTATAGTAGGCCAAAACCTCCTTTCTAAGGAGAGGCCTATGTCCAGCAGTGGACTGTTAAAGGCTGTTGATGATGTTGATGAAGTAGGTAAAAATTATGTCCAGTTGTGTCCAATTAATAATTGTAACAAGAAATATTATATTGGGAAACATTGTTTTATCTAGTTAAAACTATACAGATAAAACACATACACATACAGGAGACACATACACATCCTTGTGTAACGTACACAAGGATGTGTATGTGTCTCCTGTATGTGTATGTGTTTTATTTGTTATTATTATATATTTTTTTTATCATCAAAGCTACCGAAGATTGTCAAATGTTACCTAAAAAAATAAAAAATCATCCCGTTTCTTACTTTCTTTTCAATCATACTCTCTATACCAACTTAACGGTGAAATATCAAAGGGTAATCTTTTGTCCACCTTATTAGAAACTTAACAATTTTTTCTACATCTATACACCGTGTTACACATTTACATATTGTGATATTATTTTCTCATTTCTATCAAACAATCAAGATAAATCAAAGGAGATAAGTTGTCACAAATCACAACACAAAAATCAGCCACAAAATGTTCCACACCAAAGACAAATTGTCGAGATCTAAAGCATTACAAAAACAATAGAAGTGTAGGATGGAATCGCATTAATTCATTTTTTCGAACAAATTTGGAGGTTCTGTGGTCCTTAGAGGGCTCTGTTTGTTTGCTTATCTTTTCTTATTAACTCCCTTAATGGGACTTAGGCTTAATTATCTCGAGATAGCTTTTATTTGTTGAAGATTTTCTGTGTATAGCTTTTTAATCCATGTTCTATTTAATGTTTACAATGGCGATTTAATTTCATAAATGCTTCTGTTAATGTTGTTATATTACAATTAATGTTTTAATAGCTAATCTCTCATCATCATCATCATCAACAGCCTTTAACAGTACACTGCTGGACATAGGCATATTTGATCAAGATTAATTTATTTTCACTTGACAATTAGGTTTATCTAAGTTTAAAAACTTAGGGACTAGAAACTGAATGTCATCAAGGCACTAGAATGGATAGTAATTAGAATTTAAATTAATTAGTTATCTTAAATAAAAGCGGCCAAGTGCGAGTCGGACTCGCCCATGAAGGGTTCCGTATCAGCAAGGAACATCATATAAAAGTTCTTGTAGTTCGTTGTAACTTTCATCGATGTTTTAATAATAGTGTTTTGATTGGATGAAAGGTAAATTGCGTGTTACGATTTATGACGTATTAAAAAAAAACTACTCACTAGATCTCGTTCAAACCAATTTTCGTTGGTAGTTTGCATAGTAATGTACAACATATTTTTTTTTTAGATTTATTACTCTCTTATTTTAGAAGTTAGAGGGGGGGGGGGGGACACACATTTTTCCACTTTGGAAGTGTCTCTCGCGCAAACTCTTTAGTTTAGAAAAAAATGATATTAGAAACCTCAACATCATTTTTGAACACGTATCCATAGATACGTATAGGTTTGATGAAAAAAAATTTTTGAGTTTCAGTTCCAAGTATGGGAACCCCTAAAATGTATTGTTTTTTTTTTTATTTTTATGTAAAAATCTTAATGCGGTTCACAGAATACATCGACTGACCAAATTTCAACAGTACACTGTTGAAATTTGGTCAGTCGATGTATTCCGAAACCATAAGAGCTACAGCTCTTATGGTTTCGGAAATAATTGTCTGTGACATACGGACGGACAGACAGACAGACTTGACGAATCTATAAGGGTTCCGTTTTTTGCCATTTGGCTACGGAACCCTAAAAAAAGATGATGTTCAACATTTCAAAAGTTAACTAAAACAATGTTACAAAAAAAAAGAACTATTAGGAAGTATTTAATGTTAACGTCAGTAATATGTTCTACCTGAAAGATTGATATATATATTGATAGATGGGGGATTAGCGATTGTCGATCACTGTTCAGGTCATTAAGAAAAAAGAGTAAGACCGTTTAAGGAACAAGAATGTTTTGTTCAATTAATAAGGTGCTTAATGAACTTGAACCTAGAGAAGACTACGAGTATATTACCTACATCGTAAAATAATTTGTAGTTCCGAAATTGGAGTTTCAAAAATATTCAAATAGACAAACGAAATTTAAATGTATATTTTTAATTTGTTGCAAGTGGATGGATATTATTTTATATTACTGATTTTTTTATTTGTTATATTTCAGATTTTCCTTCTTGTACCGAGCAGTCAAAAATTGAAGCTTACTGCCAGCGAATATCTCGCTCCCACTGTCATCCCAGGTCCATAAAGCAAGGCGTGAAAAAAAGTCTCACCACCATCATCCACCGCTGTGGGTCACCATGCTGCATTGACTGCATCCGCATTAAGTATGGTGGCCTCCACTCTTTGACGCTACTCATGCTTTTCAGAAATATTAACTAAGTCATAAAAGCTAGGATTTCAAATCGGTTGGCAACAGCTATTAAAGAGCGGCCAAGTGCGAGTCGGACTCGCCCATGAAGGGTTCCGTATCAGCAAGTAACATCATATAAAAGTTCTTGTAGTTCGTTGTAACTTTCATCGATGTTTTTATACTAGTGTATTGATTAGATGAAAGGTAAATTGCGTGTTACGATTTATGACGTATTAAAAAAAAACTACTCATTAGATCTCGTTCAAACCAATTTTCGTTGGTAGTTTGCGTGGTAATGTACAACATATATTTTTTTTAGTTTTATCACTCTCTTAATTTAGAAGTTAGAGGGAAAATGTGTCCCCCCCCCGGACACACATTTTTCCACTTTGGAAGTGTCTCTCGTGCAAACTATTCCGTTTAGAAAAAAATGATGTTAGAAGCCTCAACATCATTTTTGAACACCTATCCATAGATACCGCACACGTATAGGTTTGATGAAAAAAAAATTTTGAGTTTCAGTTCCAAGTATGGGGACCCCCAAAATGTATTGTTTTTTATCTTTTTTTATTTAAAAATCATAATGCGGTTCACAGAATACATCGACTGACCAAATTCCAACAGTATATCTCGTATAGTTTCGGAAATAATTGGCTGTGACATACGGACGGACAGACAGACAGACAGACAGACTTGACGAATCTATAAGGGTTCCGTTTTTTGCCATTTGGCTACGGAACCCTAAAAAAGATCACAGATTGATAAAAATGCCTGAAAAGCTCAGTCAAAAGACGTCAGCTAGACATAAAAATCTATACAAATTAATTGAATTATGTGTTTATAATTTGAAATTACCAGTTTTTTTATTAAATGCATATGAAAGTACATACGGTACTAATGGTATTTTTTTAGGCTAGCTACGCTCCCCGACGTTACTCGCGGGTAATACTGCGTAGCATGGCTAGTATATTAGGTAATTCATTTCTTCTTCAGTCACTGCTTATTAAAGGTGTTAAGTGGTTAAACTAATAAAAGTGTTTGAATACTTCTATTTTTCTCTGAAGCCTAAAACTTGTTCAACCAGAACTTTAATAAAGGCTTTCTCAAAAACCACTTACTGCAAATGCATTAAGACCCTAGACTTAAGACCTCTATTCATAGTTAAAGAGATGTTCATTGTTAATGTTTATTGATATTACATCTGTTAAGTGGTTTTCGGTGTTGTGGGAATGCAGTAAGTAAACTTGAGTATACTTTCGAAGTCCAAACGTTCTCGTAGACATTGATAAATGACGACTATGGGTATTACGGGTATTATGGTATGATATTTGATAGGCAGTACAACGAGTTAAACCAAGTGACTAGCCTCTTTGTCTTAACGTTAGCGTATGAGCCTGGCAATCCATTTTTTATAGATAACTCCCGCGTTAGGAATATACACCCTGAGTCCCGGGAGACTTAAATAATTGCATTGGGAATTAAACAGTTTTTAAACGAAATTAAGGAAGATTATTTAATGAAATAAAGGAAGCGTATAAGAACTGACCATAATGTATACGAGAATATACATTATATTTGTATGTATATATATCCATGTCGTATATAACCAAAGTGGTGGATTGAAATGTACAAACTAATGCTGCAATAACAGCAAACTAGCCAGTTGCATGATCATTGTGTTTCTAAACTTCGTGCTGCAAGGACCCTAATGATTATCCAAAATAAGTTTTCCCGATAAAAAATCCTTGTACGAATTTATTTTAGCCTACCATATTTAAACCTACCAAAGTGACTCCTACTCTACCTGAAGGAAAGCATCAGTAGAATCCAATAGTAGGAGTCACCATTCTTATTATGAGTGTAGGTAATGCAGCATGGTGACCCATACCATGGCGGCCTAGTCAGATGTTTTTGCATCATTGTTCCGACCCCTGGAGGCCAGGAAAATAAAACATAATAATTTGGCCTCCGGTCTTACACTCACCAACGAAATACGACAAAACGAATGTGTCATTATTGGTTGGTCTTCTGTATGAGCCGACCCATTCGTGCTGAAATCAGCTTGGCTTTACTATCTTATATATAAAAAACTGCAGTACTGATAGCAAATAAGGCACAAAGGTGTTTTAAGTACATCAAGACGTCGAATAACGTTGACGGCTCAACAATACGCCTAATGACGACCCTTGTACGGTCAGCAAAAAATAAAGCTATATAATGACGTTAACATTTCATGTAACGAACCAAATTTGAAGGGACACAACACCGTATTTACAAAAGAATAAAATATTATTTTGTAGATTTAATTTCCTTTTTTTTGATTCATCATTATGTTACAAAAATATTTATAGATATCATTTTCATGTTATATTTTCCTGTATACGTGGGTGTATTCCCGAAATTGTAATAAACCCGTTTAATAAAACGCCTCTTTTTCAATAAAATTTTCATCTAAGCGCTTAAACGCATAGGCGTTTAGGCGATTCACACACTGCACCGCGCTACGACGCGTAGCGGAGCGGCAGATTTTAATATTGTATGCAAGTACATCGATTAGTATAGAAAACACGCCAGGTCCAACACACTGAACACGCGCCTAGGCGCGAGAGCGCGTGCCGCTAGCAGATTCGGAATTGGCTGCAATGGCTGCCCCGCGCCTACGCGCGTGTTCGCGTCGCCAGTGTGTGAATCGCCTTGTGATGTTTACATTTTTTTTGTACAAGCTGGTCAAAGTAACTCTAATCTGCCTAATGGAAAGCACAAATAACTTTTTATTATTACCTATGTGTTATTTATTTACCGCGATAACTGATATAAGTTGGTGGAGTCGCGAGCAAAGGATAGGTAGGTACTGAAGTCGTTGTACTTTTTTATCTGAGTGTATGTAAATGTGCGTTAATATGTTTAACACAACAACAAACAGTAGGTCTCACAAACTGGTATTAACTTTGATATTAAATCTACCGATATTTTTTTATCGTTCTAATAGTGTAGGCCATCTCAATTGATGGAAAGTGTAGATGAAGACGAAGGTGGTACACGCCCATCCAAAAGAAAAATGTTCATTCTACTCTTAAAGGCTCCAGAGTTTAACTAATCAGGAAAAATAGACCCAGGCAGGTCGTTCCTAATTAACTTATAAAAATATAGAAATTGGAAATTTCACACAAAAATCTATTAGTAAAGGCGAGATGTTTATTATAATATTCAAATGTTTAAGTTGTAAATTTGTTTTTGTAAGTATTTGGCGCTGACAGCTCATAACGAGGGTCTTTCAAGACTCCTCAATTTTTTCCGATTAGATTGTTAAAAAGCAGAGTTTATAAAAATATCTATAAATGTATACATATTAATATGGTAACGTTATTTAAAACGTGTAAGCAAACGATTTCTATTGAATTCATCAGATGTATTTATGCATAATAAAAACGATAAACCGAACGTAATCCCTTATGAAATGAAGTACTCTGGCGTAATTCATAAACAAAGTCCGAGCTGATTAATTAATATTTTTTAATTTATTACACTGGGATGCCATTAAAAACGTTATAGTGGGTTAGGGGTGTCAGTCCTTTGAGGTCGATTTGTGTAAATTAAAACACATTTCCCTTTGCTAACGGTCGCTGTGGTGGAACTTTTTGGCCACATAGCACGCTTGGGACTAACGATTGTTCAAGTTAATAATGAGTAGCAAACCCTAGGCTTACTTCAATTTATATGGAAGGTCGGCAAACATTAACCATTGAGTGATGGTTGGTACTTGTTCAAAAGTTTGATACTGAATACTAAAACGAAGCCTGATGAGTACCCAACCAAGGTACTTTACGAGCGTATATTCCGACACCTAGTTCCACTCACTAATTTTGCATTCTAATAGAAAAAGTTTTATAGAACTAATTAATTCGAGAGCACTGAAAGTTCTACAATTCACGCATATCCATTTCATGTGATTCTATTTTAGAGTTAAAAGGTCTAGAATGTAAATTTGTAGAAATGTTAAATTAATGGAAAAGTATTCAAATTACCTATTATGTAGAATGATAGACTAGTGCTTTCACAAATTCAGTGATGTATAACTTTTGTTGTGAATTACAATTATTATATGATTACACCGAAGTAGTTTCTATTGGTTGCGATTAATTTCATAATTACCTTTCTCCATTGCTCTTCATTAACATTTTGCACATCTGAGAAGATAGGAAGATTTTGAAATTTCTCGGGATAGGAATGTAGGAAATGCTTCAGTTGACTATATATATACAACTAAATAAATAGTAGCCTTATACTCCTTAAAGTTATTTTTGTAAATGGTCTATTTGTCTTTTAGGATTTAAATAGTTTTTTAAGAAAAGCGCTTCATCAAGTTATCATTAAATCTATATTATTATAAAAACCAATGCAAAAAATACAATATTTAGTAAAAAAAGCCTTAAGAAATCCTTGGAACATTTTGAAAAAGCTGTAAGCTTTTCTACTTTGAATGATGATGTTAATTTTCCGTGCTAGAAAAAAACCGGCCTTCTAATCACGAGGACCATCAAACAGTTGCTTAGCTCATCATCATCAGCCCACTGCAGTCCCCTGCTGTACATGGACCTCTCCCAAGCCACACAACAAACCCTACACAAGTCGTCCCGATATCTAGCCAAAGGGCTTGCTAAGGTAATTGCTACGTAAATTAATAAACAAAACTGGAGCAATATTCTACAACAATATTACTCATTCTCATTAATTACCACGCCTAAGCCATAATATTGTAATCGTTACGAGTGTAATAGCCTAAAGTTGAGTGATTATAACATATGTTCGTGTTAAGCATTTAGTATGGTTTTGTAATATCCAATTCCGCACGAACGTTTATCTTTTGGGGTGAACGTTGCTCAAGGATTGTGTAATATTACGCCCATCCTTCAAGTTTTCGCGTAAATTTGAGAACAAATTGTCATTAAACAATTTTATGTTTACGTCGTAAGAAATAATTTGTAATTGTATTATGCTACTGGAGAATACGGAAAACGGGATCTTCGTGTTATTTTTTTTTAAAGTTCTCACATATATAATTATCTTTTTGACATGATAACGTCATATAATTCGACGGAGCCGGCTGCACGCACGAAAAAACCTGACTCATGCGGCGTTACCTTGCTCTGAGGCGTTCCATTAAAGGCTTGAAGTGCAAGCGAGAGCGCGGAACGAGCGACAAAGAGGCACAATCAGTATTAGGGTTCCGTAGCCAAATGGCAAAAAACGGAACCCTTATAGATTCGTCAAGTCTGTCTGTCTGTCTGTCTGTCTGTCCGTCCGTATGTCACAGCCAATTATTTCCGAAACCATAAGAGCTACACTGTTGAAATTTGGTCAGTCGATGTATTCTGTGAACCGCATTAAGATTTTTACATAAAAATAGAAAAAAAAAATACATTTTGGGGGTCCCCATACTTGGAACTGAAACTCAAAATTATTTTTTTTCATCAAACCTATACGTGCGGGGTATCTATGGATAGGTGTTCAAAAATGATGTTGAGGTTTCTAATATCATTTTTTTCTAAACTGAATAGTTTGCGCAAGAGACACTTCCAAAGTGGAAAAAAGTGTGTGTCCCCCCCTCTAACTTCCAAACTAAGAGAGTGATAAATCTAAAAAAAATATATGTTGTACATTACCATGCAAACTACCAACGAAAATTGGTTTTGAACGAGATCTAGTGAGTAGTTTTTTTTAATACGTCATAAATCGTAACACGCAATTTACCTTTCATCCAATCAAAACACTATTAATAAAACATCGATGAAAGTTACAACGAACTACAAGAACTTTTATATGATGTTACTTGCTGATACGGAACCCTTCATGGGCGAGTCCGACTCGCACTTGTTTTTTTTTTCTTATGACGTTGTCACGTTCAACTATCGTCAGTAAACCGACTTTACAGACAACCGTTTTTTTTTAAGAAAAGTGTTGGAATAAAAGTATTTATTAAGCAATATACGCATGCATATAAATGTATTTCATAAGTATATTGCTTAACCGTTATTAGAAATGTATAAAACAGTAGGAAATATTTTTTGCAATACATTATTTTTGAATAATTCCCTTACTCTGATATTTTTCTCGACGATTGGAAAGTTGAAATGTGATAATACTTCTCTTCAGACAAATAACAGTTGTAGAAACAATAAAAGAATTGGGCTACGTCACCTTTGCCTATTTTTGTTTTTTGTTACTAGAGCCATGAAATCGAGACTTGCTTCCTCGATATTGGTTTTCAAAACATTTCTTTGTTGTAATCAAAAGAAAGGTTGTGACTTTTATATCTTTACACTACTATTATTTTATATATAGTTTAGAAAACATATTACACGAGCTTTTACGTTTTATTCTGATGTAAAACATTGATTGACCTTTTCACCCCTTTAAGGGAGGGGTTTTTCATAATCGTCTCTTGATTCTCTCCTACACTCCTTAAGAAACATACATACCAAATTTCAGCTTCCAGGAGCCAGTAGTTTCGGTTGTGCGTTGTCTGTCAATTAGTAACAAAACAGTTTGTAAACTTGATTGTTCTTGCAATTAATTTCTGTTTTTTATTCATGCTTATATAACATATTATATAAGCATAACATATTATATTTATATTCATGCATACATAAATAACTGAATTATATCTAAAGGATTTCAGTAAGTAAGTAATAGAAATCGTTTCATGATTTAAATGACGGACTTTCAATCCTATAGAAATCAACAACCCATAACGTCCCACTGCTGGGCTCGGGTCTCCTCACAAGAGAGGGTTAAGGCCATATGTCCCCACGCTGGCCGAGTGCGGGTTGGGGACTGGCAAGACACGTTGTGGCTACGTAATCTTTCCGTTGGATGTTTTTAAGCCGCCCGAAGGCCTTCAACTAAGCTTAACGACTGCTATCTTATGTTAACAACCATGACCGACTGCTTAACGTAACCTCCGAATTACGGAAACGCTCATAACATATAATGCCACAAACGGTCACCCATCTAGGTCCGACCGCGCCATTATTGCTTACCTTCGGTGATTGTTTCCAATCACCTAAGGCTACTCGGCTATGAGCCCTTACTAATCCTATAGACATAAGCATTATTTCATAATTTATTTGATACACTACGCCATCTAGCTTCAAACTAAGCAGAGCTTCTACGCCGACTTGAAGATTGACTGATAGAATAGAACTTATATACCATTTTTATAAATACATTAATAAAGTAAATAAAATAAGCTTAAATATCCTTAATAATATTATAAACGCGAAAGTTTGTGAGTATGTATGTTTGTTGCTCTTTCACGCAAAAACTACTGAACGGATTTGGATAAAACTTAATAGTAATATAGCTTATACAACAAAATAACTCGTAGACTACTTTTTACTGCAATAATCGAGATACACGCGGGGGGAACCGTGGGCACTAACAATCATAAATAGTGCAATACTGTATATAGTTTTCACCTCAGAAGGAAGTTTTGGCCTACTATACTATGGCCAGACGGATTGATCTAAAATTTAAGTTTTGTTCTGCGTGTTTTAAGTTTACTACGCTATTACTATTAACACGATACTAAAGCACCTTTACCTAAATAACTAAACTATCTACGTTAGGTGACCAATTTAACTAAGTGTCAGTAATTTCATCAGCGACGTCATGGAGTATTTAAAACCTCTAGGCCATGTACGAGGGTCCTTTACTGCTTATAGAATAATAATTGCATTTACAATTTTCATAAGGCCTTTATGTCCAGGCCTTGATAATAATATGCAGGTAAATGAGTGGAAGTTTGAAGTTAGGACACGGTATTTGGGATGCATACTTAGATTACAAGGTTAATAATTAATTTACTATAAACGACAATATTGTTTCTGGGTAAATATAATTAATCATGTATCCCGAAATTTAAACTTTCGAGTTTTGTGATATATGACTGGACGATTGGCCTGGTGGTTTAAGCGGTCGCCACATAGCTTTCTACTTTGGCCAGTGTCGTGGGTTCGAACTTTGTGTGATTCACTTTTAAGTAGAAAAAAAAGAATTAGTTTCAAAATTTCACGAATTTACTGTTACTGTCAAATCGCGTATACAAAAATCTGAACATTTTAGCTATTAACCCATATTTTACAATTTCTTAAAACATTATTATGTGCCTATTGTATGTTCTAATATATACTAGGCATTTAACGCGGTTTTCAAATTACAGTTAGTGTAATGATTAACCCATAAAGTTTTAAACCGTTATATTATTAGGGTAATTAATTCTTCACATCTGTAATAAATTTAGCGGTCGTATTTTTAAACATGTGTTAAAAATATGCACATAATTTATATGCAGTCGGTACTTTTGAGTAGCAATACAAAGTAGGTGTTAGAGGCGCTTGGTGGCTTTTAGTACGATTGCTCACGCGATGTCAGAAGCATGCCTTTGTGCACCTTTGAGGTGGCATGAGTGTGTCGTCAGAACGACAACTTTAAAACAGTAGGATGAATTGTTGAAACAGACAAACATATTTAAACTATTTTTTTATTTCATTGCAATATTTATCTTAATTTTAATAGAGGTAAGATTAATATTCAATTTTACTTTTTTAAGGAGTAGGTTAAATGCTAGAAAATTCGTTTTTTTTTTCATTTAACATATTTATTTAATCAAAATATCTACCATTATTATCTATACATTGCTGCCATATATAGGAAGGTAATTTATGCCTTTGCGATAGAACTCTAGTGTTCTAGATTCCATAAACTGTGTGAAAGCATTTTGTACTGCCTCCTGAGAAGAAAACATTTTATCAAGTAGAAAATTGTCCAAATGACGAAAAAATGGTAGTCAGTTGGAGCAATGTTGGAATACGGAAGGTGACGAATGGTTTCGAATTGCAGTTCCTGTAGAGTTAATACGGTTTCTGGTCTCGCGTTGTCATGGAGCAATCAAATCAAATGAAGCGTCGGAACTCGTATTCAAAAATCACTCGAATTTTCAAAGTATCCATCTTTCTTGTCTGAGCTGAACAATAAACAACTGATAGTCGATAATCGAATGTCGCACATTTTCTAAAAGAAGAACCTCATAGGTACGATTTAAAAAAAAAGTTTCACTCAAAAATCTCAAACCATGAAGATTCTTCGGTAAACGGTAATTTCATACTTTAACCCCTCTATTATAATATTCTTGTTTCGAAAAATTGCACGGTTGAGAAAGTTAGTTTTTAAAGAGTTCTATACCGTTATGCTGAGTAATCGCGGGTTCGATTCCCGTTTAAAATAAATTTTGTGTAATGAGTAATAACGATTTTTTTATGCATGAATATAATTTATAAATTGACCAGCGTTGGCCCATGGCTCCGTCCGTATGTGTGTGTGTCGCGACAAAAAGTAGCCCATGTCATTCTCTAAGATTCAATCCATCTATTCAAAGTAAGTATTATCAAATTAAATTGAATGTGACCTAAATTGCTTACCGTAATTCTAAATGTCATTACCAGCATTGCGTCGTATTTAATTACATACTATATAACAACGTTTAAATTTTCGTTTCAATGTTACACAGCTTTTTATTCACGACGAAGTTATTAAAAAATACCACTGAAAAAGTATGAAACAAGACTTTCAAGACACTGAGTTAAACAACGTTACTGAAGAAGCAAGGTAACCGACACATAGACTGTACCAATATATCTTTATTGCTAATATACAATAATGACATACGATATCCTACTAATATTATGTATGTGTGTCTGTGTATGTATGTTAGTTGCTCTTTTACGCAAAAAGTACTGAACGGATTTGGATGAAACTTTACAGTAATATAGCTCATATATCAGAATAACGCATAGGCTACTTTTTACTGCAATAATCGAGATACACGGGCGAAACCTAGGTGTTTATAACCACATATTAAAGTTTGAAAAGCCGTAATTAGGCGTTGTTAAAGTGTTATGGTCGTTTATATTTACCGTGTGACTATGGCTTTTCATTCGGTTAGTTGTTGAGCAAACTATGAGAGAATAAATAAACATACACACAGCCTGTTAAAATCATAACTCTCCTTTGCCTTTGCCGTAGTCGGGTAAAAATTCCGATAATAGTAAATACTAATATATTTATTTGCATAAATATAGTAGGTATAAAGTTCTTAAATTAAACATACATGAGGAATCACAGCATATTCTGCCACAAGTGCCGTACGAATATAAAAATAAAAAAGAAGTAATAATTATAATAAGAAATCTAATTTAAAAAAACAAAAGTTACGTTAAAGTTAAGCAGTTTATAATCTCAAATTAGAGATTGTTATTTATTTAAGTAATCATTGACAATAAAGTAACATTTATCAGACAGTAGCTATTTTAATTTATTTTTAAAATCTTGAATACTTAAGTGACTAAATTCTTCAAGAAGTTTATTGCATATTTTAGGGGTTAAACAAAAAACACTTTTTTGCATGAGAGATGTTGTGTACACAACATATTTTTTCCAGCATATTTTACAAGTTCCATATTCCGGGCTGTTCCTGTAAGAAAAAAAACCAACAACACTTTTGGCCCGTTCCGGGATGAATCCGAGACCTCTTGATCCGCAGTCGCATCCACTATCCACTAGACCCATGAGGTAGTAATATTGCTCCGTTTAGTTTGTTCCATTAATCACCTCCACCTTACTACACCCAAGGGTCACTCTGTATTCTTATTATGATTGATGATGATGATGTATTTTGATTCTATATTCGTTGAAGCTAAAATCAAGACACTGCTACGGTGAATTTTTGAATAAAGCGATCTTTTCGTTTCATTCTGAATAGGAAAATGCAATATTCAGTTACATTTAAAAATAAAATGAAACGAAATGTGATGGAGCAAAATTTAGAAAATTCGGCTTGAGAATTTCATACAGAATTTGTGTTAAAATTTATTAGACAATGCAAAGCTTCTTATTATTTTACAGAACCTTAATAAGAACGAATTCTTCAGTTATTTGTGATGACGTTTGAAATAATTAGAAATTATTTTGAGTGCTTTTGGTTGGTATGCTTTCAAGTTTTCCTTCTCTTTGCATCGATGTTGTCTTGCGTAGTTTATACCTTCGTCGCCTTTTACGACACCTCTGGGATGAATAGGAGTGGTAACACTCTGTATTCTTAATCCGTCACCATACGGACAGTCGGTTGAGCATGAGACTCTTTACAAATTTTGTACCAAATACTCAAGTGATTTAATCAATAAAAGTATTAGAATCAATAGAGTAAAACCATTACCTATGTCTCTGTTAGTTTCATCTTTATATATTTTTCACTCTACTCTGCCTGATGGAAAGCTTGAGTAGAATCTAAGGGTAGTGGTTCCCAAACTCATTGCGAGTGTAGACAATGCAGTATGATGGTCCACATCATCGCGACCTATTGAAATGGTTCTGCATCATTATGCTGTCATTATAGGTTAGGCTTTTGTAAGAGGGTAGAATATCCCCGGTCAAGACAGCCTATTATTAATATAACTAGCTGCGCCCCGCAGTGTTACCCGCGTATTTTCGGAATAAAAAGTAGCCTACATATGTGATTATCCAGAACTCACTTTTAAATTAGCCATTTACATACTATCATTATGGTTGCTATGCAAGTGTGTTATGCATAGCAACCCGTGAAGTTTTGACAGGAGATAAACAATGATACCTAGCTTTCGTCCGTATATCTCGAGTATTGCAGTAAAAAGTAGCATATGTATTGTGTTATTCAGATAAATAACCTTTATTACTGTAAAGTTTCATCCAAATCCATTCAGTACTTTTTGCGTGAAAGAGCAATAAACATATAGAGCAATAAACATTTATAATATTAATAGGAAGGATATTATTATGTAAGAATATTTAGAGCTACAGAGTATTGAAATCGATTGTTTGTGGCATTTGAAGGTTCGTTAACAAGCTAATTGTCTACGTGTGGTTTCAGACCCTTCATGGTACAATTATTTGGGATAATTGAATTGTCTATTTATTGAATTTACAGCTCTACCTGGAATGTAGTGACCTGATACTTGATATAAGTTTCGTGAATTGGTACCCAACTAATATTGTATTTCACGATGTTAAGAAATTATTTTCATGAAGAAACAATATGGGCGTGTGATTATCTTCCTTACATTGTTCTGTGTGTCCTATACAAAGCATTTAAATATACGATTAAATACGACACATTTATAGTATGTATACATATAATACAGAGACTTAAATATCGATTAAATACGACATATTTAAAGTAAAGGATTTCAAGGTAAAAGTAGGATTTTTTTTTGTTTGAATACTCTAATTTCACAAACATGGTTTTCCAAAAGGCTACAGATATTATATAATTACACCAGGAATGACAGGAGCTGATCATTAATGAAAAATGTTGCAAAAATGGCAAATTTATATCTTTTGAGAAACATAACGAATTTCGCGCAGCTCTGATAGGTCTTCAAGAGTGTATGTTCAAATATCTGTAGTGGTGTAAAATCGTTTCCATAGTTTAAAAAAATAGAAGTGACGATATATATTCACAAAATAATACGGCAATATCTTTTTTGTGCTGTGATCCTGCCAATATTTCTTTACTTGGCCTGATGGAAAACATGAGTAGAATCTAACACCACACTCATTGTGAATTCAAACAATACAACAACCTATTGAGGTGCATCTGCATATTTGAGATTCTCACAATCACCAACGAAACACGACAGCATGAAACCTATCTTTGGTTGTTATTCTTGCGAGGGCAGTATCAACCAGGTTGATCCGGCTCTTCAGTATTGGAATTTTGACTGCCTTGTTGGTCTAGTGGTTAGTGTATGCGTCTGCTGATCAAGAAGTCTCGGGTTCGATTCCCGGGTCGGACCAAATATTTGTGTGATCCGCAAATATTTGTTTCGGAGTCTGTGTGTTTTCTATGTATAATATGTATGCGTCTGCTGATCAAGAAGTCTGGGGTTCGATTCCCGGGTCGGACCAAATATTTGTGTGATCTACAAATATTTGTTTCGGAGTCTGTGTGTTTTCTATGTATGTATTAACAAAAGAAAAAGTATGTTTATGTATTTATATCAGTTGTTTAGTACTCATAATCAGAGATCGGAATTGGGTGTGTGAAAATACCTAAAGTTTGCAGAAGTTTGCAATAATAATATGGAGCTGTTACAACCACTTAAGTTAAACCATTAAGTTAAACCAATATTTATCATTTCTAGGAAAAAAACTAATATTATTGCATGTTCCGAACTCTGAATGTCGAAAATAGTTTACGCACAACTTTCTTGCAATTGAAATAAATGTTTTTAATTTATTTTTTTATGCAGTGCAGGTTTAATAATTAAAAAAAAAGCCGACTTCAAAACTATGTAAAGACACGAAAATGTTCGTTTTCCTTGCATCAACCTGCAGCAAAACTTTTTAACTTAAGATACAGATCAAAAAAAGAAATTAAAACCGCATTAGCATTTTACATAAAATTTTACATTTATAAAAACATTTTACATATATAAAATTCTGTGTTTGACCGACAAAGAACAATTGGGACTAAAAGACCGAATTTTAACCGGAGAAGTACAAAACAAAAATTTATTTAGAACTGTATTAGCAGCTTGTAAATGTTTATAGTTCGGTGTTTCAAAGGTAAGGAACATGTAAAACAAAACAAAACTAAACCGGTAAAATTCAAACCCGGTTTAACTTAAGTGGTTGTAACAGCTCCATATTATGTCCCGCTGCAAACTTTAGGTATTTTCTCACACCCAAATCCGATCTCTGCTCATAATACAAGCTCTGCTTAGTTTGGAACTAGATAGTGTGTGTAAAATGTCCTATTTTTATTTTTATTATTTTTATCAACGTGACTTCCTTAAAAAAATTCTGCAACACAAATCAAACTACAAAATTAAATCCACAACATAATCCAATAAAAACACTCCAGAGACACTGTAATATCAAGTTCCAAGTCCAAACGCAAAAATTACAGTCAGTCGTGACCACAAAGCGGACATTGCCATTTTGTGGGGCGTTCAACCATCCAATTGGTGGAAAAAACTCATTTCCGCCCGTCTTTCTTCTGATTGAAGTCGGCTCTGAATCTTTATGGATGTTTCGTAGATTTATACAGTGGCGTTTCAGCTTGAAACTGAACTTTATTAAATTACATTTCAACTATGGAACACTCCATTGCTTGTCTGATTTATCATAATTCAGTTTAAAACTGATTTTTTTTTTGTTGTTTTTTTTGTGAAGGTTATGGCCACGTGACGAATTAAGTTTTGATTGATTTGAAGGTCACGTGTGTAAATTTTATTTAAATTAATACTACAGTTCGTATAACATACTGAAAATTAGAAGAGAAATAAAAATAGACACATTTTAGATAACAAACTTGTATTTTTAAATTCTTTTTATCATATAAAAGCGCAAATTATGGCTTATCAAAACAAAAACAAAAAGCGGCCAAGTGCGAGTCGGGTTTGCCCGTGAAGGGTTCCGTATCAGCAAGTAACATCATATAAAAGTTCTTGTAGTTCGTTGTAACTTTCATCGATGTTTTTATACTAGTGTATTGATTGGATAAAAGGTAAATTGCGTGTTACGATTTATGACGTATAAAAAAAAAACTACTCACTAGATCTCGTTCAAACCAATTTTCGTTGGTAGTTTAAATGGTAATGTACAACATATATTTTTTTTTACTTTTATTACTCTCTTATTTTAGAAGTTAGAGGGGGGGGGGGACACACATTTTTCCACTTTAGAAGTGTCTCTCGCGCAAACTATTCAGTTTAGAAAAAAAAAATATTAGAAACCTCAACATTATTTTTGAACACCTATCCATAGATACCCCACACGTATAGGTTTGATGAAAAAAAATTTTTTGAGTTTCAGTTCCAAGTATGGGGACCCCCAAAATGTATTGTTTTATTTCTATTTTTATGTAAAAATCTTAATGCGGTTCGCAGAATACATCGACTGACCAAATTTCAACAGTATAGCTCTTATAGTTTCGGAAATAATTGGCTGTGACATACGGACGGACAGACAGACAGACAGACAGACTTGACGAATCTATAAGGGTTCCGTTTTTTGCCATTTGGCTACGGAACCCTAAAAACAAAGTTTTGTGTAGCTATTTGATCGCAGTGTTTTATATTGAAATTTATTATAGCACTAATCATTTATCAGTGACTGTTTGTTAAAGATAATCGGTCGTACTAAAGTACATTTATTGTTAGGTATGTATGTAATTTTCTTTGAAAACTTTTTTTTATTTTTTTTATCTATACAATCGAAATACCACTCACTGATTAATTACGAAAATTTAGAAACTATAACACCTACAAACTTGAAATTTAGCTGGTAGGTTCCAGGATGTGGACATCTGCTAAGAACGGATCTTACGAAACTAAGGGAGTGAAACGGGGTTGGCAGTTTGTATGAAAGTCCAATATTTATGAAACTTAAAATCTTCAAATGCTCTGTAGATGGTATGGAGGTGTATTAATAATGTATCCTTAGAAATTAGAGGTTATAACGGGGGATGGTAGATTGTATAAAAGTTCAATGTAATTGAAGTTAAAGTAATTGTGGCAGAAGGATTTGAAAGCAACTAGGTATTTACTGTTATAAAAAGGGGTGTTTTATCAAAACAAAATAGGTATTATATTTTAACGTGGACCAATTAAAAATTGAACTAACTCCACGCGAACTAAGTCGCTAGTAGTTTATATTTATAAATAACATTAAATCTCTCCAAAATCTTATTCTTTTTATACTATCTCCAATTAAGATTAGGCTCTTTCATTTCCATTGACATTATTACCGCAGATTACTGGCATGAAGCTCAATAGGACATAACGACTGTAATAAGCTTCTTCACGCGCATTGAACCTTTTTTGTCTATGGTATTTAGGTCATTATGATTGTCTTTTATATTCTAACTGCCTCGTTGGTCTAGTGGTTAGCGTATGCGACTGCTAACTAAGAGGTCTCGGGTTCAAATCCCGGGTCGGGCCAAAAAGTGTTTTTGGGTTTTTCTTAGGAAATTCCTAATAGCAGCCCGGAGTTTGGAAGTTTGGCGGTGATTCACGCTCGTGCCTCGGAGAGCACGTAAAGCCGTCGGTCCCGGTTGTCATGAACATCTATGGCAATCGTTATTGAGAAGTCGGTGCCCTCAAATATACTGACAACTAATTCAATCTTCGAATTTCAGTTCTCCCTTGAGGTTGCGCAGGTCCGATGCCAATCGCTCCGTGGAAAAACAGAAATTCAGGTAAAACCGGTTGAACTAGTAGCCGACCTCAAATAAACTTGGGAATGAGGCTAGGAAGAAGAAGATGATTGTCTTTTAAATTATGCGAATTTTGAAGCAATCTAGTTATTGACTGCCTTGTTGGTCTCGTGGTCAGCGTATGCGGCTGCTGATCAAGAGGTCTCGGGTCGATTCGCGGATCGAACCAAATATTTGTGTGATCCACAAATATTTGTTTTGGAGTCTTGGGGGTTTTCTATGTATAATATGTACGTACTTACAAAAAAACAAAGTATGTTTATGTATTTATATCAGTTGTTTAGTATTCATAATACAAGCTCTACTTAGTTTGGGACTAGATGATGTTGTGTGTAAGATGTCTGAAATATTATAACATTACAGAAGCATATTAATAGGTCGCCATGATGTGGATCACCATACTGTATTGAGTGCATTCAAAATGAATATAATGCCAATATTCTTGGATTCTAGTCCTGCTTTTCATCAGGCAGAGTAGTCTTGTTCTCAGTAATATACAAAATTTAACTTTTATACATATGTATGTAATGAAATGACATTTCAATAATTCGACTTTGACGCGCTTCGCGCTTATAAGTTGTTTTGTGGAAGTTGGTAGGGGGCGCATCGGAGTGACGCGCGATTGAATGGCGGATGACGTTCGGATTATTTTGTGCATTTAATTGTTATGAAAAAACTTGTAAAAAGATAAATTAAGGGATATAATTGAGGAGGCGATATTAGTAAACTTTGTATGACGTTTCTTTTTATTTTCAGATGAGATTCAAGAATAATTGTCATATTTAAACAATAATTATAATATTGTAAAAGCGTGATAAATAAAACAAAATAATTGTATTTTCAGAGAAACAATTTGTGACTTTCAGTCCTCAATAATATATCTTATACACAAATAATCTATACCACACTAAATATATAAGTACACACACATATTTTTATTATAATGCCCATATATTTGTTATCAAAGACCCTTTCCACTGCTAGACATAAGCCTTACTTAGAAAGAACTTTCTTTACTACATATTTTTTACTGGAATTAATATCAAAAGACATGGTACCATTGTACTCTTATCTTATATTAAAAGAACGCTGTTTCAAGTTCCAAGTTAACAATTCATACTTAATCGAATTTCGAATACAATTTATATTTAGAATTAAGTTTAATCTTAATATATATAATTCTTATGTGAGTGTGTATGTCACTGAACTTCTCTCAAACGACTAGACCGATTTTGATGAAATTTTTTGTGTGTGTTCAAGGGGATCTGGGAATGGTTTAGATTCGCAATTGAACCCGGTAGGTGGCGCTGCGATCAAGTTCTGGAATTTTAAAGTTGGGCGGTACGAAGTTCGCTGGGTCAACTAGTATAAAAATATAATTCTTGCCAATAATATAATCTATACAACTGCTTCGTTGGTCTAGTGGTTAGCGTATGCAACTGCTAATCAAGAGGTCTCGGGTTCAAATCCCGGGTCGGGCCAAAAAGTGTTTTTGGGATTTTCTTTTGAACTTGAACTTGAGTTTGGGAGTTTGGCGGTGATTCATGCCCGTGCCTCGGAGAGCACGTAAAGCCGTCGGTCCCGGTTGTCATGAACATCTATGGCAATTATTGGGAAGTCAGTGCCCTCAAATATACTGACAACTAGTTCAATTTTCGAATTTCAGTTCTCCCTTAGGATTGCGGAGGTCCGATGCTAGTCGCTCCGTGGAAAAACTGAAATTCAAGTAAAACCGGTTGATCTAGTAGCCGACCCCAAATAAACTTGGGAATAATGGCGAGGAGGATGATGAATATAATCTATACAAATAAACAAAATTGGAGTGTCTGTTTGTAATAACAAATAACCAGTTTTTTTGCTAAACGCATATCAAAGTATTTACGGTACTGACATCCAAAATAGAATTGTTAAATTTTTTGTCTGTTAGTATGTCCGTCTGTCTGTTTGTTCCGGGTAATCTCTCGAATGGCTGAACCGATTTAAACGGTACTTTCACTGACAGATGGCTGGTGACTTAAGGAGTAACTTAGGCTTTTTTTTTTTGAATTAGCTTCACTCCACGGCTTTACTCGAGATAGACAACAATGACCGCGGGTAACACCACGGGACTCAGCTAGTCCTACAAATATTATAAACGCGAAAGTTTGTGAGTATTTATGTGTGTATGTATGTTTGTTCCCCTTTCTCGCAAAAACTACTAACCGGATTTGGGTGAAACTTTACAGCAATATAGCTTATATATCAGAATAACACAGGCTACTTTTTACTGCAATAATCGAGATACACGGGCGAAAACTAGGTGATTATAAAAATACATAAATCGTAGATGTCAAAATGTATCACTGTTTATCTCCTGTCAAAACTTCACAGGTTGCTATGCATAACACACTTGCATAGCAACCATAATGATATACGCAGGTAACACCGCGGGGCGCAGCTAGTATAATATAATATAGAATATGAAACGTGATCAAGGATTTTCTCAATGTCGTCCCTATTATTTGAAAATCAGAAGCTAAAGGTCAAAAATTGAAAATTCTGAAACAATTGTATCGATGCTAAAATCAATTCTTCGATAACAGTGAAGCGCAGCACTCGGTGACTTTACTCGAATTTGTTCTCAATATTGTCTATTGTTTCAAAAGCAGAACAAGCTGACCGCTCCAGCGCACCTTATTGATTAATCTTTAGTCTTCGTTTCTTCTATTGTAAGATCTTCGCTTGTGTTGTTAAACATTTTATAAGCACACATTGTTTTGTTTTTTATTATTCTTTGTTTACTTCTACTGACATTGCATTGTGTCGCTAGAATTATTTTTAATTCTATTTTACTATATTTAATGTAATTAAAATTCTTTGAGAGAGTCATACTTTGGCACAGATGAACCGGCTCTATAGCCTTTCTGAAAACAGATATCACTAATGCTCTAGGCAATATGAACAGCTAAAATATAAATAACAAAAGCTGGTATTGATAGTGATAATTTTGTTTACATCACCAAATTTTAGTTGATTTTTTTTTCTTGTATTATAATTATACTTTAATGTCACTGATTTACAGTTCATTTTTCAATATCGCACGCATGGATGTTTACTTCGGAACCAACTAATAGTTGATCGGAGACACACACTTGTTTATTAGTTGAAAACTTTTAACACACCTCTATCGAAGATTGAACCTTATTAACAAAACAATTGTCCCTATATATTTATTATACCTAATGCTAAGACATGATAAATTTGATTTACATAAATTTGACAAATTCACAGAAATTAAAGGATTTCTATCATCACCATCAGTCCAGTTTAACAGTCCACTGCTGGACATAGGCCTCTCCTTAGAAAGGAGGTTTTGGCCTACTATAACAAGCTGGCCAGACGGGTTGGTATAGGGTTGGTTTCAAGTCGGGTGGCCCTAGAAAAGACGGAAGCCCTACTTTTCCATGGGCCCCGTCGTGGTCCACCCGCCGGCGCCTCCATCGAGGTCAACTCGGTCCTCGTACCGGTCCGGGCCCACTTAAAGTATCTGGGTCTGGTCCTAGACGGTAGGTGGCTCTTCGACGAGCACTTCCAACAGCTTGCTCCGAAGCTGATCGGCACTGCCTCCTTCCTTGGGCGTCTTTTGCCCAATCTGGGAGGAGCCAGTGTCGCCACGAGGCAGCTGTACACGGGGGTTGTCCGGTCTATGGCACTCTATGGTGCACTGGTGTGGGCGGCGGCTCTGACCGAGCAGAATAGGGCGCGCCTCAGGCGGCCTCAGAGAACTCTGGCGGTCAGAGCCATACGGGGCTACCGCACCGTATCGACGGAGGCGGCGTGCGCCCTGGCCGGAACACCCCCATGGGATTTGGAGGCGGAAGTGCTCGCCGACGTTTATCGGCGAGTGGCTAACTACCGGGCGGAGAGTGGTGGAGTTGGACCTCCGCCCGAGGACGTTCGCGAGTGGCGCGAAGCCGCTCACCGAGCCACGATGGATCGCTGGTCGGTCCGGCTGGAGACTCCACGTGCTGGCTTCGCCACCGTAGAGGCGCTTCAGCCGGTCATCGGCGAATGGGCAGTGCGGCAGCACGGGACCCTTACCTTCCGACTGACGCAGGTTCTTTCCGGGCATGGTTGCTTCGGAAAGTACCTGCACTCGGTCGCTAGGAGGGAATTGAGTCCCGCCTGCCACCACTGCGACTGCAGTGAGGATTCGGCTCATCACACGCTGGCGGTCTGCCCCGCATGGGAGACGCAGCGCCGGGTCCTCACTGCAGTCATCGGAGGGGATCTCTCGCTGCCGGCCGTCGTTCGTTCCATGGTCGGCAGCGAGAGCTCATTTACCGCGGTCGCAACCTTCTGCGAGGACGTAATCACGCAGAAGGAGGCGGCGGAGAAGGCCCGGGAGGACGACATCCAATCGGACCAGATTCGCCGCCGGCGACTCGGGCGGCGGAGGCGCGAACATCTGCGCCTCATGCCGCCTTGAGTGTGGCCGCGGGTGGACGGGACGGGTTATCCCTCCATCCGCATTATGTGGCCAGCCGCGAGGGGGCGGCGTCGGTGTGTGCCGGACGCCGCCTAAGAGAGGTCTCGTCAAACAGAGACGGTGCCCGCATCAGGAGCGGGCAGGCGCTGGAGAAGTTCAGAAGGAGATCCCACCCTGGACTTCTCCTACTCCTAAACGGAGAAGCGCGGAGAGGGCACACTGTGTGTTTTTTAGTCGGTTCAAGTCCGACACACCACCCCGCCGTAACCCCCGGTGGGGTGACGGTCCATGATGATTTTTCACACATTAAAAAAAAAAAAAAAAAAAAGGGTTGGTTTCAAGTTTTCCTTCTCTTGGCAGTGATGTTAGCTGCTTATTTTGTTCCTTTAGTCGCCTTTTACGACACCCATGGAATGAATAGTGGTGGTGACACTTTGTATTCTTATAATTATAACCAGTTGTTTACTAAATGCATATCAAAGTTTTAACGGTACTTACATCCTAAATATAATTATTATTCCCATGTGATATAGGAATCCCCCAAGTGATTTTGTCGGCGCCTACATCTAATGAAGCAGAGATACTGTATCACATGGCTAAGCTCGCAGTGACTCGTCTATAATATAAGTCTAACTGTTTTAGATGTAATTTTAGATGTATTCTGTATTAGATGTAAGTTAAAATGGTTACAATGGGGTTGGCATATCCGAAAGGATAAAAACCCCTAAATAATAAATAGAACAAAAAAAAAAAAAAAAATTATTTTTGTCTGTCTGTCCGTCTGTCTGTCTGTTTGTTCCGGGTAATCTCTGGAATGGCTGTACCGATGTTAACGGGACTTTCACTGGCAGATGGCAATCTTAACTGTTAGTATAGAATTTCTATACTAACAGTTCAGTTTGGTTTAGTCGCCATATATTTACATGACGTCTAAATCAAGTGCAATATCTAGTTTGGTGTTACCGCTATACGTTTTGACAGGAATAGTTAGGATCTGAGATATCGAAAGTCAATGAAACTAAAGTATATAACTAATTTATAACTATGTCCGAAATCATCATCATCAATAGCCTTCAACAGTCCACTGCTGGAGATAGGCATCTCCTTAGAAAGGAGGTTTTGGCCTACTATACCACGCTGGCCAGACGGGTTGGTATAGGGTTGGTTTCAAGTTTTCCTTCTTTTTGCATTGATTTGTCTTGCGTAGTTTATCCCTTAGTCGCCTTTTACGACACCCGCGGGATGAATAGGGGTGGTGACACTCTGTATTCTTGATCCGTCACCGAAATATTTATTAGTATCAACTAATTTTTAGTTTTAATTAGTTTAGTGATGTTAATAACAGAATCACGACCATTATGTGTCATCGGAACCAAGCCATTCGATATCAGAGGCCAGGTTGATTTAATTATATCCTGAGTTCAAACACGTGTGGGACGCTATCGTTCATGACTAAAAACACAATCTTAAGGGCAGATTTCATTGTACACCCGCCCAAGGGCCATAAATAATTCATTCCAGGCGAGCTCTTTGTTGAATAAACATTATCCACTCAGTACTAGACTTAAATAGGGAGTTTATTTTTACCTTCTTACATTCAGTCACTAACATCAAACCGCAGTGTCTTTCTTACTAGTCTTGAATATTGTATAATAGAGATATAGATGGTCCTTCGAGCCGTTTTAATAATATTGACTTGACTGCACGGCTAGCCTCGCTGTATAAGCTGTCTCCACGCCACTTTTTTACATTGCCAAGTATCGTGGGTTAAATTCCGTGTATCTATAATATGTACGTATTTATAAAAAGTAGATAAGCACTAGCTTTCATCCGCGGCTACGCCCGCATGTATCTCGATTATTGCAGTAAACAGTAGCATATGTGTTATTCTGATATATAAGCTATATTACTGTTAAGTTTCATCTAAATCCGTTCAGTAGTTTTTGCGTGAAAGAGCAACCAACATACATACATACTCACAAACTTTTGCGTTTATAATATAATGTAAGGATTCAATCACTCAACATAGCCTTCATAGTACAAGCTCTGCTTAGTTTGTAGCTAGGTGGTGTTCTGTGTTACATGTCGTTGGCTTATCGTCTTTTATCATTTCTAAAAGGTGAAAGCAAAGCAAATAAATATCTTGTCACGTTCCTCAAAAGGTTTGTAACCTACGTTTAATTGCAATATACCCCACACATACAGAAGCCATAATGTAAGTCAGTTAAACGAAAATTTATTTGAGAACTAAAAATCTCATTTCACTGAATAGGTTCATCCATAACGTTTTAGTATTCTGTGTGGGACTGTCCTATAAATGGCTCACTATTATCTTTACTGCGGTTCCTGCTATAAAACCATAATGTTCACTAAATCATTACGATCCTACTATGTATGATAAGATTATCTAATAGATTGATGTGGATAGATTGTATGTGCATTTATTACAGTTCCATACGAATTGAAGTTTAAAATAAGCATTGATTTTACTCAGTAAGCCTTACACCGAGACATGCGTTACTTTACAACGTTACGACAAAAGTTACTTTTTAATTTACATATTAATAACAAATATTTCAGACATCTTATACACAACGCCATCTAGTCCCAAAGTAAGCAGGGCTTGTCTTGTGAATACTATACAAGTGATATAAATACATATACATATATATTTATAATTTATCCGGGAATCAAACCCGAGAACTCAAACACAGTAGTCGCATTCGCTAAAACTGCGCCGCTAAGGCAGTCAAATATATAACATATATAACGATTGACAGCAAAATATCAGATCACTAAATTTATAAAATACCCCACAATAAACAAAAGAAAAACGCTAGGTATCCTATTTCTTGTAACTAAAAAAAACATATAATTTGAATTTCATTATGTAGTCTTATCTAACAACCTTTCAATTATTATGCGTATCCACAATCTCTTACCCAGGAAAGAATTATTATGAAATATGTTCTAGGACATTGTAAGTCCCAAATCCCCTTCGATGACTTACCATTAATCTTAAATTCTCTCCGCAACCAGCCGATCGTAATATAATAACGATAATTCAAATACCGAACGCCTATAAAACCTTAGCAGCCATTCATCTGAGGCCTGAACAAGAATACTAAACCATTGTACGAATATCACGTGAACATTAGTCATGAAAAAGTATGTTAATATTAAAAGTATATGAAATCATAACTTTGTTAGTTACTAAAAAAACGTTCAGTAGCAAATGGCTTCTCCAGATACAAGTGTAGGAAAACACCACAATTGATTCCAAATATTTATTTACTATTTTCTGTATCATATATATTTTGAAGTTCTTACCTAATTACACAATCTTCTCTACATTACCTTAGCATTTTCATATTACCAGTGGTACATCATATATTTTTTTTAGCATAGTTTTATCGTGTGTCTCTCGCGCTAACTATTCAGTTTAGAAAAAAATTATATTAGAAACCTAAATATAATTTTTGAAGACCAATCCATAGATTTGGACACGTATGGTTTTGATGAAAAAAAAATTTTTGAGTTTCAGTTCTAAAAGTATGGGGACCTCCAAAATTTATTGCTTTTTTTCTTTTGTTGTGTAAAAATATTAATGCGGTTCACAGAATACATCTACTGACCAAGTTTCAACAGTATAGCTTTTATAGTTTCGGAAAAAAGTGTCTGTGACATACGGACGGACAGACAGACAGACAGACATGACGAATCTATAAGGGTTCCGTTTTATTCCAATTACCAACGGAACCCTAGAAACCGTGGTCAGTTTTTTTAAGAGTCAATGTTATTCACACAAAAAAGTTATGGATTAATAAAGATCGTTATAATAATATTAGCACAGTTTAAACTAACAAGGTACTGGGGTAGATATCCACCCATTAGAAGACACAAATTGCGAACATAAATTGTATCTAATGAACCTTGGGAACAAATATATTAGAAGGAAACAGATATGCTATGCGGTTTAAATGTACTAAAGTCTTGTGGCCCGTTTGCCAAATAATTTTCTTTGTAATGTAATTATCTATATAAATAAATAAAATTGTATTGTCCACGAGTAATATCAAATCAACCGTTTTTTATTAATTGAGTATCAAAGGATATAAAGTACTAACATCAAAACAGCATTTATAAATCTTTGTCTGTCTGTCTCTCTATTTGCTCCGGCTTATCTCTGGAACGGATGGAACAATTCTGATAGGACTGTGGCGACTTCCACATACAGCGCAAGCGAATACATACAACAGCGCCATCTACTGAAAGAAACACTGAACGAACTTTGTGGAGAAACTATTAGTCCTGAATCGCGATAGAGAGATTTTCGCACCGGTTAGCTTATATAACATGCCAACATCAACTGCTGCGCAGAGGATCCTCCCATTGTGCATTTCGGTTTACATTTGCTTATCATCGAGTGGGTTAAGTTATAGGGATCCTAATCTCCTCTTACCCTTATTTTGATGAATGAAGAAGAAGTCAGAAGGTAGCGAAGTAGTTTATGTAAATAATCTCATTTTTCTTGACTAGGCCCATTTTTAGTACTTTGGTAATTATTATATTATATTATATTATCTATCATATCTATTATATGGCCTTAGTTTCTCCTTAGTTTCAAAGTCAGTCTATTTGTCTCGAAATCAATGTCCTTATTTACTATACTTACTCAAAATGAAACCTTTCACGTTCAATGTTTTCGGCTCACGTGGAGCGTAACCATTATATAGAGGTCAAACAAACCCAGGCTGAGTGTTTCTATGTATCATGTATTTAAAGATTGGGATTGTATATTGTCCACACCAACATATTTTATACAAATTGCCTTGTTTTGAGCTTTTTCGAAAAACAGGATTAGCACCATTCTCTTTCTGTGAAAATAAATAATCTTTAGTCAAGCCGCTCTAAATCAGCTGGAAACGACATACAGACAGATAGTAGGTATTTATTAAAAAAAACTGTTCATACTTCTTCAAACTTCCATTGTATTTATATTTCCTTATGTCCCCTAAACTCATAGCAATGCCACATAACGGTGACGGGATGGCTCTTAAAACAAACATATGAAGAGACCGAGTATTTATTGGTGGTCCTGGAGTAACTCACTTAGAATACCGAACAGGTACTTAATCCTCACTTAAAAACACACACATACACACACGCGCACACACAAACACACACACACACACACGCACGCACGCACACACACGGACGCACGCACGCACTCACGCACGCACACACACACATTCATATTCACTTAAACATTTATTTATTCATAGCGTTTGATGTTTAAGTAATCTGGTTCGGAGCGGGGACCCTTGTGACCTGTAATTTATAATAATTTTGTGCCTACCATAATAGGCACCAGCGATCTTCAACCGATGTACTACCTGCCTAAGCTATTTTTGTACTCGTTTTTTTTAAGAATTCGGTTTTAGTGAAAAATAAACGTTTTATTATTATTATTATTTATGTGTTACCAGCTGAGTCCCGTAGTGCTAACCGCGGTTATTGTTGTAAATACCAGAAGGTTCTGTATATACTTTGATATGCATTTAGTAAAAAACTGTTTATTTGATATTACATACAGACACTCCAATTTCATTTATTTGTATATATAATTATAGCATCTGGAAGTACCTGCGTTTGTTGAATGGTCTATAAAATAAATATTTCGGAAGCAAAAGAATATAGATATAAATCATTCTTAATACTGACAGACTCTGTATGCTTTTGAATCCAGCCATTACGAAGCGACATTTGTAACAATTTACAGTAATACAAATAGCTCGCGATACAAAACTAGACGGAAGCTTTCAAGTACCGCGAGAGTTTCTAGCCAAGAGTCTCCACAACTATTTGTAATTCACTCCAAGAATTTGAATTAATTGCTGGCTGTAATGAGACTATCTCACTTAGATTTAGACTCTTCAGTTTAATTAGAATACGATTTTTAGAAGATTTTCTTAACTTAACCAGCTTATGATTCATCGTAACTATTTATTATAATAAATAAATAAATATTTTCAGACATCTTACACACAACGCCATCTAGTCCCAAACTAAGCACAGCTTATATTAAACACACTTTTTGTTTGTAAATACATACATATTTAACATAGAAAACACCCAGACTCCGAAGCAAATGTTTGCGAATCACACAAACATTTGGTCCGACCTGGGAATCGAACACAAGATCTCTTGATCAGCAGTCGCATAGGCCAACCACCAGACCAACGAGACAGTGAGTATAATAAATACATAAGTGAATTAAACATAAATATTGTAAGCAGCAGTTTTACGTGTAGTATTGTTTAATGCATGTATGTCCACAACCAGAGTATCAAACTGTAATATCAAGTCTAACCTAATGAAATAGTTTATTACAGAACAGACATTTGAAAACGAGGCCCTAACGTATTATGATTACTTAGTAATTCAGTCTCACAATTATTGTATTTCTTACTCTAAGTATATAGAGTGAAGACCTATCTGTGGTGTTATCACTGACGTGTCGTGCCGTGACTCGTTCAAAGTTAAATTATGAGCTTTCCACTCGCGAAGTCCAGAAGAATTTTAGTATGTATATGGTATGTATGTATATATCCATATGTATGTATTTACTCGTATGTAGTGTATGTTTCATTCATTCATCAGCTGTGCCTGGAGGATCGCGATGCGTAATCTTCTGTTTACCCTATTTACACTCTGGCGGCTGCAGTTTGATTCCCTGCAGACCATCTAGGGTCTGCGAGGCGATCCAGTGGATTTCTCTGATTTAACCTGTCTGACCTTCAGACAGGTATACTTATTTTATTTTACATTTGGGTACAAACAGTACTTTGTACCTGATCTTTTACTAACTTACCTCTTGTTTGTAGTGTGGAGGGTTCTGAAAAGACCCTACACACCATAATTTTCTAGAATTGTATAAGCTTAACCTTGTACCTTATCTCTAAATACTTTTATTTTCCTTTATTTTTTTGTGATAAGAAACTATTGTAATTAAAATACAATTCTTATTTAAAAAAATATTTATGTGATACTATCTAACAGTGGTTTTCTTTGAAGTGTTCCTTGAGTGCCCCATCAACATATGCACACACACACCTTTAGCTTCCATTTCTTTGTTTTTTTTTTATTCTCTATTTATTTAAATCTATTTAAAGGCGCCCTAGCCTCATGTTCTACTACTGATCTTGTCGGTGTGTAACCCCCTTTGAGAGGGTTAGGGGTTACAATATGTATAAATTGCAAAGTACCTAAGAGCTCTACCCCATAGGTACTATATTATGTTGTACCATTTGCTACAACTCGCCTCAGCATATTATAAGGTCAAATATTAATATTCAGAAACTATCACTACAGTCTACTAATGCACACGATGTAGGGTCTTCGATAAATCTCTATAATGTGTGGGACCTCTGTAATCTAGGTGGGATCTTGTCATATATCAACTAGATAAAATACGTTAGGTTTGAGTGATAACTCAGGTACTAGCAATCCGATTCAATTTAGCCTTATAAAGTATCATCTAATTTAAGTTCAAAAATGTAGAAGGTATTCAGAACTTCTATATCGTTCCAAATAAGAGCAGCTCTTTAAAAAAATATCCGAATAAACTAATTTTTGCTTCATACAACTTTGTACAAAATATAACATTCTTACCTTTACTACAGATAAACGAATTTCACTCAGGAGACAACTACTATATACATGAAGAAATTGGTCGACCCCTGTCACATCACATTGTCAAGCTTAATTCCAATACTGGGCACACAGAAACTTCATTACAGCACATTCTACTAAAATTGTACCTATTATACAGATGAAAAACTATATTAAGAAGGTCTTATTTTCAATGTTGAATAATAATTATTTTACCTTTAAAAATATCACAGACTTCAACGTTTGGTCTAGAGGTGAGCGTATGCGGCTACTGATCAAGAGGTCTCGGGTTCCATTCCCGGGTCGGACTAAATATTTGTATGATCCACAAATATTTGTTTCGGAGTCTGGGTGTTTTCTATGTAAAAACTGTGTGTATTTTCAAAAGAAAGGGTGTTTCTATGTATTTGTATCAGTTGTTTAGTACCCATTAAACAAGGTCTGTTAGTTTGGGACTAGATGACGTTGTATGGAAAATTTCCGAAAAAAATATAGGAAAATCTTCCAAAATTACCATAAATCACTAAAATACTCATTTCTGATAGCGGCCTAGTGAGATGCTTTTTCACATTCCGCTTAAAAGACCAAAGATCGTAGTGGCAGGGCAAGTGTAGCAAGTGGCAGGTCTATGAATTCTAAGAAACTTTGTCCTATAGTCCTACATTTTAAAACCTTATTGAGACTAAACAGGAAAACAAATAGGAAAATCTTTCTGTATAAGCAACAATTAATAGGTAGTAGAGTAGGTAGTCAGCATAAAATACTCGACCGGGGCAGTACTAACCTCACACAGATGACTAACCTAAAATTGCAACATTCGTGCGTCTTCCTTCGTTGGTGAGTATGAGACCGGAGACCGGGAGAATGATTGAATCTCTGGTCTCGGCAGAATGATGCAGCAACATCTCACTAAGTCGCCATGGTGTTGATCACCATGCTGCTTACAATGGTGATGCTGACCACCACTCTTGGATTCTACTCATGCTTTAAATCAGGCAGAGTAGAGTCACTTTGGTAGTCTTAAATATAAAACAAAAAAAAATAACGGTGAATGAAATTTAAAAATGTCCGTATGGTGACGGATTAAGAATACAGAGTGTCACCACCCCTATTCATACCGCGGGTGTCGTAAAAGGCGACTAAGGGATAAACTACGCAAGACAACATCAATGCAAAGAGAAGGAAAACTTGAAACCAACCCTATACCAACCAGTTTGGCCAGCGTGGTATAGTAGGCCAAAACCTCCTTTCTAAGGAGAGGCCTATGTCCAGCAGTGGACTGTTGAAGGCTGTTGATGATGATGATGATGAAATCTAAAAATAAATACGGGGGCATTTTTTAAAAGTTGATAAAAATATTACCGCTTCACGAGAAACTATTTCTTTGTATTTATATTTTCATTTCCCAAAACCATAACTCTTGTCAGATACCGTCAAAGTTCTCCGATAACGGAGGATGTCCATCTTTGATAGCCATTAATTCTATCAACACCATTTTTATCTCGGTCAAATATAGCTGAAGATATATCACGGAACCCTAATACCCTTGTAATGGCTCTGCATGAAAAACGAGAAAGTTAACGAGATAATAGTAGAACTTCTTCGACGCTAATAAATTAAAGCAGCAATATTTTGCCGAAATCTGGCTCAAATTATGTAAGTTTGCCCTTTATGTAATCTCTATACTGTCTTCGAATAACTATAACTAGTACTGGTTTCATATGCAAGTAGCTGTTAAATTGGTTTGATCACTAACCAGAAATAACATTTGTGTTGTAGATATTCGTATTTTAATAGTGTTATGTGATTTGTAGACAAACTAACGGTCGATTCAACAAACTTAATAATCATCCAAAGGAGTAATTGCGACGTACATCATTTATTTAATGTAATAATTGATGTTCGTTGTGGGCCTATATTGAAGGTAAATAAAAATTTGCAGCCTCACATTTTGACACAACTTTATATTGTATTACTGTACACTTCTCACAAAACTTTTTACATCATACTTACTTGTAGAAAAAGGTGTAGTATTTTCGAAAAGAGCATATAATCACTATAAAAAATGGTGTTGCGATCCACTTATAATTCTTGTGTAGGTCTCCATGCGCGATAGTACACACTCACTCACTTATCAGGTGAACCACCGCTTGTTACCTATAACATAAAAAAATAACAATAGCTCTAAGAGTTCAAGATCGCATACCCAAACTACGATTGTTATCTGAAACTTCACGCCTCAAAAGTTGTACAAACTTGAAGAAAGTCCTTTTGAAAGTATAAAGTAATAACAAGAAATGAATTTTTGAAACAATTTTATGAATATTACTAAAGAAGACGTTAAAAAGTCGTAAAGTATTAAAATTTTGTCATAAAACATTTTTGTCCTAAATTGTCGCAATAACATGGAGCAGTAAATTATATTTGACCGTTATCGGTCAGCAAATGTGTGCGAAATTGTTTCACCAGACAATATACTCTCAAAATCTGAAAACCTTCAAAATGTGTGACAATATTAATGTCTTTTTCAGTGACAATTCAATTTTGCACTCCAATGCAGTACCACAAATGAACAATTATTATACATCGTTAAAAATATTTCATAGCAAGCGGTGCATGAATCATAGTAATTTATAAAATAACGCAATTTTTAGGTAGCTTTGGTACTCTGGTAATCAATTATTTGAAGCACTGTGAATAAAAGAAAAGTTAAGCTGAACATCGAAAAAATTAAATAGTTTTTTTATAGAGTTATTAATTGTATCTTTATTGAATACTTTAAATATTGGTGTATAATAGAGAATAATATTGTATTGTGTTGCAATAATTTTGTGAATATTTTTTTAGTTTTCTAAGAGTTGACTACTAGATCAACCGGGTTTACCTAAATATTATTTTTTTAATGAAGAGACTTTGACATTAGATCGCCCGGGGTTTAAATATTCTACTTTCAAATAAAGTTCATCGTTTTAGGATGAACTGAGTTTTAAAGTCGAACTGTGAAGGCTCTGATTTCCCAAAACGTTTGTCAAAGATGTTCATGTCAAACAGGACCGACGATTTAACGTGATATCCAAGGCACAGACCTGAAAAAAACACCATGCTTTTGTACTCATAGCTCTTATTCAGAATTTTTTGCAAAACCAACCAATAACACTAAGAGCCGACCCGTTAATTGAACCCGATACATCTTGACGGCAGCCGTTAGAGTAACAAAGCAGGCTAAAAAATAAAAAATAAAGTTGAATTGTATTGCTATATTTGAATAAAGTGTTGTAAACTTTCCATATCTATTACTAAGAAGTTTTTTTCAAAAACTTGGATTCAGAAATACAGTACTTCAAAGTATTCCTCACAGAAAATACTTCGTTAAAATTTACATTTTCAGTCAATTGTTCCCCTTTGTTTTAATATCTTAAGAGGTTTAATTATAGAACAACAATGTATTGTTGGGACCTTCCTTAATACAATGTACTCATAATAGCTTTATCAAGGTTGTATGGCTGAACAATCTGTAGATTTCATTTATAATCCCAGGGCCATGACCCAAGGTTCACCTTATATTTTGAAAGTATTGTTATAAAGTAAGGAACGACTGATCTTTGAATCACAAAATTTCTTCTGGCATAAAAGTCTTAGTTAACTCTAAAATTCGATGATACAAATCGAACGAACTTGTTCAGAAAATGAGGTCATTTTTAATCGACTTCAAAAAAAAGTGGAGGTTCTCAATTCGTCGGAATCTTTTTTTTTTTTTTTTACTTGTAGACGTACCTCTTGAGTAATGAAGAAAATAAAATAAAAGAAAACATTATAAAGAGAGAATTTCAGAAACTGCCTCTTTGGTTTAGTGGATAGCGTAGCGACTACTAATCAAGAGATCTCGGGTTCAAATCCCGGGTTGGGTCAAAAAGTGTTTTTGGGTTTTTCTTAGGAAATTCCTAGCCCGGAGTTTGGAAGTTTGGCTGTAATTCACGCCCGTGCCTCGGAGATCACGTAAAGCCGTCGGTTACGGTTGTCATGAACATCTATGGCAATCGTTATTGCGAAATCAGTGCCCTCAAATTTACTGACAACTAGTTCAATCTTCGAATTTCAGTTCTCCCTTAGGATTGCGTAGGTCCGATGCCAGTCGCTTCGTGGAAAAAGTGATATTCAGGTAAAACCGGTTGAACTAGTAGCCGACCCCAAATAAAATTGGGAATAAGGCTAGGAAGAAGGAGATGGAATTTCGGATGCTAACTGTTAAGAATTGAATTCAAGATGAATTTGCAACATTCATTATTTAACAAAATTTACTATGAGAGGGCTTAGACTCAAATGAGCCACGCCATAGCCTTACAGAAATCATAAAACTTCTTAAAGTTTTTACTGCTTTTCACTGAGTGAACAAGACTACTAAAAGATACAATGAGAATAGTCACAGAACCATGCATTTGTATCTCTCTGAGCTGTAGCTTTAAACATACATTTGATTTATAGTCAAATAATATCAGGTAACTCTCTATTTGTTTACAAAGACTATGAAATATTATTATTATATTATAGACTATGAAAAAAGAAATTATATATTAAATCGAAATAAACGTTTCGCACAAAACAGCACACAACACGACACACAATGCAAACTAGTTTCAAACTAAGCAGAACTTATGTTACTATTAAAGCTAAATTAACTGATAGCAACCCTACTTTTTGTGAATACATATATAGTAAATACCCAAACTCCGAAAAGAATATTCGTAGATCACACAAACCTTTAGTCCAACCCAGTGTTCAAACCGGAGACTTCAAAAGTGCAACAATCACACACGCTAACAATAAGGTCATTGAAACAGTTAAATTACAATAGAAAATATATAGATACTTATTATACTTGACATTTCACAAACAATAAAATTAAAAGTTTGATAAAGTTTGATGAAATACACCTGGTATTGAATCAACACAAGTAGCAAGAAATGAGTTTTCACTCGGCACTCTGATTAAATTCCATTCGCTTACTTCCATTTATTAGCAACGAGTCATGTGGATTTTATTGCCTTTACAAATGAAGAATAAATGAAAAATCGAAAAATATGTAGTTGAGAGAAAGTTTGGTACCAAAACTTGATACTGCAATAATTATGAACATTGCAAATTGATAAAATTAACTCATAAATGATCGTGAACATTTATCGTATCAAGATCGTGGTCTTCTATCATCTCTGCTGAACAAGAGCTAAATTGAAATGTGACGTACACATCTATATATCATTACGTAAAGCAAAAACTTTGTACTCCATTTCATGAAAATTACGTGGACAGAGGAGTATATTTCGCACACTTATAGTTTAAGTGAAGGAGGAGTGATGGAAGTTTTTAAAAAAAAAATGCATTAAAATATATTAAATCAATAAATAAAACGTAACACACTCTACCGTGTATTTAACGCACACACGCGTAGATACTTTTTCATCAAATTAAAATTGTAGCGTAGACTTGATAGCATCTGTGACTATAGAAGTTACAGTCTTTGAACAGTTCAGACAAGACAGACAATAGAACCTTAATAATGTTGCCAGTTATAATTCAAATTAATTATTGTTTAATTTTCGAATTTCGACCATTTTGGCGATCACTAATAAGCATAAATATGTATTAAACAAAACTCATTAATTCATAAAAGAATATAGGTATTAATATAGAACTCGAAAAAACAACAAAAACTACACAAATTTAAAAGTTGATCTAAGAAGTTCGCAGTTTATTAAAACTTTTTCTGTTAAACTTTTCTGTAGGTACAGGTGATCGAGGCATCTTTAAAACCTGTCAAGAGTAAGAGATAACAAGCGATTTGTACGACGATTTAGTGAAACTTGAGCAGCTGAAACTTTGTTGAATGTCTCTTGAGTTATTTTTATTAAGTGGATAAACGTAAGAACATCTCTAAGTATATCTACACAATACTTTTGTCTACTAAAAAGCTTTCTATCGTTCTTCAACTCGCTTGACTTTTATTTGGAGTATTTCTCTTGATTTTTTAAAAAACATTTTGTATTTGTTAAAAGTAAGGCGTTACGCGGCAGTCCTCAAGTTACGAGCTCTTTAAAAACAACTTAGTTCACATACATACTACTTCATTGTAATGAGGATTGAATAACAGAGTTACCTTGTAAAATCCTTTTCGAGTATTAAGTATTCTTACACATTTCACAATCTCTTGATCTTAAATTTAGGTTTCTGAAATTATTGTTGAACTTAACTAAAAAAAATCTAGGTTTGGATCCTAGTTTTGTAAACTTTTTTATGGGGAGATAATACAATATTACTATATCCATAAAATTCACATTTCTATATTTGTCCATACTCTTCTTTTTCTTCTTCCTAGCCTTATTCCCAATACTATTTGGGGTCAGCTACTAGTTCAACCGGTTTTACCTGAATATCAGTTTGTCCACGGAGCAACTGGTATCGAATCTATATTGGTCTACTAGTATATCTACTTATGTCATAAATTCAAAAGTAAGTTTAATGGTTAAAACATTCAACCACTTACGATAAATTATATATACCGCGGGCGGAATCTGAGGCAAAAGTTAGTTCTCAATAAATCTAGAATGTGGTTGGTTGTGACGCTATCAGTCAAGAGCTTTTTCAAAACATGATCCTACATTATAATGTCCAAATTTGTGGGAATGTTTCTTGTTACTCTTTAACGTAAAAACAGCTAAACAATTGCGCATAAAATTTGTCACAAGAATAGATACTAGTTTGGAATAGCACATAGGCTTCTTTTTATTCCAAAACATGCAGCGTTCCCGTGCAATCGGCAACACCTCATTATAAGATAAAGTCCTCTGCCACGTTTATAATGCTCGTGATACGGGCGCCGCCAGTCGGGGCTGGTCATCTCACAAGTGCTATATTATATTATTGTTTAATTATTCATGGACACTACCTGTGTTAATATCAGCATCGTTACATTGGAGTTTGGCCTCACATTAAATAAAACGCCTAAAACAATGTAACCCAAAAATTGTAAAAACTATGTTGGAAAAGAGTGTCCATGGAGTTTCTTGTCTGTTCTTCTCCATGGGATCTACGAATTGGAACAGACAATTAGCTTCACGACTGACTACTGACTAAAAAATGGTTTGATTTGATTTGTTTGTCTATCTGTTTGCGATAAACTCATAAACCACTGCACCGATTTAAATGAAATTGTAGCCAGATAGTCTAAGGCCTGAGAAAGGACATAGGCTATTTTTATCGCGATAAATGACATAGACACGGGGCTAGCCTCTGGCGAAAGCTAGTTACTAATAAGTACTATAATTATGTTTTGCATCTACAAAGAGCTACAAAGAGAAACAATATTAAATTCGATTTTGTTACATTGCGGGAGGCACACTAAAAACAAACTTTAAACTTACGAGTTCCCAATAAAATTAGGGGGCGTAATTGAGTGAAAAAAGTTACGGTTCCCGAGGGAAATCAACGAAACTGGTGCTAAAACGAACAGCAGTAAATATTACATCGATAGTGACCGTTGAGAAGTGATCACTTAAACTCATCTATACAAATAAATAAAAAAAAAAGGTGTCTGTACGTCAAATAAACAGTTTTTTACTAAGTGCAAATGAAAGTATTTACGATACTTACTTAAAAAAAAGCAATATTATTTTTTTCTCTCCGTCTGTCTTCTTCTTTTTTTTTATATTTAAGCCTACCAAAGTGACTCTACTCTGCCTGATGGAAAGCATGAGTAGAATCCAGGAGTAGGGGTCACCATGCTTATTGTGAGGGTAGGCAATGTAGCATGGTGACCCTTACCATGGCAGCCTGGTTAGATTATTCTGCATCATTCTCCCGGCCTTCGAAGGGCGGGAGAATGATGCAGAATGATTGGGCCTCCGGTCTCACACTCACCAACGAAATACGACAACAAGAATGCTTTCATTATTAGGATGGTCTTCTGTGTGAGGGTAGTACTGGCCGGGTCGAGCCGGCCCATTCGTGCTGAAATCAGCGTGGCTCTACTACCTACAAAAATCTTCTTGTTTGTTCCGGGTAATCTATAGAACGCCTGAACCGATTTTGACGAGACTTTCACTGGCAGATATCTGATGACATAAAGAGTAATTGAGGCCATTCTTTATACTAACTTGATTCCGCAGTGTTACTCGCGATTTACATTTACAACCGCTGGTAACACAGTGAAACTTAAGTTCATAAATAAAAAGAGGAAAACATGAATGTGTTCACGTTTAAAAGTTATATGTTTACTGATTTTATACATTGCAATTTTTTCATTGCAATAAAATGTATGAAATATAAAAATAATGCAAATGGCGTATGGCCTTAACCTGAGAGGAGGCCGGACTCGGGCATTGGGACATTATGGGTTGTTGATTATTGCAATATTATCCTGTCTATTATCAGTTTCTTAATTTTAAAAATGCATAATTATATGTTAAATCTTCTACTACAATTAGAATTTAATATAGAATATTAATTATTAAAATACTTTTCTATAAAATACAGGCCAGGTGGAGTGACGATTTGCGCAGGATGCCTGGCAGGAGCTAGATGCGAGAAGCGCAAAATCAATCAAAGTGGTGTGCAATGGGAGAGGCCTATGTCCAGCAGTGGACTGCGATGGGCTAATGATGATTTTAATATCAATGTAATAAGAGACTCTAAATAATTCTAAACATCCCTAAAAATAAGTGAATTATAAAAGTATGACCCGGCCAATGACAGAGAGGTGTACAGAAATGTGACAGCCAACCTTCAGGATTGAAGACGTACTAGAAGAAGAAGGAGAATCACAGTATCATACATAAATATGGATACATTTTGGACGTGGTGGTAGATTCACGCTGATTTCAGCACGACCTGGGCAGAACTACCCTCACACAGAAACTATCCAAATAATGACGGCATTCTTTTCATTCAGCAACAGACTAAGCCAGTATAACTTCATAAAATCACTTTAGTCCTAGGAATTTTCGTAATCATGCTTTTGCAATTCTAGAAAATATCGGCTTCTGTGCCAATTATAATGAATATCACTTTCATCATAATTTATACGTTGGACGTGCATCTTAATTTCAACGGTGGCGCTTAATTGGAGCCTTCACTTGCCTTCCAGTCTGCACTTGCATACTTGAATGCTCGTCCGGAATATTATTTGGAAGTAGAAGAACATAATGTTTCGGAGTCTGGGTGTTTTTCTATGTATAATATGTATGTATTTATAAAAAAAAAAGTATGTTTATGTATTTATATCAGTTGTCTAGTACCCATAACACAAGCTCTGCTTACTTTGGGACTAGATGATGTTGTGTGTATGATGTCCAAAATATTTATTTATTTATTTATTTATTTATAATGATTTTCAAAATTCGAATATCCGAATTTGGCGTTACATGAGCGACACAGTTGGTTTTTAAAAGTCGTTATTGGGTTGTTTATAAGAATTAGCTTTTTTGAAATACTAACCACCTGCCCCGGCGGGGACATAAAGGAATTGAAAAAAACTTGTAAAATAAAAGAAACCTTTGTGGGCTCTTGCACAACACTTTGCTGAAGATGATCAAATGACTAGTTTACAATTCTATAAAGAACATACAGACAAACATTCATTTTTATAAATATAAATTTCTGATTTTATTTATGACTTTGATGTTCTAATATGTAGTGCTTAAATACAAGATTCTAAAGTTTATTATTAATTCGTAAAGTTTTATATAAATTCGTTGAGTAGGTAGTAGAGCCATGCTGGTTTCAGCACATATGGTGGCTCGACGGGACAGTTCTACTGTTAAGGTCTCAGTGTTGTAGGTGGACAAATGAAAAGTGGACTGTATTTGTGCTGGTTTAATGCTTAACAAGTTTATAACAGCGCACAAGCAGTGACCTAATACAAGGTAAGGTGGCGAGTGAGTTTTAGTGTGAACCGCTGCACCCGAGCCCCCCGCTTCTACTCGTTCCCCGTCACCTGTACCGCACGCCGTTCGCTAGCGGTTCAGCCGATTGAGACCAGCCCACGGTGATGTCAAGAGAACCAAGGTTCGATTCTCGACATCTACCCTCACAATAAGACCAGCCTAAAATTACAACATTCGTGCTATCGTCTTTCGTTGGTAAATGTGAGACCGGAAGCTCAATCATTCTGCATAATTCTTCGGTCTACGGAGGCCAGGAGAATGATGCAGTAACATATCACCAAGCCGTCATGATGTGGGTTGATGCTGAATTGTATGCACTCACAATGAGGTTGGTGGCCCCTACTTCTGGATTCTACTCATGCTTTTCATGAGACAGAATAGAATCACTTTGGTAGGTTTAACCCTCGGTCACTCGCGCGGTTTTTAGCCTCGTGAGCACTCGCGGGGTGCTCTAGCCACCCCACACACTCTATGTACATTTTTTTATATATAATATCAGTTAATGGAAATATAACAGAATTTTATTATTTAGTGTTGTATGACGTATGTAAATTAAAAACGTAAATTTAATAATCTACTTTATTACTATTGTAAAATACATTATAGTTATCAGTTTTTTCAGTAACAACATTGAGATCTTTCCTCAAAGAAATAGAAAAAAAAAATCTTCTTAGTTTTTAACATAAACTTTCTCATTGAAAATCATAAATATATGATATATATAACAAAATTAATAAAAAAAAACTTATTTTTCGTAACAGGAACTGCAAATTAACTTCATGGTTTATTTGCAAAAATTGCAGTGACTCAATGTTTAGAGAGCGGACAAACTTTACAGCGCTACTTTTTTCTTGGTGCCATTCCTTCGGTGCTTGATCCAGAAGCATTCAACATCCTCTTGAGTGCTTTGGGTAACCCTATTTGTAAAGATCTTTTTTCAAGGTGACCTTGAAGCATGCTCAAACCCAATGATTCCAAAAATTCAGGCCTTTTCATGTTAGGTTGCGATTGCGTTATATTCCAATTGTAGATAATTGAAATTGCGGCTTCTAATTAAAGTACGACCCTTGACTTTGTGCTACTTAGTAACTTTATCTTTTCCGATGTAATCACGTTGACGATCCTCGGTTTTAGCCTCTTCTACTTCAGACTTTTCAACCCATGAAGCATCCTGTTCTGGCAAAGAATCATGATCAGATTCCTGAACAAAATCTTCATCCATGCCGGCAACAGTTTCCACTGCAACATTGTCTTCGTTATCCTTCTATTTCTTCTAACAAAGTTGCCAATCTCGCTTGCTCTTGTTCCCAACTCATCTGAAAACAAAATGAAAAATAATAATACTAAATTTGAAAAAAAAACATTAAATGTATGCTTCGAAAAACACCACTATTTATACCATAGTAAGTAAGGGTACAATTAAATAATTTACTCTAACAAAATAATTGAAAACACGTACCTTGCTGTAAAGTAACCTCCGCAAAAGTATAACACGAGCGCTCGCGGGGTTTCGTGACCACCCCATACAAAGTTTAACACGCCCTTACGTTGCAAGCGCTGGCACAACACTACCCCTCTCGCCCCTTGTCGACTGTTTTAAAGGTCACTTGAAGGTACTGAGACGCGCGGATTTGTAACTAGAGAAATTATTATTCATTTTTACGTTCAAAAATGCGTGGGGTGCTGAGAGCACCCCACGCATTCTACATTTGGTTGGAGATATTAACTAGCTTACACCACCAACACAGTTCTACATTTGGTTGGAGATATTAACTAGCTTACACCACCAACAAACTGCGAAGACAAGAAACGAAAACTTATAATTGACTTGGGAATTAAATTTGTTTATAACTAATTCATATATGCAGTGCATGCAATTAATTTTCAATGGTCTTGTTTAAGAAATAGTAACTTAATTTTACGAGTTCATTTTTAAAATTAACTCTTTTGTGTACATTAAAACCTAAGGCATCTCACGCATTGGCTTCTGATTCCGAAAATGATACTACAATGAGAAACCAAAATTATATAAATATTTATAAAGACACAATAGATATAGAGTAAATGATCGTACTTATTAAACTTCTAATTGTTCTGAGTGGAAACCAAACCCTTGACTTCAAGTCAGATATTATTACTATCGAAAAAACAAAATATTAAATATCATGATATTTATCGAAGCTAATAAGTTTCCATTTTTATTGTATAACAGATTTTTTTCGGGATGAAAAGATTTAAATAATTTAATCTACCTTATATTTGTCGAAATTTTGAACTGTACACAACTTGTGGTCCCATAATAGAAAGTATCGTAACCATTTAAATAATTTCATCAGAAATAAGTGCCGCTATTTAAATTATGTTAAAATATATTCTCATTGGGTAGATATATTGGCTGCACGATTGGCCTAGTGGTTTAAGCGGTCGCCACGCCGCTTCCTACTGCGCCAAGTGTCGTGGGTTCAAATCCCACGTAGGACAACACTTTGTGTGATTCACAATTTGGTGTTCTAAGTCTGGGTGTTCTTTGTGTCCGTTTCATGTATGTTTGTAAAGTCCCCCCCGACACAGGAATTTATATTCCTAATGCGGGAGTTGTCTTTTTAAAAAAAAAAAAAAAAAAAATATTTAACTTGATATATTTTATATATAATATAATTCATTATTTTCTTAAGTTATGTTCAACGGTCACAGCAGATAGATCCTTTTTCCAAAATCCGTTTATTCGTAGTAATATTGGTTGTTTTCCAACCTTTTGAACTAAACATTGGCAGAAAAGACTAAAACCATCTTGTTATATTTGTCGGAGCATCACGGGAGGCCTCAGAGCAGAATTACTTGTGGCTATCCATCGTGGGCGGTGCAACGACAGGAATTTCAAAATAAGTGTACACTTGTATTGTTCAGTTTCGTATTATTTAAACATCTTAAATATTAACGCAAAATCATAAACGATTAACAAGATTGAAACGGGTTAAGAGCCAATAGGTTAGCACATGTGCACCGTGCGGTAGCCGTCAGTAGAATGACCGACCGCCATTACTAGTGGCGCGACATAAGACTACCCCATTCTTATTTACCCCGCTCTTATTTAAATACATTCAACATCATTCAATATCTTACAGAATCGAATAAAACAAACAAACAAAGTAATACATTGAGCTATGATAACAATAAATCATTATTAACAATAATGTAATTTATGGTACATAATCACGCGCCGTCATAGTAATAAAAATATAAGTCCTGCCATACAATAACACATATGTGTAAAATCGTGAAAGTCTAATACCATTCTCCTTTTTGCTTATTTATTCATAAAAGATGCATATACCCTTTTTGCTGTAAACGGGACTTATTCGCGATGAAATCCAGAAAGTATTTACAGTAAAAACTTAAGTTAAAACATGCATTTTTAAGTGAACCAGGATATCAAAATTAATCCCTTTTCTATTTTCCCTAGCTGTGGTCCCAGATGCAAGATCTCGGAGCATAAATCACCAGCACTCGCAGTATAACTTTTACTTTCTTACAATGCGTCCAAAACATTTTACGTGGTTGTTTTGAAAGAAAACAGATACTTTATGAGAAGTTAAATTTATGAGGTGTTCTTGAACCGTAAGGCACCATTAGGTATGTGTAAGTTCCGTAAGGTGAGTTACTAGAAGTTTCTGAAAGAACTTTAAATTTTTGAGAAAACTTACTAGTAATTTGACTCACATCTTTTCTACATTTCGAAAAGTATTTTGGTTTAGAATTAAAGTCATTGATAATTTAAGTTCAATTTAAGAGATTAATAAAAAGTGAGTTGTAGTATCTATAAAACATTATTAATTTGGGATATACTTTTTTATACGGTCTTTATTGTGTAGTGTAGCGTCACAAAAACCTAGTGACCAAAATTAAAGTAACTCATCCAAAGTCATCCAAGTCACAAATGACTGGCAAGTTTGTCATTCATGGGTGTTTTACAGTTTGTAAGTACAATTATTTAGAAACCATTTATGGCACTGTTAGTGTTGACAAAATTCTCGGGAGGCATTTGTGGTTTGTAGTTTATAATCGTTGTGTGTTGTGTATGGGGCATTGCTAAAGTGCGGCAACAACTCAAGAATAATCTTGAGCAACTAAATGTACTAACATTTTGGCGATCTTCCAGTGAATACAGACTCAAGTTGTGGTGGCAGAGTTTGAAGGTTAATAAAAGTGTAAGTGAGTATAATAGAAGAATAAATGAAGTTAATATCTCAAATATTTGACTGCCTTGTTGGTCTAGTGGTTGGCGTATGCGGCTGCTGATTAAGAGGTCTCGGGTTCGATTCCCGGGTCAGATATTAGTGTGATCCACAAATGTTTGTTTCGGAGTCTGGGTGTTTTTCTATGTATAATATGTATGTATTTACAAAAAAAAAAAGTATGTTTATGTATTTGTATCAGTTGTTTAGTACCCATAACACAAGCTCTGCTTACTTTGGGACTAAATGATGTTGTGTGTAAGATGTCCAAAATATTTATTTATTTATTTCACATCTTTAAAAGATACATAACATTCTAATTTAAAAGTTAAGTTAAAATGTCTGATTTTCATTACAAATTTACAGCACTGCATTGCGTATGAAAGTATATACATTACAGATACCTGGCAGCTATGATGCAATGAGTAAGTTTGGCTTTATTTTAAACTAGCTTTAGCCTAAGTCTGATAAATAAAAAAAAATCAAAAGATAAGTCCTGTCCGAAATACTTTAGGTATTACTAGTGCTCTGAAAATTAATTTTAGATAAAATTTACATAAGTATTTTTATGGAGTTTGGATCTACATTCTTGGCAACAAACATTTGTAAATCTGAATGTTGTATGTAAAACACTTCAATATATACAGTAATGGGTTTATTCTCTATTTTACGCCGTTTTATTTCCAAGTTTCTGTTATAAAAAACATAGATAGTTGGAAAATAATGTTGGTGGATTGTCACTGAACATAATTCGGACATCTTATACACAACGTCATCTAGTCCCAAACTAAGCAGAGCCTGTATTAAGGGTACTAGACAACTGATATAAATACATAAACATACTTTTTTTTTGTAAATACATACATATTATACATAGAAAACACCCAAACTCCGAAACAAATATTTGCGGATTACACAAACATTTGGTTCGATCCGGGAATCGAACCCGAGACCTCTTGATCAGCAGCCGCATATGCTAACCACTAGACCAAGTGGAGTAGGAGGCCTTAAGTCGTGGATGTCCATAGATGACAGTAAACACTTTCTCGTAGTTGAAACGGTTACTCTTTTGACCTCTATTTCATAAAGAGATTTTATAAAAGTTTTGTACATTTAACAGATTGGTTATAATATATTGATTGAATAACCTTGAAACAACTCATATTAGCGATAACTACCAATATATTTTCAGCGGCCTTTCAGCAGCCAACATGATTCGTCACTTTCCAAAGTTCTCGGAACATTATCGAAACTTAAACCATGCTCAGTGACTTTCCGAAGCAATTATGTGGTTCGATGACCAACGGTAGTAATTGGTAGAGGCTAACTATTTAAATACCTATGTGTAAAGGAATAAGACATAATTTTGAACGATTGCATCAGAAAAAAAATATTAGATATATTGTTTATTGGCATTATCAACAAATATAAAACTGTTTCGTTACTGAATGACTGACAGAAAACGCGTAGTCGAAACTACTGGGTGCTGAATTTTGGCATGTGTCTTGGTTGAGGAGCATAGGCGAGCACTTAGAGGATTTTACAAAATTCTACTCCCAAGGAGGTGAAAAAGGCAATCAAAACTATATATCAGAATAACACGTTGGTGAACAAAAAGCAATTCCAATTATAATATAACTCCAAAAAAATGGTATATCAATAGCCGCGTACTGATTGAGCGAGCAGCCTCGCGAGGCTGCCTCGCGAGGCAAATCCTCGGTCGATCAAGACGTGCCTCGCCCGAGGCAAACGCTCGCACTGCCTCGCCCGAGCCTGCCGCGGCCCGAGCCGAGCGTTGTCGGTTTTTGTCGATGCTCAAAGGCGCCTCAGTACGTTTGCCGCGCTCACTCAAGACGGTAGTGTTTTGCCTCGCTTTTATCTCTATTCGACTTCAAGTTAAACTGAGCGTCGATGCTCACGGTGGCACGGCCTTACCGCGCGAGGAAGCCTCGGATTAGGAAACTTACAGACCGAGGCCGCCTCGCGCGGCATGCGTGCTGCGGCAAATGTCCGAGGCTGCCTCGCGAAGCCGCTCGCTTGGTCAGTACGCGGCTAATGAAACAATTTTATAAACGGTTTGAAAATTTGTCTTTGGAATTTATGCCACTATAATACTAAATGAAACTGTTATATGTAATCAAATTTTTACCGATCATCTTCCTGGCCATAAATTATTTAAGGTCGACTACTAGTTCAACCGTTTCTACCTGAATATATATATTTTTACAGACTGACTGACATCGAATGATCAGGGTTGCGGACCTCCACTAATTTTCATTTCATGGAAATGCTATTTTTTAATGAAACTACGTGATGAAAAATAGTGCATGTTTAATAATAATAAAAATAGTTAATCGTAAGAAAAGATGCATACAATTCAACTGCAAACCCTAGCATGAGCTGTATATCGGGAATTAGTTCATTCCCATTAATTTATACCAAACCAACAATCCATAATGTCCCACAGCTGGGTTTGGGTCTCCTCTGAAGAGAAGTCAATACGTCCCCTCCCCACGCTGGCCGAGTGAGGATTGGGGAAACGTAATCTTGCGGTTGGATCTTATTAAGCCGCCCGAAGATGTCCAATTAAACTTCACGACTAATCCCTACTTAATATTATAATTGCGAAAGTAACTCTGTCTGTCTGTTACGTTTTCACACCTCAACCGCTGAACTGATTTTGATGAACTTTGGTATAGAGATATATGGAACCTTGGGAAAGGACATAGGCTACTTTTCACCTCGATAACCGACATACACGCCGGTGGAGCCGCGGGCAAAAGCTAGTATCTTATAAAAACTATTTAACTTGACCTCCAAATCACGGATACGCTTATTACTAATCATGCCACAAGCGGTGACCTATCTAGCTCTGACCACGCCGTCCTCTATGAGCGCTTAATTAATACAATACAATACATTTTTACAACAATTTTAAGTATGTCGAGGCCATTCCGTATTTTACACTTTTATCTAAAATTCCACAGAAAGTTGTAAAAGTTCCAATACAAAGTTGATGTATGCAGCCTGTATTCCTTGTTCGGTATTCGGATTATTTTACTATAAAAATATAGTTGCAAAGTTTATGCATGCAGAAAGTTTGTATTCAAAGAAGAAGTATAAACCTCGTTCTGCAACATCGGCCATCATTCAACTAAATATTTATTTTGAACAAAGAATTTTTTATCACTCTTCATTAAGTGAGTTATTATTCACTGATAAAAGTAGATCACTCAAGTCAGCAAGTCAATTAGACATCTTTTTATTAATGATGGTAACATTGTAGTATATTGTAAGGTAGATAAAAGAAATGTCAATGACAAAGAATCTGCTCAGCCTGATGGAAAGCATGAGCAGAATCCAACAGTGGTGGTCATCGTCCTCATTGCCAATGTGGACAACGCAACACGGTCACCCACACTATAGCGGCCTAGTCAGATGCTTGATCACGCCCCGCTTGAAAGACCCGGGATCATAGTAGGAAGGAAACACATGAGCTGGCAGTTATACTGCTCATACAAATGAATCACGGTGTACAAACAACTGGACACACCCAGCCATGAAAAATTGAAAAAAAACAAAAGCAATAAAAGTAGTTAGATACTGTTTATACGGACAAATTCGGAGTATGACCGTGTATTATGGCAACACATATTTAAAATGAACTGTACATAGAACATTTTATTTTATTCATTTATTTTTTAATTATTTTTTAGACAACCCAGTTTACAAACATACAATAAACGGACATTAGGAACACCCGGACTCAAAATATCAATTTGTGAATCACACAAATTGATATCCCTTGTAGAATTTGAACCCCTAACACTTGTGGCAGTAGAAAGCGTCGTATCGACCGCTGAACTCACTGGGCCAACCGTGCAGGTAGTTAAAAGGCAGGTGAAAAAAAAGGAATGGATATAAAGGTGAGTGAGCGGTTTTGCAGCAATTAAAGGTTGATGTGCATTTGGTGTGGGTAAATGAAAAAATATGGGAAAGAGACAACTAATTCCTCAAGATAAACTGCTTAAATATTTTCCAAATGTTAGTCATACAAAAGTAAGGCACAGTCGATTTAGCAAACTCAGTGGCAGGAAGACAATTGAGATAGTGATTACGTTTTATTTGATGGTTCCCGTAATGGACCAAAATAGACCTGCCAAGTAATATGAACATTCGAAGTGCACATTACTGAAATGTAAACGACGTTCCTGCTATTTATTTTTATACTGAAAGTGTGGAAATTTTATCTTATTATAATTTAAAATGATTTTGATCCTAAAACTGTCATCGTATATTTTCTTTTTTTCCTACAAAATTTGTGCATGTCGATAAATACTGTTATTAGATAGATATGAGTTATCTCAGCACATGCATAATATATGTGCTGAACTAAGGAGGTTCTACTACCCAACCAGAGTGGCACTACTGTCTCATAGAAGACCAACTTAAAATGAAAGCATTCGTCCGTGTTCTGTTGGTGAGTGCGAGACTTGAGTGCATAAGAATAATAATAATATTTATTGCACAAAAACAGATACAATTTGTTAAACTTAAACACTAGGTTAGGTTATAAATCAAACATGAGTTAGCCTCCATTGCCAAACTAGGTAAAACCTGTATTTGGGCTTACGGCACCATTACTCACCGGAATTAAAACTTAACTAGCATTATGTAATAAACTAAGTTAGTTGTAAATGTAGGTACAATAATGTAATAATTTGGCAACAAAATTAAAATATAATGTAAAGTGTGAAGTGATCCTCTCTTTGCGTGTATGTATCACACGTGAGCGTGTGCAAGTGTGTGTGAATGGAAAATGTTCGCGTGCATTTGTGATTTATATTATATTTAATGTGTATCTCTCCCACTAAAACTTTGTAAAAATAAGAAAAAAATAAACTTGAAATTAATGTCTTCGCTTCTTTATTTATTTTCTACAATCAAAAGAAAAACGCTGTTTTCATAACAATCAAAAGAATGGTTCATTCAAATGAATTTTTACTTTATTTAAGCCAAAGCGGGGTCGGGACTTCAATGGTTGCTCTTAACTTTTAAGACCTCCGATCTGGCTTTATGTAAATAAATAACAACGATAATACTCTCTTGAATTATTCTCACTAATATTATAAATACGAGACTAGTAACTTAATGCTATGAGATTGAACTGTTTATATTATTTAAAAGACTTTTAACCAATAAAATTGGTGAATTTAAAGGATTTCAAAATAATAAATATGTAAAGAAATATCCATATATATGGCCAAGTAGTAGTAATAATATGGCCAAGTACGGGTCGGACTCGCGTAAGAAGGGTCCTATTTCATTATCTACACATTTCAAGCGTGTACGTGTACAACTGTCTAGCTATCACGCACGCATGTGTAGAAACCATAATTTTAACAAAAAGGAACCGACTTCAAAGAAAAACTATTTGTGCCTATGATATTTGAGGAGTACCCTAGATTTCCTTGGTATCCTATCATCAGTTAACAATTGAATAACTTTTTGAAAAATGGTGATTAAACTTTGTTTTTTCAGGGCTCGATTCTTTCAAGTGTTAAGAAGATACTAGAATTTTTTCAAATTTTTAAAATCACATTTTATGTTATAAAAAAATTATTTTTATTGCTGAACTCTCTTTAGCGGCGGCGCGCGCAAACCGTAACTGCCGCGCGGAGACCTATTTTCAACGTCTAATTAAAATTATAAATAATGGAGATAGAATTCCGGGAGTTAGGATTTTTTTATTAGAAATTTCCTCCTCTTTAACGAGCTTTTTTCAAAATTGCTTCAATGTTAATATTTTTCGAGTTATTAACAAAAAACTAAATATCATTTTTTTTTCATCTTATTTTGTTAATAAAAATTGCAATTTTTAACCTACACCAAAATCCTTCAAAAACATTTTTCTACAGGTGATTCCGAATCGAATGAGCCATCGCTCATATTTTTAGGACCTTTATCTCTATTTTTCACGTTTTTGAACTTGTTGACTAGACTATACTACGCATCAGCGCCAAGCCCTTTATGGGGTCGAAGTGGTCGCCATGGCCGAAATCGGTCGGATTGATTGATTGATACATCAAAAACTTCAGGTCAGGCTTAGATGGGTGACCGTTTGTGACATGTTAAACAGTCGGTCCCGGTTGTTATCATAAGATAGCAGTCGTCAAGCTTAGTTGGAGGCCCTCGGGCTGCTTAAAAACATCCAAAGGTAAGAATACGTAACCATAGCGTGTTTTGCCGGTCCCTAAACCTCCACTCAGCGTGGGGACTACTGGGGACCTATGTCCTGAAGCTTCTCCTGAGAGGAGACTCGAACCCAGCAGTTGGACATTATGAGTTGTTGATTTTATAATAATGTCTGCTATATTTAAAATGCTTGCCGTCGAAGTACTGCGCGTATACGAATATACGGAATACGGAACCTGTCCACCATACAAATAAAAGTACCTTCACACCCGTAGTTATCACACGAATAAAAATGTTCGAAGCTTGATTATGAGTCGGGCAATAATTTTATTATGTACATAGTACACAGTGAATGTCCTTGAATAAATTACTACCAATGTTTGGGGTCTGCGGGCGCAGCGCTTTGTCAATGTAATAATGTAAATAGGGCCCCCTGTAATGTTGTAAGTGTATTTGTATTAGGTAATGAGATATCTCACGGTGTGTGCACAAGTTTTGCTAAACCAAAGTATATTTTGGTGGTGTTTTTATTTGTTGTGTGTTTTATATTGTATGAATTAATTTTAAATTGCTCTTTATTTCGTTTATGTTTTTCTAAAAGGTGTGTTTAACTTTATAATTTCTTATGATTTTCGTTTAAATGTAAGTATATGATATTTGGCTGTGATTCTCTTGTCAACAGCACCAAATTTAAGTCGACTTCAATTCGGATTTGGATAATATACTTTAATCTAATGGACTTCAGTCCATTTTTCAATAGATATTCAGAAACAACTAAAAGTTACACTACCATACACTTGAAATCCGTACACACCGTACACACGTACCGTACACTAACAAACTTGAACTGTACTAGTTAAAGCCTATAACAAACATCGATCGCACCTCGGTTACTATTTTCTCCATAGGTATGTCACACAAGATTTGTTATTTTCATTGATAAATCCACAAAAATAAAGAAATTTCTACATTAAATACGAGTGTGGTTTGGTTTAGTTGCCGTATATTTGGAAATATCTGACTTACTATCATGTGATACAAAAGTAGGCAAATCCTGTACCAAAGGATTGAAAGGACTGATAGGTATACATTTAAATTTCCTAAAATACTAATACATATTGACATAAAAACGGAGCAAATCATGTTTAATTATTGTGGATGATAATCAATTTTCAACTTTTTTCAAACTCGATCTCAACCAGTCAAATTAATTCAATTAGCCATTGTGTGAATTTAGTCAAAAAGTGTCTATAAAATGCTATTTTATATGAAGACTTTTACATCACACAACGCCATCTAGTCCTAAACTAAACAGAGCTTGTACTGTGAGCATTAGATAATTTGTGAATACATACACTTTATACATAGAACACCCAAAGCCCAAAACACATATCATCAATATATAAGTTACTACTGAGGCACCGTAGTAGTTAAAATTATTACAAAAAGAAATGATAGGAAAAACAAACCATATATATTCAATAACAATCAAGTTTTGACTATAAAAATGTACGAAAGAAGTGTATACACATTTACTTTAAGTTTAATGTCACTAACTTCAAAGGTAAGAGAAAATAAAATGCCGACGAAATTTTTAGCCGTAGTCTAGTCCTCCAATCTTCATTTTCTTCATCCTAAAATTCCTTCCAATTTCAAGAGGCCGAAACCGGACACGTTAAGTTTCCATTTTCTCAGAATATTTAAGACGAGTATTTTAGCTCGTGGGTATTTAGCTCTGGATTTCGTGAATGTTATTTGGGTAAATCGTCTTAGACATTGTTTATTTGAGGTCTGTTGATTCAACTGCTTTTAATTAAGTTAGCATTTATCTGGGGTCTGTTAACAGGGGTTGCTTCAATCAGATGTCTTGAGCCTTTAGGTATGAATACTTTTAATTTAAAGAAATATTTTTTTATAATGAGGCTAATGAGCACATTAAACATTAGATAGCAAGCCACTACCACTGAAGTTGTCACAAGTTTGACTACCTCGGTAGCGTAGAGGCAGCGTATGTGGTGCTCTGGTTGAGGTGACGGGATCGATTTCCTGGTCGGACTAAATCTTTGTCTGACCTGCAAATATAATTTGGGTATTTTCTATTCACAATAAACAAATATAAATATATACATATATATATATATATATATATATATGTCGTGGATTGATCGTGAACTAATAAATCGTCACCGGAAACGCAAGTGGCGCCCTCCCGCTTGGACACGATCGTCGGTAGAGGCGATGACTGGCGGGAAGATATGGCGGTGGTCATTCTACCTCGGACAGTCTTGGCATACGCTCAGTACCAACGCACGTGTTTGTTTCCATATTGTAAAAACCGTTAGTAAAATAAAGTTATTGTGATATAAATTATCTTTCGTTCGAGTATCCAAGTCAGTGCCCACATTTATCAAAAACTATGTCGGATCATGATGAAGACCCGATGTTTCGCATCTCGGCCACCCTGATGCGACATATATATAAATAAATTAAATATTTCGGACACCTTACACGTCACCTATGTCCCAAACTATGCAGTGCTTGTATTATAGGTCTAGTACCTAGTACAACTACTACTAGTACTAGTACACCTGATATAAATACATAAACATACTTTTTCTTTTGTAAATACATACATATTATACATAAAAGACAACCAGAGTCCGAAACACTTTGGTCAGACCCAGGAATCGAACCCTAGACCTCTTGAAAAGCAGACGCATACGCTAACCACTAGACCAACAAGGCAGTCATGTCCAGTATTCTATCAGTCAATCAGCTCTACTTAGTTTGAAGGTAGATGGCGTTATGTGACAAATGCCTATAAAAACGTACATTGCATCTTTTGAATTCTTATAAAAATCAGGTGGGTTTGTAATCTGGTAGTCATTCAGTGAAAAAAAGTTATTTATAACAACTAATAATATTACTTATTACATAAAAATGTAATAAGAAATATCAGCCTCCAATGTGGATTCCTTTGACATTATTCTACTATCACAAACTTCAGAATTATCTGTAAAAATAAAATAACTAAATGGAAAAGTAAAAAAAAAATGGATGACAACCATTGATATATCAATGATGACAACTTTTAAAATATCAAAACATAATGTAGAAAAGAAACATCAAAAAATAGAAAAAAAGTTGTAATGACAATGTTAAACAGAGTTACGTTTATAAATATTTAATACAAAATAATAAAAACACCAGTTGCCTCAATTGTTTACCCATAAAAACCATTCCATTCATTCACCATTCAATTCTCAGTTTTCCAATCGTAGTCAAGCTATTTTCCAACGCACTCGAAGCCCAATACACAACAATAACTTGGAACTACTTTTCTTGGGTTTTGCGGCTAAACAAAAAAGCGGCCATCTTGCTTGTCCGTGACAATAGGCCATCGCAACCCAGTTGTATTGTTATTGACGAGATTCGTAAAACAGGATAGGAATATTGTTTTGGTTTATTTATATTCAAAGTGCTCATGATCAAGTGGCTTTAGGTGACTGGAAACAATCATCGAGCATATGTAATGAGCGTTTCCGTGATTCAGAGGTCACGTTAAGCAGTCGGTCTCGGTTGTTATGATAACATAACAATCGTAAAGCTTGGCAAAATTACGTAGCCACAACGTGTCTTGCCAGTCCCCAACCCGCACTCGGTCAGCGTGGGGACTTATGGCTTTAAGCATACTATATTGATTCTATAGGAGATATTATGAAACGCAAACACTACCTTTATTCTTGAAACCTGTGTCTATTCTTGAGGTGTCTAATTTTATAAGAATGGCTGATTTAAATACGAAATTTAATATGAAAAGGTCAAACGAACGAACTTAAATTATTTTGACATACATTAACAAAATCGTTCATCCTTCATAGTGGTCTATGTTCTATGTCCAGCAGTGGACTGCGCTAGGCTGAGGATGATGATTACGAACAAAATCAACGTCGCTTATTTCATCATCAACAGCCTTTAACAGTCCACTGCTGGACATAGGCCTCTCCTTTGAAAGGAGGTTATGGCCTACTATACCATGCTGGCCAGACGGGTTGGTACAGGGTTTGTTTCAAGTTTTCCTTCTCTTGGCGGTGATGTTAGCTGCTTATTTTGTTCCTATAGTCGCCTCTTACGACACCCATGGAATGAATAGGGGTGGTGACACTTTGTATTCTTAATCCGTCACCACACGGACATTCGTCGACGTCGGTTACTTACGATAACTGAATTAAATAGAAAAACTAAGATGATTAATAATTAAATCTGGTCTAAATTGACCACTTCGTACTGCATTTGTAAACCTGTATTGGCAAATGCAATATTACAAATATATAATAGCCTCAACATATAGGCTCTAGCCTTGCAACTGGTGATTAATATCAGAAACATCTAGCTAAGAGTAGTCTGTGACTGATAAATGGCAATCAGCTCGTCCCCTAAACTGTTTGGAGTAAATATTGCATCTGCAACGGCCACTGTGTTCAGAACACGAACATATATATTTTTATTTCTTTTTAGACCTGACATGGGACGATTTTCATGAGGTTATTTGAACTTCCACATCGGTTTTAAGAGCTAATGAGCATTTATTCTTTAACAATTTACATAATTGAATATATCTGGACGGCACGGCTGGTTTAAGTGGTCGCCTCTTTCTACTGTGCCAAGTGTTGTGTGTGTTCAAATCCCATTTTAGTGTGATTTACAAACTGCTGTTCTGAGTCTAAGTGTTCTTTGTATCCATTTTACGTATGTTTGTAAAGTCCCAGCGACACAGGATTTCTAATACAGTACATATTTTAATTAAAGAAACAATAAAGAAAGAAATCTATGACTTCTTTAAAAACATTGTCTTTTATAATGTCTTTAAATACGACGGTATTATTACGTTAAACTAGATATATGACTAGAACTACGAATCCAAGCTTGAACCAAATTTGACTCTCCCAGAGGAATAAGTCGGAAAACAACAATGTTTACAAAACTACTTTTTTGGCACACAGTGTCATCTGGTCCCAAACTAAAGAGAGCTTGTATTATGGGTACTATACAACTGATTCAGAAATATGTTGTTGTTTTAAATATTTTACTCAAACTCCGAAACAAATTTGCGAAAATTGCAGATCATATATATTACAAATACTCAGTTCGACTCGGCAATCGAACCCGAGACCTCAAGCACAGTAGTCGCTGCGCTAACACTGCGTCACCGAGGCAGTGATTTTATCCATTAAAATAATTTACTTAAAGTACAATCAATCATTTGAAGAATAACTTTATCCTTTTCCTATCCTGTCTTTCTGAAGTCTAAAACTTCTTCATGCAAGTGTTTTTTAGCAGATTTTTTATCTGTACCAGCCGAATGCTTTTATTTGACGAGGGGACTTTGCATCTCAACTCACAGTCTTTGAGATAAGCTTGCTTTTACATTACCGTTGTCCAATTTCCATTTGTATGAACTCTCATAATAGGAGGTTTTAGTAATGGACTTGATAACACTCGTTTTTAAAGAATTTATGTAAAAAAATATGGTTTTGTGTTAGACATGAATGTCTTGTGGCATTCAGTTTTTTTTATCTTACGTTACCTGTATTTATTCAGGTTTCCGCCTAGTATTGAAAACACAGAATAAAAAATTTGCGGCAAATATTTAAATGATACTGTAGTAAAAAGCTGGTTTAAGAATTGTCAATATAATTTAAATATAATTTATGTAAATAATTATATACTTATATTCGTTAGAGCTACTTTTTACATTAATTTTACGTTTTACGTGTTGGCAGAGTTGGGCCTATATAAAATAGATAACGTCTCCTACACTTAAATGTGTAATATTTGTGATATGTGGTTAAATCTTTCTTAGTTCAAGAGTTTAACTTGTAAAATGCGCTCACTTGGAAAACGTCATACAGAATTAACGCATTTATACGTAAACATAACAATTATCTATTGGATACGATTTTAAATTCATGTACCATTATGGGTGACTGGGGAACCCTTTCCTGCGTGTGGCCTGACATGCACTTGGCCGATTTTTGCCGAAGCAACTCAATTCGGTTTAAAGTAAGTACTAAATTAAAACACAACTTAGTGACTCAAAGTGCGTGCCATCACTTATAAAATGAATTAAAATAAATTAACCTGTCTGTTAAGGTCACCTTTTACCAACTGAGGTCATTAAGGATTACTGAGCATATTTGAATTAATTTGTTTAGATTAATTAACTTTATGTAACATAACAACATTTGTTAACAAAATTTTTTTTAAGTGAATTGGATCGTGCAAACTTTTACTTTGTATTTTTAGTTTTCTCGAACTATATTTTAGTAGCTTTAGCCAGAGGGTTCGGCCGCGTAATTGTTGGTAATCGCGGTAAAAATAGTCTGTATCCTTTGTCAATTAATCAAATATAATCTAAGTAAATTTTATTGATATCGGTATAGCAATATTTGGCCGTTTTAGCATAACAGAGAAACAGACAAAGAGACAGAGTTTACAACTTTTGATTTTATAAAAAATAGTTTTTACCCATTCTTATTACAAGTAAGGAACTACCAAACTCTTTCCTCATACATCCCTCAAGTAGTTTCTTTGATGTCCATAACGCTTACTTGACCTGACTTATATAGGATCCACTTATTAAATTTCCTTCAAAATTTTTCATCCATGACCTCACATATCAAACTAACTCCATAATATTTGAACTACACCACATATGAATGCGACGTTTGCTTTGAAGATTTAATGGCTACCATTCCTATTCAGTTCCGCTGCCTAAATAACGTAATGGCACTTCGCCAGACCGCTCTGTGCCAAACTTTATAGATTCTATCCACAACCTGCTCATTAGTTAAGACCAAAAGACTTATATAACATTAAATTTGCACTTAAAATTTAGGTCACAAACTGATAATGATAGAAATCTAGAAAATTTTAAAAAGATAATAATAAATATTTTCGACATCTTTACACACACGCCATCTAGTCCCAAACTAAGCAGAGCTTGTATTATGGGTAGTAGACAACTGATATATACATAAACATACTTTTTTTTTGTAAAAACATACATATTATGCATAGAAAACACCCAGACTCCGAAGCAGATGTTTGCGGTTCACACATATATTTTGTCCGACCCGGGAATCGAACCTGAGACCTCTTGATCAGCAGCCGCATACGCTAACCACTAGACCAACAAGGCAGTCAAAGATGGGGTTTTACTTTATTTCTGACCTTTTAAAACACACCAAAGTATTCTTTGTTTTATGAATTTAGAACGGTTTAGAGTATGTCTAATGCATCTAAGACATACAAAGTAGGCAGTACACATCTCTTGAGAATGCTTTAAAAAACACTTTCATGAATCGAGCGTAACAATGTCCGTCTATCTTTTATTGTGATTTCAACGCAATTAGGCATAAAGATATTTAGATTCTGGAGAAAGGACATTATGTTACTTATCTCAATTGTCGATTAATGCGACGAAGCTCTGGGGAAAATCAAATCTTGAATATAACGCCCGTGAACAAATTAGAAATCGTTGTTCTATGTAAATGCCATCGACTTAAATACGAACGATAGCAGAAGTACTATCTACACAGAATCACATTTAATTAAAGTTATTTGCGCATGTGTACCTCATAACAGTTTTTAGAGCTTCGTTTTTTTTTACGCATATTCATGTTTTTGCTTACAGCAGAAGCTGGCAGGAATGGGTGAGGCCTATGTCTAGCAGTGGACTGATGATGCTGGTAATGTATACTTATATAATAATGTTCACATAAATATTTACAATATTCACATACAAGCGTCAAAAACTTCCCCCGCATCAACAGAATCAAGCAGATAGTTTTAATAATGTAACGTTTCAAATGTATCTCAAACGGTCTCCTTGAAATAAAAGCTATTAGATTTTTATGATTTTGAACTGATTAAAACTTTATACCCACTTGTTACATTTTCATTTTCGAAATCCACTTTAGTATGTTTCATCATCATCAGCCTATCGCAGTCCACTGCTGGACATAGGCCTCTCCAATTCCACGCCACTTAGTTCGCTCGCATCCAGCTCCTGCCAGCCGTCTTGCGCAAATCATCACTCCACCTGGCCTGTGTATGTATAGTACATCTACAAATTATAACTTGGTATTATCAGAAGGTAAGACAAAAAAAGTTGCATCGAATAAGCGTGGAGGTTTAATTTCCGGCGACAGTGCTTGAACGAATAAAATGAAAAATAACGGTCAAACACGAACCACATCCGTGGGTTCTGCTGCCCGTGACGGCAAATCGATTGGTGTGATTAAGATTTTAAATTGCTGGATTGTTAGGAACGTGCAGAGGGATTGAAATTTTAAAATGTTTTAATAAAATTAACTTTGGAACAGTTTGTTTGAAAGAGAAATATAACAGGTATTGTTTCTTTCTATTGTTTTCTAACTATGATTGGTTTTGTTTTAATTTAATAAGGTTATAAATTACGATACGTTGCCGCTTGTTAGTTAACATCTCACACACTAGGCCAAAAATAGTAACAAAGTGACATGAAACAGAAGAGTCCTATGTCCAGCGGTGGACTACAATGCGATGATCATGATATTAACATGGTATTTTTAGTAACGATGGTATTTGGTGTTGACCTTTACTATGAAGACAGAGACATTGTTTTTGATCATTCTGTGATACACAGACTGAAAACAAGGTAGTAGAGTTGATGATGATTAAGACAAACCTAATATGACAGCATTCGTGCCATCCTTTTTCGTTTGTGACAGTAAGACCCGTCGCCCAGTGACGTAGAAGCATCTTACTAGGCCACCATAGTACAGGTTACCATGTTTCATTGTCTGCATTCACATTAGGATGGTGACATACAGGACAGGCTCTATGTAGTGAAGATGTAATTACTAGTATTAAATTTTAATATTGAATTATTAACAAAAAAACATGTCTATGGAGAAAAGATAAATGATGTTGACTATTCCCCACTCATGTACTGCTAGCCTATTTCGGCCACGGCGGTGAGTTTCAACAGAGTCCAGCAATCTACGCAAGAGATGAGGCATAAGTATGTACACAAAAACAGGTGTACTCTCTGCTCTCTCACTCTAATAATCCGATGGGTCGGCTTTCCAACACGACCAGAACAAAATCAGAGGCAGGATGGACAGCTTTAGGTGCCATCCAAGACATGGTGGTAGAAACCGTAACGTTCAAACTCCGGGCTGTTAGTGTATGCGAACCCTCTTAATTGACAGTGTCCGTGATTTTTGTTGTTGTATGTGTATACTTTGTCGGTGTGGTGACTGATTAAGAATACAGAGTGTCACCACCCCTACTCATCCCGCTGGTGTCGTAAAAGGCGACTAAGGGATAAACTACGTATAACAACATCAATGCAATGAGAAGGAAAACTTGAAACCAACCCTTTTTTTTTTTTTTTTTAATGTGTGAAAAATTATCATGGACCGTCACCCCACCGGGGGTTACGGCGGGGTGGTGTGTCGGACTTGAACCGACTAAAAAACACACAGTGTGCCCTCTCCGCGCTTCTCCAAGTCCAGGGTGGGATCTCCTTCTGAACTTCTCCAGCGCCTGCCCGCTCCTGATGCGGGCACCGTCTCTGTTTGACGAAACCTCTCTTAGGCGGCGTCCGGCACACACCGACGCCGCCCCCTCGCGGCTGGCCACATAATGCGGATGGAGGGATAACCCGTCCCGTCCACCCGCGGCCACACTCAAGGCGGCATGAGGCGCAGATGTTCGCGCCACCGCCGCCCGAGTCGCCGGCGGCGAATCTGGTCCGATTGGATGTCGTCCTCCCGGGCCTTCTCCGCCGCCTCCTTCTGCGTGATTACGTCCTCGCAGAAGGTTGCGACCGCGGTAAATGAGCTCTCGCTGCCGACCATGGAACGAACGACGGCCGGCAGCGAGAGATCCCCTCCGATGACTGCAGTGAGGACCCGGCGCTGCGTCTCCCATGCGGGGCAGACCGCCAGCGTGTGATGAGCCGAATCCTCACTGCAGTCGCAGTGGTGGCAGGCGGGACTCAATTCCCTCCTGGCGACCGAGTGCAGGTACTTTCCGAAGCAACCATGCCCGGAAAGAACCTGCGTCAGTCGGAAGGTAAGGGTCCCGTGCTGCCGCACTGCCCATTCGCCGATGACCGGCTGAAGCGCCTCTACGGTGGCGAAGCCAGCACGTGGAGTCTCCAGCCGGACCGACCAGCGATCCATCGTGGCTCGGTGAGCGGCTTCGCGCCACTCGCGCACGTCCTCGGGCGGAGGTCCAACTCCACCACTCTCCGCCCGGTAGTTAGCCACTCGCCGATAAACGTCGGCGAGCACTTCCGCCTCCAAATCCCACGGGGGTGTTCCGGTCAGGGCGCACGCCGCCTCCGTCGATACGGTGCGGTAGCCCCGTATGGCTCTGACCGCCAGAGTTCTCTGAGGCCGCCTGAGGCGCGCCCTATTCTGCTCGGTCAGAGCCGCCGCCCACACCGGTGCACCATAGAGTGCCATAGACCGGACAACCCCCGTGTACAGCTGCCTCGTGGCGACACTGGCTCCTCCCAGATTGGGCAAAAGACGCCCAAGGAAGGAGGCAGTGCCGATCAGCTTCGGAGCAAGCTGTTGGAAGTGCTCGTCGAAGAGCCACCTACCGTCTAGGACCAGACCCAGATACTTTAAGTGGGCCCGGACCGGTACGAGGACCGAGTTGACCTCGATGGAGGCGCCGGCGGGAACTTGAAACCAACCCTATACTAACCCGTCTGGCCAGCGCGGTAAAGTAGACCAAAACCTCATTTCTAAGGAGAGACCTATGTCCAGCAGTAGACTGTTTAAGGCTGTTGATGATGATGATGATACTATGTTTCACATGGTTCTATATTTTTAGTCATAAAATATTTTACTTCTTGTTTGTGAGGTAAAAGTTGGAGGAAAAATAACAACATTGTTTTGTCTGTCTTATGTATATAAGTGACAGTTCTATTTTCAGTCAATAATATTTTCCTTATAATCAATGTGATGCATGGGATATCCATCCAGCTCAACATGGACCCTCACACTTTACTAACGAGCGTTTTTGCCCCGTTCTCATAAAGATGTGTGGTGTAAAAAATATGATTTATTTGTTAACTGTGTTCTATTTTTTTCACATAATGCATAAACATACTGACGCATTAACAGCTGACAACTGCAAGCTAAAACAGATAAAGGTGTTAAATACTCAACTGTAATGGAGGTTGCAAGTTTTGAGCAAGATGATGATGAATAAAAGTACTAGCTTTCGCCCGCGGCTTCACCCACGTGTATCGGTTATCGCGGTTAAAAGTAGCCCATGACCTCAGACTATCTGTGATCCAAATTTTATTGAAATCGCTTTAGTAGTTTTGCATGAAAGCGCAACAGATAGAAAGACAGTTACTTTCCCATTTCTAACATCATTATGAATTGCTTGTATTTGACCAGGACAATATGAACCAGTTTTATAACTTTCTGTATATTTGACTCATTTACTTACGTAATATCATAGAATACAAAATTATTTTAGATAAAACTGTAAATAATATTGTTAACAGATAAAGTATGAGGATTTACTTTAATTTTTACTTTAATTCCTATGCCGAGCAGTCAAAGACTGGAACTCACTACCAGCTCACGTGTTTCCTTCCCACTATGATCCCGGGTCCTTTAAGCGGGGCGTGATAAAGCATCTCACTAAGCCGCCATAGTGTGGGCCGCCATACATTATTGTCTGCATTCGCAGCAAGTGTGGTGGCCCCCACTCTTGGATTCTGCTCATGCAAAAAAAAAAATTATGTTTGAACATAGTACATTTTATAAACCAAACAATATAATTAATGAGTAACAGTTATAAATTGTCACCCAATGGTTATTTGGTGTACCTTATTTCAATACACCTTAAGGTCACTAAAATCAAAATTAATGTCCAGTTCTATTCACAACTAAGCAATAGTAAGTTTATATACTTAATAGTACACAGTAGTACAGACAGCTTACAAAATGTTTTGAATGGTGTAGTTAGCTTGTCTTTTCTTTTGCCTTGGTGAACTTGGCAACGGCAAATAAAAGTACACCAACAAGTGAAGTTGAAGCTTAGAACTTACTTAGTTGGATTTTGTTTGCAGTTTTTGTGAAGACATCCGATGGGAATAGTTTCGATCACAACGTGAAAGCGACAAAATTGTAGCGATTCCTATACCACTGTGAGTTTACTAACAAAATGTTTCTGAAGATGCTATTTTTCGTATTTTCTTTCGATTTTCATTTGAAGTTAGATCCATGTTAAATAATGTTAAGTGTAAAAAATCTGAAATTGTAGATTACGAATAGTGTTTTAATCAATTTAAACATTACATTTTTAATGCACGTTTGGCCCAGTGGTTTAAGCGGTCGCCACACCGCTCTCTACTGCGCCAAGTGTCGTGGGTTCGAATCCCACGTGGGATAACACTTTGTGTGATTCACAAATTGTTGTTCTGAGTCTGGGTGTTCTTTGTGTCCGTTTCATGTATGTTTGTAAAGTCTCCCGCGACACAGGAATTCATATTCCTAATGCGGGAGTTGTCTTTTTAAAGAAAAAAAAAGTATATTTAAGCCTACCAAAGTGACTCTACTCTGCCTGACGGAAAGCATGACTAGAATCCAAATGCAATCATTAAAAACATATTTAAGCAATAAAAGCAATTGCATATAGTGATAAATTTATTACTAGACGACACGTATATTGTATTATTTTAACCAATATTATATGTGTATTAAAAAGACACAGACTTTTGACTGCACGGTTGGACTAGTCTGCTTTCTGCAGCGCCAAGTGATGTGGGCTTAAGTCCCATTTGGGACAACTTTTTGTGATCCATAGTTTTTTGAGTCTGGATATTTTTTGTGTCCATTTTATATGTTTGTAAAGTCCCCCGCGACATAGGACGTTTATTGTATATTCCTGTTATATTTTTAAAAAAATACAAAGTTACTACAAAATTATTTTGCAATGGAATAAAGAACTGCCCGAAAAAGAATTAGCAGAGCTCTTTGGAGCTATAGGCGAAAATGAAAGAAAAATCTCATTTTACCATCCCCAAATAAAATCTGAAAATTAGATCACCTTTATTCTTCAATACTTTTAAGCAGTCTTCTTTTTAAACGACCATTCATTGTATCTTTAATGAGAGCTAAGCCACCTTCGGAACTTTCAGATCAATTATCAGTGAACAAAGAGTGCAGATCAGGAAATCATTACCTAAATCAAAGCTTTTCAATAGAGAGGTAGATAAGTATATTACAATAAGTATTTGTTGTGGAGAATCTTTTTACAAAATAAAACATTTTTAAACCCATTTCTTTTTTTTTATATAACGCCTGCCAAGGTGACTTTACTATGCCTGATGGAAAGCAAGAGTAAAATCCATAAGTGGGGGTCGCCATACTCATTGCAAATGCAAGCAGTATGACGTACCACATCATGGCGGCTTAGTGAGATGCTTTTCACGCCCCGCTTAAAGGACCCGGGATCATAGTAAGAAGGAAAAACCTGAGCTGGTAGGGAGTTCCAGTGTTTAACTGCTCGGCACAAGAAGGAAGACTCAAACCGCTTAGTTCTGGAGCGTATGTCTACTACTCTGAAGGGGTGACTTCACTGGCCAGATCGTGTTGTTCTGTAGAGGAAGGGAGAGGGTGGGATGAGTTGGAAGAGCTCTTCAGAACACATTACACTGCCATAGAGGCGACATCTCTTCGTAACTGCAAAGGTTCTAGGAACTCGGTGGCTTCGGAACTGTCTATGATGCCAACTGCTCGCCTCTGCAACCGATCGAGAGCGTCAAGTAAATACTGCGCAGATCCGTCGCATAGATGAGAACAGTTCTCCACGCAGAAGCGAACCTGAGTCTTATAGAGAAGACACAGATGCTCCGGCGAGAAGAACCGTCTCACCTTGTTTAGTACGCCTAGCTTCCGCGAGGCCGCCTTTGTGACGCTTTCGATGTACTCCCGTCGGTTGAGATTTATAATAAACTAGCTGACCCCGCGAACTTCGTACCGCCTAACAGTCGATTCAACGTCACTCAATTATTTTGCATTCTCGGAACACCCCCAATAAAAGTTATCAGATTTTTTTTTTTTTTTTCCTAAGAACCATCCTCGTACATCAAGCTATATTATAAAAAAAGAATGAGTGAAATCGGTCCAGCCGTTCACGCGTGATGCCGTGACCAAGGAAAACGGGTTTCATTTTTATATATATAGATGTGTTGTAATTATAAGAACTAGTAGTCGCCATGTGGTTAAAATTCGACCATAATTAATTTTAATTATAACTGGCAACATTATTAAGTTCTATTGTTAAAGACTATAACTTCTATGATCACGTATATCGCCAAGGTCGCGCTACTATGTTAGTTTGACAAAAGAGTATTCGTATGTGTGAAATATATGGTAGTGTGTGTAACGTTTATTTACATATTTGATGTTTTTTTTGGCATATTAAACATATTAAAAAAATTGCTTGCTGTAGTACTCCTCCATATAAACTATAGGTATGCCAATTTTTTTACTCCTCCGTCTACGTAATTTTCGTAACATTCTCAGCCTTCGGAGGTCAAAAGAAGGATGCCACAAGAATGGATGAGGGTATAGGGGGTAAGTCCAAAATAAAGGCGGCCCACTGCGGGACGTTGTATATTATGCTAATATTGAATGTTGAATTTCTCTATCGCAATTCAGGATTTTACTCCGTATTAAGTGTTTTCTTCGTGGTTCAGTGTTCTTTCGGTAGATGGCGCTGTTGTATGTTTTACGCCTTAGCAGTTACTACAGAGGATATCGTTACCAGTATTAGTTATTCTGTATGTGGAAGTCGCTACAAAGGATATCGTTACCTGTATAGTAACAGTTATTTAGATAGTGTATTATTTTTTATGTAAGTCGCTACTCTACTAATCACTCTACTCTGCCTGATGGGAAGCTTGAGTAGAATCTAAGAATAGTGGTCACCATAATTGTGGCCCATGGAGACAATGCAGCATTGTGACCCTTACAAATGCGACCTACTTAGATACTTCTGCAAAATCAGACCTCCAGTACCGCACTCACCAACAAAGTACGACAACACAAATGCTAGAATTTTAGGTATATGTTGGTCTTCTGTGTGAAGGTACTGCCTCCGTCGAGCGGGCCCATTCGAACTGAAATCAGGCACTTAGCTCTACTACCTAATAAATATACTATCCTTGTTATTTCAAATAAAACATGTGATTTGAAACTTTGCTAATTGTAAAAAATACATTTTTTATTTATCAATTTAATAAACATGTTGTGTCTACTTTTTAAAAGCGAAACGTACATTTCTCAAACAAATTTGGCAATGCTCTGTGGTTTATTAAACTAAGTAGACATAAAAAGCACTTAGACATTAGTCTAATGCTATTTAAATAGACACTCAACTTTATTGGAAACTAGCTTGTGAAAGTCATACAAAAAGCAATAAAATAAAGAATAAAAAATATTTTATTACACTAGTTTTAATTTTAATACTTATTTCGTATTTTATGTGTTGAAGTGTAATTCTTAAAATGCTTTCTTTAGCAGGACAATACTTACATAAGCCTTAGTTCGGGTACGAATTCCTGTTTCCATCAATAACCCATAATGTCCAACTAATGGGTTTCCTCTCAGGAGAGGGTTAAGGTTTGATCTTGCCGTTGGATGTTTTTAAGCTAGCCGAAAACCTCAACTAAGCTTCACGACTGTTATCTTATGAATATAACCAGGACCGACTACTGAAGGCGCCCTCAGAATCACGGAATCGCTCACAACACTAATGTGTTGTATGGTCACCTAGGTGTGAACCGCACCTTCGTTGCCTACCCTCGGTGACTGTTACCAATCACCTAAGGCACCTTGGGTATGAGCGATCCTAAAACTCCATAATGACGTTCCTGCTGATCAATTTTTTTTTATTTCTGATAATCACTATCTATTGTCACGATGAAATTACCCTTAATACTGACCTTTTTTATTACTAAATTTAAATAGTTTGTTACTATTTGACGGCACGGTTGGCCTAGTGGCTTAAGCGGTCGCCACGCCGCTCTCTACTGCGCCAAGTGTTGTGGGTTCGAATCCCACGCGGGATAACACTTTGTGTGATTCACAAATTGTTGTTCTGAGTCTGGGTGTTCTTTGTGTCCGTTTCATGTATGTTTGTAAAGTCGCCCGCGACACAGGAATTCATATTCCTAATGCGGGAGTTGTCTTTTAGAACCAAATTAATAATGTAAATAGCTTGTTACTATTTCCATGAACGTAAGTGCCAGAGGAAAAGATAAGGATGAGAAGAACAAATTCTGTCAGAGATCATAATAATTGTTTGATAAGCGAGATATTCTATAGTTGTACCAATCTGATGACCGTTAGAAGTAGCCGATCTTTAATAATATTGGAAGTAATGAAGGTTAGAAGAAAATGACTACGTGTGTGATGTGTTTTTGAATGGATACCGTATCTCCGCAAACGTAGTGTAGGATATCTATAGGCTAGGTTGAGTGACACTCAAAGCAAGAGGGCTGACAGAAGAAGGTTGCCAGAATACGAGGATTAAACCAACTAGCGTGCGTGCCGTAGAGAGGCCTCTATCCAACAGTGAACTGCGATATGCTTATATCTCATCATCAACAGCCTTTAACAGTCCACTACCGGACCTACCGGCCTACTATACCACGCTGGCCAAACGGGTTGGTATAGGGTTGGTTTCAAGTTTTCCTTCTCTTTGCATTGATGTTGTCTTGCGTAGTTTATCCCTTAGTCGCCTTTTACGACACCCGCGGGATGAATAGGGGTGGTGACACTCTGTATTCTTAATCCGTCACCACACGGACAATATGCTTATATAGATGTGTGAAATGTCTTTGGTTTTATACGAAAAAGAGATTGTCATGAATTAAACTTCATATTCGTAATGTAAATATATTTTATTGAATGTTTAGTTTAAAAACACATTAAATAGTTGTTGATAAATTATGTGATTACTACTCTAACTATATAATTATGCATTCCTATAATAGGTTAATGATAAAAACATCATATCATCAAAACTTTGAGCAACATAATTACATTGATATTTGATTCCGGCTAATTAACGCCGGCAATACAACAAGCAATCACAACAAGGCCCTTAACTAAAATTAGGTTACGTAGCAAGTGCTACGAACTGTAGTAAAAGCTACGAAAGCGTAGCAAGAACCCAATTAGATTCGGCGTCTATGAATTGCGGATCAACAGACAGTTAGCAGTATAAGCCTGTGTAGCAGTGTTTTTTTGCCTTTTTATACGATAAGATACTTTCTAGTGTAGTACGCAAAAATGATTTTAGACTGTTAATGTGTTATTTTCTTTAAATCTAAAGAAAAACGAGTATGTCAACGTTAAAAAACTCATTTCTAAAATATTTTTTTGGATACTATCTTGCATAGTCTTTCATGAGACATTTTGGTATGTAGCTAGATACACAAATTTATATTCACTTCTTTTTATAAACGGATCCCTTAAACTTATTTATAACACATCGACCTTATAAAGCAGTTAATGACTACGTTTACTTAAATACTAATCAATATGTCTCACTAGAAATGTTTATATTAGCTTAAGGTTATTTCATCTCTTTGACAACATAACATTTAATAAAACTATTCTGGTGTTTTTTTAAGTATATCATGTATGTATTTACAAAAAAAAAGTATGTTTATGTATTTATATCAGTTGTTTAATACCCATAACACAAGCTTTGCTTATTTTGGGATTAGCTGACGTTATTTGTAAGATGTCATAAAATATTTATTTTTATTTTAACTTTATTCAACCCCAAATAATCTTGGGAATTTTTTTAAATAACAACTTTTTTTTTTTGAAAAAAAAGACAACTCCCGCATTAGGAATATAAATTCCTGTGTCGCGGGGGACTTTATAAACATACATGAAACGGACACAAAGAACACCCAGGCTCAGAACAACAAATTTTTAATAACACAAACTGTTATCCTACGTGGGATTTAAACCCACAACACTTGGCGCAGTAGGAAGCGGCGTGGCGACGTGGAAGAAAACGGGCATAAGTAAAGCAAAGTAAAAATCTCGACAACAATACAGACATTGAAAGGAAATCCAAATTTTGGACTAATGCCTCAGTAATTGTCCTTGGTGAACAGGAAGAGCAACAAATTATAGTTTGGACATCTATGATCGACCTTAGTACGTTAAGAAAACTGGTCCATTTTCACTCCTAGTTCAAGACTAACCCAGTTTTTGGTTCATTGCAGTCTAGAATGACAACAATTTGAACTCAATACGACCGTCTGGCCATCGTGTGCCACCGTGTTATGGTAGGTTAAAACCTCCTTTCTATCCAATAAAATTTTGAAGGCTGTTGATGTAATATGATGCTGTGAAGTCACTTACCATCAGTCTCCTCGTTTACCAATGAAAATATTAATTCAATAAACAAATTGTTATAAATATATCATACTGTCAAGTAATATTTACACTATATACTTTTCCTATTACAAACGGATTGTAATATAAAAAATACATAAAAAAATATTAAAATTACATAAAAAAAGCGGCCAAGTGCGAGTCGGACTCGCCCATGAAGGGTGCCATAGGAGCAAGTAACATCATATAAAAGTTCTTGTAGTTCCTTGTAACTTTGATCGATGTTTTAATAATAGTGTATTGATTGAATGTAAAGGTAAATTGCGGTTTACGATCTATGACGTATTACAATAAAACAATTTTCGTTGGTAGTTTACATGATAATGTACAACATATAATTTTTTTTAGTTTTATCACTCTCTTATTTTAGAAGTTACAAGGGGGGGGGGGCACATTTTTCAACTTTGGAACAAAACTATTCAGTTTAGAAAAAAATGATGTTGGAAACCTCAACATCATTTTTGAATACCTATCCATAAATACCCCACACAAATGGGTTTTATGAAAAATCATTTTTTGAGTTTCAGTTTCAACTATTTTAATGCGGTTCACAAATTACCAAGTTTCAACAGTATAGTTATTATGGTTTCGGAAAAAAGTGGCTGTGACATACGGACGGACAGACAGACAGACATGATGAATCTATAAGGGTTCCGTTTTTTGCCATTTGGCTACGGAACCCTAAAAACTATCATGCTATGAAAATTGAAAATATTTGCAAATCACTAAAACATTTTGTTTGAACTTGTAAATAAATTGTAATTAAAATAATTACTATTTGTTAAATTATAAAAATAATATTATTAAACTGTTCCCTAAATAAAAATTAAATGAAAATCCTGAAGACCAGGAAATATTTCACAATTCAGTTAGCTGCTATCAAATTTGGTTACAGCATAAATTTGTCATACAATCCTGTGGCCACCAAGAGATTTACATACAAATGAATGGAGTTATACATCTTTGAATAATACTATTATGAATATATGATTTCCATGAACTGTGTATAATTATATAACTTAGTAGACTGGATCTTTTGTATTTTCTTTGTTTTTTCACATGCTTGTGTATACAAAAGAAAAAACTGTTTACTTTATCAAGTTTTGACACAATATTATATAGTATGTGTATTTATTTAATCACTGAGAAAGTATTTTCAAGACAAATGAAATTCAGCTGAAGATGGTACATTTAGGATGTTAATTACTACAAACATTTTGCGTAGATACACTTCTTGCTACGATTTCGTAGCTTATACTAAAGATTCGTAGCTTATTCGTAGCGTATGCTACGTATCGTAATTTTCCTGTTTAGGGCAAACTGTACATTAATAAGCACAAATTACAACATTATTTAAAACGTATGTTAGAGGCAATAGTCTACCTAAGACTAGTAGTAAATCCAACTTTTCTTTTATTGACTTATTTCTTATCAAACTTATTTAATTACGGAAAAAAATTGTAAGCATTACAAGTAGTAAAAAAGAAATAAGCAAGTCTCATCGCTGCTGAGAAGTAATTTAATAACTTACTTACAAAGTCACTTCCAATTCGAGGACAAAAGCAACGAAGCTTAAAATAACATTACAGAAATATCTAACAATACCGCAGACGATGCTACTTTACAAATAAAAGACAAAACCTGCCACAATTTTAGGTAAATTAACTGTACGAAAGAAATACTCTATCTGCGTTGGTATTATAAATTATGTATCAAAATACTAGTATGTTACACGATATAACTACTCCGTTTTTAGGGCCAAATGGCTAAAAACGAAACCCTTACAGATTCGTCATGTCTGTCTGTCTGTCTGTCTGACCCCGCGAACTTCGTACCGCCTAACAGTCGATTCAATGTCACTCAATTGTTTCGTATTATCGGAACCCCTTCAATAAAACATCAGATATTTTTTTATTTTTTTTTCCTAAGAACCATTCTCGAACTTCAAGGTATATATAAAAAAAAATTAGCGAAATCGGTTCAGCTGTTCACGCGTGAGGGCGTGACCAAGGGGAATTGGGATTCATTTATATATATATAGATAGAGGGAAGTATCATGAATAAAATATAATTACTATAAATCTATATTGTTAGAGTCCAGAAGTGAAAAATAATAAAAATAATTATAATTCTAAACAATTTACTTTAATTCTAAACAATTTATTTCATTAATTACAAAATAATCTTAGAAATGCAATTAGACACAAACAACCGTTAATTAAGTAACGAATCTAAACAAATTACAGTTAGTTATACAGCAAGGGCGGTCACATAGGGCTGTACTAGCTGTTAGACAGCTTTCCTCGCACCCACCGCAATTCAGACAGTACTAACTTGTCAAAGACAGCTTTCCACATCTGTTAACAGAGTAGTACTAATTGTCCAAAGACAATGATCCACACTCCGCGACGCATTCGTTAGAAATGCGTCCCGATACAACAGAGCACTCCTTTTTATACCCAAGCGCAGTGAAGCGATGGCGCCAAAAAAATGACAACTACCGCCGTTGTGGCTTACAATATATTATCTAAAGAACAAACCTTGTTAATATTTGTTGAATTTGTGAGCTAGGATTTGGCTTTTTTTTTAAACCCATATCTGCACCACAAATTCATCGAAAATAAGTAGTGTACATTTTAATCCCCTACAATAGTCGATAAAAAGGTGTCCTGGATCATTATTCTAAGTCATATAAATAATTCAAAGAAAGTAAGAAAACAGTACAAATATACAGAGATAGATAATGAATTACTCGCAAAGACGTTTTCATTATAACACAGTGTCGTATGATGTATGAGTGTACGCGTAAGGACTGAAGAAGGACCATTGTAAATGATTAGATTAGTACTTGCTGTTCTAGTGGTTTGCGTATGCGGCTGCTGATCAATAGGTCTTGGGTTCAATTACCGGAAATATTTATGTTATTTTTTTGTTATGATGAGTTTGCATGTTTTCTATGTATAATATGCATATATATATGTATTTATAAAAAAAGGTATCAATGTTTATATTTATATCAGTTGTCGAGAACCCATAGTACAAGCTCTGCTTAGTTTGGGACAAGATGTTGTCGTGTGTCAGATGCGCGTAAAAAATACTAATCTTATCACTTGGATCATATGAATGGAGCTCAGTCAAGAGACTCAGTTCCACTATTTGGAGTCGATTACTTGTTCATCCAACATCAAAAGAAAAAATCGCAACAGTTTTACACATACTGACGAATCATTACCGTTCAAGATTGGCATCGTTAATGGAACGCCATTTTCAGCAATCGTAAACCTTTTGAAGCCCACCATCGACATCTATACTTGCAGTACCCTTTTTATTCTTTTTCTTAAAAAAGACAACGACTGTTAGAAACATTTCTGTGTCACGGGGAACAATGCTTAATATGAACAAAAAGAACACCTGGAGTCAAAATAATAAGTTATCACAAAAAGTGGGATCGCTATAATATGTGAGATTTGACGGCTTAATCAACTACACCATATATCAGTTTTGCGTTCTTTGGCTTCAAATTATGATTAATATTGATTAATCTTTAAAACAATTTATTAATCTTCTAAGAAAATGTCACAAATACCAAACCTAAAATATTTTTTAATGAGAACCCTTATAGCAAGAATTATAAGATGGCATCAATTCACATCCCTTAACTTGAAAATAAGGGGAAGATTGCACCACAATGTCACCATATATTATGCCTTTTTAAACGTAGAATATCCATGTCAGACATCAAATATTAAATCCCAACATAATAAGCAAGTTAACACGTTCAAACGCTCCTTAAAACGGATGGCTCGAATTATTTAATAATTCAGAATACACATCCAGGAAAATGTTACGGCAAAAAATAACCTAAGCTCTATGTTGAATAAAATAATGCTTATTATCGTTTGAACACATTGTAATGCCACCAATTCGTTTTCTATGCATGTATTATTTTGACATGGGTAGGTATTGTTATTCTATAGCCAACTGTAGCTTTTGGTGTTTTTAATACATATTGTATGAGCTTACTGATTAATGCTGGAAGCAGTAATTTTTGGAGGTCTTGTTAATTCGTGACCACATGACAAGTATTATTTCGTTTAAGCTTTTTGACGGCATTAGAATGGAATAATTAATATGTTTGCTGTTGTTGGTGTTAATTTAACTTCATTCATTCTGTATCTCTAGGGAGGGATACTTATTTATTGTTTTCTTGTTGAATCCCTAAATTCGTTCTATCTTGTAATTCAAAAATCTGAAGTAATAGTTAAGTGTGGTCAACGAGAAACGATACAAAATTTAATTTACCTGAAAGGGGACTGTGGAGTTGTCAATCTATTATATATATCCATATTTTTCCAACTTTTATTTTTGTTGTAATGTCTTGTTCTCCTGGCATAAATGTTAGGATCAAGACGGAATTGCCATTCCTTTAACCAATGTAATAAAAAAAACACTTTAGTCCTTATGTAAAAGAGGCTTAATCTGTTGATATACAATGGGCCCACAGTTTTAGGGCAAGCGATATTCAGAAAAAAATATTATTATTCTCGTTACTTAATTCAAAACCCATAAAAAGTTATGCAACCCTGCTGTTTTATTTACATTTAGTATCGCTCCTCCTCAATTGGATACTTATTCTCTTTGATAAAAATAATAAATAATACTTCATAAATTCTGAGAAGCATAACATAAATAGGACTAGTTCAGTCGATTGGAAGTACATTTATCATAATAACGTAAATTAATATAATATACTAGTTGACCCAGCGAACTTCGTACCGCCCAACTTTAAAATTCCAGAACTTGATCGCAGCGCCACCTACCGGGTCCAATTGCGAATCTAAACCATTCCCAGATCCCCTTGAACACACACAAAAAATTTCATCAAAATCGGTCCAGTCGTTTGAGAGAAGTTCAGTGACATACACACTCACAGAAGAAATAATAAAGATATAAAGATTAATAAAATAATAATGTTCTAGGCTTGGCATTCTAGGCATGAGCTTAAAATTATAATTTAATAAATGAATAATCCATCTGAAGTATGAATAATATAGTACACTAAAAGGAGTTATGCAAAACGATGCGTACCTCAATAATAAACAAATATTTGTGAATGACCAAAATAATATTTGGTCCGACCCGGGAAACGAACCCGAGACCTCTTAATCAGCAGCCGCATACGCTAACCACTAGACCAACAAGGCAGTCAAGTATTTACAGTTTTTAGTCGTAATAGTTAGTCGTAGTCTAATAAGATTTTGGTTTTATCTTGCCAAACTAGATAGGCCAAGCACCATTCCTCGCTATTCCATCGGGAAAGATTCTGTTCTAATTTGAATTGAGAAGAAGTATACTATATTAAGAGGTCTAACTATATTTTACTACAGTTGTTGTGACATAAATAATATTAAAATTAAATTAACCTTACGAAGCTAGTCTTGCTGTAAATACATTTTACATATTTATTTTTGCTCGTGGTTCATGCAAGTAGTAATGTCGACTTCCCGGGCGGCGGAGGCGCGCATTCCTGCGTCTCATGCCGCCCTGAGAGTGGCCGCGGATAGGCGGGACGGGTTTCCCGTCCGTCCGCAGTAGTGGCCAACTGCGAGGGGGTGGCGTCCGCGTGTGACCGGACGTTACCCAATTAGAGAGTACACACATGAGGTGGTGCCCGCAACAGTGCGGACAGGCGCCGGTTGGAGTCCAGAAGGAAATCCCCTCCCTGGACTCCTTCCAATACAAAGGCGCAGAGAGGGTCACACCGTGTGGTTTCAGTAGGTTCGAGTCCGACACACCACCCCGCCGTAACCCCCGACGGGGTGACGGTCCGCGGGGATTTCCACACGTAAAAAAAAAAAAGTAGTAATGTAGACTTGGTCCAACTCAGGACCACAATTTACTTATATACCAAAATGTTGTATAGCTGCTCTGACTTGAATGAGTAATAAAAATGTATCCATTAAAATTTTACACAAATATTTTAAACTAAATTATTTCTATGGTGAGAAACAATGTCAATATAAAAAAGTTCATGACCTTCAAAGATTTCATAACGAAAATCATTATACGGAAGAATCAAGAAAAGACAAGAATCGATTCTCGCCTCGCTTATCAATCGAATGCGAGGTCTGAAATAAAATAAAAAGTCCATTGTTTGCGTTTACTCAATTTATGAAAAGAAACGATATGAATAATTTATACTTATCGATATTACTTACGGGTTTCACATTTTTCCGGACATTAAATGTATGTATTTCTTTGAGATAAAATATTTTATTCAGATGACCGTTAGACATACGTATTCACATTTACATCGACACATACCCTTTTTATTGTATTCAGTAGACATAGTTCTTGAATAGATAATGTTTTACTTCAAATAAATTCAATTTATGAAAAGTACAAAAGTAAGACCCATAGTTAGAACCATACTAGGGCAGTCTATTGAGATGCTTTTTCACGGCCCGCTTAAAGAACCCGGGATCATGGTAGGAAGGATTTACTAATGTGTTCTGGGACTGGAACTAATTTAAAGCACTTCGATATATTTGGTTATTGCCATAACTACATTTTAAAAGAACACATATGGAATTTCTTGCCAGATTCTTCTTGGCTACTACTACTGCTAAGGGTGTTCTTGGAGCTGGCCACTTTAATCGTTCTCATTTATGTAACCCATAATTGTCATGACTATTCAGAGGTGTCTAAAATGAGTTACAAGAATAAAAATATTTTTAAATTTTACACACAATGTACATTAACATGTGTGTGTAAAATTGAGAAAGTTTTTTTTAAATGTCATGTGTGAGTTTGTAGATATAGGCGTTATAGGCGTTTATATAGTTTTTGTATAATATGAGTCTTAAATATGAAGTGAGTAGGTTTCCCTCTGCATAAAAGGTCAGTCTACTAAATATTGGAAAAAATACTATGGTGACAGCCCTCCGTTTCGTCGGCTCGCTTTGATCTATGATGCAATTCAAACAATTGCCGTCATCTCGAATCAACATACCCTTGACTTTCATCCAAAATTCACCCAGCAACAAAGACAAACTTCAAAGTCCGTTAATAATTCAAACACTTGAATATGTTTCACTAATCTATTCAATAGCACTTAATTGAACATAAAATGAAACTTTAACCTCACATATCACATATTATATTTATTGGTGGCCAAATGGCTGCGTTCCCATCGGAGTAACATTGAACTTGTTTTGCTATTTTGTTTCACTTAACGATCTCCGACGCCCGAGTCGTATGCGGAACCTAGCATGTTCCTGGGCCTGGTGAACCGGGAGAGTTGCTCAACCTCTCCCGGTCCTATTCTACCATCTTCTTCGTAAGCATAACTTGCTCTCAGACACCGGAGTTTTACATTATATTACGGACCAAAACCTCCGCAACCCTGAGGGCGAACTGAATTCTGAATCAAAGATTTATGAAGTTTAAATACGAAAAAGTTTTTAGAAATCACTCAACTGATGGCTGAGATTATTAATACAGAGATTGCATTAGATTTCAATACAAGTTTTTAGTACTTATCTATATTAAGATATCAAGTTAATAGGTGAAGTCTTGTCCTTAAAATAGCTTCATACTGTAATTATATAAAGAGCACTAAGAATTTTAGATCTTTTTGCAACAAACACATGTTTTTAACTTTAATATCAACATTAGAATAATTTGGAGCACAAACCGTGAGAAAATTGACCTATGGGCTTTGTTTCATCTTCTAATCAATGAAATAAATAACAATTACTCATGTTTTTACTGTAAACGGGACTTATTCGCGATAATAGTCTACCCGTAACCACGAGCGGTATAACCCGTTCGAAACGTCGGAAAATAGAAGGTATCGTAACCTTTAATATTATCGCGAATAAGTCCCGTTTACAGCAAAAACATGAGTATGTGTAAAAGTCGCGAAAGTTTAAAAACAAATAACAATTAAATTACCCTGTATACACACTGCACAAATAATGAATAATGGGTTTCCGATAAATTAGGTATACCGAGTTTTGTAGATACCGAGTTTCAATTTCCAATTTTATTTGTGAATATGTAATATTTCAAAGCAGTTTTGCTGAGTTCAGAAAAGTAGGGCGCTTGTGTTTGTACTAATTATACATCTTTGACATGATTGACGTTTTGTATAGGTTACAATATACTTACAACAGGGTACTTAAAGGGTCATCTTGTAGGTAAGTATTTATACTAACATTATATAGTTGAAACGTTATTGTTTGTTTGGTTAAAGGTACAATTCTCACAAACTATTGGATCCAATAAAAAATCACATTGAGTAATGTTATTATATTGAACATAACACCTTGACCAATGATAGCCGAATATTAAGGGGCCCCCGGAGGCTGAATTTTCCATACAAACGGTATACCAAGATCATTTGCAGTATAAACATATTTCCACGATGATATGTTGATATTCGGACTTAGACTGTATTTATTTAGGTTATAACGTCTTTATTTTTAAAAATAAACTAATCTAGAATAAAATATTGTTAGAGTCCAGAAGTGAAAAATAATAAAAATAATTATAATTCTAAACAATTTACTTTAATTCTAAACAATTTATTTCATTAATTACAAAATAATCTTAGAAATGCAATTAGACACAAACAACCGTTAATTAAGTAACGAATCTAAACAAATTACAGTTAGTTATACAGCAAGGGCGGTCACATAGGGCTGTACTAGCTGTTAGACAGCTTTCCTCGCACCCACCGCAATTCAGACAGTACTAACTTGTCAAAGACAGCTTTCCACATCTGTTAACAGAGTAGTACTAATTGTCCAAAGACAATGATCCACACTCCGCGACGCATTCGTCAGAAATGCGTCCCGATACAACAGATCACTCCTATTTATAACCAAGCGCAGTGAAGTGATGGCGCCACAAAAATGACAACTACCGCCGTTGTGGCTTATAATATAATCAAATTAAATTTTACATATTTTACATTGAAAATGTCATGTTTTCATTTTGTTTTTTTTCTGTCTTAAAAACAAAAATATTTCTAATATTGTTTCATCAATAACATATCTCATATTATTATGCTACTACTTACACAAAATAAATCGAAAAAATATTGAGTTTTTATTCATGATTTTCGATATTACGAAACACATCCATATTTTCACAAATTTCAAGCAATTAGTAGTGCTATCGCATCAAAAAATATTTCAATGTGTGTGTGATTCGTGTCAGCCAAATAATGATAGCCGAACCTTCTACGAGAGAGTCCGAATTACTACGAATGAATGTCAATCCACATACACACATACAGCGGTGCACTCGTATCTACGTTGTATTTTGTCAAACAGAGGCAGCTATATTTTACGAACAAATTTCAACTTGCAGTTTCGAGTGTCGTACGCCGGCCTCTTAATGGGACATTCCTAAAAACGAAGGAAAGAGGCAGATGAAGTTGTCTGGGTCTACTGGGTCATACAGAACGCGATAGTTTAGAAGATAGTTTTATTTACTAAAATTATTAATGTGAAAGTAACTTTGTCTGTCTGTCGTGTTTTTAAGTCAAAACTACTTAACAGATTTCAATCACATTTAGTACTCGTATAGTCAAGAGCTGTGTTTTAACCGCGATAACCGACACACATACGAACGCAGCCGCGGGCGAAAGCTATTGTTATACATTTTGAATCTGGTCGTGGTATGTTTCATTGTTCAGTATGGCTTTTTGGAACTGGAGTAGCGCATGCAACTCTGAGGTAGTAGAGCCACGCTGATTTCAGCACGAATGGGCCGGCTCGACCCGGCCAGTACTACCCTCACACAGAAGACCATCCTAATAATGACAGCATTCTTGCTGTCGTATTTCGTTGGTGAGTGTGAGACCGGAGGCCCAATCATTCTGCATCATTCTCCCGCCCTTCGAAGGCCGGGAGAATGATGCAGAATAATCTAACCAGGCTGCCATGGTAGGGGTCACCATGCTACATTGCCTACATTCACAATAAGCATGGTGACCCCTACTCCTGGATTCTACTCATGCTTTCCATCAGGCAGAGTAGAGTCACTTTGGCAGGCTTAAATATAAAAAAAAAAAAAAAAAAAAAGCATAAACACAATACAACGGATGCAGAATACTATATTGCGCTCAATCAGTGACGCTTCTTTTCTCGTCACAAGCTCGGAAATCCACAAGGAACTAATTATAGAACTATCATGAAGGGTCCAATATAACAATGTAGGATGAATCCAAAATGTAACAAAAAGATACCAAGAGAGACTGGTAAAGCACCCTAATAACTAGACGGCCGTGCTTAAGTCTAGAAGTTATGTAAAAAGGCTTAAAGGGTAAGACATCATATAGTCGCCAACACTAACTCGAGGAGACTATTTAGGAGAAAATGGAGTAGATAGGTCGCTGGAGTCACTCTCGTCCTGCCAATTATAACTCCAACTCACCTGCTTAAAGTATCTCTACTGATTGCAGATTGATACAAAAAAATATATGTTTAATTGCTTCGTTAACAATATAAAGAGCTTAAACCCTAATTGATCAAATACTATGTCAGAAACATGAGTTCGATTCAAATAGCAGAATCACATTTGCAGTTGGCAATACGCAAATAGACCAGAATTAATGCGTATCGTATTGTTTCATTATTAACTAATTTGATTGTAGTTTACTGTTTGCAAGCAACATACATCATTCGTTAATTGATAAATGACATTTATTTCTGTAAGTAAATCTTTTCAGACATTTTTACAAGTCGGACTTATAGCTATAAGGCGCCGGCATTTCCTACGACTCACTCTGGGAAGAAACGCCAAAATAAATCCCAGAGGTGTCTTTTTTTTTTAAGTCCGTGTACAATATTCTGGATTATAGTGGGTATAGGTTTTGATAGTTCTACGGTATATACGGGTTGGATTTATTAGACTGATCCTATTAACTTCAAAAAATTTCGTAATTTTTCATTGGGTTAAACTCCCCTTCAACTCAAGGGGATTAAAATTGATTAGAGTTATAAGTGCGCATGAACACGAGTAGTCATTTATCATCAAAAGGCGCGCAATTTGAGAAGCCTATGATGATGAATGATGATAATAGACCTAAAGATTCTTTTACTTGTTTCCTATGCTATAAAATATGAAGATCTACTAAAAACTATGCATCTAATCACCAGGACTTAAGACAAATTGTAGAATTTTAAAATTCGGCAAATTCATTTATTACATAATCCACAGTAAAATTATTAATTCGATAATAACTCTGTCTATTAATTGCGCTTTCAAAGATAAACCGATATAGTAATTTTTTTGGCAAAATTTGGCATGGAAAAACGTTATCTTTTTGAGAAAATAACGCGATAACCAACTTTCACGCAAAGTATAGGCTGCTTACAGAAGCTAGATATGTATAACCGTGAAAAAATCTACATATAAATTCAGTTTAAAGTTTCAAAAAGTTTATGAACCTTTTCCTACATTATCTACATCGTGTGGCATGAAATGGTATCTGTTGAGTTGCAACTTAACTCTTCCACTTAAGCAGCAGTTTCACGTTGTGACAACTGTATTTTTTTATGTAAAAATATTTATTTGCTCCTATGATATATGTTTACCAAAAACTGCCACAGTATCCATAACTCACTGAATATTTCCACTATACAATATTGAGATTTTTGATCTAGAATTTATTTTTCGAAAGTGTATTTGATGTTCTGTATGACGCATGGCTAGTAATATCAGAAATTGAAACTAGTTCATATCAAAATCGTATCGAGCTGAATCTTTTGGAAATCATTCAACGCTAATGTTGTTATTGACAGCAGTTGCTATAGTCTATGAAGAAAACATATATATACCATATGTATTATTACCATATATGCTATGTATACGTATACGTTATATCCTCAAATATATATAGTGGCCACCAAATACATTACAAATTTTTTTAGATACTGTCTGGTTTCTGCTTGTCTACCTTGAATTACAATGGTATTATCGTGATTTGGTTATTCTTTAAAAACCTTTCATCACTATCAGCCTATCGCAGCCCACTGCTGGACATAGGCCTCTCCGATTGCACACCACCGTGATCGTTTCCTTTATTATTTATTTAATTTTTTATGCACTTTGTACAGCAAGTAAAGGATTTAATACCCAAGGCACTCTCTTCCAGTTTGTATTGGTAAGTGATTGGCGGTTTTTATATTACTCGACACTATTATGATATCTTGTAATGTTTTAGACCATCACAATAATTTTTATACAAAATAACATTAAAGAGCCACTTAAAAATTGTATTTTTTCAACTCAATTCGTGACTATTGCTGGCGTTTCCGCAATCGCGGACGGTACGAAATTACACCGCTATGCAAGTCATAAGTTAGAGTGATTTATACACATAATTTCTTTATGATATATCTTAGAAGACATGCATAGAACGAGTTATAATGAATAAGTCACTACTGTTAGTGTAAATGCTCGCAATTCTGACGTTACCAATGTTTTGACGGGACTTCAAATAGGAGTATGCTTTTTTTTCTTGAAGGTCGAATCAATCTCGGAATTTCATAGCCTATAATTTGTGTCACAGATTTGTTCTTCTTAAGCCAAAACTAAGTTCCACCATTTTGTGAACCTAAAATTTGGTTACCTAAATAATGGTATAAGTGATTTTAATTTCAAAATTGTATAATAATATGTTTATCCAAGTGCCGATAGTACACAGTATAAATCACAAACAAATGAGATTTTTCTGTGTGTGTGGCTGTCATTATCAAATGACCTGGCTTTCATAACTTAGCTCCTCGTATTTTGTGACAATCTATAATAAAACTACAGGTTTCCTGAGTCATGACAGTTTGAAAGAACCAATAAATAAGAACTGATAATTACTTAAAAACTATTTCTTTAATTTTCCCAACGACAAAGTTTTGTGTTTTTGATGTGAAACATCTATAGCCGCACGTAAAACAGATTTCTGGCGTGGCGACGCATGTCGTGACGACGCGTCGCCACGCTATACGATGGTATATATATACTGTCTATATGCAGTAGTGTGTACGGTGTGGCGACGCGTCGCCACACCGTACTATTTTAATAATTAGTAATGTTTTATTTTATCATTATGACATATTTAGTTCCTATTACAATATGTTCTTTTCTGCATATAACTTTTACAAAATAATGGCGATGTTTCACATCTGCCAGGCGTCCCGTGACGGCTCACATTTTTTTTTTAATATTCGAACGAATTTTCTTGCAAAGTTGTTATTGGTATTCTATTTTAATTTTGTTAGTATATTTTTAAAGGTAATCTAAATAATTTTAGTAAAAAATTCATGATAGTAGTCCATATATTGAATATGAAAACTATAGCGGATTAGATAACTTTTTATAGGGGCCTAACTTGTAAAATGCAGTCACTCGGAAAACTTCGAAAAAAAAAAAGAAATATTAAGTAAACATAACAGTTATCTATTGGACACGATTTTAAATCATTGTATTTAAGCCTACTAAAGTGATTACGTCTGATGTTAAGCATGAGTAGAATATAGGAGTGGCCACCAGCCTCATTGTGAGTGCTTACAATGCTTCTTAGTGAGATGATGCTGCATCATTCTCTCGGCATCCGGAGGCCAAAAGAATGATGCAGAAAGATTGGGTATCCGATTTCACACTCACCAACGTAATACGACAGCACGAATGCTGTCATTTTAGGTTAGTCTTCAGTTTGAGGGTAGTACTACCCCAGTCAAGTCGGCCTGTTCGTCCTGATATCAGCGTAGCTCTAATACTAATAGTTTAAATTCATAACTTTCATTACTTGTACCACATCTAATCTGTGACATACTGCGGCGAAGCACTGGAACTGGCGGCCTTTGTCCAGAACTAGCCAGTAATAGTTCTTAATAGCCGGTTATAATTACTCCATAACCGATGCACAGCTTTTGATCGAGAGGCGTGAAATGGTTTAGTGTGCATTCACATACGTACATGGAATATCAGCCAATCGCGTGTCAGTAGCAGACTGGTAATTAGTAGCTTTTAGTTCTTCAATTTAACCATTTGCGATTTATCTCTGGTGATAACACAGTGGTGACCTATTTTCAATAAAAGCAGATATGGATTAAGAAGATTTTAATGACGCTTTGCTAGTGACAATGTTAGAAAAATACTATTTCTAGTCACTTTTTTTTTTTTTAACGTGTGGAAATCCCGGCGTCGGGGGGGGGGGTGGTGTGTCTGACCCGAACCGACTTAAACCACACGGTGTGACCCTCTCTGTGCCTGTGTATTGGAAGGAGTCCAGGGAGGGGATTTCCTTCGGAGGAGGATGCGGACGGACGGGAAACCCATTACACCCATACGCGGCCACTCTCAGGGCCTCTGCCGCCCGGGGCACCGGCGGCGGATCGGGTCCGAGTGGATGTCGTCCTTCTGGGCCTTCTCCGCCACCTCCTTCTGCAAAATTACGACCTCGCAGAAGGTTGCGACCGCGGTAAGACAACTGTCGCTGCCGACCATCGATCTTATGACGGCCGGTAGCGAGAGATCCCCTCCGAAAATATAAGTCACTTACTTTAACCCCTAAGCCACAAAGAACAGCAAAAACATTTCCAAGTAGAATATTCTAAATTGTTGTACCTAAAAATCTAACAAAAGCCTTGTACATCGTTGGCTCAAACGACAATGAACAAGTTTCGGTGCTCATTAACATTAAACCCTTTTGTCCTACATCCGTTTGTAGCTTTTATTTTATTATGCTTCTAATCCACTTGATTTGAATAATATTGTCTCGTCCTTTTGGCAAACATGAAAAGGCGACAGCCAAAATGTCGGGTACCATATCATGTCGTTTTTTTTATTCCTCAATTATTTGCTTGTGAATCGAAATCTGGCTCGCTTTACTACGAACGGTAACCGGTTTGGATGTATACATAAGTAACTAAATGCTTTCACTCATTTTACCCAAGTAAAGCTAATAGTTTTCTTAGTCAATTAAAGGTAGTGGAGACACGCTGATTTCAGCGGGAATGGGCCGGCTCAATTGTGGCAGTAGAAGAGTACAGTTATTTTTCGGTCAATCTTCTGATCGACCGAAAAATAACTGTAATCATGCTAGATTATGTATCATAATTAGTGTTGATGCTAATGAAACATTAAGATTTCACTTTAAATATATAAAGAGATTCACCGTAATTCTACAAACATTTATTTCAGAAAATGGTTGTACAATGCAAAAAGTCTCTTGAAAAGCTCACAGTGGTGGAGAGCCAATTATACAAGTGGTTTCTCTAACAGTGGCACAGAGCCTGAAAACGTACTCAGCAGACCACAATACGCTTATCCAGAGTCAAATTGGATAGGTATACAACAAAAACTGTGTTATTTCTAAAGTTCAAGTTAAAACCAAAATTTTTTTTTTTAATTGTTTATTGTAATGAGTTTCTATCGTTATAAGCTTAAAGGATCATCATCATCAACAGCCTTTAACAGTCCACTGCTGCACAAAGGCCTCTCCTTTGAAAGGACGTTTTGACCTACTATACCACGCTGGTGGCCAAACGGGTTGGTAAAGGGTTTGTTTCAAGTTTTCCTCCTCTTGGCAGTGATGTTAGCTGCTTATTTTGTTTCTTTAGTCGCCTCTTACGACACCCACGGAATGAATAGGGGTGGTGACACTTTGTATTCTTAATCCGTCACCACACAATCTAATATGCTATAAGTAATTGACTACACTCATTTAAGCAACCTATGACACTCAAGAGTGTAGAGGGACGGACATCATAACCCTTCAACATAAAAGGAGAATCCATTGGCTTGGCTTGGTGATCATACCTGGTGAGCCGCGACCTAAGCTTTTATTGGGAAGTTGCACATAGGCTAATCGGTGCGAGAATTTCTATAGCATGATAAAAAATTAGTTGTCACTACGAAGGTAAGTCTGTCATCGTTAGTTGGGATTTTAGTATACTTGTGGATGTCGCCCAAAGTTACAAGTTATATATACAAGTATAGAATAGAGTAAACTGTAGTGTACACCAGTTAGTATAGTTTACATACGGAAATAAATCAATATAGTGACCATATCGCTAAAAAAATTTCTTCACTTTATTTTATGTTTATTTTCATCACTTATAGACAAAAAAAAATACAATTTATGATTGTGTAAACGCGTTTAAATCGATGATCCTTTTAGAAAATAATAGTATAAACTTTGAATTAATATATGTACTTTAAATATTTTAATGTAATCTTAGGAAATAAAGGTAGTGGAATGTAGAAAGAAAGGGGCTTTCTCCATTCTACTATTTTCATTGGGCTCATTATATTCATGACAAAATAAAATCAAAATGTAATCTCAGATTTATTTTCTAATAATTTTTTAACTGTTATTCTTTGTTCCTGACAACGTAAAAGATGTTTTTTTTTGGTAATCAGAGAGTATAATGTACATAAATATTTATGAGACAAAGCATCTGTATACATGGTATTTATTCGCGTCACGTACTTCAATAATCCTAAATGACACGAAAGCTGCTATCTACGAGCACCATCTTATATCAGGATCCAACAAGTTCAAGGCAAAGGTCACATATATGATTCTTCTTCATTCTTATTCTTTGAAATGACAAAATAATGTGGAAGACTAGTCTTACCAAAAGTAAACGAACAGAATGAACGAATGAATGATTATTAAAAAGGCCAATTGCACTATTATCTTATTATTTGTAAGCTGTGTTTCTAGTAGCACTAATCTCCAAATATCTAATAGATGGACATAGAATAAGTTAGAACAAAATGAATGCTGTTTCAGTAAAATTAAAATTGGTGAAAACCTTCTTAATATTTTGATATCCTTACACACATTTTTTAAACATGAGTCTATCAAAGTGACTCGGCCTAGTTTAAATAATGAGTAAAATCTAAGGGTAGGAATCACCATTCTTATTGCGAATGCTAACCATGCAGTATGGCGACTTATTGAAATGGTACAGAACCATTGAACCTGCTGTCATTGTAAGTTGTGTTTCTATGAGTATATAACCAGAGAGTAGTCCATTGCGTGCGGAAACCAGCGTGGCTCTACTACCTTCAATACCTACCAGTAAATGTATATAGAACTAAGTAGTATCATAATACTTTTCATAAGACTGGCTACGGCGATGATAGCTGATACTTTATGTCCATTAACGCTGACAATGTATTCCAATAGAAAATATCGTATTTCAAGTATCGTGCTTTCTCGCTCTAATATTTCGTCACCACAGTTAAATTATATTTCCCTAAATTATACTGCCTTCTGATCTTCAAATACTTCTTTCCGAGTTTGAGTTCTAGTGTCATATCTATTGAGTTTGTATTCACAAAAATACATGTGCATTCCTATTCGACTACCTCGGTGGCGCAGTGGAAACGTATGCGACTGCTTGCTTGAGGTCTCGGATTCGATTCCCGGGTCGGACCCAATTATGTGTGATCCGCTTGCTTCGGAGTTTGGGTGTTTTCTATTTATCATCATCATCATCAGTCTATCGCTGTCGACTACTGGACATAGGCCTCTCCCATTACACACTATTTTGATCACTTTTGGGCTACTCGCATCCAACTTCTGCCAGTCATTCTTCGCAAGTCGTTACTGCTCCTGGTCTATAGGTATCCTACACCAGATTTGCTGAGACGCGGTCTTCACTTCAGAACTCTTTCGACGGTCATCAGTTCTGCAGCTAATATGGGCAGCCAAGTGCCACTTCAGCTTGCTAATCTGGTGGGCCTATGTATAATATGTATGTATCTCCAAGGTCTGCTTAGTTTGGAGTCGGCTACTAGTTCTGTTTTATCTGAATATGTGTTTTTCCACGTAGCGCACTGGCTATTAATATTAAAAATAAATAAGTGAATGCAAATCCAATTCAACGTATATTTTTCATACATTTATTTTCTCATTTATCTCAGGATGTTTAATTAAAATATAACAGAAATATATTAGAAGTTATACAAAATGAGTCGTGTCAGAACTCTTGAAGATATTCCAGTAAGTCTTATTTACTAAGCCTGTTAGCCGAAGTAGTTCCTAACTAACTTGTTGGTTGCATAAATGAATTCATGTCACTAAGTAACTTAAGAAAACTTCAACTTTCGTTATAAGTTTTTAAACTTTTAATAATATCATTAGACCATTTCTTTGAACTTTACTGAAAATATATGAACAAGTCAATGTGGAGAAACGGGTGACGTGTCCCACCAATATAAAGGGAGTAGATATCCTCTGACCAGGCGAGGTGATCGTGTCTGGTGGGCTACGGCCCAACGGTTGATGTTGGGTAGTTGTGTATATGCTAATCGGTGCGAGAATCTCTATATCGTGATTCAGGATTAGTTAAGTGTTTTTTCAGTAGATGGCGTTGTTGTATGTTTACGCTCGCGCGATATGTAGTAATCAGCACAACACAAAAAGTACCGACTGTAGTTTAATTCATCTTCTATAATATTGACTTAAACTAAAATATTAATCAAACAGAATAGACCCTAAGGAGCTGATCATATTCACATCTAAAGCATTTTGATTAATTTTATAGAACTGGAGAAGAGAGAAGAAAACTCAAAGAAGATAGTCATCACTCGGTATGCCTTATATATTTTATTTCACATGTATTTAAAATGATATCGTTATTTTTGGCTTAAATATTACGTCATGACATACTGTGCTCGTATCCGAGCACAGTCATAATACAAAAACAACAAGTACAATATTCTTTTTGAAGAAACGTAAAACAAAGAAAATTTCGTCCTTTCAGGCATCTGCAGTCTATCCAGACACTGTGTCTCAAACTTTTTCTATTTTATTGTGAACAAAAGCTCCGACATCGATACAATACGCTATAGCAACATTGAAATGAAACTATACATTCAAATGTTTTGTTTATTGTATATTTTCAGAAACAGTATTATCTTGTTATCTCTTACACAATCTTTGTTTTTCTGGTTTCGGTTTTTATCGTCCAAACGGTTAGTGCTAGAAAGTTGAAATTTTGCATGAATATGTGTTTTTATAAAATTAACAAAATTCCAAAATAAAATCACGAATATTGATTATAACTAAATAACACATGTAATGATATATTTTTTTCATTTTATGGCATTCCATGTGACGAACTATAAAAAAGTCTATAAAAGTTAAGATAGCTTTGTTGGTTCAGGAGTTATAGAGGCCTAACTTGTAACATGCGCTCACTTGGAAAACTTAGCACAAAAAATGCATGGCCTGACACGCACTTGCCCGTTTTTTTTTTGTTGATGACAACGTTGATTGAATAAATGCCCAGGGCATTCCCTTACAGTTAACCATTGAATGAAATAGGGTAGAAAACTTAGAAGAAAAATGCACACAGGTTACATTTTAATAATGAAAAATCATAAACTTACACACACATATTACAAAATGCATCTCAATAATCTAAGTAACTTAATCGTTTAATTTTATAAAAAAAAATATAAAAAAAATGTATGTATGAGATTCACGAGATAAATACTCAGCTAGTTTTCAATTCTTTCTGACACTGTTTCTCAAACTTTTTCTTTTCCATCGTAACAATAAATATCGATGCACTACACAATATGTAATACTTTTACTACCGTTACAATGGAAATGAAACATTCAATTTAACTCGGGTTTTCTTTGAACAATAGGTATTTTATTTGTTCGTTGTAATTTTGAGTATAAAACATTGAAATATATATATAACTATAAGATATATAACTTGGATTCAAACTGGGATTCCTTTTAAACAAGTGATGAAAATGTCTGTATCGCACTTGACAATTTGCCATTAGTACACTACATCAACAACCGCAAATACAGCTGCAGCATATTTGTGTCTCTATATTGACCCGTTTTTAATCTTATAGAAGAAGCCCTCTTATCAGTGAATGACAAAACAAGACCAAGTATGCACGACCTTGAAAGAGTTGAAGAAGTAAAAGAAGAAAACTGTAAATACACAAACATATATGACATACGAGACCACAAGCAAACATATTAAATAAAGACAACCTTATAATATATGGATTCCCTGAAAAATAAAATCCATATTCTCCCATTTTGTACATATAATTGTTTTCTAAAATATTAATATATCTTGAAATATGCTCCAACAATAAACAAAAAAACTTTCTGCAAACAAATTCAAAATTTTCCAATCCTATTTAATAGAATATTACTTTAAACTTCATTCAGGGATCACATTGTTTTTGATGGTTTTCAAGTGATTTCGACGAGAACCCATCATTTACTGAACCAATTAAAACGATTGCTTTGTCTTGACTTGTTTTGATATCGGAACCCACTTATATTCTGAGCGGTTTGAAGGAAGAAATATCAAAATTTATTTTGTAAATATATTAACTATTCTCGATTTATTTAATGAATCTCAAATTAATTTCTTAAATATACATTTTTGAGGTACAGAGGTTACGTACGGTACTGTGAAAAGGGTAGTATAGCGAACTTATATCTTCTTGCTTGTTCCGTCGTAGGGGTCCACAATTATGGCGAATTTATGGGTCGATATCGACTAACAATGACAGTATATATTATGGCGGCCATATTAATTAATTAAGTACTGTACTATTATTATAACCTTACGTATCAAGGTATCTTCATGGTATCACCCAGTTATGCTCTTAGGAATAGGTAGCTCAAGAACCAATCATGTTCAATTCAACAGTTAGTAGAGAAACCCTGATTTCAGCACGAATGGGCCGGCTCGACTTTCTCTTTCTCTTCGTTTTTCTTTTCTTAACTTTCTCTCAAGCAAATAACCTAAAACGATGGCATTCTGCTATCGTGTTTCGTTGGTGAGTGCGAGTCCGGAGGCCCAACATCTCAATATACTGCCATAGTGTGAGTGACCACAACGCATTGTCTGCATTCGAAATGAGCATGGTGACCACTACTCTTAAATTCTACTCATGTTTTTTACTAGGCCGAAGAGAATCACTTTGGCAAGCTTGAAAAAAAATTGTATAAACTAAAGTCTCCTGAAAAGGAGCCACTTCATTTTATATATAACTTTGCTCAACAACCTGTTTGGTTAGTGTAACAGGTATGGCAGGCCAGAAACTCCTTTCTTAAGAAAGGCCTTTCTCCAGGCTATGAACTGTGGAGGAACGGGTGTAGTGTTCATAAAGAAAGGATCCCCTCGACCGAAGCCAACTTGGCTAGAAGGCTAGTGAGGAGATTGTGCCTGGCTGGCCACGGTCCAACGGTTGAATATGGTTAGTTGCAGAACGTTTCTTTCCTTCTTTCTTTCTAGTTGTGCATATTCTGATCGGCGCAAAAATATCTAAATCATTCAGAATTAGGTACTACGTGGTTCAGTGTTTCTTCGGTAGATGGCGCTGTTCTCTTTTTTCGCTTGCATGATATATTTTAGTCGCTGCATGGACTATTGAAGGCATCAACTTTCAAGTATAACTTAAAGGGAGAAAAAATATAGAAAGTTAAGGGGAGATCCCACGACCAGATAATCATGATATCGCTATAATAACTTTTAAGACCCTTTATACACCTATATAATATACTTTTTTAACTAATTTCTAATAATTTAAGGTATTAAGTTTCAATATTCAGAGGTCTCTTTTGTACTATTACATTGGAAAGTGTATTGAACAGCAAAATTAAGTTCGTGCTTGTCATTGATTTGACTAGTTATGGAATCGAGTTAGACCGTGATCTTTCAGCGAAACGTTTGTATCGTTACGTTTTTTATTACTTGTGGGGTTGGCAAAAATATTGCAGAAAAAATATTTAATTAAACATCGCATTTTGTCAAAGTTGATTTATTTTATCACGTAATTGACATCGTTTAAAATGATTTGATTATTGATATTCCAATGAATGCTGATCACTCTTTATGGATGAAAATTTTAAGCTGGTATTAAGTATACAAATATAATAATTGTATTTATTAAAAGTCTATTACAATCAAAACGAAATATTTTAAGCATATAATATACATTTAATTTTTGTGTGAAAGTAACTTCTTGAAACGGCCCCATCAGTGAGTATATCGATTCTCGCAAGAAAAAGTAGTAAATACGAGTACCTTTCTTCAATCCAAGTTTTCTTTATAGGTACCAAAATTCATCCAAATCTGTTCAGCGTCTTAACCGTGAAAGTGTCAAAGACAGACAGGCAGAGTTTCTTTCATCTATAGCCGGTTCCAAAAATAACGGTAAATTAAAAAAAAACTAAAGTAGTCATATTTTTCTTAAGATTACATTTTTTTTATGATTGTTTTTTTGCTGTTTTTCATCACTGGAGGCTTCATCACGTGGAGGCAATACAAAGTATTAAATGAAGAAAGTGATGAAAAACAGCAAAAAAACAATCATAAAAAAAATGTAATCTTAAGAAAAATATGACTACTTTAGTTTTTTTTTAATGTAAGATTAATATTGTGGGTGTAACTAAGTTTTATTTTATTTTTTATCTGTATAATTAAATTCTCAATTGAACAGTCTTCGTTTCATTAGGATGGCATACGTAGTTCGGGAGATATTCGGGTTTATGTGACTGACCCGTTATTTTTGGAACCGAGTGTACTATGATTAAGGGGAATTAAGTGATGTAATTGTGTTTCAAAAGCATCTAACTTGGCCGCCATAGCGTGGGTCACCGTGTTTTATTGTCGGCATTGACAGCGAGGACTGAATTTCATTCACGCAGAATTGATTCATTTTATATTTATATTGTCAGCATATTTTTACATGAAAAAGTTGATCTACACATACCTAGCTGATAAGCAAACAGGAACATTAACAATGAATTAAAAAAAATAAACAATAAAATTCGAATATCCTTCACACAACGCTATCTAGTCCCAAGCTAAGTAGAGCTTGCATTATGGGTCTAGTACCCATAATGCCAACCCATAATTAATATAAACCTCCTTTCAAAGGAGAAGCGGTTGTCCAGCAGTGGACTGTTAAAGGCTATTGATGATGATGATAATTAATATAAATACTTATATGCATCAATAAACCGCTTTAACTTCCAAGTTAGAAGTTTAATAATAAATGACGGACAATATTCTGATAACTTCTGTCAAAATAACATTGTCAGTTCATGTCTCTGATCTAGTAGGCCATGCAATGACGTAATGAGTGTATATGTATGATAAGTATGCCTTCAGAGACCAGGGTTGTAAGACCTCCACTTTTTGGAGCTACTGCCGTTCCAGTCCTGTCCTCTTATCTAAGTTGCAAATGTTTCTTGGGTTCCGTAGTTCATGACTCGGAACCCTTTTACATTCGTCATGTCCGTCTGTCCGTCCTCGACTAACCGTCCAAACGGTTTGTGCTAGGAAGAATATTTTGCATAAATATATGTTTCTATCACGAAGACAAATTGCTGTAAAAAAATCATGAAAACTATTTTTATTTGGGTACATGACATACATTGGGTAGGTGCAATTTACACAGGAATTTATTTGGGATGATTTTTTGTTGATAAAATAATAAGTAAACATAACATAAGTAAACATAAACGTAACAGTAACACACTAGTGGACATTACTTAGCATTGTATATGACTACGGAACCATATTCTATTCGTGGCCTGATATGCACTTGTCCAATGCATAGTTCTAAAATCGCAGACGACTCTTTTCTCTTCTTGGCTAATGTCAAAATATTTGACAATCAGATATGAGAATAGAACCATCAGCAATTACAGAACGAAACGATTGCAACTTGGCTAGCAGGCTGTTTCTTCAACTGAGTATTCTACGTTTATTTTCATACAACCACATTAGATAAATAATTAGATAATTAGTGTAGGATAATCTATAATATCAGACCATATCATTCAAATAACGTAAAAAATATTTAAATGAAATCGTCTTTAAATAAAATCATTTGATATTTGTTAAAATACAAATTAAATTTCGAATAATTTTAACAAAAAAGAACCGACTTCAATGAATGACTACTCCGAGTACCCAAATCGCGACAATTGTACCAATGATATTTAAGGAGTTCCCTCGATTTCCTTGGGATCCCATCATCAGATCTCGATATGGTAACGATGGGACCACCTGTAAGCTACGGCCATTCCAATGCAAAAAGAATTTTTGAAATCGGTTCATAAACGACGAAATTATCGCTGAACATACATAAAAAAAAAAAAAAAAAAAAAGATTCCGACGAATTGAGAACCTCCTCCTTTTTTTGAAGTCGGTTAAAAAGAAAAATCATAGTTCAATAAACCAGAAAATTGTCAAGTTAAATACTTACCCAAACGATTCCCAAAAGCATTTTTCCCATATATTATAAACGCACGCGCTTCGGTTAACAAAACCATATTAACTCCGGTTATGAACATTAATGGAAGCAACGGTGAAGTGGTATTTTATACTTGAAATGGCTAAAACCAAACACGGTTCCGTTACAAATGAAGATATTGCTGAGAACCTGCTTCCCTAGCCAACTTGTAAACATTATCGTTTTCTATTCTATTCTCTATTCCATTTCTATATTCTCTTGTTTTAGTGGCTAATGTCACTCATCCACGTGGTCAGAACAAAATCTATATAATACTAGCTAATGCCCGCGGCTCCGCTCGCGTTTTAGAGGTATCAAAAATAGATGTTGGCCGATTCTCAGACCTACTGAATATGCATATAAAGTTTCATAAATATCGGTCAAGCCGTTTCGGAGGAGTTTGGCAACGAAAACTGTGACACGAGAATTTTGTATATTAAAGACTAGCTGATGCCCGCGGCTCCGCTCGCGTTTTAGAGGTGTGAAAGTAGATGTTGGCCGATTCTCAGACCTACTGAATATGCATATAAAGTTTCATAAAGATCGGTCAAGCCGTTTCGGAGGAGTATGGCAACGAAAACTGTGACACGAGAATTTTATATATTAGATATAATATGTAAATGTATTGCTATTCTTTAGTCTCGCTAAAACTCGAGAATGGCTGGACTGATTAGGCTAATTATGGTCTTGAATTATTTGTGGAAGTCCAGAGAAGGTTTAAAAGGTGAATGTATAAAAATGAATTGCATTTTTTTATTAATTATGGATTCCTTTTGTTTGTTTTAAGTTTATTTTATACAAAAGTTTAGGTCTTCGATTGAGGCAGTGTAAAGTCTGCCGGGTCAGCTAGTATTAAATTAAAAACATTTGCAACTTGACTAGGGAAGCTGAGATTCTGACTATTATTTTGCCGCTCTTTGCCAATTTTGGCCTAAAAATCGACAGTATCAATTCGTGCAGTACAGAAGGTTATAACTAAACTCACTATAGCAAAAAATAACACAAACAAACACTCGTGCACTATAATATCTCTTATGCAGTTGACTGGTCTCCGTTGAGACTTGCCGCCGTAGTTGATATCGTCTAACACAATAATGAATCGTACACCCTTTATACACTGGGAGTATTCTTTCAAATTTCTTATACTCCCAAACATTCAACGATATAATACAATTGGCAAAACCGAGATTTAGAGAATTTAAATAAAAGTTAGTTAACTTTTATTTAAATTGTCTAAATCTCGAATATCTGTTATATTTATTTAATACCCGCGAACGCCATTGTACCCTTGCAATATAATCGATACTAACGACGCGTGGCGACGATAGTTTAAAAAGTTACTCCATAACCTTATCAGCTATCTGCCAGCGAAAATCCCGTCAAAAGCGTTTCAAGTGTTGCACAGATTACCCAGAATAATCAGATATACAGGGTGGCAAAATTTTAATGTATTTAGGAATTGTATTAATTTTCATATACATTTAGTAAAAAGCTGATAATTTTAAATCACTAACAGAGAGTTCAATTTAATTTTATTGTATAGATGTACACAGATTCATTAGAAATATTAATTATGGTGTTATTTGAGCTATATTAGGTAAAAGCCTTACATGCTTCTGCTGCAGATAATAATAATAAATCTCTTTATTCAGGTATCTCAGAACCAAAATGCAGATAATTGCGGTGTTGAATGCCATTTTATTTCCATGTGTGTTGTCAATATAAACGCTAAGATATTTTATTGATATAGTGCGTGAGATTTTAGTTCAATTACAATTCATGATTGAGTTACACCCATGGGCCGCTAAACTGTCAACGGCGGTTGGTTGTGATGCCAGTTTTGGCCTATAATCCATCATAAAGCATGGAAAGAAATATACACATATACAAAAACAAAACCTCCATTCTGTCACAAAAAAAATAAAAAAATATTTACTTAACTACAGCCTTACTTACATTATAAATGCATCTGTCTATCCATTGCACTTTAATCAAATACTACTGAACTGATTTAAGTGGAATTTGATACGCAAATAGTCTAGAGCCTGAGAAAGGAGAGCAGAAACTTTTTACCGCGATATCCAACATACACGTGGACTGAGCCAGGAGCGAACACTAGTTATCCATAAGTCTCTAATTTCATTGATAAGAAAATACATTTTGATAGTCTCTGTAGACTCTGTAGAATCAGTTTGAAAAGAAAAATTTAAAGCACTTTTATTTACTGTAATTCTAAACATAACTTTGCATATATTTTTAACCGACTTCAAAAAAAATTAGGAGGTTCTCAATTCATCGAAATCTTTTTTTTTTTTTATGTATGTTCAGCGATAATTTCGTCGTTTATGAACCGATTTCAAAAATTATTTTTGCATTGGAATGGGCGTAGCTTACAGGTGGTCCCATCGTCACCATATCGAGATCTGATGATGGGATCCCAAGGAAATCGAGGGAACTCCTCAAATATAGGCACCATTGTCGCGATTTGGGTACTCGGAATAGTTTCTCATTGAAGTCGGTTCCTTTTTGTTAAAATTATAGTAACATTAGAACAAATAAAACTATCTTTACCCTCGCAAAAAATTTTAAAAAAACATTGTCACAAACCTATTCCTACTTGCTTTCGTAATTTTCTTTTAATAAATATTTGAAAACCAGTGGTCGCCCAGTAGTCGAAATTTGACAAATTTTTTATGGCTTTCAGCACTCCTCCTTCATATAAAATTTGACTATGCCAAGTTAAACTCTTCCGTTCGCATTAGTTTCGTAAAAAAAGATTTTGCTGCAAAACAAAGTTTTCGCTGCACCCATTAACGCATAGATTATTTGCCTATTCATCAATCACTAAAATAGGCACAGATATCACTAATGCAACATATTTTGTAGAAAAAAAATACTCGCACGATTGGTCCAGTGACGGATTCAACAGTTTTGCGCGCGCCTGATCCCACCCCTCAGTTTATTCTCTAGTCTCCGACGGTTCGCACGTCCCCACACGGTCCTATCCCACACCGATGTTCTAAATTCAAAAATCGCGATCATTTTTTGAATGAAATAGTAACTATATATTTTTTATTTGTTTATAATTTGTGAGTGCCAGTGTTGAACAGATGATGTGGTACTTGTCTGATGCGGGGTAAAAAAATCATCATTTTGATGATAAAATGATTGAAGAAACCAGGATTTGAGTTGATACTGCCAGGTACTGTACATTTTTTTTTTATATAGGTCGATTGAAAACATAATTTACTTTTAAAAAGTTTGTAATACATTATTAAAAAAAGTTAGCTTTTTAAACTACAGTTAAATTGATTAAAGATATTTTTTTTAATGTAACATTTTCCAGCCAGTAAACACTGACAAATTAAAGTCAATAAATGTAAATATAAAGTCCTTGCACAGAAAATACAAAAACAATTTCGTTGGTCGGGGATAATGGAGTATTAATAGGAAAGCTTAGAGCTTAAGGCTCTTTGCAAGTCATACCTGCCCTCGGTAAGGCATCTGATGGATAGAAGATAATATTGTTACTCACGAGATATAAGTGACAGTTAATTTATTTTTTATTTTTATATTTCTAATTTAATTGCATGACAACTCGATTCTATTTTAAAAAAAAAATAATTATATTGTTGTTTTTAAATTTGAGCTTATGTTATAATATGTTAAATTATAAAATTTAAGAGGAAAAATGATATTGATATTTAATATTTAAAAGAAATTTAATAAGAATTTTAAAAACTTCTGCTCAGAAGTGTAATGTTAGTTTTCAATCAAATGATCATTAAAACTTTTTCTCGAATGTAGTTTTTTAGAAAATAAGTAAATAATAAACATTTCATTAAGAAACTATTACAGTGAACATACTCTAATAGATCACGTTTTGTTATTGTAACTGATAATCAGAGCATACAACAGCTTCCAATTTAGAAATAATATATCACTTCTAATTATTTTCAAAAATAAATAAATTACGTAACTGAAGACTGACGTGAATTACATTATCTTCGTTACAGCTATCACACACCTATTTAAATTAATTTATAAAACTTATTAATTTTGGCAATAATTATAATATTGCTCTTAATTATTTATATAATTCTATAAGTATTATTTAACAGTCGCGTTGACATATGTATGTATGTTTTTCTTTTGTATACCGCATAACGTGGTAACACAGACACTTCTAACAGAAATCTGTAACTAATATGTGTTTGAAAGAAACAATGATTGATTGACATATTTCGAAAGACAGAAAGAAAAAATATTATTTATTGTAACATACATTTTTCAATACATGGTTTATACAGATTAAGGGATAAGGATTACAAGTAATTATAACGCCCTGTGCAATATCAGGAAAGGTGCCTACTTCTGCAGTGACTGCAGCATAATTAATCTCATCACCTTTAGATAATTTTGAAAATAGTAATCAACATCCCATAATGTTCCCACGATGGCCGAGTGCGTGTTGGGCACTGGCAAGATACGTTGTGGCTGCGTAATCTTGCCGATGGGTGTTTTTAAGCCGCCCGAAGGCCCCCTAAGGTTCACGACTGCTATTTTCTGATAACAACTGGGAACGACTGCCTAACGTGACCCCTGAATCACGGAAACTCTCACAACGCATCATGCCACAAATGGTCACCCATCTACGTACTGACCGCGCTTTGGTTGCTTACCCACGGTGATTGTTTTCAATCATCTAAGGCCATTTGATTATGAGCACTTTAAAAAGTAGTAAACACATCAACAACAATACTATGAGGATAATATTCAACGTTCACCTTGACCTGCAACTTTATACAACCTTGTATTGAAATTACTTAGATATGCTTATTAATTAAATATACATATGTGTACATATGTTTTACAGGTGTAAATCTTTCAAGGCTTCATTAACATACCCCGGAGGTAACATTTCATTTATCTTACATGTTTAATGAGGAATTTTGAAATTAAAGTTCTACGACGATGAATATCTGAGTAAAAGAAATTATTTACAATACTTAGCATATAGCACACAAAATATATAGACGACATCCATATATAGTATGATTTCTAAAGTTACTTTAAATTTTTTAAATCACAACCCAGCGAGTCAACGCTGTCAGTTTCATGAGCACTTTTGCGCCGGCAACGATGCAGGGCGAGTTATTGTAAATGACGCGAATTGTGTACATTAATATAAGTTGTATATCTTGTAAGTGAACTGTAAATATTAATTCCGCATTCATGCGCATCCAGTCTTTTTCATTAAGTCCTCAATCCACCATGCCGCAGGGCGTCCCATACTATAGTCGTCACAAAATAAGAAGCCCGTTTTGACATTTGTCATTTGACATGCCGCATGTAAGAAATTGCAAAATCAAATTCATAATCGTATTTAATTAATATGTTACCCATACACTATCACAACGCATATCTCAAATAAGCATCAGGTTTAACTTTATATTGAAAAATTGCACTCAAAAACACGAATTAATCGTATTAGTTACGCCACGATGACAAATGTCAAACCGGGCTTCTTATTTTGTGACGACTATAAGTTTTCCTAATTGTGGTCTCCATTCTAACTTTATTCATCTCTAGCAACCGTCAGTCCGCCTGGAGACATGATCGGCTCACTTCTGCTTTAGCGCGCTGATTTACCATGCGATATCGATACTACACCTTTCTGTTGACTTTTTTTCTTTACGGATCCTATCGAGTAGAAAAACACCCAGCAACGCATGCTCCAACGCATGCCATGCAACGGTGAGTTTCCACGTCTCTGTCTCGTATGCCCGAATCTGTCCACCCTCAATTGCAGATATCGATGGTCGATAATAATTGCTTACCATCAGGTAACTTCTTCTCGTTTATCAACTTCACTTTAGAAAAGGACCGACTATAAGCGACTATTCACTTAGCAGTAAATAGTTCGGAAGCCTTCATTTACATAACTTCCGAAGGTAAAACCCTCGAGTCATCGTTTTTATTTTCCATTTAAATGGAAACAAGAATAACCGAGCTTTTTTGATGCTGACCTTTATCACAATTGTTTAAGCCGAACAAGGGTAAGGTATTTGCGGTAACTGAAGCTTTATTTACTGAGAAAATACTTGTAAACACTAAAAAATAAAAAGTAGATAACATTTTTTTGTTTTCTATTTAAGCCTATCAAAGTGTAATGTAAGTACTCTTCCTGATGTAAAGTTTGAGTAGAATATAGGAGTTGGGTCATCATCCTTATGCATGCAGCATGCATGCGTGCATTGCAGCATAGTGACCCACACCGTGACGGCCTTGTAAGATGTTTCTGCATTATTCTCCCTGCCCTCAGAGGGCCAGGAGAATGATGCAGAATGATTGAGCATCCGGTCTCACTTTTGCTGTCACTTTTAAGTTGCTCTTCTGTGTGAGGGTATTACCGCCCCAGTCGAACTGGCCTGTTTGTCCCTGAAATCAGCGTGAGTCTACTACCTGAAGTAAATAGTAGACTTAAATAGAAACTTTGGTAATTTGGATATATGTTGAATTTATCAAAAACGGACGAAATGAAGAATGCTGTTTTAAAATAAAACTAAATTTCAAGGTTCTAAAGAAATGATGCATGTTACTCCAACCCGGCAAAGGATGTACTCGTAGCATGGACTGTTCATAATTTGGTACTAATCTATCTGGTATTCTGCCTATGTTTATCTTATCCATCACAGTAACCTGATTATTTGACTCCCAAAGACAGTTTGTTGTCCAACCTAAACATTGACAGAGGAATCCGCAGGGACTGCTGAGGTATAGAAGCGGAAACTTGGCGTCCTGAGTGAGACAAGGCACAAACATAGCTATCTATGTATATCAAACATCTATGATTGATACCGCCTAAGAGAAATTAAATTGAGAACTGTTGGTCTAATTGTTAGTGGATCTGACAGCTACAGTTGTACAGTGTATCCTAATAAAGCTGCAGAATTTATTTGTTTCTTTGATCGCACTAATTTTTTAGGATTTTGACTGCCTCGTTGGTCTAGTGGTTAGCGTATGCTAATCAAGAGGTCAAGATTTGAACCGGGATTTGAACCCGAGACGGGTTCAAATCCCGGGTCAGGCCAAAAAATGTATTTGGTTTTTTTTTAGGAATTTCTTAATAGCAGCCCAGAGTTTGGAAGTTTGGCAGTGATTCACGCCCGTGCTCGGAGAGCACGTAAAGTCGTCGGTCCCGGTTGTCATGAACATCTATGGCAACCGTTACTGGGAAGTCAGTACCCTCAAATATACTGACAACTACTTCAGTCTTCGAATTTCAGTTCTCCCTTAGGGTTGCGGAGGTCCGATGCCAGTCGCTCCGTGGAAAAACTGAAATTCAGGTAAAACCGGTTAAACTAGCAGCCGACTCCAAATAAACTTGAGAATGAAGGCTAGGAAGATGATGATTTTTAGGATTTTGATACATCGTATCTTGGTATAATCTATATGTGTATGTAATATTTGTGTATTCAGAATTAAGTAAAACTTAATAATCGTTTCGAATAGTTTTGAGAGGCGGATTGGAATGAAATTATATTTTTCACAAGTTTTATTTTAAAAGTTAGAAATGTAATGGAAAATAATATCAGAAAAACTGGTACTATAAAATATTTACTTCCTCGATTAAAAAGTTACCTAAGCAATTTTATTTAGAACCGTTTGGCTTACCACTTATACTTTGAACTTAGTGCTCATTTTTTTTTTAATAAAAGTATTAAATATTCATCATCGACATCTCCTCCTCCTGCTGATGGCAGTGACTCCCTAGTTGTGGGATGATCCTTTCACTCGTAGGATTTCTCGATCAGCTAGCAAATGTTAAAAATTTGTTGTCTAGTTCCTTTGCCCTTGATGAAAGGACTGGTTTTGCTCCTGAGGTACTAGCCATTTTTTAACAATATAATTTGTTACAATATTTTGCTGGCATGAGAAATGAGGGTCAGAATTCTATAGTTGTCACATTTCTCCCTTTTTGAAGTGGAAGGATTACCGACTTATTCCAGTTAGCGGACCACTCTCCGGTATGCCAGATGACATTTCGGTAATCCCCTCACAGCTAGATCCATTTCCCTCAAAATACTCTGATAAACTAGTCTGGTCCAGGAGTTTCCTTGGCTTTGAGAGATCAGTACGTTTTATCCTTCCACTCTACTCTAGTTATCGCTTGTCATTTCACGGTTAACTCCCTTCATAGTCATATCTTCTTTCGCACAATCCAATATTTTCCTTGGCCTTTATCTTCCCTTGCACCCTTCAACTTGCATACTTAAAATTTTCCTCGGCACGTTTTCCCTGTTCATAACATCATCACATAGCCATACCAAGACAACTTAAGGCTTCTCAACTTTTCATCCAATGGCGCTACTTTAAAAAAAACATTTATTCTTTGGTGACTGCCACATAAAGCGCAGACAAAAAACATATGTACATCAGGCCTTTTTTTAATACTTAAATAATTAACTAATTCAACTAAATCGGCTGTTAACTCTGCCAACTTTAAAAGTTTGAAAGATTCACAAACATAAAAGACTCTCTAGTTAGAGTCATTAATATCGCTTACTCTGTAATTTAGTCGTATTATAATTATACTTTAGCCGTCTTAGAACTTGGATTAATTTGCTTCCCCCACTAAATAATTATCGGGTCCTGACAAAAAGCCTTGGCGACGATAAATTAGATAGAACCTTTTAAATGCTATGCTAATTAAGATACGAAAATACTTTGAATTGTAAGATTGATCTTAATTTGAGAGTCAACTAAAGCTAATTCGATTTCTCGTTGAATTATTACAGTTTATTATTTTTAGACTTTTAATTTTGTTTACTTTAAATTTTATAAATTTTTAGGTTAAATTAAATGACAGTCGTTTTCTTAAAATTGTCGGTCCATTGTCATGGATATTTGGCGCTCCTTGAAGGGAGACCTTACTTTGGTAGTGGACATCGTAATACGATTTGAATGACTCTGAATGACAGTTTTAAAAAATTGTTAATAAAGTTAATATGATAATAATATCAACTTATCTGTAAGACAACTAAAGATTTTGGTTTAATCTTTCGTTACCAGTAATTTGGCCAATATTTGAGCACATATAGTTTTTACCTTTGTTGTAAGTAGATGCTCCTACTATGTTGTACCCAATGAGGCTGTTGTTTTTTTTTTAAATTAGCATAAGTTCTAATTTTTAATCACTATAATTTGCATCAGTCCTCTAACATGGTGTATAGTATATTGGTGGCAGCACCTTACCCCCATATCAGGTTTATAAACATTAAAACTATGTAAACATTGGCGATTTGAAAGGAGTGGCCGCGAGTTTTTATTGCCATGTTCTTTTCTCCGGCTCTACCTATTGTTTGCGAACATGGCATAAATGTACATGTAGAATCTTGACCTGTCACAAGAGATGTATTGCTTGCATCCTAAGTGAATAAAGAATTTTGAATTTGAATTTGTTTTAAATTTCTTGAAAGGAGACATATTTCATATATTAGATTATATAGAAGTTTATCACCAACTTTTGTTTGTAGAATAGTGTTCTATGACAAAAAAAATCAGAAACTTCTTCATCAACTGTTGAACCTGTCTCTTGCATGAACCTAATATCAACATTATTTATTTGAATTCAACCAATATTACAAAGTGCACCAATGAACACTTCAACCATTTGACACTATAGGACCAGTCGTTGTGAGGAGTTGTGAGAAGGCCTATATTTAAAGTTTCGGGTTAATTGATGACGATGATGATGAATGCCCTATTAAATATTTATTTATTTATCATTTATAACAGTAACTACTTTTTTACATACGCGTACTTAATGCCCGGGACTTTTTCTACCAGTCATGGTTTGGGGGTATAGATAGATATTAGGGATAAAATATCTGTGTAATCGGATTAAATATTTGTGTGATCCACAAATATTTGTTTCGGAGTCTGGGTGTTTTTTATGTATAATATGTATGTATTTATAAAAAAAAAGTATGTTTATGTGTTTATATCAGTTGTTTAGTACCTATAATACAAGCTCTGCTTACTTTGGGACTAGATGACGTTGTGTGTAAGATGTCCGAAAATATTTATTTATTTATATTGTGAGGTAAGTGCACGTATCTTATACAACTACACATCTAATACATAAATAAGATATACATAAGTTTATAAATAAATATATTGTGTAAGAATTGTAGTTAAGGTAGTTGATTTATTTTTGACGAAAGTATTAGTGTGTATTTTTTTTTCATGATAATTCGTCAATATATTGGTATTGATGATTTATGACTAATCTTATATTCTTGCCTTCTATAAATTCGAAAATAATGTGTCAGTCTGTTACGCTGTTACGTCCAAACGTCTTTTTTTATAGTAGCTGCCAAAATAACTCTGCCCTGATGGAAAGCATGAACAGAATCCAGAAGTGGAGCCACCATCCTCACTGCCACAACGGACAGTGCAACACGGTGACCCACACCATGGCGGCCTAGTAAGATGCTTTATCACGCCCCACTTGAAGGACCCGGGGTCATAGAAGGAAGGAAACACATGCGCTGGTAGAGAGTTCCAGGTTTACACCGATTTCAATGTAATTCAGCTTGGAGATACATTAATTCTTGAAAAAGGTATAGACTACCTACTTTTTACCACGAAAATCAACATACACGCTAAATAGAGTCACGGGTAAAAGCTATGCTAAGCTAAATAAAAGATTCAACTAGCTTAGTATGTGCATAAATCACAGTTAGTATTCCATTTGGTTTGTTTCAACTCAAGAAGATTGTGAAACTAGTTTTCTTCGTTGTTTTTAACTAGATCAACAAACTGTGAGTGTAAGCTGTACTCAAACTAGATTGTCTACTTGGATTCTCGTTTACTTTAAATGTTATTATGCTTCTATCCTACAAGTAACTTAACAACTTCAGAACGTTTCATTCCAAACTAAGCAGAATCCGCAGAAATCTTATATATAAAATTCTCGTGTCACAATGTTTGTTCCCATACTCCTCCGAAACGGCTTGACCGATTTTTATGAAATTTTCATGCATATTCAGTAAGTCTGGGAATCGACTACTATCTATTTTTCATGCCTCTGAGACGCGAGCGTAGCCGCAGGCATCAGCTAGTTGACTATATAAATATATTTATTTAGTACATATTTATTTACTTCAGCAGCACCACTAAATAAAAGTTAAGAAGTATTATAGATAATTATATAATGCGAAGGGATGAGGAAAATGTGACAAGTATTAAGTGTCTGAATTGAAGAGTACAAGAGAAGAGGAAGACCAAAGAAAAGGTTGATAGACTGTGTGACCGATATATATTCTTCTCTAAAAATATACATCTCTAAAATTAAATTATAGATAGGGCAGCGAGACGATGGTTATAATAAATATTTGCTACATTTTAAACACACTATAGGCAGTAGAGCCATGCTGATTTCAGCACGATTGAGCTGGTTCGATCGGGGCAATACTCCCCTCACACAAAAGATCAACCTAAAATTACAGCAATTGTGGTATCGTTTTTTGTCGATGAATTTAAGACCGCAGGCTCAATCGTTCTGCAATCACAATGAGGATGGTGGCCCCTACTCCTGAATTCTACTCATGATTTCCATCAGGCAGAGTAGAGTTACTTTGGTAGGCTTAAAAACAAAAAAAAAACTTGGATAACACCGAGCGTCTTCTCTCTTCGGTTTTACTACGACCAAGGATGATATTACTTACATACATAAAGTCACGCCTTTTTCCCCGAAGATACACACATTTTAAACGCCCACTTTTCGCCAGATTTCAATGATATTCTCTTCTCTTTTCTCTTTTTAAAAGACAACTCCCGCATTAGGAATATAAATTCCTGTGTCGCGGGGGACTTTACAAACATACATGAAAGGGACACAAAGAACACCCAGACTCAGAACAACAAATTGTGAATCACACAAAGTGTTGTCCTACGTGGGATTTGAACCCACGACACTTGGCGTAGTAGGAAGCGGCGTGGCAACCGCTTATGCCACTAGGCCAACCGTGCAGTCAAAATATTTATTTACTAAATATGATAATACACGTTGGGGCCGGGGTGATGGATAGTGAGTTTTAAAGTTTGTAATGACACATCAGCGTGTCTCTAGTCTCTAGTGTCATTATGGCTTATATGACTACCTTGTTGGACTAGTGGTTAACGTATATGGCTGCTGATCAAGAGGTCTCGGGTTCGATTCCCGGGTCGGAGTAAATGTTTGTGTGATGCACAAATATTTGTTTCAGAGTCTGGATGTTTTCTATGTATAATATGTATGTGTTTACATTTATAAAAAAAAAGTATGTTTATGTATTTATATCAGTTGTTTAGTACTCATAATACAAGCTCTGCTTAGTTTGGGACTAGATGACGTTGTGTAAGATGTCCGAAAATAAAATAAAATATTTATTATGAACGGATCGGTTCAACCGGGGTCCGCTACTATTTCACAGAAGATAAACCTAAAATGACAGTATTTGTGCTTTTGTGTTTCGTTGGAGAGTACAAGCCGGAGGTCTAATGATACAAAGTATCTCAATAAGTCACCATAGTATGAGTCCCGTATATGTATTAAAATATTTGATTTTATTTTTTTAATTTCTCTTTACAAAAACAAGACATTGTACATCATCATCACCAGCCTTTAACAGTCCACTGCTGGACATAGGCCTCTCCTTAGAAAGGAGGTTTTGGCCTACTATACCACGCTGGCCAGACGGGTTAGTAAAGGGTTTGTTTTAAGTTTTCCTTCTCTTGGCAGTGATGTTAGCTGCTTATTTTGTTCCTTTAGTCACCTCTTACGACACCCATAGGCATTACGGCATGAATAGGGGTGGTGACACTTTGTATTCTTAATCCATCACCACAGGCAATAATTAATGATATAAAAATAATTGAGTGATTACATTTAAATGTATGTAATGTAATGTAATGTTTGGTGACCTACTACTACTTTTGGATTTTCTACTCGTGCTTGTCATTAGGCAGAGCTGGTTCACTTTGACAGGTGTATACCCACTCGGTGTGGTTACCAAACCTCACATCTCCAAAACTCTTGCAAGGAATGCAGAGAAAGCACGTAAATCCGATAGCACAAATGCATCGCTTGTCACAATAAATTCGTTGTTACTACCTTAGCTTTGCCCTACAGATTAATTATTAACCATTAAAGCTGAAATACTCTGTTCCCATGTAGGCAGTTGCTTATTAATATTTCATCTATAACAAATTACTGTCATTACTTCCCACCTGCTACCGTTCTTTGATATTTGAACACAGACCGTTACAGATATACGAAAACTAAATTACAATTTAAGCAATTTTTTTAAATATTATCTATACTAATATTATAAAGAAGTAAAGTTTGTGTGTTTGTTAAATTGTAAGGGGTAATCTCGGGATCTACTGAACCGATTTTAAAAATTCTTTCACCAATAGAAAGCCACATTATTGCGGAGTGTCATAGGTTATATAAAAAACCGAAAAATAAAAAGGCTTTTACGTGGTAGTCCGTTTTGCAAAGTGAATCGGAGAAAAACGGTCGAATGAAAGCGTTTCTTACGGACGCTGCCTTAACTATGAAAGATAAATTTTTGAGTTCTAGAGAAAAGATGTGGAGTTTGAAAATGCCTACAAAAAAGTCAACGACAGCATATGTCTAACTTTACTAAAAAATATTTAAAATAATTCTGCATATTTTTTTTATAAGCAGAATTGAAGAAGTGTGTCGACTACGCAATTTCACATTAAATCTTTAGCGCTGACGTCATTTTGGTAGCGAGAAAACTATTTCTTATATTAGACGTTCTGATGCTGTTTGTTTTTGCACGCTTTATATTAGCTTCACCTGTATGTTTGTATTGTTTTTTTGTATGTTTGTTTGTATATTTGTAACAGACTCCTTTGGGCGCGATTTTGACCCACTTTAACCGGCCAGATTTCGTTCAAACTTTGTAGATTTATCGAGGACCGATGACAATACACTAATACGAAAAAAAAACGTTTAAAAAATTTAGTCTTGTTTAGTCTAGAAAAAAAAAATGTTTTAAAAAACTAAACGAAAACGCTTTTAAAATAAAAAGTATAAAATAATTTTAATGTAACAAAGCGTGAGGCGCTTTCTGAAAATATTTCAATAACGTCGCCCCACGCTTTGTTACATTAAAATTATTTTCTACTTTTTTTATTTTAAAAGCGTGTTCGTTTAGTTTTTTAAACCTATATTTTTTTAGGTTTGTTTTAAATAGTTTGTTAGACGACAGACTAATGACAAAGCGCTGCAGCGTAACACCTCATATAATTTAAGGCTCTCACGACTATTGGCTAAATATGAAAATCGTTTTTAAACTTCAAAGTTATGATATTCTAAAGACTTTATCTACTTAGGTTTTTCTTTTCAAATATCTTCTATTTAGAAATTAACATCTGCCTGTCAATGGAAGCGAAACAAATAATAGTAGGTTATTGAAATTGGAACGAGAACTCAGCATGAAAATGATTTTTCACTCCAAATTAGTTTGAGTATAGTTTGATCGTAAATAAAAATGAATTCTGTGACATTGATCAGGTCGTAATTCACTTGAATTATAATATTTTATGTAATAATAAAATAACATTAAATATTTATACTTTCAATTTGAAGAAACATTTCTGAAAAATAGTCAGTGATGTATGGGTTTTAAACTTTTACATTATCAATATTTATATTCTTTATATCACATAGGAGGCAAACAAGCCGAAAAGTAGTCATTAATGTCCATGACCTATTGAGACATTTGAGACTTAATAACTCTGAAGACATATACTGTTATTTAAATATAATATAAATTTCTTTATATCCAAACATTACAATTTTTAGGCTTTTTATATGCTATTCATAATTTGTTATTATAATTCGTTATAAACTGTAAAGATTATCTCAGTTTTGACCTCTGGCACTCAAGCTAAGTTTGAACTTGTGTTATGAGTGCCAGGGCTCCCTCTTGTTGTCACAATAATGCATATTCAAATCAAGCTGAGTTGTAAATTGCTTTTGAAAAGATATATTGATAAAACAGAAAAATTACAAGCTTAACATTAAATATAAAATAAAAAGTGTGTGTGTGTGTGTGTGTGTGTGTGTGTGTGTGTGTGTGTGTGTGTGTGTGTATGTGTGTGTGTGTGTGTGTTCTTCACTCTCCAGCCACCAATAATGACTCGGTTTCTCCATACGACAGGGATTTCAACCATGATGTTATCGTAATTTTGCATTGTGTTCTACTACAGTGATAAATTTTACATTTTTTATTTGCTATGTTATATAATCGACCTCCCAGTGTCCCGAAATGGCGTGCAGCCAGTTTGGTTCTATGAGGTTCTCTTGAAATGACATTAGCCGATCTGCGCTTTTTTATATTAATTGGATGATAAGGCAGAAGAGAGTGCATACGCAGTATAGTATTTAGTACAAAGAGTTATCGCACGATCAGGACCTTTACGTCTTTATATAATTGGGTGGTGCTATACCGAAAGTGTTTATAGGTCATAACTTTAAGAATAGCCCTCTGTGCCCTTTCTAGCTGCAGAAACCGCGTTTTGGGAGCACCACCCCAAACTGTGACACCAAAACATAGAATCGACTGGCAGATTGCGAAATACACCATACGTAGTGTGGCAAAATCAGCAGTAAAGCGAAGGTTCTTGAATAAAGCAATTAAATTTCTCACTCTACCGGTCAGTACCTTCACCTGGTCATCCCACGAAATTAGTTTGTCTATTACAAATATTTGACTGTTTCTGCTCTGGTTAGGGGAAGACACGTACATCGATGCGAACGGGTGTCAAATGCCTCTGAAAGTTTACATATTATTACTTTATTAATTTGTCTTTGTAAGATATATGTTAAAATGAAACTATTTTATCAGCAACACAAGAACCATGAGAACTAAGAATTTTGAAAGAAAAATAGTTAAAGAAACCTATCTATACCCTATTTAATATTTGCAACTGTAAACTCACTGTACCTACTTTACACCACTACAAGATTGGCTGTTAGAGAAAAATGTTGAGATACTAATAATCACAGATAATAGATGATCAGTGCTAATAATTAAGACAGTAGAGCCACGCTAATTTCAGTACGATCGTACTCGACCAACCAACCTAGAATAAATAATAAATAAATACATAAATATTTCGGACATTTTACACACAACGCCATCTGGTCCCCAAACTAAGCAGAGCTTGTATTATGGGTAACTAGACAACTGATATAAACACATAAACATACATTTTCTTGTAAATACAAACATATTATACATAGAAAACACCCAAACTCCGATACAAATATTTGCGGATCACACAAACATTTGGTCCGGCCCAGGAATCGAACCCAAGACTTCTTGATTAGCAGTCGCATACGCTAACCACAAGACTAACGAGGCTGTCGAACCGTGCTGTCAATGTATACGAAATGCATAAAACAATATGTATTTATTTTCTACATCACGGGTGAGTCCATAATGTTGTAAATAAAATATTGACAACTTTTATCTTACTACTTCGTGAACAGTCTGGTATCTTCGTTTCCTTTCAAACCCTTGAGGTACGTCAATTCGAATTGATCCCTCATAAATACCGTTTAGCAGATAACCGTCTTATTTTAGGAAACTTTCATTGCTTTCAAATCTGTTTTATTTTTATAGGATGGTTCGAAATAAAATTTGCAGGGAACAACTTTGAGGCTCTTCAAATTGGAAATGTATTACCAAAAATGGTTACTTTTATCAGTATATACATTTACGACTAACAAAGATGTCCGTTTTACGATGCTTTGCTCTTCCTTTCTATCAATCCCTTTGTTTAAATTTTTTAGTTTTTTTAGTAGTCTTAAAGACAACCCCAAAATATTTTGGAAGAAAACCATAAAGGAAAATATTTTTTTTACCTATCACAGTTGTAAATTCCTTCATATTATACACAGAAAACAAACAAACTCCGAAACGAGTATCTGTAGTTCACACAAAGACTTGGTATGACCGAGGATTTTAATCCGAGACCTAAAGCATAACAGTCGCACACACTAATAGTGCGCCACCGAGACTCTTCTCTGTCTGATGGAAAGCATGAGTAGAATTAAAATTAAATAAAGTTTTCATTTAAAAACAAAATTCAAGAGTAGAGATCACCATTCTGATTGTGAGTGTAAAATGCAACACACACAATGGCAGCCTATTACTGCCTCGGTGGAACAGTGGTAGCGGTTTGCGACTGATGTGCTTGAGGTCTCGGGTTCGATTCCCGGGTCGGACCAAATATTTGTGTGATCCGCAAATATTTGTATCGGAGTTTGGGTGTTTTCTATGTATAATATGTTTGTATTTACAAAAAAAAAGTATGTTTATGTATTTATATCAGTTGTCTAGTACCCATAATACAAGCTCTGCTTAGTTTGGGACTAGATGGCGTTGTGTGTAAGATGTTCGAATTATTTATTTATTTATTTTATTACTTACTAAGAAACTTCTCCATCATTGAGCCTCCGGTCTTATTCTCACCAATGACTCTTGTTGCTCTCTTCCAAAATGTCATACGTCCTTAGAGAAATTCAATATTATGTAACAATTGAATTATCTGTGTTTAATATATGTAACCTTCACAATGACACTGAATTGTTAAATCCGAAGGGCGTAGACCCGATGAGGGACACGGCTACTTGTCAAGGTCTTTATAACTTTTCATAATTAACAATTGTGTTTTCACTACATTCAACTTCTTCATGGACAATAAACATAGTGACTCATCTAGAAAGCTACGTCAGAGGATTTTAGAAAGCTACTTAAGGATTTAAATACCATTCGAGTTGACTGTATATTTTATTTTAATTTTTAAAGCATACATGAAACGTACATAACGAACACCCAGCCTCAGAGCAATAATTTGGATTATACAAAGTATTGTCCCAAGCGGGATTTGAACCCACAATACTTGGCGCAGTGGAAAGTGATGTCACAATCGTTTTGGAAATTTTTAGCAATTTTTCTTAACAATTCAATAAGAATGTTAACATCAGAGCGTACTTTTCCTTAAAACGTCTTAGTACACAGGAATCTCTCTAATTATCTGCACGTTTGACGTAGTGGTTAAGTGGTTACCACGTCACTTCAATCAACAATCCATAATGTCCAACAGCTGGGATGGGTATCCTCTCAGGAGAGGGTTAAGGCCATACGTCCCCACGCTGGCCAAATGCGGGTTCGGGATTGGCCAGACCCGTTGTGGCTACGTAATCTTGAGATCTTTTGAAGCCGCACGGTGCCCTCCAACTACGAGTAAGCTTCACAACATGGTAACAACAGGGAACGACTGCTCAACGTGACCTCTAAATCTAGGAAACACTCATAACATATGCTCGCTGATGGTTTTCAATCACCTAAAGCCACTTGATCATGAGCACTTCGAATATAAATAAACCAAAACAATATTCCTATCCTGTTTTACGAATCTCATAAATAAATAAATAAATAAATAACAATACAACTGGGTTGCGATGGCCCATTGTCACGGACAAGCAAGTAGGCCACTTTTTTGTTTAGCCGCAAAACCCAAGAAAAGTAGTTCTAAGTTATTCTGACTGGTCCCTTCCCTTCCCTCTATGAATATGATGTAAGAGACATCGACTAATCATGACATAAACACACCCATATTCCCATTTATAATGTTAGTTAAGGTCGGAGTACAATCTCATAGAACACCCGTCGGCATGTAATTACATTTTAATTCCCCCTGTTAAAAGTTATCTTCCACAGATTCATTAGTTTCCACAACATTTAATGTGCATTTTATTATACGTCGTATTTTGGAGTCTGGAATTGTACATCTGATATGTGTATATTATGTACTAACTTTCGCCCGCGGCTCCGCCCGCGTGCATCTCGGTTCTGTATTTTCTTTTTTTTTTTTCATAAAAAATTTTTTTTTATCATAAGTTACTTCTAATACCTCCAAGAATATGTGTTCAAAGTTTCATGATGATCGGTTGAATATTTTGGCGTTAAAGCGTAACAAACAAACTTACATTCACATTTATAATATTAGTAGGGATTATACAATAGTGTTTTTCCATACGTCTGCATAACAAGTGCTATTTCTAGGGCGAAAATATCATATTTTACATACACGAAAAACTCAAAAAAATACTTCTACTGTAATGTAGGAAAGTAGATCAGATAGATTATTATTTTTTAATACCGTAGAGGACGAATGAGTAGACATGCCATCTCATGCTTATTGAATACCATTGTTCGTGGGTACTTGGAACTTGCCAATCACAATTGTCTTTGAGTACAAATAAAATTATAGGTTTGGAATGTGATGTAACAATTAAAATGAAACGTCAAAACTGTTTGACATCAGTTTTTTGTGATTCATTATCATATATAACCGATTGAGCTTGACTTTCTCAAGTTTTTGCTTCGGTTATTATTTATACTATCCAGTCAATGCTGTTAAAATGCCACAGTACTTCAATTGAACTATCAATCATTTCCACCAACAGACCTATAACTGTCTCTCCTGAGCAGAGTGGTTTTGGTACATTATACCACGCTGGCCGGTCGGATTGGTATAAGATTTGTTTCGGGTTTTTCTCCTCTTTGGGATATTGTCTTATTCTAACTTAGTCGCCCTTTACGACACCCACGGGATGAATGGCGATACACTCTGTACTCTTATGGCATCGCTATATGGACAATCAGTTCTAATTATTCGCCAATTGATTGTAATCAATTGAATACATGTAGTCTTTTAATAAGTATTCAATTAAGCAATTCGCTTTACAAAGAAATAATAGCTCCCATAGAGAACAATAAACAACTCCACTTCAATAGAACCGTTAAATTTTTCCGATGTATAACATATGTATTTATTATACAGATACCGTCGCACGTTAATATCTACAACCGACCTTGAATATTGAAAATAATAGAATCACAATTTGTGAAACGAATGACTTTCAGTTTGAATATTCAAATGGAATACCCGGCCACAAATCACACTTGGACCGGATAGGATCATTTGTGGTTCGCATATAACATGGTAGGTACTGCCGGTATACTGGGTTGTTATGAAGGTATGATTGTCATGCATCAAAAAAATGTATTTACTATGTTAAATATGCTAACTACATTGTAGCAGGCACCTAAAATATACATTTTTTTTCTGTTTTTGCTTGACTTCCGTGCAATATATTTTGAAGATTTTACTTTAGGTATTATTATTTTCTTAACTTATTTTAGCGGCAACCCACATTTCGTACAACCGAGGAAAAACTGTTTTCTTGTTATAACTACCTTCCCTCTCAAACTTCCCAGTTAGTATATTGTAATTGCATTGATGAGAAATCAGGAACGATAATTAAATACAACCTTTGAAATATCATCATCATCATCATCATCAGCCTATCGCAGTCCACAGCTGGACATAGGCCTCTCCAATTGCACGCCACTTAGTTCGATCCTGTTGTCATTGTTGTTGATCATCATTGCTACTACTTTGAAGTATATATGTATAACTTTAATTGATATTGAACTTTTTTAATGTTCGGGGTATACACAAACCAACTTACCATTATGTTTGTCCATTACGTTTACATCGAAACAATTACATTTTATTTGCATAAAGCGTTGTGCTTTCGGTCTGTATTGTATTTCTAATATTTTATTAACTCTCTTATGTGTAATTTTCTATGTTATATGAAAGGTTGCGTGTCTGTAAATGGATTATATTATTATACTAGTTGAGTACGGCGGTAGTACCCGCAATTAGTTGTAAATTTAAAAAAATCGTAAATCGCGAGTAACGCCGCGAACCGAAGCAAGTCTGTAAAAAAATGCCTAAGTTAATTCTTATGCCATCAGCTATCTTCCAGTAAAAGTCCCGTCAGAATTAGTATTGACGTTCCAAATATTAACCGAAATAAACATACATCATGATCATTATCATCAGCCTATCGCAGTCCACTGTTGCACATCATCATCATCATCAACAGCCTTTAACAGTCCACTGCTGGACATAGGCCTCTCCTTAGAAAGGCGGTTTTGGCCTACTATACCACGCTGGCCAGACGGGTTGGTATAGGGTTGGCTTCAAGTTTTCCTTCTCTTTGCATTTATGTTGTCTTGCGTAGTTTATCCCTTAGTCGCCTTTTACGACACCTCTGTTGCACATAGGCCTCTTCAATTGCACGCCACTTGGTTCGATCCTCGGCTTCTCGCATCCAGCTCCTGCCAGCCGCTTTGCGCAAATCGTCACTCCACCTGGCCTGTGGACGACCTACACAGACAGGCAAAAACTTTTTTGATGTAAGTATACTTGCGTATACTTTCATATACATTTAGTAAAATATTGTTCATTTGATATTACAAACACACACATACATTTTATTTATTTGTATTGATAATATCTATATATACATAATCTAACAGTAAATTACTTCTAACAGGAACCCATTACACAAAAGTTCTTATAATCTAGTTGTAGTGGAGCAATTTGAACCATTTATTCATTGTTGTATGTTTTGTTAAGTTGTTTATTTATGTAGCTTCATAATTGTTACGACAATGATTCATGAATCTTGAAGTTTTCTATTATACGTCACAGGAATTCATTTATCATTCCTCATGAAGTTGTTTCAGTAGTAATTTGTCACATTAACGGACTTACGTTGTACTTTTAGAAGTAAATTTACTAACTGGGAATTATTTTTACTAATTTCTATTTAATAAAATAGAAAGCCTGCATGCTGACACATCTCATCTATGCAAGTTAAAGGATATGTGCGTTAATATCTACTTTCGTGGGCGTTATTTCATCTCAAACATACCTGAACGATTGACTTGAACTTGGCTTGAGATAGCATTGAAACATTCATACTATTTCCGCTTAAGTAAGGTAACGATATATCGATACTGAATACCTAGTTCTATATGCGAATAAATCGAATAAACCTCTAGAGAATTTAGACAGAGCCTGTGTGTATTGCAAATAAGAATGTTTATGAGGATGTATGGATGTTAGTTACTCCTTCACGCAAAAACTGCTGAATATTTAAGTCAAATTTTACAGTAATATAGTTCAGACATCATAGTCACATGTATATAGGAAACTATTTGCCGCATTTTCAAATATTTGTGTGATTCACAAATATTTGTTTCACGAGTTTAGTTGTTAGCTAAGACAAAAATGGATGTATTGAAAAAAAAATATATAGTCATGTATTTTTATCAGTAGTCTACTACCCATTATCTGCTTAGTTTGAGACTAGATGGCGTTGTGTGTAAGATGTACGAAAAAAAAAATGCGGTGACATTCTTGTTTTTAGTCTATAAATCTCATAATCTAAGCAATACTGCCTATTTCCATCTTGTACACGAGGTATAAGTCACTTGGGTAATTCGCTTATGAAAGAGAAATAAGTTTGTCAATATACGAATGATATTTCTGGTACAATGATCGTTCATAGGAGTAGTATATCACCTCAGTGAATTGAGTCTTAATAAGTAAACAAACGGACTATAAAATGTTTGACATTTTACACCAGTCTCTTTATATCAAAGAAATCAAGTACATTTTCACCCTAATATAATATTCTGGCACATTCTAAAGATGTAAATAATTCGGTAGGTAGTAAAATTTATTTGTTTTCATAAAATATTCAACATCTATCGCGGGTCGTATGTCGAACTGTTTACGCAACTTTACGTCTTGTGAAATGAAAATAAACACTAAGTTGTAGTTTAGAAATGAGAAGATGGAATAACATCTACTTTATTTGAGTAAACACGTGTAGATTAGAATTAGAGATTTTAAAAAGTAAACATTTTAATGCAAATGCGGTAATATACACGGTTGTTACGAGTAACGCCGCGAAGCGAAGTTATAAACGACGAGTGTATTACTCTTCGTATATAAGGAGATATTAAAACGTATCTGGATATATAGCATAATAATCAATGCTTATTGCTTTGTCACAAATGAACAACAGCATCATAACTTAAAAATTGAAACTGTCAGACACGAAATACAAAATTTCACAATTGAAACTTGAAATGCCCCAAGACATGCATAAATAATTTTTAAACCCCTACTTCTTTAATATCGATGAAATATGATTTTTTCAAGGATAGTCCGAAAAAAGTAGTTCTGTGTCTCAGGAGGTAAATGTAATAGATAATTTTTATTTCGTTCTGCAGTTTTACGTGTTTTTCCGCGCGCAGTAAACGTAACTTCAACGCTCAATTTGAACACGTTGTTTATTTAAAATATTGAAAGGTTATGATTTAGATTAGTCTATGTGAGTAAGTTACGACTGTGAATGAAAAAATATTCAAACTCTAATTTTCCGTTCGAATTTCACAGCGCCTCTAATACCTTTCAAATTTCATGGAAACATTATGATAGATTAAAATATTGCTTTTTTCATTCATACACTCACTAGCTGTAACACTATTTGCTGTAGAATGAATATGTTATTTTTATTTAATTTTCTTTTTTTTTGGAGACATCAACAATCCAATTACTAAACATAGGCTTCTCTGTAACTAAGATGTTTTGGCATTCCGTAGTATCAAAATAAATAATTCTTATTTCGGTCTTAATGCGGAATATGAGACATTTAATCTTAAGTGCAAATACTTAAAATACTATCTGACTCCGGCCTTCGTACGTCTATACACGTTAAAAGACGCTGGCACTGGAGCACTTAGTCTCGAGCGAAGTATTTACAGTCATAAATTGTCTTTCAATAAAAAATTCTATATAAAATTGAGGTTTAAGAATAGGAACAGATTCAAGTGTGGGAAATAAACGAATTTATGTTTCAGCTTTAAAGAACTATAGGTAAGTACGAGTATATCTAGGTATTTCAATAAGCGTTTATAAGAAAGTTTTGATTAAATTAATGATGAAAACTAATTAAATGACACAATATTTGTTACAATTTCGTGAATAAAATAAAAGAATAAAGCATTCTCTGAATTCAAAAATGAAGCATTTTATTATTGTTAGTATATTTTTTATTATTATTAATCCTGTGTCGCACAATGAAAGTTCTGACAACGCTTAATATTTTAAAATTTTCTGAAATCGACTTTTTCTTTTCTGTACCTTCTTATCGGTGATTCTAACAAATTTCTACGTGTAAATAAAGTGTGGTAGGTACATATGTATTACGTAATGGCTTTAAAACTAAACTTGCTATACATTTCATTTAAGCATATTCACCGCATTTAATATTCAAAGTAAATGTATTAATATTAATGTATGTTACATAGCAATTTGATTATAATCTATTTCAAAGACATTCATATCTCTAAGCACGTCAGCATTTAAACTATTACCGAGCTAAACAGCCTCCAAACTAAACAATAAACACCTAACTTGTGTACAACTTGTGACGTCGGTGGTGGCTGACGGCGATAGACGTCATTTACGTCAGGCACGTCACGACAGAGACAAATGACGTGTCTGTCAAATGTTTTAATGTTGTATTTTACGTCATAACCCATTTTTTCAATACATCGTAAACAGTTACGCGGCTTACCTCACGGTTACTAGAGTAAATAAACAGAATTTTTATTTTTAACCGATGTCAAAAAAGGAAGGGGTTCTCGATTCGGTTCGACTTATAGATTCGTCATGTCTGTTTGTCTGTCTGTCCGTCCGTATGTCACAGCCACTTTTTTCCGAAACTATAAGAGCCTATACTGTTGAAACTTGGTCAGTAGATGTATTCTGTGAACCGCATTAAGATTTTTACATAAAAATAGAAAAAAAACAATACATTTTGCGGGGTCCCCATACTTAGAACTGAAACTCAAAAATTTTTTTTTCATCAAACCTATACGTGTGGGGTATCTATGGATAGGTGTTCAAAAATGATGTTGAGGTTTCTAATATCATTGTTTTCTAAACTGAATAGTTTGCGCGAGAGACAATTCCAAAGTGGAAAAATGTGTGTCCCCCCCCCCTCTAACTTCTAAAATAAGAGAATGATAAAACTAAAAAAAATATATGTTATACATTACCATGTAAACTACCAATGAAAATTGGTTTGAACAAGATCTAGTCAGTAGTTTTTTTTTAATACGTCATAAATCGTAACACGCAATTTAACTTTCATCCAGTCAATACACTTGTATAAAAACATCGATGAAAGTTACAACGAACTACAAGAACTTTTATATGATGTTACTTACTGATACGGAACCCTTCATGGGCGAGTCCGACTCGCACTTGGCCGCTTTTTTCAATACATCGTAAACAGTTACGCGGCTTACCTCACGGTTACTAGAGTAAATAAACAGAATTTGTATTTTTAACCGACTTCAAAAAAGGAAGAGGTTCTCGATCGACTGCATTATTTTATGTTTGTTACCTCAGAAGTTTCAATTAGGTGAATCGATGTTGATAATATTTTTATCCGAAAGCTAGTGTCTCCCATACATGGTCCCATAACGAGGAAACTAGGATTTGATTGATAGGATCCTTGAGAAATCAAGGGAAGTCTTTAAATATCATAGGCCGGTAGCCTATGTTATTTAAAGACTTCGCGATAGATGTGTCGCGATTTGGATAAGTACTCTAAATAGTTTTTCTTTGAAGCCGTTTTTTTTGTTAAAATTATGTCATTATACGTTTTCTTCTGAAGATTTAGGATTCTTATAAATTAATTTTATATTATTTTAATGCGAGAGTTGTCCTTTTTTAATAAAAAAAATAACGCTACATAATAGAATATTGACAATGGTTACATTTTATTAACTCTTATACTCTCTCTCTCTCTCTCTTTGGGAGGTGTGAGTGCGAGACTGGGGGCGAAATGATGCAGAAGCATGTTACTAGACCGCCATAGTGAGAGTCACCATGCTGCATTCTCTGTTCACAATGAGAATGGTGACAACAAATGTTGTATTATGCTGTCTATTAAATAGAGTTTTTTTTAGATATATATTTATCCGTCCAAAGTTACTCTACCCTGCCTGATGGAAAGCATGAGCGGAATCCAAGAGTCGGGGCTACCACACTTGCTGCGAATGCAGACAATAATGTATGGCGGCCCACACTACGGCGGCTTAGTGAGATGCTTTTTTACGGCCCGCTTAAAGGACCTGGGATCATAGTGGGAAGAAACCACGTGAGCTGGTAGTGAGTTCCAGTCTTTGATTGTTTGGCAAGAAGAGCAGAACCGTTTTGTTCTCGTGCGTATTAAATATGAAAACAAAAAAACAAGAAAAAGGTTAAAAATCTATAACTTGGATGTTAAGTCAATATAAACCTTCAATAAAATTCGTATTGCCTATGTCAGCCGCTCTATTCATTCAAATCAATTGTTCAAATCAAGTTTTAATTGAAATTCAAATTGTGGGTGTTTCATGTGCCTCTGTCTTCCCTACCGGAACATAGATATATTAAAGAGATATACACATTATTAAATTTCACAAATGAGATGAATGAGATCATAAATTAATGGTAATGAATGTATTGTTATAAATGGGTTGATATTGTTAATGAATTATCAACTCAAAATTTGATTTAGAATGAATGCAATACAGTAATTCATTTCGAATTCAAGGTAGTAAGGTTAACTTCAGCAGTAATAAGCCGGCTCGTACTATCCTCACACAGAAGACCAAACTGAAATGACAGTATTCTTGCGTGCTGTCGTATCGTCGTGTTTTGTCGGTGAGAGTGAAACCGGAGCAACTCAATTTTGCTTGATGGAAAGCATGCATAGAAGCCGAGAGGAGGGGTCATTATCTTTGAGTGCTGATTATGCAGCATGGCATTGTGGCTTAGTGAGATCCATCTCACTAAGCCACATGCATGCTTTCCATCAAGCAAAATTGAGTTGCTTTGATACTTTTAATAAAAACTTCATATTTATATTCTAACTAATCAACGTAGTGTAGGACGTCCACAGGCCAGGTGGAGTGATGATTTGCGCAAGTCGGTTGGCAGGAGCTGGATGCGAGTAGCCGAGGATCGAACTAAGTGACGTGCAATTGGAGAGGCCTATGTCCAGCATTGGACTGCGATAGGCTGATGGCGATGATGGTGATGATGAATCAACTTCTTCTTCCTCGCCTTATTCCCAATATTATTTGGGGTGGGCTTCTAGTTTAACCGGTTTTACCTGAATACCAGTTTTTCCACGGAGCGACTGTGGTCAGTAAATTTGAGGGCGTTGACTTGGGTTTAAAGAATTTATTCTCATAAGAACATACAATTAGTTCACTTACAATGAGATATGTAACAATTACTTATAACTAATACGTACAATATTCCCCTATTGGCGTACAGGAAGCTACAAGGTATAAACAATAGCTATTGCCATAGATGTTCAGGACAAACGGAACCGACGGCTTTAAGTGCTCTCCGAGGCACGGACGTGAATCACAACCGCCAAACTTCCATACTCTGGGCTGCTATTACGAATTTCCTAAGAAAAACCTGAAAACATTGTTTGGCCCGACCCGGGATTTGAACCCGAGACCTATTGATTAGCAGTCACATATGCTATCCACTATACCAACGAGGCAGTAATCATATGTGAAGAAAAGTTCATCCAAAGAAAAATCCAAAAATCTAGGGCATTAAGTCCGCCGATGTACAAAAGTGCATAAAGTTGTAAATAAATAAATAAAGAAGAACAAAAAAGTGTACAAACAATCTCCAGAATAAAGAGTCTCAGGATATAATTGAGATTGTTTTCGCTATTTCGCCGGGTCTCGTGCCGGCCCGTTTGTCCCAAACTTGACCCTCTCACGGAAAAGTAGTTCAACCATAAAATTACAACATTTAATGAACTTAAATATACAGAAATGCTTAGTTAAGTTGTTTGTTTTTCATACTAATTCCTACGCCAGAACATAAACGGTTTTGATATTATTACTTTTCTTAATAAAAATGTCATATACTAGTACAGGCACTATCATCTCATTCAATATAGCCGCCCAATTTACCTAGACCTCTGCTAAAGATAATCCTTACCTTAGACAAAAGATTAGTTAAAGGATTTATATCAAGTTTTCCTTCCCATTGCAGTTCTGTTGTTCTGGGTAATAAAAATATGAATATGAGTGACACTATGTATGCTTAATCCATATAATATAACAGTGGTTAAAGTATGAAATTACCGTTTTATTATAATAGGTACTTAGAATTGACATAGAACCTTCTGGTTTGAGATTTTGTATGAAACTTTTTTCAAATCGTACCTATCAGGTTCTTCTTTTAAAGAATATGCAACATTCGATTATCGACTTTCAGTTGTTATTTATATTTAGCTTAGACAAGAAAGATGGATACTTCGAAAATTCGAGTGATTTTCGAATAGGAGTTCCGACGTGGATCTAAAACGCTGCAGAAACAGCTCGCAATATCAATGTTGCATATATGCAAGTAAGACGAGAGGGGACTGCTAATGAACGCACCGTGCGATTTTAGTTTAAACGCTTTTGTGATGGACATTTTGATTTGAAGAACGAAACACGTGGAAGACCGCCCACACATGTGAATAACAACGAATTAAAAAATATGAAAAAACAATCGAATTTCAATTTTTCAGTACTAATCGGCAATTTCGTACTTAAACCCCTAATATTTGTAAAATTAGATAATAATCTTTATATATAAAAATTAATCACTGAAATGAATATACGCGTATAACTTTCGATCAACTGCACAAAATCTCATTATAACCGCTAAAAGAAAAGTTGATTTGAATCAAAAGGCAATAGACGCTAGGGTCTGCGTATGTAAGCAAGTAATAAATATTTCGGATATCTAATACAAAACACCATACTTTTTCAAACTAAATACTTAAAGCTTGTAATAGGAAAGCTAAATTGACTGATAGAGTACTTATATACTTTTTTTTTGTAAATACATACCTGCATATTAAAATACGTCCATGTGGTGACGGATTAAGAATACAGAGTGTCACCACCCCTATTCATCCCGCGCGGTGTCGTAAAAGGCGATTAAGGGATAAACTACGCAAGACAACATCAATGCAAAGGGAAGGAAAACTTGAAACCAATCATAGGGTTGGTTTCAAGTTTTCCTTTGGTTGGTTTAGACCAACCCGTCTGGTCAGCGTGGTATAGTATCACTACCTCATTTTTAAGGAGAGGCCTATGTCCAACAGTGGACTGTTAAAGGCTGTTGATGATGACGATGATATTAAAATTAGAAAATACATAGAAAATTTCTATAGATCATATGAAAATTTCACAGCAATCACATACAAAAATCACGAAAATATTGTGTTAATAGCAACACTACTCTATTATTATAAGGTGACCATCATCTAGTTTTTACCTTTTTAGTATAAACGCATAAAACCTTACTACTAAGCTACTATAATGTGGCTAAGTGTAACACTAGAAATCAATCTACTAACAGGATTGCCTAATTTTCCTAACCTCACTAAGTGTGGCTTTGATAAAAAAGAGCTTAGCTAGATGTACAAACATCTTTTAAGTGTAAGACATATTCGTACATAGATTTACCGACACCTACGAATGTTTACAAGAATGTTTATTAAAGGAGTACAGTAGAACTCCAATTATCCGAACTCCGACTATCCGAATCGCCGATTATCCGAATCACTTTCAGAAAAAAAATTGTCCAAAAAGACCGCAAAATAGCTTACATTGACGGAGATGTTTGAAAAACAATGATTTTTATTTCTAAACTTGTACATAAGTAAATTTTATTTATATTTAAAACATGTGAAAATATCATGTTTCTTTCATTTAATTCAATAAAAAAATAGTGTAATATCAAAACGTAGCTTTTTTTCTCTCCAATGGCAATTTTTAAAAAAAAACTCCGATCAATCGAATATTTGATTATCCGAATGGGTCCCGGTCCCCATTAATTCGGATAATTGGAGTTCTACTGTACTTACAAAGTCGTGATGGATTTATTAGGTAAGCTAATATCATATATTAGTAAAACGATATTTAATATACCTTGTGACACTTGTTAATGTTATATTTCCACGGTAGACCCTCATGTAACGTAGCCTAAATTAAAAATATACCGTCGGATATCATTAGAACATCGAGTAGCAGAGTCACTTATCCACATACATGAAACATGGTGGCTCCTACACACAGTGCCGCCGGCATTACAAGCCGCCGGCACATGCCGCGCAAAGCCACCATGCATCATTCCGGTTGTGACAGTCGTGTAGAACGATCTGCCGCCGGCATCTCGTGCAACCCGTCGGCACAACCGGTGGCCTAGCTGGCGGGTTGTTTGTGCGGCAAGTCCAGCGGCATGAATACGCGCCGGTATTGCCACCGGCATTGTGAGTAGGAGCCATTACATCACAACGCGACATAACCAACAGCCAATTTGAATCTGAATCTACAATTTTTATATTTCTCTCTCTCGCTCTCAATTTAAGAGCTAAACCATTGTCTGTGGAGCAAACGAGTTGGTTGAAATAGTAGTAATACATGTAGTATTATATATAGTAGTGAATATTTCCTGCCATTTGTTCAACCTGTTGATTAGCCACGACTCCCACTTTCTCTTTTAGTTGCTGTTATGGTATTACGTATATCAATCTAGGGCATCTTCGTTTTCTCTTAACTTCTACTCTTAATAACTAGTGCAATGAATCCAAAAGAGGTTATCATCAAAGTAAGTGAATAAATTTTTTATTACTATATTTGTAGTCACTGATATCCCCAGGCCAATTTCTAGTTACTTCGACATAATCGATGACATCATTGGAAATATTTATGAAAATCTAAGTTTCCTTTCTCTTTGACAAGATAAAAGCTTTGTATTTGTTTGGTTCTAGATTTTATCCGTAGTTTTATTTCAAAAGTTTTTCTTGATAAAAGTACATCAACTGCTATTATATACCTATAACATATGTATATCTGTACTAAATTTCATTACGATACATTCATTTGATCTGGCGTAATGGAGTAACAAACATGCATACAGACACCCTCAAAATAAACACTTAAATACTTACTTAATACTTAAATACACCGAGTCACGCCTATTTCCCAGAAATGTAAGCATAGACAATGGATCTCCACTTATTATAGACTTGACACACCTTTTTTTTAAGTTTTCATATTATTACTGTATAAAAATATTGCATGACACTGAACCTCTTCCATTTACACTCTATTTTGTGCCTATAAAACACTCTTCCTTAGAATAAATGAACTGGAAACAGACGATATTTGATTTGAACACACTTAAATAATTTCTTGCTCATTAAAAAGTGTTACAATAATAAATTTATTCTTGTTTTACGGATTTCTTTTCATAATGATGTAGAAGTATTTTAATAGGGCATCATAGTGTGAAGCACCATAAAATATTGTCTGCAGTGGTCACCACTCTTAGATCCTACACATGCTTTCCATCAGGTAGAGTAAAAATAGTTTAAACACTTAAGAAGATGTCTATGTGAGAGAATATTTTCTGGCTCTAAAGCATCTTCTAATCCCAAGTATTATTCGAAGGAGTCCTCATAATGTGAGCCCTTATACAGGGTGTTAGAACATCATCCCAAGTTGACATGTTTGTTTAGTGTCGTATGATGTAGGTTAGAGGGACACAGGTGCGTTGTCTTAACTAACATCATCAAGTCGACTGCCAGTTTGTTTCTTTGTTGTTTACCCTTTATTAACTTAATCGATTTGTACAAAATTGAGAAAACGTTGTCCAGAGTTTAGAAAATACTGATGCTATCATCGATGTACGGTTTTTTTAATGATCATTTATCAACAGGCTTTAATAGTCCCGTATTGGACTTGTCCCTCTCATTAGGTGGAAGGTTTTGAACTACTATCCCACGCGAGTCAAACGGGTTTGGTATAGGGTGAGTGTTAAGTTTTTCTTTTCTTTTCTTTTGATTCCACTGATATATATAATCTGAAAATTTCTTTTTTACATTTATAGTGTTTTAATGCTATGGGTTTTACTTTTTTATCTCACATTTAAAGAAATTCTCGTCTTCTTCCTAGCCTTTATTCCCAATATTATTTGGGTCGGCTTCTAGCTTAGCCGGTTTTACCTGAATTTTAGTTTTCAGATGATTTATGATCATATTCCAAGCGTTTGTAGCCGACTACAAATAATATTGGGAATTGGGAATAAGGCTAGGAAGAAAAATCCAAGCGTTTGTAAATAACTCTTTGTGTGTTCATTAATTAAGTAAGAAGTGTTTCACCAACGTTTTGTTATATGTGGAAATATCTGTCAAATCCACCTGCTCGTAGCTATTTAATACTCGAAACGACCAAAAACCGCACTCCGACTCGGGTACTGAAAACCGGGGATCCAAGAGCACCTAACAAAGAGTTTTACCATCCCTATTCAACCATTGGTTCGATTCCCGGGTAAGACCAAATATTTGTGTGATACATAAATATTTGTTTCGAAGTCTGGGTGTTTTTCTATGTATAATATGTATATACTTATAAAAAAAAAGTATGTTTATGTATTTATATTAGTTGTTTAGTACCCATAACACAAGCTCTGCTTATTTTTGGACTAGATGATATTGTGTGTAAGATATCCAAAGCATATATTTATTATTTATTTATTGAATGTCACAAGAGGCGTCAACATCACTGCAAAGAATTGGAGACTCTGTGGCTACGTAATCTGACCGTTGGATGTTTTTAAACCGCCTATTCCTACCTATACCTCCAACTAATCTTCAGGACTGTTATCTTATTGTAAAAACTTGTACCGACTGCTTAACGTGATCTCCAAATCACGGAAACTCTCATAACATATCATATTACAAACGGTCACCCATCTAAGTACTGACCGCGCTAGCTGTGCTTACCCTCAGTGATCGTTTCCAATCACACACGGCCACTTGGCTGTGAATGCTTCACAACACATATACATATATACCAAACTTATCAACTACCTGTACACTATTTGCAAAGTTTCTAACTGCCATTACGCAACTTAATCCGAACGTAATGCAGTCACAGTCGATCGAAAGTAAGTCCGCTGACTAAACTGAAAAGCTCAGCGCTTCGTGACTTGGGTGTACTATATACAAAGTACATTAGTTTCACAGAGTCTGTAGTCAGAACACGTTTAAATGTGCTCGTTGTTATTGAAATTACATGTTAACACACTGTTTTTATCTTCGGGTTTGGTTTATTTTGCGTTAGTATACACAGAAATGTCTTTTCAAAAATAGTAAGGATTGGAATATTTCTTATAAATAGTTCTGTAACATATAATCGAGGATTATTTTCTTTTTCTACTCTTTCTAGCTGAATTTCTTCTCTTAACTCATCCTGTATTGGTCTATATTTGTTGTTGTAGAGAATATTTTAGTATCGAAATATTTATGGAGTTTGTTTTTGTTCTAGTGTTTCATTCCACACGTGATGTGTGTGAGATTTGATAAATATAACGTTTAATCTATAAAACTACAAATAAAAAAAATTGAAATATCTGTTATTTATGTAAAAATAACAGACTTTTAGTAAATTCATTGTCCGTGTGGTGACGGATTAAGAATACAGAGTGTCGTAAAAGGCGACTAAGGGATAAACTACGCCAGACAACATCAATGCAAAGAGAAGGAAAACTTTAAACCAACCCTATACCAACCCGTCTGGCCAGCGTGGTATAGTAGGCCAAAACTTCCTTTCTAAAGAGAGGCCTATGTCCAGCAGTGGACTGTTAAAGGCTGTTGATGAGTAAATCTGTATATTTGCATTTACTAAAAGTACAATACGGTACTTACATCAAAAGTGTAATTTTTAAAAATTATGTCTGTCTATTTGTTCCAAGTAGTGTCTGAAACGGCTCGACCTATTTTGACGGGACTTTCACTGGCAACAAGCTGATTAAATAATGAGTAACTTAGGTAAATTTTTTATGCTAACTTCGCTCCTCGGCGTTACTTGCGGCTTACAACAATAACCGCGGGTAAAACCGAGGGCCTCAACTAGTGTGATATATAACCGTATGAATAATATATTATACATAATATTGTATCATTAAAATTTTGTTTACTTAAGCGAATATTGCAGATAACTTTAAAAAAAACGTAAGTGCTAAAAAGAAAAATCTTTCAATTCAAATGCAAAAAAAAAAAAATCTTTCAATTCAAAGTCTCTCAGTCTACCCAAAGCAATAGCCACAGAACCAAAACTGAATAGACTTCATTTGAAATCCTTACCAAATATCGCCCCAACTATTCCTTGTATTTGCCTTTTAAAATACTAGTTATGAGTTCATATATAGGTTATGAAATAAACAAAATCTAAAAGAAATAAAAGTTAGTTACCCCTAAAGTTTATGGAATCCATTCATGTCAAACTCTATTCTTTGTAACGGAAATCTATGGACTAGAAATCGTGTCACTATTAGTTTCATTTTAACACCAGCCTTAAAAAACTAACAAATCTTTAAAAAAATTGTTAGAAAACGGTCAACCTTTTTTAAGTTTACGAAGCACGTTTCAGATTTCAAGAAGTGGAGAATGTAAATAACTTGCTTTATTGTAAGATATCAGAATCATTTCAGTTTACGATTTTCGTTTATGAAAATAGCTGGCTTTGAATTTTAATGTTATTTTAATAACGTTAACTTTTTTTATTTTTATTAGCTTAGATGACTCTTCTCTGCCTAATGGAAAACGTGAGTAGAATCCAGGAGTAAGGGCCATCACACTATGCGACTGTAGGCAGTGTGGCGATGTCGACCTAAGCTATGGCGGGTATAATTGGTTAAAGACGGTGGTACTTTCTTACGATATCTTAGGATATGAGACAACAACATACAATAATTGAATAATTGACGTTTAACCGTGCGCTTTTCAATTATTATTTTTATCTAGGCAACCAATTCGAAATTGCGGTATAATATCAGAGCTATACGTCTAAAATTTTCTGTCTCAAGTTACGTCAGGGTTCCAGGGACTTCCTTTCGAGGCTCGTAGTAGTCGAGACGGCGCGGCGTGCGGTTCTAGACGGTTCAAGTCCGACTTAGCTACCAACCGATTTCAGCACAAAACAAAAAAAAGGAGTTGCCTCAAAGGTCTTAAAATAAACTCTAAAATAGAATAATTAAGAAACAGACTACCTTCGTAACGGGTTAATGTTGACACAATGTAAAGACCAAGAATCTTCCGCCTCCAAAGCTGTTTTAACTTCATTTATTCTTGTGGTTTTACGGCACTTTTCTCTATAAACATAAAAGGTACATATCACTTTAAAATCTCGTTCAAGTCTTGAGTGAAGGAAACAGTCGCGAAGTTCTGACGTGTGTCACAACAATGTATAACATTGTCAACTTTGTCAACTTAAATGCGGAGAAAATCATTGACGTAAAAATGTACGAGAGTTTAAGAACCACTTTAAAGAAATGGGTTTAGTATTCACTCCTGTCACTTTAAGAGGTAAAAGTTGTAATGTTCTAAAACATATTAAATAGCGCTATCAAGATTCTAGAATATTTTTTATCTCGGTTCTAGAATGTTTATACATTTATTATATATAATTATAATCTCAACTAGAGATACATACAGTGGTTAGCGTAGATTCCCGGGTTGGATCAAATATTTGTGTTAACCAAAAATATTTAAAAAAAAAAGTATGTTTATGTATTTTTATCAGTTGTCTAGTACCCATAATACAAGCCTCTGCTTACTTTGAGAATAAATGATGTTGTGTCTAAGATGTCCGAAATATTTTATTTATTATTTATTTATTTAAAAACAAACTCCAGTTTTCATTTAAGTTTGCATGTGGTTGTATCTTTTTCATTTAATGTACACGCAGTATATTGTACACTCGCCAAAATGTTTGCTTATTGAAATATTAGGCAAGATATACGTCGAAAATTTTATTATGGGATGTATGTGAGCACATTATTAAATACAACAACCCATATACAAGGAAGAAGTTATAAGTACGACACATATAGTTTTACCGGACTAACATGCTATCCGAAACTTAAAGAAAAAGGAATATCTCTCTCCCAAGACTGGCAACTGTAACGGTGACTCGGGTTTTAATAATAACGAAATCTTTTCTTTTTTTACAACTCTCGCATTAGGAATAAAAATCCTGTGTCGCGGGGGACTTTACAAACATACATGAAACAGACATAAAGAACACCCAGACTCAAACAAACAATTAGTGAATCACAGAAAGTGTTTTCCCACACAGGAACTGAACCCCAAAGTAGAAAGCGGCGTGGCGACCCTTTAAATCAATAGGCCGACCGTGCAGCCCGATCCGATATCTTATTATTCATGACTGTTATTGGTAATTTAGCGAACAATAAAAATTCTAACTTCATTGAAAATTAAATTAAGACTATATGTTTATAGTCGGTAGTTAGGTAGTAACTAAGTAATAAAACATTTTTTTTAATTCTTCAAACTTACGGGAAACGATTATCAATGATCATCAGGTGCTCATTAGCTCCTTCTATCATAAGAAATCAAATGAAACTAATTGAACTAGGGAAACAAAAACTGTATTAATCGTGCACTAATGTCACACCCTTAACTCTAACAGCTGTTCTAACGAAAAATGGGGATGGGGCCAAGAGGCAACGATTAGCTAACATCATTCACAACTTGATCGTGTGCCAAGTGTGTCCAGTGTCCACTTACAAGTGTGACGTATGGCTCAGCTGTCAAAGCATAATGATATTTTGTCTAGTGGTGACACTAATCTGGTAAGTATGTCATTGACATTGTCTATTATTTGGAATTAAGAATACATATCTTGTTTTCTCTTGATGTTAGTAAAATAAATAGAATATAAGGGTCAGTGTATCAGTAACAAAAAACCAGAGTTCCGTTACTATTCTTGTTTACTATCATCATCAACAACTCATAACTGCTGGGCTCCGGTTTCCTCTCAGAAGAAAATTAAGGTCATACGCTAACCGAGTGCGGGTTGGGGACTGGCAAGACACGTTGTGGCTACGTAATCTTGACGACTGTTAATGAGTCATAGTAGTTACCTTGGCAAGCGTTAAATAGAAAAAAAAATCCACCCGTAAAGGTCCACTTTTTATAGTCGTATTTTTTTTTTTCATCGTATTCAAAAATAAATAAGTATATTTTAATCAGTCTACTATACCCTTGCGTTGAGTATAATCTCTCAATCTTTTATTTTTAATCATGAACTTAACTTCTTGTCGTAAAAAGTATACGTGGTAAACCTTAACTCATACTTTTTATAAAGTTCAGATCCTTACCATTTATAGTTCGTTCATAGTGACGAAAATTAAAAAAAAATGTCGAGTAAAGACGCAATAAAAATTATAGATATACTTTTTAGTATAATTTATTTATAATGATGAATAATATTATTTGTTAATAATTATTAATTCTTAAATTACCTCAACTTTAAAGTTAGAACACAAATAATTATTTTGAGTATTATAATTAATTACAGGTTAATAAACAACCACACGGCCATTATAATTTTAGTAGCACATTTGGTATATTAACACAAATTAGAACTTCGAAAGGAAAACGTTTCAATAAGCTTGACATATCCTAAACCCTAATGATATGTTCATCAGAGCGTTCGACTATACGTCGTTACCTATGTACCAGTACATACGCAAACCGCTAATTAGGTTGGAAATTTCAGTTCTCCCGTGTAGATAAAATGTGCTGTCAACCATCTACACTTTAAGTTAAAAGCGATTAGCTTTTGCATACGTTTATCGCGGTAAAGCCCGCCTTTGTACAACATGTGCAGTAAGTTTAAATAAACAAAGAGTAGCCCATTTCCTTCCTCAAGAAGCAAAATATCTCCATGTCAAATTTCATTGAAATCGGTTAAGCGGTTTAGCTGTGATAGCGTTACAAACGATAGACAGAGCTACTTCTGAATTTGTAATATGTATTAGTGTGGATCTATACATATAAATAAATAAAATTTGAAGTATCTGTATGTAATATTTAATAAACAATTTTTTAACCTATTCATTCCATGGGTGTCGTAAGAGGCGACTAAAGGAACAAAATAAGCAACTAACATCACTGCCAAGAGAAGGAAAACTTGAAACAAACCCTTTACCAACCAACCAGCGTGGTATAGTGGGCCAAAACCTCCTTTCAAAGGAGAGGCCTATGTCCAGCAGTGGACTGTTAAAGGCTGTTGATGTTGATGATGATGATGATTACTGTTTATAATTTGAAATGCATGTGCATTTCAAATTTTAAACGATACTTACATAGAAAAGGCAATTTTTAAAATTTTATCTGTCTGGTTTGTTCCTAATATCTGGAACGCCTAAAATGCTTTTTTTTAACTAGGTTAACTCCGCGGCGTTACTCGCGATTTACAACATAACGGCATGTAACACCGCAGGACTTAACTAGTTAAGAATAAATTCTTAAAAAGTGGTCTACTACTGTCCTTTAAACTTAATTTCAAGTTTGAAACGCACCAGGTGACGTGATCAGCCGAATCTAAATATTATATTCTTCTATACATACTGACGCGTGTTTAAAATTCTAGAGCCTAGATCTAGGAGACCAGGTATTAACAGGTAGGATTTGCTCCCTCAGCTTTCATGACTCGGATATATTAAAAAGTCATGCAGGGCGGCAAGATAAGTAAGATAAGCAAAAGGCGTATTGAAAATCGTCTAGTACTTTTTAGGATTAGATTGTATTAAAACGCTTATTGTTTATATCTTAGACCTGTGATATCATAAATCATACAGAATGAGCAATGTAATGTCCTTTTCACACTAATATCAGACCTAAATTCCAAGCTTACAGCCGTTGTCTCTGTATTCGATAACATTGCCTGGATGAATTACAAGTCTTAATTTACTCAGTAGCCAGTAAATACTTAAGTTAAAAAAGCAATGGATATGTATTTAAACTATTTATTAAACAAAATATTTTAATACTATTTGTATAGTAAGTGACAGAATAAATTTTTTCTTCCTAGCCTTTATTCCTAAGTTTATTAGGGGTCGGCTACTAGTTCAACCAGTTTTATCTGAATTTCAGTTTTTCCAAGGAGCGACTGGCATCGGACCTCCGCAACACTAAGGGAGAACTGAAATTCGAAGATTGAACTAGTTGTTAGTATATTTGAGGGCACTAACTTCCCGATAACGATTGTCATAGATGTTCATGACAACCGGGACCAAAATAACTTAACGGACTTTAATGAAATTTAGTAGAAAGACAGGTCATGTTTACCGATAACACAAATATAAATTTTGTACTTCAAAAAATGATCGACAAAACCAGCACAACTGCAAGCGAAGCCAGGAGCAAAAGCGGTCCCCTAGCCGAGTTACAATAGTTTTTCGTTTTCAATTCTATTTTCGATTTTATTTCTCTACTATCTTGTTTCATAGGCTAATATCACTCAATCACGTGATCAAAACAAAATATAAGCCAATGAAACAAGAGAATAGAGATATAAAATAGAGAATAGAATAGAAAATGAAAAACGTTTGCAACTTGCATAGGAACTGGTATGTATATTTCTCTACACAGACATTAGGTACATCATGTCATTCAGGGTTAGGTGAGACACATGTAATTAATGCGTCTCGTTGTAAATGAAACCGCAATACTTGGTGTAGAACATAGTTTTGAAATTGCTTGAACCAACTACCCTCACAATGAAATATATTTTTTTTGCATTTCATATTACACAAGATTTTAATACCATATGACATTAACTACGAGTCAGTCCTTGGATGATTCAATTGAAAGCTCATTGAAAAAATGTTCCTAATTAAAAAAAAAAAAAACATTGAAATGAAAGAGCGTTTCACGCATACAATATGACAACAAATTCCTTAAAAAGTCTAAAAAAGGGAAATTGGAGATTTCTCAATAATTAAAGCACTAAGCCCCAAAATTAAAACTAACAAGCCGAACGCCAATGCTATAAACAAAACAGATTACATTTTATCTTGTTAGTTTGAACCGCGATCTATACAAAAATTGCAGTTAATCTATCAGTTATTGGTGCAAAATTCTATATCTGAATATTTCAAAAAAAATGTAATGAATAAATTGAATCATTGAAATCAAACTGCAAATATGAAAATTTAATATAAAGTCCTGCTTAAGGACAGAATTTAAAATTATATGATACTTCATCATTTATTCCCTAGTTTTAAGGTTTATTTTTCTGTGACATTAAATGATTACCTAAAAAGACAGCAGTCGTGCTGCCATTATCCGCTTTCATGTGACTAGCCGCTATGGAGTGGTATACTATGTTGCGTTGTATGTACTCACAATGAGGACAGTGACCCCTACTTCTCGATTCTACCTAAGCTTTCAATCAGGCAGAGCAAAAAAATCCCAACATTCGCTCCCTTTCGCATTAGCAACTCACATGGGTAAAAATAATTGAATTGAAGGCCACCCTGTTTAATTAAAATCTTTTATCAAACTGAAATTTCTATTCACATATCCCGCTTTTCGTATCCAAACGTGAATGTAAAATTTTCCACAATACAAAGACTTATTGTAAATTTTCTCTTACGAGCCCTTTCAGCTTAACAAGGTGGAATCTATACTTTCCTAACAATGGCACCAAAAGCTTTGTTTATAACATTGTCGAATTAAATTACATCCAAGTTGCGTTGGGCGGCAGGAACCAGTTCATTGTTTATGTTATTATATTAATATCTGGACTCGTTCGGGCAGCCGTCCGTTGTTCCATACTGAAATAAATACATTAATTACTTAGATTTCTTCTAACGGGGCAAACTATAGTGAAGTTGAATTTTTGGGTAAATGTTTAGAGATTTTTTGCTGAGGAACTGACCTCTTAAGTCTTGTGTGACTGCTACTTCTGGTAAAATATTTTTTTGTAATAGTATTTATAACATCTGACACACAACACATCTAAGTTCAGACCAAGCAAAGCTTGTGCTATGAAAACTAGATTACTGATAGAATATATATATATATTTTATATTAAATTTTTGAATGAAACACCCAAGCTCCGATACAAATATTTGGATATTTTACAAATATTTGATCCAACCCGGGGATCGAATTGGAGACCTTATTCACAGCAGCCTACTTGTTAATACGTGATCATCAATCATCAACAGCCTTTAACAGTCCACTGCTGGATATAGGCCTCTCCTTGAAAAGGAGGTTTTGCCTACTATACCACGCTATCCAGACGGGTTAGTATAGGGTTGGTTTCAAGTTTTCCTTCTCTTTGCATTGATGTTGTTTAGCGTAGTTTATCCCTTAGTCGCCTTTTACGACACCCGCGGGATGAATAGGGGTGGTGACACTCTGTATTCTTAATCCGTCACCACACGGACAAGGATACGTGATCCTATTTGTTAATAGACACACACAACTCAAAAGATACAAGTACATGAAAGTAACGATTAAATTTGATTATTTTTATTGTGACCTGAACGTACTCATCACGACCTAAATAGCTTGAAAGTATTTTTATCCTAAATAGACTGAATCCGAACTCAATACAAGGATCAAGTTTCACTAGTGAATTATATTAAGATGAGATGTAATTATACTAACAAAACCGACATCTGAGCTGTTGCCCGTTGAAACTTGAACCCAGTTGCCGTCCGTTAATCTATTTATATTTACATGATATTACTTAATTAAGTTATCTTTTAATAAATATTAACTCGAGAGTCCAACTTTATTGCAAACGCAACTTTTGTTAAGCATAAATAAGCCTGAAGCTCTTTGCCGATGGTTAATTTTAGTTTGATGACCGTTTCTTTGTAAGGTGCTCTTCGTTTTATATTAAAATCAATTAAGATTAAAATTTACAAAATAAAATAAATAACTATATCGGACATCTTTACACACAACACCATCTAGTCCCCAAACTAAGCAGAACTTGTATTATGGGTAACTAGACAACTGGTATAAATACATAAACATACTTTTTTTTGTAAATACATATATATTATAAATAGAAAGCACCCAAACTTTGAAACAAAAATTTACGGATCACACAAACATTTGGTCCGACCCAGGAATCGAACCCGAGACCTCTTGATCAGCAGTCGCATACGCTAACCACTAGACCAACGAGGCAGTTAAGCTGGTTCACAATATTAAGCGTCGCAAATGGTTTCACTTATGATGCACCACTTGCTTTTAAATCTTTCTCTGAAATGTAATCATTTTTGAACGAAGCAAAAACTTGGGATAAAAGAAACGGATAAAGGAGAGGAATCTGTCCATGTGATTCAAGAATCCAAAGCAACACAGATGTCCATATTCAATATAGCGATAAAATTCTAAATTATTTCAAAACTTCAATATTCTTTATGTCAGAAATATTAGAAATTATAGAGGTTGCAAGGAAGTGCAAAGTATTTTCTTCCATTCTTATAGTTATTAGGTTTTTGAATACTCGATACCATAATTTACGAAAAAATCCAAGTTTCATGTATATTTTATTATTCATGCACAAAGTTCCGCAGTTTTTCCTTGAAATCCTTAGTTATACTACAACTTCATGATCTGAAGATTTATAAGATTGACCTCGACCTGAAATATCTTTGCAATTCAAATTTTGCATCTTACATTCAGTAGATCTTAGGACATCGTACTTGCTGTTTGACGTTTTAATAAACTTACTTATTTATGAAACATGAACTTACAAATATGTTTGTTGCATGGCATAGATTTGAATTTGCTTTTATTTATTTTTTATTATTATTCCATGTGCTTTTCTGGGTTATGGCAGTTTAAGTAAAATTTATAAATGACCGGTATGACAACATAAAGACTAAAATTTTCATATTTTTTATGGTGAATAATTTGTATCTTATTATCTATTATATTTCATCAAAAACCTATAATAGTCCCGTGCTGGACATGGGCCTCATTTTACAAATAAGATTTTGTCCCACCCGTCATTTACACTGTTTACATTTGTCGTACATTTTTGAAAATCCTGCTCGAAAAAAAACTTTTTTTCTGACCCTTAAAACTCTTATGTGACAAGCTGAACACAACTGTTTTTTGTATATGTGTATGATTAAGTTCTTGTAGAAGAAAACCTCTTTTTCGATGACTACCAAATTTTTTTTTATATAAAATGGATTTTCACAGAAAAAACAGTTATACATGCAAACGCTTATGCAAATACTACTACTATAATCTTATTGTAGTACTCATTCTATTCTAAAATAACTTAGAATATTTCCTGTTAGCACGGGCTGCAGAAATATGTAGAATTCCACTGCAATAATCAAATATAGACTATGTCTTAATAAATATAACTCTCAACTCAGACGTGTATTAAAAGTACGATTCCCTCACAAGTGTATTAAATTTCATTTGTAATCCTGTATAAAATTTTATTGGTTTATATTTTCTGCGTTACCGCAGTATTCGTTCCATCAAAGAATTTTCTCATATGCATAAATATTGCATTTTTGTCAGGAATGGTATTTTAAATTTCATCTATAGTTAAAGGTTTTCCCTACGGAAGTAAAGAAAATATTATACGTTAGTTAGCATAGCTGCAAAAACAACTATTTTGTGTCAAATAAAAATAAAAGTATTCATGTTTTGAAATAATTATGTCTATTTTTCTCTCAAAAATAAACGCTTAAACATCTAAAAATCAAGGAAAAAACATCTTTTCTAAAACACTCAACTGTCAATACAGTATTAGAAACAAATTTATAAGTCACCGTCTGAAATTTGTATATTTTCAATAAATTCTTTTCCAACTATTTCCCTTCTGACGTCATCGTACTATGGTAAACCACCATCATTATTATCAATAGGTTACCCGTATCCGTAAACCCCTATAACTTGAGTTGGGTTGCTTAGATAAGGAAGGGATACGATTCCCTTCCCACATACGCCATGAAACACGGTATTTATTACGCTAGTTTTCTATTCGAAATTGAACCTTATGACCTTAAGAAAACAGTTTCACAGGTTAACAGGTTAGTAGAAGCGCATAAATATACAGGATTGCTATTGGTGAAGGCCGGAATAAATGAAAATGTCACCTTTGCAAAGTCAACATTTTTTGTAGAATTATTATGTTCTGATGACAATGGATTAAATCTTTTAAGAGTCTGCCATAGTGAATCTATTCTAACTCATGGAAAGCATGAGTAGAATTGAAGAGTACTAGTCACCATATTAATTGCAAATGCAGATAATGTAGCATGGTGACCCACACTATGACAGCCTATTGAGATCCTTCTGCATCATGAGATTAATTACCAAGAGTTAGTAAAGTAATTGGTATTAATCAAATATAGTCTTCCTTATGACAGATTCACAAGAGATAATATAATATGATGACAATTAATTTATAGATAGATAAATAAAAATTATAATATAGATTTTAATTTAGTTTTTTTCAAGATTTTGAGATTGAGCAGTTGATTTAGTTGTTAACAACTCTGACTGCACAACCAGTGATTGTGAATTCGATCCCATCCATGAAAAATTTACATTTTTCAATGAGTATGATACTTTATTATAAATTTGGGTAAAATCTACAGTATCTATGTATTTAGAAATGAGTGTACTTATTTCCATCTTCTGTCAAGTTATTATTACTAAGAGCCCAAGCATTATGAAGATAGGGTTTTAAATAAATACCTATTAATTGTCAATCGCAAGTATACTTACGTATACTTTATAAATTATCATCATCTTCATCAGCCTTTCGCAGTCCACTGCTGGACATAGGCACCATATAAATTATATATAACTAGCTGACCCGTGCCCACTTCGTTGGGCATAACTTAAATATAAAAGTCAGACATACTCGTATGCTGTCGTTGACTTTTTTGTAGGCATTTTCAAGCTCCACATCTTTTCTCTAGAACTCAAAAATATATCTTTCATAGTTAAGGCAGCGTTCGTAAGAAACGCTTTCATTCGACCGTTTTTTTTCCGATTCTTTGCAAAACGGACTGCCACGTAAAAGCCTTTTTATTTTTCGGTTTTTTATATAACCTATGACACTCAGCAATAATGTGGCTTTCTATTGGTGAAAGAATTTTTAAAATCGGTTCAGTAGATCCCGAGATTACCCCTTACAATTTAACAAACACACAAACTTTACTTCTTTATAATATTAGTATAGATAAAAAGCATCTTACTAGGCCACCATAGTGTGGGTTACAGTACTGCATTATCTCCATTGGCAGTGACGACGGTGACCGCCACTCCCGAATTCTGTTCATGCTTTCCATCAGGCAGGATAAAGTAATTTTGAAGGCTAATATAAAACAATATATTATCCAATAACCTCAAATACCATGCAATAACGGAATTCTCGAAGCAAGTTTCTTACCAATGTTAACCTTTTATAGACTTTATTTTTATAGGCCAAAGTAATCAAGCTTTAGTCATAAATTTTATTTACTTCTGTTGGACTTGTCGTCTTTCACAGAATCTTTTATTTGTGTTTTGTAGGAGCCACTGATGGATTAGATTTAAGTTTAACCTAGACATCGTGGTACAATTCGCTTAGTCACTTTATTTAGGTTTCAAGTTGCGACGTGTAAATATCGACTAGCTAATCAATCTATTTTTAACTTGACATATCTTCTATTGGCCTCTCTGTATCTTTACTAGGGAGTTTGCTGCGAAAATCGGCTATAGAGCCATCTCCGGGTGCATCAGCGCCAAGCCCTAGAGGGGTCTAAGTGGTCGCCATGGCCAAAATCGATCTAATTATTACAGGTACAGCGTAGATAATTAAGTGATGCCCGTAAATAGACACTACCTACGCGAAAATCTCATACAAATCGGTCCAGTCATTTCGGAGGAGTGGAAACAAACACTGCGATACGACAATTTTACATATTAGAGATTTCTATATTTTGGTAAATAAATGATCATAATTATATTAGTAAGTGCTGAATAACATGTTGTTATATTTTTAAACAATAAAAATCATGCATATATTACACTCAAACAGAATAAATTATGATCACGCTGTTTACGCAATTGTTGATTCTGGGTAGCTATTGACTACCTCTGACATAACTAGGTGAGATTGCCTACATTCAAAATCACTAAACATTAGACGACAAGTCAAAACATGTCCTTGTTTTATCCTTCAAATTGTCTCGTCACTCGTTACAGCATCATCTTGGTTCTAATATTTCTAATTCATTGTTAAATAGCTGAACGTCACACTTTAGAAACGACGACATTAACTTTAATTAAATATTACATATTCACGATCCGTTCTATATTGCCTGACGTTAGACTGAGATTATATAGCTTGTGACGTCATCGTTTAGTAATTAACACGGCCTTGCTCTTTAATGGCCAATGCACGACATGTCTATTTATACCTTGAAATGCATTACATCAGCATGCTTTAATAATTAACTGCTAGATATAGGCCTCTCCTTAGAAAGAAGATTGATTTGGCCTACTTTACCACTCACTAAGAGGACGAGTAGTTATAGGGTTTGTGAATATTCCTACTCTTTGCAGTGCTGTTATTATTCCTAGTTCATTCCCTTTTTTGGCTCTTACGACATTCCGGAATGTTTTAGTAGGTAATAGAGCCACGCTGATTTCAGCACGAATGGTTTGGCTCGACCAGGGCTCACCTATGTGATGGTAGTACTGCCCCGTCGAGCGGTTTGGCTACGAATGGTTTGGCTCGACCAGGGCAGTACTACCATCACCTATGTGATGGTAGTACTGCCCCGTCGAGCGGTTTGGCTACGAATGGTTTGGCTCGACCAGGGCAGTACTACCATCACCTATGTGATGGTAGTACTGCCCCGTCGAGCGGTTTGGCTACGAATGGTTTGGCTCGACCAGGGCAGTACTACCATCACCTATGTGATGGTAGTACTGCCCCGTCGAGCGGTTTGGCTACGAATGGTTTGGCTCGACCAGGGCAGTACTACCATCACCTATGTGATGGTAGTACTGCCCCGTCGAGCGGTTTGGCTACGAATGGTTTGGCTCGACCAGGGCAGTACTACCATCACCTATGTGATGGTAGTACTGCCCCGTCGAGCGGTTTGGCTACGAATGGTTTGGCTCGACCAGGGCAGTACTACCATCACCTATGTGATGGTAGTACTGCCCCGTCGAGCGGTTTGGCTACGAATGGTTTGGCTCGACCAGGGCAGTACTACCATCACCTATGTGATGGTAGTACTGCCCCGTCGAGCGGTTTGGCTACGAATGGTTTGGCTCGACCAGGGCAGTACTACCATCACATAGGTGATGGTAGTACTGCCCTGTCGAGCCAAACCATTCGTGCTGAAATCAGCGTGGCTCTATTACCTACTAAAACATTTTGGAATGTCGTAAGAGCCAAAAAAGGGAATGAACTAGGAATAATAACAGCACTAATCTAAAATGGCAGCATTCATGCTTCTTTCATTGTTAAGTGTCTTTATTTGTGAGACATGAGGCACAATCATTCTCCAGATGCCGGGGGGAGAGGGGAAGAGGAGACCCAAACCATGGAGGCTTATCATACATATCACGAAGCCTCCATGATGTGGGTCACCATGCTGCATTATTGCACTTACGTGGAGGATGGTGGCTCCTACTCCTGGATTTGACTCATGCTTTCTATGAGGAAGAGTAGAGTTACTTTCTTAGGCTTAAATATAAATTGAATAGAGATCATTCTACTCTATTTGTGAAGTCGTGGTTGACTTTGTTCGTGTGGTTGTTCCCATAACTGACAAGTATGTTAAGTATGGGATAAGTATGTTATATATTTGTAATATATAATATATTTCAGCCATCTTACACACAACGCCATCTAGTATATAACTTTGTTTGCATATTTAAGTGTATTTGAATTCCTACCAACTCCGTCAATGACGTGCCTCCTTCGACGTAAATAATTTCTATTGGTTAAATCTCGAAATACGAAACCTGAGATAGATTGAGTTATCTATGCCGCCATTTGTAACGATAGCCGCAATCATTCTATCAGCCAGGATAGATAGCAGAGGCAGAAGGTAGAAGGATAGGGCTGCTTTGCTGAGACACCAGTATGATAGATAAATAGCGTGAGCATTAGATCAGATCTTGATCAAAGATATGAGAACTAAAAAAAATTCATACATTCAAGTCTTCAAAAGACTTGAATTTTTCGAAACATTTTTGATTATTATTCTACTAATTTAAATAATATTATCTCTCAAGTTCACCGATTAATTAATTAACTCGGATCTAAAGAAAACGTAAAAATTTGAATTACGCAACAAAGTTTCTGTGTTACAAATAATTAAGATAAAATATCCAGAACCATTCTCATTTTAAAATGAATAGGAACATAACAGTTAAGTATAATTATATAAATCTGCATCTCAATTAATACAACACAGGCCATCGCTCGCTAATGACCGAGGAGGGAATTGGAGTGAAAACAGCCCATTTGGCTGGCACTCAATATAACTGTAAGTATAAAATAAATTTAAACAGGGGATTCAAAGTAAATTTTCACTGTAATCGTTGATTGCGGTACTGAATGACCTTATTTGGTGCGAATTTTAAGAAAAAAAGGAATTGATGAATTGTACAAATATAAATAAGGAAATATAAATATTTCGGACATTTTACACACAACATCATCTAGTCCCAAAGTAAGCAGAGCTTGTGTTATGTGTACTAAATAACTGATATAAATACATAAACATACTTTTTTTTTGTAAATACATACATATTATACATAGAAAAACATTTATTTGTGACTCCCAGACTCCAAAACAAATATTTGTGGATCACACAAATATTTGTTCTGACCCAGGAATCGAACACGAGACCTCTTGATCGGCAGCCGCATACGCTAACCACTAGACCAACAAGGCAGATGTTTTAAGATACATGCATTAAAAGCTAATGGTATCAACATTAGGTTCTGTAATAAATGTTGAATTCTAAACAACAATAACAACAGCCTTCTACAGTCCACTGCTGGACATAGGCCTCACCTTAGAAAGGAGGTTTTGGCCTATTAAACCACGCTGGCCAGACGGGTTTGTATAGGGTTGGTTTCAAGTTTTCCTTCTCTTTGCATTGATGTTGTCTTGCGTAGTTTATCCCTTAGTCGCCTTTTACAACACCCGCGGGATGAATAGGGGTGGTGACAATTTGTATTCTTAATCCGTCACCACACGGACAGAATGAATTCTAAAACTGGGTTTTAATTTGCACAACAGCCCAATATCAACTGTTGGGCTGTGGCACACCAAGCACGATCAGCTCGTTTGATCGGAGGATCCTCCCTTTGTGTAAGAGAGACATGATACTGTTCCTCCACAAAGTTTAAAATACAGTTTCTTCACATAGGAGATATAATCCAATACTGGAACTAAATATATACTAGCTTTTGGGGGCAGTTCCGCCCTCAAGTATATACATAGGTTATCGAGATATAGATAATTTAAATTTATACAGATATTCATCCAAATCAGTGAAACGGCTTAGCCGTGAAATCGTAACAGACAGAGCTATTTTTAGGTTTATAATGTTGGTATGGAAGTATGGATTTTAATCGTATACCTTTTTTGTTTCAGGTAACGTCACATTCACTTCAAAACTACCCACATTTTAGAAAAAGAAAATGTTAAAAGTATTTTCAGCAAATACATTAGACGTGGGTAAAAGCCTAATACGGGTCGTTGCTTTAAAACTTACACGACTTAAACCAGGTCTGTAATGTACACAGGTAAGTCCGTCCCTAACGGTAAAATAAAATAAAAACAAACTGTATTGTACCTTATTGCCAAGATTAAGGACTTTCTCCCTTCACATATTTGCTGCCTAAAAATAGAACTTGTTTTTATACAAAATGTGTTGTAGCTATGTGTGTGCGTTTTACCTTCTTTTACCCTCATTATACACAATTATCTGACTCTCGTAAGCGAAATACGTTATAATTATCGTAATGTGTTGCCTCCTCACTTTGCTTAATGTTTTCATAATGTTAACGTGTTATTTGATTTAATACTTTAAAAGGTAACGTATGTTTGTGATCTTTAAAGGGTAATAAAATAAATCTTATGAATATTATGGAAAAAGTTTATGGTTTCTTTAGATATTTTTCTCAATTTTTTTTTCTTCTTAGCCTTTATTCCCAATATTATTTGGGGTCGGCTACTAGTTCAACCAGTTTTACCTGAATATCAGTTTTTCCACGGAGCGACAGGCATCTCTTTGAATGACTTTAAAAGTAAGAAGCTATGTTTAACATGACCTGTAAGTCACCGTAAATAGTGGAAGTAACTTACTAAGGTAACAAGGTAGAAGAGCCGGTTTGACCTGGGCAGTACTACCCTCATACAGAAAAATAGGTCCAAATTATATTTCTTATCCGAATTTTAAATATGTCCGACATTAAAGATGAAGCCTATTCACTAAAATAAAGATAAACATTACATACTTGTATGATAAACAAAACCACACACTTTGTAGTCGGAAAGTGGTATTTTTAAGTCCTCATTTACATATAAATAACATTCTATCAGTTTCGCCTCAAGCTCCTGTTTCGTTACATGAGAAAAACAGTGTACAAGGACGGTTAAGTAATTATATTAAACCCTTCACTCATTGAAGCTTTAGGTAGGCTGTCAGTGATAGATACAGGTGTGGCTACTTATACCTCTACCCTGGGGTGCTTAGTGTTTTAGGTACCGATTTTATGGAATTATATGTAAACGAGCTTTATAAAGAATGATAATTCCCAGTCTAACGGTTACCTATAAAAACTCATAAGGAGATAGATAAATGTTTACTTTCAAACTTTTTCGGTTATGCGTTTAAAGTTTTCGTGACATTGGACTTTTTTTATTATGTATTTAACTTTATAGCAGACGGGACTCCTGTTTTTTTTTTCTATTTTATTTCAAAAACATACAGTATCTTATGACAAATTAACTTGTAATTAAATTATTATAAACCATTAACATCATTTTACATTTAAGTATATATTTTTATGATTTCTTAGAAAAAAAAGTAAAGGACAGATATATCGTCAAACAAAACCTTTTTTCACCGAATAGGTAAGTACGGCTCGATTGGGTGTAGTCGCAAACCTAACCTTATCAGAAGGGATTCGTAGACTTCTACAAACAAATTATTAGTCTGATTGTAGTCTTGAATAAACTTTACCAAAGACAATAATGGTGAAATTATACTTCAGAGTATATTATAATAGTTTAAAAGATATGAACTAGAACTAAATGATTCAGCTGTTCCTTCCTTTGTCGAGCACTTACAAACTGGAACTAACTACCACCTCACGTTTCTTTAACATTTTAATCCGGGTTCTTTAGTTGGGGCGTGTAAATCATCTTAGTACGCTACCACAGCTTCTAACAAAATCAGCATTATTCATGAAATAAAAGGATTCTTCATTTCATTCATGTCGCGTCTAAGGGGAGACTCCCGCTCTTAGACGAGATCATGTAACGAGGGTTGAAGTTTATCTAACTTCTATATAATAATCTATGTAATAAGTTCAATGCCCTTAATCACTTAACTGTTTGCAAAATTTACACTAGAATTGGAAAGTTTAGGTTTCCAGAAAATTAAAAAAAATGCATAAATAAATGTTTCGGACATCTGATTTAATAATATGACGTCATCTAGGATCTGCTATGGGTACTAGACAACTGACATAAATCTTATATATAAAATTCTCGTGTCACAATGTTAGTTCCCATACTCCTCCGAAACGGCTTGACCGATCTTTATGAAACTTTATATGCATTTTCAGTAGGTCTGAGGATCGTCCAACATCAATTTTTTATACTCCTAGGGCGGGAGCAGAGCCGCGGGCATCAGCTAGTAAATATATACTTTTCCCTTCCCTTCAAAAACATAAGGTTTGTCAAAAAACATATGCTTCAACATTTTTTAAGCCCAATCCCCAGATCGTAACCATTTATTACTTATTTTTTTTCAAATTTTTCTCACAATTAACTTTTCAACCTAAAAGAAATAATGTCTGTAATGTTTTGTTACTTTCCCTAAGCACTATACTTCTGTTTTTGTTAAACTATTCGTAGCGTCGTTTATGTCTTGTATCTAGTTGCGAGTACCTTTAAATGGCTTTTTGTTAGCTATGTTTAATGTTTACCATATATTATTTAAGCTACTGGTATTTAATAAAAAAAACATACTTATATATACGTAGAAACCACCGAAATCCGAAACAAATATTTGCTATCATAAAAACTTGAGGTCCGACCAGGAAATTTAACCCTAGGCCTCTTGATCGGCAGCCGCGAACCACTAGACCAAAAAAGCAGTCAAAGAAATCACGCATACATAGAAATATTATATACTGCTACTTTCCTGCAACGTCATTATTAAACGGCAATGGATAAAAGATAGTTTTAATTTGTTTCGATAATTATCTCCTTTACGCGGGCGGCGTCATTATAGACAAGAGGCTGTATAATTACAAAGTTATTTTAATTGCAATCCAACAATCCGCAACAACTCTTTTCACATCAAAATATTTATATATTTACTAATTGACTAGGTGGTAACTTTATTTCGCCTTATAGGCTTAATATTGAGCAGTTTTTTAGTTTTATTAAGTTCAATTTTTTATTAGTATAATAAATATAATGAAAAAATCAAGTATTTTAATGTCCATATGAAAAATTCTTGTAAAAAATTCTATGTTCGTCTCCTGGTTCTAAGCTACCTCCCCAACAATTTTCAATTATGAATAGTGTTACTAACACAACTTTCTTTTAAATAATATATAGATATATTTGTATTTTGACATTTATAATATTCTTTAGTTATATTTTTCTTTAATTAATATTCTTTAGTAGTTGTTCTGCTTATTACGTTTTTCTTCATTTTATAAAGACAGCGCACGCGTATAACAAAAATACATGAAACGTACACATAGAACACTAGATCTCTGAATAACAGTTTAGTAACCACACTAGAATTAAGGTGACTCCAGGAACGTTACTAATAGATTGGTGGAATATAAAGTCAACAAAATGAATCATTTCATTAGTTTAGGCGTTACGGTGGAACATACAAACTTATACAGACTGTCGAAACTATTACCCTTCATCTTCGTTTCGACGTAATAGGGTTAAAAAATAGTACTTAAGTATAAACACACTAGCTTTAGTATAAACACACTAACTTTCAGTAGTTTTTGCATGAAAGAGGAACAAACATACACACATACTCACAAACTTTCGCGTTTATAATATTAGTAGGTTATGGCTTTGAAATACAAAGACAACTCCTTCATCCTCTGAAATGGAAATGAGAAAATACCCATACCCAGTTTAGTTTTTAATAAAAGACTCACGCAACGTATTAAGACTGCAATCCGTACATTGAATGTAGGACAGGCATGGAATGCAGAACTATAGACTTGTGGACTAATGAGTGCAATAAAAACCTCCACGGTAGAATGCAAAAATCCAGTGTAGAGTTTCTAGGTCATTTCGCGCGCCAACGCGCCAAGAGGAATAGATCTTTTATTTAAAGTGAATAAAGGTTCGAGAAACGCTTTGTTCTAAATTTAAAATAGGATCTGATTGGCATTTAGTAGGTAGTTTTCAAAAAAGCTTGCATAGTATCCATAGCAGAAGCTCTGGTTAATTTGGGACTAAATGGCGTTGTGTGTCAGATGTTCGAAAAACTATTACTGTTCTCTTTATAAAATTTGTATACATATCAAATACATTTAAAAAAAAAAGTAATAGACCACCGACTTCGGGTACAGGGACCAGGAACCCGGTGTTAGCTCCAAAGACAGGCACTCTACGTGCCGTGCCTTTTGCATCAGACCCTTAATCCATCCGGCTTATTAGGTATCATATGAGTTAATTTATAGAACTTGAATACCTAATCTGTACTGCACATAGAATTCTAAGTCCAGTCATTCAAAACTAAACAAATTTTTCATGCTAAAACATTATTTCAACAGCTATAGTATTACTTATTTATTTGTTTATTTACTCTTTAATAGATGCTTTACTCATTCTTTTGAAAAAATAGATATAGCATTCTCTTCGAGAGTGACGACAGTATAAGTAGTATAAAAACTATAACAGTGTAATTCGTTAGCAAATAAACTTACTTAAACTAATATATAAAATATATCTTCAACAAACATACACAATATGAAACGAATAAAACGTTAGTATACCATCAAAAATGTTACGAGACACGCTGTAGGAGAATGTATCAATGCACAATAACTCGGCGGGTTGCATGGAATACTGAAATTCAACTCAAAATGGCTAAGAACATCGTATTTTTATATACGATAATAGGGCTGGGAAAACTGCTGAGGCTGAAATTCTAGTCTCACAAAAGGAATTATGTTATTTAAAATACGAGTACATTCTTGAAATAAAACGGACTTCACTTTTGGTGTTTTTAGAAGCGTTTACAGTCAAGTTGCCCTATGTGACTGGAAACAATCACGGATGGTAAGTAACGAAAGCGCGGTCAGTAAATAGATGGGTCACCATTAGTTGTTATCATGGGTTTACAATCTCACGATTCTTCACGAAGCTTCACAGCTTAGTTGGAGGCCTTCGGGGACCTTAAAAATATTCAACGGTAAGATCACTTAGCCACAACGTTGTCTTCACAGACTGTCAACCCTCACTCGGCCAGCGTGGGGACGCTCTCTCCTGAAAGGAAACCCGATCCCAGCCGTGGAATGTTATGGATTATATAAGAGCCTCTATTTAGCTTAAAGTTATCAAACAATTTGCAGGTTTTAATTTGAATTTAAAGTTTAAATCCACGGAGTATGTCAACATGAACTTCTTTGGCAGTTTTTAAGTATGTAAAATATATATTACGGATTGTGAATAAATACCGCAATAAAGGGTAGCCTATTTCCTTTCTTAATAATAAAGGTAACTCTCATGGCGCATTTCATTGAAATAATTTAGCCGTGAAAGTGTATTGTTTATTGAAAGGCCTGCCAAAATTTCCCTACTTTGCCTGATTAGAAGATTTAACAAAATTCAAGAGTAGTATTTACGATTCTCATTGTAAATTCACACAATAGAATATTGTAGCTTGGTGACCTACACTACGGCGGTCTATTGATGTCCTTTTGCATCATTAAGACACATATACAGAGAAAATTATTTTCGAACTAATAATATTAATATAGATATGGCCGTTGATTGCTTCATGCTTGCAGACTCTAGACCATTGGTACACGTTTGTGCCCTAAAATAGAAATTGACGCGTCATTTCGAGGGCGTTCATTTATCCAAAATGTGTCGTTGTTATTTGAATTGTAAATTTCAACATAGATATAACATTATACAGTATTTTATGAATCTTTTGTACAAAATATGATTTTTTTTTTTATTGTTGTAATGGAATAGGCGTTTGTCTTCCATTTCACCTGATGGAAAGTGTAGATGAAGACGAAGATGGTACACGCCCATCCAAAAGAAACCTGTTCACTCTACTCTTAAAGGCTCCAGAGTTCAACTCATCAGGAAAAATAACGATGATTATAAAAAATATAAAACGATATTAAAATTTTATTTCCTTCAAAATGTTTCTACAAGAATCTTGTTAACTTTCTTCCATTTACAGTCTTTGTTTGGACGCGAAACTGACGTATTGTTAAGAAAATTGCCTCCTAAAGGCCTTTGTTTTCTATATTCATGTATAATGTTAATATCTAAATTCAATTATATAGAGTCACAAGTTGAAGTTGGCTGCTACTATTAAAATCATTTGAATTTATAATAGCAAGTGAAGATTTAAACGTCGTTTTTACAAATTCCACAGTAGTAATCTTACGTAACTTAAATAGTGAAATAAACTGGTGTTTTATCTATCGGTTTCGAATAAATAATTCTTTCAGATATGTTACACACCACGTCATCTACTCCCAAACTAAGCAGAGCTTGTATTATGGGTACTAGGCAACTGATATAAATACATAAACATACTTGTTTTATGCAAATACATACATATTATAGATAGAAAAACTCCGAAACAAAAATTTGCGGATCACACAAACATTTGGGCCGACCCGGGAATCGAACCCGAGACCTCTTGATCAGCAGCCGCATACGCTGACCACTAGACCAACAAGGCAGTCAAACAGAATGAAAGAAACATACAACAGAACTTTATATGTGTACGTATATTCTGGATTCTACATTTGCTTTCCATCAGGCAAAGTAGAGTCACTTTGCCAGGTTAACAAATGAAAAGCCATTTGATTCAAACTAGAAGAAGAGGGTGATGATGGATAACATCAGAATCTGGCCCACCAATGAATAAAAACGATCGTCATTTAATTTCAACTTCAAACACCGGAACACCATATAAAGGAAAAACAGGTCAAGTGTTAGTTGAACTCGGGTGGAATAAGTCCCGTATATAAATAAATATGTATGAGAACGCATATGTGATTTGTATGATAGAACATTAATATTAAGACATTAATCACTTTACTTTAACAGACAGTATATCATCGAGTATATCACAATAAACCATCGAAATTAACTCTGTATGATCTATTGAGCTTTCGCGCTCGTGAGCAAAAGCAAGTTTGCTCGGTAAACAGCTGGGCCCATGTCCTTCCTCAAGAATACGTTCCATAAAACGTATTCTTGGAATGAAGGACATGAGCAAAAGCCACATGCAAAAGCAAGTTTGCTATAATTTTTCAAAATCTAAAGCTCAGTATTTTCAAAGATACGGTAAATACGTATCAAATACGGTTTCAAAATACCGTACTGCAAACGAAATTCTAATTTTCCACTGAAATTAACCCTAGAATTTTAAATGATCTGACTTATTTATTTGCATTGTACGCCTTTATTAAACGCAAACATTAGCGAGCGTACTAAATTTTAACTCAATTGGCCCAGTAGATTTGGCGACAAAATTTGAAACAGCTACAAATTCTCCTACGTACGTACGGAACTCTAAAAAGATGAAAGTCGTTACAGTGCGGAAACACATCGAATTTTGATGCTCTACGTAACCTTCTTTATTCATTTTCTACCTTTTTTTGAGTATTAGTATTCTTTCAGCATTTCGACCGGTTCAAAAGAGATGATTTTCGAAAACATTTATATAATATAAGGTTCAGATGCCGTTTTATATTCCAGGGTCTATTATTTATTTGTTGGGAATGAATTACTTGAATAGAATATGTAAGGTCAAATCTCATTTTTGTGTTTATATTTACGTTCCTGACTGCCTCGTTTGTCTAGCGGTTAGCGGTCTCGGGTTCAAATACTGGGTCGGGCCAAAAAGTGTTCTTGGGTTTTTCTTACAGGATTTTTTTAATACGAGGCATGCCTTTAAGTTTTGTTGTTTGAAGAAAAAAACACAACTAGAACCTTATTGTACTTTTTGTTATTTTTCAATCTATTCTCCACGTAGCTAGTAGGTAGGCAAGTACATAGGCAAGTAGATAGGCAAGTAAAAAGGAACTCTGACTAGTATCGCACGGTTTACTTCTACACGTGGTCACCTTTATATCATCCCTCACTCTAAAATGCAAATGAGATTACTAACCCACGCCTCTTATAGTACGCCTTGCCGAATAATTCCGCTTGTAGTGGAGACTTCTCTAAAATCATTTATAGCCGTGATAAACCGAAAAATCTAAAAAACAACAAATTTTACCAGAATATTTATTAAGCTATCAAAATACTTAACTTTTGATTATAATATTCCCACAAGTAAACGGAGACCGCATAATATTTTAAAATATCGCGTTCAAAACACTTCGGGGCCAGTGGGAGTTTTGTGATAACGTTTCGTTTTCTCATCCAATACGCAATAGAATATTTTGTTCCCTTTGGAAATACAGCAGCGGAGTCATTATTTAATTATAAATAAGTAACTGAGTCTTCTTTTCTTTTGTGTATTATTCGCATACAAACAGCAACAATACAAAAAGACAGGTACTAATATTGTTTAGGATGTCAAATAAACAGAAAATTTGGTTTTAAAAAATCAGCAATATCATTCTTTTTTTTTCTTCTTTTATTTACTTCTAAATTAGAGAGGCCTGCGATGGACTGCAATAGGCTGACGATATTAATGATTTCTGCGGTATATAATTAAATCAATTTCTCAATAAAAGCTTTATTTTTCTCGTTTATAGGACTAGTCTATAAATTTAAATTGCACAACGCACAAAATAAACTTTTATATTGCACAAAAACATGCATTATTTTTTTATAAATTTTATAGAAAGTGAATTTCAGGACGGAATCTTAAATAGGAAGTTGGAAAAATATGCCAATGGATTATGTGATTCGTTAGATTTCTAAGAATCTCCTCTATAGAGAAGTAATAGACATGAAGGTTTAAGATTCTTAGAAATGTAACGAATGAGCACAATCACTATCACCTACTATTAATTTATCTGCAAAAGCGTCTATTTTGGGTTTGAAAACATTCAAATAACCGAATTACCTACATGACGTCAGCACAGCCCCCAAACAATATTATAAAAGTAATTACTTCACGATAAATAAACTTGCTTTTATGGTACCCTGTACTCATATTATGTCTGTTATTTGAATAATAGTAAAAGCATACACCCCAATAGATATTATTGTTAGATAGAAGTAAATACAAATGTAGATAAAATATTGACTTACAAAATACTGTTCTCTATTGCGTTTTTGTGAATAGTAACTGAGTATAGTATGGTAATTCTAGGGATGTCCAGAACAGGTTATTGTCGATACAATATATTTTTTATTTCAAATGATTTGTGTTTTTATATACTTGATACACCATAAATTAACGATGAGACATAGTAATAAAAAGAATCAAATTAATTATATTATGTGATCAGAAATGTTCAATTCTAGTTTCATTGATTAATAAAAGCAAATAGGTTACAAATACAAAAAAAAAACAATACAATGTACAAAAAATGTGACTGATTAAGTGTCAACATATTGTTATACTATGTATGCTTATAATAAACTAAGGCTTAGATGCTTTTTTGTTGAGAACATGCTTATTAAAAAAGGATCAATTTCGTCTTGTTTACATATTTGCTCTGCATCAAGTAGCTTTCTATTGGTAACGTAACCATAAAATATGTCAAAATGTTTACAATTATTATGTTAGACGAATATACTCGTAATATAGATAATATCTTTCTCTCAATCACGCCAAAATAGCTTCTTGAATCTAGATGAAATTTGGATCGCAGAGAGATTAGAGTCTGAAAATAGGTTAGTAAATTTTTTGTCCCGAAAAACTTGATAGTCAAAATTGATATCATGGTAATTCTACGAATAAATAATGAAATTTAATATAACCTACCAGTCTGCAACTAACCCTATCGAAACTTTTGTATCGATATGCACTATTACATCAAATAACAAAAAATATTTAACACGATACTTTAAATAAATAAAATAAATAAATAAACACGATATATTGAAGTTTGTCGTAATAAATGTCGATAAATCATATCGATGTTATTCAGATAAATTGCATTGTGTCGGACATCTCTATATAAGTATTAAACTCATAGCATCGCCAAGATGTCTTATCATACGAAATATCGACTCTTGTCAGAGACAGTTCCAGCTTCATGCTTAGATTTTTATTAGGACGTTCAATTGCGATGCTCATACTTGCTCGCATTTTATATTTTTTATGGATGAAACTAACCTACTTATAAATAGGTTCATTAATGATTAAACATACATGGGTTTATGAGTATGTAAATTAGTTCGTTTGCATGTCTGTTATCATTCATTTGATCTTTATTCGTCTTACACTTTTACACGTACTGTTTCAGAACTGCTGAGCTTCTGATCTACCCTTCTGACCCTATACCCTTAAACTGATTCTAATCAGTATCATCCGATGGTAATCTATGTTTAAACCATAAAAACATACAAGTTTATTAGGGAAAAGCAGTTTCGTTCACATATTTTCGAGTGTACGCATGAGACAGCAGTGTTAGTACTAATTAAATGGTTAAGCTCTTTCTGTGCTGATTTCTGCGTAATTGTTTCTTTGCCTTTAAGGCGTGAAAAAAAGTCTTACTAAGCCGTCAGTGTATGACACTGTCACAATGAGGATGATGACTATCATTCTTGGAGTCTACTCATGATTTCCATCTGGCAGAACAGAGTCACTTTGTATAAAAAAATATCTGAGTTTTTAACTGGTGACATCTCCTGGAAATGTCCTAAAACTAATAGATTAGACCGTATTGAGCTAAATGCTGTATGTTTATAAAATATTCTGAATGTTTCTTCAAGCCAGAAGCCCCAAATTAGTTTTTTTTGCCAAATTGACTCTACTCTGCCTGATGGTAAGCATGAACAAAATCCAAGAGTGATGGTTACCATCCTCGTTGTGAGTGTACACAAAGCAGCATGGTAACCAACACCATGGACACCTAGTAAGATACTATTGCATCATCGGGTTCTCGTGGGGTCTTGCACTCACCAACGAAAAACAACAGCATGAATTCTGTCAATCTTAGGTTGGTCTTCTATGCGAGGGTATCGTCCCGGTCGAGCCGACCTGTCCGTACTTGAATCAGCGTCGCTCTACTACCTTGAGAAGTAGTTAAGATTGGCTAGTCTACTTTAACTTTGGCTTAACTTCGATTTTGCACGTGGAGCTATTGTTATCATCATCAATCATCATCATCAACAGCCTTTAACAGTCCACTGCTGGACATAGGCCTCTCCTTTGAAAGGAGGTTTTGGCCTATTGTTATCAAACCTCCACAACTCAAGACAACATCGAAAATTTGTAGAAAACTGTCAAACTGTTATCGTAATTTGTAGAGCTCCAAGATATTAGTGTTGTGCTTGGCGCGGCACGGATTTAATGTTTGAATATAAACCAATAAATGTTTATAAAATCTTAGAAATATCATTTGTCGCGAAACATATTAGAATACCTACATCTAAAAATCTACTACTGCATTATATACTACTACATTCAAAACTTCAATATTGTGAAAACGACCGGAACTTCATATATTGTAATAAAACTGCCAAAACAGTCATAAATATTCAAGACACTGGGAAGATCTGTGTTACTTTGTTACAATGTAGACAGTATATTCTTAGAATTCTATTTCCTTAGAGTAAGTTTCCATAGCTTTAGATAGTTATCTGACGAATAACACTATTTAACAGATAAATATTGCAGATTTGAGGCTGGTTAATTCAAAATCTGTAATTATATCTTAGAAAACTTTAATATAATCTATCATATACTATATATCAGCCAGTTGTGAAACAGGCCCTTTAATTTTTTTATTAAATTTAAAATTTAATAAAAAAATTAAAGTGTCTCATTTATTCCGCTCCGCCGGCGTGTATGTCGGTTATCGCAGTAAAAAGTACCCTATGTTCTTTCTCAAGCTATAAACTATCTGTGTAGCAAATTTCACTTAAATTGGTTCAGTAATTTTGCCTTGAAAACCGGACACACACACACAGAGTTACTTTCGCATTTATAGTAATAAGTACAATTATCGTGAGATATAATACTAATTTATTTCCTTAGTAAGCCATGGAAAGAATATTATAAAACTCGGATTACTATGCATTTATTATTTTAGCCTTTTGCTAGATACAAAAGCAAAAAACATACTCATAAAGATGGCTATTGTCTGTCTATTTCATCAACAACATCGTCAGCCTATAATCCCTATTGACATCAAGTGGATAGATTTAAAAAAGATACATCTAAACTTATTAATATTTATAACATTCTCAAATATTGTTGCAAAAACACAAGAACAAAACACAAAGGTGCGAGACCGCCAGGCCCCAACCGCCAAAGAGAAAAGTATATCTCAAATAAATATTGCTATTATTCCCATTATGAGACGTGGTAGGTCGCAGTCCATCATGCTGTCAGACGCTGACAGGCCTCACGAACATTATGGAAAGATCTCATATATGCAGGTTTCCTTATAATGTTTTTTTCACCTGTTAAAATATATTCTCATTGTCCTGTTTTCTTGCAAGTTCTTGAGGGAATTCTATGATAAGTAGTGGACGTTTTACATAGTTCTTGCTTTTTGTGATTAATACTAGCTATTGCCAGCGGCGTCGCTCTTGTAGATGTACGGATATCGAGGTAATCATTTTTCAGGTTTTTATGTAGCGTATGACACAAGTAATTTAGCTTTCTATTGGTATAAGAATTTTTGAAATAGATCCAGAGAATTTGAGAATGATTCCACAAGTTTGAGCTCCTGATAGTACATTATTATATTGGTTAACTTCATATGCTGTAACAAAATCTATTTATAAAGAACACAAATGGACACTTGAATAGAAATTACAGGTACCCAAGCTATAACTATATATAGTTTGATTTATATGAAGGATGTCACTAATGGTTGTACATTTTAGGTGCGAATTTCAAATTTACATGTAATATACCAGCTTTCGTCCACATCTCTGCCGTGTATGTCGGTTATCGCAATAGAAAGTAACCTATATCCTTTCTTAGGTTCTAGACTATCTGTGTGCCAAATTTCATTCAAATCGGTTTAGTAATTTTGGCATGAAAGCGTGACAAGCTAACAGAATAACTTTCGCATTTATAATATTAGTTACATTTGATTTATGATAAAACCGGCATGTAAAGAATAAAAATATAAGTCATACAAAATTAAATCACTTGTTCAAAGATACTTGCATATTCGGCTGCTAATCAAGAGGTCTCGGGCTCGATTCCCAGGTCGGACCAAATGTTTGTGTGATGAACAAATATTTGTTACGTAGTTTGGGTGTTTTCTATGTATAATATGTATGTATTTACAAAAAAAAATGTTTAATCTAATCCCAAACTAAGCAGAGCTTGTACTATGGGTACTAGACAACTGATATAAATACATAAACATACTTTTTTTGTAAATACATATTATTATAAATACATATTATACATAGAAAACACCCAAACTCCGAAACAAATATTTGCTGGTCATACTAACATTTGGTCCGTCCCGTATATGTATAATAAGTATGTATTTAAAAAAAAGTATGTTTATGTATATTTATCAGTTTTTTAGTACCCATAATACAAGCTCTGCTCAGTTTTGGACTAGATGACGTTGTGTGTAACTTATCTGTTCGTCTGTCCATACCATAAAAATGCAGGCGGACATGTTGGAAATCACTAGTTTTATTTCACTAATCATTCCGAAGACACCTACGAAATCACAATATACGTTTGTGTCTTTATTGCGCCTCCCGTTAATCTTTTAAACAATCTATTCATTACACTTTGAACACTTTCAACTGTGTAAGTACTTAATATCTTGAGAGGTTGCTAGTCCCAAGTGCTTCACTTTAAATAAAGTCTGTTACGGTAAGTATATTGTTTAGAATGAGTTTTTAACGGCCATCGTAAAGCTTCAGATTGTGCCGGAATATTTTCATGGTGCACCGACAGATGCAGGCACTTAGAATAATATAAGTTTATTTAAATCTTAATACAAGAAGTTGCTTGTTTCTCATATAAATTTTACCTGGTAATAAGTTTTCTAATAGCCTGCATTTGTTTGAAGATTTATTATAAATGGTAGTGAATTAAACACAGTATTAAAGAAATACAAGCAACTATTATGTTTAATATTGTACACATATTTTTTTCGTTTTTATGGAATAAATGGCTATCGAGCAGACGTGACCTTGGTATATTTCATGCTTTTTATTTTTTTTATCATTAGTGTGTAACAGAACTTTTAGTAAATCGCATAGTTTTTTGTAATTAACATTGATTTCAAGAAGCCAAACTCTATTAATCTTAACTATCTTAAGTGTATAATAAAGGCTAGGAAGACGACGATTGATTTTACGAAGCTAGATATCCACATTTTTGTTTATAAAGTATTATATTCATTTTATATTGAATGTTTCTTAGCTATACAAAATTATTTATTTTTTACTACGAGTGTGAAAAGAAGTCAATAAATATATCTGACCGGCATTAAAGTTGTGGCCAAGACTTTAGTATGTTCATAAATCTTCATACAAGTTGTGCATAAAAAATAACTACATTCCATTATTGAAGCGATTCAAAAAACGGTAAAATTAATTTTATTCCATTAAAGCACCCACTGAAGTAGATGGCTGAATACTCCCTTTTAATTTACGTGCTTCAATAATTCTCAGCTTGCATTTGCGACGTTTTATATCCGTGATCATGGCGCTTGCAACAGCGCCAAAATATCGGATACTCACAAACAAAAAGGTACATGGTAGCAATCCCGCAGATTTATATTTAAAAGCTCTGCTTAGTTTGGGACTAGATGACGTTGTGTGTAACTTATCTGTTCGTCTGTCCATACCTTAAAAATGCAGGCAGAGAATTTGGAAATCACTAGTTTTATTTCACTAATCATTCCTAAGAAACCTACGTAATCACAAGATACGTTTGTGTCTTTATTGCGCCTCCCGTTAATCTTTTAAACAATCTATTCATTACACTTTGAACACTTTCAACTGTCTAAGTACTTATTATCTTGAGAGGTTGCTAGTCCCAAGTGCTCCACTTTAAATAAAGTCTGTTACGGTAAGTATATTGTTTAGAATGAGTTTTTAACGGCCGTCGTAAAGCTTCAGATTGTGCCGGAATATTTTCATGGTACGCCGACAGATGCAGGTACTTGGAATAATATAAGTTTATTTAAACCTTAATACAAGAGGTTGCTTGTTTCTCATATAAATTCTACCTGGTAATAAGTTTTCTAATAGCCTGCATTTGTTTGAAGATTTATTATAAATGGTAGTGAATTAAATAAATTATAAAACTGAGTTTCTTCGTCACAGTATTAAAGAAATACAATCCACTATTATGTATAATATTGTACACATATTTTTTTCGTTTTTATGGCATAAATGGCTATCGAGCAGACGTGACCTTGGTATATTTCATGCTTTTGTATTTTTTTTATCATTAGTTTGTAACAGAACTTTTAGTGAATCGCATAGTTTTTTGTCATTAACATTGATTTCAAGAAGCCAAACGCTAATAATCTTGGGTGTGTAGTAAAGGCTAGGAAGATGATGATTGATTTTAGAAGCTAGATATCCATATAAAGTATTATATTCATTTTATATTGAAAGTTTTTTAGCTGTACAAGGTGAAAAGAATTCAATAAATATATCTGACCGGCGCTAAAGTTGAGGGCAAGACTTTACTATGGTTATAAATCTTTTTACAAGTTGTGCATAAAAAAATAACTATATTCCATTATTGCAGCGATTCACAAAACGGTAAATTTAATTTTATTGCATCTTTATAAAAGCACCCGCTGAAGTAGATGGCTGAATACTCCTTTTTATTTTAATTTACGTGCTTCAATAATTCTCAGCTTGCATTTGCGACATTTTCTGTAGCAAAAAGCTAGATTTAACCGACAGCATTTTTGTTGTATTATGTTAAAACTTTTCTCACATTTTGTTATGGGTGAATTTAATACTACATAACAATTTATTCCTATGATACTACTACTGTTTATTGTACTTTATTCACAAAATGTACAATAGCGAACTTAATTCCTTAATCATTCTTCTCCGTTGAGTGCGTGAAAATGGAATGGGAAGATAAAATTATTCGACACTAAGTAGACCCATAGAAAAATATTATCACTCTGGTTTGTTTATTGAACCTTGTACCCCACTAATTCTAAGGAGGCTCAAAGGACGACAATGCTTTCTGTGACTTTTGACTTGCAAGTATCCAGTGGTAACTACTTAGCATCTGATGACGCTAAAGCTACAGCTTTGGGGTAAACGAGTTGGGACTGATATAACAGCTGTGTATTGTGTGAACTTTATTCTATATATATATATCATAAGATATATATAAAAGTAATAGTAAGATAGACTTGATTTTAGAAACATGTTTCTAGTAACTAAATTTTTCCCCTATAATACGCTTCTACGCTTGCATATAGCAACGGGTGACGTGTAATGGTCCAATCTGATTTACGCTTCAGCTGTGAAATTGACACACAGCTGTGAAATTGATACACATTCTATCATGACTATCTATCTTACTATCTGCTTACTATGAAAGAATATACACAAACGGTCACCCATCTAGGTGCTGACTGCGGCGTCGTTGCTTACTCTCGGTGATTGTCTCCAATCACCTAAGGCCACTCGTTTATGCTCTACTAATCAATGTGATTTTTTAGCAAAAGAGACTAACAAAACAAACACACATATACTTCCCACCGTCCGATTAGTGGGATGATTATAAAATCCAAATCCCGTATTAGAAGCCGGAAAAACAGATATAACCTTTGAAAGGAAATTCATGTATCGTTAGGGTAAGTAAAACACACTACCAGTCTAGTGGTTGGTATACCTACGGTCACCTTTGCTTTGCTTAATGCCTGTGTGGCGCAGTGGTAGCGTATGCGACTGCTATACTTAAGGTCTCGGGTTCGATTCCCGGGTAGAACGACGTACCGTATCATACGTACGTCCGTGTGTTGACGGATTAAGAATACAGAGTGTCACCACTCCTATTCATCCCGCGGGTGTCGTAAAAGGCGACTAAGGGATAAACTACGCAAGACAACACCGATGCAAAGAGAAGGAAAACTTGAAACCAACCCTATAGGGCTGGCCAGACGGGTTTGGTATACCAAACCCGTCTGGCCAGCGTGGTATAGTAGGCCAAAACCTCCTTTCTAAGGAGAGGCCTATGTCCAGCACTGGACTGTTGAAGGTTGTTGATGATGATGAATAATATAAAGTAGGTATTAATCAAATCAGTCCAGGATTTATTCGCTTTAAAAGAATAAAGTATTGTATATGGAACAAAATACCGCAACAGAAATTATTTAACAAAATAACGCTAGCAAATCTTTTACCGCATAATTTATTCATGCAATGTGATGATATAAATTGCAACTGTGCGGTTTCAAGTACATTACTTCTCGTGTTTATAAAAGAATTTCATGGCCTTAAAAATTGCATTGTTCCTTTACGGTCGGACAAAAAACTAGGTATTATACTTTTTTGTTTTTTTTCCTACTATTACATTTAGTGCATTGCCGTGTTGAATTGTGAAGACTGTTTAAAAATTACAGTAGTTTTAGAACATCTAGAAACAGAAAAGAACAATTGAAATGTCAAATATTTTTTATTTTCACTACACCAATATTATATTACCAGCTTTTGCACGCGGCTCCGCCCGCATGTATGTCGGTTATCGCGGTTGAAAAAAGCATATGTTCTTTTTCAGGCTCTGAAATATCTGTGTACTAAATTTCATTCAAATTGGTTCAGTAGTTTTGGCGTAAAAGCCGAACAGACAGACAGACATAGTTACTTTTGCATTTATATTAGTAAGAATTTAATTAAAGAAACTATTACCACTTGAGTTACGGTAGCTACAAATATGTGAGTTGATGTGAAGTGTGAATATAGTTAACATTGATGTGTGATGTGTATGTATGTGTATATGTTTGAGCGTAATGGAGGGTGAATTTGTTACTATCATAATTTATGAATAGGTATGTAATAGGTCTTCTGTTTGACTGTGGTTGAAACCTAACAACCACTTACTCTGCTTCCCTGCTTTTACTTATGGTTAGTTAATAAATGTTATTGGCTGTAGCCGTAAAATCTCAACTGTCTAACCCTAAATGAAATCCTTCCTGTCACAAGTCCAATGAACGCTAGCTACTAATAGTCGTACTAAATTACCTCTATAACTAAATATACATCGGTTGTGAACGTAAGATATGAAGGGCATCTATCACTTTGAATACTGTTAAGTAATGTATGCGGGATGACATTTATTTGCCCTTCTCCCTTGGATTATGAAAGCATAATATATAAAATACAACTAGACATATGACGAAGTGGGATGGTCATTTTTGTATATTTTTAGGGTTCCGTAGCCAAATGGCAAAAACGGAGTTAGTTACTACTTTAGTACTTCATTCTACAAACAACACAACACAAGCGGATTAAGGGGTAAATAGTCATTAGAAGGGGCCTGCATTTCACCCTACCATAAAAATATAGTTGGACGATAGACGATGATCGAAGTCCTCTATTCCCACACATAATGAAGATCATCACTATGTACTCACAAATCCAAGTAGATCAGAGTTATACCTTTATTCACACCTGCTATTGGTAAAACGATCCTCTAAATTCCTCATTTTTAGGGTTCCGTAGCCAAATGGCAAAGAACGGAATCTTATAGATTCGTAATGTCAGTCTGTCTGTTTACCTAGGGGCTTTATTGTAAAATACATTCACATGGAAAACTTCGTAATATAAAGAAATAATAAGTAAACATAACAATTTCTATTGAACACAATTTTAAATCAACATACCATTGTGTGTGGGTGACTACGGAATCCTATTCGATTCGTGGCCTGAAACGCACTTGGCCAATTTTTAACATTTAATGTTACTAAAATTATTTTACTTAACATAACGCATTTTAAGGAACAGAAATAAGTGCAAGTAACCTTGCATCAGAAACAGTTGTTCCCGTAACCCGTAAGCGAAGTTCTTAATTATTTCCGTAAGCCATTATATGTTGACATAATTCATTCCAGAAATGGGTCGTAGACTCTTAAACATACGCTTTTACGAGAACTTTCAATGAGATTTATAGCACTAAAGTCAATGCGTAGACACAGAAAAACCTTTTATACGAAAGAGCTTCACATTTTAAAATAAGTGATATTTTTCTTAATAAATTAAAATAAAAAATTTAAAAAAAAACTTTTTTTTTTCTTCGATTTGGGTCAGGAATTAATTTGTCATTTTAGTACGTCAAATTATCAAACTAAATGTTGATTGAAGTTGTACAAGTATTCAACCTCTGAGAGAATCATCAAACATCACAAACGCTAATTACCCGGCCTAATATTTAACTACGGCAAACACCACTTTATATCCTTATTTCATAACAACTCTCAACTGAAGTGACGTGTTCAGACATGTTTAGACATCGTTCGGCAATTAATGACCCATAACGAGCGTCGTCTTAAAAAATGTCCCCTAACTTAGTTTACTCTCTTCATCTCTTAAACGAAGAATCTATGGAAAACAGCCTCATCATTGTTTCAGCAATTAATTAGCTAGTTTAAATAAATAAATATTTTGGGACATCTAACTCACAACATCATCTAGACCCAAAATAAGCGGACAATCCTCTAAAAAAATCTCCTGCTCAACATGTCATAGTAGGCCAAAACTTTCAAGAAGAGGCCCATGTTCAACAGTGCACTGTTAATTTTGATGACCTGTTAAAGCTAGAATATGTAAATTTATCGTATTTGATGAAAGAATTAAAACTGCAAAATTATAAGAATATATTGATGCCAGTTAGGAGTGAACTGTTAATATGACTGCCTTGTTGGTGTATGCGGTTGCTGATCAAAACGTCTCGGGTTCGATTCCCGGGTCGGACCAAACGTTTGTATGCGTATAATAAGTAAATATTTGTTTTGGAGTTTTCTATGTATACTATGTATGTATTTACGAAAAAAAGTATGTTTATGTATTTATATTACTTGTCTTATACCCATAGAACTAACTCTGCTTAGTTTGAAACTGTATGACGTTGTGTGCCAGATTTCTAAAATATTTATCTATTTTAATAGTTCTACAAGAATCAATTGTAGGTTATTTTCTTAACAATTTGTTGTGGCTGTTTCCATATAAAAATACATCTCTATCTAATGCACTTTCATTTCTAAAACTTTGAACTGTGTGTGATGGTGAATCTTGAAAAGAAATTATAAAGATTTTGGAGCAATTTTTTTATGTTTCATAATATAAAAGCATCCTTTGTTACAGTGTTCAAAATGAGTGGAGTGGTTTAAAATCACGATTTAGTGCAGGCTCTGGTAACGTTCTAAATGTACATCTATGGCATGGTTTTGGTTGTCATGGACATTTATGGCATTTGTAATTGGAAAGTCAATATTCTCAAGTATATTGATAACTGATAAATTGCCTTCAGGGCAATGCAGGTCCGATGCCAGTCACTCCGTGAAAAAACTTAAGTTCAGGTAAAACTAATGACGCTGGCAGCAGAATACAAATAATATTTCTAATAATAGGAAAAGATGATGGTGTACCTAATATATAATTTTAAAAGTTGTTATTACAACATAGACGTATTAAACAGAAACAGTATTATATATATAAATTAACTATATTAGTTCAAGAGTATCGTCGCCTGCTTAAAAACATACAAACTCGGAAAATTAAAAAAAAACTGTTATTAAAAGTTATATTTTTTTAAACAAAGGAACAATACCCTACGTGTGCCATGATACACACTTAACCAGACATTTTATATCCTCCATATGAAGCTTAGCAAGACCCTTCTAACAAAGCCTTTTTTAAGCTATTTATATCCACATAAGGCTGAAACCACTCGAATCCACAAAACCTTAGGTAAGTAACTTTCACATATCTGATGGATCGGACACCAAAAGGCGTCGTTAAGCCATTCGAGTGAACAGGATTAGAGAGATAGGTTTCATCGGACTTTTGTCCGCGGTTTTTGCTTATAATGTCCGCTTTTGATATTCTTATAATGTTACAATTTATGTGGCAAAGGATAAGCTCAATAATCTGTGCGATTATTCGCGTTAATTTATTTATGGTTTTACTTCGGAACGCTGGACACGTTTTTTATCATAATATATTTAAATAGGTAAAGAAAAAAGCTGCCAAGAACTCGCCCATGAAGGGTTCCGTAGCAGCAAGTAACATCATTTATAAGTTCTTATATTAGTGTATTGATTGAATGAAAGGTAAATTGCGGTTTACGGTTTATGACGTATTAAAAAAAAACTACTGACTAGATCTCGTTCAAACCAATTTTCGGTGGTAGTTTACATAGTAATGTACAACATATATATTTTTTGGATTTATCACTCTCTTAGTTTAGAAGTTACAGGGGGGGGGGGACACACATTTTTCCACTTTGGACGTGTCTCTCGCGCAAACTATTCAGTTTAGAAAAAAATGATATCAGAAACCTCAACATCATTTTTGAAGACCTATCCATAGATACCCCACACGTATGGGTTTGATTAAAAAACATTTTTTGAGTTTCAGTTCTAAGTATGGGGACCCCCAAAACCTGTAGTTTTTTTTCTATTTTTATGTAAAAATCTTAATGCGGTTCACAGATTACATCGACTTACCAAGTTTCAACAGTATAGTTGTTATGGTTTCGGCAAAAAGTGGCTGTGACATACGGACGGACAGACACACAGACAGACAGACATGACGAATCTATAAGGGTTCCGTTTTTTGCCATTTGGCTACGGAACCCTAAAAACGGCACAATACAAGAGTATAAATGCAATTACATAGATATGTGTGGGTAATTGTGTCATCACCGATGTTTAATAAAAAGTAGTGATAGTAAAATATATATATATAGCTAAAACCTTTCCTTTTGTCTTCACCCTAATCGGGTAATATAAATAGCCTAAATCTATTTATTTATTTTAATTATTTATTTATTATTAAGAAACTCAACAGATTTTTTAGTATACTTGATATTTTAAAAAGTGATATTGACTTTTAAGCCAATTATAGAGCTTCATGTGTACAGTAACTATACAGCACAAATAATTATATTAAACTTATGAGAGCAATAAATTTAAAGAAAAGAAAAAATCTTAAAGACCACAAATAAAAATAATATAAAGTTATATATAAATTTATTTTACAAATAACTCAATGTATTTAATAAATTATTTAATTAGATGACAATTAGATTTTAAATCTGCCATGTAAATTCTGTCGAGAAAATAATATGTTTGACTAAAATAATTCGCTCATTAAAATCTTATGTTCGAGAAAACAAAATGGAATCTGGTTTCATTCTCTCAGCGTCTAAAGACTTAATAGAATGGACTTTTAAATGAAGACGACCTCAGTGTGACCGCTTAGTAATTAAAATACCTAGTGTCTAGCTTAGGAAGATATTATATGAAAAGATTTGTTAAGGGATTGACTAGTGAAGATTGTCATGAACTAAATGAATATAATATTTATTTTCATTTGTGAATGTGACATTTTTTTATTATATTTAAGCCTACGAAAGTGACTCTACTCTGCCTGATGGAAAGCATGAGTAGAATCCAGGGGGGAATCACTATCCGCATTGTGAGGGTAAGCTATAAGGCATGGTTTCTGGATCATTCTACTGGCTTCTGGTAGCCGGGAGAATAATGCAGAAGCGTGCTGTCATTATTAGGATGGTCTTCCGTGTGAGGGTAGTACAGCCCTGGTCGAGTCGGCCCATTTGTGCTGAAGTCAATGTGGCTTTACTACCTATTAAGCTGGCATTAAGCTTAAATAAACCGGTCACCGGTATTTTTTATATGACACAAACAATCAATCAAATAGATAGTGAGTGTCCCACCACAAAGTTGAATAAAATAGAACTCCCATGACAGTATATCTTTTACCACAGACTGCATGTGCTATGTATATCTTTTATGTAAACTTAAGAAGCAATAAACTAATACTATTTTATGGACACCTTAGCAACAGACCAACTCCGTTATCATCGGAATATTGCGTTGAGAAGTTTCAGCTCTATCAAAAACCGGGAGTTTAACTTGCAAGATTTCATTACAGACAAAGGATTGGGTGAAATTAAATAAAACTTACATAAGCTCCTCATCCTCAACAAACCATAACGCACCACTGCTGGTCGGGTCTCCTCTCAGTAGAGGTTAAGGCCATACGTCCCCAAGCTGTCCTCAAGTGCGAGTTGGGAATAAATCTACTAAGCTATTTACTAAGCTACTTTCCTATGATATTATTCTGCGCAGACGTAATCGACAGTTTCGATTATATCTCGTGATGCTTTAATACCCCATCGTCTTTGACTTTGCAATATCTAAAGGCTCTATTGCACTCGAGGGGGTTATAGGAAGCGTGATAACACAGGATTTACGACACTTCTGAGACTCATCTTAGTAACGGATCCAACTGAGCCCAATTATCGATAATTATCGGTAATTATATAATGTGATTGTACTGCGTTTTGCAATTTCAACTGTCATTTCAAGCCGATTGAATTAAATGGATTTTTTTTCCACATATATTTATGAAACAGTAATTCATTACTTGTTTTTGATTCAGTTGACTTTTAATTTAATCCATCTTACAAAAATGAACAAAAAAAAAACAAAATCACTTTTGTACGATAAATTCAGTATCGCGATATTTTAGTACAATTTGGATAAGTTTAGAATGTATTATATTATAGTTCATTTATCGTTACCAACGATGTGAAGAAAACTGATTAAAGAAAAATAAATTGCAACAATTACTAACAGTTCAAAGTAACCAATTTCCTGTGTAAGTTCCAAGGTAAACTCGAACTAGTTTCAATTATCTCATAGAAGTTTAACTTAGGCATCAACATATAAGGCCTTCAAGAATCATGTTCTATGCATTTGATAAAAAATGGCTACCGAATTATATGTAGACACTAGCTTTCACCCGCGGCTCTGCCCGCGTGTATCTCAATTATTGCAGTAAAAAGAAGCCTATGTATTATTGTGACATATAAGCTATATTACTGTAAAGGTTCATCCAAATCCGTTCAGTAGTTTTTGCGTGAATGAGTAATAAACATACATACATACATCCTCACAAACTTTCACTTTTATAATATTAGTAAGGATAAGGCATACTTACTAGGTAAGTGAAATAAATTATGTTTATCACTGTTTAAAAATAGTAATAATATTAATTTCTCGATCTAATACTGTCCGTGTGGTGACGGATTAAGAATACAAAGTGTCACCACCCCTATTCATTCCATGGGTGTCGTAAGAGGCGACTAAAGGAACAAAATAAGCAGCTAACATCCTGCCAAGAGAAGGAAAACTTGAAACAAACCCTTTACCAACCCGTCTGGCCAGCGTGGTATAGTAGGCCAAAACTTCCTTTCAAAGGAGAGGCCTATGTCCAGCAGTGGACTGTTAAAGGCTGTTGATGATGATCTAATACCAAATTAATAGACTAACTGATTCCCGCGGTGTTACCTGCGCTTATTGTTGTAAGTCGCGAGCAACGCCGCTGGGCGAAGTTAGTCTGAAAAAAATACTCTAACTTACTCCTTATGTCATCATCTTTCAGCCAATGGAAGTGTCGTTAAAATCGGCCTAGCCATTCCATAGATTACCATTAGTTAGTTCTATCAAACAAATAGATACAAAATCTTCATACAAATTACGTTTGCGGCAACAGAAAGATCGCAAAAAAACCAAATGATTTTATAACTAATTTAATTATTAAAATAAAACTACAAAATTAACCCTAATGAATAATCATTCCACTTCAAAGTAGGAATATGGAATAATTCTTCTTACAAAATAAATTACGTATTATAATTATACTAATTGACAATATAGGTAATCGTTGGACGCCGGACATACATCAGCTATTTAATTTAGGTAAAGCAATATTGTGTAGCAGGGCATTGTAGCAGGGCATTGTGCAAGTGCGGCGTCAGCAATCCTCGTAGAGTAGCGCTATGCAATTTACATTTTTTGGAGTAAGTACCATAACGGTACAAAGTAAACTATATAGTATATATACTATTATATATATCTAGTGAAAAACTGTTAATATGTAATTAGAAACATTTTACTAAATTTGTTTGTAAAGATTACAAAGAAAAACACCCTTATCAGTGTCTAATATCTCAAACAGATCAACGTCACTGAAATGGGTTCAGTGATAACTTTTTCAATTTAAAACATTTCATTTTAACATTTGCAAATTTATTTGACAAAGGAGTGAGTGACGTTTTGCATTTAACTTTTGTAATTAAATAACAGTGGACGCTATCAACTCGTCGTATTGTTATCTATTATTTATTGAACTTTTTATGTTAAAAGACTAATAAGGCTTTACAAAATCTTATTAAAAAGTTTAATTACTTATTTTTTTTTTTATGTCAGACTACCAAAGTGACTCTACTCTGCCTGATGGAAAGCATGAGTAGAATCCAAGAGTAGGGGTCACCATCCTCATTGTGAGTGTAGGCAATGCAGGATGGTGACCCATGCCATGGCGGCATCCTCCCGGCCGGTTGAATGATGCAAAACTATTGGGCCTCCGGTCTCACACTCACTATTGAAATACGACAGCAAGAATACTGTCATTATTAGGATGGTCTTCTGTGTGAGGGTAGTACTGCCCCGGTTGAGCTGGCCCATTCGTGCTGAAATCAGCGTGGCTCTACTTCCTACTAAAACTACTTGTTTATTAGGCACTGGCTGTATTCTGCCATGCCTTGCACATAACAAATCAATAAATGAAACTGATGAAAAAAAACTTAAAAAATACAAGAGATATTTAAACCTAGTTGTAAATTAGCTAGCTAGTTGCAAGCTAAGATTGTCTGGAAGAGATTGCTTTTGGCAATAAGGCCTCCCTTTGTACATAACATATCTGGCATTGTGTGCACTTACTCTGTTAAACAATGTATCGCGCTCATAGCCGAGTGGCTTTAGGAGTTGGAAACAATCAGCGAGGGTAAGCAATGACGGCGCGGTCAGACTTTGGGTGACCGATCGTGGTATGATATGATATGAGCGTTTCCATGATCCGGAGATCACGGCAGTCCATCATAAGATAGTAGTCGTGAAGCTTAGTTGGAGGCCTTCGGGCGGCTTAAAACATCCAACGGCAAGGATACGCAAGCGGCAAAGTGTCTTGCAAGTCCCGTTGCCGTTAACCCTCTCTTGAGAGAGCCGAGTGCGACATTATGGGTTGTTGATGAAACAACGTATTAACAAAGTAAATAAAGTTTTTTCTTTCTATATCGTCTCCAAATTTGAATTTAGATAATCAGAGCGGAACTTTTTGTGTTTTAGGAAACGTACGGAAACCAAAATTTTTACCCAATTACGCTGAAGTCAAAAGTTCTTACACTCTATGTATACTTGTATGTTCCACCGTCCGTCTAAACTAGTGAACAGATAATAAAGAATGAGGTGTCAAAAATATGATAATGACCCATTTCACACAGGTTTTTAAAACATGTTAATAGTTTTTACATAATCGAATTATACTCTTTTAAACTATATACACAAAAGATACCATTATCATTATCGTAATAGATAAAATCCGAACTCAAGAACGTTAATAAACTTGTTTTTTATATCTGCTATTTGTAACCAATAACATTTTAACGTTATCGTTATAACTAAGATAGCTATGCTATTGTGAAAGGTGACGTTAAAAGCTATATTATCGAAGTAGGCCATAAAAGGGCCATTATCGCTTCGTATGAGGCATAATCTATGATGTCACGTTAAGATGTTATTCGGCAATGATAAAGATTAAGAAAAATAAGGTTTACTTAGATCTCTGTGCTGTAAGGAGCAGCTTTTAAGAATGAACAAAAATAAATTTCATGTTCAGTTTTAAAGATTTTTTACTGCCTCGTTGGTCTAGTGATTAGCGTATGCAAATCCCGGGTCGGGCTAAAAAAGTGTTTTTGGGTTTTTCATTGGAAATTCCTAATAGCAGCCCGGAGTTTGGACGTTTGGTGGTGATTCACGCCCGTACCTCGGAGAGCACGTAAAGCCGTAGGTCCCGGTTGTCTTGAACATCTATGGCAATCGTTATTGCGAAGTCAGTGCCCTCAAATATACTGACAACTAGTTCAATCTTAGAATTTCAGTTCGCCCTTAGGGTTGCGGAGGTCCGATGCCAGTCGATCCGTGGAAAAACTGAAATTCAGGTAAAACCGGTTGCACTAGTAGCCGACCCCAAATAAACTTGAGAATAAACGCTAGGAAGATGAAGATGATGTTTAGTTTTAAAGATATCTGAATCGAAATTTTTTGCAGTAGACTTCCCTGGTCATACAAAGGAGCGGTCTCTACGTAGGATCGTATAAACATATGTGTGTGTGATTCTGTTTGTGTTTAAATGTATAAAACGTATGTGCGTGAGATTCTGAAAAAGATTATAGAGTATGAACAATGGAACACACAGTTCTGATTGCCGGCCTCTTCAAACGATCGTAGTTCAGATCCAAGACTTCCAGAGTCCTTTACCTTCCTCGTTGAATCCGTTTTTTCCTTAAATTACTCACTCTTTTTACACGCTTTATATTAGCTTCACCTGTATGTTTGTATGTTTGTAACCGTCTCCTTTGGGCGCGATTTTGACCCACTTTATTTTATTTATTTTATTTATATACTTTATGCAAAATTACATGCATCGGCGGACTTAATGCCTTAGGCATTTTCTGCCAGTCGACCGATTGGGCGATTGGATTTTGTTGAAACTTTGTAGATTTATCGAGGACCGATGACAATACACACAACACATAAAAAATACTAAAATAAATTGTTTTTTTATTTTGGACCACGCTGATTTTAGCAAGAACAGGCCAGCTCGACCGAGGCGATATTACACCTCAAAAGACCACCCTAAAACCTCGTACTGTCGTATTTCGTAGGTGAGATCGGAGACTCAATTTTGCAGAAATACCGCAACAAGCCGCCACAGTATGGGTCACCATACTATATTGTTGCATTTTCGCAATGAGATGGTGACCAATACTCTTGGATTTTGCATAAGCTTTTCATCAAGAAAAATGGGGACACTTTGGTAGACTCATAAATATAAAAAAGCAGAAAGAAAAAGAGACGATTGTGACGAGGAAATGTAAATTAAACTATTGCCTATAATATGTCTTCTAAATTGCATGGAAAACAATTTTTTAGTAAGAGAATAAAACCTTGTCGGCAATTCTGTCATGAATATTATCATACATAGTATCCTTACTTACACACTAAAATTCGAATGTAACTCTATCTGTCTGTTACGCTTTGAACCACTACTGACCTTTGACTGCCTCGTTGGTCTAGTGGTTAGCGTATGCGGCTGCTGATCAAGAGGTCTCGGGTTCGATTCCCGGGTCGGACCAAATATTATTTGTGTGATTCAAAAATATTTGTTTCGGAGTCTGGGTGTTTTCTATGTATAATATGTATGTATTTACAAAAGAAAAAAAAAAGGTATGTTTATGTATTTATATCAGTTGTCTAGTACCCATAACACAAGCTCTGCTTAGCGTGGGACTAGATGATGTTGTGTGTCAGATGTCCAAAATATTTATTATTTATTTACTACATCGAATTCAATGATACTTAGATTCCTATCTATCTTCGTCTAATCTTTCGTCTTAAAGGCTTTATGTTTATTTTTTATTGCCATCACTAAAGCAAACAGCCAGTTCAGTATCGAACTACAGTAAACACTGATTTTATTTCCTTATTTCCTAACAGCTCTCAACTGAAGTGACGTGTTCAGACATGTTTAGACATCGCTTCCCGATTAATGAGCCGTGAAAGGGTGCTCTCACAAAAATACATACCAACACTCAGTTTACTCCTACGCCCCTCGGATACTTAACGTATCTAATATACAGGAATATCTATAGCGACGTTGACTAATTAGTTAGATCCAAGTATAAATGAGAAGTCTCTAGAGACGACTATAAAAGCAGATTCTATTAGAAGGGAAATGGAATATGTATAATTATGGAATATAGGTGACCTAGGTGAAAGACTTATACTGTTCTCCAGAGGTTTGACTTTTAAACCTCTGCAGTGAATGGAGTCGTAGAATAGAGAAGGAAAAGGTTATCTCCAGGTAATATAAGTCAAGCAAAAAATAAATAAATAGTCCGACATCTTACACACAACATCGTCTAGTCCCAAACTAAGCAGAGCTTGTATTATGGGTACTAGACGACTGATATAAATACATAAACATACTTTTTTTTTGTAAATACATACATATTATGTATAGAAATCCCAAACTCCGAAACAAATATTGGTGGATTGCACAAACATTTGGTCGGACCCGGGAATCGAACCCGAGACCTCTTAATCAGTAGTCGCACAAGTCAACCACCAAGTTAAGATTCTTAAGTACATTTACGAGTAATATTATCATTGTTCATACATGTCATTGTGATTGATGTGTGATCCTTTCTAAAGCATAATAAAAATAAATAAATAAAAAGGTTTTTATTGTTACTCATACATTGTCATTACATTACAAAAATTGAGACAAGCCCCAGTAAGTAAGTAAGCATAAGTAATTTATAATTATGGATACCAATCTTTTTTTCAAACTTTCCTAAATACACACATCAAAAGTGTCTAGGGATCAAGCATTTTTATGCGGATTTCTTGAGATTGAGATGTGGCTTTGTAATAAATTTATGATTTTATAAATTTATATGGATCCTTTTTGGTGCATTTCATAATTTGAATCAGGAACTGTCAATCAAATTCGAGTAAAAGATGAAAATCAGCTGCCAATATTTTCCCTATAAAAACATACAACGCATTGAAGAAATTATTAGTGCTACTGTTTCCCTACTACTGATTAAAACCAACGTTATTATGGAGCGGCGACGTCATTTAAGCAGGGAAGAAATGCTCAGAGCCGTGGGAATGATAGAAGCTGGTTCCCGGCAACGTACTGTGGCTTTAGCTCTGAATACAAGTCAGAGTGTTATCAGTCGACTTTGGACACGTTACCGAAGCACTGGTACCGTGGCTGAGCGCCATGGAGGACTTTATCGCTGCACCACACGGAGACAAGACCGATACATTCAAATCTTAACTCGAAGAGCTCCAACAATAACCGCCATGATGTTAGCCGTGAGGCTTCATCACTCTTCAGGGAACTTAATTAGCGACCAAACAGTCAGAAACCGCTTGCATGAAGTGAACCTTCATTCCCGAAGACCGCTACGGGTACCACCTATAGCAATGCACAATCGTAGGATTCGATATCAATGGGCTCTTGAACACAGAAATTGGGCAGAAGAACAATGGCGTTTCGTGTGCTTTTCTGATGAGTCTCGTTTTGGTATGAGACCGGATACAAGACGTATACGACACTGGAGAACCCCTGGACGCCAACAGCGATTAAAATCCTGCCAGGAAGTCCATCCTTATAGTGGTGGAACCATCATGGTATGGGCGGGTATTTGGATCGGCGGAAGAACTGAGTTGATTTGGATCAGAGGCAACCTCAACGCTCAAATTTATGCTGAGACGATTGTATCAGACGTCATCGTTCCTCTACAAGTGCAAATCGGTCCCTTATTTCAGTTAATGCATGATAATGCACGACCGCACACCGCAAGAGTTGTAAGACAGACTCTCGCCGCAGCTAACATCAATGTCCTGCCCTGGCCTGCTCAGTCGCCAGACTTGAACCCGATTGAGCATGCATGGGATATGCTACAGAGAAGAGCTCTGCCGAATATGGAGGGTATCCAGTCGCAAGAAGACCTTTTTTTGTTGTTGCAACGAACATGGGCGGCCATTCCACAGCGTGATTTGGATGAACTCATTTTGAGTATGCCAAACCGATGTTCTTGTGTTGTTAGTGTTCGCGGTAGAAACACGGATTATTAATTGTTTAAGTTACCTAATAAAATTTTAAAGAAAACTGTTATTTCAGTCTTTTTTTCGAACTTTAATGTTAGTGGTTCAAATGTCAAAAATCCCTTTATTAGGAAAATGGCAAATTTCTTTACTAATGCAAAGGTGACTTGGTTTATCGTTACTGTGACAAACGAAAACACTTTATTTGATGAATCCTTAAAGAAATTTTTAATTAATATCAATCAGGAGAAAAGTTATTGCAAAAATATATGTTGATCCCTAGACACTTTTGATGTGTGTATATTTAAGTTTTCAATTTTTTTGTTCAATATGTATCGATATGTTTGTTTAGGAGGGTTGAAATTTTAATATATGGTCTGGATAAACGGACAATTTACTAGATAAACGATTTAATAAAATGATTGAAGCAAACAAAACCCCGGGTTGGTTACTTGGAAAATTTTCCAGACTTCATTTGAACGAAAACTTTCGAAAACTACATTTACATATTAAACCATTAGACATTTATTTGAATATGATCTGGTTATAGCACTTTCTTTTATATTTGTAATCGTTAGACTAGTAACATGACTAATCTACTGATATATATACCTACCTACTGTTGCCTTCTAAATTGCCTCGGTAACGTATGCGACTGTTATGCTAGAGGTCTCAGGTTCGATCCCAAGTCGGACCAAAAGTTTGTGTGATTCGTAAATTTTTGTTTCGGAGTTTGGGTGTATTCTATGTATAATAATATATGTATTTACAAAACAAAGTTTGTTTATGTTGTACCATAATACAAACTCAGCTTAGCTTAGGATTAGATGGATTGTGTGTAAGATGTCCAAAATATTAAAATAAAAAAAAGTAGCTCAACAAACACGCTTAAAAATAATTTTAATGTAACAAATCGTGGGGCGACATAATTGAAATATTTTCAGAAAGCAATCGTGAAGCTTTGTTGAAGACATTCGGGTGACTTAAAAACATCTAACGGGATTACGTAGCCACAACGTGTCTTTCCAGTCCCCAACCCGCACTCGCCCAGCGTAGAGAGGTATGGCATTAACAATCTCCTGAGAGGAGACCCGAGCCTAGCAGTGGGTTGTGGATTTTTGATGATGAAGTATCTGTTGTACTCTAAAATTCTTTAACAGTACTAAACCATGTAACACACACATTCAAAAATACATCAACAATTTATAACTGTGAAGGCACCGCAAACGCGTGTAATGCACAGTTTGTTGAAACAGCAAAAGAAAATTTTGCACTACACGTATCGAGGTCATATTGAAGTACTTATAAACTTACATACACCAACTATTCAGATTTACTTCGAAAAAGTAAACTTTACATTATGAAAACGGTAACAACAGCAATGTAAATAATGTAGATATTCCACTAGATGAATTGTACAACTAGTTTATAATAAGCAAGAAAAGAGAGTTCATTGACCAGTACACAAATAATCATAAATATTAATGGACATCAAAATAGTTTAATAAATATACTCTTCGAGGCTTTCTGTACAAATAAAATCTGAAACAAGGTCGGAATAATAGCCGATTTGTTTGCTTGAGTCGTTTGACTAAATTATTTTTGTACCAAAATTTCGTCCAAGTCCATGAATTAAAAGTTTGTCCCTCCTAAATGAATAGATCAATACTTACTGAAAATAGATAAGATATTCGGGTTTTTACATAAAATTCTTGGGTTGTAAAAGTTTTAGATAAGAATTTTTCAGGATGTAATTACTTGTTCTTGATATTTTTATTTTATTTTTGTATCACAATCAAAGAGAAAGGACTTCTGAAGGAAGGGGTGACCTGTCCCTCCAACACATAAGGAGGATCCTCCGACTAGGCAAGGTGATCGTGTCTTGCAGAAAATGGCCAAGCAGTTAATGTTAGGTAGTTGTGTTTATATACTAATTCGTGCGAGAATTTCTATAACACGATTCAGTATAGTTCGTTACTCTGTGGTTCAGTGTTTCTTCGATAGATGGCTATGTTGTATGTTTTCGCTGGCTCTGTATGTGTAAGTCACCAGATACTAGTTTTGAGAAGAAACTCATGCCACGTCAAAGTGAAAATGGCAGACGTGGTACCAACGACATTGGTAGAGTTTTCGCCTTCTCATAAAATTGACAAAGAAATCAATCAATCATATGGCATTAATAGTTCTGTATTGGTAATAATGGTTGAGTTAAATTCGGATAATTGAGATATATTGGAGTACACTTCAATGATCATTAATTATCAATTCCATTTCAATATGTAAGTTCTCTCATCCGTTAAATCAATTTCTAGTTTCTGAATGCTTTGCTTTATATACGTACAGCAAAATATCCTGAGAATGTTATCGAAATCTGAATTGTGGTACCAATCCCTATTAATATTATAAATGCGAAAGTAACTCTGTCTGTCTGTCTGTTACGCTTTCACGCCTAAACCACTGAACCGATTTTGATGAAATTTGGTATGGAGATAGAACTGAACTTGGGAAAGGACATAGGCTACTTTTTACTGCAATAATCGAGATACAAAGGCCAAAGCTAAGTGATTATAAAAATACATAAATCGTAGATGTCAAAATGTATCACTGTTTATCTCCTGTCAATAGTTCACAGGTTGCTAGGCATAACACACTTGCATGGCAACCATAATGATAGTTTGTAAATGACATATAGACCAGTAGACCAGGGTAGTTAACTTTTGAAAACAAATAATCCCTATTTATATTTATTTTCCCTATTTAATATTATAAATGCGAAAGTAACTCTGTCTGTCTGTCTGTCTGTTACGCTTTCACGCCTAAACCACTGAACCGATTTTGATGAAATTTGGTATGGAGATAGAACTGAACTTGGGAAAGGACATAGGCTACTTTTTACTGCAATAATCGAGACACAAAGACCAAAGCTAAGTGATTATAAAAATACATAAATCGTAGATGTCAAAATGTATCACTGTTTATCTCCTGTCAATACTTCACAGGTTGCTAGGCATAACACACTTGCATGGCAACCATAATGATAGTTTGTAAATGACATAAAGACCAGTAGACCAGGGTAGTTATCTTTTGAAAACAAATAAAAAATTATAGTAGGATGAAACCTATTGGAAAAGGAGGAGAATGTAATAAAAATAAGAGGAAAAATAATTTACGGGCAATCTGAGGTCGGGAAGGGGTAGGGGGGGAGGAATTCGGGTCCTATATAAGCGGGGCGTGAAAAAGCATCTCACTAAGCTGCCATACATTATTGTCTGCATTCGCAGCAAGAGTGGTAGCCCTGACTCTTGGATTCTGCTTATGCTTTCCATCAAGCAGGGTAGAATCACTTTGGATGGTTAAATATATAAAACAAAGGGTAAAAAACGGTTTATCTCGATTTCCGGCCAAACTACAAGTCCGACAAAACTACAAGGAAAAAAGTTAAATAGCAAGTTATAGGTAATTCAAAGATCTACAACTTTTTAGTGTTCCGAAGTTTATGACTTCGAACCCTTATAGATTCGTCATGTCCGTCTGTGCGTCTATCCGTCCGTCCGTCCGTCCGTCCGTCCTCGACTTACCGTCCAAACAGTAAGTGCTAGAAAGATGAATATTGTAATTACGTCGACAATGTGCTACAATAAAATTATTTTTATGAAAAATATTTTTATTTAGGGTACTTCCCCTACACGTAAAGTGGGGATATATTTTTTTCGCGGCTACCCCATCATGTGGGGTACCGTTATATAGGTCTTTTAAAAACATTAAAGGGTTGTTAAGACGTTTTTTTGATTTAGGTGTCCATTTGCGAGAAATTTCATTTTAAAGGCCACTTTTTTGTAAAAACAGGGCGTCCCCCCCCTCTAAAAGCTAAACGGCCGGAAAAATTCGTGATAGTGAAAACTATAACAAATTAGATGACTTTGTTAGTTCAGGAGTTATAGAGGCTTAACTTCTACAATGCAATGCTTACTTGGAAAACGTCGTACAAAATTAACGCAATAATACGTAAAGATAACAATTATCCATTGGATACAATTTCTAATCCACGTACCATTATGGGTGACTGAGGAACCCTTTCCTGTGCGTGGCCTGACACGCACTTGGCCGATTTTTTATTTACCATTTTTTTTTACAAAACCTCAAATTATATGTGAAAAATTCAAAAAACCAAGTTTTTGGTTTTCTTATTTTTATCTTTTACAAATAAAATTATTTTTAAACGAAGTTTAGTGAAAATTTACCTTTTTATGTCCCGAATACACTGTAATTTATTTGATTTAAAGTATTAATTTTTTCACCCTATTTTGACTTAATATCGAAAATTCACCTTTCATTCAAAATATCTACGTTTTTTTAAAAAATTGGGTGTTTTCTGTTTGATGAAATCTCTACTTGCCGATGGTGTAATCCCTACTAATATTATAAACGCGAAAGTAACTCTGTCTGTCTGTCAAGCTTTCACGCCTAAACCACTAAACCGATTTTGATAAAATTTAGTATGAAGATAGAACTGAACTTGGGAAAGGACATAGGATACTAAGTATCCTATGTCCTTTTTATAGCGAAAATAAAGGTAGAAAGGTTTGAAATAGGGGACGAAAGTTTGTGTCGAAGTTCCATAATATCAAACATAAAATCATGTAAGATTGTTTAATCTACCCTTACCGTGTCGCGCGATGTAAACGAATTCCACGCGGGCGAAGCCGCGGGCGGAAAGCTAGTACCGAATATAGGAATAAGAAGTTGTCGTACGTGAATAAAATTTAGAATTTGGTATTCGAAAATTGTAAATAATTGGATTAATTATCTGATTGACTTGGATTATAGGTGATCCTGACTGTTGAGCCAGAGGTCGTAAGTTCGATGCGTTCGATTAAATAATTATGTTATGAGCACAATCATAAGTTCTGTATCTATGAATTATTTATAATAATATTTATTTAAAATATATAACTAAGCATGTTTAACAGCAGTCTGGATACCATAGTATCGTATTTTCCTAGTCTCCATGTTGTTATTCGTTGGCGTGTTATATCAAAAAACCGTTTTGCCTAAAACGAAAGTTATTTTTAAAATAATTTCAGGTCATTCATTCTTGGATATTAAATTAACTTTGTTTCTTTTTAAAAACTGTCAACAGTTTTCATATTCCTATCTAAACAACTATACTACCGTGAAACCATGTCAGTTCACTTCAAAAATAGGGCTCAATGACTGGGATTTCTAATTGGCTGTCATGAATAGTTCACTTGTGTATCATACGAGGTTGCATGGCATCGATGTGAAGTGCTGTTTTGTCAGGTTGTTGCGAATGCATGCTGAATAAGTGAATTATCATCAAGTCTAGGAAGACGAAGTGAAGGAAAATTTCTAGGTTCTAATTTACATTCTAATACCAGACTAAAAGCATATTCTGTCAACAACAAATATAGTACAACTTATTTTAAATAGGAAATAAGTCTTTTCTTATTTTAAGTTTAGTGATAGAGTTGAAAAACCTAAGGATCTTTAACTCCTTGGTTTAAACTATCGAGGCAACGTAGAAACGGCATGTTGTGTTTCTAATATATAAATAATAAATATTTCGGACATCTTACACACAACAACATCTAGTCCCAAACTAAGCAGAGCTTGTATTATGGGTATTAGACAACAAATATAAGTACATAAATATTAATTTTCTTCTGTAAATACATACATATTATACATAGAAAAACACCCAAATTCCAAGACAAATATTTAAAAAAATAATAGTTTTAAAAAACGAAACGAACACGCTTTTGAACTAAAAAGTAGAAAATAATTTTAATGTAACAAAGCGTGGGCGACGTTATTGAAATATTTTCAGAAAGCACCCCACGCTTTGTTACATTGAGCGTGTTTGTTTAGTTTTTTAAAACTAAAATTTTTTTCTAGAATAAAAAAGACTAATTTGTTTAAACTTTTTTTTGTTTTTTTTTTTAAATTTGAAACTGCAAAGTTTGACCGAAATCTGGCTGTTAAAAATGGGTCTAAATCGCAACCAAAGGAGTCGGTTACAAACAAATAAACATACAGGTGAAGCTAATATAAAGTAAAAATAATGTAACGTTTTTGCAGGAAACGGGCAATGCTTATTCGAGTAGATTATAAATATGTATGTATATAGTTAGATTGAGTAGATGGGGGATATCCTGGGACCAAACGCTCCGGGCTTAATTTTTTTATACATAACTTGAACCAGCTATTTCCGGATACTTTGAGATTCCTAACCGAAATCCCTATATTTATTATGTTACAAATAATCCGATATAAGGGAACGTGAGGAATTTGTTGAAAGCGAAAACCTATTTTTGTTGTATTTCCCTAGGGCTGGAAGAAATAGCGATTTGTCTATACCAAAGGGAGCACAGCAATCAATATAGCTGACGTCTCAAATGATACATTTGTATCACTAAGATATATTACGAAGTAAATTATGAACAAATATAGAAGTACAAGATACAGTATATTACTGTAACATATTTTTTAATAATGTCACAGTATAGGTATCGTTATTGGGAAGTCAGAGCCCTCAAATATACTGATAACTAGTTTAATCTTCGAATTTCAGTTCCTCTTAAGGTTACGGAGGTCCAATGCCAGTCCGTTAAAAAACTGAAATTCAGGTAAAACCGGTTGAACTAGTAGCGGACCCCAAATAAAAGCTAGGAAGATGTCAGAGTACAGGTATAAAGTATTCTCAGATAAATATTTTTTTCTTCAGTTGTCTTTTACTCTGTTCTTAACATAAGCTTGGTATTGAAATTATTTGAAAAACTCATTTCCTAAATCAATATTTAATAATTGTCAATTTCAAAAATGAAGCAAATAGTTCTCGAGTCGTGAGCACGTACTGAAAGACGGAGCTTCTGTACTATAAGAAGTTTAGTAGGTGGTAGAGCCACGCTGATTTCAAAACCTATGGGCCTGCTCGACCGGAACAGTACTACCCTCACACTGAAGACCAACCTAAAATAACAGCATTCGTTGCATGTCGCATTTCGATTTTGAGTGTGAAACCCCCAAACCCCGTGTGGAGGCCCCATCATTTTGCATCATTTTGCATCATGCCAGAAAAAAGATACATAAACATCTCATTAAATCATAATGGTGTAGATCACTATGCTGCATTGTATGCCCTCATAATGAGGAAGTTGGTGGAACACGATACCCGTTCCTCCACAGGTTTAAATATATATAAAAAAACGAAGGTCAGAGAACCTGCTAAAGGTCAAGAGAAGCCGTTGAATACAGGCATCACAGGACCAGTTTTTGTGGCGAATGATGCGATGATAGCGACGATGATGATATGATCATCATCGTCCTTAAAGATTCGCCACAAAAACTGATGATGTTGTTATCATCGTCTTTATCAATCAATGTCTTAAAATTGGAACAAACATAAACAAAATTTGACATCGTCGCGTCGTAATTTACCATTAATTTTGAAAACACTTACTATAAATAATTAAACTAAGTTTATTCCTCTTAGAAATACTGGAAAGCTGCTTCAATTCTAGCCTTTATGCGATCAGGTCGTTCATTTAACTTATAGGCTTACGTCACGACCCATTTGTATTAATAATCCTCATTCGGTCGGAACACCAAGATTATCCTTAATGTAGCAACCTTCTAGAAAATTAGTTAGGGTATATTTTTTTTTCGTAAAGATTATTTTATGTCAAAGAATAATTAAAATACGATATCGGTGACTAATCTCTTTAAGAATGATTCTAATAATTATATCGTATAGAAATAACAAATAATCATGTGAATTACTGTAGATATATGCAGATACGTTGCAATGGCTAAATGTTTTTTACACACACATTTAGTTTAGAACTTGATTTAAAATCAAATTAATTAGAATTTAGTAAAAAATTTCGCCACAGCATGATTGGATACACTATAATACATCATATCTTTATATATCATCGTTGTATATCTTTATAATCTCTTTAAGTACATTTCAGCAGCGACTTCAATTTATAATCTCTTTTTCAATGACAGTATCCCTAGATAAACGTAATAGAAAGGGATCGGCTACAACTCCATAAGTTTTTTAGTTAAAAGTTTGCTTACCTTGAAGGTACCTCGGTGTTATACAATTTTCAATAACAAGAATTGAAACTTTGACACTTCTTTGGCCCCTAGATATTTGGTCACCAAGTTTTCTTTCTTTGTTTAAATTATATAAAAGTTAGAGAATTAAATTTTTTTTTACAACTATTTTAGTAGTGCTTGGTATAACATTTTAAAATTTAAATGTAATTTTCTTTTATTAACTCTGAAACTATGTACTTTTCTTTCTCTTCTCTCAGTTTTTAAAACCATATTATAAAAAGGTGATTCTGTTGTATCATCGCTAAATTAACCTAACCTTAAAAATATATTTTTAATCACTTTATTTTATTTGGTGTAGTTTAGTGTAGACGAGTATAGCGGTAACGTCAAACTAGACGTATCGCATTAAAATTAGACGTCATGTAAATACATGCCCACTAAACCAAATTCAACTCTTAAATAATATAGAAATCTTTTAATTTCTGTGTATTTAGTATGTATTTAACTAAAGTTCTACTCACACATTGTCAGGGGTAGTCGAAAGCACTTCCTAAAATTTAAGACCAAAAATCAACGAGTGAAAGCGCGAGTAAAAGTTACTCTACCTAAATATAACCTTAGATAAATACCCTTTACGGTAGTTTTATCAACAAAGCGAGAGTACACTCCATCCCGACACACTTCATAGAATATGAACACATTTTCTCTTTGGTTGAACATGTATTTTAGGTCAATGACATGTGTTTTTCATTTCAGGAGGACGAGCGACAGTAAACATGAACGCGTCACGCTTACCGCACGGGTTCAATGACACCAACCGTAAGTTCAACATCTTACATAGTGATTAAGAAAAGAGAAGTAAAAAGTATGGATTTAAGAATGACCCAATTCCAAAAGTAAAGAATTTGGTGTTAAATAACTCTTTTTAGAACTCTTTTACTTTCAACTTTATTGATACACTGCTCTACATTCATTTTTATTACATTTCATACTTCATATTGAAAAATAAAGACTATACTTCTAGTACCTCTATACATACAGAATACGAGCACACCATACAAAATAAAGGTCTTGTTTATAGATTTTTATGACGTCGAAATTTTTTACAAGAAGCTCTTTATGTTTCAGCTTTGACAAATAATTGGTATCCAATCAAATAATGTGACTTAATCGAACCTGATTTAAAAAAGCAAATATATATTTCTCATGGATAAAATAACGATAAAACGATCAAGTTACATCAGTAAAAAAACTATTTAAACTTAGCACATGAAATAAACAAGAAACCCTAAAATTAGTTTTTCGTAATGTTTTCATTCGGTCTTATTACAAACTTTGCGGAGTTTATCACAAACAATATTATAAAAGAATATGGTTATATTTTATTTAGTTCTATAAAACACAAAAGTTTCTTCATTAATTGTAAACGTAGCGTTAGCGTAGCATATACTTAGCGTTTCGTAGCGCATCGTAGCACTCATCGAAATGAGGTTTGGTTCTGAAAAGGTTTTTTTTGATATTATCAAAGCTGAAGAAATTGTATCTTTTGACACTAGACTAATAAGTCATCACATAATTATACACAGAATAGACATACGAGATACTAATTAAATTTTATCTAAATAAATTTTAAAAAGTGCATCTTCTAAATGCTACGGCCTCTTAGGACAACAAACGGATAGGTCACATGAACCATACAATCTGATTTAGTCTTCAAGGTTCAGTGATTATATTACTCTTTTATCGATTATCTCCGAGTACAGGTCAGCGTCCCACGTCATAAAGTGTGTGTGTAAGGACCACATCTGTAACTGATTAGTAAATTCTGTACCTTAGAGTTATAGAGGAATGCCTAAAGTCAAATTTTACAGAAGAGGCAAAATGTGCGTATTGAAATTTTTAATGTAATTAAAAGGCAGAGTAATTAGCTTGGCTGTTTTTTTATAATAAATAGAGGAAAGTATCATGAATTACACATAATTACGATAAATCCATCTATTATCTAACATCATTTTAGATCCTACACCCTGTTAATATTTGTATATTATCTCTTCTGTTAATTATTTGTGCATTGTTTATCTTTTTCATAGGCGATGTAGGACTTAATATTTTATACGATTATGTAGAACTGGTTCTTGGGATTTTACTGGTATAATAAACGTAATTTCGACAAAATGTGGAGTTACTATTGTATACATCTGAAGTACAAAATTACTGTCTTCGACAAGTGTATTGAAGCACTTTATGTTTTGCTATCCATAGCCTTGATCAATTATGATCATAAAGAAGAATAGGGAAGAGTTAGCCTACATATAATGCGAACAGAAATCTCATATCTAATAGAACTATCATCAGGTTCATTGATTCTGAAATCAGTGTACGTTCACAAGATCCGTTTGCTTAAAAAAGTTTTTTGTATGGCCATAGATCAAAAAATAACTTAAATTAGTTATTAAGTCAGTTTAATTTTTTCTTCATCTGCCTTACCTTTTGTTTAAATAATTCTACACCTTTAAGAACGACAAAAGACCGATGACAGAAATTATTTTTTTCTTTATAAAGAACTCTAAAAAGAGGGGAATTCCAAATATCCAGAACTGTTGTAAGAAAATGTAAAAATTAAAAGTTCAAGCCTCAGCCTCCGTTGTAAATGATTCATGAAAGAATTTCGTTAAATTCAAACTTTTAGAAGTTCGTTATCTTGTTCCGATTGTTACGAATGGGTCAAGGATTTCGTTGTGAAATAGAATGCTTCATTTTCTTTGGTTTTCTTCTTAGCCGTGGAAGTTTTTGTTACTTCGCACAAATTGTATGTATTTTTTTTTAATTTTTTTTTTTCTCATCATCATCAACAACCCATAACGTCCCACTGTTGGGCTCAGGTCTCCTCTCAAGAGAGGGTTAAGGCCTTACGTCCCCACGCTGGCCCAGTGCGGGTTGGGGACAGGCAAGACACGTTGTGGCTACGTAATCTTGCTGTTGGATGTTTTTAAGCCGCCCGATGGCCTAAACTAAGCTTCACGACTGCTATCTTATGATAACAACCGGGACCGACTGCTTAACGTGACCTCCGAATCACGGAAACGCTCATTACATATAATGCCACAAACGGTCACCCATCTAGGTCCGACCGCGCCGTCGTTGCTTACCCTTGGTGACTGTTTCCAATCACCTAAGGCTACTCGGCTATGAGCGCTTTCGGTAAGGTAAGGTAAGGTAAATCGGTGTCATACTAGCTAAATAAAAAACTTAGCAGGTTAGCTTAAAACTAATTATGTTACAACTTCAAGTAGTTTAAATTCATTTTTATAACTATTTACAAGATTCTCACGTTATATTTCGTTTCTTTCATTCATATCAAAATCTGTTAAAGAAATATCATTTTCAAAAATTACTATTTTGAGTCAAAACTTTTCTCATTTTACCTCCGATATTTGAATTGAATACCCTCAAAACTTTATAAAGTCCCTTAAAATTTTGAAAACATATTTTCTTTGCATCAATTCTCTTTAATAATTTCTTATCATCTTTTCTGAAGACCTTGGTGGAAGGTCTAAGATACTTTTTTTGCTGTAATCATGAGTTATAGCGCCCTTTATCTGGTATTGAGAACGGTCGGTCGTGCCATATTGAAGCTTGGGTGCGAAAAATTCGTTAAAAAAATAGGTTTAACGACTTTCTGGATAAAATGTTTTAGAGACATATTTTCTGATCAATTTTCGTTGAGTGGTTTTGATTTTTTATATATTTTACGATGCAGTGAAAAATAGAGTTTATGTATGGATTTTATTTTGTTTTTAATTAAATTTTCATTCATAATTTACGAAATTTGTTTAAAACAAATTTCATAAAAATGCATGAAAAAAATAAACGTAAATCAAATCGATTAGAGTAGCCGGTCCAAAAGTGGACTGCTATAGGTTGATGATCATGATTAGGAAATCATCTTTAAAACTATATATATATATCTTCTGTTCGTGTGTTTGTAATTGTACTTCTGCTAAACAGCTGGACCGATTTTAATGAAATTTAAGAGGAACATAAAGGAATTGGTTTTTTTTTTAAATAAAGCTCTGAAACCTTTGTGGGCTCTTGCTCAACAATTTCCTGAAGATGACATGACATGATCAAATGCATAGTTTACGATTCTATAAAGGATATGCAGACAAACTTTCACTTTTATATACATAGATTCAAAGTTATTATTACTTGGTGTGTAACCCCTAGCCCTGTATTTTAGGGGGGTTAGTAGGCCCTAGCCCTATCCAGGGGGCGTTACTCACCGGTGCGCAGTCGATAGAAATATGATACATATCCCAGGGCGCCGTTTACAGAAAGAAAACTAAGAAAAATTGTGCATGTGTCGATGTGGGCGGTCAGGGTACTCTTCAAGGAAAACACTGATTCAGTCTCACACAGATATCTATATTTTAGTACATACACAAAGGGTCCATAGTCAATTCATTAGCATTAAGTTCATACATATACATTAATATTTCTAAGATCTAATTTTAGTACAGTAGAGAAAGATGACGCTTCCACGTATCTTTGTGGCTCGACCGGAAGGTGAGGGCGTCTACGGGTGACACACGGCCACCCGGACACATCTCTCGGGGCTCCCACATCTCTGCTACTTAGGGGCTTGCACCGGCGGACAAAGGAAGGTATCAGTAAAAAAATAACAATTTAAGTGAGCTCCTACGTGATCTAGCGGCCAGTCCAGGAAGAGCGTGGTACGTGCGGATGGTCTTCCCTCAGGCCGAAGGCCTCTGCTAGCTAGTTCTCCCACACAGAGCCCAAGAAAAACCTCTTTGGCAGGAGATGTGCTACCGCGGAACAGGCGGCTCTCAAGACTGCCACACTGTAGGCCCAGCAAGTAAACCGATGTACAAATCCTTAGACGGATATCTGGACAAATCCTTGGACAAAACCTTGGACCCTAGAAAAAAGATTACCATCCTAAGCAAATATTCACACAAACAAATAAACCGAAGAAATACAGTTAAAAAAGGAATTCAATTTCTCACCACTTCAACAGCGGGACAGATCAGCAGAGATTTCTTCACAACTTTTTATTACGACGGGCAGAATCACAGTATGTTCACAGAGAGACAGAGAATGGTCTCTTCGAGGAACTAATACTGGCTTTTATATTGTATTTCAAGGACTTTTCTGGAATAAAAATCCCACCCTCTTATAAAATAAAACAACATCATACGATTTTCAAAGACAAAAATAGACTTTCCTTGCCCATAGACTAAAATTGAACACGATTTACCACAGAGTATCAAACACATCAAAGATATATCTGAGAGTGAAGACGCCATCTGACGACTCGCGGGTGAAAGTTTTTCTATAACCAATGTGGTAGATGTGTAAGAGCTACCGCTAACCTGGTAAAGATGGCGCTCACCCAAACACGTCGTCTTATTTCGATACCAATTCTAAATATTTCAATGAAACAAAAAAAGTTGTTACAGTACCCCCTCCCCCGTGAAATTTCCTGAGCAGGGTGCGAAGGAAATTAAAGGATTGCCTATATAACAAAAGAACTAAAAAAAATCTAAAATTACAAAACAGTGAAGCTAAGTTAGTAACACCCATTAAAACAGAGATTCTATTCCAAAGTCCCAACGAATCTAAATTTAATTTCTACCAAAAGTTCCCCAAAAAAAAAAAAAACTAAGTGACGCTAAGTAATTTACAAAGCTACTACTAATACAAATTTCGACAAGAGTTCAAGCAGAATAATATTTAAGTTTCAAAACTGTTCAAAAAAAGAGGCCTGACCTAAACATAAGGACAGGGGTTAGCGGTGAGGTATCATATTAATGTAATCTACCAGCAGGTGAGATGTCTCGGGCGATGAGTGTGTCTTGTCTTTGGCGAACTTGTTACAGTCACGACCCGCTGTAACTAGGATATAAGACGGGTAGACTAGAGCCTTAGGCCAGTCATACCCCGGTACAAAGAGAAGAGAAGTGCAACATGCAGAGAAGGATGTGTGTAAGCCTAGTACGGGCAATACCCCACATAAAAGAAAGACTGCAACTTGCAGACACAGTTGTGTGCAGGACTAGCATGGTCCTGCCACATCAACCCACAAAGCTCCATAACATCATCATCAACAGCTGTGTCAGGTGACAAGGGACCTGACACAACGGCGTGTAGGCTTGTTTTAATTCGTCAAAGACACACACAGTCACCAACCACAAAACATCAAACCATTACTGAAGACACACCAATTGATACTCACCACTAGCAGAAATGTGAGAGGAAATAACAAAAGAACTAGTCACCAGACAATAGGCGTCTATACTCATGTTGACTAAGTAAAAGTTCACTAGTTCACAGCATAAAGACTCAGGCAGTTCAGTAAGTACATAGTAAACCCAATCAGTTAAGTACAGAGACGAAAAAAAAAAAAAAATTTAAAAGTAGCGGTCTCGATGGGTCGAGTCTAAAGGACCCCCTACCAGCTCAGGTGAGGTGTAGTGAGGACCGTCACCATGGGCTGGTATTGATTCCCTAACCGAAATATTTTAGAATAGGTGACCGATGACCGCAGACACAGACACAGACAGAGATACTCTATACTGGTCACGGACACCTACCAGTTCGGGGTAATCGAAACCACGACTTAGCAACAGACATATCTCAGAAGACACCTAAGCATACATTGACAACCTAAGGTGACTAGATTCTAATAACCAAGATAAAATTTCAAAAAAAATAGATTCAAAAAGATCACCTGAATACCGAAATATATACAGTTCATTCAAACCATACGTTCATAGAAACAGCTTCGTATCAGCAGAAGCAGGGACAGAGAGACGCTGGCAGCAATGCGGCCACGCCGGAGAAGACAAAGTAGTTCGCAGCTCACTCCCAAGACTTGCCACAGTGTCATCAGCGCCAAGTGAAAACCCCATAGCAGACAATTCATTAATGAGTTCATCCTTTTTCAGGTAATTAATACACCCACTCAACTGGGCCATGATGAAGAAAAAAAAAAAAATTGAAGTTCTAAGTTAACGTTCCAAATTATAAGATTATAGTATTGATTCAAAGTTAAGGTACAGAGTTAAAATGCCAAGTTGAGATACTAAGATGAGATACTAAGTTGAGATACTAAGTTGAGATACTAAGTTGAGATACTAAGTTGAGATACTAAGTTGAGATACTAAGTTGAGATACTAAGTTGAGATACTAAGTTGAGATACCAAGTTGAGATACTAAGTTATGATTCACAATTAAAATTTAAAGTCTAAGGTTAATTAGTGTCATGAACACAACCCAAGCCTGCAAAAGAAAATCTAGGTTGATTACAACAATGTATATACTAATTTATATGCAGATATTACAGTTCAAACAAACAAGTAACCAATATGTTGGAAGTTTTTATATTGGTAAATGAGTTTAAATGTAATTCACAAGTCTATGTTCTGAAACTACAAAAACAATTCTATAAAACTAATTTATATTAGTTGGTTTACTAAAAAGTTTTTTTTTTTTTTTTTTTTAAAGTTCTTCAAAGAAGATTCAAAATGCTAATTTTCAAATAAAAAATAATTGCAGGTACCTATTCCTGCTTCACAACACAAAAAGTACACAGTTCAAGTTTCTAGAAAGATTTCCTTACCTATTATCCAAAGGAGGTAATCTCACAAAGTGATGAAAAAAGTTTTCATCAGATATTAACAATATCCATAGAAAAGATATAAGTCTAGATATAAGGAAACTATGTCCTTGTTCTAATTAAGTTTTAAAATATTACAAAATAACACAAGTGATAACTTGGTGTGCACTGCTAGCACAATTATTACTACAAGTAGGTACACCTACAATGTGGTGAAAAAAAGTTACCCTCACTTATGTGACTTTTCTTCAACACACTAGAAGGAACACAAAAAAATATATAAGTGTGTGAAACTGAATATGACAAAAAGACAAAACACAGAAACATAAAACATAGAATTCCAAAATATGTTGATCCAAACTTACCAAATATTTGTGCAGAAGCAATTTTAACTTAAATTTTGAATTTTTAGGTTTGCATGCCGCTATAAGGTGGTATGAAGCGCTGAAAAATGCAAACAAATTAAATTATATGCGCTGCACTCGCAAAACCAATTAGCGTCCTGGGACGTATCGGACGGATTAGGTTTCCCTGAAGAACAACCCGAACACCAAGACACAGCACATACACAGAGAGAAAGGGTTCGGTTTCTAAGCCAAACGTTGGCGCGCCAATTTGTAACCCCTAGCCCTGTATTTTAGGGGGGTTAGTAGGCCCTAGCCCTATCCAGGGGGCGTTACTCACCGGTGCGCAGTCGATAGAAATATGAGACATATCCCAGGGCGCCGTTCACAGAAAGAAAACTAAGAAAAATTGTGCATGTGTCGATGTGGGCGGTCAGGGTACTCTTCAAGGAAAACACTGATTCAGTCTCACACAGATATCTATATTTTAGTACATACACAAAGGGTCCATAGTCAATTCATTAGCATTAAGTTCATACATATATATTAATATTTCTAAGATCTAATTTTAGTACAGTAGAGAAAGATGACGCTTCCACGTATCTTTGTGGCTCGACCGGAAGGTGAGGGCGTCTACGGGTGACACACGGCCACCCGGACACATCTCTCGGGGCTCCCACATCTCTGCTACTTAGGGGCTTGCACCGGCGGACAAAGGAAGGTATCAGTAAAAAAATAACAATTTAAGTGAGCTCCTACGTGATCTAGCGGCCAGTCCAGGAAGAGCGTGGTACGTGCGGATGGTCTTCCCTCAGGCCGAAGGCCTCTGCTAGCTAGTTCTCCCACACAGAGCCCAAGAAAAACCTCTTTGGCAGGAGATGTGCTACCGCGGAACAGGCGGCTCTCGAGACTGCCACACTGTAGGCCCAGCAAGTAAACCGATGTACAAATCCTTAGACGGATATCTGGACAAATCCTTGGACAAAACCTTGGACCCTAGAAAAAAGATTACCATCCTAAGCAAATATTCACACAAACAAATAAACCGAAGAAATACAGTTAAAAAAGGAATTCAATTTCTCACCACTTCAACAGCGGGACAGATCAGCAGAGATTTCTTCACAACTTTTTATTACGACGGGCAGAATCACAGTATGTTCACAGAGAGACAGAGAATGGTCTCTTCGAGGAACTAATACTGGCTTTTATATTGTATTTCAAGGACTTTTCTGGAATAAAAATCCCACCCTCTTATAAAATAAAACAACATCATACGATTTTCAAAGACAAAAATAGACTTTCCTTGCCCATAGACTAAAATTGAACACGATTTACCACAGAGTATCAAACACATCAAAGATATATCTGAGAGTGAAGACGCCATCTGACGACTCGCGGGTGAAAGTTTTTCTATAACCAATGTGGTAGATGTGTAAGAGCTACCGCTAACCTGGTAAAGATGGCGCTCACCCAAACACGTCGTCTTATTTCGATACCAATTCTAAATATTTCAATGAAACAAAAAAAGTTGTTACAGGTGGTCACCAGTGGTTTTATACTATTCGATAATTAAACCATTTGACTAGATTATTATTGTTATTACTATATAAAGCTTAAAAATTGTTATATATTAGAATTAACAAACTATTTTCCTTTTTAATTAGTAAATACTCATTTTTTTACACACTATCTTTCTCTTATTATTTTAGAAGGAACTAATAGCACCTCTTATTCTACCTGCCTCGTTGGTCTAGTGGTTAGTGTTGTAGTATAGTTGTAGTGGCTGCTGATCAAGAGGTCTCGGGTTCGATTCCCGGGTCGAACCAAATGTTTGTGTGATACACAAATATTTTTTTCAGAGTCTGGGTGTTATCTATGTATAATATGTATGTATTTACAAACAAATAAAAGTATGTTTATGTATTTATATCAGTTGTTTAGTACCCATAATACAAGCTCTGCTTAGTTTGGGACTGGATGATGTTATGTGTGAGATGTCCGAAAATATTTATTTCTTTATTTATTCCTAAATAACTGGAACATAATATCCATATATTAATAATATGTGAAGCAAAATCTTTGTACCCCTTTTTACGAAAACTACCTTGACCCAGGAATATGAAATTTTGTGCACTAATAGTTTATGTGGAGGAGGGGTGCAGGAAACTACTAAAAATATGCAAAAATACATAAAAGCAATGAATAAAACGTCACACACACTACCATGTATTTGACACACACACGTATAGATACTCTTCTGTCAAATTAACATTGTAGCGTAGCGTTGGATAAATCCGTGATTATACTCTTTAACAAAAGGACTTTAGTCATGGTGCCATTTACAATTCAAATTTAATAATTAATTTCGACCACTTTTCTGCCACTAATGTATAATAATAACGCAACAGATTTTGTGAGTACGCCCTTATCTTCCGATATTCAAAGGCCGCGAGCGTCACAATATTGTGAACAAACATTTATAGCAAATTGCAACACATTGAAGCTATCAAAACGAATACAAAACAATTAAATAGCACTTTATAATCACATACGACCAATATTTACGTTCCATTCACAGGCACATACCTCCATAACGTTTATTGAAGCATTTCCATGTGAATTTTCTCTTGTATTGCTATTCCTAATTGAAAACGGGAAATATAATTAAAACCCAAATCGGGTTGGAACGAGGCCGGCTGCAGCTTTAAATGCGGTGCCTTTATAAATTTTCATTTAACTTTTTTGTTACACACGAGTCTTTAAAACATTTAGTTTTAAATATAAATTTGAGAGTGAGCTATTTTTTTTTCTTTTTATAAAACAGCTCCCGCATTGGGAATATAAATCCTGTATCGCGGGGGACTTTACAAACATACATAAAACGGACACAAAAACACCCAGATTCAGAACAACAATTTGTGAATCACACAAAGTGTTTTCCTACGTGGGCTTTGAAGAAGTGCAGTTTTTTTTTTATGTTTCACTACATTTTAACTGTACCAATTAATTTGTACAACCTAGATGGGTGGCCGTTTGTGGCATAATATGTTATGAGCGTTTTCAGTAACGTTAAGCAGTTGGAATCGGTTAACATAAGATAACAGTCGTGAAGCTTAGTTTGAGGCCTTCGGTCGACTTAAAACTATCCCACGAAAAGATTACGTAGCCACATCGTGTCTTGGCAGTCCCCAACCCGCACTCGACCAGCGTAGAAATATATGACCTTAACCGTCTCCTGAAAGGAGACGCGAACCCACCAATGAGACGTTTGGGCTGTTGATGATAATAACAAAAATATTTTTCTGACTGAAAATAATAAAAAAAAAAATGTGAGCCGTCACGGGACGCCTGGCAGATGTGAAACATCGCCATTATTTTGTAAAAGTAATATGCAAAAAAGAACATTGTAATAGGAACTAAATATGTCATAATGATAAAATAAAATATTACTAATTATTAAAATAGTAGGCCAATCGCCAGGCCAGAAATCTATTTTACGTGCGCCTATAGATGTTTCACATCAAAAACTTATACTCACATCAAGCCCAATTAAAAAAAACAATCAATTAATATTCAAATTAATTTCACGAATTTGTCTCAACGTAATGTATCAAGTAACTATGTAACTATGCAGCACTAATTTTCTGACAACATTTGCTCTATTACGTCACATGTGTGAAATAAGACAAATGCATATAAAGACCATAATTATAAAGATTCATATTTAGTTCAAATCCAATATCATAAAAATATTTGTTTAGAAGCTCTCAAAAGAAGTAATTTTTACCCGTTTCTTAGACGTTTTTAATTGATACTACATTACGTTTGGTTGTAGCGTTCAAAGTAAAGTTGTTAAAAAATAAATAACGAGAATACATATACACATTTTTATATAAGCCTGCTCAAGAAACTCAACTCTGCCTGATGAAGAAAAACAAGAACAGAATCCTAAGCAAAGTTATCCAATACTTGCTTAATTAACCAAGCAAAGAAATCTGTACTTTTAGTTAGCTGGACTAACTCTGAATACAGTATATACACATCTATACATATTAGTGGTCTCCAGTGACCGAAATAATTCTACAGTTCTTTCTCAAGTAAGCTTTAACTGTGACAAATTTCACTTAATATCACCGCTAAAATAATTTTCGTAAAATGGTTACAAGCGCGCCTGTTTCTCAGAATAATAAGCAGAGAAAATTGATCTCCTTTTACTATAGTTATGTTTCTTATTTTGCTATATTGAATAGCTATTTTATTGAATAGCTTATTTTGCTATATTAAGATAAAAGACATGCACTATACAACTATAGACAAAAAGTATTAGATTAATATTTTTTTGTCTTTTTTTCCTTTATAACTAATAAAGTTGCTAACTAAAAAAATATCAAATGTTTATGAAAATACGCTCAACGATACATGAGTTTATTTTAAATATAAATTGATGAAATTTGTTACATTTATGGAATAAAAAGAGTACTTGAAGAAACTCTTCTTTTTTTGTTGTCGTTAAATAAGTTTAAACATCGACAGTCTTCACGATAGACATTTTCCATTCTTTAGGCCCCATTAATTAATATTCGTTAGCTGCTTACACTAACGCTTTTTGCATTACAATGCAACTTTACATTACTATGCAAAACTTGCTTCTTACACCGGGAAGTAATATTAACTCAGTCGCAGACGGGTCGCAACTGACGTCAACAAAATAGCCGCCATAACTCCTAGTCGCTTATAAGAAGCGCACATTTATTAGCATTTAACCTCAATTATTGTAGAACCCTGTCTTTTTAACCGACTTCAAGAAAAGGTGAGGTTCTCAATTCTTGTATTCAAATTTTTTATATGTTTGTTACATCAGAACGATGTTCGATGTTTCTTTTTATGTGGTCCCATAAGAAAACCTTGATCTGATGATAGGATCCTGGAGAAATCGATGGAACTCGATGAATGTCATAAGCATGCCTGTCGCGATTTGGGTACTCAGAACAGTTTGTCTTTGAAAGTCGTTTTTTTTCGTTACAGTTGTGTGTATCGGTGATCGTAGTAAGAAATAGGTTATGTAATTCCTCAAAAATAAAAATAATAAACAAACAGACAGAACTACTTCTGTCCCTAATTTATAATATTAGTATTAAATATATATATAATCATACACTCACACAGATTTCATACATTTTCTACACAGGTGTTACTCAAAGTAACAAAAGAGCAATTTATCCAAGAGAAACCACAACGATTACTGACAGGAGCTTAAAGGTTCTACCAACTTTGGGTTATTACCGGTGTCCGTACTAATTGGGCTGCCGAGGTCGGACCACGGATGTACTTAGTTAGACAGACAACTGACCACAACACTATCGGGAAAAAGGTCTTTTTGAATTTAGAAGGATGACGTATATGAGTATACCATGGACAATAATGTAATACATGGAGTAAAAACTTTTTTTTGTAATGGTAATATTTTTACAACAGGAGGCTTGGGAACCAGTTTTTTAGATTATATAGATTATATTATATTAGATTGGACTGATTTTGTAAAATACATTTATTATTTTTGCATGAAATCGAAGGCTGAGTCAACAAATCACAAACTGTCGGACTGTTTCAGTACGAAATCTCATCGACAATGTCAGATGGATGGAGTGGGGAGGAATCACCATATATGGTGTATATTTCTCCCCCAACCAGCCCAACCCCCTAACGCCATTCGGTAGAACCCGATTGGCCTAATACAACGCAATATACAGATAACTAAAGGCATCTATAGGAAAAGGAATCGATTTTTTTTATACTACACCCATTGTGTTAATAACACTTTCATTTGTCATTTCATAACACTAACTAAATTTTTAAATATTATGATGCATATTTTAAATGCCAACTGTAGTGCCACAAGCGCTTATTTAACTTTACTTCCCCGTATTCTTGTTACAGACTTCCGTCCCTTTTCAACGAAACATTTTCACCTGTACCAAAAAGAGAGAGAAGACGTCTCACAAATTAAATACATAAATTACTGTAAACATGGGCGTTCATTCTTACTTTTTGACCACTGAAGTGTATTAATTATGATAATGCGTTAATTAAAAGTAAATTTTATTCTCGAAGGACGAAAATGAAAGAAAGTACGTAATTCTTAATTAATTTTGTAACGTGCCTACACAACGGAATTACAATTTTAAGTTTTGTTATGTAATTTAACTTTGAGTATTTTTATTTCATCTTTATTTCTTTCTTCCTTTAAAAAAGACAACTCCTGCATTAGGAATATAAATCCTGTGTAGCGTGGACCTTACCAACATACATGAAACGGACACAAAGAACATCCAGATTCAGAACAACAATTTTCTTACACATAGATGACATGACTATTTTAGTCAATCTTCGATTTTTAGGTTATTTTTAATTTAGTTGAGAAACTTTTGAACAACATAATAACCACCAGTGTCTTTAGTTCTCGTTTAATCCATTAAACGAAAATAGCATTTCACTATATCCAAGTGTAAAACCATTGTATTAATTACTTTAGCCATCTCATAATTATAATTGGTTCAGTCCTATTTAGAAGCTGGATAATCACAATTACCATTCTACAAATAAGTATACCCGAGAGCAATGGATTTGAGGCACATTATAAATGATACCATTGAGTTTTAAGACAAGCTCTGAATCTTTCAAACAGCATTTTAAGTTTCTTACAGAAAATAGGAAGCTTTTTTAGTGAATGGAGTAGAAAAATCTGGTGTACAGTTTGTTTCACATAAGTGCAGCATGTGAGGACGATACAAATAACTTGTATTTATAATAATTTTTGAAATATTTTTATCAAACACTAGGTTTTGACCACAATTCCTCTGCATGTAGGACGCTGGTTTTCGCGATGAAATGTAGCCCATATCCTTTTTCAAGTATAATATAGTATTCCATGACAATTTTCATTGACATCGCTGCTATTTTGGTACGTTTAACCGAAAAAGCATACCAGACAGACAGAGTCATTTTCGAATGTATCGAGTTAGTATGGACTATTGAAATTGATTACGAAAGGACAACTGCCTCAGTGGTATCGGGTTCGATTCCTGGGTTGGTCCAAATGTTTGTATGATCTGCAAGTAGTTGTTTCAGAGATTGGGTGTTGACTATGTATAATATGTATGTATTAACAAAAAAAGTATATATTTGTGTTTATATTAGCTAGCCTATAATACAAGCTCTGCCTAGTTTGGGACTAGATTATGGTGTGTGTCAGATGTACGAAATATTTATTTGTTTTACGACGATTGCATTTTTAATCAGTGTCTTTACGTGACCCGGATTCATTGCTTTCGAGTGTACATATACTTTCATTTTGTATATACACCTCGAAGGAATTCTCTTTACAATCGTTATTTCTAATGTACCAAGGAACGCTGATAGCTACGCTATTGTCTTCTATTGATAGTCATAAAACTGAACGATTATTCTAAGCTTAAAGGAGAATAAAGATATCCAAGTTTTTTATGTTGTTGTTTATGTATTTTAATAACTGAAGAATATAAAAAAAAAAACATTTTTTCAAATATTCAGTAACCTGAACACATATACACTTGCATGAAGACGCATACATATTAAAACTGTTACTTAGACTGTTGAATACATTACAAAAAGTGTATTAGTAATACATACTATGTCATGCTTCCATACTAATATTATAAATTAAAAAAGAACTGTCAGTCTGCCTGTGGATGTGTGTGTATGTCAATTCGTGGATCACAGAAATTGTTGTTCCATGTGAGATTTGAGTCGAAAAAACTTGTCACAGTATAAAGCGGCGTAGGGAGATGTTTCTGCATCATTCCGAAACTTTAAATGAATCAAGTATTTGTTTTATCACTCCCTTATTTTAGAAGTTACAGGGGGGGGGGGGGACACATACATACACATTCTACCACTTTGGAAGTGTCTCTTATTTTTTCGATATTAGAAACCTCAATATCATTTTTGAAGACCTATCCAGAAATACCCCACACGTATTTGATGAAAAAAAACTTTTTTAGTTTTAGTTACAAGTATACCCAAAAATGTATTGTTTATTTTTCTATTTTTGTATGAAAATCTTAATGCGGTTCACAGAATACATCTACTTACCAAGTTTAAGCAGTATAGTTGTTTTGGTTTCGAAAAAAAGTGGCTGTGACATACGGACGGACAGACAGACAGACATGACGAGTCTACAAGGGTTCCGTTTTTTGCCATTTGGCTACTGAACCCTAAAAGACGACTAAAAGAAGTCTTGAGTTATACTCTTCATGTTGCTAGAGATTGATGCAAAATAAACTATAATAATAAAATATTTAATGAATGAAAATTTATTATAAGAGATCTTTATTTTAATTGTTACTTCGTTTATTACGCACAGGAATATTGAAGAAGCTATAATCGGGCCGTTACCTTTGCCATTAACATTTTTATGTTAAAGCTAGCACAGGAACCGTTTATAGGTCCTATTAGATACACTAAGCCCCAGCCACGTTATGTTCACGGTGAAAGCACTATTCACAACACATACTCATAACTGTCTAACGTATATTCGTACAACGCATTCACCGATCCGATTCGATCACATATAAAATTCGATAAACTTTAACGTTTATGTATCATTTTTGTATCGAATATGATGTCTTACAATTCATTCTGAGCCGCTGTATATGTATAAACGATATAATACCAATAATACTGCCTCGTTGGTCTAACGGTTAATGTATGCGACTGTCCATCAAGAAGTATCTTAGTTATATATTAGTTTTTCCTATAATACAAATACTTAATGACAGCCCATTGTTTGAAGTTTGGGGTCCTAGCCCCCATACCTCGGAGACCCCGTACCTAGCTGACCCCACGAACTTCGTCCCGCATAACAGTCGATTCAACGTCACTCAATTGCTTTGTATTCTCGGAACCCCTTTAATAAAACTTATAAGATATTTTTTTTTTCCTAAGAACCATCCTCGTACTTCAAGGAATATTATTAAAAAAGAATTAGCCAAATCGGTCCAGCCGTTCACGCATGATGGCGTGACCAAGGGATATAGGGATTAATTTATATATATGTATGTATAGATATAGCCTACCCATCGGATTGTAAGAGTGAGAAAAAAACGGAGATTAGTAATTAAATTTTACTTTTTTATGCCTGTCACCTTCATTAATTCATTAACAAACCTATTGGGATTAATTTCACATTTGAAAGCATAAAATGACGCATTGAAATCAATTATACTTTTTACCCTATTATAACGATTTCAAAAGGGAAATACAATAATAGATTTGGCTTTCTATGTTGTTTGCATATTATACCGTTGCACCTAAACTGCTCAATCGATATTAATTATGCATAATTGTAAAAAAAATACGTAATCGGTGTTTAGATTAACAAAAATTTTTGTTTTTAAAGAGTTGTAGTGATGATAATATGAATTATTTAATTCATTTTATTTATTTTATGTACATAAAAAGTTCTAATAATAATTTTAACAAAAATTATTCCGAGTGCGCAAATTGCGACGATATTTGCGATGATATTTGAGGAGTTTTGCTCGATTTGTCCAGGATCCTATCATCAGGTCTTAGTTTCCTTATCATGGAACTACATTAAAGCCACCAGCTTTCAAAAAAAAAATAGAATTATCCAAATTGGTGCACTCAATCCAAAGTTGTGAGGTAACAAACATAAAAAAATACAGTAGCAATTAGAACCTTCTCCTTTTTTGAAGTCGGTTACAAATAATTTAATTACTTCCCCGCATCATGTTTTAAAGTCACAATTTCCATAGATAACGCAAAATGTTGGCAACTCTTTAACTTTTCATAAAATATAACTGAAGTTTTCAGAATTTCCTTAAAAGGAAGCCCGCAATTTCAATACATTTATGCAATCTTAATGACTTTATGAAATCTAGATGTTTTAAGTTCGTTTGGATATTAAAGAAGTTTGTTATAAGAGAGTGCTTCTTCTGAAGGGTTAATTCTGATATTGAGATACAAAAAAGTTTGTGCCGTTATTTAATTATACTTGTAATATAAAATTTTGATCAAACTGTGAATAGGAAATTATGACAAAATAAAAATTTATTTCGTTTTTATTAATTTTATCACTTTCACTGTTTCGAAATCCTTTTATATCAGTATTTTAATTTGCACTACGATAATTATAACATATTGAATATACTGCCGTGTTGATCTAGAGGTTGGCGTAAGCGGCTGCTGATCAAGAGGTCTCGGCTTCGATTCCCGCGTCGGACAAAACATTTATATGAACTGAAAATATTTGTTTCGGAGTGTGGGTGTTTTCTATATATAATACATAGAAAACGCCCAGACTCCGAAACAAATATTATATATTATATGTATATATATATAAATAAATATATATTTCTTTTTTTTTAAATGCATATATATATTTATGCATTTAAAAAAAAGTGTATTTGTATTATGTCAGTTATCTTATTACAAGCTCTACTTAGTTTGGGACTAGACGATGTTGTGTGTAAGATGTCCGAAATATTTATTTATTTATATATTATACACTAAATACCTACACTAAAGAAAAAGTTTTAATATAAACAGCAAAAAATCCTAGACATCATCGCTTAACTCATAGTATTTGAATAAAATAATGTTTCATTTATTTAAAAAAATAATAATTGAAAATGATGTCTCCGTATTACAGATGACGTCACATATCCAACATCGTCGGAATGGTTGGACGGCAGCAACTGTTCATGGGTTGACGCGGTGTCGTGGGGCTGCAACACCACCATCAACGGCACCAGCTCCAATGCCACCAGCACCGACGTCTCGTCGCTCGTCCTCATGACTGTCACTTCTGTGGTGCTCGCTCTTATTATACTAGCTACTATTGTAGGTAAGTCTCTATTAGTTACTAAGTCATCATGACTGCCCTGTTCGATTCCTTCGCGATGACTGCACGGTTGGCCTAGTGGTTTTATGTGGGCGCCACGCCACTTCCTACTTCGCCAAGTGTTATGGATTTAAATCCTACACGGGATAACAATGCAGCAATGTGACTCATAGCACCGTAGTAGTAAGATGTTTCTGCATCATTGTATCTGTATCAGACGGAACTAGCTATACGGAGTAACTACTAATCCTGAATCGCGATAGAGGAATCCTCGCGCGATTAGCATATATATAACTGTTTAGCAGTGGCCAGCCAGGTACGTTCACCACGCCTGGTCGGAGGATCCTACATTTGTGTTGGAGGAAAACAACACCCATTCCCTCCACAAGCTTTTAGAGGGAGTAAGTAACTTGCAAACGGATAGCTAAATGTAAAAATCTTCTTAGCAAACTCTCAATGTTTTTAAAAAACCTATTTAAGGATACCCCACAGGATGGGGTAGACGCTAAAAAGTAAACTAACCCCACTTTACGTATAGGGGAGGTACCCCAAATAAAAATATATTTCATGATTTTATTGTAGCACTGTGTGGATGTAATAAAAACACATATCCATGCAAAATTTCATTTTTCTAGCACTAACCGTTTGGACGGTAAGTCGAAGACTGACGGACGGATGGACATGACGAATCTAAAAGGGTTCCGAGTCACGAACTATGGAACCTTAAAAATGGTTATAAATTCTCATTTTTACTGTAAATACAATTCAAAAGGAAATTAACAAACTTTGCGTTTAAATACATACATGTTACAAATTTATCCCTATTTTTTATTTTTGAAACACTCGTATGCAAATCAAAACAGGTTCTATAGCTATTCTTGAACATTTATACTCTATAGCTTAGCTATTGTAATTAATCACAAATAGGTACGTTTCTTGTGGACTTTAATAAAATAAAGTTAACACATAAACCACATATCATTTTAAGTATTCGTTGTTCAAAGGATACAGGCATTATTAAAATGGAGCACAGACAAGTTTATTGTATAGGAAATCCTTTTATGCTCTAACTTGGTAACATTTATTATTTGTTTTGATAGCAAACATGTTATTATGTAGTAGTTCCGGACATTTTGTTTCACGTGTTTATTCTCATCGAAGTTCCGTAGTTGAAAGGTATAATAAGGCGATTATTCGAAATAATGGTTATGTATAGCCCTAAATATAATGAACATAAGTAAATGTAGTTCTTCAAACCTAAAATATTAGCAAGATTATGAACGTAAGCAACATTAAGTTTAATAAAAAGTTTTAATACACATGTCATTGAAACAAGATAATTCTTTGATTGTCAGATGTGTCTATCACTATGCCAGTGAAAGTTACTAAAAATTACTCTAAATTACTGAAGCCGTTCCAGATATTAGTACAGACAAACAGACAAAAATTAAAAAACAAGATACTGTCAAATGCGTTGAAATACAAATTGTTAATTTGATATTACACTTTAATTTTCTTTAATTGTATTGATTTAGGTAAACATAATTCCGATGTTATAGGTACTAAGAAAACAGTTTACATTTATATTGTATATATGCTCAAAAGGAAGGTCATATACAGTCAGCACGAATCTGCCAGTAGGGGTCAGAACCAAACAGCATATTTTATTCGTTGTTCTTGCCAATTTTTAGTATTTGGTCCGTTTAGATCATCATCATCACATAATAAACAGTAAAATCGTAAGGTAGGCTGCCCTTAGAACTAGCAACTGGAATCGCTCTCATTTTTAGGGTCCCGTAGCCAAATGACAAAAAACGGAACCCTTATAGATTCGTCAAGTCTGTCTGTCTGTCTGTCCGTCCGTATGTCACAGCCACTTTTTTCCGAAACTATAAGAGCTATACTGTTAAAATTTGGTCAGTAGATGTATTCTGTGAACCGCATTAATATTTTTACACAAAAATAGAAAAAAAAACAATAAATTTTGCGGGTCCCCATACTTAGAACTCAAATTTTTTTTTTTCATCCGAACCGTACGTGTAGGGTCTATGGATAGGTTTTCAAAAATGATATTGGGGTTTCTAATATAATTTTTTTCCGACACTTCCAAAGTGGTAAAATGTGTCCCCCCCCCCCCCTGTAACTTCTAAAATAAGAGAATGATAAAACTAAAAAAAATATATGATGTACATTACCATGCAAACTTCCAACGAAAATTGGTTTGAACGAGATCTAGTAAGTAGTTTTTTTTAATACGTCATAAATCGTATTCCGCAATTTCCCTTTCATTCAATCAATACACTTTTATTAAAACATCGATCAAAGTTACAACGAACTACAAGAACTTTTATATGACGTTACTTGCTGCTACGGAACCCTTCATGGGCGAGTCCGACTCGCACTTGGCCGCTTTTTTATCATTGTCATGACTATTCCTAAGTGCCTGAAATGGTCTTCGTGAATAAAAAAATTGAATTTGAATTATAAATTTACTGTAGTGTGTTATATAGAACCCGTATGAAGCCCCTCCGTTCGGGCGGAACAAATTCAATTTTAACAACTTTCAGCACTTTCTGCTTGACTATTTCTTGGTTTAACTTACTTCGTTTGAAGTCCAGTCTATTGAAAGACCTTGTAACAGGATTTTGTTGTAATGTAGTATGTTATATAGGCTGTTAGAATCCCATTCAGTAATCCTCTATATTACTAGTTTAGGACAAGATTTCTACTAAACAGGTTAATCTGAAAATCAAAATAAAACTGCTTTTTCTTTATGAGACATGAAGCCTTTTTTATGTTTTTAATACTTGAACTAAAAGTTTTTTTTTTTAACTGCCTCGTTGGTCTAGTGGTTAGCGTATGCGACTGCTATTCAACAGGTCCCGGGTTCAAATCCCGGGTCGGGCCAAAAAGTGTTTTTGCGATTTTCTTAGGAAATTCCTAATAGCTGCCCGGAGTTTGGAAGTTTGGCGGTGATTCACGCCCGTGCCTCGGAGAGCACGTAAAGCCGTCGGTCCCGGTTGTCATGAACATCTATGGCAATTATTGGGAAATAAGTGCCCTCAAACATCCTGACAACTAGTTCAATCTTCGAATTTCAGTTCTCCCTTAGGGTCGCGGAGGTCCGATACCAGTCGCTCCGTGGAAAAACTGAAATTGAGGTAAAACCGGTTGAACTAGTAGGCGACCCCAAATAAAATTGGGAATAAGGCTAGGAAGACGACTAATAGTTTATTTTTTAATTCTATTTACGAATTCGATACGTCAAATTAAAACTACTTATGTACCAATTCATTGTATTCTTTATATATTTTATGCCGTGATAAATAAAATATAAAAAACAAAACACAAATATTGTAATCAGTACCGTCAAAGGGTAAAACCTTTTCAGACAAGAGATTTTTCTTTTATTCCCAACCCAGATCACAAACTATCTCTACATGATTGTGACGCCAACGTTTATCGTAAAAATAAAAAAAAGGTCTTAACGAATAGAAATACAAATTTTTTTTTTTTCTTTCTTTTCTAAAAAGACAACTTTCTTTTCTAAAAAAAAATAAGAGACCAATACCTTTTTTATCTGGTAAAATCGTTTTTAGCACCTCTATAGCCGTAAAATTCGAATCCGTCTGAGCGTTTAATCTGTCACATCATATAAGCACTTTATTTATATAGAAGTAAAGTGTTTTTTTGTTTGAGTCTATTGTGTGATAAAAAAAGCGTAAATTTCTATTGTAATAAAACCTCTTTGTACGCTTTTTTTCTAATCAAATTGATACGAAAGCTGAATGTAGGGGTTTACTGGCTGTCAGCCAAATTAAAGATACTAACGTATGCGTTTTGTTGACAAAGGTTTTCACTGTGCTTTAAAGCGATACTGCTATAAGATTTTAATTATTTTACCTCCTGAACTATCATTCATTTAAAATCCCATTCTTATTACTTTTAATTTTGATGACAGAAGAATTTACTTACGAATAACGGAGCAGAGTCACAGACAAAAGTTAGTTATTCATCTAATTTTACTAGTAACTAGCTTTCGCAACTAGTTATCGCAGTAAAAAGTAGCCTAGTCTCAGGCTGCCTGCAAAATTTCATTTAAATCGATGCAGTGGTTTTTAAGTTTATTGCGAACAGACAAACAGAGTTGTTAAAGAAACGACCACATCATATAGTTGTGTAAGTAAGACAGCCAGTATTTTTTGCCGGAAAATGTTGTTCAAAAAGATTTTTTATGTAAGAATAATAAATCATCATAGCGAAAAAAGGACGAGCCTTTTGGTACGAGATCTTTTAGCGATACGTCACGCGAATATAATTGCAGATCCTGAATATTTATATTGTAGTAAATCATGGTTCAGTTTCCTATTTATATTTCGAATATATAACCCCTTCTCAATTACTAAACGCTTCAAAGACATCGGATGAGAAAAACCTTTAAAAATTATAGAGTTAGAAGGTCTTTGAAACCCAACATCAATCCCTAATCATTATAAGCTCCGATAAACATCTCTAACCCTTTGAAAGAAAATATACCTTAAAGGAAAATATTACAATATTTTTGTAAAAATTATTCAATAAAATAATTGACTCTTAACTTATTTTTCGAATATTACGTACCAAAATGTCTACTCTGCCTGTGATGGAAAGCATGAGTTGAAGTACTTATGATTGCAATACATATATCACTCATGGTTCATAGAAATACAAGTGAAATACTTGGTTGTTTGGTTTGATTCCGATGGATCATGAAGATAGGATGAATGATAAAAGATTTACGAAAGGAATTCATAAAGCATATATGTGTGGGAATATGGAAAGTGGTCGTCCACGGCGAAAATTTCCTGGCCTAATTGGTGTTGTTCTGGAGAAAGACTATATGAAAGCACTAGGAAACTATGAGCATTTATGCAGCGATTCATGATTGAATGAATTGAGTCAAGAATTTAGTAAGTGGAGATCAATTGTCTCTGCCTACCCCTGTAAAATATTGTAACTTTATGTTAGTTGACGTTGCTTTCACCAACACACCTCGCAAACTTGATGACATAATATCTGAGGATATCTATGTCTAAAGGATCCGTCTTTATGTCGTGAAAATGTTTCATACCGGGAATTATTGGTGTTTGGTACCAAATGTACCCTTTTTATTTCCAAACCTGTAAAATGATATTCATTTAAAATAAATAAAAAGGTTTTTTTTTCATTTTATAATCTTGCGTCACCTACAATCACGAGTAGCGCTGGATTAATTCAGACTACTTCATAAAGGTTGACGTTTATGCAAATTTATGTAAATCTAAAAATCTATGAAAGTTTTATAAAACTAATATAAAGACTATTTCGTTTCAAGTCGCTCGAAATCAAAATCAAAACAGTTTTCATTTCAATTAGGCATTTTGCGGCACTTTCGAAACATTACATTACCTACTTTAGTATCTCGGTTCCAAAATGTTATTCCTTTGGAGAAGAACGAACAAGAAACTCAATAAGTTACTCTATAAAAAATAGATTTACAATGCTGATGTACATTACATTTTTGAATATAACAACAACGTCAAATAGCAAAGTTAGTAGTTTTCAAAATATAAATCCATCCGAAAAAAAAACACAAAAATGTACACTTTATTATTACACCATCGTGTTTTCATGGCATAAATGGTTAACAACTCTAGGGATAACCTGACGGTAAGTGACGATCATGACCTATAGAATCACGAGTCCGGTTCAGACTCAGGAATAAATAAATATTTTTACATCTTACACACAATGACATCTAGTCCCAAACTAAACAGAGCTTGTATTATGGATACTAGACAACTGATATAAATACATAAACTCTTTTTTTTTTGTAAATACATACATATTAAGTAATTGTATGCCTCCTTAAAGTCCCTATTCATAGTGCACAATAAGTGTATGTATTTATGTACATATGAATTTATGATATATTATATCAATTGCATATTGCTCTGTACAGCTCTAACCTCGATGCACCTACCATTCTATATCTCTACACCCCAAAAGGTTGGCTGGTAGAGAATGCCTTGGGCATTAAGTCCGCCGATTTACAAAAGTGCACGAAGTTGTAAATAAATAAAATATTATTCATAGAAAACAAATTAAAATTGTGAGGTTCTAGCAAGGCTGGCATGTCAAATAGAGTAACAAATATTCATTTCAAATTCATGCTTTACCATCCCTTCGGCAAAACACATGCAATGAATCATGAATTTCCACAAAATCCACATAAAGTTAGTTCTCAAATGGGACTTGTAGTAAATCAGCCGTGAATTTATTGAGAAGTAGATTTAAAAAATACCTCACTATCGCAAATACTCAGGGATTTGAGTATCTTATAAAATGTATAAATGGACATTATATTTTGAAACTGCTTGGGATAAAACTCCTTGAATTTTCTTCGAAGGATTATTCCACTTGTATAAACTCATATAGGATAGGTATCTCATATCTCTCTGATGAATAGATTTATCAGTGAATAGTTATCAATACGTCTTCAGATTATACTGTTCATTTTTTTTCGTATTTTATTTCATGAAATAAGCTGCTAAGATAGCAATAATAAATATAGATTTCGAATATCTTGCACACAACGTAATCTAGTCCCAAACTAAGCAGAGCTTGTATTATGGGCACTAAACAACTGATATAAATACATAAACACATTTTTTAGTAAAAACATACATATTAAAACATATTGTCTACCGCATTAGATTCTACATGTCTGTAATGGTAGACGTAAATGTGTTAGAAATAAATAAATAAATAATAAATATTATAGATAGAAAACACCAAAACTCCGAAACAAATATTTGCGGATCAAACAAACATTTGATCCAACCCGGGAATCTGAGGCCTCAAGCACATCTCTGCGCCACTCTACCTGTCCACTTGTACCATCATCATAATCATCATCATCAACAGCCTTTAACAGTCCACTGCTGGACATAGGCCTCTCCTTAGAAAGGAGGTGTGTCTCCTAGATGTTCAATCAGTGTTTATAAATATGTGTGTGTATATGCAGCTATAAGCAGTTTAGCCATCAGACACAATTGTAGTCAAAATATACTTTAAAACTATAAAGGAAAAACAAAAGGTCATACTTCTAATAAGTTTAATATTTTGAAGCATAACGGTAGCCGTGTAACAAACGATCATTTAAAAAAAAATGCACCGTAGGAGTCCTTCCATATCTGCCTTCAACTTCAGACGCTATCTCCTGTTGCCATACTTTATGGTCCGTATGGAAATGGGTTAAGAATCCGGAGTATCACCATACTTCTTATCTCGTAGGTGTCTTGAGAGGTGACTGAGGGTCACAATTGGTAAGACAACTGTATTACAAGGAGAAGGAAAACTTGAAAGAAACCATATACCAACCCGTCTGGCCAGCGTGGTATAGTAGACCAAAAACTCCTTTCTAATTAGAAGCATATGTCATACTGTGGACTGGAAGCTGTTGATGATGATGATGATGATTCTATACTGAACTTTGGACAAGGACATAGAATACTTTTTGTCACGATAATCGACATAGTATAGTATAGTTATATATTTCTAAATACATACAACAATATTTATGTATGCTGAGAATCGAACCCCTAACCTCTGACTTAGCAATCCCTAACCACTAGACAGACCCATTAAAAGTGAAACAGCAGTAAAAGAGATCATTGGCCCTACCACGTTATACACATATTATATTTAATATACAGCATTTTATAACATGGCTGTAATGTAATACCTTTAATGGCTTTACGTATTTAGAAAACATGAACTTATATTACACAATGTTTATAGTGCATACAATATCAAATTTTATTCACAAGTTTAAAGGTACATATTTTGTTTTAGGTTATGAATACTATTTGGATGTAATAGTTAGCGGTGTGAATGCTAAAATGTCTTTTCTTATGTGTTTAGGAAAAAGAGTTTTTATATCAATCTTATAAACAGAATTTAAAAAAAAAATTAAGTTAACGGTTACTAAGAAAATAAAGTTACGGCTAACCGCTGAACCAATGTTAGTGAAATTACGATGAAGATAACTTTTTTTTGAAAGAAAAATAAACACTAAAATTTAGTAGAAAAATTTCAAGTAAAATAATAATATATTTTATTGAAAAATCAAAGCAAAACTAAATGCTTTCGCATTTAGAAATCTACTGCGGATCACACAAACATTTGGTCCGACCCGGGAATCGAACCGGAGACCTCTTGATCAGCAATCGCATACGCTAACTACTGGACCAATGAGGCAGTTTTAAAATAAAAACTCAATATGCTCATATATTTAAGTGCATGATAATAAATATATGTGTGTAGATCGTATTATTAATAATGAAAAAACAATTTTAATTATACAACATCGAAACGTAGCCAGCAATTAACTATGAAATGATAATGAAGTAAAAACAACAAACTTGCGACAAATTCAAAGCTAACAGCCATTTTCATTGTGGAAGAAATTGTTTTACCCTAAATAAAAAAATATTAAGAGTAATTAACTTTATGAACATCGTCCTTTGGTGGGTGATAATTAGAGTGAAATTAAAATAATGAAAAGTAAATTTACGTCTTTTTTCGGTTAGTAGGAAAATTTGATTAGACTTAAAGGTGTCATTTTTAATAAGCTTTTGTAATGGAAAAATAAAAAATAAATATTTCAGGTATCTTACACACAACGACAACTAGACCCCAAACTAAGCAGAGCTTGTTTTATGGGTACTAGACAATTGATATAAATACACAAACATACTTTTTTTTGTAAATACATACATAATATACTTCGAAACAAATATTAGCAGATCACACAAACATTTGGTCCGACCCGGGAATCGGACCCGAGACCTCTTGTTCAGCAGTCGCATACGATAACCACCAGACCAACGAGGCAGTCAATGGTAGAATGGCAATCTATGGTTTAACACTCAGGTTCGTATACCATTAGACCAAGAGCAACATATCTATAGCATAAGTTCGTTTTATGGGCATGGTTAGACGCGAAGACAAATAATAATCATAAATGACTGCCTCGTTGGTCTAGTGGTAAGCGTATGCGGCTGCTGATCAAGAGGTCTCAGGTTCGATTCCCGGGTCGGACCAAATATTATTTGTGTGATTCACAAATATTTGTTTCGGAGTCTGGGTGTTTTCTATGTATAATATGTATGTATTTACATAAAAAAAGTATGTTTATGTATTTATATCAGTTGTCTAGTACCCATAACACAAGCTCTGCTTAGCTTGGGACTAGATGATGTTGTTTGTCAAATGTCCAAAATATTTATTTATTTTAAATATTTAATAATCATAAATGTTCTGAGAAAGAGCTAGGTATGAATTCCATGTATGTATGTGGTTCAGAAAGAGACCGCTGAACGGGATCGGGAGAGGGCCGATCCTGAGCGTAGAGGACGTCGGCGACTACACCAGCCCTCGAGGGCACCGCAAGCTACCAGAGAGTGGGGATCTTTGGTAGCAGATTAACTGTTGCGGTTAGCAGTAGGATGGCGACCTACGCGATAGGCGATAAAAGCTAGGGGGAAGCCTCTTTGGCTTCCCTCGGGATAGAGCCTTGATAGGCGCGGCGTCAATCCTAGGGGGGACCTGAAATAATATGGTCCGGGTCCTCCCTAGAGCAGGGTGCATGAGTCCGGCGATCGGGGTGGGTTTTAGTGGAAACACCACATACCCGTGGCTTCTGTATCCCCGAGGAGCCGGGGATCCGAAGGGATTTCCCACCTCGAAAAAAAATAAAAAAAAAAAAAAATTCCAAAAAACTAATGTGACAATATAACAGTAGATTGCTAAAGGCTGATGTTATTGACAATGATTATAAAAATCTTAAAGCTAAAATACAGGCAACACGCAATCACACTTTGGTCTCTATAAAGATACAGTCACCCGCATTTTAAACTCTTTAGTTTTACAGGGATTTTCTTGTTATATCACGTAGGAGTATAGAAATAAATAGAAGTTTTTCCCATATACAAATCGTAATTTGAACAAAATTTATATGATCACCTGATCGGAAGATCTTCTTTCTTTCTTGGAAGTACACAACACCGGACTGTATTCCTCCAACACAGAGGGAAATTTCATTCAATCACATAATGGCAATTTTAGTATACACAAAACTTATTAATAAGAAATTCGTAAGATTTATTAATAGAAAATACTATTTTTAGAAGTAGGTAAATATCGCAGTCCGCTGCTGGACAAAGGTCTCTCCCATTACACACCACTCTGATCGATTTTAAATGTTAAATCTCGTTCATAAATGAAGTGATTGAGGTATTGGTGGCTCAAAAATATGACGTACCTCAATCACTTAAGACCAAAGTCTACAACCAGTAGGTACGTCTTACCCGTAATGACATACGGAGCCGAGACGTCACTATCGGACTGGTTCATAAATTTAAAGCAGCTCAGCATGCGATCGAGCGCGCGATGCTGGGTGTCTCTCTGTCCGATAAAATACGTAATGAGATTATTCGACAGAGAACCAGAGTTACCAACATCGCATAGAAAATCAGCACGCTGAAGTGGAAGTGGGCCGGACATGTCTCCAGACAGAGTGATGGACGCTGGAGCCGAAAGGTGCTAGAGTAGAGACCGCGATTAGGCAAACGTAGTATTGGACGCCCTGCGGCACGATGGACCGATGACTTGAGGAAGGTGGCTGGCAGCGGATGGATGCGGACTGCCCAAGACCGGGATGGTTGGCGTTCCTTGGGGGAGACCGACCTTCGTCCAACAAAGGAAGGCGATAGGTTGACACTACATACATAAATGAATATAACGTTGAGATTACTGTTTGCATCTCTCTAATAGGAAAATCTGCATAGTTTGTATCGTTCTTCATTTACGACGCCTGACTCATATGGCCAAAGCGTGATTCTATAGCTATAGCCTTCCTCAATAACGGGGCTATCCAAAACTAAAATATGTTTTCAATTTGAACTAATGAGTCCTGGCATTAGCGCATTCAACCATACAAACAAAACATTCACTTTGCATTATTAAGTTTATCTAAATAACTGTCTTACCAATATTACTAACTGACCCACGAAGCAATGACTGCGTCTCCATTTGGCATACAAACAACAGCGGCAGCAAATTTGTTTACCATAAAACAGGTTATCATGAACTTAAAAGATGGTCGCATGCTGATGCTCCGCTTTTATGCCTTTCTCAATAACTGAGCTAAGACTGACAGATTTTTCAAATCAATCTGTTCAACCAAAAAAAGCCTTAGCAGTATAATATTAGTACAGACCAAACTGTTATTTTAAAGTAAACAATTCATATATATTTCAATTATTAACATATCATATTACAGACAAATCGAACGACACAGTCGATTATTGTAAGATATTCTCGATTACTTGAAAAAAACTGCGTTTACAAAACAAAACACATATCACTAACCCAATTCCAACTAGATAGCGAAAAATATTATCCGCACTGGCATTGCAATCTGATTGAGAGCGTTGCATTCAGACTACAATCGTAGCTCGTTCGAAACAGTTTTCGTACGTAAACTGAAGGGAATTGAGTGCGAAATCTGTTGTGAGTAGGTCAAGTAGTTTGCTGTATATGAGTCGGTTGTGTAGAGGGCTTTAATGTGAGCGGAAGGGCCATCGTTGTTGTGTTATCTTAATGACAAGAGAGTGATGAACTCTGCAAGGTTGTTTTAAATTTCAATATATTCTGGTATTTATTTTTAAATGTGTTCTAATGAAATCGCATGAAAACCATCCATATGATATTATTGGACTGCCTTATTGGACTAGTGGTTAGCGTAAGCGGCTGCTGATCAAGAGGTCTTGGGTTCGATTTCCGGGTCGGGCCAAAATGTGTTTTTGGGTTTTTCTTAGAATTTGTTTTTCTGATCACACATAGTATACCAACTTAATGCCGGAACCACACTGCGTTATTTGCTATTCGTTATGCGGGTTATTCACGCGCATACGGCGAACTGTGGAGAGTATATACGCCAATATTCGCTTTATTCGTACGCATAACACATAAGCACGAATAGCAAATACACGTATCCGTTGACTTATCGCTTTTTTGACACACTTCAAAGGACACGAATAAGGCGAATATGCGCATCGACTGCCCACACTTCGGTGAATCATTCGCTCGCTTGCGGCGGTCGTGTATCGACGTGTACGGTATATGCTAAATATAGTGTGTGAAAAGATTCTTTTGACTTGTAATCATCCACCAGCATTTGCTTTTCGGTCTTTTAGTAACTATGTACTTGTAGGAAGTATTTAGGAAATAATAAATTGTGGCAACTCTCAACACGTCCATCGCTCCACGCAAACATCACACATATTTGCCTTATTTGGCATAACGAATAGCGCATAACGCAGTGTGGTTCCGGCATAAAATGACAGCATTCGTGCTGCCGTCTTATGTTAGTGATAACGACACCGGAGCCGAGCCCAATGACTAAGCCGCCATAGTGGGAATCATCATGCTGCAGATTATCATCAATTACAATTTGGATAGTGACCACCACTATTGGATTCAACTCATGCTTACCATCAAGCAGAGTAGAGTCATTTTGGCAGGGTTAATTTGAAAAAAACGCAGAATTTCTACCCCATCAGAAGCCAAAGACTTTATATTACATTTTTATTACACGAACTACACTACACATAGAAGTCCATTTCAGTTAGTTAATATTTAATCATATAATTTACTATTTACTATCCGCCTCTAAGCGTTTTTATGTTCATCTCGATTTATTTATAATAAAACCCTAAAGATTTAAACTATAAATACTGTTCAAAAATGCCAATAAAACAATACATTTTCTGCCTTTTGCTTTTAATGCTACAACAAAAATTAAACATTTATCTTAAACCGTGCGAACAATAAAGGCGTCAGGCGGTTTGATAGGTCTGATGTAGTAAAAATATTGTTATACCGTGCTTGTAAAAGGTTTTAGTGGGTTTATTTATTAATATATCCCTTATGTGTTGTTCCACGATAACTTTGCAGAAGGGTTATTGGACCTAAATATAGTTATAAATTCACTAATGTAGATACGTAATGGAGTGCTGTAGTCTCGTGTAATAATTTTGATACTGTAAATTATTGAAGGTATTTGTAAGGTAAGCTCTTAAGGCTGTGAGCCATGTAGTACATTACTTTATAGGCAGTAGAGTCACGCTGATTCATGAGCACGAATGGGCCGGCTCGCTGGGGCAGTACCACCCTCACACAGAAGACCATCCTAATAATGAAAGCATTCCTGATGTCGTATTTCGTTGTTGAGTGTGATACTGGAGTGTATGCCGTATTGCGGAGGCCGGGAAAATTATGCATATACCGCTGACCAGGCCGCCATGGTATTGGTTCACCATGCTGCATTGCCTACCATCACAATGAGGATGGTGACCTCTACTCCTGGATTCTACTCATGCATACCATTAGACAGAGTGAGTCACTTTGGTATGCTTAAATTTATGAAAAAGAGTTTCTTTAAAGTATTATTTTACATAAAAATATACCAAGAGGCGACTGCGTAATGGATGATAAAACGAGGATAGGTCACCCATAAAATGTTTAGACGATATTTGTGAAGGTCAAGTGCAGCCGTTAGATGCGGGCAGTATATGACCGATTGTTGTAGAAAAACTTGGAGAGTCCTTTATATATCAGGAATATCTTTGAATAAATTGATGATAGAAAGTATTACGTCATGAGTAAATATTATATATAAATATACTTCAGAGACACGTTATTTTCGCGCTCGCTCATTGTGGGCATCAGCAGGATTCCTGTACAGAGAAACACAGTATATTAAAAGTAACACACAATACAGTTCCCAGGCAAGTGTACTTTATGACGATCCGAGTGCCCAAAAAGGGGAGGGGGATGACGACCTGCCTAAGATGGCTGGCAGGAGCTGGATGCGAGAAGCCCAAAATCGATCAGAGTGGTGTGCAATGTGAGAGACTTATGTCCAGCAGTGGACTGCGATAGGCTGATGATGATGATGATGAATGATAATGATAAAAACTAAGAATGCACCCCCTTTTATTAACGCTACCCTCTCCAATCTGAGGTCTGTATACGTCACTATGATGTTGTGTGTTGTTGGCGTCTTATACTCATGACCCGGATGCGATATATATATAGTCTATAGTTTTACAGTCAGCAATAAACAATGATCATTGATACTCACTTTATTATTACCAAATATATACCTTATACGTACATAAAATAAATAAATCCCGCCATAAAACTCACATCTACACTTCTACAGATGTCTAGTTATTTAACTCGATGAAACTGGATCGTCATTACCACAGATCATAAACTGTATTTCTATGATCTGTGGTCATTACCGATATTTCAAGAGCGTTACAATAATGATAGAGACATGATTTTTAATGACAGATATTTAGACTAGATTACAGACTGTCGAAGAACAGTGTCTCTGCTTTTATAGGTAACTAGCTTTAGTCCGTGACTCCGCCCTTGTTTATGTTGACTACCTGTGTACCAATTTAATTTAAATCAATTTAGTAGTTTTGGCGTGAAAGCGCAACAGATAGACAGAGTTTCTTTCGCATTTATAACAATAACAAAGATTCGTTTTGTATTCAAAACCACGACCACGATCGGCTTAAGCCCTGTTAACAGTCAATGTTTCTAACGACTACATACAGGCCCATCAAACTAAAACTTTAACGGAATTTAGATTAAAAAAATACTTTTGCAAGTGCTATTGACACTTATCAAAGGGAAAAGGGACTTATATCAAAGAGGTAAAGTGATCTCCCGTGTCGGTTTCAGGTTTGACACATCTCTAAAACACACACTCGAGTAAACAACTCAAAGCTCAGGCAACAAAATCTACTTCGAAAACAAATTTCTGTAGGTTATTTATAAAGGATATTTATAAATAACCTACAGCATTATTATTTTTCGAGGTTAGCTGAGCCTTAAGTTGTTTTTTTTAAACTTATAAAAAAATTTAAGGTTGAAATTAGATGAATAGATTTAACTCATTTGTAATTCATATCGACGACATCTAGGCAATTACACAAATTAACTCGTAAAAGTGCTTATTTTTAAGTATTCATAAAATAAATTAACTCTCGGTACGTGGTTGTAAATACAAAATATATTGTTATTGAATTTCACCGAGTCTTTGTGTAACTATATATTATTACTCATTTACAAAGAGTGTATTACATGTACAATTCATTAATGATGTACATATGTTTAAACCTCACAATTCGCTTATTTGTCTATATCAATATTATAAAGAAGTAAAGTTATAAAGAGCTTGTGACGTTGTAGGAATTATCCGTCTCTCTGAACCGATTTTGAAAATTCTTTTAGCAATTAAAAGTCACGTTATATATGGGTTTCATAGCCTATATTTTGACTTGAAACATGATCACTGTGACATCTGACAAAAACACGGATGGAGCCGCGGACAAGTACACATATAAACTATCGCCGAAATATACTACATTAGTAATATATTTCGTCTATGATATATACTAACTGGTGGATGGTGTAGTGGCTTAAGCTCGACAATCCTTGAGTCTGGGTTGTCTCTGTGTATTATTATTGAAATAAAAGAAACCAATATTATATTTTATTACATCTGATTCTAAAACAAACAATTTAAAACCTATCGATTCCAATTTCTCATTAAATCGCCTTTCTGACAAACTGTCCGAGTGAAATCTAAAGTGATACATCCTCCATTGGGTTTGAATCGCAGTCGATTCGTATCTCACTGTGTATCTCTGCGATTTATTAGTGACATCGCATGACACATGCGATGTCCGGGGACTGTTACGCATCCGGGTTCAACGGCGGACACGAATCGACCCTTTCACTCCTATTGGTTTTGAACTGCATTGGGTTGTTACGGCCTGGCCACGAGTTTTGGTCTTAGCGAAAAGCGGAGCGGCGTCGGTGAGCGGTGCGTTTTGCACGCCACGAACCCTAGTAGCGAATAGTTGCAGCGGCGACGGTGGACGTATTTAGGTAGTCGAAACGTGTTAAAAATCATGGCGTTATAAAAATTATCCCCTGTCTGTTTAGAAACATTTTTTTTTTTTAAATATGATAGAATGAGTGCACGAACTAAATAAAGATCGGTATTTAGATGGTGGATTTAGTGACCTATACGAAGGTCCTACCTATAAGAAGTAACTGATGTTTCCAAGTGTTTTGCTAAGTAGGTACTTACAGAGAGAAAAAACTTTAAAAACTTGTCAACTACTTACATTGCGTATAAGACATACTAGTAGTTTGGTGTGTAGTTATATCTACAGACAAAACTACTGATATGTAAACTGTTTTGCTAATTAGGTACCTACTGACAGAGAAAAAAATTAACTTTTAAAACTTGTCAACTATCCACCTACATTACGTAAACATACCAGTAGTTTTGTCAACATATCAGTGGCTTCGTTTGGTAGGTACCTAGGTTCTATGTTTTTGTGTTATCAATTTAAATTAAACGTAAGTACCATTATATTCCGGAAAACATTGTTTAATTTCTTCCCACAACCTTTTTATATTTATGTTGGGGATATTTTGACATCCATATAGGCGGTCTATTTAAATTTCTGTTATAAAAGCCTCGGTATCCATTACCGCCATAAAATCGTCTAAAATTTTTTGTTTTTATTTAACGCCGCTGAGTCCGTCACTCCTGCACCGCTGTCCACGCCGCCCTGTTTCGTGGCGTCGCACATACGAACTTGTGCCTTTGTTCCCGCCGCTCTCCATACCGCTCGCCGCTGTAGCAATTCGCTCGGCAAAAACCGCTAGCTTTTTCGCTATGAGCGGCGACTCGTGGCGTGCCTCGTACATTTCTATACTTTTGATATGACCGCTCGGCGTTTCGCTTTTCGCTGCCGCTCACAGCGGAAAGGTCGTGAATGGGCCGTTAGATTTCTGCTATCATGATATTGTGAAAGTTTTATAAGCATTTTTAAACAACTTCAAAATACATGGAGTTCTTCAAACGTCATGTTTGTGAATAGGTGCCTGTGATTGGGATTATTAGTTAGACTGCTAATTATTAAAAACAGTTTTTCAAACCATATTATTGTATTAATAATTTAAATTCAAAGGTAAAATTGTTATATTTTTGTATGTTACGCTTTCTCGGCTATACCGCTGCACCGATTTTAATGAAATTAACTTGAAGGGGCAGAACTAATGGCAAAAGCCAGTTGCTCATATATTTAGTATAGAATGCTACATCATCATCTTCATCAACAGCCTTTAACAGTCCACTGCTGGACATAGGCCTCTCCTTAGAAAAGAGATTTTGGCCTGCTATACCACACTGGCCAGACGGGTTGGTATAGGGTTGGTTTCATGTTTTCCTTCTCTTTGCATCGATGTTGTCTTGCGTAATTTATCCCTTAGTCGCCTTTTACGACACCCGCGGGATGAATAGGAATGGTGACACTCTGTATTCTTAATCCGTCACCACACGGACATGTGAAGAATGCTACAGTTTTCTTCTAAAAGGAAAATTATTGTATTTTTATCAGTATCGTCATTACCAAAAATTGTAACCTAAAAGGACATATTGTAAAAGTGCGGCCATTTGCTGTGTTGCCCGTTTTATCCTTGTTTTAACTTCTTAAAAATCCTATGGGGATATATGATTGACCAGGCTACTCTTAACAACTAATTTGTTCTGACAAAATTTTATTGCATTAACTAAACTGGCGCCAGTAATAATGTATGCTGTACTTGAGGTCTCGGTTTCAAATCCTAGGTCGGACAAAATGTTTGGATTGATCTACCGATATTTGTTTCGGAGTATATAAGTATTAGGTATCAGTTAATCTAATTTTCATAGTACAGCTAGATGGCGCTGTGTGTTACATGTCCGAAATATTTATGTTTTTTTTTACTCCTAACAACTATTTCATGATGATCACAATCATTTATTAACATGTATATATGTCATCGATCCCACAGTACCTAAAACCGAAAGTTTTTAATCAGTACGTCTTACCTGTCATGCCATACGGACCAAGACCTGGACACGGTACGCTACGGTTGGTCCACAAGCTCAAAGTTGCTCAGTGTGCTATGAAAAGGGCTATGCTCGGCGTTTCTCTGAGGGGATCGTATCAGGAATGAGATGATCTATCAGAGCGCTAAAGTCATCGACATAGCCCACTGAATGAGCAAGCTGAAGTGGCAGTGGACTGACCATATTAGCTGATGACCGTTGGGGTAGAAGAGTTCTGGAGTGGAGACTGAAGACTGCTGGAGAACCAAAATCGATCAAAATGGTGCGCAATGGGAGAGGCCTTTGTCCAGCCCCTGCTGGACATAGTCCCCTGACCCTGATAGGCTGACGATGATGATGATATATATAAAATAAATGTGCCGGTTCGACCGGGGTAGTACTACCAACACAGGATACAGAAGACCAACCTAGTAATGACAGCATTTGTGTCGTATTTCGTTGGTGAGTGTAAGATAAGAGGTCCAATCATTCTGCATCATTCTCTCGGCATCCGGAGGCTGGGAGAGTTATGCGGAAACATTTCACTAGGCCGCCATGGTGTGGGTCAACATACTGCATACAGGACAGTGACCCCTATTCCTAGATTCTACTCATGCTTTCTATCAGGCAGAGTAGAGTCACTTTAGTAGACTTAAATATAAAAAATGTGTTATATAAATATGTGAGTGTATATCATATATTATCTGACCAACCGACATAGGCATAAATTTACATACTTACATTTAACATGAACCAGATAAGTCTACTGAATCGTTATCAAAACCATTTGTCAGCAATTGAAATGTAAATTTGATCAAAATCACCACTCATCCTGATTGTATTTACCGCAACGGATTATAATAATTTGCTAAAATGTTACTAAAGTGTTAATTCAAATAAATATGCTTTGATTATAAACATGTCTAGATAGAGAGTTCGAGCGTCTAAACGTCCAAAAAAATAGTATTTAACTGTAAGAGACTAAGCTCGTCGCGGCCAATCAGTGGCGTTACTGTCATTGTACGGTAAACACGTATTGAGTGGCGTATAAAAATGACGTTTTGCATGATAAAAGTGTGCAGGAATTACTTTGGACGATTGAAATCAACTAAAAAAATTAGTTATCATCGGTAAGTAAACTTTAAATAACTATATTGTAAAGAAATAATTAAATTAACTCAGTGAAATTTTATCAAAGTTCGACCACCATTTTGACGGCATTCTTACAGGGTTGCCTGTTAATTGAATTTGAATTTCCCATGTGAGTGTTAGCCAATTTACAAAATGTTGAATCATAACTATACTGCTGGATAATACATATTATATATGTATATATCATATATTTTTAAATCTAAGGTGGTAGATATTGTTAATCTGATATGGGTGTCAATTTTGCCGCTCCATGGATGCTATTAATGAAAGTAGTATGTAGGACATAAAGCTGAAGAGATTGTTTATTTGTTTAAACGCACTAATCTCTAGAATTTCTGAACCGATTCTGAAAATTCTTTCACTAATCGGAAGCTACACCTACTCTGAGTTCTCAACGAGAACGATATAAAAACAAGATTTACGAGAAATTGCGGGAACATCTAGTTAAAAATATAGTAATTAAATTAAATATAACTATGTTGTATATTAACTTAATTAAAGGCCTCTGTGAGTTGGCTTTCCTTCGTCCGCCTTTCAAAGTACCGGAACCTCAGACTACTTTCTAAGGCACAGGGTATATTTTTACCAAAGTTTTGTTAAGTATTAAGAATAAATCAGCCATAATAGCAATTCCCTTTTTCACCAACATATATTTTACCTAGTAACTCAAAAGCAAAAACTCTAATACATATTGACTGAATTTAAATTTAATACAAATAACTTATAAATCTCAAAATCAATACATAATTATTTTCCCTCCTTTCATGGAAAACATTCACGGGCTGGTATCACTCAGAACGCTCCCGCGTCATGCGCGCGCCCGTAGGCTACGCTTGCATGTGTGTGTAACACGCTCACAAGCCCTCCAAATCTGGCCTGTTGTTTTTATTGCGAATGCAGCGCAACACTCCATCTAGACATGTATATAATCAAAGTAAATATGTGGGTGAATACCGCACACATATATGAAAACTATGTATTTGTCCCATGCAGTCCCATGTGCATCTACTATTAACCGTAGCAAGATATAACAACGGTAATAGATTTGTTTTACCATAAAACAGGTTATTGTAAGTCAAGCTTCAAAGACAGACATGCTATTTTGAACACATTGGTTTTTGTGAAACTTTGACCGTTTACACAGCGCTCGCAATGAAAACTCTCATAAGGTATAATGTTCCCCCCTGTTCGCATTATTTCTCAATGTCACTCCGCTCCCTTTAGCTGTGTCGTGATGACATAGTGTATAACCTTCCTCGAGAACTGAGCTATTCAACACTGAAAGGATTTTTCAAATCGGATCAAAACTTCCTGAGATTAATTCAACTAAACAAACAAACTCTTCAGCTTCATAAAAGTAGTGTAGATAGATTATTCAGTACAAACATACCGCCGACCTACTTTAAAACCAGTAGGAACTTATTCCAATTGAACCATAAAAGAATAATATTAATATTACGTATTGATTAATTAAACTAACTTATTAATCTATCAGAAGCATCAAAATTTAGCTCATAAATTATCTTCAAAGTTATGAGATATAAGAAGTGTGATTATTTTTACTAAATTTCAAAGTTTTGAAACTTCGAGCCTCGACAGAAGCGGACTATTGTCATGAATGATTTATAGCTCTGAGCAAATTTCACAGGCACCCAATACAGTTTGGAGCGAGAAGCCGACAATGTTCACTTTAATCGATATTTTCTGAACACTGTATATATTATATGTTCATATTTTAGCCTCGTGCGGGTACTTTGATTATAAATTATAGGAAAACAGGACTAACACTAGTCATCATCTTCCGATCCTTTATTCCCAAGTATATTTGGGGTCATCTACTAGTTCAACCGGTTTTACCTGAATTTCAGTTTTTCCACGGAGCGACTGGCATCGGACCTCCGCAACCCTAAGGGAGAACTGAAATTCGAAGATTGATCTAGTTTTCAGTATATTTGAGGGCACTGACTTCCCAATAACGATTGCCATAGATGTTCATGACAACCGGGACCGACGGCTTTACGTGCTCTCCGAGGCACAGACGTGAATCACCGCCTAACTTCCAAACTCCGAGCTGCTATTAGGAATTTCCTAAGAAAATCCCATAAACACTTACTTGGCCCGACCCGGGATTTGAACCCCAGACCTCTTGATTAGCAGTCGCATACGCTAACCACTGGACCAACACTAGTAAGATCTTTAAATCTTTTTCTTAGAAATTTTAAACATGTTATTGCAAGCTTGAAAAGTTTATTTTAACTATGACTTTAGCAATACATATATGACTTATATCTACCTCCTTTAATCCTAAATCAATCAAATATATTTTTAAGCTCTCATCACTTACGAGGAAACAGAAAACAAGAATAGGAGGAAAAATAAAATGATAAAATAATTTAAAATGTTACGATACCTTCTACGTATAATTTTATCGCAAAAAAGTCCCGCTGTACAATTAAAACTACATCTAAAAGTCGTGAAAGTATAAAAACAGTAAATAAAATGATCACTCACAAATCCAAATACACCTATCAAGTATATTCCATGGCGAAAGTTTCGAAACTAATTCAGTTGTTATTCTTTGCATGTATTATATATGTTTATAAATGCATATAGTTAAACCTATGTAAAACTTTTATAGAGATTTCTATGTCAATAAATATTATGAACAATAATTCGCTATTATAGAATGCGTATTACATAAAGGACTCAAATTTTAGCGTTCGATTTACCGTGGATACCAGAGCCTAACTATTATTGTGTAACAAATTTGTACTTTATTTTAGCGTTAATATTATTATTAAACATGTATTTATATCAGTTGTCTAGTACCGTAGATAGCGCATTGTTTCAGATGCCCTAAAGTTTATATTTATTAATTTATATTATTTCTTTCCACAGGAAATGTGTTCGTGATCGCCGCCATCATCATCGAGAGAAACTTGCAGAATGTAGCCAACTATCTGGTCGCATCGCTGGCTGTCGCGGACCTCATGGTCGCCTGTCTTGTTATGCCTTTAGGTGCTGTTTATGAGGTAACAATATTTAAAATAAGAGTAATAATTATTTTATAGACAGAGACAAACGGACGGGTCATATGAAAGCTCATGAATAGTTGCAATTTTAGAGTCGCAAGTGCATTGTCTTCCTTTGAGTGCTCGAAAAGGAACGGGAGTTTGAGTTCCAGTAACTTCACTTATCATTGTAAAGCAATGAAATACTTGCTTACTAATGGTTTTCTATTAGACTGTGTGTCACTCTGTCTGAGATAGGGAACGGTCTATAGTTTGATAGGCTTTAAACATCTGCAACTACTTATCTGTTCTCATAGACTAAAGTCGTCGACTAAATTTTGATACAAAAGTGGCCTAAAAAGTTGGAGACTCCTAAAGTGAATCCACAAGTAAAATACTGTTCTTCAGGGTTATCCAAATTGAAAGACATTTGATACCAAACGTGGTATCGTTGAACTGGGTGTGTGACACCTGTAAAGTTTTAAATAAAACCACACTGTGAACTGTTCTGTGATTTCGTAGGCCTCCACAGTTTAATTAGCCTTGAACTAAACATCAGCCTTGTTCTATTATACAAAATGTTTTGTGGATTTATACACTAAAACGTGTATCGCAATGATAGCGTGATCCAAGTTTTGTCATAGCTCCATCTAGTGAACGAAAAGTTAACTAATATTTCAAACTTATAACTTTGATCATACCATGTTGTTGTTGGTCTCGCACAATCGACAAAACACACATAAACGCAAATAACGCAATTGATCTCTGAGACTAAAGTCGTATATCTTAGAAAAGTCACGATTCTCAATAATACGATGCTGATAATCTAATAAATCTAAATCCTTTTCATAACTTATACAAACCGACTGAATCCTAATATTATGTATCACAATTATAATCGTATTTCAAGCGATTGACTATGATCGTTTGCGTTTACGCATAGATAAGACACGGCATCAAATGTCAACTGTGTTGGTATATGATAATGCAGGATGATAATGCTAATACTGTTATGTAATTAGTAGGTTAGTGGCTTTATAAATACAAATTGATGGTGTTTCTTTAACGAAATTGAATTGTCCTTTAAAGATGTTTGAGTTTCAGTTGAGGAGTTGTTGAAATTCACTAACTATGCATCCATTCTCACTGAACTGAATCTGTACTAACCTTTTCAAGATGCACTAACTATGCATGTATTCTCACTCAACTGCGTTTGTACTAACCTTTTCAAGATGTAATGTTTGAACGAGTACATACATTTCGTTTATACAGACCGAAGCTATTGCATTTGATGGATCACTGTAAGGATTAGATGGAAAATATTAAAATGAAAGATAAATAAGAAAAACGCATATTGCTTCCAAAATCTGAAGGATATTTAATCTGGAGGATATTTGCACATATTTTATTTATTATAACTCAAATGATATACATATATCGAAAAACGTGAACACTTTATTGAAATAAAAAAACTCCTGACACACCACAGTCTAATCCCAAGCTAGGTAATACCTGTACTATGGTAACCTAAATAAAGCTAAAAAGCTGACGCTTCAGTTTATTTGTTTGTTTGATTGAACGCGCTAATCTCAGAAACTTTTGGTTCGATTCGACGAATTCCTTTAATGTTAGATAGCCTATTTATCGAAGAAGGCTATAGGTTATATATATTCACTTTAAGACCAAATAATGTTCATGATTTTTTTCATTTTGAGAGTTTCGCGAGAGTGCGCCGCGTTAAAGGTTTTGTAACTTTATTTCTCAACAATCAAACATGTATGATAGAATTGTCCCCCTTTAAATGTTCTAAATAAAGTCCGCGATTATGTTTTAAGGTTGGCTCACTATATACTTTTTTATTGGAAACTTTGCTTCCGTAGTGTAACATCACGGTACGGGCAATAGAAAAGCAGACGGGGCTGTGTGGGTCATCTAGTATAGTTATATGTTTTTAAATACATACATATTATAAACTAGCTGTTGCCCGTGGCTCCGCCCGCGTGTAAGTCGGTTATCGTGGTAAAAACTATCCTATGTCCTTTCCCAAGGTTCCATCTATATCTATACCAAAATTCATTAAAATCGGTTCAGCGGTGTAGTCGTGAAAACGTAACAAACAGACAGACAGAGTTAGTTTCGCATTTATATTATTAGTTAGGATTAATTACACCCAGACACAGAACAAATAAATGCTTGTGTTAATCACACAGTTATTCTTTTTGTAAGAATTGAACCCACGAACTTAGTGGTTAGAGTCCCTTACCACTTAACCAAGAGTCCAGTCAAATAAAAATATTTACGTATATAAAACTTAATTCATTTTTTTTAATCAATATCAATTTCAGTCCCATCAAACAAATCTCTTTCGTTACACTCAAAATAATTACATTTTCTGTGAACCTTTACACAATCCTGATAGCTCAATAACTGTAGTCATTAATTACCAAAAGTAATTAACCAAATCGGTTAATCCATTCGGAAGTAATGGTATTACCAACGAGTTAAATTATTATTTTATTTATATAGATGGGTCTTGATTACAATTATACAACTGTTTTAATAATTTTGATTACTTCCTTCAATTTCTTATTACGTTTAATATTTATTTATTTGTGTACAATGTACACAAATTTTACTATATAAGCGACAAGGAGATTACATGTTCAAGGCGAGATTAACCCAAACCTGAGCTTTTTTCCAGCGAACAATTAGAGTGAATAGAGGATAGAGGAAAGTCATCTGTACATATTAAACGAAAAACAAACAAAGTTGACTGTATGAATTATCATGCAACGTAAATGATATTTATTTCTGTAAGTAAATCTTTTCAGACATTTTTACAAGTCGGACTTATAGCAAGAAGGCACCGGCATTTTTTACGACTCACTCTGGGAAGAAACGCCGAAACAAACCACAGAGTTGTCTTTCTTTTTTTTTAAGTCCGTGTACAATATATTAAAGAGAACTATGTGAGTGCAGTACAGGGTCTGGGTTGGCCTTTTGAAGAAAGGACCATAGTTTTGAGTCGACCTGTCCATACAGACGGCATACGGGCCCCAGCCATCGTGTAGCCTAACCGATGTAGTCAGAATCCACAACCCGGAACACGACACTGCCGCCAGAAGGACACTTGAGTAGGCCGTGGAAACACTCAAAACCACCAGAAAATTATATTAACGTAAACTTTAACTATGTGTAAAGTCTAATTATTAACTCATTTAATTTTGTCACTGGTATTACATGGATTTACTCAAATTTCATTAGTATTTAATAGGGTTTAAATTATCCAACATGCTATTTCAGACTACAATCTATTTTTGTGCCAAATTACAACTTTTAACGTTCAGAAATGAAGAAATGCAAACATCGATGATAACTTTCGTATTTATAATATGTTCTCACGAGGTTCTTATAGTTTTTCTCATCTTTTTAGTCTCGTATTATTGGCAAAATTATTTAGAGTCGGCTAAAATTTTTACGGTTTTATAAATAATAATTTTTTCTCGGAGCAACTAGAATCGGCCTCGAAATTTGAAATAGTTGTCAGTATATTTGAGGCTACTGACTTTTGAATAACGATTGCCATATTATTTATGACTACCGAAACTAATAGCTTAACCTGTTCTCCAAGGCACGGGCGTATTACACTGCTGAACTTCCATACACAGGCAAAAAAATCAAGAAGTAATTGTAAGAAAAAACCAAAACAGTTTGACCAAACGTCTTGGTCGGCATTCGCAGTCGTTAACCACAAAATCAACGTTCTTAAGAGTAAAAAAGCTGTAGCTTCAAAATATTACATCAAAAATGTAACCTTTAATCTCACTAACAATGCAATTATGTAAGTTTACACACATAGAAACACTCAAGCAAATGTTTGTTTAACTTAGTACTTATTGTGTAATTTGCCAAGTTCGTAATTTTCATGTTGTTCCGTTTACACGGTTACTTGTGTGCATAAGTGAGAGAGACCCTTAGGCGAGACCCATGTTAACTCAAGGTTTCGTGTGTAAATTATTTATGGATAGGAAATGCTGAAATGCATTTGTTATGTGAAGTGAAAATATTTTAGTTTCAATGGTTGTTATGTTTGGTAGATAACTAAAAGGTACACTATTGAATTCTAATGAAACTTAATGTTTCTGTCAGCTTGTAACATTTTTCATTATATAATTTTCTTGTTGTGAAGAAAACCGTCGCGTCGGGTTATCACTTCGAAGCGAATTAATGAACTAACACTATTAGATGTTCCTTCTATAATAAGAGACTTGACTTTACCTAAGAAGAAAGTCTAGCAAATGTCCTCAACTGAAATATGTTAAACTGACTGACTCTTCTACTAAGCCTAAGTTGATGAATGTAGATTGTAAGTTTACTTTGCTAATTCTTTATTAAAGGTAGTTCATATCCATGTCCTCATTGAATCTAAAATTATAATTATTACATTCCTATCAATCATATAAAGCCATACGATACAATATTATAAAGAATGTTATTGAGTTTTTTGACTATATAAATACTCGTACTTAATAATATAGTAATATAGAGTATATCATTGTAACATAACAACAACTTTAGGCCAAATTATAATATCTGTCTACTCATTAAGGAATATAGACATACTAACGTTTATATACTCAAAGGATATAATACAAATTATGTTTGAACCAATTTGTCAGTCAGTTCTTGTCACGACTCACTATATCGTAAATTCCAATGTAACAGCGGCTTAAATATTAAAATAGTGATTCTGTAAGGGCGAAGAACATACTGAAACTAATCCACTAGTTTGAATATTTTAGTACAAAGCATTCGCAATGAAAATTCAATCTACTTTCAAGTTATAAATTAATACATGCTCACAAAACGTTCAAACTATGAAAGGTTGTGGATAGGTACGATTATAAAGAGATTTTACACATTGTTTCGATCTAAACTTACATTTTTATTAGATCTTAGTGCAGGTATAAACAGCCGTCTAGCCAGCGTGATATGGTAACCTCCTTTGAAGACCTTCCTCGTACTTTTTCCTCCTCCCACGATTGAACCAGCTCCACCCTCACAAAAAACTTGTTCTAAGCCGAAGACTGAGACTACTACTATTTTCTTCTTTTCCTGATTCTAGGGTAAGGACTCAAAGGGTGGTCATTCACTTGAGACTCGAACTGCAGATGTTCATGCACCCTTATACCATAAACCTATCTACCTACCTATCGTCCGTGTGGTGACGGATTAAGAATACAGAGTGTCACCACCCCTACTCATTCCACGTGGGTGTTGTAAAAGGCGACTAAGGGATAAACTACGCAAGACAACATCAATGCAAAGAGAAGGAAAACTTGAAACAAACCCTATACCAACCCGTCTGGCCAGCGTGGTATAGTAGGCCAAAACCTTCTTTTAAAGGACCAGCAGTCTGTCAGTTTGTCCAGCAGTGGACTGTTAAAGGCTGTTGATGATAATGATGAGAGCCTCGCTGATGTACGCACGAACAGGGGTGGCTTGAACGGGGTGCATTTGTACTGTTGTGTTTCGATGGTGAGTGTGAGACCGGAGGTCCAATAATGCAAAGGTATCTCAATAGACTGCATTAGTGTGGATCATTAAATTGTATTGTCTGCATTCGTAATGAGCATGGTTACCACTACTATTGGATTCTGCTTTCTATCAGGCAGAGTCGAATCATACAACGACCTTAAGAGGGGGTATAAAGATAAATTGCCGATATTAGATTTGATTTTTGAACTCGAAAATAAGTCACAAATGATGAAACAAAACATGCCCGTTACCTCGGGTCAGATGCGATAGAAAGGGAGCGTAAGTACTCAAATCTAAGATCGGCAATTTATCTTTATACCCCCTCTTAATAGGCCACAACTATTTCTTCCAGTTGAATCTTACATATTCTGATCATTCGCTACCATTTTGTACATTATATGTTTTGTCTCCAGGTTAGTCAAGGCTGGATCTTGGGTCCGGAGTTATGCGATATGTGGACCTCTAGTGATGTTCTCTGCAGTTCAGCGTCGATTCTACATCTTGTTGCTATTGCTACTGATAGGTAAAGTACTATTTTTAAGGGTATAATTTTAAATTGTGGCCATGATCAGCTAACAGGACCTACTTAGCTTATCACGGCTATAATGCATTTAGAGTTTCGAGTTTATAGTTTTAAATTAATGTTTAAGTTTTAATACATAAAATATCTAGTTTTCTGTCTAGTTTTTTTTGTTGTTTCAATTATTGTAAACTAGTTTTTACCCGCGGCTTAACCCGCGTGTAGGTCCGTCATAGCGGTAAATAGTAGGCTATGTGCTATTTTGATATGTAGGATATATTATTGTGAAGTTTAATCAAAATCCATTCAGTAATTTTTGCGTGAAAGAGTAATAAACATGCATACATACATACTTACAAACTTTCAAGTTTATTATATTAGTAGGATTATTGTAATGGTAATATGTAAGAAAATTTGAAAAAATAATAATATATATTTTGATTTCTTTTGAAGTAGTGTTTTACGAAAATTTAAGCATGGATCATGGCTACGTTGTTTCAACTATACCAAGGCTTTAAATTAAAATGTTTTATTACTTTGAATTAATTTATTTTTATAACTATCACAACTCATGATAATATTATTTAGGTAATCTACCTAATCCCAAAATGTCGTAAGAACTTCTTTTTGAGGAAATCTGATCATGCGGACAAAATATGCAACAAATATTTTTATACTTTTTCATGGATATTTACAATCTCCTACAAAAATTTAACAAAATGGCACTGTTGTGAAAACCTCCCGATACCCTCCTCCCTAAAATGCGGAGAAATTGTTAGCATGATAAAACCCTCAACAATTTAACGACCACAATAAATCAAATGAGAAAGAATTGGAGGGTTGTCTAATGACCTACAAATTATAAATTCATATTTTTTCAGTAATTACCATTACAAAGAGAAAAAAGAAACAGTTGAGAAAATAGTGATATATGTAGGAAAATTTGAATACATAGATAAATATTTATGTTTTTTAAAATCACCTCTTCTATTAAACTAGTAAAGAGTTTAATGAAGCCGTGTACCACATACGGGTGTCGCTCACCATGAAGCTATCAACGTAGTTGTCAAAAATAAAATAAAACAACCTCACAAAATTCATCTTCACAAATAATGAGAAACAAATACTGTCATATGTCTTGTCATTATTGTAAATATCTTGAAATGTAGTAATCATATTTCCTTCATCATATTCAACGATATGCCAATAACATTGAAAAGCAATCATATCGCTGTCCGCCATTTTATTTTATTCCTGTCAATATATTGGAAGTGTTACTTTATACCTACCTCAATCGAAAACTCTTTACCTAAGAAAATATATTTTTCCTTAACAAGTTTTAAAAGATAATTTTATATGCCTGTTGTATGGCCAGTTTAAAATAAAAAATTCTGGTATAAAAATAATTTTGAGCTAAGACGAGGTTAGCTATAGAGTTAGTTTACCCTAAATTGTCACACTTTAAAAGTTAGCAACTTCAAAGAATCTATCTATAATATCGATAAGTACGCACTTGAATAAATTAAACAAAAATTAACTCTTACTAAAACGTACTTCTTTTACAGGTACTGGGCTGTGACTGACGTAGATTATATCCATATACGAAATGAAAAGCGTATCTTCACAATGATCGTCCTTGTGTGGGTTGCCGCACTTGTCGTCTCCCTTGCTCCACAGCTTGGCTGGAAGGACCCTGACTACCTTGCCAGAATCACCCAACAACAAAAGTGCCTAGTCAGTCAAGATCTTGCGTACCAGATTTTTGCCACAATGTCCACATTCTATGTGCCACTAACAGTTATTCTTATCCTGTACTGGAAAATATTCCAGACAGCGAGGAGACGTATAAGGAGGAGAAGGGAACCACCTCCTCCACGTCCGACTTCTGCTGATGGAGCTATACCTTCAGGAAGGCCCGTTCAGTCAGCAAGAGACAGGAGATTTGTAAAGAAACGTTTCCTGAATCTTAAGAAATGCAACCAGCGGACGCGTGCTGAAACTTTAGCAGCTGCGTTGTTATTAACAGAAGGACAAAGTACTTCAACAGTAGACACACTGGATGAGGAGCCTAGGACAACTGCGTTCACAATCAATGAAAAAGTACCGCCAACGGTATCACCAGAAAAGTCTTCCTCAACAGTCACTAACGGTTCAAAGACCGAACGAGCAATTGTCCCTGCACAGACTCACCGAGAAAAGAAGGAATCTTTAGAAGCTAAAAGAGAAAGAAAAGCAGCAAAGACTTTGGCCATTATCACTGGAGCATTTGTGTTCTGCTGGCTTCCATTTTTCATAATGGCATTGGTGATGCCTATTTGCCAATCGTGTGTTATCAGTGATTACTTAGCCAGCTTCTTCCTATGGCTAGGCTATTTTAACTCGACCCTTAACCCTGTTATATATACAATTTTCAGCCCTGACTTTCGCCAAGCGTTCGCACGGATTCTTTTCGGCACACACCGGCGAGGAAGGAATAAAAAATTCTAACGAAAATGTCAATACTATGTATATAATTGAAGCCGTATTGGCAATGGACTATGTTACTCAAACTATAATGTATGATATTTCTCGCTTTCTGTATGTTATACATACTAAGTAGGTAGTGTAAATACGTTTATCCAGTGATATATTGTAAATAATATAAAGATATATGATAGATGATGTTGACACATTGTTTTTTTACGCGTTATAGTCTATGAAGCCGCGACGGGGGCGCTCGTGAGTCCTGGCGTCCCCGCCGCCCGCTCTTATGTTATTTCAAGTGACATTACCAAATAAACATTTAAATTGTATCACACTTAGCGTTTTATTTGTCTCTTTTTTTTATTTGTCTGTTGTACAATGGTAGCGTGTATAATAAAGCATAATAGTCATACGACTACTATTGTACATAATAATACAATATTATGTACAATAGTAGTCGTATGACTATTATGCTTGAGTTATTAGTTGTAAATTACCTATAGTACAAGCTACTTAGTTTGGCACTAGATGGCGTTGTGTATCAGGTTTTTGGAGATCTTTATATGTATTTATTTTATATAATCTGGATTACCAGACTCCCAAACAAATATTTGTGGATCATACAAATATTCGGTCCAACCCGGGAATCGAACCCGAGACCTCTTGATCAGCAGATGCTTACCTGGACCAACAAGTCAGTTAATACTTTTTGGCCAGACCAGGAATTCGAACCCTTCACCGCTTGATCGACAGTCATATACTTTAACCACTAGACCGGAGGCAGTTAATAGATATATCTACATATAGTTGTAGCAGTCAGCTTCATTAACCAACAACTTCATTATCTTCCTAGACTTTATTATACCCAATATTATTTGGGGTCGACTTCCTCTTCAACCAGTTTTATCTGAATATCAGTTTTTCCACGGAGATTCTGGCAGCGGACCTTCGCAAACCCGAAGTCGAACTGATTTTAAAGGTGATTGTTTCTAGTCTTGAGCGACTTTTCCAAAAACTCTTAGATTTTTTGTTTTAATGGGACTGTAAAAGGTTACGATACGGTACCAGCTAATTATTGTATTACGAATAAGTCCCGTTTGCAACAAAACATATGAGTATGTGTGTATATGTATGGCACTGATAGATAACGATTGTCATAGATGTTCATGATAACCTTGATCGAGGCGCGGGCGTAAGACACCATCAAAACTTCAGTATAAGTCATTTATACTAATAGCTCCAATGATCATTAAATAATATGCTAAGTATGTTTAGGTGTACTTTAGAAACCGCGCTACAAGGTAAGCTTAGTTTGAATTTAAATAATGTTTTATAAGTCCCAGAATTTGGTCCCAGATGGCTTAGTTTGGAGCCTACCTTTTGTTGAATATCTGTCTTTTATAGGTAAAATGAAATATCTTTTGTAACTTATATCCCTTTGGCTGTATTTATAGTATAGTGATACGTAACACAGGTCTATACTTTAATGGAAAATCAATAACTCTATTAAGTTACCTGCTTGAGGGGCTCATTACCAAATTGTATTGCATTAAGGTGCCTATAATAGTGTGAATAGGCGGCCTCAACCGGGGCAGTAGTACTCTCACACAGAAGAACAACCTAAAAATGACAACAGTCAGTCTCATTCTCTGAGTTGTTGTTGTTGTTCACAATAAAGATGGTGACCCCCACTCTACCCCTCCCTACCCTACTCTAACTTTCTGTTCATGCTTTCCATCAGGCGGAACAGAGTCACTTTGGTAGGTCTAAATATACAAAAGTTAACCTATTACGTAACGGGAATTTAGGCCTCCCGTAGTGCACGAAATAAATTAGAAATAGAAAGACAAGGGTTACAAAGAGTTTAATGATTTTACTACAGATTATACAATTAGACAGATTACTTAGATTATATAATACAAGACCTAGTTCGCGAGCACGTTACGCGTTAGCACGAGTTCAGTTCGGTGATGCCTTCAGATGAATAAGACACATATCTTTCGTAGCGGCCGGTGAACAAAAGACCGGTCTTGAGACGCGCGCTGCTTATATAGCCGCGTGCAGAGTAGCGGGGAGATGTTCGCTTGGTAGCGGTGAAAACAGTGTGGCCATGTTACAAACCTTAGTGAGATCATGATGGAAAATGATGATTAGGGAATGTGGCAGCGGTCGCTAACTTCCCAGTCGTCGCCCGAACAAGCAAGCGACCCGAGACAGGTGACAGACCCGGTGAGGCCAGGGGATGTCTAAGGCGGGTCATCGTTGCGCCTCTTACTTGTAGAGCGGTGAGAGGCGAGACAGTGTCCTGCACCAGGGGTGAGACTAGTCACCGCGGGATGTACCACAGTTGTGGGATACGGCAGGGGAGACTCCAGAAGCCACTGATGCGTCCCTGGTGTTCCTCTTAAATACCGAGGTAGGCTGCAGAGATGTACAGTGGGTAGACCGGTTCCTTCGGCAGTCCCATACACTCATTTTTATAGATCGTATCGTGTGTTAAGAGTTGTAAAAAAAAATAACTCAAAACATCACACTCCCGGCCATCTGATTATAAGCTTGGTTGAGTCTGTACTGTAGTTTATTTATTTATTAATTAACTAGCTTAGCCCGCGGTGTTACCCGCAGTTATTGTTGTCATTCACGAGTGACACTGCGGGGCAAAGCTAGTCTAAAAATATAAGGTTATGTAATGAGCTATCTGCCAGCGAAAGAGCCGTCAAAATCGATACATCCATTCCAAAGATTCATCAACAGCCTTTAACAGTCCACTGCTGGACATAGGCCTCTCCTTAGAAAGGAGGTTTTGGCCTACTATACCACGCTGGCGAGACGGGTTGGTAAAGGGTTTATTTCAAGTTTTCCTTCTCCTTTCCTTCCTTCCTTCTCTCTTCCTTCCAAAGATTAGCCGGAACAAACAGACAGAAAATTTGATGATTCGGAACCCTTATAGATGCGTCATGCCCCTCCATCCGTCCGTCCTCGACTTACCGCCCAAACGGTTGGTACTAGAAAGATGGAACTTTGGAAGAACATGTGTAGTAATTACGTCGACAAAGTGCTACAATAAAATTTAAAAAAATATTTTTTATTGGGATAACTCTCCTACACCTTTTTTTTTGTCTGTGCGGAAATTCCCTCGGATACCACGGTTCGAGTCCGACATGACCACCAACTGGGTGCCTGGGTGGTTATGTCGGACTCTAACCGACCAAAACCGCACGCCGTCACAGGTACTAGAAGCCGAGGAACAACATGTACCCTCGCAAGGAAATCCCTGGGACCCCGACGTAAACCTCTCCTACAACTAAAGTGGGGATGTTTTTTTTTCTCGCGTCTACTTTATCGTGTGGGGTATCATTAAATAGGCCTCTCAAAAACGTTGTGAGGTTGCTCATCAAAAACCTTTTTCGGTTTAGCCATCCGTTTGTGAGTTATTCTATTCTATGCGTGTCCTGACACCCACTTGGCCATTTTTTTTGAGGTTAGTACCGTTTATACTCTTATTTGTATTTAGTAAAAAACTGATCATTTGATATTACTTGAATCAAACCAAGTGGTGTACAATCGGCATCAGGCATATGTACATATTTCTGAAATAAAAATTATAAGTTAAATAAAAAATGTAAGCAATTATGTTACAAATAAATAAATATTTCGGACATCTTACACACAACGCCATCTAGTCCCAAACTAAGCAGAGCTTGTATTATGGGTACTAAACAACTGATATAAATACATAAACAGACTGACATAACAGAAATAAGACTGCACGGTTGGTCTAGTGGTTTAAGCGGTCGCCACGCCGCTCTCTACTGCGCCAAGTGTCGCGGGTTGGAATCCCACGTGGGATAACACTTTGTGTGATTCACAAATTGTTGTTCTGAGTCTGGGTGTTCTTTGTGTCCGTTTCATGTGTGTTTGTAAAGTCCCCCGCGACACAGGAATTCATATTCCTAATGCGGGAGTTATCTTTTAAGAAGAAAAAAATAAAAAAATAAAAACATACATACTTTTTTTGTAAATAAATACATATTATACATAGAAAAGCATCCAGACTCCGAAACAAATATTTGTGGATCACACAAATATTTGGTCTGATAGATAACTACTACTATAAATAGATACTAGTCAGGTAACAATGTTAGGGATGGTCAGTGTCTCGAGGTTGTCTGTACCTGCTGTTAATGCCCATGTCGTGAGTATATCAATAAGTATAGTGTATGGTCATAAATCCAAATTCGCCATTGATATATGGAACTGCACACGACAATGGCGCGAAATGAACTATGTTAGTGCGAGCGGCGAGCACTGGATTGCTGACAAAGTACAAACTAATAATAGGTAATAGAGCCAAACTGATTTCAGCACAAATTGGTCGGCTAGACCGGGGCAGTACTACCCTCACACAGAAGAGCATCCTAATAATGACAGCATTCTTGGTGTCGTATTACGTTGGTGAGTGTGAGATCGGAGGCTCAATCATTCTGCATCATTCTCCAGGCTTCCAGAGGCCGGGAGAATGAAGCAGAAACATCTGACCAAGCCGCCATGGTATAGATCACCACGCTGCATTGCTTACCCTCATAATGAGGATGGCGACCCCTACTCCTGGGTTCTACTCATGCTTTCCATTAAGCAGAGTGGAGTCACTATGATAGTCTTCATATAAGAAAAAATGTATATATCAAAATAGTAGCAGTCGTTTGGTTGCGGAAGTCCGATGCTAGTCGCTCCGTGGAACAACCGAAATTCAGGTAAAACCGGTTGATCCAGTAGCCGACCCCAAATAAACTTGGGAATAAAGGCTAGGAAGAAGAGAAGAAGATCAGTAGTCATTTGGGCGCGATGTAGTTGTTTACAGCGAGTTTTAATACAGTTTTTGTTTTATAAGAGTTTATTAAATTGATTATATTCAAAAGAAATGAATCCAGTTGTTAAAGGAAAATTGATAGAGCCAATTGAATTTCATCGATATTTAGGCACATAAAAGTCGCAACCATTATTTTCTTTAAAAGCTTGTAGACCTAACACCAGACCCAACACTTGAGATTGCGATAGTAAAACTAAAACTAAACCAGGTTTCTATCTGACGCAAAAAGCAAACGCCTATACATTTTTCCTCAAACGCTGTCAGCCTTGAAAAATCGTTGGGATAGTACACAGTGATTGAGAAATAGCGATTTTCATACATTTTATTTTCGTTTCATTTATTCTCTACTTCCTAGCCTTATTCCCAAGTTAATTTGGGGTCGGCTACTAGTTCAACCGCTTTTACCTGAATTTCAGTTTTTCCACGGAGCGACTGGCATCGGACCTCCGCAACCCTAAGGGAGAACTGAAATTCGAAGGTTGAACTAGTTGTCAGTATATTTGAGGGCACTGACTTCCCAATAACGATTGCCATAGATGTTGATGACAACCGGGACCGACGGCTTTACGTGCTCTCCGAGGCACGGGCGTGAATCACCGCCAAACTTCCAAACTCCGAGCTTCTATTAGGAATTTCCTAAGAAAAACCCAAAAACACTTTTTGGCCCGAACCGGTATTTGAACCCGAGACCTCTTGATTAGCAGTCGCATACGCTACCCACTAGACCAACGAGGCAGTTATTCTCTACTATCTATACAAAAAAAATATTGTGTGTACGCAATTTCAAATGAACAGTTACTAAATACACATCAAAGTATATACAGTACTAACAGGGAAAAGACAATAAAAAAAATGTCTGTCTGTCCGTCTGTCTGTCTGTTTGTTCCGGCTTATCTCTGGAACGGCTGGAACGATTTTGACTTGACTTTCACCAAATGTTTGTATAATCCACAAATATTTGTTCCGGAGTTTGGGTGTTTTCTATGTAAAATATGTATTTAAAAAAAAGTATGTTTATGTATATATATCAGTTGTCTAGCACCTTTAATACAAAGTCTACTTAGTTTGGATTTAGATGGCATTGAACAACAGAAATTAAAAAAAAAACAATTACAATTTCACAAACCAATAATGTACAGGAATCGCTGTCTACAATAATATGTCCGCAGCCTACGACCCCATCTGTTGTCACTCGACGTTCGAGGGAGGAAATAAATTGTTGAAAGGAGCACCCTCCCAAGCTATGTGGCAACTGATTTCTCCACTAGTTGATAAGAAATTGCCTTTTAACGGAAAAGGTAAACGATAGCGCGGAACCCATTACTTTTTCTCATATTTATTTGTACGGTGAAAAGGAAGGTGTCTTAGATAAGAGTAATGTGTAAGTAGATAATAGGCTAACATTATGAACATCTTTAGAAGAAGAATTAGTAATTAATGTTCATCTTGTCATAAGAAGGACTTTGTAAGGATTTTTGTGATCGAGATTTAGTTGATATGTTGTGGCGAAAACATACGCCATCTAGCGAAGAAACACGGAAACTACAAAGAAAACACGTAACGATCTATACGGAGTAATTACTAATCCTGAATCGCGAAAGTGACATTCTCGCGCCGATTAGCATATCAACTGCTGGGCAGTGGCCCGCCAGGCATGATCACCTCGCCAGGTCGGAGGATCCCCCCTTTGGGATGGAGGAACACGACTCTCGCTTCCTCCATAATATAAAGATATGTAGAAGAGAATTTGGAATAGAAATGAGTATTAGAGCCACGCTGACTTGAGGACGAATGGGTGGACGACCGGGGCAGTACTACCTTCACACAGAAGACCATCCTAAAATGACAGCATTTGTGCTGTCGTATTTCGTTGGTGAGTGTGAGACCGGAGGCCCAATCATACTGCATATTTCTCTCAGCATCCGGAGGACGGGATAATGGTGCAGAAACATCTCACTAAGCATTTTATGCACACACAATGAGGCCATCCAGATTGTGAGTACATAAAATGCAGCATGGTGGCCCCTACTCCTGGATTCTACTTATGCTTTTCATCAGGCAGAGTAGAGTCACTTTGCTAGGCTTAAATATAAAGATTTTTTTTGTCTGTTTCAGAGATTAGCTGAAATAAACAGATAGACGGTCAGAGAAACGGACAGACTGACAAATATTTTGGAATATTTTTTTTTACCAAGTAACCACCGTATATGATATTATATGCATTGAGTGAAAAGATGGAATTATTTATTTTTTAATTGATAATTATCTTATTAATTAATATATATTGTAAATAGAAGAGTTAATTTAATTAAATAATTTTATACCGTATTTCTTTCTGGTATTTGCATATAGGAATGATGTGTAAGTCCAAAATCGTCATAATAGTGTGCAATAAGAGAGGCCTATGTCCAGCAGTGGCCTGCGACAGACTGATGACGAACTCTTTTTTTAGAAGGGTGAGATTAATATAAAAGAGGTTACAATTAGTTCTCTATTATAAAGAGGTAATATGTAACAATGCATCGCGGTGACATTTCCCCGGCTTCTGTGGTTAGTAAGGTAAAAAGAGATTAGAGCTGATTCGGTACAACTAAAGTTGCTTAATTCCTTTATCTGAAATATTTGTTTTGTGTCAAAGCTAAAAAGATTTCAAAGCTTTATATGCCTTTCAGAAGACGTAGAATATTATATAACAGTGTGTGAGTGTGTTGATTTAAAGTAACGAGTGTTACACTTGTGTCTATTGTATGCATATTTCAATCCATTTGTAAATGAAAATATTGAATTATTATTGATATATTACCATTAGTATTAGCATTAACCTGACATACCTCACACAACACTTATAAATCATCATCAACAGCCTTTAACAGTCCACTGCTGGACATAGGCCTCTCCTTTGAAAGGAGATTTTGGCCTACTATACCACGCTGGCCAGACAGGTTGATAAAGGGTTTGTTTCAAGGTTTCCTTTTCTTGGCAGTGATGTTAGCTGCTTATTTTGTTCCTTTAGTCGCCTCTTACGACACCCATGGAATGAACAGGGGTGGTCACACTTTATATTATTAATCCGCCACCACACAAGAGTTTAGGATCCCAAACCAGACAAAGCCTGTAATAAGGTTAAGAGGCTATTTAAATACATTTAAATATTTCTAAATACAAAGATAAATAGCACATAGACAAAAGATCGTGCTCTATAAACATTTATCCTAAATGGAAATCGGACCCTGGACCTCAGGTTTAGCAATCAGGGTCAATGACCTCAATAGCGGACCTGACACATAAAATAAATTAGTATACATACATTGCCATATAGTATGTATATTACCCACAGCTGTGGTGCTTGTAAACTTACTTTTACTGATATTCAGTTAATTTCATGTATACACATGTATGTATATATGTACATATGTATGTAAATCTATACAAATAAATAAAGTTATAAAAAAATAAATATTTCGGACATCTTACACACAACATCATTTAATCCCAAACTAAGCAGAGCTTGTATTATGGGTTCTAAATAACTGATATAAATACATAAACATACTTTTATTGTAAATACATACATATTATACATAGAAAACACCCAGACTCCGAAACAAATATTTGTGGATCACACAAACATTTGGTCCGACTCGGGAATCGAACCCGAGACCTCTTGATCAGCAGTCGCATACGTTAACCACTAGACCAACGAGGCAGTCAAAAAATAAATAAAGTTGAAGTGTATGTATGTAATTAACAGTTTTTATTTAATGCATGTGAAAGTTTATGCGTTACTTACACCCATAAAGCAATTTTAAATATTTTGTCTGTCCATCTGTTTGTCTGTCTGTCTGTTTGTTCCGGGTAATCTCTGGAACGGCTGGACCGACTTTGACGGGGATTTCACTGGGAGAAAGCTGATGACCTAAGTAATAACTTAGGCTTATTTTTAAGACTAAGTCTACTCCGCGGCGTTACTCGCAATTTATAAAAATAAGCGTGGGTAACACCGAGGGACTCAGCTAGTATACAATATACATACACATAACAATTTAATTATGCATGTGGAGGCAACGATAAACGTATGTCAACAATGACCAAAGAGAATTTATTACATTTATATAAGGCTTTATACGATCATCACTAAACGTGGAATGTCTAAGGCCTGTATGGCTCTGAGTTGAATATTTTATCAAATATATTATAAAGATATTTCGTCTTTATATTCCAGTCGGAATATTTATTAATAAATTTATAAGTGGTATTTAATCGATGAGTGGCGACATTTCACGTATGAATCGATTAACACTTTACAGGTTATATCTTTGTGGCGTTAGGTAATGCTTGTTATTTGCATGACTGCCTCGTTGGTCTAGTGGTTACCGTATGCGACTGCTAATCAAGAGGTCTCGGGTTCAAATCCCGGGTCGGGCCAAAAAGTGTTTTTGGGTTTTTCTTAGGAAATTCCTAATAGCAGCCCGGAGTTTGGAAGTTTGGCGGTGATTCACGCCCGTGCCTCGGAGAGCACGTAAAGCCGTCGGTCCCGGTTGTCAGGAACATCTATGGCAATCGTTATTGGGAAGTCAGTGCCCTCAAATTTACTGACAACTAGTTCAATCTTCGAATTTCAGTTCTCCCTTAGGGTTGCGGAGGTCCGATGCCAGTCGCTACGTGGAAAAACTGAAATTCAGGTAAAACCGGTTGAACTAGTAGCCGACCCCAAATAAAATTGGGAATAAAGGCTAGGAAGAAGAAGATATTTATTTTTACTGCTGATCGAAGGTATTCCCCTAGGAACGCCACCTATGCCGTTCTTAGGCAGTTTGTATCCGTCCACTGCGATCCACTTTCTTCAAATCGTCGTTGCACGTGTCGTAGGGCGCCCCACGCTCAATGTCTAATCTAATTAAGTGCAACGTGTACGCTTCAATTATAAAAACCATAAAAAGACAAGACAATAGTACATTGTTCACCGAGGGAGGAAAGGAACCGATTACTAGCGAGGGAGCAGTTTGTGGCCCGAAGGCGCAGCCTTGGGCCACAATACTCCCGAGGTAGGAATGGGACTTTCACCCGAGTGCTACACAGTGCTTTATACTACACCTGTGAGGAACATTTAAAGTATTTATAAAATGAACTCAAAACGTAAGACACCATGTAAGACAATTTAGCTTAGAATTTGATATTTATAAATATTCCGCGCTTCTTTTGTTTTTTTTTTATTCTTCACAAAAGGATGTCAGTGGCACGGAGATTCCATATTTAAATTATATGAAAACTCTTTGGGCAGGCGCGCGCCATAGATAAGATAACACATGAGAAATGAAAATTCATACAACTTTCTCTCCCGCTAAAACACGTTAGAAATGGATTTTCATACATTTTTTCCTCCCGCTTATTTAGGTCAAGGAAAAGACTACCTTTCTCTTTTCATTTTCAGGGAATAATGAATACTGTTCCGATCAGGTGTAGTATAAAGTATATTTACAGTACAGATGTACTTTCAATGTATTATTAGCTTCAATAATATTCAAGTCACATTCACTTTAAGAACCCCGATTTAAAAAAAAAAGATCACTTGGTTTTTATTAACTTATAATTCGTAATGGTTACCTAGGTTTCTTTTTATATGTAAGCCTACCAAAGTGACTCTACTCCAGAGTAAAATCCAGGAGTAGGGGCCTCCATCCTCATTGTGAGTGTAGGCAATGCAGCATGGTGACCCATACCATGGCGGCCTGGTCAGAAAATTCTGCATCATTCTCAAGGCCTCCCAAGGCCGGTTGAATGATGCAGAATTATTGAGCCTCCGTTCTCACACTCACCAACGAAATACGACAGCAAGAGTACTGTCATTATTAGGATGGTCTTCTGTGTGAGGGTAGTACTGCCCCGGCCGAGCCGGCCCATTCGTGCTGAAATCAGCGAGGCTCTACTACTAATAGTTTTAAATTTAGCATGTTTGTAGAACAGATAAATAAATAAATAAAATATTTTTTTTTTTGGACATTTTAACACACAACATCATCTAGTCCCAAGCTAAGCAGAGCTTGTGTTATGGGTACTAGACAACTGATATAAATATATAAACATACTTTTTTTTGTAAATACATACTTAATATACATAGAAAACACCCAGACTACAAAACAAATATTTGTGAATCGCACAAATAATATTTGGTCCGACCCGGGAATCGAACCCGAGACCTCTCGATCAGCAGCCGCATACGCTTACCACTAGACCAACGAGGCAGTCATACAGATAAAACTATCAAATATCTACCTACTGTAAGTGTAAAGACGCCATAAGTGTGATTAGATTTAGGTACTCGGTAAAGTAAACCTTAATCCACTTTTTCGTTCTTCCAAGCTACAGATAATATTTCATGCATAGTGACACAAAATTTTCCTTCTAACTAGATCTGGATCACTGTCAAGTCAAATCAGTTTCTTTTGGTTAAATATCAGAGTGATAATTATGTAGTACACTTGAATGCTTGAAGTCATATTTATTCATTTTCTCTTCTTGTTTTACGAAAGAACAAATAATTAAATAGATCAGAGTGGCGTGTAATAGGAGATACCGAGGGCCAGCAGCGAACTACGATAGGCTGATTGAAAATAAGATGAAATCAAGATCCCATCGTTAAAACAAAAGTCATTTCTTGTCCATAGATAAATTAGTTTTTAATCAAGTACTAAAGAAATAGTCAAAGTTGCTCCCGTTATTATATTCAGAAAACATTCCATATCTAATGTAAGAAAGTTCGCTCCAGTAAATACAGTTTGTTATGAATAGGAGCGATTCGTAATAAACTGAATTCATTTTTACTAAAGTTTTCTTGAACTTGGCAAATTTTTTAAATTTATTTACGGGAGTTATAGACTTTATCAGAGTTTAGTTTAAAACCTCTACAACAAAAAATTTAGTAGAATTTAAATGTTTATACTTCATCTCTAAGTTATACTGAAAATAATAGAATAAAAATGTTTATTATCGAAAACTATTTTAGTTACATGTTGTATATCATACATATATGTTGTCATCGTCTTGTTAATATATTGACTGCCTCGTTGGTGCAGTGGTAGCGTATGCGACTACCGTGTTTGAGGTCTCGGGTTCGATTCCCGGGTCGAACCAAATGGTTGTGGGATTTAAAAATATGCGTTTCGAAGTTTGGGTGTTTTCTATGTGTAATATGTATATATTTACAAAAAGAAAAAATATGTTTGTGTATTTATATCATTATACAAGCTATGCTTAGTTTGGGAGTAGTTGGCGTTGCGTGGAATCTTTCTTTTTAATTCATATTTTATTAATATTATTTATTGTAGCCGAGGATCGAACTAAGTGGAGTGTAATTGGAGAGGCCTATGTCCAGCAGTGGACTGCGAAAGACTGACGATGATGATGATGATGATAATTGTTGTGATTACTTGTTAGTGCCATATGTAACACTTTCAAAATCATATTTCACTTCTTTCTAACATTATCTACTCCCTGTAAATGCAATGTCTGTAGTAGAAGTACTTAAATACTAAGATATATGTCTCTGACATTTGCGAACTTCGAGTGGATGTTTGGAGATTCATTGAACTGTGGAAACTTTAGACTAGTGAATACAAGAGCTGGGTTTTGGCAGGTCGCCAGCTTTCACTTAGTTACACTTTAAGGTTCGCTATCTTAAACACACGAGAGGTCAAGGAAAATTTTAAAGATATCAAGGAGGTCATAACTCTTGTCGTAAGTGTGGTGACGGATTAAGAGTACGGACAGTCACCTATCTTATTCATCCCGTAGGTGTCGTACGAGACGACTAAGGAGCAATCTATTCAGGCCAACATGATTGCAAAGAGAAGGAATACTTGAAACAAATCCCTTACAAACCCGTTTAGCCAGCGTGGTATATAGGGCAAAAACCTCCGTTCTAATGAGAGGCCCATGTCCAGAAGTGGAATACTAAAGGCTGATGTTGATGATGATGAAAATTTTATATTTCTACGATTGTTTATTATTATTAATCTAATTTCAATAAAAATAATAGTATTTCGTTCCTTAATTTGATGGAGCAACAATTATTTTAAGTGGCAACATTATCTATACATATATACAAATAAATAAAATTGCTGTGTCTGTCTGTAATATCATATAAACAGTTTTTTACTAAATGCATATGACAGTACCCAGTAAAAATCGTTTTAATTTTTTTTTCTTTGGAACAGGTAGACTAATTTTGACTGGATTTTCAATATCACGAAGCTGATGACATGAGGAGTAACTTTGGCTAAATTTTTTGTAATTATAATCAATAGCAAATGCATTAGCAAATAGTAGGTTAAAAAAACATGCATATTCAACTAGTATAACAATTTGATCCATCCTTAAGGTTGCCTGGAAGATATTGCTATTGGTAATAAGGCCGCCCTTTGTACACTCGATATTTAATTATTTTGTTCATTCATGTAACTCTGTAATATGGTGTGCAAATAAAGAGTTATCTATCTATCTATCTATACTATACATAGTAAACGCTCAAACTCTGAAACAAATATCTGTAGATCATAAAAACATGGTCCGACCCAGTATTTGAATTCAAGACCATAAGCACAGCAATCGCATACACCACTGCGCCATCGAGGCAGTCAAAATATCCCTTAGTATCTTCTTAATTTTATCATAAACTTTTACGAAGTAATCACGTGACATGATAAGAAAAATTATTTAACCCTTTTATCACTGAGTCATTATGTTCGGTACCATTATATTCTTATCTGAACAACCAAGCGAGTACTTCATAAGTACCGCAATAAAGACTAAAAAGCGCCTGTCAGCGTTGGATAGCTGTGACGAAAGGCCGCGTGACCTGGAACATTATTTTTTGTCATGCGAGAGCTTGGAATCCCCCACTGTCATTTTGACATTAATAAGCTAGGGTTGCCAGTAAGTTATATAAATAATATTTACAAACTGCCGGCCCAATGATTTCATTATTGTGAGTCGTATTTTCCTGTAGCATTCAGTGATTAATTAAAGTTGTTTGTATTTATTAAAATACTAGCTTTTGCCCGTGGCTCCACCCGCGTGTAGGTTATCGTAGTAAATAGAAGCATATGTATTATTCTGATATGTAAGCTAATTTATTGTGGAGTTTCATCAAAATTAATTCAGTAGTTTTTGCGTGAAAGAGCCACAAACATATATATATACATAAATATGTACATACTCACAAACTTTCGCTTAAATAATATTAGTAGGATAGTTTTATGGCCATATAAAACCATGTTTGGTCTACATAATCTAGTATGAAAAGTAAATTCAGTCACACACCATACTCTTACAGCTCTTTTTACTGTATTGACATTTTGTTTTTTTGATTTTGTTATGGTTAATTTTAAACCGTCTTTCTCCAAATCATCTTATTACCGAACAATAAATTGATATTAATTTATTGGAAATTCTTAATTACATTAATAAATCTGCATTAATAAATCGTTGCAAACGACGAATAGCTTGCAGATTTTTTTTCAACTTGTACTTTCTATATTTAAAATCTATACTCGTCTATTAACAGTATAAAGTTTATTCGTTTACAAACGTAATACTAAAAGGGTACTTTAGTATGTAGTACTTATATCATTTATTACTTAAAAAACGCATAATCAAACCTTTTTTTGGTACAGAAATCTCTTCATTTATTTGCATTATTTTTAAATTACGTAAATTTTATTAATTTTAAAGTTAAAATAATTAAAGTTTTATTCCATGATATAATTGTACAAGTAGTTCGGTACTATTTACTACTTCCAACAGTATTTTCATCCATAAACGAGGCTTTAAAGACATCAGTATAAATGTTCAACCCGTGACGACATACATTTTCCTTGAATGTCGGCCCGGAATGTTTTTATACGACTAATTACGACTGGGTACTCTCTTAAACTTAATTAGGTGTGTATTTCTACAAATTATTTTATTACTTTACAGATGGAATTAGCTTAGTCCTAATTTTAGTCTTTTATGTTTTTATTTATTAACAATCACATTTACATTTTATTTTCTATCTCAAATAAGGCCTTGAAATACAAGTTGCCTACGTATGAAATACCTGGACGACACCTGAGTGCATTCTAGCGGATTAAACGCGTAGTGACAGGCCATTCTAGTAGAGTGTTAGGATGTCGTTCGGCGCTTCCCGATGTGTCAGAGAAAATATCTATCGGAACTCTAGAGTTAGAGACTTTAAAATAACTTCGATGCCTTTCACGACATTTACTGGTAAAGAAAGTTTTTCTATGCTATAAATACAAAGCTAAAACATCTGTTTGTATGTTTATTCAGTTGAATTCGCTAATTTCAGAAACTACTATATAAATATTATTTTAGTGTTAATTTATTGTATGAACAATCAAATTAAATCAAATTCTATACGAAATACTCCTAAAATTTCATTAAATTTCTGTTAAATTGTGACTCATCAAGCATAATGACTACTCTATTCTTCTTTTTGACTATGTTTAAGGTTTTCAGACCCAGTTTAACAATGTACTATATTTTTTTCTTCCCAGTCTGTACTCCCAAGATTATTTGGGGTCGGCATCTAGTTCAACCGGCTTTACTACTAGTTTTGCCACGAAGCGACTGACATTGAACCTCCGCAACTATTCAGGGAGTACTGAAATTCAAAGGTTGAACTAGTTTTATTTTATTTTATTTTTTATTTTATTTTTTTTTGTTCAGAATACCAACAGCTTAAATATTATAAAATAAACATTAAATATAGTTAACAACAAAGCCATTTACAGGTACTCGCAATTAGATACAAAACATTAACAACGCTACGAATAGTAATAGTAAAGTAAGTTGACAGTATATTTGAAGGCACTAACTACCCAATAACGATTGCCATCGATTTTCATGACAACTGGGATCGACGGCTTAACGTGCTTAACCATATTGTAACTAAAATAAATTCGAGTGGAATTGAGAGCAGCTTTTATTGAAACACTCAAACAATACCTATACTTGTGGGAAATGTTCTTGTGGGAAGATATAACGCACACTTAACATCCCCTAACATTAAAAGCTCACTTAGAGCCATATCAATAAAACTTACCTTAAACACCATCAGCTGTAATGGCAAAGCAATTTTCCATTATTCGAACTTTTCCCCTAATCACATCGCTGCGTGTTTACTCGAAACTTTGATAGATATTTGATGGTCCTTCAAGACCAAAGTAAACAAACTTATAATACACAGTACACACTATATGTACTAGCTGAACACTTATTTGGAAACTATAAATATTTCATAAATAAATATTTCAGACATCTTACACAACGCCGTCTCAAACCAAACTAAGCAGAGCTGCGCTTGAGTTCTCGGATTCGATTCCGGGGTCGTACCAAATGTTTGTAGGATCTGCAAATATTTGTTTCGTAGTTTGTGTGTCTTCTATGAATGTACAAAAAAAGTATGTTCATGTATTAATATCAGTTGTTTAGTACCCATAATACAAACTTAATTAGGGACTAGATGGCGATGTGTGTAAGATGACCGAATTTTTTATTTTATTTATTTATTAAATTAATAAGTTCCGTATTCCTTAAGGTCTATTAAAAATAAGTAAAACCCTACATCAACAACCTATAACGTCCCAGTGCTGAGCTCGGCTCTCCTTATAGGAGAAGGTTAAGGCCATACGTCCCAACGCTGGCCAAGTGCGGGTTGAAGACTGTCAAGACACGTTGTGGCTACGAAATCTTGCCTGCAAAATCCTATATTCTGACCAATTATATTCTTCAATTCAAAACGCAAAAAATCTCCAAGTATCAAAGGCTGACCCTCAATAATATTAGAGTACCTATCACTTATATCTGCTCTTTAACGGAACCTGTAACAATAATAATATATTCATATAACACTTTCCTTTGATAGTAGTATCAGTAAGTTACAAACCCGAAAATATACGCCCCTTATGATATCACGATATTTATTTTACCGCCAAAGCTTTACGGTATATAAATAACTATTTCGTAGTATATTCGTATAAAAACTGTAATGTAGTTATTTTGCCTTTGCGTGAGTGTAACGTTATCATAACTATATATCTAAACGTTTTCGTCTAGATATTAATGAGTGACATCAAACGCGAACTAGTGTAGACTTCCATAATACTAAATGAGGGTTGTTTCAAGTCATAAGTATAAACATAATATGGTATAATAAAGATATTGGTTAGTTAAAATAGACTACTTTTTTGACGTGACAACGTCTTATAATTCGATGGAGCCGGCTGCACGCACGAAAAAACATGACTCATGCGGCGTTACCTCGCTCTGAGGCGTTCCATTTAAGGCTTGAAGTGCGAGCGAGATCGCGGAACGAGCGACAAAGAGGCACAATCAGTATTTTCTTATGACGTTGTCACGTTAACTATCGTCAGTAAACGGACTTTACAGACAACTGTTTTTTAGGGTTCCGTAGTTCATGACTCTTCCTCACTATCTATCACTGACTCATCCTAATAGATTCGACAAGTCCTTCCGTCCGTCCGTCCTCGACTTACCGTCCAAACAATTAGTGCTAGAAAGATGAAACTACATGGATACGTGTATAAAAATACTTATTTGGGATGATTTTTTTCTCGCGTTTACCCTATCGTGTGGGGTATGTTTAAATAGGTCTTTTAAAATCATTGAAAGGTTGCTAAGACGATTGTATATTTAGGTATCTGTTGTGCCAGTTATTTAACTTCAAAGAACATATTTTTGCAATAACAGCCGCCCCCCCCCCCCATCTAAAAGTGAAAATTATGATGGTAGTCCATGTGATAAACTTTAAAGGAAAACTATAACGGCTCAAATAGCTTTATTAGTTCAGGAGTTATAGAGGCGTAACATGTGAAGTACGCTTATATTCCTGCTTCATATATTGTTTGAAATAATTGATGGAATTACATATATAGGGATATTTTTTTTTTTAATTAAAGAAAACTCCCGCATTAGGAATATATGCTTGACCAGCACAATCAGGTATGTGCTTATTATCGAGCACGTAGGAATTCGGACAATCATTTCCTCCTTGAGCACAAGACATGTTAGCAATAGGTTTTAGAATATATAATGTAGTTGTAAGAGCAAAACAAGGCATAACTAATATATACCTTAGTGAGTAATATAGAGTAGAAAATCAGTTCTTAAATAATAAACATGACTGCAAAAGACTACACTGCGTTGTGATTCGATACCACCTACAAGTTCGCTATAGCTTACTTGGAAAACTTTGTACAAAAATAACGAAATAAAAAAAAAATGTGAGCCGTCACGGGACGCCTGGCAGATGTGAAACATCGCCATTATTTTGTAAAAGTAATATGCAGAAAAGAACATATTGTAATAGGAACTAAATATGTCATAATGATAAAATAAAATATTACTAATTATTAAAATAGTACAGTACACACTACTGCATATAGACTGTATATATATACCATCGTATAGCGTGCCGTGGCGACGCGTCGCCAGGCCGTGGCGACGCGTCGCCAGGCGTCGCCAGGCCAGAAATCTGTTTTACGTGCGGCTATAGATGTTTCACATCAGTATACATAATCATAACATAATCATAAGTAAACATGACAATCCATTGGACACGATTTTAATTCCACTCACCGTTGTAAATGACCATGGAACCCTATTCTATGCGTGGCCTGACACGCACTTGACCGATTTTTAATTTACAAGGACATCATTAGAAACATATCCTGGTCGTATGGACTACACTGTCGTGGAACTTTACATATAAACAAAAATCACCGACATCAAAGAAATACTATTCCGAGTACCCTAATCGCGACAGTTGTGCCTATGATATTTGAGGTGATCTCTCGATTTCCTTTCGATAGAATTTTTGAAATCGGTTCATAAACAACGAAATTATCTCTGAACATACATAAAAAAAAGATTCCAACCAATTGAGAACCTCCTCCTTTTTTGAAGTCGGTTATAAAAAAACCCGTTCGTTTTTTTGTGGGGTATTATTATGTACTTCAGTTATTATTATTTTCTTTGTTCTTCATTAAAATCCTCTGCTAACAATCGTTAAATGAATATTTCTGTACCTTTGTAATATTAAGCTTTTCTAAAGGCCGATAGACGACCTCACCTCATTACGAGAAATACATTTAGAGTTTTCACTTTGTGGTTTTTCGTCGAATTGTTTCATACTCTTTGTACTGTGGTTTTGCTTAGTTTATTTGTTGTAGAATTTGCTTTGAAAATTTCCGGTTGATTATAAACGTTCGCTTGTGGACTTTGAAAGATATTTCTGTACTTAATGATTTTCGGTTGACAATTCTACGGAATTTCCAAGCGTTTTAGAGTAGTTCAGTTGTGAATATTGTCGTGTTTTAGGTAAGTGGTTTTGTTATAGGCAAATATTTTGTGTAGAGCTATATACAGAAAGTCTAAACTTTTTTTTTTACAAAGCATTAGAATCTTTGTTCAAACAAACTATTGATCGATGATTAGGGTTTCAGTGTCTGTCGGAATCATTATATATTAAAAATTAAAATTTATGTAAAACAACAAATTAAAAAAGGAAGAAAAGTAATATAATTGGCCTAGTAATTTAGGTGGTCGTCACGCTGCTTTCTACTGCGCCAAATGTTGTGGGTTCAAATCTAACATTGCACACTATGTGTAATCCACAAATTGTTGTTCTAAATCTAGGTATTTTTGTGTACGTATTATGTGATCATGAATTTTTTCATGTTTATTCCTAAGGCAGGAGTTGTCTCTTAAAATACAATAATAATAAAAGCGTGGCAAAACACTTGACATTTTTAATGTAAATTTCTGACAGATTGTTACGCTTTTAAGATTCAACTGAGCTCGCTTAACACGTTGTATCAGGTAAACCAAATATCATAAAACTACTAGAAAGAAATAATAGCCTACTCGTTCTCCATCAGATTCCAAGTTCAGTAATATTATTTCCAAATTACCATCGCGTCACGGCATCACAGTGCGTGACTGTAACCAAATACAGCTAAGCTTAATGACACATTTCCTCGTTTGTAAACAAACCCCAAAACAGTGACCCGTTTAACGAAACTATGCGTGTATATGGTATACGGTCATTATATCTAATTAGCGATAAAAGACTAGTTGATACGCGCTACTTGTTTGCGTCACACATAAGAAATAAATCCTTCTCAGTCTTGCAACAATTTTCATAGATCAATCCACAACCCATAATGTCCCACTGAGGAAGAGAGGGTTAAAGCCATACACGTTTGCACGCAGGCCGAGTACGGCTTGGGGACTGGCAAGAGACGTTGTAGCTACGTTATCTTGCCGTTGGATACTTTTAGGCCGCCCGAAGGCCTCCAACTAAGCTTCACGCCTGCTATCTTATAGTAATAACCAGGACTGACTGTTTAACGTGACCTTCCAATCAAGGAAACGCCATTTTCATAGATACTCGTCATCGTAGTTGTACCGTGATGTTACACAGTGTGGAGGAACGGGTGTCGTGTTCCTCCATCACAAAGGGAGGATCCTCCGACCAGGCGATCATGCCTGGTGGGCCACTGCCCAACAGTTGATGTTGGTATGTTGTATATATGCTAATCGGCGCGAGAATGTCTCTTTCGCGATTCAGGATTAGTAGTTACTCCGTGTAGATCGTTACGTGTTTTCTTCGTAGTTCCGTGTTTCTTCCCTAGATGGCGCTGTCATATGCTTTCGTCGCGCTATATGTGGAAGTCGCAACACACAGCATACAGCCTTCTTTGAAAAATAAGTTATCTCATGCTAAAATATTTTCTAAATCGAAACGGCACTTTCTGATATTATCCCGTTTAAAGAAACAAACGAACTCCTTAGATTTTATACTATTAGTATAAATTTTACTGAACGGTTAATTAGTAATAATATTTAATAAGCTATTTAGGTTTTTATGAACCATTTGACAATTACCATTATGTTTTAACAGCTTTAATTAATTATGGACTATTAAGGGCAATTTTCGATAATACCCGTAATTAGTGTTATGGCGTATTTTTACATGTAATACTAGCTGAGTCCTGCGGTATTACCTGCCGTTATTGTTGGAAATCGAAAAAATATAAGTTACAATATACTATCCAGAATTGAAATGATATGACAACTTTATGAGTTTAGACGAAAAAGAAGCGGCCAAGTGCGTGTCGGACTCGCCCATGAAGAGTTTCGTAGCACCAAGTAACATCATATAAAAGTTCTTGGTCGTTGTAACTTTGATCGATGTTTTAATAATGGTCTATTGATTGAATTGTTTACGATTTATGGCGTATTAAAAAAAACTACTTACTAGATCTCGTTCAAGCCAATTTTCGATGGAAGTTTGCATGGTAATGTACATCATATATTTTTTTTCGTTTTATCATTCTCTTATTTTAAAAGTTACAAGGAGGGGACACACACGTATCACCACTTAGGATGTGTCTCTCGCGCAAACTATTCAGTTTAGAAAAAAATATGTTACAAACCTCAATATCATTTTTGAAGAGCTGTCCATAGATGGTTTTGATGGAACACATATTTGATGAAAAAAAAAAATTTTTGAGTTTCATTTCTCCAAAAGTATGGTTACCCCCAAAATTCATTGTATTTTTTCTATTTTTGTGTAAAAATATTAATGCGGTTCACAGAATACATCTACTGACCAAGTTTCAACAGTATAGCTCTTATAGTTTCAGAAAAAAGTGGCTGTGACATACGGACGGACAGACAGGCAGACATGACGAATCCATAAGGGTCCGGTTTTTTGCCATTTGGCTACGGAACCCTAAAAAGTACTGTCAATTTTCGTTTCTTTCAGATTTGTATAAGTAACCAGATCAATCTGAATGATCGGATAACTTCTCGATACAAAACTCGATAAAGTTACATAATATTCTCCCATGTAGGTGTATATTCGGTAAAATTTTATTTTCCTCTAAGGCTCTCTTCTAATACCACTGTATATAATTATATCAGCTACACTTCCTAACGTTATATAATTTAGAGTTCACTATTTACTGTATCTTGGTAATATATATAATATATATTATATTCAGTCGTTCACTTTAAAGAATTAAAAACACACATTTTACCACTTTGGAAGTGTCTCTCCCGCAAACTATTCAGTTTAGAAAAAAAATATTTTAGAAACCTCAATATCATTTTTGAAGACCTATTCATACATACCCCACACGTATGGTTTTGATGAAAAAAAATTTTTGAGTTTCAGTTCTAAGTATGGGACCCCGAAAATCTATTGCTTTTTTTCTATTTTGGTGTAAAAATATTAATGCGGTTTACAGAATACATCTACTGACTAAGTTTCAACCGTATAGCTCTTATAGTTTCGGAGAAAAGTGGCTGTGACATACGGACGGACAGACAGAAAGACATGACGAATCTATAAAGGTTCCGTTTTTTGCCATTTGGCAACGGAACCCTAAAAAGGTTCCGTTGCCAAATGGCAAATAGTCCGTTATATTAAATTGGCCTTTCCAGGCATTTTCGAAATGTTATATTACTGACTCTAGTTGCGTGGTTCCAAAATGTTTTATTCCTAAGAACAAGAACTGGCAAGAAACTCCATAGGGTGACGGTATATTGATTTTTTTCACTTCAATTCAGCACTATTATTCAGTAGTCAAGTGATTAATATACATTACGTATATGAGACGTGTATTTTAATATATATTGTGTGTACATTATTATATACAATACCTATAATATATTGTGTGTACATTATTATATACAATACCTATAATATATTGTGTGTACATTATTATACACAATACCTAAGGGTACACAACGACGGTAAATTTTAAATTTAATTGATCACCTCGCACAATCCGTTCTAAGATATGGTGTGATATTCTGGGGAAATTCTCCTAACAAAGACATTGTTTTCAAAGTTCAAAAACGTTGTATCCGTGCTATGTTTGGACTAAAAGTAACAGACAGTTGTAGGCCATACTTCGTAAAACATCCCATTTTAACTCTCCCAAGTCTATATATTCTGGAAATGTGCGTATTCGTGAAAGGAAACCCTACACTGTTCCCTCGCCTGGCAGATGTAGTGAAGCGTAACAGGCGTGACGACAGTAAGCTCTGTACGCACACCGCTAAAACTGCTCTTATGGGCAATAGTATTTATTGCATGGCTCCTAAAATTTTTAACAAGCTACCACCACAGTACAAATGCCTTAATAAAAACATTTTAAAAATTAAACTTATAGAAATATTCATAAAGCAATAATATTATAACATTGAGGAGTTTTTGACTGATAATATTGAAATTAAGTCTCGTAATTATTTTTGTGTGTGATTGTCACTATATATATATATATATATATATTTCTACATTTGTATTTTTTATTATTATAGATATTTGTACGCCAGCTATGGCAAAACATGTTTATAAGTACTGTACCATATTTTGTTTGTTTATACCATGACATATTTCTACACATTTTTTATGCAAATAAAATTATCTTTATCTTTAATGCTACCGCGGCATTTTGAAGGAGGCATTTTGTTTGATTCCAAAAAAGGTTCATGAATAGCCAATCCATGTGTCACCGTGACGTGCGGTCCGCTTCTAATTTGTATTTCCTAACCTGTATTTTGTTGATTTTTCTGTAGCTTTTTATGCTTGTTGGAAAACAATGTAGTGGGAACGTAACTGATCATACGTTGATGAGTTGCCTGTTTCGTTATTGAAGAATATTTTCACTAAAAATAAATAATAGTGAAATAAATATGTCGGACGTCATACACACAACGCCATCCAGTTACAAACTAAGCAGAGCTTGTAATACGGGCTACTACTACTAGACAACTGATATAAATACATAAACTTTTTTTTAGTACATACGTACATAATATACATAGAAAAACACCGAAAACGACTCCGACATAAGTATTTGTGAATCACACAAACATTTGGTCCGATCCGGGAATCGAACCTCAAGCACAGCATCCGACTACGCTACTACAACTGATATTTAACAATAGGCTCAGACTATCGTCGTACTACCGTAATGATAAACGGAGCCGTAACGTGAACACTTATGGTACGGCTGGTCCAAAACTTCAAAGTCATCATCATCAACGTGCTGTAAGAGGATAGCCCTCTAACGGATGCTCGGGGTTTTAGATGACTTACCAATTAGTGATACGTCATTTGCTTCCTTCATAAAAAATAAGACGTCCATTTTACTTTTGATATGAAATGCCTTGCCTAACGAAACATTCAGTTCTTTCACATTTTCTAACTAAAAAAAAAAGTGTAACAACACCAATTCCAGCAACACAGTTGACATTTGTTTTGGTCTTATTACACGTCTTTTCTAATATCTTAAAACAAACGGTTCTAGTACACCGTGCTGACAACTAACTGACGTATGTTGCTAATAATGCGAACTTTATTTCATTGGGTTCAAGGTCTAAATTAGTTCGCAGCTAGATATCCTCACGTTTCTAAATTTCTTATTAAGCATTCCGTTTAGATTTGAGAAGCATCACTACACATCGTACCTTGATAATCTCACAATATATTATGTGTACGTTTCTATAATTTTTAGCCTTAAACTCGGTTATTTTATTAGACATCACTGTTTGTACTTACGTCAATAAGTGATTTTTAGTTCAAGAAAAATTGTTCATAGAATTTCACATTTCAGGGAAGTTTTAATCTTTTTAGGGTTCAGAAGTTTATGACTTCGAACCCTTATAGATTCGTCATGTCCGTCCGTCCGTCCTCGACTTACCGTCTAAACGGTAAGTGCTAGAAAGATGAAACTTTGCATGAATATGCGACAAAGTGCTACAATAAAATTATGAAAAATATTTTTTTCATGTCAATGCAACGATTAGGTCATTATAATTTTGCATATGACTCTCTTGAATCATTACGTCATTTTAAAAACCCTGTGCTGTCCTGTGAGTACATCATTATATTTTTTCATTATATTCTGCATCATTCTCTCGGCCTCCGGAGGCCGAATGAATGATGCAAAATGATTGGGCCTCCGGTCTCACGGTAACCAACGAAAGACGATAGCACGAATGCTGTCATTTTAGTGTGGTCTTCTGCGCTAAAATCACGTGGCTCTACTGCCTGCGAAAAATATACTTTACAGTTACTATAGACTGCTTTGTTGGTCTAGTGCTTAGCGTATGCGGCTGCTGATCAAGAGGTCTCGGGTTCGATTCCCGGGTCAGATCAAATATTTGTGTTATCAAAAAATATTTGTTTCGGAGTTTAGGTGTTTTTCTATGTATAATATGTATGTAGTTACAAAAAACAAAAAGTATGTTTATGTGTATATCAGTTGTTTAGTACCCATAACACAAGCTTTGCTTATTTTGGGACTAAATGAGGTTTTGTGAGAAATGTCCAAATATTTATTTATTTATATTGCTTACATCAAAAAACACAGATCCACAATCAAAAGCTAGTACGAAAAGAAAACAATGAAATAACAACGTCCAGCCCAGCTGCCGTTGCTGTTTTTGTTCATTAGAGAATCGATCGAACAGTGAAACATGTTGTGCTCATATTTTCCTGAAATAATATAGCTCTATGCTATATTTGTGCCGTTTTTATCAAACACTTTCAACAACTTACATCAAAATGCTAGTTTTATATAACTCGTGTAATTGTACAACTTTACAATCACGCCAAATATTAAAATTTACAAAACTTTGATTTAAAAAGGGCAAAATTGTAGAGTATTTATAATACAAATATTTTTTATATTAAAGATACATATAAATAACAAAAATAAATAAATACATATTTCGGACATTTATACACAACGTCATCTAGTCCCAAACTAAACTGTGCATGTATAATGGGTACTAAACAACTGATATAAATACATAAACATACTTTTTTTTTGTAATAACATACACATTATACATAGAAAACACCCAGACTCCGAAACAAATATTTGTGTGACCCATAAAGATTTGATCTGACCCGGGAATCGAACCCGAGACCTCTGGATCAGAAGCCGCATACACTAAACACTAAACCAACAAGGCAGTAAAATGCATAATACTTAGTTTAATTCAGTTTAATTAAGTTGTATATGACCGAAGTTCTAGAACATTAAAAAAATTACTGTTCTTGCAAATAAAGGACATCAGTGACATCAAGTTTTGGACTATCAATAGGGACTCTCATGAAGCATGGAAAAAACCCTCATACTAATATCTATTATATGTACTTCTAGTGTCAAAGTGTTGCTCATGATGAACTTGAAAACATATAACCGAATTCCTCTCCTCCCGCCGACCGGCTCCGCCCACTATTGGTGGGACAACCGAATTCTACACGATCTATTTTAATATCCCACCCGACCAAGGTCAGGATGGTCGGTGGTCGGTTCCGTTCGTGTAGAAGGCCTTTTAAATGTGTGTTTTCCTGCCGTATCATCATGCTTATACCAATAGGAACTGAGTACGATTGAAAAGGGACGCAGATGAAATCGTCTAGGTCAGCCAGCAATTAAAAGGACCGTCAATTTGCTACATAGTGTTGGGTTCTATCTGTGTATGTATCATTATCGCTTAAACCAACGAGAATAAAGGCACTGTTATAATCTGTTGTACGGTTACTTCATTACAAAGATAAATGCTATCAGAGCCAAAGGGTTGCGCCTCAGTATAACGGGAATAACAGAGCGATTTTGTTATGTTTTTTTTTTTAAGAATAAGTTAAAAGAGTTAGTTCTAGACTGACAGGTGATTACTAAACTAGTTTCTAAAAAAAATCTTTCGTACTGATGCACTTACGGCTTTTTTCCGATACAGAAATTTCTTATCTGTATCTGCGCTATGAGAGAGAGAGAGACTCGACAAAAAAACGAGTTTCTAAACGTAGTGTATGCGCCTAAAGGTAGTGTCATAATAAAAAAATAAACCTTCAAATTGAATATTATACACATATTTCCACATAACTGATGATAGTTAAGATATTCTCTGTCAGACTCTCTGTCAGCTTTCTCAGTTACCGACACTTCTAGGCTTCACATAAAAACTAACGATTTCGAGTCGCAAGTACCATCTAAATATTCATACTTTTTCTAATTTACAAAAGCGTTCATTTATTTATTTCGAGTATTTTTAAACGTTTAAGAAACGTTATAAAAAAGCTGTCACTGATACCACGCCCGATATCCGGAGTTTCTCCACAAGCAAACAACAGTAAGGAAGTATGAGAATAAATGTTAGCGCACTGATCACACACGACTTCTGCAAAGCTGTTTAATATCTCGCTTTGCTAAGTCCATACAGTTTGTTCTGCTTGCTTGAGCACTACGGGTACTATTAGGCTCTCTACACACGAGCAAACTTTTGTCACATTTGTTGAACGTTTGAATCTTTATAAATAATTAAAACGGAAGTATCTTTTTGTAATTTGAAATTAGCAGCTATTCACTGAATTCATATGAAAGTAATTTTGTGAATTAAATAATTAAAGTAACCTATCTTGTCGTGTTTTTCCATGGCAAATAGCTGATAATACAAAAAGTAACATAGGCTACTTTTAGCAGGGGGGTGTCACTCCGCAGTTTAGGTATATTCGGCGTTTGCCTGCCCGGGCAGGCTTGCCGGTCGACTAGACATCGTCAGAACAGTTATACGATACACGAAGTTACACGACAGACAGAGACTCAATTGTAGGTAAATATAATCGTAGGTGATTCGGTAATGTGCGATCTGAATTGAACTTAATCTTTTGACACCAAGGGTCCCTATTTCTTTAATTTACTTTTCGGAGTGAGTCTTCTGTACTGGTACTATTATGTATTCTATGCTTTTAGTTTAGATTAGCTTTGCCCCGCAATGTTCATCTAGTGTTTTATTTACTTATTTATTTATAGGCACATCTTCAATTACGCAGGTAGCACTTGGGAAAATAAAAAGTGGGTACCTACAATTAATTATTTACGTTTGGTTTGGTTGGTTGATATAAAGTATCTTTCAAGTTTTCCTTCTCTTTACAACGCTTTTGTCCTGTGCGGTTTGCTGCCAAAGTCAATTCTCAGGACACCTACGAGATGAATAGGGATGTTAATTTCTAACATCCCTATTATATTCTAATTATTATTAATTATATTCTTAAATAAATTGAATAAGTTGTTACTGCTCATGCATAGACAACTTTACTATCATATAATATTCATTCGCAAATGTTGTCAGTTTTCCTAATTCGAAACTGCAACAAATATTGAGTGAAGTGTAGCTGTGGTTTTCAGTGGTATGTATTTCACCACCAGTGGTAATTCGCTACAAGAACTTTGTATTGAATTTTGCTGAGTTTCCAACTTTAAGTTGAGGGAACTCTTGCATCAAGGATTCGCAGATGCCGCGCATATGACATTTGAGTTTGTGTTATAAATACTTAGCGACCTAGGTTTTTGTATTAGTTTTTTATTATTTACTAGCTGAGCCATGCTGTGTTACCCGCGTTTGTTATTGTAACCGCGGGCAACGTCGCGGGCGGAGCTAGTCTAAAAAAAGTAACCAAAGTTACTTCTTGTATAATATATCATCAGCTATCTGCCAGGGAAAGTCCCGTCGAAATCAGTCCAGAGATTACCCGGAACAAACAGACAAACAGACAGACAGACAAAAATAAAAATATTTTGGCATATGTACCGTGTATACAAATATATTATACATTTAGTAAAAAGCGGTTATTATAACATTACAAACAGACACTCCAATTTTATTTATTTGTATAGATAAGCCTGCCTGTGTGACTCTACTCTGCCTGATGGAAAGCATAGGTAGATCTAAGAATAGGTTTGGTGAACAAACCTAACACAACAGCACTAATACTGTTATTTCAGGGTGGTCTGCAGTGAAAGTATAGTTCTGGGTAATATAAGGCAGAAGGAATAAATAACGTTAGTAGGAAGTGACTTTCGTAGTCAATGGACACATATCTAAAAAGTCACAATTTCAAGCCTTTGGCTGTCCTTGAATGATTAGGAAAAGAAGGGCAACTCCACCATTAATCTTAGAGAAGCTATCGGAGGAACAAACTCGGTAATGCTGTCGATATCAGCTTATGCCTGTGGCTTCAAATTTCTCTCTCAGTCTTTGACTTTAACAAGAAATACGAGGTAGAAGCTACAATTTAAGTCTAGATAATCGTATTGTTAGTCCAACCTTTCCAAAACCGGACACTTAAGCTATTCCATAAAATCAAGATTTTAATTTCAATAAATATCACAGAACGGTATCTGTATCTAGCTCATAAAGCCTTTATGAACTATCTCAATCCTTATAAAACTAATAATAATGAGTTCTATATCAAAACTCATAAAATTCTTCATTCCAAGTTTAACGATGGTCTTTATGACGTTTTACCACTGACACTAACGTTAATTATTAGAGCACAAGTCAGTCAGTGCGGTTCGCCTCAACCAATTAGTGCGACACAGCACAGCATGACATCTGTTTAATTAATCGTCACTTGATTTAGTTACTGTACGTGTGCAGTGATCTGTTGTGACCGGTATCAAACTGTTTGTATGACCATGACCTATCATGATGTTTGATGAGATTATTTTTGATAATTCGAGAACATTCTGTGCATGATTATGTCATACTAGCTTTCGCTTGTGGTTCCACCGTCGTATATGTTCAATATATTAAACGTTAAAGTGTAGCAGACAGAGATTTCTTTCGAATCCATACTAAAATTATATAGGATTGAGATGGATAGAGTTCCGGGAGTAGGAGTTTTTTATTGGAAATCTCCTCTTCTTTCAGAACCTTTTTTTGTATTTTTTTAAATATTAATAATTTATGAAATATTGGCAAAAAACGAAATGCCATTTTATTTTCATCTTTAATTGTTTATAAGTTTTGGAATTTTTTATGAGCTAATTACACGCTTTTGGCATATATTTCTAGCTATTCAATAAGCTATCGCACATAATTTTAAGATCAGTATCTCTATTTTGTACCATTTACAACTTGTCGACTAGACTAATAAAGCTGCAGAGTTAAGCTAATCTCAGGAACTACTGGTCCGATTTGAACAAATATTGAAGTGTTAAATAGCCCATTTATGTGGGAAGGCTATAGATTATATATCATCACGCTGAGATCAATAGGAGCGGAGCACCAATGAACAATATTTCAAAACCGGGGGTTTATTATTCGTATTGAAAGCTTCCGCTGCGTCAACGGTTAAAGTTTCATGTCAAAAATCATGTATGACAGATTTATTCCCCTTTAGAAGTTCTTCCCCTTTAAAAAAAAGCATAATATGTTTATCTTTGAAGGTTGGCTCACTGTAACCTTTTTATGGGAAACAAATTTGCTTCCTCGGTATACAATCACGCTACGGGCAATAGAAGATGCAAACGGGTCTGTGTGGGTCAGCTAGTTTATAACTTATCACTTACACTTACACTTTATTGGTGGGAAGAATAAGGGCCGGCTAAAGGCCGCTGCATACGTAACGAGATATTACCTCGGACGGGACGTGGACGTGGTTGCCTCGTTATAAACGGGGACGTGATGTAAATGCATACGCACCGTGACTGTGACTCGGATCTAACGTGCTAGTGTTGTGAACAAGGAAAGATGGATTTTTCATTTCAAGAATTGGCTTTAATTGTTATTGACGTGCTAAACATCGTCGCCGACGATATTTAGCTAGTCCCGAGCGTGCCACATACCGCCCCGTCCGTGTCTACGTGAAGTATGCGTTTCCTTGTACATTTTGTATGAAACGATGTTTGCAAGACTTCCCGTCCCGTTCCGTCCGTGTAAAATCCCGTCACGTATGCAGCGGCCTTTACACGTGAAATTCATCGTGCGTGTACTTAGCGGGAAACTACCTGGTATAACTATATAAATAAATATTTTGAACATCTAACTCACAACAACATCTAGTCCCAAACTAAGCAGAACTTGTGCTATGGGTACTAGACGACTAATATAAATACATAAACATATTTTTTTTTTGTAAATACATACATATTATACATAACAAACAAAACACCCAAACTCCGAAACAAATATTTGTAGATCATTCAAACGTTTCGAACCCGATCGAACCCGAGACCTCTTGATCAGCAGCCGCATACGCTAACCACTGAACCAACAAGGCAGTCTAAGTGCTTCAAAATTATGTAAATATGTATAAAATATTGTTCAATTATGTACGAAATATTGAGATAGACGTAATGGTACGAGTATATTATATTATTCTTCTCCAAATTAAACTCCAAAAGAAATATGAAACATATTTTTATTATATCTTTCTTTTGATATTAATTGTAATGGAATATGAGTGAAACTTATGATTACTCGCGTCTTACTTCCATCTGGGGTAGAATTAAATTCACCATAGTCCTATCACATACTGTCACATATCTCGCGCCCTTTATATTGCATGCTCACTGGTTATGAGTTCTTTCCGTGTGGTGGGGTGAAGTTAAAGTGGCCCTCCCGTTTTCAAGCAAAATCATTTGATATATTTCAACACGCTGCTGTGACAAAGATGTATGACGCACCGCGATAGTTTCATGCTTGTTAATGAAATAATATTCTGTATTTGCATTGGAAGGTTCAATGGTTAACACTGACATCACATCAGTAGTTACTCAAATTGCATTATTCGTACCGTTAAAAAAAAAACAATGTAATACTTTTACCACAATTTTGTATTATTTTTTTATTAGTTGGCAGCCCCAAAACAGCCAAAAATGTTCTAAAAAAAAGCGGCCAAGTGCGAGTCGGACTCGCCCATGAAGGGTTCCGTACCAGCAAGTAACATCATATAAAAGTTCTTGTAGTTCGTTGTAACTTTCATCGATGTTTTTATACTAGTGTATTGATTGGATGAAAGGTATATTGCGTGTTACGATTTATGACGTATTAAAAAAAAACTACTCACTAGATCTCGTTCAAACCAATTTTCGTTGGTAGTTTACATGGTAATGTACAACATATATTTTTTTTAGTTTTATCACTCTCTTATTTTAGAAGTTAGAGGGGGGGGACACACATTTTTCCACTTTGGAAGTGTCTCCCGCGCAAACTATTCAGTTTAGAAAAAAATAATATTAGAAACCTCAACATTATTTTTGAAGACCTATCTATAGATACCACACACGTATAGGTTTGATCAAAAAAAAAATTTGAGTTTCAGTTCCAAGTATGGGGACCCCCAAAATGTATTGTTTTTTTTATTTTTATGTAAAAATCTTAATGCGGTTCACAGAATACATCGACTGAACAAATTTCAACAGTATAGCTCTTATAGTTTCGGAAATAATTGGCTGTGACATACGGACGGACAGACAGACAGACAGACAGACTTGACGAATCTATAAGGGTTCCGTTTTTTGCCATTTGGCTACGGAACCCTAAAAAAGGTACGGCGTGCCTGTAGAAAAATTTAGCAATAAATGAGTAATCAAATACTAGACTTTATTTTCTTCACGTACACATATAGTTGTTAAAAATGAAAAAAAGACTTTGAATCCGTATCAAGGTTTACCTTTCCTTTTTCACACTCTTCACGTCTTAATGTTATTCTTTATTTCTCTTTGAATTTCATTCTTATTATGACGATTATCAAACCGGATTACCTAATGGAATGTAATAATGATAAATCAATGTGATACCATCACGAACGGGCTGGTTCAACCGGGGTGATATAACACAGAAGACTAACCTAAAATGACAGCATTTGTGTTGTCGTATTTGTATTATAGGTGAGTGCGAGTCTGGAGGCATAATGATGCAGTAGCATCTCTATAGGCCCTCTCCTGAAGGTAGACATGAGCCCGGCAGCCGGCAATAGGCAAAATGGAGTTTCAAGGGTGTCATCACCCTTTGACTGACACTTGTGAGTCTGTAACGGTTAATTGGTCCACAAACCGAGAGAATCACTTAGTACCAGTTCTCAAATTCAAAAAGTGAATCGAAAATTTAGTTAAACCTTTTCCAGAATAAAGTATCATCTTCATTTTACTATTTTAACAACGTAAAAAAGACACCAATTAAAAGGGAAATGGAAAACAAAATATATATAATAAGACGAAATAAGTTTTGCTAAAAAGATTTCATAGGACACTATTTTAATAATGAATCTCCGCGATCATTATTGGTAAATAGTTACGTACTTCCATGAAATCCCTTTTAGGCTTTGACGAAAATCCGATTCACATACTAACTAGTATTAGTTAGTAAGACCGTTAGATTAGTGAGGGACACAGGGATCGAGTTGAGTGACCTTGAACCTGCGTCCAAAGAGATTATGGGCAACGTGTGTTTGGATTTTGGGGACAAAGACGGTCCTTACAAGTTTCAAGGACATTGTGTCTTATCCTTAACAAGGATGGGATGCTCTGTGATATTGAAAAACTTTTGTAAATTGAGCAAAAAGAGTGTATGTTTGATATTAACACTTGCAAAACTGTCAAAGTTTCGTGTAATTGGATGGGTTTGTTGGTGTCGGTAGTGCTCTGCCGCTGAACCAAAGTTCTACTGAAAAAATAGTTGTGTAATCGACGGGTGCAAAGTAAAAAGAGTTATCTGCAAAATAGCTACTTTACAGGAGAGCGAAAAGATCTAAAAAGTGTGTTTTTTTTTAAATTAATGAATCGATTTTCCTGTAAATTTTATTAATACATCTTTACACTCTTACACATTTATATATGATATTTATTTCAGGAATTTCTTGTTATTTTACGAAATTTTGCAGTTGTTCGCATCTACATTGTATTATAAATAATACTAATTGTGTCAACTGCCAGTTGGTCGTATATACGAGGGACTTTAAATTTCGTGTATAAATTGAATTTGATTTAATTTACTGTATTAAGATTTTATTGAAACATTTAATTTTAATGATAAATACTACCCAACAACCTTTAATTAATAATAGATCTATTACAGAACATAATAATGTAGATAGATTTTTATACGTCGTATTTCTAAAGTAATAAATGACACACAATGCGGTCAAATGAAATATTAAAACTTGGTTATATTTTTTTTTTTTGGAATTTTTTTCCAATTACGTTTGAAAATAATAGAAATTAAGTAATAACATTTAGATAAAAAAAAATACACATATTTTACTTACTTTAGCCTGTCAAACAATTATCACAGAAACAAAATATATAACTCTTTTTATGTGATGATTAACCAAAACCTGAATCAACATTTAAACTTACGTAGCTATTTAATTATATATTATTATCGATACATAATTAAAAAAGTAACAATAAATTAATCTCGTTCTCTATAGTTTCGTGATTCATAAAAGAAAATTCGTGATACCTAGGAAGTATTAAATTTTGCTCTCAAAGCTTTATCAAATCGTTGTATTATGAATCCATCATCATCAGTTGCAATTGCATTTCAAGTGCAAATGTTTGTAGAGTCAAAAGCTATCACAGCTAAGTTACTTGCGAGGCCAACTTGTGCTTAACCACTGAAAGAGAATGACCACTGAAAATGATTCAAAACGCAACTTCAGTGTAACTTATACACTGCCCGTTGGCTTGAGACAAATCTAGCCCTAGAAGTGTAAAAGTTTGCAAAACAATCATTTGTCCATCCATTGTCCACAACAATAAATTTGTCCATCAGTAACCAATTTAGATAGAGCGCTTTGGATAAATATGATAAAAATACTTGGAACCGTTCAAAGGAATTAAGGCTGTAATCGAAGGTGTCTGTAATCACGTAAAATTTTTTCAGCCTGTGGAGTCTCGTTATATAAGAAAAGACTCAAATAAACTTTACTTATCCGGTGGCTTGAACTTCTCAATTATGTTCAAATTATATCAAGCATGGACAGAGGAAAATAATGTTTCAAAAGGGTTTAATCAACACATGAAAAATAAAAATATTGCAAGGTCTCTAAAGAAACAGGATAAAATCCAAGCAACTGCACATCCTGACAGTGTAATTTCAGCTACTTTCGACTTTCAATTTATTTTATCTACGCCTCAGGGAGAAGCAAGTTCATTTTATTATAAACTTTCTTTAATTTTACAGTGTATAACATTTCAAACATAAAAAGTGCATAACATGTAAAGAGCTTTAAGACCCATTGGTTTTAAAAAAGGAATATGTTACATGTGGCCTGAAACTACGGCTAACAGGGGGAATAAAATTTGTTTCTCCCTGAGGCGTAGATAAAAAAAATTGAAAGTCGAAAGTAGCTGAAGTTACACTGTCAGGATGTGCAGTTGCTTGATTTTTATCCTGTTTCTTTAGAGACCTTGCAACATCTTTATTTTTCATGTGTTGATTAAACCCTTTTGAAACATTATTTTCCTCTGTACATGCTTGATATAATTTGAACATAATTGAGAAGTTCTAGCCACCGGATAACTAAAATTTATTTGAGTCTTTTCTTATATAACGGGACTCCACAGGCTGAAAAGATTTTACGTGATTACAGACATCTTCGATTACAGCCGCTGTGTTAACTTATTTTTGTTATCTTAACTCCTTTGAACGGTTCCCAGTATTTTAATCATATTTATCCAAAGCGCTCTATATAAATTGGTGACTGATGGACAAATTTGTTGTTGTGGACAATGGATGGACAAATGATTGTTTTGCAAACTTTTACACTTCTAGGGATAGATTTGCCTTAAGCCAACGGGCAGTGTATATGTTACACTGAAGTTGCTTTTTGAATCATGTTCAGTGGTCATTCTCTTTCAGTGGTTAAGCACAAGTCGGCCTCTCAAGTAACTTAGCCGTGATAGTTTTTGACTCTACAAACATTTGCACTTTAAAGTTTAGTATTTCGTAAACGGAGCACTGAATAAAAGAATGTCCTATAACTACTCTGTACATTTTTGAAATACCTCTCCAACGATATAATATAGCCTAAACGAGAAACAAAATCATCTCCACTTTGCGTGTAGTCATGTTTTCTTTTTATATTTTATACTAGCTTAACTCCGCGGTGTTACCCGTGGTTATTGTCGTACCGCGGGTAACGCCTCGGGACGAAGTTAGTTTAAAAAAGTAGCCTAAATTACTTCTTATATCATCAGCTACCTATCAGTGAAAGTCCCATCAAAATCGTTCTCGCTGTTCCAGACATTTGTCGGAACAAACGTCTCTAAGCTAAGCTGCGGATAGACAAACTGATATGGTGAAACTATAAGGGTTCTTTGTAAGGACTATTTAACCCTAACAATCTTAAAAAACACCTTACAAATAGGTAGGTACTTCATTTTCCACAAAATTAATCGAAGTAAATTGTAACATCTACGATGATAGCGAAGTAAAATGATTCAGGTGGCAGATGGTCGTTTATGCGTCGGTATTTTAAAATATGACCTCTCTTATAGATTAATTATTCTACAAACAACAAATCTAAGAATTTCACATTTACAACTTTGAATATTTACTAAACAAAATTAATTCACACCAGCAGTTTCACGATTATCACTTAATTTTGTGAGTTTTATTAGATTTTCTGTTTTCATGATAGTGACTTATTTTCCTGTTCTACTTATTTGCTTCAACAGTTGCCGTCGTTCTTTATTGATTTTACTAATTCAAATGAAGACTACAACAAACCCTCGAAATATCACATATATCAGACACAAAACCTCATTTAACATAAATAATAACAAAAATCTAATCAAGCCGACGTAGCGCATGTCAACTGACTGATGTCCTTTTGTGTATGCACGGGGAAAGTCCCGCGGCCCCGTGTAAATGCGGCCAACGTTACTTGGTCGTATTTACTTCGTAGTGTTTGAAAGAACATACGTAGTTGGCTTTTTTTACGTACGAAAATTGATTGAAATAATGTGATATTTGCAAAAAAAAATATGTCATATTGTAAAGAATTGTTTTCTTAAAACGATTGTACAATAAACTAAAAATCAGCATTTTGTAGATAACTTTATTTACTTTGCACCCGTCGATGGTCTTGATTATTTTTTATGTTCTCTATTTTGGTGCAATTTTTGGTCACCATGTTGCATTGAATACCCTCATAATGAGGATGGTGACTTGCTTGCCATCAGGCAGAGTGGAGTCACTTTGGTAGCTTTAAATATATAAAAAATATAATCTCTTATTCCTCTATGCGAATATTTTTTATTGCTTAAATTGATTGGAAATGGATTGGAGTTTCTTGGTCTCACGCATCGTCAAAGTTCATTCTAAGCATGCTTGATCGGTTGAGTCGTAGCTCCGGGGTTGCTACTGCATATATTATAGATAACCTCTTGAAAATGTATATATCGCATCCGTGTCATGAGTACAGGAGGTCAACAACACACAACGTCATAATAACGTATACAGACCCTAGGTTGGAGCATTAGCGTTGTCGTCATAAACTACACTTGCCTAGTAACCGTATTGTGTGTCGCTTTTTAACCGACTTCAAAAAAAAGGAGGAGGTTCTCAATTCGTCGGAATCTTTTTTTTTTATGTATGTTCAGCGATAACTTCGTCGTTTATGAACCGATTTCAAAAAATCTTTTTGCATTGGAATGGGCGTAGCTTACAGGTGGTCGGGATCTGATGATGGGATCCCAAGGAAATCGAGGGAAATCCTCAAATATCATAGGCACAATTGTAGCGATTTGGGTACTCGGAATAGTTTTTCATTGAAGTCGGTTCCTTTTTGTCAAAATTATTATATACTGTTCTCTGTAAGTGCCCACAATGAGTGACCGTGAAGATAAATGTCTCCGACATATGTATGTATGTTAAGTTTAACTTAACCTCTTGCTGCGTCAATCAATCAAGAAACCCATCAAAGTAAAAGCCCAAGAAAAACCATCTTCCTATTATATTTTCTTTACACAACAATAGAAATAAAGGCGAGAATACATCGCTATAATGTGCAACAGATCTGATAAATCTATTTCGGCCTTCTTTATTTTCTTAATAATCATTGTGTAAATAGAAAGGGCGACCATATGAACTTTTGTTTATTTTCATTACTTGTAAGAGGCGATGTACCTTTTTCTGATATTATGTTCGTTACGTAAGTACTATTTTGTTTTCATATTATAGGAAATTTGATTATAAATTAGAAAACACTTCATTATTGCTTTTAACTGCCGCGGTGGCGCAGTGGGAGTGTATGCGACTGCTGTGCTCGAGGTCTCCGGTTCGATTCCCGGGTTGGACCAAATGTTCCGCGATCCGCAAAACAATCACCGTGGGTAAGCAGCGAAGGCGCGGGCAGTAGAAAGTTTGGCATGATATGTTACGAGCGTTTATTTAGGGTTACTGCGACGCCGGCAATGTATTAACAGTGATGAATTTTCTCTTTTGTATTTTCTATTTATCAAATACTACTTGCGCCCCGTCGTGTCATCCACGGTATTTGTTGAATATATACAGCTACAACACAACACCGTACAAAATTAATCTAAGTTACTCATTACAAGACAACATCAATGCAAAGAGAATCTATCTCATCTACAGCCTTTAACAGTCCACTGCTGGACATAGGCCTCTCCTTGAAAAGAAGGTATTGGCCTACTATACCACGCTGGCCAGACGGGTTGGTATAGGGTTGGTTTCAAGTTTTCCTTCTCTTTGCACTGATGTCGTCTTGCGTAGTTTATCCCTTAGTCACCTTTTACGAAACCCGCGGCATGAATAGGGGTGGTGACACTCTGTATTCTTAATCCGTCACCACACGGACATGCAAAGAGAAGGAAAACTTGAAACCAATCCTACACCAACCCTACACTGTACTTACAAACCGATTTGGTGATTCATTTTCATTTATACAAATGATTTTGTTTGTTTCGATGGTCAGTGCAAGACCGGAGGCCTGATGATGCAGAAGTATCTTACTAGGCCGCCATGGTGCGACATGGAACACCATACTGCTTTGTGTGCACTCAAAATTATTTTCGTGACTATCTCTTGGATTCTGCTCATGCTTTACATTAGGCAGAGTTGAATCACTTGAGGATAACTTGAAATCAACCCTATACCAACCCGTCTGGCCAGCGTGGTATAGTAGTCCAATACCTCCTTTTCAAGGAGAGGCCTATGTCCAGCAGTGGACTGTTAAAGGCTGTTGATGATGATGATGATGATGATGATGAATCACTTTGGCACAATCTAAGGCGTTTCGGTGTTCGGCTTCTTAATGTGTAGAACGGTGAGAGGCACGACAGCGTGCTGCCCCGGGGGTGAGTGTAGTCACCCCGGGATGTACCTCATTTGTAGGGAGTAATTGCATATTCATTTTAGTACTTTACAAAAAGACTACATATCTAACATTCAAGAAGAAAACCCAATTCTTGAAATATACTAAGATATCTTGATACTTGACTTGACCTAAAGCACATTTAAGCTTGCGTTTGATTTTTTTCTTGTTGTACAAGTATTTGTCTGTCACAATAATTTAATGGTGAATTTGTGAGAAATATATTAAGGTAGACGCGTGTAAAAGATTATGTGATTATCATTATTTATGGTCACGATACATAATACCGTAATTTCGTATTCAATTCTTGAGCAGAAATATATCTTGGGAATATATTTCGTAACACGTGTTAAGCAAGCCTCCTTAAAATTAGATTAGACTCAACAGTTATTAAGTTAACGATGAACTTCTGGCAGATTTGATGCGAACCTGTGTATTGAAATCATGTCTACTTCCGATGAATGCCTGCTATTCAGCCCCAGTTGCATATTACACGGTTTAAACCAGCATCTATATCTTTGGCCAAGATGAATCGCTGCTTTGTCTACAATCGCTAACGTCTCAGCTTCAGCGTTAAGAGACGTCACTTCCAAATATTCGTTACTTTTCTTTTAACGTTTTTGTTTAAAGAATATCAATTTAGTTAGAAAGTCACAAGAGCATTACCTGACTTCCTATTCCATTTTATAAATACAATAGTAGTTAAAGAATAAAAAAAATCTTGAAACTAATTGGAATAAAACTCAAAATAGCGTATTCCAAGCACGGTAATAGAGCGCTGTAAAACGTCTTGTAAAATTGCACCCACTCCAGACGTTGAAACGAGTTGCACTATTATTAAATATCCTTTTTAATTTAAGACCTTCACAAAGGATACCGAGTATATATCTCTTGGGACGATTCACTCCCTCGGTAACTGTTAAATTAAAACGGCGAGAGGATTTCACTGGCGGTGGAACATCGGGGATCTTTGACGGAATATCATTAAAACTCCGAAGATGCTGCTGGAAATATTAATTTATTTTGTTAATTCAAGGCTTAATAAATATGATATAATCTTACCATTGTGTAAAATACTGTTACTGATATAAATATTATCCGGGTTTATATGATGTCATTCTTTTTATCACTGGAAGAATTCAACTTTGCATTCAGCTTGAACCACGTTTTATTATTATTTTATTACGTTAGCTATTCTTTTCTGCTTGTTGAAAACCTTAAAGCCTATTACTGCTTAATTATTAATAATAATAAATGTTAAAATAACATTTTTGTTGACCACATTGAAACTAGATGGCAGCAGGGGCAACATTAAAACACGCTATCGTTCTGTCGCCGCCCCTTTATAAAGGCTTCCCGAACGTTTGACGTATTGAGTGTTCGTAAAAGTAATAAAGTAGTGTGTGTTTTAATTACAAAATCACTATATAGTATATACACTCGAGAAACTCGGACACTAGCTAACCAGAATTTCCTGTACTGCTTAATCAATTTTCTCGATGCCAATTATACCATATATTCAAATGTGTTTTCGTTAAAACGTTTTCATATATTTCTGACATAATCGACGGCTACAGCCAGTATTTAATAAACAAACAACAAACAAAATCATGTTTACAAAATTTTATAATTATGAACCACTTTTATGTTCCACTCAACAAAAAAGTTACGAGCTATACCTACGTATCACAATATATTTCTATATTTCATGCAAGTATCGCCTCATTGTAAGTATTTTCCCACAATTTAGGGAGTTTCATAGACAACAATAAAGACTCAGAAGCATCTTAGGGTCTTTAGGTTATCCGATCAAATTTTTGCAGTTTCTAAGACAAATTAAATTGTACAAATGGAATCCCGTGCAATAAAGGTATTGATAATTACAAAGAATGTGGTAATATTGCACTAACTTACTCCTATTTTACAAATATGTAGTTTAATTTAATGGTTTAAAAAAGAACACAAATAAATGTTTTGGACATCTGACACACAACATCATCTAGTCCCAAGCTAAGCAGAGCTTGTGTTATGGGTACTAGACAACTGATATAAATACATAAACATACTTTTTTTAAATACATACATATTATACATTGAAAACACCCATATAAAACGGTAAGCTTGTTTAAATTTTTCACAAATTTGATTGAAAAATGAGAAATACAACACATAAATTGCGTGATGAATCAAAGAAATCTGACGCATTTATTTAGGGATCCATACATTTCTTTTTTCACATTTTGTTCTATCATTTTTAAAATCGGCTCTCGAACTACTGTCGTTTTTGTCTAAGAGAACTTATTTTTTATAATGTTCTCTCAACCATAAATAACAATCATATTACAAAATATAAGTTTCTAAGAATCAAGTATAATTTAATTATTATACTATTCTGGTTTGTTCATAAATAAAAATTCATTGGTCGGGAGGCCAATGGCTCTTTATTTTTCTACGAATTGTTAAAAATAGGACAAAGTCAACTCAGAACCTTGTCTTCTGTAAGTTTCAGGAGCAGGAAAATGGGCGTTAGTATAATATTTGACATTAATTTCAACGCAATCACATTCTGAAATGACAGACAGATTATTAATGGTTTTTCAAACGAATCTCAACATAGAATAGTCTAAACTAAAAATAATGAACGAGAGACAATAATGAACGAATGACAATAAATTAAGGGAGTTTATAATTTATGTCTTGCAACATTGCTCTATACGAAAATCATAATATTCGCGCCGCACTATAAACTACACATTGTTCAAAATCCAGTGCTGTTCGCATATTACAAATTAAATTGTACAAATGGAATCCCGTGCAATAAAGGTATTGATAATTACAAAGAATGTGGTAATATTGCACTAACTTACTCCTATTTTACAAATATGTAGTTTAATTTAATGGTTTAAAAAAGAACACAAATAAATGTTTTGGACATCTGACACACAACATCATCTAGTCCCAAGCTAAGCAGAGCTTGTGTTATGGGTACTAGACAACTGATATAAATACATAAACATACTTTTTTTAAATACATACATATTATACATTGAAAACACCCATATAAAACGGTAAGCTTGTTTAAATTTTTCACAAATTTGATTGAAAAATGAGAAATACAACACATAAATTGCGTGATGAATCAAAGAAATCTGACGCATTTATTTAGGGATCCATACATTTCTTTTTTCACATTTTGTTCTATCATTTTTAAAATCGGCTCTCGAACTACTGTCGTTTTTGTCTAAGAGAACTTATTTTTTATAATGTTCTCTCAACCATAAATAACAATCATATTACAAAATATAAGTTTCTAAGAATCAAGTATAATTTAATTATTATACTATTCTGGTTTGTTCATAAATAAAAATTCATTGGTCGGGAGGCCAATGGCTCTTTATTTTTCTACGAATTGTTAAAAATAGGACAAAGTCAACTCAGAACCTTGTCTTCTGTAAGTTTCAGGAGCAGGAAAATGGGCGTTAGTATAATATTTGACATTAATTTCAACGCAATCACATTCTGAAATGACAGACAGATTATTAATGGTTTTTCAAACGAATCTCAACATAGAATAGTCTAAACTAAAAATAATGAACGAGAGACAATAATGAACGAATGACAATAAATTAAGGGAGTTTATAATTTATGTCTTGCAACATTGCTCTATACGAAAATCATAATATTCGCGCCGCACTATAAACTACACATTGTTCAAAATCCAGTGCTGTTCGCATATTACATCGTAAACTTAGGAAGCCATAAAACTAATAGTCGTTATATATGATTTGCTTACCAGGAATATATATTTCTACTGCAGCTTTTGCTAAAGTTAGCTTTTATTAATAATGTGTCAATGTTGCCAACTAAATAACATGTTTATGATGCTGAGGTAGGATGCTCGGCAAAGGTAAGTCAATTAAGCCCTGGGTTTTATTTATAGTTCAGTAGACCCTTACTGCGATAGGATGATAATGAAGGTCAGCCCGTTAGTGTAGCCATGTATAGTCATATCATAAGTTATCTCCATCCATCACTTCAGGACATATTCGTGCGAAGAAATGTTTCATAGGTAATGATACGTTGAGAGATCCAAATAATAAAGAGCATGTTCTAAAACTTTTGTACCCAATAAAAATAAAAAAGATGGTTTAGAATTGATCTCGTGTATATAGCCGTCCCTTGATTTTTTGATAACTACTAAGTATCTGAACCAGCTTCGAAGAAAGAGATAAATTTTCTGGTAAATATAAAAAAAACAAGGCAAATTTATTTACATATATTCTTTCAAGACGCAGTCTCCACTACAGAAATCTGAAACGTCGTGTCTCTGTCCATGTGGCGGAATGACATATGTAGGGTCTGGATGCGGAAGACAACGTATCGGGCTCTGTACGGCCAACCTTCAAGATTGAAGAGGCACTAGAAGAAGGTTGTCCAGCTGTGGACTGCAATGGGATGGTGATGATGATGATATTCTTTCTCCATGAACGGTGAAGTATCAAATAAATAATGAATGTATTAGATGTAAAACAAGTTATATTTAAAAAAAAAATCTATTCCAAAAAAACTAAATAAGTGAAATTCTAAACCGTATTGAAAAACCTATTTACTTTCAGTCATTAACGACAAAAGAATAAAATAATATCTTCGTCATTACGTAGAAGTAAAAAAATCTACCCGCGTTTAAAAAAATAAATTCACAACTGCCTCACAACGACCGGCCATCGAACTGAGTAACATTTAAACAATTTGTGGCAGGCACTTTGAGAAAGCAAAACTTTTTATTTGAATAATTGTGTTTGTTTATTTTGTTTTAATAATAAAATATGGTCTTGGATAAAGATTCTAAATTCAAATGCTTTACGAGTATTTTTCATATTAAGTTTGTGTTTATCATATTAAGTTTGTGTTTGGAATATTTTTAATGTGCAACACCATATAGTGATTTCCTATCCGTGTGGTGACGGATTAAGAATACAGAGTGTCACCACCCCTATTCATCCCGCGGGTGTCGTAAAAGGCGACTAAGGGATAAACTACGCAATACAACATCAATGCATAGAGCAGGAAAACTTGAAACCAACCCTATACCAACCCGTCTGGCCAGCGTGGTATAGTAAGCCAAAACCTCCTTTCTGAGGAGAGGCCTATGTCCAGCAGTGGACTGTTAGAGGCTGTTGATGATGATGATGATGATATAGTGATTGATGATAACAAGTGAGGAAAGTCTGTATAATAGTCAAAAGTTTACAACCTATTTCCCTGCAGGCCGGTACTATCAGTTCAGTCGGCAGTATCGGTAGATAGTTATGTCATTAATATATATTTTTGTCACACACATAATTATGTCATACACATACTCGTATGAGGCGCTAATAAGGTAAGATTATCAACCATGCAATTCTAATTCAGGTTTCTTACCAAAATATTCAGAAACACATATTTTTACATACTGTATTTAATGTCTCCACTAAATCGTTACGTTCGCTGTGTTAATAGTGCATGAAATACTATCAAAACAGTCAACATATTTTATATGTAGGAACCTACTTTCCGTAAATACAATATTCACACTGGTAACCCTCAAAGGTATTCATCGTAGAAATGAGATCTGACCCTAACTTTAAATTCCGCGACGCCAAACTAAACAGAAATTCGAAAATTGAACTTTATATCAATATTTAGAAACATTTTCATACACGCTCTTTGCCCACTGGGACCTTATCGACTCGATGGCGGGTTCTATTGTTAACGAAATTGATTTTGAAATGGTAACATTTCAAAATCATGGCCAAACATTTCATTTATGCCTCGGTGGCACAGTGATAGTGTATCAACTGATGTGCTTAAGTTCTCGGGTTCGATTCCCGGGTCGAACTAAAATCTTTGCATGATCTGCAAACATTTGTTTCACAGTTTGGGTGTTTTCTATTTTTAAATTATTCATAAGTATATAATAAAATTATTATATTATTATTAAACAAGTATGTATTTCCGAAAACTATTTAAGTATTAATATCAGTTATCTAACACTCATAGCATAGGTCTGTTTAGTTTGGGACTAAATGGCGTTGTGTGTCTAAATATTTGATCTAAGCTTAAATGTTATTCAATTCTTATCTAGAACCTTACCGTTGTTATATAAACTATCAAAACTGACAAACCACTAGTTCAACATCCCTAAAGTTGGACATACCGACACACTCTAAACTTTCAAGTTATTTGATTTTCAGGAATTTGATACGTACTCAACTAGAATAGAGGCAACGCCGATCTCATTCCTGATAATAAATAGAATAGAATTTGTCTATTATTTAAGAATTAATATAAAAGCAAACAGTATTTTCTAGAACATTCTAAAAATAATTTACCACTGTGCAAGATAGGCAATATCTGTATTTAAGTAGTCTACACGACAGAACCTACCTACAAGTGATGTCTAGAAGGTCTACTAATTAAATTAATTAGTAAATTACTTACCCTATTATTTTAAAATGATAGAGGATCTAATAGCTGAGTAATCTTAGGCAAACCTCAACACATGAGACCACTATTCTAGCATATCATGGCTACGTAAACTCTGTGTTGAGATATGGTTTGATACTATGGGGGAATTCCTCGGAAGCAAACAGATGCTTCATCACACAGAAACGATGTGTCAGAGCCATAGTCGGAATCGCACCAGATCAAACGTGCAAACCGCATTTCAAAAGCTTGGGCATACTAACTCTGTATTGTATGTATATATTGGAGATATCGATTTTTGTAAAAACGTAACCAAATTTGTTCACCAAAGCGAAAGATAAATTTCTAAGAAACACTAGAAACCCAAATCGACTAGTCTTGGAATGTACTCCAAATACCGCTTTATATAAAAATAATTGTTACTCAATGTGTATAATAGTGTTTAATAAACTTCCTGAATGCTTCAAGGAATTACCATTGTGTCGTTTTAAGAATCGTCTCAAAACATGGCTCTTGGAAAAATTATATTATTCTCTGAAAGAATTCCTGAATTCAAAATGAAATTGTAATAGTTAATTGACTTAATATTAGTTTTAGATTGACTTTAATTGTTAAATGATGATGATTCGATTTTCGATAATGACGATACATTTTTTTAACGTAAGTTTTGACCAAGACATTTTATTTTATTTTTTGATTTTAATTTTTTTAATGATTGATGAAATGAATAGAAATTAATATTTACTCAAATTATAATTTAAAATTAATAAACAATTATGTAATAAATATTCAAATTTCCAAAGGCCATCCAACATTTTCACATGCCATCTGTGGCTAAATAGACGAACTATAATATAAATATTGTAAAAACACCTATGTACTCTATTTAATGTGAAATATTTCATTTCATTTCAATAAACTCAAAACTGTCTGACTTAAATTGTTGGGAACTTAGCCAGTCATTGTGTGACAAACACTTCACGATCTCCTACTGATGGTAGCGAGATGATACCTCATCATGATGATCATCAACAGTCTTTCATAAACCACAGCTCGATATAAACCTCTCAAAGCTGGCCAAAAAAATCAACACAAAAATGAAATCACTTTCAACCTGTAATTCCTGGGATTAACGCATTCAAACAACTAACCTCTTCAGCTATAAACGTAAACCTAACTAATATTAAAAAAAATCGGCCAAGTGCGTGTCAGGCCACGCTAAGGAAAGGGTTCCTCAGTCACCCATAATGGTACGTGGATTAGAAATCGTATCCAACGGATAATTGTTATGTTTACGTATTAATGCGTTAATTTTGTGTGGCGTTTTCCAAGTAAGCGCATTGTAAAAGTTAAGCCTCTATAACTCCTGAACTAACAAAGTCACCTAATCCATTATAGTTTTCCTTTATCCATTTATTTATCTTTATTTTTTTTATTTTTTTTTTCCTTATATTTATTTTTTTTTCCTTCCTTCCTTCCTTATTTATATATTTATTTATCCAATATAGTTCATTATATGGACCACCAATACAATTTTTTCCAGATTTTTTGAGCCAACCGTTTAGCTTTTAGAGGGGGGCGGACGCCCTGTTTTTACAAAAAAATGGCATTTAAAGTTGAATTTCTCACAAACGGATACCTAAATCAAAAAATCGTCTTAAAAACCCTTCATTGTTTTTAAAAGACCTATCTACTGATACCCCACATGATGGGGTAGCCGCGAGAAAAAAAAACCTCCCCACTTTACGTGTAGGGGAGGTACCCCAAATAAAAATATTTTTCATAATTTTATTGTAGCACTGTTGACGTAATTACAATACATATTCATGCAAAGTTTCATCTTCTAGCACTTACCGTTTGGACGGTAGTTCCAAGTATGAGGACCCCTTAAATATGTTGTTTTTTTCTATTTTTATGTGAAAATCTTAATGCGGTTCACAGATTACATCTACTTACCAAGTTTCAACAGTATAGCTCTTAAGGTTTCGGAAAAAAGTGGCTGTGACATACGGACGGACAGACAGACAGACAGACAGACAGACAGACAGACGGACATGACGAATCTATAAGGGTTCCGTTTTTTGCCATTTGGCTACGGAACCCTAAAAAGAAAAAGTTTGTGAGTATGTATGTATATTTGTTGCTCTTTCACGCAAAAACTACTGAACGGATTTAGATTAAACTTCACAATAATATAGTGTTAGAGTCCAAAAGTGAAAAATAATAAAAATAATTATAATTCTAAACAATTTACTTTAATTCTAAACAATTTATTTCATTAATTACAAAATAATCTTAGAAATGCAATTAGACACAAACAACCGTTAATTAAGTAACGAATCTAAACAAATTACAGTTAGATAGACAGCAAGGGCGGTCACATAGGGCTGTACTAGCTGTTAGACAGTTTTCCTCGCACCCACCGCAATTCAGACAGTACTAACTTGTCAAAGACAGCTTTCCACATCTGTTAACAGAGTAGTACTAATTGTCCAAAGACAATGATCCACACTCCGCGACGCATTCGTCAGAAATGCGTACCGGTACAACAGATCACTCCTATTTATAACCAAGCGCAATGAAGTGATGGCGCCACAAAAATGACAACTACCGCCGTTATGGCTTATACGGCCTCTCCTGACACCCTGACGTCCTCGGCAGGTCCGGATGACCACACTTCTTCATTGTTCTCATTCGCGGTTACTGGAACATGTACAAAAATAAAAGTTTATTGGACGCCTCTGTAAGTACATCATCGTCCAATTGGTCAGTTACTAAAAACAGTTATCAAATTTAGCGTAAACAGTTAGAGTTAACGAATAGTTTTACAAGATAATAACAGTTAACACGAATAAGGTTCGAACCTCCAAGGAAAAGAGTGAAAGATTATTTATAATCCGCGCCAGATTAGAAACAAACAGTCACTGTTAGATACATTTAAAATAAAACTAGAAACTTAGTACTAACACAAGAGTAGACTTCAGCATGAAGGTCTACCGTTACCATAAGAACCATAATATCATAAGAACAGTTATCATAAGTGTGTGTCTTAAACATTTAAACTTAAAATTAACAAGACCACGAGTTTGGGGCTGGTTACCCTGTCCATGGGCCTTAAACCTCTCTCATCAAGACCACGAGTTTGGGGCTGGTTACCCTGTCCATGGGCCTTAAACCTCTCTCATCAAGACCACGAGTTTGGGGCTGGTTACCCTGTCCATGGGCCTTAAACCTCTCTCAACAAGACCACGAGTTTGGGGCTGGTTACCCTGTCCATGGGTCTTAAACCTCTCTCAACAAGACCACGAGTTTGGGGCTGGTTACCCTGTCCATGGGCCTTAAACCTCTCTCATCAAGACCACGAGTTTGGGGCTGGTTACCCTGTCCATGGGTCTTACCTCTCTCAACAAGACCACGAGTTTGGGGCTGGTTACCCTGTCCATGGGTCTTAAACCTCTCATCAAGACCACGAGTTTGGGGCTGGTTACCCTGTCCATGGGTCTTACCTCTCTCAACAAGACCACGAGTTTGGGGCTGGTTACCCTGTCCATGGGTCTTAAAATTATCTCAGGAAGACCACGAGTTTGGGGCTGGTTACCCTGTCCATGGGTCCATTCCAATATACACACCTCATGCTCTCCACCATCCGCCATACATTGCACCACACCTCACGCACACGGGGATCAGGCCGAAGATTGCGTCTCGTACACACGGTGAACAGGCGGAAGGTTGCATCTCGGGCACACGGAGAACAGACCGCAGGTCCGCTTATCACTGAGCGGCATGCAGGACGCAAGTCCGCACCTCGCGATACAGCGAGCAGGCCGCAAGTCTGCGCCTCACCAGGCAGCAGCAGACACCAGGTCACAGCCCGGGCTCGGCTCGCGTAGACTGCACCTTGCACAGTGACGAGGCTCTCAATGCATCGTTATCATCTAAGGAAAGCATGAAAAATTGCATTAGTTTTGAATACGGTATTACTTTAACGTCACCAATATGCTTCATTATCGTCATGAATAATCAGAGCTTTTAGAAGGCGATACTAGCAAGCAAAGCTTTTAGGATATTTAAAAATAACAGTGCCCTCAGTATGTACGCAGTAATATCGTCAAGAATGTTACTAACTTTCGCATATCTCTCAGGACGCAAGACCCGGAGGATGTCAGAAAATGTTACAGAAGTCTCACGGTACTCGGTTAAGGATGTTCCCAATAATCGCAAAGCTCTTAGGATATGATACCGGGTCACCAGTTTTGGTTATGTCTGCTGCTTGACGATCGTCGTCAAGCAAACCCGAAACATGTCCAAGTATGCCCACGCAGTGAATTCGAGTTCAGACTAATTGCCCTCAAAGTCATTTTATGAACCAGGGCTTGTCCGACAGGTGTCGTTCAATCACTTACTGTAATAAGCCACCGTCTGCTTATAGTCGATCGTCTCGAGTCTGTAGTTAAACCTTACCATTTTAACCTTTTTACCTTTCTGCTACGGCGGCCAGTCCCAATGGTGAGCAACCAAAAACACAGTAGACACTACAGCACGCAAGTACTTGTCTAACACAGGTGTACGCCTTTGGTTCGATGAGACGGCCACCCAACATGACCCGAAAGAGATCAGGCGTAGGACCGTCGACTCTTTGTACTCATTCGAGTCACGGAGCGTTGACCACAACTTTTAAACTTCGGGCCGTAACAAGCATATCTATAATTAGAAGTACACAGTATTATTAGTTATTGTTTGTTCAACCCAGAAATCGAACCTATATTGAACAGTAGTCTCATACACTAACTGTCGACCCAACAAAGCAGTCGAAACCATCACTGGTACTGACGTTTCAATAAGTACCTCTGTCAGGAAGAAAGATCACAATAACCTGAGCTGGCTCGTAACGTGCTTATGAACATGTTATTAATCTTGATCCTATATGAATGTCAGACCTTTACGATCAAGTTTGCTACAATGATTTTGTGTATGATCTTAAAATTTAACACCTGAAATAGCCAGTCAGGCATGAGGATTATCTTTCCGGAACACTAATTGGTACTCTCACAATGACTAGTGCTTAAACCTCATTTTAGCTCGGTCTAACCTGACCATTAATCATTATTGTTACACAAACAACATAACATAGTTCATTTAATACCTGACACTAGTGAGGGTATTTAAAACCTTTCATAATGTTTCTATAACATCAAGAATAGCATGCTTAAGTAGACGTACTATTAAGATCGATAGACATGCAGTCTTTACCGGTATCAATACTTTGCATTTCGATAAACATTAAAACATAACTAACAAACGATATGTTTTGCTTTATCATAAGAGATCTTTCTTTAACATTTACAATTTGTTGTTGATGTTGTGTAAAACCTATTAGATTACATTTAAAATATGAAGTTTTAGTTTGGAGTCCACTATAGAAGGTTCATAGAAGTTTCTTAACTTTTTTTTTTCTTTGAACCATTAATAACAAGTGAAGTCACTTTCGTACTACCTACTCTGAACTATTAAATAAATTTAACATCATATCTTTAGAATTTAAACATTTACCACTGTTATAACGCTTCATAGATTTTACAATAACAGTGGACTAATGCAATCACCAGTAAATAATGTGACATAGTACATCTACCGGCGGATGATAAGAGTTCCTCAAGCTGTTTTAAATAGGCTCCGTCAGGACTAGCTCTGCTGTCCACGCACCCTTTTGCCGTATTGTGAATAGTTACATCACACGTTTATATACTCCCGATTTATTTGCTCTCACCAACCACCAATATAAAAGAATAGCCCATTCATCGAATTATCAAAATAAAAATTAGAAATGTAATTGATCATCAACTATTTCTTGTTGTCATTTTTTTTTTTTTTTTTGATCATCCCTACTATTATTACTATTAAGTGCGAAAGTAACTGTCTGTCTGTCTGTTACGTTTTTACGCCTAAACCGCTAAACCGGTTTTGATGAATTTTGGAACTCAAATAGTTTAGAACCTGAGAAAGGACATCATACACGCGGGCGGAGCCGCTGGCTAAAGCTAGTTGTTTAATAATGGTCATTTCAATTTTTAAATTTACGGGGAAACATCTAGTAACTTGGTGTACACACTGTAAATTGTTATAATCTGACAAGTATCTATTTTTCGTTTCCATAAATAAAAGTTAAACAGATTAATCATAACGTGTGTGGGTATTATGTCCCGTCACACTTGCTGTGTCAGTGTAACATTTTAAGTAAATGGATAAAAGGTACTTGACCTTTAAGTAATAAGTTCGGGTTGCATTAGGCAGCCACTACAACTGCTATTATTCATCATTCCTTCGTTAAAAATAGTTCGTAACCATAGCAAAGAACGCCTACTTGATTATGCACAGGTGGGGTAGTTACAAACATTCGTTTGAGCGCTATTCACTATTTACGTTATACCAAATATTCGCAATAAATGCGAAAGTAACCGTCTGTTACGCTTTCACGCCAAAACCACTGAACCGATTTTGATGACATTTGGTATAAAGATAGAAACATACACGCGGGCAATAGCTAGTACGAAATATTCGCAATAACAAAAGGTATGAGATGAGGTCATTGTTAAAACTAAACCAACTACTTAAGCCCTTTTGTTAAGCCACAGCTTTGCATCAGCCCTAAGGCATTTTCGTATACGCGCCAAACAGTCCATTTTTTCATCATTTTAAATTGCGCACACAATTCACTTTTGTACACTACATATCAAAATTATGTGAAAATAAATCACAACTCAACATGTAATATGATTTGATCTTACCAGTACAGCGTCAAGCACAACTCACAAGTTTTTCTTAACTGAACCTTCTAACCTTCTCTCATTACCGTGTCGGCACTGGTGGACCACATTGTACACCTTGTACATTGGCACGGATGCAGTTTCCATCGCTTAGCACAATGTTTACTAACTGGAAAGAAAGCGTTATACACACGAACACACATGTGGTACAAATACCCTCATTATTTTATTAAAATAATCGTTTTAAAACCGTTTGTAATTGACACTAAAAACCAAATATAGAAGTCGTCACTTCCTTTACGATTTTTATATTTGCTATGTTTTGACTTTGTTTTGATTTTTGACTGATTTAGTTTTGATTTTTGACTTTGATTTAGAGCGGATAAGAATATCACAAAAGTCGGATTCCCTTATTAAAAATCACAACGAACACTGAATTTCGATAGCGTTCAAATGAGCACTAATAGTGTGCAATGCCTTTTTTTTTAACGAACGATCGCGTTTATCGTTCCTGGGACCTCTGCGGCGAATCACTGCGTATATTCACTTTGGTTCCATATGACAGCGCGATCTATTGTGCATTTGTCAATGCTCTCTATCGTAAGACACACCTAGATAATGAAGTATAGGCAAATTAAATGAAAATATCTAACTAAATGTCGGTAGTTGATCGTTTCCCAAATATTGAAAATTAAAAATTTGTGAACGTAGATCGATCCAACTTCTGATGTTAGAGTCCAAAAGTGAAAAATAATAAAAATAATTATAATTCTAAACAATTTACTTTAATTCTAAACAATTTATTTCATTAATTACAAAATAATCTTAGAAATGCAATTAGACACAAACAACCGTTAATTAAGTAACGAATCTAAACAAATTACAGTTAGATAGACAGCAAGGGCGGTCACATAGGGCTGTACTAGCTGTTAGACAGCTTTCCTCGCACCCACCGCAATTCAGACAGTACTAACTTGTCAAAGACAGCTTTCCACATCTGTTAACAGAGTAGTACTAATTGTCCAAAGACAATGATCCACACTCCGCGACGCATTCGTCAGAAATGCGTACCGATACAACAGATCACTCCTATTTATAACCAAGCGCAATGAAGTGATGGCGCCACAAAAATGACAACTACCGCCGTTGTGGCTTATAAAAGCTTATATATCAGAATAACACATTTTTACTGCAGTAATCTAATACACGCGAGCGGAGCTGCGGAGGCTAGTATTGATATAAATTTAAGTTGAAATGCTTTATCAGATTTGAATGTAATCTAACACAGCTCAATAATGCATAATATCCGCTGTAATCCAGTAGTACTATTATCAATTGCATATATTACAAGTGGCTTTACATTTAACTCAAATAGTATCTCAGTATTATCCCTGTCAAGTCGCCACTAACTGCCCACCTGTGACTGGTAATTAATTGCAACCCATCGGCCGTTATGTTCGGTCAACGACACCATTGGGAGTTAACAAGTTCTATCAGATGCTGGAGGCATACAGTTTTGTAGTTATTATCATCAGAGAGACAGAATTGAGTTATATTCGGAAATTAAAGATTTATGGGTGCCTCCGTGTGGTGACGGATTATGAATACAGAGTGTCACCACCCCTATTCATTCCACGTGGGTGTCGTAAAAGGCGATTATGGGATAAACTACGCAAGACAACATCAATGCAAAGAGAAGGAAAACTTGAAAACAACCCTATACCAACCCGTCTGGCCAACGTGGTATAGTAGGCCAATACCTCCTTTTCAAGGAGAGGCCTATGTCCAGCAGTGGACTGCTAAAGGCTGTTGATGATGATGATGATGATGGGTGCCTTCTTGCTATCTATCTATATAATCGAATATCTTTATACGAGCTATTCTTGTATAAATAATATACTAGCTTTCCGCCCGCGGCTTCGCTCGCGTGGAATTCGTTTATACCGCGCGACACGGTATGGGTAGATTAAACAATCTTACATGATTTTATGTTTGATAATAAGGAACTTTGACACAAACTTTCGTCCCTTATTTCAAACCCTTCTACCTTTATTTTCGCGATAAAAAGTATCCTATGTCCTTTCCCAAGTTCAGTTCCAATCTTCATACCAAAGTACATCAAAATCGGTTCAGTGGTTTAGGTTAAAGCGTAACAGACAGACAGAGTTACTTTCGCATTTATAATATTAGTAGGGATTACACCATCGGAAAGTAGAGATTTCATCAAACAGAAAACACCCCAATTTTTTGAAAAAAGTAGATATTTTGACAGGTGAATTTTCGCTATTAAGTCAAAATAGGGTGAAAAAATTAAATATTTAAAATCAAAAAAATTACAGTGTATTCGGGACATAAAAAGGTAAGTTTTCACTAAACTTCGTTTAAAAATGATTTTATTTGTAAAAGATAAAAATAGAAAACCAAAACCATTTTTTAATTTTTCACATATAATTTGAGGTTATGTAAAAAAAAGTGTAAATAAAAAATCGGCCAAGTGCGTGTCAGGCCACGCACAGGAAAGGGTTCCTCAGTCACCCATAATGGTACGTGGATTAGAAATTGTATCCAATGGATAATTGTTAAGTTTACGTATTAATGCGTTAATTTTGTATGACGTTTTCCAAGTAAGCACAGAAGTTAAGCCTCTATAACTCCCGAACTAACAAAGTCATCTAATTCGTTATAGTTTTTATTTAAAGTTCATTATATGGACCACTATCACGAATTTTTCCAGATTTTTCGAGCCGGCCGTTTAGCTTTTAGAGGGCCTCCCCCTCTAAAAGCTAAACGGCCGGCTCGAAAAATCAAATCAAATGCCCGGTTTTACAAAAAAGTGGCCTTTAAAGTGGAATTTCTCGCAAATCCCACATGATGGGGTGGCCGCGAGAAAAGAAAAAAACATCCACATTTTACGTGTCGGGGAGGTACCCTAAATAAAAATATTTTTCATAATTTTATTGTAGCACTTTGTCGACGTAATTACAATACATATTCATGCAAAGTTGCATCTTTCTAACACTTACTGTTTGGATGGTTAGTCGAGGACGGACGGACGGACGGACAGACGGACATGACGAATCTATAAGGGTTCGAAGTCATAAACTTCAGAACCCTAAAAAGTTGTAGATCTTTTAATTACCTACAACTTTTCCATTTAACTTTTTTCCATAGGACTTGTAGTTTTGCCGGAAATCGAGATAAACCGTTTCTTACACTTTGTTTTATATATTTAGCCATCCAAAGTGACTCTACCCTGCCTGATGGAAAGCATTAGCAGAATCCAAGAGTCGGGGCTACCACACTTGCTGCGAATTCAGACAATAATATAATATATGGCGGCCCACACTATGGCGGCTTAGTGAGATGCTTTTTCACGCCCCGTCCGAGTAGGACCCCAAAAACCTCCCCCCCCCTACCCGACTCCCCTCAGATCGCAGATCGCCCGTAAATTATTTTTCTTTTCATTTTTATAATATTCTCCTCGTTTTCCAATGGGTTTCATCCTACTATAATTTTGTTTTCAAAAATTATGTACCCTGGTCTACTGGTCTTTATGTCATTAACAATCATTATGGTTGCCATGCAAGTGTGTTATGCCTAGCAACCTGTGAAGTTTTGACAGGAGATAAACAGTGATACATTTTGACATCTACGATTTATGTATTTTTTTAATCACCTAGGTAAAAAGGTAAAAACCTTTGTATCTCGATTATTGCAGTAAAAAGTAGCCTATGTCCTTTCCCAAGTTCAGTTCTATCTTCATACCAAATTTCATCAAAATCGGTTTAGTGGTTTAGGCGTGAAAGCGTAACAGACAGACAGAGTTACTTTCGAATTTATAATATTAGTAGGGATTACAGCCCACTGCCGTCAACTGCTAAACGAAGGCCTCGCCCAAATAGCGCCAACCCTCCCTCACCCTGGGCAGTCCGCATCCATCCACCGCCAGCTTTTTTTTTAAGTTGTCAGTCCATCGCGCCGCAGGGCGCCTTACACTATGTTTGCTTAATCGCCCATATATATATATATTTATATGTGATCTCGGAAACGGCTCTTATGATTTCGCTGAAATTTGGTATTTGGGGGTTTTTGAGGATGAACAATTGATCTACATTAATCATACTTTTGGGAAAACCCGTGTTTTTGAGTTTTCGTGCAATATTCTTGAATACTTGAAGCATTGCTTGTTACATCTATCTACTCTTTCAGTAACAGTTAGTTGGATGGTGGTAAGTACTCCAATACAGCAACACTACAGCTACTTGAGAGACTAGGTGACGTTATCAAACAATAAATATGATAACCGAGCAAAGCTCGGTAGCCCAGGTACTTAGTTAATTAAAACGACAAATGAAATACCATTGTCTCTTTTTTTTCTAAATCACGTTTTGCCATTGATCATTTGATCTCAAATCCAGTGCTTGGGTTACCAGACTGCATCTTGCTGAAAAGAAGGTTTTATATACTTATAAATCCTACAAGTACTGTTTTAAATTTTCCTTCTTTGTGAACTGATATTAAATATATTTTAATACTATTTAATATAATAAATAATAAATAAATTTTATTTCTTCTCTCACACAAACAGTTTCACAAAAATTATTAACATCAAATAAAAACAAAATACAATAACAGATCAACATTTGTAAACACTATATCAACAGGCCCGTCTAAACACTGATTGTCATATCAATATTCAGGTATTGAAAATCAAATATTGCATGCCGTATGATCTTGAACTGAGAAACTCGATTCATAATCGATTACTTTGCAAAGAATCCATTCGTCTGCAGTTTCATTTCAACTCCACAATTAGCATGTAAAGCCCCAGTTAGACAATCGACGTTTCTCTTTGAGTACGTAATCAAAGCGCTTAATCCATTCTAATCCAGTCCGTTCTCGCTGCTATTTAATTTGTGCATAGAAAATGTCCTCGAGTAATATTACATCTAGATGCGAGCTTTGCGCCACTTAACTATTATTAAAAACGTTTTCCCTGGAATGGTATGTTCTGTGGTTTCCTTTATTAATATTAGCTTCGAGAATGTTCGTTATACGAAATAAAATATGTTTATAGTCATTAAAGTCTTATGATTATTTTGGTTCCTATTTTTCATACTTTTACTTCACTTAAAAACTAACCTATTTTTTTTTACACAGCACATATGAGGCAAAATTCCACACACGCCAATTCAATGTAATTTATCTCTCCAAATTTCACTGATCGGTAAGAAAGGGACCAAAATGTGTCATGTCTTCTGAGGTAGTTAAGAACCATCAGCTATTAATGAGTATACATCCTGGTATAGTCTGATCTGTTAAACTTAAGTCTATACTTCTATTATATCTTGATGTAGTGATGGTTACACATAATTATCGTCAATATTTATAATTAGTACAGTAATACTTAAATAATATATACAGTAAATAATATAGCAATGCCTACACTTGGAAAAGAAATCTTCGCCAGAAGTAACCCAAGTCGAATTCAGTGATACCAGTCTCGGGTTCAAATCCCGGGTCAGGCCAAAAAAGTTTTTGGGTTTTTCTTAGGAAATTCTTAATAGCAGCCCGGAGTTTGGAACGGTGATTCACGCCCGTGCCTCGGAGAGCACGTAAAGCTGTCTGTCCCGTTTGTCATGAACGTCTATGGCAATCGTTATTGGGAAGTCAGTGCCCTCAAATATACTGACAACTAGTTCAATCTTCGAATTTCAGTTCTCCCTTAGGGTTGCGGAGGTCCGATGCCAGTCGCTCCGTGGAAAAACTGAAATTCAGATAAAACCGGTTGAACTAGTAGCCGAACCCAAATAAACTTGGAAATAAAGTGATACCATGACTTGAAAACGGGTTTTAAGTAAAAGCAACAATCATCTGTGTCTAAGTATAGTTTATCTATAACTAGATTTCGCCCGCGGCTCCGCCCGCGTTTGTCGCGTATGTCCTTTTCTCAGGCTTTATAGTATCTGGATACAAAATTTCATTTAAGTTTGTTTTTTTTTCATTTAATTCGAGTTTATCGCGAACAGACAGACAGATGAGGCGGAAAACCTTGTTTTATAATATGTATTTGTGTATGTAACAACAAGATGTTCTCCATTAGCTTGTCGACCGTCTGCCATATTACAATGACGATGTTCTCCTGTCTTTTATCAGCCATCGCGGTCAGTCTCTATGGAGAACAGTCAATTAGTCAGGTCAGAAGATTTTATTGTGCACAAGTGTGTTCGCAAACACAGGTGAACTTAGACACGACCGGCCCGGGGAGAGATCTTTCACAGGACTGAGAGCTTTAGGTACTCTCCAAGGGCTTAAGACCTGAAACTTTCAAACTCCAGGCTGTTATTAAATTTAGTCCGGTAAAGGATTCGATACTCTTTAATCAGCAGTCACATATGCCAACCATAAGAGCAACGAGATGGTCAAATTACAATAAAAGATTGTTAAACAAAGAAATATCTCGACAAAGTCAATTTACTATATAAGTTATGGTTGTGTTTCTCCGTCAGAACACATCACTTTAGTCCCAACTACACTAGTCTCGCGGGAACTAAAAAAAAATTTAAAAGTGGCCAAGTGCGTGTCGGACTCGCCCATGAAGGGTTCCGTAGCAGTAAGTAACATTATATAAATGATGAACGAACGAAGGAACATATCGCAGCTGTAAAAAACCGCCAAACAAACAAGTCTGCCATCGCAGAGCACCTGCTGGAATCAGGACCGAACCACTGGATTGAACTACACGACCCGCAGGTCCTCTCCACAGATCGGAACTATTTTCGCCGAATAGTACGTGAAGCGGTTGAAATCAAAAAACACAAAAATTTCAACCGGGAAGACGGATACCGACTATCAACATCGTGGAATCCAGTCATCAGCGGGTGTAGTCACCATCGGAAAGATGAAATAAGGCGTGCAGATGTTATAAGTGTGGTGTGTAGGGGTATCGACACTACAAGAAATCAATGTGATCAAGTGCGGGTAGACACAACCTGCACATCACGAAGGCGACGCTAAGCTCACATCAGTCTACCCGTGACCACGAGCGGTATAACCCGTTCGAAACGTCGGAAAATAGAAGGTATCGTAACCTTTATAATATTATCACGAATAAGTCCCGTTTACAGTAAAAACATGAGTATGTGTAAAAGTCGCGAAAGTCTAAAAACAATTATATAAATGTTCTTGTAGTTCGTTGTAACTTTGATCGATGTTTTAATAATAGTGAATTGATTGAATGAAAATTAAATTGCGGTTTACGGTTTGTGACGCAAAAAAAAACACTTAATTGATCACAAACTTAACATTTACATTATTACATTTTAACACAAACACAAAAAAAAATATTAGAAACCTCACTATAAATTTTGAAGACCTATCCATAGATAGATACCCCAAACGTTTTGGTTTAATAAAAAAAAATTTGAGTTTCAGTTCTAAGTATGGGGAACCCCCAAAATTTATTAGGTATTTTTTTCTAATTTTGTATGAAAATATTAATGCGGTTCACACAATACATCTACCTAACAAGTTTCAACAGTATAGTTCTTCTAGTTTGCGGCTGTGACATACGGACGGATAGACAGACAGACAGACATGACGAATCTATAAGGGTTTTGTTTTTTGCCATTTGGCAACGGAACTCTAAAAGAAAATATAATAAAATTACATAAGCGACGCACTTCTAGTTCAACGTGGAACACTTGTCAAGCTGCCACAACTTGCTCGTTACTTGACTTTAACAAGTTGTCAAGAAGTGTTTACAAAACTTTGCACTTAAAGTCGTAAATATTTTAGTTTTTCTGATTCAGTAAAGTTTTGAGAAGGTCGTATATATATTTGTTTGATGTTAATTGAAGATTAATGCATATAAAAAATATCGGTTCGGCTCTTCCTTCTTGTGCCGAAAAGTCAAAAGTTGGAACTCACTACCAGCGCCCGTGTTTTCCCCCCACTATTATTCCGGAATCTATATATAAGTGGGTCGTAAAAATATCCGAATTTAATTTATATAGAACTGGCTTTTGCTGGAGTCTCCCGCCCGCATGTATATCGGACATCGCTGAAATAATTTTTCGAGTGAAAAATAAAACTACGTCACTAAAAAATAATATGACTTTCTATTGGTAAAGAATATTCAAAATTCGTTACCCTCCAGAGATTACCCCCTACAACTTTACAAGTTTATTCATAACCTCATAAACTTTACGTCTTTATATTATAATAAGACATTATAGATTTGTGTGTATTTAAAAAATATGTGAGATGTCTAACATTACTTTAATCTGTTTAAGTTATGTACTGCAATAGTAGGTATTAAGTATTCGACGTCGTTTCTCCCTTTAAAATCATGCGTTTAAAATACGTTTAGTTTCAATATACAGTAATAAACTTAAAAATATAATGAAAGCCAACTTACAATTGTTATTATATTTAATAAGAGAATACCCAATTTAGATATTTGTTTAATTATTTTACACTACACCGCTGTTGTAGCATAGAGAGTTTTTCTCTGTCGTTCATTTACGAGTAATGAAGTAGTCTAAGTAATTTAGTAGCCACTTCAATTTATTAACACGTTTTTATTAATATTTTGTGGGTAATTGATAAAATAGCAACGGAATACATTTGTGAAATATATCTTTTTAATTGGATGCGTCAGTTAGTTCTAGTGAGTTAACGTGCTCACCGAGGGACGGTACAGTCAAATTTTCGAGATTGAAAAAAATAATTAAATATATCCGCAGTATCACGACAACCCTATTCACTATCACTGTAGTTATCGAGAGCAATTATGTGCCAGATTGAACAGAATCGATTAAAATCACATGAGCACTTTGTGCGATTACTGATGAATCATTTGAATGGGTGAGATGAGGTTGACATGCCGTGATATTGCGTCGGTAAGACCCGTTATGAAGGATTGGCTCGAGAGGCGTCACGGAACCCTCTCGTATCGGCTGACGCATGTGATCACTGGAAAAGAATATTACGGCGATCACCTGTGAGTGATTCGCAAGGAGCCAACGCCTGAGTTCCACTACTGCGATGGCCAGAATGCAAATACGTCACTCCACACGCTGGCAGAATATCCGGCATGGAGGGAGCTGAGGCGTGATCTTGTGGCGGCCATCGGAGTGAGGATACTCTCGTTCGGTAAAATGGTTCCGTGAACTCATTCGGCCCGGGAACGGGCCAGGTATCACAGGCGACCCGGCGCCGAAGATCGGGAAACGATCTTCGTCCTCCATAAACGCATGCCTGGCGGTGGCAGGTGATGCCATCTGTCACCCTAACAGAAGCAAACTTGGGTGTGGCGCAAGCACTACGGAGCTAGCGCGATCCCCTTTTAGGGACAGCAAGGGAACATTGAGGTTCCGACAAACGAGGGGGCTATCTATAAGCCGTAGGTGGCTCGAAATACGTCAGGGTTCCAGGTATTCCGTACGTTTAATTAAACTTTCGGCAATTAATATCAATTTACTGATTATACGGATTAATATTTTTTAATAATTTCTCAAACCGCTCTTACACGTATTTTACAGCTCTTGTTATTGGAAAGCAGAGAGTGCTTTAGATATTAAACTATACACAATTAACATACTTAACGTTCATCAACAGAAGATCAATCTTGCTTTGCAATTTGTTTTGACAAACCAATAAAATTATGTTTCTTAAAAACACAAATAAATTAGGACGCAAAACGCAATAAGACTCCGTTTGTTTCCCTCCAACATTCATAAAATTCCACCGCATCCTCGATCCCGAGTAGATATTATTAAAATATTCCTTCGTATAAAATTTTGATTACAAAAACTTTAAGAGTGGCCCTAATGAGGTTATTTCCTTTCTCATCTATTAACTTGTCAGTGGCTTTCAAACTTTTGATTTATGTTCCTTTCTGTTACGGATGTGACGTAGTTTTGGCTTGTGGAAACAATGTCTTTTGCTCTCAGACATTCTATTTTTAGAATACACGTCTTTATACTTTTTTAAATATCTGGTTTTTACTGTTTTTGGAAAATTTGATTCTTTTCCAGAAACTAATAACCACAAAAAAGGTTTTTAAATATTTAGCTGTAACAGCTGATAATATTTTGGATTATGAAAATTTTTGATTGATTTAGCTTTTAAATGCCTATAACATTCATGACTTGAAATATTTTATTTCCTACATATTGAGCACTAGCTTTCGCCCACGACTCCACCCACGTATTTCTCGGTTATAGTAGTAAACATTAGCCTATGTCCTTTCAGGCTTTACACTATCTGTGTACCAAATTTCATTTATATTGGTTCAGTGCTTTTGTCGTCACGCCGGACAGACAGAGCTACTTTCGCATTCATAATATTAGTAAGGATTAATTGCAAGTTCTAAAAGAAAATTAAACACACTTGGATAATTCAAAGGTTACTCCTATATTTAGGTCAGTTGGTTGTTTGGTCAATTTTTAATCGAGGGTTTATAAGCCCCTTGTGATCCCGTCCTACATTTATCAAAGGTCAAAGCTTCCAAGGGGTATTTGGATTAAATTCACTTATGACTGCGCTCTATCCTGTATGTGTCTCTGCCCTGTACAGTACATGATATCATTTTTAAAAACAATTGCAGTTCAAAAAATGATTATAAATTTCATGTCAAGATAATAAAAAAAATATAAAATATCTCACGAGATAATACTGACATTTCTGAACACAATTTTTAAAAAAACAGCCAAGTGCGGGTCAGGCCACGCACTGGAAAGGGTTCCTCAGTCACCCATAATGGTGCGTGAATTTAAAATCGTATCCAATAGATAATTGTTATGTTTACGTTTTAATGCGTTAATTTTGTATGACGTTTTCATAGTAAGCGCATTTTACAAGTTAAGCCTCTACAACTCCTGAACTAACAAAGTCATCTAATCCGTTATGGTTATAGTCGGACAGACAGACGGACATGACGAATCTATAAGGGTTCCGAGTCATAAACTTCGGAACCCTAATAAAACAACGAGTGCGCTCGTGATAACTAATATAGAAAACAAAAGCTGCAACAAAACACTTCTCAATTCCGAGAGATTAAACCGGGAAAAAAGTAGCAATTATTTTGTCTTTCATTAAAAACAAGAGAAGCAGGCAATCAGAAAAGTTGTCAACTTACAAATAATTGTACCTCAACCTCAACATACATATTGTCACATTCATAACAAAAAAACCTATTTCCTTTATTTATATAGAAATAAAGTTCAGTTTTCTGTACAATATTATCATACAAATGCATACCCATGTTTGCATAAATGTCACTCATTATTCCTCTGTGACATTTGTGTGACAAATCGCGTAGCACTTTCAGAAAATACTGTGCATCTATTTCCTCATTTAAATGTGTAGTTGTTATATTAGTGTTATTAAAATAAAACTTAATTTATTGAGCGTTAATGAAACTAAATATTCTGAAAATCAATCATGGGCATGATATGCTATGAGCGTTTCGGTGATTCGGAGGTCACGTTAAGCAGTCGGTCCCGGTTGTTATCATAAGATAACTATCGTGAACCTTCAGGCGGCATAAAAACATCTAATGGCAAAATATACGTAGCCACAACATATCTTGCCAGTCCCCAACCCGCATTCGGTCAATTTGGATACGTATGGCCTTAACCTTCTTCCGAGTGGAGACCCAAGACCAGCAGTATGACATTTTAGGTTGTTGTTTGATGATGTCGATACATTAAATGACAGTTAATTTAAGAATTATTTTCTTTATTTCAATGCATTAATTTAACGCTCCGTGTGGTGACGAATTAAGAATACAGAGTGTCACCACAGTGTTATTCATCCCACAGGTGTCGTGAAAGGCGACTAAGGGATAAACTAGGCAAGACAACATCAATGCAAAGAGAAGGAAAACTTGAAACCAACCCTATACCGACCCGTCTGGCCAGCGTGGTATAGTATCCCAAAACCTCCTTTCTAAAGAGAGGCCTATGTCCTGTAGTGGACTGTTAAAGGCTGTTAATGATGATGATGAATGCACACCATAATATGAAAGAAACAAGCAAATAAAAATAGTGGTACAATCGGAGGCCTGATCGCAGTTTGCGATCTCTTCCAAGCAACAACAAAGCTGTCCCGTGTGGGAATCGGACCCACGATACTTTTACGCAGTGGTAATTTTCTACACTACCCGTGCAAATTTTAAAATATTTCTTCTACTTTATTACTACACTAGTCCAACACAAAGAGCCAAGTGTTTTTTGTAATTCATCTGTGAGCATCTGTGTATTTCACTTATTATTAAGTTCTGAACATAAGTTATTTATAGATGTATAATAGAGGACCATCGAAGGCAATGAAAACACAATGTCGACTATGTCGATTCATGCCCTCTGGGGCTCGTTTGTGAGAAAAATGCTTATATCCGCGTATACCCTTCTCAGGGGTACATTTTGTGGAATCGACAAGCTTCTTCTTGAATCGTGTTGCCAATTTATAAATGTTATGTAACTTGTAGATAGATTGTCTATTTTTAGAATAAACTATGTTTTTGTTTCACTTTGTGTTCGTTTGGATCGTTTCAATTGACTTTTTGAAGGTCGTTCTGTAATTTCTGCATCTATAATAATAAAAACTAGTTCTTTAGGGCTTATGAGGGCTTAGCGCGACGCTTCTGCACGAATATGCACTGAAATAGTGTGAGCAATGTTTTTTATTGTTTTTATGCACTCCACTTTTATTATTACCATCTATAAAATTGTAAATAAGTTTGGTTTCCCTCCTTGTCATTTGAAAGAGAAAGAAAAAAATATTGGAACAAATTCGTATCACGAACAAAATGAATAATTTTTATCATCTCTCTTAACCACTTCGGCACTTTCTAGTCCCATCAATATCAAGTGCTCACGTACTAAACAGCAATCAAACAGGCTGGCTACAAATTAACCGCCTACCCACAGAAATACGTCAAGCTGTACATTTGATTCAGCCAATTTGTTAACAAGACAGATTACCTATTGTTTCACGAGACCTACTAGCGATTTGTACGGAATTTCATTTTGGACTTGTTTTTGTTTTGGCTTCACCGAATGTTTCGGTTTTATTTTAGTTATGTTTAGCCATTCTTTTGATGCTATTGTGAGTGGTGTTTTATATCGTTATGTACTAGCCGATTTCAGTCATGGCGGCCAGTCAACGAATAACGTATTATAAATGATAAATAATATTTATTTCTGTACGTAAATCCTTCACAGATATTTTTACAAGTCAACTTTTCAGCTAGAAGATGTCGGCCTAGCTTATGTATGAAGGTAGTAGCTTTACTTAATAAATAGAAGTTCATCCGTATGTTGTAAGCTTTAAGGCGAGCGCAGTCTAGTTTGCAAAAAGACTTGGAGGAAAAACATAGACATGTTGAAAAGTGGTTTTTCGATTCATAGATTATCGTTTTTAAAGATACAAAGTAGTGCACACACAAAGAAGATGGATGGAATAGGTATTATGTATTATATACTGTATCAATATGCTAATATGGAAGTCACAGGTGTGCCTTGTTGCAGTACGAGTACTCGTTGCCGTGTATGTAGAATGCTAATACCACAGCCCAATTTACATGAACATTCCCCAATATGTAATAACATGTATGTATATGTTACATAGACATGCCAACCCTATCCCACACTCGGCCGTTGGAGACATAATAATATGGCCTTAACCCTCTTCTGAAAGGACACCAGAGCCAAGCAGTGGGACATTCGGGGACATTGATGTCTTACACTTAGGTCACTTATATATGTAAGATATTTTCAAGTAGAGATTTATGGGAAAAATAATATGTAATTGACGTTCTTATATTGGTTTGTGACTCATTGATTTTTGTCTTTTCTTTAAACTTTTAATCATAATTTGTTCAGGTTGACTTTGAATATTTTTTTTTCTTGTGTGACCATTTAACTGTGACCAATATATATATATATATATGAAATTTGCATGCCTAGAGGTAGAATGTGGCTGTTCCGTTATTATATTGTAACATCTGATTGTAAGACCCATATTCGCAAATAAATATTGATTGATTGATTGAGGGATAAGGTCCAATTTTAATGGTAATCGTCTAGATTTTTTAACATTTCCCTTGTCGATTGCCTTGTTGGTCCTGGATCTTACCAAATGTTTGTGTGATCCACAAATATTTTTTTTCGGAGTCTGGGAATTTTGTATATATAATAATAGGTCTTTACCTATGAAATTGCCGTTTTGTATGCAATAAGTGAAAGTGCTTATTTTTCAAACTTTTTTATTTCTGTTATTCAAAGTTATCACCCATGCAATCGACGCATCTTTGCCAACGCATTGGCAGTTTAATGATGCCCTTCTTGTAAAAATCAGCTGGACGAGAGGCAACAAACTCTTCAAAGGCATTATGTACTGCCTCTCGGGAATTGAATGTTTACCCAATAAAAAGTTGTCTAAATTTTGGAAAAAGTAATAGTCGGTAGGTGCAAGGTCTGGTCAGTATGGTGTATGAGGGAGAGCTTCCAACCCCAGCTCTTGCAGTTTGGATAATAAATAAATTATATTATTATATATTATTATTATAGGTAAAGACATATGAATGTATTTATTTATAAAGTGTATAAGTATTAAATCAGTGAATCTAGCTTTAATAGAACAAGCTCTGCTAAGTTTGGGATTAGATTGAACTATAAAATATTGGTTTGAAAAATTAACCAGGATGAACCCGTACTCCAGCACACATGGGCAAAAATTAACCTCAACTGTACTATGACCTCTTTCTTCTTCTTACTCTCGTTTTTTCACCCGTTGAGAGAATTTACAGAAGGTAATACCCTCCACTATTAATTTTGGAGAGATAAAAGCATTCAAAGGACAGCAGCTTTCTTCCTTCCCTTGTGTCTTCTGTACCTTCAAGTTCCATGTATCCCTGGTGTGCCTTGTGCCTCTTGCGCCGTTGTGTCCCTTGTGTCTTTTATGTCCCTTGAGTCATTTGTGTCTTTTGAACTTCAGTTATCCCTTGGGGCTGCAATCACTTAACTTCATAAGACCTGTATTCTCATACGATAAAAAATTATGAAATTAAAATGCCATTATAGTTATTAAATTGCTTATTTATTTTAATTTTGTTCCACCATGTACACACTTCTGTATTGCCATCGTATTTCTCGTGCAAATATTAATATATGTCATTGAACGCTAAAGTTTAAAAGTTAATATTTGTCTCTATGTAGCTTGTGTAAGCTAATATACTTGAATATGTGAACATATTTACTTTAATAATTAAACAAGTCTCAATTACCCTTAGGAACCATCCATTAACTACGAATTCACATGAATTTAGAAAGACATTTTATATTTATTTCTGGAATTCCCTTTTTAGTGTGTTGTAAATTGTTTTCCTCAATTAGCTTTATCAATCTATATCTATGCTTTCTAATATTATAAACGAGAAAGTTTGTGAGTTGGTATGAATATTTGTTGCTCTTTCACGCAAAAACTACTTGTAAACTTACTGTTGCGTGAAATACCGCATCATCAACATCATCAGACTATCGCAGTCCACTGCTGGACATGTGCCTCTCCCATTGCACACCACTTTGATCGATTTTGGGCTTCTCGCATCCAGCTTGAAATACCGCGAAACTTCCATATTCTGGGCTGTTATTAGAAGTTTTTGTAAAATGAAGCTTACATATCTAAATAATACGTAGGCTACTATTTACCGCCATGACGGACCTACACGCGGGCGGAGCCGCGGGCAAAAGCTATTACTTAATATATTAAGAGGTAAACTTTGTGAGTTGGAGACGTTATAAGGGATAATATCTGGATCTATTGAACCGATTTTGAAAATTCTTTTACCAATATGAGACTACGTTATTTGTGACTGACATAAGCCATAGATTAACCCGAAAAATCAATACTATATGTCCCCGTGCGAAGCTGCGGCGCACGGCTAGTGTTTTATATTTAACAAAACCAATAACCTCAATGTCATGTCCTCCTTGTCACTCAATGACACACATCCGCGATGGGCTCTTTTCTCGTAAATGTAAAGATAGTTCCTAATTTGAATAGTTTAAAAAAAAAAAAGAAGCTACTGGCTGTATAAAAACAGTAAAAAGTCTAGCCACACAATCACTGACGCGTCGGAGATCCCAATTTAATTTTAAAAAGCAATTATAATGTTCACACGTACCGCTTCGCAATCCATTTGTATGCCCAATTGATTTAAATTCAATTATTAAAATTGCATTTTATTGATCGGATATTCAATGACCCATTCATTATATTTGTTTTAAATTAAATTATTCATAGCTTTCTTTTAGAACAGAGAATTATATGCAGTATCCATAATCTCGCTCATTTGCTCATTAAATCTGACGTCATCATCACCGTCAACAACTTTGATTAGTATATTGCTGGACATAGGCCTTTCATAAGAAAGAAGACTTAGTATACCTTTTTTAGGGTTCCGCAGTTCATGACTCGAAACCTTTATGGTTACGTCATGTCCGTCCGTCCGTTCTCGTTCCTCTTCGTTCAAACGGTTATAGTGCTAGAATGATAAAACTTTGCATGGATATGTGTTTTTATTATGTCCACTAAATGCTGTAATAAAATCATAAAAAATACTTTTATTTAAAGTACCTCCCGTATACGTAAAGGGGATGATTTTTTTTCTCGCTTCTACCCCGTCAAATGTGTGTGTGTGTGTGTGTGTGTGTGTGTGTGTGTGTGTGTCAAACGTGTGTGTCTAATACATGGTAGTTTTGGTGACGTTTTATTTATTGATTGTCGGCTTATGCATATTTAAAAAAGAAAACTTTGCTTCACATATAAATGTATACTTGCATCTGTTTCAATTTCGGACATGTCAATTATTCCATGACTGTCCGCCGTCCATTACTATTGGTGTTCACAAAGAATTCCGAATTGATTGACATTATTCACATTCACGTAATCGAATTTCACTATCGAATCGATTTTAAAGTACTTCATTCAATTCAATGTATTACGGTCTCCTGTCATCTCTTATTCAATTCAAACTCACTTGAGAATATTATAAAGCATTGAACTTGACAGTAGTACCCAATTTGGTTAGTACACCAATAAAATAATGTCATGAAAGATTTTATTTAAAAACGTCTGAAAACAGACATGGGTGTAGTGAGTAGCCTGTCAGCATGACATGATGAATAGATTGCTCGAAATGTGGCTTTATAAACCGGCATAATGAAATAAGAGACGTTTTATTTAATCGGGAATAGTTAATACGACAGCCGTTTTAAAATGAACTTTTAAACGAATACCACAGTGAATATAAAAGCTACCGTCAAGATTTGCTGACAAGAGAAATAAAATTATGTTTTGTTTTCTACTTTAAAGGGTCGTGATTTCTTTGTCTATTTTTCAAAAAAATCTCTACAAAACTTGCGCAAGATGGAACTCAGTCCATCTTTTTCTGGTCTTAAACATACAAGATAATGCACCAAGCTATTCTCTATTCAGTCTTAGACAAGTGTAGCATTAAAAAAATATTTAACAAAAACTGACACTGCGTACCTAGGTGTAGTATATATAAAATATTTTCCCTTGCACCTTTACTGTGTTTCATTTTTTATTAATAATTAAACATAAACAGAACGAATCTTTAAAAGTTATTAAACATCAAAATACAGTCACGGTCACTCACTAACATTTTAGCATATTATGCCAAATGTTTGTACCCTAGTCGTATATAAAAATATATCTAGAGTGTACGTGAGCTTAATGTGTTTTTTTTTAAATATGCTCAGCACGTTTTTTAAATTAACGGCAAAAAAGTTTTACGGCTTACCCTATGCAAACCCATTAAAAGGTTGTCAACTACACAGTCGTGAAAAGGATTTAACGGAGACCAGATGACAACGATTAATTTTTCCAGTTAAATATGAATTTGGTAAAATTTTTAGTGTTATTTAATTGGCCTAAGCCAACTGCCGCGTTAGTTGGGCTGTTAGCGTATGCGACTGCCGATGAAGGGGTCTCGGGTTCGATACCTTGTTCATCTTACAAGAAACTTCTAATAATAGCCCAGAATATGGAAGTTTCACGGTATTTCAAGCTGGATGCGAGAAGCCCAAAATCGATCAAAGTTGTGTTCAATGGGAGAGGCGTCCAGCTGTGGACTGCGATGGGCTGATGATGATGATCATGCGGTATTTCACGTATATGCCTCGAAGAGTCACGGTCCTGGTTGTCATTAACGTCTATGGCAAAGTCAAATTTACAGACAACTAGTTCATCATTCAGTTCAGTTCGCCCGCAACGTCGCTAGGTGTAAAACCTGATATTCATATAAAACCGGTTGATCTAGTAGCTGACTGAAGATGACTTATAGGCCCAAGTCTCTTTCCTAAGCTTACGGGTCGATCCAAGAAGAACTTTCAGTCTACTACAATAAGGTTGAACTTCGATTTTTATGCGGACCGTCTACGGTCAGATCTCTACAACCCAATAGGTGATATCGTAGTTCCATAGAAAGGACTTCTTTGGGCTTTATCTACTCCTAACGATTTTTTTAAACGAGCTTGCTTAACATAAAGTGATTCCACACTTCCTGATAAAAAGCATGGTGATTCACACTAAGGCGGCTTATTGAGATGTTTCTGGTCTCACATTTACCAGGTCAGCATGAATGCTGTCTAAGGTCTTGTGCGGGATTGGCAGGCACGGCTCGAAAGGACCGAAGGAGTCCGCAGAGCGAGATCGGGAAAGGGCCGATCCCGCTCGAAGGAGGCGGCGAAGGGGACGCGGCAGAGGTCGCTAGTTCCCCAATCGTCGCCTAATGGTCGCTGCGGTCATACCCTGGAGAGATGTGACCGCTGCAAACGACCCGAGACAGGTGACACCCCCGGTGCGGCCCGGGGGTGTCGTTTAGGATGGGTCGATGTTCCGCCTCGTACTGCACAGAGCGGTGAGAGGCGCAACAACGTCCTGCCCTGGAGTTGAGTCCAGTCACCACGGGATGTACCCCAGTTGTGGGGTATGGCAGGGGGGACACCAAAAGCCGCTGTTGCGATCCTGGTGTTCCTCCGGACTGCCGAGGTAGACCGCCGCGGGGTTTAGCGGGTAGACTGGTTGCAGGGAGTCCCACACACACCCTTCCTTGCCCCCCAAGAAGGGTATGGTGCGAAAAGCATACCCCGCGTAAAAAAAAAAAATTGGTCTTCTTTAAAAGGGTAGAACCGCTCCCGTGGAACAAGATCATTCCTGAAATCAGCGTTCCTCTTCAAAATATAAATTGTATGGCATTCGGAAACAATGTCGGTTATCGCGGAAAAGAGTATCCTATATCTCGCAAGAATCAAAATATCTCATTCCCAATTTTGATTGAAATTTGTGAAGCCAAGCGATTTAGTCGTTCGTGTAACAGATATGTAGACAGACAGATAGAGTCACTTTCGAATTCATATTACCAGTAAGGATTATTTTATGTAAGTAATTGTAGTTTTAATATCCGAACAGAGCTGTATCTATTCGTCCTTAACATTAATTCTCCTTAAAATTCTCGGCCCCTTTTTTCCGAAAATTTGAGGTTAATTAATAAGCATACGACACAACGAGACCGAATGGCCACTGGTAGACTGGCAATAACATTAATTCTCATCAACAGACTATTTTCTATATGGTGGATAGGGACCGACCCTTGTCTGGTCCGGATTATGTTTGAACATTACGTTGGCTCTTTAATATTTTAGGGTGATTCTTTGTCGTTTTTACTTTTAGGTCTTTTTGCTTAACAAAAATCTTTGAAAAGAATGACATAATCCCATTGAAATAATCAGAAAATACAATGTGATAATAATCGAAATTATTTCATGTGTATTTCATAGAATTTTAGGAGAGTAGATCAAGAATATATTATTGCTGGAGAATGAAGTAGATGACATATAATTAAACGATACACCGACCACTTAAATAAAGTACTTAGCGGTAGATGTAGAAAGCAAGGTCTATCTGTCTGTTCGCGATTAACTCAAAAAGCACTGCACCGATTTAGGTGAAATTCTGTACCCAGACAGTCCTTTTTACCGCAAAACCAGAAAAGAAGCGGGTGGAGCTGCGGGCGAAAACTAGTAGGTTATAAGCGGGCAGGAACATTAGAGATTATCGAGTCATAATATTAGTTACCATACTCCTCCGAAATGGCTTGACCGATTTTTATCAAATTTTATATGCATAGCAGGTCTGAGAATCGGCTACTATCTATTTTTTATAAACCTAGAACGCGAGCGGAGCGGAGATTAAAAATATGCTATTTGAACTGTTTAAAAATACTTGTAAAGAGAATTGTAATTTCACAATGATATAATATCATTGTAATTTCATATATTCCATATGAAATAAAATAATTGCTCGACGCTGTCTTCGTAGATTAGAAGTCTAAAAGAGAAATATATTATGTGGTGTTTTGTACTCATTATTAAAAATTACAATATTATTACTCTTTTATGTTTATTTTACAGTTTTTAGAATAATAAAGACTAGTAAGATAATGAAAATGATGTTTTCTTATTAGAATGTAAATAAGTTTTACAATATTTACGTAACACTTCGTAGGTATACGTAAATTATAATATAATCCAAATCTATATTTATGTCTCCATTTGTTCCCTTTCTAAATACTTTATAGGTAGGAGAGCCACGCTGATTTCAGCACGAATGGGTCGGCTCAACCAGGGCAGTACTACCCTCACACAAGAGACCATCCTAATAATGACAGCATTCTTGCTGTCAAGTTCGTTGGTGAGTGTGAGACTGGAGGCCCAATCATTCTGCATTATTCTCCCGGCTTCCACAGGCTGGGAGAACGATGACAAAAACATGTGATCTAGCCGCCATGGTAGGGGTCACCATGCTGCATTGCTTACCCTCACAATGAAGATGGTGGCCTCTACCCTGGATTCTACACATGCTTTCCATCAGGCAGAGTGGAGTCACTTCTGTAGGCTTCAATTTAAAAAATTAAATAAAAGGCCTTTCAAAGTGACTCTGCCACATGGAAAGCATGAGTACAATTCAAGAGTAGATGTTCACATGTTCACTATCCTCATTGTGAGTATAGACAATGCAATATTGTGACCATGATGGCGGCTTAGTGAAATGCTTCTGAATTATTGGGCCTCCGTCCTCACACAACAACCAAATACGTCAAAACTAATGCTGTCATTTTAGATTGATTTTCTCTTCAAGAGTAATACAACCCCGGTCGAGTTTTGATTCCTTTTATTCCTTGTAAATTAATTAATTAATCAACACAATTTAACAAGACAAAACGTAATGCGAGTCAGTTTTGTGTCTATGTCTTAAGTCTAGGAAAGTATCTCTCGCGAATGAATTACCTATAAACAATGGCAGCTGGGTTAACCCACTTAGTTTGGGATAATAACTTGGCCGAACAAGTACTTCGGGATAGTTGTAGACATAATATGTGCTTCAAGGAAGTTAAAGTAAGTTAGTACACTAAAGTGATCTAGAATGGTGCTTTATTGTTGTTTGTTTATGTAAATTTTATTAAGTCCAAAGAAGTCTAGAAATATATATGTAAAAGTTACAGTGGTCTTAAAACGAAGTGAAGTCCCGGGGGCTCAACTTACATATTTCTTTCACAATTTCTCCGTACTAATTTAAAACACTCTTTCACTATCTTAGTGATTTAATTTTTAATAATTCTGTTCTTAATTCATGACTATGTGGTTATAACTATCTGTAAAAATTCTTTAACTAATGAAAATAAATAAATATTTAAGACATCTTACACACAACGTCATCGAGTCCATAACTAAGTAGAGCTTGTATTGTGGTAACTACACAACTGATATGAATATATAAACATATTTTTTTAGTAAATACAAACATATTTTACATAAAAACACCCAAACTACGAAACAAATATTTACGGATCTTCACTTTCTCAGCTAAACCGTAAACTATAAACTATCTAACAATTCTCTATAATCCCGTGTGAGACGTGAATTTAAATCAAATTACAACATACTTTACCTTGTGGGAATGCTTCGTATGTAGATCTGTCTTTTATTGAGTTAGACACCTGTAATACTGGCTTTGAGTTGGAGTTTAATGGTAGTTCTTCCTTCAATGGATTTGCCATGTAAATTTCGGAGAGAAGATTTGTGTAAATACATAGTTTGGTGTAGTGTTCTATATTGAAACGGTGTCGATGGCACCGACTTCAAACAGATTTTAAGTAGCACAAATAATAAGACTACATACAACTACTAGAGGCAGGAATTGTCACATAGTAATTTAAGTCCGTTTATTTTACGCTTTGTAGTTTACGTTTTTTTTTTGTTTTTTGGAGTCGGTTTAATTTGTTTTAAATATAATATTTGATTGCCAAAACATTTTTTTCTCTTGTAACAAAGAGTGGAGCGAGAACGGAGTAACCATTAAGGTTAATATAGGAATGGGATGGAATTCAATGGGATGAAGACGGAGCAACCCAGATGATAAGCTTGGTAGGTCTAGCGACTTCAACATACAACGAACCAAAAGCATTCAACATCGCTATCTATTAAAGATAGTAAATCAATATGAAATTTTATCTGAATTTTAAATTGTTAAACATCGTTACTACATTTTAGGTTACAGAATCATAAGTTGAATTTATGATTCTATGATTTCTTTTTCACTTGCTTTTGCCCCCGACCTCACCTACATGGTTTTCGATAATCGAGGTAATGAGTAGCTTATATCATTCCTCAAGAAGTATCATCATGCCAAATTTCATTCAAATTGGTGAAGTGCTTTATCCGTGAAAACGTAACAGACAAACAAACGGACATAGTTACAGTAAAAGGTAACAATCATTGTCAAAACGAGGTATACCTACCGTTAAGTGAAGCTATCACGTCCCTATAATATCAATCATTTAACCTGACTTCACTTTATTTACACAACACGTACTGTTGTAAACCCACTCCATCTCCGCCAGAAAATGCTAGTGCAAATACATGAGCCAAATTTATATCAAAGCAATAAACTGTTCTCCTTACTACACAATAGAGTGCAATTTTGTTCTATGATAAATTCACGTGGAAAACATTTAATTACAGTGAAGGTGGCACAGATGATTATGTATCAAAAAGCTAGGTTTTAGGACTTATTTTTGTTTGACTGCTGCATTAACTGTATAGTTAATGTTGTGGTATTGTCATTTTGCCAAATACTTATTTATTTCGTTTTGATTGTCAACAAATAGTCGAGGTTTAACATTTTAACTTGTATGCAGACCTTACAAAGTGAAGTATGACAGAAACTAAAATTATATAAAGCATGATATTTAAGTTAATTAGAGCAACACGTTAGGAGGTAGCCATACGCAGACGTTCACCTCTATGAAAAATATCTCTAAAGAATAATAATAAATTGTCTCATAAAAAAATACATGGATTGAGGACCTAGACGCCACACTAGGATTCCCTGTGTCGTGGGATCGTTCGGTTCCTATAATTGATAAATATAATAAAATAATGTTATGAGATAATGTTCTGATGTGGTGTGTTTTAGTGTGATGTGATGAGGTGAGATGTGTTTATAGAGTGTAGTGTGATGATGACTTGTAATGTGGTGGTGAGGTGTGGTGTGATTGAGATGTTGTGGTGTGAGGGTTTTAAGTATATGATGTTTTGGTGAGATGTGATGTGTTGTTGAGCAATGTGATGTGGAGCTTACTTACTTTTAATTTTATATAATTATTTTTTTCAAAGAAATCATCTCACTAGGCCACCATGGTGTTACATATTGATTGGCCAATAGGCCTCTGCTGCTCCTTCTAGGATAGAGCCTGGCTGCGGCTCCTGAGGAGTACCTGAAATAATATGTTCCGGGTCCTCCTCAGAACAGATTGCCTGAGATCGGCCGTCGGGGTGTTTTTAGTGGAGTCACCAAATACTCCTGATTCCTCAGTCCCTAAGAAGCCGGAGATTCGAAAGGATTTTTACAGCCCCTCAACAAAAAAAATAAAAGGCCACCATGGTATGGGTCACCACGATGCTTTGTCTGTATTCAGAATAAGGCTGCACGGTTGCCTTAGTGGATTAAGCGGTCGCCACGCCGCTTTCTGCTGTCCCAAGTATTGAGGGTATATGACTTTACTTGATCTACAAATTTTTATTCTAAGTCTGGGTGTTCTTTGTGTCTGTTTATTGAATGTTTATAAAGCCCCTGCAATACAAGAATATAGTCTAGTGTAGTTTTCTTTTAAAAAGACAAAAGAAAAAGAGAATGTTGAGCGCTACTCCTGAATTCTACTCAGGCTTTCCTTCAGTCAGAGTAGAGTCACTTTGTTAGGCTTAAAAAAAAGCATCAGTCCAAATAGCCATATGCATGACACTCTTTTAATTGTTATATGTTAGTTCACAGGTTGTTTTTGCACGTGAGTGTAAAATGTGTATATTTGAAGGTTTTCCCTCCGCATTAAAACAGCCTGTTTTGTATCGAAAAAAGACGCAAAGCAAGTGTACTTACAAAATAACTATAGTTTTAACAAAAAAAACTATTCCGAGTACCCAAATCACGACAGGTGATATATTATATTTTAGGATTTATATATATGATATTTTAGGAGTTCCCTCGATTTTTCTACGATCCTATCATCAGATCCTGGTTATCATGGGACCACATGGGAGGCACCAGCTTTCAAATTAAAAAGGATTACCCCCAAGAAGTTCACCCAATCCAAAGTTCTAAGGTAACAAACATCTTCTTCCTAGCCTTTCCCAAGAATATTTGGGGTCGGCTACTAGTTCAACCGGTTTTACCTGAATTTCAATTTTTCCACGGAGTGACTGGCACTCGAACTCTGATACCCATATCTATATATATAAAAATGAAACCCATTTTCCTTGGTCACGGCATCACTCGTGAATGGCTGGACCGAATTCACTTATTCTTTTTTTGTTGTATTTGTTATTATTAGGAGAAGGTTCTTAGGGAAAAAAATATTAAGAAAATCTCTCAGAAATATTGAAAAATAAACATTTAATTTTGCATATGTAAAAAAACGCGTAACGAATGTCAATGTCATTCACAGCCATTGAGTGACGTTGAATTGGCGGTACGAAGTTAGCGGGGTCAGCTAGTAAATAATAAATAAAGTTTGAAGTTTATAGCCATCTGATGCATCATGATAGACAGTCCATTAATGTCTAGGTTATCTCTCAGATGAACGGTAATTTACATTCTCTATGCCTCTGACACAACTACAAGTCCTGTTGTTGTTGTTCCTACAATTATGTAAGTATCCAATGTACGAAGGTAATCCGCTCTTGCGAACTACAGAAATAGAAAGCAAGGATTTGTATACAAATGCGCCTATGTTTGTATTTTCGAAGAGAACGCAGAGGTGTGTATTACGTTAAGATGACTTCGGGACTACATGCATTTAAAAACAACTCTAACAGAGTTGCTATAATTATAGTTCGAAAAGATTACTTTGTTCAGATAGATTTTCTTCTCGTGAAGTAAGTTTATTAGGATAAATGTTCATTAAATACAGGTAATTAATAAATTTTTATTTATCCTTACGTAAGTAATTAAGGACTGAAAAATATTATAGATTGAAATAACTCATTTTATTGAGAAAGGTCGAAGATATTCAATGGTAATGAAAACTGTAAAAATGAAGTAAAACTTTCAGAGAAGAATAAAATTCGAAGTTGAATGTGTTAGCTGCTATTTATTAAAATAATATAACAGTGATTCTAATTTTACTCATTCTAAATATTTTCCACAAATTTTGACAATATAACAACTAACTATATAATACTATATTAGTAATAAATGATTGTATACGTATTTGCAACGCACCTTGCTTGAATAATAAATACTCGTTTTTATATTTTTCAGAAAGCACAAAATGGTTAACGCTGATACCGTCCATAAAAAACACTTACGTTGCTAGCTGTGAAAATAGAACTAATTTTTTCCATTTCAATTTAGTACTTTACGAAGTAATAGTGTTTTATGGCTTACCTTTTTTTGTCACTTTTGTTTAAAAGGGCTGGGAAATGTAAAAACTCTTTGGGAAATTAAACTAAAAATAAAATATTTATGTCACAAAATTTTGAATAATCCCGAATTTCAACTGGAACTCTCGGAGATTAAAATTAAAGAGAATCTACTGTGTACCAAAGTGACTCTACTCTGCCTGATGGAAAGCATGAGTAGAATTAAATAATAGTGGTCACCATTCTCATTGTGAATGCAGGCAATACAGCATGATGATCCACACCATGGCAGTCTAGTAGAACTTCTGCATCATTGGGTGTCACTCTAGAAATGAAATGAAATGAAATCATTTATTCTGCAATTAGGTTACATGAAGACTTTTGCAAGTTAAACTTTTTGTTTTTGAGCAGATGAGTTCGGCCTTTCCTAACTGGACTAGCCCTGAGAAGAAAGGACGAAACAAACTCAGGGATCATAGTCTCTTTTAAAGTCCAGACAATATTCTTAAATGCAAAAGACATTATTTAAGAAATACAATCGAATCTCATACAATTTTATTCAATGCCTTTTTTGGTATTTCTGTTCGTAACAAAGAAATTACATTCCTAGACTGTTTCAATTGCCGAAATAGTTTATAGATGAAAAGGACGAGACGAGAAACTCTAACGCTCTCCATGCAATAAAATGCAGACAGATCTTCGTTTGTGTTTTATTACACTGAAAATTCCTATTGAACAGTTTTGTAGAGAAATTATTACATAGGTAAAGTTAATATACATTGTAAAGTTTAGCGATACTCTCGAGATCAGTATATAGAAGGGTGATTTTTTCTTAAAACATGGATGCCCATGGATTACTAGGTGCCTCATAAAATCATCATCATCAACAGCCTTCAACAGTCCACTGCTGGACATAGGCCTCTCCTTAAAAAGGAGGTTTTGGCCTACTATACCACGCTGGCCAGACGGGTTGGCATAGGGTTGGTTTCAAGTTTTCCTTCTCTTTGCATTGATGTTGTCTTGCGTAGTTTATCCATTAGTCGCCTTTTACGACACCCGCGGGATGAATAGGGATGGTGACACTCTGTATTCTTAATCCGTCACCACACGGACTTAAAAAAATAAAAAAAAGGTAGCCTAAATTTTAAGTTACATAGAAGCACTTAGGTCATCTAAATGTTGATGAAAACGAAAACATCACTAATAGTTACTTAAACATCTCTAAATGGCTCCTTAAATTTAGGGGACGTTGGTGAAAACTGCCAATACGTTGGTGCAACAGACGCTTTTGTAACTCGATGCCGCGCATGCAAATTCGCGGGCAAAAGCTTGTAAAGGGCCCGGTAAACGATCAAATTTGTTTGACAAATTTGTTGGTCAAACATCACGTTTACGTCAAAAGAGCCCTGTAAACGATCAAATTTGTTTGACAAACGCGTCAAACACAGCAGCACACCATCAAATAATTTGACAAACACGTAAATTTGTCAAATTAATTTGATCGTTTACCGGGCCCATAAGACATAAAATGAAAATTCAGATGGCAGATTTTAAATTAATATTATAGTCAAGATACTGTTTTTTTTTTACTTTTTATTGTATTTATTACTATTTTTTATGATTATTTTCATATGTTAAAGTAGAGACATATATCTCTAATAATAATTTAACTAAGTTTGGTTATTTTTTATGATGTAGGGAACAAATGATCGGACGAATCGCCTGGTGGAAAATGACTATCCTGGTTTGTGACTCATCCTTCTAGCCTTTATTTCCAAGATTATTTGGGGTCGGCTACTAGTTCAACCGGGTTTACCTGAATTTCAGTTTTGCAACGGAGCGATTGACATCGGACCTCCGGAACCCTAAGAGAGAACTGAAATTCGAAGATTGAACTAGTTGTCAGTATATTTAAGTTCACTGACTTCCCAATAACGATTCCCATAGATGTTCATGAGAACCGGGACCGACGGCTCAACGTGCTCTCCGAGGCTCGAGCGTCAATCACTTCCATACTCCGAGCTGTTATTAAGAATTTCCTGTAAGAAAAACCCAACAAATCTTTATTGGCCTGACCCGGGATTTGAACCCGAGACCTCTTGATTAGCAGTCGCATACGTGTGGTGACGGATAAAGAATACAAAGTGTTACCACCCCTGTTCATTCCATGTGTGTCGTAAGAGACGACTAAAGGAACAAAATAAGTAGCTAACATCACTGCCAAGAGAAGGAAAACTTGAAAGAAACCCTTTACCAACCCGTCTGTGAATCAGAAATTATTTTTGTCTTTTTTAACCAAACAAATCCTTGCCGCAATAATGGCGTGCCCGTTCGCAACTACCCAATATTTTTTATGATCTTATGAGGTACGCGAATTTGTACTTTAGTTAATGCTTAGTTTCTAAGTAACTCTAGCCATCAATGTACTTTATTGAAACTAGCTTACATCTCTGTGTTTATACTTAAAATACATTATCGCAGTAATGTACACTTAATTAACTAACTTTCGTATAAGAGCATGCCTTGTGGATGTTATTAGCGTTTTCATTTTCTGACTCACTTCATACACGCACACGGAAACATAGATTCTGAACAAATTGATAGTGCTTCTCGTACCTAGGTCAAAACCAAAACTACGTCTTCAGTAGTTAAGATCATTATCCATTGAACTAATGCCCGTTTTCACGAACTATACTCAAGCCGTCTCTCACCGAAGCCCCATAACGCAGATAGCCTAAATTTTAACATATCTACTAAAGATTGGTGAAAACTCAAATATCACTAAGTGTTACGAATGGCGTAAATATGACCTGGTTGACCTATATTGATTTACTAGAAGGGTTCGAGAAATGAAACTACAACTGTAATCTGATCTAGCATAAGCACCGTATGTTTATAAAACACATTGAAATACTTTATACCACTTCACGAAAGTAAACACTAGTGCGATTTAGAAGAACGGTACAGCGCCATCTATCGATACATGACACAAACTTGTACTATATTAATTGTTTTGATCGTGAACATTAAGGCTTACATACCTTTTGGAAGGCCTGAGAAGAATCCAGTAGTAGGGGTCACCATCCTCATTGTGAGGGTAGGCAATGCAGCATGGTGATCCATACCATGGCAGACTGGTCAGATTTTTCTGCATCAATAATGCAGAATGATTGGGCCTCTGGTCTCACACACACCAACGAAAAACTACGTCTACTACATCTTACTAAAGTCTTTAGTAGGATGGTCTTCTATCTGAGGGTAGTACTGCCCCGGTTGAGAAAACCCGTGTTCAAATCAGCGTGGCTTTACTACCTACTTAGACCTACCTACATCTCTCTAAACAGCCCTTATAATTAAGGGGAAGTTAGTAAAAACGTTAATTAAATACTCTTCCTAAAATAGGTAAGGGGCTTTATTTATTATTAATTGCATAAGCAAATAATACAACCCTTTTACAGTTCTCCTATTTTCTTACCTTGTGTGTGTATTCATCTTAATACAACAGGAAACAGGTAACACACAATTTGAGTGGGAATTAGCAGGAAATAAGGTAAGGATTAAATATTATTAGTAGGTAATCCACCAATAACATTATTTCACGGTAAACAAATTGCAGACAATAATGGTGCTAATCTTTTCCTTTATTATAACAACAGAACAATTCATATAACATCAACTCACGCCGAAGCACCGTAATCAGCTCCGTTTTATCTTATAAATACCAACACACATTATCCTACTATTTATGTTTTTGTTGTAGGGTTGCCAACAGTAAGAATTTTCCAGAAGTTGTTAAGTTGAAGAGTCCTCGTGCACCTCCTTGGGAGTAGACAACAGAATAACTGGGATTCTACAACAAATAAATAGCTCTCTTAAGGTAACATAGTTGGTTTAAAATCCATACCAAAATTATAAATGTGACAGTATTTCTGTCTGTCGCGTTTTCACGCCAAAACTACTGAAACGATTTAAATACAATTTGACATAAACGCGGATGTGGGCGAAAATTAGTATCAAATAAAATCATTTGCATTAACCCTTCGCCTGCTGAACGAGTGTCACCCCAGAGCGTAAACTATCCTGACCAACCAACCAAAACAGCCTCAACTACTTACTGAACCGCTTTTAATTAATGAGGTATCAACTCAATGTATATTCGTAGTCGTTGTAGCTTTTTAAACTTTTTTTTTATTTTCTATAACAAAAGCAACTTCTTTTATTGAAAAAATAATAATGGTAATTTGAAGCCAAAAACAAAACTATATACTAAATTAAATTATATGGATTAAGCTAATTTCTAATAATAACTTTGAGGAGTCTATTTATAGATACAACTTCTGTAATCTTGTTGACTTGACTGAATTGAAATTACGCACGTGGGCGGATAATCTTTAACGATATGAGAGAATAGGCTTGTAACAAATTTACAACTGTATTTATGGCAACCCTGTCTTTGGCTAGCACATCCATTAATGTGATTGCCAATGTTATTTCCAACGAACCATTCCAACTAAATAATGTTCAGATATACAGATGTCTCCGCCAATGGGCTTCGAAATGAAGAAACTATGGCGAAAAAGACGTATGGAACTTTGAACTCAATATCTAAGCCAGTAGCGCAGATTATTGTACATAATAACATTTGTTTAATGAGGCAATATCAGTGAGCTATATGAATATATCAAGGGGTAGGTGAAAGCTGTTGAATAAATTATTTATTTATACCTGAGAGCTCTCCGTTCAGGTCGCTTAAAGATCCCCAAAAACATAATATTTGTGTCATAAATAATCAACACTATTTCTATGAAAGATTGTCATAGCTTTTTCATTCTTTCTTAAATTCATAAGAAAGACATTTTTACAATCTTACAATAGATAATAAATAAATATTTCGGAAAACTGACACACAACATCACCTAGTCCCAAACTAAGCAGAGCTTGTAAAATGGTTACTAGACAACTGATATAAATACATAAACATATTATCTTTTTTTGTAAATACATACATATTATACATAGAAAACACCCAAACTCGAACCCGTGACTTCTTGGTCAGCAGCCGCATACGCTAACCACTAGACCAACAGGGCAGTGAAAAATTAATTTTACTAGTTGGTTTTACCCACACGTAATACGATTACCTTGCTAGTTTGATATCAAGTTTCTAACACGATATTCAAAAATATTCTCCCGTTCTCTCAAACGCTCTCGTAGTTTGATCAGGAAAAGGTTTTGACGTTTCAGTCATCGTCTGAGTACGTCTCCAAGTACGTTCATACTGGTCGTCGTCAGGGCTACTTGTTACTCACTACATACAAATAACATTCACCTATATAAGGCAACGAATTCGACCACAATCCAACCCAAATACATTGCACTAGAGTGTAGAAATACGAGAACAAAAGTTAATAGGATGAGTAATGGATTTCTAAACCATTGAGCAAAACAAACAAAGGGAGTAATGTCGTCTTTAGTGAAAATTGCATTAGATCTAGTAAGTTCAATTACTTGATGGGAATAACTGTACTGTAAATACCTGTAATTGCTCTGGAGATGTGGTGGCGAAGGAAGATGCTCAGGATATCGTGAACGGAATTTCGCACTAACGTGTCCGCCGTATCGGCATCACGCAGCGTCTGTCCGCCGTAGTACAATCGCTCATTCTACGATACTTTTGGCACGTCTCTAGGCGAGTTGGCGACTTCATAGAGGGGCTGGTACTGCAGAGAAAGGTGGAACCTATGCGCTGGACTGACCAAGTGAAGTCCGCAGTGGATAACCATGTGTGTGACTGCGGGAGACAAGCTGCCAACAGACAGCGTCTAAACAAGTGGTGGTAGCAGGGTGAAAAGTCCGGACTGTAGGGAGAGGTGTGCCAGTACCTCCCACCCCAATCTCGATTTTGTATCTAACGTGAGACGCACTTCGTGCTATAATGCTTCACGGTCGATTTCCTGGTCAGGATATTGTTGGGCTTAGGACCTTTACCTGGAGTATTAAAAATGGCGGTGTTTCACGCCCGTGCCTCAGAGAACACGTTAACCTGTTGGTCCCGGTTGTTATGAATATCTTCTATGGCAATCGTATTGGGATTTCCCAAAATATAGTGACATGTTACTTGGCAGTATACATATTACAGTACTCGATCACGGTAGTTTCCAAAAACTATTATATACCAGCCATCTTGTCTGCAGATGGTATAAAGCAATGTCACTTCACGCATCCGTCTGAACTGTAAATGATAAATGACGCAACAATTTTCTTGTATTTTTCACCTCAATTTAGATAATTTGTTAAAGAAGTGAAGAAAGGAAGTGAAAAAAATAAAGTAAATGTGCTAAGCCTCATTCTACCCATTTGTTTTAAATAAAAACCTTCCTCACATACTCTAGGTCCGGTCGTTAAATAAGTATGTTTGCAGCCGATCGTTTACGAATGTGAACCAGTAAAACGTTTATGGCTTAGCTGCTTCTGACCCACTTACACTTTACGAAAGAAGGCTTATTGAATGTGAGAATGTGTTGTTTCATTACCGGCTCAGTTCGTATGTTATGGAAATCAAATATGATAAATAGCGTGTGGAAATACAATGGATATTGAAATTTATTTATGCTCTTATTATTTCATCATAATCTATCTGTTCCTTTGAAAACTGTATTCATGTTTGGGATCAGTGGAATAAGAGTTTTGAATACTTTCTTTTACAGTTGATCGGTTGCTTGATGCAAACCTTTTCCTGCAAAACATCTAAAGTTTGGTACCGGTTCGGTTGAGCTGTTATGTTCGATTTGTTGTTGCTATAGGTACATATACATTTTTCTACTCAGTTTTATACCTCATTTCTTATCCATACAACCATGGTGTGCCATATCGAAGCGTGGTACAGATACAGTTATTTAGACAAATAAATAAAGTTAAAATGTTTGTTAGTAATTTCGAATGTTTCTTAAACCTTTTCTAAATCATATATATGTCAATACGACACTTACATCAAAAAAACAAATTTCTAGATGTCTGTCTGTTAGTTCTTCCACGACGTGACTGTTCGCAACAATGACCTCAAGAGCTCTTTAAATCTCCAATTCTTGTCAGAGGTGGGATGCTAGCGCATGAGTTTAGTGTTGCCACAAAAGAAACGCATAACAATTATCTATTAGATACGTTTTTAAATCCACGTGCAATTATGGGTGACTGACGTGACGTGACGTGACGCATTTGGCCGATCTCCTGTTTTAGGGCTCCGTATCCAAATGGCAAAAAACGGAACCCTTATAGATTCATCAAGTCTGTCTGTCTGTCTGTCTGTCTGTCCGTCCGTATGTCACAGCCATTTATTTCCGAAACTATAAGAGCTATACTGTTGAAATTTGGTCAGTCGATGTATTCTGTGAACCGCATTAAGATTTTTACATAAAAATAGAAAAAAAACAATACATTTTGGGGGTCCCCATACTTGGAACTGAAACTCAAATTATTATTTTTTATCAAACCTACGTGTGAAGACATATTTATGGATAGGTCTTCAAAAATGATGTTGAGTGGAAAAATGTGTGTCCCCCCCCCCTCTAACTTCTAAAATAAGAGAGTGATAAAACAAGATAAAAAAAATATATGTTGTACATTACCATGCAAACTACCAACGAAAATTGGTTTGAACGAGATCTAGTGAGTAGTTTTTTTTTTACTACGTCATAAATCGTAACACGCAATTTACCTTTCATCCAATCAAAACACTATTATTAAAATATCGATGTAAGTTACAACGAACTACAAGAACTTTTATATGATGTTACTTGCTGATACGGAACCCTTCATGGGCGAGTCCGACTCGCACTTGGCCGCTTTTTTTATAGTTGGTGCAATGTATAGAGTACATTTCGTCGGTTTATTGCAAGAAGTCATTAACTGCAAAAAATCACTAAATACGTTTTAATCTTTATTTGTGAGACCATTAAAGATAAAAATGTATTTATTGATTTTTTGTACTTAATGACTTCTTGCAATAAGCCGACGATTTATTGCTGATGTCTTAATAAGTTTATTAAATCTATACACAGGTACTTATTTGAACAATTATAGATAAAATTTCTAACAGTTGGATGCAAAAAATAGGGTAAAATCATAAAGAAAAGAAACAAATAAACTGAGAACCTCCTTCTTTTTTACCCGGCTACGGCAAAGCCAAAGGATGGTAATTTTGACAGCCGATTTTCAAAGTGTTATGGTACGTTTCTACTGGAATATATGTATCTCTGAACACTGATAATTGTGAGTACAATGTTATTTAAATCTTGTTTCATACTTTTCAGTGTCGGTTTTTGTCGTAGTTGGGTTTTAGTTTTTTTTTTATTTGTAGTCACTTAGAGATACAGATCTCTTTAACCAAAGTTGGCTGTGTTCTATTGAGAATTAGATTTAGATTTACGTAGATTAAAGTAAGTACGCATTAATACTTTATTCAATATGAATAATGAATAAATTTGAATTAAGTGCGAGGTCCTTTATGTACCAGAAAGATAGCATGTTAATATGAGGCCGTCAGCGCAAAAACGGCCTAACCCACAATTTTCCATATTCCGACTTAACTACAAAAAGTGATCCAATATCTGATAAAATATCATGCTAAATCGGCCTATCTTTAATTTATTATCCTCAGTAAAAGTTACGCTGCAAAACTAGTTTTTGAATTTATTATTTTTTTATTAATCGTAATGCAAGAGTGGCCTAAGCCGCTTAGGCCATTTTTGCATACCGTCATCACAAATTTTTGGCGGGACAGGCTGCTGTAATGACGAAGTGTACGTACGACGAGAGTGAAGATCTACTTCTCCGGATCCGAACCTGAATTTCTGGAAATGTATAAAACTTAATTCTTCAACTTCTCAAACTGTAATATTTTTTAAAAATGGGAATTAAAAATGTGACTAAAACGTTCACTAACACAATCTAAATGAAGGAAAACGAACATGCCATATATAACTACAGTTGTGACAAAAAGGTGTTACTTTTGTAAAGGTTGTGACTTTTATTATATGTGAAGTAGAATCTAGGAATTCATATCTAGGTGTCGTCATCAAAAAATAGAGAAGCCAAATGTAAGGATTATAAGTTAATTTCAAATTTACCTACTCAAAATATAGGTATACGAGGTGTGAATAAAGTCGATTAGAATTTCGCGTTGTATTATCTAGCTATGTTAGACATGACTGTGTTCTAATTTATGTCTATTCCGTGTAATAATAATCATAAGAAGCATCAAGTCAATGGGCAAAACCTAATTTTTATAATAATATGTTATAACAGGACAGGTAGACTGATTGTCGCTGGAAACGATAATACTTATATCTTAGAGTGGAGACCGCAATGAACGTAATGTAGGGTGTTTATCAAAGGATTGATATAGAATGCCTACGAGATCGAGGTGTCTGAAGCTCCTTGGGGGAGACCTTTGTTCAGCAGTGAACTGCGATATTTTGATAAAAAATCGAGAATGTCGTGCCCGCTTGCACCATTAATCGAAGGACTACTCCGAGATGAATTTTACATTACCCCACGAAATTTATAAATATGTATTTGTAATGTGTCTTTTATTATTCAAGAGCACCCAGGCAATGTTAAAAGTGCCTAAAACACTTTAGGCCGAAAAAACCTATTCTGAAAGTTTTCATACTAAAGCGGTCAGTGTACTCAATTCGGTACAACCCTGAAATTATATAAAAACTAAATTATTTTAATTTTTCACTTATATTTGCTGTTTTTGTATCCTTATTTCAATATAGAAGTAAAAATATTTTTTTTCATATTGGTAATTTGCGTTTACCAATATTTAAAAAAAAAACTGCCTCGTTGGTTTAGTGGTTAGCGTATGCAACTGCTAATCAAGAGGTCTCAGGTTCAAATCCCGGGTCGGGACAAAAAGTGTTTTTGGGTTTTTCTTAGGAAATCCTAATAGCAACCCGGAGTTTTGAAGTTTGGAGGTGATTCACGCCCGTGCCTCGGAGAGCACGTAAAGCCGTCGGTCCCGGTTGTCATGAACATCTATGGCAATCGTTATCGGGAAGTCAGTACCCTTAAATATATTGAAAACTAGTTCAATCTTCGAATTTCAGTTCTCCCTTACGGTTGCGGAAGTCCGATGCCAGTCGCTCCGTGGAAAAACTGAAATTCAGGTAAAACCTGTTGAACTAGTAGCCGACCCCAAATAAACTTGGGAATAAAGGCTAGGAAGATGATTGGTAATTTGCGTTTGACCTCTAATGGGTTAAGTTTTTTTTTTGATAAAACCGGAAGTATCTAGTACTAACATCTTTTATAAACGGCCTAACCTTGGTTATAGTGGTGAATCGGTAAAAGAACTTTAAATGCAAAAGTGGCCTAAGCCACACAAATAATACAAATATATGGATTTATTTCAAAATAACAAACTTCATTCTGAAGAATTTAGGACGGTAATTGCATAAAATATGCTTATGGGCTAAAATCCACTACAATAAATTATATGCAAATTAATGTGAAATTCGTGATTATACAAAACCTATTATTTTCATACTGTTTGTCTCAAGGTTAGGCCACTTTTGCGCTGACAGCCTGATATAATATGCCTACTTTCATATTTGTTAATGTAAACGCTTGGCATATCCTCTCGTAAATCTTTATATAATTTGTGTTCTTTTATAAAAGACAACTCCCAAATTAGGAATAAAAACATACTGTATCACAGGGGCCTTAACAAACATATTATATGAAAGGGACACAAAGAACACCCGGACTCTGAACAACAATTTGTGGATAAAACGAAATGTTGTTTCGTTTATGATCTGAACTCACAACACTTCCAACTTCAGGTAGTAGAGCCACGCTGATTTCAGCACGAATGGGCCGTCTCGACCGGTGCAGACCCTCACACAGAAGACGAACCTAATAATGACAGCATTCTTACTGTTGTTGGTGAGTATGAGATCGGAGGCCCAAGACCTCTGGAGGCCGGGAGAATGATGCAGAAACATCTGACCCGACCGCCATGATATGGGTCACTATGCTGCATTGCCTACCCTCACGATGAGGATGGTGACTCCTATTCCTGGATTCTACTCATGCTTTCCATCAGGCAGAGTCACTTTGGTACAGAGTGGAGTCTGTTTAATTTTAATCTCCGAGAGATTCAGTTGAAATTTCTGATTATTCTAAATTTCGTGACATAAATTTTTTCGTTGTAGTATAATTTGAATTTCCCCTACACTTTTTTTCATTTCCCAGTTCTATTAATCAAGAGACTAATTAATTTATTACACGGTGTGTAACAAGGGAGGGGGCCATCCATCACGAAGTAACAAGTCGTAAAATATTGTCCCACGCTTCTGTTTGATTACATTTTAATTACTTACGCGTTTGCAATGAATCAGCTGGTATTATGGTAATCGAGCCTTTTGGGATGCGGAAAAGTTTGTCTTGTGCTTATGGCTTAGTATATTTTGATGTATATTTTACCCTGCAAAGGTGACATGAGTAGATCCCGAGAATAGTAGCTACCATCCTCATTGTGAATGCGAACAATGCAGCATAGTGACCCACAACTATGGCGGCCTATGAAGCTGGGAACACATTATCGGACGTGGCTGATAGCCGTGATCTAGAATATGAAGCTTTACTGTTCAACGAAATCCGACAGCACGACAGTTGTCATTTTAGGTTGGACATCTTCACTTTTGTATAGGTATTTGTTTTACTTTTACATTTCCCAAAAAGGTAAAATTTATGAAAGCTTATTTTGAAGCAATTACAATATATATATTGCAAGTAATTTAAAAGTTTTGCTAAATCCTAATACTTTTAATAAGTATTTAATAAACTAAGAACAGACTACTTGAATCTGACAAAGTTCATTAAAGTGTGAAAATTGTGTAAAAAATTGCTGTTTTTAAACTTCAATTACTATTTGTCTTATAATATAACAATAGATCTTCAACCCTTTAAATTCATTTAAATATATAATTATCTATCTACTAGGCATTTGTTAGTGTGTTGCAAATAATTTATTTTAACTATTCGTCAGAAAGTTCAATGAAAAGTCTCTCACACGTTTTAGACCTAGCCTAGAGACAAATATTACTATTTTTAATCAAATTTGAGAAAAAAATTAAGTCAAATTACAGACCAATCATAAATTAAAAATTATACAAAAACATAAGAAAAGTGTTCAAAAACAAGATAAAATTATTCACTATGATTTTTGTAAACAAAACAAAAAATAAGTAACTAACGAACTGACCTTTTTTTATTTATTTAAAAAAAAGAACATGGCATAGGCGGCCACTGTACAGCCAACAAATACAAATACGCGTAAATTTAAATGTGATTTGATCGGACTGTGAACAGAAGTAATAAACCGGGTAGGTCGTAACCCGATGTTTTTTTACTGTAGTAATATTGGCCGGAACCGCCTTACCGATCGGACGGCTTGGGGTTCCCTTGAATATGTAAGAATCTTTGACTTACTTTTTTTTCTTTTTCTAAATTTGCATTTTATTTAATCTGTTGTTACTTTTTATAAAAAAAGTTAGAGAACATAGAGATCATGTGAACTGTTTCGAAAAGGTATTTTACAGTTAAGTCTTTGTTTTATTAATTGTTAATGTATGTAAACTTTGCAAAGAGAAAGGTATTATCTTGAGGTGAAACTTGAAACAACAACCTAAAACGCTAATGGTTAAGTTTCTGTTAGAGTTCTTTACGTAAATGAATATTAGTAGTATTAAATAAATAATTAATAAAGTAAAGAATAGATCATTATTACGGTAGAGTATTTCGATGCTTAATACTAGCTTTTTATAATTTATTTAGAGCATTGTAACATAGTGCAATACAGTTCAAATAGGATTTTTCTCCAGTCAAATTTGAGTCCCCAATATAAAACAATTAAACATGAAATCCTTTAAAAGATACTAAAAATATGACGTAATCATGGACAAAACTTTCACTCCTCAAACCTTCTAAATAAACATCAATTGTAATGTCTGTAGCAATGTAAAAAATAAGCTCAATTGAAAATCTCCTCCTTTTTTGAAGTTGGTTAAATAAAAATTTATCTATAGTGCACCAATAACCTATAACTGAAAGACAATTGCACACATACATTGTATATATGAGTACATGCACAATGAAGTATTTGTAAATACATTTGTATGAAGCACATTGAATACACCAAAATTGACGGAAAAAGTGTATTAATACTATTAATATAATTTCTAGTAATATCAACCTTAGTAGTTTGGGATTTAAAAGTAGCAAAGAATTTTAAAATCCACAACATTTTAATACACGAACGGCTCGTAAAAATCCGTATGCATTATTCTTTGTTGAAACGTTTTAACAAAAGCCTTAAAAATTCAAAGATATTTAAGTATGCGGAACCGTTGTTTGAAAAGATCGCAAGTAAAGAGTTCTTCGACTATGCAAAGGGGGAGGGCCAGTGGGGTTTAATTCCTCCTAAGACGAGACTGTGACCTTCTTCCAAGTCGGTTGACAGGCCATTCGTTCATTCCTTTCGTTCAAGATTGTGTGATCGACCGACATAAGTCGTTCTAACTTAGAAGCAATTCAGAGCTTCCAACAAATTTAATTGCTAATAAATATGAGCCGCGTCCTGAATTTATTGTTCAAATGGTTCGGTCAAATTTGTATTTATAGGATTTTATAAGATGTTTTATAAATAAGAATATTATGTTGAAGGTGGCAAAGTCACTGTTAGATTTAAAGCTCAAGACAATGGCTTGCGGTATTTGAATGATTCAATATTAAATGAAACTTAAATTTATCTGGTAGTTATTATTTTAATGTTCAAAAAAATGTATCCATTGATTGTACTCTATTTAAATAAAGATATTATATTTAAATAGAATATCTTTATTTCATAGCAAAACTTATTCGCAAACTTATACACATTATATTCTTTCGCTTTTTATTTTTGTTTAACTTTATAAAAAATAAAAAATCTATTTAAAAAGATACAATTAGAGTGTATATTTGGAACATCATGAAAACAGTTTTTTTTACTAAATGCATATGAATGCATATACTTACATCCAAATAAAATCAGCCAAGTGCGTGTCAGGCCACGCATAGGAAAGGGTTCCTCAGTCACCCATAATGGTACGTGGATTAGAAATCGTATCCAATGGATAATTGTTATGTTTACGTATTAATGCGTTGATTTTGTATGACTTTTCCAAGTAAGCGCATTGTAAAAGTTAAGCCTCTATAACTCCTGAACTGACAAAGTCATCTAATTTGTTATAGTTTTCATTTAAAGTTCATTATATGGACCACTATCACAAATTTTTCGGCGGGCGGGACGTGGACGTTTACAAAAAAGTGGCCTTTAAAGTGGAATTTCTCTCAAACGGATACCTAAATCAAAAAATCGTCTTAACAACCCCGTATTGTTTTTAAAAGACCTATATAATGATACCCTACATGATGGGGTAGCCGTGGACAAGGACAGACGGACATGACATATCTTTAAGGGTTCGAAGTCATAAACTTCGGAACCCTAAAAAGTTGTAGATCTTTTAATTACCTACAACTTTGCCATTTAACTATTTTCCTTGTAGTTTTGCCGGAAATCGAGATAAACCGTTTTTTACCCTTTGTTGTATATATTTAGCCATCCAATCTGACTCTACCCTGCCTGATGGAAAGCATGAGCAGAATCCAAGAGTCGGGGCTATCACACTTGCTGCGAATGCGGACAATAATGTATGGCGGCCCACACTATGGCGGCTTAGTGAGATGCTTTTTCACGCCCCGGTTAAAGGACCCGAAAACCTCCCCCCCTACCCCTTCCCGACCTCAGATCGCCCGTAAATTATTTTTCCTTTCATTTTTATAATATTCTCCTCCTTTTTCAATAGGTTTCATCCTACTATAATTTTATTTGTTTTCAAAAATTATCTACTCTGGTCTACTGGTCTATATGTCATTTACAAACTATCATTATGGTTGCCATGCAAGTGTTATTCCTAGCAACCTGTGAAGTTTTGACAGGAGGTAAACAGTGATACATTTTGACATCTTCGATTTATGTATTTTTATAATCACCTAGCTTTGGTCTTTGTATCTCGATTATTGCAGTAAAAAGTAGTCTATGTCCTTTCCAAAGTTCAGTTCTATCATCATACCGAATTTCATCAAAATCGGTACAGTGGTTTAGGCGTGAAAGCGTAACAGACAGACAGACAGAGGTACTTTCGCATTTATAATATTAAGTAGGGATTAAAAAAAAAACTACTCACTAGATCTCGTTCAAACCAATTTTCGTTGGTAGTTTGCATGTTAATGTACAACATATATTTTTTTTAGTTTTATTACTCTCTTATTTTAGAAGTTAGAGGGGGGGGACACACATTTTTCCACTTTGGAAGTGTCTCTCGCGCAAACTATTCAGTTTAGAAAAAAATGATATTAGAAACCTCAACATCATTTTTGAACACCTATCCATAGATACCCCACACGTTTAGGTTTGATGAAAAAAAATTTTTAAGTTTCAGTTCCAAGTATGGAGACCCCCAAAATGTATTGTTTTTTTCTTTTTTTATGTAAAAATCTTAATGCGGTTCACAGAATACATCGACTGACCAAATTTCAACAGTATAGCTCTTATAGTTTCGGAAATAATTGGCTGTGACATACGGACGGACAGACAGACAGACAGACAGACAGACAGACAGACAGACAGACAGACAGACAGACAGACTTGACGAATCTATAAGGGTTCCGTTTTTTGCCATTTGGCTACGGAACCCTAAAAAGCATGTCTGTCTATCTTTTTGTTCCTGCTGATCCTCGGAACAGCTAAACCGAATTTGACTGTACTTTCATTGGAAGAAATATGAGGAAATAAGAAGTAACTTAGGCATAGGCATAGAAAGTAATACCAAATTTCAAAATATTGCATTACAGTGAACTAATTTGTTCTAATTTACTTATACCTATTACCTATAAGAAGTTTAGTGACGTACAGGAAAGGCATTCGGAACAAAAGCCGAAAGAACGAAAACAACAGAAGCAATAATTTGTCAAAGATAATTTATTATTTAAAACATAATTGACACAATCCATTGAAAACATTACGGTCGCTGAGCTCTCTCAGGGACTTATAGCGATTTACAAATCAAATAGGTCGCCGTGCTTGGAATTGTTGACAATACCCATTAGTCAATCAGTTTAGTTGGGTGAATGTCACCGGTTTTATACAAATTGTCGCGCAGTAGTTTACGATTCACTCAAGTCAGCTTCTCTTTATTAAACCACAAAAAAATACATTGTCTTAATTCCTTGTACTGAGACAACAGATGAATTATTTCTTTTTCTAAATATAACTTTATTAAATGTATAAAACTGAAGTCACAGCAACACACTGTTGCACAGAAAAGTAATGAATTTATTATGTACTGAGAATGTTCTCAGAGAACCTCATTCATAAAACTATGATTTTGGGCTAAATAACCAACGAAAGCTCGAATTCTGTAATCAAATAGTAATTAAATAATTTCCAAGTAAAAATATTGAGATTATGAAGTGAGATTTAAACTATCCTATCTCTCAACTCGGAATAAAACTATAGGCAGTGTGCAAAATTTAGTTAAAATCCGTTCAGTAGTTGAGAAGTCAATACCTAAACAATATGTTCCCCTTAAATGATGATAAAGTGAAAACCTAAAATGAAAAACTAAATAAAAATGTTCACTATTATATTTTGTTTCGTTCAATGATATTGCAGTCTTCTGGAGTCTAAAGAAATTGTAACAAATTATGTTCTTAATCTATTCTTCAAACTGTTAATACTTTGATATTTACTTATATAAGTGCTTTAAGTGTTGTGTTGCGACTTGTAGACCGATCGATCTTTCACATGAGTACTACCACAGTGCAGCGCCTGCTTCAGAAGGAGGAGGGCAATCAATTATTGCAAACTCCACTGATTTTAGTTGGCCGTTGATGGGTGATTTTATGCACTCGTAATATTAATAGTCAATTATTATGGTTCATTCAGTTGTATTGTTGAGACGTAAGTTTTTAATAAACTGCTCATACCGTTTTAGTATATAGTATTATAAGTATAGTTTCGTCATGTATGTCCTTATGTTAGTTTTCATGATGGCAGTCCATGAGATGAACTTTCAAGGAATACTATAACGGCTTAGATAAATTTTTAGTTCAGGAATAGGGAATATGCATAAAATTTTAATTTGGCTCAAACTTTTTTTTTAAGTTCTTTATTGTCGTAACATTATACTTCAAAAGATTTTTTTTTATTTGGTTATTATTTAAACCCAGAAAATAATAAATAAAAAGTGAAAAATAAGGGAGGGAAATTCAAGCTTACAAAACGCGCCATGATTGGTCGAAACGAAATGTGACGTAGATGGCTACATTTTAAGTAGGGTCACCATCTCTAAAATTTGAAAACTAGGACAAAAGTGCAAAATTCTCCCAAAAACTGACTGATTTAGTGGTAAGCGAATGCAACTGCTGATCAAGAAATGTCGGGTTCAATTCCCGGGTTGGACCAAATGTTTGTATGATCTGCAAATATTTGTTAGGGAGTTTGGGTGTTTTCTATGTATAATATATATATGTATTTACAAAAAAAGTTTATGTGGGTTTATATCGGTTGTCTAGTACCCATGGTACAAGCTCTGCTTAGTTTGGGACTGTAGATGTTGTGTATCATTTGTCCGAAATATTTATTTATTATTAGAACTCGGAGACGTCAAGATCTTTTTTTTTCAATTTAGTGAATTCCTGATTTATTGGGCCCTAAATTATTTATTTCCAGAACAACAATTGAAAGACAAATTACCTTATATTTATTTAAATAACGGCATTTTTCATGCTTGAAGATGTTATTTAAATGTTTGAAGATTTTAAATGACATAAAAAGGTAGCGATATTTGAAAAATGCAACAAAAAAAAATTGTAATGGACACGCTCGACGTGTCAGACTTTTACGTTGAGAATTAAGTTTATGTTGAGAATAAGTGTCTAAGTATCACTAAATTTATGGTTAATAGTTTTAGTCAAGGGTCGATAGATGGCGTTATGCCCATTTTCTGTATCGCGCAAATTTTTGTCTCCGAGACGAGTATATAAGCTCGAGGAACATTTGTTCAAAGACGATTCCACACCCAATAAACATTTAGTACAGAGTTCTTGTGTTTTATTGCGGTTCACACCTGGCAGACCCTTGGAGTCGTATTCAATAAGTTTCACATCGTATATTTCTAATAACATAAATTGCACCATTTTACAATTTCACTCCTTAAATCTTTAACCGACCGACCAAAAACCAGAAAAATTCATTAGTTATGGTTCGATCCGGATTAAAAATGAAACCCTGCCGGATGCTCCTCAAACGGTCTCTAAGCTAGGAAAAATCCACGAAAACCCGGACGAATGGCCACCCTACGTATAATGATATCCGAGCCGGTCGGGACACGATCGGCGCGACAACTGACGTCATCAAAAGCGCGCGCAAAATGGCCGTTTGAATGTCTCAAATATAATCAATGTTTTTAATTTCATTTTAAAAAATAATTTGACTCTTTTCAAGACTATTTGTATTTTTTTCTATGTTTAATAGACCTAAATAATCGATTTATAAAATAAAAAAATCATGCATATTCCCTATTACAGAGGCCTAACTTGAAAAATACGATTATTTGGAATAATTCTTACAAAAATAACTAAATAATATGTAAACATAACAATCATCTAATCCAAGTGTCATTATGGGTGATTACGGAACCCTATAGTATAGCCTGAGACACGTTTTGTTGTTTGTTTTCCATTTATATATACATAGAAAACTTACAGATAAACATATATTTTTACTTGTTTTAAAATAAATAGCTAGTTAGAGGACATTTAGAATATATGTATTATCTTTAAGCACAAAACAACAAATCGTCAAATGAAAATTGACTGACTAAAACTGCTTCATCATACAATATAGAAATTTCTTTTTGCAGACGTTTTGACAGTAAAATGACCTACCTGGACTTAGGCGATTCACACACTGCACCGCGCTCCGTCGCGTAGCGCGGAGGGGCAGATTTTAATACTGTATGGAAGTGCTTCGATTAGTATAGAAAACACGCCAGGTCCAACACACTGAACACGCGCTACGACGCGTGAGCGCGTGCGGCTAGCAGATTCGGAATTGGCTGCAATGGCTGCCCCGCGGCTACGCGCTTTGTCCCACAGTGTTACCCACGTTTGTTGTTAAATATCGCGTAAAATAAGTCTTAGTACTCCTTGGTTCATCAGCTTTCCGCCAGAGAAAGTCCCGTTATAATCAGACTAGCCGTTCCAGTGAATAGCCGAACCAGACAGACAGACAAAAATATAAAAAAATGCGTTTTTGTTGTAAATAACGTACCTACTGCTTCTATACACTATTATAAAACTGTTAGTTTTATATTACATACAGACACTTTGTAAATACATACATATTATACATAGAAAACAACCAAACTACGAAACAAATATTTTCAGATCATACAAACATTTGATCCGACCCGGGAATCGAACCCGAGACCTCTTGATCAGCAGCCGCATACGCTTACCACAAAGCAGTCTTATGCATACCATACCATATATGTATTACTTGCGTATTACTTAGCAATACATATAAAGTTATTATATACCTAATATGTAACTAAATACCGCGTTATCTCATATTAGTACACAATTATTTAAGCGAGTATAATAAATTCCTTATAATCCCGCAAATCCCTATGAAACTAGCAGAATCATGATACCCTATTACCGTACACGTTACACCACACACCAATGGATTACTTATTTACTGAGATATTACATATTCTGGTATAGGAAAGTGTATCTGTAAGATTTGCTTTATTTATGCAAGAATCACCGTAGGTACAAGATACTTTTAGGGTTCCGAAGTATATCACTCGGAACCCTTATAGATTCGTCATGTCCGTCTGTCCGTCCGTCCGTCCGTCCGTCCGTCCGTCCGTCCGTCCTCGACTTACCGTCCAAACGGTAAGTGGCAGAAAGATGAAACTTTGCATGAATATGTATTGTTATTACGCCGACAAAGTGCTATAATAAAATTTTGAAAAATATTTTTATTTGGGGTACCTCCCCTACACGTAATGTGGGGATGTAATTTTTTTCTCGCGGCTACCCCATCGTGTGGGGTATCATTAGATAGGTATTTTAAAAACAATACAGGGTTTCTAAGACGATTTTTTGATTCAGGTATCCGTTTGCGAGAAATTCCACTTTAAAGGGCACTTTTTTGTAAAAACAGGGCGTCCCCCCCCCTCTAAAAGCTAAACGGCTGGATCAAAAAATCTGGAAAAATTCGTGATGGTGGTCCACATAATGAACTTTCAAGGAAAACTATAACGGATTAGATGACTTTATTAATTCAGGAGTTATGGAGACTTAACTTGTAAAATGCGCTCACTTGGAAAACGTTATACAAAATTAACACATTAATACGTGAACATAATAGAGCAAGATCCCAGAGCCGCCGAATATTAAATGGTTTTTACACGCTCATTTATTAGCTTCACCTGTATGTTTGTTTCTTTGTAACCAACTCCTATGGGTGCGATTTTGATCCACTTTAAACGGCCCATTTAATAATTTACAATTCTATTCTTGAAATAATACCAAAGATGATATACCTCAGCTTCCTAATTACTACAAATATTTAAAGGTATCTGGGGGGATGATTGGCCCTTCGGACTGGTCTGGCCGTATACAAAGGGTCTTAAAATAGTACCTACCTTAGATAATATGTATACATTTTTTAGTTATAAAATATAGTTATATAATATAGTTATAAAATTTAGGTTTGCTACTATAACGTAGTTTACGTAATTTTTTCACAACTTTCAAGACGTCTGGCAGAAGTAATGGCCCACGGAATGTGTCTGGCAGTAATGAATTTTAATTTTAAATAATATTCTTAAAAAAATTGTAAATACTAGCTTTGCACCTTTAACGTAGGTAAGTAAGGATTTTTACCATCTGTACTTCGCGCTATCTCACAAACGGCCCCGCTTTCTAGCTAATGGGTACGCATACATCTTAACAAGACATTGTACTAATAATCCTGAAAATTTCAGCTTTGCACAAATGACGTAGGTCCGGCGGCTCTGGGATCTTGGAGTATAATAATTATCTATTGGATACGATTTTAAATCCACGTGACTGAGGAACCCTTTACCGTGCGTGGCCTGACATGCACTTGGCAGATTTTTTTTTTAGTTAAGCATTCATTAATATACTTTCTAAAATACTCTTCTTCCTAGCCTCATTCCAAATATTATTTGGGGTCGGCTACTAGTTCAACCGTTTTTACCTAAATATCAACTTTTCCACGGAGTGACTGGCATCGGACCTCCGCAACCATAAGTGAGAACTGAAATTCGAAGGTTGAAATAGTTGTCAGTAAATTTGAGGGCACTGACTTCTCAATAACGATTGCCATATATGTTCATGACAACTGGGACCGACGGCTTTACGTGTTCTCCGAGTCACGGGCGTGAATCACCGCCAAACGTTCAAACTCCGGGCTGCTATTAGGAATTTCCTAAGAAAAACATAAAAACACTTTTTGGCCCGAGCCCGGATTGAGGAATATCTAGTAATATTTAAAAACGATTTTATTATGTATGAGATAGTAGATTCCTCTTCTTTATTATTCTCAAGGTAGTGCAAACCTGATTGCACGGTTGGACCAATGGTTTCAGCTGTTGCCACGCTGCTCTCCACTGCATCAAGTATTGTGGGTTCAAACCACACATGAGACAACACTTTGTGTAATTAAGAAATTGTTGTTCCGAGTCTGGGTGTTCTTTGTGTCCATTTTATGTATGTATGTTATGTCCCCCGCGACACAGGATGTGCATTGGTGGTTCTCAGTCTGCCACACATTGGTTCACTCACTCAAATATATCTTCAAATTTTAAGCTGCTATTTTCTTAAGACAATTATTAATTTAAACATAATAGTTTTATTTTCTTTACATCTGCTACTACCACTCTTTTAATTTCACTTTTGTGTAATGTAAAAGAGTGATTTATAAACAAGAAAAAGTTTAAAATCTGTAAAAACTTATGGTCAGATTTATATAGCTTCAGTCATCCGGACCATTATTACGAATATATTGTTACCTCATCAATATATGTATAAAACTGTTTCGTCACTGACTGACTGACAGACAACACACAGCCGAAACTACTACGCATAGAAAGCTAAAATTTGCCATGTGATTTTGGAAAATGAGAAAGGCAATCAAAATAACACGTAGGTGAAGCCACGGGCAAAGCAAGTTTAATATAATTAGTTCAGTAGAGCCTTGACTACATACATGACATACATGTAAAAGATATGCAAATGTGTAACAGGAAGCAAAGGAAGCGCACGTGTACTATAACATGTGTGCGATATCAGATGTTACACAATACGCCATATGAGTCTACAGTAAGACTTTACTTGCACTTTTTTTTCATATTTATTTTCTGTAATATCGGTCAGCTGTATGTCCTACTTTATTATAGAACCTTATTTTATTTCTTTCTCTATTGATATACTTATTACACATACATAACTTTTCAAAAAAAGTAGTTTAAAAAACTAAACAAACACGCTTTTAAACTAAACAGTAGAAAATATTTTTAATGTAAAAAGCGTGGGGCGACATTATTGAAATATTTTCAGAAAGCACCCCACGCTTTGTTACATTAAAATTATTTTCACCGTTTTAGTTTAAGCGTATTTGTTTGGTTTTTTAAAACTTTTTTTTAGTTTTTTTTTTACAAATTAGTGTGTTGTCATCGGTCCTCGATAAATCTACAAATTTTGAACGAAATCTGGGCGTTTAAAGTGGGTCAAATAGCACCCTAAGGTGTCGGTTACAAACATACAAACATACAGGTGAAGCTAGTAAAAAGCGTGTAATAGATTCATAATTTAACGACAACGATATCACAAAACTCCAATAGCAATCAAATTGAGTACCATTACTTAAAAACAGTTTGACCGAGATCTTGATGAGTCTGCCGTAAATTATACCAAACAACAACGCAATAAAAGCAATAACACGGCATCGCTTGAATTCCAATCAACGTTTGCCACAAGGAGAAATGAAACCATATGACTTGGGATACATAGGCCCTTCCTCCACGACCCTCGTTCTCAGCCTTGGCGGTAGTGAGACGTTAGACCTACAAAAACAATGAGAAATCGCACACACGAAGCTAAATTAAATTTTGAAGCGCACCCTTATAAAACATTTACGTTGAGCGTGTGTTATGATGATAAGCGACAAGAGGATTTAAATAAGCTTTAACAAAATATGAAATCCAAACACACTGAAGTATTTGGGAATAATTATAACTGCTTTGACTGCCTTGTTGGTCTAGTGGTTAGCGTATGCGCCTGCGGATCATGAGGTCTCGGGTTCGATACCCGGGTGGGATTAATGTTTGTGTGATCCGCAAATATTTGTTTCAGGGTTCGGGTGTTTTCTATGCATAATATGTTTGTATTTATAAAAAAAAGGGGATTTATGTACTTGAATCAGTTGTCTAGTAGCCTATATTACTAGCTCTGCTTAGTTTGGGAACTAGATGGCGTTGTGTGTAAGATGTCCGAAATATTTATTTATTATAAATCATACCTTCATTATAATTCTCTATAGAGGGGTACTATATAAGATTTTTTTCCCTAATCTTTTTTTTGAGGTTATAAAGACAAGAATTTTTCTCACTAAAATAGATGAACAGGAAATCTGAGAAGGTAGAGAAAAAAAAGTGACCCGAATAGGGACAAAATGGTACCCGCGGGAACGGGGAAAGAAATAGAGGTGGACAAAATAAACAGTTTTAAAGATGAGTAGAGAGAGAGTATAAAAATTCTGACGAGGAAACTTCAATACCACTTGAAACTCGCGTATTGTATTAATAGATTAATAGAAAGCAAATAAAAAAAAATGCATATTCAACTACTACTGTCTCTTTACAACATATGATCCATCCTAAGGTTGCCTGGAAGAAATTCCTTTTAGCAATAAGGCCGCCCTTTGTACACTCTATATTTGATCATTGTGTTTCTTGTTTTTGTAACTCTGTAATTTTGTGTGCAAATCAAGAGCTATCTATCTATCTATCTAATAGAAATCTTGTTAAGTACAGTTGTTAATCGCTGTAACTTTCACTTTAAGCCGGTACGTACACAGTAAGGAAAACCAATGTGTACACTAGGCCCCTATCTCGAAGGCCGTTGAGTCGACAATGGCTCTCCCCCACCTAACGAGTATTTGATTTACCATTTATATTACGTTTTGTCCTCCAATTCCATCACAAACACATTAATGAGTACGCTTTGCCTAATTTCGACTGACTTTGTATAAATCCTTCAATCGGCATGTTTTGAAGGTGCCAATTTTATACTCAGTTTTCACTTTATTCGTTACAATATCTAGGTTTTTGACACACTTTTATTAGCTTCACTTGTATGTTTGTTTGTTAATATATAACCGACTACTATAAGCGTGTCTTCTTTGTTGTATTACCTGTAATCAAAGCTTTGAGTCTGTAAACTTTCTAGGGTTCCGGGATGTCTCACATCTCGAAGTCCCGGGACTTTTTGTAAATTTATTGGTCTACCTGAAACTTTGTGCTCGAGACGAGACACAATTGTCGAAATTGCATTGTAATTATTTTTATCTTCAATTTATTTAGAGATCCAAACGCTATTAATTTAATTAATAATTACTTGGTCTACTTACTACGTAAATACTGAGTAGAATAAATAAGTTAAGCGTGCCATCATATTGGTTGTTCTGTGATGTTTAGATTAAATGATATTTCTGTGTATTAGCTCAGTCAGTCGTCTATTTTATTTAGGGGATGAAGATGAGGGTGGTGTGATGTTACTGCTACAGTAAAAAAAAAACAAGTCTCAAATGCCCGTGATGTCCCGGGACTTCGACATTGTCGGGGATTTCCATACCTTAATACTACCTACTTGCAAAATAGCGCCATGAGATTTGTTTGTATTAGAAAACACTTTCTCAAAAAAAAACTTAAAATTTGAATGGGACTATAAACATTTTAAATCAGAGTAAAATGCCCGAGTTCTCAGATAAAATGTGTTAATACAATCGAATTGACAACTTCCTTCTTTTTTTTAATTCAGACAAAAAACTTAAATTTAGCATTTAATGTTGCTTATAAATCACAACGTCTAATAATTCGATGGAGCCGGCTGCACGCACGAAAAAACATGACTTCACACATCACGCGCGGGGCAGCAGATCACGCGCGCGGCGACGGAGGAGCAGATCTGCCTCTTCGAGCAGATTTTACCGCGCCTCCGCGCCTGACGGCTTTGTACATAGCCCGCACCGAACTAAAGGTTACTTTCCATTTGGTCGTCGTCGTCCCCATATTCTTTGCATTTCATATCCCAAATTGCTGGGCATTGTTCAATATCGTATATGTACAGTGTTTACTGCTGCCCGCCCCGCCTACGCGCGCGGCGGCGTGTTCGCGATTAGTATAGAAAACACGCCAGGTCCAGGCGTGTTTTCTATACTAATCGATGTACTTGCATACAATATTAAAATCTGCCACTCCGCGCTACGCGACGTAGCGCGGTGCAGTGTGTGAATCGCCTTACCTCGCACTGAGGCGTTCCATTTAAGAGGGGGTATAAAGATAAATTGCCGATCTTAGATTTCTGGCTTGAAGTGCAAGCGAGAGCGCGGAACGAGCGACAAAGAGGCACAATCTTATGACGTTGTCACGTTCAGCTATCATCAGTAAACCGACTTTACAGACAACCGATCTTTTTTGAGTCTGTGGCGGCGTTCAGTTTCTGAACTTAATTGTGAGGGGACCATAGTTGGTAAGCTGGCAACACCATAGCGTCACTACGCTACCGGAGACGCTCACGAAAACACTGTCAAATTTATCTTACTGTAATATAACGAATAGCATTGTGTTGAAAGGATTAAACTCATATCTTCATAACTGCATGGTTTTATTGGCGAAGCCGACGATATAATAAGTGTGCGGGTCTGCCGGCATCCATACCGCAAGAGACCCCCATAAGTCTATCGCGAACAGGCAGACAGACAGCGGAGGACTTTATTTGATAATAGGTAGTGATTTTTTAGAGACTACAGCTAGAAGGCGTCCGCATTTACGATATTCTAATAAGAGTTGGTAAGAAATTCGAAAACCAACCTTAGAGGTGTCCATTTTTAAGTCCCTGAACATTGATCAAATAAAATCTATTCGAGTACAGTATAGGGTCTGAGTCAGCTCTTTATAGAAAGGACCATAACTTTAAAAATAAAACTCCAAAAAATATTGTCAAAATATTTCATTTAATAACATTATATAAAAAAAGAACTTGATTTTTAACATATCTATAATACACTGTGATTGGACCTTACAACTATAGTATCACAGCAGTGCATGTGTGATTGCATGCATAACACGCAACTTAAGAACAATGGCAGAACAAGCAAACGGCCTGAAGCGGCCTGACCAAAGACCTGATGCATTAAGCTTATAGCCTTTGAAGTGAATTGAATTACAAAAGGTATTTTGTTAGACACTTCACTTAGACCCGACAATATAATAGGTCTTGAAGTGAAATGAATTACAAAAGGTATAAGTATTTTTGACATGTCAATATCTTAAACATCGATAAACGGCCAGCCAGAACGAAAAAGCATGACTCATTTACACGTTCAAAGCGTGCAAGCGAGAGCGCGGAACAAGCGATAGAGAGACACAATTGGCCTGAGCCATACATACTTGTGACATACCTATCTCTCTTCCACTCTATCGGCCGACGTGTCCGAGTAGAAGAGAGACGTGAACTGTTTTGTCAACTGTTTATAAAGTGAAGTGAAGTTATTTTTTTTTTATTGAGGTTATCACGTAAATTATCGTCCGTAAACCGACTTCACAGAAAGCCAACTTTTTTTTGTAATTCACTTCACTTCAACCTCTTAACGTATCAAAGCATACCTGTTTACCCAATTTTTTTTTTGACCTAAAAATGGCCTATAGCGTTGATAAAAGCTTAAACACTATGCAAAGAAATAAATTATTTAATATTGTGGCCTAGGCCTACACCGGATGATATTTGTTCTTTTTTAAGGTAGAATCATTTTGGCCTGGATATACGACATTAAATATTACTACGTTTACATTAAATACTACATCTATACACAATTAAATTTGTATTGTCTACGAATGAGCTTTCAAAATCCAGGCCAATGTGTCATTTCTCAGCCTCAGTAACTAATTTAAAGGGTATTTAGACATATATGTACTTAGAATTTACTGTTACTATAAAAGTTCGAACTCCGGTAAATCCTAAGATTTACCAACTCTTAACAGTAAAAGTCCGATGTTCAAAGATCATCGTTAATTTAGAACTTTTACATAACTGGTTCCTTTCTTGTATATTCTTACACTAGCTGTGCCCGCGACTTCGTTCGCGTGGTTGTCGAGAGCAAAACAACGTCGTTTAGATAAGAGTATATCACCTTTTTGATGATTTAGATAAGAGTCCTGACTTTGGTATAGTTGATTACGTTAATGCTTCTCTATATACTATGTTAGCGGTGGAATTACCCGGAGCATATACAAAAAGGTTGTTTGGGTTGCTAACACGTGATAGAGAAACATAGAGTTGGCCGTGTGAAAAACAATCAAAAGTAAGGTCTACACCCGCAACGGATAACGTCTGGCCTTGGGCTTTATTAATAGTCATAGCGTAACAGAGGCTTACAGGAAATTGCACACGTTTGAAAGTAAACGGAAAATTATTGGGGATAATGGGTATCCTGGGAATGAAAACAACATCACCGGAGCCGCAACCTGTTAAGATTTCGGCTTCGATGACATTTCGTTGGAGATTTGTTACTCTCAACCGAGTTCCATTGCATAGTTTTGGTGGGCTTAAATTTCTGAGTAGAATGATTGGTACTCCGACTTTTAAATAAATTTTGTGTGCTGGAAGACCTGGTGTATTTAGAGAGTCTAAAAACTCTACTGGATAGTGGGTGGCATCTCCTTCTTCTAAAACCGTGTTAATAGATAAATATTCCCTACTTTCTCCAGAAACATGTACCAATATTTGAGAATTTATTGCTGCTGCTTGGTCGTTGCGAGGTGCCAAAATAGCTCGTTGGCATAGCCAAGCAGCGTCATGGTTCGAGATCTCTGATGGATCTCCGTATACAGAGGAAATGAGTTCCTGCTGTGAGGCAACAGAAGAACACAGGCTTTCGACTAAAGTTACTTTACCTCCTTCTTGAGTCGGGTATGTGCCGTTACCAATTTGAAGTAGTAAATTTGAGAAAACCTGCGCGTTTGCGTCACCTCCCAAATATGCTCGCATATTAAAGCTCAAATTAGTTAATATGACACTACGCCATAAAATAGAGCTCTTTAAACAGGCACCTATTTCATCGGCCCTCGTTCCTCTGGGTATTATAGGGAGTGTCTGCCTGAAGTCTCCACAGAATAGCACCGTTAAGCCTCCCATCGGTCGGTCATTTTGTCTTATATCTCGCAACGTTCTATCTACAGCTTCCACAGCTTTACGATTTGCCATCGTACACTCGTCCCAAACGATAAGGGCGCAATCGCGTAAAACCCTTGCTTTATCACTATTGCGAGACACGTTGCAAACAGGGTTTTCTGTGCGGTCCAAGTCGATTGGTATTTTAAATGTTGTATGTGCAGTTTTTCCTCCTGGTAATAAAGTGGCAGCTATTCCTGAGGAAGCGACGGCAAGGGCAATTTTGTTTTGGCTCCTTATTTGAGCCAAGATAACTTTAGTGAGGAAAGTTTTACCTGTTCCACCAGGTGCATCTAAAAACAGCATTTCTCCTAATGAATGTTCTACACTACAGCATACTCTATCAAAGATTTGACGTTGTTCTGACGTCAAATTTGAACAGCCATTTCGCAATATTTCTGCTAACTCTTCGGGGTTGTAATTTATTTCAGATGTATACTCCCTATTAATTCGTTCCCCACCAACTGTCGGTGTCGGCAAGCCGTATTGACTGAGGGGGTTCCCTCCTATACTTGTAACTATATCTTGTATAGCCAGCAAAGCCCTATTATGGCAGCTTTCACGTACTTGGTCAGAAGTTTCACTATTTATATTTTGCTGTCTCAAAAAATCTTCGGCAAACGCGTCTTTATATTTTTGCCACAACTGCCCAGCGTCCGATAGGCCACAAAATGTCAACAAAATGGCAAATAAATGGCGCAAACGATGTGGACTATCACTGACGCATGCTTCGGCTAAAGCATCATCCCAATGCTGATCGCCATCTAATAAATGCCGTGCGCGGCAAGCAGCTTGAAATGTGGGATATTCTATATCGTCCACTTTGCGGAGCTCAGCAAAAGAAGTAGGTCCTCGCACTGTGTGAAGAAGAAGGCGTAAATAATAACACTCTGCATTATTTGGGTGCACCGTGTATACTCTTCCAATCACGTGTTCTTTAAAAATGCCGGACTCGCCTTCTACAGCAGTTCCACGTCTCCTGCGATTAAAAACACCTTGCTGCTTGTTATAAGTATAATAATGTGGCACTTCATTGTACAACAGAGACTTAGCGAAATTGTCTCTTTCGCAAAGGCGAAAGAATGCGAGCAAGGTGGTTTGTCTTGGGTTGTTCATTCTTTCTGCCACATTTTCTGGCTGAAAGTAAACTCGCTGCCCGCCTTCCAGGTGCACGTCAAGATGGATGACTGGCGGATACCTTTCATGAATAGGGAAACTCAAAATGCGCCAAACTGCCTCCGAAGAGCTTATGTATCGGCCAGATTGATACCTTGTCACTTCATCAAATTGGTTGTTATTTCTTAGTGCTATCATGGCTTGATCACTACCTTTATTAACATATTTACATATATATTTTATAGATTCGACGCTATTACAAATTTCAACATTAATGTGTGCTTGAAAAGCGTTTGACAAAACTGGAGAATACGGTACCACCCAACTATTATTTAGAATTATTTCTTGTCCACGGAATCTGACAGTAGCTGTGAAACCACCTTGTGACGGTGATCTTCGCCGGTATTGCGGATACCCATTTTCCCCAGCCATAGTTAGTTCTTTCAGTGCTCTGGGGTATTTTTTTGAGCATTGACCATCTTTCATGCACGGTGATTCCCTGTTTAAGAGGCCACATGGCCCGTGAACCATATGTGTTTTTACTATGTCATGCAAAATCGGATCTGCATTATAGTCCGGAAATTCTGCACTTATGACACTGTCTATAGCATCGGGACGAATTTTTTCTTCCAGCCACAGAAGAATGTGCGCGTGGGGTAAACCACGCTTTTGCCACTCGACGCTATACATAAAACAAAGAGTTGAACCGAAAACTTTCTCCTTTGTAAGTAGATTAATCAAGACTTTGAGTTTTAAATGAAAAATCCTAGCAATAATGTCATGTCTGTCGTATGACGCCTGTCCTGTGAGAAGTGCCTGGCAAATCTCCGTCCACTTTGGATTTGTTGTAAATGTTATAAAAAGGTCCGGCCGGCCGTATTTACGGACGTAACAAAAAGCATCTTGCGTTCGTTCGTGCATATACCGCGGACCGCCTGTGAAACTGGATGGCAAAATAACCAATCGACCCAAGTTTTCGACGTTATTATCTGATTGCATGGCATCCCGCAAGTGCACGTATTCTTCAGCGCGTAACCGTCGCTGGTTAGTGCGAATATACACTAAACGTTCAGTTTCTATTTTTGCGTACATGTCCACAATAAATTGGCTGAACAAACCACGAAATCGTTGCAAATATACGAAACTGTTTTGCCTTATTTGTAAAAGGTAGGAATAGTATTGTTGAGCAGATATTTTTTTTTGATAATTAGTGACTCTCGTAGTAGGGTTCACTTGGTACAGCCCAAAATTGTACCCATCTTCACCATGACAATAGATTAGTGGATATTGCAGGGCGTCGTAAGCTCGGTGGGTTTCCAAAATGCGTTGAAGGCGATCGTCGCGTGTACGCAACACGATATCACGTCTCTCACACTCCTGGTCGACTAAAACAACTGCAACTTCATCTGCGACGGGTGCATTGTGTCTTCCACGGTGTTCACCCACAGGACGTCTATCGGCACTTATAACAATTTTGAAATCATTGCTGCCTTGTGGAATTGACTCCAATGCAGCTTTGAATTCACGAACGTACTGGTTAACGCGATGCAGCAATTCTTGAAGTTGACCCAAAAGCTCAGCATTGAGCTGGGGAAAATTGTGATTTCTAACATTGAGCTGTTGCGTGTAATCGGATACAAAATAAATTTGGAGAAATTTGGGTTCATTTTCTGGCAGCAAAGATCCAATAAGGTGATAAACTTGACCTTGTACTTTGAAGGTTGGCATGAACGGTCCTTCCGTTATTTGTTTTGCCCCAAAGGAAGTCATTTGGAAAGCACTGTTATATAAACGAATATTATCCAAAAAACGGTTCGACTGGGGATGATCGCCATTCAGGAGACTTATAAGTAAGTGTGGTGGATCTTGGAAATTTGGAAGAACAATTTTTCCATTTGAGCAGCACATTCCATCTGTCTCTTTCCTCCATTTCAAAGCATGACAAAAATTACAAATTTCTCTCATGTCACCCACGAAAGTAAAGCCAGCATAATTAATTCTAGACGAATATGTGAACCCTGATTTTTCCCTATTGTCCCAAGGTAATAAAATATTTGCATCGTCATTTTCCATGGACTCATCAGCTCCGCTATTTGTTTCTCTATTCATATGGTATCGAGCTCGTTCTATTTCTAGGCGAGATTGACGTTGTTCTGCTGTTTCTGCTCGTCTTAGTTCATCTATTCTTTCCCTTTCAGATGCAAGATAACTTTCATTGTTTCTTTGTACACCTACATAGTTATGTCTAGCTATTTCTAATCGTTCTTCTCTTTGGGAGAGAGATTCAGACTCGCGCGAGAGAGCGTGTCGCTCTCGGTCAGATGACAGACGTGCTTGGCGTTCCTCGATACTCTCTTGAGAACGCAAAGTCGCGGTCCGAGTTCTTTGCGAACTTAAGCGCGACTCCCTTTCTGTGAAAGTCTCTGACTCGCGTGAGAGAGACTGGCGCTCCCGATCAGCAGACAGCCGAACTTCGCGTTCCTGGATATTCTCTTGAGAACGCAAAGTCGCGGTCCGAGTTCTTTGCGAACTTAAGCGCGACTCCCTTTCTGTGAATGTCTCTGACTCACGTGAGAGAGAGTGGCGCTCCCGATCAGCAGACAGCCGAACTTCGCGTTCCTGGATATTCTCTTGAGAACGCAAAGTCGCGGTCCGAGTTCTTTGCGAACTTAAGCGCGACTCCCTTTCTGTGAATGTCTCTGACTCACGTGAGAGAGAGTGGCGCTCCCGATCAGCAGACAGCCGGTCTTCGCGTTCCTGGATACTCTCTTGAGACCGCAAAGTCGCGGTCCGTGTTCTTTGTGAACTTAAACGTGACTCCCTTTCGGTGAACGTTTCCGATTCACGTGAAAGAGCGATGTGCTCTCGGTTAGCAGATAACCGTGCTTCACGATCTTCTTCCGATTCCTGAGACCTACAAAGTCTCATCCTTTTCGCATTTCGGCTACGCAGCGAAAGGTTAGTTTTTTTTCTTTGAGGCATTTTCAAGGAAAATTAAAGCAATAAACAAAACTAACAACACTTATGACTGAATAGCCTACAAACTTAAAAGAACGGTGCGTCGAACAGTCTAGTGTGACAACGTATCGTCTGTTCGTGGTCGTGACTCAACGAATTGGCAACACTAACTTACTGTATAACGATTGGCACTATTGGATTCAAACTACGAAGTAAATCAAATACAATCTTAACTTCGTACTTCAAACCAATGACCAAAGTTGACCAAACGAAACCAATAAGATAAGCAAATACTTTTTTTTCGACCAATTTAGAAAATCGATAAACCAAGCAACCAAAGAACTTTTACGACACACGCAAGAACTTTTAAGACACCTAACGAAACCCAATTTGCCTAGTAAACACGGTGGACGTCATCCTCGCGCGGAAAATCTTAACACCGCGATTCAGAAAATGACGTCATTTGCACAACGCCATCTATCGGATTTAGATTTCAACTATCAACATTAGTTCTATTTTTAGTCTTAAGATGTCGTTGCAAGTACTATACTTAATTGCGTAACGTAATATTTTACTTCTTGAACTCACTAAATTAATCATATCTTTTGATAGAGTGAACCGATTTCGATGAAACAAAAACTAAGTTAAACCTCAAGTTGCGTATAATTTTTGTATATAAACATTGTCAGCATTGAATTCGTAGATTTTACGTGATGTGCGCACAAACAAACAGACAAACAGACAAACAGACAAACAGACAAAAATTTCAAAAATGATGGAAATGGGTTCTGTTACTTATCTTTTCACACGCTGGCTATTTTTTGTTTCAATTTCTTCAATGTACAAAAATGACTTTTCTACAGATTTATTATATGTATAGATTTATCAACTCGAGTTGGTAAATCCTAAGATTTACTAGTAAAACATAAGATTCATCAATATTCAGGATTTTACAATAACATATGTACCTACGACTTATTTACAACTTTATACTTGAAATGTTGCCAAATTAATTTATATAACCCAAACAATAATAACAATTTTTCATGATACATCTACAGTCACGGTAACAAAGTTTCACACTATTAAAAAAAATACTTTATTTACTTAAAAAAAACTTGAGTCTCAAGTCAAAAAATCAAGAAGTTTTGGAAGTCTCTTCAATTAAGCTAAATATTTTCTTATACAAGTTTTACTTCTATGCATTCATTTTTAAGGTTCGGAATAGAATGTCTGTATGTATAAATTTTCAGGTTTGAAAAACGATTTTTAAAATATTTTTTTCAAAGAAATCTATGACTAGAAATTCGACGTATGAAAATAAACACCATATAATTTTGTCTTTTCATCTCAGCATAAGAATTTTAAAGGATATTTCGTAAAAGACTTCAACATGCAGGTAACATAAAAGTACAGCGATTGTGGGTCTGACTGCTGAGCTAGAGTTCATAGGTTCAATTCCCATCCAGGATAAAATACGTACGTATGAATATCATGTACAGATTCTAAATGTATTTACACATATATATTTACATTTATATCATTTGAGTTTCTGACTTTATATATAGATAGTATAGATAGCATTCGTGCTGTCGTTCTTTCGTTCGTGAATGAAAGACCGGAGACCTAATGATGCACTAGCATCTCAACACGTCACTATGTTGCATTGTCTGCTTTCGCAATCTACTTTAATTATTCTTGGATTCTATTCATGCTTTCAATCAGACATAGTAGAATCACTTTGACAAACTCCCAAAAATAAAATTGTTCCCGTTCGGCGATTCACACACTGGCGACGCGAACACGCGCGTAGGCACGGGGCAGCCATTGCAGCCATTCCCGAAGCTGTTAGCCGCACGCGCTCACGCGTCGTAGCGCGTGTTCAGTGTATTGGACCTGGCGTGTTTTCTATACTAATCGATGTACTTGCATACAATATTAAAATGTGCCCCTCCGCGCTACGCGACGGAGCGCGGTGCAGTGTGTGAATCGCCTTAGTGCATGCGCAAACCGCGCGACATAAAACCTTACAATAGATTTGCATGAACGCAATTAGCGTAGAACACGGCGGCACGTTGTTTTGTTAAAACCGAGCCTAAAAAGAACTGAATGAAAAATCGAAACGCAATTACAGTTCGGTACGAATTTAAAAGTTTAATGTTAACATGTTGGTAGAGAATATTCCGACATGAAAATGCTAATGTTTGTACATTTTTTGGGTTGGGTTTCGAAATACGTCACCTGAATCTGAGGGTTTTGGTGGTGTAGGGGGCTTAAGGGAGTTAGTCTTAATCCCCCCCAAGTAATTTTGGCTGCCGGAGTTGCGTCTAAATATTTTTAAAAAAAATTCAAAAATTCTTAAATACAATTGCAATTATGCAAAACGGAACGTATTTTTATGCTTGAGTACAGTTTTTAAAATGTAATTTTTTGTTTTTATATGAAAAACGTGAAACGAAACGCAACATTTTGACACTAATTGACAGCAAGTTTCAAATTTATGTGTCATTCCTTTGCTTTCGAGTTTAAGTGAATGTGTTCTTCCGTATCGATTTGTGTTTTTTCTACGACTTGGCTACGTTCTTGGATTCTGTTTGGATTGCTTTACTGTAATTAATTAATCAAGGTAATTATATTGGCACAATCCGTTATTTTTTTTTAAACCACCCAGATAGGAGCCCCGCGTAGCGGGGCTCCGTCGACTATAATGCATAAAGCAATAAAACATGCATATAAAGTGGTATAAATAATGTTTGTACAAATTTCTGTTTTTGATTTTTCCAAAGGGAATCAAGTATTTTCGGCGGGTAAAAATGGTGAGGCAGGGTTCAGAGGGTTCAGACCCCTCCCCCATCCCCCCAAAAACTCACAACCCCTAAAAATGGCGACGTATTTTGAAATTTTTACCATTTCTGTTTTTAATTTTTTCTAAGGGAACCAAGTATTTCCGGCAGGTAAAAATGGTGAGGGGGGGTTCCGACACCTCCCCCCCCCTCCCCCCCAACCACTCACAACCCCAGAATCAGGTGACGTATTTCGAAACTTTAACCCATTTTTTTTAAAGGTTTTATTTTTTGTCTCATTTACCTTTTTATGGTAGTAGACATTGAAATAAAATGTGTGGATGAGTTTAGTATGTAGCACGGTTAAGATTTTTTTTTCTCAAAACTACACATCCTGTGTTAGACAAAGAAAATATGTAATTCAACTAAATTCAGTACTTATAAAACTAGCAGAATAAAGGTTTTAAAGATAGACTAAATAAAAATTAAAATATACTAATAAATAATGCTTTACCTACATATTAAATGATAACTAACAAGTTGTAAAATATTATACATTTAACACTAATCAAATCCGTAAAAAAAAATATAACATAAAACAGTAGACAAAACAATTACTGAACGTTATATCACAGATACAAAAATATAACTAATGCCGCCTTAAAATACAAAAAAGGCTTGTAAAAAAACACCTCTTTTTCCTTAAAAAATCCGCGATCTCAAAGGACATAGACTTTAATGAGGTATTAAAAAAAACAATGTAACCGCGCCACCTACTTTGTCGCCTGCGGGGATTCCCAAAATTAAATTATATGGAATCCCCCAGACATCAAACAAATAAGAGTACAAGATTAAGAAAAATATACGTAAAAAAGTTAAATCAAGTGCCTCAATTACTGAGATGTCGTACTTGTGATTTTGTATTTTTTTTTTATTTGTTTCACACTTTGGTTAGTCAAATGAAAATTATTTAATCTTTCTGTATTTTATATATAATATGTTAAATGCTATTTGTAATTGGTTTTTGTTTAAGATCGCAAATAACGTCGCGAATCGAAGATTGTAGAAAGAATTAGTCTAAGTTGCTCCAAATATCAACAGCTAACTGTCAGTGAAGTACCGACAAAAACCGTCCGGCCGTTCTGAAGATTACCCGGAACAAACAGACAGACAATTCTTATAAAAAAATTTTTTTTGATGTAAGTAATATGCTTTCATACGCATTTAATAAAAAAAAATGATAATTTGATAACAAGCGGAAACTTAAATTTTATTTTTCCGTGGACTTTAATATGCGGTATGTAAACCTTTACTAGCGGGAAACTGTTAGATGCGAGCAGCACATGACCGGTTGATGTGGGACGCCTATGTCCAGCAGTGTACGCTCTGTCAGCTGAGATGATTAAATTGTAACTTCGCTACTAAATTACTACTTACTAACTACCCATTGTGATAGATGCCATTTCAAATTTAGCAAATGCACTATGATTTTCCATCTAGATTATATCAGGTTGTAACCCGAAACTCATACATCTCTTATGTAATAGAGAAAAAAGGACAGATGTTCGTTAGTAAATGCAGCAATGGATATGCAATTTATTTGCTTACGGTTAAAACTGAACGAATGACCCTTAGCAAAGCAGTCACAATCATAAACCAGTAACATGTTATGAAATCAACTTTACATTGATGAATGTTCAGCAAACCATTGGCTTTGTTGCGCTTAAAATATCACAAATAGTTTTAATCAAATAATAATTAATGTATTTCAAGTAAATATGTAACATAAAAGTATATAAAAAAGGTTAATATAGTGATTATATACACAAATGTTTTAGAAAATAGTTTTTAGGCATTTTATAAAGGCCGAAAGAATTTGTGGGAAAGAAATGGGAATTCCCACAAAAACATCCTTCCTGCCTTCATTTATTTTTTAAAATGAAGAAGATTTCATAACACTTTAAAATTAAAAATAATTAATACATTTTGCGGGTAGTTCAATAACAAATTCCAGTAGGCCTAATAAGGTTTGTGTCTAACCGGGACCAATGACAATTTTCATAACAATAATATCGTCATATGACTGATTCCCAAGATCAAGATTACTTTAACTAAAGATAAACACATTTGAAAAAATCTACGAAAATAGAGCTACCAATTTAAAAAAAAAAACAGTTACTATAGTCAAATCATAGTCGATGATTTTTTTATGTTTTTGTGATGAATATAAAGTAACGTCAGGGGGTGTCACTCCGCAGTTTAAGTATAGTCGGCCGCCTGCCTGCTCGGACGAGCATGCCGGTCGACTAGACATCGTCAGAACAGGTAAGAGTTACACGATAGAAAGAGACGCAACGGTAGGTAAATATAATTGTAGTTGATTAGGCGCTGTGCGATCTGAATTGAACTTAATCTTTTGACGCCTAGGGTCCCGATTTCTTTAATTTACTTTTCGGAGTGAGTCTTCTGTACGAGTACTATTATGTATTCTGTGGTAAAGTCTCTATATTCATCACAAAAACATAAAAAAAATCCCTACTTTGATTTTCAATAAACAAAGTCTACAGAATTCTAGTGAGATTATAACGTAAATAGTTGTTACAAAATCTTAAATAAATATTACAATAAACTGTTTTTAGAAACGCAACGCCATAGCAGAACAAAATACATGATACATAATAACGTTTTCTAATCATATTTGTTATAAATATTTTGTGATTTCCATACATCATTCCAAGTCTAGGTCGGTTGGTCTTAATTTTATTTTATATATACCTTCATATTTTAACCTCAATGAAAATAAAACGTAAAAGTCACAAACATTGGTCACAAATATATGGAAAAAGTAAAACAGCTATGATAAAGTTCGGAACTGCTTAGTAAAAATAGACTTTTACATAATAGTGGGTAGACAGTGAATTTGAATGTTAAACATAAGTGTAGCACAGCCCTAATCCAAGTGTAGAACTATTAACAACTGATATGATTGACGATATTAAACTAAAATCATCCATAACGCAATATCACAAGATCTTTTTTCGAATATTGACTTGTTGCCTTTCAGATCTGTAATTGATTGTCTTCATGTCTCCTCCTGCCGAGAGTGACCTAGTTGCGTGTCTCACATGTCAGGGGACAGGTGGACCGAAGTTCTAGGAAGAAGGGCCCTTCCTGCCCTGGCTTATATGTAGATGGCATTAGTATGTACTTACCTGATGGAAGGTTCCGAAGTTCTAGAACTACAAATCCTGGCCTGTGTGTAACAGAAAAAAATATTTTTAAATAACTTCTAAAGTCCACCCCTAATCGGTTATATAAATATGGATAATAATAGCAAAGCTTCAAGGGGTTGTAGCAACTTTCACATTTGACAATGAAACATATTGCCATCTAACGAAGACGCACCGAACTACGAAGTAGAAATTACTAATAGTCCAGTCATCTTACTCTAAATAAGTTGAATATCTCGGAAAATCGACATACCCAGTATATTACCACGTAAAAACTTGTATTTTGTCAGTCTAAAACTATTCTCAAAATTCACATATAATTGGATGGTCGCAAGTTTGAAAGTCAGGGGTCACAAAAATCGATATTATTATTATTTTTTGCAAATATCTCATTTTCTATGGGTTTAACACTACGAGTATGTGTATTAATAATATAATAATTGTAGTGTCTCTAAAACATACAGTTTTCACGTGAATTTCTTTATAAAATATTTTTTCACGTGAATTTCTTTATAGGCGACATCTTTACTACTCTTTCAGTGACTGCCTCATTGGTCTGGTCTAGACTGCTGATCAAGAGGTCTCGGGTTCGATTCCCGGGTCGGACCAATTGTTTGTGTGATCCGCAAATATTTGTTTCAGAGTTTGGGTGTTATCTATGTATAATATGTATGTATTTACAAAAAAAAAGAATGTTTATGTATTTATATCAGTTGTCTAGTTACCCATAATACAAGCTCTGCTTAGTTTGGGGACTAGGTGGCGTTGTGTGTCAAAAAATGTCCGAAAAAAAGTAACACTTAGTTGGTGGTTAGTACTTCAGCACAACAACACTACAACTACTTGAGAGAATAGATGGCGTTGTTAAACAATAAATATGATAACCGAGCAGAGCTCGGTCGCCCATGTACTAGGTTCTTATAAAGGATTTGTGTCAAGTTTTCCTTCTCTTTGCAGTGATGACACCCTAGGGATGAATAGGGGTGGTGACACTCCGTATTCCTAATTCGTCAACAATCGAATATTTAAGTTAAGTTAGTTTGAGCTAAAATCGATTGACTTACCTGTAAGGCCCAGAACTTTCTTTAAAGAATGGTGCCGTGACTGTTGGGTCATCTAAGCTTTCGACCCTCGCATCAACTCCTATCTGGTATTGCTTCGGACCCTTGAGTTCCACCACTATGTTACATGGTGTTCGACTTTCCGGAACTGTGATGATGAACTTGGGGTTGTTCGGGTATGTATCGCGGTGGTTCTCGCAACCACCCGCCGTACGACCCAACCATTCGCCTTTCAACTGAAATACAACTTTGGGTTGAATCTATACAAATAAGTAAAATTGACTGTTAGTAATTTCGAAAAAACGACGAAATTATCGGTGAAAAAAACGATTCCGACAAATTAAGAACATCCTCATTTTTTGAAGTCGGTTAATAAGAGGTTTTTATTAAATGCATGTGAAATAATATAGGTACCTACATCGATTTTTTTTTAATCAATCAATTTGAAGGGATTGTCACAAGCAGATATTTGAAATTAAAAGAAGTGACTACCACTTATACTTTACACTAGCAACGCCATGCGGTGTTACATGCGATTATAGATGTAAAGGTAAACAACAACTACAGATAAAGCCGCGGGGCACAGCTAGTCCATATTAACATTAATAAGAATTAACATTAAATTTTAGCAATGTTTTTTTTTAAGATATTGAATTTCGATTCATGAACTGATTTGGCATTGAAATTCAACTCGATATATGATATACTCTCTCATTTTTAGACTAATCGATTTAATTAATCGATTAACTTACGGTTTTCTTATGCGGGTACGGCTCTAGTTTAGTGAGTGTGAACGGACACGAGGAGTATGCCCGTAACGTGTAGAAGATTGTTTTGCTCTTTTCATACTGGGAAACCACTAGCGTATATCGATCAGCACTTTTATCTCCTATTAACAATTCGCAGAGGTAATGTGGACTGTTGATTCGGATGCCATCTTTATAAGGTTCAGGGTCATCTGCAAATAAAACGAAGCCTTTAGAATAAAATTAGGGTTGGGATTAATCTCTTCCACGCGCCCGCCGTTGTAACTCTACTTTGCCTGATGGAAAGCATGAGTAGAATCCAGGAGGGGTCACCATCCTTACTTCGAGTGCAGATAATACAGCATGGTGACCCATACTTCGGTTTCACACTCTCCAACGAAATACGACAGCACCAATGCTGTCATTTAAGGTTAGTCTTCTGTGTGAGAGTAGTACTACCCTGGTCGAGCCGGCCCATCATCAAGCCGTCCAATCATCGTCCGAATCAACGTGGCGCTACTACCTTGAACATATATATATACAACCACAAACAAACCACGTTATTTTAATTAGAGTAGTTAGAAATATAAGAAAACATTTAAAAGACAAATTGTGGGAGGAAAGTCAAAAAAGAAGATGGAGAGAGGAAAATCAAAAAGAATATGGAGGAAAATTTAAAAAAGAAGATTTAGAGAGGAAAAGCAAAAAAGAAGATGGAGAGAGGATAATCCACTAGAACAGAACAGGGGTATCAACTGTCTTGTTTATGCAGGGATTGATTATTGGAAGAAGATATGGTTATACATTGCCTAAATTCGGCATGACGCGCGTTTCTATTATCGTTTAAAGACCCCTCAGTAAAGAGGAGTTTTTAGGAAAGGACTTTTGCATTTTGCATAAAACTATTTTTTTCTCGAAAGCCTAATATTTTTACTATTAAATATCCTAATATAGTAAATGCTCTATATTCGCGAGGTATACGTTCCGCAAATGAGCCGGTCAACGAACGTTCTAAAAAGTAGTAGAAAGGTCTCACGGACCTAAGTTCAGTTTGAGCTACTGTGTGACGAATATCAGAGTAAAACAAGTGATTAATTCAGCGACTTAGGCGAGCATTAAGGACGATTATTCTATGGTTACAAAGTGATTATAATAGTGTTTTATCGTCGTAACAATATACTATACTCACAAGGATAATACACCCTCCTGCCATTTTTGTACACCAACAGTGTTATATACTCCTTGTTGTCCCTGAAGTCGTCGATCTTGGTGATGTGTCTTGTCAGCAGGAGCCAGACCACACCTTTACCCTGAACATGGAGAGAGAACTGAGGGTTCTCACCGATGTTGTACGCATCCTTCGCAGGTCCTGTGCCAGCGTCCCATTTTCTGGAGATAAATTGGAAAGTTTTTTAACTGGTAATACTTATGGTGACTGGGTAAAGTTTGATGTATTGATTTTGAACTATGACAGCCATGTTTGATAGAAGGTTATTTATTTATTTATTTATTAAGTAAGGATCTCCAACAAAAGATGTACACAATAATATTACAGTAATTAAATAAAAGAGTGTTATGTCAGTGTACTCCTTCACTTACAGGAGATCACAGCAAGCAAAAAGAAAATATTTCGACCAAGCGAACAATACACATCCAAACATAAACAATCAGTAAACAAATTCAAAAAAGGTTAGAGTATTTCATACTATTTGCTATCAGCGGTTTATCAAATCTTTGCATGTACCAAAGTAACACAATTTTTTTTAGTTGAGTTGAGTACTCAGCGACCTCCATATCTAATTTGATAAAAATCCCTCGAATTTAGAATTTTAGTTCACACTAATATTATAAATTCGCAATTAATGTTATAAGTTAAGAACACCGGTAAACTGGTTAAAATGAAAATTAGACTTTATTTGTTAAATATTCTAAACTGTGTGGTGATGGATTACGAATACGCAGTGTCAGGACCATTATTAATTTTATAAGCGTCAAAAATAAGACACAGAGCAAAGAGAACCCGTCTGACCAGCGTGGTTTACTAGACCAAAACCTTTCATCTAAAGTCCCGAAGTGAACTATTAGGGCCACATCACACTAGGTACTTTCAGCATCAACGATCGGCAACTAGTGTTGCTAAAATGCGCGTTTCCGATACCGCTTTAGAACGCAGAAAAGTCGCGAATGCTGCAACATGACGCGCGATTATGATACCGCGATCGAACGCAGGAAGTCGCTAAAATGCGATGCAGCATCGATGCAGTCGAAAAATCCCCGATTGCCGACGCTAAATGTAGCTAGTGTGCTGTGGCCCTTAAAAGCTGTTGGTAAAATAACACTTACTGATGTATACAATAAGTGTACTGGAACATCTCGGGGTTCCAATTGAGGTAGAAAACGTCGAAGAACTTGAGGATGCTGGCGTAGTCGATCCAGAAGACGCCGTTGTCGTACTGCGCAGCGCTGTCGGGGTCGTAGCGCAGCTCCGAGCGTAGCGACGCCGTCCAGTGCGCCTCGTCCAGCTCCGAGTAGTTCCCGCGCCAACGGAGGTGCGACCACGGGTTCTTTAGCTTCAGGAGTTTCACGCCCTAGCACGTATGAAAAAAAAATCAACCAAAATAATTTTATTTTTAACTACCCACCTAAAGTACAATAGACTTTTTTGCAACAATTGATCTTGTAAAGATTTAAAAGATTAACATAGATACATAAATAATAAATGTTTTCAGACTTTCGCGACTTTTACACATACTCATGATTTTTACTGTATACGGAACTTATTCGCGATCGTAACCTTTTAAGTCTCGTATATAGTGAAAAACATGAATAAATAATTATAACAACATTTACCGACATTACAAAAGCGTTTGATACCATCAAGTATTATTTTTTACAAGAGTACTCTTGAAAAAAATGATGCGCATTAGGGCCACAACACACTAGCTACTTTTAGCATCGGCGATCGGCGATTTGGCGACTGCATCGATGCTGCATCGCGTTTTAGCGACTTCCTGCGTTCGATCGCGGTATCGGAAACGCGCGTTTTAGCGAATGCTCAGATGCCGAAACGATGCTACGGGCATCCGAATGTGTGCGGAGAGTAGCGTTCAGCTGCTGTGTCGCGCTTCTATAATGCGACTCAATCTCCGCGTTTGGCGTTTTTAAGTGTGCGGTGTAGAGCGTTCGGTCGCCGTATTTAGCTTCCAAAAAGCGACTAGTTGCCGATCGCCGATGCTAAAAGTAGCTAGTGTGCTGTGGCCCTTAGATATTACAATTGTAATCTTGGTTGGTAGTCCCTATCCTCCTAATCCTTAGTTATCGAGTTATTTAACTTTAAAAGAACTTCTTTTTTCTGAAAACAACATATCCTGTGTTGTGGAACCTACACTTTTCCTTTTGTAATCAAATGTATTATGTAAAATGTTTGTGAGAATAGCTGACCCTAAAAACGAATGTTTGGTTTGCATCTATGTAAATGATGTTGGCGAGAATGCGTACTAGTATGCAATTGCATCAAAAATTGCATATTACCTTTCAACACGCCATATTTTTTACGGGTATTATAAAAGTCAGGAATTATACATCTAATTATACATCTACGTTTCTAATACCCAGACACCCATATTTAAATATTATAGATGATATGAATGTATTTTTAACGTGACAACGTCTTATAATTCGATGGATCCGGCTGCACGCACGAAAAAACATGACTCATGCGGCGTTACCTCGCTCTGAGGCGTTCCATTTAAGGCTTGAAGTGCAAGCGAGAGCGCGGAACGAGCGACAAAGAGGCACAATCTTATAATATTGTCACGTTCAACTATCGTCAGTAAACCGACATTACAGACAACCGATTTTAAGGTCAGATAAATAAATATTTCAGACATCTTACTAAACTAAGAAGAGCTTGTATTATGGGTACTAGACAAATGATATAAATACTTTTTTTTGTAAATACATACATATTATACATAGAAAACACCCAAACTCCGAAACAAATATCTGCAGATCATACAAACATTTAGTCCGACCCAGCAATTAAACACGAAATTCAAGCATAGCAGTCGCCTACAATCCCACAGATATGATATTATTTGACAGAACAGGAACAAATTTTGATCACTACCGTTTTTTGTAACCCCTATTCGTCTCTTAGGTGTACGGCAGGACAACAGCAAAAAAGAAGGAAAACCTGAAACAAACCCTTTTTTTATGTGTGGAAAATGATCATGGACAGTCACCCCACCGAAGTTACGGCGGGGTGGTGTGTCGGACTTGAACCGACTAAAAACCACACAGTGTGCCCTCTCTGCGATTCTCCGTTTAGGAAGTCCAGGGTCAGATCTCCTTCTGGACTCCCCCAGCGCCTGCCGGCTCCTGATGCGGGCACCGTCTCTGTACGACGATCCTCTCTTAGGCGGCGTCCGGCACACACCGACGCCGCCCTTTCGCGGCTGGCCACATAATGCGGGTGGAGGGAAAACCCGTCCCGTCCACCCGCGGTACCTGAAACAAACCCTATTGCAACTCCTCTGGCTAGCGTGGTCCAGTAGGAGAGAGTACTAAGGAGAGGTGATGTGTCTAAAGGCACTCACGTTGGCGAGCCTGACGTCGAGCACGGCGTAGGCGTGCGTGGGCACGAGGCCGGTGCGCTCGGCCTCGGCCTCGGGCAGCTCGCCCGTGGCGACGGTCGCCAGCACGTCGCCACGCTCCATGCGCGTACGGATCTTCTCGTACAGCGCGTCCGCGTTGAAGTCCGCCTCGCCTGTTCGGATCGCCATGCGCTCCGGGATCCAGCCCGTCAGAGCGTGCAGGTCTATGTTCTGTGGAATCATTCACGATATACACATTTATAAATACCTGAGGTTGAACAGGAAAAGAATGTCTTATAGCATTTAGTCCTACTATAAGTGTACTGCACATACTTCATAATGTCTTTGCGTCGTCAAATCGGTCGACTGATAGACATACTACCATCTATAATACCTTAGGCATAAAGTTCCTCGATATGTATTTTATTTTCGTACATGAATTATTATGTTGTAAACAAACCTACTAGAAAAGGAACTTCAGAATCACTAAAAATATACACGAAATAAGAAATAATCAGTACAATGTGTGATATATTACTGAAAATTATGTGAAAACGGCTATTATTATTTAATACTAGCTGAGTCCAGCGGTGTTACCCGCGGTTATTGTGATAAATCGCAAGTAAAGCCGCGGAGCGAAGCTAGTCAAAAAAATTTGCTTAACTTACTCCTTGTGTCATCAGCTTTCTGTCAGTGTCCCGTCAAAATTAGACAGACACAAAAAAAATCTTTTTTTGATGTTAATACCATTTATACTTTCATATGCACTTTTCTATGAAAAAGTAAAAGCAGTCATAAATTTAACTATCAGGCGATTTGGAGCAGCAATAAATACTCACACTGTTCGATCCAGGAAAGTCATAGCCACCCATCACTTTCATGTAAGCTTTCTCAAGTAGAGACACCCAGAACTCATTCTTGTTACTCGAAAACGAACACAATAGTCGGCCATATCTACTGTAGGGAAGTCGATCGTCTATTATCACCTAAAACAATAATTAAATATTTTTATGTAGGTAGTTAAAAAAACGTTTATAAAAGCAAACAAACAAACATACAAGTGAAATTAATATGACGGCGTTTACGTAGAACGTCAGGTTGACAGCACTGTCAATGTCAACCTAGCGAAGCGTCATTGTCGATGGTAGTGCGGGCGGCCATCTTGAAGTCACTTTTGAACGAGACAGCGCCCGCGCACCACGCTTGTGACGAATCGCTCAAAATTGTCAGCATCGCGCTATTACAAGTTTTAATTAAGTTGATATCGTATAGTAGTAATCGTTAACTACCTAATTACATCGTGATTACAGTGAATACTGACTAAAATACGTCGACTATGTTCTGGAGTCATTTATTTCTATTTCTGCGCCCACCTACCCACATAGTTAAAATAAGACATGTTCTTGTGAAAATACTCTTCATCAGAAGTGGAGATGAGACCCAAGTTGAGTGGATCAAAACGAATACCAAAAATTGTTACCCTTCAATCCAGACGAACCTCATCATCATCAAGCGCCATCGTCCCACCGAAAGCTTCTCGGGCAGATGTAGTTTCTGTGAAATATTAAGTCTACTACTTAGCAGAATGTAGAAAACATCATGATCATTCCGTACGTCTACCTCAAGACACTCCGAGCTCATCATGCGCCTCGAAGAACATTACTGCTTTGACCTGCTATACGCGTGGACAAAAGGGGCATATGAGAACTAACTGTTCCGATAAGAAGAACGGAAGCAAGAGTGCGGTCAAGGAGGTTCATCATTGCGAGCACAACCCTTCTAGGTGTACTTAGAAAACATCATCCGGTGAGCTTGTTCCTTTTCTTATTCGACAGTGGTTCATATTGTTCACTTTTAAAAAAAATCGTTATAAGCCATTAGGTACTGTGTGAAAAGATATCGTTTATCTTAGTGGTATCGGAGGTAATCACATTCAATGCACTACATGAATTCAGAGCAAAGTTAAGATCGATGAACGTTTAATAAGCTTGCTGTTCTATGTGGTTTCTGACTGTAATACCTGATCTTATAATAATTAGTAGGGATATTATTGATTTAGGTCTGAGTAAAAAAAATTGATACTGATCATTTAATATACACCAAAGAGCAGTCTCATTTTTGTAATGAGACTTTAGACACATTAGATTTAAATTATATTGACAGATTGGCAGGGGCACATTAAAGAAATATTAGTTTCAATTTTAAGCAAGTATCTAAATCATTTTTATAGAGGGTATAGCTACCAAATGGGTTAAGACGGAGGTGTGTAAACTTAGTTTGGCGGATCCGCAAGGGGTCATATATAGGTGCCTCACTTCTATAGAAAAACAAATAATCAGGGAACAGATCCAAAAAATTATTATATGCAGGAATGATTCAGAAGAGTTCTTCTCCTTTTGCAAGGCCCTATGTCCGTGTTAAAAAGAAGGATTTGTTAAATTAAAATAACATGCGCTTTCAGTCTTTCAGAGATGTATCACAAAAGCCATTATTTATTTTATTAATTTATTTAAACTTATTGCACATGTTGTACTGGGACGGACTTAATGCCTTAATGCTATTTTCTCCCAGTCGACCTTCAGGCGATTTGGAGATGTGATGCTGTAGGTGCAAGGACTGAATATTTTCATAATACTCACATTATACACTAGTCATTGAAAAGATATACCATTAATTAGCACACACTATGTGAACATACAACATCATCTTGACGAGTTACTGGCCGCTTTATTAGGAGCTGGCTTTCCTTTGAACTTCAAAAAGTGTAAATTCATGAAGCAAAAGATCGATTATTTAGGGTATACTGTGCAGTCTGGTGTGATCAGACCCAATCCGCAGAAAATTCAAGCATTGTTAGATGCCCCTGATCCGAAGTCAGTTACTAATGTCCGACAATTCCTGGAATTAGCGTCCCTTTTCCGGAAATTTATTCCTGATTTCACCCGGGTTGTGGGTCCTTTATTTCCTCTTAAAACATTGAAAAGGACGAATTACTTGGACTGCACAATATGTAAGAATACGCAGAAGGTTAATAGTCACCCTTAGATCTGAACCCGAATTTACCATCTTTCACTCGGAACTCTTTGTAGAGTTACATACAGACGCTAACTCGGACGGTTACGGAGCGATCCTTTTCAAAAGTAAGACAACCTTCCCCACATCGTAGCCATAGTGTAGCCGTCGAACGTCAGATGAGTCTCGCTACCACTCTTATGAGCTAGCGTTAGCAGTCATTAGGGCGGTAAAACATTTCAGACACTATCTTTATAGAATAGGAAAAAGCATTAAGGCTATGAATGATTTAACTCTACGTGTATATCGTTCATGTGCATATTTGCAGGGTTACGACTTCGATGTCGTTTACCGCGAAGGCAGCAGAATGGAACACGCTGACCTTTTGTCTCGAAATCCTATTCCAAATTCTGATACTGTTACTCTCTTAGAATCTGAAATAAGATGCCAACTAAAACTGTTCAACTTGTTGAGCTACATCAATATTGGTTAATAGTGGAACAGAAAAAAAAAGGGGATGCTGAAATCCATAACCTGATCACAAAATACCACAATAATAGTTTCCCTGAAACCGAGGCCCCAAACATATGGTGTCAGAAAAGGCATCCTTTATAGAAAAGCGATCTCCTGGCTACCAGTGGTTCTGCGATCCCTTATATGGACACTCATAAATCATGTTCACAGCGAATTGTAGCATTAACAGTAGGGATAAAACGTTGACAAGCTCTACGAGAAGTTTTGATTTCCAGATTTAGACATATCTAAATGTGTCCGCAAATGCATAGATACGTGCATAGTCCGTCAAGCTTCTATAATCTCGTCGGGAGCACAGCCCATTCAGCTTCATCCAATGCCTAAAGTATTAACGCCTTAGTACACAATCCATATTGACTTTTCGGGGAAGCTCAGCGGGAAGAGCGACCAGAATTGTTTGGTAATTACTGACGGTTTTACGAAGTACTTCTTACTCGAACATAGCACGTCTGTTGACGCAAAGAGTGCAATACAAAGAAAAAGAATCATCGCAGATCAATGTCGTTGCTTCATTAGTTCTGATTTTAAAAGTTTTTATTGTGACGAGCATAAAATAGAGTTCCACTTTATTGCGACGGGTGCAAGTAGACCCAATAGCCAGGTTGAACGAGTGATGCATACTTTAATGAACATTTTAACTATTGTTGAAAGCAATCCTAATAATGGGTGTTGCGACGAATTTGGAAGTATTCAGCTTGCCTGTCGGGGCTGCTATTGATGAGCAGCTCAGGTGAGGATTGACTTTAAGAAAAACTCCTGCTTCAAGTTGATGGGTAAATTTAATCTAGTTATAATAATATAGGTAGTACAACTATGCGTGTCGGTTGGCGGTCTATCTCGATGTCTACATTCCGCCGATGCGTCGGCGCCGTGCTTGCGTCCGCCTCCTTAGTAACCCCTCCGAGAACAGCCTCGCCGCAACAAATCGACCTTAGGAAGGATATATCAAACAACCAGAAAGCGGCTGAATCTGAAACCCTTAGATTCAATTATGGCCGCGCGGTAATTAAACCATTTTCTAAAGGTGATTACGTGTTTATCAAAAATTGTGAACGCAATCAAGCAAAATTCGACAGGAAATTTAAGGCTCCGTTAACAGAAGTTCTAAAAATTTATCGCTATAAACTTAAAAGCATAAAAGATGATCCTTAGATATTCTCACGTGAATTTGCGCGCAGTACTCTGGGGACATGATGGATTATTTGAAATCGCGTCTAGTCCTTTAAATGAAGTTGAGGCCGAGACGGCGTCTGATGATATAGAAAATACTTCGTGTTAAAATAATGATAACGAGTTATTAGACCGTCTTGACACCTTAACCATATGCTTGTACAATGCTTCGGCTGAACACACTGTCACTGCGAACTTAGATACCCAAAGCTCAGACTCTGGCACATGGGAGGTATCATAAGCAGATAATACAAACTATGGTGATAAATTGTACAAATAGTTGATATTCGGCGAAGAAGTATCGCCCTTACTATTTCCGGGTGAGTAGTAAGAGGGCACATCTCACTTGCCACAGAAGAAGACGAAATTTGTCGTCCGAGTCATCGTTTAGATGGCTTGTCATGTGTTTTGTTTAGCGCCATTTGACGAAATGTGTCGTCCGAGTCATCGTCTAGGTGACTTGTCACAGTGGTTTATTTGGCGTCATCTGACGAACTTTGTCGTCCGAGTTGGTCTCTCGAGAGGGCCGACTTGTCCTGGATGATCGCCTGCTATTTGTGAGACGAATTGTGTCGTCCGGGTCACATCCTTTGTTAGGAGTGGCTTGTTCAGATGTTCAAGACGAATTGTGTCGTCCGGGTCACATCCTATGTTAGGAGTGGCTTGTTCAGATGGTTAAGACGAATTGTGTCGTCCGGGTCACATCCTATGTTAGGAGTGGCTTGTTCAGATGGTTAAGACGAATTGTGTCGTCCGGGTCACATCCTTTGTTAGGAGTGGCTTGTTCAGATGGTTAAGACGAATTGTGTCGTCCGGGTCACATCCTTTGTTAGGAGTGACTTGTTCAGATGGTTAAGACGAATTGTGTCGTCCGGGTCACATCCTATGTTAGGAGTGGCTTGTTCAGATGGTTAAGACGAATTGTGTCGTCCGGGTCACATCCTTTGTTGGGAGTGACTTGTTCAGATATTAAAGACGAATTGTGTCGTCCGAGTCACATCCTTTGTTGGGATTGGCTTGTCCAGACGTTTACCAAGACGAAATGTGTTGTCTGGGTTAAATTCTAGCCTGGTTATAAACTTATCTTACTAAAGTTTAATCTGAATCACGCCTTACTGTTAATCCAAGTCATTAAATGGTTTTAGTGTTTGAATGCTGATGTAAATGATTAAGTCAGGATGAGCGAACGGACTATGCAGTTATCTTAAATTGTTTCAACCAGAACGCCCGAGGACGGTCGCATGTCAGTCCGGCCGTGACGGCGTTTACGTAGAACGTCAGGTTGACAGCACTGTCAATGTCAACCTAGCGAAGCGTCATTGTCGATGGTAGTGCGGGCGGCCATCTTGAAGTCACTTTTGAACGAGACAGCGCCCGCGCACCACGCTTGTGACGAATCGCTCAAAATTGTCAGCATCGCGCTATTACAAGTTTTAATTAAGTTGATATCGTATAGTAGTAATCGTTAACTACCTAATTACATCGTGATTACAGTGAATACTGACTAAAATACGTCGACTGTGTTCTGGAGTCATTTATTTCTATTTCTGCGCCCACCTACCCACATAGTTAAAATAAGACATGTTCTTGTGAAAATACTCTTCAAATAAATGCATGTTGAAAACACTCCTGACAAGTGCGTGTTTCGGTATGTGTAGTATAAGCTATGAAAACAGTTACATAGAAGTGCAGTTCTTAAGAAATTCATGTGTTGATTACAAGTGAGGTCTGCCCCCAGTTTAGTTCGTAGTTGGCGGCGCTGGCGTCGTTCTCGGTACGCTTTGCAATGCGTTAAAGAGAGAGACAGCTATCGTAGCGCGACTGCCACGCCGTCAAGCGCCAATTTCGGTCGCTGAAAGTTTGTCTTCACAGCGCCCATAAGAACTGCGCTCCTGTGTAGCTGTATTCATTGGTATCAGGTTCTGTATGTTTTATATTACTACCCACATTAAACAAATAAAACTATAAGGCAACTTTTTTCTGTTAGTCTCGGACGATTGTAAATTCATCATCATCAACAACAGCTTTTAAGTAATCCACCGTTGGAGACAGGTCTCTGGCCAAGCTGGCCAGAGTTATATATAGGGTTTATGTCACACTTTTGTTCTTTTTCCAATGCTGTTGTCCTTGCTCACTTAGACAGGTTCTGACAACATCAAGGGTGAGTATGAGTGAAGTAGTGACACTGCCTATTTTTTATGCGTCACTCTGTTAAAACAAGTAAAAATATTGTAAAGGATATCTTTCATGGGAATAAGAATTCGACAGATTCAAACAGACGTTTCACCGAAATTGTCCAGAAAATCGCCCAAGTTAAATAGTAGAGGATGGAACATTTTGCTTGCAGAGTTTTACCGTGGCGACAACGAACGGTAAGTAGAAGCGAGGGTAGAGCAGAGATAGACTAGGTGGTCTAACAACTGGTATAGGTCACTGGAAGAAGTTCCATTTCGGTAGTACAGAACCGGCTGTTGCGGAGAGCCTTTAGGAAAAGCCTGTCCAACAGAAGACCTCTTTCGGATAAGGTGATGATGATGAATTTTATATGTTAAAAAAATATAACATACCTTTCTACGAACGCCATTGAGATGTAATTTCACCATATATTTCCCGAACGGGTTCAGCACAGGCATCTTGTTCTTATTCTTGGGATATATGATTGAGGTGATGATCTTCTTGTTGAACCTTTTCTCATATAACGCACTGACGGCTAGTGACGCGACGAACGAGCAATCTGACACTATCTGAAATTTTTAACAATGTAGAAGTTTCTAATAGACTGCAAATTATATATTTTTGCATTCTGATTCTGATTGAATTGAAGTGAAATCTGAATCTCTTTATTAAAAGTAATAATAGTTTAAAAACTATAATCAGTTTACATAAAAACTTTTGATAAAATTTATACAGCCCATGACACCCAAGTTCAGCAGCTTAGACGATAAGGTTAAGCTGAACTTGATTGGCTTAGACATACAGACATCCGTAGACTGCAAAAATTATTGCTTTCCTTTTGGCTTATCTGTAGTTAGGCAATGAAATACTAAGTTGTGACGTCATACCTAGCAATTGCCAAACCAATGACTTAAGTTGGAAACATTAAAATTGGCCAAGTGCGTGTCAGACCACGCATAGAATAGGGTTCCGTACATAATGGTAGGTAGACTTAAAATCGGGTCCAATTGACAATTGTTATGTTAACTTATTATTTGTTTATTTTTGTAGGAAGTTTTCCAAATGAGTGCATTTTACAAGTTAGGCTCCTATAACTCCTAATATAAAAAGTTATCAAAATCGCAATAGTTTTCCTTGAAAGTTCAATATATGAGCTACTCGTAAGCTTAAAGTATAAATATGTGTTGGATATCAATGTCCATTCAGCGCATTATAAAAAAATTAGTCAATATTGTCTATGAAATTATCTATGATAGGAAATATGGTAGATTGGTCTATGTCACTTGTAACTGTGTGTCGTTTAAGAAAATAAAGTAAAATAGAAGAAGTATATTATATGGGTGTTTTTTATTTAAAATGTGATAAGAAATATCAACAATATGTATTATCTATGGTTATTTTTCATAAGTAATAAAATGAATGATGGACAGTTCTCACTCTACGGATCTTACTCATTCTTTCTTCCCTCTCTCTCTTTCAATATGGCTGCGCATGCGGTTGGATATTGTTCGAGTAAAAATAAAGTTTTCAATATTATACTCCAGCGTTTCTCTTTTCAACCTGTTTAAGTCGTCAATTTATAAAAAACTAGAACATAAAAAGTATAAACTGCATAACCATCCGGTACACTTCTTTGTACCCAGAATATTTTTAATACTCACAGTTTGCTTGATACTAAAACAATCAACATGATCGCCCACAATCATTTTAGGGTCTGAGCAAATCTCATGCGGACGTATCCAACAGTCGAACTCCGCTGCTTGCTTCGAAGACAACTTCAGTTCACTGGCTTTGTCCTCGAATGGTATCGCGAACTGGAACTTTTCTGACAAGTCTACATCCATGAATGGTAAGAAGCAGTTGTTGTTAATATTTGATGTTGTCCGCAGAACTTCTTTCTCTTCTTCCGTGTATGCAGCTAGTTTTCCACTCATTTTTAAATTAATACTTTGTTCCCTTGTCAGATGGGATTTTCCTGGAGATACAGCTTAAATAAAAAAAAGATTTCATTTTTTTAAAAGTAACATAATGAACCAAATAGTTTTTATGCAAGTTATGGTAATATGTAACCTTTACAATATCAATAACTGTTTATAGACTCATGTTTTTTACTGTAAACGGGACTTATTCGCAAAGCTCACGTCAGTCAACCCGTGACCACAAGCGGTATAGTTCGTTCGAAACATCGGAAAGTAGAAGGTATCGTAACCTTTTTTAATTTTATCGCGAATAAGCGTGATACGCGATACGTATCGCGTTTACAGTAAAAAACATGAGTATCACATTATCCATTTTAAGATTCCTCAGCTGGACAAAGGCCTCTCTCTCCTTAGAAAGGAGGTTTTGGCCTATACAACATTGGCCAAACTGGTTCATATAGGGTGTGTTTCTATTTTCCTTCACTGTGCAGTGATGTTGTTCTGCATAGTTGGCCACTAGTCAGCTCTTACAACACCCTTGGGATGAATAGGGGTGGTGACACATAATTAAATAAATAAATATTTTAGACATCTTACACAGCGCCGTTTAGTCCCAAACTAAGCAGAGCTTGTATTATGGGTACCAGACAACTGATATAAATACATAAACATACTTTTGAAACACATATTACTGAATCACACAAACATTTAGTCCGACCGGGGAATCAAACCTGAGACTTCTTGATCAGCAGCTGCATACGCTAACCACTAGACCAACAAGGCAGTCAATTAATCTGTCACCAAACTGAACACACGTACCAAAGCATGAGCGGAATCCAAGAATAGTTGTCACCATACTCATTACGAATACAGACAATGCAATATGATGACCCATACTTTGGCTGCCTATTGATACTCATTACGAATACAGACAATGCAATATGATGACCCATACTTTGGCTGCCTATTGATACTCATTACGAATACAGACAATGCAATATGATGACCCACACTTTGGCTGCCTATTGATACTCATTACGAATACAGACAATGCCATATGATGACCCACACTTTGGCTGCCTATTGATACTCATTACGAATACAGACAATGCAATATGATGACCCACACTTTGGCTGCCTATTGATACTCATTATGAATACAGACAATGCAATATGATGACCCACACTTTGGCTGCCCATTGCTTGCTTTGAGATGCTTCTACATCATATGCCTTCTGTCATGTCTTTTGAAAATGCAAATCTTGTAAGAAATTTTGAGTGGTATTATTTAAATGCAAAATGTACTCACCTGGTTTTGCCGCTTCATTTAGTGACAGTGCATTTAATTTATTGATCCCTTTTAGTTCTTCAGCCCTGTCTAAGGCCTGTGCAGCTAAACTTGTTATTTTTGCTTTTATTTCTGGATCACTTGTTTTCTAAAAATATATTATATTTTTGATGCACTCACTAATTTCACAAGTTGCACTGTGAAGGCACTTTACTTGAAAACTAGGCAAAAGTCATCATCATCATCGTTGCAATCCACTGAAACGGCAATCTACGTCCAGTAGGCCTCTCCTAAGTCACTCCACAGGTCACAGTCTGCTGCGTTTTACATACAATGCCAGCCCTATTACAGAAGTCATAATGCTGTCTGGCCACATGTAGAATATTATGTTTGACAAGATGCGGTCTTCACTTCAGTGGCTAACGCCTAATCCTATTTATAGGAGAGACTTTTTTTCAAGATTCAACCAGATTTCAACCAACGCCACACAAAAAAACCCTTTCATGCAATTTATTGGTTACTTATTAACGAGTGATGAAAATATCATTATCATCATCATCAGCCTATCGCAGTCCACTATTGGACATAGGCCTCACCCATTGCACACTACTCAGATGGATTTTGGGCTAATTATAGAAAATATAGGAAGTAAAAAATATACATACAATAGAAACAGCCAACTCCACAGCCTGCATGTACAATTGCAATGCTGAATCTTTCAAGTTGCCCTCGTCTGCTCCCAAGGCTTGTTGCATAAGAAAGTAGCATTGTTGCATTGCTCGTTCACATTCTGCCTGCTGTGCTCTATCTGGTAACAAAATAATGCATTTATGTATGGAGAAAAAACTAATAAAAAATATGCAGAAATGGTCTTTAAAAATCTAATTCAAATGATTTATTGCTTACTAAGTGTAAGCGACTGCATGATTCACTGAGTGGTTTAAGCGGTTGCCACACCTATTTCTATGCCCAGTATCGTTAGTTCAAACCTCATGTGGGATAACATTTTGTATGATTCACAAATTGTTGTTCTGAGTCTGGGTGTTCTTTGTGTCTGTTTCATGTATATTCTAATGCGGGTGTTTTTATTTAATTAAAAAAAATATCTTACTGTAATTACATCAGTACTTAGAATTTAGTGCTTTTTTCATGCCTTCAATATGAAAAAATAAAAGAAATAATGGGTTAAGCCGAGGTGGTCTCTATAATAAATAAATAATTTTAATGGACAATAACTTAAAAAAAGTGAGCATGAGTTTGCTTGTGAGAAACAAATCAATATTAGATTAAATTCTAATATTGTATTGTGATTATTAAATTTTTTTTTATAACAGTTGAGTATAACTAGAAAGTGTGTTTGTGTGCCCACATTTTAATATTAAGCGAGGAATGCTTTTGATGGTAGATGTTTATGGTCTTTGTATAGATGTAATTTGCTACTATTGTACCCAACTATACAAGGAACAACAAAAGATGATATCACTGAGATAACCAATGCAAACTCTATGTTTGTGATCGTCTAGATATGAGTCATAACCTACTCTAATAAAATTGCCACATACTTAATTTAAAAACTTAAAACGAAAAAAGATTGTACCTTTCTGTTCACTTAATACAGTAGCCCGTTCGTGGTATTCCCGTACTTTATTTCTAAGTTCCAGTTGTTTATCTGGCGGGAAACGATCCCGTATTCTATCCAGAAGTCTTGCTGCAGTCCTGTAACATTCCACAGCTTTTTCCGTCTGCCCCGCTTGATCAAATTGGACAGCGAGAGATGCAGCTTCAGTAGCATTAGCAATATCACTCATTTTAATAACTTAATACTTTTTTATTATCACCAAAATAATATAAACAATCTGATGTCATGCATGAACCTTCCAAATTCCAAAATAACAGATCACATCACAATCAAGGCAAAAGTTGTGTTTCATGTATGTGAATTTAACCATTTAAGAAAATAAAAGAAATAGAGAAAGTTAGTTTTGATTGGTGCAAGTAAGATAGATATAGTTCAATGCTCTAAATTAAACATAGAAAATTGGTTAATCACTGGAATGACTGCAATAAAGTATGAAAATATTGAAAATGTCATATGTCATTTTGTCTGTGTCAGCCGTGTCAGGTTAGATTTCGTTCGGAAATATTCCTTTCGTTGTTTTGATTTGATGAAAATGTCTAACGTAATTTCTCTGAAGAAGGTACTGTTTTGAAAGATAATTTTCAAAAGAACTATCTGCGTGACACGATACTTGTGGTAGAGATTCAAACTGTCAAGTCAACTCTGTCTAGATTATACTTCTGTGAAAGTTAAGAAATGAGCTGTAGACGCTGTGGTTGATTTACATCTACAAATTTATTAAAAACTTCACCTTTTAACTTGTATATTAGCTCATTTTACTTGGACATTTACTCATTTTATTGCAAAATTTCAACTTCACAATTTTATTCTTCGTTCAGAAATTTAACACCAGTACAAAACACTGGTAAAACTTAGTACACCAAAACAGTAAAAAATTTGGTATCTTGGTAAAATATATATTATTTTTTTATTACTCATAAGAAAACTATTCAATATTTAACGGAGGGCGTTAAAAACTTTTCAAATTTCAGAACGAAGATTTTAATTCCAATATAGTTTTTCGATTAGTGGCAAGAAAATCGAAGAAAACGTCATATCAGTGTGAAAATTGATTGTCTCGAACATTTGCAAGAATTAGCAATGAATTAATTCACTTTAGATCAACATTTTTAAAATTTAGTACGTCTAGAATATATTATTTTAATTTACTTGTAAATAACTAAGTAAATAATTTTGGCGGTTTGAATATGGCATCAGATGCTGTGACTAGTGCGGGGGCTGAAATCCGTGAGAATTTGGTAATATACTTACTTAGATATGCATTTATATTAAGGTCATAGTGTACCTAATCTAATATTTGTCTATTACGATGACCAATAAAAGTTTAAAGCAGTAAACTCTTTAATAATTCGAATGTGACCTTCGTACTGTCTATAAATGTATTTACCTTGTTCTATCACAAAGTGATTAAATTCTTTATCTGCTTCAAAATATTCATTTAGTCTATGAACACATTAAAGACTTGAGTTATGCTCTATACTATTGTGAATATAAATAACTAGCTTTCGCACGCGGCTGCGCCCGCGTCTATGTAAGTTAGCGCGGTAAAAAGTAAGTAGCCTGTCCCTATACCAAAATTTATCAAAATCGGTTCAGCGGTTTAGGCGTGAAAACGGAACAGTTACTTCCCATTTATAATAGGAGTGATTAAAAAGTTTAAAAATGATAAAAAAACTGATTTATCTAGAAGTAATCACTTGCATTAATAAAATTAGTCTATGATTTGTAACATAATTTAGATTTAAGCATACAATTTGTTTTGTAAATAAGTAGCTCAGAATTTTTATGCTTTGTTTTTATTAAATTTATTCTGTAGTGTAACAAAAAGTATTAGATTTAATTTTTTATTAAGAAAACCAACTATTTAACTATACAATATAAATTTCTGGGCTGCTGAATCTCAGTGGTAATTGCATTAAAATCAGGACAGCAGTTTAGTCGACAGAGTGTGACAGATTTTTTAAAATTAGTATAGATTTGTGCAAACTGAAACTGAATGCAAGAGCAGACCTAGCATTGGGAGGTCATGACCCTCTCCCTGATCCTCTATTGCCTTTGAAAGTTTCAAGTAAATTACAACAACACAAAATAATAATGTTTCCCGAAATTTCCTGCCTTGCACATCTAAATTGTGGAATGAACTGCCTGCGGTGTTTCCGGACCCATATGACCTTCAAAAAAAGAGTGTACTCCCATCTTAAAGGCCGGCAACACACCTGTGACTCCTCTGGTGTTTCAGGTGTGCATGGGCGGTGGCAATTACCTACCATCAAGTGATCCGTCTGCTCGTTTGCCCCTATAATATAAAAAAGATAAATGCTGAAGGAAGGCATCTCTCAAGGAAATGAACTTTTATACATTCTTTACATACAGAATATTACCTACAGTCTTTACTATCATAATTTTATGTTTTATTAGGGTTTCATAGTGGAACATTAAAAAAGTTCCATCCGTTTATCTATAACATTCTACTATAAATGTATGTAGATATAATTTCGTACAAACATATATACATTAATACATGCTAATTGCACCAAAGAAGTGGTAAAATATAATCTTGTAAAGGTTTTTTAAGCATTTTGATCCGACCCGGGAATTGAAACTGAGACCCCAAGCACAGCAAATGCATACGTAACAAGCAGTCGAAATCACTGCTTTGAAAATATAACATGTTTTTTTAGAACATTTTGTTTCAGGTGACGACTGCCGTAAAATTTCTAACAAATCCAAGCGTACAGAGATGTACGCTGGAAAGTAAAGAACGGTTCCTTCGATCCAAAGGTCTCTCTGAACCTGAAATCCAAAGAGCAATTGAGAAATGCGCTGAAATGCTAGACGTTCCATCTATGACCTCTGAACTCATGTTCTTCCACCAATCCAGACGATCTTGGTTCAGAGACAATGTGTTACCAGTTCTAGTGTACGGAGGGTTCATGTATGGATGTTACTGGTTTTATAAGGTACATAATGTTATATATAATAAGTTGTGTATCTGTTAATGATAAATGTTATTTAGTTCTGTAAATATTTTTTTTTTTATTTAAAGGTATTTTTACACAATGGATTTTGTGTTACTTATTTTTTTATTTAAATGACTGCCATGCCTGATGGAAAGCATGAGTAGTAGTTGTCACCATCATCATCATCATCAACAGCCTTTAACAGTCCACTGCTGGACAAAGGCCTCTCCTTAGAAAGGACGTTTTGGCCTACTATACCACACGAGCCAAACGGGTCACTATGCTCATTGTGAATTCAGACAATGTAGCATGGGCCTCCGGTTTCGCACTCTCCATCGAAATACGACAGCACAATTGCTTTCATTTAGGTTGGTCATCAACGCTAGGGTAGTACTGTCCCGGTCGACCCGATCCTTTAGTGCCGCTCTATTCCTTTGTTCTAAACTATTTGTAATGAGATTTTGACAGACCTCCCTCCAGTTTGAATTCACGTTTACCATAAAATATTTACCATACTGCAGTATCTTAAAATTGAGACAACATCATAGTTATTTTGTATACCCGATGGCTTGACGTCGAATATAAGGCGCGAATATAATTCACAATCGATTTGTTTAATATATGACGTTTTTATCTATGAATTCCTATTGTGACAATTCACTATTGTTTTCTGTTTTTTCATCACATCTAGTGAGGCCATGGTATTTCGAATTCTATGCAAACATTTTTTAGCACAATTAGTCTAGACTACAATCAGGGGTATGTCACTCCGCAGTTTAGGTATAGTCGGCCGCCTGCCTGCCCGGACGAGTATGCCGGTCGACTAGACATTGTCAGAACAGGTAAGAGTTACACGATAGAAAGGGAGAGACGCAACGGTAGGTAAATATAATTGTAGTTGATTCGGCGCTGTGCGATCTGAATTGAAATTTATCTTTTAACGCCTAGGGTCCCGATTTCTTTAATTTACTTTTCGGAGTGAGCCTTCTTTACGAGTACTATTATGTATTCTGTGCTACAATAAACACACACAAAAAAAAATGTCCAGACATGAAAACAAAAAAAACTAGTTTAATTTTTGAACTATATATTTACGAAGATGACGTTTGTCTTGAAATCGTTTTTCTATACCTCATAAAATTTGTATTTTTGTTATCACTAATTACTCCCGTAGAACTAAAGAAGAAAAAGCGGTCTGTCATTCGGATAATAAGCTGTGTTTTTTCCGTTGTTATTTTTAATTTGTTATCATAATATAATATACAGGTTATATTATTGATTAATTTACTTTATTTATATATATATATATGTGTGTGTAAAAGTTTCTGTAAGTATTTTCTTATTTCTATTATTAAGTATATATTTATTTAAATTCATTCTTACCTAAGATAGTATGGCTCCGATTGTGGAGCCAACTCCCCCTATTCCTCCGGATCCTCCTGACCCCGAAAGATTAGGTCAATCTAGTCCTCAAGTGGCTTCTCGCGGTAAGCATCGCCTTGCTTCTGAGGATGCTATCCGCCTCGGGGAGCCGCAGGAAAAGCGGAAAACCACAGAAAATTGCATGGTAATTCCAGCTGTTGAAAACTTATACGTACATCCATGTATTACTATTGGTGTAAAACTCTATGAGCCCTTAGATAAAGGTCCATTCTTAGTTCACGTTTCACAGATTGAACCAAACCTATCTTCCGGTTACACCATACGCCCATTAAAGTTTGGTCAGTTTTTACATTCTTTTAAAATAAAGAATATAGCAAAAGACGGTATTAAAAAAGTGGGTAGGAATAAAATTTCGGTAGAATTCTTATCAGCTGAAGATGCCAACAATTTTTTAAATAACCCTATTCTAAATACCCACAAATACGTTGCAACAATCCCGACTTATAATATTACGAAAATGGGTGTGGTTCGCCAAATCCCGTCGGATTGGTCAATGACGGACTTTGTAAGCTCAATAGTTGTTCCAGACGGATGTGGTGAAATTTTAAAAGCTAGAAGGCTCAATAGAAAATCTTCAGAAAACGACAAAACAGTATGGATCCCTACTCAGTCTGTTGTGCTAACTTTCCGTGGACAAACCCTCCCTAAAAGAATTTTTAGTTACTATTCTTCCCTCCCAGTAGAGTTATATATATAATTTCCCAACTATACAGTGCTTCCTTTGTTGCCGCTTTGGTCACACTAAGTTACAGTGTCGGTCAAAGCCACGTTGCTTTCGGTGTTCTCAGCCCCACTCTGGGGAGTCTTGTAATGTGGTCGAGGCTGAAGCTTCCTGTCTTCACTGTTTTGGTAAACATTTCGCTACCAGCAGTGCTTGCCCAGAGCAGGGGAGACAAAAAAGTATTAAAACATTAATGTCTCAAGAAAATTTAAGCTATGAGGAGGCAGCCAGACAGTTTCCTCAAGTTAATAAGTTATACTCCAGAATAGTTGATCAGCCTTCCCCTCCTTTCACGCTTTCCTCACCTTCGTCATATTCCCAACAGCCCCCTGCATCTGTACCTACTGTTTCTTATAAAAAGACCGTAACTTCTTCCCCACGCCCTAGGGCTCCTTTGGGAAAATCTTACGACAAGGCTGCTCATCAAGCCCTTGTTTCTGAAGATTCGCCATCCCTTCCAAATGGCTATCTTCTTCAACGTTTTCGCCCAGACGCTAGTTCCCCACAAGACGAAAATCTATTAGAACTTTTGTTAACAATAGTTGTCAATTTAATTTCAAATAAAAAATCCTCCTTACCGCCCAACGTTGCCCAGAAACTTTCTCAGATACTTTCCTTCTCTTCTAATTATGCCAGTAGTTCTTCAATGGAATGCGAAGAGTCTTCGTCCTAAGAAATATGAGCTTATTAATTTAATTAATTCTTTTGGCCCATCAGTTATTGCCATTTCTGAGACATGGTTTGTTCCTGGATCTCGATTTCGGGTCCCGGGATACTCGTGTCTTCGGAGTGACAGAGACGATGGATACGCAGGCTGTGCCTTATTTATTAAGCATTGCCTTCCCTTTTATCAAATCTCTCTCCCCCCTATTTCCCCAAGAATTAATATTATAGCCGTAAGGGTTTTTAACATTACTTTTCTTTCTGCCTATATCCCTCATCCTCACTCTAGTCTAATCCCTGATATTTTATTAATTATTTCCTCGGTCCCTTCACCAATCATTTTAATGGGTGACTTTAACGCTCACCATTCTTCTTGGGGTTCTAGTCATGATGATCCCTTTGGTCTCTCCCTTTTAGAAATTCTGGATGACTCTAATCTATGCATTGTTAATAATGGCTCTCCTACTAGAAGAGTTCTTCCTTCTCAGAACCCTAGATCAGCAGTCGATCTGTCAATATGTTCTGCATCTTTGGCCTCTGTCATTTCCTGGAGCATTCTGTCCCACACATATGGTAGTGACCATTTCCCCATTATCATGTCGTTAGCTAACAGGGTTTCCCCCGTGCGTAGTTCTAATTCAACTTTTAAATATAGGATAATAGAAACCAATTGGCATGCATTTGCCTCTTGCCTCGAAAACAAATTAGCTGACCTCCCTTTTCCTACTTCTGACAATCAAATAAATTGTTACTCATATTTTATTAATGCTATGAAGTCCAGTGCTGATCAAAATTTTCCTCTCAAAAAACCTTTTAGCTCCAAAGTGTCAACTCCATGGTGGGATTCTGAGTGCTCGGCTGCTATTCGGGAAAGGAAGAATGCAGAGAACTCATATAATCATAACATGACTGTCCAAAATTTTATGAACTACCAAAGAAAAGCTGCTCATGCAAGGAGAATTTTTTCTTATCTTCTTAAAAAGAAAGAAGGGTGGATCCAATTTTGTGAGAATCTTTCTCCAAGGACCCCTTCTTCCGTAGTTTGGAAACAAATCAAACGTTTCAGAGGAACCTGTAATCAATCCGAAATTACGAGCTATGATCCCTCATCCTCGCTGGAATCCTTTTCTGACAAGCTAGCTCCTCCTTTCGTTCCAAATTTCAATCGCTTGCCTTCATTATCTGGCCCTATCCCATCACTAAATAGTTTCGACCATTCTTTTTCATTTCCTGAACTCCAATTGGCGCTTGATGGTTTGATTGATTCTTCTCCTGGAATGGATGGGATTCCTTATTCTTTTTTGAAAAAATCTTCTGATAAAAGCCAAGAATACTTTCTAAATCTAATAAACAGTTTTTATGAGTCTGATTCTGTTCCCCAGGCTTGGAGACATCAAATTGTGATCCCAATTCTGAAACCCGGTAAATGTCCACATGATCCAAATAGTTACAGACCTATAGCTCTGTCTTCTGTTTTATGCAAAGTTACTGAACACATGATAAAACATCGTCTTGAATGGCTCGTGGAAAACAGGAATTTGTTAGGAAGATCTCAATACGGTTTTAGAAAGGGTAGAAGTACGATGGATAGTCTTGCCCTATTATCCACTGACATTCGCATCTCTTTTCTCAATAAGGAATATTTAGGAGGGGTTTTCCTTGACATAACGTCAGCGTATGACAATGTTCTTACCCAACTCGGAGTTCCCAAAAAACTGGTCTGTTTTATTTGCAGTTTATTTTCAGAAAGATCTATTACCATCAAAAATGGGGACTTTTCTTTATCACCTAGAAAGGTTTGGAAGGGTTTACCTCAGGGTTCAGTGCTTAGTCCCCTCTTATATAATCTTTATACTTATGACCTAGAGTTATCTATACCTCCAAATGTTCAAGTTCTCCAATACGCTGATGACCTAGCTTTGTATTTTTCAAGTAAATCTATTGAGGCAATTGTTGGTCATTTATCTAGTGCGCTCAATATGTTAATGGATTGGCTTAATCATCATGGTCTTTCTTTGTCGGTCTCTAAAAGTTCAGTAGTGATTTTCTCCAGGAAGCGAAGGATTCCCCAAGTTAACATCTCGGTCCTTGGTGAAATTATTCCACAGCAAGAAAAGGTTAAGTTCCTTGGGATGTGGCTAGATACCAGATTGTCGGGCGTGTCTCATATCGATTATGTTTTAGCAAAGTGCGAAAAAAACATCAATGTTCTTCGCTCCCTTTCTGGAGTTTGGTGGGGCTCTCATCCCTTTTCACAAAAACTTCTATACAACGCTATAATTCGCAGTCACCTAGATTACGGTGTTTTTGTTTTGGATCCCATAAATAAATCCGGTCTTCAAAAACTTGACAAAATTCAGTCCAAATGTCTTCGTATTATTCTCGGAGCGATGAAAACTTCTCCCATCAACGCTATGCAGGTTGAATGTTGTGACCCTCCTCTTACTCTTCGTAGACAATTTCTTGCTAACAAATTCTTTTTTAAGGCTATCCAAAATTCTGACCATCCTCTACTTCCTAAATTGGATCAACTATCGAACTTACTGAATTCCCAAAATCCGCGTTCTAGTAAACCGACCCCATGTCTCCTTCTTGCTTTCTATCAATTTAACCGCCTTCCTAACCCCTTATTCCAATGTTCGACCCCTCCTCTGTTTGATACTCCTTTTGAAGCAATATTATTTCAACCAAATGTCATTCTGGACTTCGGAATACACAAGTGCTCATTAGAAGCGAATAGTCTATTTTCTAATAAAATTACCTCCAATTATAAGAATTGGTGCCTAATTTTTACTGACGCTTCCAAAATCTCAGCCAATGGCCCAGTTGGTGCTGCTGTTTGGATTCCTTCTACTAGCATAATTTTAAATTATAAATGTCCCTCTGCTTCTTCTGTCTTCACAGGTGAGTCTATAGCTATTTTGGAAGCTGTTTCTTTCATAAAAGCCCATAATTTAAACAATAGCATAATTTTTTCAGATTCTAAAAGCTGCCTCCAATCTATTCTTTCAAATCCGTTCCGACTAAATCCCAGATCTCCTATTATCTTTAAGATTAGACAACTTTTATTTCAATGCCAGGAATTAGAAATGAACGTTGTCTTGGCTTGGATTCCTGGTCACTCAGGAATTTCAGGAAACGAGACTGCAGACTCATGTGCGAAAAATGCTATTTATGCTGGTGCTCAGGATTATTCACAAATATACTCCTATGATATCTGTTCATCCCTTAAATCGTGGCTGTTAGATTCTTGGTCTAGATTGTGGCTTATGTCTAAAACCGTCAAGGGTCAATTTTATGGTGACATTCAACCAGAAATTCCTCTCAAACCCTGGTTTTCCAAATTTAGAAAATTAAATAAAGGCATTACTTCCACAATTTGTCGGTTAAGACTGAACCACTCATGTACCCCGGTCTTTTTGGCAAAGCTCCGAATTAGGGATAGTTCTATCTGCGAATGTGGACTTGACGAAGGAACTGCGAACCATATATTTTTTAATTGCCCCAGGACCAGATTTCCCATTTATAAATTTATTCCTGCTCATATTCCTCTCCCCACTTCCCTGAAATTACTTTTAACGCGCGTTTTCACTCCTTTTGTGTATATCCTAAGCAAATTTATTACTGCAAACAAAATTAAATTATAATTTCAGAAACATATATTTATATCTTGTCGTATTTTTATGTGTATTTACATTACTAGTTGCTATATTATGTTGTATTACTTTCTTATAAGATAACAAATTAATACTGACTCTCACTCTTAAACAGTGTTTTTTTCTGGCTCTACACAGCTCTACATTCAATAAATCCTTTGACAGATTGTCTTTCAAATACATGACATTGGCAAAGTTGTGGTTACACTCTTCCACAAAGCCATTAACCAAAAGTCAAGTCAACTAAAGAACGCATAATTAGTGTCATCTATCAAAGATATGCCAAACTATTGAGTAACTGTAATTGAGTCACTCTCACTACTCAACATTAACTTTAAGGCAGCGATGTGCTAGAACGTGATAATCGCCTAGTCGGTGGTTCATGTTGGTATGACCGACACTCGGAGGGGATCTCTCACTGCCGGCCGTCGTTCGTTCCATGGCCGACAGCGAAAGCTCATTTATAGCGGTCGCAACCTTCTGCGAGGACGTAATCACGCAGAAGGAGGCGGCGGAGAAGGCCCGGGAGGACGACATCCAATCGGACCTGATTCGCCGCCGGCGACTCGGGCGGCGGAGGCGCGAACATCTGCGCCTCATGCCGCCTTGAGTGTGGCCGCGGGTGGACGGGACGGGTTTTCCCTCCACCCGCATTATGTGGTCAGCCGCGAGGGGGCGGCGTCGGTGTGTGCCGGACGCCGCCTAAGAGAGGGTCGTCGAACCAGAGACGGTGCCCGCATCAGGAGCGGGCAGGCGCTGGAGAAGTTCAGAAGGAGATCCCACCCTGGACTTCTCCTCCTCCTAAACGGAGAAGCGCGGAGAGGGCACACTGTGTGGTTTTTAGTCGGTTCAAGTCCGACACACCACCCCGCCCTACCGGTGGGGTGACGGTCCATGATGATTTTCCACACATAAAAAAAATTAAAAAAAAATGGTATGACCGACACCCCTCCCTATTACTGTATATTAATATATATATTACTATTACCTGTTTTATTGAGGGTCGTACTTTTTTTAGCTTTTTAATTATTTTCGTTCTCTATGTTAGTATTGATGGAAGTCGGTTCAACTTTGAAAAATACCTTTCCACAGTATTACGAATCAAAAAAACACTTAAAAATCTAAAGTCAGGGGTACTAGTCTTATGATCGTTTTCAGAAATTCCCCGAAATTTAAGGGACCACTTAGAGTTAGAAGTTCTTATTTGCGTTTTCACCAACCTTGTGTCCCCACACTTAGTGCTTAGATGTCTTTTAAAATATTAAGAAGGTTCAGGAGACGATTTAAGTATAGTTCGTGAAAACGGGCATTAGTCTAACTTGTTCCCTAATCCTCTCTTCGCTGTTAATCAATTGTGCTCTATAATTTACAGAACTACGTCAGACATCTGTTGTTCGTGGAGCAACCGAAACGAAAATCCACAGCGGACTGTCTTGACGAACTGCGCAAGAGTCTGGATATATTGAACGCTAACGTGACGTCACTGCGAGGCGAGATACAAGCCAACACACAACAGAGCACGCTGCGGTCGCAACTAGACAATGTTAAATCGGACCTCGCCAGTGTCAAAGGCATACTGCTCAATAGGTAAGATGTGTATGTATTAATACAATTATAATCTGAAGGTTTGATTATTTTATTCATATCTTTTTTTTCAAGCCAAAGAGTTGGTTTCGTTGAACGAACTAAAAGTACTGGTCCGATTTCTAAAAATATTTAAGTGTCAGATAGCTCAGTTATCGAAGAAAGCTTATAGTCTATGTATCATCACGCTACGACCAAAATGGGCGGGGTATCAATGAAAAATGTTGCTAAAACGCGGGGGGGGGGGGGGGTTTAAAGTTGTATGACGTATGTAAGAATTGTTCCCCTTTAAAATTTAAAAATCCGCCACAAAATATGTCTATCTTTTAAGGCAAGCTCACAATAAATGTTTTTTTGGGGAATCAATTTGTTGCCGGTGTATAACATAACGCTACGGGGGTCTCAGTCGATGCCGCGGGGGTCAGCTAGTATAATATAAAACATATATTCAAAAATATAAGTACTGTATAAGTTTTGTTTCAGTTGTCTAGTTATCAAAATACAGCTTCCTCGATAAATGGATTTTCTAATAGTAAATAGTTTTTTCAAAACGCACTATAGTCGTCACAAAATAAGAAGCCCGGTTTGACATTTGTCATCGTGGCGTAACTAATACGATTATATTCGTGTTTTTGAGTACATTTTTTCAATATCAAGTTAAACTTGATGCTTATTTAAGATATGCGTTGTGATAGTGTATGGGTAACATAGTAATTAAATTAAATAGGATTATGAATTTGATTTTTCAATTTCTTACATGTGGCATGTCAAAACGGGCTTCTTATTTTGTGACGACTATAGTAAGATTAGCGCGTCCAAACCAACAAACTCTTCAGATTTATAATATCAATATAAATTACAATAATATACATTTTCTTATTTTATATTATTTCAGAAACCAATTCCCTGCTTTAAAAACCCGATCTGATATCCCGTCAATACCAGCTTGGCAACGGCAATCGCAGGAAGCTTCTACAGAAGCAACTTCAGAAGATAAAAAGAAAACGCACAGAAGTAGAAGTCAGCGGTCAGAATCTGGCGGCTCGAACTCTAGCGAGGGGGAACAGGCGACAAAGAATAGTGACAGCAGCTTGGAGATCATGTGAGCGGTGTTAATAATACGCAATGTAAAATAAAACATACTTCTAAGCATGGGTTCATTGATACTACATTCTGCATGTGTGGTGACTCCTACTAACTCGTGGAAATTTCCATAGAAAATAGTCCTGTGATTGTTAAGAGATCTTGAAAAAGATACGCAAATAAATTGATTGTGTGTAAAGTCGGTTTACGGACGATAATTTTACGTGATAATGTCATATGAAATCAGTAACTTTCACTTCACTTTGGGGCTGTCCATTAACCACGTGAGGCTTGAAGGGGGGTGGGAGGGGCACAAAAAATCACGAAATATCACAAGGGGAAGGGGGGTGTAGTAATATATCACGTGTATTTATTTTTCTGAAATTTTTTGCATTTCTTTCATTATTTTTATGTCAGTCAACTTGCAACCTTTGTACTCTATCTCTGAACGTAATTATTGTAGTCTTTAATTTTCTATATAAATTAGTTGAAGCAAACCTGTACTTTATTAATATTAAAAGAAATAATTGTAGATGCTAAAAAATACATGTTATATAGGGGGGGGCGCGGGGTGGGGGTAGTCTTAAGCCTCACCATGTATCACCAATGGGAGGCGGGGTTAAAAAAGCAAAAAAAAAGATCACGTGATTAATGGACGACCCCTTTATAAATAGTTGACAAAACAGTTTAAGTGTAGGACGTGTGCTGCCGCTGTCTCTCTTCTACTCGAACTGTCGAGTCCGAGTAGAAGAGAGCAGTCAGCCGACGGGCTGATCATGTCTTTCTGTAGCTTGTTCTGCGCTCTCACTTGCACGCTCAAGCATAACGTAATAATGTATCGTGCTTGTTCGTGCGTGCAGCCGGTGTTCATCGATTTATAATACGTAATCACGTCAAAAAATGACGAGTCGAAAGCGAACCTACTTACACAGACGGACATCTGATTGTTACTGTGGTATCCAAATAGTCTTAATAAGATACTCTTTATGGAGCAAATGCAATCGCACTAAACAATCCGATTTAATATAACATATATTATTAAAGGGATACATTGTGTAAAACATGAAAAAAATATCTATAATATTGAATATGGTCACTATAAGATGTTGTTAGGTTAGCTAATTACATAATAATATAAACAGAAGGTTCCATAAGAAGGTACTGAAAAAATTAGAGGACTTGGTATGACATGCATCTCACACCTTTTCTTATTTTTGTTTGTGGTATTCCCCTTTTTCTTTCTTTCTTCAAAGTTCGATGAGTATCATTTCTTCTGGATGTAATTTATTTTAGATCTATATAGATACTAGTTGACCCAGCAAACTTCGTATCGCCCAACTTTAAAATTCCAGAACTTGATCGCAGCGCCACCTACCGGGTCCAATTGCGAATCTAAACCATTCCCAGATCCCCTTGAACACACACAAAAAATTCATCAAAAGCGGTCCAGTCGTTTGAGAGAAGTTCAGTGACATACACACTCACAGAAGAATTATATATATAAAGATATTAGCTGATGTCTCTCTCGCGGCTCGCGACTCGCGGCTATTTCATCCTTCATTACTCAGACTTAGTGCATAAACACACAAAATTTTATAAGAATCGTATCCAACTGCTACTGGAGGAGGAGTATAGCAACTAACATTGTGACACGAAAATTACCTAATTCATCTTTTTTGGGTTTCGTAGTTTTAGTTTTCTGCACTCCTCCTCCTAGATCTCCTGACTGCCTCGTTGGTCTAGTGGTTAGCGTATGCGGCTGCTGATCAAGAGGTCTCGGGTTCGATTCCCGGGTCGGACCAAATATTGTTTGTGTGATTCACAAATATTTGTTTCGGAGTCTGGGTGTTTAATATGTATAATATGTATGTATTTACAAAAAAAAGTATGTTTATGTATTTATATCAGTTGTCTAGTACCCATAACACAAGCTCTGCTTACTTTGGGACTAGATGATGCTGTGTGTAAGATGTCCAAAATATTTATTTATATATTTTATTTATATAAACTTTAGCTGTGTCAAATTTCATACTCCTCCGTTCGCATAATTTTCCTACAAAGTTTTTGCTTCACGTATTAATATGTACACTCTTATGAAATACTTTTTCTGCCTTTTCAGCACCTGATGAGCTTGTGAAGGGATACGCATAAAGTCCAAGCCAGTTCAGCCAGGCTTATTAAGCAAGCCAAACCAAGCGTTGTCCAAACGTAAGCAAACCGATGCAAGACAGTTTGATGCTATGTGTAACTCTAAAAACTCTGTGAGTTCTTCAATCTCTTTAAGTGTGGACGTTCCTTAATATTAACCGATAATGTTTTAAACTAGTAATTTTTATTTTGTTATCCCTTGTTGCTTCCTCTGGTGATATTAATTTCTTGTTTATTGTACTACTGAGTTCAAAATAGTGTACAAATACTAGTGTAATATAAATAGTTTTATTTTAATTTGATAATAACAATTGTTAAGGGGATTTGGTTGGAATCAAGTTTTTATAAATTTTAGGTTGTATACTAAATGTAAATTTTAATTATTCTTTGAGAGGCATATTTTTTGACTATGGTTCATTCGCGTTTAGAAAATAGTGACGTGTCGATGAGTGTGGCCAATTCTAAAATCTCTATTTTCTTGTATAATATTTTACTTCGCATTAAGATGACGTCATAGCCATATATTTGTTAGTTTTCTAATAACCTTTACATTTAAAGATTGTCAACATAAATAGGAGAGCACGTTCGTATTGGATTTGTAGGAAGGGTTTGATCGATGATGAAGCGTCACTATTTTCTTAACGCGAACGGACTGGAGTCAATAATTTTGTATGAGGATTGTTGAGTGTAGTGCATTGAATTGTAGCTTATGGTTTTAAGTGATCTACAATATGTAGAGAAGAGTTTTTTGGTAATTAAACCTTTTCGATGTGTATTAACTTGTTCCATTTTGAATATGCCATGCTATTGACTACAGAATTTAAATAATCTAAAGTCTATCTCATGTGTACTACTTAGGGGCAAATGATTTATTATGTAAGACGACATTTACCCCCTCTCTCCTAAATAAGAATGGTCGGATTTCCTCCCTCTATTTAATATTTATTACGTTAAAATCTAAACGAAAAAATGAATATACTTTTGGCTAGTATTGATGTTTATTTTTGAAAGTAACAAGTTTTGGGATCTTTTTTTTGCAAAAGCAAAAATAAGACACATTCGACTCCCCTTTCCCCCTAAATCACCTTACATAATTAATTAACGGCCCCCTTAAGCATTGGTTAATTAGTTTAAAAAAATATACACTATTTCAAAAAGACATCTCGTATCTTGATGTCACCCAGTTTAATATCGCTATTAGGCTCTGTGACTTTAAAACAATAAAGTTGATATGTTTTGAATAATAATAACGAAGCACGACTCCATTGATTTCTTTGTTACCAAAGTCGAATAAATTTATGACAATGTATAACACAATTGTGAGAACTAGATGTAAAGTTTTAGTTTCTACGATGTGATGGTTTTTAGAATATACGGTTAAATTGTATATAATATTTCTGTTGTTCTTGATAAATTATATAATCCGATATAGTTAACGTATTTTATTTTTAAATTGAGCAGCATTATGAATATTCTGATTGGACGTACTTATGTGACAAGGAACCAATTCACACACATGACAAATTGAGATAATTATCTCTGTCTTCTTATAGATAGGGTTCTTAATAGGATTAGCAAGCTAAGGTGGCAATGGGCTGGCCATATATGCGCTAGAATCGATAACCTTTGGGGTGCATTGGTTCTTGAGTGGGGACCGCGTCTCGGCAAACGTATTGTAGGATGATTTGCGCAAGACGGCTGGCAGGAACTGGATGCGAGAAGCCGAGGATTAAACCAAGTGGCGTGCAATTGGAGAAGTCCAATTGAATGTCCAGCAGTGGACTGCGATAGGCTGATGATGATGTGTGTCGATTGGTTCCTTGTTGCATAAGTAGGTCTTATTAAATTTCAACATTGCTCTAAATTCTTTTTATTTGTCGAATTATTTTAGAGAAAAAGGTTATCAATGTCTTGAAATGCTGGGCACATGCTGCAATCAAATTTCGCATTGGTCTGTATTCTTTAGTACTGCTGATAATGCGGTCGGATTATATAATGTATCAATAATATTAAATTTTCAAAGTAATGTATACGCATAATCATGTTTTCTTTAGACTATTTAGTAATTTTAACAAGGTAAATAAAATAATATATAAATATATTTTTAGTGTGTCATGATTATGACTGTTGATTATATTATAAAACTGAATAGTTTGAGTCATCTAAACAGATAAATAAAATGGAAGTATTTGTTTGTAATCACAAGATAATAGCTTCCCACTAAATGCATATAATACTTACATCAAATTATACATATTTTTTTGTCCGTCTATCTCATGTCATATAAGGAGCACCTTGGCTACTTTTAGACTAACTTCGCCGTGGGGCTTCGTTTGTTTTTATAGTTCTTCCTCTTGATTGATCAGTCTAGTGTAAGACTGTTGTATATATGTACAACATTCCAATGTGTCGGTGTTTGATGTACTCTCGTCGTGATAAATAAACCAATGATAATAACTATATAAAATGTTTTATTTGTTTAACATCAAATTGTTGAATGGTCGATGACGGTTGGGGTATAAGAGTTGGAGAGGAGACCGCGTCTCCGCAAACGTATTGTAGGCCGCCCACAGGCGCAGGATGGCTGGCAGGAGCTGGATGCGAGATGCCCAAAATCGATCAGAGTTGTGTGCAATGGGAAAAGCCTATGTCCAGCAGTGGACTGCGATGCACAGGCTGGTGATGATGTTGAATGGTTCTTTAGAAAAGTTTTATTACGAAACCATAATTTAGACAAACGAAAAAACTAAAACCCGGCGATGTTAATACTATTGTCAATTTTTTATAGCCTATGACCCTATGTCAATCTATTGACACCTTAATTATTAAATTCTGTCCAGTAATTTAGGCGCTACGGTGAACATATAGTAACATACATAGACTTCCAAAATTTGCTATTTGACTTCGCAGTAGTCGGGTAAAAAAAAAGTGAATCATATCCAAAAATAGGATATTCATGAGATATCACTTATCTACCTTTCGATAGCATTTCAACTAATTTTATTATTGATAATTGAACTTTCTTTCACGGAAATGGAACACGAGATTTCGTTGGAATTAATGTGGTCATGTATTATTACCTCATTAATTCCTATCACCAGTAATTCATAACGTCCCACTATGGGCTCAGGTCGCCTCTCATAAGAGGGTTAAGGCCATACGTCCCCACGCTTCTCGAGTGCGGATTGGGACTGGTAAGACACGTAGTAGCTACGTGATCTCGTCGTTGGATGTTTTTAAGTCGCCTGAAGGCGTTCAACCAGGGGGGTGTCACTGCGCACTTTAGGTGTAGTCCGCCGCTTGCCTGCCCGCGTGGGCCATTCCGGTATACGTAGTGTTACATACTCTTTGATTCCGGTACGTTGTCGCCAATCGCTCTCGAGCATTATTAAAAAAAAACTTTTCGATACCCACAATGGCTTCTAATAACAAAACCTTGATCTTCTGATTCATGTTAAAAATATATGTAGTTCTGTTTACGGATGTCTGAATCAAAGATTTTAGGTGTTAGGTAGGAACTAATCTTTTCTTGTCGTACGTAAATACATAGGTACGACGCTAACAGATATTTCGATGTGATATTATTATATCACATCGAAATATATACACTTATTTTTCACTAAAGTGCTAGAGAAAAAGTAATTATACCTATATTAAAATTATTTTTAAAAGAAGACATACCTGATTACGTCAGAACATAAGAGTTACACGATGGAAAGAGACGAAATTGTAGGTAAATATAATCGTAGGTGCTTCGGCGCTGTGCAATCCGAATGGAACTTACTGTAATAACACCAAGGGTCCCTATTTCTTTGAATTACTTTATGGAGCGAGTCTTATGTACTGGTACAGTCAGCGTCATAATGATATTGGCGTTCAAAGTGGTCAAAATGATGTGAAAAACAATAATTCAATTTTATGTTGGCTCGTAAGGTGCTCAAATTGTTGTACGCATTCAGAGTGGTCAAAAGATCTTAGCAATCAGTTGTCAATAATATGTTAGCTGACAGAGTGTTCAAATTTATGTTACCAAATAGGTTGTTCATTGGTATCTAAGCATACAAACTAGTCAAAAATATCTTAGCAATAAGGAGAAAGCAACGTTATCACCCACACATAGAGTATACTTTGCAGTTTCACTACATAGTATAAAACAAAGTCGCTTCCGCTCTCTGTCTGTCCCTATGAATACTTAGATCTTTGAAACTACACAACGGAATTTAATTTCGTTTTCTTTAATAGATAGAGTTCAAGGGGAAGGTTTATATGTATAATACATGCTTAATGTAGTAGAGAAGCATTGATAATTTTAGAGGTTTCTAATGTGATGTCGTAAATAAACCCATTTTTTACGCTTACATTGTAAACGCTGACTTTACCCTACGAGATAGATCAAAATAATGTACTACAGTATTGTACACCTTAAAAAGTCTAACGTAAATCCTATCCTATTACGTATATCCTAACGTAAATGCGATTTGGGAATCGTTACGGGATAATATGCAAGCTGTAATAAATGATAACAATAACTCATCTTCTGATTATAGTGATTAGCATAGAACATAAGTCATCTTCTGATAATTCGGACTCTGAACAATCAACTAATAAAAGCAACAATGAGGACAGTACATAGGAAGAACCAAACAAAGACATTAGTCTTTCAGGTGAAACACTTGGCAGTGTTTGAGAGTTAAAAAAATACAGAGTACTAAGCCCGCTAAAGATGTTAGAGGAAGAAAGAGGTTTAGTTATAGTAATGTGGGTGTTGAAACCGGTACAAATCCATGTGTAGACCGGCCATTATAACATATAAAGAGGCTTTAAATGGCATAGAATCAAGAAAATGGTGTAACGCTTTACAGGAGGAATCGGAAAATCATTTGAAGAAAACGAAGCTTGGAAAGTAGTGGACAAGCCAAAACAAACAACAGAGGTTAAGTGTAAGTGGATGTTCAAGAAAAAAGTGGACAGTTGTGATACTGTGCGATATTATGGTCAGTTAGTCGCCAAGGGTTTTACACAAAGACCAGGCACAGACTATACAGAAACATTCTCACCAGTGGACCGTCACTACAATAAGACTATTGCTTGTATTGAGTGTTAAATATAATCTAGAAATAACTCACCTTGATGTAACCACAGCTTTTTTGAATGAGCATTTGAAGATTAGTATATATGAGTTTACTATACAATTTGGAATGTCATAAACAGAAAGTATTAAAACTAAAAAAATCGGCCATGAGCGTGTCAGACAGAAACCATTTCAACTCTAGAGGAATTGCAATTAGAAAACATACGTCACCCTCCTACGTATTCGCCAGACCTTGCTTCAACGGACTACCATTTTTTTCGTAATTTGGACAATTTTCTACGTGATAAAAAGTTTTCTTCCCAGGAGGCAGTACAAAATGCTTTCACACAGTTTGTAGAATCTAGATCACTAGAGTTCTATCGCAAAGACATAAATGACCTTCCTACTAGATGGCAGCAGTGTATATAGAATAATGGTAGATATTTTGATTAAATAAATATGTTAAATAATAAAATCCCCCACGCACATAAAAGGGGTTCCTCAGTCACCCATAATGATACGTGGATTTAAAATCGTATCCAATAGATAACTGCTACTTTTACGTATTAATGTGTTAATTTATGATGTTTTCCAAGGAAGCGCCTTTTACAACTGAAGCCTCTATAACTTCTGAACTAAAAAAGTCATCTAATCTGCTACAGTTTTCCTTTAAAGTTCATTATATAGACCACCATCACGAATTTTTCCAGATTTTTTGCGCCGTTTAGCTTTTAAACTGTAACTTTGTAACTTTGTAACTGTAACTGTGTAACTTTTTTGTAAAAACAGGGCGTCCCCCCCACCCCTGTGGGGGGGACGCCCTGATTTTACAAAAAAGTGCCCTTTAAAGTGGAGTTTCTCTTGTTTTCAAAAGACCTATCTAATAATGGTATTATTAGATAGGTCTTTTTATTGTATTATTAGATGATTTTTTTCAAAAAAAATCATCTCCACTTTACGTGTAGGGGAGGTACCCCAAGTAAAAATATTTTTCATAATTTTATTGTAGCACTTTTTTGTCGTAATTACAACACATATCAATTTGGTCAAATCAAGCATTTTGGTTTTTTGGTTTACGGGTTATGTCAATGCTGAATGGGCATCATATTGTGTGGACCGTAAGTCTTGTACTGGATACATATTCTAGATGTGTGGTAGTGTCATGTCTTTTAAGTGTAAAAAACAACCAAGGCAAGTAAATAAGCCATTTACTTGAGAAGCTTATAGTTGGAATTAGAATGCAGAAATGAGTCACCTATTCAAAATATGTGTTGGTATAATCCACAAATAAATTATTAAAAAAATTATATTAAAAATTTCTAAATCTTTACTGCAGGTTATTAAAATTTGTAGTTTATGTTACTTGTAAAATGTTGTCAGTATTGGCTATAATATAAAAAAATATTATGTTTTTAAGAAACATTGACTTGATATGTGTTCCAGTAAAATAATCCTATTAATATTATAAACGTGAAAGTTTGTGAGTATGTATGTGTGTATGTTTGTTGCTCTTTCACGCAAAAACTACTGAACGGATTTGGATGAAACTTTACCGTAATATAGCTTATATATATATCCGTTTTGTATGCAATAAGTGAAAGTACTTATTTTATCAAACTTTTTTATTTCTGTTACTTGAAGTAATCACCCATGCAATCGACGCATCTTTGCCAATGCATTGGCAGTTTATTGATACCCTTCTTGTAAAAATCAGTTGGACGAGAGGCAACAAACTCTTCAACGGCATTTTGTACTGCCTCTCGGGAATTGAATTTTTTACCCACTAAAAAGTTGTCTAAAACTAAAAATTGTTACGTGCGACGAAAAATGGATTCTGTTCGATAATCGAAAGCGCTCAGCAAGTTGGTTAGACCCTGGTTCAGCACCAAAGCAATGCCCTAAACCAAAAATGACGCCTAAAAAGGTGATGGTCACTGTTTGGTGGTCAAGTGCGGGTGTGATTCACTACAGCTTTTTACAAAACGGCATGAGCATTAATGCAGATGTGTACTGTGAAGAACTGGAGAGAATGATGGAGAAGCTTGCACATCTGCAACCAGCTTTGGTCAATCGGTCGTCCCCACTGCTCCTTCACGACAACGCGCGACCCTGCGCAACAGACAGTCTCCAAGCTGCAAGAGCTGGGGTTGGAAGCTCTCCCTCATCCGCCATACTCACCAGACCTTGCACCTACCGACTATAACTTTTTTCCTAAATTTAGACAACTTTTTAGTGGGTAAAAAATTCAATTCCCGAGAGGCAGTACAAAATGCCTTTGAAGAGTTTGTTGCCTCCCGTCCAACTGATTTTTACAAAAAGGGCATCAATAAACTGCCAATGCGTTGGAAAAGATGCGTCGATTCGATTGCATGGGTGATTACTTCGATTAACAGAAATAAAAAAGTTTTATAAAATAAGTACTTTCACTTATTGCATACAAAACGGCAATTTCATAGGTAAAAACCTAATATCAGAATAACACATAGGCTACTTTTTACTGCAATAATCGAGATAAACGGGCGAAAGCTAGGTGATTATAAAAATACAATAAATCGTAGATGTCAAAATGCATCACTGTTTATTTCCTGTCAAAACTTCACAGGTTGCTAGGCATAACACATTTGCATAGCAACCATAATGATACGCGAGTAACACCGCGGGGCGCATCTAGTACATAATATAATCACATTAATAAATCTTCCCTAAAAGATAACTTTAATTATGATGAAAACCGCGTTTAAATACCTTGCGTAATTTAAATGATCAGAGCGGACTGACAATGCTTTTTATTGAACTGCGTAAAAATTTAATAATATTTGACCATTCGATTATAATAGGTACTTTCTGTACCCGGCGTGTAGCTTGAATGATTCCTACGAGCTTTACGATATGACAAGATACATTGCGTACATCGTAGGATATTAAGAAACGTTCTACAAAGCCGAACAGTTGATTAATATGTAACATTATACAAAAAACCAAAAACGCAACCACATCGACTCATTCGCTGAAGTTCCTATGGCCACCTTCCAGCTCCATCTTCAGACCCTGGTTACCATATGGTGTCAAAGTACTCGTCAAGCCGAATAAAATGAGCCCAAACTCGACGGGGTTGTGTCGAATTACGTAGTTCCTATGGCCACTTTCCAGCTCCATCTTCAAACCCTGGTTACCATATTAGAGTGTCAAAGTACTCGTCAAGAAGACGAATCAAATGAGAATTTTTACTCGAAAATAAATAATCGTATCATTTATTCCACTTTTTATCAAAAAAAATTCAATTTGTTTTATCTCATTTAAATACCTACATCCAAACTCCTTTTCTCAGTATAATATTGTAGATTACCTATGATTTAATAGAATATTGGACTATATTTTTTAATAACATTCGAAACAAAAGACATGTCAATTACGTCATGCAAGAAATGAATGAGAAAGGTATTCAAGACAAAAAAGGACAAACATTTAAAAGTAATAATGAAACTGCAAAGTATACTCTATCTGTGGGCGATAACGTTGGTTTCTGTTTATTGCTAAGATATTTTTGACCAGTTTGCATGCTTAGAAACCAATGAACAACCTATTTGATAACATCAATATGAATACTCTGTTCATGGGCGTACCCAGGGGGGGGCAGGGAGGGGCAGCTGCCCCCCCCTGGAAGTCTCGCAGAATATGTATGAACTCGCCTAATTACTAATTAAAGTGTAAACGGGGCCTTATGCTCTAACTTTTAAATAAACCTAAAATTTAAATAAAAATAAAAGTAGACACTGGCAAAATGCACGGTGCAATCGTCAAAAAACCGCGCGCGACGATGGCGGACGAAGAAAACCGAACTAGAACGCTCTTAAACGGCAGTTCCATCATCCGAACCAAACCACCAGGGATGATTCTAAACGTAATATGGCTCCGCCACCACCGCTAAGGCAACCGACTGCTCAGCGATCGTCTGCATAAGCAGGTCTTGTGCCGCGCGGCAATGGTTCATGTTGCCCTGTAAGAATTTATGGATGGACGCGAATTTTTAAGCTTCCATTGCCTCCTGTACCGGACTGATTTCCGGCTGTGTCCCTCCTGTAGCCGATGAGTTTTGACTGGTGTCAGCACGGGCTGGGGCGGTTGCCGTCTGCGGCCCCCTTTTCTTTTTTCTCGGCGGGGAGTACTTTCTGCTCCCTAGCCGATGATTCGCGGGACGGCCAAGGTCCTATCAGACCGAGCATTTCGGCGTTTTTGGGGTGCATGTTCGTGTCACGTGATCTGTGTCACCGCCCACGTAACATCTCGCACCCCGGTCTGTCTCGTTGGGACACTTAGCTCTCACGTGTCCTATTTCAAGGCACCGGTAGCACTATAACGGGCGTACTAGCAGTGCCTCTGTCCTGACCAAAACCCAGCCCACCTGTAACCGTTTAGCGTTCACTATTTTGCGAACAGAGGCAAGTGGACAGCGAACTCAGGCCGGGCCCAGTCGTGACGGGGATGGATTGACTCCTCCAGGTCCATCACCCGTGTGTCTCCTGCCCTACACGGACACGCAATAATAGTATCCGTATCAGACATCTTGCAGGCGTGCTGCCAGTTTGTCTGCTGAAGCGGCGTTTTCCTTCTCAGGGATAAGGGAGCCGGTCATAGCTCGCTTGGTGCGGAGACCACCTGTGATGCCAAGATCACCCAATCAGATGGTGGCCCTCGAGTTTCGAGATCTCCATCAGATTGGCTATTGTCGTCTGCGAGCCAGGAGGTACGGAGACTGTGACAGCCACTATTGTTGGAAGTCGCGGCATAATTCTTTTAATAGTCGGTGGCGGTGAGCAGCAGCCCGTCGCCCTGACTGGGCCGTCTCTACTATTTTCCTGGCCTTGGCCTTTCGACCAAGGGACCCACGTCTCGCTCGATAACGAGGCCGATGTCGGCTCCTCCTACTCTTCTTTTTGACTTTGGGTGACTCCACGCCAGTGGCCACTTCCGTCCCCGGACTTAAGGCCGCTGGAAGCAGTAAGTTCTTCGTACCTGGGCACTGACCTCCTATCATCTTTTTCCGGACCTCATTAAGAACACGGTCCAGCATAGCCGCGAATTGGTCTCGGTCCGGTAAGCTGCTCTTTTTTGAGAACGCTACCTTGCTGGTCTAACCTCGGGCAGAAATGGAGCTCGCCTGGGTGCTTTGATGGGGTTTTGGGTCCCCGCGGCGTAGTTTTTCCACCTCCTTTCAGAGGGAGGCAATTTCAGAGCGTAGCGCCTTGTTCTTTTTCCGTAGCCTCCCCACTGCGTCTGTCAGTGCTCTTTTATAGAGTTCCGACACTCCGGCCCTGATGGTTGTCAAAGGTGTGACGGCAGCCCTTTTGCCGCCTTTGACTCCCTTCATCCCTTGGAAGGCCTTCTCGATCGCCGAAAGGGACTCCTGGATAGTAGAGGCGATATCGGCGACGGGTTGGCTCCTCAGCTCCGCCGCAACCAAGATGGACCCGGCGCGTCATCACGCTTCGTCTCGGTCCCTGTTCCACTTTCACCGCTCTTTCCACCCCTTGTTGTGCCCTTTTGCAGTGCAAGTTTCTTGGGTCAGATTTTTTATATCTGACTTGCCCTTCGGTTTTGGCTTACGGGTTTGTGGTGACCGCGAGGAAACAGAGCAAAGAGCCAAGCATTGCCCTCTTCTCAATCTCCTTCCTGTAACCCTGGACCTTGATTAAGGGATTCCATAGGCCGACGCTCGATCGTCGCCGCCTGCCCTGAGCTACCTCTCCCTCCTAAGCGCTCCCTTGATTGGGCGCGAGAAGACGCTCGGCGTCCTGGGACGCACAAAACTGGGCTGGTGCGCCCCTGTTGATGTGCCCGGACTCGGACACAATTGTGTACGTAATTGTGCCCCCCCCCCCCCAAATACTGTGGGCAGAAAACTCCAGTGTCAGCCACTCTAAAGTGCCGAGTGGAGTGCCGAGGGATATTCTCTTGAGTCACGGCCATAATGCTTTTGCTCTTCAACGTGAGCTAACGTTGTATTGCCCTAGCGGCTGGCATATCCCCTCAGCCGTTAACTTCTTCACCGGGCTCCCTCAGTTTGGGTTAGGGGTAATTTTTTAAAGAGCAAAAGCTCTTTAAAAAATTACCCGGGGAGGAGAGTGGAGAACACCGCGTGGAAGAAAACTTCCACGCGGTGTTCTCCACTCTCCTCCCCGTTCGAGAAGACTCCCGCTCCCGATTGCTCAGCGTCTGCGGGTCGGGCCGACCGGTTGCCGGTGTTCGGCGTTGACCGCTACCAAGTAGTTTAGGAACAGCCGACAGCAGTCTCGTCGCCCCTCTTGTAGCCCTTAGGCTGCACTTCTTTTGCCAGGGACCACATTGGCCGCGCCAGTAGCATAATGACGCGTGTACCAAATTCTGCGTGCAACTGTAGGTGGTCGCATTGGACGCCGTGGTACGGTCTTTTGGAAGGCACACTACATATACCTAATGTTTCGTCAAACGATCTCCGTCCTCCATAAGCGCTAGCCTGGGGGTGACAGGTGAGGCCACCTGTTACCCTAGCAGAAGCAGGCCAGGGTGGCGGCGCGAGTGCTTCGAAGCGCCCGCGCCTCCTTTTAGACTTCTGGAACTTGGGGTTTCCACACAAGAGAGGGTCATCTGCAAGCCGTGGATGGCCCGAGGTACGTCGGGGTTCCAGGGACTTCCTTTCGAGGGTACACATGGTTCCTCGGGTTATAGTACCCGAGGCGGTGTGCGGTTTTGGTCGGTTCGGTGGTATCCGGGGGGATTTCCGCACGGAAAAAAAAAAGGTGTGTTTGAGTAGTGTGTATGACAAAACAGCCGCGGACGATCCGACTTAGAAAATTTTACTTGCCCCCCCCTAGGCCAGAAGCTGGTTACGCCCATGACTCTGTTAGCCAACATATTATTGACAACTGATTGCTAAGATCTTTTGACCACTTTGAATGCGTACAACAATTTGAGCACCTTGCGAGCCAACATTAAATTGAATTAATGTTTTTCACATCATTTTGACCACTTTGAACGCCAAAATGATTATGACGCTGACTGTACTATTATGTATTCTGTGGTCCAACTAAGCTTCACGACTATTATCTTAGGATAACAACCGAGACCGAATGCTTAGCGTGATCGAGTCACGAAAACGCTCATATCATGCCAAAATGGTCACCCATCTAGGTGCTGACCTCTCCGTCGTCGTTACTTTCTCTCAATTTTCAATCTGACTATGAACGCTAGATTAATTCTTAAAATAATACAAAATCATATAACCTTAAGAGACTCTGGTCTCACACAATAATAACATAAAGGCTGTCATTTTTAAGCCCGGTTTCCACCGCGGAAGGGTAATGAGTGGGAAATGGTAAGCGGAACGGAATCATTTTTAGATTGATTTTCTGGACTACCCCGGTCGAGCCTGGTCATTCATACAAAATCAGCGGGTTGGCTATACTGCCTATGATGGTCGATGGTGCAAAATACATCAAATACTCAAAACACAAATAAAACTCCATAAAATCCATGGCATGTATGACTTTATTTATAAAAATACATCACAAAGGTATAATAGTTTGAGCTTAATAATTGAAAGTCCTGTATTAAGTAGAACACACTTCAACAGTTTTACCAATTGAGATCAACGAGAAAACAGTTATAAAAAGGTACAAATATGACACTAAATAACCAGAGTTACAAGTTTACAAATCTCGAGTCATATTAATTTTAAATATTGGCAACATTACATTTATAAATTCAAGCCAAGATGATTTAACGCACTTGATATGCATTTGAATGATAACCTGTTCCTAAAGAATGTTTTTAATTGCCTTTTCAGTTGTTTTTTATATGAAAAGCAAATCCTGATAAATTTTATTGGCATAAAACAGGAGCCAAGCATTAAAGATTTGAATTGAAACATAAGTATTATCTAACACTTAATTTTTTTTGTTTTCTTGGAATACTAAGTTCTTAAATCTACTTCAGTAATATTTTGTTCCTTTTGAACACCATATAGTTTCAATATACGTATTACAAATATATCAACAAGTATGTGAGCGTGTCAATACAATAAAAAGTATCAATTTATTACACACTAAGATGCATGAAGAAAGCAAAGTAATATTTGTGCAAGAGTTGTGCGCATTTATTCAAATAGTTGATTAGTAAATTCACTAATTCTAATGAGTATTTTATGAACTCCAGTTATTTAGTGTAGTTTAAAGCCGCTTGGTGATCGAGTGGCAACCCTTATGCCTTATTTACACTTCAACAAGTAAGAGATAAGTAGTCTGACAGTTGTCTTTTCGTTATTTTTGTTATGTTATGTAATAAGTATTAAGTAGACAGTAGCTGTTCGTAGAAGAAATCTATTCGCGTCGCTTGTCATAAACAATGTTGTAAAATTTACTTAGAATTACTATATATATATTGTAACGTGGTTTCAATACTTTTACAATTCACTGAAAATGAAATATTAATAGTAATATTACTTCTTCTTCTTCTTTTGATGAGATGGCAACGAGCCGATAAATACTTATAGGCTATTTCAGTCAATGTCAAGTAATTAACGTCTTCAATTCTAAAGTTTTCAAGTCATAACATGAAATGGGATCCGCCTTCCGAAAAATAATAGAAATATTATTTATGATCAAAAATAAATATAGAAAACAAAAATGTAGTACTGTCAGACCATTTCATTTTTGACAGCCGCTGTCAGCAGTTAAGTTGGCCGGGTGCGGGAGACGTGAGAGGGAGCCACTTTTTCACACGACATAATGCACTTGACGAACCTGTCAGATAACTTAACTCGCCACTGTACTTGTCCAAGTGTAAATCTGGCATACACGAAGAACTACAAGTGTAAAATCTATGGCACGCCAAATACACAATATCCGCAATTCTCAGGAAAAAGAGTTTATTTTCAAGTAATTTATAACATAGGTATAATCAATAATTTTTGTGGTGTTAATAAGGGATTAGAAGGGTTGGGTTTCGAAATACGTCACCTGAATCTGAGGGTTTTGGTGGTGTAGGGGGCTTAAGGGAGTTAGTCTTAATCCCCCCCAAGTAATTTTGGCTGCCCGAGTTGCGTCTAAATATTTTTAAAAAAAATTCAAAAATTCTTAAATACAATTGCAATTATGCAAAACGGAACGTATTTTTATGCTTTAGTACAGTTTTTAAAATGTAATTTTTAGTTTTTATATGAAAAACGTGAAACGAAACGAAACGCAACATTTTGACACTAATTGACAGCAAATTTCAAATTTATGTGTCATTCCTTTGCTTTCGAGTTTAAGTGAATGTGTTCTTCCGTATCGATTTGTCTTTTTTCTACGACTTGGCTACGTTCTTGGATTCTGTTTGGATTGCTTTACTGTAATTAATTAATCAAGGTAATTATATTGGCACAATCCGACTTCATTGGGTTAGGTTAGATGGCTTCGCTGCGCTACGCTCCCGCCTTACCCAGCGTGGTTATTTTTTTTTAAACCACCCAGAAATAGGAGCCCCGCGTAGCGGGGCTCCGTCGACTATAATGCATAAAGCAATAAAACATGTATATAAATAATGTTTGTACAAATTTCTGTTTTTGATTTTTTCAAAGGGAATCAAGTATTTTCGGCGGGTAAAAATGGTGAGGCAGGGTTCAGACCCCTCCCCCATTCCCCCAAAAACTCACAACCCCTTAAAATGGCGACGTATTTTGAAATTTTTACCATTTCTGTTTTTAATTTTTTCTAAGGGAACCAAGTATTTCCGGCAGGTAAAAATGGTGAGGGGGGGTTCCGACACCTCCCCCCCCTCCCCCCCAACCACTCACAACCCCAGAATCAGGTGACGTATTTCGAAACTTTAACCGATTAGAACTTGATTAAAGATTGAAAAGTGATTTCAGTTAAACTTTTTGAACATCATTTTCGACGGCGTTTTACTGTCATATATATATTATATAAAGGTACACCTACAAAGTACGTATTTAAGGACAGGTCACATGTGGACACAGGTAAATAATAGCACCTAAGAAGAATTTTATATGTTTGGTGGGATACATAGACGTTCAAAAAGTTAATGCACGTTAAGAAAAAAATACTTATTACTAGAAGCAATAAAACATGCATTATACTGGGATTGACAACAATTATAAATAACCACAAAAATATTGAACTGTGAAGAAGTAAGTTAAAGTTACAACATGGAATAACAGACAACGATATAATATTATATATTATGTGATTGCATGTTATATATTAAATTGTAGGTTGTGTACATGGTGGGTTATAACAAGAGACTGCAATAATGGCAACATCGCATTGAGAAGAATATTCTCTCTATATTTAAAGTTTTCCTCATACAGATCCCTTGTCTGCTATACATTTTTATAGACTACCCTCAATTTTATATATATATAAAATTGAGGGTAGTCTATAAAAATGTATATGTGGATGGTTATAACATGAGAAGAAACTGCAATAATTGCAACACCGCATTGAGAAGATTATGCTCTCTTATAAGTTTTAATCATACAGATACCTTGTCAGCTATACATTTTTACAGACTACCCTCAATTTTATGTATAATGTATTAACAAAAAAAGTATGTTTATGTATTTATATCAGTTGTCTAGTACCCATAATACAAGCTCTGCTTAGTTTGGGACTAGATGGCGTTGTGTGTAAGATTTCCGAAAAAAAAATAATTCTACATGAAACTGGCATTTCTCTGTTTCTCCATACTAATTTTATAAAATAAAAAAGAAACTGTCTGTCTGTCTACTACTGTTTCATTGCTAAACCGCTGCATTGACTTCAATGCAATTTGGCATAGAAATCCTTTACTTCTTATGGAAGGACATGGCTACTTTTTAACGCGATAAAACCCACTTATACGCGAAAGCTAGTACTCCATATAGGTTTCATTATAAATATGTTTTCTTTATTGAATATACAGTCATAAAATACGCAACACTTAATTTAATATCTGAATGAAATTTCGATCGAAAAATATTTAAGTATATTTTGTATGACGTCTAAACAACATATGGCGAGAACGTATGGGTCTTGTTAAGTTTCACAAGTACATTTGTTAACGCATATTATTATTTAGATCAACGATATTCAAAATACTTTCTCATCGACTGATAACAGCTACAATACTAGACTTCACACTATGTCATGTTCAAACTTGAACGATCTTAGTCCAACAAAATACTTAATTTAGTTTTATCTACCACAGTTAAGGCCTTGCCTAGTCGAAAATAGTACAGTCCAAGGTATATATGTATGTACATTTCGATCAATCTATACTTAGAAATAAAATTGAAGTATTTGTTTATAATTTCAATATAACAATGTCCATGTGGTGACGGATTAAGAATACAGAGTGTCACCATTCATCCCGCCGGTGTCGTAAAAGGCGACTAAGAGATAAACTACGCAAGACAACATCAATGCCATACCAACCCGTCTGGCCAGCGTGGTATAGTAGGCCAAAACCTCCTTTCTAAGGAGAGGCCTATGTCCAGCAGTGGACTGTTAGGGGCTGTTGATGATGATGATGATAACAGTTGTTATCACTAAATGCATAATATATGGAAATATATACGTACCGTATCAAAATCGTATCGTATCTCAAAAAATCAATTAATATTTTTTTATCTGTCAGTTAGTTCCGGCTTATCTTAGGCTTGACCCATTTCGACCGGACTTTCACTGATAGATAGCTGAAGATATCAGATAAATGGCACATTTGGAATAATTACGTATTATAAGATAAGATTTCAAGCCATTTTAATAATGTTTTATAATGTTGATGTCTACATCAAGACATTAATTTAAGCGATATATGAGAGTGACAGAATTAAACTTATTATGCCCAAAATCGATCAGAGTGATGTGCAATGGGAGGCCTATGTCCAGCAGTGGACTGCGATAGGCTGATTATGATGATGCCGATGCCGACAATAATATCTCGTTTTAATATAATATATAGCGATCAATTAATTCTAGTTTCGCAATTTTAATATCTCATCTATTCATTATATGTTTGTAAAGTCCCCCGCGACATAGCCATTTATTCCTAATGCGGAAGTTGCCTTCAAAAAAAAAGACATCCCATAATGTTCCACTGCTGGGGTCGGGAGAGGGTTAAGGACATATGTCCTTACTCTAGCTGAGTGTGAGTTGAGGACTGGCAAGACAACATTGTGGCTATTCTCTATCTATAGATATATATTTGATCGAAGTATGTACATACCTTAATACTACAATAAACACAATTTTCAAAACACTAGCCTATTATTTCAACTTTTTAGTAACAACTATTCGACAAATATAAAAAAAAATGTACACAAAATAAATTTGTTCGATATCAATTAACAAACTAAATCTATTAAAGTCTAGCGTTGCATTTGCTAGCAGTATCTTACATTGCTGTGCCCAAAACCTACACAATATCAACTTACAGTAATATTTTCTTCTCAAAGTTCTTATACTTTTCGCAATCGACGATGACGTCATCATTGTTCGCACCCAACACCTTCTTGGCCCTCTGCAAGTCTTCAATAAAGCACCTTCCTCTCTCCGTACGCATTATATGCCTCTTGGGAATCAAGTCTTTAGATAGATATGATACAAACTTCTGCCAATCCTTCAACAATTTGAACGATACTGAAGGTGTTCTAGTCTCAATAGGTACATTACCATTTGAATGGTCGAAAAATACGTTGATAATTTCTTTAGGGTATTTTGAGGCTCTACTAGCTTTGATGAATGATAGTAGGAGGGCGTCGACATCTTTGAGTGCGGTTATTATCGGTTTATCGTATATGTTGAGGTTTATTTGTTCTACGTTCGGCCCAACAATGTACATGATATGTGTGGCTAGTCGGAAGGCTTCCTCGGCCCATACGTAGGGATCACCGTGGGACGTTTTGCTAATGTCTCCATCGAACATGATGTCGAAGCCGTATTCAGAACGAAGGTAGTTGATTAAAGATGATACACATTCGGCGTGCAGTCGATTTGCTGATGAATATACCACTAAAATTTTCGGTGGCGTTGGGATTTGAATTGCTGAAATAAAAAAAAAATAACAGTTAGATTTTTCTTCATCCTGATTAATTTGTCACTATTAATGGGTTTCGATAGATAGGTTTATATTTAAAATTAAGTACAGTAAAATTGCAATCAAAGTCATAAACGTTGACCACCATCATACATCACCAACGTCCCCTAAATTTAAGGGTCATTTAGAGAGAAGTCCTAAAGAGATAAAGAAAGAAAGAGAGAGAAGGAGAGAGAGAGAGAGAGAGAGAGAGAGAGAGAGAGGGAGGGAGGGAGAGAGTGGGAGGAGGGAGGGAGAGAGAAAAGTAGGCCTAAATATACTCGTATATAATAAAAGAAGGTTTCTTAGTCACTTACCCATAGCTTGTTTGTAGGTGTCATGGCACCAGTAACGGCGGATAAGGCGCAAAGCGATGTAGTACGCGAACAATGTTGCAACTATTAATGCGGTTATGCTTGCTATGCAAATGTTCATCATCTGAGGCTCGCTACCTGATAGTCAAAAAAATAGTAATTTTATAATTAAGAAAAAACTTATAATTTTTAGAGACAGTGTTACCTGCGAGATTCAGTCTATAATCTAAAAAAAGTTACTCCTGATGTCATCAACTTTCTGTCAGTGAAAGTCCCGTAAAAATCGAGAAACCCTTTTAAAGTTCAATATGGTCTACTACCATCATAATTTTTTTAGATTTTTTGAGCCAGCCGTTTGGCTTTTAGACGCCCACAAAAAATATGCGCTTTAAAGTTGAATAACTTGCAAACGGAAACCTATATCGAAAAATGGTGTTAGCAACCTCGCAATATTTTTAAAATACCTATCTAATAATATCCAACACGATGAGGTAGATGCGAGAAAAAAAAATCATCCTCATTTTACGTCTAGGGGAGCAACCCTATGCACTGGTTCCCACTACGCCGGACCGGTAAATCTACCGGAAACCGGACACCGGACAGAGTGTTCACATTACACCGGAGCCTCGGACAGTCAAGTACTCAGCTCAGTTAAATTTGGACCTGTGCACACAATGGACGACGAAATTGTTGTGTTCTGGTGGTATTTTAATTGAAGGCAAAATAAAATAAAACATTGGGTACATCCTATTTTACGGGAAAGATTTTCACTTGGAACATTTGAAACATTAATAGGTGGACTTGGAAGAGACGAATCAAAGTTCTTTAATTATTTTCGAATGACAGCAACAACTTTTGACGATTTACTGGGACGACTTTCAATAGACATAGAGATACCTACAAGTTTCAGAGAGCCTAATGACGTGAGGGGAGCACAGGCGGGGCGAGGGGAGCACAGGTGTTGCAAGCAGGGGAAGATACCGGATCAAACTCGATCACATTGCTCCGGTCCGGTATTTTTACCGGACGATCGTAGTGACAAAACGCACGGTAAAAATGCCGGACTCGGCAAAAATGCCGGATCCGGGATAATGTGAATAGCTTCATATAACTTGTACAGCCACTAGCCCTTCCGGCAGTTTTACCGTCCCGGCAAATCTGCCGTTCCGGCGTAGTGGGAACCAGCGCTATGGTTTTCGTAATTTTATCGTAGCACTTTGTCGACGTAATTACAGCACATATTCATGCAAAGTTTCATGTTTCTAGCACCAACCGTTTGGGTGGTAGGTCGAAGACGGATGGACGGACGGACATAACGAGTCATAAACTACGGAACCCTACTGTTAATTTGATAATAAATACAAACACTTCAATTTAATTTATTTAAATAGATTCACATAGTTATACTTACTTATCATTATAATAGGACTGTGTACCACCTGGCATCCAGCATCACTCTCTTGCGTGCACGTATCATGGAGAGGGGTCACAATAAAATTGACTGAACCATTGACCCCCACGTAATTATAATCATAGGTAACTTCATCAGACCTATACTTCAAGGGTATGTTGGTACTCTTAACAGAACATGGGTTACCCTTGCCACATGTTGTGATGACCTTGAGCTGGTAAGATCTGATTTCCAGTTGAGGAGGTGGAGGCATAATGTGTACTCTCAATCTGTCCTGCAGAATTTCAACGTAAATAAAAGGCTTCCATTTTTCTTCGGTTGTGGTTGGACCTGTAAAAATATGACATATTATTATTAATAACTACCAGACGCATGTAAAATAAAATACATAAAACACATAGTATGTCCCCCCTATAAATTTTAAGGGTTGCCATCGATTTCCTTGGGATTCCATCCCAGTCGACATGGTCACCATGAGACCACCTGTGAGCTACGCCGAATCCAATCCAACGAAATCGGATCATAAACGACGTAATTATCGCTGAACATACATAAAAAAAAGATTCCGACGAATTGAAAACCTCCTCTTTTATGAAGTCGGTTAAAAACACTAGTGTTCCGCTTTCAACTGCACGGTTGGCCTAGTGGTTTAAGCGGTCACACGCCACTTTCAACTGAGCCAAGTGTCGTGGGTACAAATCCCACATGAAACAACCCTTTGTGTGCTTTACAAATTGTTGTTCTAAGTCTGGGTGTTATTTGTGTCCGTTTCATGTATATTTGTAAAGTCCCCCGGGACACAGAGTTGTCTATTTAAAAAAAAAAGTTACATTGCTATAAAGTTTCCTCTAAGTCCCTTCAGAAGTATTTGTCGCGGCATTTCTTCTGGAGTCAATTGAACGCTGCGCTAACGCGGCGCAGACATCACACAATTGCGTTGTCGTTTCGGGAATATCATTAACAAAATGGATTCTGACGAGGAAACTCTATTGTTGACTTTGCTGTTAAAAAAAAAATATTACGAAAATGTGCAAAAAAAATAAAAGGATGTGGGAGAGCCCATTAAGGAGTGCACGGTTAAGTGAAAGTGATTATTTTGTACTTTATTGTAAACACATAAAAAATGATTCAAAATATTTTTACTTTCGAATGGCGAAGCCTATATTCGATGAACTGTTGCAAAAAATACACAGTGATATACAATATCAGGATACACATTTGAGGCTTTGTGTATCGCCTGAAGAAAGACTTGTTATTACTTTAAGGTAAGATATATTTATATTTGGCGGGGCGATGTCTAATGTGAACAGGAATGTACATGACTCCGCAGTAACACGGCGCATGCGTCGCGCACCTGCGGCGCTAACGCAGCGTATTCATTTATCCTTCCGCAACGCCGCGACATGCGCCTCGTCGTCGCGGCGTCTGCGCTGCGCATACGTTTATCGAACGCCTACGCTGGACAAACGCTAGTGTGAAGGCGCTCTAACGGTTAGACTTTCAGGCAACAGAAAAAAATTCCGAGTCAGTACAGGCAACGCGGCGACGTTTGGGTGGCTAAAAATATAATTGTACCTACTTTAATGCAATAAATAAAACATAATAAAGTGTTAAGGACAGTGATAATCACAGACTGTGATCTATTACAGCCAACCTTCAATTCTGTATACAATAAAGTTAATGGGTGGATTAATTAAAATGTACGTATTCAAAGATAAAAGACCAACCAATACACAACGAAGTGAAGCAATGTGTTGGTAACGGATTAAGTTTAACACTGCGATCAAAACTTGTAGAATCCTACTAATATTATAAACGCGAAAGTTTGTGAGTATGTGTGTGTGTATGTTTGTTGCTCTTTCACGCAAAAACTACTGAACGGATTTGGGTGAAACTTTACAGTAATATAACTTATATATCAGAATACCACATAGACTACTTTTTACTCCAATAATCGAGATACACAGGCGAAAGCTAAGTGATTATAAAAAATACATAAATCGTAGATGTCAAAATGTTTTACTGTTTATCTCCTGTCAAAACTTCACAGGTTGCTACGCATAACACACTTGCATAGCAACCATAATTATATACGCGGGTAACACCGGGGGGCGCAGCTAGTAGAACATACTTTACTAGCTGCATGCCGCGGTGTTACCCGCGGTTATTGTAACAAATCCCACATAATACTTGATTTAAAGTAAGGTTTATAACAGAGAATAATTGAAAAATATAAAAAATATTTGATAAGTGCTTTTATAAGACAGAAAGACTCTATGCAATATAAAAATAAGTAGCATATTATTATCACATTATTTGTTAAATTTGTTAACTTATTACTATTAGTATTTTTCTGTAAAATAATAATTATTATTGTAATTTATTAATTACAATAATAATTTTTAATTTCTACATATAAATATTAGGTATTTCAATGTGCCATTTATGATCATGTTGTTGTTACAAAAACTAGAAGTTTATTTGTTACTTAAACACTAACTTTCGTCTGCGACTCTACCGATTGAGAGCCCTCAAGTCTCACCGAAAGACTGTAGAAGCCATCTGAGGCCAACAGTCATACATCATTAAAAAACCCGCGGCTCCGTCTGCGTGTATCTCAGTTATCTCAGTAAATAGTAGCCTATGTGTTATTCTGATATATAAGCTACATTGCTGTAAAAATTTATCCAAATCCGTTTAGTAGTTTAAAACATCCATCCACCGTCACAAACCTTAACATTTATAATATAATAGGATTTTATATAATATAAGAGGATTTTATATTAACAAATTATACCTATTTATTATAATTTTGTATGACATATCCACGTGTGGTATTTATCATTAAACATTGTAAAATTAAACTTAGCAAAACGTGGCCAAGAATGATATCAACACATTATTTATATGGTTTTCCTCACTTACTGCATTTGAATACATAATTAACTTTATTTAATTTTGATTTTAGTTTTATTCATCTTCCTGGCCTTTAATATTCCCATAATTAATTGTGATCTGCTTCCAGTTCATCCGGCTTTGTCGACTGGCATCAGACCTCCACTACATTGAGGGCAAACAGGATTCGAAGGTTGAACTAGTAGTCAGTATATTCGAGGGCACTCACTTCTCAATAACGATGCCATAGATCTTTATGAAAACCATTGATTACATAAATCCTAATAAATAATTCAGTCTAGCCGTGACCACGAGCGGTATAACCCGTTCGAAGCATTGGATTATAGAAGGTATCGTATACAACAAAAACTATATAAATAAATAAATAAATCGTTGTCAACAGTCTTTAACTTTAGTCCACAGGTGGACGCAGACCTTTCCGTAGTAAGAAGGCGGATTCTTACTGGTATAATATGACAGTAACCCTTTGCCTAGCCCGACGGGTTTAAGTTACGGTTTCAAGTTTTACAACGCTTGCAGTAAAGTCAAAATGTATTTGTATTGCTATATAAATGTATTTGTGTTGTTATATAAATGTATTTGTGTTGTTATATAAATGTATTTGTGTTGTTATATAAATGTATTTGTGTTGTTATATAAATGTATTTGTGTTGTTAAAGCATAAGTAGAATCCAGGAGCAGGGGGCCACCATCCTCATTATGAGTGTATACAATCCAGAATGGTTGCCCACACCATGGCGCCTTAGTGAGATGTTTCTGAAGGCCGGGAGAATGACGCAGAATGATTGGGCCTCCGGTCTTACACTCACCAACGAAAGACAGCACAAATGCTATCATTTTAGGATGGTCTTCTGTGTGAGGGTAGTACTGCCCGGTCTAGCCGGCCCTTTCGAAAACAAGATGGCTCTACTACCAGCTACAACACACAACACTTAAATATATATATAGACATATGTATATGTTTTGGTGATTACATCATTTCACTGGTAATCCGTCATTTTAGTATTGTCAGTTCTTTTGTGTAGATTGTGCAATTCTGTTGCGCATTAAAAATAATATCCGCCATGTTGATGTCATCAATTATGCATCATTTCATTAATATTTCTATATCGCACTGGATAATAAAATTTAGTTATAAGTGATAAGCACCCGTAAGTTCTGTATTAAAACTACTTCCAATAAAATAAACGATACAGCATCAAAAGTACATAGTAAAAAAAAGTATTAAAAAACACACGACTGGCAAGACGTCATGCAACAGTGCGTATGACGAATTAAAAACAAAATTAATAATTTATTGTCCATTGAGGTGACGCAAGAACGTCTAATAAAAAATAATCTTGGGAATAAAAGCTACGAAGAAGACTCCAAATAATATTAAGAAGAAATAGACGGAAAAAAGGGCTTCAGAATTACCTCCGAACGTTTTGTTCTCTTAACATACATGTAACGGACAGAAAGAATACCGAGACTCACAACAACCATCAGCACAGATTATGACTGCTAATCCAGAGGTAATTGATTTGGTTACCATTATGGACAAATTTGTGATGAACACGATCATTTGCTCTACGCCTGGGTGTAATTTATCTATTTTAGTATCAGTCCGATTGACATATCATAGGTTCGTGTGTCCGTGTGGTCCGTGTGGTGACGGATTGAGAATACAGAGTGTCACCACCCCTATTCATAGCGCGGGTGTCGTAAAAAGCGACTAAGGGACAAACTACGCAAGATAACATCAATGCAAAGAGAACGAAAACTTGAAATCAACCCTATGCCAATCCGTCTGGCCAGCGTGGTATAGTAGGCAAAACCTCCTTTCTATGGAGAGGCCTATGTCCAGCAGTGGACTGTTAAAGGCTGTTGATGATGAGGTTCAACCTAGTTTGGAATAAGATTGTAGTGTGTGATATACTCTCTTGAGAGGAGACCTGAGCCCAGCAGTGGGACGTTATGGGTTGTTGATGTGTGATATGAAGTATTTAGTAATATATTATAACAAGCTGACCACGCAACCTGCCCCCCTAGCTAAGTTTTTTAGAACTTTTAAAGGGGAAAAATCCTTCGAAAGATTGTTTTTGTGAAACTTTAACCGTGTACTCAGTGCACGTAATGAGCTTCCATTACACTACTACTAAACAGGAATAAAATAATTTTTCAAATCTGACCAGTACTGTAGTATATCCTTCTATATTGACGGCTCACAGACGCACGTGCCCACTCGCTATCGTCATTAACAGTCGACTCAACTGTGTCACGACCGCACGTAAGGCGTGAGCTGGAGATGACATAATGCTTCCTTCTCATTCATTCACACATAGTACATTGAGCGAGAGAATGAATGACTGAGTGACACATACACTACAAATACTTCTTGAGATGTACGCGTTCAAAACAAGCAAACAAACTACTATATACTTACTAAGCATCTCAGCTGTAGGTATATTGAAGTAATACTGTCCCCTATTGATGCTTTTATCCTCTGCAGTTGCTTCGAAGTCCAACATGTGACTTTGGCCATCCTTTTCATCCGTTTTAGCCCAATAACAATCATAGTACAGCACTGATTTATCATCTACGGTGAAGTCGTTTGCTATCATGATGTTACGGCAGTGATTCTTCATGTTGCGGTATTTATTTTGGAACCGAAATTTCATAGCTGAAAGAAAACCAAGGTTAGTTGTCTATACAATTATATCATTCTGAATCAATAGATGTATATTCATGTTTTTTAGTGTAAACGGGACTTATTCGCAATAAAACTAAAAAGATTACGATCCCTTTTACTTTCAGTCTACCCGTGACCACGAGCGCTCGAAACGTCGGAAAGTAGAAGGTATCGTAACCTTTTAAATTTTATCGCGAAAACGGCCCGTTTACAGCAAAAAAAACATTGGTATGTGTCAAAGTCACGAAAAGTCTAAAAACAGTTAATAAATGTAGTAAAAATTATTTTAAGAAATTGGCAGCACTGACATAAAATGACTGATGTTGCCATGATAAAAGCAGTTGCAATTATGATGATGTAGCAAATTTCGGCCACGGCGGCTAGTCTTAACGGATATTGTACGAGTGTGAGCGCAAATACATGGTGCACTCTCTGTTCTCTTCTCACAATTGATGGGAACGCTAACCGACACGACCGGGCAGAGATCAGGCTCAGGACCGTTGGCTTTACGTGCTCTCCGAGGCGCGAGGGTTAAGATCCCAATTTCTAAACCCAAATCCCGGCTGCTAATAAGTATTTCTATAATCAGAAAAACTAAATAACACCTTTTGGCCCCACCCGGGACCTATTATCAGCAGTTGAATAGGCTGTCTAGTAGAGAGGGTAGAAAATCCCATGACCACGAGTGGTATAATCCATTTGAAACGTCGCAATATAGAAGATATTTTAACCTTTTAAATAATGTTATCGCGAATAAGTCCCATTATAAAACAAGAACTATGTTTAAAATTTACGAAACTTTCAAAACAATTATTCTAAAATTGACCTCAACTAATATCTATAAACGAACAATTCTTGTATATTTATTCATTTATATAAATATGTATTTGTGGTCTTGGGTACCCAGGTTATAAAATGAGACTAGTAATTACTATCACAGAGATTAAGCTACATTTCAAGGACTATAATTACTCAAATTAGTACATAATCCTCGTGCCCCTTTACAAAAAAAAAAACTATATATACTTACTTTTCCATTTAATATTGGTAAATGTTATGTTCAAAACAGCATGATTCACGGAATATGGTACAAGACTGTCATCACGGGTCACTGACATAATATACGGTTTGAGAGTCACTCCTCCAATATTCCAATTCATTTTGTTCGAAACAGATTTAAACTTCATAGCGCCGCACTCCTGACTATCAGATGGGTAAACTTTAATTTTACAAAAGTCATAGTTAGTGCTGTTTTCGCCAATCATCTGAAAAAATAAAATGTTATTGAACATTTGGGAAAATTAGAAACTGAAAAATTAATGCATTTATTATTGCATAAATGTAAATTGCAGGTATACTGTATTAAAATTAAATATCTGTCTCTACCTTGGTTACTATACATCAGGATAAAAAAAAAACAATCTAGTGCAAGTAGGACTATCGGAGGAGGGGTTACATACCATTATCTATATATTTCAAGCGTTTACTTGATGCCATTATCAATATTGAGCAAAAAAAAAAACATGTATTTTTTTTATTTTTTTTTATTTTATTTAAGTATTTATTAAGGCCCGCCAACAATTGTTTACATCTTCACATTAAGAGTATTACAAATTTCATAGTATAGGTCATAACGTAACAATTACTTAAAGGTAGGCACAACATGTACATATTACAGAAATAAAACCCGGTTTTACAAACAGACATAAAAATAATAATATTTTTAACTAATCATTTTTTTTTAATTGATACATAATGTGGCCATTAGCTTTAGATAGGTATTAGTATAAGCAACACAGTTAATTGAGAAATTAGATACAATCTGGGAAGGAGTTCAACTTCGATTTAAGTTTGCTTAACGAATCATTATATATATCGACCAAGTCACTACATCTATTTAACACCTTGCACATCCTCACGCAAGGAGAATTAGCACCCAAAACAGTTCTTCTCAATGGTGGACACAGTGGCGTGACGGGATGACGCGGCATTCTCGAAGGCACTCGAAATTTAAGAAGGCTCAGCAATGGGGAGCAATCAATTCCGCAATTGACAGTCTTAAAACCAAAGATCACGTCATTCAACTCAAGACGGCTGCTAAGAGATTTTAAATTAAAATGTTTTAGCCTGTCAGAATATGAGCGAAGTCTTCTGGATATGCCATTACAATATGCGAGATGCCACAGAAATCGCTTTTGGACACGCTCTAAGCGCAGGGAATGCGTTGCGTAGTGCGGTCGTCAGACTATGCTGCAATATTCCAACGTGCTTCGGATAAGACTATTATAAAGCAATAATTTAGTCCTATTGTTACGAAAGCTTTTACAAGTTCTCAAGACAAAACCTAGCATTTTAGATGATCTTTTTATAATGTGATCCAGATGATGCGTGAAAGTTAGTTTTCCATCAAATATCACGCCGAGGTCTCTAATCGTATCCAATTCTTTAATCATGAAGTTATTTATGTGGTACTCAAAGTTGATTACATTACGGTTCCTAGTAAATTTTATATGGTTGCATTTATTACTATTTAGGTTCATTTTATTATTATCACACCATTCTACTAATCTATTGAGATCACTTTGAAGCAGCGCAGCATCATTCTCAGATTTGATAAGCCTTGAAAATTTTAGATCATCCGCAAATAAATAAACGTCGGAGTATATGAAACAATTGGGGACATCGTTAATAAAAAAATTAAATAAGATTGGTCCCAAATGGGAACCTTGTGGCACACCGGATGAAACAGGCATTAATTCAGAATGGTAACCATTTACTACTACAAAGAACTCCCTACCCATTAAATATGATGTTATCCATTCCAATAAGGATCCGCATATACCGTAAGCTTGTAGTTTAGAAGTTAAAATTTTGTGGGAGACCCTATCGAAAGCTTTACTGAAATCGGTGTAAATTACGTCTACTTGATGACCCGAATCTATGGCCTCAAATAAAGTCTCGGTAAAAGATACCAGATTTGTACTCGATGATCGTTTTTTAATAAATCCATGCTGTCTGTCACTTAAGTTCACCTGAAGATGATTTTGCAAATATGGACATATTAACTTTTCAAAAATTTTTGCTAAAGATGATAAAATTGAAATTGGTCTATAATTGGATATCATTTCAACTTCATTGGATTTGTGTACTGGAACCACTTTTGCAATTTTCCATTTTGAGGGAAATATTCCGCTAAGCAGAGACCTGTTATATATCAGCATTAGTGGGTAAGCCAATTCTTTGGAACAGGCTACAATTAAAATGGGTGAAATTCCATCAGGGCCAGCTCCCTTAGTAATATCTAAGCTTTGTAATATTTTTAGTAAACTTTCATGTTGAACTAAGGGGCTACATAGAGACAAGCTATGTTTTCGAAGTGATTTTATGTACTCATTTTCGTATTTGTCGTTTGTGTGTTCGTCAGAATTGTAAGCTTTAGAAAAGTAATTAGCAAAGAGTTGACATATTTCCGTTCCATCTGCTGTCGTCTGTGATCCGTCGGCCATAGACTTGGGATACGCGCTGTTTCCCCCTCGTTTGGCCTTGACATAAGTCCAGAACAGTTTTGGATTTTTTTTAATTTTGTCTTCTATAAACTTAACATAGTTATTGTAACACTCTGTTGCCAATCGATCACAATTTTTCGCAATGTAACTAAGCTCCAATGCGTCCAATGGGTTACCATATTTCTTAAACCGTTTCCTAAGCTTATTTTTCTTATTTAAAAATTTAATCAAGTTGCGACTGAACCACGGTGGATAATTATTGCCTCTTGGTACATATAGTGGAATATACTCTTTAATAGCATTGTTAAGAACATTATAGAAAGCCTCTATCATTCCATTCACATCACTGTGCCCTGCAAACAATTCCTCCCATTCAACATTACCTAAATAGTTCCTAAGCGATACATAATCTCCTTTATGGAAATTAGGTCTTCCATAAGCATGATTATACAATAGTTTCGATTCTGTTTTCCTGCTAATAGTAATATCCAATAAAAGAAACAGGCAACAAAGGCTCAAGGCTGTTCACTGATGCATACAATACTTTTTAATGTCTATAGTATGTTTTATTCAACAAAGTTGCCAAAGTTAGCTAAGGAGTTTGGGCTGCCTATTTTTCATGACAAGTTTATTCTAATCTGCAAAATATTAAGTTTCTTTGTTAAACATGTAATATTGGTTATTTAACAGGAATGCTAATTTTAACATCTAATTTGAGCCTATATTGTTCAAATGGAATTGAAGCTATTAACCATATTTTGTGCTTGGACCTCTATTGATATATGAGTGTATTCTATTGATGTACCCTTTTAATATTTATTTTATTCTCTTTCTTAGTCTCTGAGGCAATAGAAATGGGTATGATGAATCGAAGAATATTTCAACTGTCTATCACAGTTCATGAGATACAGTCTGGTGACAGGCAGACAGATGAATGGACAGCGGATTCTTAATAATAGGGTCGCATTTTACCCTTTGGGTACAGAACTCAAAAATGAGTAAGCAATAATAAGCATGACATGTGAAATCAAGAAATTCTACAATTGTGGCCTATGTAATAAATTAATTTCAAAAGATTTTGTTCACAGATATTTAATTTTAAGGAAGAAAGTAATATTTTGCAAACATTAAAAAATGTAACTTAATTTTTTTCTAATTATGTAACAGACAATTTTAGAGCTGTGTGAAAGTAATGATGTAAAACATATCATCAGATACATATCCACAAATTCTTGTTCTAAGTTGGCTGTTCGGATCGGGATTAAACTTGTTTCTACAAGTTCTTAGATTGCCTTTACTTTTACACACATTTTGAATTCCAGGGTCTATCAAGCCTCCTACAAGGTATGCTAGTGGGCTTGTTGCTTGGTTTGAACATGTTTTTACAAGTTCTTATATTACCTTTACTTTTACACACATGTTGAATTCTGGTTTATTAAGCCTCCTAAAATGTATGCTGGCAGTCTTGTCACTCGGTTTGAACATGTTTCTACAAGTCTTTATATTGGCTCTACTTTTACAGACAAGATTAATCTTAGTCTACAAGGGCTTCTGCACAGTATGCCAGAGGGTTTCCGTCATGCAGGTATGTCGAGGGCATTATCAGGCCAGAATCACATTTATTTTTCATTATTTTAAATTCAATGTGAATGAATGTGTTATTTGTAAGAAGCAGCTTAGACATATGCACACTGTGTAAATTGAGAGAGGGGTAACCCCACCCTCTTTTGAGGGATCTCTCTAACCTTATAAGAGTATCTTAGGCCTATTACACATAGAATACTTACAATACTCTATATTATCGTAAGCGCTCATAGCTAAGTGGCTTAGATAATTGGAAACAATCACCAAAGGTAAGCAACGACTGTACGGTCAGTACCTAGATGGGTGACTGTGGCATCATATATGTTATGAGTATTTCCGTGATTCGGAAGTCACATAAAGCAATCTGTTCCTGTTGTTATCATAAGATAGCTGTAGCGAAGCTTAGTTGGATGTATTCAGGCACTTAGAAAACATCCAACGACAAGATTTATGTAGCCACAATGTGTCTTGCCAGTCCCCTCTCGCACTCGGCCAGCGTGGGGATGTATGGCCTTAACCCTCTTCTGAGAGAAGACTGAAGCCCAGCTGTGGGTTGTTGATGAAGCTAGATTTAAGGGAAGTGTTTAGATATATCACTTGAAGTTAACTTTATAGATTGCTGTTACTGTCATTTTCCTTTCAACCTGTCTAATTGGAAATTAATCAAATGTATTAAAGTTAGAACATGCAATATTAGAAAAGAATATGGTCCAAGCACAAAATATGGTTAATAGCTTCAATTCCATTTGAACAATATAGGCTCAAATTAGATGTTAAAATTAGCATTCCTGTTAAATAACCAATATTACATGTTTAACAAAGAAACTTAATATTTTGCAGATTAGAATAAACTTGTCATGAAAAATAGGCAGCCCAAACTCCTTAGCTAACTTTGGCAACTTTGTTGAATAAAACATACTATAGACATTAAAAAGTATTGTATGCATCAGTGAACAGCCTTGAGCCTTTGTTGCCTGTTTCTTTTATTCGTCATTAACTGGTTACGAAATTAATTAGTTAAAACGAAAAGAGATCAGATATTTTCTTTCTAGTATCAAAGAGCATGGGAATCCAAGGATGATTGTGTCAGATGTGTATTGTGCACAGTCAATCACAAAAATCAATATTGATGCAATTAAATGCACTCCTGCCATTCCATGCTTAGTAATTAGAAGTTTACCTCTGATGTACAGCTGAGCTCAGTTCTATTCGCTGAACACTGATAAGATCCAGCAACATATTGAAGAAAATAAACAAACACAAAAAACACTAGTCGCCACATTCTTGTGCTAATCGTCCTTACAGTTTAACAGATATGAAACAAAAATACGCATAACTAAGTTTAACACGGGTTTATACACTCATCTTTTTAAACATTTTCACAAAAGTAATAAAACAAAAAGTAGAAATAATTAAAATGTTTACAAGGCGAAGCACCGAATCGACGATTTCGACAAGTCTCGTAAACTACGCAACGGTTGCGTTCCGTAACAGCGTAAATTTCTATAACGTGGTAATCAAATACTTGTATTGCACTATGTGAATGTAATAGCGGCTAACTCTGGCTGTAAGTAGTGTCAGTAATAAACATCAAATTTAATACAGCTTTAAAGTTCAAAAACATTATTTTTTAAAATAAATTAGCGTCAACTATATATAATCTATGTAAATATTCCATAAAAATATTTGAAAGTACAACAACAGTATTTTTTATAAATCTACTTGTGATTGTTGTGAAGTCGCTCGCTCGTCACTGCATTTAAAAGAATTAAGTTCAGTCATATCGTAGCACCCTCATGCAGACTCCAAACTAGTTTTGGGAAAAAGACTCTGAGGAGAAAAGTATAAAGTACATCAACGTTTTCATTAGAAGTCATAAAGTCATAATTCAAATCCATCAAATTGGACTCTACTGCAAATGGATTTAGACTTTTGCAATTAACAACAGGCATAGTACCACATTATGTCTGCCATTGCATGCAATGAGCATGATGTACAAATTAATAATACCTATAATTTTATTGAAATCAAGTCATTTGAAGTAAAATATTAATGTGGATACCTTTATTTTAAATAGCGAAAACGCTTTTTAAAAAGTTTCGAGGACCGTTGTTTTGTTTATTTAAAAAACGGTCCGCATTTCTCGTCCACAAATTTTGTATATTTTATCATTATTTTCATTATTATGACCAACGACCTGCAGACTAGAAGACCTTAGAATTGAAGACGTTAAATGCTTGACTTTGTATTATATAACTGATTCATTTGGTTGCCATCTCATCATAAGTTAAAATAATATTTTAGGGTGCCCGCAACACACAATAATATTGTGACAATAATATTGTGACACACGGCCCCGCACACTATAATCCACAATAATATTGTACAATACAGCCCGCACACACGCAATATTATCGGCAATGGGCGGTTTTCAAAATTTTGCTCTGGACTATTTTGCCGTGTCCTACGAGTTTGACCATTGATTAAAAGGCAAAAATGTAGGAAGTGGGTATCAAATTATTTTACGTTAGGGTAAAATGTTTAACTTACTGTAAAAAAAAAGATAAACTTAAGACTTAAACGGAAAACATATTTTAATATTTATTAAAATACCAAATATTATCCTACTTTTTTATGTGTCCTTCATCATATCCTGGATTTTGATTACGTATTTTGGAGAATATATAAGCTATATTTGGATATCTTTAGTATTACTCGAATGAAATAACTCATTTTATTTGTTTTTAAATAAAATATAATAAGGTTGTAGTATATGTTTCTAATATAAATACTGACAATAACGGATTTAAAAAACTGGCCACAGCGGACAGTCCTGTACGTAACGGTATGATTTTATAAAGAATAACAATAATATTGTCTTTGGCTCTAACTATTTTTAAGCAATGCCATATTATCGATTTTTTTATCATTCCTTCGTTCTTTTCCTTTGAATTAAAACTGAAGAAATTCAATCGTCAACACTTGCGGTCCGTGACGTGCGTGACGGGTCTGTTTTGTTTGTCCGGTACGAACATTGATTTTGAAAGGTAAGACCCACAAATTTTATATACTACTCGTGTTAAATTATAAGTAAATATGTTGTAGATAATGAATGTGTACTAGTAAACTACTATAATCAACTTTTTTTATACCAAAAAAACATATGATGACAAGTCCGCGTTATACGTAACGTCCAGGACGTGACGTGATGTATTAGGTGGACTAAAAACGTTACGTACTGGACTCATAAAGATGCGTTCATACTGTCTTGTGCAATTTAATATAAATTAAAAATATAATTCACCCAGAGAGGTAAACTCATTACCTTTATAGGATCTAGTCACCTCATGGTAAGCAGGTTTCCTTATTATGTTATAAATATCCTATTTAGAGTAGCGATAAAGAGGGTGAACCCTAACATTCCTCACATCCTCGGCACTTCCTTACAAATTAATTTATTCCTACTCAGGTAAATTATGCCGTTGACTGGTGCCGAGAGAGACAAAAACAACGGCGATATGGACAAAAACAAAGAAAATGAAGAAAAATACAACAAATATAAAAAGAAAGAAGTCGAAAGACTGAAGAACATAAACTCAAGGTAAGTGAACTAAATAAGGAAGAAAAGGAAAAAAGACGGAAAATTTGGAGATAACAAAAAAGGAATAAAAGGGAAAATAAAAAAGTAAATAATACTAAGCCAGTATAAAAATACTGTTCCAGTGACAGTGCCAGAGATGCAAGATAATACAAAATTGAAGAAAAAACAGAGATTGAATTACCTAAATTATAAAAGATATCAAAGGACATTAAAAACTTGTGAAAGGTTAAAGAAAGTTATTAGTAGTTTAAGTAAAAATAGATTTCGCCTAGAGACTAAACACAAAAAGATGATTGAGCTATTGGAAAATGAAAAAGTTACTCTAAAAGAAGACCAAACAATCACGCAGAATTACCTACTTATTGGTTCCCTATTTTATTTTTGTTACTACTTATTTGACATTTTTTTGTATCTGTTGGATTTTTTTGTAAGTTAAGAAGTATTGTTACCTACTTAATGTGAAAATGAAACTGAGATAGACTTGAATCCCCTAAGTTTTTTGTAAAATATATTTTTAAAATGCTCAAATCAAAACAGTCTGTGATATTGACTAATTTTATAGAAATAAGTATAGTAAGTGATGTGACTTAAATAATATGTCACATCACGACGTTTTTGAAATGTTGAATAATATTGTATTGTTTCTAAAATGACTAGAAATTGTGCTCGTTGTAAACATAGCTTTAGAGTTCCAAAACGTAACGACTGTTGTCCACATACGTAACTGTCCTGTTTTGGCTGTTATAGTTTTTATTTTTTTATGAAAAAACCTTTGGGAGTTATGTTTTTGTTAATATATATTAAATGTCTTTTTGTTATTTTTTGTATTTAAAAAAACTTACCTATAATGTTAGTCTTTCAGAATAGTTATTTATTCACAAAGTTTGATAGTCCAGAGTGCCATTTAGTTACGTACAAGACATATTTTATATTTTAAACAGCACTAAGAGGCAAGATATCACAAAGTGGTATTAAATTTTAGAAGATTTTTATGTTGTTGATTAATTATAAATAAAGCTGATTAACTTCGATATGATTGAGTTATTATTTACTTTGAATGAAAATGTAACGTACAAGACCCCTGTATTGGCAACCCTCACTATAATAATACATCAAATAGAAATTATACTCATTTATCATTGTTTGATTATGGTTTTTCTTAAACCTTAGTTCATTGTCAATGTCTACATTTCATCGTTTATTTAAAATTTTGTTATGAAAATAAGTGGACATCCTGTACGTAACGGAGCAAAATTTTGAAAAACGCCCCAATACGTACTTTATTGCCAATATTATTGTGTGTGTGCGGGCACCCATACATTTACCTAAAGATAGTGAAAATGTTGCCAGAAGTTAGTATAGTTTTATAGGTACAGCTAATAACAGCAATTGAAAAAAATATATTTCCTTTAGTGTTTCAAATACTTAATACAAATTATATTTTCAGTATAAAGTACTGTTCTTGTGACATTCAAGACTGCAATGCTGCCTAAAGCTGATGCATAGGGTGTACGATATATTTTTATTTTATTTGGGTTTGGAACGCAACAACAAATGATGGAGATGAGTCATTTGATTGACGTTCAGTATTTTGCCTTGGCTATTTTGGCTGATTTTGGTTAAAGACCTAAAAAAAAAACTAATGTCAAGGTGAATCGTGGACTCGTGAAGCAATACAAGTAACGCGACTTATATTAACAATTAATTTGTGTTATAGCAGTAAATAATAGTCTATAGATGTGTTATTGCATAATGGCAAAGAGTATGTATAGCATATTATGGCAAAGAGTAGGTATGTATACTCTTTGCCATTTGCCATTAGCTTTTTTGCGTGAATAAGTAACACCATCCTCACAATAACAGTAGTAGTAGTTAATTGAATGAGGATTTAATTTCAAAATTTATTTTATCTTTACAAATAAATTAAATAGAAGTGTCTGTATCTAATATCAAACAGCAGTTTTTTTTATAAATGCTTACTGTACTAAAAAAAAAAAAAAAAAACTATGTCTGTTTATTCGATCTGGATTATCTCTGGAACAGCTCGACTGTTCTTTTTTTAATACTTAGCCTACCAAAGTGACTCTACCCTGCCTGATGGAAAGCACGAGCAGAATCCGAGAGTGGGAGAAACCACACACCACTACCGCGAATGCAGACAATAAAGCACAGCGGCCCGCACTATGGCGGCTTCGTGAGATGCTTGTACACGCCCCGCATAAAGGACCCGGGATCATAGTGGAAATATAATAAAGAGAAACACGTGAGTTGGCAGTGAGTTCCAGTTATTGACTGCTCGGCATAAGAAGGAAGAGCCAAACCGTTTCGTTTTAGTGCGTGACTCAACCCTGAAGCGGTGACTTCCAAGTCCAGCACGTGTTGTCCTGTAAAGGAAGGAGGGACCTGTTGGAAGAGCTCTTCAGAACACTCTCCATGGTAAAGGCTATAGAAGACCGCCATAGAAGCGATGTCTCTCTGCAACTGCAGAGGCTCATGGAACTCGGTAGTTTCAGCACTGTCAATAGTGCGGATTGCTCGCCGGTCGAGAGCGTCAAGTAAGTATTGCGCGGATCCATTGCAGAGGTGGGAACAATACTCCACGCAGGAACGAACCTGGGTCTTGTAGAGAAGACAAAGATGTCCCGGCGAGACGAACCGTCTCACCTTGTTAAGCACACCGAGCTTCCGCGAGGCCGCCTCTCTATGTATTCCCGTCGGTTGAGATCCCGGCAAATATCCATACCCAGGATACCGAGCTTGTCCTGCATTGGCAGCTGAGTGTTCTGGAAAGTGGGAAGGGAAAGGAATGGAGAGTTTTTTGCAGTGAGCGCGCACACCTATGTTTTCTTGGCGTTGAACTCGACCAACTTGTGGAATTTGACGGGACTTTCCTTGACAGAACGCTGATGACATAAGGAGTAACTTAGGCTATTTTTTTAGACTAGCTTCGCTCGGCGGCGTTACTCACGATTTACAACAATAACCGCGGGTAGCACCACGGTACTCAGCTAGTATTAAGAAAAGTACCTTTGTATTTTACAAAGTTGGGCATCATAAGTCATAATACTGTAAAATGCGTGGTAAAATGAATTCTGTTTTGTATATTATGCCATATATAGAAAAGTATTCATAAGTAACGAACAAAATAAGTAGATTAATATCAGGTGAATGAACCCAAATGTTTATTTTAGGTAATACTTTTTCAAAGATACGTGTATGATGCAAGAAGCATGTAAAATAACCAGAGTTTTCACCAATTAGGTATTCCAGAGTCTTAGGGCAATTAAATATGGTCCTTTTCACATAATTTTAAATTCTGATATTGTTTTCAATTTGTTACGCCGTGCGATATCTCTGCAAGGAACGAAACGCCTTACGTAAAACGTAGAGTGATAAAAACTTGTGCAAGTACTAAACGAAGCAAACACATAGGCGTCTGTGGGTAGATAAAGATCATTTTTTATTATTTATTGTTAGTAGGAATGAAATGCACAAAACGAACACAAAAGTTTTTTTCCTTATTGTTTAAAAGAGAACTCCCGTTTTAGGAATACATTTCTGAGTCGTGGGGTACTTTACAAACATACAAGAAACTAAAACAAAGAACCGAGGACCGATGAGAATACACTAATTTGAAAAAAAAACAACTGACTTTTTAAAAGCTTTCTAAAAAATAGTTTTAAAAAACTAAACAAACACGCATAAACTAAAACAAAGAAAATAATTTTAATGTAACAAAGCGAGGGGTGCTTTCTGAAAATATTTCAATCACGTCGCCCCACGCTTTTGACATTAAAATTATTTTTTTTGTACGAAGTTTTCCAAGTGAGTGCATTTTACAAGTTAGGCCTCTATAACTACTGAAATAAAAAAGTTACCTAAACCGCTATTTTTTTTTAAAGTTCAATATATGGACTACTATTACGATTTTTTTAGTTAGATATAGTTTAGTTTTAGAGGGGGAAGGGCGAACCGCCCTTTTTTTTTGCAAAGCCTTAAAGCGCCTTAAAGTTGAACAACTCGGAAATACATACCTAAATCTAAAAATGGTTCTGGCAACCTCATAATGTTTTCAAGAGGACTATAGAATGATACCCCACACGATGGGGTAGATGTGAGAAAAAAAAACATCCCCACTTTAGGTGTAGGGGAGGTACCCCAAATAAAAATATTATTTGTAATTTTGTTGTAGCACTTTGTCGACGTACCTACATACAACACATATTTATGCAAAGTTTCACCTTTCTTTCACCAACCGTATGGGCGATAAGTCGAGAACTGACGGACGGACGGACATGACGAACTGACGAATCTAATAAGGTTTTGAGTCATGAACTACGGAACCCTAAAATTACACAATAGACCTACAAAATAGATTTTATTTACTATGTAAACATTGCTATCTTGGAGATGGTTAATTGGTTTGACCTTAACAATTTACAGTTCGTTTCAGAAAGATGTGTTAGATTAAACTTCTAACTCGAAATAAATGAAACTTGAGAGTTACAATAAAACGGTAGATACATTCATCAGCGGATTTACCATTAGGCTGAGTAGGCTGGAGCCTAGGGCGGCAAATTTGGACCTTGGAATTTTGTTTTGTTTTGAAAAAATATATTAAAAAAAAATATGGAAAAAAGTTTCAAGAATTTGACAAAAATAATAATATTTTGTATTGTACGGTGTACTGAATACTGGACTTCATAATTTACTTTAATTATTGAAAATTTAGTTACTAAATGCTTGGTGAAATGTTATCATTGTGAATATGGATATTTATAATACTTATATATTACAGTTTAATTATAATCTTGACGAACAAACACACAGGCGTGATTAAACTTACTCCGAGTCTGTTACTCATAGTGCCTGGTAGCAGAAAAGCATGGCTAGAAGAAAGGAGTCCCGATGTGATGCCCTACCCACTCGATAATGACAGATGGAAACTCATTGAAGTTGTGATTTTCTACGTGTGTAGCTATTATACACTATTGTCAGAAATTACTCTCACATATTTTAGGTGATCAGAGCCACCTTCCACACCGGTATACCGTATGGTGTGTTTGATCGGACGATTCCGCGTGTAGCCTTGTCGTGACATTAGGTCTAAGTGAGGTGCCACGCCATGGGATAGGTCCGTAATTTTTTTTCGAGAGTCATATGATCAATTAATAGAACGCCGACTGAACGTTTGTTCAAATGGCGTTTATTGCGAAATATCCTTTTATCGTCAAACGCTTCTTCGACTTATCTATTCATCGAATTTTATCAAATCGATGAGATGCAAAATTATTTCATAAATTTAGCAATTTTAAGAAGTCGTACGTTCCTCCCGTAAATTTTGAAACTTGAAAACATGATATTTGGTAATCACATTTTATTAGTAGGTTAACTACTAAGAATTTACCTTCACATTCTGCAGGAGAGGTCAATCTTAACATAAGTATCATCTTAGCTCGCTAATATTCATAACTGAGACAATCTTTACACTTTATTTCATTCTATGGACCTAGTTTTGGACACGGAGCCTTTTTAAATTTCGCCTATAAATATGCAACCTGAAAGAGCTCGTTCGAACCCTATGTTCCACAGAAAGGTAGGTACTCCAGACATATGTGGAACACTCTATAACACACCTGTATTTATGTTTCGTATTTCCAAATAATCTGCTATTAGCCGCCTCTGGCTCTCCAGCACCCTGTGGCACTACCACAGGGTGCTGGAGAGCCAGAGGCGGCTAATAGTAGCTAATTGTAGTAGTGGTGTTTCTCTGATGCAGCTCAATATCAATTGATTTAATGAATGTTTGTTCAGATTTTAAAACAAATACTTTGGTCAATGATGCTACATTTACAGTGCTTGTTGTGTTAACTGTGTAAAACTAACCTCGTCATACAATTTCTAAAAGAGAGGCCTGTGTAGAACAAATTTTGTCATATATATACAGAACACCAGCTGGTTTTCTGTATATTTGTATTATTCGCGGTATTATTCACTGTTATTGCTACTTTTGAATCGAATTTCTAAATAAACAAATACATATTTCTAAATAAACAAAGTCAGATGACTTGATCTGACCAAAACTACACAGACCTTGTTTCATGGGTACTAGACAATTGATATACATAGATACATACTTCTTTTGTAAATACATTCATATTATATACATACAAAAAAGCCAAAACTCCGAAACAAATGTTTGCAGATCATACCCGAGACCTCTTGGGAGGCTCTAAGTTACTCCTTTTAACACGGCACTTTCATTGGCAGATAGCTGACTGCCACAATGAAATTCCCGTGCAAACCAGTTAAGCCGTTTTAAAGAATAGCCCAAACAAACATTCAGACATACAAATATTAAAAAGAAATTTAAGGACTGTATGTATGTACCTATTTACTTTCATATGTATTTAGAAGAAAGCTATTTACGAACTTTTGTTTGTTTTTGAACTCTTGTCCAGACTTGGGAAACGTGCAAGCTTAGCTTTATAGTTGAAAGATGGCAACATTGTAGTGTCTGTCAAATGAGTGCAACTTACGAGTGTTGTGTTGTTCAGTTGTTGTAATGTTTTTTCAGTGCAATTTACCTAAAAAATATTTAAATAAATTATGAAGTAGATACTGATTTATTTTTAGTAAGAGTATGTGTTTATAGTCTAGTCAAAAGATCAAAATAAATTATAACAATGACGGTAAGTTTATTTATATAAAATTATTTAATTAGACGTTGATGCGTCGAAGTAAAAGTTGTTTTGACTTGGAAATTATGTATTAATTCTTCAGTAAAGGGACTGTCTATATATTTAGTGTTGTTTTAATAATGTGTACTAATTTTAGTAATCTTATAAATAATGCTCAGTAGTTAGTAGTATGTAAACTAAATCATAACATTGATTTTTAAATGTTGTAAAAATCTGTCAATAATAACGAAATATCACTGTTTGTATTACACAATTTCGTTTTCTTGTACAATATATCTGCATATTTCCTTCACACATGCTTACTAACATTGTTTGTTGTGGAAATAAAATTGACTTTATACACACAAATTCCAGAATTACTTCTAATTAGATTCTGTTGTAATAAGTACACTAATACAAACAAGTAACATAATATTAGGTGTATTAAAAAGAAATCCACTATTTTTGTATGAAACCACAAAACTGTCAGAAAAGGTTTTTTAGTGTGAAATCTCATCTTTCTAACGTCATTCCGTGGAACCCGAACAGGCTTAAACATACCAGATAGATATAAGGAAAGCCATCTATCATTGGAAAAATAATGGATTTCTTTTTACAACACCCATTAATTAAACATCCAGCTGATACTTCATCCAAACATACTACTTTAAAATAAAAAAATAAGAGTAAGTAATTATAATTATTAAGTTGAATTCATTTAAGACTTAGTATCTTGGTTTTTATGTTATTAAAAGTTTAGTTTTTAATTTTAATTAAGTAAATAAATCAATTAGCAAAGCAGAAAGAAACAAAATAATTTTAATTTTCCACAAAATGTTGCATCTGCCCAAATAAAGAAATACAATCGAAATAAACTTTAAAAAAAATTGCATCAAGATGATTGCAAATAAGCTGAGGCATACGTCATGCGAATATAAGGCTACATACATAATCCAGAAGCCAATTTACCGAGGTGATTTCACATTCACGGATTCTTCTGGTTATAAATAAAGATTTATTTGTAAATATTATACCTAGTTAGTAAGATAGAAAATAAGTTTAATTGTACAATACGCAGGTTTTTTCTATAAGAGTAAAATGTCTGGCTTTCGAGATTTATAGCTATTATATAGGTCTGCCTGGTAGAAATAAAAAAAAAAATAGGTATGTCAAATGAGCATAGATATTACAGTATTACATAAACTAAACAAATAAATGAAATTAAAGTGTCTGAACGATTTTGAAGGAATATTCGCTGACAAATAGCTGATGACGTAAGGACTAATTTAGGCTCCTTTTATTTTTGACAAGCTACACCCCACAGTATTACCTGCAGTAGTTGTTGTCAAGGTTAAAAAAAAACCGCAGGTAACACCGCAGAGTGCATATATATTAATAACAAATAAATATTTCTGTAATAAATATATATAAGTATTTCGGACATCTTACACACAACACTATCTAGTCCCAAACTAAGCAGAGCTTGTTTTATGGGTACTAAACAACTGTTAGAAATACACATACTTTTTTTTGTAAATACATACACATGATACATAGAAAACAGTTTCAAAACCAATATTTGTGGATCACACAAATATTTGGTCCTTTTGATCAGCAGCGGCATAAGCTAACCACTAGACTAACAAAGCAGTTAATATGATTTATAAGATGTCAACACCTTACGGCAACGCCGCGGCGTATTTATTTTGTAAGGATAGGTCTAATGAGTGCTGTGGGTTCAAATCCCTCACTGGACAAAACTTTGTCAAAACAAATTATTGTTCCGAGCCTGGGTGTTCTTTGTGTCCGTTTCATATGAAGTTGTAAAGTCCCCTTTGAGATATGATGGATGCACTTTAAAAAGAAGAAAAAGACACAAAACGTATCAAGCCTGTGTGCGTTCTTTCTAATAAATATATCATCATACTAAAAATACTAATTTAATAACTAAAATAATGAAGTAATTTTTTGACAATGCCATTTACAACAATAAACGCGGGTCACACCGCGGGATTCAGCTAGTTCATCATCATCATCAACAGCCTTTAACAGTCCACTGCTGGACATAGGCCTCTCCTTTGAAAGGAGGTTTTGGCCTACTATACCACGCTGGCCAGACGGGTTGGTAAAGGGTTTGTTTCAAGTCGAGGCGGGTAAGCTGTTCGAGAGGGTGCTCCACGCCCGCATCGTCCGGCACCTGCGCGAGGTGGGCCCCGATCTGTCGGACGCCCAATTTGGATTCCGGGAGGGGCGTTCGACGGTCGACGCAATTCGGCGTCTGAAGGCCGCGACCGAACAGGCGGTGGGCTGCGGCGACGTGCTGTTGGCGGTGTCGTTGGACATCGCCAACGCATTCAATAGTCTGCCATTCAGCTGCATCAGGGCCGCACTCCAGTACCACGGAGTGCCACAGTACCTGAGGCGGCTAGTGGCAGACTATCTGACGGAGCGTACTGTCATGTACGAGGACCGAGAAGGAGTCTTGAGACGTCGGGCCATGTCGTGCGGTGTTCCACAGGGGTCTGTCCTCGGACCACTCCTGTGGAACATGGTATACGACTGGGTCCTGCGAGGGCGTCTCCCCCCCGGGGTCGGTGTAATTTGCTACGCCGACGACACTCTTGTGACAGCCCGGGGGGCGACCTTCGAAGAGGCGGCACGCCTGGCCACCACAGGAGTCTCCCTGGTGGTCGGGCGCATTGAGGCGCTGGGTTTGCGGGTGGCCCTAGAAAAGACGGAAGCCCTACTTTTCCATGGGCCCCGTCGTGGTCCACCCGCCGGCGCCTCCATCGAGGTCAACTCGGTTCTCGTACCGGTCCGGGCCCACTTAAAGTATCTGGGTCTGGTCCTAGACGGTAGGTGGCTCTTCGACGAGCACTTCCAACAGCTTGCTCCGAAGCTGATCGGCACTGCCTCCTTCCTTGGGCGTCTTTTGCCCAATCTGGGAGGAGCCAGTGTTGTCACGAGGCAGCTGTACACGGGGGTTGTCCGGTCTATGGCACTCTATGGTGCACCGGTGTGGGCGGCGGCTCTGACCGTGCAGAATAGGGCGCGCCTCAGGCGGCCGCAGAGAACTCTGGCGGTAAGAGCCATACGGGGTTACCGCACCGTATCGACGGAGGCGGCGTGCGCCCTGGCCGGAACACCCCCGTGGGATTTGGAGGCGGAAGTGCTCGCCGACGTTTATCGGCGAGTGGCTAACTACCGGGCGGAGAGTGGTGGAGTTGGATCTCCGCCCGAGGACGTGCGCGAGTGGCGCGAAGCCGCTCACCGAGCCACGATGGATCGCTGGTCGGTCCGGCTGGAGACTCCACGTGCTGGCTTCGCCACCGTAGAGGCGCTTCAGCCGGTCATCGGCGAATGGGCAGTGCGGCAGCACGGGACCCTTACCTTCCGACTGACGCAGGTTCTTTCCGGGCATGGTTGCTTCGGAAAGTACCTGCACTCGGTCGCCAGGAGGAAATTGAGTTCCGCCTGCCACCACTGCGACTGCAGTGAGGATTCGGCTCATCACACGCTGGCGGTCTGCCCCGCATGGGAGACGCAGCGCCGGGTCCTCACTGCAGTCATCGGAGAGGATCTCTCGCTTCCGGCCGTCGTTCGTTCCATGGCCGGCAGCGAGAGCTCATTTACCGCGGTCGCAACCTTCTGCGAGGACGTAATCACGCAGAAGGAGGCGGCGGAGAAGGCCCGGGAGGACGACATCCAATCGGACCAGATTCGCCGCCGGCGACTCGGGCGGTGGAAGCGCGAACATCTGCGCCTCATGCCGCCTTGAGTGTGGCCGCGGGTGGACGGGACGGGTTTTCCCTCCACCCGCCCTATGTGGCCAGCCGCGAGGAGGCGGCGTCGGTGTGTGCCGGACGCCGCCTAAGAGAGGGTCGTCGTACAGAGACGGTGCCCGCATCAGGAGCGGGCAGGCGCTGGAGAAGTTTAGAAGGAGATCTCACCCTGGACTTCTCCTCCTCCTAAACGGAGAAGCGCGGAGAGGGCACACTGTGTGGTTTTTAGTCGGTTCAAGTCCGACACACCACCCCGCCGTAACCCCCATGTGGGGTGACGGTCCATGATGATTTTCCACACATAAAAAAAAAAAAAAAAAAAGGGTTTGTTTCAAGTTTTTCTACTCTTGGCAGTGATGTTAGCTGCTTATTTTGTTCCTTTAGTCGCCTCTTACGACACCCATGGAATGAATATGGGTGGTGACACTTTGTATTCTTAATCCGTCACCACACGGACGAATTCAGCTAGTTAAGATTAATTAACAAACTCCATTAATTCAGCATATCTGTAATTACTACTATCCTGACTTCAATTTGATTCGATTTATTAGCAAATGCATACATAATCAATAGTTACGTTATTTCTAAGTGATGTCAAATATGACACTTAGGCCAAGATTACACGAAGCGGTTTTTACTCGCACCCGTCGCGGTGAAGGAACAGCTGATTTCTTTCAAAAACTCACGAGGACAGAGTTTTGTGCGGTTACGCTACGCAGTCTTCGCGGTTGCGTTTATCACCTACAAACTTCTGGTAGGTAGTAGAGTCACGCTGATATCAGCTCGACCGGGGCTATACTCACACAGAAGACCATCCTTATAATCACTGTTGTATTTCGTTGGTGAGTGTGAGACCGGAGGCCCAATAATTCTGCATACTACCTGCGGAGGACGGATCTGCAAATTGGCCATCGATATAGCGGGAACTGTAGCTGCCGCGCACACGTAAAACGCGTCGTGAATTGTGGTTTGATTTGCAACCGCGGCGAGCGTAGGTAAAAACGGCGTCGTGAAATGTGGTTTGATTTGCAACCACGGCGTGTGCAGGTAAAAAAGGCGTCGTGAAATGTGGTTTGATTTGCAACCGCAGCGAGCGTAGGTAAAAACGGCGTCGTGAAATGTGGTTTGATTTGCAACCGCAGCGAGCGTAGGTAAAAACAGCGTCGTGAAATGTGGTTTGATTTGCAACCGCGGCGAGCGTAGGTAAAAACGGCGTCGTGAAATGTGGTTTGATTTGCAACCACGGCGTGTGCAGGTAAAAAAGGCGTCGTGAAATGTGGTTTGATTTGCAACCGCAGCGAGCGTAGGTAAAAACGGCGTCGTGAAATGTGGTTTGATTTGCAACCGCAGCGAGCGTAGGTAAAAACAGCGTCGTGAAATGTGGTTTGATTTGCAACCGCGGCGAGCGTAGGTAAAAACGGCGTCGTGAAATGTGGTTTGATTTGCAACCGCAGCGAGCGTAGGTAAAAACGGCGTCGTGAAATGTGGTTTGATTTGCAACCGCGTCGAGCGCAGGTAAAACGGCGTCGTGAAATGTGGTTTGACTTGTAACCGTGGCGGGCGCAGGCACAAACCGCGTCGTGAGTTCTCAGCCTTGTGGGCTGTCAAGTCAAAACGTTTAAATAAACGTGTTTTACCTATGTAGTGAAAAATACAACTACTTAGTTTCACTTTACGGCCTCTGAGGATCCATTTGGACACTTACTGGTTTATTAAAATAAATCTTTATTTCCCTTGACGATGGCATCACGCGTGAATTGGTAGGCCGAATTTCGCTAATTTCTTAGTAATGGATAGCGCATTTATCGAGGAAAGCTTTCGCCTATAAAACCTCACCCTTTGACCATTTTTTTATGACAACGCCAGGACTATATATCCTGTGCTGTGGTGGACTATTTTATTTTTAAACAGGCCAAATATACATGAAACGGACATAAAGAACACCCAGACTTAGTATAACAATTTGTGGATCATGCAAAATGTTGTTCGCTGTGGGGTTTGAACACTTTGAACTCACAACATTTAGCATAGTCAGAGAGAAGTGGCGATCGCTTAAACCACTGTATACAGTGAAATGGTAAAGCCAAATTTAAAGAAGTTATAAAATTATTATTTGCCAATAAAGTTAAAACTGTGTGTGTGAAATTGCCTATAAATTTCTCACACAATTTTTACTCAGATTTTTGTTAATTGGTCATACGATAGCGTTCGATTGGCTGTTATAATCTTAATTAACTGCTCTAGAAAAGTTGTTTTTGCCTAGGAAATTGATGATGCTACGTAACGATAATGTTACGTAGAGTGATCTAAAAAGTTTCTGACTCTCTAGTCTATTGACTAAAATGTCTTTCTTTTTTATTATATTTCTACACAGTTTCTTGGAACTTCTCCCAGCAAGACAAGACAACACATGTTTTTTTGTATTTCTACAAAGTTTCCTTGAACTTCTCGCAGCAAGAAAACATATATTTCTCATATTTCTACATAGGGCTCCTTGAACTTCTCCCAGCTTGAACTTTTTCTTATTTTTTTTATATATATTTGTACAGTGCTTCCACAAAATGCATATATAAAGATGCAGAACTAAATTTAGTAGTTTTTATTAATGAGTGCTGATATCTATCTTCCCGCTGAGGTCGGTAACTTGTCGATCACCCTAAGTAGCTAATATTTCGCTCACGAAAATTGGAGGGGCAAATAACATGGCTTGCTCTTGGCTTCATTTCCAAGATTATTCGGGATCGGCTTCTAGTTCTATCAGTTTCACCTGAATATCAGTTTTTCTACTGAGCGACTGTCATCGGACGTCCGCTACCCTAAGGGAGAGTTAAAATTCGAATGTTAAACTAGTTTTCAGTATATTTGAGGGCACTACTTGATACTTCCCAGTAACGATAGATATTCATGACAAACGCGACGACGGCTTAACGTGCCTCGGGCAAGGGCGTGAATCACCGCCAAACTTCCATACTCCGGGCTGTTATTTAGAATTTCCTGTAAGAAAAACCTAACAACACTTTTGGCCAGACCCGGGATTTGGCACCGGAGACCTCTTGATTTGCAGTCGCATACGCCAACCACTTGACCAACGAGGCAGTTAAGATAAGGATTACAAAATAACAAACATGGTATTTACTAATTACTTATATTTAAAAATAAACTTAATGAAATTAAATATAAATCAATAAATAAATAAATATTTTGGACATCTTACACTCAACATCATCTAGTCCCAAAGTAAGCAGAGCTTGTGATATGGGTACTAAACAACTGATATAAATACATAAACATACTTTTTTTTGTAAATACATACATATTATACATAGAAAAACATCCAGATTCCGAAACAAATATTTGTGGATCACACAAATATTTGGTCTGACCCGGGAATCGAACCCGAGACCTCTTGATCAGCAGCCGCATACGCTAACATATTTAAAATTGCCTATTATGTTTTTAGTGTGGTAACAGGTCGTCATTTCCATCAAGTTTTACTAAAGGCTCTGTATCGATATCGATTACACGATCTATGATCGATGGATTACACAATCACTTGACTAGGAAAGTCCGAGAGAGGAAGCTGCTAACACTTAGTTCAGATTGTAAGCCATCTGACATATTATCTAAATGCTAAAAATCTCGAAAGTTGGAACTATAGGAATATTGTATATCATAAATGTGCGGTGTAATTTAACGTATTGAGACTTTATAGAAAAGTTTTAACTTTGTATACTATGAATAATCTACTAAGTGACACTGTAACTGAAAATGTAAATATAGATAATACAATACACTTTTTATTACACTAGTATATTATTGTTAAGCTTTTGCCCTTTTGAAATGAGTATTTTTTCGTAACCATACACAAATAGATATGATACGATATATGTATTACCAATAGATAATTCTCGAATTATAAATCAAGATAATAATTTCTTTAGGAATTACCAAGATCACTATCACAATTTTTTTGCGTTATCTTAACTCGAAGAATTAACTACATATAGTTTGATAAACATCAGTACATACATAAATCGATATCAATATTTTTTTAACGTTTGTATCGATTAAAAGATAGGACATAGGTAAGGTGCTGCCACGGCTTTTGTCTCTGTCACAGCTTATGTCATGTGTCTTAGTGTCAACGCATTAAAAAAATGGGATATAAAATTTACACTTTGTTTTTCCTAAAAGAGAATTAGGAAAAAAATACCTTTAGTTAAAAAAATATTAAGTGTTTATTTATATACATCTATAGCTGCCAAAATTACTCTACTAGCTTATTATTTATTTTATTTCAAATTCAGACATCGAAATAATAAAAATATGTGCTACCTGATTGAATTTAAAAATGATAATTGATATTGAAACGAAATACACCTAGACCTGTGTTTTATAACCCATAAAATTGTTTTTTAATTACTTTTAGTTGATTCAGTTACTTGAGCTCGTTCACTCCAGCCAATCTAAGTCTAGTTATGTTGACTACAAATAATGATATCGACATTAATAAACATGTATGTATTCATAGACTTTTTACATTAAAAATATTTAGAAACCATAAACAGTTGCATAGTTTTTTTTAAATAAGTAATTCAAAAAAAATAAAATCCAAGAACGGAGGAATAGAGATAAAAGTATTGTTACCGCCAGGATTATTCACATATCAATCCCAAACCGAGCAAATAAAAGCCAGTTGTGTTTTCCTCTAGTTCTAAACGAGTCGTTCCATAAATTGCTCTACTGATTGATTTAGTTTATTTCAAATCATATTTAATTTATACGTAAATGGAAATAGGACATCTCAGAGAATTGAAATTCGTTTGAATTTATATTTATGTCGAAAAGACGAAGGTATTTTTTTTTCTGACATAAAAAAACCAGTTTAGTTTTAAACTTATGTTAAAGTTGGAATTTGTCATAAGTAAATGTCTGATTTCATCCTACGTGTTGTGATGCATTGACTAAAATGACAGTTTATAAATTCTTTGAATGACAACATGATTTGGAGATGTGTCTTGAAAAAAAAAAACAAATAATCTTTGATAAACAAATAAACAAACGAAGGATGAGTCAATATTCTTTGTGCATCGTTGGTGTAAGCTTGTGTGGCACTTTTGTGATTGGTTATTATAGAAAATCCCAATTTAAATGATGCGATCTTCATATACGAATATAGTAAGTGTATCTGCAAAACGCGCAAAAATACTTTTAAAAAGAAAAATGTATTCCAAATTCAAAATACGCGGTAATTTTTTAAATTATTATATAAGTTGCAAATCAAAAGTATCAGTGTCGTATATTAAAAGTAAATCTCGTATGATATTATTGTATTGTCGAACTAGGGCATCAATAAAATCAATTTGGTATCATTGAACAGTAAAATATTAAGTGTGCATGTGTTTTGTTAAACGTAATAAATTGATACAGACATTTTATTAGAAGATGGTTATTCTTCCATTCAGTAAATGATGGTTTTATATTTATGTGCCACAACTATAATAAGGCACTTTACCTTATTTCTTCGAAAATATATTCAGCAAATAAATGTAATTCAGTTGACGAAAGAACGAGAATAGAAATGAATCACTAGACTGAGACACTTTATTCTGAGAATTTCGAAATAATCCCGAAATATCAATTCCGAAAACATTAAGCTCACATTTATACGCAAGTGAGGAATCGTTATGAATTTTAATTTATGTGGTTCCTAGTAAATGGTATAACTTTTATTGTATAATTCTATTTGTAAACGATATGAAAAGGATTTAGTTTTCGTTCCCGACACGACAAAGTTATCTTATATAAAGATAAAGGATAAAAATATATCTACTTTTAGATTAAATGCCTTAGTCACACAGCTTTATGTACTGGAAAAAATACTCCCAACAGAAAGGAGGTTCATAAATTTTAAGATTGTTTATATTACACAGCTAAATTATTTTAACAATATTATAATATGTGTGATAATTTATCTATTGTAATCTATATGCACCTGTTCAGAGCAAACCTTCTCATAATTGTTAATCCATAACTAGTGGTAGGAATGTATAATGGTAAAAAATTTTTTGAATATCACTTGTGTATACTATACTTGAACGAAGTAATTGTACTGAAGAGTCTAATTACCTTAGAACACAGATAGCGTATGGCCGTATTGACGTCTTGTCGCGTACACGTGTGGCTTTGCCGGTGAAAAAAAAATATTGTGAGAAAAAAAAAACGTAGATTGTAAGCTATGTATACTGTGCAGGGAGAAGGCCGGGTGATGGGTCGCCGTTTCTTTCTAACACTGGTGATTGGGATATCAGCTGGATTTACTTTTGCATACTTAATACTAACATCGACTGGATTTACACGAGACGTTGCTTGGCAGAACTACAGGTAACTTTTAACTCTTAATCTGCTCTTTTGCATGCCGCCTTTTTTGTATGTTTCTGTATATGTTGTTGCATGTGTAACAAAATGTAGGCACGCATGTTTATATGCAATTTTTTTACGTGTTTTGTACATTTGAGAAATTTTAAAGCAAATGTTTTTGTACATGCTAATGTTTATTAATGTCCGTAATTTTAAATTAAAGTACTGTAAGATGTGAAACTCTACTGTTTTTATGTTTATACATGTATTCGATTGTAAGCGTTTGTTCGAAAATAATATAGCGATATTTGCTAATCATTTTTTATCGAAGCAATGGTAAATTACCTTATTAGTTTTATCATTTTAATCGTGTAATCTTATTGTTAACTTATCTTGCCATTGCATCGTGCCATAGCAAGATTTTTATTTACATTTTAGTCACTTTTTATCCACTCGCATCTTATTTTGATCACTACGTCATTTCCTTATGAGTGTTAAAATAAGAACCGAAACAACTACTAAATAACTTTACGATTTATTGACTTCTCAATAGGTATTATTTATTTTGATATATTTTGATTTTTTAATAAATTATTATAAAAAACAAAGTTTAAAATAGTTATTATTCTTACTTCATTTAATAAGAATAACAACTAGAGACAAACAATAAAGTATTTTAATGATAAAAATACCCCGTAGCGTAAAGGAAAATAAGAAAATTAGAAAAATAAACTTGTCTATGGATTTATCAATTGCCGCATTGAAAAAAATATTTTCTATTTAGTGCTTCTGTATAAAAAATATCGTCATCTTGTTCTGTTCATCAGAAAATGTTAGAATCATCGTTTATTTAGAATGCCTTTTTATGTAATCTTCGTTGTACACACTTACTACTCTGGCTGACCACCACTTATTGCGAATGCAGACAATGCAGCATGGTGACCCATATTATGGCGACCTGTTGATATATTTTCTAAATCATTGGGTCTCGGTGTCGCACTTACCAACGTAACACGACAGCAACGAATGCTATCATCTAAGGTTGGTCTTCTGTGTGAGGAATGCTTGAAACAGACCTTTTGGCCAGCGCCTGTGTTTTTTAATAGGCCAAAATCTCTTTTCTAAGGAGAGGCTTATGTCCAGCAGTGGAATTTGAAAGGCTGTTGGTGTGATGCGTTTATGACGTATGTTTTTTACTATGGCTTTGCCTAGTTTGGGATCAGACTGTCGTGTGTGAAATATATATAGTTATGATTATTGTTTTGTCTTTAGTTTAGTAGTAGGTATTGAATTGTGTTTCTTTTTTAATACATAAAAATTTGACTTTTAAAATATGAATAACTAGTTTTTTTAAGCTTATGTTCTTCTCTAAAGTCCAATCTATTTCCATACCGAAATTTATTCAAATGGGATCAGCGGTTTAACCCTGAAAGCGTATCAGACAGTTACTTTAGAATTATAACATTATTAGTATGAAAGTACGTATAGTATGACTTTTTCATAATACTTTTTTCGATTATTAGTTCACTATCGTCGGTTCATCAGCCACCAGCCAAGGATTCCCTATAAATATACCGATTGGATATATCATGATTCATGACGTATTTATCGATGACGTACGTAGTTTTTGATTATTACGAATGTACAGATAATAAATGAACCTAGATAGATAGATAGATAGATAGATAACTCTTTATTTGCACACAAAATTACAGGGTTACAAAAAAAAAAGGAACACATTGATTAAATATAGAGTGTACAAAGGGCGGCCTTATTGCTAGAAGCAATTTCTTCCAGGCAACCTTAGGATGGATCAAATGTTGTAGAGAGACAGTAGTAGTTGAATATGCATTTTTGAACCTATTATTTGCTTATTATTATGTACTATACCATATTACATATACTACATGTATTATATTATCTACAAACATTTACAATTTTTACTTACATATAAGATGTATACCTATTACAATAAATATACTTACATATACATACATACATACATAAATACATACTATAACAGTAAATATACATATATAGATACATACTTAAATGAATAAAAATAGAATAAGAGAAACAGTTTCGTTTCACCCTCAATCGTGTCGGACTCAATTAAGGTGAATAAAATTCCTGTACCATTTTCTTGAATCTATTTAATGTTTTCGCCTGCCTGATGTTAAGCGGCAGTGCATTCCATAATCGCACAGCTTCAACGGTGAAAGATTGGTCATAAAATTTGGTGGAATGCAGTGGCATCTCCAGTTGTAAACTTACGGATGACCGCAGACATTTTTCATGTGTGTCATTAAGGAACTTGAATCGTTCTTTGAGGTAGAAAGGGGTTTTAGGATTGAACAAAATGTTATAGAGGAAAATAAGGATATGAGTATTCCGGCGAGAGCGAATTGGAAGCCACTTGAGAAGTTGACGGAATTCAGAGACGTGATCGTATTTTCGTAAACCAAATACGAATCGTATACAGACATTTTGTAGTCGCTCAAGCTTATCGAGTTGGGCTTCAGTGAGATTCAGATAGCTGACATCGGCATAGTCGAGAATTGGGAGGAGAAGTGCTTGTGCAAGCGCAGCCCTAGTTGCAGTTGGAAGGAAGTTGCGTAGTCTTCGAAGAGATCCGGCTGAAGCAAATATCCTACGACTGACCTCTTGCATCTGTGAACCCCATGATAAGGTATTGTCTATGTAGATCCCCAAATTTTTTACAGTAGTGCTGATCTCAAGAGTTGTGCCACCGAACTGAATTTGAGGCAGCTGAGTCCAGTTAACTTTTGAGATGAGTCTGTGGCTGCCAATAACACATACCTGTGTCTTTATAGGATTAATCTTAAGTCCATAGTTATAACTCCATTCGCCGATGCGTTGAAGGTCAGCATTAATTATGTTGAATGCATCCGATAACAAGTTAATTGGAGCTTGTGTATATATTTGTAAATCATCTGCATAAAGGTGGTAGAAGGAACTTAGTTGCTTAGAGATTGAGTTTATAAAAACAGCGAAGAGTAAAGGAGATAGAACGCCACCCTGTGGTACACCAGCAGAAATGCTGCACCAAGAGGACATGGAGTCATCAATGCAAATTCGTTGCCGGCGACCAGACAGGTAACTATGAAACCAATCAATTGTCCTTGGAGATATGTTAAGAGACCGTAGTATGCCAAGCAGAATGTGAAAATCCACAGTATTGAAGGCATTACTAAAATCAAGTAAGGTGAGTACTGTGATCTTTCCACTATCCATGCCTAGTCTGATGCTGTCTGTTATATGTACCAGCGCAGAAGTAGTGCTATGGCCAGGACGAAATCCGGATTGGAAGGGATTCAGTAGAGAATTTTTGGAGAGGAAGTTAGACAGTTGAGAGTGGATGAGGCGTTCGAGTACTTTAGATAGAAAAGGTAAAATGGATATGGGTCGATAGTCAGTAAAAGAAGAGGGTTTAGCTTTTTTTGGAAGAGGGATTATTTGGGCATCTTTCCATGCAGATGGAAAGACACCGTTTGTAACGGAGTGATTAAAGATGTTGCATAAGATATGTAGAATTTCGTCAAGGATAGGAATAATCATATTTCGGCTGATGCTGTCACTTCCCATTGCGTTGGATGAAATCGTCATAATGGTCTTCCTAACATCACAAGCGGACAATTGATCAAAGACGAGAGGTGGATAGTTGGGAGTTGGGGTAGTAGAAATATATCTAAGAGTATTAGCTTTAGTACTGTCACTAATGTCAGAAGAGGCAGAGAAATGTTTATTGAGTAAGTCAATTTTGAAATTTTTAGGAATAGGCTCTTGGCGAGACTTACCAACTCCCAATGTTCTTAGAAATTTCCAGACTTTTGCTGGATCTCCGTTTTCTACTGAAGAGTGGATATGTTGGCGTTGTGCGTTTCTACACATCTTATTGCAGAGATTTCTCAGGTACACATATTTTTCCAGGTTGGCATCAGTTGGTCGACGCTTGTATTTGCTTTTCGCTACACATTTCCTGGACATAATGCTGCGTATCTCGTCAGTAAGCCATGGAGCTGGTAAATGTTTAAGTTTTATCAATCGCAAGGGCGCGTGGACGTTATAAAGCTGTATCAAGTTATCTGTGAATATTTGGACTTTGTCATTAACACACTGCGAATTTAACAAATTATTCCAGTTGATGTTTCGCGCATCCTCCTTAAGTCTTGTAAGATTCATCGCGCTAAAATTACGCTGCACAAGAATTCTCGGCTTTGCCTTGGGTGGACGGACAGCATAAGAGAGAAATATCAGGTCATGATAAGAAAAAGCGTCAGCGGAATACTGGCCATGGTTGATGACATGATCAGTAGAAGAGACTAGGATAAGATCAAGAAGAGAGGGAGTGCAGTTAGGAAAGTGATGCGTGGCATCAAGTGTTAAGAGTGATAAGTTGTTACTGTCGACTATTCTGCGTAGTGAGGAAGAGCGATGGTCATTTTTCATCAAGCAAGTATTGAAATCGCCCATTATTAATGTGTGGCTATAAGAGGGAGATAAGTTTTCTAGTAATTGTTCAAAAGAGGAAAAGTAATTAGTACGTAAAGAGGGAGAATAGTAAACACCAAGTAAAATCTTCGAATGGTTAAACTCTAGTTCCAAAAAAAGGTGCTCACCGCCGTCCGGTGATGGGGGCTGTGACGACATATTTACAATGGTGTAGGGAATATGCTGACGCAGATATATGCCAACACCACCCCCACCACCAATCGCACGATCATTCCTTATCAGATTAAAACCAGGAAGAGTATATGGTGTAGAAGGTAGGCACGGTTTTAACCATGTCTCCGAAACTAAAATGGCGTGAATGTTTTTGCAATCGAAGGTCGCCAGCATATCAGGGAAATGAGCTGGAATACTCTGGGCATTGATATGGACTACATTAAAATTCCGCGGAGCATCCGAAAATTGGTACTGAAGATTCTCACGGAGTGAGGGTATACTAACATAACTAGAATCAAGACTGTTTATCGAGTAAAAACTGTCATCGTCATTATTGTCCAAGTCAGACATGAAGTTGACTTAACAATATATAAATAAGCTAATAGAACAATAATATTCAATAAATAATAATAATATATAAATAGCAATACTAATAAAAAAAAAAAAAAACTTAAAATTTTTGATCCACCCGCCAGTCGTGTGTTTGATATTTAGGAATTACTAGAAGATATTAACTAAAAAAGTAATAATATAAAAAAAAACAAAAGAATACAAAACAAAAACCAAAAGAAGAAAAATTGAGTCACAATCTTCTGGGCGCACCTCCCGTTCAAAAGCCTTCGTTTCAAACTTACAACTAATGAATGCGGAACAATAGTGTTGCAGATAAATGTGCGGTCTGGAACGCAATTTGACTTTTGACACTTGACAGCTATTATAAATATACATAAACAGAGGTAAATCAACAAAATAATGTTTAGGGCCGGTTTAGTGAGGTAGAACAGAATTGTTTGATGATTACCATGTTCCATACCATAAGATGTTGGTGAGAAATATATATTTGGACTGTTTCTCACGTGAAATTCACCCAGACAGTGTAACAATACATTAAATGTATGTAAAAGAACACCACATCGCAAACATTCATTTTTTTGAACCGGCAGCAGCCCTCTTCGGTTTTGCAGCTTGAGTTTTGGTCACAGTTGGCTTTTCTGCAACCACTGGCCTTATCTGGTCGAGATCTGCCACACAAGTTATACGATGGCGTGAACCGTCGGGACCCATAACATAAACTGTACCTTCTTTGGTCCAACACTTTGTGATCCCGAATTCCTCACGTGCTGCCATGAAAGCAGAGTGTCGTGATCGGGTCAGGAACTCGGAGAGTGTCACACCAGTGCCCCTAAGTTTGGTCTTAGATGCCCAGACACGGTCCCGCACTGCTACTGCCCTAAATTTTACAAGGATGGGTCGTGGTTTTTCAACCGTAGACTGTCGACCCATCCTGTGACAGCGGCTTATACCATCAGAAGTAAATGAGTCAATACCTAGCTTACTTGCTGCTACCTCTGCGACGACCTGGGATGTGTTCTCATTCTTCTCCTCTGCGACACCATGTATCAGGAGTATCTTGCGGCGGCTGCGGGTTTCCATGTTGTCCACCTCATTCGCAAGCACCTTCATCTGGCTTTGGAAGGACTTTAAGGTCTCTAAGATGAGAGTCTTAAATACAGCAAACTCCTCTGCGAGACCAGCCAAACTAGCAGCATTTGAGGCCTTCTTCAGGAGTTCTGCTTCAAAGTTTGCCATCCTCTTCACAAAACAATCCTGTAGTTCCTGTAGAGTGCTCATTGTGTTGTTGTGTTTAGTTTTTATGTTTCAAAATTGAATACTTAGTTTTTACTATGGATATAACACTGACTAGCAGGTATTTATTGTTGAGAATTTATTTTATTCATTAAATTTATATTAAAATATGTTTATTCTATTTTTATTTTAAAATATTTATAAGAGCTTTTAAACTTGATGTTGAGCTTTCAACTACCCACTTATGATTGTGAACCTATTTATGCAAAAAAGAAAAAAATCATTCACACATGCCAATATCTAGACAAGGACCCTATTTATATGCAGACAAGAATAATTATCTCGATTTGGCATGTGTGTGACAAATTAGTCTTTTTTAGTCTTTCTAAAAAAATATGTAGTTTTAAGACACTAAACAAACAAGCTTTTAAACTAAAACGTAGAAAATAATTTTAATGTAACAAAGCGTGGGGTGCTTTCTGAAAATATTTCAATAACGTCGCTCCACGCTTTTTAAATTAAAATTATTTTCTACGTATTATTATAAAAGCGTGTTTGTTTAGTTTTTTAAAACTATTTTATTTTGTATAAGTAGGTCCCATTATACGTAAACTTGCAAATTTTTTTCGTTAACAGGTATAAATTACGACTCTTCTATCCTTCTTTCTCATTCTTTAACTGGTAGTGGGCGTTTTTATAAGTCTATCAAAATGGCAATATCTTAATAAGTTTTATACACGAAACGAAAAATACACAAGTTAAAAGAACTATAAGGTTTTCCCGTCTTTGCCTATGTTTTTTAAATTATGAAGATACGCCCCAACGGCATGATTTAAGTATTGACCACTTACACAATTAAAAAAAATCTAAAGAGGAAGATATTTTTTTCTAGATCAATAAGACTTTTAAATCAAATAATGTAGAAGAGAACATCAATCCGAAACCTTACAAATCAAAAATGATCGCATACTCTGAATAGATCCCAATTTATTCAGCATGTCATTAAATGCTCTTACAGTATTTTCAATAGAAACAAAATTAGTATGTACATATTTAAATCATTATGATGCATTTATAATTATAAACTTCAACGAAAAGCCCGTTGTATTACTGCATTACTTCGAATTTTTGTTCGCACTCAGGCTTGCGGAGGTCCGATGCCAGTCGCTCCGTCTCAAAACTAATATTCAAGTACAACTATTTTAACTAATAGCAGACCCTAAATCATCTTGGGCATAATAAAGGATAGTAATAATAGCGACTTTGAACGAAACACCCGTTGCAATTTTGCGCAAAAGACATTGTACTATACTCGTTGCATTTATATAAAGTCAATAATTTTACATGTCAATTGACAGGAACCTTTTATCATCATCATCAACAGCCTTTAACAGTCCACTGTTGGACATAGGCCTCTCCTTTGAAAGGAGGTTTTGGCCTACTATACCACGCTGTCCAGACGGGTTGGTAAAGGGTTTGTTTCAAGTTTTTCTTCTCTTGGCAGTGATGTTAGCTGCTTATTTTGTTCCTTAAGTCGCCATTAGTCTCTTACGACACCCATGGAATGAATAGGGGTGGTGACACTTTGTATTCTTAATCCACACGGATTAGGAATACAGGAACCTTTAATAGTATATTTAAAACTATTAATGAATGCTCACCATGCCTTGCGTCTATCCTATTTTGCGTTTAGCGTGTTTTTAAACACATGTATAAAATAAAATTCGCGTGGATAGATTTAGACCAAAAATAAGCAAGAGCGGAATTGCTTTTCAGGCAGATTCGAATAAAATTTCTTTTCTCAACTTTTTTGGTATGAAATACTCACGTGTACAGACTCGCGATGTTGCCATAGATATGAAGGTATCAGTAACTTTATTCGACATATAAACTATATTAAATCATTTATTTTTAACTAGTTTTTGCCCGCGGCTCCACCTCGGTTATCGTTTTAAAATTGCCTATGTCCTTTCCCAAGGTTCCATCTATCTCTATACCAAAAGACATCAAAGTCGGTTCAGCGGTTTAGGTGTGAAAAGGTAACAGACAGACAGAGTTACTTTCGCATTTATAATAATAATAGGGATTTTCTTTGATATTGTTATCTTAAAATGACGTCAATGTTGTATATAACATGTAACTAAACTTTAATCAACTTTGAAAAACGAGTTTTAAATTCGTTACCTTGCTTTAAATATTCGCCATTTAACGATGAATCGATTTACAATATTTTATTTTTATTGGGAAAGGAATACTTCTCATTTAGACTTTTATAAATAAAAAATGAAAAATGAAATATTCGCATGTGTTTAAAATTTAACAATGAAGTTACTTATATATTTTTTTTAAAACATCGATGTTTAACATCGATAGGATTATATCGATTACCGAGTAATAATAATACTAGAATTAATTGTACTTGATATTTCGTAGTACGTTTCCTGTTAGTTTCCTCGTTAATATAATTGATAAGCTTAAAGTTACTAATATTAAGATAACAATAACATATTGTGTCGTTAATTTGATAAAGAACAGTTTCCCCCGTTTTTATTATTTGATTGACTTACGTACATCGTCAATTTGGTTACTGGTTTGGGTAAAGTTACCGAAGTCCAACCTTTCCTGTGATCCTGGGGCTCTTGTGACTCTCGAGTGGCAGCCGTAGGTGTACATAGATAACGGTAGTGCCTTACCATCAGACAACCAGTTTGCTCTCATATAACATAAAAAGTCCTTCTTCGCATTCATCATCATTATCATCTATTAGTCCACCCCTGGACATACACTCTCCTGCGCAGGGAGGTTTTGACCTATCACGCTGACCAGACGGGTTGGTATATGGTTTGTATAAAGTTTTCCTTCTTTTAGGAGTGCCGTTGTCTTACTTATTTTGTTCTCTTAGTATTTGTTCCTATTACGACAACTACGGAATGAATAGGTGGTGACAATCAGTACTATTAATCCGTCACCGGAAAGTTACCAAGTGAAAAGCTAATCGTAAAACCTCAAATACGCGTTGATATAAAATCTTTTTATATTCTTTTACTTCTTGTAAGGAAAACTTGAAACAATCCCTATACTTACGAACTCGTCTGTTTAGCATGTAGCTGTTCTGTAGGCGAAAATCTCCTTTCTAAGATGTCCAGCAGTAAAAAATATATGAAAATAATAATGATTATCTACTTTTTATGACAATATATTTATCCAAAGAAATTCATAACTTTTGCATGAAATTAAACTGAAACTGAGTCAAGTAATCACAAAACTGTCAGAAAAGTCTTTTAGAACGAAATGTCATCTTTCTAACGCTCTTCAGTGGAACCCGGTCGGACTTATTTAACGAGAGATACAGATACCTAAAGACATCTGTTGGAAAAGCAATGGATTCTACATCTTTTTATCTTTTAGATTCGATCTTTTTACTACAACATTATAATAAAAATTGAAGTTTCTTTGTTTGTTTGGTTTAACGCGCTAATCTCAGAAAGTACGCCATTGCGTTGGGCAGACCAAATTTGCTCCTCCCTCAGCAGTACATTCAATGCTGCCCTGCACACTGCTCAAAGCCGAGACAGATGGCGAACTGCCACTCGCAGAATACTAACAAGTAGGGGTCACGACCCGAGGATAACGACGCAAGGAGGAGGAAAAGTTCTAAAAAAAGTCTAGGAAGCATGTCTATCTTTTACGGTTGGCTCTCTAAGACCATATTTTTCACACAAACGCAGCATGCATAAGAGGTCTAAAGTGTCTGTTTGTAATAGCAAAATAACAGATTTTTTCCTAAATTCATATGAAAGTATACACGGCACTAATCAAAAGAACAATTTTTAAAATTGTCTGTCTGTCAGTCTGTTTGTATCGACTAATATCTAGATTCATTTTGACGAGATTTTCACTGGCACATAGCTGATGACATAAAGAGTAACTTAGGCTATTTTTTTCTCTCCGCGGCGTTACCAGCGATTTACAACATCAACCGCGGGATAGGCCTGGTTCCCACTACGCCGGACCGGCAGATTTGCCGGGCCGGTAAGACTGCCGGAAGGGCTATTACAAGTTATATGAAGCTATTCACATTATCCCGGGTCTGGCATTTTTGCCGAGTCCGGCATTTTTACCGAGCGTTTTGTCATTACAAAAGTGCCGGTAGAAACACCGGACCGGAGTAATGTGTATGAGTTTGTGCCGGTATCTGTCCCCCGCTCGCAGCACCTGTGCTCCCCTCACGTCATTCGGCTCCCATTTTCATCAGTAATTAAATTGTGGTTGCTGTCATTCGAAAATAATTGAAGAACTTTGATTCGTCACTTCTAAGTTCACATATTAATGTTTCAAATGTTCCAAGTGAAAATCTTTCCCGTAAAAAGGATGTACCCAATGTTTTCTTTTATTTTGCCTTCTATTAAGATACCATCACAACACAACAATTTCGTCGTCCATTGTGTGCACAGACTGCACAGGTCCAAATTTAACTGAACTGAGTATGTACTTGACTGTCTGAGGATCTGGTGTAATGTGAACACTCTGTCCGGTTTCCGGCAGATCTGCCGGTCCGGCGTAGTGGGAACCAGGCCTTAGAGTTAGTGAATAGTGTAGGTATACTAGCATTAAGTCAGCCCTGGAAGGTAGGTGTATCTAATTTGTTCGTAGTTAATCGAGCGTGTTAGAATAATATACATACTTCATTTAATATAACATAAACAACATTAACTAAATAAACCGTCATGTGTACGGTTTTTTAGAGGTAATGAAAAAAAAACCGATATCGGCAGGCCGATATCGGTTTTTTTTTCATTACGGAATCACGTTAACTTGCCAGGGCAAGTTAACGTGATTCCTTGCGGTACAAATATTGAAAGACTCACATTTATTTATCTATCGTTATCAAAGTTTACCAATATATATGTACGCGGGTTAACTGTCTGTTGTTCATGCATTAAGAAGAGTGCGGGTTTCAGTATCAGTTGAGGCGGCACTGTGTGCATATCACGGCTATGTTTCTTCTGTACTTTCGTATGGTCTTTTGTTGTGGGGCAATTCGGTAGATGTCATGAAGGCATTCAAAGTTCAAAAAAAATGTGTGAGAGCAATTTGTGGAGCGGGTTTTATGGATAGCTGTAAGCCTCTATTTACGAAATTCAATATCTTGCCATTACCGTGCATGTACATTAAGGAGTTATGTTTATTTGTACGACAACACCCAGAATATTTTTCCAGGCATAAGGATGTTTCCAAAAGAAATGTAACATTTAGAGATAAGCATAAGTTACACTTACCTCAATGCAGGCTCCAAATATATACGAGGAACTCATATCTAAATGCTATAAAGGTTTACAATAAATTGCCAAATACCTTTAAAGAGCTACCTCTAATTATATTTAAGAAAAAAATTACACAATGGTTAAAAGAGAAATGTTTTTATGATGTGAATGAATTTATGTCATATCGCGAAGATAGGAAGTAATTTATGGAGTATTGCTATTAAATCAAAATTTTATTCAACTGACATTGACAATACCCATTATAATTATATTAATTTTATTGTAATTTGACATTTTTTTTTTTAAGTTTATTGTTGATCTATCACTTATTATTATTATTATTTTTTTGACATTAGAATACGACATTTGATTAATTTATTATTATAAATTTCATTTAAACTGTAATACATTAAATATTTGCATACCAATCTTTACTGGTGGGATGTAAAAGGGACATGTACAATTGTTAAGACCATACTCTGTAAACCTACATTCTGGCAAATAAATGATTATGATTATGATTATAAGTTTTGTGTTATCTGTTGCATCAAAAATGTGAATTAGCTAGTGAAGTCCCGTCAAAATCGTTACAGCCGTTTCAGATGTTAGCCTGCTCAAATAGACAGAAAGACAAAAATGTTAATGTGAAATTATAAACAAAATAATACTTCAATTTTATTTTGTTTAGCAACTTTGTCTGTATGTTAAGCTTTTACGGTTTTAAATGAAAATTCTTATAGATACCTATAAGAGTAGAGTATACGTATAATATGTATGTATTTACAAAAAAAAAGTATGTTTATGTATTTCTATCAGTTGTCTAGTACTCATTATACAAGCTCTGCTTAGCTTGGGACTAGGACTAGATGACGTGTGTGAGATGTCCGAAATATATTTATACCTACTTTGATACTTAAGGAAGGACATAGGTTACTTTTTACCTCGATAATCGATATACGGCGAAGCTGCGGGCAAACGCTAGTTACAACAAAAAAAAATACAGAAGCTATATTTAGCTTGTTTTTTTTACGTAATTTTTTAAACATACGATGTGAATGTAATCAGAGCTATCTACATTGTGTCATCGGTAACTGTTTGATTAAATCGTTGGAATCGATTTAATCGAACTAGTCTAATCTTACAATCAATACAAATAAATAAAATTGAATTGTCTGTTTGCAATTTCAAACTAACAGATTATATATCACTAAATACATATGAAAGTATATACGGTACTTCCATAAAAAGTAAATTTTTGCCTGTCAGTCTGTTTGTTCCGGATATTCTCTGGAATGGCTTGACGGATTTTAACGAGAGTTTCACTGACGGATAGTTAATGTTACAAGGAGTAACTTAGGCTAGATACTTTTATTTTCCGCGAGGGGCGACGTCCAGCACACACAGACACGCAGAGAGGGTCTAACAAGAGACGAAGCCCGCATCAGTAGCGGGCAGGCGCTGGGCGGGGTCCAGAAGGAGAAATCAGTTCCCTGGACTCCTCCTGAAATTAAGGCGCAAAGAGGGCACACCGTGTGATTTTAGTCGGTTGGATTCCAACACACCGCCCGCCCGCTGCATGCAAAACCCCGGCGTTCCACATGTTAAAAAAGAAAAAGAAAAAAAAACTTTTATTTTAGAAAAACAAATGTTTTAGAACAAAATTTAAATCAATGACATATTGAACAATATTTGACATAAAGCTATTTAACCACAAACATCGCTGTATTTTAATAAAAATTCTAAAACCAACTGTGTTTTTACTAAATACTGATAAATTTAATGTCGACTGCTATAGAAACTAGTCGAATTCTTTGCAAATACATACATAGTGATGAATAAAATACATATTATATTTACTACGTCTTAAGCGACAGGTTTAACTGCTATATAAAAAACAAACTTTATCCTTATTCGTTATGTTAGTGTAGTACACAGTGTTTTTAATCACTCTGGACTTGCTGTTTCGATTTAATGAAAATATGATCATCGATAAAAAAACGGGTTGGTTCGTTTCGGGACGTCCGACAGAAGTAACAACTGAAACTAATCTAAGTTAAACTATTTAATATAATGATAATAGTAAATAATAAAACGAATAAATAAGCGTCTGTTCGAAATACGGCTAGCGTTGTGGGTTAGAGAGAGAGGAGCTCGAGCCTGCCTACCGCTAGTGTATGCGTGAGAAAAAGGGAAGCCGGGCACATTGGCGCAGTAACGCGTTACGTAAGAAAACGGTTTACCCTCCCTTAAGAACTTCAATAACGAGGTATTGCCCTTATTATAGCTAACATGTTAAAAACCTTTTAAATGTAAAAAACTTTTCGATGTTAGTTTCATTATGCGGAATTTTAATACCTACCCAATTAATTTCGTAGAAAACCAAGAGATACTAATTTTCAAACAACACACAAATTTGATGTTTTAAGTCGTGGAAGTGGTTTTGTCAGTCATTTATTTTATTCTGTACTGTTATTGCTTCTTTTAATGAAATAGAAAACCTGTACAATTTACGTACCGTATCTACTACTGTAGATATCCTGCAGTAGCTGTGTTGATCTTCTTATAACTTTCAACCAAGACTTAGTGTATCTCTTCATTCATTTCCACACCACCCTACAGTAGACTGGTAGAGAATGCCTAAGGCATTGCGTCTTCCATTTTGTTAGTAAAGTTATAAAAAAAAATAACTTACATCAGTACAGTACCAACATACATGATATATACTCATAAATCATCCCCGTTTCTGCTTAGGGAGAGGTGGTAGATCACCTTTTTCCTGTACTCTGAGACACAGCAGCAGCCAGAAACTCAGTTTTCAATTTCCACGATATGTTTTTAATCTTTAACATTCGAAATACAAATGTTTTTTATTTCAGTTCATTTGTCATTGTCTCTTTTTTTTTCGCCGATCCCAGCGAGTTGACATTATCATTGTAAAGCCATAAATGGCAACATTTCTAAGTTTCCAAGAAGTTTAGTCATGTTTTATGTCATTCTAAGTAATACGCAGAAGACTTGTAAAATTTTCCTATTGTTGTAGGACTTTCATTAAACTTAAAATAATAATATTTTTATTTTCCTATTGTTGTAGGACTTTCATTAAACTTAAAATAATAATATTTTTCGTCACTCGTCACTATCTGTGTCTTTATATTTAATATCAATACATACTACGAAAAGGAACTAATTGTAGTTTGTTCTCAGTAGTTCCATATAACTAGTTCCATGTGGAACTCTTGCAACTTTAAAATATACGATTATTTCCCATTAGCCGAATTTTTACATTTGACTACCGTAGTTTTTTTTCTTAAATACAAAATTATAATTTTAACAAAAAGAAACCGACTTCAAAGAAAAACTATTCCGAGAACCCAAATCGCGACAATTGTGCCTATGATATTTGAGGAGTTCCCTAGATTTCCTTGGGATCCCATCATCAGATCCCGATATGGTGACGATGGGACCACCTGTAAGCTACGCCCATTCCAATGCAAAAATAATTTTTGAAATCGGTTCATAAACGACGAAATTATCGCTGAACATACATAAAAATAAAATAAAAACAGATTCTGACGAATTGAGAACCTCCTCCTTTTTTTTGAAGTCGGTTAATAAAGTGAAGCTTAAAAAACGAGACAACTTGTCATCGTTGATTATATAGACGCCAAAAAAAGGTTTTTTTTTTTTTATTTTAGTTGAAATTTGCAAACGATGTATCATCATCATCTTCAGCCCATCTCAGTCCACTGCTGGACATATGCCTCTCCCATTGCACACCACTTTGATCGATTTTGGACCGATGTAACTAGCTGGCCAAAAATAAATATTGTTTTTTTTTTGAATAGTGACGATGTAGGTATATTTAGATTTGATCTACAATACAAATATACACTACTGCTACCGTATCCTATCTACTTGTTCGATTGATCAAGACCGATTACGATATTTCATTCAAGATTCATATCTATAAAACCAAATAAAAATAGAAAATCGACACTTATACAAACTCAATTTTTTATTACTCTATTAAGATAAATAATAAATAAATAATTTTTTTGGACATGTAACATAACAAAATCTAGTCCCAAACTAAGCAGAGCTTGTGCTATGGCTACTAGACAACTGATATAAATACATAAACATACTTTTTACATATTACACATAGAAAACACCCAAAACCGAAACAAATATTTGCAGATCATGCAAACATTTGATCCGACCCGGGAACCTCTTGATTAGCAGCCGCATACGCTAACCACAAGACCAACAAGGCAGTTAAAGCAATTAAGAGGGAGACTTGTATTATCAGTACAAGGTCAGCTGTCTTACGAGTAAAGTTTGAAAATACAACACAATTTATTAGGAAGAAATCGTAATTTTAAACTTACATCAGTTCTTTGTGGAACTTGCTTCATGAAACTACTAAGAATATTGCAACGACGGCGTGGCCAGTACCTGAATGGGTGACCCTCAGTAGAATGATACCATGAGTGTCGTGAATTGGAGGTCACATTAAGCAGTCGGTCTAGTTTGTTATCATACGATAAATGGTGAAGCTTGGTTGAAGATCTTTGGGCGGCTTAAAAACATCCAGCTAGCGTGGGGACCTCCTCTCCTGAGTAGAGACGCGAGTTCATCAGTGGTACCTTATAGGTTGTTCATGTTGTTTGATTATTGTTAATTTAACAATAATTTTCCAACATACTGTAACAGATTCCTAGTTCGCCACTTTTCCATATTTACTGTATGTATCTATATATAAATACATAGATTCACTACCTAGCCCACGCAGCCACGTCTGCTTGATTTATTTAATATTAAAATAAAAACAACAACAGTAAACAAATTTGTTTATCATAAAAAAGGTTATAATGAGCCAAGATAGAGATATGCTGCCGCGGACGTTTTTTCTAGAACTTTTAGGGTCACAGCACACTATAGCTACTTTTAGCATCGCCGACCGGTTATTTTGCGACTGCATCGATGCTGCATCGCGTTTTAGCGACTTTCTGCGTTCTAACGCGGTATCGGCAACGCGCGTTTTAGCGACTGCTCAGATGCCAGGATCGCGTCGGTTGCAGTGTTGTCTAAAATGTTCCGACGCCAAATCGATGCTATCGGCATCCGAGTGTGTGCGGAGAGTAGCGTTCAGCTGCTGTGTCGCGCTTCAAAAAAGCGACTCAATCTCCGCGTTTGGCGTATTTAAGTGTGCGGTGAGGAGCGTTCGGACGCCGTATTTAGCTTCTTAATAGAGACTAGTCGCCGATCGTCGATGCTAAAATTAGCTAGTTTGCTGTGGCCCTTAAAGGGAAACAATTCTGTCCTACATAATTTTTGCGAAACTTTAATCCTATACGCACACAGTAGAAGCTCTCAAGAGGAAAAAGCCCCCGATTTTGAAACATTCTTCATTGGTGCTCCGCTGCTTATCTTAGCGTCATGATAAGTGGGCTATCTTACACTAAACGAATTTTTCAAATCGGACCTAGTTCCTAAGATTAGCGCGTCCAACCAAACAAACAAACTTTTCAGCTTCATAATATTAAGTACTAGCTTTTGCCCGCGGATCCGCACGCGTGAAGGTTCGTCATGGCAGTAAAATGTGTTATTCCGATATGTAAGCTATATTATTGTGAAGTTTCATCAAAATCCATTCAGTAGTTTTTGCGTAAAGAGCAACAAACATACATACATACACACTCACAAACTTTCACGTTTATAATATTAGTAGGATAGATTTTATGTTCATGTGCTCACTGTTGACCTACAATACTGTGCATCCAGGGACACGAACTTTTTGATAACACAGTTCACACATATAGCAGCTGTTATCTACACTCGCACGATTACACCCAGTACAATTCGATAATCAGTATTTAACATGTACCACTTGAGGCATTATTTGTTGGTTCATTTGAATCTCAAAAATATTGGCAGTTGTAGGTAGTAACGAAAACATTCTAAAACTCCAACTACTTGCCAGTATTTCCTGGAGGATAATCCTCCTACTATATCCGTAGCAATATTATAACCGGTTTATTTGATACTAGCTTTTGCCCGCGGCTCCGCCCGCGTATATGTCGGTTATCACAATAAAAAGTAGCTGTGTTATTCTGATATATAAGCTATATTACTGTTGTTGTTCCCCTTTAAGGCTGGAGTTTAGTAGTCCTAGAGACTTTAGTTGCTCAGGCCTAAAATGTAATTCCTCTATACTTGTATTATCAGCCTATCGCAGTCCATTGCTGGACATAGGCCTCTCCCATTGCACACCACTCTGATCGATTTTGTATATCGATTATACTTGTATAGGAATGACAGTTTAGACCTGAGCTACTAAAGTCATGAATGTAACTTTTCGAAAGTGCCTGGAAAGGCGTACTTAAAATAAAAGCTTTTTGATTTTCTGTTTTTATTTCTTTTACTTTATTACTAGATAGTTTCAAGTAAAAAAAAAAACTATGTAAATTGTAACGTAGAGAATTTCTATAATTATTTTTTTATGCTTGGAATGCTGTTGCTTCTTAGCTTCTATATTATGTAATTAGGTGTAGAAACATGTCTCTTTAATAATAGAGCGATTCAAAAAATAACATTATTCAGTAAAACATTCTTTCAACTAAATATCATATATATATACTGTTCAGTCAGACAATTGGCGTAGTTATAATAACAAGTTGTTATATCATCTGAATAGATGACTATCTGTATAATATCTTGAGTCAGATGAGTCAGAATACGCCAAGTTGAGCAAAAATGCCCACAGACGTACCATCCTTTTTTCGAAGCAGTTCAGTCCATTTTGACCCCCTACAACCTCGTTATGGATATACTTTTGTATATAAACACATTTTATTTTAAATTTTAACAAATACTATAAGAATTACAACTAGTTATAGTTTCGTAATTTTGTCACTCCCTTACTGACCGACTATCATAATGCAAGGTCACTTCTAGTAGATATCTTTTAACTTGCAGTACAATTAGTGCTAGTGTATACACCATGAAAAATTAAACTATGTATGAGAAACATAAAAAATTTACAGCACATGCAAACGTCACGTTCTAAAATAAGATAAATACCTACATGAAAATAATTAATATAATTCCTAAGTATAATTCACATAATAAATCATTTGGAAATATTAAGCTCATTAAATGAAAATTCTGTTTCATAACAAAATTTGTCAGAACGATATAACTATACATTTATTTTATTTCTATGTATAATATGTATATCAATTGTCTAGTTACCCATAATACAAGCTCTGCTTGGTTTAGGGACTAGATGGCGTTGTGGGTAAAATGTCCAAAACTATTTATTATTAATATATATATATACTAGCGTTCGCCCGCGGCTCCGCCCGCGTGTATGTCGGTTATCGCGGTAAAAAGTAGCCTATGTCCTTTCTCAAGTTCAGTTCTATCTTCATACCAAATTTCATCAAAATCTGTACAGTAGTTTAGGCGTGAAAGCGTAACAGACAGACAGACAGAGTTACTTTCGCATTTATAATATTATAGTAGGGATGATATATACTCATATGTATATTAGAAAATACAAGCATGTGTAGTTCTAATATACGCCATGTTAAAGTGCTTTAAATGGAATGCCAGGAAATTCTTATCGCGGATTAATTATGAGTTTCCGAGAACTACATGTAAATAATATTCAGCAACCAATATTATTTTATGCAATCGGAAAATAACCGAATAAGCTATCAATAGTTACAGTAGTTTATTATCACAGATCGTCCAAATTCCTCCGGTCGACTTCACTTTTCAGATTTAAAAAGCCAATAAATGTAATTATGCTATGAATTTTAAGTGTGTACGACTAAATGTGTACCAAAACTATAATATTTTGATCGATTAAAAGTCTAATGTAATTTCTAGAGAATCAGCGAGAGACTTATCCAAGCACCCTATAACGGCAATAGCAGAACACAGCAAAGATGAACCAGCCCACAAAGACGAGGACACAACAGTTGCTGATGAGTTGAAAAAGAAAGTCCGAGTGCTATGTTGGGTCATGACCCAACCGCACAACCATGATACCAAAGCTAAGCACGTGAAGGCAACGTGGGGAAAGAGATGTAACAAACTTCTCTTCATGAGCACTGAAGAAGGTAATCCATTAAATTTATTATATGACTACCCCACAAAATAATACATTTCTTAAAAAACTGATAAGCGAGCAATCTGTATGGGCAGTATGGAGGATAGAGGTAAGCTGGACTATCATATAAGGAGGCAAGTTGAAAAAGAGTCCATCTGTAAGCAATAAGAAATATTTCAAAAACCTTTCAAAATGACGTAAGCGTATCAGTGTGGTATGAATGTACCAGTAAAAAATCTCATCTTATTTTATTTCAATTTATCACTTTACTATTATTTATTCTTATGTGATAAATATTGCCCAAAATTATAAAGATTTGAGAGCCTTTTGATAGAGGAGATGACGTGTCTTGTGTCACCTACGTCATCGCCGTGACTTGGTGTCATACATTAATTTATTGTATCACTAACTGCGCCCCGCGGTGTTACCCGCGTATCATTAAGGTTGCTATGCAAGTTTTTTGTCCATGGCAACCTGTGAAGTTTTGCCAGGAGATAAACAGAAATACATTTTGACATCTAGGATTTAATGTATCTTTATAATCACCTAGCTTTCGCCCGTTTATTTCGATTATTGCAGTAAAAAGTAGCCTATGTGTTATTCTGATATATAAGCTATATTACTGGAAAGTTTCATCCAAATCCGTTCAGTAGATTTTGCGTGAAAGAGCAACAAACATACACACATACTCACAAACTTTCGCGTATAAAATATTAGTAGGATAGGATGGGTCTTGCAATATCGCACTCGATCATTTGTTTTACAAATTAGTTGTACAAGGTAAAAAGAGCTACTTACAGTATTTTTTATAAAATTTTTATTTTCAATGGATCTTTTTGGAAGATAACCTATCATAATTAAAAAATAATTAAAATATGTCAACAATACACAGTGTAGATAATATCCGATTCTGATTTAATTATCAAATCGATTGATAAATAAATAGATTGACGTATTGATTGAATGTCATTCTTGAGAAGTTAAGATACGGTATCTTTATAAAAATAACTGGCGGCCCGCCAGGCTTTGCACGGGTAGATTAAGATATTTAAAAAAACAGTTTAAACTTGATAAATTATATACCAAAGCCTTCCTTGAGAATCTATCTATCCATTGCTGAAAACAGCATGAAAGTCGGTGCAGTAGTTTTTAAGTTTATCGCAAACAGACAGACAGACGCGGCAGAGGACTTTGTTTTATAATATTTAGTGATAGTCATTTATTTTTAAACATTGACAGCTGTTGTAATTTGGATAAATTAATGTGTTATCATCTGTTATCACGTTCCACACGCCTTTGCGTCTAATTCTTAGGATTTGTGTCATGGCACACCGAAACATAGGTATTTATGTTTATCTGCGATTGTGCATCACCACTTGTGAAGTTAATATTTATTATTAATCCAAAAATCTAACCTTCTCAATGATTTTGTACATTAGATAGTGAAATTGCCTCGTTGTTCTAGTAGATAGCGTATGCGACTGCTAATCAAGAGGTTCAAATCCCGGGTCGGGCCCAAAAGTGTTTTTGGGTTTTTCTTAGGAAATACCTAATAGCTGCCCGGAGTTTGGAAGTTTGGCGGTAATTCACACCCGTGTCTCGGAGAGCATGTAAAGACGTCGGTCCCGGTTGTCATGAACATCTATGGCAATCGTTATTGGTAAGTCAGTGCCCTCAAATTTACTGACAACTAGTTCAACCTTCGAATTACAGTTCTCCCTTAGGGTAGCGGAGGTCCGATGCCAGTCGTTCCGTGGAAAAACTAGTATTCAGGTAAAACCGGTTGAACTAGTAACCGACCCCAAATAATATTGGGAAAATAAGGCTAGGAAGAAGATAGTGAAACATTTTGAAATTTTACGGCTCGGTTGACTTAGTGGTTGAAATGGTCGCCACGACCAACTGCGTTAATTGTTATGGGCTCACATCACACAATCACACATCTGACACAGTTGTGTGAACCGATTTTGATAGTTCTTTTGTTTATTTGGAAGCTGGTGCCTACCATCGGCCTCATGGAAACCAGGATTATAGGATCCTGGAGAAATCGAGGGAAGTGCTCAAATATCATAGGCATACATGTCGCGATTTCTGTACTCGGAATAGTTTTCCTTTGATGTCGGTTTTTAGGGTTCCGTTGCCAAATGGCAAAAAACGGATCCCTTATAGATTCGTCATGTCTGTCTGTCTGTCTGTCCGTCCGTATGTCACAGGCACTTTTTTCCGAAACTATAAGAGCTATACTGTTGAAACTTGGTCAGTAGATGTATTCTGTGAACCGCTTTAATAGTTTTACACAAAAATAAAAAAAAAAGCAATAAATTTTGGGGGTCCCCATACTTAGAACTGAAACTCAAAAATTTTTTTTGCATCAAAACCATACGTGTGGGGTATCTATGGATAGGTCTTTAAAAATGATATTGAGGTTTCTAATATCATTTTTTTCTAAACTGAATAGTTTGCGCAAGAGACACTTCCAAAGTTGTAAAAAGTTGGTCCCCCCCCCTGTAACTTCTAAAATAAGAGAGTGATAAAACTAAAAAATATATATGATGTAAATTACCATGCAAACTTTCAACGAAAATTGTTTTGAACGAGATCTAGTAAGTAGTTTTTTTTAATACGTCATAAATCATAAACCGCAATTTACATTTCTTTCAATCAAAACACTATTATTAAAACATTGATGAAAGTTACAACGAACTATAAAAACTTTTATATGATGCTACGGAACCCTTCATGGGCGAGTCCGACTCGCACTTGGCCGCTTTTTTTTTAATATACTTTAATTATAAAATACTAGCTGAGCCCCGCAGTGTTACCCGCGTGTGTTGTTGTAACCGCGGGCAACGCCGCGGGGCAAAACTAGTCTAAAAAAAGTAGCCTAAGTTACTTCTTATAACATTAGCTATCTGAAAGTCCCGTCGAAATAGGTCCAGCCGTTCCAGAGATTACCTGGAACAAACAGACAGACAAAAATTGTAAAATTACAAATTTATTTTAGGTTATTTTAATATTACAACCAGACACTCCAATTTTAGTTATTTTTATTGTATGTGTATATAAAAAAACTTTTAGTAAAAATACTGACCTCTCTAAGTCACTTCTAAATGTTCTGTTTATGCAATAAAAAAGTATGTTTTTTTCAGAATTAAGTCTGCCTGCAATAAAACTGCCAGTGTCTGAGGGTAGGGACGCGCTGTGGGCGAAGACGAAGGCTGCCTTCCGATACGTATACGAACACCATAGAAGAGATGCAGACTGGTTCCTCAAAGCTGATGACGATACGTAAGTCTTTGTTTTTATTGAGTACGTAAAGCCGTCGGTCCCGGTTGTAATGAACACCTATGGCAATCGTTATTGGGAAGTCAGTGCCCTTGAATCTACTGACAACTAGTTCAACCTTCGAATTTCAGTACTCCCTTAGGGTTGCGGAGGTCCGATGCCAGTTGCTCCGTGGAAAAACTGATCATCAGGTAAAATCGGTTGAACTAGTAGCCGACCCCAAATAATATTGGGAATAAAGCTAGGAAGAAGACACTCTACTAGCTTGAATATCGGTTATCGCGGTAAAGAACAGTCTATTTTATTTCTCAGGCTCTATACTATTATACGTGTACTGAGGGCCGTCTTTAACTATTCGGGGGCCCGAGCACACAATAATTAGGGGGCCCTGGGCACACAAGAATTAGGGGGCCCTGGGCACACAAGAATTTGGGGGCCCTGGGCACACACGAATTTAAGGGCCCTAAATTATTTTGTATCCAATAAAAATATCAATCATAAATAATACTACAAGCTAAGTAATTATTTCGTATCGAGTTGTTACTTTTCTGTGAAAATAATATGTAATGTGCCTAACAATATTTGCGAGAGAAACAAATTGTCGGTTCGTTGGAGGGCCCCCTGACGATGGTGGGCCCTGGGCACTGGCCCCTTGTACCCTGTGGTAAAGACGCTAATGTGTGTACTATACATAATACTACTACTTGCTAGCGGGATTCCTTGCAGATTAAGGCCCATTTATTTGTTCCTTTTTTTTAAATAAAAAGCATATAACTGGAATCCTGTACATATTTAATAATAGCTTATGCCCGCGGCTCGGTCCGCGTATATGTCGGTTATCGCTAAAGAGTCATTTCTCAGGCATCAGGCTATCTGTGTACCAAATTTCATTGAAATGAGTTCAGTAGTTTTAGGTTTTTTTTTTCTTTCTTGTAGGTAACGTGTATACTTTTATATGAAGTTAGTAAAAAGCTGTTTAGTTGACATTACAAAAATATATATCAATTCTATTTGCATAGATTTTGGAAGAGCCCAAATCAAAAATAGTTTCTTAGTAATTGATGTATTGTAATATATAAATAAATGAATGATATTGTTACCGTGCACGGTAACAATATAATTTAAATATTCGTATTTACACAAGTTGTATTTCTGGATAATTATTTGTACTGCGAACTACACGTTCTCGAATATATTTTAAAGCCTGATGCAATGAACGTGCAACTTTAACCCTGAAATAATTCACAAATAAAGATAGGTTACACTTTTGATTATTTACCGACAGTAAACACAGGTAAGCATAGCACAAGTTATGAATACTTAAACAAATATATTATGAACTAGCCGAGCCCCGCGGTGTTACCCGCGTTTGTTGTTGTAACCGCGAGCAACGTCGTGTGGCGAAGCTAGTATAAAAAAAGTAGCCTAAGTTACTCCTTATATCATGAGCTATCTGCCAGTGAAAGTCCCCTCGAAATTGGTCCAGATGTTCCAGAGATTACCGGAGCAAACAGACAGACAAAAATTGAAAAAAAAACAAAAAGACACTCCAATTTTTTTTATTTGTATAGATAATTAACCAAGTCCCGCGGTGCTACCCGCGGTCTTTGTCGTAAATCGCGAATAACACCGCGGAACGAAGCTAGTCTTTAAACGGTTGGACCAAATCTGACGTTAATTTCACTTTCAGATATCTGATGACATTAGGAGTAATTTAGACTTTTTTTTTAAACTAGTTTCACTCCGCGGCATTCGCGCTTTTAAACAATGAACGCTGGTAACACCGCAGGATTCGGCTATTAAAAAATCGTAAAAAATGTTGCCTGTTTTAGAGCTTTTGAACAGCAAGAATTATTTTATTCATTGTTTTTGACAAAAATGGAAGCTCTGAAAAATAAAATGTTTTTCCTATTTTTGCAATATTTTATTAGTACTCCAATCATGTTGGTCGTAGCGTAATAACAAGTTACTAGGCCTACCTGACATGGACAGAATTTTTCAAATTGGATCATTACTTGAAACGAACTCTTCAGCTTTAAAACTAAATAAATAAATATTTTGGACATATTACACACAACGCCATCTTGTCCCAAACTAAGCAGAGCTTGTATCACAGGTACTAGACAACTAATATAAGAAAATTTGTTAAACTTTTTTTTGTAAATACATACATAATTATACATAGAAAACACGTTAATTCCGAAACAAATATTTGTAGATCATACAAACATTTGGTTCGACCCGAGAATCGAACCTGAGATCTCTTGGTAGGCAGCCGCATACGCTAACTACTAGACCAACGAGGAAGTTTTAGCAGAGGCAGGAAAATATTAATATAGAAGATAAATAAATGCTCTATTAACAATTCTATATATGGAACATTAATTGCGTATTATTTTGCTAAAATATGTATAACTAAACGCGTTGTATCCGTTCGTGAGATAAGAATAGTGTTGCCAACCTTGACAAAACCCTTACAACTATTATTATGAAGAACAGTTAAAACACGACCGTGACTAATACGGGAGTAATACTTCCATGCATAAATGTTCCTACAAATATTTAAGGACGATTCTCAATTGATAACAAGTCTCGAAGTCGTGTTTCTGTTTGTATAGGGTTTCTCAATCCCATTTGTTTTTAAAGAAAGACTGGTAATATTAAATATTTAATAACATACAATTCACAATACAACTATTTGAAGTCCCTGTCTCCTATGCTAGGTATTACACCTGTATTACAAGAGACAGTCTGTATGTAATGATTATTTAAAATAGTTGAGATTTATATGCATTCAGACAACAGTACCTATGGCATAAACAAGGAGTGACACAAACCCTTTGAGCAGCGTGGTACATAGTACAAAATTACATTTTTCTTTCAGAATTGCGAAAAGTTTATTTTCGCAATTCTGACAGGTTTGTACCAGTTTGAATAGGCAGTTCGAGTCACAGTGGATGTCACATGTGGTACACAAAAAAAATACAATAGTACTCAGGAGCTGAAAGATGCATCAAGGATTTTAAATGAAATCTATCCAAGAGAATTATTATTTCTAAATGTAAGTTATGTTTGTCTGTGTCTAAAATATATATTAAAATGATTTATTTCCTTACAAATGGATGAGAAAAGTTTTTTTGCGATTTCTGACATTTCTAGTACTCAAACCTCAGTCAGTCCAACAGAGACTTTTGATCCTTATAAGAAACAGGATCGATTGGCATCAAAAAAAGTTTTTGCTTAAAATGACCATTTTCTTGCTGGCTGTACATTTTTTTCAAAATCTGTAAATGCAGTTCAGAATATCTTAAAAAAATATGGATAGTCTCCTAAAAGAGATTTCCTGTAACTATAACGGTTAAGGTACCTGCCCTTACTGTCCCGTCTCAAAAATTCACCCTGTATAATTTAGAAGTCTATCAATGTCAGGAAAACTTCGAGTTAAATGTTAAACTGTTTTATTTATAGTAAGGAATTGATATTATTCATCACCGGATTTCAGAAAAGTCTAGATGATCTACACTTCTCCATTGTCTTGATTAAGAAAAAATCACTTTTGCATATGTGTGTAGGAGGAACATGGTTAAGTCAAGTCTACAACATATAACGACCCACTGCTGGGCTCGCGTCTTCTCTTAGGAGGTGACGGCGCGGTCAGACTTAGATGTGTGACCATCTAGGTCTGACCGCGCCGTTATCGCTTACCCTTGGTGATTGTTTTCAACCATAACCAGTTAATTAAAAAAATAAGTATTATTATCTGAACCCTCAGATTATTCACTTCTTAGAAATCTTTTAATTGAGCCGGATCCAGACTTTGCTGTTGTCCTAATTGCTATTGAAGACCTTAATGCCTAACATCTTACGATGCATTTTTCCGTTACTCTCTGGAATTTATCATCTACAGAATTTAAAAAGCGACGACGAAGTAATTATATTTCCACGTCGCTTTTATTAGTCGCAGTATTGAGTATGGATGATAAACGAGGTAGAAGTTTGGTCGAGAAGACGTTAAGTAACCATACATATCTCTATACCTCTCTTTATAAGTATTATAAGTTTATGCCACCTTGGAGGTGTAAATAAAGACAAGTGACGTCACTTCAAATTATTCAATTTGATTCTGTGAATCATAACCGTAGATTGACTTAAATTTTGCCGGTAATGGCGGATGTTACGTCTTGACAGTGATAACTTCGCTTTGGTCGAGAAACGACTTTTTGGTGTGTGTAAACCTTCGATTTTAATAATAATCGATTTGTCATGAATATACTTTGTTATCAGGAATGACATAAAAAATAAAAACAATTATTTCGGACATCTTACACACAACGGATTAAGAAAAGGATTTAGAATACAAAATTTCACCACCCCTATTCATTCCATGGGTGTCGTAAGAGGTGACTAAAAGAACAAAATAAGCAGCTAACATCACTGCCAAGAGAAGGGAAACTTGAAACAAACCCTTTACCAACCCGTCTGGCCTAAGTGGTATAGTAGGCCAAAACCTCCTTTCTAAGGAGAGGCCTATGTCCAGCAGTGGACTGTCAAAGGCCGTGATGATGATGATGATGCTGATGATGATGAACGTCATCTAGTTCGACTAGTTCAAAACTAAGCAGAGCTTGTATTATGGGTACTAGACAACTGATACAAATACACAAACATACTTTTTCATACAGTTTACAGTTTATATACACAACATACAGTTTATACAGAAAACACCCATACTTCTAAACAAAAATTTGACCGACCCGGGAATCGAACCCGAGACTTCTTGATCAGCAACCGCATACGCTAACCACTAGATCAACAAGGCAGACAATAAGCTACTCTTTACCGCGATAACCGACACACGAGAAGAACAGCGGGCAAAAGCTATATCAAGAACCAATGATGTCCCTCTGTTGGCAATCGAAGTTTAAAAAAAAACAAACATTTCCAATTACTAGTAGATAATGTAGTAGTGTCTTCATTAGAATTTGAATGGGTGAATACCTGTTTTTAATTTAAACAAGATATTGGTACGTTGTGTATTTAGATGACTTTATTTTTCACATTGAATTCGAATTTATTGTAACTCATTACCATAACAATTAAATTATTTGTGGACATACAACAATTTACAACAATATTTTAAACTTAAGCCTACAAAAGCAACTCTACTCTGTTTGATGGAAAGCATGAGTAGAATCCAGGAGTAGGGGCCACCATCCCATTGTGAGTGCACAAAATGGCGGCTTATTGAGATGTCTGCATCATTCATGATTGGGTCTCCGCAGCTCCGGTCTCACACTTTTCACAAAAGACGAAATCACGAATACTATCATTTTAGATTGCGCTTCTGTGTGAGGGTGTAGTACTGCCCCGGTCTAGCCGGCCCATTCGTGGTGAAGTTAGCGTGGCTTTACAACCTATATGAAGCAAAATGATAATTATACATATGCCATAAATCGCTTAGTACCAGGGTTGTGAGGTCTGACAGCATGCTCCACGTAAATGATAATCATCATCATCATCAACAGCCTTTAACAGTCCACTGCTAGACATAGGCCTCTCCTTAGAAAGGAGGTTTTGGCCTACTATACCACGCTGGCCAGACGGGTTGGTATAGGGTTGGTTTCAAGTTTTCCTTCTCTTTGCATTGATGTTGACTCGCGTAGTTTATCCCTTAGTCGCCTTTTACGACACCCGCGGTATGAATAGGGGTGGTGACACTCTGTATTCTTAATCCGTCACCACACGGACATGATAATGGAAATTCAATCGTATCATAATAAATAACCTTGTAGCCGACTTCACCCTAATTTGGAACAAAGGCTCGAAAACCATTTGTCAGAATAAAATGACGTTCATAATTTATATGTATCCAATTGCGTAGGCAAGCAATCTGTGCAAATATAACAAAAATTAAAACAATGATTTAACATAACGACCGAACTGAAATGAAGTATAACATAATGAGACATCTTATACTGTATTAATTATGTTCCGTGTGGTGACGGATTAAGAAGTACAGAGTGTCATCCTCCCGCGGGTGTCGTAAAAGGCGACTAAGGGATAAACTACGCAAGACAACATGGATGCAAAGAGAAGGAAAACTTGATACCAACCCTATAACTACACGTCTGGCCAACGTGGTATAGTAATACCACGTTGGCCAGACGTGTAGTTATTGGAGGTATTGGCCTACTGGCCAATACCTCCTTTCTAAGGAGAGGCCTATGTCCAGCAGTTGACTGTTAAAGGCTGGTGATGATGATGTTGATGATTAATTATGGAGTATTAAGTACAATAAATGATTTAAATTTGAAATCGGTGCATCAGCTTAGCCGAGAAGCGTAACAGACATAGTGTAACTATCGAATTTATATATGTGTTGATTTTACGACAGCTATAGGTATTTTACTTTACTGTGTTGCAACTATTCTCGTTATATTCTTCGTAATCATTTTATTTACTTAATGAATTAAATTCCTATGTTACCCTATTGTTCGTGGATATATACATTTATACAGTATCCGTTATGTTGCATTAGCACAATCTTTTATATACCTAAAGGCAAAATGTTTGATTAAATTATTTACGTTTGTAACCCATAATCGCTTAACGGGCAGTACTGGAAATATTTTGCATCAAACCTAATATTTTGCATATATTTTTTCTAGTTTCTGTAATCTTTGACGATTGTAGTTGTGATAGGAGTTAGCAATATATCTATTAGTCCTTCATCTACATATAGTTTATGTACTAGTGTGGTAGTGGTGATCTAATAGTAGTTTGAAAATCTAAAATGAAGTTCATCTCCGCTTAACATAATTGAAGATATATTTGCCAAAAAGTACTAATAAAGTGCCTTTTTTTTCTCTACTCTGCCTGATGGAAAGCATGAGTAGAATCCAGGAGTAATAGTTACGAATAATCTAGAGTAAATATAACTCTAGGTTGGTCTGTGTAAGGATAGTACTGTTTGAGCCGGTCCATTCGTGATGAAACCAGCGTGGCTCTACTACCGGGAAGTATGTCGATACAGCCGAGTTACCATTAGTACAATGACCCTGCTTAATTAGAGATCAGCAGGGGTGAGATGTAAAGGGATTGTTCAAGCATTACGTTAGCAGATTTATTACAAATTTTTTTTTTTTTTTTTTTTTTTTTTTTTTTTTTTTTTTTTTTTTTTTGTAAAAAGACAACTCCCGCATTAGGAATATAAATTCCTGTGTCGCAGGGGACTTTACAAACATACATGAAACGGACACAAAGGACACCCAGACTCAGAACAACAAATTGCGAATCACACAAAGTGTTGTCCTACGTGGGATTTGAACCCACGACACTTGGCGTAGTAGGAAGCGGCGTGGCGACCGTTTAAGCCACTAGGCCAACCGTGCAGTCAAATTGCAAGTGCAGTCAATTTACCCCCTTGTCAGCAAAAGTAAGCATAGCTCGTAAATGCTTACGTCAACATTGTTATATGTTTTTTCTTTTAATGTATCCTGTTTTTTTATTTATTCATGAGCAGCAGTTAAGACGCTGAGTGCAGCCAATGACCTTGAGCAATAGATACGCCCCTTTTTGTTCGATAAAGCAGCGCCGCGTTTGAGACGCGGTTCATTATCGGTACTACTACAGTCTCCGAGAACCAATATTCGTCTTTGAATTTGCACTCTGCTTTTTACACAGGGCCTTAGAATATTTTAGATAGGGCAAAATAAAAATGCTATCGTAATGGTATGATAAAGAAAGTCATGTGGCACTCGGAGACTGCCGCGGTAAAGCTATTGCATAGCATTTTTTATCAATTTATGCAATTTAATTATTTATTTATTTGTTATTTATGTAGAATTTTTTTATTTAATATTAATTCAAGTTTACAAAACAATATACACTGTCTTTTTACCAACATACATTCTAACAATATAATTGCCAAACAATACAATCATAGTATATAATATGAAACTATTCTGAACGCGACGATACCGTCAGAGCTCAGCGAGTATGTGATTCGTGTATGATGCAAAACTACATTCTGCGGTCCATCTCCTTCAGAGCTATTTTCCAATAGTCTTCTTTTGCTGTAAATAAATAGTTCATGAATTGTTAGTTAGATTTGAGTGACAGGACGTGCAGTATTTTACACTGTTCTTACCTTGGAACTTCAGAACATTGACGTTTTGTGAGAATTCCACATTTTGCAACCTGTGATTAAATAATAGTACTTATTTAATTTAATATCATTATTACTTAATTATTATGATGATAATATTATGCGGTTAGATACACTATCAAAAATGACTATGCATAAAATAAGGCTATCATATGATACATTGTGTAACTAAAATGGCAGAGACTACGACTTTCGTAACTCTATGTACGTTACGTTCTTCAAGACTAAAGCTGGAAACACATTATCGGACGCGGCTGACGGACGCGGCTAACAGCCGCGACTGTAAATTGTACATTATTTTATTAAAACACTAGTAGAGTGCCTTGGTAATATATTTTTATTCAATGTATTAAAATATTGACTCAGTAATATACATATTTATGATAATAAATTGATTTTAGTGGAAAAATAAGTGTGCACAGTCTCGTCAAACGGTCTTGTGCTAGATTTCTGTCGGACGTCCGAACGCTCAAGGTCAGATAGTTTGCACAGGTCAGTGTATGTTCATACTCTAGATCACGGCTATAAGCCGCGTCCGTCAGCCGCGTCCGATAATGTGTCTCTAGCTTAAGCTTGTTCCACTACACATTCGACAGTTTTTAGGGTTATGAAACTACATTACGTCTTTGTAAGGATATGTAGTTAAATAATCTTACATGTCAATGAAATTATAAGTTTATTATTAAAATAAATTATTCTTACCTTATAGCCTCCATCATAATATGATTTTGTTTTGTTTTTTAATAAAGTTTTTTAGATTTATCAGCTAAATATAGCGCGCGACTCGAGCGACATAGGTCCGTTTAGCAGCGCGCCTCAGCGCTCACTGTCGTTCTCCATAGGAGTGACAGAGAAAAAGCGCTTGAAATAGAAGGGCCTAAGTGCCAAACCACAAAATTCGTTATTTTTTGTAAAAGTTGCAATTTTTTTAAAAATCAAAGTTAGCCATTTCCTTCAGTTACATATGATACACAATTTTACTTAATTTCATTTACATTACTTAAAGCACAACTGTGTAAAGTAAAAATTCAACTATTTTCAGAGGCTACTTTGATTATTATTTTTATCGAGTGAAGTTTTTCAAATCGTGTTTTGGAAATAACCACTATGTGAGGAATATGTTCAATTATAAAGACATTGATTTTAGTAATGATATGAGCGATAGGTTTTTATACAAAACGATCTTTATTTACCTCTATTTTGGTTTTCAGCCTCTTAATAGAACTAAAAATAGATTTAGGGTAGAGAATATTAACGCACTTAATATTAATTTAAACAAACTTTATTGACATCGTAATCAACATAGATAATATTTTGAAGACAATAATATTTTTATTTCTCATCACAAATAAATTGGTTCTTTCCAGATACGTGGTGGTAGAAAACTTAAGGTACATGTTGGCGGACTACGACAGCAGTCGACCAATATACTTTGGATGCAGATTCAAACATTTCTCGCCACAGGTCGGTGGTCTTTTCTGATAACTGAATTGTAGTGATTAATCATCATCAACTATTATCATATTAATCTAGATTCCTTTATGGTTCCTTCTCCGTTCCTCTACTTGAGAACACTACAGGTACAATACCAACAGGTATTGGAAGTCACCGCTCTCTTCCTTCTTGTGCCAAACAGCTAAAGCCTGGAACTCATCACCAGCGCACATGTTTTCCTGCCTCTATGATATCTTGTCCTTCAAGCTTCACCTCACCACTGCGCAATAGTATGGGTAACCTTGCTGCAGTGTTAGCATTCACAATGAGGATGGTGGCCATTCTTGAAATCCATTCATGCTTTCTATCAGTTTGAGTAGTCATTTTGGCAATAAATATAAAAGAGTCTCTTCTGTGTTTCCGTCGTTTCCTGAATATAATCACTTATCTCTACTATTTTTTGATAACAGGGTTACATGAGTGGAGGTGCTGGCTACGTGCTAAGCAGGGAGGCCCTGGAGAGGTTCGTGAACAAAGCGTTGCCCACACCGCACCACTGTCACGCCGGAGACCAGGGCGCTGAAGATGCTGAGATGGGTAAGAAAGAAAGAAAGAAAATCATTTATTCTTCTCTTATGGAAACCCAAACCAAGAAGTAAGATTAAAACTCACACATTATAAACGGAAAAAGGGTATAAATAACCATAAAAAACCTGAAAAGAATATTTGATACCCAACTTTTTATGCCAACAGTATTTTTTGTAGCCTATATATTGTATATTTTTTTTTATAATATTTTTTTCCATCTTTCCTAAACTTATTTAAGCTTCTATGTGGATGTCTATTTTACTAACGATTTTTAAGCCACATCCAAGTCTTCCAGAGTTCAATAGATAATGTTCTCCACTTTTCTTCCAGGCAAGTGTTTGAACAATGTAGGTGTCCTGGCAATGGATTCCAGGGACGAAATGAAACGCGGTCGGTTCTTCCCGTTTATACCGAAAGACCATTTGTTCCCCACCAAAGATAAAAACTTCTGGTATTGGAACTACATATACTACCCTACGGATGAGGTGAGTATTTATTTTTAATTGTGAAGTTACCCTCATATTTATTTTAACCTATATGCTATTTATTTGAATATCAACAGATTACTTACAAGGAGAGTATAAAATATATGAAAAAAATAGTATAAACGATTAAAAATGTCCGCCCAGTTGTGTTTACTGGTTTTTACTTAAAATATGTGGGTAGTTTAACAAAGTGTACCCATATAATTTTATTTGTGTTCTAGAACCCTTATTAACACAAGGTAAAAATAATTTTAAAATGAAAATAGCGACGTGTTATATATCCCAGAGCATTATTATTATTATTGGAAATACTTTCCCCACATTTAACTTGAACTACTAGCGCCATCTACAAACATATCAATAATATTTTTTTTAGAAAATGTAATTCGTGTAACAGGGCCTGGACTGCTGTTCGGACCACGCCATATCGTTCCACTACGTTCCACCAGAGATGATGTACGTCCTCGACTACCTCATATACCACTTACGACCTTACGGCATTCGGTACGGCACCGGCACATTGCCTTTACTCCTGAGAAACGATACCAAAGATATTGATAATTTAATAAAACAATAACATTATTAGAATTGGATAGAGAATGTAAGAGTTTTGGCACAGGGATCTCATTCGAGATAGTAGAGGGAAAGAGAAGGAAAGAACTGATGATTTCAGGAATAGAGTTTGGAAAGGAAAATAGAGTGTTTATCAAGGGCTTCAATATAAATATTATCTGATCAAGCTGTTTCAAGTAGCTCACAAACTATTCTCTTTTTTTTAATAAAACCTTGCATCAAGACATATAAACTAAATAATAATAATAATAATAATGTTTATTTCAAGAATACGATACAAAAATTTTAACATTTACTGTGACAGCCACACTAGGCGGAAATGAGTAAAAATGGAACGTAGAAATTAGTACATGTGCCCTGATATAGATAGAGCTTTCTGCCTTAAAATTTAGTTAGGAATACTTTAAGGGTAACTAATGACATTTTTTCTCTGTCTATTAAATTATTAGAAACTAGTGGAAAATCTTGCTAATCTGCCTTATTGTTGCGAATGATTCAATTGCGCGATTCAGAATTTATAATTTCTACATAGTTCGACCATCATTCGCTAGATGGAGCTGTCTTACATTTTGCTGTTTTAAAATGTTGCTATGTTATGGTCAAATAGAAACTCTTCAGTGTAAAAGTCTTATAATATTTCTTCTGTTTTATTTCTTGGGCTTTAACTCTTACATTCAATTATTCATAGGACAATATTTGGGGCTGATTTTGAACTTACGAATGCATAAATTGTCAATGGAAGTTTTAGATATTTGGATAACCCTTTTCCATATACATTTTAGGGTACATTTATAAAAGCAAGTGAAGTACAGTCAACTCGGTAAACAGTTACGGTATTTTAAAAATTTATTTCTGTAAACAGTTAAAGGGTTTGTCTTTGGGTATCCTATGAAAAGTTACCCAAAAAAAAACACAGACTATATTTTTTATTATTAATGTATTGTAATTTTTTAAAGTATCAACTCAAATCTAGATCAGTTTTCTGTATCTAGCTGGCAATTAATTAAATCATTTGGAAGTTCAAAATATTGTCCCGACTAAACCAAAAAACAGTTTCTACATTGTAAATTTTAACATTCCAAAATGACTGCTATTGTCTAAGTGTGAAAGCGTATATTGCCATATGTAGATATTATGTGTATTTGTATATTTCGAATGTAAATGTATTAGCTATTAAACAACTCAAAGGTTAGTTACCAAAGTGCATAATGTCCCTTAATTATGAAAAAAGTTCTGAGTACGGACAGCAAATAAGAAATGAGTACTAAGATATTAGTTTTAGATAAAAATGGGTCTGAAGGTTTAGTGGTTCTAATGACTAAGCTAGAGATCTTGGGTTCGATTCCCACCCTATATAAATAATGCTTTCTTGAGTACGTTCCTTTGTTCTATGACTAGATTTAATTTACCTAGACACAGAATAAATGTTATTTACCTAAATCATAATGATATGAAGTAAATAAGTAAACATTAATGATATTGCCGTACGTGACTTTTTTTGCTGTCTGTGCCAGTACTCAATTTTCCCGTGTGGAGTATGTAGTAGGCTAAATAACTAAGTTTGAATTAATAGATTCAATTGATAATTATATATTTAATTATATCAAAATATATTTTAGGTACATAATTACATAGTTAAATTAGAAAATATTTTAGCTTCAAATGTTCTTGATAACAGTTTTGCACAGATCCACAAGCACTTGCTTTATTTTTTATTATTGCTGACAATGTGTAGTAAGCTTTAAGATTCTGATATAGCAAGTTGTAATAATGTTAGATACTAAAAAAGTAATAGATAAATGAGAGATAAGATAGAATAGGGCATTGAACGATCCGTTTATGCTATCCTATTGGAGAAACAATAGTAATTTATGTTCTATGGCAGGACTTATTCGAGATAAAATTAGGTAAAAGGTACTTACTATATTCCGACGTTCAAATGGGTTATCCTGGTAACCTTTTAAATAGGTTTATCGCGAACAAGTTTAGTTAAAGAACAAAAATTTTGTGTAAAAGTTTAGAAATAATTTATAGTGCTCTTAAACAATTTCCTTAAAGCAATTGCAATTACAGATTTTTAAGAAAGATCTGGTAGAATTATATTTATAGATAATAATATGATATTAATAGATAAATATCTAAATTGTATAACATTGGTGACGCAAACAAATGACGTTTTTAGCGGCTAGGTAATGTAGAGGAGCTATAATGTATAACAATAACACTATTTAACATTCGTGTCTTTCTACAACATCTCATAAGAGATAGATAAGGTTAAGTGTGTGCTTGAAATTAGTCAGCGACAAATCTTTTTTTTTTGTGAAGTCATTAAATATATCTCAAAATCTCTCTGCACATTAGTTATAAAAAATGACATTTAAATGACTGACGGACGATATGTCACTCTGACGCTGACAGTCAGTCAGTCACTGTCCGACGCTGACAGTCAGTCAGTCACTGTCTGACGCTGACAGTCAGTTAGTCAGTGTCAGACGCTGACGAACCAGTCATTGACACGCTGGCGGACAATCATCGACATACTAAATTTCAACAAACGCTGAGCCTTAATGTGTTTTGTATAATAATATAAAGCTGCTAAAAATATTAGTTAAATAATCTAAGTAGTTTAATGTTCTGTGGTATCATAACTGGTACAATCGACCAACTATAAACTTAACCTACCTCTAAATAAATCTAGAGCCTAGCATATGTGTTGTTGAAATGTTAACTTAAATCAGCAATTGCACTAGCATGTAATTAAATTAAAAAAATACGTCACTTTTCAAACTTATATTGTAAAGACCACCATAAACTACATATTATTTAGAAGATTGCAATAAGAATCCCATTTATATTGTCGTCAGTTTCCTATTCATGGTACGCCATAAATAGGAACAGGTACTCCCATGTATATCGTCTATCTATGTAGCTTTCAGTAATATTAAATCATCGCACATTTAGTTCAAATTCGTAAATGTGAAGTTTTGTTTAATGAAAAACAAGGTGGGCATTATTTATGTGGTCGAGTGTACCTTAGAATGTAAGGGTACAAAAGAAATTATTTTTATTTGTAGCTGCTTGCCATAATAATTATGATTAATTAATTATTTATTTTATGCTCAGTGCTATCAGGGTTATTCGGCATTTATACATCAAGATTTGCATAATTTATCATTGTTTTTTAATTTTAAATTGCAATTAGTAATTTTTTTAATTACCTTATATATTTGATACTCATGTAAATATGTTTTGGATCTTTTCTTTTAGGTGAAATCGAAAACTTGGTAAATATTTGTCAGTTTTAATTATATGGATCCTTTAAATTATTTATCAAACATCTTAAGGTAACCGTTCGCGACCGTTGCAGGAGACCGCTACAAGTGTCACGGTTTCTTCTGCAAGACCCGCTCACTCTCCTCTATGTCTCCTGTCTCTTTCACACGCTCGAACTCGCCCGAACTTGTCTAAGTAACAAGTGGGTACCGGTCGCGGTCTCCTGTCTCTGTCTTAGTCCTGTCATGGCGCGAATCGTTATAAAAAAGACCAGAGCAAAATTTAATTGAAACTATTTACGTTTAAGTTAACGAAATCTAATTTATAAATGTTCCTTTGTTAGTTTTTATTTAAGTTAATGTAACATGAATTGTAATGAGGCCTCAACCAAAGTAGCGTTATAAACGGCTAGTCTATTTGTTGTAGGAGTGCTACATGTGATGCGGTAGTTTCTTTACTAATACTGTACAACGATCGTATAGAAATATAGCACGTATACGTATTTTACGTAAGTACCCTCACTAGAAAAAAAAAATTAAATATGATACACGAAATTTATTATAGATATATTATTCTATAGTAGTGCTCATTTACATCCTAATTTTTTTCTAAACAAGAGTAATTATAGGTATCACCATGCACTATAAGCTTGCAAAATGCTATTATTTTTTCAGTTTTACCTTCACACTCAAGATATATTGTGTATCAAATTAGTCCACTGCTGGAAGTTTATTTATTTTATAATAAGTATCAGTTTGACTATATAAATATGTTTTATATGAGCAGAATGAGGCCTAACGTTTATAAGAAACAAGCCCGTATCACAAACCAAAGAATTTTAATAGATTTAAGAATAAAACGTAGTACTAAGCATTTTATATTAGCATAAGTTACCAGTTTTGTATCACGAACTCGAACGTAGAACCAATAGAACAGGTTACATGTATAAGTTTATATAAAAGAAGACATTGGCAAGAATTTAAGAAACCAGTAAGGGTTTTGAATTCAATACTTTTCTTAAGTATATAAACAATATTTTGAATTTTAATTTTACAATACATAACCCTAGTGCAAGTTTAATCCAAATTAATTCTCTCGATGGGTGATAGCGTTTGGCGTTGCGATTGGTAAAGATTGCAGTGCAATCCAATCGTAATGCTAAACGCGGTCGCTGTGACAATCAAATTGATAGAAATATAAATGATACTCAAAATACTGATATCCTAACTCAAGTGAATATCAATGATTCTCACTCAAGTGAATATCAATGATTCTCACTCAAGTGAATATCAATGATTCTCACTCAAGTGAATATCAATGATTCTCACTCAAGTGAATATCAATGATTCTCATTCAAGTGAATATCATTGATTCTCACTCAAGTGAATATCAATGATTCTCACTCAAGTGAATATCAATGATTCTCACTCAAGTGAATATCAATGATTCTCACTCAAGTGAATATCAATGATTCTCACTCAAGTGAATATCAATAATTCTCACTAGTGATTTTTAAAAGTTTGACTTATTAAAACATGACAGTAATGCACGTTTAAATTTCGATTTGTCTGTTGAATGCTAATTTTACGTTGCGTATCACAAAAGTTGCCAATATAGACAATACAACATTAGTTTTTTGTCATTTCCATAATGATATTTATGTTTTACTTGATAACATCCAAACATTTTTCTAATCATTATTATCTTTCGTATGATTTATACTGTATTGATATGACACATCTCGAGTTAAATTATTGACATAAGAATAATTGACCCAAAGATTATTTATTTCTCTGTTTTGGAATAAAGACAATATTTGAATTAGTATGTTTGTTTTATTTTATTACACAGAGTATATTGTTTGGCAATGGAACCACACAATTTTCTACAGGCTACATAGCCGACCTAAATCCTCAGGTCATTCAAACAAGGAGATATGGCAAGAGTCAATGTCGCCTCAGTAAAGTTTTCAAACGTTGTAAAGCTACTTCATTCCCAACGAATATAATATCAAAATGTGGAGTTGTTGAGTGGTTCTATATATTTATACCAACTGCAAATTGAATATGAAGGAAGTAACGCCACGGAGCGAAGCTAGTGTAAAAAAATTAGCTTAATTTACTCATTAAAACCAGTTGTTCCAGAAATTAGCCGGAACAAACGGATAAATAAAAGATAAGGTTGTCGATTTTTTTATATGTCATCATCTCTAACAAACGCAAGTACTTAGTGTTGGATTAATGCCGAAAGTTTTCAAAGGTATATTGTAAAGGTAAATATTTTACTTTTACAAACAAAAAAAAAAATTTATTAAGATAAGTTTATTAGATTCACAAACAGTGATTACACACTAAATATTTACTAAGTAGGTATACATTATTGTACAACTAAATACTAGTCGATGACTAGGTACAAATGTGATGATACAAATAATGAAAAGGAAAACGAGTTTGTACAGTTTAATATTAAGTCAATGCTAAAGTTTAATTTTGTTTCTACGTTTTTCGTTGTTGCAGTACTACCGAATTCGTTACATAAGGTTCGGTAATAATGCTTAGACAATGATGTCAGGCAAAACGCCAAAACTGATTTTCATCGGCCCCACTCTCACGATTTCTAATTTTCAATGATAATGATTATCATACACCCTAGTCAGTATCTCTAAATAATTTATTTACAAATAACATACATAAGGATGTGGTCCCACATCTTATTAATACTACTGATTCATACCAAACCGTAACATCCATATTAATGTTATATCTTATTTAGATATTTGGTGAGTAGAGGCGAAAAAGCACGAGTTGTTGTTGTTGGGGTATATGGGCATTTTTCAAAAAGTTTGTCCGTGACGAAATAGGAGTTCCAATTTTTTTCATACTTTTTATTTGAATTAATTATAGCTAATGTCATGGGAAATATACTTGATTATATTAGAAAGATATTATTTTATGTTAAATATCATCGGTTGATGAAAATTTTAAGTTTTTTCTGTAATGTAACTCAATGAAATGCTCCATTTCGTCACTTTAATGAGTGATTAAATCAGCAAATAATAAACAGTTTTATCCGAAACAAAGATTTTTTGTGAAATTCAATAAGTAGAAGCTATGAAAATTCAAAATGTAATGCAAAATATTTATTATAATCGAAAAGTTTTATGACGTAAAAGGTCCTAATCATCACTATAGCAACATATTACAGTATCAAAAACTATCGTTGTATCCAGAATACAAAGAAAATATCAAACTCGACTATAACAATAGAATCATATGTTTCAACAAAATATCACAAAATCAAATACAATATTCTAACCCTAGTATTTTTTCATTAAATCTAAATTAAACACACAGCCAAATCTGGACAGTAACGCTCGTGGAACTTAGCGTTACTATTAGGAACTAGGAAGGCAGAGTGTACACAAAACATATATTTATCGGACTAAAATAATCACAACCGCGGGCGATATCCATAGATCATGCACTACGCGTACTTATGGTATTGTCAATACAGATTTAATGCCTTAATAAAAATTACTTCGGTGAGATCAAAAACTAAAATTTTCTAAATCCGCCATTATGAATTTATAAAGTATAACAATTGGGTTCATTGGAAAACAAAATCGTATCAAAGCTCAATATATAAAATATTTTATAAAGAGTTTTTTTTTTACGCGGGGAATGCTTTTCGAACCATACCCTTAGTGGGGTAAACGAAGGGCGTGTGTGGGATTCCCGGAGGAATCGGTTTACCCACTAAACCCTGCGGCGGCCTACCTCGGCAGTTGGGAGGAACACCTGGAACGCATCAGCGGCTTCTGGAGTCCCCCCTGCCTTAGCCCACGACTGGGGTACATCCCGGGGTGATTATTCTCACCCCCAAGGCAGGTCGCTGTCGCGCCTCTCACCACTCCACGCAATAAGAGGCGCAACACCGAACCGCCTTAGACGTCACCCCCCGGCCACACCGGGGTGTCACCTGTGTCGGGTGGTTTGCAGAGGTCACATCTACCCAAGATCTGGCTGCAACGACCCTTTAAGCGACGACTGGGGGCCTATCGAACTCTGCCACGTCCCCTTCGCCGCCTCCTTCGAGCAGGATCGGCCCTTTCCCGAGTATACATATCTACATTTTTCAAAGGGAGAGAGGCTGGTGATCACTCACACAGGATTTGTAGTTAGTGATTGTGTTAATTTTTTTTGGCTAAATGATGGCTTTCCGACAATTTCAATATCGTTATGATACCATAGCAAACCATATTTATACTCTTTGTAATATAAAATAAAACGCTTATTTTTCTAGTTCTGGGTTACTGCAGATTTACCTAATATTACGATGTTAATTTTTGAATTTAATTTCTAAATATAATTGAAAAAAGTCAATGAAATACTAATTAAAAATATTTCATTTTGTGTTTTGTAATTTTACAATACTTAGAACCACCCTCTCCATACACTCAGCTTTACAATTCCATTTCGTCACGAAAAAGTTCCGCTTGTATATCACGTGACGAATGGATGTGACGATTTCTCGATTACAGTAATAAGAATATCATTTCTAGCAATTCCAAAAAACAGCTTTTACTATAGCAACTTCTAGCTGGTCATTTATTAGATAAATATGAAATCTGTCATAACAAAACAATAAATTGAACTGTTTTAACCTTACAAAACGACGACACTATTAGGAGCACAACAAACATAACCGTGACGCTTGCAAACTGTTTATTGTGTCACATTTGATTGGTTGATTGAATCCGAAAGCTATAATGGCTACTATCATAGACTATAACGTTGCCATTAAAAAACAATCCTATTTTGTAACTTCTAAGTACGCATCATATTAAAATCACCGTGACTATGCAGGAGTTTCCACTATATATTATTTTTGTGGACACAATAAAATTAAAAGATAATGATATTTTCTGTGCCTTTGGTTACATATAGAGTTTTAAATTTAATGCCATTGCTCAAAATCTTTCAAAAAATATAACATTTAGGTACCTCTATGAAGAATAAAAACAAGTAATTCTATTTCAAAGTTTATAAGAAGGGGTTGGACACATAGAATTTGTATGGTCAGAACTGCTTTAGAAGGTTGTATTCAGTAATTTACACAGTTTTTTATGTTTATTTTATAACAAAAATATAGTTCAAGATTTGTTTTTCATAAAACGTCTCCAGAAGTAAAAAAATATAATTCCTGTTTTATATCATAATGTTGCGACTCCACCGGACAGGGTGATTTACTAGCCTACAAACTTTTTGAAAAATGCCCATATTCGCTATCATCTCTCCCTAGGTAAAAGGTTTTGGCTTACTATAGCAGTATTTCTCTAATATACGGTAATTCGGTGAGTATATATGTAAATGTAGCTTTACTCCTATGAGCTAGAAATAATCGAGCTTTATTATCCATAAACAAGATGTATAAAGAATATCATCATATTTGTATAAATTGTTATCTAAACAAGCTGCTTTATATGTATATTGTACTATATTCTACATGGTCTAGGGGTTGTTTTGTACCGATGCGATATGTATGTTCAGACCAAATTTTTTTAGTCTAACTTGAGAATAATAATTTTATGAAAAAGTAAATTTAGGATTAGTAGAAAGCCGAGGAAATATTTATATTATTCCTTATATCACAGCAAATATTTGTCCCATTTGAGTGAAAAATGAAATTTTTAATGAGAGCATGGCCTTTGCCTATCTCTGAAGTAGATGTGGGTACTTTTACAAAAATATTATGATGGAGACACTAAACCATAAAAAAATATACGTGCATAGAAGGTTTATCTTGCAGTAGGCATATATACACTGGCTTATTAATTACATACTTATATATATGTTAAATAGTCGTTAATTGCAGGCGGTAGTATGACGTCTCTATAACGGAAAACAGAACTTAAAATTAACGTAATTCTATAAAACATATTTGCTATAACTTTTTACAACAAACTATATTTAAAGGTCATCAACGCCTTTAATATAGGTTCACGGTTGGGATACGCCTTAGGAAGGAGGTTTTATACGAGTGGAATAACTAAAGAATGAACAAAAAATCAACACGTAACAAAACGCGGTTTCTTTTCTTAACGACGTTTGTTGTAACAAATTACTAGCACTTGAATGCAGTTATATTTATAAAAAATCAAAAAGTCAGTGCCCGAAAAATACACATAGTTCATCAAGATTAAAACAAAACTTAACTTATATGTCAAATAATAATTAAGTACAAATATAGCATATTGAAACTATGAGATTGTTTAACAATTATTTAACTAAAATTGGACTTAATCAAAGAAAGGAAAAGTCTTATAGGGCACAGTGTCCTAATTCAATCTCATAACTTAATACAACCAATATGTTTTACTGCCAGCAAAATTTAAACTAAACACATTATTTTGAGCGGTTACTCGCCTTTAGACGACGAAATATTTAAATACTAATTTAAGAGAAAATAATAAGTGACCCTCACCACTTTTATACAGGGATCTAAACATATCAAACAATGTGCCATCTTGTAATCGGGAGTAATTTAATTATTCGTGTACATTTAACTATAAAATAACTGAATAGGTGTCGCAGGGTAGGTGACAATGGTTTAGATCAAGTGCCTACTTCAACAAATTATGCTTGGCACGAAGATGGCGGAGCGGGACCGGGAAAGGTTTAGAAGTTTCCCCGTCCACCAGGTCCAGGAACTGGCCCGGTACCGCAGACAACTCAGGCCATCTGTGACCCCAGTCGGCCGCTGCGATGTGCTAGTGAGCGCACGTGTCCTACTGGGGACAGAAAGGGAACATAGGGAGGGGGGGTTCCCATTCTGCAGGGGGTATGTCGAAGGTCTAGGTTCACCGGCTACTTGTAGCTGAGACGACGCCCGGTTTTTGGTCGGTTAAAGTCCGACATAACCAGGAGGTGGTACCGACCGGTATTGTAAACCGACAATATAGTATTACAATAACTAGTTATATATATAATCTACAACTTAAAGGTTAGTCAACTATATATTAGTGAAGTAGATATTATATATTACGTTATAAATAAAGGTGAATGTACAAACAAAGTGGGTAACATAAACTGTTCTCTTGAACGAACAAACGAAAACTAACTCTTATACAATATAAGTAAGGTTTAATTATGACATATCACTGAAAATAGTTTCTCTTCTTTCTTGATATACTGAAAAGTAAAATGGACGGAACTGAGTATATATATTTTAAATATTATATCCTATAATAAATGCTAAGGTAACTTTTTGTCTGTCTCGCTTTCGCGCCAACACCACAGAATACTTAATAGTACCAGTACAGAAGACTCATTCCGAAAAGTAAATTAAAGAAATAGATACCCTTGGTGTCATTACATTAAGTTCTATTCAGATTGCACAGCGCCGAAGCACCTACGATTATATTTACCTACAATTGTGTCTCTTTCTATCATGTAACTCTTATCTGTGTTCTGACGTAATCAGTCATGTCTTCTTTTAAAAATAATTTTAATATAGGTATAATAACTACTTTTTCTCTAGCACTTTAGTGAAAAAATAACTGTAGGTACTTTTGTCAACAAATGACGTTTTGGAATGGAACTTTCTGTTCGTTTCGTATGTATTTACGTATGAAACGAAGTTATTAGTTCTTACCTAACACCTAAAATCTTTTATTCAGACTTCCGTAAGCAGATATTTAGCTTTTACATGACTTGGGTATCGAAAAGTAAAAAAATATATTAAATAATGCGCAGGAGCGACGCGGCGACGAACGTGACGCATGTCGTGCGTAAGCGACAACCCACCGGAGTGGCCTGCGCGGCAGGCAGGCGGCCGACTAAACCTAAAGTTCAGAGTGACACCCCCCTGCCAACACTACTGAATCTATTTACATTAAATTTGTTACACAGATAGTCTTGAGCCTAGGATTTGCGTAATTATAATAACTATTAAATATTTATCATTGTAGTACATCCTTCTATATTGTCAGCTCACAGATGCACGCTATCGTCGCTAACAGTCGACTCAACTGTGTCAAGACCGCACGTATCCCGGAGATGACATAATGCTTCCTTCTCATTCATCATAGTGAACGAGGGAATGAATAACTTGGTGACACCTCATTCATTGGAAGTGAACGAGAGAATGAATAATTTAGTGACACATACACTACAATCATCAGCAACAGCATTGAATTGTCTACTATTGGACATAGAGATGATGATTATTTTATGGCAGTAAAATTAAAAAAGGCTCACCCAGTGTCAGCAGGTGAGAAGAAAAAGCCTCGAGGTCTTGTCATAGTTGTGGTTAGAGGTGAGCCAGGCTCGTTGGGACAGGCCCACTGCGACCAGTAGTCGCCCGGCAACCGGAGAAGTAGTTGCATCACCTGCTCAACAATATGTCACTTCTTAATAAAAATTGTGGTTACAAATGCTATATGAGTTCTGTGTACCTATAAAGGTACTACAACTACTACTGGTATAGACTACCGCCGTCTTTGGATATAATATGTTTCTTTGCTACCCAGAATGGAAATTGCATATTTTTCACTTAATATGATGAGCCTCCCTAGTCTAAGGTTTTTCGTTTTCAATTCTATTCACTAGTTTCATTTCCTAATTTCAGTCAGTCATGTGATCAAAACAAAATATTAGCCAATGAAACAAGAGAATAGAAAGCGAAAAACCGTATGCAATTTGACTAGGGGGACTGAATTGAAATAGACTCGCTATTCATTTGTTTTTTTTAAGTGACTATTTTTCCTGATGGAAAACATGAATAGAATCGTAAAGTAGGGGCCAACATCCTGCTGTGAGATGCTTCAGGATCAATGGGCCTCCGGTCTCATACTTCGCAACGAAATACAACAGCACTATTTCTGTCATTTGAGGATGGTCTTCTGTGTCTGAGTAGTGCCACCCGATCGTGCTGATATCAGCGCGACTCTACTACCTTGACTTGATTTGAATAATATTATTTAATGCAACAAGGATTAAAATACAAGGAATAAAAAAAAGAAGTAATATATCACTTACGCTAAACATCTGCGTAGTTGCGTTATACATCTCGGTGGGTTGCGACATGAGTCCGTAACCGATGAGGGTGGGGCCGAAAATCTTGGCCAAATTGTCTATGCCCATCTCACATTCCGGACTTTCGGCTACCCTAGAATAGAAAAAAAAACACATTTAGTAAAAATAAATAAGAAGCACTCGCACTGAAATGATAGAACAACAATAAGAATGAACTTTAAGACAGTTAAAATGATTTAAATGAAATGACACTCGTAGAACTATTAATACGTTCACACATAGAACATAGATTATTTAGTTATAATTCAAATCGTAGTCTAGTTACTGATAACAAAAGATAATTCATTTATCTTGGTCTATACATTTTAATATTACAAATGTTGAATCTGAATAGGTACCTAAAGTTGGGTTAATCTACAGCATGCATTTCATACAGTGTGGTATAACATATTTCTATGCAATATTAGTGTCTTGTTTTACAAAAACTTCTTGATACTGCAAATCTAAGTCGTAAAAAGAATTTTGGAATAAAGAATTTCGAAGCCCTCTTTATATTCTAATAAGTGTTATTTTGATTTCAAGAAATAAAAGTAGGAATGCCACAAGGAGCTGTGTTGGGGCCATATGTTTATTATTCATAATAATATTTTAGAGTAATATTTAATTATGCAATTACTTGTCTCACTTGATAGACGTCGTTGTGCTAATATAATTACGATACTGTCTGGTTACAGGGAAAGCGTAAATCAATTTACGCTTTCGTTATAACAAAACAGAAAATATATAGAAATAATTTTTACTCAATTATCTTTGACTCGGAATTTGTGTAATATTATTAAGCAGAGAAACATGAATTAGAAATTTGATTTTTATAGAAACATGAAATAGAAATTTGATCTTACTGTAGAATTATAATATTAGAAGTATAGTGAGTGTTGTTATATGGTATCGGTGGGGTGTATAGGTGTGCGGACTCACTTCTGCAGGTGCAGCACGAGGAAGGCGAGCGTGTCGCGGTTGGGCTGCGGCAGCTGGCTGACGGCCTGCACGAGCGCGGCGGTCGCGTCGGGCTGGGCGAGTCGCGCCGCCTCCAGGAAGTCGGCCCACAGCGCGCTCGTCACCAGCGGCTCGCGCAGCCCGCGCAGGAAGTCCTTGATGCAGCCGCACAGCACGTGTACGTCCTCGCCGCCCAGCGACGGCGACCCGCACCCGCGCAGGAACCGCTCCTAACAACACGTTACCGTTTACGTATACAGATAAGTCTGTGGCGACATACAACAGCGCCATCAAGCGAAGAAACACTAAACTGCGAAGAAAACACGAAATGAACTATACGGAGTAACTACTAATCCTGAATCGTGATAGAGAAATTCTCGCGACGATTAACATATATATACAACATCCCAACATCAACTGTTGGGCAAGTAGCCCGCCAGGCATGATCACCTCGCCTGGTCGGAGGATCCTCCCTTTGTGTTGGAGGAACACGATATCCGTTCCTCAGCACTACTTTGGATATTTATTAGTTTTATTTTCGAAGGTCCATTTAAAACTATCATCAAATCCTTTCAGAACATAAAACGGCTTTTAAATGAAGTTACTAAAGATTTTACAAATATAAAGTAAGCATTTTCAAATATTTATTCTTACTTACTACGAAAACCGAAACACTTCAAATGTATTTTTATAAAAACAAGAAATAATACACAAATAAATAAAATTCGCATAAGTGTGCGTCAGAACATGCATAAAATACTTACTCGAATGTTTATAGCACTGTAGCTAAAGTAAAACTGCACTTTTGTCGATAGAATGCCTTTTTTTAGACGCAATGTACTGGAGAGTTCTGGATGTTCCGACAATTATATAACCTCTACGACATTAAACATGTATTAATGACAAATGTAAACAAGCAAAACGCGTTCATTTAATCCATTTTTGACCTTACACTAATAGTTGTAAGTGTTACTGTATTGTGCATACTATATTTTTAGAACTTATCTAGAATCTATACAGCCAAACCGATTGTCATTTCATTTTGGAATGTTCTTGAACAATATTACATACCTTAAGTCGTTTCACGTCTTTGTCAGTAGCACTGATGCGGTATATTCCCTTCTCCATGAGTCCCCTCTTCTCTACCTCGTTGATACAGTGCACCAAGAGAGCCGGGACCATCGGGGGAGTCGATGGCGCGTAGTCTGATATACAACCCTCCTGAAATTTGTAAGAAGAAATTATTAAGAAATGTTCTCATATCTTGTTATTATTGCAATAAGTCAATAATTTAAAATTTATAGTATGAAAATTTCCAATTTATTAAGAGGGGCTGTATTTTATTTAAAGCTCAACTTATTCTTGTTTATTGTAAACGAAAGGTTTGCCTTAGAGTGTTAATTATTTCGGTCTTAAGCAGAGCAGTCCATATTTATACATTACCAGTTATTAGACATACTGATGCAGCTAGTTAGATTTTGATGAGGATTTTATTGTCTCAGTTAGTTTATTTTTGTTTAGTTCATAATCTTTCTATATAATTTTTGTAGGAATTTTTAATCTTAATAGCTTTGGATGTTTGTAGATACTCATATGGCTCAAAATCACCAAGGTGCAGAATTGGCTTTGCTAGCAATTTAATGTCTTAAATCTTGACTTAATTGAGAAAAAAATATTCATAAATTACTTCAACTAACCTGTTTTGTGTGTACATCAAACAATATAACTAATTAATAAAGTAAATTTTAAATAAAATCGATATACATGCATGGAAAATCATTTCGGGAACGCGTCCTAATGTACAATCTTCAGCAACAAGTTCAAAATATAATATAAAAATGTAAGGTAATTAACACATTTCATTACATAATACACCGTATTTTTTATACAAAATTTAGTTTTAGAAAGGATACTAAAAGATTATTTATTTTTAACTATAAAAATGTCCAATATATTTTGTCCGATACCGCACAAGTCATTTCAGTGAACGTATCGTTAATCGATCAAAAATAATTTTAAGTGAACGCAGCCATTCGTTGTCTAACGTCAGTCGAGGAAAAGAACAATAACAAAGCAGCAGGCAGAGTATTTATCGTCAAATAAAATAAATCTAAATGGTAAGTACCTTTCAATTCATTATTCGTAGAGCGTACATCAATGGTCCGTCAATTCGTGAACGCAATTATTACATTTAATTATTAAAGAATTTTTTTTACGACACGAAATAACAAAGTAACCTCAAATATTTTCCTATTGATAAACCCAGATCGCATTTTGGATGGCCGCCGTCTAAACAAAGCGCGCGCTTATGTGAAATCGTCATTTCGTGAACGGTCATTTAGGAAACGTTCCCGGACATGATGGCACGTTCTCGAAATGACTGTTGCGTTCTCGGAATGATGATTATTATTTCTAAGGGCGAATCATTTACAATTTTTTAGTGTAATTATTTTAAAATTTTGTTTGTTTATAATTACAGCATAATGGAGAATCCTGATAAAGAAAAAAATAAAAAACAATGTCAAAAAAAGCTAAAAAGGATAGTGTAGCTTATTTGCGCCAAAGAAAAAAGGCGAATGCTAGAAAAAGAAAGTTTTTAGATAAGATGACTGAAGAGCAGAAAGAAATTAAACGGGCTAAGGACAGAGAATAATATAGAAAAAAAAGGCAGAGAATAAAGTGAAGAAAATTACTGATATGACCGAACGAGAGAAACTTTTGAGGAAAAAAACGCGTTCCAAAGTCTTTGGATGCTATTCCAGGTATAATGGACATTACAAAAGTGTACTGGCAAAAAGGACTAGACGTTTTAATACAATTATATCGATACGAATATTTTCATAATGAGCTAAAACTATCGAAGCTTTCTAGCCCTTGTAATATGAGTCGTGCAGTTGAACCTGAGGAAGTTTTTATGCTTGCAATTGAATCTCCTGTTGACGAAGAGCCCATGATGACAGATAACGATTTGAGATTTAAAAATAGAGCAAGCATTTATAAATCTGTATACAGCTCATCTTCCTCGGACAATGAAGATTTAGAGACAATATCTCGTCGTCAGCAGATTAAAGATAAACAGATTGATGTTGAAGCAAATACGTCTTATGGCAAAGAAAATATACATCCAAATCTCATATCCCTGGGACATTCTTGCTTGTTAAAGTTCCTACTGAAAAGCCAAATGTTTGCTTCAGATATGTTGCTACCTGCCAGACATGTATCGATGACGATGATGGCGAAATCTTAGTAACCTTTTTGAGATTTGTGCGTAACAATATTAGAAAATTTAAGCTGGAACAAAAGGATATATCATATATTGATTTTGAGCAAATAATCAGTATTATTCCAACACCAATGCTGAAGAAAGAAAAAAGTCAAGAATATTATTATTTTGATAATGATAAGGATGTTTACGAAAAATAATAAGTTTTGTTTTGTACTTTTAATATTTTTTTAATTAACTTGTAGTTCGTGACAGAATTTATTGTTGATTTTCTTACGTTACATACTTATATATTTTTTGTATTATGTGTAGAAGTTTAGTGAAGTAGACTGTGATTTAAGGTCAAAAGACTCAAATTGTAAAAACTGATTAAAACTTATAAAAGATATAATATGAGTAGTAGAACTTTAACTAGACTGATTTATGAAGATGTTAAAACTGAATTATAATAAAAATGTATTAATAGTAAGAGTAGTTTTTCATAAGTGTGAACAATATGGCAATATAAATAATTACTTAGTTATTTAAACCGTTGTTTATAATTTAAATATTTCCTTACTTCTACCTAGTTATACCAATATCATAATTTCGAGAACATTTTTGTCATTCCGGTAACGGTTGATCATTTCCGGGAACATTACAATATTTCAATAAAATACACATAAATGGAGGTATTTCAATATAAATATATATTTATTACATTATAGAACTTTTATTCTGTACATGTAACGTTAATTCGATTATAAAAGTTTTAAATATTTTGAAATTTCTTAAATTGTATGCGCAATAAGAGCAACTTCTTTAATTTTTTGACTTGTTTTGCTTGTAGAAAATTTTGAATGTATTGTTTTCATTATTGCTTATTTAATATAAATACATAATATACCCAAGTTATTAAACAAAGCTTAAATTAAGTGCTTTGTTTGGTTTTTGTGGATTTTATGAAACTTAGAAAAACGTTCCCGAATTGATGATTTTCTGTAAGATATTTACTACTAAGCAATGTTACTAAAAAAATAAAGAATTCTGTGCGCTGCCCTGTCAAGGTTTAAAAATATACAAATTATGCAACAGTTAAAACTAATAGTCATCATTATAGCTTGCATTTTTTTTTGTCATAAAACCGATTTTGAAATTCGCAACCTTGGTGATTTTGAGCCATATACTTGAGTGTGAGGTGAGGTGTAGGGAGTGTGTATAAAGAAGGCGGTGGTTAGGTACCTATGACCGCTGCAAGCGACACCCCGGTGCGGCCGGGGGGTGGTCTGGGGCGGGTCGGTGTCCCGCCTTTTACTGTGTACAACGGCGAGAGGCGCGATATCGTCCTACCCCAAGGGTAGTTTATATTACCCTGGGATGAACCCCAGTCATGGTGTAAGACAGGGGGGAGTCCAGAAGTCGCTGATGCGTTCCTGGAGCTGCTCCCCATTACCGAGGTAGGCCGCCGTGGGGTTTAGTGGGTAGACCGGTTCGCCGGGAGTCCCACACACGCCCTTCGTGAGGGTATGGTGTGAAAAGCATTACCTGCGAAAAAAAAAAGGTACCTGAGGTGCGTTGTTGGGCCTGCGCGCGGCGGGCCCGGGCGGCACGCAGGGCAGCGGCAGCAGCGCGCGGCACTCGGGGTGCGCCTGCGCACGGCACCACTCGCACTTCACGCCCAGCTTCGCGAACTTTATACTGACGGACAACAAGTTATTTACATTAATATTTTTCGGAAAATATTTCGGACAACTTACACACAACATCATCTAGTCCCAAACTAAGCAGAGTATATTATGGGTACTAAACAACTGATATATATACATAATCATACTTTTTTTTTGTAAATACATACATATTATACATAGAAAAACACCCAGACTCCGAAACAAATATTTGTGAATCACACTGACCAGGGAATCGAACCCGAGACCTCTTGATCAGCAGCCGCATACGCTAACCACTAGACCAACAAGGCAGTCAATTAATCTTATCCATTTCTTATGATTTAGAGGGAGTGAACACTGTACCACAGGCAACTGAGGCGCCGGAGATCGGAGAAAAATCTCCGTCCTCCATGAGCACAAGCCTAGGGGTGACAGATAAGATCATTTGACACTCTATCAAAGCAGGCCAAGGTGGAAACGCGACGTTCTCAATATTTGTCCATCTGGGTTCGCATCCAGGAGGGGATCGAGGTGCGTCGAGGTTCCAGAGTTTTCCTTTCTAGGGTATACCTGGTCTCCCAGCCACTAGATACTTGAGACAGCGTGCGGTTTTAGTTGGTTCGAGTCCGACATAGTAACCAGTAGACTTAAAACAGCGTTCAGCACATGAGATGGAAGTAAAATATTCCCGCATTCCATTTCAACCTGCTGACGAGTAGTGACATAGCCGTTGATTTGCTAGCCCAGGTCGTGGCAGGGCAATATGAGGCACCGCGTTGGATACCAGGCAGTGGTCGGAGGAGCCCAAAGGGACCAGTACCGATACACGTGCTGGATGACTCGTCAGCAGCAGGTCTAGCAAAAAGGGCGCTTGACTCTGGTATCCCGACAGGCTGGAATGCCAGCTGAGTGAGGTCATGCGTGAGAGCGAACGCGTCGACAGTTCTGTAAAGCATGGTCAGTTTGGGGAGGACACAACTCAACCAGGACTCGTGGCATCCGTGTCGGCAGGACGGCATATTTGTCTCCCCGTCAGAAAAAGACGACTCAAAAAAAGTAAAAAACTTGGAATTGGTATGTAAAAAAGTAATGACTTACGTTTTGCCACATGGCCCGCAGGTCTCCCGCTTGTAGAAGTTCTTGGCGACGAAATTGTGTTGTCTTGGGCGAGCGCGTGGCGAAGCCCCGAATCCGGCCGACACCACGGACGGGGTGCGCTGAGGAACCGCACGAGGTGTCTCGCCCCCACTCGACGTATCTGACACACACACAAACCATCAGATATTTTGTAACATGACAACACTCAATCAACTGCAGTAATCTGACAAACGTTTTGCAGATCAATGTCAGATTATCAAAAAACGAGATGATTAAAAATACAAAAGTAAAAAATTAGGTGTGATAGACAAATAAAGAGAATGTTACTTTCAGAATCATAGTATTACGATATAAGAGCTGCAGTACTGACCAGTCTTCGGTGGAGCAGAAGGAGCGCATTCCTCCTTCACGTGCAGGGACCCGCGACCCGACACACGAGCTGACGACTTGCGCGGAGGGGCCTCGTCACTGCTCTCAGAGATTGGTTGCTGGAATATAATATCACAAAGATTATTTACAACGAAAATGTACTTGTGTTTTGTTAAAATAATGTAAATTAAATAAGAGCTGTTGAAATAAAATTACTTACGAAGTTCTGTGGAGGTTTCAGATCATGGCTGGTGGGTCCACGCTCCAGTGTCAGTGTTGTGGTTGCAGTGGCCAGCACTTTACCACCTTGGAGTTCCACAGTCTAAAAATTTTGTTGAAATGTTGTGATTTAAGTACAAAAAAAAAATTCTCCAAAAATGTTAGGATAAGTCGGGATCGCCAACATTAGGGCAGTCAGTTTACTCAGTTTAGTAATAATAGTGATTGGTGATAAAGTTATTTGTTAAAAAAATTGTTAGTGTTTTTATGTTTATTCATTATTGATATTTAGTTTTTTGATCATCGTTTTTTATTAAGTGGTTAATGATGTAGCCACAACCAAGATAAATCAACAGATTATACTTCTCTGAAAAAGAAACATCCAAAAAAAGGTTACTTACGCACCCTTGCTTTTTTGTTTACATTTAGTATCGCTTCTCGTTTGCCGTACTTTACGTGTCGTAGATGTTTATGAACTATGAGCAATCATTCATAATCATTATACAAAACCTTACCTTAGTTGCAGAAGAATTAGTAGATGATCGCCGCTTCTTGATTACGGGGGCGTTTTCTCGAGCATTCCACCCTCCGCGTTGGACCCACGAGCGGCGAGTTGACGCTAGCGATAAGTCTAAGTCGTCTTCAGAACGGGAGTACGACATCTCTGATAAAAGAGTACCTGGAATAGACATATAAACGATTTTAATAGTTGCAACAGCTCAGTTATTTATAATATAATAATAATAATTTATTTCAAGTAATGTACAAGTGCACAAATGGATGACTTAAATACTAAGAAATTTAAAACTACAACATATAAGATTGTCTATTTACACATATATTTTTAAATTTAAACAACCCAAAAATATGAATATGAAAAACACACATCCAGAAACAAATTAGGTAAGACCATTTTTGATGTGCCAAAAATATATTTGCTGTACAAGTCTGATGACTGTCAATACGTAATTTGTGTGAGTATTGTAAGACCCGTTCATCACTTCATATTATAAATTAAGTCCTCCGGCGCGAAAAAGTGTATTTACATCTTGGATAACATGGCTAACAAGGAAATAAAAGCTAAGCAATGGTAGTTCCTGAATAAGTACAGAGTAAACATATACAAACATTTGTAAGTGCTATGTTGTGTTCACAAAGCACTTATAGTTGAGTATTTATGTTCTATTTATATAAGATCTTTTATGTCAACATTCTGTTTGTATTGTCAATATCACAAAAATACATACTTTTTCTTAGCCATTGTTATTACCAAGATTCACTAGAAGAGGGTTAAGGCCATACATCTTCATGCTGAGTGCGGGTTTGGGGTTGGCAAGACAAGATTTGGCTACGTAATCATGCAGTTGGATGTTTTTATGCCGCCCGAAGGCCTCCAACTAAGCTTCATGATGTTATTTTATAATAACAACTGGGACCAAGAGATTAATGTGAACTAATGTATATTAAATTAGGAGACGCTGATGTTATCGTGCCACTAACAGTCACCCATCCAAGTTCGGTAATAGTTTCTAGTCAGTTAGCGCTAGTTAACTATTTAATCCAAACTCGAGAATCGAACCCGAGACGTTTGAGTAGCAGTCTCATATGCGAACCCAACGAAGGTAGTTCACAAAAAACAATTGGAAATCAATGTTTATAAAACAGTTGTGTTACTGACTGACTGACAGACAACGCACAGCCGAAACTACGGGTCACAGGAAATAGAAATTTGGCATCTGTATTCCTTAAGGAGTGTAGGCAAGCGCTAAAAGGAGATTGTGGAAAATTCCAAAGTTAAGAGGGTCAGAAATACCATCAAAATAACATCTAGGAAGCTTCGAGCAAAAGTTGATTCTAAATTTGGTAATATTATTTGTCATGGAAATATGTAATTTGAATGGCTTATCATTATCACTGCAATTATATTTTGCGCCCACACAACGGATGTCACAATGAAATTCTAATGTAATTTGGCTTATCTCAAGTCAGTCGTTTTTTGATAATCCTATTTACATATGTTTTTTCTTAATATTGTTTTTTGTTAATAAAAATTATGCATAAATAAGAGAAATTGTGGTTTCAATTATCATCTGAGTTTTCGTGATTATAGAAATATTTAAATACAAGCCCGGTATTTGGGGCCTTAACCTTCGTGCTTCGAAGACCATCTTAGATCGGGCGTCCTGCGCCTGATCTCTCCTCGATCGTGTCAAACCATCCTATCGAATTATGAGAGAGGGAACACAGAATGCACCTGTGTTGGTGCATACATACATGCACTGTAATATCTCCAATATACTTACAATTTATTTTGTATTTTTAGAGTCATCATTACAATTTATTTTTTAGTATGTTAAAATGTGTTAGTATAGTCTAGTCCCCATAGTCACCATACACTCTTCACACTACGGTGTGTCCAGTGAAGGCCTTTGAAGCTGCCATGTTTATTAATGAAATTTGCTCACCAGTAGAATTCAGTTCAGGGACTCCAGTTAGCTTAGCATTGTGATCTTGTTGAGCTGTGCCATTGAGGAAAGCCAGCTTTTGTAGAGTTTCATCATTGAGCTTGGCACGGTTGTCGTTAAACAGAAGATCACGTGCCATATCCAGCAGTTTGCTCTGAAATAAAATATTATAATGTGATTAAACAAATACCAAAGAACATTTGCTTGATGAAACTTATAATATTACTAATAACTGATATTTCCACAAAAAAAAATATAATATATAAAATTTTAAATATGGAAGCTACAACAAGCTTTCTGGCATTTATCACTGTTTAACTAAAAAAAATATTTCCATTACATAATAAAGAAGGAAAGAGAGAACAAAAATTTCTGAATATCTATTTCCATGGATTAAGTTAAGAGGGTGGTTAAAGTTTTAGGGCCAAAATCTAAAAAATGCCATTTCAAGATTCTTTCCAAATTCATAAAAAAAATATCTTGGATTTCCTATAAACATGTGTAAATATACGTAAATAAAGATTGAAGATGGATTTTGTAGTAAAGTATTTACCAATTCACTATACTTCTTCAATACAATGTTTCTTTCTCTCTTCTCTCCATCAAGGAGTTTTCTGACATGTGCGAACTTGGCCTCCCACTTGGCAAGTGTACGCAATGCTTCGTCTAACTCAGACTGTAGCCGAGAAGACTCAGCTTCTGCTGCAGCCCATTGCCCACGCACCCATTCCATTTGTTTTAAAAACGCAAGGAAATCTGAAAAAGAAATTGTTTTTTATTTCGATTTACATTCATTTTAATGGGCGATTCTCTGTAACCTCGTAATCGGCTGTCCCGACCGATTTTTTCAAGACGTTATTAAATAATCAAAAAAAAAAACACGCCTAATGAAACTCTAATTCCGAAACTTTACGGACCCTTTGTTTTTAGAACTATAACTATTTTCAGTTTTTTTCTAGACGTGATAGAAGCTCTAAAAATACAGTCCCCTGGCTGTCCCTATCACTGTATTTCCACCTAGAAATGAGATTTACGAAGAAGTGAGTGATAAATGAAGTATTAGGAAGTCAATATCATTAAGAAGAATAAGTTAATTATATTATTTTCGTAAAATAAGGTTTTATTACGATTTGTATTTATTTAGTAGACTCCTGTAAACTTTGTCCCTAGAATTTTTATACGGTCCCCTGCCAAATATTTAAATTCATAATTAAAAACAACTATCATATTTACGATAATTTTTTTAAGTCACACGAAACGTAATTGCTTCGAAGTTAGCAACCTTGCCGAATGCGGCGTTGATATGCCATTTTGTTAAGTGTCAGAGCGTCATTTGTGAGGTGAACAAGCGCTTGTACCGCTACCACGCACAGTCCTCTGGTAAGTCATAATATTTATTTTAATTACTTTAATAATATCCAAATAAAGATTATTGTTGCATTATTTATGTCTCAATTGATCGGTATATTCTTAAAAAACTATTTTACATCAGTTTTGTAAATATTGTGAAATTTAGCCGAAAAACACAGTCCCCTGGCAACAGTCCCCTGTCTGAAATTGCAGCAGGGGACTGTTTTACACAACAGGGGACTGTGTATTTTGCGTATTGGTTATTGTTTTATTGTATTGTTTATGTAAATTTATCCGCTAATCTGTTTGACGTAAAAGCGACGGGGTGTTATAAGTTTGAAGGGTCTGTGTGTGTGTGTGTGTGTGTGTTTTTTATTTGAAAGATGAATTAGTCGGGAGTGTTCTTAGTTATGATTGATAAAAATCGGTCCATGATGGCCACCGCCACAAAATGGCTGAATATATATTTTTTAACAAATACCTCAATATGGATATCACATGAAAGGTCTTGAATAGTAGAATAATGTACACTATACTGAAAGGGGATGAGGAAAGAAGGCAGTTTTTTTTTATTTATACTTGTATTAATGTAAGATTCAAATTATTATTGATCGCTTGGCATTATTTTTATCCTTTATGAACTTAAATTAATTTTTCACAGGCTAATCGAACGCACGTGACAATTATGGGTCCTACAAAAGAAAAAGTTATCCCGAGAGGAATTACTACAGAAAAAGAGAGAAGCAGAAAGATTGTTACCAAAAAAGAAAAAATGACACTCTTAAAAGAGAAGAAATGAGAGAAAAGGAGTACCCAAAGAAATAGGTTTGCGGAAGTTAGTAAAGGATATGACAGGTATACTGAGCCAAAAGAATAACACTGAAAAGCATCACTAACACTATTGTACAAGAAAATAGGCCGTTATCAGACCTAGAAGCAGATACTCCGCCTTCAAGACCCGCATGTCCAGTTCCAGTGCAAATATCTCCAGCTCGAAGCCCAGCATTTTCCAGTACTAGTCTACAGCAAAGAAAAAAAGAAGCCAAATAGCGACGACAGAAGTTTAACAGGGAAAGAAATGAAAAGATCGCACGCTTAGAGAAAAAACTTGAGAAGTACAAAAAAAATATAGCGAGATTAGAAAGAAAAAACAAAAAGAACGTTGAAGATACGCCTAAGACAAAGATGTTAAAAATGTTAGACGAGCCTGACCAAAGAAAAGAAGTAGTCAAGAAAGCATTGTTTGGCGACGTTATTAGTAAGCAGTTAAAAGAAAATTATTCCACGTTGAAATGTACCAAAGAGAGACAAATCTTTAAAAAAGTTAACTGGTAGTGTACTTTAAAAGTACAAGCACTGGATACCTAAAGAAATAAAGTTGTTGTCCAGACCCGGAAAAAAATCTAATCTAATTGGCTTAGAAGTACCTAAAGCTAAACAATGTAAAAAACCTGATAGTTATAAAGAAAGTTGTTGTTTCTGTTCACTTTTCATAAAGAAGTTTTATTTACTATTGATGCGAAAATATTTTATAAAAAGAATAAATAATTTATAAATGTAATATGACTTTTTTCTAAAGTACAACAGTCCTCTGTCTCACTTAACAGTCCCCTGTCATATTTTTTTGGAAAATCGCTAATAACTTGGAAAATATAAATAATTTCAGTGGGCCTCTTTATATACTTAAATAATAGTCTATTATCTTCGAAAAGGAACATAGTTATTTAGCAAATGTTAAAAAAAATTGCCAGGACAGCATTTGTATGGGACCTGTACGAGCTTACAGAGAAATGCCCTAATATCCATATTCATATTATAAATTACAAAGTAACTTTGTATGTTATAGTTTCACAGCTTAATAGCTGCACCAATTTCAATAAAATTTAGTATGGGCGATACTCTGATTCTTGAGCTATGCTACTTATTCCCACAGGCAAAAGATAGTGGGCTTACTTCTTCTTCTTCCTAGCTTTTGTTTGCAATATTACTTGGGGTTGGCTTACTAGTTCAACCAGTTATATCTCAATTTCAGTTTTGACATGGGGCAACTGGCATAAGACCCTTTGCAACCCTAAAGGAAGAACTGAAATTCGAAGATTGAACTAATAGGTAGTAGGCTTACATAAGTCAGAATATACTTGTGCCATATCAACATTTATTAGTTTTACATATGTGGGAGTTTTGGAGTCAATAGATAAGTTGCCAAGCCATTTGTGATATGTGTACTAAATATAGATTTTTACAGGAAACAGTATCTGTAAAAATCAGAAACAAAAATTTATACTTTTACATCTATTTTATTTATGTTATGTAAATAACTTTGTGCACAATAGCAGATTTAATGAGAGAGCACAGAATCACTGAGAGCTATTTATCTACAGATTGAAAGTGAATTATTAGTGCCCATCTATTTAATCATAATAATGACTAGACATCTGATTATATGCACTATCTAACTAAATGATCATGAATTTCAACCCCAACACTACCTACTAGCACTAAACCAGCAATCTGCTGATTTCAGCACTAATGGGCCTGCTTGCCTGGGCAGTAATACTCTTACACTGAAGACCATCCTAATAATGACAGAATTCTTGCTGTCATATTTTGTAGGTGACTGTAAGTCCCAATCATTCTGCATCTCTCAGGGAGAATGATGCAGAAACATCTGAATCAGGCCACCATGGCATGGGTCACCATGCTGCATCGCCTACCAGAGTTTAAAGACTAATTTACCAAAAACCAGGATAACAACAATAATAATATAACTTCATTGAAGATGTTAAATTTCTACAGAGTCTCATTTGTTACTCTGCTTTCATAAATTTATATTTTTCGCTCTCTTGGTGAATATATTTTAGTGACACGTAAACAATCCACTGTAGAACATAGATTTTCTTGGTAAGTTGGTTTTAAATTGATCTCGCCTATTTCAATACCAAGAAACATATACTACATTAATAGGCACTAGGCTAATATGTTTAAGGTAATGTGATATATAACATATGTATACTGGTGAACGAGTAGGCAGTACCTCCTATCCAAGGAATGTCTTATTTCTAGAAAAAGACTTATGATGATTATTTAGTTTAATTTAACGTTAAATTGTACATTTATGTTATAAACTTATAACTTAGAAGGGTGTATTATCAACTTAAGTGAAGGTAGGTGAGAGTGTTTATAATAAACTTAATATTATAAGTACCTACATATCTGAGTGCAATTAAGCGAAACGAAATTGATGTTATGAAATTAATTTTATAATAATGACATACTTTTACAATTATAACTTACATTCCTCAGCAGCTCCATCATTCAAGATGCTGTTCAACCGATTTATATCATCAAATTGAGCCACCAACGACAAAGTCATGCCGGCACTCGAATCTGAATTATCTGAATTCATTTTTAGTTTAATACACTTTAGCAACACAATTCTATTCAAAACCAAAATAGTTCATTAATATTTTCACATTTCAGTTTGAATATTTGCTAAACAGTTTGTCAACTGCACAAAACTTGAAATAACGACTTTCGGTTGAAATCGCTGACAAACACAAATACGGTTTCCGTTCCGCGGCCGGCGTCGAACCAAACAGGCTGAGTACGTTCAGAAACTGGTCTGATTACTTGAAAAAATTATAAACTCTAAGCAAAGTTTTTCTACTTTCGTTATACTATTTATTTTCTTAGAAGAATAATTTAAAGTTATTATATATTAAAATACATAAACACATTTAACAATTTTTGGTTTCTTTCTAAGGAATTTCATATGTTGCTAGCTATTAAATTATTTCGGGCTTACGGGAAAAAGAAAAACAAAACCTGCTTTATAGGGTATTTTAATATCTGCCTCTAAAGTGACTATTTTCTACGGTTGACAAGCGTTAGTAGATTCCAAGAATTATGTTCACCATACTCTTTGCCTGTGCTGAGAATGCAGCATGGTGACCGCGTGGGCCGGCCTGTTGAGATGTGTCTGACCTGCATTCAGTAACAATGATGCAGACACATCTCCGGTATCACACTTACCAACGAAACACGACAGAACGAATCTTTTGTGTGAGAGTAGTACCGCCCCGGTCGAGACAGCCAGTTCGTGCTAAAATCATCATGGCCTTGATAAAAGTTTCATGAATGTCTCATAAATTTTGTTAAGGAAATATTTTCTTTGAGACTCAATTTACTACTGTGTTTTAAACAAACACAGTATTAAATCAACCATCATTTTTACAGTAGTCAGCTACGACAAAGCCTTTTGCTACCTCATTGCTCCTCAACTACTTATTTGACCGTCCTAGCTTTTACTCCCAAGATTATTTGGACTGCGTTCAATCGGTTTCACCTGAATATTGTTCTCCTACTGGCATCGGATCTCCGTAGCAATGGGGGCGAACTGAATTCGAAGGTTGAACCAGTACTTAGTACATGTGGGACACGGACTTCTCAATAATGATTCCGTAGATGTTCAAGACAACTAGGACCAAAGTTAACTTGTTAACTCTTTGGACTATGGGAGTTAAGCGCGTGAAATTAATTTGGTAAATGAATCTAGTCATGCGTTTTAAATACGATTTTGTTTTAGAAAATTGAAGTTCAAAATGTGACTTGACTTGACTTTTGGTTAATGGCTTTGTGGAAGAGTGTAACCACAACTTTGCCAATGTCATGTATTTGAAAGACAATCTGTCAGAGGATTTATTGAATGTAGAGCTGTGTAGAGCCAGGAAAAAACACTGTATAAGAGTGAGAGTCAGTATTAATTTGTTATCTTTTATGAAAGTAATACATAATGTAAATACACATAAAAATACGACAAGATATAAATATATGTTTCTGAAATTCAGGGAAGTGGGGAGAGGAATATGAGCAGGAATAAATTTATAAATGGGAAATCTGGTCCTGGGGCAATTAAAAAATATATGATTCGCAGTTCCTTCGTCAAGTCCACATTCGCAGATAGAACTATCCCTAATTCGGAGTTTTGCCAAAAAGACCGGGGTACATGAGTGATTCAGTCTTAACCGACAAATTGTGGAAGTAATGCCTTTATTTAATTTTCTAAATTTGGAAAACCAGGGTTTGAGAGGAATTTCTGGTTGAATGTCACCATAAAATTGACCCTTGACGGTTTTAGACATAAGCCACAATCTAGACCAAGAATCTAACAGCCACGATTTAAGGGATGAACAGATATCATAGGAGTATATTTGTGAATAATCCTGAGCACCAGCATAAATAGCATTTTTTGCACATGAGTCTGCAGTCTCGTTTCCTGAAATTCCTGAGTGACCAGGAATCCAAGCCAAGACAACGTTCATTTCTAATTCCTGGCATTGAAATAAAAGTTGTCTAATCTTAAAGATGATAGGAGATCTGGGATTTAGTCGGAACGGATTTGAAAGAATAGATTGGAGGCAGCTTTTAGAATCTGAAAAAATTATGCTATTGCTTAAATTATGGGCTTTTATGAAAGAAACAGCTTCCAAAATAGCTATCGACTCACCTGTGAAGACAGAAGAAGCAGAGGGACATTTATAATTTAAAATTATGCTAGTAGAAGGAATCCAAACAGCAGCACCAACTGGGCCATTGGCTGAGATTTTGGAAGCGTCAGTAAAAATTAGGCGCCAATTCTTATAATTGGAGGTAATTTTATTAGAAAATAGACTATTCGCTTCTAATGAGCACTTGTGTATTCCGAAGTCCAGAATGACATTTGGTTGAAATAATATTGCTTCAAAAGGAGTATCAAACAGAGGAGGGGTCGGACATTGGAATAAGGGGTTAGGAAGGCGGGTAAATTGATAGAAAGCAAGAAGGAGACATTGGGTCGGTTTACTAGAACGCGGATTTTGGGAATTCAGTAAGTTCGATAGTTGATCCAATTTAGGAAGTAGAGGATGGTCAGAATTTTGGATAGCCTTAAAAAAGAATTTGTTAGCAAGAAATTGTCTACGAAGAGTAAGAGGAGGGTCACAACATTCAACCTGCATAGCGTTGATGGGAGAAGTTTTCATCGCTCCGAGAATAATACGAAGACATTTGGACTGAATTTTGTCAAGTTTTTGAAGACCGGATTTATTTATGGGATCCAAAACAAAAACACCGTAATCTAGGTGACTGCGAATTATAGCGTTGTATAGAAGTCTTTGTGAAAAGGGGTGAGAGCCCCACCATACTCCAGAAAGGGAGCGAAGAACATTTATGTTTTTTTCGCACTTTGCTAAAACATAATCGATATGAGACACGCCCGACAATCTGGTATCTAGCCACATCCCAAGGAACTTAACCTTTTCTTGTTGTGGAATAATTTCACCAAGGACCGAAATGTTAACTTGGGGAATCCTTCGCTTCCTGGAGAAAATCACTACTGAACTTTTAGAGACCGACAAAGAAAGACCATGATGATTAAGCCAATCCATTAACATATTGAGCGCACTAGATAAATGACCAACAATTGCCTCAATAGATTTACTTGAAAAATACAAAGCTAGGTCATCAGCGTATTGGAGAACTTGAACATTTGGAGGTATAGATAACTCTAGGTCATAAGTATAAAGATTATATAACAATGGACTAAGCACTGAACCCTGAGGTAAACCCTTCCAAACCTTTCTAGGTGATAAAGAAAAGTCCCCATTTTTGATGGTAATAGATCTTTCTGAAAATAAACTGCAAATAAAACAGACCAGTTTTTTGGGAACTCCGAGTTGGGTAATCAATTTATCCTGGAGTATGGGAATAAGAACATTGTCATACGCTGACGTTATGTCAAGGAAAACTCCTCCTAAATATTCCTTATTGAGAAAAGAGATGCGGATGTCAGTGGTTAATAGGGCAAGACTATCCATCGTACTTCTACCCTTTCTAAAACCGTATTGAGATCTTCCTAGCAAATTCCTGTTCTCCACGAACCATTCAAGACGATGTTTTATCATGTGTTCAGTAACTTTGCATAAAACAGAAGACAGCGCTATAGGTCTGTAACTATTTGGATCATGTGGACATTTACCGGGTTTCAGAATTGGGATCACAATTTGATGTCTCCAAGCCTGGGGAACAGAATCAGACTCATAAAAACTGTTTATTAGATTTAGAAAGTATTCTTGGCTTTTATCAGAAGATTTTTTCAAAAAAGAATAAGGAATCCCATCCATTCCAGGAGAAGAATCAATCAAACCATCCAGCGCCAATTGGAGTTCAGGAAATGAAAAAGAATGGTCGAAACTATTTAGTGATGGGATAGGGCCAGATAATGAAGGCAGGCAAATGAAATTTGGAACAAAAGGAGGAGCTAGCTTGTCAGAAAAGGATTCCAGCCAGGATGAGGGATCATAGCTCGTAATTTCGGATTGATTACAGGTTCCTCTGAAACGTTTGATTTGTTTCCAAACTACGGAAGAAGGGGTCCTTGGAGAAAGATTCTCACAAAATCGGATCCACCCTTCTTTCTTTTTTTTTGAAAAAATTCTCCTTGCATGAGCAGCTTTTCTTTGGTAGTTCATAAAATTTTGGACAGTCATGTTATGATTATATGAGTTCTCTGCATTCTTCCTTTCCCGAATAGCAGCCGAGCACTCGGAATCCCACCATGGAGTTGACACTTTGGAGCTAAATGGTTTTTTGAGAGGAAAATTTTGATCAGCACTGGACTTCATAGCATTAATTAAATATGAGTAACAATTTATTTGATTGTCAGAAGTAGGAAAAGGGAGGTCAGCTAATTTGTTTTCGAGGCAAGAGGCAAATGCATGCCAATTGGTTTCTATTATCCTATATTTAAAAGTTGAATTAGAACTACGCACGGGGGAAACCCTGTTAGCTAACGACATGATAATGGGGAAATGGTCACTACCATATGTGTGGGATAGAATGCTCCAGGAAATGACAGAGGCCAAAGATGCAGAACATATTGACAGATCGACTGCTGATCTAGGGTTCTGAGAAGGAAGAACTCTTCTAGTAGGAGAGCCATTATTAATAATGCATAGATTAGAGTCATCCAGAATTTCTAAAAGGGAGAGACCAAAGGGATCATCATGACTAGAACCCCAAGAAGAATGATGAGCGTTAAAGTCGCCCATTAAAATGATTGGTGAAGGGACCGAGGAAATAATTAATAAAATATCAGGGATTAGACTAGAGTGAGGATGTGGGATATAGGCAGAAAGAAAAGATATGTTAAAAACCCTTACGGCTATAATATTAATTCTTGGGGAAATAGGGGGGAGAGAGATTTGATAAAAGGGAAGGCAATGCTTAATAAATAAGGCACAGCCTGCGTATCCATCGTCTCTGTCACTTCGAAGACACGAGTATCCCGGGACCCGAAATCGAGATCCAGGAACAAACCATGTCTCAGAAATGGCAATAACTGATGGGCCAAAAGAATTAATTAAATTAATAAGCTCATATTTCTTAGGACGAAGACTCTTCGCATTCCATTGAAGAACTACTGCCATAATTAGAAGAGAAGGAAAGTATCTGAGAAAGTTTCTGGGCAACGTTGGGCGGTAAGGAGGATTTTTTATTTGAAATTAAATTGACAACTATTGTTAACAAAAGTTCTAATAGATTTTCGTCTTGTGGAGAACTAGCGTCTGGGCGAAAACGTTGAAGAAGATAGCCATTTGGAAGGGATGGCGAATCTTCAGAAACAAGGGCTTGATGAGCAGCCTTGTCGTAAGATTTTCCCAAAGGAGCCCTAGGGCGTGGGGAAGAAGTTACGGTCTTTTTATAAGAAACAGTAGGTACAGATGCAGGGGGCTGTTGGGAATATGACGAAGGTGAGGAAAGCGTGAAAGGAGGGGAAGGCTGATCAACTATTCTGGAGTATAACTTATTAACTTGAGGAAACTGTCTGGCTGCCTCCTCATAGCTTAAATTTTCTTGAGACATTAATGTTTTAATACTTTTTTGTCTCCCCTGCTCTGGGCAAGCACTGCTGGTAGCGAAATGCTTACCAAAACAGTGAAGACAGGAAGCTTCAGCCTCGACCACATTACAAGACTCCCCAGAGTGGGGCTGAGAACACCTAAAGCAACGTGGCTTTGACCGACACTGTAACTTAGTGTGACCAAAGCGGCAACAAAGGAAGCACTGTATAGTTGGGAAATTATATAACTCTACTGGGAGGGAAGAATAGTAGCTAAAAATTCTTTTAGGGAGGATTTGTCCACGGAAAGTTAGCACAACAGACTGAGTAGGGATCCATACTGTTTTGTCATTTTCTGTAGATTTTCTATTAAGCCTTCTAGCTTTTAAAATTTCACCACATCCGTCTGGAACAACTATTGAGCTTACAAAGTCTGTCATTGACCAATCCGACGGGATTTGGCGAACCACGCCCATTTTCGTAATATTATAAGTCGGGATTGTTGCAACGTATTTGTGGGTATTTAGAATCGGGTTATTTAAAAAAATGTTGGCATCTTCAGCTGATAAGAATTCTACCGAAATTTTATTCCTACCCACTTTTTTAATACCGTCTTTTGCTATATTCTTTATTTTAAAAGAATGTAAAAACTGACCAAACTTTAATGGGCGTATGGTATAGCCGGTATGGTATAGGTTTGGTTCAATCTGCGAAACGTGAACTAAGAATGGACCTTTATCTGAAGGCTCATAGAGTTTTACACCAATAGTAACACTTGGATGTATATGCCGGCGTATCGATTATTTTAGCTGGCAACACTGTTAAGTGTCTGAAGGTAAGACACTGACGCAACACCGGGCACTGGCGCGTGCGACCGGTGACCGCAGGGATGGGAATCATTGTCACTTTAAAATAATAATAACGCGATTGAATGATTGATTTTAGTCGATTACTTTCATGTCATAAGTCATAGACAAGGATCACAGGTGACAATGATTTTATCCCTTCCCTAGATGATTATTGTTCGTTCATTCGTTCGTGAGTTCCTTTAAAGAGGGAACGTCGTCGTTGACGAGCAGAGTTGTCGCGGATCGTCTCGTGTGAGCACCACGTGTTCGGTGGAGTGTCTTATTTAAAATTATTAATCATGGGCTGCTATTCAATGTCCTAAATGTATTTCGTGATCGAGTGCTACAATAAAGTGAATGTACGAGAACATTCTCCTCACCCGCTAAACTCACGTCTACCCTCAATTAGAAATATGAGGCCTACTAACGTTCCCAGTGGATCCAAGATTTAACATCAGAAGTGGGATACGCAGGGTAACCACCTGAGGAGAATAGTGTAAAGTGAACAGCAGTGAGCAGCCCGGACAATCAAACTGTTTAGAAAACATGGTGATGAAAATCTCAATTACTGGCGACCGCTAATCCGCAACAATCGGAATTTAACATTACCGTAAGGCTGATTTGTTTTGACCACGATGATATGTCAACGTTTTGGCACACAAGGGCACAGCATCTTGCCCATGATTTTCTCTATCGAGTGTCGCGAACAGCCAGAGGGTTCTGAAGAGCCGTCTAAATGAGACTTCGGACAGATCTCAGCTACGTATGCGGACAGGCTGGATATGTCGCGTCGGTTTGTAAAGAGCGCAAGGGTTCGGAGCTACAACAATGAAGGAGGTGCACATCTGTAAACATGAATCGACGAGGAGCAAAAGCAACGCAGAATCCGGTGAGATCGTTTCTTTTTATTTTCTCGTTGATAGTGGGCATGCTTGTTCGTTATTATTTTACAGTGTCGTAGTATCGGGGGTAGTTAAAAAAAAAAAAAAAAAAAAAAAGGAACCGTAAGATGTTTCTCGCAAATAGAAAATCGCGTTCGCATATAACATATCACGATTACGTTACTATTTTACGTTGTGCCGAATGGAACGATAAACGGTAAAGTAATTCTATAGGCAGTGATTTTTTTAAAACGAGTACGTCAGTGTGCAAATTAACCGCATTGCTTTTTTTTTACAAAAGGAAGTGAGTTTTAGCGAAAAGCATACCCAAATTAAGCTAAGCTCTTGAGGATATAGATACTGACATAAACTGTGTGGACAAAATCAAATCAAAAATCTTTTTGATCTTAATTTAGTTACGAAAATATTCTGAATTCTTTATCGATGGTATACCAGGGCATCGCGTCTTTACAGGAGATTTACGGGTAGACCCTATTGATCAATATAAGAATGTTCAAAGACGAAAAAGTTTCAGCCCTGGTATCTAACTAAGCCCTTTGATCTTAGAAATTCGGCTGCAGCCAATCAAAGGTGTATCAACAAGGCTTAGTAATAAACTTGGAATTAGCGTTGCGCTGGGTTACCTTGATTATGGACTTGGTTTCTCTGATAAACTTTCCCATTGTCTGGAACGTTGCTTTAACCCTGAGAGCATTGTCAGACGCAGTTTTCCTTTTTTTTTATAGAAATGTAAATTCATGAGAACAGGAGTACATTTTGTGGGTCATGTAGTTAGAGCAGGAGAAGTGGTCGATTATCCTACCCCGAAGATTGCTACTCAGAATAGACAGTTCTTGGGCCTTGCCTCCTACTTCAGAAACTTTATACCCAAATAATACTCGTATGGTAGGCCCACTTTATTCACTGAAGGGGACAATAAGGTGGACGGACCTACATGACAATATTTAAAGGAAAACTGTTCAAATACTTAGCTCAGGAGTCTGTACTAACAATATTAGATCGTGAGGCGGCAGCTATTGAGTTTCACACTGATGCCAGTTCTAACGGTTATGGGGCCATAATCATTCAAAGAAAGAATGGTTTGCTACATGTTGTCATATCTTAGTGTCATATTTTAGTTGACGAACGACTGACGCAGAATCGCGATTTCATTCGTAGGAACTAGAAACTATGATAGTCGCCTGAGTAGTCGAGATCTTTAAACAGTGTTTGTATGGGCAGCATACACCATTAGTAGTGGGTATTTATACAGGATTTAATATTGTGCATAAGGTGCCAACAAGTAACATGCTGATTTCTTGTCTAGACATCCAATCCCAAAAACAGTTTGTGATGAGTCTAATGCCAGTACATTATCAGATGAAACTGTAAACGTAATATTAGAATATTGTAGAGGACCGGGTGTCGTGTTCCTCCGACACAGAGGGGGGATCCTCCGACCAGGCGAGGTGGTCGTGCCTGCTGGGCCGCTTCCCAATGGTTGATGTTGGGATGTCGTGTGTGTGTGCTAATCAGCTCGAGAGTTTCTCATCGCGATTCAGGATTGGTAGTTGCTCCGTGTAGTTCACACCGTGTGTTCTTCGTGGTTCAGTGTTTCTTCGCGAGATGGCGCTGAGTGTTAACTTTATCAAGGGTAGTTAGCGGTAGAACAAAATCGTGATATCAAAATTCGTGACCTCATTAACAAAAATAAGAACAAAGAAACCTCAGACTACTCGCACCATGATGTGCGTAAGGGTAACCAGTTTCCGGTTACCAATAGCTCCGTGATTCTTAACGTGGACCTTAATTAATCATGTTCCTTCGGAAATTAAGAAACTAAGAACTATTTGAGCATTATTGGTTTCCAGAGATGATAAAGTAGGTACGTAAGTTTAATGATTCTTGTATAGTATGCAACGCTTCGAAAGACTGCTCCGGGTCCCAACAAGTTTCGTCAGCAGCCCGTGGTTTCCGCTGCTGGGCTCGGGTCTCCTCTTGGTGGGGATTGACGCCGTGCGTCACCGCGCTGGTTGTGGACTTGCGGGACGCATTGTGGCTGCGTGGTCTTGCCGTTGGATGTTGTTTTCCTGGAGGGCCTCCAGCTGGGCTGTGCGGATGCTGCCTTGTGGCAGCAGCCGAGGCTGGCTGCTTGGCGTGGCCTTTGGGTTGCGGGGGCGCTCGTGGCGTGTCGTGCCACGGGTGGTCGCCCGTCCGGTTCTGGCCGCGCCGTCGTTGCTTGCCCTTGGTGGTTGTTTCCGATCGCCTGGGGCCTTTAGGCTTGGCAAGTTGGCCTTCATCAATGCCTAAGGACATGGGTCCTGACATGCGATTCACATAGATATTGCGGGGGGATTAGGTGGTAAAGACGATGAGAGGGAGTGCGTGTCTTTCATTACTCAGCATCTCTCGATGCTCCTACCTTAATTCAATCCCTCAAGAGGGCTGTTTGCCTATTTGATGCACCGAAGCGTGTAAAAGCAGACTAACGTAGGTGTTATATAGGTGCAAACTTCAAACGGTGTTGATGTGGGCATAGTGTACAGCTTCACCTTATTGGTACTGGTTCTGGTAGGGCTAACGCTAAGCGTATAATGCGTACTCTAAAATGTCTGCTCACAATAGTAGAGAACAAACCAAACAAAACTTCTGAAAGTTCAGCTTGCCTTTAATACCACTATATCCAGAGTAACAGGCTACTCCCCTGCGGAATTAATGCTTTACAAACGAGCAATGTAAAATATCAAAAGACTATACGTCAGAGGTAGAACGCTTCATCCGAAGTAGAGCAATAGTGAGTCCATTCAGTGCTGGCAATTCCGTCTTTATCAAGGATAGCGAGTGTAACCAAATCAAACTACAGTGAAAGTTGAAAGGTAAGGTACTTTTATTGTCAAGGTACCACATCATTATAGAGACGAGCTGAGAGACGTTGGTGGGTCTAACCTAACCTGTAAGTATGCTCATGAAATTCGAAATCTATAGTCATGACAATGGACATAATATCCTATGAGGAAAGTGATGCAGCATCGACATCAGCTAGTCCACATACTTTAGCCTCTGCCTCCGAACATGACGAGTACTAAAGGTGAGTTTATAACGTTTGTGCACTCTTCTTCTTTCTCAGCATATTTGCATCCACTGTTGGATATATGCTTCCTACATGGTTTTCCATACGCTTCTGGATGCGGTGTGTCTAGTCTTTCTTTATATCTTCCGACCACCTGGCAGCTGGTCTACCAACACTTCGACTTCCTGTTCAGGGTCGCCAGAATAGTTATATGACTTCATCTATCGTAGTTTCTTCGGAAAACGTGTCCGGCCAATTGTTATTTCAGTTGCGCAATTCATTTGTGTATATTCTGTTCTTTTATCGAGAACCAATCCAGAGAACGTACGTAGAGTATCGATCCAGAGCGTGCGTACGTACGTAACGTGGCGAGCGTACACTGGATGGGTACTCGGTTGGCACGTGTCTGAAAAAGGGGGCTGGTCTGGAAAACGGATCGATGCCTCTGATCAGACTACGCGGTATGTAGCCTTATTGATGGGTAGTTAATAGGCGCGTATCTGAAAAATGGGGCTGGTCTGTAAACCGGATCGATGCACCTGATCAGACTTCGCGATTTATAGTAGGGTTGATGGGTAGTTGGTAGTCGCGTATCTGAAAAATGGAGCTGGTCTGTAAACCGGATCGATGCACCTGATCAGACTACGCGATGAGACTGGTGGAAGAGACGCTGATGGTTGTCCGGTCCGAGGCACCATGTGAGTTGGTGATCGGTCGAAGGGACGCCTGAGGTCAGTTGTCTGCCCAGTGTGTGTGTGTGTGTGTGTGTGTGATTGGTGGAAGGGGCGCTGACGGGTTGTCAGGTCCGATACACCATGCGAGTTGGTGGATGGTCGAAGGGACGCCTGAGGTCAGGTGTCCGCCCAGTGTGTTTAATTCAGATGCGAGGGGTAAAGATCGAGATCTTTTTAAACAGGTGTCATGAATTGGTAGCGAGTCAGTGATGGACGAGCGATTTTTTTTTCTCTGATTGACGAGGAGTACGAGAGCTGTAGAGGTGAGTGATCGCACAGGGACGTGCGATTGTCAGTATGGCCGTGCCGGCGTATCGATTATTTTAGCTGGCAACACTGTTAAGTGTCTGAAGGTAAGACACTGACGCAACACCGGGCACTGGCGCGTGCGACCGGTGACCGCAGGGATGGGAATCATTGTCACTTTAAAATAATAATAACGCGATTGAATGATTGATTTTAGTCGATTACTTTCATGTCATAAGTCATAGACAAGGATCACAGGTGACAATGATTTTATCCCTTCCCTAGATGATTATTGTTCGTTCATTCGTTCGTGAGTTCCTTTAAAGAGGGAACGTCGTCGTTGACGAGCAGAGTTGTCGCGGATCGTCTCGTGTGAGCACCACGTGTTCGGTGGAGTGTCTTATTTAAAATTATTAATCATGGGCTGCTATTCAATGTCCTAAATGTATTTCGTGATCGAGTGCTACAATAAAGTGAATGTACGAGAACATTCTCCTCACCCGCTAAACTCACGTCTACCCTCAATTAGAAATATGAGGCCTACTAACGTTCCCAGTGGATCCAAGATTTAACATATATATAAGTTTTCAACTGCCGGAATTACCATATTATTTTCTGTGGATTTTCTCTTTTCCTGCGGTTCCCCGAGGCGGATAGCATCTTCAGAACCAAGGCGGTGCTTGCCGCGAGAAGACACTTGACTAATCGATTGACCTAATCCTCCGGGGTCAGGAGGATCCGGAGGAATAGGGGGAGTTGACTCCACAATCGGAGCCATACTATCTTATGTAAGTAGGAATTTAAATAAATATATGTTAATTTATAGAAATAAGAAGATACTTACAGAGACTTTTACACACACAAATATATATATAAATAAAGTAAATTAATGAATAATATAACCTGTATGTTATAATAAGATAACAAATTAAAAATTAAATAACAGAAAAAACACAGCTTAATAACCGAATGACAGACCGCCTTTTTTTTCGTTCAAAATGTGACAATTACAATCACGGATAAAGTATTTTTTACATGGTAACCAAAAAATTCTACTTCAATTTGACACTGACAGATTCATATGCTGATCGCTGACAATTTACAAATCGCGATGACGTTCGGTTGAAGGCGGCAGTGTGTCGGAGTGAGTCGGGCAGTCTAGCGAATATTTGTGAGATAATAATTATTTCCGAATACACCGGGCTTTAGCCTCCTCGCGTAGCCATGGCTGACGAGGAGAATAATTGTGATGATGGTGGTGGTGAAATGCGCGTTGGGCAGGCGTTCCGTTTACGGGGCCGCAAGGGTGCGCTCAAAAAGAAGAATGTTTACCTGATCAAAGACCACAAGTTCATGCCGAGGTTCTTCAAGCAGCCTACGTTCTGCTCCCACTGCAAGGACTTTATATGGTAAGTAATTGATATTTTACGTGTATTGTTCGTTATAAGCGCGATATTATAATAAAAATTAAAAATACACTATTTGTTTACAATGAGCAGTCGCCCTGTGTATGGTTTAGTTTTTTTTGGATCGTGTGACGATGATAACTGTCTGTTCAGCCTAGGTAACGATTACAATGTAATATTCGAATTGCTTGTATAAATGGTTATGATATTTGTGCAGTTACCAAATTAGGTGTAGGTATCATTGTTTACGATAGGTATCTTTAATGTAACTAACGCGTTTTCCTGTAAACGTGTTTATTTATTATTTAGTTTAACATACTGGTACTATAATTAAAATTACCTCATATAAATGAATTAAAAATTGTATTTAACTTTTCCAATAAGTTATAATAGAATTTTTAATTTTCCCATTAAGTAAAATTATTTAAACTTCGTTTTTTATTCTCTGTTTAATATTTTTATTTAAGTAACTATTTAAGTAATAAAAATGTAAATGAGTATTTATGAAATTTTTAATAAATTAAATAATTCTAGCATATACCTTATAAAAGAAACACCAAAATTATTAAAAAAAGTTTGACTTTGCAATTTAATAAAATTTTAAATATTTCATTGATAATTAATTATATAAAGTAATAACTTAACAATGGCATTTTTATTTGCTATTAAAAAAATACTGTAATTGTTTTTATCAGGTTTAATATATTAAGACCAATGAATCTTAATAAATAAATTACAGATAATTAACGATAGCACAATGAAATTTCCATTTTTTTCATGTATCTAACTATATCTTCCTAGCCTTATTCCCAATATTATTTGGGGTTATCTACTGTAGAATTTTATTGAGAAATATATAAAATGGCTGCATTTAACGGTGGCCTCAAACACAAAAAGGGAAATCACATTTCATTAAAGAAGAAAACAAATTTAATACTTTTATGACATGTACTGTAACAGAAGAACTAGTTGACAACTTGACAACTTTGACAGGTGAATACTATGTCTTTTAAACTCACTGGCAATGAAAAATTTAAAAAAAGGTCCAAGTACTATAAGTTTGTATTGATATTTGAGTGTCACATGTCAGGCACAAAATTGAACTTCTTATGAAATCATAATTTTATCAGGTTTTTTTTTAATATGTTTGTTTGAAAGTAACAGTTTAAAAAAAAAAAGTCTGTAGTTTGGATTAATGCTGCTTTTGTCTATGCCATTTACATGAAGTAATCTGTAGACTATGGGCGGGACTTATTGTACCTACAACTTAATGCACAATGATAATCAGTCACAGTAGCCGAAATCGGCTTGCGGGGCAACATCATCATTGTCACATAACTTATTCAATTTACTGACTTATTCAATATAATGACTTATTTAATTGACTGACTTATTCAATTTACTATCCATAGTATTCAATGTGACCCAGATCTATGGGGAATTTCCCAAATGGCTAATTGTGTGCTCCTATTGTATAAAGCTCAACTGAAGAAATTCTAGTCTTTTTTAATGTTTATCTACATAATAATATGCTTATTAAAAGCGCGCGAGATTTACATTAGCGTCAAATGCTGCGTCAAACTGACTTCTCGCCTATTAGCGGAAGGTCAACTCCAGTATCACTGGACATTAATTCATTCAAATAGCGCGCGCTTTTCTGACTTCCCGTAACACTCTTCCGTCCCTTTTCGCGAAATCGCGAGAAAAGTTTATAGCTACATAAAATGTGTGTGCTGTAGACAAACAATAGGTATTTGATGACTGCCTTGGTGGCACAGTGGTAGTGTATGCAACTGCTCTGTTTGAGGTCTCGGGTTCGATTCCCGGCTCGGACCAAATGTTTGTGTGATCCGCAAATTATTGTTACGGACTGTTTTTAGACTTTCGCAACTTTTACACATACTCATGTTTTTACTGTAAACGGGACTTATTCGCGATAATATTATAAAGGTTACGATACCTTCTATTTTCCGACGTTTCGAACGGGATATACCGCTCGTGGTCACGGGTAGACGAAACGTCGGAAAATAGAAGGTATCATAACCTTTATAATATTATCGCGAATAAGTCCCGTTTACAGTAAAAACATGAGTATATTGTTACGGAGTTGGGGTGTTTTCTATGTAATATAAGTATGTAGGTATTTGCAAAAAAATGCATGTTTTTGTATTTTTATCTGTTGATGACCCATGATAAAAGCTCTGCTTAGTTTGGGACTAGATGGCGTTGTGTGTAAGATGTCAGAAACATTCATACTTATTTATTTATTATTTATTCACCACCACTAACTATGATGTTAAAAAGCGCTTATAACTGAGTGGCCTCAGGTGATTGGAAACAATCATCGAGAGTAAGCAACGTCGGCGCGGTCGGACCTAGATGGGTGACCGTTTGTGGCATGATATGTTATGAGCGTTTCCGTGATTCGGAGGTCACTTTAAGCAATCGGTCCCGGTTGTTATCATAAGATAGCAGTCGTAAAGGTTAGTTGGAGGCCTTCGGGGGTCTTAAAAACATCCAACGGTAAGATTATGTAGCCATAACGTGTCTTGCCAGTCCCCAACCCGTACTCGGTCAGCGTGGGGGACATGGACATGGAGGACACCCGAGCCCAGGAGTGTGTTGTTGATTGATTGATTGATGTGGTTTCGCTAAACTGGAACTATTTGTAGTGGGTGAAGGTAGGATCACTTACAACATATTGTGTCCACTGTACACACAATCCCCACGTAGGCGGTTCCCCTTTAACTTGATCTCAATAAATACCAACTGCCTCATTATTCTAGAATGCTAACCAAACTCATTATTATGTCTAGAACGCCCCCGGTAGGCGTTTCATTTTAAGAAAAAAACAACGATTTTGCGGTTTTTAATATTCCCTAGAGGTCCAATTTTAAAAGCCTAATTAGCCGTTTCTTGTTAAATTGCCGTAACAAGAAGTGCCTAAATTATATTAAAACGTCTTTATATAAAAGGCTGTACGTATAAGGGAATAAAATATATTTGAAATGAGTTCATATCGTTCTTTCTACTTGTTATATCACGCAGACGGAAAGCGCTCATGAGATATACAGAAATTTATTGAGCATTTCAAGTAATTATATTGAACGGGTACAGATTTTTTTATTGCTATGAAAATATTGTGTCAATTCACAAAAAGTGAATACATACATTAATTCGCGCCTTTTTCACGCAGTCGGTCTCAACACACCTGATACACCTCTTACTTCGTCAACATTTATCGATCGCTGCAGGCAGGGTGATGGCGCGGGTTCCAGGGACTTTCATTCGAGGGTACACCTGGTTCCTCGGCTTATAGTACCCGAAACGGCTTGCGGTTTTAGTCGATTCGAGACCGATATAGCCGGTGGTATCCGAGGGAATTACCCCACGAAAAATAAGGGTATAGTTGCGGCGCGTCGGTTACTTTCGGTCCTTTTGATAAGACTCTAATTCGGTCAGTACGAGTAAATGTTCGCCGTAGACGACCTCTTTCGATATTTTCACAAAAACATTCTTTCTATAAATGCCTTTTGTGAGTATGAGTGTCCTTACTCCTCAATTCAATTCCAATTTCAATCTAATACAATCCAATTCCAATTTCCAGTTATGATGAGGCTAGTTACGTAATGTCAAATTCAAGAGTACAAAAGTCACATTTCCAATTTTCCAATACCGAACCGAGTAAGGTTGCAGGTATGTCTTTTTACCTAAAATGAGACCTGCAATACTGTTTTACAATATCCAGACCAATTGGAGACTAAACATTAAATGTAAGTAGTGTGAAGATTACGTTCACATTGATTATTACCATGCACCATACTACAACAACGTGCATGACTACAATTCAGAAATACCGTAACAATTGACTGTTGCTATATTCATTTAGATTACGATAAAAGCGGTAAATACGGTTTTTCGCTTTAAATTGCTTTTTTGTTGTGAAGTTACCTTCGGCACTGACTTTTTCGTATAAAATAAATAAAAGAATAAGAATATAAAGCAATAAACAAAAGTCAATATTCTCTTAGATTATTCAATAGTCAGAATTATAGTAGGTATACCTAATTCTCTATACATATATCTAATTAAAATTGGTTAAGCGGTTAACGGTTAACGCGTAACAGACAGACACACTTTAGAATTTATAATATTAATATGGCTTATTCGTAAATCTAATATAGCAAGAATAGATTTGCCTTTATTTTCCCAGTAAAATGAAACTACTCAAATAAAATCTGCCTAACTGTTATATTATTTTTGATAGTAAATAAATCTTTATCTAATAGTAGCCGTACAAACGAAGCGGCTTGACTCACAGGAACTTACACCTACATACACGAAAATATGAATTGATCCTAAAATACTTTTAGCAAAGTCCACGTTTTCACTTTGAAAAATGTCACCCAATCAATTATGTGATACAGTAGCAATATATTTTATACTACACCTGATCGGAACAGTAGTCAATATTCCCTGAAAATGAAAAGAGAAAGTTAGTATTTACCTTGACCTAAATAAGCGGGAGGAAAAAATGTATGAAAATCCATTTCTAACGTGTTTTAGCGGGAGAGAAAGTTGTATGAATTTTCATTTCTCATGTGTTATCTGATCTATGGCGCGCGCCTGCCCAAAGAGTTTTTATATAATTTAAATATGGAATCTCCGTGCCACTGACATCCTTTTGTGAAGAGTAAAAAAAAACAAAAGAAGCGCGAAATATTTATAAATATTATGTCAAATTCTAAGCTAAATTGTGTCTTACATGGTGTCTTACGTTTTGATTTTATTTTATAAATACTTTAAATGTTCCTCACAGGTGTAGTATAAAGCACTGTGTAGCACGCGGGTGAAAGTCCCATTCCTACCTCGGGAGTATTGTGGCCCTAGGCTGCGCCTTCGGGCCACAAACTGCTCCCTCGCTAGTAATCGGTTCCTTTCCTCCCTCGGTGAACAATGTACTATTTATGAATGTAGAGTTGAACGTCCTAGACATATTTTTGTTTATTCGATTTACGTTACTACTGCTAATGATAATAAAGTTTGGATTTATGTATCACCATGCAAAAACTTTTGAACAAATCTGGATGATAGGAGAGGCTGGTGATGATGACGAATCTGGATAAAGTTTTGAACAAAGGAACAGTCTTCCTTCTAGCCTTTATTATTCCCAATATTATTTGTCGTTGGCTATTAGTTCAACTGGTTTGAACTGAATATCAGTTTTTCCACATTGCGCATGGCATTGGATCCCCGCAACTCCGAGGACAAATTGAATTAAAAAGTTATTGAATTAATAATTAACTAGTTGTCAGTGAACATGAGGCCTCGTAATATAAAGGTGTAAATATAACGTGCTCTCCGAGGCACGTTCATGAAATACCGCCAAACTTCCTTTCTGCGGGATACTATTAAAAATTTCATGTTAGAAAAACTCAACTCAACAGCATGACCTGGGAATCGTATCCGGGACCTCATGATCAGCAGTCGCATAACACTAACAACTAGACCAACGAGACAGTCAGAACGTGTTATAAAGCGCAAACATACAACAGCGCCATCTACCCAAGAAAACACTGAACCACGAGGAAAACACGGAATGATCTACACTGAGAGACATTCTCTTGCCAATCAGTGTATTATATACAACATCCCAACATCAAGTGTGACCCCACTTGGCATGATCACTTCGCCTGGTAGGAGGATCCTCCCTTTGTGTTGGAGGATCCTCCCTTTGTGTTGGAGGAACACGTCACCCGTTCCTCCACATGTAATATTATATGTATTCACAAAAAAAGTCTATCAGTCAGTTACCCGTAATTCAAGCTTTGCTTAGTTTGGGACTAGATGGCGTTGTGTGTAAGATGTCCGAAATATAAATATACATATAGGTATGTCTTTTAACAAGCTCTTCGCTCAAGTGGCATGTTATATGTTGAGTTTGCGCAGTGGTACTAATGATGTCACTTCGACGCTTGAGAACCACTATTAATAATAGCAATGCGAAACATTCTAATGTTTATCTAATGTTTAATAAATCAAAAGGCACTGACAAATGGATTGGCAATTTGCGGCATGAGACGTTTTATCACCTGTTACTTGATTTTAAAGGTTTATGAACTGTATTGCTGCTTTATTTTTATTAAAATTAGCTGAGTCCTGCGATGTTGCCCACTGTTATTCATTAGCTTTCGGCTAGTAAAAGTAAGTGGGTAGACAGAGAGACAATATAAGTAAATTATGTATATATGTACTTTGATATGCGTGAAAAAAACTGCCTCGTACGTCTAGTGGTTAGCCTATGTGACTGCTGATCAAGAGGTTCGATTCCCGGGTTGGACCAAATGTTTGTGTGATTTGCAAATATTTGTTTCGGAGTTTGGGTGTTTTCTATGTATAATATGTATGTATTTACAAAAAAAAATGTTATTGTATTAATATCAGTTATCTAGTTACCCATAATACAAGCTCTGCTTAGTTTGGGGACTAGATGGCATTGTGTGTAAAATGTAGGAAATATTTATTTATTTTATTTATTTATTATTTAATATTACAAACAGACACTTCCATTTTATTTATTTGTATATATTCAGAGGGTTGATCTTTGAACTTTTGCCGTTGTGTGCTACAACTAAACTAGTTTCAGAAAAACAACTGAAGAAAAATGATTGTAATACATATGTGTCACTCTTAGTACAGATATTCATTATTTCATGAATCGCAATATACCTATAATAACTAAGACAAAATATCTACAAGTAGAAAAATATCACTTTTCTACGGATTGCCCAACAACATTCAACAGTTGTCAAGAAATTATCAAAACCAAAAACTTTTCAAGTAGACCTTTTCAGACACTTTCGAAACATTACTCTGTTAAGAAATCCAATTTACAATTCTCATGTACATATTATTTATGTATTCAAAAACAGCGTGAGTAGCTTTTCGTCACACACTTTTTCGTCACGCACTTTTTATGGAAAACAGCTTCACACGGTCCCCCGCACCTCACCATTTCGTCCTTTGCTGTAGTATGTTCTATGTTCTATGTTATGTGGGTGGTTTCCGCACTTAGTCCTTTAAGTGGACCATTGTACGTGAGGGCGGCCATCACTCCAGCCAGCCCACCTCCCTCCAGAAGCGGATAAGGTCTCCGAGTCTGTCCAGACATTCTGCAACAGATTTAGGAGATCCAAGTGTGTTTTTCCGTGTTTCGGTGACACCTGTGCACTCAATGAGTACATGTGACACCGTTTCCTGTGCCCCTAAGCATGCTCTGCATAGGGGACTGTCAGTTATGCCTATGGTGTGGAAGTGTTTGTTTAGTGAGCAGTGTCCGGTGATAGTTCCTACCACCAGCCGCAGACTGTCCCTGTCCAAACGCAATAGGCGTTTGGTTAGTTTATCATTAGGAAGTGGCATGGCTTCCTTTGATTGTCTGCAGCCTGGGACAGATAGCCAGTGGTGTTGTGCTTGTGTGCGGGTAAATTCTTGCAGCCAACCACGGAGCTGGCTGAATGGGACAGGCACCACGGGTTCGGGTCCGAAAACCGCTGCGCCCGACCCTCTCCTAGCCAGCTCATCGGCCGCATCGTTACTTTGCTGTAGTAACAGACTTATTACATTTTTACACTGCACCATGGTCCATGATTACTACGATGTATTTTTATTTTTAATTATTAACTTTTGACGGTAGTACTAGATTGCAGCGCATGACACGGCCACAGCTAAATCAAAATTATCAGAAAAAGAATAATATAATTATGTAGTCTAAGCTAAACATTAATTTAACGATATGTGGGTATAAGTATTTAATTAGCATAGTGACTCCGCCCACATAGTTCTCCAGTAGGACCCGCTAAGTATTTAAAGGTTGTATATTCGTATGCCCTATATTTAAAACTTGCTTCTGAACTTACCCGGATTAGTTTCCCTGTATTAACGTCAGTGCAGGAATCTCTTGAGATCAGCGTCCCTGACCAAGTTGCAAACGTTTTTCGTTCTGTAATCGCTGACGCCTCTTTTCTCTGATGCTAATGTCACTTAGTCACGTGGTCAAAACAAAATGTAAGAGAATCAAACAAGAGAATAGAGGCATCAGCGATTGCTGAACGAAAAACCTTTGCAACTTGCCTAGGGGGACTGGACTGCTTATAGAGTTTTTGTTTCTGAGTATCCTAATAGGGGAGAGGATGGATTTATTTCTAGATGTGTGTTATTTTGTGTTTGACCATATTGAGTTTAATTTAAAATCCTATTTCCTTCCATTTTTCATTAACTCTTATTTGTTCTCTGAAGCAGTTCTCAGGAAAATTTAAGGATTATTCTTGTGATATATATATTTTCTGAGAAAAAGACAATAAGCAACCGAGATGCCCCCGAATTGTTTGCCTTTTAATGATTCACGTGCGTTCGTAAATTACATTGGAAGCTATTAACATTAGCATGGTTGGTGATTCAGCATGTGTCAACAGACTAATTTGCAGTAAAGATGTTGTTTTCGATAAAATACAGCAATCACTATCGCTAAAAGACGATATACACAAAGATGTATCTAGTTGGCCACTTTCCAATAATTATATTTAAGAGAGTTGAGTTGAACCCTCTTAATTAGAAGAAATAATAAGGAAAGCTTTAATTGTATTGTATGTTAGCTATTTACTGCTCTGATTACTGCTGTCTCTATTAATTCGTACTGCCTTCAAGTGACTACTGTGCCTGATGGAAATTATAAGTAGAATCCAGGATTAGTGGTCACCATCCTCATTGTGAGGGTAGGCAATGCAGCTTGGTGACCCATACCATGGCGGCCAGGTCAATTGTTTCTACATCATTCTCTCGGTCTCCGGAGGCCGGGAATTAATGAATGAATGAATGTTGTCATTATTAGGATGGTCTTCTGTGTAAGGGTAGTACTGCCCTGGTCGAGCCGGACCATTCGTGCTGAAATCAGCGTGGCTCTACTACCTATAAGCATGTCAAATAATTTTCGTGGGTAACGTGATAAACCAGGGCCGTTAATTCTTGAAACCAAAAAAGTGATAGTAAGATGAAACCCGTTCGAAAAGGAAGAGAACATAACGAAAATGAAAGGAAAAATAATTTACGTGTGATCTGAGGTAGGGTAGTGGAAGAGGTTGAGTTTTTAAGGGTATAAAACGGTTTATCTCGATTTTCGTCAAGACTACAAGTCCTATGGAAAGCTTAAAAAAGCTGAAAAGTTAAATGGCAAAGTCGTAGATAATAATAAAAGAACTACAACCTCCTTCCACTTTCCACTCTAAGATCTTGTATTAGAGATATTTTCGTAACATTCTCTTCCTTTTCCAATTGGTTCATCTACAATTTTTTTTTCACTTTAGTCATTATCAGGAGCTTCAGTCCTGGTCTATATTAAACTGTAAATTTTCACCCGTCCCCGAAACAAATTATGAAAAATTCAGAACTTCAATCATTTGGAGGTATTAAACAAACACTTTTGAAACCATAACGCACTATTTATTCATATTTTCTTTTCATACAGAATATTCAAAATGGACTTCAAACGTTAAAGGTTATTATACATCACGATAGATTCTATAGTTTCTTTCCCAATGATATCATAAACTTCAAATACAAACAATACTGCGTTTTACCTGTTGCCAGACAGACAGACCTTGGACTTATTTCAACTCAATAAACATCTTCAAATACCGCGACATTATATTCCAGAACAACATTTAAGTGGGTAAAATCAATAAATTTTGCTCCAGAGCCAAGAACTTGTCACCGCGTGCGGTTTCTGCTACAAAACTATTTCCATAAAACCATTCTGATACAAAAATAGTGACCATAAATCTACTGAACCTACAGATAAAGTACTGCAAAGGCATTATCGAAAAGGCATTATTAAAATATAGATGAAAATGGTTTTTAAGTGTAGTCATACATAAATATGCTCTGTCAATCTATACTATGAGTCGCTCAATGCCAGGTTGCTCTAGGTAATAAGAAACAATCTGCGGATTTTTTACACATAAAATAAAAAAAAAAAAAGGTAAAAAGAAACAATCACCGAGGGTAAGCAACGACGACGTGGTGTCCGTCTGGTGACGTATTAGGAATACAGAGTGTCAACACCCCTATTCATCCCGCGGGTGTTGTAAAAGGCGACTAAGGTATAAACTACGCAAGACAACATCAATGCAAACAGAAGGAAAACTTGAAACCAACCCTATACCAAACCCTCTGGCCAGCGTGGCATAGTAGGCCTACACCTCCTTACTAAGAAGAGGATGTCCAGCAGTGGACTGTTAAAGGCTGTTGATGATGATGAAGCAACGACGATGTGGTCAGTATGACTGTTTGTGGTATGATACCATGAGCGTCTCCATCTGTCCCGTTAAGCAGTCGGTACCGGTTGTTAGCATAGGATAACAGTCGTGAAGCTTAGTTACAGGCCTTCGGACGATTACGAACCCATAACGTTGTCTTGGCAGTCTCCAACCCGCAATCAGCCTGCGTGGGGATGTATGGCCTTAACTCTGTCCTGAGAGGAGATCTTAGCCCAGCAGTGGGACATTATGGGTTTTTGATGAAACCTGCTATTGTAAAAATCAACTATTATTATCCTAATGGTGTGAGTTTTTTTTTTTCACACTGGAGCCTACTAAAGTGAATCTACTCTGCCTGATAGAAAGCTTGAGTAGAATTCAGACGTAGGGGCCAACATCCTCATTGTGAGTGTATACAATACAGCATGGTGACCCACACCATGGAGGCTTAGTGATTGGGCTTCCGGTCTCACACTCACCAACGAAACACGACACCACTAATGCTGTCATTTTAGGGTTGGTCTTCTGTGTGATGGTAGTACTTGTGATGTACGTAGTCAATAAGTACATGTACCTATGTATAGTTATGTTTGCGTGAGCGCCGCGGCCCGGCCGCACTGATCTGTAATGTCTTTCTTCAGTCATCAATAAACCGTCAACCGAATACCCGTGTTTCAAATATCACACTGGCGACGAGGATTTTGTTTACGCGTCACGTTACGTTTTTTTTTGTTTGTGAGCTGCGGCCGGCAAGTTGTTTTAATTCTAATTCGAAGAAATGTCGATGGGAAAAATATCCGAGTTCAATGTGAGAACGGGAAATTGGACATTGTACGTGGAGCGTGCGGAAATGTATTTTAAAGTTAACGGGGTAAAAGAGGAACTATGGCTACCTACTTTAATTGCCGCGATGGGAGACGAGGCTTATGAACTTTTAAGTAATTTAACAAGCCCGGCAAAACCTAGTGCAAAGGATTATAAGACCGTCGTGAAGATAATGACGGAACATCTTCAACCAACACCATCTTTTATGACGGAGCGCTATCAATTTCGCCAAAGAAGGCAATCGGGCGGTGAAACAATATCACAATATATTTCCGAATTGAAGCGATTGTCGAGATTTTGCGAATTTAATGCGGGGTTAGAAGAAAATCTACGGGACCAATTAGTATGCGGATTAAAGAGTGAGGCCATCCGACAGCGGTTGTTTGCGGAGGAGAAGCTAACATACGCAAACGCGGTTAAAATTTCGTGTTCAATGGAAGCGGCGGAACGCGATGCAGCAGTGGTGGAGCGGGCGCCTGAGGGCGAGGGCTCGGCGCTGCACGCGGTCACCACGCGGCGGGCGCGTGACCCCGCCACCCCACGGCACCAAGGCGCGGGCGGCGGCGGCCCGGCGTACACTTGGCACGGGCGGAATACAAGGCAAGATGACTGGAAAAACAAATGTTACGCGTGCGGAGCACAAGACCATCGTAGCGATGGTTGTCGTTATAGCAGTTTTATTTGTGGAAGGTGTAAGCAGAGGGGACACCTACGGCGAGTGTGTCCCACCCGACCTAGTGGGAAACAAGGGCCGGGGACGACTGGAAATAAGATGGTGGCTCATGTTCAAGCATCGGAGAGTTCAGCGCAGGTTATGACGTCACCTGTGTCCGGAGTGGACGCTGAGTCGAGATCTTTTTCGGAGGAAGAGGACTGGCAAGTGGAAGAAGATTTACATCAACTTAGTCTGAATAGTTATAAAGCGGTAAGCTTATTGGTTTCAATAGAAGGGGTTGAGATACCTATGGAGATCGATACGGGGTCATTAGTGTCATGTATCAGTAAAGTAACGTATGATAAATATTTTCATAATAAGCCATTAGAAAAGAGTAATTTAATATTTAAATTTTATGATGGAAGTAAAGTCAGGCCTTTGGGGGTCATTTATCCAATAATAAAGTATGGGGGTCAAACAAAAAAGTTGGAACTGTTTGTAATACAGGGTGGAACCACTTCTTTACTAGGGAGACAATGGATTTCCGAACTAGGAATTCAGATACCTTTGCTGCACAATGTCTCTGAAAGTTGTAATAACTCATTGTCACATTTACTCGACAGATATAAGGAGGTGTTCTCGGGAGGACTGGGACGGTTCAGAGGAAGCAAGGCTCGGCTACAGGTGCGCGAGGGAGCAGTGCCAGTGTTTTGCCGCGCCCGGCCCGTGCCGTACGCGCTGCGCGACCAGCTGGAGGCCGAGCTGGACGGCATGCTGCGGGACGGCGTCATCGAGCCCGTGGACTGCGCGGACTGGGCCACACCCTTGGTGCCCGTACGTAAGGCTGATGGTGGACTCCGTATCTGTGCGGACTACAAGGTTACCTTGAATCCGGTGCTTAAAGTTGATCGATATCCATTACCACGAATCGATGACCTGTTGGTCAAGTTAAATGGTTGCAAAATATTTTCAAAAATAGATCTAACCCAGGCTTATAATCAGATAGAATTAGAGGACCCTGAAAACTTAACAGTAATTAACACCCACAAAGGGTTATTTAAATATAAAAGATTAGTTTTTGGCTTATCTTCAAGTCCAGGTATTTTCCAACGCATTATGTCAAATCTTTTTAATGATATACCGAATGTTGAGGTGTTTTTAGACGATATTATTTTAGGAGATTCTAATATGTTCAATCATTTACAAACATTAGAAAAAGTTCTAAAGCGACTCCATGATAATGGAATGAAAATAAAAATGAATAAGTGTACCTTTTTAACCAATGAAGTTAAGTATTTAGGGTATATTATTTCAGATGAGGGGATAAAAGCGGATCCAGAAAAAATCGAGGGTATACTTAATATACCTCGACCATGCAATATTACAGATTTACGAGCATTTTTGGGTACAATTAATTTTTATGCCAAGTTTGTACAAAATTTAAGCTCAATCCTGGCTCCATTATTTAATTTATTAAAAAAAGGCACAAGCTGGAATTGGAGTCAGGAGTGTGAACAGGCCTTTAGGAAAATAAAATGTATGTTAGTTAGCGCCGATGTTTTAGTTCATTATGATCCAAACAAACCTTTGTTTTTGACTTGCGACGCGAGCGCACGGGGTATAGGTGGTGTGCTTAGTCAGATGTGGGAGTGCGAGCGAGACAACGCGAGTGGCGGCCCTCGTGAGTGCGAGCGACCGGTTGTGTATGTTTCGCGCGCACTTACTGCTGCAGAAAAACATTACTCCCAGATCGAAAGGGAAGCACTAGCTATAGTTTTTTGTTTAGAAAAACTACATCAATTTTTATATGGCAGGCACTTTACTTTACGTACCGATCATAAGCCACTGGTAGCAATTTTTGGGCCCAAACAAGGTATACCTTCAATGGCGGCTAGTAGATTACAAAGATGGGCGATCAAACTATCCGCTTATACCTATAACATTCAATACGTCACTTCAAAACAAAACGGAGCCGACGGTTTGTCTCGGTTACCGGCGATTCCTACACCTCGACAAGATACTATGCCCGAACAAACATATTTACATTTCGCACATAACGCAATGTTATTAGATTATTATGAGGTTAAAAAGCAGACTAGTCGTGATCCATTATTGGGTCGCATACTTGGTTACATTCGAAATGAGTGGCCTACTGAGAATGAAATTAAAGCTCTCCAGCCTTTTTTTAATCGCAAACAGGAATTATATGAAGAATTAGGTTGTTTATTGTGGGGCCATAGGGTAGTAGTGCCACAGAAGTGTAGGTCCAAGGTACTATCAGAGTTACACGAAGGTCATATGGGGATAATTAAAACAAAATCATTTGCTAGGAGTTATGTCTGGTGGCCTGGAATGGATGAAGAAATCGAAAATGTGTGTCACAGTTGCAAGGTGTGTGCAGCGGAGGGGGACTCACCCCCACGACACGCACCATGCCCGTGGCCCTGGCCTGACAAACCATGGTCCCGGGTACATGTAGATTTCTTAGGTCCAATAGCTGGAAAAATATTTTTTGTTTTGGTTGATGCGAAAACGAAATGGCTAGAGGTGACTCAGGTTCCTAGTACTGCGGCTAGCCACACCATTGGGTTCCTGAGCGAACTTTTTTCCCGTTTTGGTTTGCCTAAGCAATTAGTATCCGATAATGGCCCACCTTTTACTAGTAGTGAATTTTCACAATTTTTGAAAACAATGGGAGTGGAACATCTGTTTTCAGCACCATACCACCCAGCCTCCAATGGTGCTGCTGAAAATGCTGTTCGAACTATTAAAAGATCTATAAAAAAAGCAATTAGAGAAAACTTAGATATAAATAAATCATTGAATACTTTTTTATTGCATTATAGGAACACTGAGCATTGCACAACAGGGGAAACACCTGCTTTACTTATGTTTGGGCGTAGGTTACGTACTAAGCTTGACGCATTAAGGCCTGATAGGAATGCTAAAGTTGCCAAAGCTCAACTGCATCAGCGGGAGAGTGGAGCTAAAGGAACCCGCACCCTTTCCCCGGGAGAGGAGGTTTGGCTACGCCAGTATTGTGGGCGAGATAAATGGATGTCAGGAAAAATTACAGAGAAGATAGGGATTGCGGATTACAGGGTCATCGATGAATTAGGTAGAGAGTCTCACAAGCATATTGATCAACTTAAGCAACGGGTACGTAGTTCACTAATCTGTCCTAGCCCTTCAACTCAACAAAGTCCAGACACCGAAAACGCAACACGAGAGCAGAGGTCTCTCAGCCCGTACCGCAAGTCACCCGCAGTCCCGGACGATGAGTGGGTCGACCAATTCCAAGATTGCATAGAAGCAAATATACAAGACATACCACCAGCTACATCCTCGCCCCCTACTGAACCGCCCCAGTCCGGATAAACAATCCACCCCGTTACAAGTTTTAAGTTATGAGTGTAAAAATATTAATAGTAAAAATATATGTGTATACATATATAAATAAATAAATAAGCCACAACTCACTGTCACCGTTGTTAAACACAGATTAGGTCCTTTTTAATGTCAAATACCTAAGGTGTTTAAATCGTTAATGATACTCGTACTTTATAACAATAAATTTTGTTTGAATTATATTTTGTCAACTCTGTCTACTTTGTATCGAAAACCGGAGGTTAAAGTTGTGTCGGTATTATTGATTAAGGGTGGAGATATGTGATGTACGTAGTCAATAAGTACATGTACCTATGTATAGTTATGTTTGCGTGAGCGCCGCGGCCCGGCCGCACTGATCTGTAATGTCTTTCTTCAGTCATCAATAAACCGTCAACCGAATACCCGTGTTTCAAATATCACAGTACTGCCCCGGTCGAGCCGGCCCATTCGTGCTTAAATCTGCGTGGTTATACTAGTACATTCATATGGTTTGGTTACAGTTCAATTTGGAAGTCTTCAGCATCGTTATAAAGAATGATTTCCGACATGAATGATCCGAACATCGTTATACTTGAAACTGGGAAATAAAATATATTAAAGATACTTTTTATGACCTATTTAGAAACTATCAGGTTTTCCCAATATACGAGTTTCCAGTGCTTGACCTTTTTTTTTTAAAAAATCTACTCTATTATGTTTGTAGAACGTCTATATTGAGTTTCAATTTAAATAAGTATTTATGTTTGATGACTGTAAACTCCTTGCTAGTATTCAAATTTTTTGCTACAGTTACAATTGTTGTTTGTATGGCTTTGGGAATAACATTGATATCATTTTGAAAAATAGACACATTGTTCTGGAAGTGTCAAACTATTTCCTTTCCAGATTTCCTAAAGATTGACTTAGAACTGTTCAAGCATACGCCGATGATGGTGGTGGCATTAGTTTATAGCTGAAATATATTCTAGTGGATAGCAGCTATCGAAATACCTGCATCGATTTTCTAATCGATTGTGATGTGATGACCGCTATAAGTGAATATATTTTAACTTTATTTTGTAATGCATTAGTATTATGGGCATTTCTCTGTAAGCTCGTACATGTCCCATACAAATGCTGTCCTAGCAATTTTTTTTAACATTTGCTAAAAAACAGTGTACCTTTTCGAAGATAATAAACTATTATTTAAGTATATAAAGAGGCCCACTGAAATTATTTATATTTTCCAAGTTATTAGCGATTTTCCAAAAAATCATGACAGGGGACTGTTAAGTGAGACAGAGGACTGTTGTACTTTAGAAAAAAGTCGTATTACATTAATCAATTATTTATTCTTTTTATAAAATATTTTCGCATCAATAGTAAATAAAACTTCTTTATGAAAAGTGAACAGAAACAACAACTTTCTTTATAACTATCAGGTGTTTTACATCGTTTAGCTTTAGGTAATTCTACGCTAATGAGATTAGATTTTTTCCGGGTCTAAACAACGACTTTATTTCTTTAGGTATCCAGTGCTTGTACTTTTGAAGAACACTACCAGTTACAACTTTTTTAAAGATTTGTCTCTCTTTGGTACATTTCAATGTGGAATAATTTTCTTTTAACTGCTTATTAATAAATTTCGCCAAACAACACTTTCTTGACTACTTCTTTTCTTTGGTCAGGCTCGTCTAACATTCTTTACATCTTTGTCTTAGGCGTATCTTCAACTTTCTTTTTTTTTCTTTCTAATCTCGCTATTATTTTTTTTGTACTTCTCAAGTTTTTTCTCTAAGCGTACGATCTTTTCATTTCTTTCCCTGTTAAACTTCTGTCGTCGCTATTTGGCTTCTTTTTTTCTTTGCTGTAGACTAGCACTGGAAAATGCTGGGCTTCGAGCTGGAGATATTTGCACTGGAACTGGACTGGCGGGTCTCGAAGGCGGAGTATCTGCTTCTAGGTCTGATAACGGCGTATTTTCTTGTACAATAGTGTTAGTGATATAGTATGTTAGAGATACAATAGTGTTAGGATAAATTTACATAAACAATACAATAAAACAATAACCAATACGCAAAATACACAGTGCCCATTTGTGTAAAACAGTCCGCTGCTGCAATTTCAGACAGGGGACTGTTGCCAGGGGACTGTGTTTTTCGGCTAAATTTCACAATATTTACAAAACTGATGTAAAATAGTTTTTTAAGAATATACCGATCAATTGAGACATAAATAATGCAACAATAATCTTTATTTGGATATTATTAAAGTAATTAAAATACATATTATGACTTACCAGAGGACTGTGCGTGGTAGCGGTACAAGCGCTTGTTCACCTCACAAATGACGCTCTGACACTTTACAAAATGGCATATCAACGCCGCATTCGGCAAGGTTGCTAACTTCAAAGCAATTACGTTTAGTGTGACTTAAAAAAATATCGTAAATATGATAGTTGTTTTCAATTATGAATTTGAATATTTGGCAGGGGACTGTATAAAAATTCTAGGGACAATGTTTACAGGAGTCTAATATATAAATAAAATTCGTAATAAAACCTTGTTTTACGAAAATAATATAATTAACTTATTCTTCTTAATGATATTGACTTCCTAATACTTCATTTATCACTCACTTCTTCGTAAATCTCATTTCTAGGTGGAAATACAGTGATGGGGACAGCCAGGGGACTGTATTTTTAGAGCTTCTAGCATGTCTAGAAAAAAACTGCAAATAGTTATGGTTCTAAAAACAAAGGGTCCGTAAAGTTTCGGAATTAGAGTTTCATTAGGAGTGGGTTTTTTTTTAATCATTTAATAACGTCTTGAAAAAATCGGTCGGGACAGCCGATTACGAGGTTACAGAGAATCGCCCTTATACTAAATTTGTTGCATTATTGTTACGCAAGAAAAATCATGAAATCAATCTCATTAGTTACAGCTACGTATAATCGATTATAAAGGAATGAACATAGATGAAATGTTATTTGTTTTTTACTACAAGAACGCGCACAATCTCTTTCTTATTACTGAAATAGGCGAATTGCTTCTCTTTCTACCATTAACGTATTTTTGAGATTTCTTACAGTTTAAGTAGGGATTTTGATAATTTATTTCAAACTAGCTTAGCTCCGCCCGCGTGTTGGTCTGTTATTACAGTAAATAGTAGCCGAAGTGTTATTCTGATATGTAAGCTATATTAATCGAAATCCGTTCAGTAGTTTTTACATCAAAGAGCAACAAACATACATACATACTCACTATAAATAGTATGATGTTCGCAAAGGTTTATCAAGATGACGTTTGTCCCAATAGCTTCACAACTAACGAGAACCTGAACTATCAACCAATAGCGTTACAGAAAAATTTCGGGCAATTCGCGACTAGTGCTTCTACTACTCCACTCCTTACATTGGTACATCTGGATAGCGTACATTTGGCTAACTACGTCATATTTTTTTGTATATTGTTATGTGGCGATTTATACATGTATTTGGCAATAAAAACTACCTCTGACGTCACTCGTCGTACTCTACAAACCATATAGTTATATTTACCGAAAGCAATACAATGGCGGTCTTTTGTATGCATACGTGTAAGCGTTTTAGGTAAATAGGTTCCCTAATTGGTGACTTTACTTAAGGGCGAATAAGAGGGTGGATCCACTGATCAGTTGGCAGTGGCAAGTGGCAAATCAAAGGATATCATAGGTATTTAGAAAATAAATAATATCTGTATTGTAATAAACAAAACCTCTTTACTAAGGAGTCCTACGACGAACTGTGGACTGTGAAAGTATTTTCTAAGAACATTGATTGATAAAAAAATTGTTTGGGGACTGCTGTCAATAGCTAAAAATTAGGATATCACATATCAACATGTTTTTATAGTGAGAATGAACCCATAGATTTCTTAGCATGGCACTGTTGATGAAATGAAATCAATGAAATTGGTAGATAGTTTTATGGCATTTTCTAATGTGTTGTAATACTCGTAAAAAGTAATGATTGCTCGTCAATGTAATACATATACGTCAATGTACCTATATAATGATGAAGCCAAGCGGCCTTAGGTGATTGGAAACAATCATCGTGGTTAAGCAACGATGGCGAGGTCAGTACCTAGATGGGTGACCGTTTGTGGCATTGATATTTTATTAGTGTTTCTGTGATTCGGAGGTCACGTTAACCCGTAAATCCCGGTTATTATTATAAGATAACAGTCGTGAAGCTTAGAGATCTTGAAAATATCCAATGGCAAGATTACGTAGCCACATCGAGTCGTGTATATCTACAGTTCTTGTGCCAAAGTACTATGCGAAAACACTGTTCCTGACTGCCTTGTTGGTCTAGTGATTAGTGTATGCGGCTGCTGATCAAGAGGTCACGGGTTCGATTCCCGGGTCAGACCAAATATTAGTGTGATCCACAAATATTTGGTTCGGAGTCTGGGTGTTTTTCTATGCATAATATGTATGTATTTACAAAAAAAAGTATGTTTGTGTATTTATATCAGTTGTTTAGTACCCATAATACAAGCTCTGCTTAGTTTGTCCGAAATTATATTATACTGTTTGCAGTATACGTAGCATCCATATACTTTTCGAAGAATTAATGCTTTAGATGTAGAGCGAAGTTATATTGTGCGTCATGTCCAATATATACATACGTATATATATATATATATGTGTATGTAGACGTAAGACAATAAAATTGAAAACCTTATCTGTCTATTCACTAATAAAAAGTAATTGCTTATGCTCATAAGATTTTTCGATTAGATCGTCGTGAAGAACGAATCAAGGTTAATACCATCTAGGTCAGTATTCAATCAATTAATCAGTATTCAATCGATTTTTTAGCTATTCATTTAAAAGGATGAGGAATCGAATGGATTATCAAAAGCCTTACCTTTTGACAGGATAACGAGTGTTATATTTTGAGATGCTAAGGCCCTAGCGTCTCAAAATATTATTGAATTATAGCATCGATTAATAGTGATTTTTGCTTTTAATATATAACGGCGCTAAGGTAACTTTTCCAAAAATCAAACTTATGACACGTCTCATTTTTACAAATGTTTAAGGTTTACTATTTTTATTGTTATGGCCTCTCCAATAGATAGAATGATTTGACTCAAAGCAAACATTGATGAAAACATTAAAATTTTATGACTGACTTTATTTGTAACTCCAATTGATTGTACCTACATTGTGAGAATTTATGTTCGATACGATTTCTCAATGTACGCAATGTGTGACCTTTGTTTTCTTGCCTGCCATAGTGACTACACTACCTGATGGAAAGCATGAGTAGAATCTAAGGGTAGTGGTCACCATCCACATCGTGAGTGCACACAATATAGCGTGGTGACCCAAACTATGGCAACCTGGTGAGATGCTTCTGCAGATGTTACTCTCGGTTTACAACAATCACTGTGGGTAACACCGTGGGACATAGCTAACTTTTGAATATACATATACATTGAATGGATAATTTAGAATTAGTTTTTGCTGATATTTTGAGACTAGCTTAAAAATTAAAATCTTAGACTGCCTTGTTGGTCTAGTGGTTAGCATATGCGGCTGCTGATCAAGGTGTCTCGGGTTCGATTCCTGGGTCGGTCCAAATGTATGTGTGATCCACAAATCACGATCATGTCCTTCTCCTAAGCTCCAATCTATCCCTATACCGAAATTAATCCAAATCGGTTCAGCAGTTTATGTGTGAAAGCATAGCAGACATAAACATATAGTTACTTTCAAATTTATAATATTAGTATGAATTTTATTTAATGATTCTTAACCATAGATAAGAAAGATTTGCACATGTTAGTACAGTCTACTCAAAAACTTTTTTACATTATCTATTGAATAAAGTTGTTTTTGAAAATTAATAATAAAAATCGGCCAAGTGCGAGTCGGACTCGCCCATGAAGGGTTCCGTATCAACAAGTAACATTATATAAAAAATCTTGTAGTTTGTTGATTAAATGAAAGGTAAATTGCTGTTTACGCTTTATGACATATTAAAAAAAAACTACTTACTAGATCTAGTTCAAAACAATTTTCGTTGGTAGTTTACATGGTAATGTACAACATATATTTTTTTTAGTTTTATCACTCTCTTAGTTTAGAAGTTAGACGGGGGGGGACACACATTTTTCCACTTTGGAAGTGTCTCTCGCGCAAACTATTCAGTTTAGAAAAAAATGAAATTAGAAACCTCAACATCATTTTTAAACACCTGTCCATAGATGTTTGTACGTACGTAGAACACGTATGAGTTTGATGAAAAAAATTTTTTTGAGTTTCAGTTCCAAGTATGGGGACCCCCAAAATGTATAGTTTTTTGTCCATGCTTATGTGAAAATCTTAATGCGGTTCACAGATTACATCTACTTACCAAATTTCAACAGTATAGCTCTTGTAGTTTCGGAAAAAAGTGGCTGTGACATACGGACGGACAGACAGACAGACAGACAGACTTGACGAATCTATAAGGGTTCCGTTTTTTGCCATTTGGCACCGGAACCCTAAAAATACCTATTTATTCTGTTTTCCTTATTTTTTGTTACGGTAGCTGTGTGGTATCATTTATTTCCTTTTTCCTTATGATTTAATTAGGTAAATAAATAAATTAATCCACACTGACTTACATCTTACAGTGACATACTAACATTATAAAGAGATTAAGGTTTGTGACGTTGTACGAGGTAGTCCCGGAATCTGCTGAACCGGTTTAAAAATTCTTTTACCAAGAGAAAGCCACATTATTTGTGATTGTCATAGGTTGTATATACCCGAAAATTTATTACGGAGAAGCTAGTTTTTTTTTGACTGACATCAATTTGTATGTCTAATATAGAATAGACAGTATTAAGCGATTAAAAAAAAGTCTACGAAAGCTGTCAAATTTTTGTTAATCGTTTTTAAAGTGTCATGCGTCGACATTTCCCTAAAGCTAACTGTGAAGTACCTCACGGTGTCCCATCAGTCCCATCACACATGAGTGAGATATTGGTTTTCAAGGAGGAAGATTCTAGAAACGTATTTTGAAATCTGATCGATGCCTTAATTGTACTAGATTGAAACTGACCGCATTTTATTGAGCTAATTATCTTTATATATATATATATATATATTATAAAATAAAGTCCTCCTCCGCGTCTTTCTGTCTGTCTGTTCGCGATAAACTCAAAAACCTCTGCATCGATTTAAATGAAATTTTGTACCTAGATAGTCTAAAGGAAGTCTTCAGAAAGAATATGAACTATTTTTTACTGCGATAATCGACAAACACGCGTGCTTAGCCGCGGGCGAAAGATAGTATAATATAAATGCAAACTAGAAAAATAATTACATATAAAAAATTTGAGTCTGTTTGTAAAATTAAATGAACAGTTTTTAACTAAATCCATATCCAAGTATATACGTATATCTACATCTAAAAATCATTTTTTTTTAATTTCTCTCTGTCTGTTGGTTCACTTGTTGGTGGAAAGCTGATGCCTTAAGGAGTAACTTAGGCTGGCTACTTTTTAGAGTAGCTTCACGCTGTGGCGTTATTCGCGATTTAAAACAATATCTACTAGTAACACCGCTCGGACTCGGTTAGTTGATACATAAATCCTACATCAATATGAACAAACCTGCCGGTTTTAACTAGTTCACGCATATTTGTCGCAATTGCAATCTTTCGTTTGATGAACAATGAGCTTATAACGTAAACACGTGTTCGTTTAAGTGTGTGTGTATGTAAAGTACACATGAGATACTACTATGACGTCACGGTAACTACGTATTTAACCTTGAATACATTTTACAGCACACTATCGGCAAACGGTATTCAGAAATGTCTTGCAGCTGTGACGACCATTTATTTGTGTAGATATGTTTAGGTATGTTCCTAGAAATATAAAAAAAATATGATGTAACCATTGTCAGTGCCCTCAAATATGATGAAACTTTTTTTTTACGTTTGGAAATCCTCTCCGGCCTTCATCCCGTCGGGGTTTTCTTTGCGACGGGGCGGTGTATCGGACTCGAACCGGCTAAAACCACACGGTGTGCCCTCTTTGCACTTCTATTTTAGGAGGAGTCCAGGGTGATATCTCCTTCTGGACCGTCTCTTGCAGACCCTCTCTTAGGCGACTCGCGGGGACAAATATGATGAAAAGTTCTACCTTTGGATGCAGTTCGCCTTTTAGAGTACGGGTCTCCTCTACCGGGGCAGTACTACCGTCCGACACAGAAGACCGACCTTAAAATGAGAGCAGTCCTGTTGTCGTATATCGTTGGTGAGTGTAATACCGGAGAGCCCAATGATGCAGAAACATCTCACTAACGTCATACCGTGAGTCACTATGTTGCATTGTCTGTACTCACAATGAGAATCCTTCTTGTATTCTACTCCTGCTGTCAGGCAGAGTAGAGTCACTTTGGTTCAATCAATTTCAATTCAGCCTACTGCTTGCCACTGCTGAACGAAGGTCTCCCCCAAAGAGCGCCACCCATCTCGGTCTTTAGCAGTCCGCATCCATCTACATCCAACCATTTTGTTCAAATTGTCAGTCCATCGTGCCGCAGGGCGTCCTACATTTTATTTGCCTAATACCGACTGAACCCATATAGTATTGGGAATTATAAAGACTAGGCAAGATGATGGCCATTGTCATGTTTTTTAGGTTACCTTACATTTTCATTTGCTACTTTATAAATATACTCGGTGACAATACGACCCAATAACCTCTCGTTGCTATTGTAAGAGATTTTAATATCTTGAAGATCGCAACGAAACCGAGTACCTAGTATTGTGTTTCTGACAATATCTCTGTAAGCTTCTTTGTGAAAGCTTGACCTTAATAGTAAACCTGCCTGAATGTTTGTGATAAACCCAATACAAGTATTAGACTGACATTTGATTTGGAGTTATGGAGGTTTTGCTCAATTACATTCAAGGCTATTTACATTTTTTTTCTATGAAACGATGTGATATGACATATTTGATTAAAGTCATAAATGTTTTGCTATATTATAATTCAATACAATAAAATTAGTTTTCTTGCAAGTGTGTGATAAGGCGAAGGTGATGTGATTGTAAACACACTTTATAATAATAATTGGACAAACAAATAAAATATTTGGATTTGGAGACTGCCTCGTTAGTCTAGTGGTTAGCGTATGCGGCTGCTGATCAAGAGGTCTCGGGTTCGATTCCCGGGTCGGACCAAATATTATTTGTGTGAGTCACAAATATTTGTTTCGGAGTCTGGGTGTTTTCTATGTATAATATGTATGTATTTACAAAAAAAAAAGTATGTTTATGTATTTATATCAGTTGTCTAGTACCCATAACACAAGCTCTGCTTAGCTTGGGACTAGAGGATGTTGTGTGTCAGATGTCCAAAATATTTATTTATTTATCTCACGAGATTGTCGATATGTGGAATATGGATTCGGTGATCATTGTTCCGTTAGTCGTTTCTGCTCGTGGTTTGATAGTCAGGAGCCTCGACCAGCACCTTAAGAGGCTCACGTTAAATGGCTGGATCAAGGTCTCATGCAGACGGCAGTCCTGCTTAACACGGCACGTATAACCTAACCTAACCACCGGTATCTTGGTCCCTGTACCCGAAGGCGGTGGTCTACAATTTTTTATATTTTAAATGTATTTTTTTATATTTATATTTAAAAATGAAATTTATATATAAATATTATGAAATAAAGAGTATAATAATTATAATAAATTTATCCAAGTAAAGTACATGTATAATAATTACAAAATTTGCTCATGAGCCGCGAACTAAGCTACGTATTTATCTTGGGCTGCTACTTTAGTATTCGTGGTATATTTCACAATTTAAAAACAATGTTTGATTTACTATTAAGTAATATTCGTAGGTGTGACCGACTTAACGGTTAGGTTGCTCCTAGAAATTATAGTTAAATTCGCAATGCAATATGAATGTACTACACTCCAGGCTCAGCTACTGATTGGACAATTTACGCTAGTGACACGTACAGGATATTTCAATTAAGGGGCAAAATATGCCAACATGAAACATTGCAGTTTTTATGGAATATAGGTCAGTTCGGTGTTTATCTACAATGGTGATTAAGGTTTGTACTACTGAAAAGCTTTTTAATTTGTATTTGTATCTTTGCAAAGTTTAAAAACTCATTGCCAAGTGACCTTAGGTGATTGGAAGCAATTACCGAGGGTAAGCAAAGACGACGTGGTCAGTAACTAGATGGGTGACCGTATGTGGCATTATATGTTATGAGCGTTTCCGTTCCGGAGGTCACGTTAAGTGATCGGTCCCGCTTCTTATCACAAGATAACAGTTGTGAAGCTTAGTTGGAGGCCTTCGAGCCATTCAACGGCAACATTACAACATATCTTGTCAGTCCCCAACCCGTACTCAGCCAGCGTGGACGTGGCCATAACCCTCTTCTGAGAGGAGACCCTAGCCCAGCTGTGGGACACTATTGGTTTTTGATTGAAAGTTGAAACAGGACGGCTTATTGAATTTGATTAAGAAATTCTAATCGATAAGTATCAAAGATCCTCGGGTGTACATTTCCACCAAATCGGTTCATAAAAGCTAACGGACAGACGAATTTATCATATTGAGATGGATATCCATCAATCATCATCATCAACAGCCTTTAACAGTCCACTGCTGGACATAGGCCTCTTCTTTGAAAGGAGGTTTTGGCCTACTATACCACGCTGGCCACACGGGTTGGTAAAGGGTTTGTTTCAAGTTTTCCTTCTCTTGGCAGTGATGTTAGCTGCTTATTTTGTTTCTTTAGTCGCCTCTTACTACACCCATGGAATGAATAGGGGTGGTGACACTTTGTATTCTTAATCCGTCACCACACGGACTCGGAGATGGATATAATCACATCTTTTTATACTACATATATACCACAAAAAACGATCAATGCTATTCTACTTGCCAACAAAAAGTCCTATGCTGCAGTTTTCTAAAGATCACTTGCTAAATCTTTAAGGGTCACTGACTGTTTTATTTTCATTTTCTTTATTCCAAGAATGACATTCTTACCCAAATCACGAGGGATAACTATATCATTGGCGGTCGTTTGTAAATCTCAATGGATATACATGTAATTCTTGTCTACGCCCCTCGATTTTGTATACAGTTGTTTGGATTTCAGAAGATTACTTGAATTACGAGGTTTTTTTTTAATATAAGTGTCTACTAAAATGATTAAGTAGAGGGGAGTTATTCAGTCCATTTGTAATTCATGTGCTTTTATTAAATACCTTAAGATCACTGAAATACTTCAATATTCATCTACGAATGTGATTCTGAAATGTCTCAATTAAAGGCTGTTGGTTAAATTTGAGCGTTATAACTGTCTTGGTTTATTTATTCATCGTCATCATCAGCCTATTGCAGTCTACTACTGGACATAGGCCTCTTCAATTTTGCACATCACTTAGTTCGATCCTCGGCTCTCTCGTATCCAGCTTGGTTTACGGTTTTTTTTGGACTAATATAATTTGAACAGATAGTTCAAATTACACTCTCTCTAGCTTTGGTAGCCAGACCGCAAATAGATACATTTAAATATGAAACGATACAATTAAATACATGTCCATACTATAATATTATCTGTGAGACTGTTACGCTTTCATGGCTAAACCGCTGTACCGATTTCGATGAAATTTGACATGGAGAAACTTTGTTTCTTGAGAGCGGACATGGTCACTTTTTACTGTAATAACAGAATCACGGACGGAGTTGCAGACAAAAGCTGGCAAAACGTATAACTATTTCACAGCTAAACCACTTAATTAATTTGGATGAATTTCGGTATGGAGATAGATTGGTTCTGATCGAATCTTGGAGAAGGACATAGGCTTATTTTTGTAGCGACATCTATTTGTACCTGAGGCACATATCTAGAGAAGAAATAAGTATCTGAAACTTTATCAGGAATTGATGAATTTGACTCTGCCATTACCATTTTCGGTGGAATTATTATGCACAGTATTGGTAGGCTTGAATAAATAAAGAAAATACTAAAGTCCTCTTTTAAATACAATTATTATCAAGTTATCAATGTTACGGAGCCATTTAAACATGTATCAGATTTCCGATGCCCCTTACGATATGATTGACTGTGATTGGTTCTAATCTTATCTTGACTGAACCAGTTTAAGGCCAAGGACGCGTTCTAGTAAACACATTACAAGCTCAATGGTACGATGAAAGCTGTTCCAGTGAAGTCAGATTAGATACATCATTTCGCCTTAACAGTGTATTTGAATAATAGATTCGTGTGTTGTTCAAATTTTTAAAGAATGATAGGCTTAGAAATAAGTTTTTGGGCCTGCTATCCTACTAATATTATAAATATGAAAGTTTGTGAGGATGGATGTTTGTTATTCATTAACACAAAAATTATTAAACGGATTTGGATAAAATTTTACAGAAATATAGCTTATTTACGAGTATACACACATTTTGTCGCCGTCGATTTTTCTTGGAATGAAGATATAACAAACATTAGTTATGTAATAAACAAGAATAATTAAGGTCTTGTTAAAAACTTTAGAATTTACATAGAGGAAAAAACTTAATATTCGTATCTCAACGGCAAAAACATTTTATTCTACAATAGATAGAATAATGATAATCATCACTTATGCAGTGCTTGTGACATCACACTTGAGTATACGGCAAAACCTCGAATTACATTTAAAATATTTTGATGTGGTTATTTTTTAAATTTAAAAGCCGTAATCAAGCTGACGACTGTGTGTAGTTGTGTACACTTCTTATTCAAAATCATATGAACGGAACACTTGAAGATACCCTTATCTTTGCAGACATTCCGGTAGGTCCACTTGGGGAGTCCTTGAAGACTCACCGATGCAATGTCGGTGTGTACTAAGGTTTATTGACGCTCGTTCAATTGACCCGTGAGTAAATTATGCTCAGTGTTATGATCTGTCTCAGTCGAAATATATTGACTACATCTACTAGCTTTTTCTTGCTATTTTTTTTTCATCGCATTAGCAATAATGCTTCAGTCAAATATACAGATAGAAACAAACCTTCAATTTATACCACTCCCTTTTTAGGGTTCCGTAGCCGAATGGCAAAAAACGGAACCCTTATAGATTCGTCATGTCTCTCTGTCTGTCCGTCCGTATGTCACAGCCACTTTTTCCGAAACCATTAGAACTATACTTTTGAAACTTGGTAGGTAGATGACATCTGTGAACCGCATTAAGATTTTCACATAGAAATAGAAAAAAAACAATACATTTTGGAGATCCCCATACTTGGAACAGAAACTCAAAAAAAAAATTTTCTTCAAATCCATACGTGTATCTATAGATAGGTGTTCAAAAATGATATTGAGGTTTCTCACATCATTTTTTCTAAACTTAATAGTTTGCGCGAGAGACACTTCCAAAGTGGAAAAAAGTGTGTGTCCCCTCTGTAACTTCTAAAATAAGACAGTGATAAAACTAAAAAAAAGATTTGTTGTATATTACCATGCAATCTACCAACGAAAATTGGTTTGAACGAAATCTAGTAAGTAGTTTTTTTTTAATACGTCATAAATCGTAAACCGCAATTTACCTTTCATTCAATCAATTCACTATTATAAAAACATCGATCAAAGTTACAACGAACTACAAGAACTTTTATATGATGTTACTTGCTGATACGGAACCCTTCATGGGCGAGTCCGACTCGCACTTGGCCGCTTTTTTATGCATGAGGTTTATAGATATTTCATGAATCGTTTATAGCTAATCTTAACAAAAATTGTCTCTAAATTTAAATTTAAAACTACATACTACTTATATATAAAGCATTTAAAGGAATTTACTAAAGATAGTAGAGCCACGCTGATTTCAGGACGAATGGGCCGGCTCGACCGAGTTGTTTGAGTGTACCGTTCACACAGAAGACCGACCTAAAAATGACTGCATTAGTGCTTTCATATTTCGTCGGTGAGTATGCGACCGAATGCCCAATCATTCTGAATCATTCTCCCGACTTCCGGAGGGCCGTTTCCGTTTCCGAGGCCGCCATGGTGAGGGTCACGATGCTGCATTGTCTGCACACACCATGCGGATGGTGACCCCACTCCTGGATTCTACACATGCTTTCCATAAGGCAGAACAACCACTAAAGAAAGAATATTTAAAAGAAGACAGTAACAGCCAGTTATATTATTTTGTGCCCTTGGATAAATCTCGTCTAAACATGTTAAAAACGAAAAAGCCCTACTATTGTTTCACACAAACATGCTAAAAGTATACTTACCCCTTATCCCTTTTATGTTAATGTACCTATATTAACGATAACCTCTATCAATGCTAATAGTAGTTGGATGAGTTGGCACATTTCATCTTGATTCGCGCCTTCCATCAGTTCTCGATGTAATTTTAATGATTCATCATCTTTGAAAACCATTAGGCGAGAATAATAGTACTGTTATGTATTAGCTGATAAAATAATGCATTAATTGTAGGTAGTTTTAATAACAGCCACAGAAATGTCGTTTGTTTTGGGAGAGAACCATACTACATTCTAAAAATACTTACTATAAATCTGAATGCCGAAACGTAGGGCATTGAAATATCGTATGTATGAATATTTATATATGTTTTTGCGGCATATTTTTGTGTTGGTATTTATACAAAAGAATCGCTTGTGCTCTAAACCACAAGCTGTATTTAGCTTAGGTGTCTATTGAATTCAAAATGGATGGTGTTAGGCGCTGTTGCCGCCTTTAGTGACGTGTAAATTGAATGATTTAATTTACTCTGTGTCAGGAAACTTCTTCTTATTGATGTAAATTCTGTAATCTCGTTTTGCCGGTAAAACAAGTCAACGGAACTAAAATATTATTTTCTGTGTTCTAGACGAGTATGCGTCACAATTTTACTAGTAAGTTTAGTGATAGCGTACTAAATAGATTTAATAGTTTTGTCTATCGTTCTTGAGACTTGTTGGAGTTCCATTCCGTCCTGGATAAAAATTTATATAGTTTCAAACTTTACTGAGAAGTAATTGGGCACTTTATCTGGAACTACAGTAATCTAACTACATCTTTTATTGTCTTAAAGCCAGTTTACTTTTTTCGCTACGGCTCTTAAGAAGTTAACGTACGTTTCTGTCTTGATAATAAAGTTTTTAACTTTTTTCTAAAAGTTGTCAAGTTGTAAAAGGAATTTCCCTATAGATTTTTGATTGTGTACTTATAATATAAAGCTACAAGCGGCTTTGCTTTGCACGGGTTATATACTAATTACTAATTATATACTTTAGTATAAACTTGACAAGTTATATACTAAAACCTTCCTCGAGAATCAATCTATCCATTGCCGAAAAAAGCATGAAAATCGGTGCAAGTTTATCGCAAACAGACTGAAAGACGCGACAGTGGACTTTGTTTTATAAAATGTAGTCATATTGAAGTTCCTTCTATCACACACATCTTAATCTTTGTTCATTACCGAAATTTTTATAAAATTCTAATTGAGATTTGATAAAATGATTTTCATTATGATTTCAGTACATTTCACCAACGTACTCTAACTTACTCAACTTAGAGAGAGTTAGGTAACCCTTAGTGACATATTTGTTTTCACCAACCTTTAAAGGGATACCTAAATGCTTTGATTTATCTTGAAATTTAGGGGCTACCTACTTTAGGGGCTCATAGTAAGGAGACGGTTTAATTATAGTTGGTGATAACTAGTATTAGAATCAAGAAATATTTTATAAGTTTGTTTAAGAAAAAAACCAACGAATGAAAATTGTAATGATGAAATGCGCTACATTCATCTACAAAAACCGTGTAGGATTATAAAATAAATAATGAATGTGTTCAGTAAACTCAGAATGTTTCAATACAAACAAGATTATTTCAACACAACACAATTCTTTTTTGTCAACAAATGCAAATGTTATGTTAGTAGGAAACTGTCATTCTCTTTGGGAATTTATCTATATCACAATGAACAATCAAGGGTGATGTAATCAGGGATAAACAGATCTGGCATCTGAGTCATTTCGTTTGTCGGTCAGTGTCCTATTGAAATATATACATTCAATAGAAGAATTATAATGTCTGTGTGTGTATAGTTAGAGGACGGTATAGATCAATGACTTGTTTATTCTATTCTTCATGTTATTTATTTATAGGATTATACTGATGTGATGAGGAATACGGTGCGTTTTAACATCGATAGACTTAAATGTATTATCGTTTAGTACGTTCTTATTAAGATACTATTGGAAACATGGTGCGCCCTGCGGGTTTTGTTGCTTTTCAATCGAATATTGTTTATATATCATAGGTTTTAATTTCGGTCCAGCTGTTCCAGAGATTATTCGGGTCTAATCATCATCATCATCAACAGCCTTCAACAGTCCACTGCTAGACATAGGCCTCTCCTTAGAAAGGAGGTTTTGGCCTACTATACCACGCTGGCCAGAAGGGTTGGTATAGGGTTCGTTTCAAGTTCCGGCTGGAGACTCCACGTGCTGGCTTCGCCACCGTAGAGGCGCTTCAGCCGGTCATCGGCGAATGGGCAGTGCGGCAGCACGGGACCCTTACCTTCCGACTGACGCAGGTTCTTTCCGGGCATGGTTGCTTCGGAAAGTACCTGCACTCGGTCGCCAGGAGGGAATTGAGTCCCGCCTGCCACCACTGCGACTGCAGTGAGGATTCGGCTCATCACACGCTGGCGGTCTGCCCCGCATGGGAGACGCAGCGCCGGGTCCTCACTGCAGTCATCGGAGGGGATCTCTCACTGCCGGCCGTCGTTCGTTCCATGGTCGGCAGCGAGAGCGCATTCACCGCGGTCGCAACCTTCTGCGAGGACGTAATCACGCAGAAGGAGGCGGCGGAGAAGGCCCGTGAGGACGACATCCAATCGGACCAGATTCGCCGCCGGCGACTCGGGCGGCGGAGGCGCGAACATCTGCGCCTCATGCCGCCTTGAGTGTGGCCGCGGGTGGACGGGACGGGTTTTCCCTCCACCCGCACTATGTGGCCAGCCGCGAGGGGGCGGCGTCGGTGTGTGCCGGACGCCGCCTAAGAGAGGGTCGTCGTACAGAGACGGTGCCCGCATCAGGAGCGGGCAGGCGCTGGAGAAGTTCAGAAGGAGATCCCACCCTGGACTTCTCCTACTCCTAAACGGAGAAGCGCGGAGAGGGCACACTGTGTGTTTTTTAGTCGGTTCAAGTCCGACACACCACCCCGCCGTAACCCCCGGTGGGGTGACGGTCCATGATGATTTTTCACACACTAAAAAAAAAAAAAAAAAAAAAAGGGTTCGTTTCAAGTTTTCCTTCTCTTTGCATTGATGTTGTCTTGCGTAGTTTATCCCTTAGTCGCCTTTTACGACACCCGCGGGATGAATAGGGGTGGTGACACTTTGTATTTTTAATCCGTCACCACACCACATCGGGTCTAATCGCCACACAGATAATATTTCTAAAAATTGATTTGATCTAAAAAAGGTCTTAAATTGCAATTGCAAATAGACACTTCGATTGTTTTATCCTCATCTACAACTTTGATGGTATATCGGCTTTGCCTTATGAAACACTATTAAAACACTCAACGTCAGATGTTTCAATTATGGATCCTTATATTGGTCTATGACAACACCATTAATACACAACATACATACATTAACACACTGAACCTTTTTTAAGATTAGGTCAAATATGTGATCTTTTTTTTCGTTTTGTTTATATTTAACCCTACCAAAGTGACTCTACTCTGCCTCATGGAAAGCATGTGTAGAATCCAGGAGTAGGGGTCCCCATCCTCATTGTGAGGGCAGGCAATGCAACATGGTGACCCATACCAAGGCGGCCTTATCAGATAATGGAGGCCGGAAGAATAATGCAGAATGATTGGGCCTCCGGACTCACACCCACCAACGAAATAAGACAGTAAGAATGCTGTCATTATTAGGATGATCTTTGTAAATACTGAAATTATTTTCAAAAAATGTACTCAGTATGGGGTAATAAACAAAAGGTTAAATTATAAAGGACCTCAGCCCTTTAGCATTTATAGACAAGTAATTAGGTGATTTATTCTAACCCAAGACCACATCCACTGAAAGCAATACTCTGTAGCGTGCGATACTTTCTCGCACTTTTACCGCGTGTAGATTGAGGATTAAAAGCGTTACATTTTGGAAAAAATTAAGTTCTTTTTTGAACCTCAAATCTCCCCGGATACATAATCTTCTCTCCCCCTTTTCCCAACTTTATTTGTGGTCGGTATAAAAAGTTTTCTTCTGATTCTCGTCAGTTTATTAATTATTCCCTCCTTCCTATGCTTTTTTCAGGCAGTCCATCCATCTTTTCTTTAATCTGATATAGCCTTGTAGGAACTTATCTTTCCATCCCGCTATGATCCCAGGACTATTCACTAGGCCATCACAGTGTGGGTCAGCAGGCAGCATTGACTATATTCACAATGAGTATAATGATCACCACTCTTGGATTCTACTTATGCTTTCCATCAGGCAGATTAGAGGCACTTTGGCAGGCCCATAAAAAAACATACTTAAATTTACTACATTCAGCTCATACCTGACAACTCCATACGACGGTATAAGCTATTACTATCCGCGAATTGTAATACACCAGCTTTCCCCGCGGTTCCGTCCGTGTTTATGTCGGTTATAGCTACATCCAAATCTGGTCATCGGTTTAGCTGTGAAATTGTATCAAATACAGTTCTTTCTAATTGATGAAATAAATACTTAAAATATTAGTAAGTTTGTATAATTTAAATTTCCAGCTCATCTCACGAAAGCACTCAATATTTCCAAATTAAAAGTAACATGTGTTCTAATCCAGGATGCCTAAGATGAAAAAATACCTAAGAGCAAATTTTTAGTTAGACATCAAGGTATCTTTTTTATGAACTCAATGATCAAGCATACTTGTTAGACCAATTGTGATGATTCACTTATAATAGTCATTAAAACTAGAGGTTGCGGTTGAGCACTAATTAAATGTCTTGTCAGAGTGGCATTTAGTATTTTAATGTAGAAACGTTCAAGACGTCCTTCAACTGGACAGATTGATGAAAGTTAAAAAAAAAACAAACATAGTATTGATTTGAAGTGCTTTTTTAGAGGAAAGCCACTATGATTTTAGCACGAATGGGCCGAATGAACTTAAAATGACACTTTACCTGTTGTCGTATTTCTTTGGTGAGTGTGAGATTGGAGGCCCAACAACGCACAAGCATCTCACTAAATCGGCATAGCGTGGGTCACCATGCTGTATTGTCAGTACTCACACTGAGGATGGTGACCCCTACTCATCAATTCTACTCATGTTTATCATCAGGCATAGTAAAGTCACTGTAGTAGGCTTAAATAGATATGTATGTATTAAAAAATACTTGTGATCACTTTGTTTTTATCACCATATTTAAAAAAAATAGGTATCATCGTCAACAGCCGATAACTGTCCACCGCTGGACATAGGCTGTTCCGTAGAAAGGAGATTTTGACTTATTATATCACTCTGTTAAGCAAGCTTTATAAAAATACATACAAGAATATGCTAAAAACTGTGTAAGTTAATTCGAATTTTTCAACGTACATATTTTGAAATAGAATTTTACTATAATATGAATGAATTCAGTTCCACTTCAACTCTCATCGTACGCAAAGCGTAATTCCGTGTTCTCTCCGGAAATTAACGTATTTACATGCCCGTGCCACTTCAAACCTTCATAGGTTTATTTTTGATACGGTCGCTGGCAGCACTCTGAGTTTAATAACTAGTTGTCCAAAACTGGAAATTATTTGGCGATTTAAATAAACAAAGTGTAATATATATTTAGTAAAATAATTTGTCCGTTTCGTGATGGATCAAAAATAGAGAATAATTCATACAAGTATCGCTAGAGTCGACTAATTGAGCCAAATCTGCAGGATAACTGCACCGAAAAAAGATGAAAATTCCTATGAAAACTGAAAGACTTGATGTGATATAATATTTATGTAAATTGTATAAGGGAAAATGATCTTGATTTCGAAGAGCTACGGTCGACTTTGAGTTGTGTTAATTTATGTTAACAATTTCTTAGATTGTTATTAAGACACTCAACGGACGGAAGACATGTTGTATGGCCTTAAATTGTTATTGTGTCGTTAACGTTTCTTAATCTAGAGTAATCTAAATGGTTGAGTTGTGGTGATATGAGCTATTAAGTTGTCAACGAACAATAAATGCTTTTTACTAATTGTTCTAATGACATTTGTGATAAGATCATGTTTTACACAAGTGATGTATTTATGTAATTAAACATATGTTCGAGTTACAAAACAATTTAGTTGGTAAAAGTTTAAATAACTATTATAAAAGCAATAAGAGTGTAAACAACAAAAGACCAATATAAAATGATAGAATTCGTTTTCGAATTTCGTTTTGTGGTGAGTGAGTGAGTGAGACCGGAAGCCTTTTGATGCAGAAGCAGCGCTAGCGTGTGCTGGAGCCCTCGGGTTCGATTCCTGGGTCGGATCAAATGTTTGTGTGATCAGCAAATATATGTTCCGCAGTTTGGGTGTTTTCTATGTATTTACAAAAAATATTTTTATGTATTTCAGTTGTCTAGTACAAATAATACAAGCTCTGCTCTAAGGGTCTAGATGTTGTTGTGTGTAAGACGTTCGAAATATTTATTTATAATTATCATCTCATGCCGCCGTAGTGCGGGGCTCCATGCTGCACTGTTTGCATTGACAATGAGGATGATGCCCATTACTCTGGGATTCTACTCAAGCTTTGCATTGGGCAGATTTGAGGCACTTTGGCACGCTTTCATTATTGCAGTACGTCGATTGTATTGATTTGGTCTATTAACTCATTTGCTTATAACAAGATATATTGAGCATTATCAAAATATGCGAGTAAGTGTTGCTACCTATAAATGGTCATGATTAATAATATGCTGCTACTACTTGTTTAACAAAGCAGTTTACCCACTGATTTGTAATATTGGCTCACATGTCATTTGTTAACAAATACGAGTATAGGTGTCAACGTGTTTGAATGTTCTTCATACAGTAATGTGTCTTTCTCGAGTTTGTTACCATCCATCATTGTCACAGTTTAATATTTGACGATGTATATAACAAACCATTCTGAACCCTTTATTATTTATCTTTAAGGTACTTTTTGTATTTAACCGTCAATAACAGTTGTGTTAACATGATAACACGATTTTACACGTTTTCATTTTAAGTTAGGGTTGCATTTCGATTGTCACATATGTCAGGTAATTTAACAAGGTATTTAAATAGATGATGTATGCATTTAATTCGTCATGTGAAACAATTTTGATGCCCTTTATTTAATTGACTTAACTGATGTTTAGGTAATCGATCAATTTATTCGATGTGCCAATAGGTGAATGTTGTTTTTGAAGTTAAATGTGAACAAATTCTCAAAGCATTCGACTGAGTTTGTCTTTCCTAATTGATTTTACACCCGAATAAATAGTCTCGTTTTGTTTGTTGTTACAATTCTTAATCAGTGAATATGTAGCAAATTAATTCAAGCTTTATAGAGACATACTAGCTTCTGCCCACGGCTTCGCCTGTGTTATTCAGATGTTTAATTTTGATTGCCCTTTTCACCCCCTTAGGAGTGAATTTTCAGCTTCTTTACATATAAACATTAACGACATTATTCCTAAACGTTATTTAATTTAGGAAGTCCTTTCTTTTTTTCTAAGAATATAACCCGAGCACTAGGAATATATTCTGGGTCGCTAGGAATTTTACAAACATACATGAAACGTACACAAAGAACACCTAAACTCAGAAACAATTTGTGTGTAAAAAGTGTTGTCCATTGTGGGATATGAACCCCACATCACTTGGATACACACCTAGGCGACCGCTGATACTACTAGACGTAAAGTTAAAAATAAAGCAGATCCTTTGCTAAAGTTAATAAGGATCACAAATAAGGCAGCAAGTGTACAAAGTTTGATCTACTTCCATGAGCTAAAATTTGTTTTGTAAAGAATTTTCATAACGTGCATATTACTTACATTCTTACTTATTTACATTCGAGAAAGAAGCATTTTAGGCAAGTCTTTAAACCTAATTTATCACTTTCATAATTTAGATAACGCCATGCGGACTGCGGTATTAAGTCCGCCTCGTGTAATACAAAAGTGTAAAAAAACTTATTTCTAAAAATAATAATATTGTTATCACATAGAATATTCAATACGGTACAGATGTATCTTTATAATTAAAACTTCTTATTATTTTGTGTAAATATCACACGAACCATCAACAGGCCACAACGGCCCACTGCTATTCGGGTATTCTCTCAGAAGAGGGTTAATTAAGGCTAGCTAGTTAGGAGGAGCAGTGCTCCCTTTGCCCTATCCTATTTACAGTCATGATCAGGACCGTGACGTGACGTGACGTCCGAATTACGGATACACTTATATCATGTCATGCCACAAACTATCACCAATATTGATACTAACCACGATTGCTTACCCTCGGTGATTGTTTGCAATCACCTAAAGCCACTATGAGAGCTTCAAAAAAAACCATACGAATAATTAAACTTATTTATATTGTATCATTAAATTAAAAATACATTTCTGGAATATATTAAAATCTCGTTTTTAAACTAGATTATAAAAAATGTAGATTTATAAACTGGTTTTTTAAACATTTGAACTTGTAATCATAGAGCCGGTACGCTACGGTTTGCCATTCTATTACAATACAAAACAAAGTTCAAGGTCACACAGATGATGGATGCACGTTATTATTCGAAACAATATTACAACATACCGTATGGTTTATCGTGAGAGATTCATGCTTCGACACACGAGAGATTGATGCTAATTCTGTTGTCCAAAAGTAAACTAAAATGACTCGAATAATTTTAGTCAAACGATTCCTAAAATCCTATTCTTAGATGTTTATAATGTATGTAGCATATTTAACTTGAAAAATAAACTTTCTTAGCAAGCCTACCTAGAAGAATTTGTCTAACTAGGCTATGCAGTTTTGTCAGATCTTCGGGTTGCCGATTCCGCAATCAATGAAATATGTTTTTAACGTGTTTTTAACTAATGCGTTTTACTCGTAATGACATACGGAGCTGAAACGTCAACACTCATAGTTGGATTGGTCCATAGAATCCGCAAAGTTAAAATTCGATAGAGAACTCGATATCGCACGGAGAACTAGCACGCTGAAGTGGAAGTGGGCCAATCATGTCTCAAAGCGGACGGATGGTCGCTGGAGCCGACAAGTGTTAGGGTGGAGAATGCGATTAGGCAAACGTAGCATGGGACGCCCCGCGGGCCGACGGACCTACGCGACGTCTTTAGGAAACCAGCTTCCCTAGACTAGAATGATTGGCACTCTTTGGGAGAGGCCTTCGTTCAGCAGTCGACGGCAATAGGTTCAGTTTAAAAACTTAACTAAAATCTCTACACTAAAACAACATATGTAAGTTTAAATATTATAAGGTAATTTTGTGCGCTATATTAATATATTTTCATTTAAACCGAACAAGTAAAAAATGTACTTGTTTGAAAGATTGGTTATAAAAAAATCTTTAATCAGATTACAGTAATATAATTAAGAATTATAGTAGTTAATCATGTTTTTGATCCGCAATCTTTTAAGTAGCGTGTTTCTAAGAGATTTGTATTTGCACTTCAAACTAAAAATATACAAGCTTTTGACAAGGACAAGAAAAAAAAACGTTTGTTAATTTTCGTCTTAACATAACGTTCAGTATGTAAAGAGGCGCACGTCACATTTGTCAAGGTCAAGACTATTTTTTTTATTATTATTTTAAAGATCCTATTCAATTCAATAAGTATTCATTGTGGATCAAAGGTAGGTACATAACATTGATGTTGTCAGGTCCTACCCAATGGGGCCTACTATAATTTCTTTTATGTCAAGTTAGATTACAATCATTTTAATCACAAAAGAAATCCTTATTGATTCATTACTAGCTTTTTCCAACAGCTTCACCTGATTATGCGTTTTATTTCGAATTCGTCTGACAAATTTCCATAAAAATGTATTTTTATGATTTTAAGTTTGTAATCCGAGCGGTTTAGACTTTGCATTGATGAGTCTGTCAGTAAAGGCACGTACCTAATAATTTCTATAACTGTCAGGACTTTCAACTGATGACAATTTCCCAAGGTAGTAGAACCACACTTATTTCTGTCGGACCGGATGGACCGGGCCGGTACCATCCTCTAATAGAATATCCACTTAAAATAACTGCATTTGTGCTATTGTGTTTTGATGGAGAGTGAAAGATCTGAGGCCTAACGATGCAAAAGGTAACCCTCAACGCCGTCACGCAGTCATCATGTCATTCATAAAGAGGATTGTAATCATTCCTCTTAGATTCTAATTATGCTTTCCATCAGACAGAGTAGTCACTTAGCAAGATAAATTATAAAGGAAAAAATCAAATCTTCCCCGGTCAGTCTAAGCCAGTCATAAAATCAGATGCTATCACCAACACATAGATCATTCATGGATACTGCTATTGAACATGTCTTTTTTAAAGACTTCATGAAACGCAACCTGTTAAATATAAACTTATATTAAATGTCAGAACAATGTAACATTTTTTTCCTAAAATCCGACTTACAAGAAAATTGCTCAAATATGATCTACGTTTTAATGGTTCCCTTATGACATGAGTCATAGTACTTATCCAAGTGTATATATTCTCGATATTCAATAGTATCCTCAATATAAGTACATCAGAATACTCGTGTCATCATGTGGCGGATGTTTCCACAGGTGCCTCGTATTAAGGCTATCATAATAGTTTGTGGAACGGCGTGTTACATAAACTGTCTTTGTTATCTTGGCCTTTGCTTCTTCTGAGCTAATATTATTTATCACTGGTAATCGTTTCTTTTGCAGTCTTAGCGCTTGATTGATTGGTTTGTTTTACATCCTAATCTACAGTTATTTATAGTGCCTTTTCATTACGCTTCGACCCTGTGTGATATAATTTTATCAGTCTTGGCCTACGTTAGGATGATTTATTCAACACATTTTCCACGATTCCTGAATAGCTTTTAGCAGTCCACTACTAGAGATTGACTTCTCCGGAGAAAGGAGGCTTTGGCACGATAGCCAGTCAGGATAGTGATGTGGATTTGTTTCAAGTTGTTATTGAAGTTGTGTCCTGATCCTTTATAATTGCCTCTTACGACACACGTTGTATAAATAGGGGTGGTACACTCTGTATTCGTAATATGTTACCACACGCAGTTTTGCCAGCATTAAAAGTAGGTTATATACACACTTAAAAACACAAAATATATTTTAATATATCTTTATGCCCAATTTCATCGAAGCTGTTCTGGCGTGATTCAGTAACAAACGGTTATCTATACTTTGTCCATTCGTTTATTGTCTTTTTAACAGGTCACGCCTATATTCACGGTATTTTTTTTCGAAATAATGTACTACAGTAATGTCGTACTTTATAGACGGGTAGGGAAGTGGCTTGTGCATAGCTAAAACAAAAAACTATAAAACAGTTCTTGAAATACGATAAATCGATTATACGATTAAAATAATCTATCATATTATTATGATCAAAATAATTTGAATTCATATAAGTATTGTTTCTGTAAATTTAATAAAATAAAAAGGAAATTAAATTATTATGACTTCAAGATTGATTATTTGCAAGGAATTGAGTCGAAATTTTGTAATTTAAGTTCAAACTTAGAATAAAGAACAATAACTGTGTGCATTAATTAATTTATTTTTGGACCACTGACTTAAAATGTAACTATGCACGCGTTAGTAAAATTTAACTTTGAAACGCTTGGTTATTAACATTTTAAATCTATGCTATGAGAAAATACATTTGAAAAATCACATAATACTTACTAAACCGACCTTCAAGTGACTGTGTTAGGAAGTTTTCTTTGTTCTGGGCCAATTATATATCATAATAGTGCACATTTTATTTATTTACAATACTGACTTAAAGAATTAGAGCAAGAGCCCAGAGCTGCCAGACCTACGTCATTAGTGCAAAGCTGAAATTTTCAGGATTATTAGTACAATGTCTTGTTAAGATGTATGTGTACCCATTAGCTTGAAAGCGGGGCCGTTTCTGAGATAGCGCGAAGTACAGATGGATAAAAACCTTACTTACCTACGTTATAGGTGCAAAGCTAGTATTTACATATTTTATCAAGAATATTATATAAAATTAAAATTCATTACTGCCAGACACTTTCCGTGGGCCATTACTTCTGCCAGACGTCTTGAAAGTTTTGAAAAAAATAGGTAAACTACGTTATAGTAGCAAACCTAAATTTTATAGATATTATCTAAGGTAGGTACTATTTTAAGACCCTTTGTATGCGGCCAGACCAATCCGAAGGGCCAATCATCCCCCCAGACACCTTTAAATATTTGTAGTAATTAGGAAGCTGAGGTATATCAAATTTGGTATTATTTCAAGAATAGAATTTTAAAATATTCAATGGTTTTTACACGCTTTTTATTAGCTTCACTTGTATGTTTGTTTGTTTGTAACCAACTCCTTTAGGTGCGATTTTGACCCACTTTAAACGGCCAGATTTCGTTCAAACTTTGTAGATTTATCGGGGACCGATGACAATACACTAATATGAAAAAAAAAAACTAAAAAAATCTTTAAACAAATTAGTATTTTTCTAAAGTAATAGTTTTAAAAAACTAAACGAATAGGCTTTTAACCTAAAAATAGAAAATAATTTCAATGTAAAAAGCATAGGGCGACGTTATTGAAATATTGTCAGAAAGCATCCCACGTTTTGTGTGTGCGGGTCCTAGTGGGTCAAAATCGCACCCAAAGGAGTTGGTTACAAACAAACAAATATACAGGTGAAGCTAATAAAAAGCGTATAAAAACCATTTAATATGTTACAATTCTATTCTTGAAATAATACCAAAGATGATATACCTCAGCTTCCTAATTACTACAAATATTTAAAGGTGTCTGGGGGGATGTTTAGCCCTTCGGATTGGTCTGGCCGCATACAAAGGGTCTTAAAATAGTACCTACCTTAGATAATATGTATAAAATTTAGATTTGCTACTATAACGTAGTTTACCTATTTTTTTTCACAACTTTCAAGACGTCTGGCAGAAGTAATGGCCCACGGAAAGTGTCTGGCAGTAATGAATATTAATTTAATATAATATTCTTGATAAAATATGTAAATACTAGCTTTGCACCTATAACGTAGGTAAGTAAGGTTTTTATCCATCTGTACTTCGCGCTATCTCAGAAACGGCCCCGCTTTCAAGCTAATGGGTACACATACATCTTAACAAGACATTGTACTAATAATCCTGAAAATTTCAGCTTTGCACTAATGACTTAGGTCTGGCGGCTCTGGGCTCTTGGTCCAAATATTATATCGATTGATTTTGATTTCAAATCGAATTGGTGACGTGTGACGCGTCACTAATTTTGAAATTTGTTGAACTGTCAAAAAGATAATAAAGGAATAGACAGAGTATAATATTTCAATTTTGTTTCAAAGACTTATGATATTTTAAAATTTTCCACTTTTGTATGTTATTTCATATTTGTGTAGTTAGTCATAAGTTAGTGTGTCTTAATTTTCTTGTCAGACTAATTGATTCGCTGTCCACTAGTGAATCCATATTCGACAAGTAATAATTGCGATACCTATATATGGTAAAAATACAACCGGTGGACCCGCCTACGCTTTCAATTGACAGGGTCGCCATATGACACGTAGTACTTGCATTGAAATAGTCTAACATATAAACTTGCAACATGTGACAACTAAATGTCTGATTTAATTTTGCTTTATTGAATGTATAGGGGAAGAATATAAGAATTAAGCGAAAACTATGATAGTTTTTTTTATAATCTGTGTAAAAACTAGCGTCCGTGTCGAAAAGACTGTAGGCCCACCAAGTCTTGATCTAATTTTCGTCTACCACATTTTTTTTACCTTTATAGGATTCCGGTGCCAAATGGCAAAAAACGGAACCCTTATAGATTCGTCAAGTCTCTCTGTCTGTCTGTCTGTCTGTCTGTCCGTCCGTATGTCACAGCCACTTTTTTCGGAAACTACAAGAGCTATACTGTTGAAATTTGGTAAGTCGATGTAATCTGTGAACCGCATTAAGATTTTCACATAAACATGGACAAAAAACAATACATTTTGGGGGTCCCCATACTTGGAACTGTAACTCAAAAAAAAAAAATTTCAACAAACTCATACGTGTGTATGGTATCTATGGATAGGTGTTCAAAAATGATGTTGAGGTTTCTAATATCATTTTTTCTAAGCTGAATAGTTTGCGCGAGAGACACTTCCAAAGTGGAAAAATGTGTGTGTCCCCCCTCTAACTTCTAAAATAAGAGAGTGATAAAACTAAAAAAAATATATGTTGTACATTACCATGTAAACTACCAACGAAAATTGGTTTGAACGAGATCTAGTAAGTGGTTTTTTTTAATATGTCATAAAGCGTAAACAGCAGTTTACCTTTCATTTAATCAACGAACTACAAGAACTTTTATATAATGTTACTTGTTAATACGGAACCCTTCATGGGCGAGTCCGACTCGCATTTGGCCGATTTTTTATTGTTGTCCATATGTCTCAATTTTTAGTGTATTAGATTTTTTTACCTTTGCTCAGCTTATTTTTAAGCGAAGAAACAAAACGTATTATATTCTCAATTATCCCATCTGATTGAAATCAATGGATCCTGCGATCACTGCGTATGTGGGAGTACAAACACTAGTAAAGTGTAGGCGTTGAATAGGCCTCTATCTACCCCTAGGGGAATAAAGTCATGAGTGTATATGTACATTAAGATTCTGCGATCATGTGGGTGAATTATATTAAAACATACTAACAACGTTTGTTTGCAACCAAGTTGTTTCAATAAGTATTTTGCCGCTGGTGTTTGGTTAGTCACAGACATAAATGCTATGTTCCAAGCATTTATTCATTGAGAACATAAATATATTGTGTTGTAAGATATTTGTTTAGTAACGTAAATATGGATAATGTAGAACAAACATATTATTTCACTAAGGAACACTTTGGCTACCATTTGAAATATTCCTAGATTTTATAAGAACAATAACGTTCCGAACCTTAGTTAAATAAATATTTAGATTTCCGCAATGTTTACCTTGAGCATTTGCAATTCTGAAACACAAAAGAATTGTATCGTCGAAGCCAGTTTATTAATATGACGTAAACTATTTAGACGAATCCTTTAAAAATAGTAAGTTAAAAATAAAATACCTATAGAGAAACGCTTCCCAATAGGCTAGCAACGTGCTTACCACTCCAGGTGTTCATGGCCGTGCATTCGCAATGAGTATGGTGGTGCTTTCCATCAAGCACAGCAGAGTCTCGCTTTGGTAGGCTCATGATTATATGCTTATCACCTGTTTTCCGTGAAATCATACCATCACTACATGGACTCATCATGTCTATTAAGGTCGTCTAGTCGTTCTTCGTTCTTCGCCTGTGACGTGGTTGCAACTCCAGGTCATCGTCATCAAAATTTTCTCGCCATTCTATAAAACGCTTATACCACTTATAAACAATTTGTTCGATTTTTAACGCAAAATTTTATAAATATTCTTTAATCATTTTTTTTTCAAAAGTAAAAAATTGAAGAACATGAAAACGTGACTAACCTTTTCAGTTATCAATAACAAACTACTAATCCAAATTCGCTGATAATGTGAAAATGCCCACATACATATTAGAACATATGTGTACCAACATCACAAAAAAATATCCAATAATCGAATGTACACAGCCCGCGAAAATTCAAAATTCACCTTTTCTTTTGAACAAACCTCGTACCTGTCAGTTTTATATTAGAACCAATTTCTAAAGAATAAAATTTTCACTTTTTGCTTTCGATATGGGTACAAAATATTCATTCGGGCTTCTAAGTATATACTTAGGTATATAATATATCGATAAGTAGAAAGAGTAAGTTGCGTAGGCAGACCAAACGCAGGTGTTTTAACATTTCGTGCAAATTCTCAAAAAGTAAAACATGCACGTATAAAACTCTAAAAAGGTTACATAGGTAAGTATTGCGGGGCGTGCGAGGGTAGAATAATAATCCGCAAGTCTCGATAAAGGATTTAAATAAATCTTGAAGAGCTTTTGCGCTAAGTTGGAGAGTCTCAGTTAAACCTTAGGTCGACTCCCAAGGGGCAGATCTTGTTGAAAAGTCATTCGTATACATTTTATTCTACTATGAATGAGTAGGTAGATCTTTACGAAAAAACACACTCAAATACATTAAACATAGCACTCATCTGCTTATAGTCAGAACTGATTGTAAATTAATTACCTAGAAATGAATAATTAAATAAATAAATATTTCGGACATCTAACACACAACGGCACCTAGACCCAAACTAAGCAGAATTTGTATAATGGGTACTACTGATATAAATACATAAACATATTTTGTAAATACACACATATTACGCATAGAAAATACCTAGACTCCGAAACAAATATTTGAGGTCACACAAACATTTGGTCCGACCCGGGAATCGAACCCGATGCCTCAAACACAGCAGTCACATACATTACCACTGCGCCACCGAAGCAGTCAACTAAGAACAGAAGAGAAGAAAAGACCTACCTAGTGGGTTCCTGTTTAAATTTACATTGTAAGCCTAACAACTACGATGATGTTCGATCGCATATAAGAACAAAAATATTAACATAAAGCATTCGGTACTTGCATATTTGTAGATTTATTTAAAGAATTTAATTAAGTTGATTGTTAAAGACAAAATTGTTAATTGAATATTGTAGAAAAGCAGCTGAAAATTGATTCTATTACAATCTAAAATACTCCGGCCGAGGTGAAATAACATTTATTTGAGCAAATATAATTGTATCGTCAAGCGTTTGGTGCCGTTGAGAGACGTAATATCATTACCGGCCCCCGTCAGAGCCGACTGCATCTTATCTCACAGTCGCTTGCCTTTATAATATCCGACGTTCCCGCTCACCCACTATACAACCTGAATAGTTGAATGTAATAGTACATTGTTCACCGAGGGAGGAAAGGAACCGATTACTAGCGAGGGAGCAGTTTGTGGCCCGAAGGCGCAGCCTAGGGCCACAATACTCCCGAGGTAGGAATGGGACTTTCACCCGAGTGCTACACAGTGCTTTATACTACACCTGTGAGGAACATTTAAAGTATATAAAAAATAAAATTAAAGCGTAAGACACCATTTAAGACACAATTTAGCCACAGTATAAAGAAACATACAGTAGGACGACGCCTTTGATCTCGTGGTAAATGCCGGCAACGTCTAGACATTGTCGCAACTGCTAGGGTTGTCTCAAGTAAACAACATTTATTAATAAATTTATTTATTTTAGATCAACATCGTCATCAACATTATGATTATTATTAGCAATAATTAACAATGATCAAAAATATAGTTTTTTTTAACAGTTTCATTTAGCTTACCTTGTTTGGGTCAAATCAAGTAATTGAAATATATAAGGGGGTCAACCCGGCAACAGGAAAGGCCTGTTGCCGGATTAATCTGAAATTTGGTATTCTAGTTTCAAACATATGTAATTTAATTTAAAGAAATATCCGGATTTGGATATCTTGAATTTGAAAAAGTTGTTATTTTCATAATCGTCAACCCAAAAAACCTCAAAATTGACACTCATAACTATATTTTTTAAATAATGTCCTCCATGTTGGATCTAGTACACTTGCACGTAGCTATGAAAAAAAAATCCGCGAAAGACACTTGATCTCATTTTTATTTTCAGCCACCTCGCAAATCTTAAAAAGTACACCCTTGTCGAAAAATTTGCAAATTTTCGTCGGCGCCATCTTGGATTTTCATTTCAACCCCATAATCGTATTTAGTGACTTCGTAAATCATGGACATGATACCCATGTCGAAAAATTTGCAAAATTTCAGTAGGCGCCATCTTGGATTTTCATTTCAACCCCATAATCGTTTTCAGTGACTTCGTAAACCATGGACATGATACCCATGTCAAAAAATTTGCAAATTTTCGCCATCTTGGATTTTCATTTCAGATGACGACTTGCAATCTTCCACAACACACGTCGTATGCACCATTTGAATTATTTTCCAAAATAATAATATTTTAAAGTGACACACGACAGCCCTGAAAGTTGTTTCCCGAGCTGCTAACACTGTAAATGTATGCAGCTCGGGGCAGCCGTTCCCCCGTCTCACCCCTCACGCCCCGCACGATTGCCCTGTCTAGACGTCTTCGTGGGACGACTGTATGTGATTTAGCTTAGAATTTGACATAATATTTATAAATATTTCGCGCTTCTTTTGTTTTTTTTATTCTTCACAAAAGGATGTCAGTGGCACGGAGATTCCATATTTAAATTATATGAAAACTCTTTGGGCAGGCGCGCGCCATAGATTAGATAACACATGAGAAATGAAAATTCATACAACTTTCTCTCCCGCTAAAACACGTTAGAAATGGATTTTCATACAACTTTTCCTCCCGCTTATTTAGGTCAAGGAAAAGACTAACTTTCTCTTTTCATTTTCAGGGAATATTGACTACTGTTCCGATCAGGTGTAGTATAAATGTATTTACTGCAAATGAAAATTTGTGACCTTTCGCCTTTGTTTCAATCAGACAACTACAGCTGTTTCATTTTATTAGCCGGTTATGACATATTGGTTGTTTATTTCTTTTAAGGCTTAATTATTTGAGAGCAGACACATTTGTCTACCCATTTCTAACTTGTATACTATGCGCTTACTATTTGTGTTTTATCGATCGATAATTATAACTTTTGTCGTAAGTAAATTAAAACTTTAAGCTAACAAAGATTAGTTATAAGAAGCCCGTCTAGAAGTTAATAAGCACGTACGATTAATTACTTCAGTGATATGTTCAATTATCTCTGACATTGCTTGAAAATTATTGCTAAAAGTAAGAAAAATGAATCATAAATGTGAATGCCATAAAAGAGGCTAATGAAGCGGTACCTAGATCCTTTGTGTTGTAATTCAAAAACGTTGCCCAAGGAGCATCATTAACATTTTTATTATAAGATCAGGTGATTTTCACACTGCCCCATGTTTTGATAGAATTCTAATTTATGAAAACGTCAGACGAATTACGAAAAAATATATCTTAAACGAAATCGAAAGGAAAAAGTAAAAATATATTACAAAGAATGTTATCATTCATAAATTTGATCTCTAATTTCAACTCGCATTAAAATATGAAAATGATTTTAAATTTTGCTTCTTGGTTTATACATAATGTAAAGTATGATACATAATGCACTCCAAAATTGATCTAGACAACGTAAGCTTCTTTCTTTTGGTTAATTTTACTTACGCCTGATTGCTTTGTGAAGGAGTCAGTTTCAGAACGAATCACAAAACTGTCAGGAGACAATAGTTTTTTAAGCTGACAACACTGAGAAGCGTAACTACTTTACCAGAGAGGCTCACCAAAGTTACTGCGGCTAAACTTATAATAATTACATTGATGAAGTGATTGAACTTATATTCTTCTTATCAACATGTGCTTTTGTTTGACGAACTCGACAATATATTAAATGTGTTCAAACCCCCTAAAATACCTTATAGGTGCCATTGCACTGGAATTACTCAAGGTCCTGCTGTTAGCATAAATTATGTATAGTAAATAACAGAGAACTGTAAACCTAAGATTTAAAAATAAGATATCCACGTATTTTTGCAATTAGTAAAGGATCTTTATTACTTGCAAAAAGACGGTACATGTAGTTCCTAAGATTTAAATTAATCAAAACAAATTGAAGCCAATACAAGTTTAGCGTGCGTTTAGTCAATCTATCTGAAAACTCATGGTTAAGAGAAATGTAACAAAACAAAAAACGAGTTCTGAATACATTTCTTTCATTCTGCACGTGACGGTGCTTTACAGTGGATAAAACGGGTCGACTACGAGGAAAAAAATCTGTTGCGAGTTTCAAAAAGCCGTGTAACGGCAGCATTAAAGTTAAATGAAACTAAAACCTGCAATTTGCAAAAATGTTAGGCACGTAGCTGTCCCATTTATAGAACTAGAACTGACAGTACATTCGCGTGAATACGTAGTCGCACAAAATTTGCAATTTTCATATTTCAATATACCTAGGACACGTTCATATGTAAAATTTGCTTTTTGCATCTGCAAATGTAGTTTAAGCGTGACATATTCAATTTCGAAGAGTGTTTCATATGAAAGGTTGCTTTTGATGTTAGTTCGGTTCGGTAATGTACATGCCACAGAACATTACAAAGCTGCAAGCACAGACTTTCTATTAAATTGACTGTTATTAATTTATTTACTTTATATATTACCAATCCGTTTGAACAGCGTGGTCTGTGAGACCAAAGTCGTGTGAATCTAAGAAAAGGCCTATATGGACATGGCACTCTTCTTAGTTAAGAGGTTTGGCAGTGAACTATTCCTTGTCCGTGTGGTGACGGATTAAGAATACAGTGTCACCATTCCTATTCATCCCGCGTGTGTCGTAAAAGACGACTAAGGGATAAATTACGCAAGACAAGATCGTTGCAAAGAGAAGGAAAACTTGAAACCAACCCTATACCAACCCGTCTGGCCAGCGTGGTATAGTATGCCAAAAACCTCCTTTCTAAGGAGAGGTTTATGTCCAGCAGTGGACTGTTAAAGGCTGTTGATGATGATGATGAGTGAACTATTGAAGACTATTGAGATATAATTATAACAATTTAAGAATCTAATAAAAAGCAATTTATTTGAGTAAGAACTCAACAACGTAAGGCAAATTCATTACATTTACATGTTCTTATTTACATAGAATATCTACCTAATATAATTTAAAATAATTTTCATGTTTGATTTAAAGACGAAGTATCTATAATGCAAAGCAAATTTGCTTCTTGTTCGTTTGAGCGGTAATATAAATAGACTTAGTACAGTGATGTTATTTAATTCCCGTTGAGAGTGAGGTTGTACTTAAGTTTGTTTCATAAAACATCTCAAACATTACACGGGATATTCGAAACAGGGTCGTTTGGTTAATGGATTTTTAAGTAAGGCGGGGCAGGTTCCCTGTGAACTTGACGCCCACGAAACAATTTTCGTTCCTACACCTCGATGACCTTGCTGTTTTCTTGCATTATTAATATACCCACCGTTCGCTGGTACCTGTTTCAATTCAGTAAAGGAGATAAAAGTGGATCACGTTGAGTGGTCTAATCCTTTTATTAATGGGGAAAACATGTTATGATGCTTTATGTATATATATACATATATATATATATATATATATATATATATATACATATATATATATATATATATATATATATATGTATATATCTTTTGGTACAAAGCGTAGATTGGATGTAATAAAAATAAGCAGAACTTATTAAAATAGACTGTGAAATAAAGTCATTGATGTAGGCAAATCTTTATTCAATTTAATTACATCTGTATTCCCCCAAAGAAGCTGTAAATAAAAATATTTTCCTTGAATCTAATTACTTCGGGCAACGAATAGCTAGTTCCTTTGAACACATATTCGATTCAATTACATGCCAATTAGAGGGCTTACACTATGTATCATAAACAAAAGGTTTCGGTACTTATTGTTATGTTATTGGAAATTGACAATTATACCAAATGGTTTTAGATGTTTTATCAATTGTTAATATTTCCAATGTTGCTTTTACGCAAGTTTTATGCAAGACCGGTATTAATTGTAATTGAACATTTTATGTAAATGTAATTAGTCAATTTGATAACAAGTCACTCAAAAATAGATTTATGAGCCCATACACCTGTGAGAAACCGGGACGTATCTCTAGTATAACATTGCATATACATAAACATCTGCTCTCTGCCTCGTTGGTCTAGTGGTCAGCGTATGTGACTGCTAATTAATAGGTCTCGGGTTCAAATCCCGGATCGGGCCAAAAGTGTTGTTTGGTTTTTCTTACAGGAAATTCTTAATAGCAGCCCGGAGTATGGAAGTGTGGCGGTGATGCACGCCCGTGCCTCGGAGAACACCTTAAGCCGTCGGTCCCGGTTGACATGAACATCTATGGCAATCGTTATTGGGAAGTCAATGCCCTCAAATATACTGACAACTAGTTCAACCATCGAATTTCAGTTCTCCCGTTGTGGAGGTCCGATGCCAGGCGCAACAACTAAAATTCAGGTGAAACCAGATGAGCTAGTAGCTGACCTCAAATAAAATTGGGAATAAAGGCTAGGAAGAAGATACATAAACATCTCAAATTAAACTAAGTAATGTTTAATTTATCATTAAGTTCAAGTCTCCAGTATATTGTGCGGGTTCGCAACTTCTACATGGTCGCTTGTTAATTTCCCTAATTTATATTTACACTACCGCTCCGCCGCGCGTATCTCGATTATTGCAGTAAAAAGTTACTTGAAGTGTTATTCTGATATATAAGCTATATTACTGTACAGTTTATGCCAAATCCGTTCAGCAGTTTTTGCATGAAAGAGCTACAAACGTACATACTGTATACATACATATTCACAAACTTTCGCGTTTATAATATTAGTAGGAATCAAAAGCTTTGTGATTCTCTAGTCCCAAATTTACTCGTATTATTATTATCAAAATGGCACCCCAACTCGTTATAATTGCGTATGTTCTCTCAATATAATTATGTTGTTTCGTGCGGCTCACGATTTATGAGATATTTAATTTAATTGTCTGTTTCAGGTAAGTTAATTTGTTGAACGCATGTGCTGGCACATGTAAGTTATTGTTATAAATAGTTATGTTACTAGCAAAGGATTAACATTGATTGCTATCGAGGACTCCTTTAGAATTTTATTTTCTTTTCATTCTACTTTTGTTACGGTGAACAATATTAGAAGTATGGTTTTGTGTCCATACGCTATTATTCTAATGTAGAATAATCATGAAAATTACAAAATGATGGTTTTCAAGATGTGTAAAAGAATATAAACTTCTTAAATGTGTTGAAAAGACTGTCCGTTCAGCTGGATTTTTAAGTACGATATTTTTTCGTGGGACTCGGCTAGTAATGTAATCAGATGCAATTAATGTGTATTATTTTAACATAATTCAAATAAATAGTATCTATTTCGTAAGTATGTAAATCAGTTTATGGATAATATGCTTTATAACAACTTCACACATAAAACAAACATCACAAGAACAACTGACAAACTAACAATTAACGCTTTATTATCATGTTTTACGATATATTTCAACTCATTAGCGCTCTTTTATGAGTACTGTACCTCGTATTGGCATTTTGTTTTAAGTATGATATTAGTTGGAGTTGTTGTCGATAGAGTAACGTATGAATTTTTACGAAGGGTACATAGATGTTTACTACACAGTAGAGTTCAATTATAAACACCGTAGTAAACGAATAATTGTAATTTTCTCACATTACAGTAAATACATTGTAGGTACAGTGCGACGACACACTCGCAATTCGCAATGCAATGACGCCTTAGCGCGGCGGCGGGGTGGGCCGCCTGCGCATCTCGTTCCCCGCGCGTCCTGCTCCCTCCTCAGGAAGCACGCTCCGTGATAGTGTTGTCCGCTCCGTGTTAGTGTTGTCAACATACTCCCCCCCCTTGGAAGCTATGTTTCCAAAGAGCTCATGGGAATCTCCTGTGGGCAGAACGCAGACTCTTGACAACGCTCTTTTGACGATGCCCTTGGACGTATTGATATCCACGACTCTGCAGACTCCATCAGGTCCACTGTACATTTTGTTAATGCGTCCCAGGAGCCACTTCATCGGCGGCAGCTGATCATCTCTGACGACGACCATGTCTCCAACCCTTATGTTGCTTCCACGGGATCGATGCCATTTCACCCTCTGCTGTACCTCAGACAGGAACTCTCTGGACCATCGTGCCCAGAAATGTTGTCTCATGCGCTCTAGCTGCTGGTATCGGTTAATGGAGATCTTGGTTGTGACCGGAGACGGTAAGGCTGACAAAGGACGCCCGATAAGGAAGTGCCCGGGTGTAAGAGGAGTGAAATCGCACGGATCCGCTGACAACGGTGTCAACGGCCGCGAGTTCAATATTGCCTCAATTTGCGTAAAAAGAGTAGTGAGCTCTTCAAATGTTAAACTTGTGTTGCCTGCAATACGTTTTAAATGAAATTTTGCCGCCTTTACGCCAGCTTCCCAGATCCCCCCAAAATTAGGTGCATATGCTGGAATAAATTTAAACTCTATACCCTCACAGACACCGAAATCGGTGACAGACTCGTTGGCGGCCCTGAGCATTCTGCCTAATTCATTATTCGCCCCTACAAAGTTTTTACCGTTGTCGCAATGGATAGTACGTGGTTTACCGCGTCTTGAAATGAATCGACGTAAACATAAAATAAATGCGTTAGTACTTAACTCACTCACAACCTCCAAATGCAATGCTTTTGTGGAAAAGCAAACGAAAATACACAAATAACATTTACTTGTTTTTGCACCACGACCCTTGCGACTCGAAATTTGAAAGGGACCCGCGAAATCTGTGCCACATTTCTCAAATGGAGAAGCTGGATTGACTCGCGAGGTGGGTAAGTTACCCATTATTGGTTGTAAATTTTTAAACTTTGCTTTTGCACACTGTACACAATTATTTACTGTCTGTGTAGCTAAAACTCTGCCACCGATAGGCCAAAAATCTTCGCGAATCAAAGACAATAATAGTGTTGGTCCACAGTGCAAAAGACGTATATGCTCTTGTTTGAATAATAGCTTCGTAAATGGATGTTTTGAATCAATAATTATTGGATGTTTTTTATTGTAAGGAACAAGTGCCTTTTGAAGGCGCCCTCCAACTCGTAAGGTTTTGTCGTTATCTAGAAAAGGATTTAAAGATAAAATTCTCGACTTACGATTTAGATATCCAATTTTTTCTAAAGAATGAATTTCCTGTTTGAAAGATTCCCTTTGTGAAATTTTAGTTAAAGTAGACAAAGACCTAAGCATTTCTCTAACCGTAAGATTGCCTTTCATCTTTGTTTTCGACTTACAATTTTCTATAAACCGCATTACGTACGCTAATATTCTCTGCATTCTATAAAATTTCGAACAAGTAAGGAAAAGCTCGAAGTTAGAAGTCTCCTCGCTCTGTACATGTAAAGTAACCTTTGTTTCAGGTAGTGTATTTTGAATTACATGATGCACTGGCCATTCCCCTTCTGGTTGTGTTAAAAAGGGAGCACCGTGCCACCACAATTTATTTCCTTTCAGATGTTGCGGCTTCACACCTCGAGAAGCGAGGTCAGCGGGATTATCTTGGGTAGGCACATGCCGCCACTCGTAGTTCGAGGTAAGTTCACGAATCTCACCTATTCTGTTACACACAAAAGTTTTTAAAGTTTTTGGTTCAGTATTAATCCACCCTAAAACTATGGTTGAGTCAGTCCACAGAATGCAACGAGAAATCTCGAAACCTTTAAGACGTAATGACTTCACGACTTTAGTAAGCAATCGAGCGCCCAATAAGGCGCCCGTTAACTCAAGCCGGGGTATCGTCAGTTCCGGCTTCAAAGGGGCCACCTTTGCCTTGGCACAAAAAAGATGGACGGTAACCTTTCCTACCATATCAGTAGACATCAGGTACAAACACGCACCGTAAGCCGTTTGCGAAGCATCCGTGAAACAATGTAATTCAACCTTGTTCGGAGCCTCACAAACGACGTGCCTAGGGACCTCAAAGGTGGTTAAAGAATCTAAATTTGACAGAAATTCCTGCCATTCAACCTTGATACTATCTGGAATTGGATCGTCCCAGCCGTTCCTTAGCAACCACAATCTCTGAAGTAATATCTTCGGAATTATTGTCGTGGCCGACAACAGACCAAGAGGATCAAATAACCTTAACGAGATCGAAAGAATACTCCGTTTGGTCACCTTTGGATCAGCCTCAAGCGTAGTAGAAAACCGTAAAGTATCTGTTTGAGGAGACCATCTTAGACCCAAAACAGTAGATTCCTTAGAGAAGTCTTGGCTATGATTAGTCATAAAAATATTATCGAAAATATCAGGCACATTTGTACGAAACTTTCGCAACGGCAAACAGGCTTCTGATAATTTACAAACGACATCTTTTAAGTTTTTCTGTAACTCTTTTTTAGAATTTGAACCTGTGATCAAATCGTCTACATAAAAATCGTATTTAATAATATTAGCAACATCCGGCCTATCCCCACACTCCTCTGCCAACTGCAATAGGCATCGCGTACTTAAAAACGACGCAGAGGCTGTTCCATAGGTCACCGTGTTCAGCTGTAAAACTTTGAGCGGTTGAGCTTCATCGTCCCTCCAAATTATCAACTGCAGATGGCGCTGTGATTCGTGCACTTCGATTTGCCGGTACATTTTTTCAATGTCACCGGTCACGACAAACGCATTCTGCCGGAAGCGTATCAGGATTGAAAACAAATCATCCTGCACCACCGGCCCTACGAGCTGTATGTCGTTAAAGGACTTACCACTTGTAGTTTTACTAGACGCATCGAAAACTACGCGCAGACGTGTCGTCTCACTCTGATCGCGTATCACTGCATGATGCGGCATATAATAACCAAAAGGAGGACGATTAATGATTGATAAATGACCCAACCGTTCATATTCATCAATAAACTTCTGATATTCTATCTTAAGAAGTGGAGATTTATTAAGTTTCTTCTCTAAGCTTAAAAATCTAAACTTAGCTCTATTATAAGAGTCACCTAAAGCCTTTTCAGGTGGCTCGCTCAAAGGGATCTTGACTGAGAAACGGCCTTCTTTAGTACGTCGCACATTTTCTAAAAAATGACCTTCACAGAACTCTTCGACCTTTGAGAAACATTTTCTATCAATTGAAGGTAATTCTTCAATTTCCCAAAATCTTGAAAGTGATGCCTCAATGTTTTTTGAGAAGAGGCAAGCCTTGTTATTGGATTTAGAACTCATCCCGGTTGGGCCAGATATCAACCACCCCAACTCGGATTCCTGTAGTGTGGCTTGTTTCGCCCGAGTTTTATCTGACTACCATGCACGATCTCCCAGAACACGTCTGCCCCCAGTAACACGTGGATATCAGAGGGACTGAAGAAACTCGGATCAGCCAGCTCAATGTTCGCAGGTAAGTTTAGCATCGAGGAATTTAATTCAACACTTGGCAATTGACTTGTAATTCGTGGTATAATCAGACACGATACTGTCAATTGAAAAGAATTAACTCGAGATTTTATTTTTAATTTACACTGTTGTGTAGTGGCACTAGTACTATCATTAATGCCCAATATATTAACTGGAGCATTCTCAGAAACAGGTAAGTTGATTTTCTTTTGCAGTATTTCTGATACAAAAGATGACTGGCTGCCACTGTCTAGAAGCGCCTTTACCAAATAAGTTTTATTAAGCGTTTGATCTAAAACTTCTACTTGAGCAGTACACAATAACACCTGGCCAGGCACCACAGCAGACAGCGACACCATGTTATTATCACTGGTACTCAAAGAGTTACCCGGTAAGTTTGCTACCTCTTTAATTTTATTTAGCTCATTATTATCTAAGGATTGTGTATGCAATAATGTATTATGTTTTATTTTACAGAGCTGACAGCCCTTTCTGAAACAACGAGAGTGACGATGACCCGGCCTGAGACAGTTCGAGCACAGTTTCAATCTGGCAACTTCACTCAGCCTCATGTCTACACTCATATTTTTAAACTTTTCACACTCATGCACAAAATGATTTTTTGTACAAATGATGCAAGATTTATTATTTGACCTATCACTTGACACAACAAAAGATTTAGTTACTTTTGGTTCTTTCGCGTGAAGAGGTTTTTCATATTTTGAATTGTCAATTTTATTATTATAGTATACTGTTTCCAAAACATCAGCGCGATTACGCAGAAATATGTAAAAATCATCAAGACAAGGCGAGCTAGATAAAGAATTTCTATACTCCTCCCATTTGTGACATGTGGCGCCATCTAGTTTGCTAGTCATCATAAAAATTATCAAGGTATCCCACGAATCAGTAGGTTCCTTCAGTGTATTGAGAGCGCGTAAATTCTTGGTGAAATAGTCAATCATGTAACGCAATGATTGATAGGATTCCCTTGCAAGAGGTTGAAAAGAAAATAATGCTTTTAAATGATTGTTAACTAAAACTCTACTATTATTGTATCTATTACACAAGAGCTCCCAAGCCATTTTATAATTTTCAGCTGAAAAGGCAACTGATTTTATGACAACAGTGGCACTCCCTTCCAATGAGGATCGCAAATAATGAAATTTATTTATATCCGGAATATTGTCATTCTCATTTACTAATGAACCAAATGTATCGCGATATTCAAGCCATTTTAAGGAATTTCCATCAAAATGAGGTAAATCTATAGTTGGCAACTTAATGTTGAAAGATTTAGAGGCTCCAGATGAATTAACAAAACTTGAATCTAAATTATTTAAAGTATTCTTCTGCACATTCAGATAACATTCAATATAATTTTGCGCTTGAGCAATTAATGAACAAAAGCTATCTTCAATGACTTCTCTCTGACCGATCTGTTCCTCAGAGTCCGGTGAGATTAATTCTATCTTTCCCTGAATTTCATCAAATTGCGACAATAATGATTGAAGTCTACTTAACCTCAACTGAAGTTCATCAATTTGAATCTTAGTAACAATCTTATGATCGATAGCTTTAACATTATTAAAATATTTAGTAAAAGTTGTTATTCTCGATTTAATTGTACCCCGTACATGAATTAAACCTTTTAATTCTTCCGCCATGGTAATTAGTTAAGTACGTACGAGCGAATAACGTATTAAGCAAAATAAAACTATATTAAAAGCCAAACCGTGCAGGCTGCTGTAGCTATGTACAACAGTCAAGTCAGTCAGCTGATCCCGGTGCCGGTGACGTAACGAGGTTCGTTCAACTCGAAAATACTCGCACAAGTCGCACCTCACACAGATTCTAGCAGCTAACGTAACGACGGCAACTGAAATGATAATAGGTAATTTATACTAAATGCTATTTACGTTATTCCTATACCCAGTACCTAATTAGGAATGTGCAGAGAAGATAAAAGCTAACTTAGCATGTAAAAGGGTAACTTTCTTAGTGATTAATAAATACTACAGAAATAATAGTAAGTTATATTTGTTATTTGCAATTTGAGATGTAAATGCTGCACCCGCTGCACCTATCTGTATTTATATGCAATATTTGAAAACTTAAGCTCACGAATGACGTAGCAAGGCTCCTTACAATTATTGCAAAGATGCAAGGCTGAGATTTGGCATTCATTAGGTACCCATACAAATATGCAGATTGTGAATACGTGCTTTTATATGGTAAGCTGTGTGTAGCTATAATTATTTCTAATTATGTTTGCAGGCAAAACAAGGCAATATTGAACTCTTAAAACTTTTTATAAATTTTGTATGACGTTATAAAAATGGCTACTCCCTTGATCGATCTCCAACGCAGCAATCGCACAACATATCACAATAGCTGTCCGTCGTCAAGATATTTGTAATCCATTAAATAAGCATATTATGTTTTGTACGCTCCTTGTGCTGACGTCGTCGATTTCAAATTCTACGCTCTTCGTATAGGTATAGGAATTTTTTACTTCCACAACGAACTTCCATGCAGCAGCAGCCGGTAGACAAAGCAGCCACCAACAGTATCGTCAGTTCGTCAGGTACGAGTAGTAGATTCCTTTGTTCTCCTCTTAGTAGAAGCGTCTCGAACGATTCACAATGGCGTCTCGGTCGGCGATATAAAACTTGTCGAATTTGTTGTCGGCTATATATATCGCATTAATCACGTCGGGGTCACCATTTGTTTACTACACAGTAGGGTTCAATTATAAACACCGTAGTAAACGAATAATTGTAATTTTCTCACATTACAGTAAATACATTGTAGGTACAGTGCGACGACACACTCGCAATTCGCAATGCAATGACGCCTTAGCGCGGCGGCGGGGTGGGCCGCCTGCGCATCTCGTTCCCCGCGCGTCCTGCTCCCTCCTCAGGAAGCACGCTCCGTGATAGTGTTGTCCGCTCCGTGTTAGTGTTGTCCGCTCCGTGTTAGTGTTGTCAACATAGAGAATATGGATTTTGACCAAATACTTGAAATTTCAAACTTTACCTTTTTCTACATTATGAGAAGTAGGTAGCATATTTAGTGCAGCGTTGAATGACACCTAGGAACTAACGGATTATGGTTGAAGTTTTAGTGACTGCCTAGGTGGCTCAGAGTTAGCGTATGCGACTTCTGTGCTTGAGGTATTGGGTGAGATTCCCGGGTCGGACCAAATGTTTGTGTGATGCGCAAATATTTGTTTTGGAGTTTAGGTGTTTTCTGTGTGTAATATGTATGTATTTATAAAAAAAGTATATTTATTTATTTCTTTACATCAGTTGTCTAGTACCCATAATACAAGCTCTGCTTAGTTTTGGACTAGAAGAGGCGATGTGTGCAAGATTTTCTAATTTTTTTTTTTAAATCTTGTTTTATCCTCAAATTTTTAGTGTTAAGTTTTTATACATACTTTCAGTGCCTCAATGATCTAAATTTTTTCCTAAAATTTTTTACAATCTTAACTTTCAATATATAATCTTTCGAAAGACTTTACGATTCAGGGCCTATGGCTGCCTCTGACCCTGGTTGCTATATAGGATCAAAGTAATCATCAAAACGAATCAAACAAACCCAATGCCGATGGGGTTTTGTAATTTTATTTTTGAGCTACCTTCCAGTTCCGGCATCAGATCAGTTCTATCTCGTCATAATATTGCATTGTCACCTAATATACATATGCATGCAAAATTTCAGCTCAATCGGAAACTGACAAGTGGGGCAAATTTAAATCTCAAGATTTAACCCAAATTAACAGTTCAAGCTTATTAGAACCGTATAAAAGCTTATAAATATATTGCTATAAAAAATAAATTGTAATAAAGGTAATATAACAATATTCCTTAATGAAGACAATTAATGTTGTAAACTCTGGGCATTCTTCAACATGATTTGTTAAAAATTAATTGACATAATTGACGAGACAAAAGTACGTATCCTAAACAGCTCCAGGGCCGCTCGTAATTTAATGATTGATAATCGCATTCTTCGCCTCTTAGGTACTCAACACTGAAATGACTTTGGATTTTGAATCATCATCATCATCATCATCAACAACCCGTAATGTCCCACTGCTGGATTCGGGTGTCCTCTCAGGAGAGGGTTAAGACCGTAAGTCCCCACCCTGGCCGAGTGTGGGTTGAAGTCTTTGATCCTAATTCGACCATATTATAATGGGTGTAGTAAAAAGAGATCTATTATTTTGCCAATGGAAGGCTTTGGGTATCTGTATCTCGCGTTGTATAAGTTTGATTGGGTTGCACTGAATGACGTTAGAAAGGTGAGATTTCGCACTAAAAACATTCTGACAATTTAGTGATTAGTTGACTCAGTTTTAGCCTTCAATTTCATGCAAAAATAATGGATTGCTTTTTACTACAACTATTATTAGATGCGATCATAGGCTGAGTCTGGCATAATCCTCAAAATATTTTCATCATTATTCAATTATCATCAGCCCACCCCTGTCCACTGCTAGACACATACCTCTTAATAGGAAAGGCCTTTCTTATCTATTTCTGACTTTTGGCATATATCTTTTTACTGCACGGTTGGCCTAGTGACTTCAGTGGTCGCCACACCACTTTCTACTGCGCACAGTGTTGTAGGTTCGAACACTACATAGAACAATACTTTCAGTGATCCACAAATTTTAGTTCCGAGTCTGGGTGTTCTTTGTGTCCGTAGCATGTATGTTTATAAAGTTCTCCGCGACACAGAATATATATTCCCAACAAGGGCATTATGCGTCCGTAATGGTTTTTAGTGAGAGGCAGGCCTCACTAAAAACCTAAAGGTACAGTGACGATGTCTTTTATAAGTCTGATTGTTTTAAATTTAAACGGAAATTCTCGTTCATCATGATAAAACAGATCCTTAACAACTTTCAGTCACGGTTACACTCGTGTTCTCTTGTCTTCTACTTACAGGAGACAATCTGTTTTCAATAAAGTTTATCCAGTCATTGCAAAGATCAAACCAACATCGAAAATTTTTCGTACAAACGAAAATTTTCGTACATTAGACTACAAGATTTTTTCAGTACCTTATGAACAAAATATGCCAAATCAACATAATTCAGGAACAAATTACATAAAATTACTTAGAATTTGGAACTCTCGACTATTCAAAAAACGTTGTTAGAGTAAATTGTAATAGAAATGTATTTACTGTATTTCCATGAGCTCATTACACATTAGGATAATAGGTACTTTATTGTTTAGATCATAGAACGTAAAATCCTTTATAGCTCGACATCTCATTAACGAACCTGGATTAGTCAGTGAAATTTCACGGCGCCTGTTTTGTGTCTTTGAAAAGGCTTTCTAATTAGATCATGTCGAAGTGTTTTGATCTTTATACCCGATACATAAGGTCTATATACGTGTAACTGTTGTTTGTGGTTTACCAAATGTATCGTTGGCTAGTAAAGCAGTTGAAACCTCAGCGAAAATTTATGTAATGGCTGAATTTTGTGTGGAATGCGATTCCGAATAGGTTTTGTGTCAGTAGCAATATCGTTTGATAACTTGTTGCTTTAAGTGTGCTTATAAATTCTATTAAATGTATATTTTAAAAGATGTATATAAGTATGTTTATTTAGAAAAATATAAATATGCCATCAAAAACATAACTTGTAAAAACTCCATATAGAACCCAGTTCTTATACCGTAAAAAGTTGTAAGATCCATATAATAACAAGTCGGGTCATTTCATTTCAGTGTCGATTTTAACATTTAAAATCTATTATGTGTTAAAGAAATAGATTGACTACGGCCGAGATAGTAGAAAATGGTCTGAATTGATCCGAGAAAAGTATGATGCGGCCTTGCCACTTTTTTGCTTGACTTGGTGGGGGCACTCCGATGTACCCAGATGCGCGGTTGATGGCTGTGGGCTTTCCCCTATCACGTAAGAAAGCAAGGTGGGCATCAAATAAAAATCAAACTTTATCAAACTTTATCGCTGGTAAAGAGGGGCTCTCTTTACCAGCGATAAAGTATATTTTTGTTAGGTCAATGTTTTTCCTACCTTCCTCTTAGGGAACAAGTGCTGGCCTTGAAATCACTGCTTTAGAGTGGTAGAAATACTAAGTGGTTAGGTTCTTCTTTTCTATGCCGAGCAGTCAAAAATTGGAACTCCCTGCAAGCTCACGTGTTTCTTTTCTACCTATCCTAGAATCCATCGATTAAGGAAACGGGACATGAAAAAACATCTCACTGGGTCGCCATAATGTGAGTCCCCATTTTGCCTTTATTCGCAGTGACTGAGGTGACTTTTTGATTCTGCCCATGCTTGCCATCAGGCAAAGTTGGGACACCTAGGCAGGCGTAAAAAAAAATGACCAATCAGCATGTACACTTGAATTGAGCAATGCAGGACGGGCAAGTATTTTTAAAGTTTGGTATGTCTTTGTTTGATGGTATTGAATTATGACTTTCTTTGTATGTCGAGGTTGACATACATTAGTCATAGAGGAGTTACTTAATACTGATATTCTCAGCAGCCATGTTATCATTAGTTAAGCCGGCCCATATTCCCGAAGCGTGTCTCTCCCATGAAAAAAGTATCGTCTAAAAATAATCTGACGGAAAGGAACAACGTTAATTCGTCCTAATTCTAACTCATTTTGATTGAAGGTCTCATTTCCTCGCTCCTAACACTCCAGTATCAGTGTCATCCTTTACCGTCGTGTAAGTTTAATGATGTAACTTGACCATCGGGTCAAAGGGCCTTCGGGACCTCCGTCCCTCATTTGACCGCCATTGTTAATACCCTTGACGTTTTGTTTTTTTTTTCAACCACGGCTATTGTAAAATAATATTTTCCTTCAATATTATACTCCCATTAAATGAAGTCAAATGTACTATTCCCTTTTTTTAGGGTTCCGTACCCAAATGTAAAAAAATGGAACCCTTATAGATTCGACATGTCTGTCTGTCCGTCCGTATGTCACAGTCACTTTTCCGAACTATGCTGTTGAAACTTGGTAAGTAAATGTATTCTGTGAACTGCATTAATATTTTCACACAATAATAGAAAACTAAACAATAAATTTTTGGGGGTTCCCGATACTTAGAGCATACTTGAAACTCAAAAAATTTTTTTTACGTGTGAAGTAATACGTGTGAAGTATCTATGGATAGGTCTTCAAAATGATATTGACATTTCTAATATTTTTTTAACTGAATAGTTTGCGCGAGAGGCCCTTCCAAAGTGGTAAAATGTGAGTAAATTCTAAAATAAGAGAATGATAAAAGTAAAAAAAATATGAAATGTACATTACCATGCAAACGTCCACCGAAAATTAGTTTGCACGAAATCGTAAGTAGTTTTATTTTAATACGTCATTAATCGTAAACCGCAATTTACCTTTCATTCAATCAATACACTATTATTATATCATCGATCAAAGTTACAACGAATTACAAGAACTTTTATATGACGTTACTTGCTGCTACGGACCCCTTCATGGGTGAGTCTGACACTTGGCTACTTTTTTTTACCTTCCGACAGTGTTTTAATACTTTTTAGCCCTATATTGACTATCAGCGCCAAACCACGCATATAGAAGAGGATAATATATCTAGCGACCTTGTGGTGTGGTAGGTTTGTTGACTATAGGATTTCTATTTAAAATGTGAACTAGATTTACTGTAGCGCGAATAACAGCGATTATTTCCTTCTACTAGTCGTCACCCACATTTATTTATAGCACAATATAAACACAACATAGTTTATCATTGTATTGATTCCTTCCACTATAACTGTGTGATCCCTTTGAATTTCAACACTCATTGTGTAAAAATAAGCCTTGGGTAATCCGGTTCCAATCCGGTCGAATATGGCCGTACTAATTCAACCGTGTCTGACCAGCAGATGGGTCAACATAGATTTTCATATAAAATAATGTATGTGTAAGTACATTTAAAGTATAAAACAGTGAACTAACGAGTCCAGATTCGACTTTAAGACGATAGTACCCGGAAAAAAGTAAAAAATATGAGTACTAAAGTAAATAAATAAATATTTAGCAATATTTCTATAAAGGCATTTAAAGTAAGTTACAAACCGCGATTTAAAAGGAAACCGAACAAAGTATTTATTGAAAATATATTTTGGTTCATTTGCAAATGAATAGACCCAATGAACAAACACTTTTGTCAACTCGGCAGATTTAAAAAAGAATTATCACAAAAACCGCGCGAACTACTCAAACGTAAGCTCCAATGAATTGGAAAGTAAATTAAAAATAAATTATGCAAACTAAGTCTGTTTTAAAAACAAATTATCGTAAATAGAATTGCTTTCGTGATGTAAATTTTTAAAAGCTTTCAAATTAAGTTACAATGTTACCCAGTATTTCATTAGCTTCACAAAATAGGAGTACCATGTTTTTTCTTCCCTGCCGTTTTTAGATATTTTTATGCAGTTATCTTACGGTAGAATAAATATTCACTTAGAAAAAAAAGCAGTCAAGTGAGAATCGGACTCGCCCATGAAGGGTTTCGTTGAAGCAAGTAACATCATATAAAAGTTCTTGTAGTTCGTTGTAACTTTAATCGATGTTTTAATTTAATTAATGTTGATTAAATAAAAGGTAAATTGCGGTTTACGATTTATGACGTTTTAAAAAAATAAAAATAACTAGATCTCCTTCAAACCAATTTTCGGTAAAAGATTGCATGGTAATGTACAACATATATTTTTTTTAGTTTTATCACTTTCTTATTTTAGAAGTGGAGGGACACACATTTTACCACTTTGGAAGTGTCTCTTGCGCAAACTATTCAGTTTAGAAAAAAAATAAAAAAAGCGGCCAAGTGCGAGTCGGACTCGCTCATGAAGGGTTCCGTACCAGCAAGTAACATCATATAAAAGTTCTTGTAGTTCGTTGTAACTTTCATCGATGTTTTTATACTAGTGTATTGATTGGATGAAAGGTATATTGCGTGTTACGATTTATGACGTATAAAAAAAAAACTACTCACTAGATCTCGTTCAAACCAATTTTCGTTGGTAGTTTACATGGTAATGTACAACATATTTTTTTTTTAGTTTTATAGCTCTCTTATTTTAGAAGTTAGAGGGGGGGGGACACACATTTTTCCACTTTGGAAGTGTCTCTCGCGCAAACTACTCAGTTTAGAAAAAAATGATATTAGAAACCTCAACATCATTTTTGAAGACCTATCCATAGATACCCCACACGTATAGGTTTGATGAAAAAAAAAATTTTCAGTTTCAGTTCCAAGTATGGGGACCCCCAAAATGTATTGTTTTTTTTCTATTTTTATATAAAAATCTTAATGCGGTTCACAGAATACATCGACTGACCAAATTTCAACAGTATAGCTCTTATAGTTTCAGAAATAATTGGCTGTGACATACGGACGGACAGACAGACAGACAGACAGACAGACAGACAGACAGACAGACAGACAGACAGACTTGACGAATCTATAAGGGTTCCGTTTTTTGCCATTTGGCTACGGAACCCTAATGATATTAGAAACCTCAATATCATTTTTGAAGACCGATCCATAGATACGATAATACCCATACGTGTGGGGATACGTATGGGTTTGATGAAAAAAAAATGTTTAGAGTTACAGTTCCAAGTATGGGGAGCCCCCAAAAATTTTTTTTTCCATTTTTTTGTGAAAATCTTAATGCGCTTCACAGAATACATCTACTTACCAAGTTTCAACAATATAAGTTCTTATGGTTTCGGAAAAAAGTGGTTGTGACATACGGACGGATAGACAGACAGACAGAACGAATCTATAAGGGTTCCGTTTTTTTGCCATTTGGCTACGGAGCCCTAAAACGACACCTCTCTGATTTGTTTCCACATTTCTTCCCAGAGTGAGTCTGATAAAATGCCGTCGTCTTCTAGTTGTAAAGTCCTACATAAAAACATCTGTAAAAGATTTGTTTAAATATCACCATCATCATCATTTACGCTATTTAACCAAGATTTGCAATACTATAATCCCTCCCTGCTGGTTTTACGTCTTCTTTCTCTTCCAACATCTTCTTCCCAGGTTCTTCCTCTTTATCTCTTAATCTGTTTCAAGACCGCTCTACTTAAAGAAGCACGTTGACGTGCAATATAGTGCATAGATACTGCTTGTATACCTTATCATAAAATTAAAAGCTGTAAAATGGAGTAAAAATGTCTTACATATTTTGTTAACTTCTGGATTAAGTAGCAGTTTAGTACAGACAATTTTATAAATAAGTTTTCGAGTTTAATCACTTTAGTATTGGTCTAATACGTCCAGTATCTAGCAATGTAGTAGAAGAAACGAAAAAGCCTGAAACTTCTGAACTAAAGTTTTCTCATATATCGCTCTTATTACGTCAGTACGAGTTTAGAAAGTTGAGTGCGATAGTTCCTACAAAAAGAAACTACCTTCACCAAAATACCGATAGCGACACTATCTTCGCGATGTATGCTAGTTGAATCCAATTGATCGACTATTGAATGCTTATTCCCAAGATACAAGTGTCACGAGTATCTGTCGAATTTCTATCGACATTCGCTAACGCTATTATTTTAATTGACTATGTGACCTTAAGGTTAAAATCACCAAGGGTAAGCAATGACGGCGCGGTTGGGCCTAGATGGGTGACCGTTTATGGCATTATATGTAATGCGCGTTTCCGTGATTCGGAGGTCACGTTAAGCAGTCGGTCCCGGTTGTTATCATGAGATAGCAGTCGTGAAGCTTAATTGGAGGCCTTCGGGCGGCTTAAAAACATCCAACAGTAAGATTACGTAACCACAACGTGTCTTGCCAGTCCCCAACCCGCACTCGGCCAGCGTGGGGACGAATGGCCTTAACCCTCTCCTGAGAGGAGACCAGAGCCCAGCCGTGGGACGTTATGGGTTGTTGATGACACAGAATAACAAATTGTGGGATTTGAACCCACAACCTTTGGCTCAGTGAAATATTCTGACTGTATCTTCACAATATATATATGAAAATTTAATGTATGTTCAAAGAAATTTAGCAAAGTTTCCTAAACTTAGTGATGTTCATTCGGTAAATACCAGAAATAAACATAATCTTTGTGTTCACGTCACTCGTCTCCACAGAGTAGGCAACTCGTTCATGGGACAATGTATACGCTTTTACAATAAACTCCCTATTGCTATTAGGAATTTGCCATTAAGGAAATTTAAGAATACCATTAAATCTAAGTTATCCGCAAAGGGATATTATACCATAGCAGAATATATTGTTGATAAAACCGCCTGGGATTGAGCTGCCCATTCTGCACATGCTGTTTATTGAATGTTTAAATTTATTTTGATGTGACGATGATTTATGATTTAAATTTACATTATACATTTAACATTTAACAAATTAATCTAAATTTTTGCCATTGTTGACAACTTTTGAATTATTATCTTTAATTATTATAATTGTGACAATTGTAATTATCGCATTTAAGAATATTGTCTGGACTTTAAAAGAGACTGTGATCCCTGAGTTTGTTTCGTCCTTTCTTCTCAGGGCTAGTCCAGTTAGGAAAGGCCGAACTCATCTGCTCAAAAAAAAAAGTTTAACTTGCAAAAGTGTTCATGTAACCTAATTGCAGAATAAATTATTTCATTTCATTTCATTTCGCAGTAGTGGTGACCGCTTTAACCGCTAGGACAACTTACTGTACATATCATTGGTTTCCAATAATGTTCACGTTTATAGAATGTCAACTTGGCTAGGGCCTCATAATACATCTGACCTTGTGAATAAACATTAAGGTCTGTGAAAATTAAACTCTCAGTCGTTCTTATTCGATCCCTATTTGCGTGTTCTACTAAGCGCGGTTTTTTTAACACTTAATTAGAATCACTTATAACTAATTATGTAAACAAACATGGGAAGTCAATTTTAAGGGACTTGTTATTGTTCTATGAAAATAAATATTTGTACACGTACTTTGACTGATTATGTGATAATTTTGCACCTTAGAGCTCACGTGATGATGAAACCAAGAGTTAAATACAAAAGGAAACTATAGAAAGGGACAACCTAATGCTAAGTAAATACACCCAGATACGAATCCGGCCTTCGAGTCATCTTCTACTCTGCCTGATGGAAAGCATGAGCATAATCATCATTGGGCTTCCGGTCTCGCAGTCACTTACAAAATACAACAGCACAAATGCTATCATTTTTTTTTATTCGGACCATTCGCACTGAAATCAGCGTTTCTCTAATCTAATACCTTTGAAACTTTATTTCAACCGTGAAAAGTGCGGAATCGTGCTGTCACTCCTGTTATGTTATGCTTATGAGTTCAAGCATAGCTATAAAAGCTTGTTTAGTTTAGTAAAGAATTCGATACACGTGCTTCGGATTATCCGCCATTGTTCCAATTTTTATGTACCAAGGTGAAAACATGAAAAAATCATATAAAAAGAGGACCATTAGTTACTTCCTCTGCCACTTAATGACGCTTTTTGTTGTTGCCTTTTTTATTGTGCTTGCGAATATTGTAGACCTTGACGTAACAATTCTTGATGTCGCTGTTTCAGACTTTATTTTGTGTTATAGTTCAACAAACAAAAATTGACAACTGTATACAAGATTAGTGTAAAGATAGGCCTATATACTGCAGTGGATTGTTAACGGATGTTGCTGATGATACAAGGTTATGAATTTATTAAAGCTTTTTCTCTTATTTATGCAATAAATTTAAAGACATTTAAAATTTATTGTAGCTTGCTCAAAATATAGAAAACATAGTTTTGTGTCCTAGTAATGTACATATGAAATGCTTACTAGCATAATGTAAATATGGTTTCAAAAATATGCAGTTGCATCCATGCTCTTAGTCGGGACGTACTCGTGAAAGATTAAAATGACTGAAATTGCACTGATAGTTAATTAAAAAAATCTTTGTATCTTACTTGTAAAATGAATACTTACTACAATTGTACAATGTAATGAATACAGTTAGTAAGTAGGAGTATTAGTTATATCATAAACAGGCGGTTACTTGAAGCAACCATCTACTTCCATGATGAATTGTAAGTCAAGAGTCAGAAGCTGACATAAATCGTCCTTTTTTTAGGACAACTCTCTCATCAGGAGACCTTATATCGCTAAAACAAACACAAAAACCTCTAGACTAAAAATAACTATAATTGGATTACATATAGTGGTGTCATATGTGGGGCTTGAACCAAAAACACTCAGGGATTAAACCTCTACGTCATCCGTGCAGTTAATTCGTTTGGCCTTATAGCATTGATCACCCAGGTGGGAGTACACTCTTGGCGAATGTAAAAATATGTATATATATATAAGCAGTAAATGAATTCATTGCAATTTGCCTACTTTCATGTTCAAGGATTCATATTCAAATGAACTTACTATTGAGATACGCATATTAGGTATTCTTTTAGGTACTAGTAGGTCATCGAGATATAAATATATCAAACGACTCCACACCGCCTATGTCGGTTATCGTAGTAAAAAGTAGCCTAGGTCCTTTCTTAGGATTTAGATTATGTTTCTACAATTTCATTTAAATTAGTGCAGTTTGTCAGACAGACGCGTCCGAAGAGTTTATTTTATACTATAGTATGTAGTAATATTTATCAGCATGGTTTTCAACAACAACCACTGTAAAACGTCATTGTAAAGTAAGTAGAAAACTCCCGCAGTGTTGACTTATAAACTGCGAACTTGTACGATAGGGCTGTATTCAACCCAGTTTGATAAAGTGCTACAAACGTAACAACTTAACAGGTATACGTCAGCTTGATGTGCAGCTCTCATTTCCTTCGAACTTGCTGCAGGTAACTAGTTTTGTTTCCCCTTCTATTTGTTACACTATCACTATCTACGATGAATTTTAACAGATACTCTATAAAACGAAGTGATCTATAGCGGCTAGTTGTTAAAACACAAGTTAGTAGTTTTGACGCAACCAGTGTATCTATAATCAAACCACAGATTTTTTAAATTTTGAATAGAATATAATAGAATATATAATAGAATAATCTCTTCCAGGCAACCTTTGGATGGATATTTCGACAGAAGAGAAAGAATAAATTTAAAAGGCTTTTAGTTTCCACAAGTCGAACCGCATTTCTACATTAATTAGATATTCACTGTTTTAGGAAATACTGCCGATCTGGTTATTATAAGGCCTTTACTTTCCATTTTGTTGACGCGGTGAAAAATTCCTTCAAATCTACTGGTCTTTTCGGACTAAGGAACGTGAAGTATGTGGTGATTTTATTAAAAGCCACCCTGACTGTTGCCTTCTGGTGTCCTACTCTGAAAAGATCCGTACCATGTTATTTCAGGTCAAATACCAAGCCTGTATTCCGTCCTCGATTTCAAAACTTTTAGTTATTGCTATAAAATAATTATCTAGATAATATACTCGTACAGGACCATGTTTCTCCTAATAAGGTGATAAAACAGAAAATGAAAAAGTACGAAGTACTACGCGCTAGTCTCTTCTATTTATATTGAGATTGTATTTCAAATCCGAACTGAATATCTACTCCAGTTATATTGGTTGTATTATTGAATACTCGATCCAATCTTGATCTCGGTAATAAAGGGGATGTCGAACACACAGGGTGTTCGGCATCCAGGGAGAATATGACAATCGCACAAAGCATTATTGTACTGGGTGTATGGCTATGTTCCGGCTAGACTCTTGAGACTCTTGATGAACTTATGTATTACTAGCTTTCCGCCCGCGGCTTCGCCCGCGTGGAATTCGTTTATATTGCGCGACACGGTAAGGGTAGATTAAACAAACTTACATAATTTTATGTTTGATAATAAGGAACTTCGACACAAACTTTCGTCCCCTATTTCAAACCCTTCTACCTTTATTTTCGCGATAAAAAGTATCCTATGTCCTTTTCCAAGTTCAGTTCTATCTCCATACCAAATTTCATCAAAATCGATTCAGTGGTTTAGGCGTGAAAGCGTAACAGACAGACAGACAGACTGAGAGTTACTTTCGCATTTATAATATTAGTAGGGATAGAGACTAGTAAATAGGAGTCAGTCACACACACCTACATACATATACTAACGTCTTTATACCCGAAGAGACAGATACATACAATCACTTATGACTTTCTAATTACATACATAATAAATTAGACCCGGACACAGAACAAACGATCTTGCTCATCACACACGGTATTAGGCGAGCAGTCAGAGTCATTACCCACAAAACCGTTACAGAAGAAAATATTGTAGTTATAATCTATAATACCTACACTACATGAACTACGCAATGATAATGAACGCTAACCTTCATCAATCTTACTCAGCCCCTATTGCTGGAAGCGTAATGCTAACTGTCCTATCTAAGGCTCGCCAGCAATACACGTTAAAACAATTGTGACAAGAGAATTATTCATTATCCCTACTAATATTATAAATGCGAAAGTAACTCTGTCTGTCTGTTAGGCTTTCACGCTTAAAACACTGAACCGATGTTGATGAAATTTGGTATGAAGAAAAACTGAACTTGGGAATGGATATAGGCATGGTTTTTGTTGCTTGTATGTCGGTTATCGCGGTAAAATACTTTTTACCGTGATAACCGACATACACGCGGGCGGAGCCTAGTAGATTATAAGCTTTATCCATTATTATAATTTTTCAGGTGTAGTAAAAGAAATCTATTTTCTTGCATGAAATTGAATGCTGAAACTGAGTTAACTAATCACAAAACTAGTCAACATAGATATGACTGTGTAATTTAAGTTGACGTATTTACAATTTTTAACAAGCAACAAAAACCAGTTCTCTAGAGGTTTATTTTCTTTTTTATAGCCAATTCCCAGTGGTCCATAATTTGAAATTTAATTTTAAATCATAAGGCTGGTTAATACTTTTCGTTTTTAAGACTTGGCATTCAGCCACAGATACAACTTTTAATTAGGAGAATCTCCTGAGATTTGAGACTTCACGAGGCGACTAGATTCTTAGCATTGTATGAAATGTTAGTATAGGACTTTCCGCTTAGGATTGAATTTCTATTATAACCTTTTATTTAACTTATGTACACAATGTACATATGTTAAATAAAAGATTGTATATATTCATAATGTATAGCACTAATCTTTGAAACTAAATCAGAACCAGTTCAAAAACTTGTATCAATCAGGTAGCTGAAATGTTACGAAGTACAAATAAACGTCTAGTGTTAATGCTTTCGTGTCAAGTAAGAAAACTGACAGGATTTTCTCGGTACTTTTTGTAGAAAAATAGTAGGTGAACTGTGACTGAACTGTGAAAATTGTGATAGGAATAATTTTGAGTAATAATAGGAGTCAGATTGCTTGAAGATATAAAGAAAAATATTAATGATAATATTATATGCACATACTAGCTTTCGCTCGCGTCTCCACCCGCGTGTATGTAAAAAGTAGTCAACGAGAGATGTCCTTTCTCAGACCAGACCAGACAGACAGACAGGCATATACTTAGTTACTTGCGCATTTATACCTAATATTAGTGAGTAATATTAAAAGGATCCAATTTATCACTTTAAGTATAACACACTGTGATATTTTGTCGCAGTCTCTGGAATGTATTCGTAGGTATTAGCAGATTTCATATCTTTCGTGAAAATCCATATGAATAACATACGACGCCATCAAACATATATTTAATACACCCCAATAATTTTGTATTCGAGGCACAATCGTCGTAAGAATACAATTTACACAGCCAATACTCCTTGTGTAAATATTGTATGGACGCTTTTGTATTTGAACAATGTGTTATGAACTCTTTTGGAAACGTCAAAGAATAGCCTATATCATTTCTCAGGCTGGAGACTATCTGTGTATATCTGTAATTTCATTCAAACCGATGCAGTAGTTTTTAGACGGGATAATTAATAAAGTTATTCAATATATATAATAAATAAATAAATAAAGTGATGTTGTAGCAAAAATATAGGTATTCTCAGGATATTTAAGGATATTTCGAACAAAACCATCTATTAATATTATCTATATCTAGTTAAATGTACGAGTATGTTGGTAAACCAAAGGGATTGTCGGTATATCGTGCAGTTTGGAACTTTGAAAGTTCAATGTTTCATGGCTATTCATTTTTATTTACTTATTGTTTTAAAAGTAACACAGTAGTTAACATAGCGAAAAGTTGATATTTGTTTGTGTTTTATATATAATAATAATAATAATAAATAAATATTTTGGACATCTTACACACAACGCCATCTAGTCCCAAACTAAGCAGAGCTTGTATTATGGGTACTAGGCAACTGATATAGATAAATAAACATACTTTTTCTTTTGTCAATACATACATATTATACATAGAAAACACCCAATCTCCGAAACTAATATTTGTGGATCACACAAACATTTGGTTCGACTCGGGAATCGAACCCGAGACCTCTTGATCAGCAGCCGCATACGCTAACCACTGCGTCAACGAGGCATATGGGCAATATTTTACCAATTTTCTACATTATTTGTGTTAATACGATGAGCGGTCATCCATAAATTTGGATATGAAGAAAAATTATTATATAATTAATTACGACAGTTTATAAATAATAATAAATAGGAGAAGAAAACCAACCTAAAAATGACAACATTTATCCTGTCGTATTTCGTTGGTGAGTGCTAGACCATAGGTCCAATTATGCAGAGGCATCTTACTAGGCCGCCCTAGTATGGGTAATGCTGCATTGTATGCACTTATAATGAGGATGGTGACCACAACTCTTGGATTCTAATCATGCTTACCATTAGGCAGATGAGAAACACTTTGACAGGCATCAACATAAAATAAATTAAGTTTATAAATGGCAAAACCTATAAAATATCTTAGTCTGAACAAAACGTTAATTCAGTTACGAAGCAAACCAAAGCATTTCCATTTTATAAGCATAGCCAAGTAAAAGTTGAATACATTTTTTGATATTCTAATTCCCGTTTTAAACAAAGATTTAAGTCATAAAACGGAGCGAGTTTCTGCTCTGGAACCATAAAACAAAACATTTCATATTTGCTTATGTGCAAACATCGTTTTTGAGCGAGGATTATTGCTGCCGACAGCCTTTACCGAACCTCAACGGGATGTTCACCGTAATTGTTCTCTCTAAAGCGGATTTTGAACAAGCTTATGAATACAGTGCTGATGTGAGTACTCATATATTTACATGTTATAAAAGATAATGAGTCTGTTTGGGTAACCCCTATCTGCCAGAAACTCGGTGCCTTCAAATTTATTTGGCATTATACACTTGACATGATCTTTTATGAACGAACATTTCAAAGACATAAAAATATTTTGGTGTAATATCTGTCCCAACATTTAAATGCATTTTTCGAGGTAGAACTTAGAGCCACGCTGATTTCAACATGAATAGGCTGACTCTACTACTACCCTCACACAGAAGAGCAATCTAAAATCACAGCATTCTCGCTGTATTTCGTTGGCAGCTTGAGACCGGCGGCCTTACGATGCCGAAGCATCGCACTAGACCACTATAGCGTGGTTCACCATGCTGCATTATCGGTACTCAAATAAAGGATGGTGACCCCTCCTCATGGATTCTACTCATGCTTTTCATCAGACAGAGTAGTCTTTTGGTGGGTTTAAATTAAAAAAAATTAATCTTATTTGAAATAAAAAAAGACATCAAGCTTGACATTTGACAAAGTTAGAATTCAAAGTTAAATATTTTTGCCATAAAGAGTCTGTCTATCTTTGACTATATATGTAACTAAGAATCATGTTATTTGTACTCGTAGTTTGAAATGCGTTTAATACAAATTTAATGTCTGAAGGCCGAATCTTAATTGTTAAATACATAATTATAATAACAGTAGTTTTTACTTTTCTTTATCTTTATTCTATGGCGATTAAAATATATAGTTCTACAGAACTCCATATCTCTTTTTAGCTGCATCAATCTTTATAAATTAAGCATTTGTAAGAGAGAATTTAAGAATTAATTGTAGGTACTATAAGTTTTCTCAACTTTTAACTACACATAATAGACTAAATCAATATTCAAGTTTACCTTACTATAAGTCTGAATATTGATTTATTGTGTTTTATAATAAATACTATATAATTTTAAACACTGTAGAGGTTATTCGTGTCTCTGTCTGCACTGTACTGTTCTCTGTATGTATGTCAGATATGTTTTCACGGCTAAACCGATTCACCAATTTAAATGAAATTTCGCGTGAAGTTATTTTGATTCTTAAGAAAAGACATAGGCTACTTTTTATTACGATAACCGACATACAGGCGCTGAATTTGTTCAATCGTGTCTTTTTAGGCCTCCTAAATTCTCTAGTCCATAGACATAACATATTCAATTAACTATCTATCAAAGGAATTTTCTATACAAAAATTAGTTTTCTTATTCAAATAAGTATATACTTTGATCGTTGGTAACTTTCAATAGTCAGTAATTACTTTAATAAATAGATCATTAAATATATATAATAGCCATTTATTGAATGAGCAATGTTTACATCTCCCATTATTTACGTAACTTAATGATTAATTGGTAAAAAACCATATGCTCACCGTTAGTCCACTTTATGCCATATTTTTGCAGGTATCATGCATCTTCTTTTTATTCTTTATTATATACCTTATTGCTGAAAGCAATCTCTTCCAGGCAACTTTTGGGTGGAAGAAAGAAAAGTTCAATTCCACTTAGAATATTTATTAGCTTTAGCTGATTTTATTCGTTTTTAGAAAGTAGAATTGACATAGGAATAAAGTAAATGCTAACAGTATTACGAATTGTTCGCAGAACTGTCCGCAGTGCTCGTCGAGTTTAAATTTCTCTAAAGAGAAAAAAAATACTGTCCATATTCAGTTTCACAACTTTCACGTTCTGGTTTTAAATATCTTTTGTTCACATTAAAAAAAAACTTTGTATAAGTTTCCTTTCGAGTCTGTTGCAAAGTTTCATGGAAATTAATCGAGAATCAGGACTTTCTGTTCATACTTGAAAGAATTAATGATCCTTAAAATAAGAGCGCCGTTCGTTACTGACTGAAACTTCTAAATAATCAAGGTTATGGAACGTGATTCATGCCTTTAAATTTTAACCGACTTCAAGAAAAAGGAGGAGGTTCTTAATTCGTCGGTTTTTTTTTTAATGTATATTTAGCGATAATTTCGTTGTTTATGAACCGATTTCAAAACTTATTTTTGCATCTGAATGTAAGCTATTACAGGTGGTCCCATCGTCATCATATTGGGTTCTGATAATGGGATCCCAAGGAAATCGAGGGAACTCCTCAAATATCATAGTCACAATTGTCGCGATGGGTTCTCGGAATAGTTTTTCTTTGAAGTCGGGTTCTTTTTGTTTAAATTATAAGATATATTTTTGTTTTTAATATTTAACAAAAAAAGTATGCTACTCCTGTGCTTGAGGTCTCGGTCAAATCTTAGGTCGGACAGAATGTTAGTATGATCTACAGATTCTTTTAGAGAGTTTAGGTGTTTTCTATGTATAAAATATATGTTTTCACAAAAAAATATCAGTCAGTCTAGCTTTCATAGTGCTCTCTCTCTACTTAGTTTGAAGCTAGATGGATAGAATTAAAATGTTATTATCGTCAGAGAGAGAGAGACCTTTCGGCAACTTGCGTCTGTTATTGTAACCACCATCCGTTTATTCTCAGAGAATTTTTATTTACATACTGCGCTATGTTTCCTATTTAAGTATGCTCTTTCATTCTTAATTTTATTGTAAAATTATTTTTCATTATTTTTTTTATATACTTCCCAATTTGAATTGTCAACTTCTAAAAACCTTTCCCACAAAATTTCCCTCATCCTATTGCATCATACTCGTATGTCCATATCACGATGACTTAATCTCTCTGAACTCTCTTAAAACTTTCAATATCTGTTGTCATTGGAAATAGACCGTCTCATACACAATCCAAACAGTATAACATATTTAATCTGTTCTAGCTGTTTGGTTGATATCGAGATACTGTGCCAACAAGTATGTGACATCGCGGTATGTTACGGTAAACTTATCTGGAGGACGCGGGCACAATCTATGTGATGTTTGTAGAGGTTCAAGTCACAGGACAGGAGCGGGTTTTTACAATTTAATTTTATATGTTAACACGATTACAAATATCAACTTTTGTACCCCGTAATGTAATCCATCGATCGTACTATACAAGCAGGTTCTATTACTTATTTCTCTAAAGAATTTAAAGTCGAATGTGTTGTACAAACACGCTAGTCTTTTAATTTGAAGGGGTTCAAGGCTCAGAAGCTAGCAAGTCAGGAGTAAATATAATAAATATTTCCGACATCCTACACACAACGTCATCTGCGTAATGTCAAATAAAATATAAATTGAAATCCTACTTTTTTAAAAACTACAGAGCAAAATAACAAATTTACTACCTGTTTAGCGACATAGACCAACAACGAGCATTGTCTACAAACCGTATAGGTTTTCTCTAATGCTTATGTATGAGAAATAAATTTAAAAAATAAATAAAAATAAAACTAGTCCCAAACTAACTAGAGCTTGTATTATGGGTACTAAACAACTGATATAAATCCATAAACATACTTTTTTTTTGTAAATACATACATATAATACATAGAAAAACACCCAGACTCCGAAACAAATATTTGCGGATCACACAAATATTTGGTCTGGGTCTGACCCGGGAATCGAACACGAGACCTCTTGATCAGCAGCCGCATACGCTAACCACTAGTCTAGTGGTTAGCGTATGCTGCGGTCTAGTGACTAGACCCACAAGGTAATAGTAAGTAGTGTTGTTGTTTTCTATTTAAGAGGTCATCAAAGTCGACTGGAATTCACGAGGATTTATCTGCTTTGCAATATACCTAATTGTGATTAATACTGTCCGGTTTAGTCGATAATATTCTGAGAGATGCCAGCCCCTTTAAGCTAATAATATTCGGTGAGTGATTTCATACCACAACAAATAGACAAGGTACCTTTTTCAAGATAAATTACATTTAAATGCAGATAACAATGGCGGTACAGTATTTTTATAAAGCGATAGATTCCTATCTATGTTTAGATCCTGTGAAAAATCCTCCTTTCACAGGATCTACACATTTTGCGAGGATTCTCCTGATCACGAAGTTTCCCGAAGTTGAAGTACTTATGCGGCTACTTAAGAAAGTAAACAGACAAATTTTTACGATTATTGCGTAAGAGCGCCAACGAATAAAACAATGAATTTTTAAATTACTAAAGCACCTAAAAAATTAAGAGCTTAACATTATTTTTAACAAACACATTTATTTAACTAGCTATAAAAAACCGCAATAAATTTAAACTCTCAGAATGATTTTACAACAAAGCAGTGATCATAACTCTCGACTTTCACATAAACACGACACGAGAATTCATCTTGTTTTTTTTTCAAAGCTTGTTTTTTATAATTAAATCTTTAAAACGGTTTCTTAGTCATATATAATGTTTTTATTGCAAATTATATTTATGATAACTACTAATGTCTTTTTTTGTTATATTTCTCGTAAAGAAATGTATTGAAATATACTTTACAGATTAGAAAGGGTTGAAAGTCCATAGGACGTTGAACTGTTGTAATAATTTCATAAGCATTGCATCTTAGTGAAGGGGAATCGAGGGCACGGCAATGTGGCATTTGATGAAAATATAGCTTCTAGTTGTAATATACAATTCTGCCTCTACAAGACTTTGATTACGCTTGGTTTATTAATTAAGTTTATTCTGTAATTTGATTTATTTATGTAAGTATTAAAAAAAATCGTGGCTTAGAAACATCGTAAATGATATTATTTAATTAAACTATTAGTGACAGTTCTGTTTTCGGAAAGCCAAACCAGCCCAATACCACTGCAATTATCTGAATATAAATAATAATATAAATATAATTATCTGAAACAACTTACTACTAAGAATCGGGCGTTGGTAGCTGTGCCACAGTGTTAAACTTTTGCAGCTATCATCGTTACCATTTTATTTTAATTTTTATTGCTTTTCAGTTCCAAGTAAATGTTCTTTTTTCTACAAGTCTAAGTAATCAAGAATATCTAAATTATAGCACTTAATTCGTGCAAATGTACTAAAACACTCCAATAATATTTTTAGCTCAACTCCTACGTCTTGTGCCAAACGTTGACATCTTTATATCATTGTTCCACCGTCGTCCGTCTACACAAAGGGTGTCTCTCCACCGTTAGTTTTGTTAATGCAATCGACTATTGTGTTTGCATGTATGTCATCTTGTTTCTGAGATTGCGTGTGAAAAAAGACGAGACTTGTTCATTGACTGGTTCGTTCTGTACGGGAATTTATTTCATATTTGGTTTTGTTCTTCTGTGATATTCAGGTTACTGTTTTATTGCAATTTTTCTACCTTTAGGTGCTTACGAATAATGACATCACTTGTGTTGCCTTCTAAACCTGTGCTTTTATATCAACCAATGTTTTTTTTCCAAGTATTTTTAATAGTAGTTTAATAGTATTTTTAAAAGTAATAACTGCCACTATTACTATTCTGCCTGATGGAAAGCATGTGTAGGAACAAAGAGTGTGGGCCACCATCTTAAATGCAAATGTGGACAGTGTAGAATTGTGACCCTCACTTATGGCGGCTTAAGGAGATGCTCTTTAACGTCTTTTTTCTAATTTAGCCTTAACTTTTCCTAACTTTCTTCATTCTTTTGAACGCTTGAAGCGTAATAGCAAATAATAGTACTAACTGAATTGTGCTTAAAAGAAGTCGTGTGTACAGGTGAGAAGATCTCTAGAAAATAATACTAGATAAGAATTAATATTCACATTCCTTTGTTGTTATTTTGTACCTGCGAGTAACGCCGCGGGGCAAAGCTAGTCTAAAAAAGTAGCATAAGTTACTCTTTATATCAGCAGTTATCTGCCATAGAAAGTACAGTTAACATTGGTCCAGCCGTTCCAGAGATTAGTAGGAACGAACAGACAGACACACAAAATATGGAAACAATGTATTTTTGATGTAAGTAACGTGTATATTTGATGTTAGTACTTTCATATGCAAAATTATTAATTTAGAATTACAATAGAGATTTCATTTTTATTTATTGGTATAGAAATAGATTTAAAGCCATCAAATAAATTTCATACAATTGAGATAACAACGAATGTAGACGATGTCAAAATTATTATCATATTCTAGCAGAAAAGATTTCTAGAAACATTTTGAAAAATAGCAAGACATAAAAGTCTACATGCGCCACAATGTATTTCTAAGACGAAAGGACTTAGCTCTCCGTCTTTTTACGCTAAAACTGTAAAACGTGAAGTAAAGCTTTGTTGTACGGATTTTGTTGAATGTGCTTTTATTTTTATGAAATGTTCTTGAAAGTTGTCATGCTTGTTTTGTGTTACAAAGACGTACAGCATAATATTATTGTTAGAGATGACTTATTGTGGAATACATTTACCGTGGAGAATATGGTTTGATATTTTTTATGTTAAGTTATAAAATATTTAAATCTCTAGAAAGTATTCAACATTGTAAGTGTGCAGAATGTAGGCATGTTAATCATGACATAATACAATTTATTTTGATTTAGTGAAAAATGTAATGTATTTTTGAAAAGATTTTAAAGTTTTAATAATTTAACGATATTTGTTTGCCAAATAGATACTTGAATTATTCTTTTCGGTTCTTGAGTCGAGATCAGGCCAGGTGGAGTGACGATTTGAGAAAGACGACTGGCAGGAGCTGGATGCGAAAAGCCAAGGGTTTAAACTAAAGGCGTACAATTGGAGAAGTCTATGTTTAGCAGTGGACTGTGGTAGGCTGACATGATGATAACTTAGCAAATGACTACACACTACACTTCCGAACCACACAAAGGTAGGGCATATTTATTGAACAAATTTAATAAAAGTTTTCATAAACTTTGTAACACTACATCATGTTCTACACACATTCGAATACCTAGAATAGTTATTTGTATTAACCAATGTGTGACAATCTGTGTGATAAAACGAATCATAACTTATAAAACAAACATTCACGTTGTTTTGACACTATTCCATGTATACCTTTCGTTCCGAAACAAATTTCAGCATTGTTTGCTATTGGGGTGTTTTTCAAACATAATCAAATTGAAAACTTGTATGTCGTCGCAAAATAAATAAAGGGTGAATACCGAAAAGCCCACTGAACCATGAATATAGGATGTGTTGATTAAAATACTATAGATTCCTCTATTGAATATAGATTGTTGGTAACAAGTTCTGTTTTTGTTGCGGACTTGAAACTATTTATTTTTAAAACGTGGCTCTCCCTTGTAAAACGTTTTAGATTTGTACAAAACTGTATAGTCCTCGTGGTTTGTTTACAAAACTAACCATTGCCCTATGTCGGTTGTCGCGATAAATACATGCCTATGTGTTATTCCGACGTATAAGCTATATTACTTTAAAATTTCACCTCAATCCGATAGGTAATTTATATATGAAAGAGTAAGAAACATCACAACAGATCAATATTTTGTGGCATTAAGTCCGCCTTATGCAATATGTTTGTAGGAAGTTTATTTAAATATTTACTGTCAACGAAAATCATTTATTGCTTGCTATTTGATTGTTCAAAAATCTTTACATCGCATTAAACTCATATTTTACCTAGTCCGTGTGGTGACGGATTAAGAATACAAAGTCTCACTACCCCTATTCATTCCATGGGTGTCGTAAGAGGCGACTAAAGGAACAAAATAAGCAGCTAACATCACTGCCAAGAGAAGGAAAACTTGGCCAGCGTGGTATAGTCAAAACCTCCTTTCAAAGGAGAGGCCTATGTCCAGCAGTGGACTGCTAAAGGCTGTTGATGATGATGATGAAACTTAAGATAATCATTCTTACTGTAAGTATTACATAGTATATTTATTTATTTCAAATATGCAACACTTAAAGTATATTTTCCAATACGCTTTCATGTTGTGAACTTACCGATAGTAGGTGGGAAGCAAAGTCAATCTTTCTCACAGTTTTAGATCGTTAACCGATCCTTCACTCTGTCGAATGAACTTACATTTCGATCAGGTTGCATTACCTTTAGTCACAGATTCAGGTATTTCACATACTCGAATACAAACTTAATACCTATTGTACGCACGTTAAGGCCCATCAACAACCCATAAAGTTCCACTGCTGGGATCAGTCCACTCTCCGGAGCGAGTTAAGGCAATATGTCCCCTTGCTGGCCGAGTGCGGGACGTAAAGGCCCATAAACATACATTTGAGTTAAACTTTGCGGCCGCTAACAAGTTTCTTAAAAGTTATACACAATCTATTTTACACTCCAATAAAAATCGTAACTTATTTCGTTCCTTTTGATGAAAGACTCAAAGGTCAATTTTAACGATTAGAAGCCACGAAATTTAATAGTTAATGTATTGATAAGCCAGACTGTCGCCACGAAAGTTATAAAAGTGCTTATTTACATATTTATTTTATTTTGTTTACAGTTTATTTTCTTACATCATTTTATTTACGATTTGTTGTTGATTAAATTACGTAGATACGTATTGAATAACGAATTTATTGTAGGGAATTATCTTTTGTTAGTAGTATTATTATTTTGGATGCTTAATATTATCCCTGTTGCTTTTGTTAGATGAATCTTATGCTTATTATTATTGAATATTTTCTATTGTATGAGCCTTCCAAAGTGACTATACTCTGCTTGTTTTAAGGCATGACTAGAATCCAAGAGCAATGATCACCATACTCTTTATCATTCACATTTTTTTCCAAGGACACAAGAAACGGGTCAATAAATGGTAGTTTGTTTTTATATGTACAAACTGTATTAATGTGTTCATTTATATTGTTTCAGGTAAGCTTCAAGTAAAAAACATTGTCAGTTTCTTCTATGGTTTTATAGGTAAGGCCAAAAAGAGGTGGTACATAACATTTATTGAAAGGGTATTTTAAAATCTCGTAAACTTGTTTTTACTCGACTACGGCGCAGCCAAAAGGAGGTTATAAGAGGGGTTTTCGTAGTCTATGTATGTACCATCGTAACCTAAACTAATAAACGACATGTTACTATACATACGTAATAATGGCCCGGGTGCACAAGTTAAATACGTTTACTAGATTTTGCTCTTGCCCGCGGCTTCGCCTACGTGTTATTCTGATGAACTTTGATTACCCCCCTAGGAGTGGTTCCTCAAGGAACACATATGCCGAATTTCAGCTTTCCGCGCCCAGTAATTTCGACTGAGGGTTGGCTTCTTGTCAGTCAGTAACGGAACAGTTTTATATAAATTGATACGTAGTCTGGTGACCAATAATTTCACAATTAAATTACGACAATCATTATATTTGGAGTCGGCTACAAGTTCGATCAGTTTTACATGAATATCAGTTTTTTCACGGAGCGACTGGCATCGCTCCTCCGATACAATTCGAAAATTGAAATAGTTGTCAGTAAATTTGAGGGCACTGACTTCCCAGTACCGATTGCCATATATGTTCATGACAACCGAGACCGGCGGCTTTACGTGTTCTCCGAGGCACGGGCGTGATTCAATGCCAAACTTTCATACTCCGAGCTGTTCAAATTACAACATTGGGGTTGTTTCTATACTATATGTTACAGTCGCTAGAGACTCATTTAATAAATAACAGTTTACCTTCATTACGCTATTATCCGTTCCCTGCAGATTCACTTCCTGGTAGCGGAACTAGTAACTAGTTGTTACATAATTAATGGTCTGGTAACTAAGAGTCTGATGTCATAGCCTTTGACAGTCTCGGCGTCGCAGTTTACGTACACGACTGCTGAGCTTGAGTTCTTGGATTTGATTTCCGTTGTAACAAATATTTGTATGATCTGTATTGCGTGTTTACCCAGGGAGCCAATTAGACGACACGTTGGTTGTAATATTTATTAATGACTACATTATCTCTGTAAGACTCCGTATTGACTCCGTCTAATTTAACTTAAACTAAAGCTTATATACAATGTAATATGTGGACAGTTTTAGGTGGGGCGCTACTAAGAAATATTATTTACTTAATTGCTTAATTGACAATATGTTGTTTGTTCTTCCTTATTTAATATTTTATAATATTACTATTGTTTGACGGCACGTACGTTAACTTCAGTAAAACAATTATTTAATCACGTAACCGTGTAAAGATCTAAACTACTAATATTCTGTGGCTTCGCCATAATCTGCAAATATTTGTTTCGCAGTTTGGGCGGTGTCTATGTATTATATGCACACATAATATACATAGAAAATACCCAAACTGTATAAATGTATTTAAATCAGCTGTCTTGTATCCATGGTACCAGCTCTGATTAGTTTAGTCTAAATAGCGTGTATTAGATGTCCGAAATATTACTATAACATTACCAAAGAAACTTTCTATCTCATGTATAATTTAGACTAAGGCGGATTTTAATACTCACGGAAACCTATTGCTACCAACCGCGCACATTATATTGCAAAAAACATAGATATTACATAAAGTGTATTTATATACAAAAAAATAATGAAGCCGAGAACGAGAAGCCGAAGATCGAACCAAGTGGCGTACAATTGGAGAGGCCTATGTCCAGCAGTGGACTGCGAAAGGCTGATGATGATGATGTGTTTATATATCTATATCAGTTGTCTAGTACTCATAATTCAAGCTCTGCTAAGTTTGGGACTAGGAAGCTTTGTGTGTATAGTGTCCGAAATATTTATTTATTTATTATTTTTCCTGTCATTGATTCTTATTTCATTTTGGATTTTACATTTTTAATTTCATTAATATAAATTAAATAAAAAAAACTGTCATAGACAACAATGTATATAAAAAAAAAACACTATTTATATAGTGTTAGGGTAGTTTAATTTGTTAAATGGTGCAAACAATTTCTCACCTGTTAAATACAGATTACGTTAGATGCCGTCGGTTTTATCCAGCGTCCTATCTCACTACTTAATTACATGGATTATGTTCACTGCCTTTTCTTAGCGTTTTATTCCTTCATCATTCTTAATAGCAGTGTAGACGGTGATCTTCGAGTTGTAAGGTATATTATTCTTTAATTTGGTCTATTTATTACTTGAAATAGGATATTATAGATTCGAAAGTAACTCTATCTGTATGTTACGCTTTCACGCCTAAACCCCTGAACTGATTTCAATGAAATTTAGTATGGAAATATATTACGTGGGTACGTATGGCCTTGACCCTCTCCTGAGAGGAAACCCGGACCCGGCTATGGCTATTGTAACTGTTTTCACGTGGGCAGAGCAGCGAGCAAAAGGTAGCTATATGAATAAGTATGAACTGAACACTTTAATAACTAATTAAAAATAATCGATTTGACTCATGTGTGGTCTAGCATTATTGTATTTTTCTAGTCAGATTGTACCTTTATATTAGAAGACATAAGAGTTAAATAAAATATGATTATAAAAATATTGCTGTTAAAACTCTCAAACCCGTTCAGTAAACAAATTTGCGACAGTATTATAAAATGCCATTAAAAGATTTAAACTGGTGTACCGTGGATGGCTTTGTTCAGCAAACAATCCGAGTACGGCGCCATTACCATAATGATCATCAGACAAACAGACTTGATAATAACAGTAATCTTGGACAAAATACAATACTTTAATTTTTATTCAAAATAAACACCTCTATCTTTTATATTGTAGGGTAAGATTTATGACTCTGGTAATTTATATTTAATGGCAGTTTCGCGGTGGAAAATATCTAGTGATGAAGTAGGTAAACTTACTCCCAAGAAAAGAATGCGAAAATTATTCTCGGCAACACATTTTCTATCGCAAAGTGTATGTAAATCTATTATAATACGGTTTTGAGACCTATATACACTACTTAGGATGCAAAAGCAGCAATGTAGACAAAATATCGAACCTGACAACTTATCAAGAAAAAAAAAGAGTTTTTCCGTTGAGAACTGTGATTTGGCACAAATAGACAACGTTAATAGACTGTATTGATGGGGCTGTTTCAGGGAGAACAGATATTAAGTGTATAATCATGAGCCTACAAAAGTGACTCCACTTTGCTTGATGAAAGTCAAATGCGAACAATGCAGCATGGTGCCCACGCTATGACGTCATATTGTGACGTGTCTGCATCATTAGTCCTCCGGTCTCGCTTTCACCTACGTAACAAGACAGCACGAATGCTGTCAATTGAGATTGTTCTTCTGTGAGTAGATAGTACCGCTGCGATCGAGCCGACCAGCGTGCTGAAATCGACTACCTTACTTACCTATTACTGAATTAACCATGACATTCAATATGACAATGTTGCCAGTCTGCTGGAAGAAATACCAGTAGGCAATCATATATTTTATTTATTTAGGCCTACAAAAGTAACTTAGCGCTGCATAGTGACCCACATTAAGCCCTAGTGAGATTCTACTGCCATTGTTCTCCTGAGGCCGGGAGAATGATGCAGAATTATTGGGCCTCCAGTCTCACACACACCAACGTAATACGAACCACGAAAGCTTGTGGCGACTTCCACATACAGCGTGACGAAAACATGCGACAGCACCATCTAGCGAAAGAAACACTGAACTACTAAGAAAACATGGAATGAACTATACGGAGTAATTACTAATCCTGAATCGCGAAAGAGAAATTCTCGCGCCGATTAGCATATATACAACATCCCAACATCAACTGTTGGGCAGTGGCCCGCCAGGCATGATCACCTCGCCTGGTCGGTCTTCCCTTTGTGTTGAAGGAACACGATACCCGTTCCTCCACAAGCTGAATGGCTTTACTACCTTGCACCAAAATCGTCCAAATATTAATATTGATTAAAGTAGAAAATATCGAAACAAATTTGAAGCAATATGTTATCCTTTCAATGTTAATACGACATTCAGTATTCACGATATTGAACGTATATTGATGCATTCACACCGCGTTTGAATTCGAAAAATTGAAAGATCACTCTTGAATATTTCAAATCGACGCGCTGGCTATCCAGAATTCATTTGTGTGATTGATACACGAACCGTCCCCCAATCCTTCAATGCCCGCTTCGTAAACTTGATTTGCATATAAAAAAAGTTTTTATATTCTTTCAAAGTTATAAATGAGGGAAACGTTGACGCTATGAATGCTTAACAAGCTTGTGGATACTTAAGTGAATTAGAATAAATAATTTAAGTAAGTGGTTGCATTCAAATTGATCTATGAAGCCTTAGTTTTTTTTCTTGTGTGTGGTAAAAAGTCACCGATATAAAAGTACATTTTTTTTATTTTGGGAACTATATGAGTAAGATTAACAGTTCTGTAAAGGGAAGGTTCCAGTTTGATTTAGTTTTCAAAAGTATTTTGGTGAAATATGAACTTAGTTGTAATTGAGAAATCGTTTCAGTCTCTGAGAGATAAGCCATTATTTTTCATTATTTCAATTAATTTTTAGGTGTTGTTAAATTTATTTCTGGTATATAAGTACTTGTATTTGAAAAAAAATACTGTGTAGATCAGTTTTGTAATAGTTTGTGGAGCACTTTGCTAAAACTACTCGATTTACCTTAAATCATCCCTGATTTATGTAGACAGCAGTCGTAGTAAACATTTTACAACTTACCGCTACGCGTCGTAGCACTTGAGAGTCTACGTGCGTATCTAAATATTACACGACCGTAGCTCGTTCTCTACACAATTTCACTGCTATCTCTTCATGAACTGCTAGCAACTTAAACATATTTTGATTATACAATTCGATCAAGACTGTTTTAATATTTATTCTTTTTAAAATCTGCCTGCCAACGCATGTGCTATATACTCATATATATATACATTTGTATACTCTGTATTTATTTACAAAACTGTATATGTATGTCCTAAACTATTAAACAAGCTTTATTTAAATTGGATAACTCAATATTCTATTCTATAAAGTGAATATAGAGCAGTTAACTCAATTTAATTTATAATAAACAAGTGCGATATAAAACCTTTATTCTCCAGACGCGGTAACGCCTAGCCTGTCATTAGGATCATTTTATGAGCCACACAAATTGTTACACAACCATAATCGGTTGTAACTATAAACCGACCGATGCCCACGAAAATTGGGGACTCGGAATTTTATTGTTCGGAAAACTGTTTTTCTTTTTTATGTTGGAATAGATTGATCGAGTACTCTCAGGTGTCAAATCATGATACATTACTTATTTTTGTTTTAGTACCAGTCTAGTATTGATATTTGATGAGACATTTTGAAGAAAAGATTACCGAATAGGTACTGGTAATTTATTGATGACGTTTTAGAAATAAATTTTTATCTTTTTCCGTCTCTTGTAAACTTGATTTAAAAATAGTTTTTTTTAACCTTAATAACACATATTACACATACATAATATTATTATTGTAGAAACTAATTAAACAATACAATATTTATATATAACATTAGTTTTTTACTTAAATAAATAACTTAAAATTGTAATTGCTTCGTCTTTCTTCCCGGTCAAATTATTTTTAAAAAATAACAATTATATTGAAATTAAATATTACATTTTTAGTTACTGCTATTGTTAATTGTTCGTCAGTACCTTTATGTAAAGTATCATCAAAATGTCCAGTGAAATTGCTGTTCACACCTTAAATTTTGATGAGTTTGTGTTTGTGCCGTTTGTGTAAATATTTACGCGTGATGTTTTCAGCTCGCGGATCGACTATCAATATTGATAGCGGCAGTAACCCCTAGAGTGATATTTGATATTACCATCCGCTGAATAGCTGTCGTAAAATGTAAGTCTCTTTTTTATGCTCCCTTTGCACCCCTACTTTAATGCCAGTTTTGTTTCGAACTGCGTTCTTTAGAATTTTTCACTTTTGCCTTCAAAAATATGATAGTACATTATTCACGTCTATCAGCATCATCAGCCTATCGCAGTCCACTGCTGGACGTAGGCCTCTCCCATTACACACCATCTGATCTGATTGATTTTGGGCTTCTTCCATCAAGCTTCTGCCAGCCATCTTACGCAGGTCGTCACTCCACCTCGCCTACACTAGACAAAGGAAACATCTCAAGGGTTACTATAACTCAACACTTAATCCCTTGATTTTTCTGAGGAAAATGCTCAAAACTACGACACATTTCACATCTGGACATAAGTTTCTGTTTAGAAAGGAGGGTGTAAATTACTATACCATCTGAACAGATGGTTTGGTACAGGGTTTGCGTCAAGTTTTACAAGTCTTTGCAGTGCTTTTGTCCAGGACGTTACCACCCATGGTCACACTCCCATATTTTTTTCCATAACCACATGGTCAATATGAATTGCAGCATTTGATATTCTTAAATTGCAATAGTACAGAAACAAACATAGTAACCATCAATAATGTTTATGCTTAAGCAGGCTGAATTTTGAATTTCAAAAATGTAAAGAAATTCATGTAGTTTACACAGCACAGTTTTCAAATAATTTAAAAGCTATTCAAGTAGTTTTACTAAGTGAATACATACGGTAATTATGTACATAAAAAAAAACCATTTTAAAAATTTGTTGTGTCATGTCAGTTTGTTCCGGCAAATCTCTGGCGCGGCTAGACTGTTTTTGATGAGACTTTCACCTGCAGATAGCTGTAACATTAGAAATAATAAAAAATAACTAAGGCTACTAAGGTACATTCATTTTAAACAAACATTTAGATCAAAATTAAAATCATTGAAATATTAGAGTAAGAAGAACAATATTCTATTCAAAAACAACAAAAGCCAATAATACCGGGGGTCACATCTAGTTTTTAGTAAACATAATCTAATATTTAGAATCATCCGTATTGTATTACATTTCATTTAGACCTTGTATTATTACTTTTATCTTTCCCACTGTGGAGCTCGTTAACCCAATAATGAGTTAAGCTCGCCTTTGTACACAATTTGTATTGTGTTATAAATGTTAAGCTATTATCCACAGTAATATTATAATGAATATTATGAATTAAGTTTTAATATATAACCTTTGTTCAAAATATAAGCTGACCGTGTTTTTAGAAAACTCCTCGAGCGATGTTTGTTTGCTGGGTGCTTTGATTTTTTTTCTTGTTTTCCTTTTCGTAGTATTAGAACAACATAGTACTTGTTTGTATTTGTTTATTCATAGTCAAGTTAATGTATGTCAAGAGGAAAGCAGCTGTATAAGTTATGTATATTTCGATAGTCATGCCTTTTTATCCTATTTAAACAATGTGTTGATTAAGTATTGTGTTTTGATAAGAACTGCATTCGAATCTGTTATTATGTGTCTAATACCAATTGCCATGGGGGATTCCTTGCATTATATAAAAGATAAATGGGCCTCCCATTTATCTTTTTTTTTAAAAAAACCCTATCCTATAATCCTGTACATATTTAATAATAGATTATGCCCGCGGCTCACCCGCTTACATATCGGTTATCGCGGTCAAAAATGCTCTTTCTAGACTATCCGTGTAGCCAATTTTTAACCGACTTCAAAAAAAAGGAGGATGTTCTCAATTCGTCGGAATCTTTTTTTTTTTTTTTTTTTTTTTTTTTATGTATGTTCAGCGATAACTTCGTCGTTTATGAACCGATTTCAAAAATTCTTTTTGCATTGGAATGGGCGTAGCTTACAGGTGGTCCCATCGTCACCATATCGGGATCTGATCATGGGATCCCAAGGAAATCGAGGGAACTCCTCAAATATCATAGGCACAATGTCGCGATTTGGGTACTCGGAATAGTTTTTCATTGAAGTCGGTTCCTTTTTCTTAAAATTATATTTAAATTTAGTTACACGGAATTAATGTGACATTATATTGGTGAAAGAATTTTCAAAATCTATTAATTAAATCCAAATATTGCCCGTACAAACTTTACCTTTTTTAATTAATGATATAACACGTTCCTATGTGTCTACATACTACTACTACAATAGCAATTTACAATTTACACAATAACTACAGACGATTTGCTAAGAATTCACTCACAAGACACCTTCTCAGTAAATATTGAATACCCTTTTTTTCTTAGGAAAATTTCGTGTGGGAATGTCAACTGTATTTTTTTGTATTTCTTGTGTGGTAAATCCAAAGTGGCTTAACTTGTGTCGTTCACTTGATTGGCCCTTATGAAAACTTTTCACCTGTTTGTCGTGTTACGAACTACCTATACAAGTGTGAATCCTTTTGCATGTTAGTTCGAAGGAAAGTAAGTAAAGAAGGATTTTCTTGCAATTTTTTTTATGACTATGCAAAACAATTGATGAATAGTTCTGCTATGTTGATCTTCTATTAACTGTGAATGACCTTTAACGGATGCTATTTTTAACCGACTTCAAAAGCATCCGCGTTGTTTGTCATCTCATAAAAACGTCAGTTTTAAGACTTTCATTTTTTTCATTTAAAAGGGTATTACTTATTCTCAGTTTTTTTTTCGGTTTTTATATCATTTACTAGCTTTCGCCCGTGGCCCGCCCGCGTCTATGTCGGTTTTCGCGGTAAAAAGTAGCCTATGTCCTTTCTGAGGCTCTAGACTATATAGATACAAAATTTAATTTACATCAGTGGAGTGGTTTTTGAGTTTATCACGAACAGATAGAAGCGGCGGAAGACTTTATAATATATAGTGATATATAATTTATCATATCTCGACGTATTAAAATTGGTTATTGCTTTACCCACCTGCGGACGATTGCAACTGTTGAACTTAAACGTAAAACCTTTTCGTAAATACCATTCAGTAGTTTTTTTGTACTATTATTCTTAACAATCGACACATAAGCCAACAGTAAATTTTCTATCCTAATCCAATAGCAATCGGTACGCAATCGCGATCCGTTTCGCTACATTAAGCCCTTATTCTATTTTGAAAATGATTTAACATGCGTCGGATAGCAAACGTATCCTCTGGGTTTTGACCCTTTCATCCGGGTATCCTTGAATCGACCACGCCTTTGAAACTCGAAACATTTTGATAAATTCTGTAGACGGTTTAGTCAGCGCGGTTAAATTCAGTATAGTGGCTTTAATTTGATATGTTTCGAGAAGTTTCCTGCTAATGTGGTCTAGTAAATTTGATGTTTACGTCATCCTGGTTTTTGGCTTTTGGTTCGGTAACCAGCCAAAGTTCGCATTAAACTGAAACTAATCTTTTGCTCTTCGCTAAAGTTTGACCAGAGCGTTTCCTTACAAAGTTTACTGAAACTTCGTAAGTAGGTACCTTGTTTATGATTTTCCTCTATAAGATGTTTATTTTAATGATACAACTGCCTCAGTGGCGCAGAATGCGACTGCTGTTCTTGAGGTCACGGGATCGATTCCCGGGTCGGACCAAATGTTCGTTTGATATGCAAATGTTGATTTCGGAGTTTGGGTGTTTTTGCAATATTTCATTCGCGTTATCTAAAATATTTATTTAACTGCCTTGTTGGTCTAGTGATTGCGGCTGCTGATCAAGAGGTCTCGGGTTTGATTCCCGGGTCGGACCAAATGTTTGTACGATTTGTAAATATTTGTTTCGGAGTTTAGGTGTAATCTATGTATAATATGTATGTATATACACAAAATAAAGTATGTTTATGTATTTATATCAGTTGTTTAGTACCCATAGCACAAGCTCTGCTTAGTTTGGGACTAGATGATGTTGTGTGTAATTCGTCAGAAATATTTATTATTATTTAATATTATTATATTATTTATATCTAAAAGAGTTTAGAATCAAATTTGCACTTGTGGATGCTTATGTTTGTATCAATTTAATTCATTATTATCAACAGCATTTCTTAATTTACGATTTAATGCAGACTATAAAAAGACGTAGATACAACGCCATCTTGCCGGTCTCCAACCCAACCAGCGTGTGGCTGCATGGCCTTAACCCTCTCCTGAGAGGATATCCGAGCCCGGTAGTTGTCCGTGTGGTGACGGATTATAATGCAGAGTGTCACCACCCCTATTCATCCCGCGGGTGTCGTAAAAGGCGACTAAGGGATAAACTACGCAAGACAACACCAATGCAAAGAGAACTACTGTTTTCCAAAAGCCCTGTAAAATAAATGTGTTTATAAAAGTGAGTCACCTTTAGTTTGAATAGGTCTGTGTCAGCAGATGTTTGCCAATATGCCAAAATATTCGCTGAATGACGTTTGATTATTCGATGAAAGTAATTGGACTTGCCGATGTGCAAAATAGTACATATTTAACTATGCTGTCTGGGTTATTATTTCGGTCAAAAATATATCTATGACATAAGCAGCTATGGTTCGATAATAATGAAATTGGTTTCTAAACAGTGTAGTTTTTATTAGTGAAATTAGTTTGACAGTTCTTTTGAAGTTAAAGCTAAATTCATTGTTGTTTAAAATTCTTATACTTATGTCTTGGCAATGTAGTGGTTGCCAATGACATAACATGACGTCATCATTCATTATTTCGAACTGATTTCTACAGAAGGCGTCACTTCACATATTGTGATTTGAAATATACGCACAATATGTAGCACGAGATCATAGCGGGAGGGACACACGTAAGTTGGTAGTGAGCTGCAGGTTTTGACTGTTTGGCACATGGAGGAACGTGAAGAAAGAAACGCACAATTTGTAATACAGTATAGTAAAGCCTTCAAAACTGATATACATACCCCATACCCTAAGCAAACAGTAAATTTTCTATCCTAATCCAATAGCAGTCAGTACACAATAGCGATCCGTTTCGCTACATTAAGCCCTTATTCTATTTTGAAAATGATTTAACATGCGTCGAATAGCAAATGTATCCTCTGGGTTTTGACCCTTTCATCCGGGTATCCTTGAATCGACCACGCCTTTGAAACTCGAAACATTTTGATAAATTCTGTAGACGGTTTAGTCAGCGCGGTTAAATTCAGTATAGTGGCTTTAATTTGATATGTTTCGAGAAGTTTCCTGCTAATGTGGTCTAGTAAATTTGATGTTTACGTCATCCTGGTTTTTGGCTTTTGGTTCGGTAACCAGCCAAAGTTCGCATTAAACTGAAACTAATCTTTTGCTCTTCGCTAAAGTTTGACCAGAGCGTCTCCTTGCAAAGTTTACTGAAACTTCGTAAGTAGGTACCTTGTTTATGATTTTCCTCTATAAGATGTTTATTTTAATGATACAACTGCCTCAGTGGCGCAGAATGCGACTGCTGTTCTTGAGGTCACGGGATCGATTCCCGGGTCGGACCAAATGTTCGTTTGATATGCAAATGTTGATTTCGGAGTTTGGGTGTTTTTGCAATATTTCATTCGCGTTATCTAAAATATTTATTTAACTGCCTTGTTGGTCTAGTGATTGCGGCTGCTGATCAAGAGGTCTCGGGTTTGATTCCCGGGTCGGACCAAATGTTTGTACGATTTGTAAATATTTGTTTCGGAGTTTAGGTGTAATCTATGTATAATATGTATGTATATACACAAAATAAAGTATGTTTATGTATTTATATCAGTTGTTTAGTACCCATAGCACAAGCTCTGCTTAGTTTGGGACTAAATGATGTTGTGTGTAATTCGTCAGAAATATTTATTATTATTTAATATTATTATATTATTTATATCTAAAAGAGTTTAGAATCAAATTTGCACTTGTGGATGCTTATGTTTGTATCAATTTAATTCATTATTATCAACAGCATTTCTTAATTTACGATTTAATGCAGACTATAAAAAGACGTAGATACAACGCCATCTTGCCGGTCTCCAACCCAACCAGCGTGTGGCTGCATGGCCTTAACCCTCTCCTGAGAGGATATCCGAGCCCGGTAGTTGTCCGTGTGGTGACGGATTATAATGCAGAGTGTCACCACCCCTATTCATCCCGCGGGTGTCGTAAAAGGCGACTAAGGGATAAACTACGCAAGACAACACCAATGCAAAGAGAAGGAAAACTTGAAACCAACCCTATACCAACCCGTCTGGCCAGCGTGGTATAGTAGGCCAAAACCTCCTTTCTGAGGAGAGGTCCAGCAGTGGACTGTTCAAGGCTGTTGATGATGATGAAAAATAAAAATCTTTATTGATACAAAAACCTTTGAAATTGCTTAGAAATTAGGATACACAATTTGGTTAACTAAAGGTCATACAGATAAGGTAAACCCTAACTCCTAAACTAGGTGATCCTGTAATATGTATGGCCCGATAAAAAAAAAATACAAAATTTTAAATCAGGACAGTACTAAAAGCTCACTACTACTGTTTTCCAAAAGCCCTGTAAAATAAATGTGTTTATAAAAGTGAGTCACCTTTAGTTTGAATAGGTCTGTGTCAGCAGATGTTTGCCAATATGCCAAAATATTCGCTGAATGACGTTTGATTATTCGATGAAAGTAATTGGACTTGCCGATGTGCAAAATAGTACATATTTAACTATGCTGTCTGGGTTATTATTTCGGTCAAAAATATATCTATGACATAAGCAGCTATGGTTCGATAATAATGAAATTGGTTTCTAAACAGTGTAGTTTTTATTAGTGAAATTAGTTTGACAGTTCTTTTGAAGTTAAAGCTAAATTCATTGTTGTTTAAAATTCTTATACTTATGTCTTGGCAATGTAGTGGTTGCCAATGACATAACATGACGTCATCATTCATTATTTCGAACTGATTTCTACAGAAGGCGTCACTTCACATATTGTGATTTGAAATATACGCACAATATGTAGCACGAGATCATAGCGGGAGGGACACACGTAAGTTGGTAGTGAGCTGCAGGTTTTGACTGTTTGGCACATGGAGGAACGTGAAGAAAGAAACGCACAATTTGTAATACAGTATAGTAAAGCCTTCAAAACTGATATACATACACATATGTGTCTTATATTTTCTCGTCTTCAAGTATTAATCCTGCTAATACTGAAATATGAGTCGTAATAGGCGTACAAATTGAATAACTTTCCATTAAAGTTTTTAAATGAGTTCTGAAAGCTTTGATTTATATTTGAGGCTGTAAATATGCATAAAGTTTTGTTTGACGAGGCCCTGATGTGCCATCTTCGTCTCTTTGCGGCGTGTAAGGAGCTTAAATGTTTCACTGTACTTAACAAGTCTGGTGCCACACTTTCGTAATTCCTGTTCTAAAATCATTTACTTATTACATGTTGTCATACGTCATACCGAAGTTTTAGAGTATGCCTCTTAAGTTTTACAATAAAAACATCAATCGACAGTAATTTTTTCTAGTAAACGGGCGATAATAACTCTCACAACTACGACTTACTTAAGTAGATAACTACTACTACTACTAACTACTCTGAAATGCGGTCCTCCTCGAAATCATGGTGTCCACCAATCTATTTACTTTAAAAAGAAAGTACATGATCTTCTCAATGAACTGTCAGAACTATCTAATCCATGGCATACATTTTTTCATTTTGGTATATTAACGTATATATCAATCTGTACATGTTTGTATGTATTTATAAATGTTTGTTTATATCGTATGCTAGTATATGTATTTTTTAGGTGTATATTTAAGTTTAAATATGTTGTGATACATTTTTATTGACTATAGGTATAACAGGTGTGTAACCTCTGTGGCCTACCTTGTAACATTTCTCAACCACCCTAAAGTTGACTGGAAGAGGAATCCCTGGGATGAATTAATGAGTCCGCCAATATACAAACTTAGTACATAACGTTTATATATAAATAAATAATTATAGTCTTCTTAAAGCGTTTTCCTGTAACGGTTAGGGTACCTAACCTTACGGTCCCGTCTCAAAAATTCACCCTTGATATATATATAAAATTGTAATTGGAGAGGTGTATGTCCAGCTGTGAACTGAGATAAGCTGAAGATTATGATGATAAAAATTACAATAATCATCTCCTATCATCAGCCTTTAACAATCCACTGCTATATATAGGCCACTGCTAAGGTAATGTACACACATTATATATGCACGGTTTTAAATGAGTTCTGAAAGTTCAAACCATATATTTGTAATAGAAATATTTGTATAATACGAACACGGTTTGAACTCCAGTACCAACAATTTAGAAATCATTTAGTTCAGTTACACTGTATTTGTAACAAAGTTTTAAACAAATATTTTTTGAACCGTGTACGAAAATAAAGTGTTACTTTTGTGGAACATTGTTTTGTATAGTTCGGAACACGTATCGTTCCTTTCGTTGCCGTAGATTTTTCTGTTTAATTAACATTGTATAGGATAACATACCAACCTGTAGAATTTTTTAATAGCGAATACTGAATTTTTTTGGTGCGAACGGATAACGTATTTTATCTGATTATCGTGGAGCCAAATTAAACGGTAATTATTTAGACTATGTATAGGTATATGTATCTGTGTACGTTCTACGGTAACGTACGAGTAAGTATATACTAGACTTACGCCAAATTCCGTGTGGCGACGGATTAAGAATACAGAGTGTCATCACCCCTATTCATTCCGCGGGTGTCGTAAAAGGTGACTAAGGGATAAACTACGCAAGACAACATCAATGCAAAGAGTAGGAAAACTTGAAACCAACCCTATGCCAACCCGTCTGGCCAGCGTGGTATAGTAGTCCAAAACCTCCTTTCTAAGGAAAGGCCTATGTCCAGCAGTGGACTGTTAAAGGCTGTTGATGATGATGATGATGATGAATTTAGGAGTTATCACACAATTGTTTCCTGATTACTTACACTAGACTAATAAAAAAATTGTAGTTAAAAAGAAATGTCTCCGCTTTTAAGAGTATGTTTCTCTCCCTATATTTAGGATTAACTTGCACACGTACGATGTAAGCGGAAAATTTCACCCGAAAAGCTAAACATTTCCGCTTCTACCACTTACCAGCTTTTATACACAGATGCCAACGTTTAATATATGAACTGAGTTATATCGTAAATTAAGTGAATACTTCTTCGGAACTTGGGAAGAAATTTTGCAACGCAATGTTTTCGTTGAAGGGTAAAATTTGCAATCGACACACTTATAATGAATGAATAGCAAACTTGACTGAGTCTTAATTTTACATTTAAATATATGGAAAAGGTGTGATAGTATTTAAGTGGTATTGAGATCTTTTCAAAGACGTCAAGTGCTTGTAATTTGAGGAAAATTAATATTTTTATGTTTGGCTAACTCAACTGTTTTTAATGATTTCAAAATATAGTTATACGTTTCTATAAAGCCTCCTAAACATACATTTATTTTAAGTATTAACTGTCTCGTTGGTCTAGTAGATAGCGTATACGAGTGCTAATCAAGAGGTCTCGGGTTCAAATCCCGGGTCGGGCCAAAAAGTATTTTAATAGCAGCCCGGAGTTTGGAAGTTTGGCGGTGATTCACACCCGTGCCTCGGAGAGCACGTAAAGTCGTCGGTCCCAGTTGCCATGAACATCTATGGCAATCGTTATTGGGAAGTCAGTGCCCTCAAATTTACTGACAACTAGTTTAACCTTCGAATTTCAGTTTTCACTTTGCTGAGGTCCGATGTCAGTCGCTCCGTGTAAAACTGATATTCAGGTAAAACCGGTTGAACTGGTAGCCGACCCCAAATAATATTGGGAGTAAAGCTAGGAAGAAGATGCTGAAATGACTGGTCTGCCTGATGCAAAGCGTAAATAGCATTTAAGAGTGGTAGTCCTTACTGCGATTGTAAACAAGGGCAAAATGGTGACCCCACACATTGTTATGGTGGTGTCAATAGTGAGATTTTTTTTCATGCGCTGCTCTAAATTGTGTCTTAGTAAAATCTCAACAAATGATATATATGTCATCGTTATCAGCTTATCGCAGTCCACTGCTGGCGATGGGCTTCTCTTACGCACGCCACTGCGTTACACGGTCGTGAGATTGTAACAAAAAATAACGGACTTGTGAATAGGCCAACTGGGTTAAGCCGTTATTGATTTTCTGTCTACTAATACTTCAATCTAATAAAATTTTAATTAATTACTATACACTTTACATATATATAGTTAACTTTTACAGAGAACAGTTCATAGTTTAGACATGAACTCCATATTTAATAGAGTATAACGCCAGGCGAGCTGGCTCAGGTTAACTGATTTCTTTTTCATGTGATCTTGCTTGAGTGACTGTAGTCTTACCTGATGGAAAGCATGAACAGAATCCAAGATTTGTAGTCACCGTCATCATTGTGAATGCAGGCAGTGCAGTCTGGTAACCCGTACTATGACGGTCTATTAAGATGCATTTGCATCATCGGACATCCGGTCACATATCACAGCGAAATTGCTGTCTTTTAGGGTTGGTCTTTGTTTTAATGAGGTGTGCCGGACGCCACCTAAGAGAGGGTCGTCGTACAGAGACGGAGCCCGCATCAGGAGCGGGCAGGCGCTGGGAGGAGTCCAGAAGGAGATCTCACCCTGGACTCCTCCTCCTCCTAAAAGAGAAGCGCAAATTGGGCACACCGTGTGTATTTTAGTCGGTTCGAGTCCGACACACCGCCCTGCCGAATCGAAAACCCCGGCGGGGTGACGGTCCGTGAGGATTTTCCACACGAAAAAAAATATGGTTTATGAGTATCTTCTGTCGAGCCGGCTCATTCCTGATGAAATCTGCTCTATTACCTTGAACTTTATATGCTGTTATAATGTCCTGCCTTATATGTGACCGGCATGTAGACTCCAGAAGCCGCCGATATTTTTCTGGAGTTTTAAACGTAGAATAGGAGGGATCTTATTCCCCGTTTAAAAAAAATACTGTGACAGCCAGTACTTCCGATAATATTTTGTATGCAAAAAGTGTGTAAAGTGTCATTTTATAATTTAAAAAATATTCCAGATTTTCGCAGGCCTTATTTATTACTGTTTTAATCTTTTGTGAACGAAACTTCTTCACGAATTTAATACTAGTTCTATTAGATAAATTACAGTTTTGTAAATATCACATATTGATTTACTATTTTAGATTTTAAAGCAGTACATTAATTATTATTTTACAGTACATTAATTTTTATTTGTATCTCCGAAGTACTGTATTTAATATGATTCGACTCTAGAGGCGAGAACAGCCTAAGAAAGTCAAATTGTTATTCAATAGCCAATGTTTAGATAGTTATTTGCATTGATCCTATAATTTGGAAAATATAATTAAAGAAGTTTGTATCATAAACAGAAGTCGAAGGAAACGGGCAAATTATAACTTTTAAACGAACTTTTCTCCCTCGTATTTTGAATAGCAAAAAGATTTCTAATTTATGAATTTGATGAACCTGTTGGTCGAGCGGCTAGTGCCCCTGACTGGCAAGCTGTAGGACGTGGGTTCGATTCCCACCGTGGACAAATAAGTGTGATAAGCACTACAATGTTCTGTGTCTGGGTGTAATTTATATATTTAGAAATATATAAATTTGTTTCTCAACAGTTTGATTGCCAAGTGTGTGAGATGCTTAAGTTTTTATTATTTTATTCTGTTAAATCTATACAGAACTTTTTATACGTCAAAAACATTAATGACTAGTTTTTGCCTGCGACTCCACCAGCGTGTATGTAAGGTATCGTGGTAATCATTTTTCGGATTAAAATAAGCCTAAAATATATACTTACTAGTAATGAGGGTTTCTTTTTTTCAATACTTTTTCAAAATCGTTTTAGTAGATCCAAAGAGGTCAGAGCAGAGGAGTGTCGTGAGGTTGTAGGCATATACTATAACCTCACAACAAATCTTTAAAAAATAATATGATGTAGATTTTGTAGGCTATCAGATTAGCCTAAAACTTCGGTGTTGCGATTATAGATCCCTATCCATATTTCTTAACATCAACTTTAGTCTGAGTCAAATTAATTCGCAAAATGCATTTTCAAAATGATAATTAATCATTAGCTTTATTCCAATGGAATAGAACCGAGAATTATATGCAAGTAATATAATTAAGCCGGCTAACATCGGTGTTTTTAATGTCCTTACGGTTTACACAAGATGTTTGCTAAGTCACACGCGCATTTTCTAACTAATGCGCTATTATGCACTTGCTTTTGATAAATTGACAATAACTGTATTTCCAAATCTGTAAAAATAGAAGTGTTCATCTGAGTCCTTTGAATGACACCCCATCTTGCTGTTATATTTATTTCTACAACTAATCTTAAGTATTGCGGTACCGATACGTCAATACGAGATTCAAATTAATATATAGAAGTTTGAATTAGTTTCTAGAGTGTTATAAACTCCAGGGAGAGGAATAAGACGACGGCTTGCAAGTAATATTGCAAGTTCTCGAATTAAGGTCAGTTCAGATTGAACGGGTCAGAAATCGTCTATTTCAACATATAACCCCGTTTTACGTAGGCGTGATAAACTGCCTCGTTGGTCTAGAGGATAGCGTATGCCACTGCTAATCAAGAGGTCTCGGGTTCAAATCCCGGGTCGGGCCAAAAAAGTGTTTTTGGGTTTTTCTTAGGAAATTCCTAGTAGCAGCCTGGAGCTTGGAAGTTTGGCGGTGATTCAAGCCCGTGCCTCGGAGAGCACGTAAAGCCCGTAGGTCTCGGTTGTCATGAACATCTAGGGCAATCGTTATTGAGAAGTCAGTGCCCTCAAATTTACTGACAACCGTTTTTTTTAACCTGTGGAAATCCCCTCGGACCTTCACCCCGCCAGGGCTTACGGCGGGGCGGTGTGTCGGACTCGAACCGACTAAAACCACACGGTGTGATCTCTCTGCGCCTGTATTTTGGGAGGAGTCCAGGGAAGGGATTTCCTCTTGGACCCCACCCAGCGCCTGCCCGCATGATGATGATGATGATGATGGTGCGAGCCCGGAGGTCCGATGATGCAAATGCATCTTAATAGGCCGTCATAGTAAGGGTTACCAGACTGCACTGCCTGCTTCGTCCCTCGTCGTTACCTGTACTTTTGTACCTTTAGTACAACATTCGTGGGTAACCGCGTGTAACTCAGATAGTAACAAAATATATTGTGACCTCAATATACTGTTGTGCAATTGTATGACTTCTCTTATATTAGTTCAATTGATTAAATTTTCAAGTAAACAACCAGCACAAAAATGTTTACCAGCTCAATTAATTGAAATATTGCTGTCTAAAGTTCTATTGAGTAGAATTAAAACATTTACTTGTATAACGCGAATAATGTAGTTTTGTTTTATTTTAGTTATGTTAAATTTAATTTGCTCAGTTGTTTTTTAATTAAAGCGTAGGAGGAAATTTAGTAGACATGTAACTGTGACTTGATATGACTGCACAAAAGACACTTACGTCCAAGTCAACTGTGATAAAAATGTTAAAAACAAGACAGCGTGGAAAACTGATATTCATGTAAAACCGGCTAAACTAGTAACCGACTCCATATTATAAAGGCTAAGGAAAATCAGGTATGTTCAGATATTTTGGTAAATATGTTTAGGTGTATTGGTAAGATCATTGAGCTGGTATTTCAATACTACAATAGTTGTAAATATTGATGTATAGTTATAAACACATACATACATAAATATCATCACTGAAATAGACTAAAATGTATATTGCTGTTTCTTTAACACAACAATTTGATGTATGTGCTTTGAGAGCCACAGCTCTTTTAATAAGGATATAGTTAACTGCCGAGTCCAGGTATGATGTCATGTTGTTGAATATTGAGAGGACAGCTCCTTATCAAGCCCAAGATACAATATCTAAAGAGGAGCCAATTAGATAATTGACCATCGAATCGAGTGTATATTTAATGCTTTACAAAAATATACCTCAATAGAGAAGCATGCAAGAGGCATACGTTCGAAGAACGAAAGAAAGCTTTTGTTAAGAAATGTTTTATTTATTTATAACACACTAACGTCTACCATTACAGATATGTAGAATCTAATGCGGTATACGTAGACAGTGTGTTTTAATTAACCTAACTGTTCTCAAGTTCACAGTAAGTTACCCTGGTGAATTCGCTCAGTGAACAAATAAATAAGTCAACGACATTAGCTACCGCATTTATTACATTTTATTTGACTCAAGTATAACAATGATAACTAAGTGAGATATCCCTGAATGTGTGTGACAAATCTTAAAGTGTAAAGTGTGTATGTGTTGCATTTAGAATGTGGTTATGTGTGTATTCGCGCATTCTCGTATGCGTGTGTATTGTTGGATACACAAGCACATGACGTATGTTGTGTTGTGTGGACAACATACATGTGCGTGTAATAAGGTGTATGTACAAGTACCATACAGTTTCTTAATCTGTTATGATTCAATTCGTTCTGCGTATTATTTTTTTGTTTTAAAAGAAAACTAACGCATTGGGAATATACATCCTGTGCCGCAGTTGACTTTAAAAATATACATGAAACGGACACAAAGAACACCCAGACTGATAACAACAATTTGTAGATCACACAAAGTGTTGTCTCATGTGAGATTTGTTTCCACATCACTAACCACAATTGAAAGCAGCGTGGCGACCACTTAAACTACTAGGCGAATTGTGCAGTCAATTAATCGTTTCTATCTTGTTCATATTATAAATATCAAATCCTAAAGTTGTCCCCAAGGTCTATTGTGTAATTTCCAATTCGGACCTTATATCACAGCACGGCATCCAGATGTGTTCATGACAATAACCTTCATCTCCAGCATTTGATTGATGGCAACGTGTATTTTATAGACGTCTAAAATTATACCCCGGTATACGCCAGCTGGTATTGCGACGAATCCATTTAAAATAACTCAGATTCTGATACCTATAGGGTAGATAAATATATCATTTGATCATCATATGTCAACAGCGACAATTTTATTGTATTTACGCATTTGATTTTCATGTTTTGAAGTAACAATATTTTTTAGTCTCGTAAATTTTATTGGTTATTTGTTGAGATATGAAAGTCTTCAATTTTTATTAATTGTCAATTAATTTTGAATATCTGCCGTTAATATAATTTAAGATATTGATGATGATGAAATTTAATGGCATAGGTGGGTAAATAAAACTATGGTTCATTTGGTGGTGACCGCCGGCATCTACGGATACTGAAGGAATAGAGAGCCACTGTAAGAATCGAAGGACGGAGGAGAGAGATCCTTACTTATTCGGTGAAAAGCAATTAAAAATTATTTTGTTAACACTATTTTCTGTAAAACCGTGGTATTATCCCAGTCGAGTTAGCCCATGTGGCGAAGTGTGGTACTGTACAATCTTTTACCAGTAAAACCCAAAACCTGACGGACAACGAATTTAGAACCTCCTCAAAAAAATCTGGTATTGGTTTCGAAGAACTTTTTGATAAAAGTACTCTCAGCAGACTTACTTTTGATTTTAAATCCGATCGATCGGTATTAGAATTGAAACGTTTTTTTCTCTTGTATTCGACACTAGGTAGCTATTTTCATCGTAACTTGAAATTTCGAACATCAGACACAACGTCATCTAGTCCAAAACTAAGCAGAGCTCGTATTAAAGGTATCAAACAACTGATATAAATATACATACATATTATATATAGAAAACACCCAACTCAAGAGTAAGGTGACGTGCGTGTATGTAAAACTGTAAACATCGTTAAAAAACGTATTATAAATTAAAAAAACCTACCACATTCCACCATTTTGTGGCGGCTTTTATATTTGATAGATTTTTATCAAACATAGCTAAGAACCAAAAATTCACCTTTCAAACAAAATTAAACAAATTCGAAATCGGTTTATCCGTTCGGGAGCTATGATGCCATAGACAGGCACACACATACAGACACGTTAAAGTTAAAACACCCTGTCGTTTTTGCTTCGGGGGTTAATAAAAACGCTAATTTCGAAAATCGAACATAAAATACAATCAGGCCTGTTTCCTCACGGTTCGCCAATCTATTACAAATTTCTCCAACATATAAAGCGAAGGAGTCAATAACGGCCAATAACACTCGTGAGGCCCAAAAAGAAATATTGACTTATCAGATAGCAATATTTGCTATAAGGGGTAGCTCTTCACTCGAAAATGGCCATTAAAAGCGGAAGCTGGGATCTATTGATGTACGTTTATCTCGTGTTATAATATTGACACGGTGTGAAAAGGATGTTTGAATTACTTTAGCTTATGTTTTAGTACATTCTATACTACATAGTAATATAATGAATTCGAAAGTAACTCTGGCTATTACGCTTTTACATATATACACCTGCATCGATTAGAATTAATTTCGGTATAGAGATAGATGATAGATATAAGTATTGGCAAAAGCTAGATGCGAATAGCCGAGGATCAAAGTAAGTGGCGTCCAGCAGTGAACTGCGATAGGCTGATGATGATAGAGTCTGACTCCATATCAGAAGGTTGCGTGTTCAAATCAGTCGGGGTCACCACTGTGAAGGAACGGGTATCGTATTCCTCCAACACAAAGGGAGGATCCTCCGACCAGGCGATTTGTTCATGCCTGGCGGGCTATTGCCCAACAGTTGATGTTGGGATGTTGTATATATGCTAATCGGCGCGAAAATTCCTCTATCGCGATTCAGGATTAGTAGTTACTCCGTATATAAATTCATTGCCTGTTTTCTTCGTGGTTCAGTGTTTCTTTGCTAGATGGCGCTTTGTATGTTTTCGTCGCGCTGTATGTGCGAGTCGCCACAGATAGATTGAACCATTGAGAAGGATATAGGCTACCTTTTAACCGACATACACGTAACGACATAAGCTTACGAACATTTAAAGTCAGAAAATTGTCTCGGTGACCACTCAACTTAGTGATTCCCTGGCTGACTTTGGTTATTATTCTAACTTAATCAGAAAATATTACATTAGCACCCGTTTACCTTATTTATTTATCTTTGTAATAATATTGACTGTTTTCAAATGTATACTTAAAATATTTAAATTTATATTACAGTATTATTTTAAGCATATTTTAAGTAATACTTAGAAGTCGAGACAGCAATAAGTCACGCTTACAAATAGTAAAGCCGAGCCTGTTGAGCACTGAAGAGAGTTCACGAAAATAAATGTTGCAGATTAAATGAAAATGTTTTCAGCTTTCTCTGCTATGATTTTAGATATTTATGATAAGATGTGATAGTTTAGGTACAAACGGTTATTTTTAGGGTTCCGTAGCTCTGGGCACGCCGTTATTGCGGCGGTAAGACCCGTTATGGAGGATTGGCTCGAGAGGCATCACGGCAGCCTCTCATACCGGATGACACAGATGATCACTGGAAAGGGGTGCTTTGGAGATCATCTGTGTCTGATCCGCAAAGAGCCAACGCCTGAGTGCCACCACTGCGGTGGCCAGACTGTGGACACGGCACTTCACACGCTGGTAGAATGTCCGGCGTGGGAGGAGCTGAGACGCGATCTCGTGGCGGCCATCGGGGTGAGGAGTCTCTCGCTCCATAACATGATTGTGGCCATGATACGGAGCGAGAGCGCGTGGAACTCCGCCGTCTCTTACTGTGAGCAAGTTATGCTTGCAAAGGAGATGGCGGAGCGGGACCGGGAGAGGTTCAGAACCCTCCCGGTCCGCCAGGCCCGGCAACGGGCTAGGTACCGCAGGCGACTCAGGCGCTGGAGATCGCAAAACGATCTCCGTCCTCCATAAGCGCAGGCCTGGGGGTGGCAGATTAGGTCATCTGTCACCCTAGCATAAAGCACGTGCCGTATAATTTTTGAGTGGTGCCCCCACACAGAAGGGGGCCATCTACTAGCGGTAGGTGGCCCGAGGTGCGTCGGGGTTCCAGGGACTTCCTTTCGAGGATATACCTGGTTCCCCGACTCATAGTACCCGAGACGGCGTGCGGTTTTATTCGGTTCGAGTCCGACATAGCCACCGTGTGGCATCCGTGGGGATTTCTGCACGAAAAAAAAAGGGTTCCGTAGTTCATGACTCGTAAGCCATAGTCGTATACATCGTAAGTTTCGCCATGTCAGTTCGTCCTCGACTTACCGACCAAACGGTTAGTGCTAAAAAGATGAAATTTTGCACGATTTTTGTGCATGCATGAAAAATCGTGCAAAGTTTCGAGCTCTTGCTCAAAAACAATCACATAAAAAATACTGGGGTATACTCCTTACACGTAAAGTGGGGATGTTTTTTTTACACGCATCTACCCCATTGTGGAGTGTTATTAGATAGGTCTTTTAAAAACATTGACAGGTTTCTAAGACGTTTTTTTGATTTAGGTATCCTTTAGCGAGATATCAAAATTTAAAGGGCATTTTTTTATGTTAAAACAGCCCTTCCTTTATCTATAATATCACAAGTTTTTGCGTAATATAGTAACTAACATCCACACATCTTCACCAATTTTAATAAATTTGCTATCCATCATTATGCTCATTTACAAATTCGAACCAGCAGTTTCCGATATTGAACGAAATAAACGAACTCTTTAACTTTATAATATCAGATTATACTTTGTGCAGACTCCAATCTCAGTCTCAAAGGATTTGAAGACTTCAATTAAACTCGAGGGATTGAAGTGAAAGCAATCTTGTATTAGTCAATTTCCTTCTGATCCTATTAGCTGACTGGTTCCCGACTAATATCGGTTCGCTCATACTCTCCTCTCAAGTACGACTACTTAGATTAAAATTATTTTCAATTACAAAGCTGTGGTTGGTATATTTTGAAATTTTGCAATTTCTTCTCAAAGTTTCTGGAAGTTGCAAAGATTTACAACGTATGTGTATATATTTCTGAAGCTTTTCGAAATTAAAACAAAACGATAACTTGCACGATTTCACACAATAGACGTTTGCTTTATTGGTAAAACCTATAAAAGGTTAAAAATTTAATCTTACAACACATGCCTTCTGAAATGATAAAATAAAATTGTTTTATTTGGGATCAAACACAAGTTTATAAAAACATTTTCTTTAATCTTTTTTCAAACACATATTTTGTTAAATAAAAACGTTGTATTTTTATGCAAGAAAAACATCGAACTCCGTTCCAAGGATTCGAGGAAAAATATTCGAACCTTTTTTCATCAGTTTGTACATCTAAAAGCCCCGTAGAACATAAGTCAATATTATTTAAAGCGGGTCGGAGGAATGAAACACATTATTCTGTAACTAAAGAAATGTGTATGGAAATAAAAAAAATGACCTTCCCATCCATTTATTTTAAGTTTTACGTTCAGTAATAATAATTATTTCTACGATTATTGTTAGCGTATGTGGTATATTATGGTTATTGTTATTATATTCTTTACAGTTAACAGAAACCAAGCCACAGCTATTGGTCTAACCTTTAGCATATCCGATTGCCGATCAAGATTTCGATTTCTCGATCCGGCCAAAAATAATAAATAATAATAATTTGTAGGAGTTTTAGAGCCTAGGAGAGCACGTTAAGCTGTCCGTCCCGGTTGCCACGAACATCTATGGCATCATCATCTTCTTAACCTATATTATTTCTAATATTATTTAACTAGGTAGATGATTACAGTTAATTTCTAGTCAAGTTCTAACTAAAAAATAAAATCAATTCAGTGCATGTAATTCGACAAACTATTGAGACCTTAATAACACACTAAAAATAATATTAAAGGTGTACCTCTACTCAACATGACTTACATATTACAATTTCACATCAAACAAAAATTGCACTGAGCAGCTAATTACAATACTACAAGTTGTAGCTGTCTGACCCCAACAACATTCCCTTATGATAAACGATAATGTGACCCATATCATGATTCTGAAACATGGATGATTAATAACCAGTTTTTGTTCATCTACCCTACATGAAGTGTTACGAAACAGCTTCGGGGGGATTTACAACGATACGGGTTTATGATACACGCGTGGGATTCTGGTGCAGGTTGCTATTTTTGAAGAGGCATTTGTAATTTTATTACATTATGGACTCTCGTTGCTCGACTCCAAATGTCCTATGGAGAAGTACCGACAAGAAACTCTATAAATTGTGAATGTTAAATGTTATGTCTTCTTTCTAGCTTTTCCTTGCGGTATAGTTTACCAGAATATAGATTATGTCTGTTCTGGAATTTGATATCCCTCAGGAACAATATTTTCCTTCTATAAAAGGTATTCTATATTTTATGCTGTACCCAAAACAATTTGCTATATTTTATAACGATCGATTTAGAAGTAAACTTGTAAAAGTGTTGAAGACAAAATTACTGTATTGTATTATAGTACTCTATGTTACTTATAACATATAATCTATTAATAAAAGAAAGTATACATTTAACTATTTCTATCCTATCTCTAAATCGTGTAATGTAAATATATATATACATTACATATGAATATAATAAGTATAAGTATCTTAAACTATTTCACGTAATTTTACACTTATACCAATTTGATTGTTCTCCACCTAAAGTAATACATAATTCACAATCTTGTAATGAAGCAGGGCTCAAAGTATAATCCATACGTAAAACAAATATATATGAGTATAACGCCAGCCTATCATTTATAAGACTAAACGAAGCTCATCACGGAGGATTTATACTGGACATAACGACGGAATATTCCTAGCAAAATGAAAATTTAAAACTTATTGTTCCTGAGTCACAATTAACTCATACAATGAACAAACGCCTTTGTTATCGTATTGTATCAGAGATGACAATATTAATCTTGGAACAGAATTACAATAAATGTAAAATTAAAGAAAAGGAGTTATGATACCTTGCGAATAAAGACTATGTACAATACCGGAGATCGATCTTGTATCCTGAATATTAAAACGAATGTAGTGTGATATCTGAAGATATCAAGCCTAAATCGACTGACTAAGAGGTTTCGATTCCCGGGTTGTAAATGTTTGAATGATCTGCAAATATTTGTTTCGAAGTTAGAGTATTTTCTATGTATAATATGTATGTATTTGCAAAAAAAATATGTATTAATATCAGTTACGTATTAGTATCTAGTACTTTCTTCGACATACCCATAGTAAAAGTTCTGCTTAGTTTGGGACAAGATGATGTTTTGTGTCAGATGTTTGAAGTATTTACTTATTATTTATATTACAAAGCAAAATATTGTATGACATTATTATACTGAACAATGTCCTGTCTAAAATCCTTTAAAATGTAACAATGTTTTTTTGTAAAAATTAGCTTCCAAAGTGTTTCTACTTAGACTGATTTAAAGCATGAGCAGAATCCAGGAGTTGTGCAAAAGGAATTCTTCCATCTAGCAGGTCGATAAAATTTAACAACCAAAGTTTTTGGACAAAAAGGCCTTACTATCTGTATCATACAAGTCTTGGGCGACTTATCTTTAATTTGAACCTGCAATGCCTTCAAAATACGAGAAAGAATAAAATATGTGAATCAGGCAGTTATGCTAAGTACGGTCGAGACCAATACTCTCCAGTCTATATAATTTCTATATTGTATGTGTCCATTTATTGTTATCATTATTGGAATGTAACCTTTTCTTAATATTTTTCGAAGATAATAAGGGTATAGTATAATGTTATTACTGCAGCAGTCATATTCACCACAGTTTTCTGAAATGTACATACGCTTACTCCTTTATGCGATAGGCAGAGAGGGCAGATGAGTATTTGCTATGATCCTGACAGTACAGTTTGATATTTTATCACACAATTTTCATATAATAGATATATTTGCCATAGTTTCTAGATTCTTAACTAATCCTTTACAATTTAGTTTAAACTCTAAAAGAATTTTAATTTAAGCGCAATATAGATCGAAATTATGGAACAACTTATTTGTTTAAAATTCAAGTGAACAAGAATATTAGCAATGTCAATGTGTGTTACATACAATAGTAACTCCTCAGGAATGTCAGGCTGAGTAAAGTCGCTTTGGAAGCCCTTTAAAAAGAAATAAAAAAACTGTTTGAATTCTACTATACATTTATAAATACAATCGTGGTTTTGTCGTTCTGTAGGTTATGGTCTTTCTAATGTTTTAAAAAGAAACTATACTTCCGCGCATATGTTATTCTTTATTAAATGCCACCTACAATATGTTTATATGATAAGTTTATATAACAAGCCCTGTCTTATTTCTTTAGTTCTTTCAAAAATAATTAGCTATTTTGCGAGGGACTTTACAAAGATTTTACAGACTCTGATAGGATAATGATAATGATAGGATAGTGATAATGGACCGCAGTAGACACTTGCCATAAGGTGACCCGTTAGATGATTTGCTTCTTATAATCTAAAAAACTAGGTGGAAAAGAGTATAGTGAATATTTTTGTATCATATATTAAACGCCCTGAGAAAATTAATTTCAATATGTCAAATTACAGACGCTAAAGAAGGCTATTCAGACCCATCAAAGAATAAAACATTGACCTTACACTCTCATGAGAAATCTTTAGACCCGAACCGGGCAAAGTAACAATTATTTTTTCATCAATCACTAAGGTAAGGTTGGTCTGATCGCTTTTCAACCCTTTTGCCGCTCTATATCCCTGATACCATACAAAACTGAGGCCTCTTGGGAAATCAGATTTGTTTTGATAACTTTATGACTAGTCTGTCTGTTCAAATATATTTATTGTAATACTGTATGTTTCATATATTCTGTTGTTCGTCTGAAAAGATAGAAATACTTTTATTAAGAAAGACAAATAAGGTATTTGTTATTTCTAAGCCAATAAATAGACGTTGTTTTGTTAACATATTGCTTCGAAGACAACGATTATCGGTGGTTTATTACAACGATTCTAGTTCATCCGTATATTGCTTCGAAGAAATTGCCTAATGCGATAAATCGCTCTTTGTACATTATTTGTGTTACACATTTAATGTGTCTAATTCTCCGTAAATTCTGGTGAACTAATAAAGTATTATGTAATTATCAATAGATCTATTTCATGAGGAATGATTGATTGCTTCACGACAGGTTTGGTCCAGGCCAGCCTCTCGGAAAATATATTTTATATTCCTGGATAAAAGACAAACTATGTCCTTTACTGTTCCTCGGGGTATAGGTCTGTGTATATGGCGAGAGCGCGTGGAACTCCGCCGTCTCTTTTTGTGAGCAAGCTATGCTTGCGAAGGAAATGGCGGAAAAAGACCGGGAGAGGTTCATAACTCTCCCGGGCAGGTGCCAGGTACCGCAGACGTCTCGGGCGCAGGAGATCGGGGTGACAGATGAGGCCATCTGTCGCCCTAGCAGAAGCAGGCTGGGGTAGAGGTGTCACCGCTGCAAAAAGCGCGCGCCTTTTCTTTTGTGCCGGAGGGAATAATAGGGTTCCCACCTAAAAGGGGCCCATTTACAGACCAATGGTATGTCGGGGTTCTAGGGATTTCCTTTCGAGGGTGCACCTGGTTCCTCCGCTTCTAATACCCGAGACGGCGTGCGATTTTTGATCGGTTCGAGTCCGACATAACCACCAATTGATGGCTGGTGGTATCCGTAGGGATTTCCGCACGAAAAAAGGTAAATATTTATATAAAACATGAAAGAGAAAAAAATAAAAACTGATCAATGCACCAGCTAGTCTTGAGCCGGTATTTCATTGATCGGTAAAAAATGTTATATAAAGGCGACGAGACCGAACCCACCGTAGGCATTTGATTTTATCTAAAACAAAGAAGCTAGACGAATAGGCTTTTTGAATATTCTTTTTAGTAATTATTAGATCGTTATTAAAATGTGTATTCCTATTTGACATAAGAATACTTTTTTTTCTTAAAAAGTTAGAAATTATAAATTAGGTACGAAGAAAATTAATAAAAAATTCCTCAATCTTATTATAATATTCTGATATCATTTGAATACAAAACAAGTAATAAGACTCGTGAAGAATAAATATCACTCTAAATTATCTTTTGAACCAAAGAAAAATAATTGAAAAGGGATTTTTAAACAATATTTCTTTCTAACAAAACAAATAAGATTCTGTAGAGTAAAAATGTGATTAAATAAAAAGTACTTATTGAAAAAGGAGCCACTATTTTGTACTAAACGGTCGGGCGGTCGCGCGGTCGGGCGGTTGCATTAGTGAGACGTTTCCAAATCATTGGAGCGAAACCTCTGCTCGGAATTGGGTTACATTCTAGCTATGTATTTATTAGTTTGTGATGTTAGGTCAATTGGCCGGATATAATATCGTGTGATTGTGATTTTTGACACAATTTTTTAAAAAGATTTTTAAATAGAACTGGTCGTTGGGAGTGTTTTATGTGACTCAGTAGAAGCTTTGATCTATTAATTGGAATATATCAGTCGTTTATCCTAATTTGAATGATAAAGAAAGTTGTCCTCAGAGCTCTGATCAAATGAGTCGATAAATATTTGAAAGCTGTACATATTATTATGTTTACTTTGTTTTAATATTTCGTCAAAGAGATGTTGGAATCAAATCTGGATATTGTTTGTGTCTGTTATTGATCAAGCCACTCCAAAACAATAATCGACAACGTTGATCGACCATTCGTTGCTTTCGTTTATCCCTTAAACAAAAATGGAATGACTACACAAAGCATATCTAAATCTGTCATAAAGATAGAATGAAGGTTGCAAAATTGTCATTAATCAAAAACTTATCACTGTTTCAACAGTGAAACCACTGTTAAATCGAGAATGATTTGCATGACAATCGAATCGCAATGAGCCATGTGAGCACGACAACTTTTCAATTCAAAGCACATTGTAGTTATATTTGTGTTGTCAGGAACAATCGGCGCAATTTACCATCGGTTTAAATAGTGATGTCACTGACAAAGTCCGGACCAATACTATTTTCGCGGGATCCCAAATTTCGCGGACAATTTAATTTTGAAGGCATCCCGTAGTCCATATCTTTAACCCTCTTCAAAGTAAGTCCTGTCTGAAACTAATATTCTTATTCTGAAATGAAGATTTTATATTTCGCTACCTTGGAATTTACGATTGAAACATCTGGGGTTTACCTTAGTCTAGATTTATATAATGATTTATAGCGATATTAAACTTTTTAGTAGGTTTAATACGTCATGTTTATATGTACGTATATTAAATTAAAAACGAAAGAAATATGTAATTGATTAGTCTACGATGGGACTAACATATCACTTTATAATAAAAGTCTCTACTTAAATTTGGACATCTTACACACAACATCATCTAGTCCCAAAGTAAGCAGAGCTTGTGTTATGGGTACTAAACAAATGATATAAATACATAAACATACTTTTTTTTTTGTAAATACATACATATTATACATAGAAAAACACCCAGACTCCGAAACAAATATTTGTGGATCACACAAATATTTGGTCTGACCCGGTAATCGAACCCGAGACCGAGATCAGCAGCCGCATACGCTAACCACTAGACCAACAAGGCAGTCAAAAAAATTTAAATGATTAAAAAAAGTAGTTGGATGAAATTTTGTACAAACTCAGTGCAAAATAGGAACATTTATGTAGAAGTCTGCTTTAAATGTATAATTTTGGAAAATTGACCTTACAACAAATATACTCCTAGTAGAGGCTACACTGCATTTATTTTTATTTTTAATCGTAATATTTTATATATTCCTTCCATTTATTAAGATCATAATAATATGTTATTGATGGATGCTCTGTTTGGAGCTAAATCGTTCTAAAAATAATAGTAAGAAACTGAGATTTGTTAACTTGTTATAGTGGTTAATCTTGACAGGAGGTCAGTGTCTAATTGCTGGTTACTTAAAATGTGTAGATACATTTACTACTCACACCTATTAGCTTTAAAATAAATACCCATGTATATCCATTCTAAAATAAATACCTGTTATTTCCACTACGATTAGATTAAATTCCCGTGACAAAACAGTATTGGCAGCACTATTTGACATTTTATGACAGAACAAAATTGAATCTAATCATTCAAAAATTAATAGTAAGTAATTTGAACTTGTCAAGTTGTTATAGGGGAATTATCTTGGTAGAAAGTCAGTGTCTAATTGCTGGTTATTTAAAATGTGTAGATACATTTACTACTCACACCTATTAGCTTTAAAATAAATACACATAAATATCCATTCTAAAATAAATACCTGTTATTTCCACTACGCTTCGATTAAATTCCCGTGACAAAACAGTATTGGCAGCACTATTTGACATTTTATGACAGAACAAAATTGAGGCGATCTAGCGTGGATTCCCCCCTGTGGCTTGATTAATGTTGTGTTCTGCACTCGGATTTATTTTCCGTCGTCTGTATCGCCTAAAGGCTTTGACAAAGTAAAGATTTTCCCGTCTGTTTCAATTTCCTTTTGTTTGTTCGTTCTGAACAGATATAAGGTAATTTATTTTATCTTTGATCTTTTTTACACAGCGTGTTTTGTTTTCTAAATTTCTTTAATTCTAAGAAATTTATAAGACAATAATACCCACCTTAATTATTCTATGACTTAATAACTAATAGACTAATAGATACATGTTAAATGTTATCGATGTGATAATGATATGAAGTATTCAGAATTTGTATATTATTAATTCCTTATTACAGCCTGCCAAACTGATCACTCTATCTGATGAAAGCATGAGTAGAATCCAAGAATAGTCGTCACTGTCTGTTAAAACTAGCCTATGTGTTATTCTGATATATAAGCAATATTACTGTAAAGTTTCATCCAAATCCGTTCAGTAGTTTTTTGCTGCAAGAGCAACAAACATACATACATACTCACAAACTTTTGCGTTTATAATATTAGTAAGGATTTGTACTGTTTTTAGGATAAGTCAACATAATTTACGACATTAACACGACTGGAACCTGGTCATCCTATAAAGTTTTTATAATGAACTAATGGTTCGTAATAGCGCTTTTAATAAGTTTATTTCTTTTTTTGCACTGCGATATGTACGAGGCTCAATTTATCATTTCAACCAGGTTATAATACAAACCTTAATCATTCTCTGAACAAAATCCTTCTAAATGGAACCTAAATTCGATTCAACCTTACCGATTCCAAATCGATTTGATTTATTAATCGTCTCGGCTCATTCTGAAAGGTACGGGACCAACCCTTTACTATTGTTCTCGAAATTAATAGTTTCAAGCATTGTTTAATTCCAATGAGGAAATCAGAAACCATTGTGAACTCAAATTTAATGAAAATAATCTTGAATGAAATCAGAACAACGTTTTAGAGTTTTGACATCTTATTGTCGTTAACAAATTTCCAAAGCTTTTATACAGAAGTTTTATAATTTTAGTTAATGAAATCAATTCTTCTGCTTCTATTAAATGAAAAGCAATTAATAAAACCGTATAAACTGTTTCTCGGATCCTTTTCGAAAACTGAGACTGTAATTAACTGGCTTACTGAAATTTATTAAATATTGAAACAGCTAGCGAATTTTCCTTTTACAAAATGTTTAGATTGAAAAAGAAGTTTAAATATACTGATAAAAGAAATCTTTAGAGAAACCATATTTTGCTGTACTACTCTATTCATTTGATTTTTTTTGTTTTGAATTGAATGTTTCACAGTATGTATGTACTATCACAATTCTTCATCCAAAATATAATTCTATTTGTCAGTATTCCATCATCTCTAGCTGACAGTTGAGAAAGTATCTGATCACACATCTCTATCAAAACTGTTACGAGTTTACGTCTGAATATTTTCGCTCGGATAACGGGGTGCATGCCGGTTCAGTAGGCCGGTTCAAAGCGGTTGATAGACATATGCTATAAATATTACGTGACGTCATTCATACATGTACCCCTTTAGAAGTGCAAGTTGAATTTGGATGAAATTTTAAATTATACTTCTAGACAGATTGTCGAATATGTTTTATGTTTTATGATCTTATGGTATTGTAGTAATTGGGGATTGTTTTAAACTGTTGTAACCGGCTGCCTGCAAACTTGTAAAAGGTTTTTTTTTTATATATTTAAGCCTGCCAAAGTGACTCTACTCTGCCTGATGGAAAGCATGAGTAGAATCCAGGAGTAGGGGTCACCATGCTTATTGTGAGGGTAGGCAATGTAGCATGGTGACCCTTACCATGGCAGCCTGGTTAGATTATTCTGCATCATTCTCCCGGCCTTCGAGGGGCGGGAGAATGATGCAAAATGATTGGGCCTCCGGTCTCACACTCACCAACGAAATACGACAGCAAGAATGCTGTCATTATTAGGATGGTCTTCTGTGTGAGGGTAGTACTGGCCGGGTCGAGCCGGCCCATTCGTGATGAAATAAGCGTGACCCTACTACCTACAGTCTCTATAAATATTATATACAAGTATTATATTATATACAGGTATTCTATAAGTAGAGGTAAATTGTTTTGTTAAGTGTACCTACTAAAACTTTAATTGTATTTGTATGCATTTGATTCTTCTTGAAATGTTTAGAACAGTCTTTCTCTCTTTCCAAATTAGAGGCTTGTATACATATGTGTGGTTATCCATATCCTATTATAATTGACTAATTTTGTTTAGGAACTGCAGTTTATTTCTTAATTTAATACACCTGTGAATGACAATGCTTGATTCATTTTCTAGTCATCACGTGTAAGCATACAACAAAAGCTAGGAAATGAGTAATAGGATATGTCTGGTAGACAATTAAAATGATTTATCGATGTGACCAAAGGATAAGGGAATAGAAGGAACGAAGCACACGCAATGATCGTTGATCGTTTACTTATCGCCGTTTTGTAGCAAACCGCGAAGTGAGACAAAAATGCTCATTTGAAAATTCCTAGCCGCTATTTCTCGAGACGTCCCATATTGCGATAAATATATGATCCGGCTCAAAATCTTAATTTAAATTTAGATTACCTTTTACTTGCGATTTTTCTCGTCTAGAACTAATGTTGCCATCGCTGGAATATTTATTTCTGGGTAAGCGGTCTTTATCCTGAAAATATACTGTATGGCATGTTCTTTGTTATATCACTATCAATAAGACCACTGAATGACCACAAAGCATAAATTACGAACAAACAAAATATATTTAAAAATAGAAATATAAGAGAACAATTTCTTCTATGTACCTATTAATACATAACACAAATCCTTTTTTAAGAAAATGAAGTGAACAGAACCTGTATGAAATTTTGAACATTGAAAGTTAATATAATTAGGGTCCAATTTCGGTCATCATGCGACCTCTAAGTATGATAGGTATTACATTATTTTTATACTAAACTTACAAACAATACATTATTATGAAATGTTATTGTTCTAATTTAACTTCGTAATTTGTGTTCTTCCAAGATTAAAATTTTATACAAAAGCTGCGTCTTCCTTGAAAGGCAGAATAGAGCTTTATTTGATTGCGAACTGTCTACGAGTCTGAGCCGAAATTAAATTTTGAAGAGCACCATTAATCAGCCAGATGTGAGTAATAATCTGGTAAATTATGTTTATTTAAAATTAGGTCAAAGTTGACTGTGACTTGTGAATTTTTTCCTGTATGTAAATGTTGTGTATGAAGAAATTCTTTTGAAATTAGTAATTATGAAAATGATCTCTCCGGTTTGCAACGTTAACTGAATCTGTATATTAACTTAATACTAAATATCTTAAAAATAATTATTTCATTAAGTCATAAAGAAAAAAAATAGATAATGCGTTTAATAAGTATTGCTAAATATGTATCTAATGTTATTTGGAAATAATAAAAATGAGATATATTTGACGTTGATATAAATTATTCAATTCACATATTTTTCAAGAAATTATACATATGTGTCGCAATCGCTATATATGAAATATTTTTAATTTGTTTTTATTTGTTAAAAAGACAACTCCCGCATTAGGAATATAAATTCCTGTGTCGCGGGGGACTTTACAAACATACATGAAACGGACACAAAGAACACCCAGACTCAGAACAACAAATTGTGAATCACACAAAGTGTTATCCTACGTGGGATTTGAACCCACGACACTTGGCGCAGTAGGAAGCGGCGTGGCGACCGCTTAAGCCACTAGGCCAACCGTGCAGTCAATTAATGTTAGATTCATACTAATATTATTCATCCGAAAGTAATTCTGTTAAATGAATTGAAATGAAATGAAAGTTATCAATATATCGCTGTGTATCTCACGAGCCATAGTCATGGTAATTTCTTATATATGGGCAAAGGCGACGTCATGTCACCTGATTAAAAAAATTGTTCACGGCCTTTCATTCCTGCAACCTAATTTGCACATACGCTTTATATCAATGTAATGTACGCTTTTCTTGAAGGTTTGTCGTCGTGAAGGCGATAATTTATTTTAAAGATTAAGTGTACATGTTAAAAATTGACTTGAGAAAAGGGAGCAGTGATAGAGTGCCAATTATCGAAGTGATGGGGCAGGCAGTTTATATTTTAAGAAAAAAAAAAGATTGGAACGCTTACGAGCTTCGTCCAATGGAGTGTAGTCTATAGCACAATGTTTTTAAAACAAAAAGCTTAAAATATTTGTGGTATTAATAGAATATTTTCTGTGTCGAAACTATTTCTAAATTAAGTTATGTGTATAAGCATTATTTTACAGTATCACGTCTAGTAACATATACAAACCATAATATACGTTATAACTTCGTGCAGGTTCCTTTCCTCAAGATATTTTCCTTCACTAATTGCGCAAGAATATTAATTTCTACTGAGCAAACTTCGCAAACTTTAGATATATCGCGCTGGGTATAGAACAGTTTACGTACCTTTAACATGTAAGTATATATCTGAGTAATTAAGGTGCTATATGAAATTTGCATCAGAAAACATGCTTTCCTATTGACGCAGTTTGAAAATGGGTATTATGTCGATCCAAAACAAAAGCGTCCTTCGAACAATTCAGATGATCATACCTAACGTGCCACAGCCCAAAGATTGATGGTGGTTAGTTGAATGGGTGCTAATCATAGTGTGATATAAAACAATTATGTATAAAATTTTAAGGTAGCTACGCTGGTTTCAGCACGAAGTGGCCGGCTTGACCGGGGCGGCATTACTCTCGCATAGAAAACAAATCTAAAATGACAGCATTCCTTGTGTTGGTATTTCGTTGGTAAGTGCGATACCGCAGGCTCATTCTATAGGTCGATACAAAATGGGTCACTATTCACTATGCTGTATTTTCTGCATTTACAATGAGAATAGTGACCACAAGTTTTGGATTCTATTCATGCTTTCCGTTCCGCTGAGTAGAGTCACTTTGGTGGACTTTAATGTAAAAAATGACCTTTTTGCGCAAACTAAATTTAGTTATTTCATCATGGGTAGTAACAACAAGCACGTTTATATCAAGTTCCATAGAAATGGGTATACTGTCTGTACATTAAACAAGGTATAATTAATTATAAACATTGTAGCAATGGGTGAGGTATTAAGTCTTTGCGAGGGCACGTGGGGCTTCCGAAGCCGAGTGTATCCACTTACATCGGCTTTGCCTGACGCCCGCTTACCTATGTTTTATGGCTTGTTGCTACCTAGAATGTGGATGTATTTAAATTGGATTCAGTCACGAAATCTAGACTGGGCATGTGTCATGGCTGAGTAATTATATCCCATGGGTAAATAATGTTAATATTATTAAGAGGCGAAACGCTTATGTGGACTAGATATTTAAGTACATGTTTCGATCTTGGCTTTGATGTTAAAACACATGTGTAAGATGGTGACCTTTATTTTAAGCATATTGAATAGAATGGGTGGCTATTAAATCATACTGAAGACTTTCTTTATTTGGTTAAAAGCGCTAATGTCCGGAACAACTATTTTAAATTGATGATGATGATGATGATGAAACTTTTTAATGATCAAGCTGTTTCGGAGGAGTATGGTAACTAACATTGTGAGACGAAAATTTTATATACATATATTATAGGCATATATCAATAGAATAGACTCAGTTATATAGATGAATAACTATAAATATATTTAAAATTCTTTCAATTTAGGCAATTAAAATCAAAGCTACAAAAAAATTGTAAAAGTATTTTTACAAAGCTTAAAGTTTTGTAAATTATATATATTACACAATTTATTTATTTAACCATGATCATCGTCTTCTTTTGAGAAGTTAAAAAAAAAGGTTTGTTAAGATTTATTTAAAAAAAAATTAGTTAGTTAATTCTACATACCGATAACGAAATGTTGTCGTGTTCAAAAAGTAATTCGCCAAGTTTTGTCAACAATATGGTAATATAACGTCTTGCTGGGCTTTCGTATAAAATATGTATAATATTGTTAAATGTTGATTAGCTCTTGAGTAATTTTTCGCAGAATGTTACAATACTTGTTCGAAATAAAATTTACATGTACGTAAGTACTTTCATCAATTCCTTTTACATAATATAGTTGAACTGACTTAATATTGTAGTAAATCACAAGTTAAACAGCGGAGCGACTCTAGTCTAAAAAAAATCGGCCAAGTGCACGTCAGGCCACGCACAGGAAAGGGTTCCTCAGTCACCCATAATGGTGCGTGGATTAGAATCGTATCCAATGGATAATTGTTATGTTTACGTATTAATACATTAATTTTGTATGACTTTTCCAAGTAAGCGCATTGTAAAAGTTAAGCCTCTATAACTCCGGAACTAACAAAGTCATCTAATCCGTTATAGTTTTTCTTTAAAGTTTTGAAGCTTTTAAAGCTTTTGAAGGAAAAAAGTGGATTTAAAGTGGAATTTCTCGCAAACGGATACCTAAATCTAACCTAAATCTTAGAAACCCTTTATTATTTTTAAAAGACCTACTTAATGATAACCTACATGATGGGGTAACCGCGAAAAAAAAACATCCCCACTTTACGTGTAGGGGAGGTACCCCAAATAAACATATTTTTCATAATTTTATTGAAGCACTTTGTCGACGTAATTACAATACATATCATGCAAAGTTTCATCTTACTAGCACTTACTGTTTGGACGGTAAGTCGAGGACGGACGGACAGACGGACGGACGGACATGACGAATCTATAAGGGTTCTAAGTCATAAACTTTGGAACCCTAAAAAGCGGCCAAGTGCGAGTCGGACTCGCCCATCAAGGGTTCCGTAGCAGCGAGTAACATCATATAAAAGACAGACAGACGTGACAATATAAAGCCGTTAGTACACCTACGCGTTCGTATGCGGCAGCGAATCACTGCGAAACTACTGCGGTAGCGAAATATCTGCGGAACGTTAGTACATAGCAGTTTTTCGCCAAGAAATGGCAATGTAATTTATGTGGACTGCAGACTTTCCTCCATGCCACCTCTTTTTTGTAAGCATTTTTATAATCTGCATATAATTGGGGATAACTTCGAATTGAATTCAAAGATATTTCAATAATTTCAGCTTCCATGGTACGAAAATCTGTCCTCAACGACAGAACGCATGCGAACACCTTGCGATGCGAAACACCACTAGCGAAACATCTGCGTCTGTGTAACGACGATTTCGCAGTTCCTTGCGAAACAATACCGACAAGGACGCAACTATTTCATGTAGCCTAGTGCTAGAGTGAGACGTAGCGTATGCGAAATTCTGCCATACGGCTGACAGTTTTTTCGTTGTTTCGATGTCGCATACCAACGCGTAGGTGTACTAAAGGCGTAAGGGTTCCGTTTTTTGCCATTTGGCTACGGAACCCTAAAAATCTTGCAGTGAACATTATTTCTATTTTACAATATTGTTTTATAGTAAAATGTTGATAACTGTCATATCTTCTGATACACTCGCGTGAATAACAGAAATAGATCGACGCGATAAAAATCTAAATTACAAAAACGTTTTGTGTCTATACTACCACATACAGGTATGTATAGTTATTTGTTGGTTGTCACCCTTCTTGGTCGCGGAGTCAAATCCATATTGAATATTATAAAAATTTAAATTCTAAAATAACTAAAGCCGGTTCCAAAAATAACGGGTCAGTCACATAAACCCGAATATCTCCCGAACTACGTATGCCATCCTAATGAAACGAAGACTGTTCAATTGAGAATTTAATTATACAGATAAAAAATAAAATAAAACTTAGTTACACCCACAATATTAATCTTAAATTAAAAAAAAACTAAAGTAGTCATATTTTTCTTAAGATTACATTTTTTTTATGATTGTTTTTTTGCTGTTTTTCATCACTTTCTTCATTTAATACTTTGTATTGCCTCCACGAGCTCTTCTGACAGCTTCCAGGCGATTAGGCATGCTGTACACCAAATTTCGGAGCCGGTGCTGAGGAATACCTTCCCATTCCTCCACCAGTGCTTGTATGAGCTCGGGAAGCGTGATTGGTGGGGGGTTTCGACCTTTCACGCATCTCTGAAGCTCGTCCCAGGCGTGCTCGATGGGGTTTAAGTCCGGGCTTCGCGCTGGCCACTGCATGAGTTCGATACCGACCTCTTCAAGGTAGTCATGTACAATTCTGGCGGTATGGGGACGCGCATTATCATACATTAATATGCCATGCCTGTCCATCCTGGCCATGAAAGGACCTACATGTTCATTGAGGATCTCTTCCACGTACCTCTCTGCATTTAGAGTTCCATTTTGAATGAGCACCAGCTCGGTGCGGGCCTCAGCAGAAATCCCAGCCCAAACTTGTACGGAGCCTCCACCGTACGCCACTTTTTCCTCCACACACGCTTGATGGAAGCGCTCCCCTGGTCTTCTGTACACCAACTGCCTACCATCATGCTTATAAAGCATGAATTTAGACTCGTCCGTGAACATTACCCTAGACCAATCGTCTAGTGTCCAGTTTAGGTGTTCGCGCACGTATCTCTGTCTTGCAATTCGATGTCCCCGTTCCAGTTTGGGGCCATTTGCGGGCCTCAATGGTTTCAAATTTGCTTCAGCAAGACGTCTTCTTACTGTTTGAGCGCTTAAATTGCCACCTCCAAAGCGAATAAAGTGAGTTTTTAGACCAACAGCAGTTTGAAAACGATTTCGGAGCATTGTAGCCACCAGTTGTCTGTCTTCCCTGGCCGTTGTGCATCTTGGTCTGCCATTTCCTGGTCTTCTAAGGTGTGATCCGGTCTCTTGGTACCGCTGGACTACCCGCTGAACAGTCGACAAAGATACACCAATGTTTCTGGCTGTTTCACGCTGGCTCCGCCCAAGTTCCAAAAAAGTTAGGATTCTGGTACATTCCTCTAGCGTGACTGCCATGCTTCACCTCACAGAATAATAATTATGCACGTGGAAGACGTTCACGATATTTTTTTTTGTGACAGAATAGTAATGGAAAGCATCCATAATGACATGAAACAAAAATTTTGTTTTTAAAAATAGTCATTTTTTTAAATTTTGTTTTTCTAATGAAGTTTTTTTCATCAACCAGTTTAAATAATATGCTATTAGAAGCGCAACTAAAAAGTCTTTATTCTGTTTTTTATTTCATTGATCTAGCTTTTACAGTTCTGGAGGTATTTCAATTTTTGTGACTGACCCGTAATTTTTGGAACCGAGTGTATATTTGTTGTTTTAAGGCTATTACGCTGCACCGCTTTCAATGAAATTTGACATACTTAGATGTTTTGACCTTGATTCTTAAGGAAGAACATACATAGGATACTTTTTACCGGGAAAACCATAGGCAACAACTAGTATATAACTATAACTATAAGATAAATGTTCTCATGCTTTAATAACCAAACTAGTTAATTCTAACACAATAGGAATATAATAAAGCAAAACTTCAACAACATTAAAATTTCATCATCTCGTCCATTTGTGTTTTCAAGAGTACCAAAACTAAGTAGAAGTTTCGACGAAGTTCAGTATGCCGTTGTACACTGAGGCCCGTTGAGGAATAATTAATTTTCTTTAACCGAATCGTTTGCGTCAAGTTTCAGATATTTAAGTAAGGTCACTTGATGTTCTTAAAAGTTTTCTAATTGTTTTAGAAAATTAGAAAGTTAAAAGCGACTTAGTGGAGATGAGAATTTATAAATTATGTTTTTTCGCTAAGTTCCATGAATGTTGATTGTAATAAAGTTTTTTTTGTATCGAAGTATCTAGGCATTCTTAAAGCTGAACATAATTACATTTATTAGCGAATTGTAATTCGCAAATGTGTTGTTATATCAAGTTGTTGAACGTTCCAGAATCATGAAATAAATTCTTTTTTTTTTTCAAGACAACTCCCGCAATAGGAATATAAATTCCTGTGTCGCGGGGAACTTTACAAACATACATGAAACGGACACAAAGAACACCCAGACTCAGAACAACAAATTGTGAATCAAACAAAGTGTTATCCTACGTGGGATTTGAACCCACGACCCGTGGCGCAGTAGGAAGCGGTGTGGCGACCGCTTAAGCCACTAGTCCAACCGTGCAGTCAATTAATGTTAGATTCATACTAATATTATTAATTCGAAAGTAATTCTGTCTGTCTGTTACTTTTTCACGACAAAACCGCTGCATTGATTTCACAGAAATTTGCCATGAAGAGATAGAAGATGATTCTTGAGGTAGGACATAGGCTACTCTGCTCTAACGATATACATGAAGGCCCCGTGCAAATGCTAGTAAAATATAAAACAAATTAGCTAGTTTGAAAAAAAAAACAGGTCTGCGTAAAATTTTACAAACTAGCGATTTGTATGATTTTCAAATAATAAGTTTCACTTTCATTATTAACATAAATCTTAGACCATAATAAAAATATATATAAAAATAATAATAAAAAGATTTATTTTATTTATGCCCTTAATCTCTCTATCTTCTTACACTAAAACATGAAACCTTTTCATCAAGAAGTGTCACAGAATACAATACAAATACAATACTTGAATTCTAGTGATAACTTTAGCTACTAAAATTACTGTAACAAACTACCTTATGTACCGTACCAGTTACTAAGTCTATGAAACCATTCTCATAATCAATAAGGGTTTCAAACCAATGATGCACATATGGGCAGAGATCCTAAAAAATGTGACTGCAATGACTTGAATAAATACGCTTCCCTTTATAACAGATTTTCGAATTAAGGTCCTAAATTCCTAGGTCCTGAATGATGTTTGAAATGTAAGAAAATTAATACGTTTATATGCAGCATTCCCTACAATCACAATGTTTTACCTAAAAGCTTTTTACAAACTGTCATGACAATAATATAATTTAAGTATTAGGTGGTAATAGAGGAAAATCCATCATAGCGATGTTTTTTCTCATTTTTTTTTGGATTTGCTAGAATCTACTTGGTAAGTACTTTTATAACGAACTAGCCGAGACCCGCGTTGTAGGGGCGAAGCTACTCTAAAAAAGTAGTCTAAAGTTACACCTATCATCAGCTATTTGCTGGTGAAAAATTCATAAAATCGGTTTAGCCATTCGAGAGATTTGCCCGAACTAACGGTTATATAGCAACTTATCCATGTCTCAAAAGTAAAGAATATGTGTTGAGTAAAAATATTAAGTTGAAGTGACAATCTTAAACGAGAAGGGATCTGTTTTTAAATTTTTGTCAAGGAAGTTACAAATTATTATCATTTCACAAAAACATGCCCGTACCTTGGGTACCATTAGTAAACTTTTGTGAAAATAAAATAAAGCTAAAAAATTGACAGTTTTAAATTTTTGTTTCCCCAACACCCTCAAATACCTAGCTATCGATACTCGAAAGTTGATATCTTGTGAACGTCCAGGCAAATTAATGGTATTTTTATCCCACCTGACAAAATGGAAAATATGTCGGTGCAAATCTTTCATGTCCAGATGGATATCAAAATCAATTTTGTCTGGCCGCTTGAGATATTATCCATCATTAATACCGGAAGGGCCGCTTGTCGCCTGTGTTCTTATTTCTTAACTGATGATGGATTACTGGCGTTAAAGTAGGTCGGATTGAAACCTTTTCTACATAAAATATATCTATATATCAATACGTAACACAAAAACTTTGTACATACCCCCTTATACGAGAAGTGCGTTGACAGAGAATTATGAAATTTCGCACACTTATAGTTTATGTGTAGGAGGAGAGCAGGAAGCTATTATTTAAAAAAATGTATTTAAAATAGATTATATCAATAAATAAAACGTCACACACACTACCATGTATTTGACACACACACGCATATATACTTTTTTGACAATTAACATTGGAGCGTAGTCTTGGCGAAATCCGTGATTATAGAACTTCTATCTTCGTCTATCAGTCTTTGACAATAGAAACCTAATAATATTGCGACTTATAATTCAAATTAATTATGATCGAATTTTGACCACTTGGCGACTACTAGTACATGTACTTCTTACAAATACATTGTATATTGTATGCAATATACATGTATTGGTAAGGCTATTGACAGTCTTGTTGGTCTAGCGGTTAGCGTATGCTACTGCCGATCAAGAAGTCTCGAGTTTGACTCCCGGTTGGGCAGTGTTATTGAGTTTTTTCATTACAGAAATGATTAATAACAGCCCCGGTGTTTGAAAGTTAGTCTTTTCCCGTGTCTCGAAAAGCAATAGTACTGCGTCTGAAATCGGTCGTGTCCGATAACCCTCGAATCAGATTATAAGAGCCAAGAAACAGAGATTGCACCCGTGATTATATAATATCTAATACGTAGTTGGCTCATCTCCGCTGAAACTGACCGCAGGGCCGTGGCCATCGGCTATTTAATAGGTTCGTTTCCATCATAGATTGACGAAAGTATGTTGTATCGCTTCGATTCGCTGTGACGCTTGATGGGTGCAGAAATTAGACCAAAAATATTTGAAGCGTTTTGTATCAAATTGGATCACAAACAATGCTAACAATTTCGAGTTTCTGAAGCGTACACAAATCAATCAAGTTGCTTGGGGACAAAATTTCTCATTGTTTATTATTTAATTTTTTGTATTTTATTCTTAATACATTGGTTCTTCATAGATAACATCAATTGACAAATCTTCTTCTTCCTAGCCTTATTCCCAATATTATTCGGGTCGGCTACTAGTTCAACCGGTTTTACCTGAATATCAGTTTTTCCGCGGAGCGACTGGCATCAATAGACAAATATGGGTAAATAAAATATACCGATATATAATATTTTATTGTCTGGCAAACAGTTTTACTGAAATCACAGTAAATATCTAGTTTATTCGGCATATATTTACTAAAAGAAATATTCTGCGTCAATGATACATAATTCTCTATACATTTAGATCATTAGTTCTCTATTAGACCACTCGTATATATGTGTAATTAGTGGAATTATCTCCACAGATTACATATTAGCTACGTTGTTAACCTGTCCGAGTTCATCTCCGGGACATGTTTGTGAGAGTGTTAATGGAAAACATATCAACTGAGTATATATATTATTGCTATTGCTTGTGCATCAAATACAGGTTTACTTTTTGCCTCAAATGGGTGTTGGTATCGTCAAGGTTTTGATTGATATAACAGTATAGTTTTTCCATTTGTATCAGAAATTAATATTAAATTTACAATATATGAAATAAGTTACATGCCATATATGCTGTAGAACCGATAACCGTTGGGGTAAACCGGTTCTTGGGTAGAGACCTCGTCTCGGCAAACGTAGTGTAGGACGTCCCAGGCTAGGTGGAATGATTATAGCGCATGACGGCTGGCAGGAGCTGGATGCGAGAAACCGAGAATCGAACCAAGTGGCGTGCAATTGGAGAGGCCTATCTCCAGCAGTATACTGCGATAGGCTAATAATGATGAGTGTCTCTGAAGTACAAAATTAGGAACGAACCAATTCGTCAGAGAACCAAGATAACCATAAGGCATAGCTCTGAAAGTAGGCTTAAGTGGTAATGGACTACTCATATTATCGCAGTGCCGATAAAAGCTTGACTAAGCGTATTCTGGTGTAAAGACCGTATCTTGGCAAACGTAGTGTGGAGCGCCCCTTGGCCAGGTGGTGAGACGTCTTGTGTAAATGGGCCGGCAGCACTAGATGAAAAACGCGGCAGACTGGACTGTGTGGTATGCCTCTGGAGGGGCCTATGTTCAGCAGTAGACTGCAACGAGCTGATGATGATCAAGTTACATTGTAGGTTCTTACTTACCCGACTGAAAACGTTGGGTAAAAAACTTATAATGTAAAATCCCAAGTATTTCAAATATTTAAAGGAATATCAGTATATTTACCAAACACTACAGACGAAAAGGCTATGTATATCAATATTTTTTGATAAATTTAACAGAGTATATGTGTATAGAATTAGGCTTTTAAGTCGGAAAATTCTCAGTAAATTGAGAATGTTTGTCACTTAATCACACCCTCGTACATAAATAGATTTAGTATTTAGTTTACAGATGGTTTGTCTTCAGAGTCAACACGTAGGCGTAACAGTACGAGTGTCGTAGGCGGACCCGCATCTTGTAATTTCAATCGCTTTTCAATTAAATAACAACTTCCTATTAAATTTTCATCAACATTCAAATGTCAACATTATTTGATTGACATAGGAGATATAAACTGCGATTATATAATATTTTGTATATTTTTTCTTATTTCTTTATAAAAGTCACGAATAAAATACCAAGGAAATTTAGGTAGCTGTGTGTCGATTGAAATTTAGCAAGTATGTTTGTGTTAGTTTCGACATTAGTTTTGACCTAGATGAAGTCGTGTGTCGTAATATTTATTTATTCATCCTCATCATCATATTCGTTGCAGTCACAGAGCCCGATCTGCATTTTTTTGAATTTAGATTCTTTAGATATACATATATAGCGTCTTGATTTTTTGTTTGTAGTTATACATTATGCTGTCTAATGATAGTGTACAAGAAAGAATGTCTTATAATTATATTCATTAAAAACATCAACTGTTACACATAGGTATCTCCTTCGATTAGAGATGTTTCTAGTTTGCTCACTCAATAGGCACTTATGATACCCGCGGGATGAATTGTATCATTACTTGGACAAAACTAAAAGCTAAATTTGATTTCATTTTGCAATATTTGGACAGTGTTGGTCACCATGCTGCATTGTTAGATTATCTGCATTCGCGTATATGGTGGGCACTACTCTTGGATTCCACTCTTGCTGTCTATCGACAGAGTATTCGTTTTAAAGGGCACGCCCGTAAATAAAAATAAATAAAACAGTGTTCAAAACATTCTATTCTCTGAAAATATATAATGTAAAAATATACTGAGTCACTCGTTTCAGGGCACCAAACACTGAATCTCGTCAAATAATTTTAATAATCAGCTTAATCTACCACCCAATCCATCATAAAGACCAACAAAAACTTTCGTTACCCTAAAAAACAGATCCCTTTTGAGATCAACCTCGCCACGCCTTCCGGACCACAACGTCCCAGCTACTCCAATCCATCAGCTTTTTGGCAATGTTGCAAAAACCGCCAACATCAATATAATATGGAAATGTTTTACCTGAATACTAGGAAAAATATTTCCCTTGAAAAAGATTGATAGACATTTTCGCTGGGGATATTATAAACATACTTGAAACAAAAACATAGAGCACATAGACTTATCACAACAATTTGTGGATCACTCAAACTGTTGTTGCTCCTTGTGCGGGTTGGGAGACACAACACTCATCGCAGTAGAAAACAATGTGTCGCCCGCACTCACTTTACGTCAATAGGTTTTCTTGAGAACCATGCTTCGTACTGTCTTACAGGGATCTGGTTTTTCATACCTTTTTCTTACTTTTCACTGATTAACCGGAGACCTAATACTCTCTTCGGTTCTCGCTACTCTAAGGAGGGACCGCTCAAAAGAAATAAACTAGGTACATTAGGTACATTTAAATATTTCAAAATGGAAAACGTTACGTTTTAATTCCAACAGTAGCTAGTTTAATCTAATCCAGGGTTACAACATTCAATAACTCATATTCCCAGTTCGCCCTTGAACTAGTTTTGTCCCCCGGACCCGTCGCCCTAAATATTCACCCTCCTGTCGCGCACCTAATGGCGGTGAGCGTTCCTTCCAATATAGTTGACAGTTTTACTCTACGATGTGTCAAATCGGCAAACTGTAACAAATAAATCATAACTTGGATATTATTGATATCACACACTGTCACTTCAGGAACATTAAATCTGCTACTACATCGACTGAGCATAAATTTTGCCATAGTGTAAATTCCGATTAAAAAACTTTTTTTTGATATTACTTATATTAGATTTGTTACTTTTTACCGAATTACGGAGAAACCAAAAATAAGGGTAATGATTTTGGTAGCTATGTTCCATTACGTTCCACTGTAGTAATTAAATTACTGAACCGAATTTAATGAAGAATGTATCATGTCAATAGATTCTCTAATTTGAAATGATCTACTTGTATTTCTTATTAAAAAAAAAGGTTTTGGTGAACAAATTACAAATATATACAATTATGATATCGTTTATAACAAACTGTATGTCTCATGTTGAAGGCCAAGACACTTCAGGTCGGTAAGCGACGTTGGCTTAACGAAGAGATTGCTACCAAAATGACAAAATAATTTAATTGTAAAACAGTTAAATATATATGAAAAACAGTTCTTGTTGTGTGTGTCACGCTATCCATTTAAATCCCTATAACCATTTCTGCATGATAGAGTCACAAATATGAAGCCATATATAAAATAATATTGGTAGGATCATGATCATATAAATATTTTACATAAAATGAATCGTAATACCTAAAGCGATTTGGTCTTAAGTTGCAATCAAAAGTTGTTTGAGTAACAAATCCTTCACAGGCCGCAAGTTTATCAATATTCAGAGTATTCACTGAGCCCCAAAACTTTCTGATTTGATTCGACTAAAACTAATTCGACTAAAATTATAATTCTGCGACATTCGGGGAAAACTTCAAAACATTTTATTTCAGCTGTGGAGGACTGGTGCGTCAAAAGTTGTAAACTAGGTATTTTATTTTATCGAAAATAAATTAACGAAGCTGTTTGAGTTGTTGAATATGTAAATAGGGCTGTCACATTTTTTAATTTATAAGTCAACCATATTTGTATGGAAATTAAATTCTATGTCATACTTATCCTCATAGACAAAAACATAACCTCACGTATTGTAAAAATCATAGACATACATACTTTTAGTATTACTTTTTTTAGCCTTTAATTTGTGCAGGAAAATATAACTCCAAAGAGAAGGAAAACTTGAAACAAACTCTTTACCAATCCTTCTGACCACCGTGGTATAGGAGACCAATACCTCATTTCTAAGAAGAGGCCTATGTCCAATAGTGGACTATCAAAAAATTCTTTTAAACGTTTCATTGCACGTTATTTATGATAACCCTCTTTGTGCGTATATAAAAAATATTACATTGTATATATACGCTGGCGTATCGATCTTATCACCGATGCCACAAATACGAATAAATTCATCAGGAAATAAGGCGAAAAACATTCTGAAGAATAATGCGGGTAAAATATGATATAAAACTGATAAACATACTGCCAAAGTTTGCAGTTTGGTTCTGAGTTGCGCATTATCTATGACTAGTTACAAACTGAACGATTAAACTGTATTTGCGAAGTGATTTGTGATCAAGTCAACGTGTTTAGAACAAGTTAAACTAAGCAGGATGCTTCAAGGATTTTGCCTTACGAAGTGAGCCTTGTTTATTGGTGAGTCAATGTGTAATCAGGTTCATTCAGGTTATCCCTGTGGTGACGGATTAAGAATATGGAGTGTCACCCTTGTTCATTCCGTGGATGTTCTAAGAGACGACTAAGGGGGTAAATTACGCTGGACAAAATCACTGCAAGGAGAAGGAAAGCTTAAAACAAACCATTTTTTTACGTGCAGCGAGATGGTGTCCGGATCCGGTCCAGTTTTTTTTTTACCCCTCGGGCCGTCACCCCACCGGGTTTGCGGCGGGGCGATATGTCGGAATCGAACCGACTAAAGTCGCACTGTGTGCTACTCTGCGCCTATGTCCAGGTACCACTGTCATTAAGACATCTGGACCCCTTTCTGCGCCTGCCCACACTGATATGGGCACCATCATCAGCTAAACTCTCAATTTAGGCCACGTACGGCACACCCGGACTAAAATAAAGAGATTTAGCCGACATGGTGCCCGCGTAAGTGCGGGCAGGTGCTGGTAGGGGTCCAGATGTTGTACTAACAGATGTTCCTTGAAACCATATATCAGGCGCAGAGTGGCACACCGTGTGGTTTTAGTGGGTCCGATTCCGATACAAGGCCACGCCGCAAAACCAGGTGTCGTGGGGGTTTCCACACGTTAAAAAAAGGACAAAGTATGGAGTGATGAGTATTAGCTATTGTTCTTTGTCTGTGTGTAGTCTGGTCGTAATAGCATAGGTTTTGCCTGATTTGGGATCTATTTTTGGCATATTGGGGTTATTATCTATTCTATATAATGTGTGTTTTGCTGCCGTGCTTAAGATAACATAGTTAACATCAAGCCTAAATCAATAGGAGCCGAGAATAGTTGAAAAAAATGTATGTGTGTGTCATATTTTAAGTTGTATGTAAAAATAACGCAAAATACTATTTTTTCACATTTATTTTTACGAGATAAATACGTGTTCGCTTTAATTTATTTTATATAATGTACTTTTATTACATATATTATTTACAGTCTTATCACAACAGAATAAGTTTGCGAATTGATTACCGACATTGATAGGGTTCAGTCATTAATAAACTCCGTAATCCTAATGATTAATAATGTTAATCCTCTGTTTCGTTAGAAAATACACAGACTTGTAATAATATATATATTTTTGGTCAAAGTATGTGATAATATTAATGTTTCAAATTTCGCAACAATCATTGTCATTAACGTCTTAATTTTTAGGGTTCCGGTGCCAAATGGCAAAAAACGGAACCCTTATAGATTCGTCAAGTCTGTCTGTCTGTCTGTCTGTCTGTCTGTCCGTCTGTCCGTCCGTATGTCACAGCCACTTTTTTCCGAAACTACAAGAGCTATACTGTTGAAATTTGGTAAGTAGATGTAATTTGTGAACCGCATTAAGATTTTTACATAAACATGGACAAAAAACAATACATTTTGGGGGTCCCCATACTTGGAACTGAAACTCAAAAAAAAATTTTTCATCAAACTCATACGTGTGGGTAATCTATGGATAGGTGTTCAAAAATGATATTGAGGTTTCTAATATCATTTTTTTCTAAACTGAATAGCTTGCGCGAGAGACACTTCCAAAGTGGAAAAATGTGTGTGTCCCCCCCTCTAACTTCTAAATTAAGAGAGTGATAAAACTAAAAAAATATATGTTGTACATTACCATGTAAACTACCAACGAAAATTGGTTTGAACGAGATCTAGTAAGTAGTTTTTTTTTAATATGTCATAAAGCGTAAAAAGCAATTTACCTTTCATTTAATCAACGAACTACAAGAACTTTTATATAATGTTATTTGTTGATACGGAACCCTTCATGGGCGAGTCCGACTCGCACTTGGCCGTTTTTTTATGAAAATTTAAGAGTTGTTCTATTCGTGCATCTTACTACACTGCTTTTAACGTAAAGTGGTATTATAGATATACATATTCAAAGTTTAATTTACAAAATATTCCAAAGGAATTTCAGTTCTGATTCTAAAACAATAGAGCGTAATTCAGATCGAGCAGTTTAAATTACCTCCAGTTATGTCCAAGTTAAAATAACGAACTGAGGTGTGAAAACACATGTAACCCCACAGTTTAACATTATCAACAGCCCACAACGTCCCACTGCTGAGTTCGGGTCTCTTCTCAGGAGAGAGATAAGGCCATACGGCCCTTGCTGACCGAGTAAGGGTTGGGGACTGGCAACACACGTTGTGGCTACTTAATCTTGCCGTCCGATATTTTTAAGCCACCCGAAGGCCTCGAACTTAACTTCACGACTATTATCTTATGATAAAAACCGGGACCAACTGCTTAACGTGACCTTCGAATCACGTAAACGCTCATAACATATTATGCCACAAACGGTCTCCCATCTAGGTTCCCGTTACTTACCGTCAGTGATTCTTTCTAATCACCTAAGGCCACTTGGCTATGAGCTTAACAAGTTGATTTTCAAAAAATAAAATGAGACGTTTACTTAATTGAAATAAAAATAAACCCTACTAATATAATATTATAATCGTGAAAGTTTGTGAGTATGTTTGTAGGTATGTTTGTTGCTCTTTCACGCAGAAAGTACTGAACGGATTTTGATGAAACTTTACATTATTATAGCTATATCAGAATATCACATAATTATGCTACGTTTTACTGCAATAATCGAGATATACGGGCGAAAGCTAGGTGATTATAAAAATACATAAATTGTATATGTCAAAATGTATCACTGTTTATCTTCTGTCAAAACTTCACGGGTTGCTATGCATAACACATTTGCATAGCAACCATGATGATAATTTGTAAATGGCTAATTTAAAAATGAGTTCTGGATAATCACAGTAGGCTACTTTTTATCCTTAAAATACGTGGGTAACACGCGGCTAGTAAATTTATATAAACTAACCTTTAAATCAGAACTTAAAGAAACAGAATCAAAGATTTAGAGATAAATTAGTTCATGTATCATGTGTAGCGTGAGCCGCTAGGGTAGACTTTGTTGAGGGTTGATCCCTAGAGACTTTATAGTAGAACACCTAGCTTACCTGGTGAAAGTTTTCACGTAAATCTATCGACTTGGAAAGGAATGGTCTTGGGATTTGTTCACTCTAATTCCTAAGTCTCTAAATTAACCTCTAATTGCGAAATTGTAGAAATACCAGCCAGCCAGCTCATTCGTGGTGAAATCAGCGTGGTTCTACTACCTCTGTCTAATTTTGTTATTTGTTGTATTTTGTTATTAGCCTACTAGTAACTGTTTATGACTGTGTTTTAAGTTAAGCACGGATGCTTGTTAGCCACTTATCCCTACTTCCCTACTAATATTATAAATGCAAAAGTAACTCTGTCTGTCTGTTACGCTTTCACGCCTAAACCACTGAACCGATTTTGATGAAATTTGGTATGAAGATAGAACTGAACTTGGGAAAGGACATAGGCTACTTTTTACCGCGATAACCGACATACACGCGGGCGGAGCCGCGGGCGAAAACTAGTTAAAAATAACTATGAAACTATCTAGAGATGAGATGATATTTTAACTTTACTCATGTGTAACAATCACGGGACTAAATTTGATTAATATAAAACAATATGTCCTTTGATTTAATATTTTAATACTATTATATTATATATATACTATATATATATATTATATTATATATATATATATATATATATATATATATATATTATAAATATATATATATATATATATATATATATTATAATTATATATACTACACTTCATATTTTAATCGTAATTCAGAACTACTCTTTACAAAAAATCTCGATAAATTCACGTGACGTGCTCTCAATGTAATTTAGTATTCTCTCTATGTATGTTCACGGAATGAAATATCAAAAATTAAAATAGGTTATTTAGGAAACATTGTCTATAGAAGCGGTAATTATTCTATGTACGGATAATTATCCCAACGCAGAATAATTATAAGCCAACTTAATCTTATAGTTACAGCTACCCGCAAATACTCGTAATCTCTTGTTCTTAGCTCCCGAAGTAATTACCTACATCCAACAGTTCGCTGGAACGAACGGATCTTAGCTGCCACCATGTATTATATAATTAAAGTTGTTGGGAATTGTGTTACCTATTAACTAATACGGATTTCGAATATACCTAAGTAGGCAATCAAGTAGAGCGTCGGCCCTGTTAAATTGAATAATCCCGAGAATGAAAAGGAATCTTATAAATGTTACAAACAATTTGAGTGTTATCTTATCTTGACATTTTTCTTACTTTATTTGTTGAATTATTCATTTTTTGTATTCCACTTAATATTTTCTAAGGTTGTTTTTTGAAGTGAAATATTATGTATTCAAATTATATAAAATGTTGATAAGTCTTATAATCTCAAAAATTATGACATAAAACGAGGCTGGCACTTAATAGGAGATTTCCCTGGACATAATAAAAAAGTAAAGGTTCAAATCAAAAGTGTTTCACAATTTATTGATATTGTTGTAACACACAAGCGATTATAGTGGCAGCCACAGTGATACTACAATAAGTTATAGTCCGAGAGTGTATTTGAGAAAATGTTGCACTTTTGCATATTATGGACTGTTTTACCCACAGATCATAGAAACACAGGATTCGTGTTCAGATGTCTCCGCGTTTCCCCCACTTACTTCACTAACACAAAATTAAAAATTGTAAGCACGCTCGTATTTCTCCCGCACACAAAGAAACTTACAGAGACACCAATAAACCCACTAATTAAACACATGCGAAAAGAAGGCGGCGCTACCTGTAGCTACGGATTTCGTAAAACCACACATGAGCAATTTATGCAACTAGTGATGCGAAGTGATAATCATATAAAAATATCGAATGAAATTCAGTTAGCTGTATTATCTGCTCTTTCTCCTAAAGTTTTTATTGACTGTGAAAAGAAAAATAAACACGAGTTTCCCTCGAATATACTCTATACAAGCGATGTTTTATCATAATTGGAATATTTACTAATTAACTATCAAAAAACCGGATATCATCTTCTCGAATCTAGACTAGAACACAGGTAAAACTGCAATAATTTTATTGTTAAGGATTCTATTGACCAGTAAAATGTAAATATTTATTTAAAACTTGCCGCTTAGACAGTTTAAGTGTTGCGTTCTTAGTTAAGTAGTGTAATCTTACGGTTGCATATTTTTCCATTACGGCCTTTATTAGTATTATTAAATGGTTATTCATTGGCGATTGATCGTGTTAGTGAAAATTTATTGGGACCAGAATATTGTGCTATTTTTGTTGGGAACCAGCTTGGACCGCTTCCTGTCGCATTTATCCACATTTCTTTAATTTTTGGAACCTTCGGATAGCTAAAATTTTGAAATAAAATCAAGGTATAAATGATGCTTGAGTACCACAATAAATTAAAAATCATAACTTTATCTACACTTTTTTTACGTTTACATAATTATAATATTACAATTTATTTATATCTATAATAATCATTCGCACTTAATAGGATCGTATAAAATATCGACAATCATAAACATCACATCACATCTCTAACACAAAGGCCGATAGCGGCCGCTTCCCGAAACTATCGTGTAAGTGAGAGTATCAATAAAATACTTATCCATTGCGCTATTAGACCAGCCAATTCATTGACCGATTTGTACTAAGCAAGCAATGGTTTTAGTTCCTAATGAAAGGGATTAATTTGGTATTTCATCATTTTTCTAAAATATTTTAATTAATTCAGTATGAAAAACTATAATATTATAATATTTAGATATGAAATGAGATGCCATCTTTATTGTAATTCACAATACAGCTGTTATTCTTGCAAAAAATCACTGAACAACGCGACATTTTGTCGAAAATCAAGAGCAGTGAAGACGTCGCAAGTTGACATGCGATTAATGTCCGAAAATGGCATCAAGCCGCTTTGAGGCCAGATGCGTTCACAAGCGACACGCCTCAATTGCATATCTCCTGTAGGTATTTCTATGATCTGTGGTTTTACCTATGTGATTCAGTTAAAATTAAACATGCTTTCCACGAAGCAGAGTCACTTTTACAGGTTCAAATAATAAAAAACATTTCGATGTTAGCAAAAGTACTTAAATAGAGTCTAAACGGAAAATCGTAGTTAGAATTTGTTCTACCATTTATTTTTTCACAATACCTGAAATGCTAGATATTCCAACGATGAAGAATGTCATTTTTGTCAAAACGACGATAATCGTGTACCAGAAAGGTCAAGGGCGCTTATTTTATTATAATGAATAAGGCATTACCCGGATACCAAGATGCCTGCCCTGTTGAAATACATTTTTCAGAATTTTGGAACAGAATGCCGATAACAATAAATATAATAATAAACGTACCTATTTTAATTTCTTACAGTGATTAACTTAAAAAATATTTACATACAAGCTTCAAAAATTCCTCCGCATCATCGTTAACTGGCAGCGTTCCCAAAGACTGGCAGCATTACATTTGATTGACAATGCTAATATAAATTGTAATAAATTTCTACTTTATAAAATGATAAGAACGTCACAAGTTTCATTGAAGTTAATAATGTTTGGAGAGGCCTATGTCCAGTAGTGAACTTCGATAGGCTAATGATGATGATGATGAATAATGTTTTATTTGAGTTAATAAGCAACACGGTAAGGAGTAGCCATTCGCTGCAAAGAGCACGTGCCCTTTCTTTTGAGCAGGAGGGAATAGTAAGGTTCGCACACAGAAGGGGGCCAGACCGTAAATGTCACGAGGTATGTCGGGGTTCCCAGGCCCTGCCAAGAGAATGAAAACTTGAAACAAACCCTTTACCAACCCGTCTGGCCAGCGTGGTATAGTAGGCCAAAACCTCCTTTCAAAGGAGAGGCCTATGTCCAGCAGTGGACTGTTAAAGGCTGTTGATGATGATGATATCGGGGTTCCAGGGGGGGCACCTGGTTCCTCAGCTTCTAGTACAGGAGACGCCGTGCGATTTTAGTCGGGTCGAGTCCGAAATAATCACCAGTTGATGGTTGGTCATATCCGTGAGGATGCAGATGTGTTTATATGCGTGTGAAATTTTCATTTCATTGATATGTGTGAGTTGATAGTCGCAGGTGATTGTTATTGTATGTGAGTCTAAAATGTGCACATGCAAAGATGTAACACCGCAAAAATGACAGACAGAATTGTATCTAAAGACCATATTTCTTCTGAATAACTGCCCTCCGGCCTGTGTTGCTGTATGATTTCAGTATATAATTAAACAAAATATTTGGATCAAAATTGACGCTTAGAACTAACTTTAAAAGTAATAGACCTATAACTTTGTGTCAATCAACGTTTATTGACATAAATATTATTCAAAATGTCAATTGTCTAACTCCAGATCTAACTTTATTATAAGCTATGAAAAACATCAATGCCATCCACAAATTTAATATCACTTTAATTTATTTAGGACATTCTAAGTCCCTTTTATAAGAAGGGAAACAGAAGTTGTAATTAAACAATTAAGTATCAAATTGTTAAATAATTTTATAACTTAATTAATCCTTTATGAATCTCTAATTAATATGAAGACTTTTTGATATATTTAAGCCTATCAAAATGACTACTTCTTCTACTACTCTGCCTAATGGCAAGCATGAGTAGAATCCAGAGTAGGGGTCATCATCCTCATTGTGAGTGTAGGCAATGCAGCATGGCGACCTAGTGTACTTCTGTATCATTGATCCTCTGGTTTCACACTCACCAAAGAAATACGACAGCATAACTACTGTCATTTTGAGCTGGTCTTCTTTGTGAGGGTAATACTGTCCCCATCGAGCCGGCCCATACGTGCTAAAATCAGCGTGTATTTAGTGCCCTTGTAGGTACAATTAATATTATCATCGGCCTATCACAGTCCACTGCTGGACAGAGGCCTCTCCAATTGCACGCCATTTAGTTCGATCCTCGGCTATTCGCATCCAGCTCCTGCCAGCTGTCTTACAATTTATATAAACAGACTTTACTCGATGTTTTACAATGTAATGACTGATCAAAAATGAGTAACCCGAATATACAAGCTACATAACAATGAAACTGAAATTCCCATTTCATCTGCCCGAATTGAGTTGGATTAATAAAAACAATTCAATGTGGAATTTAGATATATGAAACTTCTGGGAAATCAAACTGACGGTTTTTGTGCTTTTAACATATTATCTCGAACAATTTATTTACACAGTGAAAATTGCAAAATATACATTATTGAGATGGTTACTTTGTTCCGAGAAAACAAGGGAACTCTCTTAGGCAGAATTTGTTCATTTATAATGAAAAACTGTTTCAAGATATATTTTTTATCTTTTGTAATAAGCAAAGGAATACATGGTAAGGGATCAACGGTATTCGTGGATATTTACAATTCAGTGATACAAGAGCTTTGCCAGCCTTTAGGATAGCCAGCCTAGTATACGCCTTTTTCTATTGGGTATGATTTTATTCTGGTTCACAGTCTACTTCACAGTTCTACAGTTATACAGTCAATCAACACATATATTTAGTAGCTGACCCACGCAACCCCGTTTGCTTGCTCTGTTGCCCGTAGCGTAATGTTATATCGGGGAAGCAATTTTTTCCAAAAGATTATAGTAAAGACATATTAATTACAATAAAAAGACATTACCATAAGAGATAGACACTCTGTGGCAGTTTTTTTTTGAACTTTTGAACAACGCAAATTCTATGATATACTTTTGTTTCTTTTATTAAGATATATACTCCTACTAAAGACCTCCTACTATCCTAAAGAGTACCATATGTCCTGCCGTTTATTATTTCCGCCTGTAATTTAGCGTAGAGGTAATTTGATTTTTGAAAATCAAATTACCTCTACGCTAAATTTATTTAAAATCGATGCAACCGTTAAAGCATAACAGACATACAGTTATTTTCTAATTCATAACACAACAATGGATTGAATAGTATCATTTTATTTCGTTTGTAATTTTACAGTCTCAAACTCAGTATCACTTTATCTATTCGTTTTCCGTATCACACACAGTTAACTAAAGAAGTCTCACTCATCTTACACTAATCAGATACAACATTTCCAGAATGTTCCATTAGTTCTAATATGAGGACATGACGGTGTCCCGAGGGAGGACATGTCACGCAATTCCGCAGTAAAGCAGCATTACTGCAAATTAGTTTCACGTTACGTTAAGGATAAGTGGGCAATGACAAGACGTCTTATATAATAGGATGATTTATATTTAGGATTATGTAAAAGTGGTTTTAATTAATATACTAGCTTTCGCTCGCGGCTCCGTCCGTCTATGTCGGTTATCGTGGTAAAAAGTAGTCTATGTCTTTCTCATTCTTTAGACAATCAAATTTCATTTAAATCGTTTTTATTTCTTTTCTTTTTATATTTGAGCCTATACTCTTTCTTTCGAGTGTATCGCGAACAGACAGACGGGGCACAGAACTTAGATATTTTATAATATGTAGTGATTGTGAGCACAGGGAAAACTATTGAGCTGATAGTAAATCTTATTCGCGATAAATTCATTGAAATGGTTACGATAACTTCTACTTTCCGACGTTTCGAACGAGTTGTACCACTCGTGGTCACGGGTAGACTGATGTGAGCTAAGTGACGTCTTCGTGATGTGCAAGGTGTATTTCCGCAATTAGTCGCGTCGATTACTTGATGTGTAAAGTAGCCAATGTCTAAAAACAGATATTAAATCTGATCTGATCAGTGTTATATTTTTCTGCATCAATTTAACGAAATTTTTACAAAATAACAAATCATGACTACATTTCACATTTACAGATTCGTTTCTATAAGCTGATGTTAATATGTTATTTTTTCTTTCAGGTACGTTTGTTTCTTTGTTAACAATGATGAAAGAAGTCAGTATGCAGTTTCAAATTTATATATCGGTAAGCATACATTTGTATTAAAATCTTTATCAGAAACAACAGTTTAAAAAGTTTGCTTAACTTTGCTAAAGACGGGCCAGTTATCAGACATCTATTCAAGTCCATCGTTGTTTAGGTGTAAAAATCAATTTTGAAGATAGACATTCTATTTAAATACTACCCATAATATATGTTAAGATTAAGAAGGATTCTGTTAAAATTAGAGGGAAGAAAAGGTCCTTCTAATTTTTAAATTGTAAGTAATATTGTATGTGCGAAAGTTTGGGAGGATGTATGAATGTTTGTTAATCATTCTCGAAAAAATTGATAAGAATTAGATGGAACTTTACAGTTATACTAGATGACCCAGCGAACTTCGTACCGCCCAACTTTAAAATTCCATAACTTGATCGCTGCGCCACCTACCGGGTCCAATTGCGAATCTAAACCATTCCCAGATCCCCTTGAACACACACAAAAAATTTCATCAAAATCGGTCCAGTCGTTTGAGAGAAGTTCAGTGACATACACACTCACAGAAGAATTATATATATAAAGATTGCATATACAACAGGATAACACATAGGCTAAACTTTACCACGACAATCGACGTAAATATACATAATCATAAATGTGGTCTCCACTTCAATCATTGTGTAAATAAAATTAAAAAATATATATTATTATGAGTCTTCACAAAAACAGCGCTTGAGATAGTTGAGATATATGATTCTCGGTCCTGTGAACTCTTGTGCCACCTCCTGCAGAATTGAAATCGTAGAAAATTCATATAAAATGTAATTATTGGTTTAGGTAATGGAACATAATTAATTGAACAAAATTATTGAAAGCAGACAGTAGTCATGTGATTAATTCGGAGATTCCCAATGAACCCTAGGTCGCTTTAAACTCACGCTGCTTTTGAATTCTATTCATGCTTTCCATTTGGCGGGCTCATATATATGTAAAGAAGTGCATGTCGTGCAAAATTATTAAACTTCTTTGAAATGCATAAATCTTCGTTTAATATTGTAAAATTAATCTTTATATAAATTCTTTTGAAATGATTTAAAATATTTCACAATGGAAATGTATTTTTATATTTCATTCTACTTTATTCTAACCTAGCTGAGTCCAGCGGTGTTGCTCCTTGTGTCATCAGCTTTCTGCAAATGAAAGTTCCATCAAAATCGGTCCAGCCGTTCGAGAAATTAGTGGGAACAAAGAGACAGAGACAAAAAAAATGGTTTTTAGATCTTAGTACCGTATATACTGTGATCTGCATTTAGTAAAAAACTGATCTCTTATTGTTACATACATACACTCTAATTTTATTTCTTTGTATGGATAATTAATTATGAAAATTGAAAGTCGAAAAGACTTTGTCCCAATTAATAAAGTGTAACAATAGTATTAATTTCTTTAGAAAAAGTTGGACATCATAAAATACTCGTATTTATTGACAGAAATGAGCCATTAAAAGTAAAAAAAGTTTAATATTTCCGACAGCAATATGTCGTCCAAATTGAACGGCACACATTAAGAAATTGCTCTATTAACATAATGTATTGGTCGTAATGTCGGGAGGACATGAAAACGATATTATAATAGTCATATATATTATGTTATAACCGTAAAGGAAACTAATTTTTATAACGATTCTCTATATTTGATGTGTTTATAAACTATTCGGAATTTCGGACGGATTTAACATCCCCTGATCTTATTTCCCTTGTTTAGAAGTAATTTTTTTAGAGAAACTAGTTGAGTTCCTTAGTTGTTACTCCTTATGATATCAGCTTTCTGCCAGAAAAAGTTGAAATTGGTCCAGCCGTTTCAGAGAAAAGTCGGCACAAACAGACAGTCACAAATTTTGAAAATTACCTTTTTTGATGTAGTGCGTTCGTACGTACGGCATAAACTTTGTGTCTTTAGTAAAAAATATTCATTTCATGTTATATCAAATGAATATTACACACTACATCAAAAAAGGTAATTTTCAAAATTTGTAACTGTCTGTTTATGCTGACATTTCAATTTTATTTATTTCTATAGATTAAGAACATTTTGGTTCTCAGTTCCAAATATGAGTATTTAAAATTTGAGACCTAACATGATTATTCAGTGTTGCTGAGACGATACATTAAAATTGGCCTCGGCCACACCCAAAAGCTGGTAAGCTATAGTAGTAATAGGGCAATTTATTAATACTATCGTGTTAATTCTTTGCATAATTTATTATTATTTAGTTCGGGAGTTTTCCAAAATCATATTTTAAAATCTTTCACGCAGTAACGCCGTTAGTATACCTACGCGTTCGTACGCGGCAGCGAATCACTGCGAAACTACTGCGGTAGCGAAATATCTGCGGAACGTTAGTACATAGCAGTTTTTTCGCAAAGAAAAATATTTCAATATTTTCGGCTTCCATGGTACAAAAATCTGTCCTCAACGACAGAACGCATGCGAACACCTTGCGATGCGAAACACCACTAGCGAAACATCTGCGTCTGTGTAACGACGATTTCGCAGTTCCTTGCAAAACAATACCGACAAGGACGCAACTATTTCATGTAGCCTAGTGCTAGAGTGAGACGTAGCGTATGCGAAATTCTGCCATACTACTGACAGTTTTTTCGTTGTTTCGCTGCCGCATACGAATGCGTAGGTGTACTAACGGCGTAAAGTTTAAAAAAAAAAGAACGCACTTGGGGTAGGAAATTTAATATTTTTTGTTTCAGTCTTTTTCTTTTTGTCGCTTTCCCTTCAGGTTTTCGGATACAATTATTGTTTTAAATTTTTCACCCAACTAATGATACAGAAGCTTTATGAATAAGGACAGACCCTTTCCAATGGATTTTCAAGTGGAGCGATCAATGTTGGGGATGTTTTTGATCTTTTATTTAAAAAGAAAGATATTTCTGGAGAGTTTCCTTTGATATTTATTTGCAAGTTTAATTCGAATTCTATACCACTAATAATGATATTGAGAGTAATAAGTGCACACATGTCACATACGAGTGTCTGGTCCTAAATCAGGCGAACCCTGGCTTAGCAGTCTAATGCTAATAAATATCCTACTAATATTATAAACGCGAAACTTTGTGAGTATGTATGTATGTACATATGTTTGTTGCTCTTTCACGCAAAAACTACTGAACGGATTTGGATGAAACTTTACAGTAATATAGCTTATATATCAGAATAACACATAGTTTACTTTTTACTGCAATAATCGAGATACACGGGCGAAAGCTAGGTGATTATAAAAATACATAAATTGTAGATTTCAAAATGTATCAGTGTTTATCTCCTGTCAAAATTTCACAGGTTGCTAGGCATAGCACACTTGCATAGCAACCATAATGATAGTTTGTAAATGGCTAATTTAAAAATGAGTTCTGGATAATCACATATGTAGGCTACTTTTTATCACGAAAATACGCGGGTAACACCGCGGGACGCAGCTAGTACTTATATAATATTCCTTTACACATTCATATAGAAATACACATCCAGACACAAAACAAATTTTCGCGCTTATCACTAATCTCGACCGTGTGTATGTCAGTTATCGCAACAGAACGTAGCTTATATTTTCCAAGGTCCAATCTATCTTTACAGCGAAATACAATCAAAATCAGTTCAGTGGTTTAGCCGTAGAAGCTTAACAGACAGAGATAATTGGAGTTACCTGAACCTTAAATAGTAATCATCAACAGCCTTTAACAACCCACTGCTGGACATAGCCCTCTCCTTAAAAATGAATTAAATAGGTTAACAAAAATTTAACGTCTAGAACATTTTCTGACGTTGTTAGCTTGTTAAGCTCAAGTTACATAAAAATTACTGGCGCAGCTCTAAGTACAACTCTTTAGTAATGTTATAAATACGAAAGTAACTCTCGTCTATCTGTCGCGCTTTTACGCCAAGTCTACAGTGAACAGATATCAATGAAATTTAGTACACAAATAGTCTAGAGCCTGAGAAAGGACAAAGGCTACTATTTACCGTGATAAATGAGATATATGCAGGCGGAGCCGCTAGCGAAAGTTAGTGATTTTATTAATAATTATAAACGCGAAAGTTTGTGAGTATGTGTTTCAGTTTGTTGCTCTTTCACGCAAAAACTACTGAATGGATTTGGATGAAACTTCACAATAATATAGCTTACACAAAGGCTTCTATTTCTTGCGATAACATACAGGCGGGCGGAACCGTGGGTAAAAGGTAGTAAATAAATAACACGTAACAGTCACACTGAGATCTTTCACTTACCTGATAACAAGTTGGCTGTTCAAACAGATAAATTGGTAAACTTGTGTGAAGTAGCAGAATGTTGTTGCTATCTTTTTATTGCTAACGGTTTGTCTTGTTTTATCAGTTGTAAGTTTTATTTAATTTTCATACGAATGTTATACAAGTTCACGTATGTTGTATTGTATGTACAACGCCATCTAGTACCTAAGTAGAGCTTATACTATTGGGTAGTAAACAACTGACATAAATACATAAATGTATGCTTTTCTATGAATTTATATTTAATGTAGAAAGAAGATATTAAATAAAAAAAACACAAATTTCGAACCAAGTAATATATATACCGATCGTACAAACATTTGGTCCGACCTGGGAATGGAACCTGAGACACGAGTGCAGAAGTCACATACTAGAACCAGAGCAGACAAAATATATGTTTTGTAATTTTTTTTATAAGTCGACGACGTCAAAACGACTCCACTCTGCCGTATGGAAAGCATGAGAAGAATCCAACCTGTTTAGGTTTTTTCTAGTGTTTTGATTATAAAGAGAGCAAAGAGGTCTTCTCTTTCCTGTGACGACAATTCATTCATCATCATCATCAGCCCATAGCGGTCCACTGCTAGATATAGGCCTCTCCAATTGCACACCACTTTGATCGATTTCGGGCTTCTCGCATCCAGCTCCTGCCATCCATCTTGTGCAAATCGTCACTATACCTGGCCTGTGGGCGTCTTTTAATTCATTACCGCCTCCCAATGAAACTTGAAACTCAAGACTCAGAAGTGCGTTGCCGCTCTTTCAGTCTTTCCCCTCGAATTCAAGAGGGGAGGAGTGTTTTGACTCTTATAATCTTCTTAACTCTGTGAACAGAGATTAAAGATCTGCTAAACATTAGTTTTATGCTTTCGAGCTTATCCAATAAACGATTGTAGTTATGATTCCTATGTTTATACGCAGGAGTATTGACTACAATCGCAGTATTTTTGGTGTGAAAATGCATGCCCATTTCACCAATTTCAATTAAAATACTCATGAAAATACTAAAATTGTTGATAAAGAACATAATATGTTACTTTTTATCGCAAAAACCGACATACACTAGGATTGAGCTACGGGCAATGCTAGTAAATAAATATTTGTTTGATTTTATGTACCTATTTTGTGTTATATTTTCCTTTTTTCGTTATGAAATAAAACACTAACTGAATTAGAATGTTCGAAATTGAATCCTATTTATTCCCTTGAAAATATTCTCGAACGCTTTACAAATGGCCATGTAAAACCTTGAAGCGGGTACGACAAGTTTATCTCTTTCTATATTGTAGGAACATGTAATCTACCCTGTGATTCTGCATGCTACCTACCTACTTGTTTTACGAAAGTGCCGCGAGAACGAGCATAATTTTCTGAAGCGGCAAACGCCACCGGTATATCCAGGCCCCGTTACCTTTGAAAGATTCAACTCACTTTTGTATAAATGTGTATAAAAAACTCGTGTCTTTTCAAAATGGTTTCTGTCATTGCGTAATCCACATTCTTCGTGGTAGGTGTGAGTTGTGACATGATAATAAAAATTTAACAAATATTTTTGTATTTTGACACTGAGAATAACGTGATGATGACACTTTAACGACAGTGTGTAAAGACGCAAAAGTCTTCATGTACCTATGTATATCTGCCCCCCTAGCCTTCGCTCTCTACTCCATTCTCTTGTTTCATTGACTAATGTCACTCAGTCACGTGATCAAAATAGAGCATAGAACGAAAAACGATTGCAACTTGGCTAGAGCGGCTGTTATTAAAAGAAGAATAACAATATCATACATTAGATTTTTGTTTATATGAGCCTGTGACCAGGGGGGTGTCACTCCGCAGTTTAGGTGTAGTCGGCCGGCTGCCTGCCGGGGCAGACATGCCGATCGAATAGACATCGTCAGAACAGTTAAGAGTTACACGATAGAAAGAGACGCAATCCTAGGTAAATATAATCGTAGTGATTCGGCGCTGTGCGATCTAAATTGAACTTAATCTTTTGACACCGAGGGTATCTATTACTTTAATTTACTTTTCGGAGCGAGTCTTCTGTACTGGTACTATTATGTATTCTGTGCTGTGACTTTACTCTGCCTGATGGAAAGCAATAGTAGTATCTAATAGTAGTGGTCACCATATTTTACGCGAATGCAGACAAAACAGTATTGTGGTCCACGCTATAGGAGGCTATTGAGACATAAGAAATAATCTATCCAAAGAACAGTTATTAAAAATATCGAGACCCTAAATACATACTTCAATACAAGAACTCTCGGTGCTAAAATTGGAATCAACGAGTGACATTCTTATTTATTTATATATTTATTACCATTTTAATAATACTACGAGTACTTTGATTTTATAAGAAAAATCACGCATGGTTCCCCTAAGGGGAACACAGGGGCTATACAAACGCCTACTTTTCGCCAGATTCCACGTAATAATTGGCAAGCAAGTTTACTGGGATTTTTTAAGGTTTATGTGTGACAACGCTCCTAAAGCTATGCACTCATGAGGTAGAATTCTTAAATAGCTATTTTCATTTTCAAAATTTCATTTATCTCATTGCTCATTGTAAAATTATTATTTTAACTTCAAAAACTGTTCACTGTATCGTAAACTCTGTCTTGATTTATAAAATTTGAACTGGCTGTATACTTTTTTTCTTTTTGTTAAATGTATGGTTGTTGTTTTAGATGGACTGTGCAATATTACCCAGGCTTTTGTTGACCCTGGGCAACGTTGCACAGGTCATCGACGCCAACATGATCACAGGACTAAATATACATGTGACTGGAGTAACCCTATAGCGCGATCTAAACTAATACTACAACGCCATCTATTGAGACAAGATAATGTAAGCTAAGATTTATTCACTCATCATAATCAAGGGTGAAACTGTACTACGTCATTACTGATTGACTATTGCTTTGACTAAAGTGATTGTTCATATGATTTTTACAGATTGTTATATACATTTTTTAATATGATATAGGAATATTGTATCCGGTACATGAAACGAGTATGCTCATGTCCTTAAATCCCTAGTGCACGAGCAGGATCTACGAGTAAGTGTCGATGTACATAAATTGAGGCAAATACAATAATAAATAAATATTATCTTACACACAACATCATCTAGTCCCAAACTAAGCAGAGCTTGTATTATGGTATATTTACACTAAACAACTGATAAACAACTGATATAAATACATAAACATACTTTTTTTTAATACATACATAATATATGTACATAGAAAACACCCAGACTCCGAAACAAATATTTGTGGATCACACAAATATTTGGTCCGACCCGGGAATCGAACCCGCTAACTCTTGATCAGCAGCCGCATACGCTAACCACTAGACCAACAAGGCAGTCAATAACAAGTCCAATAGAAATTAAGAACCGGCAATGCCGCTGAGTTATTTGTTTTTGAATCAAACAAAATCGCATGGCAATAAAAGCTTTGGACCACAATTTTTATATCAGGGTAGCAATAAAAAGTTTTTAAAGCATCAAAGTTTCCTGGAAAACGTGATTTCATCAGAAACCCAGAACAAATATATTTTTAAATTATTTTATGTCATATGAATCTGAAACAATTAAATTAACGATTCATTTCTTTTCGAAATACTATACCACGCATATTATTATATTTATACTATAATACAGTCCTCAACTCGCACTCGTTTTTAACCCTCTCTTGATACGTACCCTAGCCCAGCAGTGGGACGTTATAGATTGTTGATGATTTGTACTCATGTTATAAAAAGGTAAAGTTTGTACGGATAACCGTACCTACTCATAAGAGTAGGTGACGCTGTTCATTTATGCAAAGCGAACACTAGCTTAACTTGCTGAAAGCTTTAGCCAGCGACTCTCCTGGGCGACATCATTTTAAATGGTGTATTTAAAACAGATAGTGCATGAGAATTTGGTGCTTTTAATAAGCATCAAGCGTCATCTCAAAACGTCTATACCCGATCTATGATTGAAGTGATCACTTTAAAGAAAAAAGACAAGTAACGTATGAGGAATATATGTACATCCTGTGTCGAATTTCACAAAAATACATGAAACGGACACAATGAACAAAAAAGTTTTTATACGACTCAGGACAACAATTTGTAAATTACACAAGTCTTGTACCAAGTGGGATTTGAACCCACAACACTTAGCCAAGTGAAAAGTGGCCTCGCGATCACTTAAACCACTAGCCAAACTGTACAGTCCAATCACTAAGACTAGCTACACAAATTAAAGTTCCACAGTTATACTGAACAAATAAACATATATATATTTAATAGGTTGTTGAACAAACACAGTTAAACAGTTACAAAAATAACAATTTCACACCGATTCAATCTCTCAACAATGCGCCCGACTATTTGTTTACGAATTCCTCATCAACTTTAGAAGATTAATGAATTACTTGTTTGCAGTGAAAACGTAAACGTAAAACATATTAGTCAGATAATTCATTACAATGGTATAAAAACTTTTATTTCATGACATACCCAAACACATCAATTACCGTTAGTGTAATCGTTACAGTGCTATTAATTACTTACAGTTTTATTGAAAGACTTTTCAAATAGATAAAGTACCCTCATCATTAAAACTGAGGGGGCGTTCAAGTATTACGTGACAAAATTTGAGGGGGAGGGGGGTCTCGTAAAACGTTACGATACGTTACAGGGGCGGGAGATCTTTCTTACAACACGTTAAGTAACATTGTTTTTTTTTAAATAAAAATTTTGGGTATTAATACTACCAATTTTTTTATTAAAAAAGTAGGGAACAAAAACTCCCAAATTGGCAACCCTTTTCATTTACATTTTACGGGGAATTACTCGATTGTATAGTCGTCTAGTAAAAATGACGACCATTTTTAATTTGTTCTCGCAAGTTGGCCAACCTTTTTGTTTATTATTTTTTAATTTTGTTGAGAAAACGATTTCATTTCGAGTAAAATGTTTAATTACAATTGGTTTTCTGTTTATAATTGCATTGCCAAAGGTTAAATTTTTTTTTTATTATAGTTTAAAAGTTTATTATTAAAAAAAGTTAAAATAGGAAAATGAAGGACGAAGACAATTGTGTGTAAAGCAAAAAGTTTATAAAAATAAACAAAATACGCAAGTGTTGTGGATTAAAAATATTTTGTTTTATTTAGTATTATTACAGCAAAGGCAATTAAAAGTATACCAAGGATAAAAACTATCACATAACTTTTTGTGTCTTTAGGGTAAAAATGGTAACTTGATTGTTACGTAACGTTTAGAGAGGGGGACAGAAAAACGGTACGGTACGTTACTTAATACTTGAACGCTCCCTGAACTATTTATAGTCAGGTCCTGTAAATCATTTTTTTTTGTTTTTACAGATTTTTCTTGTTTTTTTTTTTGTTAAAAGTACAACTTCGCGTTAGGAGACTAGACTTCATAAGCATACATGACCTATATGTTATATAAATCTACCTATGTGTTTGTTTCATTTCAATCAATACACCAATTATTTTATTGTTATATCAGTTTCGAGAATCATCGCAAAACCTAACATATACGCGGGTGGAGCTGCAATCAGAAGCTAGTATTGAATATGTAGTGTTACTGTGTATAGTTGCTTTATGTAGCTTATTTGTATAATATGCTATAGCGTTGTTGGTCGACTGCTGATCAAGAGGCCTCGGGTTCGATTCCAGGTTTGAACTAAATGTTTGTGTGCTTCAAAATGATTTGTGTCGGAGTCTGTGTGTTTTCTATGTATAATATATAGGTATTTAAAAAAAAAGTATGTTTATGTATGTATATCAGGTGTCTAGTACCAATAATAACAGCACTGCTTAGTTTGGGACTAGATGACGTTGTGTTTAAGATGTCCGAAATATGTATTTATAATAAACGAGTGTGTACAAGTAGCTTCTCACCTTTCTGTTATCAGATCAACTTTTGTGGCAAACCGAGTATCCCCCATGTATTGTGATAAATTGGGTTGCCGATTGCCAAAAGATATGTATGCATGACGTTTTATGTTTTTTTATTTGACAAAAGGTCTTCATCACCGATCTTAATGAGAAAAAAATCTATGCAGTTAATACTAGATTAGTTATTATAGCGCATTATGTAGATGTTCTAATTCAATGACTAAAACACAATGATAATACATAAAACGTAAAGATTTACGAGATACATCGTAATTGTAACGACTCGTAAACATTCATTGGCAAATGTTCTCCCGCCTTCTCTCTTTATCTAATGCAGCATCAAAAACAGAGATGCAAGATCGGATTTTCTTGTTTATGATGTAATTGCTGCTACTTGGTTTAGATCTCATAAAATTAGAGTATTAAACTCAAACTCAATTTCCTGCATAAAATTATTGGTAATTGTGAAATTGTTCAGTATTTTATTACTATTATGTTAAATTTCTTGCCTTGGCGTTGACTTATACTTGGCGACAAGTTACGGTTGGACTATATCCAACTTAAGTTATTGCTTCTAATTCATAACATAGCCACAATAATGACTTTTGAAAACAACTATAAGTCTATACTTATGATGTCCAGTAAATATCCAGGGGGGGGGGGGGGGCGTAGAGGAAACAAATGTTGACGGTGAGCCGGCCTAAATCCTTGTCAACTTTCAGTTTATTTATGAGACACCAAACCAGTATGATTATGAGATGAACTGACAAAATGATGTTTATTCAGATGATACTACATTATATTGTATTATCCCTACTAATATTATAAATGCGAAAGTAACTCTTTTGGTTTCTTATCTTTATCTTTTACAAATAAAATGATTTTTAAACGAAGCTTAATGAAAACTTACCTTTTTATGTCCCGAATACACTGTAATTGATTTGATTTGAAATATTTATTTTTTCACCCTATTTTGACATAATATCGAAAATTCACCCATCATTTTTTTTTCAAAAAATAGGTGTGTTTTCTGTTTGATGAAATCTCCACTTTCCGATGGTGTAATCCCTACTAATATTATAAATGCGAAAGTAACTCTGTCTGTCTGTCTGTTACGCTTTCACGCCTAAGCCACTGAACCGATTTTGATGAAATTTGGTATAAAGATAGAACTGAACTTAGGAAAGGACATAGGCTACTTTTTACGGCGATAACCGACATACACGCGGGAAAAGCCGCGGGCAAAAGCTAGTAAAACAATATTTTCCAAAAAAACAATTGTAAAATACTACCTATAAAGTATTTCCCTTAGGAATTCTACAATATTTTCAATAAATCCGTTGCTTTAGACGAAACTGCCGACATATACGTACTGTTAATTATAGAACCTCTGTTTTTGACGCAGTTATTAATGACACAGCATATTATTTTAGCTCTTCATGTAATGTTGCAAATGCAATAGACGTCAGCTGCACTAACTTGCTAAGCGTAAAGCTCAGTGAGCATATTATATAGTGCTACGCATACGTACTCGTGATTGGTATACTGGTAATAAGGTCGCCTACCAACTCGACATATTGTAGCAATTACTACTTATGTTCGAAGACTTAACACCATAAATCCTTTTAGCTTTTGATCATCGCTATAGTGACGTTTAAAAGCTCTACAGAACTAAACGGTAATCGCTAATCACATCAGAATTGCTTAATAGCGGTTTTTTATGAGACATTTTCTCGCTGGTCCAATAGGTTCTCCCGTCCCCACGGTTAGCATTGACTGATCTCACTTGTGAAATCTACGTCTCTGTACTGTATGTCATATCTAAGAGGATCGTCTATTATGTAAACTAAAAACAATTTTAATTAATGAATTTTTGATACTGGTTTCTGATGTTAACATCACTAAACTGAATATTACTAAAAATTTATTGTTAGATTATAAACTTCACTTACAATTATTTACAGTTCATTTTTCGATATTTCAAATCTTAACTATTCTTATCTTGAACATTGTCTTCGAAGCGTGTAGCCGAGTGAAGTGTGTCAGCGTAAAACTAGTCATAACTATTGCACTAAAATTACATACTGACTTTCGTCTAAATACAGGCTAACTAAACAGAAGTTTTAATGAAGAAATTCTTTTAATATTGTAGATATTATTTATGATGATAACGAATACGTGGTTTAAGGTATTGTCAGTTCAGTGGAAAGGTATGTGTATTAAAATAATAACCGAACAGCAATTGAAATGAACTTTAGTGATGTTAACAAACAACAGAATTACGGCAACTGTCAATCTAAATCTAATTGATTTAACAAAATGATGTCGGTGACCAACATTATGTTGCAAACAGTCTGCGCAGTTCGAAGCATTACCTTTAGTTTGCTACTCACTACGTTGCTCGTCAAAATAAACAGAATTCTATATTCAAGGGCTACAATGAATGAATGTTTATCGTGTTTAGTGGAATGGTCGTGTTCCAGATTTCAAGTCGGCTATTTCAGCATCACGATATTATTTGACTTTGTAGTCTAATGATATTGTTACGGGAAATTGGGTGCAATTGTGACTTCACGATTAGTTGCAATGTAATGTTATATAAATGGGAAAACAGCAATAAATAAATAAGTATTTCGTACATCTGATACACAACGTCATCTAGTACTATACTAAGCGGGGATTGTACTATGGATACTAGACAACTGATATAAATACATTATATACTTTTTTTTGTAAATACATACATATTATAAAAACAACCACACTCTGAAACATATATTTTTAGATCATACAAACATTTGGTTCGGGAATCTAACCCTCTTGTTCGGCAGCCGCATACGCTAACCGCTAGACCAACGAGACAATATTTAATATTTATTTAAAAATAGTTATCCTTTTTAATTAATTCATTGACATCGTCATCATATCTTGACTTCAATTAATTGACATATATTTATTCTTATAACATTATATCAATCGATTTAATTAATATAATGTCAATTAATGTTGTACTATAACATTGAAACTAAAATTTATTATATTGATTACATTCCGTTACTAAAAATATAAATAAATAATACATTTTTCGAACATCTTTTGTGTGTAACAACAACATCTAGTCCCAAACTAAACAGAGCTTGTATTGTGGGTACTAGACAACTGATACAAATACATAAACGTACTTTTTTTGTAAATAATATCAAGTATCTTATATATTATACAAATAAACCCTACAACTGTGATTTATGACAAAGCCAATTGCAGACCATTGTTATGGTAGAAACTACTTTGTCTTTGAGGAATTATTGTCACCTGTTGTGTACCTACTGCATTCTTGCTAATAAACAATTTGAACATTATGAAACATGCTAATACACGTTTTTTGCACAGTATTATATTCCCGTACATGGATAGAAATAGGAATGAATCCAGTTGAAAATGCATTAAAAATACGTATGTATTAGAAACTAACCCAGATCTGTGGCGGTCGACGACAGCGAGACATTATTATTTCACGCGACCTGCCTCTTTGGCCTTCAACCACTGTGAATAATTTTGGAATTTCCAGCCGGTGTAGCTGGCACTCGGATATCGTTCCTGTAAGAGAGTGCCTCTGAGCGATATGGTCGCCACTTTTACTTCCTTAGTGTTAAGTAAGACTTATAATTATCTGGTGTACAATAAAGAGATGTATTATTATTAACTTTATATAGTCAACTTTATGACCAAATTTCTAATTACATCCGTAATTCTACCACAATTTATTTCATACACCTTATTACAGTCCTCAATTTCTAGTGAGAGTTCCTCCTCAACTAAGTACTTCATCTCGAAACAATAACTCAACCCTCTGCGACGTTTACGACTCACTTCAAAGGAATGACAAGCGCCGTCTCTTTATCCTCTCAGACCTAAATAACAGCCATAAAAGCACATGATAAACGACAAACTAAACAACCTTTGAATAAACCCAAAGCATAATAAAGTTAGAGACCTTTGAAGGTCCGGATCCCATGGGCAAAGACAATGGTGAATACGGAATCGCACGGTTTTGTATAATCGCCACTGTATAATGCATTGAGTTGTAGAGTTTTGGTTCATTTTTGGATTTTAGTGTTATGGTCTCTTTTGTTGACACATGGGCCTTGGAGCCTTAGATGCCTACCATGGATTAAAATGTATAGCGTTAGAATGTTTAGTTGTACTTAGAAGTAAGAAGTAAATTCTCAATTCATTTAATTATATTTTTGGACGATACTTCATCGTGTGTGCACAGTTAGATATTTTTTTTTATGAAAAGATGTACTTTTCGTTTAGTCGTATACCAATTTGATGAAGAATCAGTGTCAAGGAAGAAATAAAGAATACTACAGTTCGTAGCAACTCTGGCAATGTTTGCTGGGAATATATACACGCTGATTTCAGCACAAATTAACCGGGTCGACCGGGGCACTACTACCCTCACACAGAATATCAACCTAAAAATGACAGTATTCTGGCCCAATTACTCTGCACCATCTCACTAGGCCGCTATGGTGACTCATGCTGCATTGTTTGCACTCGCAATGAGAATAGTGACCCCTGGATTTTACTTATTCAGTTCAGTAGACAGAGTGACTTTGGTAGGCTTAATTATAAAAAAAAGCAATCTAATAAATTAAACACTATTTTTACCAACTATAAGTATCTCAAGTTCCACAAAAGTTCCATCGTGAACCACTCGGCGTGCTTAATACAAACTTTGCTAATTTACTAACTTAGATTAGCTGAGATTTAAAAAAAAAAAAGGCCAAGTGCGAGTTGGACTCGCGTAGATAGAGCTTCATACCATTATATGTATAAATAATGGTATGGAGCTGCGTCGTTAATTGCCCGCAGTGTGATGTTATACCGCAGAAACATATAGATAGATAGATGCATAGATTTCAAACAACAACCTGTTGCCGTTATTAATGTCGACTAAAAAACGACAATAACATCACATTTGGCATATGGAGCCTCCTTAAATAAATCGGTTTTCAATATACATATGTTGTTTATAGTAGCAACAGAAATACATACCCTGTAATTTTTTTAACTGTCTTACTATTACTTTCATGAGGTGACCTAGAGACGGACAGCGGAGTATCTGTATTCGAGTCCCGTTTTACCCTTTGTGTACGGAACCCTAAGAATATAATCTAGTGAAATATCGTCAAACTTTTATAAAGATAATATAATAAGAGTACAGTAATAGAGTTTTTAATAAGCAGGTGCTCAAAGCGACCTTTTTAATTTGTAGCATCAAGCAGGTGCCCTTAATTAGATATTATAAATTGAATTAATTTTGTACAACTTCGCACTCATTATGACAGAAATAAAGTTCGGAGACGATATGAATCATTCCATTTTTAAAAGTAGGTTCTATCCATACACATTTAACTATTTTCTTTTGAGCGCTCCCATTGCGTGCGCTGCGTAAATGGTTAAAGATTCGTGAACAAAGTGTCCGAAATAATTGTTCCTCTTGTAAATTTCTAAAAAAAAAGTTCTCGACAACATTATGTCTATCTTTTGAGCTTGGCACTCTATAACCTTTTTAATGAGAAACATATTTATTAGCCGATCCACTTTTAAATGTAAAGTGCGAAAACACTATAGAGACTTGTTACCGGAGTCTTCAGAATAACACTTTTTATCTTAATTATCCACGTATTATATTCATGTAGTAAATGTACGTGTATATATGTATGTATGTGTGTAAGTAATGTGTGTATATATGTGTATGTAGGTGTATGTCTACGGATATTGATATATGTATGTATATTATATTTTTGAAATTAATGAATTTAGTCCCTCGTCTTACTTGTCCCCATATACACCTGCCACAAACAGCTTCGCAACACCCAAAGGTTTGTCTGGAAGATAATGCCTATGGCATTAAGTCCGTCTTGTGCAATATGTTTTGCAGGAAGTTTTAATAAATAAATAAATAAAATTTATATATAACGGTATAACATCACGCTATGGACAATAGAAAACTCACTATATGGTTAAACAGATTGAAAAATCAAGATAGACAACCGAATTTTTCTCCGTTCGTTAATACCCATTTCTATCTACGTAAGTTAAACGAGTTATCAAAGTTATTAGAAAAGCTTCTCCAATTTTATTCTGTTTTGACGTCTGAAATTCAATATAAACCCCATTTGAAATAATATTTTTCTGTGCGATTGTATGTATTCGATCATCACAGATGTGCCTTGTGAGACCTAGTCCTAAAGTTAGAATTAGTTCAAAGTAACTTATTAGTTAGATAGTTCAAACTTCAGGTCTGAGTTAAGAGAACTTTTACCATTACAAATAATGTTACCAACGATAATATCAACTAAAGGTGTGAAAGAAAAACGTTTATTTTCACCTACGAGTATAAACATGATATTTCAAAATACTAAATCTTTATCCATATTTATAAATGTTTTATAAATGTTATATATAAATGTTGTCAACAGTATTCAGAAGTCTCCTTTCTTCATCAACCATTAGTAGGACTTCCTCGTTGGATTTTTTCTATATAATGTATAAACAAACAAAAACAAAAACACCACACACAAAGACAAAAAGACCGTTAGGGACAAAAAGGAACTATTAATGCTAAATTAACGTTTAAGCTGACCACAGCTTGTTAGCAAATTATTATTATTAAAAAAGTATTAGGTTAGTCCTGTTTATGTCCTTTTGTAAAAAGTATTCAAGTGTTGAAGCAAGTTGACCTTAATGAGGTACCTATTTTGAGCAGTAGACTCTCGTGACGTCAAAGTAATGTATAACGTAAAATATTTTTATAATACACCTATATTTAATAAAATATGGCGACGCCACTATTTATATTTTAATACACTACCAGCGATTTTTCAGTGCTTTTTATAATAATCAGACACAAGGTACGTAACCGACATTTATCCGACTACAGCGTAGCCAAAAGCAATTTTTGGCAGTTTATGTATGTTCCATTAAGAGGCCTACTGAACTGATACTTTTTGTTGTGTTGCGGGTCTTCTTTGTGATAAAATTATTTATAATTAGACATTTCAAACGGGTTATATTGCTTGTGACAACGGATAGACTATCATGCTGTACAAAAAAATCTACGCGTCAAAGTCGCGAAAGTATTAAAACAGTTACTGAACTGATTTTAATGAATGAGGTGTCTATAAATTCGCAATAATATCCCACGTGACATAGGCTATATAAATATCAAAAGTCGTCACATACTACACAAAGGAACCTTAAAGAGCCTTGAACATCCTCAATACTCGTAAAAAGGTTTATTAATATGAATATAATTTCTCTTCCAACAACTAAAAGCTAAAAGGGGATTTTACCGCAATCACAATTGACATAACAGAGACCGTACCATACAAAGTTATAATCTCTCGCCACACGGATGGGCTCATAGCCACAACAATAGTCTACGATTATAGCCCCACCCTCAAAACGCCTCCCACAAAAACGTATATGGCGCTCAAATTTCTATAGAGTTTATGACGTGTAAGAAATGCACGACACCACCGGTGTTCTTATTTTTAATGACAAAGTACAACTTGTAGACATTCAGTTCGTGATCTACCCACATTTTTCAGATTTCATTTGCAATCCAGGAACATTTTTGGAGCGCTTTTGTGGATTTTTATTTATCAATGAACTGTGATTTTATGAATCCGTTCATTTCCTTTTAAAAATTAAGAATAAAGATCGAAAGTTTTGAATCATTCAACTGTATTCATCACAACATACTCATATAATGTACGGAGAATCAACACGCTGAAGTCGAAGTTGACTGGACATGTCTTCAGGCGGACTGGTAGTTACTGAAGCAGACTTATGTTAGAGCTAAGACCGATTAGGTAAACGTAGTGTAGTGTACACTGCGCCACCATAGGTTAGATCTGAACTGCTTAAGACCGGCACTATTAGCGCTCTTTGGGAGGAGGCCTTTGTTCAGCAGTGGACGGCAGTAGGTTGAAGAATAATGGGAATAAAGTTATTAGTGGACACATATGGAGAACTTAGGTGAATTACGGCTCATTTTGTTTTTGAAAAATTTAATGAACAAAATCAAATAGACTGAATATAGTATAACAACAACGAAACTATAAAGTTGGTCCATAAAATGCAAAAACTGAATTCCAAACGTGTCAACTTGTGTTAGTGTTCATTTGGCTTTGTCATAAAGTGTTGAAGTCAAACTTCAAGTGACGTGAGTGGTTCATGAAAAGTTTGATTGATTGATGATAGATACATTGATTGACACAAAAGTCAGAGAGCACTTACATTGTTTGTCAAAGACCTTCAATATACTTTTTGTTTTTACAGCTAACTAAAGAAGTGAGTACCAAATACATTATGGCAGTAGCAAGAAATTTAATATTTTATACAAACTTTTGTAAATATATAAAACGGGGATATATAGAAATAGAAAAAAAATTAAAACAAAAAAAAGCTCAGAAACCTTTGTGGGCTGAAGATCATGATCAAATGCATAATTTACGATTCTATAAAGGGCATACAGACAAACATTCCTTTTTTATACATATATATATTAACTAACTGACTTTTGTATTAATTTAGCATATGTATTTAAAAAATGCTTATATCTAGTATCTTGTTTTTATATATAGGTAATTGCTTTTTTATATTTAAGCCTGCCATAGTGACTTTACTCTGCCTGAAGAAAAACATGAGTGGAATCCAAGACTAGTGGTTAGTATTCTCGCTGTGATTGCAAACAATACAGCAAGGTAACCTGCACTATGAAGGTCTATTGAGATTGTATATCTTTGGGCCGCACTGCTTCATATAACAGTATTGGTATTCTAAATAGTGATGAATTAACACGATATCTGTGACTACAAATAACTTAATAGGAGATCTATTCTATTATGCGTCAATCTCTATGTTATTAATTCTGCCTCCTCCTTTAATTCCTCCGAGTTAAATAACTAATTAAAATTTTTAAAAGCAAACTTCAAATTACATTTGATAATACACCGCTTAAAAGTCTAATAGTAACCCACAAGCTATATTAAAAATTCGAAAGTAACTCTGTCTATTACGCTTTCACGGCCAAACCGCACGATTCCATTATCATTTGCATTGAGATACTTTTCTCCTTGATTATTTACATAGTCTTGTCATACATGCCGGCGGAGCTACGGGCAAATAATAGTTAGCTCTTAATTTTCTTACAACAATATTGTTTTGAAGAGCGAGCACGAGGCTCCGATTAGCTCGGACCATGTTGTTAACCGAAGGTCTACCGCCGTAGTAATGGCGATATGTTTGTCTTCTATAAGTTAAACACCTAGTTAGGCACATAAAACGCCTATATAAATAAGGGTCTGCCTTGGCAAAGAACCTCTATAAATATAGGATATTTTGCAGAACCTTGCGAAGCATGTTTATGTGTATGTCGAACAAAATGTAGGCTACGTCAATACGTGTATACTAATGTATTATAAATTCGAAAGTAACTCTGTTTGTGTATCTGTTACGCTTTCACAACAAAACTGCTGAACCGATTTGGGGGCGTCCATTAATTACGTGAGGTGTTCTAGGGGGGGAGGGGATTAAGTTAAATCTTTCCAAATCTCACTTAGGAGGGAGGGGGGGTTTGGGAAATATCACGTAATTATTTTTCATTATTTTCATATCACATTCAATATTTTCATTTTATTATTTGATATTCATTATTTCATTTTATGATTGTCATTTTAAATTACGGTAATATTCACAAATACCTACTAGACTTTGCTGGTCTTCAATAAAAGTAAAACAACAGGTTGTGTTTTTGTTTTCTCAATAATTCAACACGTTTACAGCCCAAATAGAAGTCTTGAAGAATCTCGCGAGGTTAGGGGGGGGGGGAAGGGTTGAGGAAAATCTTACGATATCTCACCAAGGGGGGAGGCGTAGTCGAAAAATTCCTAATACAGTGGGCATATTTTGATTCTTGAGAAAGACCATTACAGCGATAACCGACGTACATTACGGGCTTAGCCGCATTCAAAACCTAATATTGAAAGCCAATACCAATATTTAAAGAAAAATGATAAATAAATAAAACGCCTATTGAGTAAAGGGTCTGCCTCGGCAAATAACCACTTTATGTAAAGATGATTATACGGAACCTATATTCTTGCAAAGCTTATTTTTATATGTTGCAAGACGAACATAATCAAAGATGCTAAAAAATACTATTTTCCAAAAATGTGATCGTCGAATCGACAAATAAGCCTTGGAATAGTTGTTGAAAAGAAAACTTCGGAGTACATCCCCAACCCTCGTACATTTGTTCTGGCGCTGAGCACTAGTGTTGAACGAATATCGATAAAACAAGATTTACTTTATTTGGAAAAGTATTTATGTTGAGATCATGTGCTGAGCCTTGTAAATGTTGTTTTATTTTGTTCTTCAAAATGTAAATATTTTTCCTTTTTTGTTGCATTTATCATTGATACACAACAAATAGTAAATGATAAAATACTGACGATTGAACTTCAATAACATCTCGTTTCAAATATATTTACTGTGTGTGTGACTCTCGTGTTCTTGAGTCATCATCATCATCAGCCTAACGCAGTCCACTGCTGGACATAGGCCTCTACAATTGCACGCCACTTAGTTCGATTCTCGGCTACTCGCATTTAGCTTCTGCCGTTTTGCGTAACTGTGGACGTCCTACACTACGTTTGCCGAGACGCGGTCTCCGCGGCGACGCGGTCAAGAACACGTTTACTCCAACGGTTGTCGGTTCTGTGGCCAATATTGACTTCACGACTTTTACACACAGTTTTTGTTATTTAGTTAATTGCTCCTAACGGTCATTACCGAACCGTCTGCGGCGTGGTCCGGCAGTTAGACCAGGCTTTCAGTTGTTTGCCCACACTTAACGTTTTTTCCACTTCACGTATATTGACAAAATGATCCTCGATTTACCCCATTTTATGAAGATTTTCCTCCTATACCTTTTTGAAGCCGAAGAAATACATTTATCGTCAATGGATTTGTGTGACGAAGTGTACTGTTTGGGAATAATTCGGAGGTGCCGATCTGATTAGGCTTATAATTGTATTTATTTTATGGCTTTGCAGAGATTTAGAAATGACCAGTAACCTGTTTAAATATGAAAACGAAGAAGGAGATATTTAGATAACAGTTGATATGAAAAAAACTTAAAATCACACATCTTTGTTTATTTATTCAGACTGTAATAGATGGTTATGGAACGAAGAACCTTTTTCAAAATAACCTCTATCATTTATCAATTATCATTTATCATATAATTCAAAAGTTGTTGCTATTTGTGATAATTTGCTTATCTTCTTAACGTAACAGACTCACAGTAACTCTATGTTTTAGATTGGCTATAATAACTATTCCTCTCTGACAAATTATATCTACCGCAATACATTGACGGCAGCATAATGCATACAGAACGTAATTACGATATCGATAGTGGCATTCAAGCTCCGCGTATAATGTCCACATACCCATTATGTATGTACATATAATATGATTGATAACGCAATTAGTTCCTATGCAAAGGGCATTCGAACATGCAATGGTGCACATTAAGAAATACCTATATTTTATTTTTTTTATCATTAATGTCGTATTTTTCATGTTTTAATACTTCAATGGTATGTATATATTTTTATGATACGTTCATCAACGTATAAAAAAATACATTCATTGCACATGTATGAAGCGAAGTGTTTTTAAGATCATTTTAGCGAGCAGGTTCAATATTATTTAATTATCCCTAAAGCCTCAATCTATGTCAACTTTTGATAATTGTTTTTTTCTTATTGACTCCACACATAACTCTATTTGTTTACGAACAGACAGATCTTACGTATTCGGTAACTAGGATGCTGATGGTCATATAATACTAGCTGAACCACACAACTTCGTTTGCTTCTCATTTAATTATGTTCGGCTCCTATTTAAGAATAATTTTAACTTTAAAACGTGAGCAAAACAATACTTAATGAAAAAAAGATATAAAGGAAAGAATAACAATATTTATTTTATAACAATATGATATTTATAATCGACTGACTATTGATAATCGATGTCACATCACTAGTGTTGTTGGCCGCCCCCTCGCTTGGTATGCGAGATTGCAGCTCGAAAGTCATTATCCAACAAAGCTCGGACAATCCACGAAATTGCTGTTCTTCCAAATACCGCTTATTGTCAACATTCTGGCATCGAAGGAATGACGGCCTGTTACGAATTCGTATTACATTCCACAACGATTTGAAAACATTTGAATTTGTCTGAATTGACCCCAATTATCTTAACTTTGAGGAAAGAGACGAATTTTTCTAATTTTACGACTGTATATTAGATTTCCATGAATTCTTTTCCTGAGATGATGATACTATTAGATTTTATGGATATTTTGTAAGTTTTATGTTCGTTTTCCTAGTCTTTATTTACATGTGTGGTATTTAAGAGTAGAAAAAATGATTTGAAAAATTGAAACATGAATTAAAGAATGTATTTTAAACTAGCTGAGTTCTGCGCTATTGCCCGCGTTTGTTGTTGTAAACGCGTGCAACGCCGCGGGTTGAAGCTAGTTTAAACAAGTAGCTAAGTTACTCCTTATATCATCAGCTATTTGCTAGTGAAAGTCCCGTCGAAATCGGTTCAGCCGTTCTAGAGATTACCTGGAACAAACAGATAGACAAAAATGTTAAAAAAAATAGTTTTGGCAAATGTACCGTATATACATACAAATGTATTTAGTAAAAAGCGGTTATTTTAATATTACAAACAGACACACCAATTATATTTATTTGTATAGATTATAGATGTGGAAAAAGAAATAAAGATATAGCTAGTTATTCGTTTTTAAAAATATAAAAAAAAAATGTCGTCAACACTAACAGGGTGCATCTATTGTGCTGAGACATTGTGAGTGAGAATAAGATTTTTTCAGGGAATATGAAGTTTTGTGTTTTTTTTTTAACTTAATATTTAAATGATCAATGATACAGCCCACTGCTGGACATAGGCTTCGAAAGGAGGTTTTAAATATCACATATAAATTTGGTTTAAAGATTTGCTTTAAAAAAAATATTTATAAACAAACAAAGAAACGTATATACTGTAAGCGTAATAACAATTTAGCCCATGCTAAGTTCTTGCATAGCCTGGGAAATGTTTCCTGGCTACCTTACCACGTAAGATTCACATCGTTAATCAACGTCTGAATTCATTGTTCACTTTATCATGTAGATGGATTGATATTTGTTCAGTCATAGCTCATGTAGTGAGGCATGACACAGTCATAAATTTCAACATCATCATTAATAGCTAATAGATTTAATAGCTCCATCTATTTACTCTTCATTAAATTTATCGTTTGGTTTGTATTGCTATATATCATATACTAATCTTCTAAGTGGATAAAAAATCGTCTTTATTTGTATAGACACGACTTAAAATCTAATATATAAAATTCTCGTGTCACCGTTTTCGTTGCCATACTCCTCCGAAACGGCTTGACCGATTTTTATGAAACTTTATATGCATATTCAGTAGGTCTGAAAATCGGCCAACATCTATTTTTCACACCTCTAAAACGCGAGCGGAGCCGCGGGCATTAGCTAGTCTAATATATAAAATTCTCGTGTCACAGTTTTCGTTGCCATACTCCTCCGAAACGGCTTGACCGATTTTTATGAAATTTTGTGGGCATATCGGGTAGGTCTGAGAATCGGCCAACATCTATTTTTCAAACCTCTGGGACGCGAGCGTAGCCGCGGGCATCAGCTAGTAAACTTTATAGAATGGTTCCATCCTTTCATACTGTAGTCACTATTTGCGGTTTTTTAATGGCCATCAAATAGATATGCTTCATATATATTATGTAAAGTGTATTAACTGATCTATACTATAATATTATAAAGCTGCAGAGTTTGTTTGTTTGAACGCGCTAATCTCTGGATCTACTGGTCCGATTTGAATGATTCTTTCAGTGTTGGTTGGTTGTTCTTTGTTTCTTTGTAGTCCATTTATCGAGGAAGGCTATAGGCTATTTTTTTTTTAAATTAGGGATCTGTAATAAAATTGCTATTTTGTAACACAAGGTGTAAAATCGAAAACCTATTTTTCCACGGAAACGAGAAAAACGCAGGTGAAACCGCGGGGCACGGCTAGTATACAATAACGTTTCTTCCTTAACATAATAATATTTCTTTATAAAATTTAAAACTCATAAATTAACAGACAGAGTTGAACTGTACAAGGAAGACCTCGCAGCGTCTATCAGGGTGACAGTGTGTGTGAAAATATGATTTGTAAGATTTATTATCTTAGGCAAGTAATACAATTACAACATTTTGTAATTAGTAGCTTAAAAGATTTGCCATTAAATCAATTTCTATAAAACTTAAAAATTAAAAATGCATACTCCATCATCATCGGCGAGCTTATGAGCTATAAAATGTCCACGAGTGGTGTAACTCGTTCGAAACGTCGGAAAGTAGAAGGCATCGTAACCTTTTCAATTTTATCGTGAATAAGTTCCGTTTACAGCAAAAAACATGAGTTTAACAGATAGTATGACTAAAAATTAATACTATTAAAAAATTAACTACTAATGTAATAATTTTTAATGATTTGCGCAAGACGGCTGGCAGGAGCTGGATGCGAGACGCCGAGGATCGAACCAAGTGGCGTGCAATTGGAGTGGCCTATGTCCAGCAGTGGACTGCGATAGGCTGGTGATGATGATGATGACTAAATTCAAAACCTACATTACGTAGTTAGAACAGTTTTTTACAATAAGGTTAAGCGTACTCTATTTAATGCTTACAATAACGTAACCTAATTAACATGATCCGGCTTCTCTAACTTCTAAATACTTGGAATGTTGACCGGTCGGGTCGACCTGACCGACTATGCGGTAAGCAAGGATACCGAACACTGGTAAAAGTTTTGGGGTTGCGCATTCAGAGGGACGCGATTACATTACTTTAATAGTTAATTTTTAATAGTATTAATGAATTACTTGGCTACTTTATGTTGTGATCTTGGTTCAGCAGTTAACGTATGCGACTGCCGATCAAGAGGTATCGGGGTCCATTTTCGGGTTTGGTCAGTTTTTCTGATTACAGAAATGCTTAATAACAGCCCGGAGTTTGGAAGTCTCAACTCTCGTGCTTCAGACAGCACCTCTCCCCAGTCTTGTCGGTTAGCTGTCCTTTCGGATTGTGAGAGTGAGCGAACAGGGAGTGCACCTGTGTTTTGCGCACACTCCAATATCTCCTGGGTAGCTGGCTGGTCTCCGTTAAGGTTGGCCGCTGTGATCGAACATGAATATTTTGTTATAAGCTTTATTTGTTGAATAGAAACAGTAATTTATATCCCAACTTTTCGTAATAAATGGATTAACCCTTTATTATTCCCAAATTAATTTGGGGTTAGCTACTTGTTCAACATGTTTTAGCTATATTTCAGTGTTGCCACGCAGCGTCTGGCATCGGATTTAGTCAACCCTGAGGGCAAACTGAATTCGAAAATTGAACTAGTTGCCAGTATGATTGAAGAGACTGACTTCCTTATAACGATTACCATAAATTTCTTGTAAGAAAATCCCAATAACACTTTCAGCTCGAACCGGGAAAATAACTAGAGACCTTCTAATCGGCAGTCGCATAAGCTTGCTGTTGAACCAACAAAACAGACTTCCAAACTTCGTACCACAGACATATTATATTTTTAAATTGTTAAAAGTTTTTTGTATTTGATTTCAATAGACTAATCACTCAATAAACAAAAAGGTATATAAACTTATGAGAGCGTAACACTCATCTCTTTTAGACTTCTAAATGACTGTGTTTATCCATCGGTCTAAATGCCCGACGAACCATAGACTACGCATACATGGTTTTTCCATTACGATCTTTCGACAGTCAGCTGTGAGTGCGATTAAGTGGAAACGAGTATTTGTGTATGGGATTGGCTTATGCCCGCTACACAGCTTTCGACAAATCGTTCCAACTTATCTGTGACGATATATCGAACGTGTCAGAGAGAAATCGTTTCAGATATCGTTGATCATTGTCGTTATCGTTCTATTTATCTGTGGAATGTAAAGTTGGCACGATTTTAGAGCGAAGTCTCATTAGGAAATTGGTGACTTCGTAACAACATTTACCTATTACACATTTATTAAGTGTGATAGTACTCGTTTTTACGAGTGCTAGGATTTCGTTCTAATCAAAAAGTATTCAAATACTGAACGGATTTGGCTGAAACTTTACAGTAACATAGCTTATATATCAGAGTAACACATAGGCTACTTATTACTGCAATAATCGAGATACACGACGAAAGCTAGGTAAATATAAAAATACATAAATCGTAGTTTTTTTTATTTGTACAGAATATGTTGGTTCCTAGATTAGTTGCCCCTTATGACGTAAGTCTCTTAATAAGTAGCTCATTCAGGAAAAATTATCTTGGATTGTACCACACTTAAATGAAGGTAAACATGAGCAAAGAAAACATAACATTAGTATAAAAACACTCATATTGTAGCTATAAATCAGTCTCCGGCTGTTTGACGAGGTCGAGTCAAGACATTGCCGTGCCAAATTAGAAGGTTACGTGACAGCGTGTCATATTGGAGATGTAGGTAATGCTCTTTCACGCTCCGCAGGACACGCTTAGGTCGCACTGATATTTGAAAATCCGAATAGTTCTCTTCGTATTATTTTATTATTATTTCCTCCCAATGTACGAAGTTCGGAAAATTTCAAATATCACGAAGACTTTTCAGGCACGTGTGTGGGTGCTCGAACATAGAATAGTGATTTGGGAACTGAATTTGGGGAAACTTTTTATTGTCAATCGCCCTAGTGGTGAATCGTAAATTGGCAGGGTTTAAACCGAACTATATGTGGGTGACGCTAATGAACGAATTGTTCGGAGTATGTGAGATTGTCTACGTGTATTAGACATGTTAGGCAACTGATTTTAATTTTTACTAACAATCTGGCTGATCGGTGTTGAAAATCGCGAGTAACGCCGTAGACCGCATCTAGTTAAAATAATTTTACTACAACTAGCATAAGTTACTCCTTTTGTCATTAGTTATACTAGTGAAATTTCCGTCATATTCGGTCCAGCCGTTCTAGGAATTAGACAGACACATAGACAAAAAAAAATTGCTTTTTAAATGTGAATACTTTTCATTTTATGTTAAAAACTGAGATTTTTATTTTTTATTTATTTGTAAAGAAAAAAAATATGTCCTCATTATAAGAGATGAAAGCCGCTTACCACTGACTTGGTATTGAAATATGGAATCTGAACTTAACCAAGTTCAGTGGCCAGAAACGACAATCCAAGTTAAAAGGACTAGCTACGCAGTCAAGAGAGGAGACTCGACTTCATATAACGCGACCATTAGGGAGAGGAGAGGATTTTTAATGAAGCATACGCATGCGATTTACTGATCCCTTTAAAGCCTTTCATAAAGAATCCTATACCACTAGGATTACTACCGACTAATTAGTAAGCTTAGCTGGATCGGTAAAATATTGTTTATTGTATACGCCAACCTATTTAGGAATTAATGAAAAAGGGCCATCATTACCGCTAAACTCCCGCTCAAAGCGGGAACCGTAAAACAAATGAGTACTAATGTGCGTAAAATTGCGTCGAGAAGTGACGTCATTAAGGCTCCGGGCGGACTGGACGGATAGTGTGCTAAGTAAGTCATTAGGATGTAGACAGATGTATTGGCCGGGCCGAGATAAAACTGCCGGGATTAAAGGATCGGGCCTCTTTTCCTGTGATTACTTTTGCGGGTGTGGAGTAAAAGGGAGTTAATAAATAGCATAGTGTTATGGAACGTTTAGTGAGTATTTTTTACGTGTGTTATTTCAATGACAGTTTACATTTGTGTTATAATTATATACTTATGGCTAAAGCCCTTTGTAGACCGACGATGACAAGCAAAGTAAAGTTTTTGGACGATGTTGGCGTAGGAGATTTTACAGGATTTGTTTCAAATAATAATAATAATAATATTTAGATATCTGATTCACAACGCCACCCAGTCCGAGACTAATTAGAGACTGTACTGATGGGTCATACAAGTCAAAGCAAACACCTTTTGTTCACGTGCCTTTTCAGGCAGTTTCGAATCGTTACATTAATTTCAAAATGTCATTCTTATGTAGAAAATCCGACAAGAAAGGGTACAACACAACTGATATAAATACCTATATACTTTTTAGGAATTTCATATTAAGCATAGAAAACATCCAAACTCCGAAACAAATATTTTGAGATATTAAAAACATTCAACTGTGCAAGAGACACTACTGGTCCTTTCAACAAACGTCGTCTACATTGAAGGGACCACAGAGTTAGGTAATTAAATTTTAGTTTTCACCTCTAGAGGAAACCTGCTTAGATTTCTCTTAAAATTGTGCTACCTATGCTAGGGAGCTCCTAGCCTATGGATACGGTTTAAGTATAGTGGATGATAATCTCTGGTTTTTATTGTAAAAGGGGTGTCACTTGCAGGGATATTTTAGATCTATATTAAGCGTAATTGTGCCAAAATTGTTAATTCGGTGACTTAAATTAAATTGAAGGTTAATAATTTTGTCGGTCCTTTCACCTGTTGATAACATCAATGATTATTGAATCATATCATAATGAAGCGTTTTAAAGGGTTCGGTGAAGGGTGACTTGGATATGAATAGGAATGGATATTTGGATAATTCAAAGTGTATTTTGGTTATGGGCTATTAATGTTATTCAGTGTGGTAGTAATTGATGTATGTTTGCTAGTGTATTTTTTGTTACCACTGTATAATCGTTTATTGTTCGTGATTCACTTATGTGGTCCGCCTAGATGGGCTATTTTTTCCCGGTGAACACCAGAATATGCAGATACGAAAACATAGCAGTAATTACAGAATTTCAAATTTTTATTTGACAAAAATGTTTTTCTAATCGTTTCAGATGCAATTATTCATTTTTTGCCTGAGAGTTTTCGTGAACATTTCGTCCAATTTCATCATCGCCAATTTTTCTTGTGAAAAGCATAGAAAATACCGAAATGTGATTCAATCAATGATCGGGTACTTTTTGTGACACAACGTATCCAAGTTGTGTCACAAAAAATTACCCGTTAAGTTCGCAACATATGTTCGCATAATTATACCATAAATCTCAACACTGATTATTATTTTCTTCTTTTAGATCTAGTCTACAATTGACAATCATGAAATTAGACGAAAACTTTCAAACAAAAAATGAACAATACCATCTACAACAATTAGCCAAAATATTTTTGTCAAATAAAAAATTGTATCACAATCTTAACGGACAATCTTCTTCAAAGTCACGTACAAGGCGATAAGTGAAAAACTCGCGCCTCCATAAACTGCCTTAAGGCGCACCATAAATCAAGAGGCATTGGTAAATGATCTCGAGTCGTGACTCGATTCATCAAGAATCGATTCCGAGTGAAAGCCATCGCCTCTCGATGAAACATCTATATTTGTTGTAAGTTACCGGTTTCTTATTTAGTTGTGAATGATTCAATAGCATGTGCTAGTATTATACTTTTTATCACTCATTTTGTCAACTTATCTCACGTATGATGATCAAAATCTTTTCGTTTTGATTTTTTTGATCACAATATAATGTATTATTGATTATGATTATTATTAAACTTCTCATAATTTTTTTACAAACTGCAATATCACGTGCAGCAACACCACCTTCATGTTGAGGTGTTTTAGGAATGAAAGATATTAATCTACTCAATTCGCTGTATTTTATAGATTACTTCAAAGTAGTCGTAATTAGATTAATTAGTTTTAGCAGTATAATATGTGTGTTTGTATGTCTAAAGTAATGAACAGATTTGACCCCGAGTGACATAGGCTGTTTATCCAAAGCTTTACGTATTCGATTTCTATTAAAACTTATTCTTTTATCAATTAAAAAAAAAATGTGGGTTTTTTTAACACAACGCCCTTATACGATTTGCCCCTATTTCATTAAATAAATACCTTGGAAGGCTACTCTCTAAACCTGACAACGTTAAATAGTTATTAATAAGAAATGCCTAAGAGGATAAAACTTTTCCGTGACAATAATAAGTTCTTTTCTTTGCCAGATATCTTTTCTTTCTCAGAACACGTTTGCAAGCCACTTCCTTCCTCAATCTTGTCTTCACACAAAAGAAAATAAATCCATTCTTTATATTGTAAATATATCATCATAATCATCGGCTTATTTCAGACATCTGCTGGCCATAGGCCTCTCCCATTGCATACCACTGATCGATTTTGGGTTTAAATACGGTTATTTTACCATTATTTGATTTTCTCATTTTTAAAAGGTTCACGGCGTGTCCCCTCAAAACGTCTTTAAAAGCCACACCCTTAATAATATTATTTTTTTTATAAAAGGCAACTCCCGCATTAGGAATATACATCCTGTGTCGCGAGTATTACAAAAATACATGAAACGGAAACAAAAATATCCACAGTCAGAACAGATCACACAAAGTATTATCCTATGTGGAATTTGAACCCAACAACATTAGACGCAGTTGAAAGCGACGTGGTGACCGCTTAAACCACTAGGCCAACCGAGCAATCAACAGTGAGCATCTGAAGTTGCAAAGGAAGCCAACTTACTGACGCCGCGCTGGTTGCTCTTTGTAATTCTTAAAGAACAAATAATAACTGCCGTATTTAATCGCAACGTTGATGTTATTATGTATAGCTCTAATCATTCGATTCAAATACAAAATCAAGGGAACACAAAGAGTTGCAAAACAAACTCATAAATATTATAATGAAAATAACACTGCGAACTTATTTGTGTCATCAGAGAACGATTCGTATATTTCCCTTCTTTATATAAACTATTTTGTAGAACACGATAGAAAGTGTTGAGAAATCGTTGGTTTGCTCATGTTTGAAAAGATATATCGGGACCAATGTTTACCGATGCCCTTTGTTTTTGGATCGGACTCTTTGTTTAGGCCTTGTTAGAATGTATTCAAATTCAATTTACCCTTTCCTGTTTAAAGGGAACAGTTTTCCCTTGTATTAGCTACAGCAATTGCCAATCTTTGATTGTTATACCAAATTGTTTTGATTTCTATGCTTTATACTCAAACAAGATAAAAACTTAAATTAGCAACTACATAACGTATTACAATTTCTTAATTTTAGTTCTGATTATCTAATAATAATATAAATTTATCAATATATAAAGTAAAATGGAGTCTTAGTACCACTATGTAATTAGAACCCCGCGCAGCCAATTTACTTCAAAAAGATGTTTAAACCCAAGCCCTCTCACATGGTCATAGTAGTGGACTGATTATGGCTGACTAAGGCTGATAAAAACGCACACATGCATTCGCACAATTATTCTAAGAGAGGTAAAAAGATGACTTTCTGCAAATATTTTGCACAACTTCATGCCATAGGCATTTTCTTTCAGACAAACCTTTGGGTATTGCGCAGCTGTTTAAGACGGGTAGTTATGAACATATGAAACAAGAGACTAATTATTTCATAATCCTTACTAATATTATAAACGCGAAAGTTAGTGAGTATGTATGTGTTTGTTGCTCTTTCACGCAAAAACTCCGGAACGGATTTGGATGAAACTTTACAGTAATCTAGCTTATATATCAAAATAACACAAAAGCTAGTTTTTACTACAACAATCGAGATACACGCGGGTGGAACCGCGAGCGAAAGGTAGTGTAGATATATATAACGGGGGGGGGGGGGGGGGTCAAGAGTCCTGCTACCATTTTGATTGCCTATAACTTTGTTCAAAGAAAAGCTAAGTAGGTTTGGTTTTTATAAAAAGTTCAGTTGGTCTTTACATTTTTTTTCGTTGATTGGAAAATTATATTGGCTAAATGGTGACCGCGATTCGCTATGCAACTCTAGGCTCTTTTCAAGGCATTTTTCATGACATTCTGTAACACTTCAGGCTGAATTTCTTGGCTGACAAAAGTTGGCTTTAAGATGTTGAATCGTTAAAAAACCCCATAAGAAAAAGTCTGGTGCTGTTAAATCCGAAGATCTAGCTGGCCATGCTAAAACGCGAAACGAGATTGGGCCTTCGTTTAAAAAACCTCATTCAATAATTGAATTGTTAATCGAGATGTGTGCTGTGGCCCCACTAGATCCACATAATTATCATCTAGTCCTTGCTCTTGCATTTCAGGCACAAGAAAATTTCGAATCATGTCTTGGTGTAATGATGTTTCATGAATTAGTTTGATTGATAAAATCATATTTTAATAGTCAAGTTTATTTGTTTGTTGTACAAACCTGACAATTTAAGTATAGACGTAAGCCGAAGTTTGTGTACAGACAAACGAGCCATTGTTCCGTAGATATTGTAAAGGTATCTTTGTTTGTGTTTACAATACTTTATTCATTATAGTTAATCCTACGAATATATTCGCACCCTCAAGCGGTAGGCCGCACCTATGAATTTTAAGCGGCTTTATATTCCCCATTATAAATTAGATAACGCCGCTGTACTGTTTTCATTATTTCTGATCGAGTATTTGACGCTGTTTTGATTGCGAAATTCTTTGTAATGTAAACAAACTGTTTTTAAATTAAACCTAAAAACTTCAAGTCAAATGACGTGTTATAAAATGAGTAGAAATTAAAGTATGTGTGTAGTTTAGAATTGATTTGAGTTTGACATACGAAAGACACACACATACTGTCAATCACACAGACACGTTTTAATTATCATATAAATGTTTCAAATGTTCTTTAAAGTCTATATGTATGCTTATATAGGTATATAATGTGTATCTTTCGTAGTAAATGACTCAATTCAAAGGACTCAATCACTTGAACTCAACGAACATTCAAAGCATTACTTCTGTTTCCCTTGCTTACATCCCTACATCTGTAGAAACACGGCACCACCTTGTTTTGTAGAATCCGTTCGCATTCAGATGTAAATCTGTTCGCTACGACTGCCATTAGCTCAGTGCCATTCCGTCAGATAGGGTTGGCAGGTACGTTGTACTACAGGGAACGATCATGTTGTTTGCTTGTAATGAAACAGTTTTGTTGTAATATTTTAAATTATGTTTGCCGCGGATACTCTACTCTATTCTACATTATGTCATTGGCTGCTTGCTTTTAGGATTTGTGATCAAACTATTTTAAATACGAGTTGGTATAGACACACGCCGTGCTGGCTGAACAAGTTGGTATAGGGTTTTTTCAAGTTTTCCTTCTCTTTACAGTGATGTAAAGATTGATGTAATTCTGCTCATGCTTTCCATCAGGCAGGGTAGAGTCACTTTGGTAGGCTATGTATAAAAAAAAATGTAGTCATGGGATGAACGGGAATGATGACCCTCTGTGTCCATAATCTACACGGACTTTCATTAAAGAGACTCAGTAAAAATAGAAAAATACAGAAAAGCACAGGTCATCGAGGTTCTCAATACTTAGCCTTATACTAGATGTATAAAATACGAATAATGTACTCGTACACTTGACAACCCTATGCATCTGAATTAATGCATAGCTTGGTTCTACGAATATGTCATCTTGAAAAGGTGGATTAGCATACGTGATAGTGTGACTACCGGCAATACAAAGTTCAATGGCAAGTTGTGTCCTTTATCATTGAAAGAATTATAACAATTTTAATTACAATGAGTATGACGACCCTACTCTTAGATTCTATTCAATTAATTACAAAGACGATTATTGGCGAGCCAGTGGACTGTATGATGATGTGTTTATTTAATGGATAAATGGTGGTTTTAGTCTTTAACAATAATTATGGTATGAAATCAAACTTAGAATATATGTTACCAACCAGACGCCAACAATGATCAATACAAAATAAGGAGTTTTAAAAACAATCAGAACATGATAATAATATATTTATTATCAGTAGGCGAGCGACCCCAAATAAAGCGTTTTAGTAGAAAAACTTGAATAAAGTCATAAACACATAATACTAGTAAAGTATAATAAATGTGAAAGTAAGTGTCTGTCTGTACGCTAAAACTACTGAACTTTAAATGAAATTCGGTACAAATATAGCTTAGAGCCTGAAAAGAGGTATAGGTTTATTTTTTTACCACGACAACCGACATAAACGTGGTCGGAGCCGCGCGTGAAACCCTGAAAGTATATGTCATGTTTCCAGAACAGACAAATAATTTAAAAATTGTTTTTATGAAGTATCAAATTACGATTATATATTTTGATTTGTATTTACATAGTGAAATGTTGATTTGAAATTATACATATATATAAGTACTAGTTGACCCAGCGAACTTCGTACCGCCCAACTTTAAAATTCCAGAACTTGATCGCAGCGCCACCTACCGGGTCCAATTGCGAATCTAAACCATTCCCAGATCCCCTTGAACACACACAAAAAAATTCATCAAAATCGGTCCAGTCGTTTGAGACAAGTTCAGTGACATACACACTCACAGAAGAATTATATACATATACTAGTTGACCCAGCGAACTTCGTACCGCCCAACTTTAAAATTCCAGAACTTGATCGCAGCGCCACCTACCGGGTCCAATTGCGAATCTAAACCATTCCCAGATCCCCTTGAACACACACAAAAAATTTCATCAAAATCGGTCCAGTCGTTTGAGAGAAGTTCAGTGACATACACACTCACAGAAGAATTATATATATAAAGATAAAAATAAAGATTTGTATAGATAACATCAAGTAATGAGCTAAGCGTTCGAAGATTATACCGTCGTCTACTAAACAGCAACCAACTTATTCTCGATTGAACCACATCATAAATTGTCGATGATTAATGGCTTCAGTCCAACGTGGTCGGGACGAGTCTCATCATTAATCTATCGGTTAATTATATCAATCACAGGAAAAATAGGAATTTTTCCTGTGCATTTTCCTTTTATTTGAATATTATTGAAGTAGGGATCTTGATAAATATTTAATATGTTGTGTTATATAATATTGCATTAGCTTTTACCTGCGGCTCCGCCCGCCTGTTCGCCGAAAATCGCGGTTTTCAATTTTTGGGTTTTGATTTGGAAAAAATTTTTTTTATGAAATACTTATTATATTTATGAAATACTCCCAGTACCTCTTGAATTCTTATTTTACTCTGGTTTTTTGTATTTTTTGTTATATTGGCAACAGAAATACATCATCATAAAAATTTCAACTGTATAACTATCACGGTTCATGAGATACTCTGGTGACAGACGGACAGCGCAGTCTTAAAAATAGGGTCCCTATTTATCCTTTAGGTACGAAACCCTAAAAACAAAGATTCTATCAAACATACCCTTTTCTACATAGTACGATTCCTGACCCTCAAAGGCCGCAATAAATCTTTGAAAACCAATCTCCATTGGAACTAAATAATAGGAAAGTATCTCAACATGAACGCACAAGTATGCGCTCGGGAAACCAGAAGGTCCGCATTCAAATCACGGGTACCTCTGAAGGTCAAGGTCGGAAGCCAATAAATCTGTCGTCACCCTCACAAGATGTATGAACCCTTAGCCCTTTCTTTAAGAGGTTGAAATATTTGGGAGAGGTTGTTTAGAGGTATTATACTGAATGTTATATAGCTTGTAGCTAACATGATGATGATTGTGCGCAATTTCTACTGAAAATACTTAAGTTTCGGTATTGCATATTAGTATCTAGAAAGACTAGTCTTGTGTGGTGACGGATTAAGAATACAGAGTGTCACCACCCCTATTCATCCCGCGGGTGTCGCAAAAGGCGACTAAAGGCCTGGCCACGAGTTTTGGTCTTAGCGAAAAGCAGAGCGGCGTCGGTGAGCGGTGCGTTTTGCACGCCACGAACCTTAGTAGCGGTTATTTGCAGCGGCGACGGTGGACGTATTTAGGTAGTCGAAACGTGTTAAAAATCATGGCGTTATAAAAATTATCCCTTGTCTGTTTAGAAACAACATTTTTTTTTTAAATATGATAGAATGAGTGCACGAACTAAATAAAGATCGGTATTTAGATGGTGGATTTAGTGACCTATACAAAGGTCCTACCTATAAGAAGTAACTGATGTTTCTAAGTGTTTTGCTAAGTAGGTACTTACAGAGAGAAAAAACTTTAAAAACTTGTCAACTACTTACATTGCGTATAAGACATACTAGTAGTTTCGTGTGTAGTTATATCTACAGACAAAACTACTGATATGTAAACTGTTTTGCTAATTAGGTACCTACTGACAGAGAAAAAAATTAACTTTTAAAACTTGTCAACTATCCACCTACATTACGTAAACATACCAGTAGTTTTGTCAACATATCAGTAGCTTCGTTTGGTAGGTACCTAGGTTCTATGTTTTTGTGTTATCAATTTAAATTAAACGTAAGTACCATTACATTCCGGAAAACATTGTTTAATTTCTTCCCACAACCTTTTTATATATATGTTGGGGATATTTTGACATCCATATAGGCGGTCTATTTAAATTTCTGTTATAAAAGCCTCGGTATCCATTACCGCCATAAAATCGTCTAAATTTTTTTGTTTTTATTTAACGCCGCTGAGTCCGTCACTCCTGCACCGCTGTCCACGCCGCTCTGTTTCGTGGCGTCGCACATACTAACTTGTGCCTTTGTTCCTGCCGCTCTCCATACCGCTCGCCGCTGTAGCAATTCGCTCGGCAAAAACCGCTAGCTTTTTCGCTATGAGCGGCGACTCGTGGCGTGCCTCGTACATTTTTATACTTTTGATATTACCGCTCGGCGTTTCGCTCTTAGCTGCCGCTCACAGCGGAAAGGTCGTGAATGGGCCGTTAGGGATAAACTACGCAAGACAACATCAATGCAAAGAGAAGGAAAACTTGAAATCAACCCGTCTGGCCAGCGTGGTATAGTAGGCCAAAACCTCATTTCTAAGGAGAGGCCTATGTACAGGAGTGGACTGCTAAAGGCTGTTGATGATGATGATGATCTAGAAAGACTAATGAAATTGACACCAACAAGATTAAATTCCCAGATCACATTTAAGAACACACGCAAAATATCATGATTTATTCCTGTTAATGCTTGTGAAGGGGGCCAAAGTAGAATGCCCCTCCACACAGGATATATTTCTTGTCTATCAATCATCATTTATTTGATCATAAAATAAATTGCTAAATGTTGAAAAAAGCAAAACTAGAAAACCGCTCACATTCAATTTCGTTTAAATTTTTAAATATTTTCGTGTACCCACAAGAAAGGTTCTTAGAAAGGAGAGCATAAACGTAAAAAGCAAGGAATACTCGTATAGCAAAAAAAAACTTTTATTTTCATACAAACTAAGGAGTAAATTAAAGTATATGTCCTATTTGGCGAGCCTTGTATAGGTAGATAGCTGATGAGATAATAAGTAACTAAGGCCTACTTTTGTTTTAGATTGTACCTTTACATGCTTATATTCTGTTACATTATGGTGAAAACTGCTATGAATGATATTATCACTATTAAATGTACGTACTCCATACATCTACTCCTAAAGGAAAATATCCAATATTCTTCAGAACTTCTAATATAAAGTTGTCGACGGAATATTTGGGCGCTGGCACTTTGTAAGAGTTTATTGACTTTCCTTTCGAATAAGGGTCTTAGTAGGTTTATAGGTGTTGAATTGTTTGTTGTGTAAATAACTTGAAACTGTTTCTGCGGGTAGAACTTTGCTGTAGCCAATATTCAGACTTGAGGAATTTGTAATATAAAAATGTGTATCTGAATTTACTTTTAAAGTAATAGAAGCTTATTTAAAAGGTAAATAATGTCTTGTACAACTTGTGGAAAGGGTAAGAACGTATCTAAGATATAGGTTATTAGACTGTATTTGTTAGGTTTTCGAAAATTACCTTTTTAGGATACAGCATAAGAATAAGATATATAAATACATTACAAGTGGAAAATAAAACAGCATTTGGAACAAATGGCAAGGTGACTGTAAAACCCGCGTCCCCCGTACATTTTATTGCCTTAAAATTGAGAGTTCCGTTATACGAGCTTACCTCGCATAACAACACGAGTGCAGAATGGCGTACGATGGAATTTATATGTGGAATCTATTCGACTTCATTTTACGGGCATAGTCTAGCATTCTTAAGCCAATAGCATCTCTAATGAGAGATAGAATTTCTTATCTGACGCTGATATAGACGTGGAATAATGAAATCATAATTTCTAATAAGCGTGAGTTATGGCACTTAATTGAACTGGTTTGTATTTGAAAAATGGGAAAAGGGTATTGTAGTGAGTTTCTGTAAATATTGTCTGATTTGACTGCCTCGTTGGTCTAGTGGTTAGCGTATGCGGCTGCAGATCAACAGGTCTGGAGTTCGATTCCCGGGTCGGACCAAATATTATTTGTGTGATTCACAAATATTTGTTTCGTTATGTATGTATTTATATCAGTTGTCTAGTACCCATAATACAAGCTCTGCTTAGCTTGAGACTAGATGATGTTGTGTGTCAGATGTCCAAAATATTTATTTATTGTATCAAAATCAACAACCCATAATTTCCACAGCTGGGTGCGGGTCTCTTCTCAGGAGATACCTTCGCGCTGGCCGAGTGTGGGTTGAATATTGCAAACAAATTGTCATAATACTGTTATGACAATTTGTATAGACACAAACGTAGAAATTGACTGTAAGTCTATAGGGCCTGGAGGACATAGCTCTTAAACTTTAATACGTTTAAGTGGCAATTGACTGGTCATACATGCTGCATACCGATAACCGCCGTAGAAAGCGTTTTCTGGAGACCGCGTTTTGTCAAAAGTAGCAAGACGGGCTTTGTTATGCGCCTTTTGAAAGCCTATATCCAGCAGTGGACAGCAATGGGCTGATGATGATGATTAATTAAAGAATTAACTGTCACTGTACGTAATAAAACGATGTGCTATGCAGTAAATGTGAAGTCACTGTTGTAAATCTTCCAAATTAACTCTTAAAGCTTTAATGATGCTTTAAGTCTCTAAAACAAGATTACCACTAGAATGAAGATCATATCGTAACTCTGAAATACCGTTCGTTTTGAATCGACTGTAAAATACGAGAATTAAACAAGTGGCGAGCGCGGGTTGAAGCCGTTAGGCATAATTTAGGTTTTAACGCCAATTTTCGGCTTTAAGTTGTAAATCAGGTGCGCTGCGAATACTAAAACAGATTAAATAGGCACAATGTTCAATAAATTTTTGATGTACCTACATTTTCTCTCCAAACTTTTACCCAAGAGCAATTTCAAACCTCTATTGCGTAACAAAGTTAATCTACAGTGTTGTTGGTAATAGAGCCACGCTGATTTCAGCACGAATGTGCCGGCTCGACCGGGGCAATACTACCCTCACACAAGAGACCGACCCAAATTACAGCATTCGTACTGTCTTTCGTTGGTGAGTGTGAGACCGCAGGCCCGGCCCAAAATTCTCACTAAGCCACTATGGTGTGGGTCACCATGCTGCATTGTATGCACTCACAATGAGGATAGGGCCCCTACTCCTGGATTCTACTCATGGTTTCCATCAGTCAGAGTAGAGTCACTTAGTTCGACTTAAATATATATATTTACTAGCTGATGCCCGCGGCTCCGCTCGCGTCCTAACGGTATAAAAAATAGATGTTGGCCTATTCTCAGACCTACTGAATGTGCATATAAAGTTTCATAAAGATCGGTCCAGCCGTTTCGGAGGAGTATGGCAACGAAAACTGTGACACGAGAATTTTATATATTAGATATAAAAGTGCTGATGGTATGTTGTAGGCAATTAACGTGGGAAATGAAAAACCTGTCATACGTAGACACGATAGCTTCACAGGGGCAACTTGACACAGTCAGTCGATAGAATACCTAAAAATAATGAAAGAGTAATTGTAATTTACTTGTTCAATATTTTAATACTTAAAAAATAATTTGCATTAGGCAGACATTGGATTAAGGTTTTTCATCACGGGTATTAAACTCACTCTTCAGCGAGTGATGATGATTAACCCTCATTGAAAATCCCACACTCACATACTTCCCGGGTCGAACCTGCCATTCGTGCTTAAATCATCGTGGCTCTACCACAAGATATCTACTATACTAGCTCCTTTCCAATCAGAGGCCTATGTCCAGAAGCGGATTGTTAAAGGCTGTTGATGATGTTCATTATCAATCTGATTATCACAAGATAGGTAGTAGTACCTATCTAATTTGGAATGTGTGGCGATATCTCGAGTTATCCTCATCGTCAAATAAATGTACCGTAATTCCAAGTAAATATTGGATAGTAAAAACTTCTCAAGTATAATTAAATTAACATCCTTTATGTTTGTTTCAGGTAAGAACCGCACAACTCGTAAAAGTTCACGGGACAGAACTTGGGGAGGTGAAACTGTCCAGTCAGCCTAAAGTCGGTGCAAGTCACGAGACCCAGCGATACGATTAACATTTCGTTCATGGTTTGTTTTTTAAGCTTTAATTTACCTTGCACTGTTTATATATGTTTCGATCTCGTTTTATTAATAAAGACTTACCTAGCAATCTAAGCATTACTTATCGAAATTCAGCAACATCAAATATTTTTTGGAAAGTCACCTTGGACACCTTTAACTCAAGAAATAAGTGAGTTGAACATATGGCAACTCACTTATTTCTTGTGGACCTCCATCACATCAAATATTTTTGGCAAGTCACCGTTGAACTTGGGCACCTCTAACTTAAGAAATAAGTGAGTTGAAGATATTGCGACTCGCTTATTTCTTAAGTTGAAGATAAAGTATACGATAGGGGGGATAGCTGGGCCCTGCCTATATAATCTACTCGGTGCAAAGCAATAATAGAATTGCTTATACCGATTTTCTTTGAAGCCATAATATTACTCCGGTCAAGGCAGTCTGTTTGTACTGAAGTGTGAACAGAGAGAACACAAACAGTGTTATTTTATCTTATGGCTATCACTTATCGTTTACGCCATACAACAAAGGCACTGTTATAAATGGGTCGCTAAACGTGGACACTTTTAATTAACTAAAGGGTTTCATAATTTTTATTTTCATGAAACTAATACACTTTTTTCTTGTATCATTTTATGCTTTAAAACCGGTAGGGTTAAAAGAATTTTGTATAACAATAAATATAAACAAATATTTTGTAATGGTAGTTGTAGTCGTATAAAACATGTAACACACAATCAATTATTGATTTAATTGATCAACTTAATCTTAGCTTGTATTATGAAAGCTAGATTGACTGATAGAATTCTTAATTCTTTTGGAAATATAAAGAAAAAACCCAAACTCCGAAATAAATATCTATAGATCCTACAGACATTTGGTACGACGTAGGATTTAAACCCGAGACCTCGAGCACAGCAGTCGCATACACTACCACTGCGCCTCCTAAGCAGTTTAAGATAGATAAAAACTCTTTGTATGCATATATCGTTTTTTTAATATATAAAAAAATATATTATTATAATAAAACGATATGCAAGATGGTCCATATCTAATATCTTTAAATGAGCTCGAAACGTTAAACTTGAGGGATGGGGTTGTTAAACAACAAATCGCCCAGGTACTAATATTATTATCAACGACGATTTGCGCAAGAGAGCTTGCAGGAGCTGGATACGAAGCCCAAAATTTGCTCAAATGGGGACTGCAATAGGTTGATAATGATAGCTTTTAATCCGCGGCTGCGCCCGCGTGTAGGTTGATTATCGCGGGAAAAGATAATCTAAATCCTTCCACAGGAATCAAACTACCTCCATGTCAAATTTCATTTAAATCAATGCAGCAGTTTAGCCATAAAAGCGTAACGGACAGACAGACTTTCATTAGATTTTATCAAATTTAAGTGCGTTGAAACTAACAGTAAAATGGAAAGTATCGCTTTTATCACATGTTATTGTACCAATTAATTTTAGTGAAATGTTACGCTGCGTCGTCGTAACTAAAATAATAATTTGTCAAAAGTGTTGGTGAAATTGATTTTGTAGTATTGTAGAACTGATAATCGTTTAAAAGGACAAATTAAAAAACCCGTTAGAGCCATGAATTCCAGAATGATTAATTAAAAGATCCAAGATAACTTAAATATACACGAAACTTTCAAATATCCAAAGATTTATCAAAATACACTTACTTTATTAATGAGTGTTTACTGCATGGCAGGAATAATTAAACGCAATTGAAAAATATTAGCAGTCGTGGTTTTAAATTTAATTTTCATAAGTGTTTCATTCCGGCTAGTAGTCTTAAGGGGCCCCCGGAGGCTGAATTGTCCATACAAACGATATACCAAGATCATTTGCAGTATAAACATATTTCCACGATGATATGTTGATATTCGGACTTAGACTGTATTTATTTAGGTTATAACGTCTTTATTTTTAAAAATAAACTTATACAGAATAAAATATAATCAAATTAAATTTTACATATTTTACATTGTAAATGTCATGTTTTCATTTTGTTTTTTTCTGTCTTAAAAACAAAAATATTTCTAATATTGTTTCATCAATAACATATCTCATATTATTATGCTACTACTTACACAAAATATATCGAAAAAATATTGAGTTTTCATTCATGATTTTCGATATTACGAAACACATCCATATTTTCACAAATTTCAAGGAATTAGTAGTGCTATCGCATCAAAAAATATTTCAATGTGTGTGTGATTCGTGTCAGTCAAATAATGATAGACGAACCTTCTACGAGAGAGTCCGAATTACTACGAATGAATGTCAATCCACATACACACATACAGCGGTGCACTCGTATCTACGTTGTAATTTGTCAAATAGAGACAGCAATATTTTACGAACAAATTTCAACTTGCAGTTTCAAGTGTCGTACGCCGGCCTCTTAAGCCACGTATTCATTAGTAAACATTTGTTAATAAACACTGTTTATAAACTGTTCATAAACAATGTTTCATAATGTTTCATCATCTCTGTAAACAGTTTATAAACAGTTCATGAACATAGATGATGAAACATTGTTTAAGATACGTGTTGCCGTGCTCCCCACTGCGAGTGGAAAGCAAGACGAAACATCTAGTTTATAAACAAAAGTCAACAGGTGTGGACGTGTTTTGCGCGAGTTTATAAACATGAAGGTAGTGTGGTCCAACAACCAAATGCTCATAGAGCTTTATCACCAACGTAGTATTCTTTCTCAATAGGATGCCGCAATTTCGTTTCTTTTTTTTATTGATGATCCAATCAATCTTAATAACATTTCAAAATCAGTTGGTGACATTCTGGTGAAGTTCTGAAATGATCCATCAAATCCGCGGAGGTCATTAAATATATAACTTTTTTTTTTTTTTTTTTTTTTTTTTTTTTAATTTATTTATTGATACAATATATACAATTTCTGTGCAATCTATAGAACATCACAAAAACCTTGACAGGTTTGTCTGGACGTTGAATCACTTTTGAGCAATCTACTAACATACATTCACTGAAAAACATCTCAAAATTAAAAACAATGTTTTTATAATAGTACCTACAGTTCACTTAAACTATTTATCACTAGGAAACCGGTTATCGAACCGTTCGACGCATGTCCTGTCCGATGCTACCCGACTTTCTTATGAAGTTATAATATTATTATGTACTGTAGTTATGCAGAAGGAGCTATACACTGTATACAGGATGTTGCACTTTCTTTTATTTTTATATTTTTCTTTTTAAATATGTTCAAGTCGTCTACTTTTCAATAATTTTATTGTTAAAATATTTTTTGTATTTACATTTATAGTTCTTGTCTGTTATTTGTGTTTGTATATTTATTGGAATGTCATTGATATAAGTTGGGATTAGATACGTGTTGTTGTAATTCAACAAATAGTTTCGATTCCACCATCTTTTCTTCTTTTTTTTCGATTAATGCTCTTGTGAATTATTATGTGCTTACATAATAATTCACAAGAGCATTAATCGAAAAAAAATTTCTCTGCTGCTTAGCAGAGAGCATCACTACCTCCTCGGGCGACATCCTGTGAACAACTGACAAGTGTGGACGGCCAAGTTTCAGAAACATGTGATTATTGTAAACTTGTCATAAACAGTTTATCAACAAATGTTTACTAATGAATACGTGGCTTTACTTTTGTCTTCAATTCCGACCGATCGGTATTGGAATTGTGACGTTTCGTACTCTTGAATTCGACACTATTTAACTGTTAGGTATTATACTTGACTGCTTTGTTGGTCTAGCGGTTAGCATAAACGGCTGCCGATCAAGAGGTCTCGATTTCGATTATCATGTCGGACCAAATATTTGTATGATCTGCAAATATTTGTTTCAGTGTTCTGGTGTTTTGTATGGTTGAAAAAAATGTATTTATATAATATATGTATTGTCATATAATATATGTCAGTTGTCTACACAAGCTCTGCTTAGTTTGGAACTAGATAGCATTGCGTCAGATGTCCGAAATTTTTCCTATTAAATTGGATTTGAATTCGTATTAGATTGAAATTAGGATTGAATTCAAGAGTGAGGCGGTAGTAAGCCATTTTCTTTATTCAAATCCCTCCCTACAAACTTTAGCTGCGCCAAATTTCATACTCCGTCTGCGTAATTTCTGTAAAAAAGGGTACAAAGTTTTTGCTTCATAATTACATATAGAAAAAGGGTTGCATAGCACTTTGGGGAAAGTTGCAGCCAATTAGTACTCATTTTGTGGGTTATTCAATTCCTGGTGAAACATTTTCTTTGTTCAAAACTCATTCTTTTACCAGGGAAGAATTTTATAAAACCTCTAATTCTAATTATTTTTGTGAAAATTTTGTAACTATTTTCACAAACGTCTAATAATTTTAAGAGGCCACTCAGAGAGAGTTAGGGACTCCTAGCAAGAAGACGGTTTAATTATAGTGGGTGCAAGCGGTAATGGATCATTCGTGACTCTTAACCTTCACTGACTACCCTGGTAGTTTACCCGTCTGCTATATGCCCTCTAAAGCAAGAAAACCTATCTCAGACAAAATACGCCTGAAATGAAATATTTTCTGTTACATTAAATATGAGCAAAATACAATTGAACAGGAACAGATACCTAATGCACATATAGAATACACAGTAGCCTTCCATTGCATAAAGCGATAAAAGATGTACAAAGGTAGTTTTGATCTTAAAGGGTCAAAGAAAAATATCTCTGTTTAAGATACGTATTCAATTTGATTGAACAGATAAACCTGACCAAATACGTCAGGTATGTTATTCCTCATAATGTAACTATTGATAACAAATGATATTCTTTTCTCGAAGTAAATAAAAGTATTTTATTTATTTTTACCTCCTGTCAATTTGTTCATCCAAAGGTTGCCTGGTAGAGATTGCATTTAGCAATAAGGCCGCCCATTGTACATGCATAACCACATGTAATTTTCAAATGCGACATTGTAATTGGTGTACAATAAAGTATATTCTATTCTATTCTAAATAAAAGTATTTAACCATCCTGGCATTCTTTAGGAATACCCGCTGACAGATTCATTGTCGTGGCTAAACTTGTCACTTTGATGTCGCGTTTAATATGACGTAAACCACACAAAGAGGCTTCAAAAGCTTTCTGAGCCTTTAGAAGTTGCCTATCAATCGGACTCACAAGCCCGCTTAGCTATACCTACTCGTTTTCTATAACGAAAACAATCCAAGATTATTGTTCGTATTGTGCGTGCTACTGATTCGTTCATCTGTCTTTAGTACGTCTAGTCAGCAATACAGGTACATCATCATCATTATATACTACTATTATATGCTGAACACAGGCCTATTCTTAGAACTGAGTTTTTGGCCTGACACCACGCTGATGGCTTTTGTATATTATAGCTTGTTTCAAGTTTCCCTTCTCTTTAGAGTGATTTTTTTTTATCGTGTGGAAACTCATCATGGACCGTCACCCCGCTGGGTTTTCTTCGCCGGGGGGTGAGTCGGACTCGAACCGACTAAATACCACACGGTGTGCCCTATCTGCGCATCTCTTTTAGGATGAGGAGAAGACCAGGGTGAGATCTCCTTCTGAACGCCTCCCAGCGCCTGCCCGCTCCTGGTGCGGGCTCCGTCTCTAAATGACGATCCTCTCTTAGGCAGCGTGCCTGAGCCTGATTCTGCTTGAGCCCTTAGACTGCTCTTACAACACCTATAGGATTAATAGGGGGGTGGTGAAACTCAGTAGGCTGATAATCTTATAGTACCGGACTATGTCGGTAACTCTAGTTCTTTGTAGAATAATCACGTTACGTATTTTATCGGACAGAGAGACATCCAGCATCGCACGCTCCATGGCACGCTGAACTACTTTAAATTTATGGACCAGTTTGATAGTAAGTGTCCACGTCTCGGCTCCGTATGTCATTATGGGTAGGATGCACTGCTTGTAGACTTTGGTCTTAAGTGATTGAGGTTTGGTGACTCAAAAATATGACGCATGCAAAATCAGTACGCTGAAGTGGAAGTGGGCCGGATATGTCTCCAGATGGACTGATGGACGGTGGCGCCAAAAGGTGCTAGAGTGGAGGCCGCGATTAGGCAAACATAATAGACTATGTTTGCCTAATTGCTTTAGGGCGCCCTGCGGCACGATGGGCCGACGATTTGAGGAGGGTGGCTGGCGGCGGATGGATGCGGACTGTCCAAGACCGGGATGGTTGGCGTTCCTTGGGGGAGACCTTCGTCCAGCAGTGGACGGCGATAGGTTTACACTACTACCGGACTATAAATAGAGGAAAGTAAATAGTGTATCCAGAAAAAAACATCTTAAGAGCTGAAAAAAAATGTAAATCTTAAACTTTACCTTTTACTTAAAATATTGATGAATTAATTAATTAGTCTCCATTGTCACTTCCAAATAGTATTCTCAATGATCTAAATAATGAATTCGTCTCAATATAATCAGCTAACATACTTCCGATGCCTGCCTTACTATAAAATCTCAGTAAAGGAGTTTGTAAAACTTGTTCTGTAAGAAAAATAGTAAAATGTAAACTCGAAGTTAAAACAAAAGTCATGATAACTTGGATCTACTTGTAAGTGGAAAGAATAAATGAAGTAGTATTATTTAACAGTGCTAATGTGTTTCAAGAAACTTTCTATGTAAACTTTGAACTGTTTCTTTTAACTGGTTTGTGTTGAATTGTGGTCTAGGGTAAAATGATTTTATTTAAAAATATAGTTTTTATATTTAATTATTTTCACGGACTTAAAAAACGACACCTCTGTGTTTTGTTTCGACATTTCTTTCCAGACATTTCTTTTCAGCAATCCCCCCGTTAAAACAAATATGCCTTACACGTATACCTATTTTACCTTATTTTCTGAATTAATGCACATATCACATAAATCATGAAATTTTAAAACTCAAGAATATAGTAGGTATCGTCTTTTATTGTTTCAATACTTTTATAGATCTAATAAAGTCTAACTTATTTAGAAATTCCCGTGAGAGTGCTTTTTATTTTTTAATATGAAGCTTCAGGGTATAGTTACTGTAATACGATGGCGACAAAGATAAAACATTATTGTCAAACAAAAAGTTCTCACAGAAGAGAGTATTAAAAACTAAATTCCTTTTAAAATTTTCTTTATCTTATTCGTCTTTCGTAGCGAATCTTTTTAAAACATAAATAAGGATTTATGATTTCATTATAACGACACCGAATGAATTTTTAATATTTTTCTTAAGAAAAGATTATTTCTTGTGGATAATTTTATATTTTCAATTTCGAGGCTTATTTATTTTGGTAACAGATTAAGTTAATAAAATTTCCTTTATTAAGAAACTTAAAGTTGTTTTCAGTTGACTTGGGTTTTCAATTTGTCCCTTTGTTTTATGTATCCATTTAAAAGAAAAATTAAACAATCCATTCAGGGGAGTATAGTTCTCGTTTAGTACATTTTATATTGGAAAAAAGCAATGCCACCGGAGTGGTGGCATGTGGATGGATATAATCATTGTGAATGGAATCATTAGTTGTGTGGTAGATTTATTTATTTATTTTATTTATTTTTTAAAAAGACAACTCCTGCATTAGGAATATAAATTCCTGTGTCGCGGGGGACTTTACAAACATACATGAAACGGACACAAAGAACACCCAGACTCAGAACAACAATTTGTGAATCACACAAAGTGTTGTCCTACGTGGGATTTGAACCCACGACACTTGGCGTAGTAGGAAGCGGCGTGGCGACCGCTTAAGCCACTAGGCCAACCGAGCAGATGAAATATTACTTGGAGTCGGTAATACCCTTTGAAAGCTGACGTAGTGCGCTTTGTTCCTATACTTCTTGAGGAAGTGACTGGCATCGGATGGATGCATATTCCCTAAGATCGAGATAGTTGGCTCTCCTTGGGAGCACTTGACTCATCAGAGGACGTCAATAGCGCAATAATGATGATTTGATCCGCAGTAGTTACTTGACGCTTTATATTGGCTGCAGCGGCGAGCATTCCGTATTATTGACAGATGTGAAGAAACGTCGCCTCAATGCTAGTTCTTTATCGCCTTTACCATGATTCTTTGACTCACTACATTGACTCTTTTAATTGGTTCCGTCTTCTCTCTTTATCTACACTACAAGACGTCAGTCACCGCTTTAGAGTGTTAGATTCGTTCGGTTTTCCATTTCTGTGCTGAGCAGTCAAAACCTGGAATTTACTACCCCTATCCTTTAAAGGAGATGTCAGAAGCATCTAACTAGGTCGCCTTAGTATGGATAACCATGCTTCCAGTGTCCGCAATTTGAATGCTGACAACCACTCTTAAATTCTAATCATGCTTTCTATCAGGCAGAGTAGACTCGTTCTAGCAGTTTATACTTTAAAAATGGAATAAGAATCAGCCTTCTTTCATGGCTTCGAAAAACAGTCATACGTACACGTGACCGATATTTTATATCAACAGCCTTTACAAGCCCACAGCTGGGACATCTTTAAATATGATTTTTAGAGTGCAAAACAAATACTTCCACTTCTCAAATAACATTAGGGATAGTCTACTACGCCAGCTGGTATGTAAAATTTGTATATATTTACACACAAAGTTCACTAATATGTAATAAAAATTCAGTATTCAATACCTATTTGGAGCCCAGGTAACAACCCCGTTTTACGGTTGCCTGAGGCTTATACAATTTCGTTTAAGATTTTGTAAATACTAGTCGGAAATTCGTGTCATCCGTTTTATAAAACAGGTTAGGTAAGTGTTTTTTTTTCATATGTTACATAAAAGCGTTTTAAATTAATAGGTAAATTATTATTATTAGTTTCAAATTTTAATAAACCCTTTAATAAACCATAGGGGCATCTTTGAGGGTTTTTTGCCAACTGAATAACAAGATTTACTTTGACATTTAATCAAATAATAGCCCTTCCAATGTTCGGGACTTCAAGCTATGCCCGCGTGTAATTTTCTTTTATTTATTTTATATGTTGCCTCACAACTGTCGTTTATAAATTGGTTTGATAAATTATTTCATAATTTAAAAAGATAGAATATACATACTATCCTATTTAAATCTATAGAAAAACTCATTTTACAACCAAAAAGTAAACCTAACGTCTCCGACCGCATTTATATATGTCAGTCATCGCGATAAAAAGTATCCTACGTCTTTTCTCAGGCTCTAGACTATTTGCAGTCATAGTCACACCAAGAAGTCATAGAGGCTCTGTCTAAATCATCTTTAAAGATGGGAATGCCTATTATTCATTTTATTAGACTGTGTGTACCAAAATTCATTTTAATCGCTTCAGTAGTCTTTTACCAGCCCTCCGCACTCCGCATTTGAGGAATAAGGAAGGAGTACAATGTCATGTGGATCATATTTATTTAAAAGTTAATGATTTCTTTGCCTACTACTTTCTTGGGATACTCCGGTTGACTTGTCCCATGTTTGGAACATGGGCCAAGTCTCTCCTAATACATCATTTTTTTTGTATAAATGCTACCACCATTCGCTCGCATTTCGTAGACTCGTGCTTCAAATGTGTCCTGCCTATTATCTGATCAATGTATATTAATTTATTTACTTTTTAATGTTTTTAGACTTTCGCGACTTTTACACATACTCATGTTTTTACTGTATACGAGACTTATTTACTTTTACTTCTAATTTATTTATATATTGGTTTAAGCGGTTACCACTTTCTACTGCGCTGAGTGTTGTAGATTTAAACCCCACAAGGGACAACACTTGTGTGAGCAAATATTGTTTTTCCTGAGTTTGGGTGTTCTTCATATTAGTTTCATGTAATATAAATATGTAACGTCCCCAGCACCACAGACTGAATATTCGTAATACGAGAGTTTTCTTTTTATATCTAAATTTTAAGTGTGTGTACATTAATGAATTAAAAACATACTCGTGACATATGACTTTTTGTTATTTCTCTCAGAACACAACAAATTATGTAGAACCTTACTTTATCAAGAATATATAAAAAAAATATTAAAACTTCAAATATCAATGTAATACAGCAAGGGCTTTTTAAGTCCCGACAGGTATAAAAGTACCATATTTGAAAGTTGTACTAAGGAATAAAATCGGTTCACGACCACACTAGCCTTTTCCCTAACATGGATGAATTTTGATTTAAAAAGAAAAAAATATATTAATAAACAAAAACAAGCTTCCGTTGCTTATGACATAGCTTTTGTAACTTATGACATTAAAATCTCTGCTACCATTTACAGGTCAACCCTAGCAATGTACGCACGCGGTCATTGTTGGAAAATAATAGCGTGTGCTTTCCCGACTTCTTGTTAAATGCTTCCGTCATTTCACAAAATTCAACCTGAGTATTCGAAACCACAAAATGTTTGCTTACAAAGGAATCAAAGGTATCCAAAACTGTACGTTATATCGACGGCTAAAACTTATGTTTTATATCATTCTATGATCGCTGGAATGGAGGTCTTAAGAGTGGAGTGAGGATTCAACTGAGAACGAAGAGACCTTACAAACCTTACAAAGTACTGACAACATCTTTATCTTTACACAGTATGAAATAAAATCACTTTGGTGCTCAAAAGGTGTTTTACTCAACGGATTTTAATAAAGTTTTCTGCAATAGAGTGATTAAATAAGAAAAATTGTATACCTATGTAATTTCTGCATATTATAGTAGTGAAATTTTTCAAATTACAAATGACTTCCTATCAACCAATGGTTCGGCGGGAGCTATACCACGGTCGTACAGAAAGCGGTGTTTAGCAGTTCTCTCGTTCTTTTTCGCGAAATAAATAAGTTTACTGGAAGCCCTGTTGATATCAGAATGTCCACAAACCGCCTTACATTCTAAGTCTAAAGTACGCGGAGTTCTTCGAAATGAGTTGGCAGTACAGTCATAACCCTAGTACCTGAAAATGTACTTTATATCATACTAGCTGGCTCACGGAACTTCGTCTGCGTAGGTATTTTTTTAATTCTCGGCTTCTTTATTGAGGTCAAAATATCGAACTTATATGTACATCGACGATGAAAACCATTTTAAGGTAAAAAGCCTGTGGATTTCATCCTACATTAAAATATAAAAGTATATTGCCCCGGAACTTATATTCCTAAAAAACGATCACTAATTACCCTGCATTCATACTCATAAATATGGACCAACTTTGAGAAAATGTTTCTACAAAACAATATTTCACTAGTTTATGACAGGGTAATTACCGTTTTGAGACTTTCATAATTAATAAGGACTAAAGCTCGGGAGTCTTGCAGCGAGACGGGAGTTGTACAAAGGTGGTATTAGGGAAAGTGTAATTGTAGGTACAATTACACTTTAGGTTCTCATCACATTACTCAAATGATTGTTTACTCATATTTCGCATAGTTTCCTTTAATGTTGTTCAAATAAAGATAACTCTTTTATTTGGTTCGGCGGTTTTTTCTAGGGTAGGTCTAGTTCCTAAGTTCTACTTAAAATGACTGTAAAAGTTACATCTATACGAATAAATAAATGTTTGTAATATCAAATGAACAGTTTTTTACTGAATGTATTTCAAAGTATCCGATTCTTGCATCAAAACGGCAATTATAAATTTTTGATAGAGGCAGGAACGCATCGATGACGTCTGGAGTCCTCCTAGCCGTACCTCACGACTGAAGTACATCCAGGGTCACCCTTGTTGTTGGACTCTACCGTACCTCTTACCGTTGTAAGACACTAAAATTAAATCTATGTTTAAGGATCAACCTATTATTTGAAAATCTAAATTACTTGTATCACTATCCTCATTACATAAAAATTACAATATTATTAGTAAACGCACACACATAAGGTATGAGGTCTTATTAAGTGCACTATTAGTATTTCTAAACCAAACGAGATAACCGCAGGGAATTATTTATATGTGCAAAAAAACATAAACCGCGATCCCATATTGGTCCGCGTCAAATACTATTATTTAGTATTTCGCGATCCCATATTGGTCCGCGTCAAATACTATTATTTAGTATTTGACGCGGACCAATATGGGATCGCGGTTTATGTTTTTTTGCACATATAAATAATTCCCTGCGGTTATCTCGTTTGGTTTAGAAATACTAATAGTGCACTTAATAAGACCTCATACCTTATGTGTGTGCGTTTACTAATAATATTGTAATTTTTATGTAATGAGGATAGTGATACAAGTAATTTAGATTTTCAAATAATAGGTTGATCCTTAAACATAGATTTAATTTTAGTGTCTTACAACGGTAAGAGGTACGGTAGAGTCCAACAACAAGGGTGACCCTGGATGTACTTCAGTCGTGAGGTACGGCTAGGAGGACTCCAGACGTCATCGATGCGTTCCTGCCTCTATCAAAAATTTATAATTGCCGTTTTGATGCAAGAATCGGATACTTTGAAATACATTCAGTAAAAAACTGTTCATTTGATATTACAAACATTTATTTATTCGTATAGATGTAACTTTTACAGTCATTTTAAGTAGAACTTAGGAACTAGACCTACCCTAGAAAAAACCGCCGAACCAAATAAAAGAGTTATCTTTATTTGAACAACATTAAAGGAAACTATGCGAAATATGAGTAAACAATCATTTGAGTAATGTGATGAGAACCTAAAGTGTAATTGTACCTACAATTACACTTTCCCTAATACCACCTTTGTACAACTCCCGTCTCGCTGCAAGACTCCCGAGCTTTAGTCCTTATTAATTATGAAAGTCTCAAAACGGTAATTACCCTGTCATAAACTAGTGAAATATTGTTTTGTAGAAACATTTTCTCAAAGTTGGTCCATATTTATGAGTATGAATGCAGGGTAATTAGTGATCGTTTTTTAGGAATATAAGTTCCGGGGCAATATACTTTTATATTTTAATGTAGGATGAAATCCACAGGCTTTTTACCTTAAAATGGTTTTCATCGTCGATGTACATATAAGTTCGATATTTTGACCTCAATAAAGAAGCCGAGAATTAAAAAAATACCTACGCAGACGAAGTTCCGTGAGCCAGCTAGTATGATATAAAGTACATTTTCAGGTACTAGGGTTATGACTGTACTGCCAACTCATTTCGAAGAACTCCGCGTACTTTAGACTTAGAATGTAAGGCGGTTTGTGGACATTCTGATATCAACAGGGCTTCCAGTAAACTTATTTATTTCGCGAAAAAGAACGAGAGAACTGCTAAACACCGCTTTCTGTACGACCGTGGTATAGCTCCCGCCGAACCATTGGTTGATAGGAAGTCATTTGTAATTTGAAAAATTTCACTACTATAATATGCAGAAATTACATAGGTATACAATTTTTCTTATTTAATCACTCTATTGCAGAAAACTTTATTAAAATCCGTTGAGTAAAACACCTTTTGAGCACCAAAGTGATTTTATTTCATACTGTGTAAAGATAAAGATGTTGTCAGTACTTTGTAAGGTTTGTAAGGTCTCTTCGTTCTCAGTTGAATCCTCACTCCACTCTTAAGACCTCCATTCCAGCGATCATAGAATGATATAAAACATAAGTTTTAGCCGTCGAGATAACGTACAGTTTTGGATACCTTTGATTCCTTTGTAAGCAAACATTTTGTGGTTTCGAATACTCAGGTTGAATTTTGTGAAATGACGGAAGCATTTAACAAGAAGTCGGGAAAGCACACGCTATTATTTTCCAACAATGACCGCGTGCGTACATTGCTAGGGTTGACCTGTAAATGGTAGCAGAGATTTTAATGTCATAAGTTACAAAAGCTATGTCATAAGCAACGGAAGCTTGTTTTTGTTTATTAATATATTTTTTTCTTTTTAAATCAAAATTCATCCATGTTAGGGAAAAGGCTAGTGTGGTCGTGAACCGATTTTATTCCTTAGTACAACTTTCAAATAAGGTACTTTTATACCTGTCGGGACTTAAAAAGCCCTTGCTGTATTACATTGATATTTGAAGTTTTAATATTTTTTTTATATATTCTTGATAAAGTAAGGTTCTACATAATTTGTTGTGTTCTGAGAGAAATAACAAAAAGTCATATGTCACGAGTATGTTTTTAATTCATTAATGTACACACACTTAAAATTTAGATATAAAAAGAAAACTCTCGTATTACGAATATTCAGTCTGTGGTGCTGGGGACGTTACATATTTATATTACATGAAACTAATATGAAGAACACCCAAACTCAGGAAAAACAATATTTGCTCACACAAGTGTTGTCCCTTGTGGGGTTTAAATCTACAACACTCAGCGCAGTAGAAAGTGGTAACCGCTTAAACCAATATATAAATAAATTAGAAGTAAAAGTAAATAAGTCTCGTATACAGTAAAAACATGAGTATGTGTAAAAGTCGCGAAAGTCTAAAAACATTAAAAAGTAAATAAATTAATATACATTGATCAGATAATAGGCAGGACACATTTGAAGCACGAGTCTACGAAATGCGAGCGAATGGTGGTAGCATTTATACAAAAAAAATGATGTATTAGGAGAGACTTGGCCCATGTTCCAAACATGGGACAAGTCAACCGGAGTATCCCAAGAAAGAAAACACCTCCGGTAAAGAAAGAATTCACTCCTTTCACCGAGAATACTAGATTATAGGAAGTCCAACCTCCTCCCTCCTTTCCGCTAATTCTTTTTTCTTTAAAAGACAACTCTTGCATTAGTAATATACCAGTTTTGCTGGGGGCTTTACAAAAATATATGAAATGAACAAAATCAAGACTCAAAACTACAATTTGTGGATCACAAAAAGTGTTGTCCCATGCGGGATATAAACCCATAACACTTGGCGTGTTAAAAAGAGACGTGGTGCCGCTTTGACCGCTTAAACCACTAGACCAACCGAGCAGTCAAATAATTCGAGGAGGGGAGAGCGTTTTTTTCATCATCATCATCAACAGCCTTTAACAGTCGACTGCTGGACATAGGCCTCACCTTAGAAAGGAGGTTTTGGCCTGGCGAGCGTTATTTTTGAGTTTGAGTAAATATGAGGCATTTACTGTCAGATGACCCGTTCGCTCGTTTTTGCCCATTCAATAAAAACAAATTCTTGCAAGCAGCAAATGTTTATTTATTGTATGTATTAATGTATGTTTATTTATTTATAGAAACTAGATGGAAAGGTTCGAAATCTCGGGATATGCGACTGGGGTATCAACTTTTATACCATGGCACTACCAACGCGCGCAATGGAGTTGCCATAGTACTGGATTCGAATCTTAAACAACGTATCATCAAAGTAGATAGAAAGAGTGACCGAATCATGGCAATAAAACTTGCTATGGACAATCAACCACCCCTAAATGTGCTATCTGCATACCGCACCTCAATCTGGATGCACAGATAACGAAAAACAAGCTTTCTGGGATGATATGGATGAAATATTAAATAAAATTAATCCAAATGAGCTAAAATATATCGGGGGTGACTTGAATGGTCATGTAGTCTAAGTTGGAAAAATTCTGCAAAAAGGAAGCTGAAGCGTCACTTGGAATATCTAAAGGTAGGCCAAGTGACGATAAAGACCCTACATGGTGGAATCAAGAAGTAAGAGAATTTTTGAAGAACAAGAAAGAATGTTTTAAACAATGGCAATCTACGGGAAAAGACGACGACTACATACGATACAAAATAGCAAAAAAGTTGGCTAAGCAAAAAGTGGCGCAAACTAAATCGGATTCTCGGAGTTCCCTCTACTCTAGGCTTGAAAACGCGACAAATGACAAAGAAATTTTCAAACTTGCAAAACAACGGCAAAAAACAAGCTTAGATATAAAAGCAACTAAATACATCAAAGATGATAAAGGTCTTCTGCTAACGGAAAACACTAAAATTAACAACCGCTGGTGTCAATACTATGAACAACTGTTAAACGAGGAATTCCCGAGCGTAGCGTTAAACGACATACCAAAAACAATAGGACCTTTACAAAACATAAGTATTGAGGAAGTTGAGAGTGCATTAGGAAAAATGAAAGACCATAAAGCTGTAGGACCTGATAATATACCAGCAGATCTATGGAAATTGTTCGGACCTATTGCTGTGGAATGGATTACGAAACTTTTCAACGCAATCCTTACTTCCATGAAGATACCCGAGTCATGGCGTTATAGCTACCTTGTACCTTTTTATAAAAATAAAGGTGACGTCAGTGACTGTGGTAATTACAGGGGCATCAAACTTACCTCACACACGCTAAAAATCTGGGAACGAGTCCTGTATAACCGACTTAGCCAACTTGTAGACATATCTGAAAATCAATTCGGTTTCATGCCAGGAAAATCCACAACAGATGCTATACAAACGGTTAGAATACTAATGGAGAAACACCGAGCCAACAAAAAAGACCTACACATGGCCTCATTGATCTCGAAAAGGCCTTTGACAGAGTACCACGAAAACTAGTCTGGCAATCACTAAGATCACAAAACGTGCCGGAGCAGTACATTACTCTAGTGCAGGACATGTATGCTCACATCAGAACACAAGTGAGAACGCCGGCTGGATGTAGTCAACCATTTGAGGTAAAAGTTGGAGTGCATCAGGGATCAGCTCTTAGCCCATTCTTATTTAATCTAGCAATGGATTATCTCACTAAAGATATTCAGCCCTGTCTGCCATGGTGTTTGCTGTATGCGGATGATATTGTTCTTATTGACAAAAGTGCGGACGATCTACAGATGAACCTTCAGAAATGGAGGCAGGCTCTTGAAAGCAATGGCCTCCGCATCAGTAGAAGCAATACCGAGTACATGAGATGCAGCTTTGCTGACCAATCGACACCCAGCACATACATAACACTGGACGGCCAGCCGCTACCCAGAGTAGACCAATTTAAATACCTAGGGTCTATGTTAACTGCAGATGTAAATGTGGATTTAGACGTGACCCACAGAGTTAACGCGGGATGGCTTAAATGGAGAACGCTCTCTGGAGTATTGTGTGATCCCAAAATGCCGATAAAACTTAAGGGAAAAATTTATAAAACTGCAGTGAGGCCTGCTATGATGTACGGAGTCGAGTGAAAAACAACACGAAACGGGCCACAAAGAAACAACACGAACAGAAGATGCACACAAATGAAATGAAGATGCTGCGGTGGGCAGCTGGGGTGACAAGACTCGATAAAATACGTAATGAGTATATCAGAGGATCTTTCAAAGTCGCTCCTATTGCAGAAAAGATGGCTGAAAGTCGAATGCGTTGGTATGGCCATGTGATGAGACGTGATGAAGAACACGTCGTAAGGAAGGCCCTAGCTATCCCAGATAAAAAGAAAGGCAAGGGACGACCACAGGCCACGTGGTGGACAACCGTTACCAAAGACATGGAACGAGCTCAGGTGGTGGAACAGACAACCCAAGACCGAATGTCTTGGCGCCTTAAAACGAGGAGGGCCGACCCCAAATAGAAAGGGAGAAGGCAAAGCAGAAGAAGAATAAAAACAAATTGCTACTTATACTGCGATGCTTAATTTGAACGAAACCACATTTAAGACGACATCGTATCTTATACAGGGACGTTTAACCACCAAATAAAGGTAAAACATGGTACTAAAACAAACCCATTAAAATACTGCTGTTAATTACAAATGTAATTTCCGTCTGATAATGAACGTTGTTTATAGTACAAATGGTCTGTTATCATACACTTGACTATATTATTGTTCTCTTAGGAGATAGATAATAGAAGAGATTTTCCTTGTTCTAATAGAGAGATAATAGAGAGATTTTCCTTGTTCTAATATTTAATATTGGGAATCTTCAGGTTTTGATAGCAATCGGTGGCGCAAAGGTATGTTAGAACTAAATATACTGAAAAGAACTGGATATCTGGTACAGTTTCTTCATCTTCTTGCAGACATTGCAACTGCAGCAGTCCGCAGATAAGTAGCCTTCGTTGTAGAAAAACGAAAACAGAAACTTTTTATTATTATTAAAGCCGGTTCCAAAAATAACGGGTCAGTCACATAAACCCGAATATCTCCCGAACTACGTATGCCATCCTAATGAAACGAAGACTGTTCAATTGAGAATTTAATTATACAGATAAAAAATAAAATAAAACTTAGTTACACCCACAATATTAATCTTAAATTAAAAAAAAACTAAAGTAGTCATATTTTTCTTAAGATTACATTTTTTTTATGATTGTTTTTTTTGCTGTTTTTCATCACTTTCTTCATTTAATACTTTGTATTGCCTCCACGAGCTCTTCTGACAGCTTTCAGGCGATTAGGCATGCTGTACACCAAATTTCGGAGCCGGTGCTGAGGAATACCTTCCCATTCCTCCACCAGTGCTTGTATGAGCTCGGGAAGCGTGATTGGTGGGGGGTTTCGACCTTTCACGCATCTCTGAAGCTCGTCCCAGGCGTGCTCGATGGGGTTTAAGTCCGGGCTTCGCGCTGGCCACTGCATGAGTTCGATACCGACCTCTTCAAGGTAGTCATGTACAATTCTGGCGGTATGGGGACGCGCATTATCATGCATTAATATGCCATGCCGGTCCATCCTGGCCATGAAAGGACCTACATGTTCATTGAGGATCTCTTCCACGTACCTCTCTGCATTTAGAGTTCCATTTTGAATGAGCATCAGCTCGGTGCGGGCCTCAGCAGAAATCCCAGCCCAAACTTGTACGGAGCCTCCACCGTACGCCACTTTTTCCTCCACACACGCTTGATGGAAGCGCTCCCCTGGTCTTCTGTACACCAACTGCCTACCATCATGCTTATAAAGCATGAATTTAGACTCGTCCGTGAACATTACCCTAGACCAATCGTCTAGTGTCCAGTTTAGGTGTTCGCGCACGTATCTCTGTCTTGCAATTCGATGTCCCCGTTCCAGTTTGGGGCCATTTGCGGGCCTCAATGGTTTCAAATTTGCTTCAGCAAGACGTCTTCTTACTGTTTGAGCGCTTAAATTGCCACCTCCAAAGCGAATAAAGTGAGTTTTTAGACCAACAGCAGTTTGAAAACGATTTCGGAGCATTGTAGCCACCAGTTGTCTGTCTTCCCTGGCCGTTGTGCATCTTGGTCTGCCATTTCCTGGTCTTCTAAGGTGTGATCCGGTCTCTTGGTACCGCTGGACTACCCGCTGAACAGTCGACAAAGATACACCAATGTTTCTGGCTGTTTCACGCTGGCTCCGCCCAAGTTCCAAAAAAGTTAGGATTCTGGTACATTCCTCTAGCGTGACTGCCATGCTTCACCTCACAGAATAATAATTATGCACGTGGAAGACGTTCACGATATTTTTTTTTGTGACAGAATAGAAATGGAAAGCATCCATAATGACATGAAACAAAAATTTTGTTTTTAAAAATAGTCATTTTTTTAAATTTTGTTTTTCTAATGAAGTTTTTTTCATCAACCAGTTTAAATAATATGCTATTAGAAGCGCAACTAAAAAGTCTTTATTCTGTTTTTTATTTCATTGATCTAGCTTTTACAGTTCTGGAGGTATTTCAATTTTTGTGACTGACCCGTTATTTTTGGAACCGAGTGTATTTAACGCCTGCTAAGGTGACTCTACTATGCCTGATGGAAAGCATGAGTAGAATCCAAAAGTATGGGTCGCCATACTCACTGCGAATATGGCCGCCATAATGTGACTTCATCAAAACGAACGACCAGAAAAGGAAAGTGGCGTGGAAGGTTTCTTCTCTTAATTTTCGTTATCCTTTTCTACTGGTTACAAGATTATGCACTAACATTTATTTATTTGTGGCAATGATGAAAATTTTGAGACTTATTTATTGGAAATTACAAACAGACACTTTAATTTTATTTATTTGTATAAATGTGGTCAATTAGGATTCCCGTTCTCTTGATAAATCTAAAACATGGCTGCATCGCCACAAATCACTCAGCGTGTCTATCATGTGACAAGAACACCAAAAACGGTGTAATAATAATTAAATCTGTTAACAAGAGGCCATATCTAGACGTGTGCATTTCTGAATCAAGGCTGGTGTCTTGATTCAGTGCAATATATCCGCCCCCCGGTGAGCTTTTAAATTTGGTTTGCTCAAGACTTTTTACTGCGTATCTGAATTATAAACTGTTTAGAAGTAGTTATTAAATATATCTATTGAGCAAGGTCTTGGTTTCGGTTCCCACTTACAAACGAGTATGATGACAATTCATCTGCTTCTCTCAAAAGTTTAAAAAAAAACTTTTTTTTTTCAACTATGGCATTGATGTTCAAATATTTAACTTCACGCTACAGCTAATAATGTAAATGTTACGATGTTGCTATAGCCTGCCTCGATGAGTAACCCACCTTACTAAATTTTCAACTAAATTTAGCTATAATTTATAGTCCTAACCTCATACAAAGTATTTTAAGTTTTATATGCTAGAATGTGAGAAACTTTTATTTTTATCATTTCTTTCTTTTAAAAAGACAACTCCCGCATTAGGAATATGAATTACTGTGTCGCGGGGGACTTTACAAACATACATGAAACGGACACAAAGAACACCCAGACTCAGAACAACAATTTGTGAATCACACAAAGTGTTATCCCACGTGGGATTCGAACCCACGACACTTGGCGCAGTAGAGAGCGGCGTGGCGACCGCTTAAACCACTAGGCCAACCGTGCAGTCAATATGTGTATATGTGTGTATATATAAAAAAATCTCAGCACTACTAATTACATAAGCAATCACTACTTATGTTGAAACTGGCAATGGCGTTATGCAAATATTGTACAAATGTGCAAAATTATTAATATAAAGATTTAGTTGAGGGCGCAAAAAATATTACAAAAACACTTGACAAACGTCAAAAGCGCCAATTGTGGTATGTTGTAAATTTGAATTTCTATTGAATAATCATTGTAAAATGTATTTAGAATTAAATGCTATTTGAACTCCCATAAAGTCTGTATTGCTAATATCTAAAAATATCTAAAAATACTACAAGATGCCCTTACGAACTTCGTTCTGGCAAAAGTTATCAGCCAGTCATTACTGATTGATTATATGAAATAAATTGACTATTACTTTTGTGTTAATTGTAGCAATAGAATTAATTTTAGTTTTAATAATTGGCAAATCGTAAACGTATTAAGATATCAGGATATTGACTTAAAGAATTTGTTTTGTTTTCTTGCAGGTACGTAAAAAGCTTCATATTTTCAAGCAGCGAACTACGTAAGAATATTGGGGTTCCTTTGGGTAAGAATTTCACATAAAATCGCAACTTTATTGTAAAATTCTCGTAAAGTAATGATGACTTGACCCTTAGGGAGTTTCCAGACGATAAAAACATGGAGTAGGTAAGACAAATTTAAGTAAAAAATATGTAATAGGTTTATAAAGCGGCTTCAATTTATACTTTTTTTTGGATGTTAATTTATACTAGCTGAGTACCGATGTGTTTAGCGTTTAGCGATTTAGTGATTAGCGATTATTGTTATATATCGCGTGTAACTATACGGAGCGAAGCTAGATTAAAAAAATACTTACGCCATAAGTTATCAGCAAAGTGCAAGTCCCGTCCGTCCGTCCCAAGCAAAATCGGTTCACCCGTTACTGAGATGAGCCGCAACAAACAGACAAAAAAAAAGCTAATGTGAGTTTTGGTTGAAAGTACTGTATGTACTTTCATATGCCACATGTAATTAGGGACAAGTTGTTTATTTGAAATTACAAACAGCTTTACAACTCCAATTTAATCTATCTATATATATATATATATAAATGAATTGCTGTTAGTTAGTCTCGCTAAAACTCGGCTTTACCGATTTAGCTAATTATGGTCAAAATTTGGAATAAAATGTTTTTTTTTATTCCTTTTGTTTTAGGATTTATTTAAAAAAAAAAACTGTCTTTCTATTTATCGATTGAGGCAGTACGAAGACTGCCAGATCAGCTAGTTTTAAAAAAAATTGTTTAGTTAAGGACGTAAATTCGTTTGAACGTAACCCAAGCCTACCCCTAACTCTTTACACTTAGTAGACGAACCGTGTCCATCTACCCCACACACTACCCTACATAATGACAGCAATCCTCACATTTAGCAATGTTGTGAGGGTTGCTACGCTTGCCTAACACCGGTAATGGTAGGGTTAAGTGTTTTAATTAAGTACAATAGTGTTAAGTAATGTGTTATTGATGAGAGGTTTCAAAGGGATAGAATGGTTTGTGACGATATTAATTATTTAGCTACAAAGTAAGGGTTTTATAGTCCTTAAAAGCAAGCGGTATAGTTCTGCTTAGTGCGGCCAATTCCTACATCGATAGAGTATCCTAGATAGATCGAGTAACTATCTTTTTCGATAGAGGCAGAGAAGTAAAGTTAGATAGGTCGCTCATTTTTTTTAAATATTCCCTTTATAGGCCACAAAGAGAGTACCTAACTTAAGTCACTGCTTATATCAAGCCATTTCCAAAAACAGATAAAATTTTTAGAAATGGACTTTTTGATGTAGGTACTATAATATAACTCTCAAATGCATGTACTGAAAGGCTGGTTATTTGAAAATATAAACAGACCATACAATTTTATTTATTAGATCAATATGTATTGAGAAGTGGCCATTATCCGCCCGTTGGCAACATTAAACCCAGGCTCATGTATCCATACTGTTCGTTTCGTTGACAATGTAAGCTCTACTCGTAAACAATATTTGAAGAGCTGCTTTACTTAGCGGTATCGTGAAATACATTTTTTGGTTCACGAGTTTTCGGGGAATCCCGGAGGAATTGTGTTTATACGCTAAGTGGTATTTATTTTTCGGATAAATGTGATGTGCACTCACTGTCACTTTTATCCGAAATATAATAGTATGTGTACGATGTGTTTTCCTAGTGCTGTTTACTTACATGCTTAAGAGAATATTAAATAAACAACATCTAAATTGTTCGACGGAGTAGTCTTTGAATTGAGAATAATTAGTAGAATCACCATCCAACCATCAAACGAATCCTTACTAACATTATAAACACGAAAGTTTGTGAGTATGTATGTTTGTTTGTTGCTCTTTCACGCATAAACTACTGAACGGATTTTGTGAAACTTTACAGTAATATCGCTTACATATCAGATTAACACATAGTCTACATTGTACTGCAATAATCGAGATACACGCGGGCGGAGCCGCAGGCGAAAGCTAGTTATACATAATTAAATCCTCATCATAGCGTATTCCAACAATTGTCATAAAATTAAAACTAAACAAATAAGGCCTACAGAAAACTAAAAACTTAATAGGTCAAACTGTAAACAAAGATTTTTTACATTTCAAAAAGTAGTACTTACTGAAAACTAAAGTTCGTACAACTCACCACAAACTTCCTATATTCACAGGTACTGTCGAAACAAACTCTCTAACGTAACTCACTTATCCAAATAAGATTAATTTATAAAGTTCGCTCCCACAGACCCTACTTTAATTAGTTCTAAAACTTCACATTTATACTCCCTTGAACATCTTCCCCATTAATTATATTATTATCATTGAAATAAAGTTTTATTAATTTCGTTTTTCAATTCAAACTACCGAAACTTCAGTTCAAACGAAAATTTGAACATAAGTCAGGTCTTATAAAGCTGGAGTATTCACAAGTGATGCAAAATGTTGTGACTTTATCATTCATCATTATCAACACCCTACACCACTGTCCACTGGACATAGGTCTCTCCAATTACGCATCACTTGGTTCGATCCTCGACTTCTTGCATCAAGGTCTTGCCAGCAATCTTGCGCCATAACTTGATTAGTTTGTGATTGTGACATTTTGCAATGGTATACTACTACTGTAACACGACGTGTTGGTATGAGATTTACAAGTCAAGTTATCAAGTCCACCTTCTTTCCTGTGCTGTTGTCGGGCGTGATGGTTAACGTACACTATCTCAATACCTAAATTGTCCACCTTTTCTTTTTTGTTCTCACTGACTCTGGTAAATGATCCTACTGTTTACAAACCATTATCTACATCATCAGATTATCGCAGTCAACAACTGAACCTAGGCTTCTGCAATCGCACTCCAATTATACTGTCTTCCAATTACGAAGTCCCATTTGACAGATGTCAATAATCAAGTACTTGTAAAGTACCGCTATAGTCGAAACTGATCGAAGCCGATATTGAACTTCGATTTCTATTACGAACAAATTAAAATCGTATTGACAGAAAAAGGATTACCATCATATTAAAATTTAAAAACTTTGTTGTTTGAATTTAATTAGATAATATTACATGATATTTTTATCAAGATGGAACTTATTCATCATATCATCGTTTGTAGGATCGATTATATGGGATCAATCATTCGATTATATCGACTTTATACAATTCTTTTAGTCACTGCACTCATTATAGCTCTTATGCCCCATTAATTTTAGCAATGCGCTTTCGGTGGGGTAAATTGTGCAATATAATGAAACTGCTAATACCCATTTGGTCCCAATCGATTCTGGGTTTTTGGTCCATACATTTTGGACCATCTCCTTTGTATGATCTGCAAGTATTTGTTTCGAAGTTTGGGTCTATATATATATATATGTATGAATTTACAAAAAAACTGAAAATCTATTTATATCAGTTGTCTAGTACTATAGTACAATCTCTGCTTAGTTGGAACTAGATGATGCTGTTTGACAGACGTCCAAAATATTTATTATTTTTCGTAAAACTGAAAAAATCCATTGATTGCTATTTATCGGGAATAATCTGTATTCCTTAGTCGATTGAATTGACTTAAATTCACTTTGGGTGAAATTAATTGAGGTTAAATTACATCCAAGTCAAACCTAACTCAGTACTGGGACACAAATGTGCCTCAGGCTGCAAATCCGGATATAATGAACGGTCTCATACTTCATACGACTTATTGTAGTTCTTGTGAAAATATTGCATATTTAAGCATAAATAAATTTTACGCTGAAAGATATCACTTTTTAAAACAGTTCTAACTACTCGTGAGAGTTTTCATAGGTGAAGCCACGTGTGAACATATAACTTACTAAAATGTAGTTAAAATTAACGCAGACTAAAATGGGTAACAGATAACTTGCAACTTTGAATAAAGTAATGGATTTTAAATGATTCATTAATAAAGACCGAAAATACCCGCTAATGCTAGAAACAATTATTCACAGTACTTCATTTTCAATTTAACTTAAAGTACACTTAGCTCGCAACTATAAGAGCAAAACGAGGAGTCTAAAGTATCTTGTTTTTGAGTGCTAATGTATTTTAATATGCATTCTTCAAAACATTCTTCACAAACACAAACAAACAGTAGGAAACATAATAATGTAACATAATGTAGGTATTAGTTTATTTTTCCCTCTACGTTTCCATGTTCAAATATTCATAAAATTAAATTTAGTTCTTCACATGTTCTTTGTGAAGAGTTCGCAAATTGTTTTTTTCAGTTTGTTTTGTTTTCGATTTATTATCTCTTTTCTATAAAGAAAGAATAAGCGTAGATCATTAAGCCGGCTTAAATGTGCAAAAGCTGTATCACGCTTAAAAGTTCAAATGTAAAGAGTTTTTGGTAATTTCATTTTTTTTTGTCAGAGTCCATAATCCATTTTAATTGAGATAGAAATTAAAATACCAATCTTGTAATGGACACAGGACCACAATAGGTCTAGGAATTAGAACTTAGCGTATAAAACGGTTTGTTTATCCATATCTCTATTGCTTTTATTGCTAAAACCCTGCATCGGTTTCAATTAAACTTGGCTTGAAGATATTTTAATTTTTGAGGAAAGACATGGATTATATTTTTCCGATATACACGCGAGTGGAGCCGCCAGCGAAAGCGAATAAAGCTAACAATGTTCATTTATTTAATATTGTTCTTTCATAAATTCACGATATTCACGATATTCACGATTTAGTTAGAAGTAACATTTCACAAAGCTAGACACAGAAGGTTGTTCTACATTTTCAGTCTGTTTAATTAGAGATTAATATGTGCTCGGGATTAAATAGTTTGATCCTTTTGTTTGTGAAGGAGCCGTAACGAGTTCTTAGCCTGTCTCTATGTTATACAACGAAGGTCGAGATACAAGAATTATTAATTTTCGAGATGTCAGAACGTAATACATTGTTAATTTCTTTGTTACATGCCGAAAACGAACGATAGCTTTTGTTACACAAATGTATATTTTTTATCCATCTATGTAGAAAATGGTCTGAAAAATTTTCGTTACTGAAACCTCGGTGTGAAAATTACAGAACTACTTATTAAAAATTTGTGAATGGAATTATGCATCTTTGCATTTGCTTTGTGGGTGACGTGACGTGTAAAGAATTCACAGAGAGTATATATAGGAGACTGTAGAAAAGTAAGAAAAAATGTATTATACTCGTATTCGATCTAACTATAGGTCGTATACACGCATGTGTAATTTGCATCATCTCTGATGATTTACTAAGAAACGTTTAATTACTTAAAAGCTAATTTCTCACAAAATAAATCGCATTTGTATGAAAAAATAGATAAAAATTTAAGCACACACTACTGAACTTCAATAACCCCGAAAACGCTATCAGTGTTACTAATCTTAAATAATTGTTAGAACATTTTCATAAGTTCAACACGTAGTATATGAACATACAATATGAACAAACACTCTTGACATACCTAATTGCTGATGCATACGAGCAAAGTTTATAAAACAAAATATTTATATAGAAGCAGCTTCCATGTAGGCACAAAGTTGATCCGATGTTAATTAAATTTTATGGAATGGTAACACGGAAGCTCTTTGTTCCCCTGTGTTATTCACACGGAGTACGGGTTTAATATAAGCGGGAATTGAAAAAAGATATACTGTAAATTCTTTACATTTAAGTCTTTACTTAATAAACTTTTCTCAATTATTCGTCAAAAAATATAGTTAGAATTCTGAGACGTTGGAAAATGCTTTTAAGAAATCCATTGGATACTTTTTTTTCTCTATAGGCATATATAGCAGGCATATTGATGCCTGCTATATATGCCTATAGAGAAAAAAAAAATCGGATTATTCTTAGCAATATGCTAGCGTAGTATAGATATACTACTCTTTCAGTAACACTTACTTGGTTAGTAGGTATTCCAACACAGCAAGGGTGCCAAGGTACTAAAGACCATAAGGCGATCCCAATGAGGATGGTGACCACTATTCTTGTGACCACTATGCTACTTATGCGTTCCATCAGACAAATTAGAGTCACTTTGGCTTTCAATAAAAAAAAGAAAAACTGTACTGTTTACTGCTGACACTTAATGAAACTTGCTACACATATTTTAATGCATATTGTGAAACAGTACAAATGACTGAATATCATTTTACAAATTCTTCCTATTTTGCAAATAGAATTAACTTATAGAAAATAAAACATTATGTTGAAATATAATGTTAAATATAACATGAAGTTTCAATAAACTTCCTCCTAACAGACTTGGAACAGACAGGAATGCATCGACTTAAAATTACTATTCATTATAAGAGCGCTGTATTTATAAAAATATATTATTGTAATGTCTTTGCTTGCATACGAACTAACAATACCCCAATTTATTTATATTTCTTCGCCATCTGCATTATCTCAACATAACATTATATTTTCTATAAGGTAATTCTATTTGCAAAATATGATGAATTTCGTTAAATGAAATTCAGTCATTTGTACTGTTCCACAATATGCATTAATATATGTGTAGCAAGTTCCATTAAGTGTCAGCAGTAAACAGTACAGTTTTTCTTTTTTTTATTGAAAGCCAAAGTGACTCTAATCTGTCTGATGGAACGCATAAGTAGCATACAAGAATAGTGGTCACCATCCTCATTGGGATCGCCTTATGGTCTTTAGTACCTTGGCACCCTTGCTGTGTTGTAATACCTAATAACCAAATAAGTGTTACTGAAAGAGTAGTATATCTATACTACGCTAGCATATTGCTAAGAATAATGCGAAAGAAAAACGTATGTAAACTCGAAAACTCGAGTTTTCCCAAACAAAGATCGATTTTTCTCCTCCGAATATATATACTAGAAGTGCTCGTTTAAAGATATTAGCTAATGTAAAGATGTAGAAGATTAAATTTAACGCTGAACAAACGTATTTTTCTTATAATCACGTTTTTTTCTTATAATTTTGTGTCTTTCAACGCATCTTGATATTATTTTTAAAGTCATCAATTATCCTGATAAAAATAATTCATACTGCAAACTAATTCAGAATGGTGTCAATTCTATAATCTCAAACTTCCCACAAATGTCTCGAGCAGTAAAACCCTCCAATGCTAAGTTAATTTGTCTGTTTGGAGGACTGGTGGACATTTCGATATTCCACCCACGCGTGCGACTCTAAGAAAGGTCACGACAATAACTCTTATTTTGCGTATAAATGTCAGAGACAGAAATTTTTAGTGTTGTTCTGTAACTAGATAGGCAATATCTGAAATGTTTTTAACCGCATCGTGTTGTATTACATACTAGAGACGCAACGCGATGTTACCGACGTTGCTTTTCCTAACTCATCCAACAAGGCATTATTCGGAATTATAAGTATTCATGTGCCATTCTAAACTAAATTCAATTAGTAAACCCAATTTCATCTAGACCTATTCAGCCGTTTTTGCGTGAAGTTGTAACAAACATTCATCCTCACCAATTACACAATGAGAATAGTATTATGATCGAGGATATGAGACAATGGTTTACTTTATCAGAATATGATCGATTGACTGACTGGTCTTAAATCGAATTCAAACTAAAACTAATATAAAGTGATAGTTTTGTTACTTTTTACATGGTGTTTTTATTAATAACGACAACTATAAAATATAAGGGCAGCCAAGACTGATTCAATGCATGTAAACCATGGACCATATTTTAGAAAATTCTGACAGAAAGGGAACTATAATTTTAACAAAAAGAAACCGACTTCAAAGAAAAACTATTCCGAGTATCCAAATCGCGACAATTGTACCTATGATATTTGAGGAGTTCCCTCGATTTCCTTGGGATCCCTTCTTTAGAGCCCGATATAGTGACGATGGGACCACCTGTAAGCTACGCCCATTCCAATGCACCGAATTTTTGAAATCGGTTCATAAACGACGAAATTATAGCTGAACATACATAAAAAATTCACATAAAAGATTCCGACGAATTGAGATCCTTTTTTTGATGTCAGTTAAAAATATCTAAATATACTTCTTCCTTTAATATTTTAGTTAAACGATTACAGAAGGATTCGGCTAGGAAAATACAAATATGAATCATGACCTACTTAAATCGTTTGAAATCGTCAAAGCAACAGAGATTTGCATTCTTTACAGTGCCTATCTTACTTAGAACATTTAAATATTAAACAAGCTACGTCAATGCTAGTCCGGGATCTACGCAATTTTAACCTTTATCAAACACAGCAGTAATAATCATAATAATATAGAAAGTATTGATCAGAGAATTCTATGCATTATAACAAAATCAGATAATTCTCTGTGTAATCAAATGACAGATGACAAGGTTGTAACCACAAAAATACATATTTACCGAATATCGACCTAATTGTATTTAAATGTCTATAAGAAAGTAAGCTTCAAGTGCGTCAGATTCAAATGTATCGATAGTACCTAAATCTCTTTAAAACCAATTTGAATTCTTATCATAAAGAATGGCACTAACCAGTATTTATAAACATAGTTAATAGTGATACGAATGAATATTAAAACTAAAGTCAAACAATAATCTAAATTGTTTGAACATAATTTAATAGCAACCAAGTTCTTACTCATCATAAAATAAATTAACCATTGTGCCCACGTCTCGTTACATGAAAATGCTGTAAATTAATTAACCATCGTGACAATAGAAGCGACCCTTGCTATAATCTACAATCTTCAATATTATTAAAATTTATTTATGGTCCTATAATAAGTCTTATAAGTCCCCGAGGAAGTTCCGTGGATGTTAATATTAGAGTTTTATTTTAGACCAACTGAGTCCCGTCGGCCTGTCCACTTCCACTTTAAAGCCATGTATTCATTAGTAAACATTTGTTAATAAACACTGTTTAAAAACTGTTCATAATCAATGTTTCATAATGTTTCATCATCTCTGTAAACAGTTTATAAACAGTTCATGAACATAGATGATGAAACATTGTTTATGATACGTGTTGCCGTGTTCCCCACTACGAGTGGAGAGCAAGACGAAACATCTAGTTTATAAACAAAAGTCAACAGGTGTGGACGTGTTTTGCGCGAGTTTATAAACATGGAGGTAGTGTGGTCCAACAACCAAATTTCGATGTTCATAGAGCTTTATTACCAACGTAGTATTCTTTTTCAATAGGATGCCGAAATTTCGTTTCTTTTTTTTATTGATGGTCCAATCAATCTTAATAACATTTCAAAATCAGTTGGTGACATTCTGGTGAAGTTCTGAAATGACACTTCAAATCTGCGGAGGTCATTAAATATATAACTTCTATTCAACAAATAGTTTCGAATCCACCACCTTTGCTTCTTTTTTTTTTCGATTAATGCTCTTGTGAATTACTATGTAAGCAGCAGAGAGCATCACAACCTCCTCGGGCGACATCCTGTGAAACAACTGACAAGTGTGGACGGCCAAGTTTCAGAAACATGTGTTTATTGTAAACTTGTCATATACAGTTTATCAACAAATGTTTACTAATGAATACGTGGCTTAAGGTGCGGCTTCTGTTTACTACATCTGTTATTTTTGTTTTTACTCCAATTTTAGTATTTGGTATTTTATCTTTTAATTTTATGCCCAACATACTTCTTTATCATTTTCCTTTGCTGTATAGCTAAATATGTTTCCTTCTTTTTCCTCAATGCCCCGGCAAACCTGGGCAGGGCAGGCCACATATGTAGAATAAAAGACAACAGGTGGACAAAAAGTTTAATAAAATGGACGCCAAGGGAAGGGAGTAGAGGAAGAGGAAGACCAGGAAGAAGATGGAGCGATATATTTAAAGAAAGATATGGCAATGCCTGGGAGAGAAAAGCAAGGGATAAGGAACTATGGAGGAGGGTGGGGGAGGTAAACTTAGTTATAGGGATATATAAATTAGAAATGAAACTGTACATAATATGCTAGAATAAAGGCTTTTTATTTTTTATACTGTTCATTTAATATGACAGGCATATCCGTGTGGTGACGGATTAAGAATACAAAGTGTCACAACCCCTATTCATTCCATGGGTGTCGTAAGAGGCGACTAAAGGAACAAAATAAGCAGCTAACATCACTGCCAAGAGAAGGAAAACTTGAAACAAACCCTCTACCAACCCGTCTGGCCAGCGTGGTACAGTAGGCCAAAACCTCCTTTCAAAGGAGAGGCCTATGTCCAGCAGTGGACTGTTAAAGGCTGTTGATGAATATGACAGACACTTCAATTTCATTTATTCAAAGAGATTTCTACTCTGAATTAACATCAAAAAGAAGTTTTTCACCAGATATCTCTTGAATTGGATAGAAAAGAGGATGCTTAAACAAAAAGGTCGGATGAACAAACACATTGGTATTTCAAACTCAACAGGTTTCCAATTATTGTTGGTCTACCTTAGGCAGGCGTGAAACCGCACGAGCCAACGTTTGCCAAACGCCCTGGTTTTTATTACCTTTTGTATTCAGACCAAAACTTTTTTGCGGTTCAATGCATATCCATTTTGAGAGCAAATATCTTTTGAGTTTCTGTGTAAATATTGGAATCTTTACTAACATTACAAATTCAAAAGTTAATCGATCTGTCTGTATGTTTGTTGCGGTTTTACGGCTAAATCAAACAAATATTTCGGACATCTTACACACAACATCATCTAGTCCCAAAGTAAGCAGAGCTTGTGTTATGGGTACTAAACAACTGATATAAATACATAAACATACTTTTTTTTGTAAATACATCCATATTATATATAGAGAACACCCAGACTCCGAAACAAATATTTGTGGATCTCACAAATATTTGGTCTGACCCGGGAATCGAACCCGAGACCTCTTGATCAGCAGCTGCATACGCTAACCACTGGACCAACAAGGCAGTAATCACTCCTCTGATCAAACCTTCACTAATTTTTACTACTATTATAAATTCGAAAGTAGCTCTGTCTGTTGCGCTTTCACGCTAAAACTACTGAATCGAATTAGATGCAATTTGGTACACAGATAGACTAGCTAGAGCTTCAGAAATACCGTAGACTACTTTTTACCACAGTAATCGAATTACATAGCGGAGTCGCGGACGAAAGGTAGTACGAAAATAAAGTGCCTGACCTGATCTAGGTCATTTTCATATTCGTTTTTCTAAAGATACCCACAGCTCAATGAAATTCGTCTGAAACCATTTTATTAAAAGCTATTATTTTACTCTCCATATAAACTCTAAGACAATTAACAGATTTCATTATTATAACTTTATTGCACACCATTTTACAGTAAAAATATTTACAGACACATCTATACAAATAAAAAAAAAATGGAGTCTGTATGTAATATCAAAGGAACAGTTTTTTACTAAATGCATATCAAAGTATTGGTACTTCACCAAAAATGCAGATATAAAATTTTTTGAGTGTCTGTCTGTTTGTAACGGCTGGACTAATTGTGACGGGACTTTCACTGGCAGAAAGCTGATAATATAAGGAGTAACTTAGGCTAAACATTTTAGACTAACTTCACTCCGCGGCGCTATCGCGAGTAACGCCGCATTACTCAGCTAGTTTTAATATATAAAAAGGTAGTAGTCCACTGACTTCAGGTACAAGTATCGGGTACAACAGTGGACCGTGGACCTAACTATACGTTATATTATTATTGTTATATAAACCTATTCTAAAAGTATGTAATACATTAATATGTCACGTAAAAAAGATATTTGTAAATAGGACAGCAGCGGTTAGAATCGTAAAAGTCAGTTTGAGTGAAGTGACCTTTTGTTTTGGATCGTTTTATCTATTGGCCTTGTCTATCACTCCCAATTAATTTGTGGCCGGTGAAAGTACCTGAAATGTTAAGAGCTGTAGTTATTTCAAATAAATTAATCATGGCCTGATGGATCGCGAGCTGTGTTGTGACTATAAATTGTGTGTGTTTGAGTCACTGAGTTAGATAATATTGTCATGTGAACGGGTAATATCTGAAACTGCGCGAAACGAAAATAAATTTCTTTCAGTTTTTTTTATAAACTTGACTTTATAAGTGTCTAGTATTGAGGCGGGGAGCTTTTGCTCGCTTTTTTACAGATAAATATATATACTAGCTTTCGCCCGCGGCTCCGCCTGCGTGAAGGTTATCGGGGTAAATAGAAGCCTATGTGACATTCTGATATGTAAGCTATATTATTGTGAAGTTTCATCAATATCCATCCAAAGAGCAACAAACATCCTACACTCACAAATTTTCGCGTTTATAATATTCGTAGGATTTAAGCCTACCAAAGTGACTCTACTCTGCCTGATGGAAAGCACGTGTAGAATCCAGGAGTAGAGGGTGTGAGGGTAAGCAATTCAGCATAATACACCATACCATGGCGGCCTTTTCGGATGTTTCTGCATCAATCTCCCGGCCTCTGGAAGCCGAGAGAATGATGCAGAATGATTAGGCCTCCGGTCTCACACTCACCAACGAAATACGACAGCAAGAGTGCTGTCATTATTAGGATGGTCTTCTGTGTAAGCGTAGTACTGCCCCGGTCGAGCCGGCTCATACGTGCTGAAATCAGCGTGTCCCTACTAGCTTATTATGCACTCTCGTGAATGTATAGAACCTTATTCAGTATTTGTTCAAATTTTGTTTGTGTGTTTGTTCCGACTAGACTCTGAAACGGTTGGAACGATTATGGAGACACTTTGACTGACAGATAGCTAATATTTTAAGGAGTACCTAACTTAAGCTACTTTTATTTTAGACTACTTGCGCCTTGCGCGTTGTAAAAGTACAACCAAAACCACGGATAACACGGTGATACTAAATTTATTAAAATCAAATCTACTATTACTAATGACAACTGAATACAAACTATAATTATTGAACATAATTTTTAACATGAAGATGTAATAACTATTACGTAAATAATATCTGCACTCAAAATTCACTAACTAATTCAACCATCGTATAGTGCGTAGTCATACGGAAAACCAAATTACTCAACACTGTGTACAATGTTACACGACTGTCAATGTTGCCGTATTAGTGAATGCGGGTAAAATTAAACGCTAAATGTGAAATACATAACATGTTCCATTTTCAAATTTATAAGTCCCTTACTATGTAGAAGCGATAGCTTGATGTTTGAGTGTATAGTTGTATTTTTTTACACTGCGACCTCTCCAATAGTGAGACAGAGACAGTATGTAATTATGCTTTTCGATCTTACGCTACTGGAGTCTTTAGTCTTGTTCTCTTTGATTGTTAATGTTCTGTGGACTTGTTTCCCACCCGAGACTTTTGTATGAGACAGATATTTGGCGGAGTCTTTTAAATTAGGTCTATGCCTTAAACCCAGTTATCTTCTTTTTTATCATCCTTAAATATGTCTTTTTAATATTGCTTTTACATCTTTTCCTAAGCACGAAAAATAACAACTAAAAATGATAATGTTATAGCATTGAATCAATCTTTTTTTTTATTTTAACAACACTGAAAAAGTGGACAACACTTCAATTCTAACTAAAATTTAGAAACATACGAAACATTATCATACCGTAAATTCTAAGAGCCTATCAAAATTGCAAAAATACTCGTTTAAAACAAAGAATCCTAAACTCCAACTAACCTAACTCAACCATTCGCACAAAGAATTTGAAAAACTCAGAAGTCATTATTAACAAATCCATAGATTCCTTCATTATATACATTTTTATCCTTATTCCTGTACAAAAGGTACCCGTAATTATTATACAATTTTGGTACTTATACGTAATGTAATTATGATACAAATTTCACCAACACATAATTACCCTGTCCAGCGGCTGAGGGGTTGCGTTCACCTGTTGCGGCGCGCGCACATCGACCCGCTGCATTGTGCGCGATTGTTAACCCTGCGAATGTGGGTCGGCAGTCGGCTACACTTGACAGAATTGTGCCAATACCTGCCTACCTGACCGCGTCCTTATATATAATGCTATGCACATAATAAGTAATGATTAACCTCTAAATAACTGTATCATTGTCAGTACCATTATAGAACTTTATTAGAACGTTACTAAATTGAAACAAATAGTAACATTGTGAAGTACCAACATAGATTAAAAGAAAACGTATTTTAACACTATGAACTCGGAATATAGAAATATTATTGTTACACCTTTTAATGAAATTTTTATGTTGAATTTGTTTGATTCATCCAGGAGCTATCGATGTATTTGTAGTAAAGATTAAGGTAGCGATTTGCTTCTTAACGAACTCATAGAAAGAAGGTTTTCTAAATTTAAGGGTTATTTAATTGTTCAGAACGAAAATAATATGTTTTAAAGAATGAAAATAATTGAAAATGATGTTTAGTCACAGAAAACCTCTATATTCATAGGTAGAACTGCGTATTTTATGCATACAAAATATCAACATAATTATTTTTACATTAAATAATAAACACGTCTATGGTACTCACAAACGATCACCTGTTTCGAATACTCAAACAGATTCTAGGCTCTTCAGAGCTTTGGAAATATAAAAATGCATAGGAAATCCTAATTATTTCATTAGGGGCCAAGGTAAACTCATTTGAAGTACAATTTATTCACCAAATGTTAAAAAAAATTCTATATAATTAGCTAATTAATAATAATTAGCTACTACACCGTAGAAGACCATTCTACCCTCCATGCTATTTCTCATTGAAATAATATTTTAAGCCACATAACTTTGCCAAACAACTTCTATTTCCATCATAATACTTTATTTCGCGAGTTGTGTCGAAACGATCCCCTATATAATTTAATCAACGGAGGGAAAATGCGAAAAATTTCGCCATGAAAATACAATGCTTAATTTGGGATGTTGTTAAACGTAATTTCGTTTTCAATACTTGTTCTAATTGCGGGTTATCGAGACAAGACTTCATCATCATCATCATCAGCCTATCTCAGTCCACTGCTGGACATAGGCCTCTCCCATTGCACACCACTTTGATCGATTTTGTGCTTCTCGCATCCAGCTCCTGCCAGCCATCTTGCGCAAATCATCACTCCACCTGGCCTGTGGGCGTCCTACACTACGTTTGCCGAGACGCGGTCTCCACTCCAGAACTCTTCTACCCCAACGGTCATCAGTTCTGCGGCTAATATGGCCAGCCCACTGCCACTTCAGCTTGCTAATCCGGTGGGCTATGTCGATGACTTTAGTTCTCTGACGGATAACTTCATTCCTGATACGATCCCTCAGAGAAACGCCGAGCATAGCCCTTTCCATTGCACGCTGAGCAACTTTGAGCTTGTGGACCAACCGCACCGTAAGTGTCCACGTTTCGGCTCCGTATGTCATGACAGGTAGGACGCACTGGTTAAAAACTTTCGTTTTTAGGCACTGTGGGATCGACGATGAGAAGACTCGACGTAACTTTCCAAACGCCGCCCAACCCAGCTGAATTCTTCTATTCACCTCGTCCTCGAGGTTATTCCTACCCAACTGCAATGTCTGCCCAAGGTAGACATATTTTTGAACAACCTCGAGAGCGGTACCGTGTATTGCAATCGGTTCCGGTAGTACATGTTGATTGAACATGACCTTGGTTTTATCCAAGTTCATCCGTAGGCCGATGCGCATAGAAGAATCAGCTAGGTCGTTCACCATCTGTTGCAGGTCCTGCAGTGTCTCTGCCATTATGACGATGTCGTCCGCAAATCGCAAGTGAGAGATGTATTCGCCATTGATGTTAATGCCACGTCCTTTCCAGTTCAGCGTCTTAAACATATCCTCCATTGCATTAGTGAACAATTTCGGGGAAATAATATCCCCTTGTCTCACTCCTCGATGCAATGGTATGGGCTTTGTTTGCTGGTTCTGTACTTGGACGGACATGGTGGCGTTATCGTAGAGACATCTCATCACTTGGATGTATCGCCAATCTACCTGGCAACGTTGCAGGGACTCCAGAACAGACCAGATCTCAACCGAGTCAAAGGCCTTCTCGTAGTCCACGAATGCTAGACACAGCGGCTGATTATACTCTTCGGTCTTCTGTATAATCTGCCGCACTGTGTGGATGTGGTCTACGGTGCCATATCCGCTCCGAAATCCGGCCTGCTCCGGTGGTTGAAATTCGTCGAGTCTTCGCGCAAGACGGTTCGTGATGACTCTTGAAAACAGCTTGTAAATGTGGCTTAGAAGGGAAATGGGTCGATAGTTCTTCAGAGACAAGACTTGACGTTTATTTAATTGGACAATTATTTCGTTAACAGTATCACCGTTCTGCACTGTTTAGGTCAATCTATAAAAAAAAGCATCATTTGTTTTTTAAACATATCAAATCTTGAAATGACAGTTACTTGTTAAGACAATTAAACTGTCAATAGTGTAAAGTTTATACATACTCGCTTTGATTAAAAAGTCCCTAAAAAATAAAAGAAACTAAATAACATATTTAACGAAAATGTATCGTTCGCATTGAAAATGTTTAGCCCTACTCCAGAATTCTACTCACGCTTTCAATAGGGCAGATTAAAGTATCTTCATATGCTTCAAATAATGTCACTAATCCACTGTCAACACTAAGATCTCAAAATAGAGTCATCATCAAAATCTTCAAAGAAAATTAATACACATATTTCAGACATCATTCAATCTGTTTTACAAACATAACAAGTAGTGTATATGAAATGTCAGTGTTGAAATCTTTAGATGTCAGATGAAATTGTTTATTAACTGTCAGACTACGTCACGATCAGTTGTTATTTGCACCTCGAGTGAATAGTTCGTGTCGTGTGAATCCGTAACTTTTAAATTATAAAAAGTATTAGCGATAAGCGCTCGGCCGTCCTCGGCCGGTCGGGCGCCGTGCGTAATGGACAATGAGGTGTATGATGTAAGTGACAGAGTCGATATTAGCTTACCAGACGACGACGACGAGACAAACAATATAATCGATGCTCCTGTGGTAAACAACACTGAGGAATGCGATACAAATATACAGATGAGAGACGAAGTCAATATGAGAAACGAAAAGAGGACACGCGAAGATGCCTCATCAGAGGAAGGATGGCACCAGGTTTCTAGTAGAAATAAAATCGTTAAACAGGATAATATTCAACTTTGTGTGACGTGTAATACTGCGTTACCTAAACAATTTGCCTTAGCTAGATTGTTTAAAGATAACAAAATTGTAGGTATAACACGGGTAAAGTATGTCCACCAGTACAAGATGTTAATATCGTTTGATAATGAGTTTAACGCCGATTACTTAACCCAATGCAAAACATTTTGCGACCTTAACTGGAGAATTCAGAAAACGTCTGAGGTGGGTATCTCCTATGGTGTTATAAAGGATATTGACCTAAACATGACGGAAGATGAAATTATTGAAAACCTAAGGTGTGACATAGAAATTTTAGCGGCCAGAAGATTAAATAAAAGAATATACAACGAAGATTCGACGACTGGGTGGAGTAAGTGCGAAGCAATACGCCTTTCTTTTAAAGGACCCTCTCTTCCTAGATATGTTTATATTTACAATATGAGAGTGAGTGTGGTTCCATATATCTTTCCCGTGTCTCAGTGTTCTCGTTGCTGGAAATATGGTCACACCAAATTAATGTGTCCATCGAAAAAGATGGTTTGTCCTAAATGTACAAAAAACCACGAAAACTGTGATATCACAACATTTAAGTGTGTTAATTGCGCGGGCAGTCATATGGCATTACAGAAGTTATGTCCGGTTTATCAAAAAGAGAAAAGAATAAGAGAACTAATGGCAGAATTTAACTGTACTTATAGAAAAGCTCTCACAATGTACGTGCCGCCCTCTCCGGTGCATTGTACTAATTCAATATCCCAACCCCCAAGACCGAAATCAGATGACGTTCAGCGGCAACAATGGGAAACTGAAGCAACAGTGAGCTATAAAACAGTACAACCCCCTCCAAAAATCAAGCCTACGTCGCAGGTAATTACCAATACCGAAACATCTGTGATCAAAAAAGTTCATGCCCGTAGTTTGAAGACGCTTCGTAAAAAACTCCCTATCTCTACCCCATACCCTACGCGTGCTCCTTCTCCAGACCCCTTGCAAATGGAGACTGACTCAAGAAGTGTATATCAGGAATCCGAGTGTTCGGAGAATTTCACAGGTGTTACAGGAGACCGTGAAACTCATAACAAAGACTTAAGTTTTAAGGCGCTTATATATCGATTGTATAAAATAGTGATTGAAAAAAGTTCTTTAGAGGATAAAATACAACAAATAGTCACAATTGGCACAGAGTGGCTATTAACAAAAATGTTGAGTGGTATATCAGTTAGCTCATTTTTGAATTCTTTTGTAAACGATGGATAGCGATGAGATATTGATTAATATTAATTGTATACAGTGGAATTGTCAAAGTTTGCGACCTAAGTCTGTTGCGTTGGAGGCACTACTGTCTCAAGAGAAGATTCACATAGCCGTTTTGAGTGAGACTTGGCTCGAACCAGACAGCTACTTTAACATAAGTAGCTATAACACTTTTAGATTGGATCGTTATGACGCTTATGGTGGCGTAGCAATCCTTACACATAAATCGATTAAAAGTAGCGTCATTTTATCACGAAGCCCAAACCTTGGTATTGAATTGTTACAGGTTCGTATTCATAATTGTCGGTATATTGAGAGTGTTATATCGGTGTATTGCCCTTCTACTGTGCATACGACACAGAATGATTGGGATTATTTGTTTTCTTTAGCCAACACAAAAACTTTAATATTAGGTGATTTTAACGCTCATCACTCTAATTGGTCATACAAAACTGATCGGAGAGGATTTGAAGTCTTTGATGCTATGCTTGAACACAATTATAGTTATTTAAATAACGGTCAACCAACTAGATTGAGGCTTGCAAATGGTTCACTACAAAAGTCTTCCCCTGATATTTCGTTTGTTACCTCTGATTTGGCCACGTTATTTAGTTGGCAAGTTTATAACGAATGCTTAGGCAGCGATCATCTCGTTATTAAACTATCTATCACCTTAAACGTCAGCCGTTCAATATTAAAAAAAAGAAATTTTAAAATGAGTGATTGGAAATCATACAGTGACTTTATAGAAAACTCATGTATCGATTTTGTAATACCTAGTAATCCTCAAGAATTTTATGATAATTTTGTGCATATCATACAAACAGCAGCCAGTAAATATATCCCACTCAAAAAGATACCTCAACATGCTTGTAATAAATTTAATCCTAAGCCTTACTGGAGTGCTGAACTATCGAAAGCCGTGGCTGAAAGACGTTTAGCATTAGCCAATCTTAGACGGAGTCCTTCTCCTATTAATTTAGAAATACTACAACAGAAAGTACGTAATGCCCAACGACTTATTCGGCTAGCAAAGTGCAGGTCGTGGCAGGAGTTTTGTAGTTCTATAGACGAAACTAATTCAGGTTCAAAGATGTGGGGGAAAATGAGATGGGTGAAGGGTCATCGTTCCAACTTACATGGTCAGTGTGTAGATAGGGATAGGGCATTGAGTTTATTGAATTCCTTAACTCCTGATCATGCTTGCCCACCCCAACCTCTCTTTAATTCTATTAATAGTACCTTGGAATCGGAAATATCTATACATGAGCTAGAAAACTCTATTAAAAAAACTGATACAGCACCTGGCAGAGACGAAATTTCATTCTCTATGATAGAACACCTGCCTCTGACAGCTAAAACCATATTGGTTAAATTATATAATATCTCTTTGCATTCTGGTTTCGTCCCCGTACAATGGCGTCAAGTCAAGATAATTCCCATTCCTAAGGTAGGCACGGTGTCTAGTTCAGGTCATTCACTACGCCCAATTTCGTTATTATCCTGTATGTGTAAAATTTTTCATGTTATATTAAATAAAAGGTTAGAGTGGTACTTTGAAAAAAATAAAATGTTTCCAGATAATATGGTCGGTTTTAGAAAAGCTCGATCATGCATTGATAGTCTATCTATTTTGGTATCTCATATTCAAACTGGCTTCTCTAAAGATTTACTGACAGCATCTTGTTTTATTGACATTGAGAATGCATATAATAACATAAATGTTACTTGTTTGTTGAAAACTTTAGATGAGTTGGGCGTAGGGTCAAACGTTTGTCTTTATCTCTGGACCTATTTAAGCTACAGGCAATTAGGAATTGGTGTGGATGATTACGATTTCTTTAGGTCTACGAGCCAAGGTTTACCGCAGGGAGACCCTTTATCCCCATTGCTTTTAATGCCGCAACCATAAACATTTGTAAAAATATTCAAAATGTGTACATTTCTCAATATGCCGACGATTTTGTGTTGTATGTTTCGAGTCACAACATAGATACGGCTATCTCAGAACTTCAACTAGGATGTGAATATTTTAATAGTATGTTACATAGCTTAGGTCTAGTTATATCTCCGAACAAAAGTAAAGTATGTATATTTAAGAAAGGTAGGTTTAGAAATACTATTGATTTTAGAATTAATAATCAAACATTAATTCAAGTTAATTATGTTAAGTATTTGGGTATGTGGCTGGATTGCTCTTTAAGATGGGGAAAACATATTAATGAAACCATCAGTAAAGTTTCAAAGTATTTAAATCTGTTAAAAGTTTTGTCTGGTCCTGGATGGGGCGTTCATCAAAAGCACCTTAGGTGCTTATATATATCCATAATACGCAGTAGAATCGACTATGGTAGTTTCTTGTACGGCAATAGTTGTAAAACTAATTTATTGAGACTAGATCGAGTTCAAAATCAAGCCTTACGGGTGATAGGTGGTTTTATACGAAGTACTCCAATCCACGTTATGGAGAATGAGTTGTGTCTTCCGCCCCTTCAGGTTCGTAGACAATATCTTGCAGGAAAATTTATATTAAAAACTAAAACTTCTGTCAATAATAATATTACTAATGTTCTAGACCACTTATCATCGGTTATTGATGCTCGCTATTGGTTGAATAGGAGAATACCATTATTGATCAGCGTTAAAAATTCTCTAGATATTGTGTCAGTACAGTGTAGCGATTTACATGAAATGTTTTCTTTGGAAACTTGGGTTAGTAACATTCCAGTGCGGCAAGTGATATCAAGTTCTATACCTCTAGTCGATCGCGCTAAACGAGAGTTTACTTGCCATGATCTTAATACTATATGTACAAATTATATACAGGAAAAATTTGAACATTATTATCAAATCTACACTGATGGTTCTAAAGGAGAAAAGCGGGCTGGTTCAGCAGTTTTTGACCCCATGTTAGGATGTTACGTAAAATTGAGGATCGATTCTAATATTTCCATTATGCATATTGAATTAATTGCAATAGCAGAGGCGTTAGCATACATTGATTCAATTAATTTTGACCGTTTTGTCATTTTGACAGATTCAAAAAGTGCCTTGCAACATTTGGCTCGCTCCGCCTCTCACGGGAGAGGTATACCGATTGCCTACCGAATATTGGAATCGATCCTACGATTGCAATCACGACATAAAAAAGTTATTCTCCAATGGATTCCATCCCACATTCAAATTCAAGCAAACGAATATGTAGATATGCTTGCTAATCAGGCAGCTCATGACGGCATTCCAACAAGTGTTGTACCGCTTTTCTCAGAACAACTGGGGTTGGTAAAGGATTTGTGCATTAATAGTTGGCAGGAGTATTTTGATGAACGTTCGCGTCAGAGCGGTATTTGGTACAGAACAATTCAGCCTCAAATTTCAAAACTTCCCTGGATAGACAATTTAGTATTAAACAGAAATAATTTAAAAACTGTCCTAAGATTACGTTCGGGTCACATTCCATCGAGAAAGTTTGCATTTCTGATGAAGAAGGTCTCGTCACCTAATTGCCTTGATTGTGGTGTGATAGAAGATGTCCAGCATATTTTGATGGAATGTGTTCGGAACGAGGATCTAAGAGCATCCTGTTTCGACAGAAATAAGAAACTACTGGTTGGCTATTTGAATGGTGTATTGTCTAATCCAATGACAAACGAAATTAGACAGATCATTAAATTAGCTGATTCAGGTTTGTGTACACAATAATGTAGTTTTAAGTTAACATATGTCTTGTATGCCTAGATGTTCATATGGGACGATGTAGTCGCTCAGCGACAAAGTCCTTTTATTAATAAATAAAAAAAAAAAAAAAAAAAAAAAAAAACTACGTCACGATGTGGTGTAGATATTAGAGTAGTGTAAACTGCTGGTAGCAAATGTCAAAACTTTGATTGTGTGTCATACCATTTTGTAAATACAGTGCTTCACTTCACAAATACAAATACAGTGGGTAGTGTTTGATTATTATGCATTAGGTTTCGCCCGCGTGTATGTCGGTTAAGGGCGTTATGGCGATAAAAACTAACCCATGTCCTTTCTCTGGCTCGAGACTATTTGTGTATGTGTGTACTATACCATTTTATTAGGTACGTTTCACTTTGCATGTTCATTTTTTATGTTTTATTTATTTATTTAAACTTACTACACATGTTGAACAAATGCGGACTTAATGCCATGAGGCATTCTCTACCAGTCAACCTTCAGGTGATGTAGAAATATGATGCGGTAGGTGTAAGGACCAAATATTGAGTGCAACAAAGTTCACAATAGTAAAGAAAAACACAAATAATAATAAATATTAATGATAATAAATTTACTTAATACTATGTTTATTTATAAATGTAATAAACATAACACATATATTATAAACATAATATATAACATAAATATAATACTAATATACATACATATACTTAATCTATATAAAATACACAGACGGGCTAGTGTAGTGACTGTACTGCCAGTTCGCCCTGAAAAAGTTAGAGGTGTGAGAAGGGCATAGGAGGAGTAAGTTATATAAAAAGCCTATGTCTAGTTGCATATAGTGTATTGTCGCCGTTTTAGATGAATACGCTTTTTTCTCAAAGGGTTGAGACATCGGTCGGATAGCACAATTTGTACTGCTCAACACAGTTTCAATGTACCTACTCCATAAGTTGTTTGCGTGTAGAGGCAAAGCGAGAAGTGTTCTTATTATTTCAATTTGGTTTTTTTTGTATTCAAAACAATCGGGTGTCTATTAATGAGCAAACAAAATTCAAATTTATTTTTTAAACAGACATGTTTAGGAATACAATTCGTTAAGTACCACCGTCAAAGTAAGAAGCTTCTCATATTCCAAAAGTAAAAAACCAAAGTTATTTCAAGTAATATTCAAAGTCTATGCCCAAAAAATAACTAATATCACAATACCATAAGTCTTCTGAACTTGGAAACTTGCACAAATAGGCCGCCGTTTGTCTTCCAATAACATTCAACTTACGGCATCTGTTCAGAATATAATTCTATAATACGGGTTCGAACTTCACAGCTAAATTATTTTCTATTATACGTAATAATAGAGGCATAGATATTCGATAATGGTGTTGAATAATAACAGTGTTGTCGCTGATAACTTAAATGTTACAATTAATGTTATTTGCCTGCTTCATAAAGGATACCAGATGGTTTAAACAGTTCTAGACAGTTAATATGAGATATTAGGTCGCCTATGAGGTTTCTTGAAACTCGCAGAAGCACTAATTACAACTATTGATCCATTATGAGGTTCTATATGACTGCACTCATAAGACTGTCTGCATAAAGAATAACTTAATAAAACAGAAATATTCCTAGGATTATGGTGTAGTCGTTAATTAATAAACAATTATATTAAAGAGCTGGTTATATCTATAACCAGCTGTTCTGTAACTAAATATGATTAAAATATATTTTCATTCTTTAGAATATATTAGCTGTTCATTTGAATTCATGAAATGTACAAGAATAATAATTAACTTCCAAAAAAAGAAAACTGGTACTGAAACTTTTTTAATGCATTTATTTACACTATTATGCATTGTTATAAAGTGAAATAGCCAAGCATTATGGTAGAATAATAAGCGTATATTTTTCATGATATATATATATATATATACACGGGAATTGATATACACAATCACTTCACAAGTAATAGTACATCTTTTTGTGTTAATTGATACATATAGTTGTTTTAGCAAATGTTTACTAAACTAGAACAGACCAACTGTACATGACTATACCATGAATAGGTTAACGAATAATCTCGTCTCAAAAGTGTAAACGATAAAATGTAGCCAGCCAAGAGACATGCAACCATTTTGTGAAATATCTTATACGGTGGTAAAACTGCCGCGGAACTATTTTTATTATGCAGTGAAGCTCTATTTTCTGATAGAACTTCGAGAAATTTATAACTTCATGTCTGGGAATTCACTGAAGGGAAATTGAAAGATATCGGTATCAAAAAGCATTAACTTTTGAATTTTCGTACGCAATGTTTCATTTTTATTACACCTCGCTTGCCGAAGTCTAAAAATTGATCTCTTTTAGAAATACAATAACGTTTTTAGTTTCTTTCTAAAACAATTTGTGTACCTGACTAAAATTACTTGGTGACTCGAACGACTAATTTATACATTTTCAATTTTTGCATGTTGGAATTAACTCTCCTCCTCCGATTAAAATAAATAAAAGAATGAATAATAAATAAATGAAATACGAGGTATATATTATAATACATTTGGACCAAGAGCCCAGAGCCGCCAGACCTACGTCATTAGTGCAAAGCTGAAATTTTCAGGATTATTAGTACAACGTCTTGTTAAGATGTATGTGTACCCATTAGCTTGAAAGCGGGGCCGTTTCTGAGATAGCGCGAAGTACAGATGGATAAAACTCTTACTTACCTACGTTAAAGGTACAAAGCTAGTATTTACATATTTTTTCAAGAATATTATTTAAAATTAAAATTCATTACTGCCAGACACTTTCCGTGGGCCATTACTTCTGCCAGACGTCTTGAAAGTTGTGAAAAAATTAGGTAAACTACGTTATAGTAGCAAACCTAAATTTTATACAATTATCTAAGGTACTATTTTAAGACCCTTTGTATGCGGCCGAAGGGCCTATCATCCCCCCAGACATATATTTGTAGTAATTAGGAAGCTGAGGTATATTATCTTTGGTATTATTTCAAGAATATAATTGTAAAATATTAAATGGTTTTTACACGCTTTTTGGATTGGTCATACAAAGGGTCTTAAAATAGTACCTTAGATAATATGTATAAAATTTAGGTTTGCTACTATAACGTAGTTTACCTAATTTTTTCACAACTTTCAAGACGTCTGGCAGAAGTAATGGCCCACGGAAAGTGTCTGGCAGTAATGAATTTTAATTTTAAATAATATTCTTGAAAAAATATGTAAATACTAGCTTTGTACCTTTAACGTAGGTAAGTAAGATTTTTATCCATCTGTACTTCGCGCTATCTCAGAAACGGCCCCGCTTTCAAGCTAATGGGTACACATACATCTTAACAAGACATTGTACTAATAATCCTGAAAATTTCAGCTTTGCACTAATGACGTAGGTCTGGCGGCTCTGGGCTCTTGCTCTAATTCTAAAACGATAAGTGAAACTTTACGTCAATTTTGAGATTAGACACTCTCAGTAATTCATATTACAATTACACGAATAACAAAAGTACAACTGAGTAGTGGTAAAAGATTGAAAGTTTAAACATGTAAGCCCTTCGTTAAACTACCCGCATCTGGATCGTCCTTGATTCCGAGTTTCTGAAGTTTCCCTTGACTAGCTAACTAAGTAATGATTAATATACAAACAATCCCTTATCCGTGCTTATGTTACTCAATACCAAGTATAGTTTTAAAGTTTACATTAGGCTTTATACTTATATGATGAGTCGGAAACTTAAATCACTTTCCTCGTTCCTTAATTTACATAATTCTCGTATGAAACTAAACCAACAATATAGATGGTAAATTAATATTGACGTTATGGAGTTTATATCAACCACATCTTTTTAACCGACTTAAAAAAAAAAAGGAGGAGGTTATCAATTCGTCGGAATCTTTTTTTTTTTTTATGTATGTTCAGCGATAATTTCGTCCTTTATGAACCGATTTCAAAAATTCTTTTTGCATTAGAATGGGCGTAGCTTACAGGTGGTCCCATCGTCACCATATCGGGATCTGATCATGGGATCCCAAGGAAATCGGGGGAACTCCTCAAATATCATAGTCACAATGTCGCGATTTGGGTACTCGGAATAGTTTTTCATTGAAGTCGGTTCCTTTTTGTTAAAATTATAAAAATTATAATGGCTACAGTTATCATAATATAAGATGATAGGGTTTGTAGGTAAATAACTTTTAGAGCAATTTTTCATCCTTTTTCTGTAATTTAGAATTATTTTTCGTAGTTTTACGATCGTACATATTTTATCCGAATATTTATTAAATTATTTCCCTCTTTCAATTAAGTTCCTTTTTGTTCATACAAAGGATATTTTCTAATAATAATATTCTACCTGTTATTAGTTTAGAAATTGTATAATATGTAGATTTAATGCTATAGATCTCTCTGAGGATTTTATTTGAGTAGTTATTGCCAAACACTAATAAAAAGTTCTAAAGCTATTAAAAAAAATTGCAAAGATATTTATATAGGGATAAATGGTATTATATAAATTTTCTTAACGAATCTTTCTTTTCTCACCACTACTATATTATAATAATTCAAGTCCATAAAGGCATTTACATGTAGAGATAAATGTAACAGTCAAGTTGCTAAACAACCTGTTGAGCTCCCGATTAGCCCCAGGTTACAAACTTGTGATCAAAGGAGCTTCTTAGAGAATAGTTGAGTCTCTCTCGAGCAATAAAGGCGCCGTTATTCTCGTGTTTGTTCACTTGTACACAAAGGGATGATATTTTCATTGAAAATTGACGGTATAGAAACTCAATAAGTTTGCTTGTTTAGTTTTAATTCATGTGAAGAAAGTGTGGTGGTTCTTTTTAAGGAGAGGCTTTTGTACAGTTGTGTATTATTGGGTGATGATTATATTCTTTTAAAAATAATTTCTGAGAAAAGTGATTGTCCTGGCCGTTTGTGAAATTAAAATTTAATGTCTCACGTAGGTTGGTTAGATGCTATCCACCCATCTCGGTTCCCTTTGCCTTCTCTAACTATAGAAAAAAGTCTGACATGGTTCGAGCGAGCGGCGTCCTCAATAGGTTGTGCAGGGAGTACTGTATAAGTTCTCTTTAACAATCAATGTTGTACGCGGTATGAAAAACTTGTGTTTTTTAAATGATGGCATTTCAACTTTTAATTTTTAGTGTCATGTTGATGATTAGTGTTACAGAAATTTTGTTATTTATCACGTTGAATTCGTGAAAATCTATAACTGGTTTGATGTTTGCTATCAAACTATTTATTTTCTTTTTTGTAGCTGTTGGTTTTCCCAAATAAATAAAAAAGGTCGTTAAAGGCGATGACAATAAAATTTAAATATTTCACTTCAGAAATGAATTAACTATAAGCGTAGAAGCATCATGCTTCCATATAAATTGAATGGTTTGTCCAAAGTGACTCCATTTAAATAAATTATAGTATGGGAGCAAAGGACGGAGCTGGGGGGTCAGCAGGCTGAATGTGCCTACCGACGTTCATAGACACCTGCAACTCGTAAGTTACATGTGAGGAATTTAAAATGGAGATATTCTGTTTAATGGTCTAAGGTTATGTGTATTCTTTTAAGCGAAATCATAGAAATATCCCTACTTAATATTATAAATGCGAAAGTAACTCTATATGTCTGTCTGTTAAGCTTTCACGTCTAAAACACTGAACCGATTGTGATAAAATTTGCTATGAAGATGGAACTGAACTTGGGAAAGGACATAGGCTACTTTTTACCGCGATAACCGACATACACGCGGGCGGAGCCGCGGGCGAAAGCTAGTTATCTATAAGGCGATATCGTAAAAAATGTCTAAAAATAATTATTATACTTTATAAAAATATTTTGGGATTGATCACCTTTAGCTCTTAGTTAGGCTAATAAAATTGTTAGCGACCTAATCTCAGACCTACCAAATTTACACAAAAATCATGAAAATCAGTCAAACTGCTTGAGAATACAAAGAGTTTTAAAGTATTCAATGAGGTAGTTCAATTGAACGTAATGAGAATAGCAAAAGTAGTTTGATGATTGCCCATTCTATATGATTTATTTCATTGTGTGCATACTCTCGCAAATGCGATACACAACGTTTTCGAATGAATTACTTTCAGTAACAAACAGCTGTTCAACCTAATCAAGTTGCAAAACGTGTTACTGTTGTATGAAGTAGCCCGCCCTCTAGAGGCTCACACAGTTACACTAATTTACAACAAATTGCGAGTTCCGAAGCACGAATATTGGAGAAAATGTACGTTATAGCGAAGAGCGCCTCGTCAGGCCCATCCTGGTCCGAAACAAACACTCGAGTAAATAAATTTACTGTTTCCAAGCTAAGGACGCTATTCGTAAATAAGCGGAGCGTTGAGCGACATGATTGTTATCTGCCAAATATTTTTTTGTGTGTGAACCTTACATTAAATATTACACAATATCTCTCAATATCATTTAAGTCAATACCACTAGCCAATTTTATAATTTGTTAATTTAAAACTTACCTGAACAAAAAATGTATAGCCGAGTGTAGGCTTTAGAGCAGGGACTTCTCAAATCTCAAAACTTAAAATTATTTAAATAGTAGCAAACTCATAAATTAGGCTAATTTTGTTAACATTTAAATAAATTCGGATATCAGGATTGATCGTAAAGAGCACCGTTGATACATACAGCCCGTATGATATTTTGAAAATCCTCTCCAGAAAGTGGGCTCAACAAAAGTTTCAAAAATCTAAAAGCTTGTGTTGTGAAAACAAAAACTAAAACCCTACGATGGTTTGGAAAATGTCATTTTTATTGTGTGTAAAAAATGATACATTTATAAAAAGTAACACGAAATATAAGTAACACGAAATATAAGAAATATTAGAGCTGTGTTACACCGTTCTCCAGTCAACATAACTCGCTAAACGCTCCGCTTATCATAGACACGCACCCTCATATAGAATTGAAAGAGAATTTTAATATTAACATGAGGTAGCGTCGGGATGATAAATATTTATTGCACATTAACCGACTTGCGATGCTTTCAACATTTTGTTTTCTTTTTTCGGCGTAAGAAAATAGATGAGTTTCCGTTCGGACTCTTTAGAAATGAAAGAGAAGAAAATGCTTATGATGCATTTTCTTCTCTTTCATCGGTCCTCGATAAATCTACAAAGTTTGAATGAAATCTTGCCGTTTAAAGTTCAAAATCGCACCCAAAGGAGTCGGTTACAAACAAACATATAGGTGAAGCTAATATAAAGCTTGTAAAAAGGTGAGCACTAACTACAGATGAAGATTAAAAATAGAAATATGGCCTCTGTTACCTCTGTTACATAATTATTATAAAATAATGTCTTGACTATAAAATAAAGGTTGGTCTAGTGGTTTAAGTTGTCGCCACGCCGCTTTCCCAACACATATGTGAAAACACAAATTCTTGATTTGAGTCTAATTTAATTGTGTCCGTTCCTAGGTATGTTTGTAAAGTCCACCGCGACACAGGATGTATATTACTAAATTGGGAGTTTTTAAACATAAAAACGCCAGTATTAGAATGATATTGTCTACGTCAATTTGTTTACTACACCGTTCGATAGATGGCGCTGTGCGCTTAGAGGTAGATAGGAGGTAGATCGCACTATCGTTTGGTTACGACATGTAATATATAGAGAATGGATATATTTTTTGTTTTTGAACATTATTTTAACTATTGTGTATTGTTTTACCTAGTGAGAAATACAACTAGTGGTTAACAGTCAGTAGTTTGATATTACGGCCCCTGAGGATCCATTTGTATAGGTATAATCCTCGAAATTACATCAACGTTTTACATTTATTGACAGTGGCGTTTTAAATAAAACATACAGAGTATTAGGGTTAATGATAAACCAGATCCATTCTCGCTAAAGCAAAGCATTAGTCAAAGAAGAAAATTTCAAAAAACGTGATCTAACAAAAATATATCAATGTTAAACAATCATTCGGATATATTGTGTGTATATAGCATATTGGTATCTTCGAGTGGCTTCTAATTTACATACAAAACCCGTCAGACATATTTCATGTTCTACGCTACGTGTTTGGAATATATAGGTACGACTAAAGGCTTATAGATATATAGTATCTGTAAGCTTCGAAACTTACCCAAATATTAAGTTTTTGGTCCTTGCATCATAAAATGTATTTTTCTCAATAAGTAGACGAATAAGATCTTTAAATTGGCACGATTACGAGTAAAAATCGATTGGAACATTTACTGGAAATATTGAAACCAAAAGTTGCGCTAGTGAATCCATACTAATGTTATAAATTCGTAAATAACTGTCTGTCAGTTAAGTTTTCACAGTTAAACCGCTGCACCGATTACCACGAAATTTGGTAGGGCGACATTTTGGTTTTGGAAACAAAGGAGAAGGTCCAAAATGTATGGACCAAAAACCCAGAATCGATTGGGACCAAATGGGTATCAGTAGTTTCATTATATTGCACAATGTACCCCACCGAAAGCGCAATGCCCAAATCAATGGGGTATAAGAGCTATAGACTGACAAAGTCTTTAAAAGTGGTGAGTTTTACTTATGATTTTTATCAGTTAATAGAATATAGGCAAAATTCTAACGACTATAACGACAGGATTACTATACTATTGTTTACTATCATTTATTTGTGTTTATAATTATTACTCATCACTAAAAAAAATTTTTTTTTTTTAAAAAAAAGCAATTCGAGCTTGCTGCTTGCTGAACTGCTAAGAGAAAGAAATGACAATAGCACGCAAGAGTTGTTATTTTATGACTCGTTTTAGCGAAATAGTATACTAATGCTTGTATTGGACTCTAAACTACTTGTACATGTTGCTGCTCGACATAGTGATTACTCAGTTGATTGTTATAACTTTTACAGTAATCTTATTATTGTTGTTAATCAGTAATAATGATTGTTTTTGTAAAAACTGGAAACTCATCATCAATCAACAAGTAACTCATGATTTTTTCATACATATTTTGTCAGCCGATAGCTCATATACCCCACTGTTTTCGGAATTGCGCTTAGGGTGGAGTAAATTGTGCATTATAATGAACCTACTGATACCTATTTAGTCCCAATCGATTCTGGGTTGTTTTTGGACCATCTCCTTTGCATTGCTTCTGTGCATATGCAAGAAAACCATAATGATTTGGCCATTATCCATGAAAAAAAAGTCAAATATCAGGACCATTCGGGGATAGTTTGTAGGGACTTCTAAATGCCTTTGGGTCAGCAGCAGACTATAATACTCAATACCCATGCTTCTTATGCTTGTGGGAGAGTAGAGCCAGAGAACAGCACTGGACTAAAATGATTGGTCACCCCGAGAAACTTTAAAACCTGGAGAAAAAAATGTTATCAACACTACTTTGGTACCATCAAACAAGGTTTTGTTGCACCCTCTCCATATAAAATTGGGGTTGATGAAACAATTTGTTAAATCATCATCATCATCAACATCCTTCAACAGTCCAATGCTGGACATAGGCCTCTCCTCAGAAAGGAGGTTTTGGCCTACTATACCACGCTGACCAGACGGGTTGGTTTCAAGTTTTCCTTCTCTTTGCATTGATGTTGTCTTGCGTAGTTTATCCTTTAGTCGCCTTTTACGACACCCGCATGATGAATAGGGGTGGTGACACTCTGTATTCTTAATCCGTCACCACACGGACAGTTGTTAAATCGCTGCAAAAGAATGGGTACTGTTTTAAATATCACAATCTATATAGTAGAGTAGAGTAATTTGTAAAAGTTATTTGTTTGACTTGACATTCCACTATCTTTTTTACCCAACTACAGCGAAGATAAAACGTAAGGTAATTTGATTAGGCAGTCTATTGTATGCGTGTTTATTCCACATTGGCATTTAATTTAAACAACCGATATTAATTTTCGTAATAACGGCCCAGGTGACATAGACTAAATAAGTTTTGTCAAAAGTTTAAAATAATGTAATATAGTATATAGAATGTATATACTTGTATGTGTGTATGTTTATGTTGCAATTGACACTTGAAACCATCACCATAATCATAGTAAAATAATAGTACATTGTTCACCGAGGGAGGAAAGGGACCGATTACTAGCGAGGGAGCAGTTTGTGGCCCGAAGGCGCAGCCTAGGGCCACAATACTCCTTGAAAGGAATGGGACTTTCACCCGAGTGCTACACCCTGTTTTATACTACACCTGTGAGCAACATTTAAAGAATTTTTAAAATAAAATCAAAACGTAAGACACCACATAAGACACAATTTAGCTTAGAATTTGACACATATTTCGCGCTTCTTTTGTTTTTTTTTTATTCTTCACAAAAGGATGTCAGGGCACGGAGATTCCATATTTAAATTATATGTAAACTCCTTGGGCAGGCGCGCGCCGTAGATAAGATAACACATAAAAAATGAAAATTCATACAACTTTCTCTCCCGCTAAAACACGTTAGAAATGGATTTTCATACATTTTTTCCTCCCGCTTATTCAGGTCAAGGAAAAGACTAACTTTCTCTTTTCATTTTCAGGGAATATTGACTACTGTTCCGATCAGGTGTAGTATAAAAAACTTTATACTACACCTGATCGGAACAGTAGTCAATCTTGACAACTGTTCCGATCAACACATGAGAAATGAAAATTCATACAACTTTCTCTCCCGCTAAAACACGTTAGAAATGGATTTTCATACATTTTTTCCTCCCGCTTATTTAGGTCAAGGAAAAGACTAACTTTCTCTTTTCATTTTCAGGGAAGATTGACTACTGTTCCGATCAGGTGTAGTATAAAGTTTTTTATACTTATCTATGGCGCGCGCGTGCCCAAAGAGTTTTCGTATAATTTAAATATGGAATCTCCGTGCCACTGACATCCTTTTGTGAAGAATAAGAAAAAAACAAAAGAAGCGCGAAATATTTATAAATATAATGTCAAATTCTAAGCTAAATTGTGTCTTACATGGTGTCTTACGTTTTGATTTTATTTTATAAATACTTTAAATGTTCCTCACAGGTGTAGTATAAAGCACTGTGTAGCACTCGGGTGAAAGTCCCATTCCTACCTCGGGAGTATTGTGGCCCTAGGCTGCGCCTTCGGGCCACAAACTGCTCCCTCGCTAGTAATCGGTTCCTTTCCTCCCTCGGTGAACAATGTACTATTTCATGTTAATTTGCTAAATGTGTTCACATTTTTCGTCAGTTCTTTTTAATTAACTGTCTTGGAGCTTTTAGCTGTGGAAACAAGTAAAATAAATATAGTCGTTTTTATTTTCGTATAGGGTTTAGTTGAAGCTTTGCAGTTTTTTTTTTGCATTTTTAAAAGAGCCAACTTCCGCATTAGGAAAATAGTGTCTTGGGGAACTTTACAAATATACAAGAAAAGGACATAAAGAACACCCAGACTCAGAATAACAATTTGTGAATCACACAAAGTATTACCCCGTGTACAAAGCGGCTTGTCGGCCGCTGAAACCACAAGGCTAACTGTTGTACTTTAATTTTTAATGATCAATTAATTCCGTAAAGTTGTTTTGAATTTATTAAATTATTTCGATGTTCCAATTTCATAAATTTTCTTATGTGATGAATTTTACTTTTAATCAACGTGTAAATAAATAGGTTTATCTTCACCCGCATGTATTTCGGTTAACGTAAACGTTCAGAATTAAAGTATCTCCATGCCAGATTTCATAGGTATCGGTGCAGCACAATGAAAAAAATTATTTAATTGATACACCCGATTGTCAGCACTTGTTAAAATATATTCTTGAAATTAAACTGACATGTACTACTTCATTCCACCTTTAAGAAACTTAAAAGTGTTAAGTTACCTAACCGATTACACCTGGTAGGTAGTAGAGCCACGTTGATTTTAGTACGAATGGGCCGGCTCGACCCAGTAGTAAAAGCATAAAGGGCAGTACTACCCTTACACAGAAGACCATCCTAATAATGACAGTATTCTCGCTGTAGTATTTCGTTGAGTGTGAGACCGGAAGCCCATTCATTCTGCATCATTCTCTTGGCCTACTGAGACCGAAACAACTGACCAAACCGCCATGATATGGGTCACCATTCTGCATTGCTCACCCTTATAATGAGAATGTTGACTCCCACTCCCGGATTCTACTCATGCTTTCCATCAGACAGAGTAGAGTTACTTTGGTAGGCTTATATATTTAAAAAAAACATGTCATGCATTATATCTTCTTAAAGGTTGCTAAAGAATAAAAATACATATATACTCTCCATTCCTATTAAAACAATTGTGCAAAAAATTTACTTTGTAACGCAAAAACGTAACTATTAAAAAATATTACCCGCAAAAGACTTGAAAACGCAAATAAAAACTAACTTAAACCTAAGAAAAAGCTATAAAGTATTAAAATAGGTTGCTAACGCAACATAGTTCTCTGTTTTAACGTCTTTCTTTCCTTTGAAGAGAGTCATTACCGTCTGAAAAGCGCGAACTTTTATTATAAGAGTCTTGCAGTCTTTTATTTTTTAGTAAAACAAAAGAAGTCTTTAAACATTCTAGTAGTCGCACGGAGATTGTGATACGATCGTATTATTCATTGATGTCTACAGCGAACTTATATCTTCAGGTTTGTTCAGTTGTCGGAGAGTTTATGGCGAACTTATGGGTGGATAACGAATAACAATTACAGTGTACGCAATTGCAGCCATGTTTATTATTTAAGTACTGGTTTACTACTCTTACCTTATTCACTAAGGTATGTATTAGGTATGGATCTTTGATGCTCTTACAGCTACATTATATATTCTAAAATCTATCGCTGCAATGCATATAATCACGTCTTGGTTTCAACGAGGAAATGACTGCCCGAATTCTACGTGCTCGATAATAGACACATATCTGAAATATGCTGACCAAGCATATCTCTGTATAAATTCCATCAATTACTTTAAACAATATATGACGCAGCAATAACGTCTATATCGGTATTCGTTTTATATGAAATAGAAAAGATCTCGAGATCTCATCACACATAGTGGTTTTTAATACAGATTAATACGCGTGTTACATTGGGCTCAATGTAATTTAGGGTGATCTGTATAACAGGCCCGGTACCGTCCTCAATAAGCGCAAGCCTGGGATTGGAAACGCGGTACTCTACTGAACGCGGGCGCTCTTCCGGGTGGCACAAAGGGAATTCGTGGTTCTTATTCTGGAGGTGGTCATCTGCAAACCATAGGTAGATGTGTCGGGGTTTCAGGGATTTCTTTTCTACACATAGTTCCCCGGCTACTGATGCCTTAACGGCGTGCAGTTTTTGGATGGTTCCAGCCCCACATTACCACCAGAACTTGGTATCCAACGGGAGTTCCGCCTAGATAAAAAAAAATTGGTCTGTGTACAAAATAATGTTACTCATATAATATTTTTACAAATACGATACGAATACGATAGAGAAAGTTCACTTTACGCGTTGGGCCGCGGCACACTAGGCAAGATCACTTTGCCTGGTCGGAGGATCCTCCCTTTGTGTTGGAGGGACACGATACTCGTTCCTCCACAGCGATGACCCGTTAAGGATCTAAACCAACGCCCTCCGATGATCAAGTAAAACTATATATCAGTGCTCCTTCTTTTTTTTTTTAACGTGTGTAAATCCCCGCGGACTGTCACCCCGTCGGGGGTTACGGCGGGGTGGTGTGTCGGACTCGAACCGACTAAAACCACACGGTGTGACCCTCTCTGCGCCTGTGTATTGGAAGGAGTCCAGGGAGGGGATTTCCTTCTGGACTTCTCCCAGCGCCTGCCCGCACTGTTGCGGGCACCACCTCAAATGTTTACTCTCTACTCGCCCCCTCGCGGTTGGCCACTACTGCGGACGGACGGGGATATATCGGTGCTCCTAACCTAACCTACTGAGTTGTATGAGGCAGTCGCCACACCGTCTACCACATAAATAAATCAAGGCAATCTATTAGGTGCGAAATTACCAATATTTCAGCTCTGCTTCGTCGTGATATTACGGCTATAAAATATGAACGTAACAATTTATTGAAGTTTTATTGGGTGGTAATGAGCTGTGTGAATAATATTGTAAACAAAGTAACCGATTTGAAACCTCATTACGTTTTATGAACCTTCAATTTCTGTAACCTTTTTGTGGTAAAACGTTTTTAACGCACTACGGTGAAGCCAGTGTAATAAAGTTTTAGCACTGTCTAAGTATTTTTGTATGTGCCACCGTAGTGCCTAAACTACTGAACCTATTTTAATGTCTGCGATGTCAATAGATTTTTAATAATGACCCGGGTGATAAGTACGATATAAATTATATCAAAAGTTTTTACGTAGTCGTCTTATAGTTCTTAAAGTTTACTAGTTAGTGACATTTTTATTCCTCAGTTCTCAAAACAACTTTATATTTAATGTATGTGAAGGTATATATTGTACTTACATAAAAAAACATATTTTTTATCTATATAGAGATTTGTCTGTATGTTCTGGAACGGAATTTTCACTCTCAGGTAGCTAAGACTTGGCTACTTTTTTTACTAGCTTCGCTCCACGGTTACTTGTACATATAAAATTAGGCCTAGTAAAACAGCATATAATACAGATAGTATGACTAAAATTCCATATCAAAACATAATCCAATACAGGATCTATATTGAGGTTTGAACGCAAGCGTGTGGTACGCCGGTGATGCCGGCTTAGCCTCGACGTGACCGCCCGTAATTGCAACATCAACACGTGTGCCTATCTAATATGTTCTCTATACGAGGTAAGCAGTTCATATATCTAAGGATTGAATGTAATATTGCTTGGTTACTTTTATTCAAGACATTGGAAAAGAGCATTAATATCGATAATATAGTGTCCGTGTGGTGACGGATTAAGAATACAAAGTGTCACCACCCCTATTCATTCCATGGGTGTCGTAAGAGGCGACTAAAGGAACAAAATAAGCAGCTAACATCCTGCCAAGAGAAGGAAAACTTGAAACAAACCCTTTACCAACCCGTCTGGCCAGCGTGGTATAGTAGGCCAAAACTTCCTTTCAAAGGAGAGGCCTATGTCCAGCAGTGGACTGTTAAAGGCTGTTGATGATTAATATCGAATGATTCTTTAGTTTTTTTATTATGTCTAGGATTAGGTAAGACCCGCTGTGTTATCCGCGGTTGTTATTGTACGAGTAACGACGCTGGGCAAAGCTAGTTCAAAAGAAGTTGCCTAAGTTAGTCCTAGTATCATCCGCCATCTTCCATTGAGTCGTGTAAAAACGGTCCATTCCAGCGATTTACTTTAAATATACTTTCTTTGGCATTTAGTGAAACTATGTTTATTTGAAATCTCAAACAGATAATTGAATTTTATTTATTCGTATGGATAACACCAATTCAAATATGTTCAAATTTGGAGTTACATATTTGTATTCCAATAAAAAAAACTTGCATAACTCTATGGTATTAAACAACGCGTCCTCGAATGAAATCTTCCCTAATCAATAACGGTACACTCTTCCCGTCTACAATTCAGTGCCTGATTGTGGCAGCTGTTACAGCACATGTCGTAAAATTTCACCATCAACTGGATTACTTGAGATGGAGATGTACGTTTTATTTGTTTTGATCCGAACGGGGCGGATATATTGAACGAATGACTGCGCCACGTACCACTTGAAGCGAGTATACATACGGTCGTCTAGTGGACAATATTATTATTGATCTAGTTACAAAATATTAGGCTGATTACCTCGTTTGTCTAGTGGTCAGCGTAATTGGTGTTGAGGTCTCGGGTTCGATTTGGTTTTCTTACAAGAAATTCTTAGTAAAAACCCCGGAATATGGAGTATAGTGGTGTTTTACACCCGTGTGTTCGTAGGCTCCGGTTGTCATTAATATCTATAGCAATCGTTTTTAAGAAGAACCTTGAACTTACGTATTCAGTTTGCCCTTACATAGGGTTGCAAAAATCCAATGCCAGTCACTCCGTGCAGAAACTGATATTCAGATAAAACAGGTTCAAGTTGAAGCCGACCCCAAATTATCTTGAGAATAATTAAGGCTAGGAAGATGAAATATGACTTACGAGAAAGGGCTCATACGTAAGATAAAGTTTATGATAAAACGAATTTTGAAGTTTTTAATTAAGTTTCCTAAGAGATGACTACATAAAAACACAAAACAAAACTGAAAATGACATAGAAATTCATGAGAAATTATTATATAATGTTTACATTCCTACTAATATTATAAACGCGAAAGTTTGTGAGTATGTATTATGTATGTGTGCATGTATGTTTGCTGCTCTTTCAAGCATAAACTACTGAACGGATTTGGATGAAACTTTACAGTAATATAGCTTATAATCAGAATAACACATAGGCTACTTTTTACTGCAATAATCGAGATACACGGGCGAAAACTAGGTGATTATAAAAATACATAAATCATAGATGTCAAAACGTATCACTGTTTATCTCCTGTCAAAACTTTACAGGTTGTTATGCATAACACACTTGCATAGCAACCAGAATGATATACGCGGGTAACACCGCGGGGGCAGCTAGTGTTTTATATATAGGTATGAACAGTATCCAAAAGTGTTGGTCACCATCCTCATTGTGAGTGCACACAATATAGCATGGTGACCTACACTATGGCGGCCTAGTGAGATGCTTCTACATCATTGGGCCACCGTGGCTGTACCACCTTGAAAGTCAAACAAGTCCTCCAAATAATCTAGCTAATACATTCTGGCACACAAGAATTAAAAGTTTTAGGACATGTACACGAAGAGTTAATTGGTATAATTTTAACAAAAAAGAACCGACTTCAATGAAAAACTATTCCGAGTACCCAAATCGCGACATTGTGCCTATGATATTTGAGGAGTTCCCTTGATTTCCTTGGGATCCCATCATCAGATCCCGATATGGTGACGATGGGACCACCTGTAAGCTACGCCCATTCCAATGCAAAAATAATTTTTGAAATCGGTTCATAAACGACGAAATTATCGCTGAACATACATAAAAAAAAAAAAGATTCCGACGAATTAAGAACCTCCTCCTTTTTTTGAAGTCGGTTAAAAACAATTCAAAAGAGGTCGTTATAGCTGAAGCTTAAAAAAATCAATGTCCGACATCTGGCTGTTAAGACTCTTGTTCCTCAATTTAAAAAAAATATAATGTTTTAAATATCGAATCTAGATTATAAAAAAAGAATTTAGTTTTTTTTTGTTTGAAATTAGAATGTTTATAAATGCTAACACAATAAATCAAGGACAAGTGACGTCATAGTATTGAAGTAATCAACTGTCAGGTGCAGACATGAAGCCGAAGAGTCGAACAGACTTATCAAACTTTGACGGGCCAATCAAAAGTTTTATTGACTGATTTTAACACGAAATACCACTTAAATACAAATCTTTTCATTACTTATTTTTCGTTTTTCTCGCACAAATTTTATCTGTAAAAAACAAATTGTACATTTAATTTGATTATTTGTGCCATTCTTGTTTATGTGTTACCTACAAGACGGATAGATTTAACAATTTATAACTATACTAGCTGCGCCCCGCGGTGTTACCCGTGTATATCATTATGGTTGCTATGCAAGTGTGTTAAGCATGGCAACCGGTGAAGTTTTGACAGGAGATAAACAGTGATAAATTTGACATCTACGATTTATGTTAGCTTTCGCCCGTGTATCTCGATTATTGCAGTAAAAAGTACCCTATGTGTTATTCTGATATATAAGCTATATAAATATACTCGTATTATGTATAACTCGTGCGAGCTAAGATGGCACCCGACTCAAAACGAAACATGATACCGTTCCCCCATTGTAAAGTTTCCATCCAAATCCGTTCAGTAGTTTTTGCGTGAAAGAGGAACAAACATACATACACACATACATACATACATACATACTCACAAACTTTCGCGTTTATAATATTAGTAGGATACCTTAGGTAATATGTTTAATAAAATATTTACTAAAGAGGTGAAGCACGCAACTATTATGTAATATCAAATCTTACGAATGGTATATTACGACATTATTTATGAATTTGTTTTATGGCAATACTAAAATCATCACCATCATCAACCTTTAATAACGCACTGCTGGACATAGGTCATAGGTTTAAATTACTTCTATCACGCCATACGTTTTGGTTAAGGGGTTTTTTCAAGTTTTCCTTTCCCTTGCAGTGACATTGTAATGTATAGATTCTTCGTACCTAAGTCGCCTTTACGGTATTCTTGGGATAAGTAAGAGTGGCACTCCGTATTCTTCTCAGTCACCACATTGTTTCTAAAGAAAACTGAAGAAGAAAAAGTTATGTTACCTTCATAGGTAAGAAATGCTTTCGTGCACGCTTACCATAAAAAAAATAGTTTATCAATTCGAACAGTTATTTTTTAAAGTTCCGTAGAACAAACATAATTTCGACATATCCATCTATCTATTTATTCTTAACCCCACTACTCTACACATAAAGTAGAGCTACCTACATTTAAATCCGGTATTTTTAGGGTTCCGTTGCCAAATGGCAAAAAACGGAACCCTTATAGATTCGTCATGTCTGTCTGTCTGTCTGTCCGTCCGTATGTCACAGGCACTTTTTTCCGAAACTATAAGAGCTATACTGTTGAAACTTGGTCAGTAGATGTATTCTGTAAACCGCTTTAATATTTTTACACAAAAATAGAAAAAAATCAATAAATTTTGGGGGTCCCCATACTTAGAACTGAAACTCAAAAATTTTTTTTTCATCAAAACCAACCATCTATGGATAGGTCTTTAAAAATGATATTGAGGTTTCTAATATATTTTTTTTCTAAACTGAATAGTTTGCGCGAGAGACACTTCCAAAGTGGTAAAAAGTTGGTCCCCCCCCCTGTAACTTCTAAAATAAGAGAGTGATAAAACTAAAAAAAATATATGATATACATTACTATGCAAACTTCCATCGAAAATTGTTTTGAACGAGATCTAGTAAGTAGTTTTTTTTTAATACGTCATAAATCATAAACCGCAATTTACATTTCTTTCAATCAAAACACTATTATTAAAACATTGATGAAAGTAACAACGAACTACAAAAACTTTTATATGATGCTACGGAACCCTTCATGGGCGAGTCTGACTCGCACTTGGCCGCTTTTTTTTACAAACCTTACTCTGGCCCGCGGCTTCGTCATACACTCGATAGAATTTTGCTGAAAGTAAGGTACTCATTTAAAGTATAAGTTAAATGTCTATGTGATGACGGGTTAAGAATACCTAGTATCATAAATAAATATTTTCGGACATATAACACACAACGCCATCTAGCTTCAAACTAAGCAAACCTTATACTATGAAAGCTAGATTTAGTGATAGAATACTAACATACTTTTTTTGGAAATACAAACATTTGCTAAATAGAAAACATCCAAACTTCGCAATAAATATCTGTAGATCATACAAACATTTGATCCGACTCAGGATTTGAAACCAAGACTTCAAGCACAGAAGTCGCATACACTACCACTGCATCATCGAGGCAGTCTACAACTACCCTCTTACATCCTTGTTTGTTCTATACTCAAAATAATTATTGTTTACATTTTAAATCCAAATATAAATTGCGTTTCTTCAAATACTAATTAATTCTATTCCATGTACCTCATTTCTAAATTAAAGGAAGCTAATCTAACATTAATTCAAATTGGGAATTCGTTATACTACGTGGATGGTAATCTCAAGAGTCGTTGTCGAGTACAACTAGCACGTAACACTCCCCTGCCTCTACCCGCGCTACTGTTCTACTTTTGAATCTGGAAAACCGACGAAGTTTCAACGACATTTACTTTTTTATTCTTTTTAAAAGATTGCGAGGAACGTTTTCGCTCGAGGTACGCTTTCCGATTATTTGTTGCCAGTCGCAATGCACTTTGTTAACATTTTTTTAAAATAGATATGCAACTTCAGAATCATTATAAGAACTTAGGCTAAGAAATCAGGTTGTTACCCGTGCCCGCCGCGATGAAGGAACAGCTGTTTTATTTTAAAGCTCACGAAACCGGAGTTTTGTGGTGAATTTAACAGCCGTCGCGGTTGCGGTTATCACCCGCAAACTATGCGGGCGATTATCGCAATACGTGCAAAAGAGTCTGTTAACAGCCCGCCAAATATTACAAAATAGATCCATTTTGTAATATTTATACACAAACGTGCATAGAAACACTTCATGACCCCACAAAAGAACATAATATCAGAGTTCCATATCGCCGACCATTGCGTTCGCACGCCAAATAATCGTAAATCATGCTAGTGGAAGCCGCTGCGGCTGCGGGTGACCCAGACCAGGACAGTTCTACAAGTTGCCAATACATCGGGAGCCGCATACAATCGCGCACACCACGGGCTTAAACCGCGTCGTGAAATGAACTTTGATTTTACCTATATATTTGCATTCTGCAAGAACTGCGGGCCCACAACCGCCGCGGATGCGTGTAAAAACTGAGTCGTGAGTTGTAGGGGTTATGTCTTCAATATTTCTTGTTCTTTTTTTCATATTTCATTTCAAAAATGAGTTCGGTTGGCATAGTCGCTACAAATTCACACTTCGAAGTGCTAATCTCAACAAAGGTCTGTACAAAGTTTATGGCGGTCCGTTCGCACTTGACCATTTCCTGTTGTATCCCGGCTTTTAGTGAGTGCTCTCCACGGTTCACGGAACAATTTACGAGCCCAAGTAACAGAGATACTAACTTAAATGGAGGTCGGAATGAAAAATATACATACTAAAAAAAGTGGAACTATTTTTTATAATGGAGATGGCAATACGGTGTCCTAATTTAATTCATTAGCCACATATATAAATAACTAAATAAATGCAGCTAAATATTAAGTAAAGTTTACCACAATACAGAAGAGAAAATCACACTGTTTTGGGTTCTGTTAATGTTATAAAAACCCTCTTCATTAGTTTCCTTCAACATCATTAATTTACAGACATCACCCTCTTATAATTTTATTATATATACCTATAGTTAAAATCTTTGATCTCACATGTCATCTATAGGTCAACTCTTATACTACGCGCTCATTGATCAAATCTAATAACGCTTGCTTTCCCGAGTTCCTGTTATGCACTTCCGTTCCTTTACACGAAATCACTCCCACACATTACAAGAATCGAAGAGTACAGACGTCATCAGAAAATACCGTAAAATATGTATTAAGCGCTTTGGACTGTAACAATACTATCAAGCACATTCAACAAAAGCGCGTTGTAGTCGAAGAGAACTGTCAAATGAGCTAAATGAATAATTACATTGGCAACCCGCCAACAACGCGGGCTACTGGCAACACAAGTGGTGAATAAAAACTATTCACACGATACCACCGGCATAATAATTGTTTATTTCAGAGCTGAAATGACAAAGACATTCTTTAATTCTTTATACAAATGATCACGAACATATAATAAATAAAGTTACCCTATTATTTTGATGTTAATTTCACACATTAAATTTAGTAAGTTAGTTTTTTTTATATCATAGATTATAAAGCATAAATCAGTTGTTCGTGAATAAAAATGGTTCATAGTTACAACAGAGTTTTTCGTTTTTAAATAGTTACTTTTGATTTCGTTGTAGTTGGCTGATAAAAAAAAAGCGGCCAAGTGCGAGTCGAACTCGCCCATGAAGGATTCCGTATCAGCAAGTAACATCATATAAAAGTTCTTGTAGTTCGTTGTGACTTTGACCGATTTTTTTTTGAGTTTCAGTTCCAAGTAGGGGTTTTGTTTTTTTTTCTATTTTTATGTAAACGACATACGGACGGACAGACAGACAGACATGACGAATCTATAAGGGTTCCTTTTTTTGCCATTTGGCTACGGAACCCTAAAAACATAGCATGTATTACATAAAAACTTTCTATTAACATTTATATAGTCTTTGTCATTCATGATTATGAATGACAAAGGCTATATAAATTTATGTGAAGGAAAGTAATATTATTCAATATTGACACCTCAATCATTTAAAATCGGTTCGGTAGTTTAGACACTGCGGCGACACGTACATAGACTACAAAAATATCCCATCCCTTTGGCTCTGCCGTAGTGGGGTACAAAAAAGAAATATTTCAGCAGGAACGGGCCCGGCTCGTCTGGGGCGGTACTACCCTCACACAAAAAAACCAACTTAAAATGTCACCAATCAAACAGTGAGTGTGAGGCGTCAGGCGGAGAGTAAAGGTACTTTGTCAAGCTTAAACATCTGGATAAAAAAAAATCACACATTTTATTGCATGAAAATGTAACATTTAAGTACCCAAAATCGGTATAATACGTATTAATTTCATTAAAAGTTGCTAGATGAACCTTTCTACTCCAACGTTTAAAATAAAATTAACATTGCGATTTCACTTATTTCAGTAATCAAAAGTTAATAATTAATTTAATGGAAACTCAATTTCGGACTAAGCTTTGGAACAGGAACGTAGAACATGTACTGAGATAGTAATAATTATTCCAATTCTGTTTCGGTAACTCAACTATTGGAGTAATTAATTAAGATCTTTTAAATTCCACAAAGAGATAACTATGCAGAAAAAAATCACTGCAAAGAGAAAGAAACCTTGAAACAAATCCTACACAAACCTATTCACTGCCTCGTTGTTGCAGTGGCTAGCGAATGCGGTTGCTGATCAAGAGGTCTCGGGTCCGATTCCCGGGTCGGATCAAATGTTTGTGTGATCCGCAAATATGTGTTTTGGAGTTTGGGTGTTTTCTATGTATAATATGTATGTATTTACAAAAAAAAATATGTTTATGTATTTATATCAGTTGTCTAGTTACCCATAATACAAGCTCTGCTTAGTTTGCAGACTAGATGGCGTTGTGTGTAAAAAAAAAAATTACCGAAATCTCAGAAAATAATCGGCCTTAGTAGAACAGTAGGCCAAAGTTTCCTTTGTACGGAGAGGCTTATGTCCAGCCTTATACTGTTTCAAGTTCTCCATTCCCCCGTTGTCGTCATCACAATAATCCTGTAACACGGGCGTGTGAATCCTAAACCGAATATTGTAACAGAACGTTAAGCCGAATGACGTAACCCGGTCAGAATAACTGCACAGACGTGATATACGACTGTTACTGAATTAATTTCGGTATGTGGTGAACATATTATTTGTGGACTGTTTCCGATGCGTGTGTGCTTCATAAAATGATACAAAGTGGTTTTTTGTTGAGGGAATCCGTTTGTATTGCGTAATTGGGTTCAACGTTTGCGTAATTTTTCAACCTGTCGCCAAGGAGAATTATTAGTGTAATAAATATGATTTTATTTTAGACAACTCCCGCAGTAGAAATATTCCTGTCTCGGGGAATTGACAAAGATACATGAAACGGACACAAAGAACACCTGGACTCAGGATGACAAATTGTGAATCCCACAAAGTGTTGTCCCATGTAAAAACATCCAACGACAAGATTACATCGTCACTACGTTGTCTTGCTAGTCCCCAACCCACACTCATATGGCTTTAAGTCTCTCTCTGAGAAAAGTCGCGAGCCCAGCAATAGGACGTTATGGGTTGATGACTTTCCATCAGGCAGAGCAGAGTCACCTTGCCTGGCTATTAAATTTAAAAAAAAACTCTGATTCAGAGATAGAAGATAAGTTAGTATATTACTTTATAGTAAAAATACGAGTATATCTGATTTACTCGTCTTCCTTGTTATTAATGTATTCTCTGCTATTTTACAGACCTGCAAAAATTAATTATGAACAGAATAAATTAACCCTGGAATAAAATATGAGGTTATCGTTTTTGAGTTGGCACTCGTTGTATTAAATGCGAATATAAAAGGGAATTGCTGAATATTTTTATATTTTAAAATGTATTTGGCCTGGATGACCAAAGGTATCATGGATACAATTGATTAGTACTTATCATTCTACGTTGATTTAGTAAATGAAGTTTGAAAACAAGCCTTTATAGACAAATAGTTTTTATTAATGTTAGTTATCGTGATAAAGACTTGTTATCCTTCTTCAAGAACCAAATCATCTCCATGCCATTTTTTTATGAACCGACAGAGACAGCCGGACTTTCGAATTCAGAAGTTATGTAGGATAATCTTGCCAAATAATAGTCTTATGTTTTAGTAGTAGTAGATTGATGAAGTTTTTATTGGAATATATACTAAATTGATTCATATATGACATACATATATATGTTCGAAGTGATTAAGCCCCTGCTCATCGCACTCACTCAAATACTAATCCTATGGCTGTCGTAGGAGGCGACTTAGGGAGCATAGCAGGATAACACTGCACTGCAAATAAAATGAATACTTGAAATAAACCCTTTTCATAGATGTTCATGAAGGACAGTAACAGTTGCTGAACATGCTCTCTGCGGCACTTGAAACTCGGCCAAACTTCCATACTCCAGGTTATAATAAAAAAAAATGATAAGAAGAATTAAACAACAGTTTTGGCCTGGCATTGGTACTGAACCCGAGACCTCTCGAAGTCAGCAGCCGCTTAAACAAACAACAAACGGCTTACGAAACAATGATTAACACCAATAGCGATGACAATTATAATAATTTATTTGACAAGATACAACGTCACTGGGTAGCCACTGGCCCGTTTCCAGCCCAACTATTAATAGTGTGCAGATAATATATTGTTGAAATGCAAGAGATTTATGTTCGCACTGTGTGTGGTTTACGCGGGAATTCGTTCAATGACCGTATGAGTTTTGTGAAAGCATTTGCTCTTGCAGTAATTTTGATAATTTTAGGAACAATTTCGTACTGCATTATTTACGGTATAGAAAGGTTTTGATGTGCAGCTATTCATGTTGTTAATACATCACCTACTAGCTTTTCCTTTTCAAACAAAAAACATAAATTTGTCTATAAATAACGTAGTAGTCCAAACATATAAAAAAAGCTTTTTGAAGTCGATTCGATCGAAAAATATTTAAAATTACTTCGGAGTATCTGTTTATTCGAATTTAACAAGTTTAGTATTGCCTACTTTAGATTTCACTTAAAGAAAAGTAGGTGTACTGTGTGGGTGTGGGGAAAATGGTCAGGAATTTCATTTAACTCAAGAGCTTCTGGGGAACCCTCCCAAATATTTCCCCTCTTATTAAATCTGGGACAAATTGTACAAACTTAGTCGGTCATTCATTCTCTTTCTGTTGTAATCAGACATGTTCGTATTATAACAGTGTAAATTCTAAACACTTTTTATGAAATCATTTTGTACCAAAGTAAAATAATTCTTAATATTGAAGTTAGAAAAACGGCACCTTGTTAAAAAATGGAATTGATGAAAAAAATATCAATAGGCATTATTTATGCCCAAAGTCCAATCAAGTGCTGGCTAGACATCGTAAGCCGAACAAAGGGCAGTAATTAAACGAGTTTCACCTTTTCAGTTGCCGCAGTAATTAATGTCAAACAAATGGAGACCATCAAACGAGAGAATACAAGATTTGTCTACAATTATCTTTAGTGAATTAGTAAAACCCTAGAAGTGCAAGCGCAAGTGTCTAGTAATCAGTGATAAAATAGGTTCAAAACTTAAATAATAATCCATACTTTTAAAAATGCGTTCAAAGAAAAATTTCATTTTTTTATCTTCTTTGCTGTAAACCCATCTTCTTTTTAATCCTACTAATATTATAAACGCGAAGGTTTGTGAGTATGTGTGTATGTATGTTTGTTGCACTTTCACGCAAAAACTACTGAACGGATTTGGATGAAACTTTACAGTAATATAGTTTATATATCAGAATATCACATAGGCCACTTTTTACTGCAATAATCGAGATATATTTTATATTTAGATTATAAAAATACATAAATCGTAGATGTCAAAATGTGTCACTGTTGATCTCCTGTCAAAACTTCACAGGTTGCTAGGCATAACACACTTGCATAGCAACCATAATTATAGTTTCCCGAAAATACGCGAATTCAGCGTGGCGTACTAAAAACACTTTATATTAACATCAAACCTTAAAACAAAACTTTAAATCAACATCATCATCAGCCTATCGCAGTCCACTGCTGGACGTAATCCTCTCCAATTGCACGCCACTTAGTTCGATCCTCGGCTACTGGTATCCAGCTCCTACCAGTCGTCTTTCGCAACTTCAAATATAATGGGTTATATGTACCTTGTAGAAAGTCGTTTCACCAAATAGCAGATTCAAAAAGTTTAGCAGTGAAGTGTGATGGTGCAGTAAATTCTGGAGTGTTGATACACATACGATTATGTGTACTAATTGCCATATAACCCAAAAAGATTACATCATCAACCTATCGCAGACCACTGCTGGACATAGGCCTCGCCAATTACAAGATAAGAAAGAAAAAAGATAACAATTGTAAACAAAACCGTAGGCAAACGGTAATATTTTATATTACAGCTTAAAATAATAATTTTATCCGACATTTTGGGCGTCTCTTTGATGTCAGCGTCATACTTCTTTAATATATTTTTTTGTGTTCATAAGGTACAATTAGGTGGAAATAATTGGATGTTACCTGCGTATAATGGCGTATAAATAATAAATGTTGTAAGATGAAATTACTTTGTTTCACCTCGTAAATAAACTTCGTGTCTGTTTCAAAATTGAAGGTAATATCTTTGGATCTTTGATTTCTTCAATGATCAAATAATGGAAAAATAAAGCGTTTTTTTATACAAAATTCCTTATTGAGGTGTAGATTGCCAAGAAATATAATTCCTCATAAGCATCTCACTAGACGCCATATGTGGGTCACCTTTGCAATAGTATAAATAAATAAATATTTCGGACATTTTACAACGCCATCTAGTCCCAAACTAAGCTGAGCTTGTATTATGGGTACTAGACAACTGATAGAAATACATAAACATACTTTTTTTTTGTAAATACATACATAATATACATATAAAACACCCAAACTCCGAAACAATTATTTACAATTCACACAAACATTTGGTCCTACCCGGGAATCGAACCTAGGACCTCAATCACAGCAGTCGCATAAACTCCCACTGCGCCACCGAGACAGTAAAATATGGTGACCATCGCGCTAGGAATATACCCATGATCCATCAGGCAGAGTAAAGTGTTTAACAAATAATTCATATCCTCGATTGTGGGCACTTGGTAATACTTTTTAAAATACCGTCAAGAAAAAAATGTTGAAATCAGTTTAATTTCGAGAATTCAAATTACAAACAGTAGATAAAAAAATGATTATGTATTAATATCGAAACATATTATTTTGGCTTTCCTTACTGTAAACTAGCCTGACCTATATTCATTGATCCTTTAATACATTTGCGTTGATAAAATAGTTACGTATAGTTCATGTCCCAACTCCCAACCAATCAGGTTGTAAGAAATTATCGTTTTGAACGAAATATTCCACCTGGTCGATTTGGGTGCTTAAAATAGATCTTAAAGGTTTTGATACACAAATATTTTGTGTCCATTTTTACATGAAAATGGCACATTTACAAATCATCAAGAAGATGTAAAGTTAATAAAATTAATACAATACAAGCTCATAAAGTTTCATGAAGCAACTACATAAAGTATTGGGTCCAGTATAAACTTTGTCTTGGTACAATTGTCTTACAAAAGCTATAACAATTTGAGTTATAGTGCTTACTGAAATGAAATTCAAAGCCAAAGAATTTCAACCGCTAGACGATATTTAGTACTAATAATACTACGGGTTTATTGTATGTAACGACTTAGTATTTCCAAACCTACACACACACATATGTATGATATGTATACAGGATCAGGACTTACACTTGAATTGTATGCATCTTTTGTTACATTAAAGAATACTACACGGATTGAAATATATAAGCTGGTGCTAACGCAGTAAAATATTTTAGCTGTTCTATTTTAAAGTCACAACGGATTAATAATAATTAAACATGAAACCCTCAAGTTCCGTTTCACTTGGGAATATTTTAGCGTTGTAATTTGACATCTTAAATTATTCTAATCGAGCATTCCCTTGGGTTTTACCCCTTTGTAATTATTAAGTATTATTATGATTCCTTTTGTTGTATTATAGTATGAAAGCAGAATTATTTTAAACTACGTTCACTTTGCTGGATCTTGCTTCAACAGGTGTCCAAATCTGCTGAAGTTCGTTGGGGGTGTTTAAATCGGTTTTAATGACTTCTTGTAGGCTCCGGCGAGATGATAACCCTTGCTGGTTTCCCGATACACAAATGAAAGTTTGTTTTGCTTGGTCTCCTGATAGAGATCTGTACATTTTTGCAATTATTTTATTTGGTTTCATTGCAATTACGAAATTCTGCCTGCCTGAAATATACCTAGTTCTATTTATATATCTGACGAATTTATAGAAAATAGATAATACCATTTAGACGAATCAAATCAGAGTATTAAATTACTATCATAAATTTAATTACCACCCGAACTCACATCAACAGTCCACCACAGTTGGACATAGCCTGGCCTATTGCACGCGTCTTTGATCTATATATATCACATCTCACATAGAAAATATATTTACTACATTAAATCTTCTATCGACTATATTCATCGACTAACAAAAGAAAACCTTTTTTGTCCTTTTGTATTTCGAACATAAAATTCGAGCCGGATCGCCGATGAAGGACAGTGGTGGCACACGGGTGCTAATTTTACGGTCTAATGGCGCGAGAGACTCGATTGGAAAACGTTGATGACTGTGCAGTGATTATATTCCATGGGTCCTGTGTTCTAATTTCGTGTGCGTCGTTCTATTTATGAATTTCAAATTTAGTTAGTCTATGATAGAGGTAGATATTGTTCATTTTATCGGTATTTTAATGTTTTTTTTTGTTTTTACTTTTGGTCTTAATTTTTTGTCTACCGTGAAATTTGAAACTGTAATTTTTATTGTCTCATTTTATAAATTGATTTCGTATCTTAATATGTAATAATTCTGAAACTATATACCTAAGAAATGCTCATAATGTTTTATGTAGAAAGCACATTTCTAAATCACATATGTTTAAATTAATACTGCTCTCATAGATGGACTATCTTGTAGAGGAGAAATCTACCGTAAATTACAAAGTACATAGCTACGGAAGTGCTACAAGCATTTCGTAGCACACAACGTAGCGCTACCGACTGTTAATAAGTGAACATTGAAACCTCGATGTAATAAAACTGATAGGGATGAATTCATTCTTTATTCTACATTTATATTAATAAAGAGAGTTCTGTTTATGCATTTTTATTTAAATTTCGTGACGGAGTAACGTTATACTACTAATAGCCGACTACAAATAATGTAGGCAATTATAAGGCTAGAAGAAGATGACGGAGGAGCGTAAAGTTGTGTTGCTTAAAGCTCTGTAGTTTTATAACATACTTACTTTTACCCGTGGTTCCGAATGCCATGTGTTGCGAATATTGCGCTAATCATTTTTCAGGTTAATATATATAGCCTATGATACTCACGAAAATGTAATTCTCTATTGATAATATAATTTTCAGTTGAGTTAATCCAATGCAACTGCAACTCAGCCTACGGATCAACTTTGCCTTTTTATTACACGCTTTTTATTAGCGTCACCTGTATGTTTGTAACCGACTCCTTTGGGTGCGATTTTGACCCACTTTAAACGTCCAGAGAGACGGAACTTTGTAGATTTATCGAGGACCGATGACAATACACTAATTTAAAGAAAAAACTAAAAAAAACTTGAAAAAAATGTTTTCAAAGTAGTCTTTTTACTCATTTTTTTTAGAATAAATACTAATTTATTCTAAAAAATAGTTTTAAATGACTAAACAAATACGCTTTTAAACTAAAAAGTAGAAAATAATTTTAATGTAACAAAGCATGTAATAATTTTAATGTAACTTTAATGTAATAAACATTGAAATATTTTCTAAAAATATTTCACGCTTTTTTTGCTACTTTTTTTTAGTTTTTTAAAACTTTTATTTTATTTTAATATTAATATAGATCGACTTGTGTTTCTTTTCGTCCTTCATATAATGGGAAAGTTAGACCTGTGATCCCAAAACATTAATATTGAGCAATCTACGATCGTCCTTTATTGTGAATCTTCTTAACAAAACACCGAATCACAAAAAGGTTGTATAGAATACTGTAGCGGCACAACAAGCGATATTATCTCAACTATTCAGTGCCGACGGTGTTGCCGCATCCTTCCGGCAGATGTCCCCACTGCGCTCTAAAGACGACAAGCGGTTGTTCCCGACAACATGATACGATGCGAGATGCACAGAATGGGTTGTCGAGAACAAAACGACTTTCTTATTCATACTGAACACTAAATATGTAGTAGTATTAAGTCGGAATGTTGACAATTCTTTTGGGAAAGTTACCAGTAAGCGATGCTGCTGAGGAATTTTTGTTGCGTGTTTGTAAAAAGTTTCTTTAGTTTTTGTATTTCAGTTTAATCTTCTTAGACCTATATAAAATTCTCGTGTCACAGTTTTCGTTGCAATACTCCTCCGAAACGGCTTGACCGATCTTTATGAAACTTTATATGCATATTCAGTAGGTATGAGAATCGGCCAACATCTATTTTTGATACCTCTAAAACGCGAGCGAAGCCGCGGGCATTAGCTAGTATGTATATAAAATGTTTTACTTAAATTACATTAGTGTTACTATATAATACCATATAATCTTTTTTTTATCTTTTTTAAAAGACAACGCCCGCATGCTAATTTCCCGCCTATTGTGCATTATACATACGTATTTTTATACTTCTATGTATTTGTGTTCTTTTATTTGATCTAAATAGATGTTTATTATAATTATCTATATATGAGCTCATAAATTCGCCTCTATTTCTTACGTATGTCAGGTTTTCGCGCAAATATCGCGGCAAATTTCATTATAATATTCGATTATGATGTCATCTCCAATTTTATTATTACCTTTACGTATTTCGTGTTGGATTGATATGGAGACTTCGTTTTTAATAAGTTTCGTGTTACAACACTCGTAAATAGATTTTTGTGATGTTCACGGTATTATTTACGAATATTAGGAGTGTGAAATGAATAAATAAAACAACATTTTAAATATAGCGTACGTATACGTCAAATGCTTATCAACATTTTTTTATCATGAACACGATGCATAAATATCTGACTTTGCCTTAAATATTATTGATTCAAGTAATCATAAACCAATATTTCCCTAAACATGATGGGACAATTGTAACTGTTTTCATTCCAGTAGTCCCATGGCGGTTTTGTGAGATGCCTCCTCATAGTAGGACCTCCGTTCTCGAACTAACCACTGAAATACAAGAGCACGAATGCGGGGTAGTACCGCCCCAAACGAGCCGGCCCGTTCGTGCCTAAATCAGGGTGGCTCTACTACCTTAATCCGGGTCGTCCATTTTGATAGCAAAAGATAATTATTACATACTACTTTATTATTGTATGTACATTAAAAAAAATACCAAAAAGACTCAATTGTCTCATCATGGGACAACACTATGAGACTAATGAGACGAACCCTAATAATCATACACATTTTTTTGTTTTTAATAGCTTTTATTACACGATCACAAAGTAAATAATGAACGCTTAAGATCAACGTACTTTATTTTGTGTACACCACAGCAACCTATATTATTGTTTCATCAAACATTAAATACCACATACACACAATTAGTGATACATTGCAAACAACCTCTCCACCACACGACCACACAGTACACAACTCATTAAATTTCCAATAATAAACAAAGATATACATATATTATCATACTAGGTGAGCCTGTAATGAAGGATTTAAAGGATTTTCATTTTGTAGTACATGATCCACGCACAAATATATATTTCGTCATGTAAACAAATATAATGAATTTATTTATTTTGATATCTTAGACCCATAAAAATTAATACATATTCTACAATTTGACAAAAAATAGATTAGTAATTATACAAACATAATAGGGAATTTAAAAATTTGATTCAATTTTAAGTCAATTAAAAAGAGAGTTAGAAATAAAAATAAATATAACAAATATACCAATAGTACCAGTTTTCACTGTAGTAGTTTCCCGCTGTCCCGCCCGCGTTTTTTTTCTATGCTCCAGATTTGGTGGATTTTCTGATCATCCAGATTTGTAAACAATATAGGAAAAAGTGAATAATACAATCTGTAAGTAATTTCTTTGTGAAATTTTAAAATCTAAATAGTCATTCTACTATTCGGAGTTTAGACAGATTCAGAAGTAAAATACCATAAAAAAAAAACCAGCATTTTTTGAGTTCTAAACGGCTTAACTAATGTCTCTTAGTTTTATAAATTAAAATTAATCTAGATTAACATACTGTGTCCATTAAGTAATTCCGATTGTAGTCAACAGTGAATTCGCCATATTTATTCAATCATAAATATTTATCAGACCAACAGCAATAATCCACGTCGAGATGTTCTGAAATTCTGAATATTCATTCCTTTGACGTGTCTGAGTGGTTCTGCGTGCCAGAGTCAGCCTTTGACCGAATACATCAAACCTCAAAGCTAGCTCGAATTAATTCTAGGGATCTGTATAATTTCAACTAGAAGTGATATTACTGCCTACAGATGGGTTTATTATAGACAATTTGGCTTTTCCCTTGCGGATAATCAATTACTTGTCTCGTGTTTTCGATAATGGTAATCCAATCACAAAAAATAGAACAGTGTTCCCACACAGTTAGTAATTGGTAACTATCATAGTAATACTTACTATTAGTAAGCTTCACCATCCCATCAAACGCAGTAGATGGGAACGAGTAAAATAGTGATAGTGACAGGTACTATTAGGTAAATATCATAGTGATAGTTATAATTAGGTATATATCATAGTGATAGTTACTAAAAGTAACTCTCACAGTAATACTTACTATTAGTAAGTTACACCATCACATCAAACTCAATAGATGGGAAAGAGTGAAATAGTGATAGTGATAGGTACTATTAAGTAAATGTCATAGTGATAGTTACTATTAGGTATATATAATAGTGATAGTTACTCTTAGGTATATTTCATAGTGTAAGTTACTAAAAGTAACTCTAACAGTAATAGTTACTATTAGTAGCAGTCACCATCACATCAAACGCACCAGATGGGAAACAGTGGGAATAATGTTCTATTTCTTGAGATTGGATAGTGAGTTTACTCGCATGTTAGTGAGTTTACTCGAATATTGGACTTATTTTGGATTGGATTGGATTGGAATATTCGACAACTCACTATGTACAGTCCTTCTGATGTAACTTGATCTCTGTGACAGATGCCTACATATCAGTTTTATCATAAATGAAGTGCAATACATAATGCATATAAAATTCACACCTAAAATGTACCGCGTAAGTTCTAAAATGATACTAGTGACAATATTATCAGAGAGATCAAGTTATATTTTGTGGACTAGTAGAGACAAGTAGCCGTTTCGATATGCACAGTTAGCCTTATGGAAAATCGCTATAATGTGATTCTTTAGTTGATTGAATCGATAATCGATTTTAAAATCGGTTTCATTGCACTAAAGTGTATCGAATGAATGTCGATATATTTTATGACTCCAACTCAATTCCTCTGAACGACATTACGTTGGAGGTCCGTTTAGACGATCAATGTAATGGGGGCAGCTGCTGTAGCCAACTAATTGGACCAATAGCGTTCTGAACGGACGTCGATTCAATTCCGATGTGCATCCAATTCGAAATAAACGGCGCTATACATCTGGATACCTACTAACCTACCCTGTGCAGTGGGGTTTTATTTGATATTTTTAATTTGAAATTCTTAATCTATTTGGAATTAAAAACACTGTAAAATGCTCTTATTATAAATTACATTAAGTTATTAAAATATTAAAATTACTATTTGTTTGTTACAGGGGATTTGGAAAACAAGGATTCCAGTGCCAAGGTATGTTTATTAACTTAATTGTATTTTCATTAAGTTATTAAAGCTAATTAAAGAATCTGAAGTACACAATACATTTTTAGTTCTATTCACATTACACTATATTGAAATAAATAATGGCAATTGTAGCTATGCTTTTATAAGTTATAGCTGAAAGGAGCGCATTTTGACTACTATATATCTTATTAGAGCAAGTTAAGCAGAAATCGAACTAAGTGTCAAATTAATAATATAAAAATAATCTTTACTTTTATCGTATAACATAAATCGAAGTGCCAGACATACGAGTACTCAAGTCGGAGTAGATAGCCGGAAAATTGCATTTAGGTTTACGAAATTTATCCGCTACGAATATCCGTAGAGATGCTACGAATGATACTACGAACTCGTAGGTATGGAAACACGTCTACGCTTTGTAGGTATCAGTGGTGCATCGTTGGAAAGAGACACCAATGTGTTCATACATTTTAATACACCGCTTACTACGGAATCTGTGGAAATATTTCGCTTCCTTATTAAATGTTTAAATTGTCCTTACTGAATTTCAGATTTACAAATTGTATTTCATTGTCAAATAATATTTAATTTAAATTGTATATTTTTGAATTGGTGGATGCAGATTGTGTAAAATGTATTTTCTTATATACAGCCGGGGGGCGTCGCATATTTTGACATGAAGATGATTATAAGATTCATCCATATGGGAAGATTATTATTCCTAACATTATTTGGGGTCCGTTAAGATTAGATGATTTTAAAGAATATTCCATATATTTTTTTTAATAATTTCTTAAGTAAATAATGTCTAGCTTCTATAGACGTTCTAGACAACAGCCATAATTAGTCCTTTACTGGACATAAGCTTCTAATAAGAAAAGAGGTTTTAACTTTAAATATATTTTTAGAGGAGGTTTATAATAAATATTTTTGTTCTACAGTATGCAGCTTCGTGGTGCACAAGAGATGCCACGAGTACGTGACGTTCACCTGTCCGGGTGCAGACAAGGGAGCGGACTCCGACGTAAGTATTCTATATTTACTATAACTATAACGATACAGGTTACGAGGAACCAGATCTATGTACCTTGGAATTGAGATCTTGGTACCCTGACGTCTTCTGCCGCTCTAGCCCAAAAACATTTTCTCTTGTTTGTCACTGTCACGTGATCATAACAAAATATTAGCCAAGCAAACAAAAGAATCAAGAATGAAATAGAAAACGAAAATCGTTTGCAGCTTGGCTTGGGGGGCTGGTCCATGACTTCTAGGTCTACCCTTAGGGCCGAGGTCATTCTGTGACATCCATCGTCTGAGGTGTTACTAAAAGTCCTTCAAAGATGAACTTTGCCATTTCAATCCACTCAATCCTTATACATATTTATGCCATATTACTCCTAAATTATGGGTATTATTTCATTTTAACAAAATTTAACGTTACGTACTTACAACGTAAGCTAACATAAATAACTATCTTGATATTAATGTGAACTTTTGCCAATTGCTCTTTAGCATCCAATACATTTTTGAATTACCATAAAAAACATTCTAAGTCGATGTTTTGGGTACGACCCCCTTGCACCCTTATATTTTATAAATACTGTGACTGTTTAATATTCATATACCAATAGAGGTCTGAGGTCTTTTAATCTACCAATATCTTATCCAAATCCTGCAACACAATAACCGAAATTTTGTTCTACATTCGCAATGAGTATCGTGATTCTATTTATACTATCCATTAGGCAGAGTTGAATCATTTTAGCAGCTATACATAAAAAAACCACTGATACATATTCATAGGCATACTGTACGCCCAACTTCAAATGGTCAGCGACAAATTTAAATTTGTTTTTTTTTATATAAAATGTTTTAACATCGGTCACGTATTTCAACTCAAAACTTTACTCATACTTAAAAGTACCTGAATAGAATCTATACACAAATAAAATTTTAGTGTGTGTTTGTAACTTCATATAAACAGCTTTTTCTGAATATGAAGAAAATGCAGTACTTACATCAAAAAAGTAATATTTAAACTGAAAACTTTAGTAATTCTATCAAGATGGAATTTGGTGTAGATGAGTGTGCTGTCATGTATGTAAAGGAAGGTGTGATGGCAGAATCTGAAGGAACAGAACTTTCAGATTCAATAAAACTCAAATCTCTATCTGCCACCAATTAAATGGTCAGCCACAAATTTAAATTTAATAGAACATTTGTTTTTTTTTTAAATATAAAATGTTTTAACATCGGTCACGTATTGGAACCGAACACTATTTTATCGATTTTATGCAATTGGATGAAATAACTTTATTGGTGGTTTGTTAGGTAGCCGTGACCACATGTCGTAGTTAATAAAATTCATCTATATCGAACTTAAATCTATACTAATAAATAAAATTCAAGTGTGTATTTGTACCATCATAGAAAAAGCTTTTTCTTAACTGAATATGAAAAGTATATGCGGTACTTACATCAAAAAGTAATTTTAAATTTTATATGTCTATCTGTTCCGTCTAATCTCTGGAACGGCTGGACATGGACTGATTCATCATCATCATCATCAACAGCCTTTAACAGTCCACTGCTCGACATAGGCCTATATACTATGCTATACCATATACCACGCTGGCCAGACGGGTTGGTAGAGGGTTTGTTTCAAGTTTTCCTTCTCTTGGCAGTGATGTTAGCTGCCTATTTTGTTTCTTTAGTCGCCTCTTACGACACCCATGGAATGAATAGGGGTGGTGACACTATATATTCTTAATCCGTCACCACATGGACTGATTAATATTTATTTATTTATTCAAAACATTTACAGTGTCATCACAGGACCTTTAACCCAAAAACGATACTGTATGCAAAAATAGTAGGTTACAATTAATTTATTTCTAAAATCAATATACCTTTGGGTGACTTCTATATAAATATCGTAACTATCACTCTGCACCCAACACCAACATTTGGCCCGACCCGGGAATCGTACCCGAGACCTCTTGATCAGCAGTCGTATACGCTAACCACTAGACCAACGAGGTAGCTGATTGTTTGTCGTGCACGCCAGCACGCTATGAAATTACATATCCTCGTATTGCCTGCACTCCACACTAATGAGTTTCGATATACATACAACTATATTCGTTTATGGCATGCTTCTATAGTCTATAGACCCCTGGGACTAGAAGCGTATAATGGTAATTGTGTACAAACTTGCATTGTCCGGATAATGGAAGTACTTTGTTAATTAAAATAACTAAAGACTGTCTGTCAGGTAGTCGAACTTTGACTACTTGGAATTACTTGTTTTATTATGTTACTAGTTTTTATCTATGAATAAAATAGAAAATTCTTTATTTGCACACGATATTACAGACTTAAAACAGAGTTAATTAAATGACAGATATGTAGTGTACAAAGGGCGGTCTTATTGCCAAAAGCAATCTCTTCCAGGCAACCTTATGACTGATCATAATGTATCGGATAGACAATGGTAGTCGACTGTGAATTGAGTTTTGAAGAAAAAACAAATACATTTATTATATCCATCCATAGACGTACATGCATCATACGTACATACACATACATATATAAACATATAAACACACACATACATACAAAATACATACTTTCACATAATGGTATGAACGTTAATTATCAAAAAAAATTGTGAAAAATATTCGTTTAAGATGCAATCACATTGTAAAAATACGACATGAGCTTAAACTATCTAATAAGATTGCATAATTAAACACGTCGTAAAATAAACCTAATAAATGATATGAAAATATTAACAATTACGCGAGTAAAATGGCCATATTATAAAATGATCACTAAATAACGAAAGTTTTTTAAAGAATAATTAAAGAACTTTGATCGTCGAAATATCCTATCTCAGATTCCAATAATTTTATCTCATCAAAATTGGCTAAACCAAATATTTCGGCCATATTGAAATAATTGGCGGGAATGAGATACCCACCGCCATTTTGTTCGTTTCAAATAAGTCACCATTTGCAGCAATTTGTGGAATCAGCAGAATCATTATTATGAATAATACAATTATGTTTTAATTTAAAACTGTCCCGAATCGTAATTATGTTTCGGGAAAATTCGGGAATACAATTTAATGTTTAAATTAAGTGAACACCCGTCTGTTTTACAAATGTACATACATATTACATAGAAATAAGTATTTCAATAGTAGTTAAAAAAATTTAACGAAATATCGATAATAGAACTACATAATGACATAGTCTAGTTTGTTAGGGTTCAAAATGTTTTATTGAATAGCAGTGGAACGAATGCTTGTTATAAAGTACTATTTATTTATTTGCTCTTCATTGCAAGCTAGATAATAGATCTTAAAGCTTAATGACGTCATCAGGAGAAATGAAAACGAGTGAAACGGTCCCCAGTCTGAGTAACCTTTCGCTCTGCTCAGCGTTGCCGACACTCGAACCCGCCAAGTGCCACTAACTTTTTCATCTTACTAAGCTGTAAGTATACCCACGGGCAATCATTAAAGAAATACTTCATTGTTGAGGCTCTCTGACAGAACAAAGGCCCTCAGGCGTATTGATTCGACACATTATAGACTGCACGCGTTGGGAGAGACAATTATTCTTTTGAATATCTTTCGCCGAGCTATTTTGAATTTTATTTCACAGAAGCTAGCGTCATTTTTTGATTGCAGTGTAACGACTTTTACTGAACTGTAACTTATTCTACACAGATATTATAATTGTTGTGTCCTCTTCCTTGTACTTGCTTCGTAAAGAAATCTACTTTTATACAAGGAACATTGAAAAAATTTTAATTTTAAGTTCTGTACGTTTAATTATATTTAATAATTATCTCTGGGTTCCTTTAGACCTGAACCTTCCCATTTCAACATTTCTAGGTAAAGTTTCACGTAGTTATCATTATCAATAACTACATATTATAAAAAGTCCTCCGCCGCGTCTGTCTGTCTGTTCGCGATAAACTAAAAAACCACTGCACCGACTTAAATAAAATTTTGTACCCAAATAGTCTAAAGCCTAAAGGACGACTTTTTACGGCGATAACCGATATAGGTAAATAAATAACTAAATTTCGTTATTATAATGTTATTTTATTTAAAGCATTGCATTAACACATAAGAATATTCCTAACAATAAATCAAACAGTATAGCACTTTATGTCGCAGTTTACATAAACATGTCAACCCTAAGATTTAGAAACAATTCTTTTGTTTGAGACATAGAATGCATTCTCTGGTTAGAACGTAAAGACGGATGGACAGCCTCCGACAGGAAGTTGAATGTCGCTTCGTTTGCAGTTGTACGTGTGACTTGTAACCTAGCTTTACGGAGTGGAGGAATTGCATATACGTTCTGAGAGTAGCTAATAGATAAAGATAATCTTATTATTTTGCGCAATTTAACTTAGAACCATTTAAGTTTTTAATGTGTTTAAAAGTGAGTTAACTGCCTTGTTGGTCTAGTAGTTAGCGTAATGATCTGCAAATATTTGTTTCGTAGTTTGGGTGTTTTCTATGTATAATATGTATGTATTTACAAAAAAAAAGTATGTTTATGTATTTATATCAGTTGTCAAGTCCAGTGTGTGGGTATACTACCCATAGCACAAGCTCTGCGTAGTTTGGGACTAGATGATGTGTTACATGTCCAAAAAAAAAATTTATATTAAGTTACAAAATTTATATTTTTCAAACAATTAGAATCTTTATTTGTTGTAATTTCCTTACAATACAAATGTTTTATGAAAATGAAAATGTCATTGAGCTCACAAATTTTAATTAATTAAATTTTGTTCACATTATAAACAATAAGACCTTTCTAACTTTAAACTCACGAAGCCAACTACATAATACAGTGTAAACAAACTCCAGTACGTTCGCTAATCACCGTCGCCAATTGCATTTAATATTTGCTCGCACAGCGCCCTCTGTTCGCTAAATAACCGAGTTTCTAGCAGTGCAAATACAATTTACTAAGCAACCCGCACTCTACCCGAACCAATTACCAACCATACAATAAGCCTAATTGAAAATTGTATATTCTGCTTTTAAAACATCTGAGGTGAAAGTAAATGTATAATAGTTTTCCATTGTTTTATAATTAAAAACGTTTAATGGAAAACTGTTAGTATATATTTTAAATAAAACAAAAGAGTTAGAAACCTAAAAAGAAACAATTTATTCGCCCTAAAAATAAGAAAATAATAAGGTTTTAACCTTTGAAAATAATAATTTCTTGTTTGAATAAGCATGTTTTAATTGAAAATAGCTACCTCGTTTAAATTAGAATAATTTGCTTAATAGGGGCATAAGTAACTCGGAATTGTACGAGTATTCTAACAGGTTTCTGTATACATTTAGTGTAAACATTCGATTCGATTTCGATTCGATTTTTTTGCGATTTTGTATTTTTACAGTCGATTTGTCCATTGAAAGGTTGCTTGTAAGAGTGTGTTTGTTAGTGTTAAAGCCGCTATTTGTACATGGTCTCTAATTGATATTACGTAATATGTATTTTGGTATAGAATAAAGTTTAGTACTCTCTCTCGAGAGAGAGAGAGAGTACTACTGACTAACTGAAAATAAAATTAATTGAAAATTAGTTTACAAAAAGATAGATCTTTGCTTTTCATTTAACAAATCTGTTCTCCACTGTAAGTACGTAGTTTCGAAATGAAAGTTCTCCAACTGAAAAGAGAATTAATTGAAAATTAATTTACATAAAGGAAGAAAGCAGAGTACAAGTGCAACTGTAGTAGTCTGTCTTTTTCTCACTTAAAATTGAAATTAGTTTTTCATCAAAATCTTATAAAAATCAGTTTATAGTTGAATCTAGAAACTATTTAAGTACTTAAATCAATTTTATTGTAGAAGTTTTTATAAATATGTCGTAGATAGTCTGCAAGTAATTCAATAATTTAAATTGTAAACTATTAGAGAAAACCGGGCCTCACATTGTCATGTATTTTCTGAAACATATCCTTTCAAATAAAATAATAATGAAGTCCGATTAATCCTACAACTAAACCACAATATAATTATTTATTTATTATGTGAATCCTGTTTTAATCTCTTGAAATATTTGGGCTTTGTATGAAATAATAAGCGATTCTGTTTTGTGGCCATTCCGCGGTTAACGTTCCGCTGCAGATAATATGTTGAACACTCAATCACTTTGTGAACGAGTTAATGGCTATTAAAATCTTGGTACTACTTACTGCTTTTAATGCACTATACTGAAAATTTTAATATTAGCTCAGCTCGCTACGCAGCGCGTTGTTACCGGCACCCGTTCATAATTGCTTGCTATTTTTTCGGAATAACGAGTATCGTCAGTGTAAATTCAAATATCAGTTACCACTATACCATATTCATTAAACTGTTTTAACTATTTGAGCCTGAATATAACAAACATAGTCTGTATGTGTAACAAACACACAGACACAAACACTTACACATTTTCCTTAAATAAATTTTGTGTGGTTCTACCTCCTTTCGTGTGAATATATCTATATAATTATGTTAACGAGGTATTGACACACACACTAACGGTATTAGGAACCCTACCTGAAGCTTGCCTATGACCACGGTCACTGCAACTTCGTTGTAATGTACTTCTTATAGTTGTACCTCCATAAAAACAATTGCATTTGGAAAGCCATATTTTAAAAGGAAATAAGAATGGAATACTGCCTAAACCATGCAAGAAATGAAGTGGCTCAGGGTCTGTGCCTTTTTCCGAGATCTCCTCTAAGCTTGGAATAGCGAATATATCGATAGTTACACTGTCGGAAATAGGTACTCTGTTTGTCTAAGATATACACACTTTTTATTGAAGATATATACGCGTTTCATGCGAGCTAAACTTGAAGAAAGTTGAATCAAGACAAGCTATGAATATGTATTAAGGAATGTTTGGTTTGGAGTTAATACGAAACTCTGAGATACGAAACTCGTATGTAAAGCAAATAGAAAACTGTAAAATTACATTTAAACAGACATTGTATTTAAATGTTTTATTTTATTATAACTAAGTTGCTTTTAGGTAAACAGGTAAGTAAACTATTATCTTCATCAAGAATCACCCACAGTTGTTTGAATTTGAATAGGGTATTAACTGTATTGAAACTCTGTAAAGACCCTAACAGGTTGTATGGCCAACAGGATACTCGCACGAGACACAACTTCCGCGTCGCGACTTACGCGTCCCCGACGTTCTGCGACCATTGCGGCTCGCTGCTGTACGGCCTGATCCACCAAGGCCTCAAGTGTCAAGGTACCTGCGGCCACGGAACCACTAACGCTTGGACATGCTTTGTGTTCTAGAACTCTCTTACAGATACGTGATGGTGCTTTCTGCTAATGCTTTTTTTACTTATCGTAGATCTCTTTATAGGCTCTCCAGGGTTGTGTTCATCTTTCTATTGTGCTTTATTAATTTACTCTTTGTCCTTGTAAAGGCGGCCTACGCTCCCCACAAATGGAACACATGGACGTTTCTTGCTCCAACTTTTTGTGACCACTGCGGTACTTTACTCCATGGTCTTGCGCACCAGGGATTTAAATGTGGAGGTATAATATAGAACTGTCTTAAGTATGAAACTAACGAGAGGAAATTAGTTCCTGGATAGCGAATGCTTTAACACCAGACAATATGTATGCAACTGCAACTAAGAGAATATATGTTGTCAGCACAGAAGGTTCCACGTCCACGGTATAATCACCTCTTTAGAGAAAGAGACAAACATATATCCCATGCACGTGTCTGGTTCGTGAGTTAATGTGTAATATAAAACAATCTCAAGTTAAAGATGGAGTCCCCGTAGGTGCGCCTGACGATATTTAACTTGCTTCTGTTCGTTAAACTTGTTTTGTTCGTCTGTATGTTATTTGTGTGTGTTCTTTGTTGCTAAGTTTCTTTGCTAACTGTAAGAGCACGTCTTTAACATTGCACGTCTTATTATGTTAACTTGAACTTACTATTAACGATGCATGCTTTAAAGTAACTCATAAACCATAAACAGAATGTGTTGTAACAATGGAGGCAGTAATAAATAAAGGTTGACTACGATTGTCACAAAAAAAAGAATTTCTATATTATGAGCTTAGTTTAGTTTAGTCAGCTTGTTTAAAATGATGTCTAATTTTAGTACGATACCGCTACACTCAGCTACATGAATAGCTAAAATTTGAGATATCGAAAAATGTACTTTAAATCAATGTCTTTAAAGTATTTAATTAAAAAACATTTTGTTAGTTTAGGTTAGTTTAGTGATCTTAACAACAGAATCACGGTCGCTAAGTAATCCGGAGACAGTTATGATAGTTTCAATAATATAGTAACTAACGATAGATAGGTACTGTCTCTAGTGTTGTAAAAGAAAAAAAAATGTACAGAAAGAGTTTTCTCTAACGCAGAGACAAACTTAAACGAAAAGTTTTTATTGTTTTTCTTTATTTAACTCGTGTTTATTATTTAACTAGAGTGAGTTTCTTTGTCAATCAACTCTGTTAATTTGTATGTAAATATACAATGTACAAGAAAATGATGATCAAGTTTCAAAACATTAGAAGTTACACGCTTCACGCGTTTCCCTTTCGTAACTTAATTTTATTAATTACTGACGGTCGTATTACCTTCATAATGTAATAATTATTCTCAGAAATTAATATGTTTTCTGCTAACCCTGTTACGGTTACATCGCTGTTTCATCTTGTTCTCTGCTTTTAGATTTATACCCTTTTTTTTATTTTTTGCATGATTTGTTCTGCCATTATTCGCATGTGTTCACTATTTTTTAAATTACCAATAGGACCAAAATTAGTCTATCTAAAGAGTAATTTAAAAACTATACTAATTTAAAAGTGTAAAGTACAGTCACTCACATATTTGTGATTATAAATAATAAAAGTTATTTGTTGGCAACTTTATCTACCTGTTATAAATTCATGTTATTAAAGTGACATCAGATGCAAAATCTGTATGACACATAAGGACTGCACGATTGGCCTAGTGGTTTAAGTGGTCGCCTCGCCGCTTTCTACTATGCTAAGTGTTGTGGGTTCAAATCCTACACGGGATAACACTTAGTGTGATTCTCAAAATGTTATTCTGTGTTTGGGTATTCTTTGTATCCGTTTCTTGTATGTTTCTAAAGTCCCCCGCGGCACAGGAATATATTCCTAATGCGGGAGTTGTCCTTGTCATGAACAATAAATACTTATATTTATAAGGTATATCAAAGATACGGTAGATTAGTTTCATAGTTCCATTAGTTATAGCACGTGACGTGAAAGAAAGTGATCGCAGTTCTTCGTCACGTGCGTCTTACTAACTTTTCCTTGGGTGCTAGAAGAAATAATTAATTAGCACACAGATAACCTTATATTTGGACTAATGAATAGGACGCCAATATTACTATGTTAATATATAGATAAAAAATAGTGTCTCGACTTAAGTAATATTAAATAATTTGACCATATACCAAATATATCATTAGATGAGACTAATTTTTCTTTGATTTGTAATTATCAATGTTAAAAGTGTAATTGTGGTAAGTATAGGTTCACATATTCATAGGTAGCAATAGTAAATAAGGCAATTTTTACTTTTTTTCTTAAGCATGAAATGTATACAGTAAGTAAGTAATAATATTGGCTAAGACTCTATTTAGAATCTAAAAAAGTAGATCTAAATTTTCTCGTTAAACAATTTTATTTTCTGACTGTACTTATTTCTTAATTCACCTTCAGAAGTACATTGGTGCTTCTTATTTTCAATAATGATATATAATATTTATAAAATAATTGATATGCTTCTGATGATTGTATTCTAGCTTTTCATTTAATGTCTTATGTTATGCTGTTAAATACTATCTAGCCTAAATATTTAATCAACTAAAGAAAAAAATTGTTTTCAACACTTGGAATTTTGGGCATCCCGTAGTTTTTTAAATAAAGAAACTAGAAATAAAGAATTATTGAATTTCTGCATGTGACTGTAGACTGTATAACTTCAGTATTACAGGACATACTCAAACAGTAAAACAACTATAAATTAACATATTTATTTAAACTTTTTTAATGATGTAAAATGTTATCTTTTCCTTTAAAAATACTTATTAGGGTAAGTCATAAGCAAAGTTGTTTCTATTTATATTTTCAAAGTAAATATCTTGTATAAAAATAACAATTTCCAAAATGATGTTAGTATTGACCGTGACCCTATATGTATATATAGCCCCTAAAATATACTTAGATACATCTTTCTATAACCCGTTTTAAACTAAAAAACAGTTCCAACATACATGCAGTTTTAAATATTAATTATATATAACACATTACTCATTATATGCATAAAGTTATATTAATGTGTTTGTATAAATCCAGCATGTGATATGAACGTGCACAAGCGGTGCGAGGAGTCGGTACCGAACCTGTGCGGCTGTGACCACACCGAGCGGCGCGGGCGCATCCAACTTGTCGTCTCCAATAAGGGGAATAAGCTCACTGTTGAAGGTAATTAGAACATTTTAGACTTGTAACCCCTTTGCAACATACATTGTTATGCAGGCGACAGCGCAGACCATTGGCGAAATTTCGACCGCGTTCTTATCCGTATTTTTCAATTCGGTGATGGAAATCTAGTCGAATTCAATAACAAGAAAACAAAGGTGTGCGCGTGCACACAACCAAACAGTCCCCACTTTAAAACTCGGTGTACCAATTCGCTCAATATTTTCTGACCCGCAGTGAAGCAAGGCCGCAACTTGATACCCATGGACCCTAATGGTCTGTCTGATCCCTACGTGAAGATGAAGCTGATCCCTGACTCGGACAATGTTAAGAGGAAAACCAAGACGATCCGAAGCACGCTCAACCCCGTGTGGAACGAAACTTTGACCTTCGATCTGAAGCCCGAGGATAAAGATCGGCGACTCTTGATTGAGGTAACGTGGAATAAAAACTTTTTTAAGCTATTTTTAAATTTAGGTGGCAAATGAGCGAGACGCGTTACCTAATAGTACCTGCCACTCGAGAGATACAACTGCAGGCATTTAAATGCTCCCTAAAGAAGGGACAGGGTGTGGGTTAGTGCTTTGTCAATATCCCATTTGGCAAAATTCAACAAATTAATTATTTAATTTTTTTTCTCATAAACTCGTTTCTCAATCGAGTGAAGGTGGAATACTTCCAAGGTGAAATGAGGAAACCCAAAAGTCTATTTATTCACCAGGACGATATATTTGACTGTCTAAGTGACTCAGTAGTAGCGTATGCAACTGGTGGTCACGGGTTCGAATCCCTGGTTTGATCAAATGTTTATTTATATGATCTACAAACATTTGTTTTGAAGTTTTTATGTTTTCTTTGCATTTGTTTGTTTAAATAAATGTATTTGTATCAGTTGTCTAGTACGCATAGTTTATTTATTTAAATAAATAGTGCAAGCCCTGCTTAGTTTGGACTGCTTAGACTGGAAATCGAAATATTATTATATTGTCATTATTAAAATTCAAGTGAACAAAGTAGAATAAACCAAAACATAAATATCCCACGTTAAAATTGAAATGATGATTTTAGAACTTCTTCCTAGCAACCGAAAAACTGCTTTGTGAACACATTTACAGTTAGCAACAACATTTTAATTCAATTTAGTCTGCGCGGACTCACGTATATTCGTGTTAATTACTATTCATTTCCTCATTAGCTGTATTCACTCAGAAGCGTAGTACCCAGTATGTTGTTTCTAATGAAACCATCGCAAATAACATATTATTTTTCAGTTTGGAATATAATCTTCAATACAAATGAAACAACGGTCGTACAATAACCCATCGCCCCCGGTGACTCACGAATTGAAATGTCCCCTTTCATTTGCATACTTATATTTATTTATTTACATTCGGCCTTGTTTATTATATTCAGTTTTCCATGTATTTTGTCGAATAAATTTAGATCATAAAAGATGTAAAAAACATACGTGGTACATATCCTTTTAGGGTTCCGTAGCCAAATGGCAAAAAACGGAACCCTTATAGATTCGTCATGTCTGTCTGTCTGTCTGTCTGTCTGTCCGTCCATATGTCACAGCCACTTTTTTCCCATAAAACCATAAGAAATACACTTTTGAAACTCGGTATGTACATGTAATTTGTGAACCGCATTAAGATTTTCACATATTTCTCATGGTAGTAGAACTGCGCTGATTTCATCACGAATCATCCGGCTCATCCGGGGCGATACTACCCTCGCATATAAAACCAACCTAAAAATGACAGCATTCGTGCTGTTGTATTTCGATGGTGAATGCGAGACCGGAGGCCTAAAGATGCAGATGCATCTAACTAGGCCGCCATGGTGTGGGTCACCATGCTTCATTGTGTACACTCACAATGAGGATGGTGACCACTTTGATTCCGCTCATGCTTTCCATCAGGCAGAGTAGAGTCACTTCTGTAGCATCATAATATGAAAATAAATTGTTTGATATTTCACAAAGAGCGTTCTTAATTTGCTTTAAATATAAAACGAGTGTCGTGATTTTAAGAATAATACAGGCATGTCCTAAATCCCGGCAAATATAATGAATATTTCGTGAGAGAGATTTACATTCTACGTTTAATACTAATAACTGTCCCCAGTGGGCCCACCTGTAGCTTAGACTAATCTTCAGCCCACGCGACTTGAGAAAATAATTAATTTTGCTTTATACTTATTACAGAATTAACCTAGAAGAAATTGATATTACAAAATTTCTGTGATTGAAATATTTACTTTTACTAAAATTCCTTTCAAAGTTTAACTGACATTTAGAAGACAAGTTTACTGAACTAAACTCAGTTAACTAAGCAATAAAGTTACTTCCAACTGAGAATTTCGACTTATATCATTACTTTTCCACGCCAACGATTATTAACTATAAGACTTACGTATTCAGGCTATTGGTTTACAGAAACTTAGTGTGCCCATCATAATTTGCCTTCCTTGCTTTACAGATATGGGATTGGGATCGCACCTCTCGCAACGATTTCATGGGCTCTCTTTCTTTCGGTATCTCCGAGTTGTTGAAAGCTCCCGCTGAAGGATGGTTCAAACTCCTCACCGCAGAAGAAGGGGAGTTCTACAACGTGCCAGTTCCCGAAGAAGGCACTGATCTCGCTCAGCTCAAGAACCAAATGAGAGCGACCAGTGTTGCTGCTCGGCGACCACCCCCTCCGCCGGACAGAGAGGTGCCACATAACATGGCCGCTGCTGACGTCATTAGAGCTTCTGACTTCAACTTTGTGATGGTTCTTGGCAAAGGTTCCTTTGGCAAGGTACGACAAAACTCATTAGACATTGTGAACGGCATGTAACGGTGACCCTTGTCCGATAGTAACATTTGAAGGAACTCTAAGCAACATAACTATATAAAAGTATGAATAAATTACTTACGAGTTACACTCAATCATAGGATAGCAGTTGTGAAGCTTTGTTGGAGGCCTTCGTACGGCTTAAAAACGTCCAACGGCAAGATTTCTTAGCCACAACGTTGTCTTGCCAGTCCCCAACCCTCACTCACCCTACTCTCTCCTGAGAGGAGACCCCAGCCCTGCAGTGGGACATTATGGGTTGTTAATGATTGATGAATTAGTTAACACGTTGCACGCTTTACGGCCCACCGGTGAGCCTAGCCTACTATTCCATTGGGGCCAAGGTAAAATCATGAAATTACTATTTTTTGTCAACTTGAAATTTTCATCCCTACGTTTATAAAATGCGTTATTTCGTACAGAAAATTAAAATTAGCAATTTCTACCGTCTAGTTTTAGAGATATAGCAAAAGGCTCACGGGTGGGTCGCGTGGCCTCCTACAAAGGAATAAAGATTTTCCGTCGGCGGGGGCCGCGGGGTCACGCTACGGCTCACCCGCGCGTACGCCACTTGTAAAGTGGTATTAGAAGCTGGTTATAGATGTATTACTTAATAGTGCGATAGTACTCTTACTTTGTATAAATCAGTGACTAAAAAAATATACAAATAATTGATAACAGGAGGTTTATATTGATGAAACTTTGCGGAGTCTTACCGCCGCTCCGACCGAAAAGTAGCACTTATTGCGGAAGTTGTCCATGTAACCCTTACTTTTTGCTTACAGTGGTTTAAGTTTTTTTTTTTTGTATTTAATTTTCTTTAGTTATATGATTATTACAGGTTAACTATTATTCTGATAAAGAATATAAATAGTACCATTCAAACATCATTATTAGTTTTTTTTTTTTTTTTTTTTTTTATTTCATGAAGTATGACATAAATTTGTTGTAATGTTCGTAAGTGATATTTTTATTTGGAGAATAAAAGTTAATTATGTTCCAGTATTTTAAATACCATATATTTTTTAATAATATATAATAGTTTTCTGGTTTTATTGAATTTCATTATCATCTGTAAGAGCAACCCTAGTGTCGTCATTACAAGTCTTAAAACTACTACAAATTTCTGAAGGATTTAAAAACCACGCCGTCTGGTTAGGCTACAGGGCCACGCGGCTCACTTTAATATGTAATTTGTTCGATAGCTACAATACTTGGCTTGTGAGAAACGTTTTCGTTGAACTTAACACTCGGCTCACCGGTGACCCCCATGGCTTGAACGGTTCAGCAAGGGAAGGCTCACCGGTGAGTCCCGTGGCCTATACGGAAATACTCAATTTTTCACGTGGCGTTTAACGTGTTAAGTACCCCGGAGACAGTCATTCGCAATTTTTAATTTTTAGCTGCTGCTGCATTGACAGCTTCAATTGTAGGTGCAAAGGATGGAGCTTCATACGAATCGTCAATTGCTCGGGAATCGTATCGGGAGCGTGACGCCACATATCCGCTATGTTTCTCGACTCCGCAACCGAAATCGGTCAATCGCACAACAAGACGTTCAATTTTTTACTTCATTCGCGATTGTCAATGGACTTCAATCAAAACCATTCTCTTTCAATCACGTAGTTGTGAATGACAATGACTTCAATTGCCTTTTATAAACCATCATTTGGTACTTCAATGACGTAAAAATTGACAATTGACAATGACTGTCTCCCGGGCACTTAAGACTACTAAATCTACTCTAATAAAATAATGAATTGCTCTTTTTTTTGTACAAAAACAACTAAACGGTAAAACTATAAAGAACTTGTTTACTGTTAGGTAATGCTGGCTGAACGCCGTGGTACCGATGAGTTGTATGCCATCAAGATCTTGAAGAAAGACATCATTATTCAAGACGACGACGTTGAATGTACCATGGTTGAGAAGCGCGTGCTCGCTCTTAGCAGTAAACCACCGTTTTTGGTCCAACTGCACTCCTGCTTCCAGACTATGGTAAGTTGTATAAAGAATTTTTTAAATTTCTACCCTAAAGTGAAGTTCATAAGGTTGATTTTAAAAAATCCACATCCAGTTGACTTATATTCTTCTTCCCCTTCAATAATACAGTTGTTCTTTTCATGTGCAGATTCTTGAACATTAACTTTGTTCCCATGTGTAATGTTCAAATGAATGTGTTTTCATATTTTCAGAGATTTCATGGAGAAATAAATAGGCAATCTGTATCTAACATTTTTTCTATTCTCGAAATTGAAAAATAAAGAAATACGAGACAGCTTATATGGTTCTTTCAAAAGATAACTACCACGCTAAAAATAGACTTTACAAATTTATATAAAACGGACACAAAAGACACCCAGACTCAGAACAACAATTTGTTGATCACATGAAGTGTTGTCCTATATTGGATTTGAACCCACAACAGTTTGACGTTACAGAGAGTAGCGTGACGACCACTTAAACAATTAGGCCAACTGTGCAGTGTAAATCTTTCTCAATTTAGTTATAAATTGTCTTATTCTCTCTTATTATTTCTTCCTTTTCTCTCTTATTTGGCAATGCTTGTATACCGTCAAAGGATGAGAGCCTGGAGATCTGTTATACAGGTCCAGAACCTAGTGCGAACTCCAGTTCTCATAAAGGTTTCAACTTATGCTATTATGTATTGTTTTAAGATCATGTACCTTTCGAGATAAATAAATACGATTTGATTTGAATTTTTCGTTTTAGGACCGTCTGTATTTCGTGATGGAGTACGTGAACGGAGGTGATCTGATGTTCCAGATCCAACAGTGTGGTAAATTCAAGGAACCTGTCGCAGTGTGAGTTATTACTACTTATTAATAAATAAATATTTCGGACACCTTACACACAACGTCATCTAGTGTAAAACTAAGGAGAGCTTGTATTATAGGTACTAAACAACTATTATAAATATATAAACATACTTTTTTTTGTAAATACGTACATATAATACATAGAAAACACCCAGACTCCATAACAAACATTTTTGGATCACACAAATATTTGGTCCGGCCCGGTAATCGAACCCGAGACCTCTTGGCAGTCACTTATTGATTTTGGTTGTTCATGAATTGTAAACCCCCATAATCTTCTCGAATCCCATCCATAAATGAAGATACATACGGAATCCTAGTGTTAGCTAAAACTGTTACGGTAGTAATATTGATCTACTAGCTATTATCCGTGGCTCCGCCCGCGTGCATTTCGGTTATCGCGGGCAATCGGTTCAGCGTGAAAGCGTAACAGACAGACAGGGTTACTTTTGCATTTATAATATTATAGTTGGCATACGTGTAGCAAAAACTTTGCATCCCTTATTTACGAAAGTTTTACCAAAACTCTTTGTTTGTTGTAATATCTGGAACGGCTGACTCATTCTTTAGACGAACTTTGCTAATCAATAATAATTACCGCGGGGACTCAGCACTTGATAAAATTCCAGATTCTACGCAGCAGAAATAGCCATCGGATTATTCTTCTTACATGCTCGCGGCATCGTATACCGTGACCTGAAGTTGGACAACGTGCTCCTCGACCAGGACGGTCACATCAAGATAGCTGACTTCGGCATGTGCAAAGAGGGTATAACCGGTGACAAAACTACCAAGACCTTCTGCGGTACACCCGACTATATCGCTCCAGAGATCATCTTATACCAGCCGTATGGCAAGTCTGTAGACTGGTGGGCGTACGGGGTGTTGCTGTACGAGATGTTGGTAGGACAACCGCCGTTCGACGGTGAAGATGAAGAAGAGTTGTTCGCTGCCATCACTGATAATAGCGTGTCTTATCCGAAGACATTGAGTAAGGTTAGATTCAGATTGAATCTTTCTTTCTTCTAGCTTTTCTTACGAAGGATTGTCATCGAGTTAGTTGTATAAAAACTCAAAATTACGCTCTATTTTAATTCAAAATGACCAGTTTTTTTACCTGCAGTTATACTTAATCTTAAGTATCCTCCAAACTTAAATGTTATTACCGATATAGTTCAATATTAAATTTGATATTCTTCAGGCATATTTATGCTAGATCGTCTCGTCGATCGTAGATATATACATATAATCCGTATTATATATATAGTTCAACATTTAATTTGGCCAAAAAATACATTTAAAACATTGACATTTTGTTCTAACCAAGATATCTGCTAACTATTCATTAGTTATTTTTATCTTTCGTATTTGCTATGTCCTTCGAAGCCTCAACCTCACAGCGAACTAACACAGAAACATCGTTTTCAGGAAGCAAAGGATTCATGCAAGTCCTTCTTGACTAAGAACCCGGCGAAGCGCCTGGGCTGCGGTCCTCGAGGAGAGGAGGACGTGCGCACCCATCCCTTCTTCCGACGCATCGACTGGGCCAGGATTGAGGCTCGGGACGTGCAGCCGCCATTCAAGCCTAAGATCGTAAGTTACTGGTTTATAAACCTATATTGATGGATTAAGAATAATGGGTTGCCATACTGCGATCTCGACTTTCGCAATTAGGATTGTGACCCTAACACTTCAGATTCTAATCATACTTTCCATCGAAAGAATAGAGTCACTTTGATAGACTTTAGGAAAAAAATACTGTGGTTGTAAAGTATGAAGAAAAAATATTTAATTATCATATCGTGGTTACAGAAACATCGCAAGGACGTGTCGAACTTCGACAAGCAGTTCACGCAGGAGAAGACGGAGCTGACGCCCACCGACAAGCTGTTCATGATGAACCTCGACCAGACCGAGTTCATGGGCTTCTCCTTCCTCAACCCCGAGTTTGTGCAGCACGTTTGAGCTAACAAGGTATTTCAGAACTATTTTACCTATATCATATACAGTACATTCGAAATGCGATCCTATTCCTATTAGATTTATGGCCAACGAGAAGCGACACTAAATGTGTACAGAACAGATGTGTGACCTTTGGACGTTTCTTTTTTAGAGAAGTAAAGTCTGTTGATTTATCACTCGATATACTTGCTTGTGGCTCCATCATTAACCACTCTTAATAAAAAACAATGATCAACAAAACCAAATAACAATAGTTAAATAAACGACTAACACTAACATTTTTTTAACAAATAACCACCTATGTATCACCACGAGCGCGATCAGAAAGGAAAAGAATCACTGCTATTACTAAACTTAGGTCCTTTAAGCGGGGCGTGAAAAAGCATCTCACTAAGTCGCCATAGTGTGGACCGCCATACTTTACTGTCTGCATTCGCAGCAATGAGGTGTGGTTTCTCCTACTCTTGGATTCTGCTCATGTTTTCCATCAGGCGGAGTAGAGTCACTTTGGTAGGCTATATATATAAAAAAAAAACTGCCCGCCCTAATGTTGGCAATCCCATATTGTTCTTAAAATTATTTGAAGGAAGAACGAGACATTACGTCAAATACAAAAGATAGAAAGAGATAGATAATAGATTGTTAACTCTACAGTCGCTTTTAAGGTAAATGAACTTTGTATCGCTTCTCGTTGCCATACTTTAGTTAACTTTCATTAAATTTACACAGACTTCTTACTCAAGTCACGACCGTTCCATGATGGGTCCTTTGAGACTTCTTCGACCCAACAGTCCTACTAGACTATCACAAACAGCGTTTACTATAAAACAAATTCTAAACTAGCAGCATAAGTATTCATTTAACTAACATTCAGTTTCAGTGTCACTTCTCTAACTTTCGTCAATCTTCCGCGTTTAGAAAGCCTTTTAGCTGGACGAAACTTATTTCCATAAATTTGGAACAACAGTCCAATTGACAAATATTTGTTAATTTAAACTGAAATCGATACTTATTAAATATACCTCAAAAGTGTATTTAAAATGAGATTTATAAATAAATGTGATTTTTTTTTCAGGGTTGAATATCTCGTCATTATCGAAGCTGTTTCAGTGGTGGGGCCCATGTGGTCTCAGTACGGGCTCAGCCATTTCACTCCATCTATCGACTGTCTCTGTCACTCATACGACATCGGTCGTTCGCTATCTCACTCTCGACTGTTCATTGATTGTTGATTCTTGAGGGAATGCTATCTTAGGCTCTTCAGAGGAACGTTTTGGAGGATTAATATTTGCTCATTCCCGTTGTTTTTGCTACTCTTAATTTAAGTCGGTATACCTACTTCACCATCCAGTACGACATGACTTGAGTTCGTTAAGTTTTAATTCTAACAGTTTTACTCGGTAGCAGTATTCATTTTAAAGCTGTGTTATTCTCATATCTCACTAAGGCCGGCCATATAATAAATATGGTTAATTGTTTGTAACGATATAAACTCGGTAAGATAATATAGATATAACGTAGATAATGCCTAAAATCTAATGTTTCGAACATTTAACTCATAAAAAAATATAGGCTAATTATAGTTTCAACCTTTACGTACTAATACGAAAACCAATACGGTTGGTAATAAACAAAAAAAAACTAAAAATTGATTATCGTACGGTTAGTGAGATTTACATGCCTTTAAACTCTTTGGTGGAATGAAATTAATCTCTTAGCTTCAAACAATTTAAAAAAGAATATTTCTGTCTTTATGTCATCCGCTTTCACAATTTTATCATTTTTTTTATATTCCAAAATTAAATCTGGAGAACTTGATTTTTTTATTATAACTACAATATTTATGTTTTGTTCTATTTTGAAATGTTACAAGGTATGAAATAAAAAGCCAGTAACTTTTTTGAATGTTATACTACGATACTCCATAAAAGTTGTTTGATTAAAATTAAAAAAAAAACTTAGGTACTTTAACTTCTTGAACTTCCTATTCTAAACCTAAAATGACCTAGTTTACATTACGAGCTTTACTTTCAACAACAAAAATATTAAATAGTAATCTTTATTGAGAACCTACAAATTAATTTGAACTTACCGCATCTAATTTAGTTTTCTTAGTACAAAAATCGAAAACACATTTTATTTTAAAATTAGAATTCTAATGAATCTTTTGTCTTAGTAACTGTTACCAAGAGATATTATTGCCCACTTTCTCTAATTGCTTTCAATAGAAAGGGACAACATGACTTCGCTTGGATAACGATACTCAACGTTGGCATTAATTAACTCATATTTTTAACGCAAATATTTATTTAACTGCAATAATATTCAAATGGGAATGTGATTCAACGAATTTTGGTAAGCAATATTAATTGGAATAATACTTGTTGAATTTGCTCTCTACTTATATTAACATTGGCAATACTATGTTAACTTTTTTATAAATATGAGAATCATTATCGGAATCTCGACACATTGGCAATCTCTATATCATGATCTTGGGGCCACTCGATTATATAAAATAAATGTCATTCGACCATGCAGTTTAGAACACTTTCTGTCAAATATAGTTGTCAAAATCTCTATTCGCTTGCCAATTTTGACAGATTGCGTCAAACTGTTTGGTGGATATTCTCGTTGATTTTCACGTTTTTATAACATATCAGTGTTGTTTATATTGTAAATAATGTCGTGTCGTGTGGATGGCAATATTTTTAAGTGTTTTAATATTTCCTGAGGAGATTTTAAAATTTTATATTTAGCTTATGTCATAATCGGAATTAAACCTTTCATACATACAACTGATTTATTTTTACAAATCTCACAAACTTTAAGAAATAGTAGTTTTCTTTACAAGGTTTCTAAATAATATTTATTTTCTCTTAAATATTTAAAAAGACAACTTTCTCTTTGATGTTACTTTAAAAAGGGTAAAGAATATTTAAAATTATTATTATTCTAGGAAGGGTATTTATGACGTAAGCTAAATATGTTACATTATTATATTTACAATATTTGTTATTATATATAGCTCATTATTATTTGAATCTCTACTAGTTAGTGAATATGGTTTACTGTTGACATGATATTTTATAAGATATCAAAACTGTTTTTGCCCGAAGGTATCCTTGGATTTTTTATTAAAATACGGCTGTAAAATTAAGTTTTTATTGTCTATGGTAACACGTTACATGTTTTTTTTTGGTTTAACTAGTGATTAATGATTTATTTGTATTGTATGAGCTTGACTGTTAGCTTGTATGTATGACTGCTCACTTGTGTGTATGTGTGTATGCGTGGTTTCGTTTCAATTTCATTTGTATGGATATTATACGATGTTCCTTCCGAAAATTTCGTTAATTATTCAATGATACTAAGTAGTGTTGACGTTAAACATAGAGTTTTTTACTCTTTGGTTCGAAAAGATGTCAGAAGGACATTTGACTTTGTCTCAGTTCAGGTAACTCTTTTTAAGTTTTTCGAGATTGTGTAATATCGATACAAATGTCCACAGCTCTCAGCTGTTAATAATCGTCTACTAAAATAGCCTTACTAACTTAATTAATATAATCGCTAATAAAATACATTTTAAAATCGTATATACTTCTTGCTAGATTAATTGATGTGGATTTAAAATAAAGGGGAAGCATTTGATTCTAAATTGAAATATAATAAAATGACATTTAGATGTTTTTATGTTATTTTTAGCTTAATATTAATTATTATCTTTCAGTAGAGTTTTTATTGCCACCAAATTCCAAGGTGGCGTTGCTAAACGGTGTATTTAGAAATTATTGTTTTTTTAAGCATTTTTGTGGTTATAAGTATAAATTAAGGATGCTGGCTGGATTTTTACTTCATTATTTTCTTTCTAGAAGTATTTTAATAATAGTATACAATGTATTTGTTTTATGTAATCGAAAGATTATGAACTCTATGGTTTTTTATACTTATCTTTTAAGTTTGGCAATACTCTGAAGTGTTATTTTTAGTATTGAATTTTATTTTTATTTGTTAAATAAAAGTATATTTCTCTTGTGGAAACAAGCCAGCATCGTAGGTTAATATCAGCTGGAGCGGGAGTCAACGTAGCGGGCGCTCACGCGCATCCCATACCCTCCCTACCGTCCTCCCTCTCTACTGCAGAGATACCCACCCTCTCTACTTATCTACTGCAGAGATACCCACCCCAGCTCTAGGCACGCACAGAGACGTATTCACCGCTGGAGGTACCCAGACAACTCTATTCTAGCAATACTCAGAGATACTCATTCTACATCTCTGTGCGAACATATTCCCATCTCTGCACTGCTCTCATGTGGTAAATAACGTACTCCATTCATTTGAATCTATTATAAACACTGTATACCAATTTAATATTAGCTTAACAATTAAAATTTAACGAGAGTATGACAAATGATTCTGTAATAATTATTTTACTATCAACATTATTTGATAACTATCAAATTACTATCAAATTTATATGATCATTATAAAAAAATATTATGTATACAAGTGTTTATAATACCTATACAAAAGTTTATATCCCCAACAACAAGTTCTTTAAAGTTAGAAGTAAATTGCCTCACATTTTTCTTTAAATTTGAAATATTTAAGTATCTATAAAAATAATTATATAAGATTAACAAAAAATAATTTATAAAAGCACCTTTGGAAATATAATTATGATAAGTATTGTATTTGTTGCACTAGCTTTTAAATAAACGTTTTTGCGGATTTCCAGTAATTTAAAAGCAAGATAATTTAATATAGATTGAGATGGTAAAAATGAAACCTTGTCTTTGAACATGGTTGTTTATGACGTGGTGTGTTAGTACACAAAGAGAGATAGAATTTAATGTAACTCCTTTTTGCTTAAACTGCTACACTGGAAATTAATTATACATCGAGGTGATAATAAACAAACTTACGAAGAACATCTTAAATTCAAAACATTTGTTTTATGAAGTGGGGATCACAACACCAGTATGGCATACAATATTCTAAAATATTTCCATATGAGTGCCCTTCTTTAAGAGTGGAATTAATTTGATTTATACATTTTATTGAAAAAAAAATTACTGAACAAATCTGTTGCCTGTGCTGTTTTATTTTTTTTCGTCTAAGAAAGGAGGTATATTAATATCTACAAATATCCAAGTATAGTGTAGTAGTATCACACTAATTAACATTATTGTAAAGACCACCAAACACCAAACCAAATATATTAATATATATCGTTATTGTAACTTATACTCGTAATTCTTTATTAACTTCTAATTAGTGTCTGCTAGCTTACGCCTTCTCACCCTATTTAACTCTGACTTGGTCAATAATAGATATAGTAATATATTAAAAAGTTTAAAAAACTTTTAGCTATTTATTTAAATGTAACCGTTAATGTAAGATCTCACTTGTAAATATGGCATAGTCGCTATGTTTTAAGCTTCCACGAACGCGGTTCTTACTTAGACCCGCCGTTTCAAAGTGAGGTTATGTCATTGCTTGAGTGGAATTTCCTTCTGGTCATACTCTATAAGTTCTTTCCATAAAGCTCGTTTACAAGTTAACCTTAACTTAAGAATATATTTAAAAAAAAACGCAAACATTCGAACAATTTTGCTTTGTATGCTTTATAGTTTAATTTTATTCAGTGGCAACACTAAACATTCATTTCATAGCCGTTAATTTAAATACTTTGTTGTTCCATTGGTCGTTGAGAAGTTAATTAATTGGGTTTAAGTATGGATTCAGTCCATTGTAAAAGTATGTTTAGTATTAAATAGTTATTGTATGTGTTCAGTGAGAATTAGTTATAAATATCTTGATATTATTTAGCATAGACTATGGTATTGTTAGAGTTAGGTTGCTCTTCCTGACAATTTTCTACCCTTAAATGTAATTACATAAAAATATTTATGTAATAAATATATTATAAATGTTTGCAATTTGAAGCAACATGGGTATTGAGAAAAATGCATAGACATTATATGTATATGTTTCGTCGCAAGCGTTTGGCTGTGGAACTATTTAGAAAAAAATATGTCTATGGTCATATGACAGCTTAGATTTTTTTTTAATTTAAAAACTTTGAAACCCTGTCGCTTGAGGCTGGAGGTTATGTTAAAAGTTAACTTCATAAAATATGCATTTTAATGGAAATGTGTTGGTTTTTATATATCATAAATAGGCCTAACATCATCTTTCTATAGTATAAGCCCGTAGTTGATACAGGTCTTTTGAAATATTTTACTAATGAATATTCGAATGTTTAAAGTTTTACAATGACAATGTAGCTAACTGCACCAACACCAGTGCCAAAAGTATGTAAATATTTTTCCATAATATTTAGTATTATATTGAATATTGTTACCGTACATTATATCTTAGCACCTTATCTTAGAATCATTTGTTATCTTTAATTAATTAGTGAAAATCGTTATATACCAAAAAATAATAAAAAAAAACACCTTCCAGATAAAAGACTAAAATGGATTATTTAAATTTCTGGAAATCACTAATTAACTAAAGAAAATTATCACTTCAAATTGATAATGCCTATATTATGTATACATTATGCACGTGCTCATAACTTATATGAAATCTTGCTTTTTTGTTGTTTAAAACTGCGATTTACTAAAATAATAATGATCGACCCAAAGGAACAAATATTCAACTCTAATTTACATAACTGCTACTATCCTGTTACAAATCTGCCAACAAATTACCTTTTAATAGTTCCTTGTGGCAAACTTTGAATAACGCTGTTGACTGTAAAATATCATATTTTTTATTTAATTACTAGGTAAACAATATTTATCGTTGACAACACCGCGACTACTTCTGTGATATGTATCATCCTTTCACAAATTGCTATGAAGAGTTGCCTAAGCTTCAAAACTATAATAACTAATTAATTATAAATTATAATAATAACTGTCATATGATATAATCTTTCATTCATTTATCGAGAAACCAATGTGCCAAAAAATATTATTTTCCAAAGTAATTTTCTTCGCAACCAATCATAAAGTATAAGCAACTCTTCGAATTTTTTATCGGTCTATTCAAAATGGCGCCAAGTAATTGTCTATGATTATATCAAAAGCGCGCGAATAAAAAAAAACACCATGTTTGAAACGACCTATTATGTATTAATGTACACTTCCAATTTTCCGTTCTAAAATCGTCGCTCTCACTAGATATAGTTAATAATTATTAAAATTTTGAATTTTAACCAATTTGCGAGAATACGATCATGATTGCACGTGGGCGCTTTCATTGATATCACTTGTGTTCGTCAGCATGCGATCATGATTAATAAGATTTTATTGCATATTCTATTATTAATATCGATAGCGTAGTAACAGTATTTCGATTTGTAGTATTAAATTTGTCATTTTCAAGGATTTTTGGGGCGTGTAGGCAATGTAAGCACGTGCCATCGAGTGTTTCACTCGACAGATCTGTACGCGGGATCTTTGATTGTATGGATTCTCTCGATAGTGAATGTCGATTGTACTCAACAATATAAATTTCTAATCCATTAGATTATCTGTGTTTTATTTAAACATCCCTCATAAAATGAAAATATGTTTTTATTTTAATAACATTTCTATTTTTACATTCAATCATAATATTCATTGTGTTTACGGCATTGATAGAACTTAACAAATAATTATTATTTTTATGTTATTTTATTTATATTCGTATTATATAATTCGTATACTATGAAATCACACAATAGTCAATTATATAGCGTACGTTGACGCTCCGACGTAATGCATTCAACCCTCCCCGCCTCGTCTTGGGGGTTGCAAGTTCAGTACGGTGTCGCAGCGCATCGTGTGATTTGCCACAAATATTTCTACAGGAGTCGATGCAGGTACACCATTCTGGCGCCGTGCAGCACTAAGTAAGATATACAGGTTCATTCCGGTGACGCTGATGTTCTTAAAACACAAATTATCTTAGTATTTAGTTGTTAAAAAAGATTAAACTACAATTTAATCTCCTTTTCTCCTCTCATCACTTGGCTTAGCATCTGGTTGCAGAGTGCTGCGTAGGGGTTCAATTCCACAACCTGGAATAAAGATACATATTATGTAACCATTAATTACATAGAGATGAATAGGAAACAGCGAAAAATGGAAAAAATCTTTGGATTATTTCATTTAAAGATGCTGGTAATTGACGAAGTACCGCTTAGAAAAAAAAACAATCAAATTGAGAACCTTCTTTTTGATGTCGGTTAAAAAGACTTGAGGCGTCTAACCTATCCAATTTGTATTTTACACCTCTTAGATTGAAGAGTGTTTTAGGGTTTCTGACTCCTGTGTTTTAATATCTACAAGGAATTAAATGGTTACCCCGAGTGGGTCCTATCGAGTTTGTGATTAACATATCGCATTTTTGAGAGCTGAAGGCCTTGTGAGTAGCTTTTTTTTTAAAAAAAAGACAACTTCCACGTTAAGAATATAATTCATGTGTCGCGAGGGATTTTACAAACATACATAAAACGGACACAAAGAACACCCAGATTCGGAACAAGATTTCGTGAATCACACAAAGTGTTGTCCCACAAGACCAGATAAATTGTTATAGTATTATTATATGTAATGTTTTTACTGTAAACGGGACTTATTCGCGATAATATTAAAGGTTACGCGTTAATATTATCGCGAATAAGTCCCGTTTACAGTAAAAACATGAGTATGTGTAAAAGTCGCGAAAGTTTAAAAACAATTATATGTAATGCCAAGTCATATTGCTTTCGATGAATTACTAACCTGCTTTTTGGCAAAACTACTGCCCAATTTAGCAGCTTCAGTGAAAGCTTGACGCGCATCGTCGTTTGCGTCTCTCTTGCGCAGGAGCACGCCGCGCTGACACAACGCCAGTGCACGAGCGCGGGTCTTCTTACCAACTGTTAGTTTTAGCGCCATGTCTAAATCTAACATAGCATCTGAAACAACCAGTGCTTGGTCATGTTAGGCCTAAGGGAACAAGAAGGATGAACGTGAACCAATACCGAATGGGTTGAAACTCTGCCCAAGATAAGGCCAATAGGTAGTAATTGCCAATCTACTACGATCCAACAAATGTCTTGACAGGTATTCTATATTATAAAAATACTAAACATCCAACGTTGACTATTATCTATGTACCTACCATATTGTGACCAAAACGCTGTAATAGTCATTTGAATTGCTAGTACAGTTATACTTCAAAATTAACTACAAGAGTGTGTGTAGGTATGTTGTAACATCGAGAGTAGATTTTAAAACGATTTTTCATCATTAAACATATCATCACATCAACGGCCTTTAATAGTACATTCCTGGACATAGATCTCTCTTTAGAAAGGAGAGGTTGGCCAGCTACACCGAACTCTTCAGACGGGTTGGTATACCTATAGGATTTGTGTCAAGTTTTCTTACAGTGTTACTGTCCTGCGTAGTTTACGCTTTCACTCGCCTCATAAGGTGGTCTCAATCAGTATTTTTAAACCTTTCCCACATGTATATGGTGTAAGTAAGTATATATGTATCATATAAATATAACATACCATCATCTTTCTGCATTAGTCGTAACAATTGGGCCCTGTCATTGTACGACGCTGCGCGCTCAGGCGCAGTTTGAACACCTTTCGACAGGACTTCTAAAGCCTCTTGCAGTTTGCCTGCTTCAGCTAGCAACACTCCTTGGGCGCACAACGCGGAGGCTTCCTTGTAGTTATCTGTGGCAGGTTCTGAAATAAAGAAGTTTAATAAAACAGAAAAATTATTTGTTTTTACAGATTAACATATAGATAAAGAATTAATAATTATTATTATTATTATTATATTATTAGATAAAGAATTACAGAGTGATCACTAATCCTGCCTGCAACTTTTTAAAATCATCCTTCCCTTGCATTGGTGACGCTCATAATCTAGTTTTGTATATATGAATAATAAAAGCATGCGGATTTACGAATTTTTTTTAAAAACTGTAACATAACTCAAAATATTTTTTCAATAAACTAGAGACCCGACGTAGCGAAGTAAATGTTTATAGATATAACACATACAAACTTTCCTATTGGATCACTTCATTAGGTATTGAAAACTGCATTAACATATGTTATGTAGTGTATATAAAAAACAAAGTAAATTTAACCGATTTTCAAAAAAAGAGGGAAAGCTTTTACATTCAAACTGTAACGTATTTGTTATAAAGTTCTTTTCTTTATTTCCAAAATACAACATCATAACAACTATTGGATAAAACTCAGCATTTTAATCGTCAATAAATGCAACGAAATAATAATTAAGTAGAAATTAAAACAGATATATAGTTACATTACCCTTGACAAGTAATACATATTCATGAGATAGGTATACATACCATCGTCTTCTTCAACAAACTTATCAGTTTCAGCATCCTCAACAATATCTCCAATAGTAGCAGTAGGGTCGAATATGCTCCTCAAGACAGCCTTGTCCCTCTCACTCAAATGTTCCAAAGAGGCCATCTTGACACTACCGATCTGTATCAGACCTTGTTGATAAATAACAGGTTGTGCGTGCGTCGAACAAACTTGTTTTTGTATGTTGAATAATATCGCTAATAGGTAGGGTTGTGTTCTGACTCGGTTCTATTAAATAGAGGACTGATTAAAAAAGCCTTTCGACCGTATGGTACCTACCTACCTTACAACCTATCTATTAAAAGAACACGAGAAAGGACCGGATCCTAAAATTTTAATTAGAAGTCCTCGTAGTCATGATCAGTAACGAGATTTTTGTTTCAAAAACGTTAAAATTAAAGTATTTTTATTATATTTAAAAAGTTTTATAATAAATAATTATGTATGACTTTATGAATAAATTATTATAGATTAACATAAATTGCGTTATGGGTTCTCGAATATGGTCATTTTTGTAATTACCTTTATCGGTACCTTTAGGTACGTAGCTATAAAATACCAAAATCTATACATTTTCCAAATTCGAAAATTTTTGCAATAACAGAACTTGAACTCGCTGTGTTTCCTGGTGTACTCTTTGATCTACCACTTTTGTACATTATGACACATACAGTACTACATGGGCGTACCCAGCATCTGGCCTAGGGGGGGGCAATTCAAATTTCTTAGGTCGGATCGTCCGCGGCTGTTTTGTCATACACACTACTCAAATACACCTACATGAAACATTAGGGTATATGTAGTGAGCCTTCCAAAAGACCGTACCACGGCGTCATATGCGACGACCAACAGTTGCACGCGGAAGGTTGCACGCGGAAGGTGGTACACGCGACAATAAGTTACTGGCACGGCCAATGTGGTCCCTGGCAAAAGGAGTGCAGCCTAAGGGCTACAAGAGGGGCGAAGGGACTGCTGTCGGCTGTTCCTAAACTACTTGGTAGCGGTCAACGCCGAACACCGGCAACCGGTCAGTCCGACCCGCAGACGCCGATTTTCGGGAGCGGGGGCCTTCTCCTAGTTTGGAAAGTGGCCAGGAGAAGAAACCTACATAAAAATCATAGAAGCAAAAGTGGCCTAGGCCACACGCAAAGAGCTACCTCTCCAGGTGGCCTTCTGTTGGCAGAGGGCAGGTGCGAGAGTTACGTCGGAACGACACTTTATGGGGCCGACGGGGTTGCCGTCGAAGATTCCATATGGAGCCACTGACGGTGATCACTGCCGAACTCCGGTAACCGATGGGCCCAACCCGTATACGCTGAGCAATCGGGAGCGGGAGTCTTCTCGAACGGGGAGGAGGGTGGAGAACACCGCGTGAAAAAAAAGCTCTTTAAAAAATTACTCCTAACCCAAGCTGAGGGAGCCCTGCGAAGAGGTTTACGGTTGGGTGGATATGCCAGCCGCTAGGGCAACACAACGTTAGCTCACGTATAAGAGCAAAACCATTATGGACGTGACTCAAGAGAATATATTCCCCAGGAGGGTACCGGCCGCGCCGCGGACGGAGAATCCCTCGGCACTCCAGCGTCAGCCTCAACACTGGAGTGTTCTGCCCACCGTATTCTGGGGGAGCGCAGTTACGTACACAAGGGTGTCCGAGTCCGGGTACATCAACCAGGGCGCACAAGCCCAGTTTTGTGCGTTCCAGGACGCCGAGCCCGGTATCTTCTCGCGCCCAATCAAGGGAGCGCTTAGGAGAAAGAGGTAGCGCAGGGCAGGCGGCGACGATCGAGCGTCTGCCTATGGAATCCCTTAATCAAGGGTCCAGGGTTGCAGAAAGGAGATTCAGAAGAAAGCGATGATTGGCTCTCTGCTCTGTTTCCTCGCGGTCACCACAAACCCGTAAACCGAAACCGAAGAGCACGTCAGATAAAAATAAACCGACCCAAGAAACTTGCACTGCGAAACGGCACAACAAGGGGTAGAAAGAGCAGTGAAAGTGGAACAGGGATCGAGACGAAGCGTGATGACGCACCGAGTCCATCTTGGTTGCGGCGGAGTTGAGGAGCCAACCCGTCGCCGATATCGACTCTAGTATCGAGGAGTCCTTTTCGGCGATCGAGAAGGCCTTCCAAGGGACGAAGGGAGTCAAAGGTGGCTAAAGGGCTGCCGTCACAGCTTTGAGGACCATCAGGACCGGAGTGTCGGAACTCTATAAAAGAGCCGATGAGTCGGCACTGACAGACGCAGTGGGGAGGCTACACAGAGAGAACAAGGCGCTACGCTCTGAAATAGCTTACCTCCGAAAGGAGGTGGAAAAGCTACGCCGTGGGGACCCAAACCCCCATCAAAACACCCAGGCGAGCTCCATTACTGCCCGAGGTAAGACCACCAAAGCAGCGTTCTCAAAACAGAGCAGCTTTCCGGACCGAGACCAATTCGCGTCCATGTTGGACCGTGTTCTTGCTGAGGTCCTAAAAAAGATGATAGGAGGCCAGTGCCCAGGTACGAAGAACTTGTTGCTTCCAGCCTTTAGTCCGGGGACGGAAGTGGCCACTGGCGTGGAGTCGTCCAAAGCCAAAAAGAAGAGTAGGAGGAAGAATGGTCAGTGGGCTATACAGATGTCGCAAGCGTCAGTATCGCTATCCCCTGCGCAGGAGAGGCAACAGCCGACAGCGGCCCCATTATCGAGCGAGACGTGAGTCCCTTGGTCGAAAGATCAAGTCCAGGAAAATAGGAGAGACGCCCCAGTCAGGGCGACGGGCTGCTGCTCACCGCCACCGACTATTAAAAGGGTTATGCCGCGACTTCCAACAATAACGGCTGTCACAGTCTCCGTACATCCTGGCTCGGAGACGACAATAGCTAAGCTGATGGAGAACGCGAGGCACCAACATCGGATTGGGTGATCTTGGCATCACAGGTGGTCTCCGCACTAAACGAGCTATGACCGGCGCCCTGATCCCCTTGAAGGAAAGCGCCGCTTCAGAAGACAAACTGACTGCACGCCTGCATGATGTTCTGTCTGACACGGATGCTATTATTGCGTGTCCGTGTAGGGCAGGAGACATACGGGTGATGGACCTGGAGGTGTCAATCACTCAAGCTGAAGTCACCAGGACTGTAGCAGCGGCGGAGGAACGTGCAATCTCCGATGTCAAAGCCGGAGACATACGTGCCTCCCCGTCACGACTGGGCACGGCCTGAGTTCGCTGTCCACCTGCCTCTTTTCGCAAAATAATGAACGCTAAACGGTTACAGGTGGGCTGGGTTTTGGCCAGGACAGAGGCACTGCTAGCACGCCCGTTACAGTGCTGCCGGTGCCTTGAAAGGGGACACGTGAAAGCTAAGTGTCCTAACGAGACAGACCAGGGTGCGAGATGTTACGTGTGCGGTGACACAGGTCACGTGACACGAACATGCACAGCGAAAACGCCGAAATGCTCGGTCTGATCGGACCTTAGCCATCCCGCGAATCATCGGCTAGGGAGCAAGAAGTGCTCCCCGCCGAGTAAAAAGAAAAGGGGGCCTCAGACGGCAACCGCCCCAGCCCGTGCTGACACCAGTCAAAACTTATCGGCTGCAGGAGGGACACAGCTGGAAAACAGTCCGATATAGGAGGCAATGGAAGCTTAAAAATTCGCGTCCACCCATAAATTCTTGTGGGAACATGAACCACTGCCGCGCAGTACAAGACCTGCTTATGCAGACGATCGCTGAGCAATCGGTTGCGGCGGAGCCATATTACGTCTGGAATCATCCCCGGTGGTTTGGTTCGGATGATGGAACTGCCGTTCTAACGCTCGGCTAAGTTCGGTATTCTTCGTCCGCCATCGTCGTGCGCGGTTTTATGGCGATTGCACCGTGCATTTTGCCAGTGTCTACTGCGTAGTTTATTTAAAAGTTAGAGCATAAAGCCACGTATTCATTAGTAAACATTTGTTAATAAACACTGTTTATAAACTGTTCATAAATAGTGTTTCATAATGTTTCATCATCTCTGTAAACAGTTTATAAACAGTTCATGAACATAGATGATGAAACATTGTTTATGATACGTGTTGCCGTGCTCCCCACTACGAGTGGAGAGCAAGACGAAACATCTAGTTTTTAAACAAAAGTCAACAGGTGTGGACGTGTTTTGCGCAAGTTTATAAACATGGAGGTAATGTGGTCCAACAACCAAATTTCGATGCTTATAGAGCTTTATCACCAACGTAGTATTCTTTCTCAATAGGATGCCGAAATTTCGTTTCTTTTTTTTATTGATGGTCCAATCAATCTTAATAACATTTCAAAATCAGTTGGTGACATTCTGGTGAAGTTCTGAAATGACCCATCAAATCCGCGGAGGTCATTAAATATATAACTTCTATTTAACAAATAGTTTCGAATAGTCCCACCACCTTTTCTTCTTTTTTTTCGATTAATGCTCTTGTGAATTATTATGTAAGCAGCAGAGAGCATCACTACCTCCTCGGGCGACATCCTGTAAACAACTGACAAGTGTGGACGGCCAAGTTTCAGAAACATGTGTTTATTGTAAACTTGTCATAAACAGTTTATCAACAAATGTTTACTAATGAATACGTGGCTTAAGGCCCCGTTTATACTTTGATTAGTAATTAGGCGAGTTCATACATGTTTTGCGAGATTTCCAGGGGGGGGCAGCTGCCCCTCCCTGCCCCCCCCCTGGGTACGCCCATGCAGTACTATCTGCCTTTATAACAATTGTGTACAATACCTATTTATCTAGGAACCATATAATTAAATAACTCGTAAACCTTAGAATCAATCAACTTTACGGCTTTACGGCACTAGAACTAAATATAAATAAACATACAGTGATCGTGTAATTTAATAGAAGTATTATTATTTGTACAATTATCTAATGTCCGACTGGTTTCTCATGCATATTTATTAAATGGCATATCAGACCTACTTGTAATTCCGCTCAATAATGTCATTAGACCGACAAAAACATAAAAGATAAAATCTAAAGGTACATAAATATGTATTTTACAAAATGTTATGGCATAGACACCGCTATTGCCACATTTTTCAAGAGATTCATTATTGCCTTTTAATTTACATTAGCACTTTCATTTTCGTTTACATAACTACACTTAAATTGATCTTTAAAAATAATTAACAAAACTTGCTTTTGAGATTTGAAAAGTGCAAAGAATACAATCACGAGCCCTGGATTTCTCGTGTTTAGAAAAATACGAGCCCTTGACTCCTAATGTTCTTTCACGCCTTAAATTGGTTGACTTGACATTATAAAGTTGAATGAAGGCAGTGCAGTCAAAGATCAACAAATCAAAAAGTGCCCTGGATTATGTAAGTGAAAATCATTAGGAGACGAGGATATAGGCCAAAGGGGTCGGCTATTCAAAATGGCCTCAACTTGTGCGAACAAAGTAGACAATTCTTCATACAATCATACGATGGATGCGTGTTCCCCATTACACGGCCCCGGCCGGCCCGAGGGGAAAATAAAAAAAATAAAACTTCACCCATGGACTTATGGCTTCGCGAAATCATTTTTAAAATTACGTCCGTTATCGCATAAAATCTCAAGAGGCTTACCACGTCGAGATATGAATCGCCGGAGAGACTGCTTCTGTCTACAGAAAGACCATAATAGACTACGATTATGGTAATGAAAATAAACTCTAAGTCTCTCAAAATGTCATACAATCTCTTTCACTAAAAACAAAAAGAAACTAATTTTCTAAAATTCAATCAATAATTATACATTAGCTAATTTAAATGTAATCCGTGATCAAGGTGGTTTACTGGATTCTGCCTTGCATTTCGATAAACATATTAACGGCATAATTAACAAGGCCTACACGATGTTTGGCTTTGCCATAAGAGATTCACGGGACTTCGTTCGACCCTCTACACTTCTGATGTTGTACAAAATTATAATAAGATCACAATTGGAACATGCCGTTTCACTCTGGAGTCCATATTAAGTTAAGTATTTACACTGTCTAGAGACGGGTTAAAAGAAGTTCAGGCATTCTCGCGTCAGCTACCCTGAACTCTTAAATAAAAATATCATCTCCTTAGAATCTAAACGTATACTACTGGATGTCATGATGATGCATGGATTTTGCAATAACAGAGTTAACAGTAGTTTAGTTACTAGTAAATTATGATGAGTACATAGAGTACCTCGTACTGTCTGTCGGCGCGGCGTGGGAAATTGAGTTTCCAAGATGTTCTATGCAGGCACCAGCAGGACTAATGCCTTGATCACACGTACCGAGCAAACGGGCGAGACAGTGCTCTCGGCCGAGTACTCGGTGAGTATAAACATATGCCTTGATCACACGTACCGAGCAAACGGTCGAGACAGTGCTCTCGGCCGAGTACTCGGTGAGTATAAACATATGCCTTGATCACACGTACCGAGCAAACGGGCGAGACAGTGCTCTCGGCCGAGTACTCGGTGAGTATAAACATATGCCTTGATCACACGTACCGAGCAAACGGGCGAGACAGTGCTCTCGGCCGAGTACTCGGTGAGTATAAACATATGCCTTGATCACACGTACCGAGCAAACGGTCGAGACAGTGCTCTCGGCCGAGTACTCGGTACATATAGACATAGCGGCAGAACGAAGTGGCGAAACAGTAGCTCAGCGTCCGTTCTACTTACTAGGCCGAGTGTCTACCAAACCATCATCGTGTGTAGCACCAAAATCAGATCTCAACATCCATGATCTTGTCCAAATCCGGCGTTGATCTTTTTCCAACGTGATATTTATGGTAGCCATAAAAAGGAATCAGACAGACAGGCAGAGTTAATTTCGAATTTTTGTACTTAATTAAAACAACAATTTGTAAATCACGTTTTGTCCCATGAATCGCATGAATGAATTTGAATCCACAACACTCAGCGCAGTAGAAAGCAGCAAGGTGACCTCTTAAACCATTTCGCCAGCCGTGCTAAGTACATCGCCGGCTTAGTATTATGAAACCAAAGCATTTTGAATAGAACGAATATATTAATTTCTCTGTACAATTAAGCTAATCGAAATGTAAATACGAAGGCCTTGGTTTTATAAAATATTCTTTAATACTCCAGGTAAATAATTTTTAGGGTTCCGTAGCCAAATGACAAAAAACGGAACCCTTATAGATTCGTCATGTCTGTCCGTCTGTATGTCCGTCCGTATGTCACAGACACTTTTTTCCGAAACCATAAGAGCTATACTTTTGAAACTTGGTAAGTAGATGTAATCTCAGCTACCAAGAAAGATATAATTAATTTAACAGAGTCTAATCATAGACTCTATGATTAGACTCTGTTAAATTAAAAAATTAAAATCTCTTATATCCATTAATGAAAAAGTAGGTTGTAAATTTATTATATGTGGTCTACCTTACTCACAGTCTGTATCTGATATACACAACAAGCACATACAGAGCTTGAATTTGTTATTATACAACGCGACTTACCAGTATGGTAAGTTTATACTATTTTTCGACACGAATAAATTTATTCGTAACTTTATTTTAACAAAAAATACTATGTATTTGTCTTCTATTTATAAGCGACAGGTTGCTAAATTATTAGCATTTAATATACACGTTGACTCTGGTACAAATTGTGTATCACAGCAATCTTTTAATGTATATGCTGACTCTGATACAAATAGTGTATCAAAGCAATCGCTTTTTTGTGCCAATTCTGCTAGGATCAATAATGTAACTCCTAGTTTAAACTAGTAAATGAGACAACGGATAAGCGAACTGGTAGTCTAACCATAGTACACCAAAATATTCAGGGCTTATCTGGCAAATTTCAGGAAATAGAATTATTTTTAAAGACCCACCTTGTTGATGTTTTCTGTCACAGAACACTGGTTAAAAAACGATGAACTGATTTTTAATAATGAATATTATAGTATGGTAAGCAAATTCATCAGGAAGAAAGCTATACATGGTGGCTCTATGATTTTTGTTTCTAATAGTGTGAATAGTAAAGAACGCAAGGATATTATTGCTCGTTCTGTCGAGCGTACTATAGAACTCTCATGTGTTGAATTATAGGAGCATATTATTGTTTGTGTTTACCGTCCACCACAGAGTGACTTTAATTTATTCGAGAATATAATGGAAGATGTACTTAAAGTACTTAGTTATGATAAAAAGCATGTAGTAGTATGTGGTGATTACAACGTTAATATACTAGAACAGTCACCTATGTGTATTAGATTATGTACTTTATTTAAATCTTTTAATTTAAAACATTTGTTTTGTACACCCACAAGGATAACATCACATTCTGCTACTTGCTTAGATAATATTTTTTGCAACTGTAGTTATTATAATGAGGTTATATTGAGTGATTTAACATCCGATCACTGTGGACAGAAAGTCACTTTTCCTATTCATACAGTGGCTAAAGTAAATAAGATCACCTGTAGGCCAATGAGTACAGCTCGCCTAAACAAATTTAATGAAAATGTTTCTGTACGTATCACCAATATAGATTTTAGTCAGGATGATCCGAACTACCTTTACGCGTCTTTGTTTAACATGATCAAATCGGAATTTAATAACATATTCACAACTAAGACTTTTTATAAAAATATAAAAATTAGCTTTTGTGATTGGGCAACTACTGGCATACAAATAAGTAGAGCTAAATTGTATGAATTGTATGGCATGAAACAATATAATTTTGACCATAAGTTTGTTCAATATGTTAAAAATTATTCCAAAGTATTTAAAAAGACTTGCGCTGCTGCCAAGTCTTTATATTTAGGTAAAAATATTAAACAAGCAGAGAATAAAATTAAAGCCACTTGGAACATGATTAATGCTGAATCTGGGCGGGTCAAGCCACGTGAACATAATTTTGGATTAAGTATTGGTAGTAAAACTGTAACTGACAATTTAGACCTAGCGCAAACATTTAATAATTTCTTTGCTGATATACCTAAAAATGCAACCAGCTCCTTAAGATCATGTCCGGTTGATGCTCAATCACTTATGAGAGGCAGTGTGAAAGAGTGTACTGTACCATTCAGTTTTAATTTTATAAACCCCACTGACATAATAAAAATATTTAAGTCAATTAATTGCAAAAAGACAGCAGATTTATGGGGTATTTCTGTTAAATTAATCAATGGCATTATTATTAAGATAGCACCACATTTAGCAACAATATTTAATCGATGTGTTGATACCGGTGTGTTTCCTGATTTGATGAAACACAGTAAAGTAATTCCTTTGTTTAAAGCCGGTTCAAAAAGCGACCCTAGTAATTTTAGACCTACTTCTATTTTACCAGCTATTAGTAAAATCTTTGAAAAAGCCATACTAATGCAATTAGAAACACATTTTAATTCTAATAATCTACTGCATAGTGAACAATATGGATTCACAAAGGGTCGCTCAACAGTAGACGCAGGCTCTAAACTACTTAAACATATATATAGTGCCTGGGAAAACTCGCAGGACGCCATTGGTGTTTTCTGCGATCTCTCAAAAGCATTTGATTGTGTGATGCATAGTACACTTCTGCTGAAACTTAGGCATTATGGTATAACAGGTACAGCGCTTAATCTTGTTGCTTCTTATCTTAGTGATCGAATACAGTATGTTGATATTAATGGAATAAGGTCCTCCGGATCACCAGTGAGTATGGGCGTGCCACAAGGCTCAATTCTGGGTCCTTTTTATTTTTGGTCTATATAAACGATTTGCCATTTTTTACTAGTAAGTTAAGCGATATTGTTCTATTTGCTGATGACACTTCTCTTATATTCAAAACCAATCGCAAAAACGATTACTCTGACGAAGTAAATAGGTCCCTCGCATTAGTCCTTGACTGGTTTACATCAAATAACTTGCTTTTGAATTCTAAAAAAATCAAATGTATTAAGTTTAGTTTGCCAAATGTAAGGAATATCAGTACAAATCTAGTTTTAAACAATGAAGTTATTAATTTTGTTGATTCAACGGTTTTTTTGGGAATTACTTTAGATAGTAAGTTACAGTGGGGCGCCCAAATATCGTGTCTCGCAGGGAAACTCAGTTCTGCAGCGTATGCTGTCAGCAAAGTCAGACAGCTTACGGATGTGGAAACAGCAAGGCTAGTATATTTCAGTTATTTCCACAGCGTCATGTCGTATGGCATTCTGCTATGGGGCAAGGCAGCTGATATTCAAACAATTTTCATTCTCCAAAAACGTGCAGTGCGTGCGATTTACAAACTAGGTGCACGAGTTTCCCTTAGAGAAAAGTTTAAAGAGATAGGCATTATGACAGTTGCATCACAATATATATTTGCAAACATTATGTTTATAAAACAAAATATGCATTTATATCACAGGAATAGTGACGTTCACTCGGTGAACACGAGACATAAGCATAAATTAGTAGGTCAATATCATAGGCTACATAAAACGCATAATTCATTTATGGGTCTTTCCGTGCGATTTTTTAATAGGTTACCAGCTAGTGTTATGAGTCTATCAGTGGAAAAGTTTAAAAATGTAGTCAAAACTTATCTTATACGTAAAGGTTATTATACAGTTGACGAATTTTTAAATGATAAAGAAAAATGGATTTGACTACTTGCTCCTTATCATTTTATTCTACTCATGTGAATGTTGTTATCACACTGTTTAAGAGCATGATTTTACTTTTGTAAGTAAAGATTTTACGTGACGAATAAAGGCCATTCTTCTCTTTCTTTTGATCTTATAATTAATATTTTATATTTAATCTTTCGTTACCAGTAATTTGGCCAATATTTGAGCACATATAGTTTTTACCTTTGTTGTAAGTAGATGCTCCTACTATGTTGTACCCACTGAGGCTGTTGTTTTTTTTTTTTTTTTAAATTAGCTTATGTTCTAATTTTTAATCACTATAATTTGCATCAGTCCTCTAACATGGTGTATAGTATATTAGTGGCAGCACCTTACCCCCATATCAGGTTTATAAACATTAAAATTATGTAAACATTGGCGATTTGAAAGGAGTGGCCGCGAGTTTTTATTGCCATGTTCTTTTCTCCGGCTCTACCTATTGTTTGCGAACATGGCATAAATGTACATGTAGAATCTTGACCTGTCACAAGAGATGTATTGCATCCTAAGTGAATAAAGAATTTTGAATTTGAATTTGAATAATCTGTGAACCGCACTAAGATTTTCACATAAAAATAGAAAAAAAACAATACATTTTGGGGGTCCCCATACTTGGAACTGAAACTCAAAAAAAATTTTTTCATCAAACCCATACGTGTTTGATAGGTGTTCCCCATCTATGGATAGGTGTTCAAAAATGATATTGAGGTTTCTAAAATCTTTTTTTTTTAACTGAATAGTTTGTGCGAGAGACACTTCTAAAGTGGAAAAATGGGTGTCTCCCCCTCTAACTTCTAAAATAAGAGAGTGATAAAACTAAAAAAAATATATGTTGTACATTACCATGCAAACTACCAACGAAAATTGGTTTGAACGAGATCTAGTAAGTAGTTTTTTTTGAATGCGTTATAAATCGTAAACCGCAATTTACCTTTCATTCAATCAATACACTATTATAAAAACATCGATCTAAGTTACAACGAATTACAAGAACTTTTATATGATGTTAGGGAATAGGGTTCTGAAATCAATCATAATGGAACATAGATTTAAAATTTTATCTAATAGATATATTTTATGTTTACTTATTATTTCGTTGTTTGAACGAAGTTTTCCAAATAAGCGTATTTCACAAGTTAGGCCTCTATAACTTTAACATTGTTTTTTGGGGAGGGCGGGACGCTCGTTTTTTGCATTTTTATGCGCTTTAAAGTTGAATAACTCCCAAACGGATACATTAATCGGAAAACAGTGCTAGCAAACTAGCTTTTATAGAGGGAGGATGCCGTTCTTTTCATGCCTTTTAAAGTGATATATCTTGCAAACCGATTCGTAAATCAAAAAATTGTATTAGCAACCTTGAAAAGCTATCTAAATTCTAATGATACCCCACACGATGAGGTAGACGCGAGAAAAAAATCATCCCTACTACGTATAGGGGAGGTACCCCATATAAAAATATTTTTCGTAATTTTATTGTAGTACTTTCTCAACGTAATTAAAACATATATTCATGCAGTTTTATTTTTATAGCACCAACCCCGTTAGGGCGTATACATGACGGTGAACATGACAAATCTATAAGGATTCCGAGTCATGAACTACAGAACCCTAAAACGTTGAGCTTTCGGACTTGCCATGTTATTGAAGTAAAGGAGTGATATGTAGCTAACAACTATACTTACTGATATTTTAAATTCAAAAGTAACTGTTTGTTTGTAGCCTTTTCACGCCAAAACTATTGAAGCTATACATATAAATGAAATTTTGTAAACAGATAATCTAGACCCTGAGGAAGCACATAGAGTACCTTTTACCGACGTCATACACGCGAGCGGAGCCAGGGGTGACAACTAGTTAGAAATAAAATGAAATAGTAGTGATGAAATAAGTTATAATGAGGAGAAGTGATATGTAAAAAACACTTTATTTGTATATATACATTAGTTCCAACATTTTGTTCAGAAGACACCTCATTCTTTACATTTGTCTAACTAAGAGTATTTGTACAGAATTCCATGAGTTCGTATGAACAATAAATTTAATGAAACATCTCCTCGTACAAAACACTACACTACGGATAAATCTTAAAAATAATCAAATATTTTTTATAATAATGTACAGTTCACACTATTCGATACACGGATCCAAAATATATAAATTGGAATTGAAAATATACAGTAGATTATAAGTTTTGTTACCTTAAGTAATTTACGAACGACATTCAATGTAAGCTACAAAACCAATAGAGATTACATTGAATATTTTTTTTTTTATTTAATTGAAAAGTAAAATGTAATTGAGTTAGCCACTGCTGGGGCAAAGCGTTACCTGAATTCAATGACAAGAACACGTTATAAAGGGACTTATCTCTTTCAAGCAAAATTTTAATTTAAGTTTTTCTTATTTACCTCAAAACTCCATTGTTCAAGATTTTTCTGAAAAGGCCCACTTTGTGTTTGGTCCCACTCGAATTTAAAAGAAAAAATCCCCAATTAAGGGCAAAATATAATTTCGAACTGAGGTATGTTGATAATAATTGTCAAGGGCTTTTAAATTTTCAGCATGTAAGTCCAAGCCGCAAATATTACAGCACCATTAATCTTGTCCGTCCTTATATATATGTTTTACATTAAAAATTAACATCATTAATTAATGGTTACATTCATTGAAATGATCCAGGAGTCAATAGATATAAAAACACTGACAAAGTCGAAGGCTTTAAACATAGAACATCTTTTCAAAATTTCATTATCGAGATAAAAATTACTTAAGAAACAAAGATTAATAAAATACAGTCATTTGAACAATCTTCTTTTGAACATTTTCTATTCCATTATATATTTATTTGGAAACATTTAGTTCCAAACATTGACATACAATATCCCTGTACTTTAATCCTAAGGTTTTGAGTGAAGCTCTAAGTTTGCCAATGACGTAAGATAGGTCATGTTTGCGGTCGGATAAGGTTGCAAATAAGACAATTATTCTATATCACAATCCTCATTATAATAAGTAGACTTAGTACTTACACTAGCGTTGGTTTAATGCGACCGACATTATTTTGATTATATTTATTTAATTCTTTAGTTAATAATTTTGTAATAAATTTATATATCTTTGTTTAACACATGTTTGGGGCATATATAGTTGCAATGGTTTTATTTTTATGTGCTGAATCGTTGATCTAGCGATTACGTTTGCTACTGCTGATAAAAGAGGTCTCGGTATCGATTCCTGAGTCGGAAGCCGTCGGTCTTGTCCCTGATCTCCCCCTAGTCGGATAGTTGACCTATGGAAATGTGAGAGGTAACAAAAAATGCACCTGTACTTTGATGTAAATTCTCTTGAAACATTTTAGTACAAGAGTGTTAGTATTGCAACATATTTAAGATTTTATAAAACACCCAAGATTATTTTAAAAAGATAAACAGTAAGGCCATTTATCTTTTACAAATATCACATTTTTATTTCGGGGATTATGCTACTATGAGGATGTCTTAGAGCTAAATTATATACATAAAACATTATTTTTAAATAATTATATCCATAATAATGTCGGGTCAAATCTCACACACATCAGTCACACTCTTAATGCACTTTTATATTATCTGCGTTAACTTCACTGGTTCTGAGTTACCAACGTAACTGAGCTAAAAATAGCCAATTTCAACATTATGCTAAAGGTGAATAACGTTGGTTAAACATGTCGTTATTAAATATTAAGGATAGGCTGGTTACATTTAATGTGAAGTTGACACAAACGAATAAAATGCATCGAAAAACTTAACAGTACAATAACATACTATAAATATACATTTATCAATATCTTACCCTAAAAATATTATATACATGTAGAAAAACTGTATATAAAAAGTTTACAAGCTAAAACTTTCAATTTTTTTAGTATTATATAAATTGTATTCACACAATAGCAATTGTTAATTAGACAATTTCCTAAATTTATATAATTTCAATGAATGTTTGAAATGTAACTGTAAATTATGCTTTTATATGTAAAAATATATGTATGCACACACATACAGCGTCCGTTTTATTAAATATCATCATTAATCTAAAACGAAACATTTCCACAAGGAAATGTTACATAACAACGTTGATTGTTCCCCAAACTGAGCACTCTTAGATATTCAATTATACTTCACAATTTAGTTATCCCCTACTTAAAATAAATTTGGTTTGAATAATGATTACTATGTTTTCTGCTGACCACACCTGTGGGTTTAAGTAAACTGTTCATACACATTTATCACAGCCTAACAATGTCTGCTATTGATGATAATATATTCTAAATTCAATCTTTCCCAATTATAGATACATTGCAGATGTGTGGCAATTCTACATGTTTACAGTACAAATCAACATATTATATATATTTTAACTACTTCACTAAATTCTGTGAGACAATAAATAGTTTCACAATTTAAGACAACAAGTTTGCAGAATCATAAAGACTAGGCCGTTTATCTACCGCCACTGTCACGTCTCCGTCAACGAGATGACGGCGCCGATTTAGCGATTCGTATATTTACTATGGCCGCGTGTCCACAGCACGCCCGTCCCCCGAGAGACGTCATCCCATCCACCGATATATCGCTTAGTTCGGCGCTACTGCTAGATCAGTCCGAAATTGTAACGGGCCGAAGTGGCGGCTATACAAAACATGTATACACTTGTCCACCACGGCCGTCACCCTAACACCAACGACAACGAGATGACGGCACCAATTTAACTGAACCACCAAGAACTCGTCGCGGTGGACAAACGATCACCGTCACGACAATTTCATCTCGGCCAGAAATAATATCGTTCTCGGTGACGATGGCAGTGGACTAATGGCCTAACAATCATTTTCTTTTCAACTAGCAATTGTGAATAACAGCATGCTAAGTCATAAACAGAACTAGTATGTAATATAACATTAAATAGAAAAGTCGAATGGATGGATATGAACTGTCTTAGTGAAGTTAATATATTGTTATATAGTTTTGTATATTGCTTGTGCTACCTGTTCTGGAAGCCCTTCGTGCCGTCAGGTCCCCTAGGAGTTCGAATGACGAGAACTCCTCGAGGCGGTGGGGAGGGGAAGACCCCAGCAGCAGTGGCGCCACTGGGGAGTCGTGTGAGAACTTTGCGTTCTTTTCCTTTGGCATTAGTGTCACTCTGAGAGTTCTTTGTTTTACCACTATTTTGATTGTCACTAATATTGTTTGCTTGGAGTTTATCCTGGAGCCGGCTGAGGCTGAAAACAATAAATGACAATATTAAGTAACTGATAAGTGTCTAGTCAAGTCAAGTCTAATCTGCTGCAATAAAATATTAATCTTGACAATTGTGTAATATACAATTTATAAATAAATTGATTCTGTAGCATGTAATTTCCAGTTGGATACAATTTAAACCTGCACACAATTTCATGGCAATTAGCAACAATACTTTATAGTTAATTAAAGTAAAGTAGTAAATTAAAGAAATAGAGAAATTGGTTGAAAATTAACCATATAACCAACACCTTTTGGGTCTTTTTAAGTAAAATAGTTTTAAACAAGAAGCCTTTTAACTCCGTTTAATGCATCTAGCATACATCATCATCAACAGCCTTTAACAGTCCACTGCTGGACATAAGCCTCTCCTTGAAAAGGAGGTATTGGCCTACTATTTTGAACATCATCATCATCATCATCAACATCATCATCATCAACATCACAAGTAGCATCTAGCATACAAGGTTGTTAAAAGGTAAATTTACAAGTTCATTTTAACACTTTCAAAATGACACAGATTTTATTTAACCTCATAAGGCCCAACCTAAATTTAGGACAATATACACTACGACCCAATGTACTAAAAATAGGCGCAAGTAGTTGCGGCCCAGAACTTTGGTTTAGTAAAAAAGTGTTAAAATGTAATGTTTTTGGCAAAATTATTTTAGGGGGTATTTCCTTTACCGAAAGTTAACTATTCCATGCAAAAAATATGTTGAAATAATTTGTGTGTTTTTTAGGTTACTGGGTCATAGTTTTCAGTATAATTGTTCAAAAAATCCAAATTTAGTAAATTTTTGATCATGTCATAATTTTAGGTCGCTGGGCCGTAATTTAATCATTTTAAAAACTGTCTTGGGCCGGAACGTCAAAATATTTTTGTCATTAAATTAGGTCGTTGGGCCTTACGAGGTTAAGGAACTGGTATTTCCTGGGCATTATAGTAGAACTTAAATTTATTAGGATATAAATGCTTTGGCTTAGAAAACATCTCACAATAACAAGCTAATTTTACAGGTCTAACAATAGAAAATGAATTTTTGCCGATCAATTATGACTATCATAGCAGTGTAATGCCTTAAAAATATAAAACATCCATTTTGACATTTGAGAGGATATTAATTTAGCTCCTTTGCTTAAATAATGTAACAAGTCCGTCATTAGGAATGTATAAAATACCATGTTTTGTGAGAAAATAAAACACAGAGATAATTGTCAAATAAAAATGTGAGTTTTTGGACTTGTATTGTTATTTAAGCAAAGGAGCGATTAGAGAGTAATGTTTCATGCTGTGACACACTTGTCTTGAGGCGAGTAATATGATATAATACATATAACTCTCCTTGATCAACCATTTGATAAGAATCAATAGATTATTTAAAGTATTTGTTACCAAGTTACTGAAAACTACGAATTCAAAGTTTTTAACTGTTTTGATATTAAAATAGAAAAGAATCTGTCATAGAACATCAAGAGACAAAACAAGAAACATTGCAATTTTTGAAAGAGAAATTCTTAGCCACTTACTTCAGTAAAAAAATTAACCTTACTGAAAACTGTTTGAAATGTAATAAGTGTGATTAATTCAAGTGGCATGAAGAAGCCTGTCTAAGAGTGGACTGTGATACGTAGTTAATGATGATGATTCCAAAATAGAGTATCAGTTATGTGATGTTGAGAGAATGGAATCCAATTTCAATAAAATTTCCATGACACAAAAGTTTATAACATGCAAATCACAAACTTTATAATAATATTATGACTTTTCCTATCACAAAACAAAAAATGTATGGTCAAGTCCAATGTCACTGGACGTTGTTATGTAAAAAGGTATGACAACAATTGATAAATAAAACCTATCTTACTTATCATCGATGACATCCTCGGGGCTACGAGCTTCACCTAGGATCCGTAGACGAGCCTCCGCGTACTCTTTTTGCCTTTGTTCAAGTGTCTTGACCGGCCGAGCGCGGTTCTCACCATTAAGTTGCCCGCTCGCCGACGACGACGGCCTTTTTAAGATACGAATAGCTGGCACCGGCATCACACACTCAGATCCAATACACGCGTTCTCTTCAACAGTAACCTTGCAGCCCTTGAGTGAAGTTTGTACTGGCGCGCAGTCACTTGACATCAGCCTGATCTTCTGGTCCAACTGAAATACAGAAACCCACTTGTGAATACCTGTACCAAGGTGTGCACCGATACAGGAAACATCCAGGTTCAACTCCCACAGTTACACTTACGCCAATTTCGTCCATATCCTCCCAACTTTCACATACGTCAACTTCATCTTGGGCCGCCATGTTGACTGACTGGAGTGACGTTGCCACGGCAAAAAAGACAATTTTGAACGTTTCACAAACAAAAGTAACTGTTTACACCTTGTCACTCGACTTGGGTTTCGGTTTTTATGAGTAGTTATTTTATATTAAACATGTACAGATATAAATTGTGAAAATCCTATCCATCTGTTAATCTTCACCCATATGTCAAGCAGGGGACCGTTATCGTGCCATAAATTTTATTTAATTGAACGTATTAGTTTAAGAATTTATCAATACAATTAAGTTGAAAACTAAACATTTAAAACTTTGTAAAAAAATTATTCATGCAAGTCTCTTGTTGTTATTAATATGGAGTTTATTTATGAAAAAACAACTGTATGTAACCAAGTGTTAACCATAAAGAAATTAAATTCAGTATGGTGGTTCAGACGTGAAAATAAATTAGGTAATAACTTTTGCGAACTGATAATACTCCATTACTGCCATTGTTAAATAGCTCAAGACAAGAAATCAAGATCCTTAGACAAAGAATTACTAGACTAGACCATCCAATAGCGTTACCACGAGCAAGTGAGATAACGATACCATTTTCCAGTGTGTTAGAGAAAAATAGAGATATGTATTTTTGTCCTTATCGCCGTATAGTTTGGCACATAACACATGTGCCTAGCAGTGTTCAAAGCGGGAATTATATTGAGTTATAATCGGTTTTTCTGACAGAAATACTATGTGATTTAAAGTGTATCTAATTGCTTTTATCCCAGATACCTTAATAACTATGGTAAATGGTACAGTGTTGTGGTGTCGGCTGCAAAAGCCGCAGTGAACGTATTATGATGATATGAATGATGAACATTTAACGTTTCACACGTAAGTATTAAAAATAGCGTTTTATCAGCATAATATTGATTTTAATATTAAATAAGAATAATTAAATCAATTTCTGTGTGTTAATGTGCAGGAATAATTGAAAATAAGTGATAAAAACTAGTTTCTTATGTGTGATAATTTTAATTAACCGACCAAATTGCGTAGGTTACAGCTGAAGTTTGAACGACCATTAATGTGTAATGGTAATTTTTCAAGGTTATCAGCATTGTAGGAATATCGTATCAGCATAGTAAGAATATCGTATCAGCCTTTTAAAATGCCCCATACGGCGAGGAAATTTAATTTGTTTTACTGTTCACCAGATTTCCTAATCCCTACTAATATTACGTCTGTCTGTCTGTTACGCTTTCACGCCTAAACCACTGAACCGATGTTGATAAAATTTGGTATGAAGATAGAACTGAACTTGGGAAAGGACATAGGCTACTTTTTACCGCGATAACCGACATACACGAAAGCTATTTTATTAGTAAATTAACTAATTTATTTAACAAACTCATTTTGTTTAAGGGCCAAGGCCAAAGCCAAGGGATTTAATTGTAAAAAATATATTGTTTTTTTTATTGTAATTGATTGAAATATTGTTTGACAAGAGGTCGTCAGACGACAGCGACTTGACAGCGACGACAGACAGTGATAACAACCGTCGGCAGCTGTCACTGCTGTCAGTGTCAGTGTGCAAATTGTGCTAAGTTTAAGTGCTAAACTCAACCACGAATGTGGAACGTGAAAAGTTGTGTTTGGTGTATGTAAATAAAATTGTGAATTACTATGAGGAATATGATATAAAAAGTAAGTTTATAATTGTAAACTCTTATTTAAAAACTTTCAGCAATGCTAGATAACTTCTTGTATCCAATAATCATTGATTTATTAGTTGTTTAGGTTATATTATCATGCCGTGTTATTTTGATCGTCGTGTATGTTTGTTACAGGCGCTTAAAATGGCTTTCAAATCAGCAATGACGACGTCAACATCACACTTGCCGTCTGTAGATCCAGATTATGTCCAGTTTTTGATGTATAATGACCAAGATGTCAAAAATTTAAGTGTATCGAAAATCACCAATGTACAAAGCTTTGATGCAATAGGAAACCCTACAAAAGGTGGCCTCTATGACACTGCTCTTGGACCACTTCGGGATAGGAATGAAACATGTGGTACTTGTAGTAATGTATTGTTACACTGTCCGGGACATTTTGGACATATAGAACTACCTCTAGTTGTATTGAACCCATTATTTATCAAGAATATCTATACACTCTTCCGAATAAGCTGCCTCAAATGTTACAAAATCCAAATGAACGATCAAATGAAGTTCGTATTAAAACTTCAGTTGGAGTTGGTGGACGCCGGCCACATAACAGCGGCATTAGACTTAGATAATTTTGTCGGAGATATCAGCAGTAAAAGTGAGAGTTCCCCTGAGAAGCCAAGTAAAGTGATAAGAAAGTACCAAAGACTGTTACAAAAGAGAGACGGTGTCACTGAAACTTTTCAAAATAAAAATATAGATAAATTAAGAGCAAAGCTTATAAACACTTATTTCAGAGTTATAAATGTGGCTAAGAAATGTGCCTTTTGTTCAAGTAAACTCATAAAAGTAACTACATCAGAAAATAAAATCATGTACAATTTGAGCGCAGAAACTGGTGAAAAAGGGATGAAAGGCATCAAGATACTAATGCCAGATGAGATCAAACGATATTGTTCAGCTATTGCTGAAAATGATGAAGATATCTTAAAACACTGTTTTCCTGTTCTAAAGTTTGCCAATGTACAACCCATTACTAATGTATTTTTTATGGAAGTCATTCCTGTCTTACCTCCTAGTGTACGACCATGTAACGTTCTACGTGGAGAACTGGTGGAACATCCTCAAACTAATGTCTATAAAAGTATTTTGCAGAATGCATTTGCTGCCAGAATTGTGCTACATGTTATGTCATCCTTAGATCAACAGAAAGCTGTGGATTGCTTGGACCAACTTCCTAGGCAAGCATATGAAGGTGTACAAGGAAAATCACCACCAGAAAAGCTGCATGCGTGTTGGCAAGAACTTCAAAAAAGTGTCAACAATCTTCTAAACTGTGAGGGGCAGGGAGCTGCTAGTCAGGGCTTGAAACAAATATTGGAAAAGAAAACAGGATTAATCCGAATGCACATGATGGGAAAACGTGTTAATTTTGCTGCTCGGTCTGTCATCACTCCTGATCCTAATGTGGATATTGATGAAATCGGTATTCCAGATGCCTTCGCTATGAAGCTGACATATCCTGTTCCGGTGACTGAATGGAATGTTGATGAACTTAGAAAGATGGTAATAAATGGACCTAACAAACATCCTGGTGCTGAAAAAATAGAAATAAAAAACGGAAGAACAATAAGAATACCTGCTGATTCAATTCAGAAGCGAAAGAGCCTTGCTAAGAGACTGCTCACTCCTGAAGACTTTGAAAAAACTGGATTAAAAATTGTTCATAGGCACTTAGTAAATGGTGATGTTCTGATTTTAAATCGTCAACCATCTCTTCATAAACCTAGTATGATGGCTCATAGAGCTAGAATATTAAAAGGAGAAAAAACTTTGAGATTACATTATGCTAACTGTAAATCATACAATGCTGACTTTGATGGTGATGAAATGAATGCTCATTTCCCACAAAATGAAATTGCAAGAAGTGAAGCTTATAATATTATGTCTGTTCGTAAACAATATTTAGTTCCAAAAGATGGTACACCATTGAGTGGTTTGATCCAAGATCATGTAATCTCTGGTGTGAAAATGTCCTTAAGAGGTACATTTTTCACCAAATCAGATTACCAACAACTGGTATTTCAAGCTTTGCCTTATCACAGGGGTCCTATCAAACTGTTGCCACCAACAATTCTAAAACCAATGGTTCTTTGGTCTGGAAAACAAGTTCTATCAACAATCATTATCAACACTATTCCAAAAAATAAACCATATTTGACACTAATTGGGAAGGCAAAGATTAGTTCTGAAGCTTGGCAAAAATACGAACCAAGGCCCTGGAAGGCTGGTGGTACACCATTTTCTAATCGAAATACAATGACTGAGGCTGAAGTCATTATCCGACATGGGGAACTCTTATCAGGAGTGTTAGACAAAACCCACTATGGTGCTACACCATATGGTTTAGTTCATTGCATGTATGAGTTATATGGAGGTGATAGCTCAAGTGCTTTACTGAGTTCATTTTCAAAAGTATTTACATTTTACTTACAGTGGATTGGATTTACACTTGGTGTGAAGGATATTCTCGTAGTCCCGGAATCAAATAAAAAGAGAGATGATTACATTTGCTTAGTGCGGGACGCTGGAAAACTTGCAGCTGTAAAAGCAACAGATTTACCTGCAGATGTTGACGATGACAAATTGAAAGAAACCATTGAAGTCATGTGTACGAAAGATCCGAAATTTCGAGCTAATTTGGATAGAGAGTACAAGAGTATGCTCGATTCCTACACAAATAACATTAATACTGTTTGCTTAAATGAAGGGTTACTTGAAAAATTCCCTTATAACAATCTACAATTAATGGTACAATCTGGTGCTAAGGGACAGACTGTAAACACTATGCAGATTTCATGTTTACTTGGTCAAATTGAATTGGAAGGTAAAAGACCCCCCTTGATGATATCTGGAAGGTCTTTGCCTAGTTTTCCACCATACGACTTTTCACCCAGAGCTGGCGGCTTTATTGATGGTCGATTTATGACAGGTATACAGCCTCAAGAGTTTTTCTTTCATTGTATGGCTGGTCGTGAAGGTCTTATTGATACTGCTGTCAAAACCAGTCGATCAGGTTATTTACAAAGGTGTCTTATTAAACATCTCGAGAGTCTTGCTATAGCTTACGACAACACTGTAAGAGATTCCGATCACAGTGTTATCCAATTCGCTTATGGAGAAGATGGATTGGATATCCTAAAATGTCAGTACCTAAGAAAAGATCAATTGCAATTCCTTGATACAAACTCCAAAGCAGTTGTCAGCAAATCTGTCCTCAAAAAACTTAAACAAGATACAGACACGAAAGATGTAACGAAAGCCCTGAAATCCTTGAAGAAGTGGAAGAGAAAGTGTGGAAGTCCTTTTGAAAAAGTTAGAACAAGTGGCTTTACTCAATTTTCTCACCTCACTAAAAAAGAAATTACCTTGGACGATTTGCCAACAGATAGAACTAGAGATCCTTATTATTGGGAGTTACAGGATAGATGGCGTGCTTTAAGTGAAGATGAAAGACAGCAGTATGTAAGAAAGAAGTGTCCAGATCCTATTGCTAGTCAAATGTCACCAAAGTTCAAATTTGGTGTCATTAATGAGCAGTTGGATGAAATAATGCAGAGTTATTTGAAGAAACGCCATGAAAATGTATATAGCGAATGTACCGAGAAAGATACATTTGTAGAGGTTATGAGTGCAAAATACCTTGAATCGATGGCAGCTCCTGGTGAACCTGTAGGGCTATTAGCAGCTCAATCTATTGGTGAACCTTCAACTCAGATGACACTGAACACCTTCCACTTTGCTGGACGTGGTGACATGAACGTTACGCTTGGTATTCCTCGTCTTAGAGAAATTCTAATGACAGCTTCAGCTAAACTCAAAACCCCGAATATGGATATACCGTTTAGAAATGAAATCCCCAACTTAACAAAAAAAGCTGAGAAATTGAGGCAGAAACTTAACAGGGTCACTGTGTCTGATGTTTTAGAGAATATGCACGTTCAATCTGAAATTGTCATCAGGCCGGAAAAACAGTTAAAAACAACGATACGCTTCGAATTTTTACCGCATTCGCAATACAAAATACAATATGCTGTAAAACCGGCGCAAATTATAAAGCATATGCAGCAAAAATTCTTTGATGAAATGTTTTCGACGGTGAGAAAACATGCCAAAGCGACGTGTGGTGTGGTTTGGTCGGCTGAGAAGCCTAAAAAAAGGTCCAAAGTGAATGACGACGATGAAGATGAAGGAGACGATGCTCCAGTAGCAGAAACGGAAAACAATGTTGACGTAGATAGTTCCGACGATGAAGCGCCAAATGACGACGATGATAATACTGCTGTAAGATTTAAACTTTATTCTTTAGCTTAATCAACTGAGCCCCGCAATCTTACCGTTATTTTTACGCTAAGGGGCGAAGCTAGTCTAAAAAAATTTGCCCAATTTCTTTTTCATAACATCAGCTATCCCCCAATAAAAGTCAGTCCAGAGATTAGCCAGAACAAATAGAGGAAAATAAAAAACATGACACTTCAATATTATTTATTTGTATAGATATATAGGTTTCATCAAACTCTTATACATTGTTGGTTACAAGGAATTCCTATTTACCGAGCTATTTAATCAATTTTTGTTTTAAATGTATTACACCGCGCCTACACTAAACATAGCATGCATTTCAACTATTCATCTATCAATCTTATATCTTAAAAATTTAAATTAATTCTAAAAAAAAATATAAATGAACAAGATTCATTATGTTTAAAACACTTTTAAAATGATTTGGAATAATTGACTTATAATATAATAATTTTGTAATTTCAGGCCAAAATCCGGAAAAAGAGGTCAGAAGAACAGGAATACGAAGATCCTGAGTCGGGTGAGGAAGAGAAATCTGATGACGAAAATGATTTAATTGATGAAGAGGCCAAAGAAAAGAACGATTTAGACGTAACTGAAGCAGAGCAAACTCTCTCCGCAGAAACTAGCAAGATCATGTCCGACGTAGTGGACAGCATAAAAAATGCCACTAACTATAGCTTCGACATAAAACATCATAAGTGGTGTCAACTGACAGTACTATTTCCAATATCGTTCTTAAGAGTGGATCTGCCGCAGGCCATTCGCGAAACAACCAAGAAGTCAGTTATTCACGAAATAAAGAACATAAAACGCGCAATCACGAACAAAGAGAAAGATGTCTTGTTCCTAAAGACAGAGGGTATCAATATATTTCAAATGTTTAAATACGATCACCTTTTGGATTTGAACAAGTTATACACAAATGATATCCATGCGATGGCTAGAACTTACGGCATTGAGGCAGCTAACAAAGTGATAATAAAGGAAATACAAAATGTATTTAATGTTTACGGTATCAAAGTGGATCCGAGACATTTAACGCTAGTAGCTGATTATATGACGTACAACGGAGTTTTTGAACCCATGAGCAGAAAAGGAATGGAGGCCTCGTCATCGCCGCTTCAACAAATGTCTTTTGAATCTTCATTGATATTCTTGAAAGAGGCTGTACTGAACTCGAAGAAGGATAACATACGTTCAGCGTCAAGTTGCTTGATGTTGGGGCAACCTTGTAAAAGTGGAACAGGAATATTTAGTTTGCAACATTATAGCAAAGTTATTAGTTAAGTTGTAAAGTGTGCTGGATTCGCAGATTAATCCAGAAATAGTTGTTTTTTATACAATAAACATTAATATAAGTAAAAATATATTTGATTTGCATATCTTAATTACGAGTTTCATAGCATTAAAAGGTCAGCATATTCTGTGATCCTACGTTAGCTCTTTTCTATGCGTGGCTTAAGAACACTATGCCCATTTTCTGTGGGGTAACCCCCACGTATATGACCCGTTGGTATATTATTATGGGCAAACCGACCAAAAACGGGCGTAGATAGGTAGGGGCAGGGGGGGGGGCACTGCCCCCTAGGTAACTCGTTGCCCCCCCTGTAAAAGGCCATTACATTTTTTACTATAAATATGCCGGCAGCATTGAATGGGACAGCTATTAGAAATGTCCCCCTAAAGCTGAATCAGGGGCACCCTAGATAGTAAGATCCCTGAAAACTCGACACACCACCTTCCTCTTTTGCGGTGATCTCCGATGTTCCCTTTTTGCTCCCCTGAACGGACGTGCGCGTTCTATGTCGCTCGTACCACGACGCTGCTTGCTTCCGTTAGGGTGACAGACAGCTTGCCGCGGGTGGACGGGACGGGTTTTACCTCCACCCGCATTATGTGGCCAGCCGCGAGGGGGCGGCGTCGGTGTCTGCCGGACGCCGCCTAAGACAGGGTCGTCGAACAGAGACGGTTCCCGCATTAGGAGCGGGCAGGCGCTGGGGGGAGTCCAGAAGGAGATCTGACCCTGGACTTCTCCTCCTCCTAAACGGAGGAGCACGGAGAGGGCACACTGTGTGGTTTTTAGTCTATTCAAGTCCGACACACCACATCGCCGTAACCCCCGGTTACGGTAACGGACGGCTTGACCTATTAGCCTCAGGCTTGCGTTTAGAGGATAAAGTTCATTTTCAGATCTCCAGCGCCTGAGTCGCCTGCCTTTGTCTGACTTTACCGAGCTCTTGAAGAGGTGATTTAAATAAAACTTCAAATATTTCTATAAATAATTTCTGTATTTGTCGTATTACAATAGTACTTAATGTTATTAAAGACACTAAGTAATTAATTACAGCGTTGATGGACGTTATTCGGCGTGTTTAACACACCTAGTAAGCCCAGGAAGTTGTACTCTTACATTAAAGGGACAGCAAAATCAAATTGTCACAGACAAGAAATGGTTTTTTTACGTTCGGTAAAATTTATTTTTTCATGCATCCAATGCAAAGGCAGCAACTACGTAAGTTTTTGCATACCCATTACAAGTTATAAATATTTTATTTATAATTTAATATCCTGTACGTGGCTTAACATTAATAAATAAGTTTACAGAATGATCACATCAGCTCCGAGGCGTGTAGCGTCTAATAACGTTACATAAAATACATAGTCTAATATATAGCTAAATATTACAGAAAATTTCAAAATAGAAAAAACATATTTATAACTGCGTAACTAGCGTAACAACGTTCACTTTATGCGAACAATGAATGATTTAAAAAAAATCAGAACTCACAACACAATTTACTTTTTGGCACTAACACAGGCATAGACTAAAAGGAAGCTCATTAACGAAAATTTTTGAACTAAGACTCTTAGCGACTGTCAATTTGGAATAGAAAATTTATAATAGGTATGAAAAGGTTTTACGACGATTAAAAGAAAATATTCTTAACCACATAAATACTAGGATAGAGTTACCTACCTACCACCATTGACATTATATTCGAGTTATAGTTAATTTTGAAGAATTTACCTATTCAGCTAAGATATTTACTTCCCACCGAAGCTATATTTATGAAAATAATAGTTCCTTAGTCTATGACAAGGATTAGTGACTATTTTTTATTTCAGGCCCTGTGACTTGGTATAAAATGCTTGGATGGCACTGCAAATTTAAAAGTTCATTTAAAATTAATGCGAGGATATAAAATTGTAAAAGTCACTGGCTAAGATGGATGGATTTTATTTGGACCCTATAAACGCTAGCCTATCTTTCACACATCACTAACACAAGCTATAAAATAACTAAAAACAATACTTAAATGGTAATTAAAATTAAATTTAATTAATAGCTATATTGTTATATAAGGTAGTTAAACATTGATCACATGCGAGTTCTTGTGTATTTATACATAAGATACCTATTATCACAGCCCTATTGATGTGCGTCTCATTCTTTAAAAAAATACTTAAGTAGATGAAATGACTGTAAAACTAAAAAGTTATCATGCACAAGATTTATCTACCAGAATGAAAGGTTAACAGACATTTCTGAAGAAAATATTAAAACAAAATTAAACAATCTAAAAAAATAATTGGTAAAATACACAGTTTCAACTGCGTTAAATTGAACTCACATTTGATCAAAGTCAGCCACAGACCACAGACATCCACTTGACTAATCGAAGTGTTTTTTTTTTAAATCGACGCGAGAATTCGATTTGACAGAATACTTTTTAATATCAGCTTTGAGACGTTGCGTTTTGTTACATTGTCACTTTTACTCTACAAAAAAAATATATAATGACAGCATTATTACAAAACGCGAAGCAACAATGTTAAAATGTAATTATTTCTATGTATTTATAAATCATTGCGCGGTTTCCTTAATTCCATTATTCTTGGCAGCTTTTTTCTCTAGTTTTTCAGATTTCTTTGCAGCGGCTTTCTTTGCATTAGCCTCGTCATCAGCAGGGTTGTCCCATTCTAATCTTCTGCCGGAACCGAAGACGTTGTAGAACGTGGCGCAGAATATGTACACACCAGCGGCGATATAGAACACTTTCCTCCATTGCACTTGTGTGGGCTGTTGTCGAACAAATTTTATTTATTAGTTAACAATCCATACGAGATGTATTTTTCTTTGAGGAAAACGTTTTTTCAATGAGTACAGTAATGAAAAAAACTATATCAAAAAAAAAGTTGACTTGATTTTAATTGTACTTAAAACTGATTATTCCATAGTTAAATTTATAGGGAGATGTGTGTGTTTGAAAGTAGTAATGCGATTATACATACCCTGCCCTCAATGATGTAACCAGCAACGATTGGAGCAAGTAGACCAGTCAAGTTTGCGAGACAGTTGGTAAACGCCATCAAGATGCCGGCGAACCGTGGTGAGATGTCCAAGTGATTTACCTAACGCATAAACAATAAAGTGAGTATTTTTATTTAGAATAAAGTGATTATTCTATTTTAAGACATTTTGAATATAATATGTTTTCGCACATTTAATTTGGGAATTTCTATTATTAAAATTTTCGGTCTGAATCAGAGGGATTTTCGCCCGCACAGAATTTTTTAAAATAAACTTATGTTATATATATTTTTATATACTTAAGTTAACTATGTGCAGTTTAACGAGCAACCAAGATCTTTTAAAACTAAAGCGAAAATACGCACAACCAATTTTTTTCTTTTAACTATTGATCTTTAAATTATGTTTTTCTCATTAAAATAATTCTTCAATTATAATAATGTAAATTATCGTCAATTACCTTGAATCCAGAGTAGATACCACCATTGAGACCCACACCAACGGATAATATAGCGACTGTGGCGGCAGGGTTGCAACCAGTATTGGCCGCGATGAACAGACCGATAGCTGGACCGTATTGACCTGGAACAACACGCATAAAAGATTAAAAATTTTGTTCGTTTAGACGTCACCAGAAGTAAATTAGGTCAAGTCAAGCTAAAAATGATTAATGGCTGTCTTCACCAACGTCCCTTATATTTAAGGGGCCACTTAGAGAGAGTTAACTAACCCTTTGTGATATTTTCGTTTTCATTAACTTTTAGGGGACACCCAAGTGCTCAGATTTCTCTTAAATTTAAGTTACCTAGGTTAGGAGACTTCTAGTAAGGAGACGGAGAGTAATATAAAAGCTTACCTATGCTGTTGATGATCTTCCTGACTTGTGTGTGATTGAAGCGGCCGCTAGACAACATCCAGTCGGCTACCACGGAGATGAACATTGAGAACAGCCACATGCAGAGGTATGGGAGGGCAGACAAGACGCCATTCTGTTCAACAAAAATACTTTTTAATACCTTGCCGTTAGGAGCATAAGAAATTGGTGAGTCTATTGATGGTATGGATAATCATGTGAAGTACGGAACAATTTATGGCAAACTAATAAGCCCGGTTAAGAAAGGCCACTTAGTAAATAAATATGAGAAGTTCTTTTCACTTTCATTCTAGTTTTATTATGGAAGAATTCTTCCCTGCTCATAAGGGCTCCGCTTTTGGCGGAATTTTGAAACTGTCTGAAATAACTTAGAGTTTTATGATGGAGGAGTAATTGAAAAGATTGCTACCAGAAGCTAGATGTTAAAAGAGGAGGATAGAACCAAGTGCGGTTCAATTGAAAAGTCCAGCAATAAACTGCGATAATAATATGTTAACCCAACCGATTGTAATCATTTTGAAATTGAGTAGTAAAAGAATAACTACTAAATGTTGAACTGTAATCTGTGAACTTGGCTTTATTTCGATATGCTCTAGAACTTATTTAGATAAATAAATAAACTCTCGTCTAACCGTATCCACTTATCAGATCGAGTGCGACCGATAAGCCCGAGGCTATAGCAGGCCTTTACGATACAGCTGTCTACACCTTGATGTCATCGAAGATAAAACCATTATGTACCCATAAGAGTAATCATAAACAATCTAGACAATTCTTTGTATGCATTTAAAAAAATATATTAAATGGGCAAAAGTCAATATATACGAAATCATTATATCACGATCCACTACTGAACATAGATCTCTATCCAATTGCACAAAATAATATCCGGTATAATCTACTTGAACTCATACAAGGTAAAGAAAATAAGAAATGATGTCTTTAAAGTTGCCATAATAAGTTACCTTAACAGCTTTTTCAAAAAAGGAGGAGGTCCTCAATTCTATTGGATTTTTCCCAAATTGATTTCTATTACAATTTTTTAATAATGAACTTTTTTGTTGTACTAAAACTGAATAGTTATTTTCTACATTGTTGCTACGATAACCCTTACTTCCTTACTAATTAACACTAAAAATACGAAGTAACTCTGTCTGTAGCACTTTCACGCCTAAACTACTGAACTGAATTAATAAAATACATTGAAGCATGCTTCAAATAATATCATAAAGTGACAAGTAGTCTGGATATTTGCGACAAACAATCTACATTCAGAGGGGCACAGTGATTTAATATGGCTTTGGCTAAGGGTTGTCACTAAAGTAAGCTTCTTGGGACTATTTCTAAATGTCTCGCTGGCAAATTGATCAACAAAGGACGTTATTAGAATAAAGGTCTTAATTAGACCTTAACTCGTAAAAAAATTCAAACTATAGCTATTGATAGAAATGGACAGAGGTAACTATGAAAACATTATTAGAACCGTTAAATTATAATTATAAGTATTTTCCTTTTCAAGTTTATCTAATCTTTTACGTGTTTTGGGTTTTACGTGAATCATATTAAATGGCAACCAATATAGGGGAAACTCTGTAAAGTACTAGTAACATATAATATATTCATAAACTTACTGAGTTGTGTTGTACAAAATACTTTAAATTTACAACAAGTCAGAATCGTTTTTTCACTTTTCGCAAGTTACCGAAATGTGCCAACCCTATTAAAATAGCAATTGACCGCATCTGAACTTATGACCCGACCACGCGACAAATGATTAATGGGCCTTAACGATCAAATTTGTGTTACGCTTCCAACGTTATTGGCTATAAATAACTGCAAGCTGTTTGTATATTATTGTATAGAAATATAGGCTTTATGCGCTCTCAGTTTTGGGCCACAGTGATTGGGAAAAGTGAAATAACGTATATATGAAAAGACTATTTGCATCTTTTAATTCTAACTACATTTAACTCGGCAGTCCGTAATTCGGTCTTTCTTGTAAGAATGCTTTTGTATAAATACTCGTGGCCTAATAAGCAGATAATTTAATTCTTGAATGGGCAAATACTTCTGTCAAATTCCTAATTACATCTAGCCAGTTTAGTATACAAAGCTTTTATGAAAATTAAAATTCCAAAACCATAGCATAATTTGAAATAAAGGATCATAACTTAAGACACAAAGAATCAGTTTCTTTAACGTGTCAGGCTTTCCATTAACGAATTGGGATTTTATGAATTTTTTCTATCAACATAACCGCAAATTAACAAAACAAAACTTACATCTTTGATAGAGAAATGCAGGACTTGTCTCATGAACGTGGGCAGTTCTGTCATCAGCGTCTCGTAACCGTAGTTCTGACCCATGTGGGCCAACATGATGGCCCAGAATGGCATGGACATCAGGATCTTACTCCATGGAATTGGTGGTGACTGCAATATAGAAAAAGATAATGAGTACCTACATCTTATGAACTTTAAATATTTCTTTCTTTCTGTTTCCGAACGAATGAATTTACGATATTCTTTTTTTAAATTGTAGAAAAAATAATTTTACAGAAGGTATGAAATGCTGAGTGTTTGATTTAATATAAAAAATGACAAAAAATTAACTCAATAAAATAAATAAACTTACGCTGGAACCAGCAGCTCCCCACAGTGAACTCAATATGTACTTCTTCTCCGCCTCCTTGATGCGCGGACATTGTTCAGGGTCCTCTGACACGAAGAACAGAAAGGCTAGGCACCACACGGTACCGACTAGACCAAATACGTAGAAGATTGAAGGCCAGCCGTTGGCGAAACCGTATGCTGACAGGAGACCAGACAGAGGCATGGATATCACCGTACCAAATTGTGCACCTTGGAAAAGGAAGAAGAAATACGTTTATTTGACATTTAGTTTTTTTTAGACGAAATGACGATAAGTACAACCGGCAAATTTAGAAGGTATCGATAAATCGGAATAATAAGTCTAAGAATTATAATCGGGGGCCTAGAAAAGATACAAGTGTTTTGCATTGAATATTTTTCTACAATTGGTACACCTCTATTCTTTTGCATAATTTTGACCAATTATTTGTGTTGATCACGTAACTTAATGTTGAGGTGACGTCATTGAAATACATTTGATTTGTTTTTTAAATTTACGTTTGTAGAATGTCGTTTTGAATATATGACCTGACCCCTAGTCAAGTTGCAAACGTTTTCCGTTTTCTATTCTATTCTCTTTTTTTTCTATTCTCTTATTTCAATGGCTAATGTGATCAAAACAAAATATTAGCCAATAAAACAAGAGAATAGAGAAATGTAATACTATAGAATAGAAAACGAAAAACGTTTGCAACTTGGCTAGAGAGACTGAAACTACATTATATCTAGTAAATTCATTCTGAAATAAATGTTCATGGCGACTTCGTTGATAAGTACAAAATACAAAGTTAAGGAAAACCGCAGAATAAATATTAAATGACTATTGTTATTGATTCTTACCGGCATATACGGCAGCACCCATCCTGCTTCTCTCATTTGGTGGAACCCATTTCGCCAACATAGCGTGTGTGCATGGTACAATAGGTCCCTGAAGAAATAATAATAATAATAAAAATAATGCTCTGTACAATTTTTTGAAAAAAGGACAGTTTCGGCCAATCTTGTGTCGCGAGGAGTTTACAAACATTCATGAAACGGACAAAAAGAACACCCAGATTCAGAACAATTTGTGGATCACACGAGTAGTCGCATGTGGGGATCGAAGCTACACCACTCACCGTAGTGGGAAGTGGTTAAAACAACTACGCCATTTGTAAAGTTGACATTGTAACAGTATAGAAACAACTCTTCTATTCTTACCTCTCCCAAGCCTTGAATGAATCGAACGAGAATCAGATAGCCGTATCCAGCCTCAGCAGCAACAGGCACCAACAGACCAAAGACGGAGTTGATCAACATACCGACACCCAGGAACAGCCGGGCACCGTACCTGAGAAAGAGGAGAAGGATATAGAATCTGACATTTTTGAACCTTTCACGTATAGTCTATACTTCTACACTTGGGCGACCGAGCTTAGCTCGGTCTGTTTATTGTTTAACAATGCCATCTATGGTCTCAAGTAGCTATAGTGTTGTTGTGTTGGAGTACTAACCAAGAAACTAGATGTCGTAAGCAATGCTAAGAGTAATGCACGAAGACTCGCGTTTTCCCAAACATAACACTAATCTAGATCGATTTTTCATCCCCGAAAACCCTCAAATACGAAATTCCAGCGAATTCGTTAGCACCGTTTCTGAGATCACAAAGCAATAAGCTCAAACGGGCATATGCATTACACTGTTATATGTGAGTTCATAGTGACAGGTTATTGTTTTTGTATGTGTGTCTGATATGTGTATGTGTAACTGCCTCGTTGGTCTAGTGGTTAGCGTATGCGACTGCTAATCAAGAGGTCTCGGGTTTAAATCCCGGGTCAGGCCAAAAAGTGTTTTTGGGTTTTTCTTAGAAAATTCCTAAGAGTAGCCCGGAATTTGGAAGTTTGGCGGTGATTCACGCCCGTGCCCCGGAGAGCACGTAAAGCCGTCGGTCCCGGTTGTCATGAAAATCTATGGCATTCGTTATTAGGAAGTCAGTGCCCTCAAATAGACTGACAACTAGTTCAATCTCTGAATTTCAGTTCTCCCTTAGGGTTGCGGAGGTCCGATGGCAGTCGCTCCGTGGAAAAACTGAAATTTAGGTAAAACCGGTTGAACTAGTAGCCGAAATCAAATAAACTTGGGAATAAAGACTAGGAAGATGAATCTGAAATGTGTATGGTTGAAGAGTTCCCCTCACAAAAAAAATACATTTTTGTATCGGAAAAAGACGCTTTGGCCTCCGGTGTGTGCGTTGCTCATTGAATAAAACGATCGAATTTCGACACTGGTATACTTTATTAGTTGTGTTACTGTGTTACAAAGAAAGTACATCGACATAGTTATTTCGTACTCACCTTTTAGATAAAATACCAAAGGGTATTTGGGTGATGACGTATCCGTAGAAAAATGAAGACAGGATGTACCCTTGCATCGGCGTGGACCAAACGAATTTTCCGTCTTGTGAAGCATTCTGCAATAAATAGACATGCTTAAATAGTCATTTTACAACGGCCAAGATACAATAATGCCAAACAGTTATTTGACTATATTGAAAGACACAGTGTTAACTAAAAACTGTTTTTAAAGCTGAGTATCATTAAATGACAAGACAATTTATTAAAATTGCAATGAGTGCAAAAGATTTTAGCCTCTTTTTAGGGTTCCGTAGCCAAATGGCAAAAAACGGAACCCTTATAGATTCGTCAAGTCTGTCTGTCTGTCTGTCCGTCCGTATGTCACAGCCAATTATTTCCGAAACTATAAGAGCTATACTGTTGAAATTTGGTCAGTCGATGTATTCTGTGAACCGCATTAAGATTTTTACATAAAAATTGAAAAAAAACAATACATTTTGGGGATCCCCATACTTGGAACTGAAACTCGAAAATTTTTTTTTCATCAAATCTATACGTGTGAGGTATCTATGGATAGGTGTTTAAAAATGATGTTGAGGTTTCTAATATCATTTTTTTCTAAACTGAATAGTTTGCGCGAGAGACACTTCTAAAGTGGAAAAATGTGTGTCCCCCCCCCCTCTAACTTCTAAAATAAGAGAGTAATAAAAGTAAAAAAAATATATGTTGTACATTACCATTTAAACTACCAACGAAAATTGGTTTGAACGAGATCTAGTGAGTAGTTTTTTTTTAATACGTCATAAATCGTAACACGCAATTTACCTTTCATCCAATCAATACACTAGTATAAAAACATGATGAAAGTTCGTTGTAACTTTCATCTACAACTTTCAACTACAAGAACTTTTATATGATGTTACTTGCTGATACGGAACCCTTCATGGGCGAGCCCGACTCGCACTTGGCCGCTTTTTTCCTTATTTCGGTATCGCATCTTCCGTTCTGGAATATTTGAACTAGAACTGTAGTGGCTCTAGTTGTGATGTTCTTCTTCGTTTCATAGCTTTACGAAGATTTACCTCCAGTATTTATATGTACCGAAGAGCTTATAATCATTTTTGCATTTAGAATAGATGTCTTAGTATACCTCAAAACACTTTTCTCTGATAGCTACTAGGCTGACTGATGATTCAATTGCTGATTTATGGAAATACAAATATAATATCGTACTTACATTGGTCGAGTTCGTTCCTGTGTCGCCACATTCGTTGTCTGTCGCCTCGGAGACCACTGGTAGCGCTGTGTGGTTCACCATGGCGACAATGGCAACTGACATGTTGGTTCTCATGATGTACGCGTTTGCCATACCCAGGAACAACATGAAAGTCACCCAATGGCGGGTGCCTAGGCCACCTGCGAACAAGAAATACAGTAGATTAGCTATTGTTATCAAATACGTTCTAATGTTGTTTTAAAATACTAGCTCTGACCCACGGCTTCGATTGTATTATTAGATTTTAAGCATAAACGCCCCCATATACCCCTGACAACATGTTGTACAAATGTGCCTAATTAGTATAAACTGTCCAGTAAGTAAGGAAACATAAATAATAGTTATGTAGAGAGTAATGTTTGTAGGATAGTTACTAACTAAATGCCTTCACAGATTTGGAAGTTTCCTCACATAGCCTCGTGAGAATAGTATGTTTAGAATCATTACAACATCCCTAGTCACAATGGTTAGAAGTATTGATAATAATTTTTCGACTACATGAAGCGTAGGTAATAAGTTGAGCATTGTAATTGCGTTTTCGTTAAAAACGTTACATTACAATGTTAGTATTATTGTGTAATAGTTTTGTTTTCACCAGAGATCTATTGTAAACAAAACTAGATACAAAGCAACAACACCGACGACCTTCGAAACGATAGGCATGGCTACTCAATTAGATTACAGATAACGTCTGAAATTGGATCGATCGCAAATTACTACGAATGGGATGTACTCAGTTATAATAATATGTACCTATATAGATATACATACATATGTAAGCTTGATATTTACCCTACTTGGGCATTAGTCACCATATCGTACTTTAGGTGTATTGTCCTATTGACTTATGCTGTCACAGGATGCAGTTATGGGTATGGTAAATATGGACTGGGCATTTCGAGATACTAAAATTGTAGTCCGGTAACCCAGTATACAGTAAACTTTTCTGTACACCTAACTCTCATTAAGGTATCAATCTATACCTACAGGACAACAGTTCTTCAAAACTTAAATCAAAACCTATACCAAATATGTAGAGCCCTAGAGGCCTACAGGTTCAGGAGTGGATAAACTTCAACAGGAGTTGTATGATTATTCTAATATATTTTTTATATTAACTGCTAAAATGACTCCACCGCCTGATGGAAAGCATGAACAGAATCCAGGAGTGGCGGTCACCGTCCTCACTGCCACAGCGGACAATGCAGTACGCGAACCTCACTATGGCGGTCTAGTAAGATGCTTTTTCACGTCACTTATATCATCATCGTTCATATTATATCTATTAAACATTAAACAGTATTAGAAGTAAAGATATTGCCAATAAAACTTCAGGTGACTAAAAAAAGAGGACTTGTTTTGTTAATAATGACCCGGAACGAAACAACAAACAATAATTCTGATACTACATTCATTATTTTCTTACATATGCAAATAGTAAGTAGTTATATATAGTTAGGTATAGTAGTTATCAATAATAAAATATAACATGTGAAAAATAATATAAAACTGAATGTTGAAATGATAGATACGTGCATATCTAAATCTGAAAATATACTTTCATATCTGAAGTCCAAACATCTGACGATTTAAGCGTAGAGATCTATATTTAACAATTACTTTCATCTAACTGTGATGATGACGTTTTCATATTAAAATGAACGTTGATGTTTAACAATAATCGACCTAAAAGAGTGTAGATTGAAAGTCGGGTGCCCTCTACTCACAAGGACTTATGACCTGTATACAATTGCTCCTCCAAGCTGCTGAGTATTGCTACGATCAGAAGTAGGCTATTTAATAAATTGATACGTAATCCTAATCTATCATTCTTGTTTAATACCAATTGCCTGGTCAGATATACGGGAGTTTCGTTTTATAAAATAATGTATATGTGTGTGTGTAATGTGATAACGGAGCATGAAATAGTAATTACTAGTGCAATCCTTATAATAGAAAGTACATCACGTCCACGACAATCGTAAATGGCAAAAACGATACATTGCCACACTTGATAAAACTTAAAAAAATTGGAACTTGCCACAACCGCACCATTTGGAAATAAACTTACTTGTAATGAATGTTTTGTTTGAGTCATTTTCTTGGAAAAGAAAATGGACACGAAGATTTTTTGTTAATTGACGTCAATACACATCGACATAATAAACATAGCTTGGGTTAAAATAGATATAGTTATGGAAACGAATGAATAAGAAAAAAATAAAAAGACCACAGACAATTTCTTAAATTAATGTTAAATGTTTTTGAGGCCAAGTTCCCTAGATGCTTAGAAACAATCGCCGAGGATAAGCAACGACGGAGCGGTCAGTACCTGGATAGGTGACTGTTAGTGACACGATACCGTGAGCGCCTCCGTGATTCACGTTAAGCAGTCGGTTCCGGTTGTTATCATGGAACAGTCTTGAAGCTTAGTTAGTGCTTAGGCCTTCAGGAGGCATTTAAACATCTAACGGTAATATTACGCAGCTACAACGTTGTCTTGCCAGTCCCCAACTCGCACTTGGCCAGCGTATTGACGTATGACCGTAGACGTATTTAGCCCTATCTCCAATACAACAATAATGAAAAGAAAACTTTAAAATAAAAGTAATTGCAGTGAAACAAGTTTTGCACTCCGTTCATATTTTTAATTTAAGATGTTGACGTAAATCAATACAGTCATGTGCTGTATTTATTTTATTATGATGGACTACCTGACACCGACATAATGAATATAAGTAATCATTTTATGCTCATATGTATCGGTGCTCTAAAAAGGTAAATATTTAAGTACCCATTAATCTATTTTAATGGATTAATTAATTGTGTTATGATAACTTTTATTATATGTATCTAGATCTTTACAAAGCACTCATAATATAATTAAAAAAAAAAGATGTGACCGCAGTGTTGACTCTTCAGAATGGGTAGATCTATTTCCAACAGATATTCACTGGCAGCTAGCAAAAGATACAAAAAGGAACTTTTGCCACTTATTTTGAAGTTAGGATTCACGCGACTAATTTGGAAATCATACGAAATTAGAGCTGGGCATAAAAATTGCCATATATAAAAGGGCCTTTGAAACCAGAAACATGGTAAAATATAGAATAGGAATACTTAGCTATTCTGGCGACAGTAGTTTTAAAGCAAACAAAATTGATGGGCAATCTTTTTGGGATCCACTCTGTTAAAGAAAAATTTAGTTAAAATTATATTACCTGTCATTCAACTCATTAAACAAGTATTAAAAATAGTATGAATATCCATGAATATAAGTAAAAACTGTAGACGGCATTACCTCAAACTTGGCAATCACATTCATCCGCCAGAGCCAAAATGTCAATTGCTATTTGGATAGTATTAGTAATATTTACTGAAGCCATGTTATTTATTTCACTAGAATTTCTGACTAGACTAATATTATTTTATACATGATACGGAAGTGTATTGAGTGGGTGGACAAAATTAATTTATGTCATGAATTTAATATGTATGCATTTTATTAAGTAACATTATGATTGTAACAGATTATAAACAGACAAAATAACAGAAATTAAAAAGAGCCTATGTCCTTCCTCAAGAATCAAATTGTGCCAAATTTAATTGAAATCGATGTAGCGGTATAGCTGCGGGAGCGTAATAGACAGACAGTTGCTTTCCATAGATATCCGAATTGCTTTTGTATTTATAATATTATTATGGATGGTGTGGATACTACAATATCATTGATATTTCCTTGCGTAACGACTTGCGACACAAACTGGTATTGCATTAGAAACTTGATATGTATATCGGACGCGTATCCCAAAGGACAATACGTCAATACTGCAAAGCTGCGAGAAAGGTTCAAGTTCATTTGGAGGAAAACGTACACAATGACAAGTTTGACGTATGATGATGTAATAATAGAAAATAAACCGTTACCTAATAACAGTCTCTTGAAAATAATGAAGTTTTGAATTAATTGTTAACAATGTTTTAAGTAATATTTTATAGACATTTAATTAAAACTCACGTTTACTATTTTGTACATTACCCGTCTACAGCGAAGTCTAAAGAAGAGAAATAATTTTGGTAGTCTTACATAGTCTGTACGCATAAAGTGTCGAACCGATTTTAAGCAATAAGGTCTTAATAGATTCGTAATAATGACCCGACGGCATTGGTTTTACGCAGTCAGTTTACAGTTTTTTATCTTTATTTTAATCGCCACTAACGTTTCGAAGGAGCATATTGAATATTGCATAAAATAAATGATAAATGATCTTTATTTTGCAAGTAAATCTTTTAAAAATATTTTTACACGACAGACTTACAGTTAGAAGGTGCCGGCATTTCCTAAGACTCACTCTGGGAAGAAATGACATGAGTTTGTTTATGTTATGCGTGGTATTTATTCATTACCGCAACATTGCTTTAAAATAAATATACAATTACTTGGGAGAAAAATAATATTAAGAAAATAAAATGACAGAAGTTCGAGATCCGTGACCGCCAAAACCATGACATAAAATTTTATTCATGGTCGTAAAAATCAGTTTGATATATTACCGCAACAACGAATTAAATTTATAGATTTATACGTATGCTGTAAGAGTGTAAAGAAAATCTTACATAACTCGCAATAGAAAAAAAATAGTAATAGTCTTTGATGTAGACATGTAGTCTACCAAAATAGTAACATCTTTCATCCAAGTTATATTTGGAAACCAAAAAGAAATGGTCCAATTCCTCACTTTGTAGAAATTATAGCGCGCCAATTTCATTTTGTTTAAGGTGAGACGAAGCCGTTTTTTTAAGGTTGCCTGTCACATTCTTTTTATAAAAGATACCGCGATATAGACTAAAAATTCTATTAAACAGATTGATAGTAAAATAATTAATCTGAAACAAATTGGATTTGTTATTTAGAATCCAAATGCAGTCATTAAATTTTATTTCAGTCTTTACCGTGTCTGGCTTCATGAAATTAAATTTATTGTCTAACATATTATCATCATCATCATCATCAGCCTATCGCAGTCCACTGCTGGACATAGGCCTCTCCCATTGCACACCACTGTGATCGATTATATTGTTAACATATTATATTGTTAATGTAATGAATAGTAGTAAAAATGTGGCTAAAAATATACTAATGTAATAATATTATATTATGAACTAATTAACACTTCTCATTAAATTATACATTATATAAGACTTAAAAAAATCATTATTTATATTTTTAATAAAGTTTTTTTTTATATATTTCCATATTTAAAGTCCACATAAAATGATAAACTTATATACGATACTTTTGTAAAGTGTCTGAACTTTTACATACTTTACACAGATCAATAATATACGCTTAGACAATATACGCTTATATAGATACGCATAATTTTTGCTAGTATTATGTGGCACAGATATGATTGACTTCGCCATACTTACTTTTATTAACTGCAAAGCCCTATGAGAAGAAATTACATATTTTGACTGCCTCGTTGGTCTAGTGGTTAGCGTACGCGATTGCTGATCAAGAGGTCTCGGGTTACATTTCCGGGTCGAATTAAATGTTTGTGTGATCCACAAATATTCGTTTCGAAATTTGGGTACTTTCTATGTATAATAAGAATGTATTTACAAAAAAAAAGTATGTTTATGTATTTATATCAGTTGTCTAGTTACCCATAATACAAGCTCTGCTTAGTTTGGGGACTAGATGGCGTTGTGTGTAAAATGTTTAAGATATTTATTTATTATTTTGTGTCAGAGATTTTTAATCAACACTTAGGTATATTAACAACAAACAACCGCTCACAATCTAAAATGTATGAACGGATTTCGATGTATGTGAGAAAAAAGTTTACGGCACCTTTTGTTTACGAATTCTTACAATCATGTCAAGTTGGAATACTACCGATATACACACATCAAAAGTGTCTAGGGATCAAGCATTTTTATGCGGATTTCTTGAGATTGAGATGTGGCTTTGTAATAAATTTATGATTTTATAAATTTATATGGATCCTTTTTGGTGCATTTCATAATTTGAATCAGGAACTGTCAATCAAATTCGAGTAAAAGATGAAAATCAGCTGCCAATATTTTCCCTATAAAAACATACAACGCATTGAAGAAATTATTAGTGCTACTGTTTCCCTACTACTGATTAAAACCAACGTTATTATGGAGCGGCGACGTCATTTAAGCAGGGAAGAAATGCTCAGAGCCGTGGGAATGATAGAAGCTGGTTCCCGGCAACGTACTGTGGCTTTAGCTCTGAATACAAGTCAGAGTGTTATCAGTCGACTTTGGACACGTTACCGAAGCACTGGTACCGTGGCTGAGCGCCATGGAGGACGGTATCGCTGCACCACACGGAGACAAGACCGATACATTCAAATCTTAACTCGAAGAGCTCCAACAATAACCGCCATGATGTTAGCCGTGAGGCTTCATCACTCTTCAGGGAACTTAATTAGCGACCAAACAGTCAGAAACCGCTTGCATGAAGTGAACCTTCATTCCCGAAGACCGCTACGGGTACCACCTATAGCAATGCACAATCGTAGGATTCGATATCAATGGGCTCTTGAACACAGAAATTGGGCAGAAGAACAATGGCGTTTCGTGTGCTTTTCTGATGAGTCTCGTTTTGGTATGAGACCGGATACAAGACGTATACGACACTGGAGAACCCCTGGACGCCAACAGCGATTAAAATCCTGCCAGGAAGTCCATCCTTATAGTGGTGGAACCATCATGGTATGGGCGGGTATTTGGATCGGCGGAAGAACTGAGTTGATTTGGATCAGAGGCAACCTCAACGCTCAAATTTATGCTGAGAAGATTGTATCAGACGTCATCGTTCCTCTACAAGTGCAAATCGGTCCCTTATTTCAGTTAATGCATGATAATGCACGACCGCACACCGCAAGAGTTGTAAGACAGACTCTCGCCGCAGCTAACATCAATGTCCTGCCCTGGCCTGCTCAGTCGCCAGACTTGAACCCGATTGAGCATGCATGGGATATGCTACAGAGAAGAGCTCTGCCGAATATGGAGGGTATCCAGTCGCAAGAAGACCTTTTTTTGTTGTTGCAACGAACATGGGCGGCCATTCCACAGCGTGATTTGGATGAACTCATTTTGAGTATGCCAAACCGATGTTCCTGTGTTGTTAGTGTTCGCGGTAGAAACACGGATTATTAATTGTTTAAGTTACCTAATAAAATTTTAAAGAAAACTGTTATTTCAGTCTTTTTTTCGAACTTTAATGTTAGTGGTTCAAATGTCAAAAATCCCTTTATTAGGAAAATGGCAAATTTCTTTACTAATGCAAAGGTGACTTGGTTTATCGTTACTGTGACAAACGAAAACACTTTATTTGATGAATCCTTAAAGAAATTTTTAATTAATATCAATCAGGAGAAAAGTTATTGCAAAAATATATGTTGATCCCTAGACACTTTTGATGTGTGTATTTTTTAGTTCCATAATACCATAAATTCAGTATTCAACCGACTCTTCTAAAATCAAAAAATTAAGACTACATGAAAAAAAATATTTTCGTGATCTTGAATATAAATAAAGTAGTAATTCTGCAGTGCTACTATTGCTATCTGCAACATTTAATTGAGAAAAAGGAAATATCTAAAGTCATGTCTGCTATTTATGAGATTGATATGTTAGTGACCATTAAATTAATCAAAATTGGATTCGATTTCCTCAAGACTGATCGAATTGAAAGACAAAATAAATTTGTGACGATAACATGGACGTATACAAACTTTTTTAAACGTCCATGATTGATAATAATTAAATAAATCCGTGCAGCGAGCGGTTTAAAAGTTATGAGGTAATAAAGAAACACACACATACATGCTACGCGCGAAAAACATAACCCTTCATTGGCAGTACGGTAAAAACAAAGAGTGCAAACACGTGTTCCGTGCCCTACCGCACAGAAAAGTAAATAAAAAAATACCGACCGTGAGGCCGTGAATCAAATATAACATAATATCAATGTCAAGGTCAATATTATCATTTGTTCGTGAACTTGAAACGTCAAACTATTTTATAAGGTGTGTAGGTACACAACACAAGTTCGCGATACGAGAAAAGTAGTCGAACCAGTTAAGTTTACGTAAGCAAGTCTCCGGTTACGTATACAGCAAAATGCACTTTCATAGTTCCTTGTGATGATATGTGATATCAATTTGACTTGATTCAAGCCGTACGCGTAATTGTAGTGCTTCACGCAAATACTGACCTTGACTTTTGTGTTATTCTGGGTAGATGATTACATTTGCATGATTGTAATTAATCACGCAATGAAGACCCTGTAGGGCTTTTTAATTAACTTTTTAGTTGATTATTACTCCTATCATTCTAGGTTTCTTAGACAGGAAATAACTATAGTAACTCACGTTTACTGGAGGTTCCTTCCAAAACTGAAACCAACCTTAATCATTTTGCCGATGTCATGTGGAATTTTCAATTGGTCATAAAAACATGTTTCCCAACGTTTTTAAGTATTGTTAACGTTAGGAGCATTCATTCCATTATGAGTATTTTAGTCTCTAACCATTCCAGCCACATAACATGACACTAACCGCGATATTATTTTCCTATAGCATCCTGGCCGAAACTTTTATGAATTAAAATATGGCATAAAACTTAAATTAAAAACCCAAAACTTTAAATATTGTACTAAAGTACATCTTAAAACTTGAAAATGAAAGTCATAGGCTAGAGTTTGGTAGACCTTTATATATTGAGGTCAAAATTAAAATTTTGAATTATGAAACTAGAAAAAATGGCAGAAAGCGGACAGTTCGTCAGAACAAAACCTGAGAATTAAAAAGATTAATTGTAGGCAATTCCAAGCTTTTAAAGTCTCGGTAGCTGAAATCCGCATCAGCTAGTGATATAAGTAATTCTGTAAGTCTCCACAATTTTTAAAGAAAGCTAACAAGGTGAAATAAGATCTCAGTTTTATAATTCTAATGCACCTTTCGCTCTAAGATTCGAACCAATACAAAAAACTGAAGTTAAACCGCAAAAAATACTACAAGAAAACTTCTTTCTTAACATTTGTGTCGAGATGGATTCATTTGTGCGTCATTCGTGCGAAAAGTAAAATATAAAAAAAGCGCGTCCTCTAAGACTGTTAGAGTATGACGTCATTCCTATCGGGTCCGAGTCAATTCGGCTCACCAGTATGACAGGTCGCATTGTAGACCAAGGTCAGATTCGAGAGCAGGTTGTTATCAATACAATGTGTTAATAAAAAGGAGTACATTAGTACAATCAGAAGGCAATAGGAATGAGCTGTACCTACCGATTTCTTGTCACTTACCGTAAAGCAAAAGTATATGTAAAGTAAATAGTAAATTGAGTTTTCCTGATTATAAAAGTCACTATCACTTTAAAATAAAGTCCTCCGCCACGTCTGTCTGTCTGTTCGCGATAAACTCAAAAACGACTGCATAGATTTAAATGAGAGTTTGTACCCAGGTAGCTAAAGCCTGAGAAAGGACATAGGCTAGTTTTTTATCGCGATAATCGACATTGACGCGGGCGCAGCCGCGGACGAAAGCTGGTCTACATCATAATATCTGTCTAGTCTGGAGGTAGGAAGTTCGAGTCTTAACCCCAGTTCTTAGAGCCGCTCGTCTCTCCCTGGTCGTGTCGGATAGTCGTACCATCAGGATAAGAGACTGAGGGAACAGAAAGTGCATCTATTCACTGTAATATCTCCTACGTAGTTGGTTGGTCTCCGTTGAGACTGGCCGCCATGATCGAAATAAGCTGGGAGTACAGCATTGTAATGCAATATATCAAGTTCTAATCATTCCCGATTTTCAAAATGTACTATACAAATTCAGTCTGTATTTCTTATCCCCATTTGTTCCTTTTTAAGCATAGAAATGTAAATTTACGTAGGTTACAGTACAAAATTATTAAAAAGTCAAAAGATTTAGTGAATTTATTAATTTTTCGGCTTTATATTTGCTTAAGTAATGAGCTGTTGACTTTTTTGCCGCATTTCTCAGCAGGTCATTTATCAGTAGGAAAATATTTGCCATGTACTACAGACATCTTTTTTGACGATCTGTATTTTCGTATACCAAAAAACGTAGGAGAGAGAGAAGCATTTTACCAGGCAGCCGTAGTGTGGGTCCGCTGTATTGTCCGTAGGTGACCGTAGGGATTATACTCATACTTTCCACCAGATAGAGTAGAGTCACTTTTATTATAAAAGGTTTCATTATAAAAAAAGGTGCCCAAGAAAAATTAAAAGATTTTAAAAGAGAATTTGAGTGCTAACGTTATTGATGATCTTATTTTTTTTTATTAATAAACGTTTAATAAACACAATTAAACAATCTTCACTAACATAATGAAAAGGTGAAGCTTGTAAAGTTGTAGGGATCAGACACACAGACAATCTGGATTTAATTAACCGATTTTGAAACTTCATTTACCAATAGAAAGCCACATTATTTGTGGGTGTCATTGGCTTTATAATTATACAATTATCGATTCCTGCATTATCCAATAAGCACATGAGTAGAGCTGTGAACAATGTTTAAAAACGGTTTTTTTGTCATTGGCTTTATAATTATACAACTAATAATTCCGGTATTATCCAATAAGCACATGAGTGGAGCTGTGAACAATGTTTAAAAACGGATATAATTTTTTTATTTCATTCAAATCGGGGCAGTTATTTGGTGTAAAAGCGCGACAGACAGACAGACACCTTCACATTTATAATTATAGTAAGGATTGCTAAATCATTTCTAAAAATATCAAAGCAAATTCTGAAAAGTAAACAGAATTTTTCATGATCATAATATGTACTCATATGATTAAAACTCGAACAAGCCAGCAAAGAGGTTGAGTTGAGCAGTCATTAAATGACATTGTGGCACAATAATACCATTGTCGCATGGCCTTGAACGTTAGGTTATTACTGATTAAAGTAATTTTGTCTGTGATCGTAAAATTACTGTCACATTTGGTTTGTGGTTAAGCGATACATATAACAAGGGCCCGTTAAACGTAATTTATGTCATAATCAAATGTAGATAATAAGCTTGAAACAGATTGCAGATACATACCTATTCAGGGTGTCACAAAAATGATTGATCATATTTTTGGATGCTTATTATAGTAAGTGAGTTCCACTGTTACCCGCGGTTATTATTGTAGGTAATTCGCGAGTAACGCCGCGGAGCGGAGATAGTGAAAAAAATATCTTGAGTTACTCCTTGTGTGTGACGGATTAAGAATACAGAGTTTCACCACCCCTATTCGTCCCGCGGGTGTTGTAAAAGGCGACTAAGGGATAAACTACGCAAGACAACATCTTTGCAAAGAGAAGGAAAACTTGAAACCAACCCGTCTGGCCAGCGTAGTAAAGTAGGCCAATACCTCCTTTTCAAGGAGAGGCCTATGTCCAGCAGTGGACTGTTGTTGATGATGATGACTCCTTATGCAATCAGCTAATTGCTAGTGAAAGTCCTATCCAAATCGGTGCCTCAGTTCCAGAGATTAGTCGGAATAAACAAACAGACAGACACAATTATAAAAATTGCTGTTTTGATGTTAGTATCGTAAATACTTTCATATGCATTTAGTAAAAAACTGTTCATTTGAAATTAAAAACAAATAACAACTATAAGTTTTAGACAAATCTATTGGTTATATTATATTGACAAATAAATGTTAAGCCACACGAAAAAACGATTCAGCTCTAATTATTCTATGCATACAAGGTTTCTAGTAAGAAATTCCTAAACTATGGACTTGAGTCTTTTGGTAAACTCTTTGTAGTAGTGCCAGAGCAAAATCGTAGCTGAAATAGTCGTTGAAACCGTTACAACAGCCAACAGTTGTCCTCTGGTTGTGACGTTTAATTTGGAAAATATTGAAACTGTCGGCTTCTAAAAGTATAATTATTAGTTGGTATAATATCTGCTCAAAAGTCACTTGAATCTGATAAAATTTGTGGTAGATGTCAGCGGCATTTAGACAGTGCGGTGGACGGATATTACTTTATCTTATCATACGTGACCGTGAGGTGGATAACGTAGATGAAATAAGATGCAGCCAAATATTAAATGAATCATACTTTTTTCAAATAATAAGAAATAAATGGCAACACATAATTTAATCTCTTAAGTATTATATGAGTCCGGTCTTTGGAGAGTGGAGGCAAACGCTTTTAGAGTTCTAGTTTGGTTGAAACAGAAAACTTGTAGGAAATGATAAAAATTAGAAGGAAACGTAGTGCCATACATAAGCAAGTCGGTCCCGGTTGATAATAAAAGATAGCAGTCGTGAAGCTTAGTTGGAGGCCTTCGGTCGGCTTAAATACATTCAACGGCAAGCAGCATGGGGACGTATGGCCTTAACCCTGTCCTGAGAGGAGACCTGAGCCCAGCAGTGGGACATTATGGGTTATTGATGATACTTAAATTTGAATACGAGAAGCCAAGGATCGAACTAAGTGCTAATTGCAAGAAATTGGAGAGGCTTTATGCTGTCGTCAATGGGCTCATGAATATGATTAGATTTTAAATCTGTAATTTCATCATCAACAGCCTAACAGTCCACTACTGGACATAGGCCAATAAATCTATTAAATACGTTTAATCTGTAATATGTTTGGCCAAATCTGAACAATTTGAATTGAACGAAATTCAAATGAACAGATTTGGTATTGAGATTTATTTGAATTTCGAAAATCATGTCAGACACGTTTCTTTATCCCGAACCCAATACGAGTAGAGAAAAAAAAAGTAAAACATGAACATTTAAATTTTATATAAAAAGTTTTTATTTATCATCGCATGATTTTTAAAACCAGTAAATATTTCAAAATAGTACACTAATTGTCATTTAGCCACGCGCACGAAGAGAACACGTGTTGATCCACGAGGCTAGACAAAGCGGAAGATGTTCAGAAGAATTTCTTTATTTATTTATAGTATGTTAAAATACTTATGTCATTAGTCAAACGAGCCTATTGTAATAAAAGTTTGCTAATCATCAATGGGTAAGGCCTATTCCTACATAGGTAGAGAACACAATGAAATAGTCAAATATTTAGAGGCTTTAAGTTAGATTATAAAAATTATAAGCATACATTTGGCGGGTGGCTTTATTACTTACAAAATAAAAATAAGTCGGATTTTCCTTCCTGACGCTATAACTCCAGAACGCACGAACTGATTTCCACGGTTTTGCATTCGTTGGAAAGGTCTCGGGCTCCGTGAGGTTTATAGCAAAGAAAGTTCAGGAAAATTTCAACAGAAAAGCGGGAAAATCTTTTTTTAGAAAATAGGGGATGACTTTTTTATGGGAATCTTTTAAGGGCAGGACGACGTCTGCCGGGACAGCTAGTTACTTACAAAATTGTTTTTCATTTAAGGTTTAATTTAAATACATACATTCTTTAATTTAAATATGTAAATATAAAATAAGCTAATCACATTTTAAGCATGTTATTTAAATACCTAATTATTTTATATTTACAAATTTAAATTAACCAAAAATATGCCAAAATATCGCAGTTCTTTCGTTTCTGAACTTAATCGTAAATTTCGATTTGAGAGATTTTTTTATTTCAGTTATGATCGATAATTCTGATTTATAGCACCACGGTTTATAATTCACATACTCAGTAAACAACAACAGGTTGGTTTACTTGTTGCCTTCTAATAGGTGCCTCTTACATGACACAATACATAAAAACGCCGTCTACCTTCTTTTTCTTACATTAATGGAAAAATGAGAAGATGGATAGATACACTAGATGGTAAGTGAGAGTGCCGTCTCACATGAACAACTACATCTCAAGACACCTGGTTATGGGCTCATGTGTCAATCGGAGTGTTGCTTTTAAAGTGGGAATACGATCCTTTTTATCGGTTTGAAGGTCGTATCAGCCTAGAAAAACTTTAGGAGATAATTTGTTCCACAGGATGGTTTTGGGAAGCAAAAGTCTTGTTAAAGGGTTAAACGGTCTTCACGTCCGTCCACAGGCCAGGTGGAGTGATGATTTACGCAAGACGGCTGGCAGGAGCTGGATGCGAGCCTGGGATCGAACTAAGTGGCGTGCAATTGGAGACGCCTATATCCAGCAGTGGACTGCGATGGGTTGATGATGATTACAGGTAAACAAGAGTGGGTGAAGAATTCAAAGAAACTGCGACTCAATGGCACGGCGTTAATATAACATTTTGATTGTTATATTTTTTTACTTAGCGAAACATTAGCCAGTAAATAGACTTTTTGTGTCAGCAATATAAACTTATCGAGTACTTCCTGACTCGGTGCGAAGAGTTTTTCTTAGATATCACGTTTCGATTAGACGATAGTAGAATGCAAGGTATTATCTACTTTAGTTTATATTTACTAGGTTCTAACACTGCTTCGCTTGCTTAATACCTAGTATTGTTATATCGGTTGGAACCTTTTATACCCGACTACGGTGAAGGAAGGTTATATTTTTATCAGTCAATGTAAGTTCGCATGTTCTACTGAAGGGTCTTAATTACTGAACAGATTTCAATGAATGAGGTGCCAATAGATTTGTAATAATGGCCCGGGTGCAATAATGACAAGTTTTTTTACATAGTTGGGTTATGGTTCTTAAAACTGCGCTGGAGAAGTTCAGAAGGAGATCCCACCCTGGACTTCTCCTCCTCCTAAACGGAGAAGCGCGGAGAGGGCACACAGTGCGGTTTTTAGTCGGTTCATGTCCGACACACCACCCCGCCGTAATCCCCGGTGGGGTGACGGTCCATGATGATTTTCCACACATAAAAAAAAATGGTTCTTAAAACTTTTTCTTGTTTCTAAATGAAATGTAGTCGTATTTTGTTGAATACCTGGCTTTCCTCATTAGTGCTTTGTTAATAAGTATAAGTTAAGTATATAGATTACTAGCTGTAGGTTCTGTCCACGTGTAGGTCGGTTATCGAGGTAAAAAGTACCCTATAGATGTTACTCAGGCTCTAGTTAGATTATCTGTGTACCAAGTATAAATCGATTCAGTAAAGTTTAAATCGATTCAGTAGTTTGCCTTTAATACCGGACAGACAGAGTTACTTTCTTATTTATAATTTTCACCATCATCAGTCTATCGCAGTCCACTGCTGGGACATAGGCCTCTCCCATTGCACATCACGAAGATCCGACAGCATGTTTCACGCAAGACTACACTTTGCTGGTAAGTTATGTAAAGTCGCTTACAGATTACACAGGAAAATTATAGACTCTATAACTTTTTCGTATTATGTATCATTTTTAAAACTTAAAACCGCATCAATTCATTGTGGTTAAACCCATTTACTTTTATCATTTATTGTTTTTTAAAGAATATTAATATATTATTAAACCATAAAAAACTTCCTTGGTTTCTAAACTCATTAGGTACAAAGATACCCAATGACTTCAAAGATAAAAAGGAAATTATTTCCCTGTTTAATAAAAATAAATTAATTATATTTCAATAAATGGTTACTCTATATTAAGCATCAATTTAAAACAATGCTGTCAAACGCACATAACTACATAAACATACTTATTTATCTTTTATTCAAATAATTTTACAAAAATATTCATATTAAAATGTATTAGTAACACGTTTTGGTTAACCAAGGAAAACGGATTTAGGAAAATATGACAAATTGCAGTCTCCTCAAATAAAATATAGCCAGGATAAACCCATTAACTTATTACTTCATGGAACGGAAAAATCTGTTTGCTTTACGTACATGTACATTGAGCGCGAATATGACGATATCATTTAATCTATTTAGGTACTAGATTTACCGATCAAACATTGCATGTATATTACTTATTGTCAATTTAAAACAGTAGCGCATCTGCCACTTTTAAGTTGAAAATAAGGAAATATACATTAAGAAAATACCGGGACTACGGAATTTGGAAAAGGAATGCTTCATGTAGCAGTAGGAGAAAATGAAAAATTAACTACATTATTACATTGTTCACCGAGGGAGGAAAGGGACCGATTACTAGCGAGGGAGCAGTTTGTGGCCCGAAGGCGCAGCCTAGGGCCACAATACTCCCGAGGTAAGAATGGGACTTTCACCCGAGTGCTACACAGTGCTTTATACTCGTACTACACCTGTGAGGAACACTTAAAGTATTTTTAAAATAAAATCAAAACGTAAGACACCATGTAAGACACAATTTAGCTTAGAATTTGACCAACATTTCGCGCTTCTTTTGTTTTTTTTTATTCTTCACAAAAGGATGTCAGTGGCACGGAGATTCCATATTTAAATTATATGAAAACTCCTTGGGCAGGCGCGCGCCATAGATAAGTTAACACATGAGAAATGAAAATTCATACAACATTCTCTCCCGCTAAAACACGTTAGAAATGGATTTTCATACATTTTTTCCTCCCGCTTATTCAGGTCAAGGAAAAGACTAACGTTCTCTTTTCATTTTCAGGGAATATTGACTACTGTTCCGATCAGGTGTAGTATAAATATGTTTTTCTTTTCCCTCGAAAAGACAAAAACCCGTATACCAAATAGGTTTTAAGGAACACTGATTGTTAAAAAAAGAAATCAATTTAAAAATAAACAAATGCGATCATTTCATAGTAGCTAAGGATTTAATGCTTATGAAATTTCTTCAAGTTCATGTTCGTAATATCAATAATTTAGGTCGCAAGTTTAAGACGAAACATTTACTCATTGAAAAAAAATATTTAAGAACTAATAGGCTTATTCATTTAAGTAGGTCACATAAAAAGCATAAAAAGGCCTTTAGTCTTATTATTCAGACACAGGCGAGGCTGAACACAACAGTTATGTTTAATAAAAGTAATGAGAGAGGGAGATGGAAGCATATTCATCAAAATAACTGTTGCACTACTATTTGGGATTGAAATTTAAGGGCTAAGAGCGTTGTTGCGTTTTAAAGTAAATGATACTATATGGCAGGCACTTCAATTCAATAACTTTAAACTAACTGATATTAGAGCATTATACCAAATGCAACCAATTGTCATTAACATATTAAACTTGATTGCAATTTTCAATGTTTAATAGGCTTTCTTAAAACTCCATACCTTGTAAAACTATTTGAAGTCAAAGAGAAAGAATGCTTACAAAAAGATTGCAACGGTTAAACAATGATAGCTGTGAAGCTTTGTTAAAGAATGATTACAAGCAATAAAATCCGAGACATACTGTTAGTTTTCTTAGCTTTTCCGCTAAGTTATGTTTGGTTAATTTTAAAAACGACATGTAAAATTTAATTAAACTTTTTTTAACGGCTCTTTGAGTCGTTATTCGTGTAAACGCCGTCATGAAGTAACCGTTTTACACATTAGTACCTATTTATTACTAACTATTTCATCTACGTTTATGGTCACACCTACGCCTTTAGAGTTCATTAGCTTTTAAGCCGTTTCAGTGAAAATTCTGTAAATTCTAAATTTCTACTCATAAAATAGCTTGCTTTGATTTGACCAATTCATTAACGCAAAGCCAGAACCCCTGGGGTTATAGGTTATAGGCTAAAATATTGGCAGATGATGCTTTTCATGTTAGAAGCACCCACTAAGAAAGGCTTTTCGGAAATATTACTCCTAAGAGGGTAAAATAAGAGATCATAGGTTGTAGGGCAGATCGTCAGCTTCAAAGTTAGAAATAATATGGAATAAAAATACCTAAACACTCCAATGAAGCCGATTGTTGATTCCGTCGGTAGTACCAGAGAAAATTGCGCAAATAAAGCGCAGGATTTCATATCTTGGATTAAATTGTGTGATGGGCGTTATCATTCAAAAATAATATCTTTATAGATGAAAGTATAATGTAATACAGATAGCTATTTATATCCCCTTCAATACGAGTATACCGCAAATCTTGGCTTATCTTAGCAAATATAAATATGTAAATAAATATTTTGGACATCTTACACACAACATCATCTAAAGTAAGCAGAGCTTGTGTTATGGCCTTATGGGTACTAAAGAACTGATATAAATACGTAAACACACTTTTTTTTTTGTAAATACATACATATTATACATAGAAAAACAGTCAGACTCCGAAACGAATATTTGTGGATCACACAAATATTTGGTCTGACCCGGGAATCGAACCCGAGAACTCTTGATCAGTAGCCGCATACGCTAACCACTAGACCAACAAGATTTAAGTGGATTAATAATATTATGGCGAATCTCAAATGATGTTTTCTAATCTGAGTGGCGAATATAGAGAAAACCATAACGGGAAAATTTGGAAGTCAAAAAAATCACCTAAAGATTATGTAGGTTTCCTTAAAGCTTAGTCTGCAGTAAAAGTAGTTGTCGTTGCAAGTTAAAGAAAGGTGAACAGTTGTCAAATATACTCAACAGGTCGTTAGAAGCATAAAATAACAAAATAGCTTTTAATGCAAACTAAAATGGTTTTTTTATATGAAGAGATTTTCATTAGTTTATCAGACGCGTATTCAACAATATTTTAAATTGAAAAAATCCTGAAGTTTAATTGTAAAAGTCTTTACGTGAAAGCTACGTTGAAAGACTCCGTTAGATATTATATTGATAGATATATAGATAAATTCAAGGTAAGTTAATATATCTAGCGTGTAAAAAGATTTACACGTTTGGAAACAAAGTAAAACGACAGATGATTCCGATTACGTTCGCAGAAAACTGAAAATGATGACACGTGCTTCGCGGAAACTATTCGAACGCGTTCTTTACTACTTGAGAACATATTGTTCGTATACTAAAATCGTATCACGCGATCACAATCACACCCACCCTAGCAGACGACCTTGCCTGTGACGTCATCATCAGAAAACATCAGGACGCTGTTGACGTAAAAAATAAACAGCCGCCGGCTACTCACCGGTGTAACTCCTAGGGCGCTGATCTTCCAAACCAGGTTGCTCCCAAACCAGGACGTGCGCGCCACGAGTAGAAGTAACCATCTTGACGAATAAGAAAAAAAGGGAACCGGAAGAAAACTAAATTATTTAAGAAGAATAAATTAAAATCTAAAAAAGTCCGCTAAAATATCACCTACGTAACGTTGGTGAGTGCGCCAACGTTAAGTGGTATATGGTTAGGGGGAGACATAGCGAGGGTTGAAAGTTGTAATTGATGGTATACTAAAGGCTGTGCTGAAGCCGACTGGTGACCGACTGGCGGTTCTATTCGGACGCGTCGCGCTGGTAAATATAGTAGAGGTAAGCGGGGACGGGGAGTGCGGCGCGGTGAAGGGGCGGGGCACGCGGCGCACGCGCTCCGAGCATGCGATGACGTTAGCTGGCTTTACATTATTACTGAACGACTGAACGCTGAAAGCAATCTGCAATTGCGAATGATATGCTGAGACGTGGATACGAAAAAATTTGGAAGTATTCTACAAACAGTTTTTTTTATTTCAATAAATAAACCTATGTTTTTAATATTTAAATTATTACGATTGTTCGATGATTCGATGTTCTTTTTAAGTTTTGACGTACTGGTATTGATCTAGATTTAGTTGAGTACATGTCATAAGATTTATTTCTATTCTGGGAAGAAACTAACGTTTAAGATACAGACACGGCCTAGTTTAGGCGTCAGGGACCATAGTTATAGACACCCAGTTTATGAGTACCTCATTACCTATCGTAATAAATATGTAGTAGTTACAGTCAAATGTACCCGTATTTCTCTTCTATATGGTGTTGGTATTATATCAAGTATTTTGATTACATTTTACTTAAATTTACAACAAATTCACAGATCTGTGATACAATAAAATAAATTAATCGCCTTTCTAAATACCTATTAAAAATAAAATATATGACGTGGAAGGCGTCTTACGCCTTTTTCATGTGACATAATGACGTTCGAAATAAAGGTAAATCTCAAGATCTATTTTTAACCAATACTTTAAATCTGAATATTGAAACCACACTTCCACTTATTCAATTTCCAGCTGACCGAATTGACTGAACTTGAGCGACGGACAGCATTTAGTAATGTTCAAACGTAATAGTTACATAATTTAGAGGACACTCTACCATAGATTCGATGTGGTATTTACAAATATTCATTAATCTATTTCACTAAAATAGAATAAACACAATTCATCATAGAAAAACGCAGGCATACGATAGTATTTAGAAACGCTTTATTTTTCTTAGTTCAATTTCTTGCTGGAGGGATTCTAAATTTAGAATGCAGGTCATTGCCTTGATAGTAGTAAAAATTTAGATTTTTAATTTCTGATTCGGAAAAAACGTGGGAGGAAAATTTATTTATCAATACTTCCTGCAAAAATGTTGCATGAAGCGTACTTAATGCCATATGACATTTTCTACCAGTCAAACTGTGGATTTTGGATGGTACAGTAAAGGACGTGGTAGATGCATGTGTCTTAAAAAGAGGAGCCAAACAATCTTTATAAAAAAACATAGATAAATATCTAGAGCTAGAGTTTCATGAACCAGAGACGTCTCAGCGAATTTTCACAAGCAATGCCGAGGAAGAAAATATTAACCGGAGGAAAAGCGAGAGTGTCAAGTCAAATATAACGTAAAGTGTAAATAGACTACATTAAACTATTACGTTTAGGGTTTAATTCAATTATGAACTACCCAATCTTCCATTTTGTATTGTTAATTAGAAGGAGAAAAACAATAGGGAAAAAGCTCTTGCCGAATATATCACTGGCAAAAACATCATATAATATTCTCTTTTCTAGATAGGTAAATGTATCTCATGCCTCATTCTGTATCAGTTAAGTCATTATCAGCGTATCACAGTTCACTACTGGACATAGTCATCTCCCATTTGTTGAATGATCTTGATGGATTCTAAACTTGATCATCATCACATGAAAAGGTTAGGTAAGTATCCTTACTAATATTATAAACGCGAAAGTTTGTGAGTATGTATATTTGTTGCTCTTTCACGCAAAAACTACTGAACGGATTTGGATGAAACTTTACAGTAATATGGCTTATAAGTAGCCTTTGTGTTATTCTGATATATTATATCAGAATAACACAAAGGCTACTTTTTACGTCAATAATCGAGATACACGGAGAAAAGTTAGTGTGTAAATAAAGTAAATAATTCGTTACGAAAACTCGTGACCGTGATTTTCAATTTAAACCTTTTCTTATTCCAAAAATCTAATTTGTATCACTTGTATCTTATCATTTTTACTAAAACTGATATTTTTTCAAGTTTAAAAATTAAAAAGTAAAATTATTCATCAATGTGCATGTACTTAAAATACTCATTATAATCCAATAAAGTTAGCACAAACTCTATTTACACGCACGAAGGTCGTGAAACGTAGCATGGTATGATGACTCACTAGGAAAAACCTTTGGTTGGTAATCGACTTCATAAAGTGTAAGCCCGCGCTTTTTTACGTCAAATTTATTTCAATATGGCGGTGACACATCCTGCGTTTACTTTATTTACAGTTTAATTAATGACGGCATTGCGTACAACTTGTTACATGAATAAGATGTCAAATAAGTCTATGTCTATATCTACTTCACGTCAGAGAAAAAGATAATTTTGTGATCTCAGATCTTGGCCTGAGATTGCGATGTTTAATGAGTTGATTAAAATCTCACAGCTTTGTCGCAGTTGGGGTATCACTAACGTGACCATACGTCCCGCTTTCGGCGGGATTGTCCCGCTTTCATGCTGTCCGTCCCACTGTCCCCAACGAGAACAAAATTGTCCCGCTTTTACGAATAAACCTCTATAAATCTAAATTAATATCTCAGTCTAATTTAATTAAAAGTTAAGATTGACTTTATATTTGAATAAATAAATATATTAATAGTTCATTTATCTATTGTGCATCATATCTTTATTTAGAAACTTACTGAATACTTGCTTATCCCAACTCCTTATCATATTACATAATTTTAACAAATCCCATCATCCCCATTCCCATCATCAGATCCCGATATGATGACGATGGGACCACCTGTAAGCTACGCCCATTTCAATGCAAAAAGAATTTTTGAAATCGGTTCATAAACGACGAAATTATCGCTGAACATAGGTACATAAAAAAAAAAGATTCCGACGAATTGAGAACCTCCTCCTTTTTTGAAGTCGGTTAAAAATACTTACTAAAGTAACTCTAAATTGGGTAATTAAGTTTCATGCCTAAACCGTGGAACCTATTTTGCTGTAGAAAGTAGGTAGTTTTTTGTTGCGAAATTATTTATAAATATTATTTTCAGGGTAAGTTGGCGTAAGAATTTAGATGCCAGTGAGGATAAGATACAACAATAAATTATTTTAAGTCATTTTTAAACCATAATTTTTATATTATATATAATGTATATTATATATAGTTACACCTATGTACCCTATAAATGTATTTATTTATTAAATATACAAAATTCCGTAGGCGTCCCGCTTTGACACGAAAAAAAAATGGTCACGTTAGGTATCACTAGTTCAGTTTGTACATTTATTTTGAAAAATTCTACAGAAAAAGATCTTTCCTGTGCCTGTCCCTCATCAGTCATAAAACATACCATACATTAAATAACTAATAATTTTAATAATCATTTAATTATGTGCCGTATTATTTTGGAGGGGTTAACTTAAAAAACCGAAACTAACAATATTAATAACTAGCTTTCGCCCGCGGCTCCGCCCGCGTGTATCGCGATTAGAGTAGTAAAAAGTAGCCTATGTATTATTCTGATATATAAGCTTAATATACTGTAAAGTTTCATTCAAATCCGTTTAGTAGTTTTGCGTGAAAGAGTACCAAACTTACATACATACACACAAACTTTCGCATTTATAATATTAGTATATAAAATAGAACCCCCCCCCCCCCCCCACTCCCAGTAGTGGAAAGAAGAAAACTATTCATTGTATTGCTACTGTAAGAATTTTCATCTTCTTTTTTAATAACAATAACTTCTAACTGCAAATAACTTTAAAATAGATAGTACTGCAAGGAGAAGGAAAAACTAGCCACCAATCCAATCCGTCTGGCTACCGTTGTTTTGTAGACAAAACCACGTTTCCAACACAGTTCTTAGTATACTGTGTTTTGAAAGGTTTTATGTCTAACGGTGTACTATTAAATACTGTTGATGTCATTACATGATTATAATATAAATTTTAACTTACGATAAAAGTATTACAGAAAAATACTTATTTAAAGCAAGTTATTATGTTGTTGTTGTTTGCACAATAGTTAATTTATGTAGCTTGTTACAACGTTCTCTGTGTATAAAATATTTGACAGCAAAAAAACCGGTCAAAAAAAAAAAGGTCAATGACTTTAATTCCCGAAGCGATTTCTTGAAATTACTGCTATTGGGTGGCGCTCACGTTTTGGCTGTATGTATCAAACGATTCAGAACGCACCTTGTAGTGACATCTATCTAATAAGTATCAAATTTATGCTTATTGCACAATGCGCCATCTATTAGAAGGCAAAGAAATCGTAAAAGGTGTTAAAAGCTTTATTAAACTTCTTACAGAGGGCGTTACTGGTTGTGAAATATATTTTCTAACATTTTTTTACTTCGAAAATTTTCAAATTTTAAATATTATTTTTTTTACTAATTTTCCTTCATAAACGGTAATTTATTTCATACTAGATTTTTTCAGTGGCTTCGCCTGCGTTTATATCTGATATCGTGGTAATCATTTTTGGGACTAATAAAAATTAAATAGCCTATGACACTCAATAACAACGCAGCTATCTATTAAAAAAATACTTTTCATATTGGTTCAGCATATTAAATGATACAAAATCAACTTTTACCTCTTCATCCTCACTCCTTACTAATAATAAAAAATAAACGCCAAAGTAACTGTATGTCTGTCTGTCCGGCTTTCACGGCAAAATTACAGAATCGATTTAAATAAAATTTGTTACACTGATAGTCTAGAGACTAAGAAAGGAGATAGGCTACTTTTTACCGCGATAAACGACATCCTAGCAGGCGGAGCCGCGGGCGAAAGCTAGTACTTCATAATAATCATAATTGTCTAGAGACTCATGGTTTTTATTGTAAACGGGACTTATTTGCGATAAAATTATTTAAAAGGTTACGATACCTTCTACTTTTCGACTTTTCGAACGTAACCTCTTAAAAAGTATCACAATTAAGTCTCGTTTATAAAAAAAAAACAAGAATACTTTATAATATTAGTATAATAAGCCTTTCTTAAAATTAGCCGGAACAAACGAAAGACAGTCAATTTTTTTTTTAAATTGCTGTTTTAGTTGCTAAAGCCTACTTATGAGAGTAGGGTAAAAAAAGGACAAAATCTGTGTCATACTTGACCCAAATCTGATCTCGGCACAAGGCTATTTGCTCATCACTTCCAGGGATGATCCATCTTGCTGTATCATATAAAGGACTATAATATTGCAACATGATTGAATAATGAGGTGGTATAGGTCACCTCTTATTGTTGGGCCGGATGCCGCCATTATGAATCAGTCCACGCCCACGGTTGGCGTGTGTGCATGTAGCAAATTATCTATCTAGCTAAATTTATTGACGACAGTTGAAAGAATACGTTACATAATTACCTATAGGCCTTTGCGAATTTCGGCACGAATGTCGAGTTGTCATAATAGTCCTGTTTAAGAAGTCTAATCTACATCTAATTTACATCTATCTATATCTAATTTACATCTATTAACAAATAAAATTGAAGTAAATTGAAGTGTCTGTGTGTAATATAAAAAGAACAGATTTTTACTGCAAATGCACACGAAAGTCTGTTTGATACTTACATCAAAACTGCAATTTTTTTGTCTGTCCGTCTGTCTGTCTGTTTTTTCCGGCTAATCTCTACCACGGCTAAACCGATTTGACGGGACTTTAACTAGCAGATAGGTGATTACAAAAGGAGTAACTTGGCAATTTTTTAGAGTAGCTTTGCTCCGCAGTATTACTCGTGATTTACGACGGTTACCGCAGGTAAAACCGCGGGGTTCAACTAGTATATACCTACTAATATTATATGTATAGAGGCAACATTTGAAAATTTGCGAGATTGTCAGAAAATGAGGAGGAGTTATCGCTGGATCCACATAACGGATTTTGACAATTCTTTTACCAATAAATAGTCACTTTTGTGATTGTCACAGAGTAGTTTATTAACCCGTAAATCTATGTACTATCCGAAAATAACGCGAGCCGATCCGCAGGCAAAATTTAGCTAACAATAAATTGTAGAATTGTTAAAAAAAATGAAGGGTTGGGTTTCGAAATACGTCACCTGAATCTGAGGGTTTTGGTGGTGTAGGGGGCTTAAGGGAGTTAGTCTTAATCCCCCCCAAGTAATTTTGGCTGCCGGAGTTGCGTCTAAATATTTTTAAATTTTTTTTAAAAATTCTTAAATACAATTGCAATTATGCAAAACGGAACGTATTTTTATGCTTTAGTACAGTTTTTCAAATGTAATTTTAAGGTTTTATATGAAAAACGTGAAACGAAACGCAACCGCCATCTTGGATGGATGATTTTGACACTAATTGACAGCAAATTTCAAATTTATGCGTCATTCCTTTGCTTTCGAGTTAAAGTGAATGTGTTCTTCCGTATCGATTTGTGTTTTTTCTACGACTTGGCTACGTTCTTGGATTCTGTTTGGATTGCTTTACTGTAATTAATTAATCAAGGTAATTATATTGGCACAATCCGACTTCGCGAAGCTGCCGCCTTACCCATCGTGGTTATTTTTTTTTAAACCACCCAGAAATAGGAGCCCCGCGTAGCGGGGCTCCGTCGACTATAGGTAATGCATAAAGCAATAAAACATGTATATAAAGTGGTATAAATAATGTTTGTACAAATTTCTGTTTTTGATTTTTCCAAAGGGAATCAAGTATTTTCGGCGGGTAAAAATGGTGAGGCAGGGTTCAGAGGGTTCAGACCCCTCCCCCATCCCCCCAAAAACTCACAACCCCTTAAAATGGCGACGTATTTCGAAATTTTTACCATTTCTGTTTTTAATTTTTTCTAAGGGAACCAAGTATTTCCGGCAGGTAAAAATGGTGAGGGGGGTTCCGACACCTCCCCCCCCCTCCCCCCCAACCACTCACAACCCCAGAATCAGGTGACGTATTTCGAAACTTTAACCAAAATGAATAAATACTCATTTCACTTTTCATGCTGCTTCAAATACATACCACAGACGATCTTTATTCTATGTTGCGTCAAGTAACAGATAATCTGTGGCCTCTGTAGGCAACGTTTATGGAATACCTACTTTCTTCTATTCTCAATTGCAAATGGGTAAAAGCTGTAATTTATTATAATAACCTATAAACAAGCGGTACGCTGACTGGATTAAGATGAACCCTTATTTTATTATACATTTAGATTTTGTGTGTTTATTCAGTGGGTATAGTATATTTCTACTTCTAGGTAATAAAGAAAGAAACGGACGCGAACAGAACCGCGGGCTTCAGCTAGTTGATATATAAACTTACAAATAAACATCTAATGGATAACCCTAAGTCAAGTGTCTATCGTCTATTTCTTTTTTAAAAAAACCAACAGCACAGAAAAAAGTATTTGGTTATTTATGAGGTGCTTAGCACAGACAGCGCTAATATGTGTCTGCCTAATATTTTGTGTGTTCTCGACAAATAGAAACTGGATTGAATTGAAATTATCGCGCGGATGAAGCTGTCCAAGTTCTGAGTGTAAAGGATATGATTACGTACATACTCGTACACAAAGTTTATAAATAAGTTTTAATACAGTTTAAAAAAATCTGCGAGTTGAATTTTAGTTGCTGTTATAAGGACTGATAGACTGGTTTTTCAAGATATACATATTTTTAAAACATTATTAAAATCTAAAGCTACTTTCCTCTTATTATTAACTATACTCTGTCCATTCCTTTATTATCTTTTTGACAGTTCAACAAATTTCGAAATTAGTGACGCCCTCACACGTCACCGATTCGATTTGAAATCAAAATCAATCGATATAATATTCTTTAAGTCAGTATTGTAAATAAAAAAATGTGCACTTTTATGATGTATAATTGGCCCAGAACAAAGAAAACTTCCTAACACAGTCGGTCGAACTTGAAGGTCGGTTTAGAAAGTATTATGTGATTTTTCAAATGTATTTTCTCATAACTCTGGATTTAAACGTTATTAACCACGCGTTTCAAAGTTAAATTTTACTAACACGTGCATAGTTACATTTTAAGTCAGTGGTCCAAAAATAAATTAATTAATGCACATAGTTATTGTTCTTTATTCCAAGTTCGAACTTAAATTCCAAAATTTCGACTTAATTCCTTGCAAATAATCAATCTTGAAGTCATACTATTTTAATTTCCTTTTTATTTTATGAAATTTACAGAAACAATACTTAGGTACATGAAGTCAAATTATTTTGATCATATTAATCTGTCGTTTAATCGATTTATCGTATTTCAAGAACTGTTTTACATGTTGTTTTTAGCTATGCACACTGCCCACTTCCCTACCCGTCTATAAAGTACGACATTACTGTAAACATTATTACGAAAAAAAATAGCGGTAAGTTATAGGCGTGACCTGTCAAAAAGATAATAAAAGAATGGACAAAGTATAGCTTACGTCCGCGGCTACACCCGCTTCTATGTCGGTTATCGCTTTTGAACCGAATATTGACAATTCTGAATTTAAAAAAATATTAAGATATATTTGCTTGTCTTGACATGACAAAACATTAAGCAATTGAACACTAAAAAATATACATACCTACATAAAAATATAAGTATTAAACAGAGAAACATCTATCTATGTACTTTACTTTGCGTGCGAGCCTTATTATTTCCTTGAATTCTGTGAAGAGTACTGTACAAAAAATGCCTAGTTTAGACGAAGCATTTTTTGTAAGCTTGCTAAAGCTATATTGTAATAAAATAAGTGGGTTTATTGCTTCTCATTATATAGATTTTCATGATCACAGATTATATAAAGTTTGCGGTACTTAATTGTAGGGCGACATCTGTTGTCTACCCACGCACATTATGGCGCGAAACAAGCACCGTTTTGAATGCCAATGTCTTCGCCGTATGAATGGATACCTTGACATTGTCCTACGCGCGATAAAATCATAGGCCATTGATATTTAGTCACGCGAGTACCCGTTAGCTTTATGAACTGTTTACAAATGTTTTTTTTTAAATTGGTGTTAGGCTTTTTAAGTTGTTGTTCGTTGAATGTATTACCTATGTGAATTATTATAGTTTGAAGGTAGGTTGCGTGGTGTATACTGAACTCTCACCTATAGAGAATTGTTCAAATACAACAACGTACCTATTTTGTTTTTTCTGAATTCAGGATAGGTTCGATAGATTTTATTGTAAAATTATAGTTACTGTGCGTTCCTTCGTAACAAATATAAATTATAGCATCTAGATTCTGTGGTCTAGATTTCATGATACAAAAACAACAAAAATTCAAAATACATATTATAATTAACCTAAAAGTAAGTCGTTTATCGCATGATTTTCACTAGCTTCGTGTTCTCGGTGAACCTAGCTATTCAAATTTGTATTCACCGACCTTCACCTGACTACTAATTTAACGTTATATTTTTTATCGACTAAACTTGAAAAAATATATTCTTAATTATGATAATGTAAGAAAACTAAGAAACCTCAGAATTATTTCTAGAAAATACTTACTTTTTATTTTATTTTCGAGGATGTACTTGGCGTTTGGTCACTCATATTTAAAAAAAAGGAAAAGTTTAAAAGAAAATTCTTCTAACACAATTTTAATACAAATAATATCTACTAAAAAACAAGTCGTCACAAAATAAGAAGTTTTTACATTTGTCATCATGTTTTTTAATCAAAGATTAATTAAAAAGTTAACTTGATGCTTATTTATGGCGTTGTGTGTATGGGTAACATAGTAATTAAATAGGATTATGAATTTGATTTTTAAATATCAAAAGTCAAATTCATAATCCTATTTAAATACTATGTTATGCGTCAAGTCAACTTTATATTGAAAAAATACATTCAAAAACACGAATTAATCGTTGCGCGTTGATTAAAAAACACGATGACAAATGTCAAAACGGGCTTCTTATTTTGTGACGACTATAGCCTCATTCAAGGTATTTTACTTCTCTCTTTCTCTTTTTTTCTGAGTAGCTCGAGTACTTTTTTTTATTTTCAACATAATAGACATGAATAGCTAGAGTACTTATCGAGCTCTTCACTTAAAGGTACTGCCTGCATCAGTGTGTTAAAGGAACATCTCTATCAGACCTTAGTAATACATACAAGACTTACATTGTAGTAACAATCTCTCATGTTTACAATTTCTTTGTCCAATTAAATATAAACCTCTAAACTGTAATATCTCACCATTGTTTCCAAGATTTACAATGCATAAATAAATTATACACATAATTGCTAGTAAATATTTGAGTGTTCTATTAGTAGGTAGGATAAATTTACTTGTAATATACAATTTTTTAAAAGAGCATTTTTTTATCTAACTAAGATTGGAAAGTTACCTACCTTAAAGTTTCCGAAGGCATATTATATTTTTTATTGATAAAAAAACCAACCCGCGTTAGAAATTTTCATCCTGTGTCGCAGAGGACTTTACAAAGACAAACATACATGAAACGGACACAAAGAACACTCAGGCTTAGAACTAAAATTTGTGGATCACACAAAGTGTTGCCCTATGTGGGATTTGCACCCACAAAACTTGATGCAAAAGGTGACCGCTTTAACCATTAGGCCAACCGTGCCATCATATTTAACGGAAGGAAATAGAAGAATTACTATAACCCAATAGCCTTGTATCTGTTCCTTATTTAAAAAGATATAAAACGGTTCTGTTTTCGAAAAAGAGATTTATACTCAATTAAAATTTTTTTTTATAATCTATGACTATTATCCGACTGCCACAAATGACATATTTACCGACGTATTCAACTACATAAACACGACTATTATCCAAACAAAATAATAAAAGGCAGTAGCTACATTTGATTTGCAGTGAATCAACTGATGTTGCGATTCAAAACATGCGCGACACAAACACAAACATTGAATCATTGTTCAAATTCGAGGTAGCGCGGTATGATAACCGAAAAGTGATTGCCCTATTGTCTATGCTTACTTAGTTGACAGTTAGGTTTAGTTTTATGATCGACCAAACATTTAACAATTATTGCTAGTGCATGATGCAGTTAACGGAGTTTTATGGATACTTAAAATTCAAGAGATACTATTTGTGAATACTATCTATACAACTACAGAGAGGGAAGGGTGGCCCACTGGTAATATCGCTCGCTCAGTGAAAAGCGACGATAAAATTGCGTAGCACGATTTCGTTGTGAGGTTTTTATATCACTTGGTTGAACTGGTTAATAATAATATGAATTTTTAACATAAAAGTTCAAAAGAGAGAGGAAATAATTATACATTTATGTGTGACTTATCTTTAAGCACTCATTGCGAGGCGCACTTACCTATAGCTTAAAAATATTTGAAATTTCAGAATTTTGATAAAGAGTAAAATATTTTCTTAACTGGTAACACCGTAGAAGAGCAGGGTATTTAATTTCAAAATCTATCCATAATATAAAATCGTGTTGAAACGCAAAACTCTTTGTTTACATACTGAGATATGGTTGAATGCCCCTAGTTTAAAAGATTCGCGGTGCGTGTAATAGTGTGATAATGGTTTGAATTGCATAGAATATCTCGTGACATTGGAATGTAAATATAAAGTGTTAAACAAAAATGCGAGTGCTCACTAAATAATTTAATCTGTGCCTAACTTAACTTTCAATGAATCGAACTAAGATTTCGTGTTATAATTGTTTGTGCTTACAACCATAGATACCTTTTTTTAAACTAATTTTTTTAGTTGATAATTTTTTTAAATAGCACTGAGAACTATTTCATCTGGAAGTTGACCAAACTGTCATCATCGTCATCATCAAGAGCCTTTGATAGTCCACTCCTGAATATAGGCCTCTCTTTCGACTGAAAAAATAAATCCTCTATTTTTGCGTAATCCAAACTGTTGAGGTGGCAATGTTATGGGATACTATACCAGCCTGACCTGGTATTACTTAGTGTATGGAAAGAATACCCTTAAAGAAGAATTTTAATATATGAGATCGAAAAATGCCAGAGCTCCGAACATAAAAATTTAATCTAGAACCTGTTTCTATGTAACGTTGGTTAAAAATATCGTTTCCTCGATCCTACTACGTCCAATGTTGCAATTCAGGGAGGCAATGCTGCTAGTATCACAGACCCTTTTGCACTGAGAAGGATGCAGGGCATAACCCATTATAATTAACGTAATAAAAAGGAAATTATTAGAGACATGCTGATTTCAGCACGAACGGACAGGCTCGACCTGCCTTCGCATAGAAAACTAAAATAAAATAACAGCAGTTGTGCTGCCGTATTTCGTTGGTAAGTGCGAGACCGAGAATGTCGCTGAAGCTTCTCACCAGGCTGCGATAGTGTAGGTCACCATACTGTATATCTACGTTCACAATGAGGATGGTGACTACTACTATTGGATTCTATTGGCTTAAATGTATAAAAAACTAGTAAAACAAGCTTAGGTCAAGAATTTAGACTGAGGTCAGAGCTAACTGAGCTCTCGCGCGCACTTCTAAGTTACTTATTAGACTATGCATGCTAATTAAATATAGTTTTTTTTTTATATAAGACGATCTGGCACCACACATTTAGGTAAACGGCCTAATTAGTATCGGAATCGTTATTTTTCTCAGATGCTGAGGTGAGGTTAAATAATTCCTCTGCAGCCGACTGAAGGTTTATGGCGTACAGGTAACATCACTATTTTATGTTTCTTTTTGCCAATGGTAGCAGCTTCATGACACAAATATTAAAAAAAAATTGCTTGTAAGTCATTACTTATTCTTCGAATGAGGTTGGCTATCTTGTTATGTTTTGACATACCAGTACAAATAAAAAAATGAACGTTAACTCACAATCTTATCGCCATATCATAGGAAGTTTTGTTTTATTTAATCTTAACCAAATTGCGAAATACTTTTAAATATTTACTCTATTTTTATCTTTGTCATGCGGAACGAATTTCTAATATACTTAATGTGATATTTCGATATGCATTTTGCATTAAATTATAAAAGATTTATGTCACATTTGAAGCGGATTCGGGCAATACATAAATCGATAATCAAAAAAATGCTGGTGTTTTGTGGCCACTGTTTTATTTGATTCCAAATTTAAAAATTAACCTATATCAGGTCCCAATATATTTTACGTAATCTGTTGTCTATTTTTTACAAAATACTAATTTTGACATAGATTTCAATTTTTTCTTATCTGTTTCGGTAGTCATATACATGACTCACACTTGACATGTTTTTTAATTCAGGATTTCTCAATCATTCTTGATCTCTGTACAGTCATTCTAAAGAACAACGTTATTATTATTGCCTTTAGTACCTGCAACGCCTTTCTAATTTAAAACAAGAGACATTAGCGTTGGCATCTTGCCTGCCTGTTAACTAAGTACATATAAATATATGTATAAATAATACATTTATTTATATGTTCCGGGTTCCAAGCATAGCAAGGTGTAATAAATAAAATGTTCCTTTATTGTGTTAACTAACTTCACTTAACGAATACTGTGTAGATCACATTCATTGCAAAGCAATATCTCTTAAAAACTCGTAAAGGTGTATTTTTTATTTTATTTTTAAACGAGGCGATCCCATGGGTACGGCACATAATAAAGTTAGTTACACGGGTAACACCATCGAATGGTGATTTAATTTCACTTTAATTTTCAAATGATATCTCGATTCTTACGTCCGTCCGTGTCATCATCATCATCATCTAAAGTCTTTAATTGTCCACTAGGCAAAAAAGAAGTTTTGGTTCTGTCTCTGTGCTTATGTTTAAACTGGGACACAATCTGTAGTTTTACAGATGTAATGCCAATAAAATTAGTCTTATTATTGTCTTAGTTGATTTTGCCCGCGGCTCCGTTCGCGTCAATATTTGTTATCTGACAAAAAGTAGCCTTTATTCTTCTATAAGGTCCAATCTATCTCCACACTAAAATTCATCCAAATTTTTCAGTAGGTAGTTTACACATGAAGGAGTATAAGAAGCACTTCGAGTAAATTTAGGACTTTTAGTAATTTATCAAACCTCTTATTTCAGTTAGATCAGTGATCCTGTACCTAGGTACATTGCTAGATGACTGGATTTTCTTCTAAATGGCCAGTAATGAAAAGTAACTTACCTGAAACAAAATAAAACACAAATAAGAACAATTGCATTTGGGTAGATTTAAATATAAATAACAAACTTAATGATAGTGACTAATACTATTTCGTCACAACTTTTATTAGACAAACTATAAATAGCTTTCGAGAACCGGTTGCCATTGTTGTGATACTATATTGCCAGATTTAAATACTAGAATTTTTAAATCTTCCTTATATTCTATTTCTTTAATCGTTTTTACCACATAATGTATTATGCCTAACAGTTTGTTTATATGCTTAATAAAAGGGTTTATCCTGCTCCACAAATCTCATATTCAAAAAGTTTGACTAGATGTAAGACCTCTTTTATAATCTTCCATTATTAATATGTGTGTTTTTTTTATTAATTATGTGTTATGTATGATTCATGAACACGAAACCCTAAAGATTGATATTTAATTATTTCACTATAGACACAAAATTTGTAACTAATTATAAAAACGAAGTCAAAACTATTTTTGTAGAGAAAACGAAAACACGCAATTAAGGCGCTGTAACACCAAAGTCGCTACTTACTCGTATTGCCTGCGATATTTGTTATTCCTGCGATTATTGTCTGCTATAATTATTATTGATGATGATAATAGCACTAAAGCTACTTCTATCCCAAAAAAATTTATACATATTATCGATTTTTCCGTGACCGAAGCCTCAGGCAATAGCTGGTCAAGAAAAATTACCCGAGAGACATAAGTATAAGTAGTTCACGTACTTATTAGAAAAAAAACGAACTACTCAAATGGCGTAAAAAAAAATAACTATAAAGCAAGCACAGGCAACAACTATTGCCCTATAAACTTAAACTGCATACTAATGTCATATTAGCTAGGGTCTTACATAAAAACACAATAAAGAACAGTGTATCATTACAAATGAAGAGGAAGTCATGCATACAAGTCGACATTATTCAATAACATGTTTTACAATTATTACAATAGATATTAGCTATGGTTGTCGAAACGAATCTTACCGCAAAATACATTTTTTTAATATTTTATGGTTTTTTTTACCATTTAATACCAATTAAGTGATAAGAACCGAGTGATTGCTGTCATAGTGTAAAAATGTAGTGCCTTAGGCATCAGGTCTACTATAGAAGTCATTTATTTGTAAGACAAAACACATTATAACAATTAAATACCATTCTAGAAGTCTACTCATCTCCTGCATAGCGGACCACAGAATAAAAAACTATAAAAATATTAGCACACTATTAACATGCAAGGGTATATTATTTTTCTGTTAATCACAGTTTGAAGACAGTTTATTAATGGACACGCTGTCTGAAGTAAAAAATGAATGGCTGAGCTAAATATTTTCGACGTAATATCCTTCTTCTTTCCGTTAATGATTGTGTAACAATCACATCCTATTATGCTAATTATTTACAAATGAAACACTTATATTTTTAAGTTAAACAAGTAATTACATCAACACGGAATATAATTTGTCTAGTATCACTTATTTATTTCCGTGTGGTGACTAAATAAGAATACGGATTGTCAACACTTTTATTAATCCGACTTAATTTAAACTTAAAAAAACATACCTACTTAAAGCAACAGGAAAAAGTAGCAGTGGAAAAATTTGAGGATGTTACTTAATTTGTTGATGCTAAAGGCAGACTACGATGATCACTAAAGACAGTTTGTTAGACCAATAGATAAATGACCAATCTATAAGGGTTCCGATACATGAACCAAGGAAACCTAAAAGGAGGTAATATTCTGATTTCTTTTAGAGTAGGTACGCAATTTTTCTGTCGAAATCACAAGAGATCTACATATAATGCTATCGTTACCGCTACCCTGATTTCAATGACATTTGGCATGGAGATAATAATAAGTATTTTGAGGGAGGACATAGGCTACAACCGACATACACGCGGGCAAAAGCTAGTATTTAATGAAAATTGAAACTGTGTTTTGTCGCTTACACAATTACGCCGAACCAATACAAGTCACATGTACATACATAGTATTACATACACCATGCTATTATTTGTAATCAAGTATCCGAAGTAGAATTAATGTTTATGAAACTGATTTATGGCGATTTGTTGACCTCGCCCTCTCGTCACAATCACCTTCGTGCTGGTAAACTATTTGTCTTGTTATGATTTGCAACTATTCGGGAATATGTATAACGTGTTTCGATGTTGCCAATTATAAAAATGAAGGTCCAAGAACTTGTACTACAGAAATATCATTTAAATAATCTCACATTTATCAGATTTTAAACATTAAAACTACCTAAAATAATAAAAAAATATTAATGTGTTTCAACGTCACAGTTAAAAACTTAAGCCTTATATATAATGAACCTGATATTTTTTTTATAGATTATAGGTATACCTATTGAAGTGTCTCAGTAACATTAAATAGAAATTTAGGTAGGGTATTTAGATCGCGTTAAACATAATAATAGTTCATAATCTTTGTAACGCGTAGGTATTAAGGCATGCACGACACAATTTTAAATATTAGAAGAATACTTATATATTTGTTTGTATTGCAATTGCACTAAAATATTAAATATATGTCTTGACAACCCCAGCCACCTCACTGGGATTGCATTGGGATTAAATAAAGCAGAATAGATAGAAAATGGCTGAAAGCGGATGTATGTGTGTGATGAGTTTTCCCTCAAAGAGTGCCAACCATCCCGTGGTATGATCTTCTAGTATGATCACTTTGGTGATACTACGCACTCAGAGAAATAAATCTATTTTTGATTTGCTCATTTCACATTGTAAGAATTAAACCTAGGTTAATATCTTTCAGGTGAAATATTTCGACAAAAGACCTTTGTTCACCTTAGGACTGATTTACCCAGATAGGCGACACGAATTTTTTTCGGTGGATTCCTTAAGGTCAACGAAGACTAAAACTTTTCCGTAATGTGTAAGTGTATTGTGAGGGATTGGAGTTTACGGTCTACCATTTTGCCTCAGAACGGAATAAAAGTACAGTGTTTATTCATCCCATGGATGTCGTAAGAGTCGACTTAAGGAACACACTGAACAACAAGACTGCATCAACCATAATAAAGATTAATCTTCTCTTTGTGGTAAAAGAAGCTAATCTTGTTTATATGATAAAAATAATTGTCTGTGTGGTGACGGAATAAGAGTACAGAGTGTCACCACCCCTTTTTATCCCGTGGCTGTCGTAAGAGCTGAACGTTGAATAACATCACAACAGCAACAAGAAGAAAACTTGAAACCTTTACCAACCTGTTTTTTTTCCATGTTGGAATCGCCCCGGATACCACCAGTTGATGGCTATGTCGGACTCGAACCGACTAAAACCGCACGTCGTCTCGGGTACTAAAAGCTGAGGAATCAGGTGTACCCTCGAAAGGAAGTCTCTAGAACATCGACGTACCTCGGGCCACCCACCTACCAACCCGTCTGACCAGCGTGGTAGTCCAAGCTTATGTATTGCAGTGGATTATTAAAAGCTGTTGTGTTCGAAGCTATTTTTAGACTATTAATAAATCAATTCTATTCATAGTTACCTTTCAACATCACTTTTAAAGTAATTGACTATGTAACCAAACCAGGTCAGATCCGAGTGGCGGTGGGGGGGGTTGTTTTTCGATAGAAGTTAGAAAGTTTTGTTGATTTTTGTGTAAATTTAGGAAGAGATTAGTAATTTAAGTGTTTAGCATGAATAAAATAAAGCGTAGTTAAGTAATAACATGAATGTCTCACAAGTTAAACCATCATTTTGAAAATAAATTTCGTTACCGCGGGAAAACTGTGAAACGTTTGACTTGTTTAATGGCCGCAAAAGCGCCAATGCTTTGGGGTCATCCATAAATTACGTCACACGAATTTCATGATTTTTTTGCCCCTCCCCCCCCCTTGTCACAGCTGGTCACATTTGTAAGACTCCCCCCCTCCCTAGTGTGACGTCACATAATTTGCAAATTTACATTTAGAAATCATTGAATGAAAACAGGTTCCGAAATCAGTTTTATTTCCATTTAAATTAATTTTTAATAAAATTAACATCAAATCAAACAATTAATAAAACAAATATTGATTAATTATATAAATTAGAAAAAATAATAAATCAAAAATTTTTCAGTGCGTGTCAGGTTGCGCATAGGATTCGGTTCTGTGGTCACCAATAATGATAGGTATATTTAAAATCGTGTCCAATAGATAATTGTTATGTTTACATATTATTTCTTAATTTTTGTAGGAAGTTTTCCAAGACAGTGCATTTTACAAGTTAGACCTGTACAACTCCTGACAAAAATATATCAAAACCGCAATAGCTTTTCTTTAAGTTTTAATATATGGACTACTATCATGAATTTTTTCAGATTTTTCGAGCCATCTGTTTAGCTTTTAGAGGGGGAGGATGCCCTATTTTTACAAAAAAATGCGTTTGAAAGTTGAATAACTCGCAAACGGATAACTAAATCGAAAAATCGTTTTAACAATCTCGCAATGTTTTTAAAAGACCTATCCAATGATACCCCACACGATTGGTAGCCTCGAGAAAATGAAAACATAACCACTTTACGAATAGGGGACGTACCCCTAAATAAAAAAAAATTAAATGTTTATTGTAGCACTTTATAGACACACCAACCGTTTGGGCGGTAGGTCTAGGACGGACGGAAGGATTTGACGAATGTATAAGGGTTCCGAGTCAAGAACTACGGAACCCTGAATACGATTATATTAATTAAAGAAATTAACAAAATAAAAAAACGAATCCAAGTTTTATTGTTATTAATATCCAGTTATCAACGTGACTCAGAGATTAGTCGGTATAGGTTGCCTGGGAGTCCCACACACACCCTTCGATGTCCCCAAGTGGGTATGGTGTGAAAAGCATTCCCCGCGTAAAAAAAAATATAAACATATAAAATATCTTCAAATAAAATTCAAATTTGTCACAAATATTTAATTATTTGTTCGACTATATTTTATTAGAATATACTTTATTGTACACCAAATACAGTTTTTGCAGTTGAAAGTTTCTGTAAGATATTTACAATGGGCGGCCTTATTGCTAAAAGCAACCTCTTCCAGGCAACCTTTGAATGGACTATTCGACAGAAGAAAAAGGTGATTTAATCACTAAATAGTAGAACTAAGAACGATGTTGCTTCATCCGCGAAAGACAGTGGTCAAATGAAATAAAAACAAAGAAACAAATCACTGCTAAGTCCGCTAGGCGCAATCAAAGGGCGCCTAGGTGGTCGGCTCGTAATACTAGTAGAGCGAGTGGTCACCAAAACAATTGGTATCTTATATTTACACAGTTAAGATAAAATAAGGTTTTCGTAAAGTAATAGTTTAAAGTTCGTGTTTTAAGACTTAGACTACAATAGATTTTAAAATGTGACGTCACATTATTTAGGACCCCTCCCACCCCCTTGTCACACAATGTCACACTTCGTCTACCCCCTCCCTCCCCCTTAAGGTGTGACGTAATTTATGGATGGCCCCTTTACATGTTTGCTGATACAATATGAAATGTGTGATAAAACTATGCCTCTCCAATGCTGTAATTGAGTAAGAAAATAGTCACTGAAATGGACATCAACGCTGTGAACTCGGTGATGTGAAAATTAAGTGTGATTATTCATCTCGCCCGCCGCCACTAGAACAGTTATTAAAAGAAAAAAACACTTACAAACCTATATATAAATATATAAAAAATACTATCAAAACAATTTAAAAATGAAGCAAAGTGAAAGTGCTATGTTTGTTTAAATAAAATAAGACTTGACTTAAAGGTCTTAGTTACCAGGTCAATTAATTCCAAAAAAAAAAGTAACCAAACCAGGTTTTTTAAACGTCAACATATGTTTTGAGACGTCACATTTTGCTGCTGTCATTGATTTTGGTTTGATAAAAGAATAATATATATTAAAGTAACGTAATAATTATAACTAGTTTAAATTTTAGGAAATTATTAGAAAACTTGTTTATAAATAAATTATGATCTACTTATCAGGCAGCAAATAGATCTGTATTATAGTCGTCACAAAATAAGAAGCCCGTTTTGACATTTGTCATTTGACATACCGCATGTAAGAAATTGAAAAATCAAATTCATAATCCTATTTAATTACTATGTTACCCATACACTATCACAACGCGTATCATAAATAAGTATAAAGTTTAACTTTATATTGAAAAATTGCACTCAAAAACACGAATTAATCGTATTAGTTACGCCACGATGACAAATGTCAAACCGGGTTTCTTATTTTGTGACGACTATAGTTATTATTATATATTATAAAGCTGAATTTGTTTAGTTGGATTATATTAGGAATTACTATCATCAACAACCCATAACGTCCCAATGCAGGGCTCTGGTCTCCTCTCAGGAGAGGGTTACGGCCATACGTCCCCACGGTGCGAGTGGGGACGGGCAAGAAATGTTCTGGCTACGTTATCTTGCCGTTGGATGTTTTTAAGTCGCCCGAAGGCCTCCAACTAAACTTCACGACTGTTACCTTATGATAACGGAACCCACTGCTAAACGTGACCTTCGAATATCGGAAACGCTCATAACATATCATGCCACAAACGATCACCCATCTAAGTACTGACCGCGCCGTCGTTGCTAAACTTACTAATACTCTTAGTTATGTTACTACTGTTTCGAATTAGAAAATTACTTCAGTATTGAGTGAGTAGTCTACTTATCGAAATAGCTTAAAAAACATCACGTCACTACTAGCAAGAAAGCAAAACAAATTAGAAAAATGGAGCAGATTTATTATTTTGAGAAACTTAGACGAAATAATGCAGATTTCAAACAAAATATAAACTGTGATATGGTAACCAGGCCGATTAATAAACACATTTACATAAACGCTACTTAATGTCCTATATATATATCTAGATAAATTACACAAAGACACAGAATATTTGTCCTAGATGGGAAATGAAGCCACCAACCTCTGGCTGAGCAGTCGGCATCACTAACTACTAGACCTATTACTTGCCAGTCAAAATCTTTCAACTACATCATTACATTTTAGATAATGACAATATACGGTCCCGAGTAGCTTATGTTCAGGTTGCTACCAAAAACAATGAAAAGGAACAGGGTTAATGACTTAATTCAATACAAGGCAATCAATTTTCAACCTTCTCAAGATATAGTATGATTCAAAATGGTTAATAACTTCGGACCCTGACACGTGACACTACAGTGCACATACAATATACATACGTAGTTATGTATGTAGTAGTTATGGGCGCATCCCGAAGATGCTGGATGACTGTACAATGTACATACGTAGTTATGTATGTAGTAATCCAAACACTTGAAACCGTCATTCTTATCATCTCTGACACTATCTGATATGATTTTGATAATACATATGTGTACAATTTGTACGCGACGGTAAGTTCATGGTCTGTCAAAATAGGCCTTAGGTATATAAATCTTGCATTGCAGCTGTGTTTGCGAGCAATTAATACATATTTCCGAGGGAGTTCGCTCATTTAGTGCAAGTTTATGTGAATGTTTATACATTATTACTGAGGTAACGCTCGATAGATGGCGTTGTACCTATCGGTTGAATCGCGCTGTTAAGAGTCTCCGGTAGTCTCCGAACAAATATATTTATTTTCGTACTCGCTTCGGACGGTTGTATTATTTCTCTTGATTAACCAGTGCTTGGAAGCTAGCATCCCTAACAGTACACACTAAGCCACAGAGAGCAACACAGGCCCGCGGACCGGAGTGGAGTAACCATAGAGTATTTTTCCCATACAAAACAGTCTGTCAATTTTTGCGGCGGGAAATCTTCAGTTGTTGACACATTTTAGTCGACTCACTTAATATACAAAAAGCGGCCAAGTGCGAGTCGGACTCGCCCATGAAGGGTTCCGTATCAGCAAGTAACATCATTTAAAAGTTCATGTAGTTCGTTGTAACTTTCATCGATGTTTTTATACTAGTGTATTGATTGGATGAAAGGTAAATCGCGTGTTACGATTTATGACATATTAAAAAAAAACTACTCACTAGATCTCGTTCAAACCAATTTTCGTTGGTAGTTTGCATGGTAATGTACAACATATATTTTTTTTAGTTTTATCACTCTCTTATTTTAGAAGTTAGAGGGGGGGGGACACAAATTTTTCCACTTTGTATCTCACGCAAACTATTCAGTTTAGAAAAAAATGGTTTTAGAAACCTCAACATCGTTTTTGAACACCTATCCATAGATACCCCCCACGTATAGGTTTGATGAAAAAAAAATTTTTGAGTTTCAGTTCCAAGTATGGGGACCTCCAAAATGTATTGTTTTTTTTCTATTTTTATGTAAAAATCTTAATGCGGTTTACAGGATACATCGACTGACCAAATTTCAACAGTATAGCTCTTATACTTTCGGAAATAATTGGCTGTGACATACGGACGGACAGACAGACAGACAGACAGACAGACAGACTTGACGAATCTATAAGGGTTCCTTTTTTTGCCATTTGGCTACGGAACCCTAAAAACCATCTTCCGTTACTAGGCACTCTTAACGACTAAAAAAAATCCAATTTTCTCGTATGCTTCTACAGAGGGCTACTCCTTACCATGATGCTATATGTATGTATTTACTATATTATGTATTAGAGCTGGTAAATGGATAGGTATTTAAATTTAAAAAAAAAGTTTTTATTCTATTTAATCGGTTGTGTGTGATTGCCCACAAATACCGATAAAGTATTATAATATTGCAATTTAGAATAATGTAATGCATTTGGCTTCACTATTTATTAAATCCTACAGAAATTAGTGATGCATTCTTTAGCGTAGAAATATTTGTTACGGAATTGTAGGTATAAATATAAGATTTTATTGCAAGGTAAAAAACCTTTAGAGCATAACAAAATAGCATGTACATATGGCGTTAGTATTAAATGTTATTTAATACATACAAGATTTCAAATTATGTCAAATTAGTCACAGCATTAGCAAAATGTTTAAATAAACAAGTCTCGTGATAAAAGCTATTAGAAGTATGTAATCATTATAATAAATATTCAAGAGAGGATACATGCTACTTAACAGCATTGAGACATACCGCATTTCTCTCCTATTCATCTAAACGAGTAAAAGATACCTTAAATGTAAGTTATTTTCAACGAATGTTGCTAAACCAAAGAAAACCTTAGATTTTGAGACAAAAAGATATAAAAACAAGAAATGTACACAGAGTTTGATTTGAACTTTAATTTGTGTATAATAATTACTACGTATTACATTAGAAGGATGAGAGTTAATTTTTTATTAAATAGCTTGGATTGAATTACTATCTCCACCTCGAATAGGAACAATCATTATAGTTATATGGCTATATTATTGATTCAGGCTAGTATAAGCAGGATAGTAAGATTTAAAAATATTAAAGTTTGAAGTTATCTGTGTAAGAGTAATTGAGAATTTTTACCCAGCGATATGCGCAGGCGACAACTCGTAAATTTCGACGAAAACAAACAGGTACATTAAGTGTATTGTCTTTGCAGTCAAATAAAGGATTTTGACTTAGTAACGTTTGCAAAAAATGTTTTCGACTGCTACCTTACTCTGACCGTTTTATTTTTTACGTACCCCTGGATACCATCAGTTAGTGGTTATATCGGACTCAAACCGACCAAAACCTCGACCATTTCAGGTACCAATAGCCGGGCAACAAGGTGTACCTTAGAAAGGAAATCCCTGGAACCCCAACGTACCTCGGGCCATCTACCTACGGCTTGCAGATGACCACCTTAATCTGACCTAGGTTACACTTTAGTCCTATTTCATAAGCAGAATGGAGCACAAAATGGGGATTTGTCCTTACTAAAAGTTTCCAATGAAAATTGAAGAAGTATAAATTTCAGCTAAAAACTCATGACCACAGTTTTATGCTCATAATAATGTTGTGAAATGCAATATAGAATTGAGAATTGAATTGAGAATATTCATGGCAGCAATACCCGTCTGCTTCAGAAGGAGTGTAGGTTATGATGTTATTCAGTTCAAACAACTTTTGACTGACTGAAGTTTTAGCCACAAGTGTATTGACGGATTAACTTTGTCAGTCTGACGGATTATTTTTGCATAAAATTAAATTATTATTATAATTTTTTACATTGACATCTTTAAGTGTTTTTTTGGGTTACTTATACAAGGTTTTATAAATAATTGTACAGTTTTGTATTTGACTTATGCATGTTTTTGCATGACGCTATGTTGACACATGTGAGTCAATATTTCAACTGCATTTTTTGTTCTCTTTTTCTACAAGTGTTTTTTGAAACATTAAGTCAATGTTCGTGTTATCAGCCGTTGAGCAATTATTTCGTATACACCTTGGCAGACGTGCAATTTAATAATAAATTAAAAAGAAACTAAAAATAGTGGATAGTTTGTTAAAACTGAAGAAAATACAAAAAATAAACATTCCTCTGACATTGTTGTTAAATGTATGTCAAGCATCCGCGTCTTACTATTGTGATAATAGTATGAAAAACATCCTATTCTATAAGCTACTGTTATTCTATTATATATATAGATACAGTCTAGATCTACTTGATTAGTGTCTATCAAGTGCGTAATCTGACAGCAATCACAATTTAAAGAATACTGTTGATTCCTGTCAAATTCTCTATCTAATGTTGTTATGCCGCTCATGAACCGATTGTAGGATAGATAAAAGTAGCTAGATAAGGTAACGCTTCTCAAAATTAATCATGCATTGTTTTGGCAGGGATTTATAGTGTTTCTAAAAGAGCTCTATACTTTTTTAAAACTTTGACCGTGTCTTTTCCCAAACGCAAATGTTGTGTTTTAAATCCCACTTAAAATTCTAGTGGGAATACTTTAAGTACTATGCCAAATATTTAATTTTTAATGAAAATTAAACATTGCATTGCATATTGCAGACATATGTGTTCCTGAATGCTTCTCTGCTCGTAGTAAAACAGCTTGCAATTAAATGAGTATACAACCGTCTACACATAATTTAATTTCAGCATATAACTCTCTTTCGAAAAGTATACACAATAGAATTATTAAAGGCTGCTAGCCATTGTATGGAATTCATCATTCGCATTCATTGATACTAAAACTCCTTAACGTACCGTAATCACTCAGTAGTGAAGGTTCATTTCTTTGATTGTTTTTTTTTGTCACAGCTTTGGAGCCGTATCCGACAAGGTTAACGATTCGCTATGCGTTTAAATATAATTCTACGAAGTTCCTACAACTGATATTCTGTGTAAATTCAAAAACTTTCCTAATTATGCCTGTACATCTACAATATTGATAAAAAATATTATCCACTACTAGCTGCTCCCCACGGTATTACTGCGGGTTTTGTTGCTTTTGAATCGAATTCTGATTTTATCATTAATTATCGAGTGTAACTTATATGTATAACAAAAATATTAAACTTTATAAGCCATGTACTTTTAGTTTACACGTCTATCGCACTAATCACAGAAAAAGAACCTTAACGATCGTTCATGTCTGTCGGTAGTATTGCTAGATGTTCGAGGCCGTAATTATCATAATTATCTCAGTATTCAACACATAATATACCTAGAAAATTCTGAAGATACCTGATTTAAACCTCGTTGTTGAACCAAGGTGGTTCAAGTTACCTGAATGGCGCATCTTTTATCTACTTTTTTTGAATGTCAAATAAAAGGAGTTGAAAGTTGTTGTGGAAAAATACAGTAACACACTGTTTATGCGATTCGGAGAAAACCATTCGTACACATCAGAATTAACACTACTTTTGTATCAATGACACACTTTGACATGTTAATTTGCATGTCGGAAGGTCGTGAGGAAATAACATTGAAAAATGACATAGAAATGTCTGCAAATAGATGCAAATAGATTTATTTATGTATTTTTCATACTACGGTTTTAATTCTTTATAACGAAACTCAAGAGACCGAGCATTTTTATCGTTATATGGAGGGAAAGAAAAAGAAAGCAAAGTGACGATAATGTTTATGTGTATTTCATATAAAATACATTCAATTAAATTATTTTTAATAGGTACATATACTCGTTGTTTGTTAAGTCTGGTGTGCTAGTTCTTGATAGGTTCAACATCACACCATCGTTTAAAAGCAAACCAAGGGTAACAATAACATATGCAAGTCCATTGTATAGGACCTCAGAAGTAACAAGTTTCGGGGTCTGAAAGGGTTTGTAACAGATGAAGAAACGTTACCAATAATACAAATTCTTCTCAAATATGGACACAATTTCTTCTCAATAGAAAATGGCTGTGCTAAAAAGAGTTTATAAATGAATAGGTTTTTAGGTTAACCAACCAAATTGTGCTCACTTCTAAGTTATAGAAAACGTATCGTTACATACAATGACATTAAAAAGAGTTTACACTGTGTTATAAAGTCATATTTTTACATCTTTAGCGTATAGTCTAGATGTATTATATGAGTGGGGATGAAGGGATCTCGTCTTGGACACGAGGGACCGACTACTGTGGCAAAACAGGTGTTATATACCCAACATCAAAGAAGGAATCATCCACCCAAGCCATATGATCATTCCTGGCTGGCCGCAGTGCAACATGGTAAGAACTTAAATTGCGCAATATAGAATTGGTGATACCAATATTTAAATATAGTATTTTAAATTCACATAATTTCGCCACATAAATGTGCTACAACTAATGATATAAAACAAAAGTTAGTTATTTTTCAATATACGAATGTATTAACAATTAAATAACCATTGAAACACAATTTCAAAGTTATTGACATTTGCTGAAGTCAAAAAAAATGTGCTCAACACTATACTATTTACTTCATATCACCAACTGTTCAAACTAAGTACAAAAGAGTTTTAATTTATAATATTCCCATGCGAAGTGAAATTGTTTAACGCCGAACACGTACTTATTTCTAAATGAGAACTAATTTTTACGCTGAAATACAATAATACATATGTAAGATGCAAACATTGGTTAGAATATCCCATTAATTCTAAACACTAATGGAGCAATTATATTTAAACTAGTTAACTCCCGCGGTGTTAGTCGCGGTTATTCTTGTAAATATCGCAGTCCACTGCTGGACATAGGCCTCTCCAATTGTAAGCCACTTAGGTGTTTAAATAAATAACTTAGGGTACTCCGTGATACAATAAAACAAGGTATGGCATTCCGAGACACGGTGGTGACGTCGGTGACACAAGGCACGTCAATGGGAAAGCCCTACGTCCAGCAGTGGACTACTGCTGCATGATGATGATGAACTGCTGCTGCTGGTTAGTGTTATAGAGAGAAGTTCTTGAGGTTATGGTGTCTGTTAGTCAAACAACTCAGAAACGGTTGAAGGGATTTGGACGACATTTATCACGGGAGAGAAAACAGACTATTATAATTCTGATTAAATGTATTGATAACGTTAACATTAAGTGAAACCGCGCGAAAGGCATGCGAGCCAACTGCTTGACGTCATGTTATTGGCCCTTGGTCAGAGTTTTGTCCTTTCATTTTAACATGCCTACTACTAGCAGTTCTTTCGCCTTATTAAGGTCACTGCTCCTCTCCTAAAAGTTGTAGCGTGAAATGGCCTTCCATCAACATCTCTCAAGAGCTAGATTCACAGTATTGTGAATTATAAAGGCTAGAAAGTAGAAGTTTTATTCAGATTTATACTTTAAAAACACTTGTCCTAAAGTTTAAGGTTATTTATTTATGATCCTGTCCAAGTGACTCTACTCTAGTAGAATCCAAGTGTAGTCACTAGTCACCATACTCATTGTATATACAGTGACCAGTGTTTCCACTCACGTTTTCCATTTTACCCTAGTTTCTTTAGAATTTATTCCTAAAATTCCCCAAACTACTTTCATAAATCTTTTATTTAGGAAGCATAAATAAAATACAGAAAATAAACCACAGCATATTATTTACTTGAATAATTGATGCCACTAGTGCCACCTTAATACAGAAATAACGTCAAACATATCAAATCAAGAACCTTTACATTACAATACGACTAAGTATAACAAAAAAAGGGTAAATAAAAATTAGACGGATTACAGTTATTAGGATTCTGGGGAATCCCTTGCAGTGAAGCAGCAGTGGTTTAGTCTATGAATTACTTTACTACAGGGTTATTTATTTATTTAAAACTTATTGCACATGTAGCACAAAAGCGGACTTAATGCCATGAGGCATTCTCTGCCAGTCAACCTTCAGGTGATGTAGGGTTACTAGTATAGGCTTTGATTTTACCCCGAAATTCCCTAAATCCTTGTATTTTTCAAATTGTCTTTAACAGTCCAAAATATTAGCTATTTGTCTCTAAAAAGGGAGAATTCCCTAAAAGTGGAAACACTGATGGTGACCCACACTACTCGTATGGCGGGGTATTTAGATGCTTTTGTATCATCCGCTAATTTCTCAGTCCATCCCTTGAATTTTGAAGAAGCAAACAAAAATTGATCAAGTTTAATTTTTGTAAATAATCGATACATCTATAAGTTTCAGTAATAAACAAATATCAATTGGCCACATTCACATATACTTGCGATACATTTAATCGATTATTACAAATCGTAACTAAGCTAAGAAATGTTGCACGTTGGTAACAAACAAATTGCTCTAAAAATATTTTATAATATAATTTTATTTATCTGCCTAGGTGGTAGTGTATGGGACTACTGTGGTTTGAAACTAAAATAATAATACTATTTTCTACATAACAACTGGCTAGGTTACATTACCTATCGCTAGGGATTTGGCTGGTAAATCCCCAAGGGACAGATCGATCAATGTCAGACAGTCTATCTATCTGTTATGATTTTCATTGAGAACACTACCGACTTCTATATTCAAAGATAACAATTTACATAAATACTATCTAACGCAGATACGAATTAGATGGCAATTACAAATCCTGAATCGCGATATCAAAGTTGTATTAATCACGAAACCTTACTTATTACAGATCTACGTTCAGTAAAGAATGTTAATGATGATAAAATACTAAGATATAACTTGGCGACCATAATGAACCGACAAAACACTCGTTCTTCAAGACAACAGTTGAGAACATTAAATGCATATCGCAATATCATGATCATTGGCTAGAACACAAACTGCTCACAAAGTCAACTATTATCACTATTGAAAATCTGTCTTACCGAAACAATTTTATCCGCTGAATGCCTTTTGAAAGGCTTTTTTAAAGGTTCTCTCGTTTGTTTTATAGCCTACCAAAGTTACTCTATCCTGCCTAATGGAAAGCATGAATAGAATACAAGAATTGGGGTCACCATCCTCATTGTGAGTACGGAGTACGGACAATGCAACATGGTGACCCACACTATGGAGGCTTAGTGAGATGCTTTCGCATCATTGGGCCTCTGGTCTACACAACACGTATGCTGCTATTGTTAGTTTGGTCTCCTGTGTGAGGTTAGTACTGCCCCAGCCAAGCCGGCCCATTCGTGCTGTAATCAGCGTGACTTTACTACACATCTTTAAACACGGTCACACTAACATTGGTCCGACTCAAATAACAAAACAATTTATAACAATTCTAAGACATGAATATGTATCTGTCGTGAGTGCCTACACTAGTCGAGTCTTGAATGTTATTTAAACAAACAAATACACGTGTCTAAACAATGTTGATAAACAAAACAGTTCCACTGTTGCAACATTAAGTATCGATAAATAGACTAATGGTGACTCAGTTTAGATCCAAAACTTTAATTTGTCCTACTAGTGGTATCTTAGCAAAATAACTTGTCAATTTGTTATTCAATTGAGACGCGAGATATGGCGGTTCACACACTGGCGACGCGCCGACGCGCGTAGGCGCGAGGCAGCCAATCCCGAATCTGCTAGCGGCACGCCGCGTCGTAGCGCGTTTTTGGTGTGTTGGACCTGGCGTGTTTTCTATACTAATCGATGTACTTGCATACAATATTAAAATCTGCCGCTCCGCGCTACGCGACGGAGCGCGGGGCAGTGTGTGAATCCCCTTAGTCATTAAAAAAAACTTGTTTTCAAGTTAGTTTAAGTAAAATATCTTATATTTGCCTATAAAAATGCAAAGAAGACACGCAGAAGGCCAACCTAAAAACGACAGCATTCGTGTTATCAGGCTCAGCTATGGCTCAGCTCTTCATGACGGTATAAAAATATGCATATAAAATGCGGAAAAGGGGATGAGAACCTGCGGCGGGGCGGAGTGTCGGAATCGAACCCACTAAAAATCACACGCCCTCTTTGCGCCTGAATTTTAGGAGGAGTCCAGGGTGAAATCTCCTTCTGGACCCCTCCCAGCGCCTGCTCGCTCCTGGTGCGGGCTTCGTCTTTTGTTCTCTCTCTTGGCTCTAAGGGGATGAGAACCTTTAAACATATATACAGCATACATTAAGAAAATGAATATAAAAAAACTCTTAAATATATCTTATCTTGTCTCTTTTACCTTAGTTTAAATAATCTGGTTGTAAACCAACGAGCCATATAATTAGATTTGGTGAAATACGTACACACGGACATAACAAAAGGTATTATTTTGGCAAAAAACTTGATTATTTTGAACCAGTTTATTTTAGGAACGCTTAGGATTCTAATTATATAACACAATAACTTTCGGTATTGAAACAAAAACTGGAATAGATTATCGGCTTCTCTTTTTTTGCGTCAAGGCTGTCATATCGAGTGTAAAGATATGGAAAATAGCATAATGAAGCATTATTGTTGTAAGTCAATGTGTTTTACAACTTGTTGTTCTGTATCTGGGTATTCTTCGGATTCGAATTATGTGTTTTGTTAGTTCCCTACGATACATTATACAATTATATACTATATATTCCTCGTGCTAGTTATCTTTATACCTGTATAAAATTCTCGTGTCACAATGTTGGTTGATATACTTCTCCGAAACGGCTTGATCGATTCTTATGAAACTTTGTTTGTTTATTCACTAGGTCTGATAATAGGACGTAACTATGTTTTAAACTATACTTATGTAAGAAGGGAGCCGGAGTTGCGGTCACAGCACGTTTTAATTTCGTTTTTTTTTGATCTGATAACACGAGTTTGTTTTCTGTATTATAATAATAATTGTGTTTAATATATGAAATGAAGAGTCACATAACATGTGAATAATGGTGGGTATATTAAAAATACCTAATGAACGTTCAATCAGCGCAGAATAAATTAGAGAGAATCATTTCAAGAATTACGATCATAAAAATTTTATTTATCGACGAACAAAAATACAATATTATAATGAGTAGCGTCCTTGTTTCTGTATTTTAGGAATAAATCTTTTATTTAATTTGTATGTTTTTATACTTTCAGAATTGCAAAGTTTCTTTTCATATTTTTTTTAGTCTTTTTCGTGATTATAATTAAAGATTTTTATTGTTAGGTACGTATTCTTTAAGCCAAAATAAAACTAAGTAAATTTTCTCAATTTGTAACTTTTAACATATTTTAACAATAATATTTATAAGAAGTTCTTTTAGAAATGTATACTTAAAACTAAAACACAAGAGATTGTTACGAACTTCATCAGACTTCAAACTCTTTGTCAATATTCAACACTTTGATTATAAACATGTCTAGATAGAGAGTTCGAGCGTCTAAACGTCCAAAAAAATAGTATTGAACTGTAAGAGACTAAGCTCGTCGCGGCCGATCAGTGGCGTTACTGCGGTTACTGTCATTGTACGGTAAACACGTATTGAGTGGCGTATAAAAATGACGTTTTGCATGATAAAAGTGTACAGGAATTACTTTGGACGATTGAAATCAACTAAAAAAATTAGTTATCATCGGAAAGTAAACTTTAAATAACTATATTGTAAAGAAACAATTCAATTAACTCAGTGAAATTTTATCAAAAATTCGACCACCATTTTGACGGAATGTTTACAGGGTAGCCTGGTAATTGAATTTAAATTTCCCATGTGAGTGTTAGCCAATTTACAAAATGTTCAATCATGATCGAAAAAGTATATTTAGAGAATTCAAGCCATTTCAATTTAACTATAGTGCTGGATAATACATATCATATATTATGTATATATAATTTATTTTTGTGGTGGTATACACGGTGATTTTATAGACGTTTTGAAAACGAAACATTTTAATTTGGAATCATCTATAGTACCAATAAAAATGGATAAATCAATTGTAATGTTGACTATAAAAAAGTTTCAGTTTTAATATTCATTTTTACTCGATCGACTTGGAAAGTAGTAATGCACTGCAAAGTAGTATGAATTAAACACGCCGCGCGCCGTTGACGCTAACAGCTGATTTACAAGTTTACCTATAGGCGCGAGCTAGCGAGTAGGTAGGTACTTCGTAGATTGACTCCAGTGTGTCCTTCATACTTAATACGGGCCTAGGACTGTCGGATATACCTATTTTATTAAAACTTCTTTTTGATTATTAACCACGAATCACATCAAATCAATTTATCAACGGATTGTAGGACGGCGGCGGAAATACCTATTTTTTTAAAACTTCTTTTCGATTTATTAACCACTTCAGGCGTGTTAAAGAAATCGGAGCTATCTACAGAATAATTAACTTACATACCTATTTACAGTTTATTTAACACGTTTGATACAATTGTCTTTTAATTTTCTAAATGTCTCTATCACTTTTCACTTTATCAACTTCATCACTTAACAATTAACATCTCTAAGTACGAGTTGCCGGTTAGATGACCTTTGGTCCGTGGTTAGATGACCGTGACCGACTGACGCCAAGGACGCGTGACGATTATAGACAGGTGAGTCCCGCGGCGCCCGCGTGGCACAGTCAATGCAATGCCGTGATTGGTTGAAAGACGAAATCGTTGATTTTATTGGCGATTAACGATTTACGATTTAAAACGCATAGTATTTCTATTTGTAGTATGTACCTACGTGTGATTGAATAGTGCTACTACTGGTTCTCACTTTTTATCTGTAAACGATATGAATATCGACTTTGATGAAAAAAATATTACATATTTTATTAAATTAACGTTATTTAAAGCTTCTGTTATTGATTACTAATTCAAAATTTTCGGTTTCAAAACGCTTTCATAATCATCGTGTATATTATTTAATTGATTTAAAATCTGATTTGCGTGTCGATTTCGCCGCTCCATGGATGCTGATAATGGAAGTAGTATGTACGACGTTAAGCTAAAGAGATTGTTTGTTTGTTTAAACGCGCTAATCTCCGGAATTTCTGAACCCATTCTGAAAATTCTTTTACTAATCGGAAGCTACACCTTCTCTGAGTTCTTAACGAGAACGATATAAAAACAAGATTTGCGGGGAACATCTAGTTAAGAATATAGTAATTAAATTAAATATAACTATGTTGTATATTAACTTTATTAAAGGCCTCTGTGAGTTGGCTTTCCTTCGTCCGCCTTTCAAAGTACCGGAACCTCAGACTACTTTCTAAGGCACAGGGTATATTTTTACCAAATTGTTGTTAAGTATTAAGAATAAATAAGCTTTAATAGCAATTCCCTTTTTCAATAACATATATTTTACCTAGTAACTCAAAAGCAAAAACTCTAATACGTATTGACTGACTTTAAATTTAATACAAATTACTTATAAATCTCAAAATCAATACACAATTATTTTCCCTCCTTTTATGGAAAACATTCAAGGGCTGGTATCACTCAGACAGCTCCGACGTCATGCGCGCGCCCGTAGGCTACGCTTGCATGTGTGTGTAACATGCACACAAGCCCTGCAAATCTGGCCTGTTGTTTTTATTGCGAATGCAGCGCAACACTCCATCTAGACATGTATATAATCAAAGATTCAACAGAATGGGAAAATTAAATGTACTCACAACTAATCAAGGGTAGATAAGTAAGATATATCGTTGTAGTGTTTAAGGGAACCTAAAAAGAGAATGTTTCCTGCATACACATTACCTTAATTTCACATATAGAAACATACTTTTTATTATAGGTAGTCTGGACTTTTTGTTTTCTATTAAATGAGATTATATTCTTGACTTAAGTCCCGCTGTATTATTGCTATAAATCGCGAGTAGCCCCGAAAAATCCCGTCATAATCGGTACAAACGTTCCAGAGATTACCCGGAACAAGCAGATAGACAGACTAAATTTAAAAAAGTTGCTTTTTGATGTAAGTACCGTATATATCTTTATATATATAATACTTGTGTGAGTGTGTATGTCACTGAACTTCTCTCAAACGACGGGACCGATTTTGATGAAATTTTGTGTGTGTGTTCAAGGGGATCTGGGAATGGTTTAGATTCGCAATTGGACCCGGTAGGTGGCGCTGCGATCAAGTTCTGGAATTTTAAAGTTGGGCGGTACGAAGTTCGCCGGGTCAGCTAGTACTTTCATAAGATTTTAGTAAAAAATGGTTCATTTGTTATTACAAAGAGACACTTTAATTTTATTTGTTTATTTAAAAAACGATTGAGTTTATTATAAACTCTTTATTTTGACATTCATAGAATCGTATAAGGAATTAAATACATTTTGTATGTATTTTAGTCTGCTATACAATTGACAAAGAAGCCTTTATTAATTCAACATTAGGATGAATGGAAGTATAATTTATCTAATATATAAAATTCTCGTGTCACAGTTTTTGTTGCCATACTCCTCCGAAACAGCTTGACCGATCTTTATGAAACTTTATATGCATATTCAGTAGGTCTGAGAATCGGCCAACATCTATTTTTCACACCTCTAAAACGCGAGCGGAGCCGCGGGCATCAGCTAGTATAAAAATATATTTGTATATAACGGCGTAAACGTAAACGAATTATTAAAAGTACAATTCCTTCCTATATCTTTTCACTTACCTACCTATATTTGTGTTGATAAATTAATCGTCAGAGAACAAAAGTGATCGACATAGCTCTGAAAGTTAGTAGGTAGATATGAAAGTAGTAAGATATGATACTTACACAAAAAGAAACCATGTGTCTGTCCGGCTGTATGTTTGTTCCGGCTAATCTCTGGATTTGCTGGACCGATTCCACGGGACTTTAATTGGCAGAAAGCTGATGACGTAAGGAGTAACTTAGGCTAAATGTTTTTAGACTAGCTTCTCTCCGCGGCGTTACTCGCGACTTACAACAGTTAGAAAATAAATTTTACTTACGTACTGTACGGCAAAGATTATAAAATTATCTACGTATAATAATGTATTATTACGTTAGCAGATACTTAGTGAATTTAATTATGATATAATCATCTGCAATTAGTAATTTTTATTAAGAAATATAATTGTGACTATCTATAAAGGTGTAAACAATGACATAGTTAACACCAATTAAACATTTAATGGGAATTAAACTTAAGAAATGTATAAATGTTTACAATAATATGTGTATATATTGGTGTCATTTGTATCTAAATGCATATGTACCTACATATGAAGCAGGCACCACACTTCGCTATTCGCGGGTTATTCGCGCGCATACGGCGAAGTGTGGAGAGTATATTCGTTTCGTTTACAATTAAAATGACAATGACACATCTCTACAACACACATATTTGCCATAATTGATGCTTATTTGGTATAACAGTTATTTGCCATAATTGATGCTTATTTGGTATACCAGTTCGAAGTGTGGATGGCATGTTTGTTGTTTGCGCGCATAACTAATATTTGGGCGAATACGGCGTAGACACATAACGAATAGCGCATAACGAAGTCTGGTGCCTTTTTGCATTACAGTTTTTGACACAACAATGCAAATCCACACTTAACATTATACAGAATGTAGCTTTGTATGTATGTCGTGTAGATTTTACGCCTAAATCGATGAACCGTATTGTATTCGAATTTATAATACCCATTTGTAGCTTTTGTAATCGCGGTAAAGATTAACCGCAGCAGATTAGCTAAGTTGCAAAAAAAATTCGTCTGCTATTATATTCTCTCGTTTCATTGGCTAATGTCACTCAGTCACGTGATCAAAACAACATATTAGCCAATGAGATAGAGAATAGAATAGAAAAACGAAAAACATCTGCATCTTGGCTAGAGGAATTGAATACAAAGTATCTCCATGCCAAATATCATTAAAACCGGTGCAGCGGCTTGGCCATGAAAGGGAAACAGACGGACAGACATGCAGACAAAGTTACTTTCAATTTTCAAAATTAGTATGGATAGTATGGATTGTTTTTATAAACAAAATACTAAGAACAGATAAAATAGTGTTATTATACCATAGATTTTCATGTTTATTTTTCTAATATATTTCGAAAGGCAATGTTATGTCACAGATAAAGCAAGAAACGGTTGAACACGTTTTTTTTTGTTATCTTGAAAAACACTTGTTACTCACATGTACTTTATTTTCAAACTAGCCGTGTCCCGCAGTGTTACCCGTGGTTATTGTTTTAAAAAGGAGCAAAGCTAATAAAAAAAAAACAGCTCAAGTTACTCCTTATGTCATAACTTTTCTGCCAGTGAAAATCCTTTCGGAACGAACAGACAGACAATTTTTTTATTTTTTTATTTGCATTTTTGGTTTAAGTAATACGTTATTACTTTAATTTGGATTTAATATAAAACTTTTTTATGTTGATATTACATACAAACACTAGAAATATATTTTTTTATATAGATAATACAGAAATATGATGTGTAAATCTCTTTAGTATTACCTTGTCTATGACTTAACATGTAACAACTGATTGAAGTCCTAAGAAGGTGGTATTAAATCAGTATCTATAAGGGGTTATCTTTGGCTCCAACAGAAATCTTCGGTAAACAGATAAATCTTTTCATACAATACAAATAAATAAAACTGAAGAGTCTGTATGTCATATCAACTAAACAGTTTTTTAGGGATCGCATTTATGAAGGTACTAGCTGCGCCCCGCGATGTTACCCGCGTATTTTCAGGATAGAGTAGCCTTCATATGTGATTATCCATAACTCATTTTAAATTACCCGTTTACAAACTATCATTATGGTTGCTATGCAAGTGTGTTATGCACAGCAACCTGTACAGTTTTGACAGGAGATAAACAGTGATACATTTTGATATCTACGATTTAACGATTTATGTATTTTTATGATCACCTAGATTTCTCGATTATTGCAGCATTATCGATCATCATCAGCCTATCTCAGTCCACTGCTGGACACAGGCCTCTCCCATTGCACACCACTTTGATCGAATTTGGGCTTCTCGCATCCAGCTCCTTCCATCCTTCTTGCGCAAATCGTCACTCAACCTGGCCTGTGAAAATCCATATTAAAATGATTTATTTCCGTACAAATGTATAGGAAAAGTTTTTTGCGATTTCTGACATTTCTAGTACTCAAACCTCAGTCGGTCCAATAGAGACTTTTGATCCTTATAAGAAACAGGATCGATTGGCATCAAAAAAAGTTTTTGTATAAAATGACCATTTTCTTGCTGGCGGTACATTTTTTCCAAAATCTGTAAATGCAGATCAGAATATCATGAAAAAATATGGATAGTCTCCTAAGAGCGATTTCCCCTAACTATAACGGTTAAGGTACCTGCCCTTACTGTCCCGTCTCAAAAATTCACCCTGTGTATAATATATACTGTAATGTAAGGAGTAACTTAGGCAATTTTTTTAACTAGTTTCGCTGCCCGGCGTTAATTGCGATTTACAACAATTTCCACGGGTAGCACTGCGGGGCTCCGCTAGTCTACACTAATATTGTAAACAGGTAAAGTTGTGAGTTTACAAGTTTATTAAATATCCAAAAGCCGTCAACATGTTGCCATCACAAAAAACTGTGTCGCGATTATAAATTCATATTTATTGCATGGAAATTTTACTGAGTCGTAAATTGTTTTATTTGGGTTTATTTATAGAACAGTAAAGATTGCCTTTTAAAAAAAGCTGTCAGTAATCTTCGACAACTCAATAGTATTTGAAACGTGCGTCAAGCATTTCGTCGTTCATTATGTTTGTTTTGCTCAGATGAAGCCCTTTGCTGTCCCTCGCAGTCGCCGTGGTAGGTATTCTTATAGCCTTAAAATTGTTTTTTATAATGGAAAGAAAGAAAGAAAATAATATAAATTCTTACATATACACGGACATATCATTACATATAAATCATTTGAAATAAACAACCGAGCGATGATTGCCTCATCTCATAGGCAATAGAATAGGACCAAGTTCAGCCGACGCTGGTTTTGAATTATTCCCTAAAGCGACTCACGCATAACAACCGGCCCTTAAATTTCGTAAATACATAGAAATACAAGACACTGAAAGAGCATCATATAGGCACATATATACCCACTACAAATATACAAGCAAACAAACAAACACAATTGAAAGTAGGTCACAGTGCCTTTATTACCCAGTTTGAATCAACATCGCAACCAGGCTTTAGATTAGAGTAGAAAAAAAACAAACTTAAAAGAGTTTGTAGTTCCACATTACATTTTATAATAAGCGAGTCCACATAGAACAAATTAATTAAAAGAATATTGGCCGACTAGCAGAGTCCTGAGGTGTTTTCCGCTGTTATTGTTGTAAGTAACGCCGCGTAGCGAAGCTCGTCTAAATAAAATTAGCTTCACTTACTCCTTAGATAATTAGCTTTCTGCTAGTGAAAGTCCTGACATATTAAGTTCATAAGTTCCAGAGATTACCCGGAACAAAGCCGGACGTCTTTTCTTTCCGTCCCCTAAAAGTTGGTAAAAACAAAAATATCACTAAAGGTCACCAAACATAGCGCTCATAGCCGAGTGACCTTAGGTGATTGGAAACAATCATCGAGGGTAAGCAACTACGGCGCGGTCAGACCTAGATGGGTGACCGTATGTGGCATTATATGTTCTGAGCGTTTACGTGATTCGGAGGTCACGTTAAGCAGTCGGTCCTGGTTGTTGTCATAAGATAGCAGTCGTTAAGCTTTAATTAGTTGGAGGCCTTCGGGCGGCTTAAAAACATCCAAGGCAAGATTACGTAGCCACAACGTGTCTTGCCAGTCCCCAACCCGCACTCGGCTGGCGTGGGGACGTATGGCCTTAACCCTCTTTGAGAGGAGACCTGAGCAAAGCAGCGGGACGTTACGGGTTGTTGATGATGATACCAAACACTCTCTTAGTGGCCCCCTTAAACATAGAGGACATTACAAATAAAATTATCTTTATCTTTATCTTTATTATTGAAAACGGCCACTAGCCTGGTCTCCCACTGGGACCAGTTTACGTCATGGTCACGAACCCAATTGTATAACATTAAAAAAAAATATTTAAATCCTATAATCCTTTCAATGAATCCTAAAGAGTGCCTTATGACAAATTGTTTTCATAATGTAGCGATTAGCTGTGTTGGACAAATTTAAATTGCTTTTACAATTAACTAGTAACAAATCATTAAATGTTAATTGTGGTAATGACGATTTAATTTGTTTTGTGATTATTCTAAATAATTCGCTGTCTTAATGATAGTACATATGTTAGTAAACATAGTTATATGCAAAATCATCAAAAACCAACAACTATACAAAAGTAGTATTTCAATAATAGTCTATTTTGACTGCCTTGTTGATCTAGTGGTTAGCGTATGAGGCTGCTGATCAAGAGGTCTCGGGTTCGATTCCTGGGTCGGTCCAAATGTTAGTGTGATCTGCAAATATTAGTTTCGGAGTGTGGGTGTTTTCTATGTATAAAATGTATGTATTATCAAAAAATGTATTTTTATGTATTTATATCAGTTATCTACTTACCCATAACACAAGCTCTGCTTAGTTTGGGACCTATCAGATCTATGATTTTCGATGTTGCCATTGTTAAGTTAAATTCGAATTGTTTTAATAAACAATGTAGATACTTATCGTAACATTATTCCGTGGATGTGTTTTCCCCAATGTCAAGTTTAAAATATTGTTTTAAGTTATTTTAAGGTTCTCCATATCCAAACTTAAAAGAAAACCCTTATAGCCTGTTTGTCAAGAGCTTTTACTGAGGTAATAAATACAATTAACATTAAATACTTATGTTTGTGACTGTTTGTACCGATAAAGAAGCTTCACCAATAATAAAAATGCAAGCTTCTTAATCAAAACTGTACATTACGGAACTCTCGCCACAATGCGCGAATCTGACACGCATTTGCCGGGGTTTTTACTTGCATCATAAACTTAATTTTTTCCTTAAATACCTTACATAAAATCAGAATAAAATGAAAACAAAATGCATTGCTTTTCGGTGGCTACACGTTAGTTGCATTTTGGTCCTTACATTTGTCATTAAAGGAACAAAAAGACTGGTTGCCCAAAAAACCAGACCGATAAAATTTTTAAGTCGAGTGAAATTATAAAGTTGAATGACCTCAATTTTAAAACTCGTGATACATATAAAAGCTGTTTCAATCTGTACTGTGGGTTATATGTATGTCTTGAATATATTTAAGCGAATATAAATATCATTAACACGTGCAAATAGTTACGTCTTTCTTAAATTAATTAACAGCAATAGGTTATTATAGTTTTAGGAGGAAAAACCAAAAGTGTTTGTTTAATGTTTATTTAATTCTGTTTTTCAAAAAGTACCTATATCCTGAATTTAATTCATTTTATACAATACGAAAGTGAGATCATAGATTGTGACGTTAATGACGTTACCTGTCAGATAAAATGTGACAAAATTGATGCCACTGGGACATTTTGTAGTTACCTATACATATAAAGATGGCTGGCAAGAGTTCGATGCCAGAAGCCTCGGGTTCGAACCACGTGATATGCTGTGGTTTAACTGTTGTACTTAAAACTACTAAGAATGTACAGGAAAAAATTAATGCATGTAGTTTGTCGTCGATCTCGTTTTAGTTAATTAGTTTTGCGAGGATCTAATATAAATATAAGAAAGGGTAAGTGATGGTGTATTATATAAAGTGTACATATTATTTGAATGTTGGAAACAAATTAAAAGAAACTTTGCTTATTGTATTTACCCTTTGTTATTTGTCTTTAACTCAATGCAAATATATTTAATAGGTTACAATATTTGCGTGAACCTAAAACATTAAAACTGGAATTATTATAAGCCATAGGTACTCGACTGAAATGTATTCTCGGTAAAAAAACAATAATACATTATCGAAAGCTGAAAAATAACAAATGAAAAGTATTTAGTACGATGTTGCATAATTATTTAACACATTACAAGAATGCTAACATGCAATAGGTACTTCATAAAAAAATTATTAATGTTAGCGCGATGGACTACGCTCTGGGCAACATCTACTGATACTCAGGACCGCACGCGCAGGACTCCCGCCCGGCAAGTAATATCAGATTTGTTTCGAAATCCACATTACGATGACGACTTTAAAATTCTAAATAATTTAACATCTACCCGCAATTTATATAAACGTTACTTTATTAAAACATCACAATTTGTGGGTACGATTTTGTCACAATGTCAAGTTCATAACAAACGCTCGCTGACGAAGTATAAGGATAAATTTTGTAGAGGTTATACTTAATCATGTTTTGAATTCACAATTGATGGTCTGTTCTAATGGACTTCCCAAAAATATCTGTCTCATTAAAGGAAAATAAAATAATAAACGTGACTGCTTTTAAAAATAAATTAAATGGAGTTTTGATAAAAAAATAAGAACCCCTCTTTTATTCATATAAACTTACTGCACATGTTCTCATCATCGATCCCACAGTGCCTAAAGACAAAAGTCTTCAACCAGTGCGTCCTACCCGTCATGACATACGGAGCTGAAACGTGGACACTCACGGCACGGCTGGTCCACAAATTCAAAGTCGCGCAGCGTGCTTATAGAGAGAGCTATATAATTATATGCTCGGCGTTTCTCTAAGCGATCGTATTAGAAACGAGGTAATCCGGCAGAGAACTAAAGTAATTGACATAGCCCACAGGATTAGCAAGCTGAAGTGGGAATGGGCTCGCCATATTAGCCGCAAAACCGACAACCGTCGGGTAAAAGTGTTCTTGAGTGGAGACCGCGTCTCGGCAAACGTAGTGTAGGACGTCCACAGGCCAGGTGGAGTGATGATTTGCGCAAGACGGCTAGTAGGAGCTGAATGCAAGTAGCCGAGGATTGAACTAAGCGACGTGCAATTAGAAAGGCCTATGTCCAGCAGTGGACTGCGATAGGCTGATGATGATGACTGCACATGTTGCACAAAGGCGGACTTAATGCCATAAGGCATTCTCTCCCAGCCAACCTTCGAGCGATGTAGAAATGATGCGGAAGGTGCAAGGACAAAATAATGTGTGCAGAAAAGTATATACCTGTCTATAATTAACATTGTTATTCATCATCAGCCTATCGCAGACCACTGCTGGACTTAGCCCTCTCCAATTGTCCGCCATTATTATTTTCCTGTCCCCAACACTTTTTGTGTCAATTATCCTTTTTATTGTGAATGGTAATAAAAAGACATCGTTTGACTAAAAGAACACGAAACGGGTTTAGAACGGCGCGCACGGCCAGTAGAAATACTAAGATTTAGAATCATAACAATAATAAATACCTGTTATTGTTTGGTTTGTCATAAATATGAGGTTTGAAATTATATTCTGAATTCTATTAAATCATTAGAAAAATACGTACGTAAAAGACAATGCATTGAATTGGTTATTCTTATTTTTTCGACTCCAAACGGCCTGTATTCAAATTACAATTTCGAATTGAAGTAAGAAGTTTGAATCCCTTTGCCCTTCAGAATTAAAACCATACTTTTCTATTTTCAAACGAAACAAACAGCTGACCGTAATCACGTATCAATTGCCCAATATCAACCGACTACCCACATTGTGGACATTCTGGCACAAAAGTGAATACGTGACCGACGTATATCATACCGCCATTGTAATGGTTTTCTATTGCAACGAACCTAGTTAATCACCAACCTAGTTGTCTGAATGCTGCTATTATCTCTCTAGTATTCAATAATAGAACTAAGTACCATTTTAAAATTGCGACATAATGTCATTCTAACTTGTTTATGAACTCATTTACTGGTAGTCATGGGTCTCTCTGTTTATAAAAGAGGTTAGTTTAGTCTATGGTCCATACCAACGAAATAAAAAGTTAAAATGTCATAATTTTTTGTACTGACATATGCAGCCGTCTTAAATCACCTGATGGTTGAATTTGGAACAAATAAAAAAAAAAATTCCAAATAAATATTTTATACTTAACTTTTTTTAAAAGGTACCACAGATTTCATAACTATGTATAAGTTACATTCTCACCGTCGACATGATCATTTTATAAAGAAAAAGGAAGTATTGTCATAACTTATCATTTTCCCGTCCACTAGTCTTCAATGCGGAAATATACTGACCATCCTTTAACATCTGTGTGTTGAGCATACAAAGAGTGTTTAGGACATGGACATACGGTAGCGTACAAGGAGTTCTCCTCAGTGGCCTCAGAGCTCACGTGTTCTACAGCTGTTCGAAGAAATATGAGGATAATGTTGGTACACTAATGGCAAATGCGGTCAGGGTGTGAGGGTCAAGTGGCAGTTTCTTTTGAACCATTAGGTGTACACGAACGGTTTTTTGTTCAATTGAATTCTCACTCTTATGAGTTGCGGGGCAAGGTTCAAATCCGGGTCATTGATTTAATAATTAGTTTTCTCGAACATTCTCTGATGCTATGTAAAGAATTATGGTCCACGGAATACCCAAGATGAAGAAGGTAACTGTAAGTTGTGGTGATGGAGTAAGAATAAGAGTGTCACTGCTGGGTTCAGGCCTCACAGACAGAGGGATTTCGGCCTACTATACTTCGATAGCCAGATGAGTAAAAAGTTTGTAATATTAAAGATAATTTAAAAGCAACTTTACTCGATGTACTTACACCTTGTTATTTGTCTTTAACTCAATGCAAATATAGTTTAATAGGTTACAATCTATGCGTGAACTTAAAACATTAAAACTGGAATAATTTTAAGCCATATGTACTATAATATGTTATAGACTGAAATGCATTCTCGTTAAAAAACAATAAAACTATCGAAAGCTATAAAATAACAAATGAAAAATATTTAGTACTATGTTGCATAATTATGTAACGAATTATGTAAAGAATGGTAACACGCAATAGGTACATACACACACATAAAAAACAGATGGTAAAGAGTTTGTAAAAAGGTTTCCTTCGCTTTGCAATGCAGTTGTCCTGCGTAGCTTGCATCCTAGTCGCCTCTTACGACACCCATGAGATGAATAACGGTGGTGTCACCGTGTATTATTGATCCATCGCCACGTGGCTTTAGATGCAGTCAATCATTCACTTGCCCCACCCACGTATTATCAATATCGTGTGGAGGATCAACCACACACGTGAATATTTTATCAGTTTAATGCCGGTATCTTTAAAATTTGAAGATCATAGACATCGTCAATGAAAGGAAGTACTTTGACAGCGGTACTGTTGTATATTTTTTATGTTGGAGCCTACCAAAGTGACTCCATGTCTGCCTGATTGAAAGTATAAGTAGAATACAGAAGTAGGGGCCAGCATCCTCATTGTGAGTGCATACAATACAGCATGGTGACCCAGAAGATGGCGGCTTAGTGAGATGTTTTTGCATCGTTCTCCCGATCTCTGGAGGTACTCAGAGGTATTATTTAGTTATGCTTTCGTTACATCACATCATGCCAACAGCTTTTATTAATTCAGTGCTATACGTAGAGCTCCCCTTAAGAAGGAGGTTTTGACCTACAATACCACGCTGGCCAGACAGGTCGGTTTAGGGAATGTTTCAAGTTTTTCTTCTGTTTGCAGAGCTGTTGCTGTTAAAACACTTACAAGTACGCCATGCACAGGGTTGGTTACACAGTATTTTTAATCTGTCACCAAACGAACTCCTTCTACATCCATACTAATATTATAAATTGGAATTATATAATATTGGAAAGTAGGTAACTATTTCAATGAAACTCGGCATGGAGATATTTTGATTCTAGTGGAAGGACATAGGCTCCTCTTTATCTCGATAACCGACACACACTCAGCCAGAACTTATAACATATATTATAGTATATATTATAAGTATCTATAAACTGTACAAGACAATATTTGCTGGTAGTATATTCCTCGGTGTCGCTAACCTGCAAAATGCCGTCAAGATTTCTGTATGAAATCCTTTATGTATGAAGTCCAGTGTTAATCAGCAAGATGTGAATAATATTTAAATAAATAAACAATTGATTGCATTATATTTAATATACTCTGATGCGCAAATCACGTGCTCTGGTGGAAGTTATTACTGTACAATATTAATGTGCACACATAACGTTTCCTCTACAAGATCCCTTGCCAAGTTGCAAACGTTTTTCGTTTTCTATTCTATTCTTTATTCCATTTTTCTTTTTTGTTTCATTGGCTAATGTCACTCAGGCACGTGATCAAAACAAAATATTAGCCAATCAGACAAGAGAATAGAAAAATGAAATGGCTAATAGAAAACTTGACTAGGGGGGCAGATTTGAAACACGTTTTTGGTCGACTTGTTTTCGGACTCACGGTTTTATCAAGGGGTGCAGTATCTTTGTAAGATATTATCATATCATCATTAAAAAATACTAATACTTATAAAGGTCTGTAGACATATATTGCGTTACCGCTAAGGATAGACAGTAGACACACATATACATAATTAAAGACGATGAAAATATATGCAAACTTTCATTCTGCAACAGGATCGTAAGATAGTCAAGGGACCTAGGATGAGTTTATATCATAGCAACTCGCTCTCGATGTTTGAGAGTTTGTAATTGTTGAAGAACGTGGTCACCGTGTCGATCGAGTTGACGTGAAATATGCACACAGGCTCTAAGAATGTTTTCTTGTACATAAATTTCGTAAGAGAATCTAATTTTATAACCTCTATGGTAGTTGGCCAAACAATTATTGCACCTTTATAACTTCGTTATATTGTTTTTCTGTCCATCAAGGTTATTATGATGCTTGTATATTTAGCACTCAAGTTACTTCTAGTTGCGAAATTATTAGCCTCTGGTATCAAGAACAACTGGTATGTACTTCGACAATTACACACAGCAGCATTCATTACCCTCTACGCAGTATATTATGTACTAGCTTTTACCCGTGGCTCCGCCTGCTTGTATGTCGGTTATCGCGCTAAAAAGTAGCCTATATCCTTTTTCAGGCTCTATCTGTTTATCAAATTTTATTTAAAAGTTTTGGCGTGAAAACGCGACAAACAGGACAGATTCACTTTCGCTCTCAACGGATGAATAAATTCTGTTTTACTTTTAAAAAAGTCACCTTTATTTAATCGTAAACTCACTTTTCATTTCTGTTTGTTTTTAATTTGTGCAAATGATAAGAAATAAAAGGCATAGGTGTTATTACCACGAAAATAAAACTGCTGTTTAGAAATTCACTGTCAATCGTTATTGGGTAATAAATAAATGGCCGGATTAAGATCTAGACAGCTATTAATATCGAATAGTGTCATCAGCTACTGTTTAATTACGATATCTAGGTACTAAGCCGAACCAAGATCACGTGTTTCTAAGGCTATTATATAGACATACTTGATGTTACTTAAAGTTTCAAGTTAAGAAAACTTACTATGGTGCTGATTCTGTAGTTAACATTAATAAACTTACATACATTAAAATTTGTTATTGGATTATATACATTACACTCATTTGCTTACAGTCTATTTTACAACAAATTTTGAACAACAATTGTCTTTGGTATTCAGTGTGTTTGATAATCAATTAGAAATGATAATGAAACTTCACATAAACGACGTTTCATTTATATGAGTTGAAGCAGCCCAAAATCGATATGTCCAGCAGTGGACTGCAATAGGCTGATGATGATGATGAAAGAACGCAGTTGCGTAGTTTCAAAAACAATTAGCCAAGTAAGTATTTTACATGTATTTCTATTCAAGAACTTAAAGTACTGGCCTTGCTAAGTTTAGGTCTAGAAAAGGATGTATTTAATTTAAAGATTTCTCAGAACATAATTATAGTCGTTGACATGGTTCGTTATTTTCTGTGATGAGAGGTTACTTTAACATTTTTCACTCGGAAAAATCTATTTTAGTTTATAGCGTAGTTGATTTGTAGTCTTTTTTACCTTGAACTAGCTGAGTCCCGTGTTGTTACCCGCGGTAGTTGTTGTAATCTCTACCGACTCAACTCTGTTTGATGGAAAGCATGAATAGAATCTGACAGTAGTGACATCTGTCAGTGTAACCCAAAATGGCGGCTTATTGAGATGTTCACTGGGCCTCCGGTCTCGCACTCACAAACGAAACACGACAATAGGAATGTTCTCATTGTAGGTTGGTCTTTTGTAAGACCTTTTGCTATTTACTTCATCGATGTAGCCTTCGCTTCTGATGTTTATATATTTAGCGTATACTTCTGAAATCTGTAAATTTTTTACAAGTTTATTATAAACTATTATGTATATATTTTACTAGGATCCAAGCTCATGCATATTAAACAGATTATTTATATCGTAAACGTGTCCAATTAACATCTTATTGCAAATGGCCTTAATAATGAATGGAATGAATGATTTGAAGTATAAACGATAAAACAAAGATACTGTCGGATTTATTTCCAAACAAAAGCTATACAAAATATTTAATTACACTTAGAGTGTGTATATTTGATAACTACTAAGCTAGTCAAAAAAAAATTGCCTAGCCTTCTTATGTCATCAGTATCAGTCATTTACCAGTGATAGTCCCGTCAAAATCGGTTCAACCGTGCCAGAGATTACCCGCAAAAAACAGACACAAAAATTTAAAAAATGCATTTTGGATTTCAGTACCGTATATACCTTGATATGCATTTAGTAAAAAAAAATTTTGATTGAAAAATTTGATATTACATACAGAGCCTACAAATTTATTCATTTGTATAGATGTATAGATCAAAAACTCCAATATTAAAAAAATAATATGGAATATGCTTTTTTATTTGATCAAGCAAGTATACTTTCCGTTTAGTCCTATATCTATACCTACTTAGTAGACAATAACTCTGTCTGCTATGTCTTCACAGCTAAACCGCGGTAGCAATTTCAATTAAATATGGTATAGAGATACTTTGATTCATGACGAATGACATAACCTACTCTTTACCGTAACCGCGGGAAAAAACTACTTGGTTGTATATTCCAAAAGTAATTTGTTTTATAAGTGACCACCTAGATACTAATTAACTTAACTAATTAAAATATGTTTTTGTACATTCATGAATATTGATATCTCCATTATAATCATTACTCATCTAATTATTACTTATGATTATCATAATCTGACATTACTACAAAGTGTCAGCTAGTTGTCAACCTTCAATTGTCAGATATATCTAGGCTTGAGCTTTCATATCAACTGTTCGCGGTATGATTTCATTGTGTAGCAATAAGGTTTGAAGGAGTTTGTTAGTTGCTGCAAACAACTACGTGTATTGCACTAGGTATGTTTATTTACGCAAATAGTTATGTAAGCAGTTGCTATTAGTTATGCAATATTTTAGGCGTATTAAATGTTATCGTGTATAGTTCTTTAAGAACCTTATTAAATCTGTATGTAATTACCTCGTTGGTCTCGTGGTTAGCGTATGCGATTGTCGATCAAGAGGTTATAAAATACTTTTAAACTAACACATCAAATAGAAGCTCAATCGGCAGTTATGATCATATAGAAAAAAATAATGTCAAATTTGACATAATAATTTTTGCATAACTGTCATAACCCGTCAGACTTCTACAACTAGGTATTACCATCTACTTTTAGTACAGGAAATATTTAAAAATGAAGTATCGCAATTTTTCCACTGGTAACAAAAAAAACATAAACAAATTCCATATCAATTAATAAACTAGTCGTTATACTATATTCGATGGCAGAGGGCAAACGAATGCAAACCTGATGGTAAGCGGTGATAGCAGTGAAACATTTAAACATGATCATGTTTTTATATATATATTTAAGATTCCAAAGTAACTCTAGTGTGCGATATGGATAGCATGAGTCCAGGGATCACCATCCTCATTTAGAGTGCAGACAAAGCAGCATCGTGACTCAAACAATGGTCATGACCCACGCCTAGTGAGATGTTTCTGCATCATTTCATAGCGAATGATTGGGCTTCCGATCTCACATTCACACACACACCCGGTCCCGGTCGTGGTGAAATCAATGTGGCTTAACTAAAACCAATTATTTCCGAACGCCTCAATCACATTCAGGGTATGCAGAGACGAAAGATCGTATGTACCCCAATCTGTACAGCTGTTCTAAAGACCTTGGCAAATTTTGTACAAAAATCTACCACGTTCAAAGAACAGTCACTTCATTAAATTACGAACGTAATTAACATTAACATATTACAGAACATAAAGTAAATAGATTAAATTATTGTTGGTTCGCCGCAATTTGTTTAAGATATACTTCTGATGGACGTTTGGATTAAATAATTTATATATGAACAAGCACAGCAAGAAGTAATGAACGTGAAAAATATATATTTGACAGAAACAGGCCGAACATTTATGTGTAATATTCGATATATTCTTTGTATTTGTAGGACAATATCTACATATTTGAAAACAATATGCTTGAGAATTTAAAGTACACGTCAACTTTAAAGCGGAGGAAATTAATCTTTTGTCTACCTTCTTAACTACATTCATTTTTAATCTTACCTTGCCCACTTACAATAACTTGTAAATTCGCTATTAAAATATTCCTAGCAGGAAGCGTCTGAATTAATCTGACACAATTAAATTGACGCATACAAGTTGCCAGAAATAAAAAAAATGCAGACAATGAATGCAGTAAAAGAATAAAACTTTGCACCAAAGAAGTTTTTAGAAGTATCAACTTCTCGTAGGTATTTTTTTTAAACCTACCTAAGAGATGATATCTATGCGGCAACTAATGCATAATTTCCACCAAATTGGTAAAACCGTAGTTAAGACATCATGCATAATACAGCGCGACATGAGTCAAAAATTTCTGTACGTGTTTGTGAACAATCAACACCGTAATATACATTAATATAAAGGAAGTGAAATAGTTGAATTTCCCACAAAACTATAATCAGACAACGTCTTATTTAAGGAATATCAGAAGAAGAGAAGAATATTATGGATACTTATCCACTACACACTACAACGAATGTATACCGTTTATTTACATCAACAATAAATTCATCACAAAGTTTCAGAAATACACATGCGCATTCTTTGTTAATACCATTTACGTATTAAAAAAAAACATTCTCGCTAGTGTGCGATCGTTGCAATATTAGAGCTAGCATCCTCTACTTAATGTCTAAATTGTGTTATCATTACATCAAAAAGCACATAGCAAAGATAAATAAAGACTTTTGTTTCTGTCGCAGCGACTAATTATTTTGCTCAAGAAACAAGAAATAAACCCTCCAATTCTATTGAGGAAATGTCTAATTTCGGGAAGAGGTCGATTTACGGTAAGTTTCGAAACAATGGTTCTGTTTGTTGTGTTCTTTCAATTGACAAGTGAGAAGGACAGATTGCGAAAGACATTCGATTATCAGAGTGTGAGTAGATACAGATAAAATATAGTCTTGCTCGAGTAATTACCAAATCGTTTTAGAAGGGGTCTGGAATATGCGAGTTTATGTGTTTAATTTCGTTTTGACGACTCCAATTTGGACATGTTATGATGATTGGCTTTCTTGATTTAACGCAAAATATTAAGTTTTATGTTTTTAAGCATTTCAGTTTGTCAATTTTTATGTTTGAATAAGTATTATAATAATATACACGTGGAGACAAGTGCACAAATATTAGCTCTTTGACTCTGGAATTTCAGACATCGCATGGAGATTATAGTGTCATAGCTCTAGAAGCGTGCGAAATAAAATAAATAAAATAATATTTCAATATTTAGACACAGAATAGTACATTGTTCACCGAGGGAGGAAAGGAACCGATTACTAGCGAGGGAGCAGTTTGTGGCCCGAAGGCGCAGCCTAGCGAAGGATAGGGCAGAAAAACCCTTCGCGTTGTCATACCTACGGTTAATGCAACGTGAGGGTACCACCACACAAGACACGCAACACAACATGTGCGTTTATAAGGTAAGATTTGAAATGTCAAAAATGTTACTATGGTGTCTATAAAATATAAATTCGACTTATACACAATACTCCCGAGGTAGGAATGGGACTTTCACCCGAGTGCTACACAGTGCTTTATACTACACCTGTGAGGAACATTTAAAGTATTTATAAAATAAAATCAAAACGTAAGACACCATGTAAGATACAATTTAGCTTAGAATTTGACATAATATTCATAAATATTTCGCGCTTCCTTTGTTTTTTTTTATTCTTCACAAAAGGATGTCAGTGGCACGGAGATTCCATATTTAAATTAAATGAAAACTCCTTGGGCAGGCGCGCGCCATAGATAAGATAACACATGAGAAATGAAAATTCATACAACTTTCTCTCCCGCTAAAACACGTTAGAAATGGATTTTCATAAATTTTTTCCTCCCGCTTATTTAGGTAAAGGAAAAGACTAACTTTCTCTTTTCATTTTCAGGGAATATTGACTACTGTTCCGATCAGGTGTAGTATAAAACTTTTTTGTTTTGCTTAGTAGCTAACATCCTTTTTATAAAATATGTATATTTTTTTCTTCCTTTCTTAAATTTATTCAATTTAGGTCCCAAAATATTTTTTTTTTCAAAACTTTTTTTTTCGTGGCTGAGTACCCAAGGAGCCCGATTTTCCAACCGTTAGCAATAGAAAACACCTATACAGTCAAAATGAATATAAAAACCAACATGTTTTTAAAGACTGCACTTTTTTTTATATGTAACTTTTCATTCATAAATAAACGTTAATATAATTAAACTCAAATATTGAAACCGCACGTAAAAATATAGCGGAAAAAATGTCAATTAATATAATATTTATTATACTGTATAACCTAACACGGAACTAAAATTTTAGTTATGCATTTAATATTGAGCATCCTGTTATGTTGCATTTCCTGTCTGATATTAAAAATATGTATAACGAAACTAAGCACTGTAACTCGGTACAAATCAATACTATCCTACTTGTGGTAAGTGAAACCATATGAATGTACGTACGTTACGTTACGTTACGTTACGAGCAGGGCCTAGTGTGAATTAATTTCAAATCAACTCGATCCTCTTCAAGACGAGCGCATTTGGTATTACATTTTCGAGCAATTTAAAATACGCTAACTCAAAAAACCGTACTTTACACCGTGGCGTTTGAAGGGAAAAACGTGAAATTTATAACATTATTTAGGTTATTATTTTACTGACTTGAAATTTGGTACCAAATTGCGCATATTTATTTTAAGCAACTTCGTGTAAAAAACGATTTACCTAAAATTGGAATTGGTGTAAAAGTAAGTGATTGATGTTGATTGGTATGATTCTGATTCATTGCAGGCAAATAGCAACGTTGAATTCAGTCGCTGTAAAAATTAAATCGATGTGAAATGAACTCACCCTAGGCTCCATTAAGTACCTTTCAATGCTTCGCAGTTAACTCTTTCACCTCACACAGCAAAGGAAAAATGTCTAATAAATGAATTTACACATCTACATAGTTGTTTTTGCATAATTCTTTACAAACAATTAAAGTTGTTTAAGTGTGGATAGTGTAATTTCAGTGTCCATAAAAACGATTCCCTATCTAAAGTTAACTCGTTAAATCGATCACGAAGACTCAAAATAAATAGAAAAAGACGTAACTAACTAGAAATATGTTCGATATGACATTTATTGTTGACTAGCTGCACCCTGCGGCGTTACCCGCGTATCATTATGGTTGCTATGCAAGTTTGTTAGGCATAGCAACTTGTGAAATTTTAACAGGAGATAAACAGTGATACATTTTGACATCTATGATTTAATGTATTTTTATAATCACCTAGCTTTCACCCGTTTATCTCGATTATTGCAGTAAAAAGTGTGTGTATGTGTTATTCTGATATATAAGATATATTACTGTAAAGTTTCATCCAAATCCGTTTAGTAGTTAAAACACTCTTTATTTGTACATCGTTTTACATAGGTAGTTACAAAAGATTTGTTATGTAAGTAACATAAAATGTCAGATATGTAATGTACCAACATTTTTCTGCAAATATATGCATACAAATACATTAAATTGGAGTGTCTGTATGTAATTTCAAATGAACAATTTTTACTCATATCAAAGTATTTACGGTACTGACATTAAAAAGGCCATTTAAAAAAAATAGTCTGTCTGTCTGTTCGCGAACCTCTTGAACGGATGGACCGATTATGACAGGACCTTCACTTGTAAAAAGCTGATGATCCAAGGAGTAACTTATGCTTATTTTTATAGACTAGTTATTCGCGATTTACAACAATAACCACGGGTAGCACCGCCGGACTCAGCTAGTCTAATTTTTTTTTTTTATCATAAAAATCATATCTAAAAACATTGTGACAGTTTTTAGTTAGGTTTAGGTTACAAAGGCATGACCGTGACCATAAAAAGTTACTGCAAAAAATTTACCACTTTACATAATGCTCATAAATAAGTACTTTCTGGTATTTTTTTTAGAAAAATATTAACTCCCACGTTAGGAATATATGTATAATAAATATCCTGCGACGCCTTGGACTTCTCAAAAATACATGAACGGGACAAAAAGAGCACACATACTTTCCTCTATTTACTCAAGATGTTTAATTTTAACAATGATTAAATAAAAAAATATTAAACTTCCGACTTGATTTGATTGGCCCGATTTTCATCAAACATAGCTAAGAACACTCCCAACTAAGTCATCTCGGTTCATCCTTTCGAGAGCTACGGTGCCACAGACAGACACAGACACGTCAAACTTATAAGACCCCGTCGTTTTTGCGTCGGGGGTTAAAAACTGCGCCTCTCAATACTTTACAAACAACAGCTAAAGTCAACATGTAATAACGTTACAATGAATATTTATTTTCCACCGTATTCATCACGAGAAGGTATAATCAAGCACGTCACAGGCAAATCCTTGACATGCATTCTTGTATTGATAGAAATCAAAATATAATAACAATTACGAAAGCTATTATCGAGTCTTTATTATACATATCGATATATAAGATATCTTTTTTTTATTTTAAAGTAATCGATATTTCGCAATTGGAACGCGCGTGGCAATCTTGGAGACGTAAATAGAGAAAAACCGATAAAGAATATTTTCGTTTCATAACAGTTATTGTAACAAAGCGATATATATGTACTCATACATCGAGTACCTATGCAATACATTATTATGAAATAATAATTCATATTCATTTCAACTGTTTCATTTTATCTGATAAGTCTGAATCATGGATTAGTTTTGCTCGAGAAATAACTAATTATGGCATGGACATCGTTTCAATATCTGTATCGAAAACATTTTTTTCATCATTATGAAGTTATTTGTTATGTATACAAGTGTTATCAACCAGTTTATTTTTCCTTAATTACACACGCCAAAAGTGTATGGTTTTTTTTGTGATAGATGGGATCGCCCAGTGTTGGAACGCTAGGTTTGTTTACTGGATATATATGTATAGGGTCTTATTATTGTGGAAACCATCTTTAAGTTTTCCTAATTTTGTTTTTACTACTTTTACTAACATTAAATATATGTATCTCGGTCTGAAATAAAGGATAAGGATAAATAAAAAATATATCAATGCCTGTATCAGTACCTATTCTCCTAATAGGTTATTAACAAATTAAAGTACATGTTTTATTATCCAATATTTATTAATGGACTGTACTCCTAAGTCCCATGGATAAAGAGTCACTAGAAATATTTATAAAAACGAACCAGAGACAACATTACAATAGATAGTGTTATTTAAAAAAGTGTTTTTTTTTTTTAAACTAAAACGAACAATAAATGGAAAATGAAAAATTATTGCAAAGGCATTTCTTATAGTAAAACTAATATGTTTGTATGAATGCGTGGAATGTGTGATTCAAAACTAATAGTGCTGGTTTGGTGACTAACAAAGGTTGTATAAATATTTAAGTGTATAACAGGTATTTACACAATTGATCATGTACCTACTTAAAAAATAAAAACAACAAATTTTCATTACCCCGTATAACGGTAGTAAGGTAAGTAAGTAAGGTACTAGGTTTTGAACAGTGTTGTTTATGTTCTAGATTTTTAGAAAATAAAACATAAAGCAGTTTTGTATATTATAGAGGTGATCATAGCCAAGTTGCCTTAGGTATTTAAAACCAATTAAGTAAGCAACGACGGCGCGGTCAGTACCCAGATGGATGACCGTTAGTGGTTTCATACTTTGAGCTTCTTCTTCTTCGTGATTACGAGGTCACCTAAAGCAGTTGGTCCCCAGTTGTCATAGGATAACTGTTGTGAGACTTAGTAGCACCCCCACTAGAACCCACCTTGTACTAAAAATTTTACCTTTCGATATTCTCGAATTGCCTTGTTGCATTGCGTGCCCCTAAAGTAAGCCCCGCAAACAAAGCCCTTATTTTAAACAAATACTTTCTTAATAGTATAAGGACTAGGAAACCTTGGGTTATATGAGCACCTTTGATCTCTTAGTTCTCTGACAGAAACGGCCCACTCTGAGCATGGTCAGGTTTGCTGGAAGTAACAGCGCAAACGTCTCCTTAAGAACAGATTATTTGGTGTCAAGTTTAAGCAAGGCTAAGTTTTTTATCAAAACCTTGCATCCACTTCTAAATGTGTTACACGTCTATTCTTTCAAATCAAAAGTTGTTATACTACATAGTTTCACGAAACGTGATTTAATAACGTTGAATAAAATAACGTTATTACGTAATTATTCACATTACCCCTAACTTACAGGTGGCCATTTTATATCACGTACAAAAATGCGTTTATAATTTTGATAACTACGGTTAAACAATTTACTTTAAGATTCGGTTTATTCTGCTTCAAGGACGATGATAAGAAGTAACTCATATTTACTTTATACTAGACTAGTCGATACCCGCGGTTTAATCCGTTTTTGGGGCATTGGCCGCACATTCCCGCTACGTATACTCTGTTCACTATAGGATTAGCCAAGTTGACATTCTGCAAACGTAAACGTTAATAGAAAACAATTGTATGGAATGACGTCTTTCAAAGCGAAGTCACGTGGTCAAAACAAAATATTAGCCAATAATTCTAGAGAACAAAGACGTTAGCGATTTTAGAAAGAGAATTTGAAGATGTTCTAGAAGTTGGTGCGTTTAGCAAACAAACGATAAAGTAAGGAATGTATTCAAGAATATACATATGGACAAGTAGCCTATGAGAAATAAATAGGTTTCATCATCATCACCAATGTTACTTTGATTGCAAATAGGTTTAAAGAGTATAAAATTCAGTTTTTATTGTCAGGTTGGATTGAAACTTAATTACGTAAATTGTAATTAATGATGCATCATTTTTAATGGTATTCTACTAAGATAAGTCTGAGGTATTCTGAAGCAAACTCTGAAAATATATCACTCAACCGCGTTGGAAAGCATTACAATCATTACTTTCTGTCAAACGGGCGACATTATCAATGCATCATTAATTTTACGTATTCATTGTTTGATTGTAAGATGGTCAGAAAGAACCTATTTATTGCAAACTTTATTGGTCTTTGATGTCTTTGACTTAAATACCGATTTGCTCTGTGACTAAATCATAGTCTAGGTATGATATTTCCTCTGACTATCATCCAGGGAGTCATGAATTATGGTCAGTAGTGTGACGAGCTTCATTTATTGTGACACATGCTAAGGTGTCAAATTATAGGCACAGTCACGATCCAACCAAAATTAAACTCTCGTGAGTAGACATTTGACCCATATTATCTTAGGCAAAACAATGAAACGTGTAATACCCGTTGTAGATTTAACTACTTTCAACTTATTTTGAACTTAAAACTACAGTGGGAGAGTTGTTTTTTCATTTATCTTTTCCGAAGGACAGCTTTCTAAACGTAATAATTAGCTTAATTTTATTTTTAAGAAAATATGGTTTCAGTAAGTAATTAGGTAGATTTCAAAATGGTAAATTTGGTTATATGTGATTCTAGGTCATGGCATAACTACATGTACGCAAGCAAATATGTCGTACTATTGATCAGGTAACTACTCCTAAAGAGGTCGACGAACTCACTTAAATGTCATGTAAATTATTAGAAAACGTACACACGCCTAAGTAAAAAAATTGTCACAAGATGTTATGAAACAATACCTATCAAGCACATTTTTACACCGATTATATTCTACTATATGGATACTTCTAATATTTTACAAATTCGAAAGTAGCTCTGTTACGCTCTCACAGCTAAACCGCTTCACCTATTTCAATGCAATGTGGCTTGGAGAGACATACTTTGATTCTTGCGGAAGGACATAGGTACCGAAAACCTAAATACACGCGGGAAGAGCCAAGCCGAATAAAAGTTAGCTACCTATAATATAATTTTAATATCGAATATACTTAGGTTTATTACATTACACACTTAAATTAAGTTATGAGTCAATGTATGGTATGCACATTCATACATTTCATTTCAGCACATGAGAATTTCGTGATTCATCTAAGATTATGACGTGTGTTGATAAGTATTTAAAAAGGTTTTTGTGAATAATAAAATATTTACTTCTGGTATTTTCATTGAAAATATTTGACGATTTATTTAGAACAGTGTAAAAATGTTCTGTCAAATTATTAATAACTTCATTCTCACAGGGCAGGCAGAACCATTTTGGATCTAATGAGATTTTTGTTACAAATTAGATCTATTGAAATTATTAAATAAAATAAAATTTAAAAATTGGATCTAATGATTTTTATGCAAGAAACTTAGTGCTATAAAAATGTGTATTGCTACAAACAGGAAAATATGATTATCTCGAGTTCCTGATACTTTTGTTATTGCGAGGTAACAGAAGACGAGGAAAAAATATTATTAAAATTAACAAAAAAGTATTATTTTGTATTTGAAAATCTAATATGTAAAATTCTCGTGTCACAAACTCCTCCGAAATGGCTTGACCGATTTGTAATTTTGTATGAAATTTTGTGAGCATATCGGGTAGGTCTGAGAATCGACCAACATTTATTTTTTATACCCCTAGGACGTGAGCGGAGCCGCGGGCATCAGCTAGTCTTATATATATAAAATTCTGGTGTCACAATGTTCGTTCCCATACTCCCACGCAACGGCTCGACCGATTCTTATGAATTTTTTAATGCATATTCAGTAAGTCTGAGAATCGGCTACTATCTATTTTTCAAACCTCTAGGACGCGAGCGGAGCCGCGGGCATCAGCTAGTATTAGATAAAATCATAGTTTAATTAAATATCTCACTCAGTTCACAGTTCCACATCTCGAAATCTACCTAACGAAAAATAAAATTATTGTCGTTAGGGGAACATGGATCTTGCCAATGGATCCTTTGAGATTACGAATCAAAAATTTCTCAGTCGATCCACATCTTGAAATCAGGATCTAATGAACAAGTGTTACCTAATAGATCCATTATGGACAGGGTCAATGGATAGTCTGAGAATAAACCACTAATTAAATACTAAGTATTAAATGCTTTTAGTTGATGCTAGTGTGAGAAGCCCAGCAACTCATTTGTGGTTCTTAAGTTGCAGCCGCCTTAGCCAAGTTCGCCTCGATTTTCTTTCTACAATCGCTAACGCATGTACTCTTTTTTATTATTGTCGAATATTTTGTTTCAACGTCGAGACGGAGCGTCATTTGCATAACTTTTCTATAAAAAATCACGTTTGTAGAATGTAACTTGGCAAGGCGGACATACCTATATCCATGAATGGTTACAATCAGCTGTGGCTGCCTGTGATCAAATGTATACCAAATCACAACATGGAAAAGTACTTTTGTACAATAATGGGTATATTTTTTCAATTTACGAAAGCCACAACGTCACAAACGCAGGAGTTACTCATTAATTGAGTCAACTCTTTAACCCCGTTTTCCTCATTTTCAAGTAGAACTATCCTTGAAATGAGGATGACTTATTTATTGAGAAAATCAATTATTCAATTTGAACTGCAGATAGTTGTAATGCAACTGACAGTTTTTTAAATATCTTTATACATAAAACCAATTAGAAAATCGGAAAAAAATATTGCTTTTAGAGATGGGATAGTAAGTTATACGGGTTAGTTGGTTAAGTAATGTTAATATTATTAGTTATGTAGTGTAAGAAACAATGGTTATTTACATACATCGTAATGGAACAGTTACAACAAATTTAAGTTTACAAGTTTTACGTGTGAAATAGTTTCGTATCTTTAGCTAAATGTTTAAGATTTTCCTTTTGGAGATTTTTTTTTTTTTTGAGGGGAATAATTACTTAGTAGTATTTGTATTGAGACTCAGATTCATTTTGATGATATTCAGGTACTCGTTTTGATAAGTGATATCGACTACAGTCTGAAACTAATGTATTGCAACTAAATGTCGACCTTACTTAAATGATTATTATACTTACTTTAATGTTTTAAATAGATATCGTATTATACTGTAGATTTTCTAATGATAAAACAATGATCTATTGAATACAATAGCTGATCCGAACTATTTATTCAAATATTTTCTTTTGTGATTCTCCAGATAACAAATACTTCACAGTGAAGTGACAGATGTTTCTTTTGCGCGGGAAATTACGAGTATTGAAATATATTAAGTAATTTTGTATAGTAAATTAAAACCTCCTTGTTACAGAGAGGCCTATGTCCAGCAGTAGACTGGTAAAGAATCTAATCGAAAAAAAAATTTCCTTCTTCTCGCCTCCTTAGAAAAATAAAAAAAACTACATCTCAAACTATGAAAATCAATCATTATATAGTTAATGTTTATGGGCTGTTTTATGTACCGATAACGTAATTTCTCCACAAGGCTATAACAAAATTTATTAAGCCGAGTCATAAAATAGTAAGCTCTCTCTCTCTGTACATGGATCGGGACAAACCTCACATTATATAGTGAATGATTACTTGAAAACTAAAAGATAGATATCCACAAACTTTGTGATAAACACAAAGTATGTATTATTATATACTGTAATAACAATAAAATACCATAGTGAAGTAAACCTACGAAACTACTGATGAAGAAGAAGAATTATCTTCTTCAGGGAAAGCACATATTTTCAGAACTGAATTGCCATTTAAATAACATTAAAGTATCTAATAATTCCTGCAAATTTTTTAACATTACTAACAGATTAATCTATTTTTTTATTCTATTTTGCTATAAATACATAATATTTATGGTTAAATGTATGATTATGAAACAAACAAATTACGTATGTAAATATGATTTGCATACTAATGTTCTAGCATATAATTCATAGACCACAAATGAATTCACAAATGAAAACGTAAATATCTGAGATTAAAGAAACCTAGTTTTAACTTGAACTGAAAAAAGACTTGAAAACAATTTTGTATTTTCGTCAAATCAATTTATCTACCTTCCTAGTTTTTGTAATTTCCTAGTATAATTGGCAAAATATTAAGTCACCGAATTCATTATATTGTGGGTACCAACAACAAAGATAAATACTATGGAAATATGAAGAAAAAACCACAAATTGCGGAGTATAAACATGTTTTAAGGATCACATTCTCTTCTTTTCGCAGTTTTTTTTGTAATTATTTAACTCATCTTGTACATTAGACGAAAACATACCATTTACCTCATTAAAAGTAAAGTTATAACGCTTAATTTGTCATTAAAAATATATGTTTTACCAATAAAATAAAATACTACTTACTTGGCTTATCAGAAGCATCATCCTCCATGATCGCCAACTTGCTCGGTCTTTTGTCATCTTCGGATTTCAAACCCATTTTCACTGTCGCAAAATAAAAAATAAAAAAAATAGAAATTTAAAAAAATAATTAGTTTTCCCGCTCCTCACTTGTTGCACAGAGAATAATTAATTTATTAAATTTGTTTTCTATGATAATTGTATCAGTGTAGTTAAAAAATAAAATTTGTTTTCGAAATACGCGCGCGTCAAATCGCCATGCTCGCCACAGGTAAGCCTGGCCGCGTTCTCCGTCTACGAAGGTTAGTATCGACTGTCACGGTACAACGGTGCTAGCCTTGTTTTTAAGGCACGCGAGTCGGCTTGCAGGCACGCCGCACACAGCGTATTGTAACGTGGTGTACAAGTGGATTATCTCAAATCATCGTCGTGAAGTGTCTAAAGGAGATTATTTCGGATCAAGATATTGTTTATAATACATTTTTTGACAATTTTCGGACATTTAATTTCTATTTAGGGACCTAACACATAAGAAATCATTTAATAAATAAATATTTTTCACATGCGTTTTTAACTGTAATTTTTTAACTTTTCAAAAAGCCTGATAATTTAGACAGTTGACAATTATATCCTATATTTTCATTTTTGTTTTGATATTGTTCAACATAGACTATTTAAAAATGGTTTATTAAGATGTGTTAAATATAATTGAAACAACAGCGATCTTGATCCATGTTTTCGTTGAAACTAAGTCATAAATTAGGTTTTATTGATCAGTGCACTTTTGCATAATATAACCATTTGTGATAACTTAAAGACAATTTTATATTGGTAAATTAATACGTAATATCGAAAAGCATTGGTATAGCTGATCTTCGCAGCTTCACCACGTTTGTTGTTACATCTATAGTACAAAATCACTCGTAATATCCTTAGCTATCTATCACCGAAACTCCTTTTAAAATTGGTCCAGTTAGCAACTTTTTGGACATTGGATTTAATGTTGGGTGGAAATGAAGCATTTCAACCTAACATTCATTATCCAGACAGATTCTTGTCTACTATATCAGTATTCGCACGGATAAATCAATTAAAACTTATGTAAATCGTCACGTACATAACGGATATACTGACATTAATTCAGTGCCTAATGAAGCTTTGGCTGACCACCAAATCCGCCAAAAATAAAGTTCCGATGCTTATAAGCTTGACCCTTTTATGTGAGCATGTACAAATTATTAAATGTGGTTTTAGTATTTCTAAACCTACCTTTTCTGGAACACATGAGTTAATTGTATGCACCTATGAGTGCTACTGGAGATCTTATTGTCAATAGAAGTGTGCGAGTTTGATGAGTATCTTCTCTGTCTATATTTTTGGGAGAGCGATGTGTGGCAATAGAAATCAACAACAATTGACTGAATAAAACGTTACCAAATGCATCTACTGGCCTGAAAATTCTGCCACACACAAGTTTGTGATCCTCAAAAGTGGCTGGAAAAACGTAAAGTCCGCCTTATGCAATACCAGATTTATTACAGAAAGTACTCGTGTTTAACCTACTTTGAATAAATAAACTGTCTCGTTAGTCAAGTTGTAAATTCAAGACTTTCCGGGTTCAATTCCTGGGTCCGGCTGTTGTTGGATTTATCTTACAAGAAATTATTAATGGCTACCTGGGATACGGATAAGCTGTCGGTCCCGATTGTCATAAAAATCTACAGTTGCCGTTATTAAGAAGTCAGACTCAATTGGCCGCCGGCGAGCCGGGAGGCGAAGTCTGCGTGTGGCCTAAATAGAGAGTACACCAGATAGTGACAACCGCGTCGGTACGAACAGGCGCTGGGAGGGGTTTAGATCTCATCATAAAAACTGTCCCTGGACCTCTCCTCTTTGAGGCGCAGTCACACCATGTGGTTTTAGTGGGTCCGATTCCGACACACCACCCCACTGCTTGCCTCGGTAGAGTGACGGCCCTTGGGGCCATTATTCCACAGGATAAAAAAGGCAGGGTCACCTGTCGCTCCGTGGAAAAACTGATACTCTGGTAAAACCGGTGGAACTAGTAACCGACCCCAAATAATATTGGGAATAATAAAGGCTACCAAAATAAGTTGAGACAGTTATCTACATATTTTGATATTTTAATAACATAATTTAAATTCGGCTTTTACAACTCTCGCAATATTAGGTATGCACGGTGTGAAGAAGTGAGACGGTAAGTGCGTCAGAAATTGTGCGTCACAGCGTTTATGTCGTGCGTGACATTGTGTGATCAGTAAAGCAACCTCCACAGGAAAAATCAACAAGAAAACAACAAACTTTTCGGCTACACCTTTTTATACTCCGATGTCACGATGCCCGGGTAGGACCAAATGTTTGACCAAATGATTGTAATCTATGCGCTGGTTCCCACTACGCCGGACCGACAGATTTGCCGTGCCAGTAAAACTGCCGGAAGGGCTAGTGGCTGTACAAGTTATATGAAGCTATTCACATTATCCCGGGTCCGGCATTTTTGCCGAGTCCGGCATTTTTACCGTGCGTCACTACGATCGTCCGGTAAAAACACCGGACCGGAGTAATGTGAACGAGTTTGTGCCGGTATCTGTCCCCCGCTCGCAGCACCTGTGCTCCCCTCGCCCCGCCCGCATTTTCTTCAGTAAATCGTCAAAAGTGGATGCTGTCATTCGAAAATAGAATGTACCCAATGTTTTCTATTATTTTGCCTACTATTAAATACCACCACAAGTCACAACACAACAATTTCGTCGTCCAGTATTTGCACAGGTCCAAATTTAACTGAGCTGAGTACTTGACTGTCCGAGGCTCCGGTGTAATGTGAACACTCTGTCCGGTGTCCGGGTTCCGACAGATTTGCCGGTCCGGCGTAGTTGGAACCAGCGCTATGTGTTTATTACGTATGTATTTATACGTATAAGTAATATATCAGTCCACCTGGCTTTCATAGTAGAACTTTCACAGGTAGATGGCGCTGTGTGTCAGATATCCGATATATTAACTAGTTGAGTCACGCGGTGTTACCCGCGGTTATTGTTGTAAATCGCGAATAATGTCGCCGAGCGAAACTACTCATAAAATAGCCTAAATTACTCCTTATGTCATCAGCCATCTGCCAGTCAAAATCCTGACAAATTCGGTACAGCTATTCCAGAGATTAGCGGGAACAAACAGACAGACAGATATACTTAGATATGCATTTAATAAAAAAAATTGGCCAAATGCGTGTCAGGCTAAGCATAGAATAGGGTTCCGTAGTCACCCATAATGGTAGGTGGATATAAAATCGTGCCCAATAGGTATTTGTTATGTTTACAAAAAAAAAAAACCCCATTTTACGTGTAACGAGGTACCACAAATAAAAATATTTTTCATTAATTTATTGTAGCACTTTTTCGTCGTAATGGCAACACATATTCGTGCAAAGTTTCATCTTTCTAGCAAATTCTCTCTCCTTTAAAACCCGAAGGGTCAAAATACAGGTTCTCGTTCCACGAAATTCAAACGACATGTTACCCGACTACGGTGAAGCCTTTGTATGTTTATGGTATGTTTTCTGTTTCACCGTTGCGTCTAAGTTTCTAAACCGATTTTAATTAATGATGTGCCAATAGATTCGTAATAATTTTAACAAAAAGGAACCGACTTCATAGAAAAACTATACCAAATACCCAAATCGCGACAATTGTGCCTATGATATTTGATGAGTTCCCTCGATTTCCTTGGGATCCCATCATCAGATCCCGATATGATAACGATAGGACCACCTGTAAGCTACGCCCATTCCAATGCAAAAAGAATTTTTTAAATCGGTTCATAAACGACGAAATTATCGCTGAACATACATAAAAAAAAATAAAAAAAGATTCCGACGAATTGAGAACCTCCTCCTTTTTTTTGAAGTCGGTTACAAATAGACCGGGTGACATAAGCTATAAAATCAAAACTTTTTACGTACTCGGGGGTTAAACTTGTATTTTTTATTGTGTCATTAATTTGACGATGGAGACAATGTAAAAGGAAAATCCAAATCTGTTTGTATATCAACATTATCTAGATTCTAACAGACACTCTTAGCAATATCTTTTGAGCTTGTCGTTGTTGATTAGATATTAGACGTGTAAAGTGAAGAAATATCAAATGTGTTACAATGTATTTGAACAATTATTCACTGTAAACTCTCGGGTAGGGCTGGGCCCTGGAGTATGGCAAATGGCAATGTTTGACGGAGCACGTTAAGCCGTCGGTCCCGGTTGTCATGAACACCTTTGGCAACGTTATACGGAGTAGGTTTTCGATGTACCCAGGAATTGTTTTTTTAATTTGAGGAAATTTTGAGAATGTATAGGTGTATCTACTTTATTGATATAAGATAGAATCATGTAGCACAAAAATATACATGTTTATGTATGAACTAGCACTAACCAACATCATCATCATTCCGCTGCAGTCCAATGCCTAAGGCCTCAAAACTAATAATTAAGGTCATTTTGTGCATTTTATTTTTATGGGTAAACGAATCAGCTCAGGACTCACTTTATTGTTTAGTTGAAAGTAAATATATCAGTATTTTTTTTTTAATATTTCTAAACTACTGCAATGAACAGTCATAATACGGACACAAAGAACACCCATGCTTAGAGCTTACAATTTGTGGATCACACAAAGTGATTTACTGAAGAGTTAATCTTATAAGTAGTTATATTTTTGAATTACATAACAATGAGAATTTAAAAAGAAACTAAACCTCTTTATGTGTTAGCATAGTTGATAGATTTGGAAAAATATTGGCGGTTTATCATTTTTATGTACAAAGTGTTAGTTTTCCAATTAGGATTATTATCTCTCCCAAGTCTCCCACACACTCCAACCCATCCCAAGTCTTAAACAATAAAAGCGATTAGGCGTGGTACTAATCAGTTAAACATTACGAACGACGACTCTAAAACTTCTACGACCAAAATAACAAGACGACTCTCATTCATTATCTTCATTATCCTCAGTTAGTGTGAATTGCAGTTGGTTAAATCGCTGGATGATGATTCAAAGATAATATATATAGATAGAGCGACTCTAGTTTTAACACGAATGGAACGGCTCGACCGGTACAGTACTACCACAGAATACATAATAGTACCAGTACAGAAGACTCACTCCGAAAAGTAAATTAAAGTTATAGATACCCTCGGTGTCAAAAGATTAAGTTCAATTCAGATCGCACGGCGCCGAATCACTACGATTATATTTACCTACAATTGCATCTCTTTCTATCGTGTAACTCTGAACTGTTCTGACGATGTCTGTTCGAACGGCGTGTCTGACCCGGCAGGCAGCCGGCCGACTATACCTAAACTGCGGAGTGACACCCCCCTGGTACTACCCTCACACAGAAGACTAACCTTTAGACCAAGATTTATAATGACAGCATTCGTGCTGTCGTTGGTGAGTGTGATCGGAGGCCCAATCATGCCGGGAGATTGATGCAGAAACATCTCACTAGGTCACCATGCAGCATTGTATGCACTCACAATGGGAATGGTGACCCTTACTCTTGGAATTTACTCATGCTTTCCATCAGGCAGAGTAGAATCACGTTGGTAGGCTAAAATAACAAAATAAAGCTGAATTTCAGTTTTTCATGTTATGCACTTTTTCAGAGTCTTGAATGTTTGTCTCTCAGGTTAGTGGGCAGAATTTGTTTAAAGTAATATAGTATGTTTATAAATCAAAGGGATTTATTTATCGAAATAATAAATATTGACCGTAATAAATACTATCTGAGAACATTGTATCTTTTAGATTCCCACACACACGCTCGTGGGATCCCGAAATACAGTTTATTCATAATGGTGGACCATTACCATACACGGTAAGAAGGCAAATCTTTCTTTGAACATCAACAATTATTATTCAGGATTTTCCAATTTCTTCAAACGTACATTAAGCATCTAGTTATCGCAAGATTAACAGCACAACGTTGTCCCTTACTTTTTCTAACCAAATTGAACATTGCTAGCGACAGTGGCTTCGGCTTACCGTACCACGCTGGCATGACGGATTGGAATATTATATTATTGACGGATAGGGTTGAATCAAGTTTTTCTTCTATTTTCAGTTATTTGTTGTGCGCGTTTTGTTCCCTAAAGGTGCGCATCCATTGGCCCGCGCCGGACGCACCGCATGCAACGGATTTTATATTGCTTTGTATGATTTCGCATGGTGCTGCGTCCACTATCCGCGCCGCCTGCACCGAACGGCGGCATTTCTGAGCAAGGCAAATCCATTCAATCCGTTGCATGCCGTGCGTGCCGTGCGTCGCGTGCGCGTAACGCGCACCTTTTGTCGCCTCTTTGTCGCTTGTTCGATCACACACGACATGAGTAGGGGTAGTAACACTCTGTATTCTTAATTCCTCACCGTCACTCGAATATTTTGTTATTGTTAGATAGATATTTAAAAATCGTCCGTTTTCAAATGCGAATGGAATGAATTTTTCGTATTCATCAAAGATTTGTAAGTATTTATAATTTTTACCTTGTTTGTGTTTGCGTTCCTAAACTACGTCAGCATATGAATATATTAACGTTAAATCAATGGTTATTTCATGAAACATTTTTATTGTATAACGCATTAAAAATTCGCGTTACTTTTTATAAAACTAAATTAGAACCTTTCATATTTCTGTTATTAAATTTCAATCCAATGCAATGTAAATTTCAATTATTAAAATTTATAGTAAAGACGTGAAGATATAGTTCCAATAAAGAACTCGTAAAAGAAAATTCATAATCTGTTAGCAAAGCTTCAACTTACATCTTTTTCATCAACTACCTTCAAGACATACGAGTATGCCTCTCCTTGGAAAGACATCTTTCTATCAGTCACTAAGTCCCGAGAGTTCGTAACCGTTTCTGGAACGTACACACCATCATACACAGAGACAGATTGTTATCCTACAAAGATAGTTTATAGCTTCCGATTTTAGAACATCCACGTTAACTTGACTCAAGAAAACTCTTTTTCTTTTAATTCGCGGGGAATGATTAGGAAATCCTGTAAGATACGATATTGGATCTTTCTCCTGTCAAACATTATTTTTCGATTTCTGTACCTACTGATTTGCCTCTTTTTATTTTTACCCTTTTTTGGCCTTTCTATAACTTGTTTGGCTCAGCGACTCAAAGTGTGTAGTTGCTTCCTACAATAGAACGCGCCTCCTTTTCTATTATGTTAGGTCTTCTCTTGAATTCACTTATAAATTGTATTTGCTCTCTTGTACTTCAATGAGTTAAAGCACTCAAGGCTTGTCGCCTCCATTGTTTAAATGATTTTAATTTTCCATTCAACTTTCTTCATTTATATGTAAAATACGACAATTTTGATACACATAATATCAAAATTGTCGTATTTTACATATAAATGTTTCTATTGATGAACGTCTTTTGCACCTTCGCAATCGTTGATGTTTTTTGTAAAATGATGTTCACTATTGCACAATATAACTAGATATAGAAAATTAGATTAACTTTATGTTTATTGCAAATACAGGAGGCGAATTTGATGTGATAATTTAATTTGTCAATTTGAATATACGCTTGAGATTTGGCTAAAGTGCCAAATTATCAAATGGATCGTGCTGTATTTCTTAGAAAACATTTCAAACAACACAATCAGTTGCTTATATAATATAATCTCATATTCAAAGATTTTAGTAACAGCGTATGTAAGTAGGACAAGACAATAAAACAATATCCGTGTCAAAACAGGTAATTGTCTCAACCTGCAAGAAACTAGTTACTAGACTTCCAAAGCTGTGAGTCTGTACTAAAGCTAAGCAAACATATATCATCCAGTACAAAGAAACCTATGTTATATTAAATACTATCGTATCCAACGAGGTGGGAATTGGGATCATGATATAATGAGATCAGCTTATCTATACAAATAAATTAAATTGGAGTGTCTGTTTGTTCCGGGTGATATCTTGAACGGCTGGACGGCTGATGATATAAGTAGTAACTTAGGCTACTTTTTAGGGTTCCGAAGTTTATGACTCGGAACCCTTATAGATTCGTCATGTCCGTCTGTCCGTCTGTCCGCCTGTCCGTCTGTCCGTCCGTCCGTCCGTCTTCGTCGTCCGTCGACTTACCATTAATTTTGATACGATTTTAAATCCACGTACCATTATGGGTGACTGAGGAACCCTTTCCTATGCGTGGCCTGACACGCACTTGGCCGATTTTTTTAGACTAGTATTGCCCGCGGTTACAACAACAAATGCGGGTAACACCGGGGGCTCAGCTAGTATCCAAATAAACATAAACCTCTTTTTTTTCAAATCGCCATATAACTCAATAAAACGTTTTATAACTTCAAATATTTCCTTAAACGAATTGCATAGCAATATTTATGGAATAATAATTTAACAAAAACACCGACGATTAATTTAAACAAAGAAAATAAAAAGCTGTCCGAATCGATAAACTGGTTCCATGGGATCATGTATGTTAAAGCAAGCATATAGGTACATATATACCTATATGGGAATCCCCGCGGAAACTCCGCAAAAGCATGAATACAAATTAGTTGGAGATAATGCAAATACTGCTGATTTATTTCTCGCAGAATAAAATCACTTTCCTCTAAATGTTGCATAGTTCCTATGACAATGCAGGTTTACGACAAGCATAACCTTATTCTGCACCAAGGTTTAGCTCCAGAAGAGGAAAATCCGCAATTGACAATAGTTCATAATGTACAGAGAGGAAAAATCATACAATATTTGATTCTATTTTTTTTTAATTAATTTAGTCTGTACTAGTGATGTGCCAGATCTCCTTATTCGTACCAGTATCCGCAGTGAAAGTAATATGGTAAGCGTGTGTGAGATTTTTGCGGATTTGGATGAATTCAACTTGATCTTTATCGATTATAGTACCAATTCTTTGTTACATAAAGAATCAGTCCAAATATGTCATATTATTGTTCGTCCTGAACGTTAACGAATAGTTAGACTATTGACTATTGTCTCAAGGTCAAGTATATCCGTATTTGCAGATCTACATACTAATTATTTGTATACGCCGAAATATATTTATAACGATCCCGCACATCACTAGCCTATACTTAATTCTCACAAGACCTAAATAAATTTCCTACATTTAATTTATTCTAAGGTATTTCTTAATCTCATTGCTATTTTTAACAACGACAACTTTTTAACTTGAATTTTAAAAATTCCGTTAGATGAATAGTTAATAAATAATAATAAAGCTTATAAAAGTATCTTCGTTTAAACATTTATACGACTTTTTAAATTCAACAGACTACGCACAAAAGGATCCCGTTTATTTCCATTATATCAATGCTAGATTTATCGCTAACTCGCGACTTGCCTATTTAGTTATTCTTTTCATTAATTTAATTAATTTATACTTTAATAAGAAGTGTTCACACATTTTATGCTATTAGAAATTAATTGTTCAGTGTTTATTTAAGAAATAAGTAACTTCGGGACTAGTGTTAGCTAGAGTATATGACAGAGGTGTATTAGTCTAGGCCATTTTGTTAGATGAGACTTTCAAAAATAAAATAATAGCCTTACTCTATTACAACTATGACGATTGTACATTAAGATGGTAAAGGTACCTAGTGGAATTTATGTTTTTGAACGATTCAATTAAGAAAATATATGTGTAGATGAAGTATTAGGAACTAAGAAATTTCCCGAGTTTCATTAGGTACTTACTACATGTGTGGGAGCATAAATATACTTTTCTGAACTACGGTGGGTAAGAGGGTAGTTGCAAACCCTTAGTATTTTCTTTAAAATTAATTCGAAACCATTTTTCAAATCAATAACAGACTCAACAACAACATCACAGTTGGGTATTACAGGGAGGCGTTAGATTATGTTTGTTTTAGCCCATTATGCGACGCCGGCCAGAAGAGTTAGAATAGAATTATCCTAAAATCTCCCAATATTTTGCTATAATACTAGCTTATGTCCGCGGCTCCGCTCGCGGTAGAGGTATGAAAAATAGATGTTGCCTGATTCTCAGACCTACCCGTTAGCACACAAAATTTCATACAAATCGGTAGAGCCGTTTCGGAGGAGTATGGTAACTAACATTGTGACACGAGAATTTTATGTATTATAAGAAATACCTATTTTGTTTTTTTTTTGTTATTGTGGTCTACAACGATTTCACCCCTTTTTACCCTAGAATAGAAAGCCCTGGTACCCAGACGTCCCTCGGGCCATCTGATGCATGCAGATGACCCTGTCCTTAGTGGGAACTCAGGCTCTACCACCCCGGCCTGCTTCTGCTAGGGTAACAGATGGCCATAAGGCTTGCGCTTATGGAGGATGGTTAGCGTTCTGTAATCGTAATCACAAAACTATCTTGGCTACGCCCTCACAACAAAGACCAGTGATTACCTAAATATTTTACGTTTTGGTTACAATGATGTATATGGTGTTATAAATAAAGTTTTGTCTATCTATGTAATCAGACTAATCAGTTCTTGGAGTGTAGAACATTACTATTATATCTTGGCTATTTCTTTAGTTGCAGTCGATGCCATGTCATGTCGATGATAAAACAGTTGTGTTATAAATTCTATTCTCTTAAGAGACAATACTCTGAGTGATACACGAATTATTATTCTAAATCTAAGCGTTTTTTCAGCTATTTTCATTTATGTTAATAAACTCCCACTTGACCCTAAATATTTTCCTAGCGCGGGAAAAACCTAATACTAGCTCATTAGGACCTCGCGACTGATACTCAAATTATGTTAATTAACCAAATTTAAATGTATATTTAAGTATATAAACCTCCTGCATGTAAATTTAACCAGCTACTCATTTATTCGAACAAGATTACGTCACTAAACGTCATCACAATGTATAACCGTTTTACTCCTGACATGACATTGATAATGATACTGCCAGAAGGGGTGGATTCCGTTACATTCACGGCTATTGACGTCAGTGTTCAAAATCCAACACAATCACCAAGCGTCACACACGCAACGCATATAAAGTAAGATAAGTGAAATAAATTCTGCATGTACATACTGTTCACATTAATTTATTGATTCTGCTATAACCTCCTTTATTGGGAAACTATATTTTACAGGTGGAATATTTCTTTCATAAATATGCATTAATAAGCCTTGAGAGTCCACTGCTGGATAAAGGACTGTTCTTAGAATTAAGGTTTTGGTTTGATCCATTTTTAAGACGGATTGTTATAGATAATAATATTAATAAGAAATAATTTTTTCGGACAACTTACACAACGACATCCTGATTGTCCCAAACTAAGCAGAGCTTGTATTAACTGATATTAATACATAAACATTTTTTTTGTAAATACATGTTGTATATAGAAACACCCAAACTCCGTAACAAATATTTTTGGATCACACAAACATTTGGTACGATCCGGGAATCGAACCCATGACCTCAAGCAGTCGCATACGATACCACTGTGCCACCACAGGCTCGTATCTAGGCAGTCACCACAGAGATTAAACAAATAAACAACATTTTACTTCTGTTTGCAGAGAATTGTCCTGCGCAGTATGCTGCCTTACGGCCTGGCCACGAGTTTTGGTCTTAGCGAAAAGCGGAGCGGCGTCGGTGAGCGGTGCGTTTTGCACGCCACGAACCCTAGTAGCGGTTAGTTGCAGCGGCGACGGTGGACGTATTTAGGTAGTCGAAACGTGTTAAAAATCATGGCGTTATAAAAATTATCCCCTGTCTGTTTAGAAACAACAATTTTTTTTTTTAAATATGTGAGAATGAGTGCACGAACTAAATAAAGATCGGTATTTAGATGGTGGATTTAGTGACTTATACGAAGGTCCTGCCTATAAGAAGTAACTGATGTTTCCAAGTGTTTTGCTAAGTAGGTACAGAGAGAAAAAAAGGTGTGTGCGCGATTCACACACGATAGAAGTGAAACTTCGGCAAATCGACAAAAGAATCAGATGAATATTTTGAACGACGCTTTTTTTTTAATAAAATACATTTTTCTTTATTAATACTATTAGTCATTTAAATTTGACAGCTGGACGCCATCTTTGCCGCGACTTTTATCTCTGTTTCAAAGGTCAAAATTATAGTGTAATTTACAAATTTTTTACACTTTGTATAAAGTGTAAAAAAATAGATACACATAAATAAAATATTGTTTAATTTTACATCTGGTATTTTTTACCAACATCTCAATTGGTAATGCAATCTCTCTCATGAATTTACATGACGTCATTTCCGATTGGTTGTACACTCTGACATTTGCTCTCTCGCTCTGACTCACCAATTTCATATTTGTGTCTCTTACGTGTCGTTTCTCGTTGCATCCGGTTTGAAATCACTACGATTCTAAAGAAGTTTCACTTCAAAAACTTTAAAAACTTGTCAACTACTTACATTGCGTATAAGACATACTAGTAGTTTCGTGTGTAGTTATATCTACAGACAAAACTACTGATATGTTTACTGTTTTGCTAATTAGGTACCTACTGACAGAGAAAAAAATTAACTTTTAAAACTTGTCAACTATCCACCTATATTACGTAAACATACCAGTAGTTTTGTCAACATATCAGTAGCTTCGTTTGGTATGTACCTAGGTTCTATGTTTTTGTGTTATCAATTTAAATTAAACGTAAGTACCATTATATTCCGGAAAACATTGTTTCATTTCTTCCCACAACCTTTTTAGGGTTCCGAAGTTCATAACTCGGAACCCTTATAGATTCGTCATGTCCGTCTGTCCGTCCGTCCGTCCGTCCGTCCGTCCTCGACTTACCGTCCAAACGGTAAGTGCTAGAAAGATGAAATTTTGCATGAATACGTGTTGTAATTACGTCGACAAAGTGCTACAATAAAATTATGAAAAATAATTTTATTTGGGGTACCTCCCCTACACGTAAAGTGGGGATGTTTTTTTTTTCTCGAGGCTACCCCATCGTGTGGGGTATCATTAGATAGGTCTTTTAAAAACAATAAAGGGTTTCCTAGACGACTTTTTGATTTAGGTATCCGTTTGCGAGATATTTCACTTTAAAGGGCACTTTTTTGTAAAAACAGGGCGTCCCCCCCCCCCTCTAAAAGCTAAACGGCTGGCTCAAAAAATCTGAAAAAAATCATGATGGTGGTCCATATAATGAACTTTGAAGGAAAACTATAACCGATTAGATGACTTTCTTAGTTCAGGAGTTATAAAGGCTTATATGGTAAAATGCGCTCACTTGGAAAACGTCATACAAAATTAACGTAATAATACGTATACATAACAATTATCTATTGGATACGATTTTAAATCCACATACCAGTATAGGTGACTGAGGAACCCTTTCCTGTGCGTGGCCTGACACGCACTTCGCCGATTTTTTTATATTTATGTTGGGGATATTTTGACATCCATATAGGCGGTCTATTTAAAATTTCTGTTATAAAAGCCTCGGTATCCATTACCGCCATTAAATCGTCTAATTTTTTTTGTTTTTATTAACGCCGCTGAGTCCGTCACTCCTGCACCGCTGTCCACGCCGCTCTGCTTCGTGGCGTCGCACATATGAACTTGTGCCTTTGTTCCTGCCGTTCTCCATACCGCTCGCCGCTGTAGCAATTCGCTCGGCAAAAACCGCTAGCTTTTTCGCTATGAGCGGCGACTCGTGGCGTGCCTCGTACATTTTTATACTTTTGATATTACCGCTCGGCGTTTCGCTCTTAGCTGCCGCTCACAGCGGAAAGGTCGTGAATGGGCCGTTAGTCACCTATTGCGACATGGATGAACACCGCTTTCTTATTCTGTCACCACACAGATAAACATGAAATATATAGTTCAACTATAAAATAGCACATCACGACGCCGTGCACTAATGTACTGGCATTCTTGGGCTTAAAAAGCATTCTTGTCTGACTCCTTATTTGTATATGGGAGACAAACAATTGGTAATCTCGCTACCTGGGCAAAAAGCAACGAAATAATTGTTGTATAATGCCTTTACGTAAGGCATGATCATGATATCATTCCGGTCAAACTATCCGATTAGAACTGAAGCGTACCCCCTAAGGAAAACAAATAAATTACACTTATGCCACAGAATACATATCCTAATGCCGCGGTCTCGAAGTCAATGGGGACGGGGTGGCAACGGTGCAGAAATGTAGGGTAGACGATCGCGACCCGCTACGCTGCTTCCGAAGCCAGAGTCATATAAATCCATGCATTACAAAACGCGGAGTCACAGATAATCTGTGCGCGGAGTGCACCACCGGTCCCACGTTGACATCGTGTCTAGTCCAGTCTCATAGTGAAGAGGGCTTTAATTAAGCTACTAGCAACTTAATTTATCTAAACGCACAATTACTTCTTTACCATATATATTTTGTACATTATTCTTTTCTTTTTACAAAATGTACTCAATTTTTGTTTTGAGATCAACCCTTGTTTTTAGAATCGGAAACTTCAAAAAGAGCGGCAAGATAAAGTGGTGCAAGTACAAAAATACCGTTCTTAACCGTTGCGTGATGATTATAGTAAGTGGGTCCGCATTTACGACAAATGATAATGTTATGATAAAACAAAACTGCATGCGAATGATATGTGTACATAAATCTAACTATTAAAGTGGGTGTACTAATTTACTTTAACATCGAAATCGTTGTTATATATGGTCTGGGCAAATAAGAATACTTTATTACAGTCCACGTTTTTACGTCCAAAAAAAGAAGAAGACTGCATTCTTCTTCTTTTTTATATATATTATAGGGGTCAAACGAGCAGATGGATCACTTGATGGTAGGTGTTTGCCGCCGCTCATGGACACTCGAAACACCAGACGAGTCACAGGTGCGTTGTCGGCCTTTAAGATGGGAGTACGCCCTTTTTTTAAGGTTTGAAGGTCGTATCGTTCCGGAAACACGGCAGGCGACAGTTCATTCCTAGTGATGGGGATGGAAATGCTATTGCGTGGGACGATGACGGAAAGAAGGTATCAATTCGAACAATTCCTCGGAGCACTCTCCGTGGTATAAGGCTATAAGCGCTAGAAGATGCAGAGTGATGCTACATCTTTCGGCAACCCTTTTAGCTAGATTAATTTAGCATAACAGTCTCTGGTTCGATTCGGTCGGACTAAATGTTTTTGTAATCCGCAAGTTTTTGTTTAGGAGTTTGAGTGTTTTCTAATAAGGAGTATGTTTATGTATTTATGTCAGTTGTCTAGTACCCATACTACAAGCTCTGCTTAGTTGAGAACTAGATGACGTTCTGTGTAAGATGTCCGAAATATCTATTTATGACTGTGCCACGGAACGGACCTCTGTTGATTTATGGATGACTTGACAGGAATAAAAAACAGTAAACAAAAACCTTTCTACAACACAAATAAAAAACAAATTCCCATGTATTTTATGCGTATATGACATTATATATATCTTATGACATTATTTACATGAGCAACCGCTATATTTTATGTCTTATATATTACATTGTCATATAACACATAAAAGATGTTACTTCGACTAACCTTATTTTTTTTTATTTAAACTTCACAAGAAAGCTACAACAACCAGTTTCCTTACACTTTGACGTAATTGATTGACTGTGCCTGCATAGCGTGTCGTCAAGCCTTGCAAAGAAATGCATCGCGCCGATGAACTACCAAAATCACTGAGAAAGCCTGTCTAACAGGCTGATGACGTCATATCCACAAACCAAGAGATAAAACATGAAGGTCCTAAGTCTACACAGATGAGAAGTTACAAAATGCACTCTTTTAAAATTATGAGACAGTACAAAATCTTTTGATGTAACGAACCGATTTCAATAAGGAAACGCATTTACAATATGAAATCAGAATCAGGTACAATTTTTGTGGGTTAAAATGTTTAAATATAAATGAATTTATATCTTTTGTGTTAAAAATAAATGAATGTTAACTTAAGTTTTAGGTACTAGCTGAGTCCCGCGGCCCTGCTCTTAGCTTTTGCCTGTACTAGTATCTCCACCCGCGTGTTAGCGTCAAAATCGGTAGTTCCAGATTATAATCCCTTATAACTACATAAACTCACAAACTTTTGATTATCACTTTATGATCCTTACTTAATTACAAATAATATAAATGCGAAAGTAACTCGGTCTGTCTGTCACGCTATCACAACAAAACTACTGAACGGATTTAAATGAAATTTGGTATATTATAGTCTAGATCTAGAGAGACTGAGAAAGGAGTTTTAACCACGATAACCACGTGCCATACGGAAACGCGTGCGAAAACTAATAATAGTCATCTTTCTTTATTTCCAAGTTTATTTGGGGTCGGCTACAAGTTCAACCGGTTTTACCTGAATATCAGGTTTTCCACGGAGCGACTGGCATCAATCCTGAGAGAGAACTGAAATTCGAACTAGTTTAAGTTGTCAGTATATTTGAGAGCACTGACTTCCCAATAACTCATGGTATTCATGACAACCGAGACCGACAGCTTAACGTGCTCTCCTAGGTACGACCGTGAATCACCGCCAAACTAGTAATACTTACTTAGAACTTTTCCTTTAGACATCATAACAACCGTTAGTAATATAAAAAGTTCCATTGTTCAATAACAATATACGACATATATCGAAAGCAGTGATTATCATAATTTTAGCGTCACAAAACGACGGTTTAAGTTCGATTCCGGGTCATGCACCTCTGACTTTTGGAAGTTTATATCCGTAAGACAATAATGTATTTTTATATATATATTTAGGCCTAAAAGCATGAGTAGAATACAGGAGTAGGGGTCACCATTCGCATTGGAAGGGTAAGCAATGCAGCATTGTGACCCATACCATGGCGGCCTGATCAGATGTTTCTGCATCATTCACCTGACCTCTAGAAGCCGGGAGAATGATGCAGAATGATTGGGCCTTCGGTCTCACACACACCAAAGAAATACGACAGCAAGAATGCTGTTATTATTAGGAGTGCCTTCGTATATAGTACTGCCCCGGTCGAGCCGGCCCATTCGTGCTGATATCAGCGTGGATCTACTACTCAATTTTTTCTACTCAATTCAACTCAACGTTTTAACTGTCAACAAAACCATTGCCCAACAATATCCATCGTAGTGTAGGGTTCCTTACCCAAAATAGGGACCCTATTACTAAAACTCCGCTATCCGTCTGTATGTTACCTGTATCTCATGATAGCTAGAGCCCAATAGCTAGACAGTTGAAATGTTTACCGATGATATGAAACAGGTATAACAACAAATACTAAAATCGCGGCCAAGTGCGAGTAGGACTCGCCCATGGAGGGTTCCGTAGCAGCAAGTAACATCATATAAAAGTTCTTGTTGTTCGTTGTAACTTTGATCGATGTTTTTATAATAGTGGATTGATTGAATGAAAGGTAAATTGCGGTTTACGATTTATGACGTATTAAAAAAAAACTACTTACTAGATCTCGTTCAAACCAATTTTCGTTGGTAGTTTGCATGGTAATGTACAACGTATTTTTTTTTTAGTTTTATCACTCTCTTATTTTAGAAGTTACAGGGGGGGGACACGCTTTTTTCCACTTTGGAAGTCTCCCTCGCGCAAACTATTAAGTTTAGAAAAAAATAATATTAGAAACCTCAAAATCATTTTTGAAGACCTATCCAAACATGTATGGGTTTGTTGGTAACAGTTCCAAGTATGGGGACCCCCAAAATGTATTGTTTTTTTTCTATTTTTTAAACGACTTCAAAAAAAAGGAGGAGGTTCTCAATTCGTCGAAATCGAGGGAACTCCTCAAATATCATAGGCACAATTGTCGCGATATGGCTACTCGGAATAGTTTTTCATTGAAGTCGGTTCTTTTTTGTTAAAATTATATGTGAAAATCTTAATGCGGTTCACAGATTACATCTACTTACCAAGTTTCAAAAGTATAGTTCTTATGGTTTCGGAAAAAAGTGGCTGTGACATACGGACAGACAGACAGACAGACATGACGAATCTATAAGGGTTCCGTTTTTTGCCATTTGGCTACGGAACCCTAAAAACCGAATAAAATAAATATCATAAAAATAAATACATAGTACCGCATATAGTTTGATATGCATATAGTAAAAATCTGTTCATTAGACACACAGACACTTCAATCTTATTTATTTGTATTGATTGACCAATCTATTCATATAAGATTAAAAAGACAAAGTTTGTGAATTCTTATGATATTAGTAATCTCAGTTGTAGTACACGAATTTTAAACTTCTCGATGGAAAGCATGAGTACAGTAAAAGTAGTAGTTAGGTACAATTCTCATTGGGAATGAAGATATACCTGAGACTTCGCACATGAAATTCGATGACAATACTATTCCGTCAAGACTCGGTAATGTGACGCGGTAGGTTTCCAAAATTTCGAACTTTATGTTTTACTTCGCTTCGCTTCGCGGCTTTACCCACCGCTTACAATAATAATCTCGGGTAACGCCACGGTGCTAGGCTAGTAGAACATAAAGTAAATTCTTGATGTAAGTTTAAGTAATCATTTCGCATGGGCATTTAACATTATCGAGACCACAGTAACCCTGGCGTCCCTATCTCTCCCCTCTCCCCTACTAAGTATCAGTAGGCGTTGAAAACGAAAAATTACTATTACATAACGGGGGTCTCTGTGCGATGAAGCTTCAATATTAATTCGAACAATGATGTTGCCTTGTTTCTTGCAGGGTATCATACATCATTACTATTCTAGTGATCTATACCTACTACTTACTAATATATATACAACTAATATATATACTTACTAATATATATACTAATATATACTACTTACTAATATATAACGAGGTAAGGTTTGTGAGTTTGTGACGTATTATGGGGTAATCTCTGGATCTATGGAACCGATTTTGAAAATTCTTTTTCCTATACGCTACGTTGTTTGTGAGTGACATAGGCTATATATTAACCAGAAAAATCAATACTTGACTTGATCGATAACTATGAGAATGGTTCACGAAAGGCATTTCGGTGTCAATCTATTCTTTGCTGTATAATTATTACTTCAATGTATCTTGGACTGCCATTTATGGTTTACTCTTTATGAATATATACTGCTGAGGATATTGCTACTGCATGTCTGCATTTTATAGACCCGATAGTCTAGTCCCATCAATAGTAGTTGGAAACTGTAATGAGATTATAATTAATTTATAATCTCGTTTCCAGATTATAAATAATGAACAGCTAAAGCTGTGATCAATATCTAGCATCATCTGACAATGACAGTCAAACTAGGTACCGAATATTGTACCTGTGTTTCAATTCAATGTTTTAAAATTGCACCATTACAGAGCTCTCGACACAATGGCTAATCGTTGTGACAACCACCACCATCGGCATCTGCAACTAGAGTCACAACACGTCACCACACTTTCATAACCTTCCCCTGGAATCAAACGTTCAAGTAAAGAGCGTACACTTTCCGCAGAATGAGCTTCTAACTATTGAGTTGTGTCCTGATCCGAGTCTTACATTCTTGGGCGACAGAAGAAGAGTTCATTAACATCAATGACTCGGTAAAAAGCAATGAAAGGTTCCTTTACACCAGGAGTTCTCTGTGAGGCCGTAATATAAGTTTAGTCGAGCCTGTCCATCAAGCCAAGTTACCGTTCTACAAACGTAAACGCTAATAGAAAACAACAAAAGTATGGTTATATCAACGGTAAGTCACGTGTCCAAAATAAAATGTTAGTACATAATACAAGTAAATAGAGGAGTTAGCGAGAATGAGAATCGACGCAGAACTTCAAAGTTTGGTGAGTTTAGTACGTTAAAAAATGTTACGGAGGAAGGCTCTCTTACGAATAAAATTATATTTTTTTTTATTAATATTTGCTCTGCCAGGTGAAAAAAATGAGTAGTATCCAAGGGCGGACAGTGCAGTATGGTGACCTAGTAAGAAATAGCTTTTTAAGGCTCGCGTAAATCCCAGAGGATCTCAGATCATAGTGGAAACACGTGCGCTGGTAGTGATTTATTTGACACAAATCGATACATTTGTCACAGTCCAATATAAGGTTATTTAAGTAGTTTAATTAAACCTCGTAAAAGCACTCGTCGATGTGACATTGAACAGATACAAGTTGTTATTACCATTTGTACCTGTAAACACTTAGAACACGACCATCTCATATCACATAGAAATCCCAAGTAATGTTTTCTATCTGTTTCCCTAAACACAGGATAATGATGTTAAATCACTGTGTCATTTAAAAAAATCGTTTTACACAGAAATGTTATGATAAAAACATTAGGTAATAAACGTAAGTAATCAAATATTACCAAGTTTTAAAACATTGATAGGAGTAAATTACATAAGAAAATAATAACTGGCGTATGCCTTGTTATTATTTTATTCCATTTAAACAGCAATAGTCGTGTATGTATTATGTTCTAAAAACCTAAAATCTTTGATTTAGGCCTTTTCAGGTACTTTCAAAACGTTACATTACTTACTAAGTCTAGTTGAGTGGTACTAATCTCCTCAGAACGTTTTAGTATTGACTTTCTGCCTTTCACATTCAATAAACACGAGATAATAAAAGATGATAAACCTTTGAATAAAAACAACTTCAATACGCTTTCATCATGATGAATTGCAATAAACTGAATTATTTATTCCCTAATTTTCATATTTAACGCTTGAAATAAGTGGTGTAGTACACCATTCATATCTGTAGGTATTATAACCGTTTGTCTAGATATAGATATAGTCAGATGCAGAGTATCTCAAAAGAAACAAGAAAATATTATTTTGGCAACATATAAATAAATAGTGCCAAAAACGGATCCAATTTAGCATTGTGTCACAAACAAACATTGAAACTCTTGAATTCCGACATAATAACGGCCCAAATAGTTTATAAGCATTAGATACACAACACTGTTACAATTATTTAATATTTTACATACACTAATGACTGTAATTACGTCTAAAGATCGCTAAAGATAAAGAAGGAAAGTCTAAAGATAAAGAAGGACATCGACATAGCTCAAAACTGTAGAAAACTGAGTAGAGTATACTAGAGTCCGCGACTATGTAAACGTAGTATAGGACACCCACAAGAAGTACAAGCCCGGTGGAAATTGGGGGTTCCAAGGAGTTTCTGTAATTTTTAAGTAGCAGATATGCATTTTAACCAAATTTACAACCCTTTACAAATCTAATAGAACAATATGATCTTTCTACTAGACATGTAAGAATCGTAAAACGCGGTTGTAAGTATCAGATTAAGCTATTGAAGATGTGCTTCATACATAAGCTGTTATAAGTATGTCGTAAAGATACCGATTACATTGTGAAACATTGTGCATACAATATTATCTTGGTACTACTTAATTGATATCAATAACCTTAGATTGTCTTCGTTAAGTCTAATTGCAAGAGAAATGTGTTGAGAAAATTATTAAAAGGTTTTATTGTTTATTCTTCTTCTTATCGTGTCGATGGCAACACTTTACACGATTTTGGCCCAGTGCTCGGCGACGCGGATTGTGTTTGGTGACGGCTTTAACAAAACGGAAATATTTTTGATACAAAATATAATTGTAAACATTAACAAACACGTTACTTCGTCTATTTGGTAGTCATCTGTGCCAATGATCAAGTTATATTTCAAAAACTAGTTATAGATACTATAGTTTTAAACATACGGAGCCGAGAGCGAGACGTGGTTATTTAGGGTAATGTTGGTCTACAGGCTCAAAGATGCTCAGCTTGCTATGGAAAGGGCTATACTCGGCGTTCCTCTGAGGGATCGTATCAGAAATGTAAGTAAGTAAACTTAGGTCATCGACATAGCCCACCGGATTGGCAAGCTAAAGTGGCAGTGGACTGGCCATATTAGCCGCAGAACTGATGACCGTTGGGGTGGAAGAGTTCTGGAGTGGAGACCGCGACTCGGCAAACATAGTGTAGGACGCCCACAGGCCAGGTTGAGCGACGACTTGTGCAGGATGGCTGGCAGGTGCTGGATGTCAGAAGCCCAAAATCAATCAAAGTGGTGTGCAATGGTAGAGGCCTATGTCCAGCAGTGGACTGCGATGAGCCGATGAATATGATAGTTTTAAACGTTTTATTTACACGACGAAAGTTATATCCTATATCTCAGTTAGATAAATTGAAACATAATTAATGTTTTTACCAATTACTTGAATTGAATTAATTCTCGAAGTTTTCTACTCTGGAATAACACTGTCTTATAGTACCAAGGAAACCTGAATAAGTGGCACAAACGTGCAAGGTTAGAGATCACAATTGCACATGCTCTGATAAGTATTTATACGAGTATGCATTTGCCTTTACTTAATCAATAAATCAAAATTAGACAGCTGCAGTTCGCTTTCTACAGGGATATCATTAATCATAATATAATAATTGTCTTATGTAACAACAATTTGCTTAGTAACTTACGGCTACATTACACAAGATGACGTGCAAACTATTAAATATACTAAATTTCAGATAGTTAAGGTGCTCGTAAACGGGCTATTTTTTTGTCAATTTCTTGCTGCAATATTATAGCCGCCAAGTTGCTGATTATGGTGCAATATTGCTGTATAGCCCGGCGATATTTTCAATATATTTCATTATAGTTGCAAGTATTTAATGTCTAGCCGGCTACATTCCAAATTATTTTTCCCGCTTGCTTAAAGTTGCAAATATACTGAGCAAATTTTTTTTTTTTTTTTTTATATTTAAGCCTGCCAAAGTGACTACTCTGCCTGATGGAAAGCATGAGTAGAATCCAGGAGTAGGGGTCACCATGCTTATTGTGAGGGTAGACATATGGGTATGTAGCATGGTGACCCTTACCATGGCAGCCTGGTTAGATTATTCTGCATCATTCTCCCGGCCTTCGAAGGGCGGGAGAATGATGCAGAATGATTGGGCCTCCGGTCTCACACTCACCAACGAAATACGACAGCAAGAATGCTGTCATTATTAGGATGGTCTTCTGTGTGAGGGTAGTACTGGCCGGGTCGAGCCGGCCCATTCGTGCTGAAATCAGCGTGGCTCTACTACCTACATATACATATACTACCTACATATATGAACCGATTTCAAAAATTCTTTTGCATTGGAATGGGCGTAGCTTACAGGTGGTCCCATCGTCACCATATCGGGATCTGATGATGGGATCCATAGGAAATCGAGGGAACTCCTCAAATATCATAGGCACAATTGTCGCGATTTGGCTACTCGGAATAGTTTTTCATTGAAGTCGGTTCCTTTTTGTTAAAATTATGTTATCCATACAAATAAATATATTTAAATCTGTCGGTTTCAATCGTTAATTGATTTATCAAATACACAGTTTTTCACTAAATTCATATGAATTACATCATAAAAGCAATTTTTAAATATATTGTCTGCATGTCTGTTTCGGCCAATCTCTAGAACGGTTAGACATAAAATCCGGTCAAAATCGGTCTGATTTTGACCGGATTTTAACTATCAAATTACGCATAATACAAGAAGGAAATTATGGAAACAAAGGGAATTATGTATCATAATTATCTTAGTAAATTCGTATATTTATAGTCAAAGAAATATTTTTGTGATCATTTTCTCTTATTCACTCCTCTTCACCATACGAACAACGATATGAAACGTAGAAGTCATCTTCCTAACCTTTATTCTCAAAATTTTTGGGGTCGGCTACTAGTTCAACCGGTTTAACCTGAATTTTAATTTTTCCACGGAGCGACTTGCATCGGACCTCCTAGTTATTAGTATATTTAAAGAATTTCCTATAAGAAAAACCCAACAACATTTTTTGGCCCGACCCAGGATTTGAACCCGTGACCTCTTGATCAGCAGATGCATACACTAAATACTAGACCAACGAGGCAGTCATAAAACGTACAAGTAATTTTCCTTTAATGTCGTAGTAGTACATGTTTTGTTTCAACTTATCAAACATTAAGAAATAATAGACAGATGCGCGATCGTCAAGGAAATACAAGGATATGAGTCAACACCGGTGTAGATAAATTCACTTTGCTAAAGTGGCTTTAATAATGAACTTTGCGAATGTGTCACTTGCACAGAACCTACATGGTTCAAATTTTAGTTTATTCTAGTTTTTTTTTAATTTTCCCCATTTATTTTGACCTAATAATAAATAATAATAATAAATGAATAAATATTTTGGACATCTTACACACAACGCCATCCAGTCCCAAAATAAGCAGAGCCTGTGTTATGGGTACTAAACATTTGATATATATACATACATACTTTTTTTTGTAAATACAAACATATTATACACCCAGACTCCGAAACAAATATTTTTGGATCACACAAATATTTGGTCTGACCCGGGAATCAAACACTAGACCAACAAGGCAGTCAAAGTGGATTACTAACATCGAGTCCCGAGGTGTTATTGTTTTAAACCACGAGTAACATCGCCGAGCTCGTCTAAAAAAAATTAAGTTACTCCTTATCTCATCAGCACACAGTCTTACACACTTTAATTTTGTTTATTTGTATGTATGTATATGTATAGACTAGCTGACACACACAGCTCCGTCTACGTCTTCTATTGCTCGTAGCGTGATGCTATACCGCGGAAGCAAATTTGTTTCCCACAATAAAGGTTATAGTGAGCCAAGCTTTAAAGATAGACATATGATGTTCAAGACTTTTTTTTAGCAATTTTAAACGGGAACAATTCTGTAATACATAAATTTTGCTTAACTTTGACCGTTTACGCAATGCACGCAGGGGCAGTTCTCAAGAGGAAAAAAATACCCCGATTTTGAAACATTCTACATTGGTGCTCCGCTCCTTTTGGTCTTAGCGTAATTATATTTAGCTTATAGCCTTCCTCTATAAATGGGCTATCTAACACTGAAATAGTTTTTCAAATCGGACCAGTAGTTAATGAGATTAGTGCGTTCAACCAAACAAACAAACTTCAGTTTTATGATATTAGTTTAAGTATATATTTGATGAGTCCTCCTACTGTTTATTTTTATAACTTTACCCTTCGTCTCCGCTTCGTTGACCCTCCTGTCACCGTGGTGGAATTGGATAGGAATAAGTACATTATCATATTCCAACTTAGAAACCGTGAAGCTATAAGTTTAACATTTCACGTGTGTACGAAGGATGAGCATGTATACAGTAATCCAGCGACTCTTATTACGACATAATAATATACGCGGGATCTATTACACTGGTCTTTAAAACTGTTTTAAAAATAAATTAGGTCTATTAAAGTTTCTGCCGACTGCCGAACAAACATTATGGTAAATTGCTACGACCCTAAGCTACGGATTATTAGGGTCGTAGGCACGACTCGTTCTTAGCCAGATGTATATATAATATGTTCGTGTTTACAAGTCTACGTATATACTTACGTAGTGTAGCAGAAACACATTCTGTGAGGTTACTCATAGTATGTGTTAGTGACGACTGAGACTACTTAATGAAAATTGTTATTAATATTCTTATTTAAAATTTATTTCATGACCCTTGATGTAGACTTCAGCTCAGCGTTCTAAAATACAAACTAGTAATTTTACCAGTTTTACTGACATATGCAAGGCAAAATAATTTGCACAAGCTTAATTTTTGATAAGGGTATAGAAAATACGCACAAATTCTTATAAAATAATATGCATACAATAGTAGGAGAGTCATAGGGTTGAGAGGCGTATGATCAATTGTATAAAGGGCCGTTCATTCAAAACCTTATGGAATATAATATAACAGCAGTTCTGTCACAAACACTAAAATTCTAGATTTCCTAAACTGTATTGTACAGTTTTAAAATAAATTGCACCCATGCGAAGCCGGGGTGAGGGGTGAGTGGCTTATAGCCGTAGGAATAAATAAATAAATATTTCGGACATTTGACACACATCGCCATCTAGTCCTAAACTAAGTAGACCTTGTAATATGGGTAGATAGAAACCTGATATAAATACATTTAAATATATTTTTTTTGTAAAAACATATTAAACATAGAAAACACCGTTATTCAGCACAGCAGTGGCAAACGCTAATAACTTTTCAAATTATTGAATAAAGATCTTAAAATTACATTAAAACAATGGTTGGCAAAGGCAACAAAAACAAATAAACGCAGTATTGTAAGCGAGCGGGAAAACTCACGACAAACAGAAGCAACGAGCTACTTACATGTTCCATTGTCCTTTAGAGGAGCCCCTTGTTCGCCGCTCTCAAACATTTATTCACTAAACACACTGCAAGCATTTTACATCACAAAAGAAAAGGATTTATGACAATAAAAGTACATTGACACGTATGACACACTGACGTTACATTTTTTTAAATCGAATACTTCAGGTTGTATTCTTTTGTTTATGGTTTGTCACGGTTCTTTTAAAGGTACACACGGTAGGCATTAAGTGAACATGACGCCAGACCCCCGTTGAAGGTGATGCATGGCTATATATAGTGAAAGTGTTTACACAGCCAGTGACAAGGTTGTAAGGTTAAATAAATCCTGGGAAAAATATTTCCACCTAATATTAATAATCAATGTTTGTAACATGCTTATCCTTACAAAAGCTTACTAAGATTATGTTTTAATCCATCCGAAACTTAGCTAGTGTTCAACAAAATAGTTGATTGGATTAAGATTTTAATAAGCAAAGAGATGAAATGTGGCACTTGGAGTGTGACTATTATTCGTTATAGGAATTTGTATTTTGCTCCTTAAGACTGTAATTTAAATTTCCGTTATTGATTTCGGTAACGGAGGTAGGTATCCCATCCTGCCCCACTGTGGCTACGTTCTTGTGAGCGCTTCAGCAAAGTGGCTTCTTTTTCCATTCATCTGAATATTGGAACAAGGTAGTAGAGCCATGCTGATTTCAGAACGAACAGGTAGGTTCGACTGGGGCGTTACTATTATCTAACAGAAGACACCTAAAACGTGAGTGCGAGACCGGACGCCCGATGATGCACAAGTATCAAAATAGGCCGCCATAGTGTGGATCACCATAGTATATTCATTTCAGTCATTCGTTCATATCATTCATACATACATTCATTCGCCTCTTAGATTCTACTCATGCTGTTCATCAGGCAGGCAAATACCATTTCCAATTAAACTTTAAACAAAAAAAAAGATCATAATACAAAATACTTACATTACTTTTTTCGCAATAAGGGCTCCCGGGTTTGCTTATTGTTGCTCAATATACTTTATTTATTCTACGTTTGTTATATTATATGTTGCTGTATGACACATTTTTGTTTCACAATAAGGTGAAATTACATTACGGGTACGCAACGAAACGACAACTGGTATCGCAACGATTATTAAATTAGCTAACGCGTCTTGTACATGTATGTACATACATACAGCATGCACAAACAACAACATAAGTAAATAAATATTTTGGACACCTTACACACAACATCATCTAGTCCCAAACTAAACAGAGCTTGTATTATGGCTACTATACAACTGATATAAATACATAAACATTGTTTGTAAAAACATACATATTATACATAGAAAACACCAAACTCCGAAACAAATATTTGCAGATCATGCAAATATTTGGTCCGACCCGGGAATCGATCCCGAGACCTCTTGATCAGCAGCCGCATACGCTGACCACTAGACCAACAAGGTAGTCGAACAACAGATTAAGATTATAATTCCATACCTTCTAACTATTTTCAAAACATAATGTCTATAAATCTATATAAAAATCTCGTGTCACAATGTTAGGTAGCCCTACTCCTCCGAAACGGCTTGATCGATTCTAATAAAATTGTGCATTTATTCAGTAGATCTGAGAATAGGACGTTTTTTTAACCCTAAGTAATAAAGGACAAAACAAACACCGCGGAGCAGCAGGCATCAGCGTGTCCAAATAAAACGTAACTTTATCGAATAGGAAAGAAATTTTTTACATTAAAGTAATCTTAAACATATCTATCCTTCAAATGTCCATCAAAGTAACACATTCGCCCTAATCTAATCCCTTACTCGGCTAATTCTACGTGGCATCGTATCACATTATCTCGTCATCTTAGTATATCATTTCTATAGTAAAACGAACAATGACTTATTACTATCGGCCAACTGATAAACTAAATTCCAACTGATGTAATGTTTTTCAATCGTCCTCGATATCGATATTTGTAATATCTCATCTTTTTTTACCGCGTAAAACCCCTCTGCACCACACCACTAATGAAACCAAAAAAATATTTTCAATTTAGAGATTAATTTACTTCTCAACTACCTTTGTAAACATCGTATCTAGACATTAACCTGTAACATACCTATCCATCATCATCACCATGATCGGCCCGTGGCAGTCCACTGCCAGATATAGGCCTCTCTCTAATCACACCATAGAGCCTGATCTGATGTATAAAGAATGCAGTGACAACCGTGACAACCTCTAACGCGAATATTACCGAGATCTGACCAAAGGGTACCCCACAGTTTGCCAGGATGCGGTCTCTACTCCAGAACACGCTTATTCACTTATTCTACTAGCAGTGGCAGTGGGCTGGCCATATTAGCCGCAGAACTGATGACTGTTGGTACCCCAACAGTCATCAGTTCTGAAGACTTCTAGAGTGGAGACCGCGACTCGGCAAACGTAGTGTGGGACGCCCACAGGCGAGGTGGAGTGACGATTTGCGCAGGATGTCTGGCAGAAGCTGGATGCGAGAAGCCCAAAATCGATAAAAGTGGTGTGCAATGGGAGAGGCCTATGTCCAGTTGTGGACTGCGATAGGCTGATGATGATGATCTCAGACCTATTTCGGTCACTTTGATTATCTAACAGATTTTTTTTTTTTTTACGCGGGGAATGCTTTTCGCACCATACCCTTCTTGGGGAAAATGAAGGGTGTGTGTGGGACTCCCGGTTATCCCGGTCTACCCACTAAACCCCGCGGCGGCCTACCTCGGCAGTCGGGAGGAACATCATGAACGCGTCAGCGGCTTCTGGTGTCCCCCTTGCCGTACCTCAACGTATGAGGTACATCCCGTACACGACAGGTCGACAATCGACTCCCCCTGCCACCGTACACAGGTACTGACCGACCCCCGATTTAAAAGTCGGAGGTCCAGTCCAGCCGCCCACTCCAGGATAGCTTCTCCCCTCGCGTCGTCTCGGGTGTCACCCCACTCCCTTGAGTGGGCATTAAAGTCACCCAGGACCTTCACACATACCTATAATAGTGTCTAATTATGATAAAAATAATAACCCCGTCGATTGTTATCCTATTAACCCCTGTTATCCTATTTTGATGCCTTTCTATAGTTCTCGAGCTTTATGATATAATCGATATAAATAAATAAATATTAATAAATATCTTACACACAACATCATCTAGTCCCAAACTAAGCAGAGCTTGTATTATGGATACTAAACAACTGGTATAAATACATAAACATATATATTTTTTGTAAATACATACATACTATACCCAGACCTCTAAAAAAATATTTGTGGATCACATAAAATATTTGGTCCGACCCGGGAATCGACCCCGGGACCTCTTAATCAGCAGCCGCATACGCCAACCACTAGACCAATCTTCTAAAGATATCTTTCAGGACAGTCGCAGAAACTTGAAGATATTATAAATAATATTTTTTTTAAGTACAAAGGGTGATAACTGAAGGCTTCTTTAATCTAATAAAACACTTTATCTATAAAAAACTATCGAGTCACGATTGTCATTAATTTTTTTGGGAGCTTATATCGGATACAACCCTTTTGAAACTGAAATACTAAACCGCAAAGGTTAATTCCGTGTACAATATTGTACATTGCCCTCGTTTCAGATGACTAAACAAAACATAAGAATAGCTACACCATCAATATTTATTCCAATACTCGTTTTTGGTGAGAGTCGCCAAAGTTTGGAACGACCTGCCTGGGTCTATTTTTCCTGATGAGTTGAACTCTGGAGCCTTTAAGAGTAGAGTGAACAGGTTTCTTTTGGATGGACGTGTACCATCTTCGTCTTCATCTACACTTTCCATCAGGTGAGATGGAAGACAAACGCCTATTCCATTACAACAATAAAAAAAAGAAAAAGCTGCCAAGTGCGAGTCGGACTCGCCCATGAAGGGTTCCGTAGCAGCAAGTAGCATCATTTATAAGTTCTTATAATAGTGTATTGATTGAATGAAAGGCAAATTGCGGTTTACGGTTTATGACGTATTAAAAAAAAACTACTGACTAGATATCGTTCAAACCAATTTTCGGTGGTAGTTTACATGGTAATGTAAAACATATATTTTTTTTGGATTTATCACTCTCTTATTTTAGAAGTTACAGGGGGGGGGGGACACATTTTTCCACTTTGGACGTGTCTCTCGCGCAAACTATTCAGTTTAGAAAAAAATGATATTAGAAACCTCAACATCATTTTTGAAGACCTATCCATAGATACCCCACACGTATGGGTTTGATTAAAAAACATTTTTTGAGTTTCAGTTCTAAGTATGGGGACCCCCAAAACGTGTAGTTTTTTTTCTATTTTTATGTAAAAATCTTAATGCGGTTCACAGATTGCATCTACTTACCAAGTTTCAACAGTATAGTTCTTATGGTTTCGGAAAAAAGTGGCTGTGACATACGGACGGACAGACAGACAGACAGACATGACGAATCTATAAGGGTTCCGTTTTTTGCCATATGGCTACGGAACCCTAAAAATACTGGCAACAAGTAGAGGAAGCAGCAAGTAGGATAGCCGTTAGAAGCCACGCAGTACATACGAAATTCATATTTTCATACTATTATAAATTATTATTATTAATTATTGTTAGACGCCCACAGGCGCGGTGGAGTGACGACCTGCGTAGGATCAATATGAATCGATCAGAGTGGTGTGCAATGAGAGAGGCTTACGTCCAGCAGTGGACTGCGATAGGCTGATGATGATGATGATTATAAATTCGAAAGTAACTCTGTCTGTCTGTTTGTTACGCTTTCATGAATAAACCGCTGCACCGATTTCGATGAAATTAATCATTGAGAAATCTGATTGTCTGTCTGATATGATCTGTCTTTTTTTTCTATTTGATGCCTACCAATGTGACTCCACTCTGCCTGATGGTAATCACGAATGGAATCCAAGAGTGGGGGCCACCATACTGCCCGCGATGCAGGAAGTATGGGGATGCTGACCCAAACTATGGCGGCTTTGTAAGATGATTTTTCACACCTCTCTTAAAGGACCCGGGATCATAATGGGAAGGAAACACGTGGGATGGTAGCGAGTTCCAATTTTTAACCGTTCGGCACAGGAAAGAAGAGCCAAACCGTTTATTTCTAGTGCGTATTTCTACCACTCTAAAGCGGTGACTTCCAAGGCCAGCATGTGTGTTCCTGTAAAGGAAGGGAGAAGGTGGGATCAGTTGGAAGAGCTCATCAGAACACTCCCCGTGGTAAAGGCGATAGAGGACTGCCATAGTATTGATATCTGCTGTATAATTGGTCCGGGGTCTTAATAACAGCAGTTCCCGAACCCCTCCTTCAGGCGCGGAGTGGCACACCGTATGGGTTCCGACACCGATCACCAATTCCGACACACCTGCACGCCACAAGCTCCGGTGAGGTGACAGCCCGTGGAGGTTTCCACACATTAAATAAAGATTAGTCGTATACTTTAAACTCTGGGGTATGTATTTGACATAACTGCAAAGTCATAGTTAATGGTTGACGCTCATCATTTATACATATCAGCCAGTAATAACTGTATAAATAAATAAAATTGTAGTCATCATCATCATCATCATCAGCCTATCGCAGTCCACTGCTGGACATAGGCCTCTCCAATTGCACGCCACTCAGTTCGATTCTCGGCTACTCGCATCCAGCTCCTGCCAGCCGTCTTGCGCAGATCATCACTCCACCTGGCCTGATGACGTCCTACACTACGTTTCAAAATTGTAGTATCTGTTTGTAATATCAGTTTTTTACCAAATCCATTTAAAAGAAGATATCTTTCGGTATTTTCATCAAAAAAGCAATTATTAACATTTTTGTTTCTCTGTCGGTCTGTTTGTTTCGTCTAATTACTGGAGCAGCTAGATCGATTTTTATATTTCAGATACCTAGCTGATAATATAAGAAGTATTTAAGGCTATTTTTTTTTTAAAAGCATCAACCCTCGGCGTTACTCGTTATTTACAATCAAAACCACAGGTTAACTACTTACCACGTTACCACCACTACTTAACCAGTTACCAAGTTAGACAACGTAGTATAGACGTATGTATAATGATTTTTTTGTCCATTTTCCATTTTATATTACACCGGTTACGTTGAAGTACTCGAAGTCAATTTATTATTGCAAATACGTAAACAAAATCATTAATCAAATGTTTATTAATGGTGTAACACGTTTTGAAGTCCGGCCTATAAAAAATATTAATATTATGCCAAATATTCATCAATGATAGATAGCAACTAGCTGGGCCCCGTGATGTTACTGCGGTTGTTGTTGTATATCGCGAGTAAGGGCCACAGCACACTAGCTACTTTTAGCATCGGCGATAGGCGATTTGGCGACTGCATCGATGCTGCATCGCGTTTTAGCGACTTCCTGCGTTCGATCGCGGTATCAGAAACGCGCGTTTCAGCGACTGCTCAGATGCCAAATCGATGCTACCGGCATCCGAATGTGTGCGGAGAGTAGCGTTCAGCTGCTATGTCGCGCTTCTAAAAAGCGACTCAATCTCCGCGTTTGGTGTTTTTAAGTGTGCGGTGTAGAGCGTTCGGTCGCCGTATTTAGCTTGTAAAAAGCGACTAGTTGCCGATCGCCGATGCTAAAAGTAGCTAATGTGCTGTGGCCCTAACGCCGCGGAGCTAAGCTAGTATATAAAAATTTGCCTAAGTTACTCATTAACTAATCAGCTTTCTGCACGGTCCAGCCGTTCCAGAGTCGGAACAAAAATACATAGAGACAAAGATTTAAAGATTGCCCTTTTATTTTGTTGTGAGCACCGTATATACTTTGACATGTATTTAGTAAATAACTGTTCATTTGATGTTACATACAGACACTCCAATTGTATAAATACTAATCATCATCAATCATCCAATGAGTTACATTATATTATACTAGCTGTGCCCGCGGCTCCGCTCGCGTCCTAGGGGTATGAAAAAAGGTAGTGGCCGATTCTCAAACTTACTGAATATGCATAAAAAATTTCATAAGAATCGGTCAAGCCGTTTCGGAGGAGTATGGGAACGAACATTGTGACACGAGAATTTTATATATAAGACTAGCTGATGCCCGCGGCTCCGCTCGCGTCCTAGGGGTACAGGAACGAACATTGTGACACGAGGATTTTATATATATAAGATTACATTACTGACTGCCTTGTTGTTCTAGTGGTTAGCGTATGCGGCTGCTGATCAAGAGGTCTCGGGATCTATTCCCGGGTTGGACCAAATATTTGTGTGATCCACAAATATTTGTTTCGGAGTCTGGGTGTTTTCTATGTATAATATGTATATTGTTTATGTATTTAATCAGTTGTTTAGTACCCATAATACAAGCTCTGCTTAGTTTGGGACTAGATAATGTTGTGTTTACGATGTCCGAAATATTTATTTATTTATTATTATTATTACATTACAAAAGTATTCGGAGCCATTATTTATTAAATGGCGATAATATGCCTAGCAGTTAATTTTCCAGAAATTTTCCTATACCAACTGAGCCCTGTGGTGTTTCCCGCGCCTGTTTGTACTTTTAAAAGAAAAACTAGGAGTCACTCCGCGGAGCAAAGCTAGCCTAAAAAAGACCATGGTGCAACTTAATATCATCAGCTAATATATATTTTTATATATAGGTTCAGCCGTTGCAGAGATTACCTGGAACAATCAGACTGACAGATACATTAAAAAAATCTAAATAGTTTTTTTTATCAATGCCATATTATTCTTTTTTTTTTATTATGAATTTAGGGCCACAGCACACTAGCTACTTTTAGCATCTGCGATCGGCAACCAGTCGCTTTTTAGAAGCTAAATACGGCGACCGAACGCTCTACACCGCACACTTAAAAACGCCAAACGTGGAGATTTTGAGTCGCTTTTTAGAAGCGCGACACAGCAGCTGAACGCTACTCTCCGCACACATTCGGATGCCGGTAGCATCGATTTGGCATCTGAGCAGTCGCTAAAACGCGCGTTTCCGATACCGCGATCGAACGCAGGAAGTCGCTAAAACGGGATGCAGCATCGATGCAGACGCTAAATCGCCGATCGCTGATGCTAAAAGTAGCTAGTGTGCTCTGGCTCTTAATGAAAAAATTGTCATTAGAAATGACAAACAGACAAATTTTTATGTATACCTATATATTTTTATAGATTTCTATATACGTATATACATATGTGTAGATATATGTTCACTAAATTATGAGCACGGGTTATGAGGTTTTCAAAATCTGTGCAAAGTATACTCATTAGTTCATTGAGTTGAAGGTTAAATAGTTAATAGTTCCAGTGTATAATGTATATTTACATAATTATGTTGATGAAATACAACACAATATTACATTTCAAGTCGGTTGAAATGAAATAATTAAAAAAATGTCAAATAAGATGGTTTTTTATTTGTAAGTTAGTTTTTCCAACAAAGCCACCATAGTGGTTTCCCCCACTCTTGAATTCTGTTCGTGCTTTTCATCAGGCAGGGTAGAGTCACTTTGGTAGGCGAAATATATATATATATTTCTAGACTAAAAACGCGTGGCGAAATAACATGTTATTTTTGTAATGTGAATGCATGGAGATCTCAAAACAAATTAGCTTATAATGCCAGTATCGCCTTGTATAAACAGTCGCGCCGTCCAAACAAACACTTGATTGTAGTTCTTCTTGAGAATTTTTCATTGAGCATACAAATGCTCGTTCACGGAAATATTTATAAAGATAAATAATAAATTAATATGGACTTAGGTGGCTCATGACTGTTCCTACATGTCTGGCATTTTGAAGATTCGAGTGAAACCTTTGTGCGTAGGTTTTTTGTTTTATTCTGAGCACTTCGCATAATCTATCATAGATAAGACCTATTTCACTGCTACTGTATTTGTGGGAATTAAATCGTGTTTAGCCGGAACGAAGTGGTGTAAAGGAACTGAGGGGGTAAGAATCATAAGGAAAATGGTTCCAGCAGTCTCGGACGACGAAACGGTTCTCAGACTAAGTAACTAGTGCAAGCATATGAATAGTTCACAGAAAGTCACATGAGCCAATTCAGTGGTGATACATCAACCTCATTGAGTAACGGCAATTCTTTTGTTGCTTGCCACACAGAGAGAGGATTTCACATTTCAACAACAATAGACCGTCTTGGACAGACTTAGATACGGAGTTTTGGCCTACTTGATCATACTGGCCCGACGAGTTAGTATAGAGTTTGTTTCTAGTTTTCCTTCTCTTAACAGTGATGTGGTCCTGCTGTGTTTACTTCTTCAGTCACCTCTTACGACACTAATGAAACGTTATAATAACTGGGAAGCAGCCGAGTGGCCTTAGGTAATTGGAAACAGTCACCAAAGGAAAGATTACGTAACCACAACGTGTCTTGCCAGACCCCAATCCGCACTTGGCCAGGATGTAGACGTATGGGTTGTTGATGAATAACCGTGGTAATTATACTACGCGACGGTGTACTCTTAATCCGTTACCACACGAACAGAGAGTTAAAGAGGAGATAAACCACAGAACCCTTAAAACCATCCTGAATTTTAGTGGGAAGGTGGTTTAGAAGGCGCAGGGCCAAAATTAAAGTGTTGAATCTCTATCTTCAATCGCTAACACCTCTATTCTCTGGAATTATTGACTATATAATATTTCTTTTGGGTACGTGACTTTGTTTTGAGAGACGTCATTCTCATACATGTGTTCCTTTTTTTTTAAGAGCAACACGGTAGAGAGTAGACATATAGTTTTTTTAGTTTCATCACTCTCTTATTTTAGAAGTTACGGGGGGCGGGACATTTTCCACTTTGCAAGTCTCTCTCACGCAAACCAATTCAGTTTAGAAAAAAAAATATTAGAAACCTCAACATCATTTTTGAAGACAACACGTATGGGTTTGATGGAAAAAAAAAATTTTGAGTTTCATTTCCAAGTGTGGACCCCCAAATGTCTTGTTTTTTTCTATTTTTATTTGGAAATCTTAATGCGGTTCACAGATTACATCTACTTACCAAGTTTCAACAGTATAGTTCTTATGATTTCGGAAAAAAGTGGCTGTGACATACGACGGACAGACAGACAGACAGACATGACGAATCTATAAGGGTTCCGTTTTTTGCCATTTGGCTACGAAACCCTAAAAAGGTGCCACGCCTACTCCACTCCGGGTCGCGGGCCTATGTTGCTCTATCGTTTTGTAATAATAACATCAATGTAAAACGTCTGCACATTTTCCACTCTAAAACGCAAAAAAATCCTTGATTACTTATTTTTTACTCATTTCATTATGATTTTGATGACCACGCGGATTAAAATTCATAAACTCATTCTTAGAACACTGCCTTGCTTGCATGTATGTATATTATACTATTTGGTTAACAAAAACACATAGCGTTCGAGATATATAACCAAGTATAGAAGTATATAGCTATTGTACTCGATTTGTATTTATTTAAATTATTCCTTTGGTGGTTACTTCCCGCTCTTTTTCTTCCACGCTATAGTCCTCTATTGTCTATGCGCGTCATATGTGCTCGACACAGGTATAGAGCCTTCATGCATGTATTACACCATTACTCACGGATCCACATACACTACAATAGCCAAGTATAGTTACTTAAGCCATTGTTTATATACACACCTATCTATACTAATACAACAAGACTTAAGCCCACTTTCACCTGCTATACATATTTTCTTGAACCATATCCTTACTGGGAGTAACACAGTAACTACCTAAATTTGAAAATAGGTAGGTACATCGAAGAACAAAGGTTGGTGAAAAAGAAAATATTACTAAGGGTTTAATAACTCTCTGTGAGCCCTTAAATTTAGAGGATGTTGGTGACTTGTTGGAGCACTCGGATTAACTTACTTAGAGCTGCAATATTTCTTGCTTAAGATTGCCATAATTTATATAGATATTTCTTGAAGTATCACGCAATAAATTTCTAAATATGAATTCCCTTTTTTACAAAGTGCAGGTAATTTAAATAATAATAGCTGACCAACGCCACTGGGTCTGCGTCTCTTTTCAATCATGCTCGGCTCCTATTGATCTAAGGGTGATCACACTAAGTAAATCTGCATCAACACCAGTGGTTATGAATATTACCTAAAGTTGAAACACTCCATTCAAAAATATCTTTTCCATCAAGTTCCCTTATGATGCAGACCGCGAAGTGTCTAGGCGTCACTAGTCTATGACGGTCTTAGACCGGGTCTAAGACCGTCATAGTGAATGTCACCATGCTGCATTGTCTCTACTCACAATGTGACCACCATCTGGCAGAGTGGAGTCATTTTAGCTGGCTTAAATATAGAAAAAAATAAGTAGGTACATGCTTAGTACTCGTATAGTCATAAATTGAACTTGTATAGAAACTAAACTTATCACAAATCGTTTATTGAATGTCGTCTTCAACTGATATAAACACTACCTTTATGTAACCGGAAAAGCGGCATGGATAACCTCGTAGATCTATCTTTATACAATAAATTCAGTATATAATACTGAAACATACTCTATATATATTTACGTCACATAGTGAAACATCAGCGAGTGATAGGTGCTCAACCCATCATCCAACAGTGTAAAGCTTAATCCACCGGCGACACTTCACAAGATAAGTTGCCACTTGCAAGAGTGTGGTTTCCTTCTGCCAATGACAGCCCGGGATTCGTTCACGCCTCCATCTCATGCATGTCATGAGCCTACGCTTTGCGGTGCACGAGTCTCGCACAGCGATGCCGCTGATAAATGTGATAAAATGTGATAAAATGTGATAAATAATCTCTCTAATCCTCAATGCAAATATATGTATATACATACATATGTATGTATTTTCCTAGTCGAGCCTCCGAGTTTCTTATACTGATAGCGAATAAGCATATGGTTCTGAAAAACTAATAACGTTATCTGATAACGTAACGTTATTACGGTATGTATAATAGTGATCCACGCATAGCTCCATGGTCCAGAGAAATGATTAGAGGTGGTCAGTATCATAGAACTGGTCGTCCTTTCAAAAAAGGGAGTACACATTTTTGTATTCAATCTTTTCTTGAGGTTTTTAAAACATGATTTAATTCATTATAGTTGAATCTTTCACAATTATTATCTAAAATCATAATATTTCATGTTTACTGTATCGGAGACGACAACAAAACGACGGCCATAGACACACTGCGCGCGAATGAAAGTTATTATCAAATTTATTATGATAGTATCCGTAAAGATGTTTATTTAGATTGTTGCTGGAAGCCCCCTGTAAAAGCTAAACAATTGTCTATAAAAATGTGACCAAAATAATTTTGGTAGTAAGTATGCTAAACTTGAAAGGAAAACTATAACGGATTAGATGACTTCATTAGTTCCGGAGTTATAGAGGCCTAACTTGTTAAATACTGTTACTTGGAAAATTCATTTTAATAAAATTATTCACAAATATATTCCCTTCTATTGCGTTTTTTTCTCATGAATTCATTCAAGAAACGATCAGCGACTATGAAGTTTATATATCCATAGTGACGATGGGCATCTCAACCTGGAAGGAACGAATGACACACACTGTATAATAAGTTTATTCCATTCTATTTATTATGTACTTGTTATTCGGTAACATCTTAATCATCATCAAAGTCGATATTAAAAGTAGCCTATGTCCTATCACAGGCTTTAATCTATCTGTGTACAACATTTCATTTAAATCGGTGCATTGGTTTTTGAGATTATCACAAACATACAGACAGACGCGGCGGAAGACTTTATTTTATAATATGTTGTGAAAATCTGTTTTATTATATTCGAGTTCCGAGTCTTAGCCCTAACCTCCACGTAAAACAAGTGTTATATCAATAGGTGTAGTAGAAACGTATGAACGGAAATGGCTAGATTACAGTTCACCTAAAAAACTGTTTCAATATTTATAAACGCTTTTATTGCTATCTTCTGTGATTCTTAAAATATATATAACTTACAAAATGTGATAAAAAATATATTCTTATTTCAGAAACATGTAGTTAACACCACTGTTCTTTGCGTGTACTGGAAGAGAAGACTGACAGAACAAACTAAATAGAACAAATACTGCAAAAAGAAGAAAAAATTAACACAAAATCTATGACAACGTCTGGCCAGCGTACATTAGATCGAAACCATCTTTCAATGGAGAGGCATATAGTATAGTAGTGTATTTATAACGGGCTAATCGGGTTCTTGAGTGGAAGCCGCGTCTCCGGAAACGTGGTGTAGGCATTCCACAGTTAGGTGGAGTGATGATCTGCGCAAGATGGCTGGCAGTAGCTTCATGTGAGAAACCGAGAATTGAAAGCAGCAGAAAGCAAATAACATACTCGCACACTGATATTTACAGTAAATACTAGGTTTTCTCGATTGATTGAAATTGCGATGATCTGCGATTGTGTCAGTTATGTGTATTCGTACAAGAATTATAGAAGGAATATAAATATAAAATAAGCGTATTCGTTTTACCTGCAGTAACTAAACGTTCGTGTTTTCAACAAAATGCTTACACACAATCACAGCCTACGTTTTCTAAACTTACCATGCTTAAAAGCTGCTTAATTGAAAAGAGGTTTTAGGAAGGTTTTTAGGAATGGTGACCACTATTCTTGGATTCTACTCATACTTTCCATCAGACCGAGTAGAGTCACTTTTGTAAGTTCATACAAAAAGAAAAGGTTGGGAAGTAAATAAGCACAGGAGATCCTCATAATTATCATGAACTTATCAGTTCATCAGAATTCTCTGAAAAATAAGTATGAAAATATGCCAACACACTGATTGCGATTACTATTATTTTTTTTAAAGCCTAAGAAGTATTGAATATTGTGCAGTTACTAAACGCTGTTAAAAGAGAAGCTGAATAAAAATGAAAGCAACCGAAAATAGTTCGTAAGCCAGATAAATAAATAAATAAATATTTCTGACTTCTTACACACAACATCATCTAGTCCCAATCTAATCGGAGCTAATATTATGGGTACTAGACAACCGATTTATATACAAAAACATACATTTTTTTTGTAAATACATACATACATAAATAAATATATAATAATAAATATATAAACACAGAAAACACGCAAACTTCGAAACAAATAGTTTAAAACTCAAATGATAATTCACAGATGTTTAACAGAAAATAGCTAAAATGATGAAGTACAAAAATTGTTGTGTTAATTACACAACAATCAATATAATGTGATAATATAGTTACCTTTTTCCGAATGTGAATTCTGTTAAACTAAACACGAAGATCACCTGATAATCAGGCTAGGTGATCCTAGCCTGAGCCTGGTAAAGGAACCAATAAAGGCATGATCGTCTTTTTAATGACGCCTAGCGGTCGGTTTCTCATCCTTCCGGTGTTATGCTTAACTCCCCTAAAAAGGTCACCAAGGTTTCCTTCGAATTCAAAACTAATCGATCACCCTTAAATACTCAGGTGACAATTACCATAAACTTGATTAATATTGCATGCCTCAAGAACATTCTCTTAACGCGTGTACAGATATGAAGATGAAAACCTAAATTTGTTTCCTCATGCGATAATTAAATCAAAATTGTATCTTCTAAACGATCTAATATATCTCAAATAGATGACAGTGCTAACAAGATAAACGCCGATTATATTATCTTGTTAACAATCACGTTCCTTCACATTAACCGTTTGATCTGAATGTCGTGATATTCACATTTATAATTTCAATGCATAAAAAGATTACAAATTTGCATTAATTTACCATATTATATAGTTTCAATAAACACTAAAATAGTTTGATAAACTCTGTCAGTGCCATCTAGCGAGCATAATTTGAACTATTACGCAATTTTTTAATCATATTTTTTATTTAAATTATTTTATTTAACCAATAAGTCTTATTTCTATAAGACAGAATTTGAGTTTTTCTAATCGATCAGAGTGGTGTGCAATGGGAGAAGCCTATGTCTAGCAGTGGACTGCGATAGGCTTATGATGATGATTTCTTTATGATATAACATGGCAAAACAGTAGATGGGTCACCTGAGGGTCAGTGGCTAATACAGGCCAAAGAAAGCTGCAGCTCAGTCACAAATGCATTGCCGCTGTCGTCTGCCTTCGAGAATAAGGGAGAGAAAAGGAGTTATGGGAACCTAAAACACTTGGTGACAAACAATGAAAGACCGCCAGGTAACGAACTACACACCGAGCGTTGTATGCACTGATAACTGCTACCTTGAAAGAATTTCAAGTGTCTGATACTTCGGTTTTTTTAGTGAAAAAGCGGGTTACTTTTGACAAAAGCGGAACATAATAAAAAACGTTATGTAATCTTTTTTTTATAAATATTCATCTGATAATTTAGTTTTAAAATTATGTTTACGTGACAATAGGTGTAGAAAATGCATTTTAATAAATATATGATAATTTGGACTAGGATCTTTAACAAAAATCGAAGTAAAAAAAATATTTTTTATTAAAAAATGTAGTGTTTATTTCAAATGGTGAGTGAGCGTTACAAATCGTTATATGCAATAGGAGTGCAATAATTTTAAAAATTACTTTAAAATTATTTTTGCTAAAACTTAAACTTCTTTTAAAATATCCCTGTTATGCTTTGTTTCAATTACGTAGCACTGATTTCGGGTATATTCGATCATTTTAAAAGCATTTGGAAAAAGAATCGTTTGGCGTTCAGAAAAGCAGTTTGATGTTGACATCCATAAAGCCATTATTATTCTCAGCAGGCTCGCTACACGCTCGGTCCAGTTATCCCCGAAAAGTGGGACTGAAGCTGTCCCGCACGGTACATTTCATTTGATTACAATACTGTAATTTTTGCAATACCGGGACATCCTGCCAAAATCGGGACGTCTGTCAACATTGAATCGCACCGTATCGTATCGTATGGTAAAGAACTCGCCTTGGTTGAAGATTTATTTATCAAAAAATTTAGTCGTGCGGGATCTAGTAAATGTGACACACGATCATTTTAAAGAAAAATTGAGTACAAAAGGAGTACAATGAAATAAAAAAATATTATCCTATTGAAAAGTTAATTTTTATTTCATGAATTTATTGACTTGACTTACACCACGCTGTATTGAATGTTACATTTACTAATGTGGTAATTCTTTGCTAAAAAAAGAATCTGCGTTAAATATTTTAGCATTAAAAACTTAAAGAGGTTAAAAGCGCTCACCGGAAAAAACTGCCCGCCCGTGCCTACATCATAGACAACTGCAATGCGTAGAGGCGCAAAAAGGTAAGTGTTCGAGGAGTTTCGCGTTGGCATTTAGCTAAAATAAATCTATGACCTATATGTATATATGCTTAGTATATACCCATGTATCGAATTATTTTTTTTATAGTATATTTGCAACAAGACATACAGAAGTTATTTAGTACAGCTCTGATCTTTCCTTGGATGACTTCGATCAATAAAAGCCTAGTACTTTTATTGATCGAAGTCATCCAAGGAAAGATTGAGGATCAGGAACAAATATAAGACGCTCAAGTGGCTACGTTTGCACACACGTAAACATCTTCATTTCTTAGAAAAAAGTTTAATTATGTTAACGACTTCAGTTTATTCTAAACCTTAATGCCTTAAACATAAAGTTTAATTACTATTGCAAAATATATTTATTTAGGTCCTTTCGCCAGAGAAAGAATATTATTGAATAAATTAAAAATTTCGTATGAAAATAAAAAGTAAAAAGCAGTTGTCTATGATGTAGGCACGGGCGGGCAGTTTTATCCGGTGAGCGCTCTTACCCCGCCTGCGCCTCTTTAAGTTTTTAATGCTAAAATATTTAACGCAGATTCTTTTTTTAGCAAAGAATTACCACACACGCCGACCGGCGTCTTTGTTTTTTCGGGCGTCTCTGACGCCTAGTGTGCGGAGCGGAGCTTAGAGCAAATTATATGAAATTTGTCGGCCGCAGCCTGTTGTCGCGTCAAGTTGTCGAGCTGTCGCTGTCGCGTGTCGCCTAGTGTGCGCGTAGTGACAATTTATCAGAGATTCTTTGAACACGCATTAGGACCCAACTGGTGACATCTAGCAGAAATAGGCCGAACTAGTCCGTGGCGTGTCTGTATGGTTTTCCACTTATCGCTCAATCTTTTCTTTTAATAATATATCTAATTTTAATAATAGATTTACAAATATACAATGCACTACAATTACACACATCTTACATAGCCATGCATGCACATGGCATTGATGACTACACGTATCATGCAAGTCCTATGAAAATAAACCTTGCCGAACATAATAACTTCTCCTTTTTAAAGTCGGTTGAAAATTCAAGACTTAAAAAGTTAAGTTAGAGATGCGTTGAATAAACGACTATACTCTGTCCATTCGTATAATATCTTTTTGACAGTTCAAGAAATTTCGAAAATAGTGACGCTCTCGCACGTCACCGATTCGATTTGAAATTAAAATCAATTTTATTGAGGAAGAACTTTCAATCGATTTAATTAAATATTTTTAGGTTTTAATATTTATTATTCGATAATTATTTTTTTAAATTATATATGAAATAATTAAAAGTATAAATGATAGATCACTACATAAGAAATATTTATACATTTAAACAATACAACGGAGGTCTCATCTGACTAGTCTAGTTTAAATTATGAAGAAGAGTCTAATGGATAGATAGATTGTAATAATTTTATATTACATGATTCAATTGTATACCCAATATCCCTAGCTAGTTTGTTAAATAATTAAGTAATATGTCTTTTGGGAACGCGATGACGCAGGAGAATTTTTGATGCTTGTATGTAAACATTGTTTAAGTCAATATATATAATAAATAAAAGTGACTATTATGATATATAATTAGCCCAGAATTAAGAAAACATCCTAACACAGTCACTTGAAGGTCGGTTTAGTACCTAAGTACTATGTGATTTTTCGAATGTATTTGCTCATATTAACCACGCGTTTCAAAGTTTAATTTTACTATCGTGTGCATAGTTACATTTTAAGTCAGTCGTCCGGAAATAAATAAATTAATGCAGAGTTATTGTTCTTTATTCTTAGTTTTGATAGTGATCGGCCTGTAATTTTTGACATCGCTTATATCGCCGGCCTTGTGGACTGGCATAATAAGGCCTAACTTCCAAAGTGAAAGAAAGATTTAGTTTGTTAGAATGTATGTTGGTAAAAAGACAGTGTATATAGTTTTGTAAACTTCAATTAATATAAAAAAATGCATTATAAATAAACAATGAATTATGATTATAATTATAATTGCATAAGTTGATAATAAATTATATGCAATAGCTTTACTGAGGCAGTCCCCGAGTGCCACACGACTTTTATTTTATTAATTTAACAGTAACAATACTTACACAAGTTAAATTATTTTATAAAATGCTCGATTATTTTAATCATTTAATCGACTTATCGATTTTAAGAACTATTTTATAGTCTGTGATTGTTAGCTATGCACGGGGCACTTCACTACGCGTCTATAAAGTACGATATTACTGTAAGGGTGCCCGCACACACACAATAATATTGGCAATAAAGTACGTATTGCCAATAATATTGTGTGTGTGCGGGCTGTATTGTACAATATTATTGTGGATTATAGTGTGCGGGGCCGTATGTCACAATATTATTGTCACAATATTATTGTCACAATATTATTGTGTGTGTGCGGGCACCCTATTTATACATTGTTGTATTTCTTTATTTTTGTACGAAGTTTTCTAAGTCAGCTTATTTCACAAGTTATTCCTTTACAACTTCTGTAATAAAAAAGTTATCAAAACCGCTATAGTTTTCTATAACATGAAAAACACGATTTGATACATTTGTGTTTTTCTATGGCATAGTCACATTAATAGAAAAATACAAAACTACCCTTTCATGCTTTAATTAATGCTGCCAGTTGTAGAGATTTTGAATTGCCGCCATTGTAAGTAGTTGTGTCACGATTCGCTGGCCAGACTCTATTTACATTGATTAAAATACCTAATAAAACAATAATTTATACTAAAACAAAGGAGTATTATTTATTTATAACAGTATCGATTTCCACTAAATCGATCATATTTTAGGAATGCTACGTTTGTGGAGATAGTTACGTATATTGAAACAAGTGTTGCAGAGGTTTACAAAGATTGTTTAAAACAATAGAATTCAACTTATTTTCTACACTTGGCCATTGTAAATGAAGCTAAGATTTCGATAGGTTAATCAAGCAAAATAGACGAATTTTTTGGTACATATCGCATTCGTGTAACGCTTAGGCCCAGAATCGGGTTTCTCCTTTTAGTAGTAGTCATAGACCTACTTCCTACTTCAGTGGTAGTAGTAGAGTTTTTAGTTTTTTAATCCCAGCCATTCCCAGCCTGTTCTGTCAATAGATAGGTGATAGTCGATCGGGTTCAGCCGTACCGTACTAGAAGAATTAAAGCCAACACCTAGTTTGGGAAAAGTCTCTTTCTTCTTGACTGCACTGAGGTCTTGCTAACATTTTACTATCATCAGAGAGCAGTGCCACCATGTTTTATTTCATAATATAAATATTATTGAAAGATCTTTTAAATCAATTGTATTTTCTATTTCGAAATTTCTATTTAACTATGAGGATAGAATAATAAGTCAACTTAACATTCATCTATTATTTGCAGAGAAAATGTCCGTATTTAGAAATATGGAACTTTTTGGTCTTAAAGTTTCAATTTTTAATAAATATTTATCACTTTTGTACTCTAACATTGTAAGCGAACTTTTAACAGAATCAATCACATCTAAAAATTATATTGATTATAAAATATTTTGCAACACACAAACACATTATCAATCAATATTATTACCTATTTTGTCCCTGGCTCTTGTCTATGGCACAGCTGGCGTGGCCGAATTGTCAATTCAGCAACGACGCCATTTTGCGTTGCTGTTTCCTTTGCATTTGTGTGGCTTTAGGAAATTTGTGAAATATTAATATTTTGTTAGTATAGCAAATCTGTGATTGTTAGTAATTAAGTAGTGTTATAACTTTGTTTAACTTATTGTATTGAAGTTTTCGTATATTTTACGGTACAATGGGCAGAAAGAAGAAGAAGGCATCTAAACCATGGTGCTGGTATCCTTTACCAATTGTTAACAAGATTATGAAATTAGATCTGATTTGACCTTCGTAATTAGGTCACACCGTCACACGCTAATACAACTTATTATGTTTTGAAATCTAGATACCAATATTTCCTTAATCAGAATTCAGGTATTGCAACAGGGAATTCGACGACGAGAAAATTTTAATTCAGCATCAAAAGGCGAAACATTTCAAATGTCACATTTGTCACAAAAAACTATATACGGGACCCGGATTGTCAATACACTGTATGCAGGTAAGTGCGTCAGTGTCATAATTTTGGCAAGCACTCCGCCCGCCCACGGCCTCCGCGCGACTTGCTTATTTTAACTCGCATACTTCTATACATATTCAGATATTTTGGCGCGACTTACGGACCTAATTCTACTCCCTATTAGTAGTACTTAGTTGTACAAAATGTCTTTTCCTATTTTTACTTGGGTAGGTAATAAAAAAAAAAGTTGTATTTTTTATTTAGACATTGGCTGATATTCATTACTCTATTTACAGGTTCACAAAGAAGCCATAGATAAAGTACCAAATTCATTACCAAATAGGTCAAATATAGAAATAGAAATCTATGGAATGGAAGGTATACCACCCGAAGATGTGAAGGAGCATGAGAAACAAAAATCAGGTATAAAAACTTTTATTTGAGCTCAAGTGAAACTCTTTGGATTGATGTATGTACCTACAAATTTTTTTTTTAATGCTTGGGACACTAGTTTAATGTATCATATTGGTGTGTAGTTTTATTTCATTTTCCAACATAAGGTAGGTTAGCTTTTGAAATATTGTTATTATTATCGTCATTTTTTATATTAAGGTGGTGGCAAAGGGTCTGACAGTGAAGATGATGAGCCTGCTGCAAAGAAAAAAGCAACGCCAGCTTTAGTAAGTATCAAAACACTTTTAGTTAATTTTAAAAATACTTGCATACTTATTCTCTTACATTTTACTTTATTTCAGCTAGGACCAGGACCTTCATCAGTTACACCTGGAATACTACCCACACCTATGGGCCAGGCTCCTCCGGGAATGTATCCCGGGCATATGTCTATGAATCCAATGTTGCCTCCGTTCATGCAGCCACATAGGTGAGTTCACTCGTAACATACTTTGCTTATCACTATTCCAAAACAATACCATACTGTTGTAAAAATAATCTATTATAATAATAAACTTAAATAATTTTCGATCCTTTTAAATAGACGCAGCTTAGTTGGGTTAAATGTTGCTAGTAATTCCGATGACCTTAGCACATGATATTGATATTATTATACCCTATATATCAGATATTGCAATGAAATGTTATCAAAACACTCTTATCAATAGGTTTCCTCTGTATAACATAAATGTTATAGTTACACTATGCAAAACACTGATTATATCAAATTGTAAAATCTCTATTTATTCCAGATAAATAACGCTTAAAAATATAAACTATAAAATTTTAAATATTTGGGTACTCTATTTTCAAATTCTTTGTGTTGAAATACTAGAATGTAACTTGGTTGATATTTATATATATTCAATATTAATCTAGAGAATTGACTTAATCCGAATATTTAAAATTACAAAAGCAAAATTAAATAATTACAGGGTATCCAAGCATAGACCGTTTCTTTTTCAGGTGTATAGTCATAGTAAACTAAACAATACAAAACTAATGTTTTATCGTTGCACTCAAAGCAACAATTGAGTTCCATGACTAGACAGTCTGGGTGTACTTCATGTGAGTGATTTCAATTATTGTAAGCCTCACACACAACAGTATGTTATTTATAGAGGGAGCCATACATGATAGTGTGTACGTTACAGGTTTGCCTGCACACTTGTCAGGTAAGCTTGAGGACATACATGTTGCGGTAAAACTCTCAGTTGAAGCCATAGTGTTTCCTTGTCACTGTCTCATACAATAAATTTTACCTGTACATGTATACCAACATGCAAAAAATTAATACTTTTCAGTTGTCTGAATTGTTACGAAAACCTACACATTCAATGTCCAACTGTACAGCCAAACCTGTGAGGCACACCCTACCATTTATGGCTACCTACATATGAGCTATTTTCTTCTCTTATATATAATAAAAATAATGTTTGTATATTGTGCATTGCCATATCATTCGTTAAATAATTTTACGTTCATACCAGGGATACATCAAGGGACAGTATACCTTTTAATCATTGAATTAAATTTTATGCATGAAAAATTGCAGCCAAAACATGTAATGAAAGAGGTAATAATTCCTTGCATATAACACAAAAGTTGTTTAATTAAAACCTGAAATGTGTAAAATAGTTGCTAAATAAATAAAATATAATTTGTAAACTTGTAATATACAGCATTTTCTAATTTTAAGTATGCGGTTCACCTTGATCCACTGTTGCATACTTGAAGGTCAAACACTAACAACACATAACTGGACAAGCTTCATATTACTTTTATTTTAACAAGAACTCGACTTAATTTTAGACAGGATGTTAAAGGAAGGACCTTGACAGCTTTTTTGTTGAATGTTAATATGAGTATGAAAAAACCTGTAGTCTTAAAGCAGTGTATTACCATATTGGCAGGTTGAATGTCGTTTTTAGGTTAAATTGCTTGATTGATGGTGACCGAAACGTTTTCTACAAAATAACCTAAATTACTAGCAGCTAACGTTAATTTTGAAATGAAATAAATGATGGTGATTGCTACTTCACAAACTATATCTAGTACTAATTAAGTTACCTGTAAGGCTAGGAATTCTCTGTAATGGTAAATCTAAATATAATCCTGAAAAATCCCAATATGCCACAAACTTCTACTAATTTTAACTTTTTCAATGGTAGCTTCATATGCTTTGCGATTAGGCGTTTTCTGGCGGCCATCTAGCGTTGGGAACTCTCCCCTAAGACACTAAGGCAGTTTTTCGATTTTTTTCTCGTTAAATTTTGTAGGAATACCTAACCTACAAATATTTATGTAAATTTTTTCATTCATCATAAAATTTCCTATTTAACTACATAATTATATTGCATGTTCAAATGTAATCAATTATTCAAACAATTGCAACAACAACTGATGTTGCTGACGTTATTTTAACTGCAGCTCTCCTATTGTATTCATAATAGATAGAGTAATTGATACAGACAACATTGTGACAAATATGAGATGATTTCTTTTATCTAATCTGTAGATAGTCTGATAATAACAAGAGGTAGGTAGGTTTAGTAGGAAATGAAATTGCGAGTTAGCTTGTTTGACCTTGCTTCACACAGCTTTATATCTAGGTTTTATGCTCTTATTAATAACTAAGCAAATGTGACAAAATAGGATAGCAATCGAACTACATTAAAATAATGATACATTTAAAATATTTTAGGATAAAAAAAGTATAGTTTTAAGTAGCATTCATAAAGTAATAAGTAATTTACTAAAGCACCAAAAATAAAATAAAGCTAGTTAAGAATTTAGTTGGTGGGTTATTTAATCGCAAACTAAAAAATTGAGTACCATTTCATTCAGGTCTTAAGTTAACTTATGTTGAGCATATTTTTGCCAGAAATTTACCTGTACCGCGGTAGGTGCATATTTAAATCGAGGTGTTTATAATATTGTTCTCCATTTTTTCAGGATGATGATGCCAGGTATGAGGCCGCTGTTCCCGGCTGTCAGCATGCCTCCCACGTCTACTAGTAAACCTACTTTCCCTGCGTATAGGTAAGTTCAAATACTACAATAATTATCCCACTGTAGTTTGAATTAGTCGTGTTTTATCGTAGAGTTAAACAAAAACATATTTTTTAAATTTTTATTAAATTTTCATATGTTTTATGATCAATGTTCACATTTTCTTGCACAATTTAGCTTGGATTTGTTGATAATACTACTGTTGTGTAATGATATTTGAAACGCAATAACTTTATAATTGATTCTGACGAAACATAACCCATTAGGTACACTATATATTAAAAAACATATTACAGTTTTTTTCATGTGTGAAAATCACTAAATGACACATTGGGTTTGTATTTGTAATACTTTGGTACTAACCGTCTGCCGCTGAATTTTGACTGAAATTTTCTGAACTTTCGTGAAATTTACCAAAGTATGCAGTCATTCTCTTTTGTTGTTAGATGTATGCTTTAAAGACTGACAAATATAGAATTAATTTCCTTTTACTCTGCAAAAAATATTATGTTACACATAAACGAATACAAAAATGAGGACCTTGCATATGATCTTTGTTAGAACGATAATGAGATTAACCTTCTTGAACAAACACAACGTTTTATTTAGTCATTTCTCTCATAAGTATGCTATATTTAAATTCCACATGAACAAAAAAATAAATAAAAACAACACAAAATAGCTTAATTAGGTAAATGTATGCTCTTACCCAGTAATGTACGTCATAACTATTTATTGTAGTTTATCCTGTTCTGAGAGCGGTAATTTTAATTAAGTGTTTTTGTAACATAACATAGAGTATAGTAGTAATAATTCGATAATAAAGCAACAAGAGAATTTAAAAAAAAAGTTGTTTTGTAAATATTGACAAATATTTTTTCCTCATCACAAAGTAGGTTTAATCTGTGTTAAAAATACAGTAAAAAAAATTAGCATACACTACTTAAAAATGGTTTTATTTTCGAAATCATTGATTCGTCATAAAGTATTGGAGGACAATATCAAAATCCAAAATTTCCGCCACACTACAGTAACGCGACAATAAGCGCGCCACCCACGACATCAACGTCAAGCAGTTCGGAGCCCAAAGAGAACGGCGAAGTGAAACCTCCCGCGGCCAACTCGTGTCCTCTCGTCACGGCTACGGGCGCCGGCTCCAAGATAATCCACCCGCCAGAAGACGTATCTCTAGAAGAAATACGAGCGAGGCATATCAAGTACAGACCGAAACCGAAGCCCGACACGCCCGCGCCTCAGCCGCAGCCCGCGCCCGCCATGATCACCCCCAGCACGAGTCAAGCCGAGGTATGGGTTAGTTGTTTTTTTATATATTTTTCTTTTAGTTGTAGATTACTGTCACACGTGTTTTAAGTATCGTTGTTGTATGGCACATTTGACATTTATTTAACGTTATTCTACTAAAATATGTTTAAATGTAACGGCAGGTAAATTTTCTTTTCTTTGTTGATTTGATAATATTTAAAGATGACATTATATTCAATACTTGAATGAATCGAATAAGATGAGCATACGCATATACTGAATTAGTAAATCGATTCACGGGTAACTAATATAAAAAGCTAGTCAGTCGCATAGATGTAAAAGTTTCAAAGGGTTTTGTGTTACTGGCTATGGTATTGGTATATTTCCAGTTTTAAAGTGTCTAATTACAGTATATTTTCAGTTAATATTTTTATTCTAATGCTTTAAATCTATGGTCTGACTTTGGTCCATATTTTTACGACGGAAATGGCTGCCCTAGTTGAGATATAATTCGCGTCGAATCGTTTTTTTGTACTGACGCTTCAGTTCGTTACAAGGGATTGAGCGTTGATATGACGTCACTTCCGTTTTAATTATTTTTTTAATAACATACGTAGTATTTTGCGGCGACTAAGGCTCAGTTTAGTAGAAGAGACATGGCGAGGATTTCTAAGTTAAACAATATAAATCTTAAGAGTAAGTAGGTAGTTTAGGGGTTCGTGTATTTGAGGCGCGGCTGCAATTCTCCTTTACGTAAAAGGACACCTATTTTTTTATGAGCATCCCTAACTGAATCTACTTATCTTGATGGAAAGTAGTGGTCATCATATCTATTAGGAATGGAGACCCACACTATGGCGGCCTATTGCGATTTTTATGTATTAGGCTTACGATCTCGTACTTATCAACGAAACGCGTCTCTAGGTTGATTTTTTATGTCCTGAAATGACTGTGGCTTTATGACGTATTTTACAAGGTTTATATTCTGTTACCTTTTTTTTGTATTTAGGCCTACCAAAGTGACTTTACTCTGCCTGATGGAAAGCATGAGTAGAATCCAGGAGTAGTTGGTATTGTGAATGGAAGCAATGCAGCATGGCGAGCCATACCATGGCGGCCTGGTCTCACACTCACCAACGTAATACGACAGCAAGAGTGCTGTCATTATTAGAATGGTATTTAGTGTGAGGGTAGTAGTGTGATGTTGAGTGAGGTGCGTGGTGTGTGCAGGTGGCGGCGCACATGAACGCGGCGGTGGCGGCGGCGCGGCAGCAGCAGGCGGCGGCGGCCATGCGGCGCGGCATGCTGGGCGGCGTGGTGGGCGTGCTGCCCGCCAACATGCCGCGCGTGCCCGTCTCTCTGCCGCAGATGACGCCCGTCATGCCCATGCTGCCCGTCATGCCGCACCTCAACCTCATGCGCCAGCTGCAGCCCGGTCAGTACCCGCACCCACAACACCCACACCACCCGTACTACCCACCCTACCCGCCATACCCGCCCTACCAGCCCTACCAGTGACCACACACCCGCCTATCCTTCCTTCCTATCTCTGTCTCACCTTTACTATATATGACCACTACACACGTTCCACATCGTTCCGACATGTCTGTCTGTGCAGATATAACAGAATGAGTATATGACTTTTTTTTAACAACAATAGCTTGCATTGAACCAGCATTGACAGTGAGCAAGTCTAAGTCAACTTTCAGTTCATTCTAGAGAGTCCAAACAGTGGAATGATTATTAAACGACAAAAATATATCGTTGAACATTATCAGATGTTAGAATTGTAAGAAGACACTAGAAACGATCTTCACTAGTTATTTGTGCAAACAGATTCTGAAATTTAAAACGATCTCTCATGCACACATTCTATATACCTGCACAGATTTGTTGAAACAGTATCGAAACGTGTATAGTGGGCGTTATGTACTCCTTAAATAATTATATTATCAAACCTCATGCACTGTCCTTAACACACTGTTACAGTGTACTCTTGTCAAACTTTATCTATTAAACTTTGTAGTTGTGTGACCGGTGTGTAAAAAAATTTTTTAGAAGAAATAGGGTAGTTTTATATCTACACGTATTTCTTTAATACAAATACAAAATTTGAATCAGTATTTGTATTTTTCATTGAACATATCAATTTATATTTTAATTATTATTAATGTTAGACATTATGATGATGATGTATTCATTGTAATAGATTGTATTTTTGATGTTGAATAGGTCCAAGGCCTGAGCGCTGACTCCTTACAAATGTTTTGTATGACACAAACAAAAATATGTATTGTAAAAGACATTAATTAGTGAAAGACTGGATTTTTAACATTCCCATTAAAAATCAAATTATTATAACATAGTTCATATTATGAATGTTGGTTGTTGTATAGACAGACATTTGACACGTGGTATATTGCATTAATTGATCACAACAATTGTGTAGATTGGGTGGTTCCTTTACTTATATAAGTACTCTTCTCATATAGATAGCCCTAGTGTAAGATTAAAGTAAATCAATCATTGTTTTGAGATCTTTATCGTTTTGTTATACACGCAACACTGTGCTTTATACGTGGAAAATGGAGTGTCATATTTTTTTTTTTTAATAAATTTAAATGTAATGAATTGATTTTAATTTCTATTTTCCACGACAAATCTGATCATAATAAGTGTTGATTAGCTCTAATTTGACTTGTGTGTAAGGAAATGATCGCTTATGTTTTAAGAGTGTGGAGGAGATCTCCATTTAGTTCGCTAATGTTCGAAGGCATCACAAGACACCCGAGCGCTTGGCTTTCAGAGGCGTCTGCGGTCAGTCGCTCGGTGGGTGCCAGTCGTTACGTTCCTAGGATAAGTTAGCGCCGGCTCAGTATCATGAACACCTAACAGCTTGTCGATACTCACGCCCTAACACCCACTAACACGAGCCGACCGTCTCACCCCGCCCCGACCCGACCCTCATATACCTCTAGTACTGACCGATTCGTCTTAGACAAACAATGTCAAGAGTTAACTGTGATTTTGATGTGCCATCCGCACTATCGCACTATCGGAGGAACGGAATGAAAATGAGCGGTAATTTTATTGACATTCCTTAATGGATTTGCTTATTGTAGTAGCTCTTACTTATTACTGTCTCGATTTTCTCGTAGTGTCATATAAAATGTGACTTTGTTCGGTTTAAGGGTGGGTACACTAATATTATGTTTACGTACAGTAGTTTTGTCGCTTTACAATGTGCATGATACGAACGAGTTTAATAGTCGTTGGCTGAATTGGATTCTACGAGCAACCATTCTCGGATCACACTCAAAACATGCATGTACTACGGATATTACGATTATTAAATCGCCGAGTATTTTAAAGTGTGATTTTTCATGTGAATTATTTATCCTACCTACCTGTGTTCCTTTGCTTATACTGCACCTTTGGAGTCGCCCCGGGCCGTGTCCCGCGTCCCACGTCCGGCCGGTCCCGGTCCGGCCAGTCCCGGCCCGGCCGGGACGGGGCAGGGACGCGGGGCGCGGTCCGGGCCGGGCGAGGTCCGGTGACAGGCGATTGTTCAGCAGTCACAACGGCTCCGCCGTGTGTTGGACCGCGCGGTCCCCTGTTGCTAGACGCGGCGCTCCGGCCCGCACTGACCCGTGTTGTGTGTGCAGGGATGCTGCTGCCGGGCGGCATGGGAGGAATGGGCGGCATGGGAGGAATGGGCGGCATGGGAGGAATGGGCAGCATGGGAGGCATGGGCGGCATGATGCCCATGGGCGCCATGTTCCCGGGCGGCGTGGTGATGCAGCCGCGCTACCGGTAGTCGCCGAGCCGCCGCTGGACTCCGCTAACTCGACGCCGCATTAAATCGAATCCTATCTGTTGACAGAGGCCGGCCGCCCGCCCTCGAGCCCGGCCCGAGCGAAGGTAGGCGCTCGTTTGTAGTAATCGTTTATATACGTCCGCTTGACCGGTTGTGTGTCCTCGTTGCTAAACCGCGGTGAGGGATACTAACGCACAGGTAAGGGCAGGACAGGTGACGGAGGTCGCCCGGCCCTGCCGTGGTTGGGCCGACAGTTCCTTGCGGGCGGCCGCAGGCGACGCATTCCTTGTCACAACGACGTGTTGTTGGATTGGCGGCCCCCTGTCCCATAGCCATCACTCATTATAATTCCTTACCTTACCACTGAGCTCTCACATAGACTGTCGACAACAGATTTCAGTAGTTCTTAAAATTTCTGGTGTTAAGAGATGTGTGTAAGAATAATAAATACATAAATGTTATCTGCCTTGATAATTCTCTAAGCGTTTCCACAAAGTTGTGACGTTTGCCTACTCTTGTAGATTTTGACTATTTTACGCAATAAATGCTCTGAACATTATAACTTGTTTTTTTTTATTTTCCCTTTAGTTACACTGTGTACGCAGCAATTTATGTAATCTATCAGTTACCAACCAAATAGAACATGTGTTAAGCCAGAACTTTGATTATAACACTTAAAGAATAAAAACCAAAGACATAAGTAGAGGAAGAGAAATTCTCAAGACTAGTAATCAGCCCCAGCCAAGTTGCAAACGTTTTTTATTTTTTATTTCTCTATTCTCTTGTTTCATTGGCTAATGTCACTCAGTCACATGATCAAAACAACATATTAGCCAATAAAACGAGGACAGAAAACGAAAAACGTTTGCAACTTGGCTAGGGGGGGTAGAACTGACTACTTTTATCGTGTAAAAAAGTGAATTGTGATTCATTTATCTGCAAAGTGTACTTTGAGTAGTTATAAATATCAGTCTGACTGATAGCAATTAATTATATTGCTATAAGTCTCTTTCGAAGACATTACTGAGCACACATGAGCAGATCTGCCTCGGTGGCACAGTGGTAGCGTACGCCACTGCTGTGCTGTCCGGTTCGATACCCAGGTCGAAAGAAATGTTTGTATGATCTACATATTTTTGTTTCGAAGTTTGAGGTGTTTTCTGTATATAATATGCGTATCTATTATTTACAAAAAAGTATTATTATTTATCAGTCAATCTAGTTGTCAAAGTACATCTCTGTGTAGTTTGAAGCTAGATGACACTATGTCACATGTGCGAAATGTTAAAAAATTGGTGTTATACGCACTAAGCAACAAATCGCATGGATGTAAATGTGTTAAAAACATTGATCACGTGGAAGCCTACCGCCAACGTACCACTGGCGATCATTACTTATTTCCCTTCTGGGCTTTTTATGAATTCAACTCTGTCTGTCTCTTACTATCTTATGCTTTCACGGCTAAACCGCTCAACTGATTAGGACGAAATAAGGAGATAGCAGATCCTGTACCGCTGACAATATGTAATGGACGATTATGATATTCATACCGTTCATTGAGTGTATCATGCTATGTATTGTATGTATGTATGTATTTTCATGTATTTGTCAATTTGTTTGAAGTTTTCAAAAAGTTTTTACAAGTGTGTTATCAAAACGCAAACGTAAGTTTGCGTTTTGTTTGTTAGCACACATGTTCATAACATTTTCTAAGGCGATTCACACACTGGCGACGCGCCCACGCGCTTAGGCGCGGGGCAGTCAATCCCGAATTTGCTAGCGGCATGCGCTCACGCGTCGTAGCGCGTTTTTGGTGTGTTGGACCTCGCGTGTTTTCTATACTAATCGATGTACTTGCATACAATATTAACCTTTTGACCGCCAGGGTCACATATATGTGACAAGCGAAAACTGTCCCTGTACGCCAACGTCATAAATACGTGACAAAAAAAGCAGTGCACCGAAATACGAAATAAAGCCTTTAAACATTACTTTTGTGCCTTTAAATTTATATAAGTACCTTAAGAAGAAGCTCTAACTGTTATCTATTGCCATAAAACTATTTAAATTGCTTTATGATAGTAAGAAATTTTACTCTAAAAAGAAAGAAATAAACTCTTAAAAAAGAATGTCCCCACACGCCAGAGTCACAAATATGTGACCACTAGTGATGTAGGACACGTTAGATGATATCGTAAGTTTATATTAAAATTTAGTTAGCCTGTTTTATTTTTGTTGTTAAGTTTTGTTATTATACTTATTTCTGTTAAAATGAGTAAGAAAGTAATTAAAGTAGACAATTATTTTATAAAGAAGAAAGAGGACTCTTAGTTATTGATACAAAATATAAGCAGTGCCCTAAAAAATGCATCGTACACTACTGAGGTTTAAATGAAATAAATAAAAGTTTTAAAAGTCCATCAAAAGTTGCTTAGCTTTTTTTTTCAAAACTCTACTTGTTACTTTTTATGCCAGGTTTATAGAAGCTAATATTTAAAGGCTATAAACGTACATACTGTTTTACATTTTGTAAATTTTTATATAGTTGATTATATACTTAACCTATTTGAATCGTGTATTTTTTTTTAATATCTCCTTCAACGGAATTATAGAAATCTAATTTAAAATACGTGTTTTAATTATTATTAGTTAATATTATACTCGATAAGCGAGATAGTACGTTGCTACATCCTTATTTGAGAAGCGCAATATTCATAAAAATGACGTACCCTCCACGCCAGGGTCACAATATCAAGACAACAGATCAAGAATAATGTTGTACCTATAGTTATTATATTTAACTATATTGTCGTCTCAATTCTGTTATTACGGTATTAAACAACTCTGTAAATAGTGTATAACTATTACTAGAGTAGGAAGAAGTGTAATGTTGAAATAAATTCAGTAAGGACATATATTTTGAAATTGTAGACGAAAATAAAAATAAAATTCATGTTATCGATAAAGTTTTGGAATGCTTATTTTTTTCGTAGGTATTTGCGCTAAATTTTTGGTCTGGCGTCGAGGGCAAGTTGATGAGTTTTTGCTTTGGCGTTCAAAAGGTTAAAATCTGCCACTCCGCGCTACGCGACGGAGCGCGGGGCAGTGTGTAAATCGCCTAAGCATGATATGATAAAGTACCTATAGACTCGCATTTCACGAAAGAAGTCCCGCAGACGCAGCGCTGTATTCGCGCGACATAATATTGAAAGAGTTAAATTGTCTGTTCCAATTCGTAAATCCTATGGAGAAGAACAGATAAGAAACTCCACGGACAGTCTTTTCCAACATTGTTTATAGCGTTTTATTAAATGTGAGAACAATGTAACGATGCAGATGTTTACACAGGTACATGGCCGTAGCTAGTAAAGTGTATGTAACACGTAGCTAGGGGGAGGGGGCATTGTGGGGCAATGCCCTACCTTAAAAAGTCCTCATCCCTGTGTTAAGGGTACCTATTTTTTTTACTTCTGCCCTACCTGTAACCTATGTTGCCCTACCTTAAATTCGACTAGTCAACAAACAAACTTAATATGCTAAACAAACTAGTGACTACAAAGTGCTCACATGTACAATTCAAAAGGTTCACAGTTATAAACTTGTCTATTGAACAAAATTTTATATCCAATTACCACTATGGGTGACTACGGAACGTATTGGCCTTACATTTTTTTTTTAATTTCTTTGTTTCGAATTATTATATTTCGGATTTTTTGTATAATGCTGTTACAGTAGTTTAGTAGACACACGCGTTTGTTAGTTTTTCATATTTTGTAGGTGACACTGAACGGTAATTGGTAAAACAACAAAAAATCTACTATTAAAATAGGGTTCGTATTTTGGTAACACTAGCTATGACAACTGGCTGTCAATGAGTTTTCATTGTCATCCACAAGATGGCGCAGTACCATTTTTTGAAAATTACTAATTCTTGTTGTTCTTGATCGATAAACAAAATGTTGCTCTACTTTGTACTAATATACGAATATTTTTGACATTGACATACAACCTTATATTTATGCCTACTAAAGTGACTAAAATACTCTCGAGACCATTCAAAATACTAATTATTTATCTAGGTTTCTTAATTTTAGTAAGTAAATCTAAATTAGCAGGCTGTTTTCAGTACTAGAAGGGCGGTACTCTAGTACTCTACTCTACTCTAGAGTCTACTCTCTCACAGAATTTAACAGCATTCGTGCAGTTGTTTCGTTGGTAAGTGCGAAACAGGAAACCCGATGATGTAAAAGCAACTCAATATGCCGCCATAGTGTTGGTCGCCGTACTGCCTTGGCTGTATTCAAAATGCTGACCACTGCTCTTAGATTTTGGTAACACTTTGTGTAACTCTCAAATTGTTACTTATTGTCCGTTTAATGTATGTTTGCAAAGTACCCCTCGACACAGGAAGATATCCTAATGCAAATGATGTCTTTTAAAAAAAGAAAATACAGTAAATTAACGAAATCAGCTCCTTTGCCCGTCGGGTAAGATTTCAATAAAAATCAATCAATGACAGGAGTACATCCTCTTGAAAAGATACAGGGTTATTTTAAATAAAACAAAAACATGAATAATAAATAAAATGAAAAGTTCGCATATTAATAAAGCTGTATATTGAATTATTACAATATTAATAAAAGGTCTGGTCTGTACACATAACACGTTTATACGCGACAACTACATGCTAGACTGTTAGTAGATATTGTAATAGTAGATATTATATCCTAAAATACATGAATTACAACAAGCTTAAATAGAAAAGTAATAATACAACTATTATTGCATTTACCTAGTATCACCATTAAAGGATCCGATCAACCCAAATAACATTTTTGTAAATAATGCACAACATTTAAATTTCAAGTCAAAAACAAATCATGTTATTATTTTTAAATAATTTCACAACAAATACTTATCAACTATTTATGGCAACATTTAAAAACGCAGTTGGAAATGCTAAACACTTCATTTTTTTTAAGTGGCATTAAATATATTTACCTATCCATTTCGTTACATTAAGCTAAAGCAATAAGTCTACTTGGTCAGATGAAATATAATGCATTTATATAATTCACTGCAAGTTTTTTATTACATAGTTATAAAACTACAAAATTTTTGAGCTTCCAAAATCACAAGTGGAATCGAATAATGTAGAATATTTGAACGTTAGGAATTATATATCTAGACGGCCACTGGCCCGCAAGTTCTACAATACAAAGGCTATCCTAGAACTAAACAACCAATCTTTATCGATATGTAACTGTTCGTTATAATTGCATTCTGTCGACACTAAGGAAATAAATCACAACCGTTTAGCTAAGTGTGAACACACCCTTTGGCACGCTCCGTCTATTAGAACTGGTGTTATGAGGACTAGCAACGATCGAATACGTAACGAATACTGATTAATTGTGTAAAGGTTACAATTTTACGCAGTCACACATCTCTCTAAACTTATATATATTTATACAATAATATATATCCTAATCTCTTATATAAATTGCAGGCAATGTTTGTGCACTATCGACTAATTGAGGTCGTTCATCAGAGAATAAACTAAGATATTCAGACTCCTAACTGACACAGTTCATTGGGTTCATAACAGTGCCTGCAAGTTTTGAGAGTAAGTGTACGAGAGGCTATCCGAGCCGGTCGGGAGAAGGTGTGATGGTTCTGAACATGAACACGTCGAACGAAGGTGACATGGAGCGCGCGAGGTCAGGACACGGCGTGTTCTCCCGCGTCATGCTCTCGAAACGTTCCCGCATAGCGGCCACATGGCCCGCTATCACGCACTCCTTTTGCGATTCATTATCATCCTTCTCCTGTTCCTGAGGCGCGGCATCCTCGTCTACGGGAGCTTTCTCGGCCACTTCCCCTTCGGACAGTAGCGACACTTCCGACGAGGCCGTGTAATACATTTCGCTGATCGGCTCTACCGCAGCGAGCGCCTGTTCCGTTTCCTCCTCCTCGGGAGGCGAGACGAGGGCGTCGCTCCAATGCTCGGCGCGGTACGCGTCCACTACCTTCACGGCCACATCTGCAGGACTGGCCAGTTTCTCTTCGCATTCGACTATTTTTGTAATTTCGACGGGGTCTATGACTTCGACTATCTCCTCGACCTGTTCGATAACCGCAGGTTCCTCGACGGTTTCCGCTTCCGCGGCCTCGTACGTGGAGGTCCTCATCGTCTCGCACATCTTATTGATGGCGTCGAAAACGTCTCGAAGATCGCTGACGTCGTCTTCTGGCATGGTTATTTCGTCGATAGGTAGGACGGTTAGGTCCGAAGTGGGTTTGAGGTTGGTGAGGACGGGGGCGGCGAGAGTGTTGGCGGGGCACAGGAGCGCGTGCGCGACGGACAGCAGCGCGTGCGCGGGGTGGGCTTCGGGCACCAGGTGCGGCGTGCACGCCGAGTGGGAGGGGGCGCGCGCGCGGGGAGCAGGCGAGGGGACGGGGGCAGGCTGGGGGGCGGCGGGGGCGGACGCCCCCCTCGCTCGCTAGCAAGCGCTGGAGGTGCCGGACCAGCCGTCGAGGGGCACGCGAAGGGGCGGCGGCGGTGCCTGCGACTTGCTCACTGAAATTTCACATACGCTCGTTTAAGTTAAAATAAACAAGGAAATACTGATGACACGCCTCGAGCACACTACACTACAGGAGAAATGACAAATTTACACTGCTTTAAATACCTAATTAATAATATAATTAGGAATATAAGTAAAGTTTTAGATGACCTAGCACTTATTTTTACTGAAAATGAAGTTTACTATTTTGTCTTTAAATTCTACGTTTCTGGTTCTCACATAGTTCTTTAATTAGTCGAAATAAAAATATATAGGTTATAAATGAATATAATAATTTCAATAAATTAAAGGGCAATAAATGACTTTTCTTAGCCCATAAGCATCACAACCTCATCAACAGTATTTGAAAGTAGCTGTTTACCTAATTATACGATATGTCACAACAAAAGCCAGTGTGCTCGAGTTAAACAGCGAACGAAACAAATGACGTCACCAGTTCTCACAGATTCGTTCTACAGACATTTGTCGTAAGAACCGGCTCTACAAATATGTATATTTACAAAATGTTTTAGTTCCTATGAAAAATAAAATTATAGCAGAGTTATTCGTATGGTAGTCACAATCATACAATATTTATTTTGGGTATCACTCAATCGTCTTACACTAGATTCGTAAATAACGGAAAGTAAATTCTGCGAACATAATAGATATATGAATTTGCTATAGTACAGCTTCGCAAGTTTTGTTCACAATAAGCTGTACTACAAAAGAGCAATTTTTGAAAATATTTGTTGAAATAACTATAAGTAACATAATCGTTTGGAATGTGTAGTTTTGTAGCTACAGTTTTCTTAGGTGTATATCTAATGTAATAATAGTACTTTATGTTTATATGAAATTAGTATTAAACTTTTAGCAGGGCACGGCAAGTGGTTAGACAATGATTAATGTAGTACATAAATCATTGTTTAATTACGTTCCACATAGATGTTGATAAATTAAGTGCATATACGTACATAGCTTTGGCTTTGACTAGTATTTTAAGTCACATAAGTCAAAATCCTATAATATATATAAATACTTTTGTGATTCCTATAAAAATATGAACAATTTCATTGAAAATGCTTTCAGTGCCAGCTACCAATTTAACCCTAGTATCATCTTTCTGTTAAAGATCTTCAAAAAACATAAAATAACAAAAATGTTTAATTAACTACATTAAATAGACAACTAGATTGGACCTAAGAAAAGTGAACTAAACTACTGCACATTCCAAATAATTATGTAGAATTACGTTATAAACTTAAGACATCTCGTTTTATTATCAAACTACCTTCATATAAGATTGTTCACACAACAATAAAAATCCAAAAAAAAATTGGCCGTCCATTAGCGTACAATATTTCAATAATTAGTTATTATTATTATTAAAGTTCATGCTATTAGTAAGATGGTCGTGCACATGCGGTGTTACGAGAACGATTACATGAAGTTCAGTGACAGACAAACATGCTTGATATAATTGTAAATAACTTACCCACGTTTACATGCAGACCATGTACTGTAGATCGCAACATACTGTACTACTACATCAACATACCATTTGAGACAATGCATGATACAATAAAACAAGGTATGGCACTCCGAGACACGGTGATGAGACGTAGGTGACACAAGACAGGCCATCTCCTCTATCGAAAGGCTCTCAAACTATAAATTTAGGAAAAATTTATCACTAGCTATTAACTTTGGGGGTTTTTTTTTTAAATTTCCTTAAAGTAGTAAAGATTGCGAACCTTCGATAGACGAGATGACGTGTCTTGTGTCACTTACGTCATCAGCGTGTCTCGGAGTGCCATCTTGTTTTATTGTATCATGAAACAATAAAAATTTGCCAGTCGACTCATTATGCCTGTCTTCGGAATTAAACTCAGTTTGAATGTTAATTCAAAATAATTTGAAGAATTTAGGATACAAGTGGCTCCATCTGGTTTACTTTTTCCCTAACCCAAACTACTTATATTGAATAAGTACGCATAAATAAAATTAATCAAAATTTAAAATAAATTCGGGGACATCTCCTAGATCAAAGTTCTTTGTTTGATTGTGTATAAAGCTACTCAAAAGACAGGATTTAATCATACATGATATTATTTATCTACTATTTCTTGGTGATAAATTATTATATTGTTCAAAAAAGTATCAAATACAAGCATTCCTATTTGCGAAGACTCGGCCAAGGTTCGCCAACTTGCACATTTTCAGACGTAACATAACATTCCGTTTTGTAAATATGGAACTACCCAAGACATTATTGGTTTTCATTCAATAATATTCATGAAATCAATTATAAACGTCGATTAAGGTGCTGCGTGTTGAGGCAGCTTTTTAGAGAATAGATATGAATTGATTTTATATATCAAATATAAATTTACTTTGAAAGTAGTTATTTGAAAATTGTGTTTTATTATTGTCATATATGTATATGAAAATATAAGAACAAATATCATTTGTATTTCGTTAAAAACAATATGATTAAAAAAAATATTTAACTCGGCTACTAATTTCAGTCACAAAAAAATCTAGATTATAGTAACAATACTTTCATAATGAAAAATGAATAAAAAAATTGAGAATGTATCTCTTTGGTTGATATAATATATCCAGCGAGTATTTCTAATAAATGGAATACGGATTTAGTTTCTAATTCGCATTTAGATGGTCAAGATGTATTTATTATTATTAAACTACATCTTGACATTATCATAAAATACCAGTGAGTGTAATAAATTATTAATCTAGTAAACAGTGTTCATGGGTCAATCATCTTAAACTGACAATAATAAAACACAAGTGAATAATAAAAACTGTATGTTACTACGACATCAACTGCATAACGTACACAAACAAGCCATATCACGACATATATATTAGGACAATAAAATACAGGAAACCTCCTTGGTAATTATTACTCTTTTATTATTCAAAAAATAATATTATTACTATAAAATACTATGAGCGTCGTACACATCACTATCACAATAAAGTTTCAATGCATAAAAGCGTAATTCGCCCATTGATAAATTCCTTAACTGCAAAATGAATAAAACGAGTGGATGGAACAAAATGGCGCCAAGATGCGACAAAATGGCGCCAACAAAATGGATTACTATGACAAAAATTGTTTTGAAGTGCATATCGGTATTTGTTATCGATATTATATAGAAACAATCGATTGCTTTCCAAATTATTTGTCTAAATATCAAGAGGTAGCGTGCAGTTAAGTAATTTAATGAGCAGCTTTTAAATAAAAGTGAAATAGTAGTGAAGCGATACAGGTACAACAATAGCATATAAAATTTGCAGTAATGGCACCTCACTATAATAAAAACAAAAATAATCACAACATAGTTTTTTTGCCTACTCCCTTCTATCGTGCAAGCATTAATACACGAATCAAACAACTGACTCGGTAAACATACTAAGCTAAATTAAAATATGTAAAATAATATATAATAATAACTACAATTATTATAATAATAAATACACTTAATGACTCAACGCGATACATTGGTAAAAGTCCTACACTATAACTAATAAAACATTTGATATTTATAAAAAAAGATACTTATTCAATAAATGAAAAAAAAAATGTAATTTGGTATCGAATTAAATGTATGTGAACGTGGGTTTTGCATTGATTGTTTGAATATTTAAACCAAAATAGTGACTGAATGGTTTAATTTAAAAAAATACAAGTCAGTATTTTAATAATTACCACACACTAGTTAGTAGAATGGAATGAAATTAAATGTTGAAAATGTACGTGAATGATTTTGAAATATTGCATTTAAATGTAATAATAATTACCAGTGATAATTCTGTGCTCCTGGAATGACATTTGTAAATGCATTTTTTGAAAACAATTTTGAGAGCAAAAATTATTTGATGTAAATTGAAGGAATATTATAATCAATAAACATAGAAGGTATACAACTATATGCTACCGGGTGCAACAACTAGCAATTTAATGCTTATAAATGTACGATGTGTGCTTGAAAATGTTTTTTAAAAATAAATGCTTTCATCTCGATAATTTACATTTATTTCATAAGATTAGTTAGAAATGTAATAATATATTTTTAAGACAATTTGGAGTAATATTTACATAACATTTTTATGTATTTGAAAAGGAATTAATGTGTCAATATTACTTTTAAATTTACACATTTACATTTTGTATACCGCGGATTCATTTAATAAATTTAATAGAATATATTGATGTTAATTTTAAAATAACAACATTTCAATTGTCAAGCCCACATCCTAATCCAATTTCAGTCTCAATATAGAAACTTAAACAAGAAATCATGCAAACATGCACATGTAAAATTAACATTTGAATAACTTAATACGTGTTGTAATAATTTTAACGTTCAAGAAACATAATATAGCATTTATTCTCATGACTATACGGTTTATATTGCTATTATGCGCATAAATTTCGTCTTGTACCTATTGCACTTAATTCTATTCAATTAATCCTAAGTTAATACTATGACTAAGTAGAGCATGCTTGTGCGTATTGCTCTAAATATAACCGATATTTTTAATCTTTGTTTTTAATTTTAAGTCAATATATGCAAATCGATTTTTTAACTTCGATAAATAAATATTTAAAAGGCCATTTATTGATACATAGAATATGATTTATTACTAAAATATCGTGAACTAATTTCCTTTATTTACATTGTACTTAAATTGTTTTGCACTACGAGAAAGGGTTGCCATTCAACACAATATTTTATGCGGCAACCCAGGAAGAAAAGGAATTGAAGACTTCTTGTTGTTTATTTCGCGAATATACTAGTACACATTTATATAGTTTTTTTTATCTAAAGAATAATTAAATTTTACGATATTTTAGTAATCGTCATTACTATTGTATCGTTGTTTCAGTCATACGATATGCCCACTGTTGGAAAGAGGCATCCTTTAACTTGAAGAGCTCCAGTTGAAAACGGCTTGCAACCATTATCATCCTACCATCTCTATAAGACCACCTGTTCACTTTTTATGATACTGATGGTAAGTTAAAGAGTACTTTTAAATCTAAATAATAAGAGATAGCCAATATATTTTAAATATAATGCTAACTCCATATTTTTGATAGAGATTATTTAGTTACAGGTTTTACTTAAAGTATTTAAAAACCAGAAAACAAATATTTCCTTTAGTATTGATAAAAAATTGAGTTGTATTTGCATTGCAAAGCCGGTTCCTCAACAAGAAACGGCGGTATAGTACCGTTATTTCTTGTTTTATTTACATATAAATATTTTTTCAGCAAATATATATATATTTGCTATGTTATGCTATATGTATATTTACGGAGCCCAACTATAACTTTTCTGGAACTTGATTTAATCATTTTACTTTCAGTGTTGCCAACTTACTGGCTAGTTAATATACCTCGTACCTCACTCTAAATTAGAGCTTAATCATTAAGGTATTATATGTCAAAAGCTCATTTTACTTTTAAAGCCCAGTGTAAGTGGCGCCCCCTAGGGCCAGTGGCGAGTGCTGGCCAGTCTCACGAGTACTTACCGGCGACGGTGGCGCTGCTGTAGCCCTTGGCGATGCGCATGAAGGGGTCGGGGTTGGGGAACAGCGAGGGAGGGTTGAACAGGTCCGCGAACCGCGCCTCCAGGTCGCGCTTCGACGAGCCGCGCACTGGCGGGGCGGGGGCTTCGTCGCCGTTTAGGGTCTGCAAACATTTGGTCATATTTTGTTACAAATATTGTGTAGTTTTTACCACCTCGATTCATCCCGCGGGTGTTGTTAAAGGCGACTATAGTCGTCACAAAATAAGAAGCCCGGTTTGACATTTGTCATCGTGTTTTTTAATCAACAAATACGTTGATTAAAAAACACGATGACAAATGTCAAAACGGGCTTCCTATTTTGTGACGATTATAAAGGATAAACTACGCAAGATAACTTCGATGCAAATAGAAGGAAAACTTGAAACAAACCCTTAGGCGATTCACACACTGCACCGCGCTACCACGCGTAGCGCGGAGCAGCAGATTTTAATATTGTATGCAAGTACATCGATTAGTATAGAAAACACGCCAGGTCCAACACACTGAACACGCGCCTAGGCGCGTGAGCGCGTGCGGCTAGCAGATTCGGGATTGGCTGCAATGGCTGCCCCGCGCCTACGCGCGTGTTCGCGTTGCCAGTGTGTGAATCGCCTATACCAACCCGTCTGGCCAGCGTGGTATAGTAGGCCAATACCTACTTTCTAAGGAGAGGCCTATGTCCAGCAGTGGACTGTTAATGATTGTGTAGTGAGCATTTGTCTTGTGTCTGGGTGTAATTTATCCATAGTAGGTAATACCTTATCTGAGTACATTATGTTTATCAGCAATCTGGTTAGCATAGTACAGGCATTGCCTAGTCTGGAGTCCGACGGCCATGAGTATGAAGGTATCATATATATATAAGCAATGCGGGAGTTGTGTTTGAAAGAAAAACAAAATTAAATGACACTTACAGGGTGTCTATGGTGTGGTGGGGGCGGTGGGGGCGGCTGCGCGTGACGAGCAGGGGGCGGTGGGGGCGCCGCGCTGGGGGGTGGAGGGGGCACGCCGGGGGGAGGGGGAGGGGCGCCGGGGGGCGGAGGGGGACACACGCCGGGGGGACGCATACCGCGCGGTGCACGAAGTGTCCCTGCAAGGAAAACAACACCAATAAAGTATATTTAAATTTGATTTGTTACATTCTTTTTTATGATCGTGTGCATGGAGTGTCACCAACTCTATTCATACCTGGTCTATGTCGTAGGAAGCTACTATGCGATTGAATTACGTAGGATAACAGTGCTTCTAAGAGAAGAAAAACTTGATACAAACCCTACATTAATTGTCAGGTCCGCGTGGATGGATTAGTAGTGCCAAAGGAGCTTCTTTTTAAGGAGCGGCCTGTGTCCAGCACTAGTTTGCTAGACACTATTAATGATACACTTTTCAGAATTTAAGTAACGAAAACATTACAACCACAATTATGTGTATTTTTTCAAGTATTTCTTATTTTCCAATTATTTTACATTTAATTATTATTTACAACGCAAAAAGTAACAAGAGATAGAGATTTGTTTTCATTCTTACCGAAATGTGACGCAGGATTCTTCGTCCCGATGGGAGGATTGACTGGCGCAGGCGGTAGATTGAAGGGACGCCCACCTGTTTGAGGAGACGACGGAGATGCTGGCGGGGATCTGTTGACAAAAAACGAATATTAGAAATAAATACATTTCGGACATCTGACACACAACATCATCAGATTCTAGTCCCAAACTTAACAGAGCTTGTATCATAGGTACTGGTTGCTTACCCTCGGTGACTGTTTCCAATCACCTAAGGGCACTCTGCTATGAGCGCTATCAACTAATAAAAAAGCTTTTATAATTTCGTCTTTGCAAACATCAAAGCAAAATTCTTTTAAACTACACCTGATCGGAACAGTATTCATTATTCCCTGAAAATGAAAAGAGAGAGTTAGTCTTTTCCTTGACCTAAATAAGCGGGAGGAAAAAATGTATGAAAATCCATTTCTAACGTGTTTTAGCGGGAGAGAAAGTTGTATGAGTTTTCATTTCTCATGTGTTATCTTATCTATGGCGCGCGCCTGCCCAAAGAGTTTTCATATAATTTAAATATGGAATCTCCGTGCCACTGACACCGTTTTGTGAAGAATAAAAAAAAAACAAAAGAAGCGCGAAATATTTAAAAATAATATGTCAAATTCTAAGCTAAATTGTGTCTTACGTTTTGATTTTATTTCATAAATACTTTAAATGTTCCTCACAGGTGTAGTATAAAGCACTGTGTAGCACTCGGGTGAAAGTCCCATTCCTACCTCGGGAGTATTGTGGCCCTAGGCTGCGCCTTCGGGCCACAAACTGCTCCCTCGCTAGTAATCGGTTCCGTTCCTCCCTCGGTGAACAATGTACTATAATAGTACAATTTATGTTTAAATTTCTGACTACGTATTAAGTATAGAAATAAATAAATAATTGATTGTTTAATTTATGTTTAAAGTAAACTTTGTGAAAAGGACAAATTCAAATGATGTATTCTACCTTGGGACCCTCATACTCTGAGTTCTTCCAGCAATCTTTCCGTTAGTGATCAGTTTCTTCGGCGGTGGTGATGGTCTGGTGTCTGGTGCGGGAGCTGGTGGTTTTGGAGCCAAATTTGGTTTGCCGTGACTCACTCTGGGGCGTTCGCACAAGTCTGAGGTTGATAATGAAGGCGCTGGGGAATGTGCAGGCGGTGTCGGTGAAGAGAGAGATGTCATGCTACCACCTAAAACAATATTAATAATAATAAATCGATTTGTAGACTTACAAAACCGTAAATCTGAGAATGCTTTACGACTGTCTGGGAACAACATTTTATGTTAATCGATGCAGTGGATTTTGAGTTTATCGCGAAAAGACAGACAGACAGAAGCGGGGGAAGAGGGAGGAATTTATTTTATAATACTCGTATGTAGTGTTTATATGGCTGTTTTTGTTTTTCTACTACAACTACTTTTAAAACCCAAGGAATCTTGTAGAAAATATTCTTGTAGTCTTAAGTTTTGATCTCCTATTTGATGTTTTACCATTATGATGATGATGAAATTACTAACAAATGTTTATTACATAGTCAAACTACGACTCATCCAAGGTCACTGACACTTATCAGCACCTAAACGCTTACTTCCTTGATTAGATAATTCAAACTAAGATATTAAAAAATGATTCTTACCGAGCGCCCCTTGCCCCGCTGAGTGGAGTGAACTCCTATTTCTGTGCAGCGTAGATGAGACATTAGGAGCTATGGTCTGCTCAGATACCTGCTGCTGAAGACTACTAATACGGTCCAGAACTGAATTCGTTGTTAACACGGAGTCAGATGAACTCTGCAACAAAATGAATGCGGAATATTAATATGGGTTTAGTATCACACCTGATATGGCGACGATATAAGTATCCATTGTTAATGGCTAATAATGGTTTGCCACACCTTTAAGATAAGTTAATGAAATAGTCACTTAACTACTCTTGATAATTATGGGTTTGTTTGACTATTAGTAACTCAGCGGTCACTCCAAGATGAGCAACAAATCAAATAAGTTCCTGAATATTCCACCATGCTTTAGAAGTTTCCAGAAACATATCGAGACGTGCTATTTATGAAACATTTTAAGCATTCTGGAACTGTCTATAAAATAAGCCTTTACTTGAAAAGTAGGGCGCGATTCAATTCAATTCTTTGACACAGCCACAAAGTAAAATTTGATCAATTAATCAAATTTTGTATGTTCTGTACATAAATCGGTGTATTGATCTAATCACGAACTTGAACATGTAACCAATAAAGTAAAGTCATAATATTTCAGTATCTTTTTCTCCAGTGTTTTTATTGATTTACTGTTACAAATAACTCGCAAACTTGTTGTATCTCTGACAAAGTTTTATGGACGAATTTTAGCTTTGCACAACACTAACACTCACGTTTGAACTGGTGGTACTGTAGATATTCATAAAACAGGTCAACTTATATTATTTCTAATAAACTTCTTAACACCAACACTTATAAATCCTATGCAAAGTTAAAGCAGTTCTCGACTATTGATTTTAGAATTTTTTTAACACCCTTTCACGTCTTACGTTCAGCATGCAATGCTGTATAATTGTTTTAAGTTTTGCGTGTGGATGTCGAAAATACTCGACGCTATGCAAATCGATTGGACTACGTGTGGTAGCATACGTGAACGCGTTTACTGACCTAAGGGGATTTATACTTAAATTGTGAATTCTAATCTTAAAACAGCACTCGACTCGTTTTCTCATAATTTCATTGGAGGTGAAACAGATCAATTCCGGTCAAATACTCTCTTTGACTGTTATTAGTCAATTATTGTTATTAATAATAAATAACAGTGTCACATAAAATCTTCATAAAACTTATATGTATAAGTAATGTTCTATAGAACGAAATCTCCATTTTCTGCATCGAGATTTGCCATAATGTTTCATCTGAAGGAAAAAAATCAATCGCAAATAACTTTGGCGTCAGACAGGTGCTCGCTATTTAATATTTTTTTGCAATGTAACAGATTGCGCCGAAACAATTTCATCTCAGAGATCATTTTCTAAAGGTCATGTTATCATATATGTTTGTATACCCTGTTGTTGTCGACAGAATGCGTCAGCTACTTATCTCTTGGTGTAAATCAGAGAGAAATGGATTTCTCAATAGCGCCGGTTGGCTGTGCGCCAATGTTTCACTGCATATACGGAAACAAAGTACCACACAGTACGCTACAAAGTTAGAACCATTGTTCTTGTGACGACGGCTTCTATCTACTTAACACACATCATCATTTCTTTGGACAAGAATTTGAAGTTGACTATGGAGAAATAATTTCTGCTTCACGAAGGAGAATCTAATAAAAAGAATACTATTTTTTCTTTTTTGTGCACCGTGGCAATCTGTTAAATGTAACAATAGGCCACTACTGTTTTTGATATCTTGTATCTGTTTGGGCATTTAAACTGACGAATCTATGTGGCAGATTCGTCAGGTTACATTGAGACACTTGTATGAGAAGTGTCTTACAAAGAATACTGATGGACGTTTTCACCAACGACTTTTAAATAACGCCATTTTAAGAGTTAGATAACCCTAAATGATATTTTTGTTTTTACAACCATAAGGGACTTTACACACTGGCCACGCGCCCACGCGCATTGGCGCGTGGCAGCAGATCACGCGCGCGGCGACGGTGGAGCAGATCTGCCTGTTCGAGCAGATTTTACCGCGCCTACGCGCCTGTCGGCTTTGTACGCGGCCCGCGCCGAACTAATGGTTACTCTCTATTAGGTGGTCGTGGTCTGTATTCTTTGCATTGCATATCCCAAATTGCTAGGCATTGTTCAATTTCGTATATAAATGTGTGGCCAGTGTGTGAAGTCCCTTAGGGGACACCCAAGTTCTCAGTTATTCTTTAAAATGTAGTGGCTGCCTACGTTATAGGGCTCTTTCTAAGGAGACGGTTTAAGTATGAAAACTGGTATTAGATTCTTAACTACTATGTTAGTTGTGGATCACACAAGATACTGTTGCCTGTGATAAACAAAACCTCTCGCAATGGATGCAGTACAAGTGACGAGGTGATAGGATGATCTCAATAATCTTTTCTCTCCCATAGTATTCAGGGCGTATTATAATAAAGTTTTCGAAAAGCGATTATTAAAACATATGTAGGCATAGTTTGCAATTTTATATTTTAAAGCTGTCGATTTTCATTTCATTTGTTAATTTCTTATGAAGTTATGTACATATCATTATTGAATGTAAATATTTGTTAGTCACACAATTTGTGAAAGCAACTGTCACTGGAGCTACTAGAAGCCATCCTAATATTTAATAACAATTTAATTTTCTCGATACCTTCACATCAGAACATAATTATCACAAATGATTTATAACTACCAGGTTTCAATAGTAATTATTTCCAGGATATCTAGTCTATTTATGTAGTTTAATACAAATTCGTACTGTTAAAATAGACCGGTAAACTTTTAATTTGGCTTTTCCTTCCTTCCCCTAATCTATATTTAGATTATAGAAAAAAAAACCTACTTGCATTTCCATCATGCTACCACGCATGCAATTAAAATTAAAATAATCTTTAAAACTTATTAAATACATTACAAACAAAGGTCGTCTTTGTTCAATTGATTCAATGTATTTCAATTTAAAATTAAATTATTAATAAATTTAAATTAAATTAATTTTAAATGGCATTTTTAACCCACTTCATTAAGATAGAATTATATATATTGCTTTTTTGTTTATCTTTGTTTTAAACTATGAATTTCTAATAAATTGCAGCACGTATGGGCCAGCTCCACCCGGGCGGTACTACGCTCTCAAAGAAGATCAATCTAAAATGACAGAATTCGTAATGACGTGTTTCGTTAATGAATGCGAGACCGGAGACCTAAAGATGCCCAATGACCCAATGATAACCTTCTTAGGCGTGCTCATACAACAAAAAAAAAATACAAGAATATTATTTTCTCTCAAAAATATAAGCAAAAACTCGACATCAATCCGCTTATGACCTGTTCAATTAAAAATCAATTACGATAATCATTAAAGAGTGTATCATTAGGTCACAAATCAAGTCAAGATGACAAAGAATTAGTCACCACAGATCGTTTATCTATATCATTATATCTTAACCTACACATGACGCTGGTTACGCAAACATCCAACTCAATATAATCACTGTGCCGCAAATACGGAAAACATTTTCATTAAATTACATCACCGTTGTTTATTTGTAATGCATGTAAATTATAATTATAGATGTGTATAATTTAAATACATAAATGATACATTTAGGTTATCAGTGTGACTCAATGGTTGTTGACCCACAAAAATGATGTGAATATTTTTGTGATATACATATTAACTAGTTGTTACCCGCGGTAGTTGTTATAAATTCATTTCGTTAATACTTCTATATTGTAACTTTACAGTCGGTAAAAAGTCTTTATTATTGTCAAATTTATTAAGGGTCGGTTACTAATTCAACCAGTTTTATCGGAATATCATTGACATCGGAACGATTGACATCGGACCTTCGCAACCTTAGGGGCCGAATTCGAAAAGCTGAAATAGTTGTCAGTATATTGGTAAAAACTGACGTTTAGTAATAATGATGGACTCTGTCGACAACTTTACAAAATCTACGGAGCCAAGATAATCTTATATTCAATGAAAGTGGACTACGTCCACGTTATATCATGTCCTATCAGTATGTGTGTAAACAGGTAAAGTTTGTGACATTGCGAGTTTGTAATGTTGTTAGGAGCCATCTCTGGTTCTCAGGAACCGATTTTACAAAATTATTTCACCAATAGAAAGTCACATCATTTGTGAGTGTCATAGACTAAGTATATAATATTAACCCGAAAAATGATTACCTCTATATACACGCGGTCGGAGCCATGGACAAAAGCTAGTTTGTATTTGATGGTTCTAGAAGTTTTTTTAAACGCATACAGCAACTTCAAATTTATATTTACAAAAACTTCGTATTCATACATATTGTCATTTGTTATGAAAACGCCATATAAAATGAATTATGATCTTGTAGCTAATTTGATTTTTCTTGAGTTCAATAAATACGTAATCAATTAAACCCCAATGATAGAAGATTCTATGCTAATAAAATTATATATAAACAATCTATATATATAAATAAAAATGAAGTGTCTGGTCGTAACATCAAATGAAAAGTTTTGTACTAAATGTACATACATATATAAAAGTATATACGGTACATCAAAAATCAATTTTTTATCTGTGTGTCTGTTTGTTCAGCTAATCTCTGGAACGGCTAGACCGATTTTGACGTGACTTTCACTGGCTATCAGCTGATGACATATGGAGTAACTTAGGCTAAGTTTTTTTTGACTAGCTTCGCTCCGCGGCGTTACTTACTATTTACAACAATAACCTCGGGTAACACGTTACGACTCAGCCAGTTTACATATAAACATAAAGAAATGCAAAAAAAACACCAGCGTGCATTAATTTTATCTTAATTAAGTCAAAGCACGAACTACTCAGTGTAAAGTATTCTGGTTTTTCTTTGCCTAATTTTTAAGGTTCACGACAACAACTATTTCGAGTTCCTTCCTTCCTTATGGTGCCTCTCCATTATTGGAGGTTGGCCGTCAGCTCTGCATACTTCTTTCTGTTTTTAGCCAGACGAAACTGTTCTTCTAAGCTGGCGATCCCAGTACATTCTCTGATATTTCTGAGCCACGATTTTTAAATTAAAATAAAATTGCTAAATATGGGTGTTTATTATAACGTTAACTTTTCGGAGAAGCATAATTTGTTTTTTCGGCTAATTCTATCATCGTCATCACCATCAACAGTCTTTAACAGTATACTGTTGGACATAGGCCTCTCCTTAGGAAGGAGTTTTGTATGTAAAGTTTGGTATGTATGTAAATTACGTTATCATTCATTCAGATAGGTAAACAAAAACCTAACACACTTCGCAATTTTCATTAGTAACTTAGTGAGTTCCTTAGTATTACTTACTACCGCGCTTAATAAAAACGATATCATTTATTACAAATATAATTTTATAAATTCAAACATTGCTTCTCATACATTTATACTCAACGCAAGAACAATCGAAAGTGTTAACATATTATCACAACACAAACATCGTTATCATCTGTCAACACGCATAACAATAAAAAAATAATTTATACACAAATCTGCGGTGTGCCATATAGGGCACAGACCTTCAATTAGTTATAAATTATAATACACATGACAAACAAACAGGGTTCACAATGATTCACAGGTTATACGAGGGCAAATGACTCAGTGATGTGATGACTCAAATATACATTATTGCAAGTGAAACTTAGTTCGTACGTGTTGTATTGTATCAAGGATCATTGAGGTCTACAGTGTGGTATTGGCATTGAATCATCAGCAAAAGACAATGATTAATACGCGGAATTAAAGGTTCCAAATGACAAATACGTGAGAAGACGCCGATATGAATAAGGAAGCGAATTCCCGAGAAGTGCAAAAGCTGACAAACACACAATACACAAGAGAAGATAATTATGTTGTATCTGGAATTGGGACACCAGTGAGTTGCAGGAAAATGTTTGTTTTAATAACATCGTGGGAGAGCCTTGCTTCGCTAGGTCGTCTTACTGAAGTAATGTCACATTACATCATCACACATCAATATATTTTAATAGTCCTCTACTGAACATAGGCCTCTCCTCAACAAGGAGGTTTTGGCCTAGGTATTGCCACGTTGGCAAGACGTGGTGTTTTAGGTTTTGTATCAAGTTTTTCTTCAATGTTGTTTTGTATGGTTTGTTGCCTTAATCGACTCTTAAAACATACATGGGGTGAATAGAAGTGTGACACTCTGTATCCTTAATCCAAGACCAGACAGTTTTGACTCTTTAACAAATAAATTATTTTTCTTACCCAAATTTTGATTAATCAACAGCACTAACAACGATTCATATCAATCACACTAATATTATAAAGACGAAAGTTTAAGAATATTTGTCTCTAACTTCTTCACACTCAAATGGCTGGACCAATTCTGATCAAATTTGGTATGGAGGTAGCTGAAACTCTCGATTAACAAATAGGCAACATGTTATAATGTAAAAAAAAACTGGTAGTGGTGGTGGTGACCCTGTATTCTTAGTCTATCACCACGCGGAAATAGTTACACAGCCTCAGAAAACAACAGTATTCAGCTATTTCAATATCTCTGAGTGCTGAGGTTATCGAATTAATTCTGCGAGTTTCAGTCAAAGACCAGAAATGAACTTGAGTCTCCTGAATTGTTTCAGGTTTCGTTCTATGTCCCATATACGACAATTAAACACCAAAAAGGCAGGTGCAGTTATTTTTGACAATTATAGGCATAAACATTTGTTTATATTGTTTTATGATAATGATGAACAAAAATTATGATGGAAGAAAATGTGAGTACTTCTGCTAACGGCTGCTGCATTTAAAACTGTGACGAACGAGAAGATGATTGTGTCACTGTTACCACAATCATCTTATAGTCTGTTAATGTAATTGACCTTAATAAGTATATCGGTTATTCCTTATTATTTATAACTCACTAGCTGACCCGGCGAACTTCGTACCGCCTTATAATATTAATTTTTATTAAAGTATTGTGTTTAGTTAGCAGCACTATTTTGGCAAAAGAATTAGGATTAGGAAAAGAAATACCTACTATTCCTAAGGAATTCTGATTAGTAAAGTTCCACCTTCCTCACACGAAATACATCTACTGATTCTAATGTGTTGCGAAGACATGACACAGACATGTTTCTAAACAGACCTAAAAATATAGGAATTGGCCACCTCAAAGATGGTTTATTTTTGCTCGACTTTACAAAACTGTATTCATAGGAATTTCGATTTCATGTGGCACGCAATAATGAATGTTATTGTGTTTTCCAAAACTCCAGGTCGAGCATGGCAGGAGGTAAGGAAAAGGTACACATGGAGGTTAATTTTTATTATTTGAAAGAGTCGGATATGCGACAACGTTCATACTTGTATTCTTCAAAGAAAATAGTAATAATAACGGGATTGCCAACTAACCTAGGACAGATCAGAAATCCATTAAGTTTTACTGTTACAGGTTCAGAGACAAATTGATAAAAACTTTTTACTGCAAGCGTATTTTCACTCAGTTAATCTTATTTCGTAATCTAAACCGAACATAAATCTGTCTGGTTCAACAACATTACTTGTTCTAACTGAAACAATTTTGAACGTTGTTGAAATCAATGATGTAACGGTACATTGGACAATCGCAATATTTTGCAAAAGTTTTGCTGTAAGTATGGTAGTGGAACAGATGTGCAAGGGGAGCAAATAAGTGCGTTATGCAACGTTTTTGCCCAATCTTTGTACAAGGCTGTCAATATGCTTAAAAAAGCCAAAATTTCACAGTGTCGCAAACGTTAGGGATTCGGATAACAATCAATTTTCTACAAAACCTAAAGGTACCACGAGATAAGCTAGTTCGCGTATCTCTGCAATTTTAAATCTGTTTGGTCGGTAGTACGTGTGGTGACGGATTAAGAATACAGAGTGTCTCCACCCCTATTCTTCCCGCGGGTGTCGTAAAAGGCGACTAAGGGATAAACTACGCAAGACAACATCGATGCAAAGAGAAGGAAAACTTGAAACCAACCCTATACCAACCCGTCTGGCCAGCGTGGTAAAGTAGGCCAAAACCTCCTTTCTAAGGAGAGGCCTATGTCCAGCAGTGGACTGTTAGAGGCTGTTGATGATGATGATGATAGTGTCTGTTTATAACATCAAAATGAACAGGTTTTTACTAAATACTTACATGCTCTGTTAATCCAAGACGGATTAACAGAGACACAAAAATTCTTTGGAACGGCTGGACAGAATTTGACGGAACCTATATTGGTAGATAGCTAATGACTTAAGGAGTAATTTACCGGTATATAATATATATACCGGTATAACTTATTATAATCTGCGTAAAAACTAAATGGAGACGACTAGTAGAGTATATCCACATCATTATCTAATATTATTATTACGCACACGAGAGTTTGGCATCTCTCCGTATTACAAGACTCTCAAAACTTTCAATTTCAGCAAAACTACCAAAAATACATGCGATCTAAATAGTCATTCTACTCCCGTCTGTAATGTGCTCCAACGATCTCCAACTCAAAAATGGGCCAAGTGCGTGTCAGGATACGCATAAAATATAGTTCCGTAGTCATACATAAATATAAAAATCTAGTCAGTGGATGCGTATCTAGTGAGATAATTGTTATGTTCACTTATTATTCACCCAAATCAAAAAATATTTTAGCAATAGCAATTTTTTGTGATTTTATTTTAGCACTTTAGCGACATGATGAAAGCATATATTTCATCTTTGACATATAATTCTAGCTATAAGCGTTTGGAAGGTAAATCGAGGACTGACAGACGGAAATTAGGAACCTATTAGGGGTACGAGTCGTAAACTAAAAACACTATTTCATTAAGAAAGTACCCAACAAACCTATTTCCAAGCACAACAAAACTTCATAGGAATGAAATACTTCTCCAGTCGGGTTCGAAATTGTTAGAGAATTCAGGTTTTGGCCTACTTTTCTAAATAAGTTTCAAGTGAAATAAATTGAGGCCTATTTTGTACTCGAGTAGTTTCGTCCGTTTAATGAAACTGACTATTGGCTTAAATGGCTTAAAGGTCAAGTCGTATTTTGTGGTCCCTGGGGGAGATAACGTAGATATATATTCTATAGTCTAGATCGAATGTCACACTACATAAGAACTAAAAAAGACGAACCAACTTTCCTAAGCCGATGTCCTTGTAAGTGTATACCTGTGTGCGTACATCTCGAACTATTATAGTTCTATCACTGTTGACAAACATCGGTAGCATGAATCAAAATAGCGGTCAACATTTAGCCACTATTTTTTACTTATGATATCAATTACACACACTACATTCATTACAATACGAAGAGAAATTGTAGTGTCATAATTTTCGTCAAATTCATTTTTTTATGAAAACTTTTTGGCAGTTAATTAAACCGCCAAAGAGACTGAAAAGCATTAAATAATAGCTATTATTACTTAACCTTACTAACTTCTTAAACGCGTGTACCGGCACCTAACGAGTAATTTCGTTAATTACATCCCTTAATTTCTTATTCCTCCTTCAGGTTAGGTTTTTTTTTTAATTTATATTTATCTTATTTATATGGCACTAACCTTCTTACCAATAAAAAAATATAATCGAATTCGGCCTACTCAGTAAAAAGTTATGAGTATGTGTGGTCATTTATTATAATCAGTGAGTCCATAATCAATTAATTCCTGTTTTGCTACTCTTAAGATTGGAATCAAGTTCGGAGTATACTCTTTCAAACAAAAAATAATTATCAAAATCGGACTACTCTATAAAAAGCTATGCATGGTTACACATTAAAAAATATATATACACGTCGCATTGAGAACCTTCACCTTCTTCGTTGGTTAATAATTAATGTGACAGAGTAAACAATAGGTTTAAAAACTTCATTAAATACTTTGCATACCAATACCAAAATATTTGCGCAATGTCCTTTGCCCCTGAAAACGAAGTATCTGATATCCTTTTTTATTTTATTTAGGTGAGTCATCCCAATATTAATTTCAAAAGATTCTACAGATGGTCACTATGGCTTCATATATCGACTGAGTTATTAAAAGTCGGTAATTTTACGTTCAAGATTTATTTTACAAAATCATAAGAGATTCAAGATCAAATAGGAACCAGAGCCATATGTCAGAAATTAGTAATTCACTGGGTCGAAACTGCGAAAACTTTAATTATATTAGAAACTATTAATTGCCAGCAGACCCCACTAGGTAAGGCGTGTATCGTGGGATTTAAGTTTTATAATTTAAATTTACGAACGTTACAAAAGCCAACGATTTATTATTCATTAAAGGACGGGATAAGACCCTTTGAGTTAATAAAAAATGATCTAATGTAAAATCAAAGTATGTACTTGTATTTCATGAACATATATGTATACTAGCTGTGCCCGCGGCTCCGCTCGCGTCCAAGGGGTATGAAATGTTGTCTGATTCTCAGACCTACTCAATATGAACACAAAATTTCATAAGAATCGGTCAAGCCGTTTCGGAGGAGTTTAACTACAAACACCGCGACACGAGAATTTTATATATAATAAGATTGTACAGTATATTTAAATAAATTTAACATTTTACATAAAATACATTCTGCTCAAAGGTCCAGTGTGGGCGAGCACCCAACATTAGTAACGGCTTTGAATAAGGAAGTAAGTCTCTAAGTGAATCAACTTAGAACCCAAAAAAAGATCCTATTTTGAAATTCATAAATGCAATATTTTAATACTTTTGTGGAGTCACAGGTCTTTTGTTTCTCCAAAGGACGATGCTCCGGTGGAAGCAGGTATACTATTTTACACGTAAACTTTCATTGCATGATCTAGTATCTACGTAGATCGATTTCTATTTCTTAGATGGCGTTGCCATTTATTTTTTTGTTTTAGGTGGCTGTAATCATACTGTCATTCAAGTAAAATTATAATACCATCTTTATATGACAGTTCTTTTGACAGGTCCACAATAAGTGTCGTCATAGATTGAACATAAGCCAAATGATTCACCATTCATTGATATTCACGGCCAGATAGTACAACCAGTCAAGCAATGACTAAGAAACAACGTATAAATTATTTAACACTATCATAAGTAGTTTTGTTCAATAGCTATTAAAAGAATGAAAATTACATTTACAATAGTATTTATTTACTTTATATATAACTACGAATATTTGCTTAAATGACTCAACAGCAGTTATCCATTATGTCGTGTCCATTATGTCATAATGTCGATTCCATTATCGTTGCTTGTTTTCATCGAAGTATACCATCTTTTATGAACAGATTTCGGCCAAGTGCGTGTCAGGTCACGCATAAAATAGGGTTCTTTAGTTATCGATAATGTCAAGTGGATTTAAAATCGTATCCAGTAGATAAATGTTAAGTTTGCATAATATTTCGTTATTTTTGTACGAAGTTTTCCAAATAATCGTATTTGACAAGGTAGGCCTATATAACTCCTGAACTCACAAAGTTATCTAGGCTGTTATAGTTTTCCTTTTTAAGTTCATTATATGGACTACCATCATGAACTTTTTGAGATTTTTTGAGCCAGCCGTTCAGTCTTTTACAGGGGGCCATGCCCGTTTTAATAAATAAAATTCACTTGAAAGTTAAATAACTCGAAAACAGATAGCTAAATAAAAAATCGTCTTAGCAACCTCTCAATATTTTTAAAATACCTATCTAGTAATACTCCACACGAAAGGGTTAGACGTGAGAAAAAAAAACATCTCCACTTTACGTACAGGGGACCCCAAATACAAATATTTTTAGTGATTTTATTTTAGCGCTTTTTTGACGTGATAGAAACACATATCCATGCAAAGTTCATCTTTCTAGCACTAGCAGTTTGGACGGTAAGTCGAGGACGGACGAACGGACATGACGAAACGACGAAACTCTATGTTATAAGTCATGAACTACGAAACCCTAAAAAAGGTGTTTATCGTTACACAAAATTGTGTTGAGTAATTTCTTCACTTGCTAATATAGAAATTCCAAAGAAAAATAAATCAAAACACATGATTGTCCTTTGTGCAAGTTACTTCACTAGAAAAATAGCTTAGATACACTAGTTTCACTAAACAGAATCAGATTTTATTTTACATTTACGTCGGAACAAACAATGTACATTTACAAATTAAAGTCTATTACTAGGTATGTAGGAAATAATTAAACAATTATTTAAGAGATATAGCCTCGCGCATACCTCACAAAATAGTTTAATTGCTTTTCCTAACAATAACAACTTCTAGATTCATTAATCATAGAATTATACACGAGCATTTCGTGTATATATTTACAATTTTGCGAGAAAATCTAAGTTCTTTCCAAATAAAAGTCTTAGTTACTTCTTCTAACACAAACAGTTTTTTATGGAGTCTCATGGAAATCGGTTCAACCGTTCCGGCGATCAGAATCAAGAAAACAGACTACATAGTTCTTGGTGTAAGTTCCCTAAACAAACATAACAATAAACTAAAAAACCTGAGATCATAACAATGATAACGAGTACTTGAATTTTGACTAGATACAGATGACCACTACAATCAGAGACAAAGAATATACTTTTTTATTGCATAACGTATTCGACATTCGAATATATTAAACAGGTATTTTATAATACTCTTCCACGCCTTACTATGCCAACAGAACATCTGGCAAGTATTTTATGTTGTCAACGCCATAAAAAGGCGTTACTAACTGGCCGTAATATAAACTGGCCACTCACGACTCCAATACAATTTAAAAATCGAACATTCTTTTCTGGCGCGAAATCTGACATTTGGACCGTAAAAGCGTATTTTTTTTATATGTAGACCTACCAAAGTGACTCTACTCTGCCTGATGGAAAGCATGTGTAGAATCCAAGAGCCTACTCCTCCTCCTCATTATCCCCATTATTAATACAGACAATGCAGCACAATATGGCGGCTCAGTGAGATGCTTTTGCATCATTGGGCCACCGGTCTCACACTAACCAACGAAACAAGATAACACGAATGCTGTCATTTTTCGGTTGGTCTTCTGTGTGACGGTAGTACTGGCTCATTTGAGCTGAATAATGCATGGCTGGCTGAAGCTACGTGTACATGAGGTGTATCAATGGTGGCTATAGATGTATAGAATATCCAAAATCTTGTACTGATATAAGAAAAAAATAAGATAAGAAAGATTTGTTAATGGGTAAGAAAACTTGTATAAATAACTACTGATAAAAAAAATACAAGACAGTCAGCCTGCTATCTTCGTTAACCGTTGCCCAATCTTTGGTATACTTAAAAAAACTCTTTGAACGCTGCCACGAAATTTTGACCGAAAATCCGAACAGGCCCAATAAGTATGTTACTGGATTGCCCATACTCGGCATTGGAACGGATCGGAACCCTCAGGAAATACCGTAGACGTCTGTCGATATAGGATATTAAATCTCCGCCTACGGTTCGAGTTGGTATAAACCGCTTAAACCGTCAGGTAATTCTATGACATATGTTAATAACTATTACGTATTTAATTTTAAATTTCCGTAAACATGATTACATACATATGTCACGAAGCGAGAAAGTTAAATTGGTATAAAGAAATACAAAAGTTCATCAACTTTTACGTTGGCTTCATCTATACATTTTAAGTTATACTAAAAAGCAAAAGAAATTAGTAACTGTTAGTAATAGTTCAATTTGAAAAATTCTTTCAGTCTTTTAATTCAGTTTTAGATAGGCCACATATAGAGGAAGACTATAGGCTATAAACCATCACGCTACGAACAAAAGGAGCAAAGTATCTATAAAACATGTTGTATAAACGGGACAAAACGATTCCTTTTTTAAATATATCTATCTAAGCCTATCAAAGTGACACTACTATGCCTGATGGAAAGCATGAGTATATTCCAGGAGTAGGGGTCATTACCCGCATTGTGAGGGTAAGCAAAACACTCACCAACGAACCACGACAGCAAGAGTGCTGTCATTATTAGTATGGTCTTCTGTGTGAGGGTAGTACCACAGAATACATAATAGTACCAGCACAGAAGACTCACTCCGAAAAGTAAATTAAAGTTATAGATACCCTCGGTGTCAAAAGATTAAGTTCAATTCAGATCGCACAGCGCCGAATCACTACGATTATATTTACCTACAATTGCGTCTCTTTCTATCGTATAACTCTGAACTGTTCTGACGATGTCTGTTCGACCGGCGTGTCTGACCCGGCAGGCAGCCGGCCGACTATACCTAAACTGCGGAGTGACACCCCCCTGGTAGTACTGCCCCGCTCGAATCGCCCATTCGTGTTGAAATCAAAGTAGCTCTACTACCTATTATATGGTTATTTTCTCAAAAATGATGTATGAAAGAATTATTTCCTTTTAAATAAAATAAAAAAAGTTCGCAACAGCACTTGTCTGTCTAATAAGGCTGGTACACTAAAACCTTTTTTAACTAAACTAAATGTAAACGAATTTGTTCACGCTCATCACCATGATTTTATTCCTACTAATATTATAAATGCGAAAGTAACTCTGTCTGTCTGTCTGTTAAGCTTTCGCGCCTAAACCACTGAACCGATTTTGATGAAATTTGGTATGAAGATAGAACTGAACTTGGGAAAGGACATAGGATAGGACTTTTAATCGCGAAAATAAAGGTAGAAGGGTTTGAAATAGGGGACGAAAGTTTGTGTCGAAGTTCCATAATATCAAACATTAAATCTTGTAAGATTGTTTAATCTACCCTTACCGTGTCGCGCGATATAAACGAATTCCACGCGGGCGAAGCCGCGGGCGGAAAGCTAGGAACCAATAATTCTATAATATAATTATGTTAACATCCTTCTGCCAGATATCCCGTAGAGGGAAAAAACATGTTTAATGTGACAATAATACACAAAATTGTTAAGGATAATATTATCAGCTAACGTTTTCGATTTTTATCCTTATCTAATATTTACTCGACATTGGTGTTGGCTTCATCGAAGCGGGGCAAGGTGAAGATGTACATTCGTAATCGACCTTCTCAAAATCCCTCAATTTACTTTTTAGCAATATATACAAATAAAAAAACAAGTGTCTGTTTGTAATTACAAAATAACAGCTTTTCACTAAATGTATATCGTTAATTTACATAAAAAAATCGATTTTTAAATCTCTAGAACGACAGGACCGATTTTAACATAACTTTCACTTGCGGATAGCTGATGATATAAGAATAATAAATAACCCAACTACTTGTTTTAGACAAGGTTCTCCCCGCTGCGTAACCCGCAGGTAACTATGATCGCGAGGAACACTGCGGGGCTCAGCTATTTTTTAATATTTCAAAACCAAGATATGTATACTATGTCATTTGCACTGAATTTCCAGCACTAGTTATGCAGTAACCAGTACAAAATTTGATAAAGTGCCACAAAGAAACATGATTTACTTTTAAAGTTACGAATATTCACGAGTTTATTACTCAAATCATCTAATTGAAATTATCATTAAATAAATTATTACAATTAGAAGACATTAATAAAATTCCGGTTTTTATCTTTAAACAAGTCATTATTACATTACATAGGTATATTTTATACAATTCACAGCGAGCCTAATTAAATAAATACATAAATATTAATATGCTACATAAAACGCCGTTAATTTAAGTCCAAATTGGGGATTTTCTGTATCTGCGTAAGCATGTGTAGCGGAACAAGCCGGATAATTTAATATTTCGGATAGAAGAAACAAGAAGATCTAAGACAGAGATAGAGAAGAGATGATAACAAAGGGGAAATCCAGATTAGAAATTTCAAATCCTATACAACATCTATAGTTAAAAGACTAAAATTTTATAAAAGATTTCAGCTTCTTACAGATTTCCAAAAATAAAAGAAAGGACACAAGAATCAACATATTCGACCCTAGCTCTCTACCTCGCTTAACCGGGGCGTAATTACAATTTATTAGGCAATTGGTTACGAATTATTGGACGGGTATTGGTATTTACACCGGGTCACCCTCTCACAAGGATAAAGGTACATTAAAATAAGATTCGATGTCAGAATGTAATCGATTTGGATACGCCCTGTTTTGTCCCAAGATGCTACCTTGCAAAATTCGAAGGCATTCCCTTAGATATCGGTGCCAAATTATTGTAAATTAAAGTTATTTATCTGTGTAATTTTTTTTATATTTCTGCCTGATGGAAAGCATGATTAGAGTCCAGGAGTAGGGGTCACCATCCTCATTGTGAGTTTATACAATGCAGCATGGTGACCCACACCATGACGGTTTAGATAGATGTTTCTACATGATTTTCACGGCCAGCAGTGTTCATTTAAAAGGTTTATAACGGTTTATAGCGGCTCCACCCGCGTGTATCTCGATTATTGCAGTAAAATGTAGCCTATGTGTTATTCTGATATATAAGCTATATTACTGTAAAGTTTCATCCAAATCCATTCAGTAGTTTTGCGTGAAAGAGCAACAAACATACATATATACTCACAAACTTTCGCGTTTATAATATAATTAACATATAAAAATATTTAAAACAACAATTAGCAAATATTTGTTAGCCATGGCTCATGTACCTATACACTTCCCATAGACAGTTGCATCTCTAGAGACAAGAGAGACCTTTTTTTTATTTATAAGACTGCAGATGTTACTCTACTCTGCCTGAAAGAAATCAGGAGTGGAATCGAAGAATAATGGTCACCATACGCATAGTGAATCCATACAATGCAGCATGTTGACCCACACTATGGCAGGCTATAGAGAAGCTTCTGCATCATTGAGCTTCTGGCCTCGAACTCACTAATGAAACAAGACAGCGCAAATGCTGTCATTTTAGATCAGCGAGACTCTTCTACATTTGAGTGGTACCCCTCCTTTCTGTGATAAGAGAGAGAGGGGGGGTACGGGTCGTATAAAATGTTGCCTCTGGTAACCCCACTAAGGGCCACAGCACATTAGCTACTTTTAGCATCGGCGATCGGCAACTAGTCGCTTTTTAGAAGCTAAATACGGCAACCGAACACTCTACACCGCACACTTAAAAACGCCAAACACGGAGATTGAGTCGCTTTTTAGAAGCGCGACACAGCAGCTGAACGCTACTCTCCGCACACATTCGGATGCCGGTAGCATCGATTTGGCATCTGAGCAGTCGCTAAAACGCGCGTTTCCGATACCGCGATCGAACGCAGGATGTCGCTAAAACGTGATGCAGCATCGATGCAGTCGCCAAATCGCCGATGCTAAAAGTAGCTAGTGTGCTGTGGCCCTAAATCGGTAAACAGCGACTAAAATGGTACACATTTATATAATATTGCAGTATCTACTCACCCGGTTGTAATTTCTAAAATATTTTATGTCAAAATCTTCGTCCATAGCTCCTTGCAATGTAATGTTTCGTCAACAAAATAATACACAATTATAAAACTCTCTCCCTTGCGTTTATTTTCAGTGATTGATAATACAAGTAACAGTTATCTGATAAGCACACATTGGTAATAGCCGAGCGATAAATTTTCAATCTAGAGATAATGAAACCCGCGAGTACTGATGGGCGTTTAGTTTGTTTTAAGTAAAGTATTTACAGCTAAACTGCTTAGCCGATTTGGATGAAATTCGCAATGGAGATCGTTTCTTTATTGATGAAGGACTTAGGCTATTTACCACGTTAACCGAAATACAAATATCTCGAACAAAAGCTAGTGACTTATAAAATGACAATGGAAATATGATATGCAGGCGAGAAAGAGTTTGACAGTGTGGACAAATTTTGGGACTATGATGACTATAAGACAAATTACGTATGAAGATATTTTCATATATTTTATTTAGGATATATATTTCATACTCAATAGATGTGTGGCTTTTTCCTCAATTTATAACATTTCTGTCATGAAAACGCATAAGCATAACACTAGAATATTTTTACACCTTTTAAATAAGGCTAAAATACCTATAAAATAAACATAGGAATTCCCCGATTCGTTAGTTATCAACTTATTCTAACTAAATTAACAGGACGTATAAATCCTCAACTAAGAAAGCTAACACAAATATTTATCAAACCATTACATATTTAGTGGGAGTGAACTGCGCTCCACGTTTCCCCATTTGACCTCAGTTAATCCTTCGCAGGATATATTCGGGGCCCTACATGATTTGAGCCATCCGGAGTAAAACTCACATGTATACGTAATGTACATAGGCAAACTTATGTAGTCTGAGAGAGGGAAGTGATTACTCGTAATAGAGGAGTGAGTTTCCGTCTCTCTGTTAATAATTTACAGACCTTAATTATAATCTCTCGCAGAACTGTAACATTAAAATCTGCAATGCTGAACTTTGGTGTTCGTGTAAAGTTAAATAATGTAAGCTACAGAATTCTATTCTCAGAGATATTCTCAGGTTTCATTTGGTAATGTCACTCAATCACGTGATCAAAACAAAATATTAGCCAATGAAACAAGAGATAATTTTAACAAAAAGGAACCGACTTCAATGAAAAACTATTTCGAGTACCCGAATCGCGACAATTGTACCTATGATATTTGAGGAGTTCCCTCGATTTTCTTGGGATCCCATCATCAGATCTCGATATGGTCACGATGGGAGTACCCGTAAGCTATTTTAATGCAAAAATAATTTTTGAAATCGGTTCATAAACGACGAAATTATCACTGAACATAAAAAGATTCCGACGAATTGAGAACCTCCGCCTTTTTTTTTGAAGTCGATTAAAAAGAATAGAAAACGAAAAATGTTTTCAACTTGGCTAGAAGGGCTAAGCGGTGGACTGAAAAAAGGGTGATGCTAATGATCTAAGCGGTATCTTTCTGATATTCATGTCATACTTAGATCCTTTTCAGTCTAACCAAGAAATAAATCTTTTGGTATTTCGTATCTACCTTAAAGTGCAAAGATAAAACAACAAGATTTAGATTAGATATGTACAGTATCTATCGTTTAACGATAGATAGCCGTTTAAGGCACAAAATTTATTTCAATGGTTTTGTGTTCTATGGAGTAAGAGAACGTCGATTTCTTCACAACCAAAGAATGCTTCTCAAACTATCTTTCCTTAAGCTCCTAATCAGTTTTTAAAACCATTATGAAATATTATGTGTTCAATCAGGAAAAAGGTAATTACAGAAATAAAAATCGAGTGCCGTTAGCAATTGGAACGAATTTCTCCTAGCAGACTTCCCGGGTAGCGTAAATTATTACATCACAATCATTACTAGAATTAAGAAACAATCGTCGTAATTAGGTATATACCAGGTAACCTTCAAATCCTACTCGTGTGTTGTAAAATCGAAGCCGTACTTCTTTGTAAACTCAGACGTAATATCGTCTGTAGAAAATTTAATTAAATTCATAATGATATCCAATTAGATATATAACAGTATTTACATGAGAATTACTATGTAGTACTGATTCTGATGGTGATTCAAATGATAGTATGTATATGCCGTGTGGTGACAAATAATAAATACAATAGAATTAAAAAACTGCTCCTTATTTGCAGTCAGTTAAAAATATGGTGTCACCACCTCTATTTTATTGGACTCTTCATCCAACATGGTCTTTCGAGCCAACAAAAACAACAAGGCGTGCTATATCTCCCCCAAATGCTATGGTATTGGTATTGCTTTACTTGCGAGGGTGATAATTACCGACAGGATGTAAGCTCTTGTTCATGTCAGTTTCTGGTTCGAAATTCGGTAAATCTTTTAAGCTGCTTACATGAAATGATGATTTTGTTTAAATTTAACATTTGTAAGGTTTACGCGCACTAAATACGATCACAGGTCAAAATACTTATACGTGTTATAAACACGTAAAATTTTAAGACGTATTGACCATTTTTTTTTCATGTAGCTAATAAATCAAGCACCTTAAAATAGCAGCCTCATAGATTTCAATATGTTTTAACTTAATTGAAGTACTAAGAATAAAAGTTTTACATGTAAATATTTGGTTTGATTGGAAACGACGAAACGGGAAACGACAAACCTAGATATTAGTTTGTCGATCGGTCGTCAGATAACATTCATTTACTACAACTCGTAGTACGTAATATACAAATAAACAGTTTATTACTACAGATTATTATGTTGTACATGAGCAATTAACTATCGTATCGACACTCTTTTAGGTATGCTTTGTATGTTACTAGGCCAGCAAATTCTGCCCTACAGCCCAGTTTACATATCAGTTTCATCAAACTTCAGTCAGTGAGTTGTTTGTCTGTATGTCAATTAGTTGTATACCTGTTTTAAGACTTTCGCGACTTTTACACATACTTATGGTTTTTACTGTAAACGGGACTTATTCGCGATAAAATTAAAAAGGTTAAGATTCTTTCTATTTTGCCCCTACACACCACACTTATGACATCTGCACGCCTTGTTTCATCTTTCCGAGCGGTATATCCCGTTCGAAACGTCAGAAAATATAAGGTATCGTAACCTTTTTAATTTTATCGCGAATAAGTCTCGTTTACAGTAAAAAAACATAGTTGTATACCATTATTTTGTTTTCCCTACCAAGATTTATCTTTTACCTTTGTCTCGTCAGCCCCCTCGGCAAGTTGCAAACGTTTTTCGCAAGTTGCAAACGTTTTTCGCAAGTGGCAAACTTTTTTCGTTTTCTATTCTATTCTCAATTCTCTTGTTTCAGTGACTAATGTCACTCAGTCAGGTGATCAAAACAACATATTAGCCACTGAAACAAGAGAACGTTTGCAACTTAGCTAGGGGGGCTGATAACAATTAGGTCTCAGATAAGTTGGCGTGTTTAGGGTCATATATTTTTTTTTTGCCAAATACTGTGCAATGTTACAGATAGAACCAAACCTAAGATAAAATTGCAAAAATCTATAACGAACAGTTGAGATTTGGTTACATGAGTTTGTCACTTGTGTAACTGGTTAAATAGATTAGTTTTTTTTTATTCTCGAGTGATTCTTAAAGCAAATGATAATTATTTAGGCTTTCTTGCACAAATTTCTTTTCAAACCCTATTAGAAAAGCATTTAAAACAATACATGAATATTTAAAAAAAGACAAAACACACATCGTTAAAATACGTCTCATTGTTATTATCCAACTAATGTGTATTTTGATGGTTTGATAAATATAACATCAGCTTATCGGTTTTTGGCCAAAATCTTACTTAATTTTTCGTCTATGTTATGTTTATGTGTTATATACCCTTGCTCACCTCACTTGCAAGTTAACAATCTTTCCTCGTATTTACATACCTATCTAGATATAAACAATTAATTAAAATTGAAGAGTCTTTTTTTAGCACGTAAAGCTGTCGGTCCCGGTTGTCATGAACATCTATGGCAATCGTTATTGGGAAGTCAGTGCCCTCAAATATATTGACAACTAGTTCAATCTTCGAATTTCAGTTCTCCCTTAGAAACTGAAATTCAGGTAAAACCGGTTGAACTAGTAGCCGACCCCAAATAAACTTGGGAATAAGGCTAGGAAGAAGATATAGGTAGGCCAGTGAGCTTATGATAACTTAAACTACTTTTTTAAAATTAATTTCTAGATATAAAATTACAAAATATGCAAACCCACACTAGAGGGGGTATATCTTCCAAATGTGACATAATTTATGGATGGCCCTTTAGTCATCCCACAATCCATCTGATTACATGTCCATGGCCAACTGACTCTTAGTCAACTTAGCGTTGGTCTGAAAGTGGCACGCGAGTGTATTTTGATTTCAATCATTTATTTTGTAAATCATCTTATTTTAACATGCAGGTTTAAAATGGTACTCCTATTTTGAACAAAATACCCTCCTGGCTAATAAACGGTGTACATTACTCATAAAAAGTAAAACTTAAAACAACATACATAGACCGTATGTTAAGTATAGAGTTTGCGGTGGCGCATCGATGCGTGGACGCACAAAATAAACAAGTTTCTATATCGGTCCGCGACCGGGCCCCACCCACGTGGTACATATCAATTTTTTATTGCGACACGTGCTATCCCCGCTAAGGGTATTTTTAAATTGACAATCAACAGTGGGCAGAGACTAATTTATAGTTTTGTTTTGAAATTCGGTCCATCCGTAAAAATGCATAATTATATGCGCACATTCTACCTTGAGGCTTGTCTTACTTAATCGGAAATTACAGTCAAGGCATTATTTCTAATTATTTAATTGTTTATGTAATGCAAATTCTTTTACAAACATAAACTAATTATAATGTATTGTTATTTTAATACACTATCACTGCTAAAGGCTGTTGATAATTAATGCGATATTATCGCGTTTATGAACTAAAATAGAAATAAATAGCTATCGGAAACGTAATTTATAACCTATTAGAAGCTTTATTTATAAGGGCGAGTAGTGTTGGATGAGTATGAGGTCGTGGCTTCAATTCCCAGTCACTCATAATTGTGAAATGAGGACAACAAAATCTTGTGTATTGCCCATAACAGTCAGTCCTATTCTGTAGTCTGTGTAATTGCGTCACATTGTCCTAGTTCAGGCTCTGGGCAGATCTAGTTTAGTTTAGGACTTGTTTTAACTAGAGATAGGTTATTGAGAAAGGCCGTAAGGACCCTACAATATTATAAACAAACCGAAATATTACAAAAAAACAATATATATTACAAACAAGCGTGTGTGTTGGTTATCGCGTTAAAAAGTAGTGTACCAAATTTAATTAAAATGGGTTCAGTAGTTTTGGTGTAAATGCGCGACAGACACCAGGTAAATACGCAGTTATAATATTAGTAAGGATGAAACTGTACCCTACACCCAACAGATATAATTTCAATAGTGCAAAAATTACATACATGTTATTTGTTTTCCTATTCGTTATGACGTCAATACAATTTAATTTACCTATGTTTTATCTCTGTTCAGATACTTGTGCTTCAAACGGACAGATTATTTTTGAATTTGTTATTTAGACAGATAACAATTAATTTCGTAATTCCGCTCTGTATTTAGATAAGTTCTGTTTTGGGGATTATTTTTCATTAAAGACCCTGCTCGAGTTCGTACAGTAATCTTTATTTTTTTTATTATACAGTTACAGTTCTCTTTTGAAAAACTGATAATTCCGATAAACCGCTTGAACTGGTAGCCGATTGGGGATATTAAAGGCTAGGAAGATTAAGACCGAGTGTAAATGAAAGTATGTTTAGGCTTTACTAACAAAAGTGTGTATACAAGCATAGCTAATGTGTATAACACATATAATCACGTATTTTGTGACGTGAGCAGCGAGAACTAATGGCGAAGTACTATGAACTTTCTCCGCTACCGCCATTGGAGGCAGCTATTTTAAATGACAATTGAATACGTAATAGCTTGAACTTATACTGCTAAGGAGAAGGTGGAAATGTCGAATGTCATTTGATAGATTTTAATATAGAATTTTGCAATATAGGGATGGGTGGACTAAAACCGCACGTCGTCTCAGTTACTATTAGCCGGGGAACCAGTTGTACCCTAGAAAGGAAATCCCTGGAACCCCGACGTACCTCGGGCCATCTACCTACGGCTTGTAGATGGCCCTCTTAATAGTAATAGCGCATGGCGCATCCACCCCGGCCTGCTTCTGCTGGTATGACAGATGGCCTCACCTGTCACCCCCAGGCACTCTACTCTGTCTGGTGGAAAGCATGAATAGAATGCAAAATGGAAAAGTAGATCATCATCATCAACAGCCTTAAACAGTCCACTGCTGGACATAGGCCTCTCCTTGAAAAGGAGGTATTGGCCTACTATACCACGCTGGCCAGATGGGTTGGTATAGGGTTGGTTCCGCGAAGCCGCTCACCGAGCCACGATGGATCGCTGGTCGGTCCGGCTGGAGACTCCACGTGCTGGCTTCGCCACCGTAGAGGCGCTTCAGCTGGTCATCGGCGAATGGGCAGTGCGGCAGCACGGGACCCTTACATTCCGACTGACGCAGGTTCTTTCCGGGCATGGTTGCTTCGGAAAGTACCTGCACTCGGTCGCCAGGAGGGAATTGAGTCCCGCCTGCCACCACTGCGACTGCAGTGAGGATTCGGCTCATCACACGCTGGCAGTCTGCCCCGCATGGGAGACGCAGCGCCGGGTCCTCACTGCAGTCATCGGAGGGGATCTCTCGCTGCCGGCCGTCGTTCGTTCCATGGTCGGCAGCGAGAGCTCATTTACCGCGGTCGCAACCTTCTGCGAGGACGTAATCACGCAGAAGGAGGCGGCGGAGAAGGCCCGGGAGGACGACATCCAATCGGACCAGATTCGCCGCCGGCGACTCGGGCGGCGGAGGCGCGAACATCTGCGCCTCATGCCACCTTGTGGCCGCGGGTGGACGGGACGGGTTTTCCCTCCACCCGCATTATGTGGCCAGCCGCGAGGGGGCGGCGTCGGTGTGTGCCGGACGCCGCCTAAGAGAGGGTCGTCAAACAGAGACGGTGCCCGCATCAGGAGCGGGCAGGCGCTGGAGAAGTTCAGAAGGAGATCCCACCCTGGACTTCTCCTACTCCTAAACGGAGAAGCGCGGAGTGGGCACACTGTGTGTTTTTTAGTCGGTTCAAGTCCGACACACCACCCCGCCGTAACCCCCGGTGGGGTGACGGTCCATGATGATTTTTCACACATTAAAAAAAAAAAAAAAGGGTTGGTTTCAAGTTTTCCTTCTCTTTGCATTGATGTTGTCTTGTGTAGTTTATCCCTTAGTTGCCTTTTACGACACCCGCGGGATGAATAGGAGTGGTGACTCTGTATTCTTAATCCGTCACCACACGGACGACGACGGAAAAGTAGATGTTTATATTATAATAGCTTTCACTTCTAATCTAAATCGCAGATGAATAAACTGCAATGTGTATAGCCTATGTCCGCCATTGTAATTTTACGTAACCCGCACAACGAGGCACTTTTAAAAAAATGTCCCTGATTAGAGTATTGAACTAAAAATGTGTCTGTGTGGTGAGGGATCCCAAGAGTGTTTGAGATTAATGAGTACAGATTGTAACCACCGCCTTTCGTCCCATTTGTGTCTTAAGAGGCGACTAACAAAACAGACAATGCAGGACAACATTACTACAAAAAGAAGGAAAACTCCAAATATACCTGTATGGGACTAGTAGACCTTCTTTCGAAAGAAAGCCCTTAGTCCAGCAGTGGTCCATTAAAAGTAATACTATATTATTATATAACTTTACAAAAGGCCGTTTATTTGAATTCTATCGAAAATAAAATACCTAAATATTTTAAGGTATAGGTAGCTACTCAAATATGATAAAATCATAACTCGGATAACACACACATACACATGAATTTATCGCTCTACGTAAGTTACTATCACGATAAAACATGATAGGCTAGAATATGACTATTTCAAATGTGCGTATTTTTATTCTTTCCAAACGTGTGTCGGGACATTTGGCTTGTGAGATGTAAAAAAAAACACAACTATCTTCTAGGTCAAAGAATGTTCATAGAAACTACTGCTACATAATGATGTATTAATTTGATTTATGTTTAATATTGATACAAACGAATTGAATCTTGGCAGAAAATGTGATTATTAACCATATAGTAAATCCATACTAATTAATATTATTTCTACGGAAATAATATTAATTATCATGGAACGCGAAAGTTTAAAAGTTAATCCATACTAATATTATACACAATAACTGTTTGTCCGTCTGTTACGCTTTCACTGCTAAACCCCTGTACCGATTTCTTTGAAAATAGCATGTAGATAATTTGATTCTCGGACATAAGATATCTACTCTTTACCGCGATGTTTGAAGTACCCGCGGACAAAAGTTAGTTATCACTTTAAAAAAACATTTTAATTGCTTAAACAATTCAAATCAAGTATTTTTTATGTAAGAGCTATATTAGATTATACTAATCAGAATGCATTTTCATATCTGACAAAAACAACGATTCTTCTTTAGTTTGATGTTAACATCTAATTGATTATTTATAATCGTAAAATCATATAATTCATAAACTTGTTTGTAATACACTTTAAAAGCAAAAGATCTAAGTTCAAAATCACATAAGATATTGATGCTCATTATAAATTACGTCACCAAGAGTTACGCATTTCTTTCTTCCTAACCATATCTTGTGTGCTCTGACACGTGCTATAAAATTTGCAGATGTATTTCAATATCGTTTCTTCAAGACACACTGACACGTGTATGGTACATCTGTTCTTGCCAAAAGAATTGAGAAAATCTATGGTAAGGAATTCATACGGCCAATACAAAAAAGTTATCTAAAATCCTTTTAATTCTAAATACCGTTTAGATGTTTTAAGTGTCTTAAAAGTGCTTTCGAATCCTGTAACTCACCTTGCTGTACATTTTTTTTTATTACATCAATGCAATTGGTTTGCCAACTAATAAAAACGAATAAATTAAATAAACAAAGACTACTTTTTTCTTATATTAAGTTTCTTCTCATGAGGGCATGCCGAAATGTTAATAATTCAGGAAGGCAAAATGAATTTATTATGCGTTAAAAATTAACCAAAGCTAACTTACCAAAGGCATGGCGGGTTTCTGTACAGGTGGCTGAGGTGGAGGGCCTCTTGTTCTTATATCACTTGGCTGTCTTCTAACCGCTGGCCTCGCCGGCGGCGGTTCTCTAGGTAACTCTCTAGCTTCCCTTGTATTTGTGTCTCTGTCACGGCCAGCTAGCGCTTCTGACAATGCTGCAGACAATGCCCCGAAGTTCGACCCTCCTGATGGCGCTGGAGGCATCGCCGGCCTCGTCTTCTCTGGTGATTTCTTTTGTAGAGGTTGATTCGGTTGTGGTGGAGGAAATCTAGGTGCGTCTACCTTTACTTGGCCATTTGGTGTGTTGGAGCCTAAAAATATATTGAATATTTAATTTACAAGAAATTACACTGTTCTAGGAAGATTTTAGCCTGTAATGGACTGGAATTAACGTTGTCTATTAACTATAGATGCGTGTTCATGTCCTGGGCCTCTTGTCCTAAAAAATCCGTTAGTAATGCATAAGACTTTCTCGTTACTGTTTATTGTCAAGGAATATTTTTTTAACGTGATTGCCAAACTTTGCGTGTTGGAAAGCATAAGCACAATCCAAGAGTGGTCACCATCCTCATTGTGAATGCACAATATGGCAGCCCAGTGAGATGCTTTTGTATCACTGGGTCTCCGGCCTCGCTCTCACCAACGAAATACAACAATACGAATACTGTCAGTTTTAGGATGGTCTTCTATGCAAGGGTAAAACCGCCCTGGTCGAGTCGGCCCATTTGTGATAGTACTTTCTATAACCTTTAGCTTTTGAGCAATCCTGATTAAAACTATTTCTGCGTATTAAAGTATTAAAGGGCTAGTCATTATCATTTATTATCTTTACGAAAGGAGGTGTCGATATTAAACTGAAGAAAAGCATGTTTAATCAGTGATGTTTTCTGTGACTCTATACAGTGGAATAATTCATCTGTCTTTGTCAGATCTTGTTTCATGTTTAATAGGTAACGTCATTAATTTTTTAAGGTTCCGTAGTTCAAGACTCGGAATCCTTAGTTTCATATCCTCGATTTATCGTCTAAACGGTTAGTGCTAGAAAGGTGAAACTGCATGGCTATTTGTTTTTATACCGTCGACAAAGTACTACAATAAAATCACGAAATATATTTTTATTTGGGGTAAGTACCTCCCAGACACGTAGTGTGGATTTTATTTTTCTTGGGTCTATCTCTCCGTGTGGGGTATCATTAGATACGTATTTTAAAACATTGAGAGATTGCTAAGCCAATTTTTTGATTATTTTATCCTTTTGCAAGATGTTCGACTTCAAAGGCCATTTTTCTTTATTAAAACTGAGCTTCCCCTCTCTCTTAAAAGTTAAACGGCAGGCTCAAAAAAATTAAAAAAAAATCGTGTTGATTGTGCCCATGATGAACTTAAAAGGAAAACTATAAAGGCTTAGATAAATTTCTTAGTTCAGGAGTCTAACTTGTAAAATAACGAAATAAACATAACAATTATATTATCTATTGGACACGATCTTAAATCTACGTGCCATTATGGATGATAACGGATCCCTATTCTACGCGTGGCCTGACACGCACCTATCCGATATTTTTAATTTGGTACTAGGTCACGTCAACGTAGTGCCAGAATTTATGACATTGATTACTACAGGTATTTGGAACAAACATTAATGTTAATTGTAACTAATTATTAACATACATCAACCACATACAATAATATATGTACATACATAATTTAAACAAAGGTACATTAATTATTCGCATTTTTTGGATGGAATGACGAATGTCATATAAAAATAGCAAATTCTTCTATTGTGCTTAAATATATTTACATAATTTGAGCAAATAATCCAGTTACAAAATAAAATAACTATTTACATTCATATGCCAGAAGGGAAAGATATATTGCTTAAAAATTGGTATAAGTGTAACTGTGCTGGGCACAAAATCGAAAAGTCTAATGGGCAAGAAAAGTTGGAACAGTGCTGTTTTTACACATTTGCCGCCCCAAAGCTTTAAATTTTTTGCCGCCCCTACTGACTTCTGAAATTAGTAACACTGTTCACAATAAAGTCAACTCCCTTTTTTAGGAAATAATCTAGTTACTAAATTCTTTTTAAAACTTTTTTATCGTCGACACAGTATTTATATTCCAAATTCAAAAATGATCTTTGAAAAAAAGCTTACTTTTTTTCTGTACCTACCATATATTTTTGAGCCAGTCGGCCGCCCCCCTAATTTTGCCGCCCCAAGCTTCAGCTTTTTCAGCTTCTATGGTAAATCCGGCCCTGAGTTGGAAGGTTCAATAAAATATGGGTAGGTAGGTAGGACATCAGAGAGGTAGCTAGAATTAGCTGGGTACAGGCAGGGTGAGACATGGAGACATGGAAAATATTAGAGGACTCCTACACTCACAGAGGGGTTCAAATATAGAAACAGTTTCAAGCTTATAATTCTAACATAACCATTAACATGAAAACTAACCCTAATTATAAAACAAAAATTATACTCTTGTTAATATCTCGAATAATGTTATATTATGACTGATTTTACATTAAGAATATTTGGATTTATTATTTTACACATTAGATATTTTTATGAATGTAATAAAAGGGGTTCATAGTGTAAATATTTATATTTATTTATCTGCTAAGTGTTGATAAGAAATTAGATACATCCAAAAACAAACTGTTATGTGGTATATGAAGCCTATTTATGTTTAATTTATTAGCATGTTGACAAACTAAGTTCTATGCCTGTGTTATGAACTGGAAAACATCAAGCATTGCTCATCTAATACTAGCGATAGGCCTTCTGTAGAAATTTTGGCATACTATACTTAGCTCGCCAGATGGGCTGGCATAGGGTTGTTTTCATATTTGTCTTTTTGTGCAGTAATCCCCACAGATACCACTAGTTGTTGACTATCTCGGACTCTGACCGACTAAAACTGCATGTCGTCTTAGGTACTATGGGCCGAGCAACCAGGTATACATCGGGCCACCTACAGCTCCTAGGTGGTTCACTTCTGAGTGCGAACACGGTACTCCTTTTTTTTCTCCCCAAGAGGGGGCGAGTAAGCTCCATAGTGCTCAAGCCGTCACCCGGACGTGCTTCTGCTATGGTGGCTGTTGGCCTCACTAGTCACCCCCTGGCATAGGCTTATGGAGGACAGAGATTGTTTCCCGATCCTAGTATTCCTGGGCCTATTTAATTTGTCCTACACTTTGTCCCCATTAGTCGCCTCTCACATACCTATTTGCTTAATAGGGGCAGTGACACTATATATCCTAATCCTTGATAAATAGATAAGGTAAGTAATGATTATTTAGATAATTGTGAATAAAATAGAAAATAGTCAAGTCTCCAATGACAGCAATTTCCTTAAGAAACTGACAAGGTAGCATTATCTACCTAATTTGGTGAGTAGCAAAGCAAATTTTTCAGAAGACAAAACATTTTTTTCTGAAAATATTAAGCAAATTGTGACCTATATTTTGAAAAGGAAATATAGTACAGGAGTCACTTTGGTAGGTTTATATTATATAAAAACAAAATGAAAATCATAAATCAATCACACCCAGTAAGAAAACAAATAATCATGTTCATCACACAATTATAAGCCATGAATAGGAATAGAAACTGTGACCCAGGTCCATCAAGACAGTGTAGCTGTGCTATGAAAACTATAAAATATAAAATACTGAGCTCTGAATCAAATATTTGCAGATAGTACGAACATTTGGTATCAACTGGGGACTCATGAGACCTCAAGCACAGGAATCACATAAGTTACTATTGCAACACCAAGGCAGTAATAAAAATACATTTTCAATAGTATTAATCTCTAGATTCATAAATATTTATGACAACATTAGGTCAACTCAACAATAGGCGAGGATCAAACTAAGTGGAGTGCAAATGCAGAGGCCTATGTCCAGCAGTGGACTGTGAGACGCTGATGATGATGAGGTCGTAATTTTAACTTTTTCAATTTGTGATGTGATGTTTTGTGATGTGATGTTTTGTGATGTGATGTGATTATGGTTTTTTTTGTATTCATTTTGTTCTCATCATGTAGAAATATTTAATTTTATGGTGAACCTAATCATTTTAATAATTAGATACTACCTAAGTACCTTTAATATCTTAGTAATTAGAATACATTACCCTAATTACATTAGCTTACATTTAGAATCAGATGGCTGAGTGTAATGAACTTTATTAGTAAAATTGGGTACCTTTCTAGACTTTATCAATTCCGAGATTACTTAAGAATGGCAAGTAGATCGACAATTTTTGACTGACATCGGACCTCTGCAAACCTGAGGGTGAACTGAATTTGAAGGTTGAACTAGGTAGAAAAAAATAAAAGGTGCTGTAAAATTAGGTACCTATATTTTAACTTATTCTTAATTTTTTATCATGATGATGTAGAAGAATTATAACTAGTTCTCTCATCAAAATTATACATAGTTGCTTCTTCTAGGTTTACTTTATACAATTAAATATTATATTAATCTCATCATAATTATTTCTACACATAAATTTACATAATCCTATTATCAACTTGCAAGTTGTATTGATTTCACACCTGATCTATGTGAGTACAAGGTCAATACACAAGAAATATATATATCCTATAAGTTAATCTTGGTTGTAATTGTGTCTTACCTGGCAGTTTACCCGTCGATCTTAACTTTGGCATACCACCAGCAAACAGACCTCCTAAAGCTGGTGGTCCACCACCACCACCATTTTGCAGCTGAGCACCAGATCTAGGTGAACTACCGCCTGAAGATGCAGCACTAGACACATTTGACACTTTCCCAGGTATGTAGGGCCCACTTTTATCCACTGTATGAGTCTTTTTTAAATTGGTGCCCTGTCTTATGGAACTTAACAAAGCACCTCTATCATCACTTGAACCCTTCGAACCTTTAGAAGGCCCTCCAAACAAGGGCGGAGGCGGGGGCCCTGGTGGTGGCGGGGGCCCCGGCGGAGGTGGTGGTTTCGGAGCCATCAGTGTACTTTATTAATAAACACGGTCACCAAGTGCCATCAGCTAAAGACAAACTAACGTCGTGCTGTCGACCACTTCAGTGTTAAGAGTAACGGCTAAGCGTATATTGAAGACTATTCGCGTACGTTTTGGCACGTGATGACAACACTTAATGCACAATCCGTCACTTCATTTCGATACATGCTCATTTACATAAACTATTGAAGAACCTTGCCCCAAAAGATTAATCATTATAGGAAGTACGTAGACACTAGGAATTGTTTTTACCGAGTTCAACTAATTTATCTAAGTAGACAAAGTTTGTTTGGCAAACATCGATCACTAATAGTTTCAATTTAATTTGATAGATAAGCAACTAGTTCGATTACAAAATTGCAAACGTACAGTCACCACAAAGTACTAAACTCAATGTATAATAAACTCAGCCCAGGATTGGGAGATTTTCAATAATTCACAAATGGCCGACCACAATTGTCAAAACTATTTCACAGATAATAAAATGTGTGATACCCACATGAAAAAGTAGCAGTATGGTAGGATGTCAATAGTTTCTTGTTTAATTTAAAGCCAGAATTGAGACAGACCCAATAAATCTTACCAACAACAAGGACGTTCTACCTTATTAACTTGATAAATTATCTTAATGCTTTAGGTTAGCAGTTATAGCCACCCAAATATTAATCGAAATAATTTTACTCTTCCACATTATATATATGATTAAGTACTAAGTTCTTTTATGTAACTCTATAATATGGTGTGCAAATAAAGAGATCCACAAAGAGATCTATGACAGCGAAACAGATAAGAAAAATCAACACTAATGTAAATTAAAGATGTTTACATTTATCATCATCTATAAGTGGCGAGCAATGGGAGAGGCCTATGTCCAGCAGTGGCCTGCGATAGGCTGATGATGATAATAATTAATGTAAGGAACTTTATTGAAACTGAAGAAAAAATCTCAATGAAAAACAAAAATCCGGTATCACGAACTCTTAGTCAAAGAAGAATTATTATATAGGTACAAGACAATACCAAATGAAACAGATGTGATTTTCATCATTTTCAGTCTATTTAGTCCCTAAACATTTTCGTGTACCATTTAAGTTAATATAGGTTTATTATGACTCTAATAATGGCCATGCAATTGGAAGAAATGGGCATGTTTGAGCTGTACCCGCTCTCAGTCTTTATGTTTTAACCATCATCATCAATATTAAATCACATCATCATCCAATAAAATCGTATATACTGCGTTTATAAATTATGTCGTTTTTCTTCATAAACTAAACGTTTGTGGTTGAAATTTCAGTGTTGGATATGTTTCTATCAAGTCGACAAAGTGCTACAATAAAATCATGAAAAATATTTTTATTTGGGGTACCTCCCCTACACGTAAAGTGGGGATGATTTTTTTTTCTCGCGTCTACCCCATTGTATTGAGTATCGTTAGATAGATCTTTTCTTCTTAAAACATTGTGAAGTTGCCAAAACGATTTTTTTATTTAAGTATACGTTTGCGAGTTATTTAACTTTAAAGCGCATTTGTTTGTAAAAACAGGGCGCATTTAACATCTAAACGACTGGCTTGAAAAATCCAAAAAAATAATGGTGGTCCATGTGATGAACTTTGAAGGAAAACTTCAAATGCCTTAGATGGCTTTGTTAGTTCAGAAGTTATAATGATCTGCCTTGTGAAATACAATTGCTTGGAAAACTTCGTACAAGTATAACAAAATAATAAGTCAACATAACAATTATCTGTTGGACATGATTTTATTTCCATTTGCCATTGTATATGACTATTCTATGCGTGGCCTGACACGCTCTTGCCCAATTTTATTTATGTCTACAACTTCTCAGTATCATATCCAGAAAGAGCCTTTCTGGGCTTCTGTTTTCGTGGCGATTTACATATTTTGTCCGCTTAAATATCTGAGGGTATTATCCAATAAATAGGTAACTACTTCTAATGTAATATATAAAGAAGAGATGGTACATATAAAGCAATATTTCACATGGATCTTATTCTTCTCTTAAAGCTGCCCTTATTATTTTTTCCAAGCTCTGACGTATCAATTTACCTGTGGCGGACGTGGCTTATAGTTACTGCAGTAATAATGTCTATTTGGACCAAACATAGACTTAAAATTAACGTGGTAGTAAGTAGAAACAGATAAGGTGTTATATTTTATTGTATACACATCCCACATATAAGCAGCAAGATTGTTACTTCTGTAAATCTAAAATAAGGGGGTAAGGTACACATGTGTAGGAGTTAACTATTTTACAACGAAATAAATTGTATTTATTAAACTTATAAAGTGGATTCAAGACCAAAATCGATCTTGGTTTTATAATAAAAATAACAACCAACAGATACAATTATTTATCTTCTAGATATCTAAAAAACATAATATCACATCCCGCGAGTAAATTAAAATTCTCTATGAACTTCTATATCATGACTCGTTGCATCAAGATTGAAGTATTAAAAATTAACCTAAATAAGCTTCCTATCAAAGAGGGTCATTTATTATAAAAGCAGCTAATTAGTAGTAGAGAGAGCATCATCCCTATACAAAGTAGTATACTTGAATAAATTTGTATCAATACTGGCTTCACTACCACCTTGTGTCAGTAACGCAGCTTCCATTGCAGCTTTTTCAGCAGCAGCGCGTTCTTCCGCAGCGATAATTTCCCTTTCTGCGTTTAATTCTTCTCGCTCTCTTGCTCGTTTATCTCTCTGCTCCATATTCTCTCTATACTTAATGAGACATTTCGATAAGTACTTGATTGGATCCGCCGGTTGATGGATTAAAACCTGGCCAATGCAATAACGCAGAGCTTTTCCTACAGCATCTTTTAAGTACTTGCAGTCCTCAGTTACGTGAGCATCACCTGGACAAGGTTCGTATAAATCTAAGTGACTACGAATACGTACCAGATTTCCTAAACCATCGTTTTCATACTCGCTTATCGTGTCTACATCGCGGTAAATATGTTTACCTTCTTCATTTATGTAATAACGCCCATAGTTATCGTAATAAAATGTAATTCCATCCCTTTCCTCTTTCACTTTTAAAAGTACCCCAAAAGAATCCATCATATATTCACTTGCAGTTGCATGAGCTTTGTAAACGCGTTGTCTTGTATTTTTGTCCAAGAAATACCGTCCACATTCATCATAATAATAAACACAATCAGGATCATCAGTTACAGGTACCAATTCATTACGTTCATTGAGCTGGTATAGCGTGTCATCATCAGGTAGCCGGTATATTTTCCTACCATGTTCATCTGTAGTGAATGTACCAAGTTCATCTGTATATTCCTCTTTTATATCAGCGGCACTTAATATTGAAATTATAGACTTATCACCCTTTTCCCCTAAAACAGCAACATCCCATAAACTACATAGGTCCGTGATTAAGATTTCCCGATTTTCCTGCGGAAGGCTATGATTGAAAATTCTAAGTTGAAAAAAATCTTCACAAACACATAGCTCGTCATCAGGTACACTATCCACAGGAATGGCTGTTTTCGTTCTAAGACTTCTTAGGTCCGTTTTTAAATTTTCCAGAGACACGATTCTTTGTTCTAAAAAATCTTTTTTATGTTTCAAAGCTAAGAGAGCTGCAGATGGTTTATCAGTGTCAGTCTCTAAACGTTTAATGCGGTCATCAAGTATACCTATTTTCTGAAATAATTTATTCATTTCTAGACTATGACCTGTTGTAAGTTGTATCATTGAACCAAGTTCTTTACCTGTTGTTCTAAGCTCATCCAGCATTTTTTGAGCAGAGTCAGTTTTTTTCGTTTTAAGTTCTTCCACAATCTGTTGCAAAGTTTTTGTCAAATCATCATTAAGTTTGGGAATATGTAGATTAACATACTTACATAGCTTCATGGATACACCATCATGTATTTTATCTAACCAGTTTAGTAATTCTTCTACCTCATTTTTCGTCTTAGTGAAAAAATCTAAGTCTGATTTTAAACATCTCATTTTCTTAGTTTTCTCTAAAAGTGACTGAGTTACATCTGAATTCATTTCACCCAGTATTTCTAAATCAGCCTGAACTTTAGATCGGTCTTCAGGTTCGAGGTCGAGCATTAGGCTTTCCACATAATTTTGAAAGCGTCTAAGGCGATAACCAAGAGCATCTACTGTATAACTTATAAATTCAGACATATCATCTCTTGTTAAATCTTTATCTAAAGATTTCTTAAAATTTTCTATTTCATTAACAGCATGTAACCAATGCAAATGATAATCAATGATGAGTTCAAGAGTACGATTTTTGTCGTTGTTCTGTAAAGCTTCACGAATAGAACATAAAGCAGTGAATATGTGGTCAGAATAGTCTTTCTTAGTTACAAAAACCGCTGCCGTCTCATAGAATTCTTTTATCTGACTAGAAATATCAAATAAAAACTCAATATCATTAAATTCTTCCATTGTTGTAATATTAAACGGACCTATCTATAAATCTTCTAGTCTTGAAATAAATGAAACGATTGAAACGTTTTATAATCTTATTCACAGACACGTTTGAATTTCCGAAGTAAATCAGAGAGACGTCTGTTCAAAATGACACTTATTTTTTTAAAACCTGCTGATGTCAGTACAATATTTAAACTCACAAAACAGTTTGTAACACTTTTTCTCTACATTCTTGTGGGGTAATGTGTATTTTAATTAAACAATTCATTTTTTCGACTGCCTTGTTGGTCTAGTGGTTAGCGTATGTTGCTGCTGATTAAGAGTTCTCGGGTTCGATTCCCGGGTTGGACCAAATATTTCTGTAGGTAGGTAATCCACAAATATTTGTTTTGGTGTCTGGGTGTTTTCTATGTATAATATGTATGTATTTACAAAAAAAAAGTATGATTATGTATTTATATCAGTTGTTTAGTACCCATAATACAAGCTCTGCTTAGTTTGGGACTAGATGATGTTGTGTGTATAAGATGTCCGAAAAATATTTTATATTTCACACGTAATATTAAAACGGTAGTCCAATCACAGCCACAGAAATTACTGTGCTTCACTGTAAGCCTTCACTGAATCGTTTTGTGTGTCTTCAAATCTCCCGAATACCTAATTTTTATGTTTAAATTAAGAAATAACAATACATAGAAAGGAAAATCTAGAATGATCTCGGTTGATAACTAGTAACCTTTAATTATGAATAAAATTATTTGTGGAACCATAACTTCACCGGCTTATCAGAATAAAACACTTATCACATCATGTTGTTTTTCAATCAGTAAAAGAACATAAAAATAATCATGATGATATTTACGTGAAGAATATCTACATCCCTCTTTCAAAAATACGTCAATATGGTTTCATGTTACGTACATACGTACTAATATTAACTAAGATCGGAAAAAAAAACATTTAAAGAGTCGTAAAATTATCCCCTTCATTTTTACTGCAATATTACTCGAATTTAAATCGCCAATTATCTACTAAAATTGGTAATAGCCGGAAAATAGTCCTAGCAACACTGTACGCGTCTACGATTTGTTTCTGAGGAGGTCGTCGATGACTTTGCGATTATACAAAATTACAAAGAAAAAGTGTGACCGTTCTAGTGCTATTTTACTGTTTATCTACGTTTTTTAGTGTAAGCATATAAATATACACATCATGGCTGGAGCGATGTTATTCGAGAGATCACGCGTCTCGTCGTCGAACAGAGAGGAAGACGTCCGTATGACCGACAAAATGGTTAGCACTGGCGAGGTGCCTGAAGATGATGAAGAAAATATAAGGGCTAAGGAACAAGGTATCTTAAACCTCGGTGAAAAATACAAGAAGGAGGGCAAAGCTAAAGAATTAGCGGAACTAATTAAAGCGACTAGGCCGTTCCTTAGTCTGATAAGCAAGGCGAAGGCAGCGAAACTGGTGCGTTCTCTCGTCGATTTCTTCCTGGATTTAGAAGCAGGCATCGGTATTGAAGTGCAATTGTGTAAAGAATGTATAGAATGGGCCAAAGAGGAGCGGCGTACGTTCTTGCGACAGTCCCTCGAAGCGAGACTGATCGCCTTGTACTACGACACTGGTATGTACACTGAAGCTCTAGACTTAGCGACGGCTCTGCTTAGGGAACTTAAAAAGTTAGATGATAAAAATCTACTAGTAGAAGTACTTCTTTTTGAAAGTAAAACTTTTCATGCTCTTAGCAATCTACCTAAAGCCCGTGCCTCACTGACGTCTGCTAGAACTACTGCCAATGCTATCTACTGTCCACCCAAAATGCAGGCTGCACTTGATCTACAGTCTGGCATCCTACATGCAGCTGATGAGCGTGATTTTAAAACTGCTTACTCATATTTCTATGAGGCGTTTGAAGGATATGATGGAGCAGACAGCCCAAAAGCTTTAACTGCCTTGAAATATATGTTGTTATCCAAAATTATGCTTAATAATGCTGAAGAAGTTGGGTCAGTTTGCAGCAGTAAGGCTGCTCTGAAGTATGCTGGTAAAGAACTAGAGGCAATGCGAGCTGTGGCAACAGCTTCTCACAAAAGATCACTCGCTGACTTCCAAGCTGCATTAAAAACATATAAACGAGAACTCGAAGAAGATGCAGTGGTAAGAGCTCACCTTGGTGCTTTGTATGACACTATGTTAGAACAAAATTTGTGTCGTATTGTTGAACCCTACATGAGAGTGCAGGTTGACCATGTAGCCCGTTGTATCCGTCTGCCAGTAGTTCAAGTGGAGAAGAAACTGTCTCAAATGATTCTGGACAAGAAGCTCAATGGTATCCTTGACCAGGGTGAAGGTGTACTTATTGTGTTTGATGAGTCCCCTCTCGAGAAGACCTATGAGACAGTCCTAGAGACCATCCACCACATGAGTAAGGTAGTTGACACCCTCTACCAGAAAGCTAAGAAACTCTCATAGAGTTGTGTAAATGTTGTTGTAGCAATTAAAGCAATGATGTATATCAAAGTAACCATAAATTTTCAGTTTAACAATTTTTAAATGAAACTATTTTTTGAATGAATTCAAAATTGCATTTGTACCACAATGTTGGAAGTGACATAGATAATTACAGAAAAATAAAAAAAATATAAAAACAGTCAAGAAAATGGGGAATTGCAATAGCCCCAGTACAAGACATGCTATTTAAAAAGTTAATTGTGTCTATGAACAACAAACTTCTTAGAAAGTTAGTACTTTTTAAAATATACTAATCCTTAATTTGATTTTTCATTTCCTTTTATTTAACAGCTAGTGGAAAATTATAATATTCTGTTTTATTGAGATAAATAAAAGGTGTTCTCCAAATAATTGTTTCATTCACCTTGCCACCCACATGTTTATTTAGCAAGTCATGTTATTTTAATATGTTGGCAAACACTGCTCTGATTCACAACAGACACACATGGTTAGAATTGAGTGCAGTTCTTAAAATAGTAGTCTTATGAAACTGCATACATGAGTTGAACTTTTAGCAACACTTACCAATGAGAACTTCTCACAGTTTATGTTTCTGTGTAAAAAAAACACCTATTTTATTGATTATGATTTATTTAATGCCCAATGATAATCTAACTGCATTGTCAGGAACTGTTTTTTTGGATTCTGAGCTTTTGTTTTTTTTTTGTTCTATTTCAAAAATGTATTTATATAAAATATAAGAAATTCGTATTTGTGTATTCTTCAATTGGTGCTTTGCAGGCTAGTAATTGAGAGAACTAGATTATACCACCATAACTATGAATTCTACTGATTTCTTAACACTTTAAGTAGGTTATTCTGGTATACTCTGGAAAAAAAAATAGTAGGTGCTGTCTGAGACACATTATGCATATGTCTGGATTGAGGGCCTAAAAATCATTTTAAGTTCTTTGAAGTTCCAAAAAATCGGTCATCTATCCAAATGTACACTAGTAAGCAGAGTTACCACTTTTTTTGTGAAAACCCCCTTGAGTCGTAATCCAAACAGTATATAATAGATATGTTAAGAGTTTACTGTGCCTGCAAAGGAGGATATCGATCTTGAAATAGCTGTTACTCAGGAACACATTTGAATCCTTCCCCACTGGACCAGGGATCTCAGATGGAGACAGCAAATATACTTATTATAGACCCCATAAGTGATTTTTCAAGTTTATCCTACATAATCATTATAACGTCGCTCATAGTACTTCAGTGACCTTATTCTATAGAAGCAGTTAGCATTGGTTTACTCTAAAAGGAATTCATTTAAGTGGTCACAAATAGCCTCGTTGGTTTCTAATACCTATATCTGGACATCTAACTTGCCATTGAAAAGTGCAGTTTGCATTTATTATGAACTCTTAATAATTGTTATATAATCAAAAATCAATCTACCGGTGTTTTCAAATTTCATTCAAATCCGTCTATTTTTCAGTTAGTAAATGTTTAAAAAAAAAGCTGTTTAGTTTTTCTTATCTTTATTTTTAAAAGACACTATAGGTAGACACTATGCAATTACTTTCTAACAACATGCTTGCTGCGAAAATATTTAAAAAATCATTGAACTTGTTATTATAGTCATATCTTCGTATATCTAAGATATAATTATTTACAAACATTTTTCTACTATTCTATTATCCGTAAATTAAATAGAATAGACTATATATAATTAGAAACTACAAGAGCACAGAAGGATAGAACAGATTTCACACGACATTTTCCAAATCCATTTAAGTAGTAAGTAAGTCGCATTTAGTGTAATAAGGCGTTGGTATTTGCCGTTACATGACGTCACCGCTGAATTTAACATCTCATTATCATTTGACTTGATTCAAGTTACGAGGTAATGTCAATGTCCGAGGACTACAAAGAACTTTCGAGAACTTTGAAGGAGAAAACATAAATTTTGATAAGTATATCAATGAGGACGCGCACAAGCGAGTTGGAGTGACGACTTGCGCAGGATGGCTGGTAGGAGCTGATTGCGAGAAGCTCAAAATCGATCAGAGTGGTATGCAATAGGAGGGGCCTATGTCCAGCAGTGGACTGGGATATGATGATACGAATGAGGGCTACGGCGAGTAAATTTGCCGCCAGAGGCGCTACTGTAGAATGAGGTCTGAAAGGCGAGTTTATTTTCGAATGAAAATTAATTCTAATTTTGTTTGTAAATTTTTAACGATGTTTAATTTTAATTAAGAGAAATATAAGGCTTTACGAACTATAGGCGTACGCGACATTACTAGATTTACAAATTATGGCTCAATGAATGTCTGCGCTTTAAAGAGCACAAAAGAGAGAGAAAGAAAATGACGTGCGAGATGAAGCGATGAAACTTTGACAGCTAGGAGCTAACTCTACAGCGGCGCCCACTGGTGAACACTAACACGCTCTGTCTCGTTTGACCGTACAGCAGCTCAAACCGAACTTTCTCGGTTTATCTTTATTATTGAATCATATTTTTTAAAACTTCATGAATATTTGCTAAAATAATTTAAATATTTAGGTTCAATAAAATATTTTTGAAATCAGTTCATTAATTACAGTTTTTATAGAATTGTTCAATATGCAACACAATAGTATATCTATGAATTTTGCATTCTGAACATCTTGCGCCAATAGTACTCGTAAATGTGCACACTCCTTACAGTGAAAACACTTAGTGCCATCTAACGAAAACATATCGAACTGTGGAGAAAGTTTTAATCCTGCCTCGCGCAATGAAGGTTACGCATATAAATATTTTGGATAATGTCTTATTTATATGGAATTTGTCAATAATATGTATGTTAACTATTTCTATTGTCATCTGTATGTAAACTTATATCTATATAACATCTAAAAGATAAGGCAGATTATCACAGACTTACTATTAGCTACGAAGTCAATTTACTGGTGTGCGTGTGTTTTACACTGCTCTTTAAAAGAGTGTATACATAGCGGCCAACAGTTGGCCACTATTTTTTTAATACTTTAGCAACTTCGGTATTATAACTAAACATCTTAAAGAACATTCATATTGAACATTTTATGTCACTTATGAGGTATATGTATATTATAGTTTTTCGATTTTCATACGTTATTCTTCCTATTAAACTCCTCGGTATCATCTGGAACATTCCACCTGGGGTTCCAGTAACCTGGAGGTGTCTTCGGCCGTTCAGGATTGGTCACGCCGCGATGATGGGAGCACTCGTTGATTTTCTTCAACATCATATCAGGATCGTCTTTGTGAAGTTCGCTGAAGAACTGTAAAAAGAATTTTTAACTTATCATCGAGTGATTTTTTGGTGATAAAATATAGTAAGCTTTGATTAGATTTCTTATAACGTGTAATAGAACTTCAGTTTGTTTGAGATTTACCTAAAAAAAATTGGAACAACTATTGCGAAATAAATAACCAAATTTTACAAATATAAACTAATCAATCATCCCTTTGAAAGAATTCATCACTTAGGGCCACAGCACACTAGCTACTTTTAGCATCGGCGATCGGCAAACAGTCGCTTTTTAGAGCTCTACACCCACACTTAAAAACGCGGAGATTGAGTCGCTTTTTAGAAGCGCGACACAGCAGCTGAACGCTACTCTCCGCACAGATTCCGATGCCGGTAGCATCTGAGCAGTCGCTAAAACGCGATGCAGCATCGATGCAGTCGCCAAAACGCCGATCGCCGATGCTAAAAGTAGCTAGTGTGCGGTGGCCCTCAATAGAGGTATTTAAGTTGGTAATATTTAATATATTTTATTTTAATGTTTCAGACATGTGACACACAACGCCATCTAATCACGAACTAAGCAGAGCTTGTACTATGCGTACTAAACAGTTGATATAAATAAATATAAACTTTATGTCGTAAATAAATATTTATACAAACAAAACACCCAGAATCTGAAACAAGTATTTGTAGATCATACAACCCTTTGGACCGACGTCAAGTCGACGGCTTACGCCCCAACTGCGCCACCGAACCAGTCAATAATGTCAAGTCAGTCAGTTTATTTGGGTTGGTTATTTTACAAGTTTATTAAACGAAATCGTTTCTTGACAATATCATTTCAACATTTCTAAAACAATCAGCCGAGGTATACTCAGGCGAGGTCGGTGACCTCAACCGATTCCTCATACTTTATGCACAAGTAATGCTATTTATATAAATAAATAAAATTAGAGTGTCTGTTTGTAATATCAAATAAACAGTGTTTTACCAAATGCATATCAAAGTATTCATGGTACTTTACATCTAAAAAGCAATATATTTAAAATATTTTGTCTGTCGGTCTGTTTGCTATTCTGAAACTAGAACTAGAACGCTGATTCGATTTTGACGGGACTTTTACTGACAGAAAGCTGAGATAAGGAGTAACTTAGGCTATTTCTAGGGTTCCGTAGTTCATGAATCTATAAGGGTTTCCGAGTCAAACTTCGGAACATTAAAAAGGTAGGTACTAACACTTATACACTCCCTGCAGGCCCATCCAGGCAGCAAACGTTTCTCGGCTCTCGTTCTTGGCCCTTCATCATCAGCTGATGCAGCTATTTTACTGTAACAAATATATTTAATCATCCAGTAGACTGAGAAAATACTAGTTGGACTTCAGAGGTCTCATAGTAACTCGATACGTCATATTACGGAGAATCTGCATAATATTTTAAATGTTTCATACTTATATAGTATGTTTTTAGTTTACTAAATAATACAAATATGTCCGAGAGAGACGAACTTATTAGCATTCCATGGATTCACCGTGCGGGTGCCGGGTCCGTCGTGTGGCAGAGGGAGAAACCCAAAGCAGTTCATAGGACTTGCGACCTAGGCGTAAGTTTAAGGAGGCCTTGAGATGCGCATCAACGCTCACCTTCACTGCCCGAGTTTCCCGCCCTGCCTAGCCAGATTTGGTAGGAACCTGTTAGTGCAGCCTTAATAGATACTCGTCCTAATATAGAACTTACTGCAATTCTCGAGAGGCCCAGGTCTTTCAGAAGGTTATAGAGCGATTTTGCTGGTATACCTCTCGCTCCTACCTCTTTCGCGTATAAATTAACGTATAAATTAGGTCTTTTGTTAGATCGTAGTATTTATTTAATTTTTATTTATAACCGAATAAAAATGTCCGAAATATAGCTATTATTTAGTAAACTAAATGTTTAGACAAGTATAGTTCCAAGTAAAAAAGATTAATCGGTAGCATTTAAAATGGTAGAGTTACGCTGATCTCAGCACTTAAAAGAACGGTCTTTAGTGCTGTGTAATTTTGTTTAATTATTTTTTGACAATACCTGTGTAAATATCAGCATCGTTACATTGTCCTCACATTTAATAAAATGCATAAAAAAATGTAACCAAAAATTTTAAAAACTATATTGGAAAAGAGTGTCCATTGAGTTTCTTGTCTGTTCTTCTCCATAGGATCTACGAATTGGAACAGAAAATTAGCTTCACGACTGACTACTTGACGTTTCAAAAGTGCCGTTGTATTGGTTTATTTGAAATAAAAATGGTTTGATTTGATTTGAATTAGATATTAGAATTAGTAGATCAACCTAACAAGACAGCATACGTGCTGCCGTATTTCATTGGTGACACAGAAAACACTCAAACTTCGAATCATATATTTGCAGATCATACATCATTACCGGAGTTGGTGACATTCTACCCAGGCGGTAGAATGTCACCGAACTATTTATGTTTTTTTAGAAAATGTTCTTCAAATATTAAAAGACTTACATTTTAACATTATCTGCGGCCAATCTGCTAATTTTTGCATCGCGCTTCAACACCGACATGCTCGCTTGAAGTTCATCGTCGTCTGGCATGTTGGTTATGTTTATATTAGCCGCAAGAGGGCGTTTAGAAGGACTGAAACAAAAACATTACGATGATTAATTATACAAATATAGTGAAATATTTAATGGGAGCTTCCTTACATGATTAAAACAGAAATTTAAAATAATTAAGCTTCGTATTAATTTGTGGAGGAACGGGAATCGTGTTCCTCCAACACAAAGGGAGGATCCTCGACCAGGCGAGGTGATCATGCCTGGCGGGCCACAGCCCAACAGTTGATGTTAGGATGTTTTATACAGGGTTTTCCAATAAGAGTGATATGATTTCTTTAAAAAAAAAAACACACTTATTGTTAAGGAAATTCAAAAGTTTTTTATTTAATGTGAAGTACAATCGATACAATTAAGTTGTAAATAAAACGTCATTCAAATGGCCTCCACGACTTCTTCTGCAGGAACGAATTCGATGAACCCAATTTTCGAGCACTTTTTCCACTAAATCATGTCGTATGTCATCAATGGCACGTTCAATATTGACTTGTAAAGCTTGAAGAGAGTCTGGTTTATTTCGAAAGACCAATGACTTCAAATAACCCCACAAGAAATAGTCTAATGGTGATAAATCACAACTTCTTGGAGGCCATTCAATATCACAATTTCTTGAAATAATCGAATCTCTAAAGTTTTCTCGCAATAATTCAATTGTTGCATTTGCTGTGTGGCACGTAGCCCCGTCTTGTTGGAACCAAATATTGTCAAGATCAACTTCTTCTAATTCCGGCCATAAAAAGTTGGTTATCATCGATCTATACCGCTCTCCATTGACAGTAACGGTGTTACCAGCTTCATTTCGAAAGAAGTACGGACCGATAATTCCACCAAACCAAAAACCACACCAAACTGTTAATTTAAGTGAATGTAATGGTTTTTCATGAATAATTTGTGGATTTTCTTCGCACCAGAATCGACAGGTTTGTTTATTTACCGCACCACTCAGATGAAAGTGAGCCTCATCGGAGAAGATGATTTTCTTAAAAAATTCGTTATCATTTCCAAGTTGTTCCAAGGCAAAATCAGCAAATTCACGACGTTTATGGTGGTCCAATGGCTTCAGTTCTTGAGTGAGAACAATTTTAAACGGATGCAAAGCCAAATCCTTTCTCAAAATCCGCCAGGTTGTGGTTTGCGACAGTCCCAATTGTTGAGAACGTCTTGGAATCGACAAATTGCGGTCTTCAGCAACACTTGCCTGAACGGCAGCAATATTTGCATTACTTCGAGCGGTTCTTTTTCTTATTGGCACTTGAACATTATGTAAAGAAAATGTAACCTCAAAATTTTCAACAATTCGACGAATAGCGAGCACACTTGGACGATTATTACGACCATACAATGGCAAAAGCGCACGAAAAGTTGCAATTGGAGAACGATTATTTCGATAATAAAACTGAATAATTTGTAAACGTTGTTCTTGCGTATATGTCTCCATGATGAAATTGTAAACACTACTGAATACAATGACAAATAAATGACAGATTTTGATCATTACAAATGGCCGAAAAGTCACTTCAAAATCATATCATCCCTATTGAAAAACCCCATATATGCTAATCGGCGCGAATGTCTCTTTCGCGATTCAGGATTAGTAGTTACTCCGTATAGTTCATTCCGTGTTTTCTTCGTAGTTCAGTGTTGCTTCGCTAGATGGCGCTGTCGTATGTTTTCGTCGCGCTGTATGTGGAAGTCGCCACAAATTCATAAAAGCATTCGCCCATGTCTATGTCGGTTATCGCGGTAAAAAGTAGCTTATATCCTTTCTCAGGCTGTAGACTATCCGGGTACAAAGTTTCATAAACAGACAGACAAACTCACCTAGTTAATTTGTTCTCTCTATGAATGTCGTCCAATTCGTTTATATGTTGTAATAATGATACGCTTGACTGTGTATTACAAAATGTAGTATCATTGTGTTCCACTGCAGGATTCTTCATGAAGTTGTTATGCAATCTACGAAATGGCATAAGTAACAGTTTTGTATAGAAATAATAATAATAATATTTCAGATTTCGGATATCTGACACACAACTCCATATAATCTCAACTAAATGACGTTGTGTGTCAGATTTCCAAAATATCAGTGCAAAGAGGAGACAAACTTAAAACACCATGTTATATTAACCCGTCTGGCCACCGTGGTATGTATAGTAGGCTACAACCTCCTTTCTATCCCATCGCGTGGGGTATCATTAGATAGGTCTCTTAAAAACAATAAAAGTATCCGTTTGCGAGATATTCCATTTTAAAGGGCACTTTATTGTAAAAACAGGGCGTCCCCCCTCCCTAAAAACTAAACGGCTGGCTCAAAAAATCTGGCAAAATTCGTGATGGTAGTCCGTATAATGAACTTTGAAGGAAAACTATAACGGATTAGATTACTTTGTTAGTTCAGGAGTTATAGAGGGTTAACTTGTAAAATGCGCTCACTTGGAAAACTTAAGAGGCCGGCGTACGACACTCGAAACTGCAAGTTGAAATTTGTTCGTAAAATATTGCTGTCTCTGTTTGACAAAATACAACGTAGATACGAGTGCAGCGCTGTATGTGTGAAAGTGGATTGACATTCATTCGTAGTAATTCGGACTCTCTCGTAGAAGGTTCGGCTATCATTATTTGACTGACACGAATCACACACACATTGAAATATTTTTTGATGCGATAGCACTACTAATTGCTTGAAATTTGTGAAAATATAATAATATAATAATAATAATAAAAGTTTATTTGAACCAAATAATTACAGAGTACACAGAAACAGATATGGTTGGTAATGGCCGCTATAGTTAAATAACTGTGTTGCAGCCATTAACGCCCACCTCCGGAAAACAAAAAACAATATTAGTTCTGTAGTTACACAGAGTTCAAAACATATAAAAGCAAATGATAGAAATAACATTTTTAACTAAGGTACAGGATTGTTTGTATTTATGTAAATGTGCGTGTGTGTTGTGAGTATGTGTGTGTGTGAGTGTGTTTTGTGTGTTTATGTGTGTTGTGTATGTGTTTTGAGTGTGTGTTGTGTATGTGTGTTGAATGTGTGTTGTGTGTGTGTTTAAATGCTTACTCATTGAATTTGTGTTAAGAGACTTTCGGTCTCATTATAATTTAGGCCAAGTAACCACTGCGTTACTTTATGTTTACATTCCTGTAATACAATAGGGTAAATATTTAGTATTTTATTTACTCTGTTATACAATATAGGGGACAGATAATAATAATGCCTTTTACATACTTCTATTCCACAAAACCTCACATCACATACTCTGTCTTTTCTTCTTTTGTTTGGATTTGGATTTGGTCTGAACTTTAATTCGGTGTGTTTCCGTAAGATTATATTTAAGCAGTACAATTTCCTGACCGTGAGCACATTTAATTCTCTATACAAGTCAACAGTAGGATAGCGGATAGGTTTGTGTGTCATGACCTTTAGTACTCCTCTTTGAGCTCTCTCCAGAGTAAGCAGCTTATTCTTTCCAGTACCACCCCAGGCGCCAATACAATATGAGAGAACGGACTGAGCAAGGGCATAGTAAACGATCTTAAGTGTACGCAGATCTAAGGTTGTTCTCAGGTTTTTGAAAACAAACATTAGTTTCCTGATCCTGGTGGTAGTAACTTTTAAGTGTTCTTGCCAGGACAATTGACTGTCGATCCATACACCCAGATACCTTACCTTAACAGCACTTGTAATTTGTAAGCAAGAACAGCTTGAGCTATGGGCACATATGTCATTGTGAGCCATCAATGTTATACCAGTAGGCAATGACGTACATTTTGGAGCAAACGCAATAAAGTTTGTTTTCTCTACATTTAGGGTTAACAGATTTTTGGATAGCCAGGTGGAAACAGTGCATAATGCCGATTGAGAATAGAGAGCCGTTTCTGACCAAGATTCACCGTGCAGCAGAAGAACAGTATCGTCAGCGTATGTTATGATCTTACAATTTGTTAGCACGAGTTTACATAGATCATTCAGATATATTAAGAACAAGGTAGGGCCGAGGACACTACCTTGAGGCACGCCAAATACCACTGGTTCTAGGTCACTCACAAAACCACCTATACTAACACACTGACGCCTGCCCTCGAGGTAACATCGAAAAATGTCATATACCACCCCTCGAATACCAATGCCTTCTAGCTTACCCAGCAAAATCGGTACAGAGACTGTGTCAAAGGCTTTTGAAAGGTCTAAAAATATAGCTATTGATTTAGATTTAGAGTTAAAGTGCCTGACAACTGAGTTTGTTAATTCTAACACAGCATCTTCGGTCGACTTACCACTACGGAAACCAAACTGGTTTTCAGCCAAAATATTATTTTTGTTAAGATAACTTTTTAATCTGTTGTTTAATAACTTCTCCATGATTTTTGAAAGAGTGGTAAGGACCGAAATCGGTCTATAGTTACTAACACTGTCTCTGTCACCGCTCTTGTGCACGGGGTGTACAAGACCTATCTTAAACACATCTGGGAAAACACCAGATACAAGGCAGAGGTTGAACACATATACAATTATAGGAGTAAGTGCAGATCTGGTATCTTTAACGATTGTAGTAGAGATGCCGTCCCAACCAGTAGCTGTTGTATTTTTAAGACTTAAAATAAGGTGGTTAATTTCGGAGTTGTCAGTCTTAAAAAGAGACATTGAGGACTGAGGAGAAAGCAAACAGATGGAAACAACATATGGATGTTTTTCGTAATATCGAAAATCATGAATGAAAACTCAATATTTTTTCGATTTATTTTGTGTAAGTAGTAGCATAATAATATGAGATATGTTATTGATGAAAGAATATTAGAAATATTTTTGTTTTTAAGACAGAAAAAAACAAAATGAAAACATGACATTTACAATGTAAAATATGTAAAATTTAATTTGATTATATTTTATTCTATATAACTTTATTTTTAAAAATAAAGACGTTATAACCTAAATAAATACAGTCTAAGTCCGAATATCAACATATCATAGTGGAAATATGTATATACTGCAAATGATCTTGGTATACCGTTTGTATGGACAATTCAGCCTCCGGGGGCCCCTTAATACATAAACATAACAATTATCTACTTGATACGATTTTAAATCCACGTACCGTTATGACTGAAGTACCCTTTCTTGTGCGTGGCCTGACACGCACTTGGCCGATTTTATTCTACATAGCTTTCTGGAACTCTACAAATTTTTCCCAACGATGCACAGTGCAAAAGCAATGATGAACACCTACATTCACTAGTGCAATCTTCACAATGAGGTCGCAAACAAAAAACTCCTTTTCAAACCACAGTGGCCTGAAAATGGGGTTCCGTTTGCAAGCCAAAGACGAGTTTACCTTCTACACTCAATATACCTACAGAATGGTATGAATGACCTGGTACAGAATGCACTGTTATTAAGTAACAATTTGATGTTTTCCTTTGTATGAGTGACTTCCTACCCTGCCTCGTTGGTCTAGTAGATGGCGTATGCGACTGCTAATCAAGAGGTCTCGGGTTCAAAACCCGGGTCGGGCCAAAAAGTGTTTTTGGGTTTTTCTTAGGAAATTCCTCATAGCAGCCCGGAGTTTGGAAGGTTGGCGGTGATTCACGCACGTGCCTCGGAGAGCACGTAAAGCCGTCGGTCCCGGTTGTCATGAATATCTATGGCAATCGTTATTGGGAAGTCAGTGCCCTCAAATTTACTGGCAACTAGTTCAACCTACGAATTTCAGTTCTCCCTGGCATCGGACCACCGCAACCCTAAGGTTGCGGTGGTCCGATGCCAGTCGCTCCGTGGAAAAACTGATATTCAGGTATAACCGGTTGAACTAGGAGCGGACCTCAAATAATATTGGGAATAAGGCTAGGAAGAAGAGTGACTTCCTACCCTCAATATACAAAATGGGAGGCTCGCAAAGGACGGTCTCTAGAATTGCAGGTATGAATAGGCGGAGGTATGAATGTACCAGAAGTATACTAGTTTGCCACCCGTACTATAAAAAATATAATTAATTTAGAACAATACCTGTCAGGATGTAGAATATTGATAGAATCTTCTTGTGTAAAAGTTGCACTATGGTTTAGTTTTGTATCATTTTCTATACATTGCCTCGTATTTTTACTATCAGGGCACTTTCGTTCCATTTTAATTATTTTATTTTCAGAATCCGGATCAACCTTCTTGATAACATTACTAACTTTTTCCGTTTTACTTTTTAAACTTAGTGGCGGTTTCTTGAATTTCATTGGAGATTTAAATCTGGAAACAACAAAAAATATTACCATTATTTTGGTTTTTTTTTTTAATAAATGATAAATACATATTTTTCGGTTAATGTATTGCCTATGACACTCACAAATAATTTGTTGAAAGAATTTTCAAAATCGATTCAGTAGATACAGAGGTTACACCCTACTACGTCATAAACATTATTTATAGTATAGACTATATATATTACTATTATTATTATTATGTATTATTGGTATTGTTTGAAAATAAATATTATTTTCAATGACTTACAGTGTAAATTTAGTTGGTCCACTAGTGGGCGACGGTAAAATGGTGTCGTCATTCTCTATAGACTCTTTCTTTATCAGTGGCTGAAATATATGTACAATTTATACAATTTAAAAAAGTTACATGAGCTGGACAAGATAAAATAATTTCACGAGTTTTGAAATCCACAAAGCGGTCTAGTTTTCCATTCAATTCTTTGGAAAATCCTTGCCACAAACCCTCTCCCAATACGTTTGGTCAGCAAGGTATAGTAGGCCAGGCCATATTCCTGGTTCCTCAGTCCCCGAGGAGCTGGAGATCTTAAGGGATTATCCACCCCATTATCAAAAAAGGCCAGGCTAAAGAAAGGCCGACACGCAGCAGTGGACTGCTAAAAGCTCTTAATGTGATGACGTGGACAAGATCTTTTCTTACCTGGACATCACAATCCGTCTCACTTTTAGTGGTTCTACTACCACCACTAAACTCCGGTGAACAAGTGATGTCTATGATATTGCTAGTTTTACTTTTAACGAAGTTCAGTCGACCCTGCTTCAAGCTGCTATTCTGTTTGCTCCGAGATGGTGTTGGAAATATTAATTTCAAAGTCTTTTTCTCTGGGGTAGGCCTGTAAAATTTTCAGTTGTTGCCATTAAAAAGTTGATTGCATGTTTTTTTAATTTTTATTATTTATTAGCTGACCCGGCGAACTTCGTATCCCCTAATTTTTTAATCTCAGAACTTGATTGCAGCGCGACCTACCGGGTCCGTTGCAAACAACCACAAAAAATTTCATCATAATCGGTGCAGTCGTTTAGAACGGGTTCAATTACAAACACATGAACAGAAAATTTATATTTATAAAGATATCTTCAGTTTATGATACTTCATAAACTTCATACATCAACTTCATATACTTGGTAAACTCCTAGTATATTTGGATCATGATGTCCAGTCTAGACGAAGACCAGCCAACGCACTAGATATTATAGTGCACAAGTGTTTTTACAAACAGAGGTGCACTCTCTGTTCTCGCACTTCCACATCTCAATAAGACGTCTATTCGACATAACCGGCAGAGATCAGGCACCCCCTGCTCCTAAGCAACGGGCCGTCCATAAATACAAAATACACTGCCTTAAATCAAATACTTGCAATTCAACACTGATTTAATAGTTAACGGTAATAGTTACTTGGTAGGCTTATTGATAATTTGGAGCCCATTTTTTGTCATGTAAACATTAATTATTGTAAAATTATTTTTATCAAGAACCCGTAACGTCCCACTGCTGGTCTCGTGTGACCTTTCAGGGAGATTTAAAAGGCCATACGTCTCCACGCTGGCCGAGTGCGGGTTGGGGACTGGCAAGACACGTTGTGGCTACGCAATCTTGCAGTTTGATGTTGTTAAACCTTCCAACTAATCTTTACGACTGTTCACTTATCACGTAAACGCTCTTATCATATCAGGCCACAAACGGTCACGCAACTAGGTATTGACCGGGCCGTCATCGCTTACCAGCGGTGATTGTTTCCAATCACTTAAGGCCTTCTTATGGCCACTTAAGGCTATAAGCGCTTCCTTTTAAGTTAAGCAATTCTTTAGTTGCTTTTACCGGGTGAATATCTCCTTCTTTCTACCTTTTATTATTATTACTGTTTAACCCGATTTTACCCAAACATCAGTTTTGTTACGATGCGACTAGCATTCGACCTCTGCTACCCTGTGGGGAACTTAAGGTTTAACTAGTTGATATTTGAGGGACTGACTGAATAATGATAGGTGTTCCTAAAAATGTTCATGAAAACCGGGACCGACCGCTTTCTGAGGCAAAATTGGAATCAAACCGGAGACCTCTACATCGCATACGATAATCGAATTGTGTAGGTGAAGCTAAGTTTCTATTATTACCAGGGGGGTGTCACTCCGCAGTTTAGGTATAGTCGGCCGCCTGCCTGCCCGGACGAGCATGCCGGTCGACTAGACATCGTCAGAACAGTTAAGAGTTACACGATAGAAAGAGACGTAATGGTAGGTAAATATAATTGTAGTTGATTCGGCGCTGTGCGATCTGAATTGAACTTAATCTTTTGACACCTAGGGTCCCGATTTCTTTAATTTACTTTTCGGAGTGAGTCTTCTGTATGAGTACTATTATGTATTCTGTGTTATTACTATTAGGTATGATCTGCGTTGGTGCTGCAATGGTAGCGTACGGAACTGCTGTGTTAAGGTTTTGGTTTCGTATCTCGGGTAGGCTCAAATATTTGTATGATCTGCAAAAACTTATTTCGGACTTTTGGTGTTTTCTGCTTACTTCGAAGCTAGATTTTGTTGGTAGTAAGCCACGCTGATTTCAGTACGAATGGATAGGAGAATGATGCAGGATTATCAGACCAGGCCGCCATGGTATGGGTCACTATGCTGCATTGCGTACCCTTACAATGAGGATGGTGACCCCTACTCCTAGATTCTACTCATTCTTTCCATCAGGCACAGTAGTCACTTTGGTAGGCATGAATATATAAAAGAAAATGAAGGCGTATGTATCAGATGTCTGCAATATTTTTATATTATGTTTAAAAAAATTGGCCAAGTGCGTGTCAGGCCACGCACAGGAAAGGGTTCCTCAGTCACCCATAATGGTATGTGGATTAAAAATCGTATCCAATAGATAACTGTTATGTATACGTACTAATGCTTTAATTTTATATAACGCTTTCCAAGTACGCGCATTTTACAAGTTACTCCTGAACTAACGAAGTCTTCTAATCCATTATAATTTTCCTTTAAAGTTCATTATATAGACCACCATCACGATTTTTTCCAGATTTTTTGAGTCAGTCTTTTAGCTTTAAGGGGGGGGGGGGGGAGGCGCCCTGTTTTTACAAAAAAGTGCCCTTTAAAGTGGAATTTCTCGCAAATTGATACCTAAATAAAAAAATCGTCTTAGAACCTATCTAATGATATCCCACACAATGGGGTAGCCGCGAGAAAAAAAAATATTTCTCATAATTTTATTGTAGCACTTTATCGACGTAAATACAACAAATCATGCAAAGGTTCATCTTTCTAGCACTTACCGTTTGGACGGTAAGTCGAGGACGGACGGACAGACGAATCTATAAGGGTTCCGAGCCGTAAACTTCGGAACCCTAAAAGTTTCAATTGTGAAGTAACCAGTTGAATTAGCAATTAAAGTGCTAGGTATTTATAATATGTAAAAATGTACTCACCAGGTATCAGGACATTTTTTCTTTTCTCTATCCAATGTGACCATAGAGTTTTTCATTTTTTTTGTCTGTATTATAGGACTATGACGTCCTGTTGGTGTACCTTCTATTTCTGATACAGACTCATCTTTAAAAGACAAATCTTCATTTGAGGAATGTAATTCTTTTTTTGGTGTCTGAAGTTCTCTTTTAATTTCTGGATTTTCCTTGGACTTTGTGGGTAATGATAGTGTTGTGCTTTCACCAAATAACATTTTGAATATTTCATTTAGTATGTCTAGATTTTTTGTTTCACTTAATCTTGTAAAAGCTGAAGCTGAAAAAAAATTTTTTTCAAAAATTAGGTATAATTTTATACTACTTACCACAAATTATTTAGTAGTATATTTCAAACAAACTAATATTGGTAAAAAAAATGTACAAAATTAACTCACTAATTGACTGCAATACTTTCTGTGTTTTTTCAGCTCCGCAGCAAGTCTTACTGTAATATAAAACAAAATCATCATCCATATAATCCCTTCATATTTAATAAATGCGGAAGTAACTCTGTCCATCTGTCTGTTACGTTTTCACGTCTAAACCGCTGAATCAATTTTGATTAATTTTGCTATAGAGATAGATGGAACCTTGGGAAAGGACATAGGCTACTTGTTACCGCGATAACCGACATACACACGGGCGGAACCACAGGCAAATCTGATTGGGATGATCCTAACCAAATGAGGTAGAACTTGTACTATGTTTAGTGTGTTGCGCAGAAAGAGTGTATGTAAGATAATCATTTTCGTTTTATCAAAATTCAAATATTTTATACTATTTTATGTTTTTCCCCTCATTTATTTATACAATACAGTATATTCTTTTAGGTCAAAACCACCCTTAAAAGGAAAGGCGCATATCGAGCAGTGGATTAATAAAAACTAAAAAAAAATGTATCTTATTTTGTTACAAAGTCTCACCTTTCACATTTTTCTTTCAACTCAAAATACTGCGCCTTATAAATATCGAGATTTATTTGCATTTGTTCCAAATCAATTAAGAGCTCTGCAAAAAAAAGTAAAAAAGTTAATGATTATTTAATTACTAGCACAGGATGTCTGGCAGGAGCTGGATGCGAGAAGTGCAAAATCAAAGTGGTGTGTAATGTGAGAGGCCTTTGTCCAGCAGTGGACTGCAATGGGCTGATGATGATGATTATTAAATTTAGCATAAAAAATATATTGATATACAACAATTTTAAATGATTTTTATAATGAATAATATATAAAAGATTATTTTAATAATAATAACATTTTAGAGCCATCTGATAAGCAATATCAACTGTGAACACAACAACCATATCACCATACTGATGGCAATGTGGTTGGAACGGACACTCCGCTCTAGTGTACTATTGGCGTTGTGAGTCCACTTAGAAGGTATCTAGGTATTCTTTTTGCCCTAGCTTGTAGTAACCATGACACACAAACAGCATAACTTGTGATTTGAAAGTTTCATTGGCTGGTATAATGCTGTCATAGTTTTTTTTTTTTAATACATGGAAAACATTCAACCACCTAACAAAATTACTTATTTCTACTGCATATATGTTTTTTGTAGTATGATTATCACTGTCCATGCAACTCCAGTCACAAGTAAATATAATAAAATTTAGAACATAATAATAATATTGTCTTTATTGTACACCAGAAAAAAAAAACAGGGCTTAGAACTAGTTACATTAAGTTGGTACAAGTGGCGGCCTTATAGCTCGTAGGCAATCTAGGCATCTAGGCTCAACTCCATCTGCTCGTCTAGGCTCGTAGGCAACATTATCTTGTTGATTAGAATACGCATTCCTTACTCCCACTAATTTTTAAGTGCGAAATAAAAGGGAACACAAGCGATTTGTTTACCTTTAAAGTTCAATAAGCTCTGTTGTAAAGTTGTTTCCAGAGCTAAAATTTTACTGTTGTTGGAAAGCATCGGAGCAAAGGAATTTGTTATTGTATTTGTAACCATAATGCTTGAATTAATTTTCTTAAAACTATTTAGCGCCAAATTATTGACTCGTTCTCAACCAAATTAAAACCTTTATTTTTGGCTGATGCAAACTATTCCTAAATGGTATCACTGGAAAAAGTTGTTATTTCTAAGAAAACAGTGTTTTTTTTTAAGTATATTATTTTAAACTATAGAAAATATAGAAATCACAGAACAAACAAACATGTAACAAATTGTTTTGAACTTTTGACATCGATGACATATTTTTTGGTGTCAAATGTCAGTCTGTCAGTCAATCATAAAAACATAGACAAAATTTGTATTCGATCGGACACGGCAGAAGACAATGCAAAAAACGGATCACTATTCACGTTACTCTGTCCATTGATTCATTTGATGAAACACGCATTAAAATTCGTTGTGTACTTGTGGAGCGGCGGAGTTATAAAGATAAAATCTTTTTGTAGACTTAGACTTGGGTAGACTCCAGGATATAATATACCTACATTTACTGAGTGAGTATTAGAAAACTACATATTACGAGAATAGATATGTAAAAAGAAAGCTTTTATTCAATATTTAGCACACCGTCTCGGTATATTCTGAGCTCTTACTGAATCCTTAGAAGGAAGTAGGAATACTGCCTCGATGGTCTAGTGGTTAGCGTATGCGACTGCTGATCAAAGAGGTCTCGGGTTCGATTCCCGGGTCGGACCAAATATTTGTGTGATCCACAAATATTTGTTTCGGAGTTTGGGTGTTTTCTATGTATACATATTATACATAGAAAACACCCAAACTCCGAATTTATGTATTTACAAAAAAAAAGTATGTTTATGTATTTATATCAGTTGTCTTAGTTACCCATAATACAAGCTCTGCTTATTTTGGGGACTAGATGGCGTTGTGTGTAAAATGTCCGAAATGTTTATTTATTTTATTTATTTATTTAAGTAAAAAATAAGGCATTTTTTACAGTATCTTGAACTACAAAAAGGTATAAGTTTCAGATATCCCTACATAGGACTGCCTTGCCTTGCCTGCCGGTTCATTGGCCTTCGTTACCATGGCATGGTTTAAAAAATCAAAGACATGGATTTTTTAAGGACATAGAAAGGACTTACAGATGGTTTTTCTGATAATGATTGTCATGAAATTAAGTTATCAAAATTAAACTCTTTTATTAAAAAGAATCCTGCCTTTTAATCTTTTTTTTTTTTTTTTAATCTGGCTTACTCATCAATCAGGCATAGGAAGTCAAAGAAAAGTGGAAATCAAAGTAACTATAAAATTGTTAAACACAAAATCACTTTAAAATTTTATGACTAAATTCGGAATAAGAATTTACACCTATTTATGAGTTTACAAAGATTTTTGTTGACTTGCTATAAGTCTGAAAATTTAGATCCTTTGCTATGTTTAGCTTGAGTTTGGAAAAAAAAATTAATGGCGGTCCTTTGAGTTGTCAAATAATTTGAAAATAATTTAATTGATAGGAAAAATAGGAAATGAGAAGTTTATGGTGGTATAATAGTCGATGAACAATGAACAAAATTAGTCAGTTTCAGAAAATTATTTATGATATTGTTTAAAGTCTAAAAATGGATGTTGAAGACGACATGATTGTTTTGGTCGTGGTTGATGATGATGATGACGAGAAAACAACAATTATAACCGAGTCTGAAATAAAAAGTGAACTAGACGATTCTCCGGAAGAGTTTCTGGAAGTGAGTGATCTTATTAGAACGGCAGAAGAACTTGGTGAATACATTCCCGTAAAGACCGAATATCCCGACGACAATGAGTGCGATTATCTTGAAGACGAAGTATTTCAGGTATAAATATCTATAAAAAATACACTTGCGGTATAAATTCGGTATGGATCTAATACGATACCTCTTTATCTTATAAATCGTACCCTGAACAAGAGAGTTATCTGTGGAAATGATACAACTTTTGTTAGTAGTGAAGTAACAATACATGATATGTTTGGGATATTTGACATGTATGCATTTATATTTACGTTACATTCTGTATGTATTTTAATGTATATGGGCTAATTTGTTAGGTTTACATTATATTACAAATGCTACCTAAGTGCTTGCCTACAATCTTTTTGAAAATACTTGAATAAAGTAATTCTTTGTTATTATTAATACAGAATCTTTGTTATTATAATTATTAATACAGAAATGTATAGGTGCAGTTTGCAGGCCAGTGAGACTAAAATCTATACAAATAAATATTAATATATATTAAAATATATATATATAACTGCCTTGTTGGTCTAGTGGTTAGCGTATGCAACTGCTAATCAAGAGGTCTCGGGTTCAAATCCCGAGTCGGGCCAAAAAGTGATTTTGGGTTTTTCTTAGGAAATTCCTAATAGCAGCCCGGAGTTTGGAAGTTTGGTGGTGATTCACGCCCGTGCCTCGGAGAGCACGTAAAGCCGTCGGTCCCTGTAAATCTTATATATAAAATTCTCGTGTCACAATGTTCGTTCCCATACTCCTCCGAAACTTTGTGTGTATATCGGGTAGGACTGAGAATCGGCTAACATCTATTTTTCATACCTGTAGAACTCGAGTTGAGCCGTGGGCATCAGCTAGTATAATGAAAAAAGGTTTTTTTCATCACCACCTCAGCCTAATGTAGTAAGCTAGATAAACACATCCCAAAAGAGTTCTATATTTGTTTTCATTATAGTTTTTCTTTTTCAGCTAATCCAATCTTTTAAGTGTTACTTGTGAAAATTTACCTGTCCAGTGTTGTGATTTGTAGATTTTTTGGAAGCTCAAGACTCGAAGGAGCTTAGTAGTTAATTTTACTGCAACCATTGTAATATTATTGTGCATGTACTTTACTAAATGAAATAAAAAAATATTTAATAATATTATTTATTATATAGTCTAAATAATATTGTATATTGTTTCTTTCTAGGGTGTGATAAAATCAGAATACAACAATGATAGCAACGAGGATTTAAACAACTGTAATGAGCTTAGACACGAATTTGATTCACAACAGGAGTCAGATAGACACCGTTTTACCATGCTCAAGCCATGTCAACAAAAGTCCTTTGTTGCTGAACTGAGACAAGAATACCCAGAGCTACGAGAGGATGAAGAGCTACTTATTAATACTTTGGAACAAATAATGCGAAGTGCAAAACCTCCTCCACCTCCTAAAGATTTTTATGTAATGAAGGGAATTATGTTGGAGTTAGTATGTTATTATGAACTATCTGAATCCTGCGGTGTTATCTGCGGTTATTGTTGTAAATCGCAAGTAACACTGCATAGCGAAGCTAGTCTTAAAAATAGTCTTAGTTACTCTTTGTGTCATCAGCTCTCAGCTTGTGAAAGTCTCGTCAAAATCGACCTAGCCGTTCTAGTGATTAGCCAGAACAAACAGGCAGACAGAAGTAAAACTTGTAACAAATCTGTTTAATTTTGTTGTTGTAACCCATAAAAGAACCCATAACACCCCATTGCTTATATAGTTCTTTACTATTCAAGTAGTTCAACTCCCAAAATATAACCAGTGTAAATTAGACCCAACCCGAGAGGGAGATGAATGCAAAGGCCCAGTCCTAGCCCATGTTCCACAGGAGTGGTCCAAGGATAGACCCCTGCGGAACACCACATGAGCCGTCGCCACAAATGCGATTTCGATCCTCGTAGTTGACAAGACGATCCTCTTAATACTCTTCCACTAGCCGCTTCAGGTACCCTTGCATTCTGTTGTGGAGTGCTCCCCTGAAGTAACTAAATGGCAGACTATTACAGCACGCTGTCATTTATCACTGCCTCATTCATGACTCTTAGATGCAGTACCGCAGATATGCAGATAGTGTTGACCAGGACTCCAACAGATAGGGACTCACCTTGCAGTCAATTTAAAACAAACCTTATACCAACCGGTGTGCTTAGTAGATAAAAACCTCCTTCCGAAGAAGTGTACTAGAACCTATTTTGATATGTTTTTTTTTCTAAAGACTCCAGCCTAAGTCAGTATGTTTGTTACAGATGTGTTATATGCTATGTATTAACAGAAACCATACCGGCCGCCAGTAGACATTACCAAGAGAAGCATGGACCACGGTACCTAGTGTGCTATGCATGCGGAGTTGACTTCAGGAGGTAGAATCTCATTAGTTTTAGAAGCTGTTCTCTTTATGGATGATAACTTCAGAGTGAAATGAAATTCAAACATGTACACAGTGTTTATAGTCTAAGCGCACACCAACTTGACCGCGAGCGCTTTCTGTGACTGTGATCTTGACTGGACTTGGTAATCCCTACTAATATTATAAATATGATAGAATCTCTGCCTGACTGTTACATTTTCACACCTAAAATGCTGAACCGATTTTGATGAAATTTGCTATATAGATGGAAACTTGCGAAAGGACATAGGCAACTTTTTACCGATAACATACTGAATACATCACGCGATTTAATGTCGTTCATCATGAAATTCATCCTTTAAATAAGTATTGTGTATAGCTTGTGTTGTGTGCAGTGCCAGTAACTTGTACAAGCACGAGAAACGCTGCGTGGCTCCGGACGCGCGGCTGGTCCTTCGAGCACGCGCGCAGTACCTCGGCCGTAAGGGACGCTCCCGGGGTTACCTGCAACTCCACAAACTCTCCGCTAAACCTGATAGAACCAGGTATGTTCTTATCATTACTTAATAACAAGTACAGCTCAAGATCGCACCTAGAAGCCTGTGAACGTAATAACGAGGTTTCTAGATCTACTGATCTTCGTGATAAGATTGGCTAGATGAGTCAACTCATCTATTATAGTGTAAGGAAGCAAGAGTGCCGATCGAGAGGTCTCTCGGGTTTAATTCCCGATCGGGCCATAAAAGTGTTACTATTTTAATTGACCAATTATACTTCTTCAGTTTATTGAAACTAAAGTATTGACTTGTCAACAATATTGAAATAGGTAACATGGCATTTACGTGCTACTATTAAAAAGTTACGGAAACAGAAGACGATTTTTATTATAGTATTTGACCTTCTAGAAGAAAAAAGAAATCCAACTTGTTTTATATATTATTTAACTCAAATGTCAAAAATTCATATACCTTAGGCTGGTTTTGATCTTTAATTGATACCACCGACTAAAACCGCACGCCGTCACAGGTACTAGAAGCCGAGGAACCAGGTGTGCCCTCGCATGGAAATCTCTGGGACCCCGACGTACCTCGGGTCACCTACAGTTTGTAGATAGCCCCCTCCTGTGAGGGAAACCTACTGTTCCTTTCCCGATCAACAGAAAGGGACGGTCGACTGTCCACCGTCCGCGCTACCTAAATCGTCTTATACGTGTGTGTGTGTGTAGTCCGTGTGGCGACGGATTAAGAATTCAAAGTGTCACCACTCCTATTCATTCCATGGGTGTCGTAAGAGGCGACTAAAGGAACAAAATAAGCAGCTAACATCACTGCCAAGAGAAGGAAAACTTGAAACAAACCCTTTACCAACCCGTCTGGCCAGCGTGGTATAGTAGGCCAAAACCTCCTTTCTGAGGAGAGGCCTATGTCCAGCAGTGGACTGTTAAAGGCTGTTGATGATGATGATGATGATGTGTGTATCAGGTTCGGGTGCCAGTTGTGTTCGGCGGTGTTCATGACGCGACGCAACCTGGCGTCGCACGAGAACCTGCACCGCGGCGAGCGGCCCTACCGCTGTCACGCCTGCCCCTGCGCGTACACCTCCTACTCCGCACTCGCTGTAACTATATCTTTTAATATTTTAGCTTATCAAAGTGACTCTACTCTGCCTTATGGAAAGCATTAGTAGAATCCAGGATTAGAGTAAGAGCCACCATCCTCATTGTGAGGGTAGGCAATGTAGCATGGTGACCCAAACAATGGCTGCCGGGTCAGATGTTTCTGCATCATTCTCTCGGTCTCTGCAGACCGGGGGAATGATTGAGCGTCCGCACTCACAGTCTCCAACAAAATACGACAGCAAGAATGCTGTCATTATTAGGTCTGGCCTTCTGTGTGAGGGTAGTACTGCCCCGGTCTAGCCAGCCCATTCGTATTGAAATCAACGTGGTTCTACTACCCCCCAACAATGACCAACAGTTTTTTATTGTTAACGGAATGGAAGATCCTCATGAATGTCCTTCTCCCGCTGGGGGAAAGCGAAGGGGTCTTAAAATTTCATTGTGAGCTAATCGCAACGCCGAACACGGTCACTCGTCTGTCATTCGAGTTGAAGTTAATAAACTTTCTACTAAGCCAAGTTTTGTGGGTTCAAATCCCTAAGACAATACTTTGTGTGATCCACAAACTGTTGTTCAGAGTCTGGTTGTTCTTTGTGTCCTTTTCATGTATGTTTGTAAATGTAGTATGTACTATTTTAAGATGTATATTCTTTATGCGGGAGTCATCTTTTTTAACTAAGACAAAGAAACTGTCCATTACGTTGTCTGTTTATTTTCCAATTTGATAAGTAGCGACTTGACCATAATTATTTCCTTCGTTACATTTTCAGCGGCATACAATGAAACACACGGATGTGCAGTTCATTTGTGACCACTGCAATCGTTCTTTCAAAATCAAAGCGGCTTTGGTATCACACATGGATACACATAAACGTAAGTAATTTAAATCCCTACTAATATTATAAATGCGAAAGTAACTCTGTCTGTCTGTTACGCTTTCACGCCTAAACCACTGAACCGATTTTGATGAAATTTCATATGAAGATAGAACTGAACTTGGGAAAGGACATATGATACTTTTTACCGCGATAACCGATATACACGAGGGCGGAGCCGCGGGCAAAAGCTAGTATATTAATATGCCTCGTATGCATATGAAAGTGTGCATATGTATGCATATGAAAGTACATATATGAACTTCTTCTTTTTCTTCTTCCTAGCCTTTATTCCCTAGATCATTTGGGGTTTTATTTACTTACTACTTTGTCCCCTATCCCTGATCGGTCCAAAAGTGTTTTCGGGTTTTTCTTGCGGGAAATTCCTTATGGTTCCTAATGGAGTTTGGAAGTTTGGTGGTGATTTATGCCTCGGAGAGCACGTAAAGCCGTCGGTCCCGGTTGTCATGAACATATATGGCAATCGTTATTGGGAACTCAGTGGTTCAACCTTCGAATTTCAGTTATCCCTTAGGGCGGTGGTCCGATGCCAGTCCCTCCGTGAAAAAACTGAAATTCAGGTAAAACCGGTTCAGGCTAGGAAGAAGAAGAAATTTGCTTACTTTCTATTGCATACTTTATATTAATGCAAAACGATCCCAACTTCATACTTTAAAGTTTGTTAGTTTATAATGTACTCGGAGAGCACGTTAAACCGTTTGTCTCGGTTGTCATGAACACCTATGGCAAATGGCAATCGATATTGGGAATTATCCGAGCCCTCAAATATATTGACAACTAGTTCAAACTTGGGATTTCCGTTCTCCCTCAGGGTTGCAGAGATATTAAAAAAAAAACCGGTTGAACTAGTAGCCGACCCCAAATAATATTGGGAATAATGAAGGCTAGGAATATGACTCTCTAAAAGCAGGTAAACTATATTTGCCACCTTAATGATAGTGATAAATGCTTACGTTTCCAGCTCTACGTAAACACGGGTGTACGGAGTGCAACCGCCGTTTCGCTCAGAAGTCAGCCCTCACCCTCCACGTGAACAGGGTCCACCGACACCTGCCACCTCCTTGCGCTTGCCAAATATGTCCTAAAAGGTAACTATTCATATGAGAATATAGATCATCATCAGCCTATCGCAGTCCACTACTGGACATAGACATCTCCACATCACATAGGTACTTCGAGCTTCTCAAATCCAGCTCCTGCCAGCCGCAGTAGTGTAGGATGTCCACAGGCCAAGTCAACTGATGATTTATGTTGAATTGTTATGAAATGAAATTTTATAATGTTTTACATTAAATAGTAATATAATTAGTTACTTACGAAAGCACGGTTGGTCTAGTGGTTGTGGGTTCAAATCCCATATGAAAAAACATTTTGTGTTAACAAAAAATTGATGTTCTGAGTCTGGGGACACAATGTATATTCCTAATGCGGGAAGTTCATTTAATTCTTTTTATGTTTTCAGATACCCTCGTATGTCTTTGCTGAAAGCTCATATGAAAAGGGAACATGGAATGTCCATTATAACTCGAAAGGTAAGTTAGTTATTTTTAAACATGCTCAAATTACATATTACCTAAAAAAAAATCTCCCCGATAACTATAGAACCACTTCTACGTCATAGCGAATTCGATACACACACTACCGCTTATGGGCCATTCATTAATCATGCGATCTTTTTTTTTTTGGAATTTTTTAACCCCCCCCCCTTCCCCCTCTCCTTACCCTTTGGTGATACATGGTTAGGTTTAAGACTTATCCCCCTCCCCATCCTATATTACGTGTATTTTTAGTACCTACAAACTACGAATAAATAATAAGTCCGGAAGTCTAACTCGGAACAAATTTTACACATAAAGTGGCCCGACTTGAAACCAAAACAACTTATGAAACAAAAACCAATCACAACTGAGGTTAGAAATAGACATTGTTTGTGATTGGTTTGAATTCAAAATGAAAGCAGGGATTGGTTCTGCTATGACAGGACAGCAGAGACAAGTAAAGTTTAGGTGGCCATGTTATCAAATTTGTAATCTTCATAAACCATATATAATGAGTTGTGTGCTTATTGCAGATGTTTTTCAAGTCATTGCCGACTATGACGGAATTAGAAATAAAACAATCGAAAGTTATTCTTAAGTCCGAAGAAGATGTTTTAGTATATGAACCTCCGTTCGACACAGATGAAATGTTCAAACGGAGTATGGAGAATAACGGAGTTTGTGAAATTGTGAATGAGAGTGACAATACTTACTGTGAAGTGCGCGAAGACAATAATATTATCGAGGATTTTATGAAGTGTGTGACTAAGAGTGGAAAAAGTTTGGGTTCAAATGTCATATATATAGAAAATGGAGAAGTGATTAAAGGTGTAGTAGTGGACGAGAGTCGAGAGCAGCTGGTCCTCCAAGTGGAAGCAATGGTTGAGGAAAGTGATGTGTTGGAACAATTTAATACTACTGTACATGAAAACTAATGTTAGAACTATTGTAAAAGGTGATCTCTTAAGGATTTAAGGTAATTATTATTATTAGAAGAGGAGTAGAAGAAGGGAGAAGTAGGACTTATGTACATATATCTAAGTACCTACATTATTTATTAGGTATTATTTCTTTGCCAAGAGGTCAAATTTATATTACGAGGAACTTGGATGAACCCCGGTATCCCAGGAGAAACCTTCCAAAAATTTTGTATTGACTATACAAAACTAGTTAGAGAATACTAAACAAAAGAAAATTACTATGTTGGTAACAAATGTTGTACAAAAAAATAATAAATTGTCTTTACCTATTTATTTATGTGTAGTAAATTTCGTGCACTGATGAATGTTAACTATTAAAATTTTTAAGTAGAAGAAGTTTACTATAGAAAATAGTAAAGTTATATAACTGTTGAAATAATACTACTTAATGAAGTGAAGCATAACATTCAGACATTATAGTTAAAATTTCATCCACAGATTTCTATTGTCCATCCACTTTAAGAAAAGAGTGACGACTCGAACAAGCCCCACCCACTGACCAATCACAATTCAGGATTTTATCGTTTCGTCCGAAAGCTTGCTGCCTGATTGGTACAGTAGAAGTAAATAGGTAATGATAATTTATTATTAGGCATAGGTGTTGGAGGATTGCTGGTTTGAGGTTGGAATTGGTGGTTTTTTGATATTTTGATAGTATATAAACAGTTACTTAAAATAATTCTGATACCAAACTGGTATCAGAATTATAAAATAATTCTGATACCAGAGAATAAAATAATTCTGATACCAGAGAATAAAATAATTCTGAAGAGAATTATAAAATAATTCTGATACCAGAGAATAAAATAATTCTGAAGAAAATTATAAAATAATTCTGATACCAAACTGGTATCAGAATTATTTTGGTTGTGCTCATAATATAACTCCTCTGTTTTTGTTCTTTTATTTAAATTATATTGTTTGTCGAATAGGTACAAAGTACTTCATAAATGTTTTTTTATAAACGTAGTTGTGATTTAAATAGAAACTATTTCTACTAAGACTGAAATTAATTTAACAATTGTTATTTTATGTTATTTATTTTGTAATTCAAAGATAAGTACCCTTACTTTTAAATATATTATTTATAGTTTGATTAAAATAGTGTAAGAGTCAAATTGTATCTTGATTGCTTGTTATGTATGAAAAACAGGATAGAAGGTGCATTTAATTTTATTCAGATGTAATATCTATAACACAGCCTTATTCCCTTTTGTAACATGGTTTCAAAATCATCATTAAAATGATTTTTATATAATTTAGAAAGCAATTTTTAATGGTTTAGTTTCTTTTTGAAATAGTAATTAAGTATTTATTATTTTAGCAATGATTTATAAGAGTTAGGGACATTATTACAAATAGGTGTCATGATTGATAAAATTTGCAAGCTTGACATAACTATATATGTATTTATATGAATACATATATAGTCTTGTCATACTTTTGTTGACTGTTAGATATTATTAGTCAACTAGCTAGCGAGGAGTGGCAGTATCCTCCCCCCTTGCTCCCAACTATCTACGCCCATGGTTATAATACACATAATAAAACTATACGACCTAATCTATCCCTAACTCTTCTATAATTAGTTCCAAATATTTAATTAGTTTCAATATATTTGTTTAGAAGTCTTTTATTGAAATTGATCGTTAATTTATAATTTAAATTTTAATGATTTTTACTTAACTTTTACTAAATTAATGTTATGAACACTGCCATTTTACTACAGCGTCATAAAATAAGGTGACATTGTATTTATTTTGAAAATTCTTTATTAATTCTTCCACTTAAACCAACGGATTTTCCATTCTTCGAAACACTGGTTGTAGTCACTTTCCGAGATGGCCTTCAGTTCCAATTTCGCTGTGGCTTGAATCTTCTCTATCGTATCAAAACGTTGTCGGACGTGAGCTTCGTCGGTTGACGATGATGGTCGCCCAGGACGCTCTTCGTCTTCGACACGTTCACGGCCGGCTTGGAATGGAATATTTTGACATGAAATTTCACATAGATGTCACTGATAGTACTACCAACCTAAAAATAATTCTTCAAATCCTGTGCGCACTTTAAATTCAAATGTCACCTTATTTTTCGAACACATTATTTTAATAGTTAACTAAGTTTTATTTCAAGGAGTACAGATTATTGGCAAGAGTTTACGCTGGTTTCATCGCATTAGTGTCTAATTCACACACACAGGGCAGTTCTTTAATTCAGTAGATACATTTTCTAATTATGACATGAGAAGGTCTAAAGTACTTAATGATCACCGTTTTTGTGTTCGCCAGTGGGCGCCACTGTAGAGTGAGGTCGTAGCTGTCAAAGTTTGACCGTTTCATTTTGAACCTCTTTTTCTCAGCACCGCTTTTAAAGTACAGACATACGTTGAACGGTAATTTGTAAATTTTATAATTAATGTCGCGTATTACAAAATATTGACAAACATAATTAGAGAGTTAATTTTAATTCGAAAATAAACTTTCGCCTACAGAAACAGTCTAATTAGACCTTATTCTACACTAGCGCCTCTGGCGGCGAATTCACTCACGATAGCCCTCATACTTGCTTTTCTTATCTGTGATTCATTGTAATGCAAGTTGTATGAAATACATACATACAAAAACACTATGCTTTTCACGAGCGTTGACTGTATGCTCAATAACTTAATTTAAACAACAAATAGCTGTCGATTTCAAATATTTTATGTTTATCAAGTTTCATATTTTACTGTGCCTGTTGTATACCCGTTAAATGTAAAAGCTATTTTAACTTATAACATTTTTACTGCCACGGTAGCGCAGTGGTAGCATATGCGACTGGTGTGCTTGAGGTTTCTGGTTCGATTCTCGGGCCGGACCAAATGTTTGTGGTCCGCAAATATTTGTTTCAAGTTTGGATGTTTTCTATAATATATTTACAAAAAAAAAGTATGTTTATGTATATTTGTTATCTAGTACCCATAATACAAGCTCAGTTTAGTTGGGGGCTAGATAGCGTTGTGTGTAAGATGTCCCAATTTCCTTTATTTTATTTTAAAGCAGCACTTTTGAACTAGTTCAATTTATCCAATTAATCGACAACCGTGTTTTTTTTACTTGTGTACATTTAACGACTATTTACTTTTGGTCATTCTTGTAACTTTGTTATAATGATTATTTATTATTGAATATAAAAAAATAGTCATTAACACGTTAATAAACCGTAGATAAAGATCCTTTTTCTCAGTCGCCTGTGAAAAACTCAATTGTTAGGGATGCATTCACATATGTTATTGTATTGACTACAAAATAGTAAAGTAAAATCAAAGTGTATCCCTTTGATTTTGCTGTCAAAAAATTGGTGAAGCAATACTCAACTTGATTTTTATTAATATAAAATCAATTTGTTGTACACTAGCTTAAATACAGAGTTGGTTTAACTAAGAAAGTACAAGTGACTTCCTTATCGCTCGGAGTAGTATCTCTTACAGGCCTTTTACATATTTTATCTTATAGCTTCTTGAATGCGCCCTAAGCTATGGGAAGTTTCTAGAAAACAGTATGGTAGTACTCATTTGACACGTAGTCTTTCAACAATGACCCCGTGGGGGTTGTCAGTTTAAAAAACAACACTGAACTTTCAACAGCTCAATGTCACCTTTTTTTTATACACCGTGTGAAACTAGGTGTTTTCATCTTATTATCATCACTTAGTATATTAAAATCAGTTGCCCCGTATTTTTGTAGTTAATTCTGAAGAATGCATTCACTTGTTAACTCTGTACTACCTTCATGTGAAAATGTTATATTGTCAAGGTACTTGTTAAAGAAATAAAAATGCCAAAATGTTTTTAATACGAAAATGTGTTTTATTACGCACTTATTATTTCAACCAAATATGTTTACTCACCTATAGCATATGCGTACACAATCTGTAGAAGACACCACGAACTTTTTTTTTATAATGCATCATTACATACTAGGAAAATACAAAAATATTAAGCGGTTTCTTGGTAAACAACTACTAGGGATACCTTAACATATGCGAAATGTACACGTACTTAATGAAATGCACCATTTTATAATACGCTTCTCATTTCTTGGTCATCAGTTAACACTCCAAGACCTTTGAGTTTCCGAACTTCTAATACATGTCCATTACATACTTGAAACTATTAATATAAATCAAAGTGGTCTTAATTAAGATCATTTATGCCACGACAATTCGTTTTATTGACTTCAATAATGGGCTTCGAACAAATTCTTGTCTGAATAATTTTCACTATAAGCAAAAATATCGACAAGGCAAATACATAGGTTTCTCATTTATTAGAAAAATCGTTGTCGATAATTTTGATCGTATATATAATTAATACATTAATTAAATGCTAAATCATTAAACTAAGTTGTTTATTTCGATTAACATGCATTAGAAGCTCTTAAACACTACGGTAAGTGTAAGGGTGCATTGTTTAGAGCTAGTAAAGCGTTTTTTTTTACTAATCTCGACAACAACAATCACTTCGACCAACAACCACAAAACTAACATCAATTCTATCATCACTCCACGAATACTGATCATAGTTTTATCTTAACAATGGTCCAAAAATATCTAATAGCATCCCTAAACGATCAAGTAGAAAAATACTTTATGCCTCACAGAATTCTAGCTTTTTTTTTTAATTTCCCTCTCACTTTCAAGATATATTTTTAAATTTCCTTTTTTTTTATGTCGAATTTCGTCAAAGAATACATTGTGGGGTCTAAGAGTGTTAATCTATACTACTGTGACAATCTCGATAAGTTTCAATTACTGTGCTGCATAATGTTCATGATGAAAATATTGTGTCGCTCAAAACAGTCACATGTACCTACTAAAAAAAACTAGATATAAACTTTTAGTCAATTAGTAATGAAGGTTATTTATTTGACCGAGAATAGACAATACAGATTTGTAGACGAAATGCTAGTAACAATTTTTCGATTATAAAAAGAATGAGATAGATATTTTTGGTTTCGGAACATTGTCTATAGCATTTCGCTAAATGTCAATAATATGAATAAAGCTTTGTAAATTGTACGGCTACAAGAGAGATAGTTACATCTTTCAAAGTTACTTTCATAACATAAAACAAGTGTATTTTATTATTCCGTCAGTCGCTCAACAAATTCGTATACACTTTTTACTACGTTTGATTTTATATGACGCCAATGCTGTAATTATTAAAATTCCTCTGCTGTTACATTAAACCTCTTTTGAATTTAGCACTTAATAATGGTACATACAAAGCCTCTCAAAGTAACAGTAATAGTAAAAAAACTAGATAAAAAATATAATTCCCATTTTCAAATCATGTAGACAATTATTAAACTCATGCCGCTAAAATATAGATGACAGTATTGAAGATGAAAAATGTCTATAAGAAAGTAATGTATCAGTTCGTATTTTTGTTAAATCTTTTAGAATGATTAGAAAAAAATAATGTCACAGATGATATAAGTATTTTATACACGAAGACCGCACTTTGTCTATGCTTGGGGTTTTTACCTATCCACTACCATTCAGCCTCTTGAACATTTTCATTGAACATTGTGCATCCAATCTTAACATTAATCCTATTGATAACAGTAACACGATTACATTATACAGACAGTGAACTTGTTATACAATTATCCTCTCATCTTATTTTACGTTGAATATGTTTTGAAAAGACGTATCTGTTACTTGTTAGGCAAAGTTTGACTAAAGAAACGTAGTGAAAACCATATCATAATAAAAATGGCAGCTAAACTCCAAAATTATTTTCTTGTTTAAATCAAATTTTTAGTGCATTGATCAGATGAATATTGCTTCATAAGATCCCTTTTTTTCTGTCTTAGCCAATATTCTATCAGAACTTGAATTGCAAGAAAAAAAAGATAATTAATGCAACAATTAGTCAATCTGGCGTTTCATGCATATTTCGTTTCAGTCATAGTACAGATGTTATAGCGAAACACATTTATAACTTGTACAAAAATACCGACAAATATTGTTGTAACATATTTATTATGAATTTACAAATACGTCTTTTGATTACAAATGACTACAGAATTTCGCCTTACATTCTAAAATCAAATCTGAGAATCTAAAGTAGCCATTTATTTTATACATTTTATTGTAAAAATATAAGTTTTGAATAAAGTATGTTTGACTGTAACTGTGGCACTGGTAGGCTACTACTACTAACCTAACCAATATTTTTATGTCAAATCACAAAATAAATTTAGATTATGACATTATAACCAGAATATTTAATACAAATGTTTAAAAAAATTATATATATTGAAAACTTGTTAGTTACGTGAATTCACGTGAGGTCCAATTCACCGATATAAAAACTAAAATGTGCGTAATGATTTTATAACATGCGAAATTGTTTTTTTAACTAAGTATTTGTTAGAATCCCACAGTTATCAGTCAAACAGTACTTTTAAAATCCTCTATTAACAAAACAGAGTTGAATAAAAAATGACGAAAGATATAAGGCAACACTGTTTTGTTTATAAAAGATTGTCAACATTAAAACATTTCTGGACATATTAGGTGAAAATATTCAAATTATTCAAGAAGAAAATGGTGTTATAAGAGTTTATTTAACTTTTATAATAAACAAACATAACATAAAATGAATTTTTCACTTTAATAATGTCCAGAAGGTTTATATTGAATTATTACCTTGAACGAGCGTTCACTTATGTTGAGTTTGTATTATTTAATGTATATTACAAGTATATACCTAGTGGCAGTTATCAACGCTCTTGATATATTGGTAGTTAAAAAGCTCACTAAGTTTGTTATTTTATATACGAATATTATATATATTTATAGAGATCCCTATTATAATAATTAAATAAAAACCCTTATTACTATAATTAAAAATCGACTATAGTAAATTCAGTCATTTGAATTTTAAAAATAGAAATCGTTTTTTTATTCTGTTGTTTTTTTTATCAATACTTTCATGTCGTCTCGTGAAATGTTGAATTTGACACTTATAGCAGTAGATTATCTAACTCACTTTGGTAACACTGTCACAAGTCCCGTATAGAAACCGTCAGCGTCAGTGTTGCCATGCGAGTTTTTTCTTAGGAATGATTTAAAAAAGAATGAAAAGAAATATTCGTATTTCCACCTTTTTTATTGAAATGACACTTTCTTAGTGAGCTTTCAAACTGAATGTGACGGAAAGTAATAGCGTACATACAAAAAATACATCATTTACAAGACTAAATATGTAGTCGGACGTCAGTTTGTCGATATTGTAACGATTTAGGGAAGTAAAACTTGTTTGACATATAATCCAAGCTGCACTTCCTTACAGTACACACTTATAAATGAAGTACCATGGATTACAATAAAGAATACATTATATAGGTTTCTAATCGATTATATTTAAATAGAAACAATAAATGAATAATAAAACCTTCTGATAGCTAACTAGCCACATTCGTTTATAAAAAAAATGAGCTCAGAATCCGCATTTTCGGCTATCAACTAAATATATAAAATTTGGAAAAATAAATCCGTCAAATAATCAAAGTTAAAAACACGAGGAGTAGTCGATAAATTGTTACAATTACGAACTAAAAGTCAGTATGAGGCGCAAAATAAAACGAATTGGAAATGGTCTTTCCACAAGTCAGTTCGACTAGGTTCCTCACAAAATAAAATATAAAAAGCATTTGTACAGCTGAAATCATTAGGAACAACTGACTTTATCTGAGCAACTCCTTGAAAGAATATATTCAAGAAATCCAAATTGTCTATTACTAACATACTTATCACAGGTTAAAAGGGACAAGAGAAAGTATTAGTGTTCTCTCAATACATACGTAGCTACATAATGTAAAAACTAAGACAACTCACGGTGTACTACCGCCCGTACCGGCGTCAATCAAATCGTTTACAAATTAAAATAAATTCTAAGCCCATAGCCCCGTACACGTGGGGCGGTTGAGATCGATTACTTACATTTATAACAATATAACATTACGTTGACTGGCGGTGCCAAAGCGCTGAAGCCGATTAAAAGTAAAAGAGCACATAAGGCGATATCCTCACTGCACGCGCACGCGGACAGTCCACGCGACCCGCACGCGCTCAGACCCCACCCGATCAAGAATTAGTTAATGTGACAAAAATAATATGTTGTGGGGCCCTGACCGCCTGCGCGCCAACGATGTATCTGTACAGCTGTAAGAGCCCTAAGATAACATCCTCCACGCCAGAGCGCTACAGACATTATCACACGTAGCTCCCTGGCGTAGAGCGTCGACTGTTCCCGTCCTCTCTCGGACATCAAAGGCGAGCTTCACCGTCCAACTCGCCTGACACGTCATCACGAAGGTTCTAGCTCGCGGGGGGAGTTCATCGTTGCTGGCCGGTTAAGGCCCACTCAGGGCCGTAAAGGAACACTCGTAGTGCATTTCGGATGTTTGAGGGTAATTGACGAGAGTCTATCGATTCGCCGGTGTGTGGGCTGCGCTTGGCCACCAATCGTATCACAACAGCACTGTAGTCCACTGAGGCCTAGGTCGGGGCCTGTCCACTGAGGTAGGCGCGCGGCCCGCCGGGGCCTGGCCGCGCGCCTAGTCCCACCCGTTCTCCTTCACCATGTGAGCCAGTTCTATTATGAACTTGCCCTCTTTGTATTTTTGACTCGACTCGAACGCATGCTCCTGTAACAAGAAGAGGTCGTATCAAAAAAAAAGTGACCACAAACACGAGCCGGCTCTTTAGAATACGTCAAATTTGGTTGAAGAAAGCATTGGGATGCTTATTATTACAACTGGCAGGTAAAAGTCGAATAGGGGTTTAGTTATAAACATGTTGTATAGGTTACGAATTTTGTTTAATTTTAAGTTAAAATAGTTGAGAAGTGTGACATGAACAATATTTTTTTGTACCTATGACGTATGTGCAACTAATTTTGTGTTACGAAGAATTGAGTAAAAAGCAACTCACTTCAATAGTTGTATCATTGACTAGTTTGGTAGCACAGTGACAGGAATAGCGCGAGATTGTGAAGAAGCGAATCCGCGAATTTGAGGATCAGTGTTTAGCCGACCTCGACGCCAAGCGCGATGAGCTTAAAGCCCGTCCACTCGCCGCCATTCACTATAATTATGAGCGCGGTAAACTTACTTGCCCACTTTGTGCAAGGGAGTTTGCTACGAAAATCGGCTTTATAAAGCCTTCTCCAGGCGCATCAGCGCCAAGCCCTATAAGGGGTTGAAGTGGTCGCCATGGCCGAAATCGGTCGGATTATTATTATTACACTGACTAAGGGAAAGATCATAATTTCTACCGCGTTATGTTTCAACTCACAACCCACAACGTAAATATCTTGTCATAATACTTATGTAGTGACTGGTTACCTGTCCGTTTGTCGCGTCTAAAAAAAGGTTATGTGTGATAACACTTTTTTTTGCTTTATTACCGGCTAAGCACAAACGGCTTGACTGATTTGTTTTTTTTTTAAATATGTCTGCGTAAGTGACTACTCTGTCTGATGAATCCATTCTAATTTATGAAAATAAAATTTGATACGATAAACAGCTGAACCGATTTTAATGAATTTTGATATTTACACAGAGAAAAATATAGGCTACTCTTTTTCACGATAACCGACACATAGCGAGTGGAGTCGCGAGGAATATACACGGGATAACACTTTGTGCGTGATTCTCAAATTGTTATTCTGAGTCTGGGTGTTCTTTGTATCAATTTCTTGTATGTTCGTAAAGTCCCTGCGACACAGGAATGTATCCTAATGTTGTCTTTTAAAAAGAAATAAATAATACCTATAGTCATGCTCGGCAGTTTACGTATTGCCTATCGATGACTTTAATACACTAGCTTAGCAACTTACGCTCGTCATATTGCATATTAAGTGAATTGAAATAAAACTAATGAAAGAAAAAACAAAAAGTTAGTTCGTAAACATTGGAATTAAGACAAAGAAACATTTCTAAAAAAATCTAAATATCCTAAGTTGTAACTGCCTTAAAAGCGTTCCTTTAAAAATGTTGAGAATGTACAGTGAATTCAAACTACAAAGGAATTTTGATGAACATTTCTTAGGTAAAGTTACAAAGTAACCGTGGCTAACATTTCGAATGGCGCGCAATTTTGATACCGCGATCGAACGCAGGAAGTCGCTAAAATGCGATGAAGCATCGATGCAGTCGCCAAATCGCCGATCGCCGATGCTTAAAGTAGCTAGTGTGCTGTGGCCCTAAGAGCTCATCACGATTCCAATAACGATCGGTCGGAATTAACTTTAGAGTAAGACTGCTGAAACGCGGAAATGAATTGTTTCGCATTCATTTCCTCATTCAGAAAAAGGAAAGATATAAATTATTTCTGATGATTAAAACCTCATGATTTTAAAGGATTTATGCGTTTACCGCGTGGAAAGAATTCTGGGTTTAGTAGAAGAAGAAACATACAACATGCGTAACTGCTAATTTTTTTTTATTTAATAGCCTGCCGAGGTGACTCTACTTGCCTGATGGAAAGTATCAGTACAATCCAAGAGCGAGAGTCACCACACTCTGCGAATGCAGGTAGTGTGAACCAGGCTATAGTGGCCTAGTGAGTTGCATTTTCACGTTTATAGGATCCGGGATCATAATGGTAAAGTAAAACGTGATCTGGTAGTGAGTTCCAGTTTTGAACAGCTTGGAACATCAAGGAAGAGCCAAAAATCAAGTTCCTATTAAACACATTATGTTAGTGTATCACAGTATATTTATACAATGAGAGTTCAATTTATACTGGTCAACGAAGGAAACTCAAGAAATTTACATTTAATGGTTGAATTTCGACCACCAGGCAGTTTGTAGTTCTAATAGACAAGTCAATATTGGGTGAGGTCGTTGTTTATATGCAGCCAGATTGCCACACCACTAATTAAAGAGCTGTGAAAAACAAATCATGTAATAAAATACCACAGTAATTACAAATATTTCAAAGTGAGCTACTGAGTACTTTTGTACGTAACGAAGCCGCAACAATTGTATCTACTACACAACATCAGCTCCCCCCCCACTCTATTCTCTATTCTCTTGTTTCATTGGCTAATATGTTGTTTTGATCACGTGACCGAGTGACATTAGCCACTGAAACAAGAGAATAGAAAACGAAAAACGTTTACAATTTGGCCACGGGGGCAGGAAGTTTTATTTTATATAAATAATTAACTAAAAATAATTAATTATAACTTTAAACGATAATATATAAAGTTATTACTGTTTTGTACCTATCATTATTCATATCTTAAGCATGGTAAACAAGCATGATAGGCACCTACAAGAAAAGACTTCATGCTGGCAACCTGGCAACACCAGATATTTAAAACCTGAAGCAAAACTGTAAGTTCTGAGGAAAGAGTAACTTTAAGTGTTGCCAGCCTTCTAGGAACCTACATACACATATCTAGCTATAATAATAAAACCTTTTTTGTTTGGAGACTCAATCAAATCAATCAGCCCTTTATGTTCTCCACTACTCGACATAGATCTTCTAATTTATTTATTCAGATCTAATTTTTCGTAGTCTATAAAAGCAAAATTGTATTGACAATAGGGTTGTCAACCGTATGTATGTATTTCACCGTACTGGAATATATTAAATCCTATTATTATAAACGCGAAAGGTTGTGAGTATGTATGTGTGTATGTATGTTTGTTCCTCTTTCACGCAAAAACTACTGAACGGATTTGGATAGAACTTATTATTATATTTCAAAATAACACATAGGCTACTTTTTACTGCAATAATCGAAATACACGGGCGTAAACTAAGTGATTATAAAAATACATAAATCGTAGATGTCAAAATGTATCACTGTTTATCTCCTGTCACAACTTCACAGGTTGCTATGCATAACACACTTGCATAGCAACCATAATGACATACGCGGGTAACACACACACACACACTGCTATCACTCGCAGAACGGCTCCAAAAGGTTACGACTCTCAGGATTGAGGACTACGATAAATAGGGGCGGAATCGACAAAATGTCAGTAAATCTATACAAATAAATAAAAGTGGAGTGTCTTATCCAAATTAACAGTTTTTTGTACTAAATGCATTTGAAAGGATATAATATGGTACTGACATCCAAAACGCAATTTTTAACATTTTTATCTGTCAGTCTGTCTGTTTGTTTGAACGGCTGGACCGATTTTGAGTAACTTAAGTTAGTTTCCTTTAGACTAGCTTCGCTTTGCGGCGTTACTCGCGGTTCACAACAATAACCGAGGGATTCAGCGAGTAAATAATGAAAATTAAATTTGAAGTGTGTGTGAACCCTAGCTATTACTTACATATTTCCACCCGAGCATGGTCTTACAGCACTCGCAGTATATGTCGGCGACGGCGTGCAACCCTGTCAGAAGAACTCGCTCCTCTGCCGGGCCGCAGCCCACATTCACACTGCAACATCAGAAAATACACTAAATTAGGCATCTTGACTGCTTGCTTGCTAGGTCTTGGGTTCGTTTTTTTATATTAGCTGCCAAAATTACTCTGATGGAAAGCATGAACAGAATCCAGGAGTGGTGGTCAGCGTCCTCACTGCCCCTGCGGACAATGCAGCACGGATTTCCATCCAGGAAAAATCTTTGTGTATAGAACGCGATCATTTATGCTGTGTCTGGAAATCTTTGAGGATAGTGACCACCATTCTTAGATTCTACTCATGCTTGCCATCAGGCACAGTTGAGTCACTTTGTCAGGTTCATAATAAACTAGTATGTTTATAAGCAGTCTGCTTACTATAGTACAGGCTTTGCTTAGTTTGCCGTGTGTGAGGCATATATCCAGGCATTGCTAGAAAAAGGCCTGGAATAGTGTCACAGTGATAAAGTCTTTAATCAAAACAGTTTTATCAGTAGGTGTTGAGAACCTAACTTGAATTATTGCGATTAAATCACGACACATTCAATATTGTTAAAGATAAAAATTTCAATATAGGATGCTCGATATAAGTTTATTCAACATGACAAACTGATACTACGAAACACGCAAATATAACACCTATTGTTACGAAGATAGCATTGATTTTAACTTATTAAATCATATAACTTATTCGGGAAATCTAAAATCGACCAAAGGTCACATCTATATAAATAAATACAAAGTGTTTGTTTGTAACATCAAAAGAACAGATTTTTACTACATGCTTATGAAAGTATGTATATTATACATCAGAAAATCAATTTATCTTAACTAATTTTGATCCGTCTGTTTGTTCCGGCTAATGTCTGGAACTCTCACTGGACTGATTTTAACGGAACTTTTACTATCATGTAGCTGACGACATAAGGAAGTAACTTAGGCTATTTTTTAGCCTAGGTTTGCTCTGCGGCGTTCATCACCATTAACAACAATAACTGCGGGCAACACGGCGGGACTCAGCTAATTTCTTAAAATGAGTTGTTTTAACATAATTGGAGGTCATTATTGCAAAAAGCAATCAATAAAACCATAATTTTACTTTCAACATTCTATACAGGTGTCGAATCTCACATCGCTTCATATGTCAACAAGTTCTAATGCCCTTGACTGACACGCCGTTGATTAACAACAAAAAAAAAACAAAAAGCTATAGAAACTATGTTTGGATGAAGGCTTTTTAAAAACCGAAACACAACAACACATAACTTGGTACTTCAGAAGATTTAAAAAAAACATAAATCACAGGTTACCGTGTACACTGTACACTTTTATAATGCATTTGATGAAAACCTGTTATTTTGCAATTACTTACAGACACATAAATGTTATTTGTTAGTATTGATGGATGAATAATATATGGGTATGCGTGGATATAAAGTAATATTATAATATTATGCCTAAATGTATTATACATATATGTAAAACTTACACGGAATTGAAGAGGTACGCGCGCCCTTGGCTGCCTTGGAACGACTGAAAAACAAATAATATTAATTTAAAAACCTTATTAAAATTTAGATTACTACATATGCAAAGGTCTACTCAGGTCAAATTAAGAAGATCGTAGCTGGCCGCCAGAGTAGGGTTGCCATACATCCCGCTACACTGGGATATGTCCCGGTTTAGATTGTTCAATCCACATCAATTAGTAAATTGTCCGGGCTCTTAATTAAATGTTATAGGAAATATAGGTAAATATTTACGATTCGTTACTCCTTCGCCATACGAGGTCCTTGCTCGTACTCAAGTAGCGGCGAGAGGCAAGAGGCGTGAGCCTTCAAACCGCCCGCGACGCTCTGATTGAAAATTACTTTATCACTGCAATACGTTATCTTCAATATGGTCCAAGTCGATTACAAAATTTGACGTTTTTGCTTGGATGATTATAAATAATATTCTTCAGTGACAGCATTTCAAAAAAAAAGGGTTCGATAATTGAATGTATGAGGACTTTATGAATTTGAAATCGTTTATTGAATGTGAAATGTTTGAGGAACAAACCTGACGTATGGAAAGCTAATAACATGCAAAAGAGTGGTTATACTTTTTCAAAAAAGCTTTTATTTTAAGTAGGCCTTTTCAGTCACTTTCGAAACGTTACATTAATGACTAGTTGCTCAGTTCTTGGAATGACAATCCAATGGAGGAGAACCGGCAAGAAACTCTATAAGCCGGGAATTGACGATTATTGAAATGCTATAGCAAACATAGTGTAGGACGCCCACAGGCCAGGTGGAATGACGATTTGTACAGGATGGCTGGCAGGAGCTGGTTGCGAGAAGCCCAAAATCAATCAGAGTGGTGTGCAATAGGAAAGGCCAATGTGCAATACTTTATATGCCCAACAGTGGACTACGATAGGCTGATGATGATGAAATGCTATAGGGAAGTGATATAGCTCAAAATATGTTTTTGGAGGTGTAAAAAGTATAGCTCAATTAGGTCAGTTTCAGAAAAATCTAAGCTATCTGACATTTTACTATTTCAAGAAGTATCTCCATTTAATAAAATAATGCTTAGGTAGTGTTTGAGTTGTAAATCATTAGACAACCATTAGTTAACTGACGTGTTTAAAATTATAGCGTAGGTTGTTTTAGAAAAAAATTATAATGTCATGATTATGATGATGTTGGTTATAGAAAGACCGCGAAAACTTTATGTGTCAATTTAGTTCAATGCACTCAGCGTTGAATGGACTCTTTGTAGTTAGTAGAACCCAAACTAGTTCATAAACATTATAATTAATTGGCGACATCGTCATTAATTTTTATATTAACTTTTGCCTGCTGCTCCACTCGCGTGTATGTTGGTTATCGCAGTAAAGAGTAGCGGTCTTTCCTGAAGAATCAAAGTATGTCCATGCCACATTTAATTGAAATTAGTGTACGGTTTAGGCGTGAAAGCGTAACAGATAGACATAGTTACTTTCAGACTTTTATTATTAGTATGGATTATTATAGCAACATGCAGAAGTTTAATTTCTACTATTCATGCGGATATTTAATCTTCTATTCACGTTGGTAGTTGCGTTAATGTGTCTAGAATTTCAAAAAATCATTTTGGTGCATGTCTGCTTTCGTAAGTATCTGACCCACCGTACTTGATACTATAAGGAATCATGGGGATCATATCATATCATGGGGAATATTTTTGCCCCTTCCGCACTACGAACCAATTGTGTTATGGGACAGTTGAATCCGTCAGTCTTAGTAACACTCAGTAGTGGCACTACTCTTTAGTAATTCAGAAGAGAAAAAATACTCCATATGAGACTATTGGAAGTAAAATTTAATAGTTCGGTGGGTCACAAGGTCTTTTGTATACGTTTCAAGTGTAGCTGATGAAGGTATCAGGTATATTTACCTTGGATATAAGCTCGTCATGGCTGGCCAAGTGCGCGCGGCAGTGTATACAGCTGTAGGTGCGGTGCGCCGGCGGCAAATACGCCTGGAAGGTCTTGACTGGCGTGCGCGCGGCCGTGGCACCCCCGCCCTCGCCTGCCAGCCCGCCACGGTTAGTCACCCCGTCACGCATGAGTGCCTGCTAGCTACCAACATACACCGCCGTCAACAACCCATAGCTGGCGGACGCCCTAAGTGCACTATCTGAGGACCTAGTGCGACTTCATTGCACATCAACTCACTTCAAACAGCGCATTCGCCGTTGCGACTGGTGACAGTCAATCGCAACGCTAAATACGGTCACCAGGACGATGAAGTCGATGTAAAATAAACTCACAATAGGCCCTCTGAACCGCCATTGAGATCACAGTCGTTCAGAAACTAATCTTATTAATCAAATAAATTTTGAAAAGTCTCCGATCATTTGGAATAAGCAAAGCCATTATAAGAAATCCAATTCTTTTTAAGTAAATCTTTGGAATTGCCTATCGACAAAGGATTTTAAATTACTAGACATAATTGCTTTATTAAAATTCAACTTCTTATTTGTATACTGTCATCTTCAGGCATAATTTTAATAAATTGCTCCATCGTTGGGATAACGAGCATTCAGACAAATTCAAGATTTTGCATGTACAGACTAAATATTTTCAAGGCGATACAATGGTTCGAAGATTATTCTAATGCTGTAATGGTCCATTATAATACAGATGCAGACAAATATTTATCATTACATTATTTTATTCGATTTATCTCTGGAAGTTTCTAGCTCTAATTTAAATATCGTCGAAAAATGTGAACGTTACAGCAGACAGGATCAAATATTTGACGAACAAAACAACGAAAGGTATTCTGGCATTTCAGTTGAATGTTCCAAGAAATCGTTGATTTCGTACGGAGAAGAATGTAACTTTTGTCACCAATTTCGCTCTTTGGAATTCATCCAAAAATATATTCGCAGTTGTAAAGCAAAAAGTGCAATTTAAGAAATAAATGGCTTTGCTTTCGCCAAGGCATCTTTGAACTCGAACTACCTAGTTTCTTTTTGATTTCATAGTTTGAATAATTAACCAAAGAGATGAATAGTTTTTTGAAATTCCATAGAGAAGATACGAAACCTTTTAGTCGTGAATTCGTGATCTCAATAGCGGTTATTGAAGTATATATAGTGCGCGTGGGGCGTTTTAACAACGGCACTCATGGGACAGTACGTACAAACTAAAATTAGATCGGAACATTGTTCCGTATATAAAATATCTATTTACATAAATATATATAGGTATATATTAGGTCATAAATTACGTAAACTTACGCCAACCATCGTCAGTTACAGTCTTAAATACTCTTATGACGTATATTTGTGTTCGAAAATATGATTTGGCGCCAAATATAGCGTTTCCTTGTCTATTTATTTATACTACGCTATTCAACGTTATAAATACGTTTGGCAATTATCTTAATTATATACGCGTGTGTCTAAGTGTTTATTATATTCGTAATTATTATTATTATTACTTGTGAACATTTCCCGTGTATATCAACTATCGATGGATGGCTTTTATAGGATTATATCAGTATATGCTTCAGACCCAAAGTTCATAACTTCTTGAGAGAGAACACAATTTTTATTAATCAGTTCTCTCGGTTCTCTCTCTGTTACTCTTAACATTGATATAAGAACATTTTTTTTGGGTTTGAAGAACGTTTTACGTTTTTTATAAAAGTGAATCTACTCGGCCTGACAGAAAGCATGAGCAGAATCCAAGAGTGGTGGTCACCATCCTCATTGTGAGTGCACACAATGCGACATGTTGACACACACTATGATGGCCTAGTCACACTCACCAACGAAATACATATATAAGATATAGAAGAATACGTAGAGGTAATTGTATTAAAGACACACCTGCCTGGCGCGAGCAGCAAGCGCTCGCCGCCCACATCAGCCGCGCAGACCGTCGGTCACCTGCCGCGCGCGCTCTTGCACCGCGCCGCGCGCTTACACTTTGTACCCGCCACCCTCTGTGAACAATGAACAAATCAATACGTTAGAATATATACATTATTGCAATAGGAATATACACAATGAATCGGACACAAAGAATACCAACACTCAGCACAATAATTTGTAGATCTCATAGAGTGGAGATCACCCATAAAGGGTTCGAGCGGTGAGGTGAGCTATAATTTATTTGACATTTTTTTTTAAATATATTAAGTCTACCAAAGTGACTCTACTCTGCCTGATGAAAAGCACGAGTAGAATCCAGGAGTAAGGCCCACCATCCAGATTGTAAAGGTGACAATGCAGCATGGTGACCCATACCATGGCAGCCTGCATCATTTTCCCGGCCTACGGAGACCGGGAAGAATGTTGCAGAATGATTGGGCTTCCTGTCTCACACTCACCAACAAAATACGACAGCAAGAATGCTGTCATTATTAGGATGGTCTTCTGTGAGGTTAGTACTGAGCCGGCCCATTCGTGCTGAAATCAGCGTGACTCTGTTACGTCCAGACTAATAGACAAATAGACTAAAGAGTCTCATCTATTCATTTTTACGACGTTACCTACTAAACCTATTATCCTATTGTCCTCTCCATTTTACAAAATATTGTCCCCGTAAAAAATGAATGACGGCAAAGAGTTTTGGTAGGTTTTTTTTATAGAATTTATTTTTAAATAACCAAGGGAAGATGGGAAGGAACACTAGGAAGATTTTGATATTTTTTCCTAAAGCTGCCAATGCAATTCTTGAAAGGGAATAGTAATTCTAAACCATAAAGAGCAACTTGGGAAAAAGGATTTAAAAAACACCTGACTTTGTAAGAACCTCTCGCATTTAAAATAAGCTTAAAAGTCGGTAGAACAGTAACAAGTATCCCTACATTGATAAGGTATCATCGTTCTCAATACTCGATGCACAATAGGCCGACTTCACTTGCGACGGGTATTACAAAAGGCGCTTAAAGGATTACACTTATCGGGGCAAGGCAGTTCTTAGTAACGATAACTAGCAGATCCATTATGCAAGTGAAGAAATTTTACAGTTATTTCCTAAATGCATTAACATTTTACGACAAATTGTTTAACTGACATTTGGAGAACATTTTTGGCACGCGCCAACAGATTAAAATAGCTTTCCATATTTATAATTGCATTTGCTCTGATGTTGAATAAATGCAAATTAATGGACGTCGTATTTTTGTTCTTTATTCAAATGACGGAAGCGGAAAGAAAGTCGATGGCTTTAAAAAAAAGTTAAAAAATGTTGACGGAACTTAAAAAAATATTTATAATTTAAAAAAGGAACATCGTATTTATGCTGTTATTGGATTTTGACGTCAATACACATATAAATGAATATTTATCGTAAAATAAAATTTTGCAGTACATTTAATACAATATCATTTTCGACTTCGAATAAACGTGTACGAAAATAAAATAACTACGCTCACAAATACAATAGCTTCAATATTATCTGGCTTCACTGGCTGTCAAACCGATATCAATCGGGGAAAGAAGCCCAATAATTAATTAGGAATATAATCACGGAGTAGAATGTTCCAGTTTGTAGTACCTACAGATATTTCACGATAGGCTTGGGACATTGTCGGGCATCAGAGCGACAAGGCCGACGCGGTCCAGTCAACGAAAGAGCGTTGACAGGAGGTGAAGAGCCTACGTATTAGCCTCAGTAAATAACGGTGTCTGGCTTTTATTAACTACTGGCTAAGTCCCGCGGTGTTACCAGCGGTTCATTTTCTACCTTTACGAACACCGCTGGGTTAAGTTAGTCTATAAAATAGTCTATCTGCCAATTAAAGTTCCGTCAAAATTGGTCTGGCCTTTCCAGACATTAGCCGGAAAAGACAGACAATTTTTTTTTAAACTGATTTTGTTATTTAAGTACCAAATATACTTTCTTAAGCATCCGAAAAAAAAAATTGACATTACAAACAGACACTAATAAACACAGCGTGATGTTATACAGCTTAAACTCTTAAATTTTAATTCGAATCAATACTTTTTCAGATACTATTCCTTTAATATATTAGATTAGATTGTTATCTGTGTACTTGTGCAGTCGTATTCCTTAGTACGATGATAACCTCTGACCTTTTAACATTAATTTATACGTACACGATAATTATCGAATATACTAGAAAAGGTTAAACGATTTGGAACTGATAAAAGTTAGTCATAAGCCGACTGTTTTATTTGCAGGTGCATTCTACCACGTTCACACAACACCATCTAGTCCCAAACTAAGCAGAGCTTTTACTATGGGTACAAGACCACTGATAAAAATACATAACAATATACTCTTTTTTTGTAAACCCAAACTTATTATACATAGAAAACACGCTAATTCCGAAACAAATATTTCGTCGTCCCGGAATGTCCCGGGAATCGAATCCGAGACCTCAAGCACAGCAGTCGCAGACGCTGCCACTGCGCTACTAAGGTAGTCAAATAAATACAAGTCAATATAAAATGCTATCAAAGGTTTTCCATAATTCTATGGTTTCATACAATGAAACAGTCGCGTTCTCCTCTAAACTTTGCAGTGCCCGACAGGGTCCATAATAATTGCTTCCTCTAATATGTTTATAACACCTTTATGTATAACATGGAATGCAATAAAAAAAAGTTTCTTCTTAAACTGGTGATAATGAGTGTACCTAGTCAGTAACGCATTAATGGTCGGCTAAAAACCTCTGCTGGTGACTTAAAAACTTAGCCTCGTTTCTACTTATAAAGTACATACTGCTGCTTTTTACCTAAGGGTAAAAAGCAGCAGTCGAATCCTAGGATTATGATAAAAAGATAAGATTTATTATTTTACATACTTCATTTAATCGGTGATCCCGCTGTGTCCTACTTCACATAAACAGTAGCAACATTAAAAGAACAATAGGATTTGTAAACATAATAACATACACTTATTAAAAAAAATAAGCCATCGACAATAGTTACAGACTGCAAAAATATAGCAATCATAGAGTACCGTTTTAAGTTCTAGTTCCCATAAAAAGAAAGAAAAAACAACTGCGCAGAAGCCTCACTAGAACGAGGCGAACATAACTGTAAATAGTTTAAATATTTCCCACATAATGACTACGTCATAATTAGTTGTTTTACTTTTAATTTACACAGCGCAAGGACACGCGATACGGTCAATGTCTCTAGAAATTACTCATGAATAAATAAGACGTTGAAATATCTTAGTCAATTTTGTAAGCGGCTAAAAGAGGCGGCTTTAATAGTCTATGGTTTTAAAACTATGATAAGTCATTGCTTTAAGATCTGTGACAATTTTTTTTTTTTTTTTAAACACTACTTTGATGTCTAAAGGTATAAAACCATAAAAATATTAATTGCTTTTATTTATACGGAGTTTAAGCTAATATTGCAAAACAAGTTAAAGGACCAAATAATAGTGGAGTCAGTATGAATACCTAAATGCTTTATATCTGTGTTATAGGAGCTTCCCACGGTCTGCGATAACGCGGACGGACGCGGACCAGCTCGCACGACACACCGTGGGAAGGGTCTCGTCCGTGGTAGAAGAGGACGTCTGTGGCGGTGTGCCGGTATCCGTCGCGAGGGGGTAACTTCAAAGGTGCTGTGCGTCGCGATCCGGGCGCGTATGCCGCTGTCCGAACGCGTCCGTGGTAGCACAGACGACAAGTCATAGCAGCTTCCCACGGTCTGTGATTGATATCGCGGACGGACGCGGACCAGCTCGCACGGCACACCGTGGGAAGGGTCTCGTCCGTGGTAGCAGAGGACGTCTGTGGCGGTGCGCCGGTATCCGTCGCGAGTCGGTAACTTCAAAGGTGCGGTGCGGACTAAAATAGTCCCAAAAGATGTCTATTTTAATGGAAATCATTTGGACCAATTGAGTATCATATGTATTATGATAAGTTTTGCCGAATCATGATCCCACCGGCACCGGTAGGATCACAGGACAGGGAATATTTTATGTCATTTGTTAATTTTCTACCGTGATCCCACAGCTATGGGTGACAAAACAAAATAAATAAAATTAGATATATGTCTAGGTATGTACACTTACGTTAAACGACTTTTGTTGTATACGGATATCCACCAGCGACGTGGTTTCTTTTTACTTTTAATAAATCGCATAATTTGGTAATTGTTAATTAATACCACAGCCGCGGCTGCAGCGACGACACGTTCTCTTTCACTTTGCATTTTGAAATGAAGTTATCAAAAGATCTACACAGACACACAGACCGACACGCACCGTTGGAAGAGCCCTGTCTGAGTGCGTTGCCGTCCGTTATCGTCGGCTGTGCGTGATGATCCGCAGAATCACGGACTGTGGGAAACCGGCCTTTAGAGTCAAAGAAGTTGTTACAGTATAAGTATATATTATTATTTAAGATAAAAACTACCAAATCATTTACATTACCCGCTTATAAAATTGACATTGTGCTATGTCTATGTCTGTCATGTTATAATTATCGACAATTAAACCAAGCAGATGTTCATTTAACATAGGTCGGGCAGGTGGAGTGGACGTATGCTTAGATACACTTTATCAATTTAGAGGTTAACATACTAGTAAGTGCAGATGTATTTATACACAGTTGAGTTTTTACACCTTTTATAACTAACATTACGAGTATTAATTCAAGGCCTAATTAAGATTATTGGTTAGGTAAGGTTTTTCGTGCATTGATCCCGTGTCATCGTGAGAATTCGTCTTTTCAGTAAGTTTTATTTCTAAACTACTGCTAAACACTACGAAAAGATCCTTCAATTTTGCTTTTATTCAGAAATAGGTAAAGGATTTAAAGAAAGGCAGTTAGTTTGTTAGATATTTTGTTATGTTACACATTGTATTTTTTCTCACACATACATACCTAGAAATCTAACCTAGAACCTTTGCCTGAGTTATTTTGGTCCTTATCGTTACGAATGCAAAAACATATAATTCAAATAACAAGCTTAAAAAAGTATTGTTGATTAAAAGTTTTTTTTTAAGGAAGTAACTGTGGTTTAATCTTAATATTAATTAGATAATAATGTCATCAAAACAATTTGCTTGTCAAAGTTACAACGCACTTAGATATTCAATGACATTTTTTTTTGCAATATTGCGTAGTAGATACACAATAATATTTTGTTTACATATTTTTGTTATCACTTAGTCACGATTTATGGCTACAAAAACCCCACAGTCATCACATTTAAAAACAACAAATATTTAAGGTTATTCACAAATAACAACCACCAATATAAACCTTACAAGAAATATGTAGATACATAAAATCTAAGCAAGAAAATATAGACATTTTGGTCCATTTTACTTTTATTGTAATGTTCGTTAACGTTGGTTCACCGGTGTGAAGTTATAGGCGCAACTTCACACCGGTGAACTCTGGGTTTCTACGATGTATCATGAGCGACTGAGATTTACTAACGTTTTCCTTACACTACAATTATCAATAGTGCAGAAGTCAACGAATTTACAATCTCTGTAAAATTCCTCAGAACGTAACACAGATACTAAGAAAGGTACAAAGTATGACCATAAGTGCAAATATTACGATAATGGTTTTTTAACACTGATGACGTAGAAATAATAATACTTTATATTAAGCTTATCTTTGAAGCATAAATTATAAAGTGACGTAACGAAAACCTAAAATGTATGTTATCTTGTAACATAATGCACAGTTCGGTAACGACTACGAGTATAGTCCCTTTTCAATGTTCGGATTAGCCGTTAAGCCTTACTATCTGGAATTTGGAATAAATCCAGTTGACCTAAATCTGTATTCAACGGGTCACAAACACGCCTGTTAACTGGTATTTAACTTAAAAAGCTTAAACCTTGAATAATTGTGACATGGTATATGTAATCCTTTTAAAAATGACGTACTGGAGCCATGTGACATAAACAGTACAAAAAATTAAAAAGGATTTATAATTGGAATGCACAGTTTTGAATTTCGAATACGACGTGTTTTGTTTTACAGCACACTTGGGAACGGCGAATACTTCGAACAGTGCGATTGGTGCATTGACACAGTTTGGATTCTATAGATGAATTTCGTGTTTTCAATTTGAAACTGTTCGTGTTGAACAATTGAAAACTACTCTGTACGAGAAATGTCTGTTTTATTAACTGAAGAATTCTAAATTTACTGTTTTTAGACTTTCGCGACTTTTACACATACTCATGTTTTTACTGTAAACGGGACTTATTCGCGATAATATTATAAATAATATTATAATTCTAAATTTGACATTTTTTCCAAATTTGAAAATCTCCGAGAACTTTTTCAAAATAAACAAGTCATCTTAATAAATTATTTCTAATTCTGTATTTCATGTCAGTTACATTATTGTAACTGGAAATAGGTATCTAAAGACTATGCATGATGTATATCTTTGTATATTGTTTTTTTTTTCTATCGGTATTTGTTATTTAAATGTATTCTGAATGCAATTCAATCAATTGTCAGATTGATATACACGTACAAACGTCACAGGTGATATGTTTGGCTGTCAGATTAGATTGTTTATGGATGCATTCCGTTTATAGATTAATGCACACGCCTGACCCTCGTGTTTGTATCAACTTTGTTGTCACTTATGAATGGTTGTGAACAAGCTTTGGGAGTCCCCTTATTAAGAGGTTACTTAAAGAGAGAGAAGTAACTTTTAGTGATATTTTCGTTTGCACCAATCTTTAGGGGACACATAAGCGCTTAGATTCTCAAAATTTAGAAGGGAGTTTGAGTATAGTTGATGAAAATGGGCAAAGGTTCTTTCAACAATCTGAAGATGTAGATATGTATAGTGAGGTTACAGGAATAAAAAATTTAGTTCGCCATCTTTAGCTAAGCGCTCCGCACATTAGTCATCAAAAGTGTTAATTCGGGTAATACTCCCAAAACAAAGTGTTAGAATAAATACTAATGCTCTAGTAGCTTTTGCGCGGTACCTAAAAGTGTAACAAAAAATTCTATAAAAAGAACGATTTTATTAAAGTCATGGTCAACCACCTGTTCGGCAAAAAGTCTCGAGGTGTAAATAATATCCATTTATTTTGACGTCGCTTGTACTTAAGATGGAGTAAGCTGAATTCGATTTAAAATTTGAAAATCGAAGGGGATTTGAAATATTGGTAGATATATATATATGTCTATACTTTTCTATAGTCCACTCATTTATAGACCAGGGTAGAAACCTCTTATAATAACAAAAAGTGAACATAAATTATAGTAGGATGAAACCCATTGTAAAAGGAGGAGAATAGTACAAAAATTAAAGGTAAAATAAATTACGGGCGATCTGAGGTCGGGAAGGGGGAGAGGGGGGGGGGGGTTTAAGGGAAAAAATGGCTTATCTCGATTTCCGGCAAAACTACAAGTCCTATGGAAAAAAGTTAAATGGCAAAGTTGTAGGTAATAAAAAGATGTACATCTTTTGCATTTAGACTTTTTTCACATAACCTCAAATTTTATGTGAAAAATTCAAAAAACCAAGTTTTTGGTTTTTAATTTTTATCTTTTACAAATAAAATTATTTTTTAACGAAATTTTGTGATAACTTAGCTTTTCATGTCCTGAATACACCGTAATTTATTTGATTTGAAATATCTATTTTTTCACCTCATTTTGACTGAATACCGAAAAAAAACCCTAATTTTCAATCGAAAATTCGGCCGTCAAAATATCAACGTTTTTCACAAAAATTGGGTGTTTTCTATTTGATGAAATCTCTACTTTCCGATGGTGTAAAAATATATATTTATTACCATAGTAAATCTTCTCAGAAAATGCAAAAAATTAAAAAACTCGAATTCGATTTTTTTTAATCGTTATTTAGATATTTATTAAAATTTACACTTTAATCACTCGAAAAACGTAAGATTGCGTGTTACAATGCTAAACAAAAATATTGCAAATCGAAATATACTACTATAATTAACAAAGAAATAAATAATAAAGTTAATATTAAATAAAACATCTACAATACTTTGAGAAAGTTGCAGAATCTTCTATAAAGTATATGCGTATATGCATATTTATTACTATTTTAAGATAATTTAATACCTGAGTGACCTATGAAAAATTTTTGGCTATTAAAAGGTTTTTCATGGAGAAGTGGGCTAGGCAGGTCTGGGCCTTACTACATACTTGCTATTTCGTAGCAGCTGTAAAACAGAGCAGTGTACGACATCGTTTATAAAACTACATGTGCAGGCTGAGTTATTTTCTATGAAATACCTTCGGATGGCCTAAAATTTTTCGTAGGTCACTCAGGTATTAAATTATCTTAAAATAGTAATAAATAGGCATATACGCATATACTTTAAAGAAGATTCTGCAACTTTCTCAAAATATTGTAGATGTTTCATTTAATATTAACTTTCTTATTTATTTGTTTGTTAATTATAGTAGTATATTTCGATTTGCAATATTTTTGTTTATCATTGTAACATGCAATCTTACGTTTTTCGAGTGATTAAAGTGTAAATTTTAATAAATATCTCAATTACGATTTAAAAAAATCGAATTCGAGTTTTTTCATTTTTGGCATTTTCTGAGAAGATTTACTATGGTAATAAATATATATTTTTACACCATCGGAAAGTAGAGATTTCATCGAATAGAAAACACCCTATTTTTTAAAAAAATGTTGATATTTTGACGGAAGAATTTTCGATTGAAAATTAGGGATTTTTTTCGGTATTCCGTCAAAATGAGGTGAAAAAATATATATTTCAAATCAAATAAATTACGGTGTATTCAGGACATGAAAAGCTAAGTTATCACAAAATTTCGTTAAAAAATAATTTTATTTGTAAAAGATAAAAATAAAAAACCAAAAACTTGGTTTTTTTAATTTTTCACATAAAATTTGAGGTTATGTGAAAAAAGTGTAAATGCAAAAGATGTAGATCTTTTTATTACCTACAACTTTGCCATTTAACTTTTTTCCATAGGACTTGTAGTTTTGCAGGAAATCGAGATAAGCCATTTTTTCCCTTAAAACCCCCCCTCTCCCCCTTCCCGACCTCAGATCGCCCGTAATTTATTTTTCCTTTAATTTTTGTACTATTCTTCTCCTTTTACAATGGGTTTCATCCTAATATAATTTATTTTGTTTTCAAACATTAAAAGCACTGGTCTATTAAGGTTTTATCTGCGAAAAAAATCCTTGTGATCTGAATTTTTGTACACACCTTTACAGCATTGTAATGAAAATGTGAAAAATCGACATTGATGTAGTAGTAAAATTTTAGAGGTCAAGAAAACATTGTCGTGAAATTTGCTACAAAAATACCTCTTGCATTTTTCTTTAAAATAAACCCTTCTTGGAATAGAGCGCTGAGAAAGCGACGAAAATGCATTCTCATACGGTATTTTATACCGGACACCAAGGCGTAAAATCTATTGCTTTTAATTGATGTCTGTAAGAGTCTTAAAGACTTTTATCTGATACTTGGGCGATTTGTGAAAAATAAATCTATATAATAGAGCTTTGGGAACTTAGTGACATTTAATTTATAAAATTAAATTGAATGTTATCGTTATTTTTATATATATACCAGATTTCAATTACAATCATCTGATTATATACAACACTTAATAAGCGTGTAAATTATAATTTGAAAAGTTCAAATCGATTTGCCATACTCTAACCATAGATTTATTTTTAATACAGTTTTTATTCCGGCTCCGGTGTTATTTATTCATTTTGTACGGGAATAAATATGAGTTAGGCCGCATTGGTCTCAGTCACGACAATCAACAAAAAGTGATCGAACGATATGGCCAACTTTATACTTTGATATGATCTTGACTGCCTTGTTGGTCTAGTGGTTGGCGTATGCAGCTGCTGATCAAAAGGTCTCGGGTTCGATTCCCGAATCAGACTAAATATTTGTTTCGGAGTCTGGGTTTTTTCTATGTATAAATGTGTATGTATTTACAAAAACAAAGTATATTTATGTATTTATATCAGTTGTTTAGTATCCATAACACAAGCTCTGCTTATTTTAGGACTAGATGACTTTGTTTGTAAGTTGTCCAAAATATTTAAAAAAAAATCGTTAGATTTATAAACTAAATCAAATTGGCAGTCATATTTTATCCTTTAAACTCTTATAAAATTAAGGGACTATCGTATCACTGAAACATGATGATTGTCTCGGTGGCACAGTGGCAGCGTATGCGACTGCTGTGCATATATTGGTCTCGGGTTCGATTCCCGGGTCGGACCACATGTTTGTGTGATACGCTTTGAGTTTGAGTGTTTTCTATTTTGAATATGTATGTATTTACAAAAAAAGTATGTTTATGTATTGATATCAGTGGTATAGTATGAATAATAGAAGCTCTGCTTAGTTTGGGACTAGGTGGCGTTGTGTGTAAGATGTCCGAAATATTTATTTATTTATGGTGATCATTTGAAGAACTACGTAGTCAAAGAGTAACAATCAAGAAGTCAGGAATAGTCAGGATGATCTAAAAACCTCTGTCAGAACAGCCCTTATAGATGCAGCGAGCGTCTAAGCTCTTGGATTCTACTCATGCTTTCCATCAGGCAGAGTAGAGATACACTTTGGTAGTCTTAAATTAAAAAAAAAAGATTAACAAAGCCCTCCCTCATCTGGCTACGCACCGTGTCCATTCATTCTCACAGCCCTAAGTTTTGAACCTTATCGTAAAGTTACTGACCTTCTAAATTATCTCCATTCCATTAAATAATGTTCATGAGTCTGCTTCGTATTTTGTTAATCGAATGCTGGCTGTTACTTTTTATTTTTCTTTTTATATGTAATGTAATGTAATTACGAACATGCAAGTCTAACTTGCATGTTCGTAATTACAGAACGATAATTATGTAAATATGTTTTAATTTTAATTTTAATTTTATTTGCCGGCGCGGTCGGCAACTAGATGGGTGAACGTTTGTGGCATGACATGTTATGAGCGTTTCCGTAATTACAACCGGGACCGTTTCTTTAACGTTAAAAAGACGGTCCCGGTTATTATCATAACAGTCGTGAAATATCCAGACCCTAACCCGCACTCGGCCAGCGTGGTGACGTATGGCCTCAACCCTCTCCTGAGAGGAGATCCGAACCCAGCAGTTGGACGTTATGGGATGGAGATGTTGCAAATAAGTGATAAAAGTAATATTGTTTCGTGTTGGTAAAAAAAAAAACAGTTAGTATGCAGATTTTTATTCAACATCTAAGAAGTTGTTTAATTTGGTTGAGTGCAATCAAATTAATGTCAAAAATAAGGTAGTATTCAAAACCTAAAAAAATTTAAACCCATAGATAATATAGCATGGTAACTTTTTAAAAGACTTTACAATCTGTACATTACGTTCCATTCCGCATAAGTAATACGGAACTCAAATAGGAGATGTCCTCAAAAAAATAATTTAACTAACTAAAATTCGACCACATTTTAATACAGTTAATAAAATACAGTTTTACTAGGTGAATTTAAAGTCTTTATGTCATTAATCGAAAACTAAAATTGTATTGAAAGGCAATTATTGACCTAAAATTATTGCGAAGTTTACAAACAACAACCTTGTCTTTGAGAAACAAAGCCTGCGAATACTTTTCATATAGTATAATGGTCTATAAATCAGATTTAACAGCTATTTGTTTGGTCGATAAACGCTAATAATTTACGTTCAGCGGTCCATTATACAATTGCCCCACAATTCAAATTTAGGAAACTTGTGCACACGTGCATTTTGTTTCGTTACCCTGAGTCTGTTTACGTTCGAAATTCAAATATTTATGGTTCTTGTGCTATGGAGACAAATGGCGGTAAATACGGTTCGATCCGAATATGTGAGGTTAATTATTGTAATTTCAAATTGAGTGACTTATTTTGCATTTAAATGTTGTTAATTGTTTGAATAAAGCAAAATATTATAGGTTTCCCCGAAAATTCGTGGTAACAAAAATATTGACTTCAGAAAGTCTGTCGAGACAGGTGAGTACTGAATAAAATATTTGCATAAATATGCAAGTCTATTTTTATTTACAGGACAATAACCTCTTTGCTATTTATTTCACAAGTAAAGACCTCTTTGGTACACTAATTAGTATCAGTTTATAATTTGTAATAGTGTTAGGTGTGGTAACCCAGGTGAGTGTTGCATTGTTCCCAATAGCGTTGCTGCAACCTGTTTCGGTGACAATGCATATTGTTCGTGTGATATTCGCTTGGGAAATTAACTTTATGTTGCGACACAGCTCTTTGTTAATTAATTTGTAAGGTTCCGAGTTTAATTTCGTCTTTACATTCATGTTAGTACAGGATCCCTGGTTCATTTTTACTTTTGATTACTAACAAGCTAATTTTCCGTGAGTAGCTTCGTTCCGATGAGACGCCCAACTTTTACTGTGCGAAAATTCTCGATTGAGGTAGGTAACAGGGGTAGCAGGGATAAAATATGTTGATTTGATGATCCTCAAAAAATTATTACTAACAGGGTTTTCTTCGGTTAAATCTGATGATAGTTATCTAAATTATTCAAAAAAATATTTGTCCTACAAATTATATGGTTTGATCAAAGAGTACCCCTTCTTCCAACATGTATCGATAACGAGGTCACCAAAAATGATTACTAGCAAGCTGTTTTTTTTTCTTTTACTTAGTTGATATTTATATAATTTAACGATTTCATTGTCCTACAAATTGTGTGGTAGGTTATCCCGGTCCTACGCTCAAAATTGGTTAATACTACAAGATTTTTTTTTTCATTACTAACTGTAGGACAAGAATATTACATGATAGGTTAGTGTGTTCTCTACCCAAATGAAACAATGTCCTACAAAAAAACAGGTATGTATCACTAGTCCGACAAGAATTGTCATCCTTCGTTTTCCCGTTTGTAACGTAAGATACTGTGAGAACAACATTTTTTTAAATATTAATAACTTTATTTTTTAGTAAGATGGGTAAATAATTGTGTATATACATAAAAAAAAATAATCTTCATCAGATTCATCTGATAAATCTTCGCTATTATCGCTGTTATCTTCATCTATTTCGTTGTCCTCATTAGAGATATCAGTCTCTGTAATAACATGAAAAAATTAAGTAAGTTATATAATAACTAGCTGACCCAGCGAACTTCGTACCGCCTTAGAATATTAATTCTTATTAAAGTAGTGTGTTTAGTTATTATCTGATAGTGACAAATCGACAGCATCGCCAACTAAAGGGCCCTGGCCGGTAACGCAACAATCACTTTGTACCTGCTTTTTAAATCTGTAATATCTTTAAAAATATTAATTTAAATTACATACTGTAAAGGGCCATATTAATCTATATTAAATACACAATGTATTTAAGGTACTTAATTGGATATGGATTAATACTGTATTGCTTAAAATCGCTTCGTAAATAAGCCATTATTTCTCGTATAAAGAAAAAATTAAGAAATGGTTATTGTGAGTTATCCCTAAGAGATAGACATATACCATGGCGGACTTTTTTGTAGACCTTTTTAAGGTGTACAATACTGTAGTACATTGTTTAGATCTATCTCGTAGGGTACATCCAGCGTTAGCAATGTAAGCGTAAAAAATGGGTTTATTTACGACATGTTTATTATGCATGTATTATACATAAAAACCTTCCTCTTTAATCACTCTATTTAATAAAAAAAACGGCATCAAAATCCGTTGCGTAGTTTTAAAGATTTAAGCATACATAGGGACAGAGAAAGCGACTTTCTTTTATACTATGTAGTGATGAATCAATAGATAACAATAGTATTAATTAATAGAGTACCTTGTATGTCAGAAGATAATTCTTCAAAAGATGGACTTTGGGGACCATCAAACCAATAATATTGATATTTGCCATCAATTATTGTCCATCCAAAATTTTCTGGCAATTTTTCCGTGGGGCATCGCATGTGTGCATTACACCAAACATTGCATATGAACACGGTTCTTTTAATATGTTGCAACAATTCTTGTTTTGTTGGTGGCAAACTGGAAGGATCATATCCTACGATTTTTTGTCTAAAAATTTCTTCATTATCAGTTTTTGATTTATACCCCTTTTCAAACAACTCATACCGTCCTTTATTGATATCATTTTTAATTTTTAATGAATACATTCTCCACACATACTCTTCAATAATTTGAACTACATCATTCGATGTTGTTAATGCAGTATTTTCAATACGTAAGAGTTGAATAAAAGCCTTTTGAAAATTAATATTTTTCTTCAAAATACTGAAAGGTCTTTTTTTTTCCTTTACGAAAAAAGGCAGGATTATAATCATTCCCTGTAAAAATATGGCATATGGCGAGTGAACAAGAAAATTGATCTCCAAGCTTGGCATAAATTTCATTTAAGTTTAAGTACATTTTTTTTTTACTCGTGCTTAAATTAACAATTATTTCAATTTGGTCTTTTAAATACTTAAAATTTGCCAGCATTATTATTGGTATATCAGAATCTGTACAATGTATCTGCACACGATAGTTAGTATTAAATTGACAAATGTGATATACGATTTTGGTATCAGCTTCTTCGTGATAACACGAGAGGTTAGACTCTTTTTATTTTATTGTCACTAGACACCTCATAAGTGTAACATTGATCATAATTAAGTTTAATAGTCTTTTGCATGATCAATGGCACAAATTCGTCCCTTGTCCAATCTTCAATTAAAAATTCAACAAATTTTTCTTTAAAGTTGTTGCTCCTCAATAGTTTGCAGAAATCTGCAGAACGATTACTGTCTTGACGTATTACGTCATACTGTGTGTCCTCTTTACCTCTCAGCTCTTTAATGCTAGGTTTTTTAGGTTGTTAAGTGACGACATTGCAAAAATTTATCATTCATACGTTCACGAAATTTCACGCTCATTGTTAAATTGTCAATTACTAAACAATCATAATTGGGTTTGAAAGACTAATTAATCCAATGTTAATCCTTACTATGTTAACATATTTCAAAACTGGACAAAGCAATTTATTTCATACATTACAAATTCTCCCATTAATTTGGGAAAGAAAAAAGTAGTTTTTATGGTAACACTGTATATGTATTGCACTTATTATTTTTTAATTTTGATTTTAGAGTCATTTCTCATAATATCAACGCATAAACAATATCTTTAGTTGTGAAAAGTATTTCTGCTTGATTTACAATACTTTTATCACTTTGAATCTCATAATTTCACTACAAGTTTGGTCAATTTGTTTTCATCTCATCACTAAAATGACTTTTTCCTTGAATTAGAGCAAATCCTAATAGCGGTTTTAACGTTCTTGGTACGCAATTACAGATCTAGTATATTATATATCAATGAGCAAAATACAGTAAATAAATTGCTTTTTAATTTCCTTAATTTAAAATAGGTATTCTATTGGAGGACCGGGAAAACGTATGACGCAATTTTTAGAACAATGTAATTGTTGAATTATACAATTATTAATTAAGTAAAAAAATTTGTAATCATTTTTGGTGAGCTCGTTATCGATACATTTTGGGGGACTCTTTGATCAAACCATATAATTTGTAGGACAATTTTGTTTTCGAATAATTGAGATAATTATCATCATATTTAACCGAAGAAAAACCTGTTAGTAATAATTTTTTGAGAATCATCAAATCAACATATTTCATCCCTGCTACCGCTGTTACCTACCACAACCGAGAATTATCGTACAGGAAAAGTTGGGCGTCTCATAGAAACGAAGCTATTCACGAAGATTCGGCTTGATAGTAATTATTTTTATATCTAGGATTTGTACCCTACTTTTGAGCGTAGGACCGGGATAACCTACCACGCAATTTGTAGGACAATGAAATCGTTAAATTATATGAATATCAACTAAGTAAAAGAAAACAGCTTGCTAGTAATCATTTTTGGTGACCTCGTTATCGATACATGTTGGAAGAAGGGGTACTCTTTGATCAAACCATATAATTTGTAGGACAAATATTTTTTTGAATAATTTAGATAACTATCATCAGATTTAACCGAAGAAAACCCTGTTAGTAATAATTTTTTGAGGATCATCAAATCAACATATTTTATCCCTGCTACCCCTGTTACCTACCTCAATCGAGAATTTTCGCACAGTAAAAGTTGGGCGTCTCATCGGAACGAAGCTACTCACGGAAAATTAGCTTGTTAGTAATCAAAAGTAAAAATGAACCAGGGATCCTGTACTATGTTGGTTTATAAATAAATTGTAAGATATAAAAAAGCTACTGTTTATTTGAAGAAAGTGAGTTTATTGAACTAGACCATTGTTCCAAGAAAAATTTAACCGGAATCTATATGAATATTTGCAATAATGTGGAAAGTTGTCATTGGCCCTCACTATTTTACTGTATTTATTTAAATTCTACTTCTAGCTGTAAGTGTCCTTAAATTATAAAATAAATAAATAAAATAAAGATAAAAATTAAAATTACATACGATATATTTGCTTCGTTAAAAGCACTAAACTTGGGAAGGAATGGTTCGAATCAATTGGATCTCGAAATCTATACCTTACATTAATCTACGATCAATAAGTTTTATTATATCTAACAAAATGGACACAAAATATTCAATATAAATGATTATATATTATTATTAATAGGAATAGCATCAACGTAAAATTGATGAATAATGCGGACGCATTTACACGAATATAGTAAGATATAAACTGCACACAGATAAAAAACAATATATAAATTTATTTCATTGAATATTAATTTTCATTTATTAAGTTCATTTACAATTTAAATTATTGATAAAACGGTGTGGGTCAACTATCTTCAGTAACCGTGACACTCTTTCGTCGAATATTGCTGCAATAAGAATACATTATATCTCAAATATTAACAATAATGAGTGACGGAGAATAATAATTAAGTTTACAGATATCTAAAGACGTATATTGTCAAAGGTTAAGGATATGTCACATACTTACCACAGAATTACTGAGTGAATTGCTGTTACAGAGGTTTCGGGTTTCCGGGTCGGACTAAATTTTTGAATGATCCCAAATATTTGTTACGGAGTTTGGGTGTTTTCTATGTATAATATGTATGTATTTACAAAAAAAAGTATGTTGATGTAGTTATCAGTTGTCTAGTACCTACCCATAATACAAGTTCTGCTTAGTTTGGGACTAGATGATGTTGTGTGTCAGATGTCCTAAATGTTTTTTATTATTTGGTGAGAAGAAAAAAAAAATCATTATAAAATAGTCACGTCATTTTTTACTATGTTGGATAGGCATGTTTTTCTGGTAGTTGGCGATCCTGCGTGCTAAGCTTTCTAAACTTGGCTTAATTGGCTTATGTACACAAACTGTAAAAAAAGTTATAAGATTTTCTCAGAGCAGCCAGAGCTTCTAATTAAAACACGACAAGAGTCAATTAAAAGAAGTGTTCCTCTATTCGCATTAATCATGACGGTGTGAGAGAGGAAATTAGGATTTAAGTTTTTATTTACTTTCAGAAACAAGTCGTTACCATAAATGACACTGTTTCACTTGTTTTTTTTAACTACATTAAAAATGAAGGACACTACGGTTTTCTGTATTTTTTACCTCTACAGAACTAGTCATTTTTGATTTTTTTATTTTTCATTAGGATGGATTGACGTCCTAATTATATTCCTATTTTTATAACCCTATAGTTGTAATTTAAAGAATAATCGGTGATATTGTTTTTAATAGTTTCTTGTAGGAAGATATAGTGGCGACTCGAATTGCAAAGAGTTAAGTTTAATTACAAAGGTTGAGTCTAGACTAACGAATACCTACTAATTAGGCTAGATATACACTTGCATACTAATATGAAGATAAAACGTTACAAGATATTTAGTTTACCTCTTTATTTCGATGTTAGGTACTAATTGTCTCAAGGTCGATTAAGGCTTTTGTTTAGAGTTCTCTAAATGTCGTTATCAAATCTGTACAAAACAGGCAATTTTTTTTAAATTTAAAACTGCAAATATTTTTCGTTAATTCTAGTGTTTCATAAGTGTAGTTACTAGTATCCATTATAGCTGTTATTATAAAAAAGAAAATGATTGTTTATATCAATTAGTAGATGTAGATTTTTCGAGTAATTATAAAAGAATTCGAAATTATCGCTGAACATACATAATATTTTTATAAATAAAAAAAAGATTCCGCCGAATTGAGAACCTCCTCCTTTTTTTTGAAGTCAGTTAAAAAGGAATTATACATAGTTGTTTTTTAAAAATATCTTAAAACTTACCTGATTGACACTGGAATGAACTGACTACTATTAAGGAAGATCACTTCAAAATCTAATGCAATTTAAACTGACGACAACAGATAAAAAACTGTACAACGATATTATTGTTGTTCTAGTAAATATATTTTTGAATGTAGTTGAAACGATTCTACAAAATGTTCATAATGAAATAAAATATAAATTAACATTAAAATAACATAAAATATAATATTAATATGACTGTGCTTTATGGCCGCTATTGTTCAAATGCGTAACTCCCGAGTGCCCGCGATTCAGTGAAGATTTAAAAAAAAAGCGGCCAAGTGCGAGTCGGACTCGCCCATGAAGGGTTCCGTATCAGCAAGTAACATCATATAAAAGTTCTTGTAGTTCGTTGTAACTTTCAACGATGTTTTTATACTAGTGTATTGATTGGATGAAAGGTAAATTGCGTGTTACGATTGATGACGTGTTAAAAAAAACTACTCACTAGATCTCGTTCAAACCAATTTTCGTTGGTAGTTTGCATGGTAATGTACAACATATATTTTTTTTAGTTTTATCACTCTCTTATTTTAGAAGTTAGAGGGGGGGGGGGGGGGACATTTTTCCACTTTGGAAATGTCTCTCGCGCAAACTATTCAGTTAGAAATATATTTAATATTCAGTTTAGAAAAAAATGATATTAGAAACCTCAACCTCATTTTTGAACACCTATCCACACGTATAGGTTTGATGAAAAAAAAAATTTTGAATTTCAGTTCCAAGTATGGGGACCCCCAAAATGTATTGTTTTTTTTCTATTTTTATGTAAAAATCTTAATGCGGTTCACAGAATACATCGACTGACCAAATTTCAACAGTATAGCTCTTTTAGTTTCGGAAATAATTGGCTGTGACATACGGACGGACAGACTGACAGACAGACAGACTTGACGAATCTATAAGGGTTCCGTTTTTTGCCATTTGGCTACGGAACCCTAAAAAGAACAAAAACGTTTTATTTTTTAATGTCAAGTTTCAATTAAATACATTACGGCGTAATTTATAAATTATGTATGTCAATAGGGAACTGAACTAAAACAATAGATAACGCTTGTCCTTGTAACGATAGTTTATCAGTGGATAATATATACTTACAATGTAAATATACCTATAATATATTAGTAAGAGTGGCGCGACTCTGTCTGTTCACCAATCGTTTTATCTAGCGGCCTTAATTAATTTTATGAATTGTTTAAACGCAATTTCTACTATTTTTTTGTAACATTATTAACACACAGTATTTAAAAAAAAAACAACACAAATTAAATGTTATAATATTTTTATTCGAACTTTGATTTTATTAAAATGTGTTCTCATTTAAAAAAATATGTGAAATGGACATGATGCTACAGATACAGAGGTAAAAATATTGTTTCAAGAAAACAGTCTGTTACTACGTTAGGGTTTCAATTGGATTTCCAATACATACGCAAGTAGTTTCCAATTTTTTCACATTAACCTCGGACATCTGGCGGCTGGAGTGATGTATCTATTATAATTTATTCCTATTTTATTGAATTTTATTAACACGATTGTTTACAAATCGAACTTTATATGAACCACCACAGGCGCCCACAGCCTGATCTGAGTGGACTTTCGCTAAGAACAACTGTGTGCGGCTTTCATGTAACGGTACCACGTAACCAGGCTATAATAATAAATAAACAAAGAAATAGGTCTACATATAAGACGAGCAGTCAAGATTGAAATATTATCAGTTTCAAATTTAGAAAAAAAAAAGAAATCATAACAAACATTTGTCGAATCTGTTATGCAGCATAACAGATTCGACAAATGTTTGTTATGATTTTTTTTTTTTTTTTTGGCGGGATTGATTTTAAGACTTCTCATTAAGTTGACTTTTTTTTTAAACTGGTTAGAATGATGTTTATATTCATGACCTAGGGCAAGTTTTGTTGCTATACACGTTATTAACACGACAAGAATGTTAATCAGGTTAATACCATAGGGCAACACGGCAAGGAGTACGCGTTCCCCTCTTTCCAAGCCCAAATTAGCATATGTATTACAATGTTATAACAAAGAATGTGTAAAAAAAGAGCATGTATTTTTCTTAATTGTTTAATTCATAGTAACAAGTTACTGTTTTTGTATGTGAAAAGATGTACCCCGCAAAAAATGACACTGTTTTGTTACGAAAAAGAAAGTGCTAAGTTTCTCCGGCCGCGAGCCTGTGATAATCTGTGATTAGTCCTGTCGAAGTTGTAAAAACAATGTTGGAAAAGAGTGTCCATGGAGTTTCTTGTCTGTTCTTCTCCATAGGATCTACGAATTGGAGCAGACGATTAGCTCTACGACTGACTACTTGACGTTTCAAAAGTGACGTTGTATGGTTTATTTGAAATAAAATGTTTTGATTTGATTTTATATTAAATAGAATATTAAAAAAGTATGATTTTTGTAAATCAGTGTTGTCAAATGAAATTAGTCTGCTAATCTAGAGGCAATGGATAGAGGCGGGTGTTATTTTTTGTTCTAAATCTTTTTAAGGACAAAGTATTTATTGCTATTTCTATTTTTTCTTATATTATGATACAGTGAAAGTCAGGCAACAGGTTTTGGAATAGAAATCGTATTTAATCAACCTGAATCAGTCACCTCAAATGAGTTCGTCTCATATTTGCAAGGTTTTTGTGGGACTTACGGTAAAAGTTTAATGTTTATCTACTTTTGACCTGATACTAAATTTATCGTTAATTTTATTTTTATTTATTTATTTAAACTTGCTGCACATGTTGTACATAGGCGGACTTAATGCCATAAGGCATTCTCTGCCAGTCAACCTTCAGGCGGTGTAGAAATACGATACAGTAGGTGCAAGGACTGAATATTTTCACTTGAATAAAGTTTGCAATTTTAAATAATTATGAGATAAACCTAAATTAAGTAATACTAGTATACACAAATAATAATAATAAATAATAATAAGTTAACTTAGTACTTTGTATATTAATAAATACACATAAATATAATCTATTACATAACACATAACATAGATATAATGTAAATACACATACATATATATTATATATAATCAATATAAAATACAATGACGGGCACTAGTGTTGTGACTGTACTGCCAGTTCACCCTGAAGAAGTTCGCGCACTTTTATCTTAAATGTAAGGCGGTTTGTGGACATCCTGATTTCGGCAGGCAGTGCATTCCAAAGTAGGACTGACTGCACATAGAAGGAAGAATGGATGAAGTCGGAGGTGTGTGAAGGGCATAGAAGGAGTAAATTATTAGTTGACCGAAGACTTCGATCGTGATTTGAACATAAAAAGCGGAAGTGTGGTACCAGGTATTTGGGCAATGATGGAGAGTTGAGGAAAGAAAAGAGAAAAGTCAGAGCACGTAAACTGCGGCGCTGACGAATTGGGAGCCATTGTAATTGGGAACGAAAAGCAGACACATGGTCATACTTGCGAAGATTGAAAACGAATCGAATGCAGTTATTAAGAAGGCGGTCTAATTTATTGAGGAGATCTGCATTCAGGTCAAAATAACACACATCACCATAGTCAATTAAGGGAATAATTAAGGACTGCATTAGCGTAGCCTTGGTTCTAACCGGAAGAAAATTCTTGAGACGGTATAAGGCGCGGAGACAAGAGGTGACTTTCTGACTAACGTGTGCGACTTGTGGTCGCCAATCAAGTGTCGAGTCCAAATATAGCCCCAGATTCTTTACCACTGTGCTCAGGGGTATAGTTACGTTGTTGTAGATAACTGGTGGAACGACTGACATATCCATCCTACTCAGCATTTGCTTGCTCCCCACGACAATAACCTGACACTTGGTTGGATTAACCGACAACCCAAACTTCGTTGACCAGTTCTTTATGAAGTCCAAGTCTTTGTTGACTTTATCGATTGCGTATGAGATGTCTTCAACCCTTGAATGCGTGTACACTTGTAGGTCATCAGCGTATAGGTGATACGAACACTGAAGATCTTGGGTTATGAGATTGATAAATATTGAGAATAACAAGGGAGATAATATGCCGCCTTGAGGGACGCCAGTGCGAAGATCACACCAACTCGACGACAAGTCATCAATGTGGACACACTGTTGACGTCCCTGAAGATATGAGGAAAACCATTCCAGAACTTCTGAGGACATCATAAGATGGGAAAGGATGGCTAGAAGAACCTCGTGACATACGGTGTTGAAGGCATTTGAGAAATCAATCATAGCCAGCACTGTGACTTTGGTGTCCTCCATACCCTGCCGTATATCGCCAGTCACTTTGAGGAGAGCGGTGGTTGTACTGTGGCCAGGTCTAAACCCAGATTGTAAAGGACTGAGGAGGTTCTGCCGATAAACAAATTGTGAAAGCTGCCTATGAACACAGGCCTCTAACACTTTGGAAAGAAAGGGAAGTATAGAAATTGGTCGAAAGTGTTCAGGGAGGGAGGGGTTAGTTTTCTTGGGTAAAGGAATAACGAAAGCCTTACGCCAGAGCGAGGGAAAGATACCAGAATCAAGTGAAAAATTTATGATATGGGATATTGCTGGAAGAATGTGGTCAAGGATAGGAACAATCATGCGACGGCTGATGCCGTCACATCCCACAGCATTGGAACGGATGGATAGGATAATCTTCTTGATGTCCTCAGAAGATACCGGAGAAAACTCAAAGGATTCGATAACAGGGTGAGTTAAACTAGCTATATAGTTTATGGTTAGACTCTTGGTTTGATGATCCATCTGTGGTGCTGTTGAGAAATGGCGATTTATATCATCTAAACCAATTGTCATTTTGACCTCTGGGCGGTGTTGTTTGCCGATGCCCAGTGTTCCAAGGAACTTCCACATGCTGGAAATTGGAGAGGATTCTATATTTTGAATTATGTGACGGCGTTTAGCGTTTCGTATCACCTGGTTACACCGATTCCTGGCAGTCTTAAAAAGGTTCCATTTCTCTTCGCTGCGATCCCTCTTGTACCTGTTAAAGCAACGATCTCTTCGTCTCATAGCAGTTCGAATTTCCTCCGTCATCCATGGAGCAGGGGAGCGCTTTAATTTAACAGCCCTCATAGGTGCGTGGACATCAAACAGGTCAAAAACTGCGTTATTAAAAATATTAACCTTGTCGTTGATGTCAGTAGCTGCTCTCAAATCTGACCAATCTAATGCGGAAGCATCCGCACACAGTTTTTGGACGTCCATTCGTCCATAACTACGAACATGCTTAATTTTGGGAGGAGATTTAGGGGGTTTTAGGATATAAGTGAGGAAGATCAAGTCATGATGGGAAAATCCAGGAGCAGGGCATTGACCATGGGAGTGGATAAGATGAGTTAATCCACTAAGGACTCGTTAACATCACTTAACTTTACATATTTTTTATAGGTTGGTATAATTTTCACAAATAATTATTTTCTTCTAGTTTCATAAACTCTTTTATAAACAATATAGGTTTTATCTATAATTGAAACAATATTTGATTGAAATTTGAGTAAAATGAAATAAAATATAATTTTTACAAGAAGTTCTTGGTGTATATTATAGCTCTTCCCAAAGTCTGCGTATACATCTACAGAAACACATGTAGATAAGGTAAATGACACGACGTCATCGACTTTAAGATAACGCGTTCATACAAAACAATGGATTATGTTACGTACAAATGTGTTAATAAAGTCTATTGTTATCTAACACTGTAGGTACAGCGGTAGTTCACCTCTAGTAAACGACGCACATCATAATAAACAAAAGAAAACAACAAAAACAATTTTATCGTAATCATAGTTTTTTTATCGATGACGTAGAGATAACGGCTTCAAAACAAATCAGACAGTGACTTTCTTATATGACCGACTTAGAATGATAAACACATGTCTTTTGATAGTAACACTTTTTATAAATGTGTCGTTTTCACTTTGTGCTAATGAAGAAAATTTTGCGAGATTTAATATGAAATAGTTTATTAGTAACAAGTAATTATATAATCTTTTACAATAAAGTCGTTTTTCGATCACGATTATCTGAGCTCAAGGAGTGATTTTCGAAGAATGTGAACTAAGATATAAAATCGGCCAAGTGCGAGTCGGACTCGCCCATGAAGGGTTCCGTAGCAACAAGTAACATTAAATAAAAAATCTTGTAGTTCGTTGATTAAATGAAAGGTAAATTGCTGTTTACGCATTATGACATATTAAAAAAAAAATACTTACTAGATCTAGTTCAAACCAATTTTCGTTGGTAGTTTACATGGTAATGTACAACATATATTTCTTTTAGTTTTATCACTCTCTTAGTTTAGAAGTTAGAGGGGGGGGGACACACATTTTTCCACTTTGGAAGTGTCTCTCGCGCAAACTATTCAGTTTAGAAAAAAATGATATTAGAAACCTCAACATCATTTTTGAACACCTGTCCATAGATATGACGTATGAGTTACATAAAACGTATGAGTTTAATGTAAAAAAATTTTTTGAGTTTCAGTGCCAAGTATGGGGACCTCCAAAATGTAATGTTTCTTGTCCATGTTTATGTGAAAATCTTAATGCGGTTCACAGATTACATCTACTTACCAAATTTCAACAGTATAGCTCTTGTAGTTTCGGAAAAAAGTGGCTGTGACATACGGACGGACAGACAGACCGACAGACAGACAGACTTGACGAATCTATAAGGGTTCCGTTTTTTGCCATTTGGCACCGGAACCCTAAAAACTGAAGGAGCTAGGAAAACTTCTGATCGTCTTTTCACGTGTTTAGAATCTAAACCTCGATTTGTGCTAATGCTGATTAGATTTTTGACGCTAATGGAAGTTGTATTCCAAGGTATATAATTTTCTTTCGATAAAATTTACTCTACCAAGTTCATTACTAAAAAAAATTGTGAATTTAGTATTTTTTATTTTTGATAGAATAGATTCTTATTCTTCAGTTACCATATTCACATGTTTTTTATATTAAAAGTAAAATGGTTTGGTAAATTTCCGTTTCGAAAATTCTTATGACAAAAATATTGTGACGTACACGCACCTAATCAATTTAAAAAGATAGTGAACTTCAACCAAAAACAAATTGGAGTAAGTACTTTTTTTTTGTCAGTATTTGATATTTTAATTAGAGCTGTTAATACCAACAACCAACGTCATTAAACGTTGAAAGTGACAAAACTAGTGATGTAGCAATTGGAATCGAGTCAAAAATGATTCTAAAATAAACATTGTATTGCTTTATGAATATTCATATTAGTATTTTGGCTATTTTTTTGGAAATAGGTTTCTATTTAGTGCGATAACCGACATTGACGCGGGAAGAGCCGCGGGCGAAAGGCTAGTATACAATAGTTTAGTAAATGTCATCATTACAGGTGCCTATACATATCATACAAGCTTTTGAAACTTTAAATACCACGGCCTGAGTACAGTGATCGATTTAAACACATTTATAATGCACATCGACCGGTCACTGAACTCACTGGCCTACTTCAATCTTGCTCTTGCCACTCGCGGGATAATAGCCTCTAACATATATCTTTATATATTTTATAACCTACTAGCTTTCGACCGCGACTCCGACCGCGTGTATGTCGGTTACCGCGGTAAAAAGTCCTTACTTAGGCCCTACACTATTTGTGTACCAAATTTCATTTAAATCAGTTTTGTACTTTTGGCGTGAAAGACAGACACAGAGATACTTTCGCATTTATCATACTTTCTTTCTTTCTGTCTTCTTTCTGTCCGTGTGGTGACGGATTAAGAATACATAGTGTCACCACCCCTATTCATCCCACGCGGGTGTCGTAAAAGGCGACTAAGGGATAAACTACGCAAGCCAACATCAATGCAAAGAGAAGGAAAACTTGAAACCAACCCTTTTTTTTTTTTTTTTTTATGTGTGGAAAATCATCATGGACCGTCACCCCACCGGGGGTTACGGCGGGGTGGTGTGTCGGACTTGAACCGACTAAAAACCACACAGTGTGCCCTCTCCGCGCTTCTCAGTTTAGGAGGAGGAACAGTCCAGGGTGAGATCTCCTTCTGAACTTCTCCAGCGCCTGCCCGCTCCTGATGCGGGCACCGTCTCTGTACGACGACCCTCTCTTAGGCGGCGTCCGGCACACACCGACGCCGCCTCCTCGCGGCTGGCCACATAGGGCGGGTGGAGGGAAAACCCGTCCCGTCCACCCGCGGCCACACTCAAGGCGGCATGAGGCGCAGATGTTCGCGCCTCCGCCGCCCGAGTCGCCGGTGGCGAATCTGGTCCGATTGGATGTCGTCCTCCCGGGCCTTCTCCGCCGCCTCCTTCTGCGTGATTACGTCCTCGCAGAAGGTTGCGACCGCGGTAAATGAGCTCTTTCTGCCGGCCATGGAACGAACGACGGCCGGAAGCGAGAGATCCTCTCCGATGACTGCAGTGAGGACCCGGCGCTGCGTCTCCCATGCGGGGCAGACCGCCAGCGTGTGATGAGCCGAATCCTCACTGCAGTCGCAGTGGTGGCAGGCGGAACTCAATTCCCTCCTGGCGACCGAGTGCAGGTACTTTCCGAAGCAACCATGCCCGGAAAGAACCTGCGTCAGTCGGAAGGTAAGTGTCCCGTGCTGCCGCACTGCCCATTCGCCGATGACCGGCTGAAGCGCCTCCATGGTGGCGAAGCCAGCACGTGGAGTCTCCAGCCGGATCGACCAGCGATCCATCGTGGCTCGGTGAGCGGCTTCGCGCCACTCGCGCACGTCCTCGGGCGGAGGTCCAACTCCACCACTCTCCGCCCGGTAGCCACTCGCCGATAAACGTCGGCGAGCACTTCCGCCTCCAAATCCCACGGGGGTGTTCCGGCCAGGGCGCACGCCGCCTCCGTCGATATGGTGCGGTAACCCCGTATGGCTCTGACCGCCAGAGTTCTCTGCGGCCGCCTGAGGCGCGCCCTATTCTGCTCGGTCAGAGCCGCCGCCCACACCGGTGCACCATAGAGTGCCATAGACCGGACAACCCCCGTGTACAGCTGCCTCGTGGCGACACTGGCTCCTCCCAGATTGGGCAAAAGACGCCCAAGGAAGGAGGCAGTTCCGATGAGCTTCGGAGCAAGCTGTTGGAAGTGCTCGTCGAAGAACTTGAAACCAACCCAATACCAACCTGTCTGGCCAGCGTGATATATAGGCTGTTGATGATGATACTTTCTTTTATTCGGACATCTTACACACAACATCATTTAGTCCCAAACTAAGCAGAGCTTGTATTATGGGTACTAAACAACTGATATAAATACATAAATACACAAAAACGACCTGAGAATCGAAACCGAGACCTCTTGATCATCAGTCTGTGTTCAAGGACCACTAGATCAACGAGGTTCAAATTAAATATGTCTAAAGTAAATATTAAAATAAATCATATCACAATAATTCATATGACGTGTACGTTTTGTGCCGTAACAAAAACAAAAACATGAAAACAAGAGGTAACGTAAAAAGTTGGTCAAGTGCACGGCAAATAACAAAATTAGTGTGTCGTGTTGTGATATGTTAATATGGCCGCCCACGGAACTTACTATATTTTAAGTAACAAAACATTTATGACAAGAAACTTGAAAATTTTATTTGGAGTACCGAAGTCGTAAAAGTGTTTTATACTACACCTGATCGGAACAGTAGTCAATATTCCCTGAAAATAAAAAGAGAAAGTTAGTCTTTTCCTTGACCTAAATAAGCGGGAGGAAAAAATGTATGAAAATCCATTTCTAACGTGTTTTAGCGGGAGAGAAAGTTGTATGAATTTTCATTTCTCATGTGTTATCTTATCTATGGCGCGCGCCTGCCCAAGGAGTTTTCATATAATTTAAATATGGAATCTCCGTGCCACTGACATCCTTTTGTGAAGAATAAAAAAAAACAAAAGAAGCGCGAAATATTTATAAATATTATGTCAAATTCTAAGCTAAATTGTGTTTTACATGGTGTCTTACGTTTTGATTTTATTTTATAAATACTTTAAATGTTCCTCACAGGTGTAGTATAAAGCACTGTGTAGCACTCGGGTGAAAGTCCCATTCCTACCTCGGGAGTATTGTGGCCCTAGGCTGCGCCTTCGGGCCACAAACTGCTCCCACGCTAGTAATCGGTTCCTTTCCTCCCTCGGTGAACAATGTACTATTATTTTTATGTTGACTCAAGATTTCAGGCTTTCGATTCCTTTACTGACTCTTCCTCCTCGCGTTGTTATCCTCATTACTGAGGGTCGTGATTCCATAGAAGTAGGATGATCTTTTTACGGACGGTTGCTTGCCGAACAGGTAGTTCCTTGGTCCAATGAAGAGCAATATGCAGATTGGCCTTTTGTTGTTCACCTTTCCGGTGACTATGTGTTGCTCGAGGTTGTTCTCTTCTTTCTTAGCGATGTGATCGAGAAATCAAGCGCCCTTCGCAGGCAGATACTAGAGTCGTCATATGACTAAAAACCTCACTAAGCCATCATAGTGTGGGTCGCCATACTGCCAGCATTCGCATGGAGTGTTATGGCCCCCACTCTGGGATTCTACTAAAGGCAGAGAAGAGTCAACCTGGCAGGCTTTCTTTGTGTTTTGGCTACCATTTGCATTACGATAAAGTAAAAATTTCATAACATGTATTTTTATAATAAAGTGCTTCGGTTTGTAAAAAGTCAATGTAAAAACTAAGCAAGCCTAATTATTATGAATGTGTGGCGACTTCCACATACCGCGCAAGCGAAAAACATACAACAGCGCCATCTTCCGATGAAACACTGAACTACAAAGACAACACGGAATTATCTATACTGAGTAACTACTAATCCTGAATCGCGAAAGCAACATTCTCGCGCCGATTAGCATATATACAACATCCCAACATCAACTGTTGGGCAGTGGCCCGCCAGGCATGATCACCTCGCCTGGTCGGAGGATCCTCCCTTTGTGTTGGAGGAACACGACACCCGTTCCTCCACAAATGCTTGTTCTGTATAAAATCTATGGACTTGTCTTTCCTATTACGGTGCTTTGATATTTGAATTATAATATGACGTAAGGTGCACCTGTATTATCTATGATGACGAAGAAAACAAGTATTCGTTTTGCGTTCTTTGCCATTTCTATTACAAAAGATTTCAACATTAAAAACTTGGAGGTGAAAAATGAAACCTTATTGTCTATGTTTAAGTGGATCACAAACTGTAGACGACTTATATAATTATATTAACTGGAATTAAAGCGATAATTTATTTGATAGGTATTATATACCTTTCAATTGTCTAAGGTTTTGTCTAGGTCGAAGTAGTCTATGTTCAAGGACAGTGCAATGTTGACGAAATTTCAGGAATATTTTGATTTATGTTTAAATATTTTGTGTTTGAATTTAGAATTTCACTTAGTATTAAACAACAAGAGTCTTGTTTAACCCTGTGAGAAAGGTACAGTTAGATTTTTAAAAGAGCTATTTATTTACATTACTTGCCTTCTTTTAGTTTCATTGACACTTCTCTATCTTTTATGGTCGGAATACATAACGTCTAAAGAGGTAATCGTTTCTTAACTACCTCCACAGTAGTTCCATAGACAATTTTCATTAACGTATTAATGTCTGCGCAAGCAGGTAATGATCTTGAAAGCTAAATGAGTACCAAGGTTAGTATGATCATCTGTATCTCCAAATATCGACTAACAGACTTTTTAGAATAAATACTGGCCAACATTGCCTAACACATAAAACTAAATTGCTTTAGTTAAAATACGTTTAAAATAAATAATAAAAAATCAATTATGTTTAACTATTTGTTGTTAAAGTGATTTTGTAGGAAACTTATCAATTTTCTATACTATTGTCCATAAAGAGCTAAATGAACATCCAAAAAATTTTTTTTTATCGTAAATAGATTTTTTAATTATTTTTTTTGGATAACCATAGTCGGTTAGAGTACATTTTTTTGTAGATTGTGGCTTAAGTACAAATTTTTAGCTCACCCGAAAAATATTGTAAAGTTTATTTCGAGACAAACTCAATTAACCTGGTTTACTGTACGTAAAGAGTTCTGAAGATTTCGAGATGGCAAAACAAGGTTATTTTTTTAACGAGTGCAAGAAGTTTACTCGCAAATATTTGTTATTGGACGGCTTTGGCGTGAAAAAGCTGCCAAACCCGTTATGACAGCACATATTACGAGGATTTTTATGAACGCGGAAATAATTTTGTCGTGGTGTTTTTTTTTCGATATCTTTATATCGCTACATAATGTCACAAATCCTTAAAAATAAGTTTTTATTAAAGTAGTGGTAAAAATATTTACTCATATGAGTTTTGTGTATACATATTTTTATTTTACGTGTTTTACACAGTCAACATATTATTATTTAAACGAAACAAATATTTGCAGATCATACATAGACGGAGACGGTCTGACTGGCTATCAAAGCTTTTTTTTTCACTTTTTAATAACAACTAAAAGGTTTATTCAGTGCGTGGATAGAATCGTTTGTGCACAACACAGTTCATGTTATACTCATCATCATCATCAGCCTATCGCAGTCCTCTGCTGGACATAGGCCTCTCCAATTCCACTTAGTTCGATCCTCGGCTACTCGCATCCAGCTCCTGCCAGCCGTCTTGCGCAAATCATCACTCCATCTGGCCTGTAGACTTCCTACACAACATGCTATACTCGAAATTCGCAAATTCGATATTTAAGTTTCAATTTTCCGGATTGCACACACGTATGCATGTTGCTTTCATTGTTACAGTGATATATTAAAATAAATATAATATACTTACACGTTGTCTATCATTCCATGTGAATTTTTCCTTATAAATACATTATTAATTTGATCGATAAAAAGAATGGATTCGTCCACGACCTATACAGCTGAGTTCAGAGCGCAATTGCGTCAAATAAACACGACTGAACAACAACTGATAAGGACAATACTCCTCGCTCTTATGCAACCAGATAACGTTGCCTGCGCATTTATGCTACTACGACCTATTATGATTAGTATACTCTCACAGTTAAAGCGCATAATCAGCTGGCAGAATCGATAAACATTTTTACAGAGCACAGCACGCTGCCTCACAGCTGTGTATGCCGTTTACATAATCTGACCGAAGCGAAACCGGCTGTGCGATTTATTACAAATATATTATCAATCTAAATGGCAAAGCTATAAAGACTACTTTACAATGCACAGGTAAATGTTTCCTTTGTGAATTGTTAAGAAACGGTTGCAGCGTCGACATATAGAAACAACTTCCGAGGCGAAACTGAGTTTCTACTTTGATTCTTGGGTTCATAGCGCTGGTTCGCAATAAGGAATTATTACATAAATTGCGTAAATAGGATTAATATCAGCGTCTGCAGGAATTACCTTATATGTGTCACTTCTGTTTTCAGTTCTCGAACCTATATAATTTTCATAATTGTTTGATGTGAGAAGGAATGCATTTATTTTATTTATACTTTCTCAGACATGTATGAGAATTAAAATTCAAAGGCAATATCAGGTACAGTTTCAGATTCCATCTGCGGAAAAATTATATTTACTTCACCCAAAACTATTAATTTTATTAAGTATAGTTATCAAGCTTGCTTAACTAAGGAAGTTGAATTTTTTATTTAGCTTTAGGTACGAGGGATCGTAATCACATGTTCCCGACAAGGTTAGGAGTTTTCGATAAGCCATATTTAATATAAAGTTATCAGTACTTAAGCTTGTACTTCAACAATTCTTGGGTTTCAAGAACTAGTGGATTTATATATTTTAAATATAACGTAGAGCTATCAGACTTGGCAAACGGCTATGACGTGAGAACACTGAAGTGGCGGCTAGTTCCAGTGAAATTTCAATGGAATTTAGTATCCGTATATTTAGCTCAGAGCAATGAATATGTGAATCGATTCTTGTCTTAAGAGTAATCGATTTTAAGAGTAGGTGTGATACCGAAATAGTAATATAAAGTAGTGGAATGTCAATTAACGTAGCATTGTTTATGCCAAGAATCAAGTAATTAAACGTCACGCTTGAGGTTTTAGACATTTACACTGTTCAAAGTTAACGTCATCTCCTCTGTGTTCAGAATGTGGAATTGTAGAGGATGTTTTACATATTATGGTGGAATGTGCACAAAACGAGGACATTAGGCATAGTGTAATGTTGTACGATATCCCCAGTTTAAAAGAAGTAGGGAGTTGCAATTGTATCCTATCTTATCCGCTATCTACAGCAGCCAAACTACTATATAAAATTGTTAACATAGGTATGCGAAGAAGAGCCTATGTTAACAATGCTATATAGACTTTGATATGATTTAGATTAGATGAAACATGATTGTGAAATGGCCCAATGGAGTGGCATTACCATTTTGGTTATAAGTCCTTAAATAAAGATAAAAAAAAAAAAAAGTTAACGCAGAACCTAAGAAAGAAATGTCATTATTCTCAAATTTAGAATGCATAATTTTAAAAGTATAGCAGGAGGACCGTAGACAACAAAGGGTGTTTATTGGTTATGGTAGAAAAAGTTGTCTTTGGTAAGCACCGTTGATTCCTATTATTACTTTTGTTACACAACAGATTATTCATCTAAATACATTTACGCACGCACGTGTACACAGACCTGATGCTTAGGTACCCCAAATAAATTGAACAAGACTCAAAATTATTATAAAATACATGTTTTAATAAACCTAACCTGAATCAAAATCCATTTGCTCTCCTAGAAAAATAGTACACAATGTAAGACCACTACGGGATAGGTAGGTAACTCCTCATTTGTAAAATTTTTGATTTTTAATGCTGGCTAATGCGAAAATTAACATAAAATTCTTTTTTTTAAACGGTTAGATTTACTCTGGCTATTTCTGGTATCTCACTATTCTTCTAAATAGAATCCGATATTGAGTATCTTCTGATCCTGCGTAAGTTTATATTGGCAGTTTTTCACGAGACGATGCCAATTTATAGGATTTTTGCCATGCAAAGGGATGACAGGGGATAATCTACGGTTAAACCGGAAATCTCGGCTCTCGGATCAAAATCTGCCGGATTGAAGGGATTCACTTGGTTTAACTGCACTGATAGAATGGTGGTGAAAATACAGTGTTTTATTTTTCCCTCTTGTTGTAGTAAGTACATACTATAAGATGTATTTTCCCTAAAATAAATTGACCATAGACACATTTCTTATGACCTGCATATCTGTACATAAAACATACTCTTTTTTATTGAAAATAGTTCGTAATGATGCAGAATCACCTCAATAGGTCTTCATAGTGTTGGCCACCATGCTGTGTTGTTGCAATGTCTGCAATCACAACGATTATAGTGGCTAGATTTCATAGATTCTGCCTACCAGGAATAATGTAAACCAAAATTCGTTGTATGTATGTTTCTTGCTCTTTCACGCCTAAAAATTACTTTACAGTAATAAGTGAAACTTTACAGTAATATAGCTTATATATCAGAATAACACATATGCTACTTTTCACTACAATAATCGAGATACATGCGGGCGGAGCCGCGGGTGAATGCTAGTTATTTTATAAATAATCAATATATATCATCGATACCTTTTAGTCATTCACGGTCTGGACATAGTGTTCTCCGTGGAAAGGAATGAGGTTTTAGTCTATAATACCACGCTGGATAGATACTAAGCCAATAGGGTTTGCTTCAAGTGCTGTTGTCTGTTCCCGTATTTAACTCAGCTCCTACGGCATGATCAGAAGCGGCTACTCTCTGTATTCTAAATCCTCACGGGCAATAGATAATTACAATCAAAGGTTTATGTATAATGTTTCTTCCGCTTGTCATATCGATTAGTTTTATAAAGGATTGTCATTAACTTATACATGTTCGATCATGTGTTGAATAACTAAGCATATATTACGAATGCTAAACATTTTCTGTTATCATCGACCTCGCTGGTCGTGTGGTGTGAATTGGTAATTGACTTTTTTATATTTAAGACCTACAAAAGTGACTCTACTCCGCCTGATGGAAAGCATGAGTAGAATCCAGGAGTAGGGGTCACCATCCTCATTGTGATTAACAAGGCAGTATGGTGTATCTCCCTGTGGTGACCTAGTGAGATGAATGAGGCCATCATTGGAACTCCGGTCACACAGTATCCAACGAAATACGACACGAATGCTGTCAATATTAGGTTGGTCATTTGTGAGGGTAGTACTGCTCCTGTCAAGCCGGCCCATTTGTGGTGAAGTCAGCGTGGCTCTACTACCTTTTAAACCAGGAGACCCTTAAGCCTGCTTGTATTATCATTTTCAAGATCTTATATGTTTATATATTATTACCTATATACTTTAAATATTAAAACTGTGCACACATCAGTGACGATTTTTTGGGCTTTAGCTGAAAATCAGCGCAGTGTTAATCTTAAGAACCGTAGCATAAGCTGAGATGGGGCCCTTAAGTCACCACAACCAGATTATTTCTTTTTTTTATGTAGTATGTTTGTATTGTTATCAAGTCTCGGTTTTTTTTCTTTTTTGTTTATGTTGTGTGAGTGTTACTAATAAACATTTTTTTTTCTTTCTGTGTGTACCATAAAAAGGCCCTATACATGTCATTGACGTCACAAACGTGTAGTTTTCATTCAGTTATTAACAGCAAACAGCTAATTTACCTTAATGTTCCAATCATATTTTATCAGGTTCATCCATCACGGCTCACGCAAAGGGATTGTAATTCCCACACTTAATTACAGAAATTTTCTATATATACATATAAATGAATTCATAATTCTTTGAAAAATGTTTATAAAAGAACATATTTCTTCGACGTGTAAGTGGGTGTAACAAAATCGAAGAGGTTATTTCAAATAAATGTTCGTTTTCTAATGTTAAACGATTTCATAGCTTTACTTCCTTACTAACATTATCAACGCGAAGGTAACTTTGTCTGTCTGTCGCGCTTTCACGCCAAAACTACTCAATCGAATTAAAAGGCAATAAATACAAATAGCAACATTTAAACATGGAAAAATCATATAACATCTACTATCAAGCCACAAACTAAACAGCAGCCCGTTTTATTTTTTTAAACTTAGTTCTTTTTATGAAATTTGGTACTAGTTATACGGTTAGCATTCGTCAGACATAATAGGACTTAAAAGGATTAGGACTTCATGCTTATTAAAGTCATCTCTCACTCCATTTGTTGCTAATCAACCGTGAATGAGAACCCAGGCCTTGCGTCCTTCATTTAAAAAAAAGAACGCTTTGACACAGACATAGACTAGGTTGAGAGGTATTCACTTTAAATAAAGAATATACCTACATGCATTTTTTTTAATTGTTTGATCTCGTATATGTACTTTTAATTAAACTAACCATAAATTACTAAAATTTGTGTAAAATATTTCTGTGTAACCATAGATATAAATATATTTTAGATAAGCCACATGTGTCCAATTTTATCACTACTTATTCAATGAAAACCTAAAAAAACCCGTCAAAATTGGTCCCGTCGTTCCAGAGATTAGCCGGAACACGCGGACAAAAAATTCAAACTACTTGTTCGATGTAATTACTGATATACTTTTAAACGCAAATAAAAAACAATTCGTTCGTCAAAACTAACCATAAATTACTAAAATTTGTGTAAAATATTTCTGTGTAACCATAGATATAAATATATTTTAGATAAGCCACATGTGTCCAATTTTATCACTACTTATTCAATGAAAACCTAAAAAAACCCGTCAAAATTGGTCCCGTCGTTCCAGAGATTAGCCGGAACACGCGGACAAAAAATTCAAACTACTTGTTCGATGTAATTACTGATATACTTTTAAACGCAAATAAAAAACAATTCGTTTGATATTACAAACTGAAAATTTAAGTTTATTTATTTGTATAGATGTTACTAACTACCTATAATACAACCACAAAATATCAATTGCTCAAGTAACTGTAACAAGAAACTTCGTTAGCAAGCCTGTGGAAATTTTGCAAACTCATAATTTAATGAACCTAATTCTATTTTCGAACAGTTTCAAAATATGCTAACAAAATGGCTTCTATACAATAAACTTGGAATTGCCAACAAAGAACGGATCGTCTGCTTTTTTTTAAAGTTTGTTCAATAAAAAGTCCGTCGTTTACCCATGACCCAATTTAGAAAAATCTTTTTTAAAGGTTAAGACTTCCTGTTCGGCCCTATTCAGATTGAAAAAAAAACCCACCCCTTAAAATGAAAGGGTGAAAATTAAGGACTTAGAGTAAAGTTTATTACAATTCATCACGATATTTAAGGGTATCAAGTAGGCACATTTCTTATAATTTTCTATGAAAGTACATAAAACTTAGTTAGCTTAGATTAAGTTATTTAGATTACAGAAACTTGTTAATCATAAAGATGTTTAATTCTTTAATTTGATATTATAGTAATTCCATAATTTAATTATTTGCAACAATTAATTTATAGTTTAATATCCTCTACATAGTGTGTCACCATGCTACATTCAAAATGAGGATTTTGACCACGAATCTTGGATTATACTTAAAAAAGTCATTTCGGCAGATAACTATAAAAAAACTGCCAATGTTGCAATAAAATAATACCTAACGACTTTTTTTTTAAATTTATTATTAGCATTGCATAATAACAAATCACCTTTTAGCATCTCAGTCTACATTTCCTTTCTAGAAAAAAAAATCACTATGGTCCGACAACTAGTCTTTTGGCCAACCATTTTTTTATGAGTATATTGTACTTACTTTGTGCCCACCAAAATTATCAATATACTTAATCGTAATACCAGACTCGGGTCAATTACATGATAGCCCAGTTAATTATTATCTATGTTTGCACTTAGTGTTGTATATGTATATGATAAGATGTACGGATAGACATATATGTGTATATATATCACTAGGTTATGACGTGATATTGATAAGATAATACTTTCATTTCGAATATCGAACAATTATCTAAAGTCATCACCATTTTCTCCTTTATTTAATTAACAGGCTGTTTCTTTTAGACCATAATATATTTGTATTATTGTTTTTCAGACTTTTTATGATTTGCTAGTTATTGTACGCGGCTTCGCCCGCGTGTACATCGGATATCGCTTTATAGAGCACCTAGCTTATGTCCATCCTTATGAATCAAAGAATTTTCATTCTAAATTTAATCAAAATCGGTGCAGCGGTGTGTCCGAGAAAGCGTAACATACAGACAGAGACAAGACATTACTTTCGAATTCAAGAAAATAAGTACGGATATTAAGATAGTTTAGAAACAAAATAAGAATAAGTACTGTTTGGACACGTATTTAAAAAAAATATTTTTTTTTTTATTGTATGCATGGATCTAGGCGCTAATAATTTTTCTATTGATACACAGTCATGACATAATACGAGTACATGGGCTTTCAAGGCGACGCCTTCTAGCTGTGAAATCCAACGTGTAAAAATATTTGTAAAACATTTACTTTGCAAAATAAATATCCTTATAATTTCGTATCATAATTTAAAATTAAATGTAACTACAAATAAACATTAGTAAAACAAGGAAAAGTTGAAAAAATTATGTATCCTTATGTAATAACTTCTGATAAAATTTACATAGCCATGTTACCCGGCCATTATAACGAATCTGTTCGACTTTATTAATTGAAATCGTCTCAGTGTAGGGGGTTAGGGTGGGATATACAAATATATACTGCCAAAGTTGTTATCTACCCTTCCTTTTACCTTCGCTGTAGTCGGGTAAAAAGTAAACAATCTACAGCTAAACAGAACTGAACTTGCTCCTAGCACCTTTCACAAGTTTTTGTTGGTTTCTTAGTTATGTATCGAGCCTTTTAACATTTCGGATATTTTACACATTCATGTGAACTTCAATAAAATTAATTCCTCAAAATAGTTTCCACATTCTACAAAGGAGTCCTATGAACCTTATCAATTAAATGATAATAAATAAATTTATATACAGATACCACAGGATAACATAAAATCACTTTCTTTTATCTACTAATATATAAAGAAACTCATTTGATATTATGCACACTTTCATATCCAATGCTGACTGTATTCATCAGAACAACAGTTATTATTATTTAAGCCACCAGTGAAGTATGATTCTTTCTTTGATTATAAACATGTCTAGATAGAGAGTTCGAGCGTCTAAACGTCCAAAAAAATAGTATTTAACTGTAAGAGACTAAGCTCGTCGCGGCCGATCAGTGACGTTACTGTCATTGTACGGTAAACACGTATTGAGTGGCGTATAAAAATGACGTTTTGCATGTTAAAAGTGTGCAGGAATTACTTTGGAAGATTGAAATCAACAAAAAAAATTACCTATCATCGGTAAGTAAACTTTAAATGACTATATTGTAAAGAAACAATTAAATTAACTCAGTGAAATTTTATCAAAAGTTCGACCACCATTTTGACGGAATGTTTACAGGGTAGCCTGTTAATTGAATTTAAATTTCCCATGTGAGTGTTAGCCAATTTACAAATTGTTCAATCATGATTGAAAAAGTATATTTCGAGAATTCAAGCCAATTCAACTTAACTATAGTGCTGGATAATACATATCATATATTATGTTTATAAAGTATATTTTTTTAAATCTAAGGTGGTAGATATTGTTTATTTTATTTAAAATCTGATATGCGTGTCGATTTTGCCGCTCCATGGATGCTAATAATGAAAGTAAGTGTTTGTTTGTTTGAACGCGCTAATCTCCGGAATTTCTGAACCGATTCTGAAAATTCTTTTACTAATCGGAAGCTACATTTCTCTGAGTTCTCAACGAGAACGATATAAAAACATGATTTTGAGAAATTGCGGGGAACATCTAGTTAAAAATATAGTAATTAAATTAAATATAATTTGTTGATATTAACCAAATTATTGTTAAGTATTAAGAATAGATAAGCTTTAATAGCAATTCCCTTTTTCACCAACATATATTTTACCTAGTAACTCAAAAGCAAAAACTCTAATACATATTGACTGACTTTAAATTTAATACAAATTACAATTCTCAAAATCAATACACAATTATTTTCCCTCCTTTTATGGAAAACATTCAAGGGCTGGTATCACTCAGAACGCTTCCACGTCATGCGCGCGCCCGTAGGCAACGCTTGCATGTGTGTGTAATACGCACACAAGCCCTTCAAATCTGGCCTGTTGTTTTTATTGCGAATGCAGCGCAACACTCTATCTAGACATGTATATAATCAAAGGATTCTTTGTTAGTCAGCTCATCAACCGTCGTATGTGGGTGGTCTTTTATTATTAGTCCCAAGCTCTTCAAAGTGGCACGTTCTTGAACTTTGTTTAACTTTAAATTTCGAACGTTAAAGATACGATCGACTATTTGACAACCTCGGTTTAAAAGCAATGAAAGAAACCAGTGAAGACATGATTTTTAATTTAAATATAGAATACGAACTTAAGTTTGTTTATAAGTTTAAAGAACAATACAAAAGATCGTTTTTTTTTTAAGTTGTAGCAATAGTTGAAAAGTAATCATCAATTTGATCGTTGACCTGATTTTGACGTTCATTGAACTCGATCATATTGGTTTTCGATGAGATTTATACCTATGCTGTTGATATTTCATACATATCACAGATCTTATAAGTTTTTTATTCCCTGCGGTAGCGAGATTTATAACACAAATATTATGACAGCTATATTTTTGGTTCCGTCTAGAATTGGCAAACGATTCAGAGAACCTGCTGCCGTCTACTAAATAATGGTGAGAATTTTCAAATAGAACATTGTTAGAAAAAATAACGAGTGTGTAAATTTATATACTTATAAAAAAAAAATAGTTTTCTGTAAACAATACATCTATTTTGGCATGGCATTAGGTCTGCCTCGTGCAATTGTAATGCAGGAAGTATAAATAAATAAATAAAAAATAAATTACATCTATTTTGAACAAAATGAGTGTTTATCAAAAGATTTTTTATATGTTTTTCTAACCAAAAATGGAAATAGACATACATAGTTACACAATTTTAGCTACTTTTGTATTCCGGACAGTAAAGTTCTCATCTAAATACATCTTTTTAATCTTAGTCACGATTTGACCATAGGCCGTATGTAGATTTCATCAGTCACGCAATGTTTTAAAAATGCAAAAAGACTCCTTAAACCATAGACAACTAAATTTTCTTTCGGCTCCGTCTACATGTGTGTCGGTTATCGCAGTTAGGAGTAGCTTATGTCCTTTCTTCCAAATTTTGACATGACGGACAGACAGGAGTATTCGAAATTATAATATTAGTAGAATAACAAGTTGTCAAATAAGAAGTTCAGATTTTCTGGGTGTATTGTCAAACAACTTATTAGTGTATATACATAAACATAACCGTTAAGGAATGTTATCATATCATACAACGTGTGAAAATAAATGTAGAACGTTAGCGAACTGGGACAGAGATAGCAGACCTCGCATAGACAATATAGATAAAAAATAAGCTCGCATTAAAAATGCAAACAATACCATAAACGGTTATTGACAATTGACATGAGATGTGAAAGTAATCCTACTAGACCTTGCTGATAAATAAATGCAAAATTAACTCTGTCCGTCTGTCGCGCTTTTATGGCAAAACCTCTGAACCGATTTTAATGAAATTTGGTACACAGATAGTCTAGTGCCTGGGAATGGACTTAAGCTACTTTACAGCGATAATCGATATACACGTGGGCGGGAAACAAACAAACAAACATATAATCCGACTCGGGAATCGAACCCGAGACCTCAAACACAGCAATCGCATACGCTACCACTGCGCTACCGAGACGATTTTAAAAGATTCCAATTACTTGGAAAACAAAGTTAATTACTCGGAATGATAATAATATGTGTTACGTTACAGTTCGTGGAAAGTAATAGCATAATACAAAGCAGATTCGAACAATCAGCTGAGATGACGTGCATTCGCGTGATATACATCCGATCTTAGTGTGATACTGGCTTTTCAGCAATCTGTGGAATTCATTATGCGAAAAGAAACGTAAGAGAGTAATTGGAAGTCGGGGTTTCATTTAATTTATACAACATCATCTAGTTTCGAACTAAGCAGAGTTGGGTCGACCGTAGTGCTTCCCTTACATAGAAGACCAAACTCAAATGACAGCGTTCGTACAGTCGTCTTTCGTTGGTGAGTATGAGACCGGAGGCCCAAAAATTCTGCATTATTCTCCCGGCCTTGGGTGGCTGTGAGAATGATGTGGAAACATCTCACTAAGCCACCATGGTGTGGTTCACCATGCTTCATTGTATGCACTCACAATGAGGATGGTGGCTCCTATCTTTGGATTCTACTCAAGTTTTCCATGAGGCAAAGTAGAGTCATTTTGGCAGGCTTAAATATAAAAGAAATGTAGGCTAAATTGACTGATAGAATATGTATTTATATACATATATTACATTTTTTGGAAATACGTACATGTTTTACATAGAAAAAACCTTTAACATATTTGGTTTAATCCGGGAATCAAACCCGCGGCCTCAGCACAGCAGTCATAAACGCTCCCACCGTGCCACCGAATCAATTTAACCTTTACCTATTATGAAAACTCGCTTATTTAAGTACTCCCAATGGAAACCATTTTCCCTATGGAAGAACCTATAGATTTGGTAAAATTATATTGGTAAAATAATATTAAGATATTAAGGCTAAAATGTTTATTGTTAAATGCGATAATCTTTTGAACTACTCGGTCACATTGTTAACATCTATTTAATATCAAGCTACGACCTAAAAGGCCGAGTAGTAATCATTCAACTGAGGGAAATGGCTAATACCCATACACAGTAGTAAAACTTCAAAATAGAACTATAATAAGGGCAGAGAGAATGTACATTTGCTTACCAAGGTTGTTCACGTCACGTTCCTTCAATAATTTACGACAAAAAATGTAGAATAATTACCTGTTGACAAAAAAAAATCAAAAATTAATCATTAATTTCTATACACATCGAATTATCTTAATCACTTTCATTAAAAACATGTCTTATCTATCACGTAAGTAAACGAATAAGATTTGTACATTATATCACGCAAGCAATTATAGTAATAATCAGAAAGGAATAAAATTGAAAGTTGTTTGTGATAGTATGCGATCAGCTGACTGAGTGGTGGAATGATTATCCCTGAACTCGCAATACCGCTTTAATCAATTATTGGATCTAAATTATTGAAATTAAATGTTAGTTTTGCATATATGGCTATTAAGTTGTTTGGATTTTATGTTCAGCAAAGCCGTACATAGTATTACTGATGAAGAAAAATATCTTTAAAGGCCTATTGAATAATCATGATCAAAAATTACAGTTAAGCGTTCCATACACCTTGAGACAGGAGAATGTCGATTTATTACGGTTTTTATTTTACTCTCTTTTTGATATTCTTCATTCATCAATCTTTAATCAAGAAAATAAACTCCAGTGAGAGTCTCCTTTCTGGAAGACCTTCAAGTTATTTTTTAGACAGGTAGCATTGATATCTTTAGCACTCCAGATACTATGTATTAACATTAGTACAATATGGAATTACAAGACTGTCAATGGAATGCGTTAATTTTAATGGTCCTTCGAAATTTCGAAAGATTTATGTTCAAAATTATGAACATACGTTTGTTATTATTTGTTTTAGTCTTTTTTGTCCAGAATCTTTTATTTATTTATTTACAACTCCATGCACTTATGCAGGCAACCTTTGGGGGGTGTAGAGGTCTAGTAAGGTAAGGGCATCGACATTGTCTAGAACTAGATGCAATTGACATAAACTAAGATTGAACAAACAACAACATATACATACATATAGTCTCATAAGTAATTGGAATAATAAGTGGCAACATTAATAAAGCATATTGCCAAACACTATAACTAGTATAATCACGGCTACCGCCAAGTGGACGGTACAATGATAATTTGACAAAAGAGTATATATACTATACGTGTGTGTTATATACACGGTAGTGTGTATAATGTATTATTATTGATATATTGTATTTTTTTTGCATAATTAAAAAAAATGCATTCTGCGCTCCTTCTCCAAATAAACTTATAGGGTGCCAAAGGAGAAGGTCCAAAATGTATGGACCGAAAACCCAGAATCGATTGGGACTAAATGGGTATCAGTAGTTTCATTACACTGTACGATGTACCCCACCGAAAGCGCAATGCCCAAATCAATGGGGTATAAGAGCTATAGACTGACAAAGTCAATAAAATATCATGAGTTTTACTTATGATTTTTATCAGTTTATAGAATATAGGCAAAATTCTAACGACTATAACGACAGGATTACTATACTATTGTTTACTATCATTTATTTATGTTTATAATTAATACTCATCACTAAAAAAATTTTTTTTTTTTTTGAAAAAAAGAAAAAGCAATTCGAGCTTGCTACTTGAACTGCTAGGAGAAAGAAATGACAATAGCATGCAAGAGTTGTTATTTTATGACGCGTTTTACCGAAATAGTATACTAATGCTTGTATTGGACTCTAAACTACATGTACATGTTACTGCTCGACATAGTGATTACTCAGTTGATTGTTATAACTTTTACAGTAATCTTATTATTGTTGTTAATCAGTAATAATGATTGTTTTTGTAAAAACTGGAAACTCATCATCAATCAACAAGTAACTCATAATTTTTTCATACATATTTTGTCAGCCCATAGCTCATATACCCCATTGATTTCGGTATTGCGCTTAGGGTGGAGTAAATTGTGCATTATAATGAACCTACTGATACCTATTTAGTCCCAATCGATTCTGGGTTTTTTTGGACCATCTCCTTTCTCTCTTCGCGTAATTCTCGCAAAAAGGGGTACAAAGGTTAACAATATATATATATTAATATCGATACTGATACCTATTTTGTGATTACCTAATAATCATAAATCAGTTTAACTCCGTTACATTATCGCTATTCAAGTTTCAAGTATCCAGTACAACCTTTTCGCATCAAGCTTGGATAAATTGCATAAACACGTCCGATTTCAATGGTTGTAACTGAGGACTGGTTAGACCTGTTTCTTTGTGGGTCTCCGCCTCTCCGGTCTCGCTGTCTTCCGTGTACACAGGTATTACAAGAGATTTTAAAATAATTAGGAATATTGTTGATACAATTACGCAATATACTGTGTCACTAGCAATTACATTGTAAATAATTATTTAATTATCTACAATATATAGATACTACTAATATAATAAAGAGGGAAAATGTGTGATAACTATATTTTTTGACCTACTGAACCGGTTTTTGAAATACTTTTACACATAGAAAGTGACAATAGTTGTGAGTGTCATAGTCGTAAGCACAAGCTCAAAAAGCAAAAAATTAAATATTTAATAGCATGTATTGGTGCAAATAAAATAAATATGTATGTATATTTGTCAATATAATTCAAACATTAATTGTCTTCTTGCATAAACATTGTTAATTTGGCCTTCATTATCACGAACGACGGATATATTGCAAATAAAAACAATTAACAATGATTTAAGCTGATCTCAATATTTAATATGGCGTAAGATTTTTTATATCCCAAACATTGAATGCAAAAAAAATAAGTCTTAGAGAAACCTGAAAATAGAAATGACCTTGCTTCTATTGCAATAACAAGCACAAAAAATATTTAAAACGTCACAATACTTCAATAGTTAATATTTTAAATACGAAAGTAACTTTGTTTGTCTGTTACGTTTGTTGTTGGATAAATTTACGATATGGAGCTAGATTGTACGTTGGAGAAAGACATAGGCTACTTTTAACGCGATAACCCATTTACGCGCGGGTAGAGCCGCGGGCAAATCTAGTCATTAATAAATTGAAGTCAATAGATGGTACACTGACCTGAAATGATTGAAAAGATATTATCTGATACATAGTAAATGACTTACAGACTTTTCTACAAGTTAGCACGACTATTAGTTTATATTTCACAGCAGAAATTCTTCAAATATAAATAACGTTCACATTCAAGGAATTGATAAATTAGTTGGTGGTTTTTTCACATACCCATTAAAACTCTGTTCGGTATTGGAAAGGATCGAAAAGTTTATTCAACAATACAAAAAATATGTTGACAAACATATCGGCTTCGGCTGATAATACGTCCCTATTGAAATTCGCAAATGTAAATAAACGTCACATACGTAAATAAGTTCTAGAAGTCATTGACACAATAACACCACACGCCTAAATTGATTTTAATTTAAATATTTTAGTGTTTTGCTGATTTAGAAGTTTTAATATATTCCTGATTTCTGGACGAATGACACATAATGGATATAAATATGTAACAATGGTTAGAGAAGTTTTAAAAAGGGTTTTGACGTCTGTTTTTAACTAGTTTATTGAACTTACTAAAAAGTTAACGTTTAGTTTATCATTCTGACAGTAACTTAATTAACATTTCTGACTGACTAAGAAAAATTGAAAAGTAAAAATACAATAAGTAAAATATTTGATAATTTAAAGCTTTGATTCTGCGTTGGTATTAAATAGATAAATACATGTTAAAGTTTTTATCTGCAGATGATAGGCAAAGATAACACAATCGAGTCTAGCCAAAAAAATTTGTACATTATTTCGAATAACAAAATAAAAAAAATGCTAATTGCTATACTATATAAGGAGTTTTATTATTTTATAAATAATTTTTATTATTTCACGAGTTACCTTTGAATTTTGACCCATGTTCTGCGTTGGTATTAAATAGATAAATACATGTTAAAGTTTTTATCTGCAGATGATAGGCAAAGATAACACAATCGAGTCTAGCCAAAAAAAAGTAGTACATTATTTCGAATAACAAAATAAAAAAAATGCTAATTGCTATACTATTTAAGGAGTTTTATTATTTTATAAATTAATATTTTTTATTATTTCACGAGTTACCTTTGTATCTTGACCCATGTGCGATTAGTTATTGTTGCGAAAATACCACGACTACGTTTAGCAATGGGTATCACGATTTTGTTTGGTCCGATTATAGTGATTGGACTAGAATACCAATGACGTACACTCAGCTCTAGGCAGACAGACTGATGCTCACTTTTATGCTTACAATAATATTTATTTTGATGCAAGTAAACATACTTCTAGAAAACGTAGCATCTAATAATAGCGTTGCCAAGGTTGTTAAAATTATTTATTTTAGATAGCGTCATATTTCAGTTGTTTTGAAATGACCTTGATCAGAGTCATGATTGTTTGTGGTGCGATCGTATCGAGCATAACAATCGATTGAGAGGAGAGAACACGAAGAGAGAGAGAGAGAGAGAGAGAGTTAAGCTTCTATGGAGTGTTACCATTTCTACTCATCCCGTGGGTGTCGTAAGAGCCGATTGAAGGGAGAAAACTTGATACAAACTCTATGTTAACCCGTATGACCACTATAGTATCGTTTTTTTTATAAGACAACTCATGTCGCGGAGGACTTACACGGACCCAAAAAACACTCATTCAGAATAACAATTTATGGATATCATTATAGGATTTGAAGTTTGAACCCACAAACACTTGGCGCAGTAGAAAGCTGCACGGGTCTAACTAAAGAAAATTGAAGAATACTTATCCCTGATATTGTATTTTGCAATATGAAGGTTGCAAAGATATAAATGATATCTCAGGGAGTCTGTTTAGACAAGTCTTCATGTTAGACCACACTCCATCAGTTCAACTAATAAAAAGATGTTTACCTTTAATTGAGGTAATTAAATGAAAGAAATATTCAGTGCCAACGTACTCTGAAAAAAAAAACCAATCTGTTTATATCAGATTTAAATATTTGCCGCTCTAAAATAAGACCGTGTGAAGATTTAGAACAATCAATTTATTTATTAGTGTCGCCGTTTTTAACTGGAATGTTCTAGTTGATAAATTGACAAAGTTATAAAATAATCTTGGCAGACAAAGACGGAAAAAGCGAACTTATAAGGGTTCCGTTTGTCCTTCTGAGGTACGGAACTCTAAAAAGCATGTCATTAATAATCATCAACAAACCTATGATAACAACCGGGAACTCCGAATCACGAAAACGTTCATATCATGCCACAAAAGTGCCCAGCAGTGGAATATAGGAGACTGTTGAATACGGTTATATTTTACTGTTGACTGTCATGGTAAGACAACGAGAACAGGGATGCTACATGGTACAAGTGAAAATGGCCGAGAACCGTCAAGTTTAAAAATCTGAACGATAAATCATCCTTAATAATATTATATCACCAAGTGACTCTAATCTGCCTGATGGATAGCATGAGTAGAATCCAGGAGTAGAGGCCACCATCCTCATTGTGAGTTCATAGAATGCACTATGGTAAAGCACATCATGAAATTTTTCTCCCGGCCTCCGGAGACCGGTTTAATCTTGTAAAATGACTGGGCCTCTGGTCTCACACTCATCAACAAAAGACGACAGCACGAATTCTGCCTTTAGGTCTTCTGTGTGAGGATAGTATTGCCTCGATCGAGCCGGCCGATTCGTGCTGAAATTAGCGTGCCTCTACTACCTATTACTTTAATAAATACCCCCTTTCATTAAGTTTTCTTAGATTTATTTAATGTAGACGAACTCTCGTCTGTCAGAATACAATACTTATCTTTATCCTCTTAGGTATAAACTGTGTGAAGTACAATCATAAACAGTTCTGATAGACGGTTGTGGTGAGTGCGAAAATTCACAGAATCCCAACTTGTCTCGAACATTCCCACGTTTGTTTTGTGATCTCGAGACTATTTGTGTGACTTGACGGCGTCTGTTTACGACACTGATGACCAGTTCATTGTATAGATGAACATGGTTCTGTTCTACTAGATTATTAGTATTAGAATTATGGCAAGATATTCTGAACTACGAATATTAAGTTCTGTATTCTTAATTCTTCACCACACAAATATTTTAGAAAAAAAGTACAAAATACATTTTTGTGGCCGGCAATAGGGTATATAACATCTCGTCTCAACTTATATCTAAACACTTACTACGTTTATTTGCCGTCCGTTATAATAACTTTAATCACACTTTCTATTAAAAACCAATTAAATAAATCGACTGATTTTATCATAGATTGATGAAGTCATTAAATAGAAATCAAATTACAATAACAAATTTACGATAATAGCAGTTTCTTTACGAAAACAGAAGTTTATTAAATAATAAGTGATATATTAATATGGTGCAATTAATAAATCATGTTTGTGAAGATGGTAATAACCTCACTAGGGATCTCAAACAGACTGGGTCTGAGAAGATCCTAGGGGTCATGACCACCGAAAACTTCAAAGTTGTCCAGATATTCAGGATCCTACAAAACAGTTATACACATCTATACTAATATTATAAAGCGAAAAGTTTGTGTGTTTGTTTAAACACGTTAATCTTAGGAAGTATTGGTCCGTTTTAAAAATCTTTCAGTGTTAGATAGGCCGTATATCATCACGCTACGACAAATAGGAGCGGAGTGTTTGAGAGCTTCCATTGCGTGCGCTGCGTAAAAGTTTCACTAAAACAATGTAGGTATGAAAGAAATTTTCCCTTTAAAAGTTCTGAAAAAAAAACAGTCCGTGAGAGCATATTATGTCTGTCTTTTAAGATTTGCTTACAATAACCTTTTTTTAACAATGGTTAACAAATTTGTTTCCGCTATCGCTACGGGCCATAATAGACGCAGACAGGGCTGCAGGCAGTCCGGCCTTTGCTACTATTACTATCCCCCCATCCCCACTACTACAGGTACTCTTGCTGTAAAGAAATTGAATGAATGTAAAGAAAATTCCGAGTCCAATGCTCTCACTCGGATATATCGGGGTGAATGATTCGGTACAAACGCAGCAATCGATTGACGTCGCCCAGCGGGGGTCATTGAATCCTCGTCTATATGCCAATCAGGCGATAAAGAACGTAATCGTCACGGTTTTACATCAAATGTGTTTTAATTTTGTATGATTGTGACCGGTATATAGTTGTGTTGTGAGTTGATCTCGAATAGCTGCTTGACACCGAATTACAATTGGTAACGTTACAAAAACTTAAAAAACATCCAACGGCAAGTTTACGTAGCCACAACGTTGTCTTGCCAGTCCCCAACCCGCACTCGGTCAGCGTGAGGACGTATGGCCTTAACCCTCTCTTGAGAGAAGACCGGAGCCCAGCAGTGGGACGTTATGGGATGTTGATGATAATGAACGTTATTCTATTAGTTAAACGTTTTATTTAACTGGTTGTGTAATTTAACTGAACTTGAATCTCCTTAGAAAGGAGGTTTTGGTCTACTATACCACGCTGGCCAGATGGTTTGGTATAGGCTACGAATAAATAAAAAGTTTCAAGACTTATTATTTATTCGTAGGGTCTTTACCCTATGGTTGGTTTCAAGTTTTCCTTCTCTTTGCATTGATGTTGCCTTGCGTAGTTATCCCTTAGTCGCCCTTTACGACACCCGCGGGATGAATAGGGGTGGTGACACTCTGTATTCTTAATCCGTCACCACACGGTTACTAAGAAAAATATAAGGTATAACGAACCATTATATACATATATATTATATAGGTATTTATTAAACCAAGAGTAGGGGTCATCATCGTCATTGTGGGTACAGCCAATGCAGCATGGTGGAAACACTATGGCGGCTTAGTGAGACACTTCTGCATCTTTGAGCATATTATAGATCTGCGTTTCATGGCAATTGTACCTTTAAAACAAAATACGAAGGTAACACCGCGGAACGAAACTAGTCTGGAATACAAGGGGCTCAAGTTAATCATTAAATGAAAGTCCTGAAAAAATAAGTTGTTTTAGGGATTAGCCGGAACCAATTGACTTAATTTTTTTTTATGTAGGTGCAATGGTACTTAAATCCAAAACTATTTTTTCCATCCTTTAGGGCCACCGCAGACTAGCTACTTTTAGCATCGGCGATCGGCAACTAGTCGCTTTTTAGAAGCTAAATACGGCGACCGAACGCTCTACACCGCACACTTAAAAACGCCAAACGCGGAGATTGAGTCGCTTTTTAGAAGCGCGACACAGCAGCTGAACGCTACTCTCCGCACACATTCGGATGCCGGTAGCATTGATTTGGCATCTGAGCAGTCGCTAAAACGCGCGTTTCCGATACCGCGATCGAACGCAGGAAGTCGCTAAAACGCGATGCAGCATCGATGCAGTCGCTAAATCGCCGATCGCCGATGCTATAAGTAGCTAGTGTGCGGTGGCCCTTAGTGAAAAGCTGATAATTTAAACTTACATACAGACAATTCTATTTTATTTGTATAGACTAGACCGGTACCTGATTCCCAATATTAGGTACTACTTAACAAAATAACATTCAACTCTACTAACAGATTACCAAATACTGAAACCCCGAATTATTCAACTCGAGTCGGATTACCGATCAACAATTCAGTTATCGCCATAACCGACGCAAATCTAATTTTGAATTAGTCCAGTTCATTCCAGATCTGACAACTTCACTCGAGTGAATGACCTCTTCAATATCATCAAGTCTCAGTGGCACTAGAGGTGAATCATCTTGTTTATATCTATACAAATAATTGAAGTGTATGTTTGTAGATTCAAATTAACAGTTCACTATCTACCTATGAAAGTATTTACGATATTTAATAGTACAATGTTCACCGAGGGAGGAAAGGAACCGATTACTAGCGAGGGAGCAGTTTGTGGCCCGAAGGCGCAGCCTAGGGCCACAATACTCCCGAGGTAGGAATGGGACTTTCACCCGAGTGCTACACAGTGCTTTATACTACACCTGTGAGGAACATTTAAAGTATTTATAAAATAAAATCAAAACGTAAGACACCATGTAAGACACAATTTAGCTTAGAATTTGACATAATATTTATAAATATTTCGCGCTTCTTTTGTTTTTTTTTATTCTTCACAAAAGGATGTCAGTGGCACGGAGATTCCATATTTAAATTATATGAAAACTCCTTGGGCAGGCGCGCGCCATAGATAAGATATCACATGAGAAATGAAAATTCATACAACTTTCTCTCCCGCTAAAACACGTTAGAAATGGATTTTCATACATTTTTTCCTCCCGCTTATTTAGGTCAAGGAAAAGACTAACTTTCTCTTTTCATTTTCAGGGAATATTGACTACTGTTCCGATCAGGTGTAGTATAAACATATTTATTTTATGGCTATCTGGTTTTTCCGGCTAAACTCTGTAACGGCTACACCAATTTTGAAGAGTCTTTCAATTTCAGATAGTTCAAACTTCAGCGTGCGTCATTACCCGCGTTGTTGTTGTAGGTACAAGCGTGGGTAACGCCGCGAGGCGAAGTTAGTCTTGAATATAAATATAAAAAGGCATTCGAATCGAATTGGGTCACTGAAGCTTGAAATACCAATGATTACGTTGTTTGTCCAATCGCAATTACCTTTAGAGAAATATATTAAAAGGATTATATATTGAAGTTAATGTCTCTACTTAATATACGTAATAAATTGTATTCTCTTCTTACCTTTAATTTCGCTCTTTGGAGTAAAATCTACAAATTTGAATGAAAAAACTTGACTTCTAACTCAAAATTAAATTTTCCAATAAAAAATTCTGAGCTAGGAATTGTAGCGCTGAATAGAGAACCTACTTGTTTATGTATATGTACGTATGTGTAACAGGTTAGATTGATATTCTGTATTGTTGTTTATAATCTGTGGCTAGACATTGTACTCTGTGGTTACATATATGCAGTGCGTGGTGTTTGTGGTTGCGAGGACAGCTTAGATTACTGTATCAATCTTTAAATTGTAAAGCTTGAAGAAATAAATAAAAAGAAGTTAGAAACCAAACAACACTTTCATTACAGTATGTATAATTAGCGATTTATATGTTAAAGGCTTTATGGATATCTCTAAAATATTTCGATTAATTTAATGACATATCTGATCTACTGCTTCGGTGGAGCAGTAGTAGCGTATGCAACTGCTGTGCTTAAGGTCTCGGGTTCAAGTCCTGGGTCGAACCAAATGTTTGGGTGATCCCTAAATATTTGTTTCGGAGTCTGGGTGTTTTACATGTATATAATATGTACAAAAAATTATGGTGATGTATTTATATCAGTTGTCTATTACACATAATACAAGCTCTGCTTAGTTTGGGATTAAATGCTGTTGTGTTTAAGATGTCCGAAATAATTATTTATTATCATAAGTCAAGCTAACTTAATTCTTATTTATTCTAATTTTAAAGAGAAATGTAAAAAAATTGCTTGAAACCCAACGGCTAATGTGATATTATTCCAATTACTTAATTATAAATCGTTACACAATATGCATTATCACGACATTGAGTTTCAAGGATAGTGGTGTTGATGTTTGTATTGGTAAATCAAATATTTGAGTGACCTAATTACAATTAATTTGAAATTTAAATATATTATTAATTTGTAGTAATTATTTATTGACGACTGTGACCCGCGGTTATTTTTCTTAATCACGAGTAACGCCGCGGAACGAAGTTAGTCTAAAATATTAAGCATAAGTTACTCAATAGGTCATCAGCTTTTTGCTAATGAAAGTTACGTCAAAATTAGTTCAGCCGTTCCAGAGATAATGCACTTCACTTTTATTGATTTTTATAGGAAGAGAAAATAAAAAAAGGAATAGTTAGAACGAGCAGAACCAAAGGATTTTTAAATTTAGTTAACTCAAAATAAAAATGAATAAGGAAACGAAATACAACAAGCCAGAAGAAGAGCTCAGGTAAAAAATGTTGAGCAAAAAACTAAACAAAGAACGCTTTAATATGTATGTGGTGCCCGAGGACGCGAGTGGATATTGTTACACAAGTTGGCCACTAGAGTCTAGACAGGGCACAATGGGCTAGACAAATCCGCCAATGCCGTTTCGTTTTATTATCAGGACTTAGAAGTCCAAACTCGTAGTGTATAGGAAGTATGGCATGCTTCAAAAATTAAATTGAAAGCGGTCCAGACGGCGCGCCGTACAAACATTTGCAGTAGTGCCCTGACGTTAGTGAAAATAAGATGTGCAATTTTACAGCAGACGGGTAGGGAGGTAGATGCATTTTCAAGTTTAATGCACGCATGTCTAGACGGGGAGTGTAGAAGGAATTTATTGTAACAATATTATTGAAGTATCCAGACCTGTCTGGAGCTACGGAGAACAAAGCCATTATGGCTAAAATTACTTTCGATCTTCTACAACAATATTTTTAAAAGTACTTTCCTTGTAACTGAAATTTTGTTTGGATTAAGTTTCTACGAAATTTTGATTCATCTGTGGATTCATCGAACGTTTACATTAGGCATGAGACTGCAATGAAAATAAAACACATTGTTTACACAACCAGGTGCGTGTAGCAACATTTTAATGATCAACATAAGCTGCAGGATTTAATAATAAAATACGTTACGAGTATACATACAACAAGATAGGTGTCAATGGCTATGGATAAATATTGGTTATTGAAATATATGAGAAAATACATGTCTTGCTTTGAACAGCATCTTCACAGTAACTGCGATTGTAATTTAGCTGCGTGGTTAAATTCGCATTAATGAACACGTAATAGGAACAGATGATTTCTTGAGCAAACAATGGAACTATAAGACAATCCAATGCAAGAGTTTTGTTATAAACCTAAGACGCAATAGCTTAGAAAGTCAGTACAAAGGGTCTCGGTATTTCAAGACACCGGCAATGTAAATATTTTCCTTAACTCGCTGGAATCGGGCCAAATTGCCGAGACGAGTTTATACCTTAAAATTACTTCATTTGAACGTTGATTATTCGCCCTTAGTCGGGCGCTGCAACGGTATACCGGACCCGTTACGGTAATGAAGAGTTACTTAAGAACAGTTGCTCAAGATTTCTGTTTAATTAACTGGTTTTCTGTATTTTGTATTTAATTTCGATCATTGTGTTTACGTAAAGCAATATTTTTACATATTATAGTTTTTACCGACTTCAAGATTCCTAATTACTTAATTTAATAAATGTGCGACACTTTCAAATTATTCTTAATAAATTGCATAACAATTCAAACCATGCTGTAAAGAAATACTTTTTAACACAAAAAAACAGACGAATTATGAATAAGGTGTAAAAAAATTGATAAATAAAATCAAAAAGTACTGCCAAACTAGGTACAAACACTAATTTCTAAATATTTTTGAGTCGGCGCCAAACAAGCAAATTAATTATTACGTCAAATAAAATTATGACACAGGAATTCATGACGCGTACCTTTGCGGATATGTTTTTAGAGTTCATTTTTGAATGGATGTTTGGCACCGACTCAAAATTAATAATGTATTATCTGCCTTTGTGTTACAGTTTACATAAAAGCAAGCATTATGAGTAAGCGAAGAGTAATGTATCGGTGTCTCACAATAATTTTTTTTAAGCACTAACTTTTATAGATCGCTTATATATTTTAGTCGTGAAAACATGATATAATTTTCGCCACAATATTTATTATTTCTAAAGTCAGCTTTTTTAAGTTAAAGTTTTACGACAAAAATTAAACGTTCTATGACAATTAATGTAACTTCAGGGTCATCTTTTGTCTTTTGAAGGTGTATTAACATCTATAACAAGGTCGTTCGTCGTGGTTGTCTGATTCATTTCAATCTGTCTAATTCTGTGAAATAAATAAATTGAGCAAAGCTTCTTCGAAAGCATTAAAGTCGCTTTACATTGACCAATTTCCAGATCAATTAATGAGTGCTACTCATGGCACAGTTCGTAAAATTTTCCTGATCTTTTTGTTAAGTAGCTGTCCCTGTGGGTTCACCTAATTTTGGTAAACGGCAAAGCTGTGTGTTGGGCTCAAATCGATTAAAACCCACAGTGTCTATTGAAGTATCCTCACATGCACCTGCGAACCACGAGAGATTTAGTTTCCTATTCAGTTTCAAACGATCCCATTTCCAATGCGAAATTCCTCTTCAATCTTGTGTGCTAACAAATAGCTAGGCTGCACGAACAAGGGGAGGAGGATAGTTTGAGTGTGTGTGTGTTCATACAATAAATAAAACAGTCAAGGTTTTAGGTGCCTCGTTTTATTTACTGTAAGGGGACAGTGCATTCTAAAATTGGCAACACTGGAGTATAGTGCATTTTGATTGATCCGCATCCAGCCGCATGATCCAAATGGAATTCTAAATCAGTTCAGTTAATTGTTTACATAAGGAGCTTCGGTTATGTAAAATCTGTTTGTATAATCCGTTTACAATTTACCTAAAGGTAACTAGTTCAATTAATACCTACATTTATGTTTAAAAAAATAAAGTTTGTTTGTTATTTCAAATTAACAAATTTTCACTAAATGCATATGAATGTAGGGTGATTATAACAAAATTTAATATTTTTAATTTTTGGTCTGTGTGTCTGTTTGTTTGACGGGACGAAACGCTGGAGCTATTTTGATGGTACTTTTACTGGCAGATAGCTTATGAGATAAAGAGTAATATTATGAGTTTCGCTTCGTGTTTTTGTATAAACCTATTAAAGAAAACGCTTAACCATAAAACTTGAAATTAATTGCAGTTTGGGAGACTTACTACGTTTAATAAAAATGATTACAAAACAACACGTAAATAAAAGGATCAATTACATTGTTATCAATACAATGACAGTAACTCACACATACACAATTTATCATGTCAATAAAAGTTTCTAGAAAGCAACGGTTTTATTTATTGCACTTTTTATGGGAGATTTACTGCACTGCTACTGTACTGAAAGACTGTGCTTAGAATAGACTAGGTATATTTCCAATCAAATATTATATGTATTCTTTGGAATTCCACTTTATCTTCATTTGAATTGATTTATTTTTCTCTTCAACGACCCATAACGTCCCACTGCTGGGTTCGGGTCTGCTCACAGAAGTTGGGTTAAGGCAATATGTTTCCAGGCTGGCCAAGTAAGGGTTTAGGACTGGGAAGACACGTTGTGGCTACATAATCATCCCGTTGGATGTTTTTAAGCCGCCCGGAGGCCTCCAACTATACTTCACGACTGTTATTTTGTAATAACAACTATGTCCGACTGCTTAAAGCGACCTACGAATCACGAAACGCTCATACCTACTCATAACATATTATGACAGAAACGGTCACCCATCTAGGTGCTGACCGCATCGTCGCTGCTTACCCTCGGTGATTGTTTCCAATCACCGAAGGTCACTTTGCTATGAACGCTTCTTCTCGCACCAAAACTGAACATTAATTTGTTTTTGTACATTCTAAGAAAGAGAAAGAAATTGCTTTTCAGCGACAAGGCCGCCATTTGTAAATGGTAATTCAATTGATATACTCGAACACGTAAACTGTATTAACTGATGTACAATCACTTCTATTCAATTCTATTATATTTATCATTTATCTATGTATATTAATATTGTAATGCTGAAAAGTTTGTTTGTTTGGTTGAACGCGCTGATCTCAGGAACTACTGGTCTGATTTGTAAAATTATTTCAGTGTTAGATAGTGCATTTACCGAGGAAGGCTATAGGCTATATCATCAAGCTAAGACCAACAGGAGCGGAGCACAAATGAAGAATGTTTCAAAATTGGTATTTTTCCCCTTGAGAGCTTCCGCTGCGTGCGCTGTGTGGAAAGTTTCGCAAACACCATGTATTAAAGTCTTGTTTCCCTTTAAAAGTTCTAAAAAGACCGCAACAGCATATGTCTATCTTTTAAGTTTGGCTCACTATAACCTTTTTTATGGGAAACAAATTTGCTTCCTCGGTATAACATCACGCTACGGGCAATAGAAGACGGGCAGACGGGGCTGCATGATTCAGTTAGTGTATGTATATACCAATCAAAGTTAATCCACACAATTTTAATTGTTCGAACACAAATAACTCTTTATTATAATAGCCAATTAGTTGTATAGCAACCTTTATTACATCAAGACGTTGCTTAAGTCCAGTGTAGCGTGATACCAAGTTAATTACCAAAAGATTTAAGGGCACAAAGGCGTTAATAAATGTTTGTTGGACTAAAGCCAAAACTATATGTACCAAAGGGAACTTTCTCTCTTGTGACTCACTGGCTTCTACATCCACTACACCGCACTCCTAGTGGTTTCTTTTGAAATTAATTTAGCGGGGTTTTTAATAAATTACTATTTCAGACATCTTAGACACAACGTCATCTAATCCCATGCTAAGCAGGAGCTTGTAATATGGGTACTAGACAACTGATATAGTTAAAAACATTAACATTTTGGATATACATACATGTTATACATAGTAAACACCCGATCTCCGAAACAAATATTTGCGGATCACACAAACATTTCATCCGACGCGGGAATCGAACCCAAAACCTCATTAACAGCAGTCGCATACGCCACTGCGCCACTGAGGCATAGGTATAGGAGGCGAAGGAGCAAACAGATCCTCTATCATCAGCGACAAGTGGAAGGCCACTCTAGAATCAAATATATGTATATGTGCTACCGGTTTTCTTTCTGAAATAGAGGCTTTTTACCAAAAGCCACCAAACGATGTAATTAAAGAATAGCTTGACACAAGTTTAATAAAACACTGTAAAGCAACTCCAAAATAAAAGTGCACTAAGTTACTGATTATTTTCTATACGAAAGCACCGTTCAAATCGGATCAGACTATCCAAAGAGAAACCTAAACTAACAGAATGACAAATCTCTTAAATCTGTATTAAATACCTATTTAGAGAAAACCTGTTAGTTTAAAATCACATACAGACACTTTATTTGTATATTTTATAGAAGTATAGATATAAGATCGTGGTATCATTCCAATCGAGCCGAAGTGCGACTGAACCTAGCGGGAGATCCTTCCTTATGGTGCCTCTCCATTAATGGAGGTTGGCCGTCTGCTCTGCATACTCCATTCTGTTTTTAGCCAGACGAAACAGTTCTTCTACGCTGGCGATACCAGTCCATTCTCTGATATTTCTGAGCCAAGATTCTTTTTGTTCCGACGTGGCGTTTGCCGGATATTTTGAGTGAGATGGGGCAAGTTTATTTTGACTAAGCCATGTTCGCAAGTCTAAGAATGAATCAGGCTTTGTTCAGTCTGCTCTTTCACCGATAACGAGTAGACCGCCGAAGATAAAAATATCGACATTAATTAATTTATTGATAACAATATATACTTTATCTCTACCCGTAGATACGTAAGTAAAGTACCTACAGTAAAAGCAGTTTCATTATTGTTTTCAGAAGCTCTCATAGCTTCGCCTAAGGTAATTGGAAACAATCACCACACAACGACGGCGCGGTCAGTACCTAGGTACAGCCTGAAATCTGTGCTATTTTCAGATTATTGTTTTGATTAATTTAGTTCAGCATTAAAAATTAATAATAATTAGACAATATCACGTCACGTTGTAGCATTTAATATGTATAGAAAGTGGGAGTACCACCCACGAAAATGAAAGAAAGTGGAAGGAATAATAGAAAGACCAAGTATGAGGCATAAAAGTGCGAGAGACATACAAGATAGACGGGTGACATACAAGAGTATTAGTTACATATGGGCGCCGATAATGTTGGCGGTTAGTCGAAAAAAAACCTTACCTAATATTATCTACCTCGTCTAACGTGTTACTTGGCTAACGTTTTGACTAGCATGCGCTAAGACCAAAAAGATAAGATATTTAACAGTCGGTACAAGTTACAGTAATATGCAATAAATGAGGTTGGTATCTACAGATTATTTTCTATGGGTATAACACATTTTAATCGATTGCAAAAAAGGAGAAAGTTCTCAAATCGACTGTTTTTTTTGTTTATGTTTGTTACCTCAGAACTTTTGATTGGGTGAACCGATTTTGATATTTATTTTTTAATTTGATAATTGATCCCTCCTATGTGGTCCCATGATAAGAAAACCAGGGTCTGATGATAGGATTCTGAAGAAATCGAGGGAATTCCTCAAATATCATAGGCACACCTGTCGCGAATTTGGCACTCGGAATAGTTTTTATTTGAAGTCAGTTTTTTTGTTATAAATAAGTATGTAGTTTAAAGCGATTGTCGAGGAAACTCACTTAGCCATAATACTATTTTTGAATTAGAAAACAAATTGAAATATCAAATGTGGAGGTAATCATGGTTTAATGACAAAATCAATAAACTTGTTTAGTTTAAGTAATAAAATGATAATAATATTTTTTAAATGAGTTTACATTTTTGTATTTTAAATAAATTATTTTCAGTATTAATCCTTGCCTATATAAATTGAAAAAATATAACTACAAACTATGTATAATAAATTGTTGTTTCATATCACTTTTTACCACGCTTTTATTAGCTTGTTTTTTTACTCTGAATTGAATTATTCTCCTAATAACTTATTTTATTATAATTCTATTTTAAAGTAATTAGTTATGATTGGTTGTTCAATCTTCTACTACTGTAATATAAACTCTGTAACTAAAAATTATTTTCTACTTTTTAGTTCGATTAGTTATAAATGCGTGTTTTTTTTAGTTTTCTTTAAACTATAATTTATTATTCCTAACTTTGTTATTTTATTGAATTCGTTTAGGAATGTAATACATATATCTTTATATATATAATTCTTCTGTGAGTGTGTATGTCACTGAAGTTCTCTCAAACGACTGGACCGATTTTGATGAAATTTTTTGTGTGTGTTCAAGGGGATCTGGGAATGGTTTAGATTCGCAATTGGACCCGGTAGGTGGCGCTGCGATCAAGTTCTGGAATTTTAAAGTTGGGCGGTACGAAGTTCGCTGGGTCAACTAGTTTTATTATATTATGTGAATTAAAAAAAATACTACTGTAAGCGTATGTATATGTGCTCTATATTTTTTTCCAAAAATAATTCGTAGTCGTTTAACATATGACAAGTTTATTTATTAAATTCATATTTCGGAGTGCAGCCGCTGTGGATGTTGTTCTTTTGACAGCGCCTCTTGACAGTTTGACATACTCCTAAATATAATGTCTTGCCCTTTCACCCAATTAAAAAACTAAATAACGTCTAAAAATCTAACTGCGTCTTAAAATAACATTCATAAAAGCTGTTTCTCAATAATATACAGATAAAAGCAACTTTCACTCGAGATAACTTTTATCTCGTACATATAAAAGGAGTAATGGCGGCCGTTGAGGTCAACACACTACAAGAGATTCATTTACGAGTATGTTTCAATTCAAGCTAAAATTCAAACCACAACTTAAACCTTGTTTGATTTTTAGTCTTTCGCGTCAAGCTTTGAAGAAAAAACAATGCTTACAAAAGAATTATTCAACAATAGACAAGTACCTAAATACTCAATGGTGAGGCATCTTTATCAATGCAGATGCAATAAAATAAGTGTTGCAACACTACTTCCATAAAAGAATGAAGTTTTAGCTTCATTGTGTGAAGTATTTTACCTGAGAACATACTAAAGTAATTTACGACTTTCGACAGAAGAGATAAAAATAGTGTTTTCTATTTACAAGCAAGAGAAATCTCTGAAGTATATTTCTTATCAACTTCAAAAAATGAATTCTTAATTTTGTTGTACCTATTTCGTTTTATACTCCTAATTTTGTATTTGGTAGAATTATCTTCCCGTCTGGTTTAATTAATTTTATAGAAGTAATATTACGGCAAGGGTCGGAAATTATGAAATAATGAATACAGTTTTAGTAACAATTATAGTGTAATAAGCACATTGAAGTCAGTTAGGTCTTTTTAGATGTTAATTAAGATAATGACGAGAGCATAGATTGTGGTTAAAGTAGTTAGGTACCTAATTGTTGAATAAACAGATAAACAAACACAAATGTAAGTGAAATAAAGCTGTTTTTGGTAGTTCACTGTTCCCACATAGAGTCAAGATGTTTGTTGACAAAAACTATTAATCATTATTGTTTGTATAACATAAATAGAAGCGGTACAACGTCCTTATAGTTGACCGCAAAATTGAATCATTGTGTCACTAAGATCGTTGTTTGTATGTGTATGTATGTATGTAACTACGCATTTACGGTGCAACAGTAGTACCGTTACTCAAGAGACGAGTTACCAGGGCATTAGACAAGCACAAGAGTTACCGCTATGTGCCTTCTACGGCAACTGGCCAAATTATAACTGTTTCTCTCAGATTCGATAGAAACTTTGTTTTTTAGTTACTTGTGTGTAAGCGGCATCTCATTAGCGGTGAAATCGTGCAATGCGGTGCCACATAATGACCATGTCGGGTACCTAACCACTCACTTTCCAATCCTTATCCTAAGATTTCGCGATGATCAATCGAGTGTATAACACTTACACATACCCAAGTATATACGACGCATGCAAGTGAAGACTCGCAAACGACGTAAATATATTTGCATTGAAATACAACGACATTGTTGATGACTTCACTGATATAATAAATTCGCGTTCACGATATGAATCAAAATAGGTATCCGATACTGTTTCGTAAACAATATCCAAGAAAAATAAAAAGTAAAAGAATTACCTTCTGGCACAGCAGCGAACGCGTAATTTTAGATTTGGAAAATATCTTCCAAACGACGATGGGGCCGAACTCGCCACAAAACAACACTTTACACTGAATATTACGTAGAAGAGGAAAAAAATCTTTGAAATAACAGCACTAAATTTAGCCGATGTACGCGATAACACGACCGTTCGAAACAAAGTAGAACGTAGTATGGACACAAACACACGTCTGCCGCGCGCGACGTCCACACGCGAACAGAATAGCTTGTTGAGTTCAAAACTCGGCTTGGCTTGTCAACAAACAAAGAGGGCTCGGTCGCGAACGTTTTGCGCAAGCGCAAACCCACGCACACAACACCACGCGTGTGAATGAACACGTAAACATTGAGTAGATTATTAGATATCGCTTCACTCAATTTTTCGTAAAAAATAATACGTGAATTGCAAAAACAAAACTACGAACTTGGCGACTCGAAGAATATTAATACTGACGCTATTAATCTATTAGATCAGCTTGAGTACTGATAAACAGGTAAATTCAATATGTTTAGTATTTTAAAAAGTAATTTGACTCTTTATAATATTATATATCTACCGTTACAAAATCAAATGCTAATTGCTTTTTGTTTACTTGTTTATCATTAAAATTTGTAAATATTCTGGAGTTGCGGCGGAGATACGTAAATATTCTATTTACAGCTGTAGGTCATGCTAATATTAGAACGTGTCAATAACAACCCATAACCTCCCACTGCCGGGCACGAGTCTCCTCTCAGGAGAGGGTTAAGGCCATACCTCCCAACACTGGCTGAGTGCGGATTGGGGACTGGCAAGACACGTTGTGGCTTCGTTATCTTTTTAGGCCACCCGAAGGCTTCCAACCAAGCTTCACGACTGTTATCTTATGATAACAACCGGGACTGACTGCTTAACGTGACCTCCAAAACACGGAAACGCTCTTATCATATCATGCCCCAAACGGTCACCCAATTAGATCTAACGGCCTGTTTACGACCTTACCGATGTGAGCGGTAGCTAAGAGCGAAACGCCGAGCGGTAATATCAAAAATATAAAAATGTACGAGGCACGCCACGAGTCGCCGCTCGGCGGCGGCGCTTAGCTAACAGCGGCGACTCGTGGCTTGCCTCGTACATTTTTATACTTTTCGCTCGGCGTTTCGCTCTTAGCTACCGCTCACAGCGGTAAGGTCGTAAACGGGCCGAAAGGCTTCTTAGGCCAGTTGGCTATGAGCGCTTCTTGTGCGTCTCGCGCTCCAGAACGAATTTCTAATGTGAGATCATAATCATTAATCTTAAATGAATCTGACCATTTTGCCACTAAAGATATGTGTTTGCTCTTAGCTTTCCGAAATATAAGATTACTACGATTTAAATTATGATACTATATTATTAATATTTAGTTTTGGTTACGGCACCTAGCATGTTTACGAGCAGTGGCGGCTGTACCCTAAGTGCGCTCGTGCGCTGAACCACCAATTCAAAAGATTTAAAAATCACAAAATACTTCATCTTTATTTTTAAATTACCATTTTATTAGTTATTTTTTAACATACAAAACGTATAAAAATTAAATCTCCAATTATGGTGAAACAGTTTGAGCGCTTTACCAAATTAATAAGACTTAATTTCCTGTATGGACAAATTCTCGTGCGCTTCGGCGAGTGCACGAGGACTGCTAATACAACTTGTAGGAGATACGAGTAAATACGCCTGACGCGTGAAACAAAAGATAGTTCATAGAAATGTACCGAGTAATGAGTGAGTTTTCGAGCGCCGCACGGGTGCCAACCGATGATTGCCGAGAGCACCCGATGTTTGACGAATTGGCCGGCCGGCATGGGCGTACGTTATTGTTTATTTAAATTACCTACCGTAATTGTTTTTAGTTTTTGTTTAAATTTGTTTAGAGAACTTTTATTCTATACTGTGTATGGTGTTAGTGAAAATGAGCATAAACATTGATTATATTATAGAAATTAACAGAACTTTTCAAAATAAAGTGAACTTAAAATTGGCCGGACTGCCACGGCCCTTTTTAAATTTAAAACAAGAGTGCAAATCGAAAAATAAAGCATTTACGCGAAGTTTTAAAAGTTAGATGTTTAATAGAAAGAAATGGTTGTGTGGATGTGAGCGTCTTATTGCATTCTTTTGTTTTCCTTGCATTATTTTTGGCGGAGAATCGAATTGGACAGAAACAGGTATCATATCAATCATATCATTGACGCATTTGAGTGAAAAAATAAAAAAACATGATTCTTCACAAGTACAAAATGTAATGAGTTTGTCTGTGTTAGGCACGGTCGACATTCGTAATCAGCTAGATTCTGTGTGTAGAAGCAATTTTTGTTTTGTTGCATTTTCAAATTTTAATATTTTAGTAAAGTGCACCACCAGTTCGATAACCCACCAGCCGCCACTGTTTACGAGTAGGTATAGGTCGTAACCTATATAATATCTATTATTATATTATCTATCGTAATGAATCAAAGTATGTCGACATCAAATTTCATTAAAATCTGTTCAGCCGTGAAAGCGTAACATTATAGTCTAGTCGACAAGTTGAAAATGGTACAAAATAGAGATACTGCTCGTAAAATTATGTGCGATAGCTCATTGGATCCGGAATGACACCTAGAAAAATGTTTATAACTTTAGCATTTTTAATGTGCTAATACACGCTTTTGGCACATTTTTCTAGGCGTATTTCCGGATCCAAAGAGCTATCGCACATAATTTTAAGAGCAGTGTCTCTATTTTGTACCATTTTCAACTTGTCGACTAGACTAATAATTAGTTATAGCGATATGAAGTATTTAATTTAATTATAACTTTATGCACTTTTGTACATCGGCGGACTTAATGCCCAAGGCATTCTCTGCCAGTCAACCTTAGGGTGGTGTAGAAATCTTGTAAGGTAGGCGCACATGGGTTATAGGACTATATATCCAAAAAAAATAAACATTCATTTTATACATAAATATATACCTGCAGACAAATACATACATACACACACAATATAAATATAAATATATACTTATATATACATATGCATATATATACATACACTTACACTAATATATATACACTGTACCTATATAAATAAATTGACATTAAGTTCGTACACTATAAAATAATTTAAGAAGTCAGGTCGAGTACTATCGTATCGATGACATTGCTATTTCCTTGAGAAGGAGTTCATGTACCTTCTTTTTAAATATGAAACGGTTGGTGGACATCCTGATTTCGAGTGGGAGCGCATTCCAGAGTAGCACTGCTTGAACAAAGAACGAAGAGTTAACGAAGTCAGAATTGTGGGAGGGACATAAGAGAAGCAGATTGTTTTCTGAACGAAGATTTCTGTTGTGATTAGACGACAGGAGACGGAAGTAGGGTGCAAGGTAGGCAGGTGAAGATGGCGAGGTAAGAAATGAAAAAAGAGAGGTCAAAGCTCGCTGATTGCGGCGCTGGCGAATGGGTAACCAATTCAGTTGTGAGCGTAAAGCAGACACGTGGTCATACTTGCGAAGATTAAAAATGAACCGAATGCAGTTATTGAGGAGGCGGTCTAACTTGTTAAGGAGGTCTGCATTCAGGTCGAAATAACATACATCACCATAGTCGATCAGCGGGATGATCAAGGACTGCATAAGCATAGTTTTTGTTTTAGGAGGCAGGAAATTTTTGAGGCGATATAGAGTTCGCAGGTTTCCGGTTACCTTCTGACTCACATGAGTAACCTGAGCTCGCCAATCAAGAGTGGAGTCAATGTGTAGACCCAAGTCTTTGACTACGGAGCTGAAGGGTATCACTGCACCGTGATATACGATTGGCGAGATGGAAGCAGTATCCAATCTGCTCATGATACGTTTGCTGCCAATAATGATCGCCTGGCATTTGGCAGGATTTACAGCCAGTCCAAATTTCTGCGACCAGGAATTTAAAGATTCTAGATCCTTATTAACTTTAACTACGGCCTGCTCTATGTCTTCCACTCTTGCTTGTGAATAAAGCTGCAGATCATCAGCGTACAGGTGATACGTACACTGAAGATGTCGTGTGATGAGATTAATGAACATTGCGAAGAGAAGTGGAGATAATATACCGCCTTGAGGGACGCCAGAGTGGAGGTCACACCAACTCGAAGACGAGTCTTCAACACGAACACACTGCTGTCGTCCCTGAAGATAGGAAGAGAACCATTCCAATGCCTCTGAGGAAATCATGAGTTGTGTAAGGATAGCTAGTAGGATTTCGTGATTGACGGTGCCGAAGGCATTAGAGAAGTCCACTAATACTAGTACTGTTACCTTAGTGTCCTCCATGCCCTGTCTAATATCACGAGTCACTTTAAGGAGGGCGGTAACTGTACTGTGCCCGGGTCTGAAGCCAGATTGTAGAGGACTGAGAAGTTCATGTCTATAAACGAATTGCGATAGTTGTTTATATGCACAGGCTTCAAGCACTTTGGATAGGAAGGGAAGAATAGAGATAGGTCGAAAATGTTCAGGAAGTGAGGGATTACTTTTCTTTGGAAGAGGGATGATGTAAGCCTTACGCCAGTTAGAGGGAAAAGTTCCAGAGTAAAGGGAGAAGTTGATAATGTGGGTAATTGCTAAAAGGATATGGTCAAGGATGGTTACAATCATGAGTCTGCTAATGCCATCGTGCCCCACAGCATTAGAGTGCATAGAATTAACAACCTTTTTGATGTCCTCAGATGACACTGGAGAAAATTTAAAAGAGTCAATCATGGGGCTGGTTAGGCCAGATATGTCAGTTAGCGTTTGATCCTTTGTTCGAAGATCCAGCAATGGTGTAGTTGTAAAATGACGGTTGATATCATTCAAACTGATAGTCTTTTTGAACTCGGAAAGTTGTTGTTTGCCTATACCTAGTGTGCCAAGAAATTTCCAAATTCCCGAGGAAGAAGATGACTCAATGTTTTGAAGAATTAGTCGGCGTTTAGCGTTTCGTATCACCTGGTTACACCGGTTCCTTGCAGTCTTATAAAGGGTCCACCTACTCTCACATCGATTTCTCCTAAAGCGAAGGAAAGCCTGGTCTCTTCGTCTCATAGCCGCTCGCACATCTTCCGTAATCCACGGTGCTGGAGCACGTTTTAATTTCACTGTTCTAATGGGTGCGTGAACGTTATACAGTGAGTTGATATTGTCGTTGAAGATGCTAACTTTGCTGTCCACATCGTTTGAGGCGGTCATACTCGTCCAATCTAAGATAGCAGCATCTACGCGTAATTTTTCCACATCCATGCGTTGGAAACTGCGAATCTGGCGAACTATAGAAGGTGCTTTAGGAGGTTTCAGGGTATAGGAGAGGAAGATCAGGTCGTGATGGGAAAAACCGGGAGCAGGAAGTTGGCCATGGGAAGATACAAGATTTGGGGCGGAAGTGAGCATAATATCGAGCCAGGTATCGTGGCATTCAACATTATGGTGAGTAGCTAAAAGGGGCAGGACGTGGAGATTGGTAGATTGGATAATTTGAAGCAGGTTGCGTGTTCGGGAAGAGTTTGAGGCTAAGAGATCTGTGTTAAAATCTCCCATGATGATGTGATGCAGGTGTTCCGACCCTAAAGGTTCCAGAACTGTTTCCAGACTGGAGAAGTAGTTAATAGCAGGAGGGCAGTAGACTACACCTAGAATAACGTTAACTCCCTTGACACAAACTTCGAGGAATAGATATTCCGCACTTGTTAAGGAATTGGAAGAGGAGCAGGCTAACATTTTATACGACAGGGAACTACGAAGGTAGATAGCAACGCCACCACCTCTTTTATTTTGGCGGTCGTTACGGATAAGGACAAAACCAGTGAGAGGATATGAGGTGGAAGGTAGGTTAGGCTTGAGCCAAGTCTCTGAAATCAGGATGGCATGAACGTCAGTGTCAGAGAAGGTCTCAGTTAAGTCGCTGTAATGGCTGGGAATACTCTGCGCGTTTAAGTGGCAAACATTTAGAAAGGGACGAGATGTGACAGGAAAATTTTGCCGCAATTGGTCGCCCAGAGTCTCTGTTATAGAATTAAAACTATCATCCACAGAAATGTCATCGGCAGAAAAATATTCGAACTCGTCATCACTCATTAGTGTACAGTGTAGTTATATATAAATAAATATCAAAAATATAATAAAACAGACAAAAAAACAATGTTAAAAATAAAAATAATAATAGAAATTAAGCAATGGGTCTACGCTTACTATGGCGGAGTTGGTGTATTATATTTCTACACCACCCGCCAGCAGGCACACATTCAAAGTCAGTACAATAAAAATTATAAATGAACACAGTATACATGTGATGCAATTTCCAAAATTAAAATTTAAATAGACAAACAAAAACTAGAAAAAAGAACAGTCTGAAATTAATTTAAAAAAATAATACTTAAAGCAAATAACGAGTAGGTATATAAAAAAACATAAAACAAAATAAGACAATCTCAAAACCGTTATATGTTTACGGCTTTCTGAACGCACCCAGACTGGTTAACAAACGAAAGAGATGTTCTCTTGACATATGTCATGCAAGTTGTCATTGCTTGTCAATCTAATTGTTGTAAAATGTAAATATGAAATAAACAATTGAAGGTATATGAAATGTAAACAATATAACGAACATTGCTATTAATTAAGTGCAAAAGAGGAAATTACATCAAAATCGTGAGCCAGTCACAAGACAGCCGTGCTACATATGTACTACTTGCGTGAGCTCTTTGTTGCTATAGTTGAACTCGCTTTAGGCGGGGTTAGTGCCTTGGGGTATTTATCAAGTAGTGGTTCCAACTCGTCCAGTGAGACTATTTTGTGGCGACTGTTATCGGGGGCCTTGATGAACACGGTGCCATCCTGAGTCCAGCAGGCCGACATGCCGAAATGACGCCTAGCCATGGCGAAAGCTGTCTGTCGAGTCTTAGTGAGGAACTCCCTAACCGAGAAGCCAGTCCCCTTCAGCTTGGTCTTCGCTTTCCAGACAGTCGCTCGAACCTCCGTTGACGAGAATCTGACCAACACTGGGCGACGATGTTCATTGGATGGAGTACCCAGCCGGTGACAGATCTTGATGTTAGAAGCTGTGATATCAATTAAACCCATCCTCTCATTAAGCACACCAAGCAAGGTCTTCTGGCAATCCTCCTGGGCAGCCTCAGGCACTCCAAGGATTATTAGAGCTTTTTGTCGATGACGGGTCTCAATAACATCAACCATCTTGGCGCAGTCATTAATTTGCTTCCGTAGCAGCCCTAGCATGTTGTACATGAGCTCACGGAACGCTCTAAATTCCTCAGAAACCCGTGCAACAGTTTCCTTGGAGTTCCCTCCGGCACTCAGCTGTGCCTCCAACTGGGCCATCCTTTTTGAGAAACTGTCTTCAAGACTGCTCTGAGCCATCTGTATTTCAGCAAGTTGAGGCATTTTAAATAATAATGACTAGGAATATAATGAAAAGGAAATGGTTACTTGTTACAAGGTTTGATGTGTAGAATCTGTGCAGGTGTGCTGGCAGGTGGCTTGAAAACTTAGCTTAAAACTTATGCACCATATAGTAATTGTAAGTACCAATAAACTAAATAACAATTCACTACTTATACACAGCAATTATTTTAAATCTTATTAAAATTTACTGGGAGCTTTTAAAAGTTCGTGTAGACTTTTTAACACCTACCTACGTATGTATCCCATGTCCTTTCACAAGAATCGAAGTATCACCATGCCAAGATGACGATTTAGCCGCGAAAACGTAATAGACAAAATAATGAATCAAATAAATGATATTTATTTTGTAAGTAAATCTTTTACAGATATTTTACACGTAAGACTTTACACCTAGTAAGCGCCGCCATTTTCTAAAACTCACTCTGAAGGAAGAAGAAATGTCGAAACAAACGTGAACACTGATTAAATAGACAGACATAGTTACTTTCGGATTTATGATATGTTACTATACCAGTAAGGATATTTGTATATATATATTATATTGACACCATTTTTGGGTACATAAGTATTGACGACCCGTCTTTCGACAAGGTTAGAATAACCTTGGATAGGACAGAAGAATGGTCTGGCAGGCGAGGGTTCAACATAATTGTTTAGTTACGTATATATATATATATATCTTTACAAACTACTAGCTGAACATGGAAACATTTTTTTTCTTAAAAAACAGGTTATTATGAGCTAACCTCAAAAGATAGAAATATGCTGCCACGGACTTTTTTTTTAAACTTTTAAGGGAGAACAATTATTTCATAGATTGTTTTAGTGAAACCTATACTGTTTACGCGGCAGCGGACGCATTGGCAGCTCTCAAAAGAAACAATTTTCCACCCCTTTTTGGCATTTTTTTTATTGATACTCAAAAAACAAACAAACTCTTCGGATTTAAAATATTAGAACAGATTGCATTTATTCCCTTATACTAGCTTTTGTAAGCGGCTTCGCCTGCGTGTTATTCTGTTGTATAAATGTGGTCTTTTTCACCCCCTAAGGAGTGGAATTTTCCAAAATCCTCGAATACATATGCCGAATTTCAGCTTCCTGCGTCCAGTAGCTTCGATTGTGCGTTGTCTGATAGTCAGTAACGGAATAGTTTTATATACCTACATATATATTGATTTAGTGTTAAGTAGTCTAAATTATGTTTACTGTATGACATATTTAAACATAATTTATAAGTTTAAATAATGATAGTTAGAGTGTAATAACAATTATATCAAAAGAATAACGCAGACTTGTTATTGTTGAAGTTTTAAGGATTTGGAATAATTACTTCTAGAGTCACGAGGCGTTAATAGCCATGTTGTATTAGGTGATTGGACACAATCAACAAGAGTAAGCAACGACGGAGCGGTCAGTATCTGGATGAGTGTCCGTTAGTGTCAGGATACCTTGACCAGTTACGTACGTTAACAAGACGGTCAAGGTTATCATACGATAACAATCGTGAAGCTTAGTTGGAGGCCTTAGGGCGGCTTAAAACATCCAACGGCAATGTTATGTTGCCACAACGTTGGCTTGCTACCCGCTCTTGGACAGCGAGGTGACTTCTTCCTTCCTTAGTAGTCTTAATCCTGAGAGAGGACCTGAGCTAAGAAGTGGGATATTCTTGGTTGTTGATGATGCCTCTGCGAAAATTGGATAAACGTTGAACGGGGAATGTCTTTGCAGCGGCGTTCTTAGCAAATTGTCGTGAAAGGTCACACATTCGTGTTTGTAATGTTGGCACGCGATCTTTAAATAACTAAGCAGCCGTGAACCTGAAGATGTGCGTATAATAGAAATTTGGTCCAAGTTGCGTGGGTGGCGTGTAGACTTTTTTTTTATTAAAACGACAACTCCCGCATTAGGAACATAACGTGTCGCGGTGGAATTTACAAAAATACATTAAACACAAAGAACACCCAGACTCAGAACAACAATTTATAAGTTGTTTCATGTCGGGTTTGAACACACTTTGCGCAGTAGAAAGCGGCGTGGCGACCGCTTAATCCAACTTTTGACACGTTTACACACTACAGTACAAGTGTAAGTCCCGGTGGTGTCAGACTTCCTAACGTAGTGGGTGTCATAAGAGCCAACTATAGCACTGCAAAGAGCAGGAAAACTAAAACCAAACCATTTTTTTTTGTGTTGAGACTGGGTAGTGTATCGAAACTAAACCAACTAAAACCACAGAGAGTGCCTCTTCGCGACTGACATAAGGGTAATCTAAGAACGGTTGTTATTCCATATATGTGTATGTATGTATATATGCATATATAGATATGTATTTGTATATATGTATGAATGAATGGTGTTACCCGCGTATTTTCGGGATAAAAAGTAGTCTAAATAAGTGATTAACCAGATTTATTTTTAAATTAGCTATTTACAAACTGTTATTATGGTTGCTATGCAAGTGTGTTATGCACAACCTGTGAAGTTTTGACAGGAGATAAAGAGTCATACATTTTGACATATACGATTTATGTATTTTTATAACAACCTAGCTTTCGCCCGTGTATCTCGATTATTGCAGTAAAAAGTAGCCTATGTGTTATTCTGATATTTAAGCTATATTACTGTAAAATTTCATCCAAATCCGTTCAGTTGTTTTTGCGTGAAAGAGCAACAAACATACATACACACATACATACATACAATACATACTCACAAACTTTCGCGTTTATAATATTAGTAGGATATGACTATGTGTGTGGTAGTATTTTTCACTTATTATCTGTGCACCTCACTACAAGATTTCTTCACCACCCTAAGGTCGATTGGTAGAGAATGCCTTGGGCATAAAGTCCGCTGTTGTACAAAGTGCATTAAGAAATAAATAAATCCAGACCCTTGAAACAAACTATGACAACCCGGCTGGTAAGCGTTGTATACTAGGCCAAAATCTATTTTCTTAGGGCAGGAACCTTCTTTCTTCGTCCAGCAATGGAATGTTAAAACGAAACAGTAATCTAAATGACTTATTTGCAAATGAGAAAAGCAATAAAGAAGAACAGATCGTTAGGTAATTGTGAAAATGCGATTTTCCTGACTGAATGAATTTGAAGGAGCGTCTATTTGCATGTTGAATTTTCGACAACTCATTTATACGCCTACGCCTTATTTTTTATTTTTTAATTTAAGCCTACGAAAGTGACCCTAGTCTGTCTGATAGACAATGCAGCATGGTGACCCTCACTATAGCGGTCTCCTTCTCACCAACGAAATACGACAACACGAATGCTGTCATTTTTAGGTTAGTCCTCTGTGTCATGTATATACTCCGTGTGGTGACGGATTAAGAATACAGAGTGTCACCTCTCCCATTCATCCCGCGGGTGTCGTAAAAGGCGACTAAGGGATAAACTACGCAAGACAACATCGATGCAAAGAGAAGGAAAACTTGAAACCAACCCTATACCAACCCGTCTGGTTTGCTTGGTATAGTAGGCCAAAATCTCTTTTCTAAGGAGAGGCCTATGTCCAGCAGTGGACTGTTAAAGGCTGTTGATGATGATGATGATGATGTTATATATTGCGGAATCTGTAGTCCATTTTGGAAATCATATGTCATCATTATCTTTTCTTAAAATGCAATATATAGATTGCGTATTTTCTTATATGACCAATCGTGAGTCGTCATATCATCGGACGCTGACGTTTAAATTCAAACGGTCAGTAAGTATTAACGGGCTATGTCATGAAACTCATAACTGTCAAAGAAAACTGGCAATAAAAACTCAAGTCCGCTATTTTGCAATTGCAAATAATGACAGGAAAATCCATCTAGTGTATAACACGTGGAACACTTACCGTTGTCCACAAATATTATGTAAAAAACTGCGTATTAGATGCCGTTGGCACGTGTAAGCAAATAGAAGTTTGAACTGACGTATGAAAAAACCGAAGGAATATCGGACATTAATGATCTGTCAACAGCCTTTAGCTCCATGGGCGGTCTTTTGTCGTTTATAATGTAATAAAAGAAACATACGATTGATATAGAGAGTTTATTTTTTCTGTGGTATCGAGGGCATAGGCAGAGACCACCTGCTATTTTGATATAAAGGGTGTTTCGTCGTTCTGAATGCCCTGCCCGCCCTCTAACATTGCAGAAGGAGAAGGAGAAGAGGGGGAAGGCCATGTGTTGAGGTAGAGCAGAGCTTTTTTGTTCCTCAAAATTTCTCAGTTGCTTGTTTCGCAGTATGCGTATGACCTCGCTCGATAGCATTAGAGTAGGTACGACAAACTGCACAGACTAAAAAATATCATTTTGATTTGTTCGAAAAACTAGTATCTCAGTATTAGACCTCACACGGTCAACGCCCCGCATTTAGTACGCGCAATTTTAATTGAAACAAGTTTCTTTTTTAAATGTAAAACATGTACCTACAAATGCAAATATCGTTTCCTTGACAAAAACACTAAATTCTTAGCATGTGATCTAAGAAGATTGAAATATGTCTGATATAATAGAATGAAATGGTTTTAGTACTCTATCCAACAAAGTGGTTCGTCTCGTGAACTCCAGCTGGTGACTCAGGGTAACTTATCCAGGTCACCAGAACTACAGCCTGTCGTAGTGACAGGCTGAAGACCTGGCGGTTTTTCGCGCCTCCTGTCATTACAAGCGGGTCACTGGGTTAGGCCAGTGTAGGCCTCTAGTAGTTCTGGGGTGTCAGTCCGGTGGGGGAGCGTAGCTAGCGAGGTCGATCCTTAGCGGGAGAGTCCCATGGGATAATCAACTTGCTAGTTACGCCCTTGGATCTTGTCGAGTGTCACCACTTCTGGGCTTAGAGAGGTAGAGCTCCAAGGGGTGATGACAGCACCCCTCAGCCAGTATCAGGTCGGGTGTTGGGGATGGTCGGATAGATATTGGGCATGGTCTCTCGGCAGGCCTCTATCTACGCCGTTCCTTACCCCTAGTTTGGTTAGTAGGGGAAGCACATTCATAGCAGTACTTGAGATTCAAGAATAATACGTACAAGCACTAAACATAAAGCAATAAATATGTTACACATATTTTACTAACGATAATTTAATTGTTTACGTTTGGATACACGGTATCTATATTTGAATAACAATTACATATAGCAAGAACAGTTCAAAGCATTAATTAATCATTATAGAAAATTACAAATGTTACCTGTTATTGACATTTTCGTTATTAATTTTACACGTAAATATATGTATGTAAGGCTAGGTGAATATTTACTGTTAATTAAATTTATATATACGAAATACAAAATTACATAATTCACTTGTCACAATGTGAGTTGCCATACTTGTCCAAAAGGCTTTGATTCATTATTATGGAATTTGGTATGATTATTCAATAGGTCTAAAAATAGGACGTAAACTATTTTTTATGGCCCTAAGTAGTAAAGGATGAAACGGACGCGATCGGAGCCGCAGGCATCAGCTAGTATATATATAATAGTATATGTATGTACGGGCATAACTTTCGTTCGACTGCACCAAATTCTAAAATTCTTTGTTTTATGTGTGTGTTAGGTACTGCCAGGCCAAGGTTTATACAGAAAAAAATTAAGTGAAAACCCGAAAGTGTTATATTTTCTCATTCCAAGGATAGTATACCATCCATGACAAGCTTATCACTACATAGTATAAAACCAAGTCGCTTTCTCTGTCTCTATGTATGCTTAAATCTTTAAAACTACGCAAAGGATTTTGATGCCATTTACTTTAATAGATAGAGTGATTCTAGAGAAAGGTTTTTATGTATAATACATGCATAATACTATAGTAGAGAAACAATTTTCTAAGGCGATACGCAGTTCGCCGGGTCAGCTAGTAAATAATAAAGCAAGTTTTTCAAAAATTATTCTCGAAAAAAATATGGCGGTACTATGTTCGCCGGGTCAGCTAGTAAATAATAAAGCAAGTTTTTCAAAAATTATTCCCGAAAAAAAAATGGCGGTACTAAGTTCACCGGGTCAGCTAGTAAATAATAAAGCAAGTTTTTCAAAAATTATTCCCGAAAAAAATATGGCGGTACTAAGTTCGCCGGGTCAGCTAGTAAATAATAAAGCAAGTTTTTCAAAAATTATTCCCGAAAAAATATGGCGGTACTAAGTTCGCCGGGTCAGCTAGTAAATAATAAAGCAAGTTTTTCAAAAATTATTCCCGAAAAAAATAAGGCGGTACTAAGTTCGCCGGGTCAGCTAGTAAATAATAAAGCAACTTTTTCAAAAATTATTCCCGAAAAAAATATGGCGGTACTAAGTTCACCGGGTCAGCTAGTTGATAATAAAACAAAGTCTGCTAGGCCTGTGATAAAACGTCACGCCATTGCGTTTTTATACATACATTCTAGGAAAGGCCATCCCGATTCGATGAAGCGATAAAAATACCAAGAAATTAGCCTGTACGCTTACATCAGCAAATTACATTAGCCAGTGACGCATCCACTGTTTGGAAATTGTCCAACTAATGTAGGCTTTAAAAGGGCGTGTGGAGTAAACTTCAATAAGTTATTATTGAGATTATTTCGTTGATGTGTAGAATGACTAGCAGATGTGTATTATCAATAAAGCTTTCCATTTTAACTGAGGTCTTTGTCCTAATAAATATATAAACGTTTCGGGCATTTTACACATATCCTAAACTAAGCAGAGCTTGTATTATTGGTACTAGACATCTGATATAAATACATAAACATTTTTTTTTTATAAATACATGCATATTATACATAGAAAACATCCAAACACCAAAACAAATATTTGCGGATGACACAAACAATAAATAACGTCAGATGATTTTCTTCGGTAGCGACATAATACTGCCCCTGTACTATCCAAATCGATACTAACTAATCGATAATAAATAAAACTGTTGAAAATTAACGGCCACTCTCTGGAACGGCTGTGATGATTTTGACGGAATTTTACTGCCTGGAAGCTGATGATATAATAATAATAATAATGGACATCTTACACACAACATCATCTAGTCCTATGTTATGGGTACCAAACAACTGTACTAAACTTTTTTTGTAAATACATACATAGAATATATACATAGAAAAACACCCAAACTCCGAAACAAATATTTGTGGATCACACAAACATTTGGTCCGACTCGGGAATCGAACCCGAGACCTCTTGATTAGCAGTCGCATAGGCTAACCACTAGACCAAAGAGGCAGTCAATGATATAAGCAGTAACTTGAGCTAGATTTTTTTGAGTAGCTTCGTCCCGCGGCGTTCCCCGCGGTTCTTGTAAAGTACAACTAGTATATAAGTATAACTAGTATAAATAGTTCGGCTATTACAAATGAAAGTTATAAATTACATCGATAACTAATATATAACATTTATATTAGCCAGTGACACTATTAGCTTTCCAACTGCGATACCCTGCAGTGACATTTTGTCAAAGTATTTTACATAACAAGTCTTGTATCTTAAAGTGCGTTCCAGTGTCAGGCACTTTTTGCTTACGACATCATTGTAGATGACAGCTACTAAATAAGACTATACAATGAAGAATATTACAACATCCCATTTCAAGGTCCATCTATTTATTCAGCCTATTTCATGCTTATGGAGCAAAAAAGGTTTCCGTGTTGTCTATTTGAACCTTTTATTTTAAACATAGAACGGAAACGGCCATTTTGAAAATGGAACATGCACGAATTCCATATAAATGCGTGTTTCTTTTTAATTGTAATATTAGATGCCAAGACTACAAACAACTTCGGAAAAAAGGGTATCGTTCAATAAGAGTATTTTATCAATCGAATCCACTCGATTTGAAATAACTTGCTGGCAAAACACAACCTTCTCGAAATATACTTTTTGTTGATAATTCGTTTGTCGTTGGTAATAGTTTAAAACCAGTTTGAATCAAATGCAGTTTGATCTCACACCTTGACCCGCAATATCTACCGTTAGAATCTGAAGTCCTTGGCACGAGGGCCTGGCATGGCCGGCGTGCAGCAATTGTGTGGTATAATCAGATCGATTGGTAATTATTTATGCAAGTGTAAAATTAATATGCTTGTACTCGTAACTTGTAGTATGTTTTAATGCATATTTGTTAGTCCTTGAGTTGCACACACTTGCACATATGGCGTTGGGTTCATGTATTCGAGAGGTCTTAATGTGCATGTTTTCGAAAGGTTTGTGTAATAAATAAATGTCTATTTTTGTTTTAAACTTAGCGATTTGTTTGCTTGGTAAGCCTCAAGAATTAATTACAGTAGTAGTACCTACTTAGATAGGTAATCCCAATATTGATCTAAGAGATTAATTAAATTTAGTTTAGACATCCATAATTAATATCTATTAGTCTTTTATTGGATGGTACTTAAGACATACATTACAGCGACCTATCGGCGAAGGACAATCACATAAATTATATAAAGATGGATGTTTAAAAATGTCGAAAGAAATAGTTTTACGCCTTAGCATGAATCACAATTGATTTTCAATTAAATACATTTATTGCCGACGAAGCAAGACAAAAGTCTAGGAACTCTTTCCAGGTATGCTTATAATATTATTTACAATATTAACTAATATAATATTTACAATATTTACATTCAAACGTCAAAAAGTTCCTCATTACTTGCTGGTAGCGGTCCCAAAAGACTTTTAAGGTTTTAATTTATATGTAACAAAAATCTAACTATTATAAGTTTAATCATCTCTGTCTTTATATGTTTGTAGTCGGTTCCATGACATATTTGACGTTTTCACATATGTATTTTTGGTGTCTAACACAGTCATTGTTGAAAAAGATTTGAAGATTATTTCAAAAAACTTCTATCCTTAACAATTATATTTATGGAACGGGTCATAATTAACCTTAGTTTAAACTGATAAAAATAAATAAATACTGGTCTCTGGTTTTTGTAAATTTGCATGAGACTGGCTGATAGCATAATTTTTGTTCATTTATTTTTCTATTTAATTTTGAATTTGTAAATAGAATGTTATTGGGAAGATTTGTAGTGTTTACCATAGTGTTGAAGAAGTTTTTTAGTAGCGATATTATTGTTACAAAATTAAAAACAACGGTGCAATATACAGTATAAACTGGCTACAAGACTAATAGTTGTTTAAATGGTCCTATTATGAGCAAAAAGTGGGGCATGTCGAGTACAGAACCACAATCCACGTTCACATCATATCGGGCGCTGGATGTATATTGTTATGAACACTTAACCTCATTATGTGAGCAAATTTCATTCGTCATTCATTCTAGTGGTTTTAAATTTAAGCGTTTCATTTGCATTTTTTTTTATAAATATGAGCTTGCCAAAGAGACTCTACTCTGCCTGATTCGAATTTCGAATTCTGATAATGCAGAGTATACCCACACTATGGCAGTTTATTGAAGTGCTCCTGCATGATTGGGCCTCCGGTCATGCAGTCGCTAGCATAATACGACAGAATGAATGCTGTCATTTAAGGTTGGTTCTGTGAGAGGGTAGTACCACCACGGACGAGCCGGCCCGTTCGTGCTAAGATTAGCGTGGCCTTTGAGACTTTCAGTGCGGGCAGGCGCTGGGAGGAGTCCAGAAGGAAATCCCTTACCTGCATGGGCTCCTTCCAAAATAAAGGCGCAGAGAAAGTCACAAAGTGTAGTTTTAGTCGGCCTTTGAGATCAACACCTTTGAGGTCATTTAGCATCAGCGTTGGGTCTGTTAGCCTAAAGGTTAGTAATATCGATGGCATAATCCTAAGCCGCAGGTCATGCGATTCCCACCCAGGACAAATATTGTGTGATGACTTGTATCCATAATATATATGTGCTTAGAACTATATATGTTTATCAGCAGACTGGTTTTTGTACCATATTGCAGGTTCGTTTAGATAATGTGGTCGTATGTGAGGTGTAAGAGGATATTATCTATGTGTATTCCAATCAAAGATGCCGATCAAAAAACATTTTTCTGTCTGTCTGTTCGTTCTGGTTAATCTTTGGAACGGCCGGATCGAATTTGATGGGACTTTCACTGGCAGATATCTGATAATATATAAAAGTAACTTAAGCTACTTTTATTTTAGACTAGCATCGCCCTGCGGTGTGACCCGCGATTGTGTTGTAAAGTGACAAAAACAACCGTGGGCCGTTATTAAGCTAGCTATACACATATCTAAGAGCTATCATGTTTCAACAACTAATATACTTGGAAGTTACTTGTCAGATTCGCGATTTCCTGTAGCTATGTAATTTGATCCTTATGTTAATTTTAACTTCCCCTTCTCAGCTCAACTCAGCAGTAAGTTAGTAAGAGAACAGCCAAGTTGCAAAAGTTTTTTGTTTTCTATTATATTCTCTATTCTCATGTTTCATTGGCTAATGTCACTCAGTCACGTGATCAAAACAACTTAGCCAATCAAACAACAGAATAGAGAATAGAATATAAAACGAAAGACGTTTGCAACTGGGGTAGAGGGGGATACTGTTATGCTGGTGCTATTTAGATTATTGAAAATTGGATAGGTGCTTGAAATAGAAAAGCCGTTAAACATACATGCTCATTTTAGTCACAGTAGCTTTACCACTGATTGCATGTCGGTACCAACATGATTAAAAGTTATTTCTGTTGGTTAAGCAAAAATGTTGTTGCTTGCTCATGGAGGGTTGAAAAACTCCGTGGAAAAACTGATATTTAGGTATAACCGGTCCCACCCTGGGGAGATGTGACCGCTGCAAACGACCCGAGACAGGTGACACCCCCGGTGCGGCCGGGGGGTGTCGTTTAAGGTGGGCCGATGTTCCGCCTCGTACTGCACAGAGCGGTGAGAGGCGCAACAGCGCCCTGCCCTGGAGGTGAGTCCAGTCACCCCGGGATGTACCCCATTTGTGGGGTAATGCAGGGGGGACACCAGATGCCGCTGTTGCGATCCTGGTGTTCTTCTGAACTGCCGAGGTAGGCCGCCGCGGGGTTTAGTGGGTAGATCGGTTGCCCGGGAGGCCCACACACACCCTTTCTTGTCACCCTCAAGAAGGGTATGGTGCGAAAAGCATTCCCCGCGTAAAAAAAAAAGGTATAACCGGTTGAACTAGTAGCCGACCCCAAATAATATTGGGAATAAGGCTAGGAAGAAGAAGATTACATAAATACTGATATTAATGCACATAATATTTCAACATCTATACATACCTTAAATAACTATTCTGATCTGATCTGATTCTGATGTGCATTCAGGTCTAAGTAACACACGTCACCATAGTCAATTACAGTAAATAGTCTGAACAAGCGTTATCTTAGTTTTCAGTTGGAGAAAGTTCTTGAGCCTATAGAGGGCCCGTAATGACCCTGTGATCTGGCACACAGTAGCGACTTGTAATCGCCAGCTAAGGGTTTAGTCCATATGGAGCCCGAGGTTTTAACACTATCACAGTATGGAATAAGATGCAAGGTTAAGCTGATGATACGGTTGCTACCAATGACTATCTGGGTACAAAATTTCATTCAGTACAAAATCTCAATCGTGCAGTAGTTTTTGAGTTTTTTGCCAACAGACAGACCGACTGACGCGGTAGAGGACTATTTTATAATATGATGTGATAAGGTTGACTATACTGTGATATTAAGTTAACGTTTGTTTACGCGTTTGGATAGGCCTGCTATTGGTTCCAGGGACTTCCTTGGTCAAGCCCAACATAGCCGCCAACTGGTGGTGTCTAGAGGAATTTCCGCACAGACAAAAAAGGTTTATGATGATGACTCCAACAGAAGAAGTTGTAGTTGAAGTTTGCAGAGTCAATTTGCGTCAATTCAGGTCACAAAAATTTGGATTATAATCAGAATTTGCGGTCCTAGATAAGATGCAGTACGAGATGTTCAATATAACCAAACTTGTTCAGGCTCAAAAAAATTTGATCTTTGTCGCTACTTGTCGTGCAAAAGACATCCCTTATTTTATCATTTTTCAATATCATCATTTAATAGTTCATTCGGGTAGTAGAATTATTGATAAGAATGGCGACATAAGCCGTTGAAACTTAATGATATGTTGTGTCACATTGAACCAAGTCACGGGCAAACCGATAGTGACGACATATAGACGATGGAAGCCCCGATATAAACCATTACTGGCTGTTGACAGACATGCTATTTAGATATGGTAAATTGTCTACTTAAAATAGAAATGCCGTGAAACAAATTATATTTTTCCCAACACAGATTTTTTACTAACGATCTATTTGAAAAGATATTCAAGGGAACGATTTATATAGATAAAAGAAAAATTGAATAAGAAGGAATTAAATAGATTCGGGTGATATAGGCTATTTAAAATTTCATTAAAGTTTTACGTAATCGGGTATAGTTTTTAGTCAAGGCGATGGAAAACATAGATAGATTTTACAATTATAATGTTGCTGCCACATAGGAATGAATATGAGAGCCAAATCTTACTAGAAAAAGACAAATTTCGATCGGGATAATAAATAATAAAAAAAACAAAGAAAATAGAGGGTCATGCTCCGACTTCTTGTGGATTATATTTTAAAAGAGGAGTGGTTGCGGATAAATGGTCATCTATTGAGCCTACATGCCAGATGGATTAACGACTTGCGCAAGATGGCTGTCAGGAACTGGATGCGAGAGGTCAAAAATTGATCAGAGTGGTAATGGATTGCAATAGGCCGAGTATTTGTTGAATTTCGGCGTAGGTTTATTTTCTTCCAAGATTAAAATAATACGATTATTTGAAAAGGAAATGAGCGTTAGTAAACATGGGTACCTATACAGAGAAATATATAAATAAAATGAACACAAAAGGCCAGTTGTTCTGTATCTATTAGATTGGCAATGGTATGTTTTGATATATTCAGAACTAGGAACGTTTCCCATTGTCAGTAAATAATTTAATTCAAGCCAATGATCATTATCATAATAGACGAGCTTGTTTTGTAAACTCCGGTAGAACTTTTCAAAATAAATTCCTTCCATTCACAATTACAGGATATATGTATAAGACTATATAATATGTATATATTGACTGCCTTGTTGGTCTAGTAGTTTGCGTATGCGGCTGCTGATCAAGAGGTCTCGGGTTCGATTCCCGGGTTGGACCAAATATTTGTTACGGAGTCTGGGTGTTTTCTATGAAAAACATGTATGTATTTTCAAAAAAAAGTATGTTTATGTATTTATATCAGTTGTTTAGTACCCATAATACAAGCTCTGCTTAGTTTGGGACTAGATGACGTTGTGTGTAAGATTTAAAAATATATATAGATATATACGTATGAGATACTATCAAAAATCCGTTTGTGTGTGTCTTAAGACATCAAATCTAAGACTTAGCATTACATTTTTACTAGTGGAAATGGGCTAGACTAAAGTGCTGAACATAACTTTAACCTAGGATAAGAAAATCTACATACCCCTGTTAGTCTTTCATAATCATAATCATTTATTAGCCAGATTTTTTTATAATATTGCCTTTGTTATAATATTTTTGCATTCATTAAATAAAAGTGATAGTCACGAAAGTATTTCGTACTGCTACTGAGTGTCATGTGAGTCACAAATAAATCAACAAAATATCTTTAAAATTACAGTATTTAAGTAAGATATAAACCTGAGTCAGTTTTTATACAAATCTTGCCAAAGAAAATCATTGGGAAAATATTCAACCGGAAATTCTAAAGGCATGATTTGGAAGCTACGAGTTGGAGAAATGGAGAGCATGCAAGTCATGAAAATTAATTTAAAAATAAACACATCGTGGAGTTAATCAACTCCGAATGAAGAATAATGATAATTTCATCGAAGCAGAGTCTAATAACCTGACAAAGTTGCGATTATGGAGTAAGTCCACCGTTTTGAAGTATTTATAAATGTAAGAGACTAAACCAATACCTTCGATATATTTTAATGACAACTTCAAATAAGTAAATTTTATTTAACATTTCGAAACAGTTGCTATTTGAGCTCAATAAGGGCATCTTATGAGGATTGTGAATAAGAAAATATAACATGAGTGTGAGAGTGAAAGAGATTATAAAAAGATAATAATTAATAAGTAGCGCCACTGGATGAAAAGTTAAGAAGGAAGGAAATAGGTTATCTTGGTATGGACCTGAAAATGTTGCGACGAAAATGTTGGGTATGGAAATTGAAGTTTACATGGCAAGGAAAACCAAAGAAAAGGTGGATGGATTGTGTGAAAGAAGATATGACTAGGAAGGGAGTTAACAGTAAAATGACGAGTTATAGAATAGAATAGAAGGATAAAACATACTGCATCGATTCCAAATGAAATTGGGATATGGGCAGGCAGATGATGATGAACTATAAACAGTGTTTCGATTTGATTCTCCACAACCAACTTTTGAAATTAGTCCTTTATACTTTTAGTAAAAATCACAAAGCTTAGAAGTAATGATTCCAAAAATTAAACATTTTGTCATTTAATATATTTGCAGATATTTAAGAATTCAGATACACAAAACATTGGTCAATGTAACTTTTTCTAAGAATAGTATTGGTGGCATTGTTATGGCTACTTGACGTTGACACATCAGGTAGTGCCTTTTAAATAGCTTACTGTACCTTATTTATGTATGTACCTTAGGAACTTATACAAAATACATCATACGTTGTTGACATACACAAACGTCGAACTAAACGGTTTGACAGCTTGTTTTTGGTGAGAGTCGCCAAAATTTGGAACGACCTGCCTGGGTCTATTTTTCCTGATAAGTTGAACTATGGGCGTGTACCATCTTCGTCTTCATCTACACTTTCCATCAGGTGAGATGGAAGACAAACGCCTATTTCATTACAACAATAAAAAAAACATTTAAAAAAAAGAAAGTAAGCAAAACTATAAAGCTGAAGATATATTAGCGTAAGACTGGACTGACGTCACGAAAACCTGCATTTCCGTTTTTGAATTGCATTTTTGGCAAGAACATTGTTAAATACTTGTGTTATTTTGAGCAAGAAATTCCTTAAAATGAAAACAAGAATGAAAAAAAATTGTGCGACTTAATTCTTGTTTTACTGAGAATTTTTAGACAATTTTGGTTTGATTAATGAAAAAAAACCGCAATAATTTCAAATGATCTTTGCCGAAATCAGAATCGTATTTCATCTATAACACTGTTTCTAACTTTTTTGTAATGTTCATAGCATTATGCTGTGGTTAAAATAAATATTGATTAGTTTTTTAGCTCTAGCAACCCGGTTTAGGTACGGTTCAAAAATGGAATACAAAATTAAAATGAGTCTATTTGAGCACCATTCATGTGCTCAGAGTGGTCTGCAATGGGAGAGGCCTATGTCCAGCAGTGGATTGCGATAGGCTGATGATGATGATGTTGGACCTTGTATTTCGTATAAATATTATTTTCAAAGAAGTCCAAAGGTAAATACCAAACGGCGGGAACAATTTCGTGCGATGAATGTTTTTTCTATCATGACGCATACAATAAAATATATTGTATAATAAAAAAAATATAAATATTATAGTTTAAATTAAAAAAAGTCTTATTCGGTATTTCTTACAGAAAATTATTTCAACCCGGAGTATGGAAATTTGGAGGTGATTCACGCCCGTGCCTTAAGCCGCCGGTCTCGGTTGTCATGAATATCTATGGCAATCGTTATTAGGAAGTCAGTGCCCTCAAATACACTGACTAGTTAAACCGTTAAATTTCAGTTTTCCCACAGCGTTGCGGAGTGGAACTCCGTGGAAAAACTGATATTCAGGTAAAACCGATTGAACTAGTAGCCGACCCCCAATAATCTTAGGAATAAAGGCTAGGAAGAAGAGTTAAAGTCATATTTTATCCACACTTTACACTTCTGGCTACTGCCATCCACTGCTGAACGAACGAGATATATAGGTATAAGAGACATGTATATGAATAGAACTCTGATTACGGAAGGCACTGACTCCTAAGATACTGATTAGTCAAGGGAGTTTAGTTGTTTAATAACATTAAAAACTACTGAAAAGGTTCTCATTTCACAAACCATTTAAGTTACATGAAGTTTAATAAAAAGCAATGTGGATAAATAATCGATCACTTCAGGAGTAGAGTTGAGTCCACAGACAAAGACGTCAAACTGAAATTAAACATTTTTGTTCACCATGGCTTATATAAATAAAAATGAATCACCAGAATGTATGTACGCGTATAACTTCCGATCGACTGCACCAAATTGAATCATATTTTTTTAAGTGTTAACTATCGGCGAGACAAACTTTGTATAGAAGAAAATTACAAGAAAACTGGAAGTGTTAAGTTATATTTTCTATGTCCGCGACTGTATGCTATCCGTCATATATGACCGTGAATATATAAATACTAAATTCACGAAAAAAAATTACGGTACGAAGTCAGCATGGTCAGCTGGTTTGAAAAATATATTATGAATTTCTAAGAGCATACTTCAAATTTTGTGTTAATTTTTTTATTTTTAAATCATCTCATTCACATTATTAAGACACGAATAATAAAGACAAAATATACCTATTTTGTAAATACATTGAATTTGAAGTTGAAAAAGATATTTAATTGCTGAACTATTTTTTGGGTTCTGAGGCAGTTTTATAGCATTTTGAGCTTACTTTGGTTTCGATTTCTTAGAATTCTTTTTTTATATTTTTACTTACAGGCTTACATTTTTTTAACTGGTAATAATTTTAATCATTATCATACAAGCTTCAAAGAACTGAAACAAAACAATCTATGAGGAAGCCTCGTTCGAGGAATTCGGAAAGCCAAAATAAGATAGACATTGACTTATTTATCCGGTGCTTGTCGATGACAGGTTTCAAAAAGTTCACCGACCTAGACAAACTTACGAACTATCGTAGATGTGAGTTTCGGTTTAGGCACATTAGGGTACATCCTGCCACTGACACATTATACTTGAGACTTGACTAGGATTGCTAGGATGGGTCAAATTATGAAATATATACAAATAAAAAAAATGCAGTAATTGAAGTAATATCAAATGAATAGTTTTTTCTAAATGTATTTACGATGCTCACATCAAAAAAGGAATTTTGTTTTTTTTTTAACTGGACGTTAAGACCCCGTTGTTGTTTAGACAGGTTAAAATATAGCATCGCTTTCACAAACGATTATTTTGTACTAGCTTTTGTCTGCGGTTCCGCCCGCTTGTAAATCGGTTATAGCAGTAGCTTCTTTCAAATTTCTAATATTAGTATGAATGTATATAGGTACGTATGAGATGTATACAAGTGATAATGGTAAAAAAATATAAATGTTCATATTATTATAAATAATTTTATGCTTAAGTATTCCAAAACGATTACTTCCTTTAATTAAATATTTAAAATATATCAATTAACCTTGCTTTAAATACTAATTTAAAACAAAGTTGATTTAAATTAATTTTATTCCTAAAACTTGTGATTTGTTAATGAAGAATTCAAATTGGTTCTACAGTATAAACTTTTATAAAAAAGTATAACATGGTTAAATAATGCTAGAGATTCCGATTACAAATACTCTTTCCCGGAAAAAAACTATTTTCAATGTCAACATTTAATAGCACCACATAAACAAATCGATAAAAGAACCCGACCTCTATAACGAATCGATAAAAGTATCGATAAAATAAATCATTATGTCGAAAGAAAGTAAGAAAAACAGCTGAGTGAAAGACTGTCCTCTTTAGACTTCTTTTTTATTTAAAGTTTGATTGTAAAGTGGATGGTATTTTTAATGAAGTTTGTACACTCAAAGCTTTATTTTTATTTTAATATCACACACACACACACTTGTCACATTCCATCTTTGTTACTCTTCTAGCTATTTTCCGAAAATATATACTTAAAATTTGAACTAAACTTTATCCTACAGGATTCTCACTTTCGTAAATCTAACTCTCAAAAAATCAAAACTAACTGTAAACTGTTAACTAAACGCTTAAAAAAAGCGTAACAATGAATCGTTTAATAAACCCACCTCTTGTGTCCGGCGGCGAAGCTTGCAATCCGTTTGTATAAACCACAGAACTACGAAACTATAAAAACACAAAGTTTGGATAAGCGATCGACACGACACGAACGACCGCCTGCGGCAGGAGATGCGCTCAACTGTGCATTGTGCAAGGATCTCGTGCACGCCGCCGCCGCCACACAGTAGCGTGGAGGAGGGACCAGACGAGACACATAAATTGAACAGCCTTCGAGGTCGTTGTGTATATTATGTAAATGGATGTCTCTATGCCCTCGGAGGAAACTGCATGAAAATGAGAGTAATTTAACATACGACATCAGGAAATGTAAATAGTAAACATTAAGTGTTTATTTTTCACAACCTGCATTTGGTTATAAGATGCGAACTGTAAATAATATTCACATTATTTTATCGAGAAAATATTTTTCGTGTAAAAGCCATTTTCATATGCATAGTACTAACGATACAACCTACTCACAACTTTGTAAATTACATAATAACTAGCTGATGCCAGCGGCTCCGCTCGCGTCTTAGGGGTTTGAAAAATAGATGTTGGCCGATTCTCAGACCTACCCGATATGCACACAAAATTTCATACAAATCAATCCAGCCCTTTCGGAGGAGTATGGGAACGAACATTGTGACACGAGAATTTTATACATATTTATGATAGAAAATTACACGTGTACAAATCTGTTTGGATTTTTATAATATTTTTTTATTAGTCTAGTTGAAAATGTTCTCATTAATGCTTTATAATTCAATATATTTTGTATTGAAAGCATTGTGGAATACAATAGCATTCAGTTTTATTTAAATGAATAATTTTTAATGACAATATAGATTATAATAAATCACGCAAAAAAAACCTTGAAAAAAAATACAGTTTACATATTAACACATGCTCATATACTAAATAGAATTTAAAGAGGACGCACACTAAAATTAATACCACATCCATAGCTGTGTGCGTGCCTTTACAAGTTCGCAGTTAGCAGTTCCCTTGCAGTCGGGTTGCACTGTATTCGATCGGTGCAAGACAAAGCGATGTCAACGTCCCGCCGAACGGCGAGGCGATGACCGCACGACGGAAACGATCGTCTGCAGGTAGCATACCGATATAATACTTAGGATATATATATATAATATATATCAGAAAATTAACTTCCCCTTTAATAGAAATATGTACATACTTCATCCATAGTCCAAATGCAAACTTGATTTGGTTTGAGAATTAAGAGTTCAAAAAACTAAAGGTAGAAAATAATTTTAATGTAACAAAGCCTTTTTTTTTTTTTTTTTTTTTTTACGTGTGGAAATCCCCGCGGACCGTCACCCCGTCGGGGGTTACGGCGGGGTGGTGTGTCGGACTCGAACCGACTAAAACCACACGGTGTGACCCTCTCTGCGCCTTTGTATTGGAAGGAGTCCAGGGAGGGGATTTCCTTCTGGACTCCAACCGGCGCCTGCCCGCACTGTTGCGGGCACCATCTCAACTCTAAACTCTCTAATTGGGCAACGTCCGGTCACACACGGACGCCGCCCCCTCGCGGTTGGCCTCTACTGCGGACGGACGGGAAACCCGTCCCGCCCATCCGCGGCCACTCTCAGGGCGGCATGAGACGCAGGTATGCGCGCCTCCGCCGCCCGGGGCGCCGGCGGCGGATCGGGTCCGAGTGGATATCGTCCTCCCGGGCCTTCTCCGCCACCTCCTTCTGCAAGATTATATCCTCGCAGAAGGTTGCGACCGCGGTAAAACAACTGTCGCTGCCGGCCATCGATCTTATGACGGCCGGCAGCGAGAGATCCCCTCCGATGACTGCAGTGAGGACCCGGCGCTGCGCCGCCCAAGCGGGGCAGACCGCCAGCGTGTGCTGGGCCGTGTCCTCACTGCAGTCGCAGTGGTGGCAGGCGGGACTCGGTTCCCTCCTAGCGACCGAGTGCAGGTACTTTCCGAAGCAACCGTGCCCGGAAAGTACCTGCGTCAGCCGGAAGGAAAGGGTCCCATGCTGCCGCCCTGCCCACTCCGCGATGACCGGCTGAAGAGCCTCCACGGCGGCGAAGCCAGCGCGTGGGGTCTCCAGCCGGAACGACCATCTCTGCATGGTGGCTCGGCGAGCGGCTTCGCGCCACTCGCGCACGTCATCGGGCGGAGGGCGAAAGCCGTTCTCCGCCCGGAAGTCAGCCACTCGCCGATAAACTTCGGCGAGCACTTCCGCCTCCAAATCCCACGGGGGTGTTCCGGCCAAGGCGCACGCCGCCTCGGTAGATACGGTGCGGTATCCGCGTATGGCTCTGACCGCCAATACCCTCTGGGGGCGCCAGAGGCGCGCCCTATTCTGGGCGGACAGAGCCGCCGCCCACACCGGTGCACCATACAGTGCCATCGACCGGACAACCCCCGTGTACAGCTGCCTAGTGGGGACACTGGCCCCGCCCAAATTGGGCAGAAGTCGCCCTAGGGCGGAGGCAGTGCCCACCAGCTTAGGACCAAGCTGTCGGAAGTGCTCGTCGAAGAGCCACCTACCGTCGAGGACCAGACCCAGGTACCTCATCTGGGCCCGGACCGGTACGAGGACCGAGTTGACCACAATGGAGGCGCCGGCGGGCGGACCGCGACGGGGCCCATGAAATAATAGGGCCTCCGTCTTGTCTAGGGCCACCCGCAGACCCAGCGCCTCGATGCGCCCGACCACCCGGGAGACTCCCGTGGTGGCCAGGCGCGCCGCCTCCTCAAAGTTTGCCCCCCGGGCCGTGACTAGGGTGTCGTCTGCGTAACAGATTACACCCAGCCCGGGGGGGAGACGCCCTCGTAGGGCCCAGTCGTATCCCATGTTCCACAGGAGTGGTCCTAGGACAGACCCCTGTGGAACACCGCACGACATGGCCCTGCGTCTCAAGGCGCCATCTCGGTCCTCGTACTCGACGGTACGCTCCTCTAAGTAGTCTGCCACCAGCCGCCTCAGGTACCCTGGCACTCCGTGGTATTGGAGTGCGGCCCTGATGCAGCCGAATGGCAGACTATTGAAGGCGTTGGCGATGTCCAATGACACCGCCAACAGCACTCCACCGCCTCTCACCGCCTCTTCGGTCACGGCCCTCAGGCGCAGAATCGCGTCGACCGTCGAACGCCCTTCACGGAAGCCGAATTGGGCGTCCGACAGGTCGGGCCCCACCTCGCTGAGGTGCCGGACGATGCGGACAGAGAGAACCCTCTCAAACAACTTGCCCGCCTCGTCCAGCAACACGATGGGCCTGTAGGCCGCGACCGAATCGGCAGGCCGTCCATGCTTCTGGATCAGTACCAGCTTCCCGCACTTCCAACGCTCAGGGAAGTGTCCGGACGCCAGGCTAGCGTCCAACACTCCCCTGAGGTGGTCCGACATGTAGTCGAGGGCACGGGCCATCACTCGGGCTGGAACCCCGTCCGGCCCGGGGGCGGTGTTCTTGGACCGAATCCGTAGAACAGCCGCCCCTACCTCCGATTCCCTGACAGGCGGCACATCACCCACGCTGTCCCGACGACGACCACGACGGGCCATCGACGGGGGTGTGTGTTCCGCCTGCTGTGGGAATAGGCCCTCGACCACTTCCTGCAGGAAGCTGGGCTGGAGAGTCTCCGTAAGGGGGGGGCCCTGTGTGCGGAGCTTTTGTCGCACCGCACGGTAAGGCCGACCCCAGGGGTCACGCTCGAGACTCTCCAGCATCTCCACTCTGGACGCGTCTTTGGCGCGGCAGATGGCCAGCCTCAGAGTTTCCCGAGCTGCTCGGTACTCCTCGTGAAGCCGGTCCACCTCCTCACCGCCTCCGCGGTGACGTCGCCGACTCCGGGTGTGGGACCTCCGGGCACGTACGCAGGCCGCACGGAGGTCCGCCAACTCCTGGGACCACCAGTAGACCTCCTTCCGAGGAGGCCGACGGCCACGAACGCGGGGCATGGCCGCATCGCAGATGAGCGTTAACGCATCGGCGAAGCGACCAGCCCCCACGTCGACCTCCTCGGTCGGGGCCTGCGGAGACAGCCAAGAGCAAACAATGGCCGCCTCCTCTAGTAGGTCCCTGTCCAGCTTGGCGACAGCCCACCGCGGAAAACGGGAGGGACGCCGCGTCGCGTGACCCCTACTGGCGTCCTGGGACCGGGAGAGCTCGAATCGGATATAAAGGTGATCCGAGAGCGTCTCGACCTCATCCAGGACACTCCAGTTCCTTACTCGTGCGGCAACTGCAGGGGTAGCGAACGAAAGGTCCACTATCGACCCCCCCTGCTGTCGCACGCACGTGTTGGTGGCGCCCCTGTTCAGCAAACAGAGGCCCACCGACGCCGCCCATTCCTCGACGGCTTCGCCCCTGGCGTCCGTCGCCGGGGAACCCCACGCAATGGACTTTGCATTGAAGTCCCCCAGCACGAGGACGTGCCCAGACACCAATCGCCGTATCGAGGTCTCCAAGTTGTTGAGGAAGACCTCGAAGTCGCTCAGACTCCGGTTGGGGGAGAAATATACACCATAAATGGTGATTCCCCCCCATTCGACGGCAACATATCCGGTACCCTTGTCTCTTAGTGACAAGGGCGGGGAATGAGCCGCCGTGGAGCTGACGACTGCCACGGAGCCGTCCCAGTCACCCATCCAGTTTGGACGGGGAGGGACTACATAGGGCTCCGCGACTACGGCAACACCTATCGACCACTGTGCCATGGTTTGCATGAACAGATCCTGCGCCGCGGCACAGTGGTTGAGGTTCGTCTGGACCAGGAGGTTGGAGACTTGATCCATTACTGGATCGTCTCTACAACCCCCTCCATGGGCGACGACGTCGTCGCCTGATTGACGTCGGAGGCAGCCTGGGTCGCCGGGCAATGTAACAAAGCCTAGGGTGACGTTATTGAAATATTTTCAGAAAGCACCCCACGCTTTGTTACATTAAAATTAATTTCTATTTTTTTACTTTAAAAGCGTGTTTATTTAGTTTTTTAAAACTATTTGTTTAATTTTTTTATTTTAGTTTTTTTTTCAAATTAGTGTATTGTCATCGGTCCTCGATAAATCTACAAAGTTTGAACGAAATCTGGCCGATTAAAGTAGGTCAACATTGCACCCAAAGGAGTCCGTTACAAACATACAGGTGAAGTTAATAAAAAGCGTGTAATAAGGAAAAAGATATGCGGTCAAAGAACTTTCATTTCTAACAAACTTTTCTGGTCTAGTTTTAACAAAATATATATTCAGAAATATAATACATGCTTGCTACAGTAAATTTGATAAATTCAAAGGTTATCGTACGAAGCCGGGATGGGTCAGGTCACTTTGAATTAAACACTAGAATAAAAGCTTATGTAAGTTTTGTTTGAGTAAAAACGAACGTGGTCACTAGTTCCATTTTCAAACATTAACTCTGTACTACCTCACCTATAGATAGGACCAGACCTAGTTAGTTTACCTAGTTTAATTAGTGAGTCGGTTAACTTCAGAGTTCAAAAGTATGTAAGGTATATTTGTTCCTCAACTATTACGCTGGTTCCCTTCAGCTTCTGCGAATAGAATAATATTCACTGTGCGAACAATTTAAAGGTTTCATGTTTCTGGAATTTATGGTATCGTAAAAGAGCAGACAGAGCAATGAACGTTTCGGTGGCGAAAGCCTTCTTTTAAATTGAAATGTGCAGAGGAATGCACATAGGTGCAGTACCACAAAATATGCTATACATACAATCTTTATACATGTAAAATTGTAAATACCGTTAGATTATAATCTATCTCGTGAGGTTGTGAACTGTCGAAAGATTGTGAACCGTAACTACTGCTTACAATTTAACGCATTACTTTTAGGTAGATTATAATTTATCGAAGTGAAACCGTCAAATTGTGAAATGGTATGGGACGGAACGCGACCAGACCGATTTTGATGTTTTTTTTTATATTTGTGTTCGAGAAGTGGGTTACTAAACACAACTGAATTTTACACGGTACTTCTTTTCAAGGGTCAATACTGGCCGGCAGACCGAAGGGGAGAAGTAACGTCTTTTTTCAATGCAAAACAGTCTGTCATTTTTTGCAAATAATTTGAAAATCTTCACACATACACGTTTTAGACTCACATAAACAAACAATCACCTATCACTACGTACATACACACATAATAAATAAAATATATCTAACTCTCAATTGAATGGCATTTTCCTCATCTGCGAAACAATCGCCACCCCTCTCGATTTTGTTGCAATCTGTTGACCTCTTGATAGGCCATGATCCTTGCATATCAAAACACTATTACACACACACATTCACATTTTGTGTTTTAAGAATACGTAGGTCCATTTGGGCTTATACAGGGTGGACCAAAAGTTTGTTTACATTTAGTTATGCGAGATAGAAACTGTTTGTTTATTATTAAAGTACGCAAATGGGGATGTTATTTTTTAAAAATTACATCATCTATATATGTGATGTTGACTATTTTGACACTGCTGCAACCTGGAGCGAAAATTTTCAATGACGGCCTCACAAGTGTTTCGTGAAATATTTTGCATTTCCTTTCGAATATTTTCCTTTAATTCCTCTAGGGACTCTGGGTTGCTGATGAAAGCTTTGCTTTTAAGGTATCCCCAAAGAAGGAAGTCTATTAGGGATAAGTCCGGGCTACGAGGTGGCCAGTTTATGACACCTCTTTTGGATATCATTTTTTGTCTAAAAATTTGCAAATTGGAGTCTGTGAGGGCGATCTTGAGGCTAATTCCTGAACCATTTGAATTTTGTACGAATTTTTTTTAAATCTTTGTGAAGAATACGAATCAAAGATGTTCTGGACACCCCTATGTTTATTAAGGCACTTAGACGAGATAACTAAACAGTTTCTGATTGACTTTCCTTAAGCTAATCTAATTTTAAAAGTTATTCACGCAAAAAATATACAAATACTTGTTCACCGTACATTTGTTTGTATATAACATTTATTTCTATTTATTGTAACTTTATCGCACACCACTTTACAGTACAAAACAATGTTATACTATTTTATAAATTATAGTATCATATATAGAACTAAAGTTTGGTATTATGAAAGAAGTCATCATCAACAAGATGGAGAATAACAAAACAACTTTCTTTCTTAAATCCAGATTTTGTTTAGTGATCCGTTTGTGATAACGTAGAAACGTTTTAAATATTACCTTTTATTAGCGCCTTCACGCCATTGACCATAAAGTGTGCTTTATAGCGCTTTACATTCGGTAGATCCGGTCTCGTTGAAGACATTACCTGAAACAGATAAACATTTGAACATTTAAATATATTTCAGTTAAAATCATTTAAAACATTACCTAAACACTTGGAGAATTAAAAATATACTTGAATAGAATTGTTTTTTTGACAGGTTGTCATAAATCAAATCAATTTAAGATCTTTAATCTATTCTAAAATTATGAATTCAGTAATTTTATCTGTCTGTTACGGTTTCAAGGCTAAACCTTGGTTCTTGAGGAAGAACGCAGGCGGAAAAGCTAGTGTAATTAATATCCTACCTACCTCCAAACAAGAGTTCCACTAGATTTACTCTTTGTTAAAATGTTTATAGTTTACCAAAATAATTTTCCGAAACTCACTGCCGAAGATGAAAAGATAAGACAACTGATTAATGTCATACGGCTCTAAGGTCGATCATCAGTTAGATCGGTTCTGATTTTCTCTCTATGTCCTGTCCAGTTGTTCTACACCACGTTAAGACATTCACGTTTAAAACTTTGACACACCATTTTCACTTCAACTTGTGCAATGTCGGTTATTTTGGTTCTGTGTACTGACCTCATCAGGACTTTGTTTCGTAATGAAGCAAAGAGCATGGCTCCCTGGGAACGACTGTGACCAGCCCCGTGAATCAAAACAGAAATTACATCACTGAATGCGTCATTATATTGTGCATATATTACAATACACACAAGATTAAACTTAGAAATATAATGTTAGTAATTCGGATTAGCAAACTGAAGTGGCAATGGGCTGGCCATATTAACCGCAGAATTGACAACTGTAGAGGTAAAAGAGATCTGGAATAGAGACGGCGTCTCGGCAAACGTAGTATAGGGCGCCCATACGTCGGTGGAGTGACGATTTACTCAGGATGGCTGGCAGGAGCTGGATTTAAGAAGCCCAGAATTGATCAGAATAGGGTGTAATAAGAGAGGTGTATGATAAGGATGATACAATATTACGATTGCAACTATCACACTGTGACAAATAAAGATAATATAATGTGGGTATTAACTACTACTTCTAGTGCAGTATACACGGACGAAACTAATGGAAACATAAAATATACACCTGAATACCGGTTGTAAAAATATTAACGACGATATATAACTTGTTTAATATCCTAATAATGATATCATTTATATTTAAATACTGTTGCTAAGGGAAACGATAATTGGAGCATCTAAGTCTGACCGTTCTTAGCTCGGACCATTCACCTAACCTTGGCCATTCAGAGATACGCTTAAATATCGGTTTGTACTTGTGCATGTACGTATCAAACGTCGCCCTGACACCGATATAGTGTATCGAATGTTAACAGATCAATGTTCATTGGATATATTGTTGCTATGAGATAATTGTGAAGTTTTAGATGTTTATGTGTGATATACATTGACTACATATAGCTCCTATATATATAGACCTCGTTTATTACTAAATTAGCTTTACTGATTTGATCGAAGATATAATAGATAATACAGATATAGAAGGAGTATGCTCATGGAACCTCCCCTGCTTCTTTTTCAAATGCCTACCCTACAAGCAAGATATATCTTTTACAGTTATTATCACACTTTACAAAGAAGACAATTATCATCATCATAAACCCATCGCAGTTCACTGCTGGACATACGCCTCTCCCATTGCATGCCACTTAGTTCGATCCTCGGCTCGCGAGTCGCGGTCTCCACTCGAGAACCCGTTTACCCTAACGGTTATCGGTTTTACGGCATATATGGCCAGCCCACCGCCACTTCAGCTGGCAAATCTTAAGAAGACAAACTGCAATAAAAATAGCAGCATGGTAACCTGACCTAATAAAGAAAACTTTATACTTTAGATACATTCGCCATTATCTTAACCTATTCTTAACTAGCAGAGTCCCGCGATATTACCTGCGGTTATTGTTGTAAATCGCGAGTAAAGCTGCGGAGCGAAGTGAGTCTAAAAAAATAGGTCATCAGCTATCTGTCACAGTGAAAATCCCGTCAAAATCGGTCCGCCCGTCCCAGAGATTACCCGGATCAAACAGAAAAATAAAGTTGCATTTTTGATGCTAGTACCGTACCTACATATTTTGATATGCAATAGGTAAAAAATGTACATTGGATATAACAAACATACACTCGAATTATATTTATTTGTATAGTTTGCTGGCCATATTTTATACTAATAGGAGATAGTATTAGGGTACAAAATATTATATATATAATATTCTCGTGTCACAATGTTCGTTCCCATACTCCTCCGAAACGGCTTGACCGATCCTTATGAATTTTTTTTATGTATATTCAGTAAGTCTGAGAATCGGCTACTATACTATACAGGCATCAGCTAGTATGTACTATATAAAACGTGTGAACTTAAAGTAAGATTAAACCATATACGATTCAACAATATTAAATGGCACTTTCGAGAACATTCGCTCAAAGTCTCTACTCTGATAACAAAATTGCTCACAGTACCCGTTATTTTATTGGATAGGCTTTAATATCGACCAGCTATCGAAAAGTTTGAATATTTGATTATCTAATGTACCTAAGTGTTCAATTTTGAATATATACATTTGGCGAATTACATTCTACATCAGTAATCAATATCAATGACTATATAGACGTATGTCTTCATGTAGATATGTAAGATGGAGTGTAGCTAGGCTCTATAAGTTCATCTGACAACTTGGTGAAGCTCGCGGGAAGCCTCAAGATAGTAAAACCACACTTATTTTACCACGAACGTGCCTGCCTTACCTCAGCTGTACTACCCTCGCATAGAAGACCAACCCAATGACTGATTTCGTGCTGTCGTATTTCGTATGCGTCTTTTACTCTGAGCTAGAGGAGGGCAAGCGAAAGCATGGCGGACAACTCCTAAGATATAAAGATGTTCTGAAGCGTCACATGAATAGATGCAATAAATAGCTATCTCGTTGGAAGAGTTTGGCAGCACAGCGACCGGAATGGCGCGAGACTGAAAAGAAGCGAATCCGTGAATTTGAGGAACAGCGTTTAGCCCACCTCGACGCCAAGCGCGACGAGCTTAAAGCCCTTCCACTCGCCGCCATTCACTATAATTATGAGAGCGGTAAGCTCGCTATCCAACTTTGTGCATGGGAGTTTGCTACGAAAATCGGCTAGATAAGTCATCTCCGGGCGCATCAGCGCCAATAAGGGGTCGAAGTGGTCGCCATGGCCGAAATTGGTCGGATTGATTGATTGGCGAGTACGAGAGCGGAGGTTTAATGTTGTATCTCATTAGGTCGCCATAGTGTGAGTCACTATGCTGCAATGTCTGCTATTACAATAAAGATGGTGACCACTGCTCTTGGATTCTACTCATGCTTTCCATCAGGCAGAGTAGAGGCCTTTTGCCTCTCATTCAATGTGGGCAGCACAGGACTGGTTGTTGTTGAGAGCCAGATATAATGGCAGTGTAGTGAGATGATTCTGCCTTCGGTCTCACACTCACCAGCGAAAGACGACGAATGCTATCGTTTCGGGTTGGTCTTCTGTGTGATTCCAATTATTTTGGAATACAATTTTTCTTAAAAATTAACTTCAAATAAAGATTTTTTGACTCAGTAATAAAACGAAACAAATAATAAAACGATTCATTGCCGTAAATGGTCTGAAGGACGTTGAATATATTTAGTTTCGCAGGTTAGTGATCTCATTGAGATCTTTTGAAGTTATTAAAGAGTATTGCAGATGCCTTTTGTTATCCGATTGTTTACAATTTGTATACCTATATTGTTTCAAGGAGTAAAACTTGGCAAGTATCGTCATGTTTTATTTTATTTTAAGCAGCTTTTTAGTCGATCTTGATAGTATATATTAACTTAGGTAAAATTTTAAGTAGCTCGTCATTCTCGTGATTAATTTATATAAAATTTTAAGTAGCTAAAATCAGTCTCGTGATCATCATCATCAATTTCAAATAGCTAAAATCATTCTCGTGATAGTTTATATTGATTTATACATATAAAATTCTCGTGTTACAATGTTGGTTGATATAATCTTTCGAAACGGCTTGATAATTTCTTATTGTTCATGACGGAAACAAACGCGTGCGTTACCCCAGCAAAAAAGCAAAAAAAATTGGGCCTGAGAGAGATGAGAGTATAACAGAAAATTAGTGTGTTCTGAGGTGTAATTTGTTAGAAATAGCAAAATTTGTGCATGTAGTAGTTTAAAAGTTATTCGACAAAAACACTTTTTGCTGGAGTAACGTTTTAAACGTTACCCCAGCAAAATTTTTTTTTAAAAAACGTTTCAGACCCAATCTAAATACATGAATAGATAGCTTTTGTTACGCATTAAATGTTAGCAAACAGCAAAATTTGTGTGTGCTGTGGTTCTTAAGTTATTGTCAATTTTGCTGGGGCAATATTTTGGGCTTGTCTAGAACTTGAAAATGGCTGAACGCAGAAATTAGAAAAAAATACCATCGATAGACCTTCATTTGCTTAAATTAGTTTAAACATTCTTTTTTAATTTTTTTAATGAACACCGATGTAATAAAATGGTTTTGAAAATCAGAAAAAAACTGTTTTGCAAGGAAAACAGGATACTTAAAATCAAATAAAAAACGGTAACATATAGCCATGGTTTACATTTATAATGCCTGTAAATTTGGATTATGTAACTATAAGCAATATGAAGATATCCGTAAATATTATAAATTTTAAATGGTATATTTAAATCATCGAATACGCAGTTCCTATAAAACAAGGAAACGTGGCAAACTCTAACAAATTTAAGTATATCATCAACAAACACGCCTGTAAATTTCAGCTATCAATCACGAATATTATAAAAGTTATATGTAAAACAAGAATATAACAACATTCTCCTATAACCCGACCAAATTAAAAGGTTACGTAAAAGCGACCGCGCCATACATTTAAATATCTTCGTAAATTAACGGCTTAGTATCTGGTATTTTGTACACTCAACAGAATATTTTTATCAGATTGTAATTTAAATATTTAAACTAATTGTAAAACCTTAAATTTTTTGTTTCATACAATTTAATGCTTCATTCGAATTCAAATTAATGCAAACCAAAATATCATAACTCAGTTGGGAATAGTGTTTTACAAAACAATATAAAAATTACAAAATTTTATATAGTATGCTATATTTTTTCCTTTTTTTGTTCTTGTTATGAGAAAAATAAGTTACATTCACCGCGACACCATGGAAGCAACAGGAAGGCAACAAATGTAATTTTAAAAAGAATAATGCGTGTAAAATACTGAACACATTTTACAAGGAAATTACAAGAACATTTTACAAGAAAATGTTACTAAACATTGTAAATATTTATTTAATTCATTGTTAAAAGAAACAAAAAAATATCTAAGTTACTATCTAAACGTGTTGAAATTACTCAACTATCTGTGATTTTTCTAAACATTTATGTACTTATGTGAGCGTATAAGACTGATTTAAAATAAAAAAAATTAATCATACTCAATTCAATATTCTTGTCACCCGGACCTAACTTTTTTTGTTCGTAACTGTACCAACAAAATATTCTATTAAACCATTCATTTCAGATGTCAGCCGAATGTATGGCGTGGTCGCTTATACGTAACCTTTTAATTTGGTCGGGTTATAAGAGAATGTTGTTACATTCTTGTTTTACATATAACTTTTATAATATTCGTAATTGATAGCTGAAATTCACAGGCTTGTTTGTTGATGATATATTTAAATTTGTTAGAGTTTGCCACGTTTCCTTCTTTTATAGGAACTGCGTATTCGATGACTTAAATAAACCATTTAAAATTAATAATATTTACTTATATCTTCATATTGCTTAAAGTTACTAATTCCAAATTTACAGTCATTATAAATGTAAACCATGGCTATGTGTTACAGCTTTTTATTTGATTGTAAGTATACTGGTTTCCTAGCAAAACAGTTTTTTCTGATTTTTAAAACCATTTTATTACATCGGTGTTCCTCAAACAATTTGAAAACGAATGATTAAACAAATTTAAGCAAAAGAAGGTCTATCGATGGTATTTTTTTCAAACTTCTGCGTTTAGCCATTTTCAAGTTCTAGACAAGACCGAAATATTGCCCCAGCAAAATTGTCAATAACTTATGAACCACAGCACACACAAATTTTGCTGTTTGCTAACATTTAATGCGTAACAAAAGCTATCTATTCATGTATTTCGTTTGGGTCTGAAACGTTTAAAAAAAAAAATTTTTGCTGGGGTAACGTTTGAAACGTTACTCCAGCAAAAAGTGTTTTTGTCGAATAACTTTTAAATTACTACATGCACAAATTTTGCTATTTGTAACAAATTACACCACAGAACACACTAATTTTCTGTTATACTCTCATCTCTGTAAGGCCCAATTTTTTTTGCTTTTTTGCTGGGGTAACGCACGCGAAACAAACGTGTCAACTTTGTAATATAAAAACCAAACAAATCACAAAAGTTAAATATTTTCACTAGATGGCGCTGTACTGTTTATGTGAATCGCGATATTGTGTCATTACCGAGCTCAATATATAAGGCACCCTGAATATATTGTTTATGCCACACTTAATAAATAGCTTGTCAGATCAGCAGATCAGTTCACAGTGGTTTTATTTGTGCTTCAAGTAACCCCTAGTGTTCACAACACGTTAAGTGCTAGTAAGGCGTTTAATACTTATGAAATTTCATGTGTTATTCAGTAGGTCTTAGAATAGGACGTAAACTATTTTTTTTACCTCTAGGTAATAAAAGATCAAACGGGCGCGAGTAGAGCCGTAGGCATCAGCTAGTTTATTTATAAGTATAGCTTATGTTATGCCGTCCCCAACATTTATCATAAATTTTTAAACAACTTTAAAATAATAAGAGGTTTTCAATTCGACTGTATTTTTTTGTGTTTCACACTGTCACTTCAGCGGACTAATATCACATATTTATAGAAAAATTGGTTGCGCCCCGCGGTGTTACCCGCGTATATCATTATGGTTGCTACGCAACTTACGCAAGTGTGTTTTGCATAGCAACCTGTGAAGTTTTGACAGAAGATAAACAGTGATACATTGTGACATCTACGATTTATGTATTTTTATAATCACCTTGTAAAACCAAAAAGTAGCGTATGTGTTATTCTGATATATAAGCTATATAACTGTAAAGTTTCATCCAAATCCGTTGAGTAGTTTTTGTGTGAAAGAGTAACAAACATCATACATACTTTCGCGTTTATAATATTTGTAAGACTAGTGTACGTCGGTTATCGCGATAAAAATTAGCCTATGTTCTTTCACAGGCTCTAAACTACCTGTGTACGAATGTTTTAGTACTTTAGGCGTGAAAGTTGGACAGACAGAGTTACTATCGCATTTATACTTAATATTAGTAAGGATTAACTACGTAGGACGGCATAACAGCAAAGAGAAGAAAAACTTGAAACATACTTTAGCCGTCTGACCAGGCGTCAAAAGAGATTCTCGCGCCGATTAGCATATATACAGTACCCCAACATCCTGTTGGGCAGTGGCCCACCAGGCACGATCACCTCGCCTGGCCGGAGGATCCTCCCTTTGTGTTGGAGGAACTCGGCACCCGTTCCTCCACATTGATGATGATAGAAAATACGTAATCAGCTACTTTTTCCTTACTTTGTAAGCAGGCACCCGTCTGAGAATGCGTAGGAGACCTAAATACACTCAAAGTGTGACAAGTGTGTGAATGCAAAACTCCTTGTTGCAGGCGTCTATTGGCGCTGGTACTCACTTAACACTGAGTTACCACGTTGTTGGAAAATACGACGAATTATAATATTTTACGTCAGATGAAATAAAAGATAAATATTTTTCTGTTTTGACACTAAATGTTTAAAAACAATGCGTCGTAGATTTATAATATAAATGTACTTAATATTTTTAAGGAAATTTCTTGTTATGACACAGATTGAGTACAATCTAGCAGTAGATAATAGATTACATTTTATTTATGTACTATAAAGAGGTATTAGACGTAGAAAAACAAAGTTGGTTCAAATCATTTACATTAAACAAAAAAAATATCTAGTAAGTAAATTTAAAAGAACCAGGGGCTTCTGATGGCCATATGTTTGGATCCCAAATCCAAACAAACACGGTTTCAGACGCAGTCAATTTTTGCCGAAATTGTGACGGCATTGTGTAGTGTATGGCACACTCTTGGACCACGTTTCGATCATCAAAGCGCTTATAGCCTCTAAACACTTACAACACTACAGAAAACCAGTCGTGTGCAATTAATGCTATAGAAAAGAAATCTTAAGCTAGAATCCAATATCTTCTATTATGTTAATGGTCGATTGTGTCGTGATAAGGTTGACTGGGTGAGATAACCCAACTTGATAGAGAAGCTTTGGAGACTCCTTTTATTCTGGTCCTCGTGAAATGTGATCTGTGTACACAGATTACATTTCACGAGGACGATTTATATCAAATAGACTGGATTAACTATATCTTGCAAAATCATCTGTGTTCTAAGGATCGATCTAAAAACGATATAGACGTTGAAATTACTGTAATATTGTTCAATTACCACAACGTATTTACGTGTCTGTGCGACAAAAACTTGCCGATACGGATATCGAATGTAAACAAAAAGTGTCCTTTCAAGTTCATTGACATAATGTTTTTATCAGATTATACTAATATAATCTATACCAGACATAGAGAAACACGGTAGAACAAATAGATCCATATATGACTGAGTGTATTTATGTATGTATTGAATTTAGAACTTTTTATTTTAATTGTTATGTGTGAGTTCATTGTTTTTGTATGCGAGTCTAAAGAGTGTATGTATGAAGATTTCCTTTCCCTTGGGGGCTGTCCATTAATCACGTAAGGCTTAATAGGGGGGGGGGGAAGCTTTTCACAAAAAATCACGAAATATCACAAGGGGGAGGGGGGGTGTAGTAATATATCACGTGTATTTTTTTTTCTGCAAATTTTCGCATTTCTTTCATTATCTTTATGTCAGTCAACCTGCGACCTTTCTACTCTACCTCTGAACGTAATTTTTGTGGTCTTTAATTTTCTATAATAATAATTAGTTGATACCCATAACTGTATTTTAGCAATATAATAAGATTCTTTGTAGGTACTAAATAATACACGCGATATAGGAGAGGTGGGGGTGGGGGGCTAGTCGTAAACCTCACCATGTATCACCAAGGGGGTGGGGTGGTTGAAAAATGCCAAAAAAAAAGATCACGTGATTAATGGACGGCCCCTTGTGTGTTGAATGTCACTCAGTCACGTGATCAAAACAATATATTAGCCAATGAAACAAGAGAATAGAGAAATATAATAGAAAACGAAAAACGTTTGCAACTTGGCTACCCCCTAGCCCAGTTGCTGTGTTTCTCTACGGCACCAGTACATTAATATTTGACCGACATCGACATTGTTATGATAGATCGTAGGACATAACATTGTATGTAAGTGGTTTCGACAATAAAACAAATACAATGACATGCTAAAAATATAATAGTATTATGTATGTATATTTTTTTGTTATTTGTTACGTGAATGATAAAAAAGTAGCAATGTGATTTAATACCTACATGTAAATAGCTAAACTACGTTTTATCCATTTTAAAGGTAGAATAGAATAAAAGGTAACTCCTGCACTAAGAATATTTCTGTGTTGCGACTCCACAAACATTCATAAAACGGCCACAAAGAACACCCAGAGATTTAGAACAATCATTTGTGAATCACACAAAGTATGAGTCCCACGCTGAGTTATGTCGGTTCAAAAACTAACATAACTCAGCGTGGTAGATGTTTAAGAGTTTGTTTTATCATACTCATTGCACACCACTTTGATCGATTTTGGGCTTCTCGCATCTAGCTCCTGCCAGCCATCCTGCGGAAATCGACACTCCACCTCACCTGTTATCTATTTGAGATAGAGATACTTTAATGATAATTGATATACAAGCGGGCAGAGCCGTGGTCAAAGACTAATATTACACACAGCTTTCACCCGCGGCTCTGCCCGCGTGTATCTCGATTATTGCAGTAAAAAGTAGCCTATGTGTTATTCTGATATACAAGCTATATAACTGTAAAGTTTCATCCAAATACGTTGAGTAGTTGTTGCGTGAAAGAGCAACAAACATACATACTTACAAACTTTCGCGTTTATAACATTAGTAAGGATGTAGTCCAATGAGTAACATTAGTGCACTACCATCGACTACTCGATTGACCAGTTAAGTATGCCAAATATCAAAACCATTAAAGTCGTGGGTATTCTTACGAAATGATTTATTTTAAGAATGTTATTTTGGTCTACTCGGTCCGTTCGGGTTATTTACGAAGACAGTTATAGTTATAAACTTTTTTGGTATTATTTATTTAAGTTATTTTTTAGATATTCATTCATATTTAATCTAAAAATGTCTATAGAGCGTCAAAGAAATGTTGCGTCAAATCCTTAGTCTTTCATTGAATTGATTTTATAATAGCTTAACGAATTATAAGTTTTAAACTTTGTATTAGTGTGCAAAACAGTAAAACAGGCCCGCGGACCGGGCCATACCGTCTTTTAATACGCGGTACTAAACACTCTGTCACAAAAAAAATTCATATGCACATTTTTTAATCACACACAAAAACAATCACCTCTCTATGAACGAACTCAGACGACGAATATACAAAAAAAATTAAACTCTACGAACTCACACGTAACAATTAAAACAAAATCAAAATTTCACACACACATAAAACACATTCTGTGCCATAAAGGTATTAATCATCATCATCAACAGCTTCTAACAGTCCACTGCTGGACATAGGCCTCTCCTTAGAAAGGAGGTTTTGGCCTACATAAAGGTATAATTCATATGCCCAATTGGGCTTACGCCTGCGTGTGGCTACTCACTACCTTATTGCTCCATGATTACTGTGTATCGTATAGAAATCTGTGACACAGTTTCGGCGTTTATCGAGTTTAGACAGACAGTTTTCGAAGGGCATTTTATTTTGTCTATACTAATGTTATCAAACTATAAAGTTTGCTTAATTGTTTGTTTGAACGCGCTAATCTCAGGAAGTACTAGTTTGATGTGAAAATTTCTTTCGCCGTTAACTAAACCAGTTATCGAGGCAGCTATGTATCATCACGTAACGATTAACAGGAGCATCAATAAAAATGTTGCAAAAACGGGGCATTTTTTTCGTTTTGAGAGCTTTAACGGTTTAAGTTTCAACAAAAACAATGTATGAAGGAATTTTTCCCCTTTAAAAGTTCTAAAAGAAGTCCGCGACAGCATATATCTTTCACGGTTGGCTCACTATAACCTTTTTATACCAAATATTTATTGCTGCTGTACATACATACATACATTATGATAATAGAAAACGCAGAACGTCGATCAACTAACTATATATTTATAGGTACACAAGCTGATATCCGCGGCTCCGCTCGCGTTTTAGAGGTATGAAAAATAGATGTTGGCCGATTCTCAGACCTACCCGATATGGAGACAAAATTTCATCAAAATCGGTCAAGCCGTTTCGGAGAAGTATGGCAACGAAAACTGTGACACGAGAATTTTATATATCTATTAGATTATAACGCTAGTCTAATATATCTTTCAGCTTCGAAGGAACCGTAATTTCAAAGCGAGTAAAGCCACTGACAAAAACTAGTATCCAATCAAATACATTTGACTAAAAGCAAGTTATTTATAGCTATAGCAGTGTCTCACCGCTTTCCCAGAGTTAATTGCGGACTCGGAGATAATTTAGCTTTTCCCGCGGTACTCCGGCGGTGATTGCTCAGCGTTTTCCTTGACGACGGGACTTAATTGTGGCTCCCGTGGAACTGACGGCCACTGTTATCAACAATAATTAGTTAATTATTTAATCTGTACATTGTACATGGAGTTTCGTTATTTGTTTTTATTTATTTATTTATTTTAATCAACTGCCCACAACACTTACAGTTACCCAACACGTGTAGTGTGCCATTACAACAATATTGTTAAAAATATCGTAATTAATGATTCACAGTATTTTATAATATTCTAAACATTTCATTCATAGTCGTCTGATCCCAAGCCAGGCAAGGCCCGCACCATGGTGACCAAACCAACTGTATATTGTATTGAATATTAATCATACTTTTCTAGAAGATAATGATTACCTAATGAAGTTAAAATGGTTAAAGAAACAAACGAAATTGAAAGGAAACGAGGCTTGAATAATTAAGGAGGTTCTTTGTAGGAGGCCGTTACAGTTAGGAACAAAATTTTCCATTCAGACATTAGCACGTCTCGTGAATGGCCACATTTATATTTTATTTAAGTCCTTACCTTATATTTACTTTACTTTTTATATCTACCTTCGCCTGCACGGGTGGCCTAGCGGTTTAAGCAGTCGCCACGCGGCTTTCTACTGTCCCAAGTAGGTGGCATCATAACCCATATTATGGGAGAACACTTTGTATAATTCACAAATTGTTGTTCTGAGTCTATGCGTTATTTACGTCAGCAAAAAAAGCCTACTACTAAGTTTTATTGTAAGACATTGGTCATACATACTTGAGATCGCTAGGTTATCAAATTTTACTTAATTATCTTATTTGTTATATTATTATTAATATGCATATGCTTATTACTATTTATATAACAAAAACTAGCTTGCACCCGCGGCTCCGACCGCCTTTATGTTCTAAATATATCTCAGTTATCATTTTTCTAGTTAATATCGTAATATATTACCTATGACATTCACAAATTATATGGCTTTTCATTGGTAAAAGAATTTTCAAAATCAGTTCAGTATATTTAGATATAGTTCATTCTTCCCCCCCCCCCCCCCCACCACAAAACCTTACAAATTTTATCTTTAATATTATTAGCTTAACTTAGGACTTACAAAACTACTTTATATTTTCAAGCACATGTTACTAACAATCATTAGGACTATACACTTTATAGAAATGTAAAGAAACCTTCAAATAAATTTCAACTCATAGACGAGCGTAATAGACACTTCGTAGAAGAACAATCGAGCTACGCAGTAGACAAACTGCTACGAGCTACAACCTACTTACAGCTACGACAAATAGCACTCACTTAAATTCCGTTAAAGGTTAATCATACAACTCAGAGGCACTAAACAAAAAATCGGCCAAGTGCATGTAAGGCGACGCACAGGAAAGGGTTCCTCAGTCACCCAGAATGGTACATAGATTTAAAATCGTATCCAATAGATAATTGTTGTTTACGTATTAATGCGTTAATTTTGTATGACGTTTTCCAAGGGAGCGCATTTGAGAAGATATGCCTCTATAACTATTAAACTAACAAAGTCATCTAATCCGTTATAGTTTGACTTTAATGTTCATTATATGGACCACCGTCACGAATTTTTCCAGTTTTTTTGATTCAGCCGTTTAGCTTTTAGAGGGAGGGGGGGCGCCCTGTTTTTACAAAAAAGTGCCCTTCAAAGTGGAATTTCTCGCAAACGGACACCTAAATCAAAAAATCGTCTAAGTAACCCTTTTTTGTTTTTATCCTAAGACCTATCTAATGATACCCCACACGATGGGGTAGCCGCGAAAAAAAAACACCCCCATTTTACGTGTAGGGGAGGTACCCCAAATAAAAATGTTTTTCATAATTTTCTTTTAGCACTTTGTCGACGTAATAACAACACATATTCATGAAAAGTCTCATCTTTCTAGCACTTACCGTGTGAACGGTAAATCGAGGACGGACAGACGGACATGACGGAATGGTTTCGAGTCATAAACTTAGGAACCCTAAAAATCGTCTTTTTCCCAGTTCTGTATTGTCTCTAATCGAGTGATTCACATAATAATATAAAAGTGGAGGTAAGGACCTCCTGTCCTTGAGACAGACTCGGGGTCATGGTCCGAGTGAAAGGAAGTAGCGATCGTTTATGGTAATGTTATTTGAGTTCCGTAACACAATAGAATAATTAAAACTTTACTAATTATACATTCAATTTATTCAAATGTAAGTTCAATTATTCAAAAGTGATAAACGCCACGGGCTAGGACGTTAGCATTTATACTTTGTGCGCGGATCTCTACATTTTCTGAAATAAAATTAATAATGAATAACGCCTTATAATTTTAGCTATCTTCTCCTTATCTTTAACAGTCATAGATCGGAGGCAATTAAACCATTCTTTACGGAGATGGACACCAATGACAGACAAAAAATGTTTATTTAATATTATATTGACTGCACGGTTGGCCTAGTGGTTTAAAAAGTAGACACGACGGTTCCTACAGCGCCAAGTGTCCTGGGTTCAAATCCCACGTACTTTTGATTCATAAATTGTTGTTCTGAGTCTAGGTGTTTTGTGTTTTAAATATCTTTCTGTATTTTAGTTGAATGTAGTTGAACAATCACGTTTATTTGTAATGTAGCACTAGATATATTATAATTGCATTTAGTTCTTATAAGTTTTAAAGGCTTTTATTTTTATAGCAATGATACCAATTAGATAACATCCTTATTTTATAAAACCAGAATAGGAACAGCTTCATTATCATAAATATAAAGGGCTCGACCAATTTGTATGAAACTTTGTGTGCATCTCTTTTATATTCCTCTAAGCCGCGAGCGGAACCGCAGGTAACAGCTGGTTTCTCTACACAATCTTTGATTCCGACGCTTTTGTCGAGTTCACTCTTTATCTTGTCTCGCTATTCTCTCGTAAATTACACCAAACACTAACATTTAAGCTTATTCAAACCTCGTGCAAACTATGTATTTGTAAATTTAATACAATGTCTAATCGGACTGTGAATTGGTACACATTGCACGAATCTCTCAAAATATACAATGTATCGACCCCAGTCCAATTAGGAAAAGGGTAACAAATGATGAGCACTGAGGCCATTTCAGCATCATACTCTTCACTAATTCAAAGACAGTCACTGCTCCAAACTCGTAAAAGTAATATCACCTAAATATTCGGTAAGCAACCCTTAATAAAAGCGTAGTAATCTTTTTATTGCTCGGGGATTTGGCCACGTGTACAACTGAATGAATAAAGAGTACCACTCCATTAACTCGGCCATTAAAGTGGATTTAGAACTACCCGATGAAATTTATTACCTGTCTAAGGTAAATAAACTAAGAAATTTTATTTGTCGAAATAAAAGAGTTTTTAGTTAGGAGATCACGTTAAGCCATCCGTCCCGACATCTATGGTAATCGTTATTGGAAAGTCAGTACCATCAAATATTACTGACATTTAGTTCTAAATTTAAGTTTCGAATTCAGATCGCCCTCAGAGTTGAGGTTTATTGGCAGCCGCTCCTTGCAAAAACTGATATTCAGATAAAAGAGGTAGAACTAATAGTCGATCCAAAATAATCTAGTCAGTGCCCTCAAATATACTGACAACTAGTTCAATCTTCGAATTTCAGTTCTCCCTTAGGGTTGCGGAGGTCCGATGCCAGTCGCTCCGTGCAAAAACTGAAATTCAGGTAAAACCGGTTGAACTAGTAGCCGACCCCAAATAAACTTGGGAATAAAGGCTAGGAAAATAAATAAAGGCTGAGAAGTTATGTTATAATGGATAAAACAGCCACCTCCCCGTGCATTGAGTGTCATGTTTTCGATGTACACCTTACATTGGGACATTATGGGTTTTTGATGTTCGGCTTACTATACTACGCTAGACAGGCGGATTGGTATGTGCCTTTTATAAGCTTTCCTTCACTTAACGGTGCTATAGTTCCCTCGCAATCGCCTTACACGATAGCCTCGGGATGAATACCCACTATATTCTTTATTCGTCATCACACAGAGAACTATCCTAAGCTATACACTAAATATGAAATCTCAATTGTTTGTCTAATATCGATACCTGTTAAGCAATGATTCACTTTGCCTCTGCTTCAGAGAATATTCCAAAACTGTAAACATATAAGTTAAATAATAAACAGTAGACTAAAATTAAATGCTAAGAAGAGATTTCACGAAAACAAGCTACCCTGAATCACGGTGATGGCGGGTTCGTCATTTAGTCAGCCATTTGTAATGTTAGCGATTTTCGCGGGAATATTATTTTTTTAAACAGAATCATTGCGAGAATAAAGTAGAACAGTCCGAACATATTGATGTGTTGAAAAACATTTAAGATAATGCATTGTTTCATTACAAAACTAATTAGTTTGATTTATGCGCTATTCTCAGGAAGTTCTTGTAATTATTTTAAAAACTGAGATTATATATTCCTTTTGAGAGATGAATGAGTGTAAAAATCCTTACTAATATTATAAACGCGAAAGTTTTGTGAGTATGTATGTTTGTTCGTTGCTATTTCACGCAAAAACTACTCAACGGATTTGGATAAAACTTTACAGGAATATAGCTTATATATAAGAATAATACATAGGCTACTTTTTACTGCAATAATAGAGATACTAAGAGCGAAAGGTAGTATGAAATATAAAAGTAAATATAGAAAGTTTTTCTTTGCATATTTTTAATGCAAACAACACGAGCGTGGCATGTTGTTTAAAAATGTGAATGCTGCAGAGATTATTTACATTGATTTACATTACTACAGTACACATTATAATAACATATACACATTCGTGAACACAACATGACGTATTCAACGGCGCATTATGTGTCTACACGTGCCGTATACGCCGTGTAGTTTGTGTTAGTTAAATATATACAGTCTGGCAAAATAAAGACACAAAAACAGAGTTAGATTAGTTAGAAACAAAAATAGAAAGAAGTTATTGTAATAGAACAACTCTCACACTATGAATACGTCTTGATGGACAAACACACATGTGTGTCTCACACTATGAATACGTCTTGATGGACAAACACACATGTGTTTGTCCATCAAGACGTATTCATAGTGTGAGAGTTGTTCTATTACAATAACTTCTTTCTATTTTTGTTTCTAACTAATCTAACTCTGTTTCTAACTAATCTAATCCTGCATGTGCAGGAAACGGACACAAAGAATATCCAGATTTAAATTATAGATTATAGACTGCCTTGTTGGTCTAGTAGTTAGCGTATGCGGGCTGTTGATCAAGAGGTCTTGGGTTCGATTCCCGGGTCAGACCATATATTTGTGTGATCCACAAATGATCATCCATGCAGTCAGATGTCTGAGAAATAAGTATTTTATATATATAAGATATTTATTAATTGCTTTACACACATTACAAATGACAAAGAGGCTTATTTGAGATCCGTGCCTTCCGTCAAATATTAGTCTTAGTATTTTGCTGTGTTTGCATCAATTAATCAGCATCTTGATGTGTATTTTGCAGGAAATTAACAGGGAAAGCGGCACGCAGAAAGGAGCCTTATTAGAAGTCAACGAACTCGATTACAACGCTGAAGTCTTTAATAAGTGGAGAGCAAATATAAGAGACACACAGGGACGATTTCTGGCTAGGCTAGGACGAAGATGTAATTAATTAGAACTTAATTTATAAGTATTTTGGGTAGCAACCTGTACGCTATAGTACCTACAGACTCAGTTTACTTTAAAACCAGCGGTTTATGAGATGTGTGAGGTTTACAATAAGTACACATCTTATATAAAAAAACTTATAATGCATTTGTAAATTACACTTTAATTTATGATAATTCGGAATGACTATCATTACAACCAACAATGTACCAACATTTGAATGAAATATGAATGGCGTTCTTCTAAGAGCCATTAAAACCATAAATTCAAAAGCATCTGCTTGGGCACTTTCACAATACAATCGAAACATCTGTACAAACGTATTCTGCTATAAAATTGAATGCCGCGACAAATTGTGTAGCGACAGGGTCCCAACAGGGCTACACTCAGCGAACACCCACACAGTTCAATTATCTTGTTATTAGTTGCAGTGAACTGACAGATGCTTCGGCAGGAGGGGTGTATTATCGTATTAGATGCACTTCTGCACGAGGTTCTTGAACTCTGATCGTGGACTGTGCCGGTGCAATCATTGTGCGTACGAATCTCTTCCTACTATTTCTTTTATTCTATTTTTTATTTGACCACGTGACTTTTTCTATTCTGCCTGATGGAAAGCACAGTTAGAAAAAAAGAGTAAAGGTTTATTGTAAACGTTGACAATGCAGAATGGTGTCCACACTATGGCGGCCAAGTGTGATGCTTTTTCAGGTTCCGCTTAAAGGACCCAGGATCATAATGGTCATCTTAGGTCATTCCCACACAGTTGATTAGTTTTATAATAATATTTACGTTTGCGGTGTGTCAACTTGGTTTGTGGACATATTATAACGGCTATTATTGTCCGTAAATATTTCTTTACATTAAAAATCATGATATATAACTATGTTCACTCCGTTATTTTGCTACTTTAGGGGTGACATCTCTAAAAATTTGTCTTGTCTGTCTATTAGTTTCACGACAATACCGGGTGAAACCGGGGAAAAAAAAAATAGTAGGGAAATGTTTTGAATCTTGAGGAAAGTCATAGACAAACAAGGAGGCGGAGCGGGCAAAAACTGTTTTTTAATGAAACCAAAAAAATAATATTTAACATAAGTGTAAGTATTATTGTTATTAAACGAACTATTTATTAATGTTTTTAGAATGAGCTTCATAAAGTAAATGGTGCATTGAAGCGATGAATCATTACTTTCTTAATTAAAGGGTAAGCCGAAAGTAATTAATGAATATAACTAAAGCTTTTGAAGTCTGCGATCTAGTGCAAAATATATTTGAGAAGTGTTAATATTTATTTTAATTTCAACCTCCACCGCACTCTAGAGCTTAAATTAACGTTATAAAGTTTACTTTTCTTTTCGTAATTGTTGAAAGTTATGTTTTTAATTTGAAGAATATTATAGGTAGTAGAGCCACGCTGATTTCAGCACGAATGGGCCGGCTCGACCGGGGCTGTACTACCCTCACACAGAAGACCATCCTAATAATGACAGCACTTCGGTCGCGAAGCCGCTTTCTGCTGCGCCAAGTGTCGTGGGTTTAAATCCCACATGGGATAACACACTGTGTGATTCACAAATTATTCTTCTGAGTCTGGGTGTTCTTTATGTCCGCTTCATGTATGTTTTTAAAATTCCTCCATTCCAAAAACATAATTAGTGAATTCCTTTTTAATTTATATATAGATTCTCACAATATGGGCATTTTTTCGTATTCTAATTGTATGAAAAGAATCACAGTTTTCAGTTTCAATAAGCTATAAAGAAAACTTTACCTCGTTAAACCGCCATTTAGAGATAGTGTTATTGTCTTTGAATAAAAGCGGAGTTCAATTTATATTCTTGGTTTAATTGCATACGAGTCTCTTCGTCGCTTAGCAGTTGTAGACTACAAAGGATTGCAGATACTGACGGCGGGATTAATTAGTGAAGTTCCAACTCCGTACTCACACAGCTTAGTGTAAAATAACAAAAAAAAAAACAAAAGAGAAAATAATTATAGTAATATCTTCGTAGCAGACTGTTTACTTAGCACAGAACCTTTTAAAAGAGATCTTTAGGTGTCTAAGTATGTATACAGGACGAGACGAAAGCGTATGTTTGTTTACAATGTTTTTTTTGCTCATATTATTCTACATGATTGAACAAAATAAATACATTCAGTGATTAGAACATGATCATCAACAGATTTTAACTGCCCACTGCTGTAGGTTCTGGTCTACTATACCACGCTAACCAGACGCATTGATATAGGGGATTGTTTCAAGTTGAAGCGATGTTGTCCTGTATAATTTGCTCCCTTACGATATTCACACTGACAATCCGTATTCTTAACTTTTTTATATTTAAACCTACCAAAGTGACTCTACTCTGCCTGATGGAAACCATGAGCGGAAGTCATCATCCGCATTGTGTGGGTAAGCAATGCAGCATGGTGACCCATACCATGGCGGCCAAGTCGGATGTTTCTGCATCATTCTCCCGGTCTCTGGAAGCCGGGAGAATGATACAGAATGATTGGGCCTCCGGTCTCACACTCGCTTAAGAAATACGACAGCAAGAGTGCTATCATTATTAGGATGCACCTTCTCATCCACGTCACATCAAAAAAATCATCATCATCACCAGTCTATTACAGTCCACTGCTGGACATAGCCCTCTCCTACAGAACATACTTAATGTAATTATGTGAAGACAATTAGTATACATAATTTATTTTTAGAAAATTCGGTCAACTTATAAATCGAGACAAATAGATGGATTTTTAAAATTTAAACTTTAACAAGAATGCTTTTAGATAATAAATTACGTTGTATTTGACAAGCTTTTAGTAGTTAACTTTGTCGTCTAACCAACTTTGTCCAAATTTCTTCTATTTCAGCGCTCAATTTGCAAAACTTATACACAAAAGGTTTATTGAAAATACAAATTGTTTTACAAATATCGAAACTAAACAAGAGTGTTATAATAATTTCACAGCTGATTCTCAGTGAGTCATGATATGATTAACAAAAGCTTAGTCACGTTGTATGAACCCTCATTTCCCTCAGGGTATACGGGTTATTGATAAATTCAACACAATATTTGAAGTTAAGGTTATTGGCAGACTAGACGGGTGGCTACATACTGCATCCAGACAACAAAGAAAATGGGGACGCGACGGTGAACACGGACACACCCTCGCGTGTTTACAACAACTCAGACAGGGTGTTAGACATGTTAGATTTATGTAAACACTGTCGGGTGTAGTGCTAGGATGTCTGGGAACTTAATTTGAATTTTTTTTTTTTTTTTTTTTTTTATATTTAAGCCTGCCAAAGTGACTCTACTCTGCCTGATGGAAAGCATGAGTAGAATCCAGGAGTAGGGGTCACCATGCTTATTGTGAGGGTAGGCAATGTAGCATGGTGACCCTTACCATGGCAGCCTGGTTAGATTATTCTGCATCATTCTCCCGGCCTTCGAAGGGCGGGAGAATGATGCAGAATGATTGGGCCTCCGGTCTCACACTCACCAACGAAATACGACAGCAGTAATGCTGTCATTATTAGGATGGTTTATTTTTTTATAGGTATAATTACATACGAGTATATATTTTTCCGTGTGGTGACGGATTAAGAATACAGTGCCACCACCCCTATTCATCCCGCGGGTGTCGTAAAAGGCGACTAAGGGATAAACTACGCAAGACAACATCAATGCAAAGAGAAGGAAAACTTGAAACCAACAATATACCAACCCGTCTGGCCAGCGTGGTATAGTAGGCCAATACCTCCTTTCTGAGGAGAGGCCTATGTCCAGCATTGGACTGTTAAAGGCTGTTGATGATGATATATTTTTAAGCGCTCATAGTCGAGTGGCCTTAGGTGATTGGAAATAATCACTGAGGGTAAGCAAACCACGGTGCGGTCAGACCTAGATGGGTGAGTGTTAGTGGCATGATATGTTCTGAGTTTTCGTTTCCGTGATTCTGAGGTTAGTTAAGCAGTTGGTCCCGGTTGTTGTTATATGATAGCAGTGAAGCTTAGTTGGAGGCCTTCGGGCGGCTAAAAAACATCCAATGTCAAGTTTACGTTGCCATAACGTATCTTGCCAGTCCCCGCAGTCGGTCGGTGTGGGGACGTATGACGTATCGCCCAGCAGTGGAACAGAAGACTGCCATCTAACTCAAAAGTAGGCAGAGCCTGTGTCATCTGACTGATGATAAATATATGACATGACATGACCCAGTTGTCAAAACCATCTTTGCTAATCGTCATTAGGAAGTCAATGCTTACAAATATACTGACAACTAGTGTAACCAATAGTTCTGCATCATTCTCCTGGCCTCCGGAGTCCGGGAGAATGATGCAGAATTATCTGACTAGGCCGCCATGGTATGGGTCACCATGCTGCATTGCCTATTCTCACAATGAGGGAGGTGGCCCCTTTTCCTGTATTCTACCCATGCTTTCTATCAGGCAGAGTAGTCACTTTGGTAGGCTTAGGTATAAAAAAACCTTCGAATTCAATTCGCAATCAGGGTTGCGGAGGTGGCTTCATGGAAAAACTGATATTCAGATAAAACCGGTTGAACTAATAACCGACCCCAAATAATTTTGGGAATCGTAAATAATCTTGTGAAGATATTGATATACATGTAGGATGCGAGAGTAAAACATAATATAAATATTGCATGGAAAGGAATAATTAAGGAGTGAAAGGAATGATATGAAAATTAACAGTGGAATGAATGAGCAAGGAGTAAATGAAAGGACTAGGGAGAGAGAGAGAGGGAAGACGTATGGCGGAAGGACGATCGGTAGGACGCGTGTGTGCTAGGAAGTTTATAAGTTTATTTAAAAATTCAGAAGACGAAAGTAATAAACCCCGTGTTGGCGTACTCTTTGAGTTTCATTCCAGTTATCCCAATCCCCTTTCTACATACATAACACTTAACAAATTAACACTAAACACAGAACTGACGGATTCATCACAGAAAAAAATATTTAAGTGGGAATCAAAACCATGACCTCTGGTTTACTAACTTGGTGGGATACTGCCGTGCCCTCAAATAATGATGTATTTTAACTAAAGCGCAAAAGACATTACAAGTTAATTAACTCAAAGTAGTTTTTCATCTTAGTTAACATGTAAAGAACTTGGATTAATATGCATTTGCTGCACAATTTTCTTCGTAATTTAGCGCTGCACCACCCTACACCCGGAGTCCAGACAGCGAGCAGACAACAAAGGATGCTTTCCCTCAAACTATTAAACGTAGCAGTTCATTATGAAGAATAATGAATGCAGGGAAATTATACGATAGAAAATGTTATAGTTTTCACGTACAAGAATGAGTAATTGTTAACAACTAGCTATAATTTAGAAAAATATAAAGGGTTTTCATTTACTACGCTTTGGTGTGAAATTTGATCGTTAATTAATGTAATTTAATGCAAATAAATAGAATTTAAATTATTCAAGTAAAATAAAATGTTTGACTGCCTCGGTGGCACAGTGATATCATATGCGACTACAGTGCTTGCAGGTCTCGAGTCGATTCAAAGGTTTGTATGATCTGCAAATATTTGTTTCGGAGTTTGGGTGTTTTCTATGAATAGTTTGTGTGTCGTTACAAATAAAGGTATGTTGATGTATTTATATCAGCTGTCTAGTCCCCATAATAAAAGATCTGCTTAGTTTGGGACTAGATAGCGATGTGTGTAAGATGTCTGAAATATTTATTATCTTGTAACAAACTTACAATCCAGGGTGTAACGATTTCCATCACTTCTTGTTCAGCGATGTGATTGTAATTACCTGAAAGAACAAGAAAACAGATGTTACAGATTTCAATGGCGATTCTATCAGGAGCATTCTATCAGGAGATATAACAAGCCATCATAGATGAAATAATTTGTAAATTAGTAAACGATAAAGTTCTCGTACGTTCGTGTAGTGACGGATGAAGAACACCGAGTGCCACCATTGTTATTGATTCAGTATGTATCGTAAGATCCTACTAAGGCAGCAAACTAGAACAGGCTGATAAATACCACTAGATTTTGAAACAAACCCTACATTGGCCCGTCTAGTCCTAGTGCTATAGTAAACCAAACAACATTTCTGGGGAGAAGATTGTGTCTATTGTCATGGGTACACAGGATACAAATTACATTAAGGTTAAAGATTTTTATTTCTCACCGAGAATTATAATAAATTCAATTACATGAGAAAAAACACTTACAAAACTAATAACTAAACAAAAGGAAACGCTCGCACGCACACACAAAACCTATAATTCCTCCTAGCCATTATTCCCAAGTTTATTTGGAGTCGGCTACTAGTTCAACCGGTTTTACCTGAATTTCAGCGACTGGCATCGGACTTCCGCAACCCTAAGGGAGAACTGAAATTCGAAGATTGAACTAGTTGTCAGTATATTTGAGGGCACTGACTTCCCAATAACGATTGCCATAGATGTTCATTACAACCGGGACCGACGGCTTTACGTGCTCTCCGAGGCACGGACGTGAATCACCGTCAAACTTTCAAACTCCAGGCAGCTATTAGGAATTTCCTAAGAAAATCCCAATAACACTTTTTGGCCCGACCCGGGATTTGAACCCGAGACCTCTTGATTAGCAGTTACCATTAGACCAACAAGGCAGTCCAAAACCTATAAAATAAATTATGATTTTACAATTATTAGAAAACCTATAATTGTAAAATCATAATTTAACAAACTATCAGAAACACACATGAGGCTTTATTTTAGTTACACCGGCAGGTAGCAAAAGACTACTAACTACTAAAGCACTACCGCTGCACCACATAGCTACAAGTCATCATGTCTGCCGGCCTCAGGTCTTCTCCCAGGAGAGGTTTAAGGCCATACGTGCCTTTGTGTGAGTGCGTGTTAGGGACCGGCTAGAAAACACTGAGGCTACGTTATCTTGTCGTTGGAAACAGATAGCTGCTCACACAAGTACTAAATACTCCTATTATACTACTAGCTTTCGCCCGCTACTCCGCCTGCGTGTATGTCGGTTATCGCTCAGGTTTTTTAGGTTCTAGACTTCTAGACCAATTGTGTACCAAATTTAAACCGTTTCAGTAGTCTTGCCATGAAAGCCGGACAGTCAGACAGTGTTATTTTCGCTTTTATGTATAATATTAGTAAAGACTATACAAGGAGTTATTTAATTAGTAAACAAATTGTGTACGATACACCACTAATGCATATTAAGTTCATATAGGATTCATTTTATTTATTTTAAGTCGTATGACCTTAAAACTAAAAATATTCAATAATCATAATTTGCTTAGGCGCCATTTAATAACTTGATTGCGGATAATAGGTTATTTTACAACTTATGTATTTAAATATAAATCACTCATCATATCTAATAGTTAGTCGTTTTTAGAGTAATATTATTGTGGACCTTTCTTTTTATATTTGAACTGCAATTTTATTAAGTAAAGATTTTATTTATAACCACACTAGCTTTTGCTTGCGACTCAGCCCGCGTGCACGTCGTTATTTTCGAATTTACAATTTTAGCATGGATTTTATTAATGTTATTATAATTTTGTAAGGAACAATGTTACTCAAGTATTCTCATGGTGGTCTCACTATCATGGTGATTGTAGTTGTGAATCTATATGTTATCTATGTACCCCTATGTAGGTTATGTTGAGGAGTGCAGGTAGTTATTTCTTTTGTATATGCTTAAAAATACATTAAATCAATAAATAAAACGTCACACACACTACCATGTATTTGGCACACACACGCATAGACACACTTTTGTCAAATTACGCTATAGCGTAGCCTTAGCTAAATCCGTAATTATAGAAGTTATAGGCTTTGACAATTTAACCTTCATAATGTTGCCACTTATTTAATTATATAATTCAGACCACTTGGCGACCACTAGTTAACTTAATTACTTAATCTTAATCGTCCTTTCAATGATAGTAAAGTCCTGTGGTTCTCCAAAAGACTAAATAGCTTTTCCGCAACTATACTTAAAAATATTCTGCATCAAATCAGGACAGTAAAACTAAATTCAAATTACTCTGATGTGTAATATATCTAACCTCCACACGCTGTAGGCATGTCTATATTATATTAACATTTACATTTAAGGTCAATAACCCTAAATCATTCCATCTATTCCGACCGCGATTAATAAATCAAGAGCCATTTGAGTTTATTAATAGTGTTTTTATTATTTATAGATGTTTAACTACTTGCCAAGTAATTATAGGCAATCTTAAAATGATATAAAATGATATATAAAATGAACAACTCCTGTAGATACATTGCTGGCATAACTATACTAATATCACAAGGTTGACGAGTTTGTTTGTTGGTTTGATTAACATCTTAGAAAGTATAGGTCTAATTTGAATAATTATTTCAGTGTTACATAGTCCAATTATCTATGAAATTATAATAGACTATTATCTTAACGCGAAGACCAAAATATTTCAAAAACGGGGGAAAATTATTCCTTTTTATCGACTTCAAAAAAAAGGAGGAGGTTCTGAATTCGTCGGAATCTTTTTTTTATGTATGTTCAGGAATAATTTCGTCGTTTATGAACTGATTTCACAAATTATTTTTGCATTGGAATAGGCATAGCTTACAGGTGGTCCCATCGTCATCATGTCGGGATCTGATGATGGGATCCCAAGGAAATCGAGGGAACTCCTCAAATATCATAGGCACAATTGTCGCGATTTGGGTACTCGGAATAGTTTTTCTTTGAAGTCGGTTCCTTTTTGTTAAAATTATCAGAGCTTCCATTGCGTGCACTGCTTAAACTGCAATTTAAGCTTTGCAAAATTCAATAGATTTAAATATGAAAGAATTGTTTCCCTCTAAAGACTTAAAAAAAACGTACGCGACAGCATGTTTATCTTTTAAAGTTGACTTACCTTCTTTATGGTAAACGTTGTTCACAGGCAACATGAGACGCAGACTAGTTCCAACTAGGTTGCGCAGGTCAGCTATTTAATTAAATAAACATTTCGGACATCTTACACACAACGCCACCTAGTACCTAGTAGTAAACTAAGCAGAGCTTGTATTATGGGTACTAGACAACTGATATAAATACATGAACATATTTTTTTTAGTAAATACATACACATTATACATAGAAAACACCCAAACTCCGAAACAAATATTCGTGGATCACACAAATATTTGTTCGGAACCGGGAATCGAACCCGAGACCTCAAACACAGCAGTCACATACCCTTGCGCAACCGAAGAAGTCAAATAATGAGAACTAAGGTACTTAAAATCAATTTAGCATTATATGGATTAAGATAAGAAAAGGAGGCCTAAATAAAAATTTCTCAAAACTTTCATAATACTAATGACCAACAACTGGTCGTTACTCGTTAGTTAACAAATAAATGCTCAAACATAATGAAATTTATACTTTAATGCTATCTTCTACATTCATTTATCTTGAAAAAGTTCGTTCAATTGGAATCGTTGACTGACAGCAAATGAAATTTCGATAAATGCCATCGATGATTAAATCCTATTTTTAGCTTACTCTACAAAGCGGGGGGTTTTTAATATTATTGGTCAATTGAAATGTAAACCTTCAGATGTCGATTCAAGGGCGGGTAGATTTTTTTACAAACTCTGTACCGATACCTTGTAGACTTCCACAACTTAGGTACCTCCCAACTCTAGTATAAAAGGAACTTAAAAATGCTAAAGTATAATATTATATACTGGTATTTCTCCTTAATTTACCAGCGTATTTAATCATATTTATGTTGATGTTCATCCTCTTTCATACACAAATTAATTTTGAATGGAGATGAATTTTCTTTATAGTTAATTATTTTTTGGTAATTCGTTTAACTTTTCAAAGTTATTTTAGTAGGTACTGGCTTTTGCCAGCATCATCATCAACAGCCTTTAACAGTCCACTGTTAGACATAGGCCTCTCCTTTGAAAGGAGGTTTTGGCCTACTATACCACGCTGGCCAGACGGGTTGGTAAAGGGTTTGTTTCAAGTTTTCCTTCTCTTGGCAGTGATGTTAGCTTCTTATTTATGCTTATTTAGTTTAACTGCTTTAGTCGCCTCTTACGTCACCCATGAAATGAATAGGGGTGGTGACACTTTGTATTCTTAATCCGTCACCACACGCCAGCATATATGTCGGTAATCGCATCACCACATCTTCGGGCCGGTCTCGCACTCACCATCAAAACACGACAGCACGAATACTGTCATGTTAGGTTGGTCTTCTGTGTGAGAGTAGTAGCTCCCTGGTCGGACCGGCCCGTTCGTGCTGAAACCAACGTGGCTCTATTGTACTAAACTACGCATACTATGGTAATCATTATAATAGGTTATTATAGTACGCTTAGTTTAGAATGACATGACCTGCCGTGTTTGAGGTATCTATTGCTCATATTATGATAAGAATAGGTATATACTCGTACTCGTTAAGTTTGGCATCAAATTTTATCGATGAGTATTGCCAAAGTTAATGCTTAAAGCCTCTTTTGTCGAACTAATATTTAAAATGATAACATTTTGATTAAAGATTTCAAATCACTTGATTTGCATCGCTTTTCATTACTTGGCGTGCCCACATTACACAAATGTCATTATCCGTTGGTAACCTATTTGACGAGCTACAGACTATGTGTCTATTACTGTACATACATTATGCCTCGTTTAATACCACTAACGGAATTGGTTATCAAATGCCATATTACTCTTGTAGTAAGTACATCGTTAGCAAGCTGAACACGAACTCGAGGGTCATACGTTGGGACCATCGTTAAATGGAGATTGAATTAGAAAGTAATTGTGTTCTTGCCAGGTTCGAAAATAATTAATTTAGTGTTTTTATGACTTGGGTATGTATAAATGTTGGATCGGAACGTAATAGTATGAGTGGAAAGAAACGTGGATTGACGAATGACAGGTGTGAGGCATGACAATTTGAGTGAAGAGATGACGGATGAGGTTAGTCTAAGGAGTGAAAGAGACAGTAAGAAAATGTTTAAGACGGTGAAGACTAGCTAAGACGTATTTTTTAAAGAAGAAAATAAAACCAAGATTTATAGAAGTAATCCACTCTTTTATTCGACTCCCACTTCACACGTATATGAATAAGTCATGGTGTTTAAAAACCATTTCGTAATCGACTATATTTTATGGTATATGTTAGATGATGCAAAACTAAGCCTGGCTTACATACACATTCACACTTGTCGTGATTTTAACACGTCCTAATCAGACACAAATAGAATGTAAAGGAAAACGAGAGGTTGAAAGTATGCGAAAACCCCAAAGACCGACGCCAGGGGTATTGACTTGAATGCTATAGAAATCAAACCACTTAACAGCGTAATGTATGAGGTATGGTAGATTAACAATCTGATGATAAATAATAATAATCGAGATGATAATAATCGAGATTTGCTACTTCTATAACATGTTTTCCTAACCCATAAACCAGCTTTAAAATTTGAACATATAATTTGAAGATATTCTTCCAGAAAGAAACGAATATAATAAGGTTAGACCCTTTGGGATGGTTTCTATAGCACATAATATTAATAGAAATAAACAATTATCGGATTCCTAACTGAAATCTAATTGCAAAAGAGATAAAATATCGTATAGAAACGATAAAGCCCGATTTCCACCGCGAGCGGAACGGACCCATTAATGACTCCTTTTACCTCGCAGTACAAAACTGCATACATGTGTTTCCACCAACAAAGAGTTGATTCATTTCTCATTTTCCGTTCGTCTCGCTCCGCCGAGTCCGCTCTGTCATTATCCGTTCGCAGTGGCAAAACTCTTTGTTGGTGGAAATGCAAACCTATTTTGTTTAAAAGGAGTCCGTTCCGCTTACCATTTCTCGCTCATTACCCTTTCGCGGTGGAAACCGGGCTTTAGTGCTAGGAGATCATCTTTCAATGTATTAGGAAATGTCATTGATCCACATGACATCATGTCATATGCCAGGACTCAACTTTAAAATCTTTCAATGTTACAGTCTAACACTCTTCTAAAAAACCAATTTACGTATTGATTGCAGTATTTTTCTTTTAGAGTAATTATTTCTTAATAATAACAGCTTGGCAACGAGTTTGACCCTGAAAATTATACTCTTCACCTGCAAAGTAGTTAACCTCTTTTGGAAGGTGTCCTTTGAACCTCTTTGAAAGAGAATAACCACTCATTATGTGAGGAGTACTTTGCCCCTAATGGTTAATTAACTTAATTAAGAAGTAAACAACTTAAAGCCTCAGTCTAATGAATATACAAATTAGAATGTTATTGGTCTTAATTATATAAGAAAGATAGTATTTCAAATAATTGTGTATATGAAATTTTTAATGTGTGGTTATGTTATGAAATTAAAACGTATTAAAAATGAACTTATAATAATTTTGTTATTTTAAGTTTATGTAATACTTTCAGTAAATGTGTTAAAATAATATTATATATATTAGAAATGGTGCTATTAATACTCGTAGATTACAATATTTTTTTTCAATAAACATTGATAAAAGTATACTTTCGGTCCTTGATGTAATGAACATACATAGTAACTGTTATTGGGTAGTCAGTTTCCTTAAAAAACTAGTTGTCAGTATACAACTAATTCAATCTTCGAATTTCAGTTCAACCTCAGGGTTGCAGACGTTCGATGATAGTTGCTCCGTGTAAAAACTGAAATTCAGGTAATACCGGTTGAAGTAGTAGCCTACCCCAATTAATCTTGGGAATAATAAAGGCTTGAGAAAAGAACATAAAAATATTTTATTTGAAAGGACATAAAGACTTGCAACGAAATTGTTTCTCAAAACGTTTTTATTTGTCAAAGCAGTACAGTACAGTTACAGTTTTGTTTTTAAGGTAAGCTTTAGCTCATATGCTGATTTGTTTACGCTTTGACCAATTTAGAAACTAGATTTGATAGTACATCTTTCCTTCCTTTATGATGTCAAATATTCTGCAGTATTGCCATATGAATTTAAAAAAAACATGAAAAAATTGTTAAATGTGTGTCCGGCCAAGCATAGAATAGGAGTTAGTAGTCACACATAATGGCACGTGGATTGAAAATCGTGTGTAAAAAAAAACTAACAAAGCCAGGGAAACACCGCCTTCTTAAACGGTATTACACTTAGAAGTATGACGTCTGTTACAGAACTAAGATTTAAGTTGATGAATTGAACTAAAAACTTGTAATTTACACTGGTTCAATGGCTTTACATACTTAGGGCGTTTGTTAAAAAGTATTTTAGTACATATTCCAATTACTGATTAAGGTGAAACCTAAGACTGTTACAAAGCTCTTTGCAATTGGCGCTGTAACCTGATATAATTACAAATTAATATTATCAATCTTTTTTATTAGAAAATACTACAAAGTAATTATATGTAACCTATTACATTTATTTATACTTATCTCAAGATGCGAATCCATAAATACACGGTTACGAACGAAATAGGGTCGCACCTCTGCGGAGTGCTGAACATGTTAATAGACGTTATTATCGAATAAAGACGCTTAAAGCGGATTATAAGGTCAAGATTTCGTAGCCACAACATATCTTGCCGGCTTGCGTGAGGACGTATGGCCTTACCGTCTCCTGAGAAGAGACCCGAACCTTGCAGTGGGATATAGGTTTGTTGATGATGCAAGTGTTATTATATCAAAAAAATACGTACATTGTTATATTAGGTATCATGGGTTTAATTTATTTCTCCATTGTCGGCATTTGGTGGAACTTGTTAAAATAGACTATTGAAACAAAACTCACTTGTACTTTTATACTACTACTAATTTATACAACAATTACCCTGTTTCTGAAAGATCTTTTCACACCAACACACCATTATTACTGTGTACTTACAGTTGTTAGGTTTTAGATGTGAATAATTTTAAATATTCAGTAACTTTTGACATTGCCGAAATGGTCAGGTATTTTATTTAATATAAAAATATCATGTAATGTAAAAATATCAGGTATAAAAGTGAGTTTAATTTCAAGAATATAATGGGTTTTGTTATACAATACGGACTGGGTATCGTAACGTGTTAGTTAATTTGGGCTCTATTTACTTCTATGATGAGATCTATTTCGCCCGATATCTCATTTTTAAAACGATTCAAGCTTTCGAAAGACCATCCCTACTAATATTATAAATGCGAAAGTAGCAGGACAGACAGACAGAGGTCTGTCTGTCTGTCTATCTGTTACGCTTTCACGCCTAAACCACTGAACCGATTTTGGTGAAATTTTGGTGAATTTTGAAGATAGAACTGAACCTGAGAAAGGACATAGGCTACTTTTAGCCGCGACAACCGACATACACGCGGGCGGAGCCGAGTACATATTATTATAATTTACAGTAGCTAGTAGCAGCACTAGAGTACTTAGAGGCTGCTGGTGTGATAATATACAGAAATAAATAAAATTGGAGCGTCTATATGTAATATCAAATGAACAGTTTTTTTTACTAAATGCACATCAAAGTATAAATTTCAAAAAAAATGTCTGTCTGTCTGTTTGTTTTTTCCGGTTAATCTCTGGAACGGTTGGATCGATGACACAAGGAGTAACTTGTAAGAAGGCTAATACTATAACCGCGCGTAACACCGCAGGACTCAGCTAGTCCTAAATAAAAGTTTGAAGCCAATTTTTATACAACTGAAGATATTTACGAAAAATAAAAGTTTCTAAATGGATGAAACGACTTCGTCAGAATTAGAATCTATTCAACGTAGTAATTGCAACTCCACCACCTCCTCTTCTTATTCATAGGCTAATAGAAATGCATAAGCAATATAATTTCACACCATTCATCTCGTTGAAATTGAGGTCTTTCAACTTTTCAAACTAGTGAAAAATACTAAACACGTATTAATTTTTCTTTTATAACGGAGAAACTATATTCTTAATAATATTATAAATGAGAAATTAACTCTGTCTGTCTGTCGCGCTTTAACGCATAAAAGTACTGAACCGATTGAAATGAAATGTGGTTCACAGATAGTCTAGAGCTTGAATAATAAAATCGGCCAAGTGCACGTCAGGCCACGCACAGGAAAGGGTTCCTCACTCACCCATAGTGGTGCGTGGATTTCAAATCATACCCAATAGATCATTGTTATGTTTACATAGTAATGCGTTAATTTTGTATGACGTTTTCCAAGTGAGCGCATTTTACCAGTTAAGCCTCTATAACTCCTGAACTAACAAAGTCATCTAATCCGTTATAGTTTTCCTTCAAAGTTCATTAAATCAACCACCATCACAAATTTTTTCAATTTTTTTGAGCCAGCCGTTTAGCTTTTAGAGGGGGGGGGACGCCCTGTATTTACAAAAAAGTGCCCTTTAAAGTGGAATTTCTCGCAAACAGATACCTAAATCAAAAAATCGTCTTATCCCCAAATAAAAATATTTTTCATAATTTTATTGTAGCATTTTGTCAACGTAATTACAACACGTATTCATACAAAATTTCATCTTTCTAGCCCTTACCGTTTGGACGGTAAGTCGAGGAGTCCGTCCTCGACTTACAGTCCAAACCGGACGGACAGACGGACATGACGAATCTATAAGGGTTCGAAGTCATAAACTTCGGATCCTTAAAAACGACATAAAGTACTTGTTATCGCGATAACCGACATAAACTCGAGAGCCGCGGGACATAAACTAGTAGGTAATTCCATATTTATATTATTCAATGCATAATTTATAACTCAAAGTCTAGCCTGTCATCTTCTATCATCTTCAAAGTACCTAATTCAAGATTAAGCATCGTACCGTGATGAAAGTTTCAGGCTGAATTACGACAGACTAATAGGCGAAAGATGCTTGGTTTACTAAGCGGGTAGCGCGGGGTTGGCTTAAAGGTCTGGGTCTTAAAGCTGTGGTCACGATAACAAAACGGAAAAAACGCAGTGCATTTTAACTTTAACTCGAAAATTGTTAAAGAAAGGAGGATTACGTCGATACAAATAAGGGAAATAAGGAATAGGGGGTTTTAAATTTAGAAGAAAACAGAAATTTCGTAATACCATTCCGAGCCGGTGAAGTGAAACTGCGGCTTGCGGCCATCATGGTGGGGATGCTCCCGTTCCGCAACATGATTTCCACCATGATACGGAGCGAGAGCGCGTGAAACTCCGCCGTCTCCTTCTGAGAGCAAGCTACGCTTGCGGAAGAGATAGCGGAGCGAGACCGGGAGAGGTTCAGAACTCTCCCGGTCCGCAAGACCCGTACCAGATACCGCAGACGACTCGAGCGTTAGAGATCGTTATCCAATCTCTGTCCTCCAAATACACAAGCCTAAGGTTGACAGATTAGGCCATCTCTCACCCTAGTAGAAGCAGTTCCGGTTGGTGACGCGAGCGCTACAAGAAGCGCGCGTCCTTTCTTTTGGGCAGAAAAGAAACAGGGGACCATTTACTTGTACAAGCCGTAGGGGGGCCCCGAGGTACGTGGTTTGGTTAGTTGGTTCCATGCTTTTTTTCTTTTACGTCTGGAAATTATCTCGGACCTTCATCCCGCCGGGGTTTTCTATGCGACGGGGCGGTGTGTCGGACTCGAACCGATTATAGAATCTTATGCGCTTCAATTTTAGGATGAGTCCAGGGTGATATCTCCTTAGAGACCTTCTGGACCCCTCCCAGTCAGTTCCAGTCTAACATAGCCACCAACTGGTGGTATACGGGGGGATTTCTGCACAGATAAAAAAAAGAACCCCTACAAACTTACAAACACATCTTTCTAATATTTAGTTTCTTTTACAGCAATGCAACATTATTATAAGAAAGAAAATATGAAATTCACTTTTAAATTTCTGAAATCATAAAACCAACTTTTTCGATACGTGAAATATCCACCCCATTACCGTAAAAGACATTTCACGAATCTCAACTTGGAGAAGAGACGGGGTGAACGACTTTTCCGTCCTTTGTGACTGAGACGTTACCTAGAAACCGCAACTCTATTAGACTTCAGTTAACAATAAGGCTGTATTATTTCATAACATGTAGCGGTGGCATAGCGGAGAGAAAAGCTATGTATAAGCGATTATGTTTATAAGCATTTTGTGTGAACCGAATGAATTCGCAAATAAGTCTCAGTTTGTTTTAGTAAATAACATTTTTTGATCTGAATGTTATCATAATTTGTATTTAGTAAAGATGTTAGAATATATTCTATACATAATAAATTTATTATCAATATTTATGTACATACATACACACATCGAAGCTTCGTAGAAATTTACTAGTGACTACTACATTTCGTATTTCAATTATTATTAACATATTATTCATAAGTTATAACCTTTTTAAGTGCAGGCTATATTTTAAAGTATATTAAATACAAATTAAAATAAGACAAAGGAAATCGATAAAACCTGTTTCAAAAACCTCGTGATTGCCATAAAAAATGGGGAAACAATCAGCTTTGTAAAAGTAATGGAATCGCTACCTTATTTAGATTTGCAGACTTTTGAATTTCATAACAGAAAGTCAACTTGAATCATTTTAATGTACTTGTAATGTGGTTTGGAAATATGAAAATATTTTCTATTCTTTTTGTTCCATTAAATTTTTTGAGCGAAGTTTAAAGACTAAATTATGACTATTATGAGAGCACAAATTGATTCAATTAAAAAGTACGGGGAGATGTGTTGGAACGTTCTGACTTGCTTAAAACTGATTTATAGTAAATCATAGCCGTTGAAAGTGTTACAGAATATGTGGTGAGATATTGATAACGATAATATGACAAAATAATGGAATGTGTTTATCTCTGAACGTCAAATATTTTTACTCAAATTATTAATAACCTCAAAGACATACACTCGAGAGTTGCTAAAAAGAAAATCTCATTTCAAGGCAAACTCCGTCACCGCTCAGGTCAATAACCGCAGCAGATAGTGATGTGATAAAATCATTTCTTAACACTGCTAACTTTTGACGTATCGTTTTGTAAATAGTAGTCGTTGATATGTAGAAAAGCCTATCAATTATGGCTGGGCTTTGTGGCCTCATTAGTTACAAAGTAGCAGGCTCTGAAGTCAACTTTTCTCGGTACTCAGATCGATTTACAGCTTGCTATTACAGTGCCATTGTAAGACAGCTCACATGCTCATTGAGATTCTAGGGAAAGATAATCGGGTGGTGGAGAAGCTGACGCTACGGTTTGAAACTGAAATTATTTTTAAATTTATTATAGGTATGTATTAATTACGTGAAGCAAAAGTTTGTACCCCTTTTTACGAATATTACGCGGACGGAGGAGTATAAAATTTCGCACACTCATTGTTTATATAGAAAAGGAGTGCAGAATGCTACTTTTTTATTATGCTTAAAAACACATTAAGTCAATAATATCGGGCAGTGGCCCACCAGGCATGATCGCCTCGCCTGGTCGGAGGATCCTCCCTTTGTGTTGGAGTTGTGGACTTGAGTTGTTGTATTTACAAAAAAAAGTATGTTAATGTACTTAAGTCAGTTATCTAGTTAGTACCCATAATACAAGCCCTGCTTAGTTTGGGACTGGACGGCGTTGTGTGTAAAATAATAAAACATGACACACATACACACACACACACGCATAGATACTCTTTTGTCAAATTAACATTGTAGCGTACCACTAGTAGGTATAATAATAATACGTGACAAAAAATATTTGTACTAGATGGGTAATGATAATTTTACACATCTTACACGACGAGGTCTGATCCCAAAATAGACTGAACCTTTATTAGGGTATCAGTCTACTTATTAACGAGATACCATAGGCTCATGAAAGTTTTCATCAACTTAAATTTAAGAGGCCACTTAAAGAGAGTCTTAGAATACGTTCTGTTCCGTTCCTAAGTGTTTCGATGTTTCTTAAAATGGGGACTTTTAGGAAGGAGACGGTTTAAGTATAATTATACTTGAACCGACTGGTGATTGGTATAAACGGACATCAGTCCAGTCTTTTCACCAATCAAGTTTTACAACGTGCCCAACGTTACCTACGACATACCCACCTTCTTTATTCGCTTTACTCATACCAATTTATCTCCTTCCTTAATCTCGTCTGAAAACAATTAAATATCTAAAAAAAAAAGAATGCAGGAATAAAAAAAATGAAATCAATCTGCTTTTATTTCTTTTACGGCCAGTGTCAATTACGAGAATTTTTATTGCACGACACAAAATAAGTACTGTTATCTATATCTGTAAGAAAGACAAGCCTTCTATGTAGGTAAAAATCATCGACCTTTTCAATAGTTTCAGGTTACAGTAAACGCTCCCATAATTGAATATTATAAGTAATTCATTAGGTACGTGTAGTTACAAATTGTACATGGTACTTACAACTAACGCGAGTAAACATTAAGCAACGTCGATCCAACACGAGCTTTGGGGCTTGGGGCGCAAGTTTCGTAGTAGCCAAGTTGTATGTACAAAGCGACATGGTTCCATGAATAACTGAAATAGCTAATTCTGGTGTAGTTAGGAATTTACTTTGTGGATATAAATGTCAATCAGCGCTTTGCACAGAGACTACTAGTAACTTGTTAAAACATTAAACATTTATTTTGTATCTTTTCGTATACATTTCTAAATAATTAACAGATTTGATTCGTGGCAAAAGTAGGTGATTACTATTTCTGATGGTTTTTGTTCATCTTTGTATGGAATTTATGTCATGCCCCTCTAACACAAAGAAAAGATCCTCCGATCAGGCGAGGTGATAAAACCTAGCGCGTCGCGGCTCAAAGGTGGATGTTAAGAAGTTATATGTGTGCTAATCGGCGCGAGAATTTCTATATCACGATACAGTATTATAGTTACTTAGTTATTTAGTGTGTCTTCGATAGATGGCGCTGTAGTAAGGTTTTGTTGCCATGTGTGGAAGTCGATTTCGACTCGATTTCCGTGTGGTGACGGATTAAGAATACAGAGTGTGACACCCCTATTCATCCCGCGGGTGTCGTAAAAGGTGACTAAGGGATAAACTACGCAAGGCAATATCCGTCTGGCCAGCGTGATTTACTAGGCCAAAACCTCCTCTCCAACGAGAGACCTATGTCCAGCAGTGGATTGTTAAAGGTTGTTGATGTTGATGATGATGTGGAAGTCGACACAATGTATGTTATCTCAGAACTACGTCATGATTAATTATATTACTTTCTCTTATTCTAATCAGTTTAAAAAAAGTTGTATAGTTTTTGGCGCCCATCATTCAATTATTTATTCTGTTTTTATAATATTTATATTTTAATTCTACTTCTTCTTGTTGTTCCTCTCCAATTACTGAAGATTGGACATCAGCCCTGAAAACCTCGCTTTGTCCCTGGCGAGGTGAAAGAGTTCCGCGGCGCTCTTGACTCCGGTCCACTCGCGGATGTTTCGAAGCCACGATTTTTTTCTACGGCCTACTCGACGTTTCCCCGCAATTTTGCCCATCATAATGAGTTGCAGTAAATTGTATCTCTCGTGTCTGAAGACATGACCGAGGTAGGCAACTTTTCTTGTTTTGATGGTCTTCTTCAAATATTTTAATTATTCTAGTTTTTTTTGGTAAAACACAATTATTTTCATATTTTCAAGTAATCTTTTATAATACCTCAATAATACCCTTTTCGGTAAGCTTTGATGTTTGCCAATGTCATAATAAGCTCCTCCTCTTTCTTGCAAAATAATTCAATTTTTAATTGTAACATAGAACCTTTAAAGGTAGGACGACATTGAGTTCCTTTCTTGCATGAACATGATATTGTGCGTAGCGTAGGTGGACGTTGACCCTAATTACTACACAATAACTTGACTCCTTGTCAACAATATCAACTAGGAAGGTTGGTAAACAATTTAATTGAACGCTAACTGCGATATCCTATACCTAGGTTGTGTAATATTTTAGAGCCAGGTTAGCGTTGTTTGTAGACTGTTTTGGATTTGCATACATTCGATTTCATGCACATTTTAATGTTATAATCAGTATTCAGGTCAGAACGATAAAGAATTTATTGATATGAAATTAGTAAGTTAGACAAAACCATTCAACACATAATAATATTGTCACGTTAAAATCTTAGCTTGTGTATAAAAGGATCACTGCTTAGTACTAAAATGAACAGAAGCGGCTCGTTTCTAAGAGATATTTTAACCGAGATTGACACATTAGAAGAAGCAATCTTAGCCAGGTCACTTTACAGACGGGTGATCACTTCTTAACATATCAAAAGCCCTCTGTGCCTCGGAAGAGCACGTTAATCAGTCGGTCCCGATTGTCATATTTGAATTTTTGGCAATCAGTACGGATAATTGGTTCCGTAAACAGCCTTATTACAAAATTGCAATATCGCCTACTACTGACTTGGTTATGAAAGTCTGAAGGCAGTCGCTAAACGTAAAAACAAAGGTCAGCCTTATCACAGTGGGCATAAAGCTGAACTCAATCTAATTTGTAAACAAAACTTGGACGAAGAAGATGCGTAAATAAGAAGAGCCCAAGCCAGGGAAGGATTGCAGAATGGAGCACACATTCTAAAATAATTCTCTGGCCTGGGTTTTCTTGTGTTGTTGTTTTGTTGTTCTTCATGCCTTGGAAGTAGCCTATGTCCAGCAGTAGATTGCAACGACCTGATGAAGATGAAGCCCTGCTACACAACAAAAAGCATGTGCAAAGTCACGTAAGTCTGAAGCAGTAATGTTCTAAGAATCTTATGGCTGTTTTCACTAACGCAAGTTAAATTTGTGTGGCCAAAAAAGTGGACCGTTTCAGTTGAAGAAAGTTAGCTAACCCTTAGTGACTGATATGCGTTATCACCAACTTTTAGGAGACACTTAAGTGCTTATATGTCTCTTAAAATTTGAGGACTACTTTCCTTAGGGGGCTCTTACTAAGGAGATGGTTTAGGTATAGTTGGTAGAAACGGGTATGAGACTTATTTATAAATCAGTTCTTACTTTTCTTTTCATTTTCTTTACTTTTCTTTAATTTTCAGTCACTTATATTCCAAATTATGATCTATCACTATACCAAATCACATACGTATCCGTTCTAGTGTGATACTTCAATGCCTTTCTTACAGTTCCGTTTATATTATTAATAGGATTAGTATACAATTACTTATTTGGACTTAAATGGACAGGAAAATACAACTACATGTTCCATGAATGTAAATGTTCATTCATAGCTCATTCAGTTAGCAGACATTATGTAGGTCAGTCTAATGGGGCCGCGCTGAAACGAGTGCAGAGTACTATTTCATAACGTTCCTTTTGTTTTCACACTACACAGACTTGCTATAGCCCGCCAAAATGTATTAAAGTCTTAAAATGCGAGGAGAATTCAGAATAGAAAATAACGTAAATTTGATTTATCTGATTGCGTTCGTAAAATTCAAGAAGGTAAACGCGACACTCAACTTTTTATTATACAAATACAAAAAAAAATTGTTTCAAAAAACTAAAATTGAATGATTCTATTCATCTCATCTTCATAGTCTTTATTGTTCCCAAGATTAAGTGGGTCAACTACTAGGTCAATTGGTTTTACCTGAACGTCGGTTTTTCCACGTAGCGATTGGCATCGGACTAAAGGATTCTTATATTTTTAATATACTCTATCTATCCATCTGATCTGTTAAGATCGCACAGAAACGGTTTTTGTGGCTAATCTTGGCGGAGACCTTTGTGAACCAATGGAGGTTTTACGAAGGAGGCGATAATTATCAAAATCTATGGATCGTCTGATTATTTTCGGAACATAATGATATTTGATTTGGCATCAATATTCACTTTTGACTTTACAACTACTTTACCCACACAAAAAATAAACTCAAAAATACTTAACTAGAATTTATATTTTATTGTTTTATGTACATTATTAGTTATTTAAATTATTCACCAACAAAATTTACTTATATAACTTGTTTAACTACAAAATGTTGCTTTTGGTAGCTGAATTTCGAGGTAAAGTTGCTTATTTTGAGAGCCCGAGGTCGTTTAAAAGTTTCAGTTATAAATATGTTACGGAGCTGACCGCAGAAGGAGATACACTACAAAGAGCATACTGTGTTGTTTGTTTATTTATTTTAATTTTATTTTAAAAAGTAAAAATTAGGTCTTTAAATAGTCGTTTTCATTTTTGTCCTTTATTTCTCCTTTATAAGTAGTTTTGGCGATTTAGCATAATTGTCATAATAACAGTAATTTCATTTAAATAGTTTATCGATTCACAAACTCTATTTTCTTATGGCATCATTATCTTCTTCCCCTCTTTCAAAATATATTTAGAGTCAATGCAATAATAGTTTTTTCTTCATGTCCTTCTATCACCCGTCATTTCACTTCTCACACTTCCTTCTCGGACATTTCTTCCTTTACGGGAATGAAACGAACTTTCATATTATAGCAAAGTGGCCAAACCAAAGCTTTGGTAGACTCCGATCTCATTTCATTCGATGATATGAATTGCGTACTAACATTTCTCCACAACCCTAATAAGCGAAGTATCAAAAACCTTTAATGAAAAAATTTACGAACAATCACAATTCGATAATATATATAACGTTATACTCCACTTCAACGAACAACATTAAATTGAGTGAAATTCTAAATATAGATCGTATAAACATTGCAGTAAATAATGTTTGCAGACACGCTTTCAAAATGGCGCGCGACCTATATTTAGCGGGACGTCGACTCTTGACCCCGTGACCTCGCCTTGCCTTGCATCTTTGTTGACGAAATGTGTCGATATTACTTTCTTCGCTTTCTGTGAGCCTGGTACTTATTGATTCTTGAGTCTGCTTTTGTAAATGGAGCTAGCTAGCTATGTTGATAAGAGAAAAACTAGCTTTTATATGCTTACTTACATAAGTCACATTTGTTTTAAAAATACAATATATTGAGAAGCTATCATTATATGTTCATATTACTTAAAAATACTTTCCTAATATAAAAATTTGCAATACAAAAGTTTGTTTCAAAGCAGACAACAATTACCGGTACTCTAAAATTCACCCGCAATTCAAGAACATCAAAAACATGCGTCGTATTGACCCCCTCTTTAGTGTTTTTGAAGTCGGTTAAAAATATTTAAGTACATTAGTTATTCTGTATTGTAAAATTTTACTGCAAATTCATTACTAGGAATTCATAAATTCAAAGAACGGATAACAATATAACAAATTAATGCAATGTAGATTCATTGAGGTTATGTATGTATGAATCAGGCGGTGCCTTGCAAGCTCTTTGTGCTCGCGCATAATACTCGCCAAGCCATTACTGTAGCCCTGGTACCTCCAGCGCATAATGCGTTACGTGTATGAAGTATTTTAGTTTTTATTTTTTTGCTAAAGTGCACTTCAGATTTCCATTTAAAATTATAACTTAAAAATAATAATAATTAATAGCTTCTGGCTTTTAGGTGCGCCTCTGTCAGCTTGCATTTCTGTTCTTTCCCATGATTCAAGACATCAGAGATCAGATGTCATTTGTAATGACATTAAGACGAAGACAATAAAACGATTATTCGCCGATTTCTACTGCTTGCTATGGATTCGATCCCCAAATAGACCACATTATCAATTAGGTCCACACTTTGTTTCAGAAATGGTTGTTCCGAGTACTTATGTCCTTTTCAAGAAACGTTTGTAAAGACCTTCGCAACACAAGATACAATTCTGGAAAATTTTAAAAATATAATAAAAAATATACTTTCTTTTTATATATTTAAGCCTACTAAAGTGACTCTACTCTGCTTGATAGATAGCATGAGTAGAATCCAAGAGCCTACTCTTGTCACCATCATCATAGAGAGTGCAGGCAATGCAGCATGGTGACCCACACTAGGGCGGGCTAGTGAGATGCTTCAATGCTCACACTCACACACACACACTGCTCACACTCACCAACGAAATATGAAAACACGAATGCTGTCATTTTTAGGTTGGTCTTCTGTATGAGGGTATATAGTACCGCCCCGGTTAAGTCGGCCCATTCGTTCTAAAATCAGCCTGGCTCTAGTATGCAATTGGCTTAGCGGTAGAAATAGAAAATAATAAAAGTGACATTTAGTAACAAGGAAGTGATATTTCCAACTTATATAAATTAACCTTGAAAATGTAATTAAATGCTGTTAAATATAACATTTTATTTTATTTATACAAATAACATTAAAAGTGTGACGTTACACCTTAACAATTTCCTACATTAAAAAAACCAATCTTCCTTATTATCGCATGACAGATTCTATGCTATTTTACAACACTTCTTCAACTTTCTTAATAGGTATTTGGGCAACAGAGCTTTGCTCGGTTACTACTATTTATTGTAGCATAGATAATGCTATGAGTTATGCGAAAGAAAAACGCGTGAATGCTCGAAAATTCAAATGACAAATTTCTATGAAATCGTTAGAATGTTTCTGAAATAACAGAAACAATTTTTACACATAAAAATATACAAAAATTAGAAAATATAAAGATATTCGATAATTAATCTTTATACAGCCGAATAAGGTAAAGGTAAGGCTTTCGAAAGTGATCACTATTTACCAAACTCCGAAACAGGCAATGCTAGCAAGCTTCGTATAAAAATAAATTCACCACAGTTTATTTTGGTAGCTAGAGGTAGAAGTAGCATGCGACCCAGATTATTAAAACATGACCCGAGTTGACCTCTTGCCCTAGGTCATACTCCTGCCAATGACAGACCTATCTCCTCAGATATCCACTCACTTATGAGATGCTAGTATCGGATTACATAATACAAACGTCTTTTAGCAACGAGTGTTTTATGAGACAATGGATCATTGTTTTCTAATTATCTGAAGTATAAGTATCGTAAAGAAACGTGGTCTTTTTTAGTGTATTTTAGCATCTGGTCCAATATTCCAATATCTAACACCTGTCTGACGAAACTTTGTCAGTTCATTTGTGTTTCTAAAAGAATTGATAATCCCCGTTTTTACATCATATTTAATTAATGCACGGCTTCTAATGGTTGTACCGTGATGTTAATTATACTGTAAACTATTTAGATGAATAAATTAACCAATAATAAGATTTTTTCTATTATAACCAGAAGTCCCTTGGATTAGCGTGTTGAACTGAACAAGCTATTCGGTTATGTAATATTATATAAAAATAAGACGACTACAAAATTAACTTATTCACACTTTCAGAAGAAAAATATAGCTGTATTTTAAGTATTTACTTATTTTAGGGCCCCTCTTCTTTTCATTTCTTCTTTCCATAGTAACAATTCGATTAAGTATTTATTAAAACACTAGTTTCAATTAATACTTAATCGGATTGCTACTAGTGTTGTACGTAACTAATACGGACAAATAAACAGAAATACTGAATAGACTGTAGGTATAATGTTGATTCCCAAACCAAGTTCCAGTTTAGACAATGGTTATTTCAGTTTGTTTTATTAGTTCAGCAAACAGCGACGATTGCACAATAGATGTTCTGCTGTAATTGACGTTGATGGTAAATCTGTGTTCATTAGAGAGTTGGACGAGGCCGGTCGTCGACCTGAGCGAGCACACCGGATTACTTCGGGCCGAAGCAGATGTAATAACTAAATTGGAGTACACCCTGCCCTTTATGTGATAATTTTTGTTTTTTGTAGTTGAGCTGGAAGATTTAGAAGTAGTGCTTGTGTTCACTAGTCAAGTCTAATTGAAAGGTAGCAAAGTCGTACGTAAAAGATTGACTAAATTTCGTTTCATTTTGAATTGTAAAAATGGTGGGTACTTAAAGTTCCAATATCAATCCGAAAAGATGATGATAATTGTATACTTTTCTAGAGAAAAATTAGGTGCTAACTAATCCGAATAATAGGTAAATACCATATTTGAAGTGAATTGTATGCTGATTGCTGTGTCAAAATTTGAACTCTGTCGTACACAAACCAACTTAAAAAAATATGAATTTTTAAGATATTATTACATGGCGGTGATTCAGTCCCGTGCGTCGGAAAACAAGTTAATCCGTCGGTCCTGGTTGTCATGAACATCTATGGCAATCGTTGTTGGAAAGTCTGTGTTTTTTCGTTTTTTCAGTTTTCTTGCCGAACGTTTTTTACGTAGAACGGTATTCGTAAAATATATGTATACAAGTAGGTGTATATTCCTTTACTTGAGAAATAAAGTGCTTACAATAACATTAATTTATACTTTTATATGCATTTAATGAAAAACTGTTACTTTGTAATTACAAACAGTAAATTTCATTTTATTTATCTTTATAGATATGACGTGAAAAATTATAAGAGAAAATGTTCCCATGCGTTAAATTTATGGCGGTAAATAATATGCCATAGAGAGACAAAGACAGTTATTTCTTAGAGCTGATGACTAACTTTCCATATTTGTTGTAGGACAAAGAACCGTACGGGGGCTACGCAGCAATTTGTAATTGTATATGAATCATGCTGCAGCGCTGAGAATACTAAGAGACCTTGGCCGAATCCTAGCTACCTTACAGCACTTAACAGGAACAATGGACGATACTTCGAAGTATACTTCAGTACAATACTTATCTATACGAGTATTTAAATAAATAAAATTTAAAATTAAAAGGTACAACAAAATATTAGTTGGTCTAATGGTAAGCGTATGCGGCTGCTAATCAAGAGGTCTCGGGTTCGATTCCCGGGTCGGACCAAATATTTCTGTGATCCACAAATATTTGTTTCGGAGTCTGGGTGTTATCTATGTATAATATGTATGTATTTACAAACAAAAGTATGTTTATGTATTTATATCAGTTGTTTAGTACCCATAACACAAGCTCTGCTTACTTTGGGACTAGATGATGTTGTGTGTAAGTTGTCCAAAAATATTACTATGGGTATAGTAAAATCGATTTTGACGTGACTTTCATTGGCAGATATTTATGGTATAAGATGTAACTTAGACTAATTTTTATTAAACTATCTTCGCTTCGTGGCTTTACTTGCGATATACAACATTAACCGCGGATAACAACGCAGGACTCAATACTAGCATATAAATAAAGTTCCTCATAGATTATTCTTATTTTAAAATTTTTGTTTTACATATCTTGGATAGACATTATGTCAATTACACAAATATATCAGCAAATTTTATCTGATGACCCATCAAATATCGGTTTCGAATGCTTATGAATTGAACACCCGTGTGTTCAGATGGACACTAGAGGTATAAGTGGTATATTATCTTATTCAAATAATACTATCTGAAACTTTATAAGTAAGTGGTGAAATTGGCAACATAGGTTTTATTTTAATTATAGAAATATAGGTTTTATCTAAATTTAGAAGGCGAATGTTCACCATCTATTCACGATTATATTCACCGAACTGCGAGAGAAGGAGTATTATTGTCAAGAGCTTATAAAGGACACCAAATAGGCGATTATACAGTAAGGGAATCCGATCTTTGATATATACGCTAAAAAAGTAACCTTATTATGTGTTATCAAGCTTGAGTTTTATGATAATGACAGGGCACGACATAACGTGAGCCCAATTCATATCAAATTACGTAAGATTTCGTACAAGAAATGACCGCTGACACTGACAGACGGTCACTAAAGAACGTAGAATGAATGAAGAACTAACGATGAGAGTAATGTTCGTAAAAGTCAGTGTACTCTTCCAGTGAAATTGCTCATTTAGAACCGCCATTTTATTGTAATATCTGCATACTTTATGAAGCATTATTTACGAAACGCTCATAGACTAGTGGGAGCCAGCGTGGTCCCCATGCTATTGCCTTAACCCTCTCCTAAAAGTAGACACGAGCCACAGATTAATAAATTGCCCGAGCCCAGCAGTAGGGCGTTACGGGTTGTTGATTGACTACATATTTTAAAGACGGCAATGTCTTTTTCGTTGCAAGGCACTCACTGCGTTATCGATTTTATAATTTTTTTAGGGTTCCGAAGTTTATGACTCGGAACCCTTATAGATTCGTCATGTCCGTCCGTCCGTCCGTCATCGCATTAGCGTCCAAACGGCAAGTGTTAGAATGAAACTTTGCATCAATATATGTTGTAATTACGTCGACAAGTTGCTACAGCAAAATTATAAAAAACATTTTTATTTGGGGTACCTCCCCTACACGTAAAGTGGGAATGTTTTTTTTTCTCGCAGATACCCACCCCCTCGTGTGGGGTATCATTAGATAGGTCTTTTAAAAACAAAGGGTTTCTAAGTTTTGATTTAGCTATCCCATTGCGAGAAATTCTACTTTAAAGGGTACTTTTTTGTAAAACTGGGCTTCCCCCCCCCCCTAAAAGCTAAACGGCTGGCTCAAAAAATCTAGAAAAATTCGTGATGGGTGTCCAAATAATGTACTTTAAAATAATATCATTGACTTTAAAGGATAACTATAACGGATTAGATGACTTTGTTAGTTCAGGAGTTATAGAGGCTTAAGTTGTAAAATGCGCTTCCTTGGAAAACATCATACATACAAAATTAACGCATTAGTAAACATAACAATTATCTATTGGATACGATTTGAAATCCACGTACGATTATGGGTCACTGAGGAACCCTTTCCTGTGCGTGTCACAGGCACTTGGCCGATTTTTTTTTCAAATTTTTGTCATATAGGTTTTTTAAGTTCTTTATATTTATTTTTAAATGAGATATGTTCTTGTTCAGTAGCTGGACATAGACATTAGAATGGAGGACTTTATGAATGAAAATAAGTTAGAGAAAATTGACTACATTTTTTTTTAATTTATGAAGTAAAAATAGACGAACGATTTTGTGCAAGCTCGAAACTAAACGAAGCAATAAGTAATCACGCGAGTGTAACCGCGGTCAATAGCATGTTTACCATATAAACAAAGTTGTAAGTAAAGTAATACCTGTCTGTTATTATTTGAATAACAAACATATCGTGAACCATTGTATTACAATGTTTACCGATCATTAAGCAAAATACTGTTTTTATTTTAATGTAAAACAGTGAACAATATGATCACAATTGGTGTATGACACATATTCACACATTGAGTGAACATTGAGTCAATATAACACACTTGGAAAAATCGTTGCCTAAGTACTAATTCTTAAAAAGTTACAGAAATTAGGTACATACTGCTAGGTGGCGCAGCGATGTGCATGAGATATATTATTGGGGAGGAAGGCGGGCGCCGCCTTGTTTTTACAAAAAAATGCAGAAGCTGAATGACTTGCAAACGGGTACCTAAATAAACAAAACAGTTTCAGCAACCTCATAATATTTTTAAAAGGCCTATCTAATGATATCCCACACGATAAGGTAGACGCGATAAAAAATCATCCCCACTTTACGTGAAGGGGAGAAGCCCCAAATTATTATTTTTTTCGTAAATTTATTGTAGCACTTTGTTGACGTAACCACAACACATATTTAAAAAAAAAATCTGCTTTGAAGTGGTATAACTCGCAAACGGATACCTAAATCCAAAAACATAGGTCTTAGCAACCTCCCTTTTTATCCCCACTTTCCTTAAAGGGACGGAACCCTAAAAATATATTTTAGTGCTTTAGCACTTTTTTTAGCACTTTGTCAATGTGACTAAATAAATAAATCGAACTCACATTTATTTGGAAGATATATAATATAGACCTCAAAATATATAATAATAATAATAATAATAAATTAAGAAGAAACCGAAGGTTTTGTTTGTGCAATTATGGACGAAGTTATCATGACGAATAATTATCGAAAATATATCCTGAAGGATGGTACGGTTGACATATGTCGGGCATGTCACCGTCCCGGGGAATCTATCAGGCATATTATTTCTGGTTGTTCTCGTCTTGCTAACGGTGAATATTTGCACAGACATAACCAAGTAGCCAGGATCGTACATCAACAACTTGCTCTTAAATACAAACTTGTGAATTTGGAGGTGCCATACTACAGGTATGAGCCCGACCCAGTTCTCGAGAATGGTCGTGCTACATTATATTGGGATCGATCTGTTATCACAGACAGGACTATTGTTGCCAATAAGCCTGATATTGTGGTGATAGATCGATTAGAGCGCCGCGCAATGATTGTCGATATCGCTGTTCCTCATGACGAGAATCTCGTGAAGGTTGAAAAAGAAAAACAAATAAAATATTTGGATTTATCTCACGAGATTGTCGATATGTGGAATGTCGATTCGGCGATCATTGTTCCGATAGTCGTTTCTGTTCATGGTTTGCTAGCAAAGAGCCTCGACCAACACCTTAAGAGGCTCACGTTAGATGGCTGGATCAAGGGTCTGATGCAGAAGGCAGTTCTTCTTAACACGGCACGTATAGTGAGGAGGTTCCTGTCTTTGGAGCCCTAACCACCGGTTTCTTGGTCCCTGTACCCGAAGTCGGTGGTCTACTATTTTTTATATTTTTAAATGTATTTTTTATATTTATATTTAAAAATGTAATTAATATGTTTATTGACTTAAATAAAGAGAATAATAATAATAATAATAAAAACTTTATTTGTACAAACACAGCACACAAACCAAGTTTACATTTTGGTAATAGTTACACAAGACATAATATAGACCTAAAATTAACTGGTAACATTTGTAAGAAACGTCAAACGTCAATAAGTAATGACGTGGAATGTATGACGTGTCATTACATTAATATTTATACAAACTAAGTAACACTTACAATACAATTAATAAACTAAGCCCATAAGACGTCCCACTAAACTGTCCAATATTAGTTGGGGTTGTACGCTGTGTCTGGAACAAAATGGTTGGACACTCAGCGTTATTTGCAATGGGAATGAACCATTACAATACTGATTTTCAGTGCCCACCGTAACAGTCGACCCGAAGCCGATAGCTGCAGTTGCATCTTATAACTATAATACCTATACTTAAAAGATGCTTAAATATTATACTTTAATTTCAAGAAGTTGCAGTAATATACTTGGGTTTTGGTAAGTATTAATATTTGTAATTTACCTAGTAATTTGCAAATACCCACTTATAATAAAGCCAAGGTGCAGTTAAGCTAATGGGAATATCATTATCCTGTATTGTTATTTCAGGCACATAACCTTGAGAAATTCAATCAGCTGGACAAAAAGACAATAAACATAAAAAGAAAAAAAAATGAGACAAACAAAATTACATCAGAAATCACTATCTAAATCAGAAATATAAACTAAAATTTTAATTTCAACATCATACCAGGACACTAGGCTGGGAAGCAAGTTCATGTTTACACATCCTTTACACTCATGCTGGAAATATATTGTTGATGGGTCACAATCTATAGGTAAGTAGAAGTGGTCATAGCTTGTTGTTTTTGATGTTCTAGGTAGTACTTTCTTAATTTATTTCTAAAAGAGAATATGGATTTTAGGTCCCTTAGTGGCGGTGGTATTGTGTTCCAGCATCGTGTCGCTGCATATTTAAAGCAACCACGAAATGCTGCAGTTCTGTGTCCCGGTATGCTGAGTGCCCTAGCTGAAGGTCTGATGGAGTATGAGAAATGGTTATGTCTCCAGTCTATTTTCTCACTTAAGTAAGAAGGACTACCCTTATTAATTACACCAAACAGTAAGCTGGCTAAGTGCAGCTTTCTTCTGGCCTCCATCTTTAAAATGCTATGGTCATTTAAGTATGGTGTTACATGATGACGTCTGGGGATTTTAAAACAATAACGAGCACAAGCATTTTGAACCCTTTGTATTAAGGTTTTTGTTCTAGCCAGTAAACAAGGACCATATACCACATCACAGTAATTAAATTTGGCTAATACTAAAGTGTCCATTAGTTGTTTTCTAAGAGGTATACTAAGGTAGTCACGGATGTTATATAGAATTTTAAGTCTGTAGAAACAATTTTGAACCATTTTATTAATGTGAGCTTCAAACCTTAGCTCTGGGTCCATCAGCAGTCCCAGATTATTAGCTTCAGTTACCCTAGTGATTTGTTGTCCATTCAAAATAATGATAGGGTTGTTTTGTAGAATAGACTGGATTTGCCCCTTACTACCTAGTATCATAAACTTGGACTTTGCTGGATTTAAAACTAATGAGTGTTCCATAGACCACCTAGCTACCCTTTCAAGGTCTTCGTTTATCCTGTTCACTGCAGAACCAGTTTCATTGGGCTTAAAAGTTAGAAACAGCTGAGTATCATCTGCGTACATGTGGTATTTGCAATTTAGGAAACAATCAGTTATGTCAGCTGTGTATAGAATAAACAAAAGAGGCCCCAGAATGGAACCCTGAGGAACTCCTCTGGTCACAGCCAGGGGGGCGGAAGACAAAGCTGATCCATCTTCTTTTTGTATTTCTACGTGCTGTGACCTATTAGAGAGGTAGCTGTGAAACCACCGTATGGTGTCAGGGTCAAATCCGTAATACGCCAACTTGGACAGGAGTAGAGATGTATCTATTGCATCGAATGCACGTGAGTAATCTAGCAGGGCAAGTATTGTTCCCTCCCCGCGATCCCTAGCTTCCAGGATGGTACCCACCACATCACACAAGGCCGTTGCTGTTCCACATCCTTTTCTGAATCCAGATTGTTTATCTGGGAGGACACCATTGTCCTCAAGGTATTTCATGACCTGTCTATATACCACCCTTTCCAATACCTTTGATAGACAGGATAGGATACTGATAGGTCGCAGGTCTTTTGTAGTATCTGGAAGAATTGTCTTAGGTATTGGTCGGACTATAGAATGTTTCCACATGTTTGGGAATGTGTGTGTGACAATAGAAGTGTTGACTATGTCTGTTATAATGTCCAATGAGTAAGGTAATGTGAGTGTTATCATGTCAATGTTTATCTTATCTACACCCATGGCACTTGTCTTAATATTCTTCAAAATACCAAGTATGTCACTCTGATCTACAGGTTTCAGTTTGAAAGACAGGTCTGGCTTGCATCTGTGAAACTCATAATATGTTAATTTGGATATTTTCACTCTACAATCACCTGGTATTTTCAAAAAGTCTTTGTTGATGTCATCTGGACTATTGAAATGATCTGGCAAGAATTTAGGTTTATGTGATGGTAACACTTTATTTTTTAGATTTTTCCACAAAGACCCTGGATTATTTATGTTATTATTTATATTAAGTGTGAAATATGCAGATTTTTCATTTTGAAGAGCTATCTTAGCTTGTTGTTTAAGGTCCAGATAATATCTCTTTTTTGATTGTAACTTTGTTTGCTGATACACTTTCCTAGCCCTGTCTCTCAAGCCGAAGATCAATTTAATATTGTCTGTCACCCATGGGGTACAGTTAGCCCTGAAAAATGAGTGCTTTACAGGAGCGTGGTGATCAAACAACTGTATCAAATGCTCTGACAGACCCTCAACCATGGCATCCACCCCATCCTGCAAAGCTAGGGCCCGCCATGGAATATGTTCCAGATCTGTATTAAAATGGATGGGCAAAATGTTTTTGAATGGTCTGTATGTAATCATTCTGGGTTTGACCTTCTCTTTTCTAAACACTGACTCACATGTCACTATTGAATGGTTACCTAGCTCGGGAACATGATTCACTACTACATTTCTCACACTAATGTCTGTACATATAACGTCTATCAAAGTGCTGCTATTTCCTATAAAATGTGTTGGAGTATTAACTACTTGATGCATATTAGTATAGTATAAGAACTGTTGCAGTTTTTTAGTATTTATATTGCACTGATCTAGCATATTAATGTTAAAATCACCCATGAGTATAGTAAAATCAAAAGGGGCCAGTGCACTGATGCTGTCAGTCAGACTGTCTAGGAATGTGTCAACACACAACCAGGGGGGCCTGTATATATCAACATAATTCGTCTCGCTGAAATTATCGGAGGATCTCTTGTGTTGGGGTCTACATGATTGGAATTTTAAGTAACACAGCGATAGAATAGCCACAACACGGAGGATTTTATTTAGGTTTTAAGTCCGTCAGGAATCATTTAATTTATTCACGCACACATTCAGTTCGTTAAGAGTAGACACTCTAGGCAGATCTAAGTCCCATCTCAATTAGGTAAATGGTGAGCGTCGAGCGAATCAATTAGTTGATGGATTGTTTGCAAACAGGTGGGTGTGAATATGTAGCGTCATTTGAATTAATTTATTCTATTGATGGAAATTCAGTGTACCTTGTGGTTATGCAGTCATGGGTGGGAATGTAGTAGAAAATTGTCTGAGGTGACGCAATCGAGATTAATGATGTAGTATAGAAAAGTCGAAGAAAAATGTCAACGTTTTGTTGTCGTTTTTAGAAAGTCTTTATGGCCAAGGTCAGTGTTTATATTTTTATTTACTACAGTGTTGAGGACACGCTCTTTTCCTCCTCCCATTCATGCTGTTTTGATTGCGTTTTTTTAGTCGTGTGCTTTTTATGAAACTTTTTATAATGATTTTTTAATAGTCACATGTCACATTCAATATTATTTTCAGTGTTCCATGACTTCAAATCTCTAAGTTAGCATTCCTAAGTATTGTCTGTTTTCATTTCTATAAGTGTCTTTATAGCAGCATTTATAAGCTACTTTTGACTTCACCATAAATTGAATAATATATAAAAAAATATTTCGCACAAATACAAATATTTACACACAACGTCATCTAGTTCCAAACTAAGCAGAGCTTGTATGGAGGGTACTAGACAACTGATAGAAATACATAAACATACTTTTTTTGTAAATATATACATATTACCTATACATAGAAAATACCCAAAGGATAATAAACGCGAATTGATTTCTCACGTCTACCCTATCACGCAGTGTAGAGTATCATTAGAGAAGTCTCTTAAAACATAGAATGGTTGTTAGCACGAATTTTTTAATTTGAGAGTTATTCAACTTTAAAGGGCATTTTTTCTCAACACAATGTTTCCCCCTCTAAAAGCTAAACAGCTGTCTCGAAAAATCTGAAAAATAACGTTATGGCAGTGCATGTGATGAACTTTAAAGGCAAATTATATCTAAGGGATTACGTAGTTTTGTTAGTTAATAAGTTATAGAAGCCTAACTTGTAAAATACGCTTACATGCTAAATAATAAATAAACATAACAATTAACTATGCAACACGACGAAAGCCACGTGCCATTATGGCTATCTACGGAACCTTATTCTACTCGTATGCGTGATTTTTGTAATATTTTTCAAATCTGTTCAAAGAAACTATGTCTTTGTGGGGGGTTTGTATGTTATATATAGACATACACCTACATTCCAATTTAATGGATCTGTTATCTGTCGAAAAACCATTCTGTCAACATAAAAAAGAAACCAGCGCTGGTTCCCACTACGCCGGACCGGTAAATCTACCGGAAACCGGACACCGGACAGAGTGTTCACATTACACCGGAGCCTCGGACAGTCAAGTACTCAGCTCAGTTAAATTTGGACCTGTGCACACAATGGACGACGAAATTGTTGTGTTATGGTGGTATGTAGGTGGGGCTCCCAGTAGTCAAACGGACTGCTGGGAGCCGAAGAGGAAGAGGAGGAAGATCCTCGGAGCGCATACGCTCCAAGTCGGCGGTGGCGGGCAGGAGCCGATGGAGACGGAGATGCGGGCGGGCGACAGCAAGAAGCGTCTGCACTCCGAGGATGTGGACAGCGAGGCAGAGACGCCGGTCCCGAAGCGCTTCGGCACTGATGGTTCGCGGGCCCCTGTCTCGCTGCAGACGGACTCCGTGTTTTCGAATGCGGAGTCCTACAGGAGGAAGCGACTGGACAAAGAAGTCGCAGCGGAGGAGGAGATCGCCGATCTCCTGCTTAAGGTTCGGGAGCCGGTGGAGGGAGAACCCCTCCAAGCCCCCGTGTCCGTGCAGGAGAGGGCGAGCGCGGCGGTGGCCATTATTAACAAGGTGGCCATCAGGTCCGTGAACTTGAAGGGCGTCTTTGTTAGGGCCCTCAAGGACTCCTCCTCCGCCTTGTCGGAGGTTGTAGGGACCCTGTGCGGGGACATGGAGCGCCTCAAGGAGGCGAACTCCCGCCTGACGGCCCAGGTGACTGCGCTGAGTGCGCAGTTTGCCCAATTCCGGGCCCAGCGCACTCAGCAGGTGGCCCCGCCCTCGCCTGGGCCGTCCCAGCAAGGAGCTCCGGCCCCGGCTACGCCCGGGCCGTCTCAGTCGGAGGCCCCAGCCCCACCCGGACCGTCTCAACCGGAGGCTCCGGCATCGCCCGGACCGTCTCGGGCAGAGGTCCCGGTACCGCCCGCGCCGTCTCGGGTAGAGGTCCCGTCCCCGCCCGCGAAGTCTCGGCTAGAGGCCCCGGCCGCGCCCGCACCCTCCCGGCTAGAGGCCCCGGCCCCGCCTGGTGCGTTCCCTGACGCCATGCTGCGTCAGGTAATGGACGCCTTGACGCGGATGCTGGACGGGCGTCTGGCCGGCCTGGAAGCGAGGCTTCCCCCCGCGCCGGTTGTCCGCCCCCCGCTCGCGTCGCAGAGGCCCCCGGCTGCCGCCCTGGTGGGAAGCCGCGTCACCTACGCGGCGGCGACGGCGGCTCCGGCCCCCCAACAACAACAACAGCCGAAGAAGGGGGCCGGAACACCGGCCCAGGCGCCGGCCAAGGCACCGGCCAAAGCGCCGGCCAAGGCACCGGCCAAAGCGCCGGCCAAGGCACCGGCCAAAGCGCCGGCCAAGGCACCGGCCAAAGCGCCGGCCAAGAAGGGGCCTCAAACAAGTGGAGCGGACTTCCCCCCGCTTCCCGCTCCGGCGCCTCCGACGGGTTCCTCGGGACCTGCCACCTCTAACGAGGATTGGCAGGTTGTGGGGTCCTCGAAGAGACGGGGGCAGCGGCAGCGGGCGCGGTCGAGGAAGGCCGCCCAAGGCGCATTCCAAGCCCCGCAGTCGCCGCCGGTGGCGGCAGCGGCCTCTAAAAAGAGGCCGCGGAAGCTGCAGCCGCCCAAAACCGCGGCTGTCGTAGTGACCGTGTCACCGGAGGCGGCCAGTGGCGGGCTAACGTACGCGGCCCTCTTCAAGGGGGCCCGTCCCGGTCTCGCCTCTGAATTCGGGGCCGCGGGGATGAGGCTGCGCCGTGCCCAGACGGGAGCTCGAGTATTCGAGTTCCCGGGGGCTGAGGGCGCCAAGACGGCGGACACCTTCGCCGAGAGGCTGCGGGAGGTTTTTGCCGCCCAGGACGGCGTCAAGGTCGCCAGGCCCACCAAGTGCGCTGAACTGCGCATATCGGGTCTGGACGACTCCATCACGTCGGAGGATGTCCGCGATGCAGTCATGGAGAAGACTGGCTGCACCGCGGGCACCATCCGAGTCGGCACCGTCCGTCCGGGCCCGGGAGGCCTCGGCTCGGTGTGGGTGAGCTGTCCCGTGGCGTCGGCCAAAGTGTTGGCCGACGCTGGGAGCATGCTCGTCGGCTTCGTGAATGCCAGAATCACGGTTCTGGCCGCGAGGCCGATGAGGTGCTTCAAGTGCCTAGTCGCGGGACACACTCGCACCAAGTGCGAGAGCTGCTTTGACTGCAGCGAACTTTGTTTTCGCTGCGGTCAACCCGGGCACAAGGCGGCAGAATGCTCTGCCGCCCCTCACTGCCCGATGTGTGCGGCGGCCAAAAAGCCCGCCAATCACCAGATGGGGCAGGGGGGCTGCAAGCCTCCCCGCGCTTCTCGGCAGACGCCGGAGGCTAGCCCGGCGACCCAGGCTGCCTCCGACGTCAATCAGGCGACGACGTCGTCGCCCATGGAGGGGGTTGTAGAGACGATCCAGTAATGGATCAAGTCTCCAACCTCCTGGTCCAGACGAACCTCAACCACTGTGCCGCGGCGCAGGATCTGTTCATGCAAACCATGGCACAGTGGTCGATAGGTGTTGCCGTAGTCGCGGAGCCCTATGTCGTCCCTCCCCGTCCAAACTGGATGGGTGACTGGGACGGCTCCGTGGCAGTCGTCAGCTCCACGGCGGCTCATTCCCCGCCCTTGTCGCTAAGAGACAAGGGTACCGGATATGTTGCCGTCGAATGGGGGGGAATCACCATTTATGGTGTATATTTCTCCCCCAACCGGAGCTTGAGCGACTTCGAGGTCTCCCTCAACAACTTGGAGACCTCGATACGGCGATTGGTGTCTGGGCACGTCCTCGTGCTGGGGGACTTCAATGCAAAGTCCATTGCATGGGGTTCCCCGGCGACGGACGCCAGGGGCGAAGCCGTGGAAGAATGGGCGGCATCGGTGGGCCTCTGTTTGCTGAACAGAGGCGCCACCAACACGTGCGTGCGACAGCAGGGGGGGTCGATAGTGGACCTTTCGTTCGCTACCCCTGCAGTCGCCGCACGAGTAAGGAACTGGAGTGTCCTGGATGAGGTCGAGACGCTCTCGGATCACCTTTATATCCGATTCGAGCTCTCCCGGTCCCAGGACGCCAGTAGGGGTCACGCGGCGCGGCGTCCCTCCCGCTTTCCGCGGTGGGCTGTCGCCAAGCTGGACAGGGACCTACTAGAGGAGGCGGCCATTGTTTGCTCTTGGCTGTCTCCGCAGGCCCCGAGCGAGGAGGTCGACGTGGGGGCTGGTCGCTTCGCCGATGCGTTAACGCTCATCTGCGATGCGGCCATGCCCCGCATTCGTGGCCGTCGGCCTCCTCGGAAGGAGGTCTACTGGTGGTCCCAGGAGTTGGCGGACCTCCGTGCGGCCTGCGTACGTGCCCGGAGGTCCCACACCCGGAGTCGGCGACGTCACCGCGGAGGCGGTGAGGAGGTGGACCGGCTTCACGAGGAGTACCGAGGCTCTGAGGCTGGCCATCTGCCGCGCCAAAGACGCAAGTCGAGTGGAGATGCTGGAGAGTCTGGAGCGTGACCCCTGGGGTCGGCCCTACCATGCGGTGCGGCAAAAGCTCCGCACACAGGGCCCCCCCCCCTTACGGAGACTCTCCAGCCCAGCTTCCTGCAGGAAGTGGTCGAGGGCCTATTCCCTCAGCGGGCGGAATACACACCCCCGTCGATGGCCCGTCGTGGTCGTCGTCGGGGCAGCGTGGGTGATGTTCCTCCTGTCAGGGAATCTGAGGTAGGGGCGGCTGTTCTGCGGATTCGATCCAAGAACACCGCCCCCGGGCCGGACGGGGTTCCAGCCCGAGTGATGGCCCGTGCCCTCGACTACATGTCGGACCACCTCAGGGGAGTGTTGGACGCTAGCCTGGCGTCCGGACGCTTCCCTGAGCGTTGGAAGTGCGGGAAGCTGGTACTGATCCAGAAGCATGGACGGCCTGCCGATTCGGTCGCGGCCTACAGGCCCATCGTGTTGCTGGACGAGGCGGGTAAATTATTCGAGAGGGTCCTCTCTGCCCGCATCGTCCGGCACCTCTGCGAGGTGGGTCCCGACCTGTCGGACGCCCAATTCGGTTTCCGAGAAGGGCGTTCGACGGTCGACGCGATCCTGCGCCTGAGGGCCGTGACCGAAGAGGCGGTGAGATGCGGTGGAGTGCTGTTGGCGGTGTCATTGGACATCGCCAACGCCTTCAATAGTCTGCCATTCGGCTGCATCAGGGCCGCACTCCAATACCACGGAGTGCCAGGGTACCTGAGGCGGCTGGTGGCAGACTATTTAGAGGAGCGTACCGTCGAGTACGAGGACCGAGATGGCGCCTTGAGACGCAGGGCCATGTCGTGCAGTGTTCCACAGGGGTCTGTCCTAGGACCACTCCTGTGGAACATGGGATACGACTGGGCCCTACGAAGGCGTCTCCCCCCCGGGCTGGCGGCGCGCCTGGCCACCACTGGAGTCTCCCGGGTGGTCGGGCGCATCGAGGCGCTGGGTCTGCGGGTGGCCCTGGACAAGACGGAGGCCCTACTATTCCATGGGCCCCGTCGTGGTCCGCCCGCCGGCGCCTCGATCGAGGTCAACTCGGTCCTCGTACCGGTCCGGGCCCAGATGAGGTACCTGGGTCTGGTCCTCGACGGTAGGTGGCTCTTCGACGAGCACTTCCGACAGCTTGGCCCTAAGTTGGTGGGCACTGCCTCCGCCCTAGGGCGACTTCTGCCCAATTTGGGCGGGGCCAGTGTCCCCACTAGGCGGCTGTACACGGGGGTCGTCCGGTCGATGGCACTTTACGGTGCACCGGTGTGGGCGGCGGCTCTGTCCGCCCAGAACAGGGCGCGCCTCTGGCGCCCCCAGCGGATACTGGCGGTCAGAGCCATACGTGGATACCGCACGGTGTCCACAGAGGTGGCGTGTGCCTTGGCCGGAACATCCCCGTGGGATTTGGAGGCGGAAGTGCTCGCCGAAGTTTATCGGCGAGTGGCTGACTTCCGGGCGGAGAACGGCTTTCGCCCTCCGCCCGAGGACGTGCGCGAGTGGCGCGAAGCCGCTCGCCGAGCCACCATGCAGAGATGGTCGTTCCGGCTGGAGACCCCACGCGCTGGCTTCGCCGCCGTGGAGGCTCTTCAGCCGGTCATCGCGGAGTGGGCAGGGCGGCAGCACGGGACCCTTTCCTTCCGGCTGACGCAGGTACTTTCCGGGCACGGTTGCTTCGGAAAGTACCTGCACTCGGTCGCTAGGAGGGAACCGAGTCCCGCCTGCCACCACTGCGACTGCAGTGAGGACACGGCCCAGCACACGCTGGCGGTCTGCCCCGCTTGGGCGGCGCAACGCCGGGTCCTCACTGCAGTCATCGGAGGGGATCTCTCGCTGCCGGCCGTCATAAGATCGATGGCCGGCAGCAACAGTTGTTTTACCGCGGTCGCAACCTTCTGCGAGGACGTAATCTTGCAGAAGGAGGTGGCGGAGAAGGCCCGGGAGGATGCTATCCAATCGGACCCCATCCGCCGCGGCGGCGGCGGAGGCGCGCATACCTGCGTCTCATGCCGCCCTGAGAGTGGCCGCGGATGGGCGGGACGGGTTTCCCGTCCGTCCGCAGTAGAGGCCAACCGCGAGGGGGCGGCGTCCGCGTGTGACCGGACGTTGCCCAATCAGAGAGTATACTTTGAGGTGGTGCCCGCAACAGTACGGGCAGGCGCCGGTTGGAGTCCAGAAGGAAATCCCCTCCCTGGACTCCTTCCAATGCACAGGCGCAGAGAGGGTCACACCGTGTGGTTTTAGTCGGTTCGAGTCCGACACACCACCCCGCCGTAACCCCCGACGGGGTGACGGTCCGCGGGGATTTCCACAAGTAAAAAAAAAAAAAAAAAAAAAAATGGTGGTATGTTAATAGAAGGCAAAATAAAAGAAAACATTGTGTACATTCTATTTTCGAATGACAGCAACCACTTTTGACGATTTACTGAAGAAAATGCGAGCAAAATGATGTGAGGGGAGCGCGGGCGGGGCGAGGGGAGCACAGGTGCTGCGAGCGGGGGACAGATACCGGATCAAACTAATACTCGCTATAAAAATGGACATCAACTTGTTATAAATTTCATTTTTAAAGCTTGAGCAAAAGAGAGGTACTTTATTTATTATTATGTTATGTATCATATGAAGTTAAACAATAATATTAATATATAAAACGTATGCAATTTGAATATAGATGCAGATATAAATAAACAGTGTATTCATACCGTGGCGAATGTGAATGCAATGCAATATAATATATATAATTTACACAAATAAATAAAATTGAAGTATGTGTTCGTAGTTTAAAAGATATTTACATTTACATTACATTACAAAATCAGTAAAAAAAATTGTGTATGTCAGTTTATTTCGGCTAATCTCTGAAACGTCTGGTTTGATTATTACGGAACTTTACAAAACAAAAAATCAGAACAAAATTAAAACTAATAGAATAGAAAAGTCCGTGGAGCACAGCCTGCTCATTTCATTGAAATCGGCCAAGTGCATGTCAGGTCGCATGGAATAGTCATCCAGAATGGCACGAGGATTTTAAATCGTGTATGATGTAACAAATATAAATAATAAATAAATTAGGAATAATAAAAAAATATATAAATAAAATACTTATTATACGGTTACTTTTGTACGAAATTTTCCAAGTAAGCGTATTTTACAAGTAAGGGCTCTATAAATTCTGCACCAAAAAAGTTATCAGATTCGTTAAAGTTTTTGTATAAATTTCATCACATAGACTACTAACTTTCTGGGGTATACATGGTTCCTCGGCCATTAGTACCTGGACGTTGTGCGGTCTTAGTCGGTTCGAGTCCGACATAGCTATCAGTAGGTAGTATCCGAGGGGAATTACGCGCAAAACAAAAAATAAAAAAGGGGGCACCTGTTTTAACAAATATGCCCTTTAAAATAGAATAACTCGAAGACGGATACCTATATCAAAAAATCGTCTTAGCAACCTATCAATGTTTTTAAAAGACCTATCTAATGATACCTCACATGATGGGATAGACGCGAGAAAAAAAGAACCATCGCCAGTTTATGTGGAGGGGAGTTACAGCAAATAAACATATTTTTCATGATTTCATTTTACCACTTTGTCGACGTAACAAAAACGCATATCCATGCGAATTTTCATCTTTCTGGCACTAACGATTTGAACGGGAAGTTGTGAAAGGATGGACGGAGGAAACGGGTCCGAGTCCTGGACTACGGAGCCCTAAAAAGTAAAAATCAACACACACTCACTTCGAAATACGAAACCTACTAAAAACACATTAGTTCTCTGTCACCCTTAGAATTGGAAATTAGGGGTAGGCTCTGGAGAAATAAATGTACATCTGATGTAATTGGGTGCGAGGCCATGGAAGTTTATAGGTATACTTTCCGTTTACACACTCTTACTAAAAGCTATTATGTATTCTGTGCTAAAAGGTACTGAATAGAATAATCTAATGACTATTTGCGTTACCATGGTATCCAACCCAGAACTTATATAGTAATAACGATTCAGGTACAATAGATAACACATTTAATATATTATTTATACTGTGGAGAACGGGTAACGTGTTCCTCCAACACAAAGGGAGGGTCCTCCGACCAGGCGAGGTGACCATGTCTGACGGGCTACTTCCCAACAGTTGATGTTGGGATGTTGTATATGTGCTAAGCGGCGCGAGAATGTCACTTTCGAGATTCAGGATTAGTAGTTACTCCGGATTAGTTCATTCCGTGTTTTCCTCGTAGTTCTGTGTTTCTTCGCTAGATGGCACTGTTGTATGTTTTCGCTTGCGCTGTATGTGGAAGTCGCCACAATACATTTTAGCTGAATAGTCATATTATGAGACTACGATCCATTAGCTGATCAGCCTCGTCTTCATCTCCGTAACGAGAAGTTATCATGTACAACATCAACAACCCATAATGTCCCAAATGAAGTTCTCAAATGAAAAAAAAAACCCTCGTTTTTGCAACATGTTCTAATTGATATTCCGATCCGTCTGGTGATGATATAACTATAGTTTTCTAGCTAAGTGTGCTACCTAACAGTGAAATAATATAGACCAGTACAGACCGGACCAGTTTCTACTAAAAAAAAACTTTACAGCGTTATAATATTGAAATAGATTGTATTATTTAATAATGTATGTATATATGTATGAAAGTGGTGTGCAGTGGAAGATATGATGTATGTAACTTTATACATGCATTTATATAGTCTAATGTTTTTTTCTATTAAACGCTGGGTAGTTATTTGCACCATATACCATACCATAGCGAAAAAGGTGCAAATATGTTCGGGTGATTATTTTGGCATGACCCTAAGGTAGACTAGTAAAGCCCGGGCGTCTTATTACCAGCAGAGGCACACCGTGTGGTTATAGACGGTCCTAATCCGACAGACCACCCTAGACATAAACCGTGGCCCGTCCAAACAAAAAAAAAGAAAAGTTAATGTCTATGACACTAAACAGACTGAATTCATAACGTCAAAATGTAATCATGACCCACATTATGTTGACAATCATAATCTCACTCTATTTAAGTCGCACTTCAAATGAGATAATCGTACTCTAATACGTTTAAGTCCAATATCACTTGACATCAATTCTTTTTTGCGCTGATTGACATGTTCAAATAGATACTGATGGTGTATTTATTATTTCTACTTTCGTTCGTGATACGCCCACGTGTATGTCGGTTATTACAGAAAAGAGTTACAATACTTCCTCATGTAAAAAGTATCTCCATGACAAAAGAGATGGTCCAAAAAAAACAGAATCAATTGGGGCTAAATAGGTATCAGTAGGTTCATTATAATGCACAATTTACTCCACCGTAAGCGCAATGACGAAAGCAATGGGGTATATGAGCTATAGGCTGACAAAGTATTTATGAAAAAATCATGAGTTACTTATATCAGCAATACACTAACAACTATAACGACAGGATTACTATACTATTGTGGACTATCAACAATTTATGTTTAATATCTCATCTCTTTTCTTATAAATGAAATGATTTATTCTGCAGAGGTTACAAGTGTTACAACTTTATAGTTCCATTTTATTGAGCAGGTTAGGTTTAATGTTTTAGTCATGAAAGAAAAAGAGTCAGAGAGAAAGATTCACTTTCTTTTAATATTCACACAGAGGCGCGTCCTACATTTAATGGTATCGAATTCTAGTATCGCTGCGCTGTTAGTTAGTTTTTTGTTGCATTACACTCGTTAAATTGACCGGGGCCTAACTAGTACACTTTAGTTTGTGACGCTTTGTCAAAAAGTAAAGTGTACTTATTGAAGTTATTAAGAAAGTTATCATTTGAAATATTTTGTGAATATTCCATTTTTTTTTAATTTTCAGAGTGTAACTACATACTTATACATTACAATTAATATAATTGTGTTGTTCGCCATAGACCCCCAGACATGTCGAAGGTCTGACAATCACTGAAGAAATTGATAGTGTTTCATCATCATCATCAACAGCCTTTAACAGTCCACTGCTGGACATAGGTGGGAATCTAACCCAAGACCTCAGACATAGCAGTCAGGGCTACTAAACAATAGGTCAACAAACCCTTCAATAAATACATAATCGTCATACACATTCGTCGTACCTATTATATATATTATATTTTTATACATTACACGATAACAAAGAGCATTGTAAAGATAAAATTGTGATAACACGCAAGATAGCTGATAATCTTATAAATAAGCGAGACGACAAGGCGTCTGTTTGATGCATAAATATGAATATTTTATTTATTTCCATACGTTATGTTATTCCACGTGAATAGAAACGTCGCGATTTGATTGGTTGGCGTTTCTTGGAAGTCGTCAAAACATCAGGCCTGTATAGGAATTATCTTGTTTCTGGGACAAGGTAAAGTTTTTAGCTTTGACAGTTTCTGCTACAGAAAAAGATTGAAAAGAGTATTTCGAGATGATAGCGAAATCATAGCTTAATTATTTTTATCAACAAACATCAACAATAACTATAGTTATACGTCTAAAACTAATCGACCTCGATGTTCCAGGGTCATGATGTTTTGTAGCCAACTAAATGTTGCATAATCGCATAACCTTTTTTGAGTAAGTTAAAATAGGATATAATTGATGCGAAGGAATGGTTCCCAAGCATTGTAAAACTTAAAAAAAAGAACAATTCATTAACTGTTCTAAATGATCTAGATTTTATTAAGCAAATAACTTTAAAGATGAATAATCTTCACTAACTAATTAATCAAACCTATTCCCATACACAAACAATGGAAAAGGTCGTTCAACTTCTCGGAATAAAGATAAAAGAAACAGAGGAACAATGTAATCTCCAAGATCGATACTATAGATGATATCAGTGCGAATGCTGCAAATTATAATTAATTGTTATAATTATTCGATTACCAACGGAATAATAATGATGAGTAATCAGTTTTTGTTTTTTTGTGATAATTATTTGGAAGGTTCATGCAAAAGGCATAAAGCTTCAATTACTGAGATAAGATCTTTACGCCCGATATTAACTTCTAATCAATCGAAGGGGGAGGCCGAGGTAAATTATTCAATTAATGTATGTAGCCAGTAAGGCCCAAGGCTATTGCCAACGGAGCACTTCGAGCATTTGGGGTTTAATAAAGATGCGAAAATGAAGATTAGGCGAGAGGTTTATACTAAATTGCTTTCGCCCGCGGTTCCGCCCGCATGTATAACTAAAGGCGAGTCAGTTTCATCTTTTATTACCTGATTTTATAGACACATTTACGTTCTCATCTCAGACCTATTGAAATAATACAAAAAACTTTGTTTACAAAATTTCCAAAAATTCAAGCCATTTTGAAGCTACGCCCAAATCTTCAAATATTCGGTCCCACGTGAAAATGGAGCGTTTCTAGACTCCATGTGGCCAGTGAGAATTTCCTGAGCATAAACGTTAACTTATATTATGAGATCAACGAGTTAGCGAACTAAGGATGGTATTGAATAAATTATGGGCAGAATCATATGGGAATGATGAAGGCCGACGGACTTCTTATCAAAGGAAATTCCAACAAATAACATATTGGTATATTCTCCTTGGTGAAGAACCAGAGGTATTTGTGTAGAAAGATAAACTTGTGACTGGGAGGAGCTTAAGAATTCAAGAGACTTTTAAAGAAATCATAAATGTAAGTTAAGGAGGTTGTCAGTAGCCCTAACTGTGAACTATGTGGAATTGTTGAAGATGTCCATCACTTGTTGGTGGAATGTGTTCGATACAGAAAAGAAAGGGAAACATTGGTGTCCAGCTTAAAAATTAATATCTTAAATATAGGTTCTTTTCAGTCAATCTTATCCAAGCCGTGCAGTGAGGACGCAATCAAAATTTACACATTTATACGCAATTTAAGGAGAGGTAACTGACTGTTCAGACTGGAAAGTGTGAATTTTGATTGAGTCTCTTTTTTGTAGTGGTAATAAGTACAGGTATGATTTTATTTGAAACTGTCCATACAGTATATATAATGTAAATAGCTATTATAGGATACAATGAGGCTGGCATTCTCTGGCAGGTAAAAGCCTCTACATTTTATATGTAACAAATAAAGATTAAAAAAAAAAAAAAAAGTTAAGGAGGTTAACACTGAACTCGATACTATGCGTTCCTGAGCAAAATCACTAATTCATACTTATAATGTATATTCGAAAGTAACTCTGTTCGTCTGTCTTTTAACAGCTAAACCACTGAACGGATTGGAATGAATTTCGGTATAGAGATAGATTGGACCTTGGAAAAAGATTTGGGCTTCTTTTGTCGCGAACACCGACATGCAGGCGGAGCCGCTTGCAATTACGTATAATTTAATGTCTTTTGAGATACATACATGAAACATAACAGAATCTGAAAAATTTGTGACTACATACTCTTAAATTTATCCAACAACAATGTATTTTGACAAGTACACGATTCACTTCGCATTACTACTGACAACATGATACATTACTGCTAATCAATGTCGCCTACATACTAATGATGACTAACATTCTATGAAAGATGGTACAGTTCACACGTAGTGACGTATATAACTGCGCCACACCTACGTTCAGAGCTGACCGGAGACGCAATAGACATAGTACTTAACTTTCAATAATTTAATATAACAATACATACAACACACATGATAAACAACACAAGAACTACAACCAACACACACACAAATGTAGGCCTGCTTGTGTGTGTGTCAAACATTTACACGTGTCATATTTATCATTTTACTACGTTTTAGCTTCGTTTACATCGCGTGTAAACTCCTGATTGTAAACACTTCATTTTGATATACGACGCTCATGTAGGAATTGCAAACCGTAACAAAGCTCTCGATCGATATTATAGTGCACGTGGGTAAAAACTATTTTTAGGGTTCCGTAGACAAATGGCAAAAAATGGAACCCTTATAGATTCGTCATGTCTGTCTGTCCGTCCGTATGTCACAGCTACTTTTTTTCGGAACTATAAAAGCTATACTGTTGAAACTTGGTCAGTAGATGTACTCTGTGAACCGCATTAATATTTTTTATACAAAAATTTAAAAAAGGCTATAAATTTTGGGGGTCCCCATACTTAGAACTGAAATTCAAAAATTTTTTTTTCATCAAAACCATACCATCTATGGATAGGTCTTCAAAAATGATATTGAGGTTTCTAATATAATTTTTTTCTAAACTGAATAGTTTGCGCGAGAGACACTTTCAAAGTGGTAAAATGTGTCCCCCCCCCCCTGTAACGTCTAAAATAAGAGAATGATAAAACAAAAAAAATATATATGATGTACATTACCATTGAAACTTCCATCGAAAATTGGTTTGAACGAGATCTAGTCAGTAGTTTTTTTTTAATACATCATAAATCGTAAACCGCTATTTCCCTTTAATTCAATCAATACACTATTATTAAAACATCGATCAAAGTTACAACGAACTACAAGAACTTTTATATGACGTTAATTGCTGCTACGGAACCTTTCATGGGCGAGTCCGACTCGCACTTGGCCGTTTTTTTTTATATTTATATAAGTACCGTATATACTTCCATATGCATTAAGAGTTGAAATGACTAACATACCTCATCATCAATCTAAAAATGACCTAAAAATGACAGCTTGCATGTAGAATAAGTATATAAAATCATACCTCATAGAACGAGTTTTGCAAAAATACATCATTATATTGCAGCCTCCTATAACTACAATAAACTTACAAAGGTAGTAACATTACATAAATTGTCCCTCTATAATTTTAAGAAAACTGTGATTAAATATTTAAGTGAATTGGACTACGAAGAAACAGAAAATTTTCTCTGCGTCCCCAAATAACTTGTCCATACCTATGTCTCATACGTAACCTATACACTTTTTTTATCCACCACTCAAACAATTTTATTAATTTCAAATATTATTCTACACATTGACACACCTTCCGTACATACACAATGTTCGTAATGTAATTTTTACTTTATTTCATTATTACTTTATTTTTTGTTACTTTCCTTAACATTTTGTAATTAAAACCGAATAACGTAAGAATAACAGATTGTTGTACAATAAAATGTAAAGTACGTAGCTAGACCAACTTCGAATTATAACTGTTACTTATAGCACAGGAAACTCTAGTTTAAGTGACAGTGTTCATAAATTAATATAATTGATCCAATAAACGTTATTATTATTATTTCGTTGGTGAATGTGAGATCGGAAGCACAATGATGGAGTAGCATCTCACTAGGTCACGTTAGTGAGGGTTACTATGCTTCATTGTCTGCTGGTGCAATGAGCTCTCCGAAGCATGGACATTTTGACCCTAATTTCCAAACCCCGGACTGTTATTTAAGTATTTCCATAATAAGAAAAAATCAACAGTTAAACTATAACTACTACTGAAGGATAAGGCAAACAATTCTCTGACGGCCTTGTTGGTCTAGTGGTTGGCGTATGCGGCTACAGATTAAGAGGTCTCGGGTTCGATTCCCGGGTCGGACCAAATCTTTGTATGATCTACAAATATTATATAGTATGATCTACAAATATTATTATATAGTACAAGCTCAGTTTAGTTTGGGACTAGATGATGTTGTGTGTCAGATGTCTTAAATATTTATTAAAATATTTTTATTATTTCCCCCACAAAGCTTCATGGAAATTATTAAGAACTACATTACGTTACTTTATTACTCTTTGAAGTAAGAAATTTCCTTATTCCACGAATGTTGACATTTACTTACTATGTGAGTTTAAATGAAAATTGCTTAAGAGACACATCTAAAATTAACGATTTCAGTAACAGGAGCTGATTAAAGTCGTTACATACGACTACTTAGCGATCCAAAAATGGCAAATGAAAAAGGCGAAGAATTTGCCAGGAAATAGAAAGGGGTGGACGTCTTGATTAAAAACTTTATGGAAGATCTCGATGGCTTCAGATTGAAATTACGATCGTGGTGTATCTTCGTCTTCTTAAACACTGCATAATCGCTATAATAAGTCCCAACAGCTGTTGTATAATTTATTTCCTACCAATTTAACAGCTCAAAGCTCAATAAAAATGATTATTTTCCCAATTTTAGACCTGTAACTTGACGTTGAAGAATGTAGAAAATGATATTCTACCTTAGCATATAACACCTCTGTTACTTTCATGTGTGTTAGCAAAGATCAAGAGAATAGGGCTTATAAACAAAAAAGCACCGTATAAACAATCACTATAAAGTCCAGATTTACACATTAACTAATGTAAAGTACGTTTTGTACAGTAATATAGACGTGAAAACACTTTAAAGCGAAAACTGTAGTCTTTACGATACCAACTAAACTGACTTTTGTATGATACGAAAGTTCAAGTTGTTACCTATTCATGAGCGCCCCATAACCTTTATAGCAATAAAGCTTTTCAAAATAGGTATATCATTGACTATGAAATATATAATTTACGATAGATATATCTATTTCTGTACATTATTTGAGGTTTTCTTGGAACAAAATTAGTAATTTAGTTGTGTATGAATTTCTTTGAAAACGGGAGTGCTTTCAATATACAACAGCAATTATCACAATTACGAATGGTAAAATATTTTCTAAATAAATAAGGAACTGTAGCAAAAGCTTCATAGCCGTTTTGATAAAACTTTTGCTGAATGAAGATATGGAGATTTTCAAGAAACTTTTTGCCTCGCATAACCAATATGTAGAACAAATATGTATTCACCTGCGATATACTCGTATTCGGACCAATATTCCGATACTTCAAAAGTTCAAGATAGAACGTAGTCCTACTTCAGACTTACGTATATGTCGCTTTTCGTAGATCTTCTAGTTTGGTCCCTATTTAATGGAAAAAAATAATGCCACTTTAATTAACTTATTAATTAAAAATAAGTCAAACAATAAACAACTCAGGATTACAAGAATAAAGTAACGGGCAAGTTGGTTATAAACATGTCAACCAAAGCCCTCGACATAAACATTGCATGTGGGTTGCAATACCGGTGTTATTTTGGTACAGGACGTTTGTTCAAGGCACACAGTGAATAAATTCGTTATATTTTCAAATGTCGAAAAAATGGCGGACCTTCATCCGTCCTCTTCGGCCTACATACTGCGACCTCTGTTGAATTAAACATTATGTTTTGGTAAAAGTACTAAAATAAACTTCGTTGGTTGCCGTGTTTGTATATCCAGCATATGGATAGGTGCATGTGGTATTTTGTTTTGTAGTACAGAGATACTATCTGAAGCGTAATGTTTTTTTAAAAATAGGCCTTTTCTATTCGGATTATTTATGTTTCTGATTTAAATTAAAAATGGCGGCTATTTTCGTATATTATTCCGTGTGGTGACGAATTAAGAATAGAGAGTTTCACCACCCCTATTCATTTCGTGGGTGTTGTGAGACAATGACACAAACTACGCAGAGCAACATCACTGGAAAGAGAATGAAAACTTGTAACAAACCCTATACACACCTGTCTGGCCTGCGTGGTATAGTAGGCCAAAACCTCCTTTCTAAGGATATGAAAGAGGAAGAGAAGCCTATGACCAGCAGTGGACTGTCAAAGGCTGTTGTCGATATATTCTCTTTACCCTGCTTGAGCCTTTGTCCGACAAGATGTTTAAAATGAACAAAGTCTATTTTTATAAACGTAATAATATTAAAGTGGATTAAAAACCTTAACCATGAAATATAAATTTACAATACACAATATAATACATCCAAATTCAATACATAATTCAAATTCGTTGTGTCGAAGTTTTGAGCTACCACAGAACTCAAGCACAAAGGGACATAACTGAATTAATAAAATAGTTAAAAACGTATTGCATTGCGAATATACCTTGTACCTACAGATAGATATCTGTGAGGCGGTAACGAACGGTTTACAGCAAACATCTCAGCCGCGGCCTACATTTCACAAAGTTTACACAAATGCAAATAGAATAACGCACTTAAACCATGCGTTTAACCAGAACATCTGAATTAGGCCAGATGAAGGAAACGTGTATTTAAATTCGCTTCTGTTTGGCTTTGGGTTGCGACATAGGTAAAAACAAACTTTGACGATTGGTCAGTTTGAAGTAAAGTAATAAATAAAAAAAAATGTTACATTAAATATACACACATGATGGTTAGTAGAGCGACGCTGAATTCAACATGAATGGGCCGGCTCGACCGAGGCCGTCCTCCCCTAACACAGAAGACCATTCTAATAATGACAGCACTCTTGTTGTCGTATTTCGTTGGTGAGTGTGAGACCGTAGGCCCAATCACTATATATCAACATCCGATCTGGCCGCCATGGTATGGGTCAACATGCTGCATTGCTTACCCTCCCTACTACTGGGTTCTACTCATGCTTTCCATCAGGCAGAGTAGAGTCACTTTCGTAGGTTTAAATATAAAGAAAAACAGTTTAAACAACAAATCCGATGCTTCATAAACACATTAAAGTTTTTCCATGCATCAGTGGCATCATCAATATACATATATTTATATCTACCTACTTACATATTTTATAAATGTTATGAAATCACCCAGTATTCTCAAACTCTAACACATCCCAAAATAATACAACAATAAAACCACATTGTTAAATTTTATTCGGAGTAATACATCATCCCCTCCTTAGGGAAGGTTTTGTCATAATATAGCACCGGTGAGCTGGTTTAGTAGTTACATGATTTATTTTGAAGTATTTCTTTCTCTTCGCAGTGATGTATAGTTTGGTTCCTTAGTCACCTCTTACGACACTCAAGGGATCAACAGGAGTGATATTGTGAAGGTGTCGCTGTAATTCTTAAGTCACCACACAGGCATACCTTGAGAAATACATGGTAGACCAAAGATACATACAGAAAGAAAACGAGTGCAAAAGGTAGGTAGGTCAGGTTTCAGTAAGTTCCTCTTAATTTACAGACCATTTAAGTAATAAAATGATGGTTATTATAGTCTTTCGATCAAACTCAAAAAGCTCAGGAGTGAGATTGTTAGTTTGAAAGAAAGGATTTAAAAATAACAGTATTGGGGCTGTCCTGTTTCGTTGGTTAATGCGAGAGGTACCGGAGGCGCAATGATTTGCAGTCTTGTACGAGAGAACTTTTATTTCGTCAAACAAACATCAAAGGTATCAAATCTAGGTTAGATTGATTTAATATATCAATCGGTTCTTCAAATGTGTCGACTGCAGCGTGGTTCCGGCCTAAATTTTACTTCTTTCATCTGTTTTCATCACATGGGATGTTTAGACAAGTTGAAACCATAAACGGAGATATTTTAACGGGCCGGTTAGCGACTGGAGCAATGAAATACAGCTGCTTGGCGCCGTGACAGTCGCATTTCGATAGCTGTGTTTCTCTTACGCATTGTAAGGCGAACCGAGAACGACGCCAGCGCCGCGCCGCCAACTACGAGCTACACTGGGGGCGGACCCCACATGGAATAGGCACACTTAATCCTTAAGAACTGCACTTCTATGTAACGAATTAATCGACTGGAGTAAATAAAGAGACATGAATGCCTTTGGTGTTTTTTAACAGACCACAAAGCAACTGCTGGTGCTTTTTAAAGACGGTAAGTTGCGAAAGGGTTTTTGAACAAAGAGAAAGAAGTGAAAAACTGTGATAAACAACCTAGTCATTACTTTTTTAAGCAAGTTTTCTTATTAAAAAATTAGAAAATGTATCAATACACAGTTTTCTACTACCCGTAATTGTAATTGCATAATGAAAGTACATATACGGTTCTAAAATCAAAAAATCTATTTAACTACAGTACAGGCTTAGTACATATGAATCGAACTGACTAAAACCGCAAGGTATAGCGTAAAAAATGGATCATTTGAAAGGGACTCATTAAAAATTAATTCGATCCCGAAAAAAGATGTACACAAAATATTGTGTCAATTCATTGTAAATTTAATGTACGAAAAATTTAATGAACTAACTTTCGCCCGCGTATATTTCCTTTCTCAACCTCTAGACTCCCTCTGAACCAAATTTCAGTCAAATTGGTTCAGTAGTTTGACTTGTGTTTGAGTTAAGCGTAGGAATAATAATATTCATAATGAAATTGATCGCACCCATCGCAGACCTCATTATTTACCCACTAATAAGTTACTCGTCTTCCGAGCTTGAAAGCTATCGTCCCGAGAGGTCCTGACGATAACCTCGTTTTAACGTTTAGGCACTATTGAAACTGAGTTTACTTCTGCTAAAGTTCCATTCACTATTCCTTTTGTATACCGATACCTTTTCAACGCTGACTAACCTTAAAGCTAGTATTGTGCGATATACTCGAAGACACCTAAAATTTAAAGGATTTAATAAATGAATTTACCTGAGAATTTTTGCAGCCTTCTGATGAAGAATTAGGGGACGGTAACACCATACAGCTTTGTAGTGTACCTGTAAATAAGATAAAGAGTCAGAATAGTATACTTATTTATTTTTTCTTTTTTTTAAAAGAGAACTCCCGAAGTAGTAATATATTCTTGTGTCACGGGGGACTTTACAAACACGCAAGAAACGGACACAAAGAACACCCAGACTCAGAATAACAATTAGTGGATTACACAAAGTGTTTCCCTGCGTAGGAAATGAACTTACAACACTTGATGTTGTAGAAAGCGGTGTGGCGACCGCGTTTTAAGGCGCTAAATATAATAGAAATCCAGCTCCTGCATGAAACAGATCGTGTGCTTACGTGTCAATATGACTGTTAAACGTTAGTTTCATGCATGCAACAGGGTTGCCTACCAAAATATATATTTTTAATTACTGATACACCAGCAATGAGACTAGCGTTCCTAGAACTTTCACACACACACACGGATTAATAATTTCTTGCTCAAAATTAATTCAGACAAGGTATGTTTGAGTATTTTTTAAGACAATTTAAGGCAACTCGTGCTTCTCCCGACAGACGATTAAATAATCCCAAATAATTAATTAAGAACTCTAACTTATATTTAAACCTGATAAGATTTTGTAAAGTTGTTAGAGAATAAAGACACTGACATATCAGTTTCAAAACTTCCCCTAGATCTGAATTAAGCACACATTTTATTACTTATCCAGATTATACTTTACCGTCAAAACATATCTGTGTGCCTAAACTTTCCTACTTTGAGCAATTCTATTAGGGAGAATCTCTTACCAGAAACAGTGATACCTATAGGAACGCATAAAATTGATGTGTATGTTTGTACTATCAATTTTTCTATTATACGTATATGAAAGCAAATACAGTACGTATATCATATATGTTTGTTTCGGGTAATCTCTGAAACGGCTGAACCTATTTTAACGGGACTTTCACTATCAGAAAACTGATGACTTAACGAGTAAATGAGTCAATTTTAACGGGACTTTCACTATCAGAAAACTGATGACTTAAGAAAACTGATGACTTAACGAGTAAATGAGTCAATTTTAAAGGGACTTTCACTATCAGAAAACTGATGACTTAACGAGTAAATGAGTCAATTTTAACGGGACTTTCACTATCAGAAAACTGATGACTTAACGAGTAAATGAGTCAATTTTAACGGGACTTTCACTATCAGAAAACTGATGACTTAGCGAGTACATAAGGCAATTTTTTTAGACCAGGCGTTATTCACGATTTACAAGCAGGCCCACGTTCAGTTAGTTCATACATAAAACAAGACTGCCATCCCTGAGTATTTAGGGCGACTAATCTGTGTACTTCCTCTTGCAACATTCAAGCATCGTTACCATCAGTTAGTTTACTAAGGATCGTAAAGACGCTGATTTAACAGCCGTGTGGGTGTGAGGTGGTCTTCATTACCTACAGTAATTCTGTACTGCACGAATGTATTGCTGCATTGCATTTGAAATTTTATACGAATTTATACAAATGTTTTAGGCATTAATTTATACTTAATAGTTTAGGTAGATTATTACGTTTTCTCGTATACAATACTAGCTTTTAACCACGGCCCGCTTCCTTAAATGATGGTTATTCTACATATAAGGTTTGATTTTACTACAAAGTTCATAATGCACCTGCATGCAAAAATCTCATTAAAATCCATTTGGTCATAAAATATAAATTTACAGCGTTACTTCCGTATTCATAATTATTTATACTAGTTATCGTAATAGCCAGTTTTGCTAAAGTCTTCAGAAAACTACTTTTCTTTAATTCTCACTCAATGCAGACAACCAAATAAAGACATAGAATAAAATGAAAGCTTTCTGAAATTCCCAACAAACGACATGGTCTAACAAAACCACAGACAGAATAAATTCAAATTGGCACTGTTACTACGGTAGCAATTCTACTCATAGACAATTTGCAAGCAAATTGAAGCCAATTTGATAATAACGTTATGTGATGTTGGACAGTCTCAAGATGCACTACATTTGTAAGGATCATTTATTCGTAATAGTTTTGGTCAGATTGATACACATAATACTGATACGGAAAACGTGGTTAGGTGCTATAAACATCATCATCATTGTCGTTCCGTTGCAATTCACTGCTGGTTATAGGCCTTTACCAAGGCACACCACAGATCCCGGGCTGTTGCTTTCTACATTCAGTGTCAGAGGGCGCCCCACATTACATTTGCGAAGCCGCGGTCGCTACTCCAGAACACGCTAGGTAAAGAAAAAACAACAAATTTGATTCAGGCCAAGACTGATGGACAAATTTCCTAGTAAACGGCTTCTTCCGCGCCGGGACTATCTATTCTACGGTTATCTGTTCTGAGACATGTGACCATTTCATTGCCATTTCAAACTACTGACTTTCAGATCTATGGTATTCACTTTTGTTCCCTGACGGATCACTTCGTTTCGAATTTTATCCTTAAGAGAGACTTTGAGCATAGCTTTTTCCATAGCACGTTGATCGACTTAATACTTGTGGAATAACTCTACAAATTATGAAATTGAAAGGTTTTATCAGACTTTTTATTGTTTTAATTAAAAATATACTGTATCTATCACTGTTATCTGAATTTGGAAGATATCAGATCAATTTGAACTTATCGTTATAACCTATTTTATGTCAACTTTAGTGATTCAGCAACGCCAGTATAAGTGATTGTAAATTCCCGCACAATAAATACAATACATATATACTTCCTTTTGACAAACAATACAAAACATGTAACTGTTATATTGTCGTTTACACAACCGTTATATACTTAACAGCTGCCATTTACAGCGTGTTTAATGGTGTGCATCAGAGGACATCGCACTCCATGTTTAGTGACGTAACATCGATTGGTATCTACGTAGTATTTAAGAAAAAGTTTAATAAATTATAACCCTTATGTTACCCGAGCCACTATTACGAATCCATTGACACCACATACATTAAAACGCTAAGGTGGAACATACAAATATAAAACAGCCGAAAATAATGAATTATACTTATTTTGGTTTTACCTCTTTCAGTCGTGCAAAAAAACGTTTCATATTAAAACTATGTAATATACAAAATAATGTTAGTACTGGCATTAAAAGTTACAAAATTATGTTCGATTTTCATAGGGAAATGGAACACGCAAATCGAGACCAAAATTGCTTACCACAAACAGATCCAGTGTATTTTTATATATTGTGTATTGTATACGAGTTTATAGTGACCGGCAATTGTTTTTATATGCAAGTCTATTATGTGTAGGTGTGTGTGAAGATTTTCCCCCACAATCTCAGACTGTTTAAATGTATTGATGACTCCCCCAAGTCCGCGGGCCTGTTACGAGTCCGCTACGAGTTTCAAGCCTTATAAGTACAATTGCAAAATATTGAATGTTCTAACTGTTCATAATATTACTAATGTGAATACGACAAAATCAACAAATTCAATTACAGCAGAAACTGCACAAAGTAATGGTTGGTACAAAGTGTAATTGTTTGATTGATATATTACATTCGCTTTTGTCGTGGTTTAATGTCCTCGTAACGTTTAATTCAAGCAATACATTTGAATTCGTCGTATTATTCGTCACATCAGTAACTTCATATAATCAACAACCCATAATATTCCGCTGCTGGGTTGGGGTTTCCTCTCAGGAGAGGTTTAAGTCAATAATTCACCGAATTCGCCGAGTTGGGGTTTGAGACTGGCAAGACAACGTTTTGGCTACGTAATCTTGTCCTGTTGGATGTTTTTAAGCCACCAAAAAGCCTTCCAAATAAGCTTCACTGTTATTTTGCGATAACAGCCGGGGCCTACTGCTTAACGTGACCTCCATGGCATTACCATCAGTAAATATATATTTGATTAAAAATAAGATGATAAAACAATTGATTTCATACCGCGTTTGTCTGCTTAAAAAATAGCGTCCAGTTGAGCGTGATATAATATTTACAATAATTCTAAAGTAATGTTTTAATTCAAGGCAAGTGAATTGCTTGGTGTTAGCTCGAGTACTTCTTGTTTTGACTTAAACCTTGGTACCTTTTGTAGGGAAGGACAAAATACTTTTACGCGGTAGAAACTTTTTTATATTACATATTTTCAAAATATCGAATACTTTAATATAAAGTAACACTTATTTAAATTAAGTAATGCCTACTTCGAAGATTCGAATACGAAGGCTATTATTTTTCAATTAATAAAACTTCATAGTTGCATCTGCATGAGAGGAGAGGGAGGTAAACGAGGAGAGGGAGGCAAACGTGGAGTGACGACTTGCGCAGGATGGTTGGCAAGAGCCGAATGCGAGAAGCCGAAAAACGATTACAGTGGTGTGCAATGGGAGAAGCCTATGTCCAGCAGTGGACTGCGATAGGCTGATGATGATGATGAAAACTTTATATATGTATTGTCATAATTTAACTTAATCACACATACTCGAAACACTATGATGAACACTATGAAAATTGCGGAATTAATAAAACTCAAGAATCGCCACGTACGTCTTAATTCTAAGTTAATCTCCTACAAATGTCTGACTCCTCCAATGGCTGTTAGGCTATTGGTTAGCGTATGCGGCTACTGATCAATAGGTCTAGGGTTCAATTCCCGGGTCGGACCAATTGTTTGTGTGATGCGCAAATATTTGTTTCGGGGTCTGGGTGTTTTCTACGTAAAATATATATGTATGTATTTACAAAAAAAGTATGTTTATGTATTTATATCAGTTGTCTAGTACCCATTATACAAGCTCTGCTTAGTTTGAGACTAGATGGCGCTGTATGTAAGATGTCCGAAATATTTATATAAATTACCTATTAAAATTATATTCTTCGCAGTTTCTCTTGTTTCTTCCAGTGGTTTATTACCTTTAAATGGCAGTGGCAGAATTTACAAGAACCACCCCATAATTGACAATATTAAAAAATGAAATTTCCGTGCTTGTTTTTAGGCGGAAGAGATACAAATAAGGAATATATCCAATCTTTAACCTTTAAGGAGGAAAAAGGAGTTAAGGACTCGTTAGAATGATAATTTGGAAATGGAGTTAGATGTGTCGCAAATATTTATTTATGGTACCGGTAAAGACTGATTTTTATTCCAGGAGAAACCGACTGATCTTCAAGACTTTGAAGACTTTTCAAACATTTTAATCTTCGTAAGTCATACTGTCATCGATATTCATATAAAAAGGATACATCTCGATGTCAAAAGGTTGAATTTCTCCGAGTGTTTCGAGTTTGTACCAATAATCAAATACGAGGAAGTTATTTTCGCATGCCAAGAGTACTCCCTGGCAGATGACACACCTCTTACGAACTATTCGGATGTGATTCAAGTGTTATTTATAAATAAACTCGACCGATGTCAACCATTTGTTACGTTAATTACATTATAAATGTGTCAATATATTTCACTTAAGTAATATATAGATTTATAGGAGTGAATCCTATGGTTAGCAGTGGAAATCTTTCTATAGAGAAAATTGAAAATATTACAGCCACGCTGTTTTCAGCACACATGGGTTGGCCCGACCAGGACGAGACTACCCACACAGAAGATAAACTTAAAATAACAGTATTTGTGCTGGCTAGCGATAGGCGAGCGACAGGAAATCACGGTCTCCTTCTGTGAGGACGTAATGCTTCAGGAGTCCGTCCGTCCGTCCGGGGGTGTTTTCTAAGGCGGGTCGATGTTCCGCCTTTTACTGTGTAGAGCGGTGAGAAATGCGACAGTGACCCGCCACGAGGGGACATTCACTCTGGAATGTACCTCTATTGTGGGGTACAGCAGGGAGGACCTCAGAAGCATGCTTGCTTGGATCACATCCTGACTACCGAGGTAAGCCACCGCAGGGTGTTGGGTGTAGACTGGTTCTCTAGGAGACCCACACAAACCCTCAGCCTAAAGAAGAAACAGTATGGTATGATATGAAAAAGTATTCGACGCAAAACCATTGAGTTTCAAACTTTTTATTAGGTTTTAGGCTCATACGAAAGTTTACTATTTTAGAGCAAAATTAGTTTCTAGCATATCTTTATATATATAACTAGCTGATGCCCGCGGCTCCGCTCGCGTCTGAGGGTTATCAAAAATAAATGTTGGCCGATTCTCAGACCTACTGAATATGCATATAAAGTTTCATGAAGATCGGTCAAGCCGTTTCGGAGGAGTATGGCAACGAAAACTGTGACACGAGAATTTTATATATTAGATTCTTGTGTGAGTGTGTATGTCACTGAACTTCTCTCAAACGACTGGACCGATTTTGATGAAATTTTTTGTGTGTGTTCAAGGGGATCTGGGAATGGTTTAGATTTGCAATTGGACCCGGTAGGTGGCGCTGCGATCAAGTTCTGGAATTTTAAAGTTGGGCGGTACGAAGTTCGCTGGGTCAACTAGTCTTTATATATATAATTCTTCTGTGAGTGTGTATGTCACTGAACTTCTCTCAAACGACTGGACCGATTTTGATGAAATTTTTTGTGTGTGTTCAAGGGGATCTAGGAATGGTGTAGATTCGCAATTGGACCCGGTAGGTGGCGCTGCGATCAAGTTCTGGAATTTTAAAGTTGGGCGGTACGAAGTTCGCTGGGTCAACACTAGTGTATATGTGGTTTAGTAACCACATATAGCTTCCCGAAGGCTATATGTGGTTACTAAACCACATATAGCCTTCGGGAAGCTTAAAAACATTAAAAGGCAAGATTTACGTAGTACCGCACTCGGCCAACGTGGGGACGGATGGCCCCATGCCTTTTCTGAGAGGAGACACGAGCCTAGCAGTAGAACATTATGCGTTGTTGATGATGATGATGATGATGATGATATACCAACTAGTAAACTGTTAGTATTGTATTAGTTAAAACTTTTTGTAATACGCCCCTAGCTGTCTAAATGACTTTCAGCCTGAAGAGGCATTATTAGTTTCTCGGTGTTATAAATTTATTACGGTCATAAAGTCAATGTTCATCATTTTTTTTAAACAATCGCAAACATCGCTTAAAAAGGAACACACTGTGCACACGAGAACGAAGGTTATCAGAATAAAACCGGTGACACGTGCGATTCAGTCAAATGCAGAATTCAGTAACGCACGTAAAATTTATATTCAAAATACACATACTACCTTTGTGAGGTTTTTTTCCTACTTTTTAATAAACTCCCTGTTTAGTAACTATAGATTGTTTGTTGTTGCGTTTCTTTTCACTAAACGAAGATTAGCATCTAGTGATCCTTTAACAAAACACGTATAAAGACACATAGCTACTGTGCTGCATCATCCAATCAGTGACAACACAAGAAACCCATTATCGGTGGAACTGTTTCTCAAAGAAGATCTAAATTTATAAGCGGACTACTGCATAATAATTTTCTGCAGAACCCTGCAAGGCGACTTACAAATTTACTCTCAATATGCAGGGGCATTGAGAGGAAGTTATAGTAACGAACTTTTGGTAAGTCCGAACAATCTTGAACAGTTTCAAAATGAAACTGATCTTGGAAAGGACAATGGAAAATTCTCTTAACTGAAGTTATACACGATCAATTGATAGATCTTTCGCTATTAAACTTAGACTTCCAGTAAATATTATATTAAGTGATTTAGATATAATCAAATGAGAAATGGCAGTGATTACATAATATAATAATACGCCTGTTCTTGTTTAAAAGAAAGAAAATAAATTTAAGACATTTTTTGATTGCATGAAGAAGATTGTAACTTTTATTGAATAGTGGATTCGGATACAAGTTTTACGTCAATTTCTTATCTACATGTATGTATATAATCTTGTTTAGATAAGGTTTTTTCTTGCCGGTTCTTCTCCAAATGAATTACATTTTGGAACCAGGCAACTAGAGTCATTAATGTAACGTTTCTAAAGTGCACGGAAAGGCGTACTTGAATTAAAAGCTTTTCGAATTTTGTAAAAAAAACTAGCATCAAAAAAGACATCGAATGATCTCAAATTCTGTCGTGATATGCACCCACAGACTTTTTTACCTATTTTGTGAGTAACTTTTGTTTCTCATATCTCATTAATACGACCACTGTGTATCATAGCGAAGTGTGGCAGGGTACAGTTATAATTCAAAAAAGTTCATTGATTTTATGAGGTAAACGAGAATCAAATATGCTGGTGTTTAAATGTATAGATGTGTTAGTAGGCACTCATTTGTTTGAGTGCGTGTGTGTTTGTATCATATGTAGTAATAGAGAACGGCGAGTGTTCATTTAGCTTTAATCACAATCATACGACCATTGTACTATCTATCACAAACATCGTGAAACACATAAACAACCATCAGATAAAAACACAACTGTTTTAATAATTGCAGTAAACGCACCTACAAAATTAAGTCCATTACGACAGTCAAATTACTGAAGCCGTTTCATAACGTAGTGTTAACTGTACTTCTATACTAACTATACTGCTGCTAGTGGTTAGGAAGATATATATGTATTAGTGTCAACTAATACATATGTATCTTCCTAACCACTATTACTCCCTAAATCATATTATTTGAGGTCGGCTACTAGTATAAATGGTTTCATCCGAATATCAGTTTTTCCACGATGTGACCGGCATCGTACCTGAGGGTTAAATTAATTTAAAGATTGAACTAGTTGTTAGAATATTTGCGGGCACTATCCACCCAATGACGTTTGCCATAGATGTTCTTGAAAACTGGGACCGACGGCTTAACGAGTCCTGCGTTGGCGCAGGCACGGGCGTGGTACACCGCCACAATCCATACTCCGGCCTGTACCACTGATGGTAAAATTCTTTTTCATATATATTTCTTTGTCTGTTTCTGTATTGTTCTCTGTCAGTTTTTTTCTGGTCATTTCCTATCAATACAGCTACAACATACCACAGCAAAGCATGACAAGATTAACAAATTTTTTTCTAATTTCATGCAACGTCTTAGAACCTTAATTCTTCAGAAGGATCCCTTAATATTGAAAAGCAGTTGCTTGTTAATCACAGTATATGTTGTATGTATACTTTAGACCGAAATACGACAACGTGAGAATGTAAGGTTCAGTGAGCTAAGTGCTCGTAATAAGACTACTTAGAACAGCTTACAGCTCATAGGTCGCAATTCCATAAGTAGATTTCTGCAAAGGATAACGTCCTCGGGATTCCCCCAGCGTTAGAACCGGAGGCTTCCTCTACTGAGGGATTAGTTATTCACGATAGCGACTAGTTGTTTACTTTTGATGAAATGTATATATAATGTCTAAATAGGTCAGAACGTTAAGGCGAAAATCGTATTACATACAAGACTTAGTAGTGTTTATGTCTAGGACATGTTTATAGGATCACTAGCTTTTGACCTCGGCTCCACCCGCGTGTATATCGGTTATGGCGGTAAAGAGTTTGCTAGATTTCATTGAAAACGCTGCAGTGGTTTAGCCGTGGATGCGTATCAGACACACAAATTATTTACTTTCGAATTATTATTATTTTCAGACTGAAAAAAAAATCTTATTATTATTTATTTATTTTTATTTTTTTTCTTTAAAAAGATAGCTCCCGCATTAGGAATATAAATTCCTGAGTCGCGGGGGACTTTACAAACATACATGAAACGGACACAAAGAACACCCAGACTCAGAACAACAAATTGTGAAGCACACAAAGTGTTGTCCTACGTGGGATTTGAACCCACGACACTTGGCGTAGTAGGAAGCGGCGTGGCGACTGCTTAAGCCACTAGGCCAACCGTGCAGTCAATTATACTTTCATGAGCATGAATATCTAAGCCAATGACTTGTAAATTAATACAAGTAATCTTCTAGACCTTTAAAAATCAATAATTTTGCTCTCCAACTTTGACTGACATTGTTAACTCTTTATTAAGCTACGACTAACCCTAAAGTAGTGGTGAAGTGTTTTCCACAGTTAAAATCGGCAAAAGAAGTTGTAGAATAGTTCTACATCAAATTATATTAGTTGTTTTAGTGTTTTTTTTTCTTATTTCAATTAGTTTGTAGAAATTTGAATCAGAAAATGTCCTATTGTTAATTGCCATATTGAAAATAATGTCAAAACGCCATATTGTAAATGGTATATTAAAGACATTATTACACCGATAACATATTCTAGAAGATAGTTTGAAATAAACACTAGGTACGTATTATAAACAATTTTAGGATTGCCAAGTCTTAATATGAACAATTATAGAAAAACTTTATTGTACCACGAAATCATTCAAGTATCTTAGAGATGTAGTATTAGTAACAAAGTTATGAACAAAAAATGATGTTTCAATTTACTTGGGGTTAACCACAAAGTTAGCTCGCGTGATTCCCGTCTGACCTCCATGAATCCGTACCTGACTGGGCAAGGTTACGCTGTGCATTTACTAAGCATTGCGTCGCTTTCGGGTTGGTTTAGTGTGAGTTTATTTCATATTCCTCAGTTCTCGATGGCAGATCGCGGTGATCGCGTTCGGCATTGCGATTGGTGTAGAGTTCAATATGGGCCAGTCGAAACGCCGAACACGGTCACAGTGACAAGCGAGCCAATGCGAAATGTACTCGGACTCGGACTAGGCCCTTTAGAGAAAACGGGACAGTTCAAATGAATTAACGGTTCGAAGTAGTATTGTATAATCTTCAATGGTTTTTCTTTTGCGGAAGCACTATGTGGTTAATTAAAATGTTGTTTATGTAAATTAAATTGCAATAACCTTGTTTGTTATGATTTAATATGTAAATATTCTTCGTATATTTCTACATACATATTTGTGTTTGCTCATTGTGTTTCTCGTTTACTTTAAGTACGTACACCTACGTACGCACATTTTAAGCGTTAAGCCTATTTCTAAGAGGGGTAGGCAGAGACAATTGATCTCCTGTTACACCTCTTTTGCTTCGTCCACATTCATCAATTGCTGCATGCATGCTCGTCGGTTCCTGGTGCTCTTGATATGACCCTTTTTCAGAACATCATCAATTTGGTCAATAAATGTACGTCGTGAACGATCTCTTCCGACGCTTCCACATATATTTCCAAACCCAACGATATTTCCACATGTACTTTGTTTCTTTCTTTACTTTAATATTCCTGAATACGACTGTCTCGTTGGTCTAGTGGTTAGCGTATGCGACTGCTAATCAAGAGGTCTCGGGTTCGATTCCCGGGTCGGACCAAATGTTTGTGTGATCCACGAATATTTGTTTCGGAGTTTGGGTGTTTTCTATGTATAATATGTATGTATTTACAAAAAAAAAAAAGTATGTTTATGTATTTATATCAGTTGTCTAGTTACCCATAATACAAGCTCTGCTTAGTTTGGGGACTAGATGGCGTTGTGTGTAAAATGTCCGAAATATTTATTTATTTATATTCCTGAATATTCCTACTTACAAGGTAAAATAATACAACTAGCGCTTGTGTCAATTTTTCCCTATTAGAGGCTTTGGTATTTTAACATCCCTTTACTAATATTTGTTTTTTTTTTGCAATTACTTTCGCTAACAAATTAGAATACCCCACTTTGAAATCACTGTAAACAGGACTATGGCGATTCGTATGAATGAAACTTCTTTCTTTCTTCTTTGCTATCCTAATCTTACAGTAAGTAACAGACTAAGTGAACACCTAGACTCAGAACAACAATTTAGGGTAAATGAGCAAGCTTGACATTGCTACTATTAGTTAGTGTCAAAACAATACTATCCATATAAAATTCTCCAGAATAACATTCCATTCTATTCTTCAAGATTCCATCTGCGAAAACTGTAAAATTAGCGGCAAGTGGCAATAGAATAAAAGCGTTTCTTGAATCATTAAGGTGAGAAGTTGCCGGAATCGGAAGCGGATACATGTGGAACAGAGGAATGCACTTGCTCTTTCATATGCAGATTGCGCAACCATCCGGCAAATCTTCATCTTACAGTGCATAGGTTGTACTGAAGGTATATCTATAGTGCCGTAATTTTTGTAGTAAGTACCTGTGTTTTTATCTAAATACGAAATTTTGTATAATAACAAATGCATGTGCCTATAGAACTCCAACTTTGCTTTGACTACTAAAGCTGATCACGCGCGCGTGTGTGCGTGCGTGTTCGTGTTTGTTCTAAAGGAGATTACAATTTCAAGAAGAACAAAATCAAAATCAAAGCATTTATTTCAAGTAGGCCAGTTACAGGCACTTTTGAATTGTCGAAACAAAAATGTAGCTACAGTCCCAGTCACAAGACATAAAAACTGTGAAAGTACTGTAGTTGCCCATTCCCTAGCGTAGATCTCTATGGAGAAGAACGGGCAAGAAACTCCATGGACACTCTTTTAAATCAAAATGTTTTTTACAAAATCTTGGTTACATCATTCATGTTGAGATGGTACATTATGTGAGAACGATGTAGCAAGACGTGCACGTTAAAAGTGTCCATAGTACAACAAAAATACAATTGAAAATTAAAATAATTAATTCAAATAAGCCGTGGCAACTAAGAGATGACCAGTCACAACTGACAGCGCCCGTTCACGAACATGACGCATGGATCCGCACCATTCAACTCAACCATTTTGAAGGGAATCAAATGATCCGACACACGCGCCACCATCAGCGTGACATTTGAGTGAGCATGACATACTCTCAACCGCCAGGGCAGATTCAAGTCAAGAAAAGACGTAGGTTTTCAGTGAATGATAGCTTGAATAGCTTCCTAGTACATAGTACTCACACAATATGGGCCATGCGATTATATAATACTAAAGAGATTGAATCTATACAATGCAAAGAAAGTTGTACAATCTTCAGCAGCTCCAACAATACCATTTAATGCTATCAATTTATGCGCCCCTGTCCTTGTGAAGCAGGACCAGCATTGAGCCAAGCATTTTTATCAGCGATATAATGGCTCAACTTGTAATATGCTTGCTTACATAGTGTGCGTTTAATGCATGTTTTAAATTTTGTCTCATTCAGTTCAAGAATACTTTGTGGAATTTTATTATAGCATCTCAAACAGTACCCCATAAAAGAAGAGTCTACTTTAGCGAGTCTAAAGCCTGGCTGAACTAGTTGGTCCCTATTTCTAGTACTGTAATTATGTTTGTCACCTCTTTTGCCAAAAAGATGAAGATTTTTCCTGACGTACATTATGTTTTCGTAGATGTATTGACTATGTACCGTCATGATGCCAATATTCTTAAACAGTTCCCTTAGAGAATCGCGCCTACGAAGATTATATATGGCTCTGATGGCTCTTTTTTGCAGAATAAATATAGACTCAATATCTGCAGCCCGTCCCCATAACAAGATGCCGTAAGACATTATACTATGAAAGTAGCTGAAATAGACCAGTCTAGCGGTATCTGCATCAGTAAATTGACGGATTTTTCTAATAGCATATGCTGCTGAACTTAGCCGCCCCGCAAGAGATGTTAAATGAGAACCCCATTGTAGCCCTGCATCAAGCGTAATCCCCAAGAAAACAGTTTTATCTACGAATTCAAGTTTCTCTTTATTCAATATTATATCACAATCACTACTCTTAACATTCGGTAAAGCAAATCTTATGCATTTGGTTTTTTTTTCATTTAATACCAAATTGTTTGCTGTGAACCAATTCTGGACTTGAACTAGGGCATTATTCACGTCATCTAGATTTTGGGCCCGTCTATTTATCTTAAAAATTAAGGAAGTGTCATCAGCAAATAACACCATATTTTGAGGTTGATTTTTTAATAAATATGGTAGATCATTTATATATACTAGAAAGAGGAAAGGACCCAATATTGAGCCTTGAGGAACCCCCATTTTTACTTTTAAACCCTGTGAATTAACACCATTTATTTGCACATATTGTTGTCTATCACTCAAATAAGATTTAACCAAATTCAGTGCAAGTTTTCCTAGTCCGTAATGCTCAAGTTTCAAAAGTAATGTGTCGTGATTTACGCAATCAAATGCTTTGGAGAGGTCACAAAAAATTCCTATGGCGTCTTGGGACTCTTCCCACGCAGTAAATATATGCTTTAATAAGGTCACACCGGCGTCAGTTGTACAACGTCCCTTGGTGAAACCATACTGTTGATCATGTATGATTCTGTTGGTGTTAAAATGATCGAGCATTTGATTAAGCATTACCTTTTCAAAAACTTTGCTAAAAACTGGTAACACGGATACAGGTCTATAATTATTAGTATCTTTACTGTCCCCGGATTTGAAAAGAGGTATTACTTTACTGAATTTCATTAAATCAGGGAAAACTCCTTGGTCAACACATAAATTAAAAATTAAAGCTAAGTATGGGGCTATAGTCTCAAGTATGGATGTACAAACTTTGATAGACATTCCCCATAGATCTTCGGTCAGTTTGATTTTTATTTGCCGGAAAGCCTTAATAACTATCATAGGGTTAATGTGTTTAAATTTAAATTCAGCCAGGCAGCTAGACACATTCGCCTTTAATAAATCAATTGAGACATCAGGTGAGGAATTAAGAGCCTCAGTAGTTTTTGATGGTATATTGGTAAAGAAATTTACAAATTCTTCAGCTACTTCCTGATTTGAGCTTTTAGGACCACATGCTGTATCTAATGTGTAGCTAGTGTTACGTATTTTCTTCCTATTAGTCTCGTTATTTATGACTTTCCAAACTGTCTTTATTTTATTTTCTGCCGATTTGATCTTGTTGCTAATGTGCAGGGCTTTAGCAACCTTGCATGTATTTCTAAAAGTTTTTGAATACTTAGCAACATACTTGTTAAAAGTTTCAGAGTTTATAAAAGGCTTAAGGCCATAAAGCTCAAATAGTCTTTCCCTACTTATTCTGATACCTTTAGTTGCCCAATCACTAAATATAAATTTAGGGCAAATACTTTTTGTCTTCTTTTCAAAAGTTTTGTTGAATTCCGTGTGAACTATTGAAAAGAAACGCTCATACAATTGATTTATATTAATATCGTCAAGGCTCATAACACTTAATTTGTTTTGTAGGGAATTATTATATCTATCTAATTTGCTGGAAGTTATAGGTCTAAATTTAATCTGAACTTTTTGCAATGGCGTGTTACACCTAAAAGTTACTGTTTGTCCACTATGGTCAGACGGTAGACAATTTACTATGGCTTTATCTAAGTAATTACAATTGCAGAAAACATTATCTATACAAGTAGCAGAAGATGGAGTGACTCTAGTAGGTTCTATAAAAGTGTTGGTCAAGTCAAATGACTTAAAAAGATTTATTAACCGACTACTATTTGAATTTTCTTCTAAAATATTGATATTAAAATCACCACAAATAATTGAATATTTATTACTGGCTGCAAGTTTTGCCAGGACATCTTCCATTATCGATTCAAATAAGGTAAAGTTTTGATAGTTTGGGGGTCTGTACACGCACACAATTACATGCTTATCTAGCTCAACACAGGACAGTTCGACACAATGTTCAACCGAACATTTTTAGTCTATCACAGTCCTGACTACAGAAAAATGATCCACTCTCCCCCTGAGTAAAAGGCTGTTTCCTCCTGTCTGGATAAGAAAGTCTACAAAGTTTCAATATGAGCGCTTAAGGAAATGTGAATATTAGAGTGCGGGTACTTAGAGATAAAAGAGTTACATTGTAGATATTTTACTTAATAATTCTAAGGCATATAAGATATCATCTTCCTACAACATTACTATATTTCCTTACATGAAACAAAAAAATATATAATGAACGATTTGACATGCTAGTTACAGTTTAGTACCTATTAAAAAACCATATTTCTAGTATCTTCTCTCAATGTTATACGATATATGAAGCAACACAAAAATCTAACGTTAATTGTAAAAGCCGGGCTGAAATATTTAAACTGTCCTATTAAAACATCAACCTTTTTAGAGACATTCTCTATCCGCATCGACTTTCCCTTATCGTTGCATCCCAGCAGTGACGTCAGCACGACCTACTATCTAGGTCAAATAAGTTGCACCCAGTATTTGGGTTACCGTACCAGCGGAATATCTGTCTAACATACGTAATGAATGAACTTTCAACCGGAACGTATTTTAAAGTTAGTTAAAACTTTCGATGTTTAAATATATTGACCTTGGTTTAGAATTAGTGAAGGCCTATTTTTTAATTTGTATGAGTCTAGACAATACAAAAACCCTTTTGGGTATTCACCGCCGCAAGGTTTCGGGTGGAGCGATATGTCACACATTGGCCGAATGCGAGTTCGGGGACTTAAAAGACAATATTGTGGCTATGTAATCTTGCCGTTAGGTGTTTTTAAGCCGCCTGAAAGCCTTCAACTAAGCTTCACGACTGTTCTATGATAAAAACCGGGATCAACTGCTTAGCGTGACCTCCGAAAGCGTGAATCATGAAGACGCTTATGGTGTCATGCCACTAACGGTCACCCATCCAGGTTCTGACCGCGGCGCCGTTACTTACCCTCGGTGATTGTTTCTTTTTACCTAGGGCAACTGGGCCATAAGCACCTCAAGAGCGATATGTCAAAATCGAACCGACTGACTAAATAGAGAGTAATCTCTATTAAGACACCAGATGACACTAAGAAGATTCCTTTATGAGGGTTCCGTAGTTCATGACTCGGAATCCTTACAGTTAAAATACGTTAACTTTATAAACAAGCCTTTTACCAACCCGTCTGGCCAGCGTGGTATAGTAGGCCAAAACCTCCTTTCTAAGGAGTGGCCTATGTATAGCAGTTGACTGTTATAGGCAGTTGATGATGATGATGATGAACGAAATAACAAGTAAACATAATATCTATTGGACACGATTATGGGTGACTACGGAACCCTATTCTATGCTTATCTTGACAGCACTTGGCCGATTTCTTTCTGTGTGTTAATCCTCGGGATATCACCAGCAGATATTTGATTAATAAAGAATTACTAATTAATACATTTAATTTGTATTTAAAAATATTTACAATAAAATAGTTTATTAAATTCCAAATCCATGTGGACAGGTCCTGTTACCGGTGTTAGCGGTGAGAGGCGCAGCGGCATCCTGCTTCGGGGGTGAGTCCAGTCACCCCAAGATGTACCCCAGATTAGGGGTACGGCAGGGGGGACACCAGAAGCCGCTGATGCGATCCTGGTGTTCCTCCCGACTAAGGGTATGGTGCCCGGATTTTGAAAAGAAAATCAGCGTTAACAAGAAAGTAATAAGTGCTCATGAATACGTATATCGTAAAACAACGTGTCGTTCTGAACACACGTTCATTTCTTAATTGTTTTTTAGGGTTCCGGTGCCAAATGGCAAAAAACGGAACCCTTATAGATTCGTCAAGTCTGTCTGTCTGTCTGTCTGTCCGTCCGTATGTCACAGCCACTTTTTTCCGAAACTACAAGAGCTATACTGTTGAAATTTGGTAAGTAGATGTAATCTGTGAACCGCATTAAGATTTTCACATAAACATGGACAAAAAACAATACATTTTGGGGGTCGCCATACTTGGAACTGAAACTCAAAAAAATTTTTTCATCAAACTCATACGTGTGGGGTATCTATGGATAGGTGTTCAAAAATGATGTTGAGGTTTCTAATATCATTTTTTTCTAAACTGAATAGTTTGCGCAAGAGACACTTCCAAAGTGGAAAAATGTGTGTCCCCCCCCCTCTAACTTCTAAAATAAGAGAGTGATAAAACTAAAAAAAATATATGTTGTACATTACCATGTAAACTACCAACGAAAATTGGTTTGAACGAGATCTAGTAAGTAGTTTTTTTTAATATGTCATAAAGCGGAAACAGCAATTTACCTTACATTTAATCAACGAACTACAAGAACTTTTATATAATGTTACTTGTTGATACGGAACCCTTCATGGGCGAGTCCGACTCGCACTTGGCCGATTTTTTTATTTTAAAACGTGGAGATCAAGTTTATAGCAAAACAAAATCATGAGTTACCGTAACGCGCTTTATAACAAGCATGACACAATAACAATTTCTTTTATACCGCCCGCCATTTTATCTTCGCAAGATCGCTCAAGGCCTGCTTTATAACTCTATATTTAAGTTCAACGGCTTCGCTATGCGTATATTTTATACCAACTAGATACTTTATATTATTTAAGCCTACCAAAGTGACTGACAAGTAAGAAATATGAAAACATCACTCTTTCATTTATAAAGGGTCCAGGGTGGAGAAAGTAGTTTAGCTTAATGTGGAAGACTTCCTCTTGTGCCTCTTCAATTCTGAAGGTTGGCCGTCAGCTTCCTATACTCCTCCCTGTCATTGGCCAGGCGGAACAGTTGCTCAACGGAGGTGATACCGGTCCACTCCCCTTCGTAGCCAGGATTACTTTCTTCGCCCAGCGCGTCTCTTCCCTTCTTTGCCCATCATTATTAATTGAAGCAACATATATCTTTCGTGCCTGAGCACATTTTTTGATGGTTTGTATAAGTTTTATTTAGTTGTTTTTTTTTGTGGAAGATTAGCGCCTTAAATAAGACATGAGGCAATTCACTCCTGCAAGATTCTGATTTGATGATGATGAGATGTTTCTTTATTCCATTCCATCTGTAAATCTAATGTTTTTTTGAACTCTTTTCGTCTTTTCAAATTAAACATTGTATACGTACAAGAAAAAGCTGTTTTCATTAAAACATACAGAACCATCTTCTACCCTTCATATCATAAAATAGGATATTGTTACCGAATTGTATTTACAAAGTTAAAATTACAACCGTGTTCTGCTTTTGTGTGTAACATTAATGCAGAATTTAATTTGACTTAGATATCTTAGGGAGTTTAAGTTATGGAGTTTAAAAGATATATGTTACTTTGAAGAGGACTGAACTCTTGAAAAAGAAAGATAATAATCGGCTAGCTTCTCTAGGAAGTTTAAACAATTTCATCCGTTTTCTAATCGTGTCTTCCAAATACTCGTATATCATCATAATATCGGGTTTTTTAACTAGAACTTTGTTTTCTAAAACAAAAAAAAATGATGAAGATGATTAAAGTTTTTATGGTATTACGAAGAGAAAAGTTCGGCAATTATGAATGAAGAATGTACACGATTTATCTCTCACACGTATTCATTGCACAATAGATGCATTACATTGTATGAAGACACGCAAACTACACATATTGTAAGACCTCCGTTTATTAACTTACGTGCTCTTCGATTTAATACCGGTACTTTCAAGGTAGTAGAACTACATTCATGCTGTTGTATTTCGGTGGTGTGTGCGGGACCGGAGACCTATGGTGCAAACTGCAAAGGCATCATACTAGGCCGCCATAGTGTGGGTCGCCAGTTATCGTTTATCTGCACTTACAAAGAGGCGGTGACCCCCTACTCTTTGATTGTACTCATGCTTTCCATCACGCAGATTAGAGCCACTTTGGTAGGCTTGAATATAAAGAAATCTTTAAATTAATACACTATGCAAAAACTTTGTAACTTTTAATTACGAAACTTATGCAAATGTACCTAGTATGAAATTTAGTATTTAGTGTAAATGGACGCAGAAAACTATAAAATGAAAATAAATAAGTGAATTATAGACGATATTCCCCCCTGGGAAAGCACCAGTAATTTTCAATTACTAAAATAGGTCCACCGACTGGACTTGAACTTTTTTTTAATAATGTATTTTTAATCATGTACTTTTATCAACGATGAAGGTACCTAAAGTGCCTAAAGTGCCTAAAGTGCAAGAACGAATTGATTTCTGTATTAATAATTTGTTTCAAAAATGTTTCTAGATGTCACACAACTTATTTTAGAACCCCTACCTAAGCAGCTATATAGGTATTATTTTTCGAATATTTTCAATGTAATACAGTAAGTAGCTCAAGCGTGGCTTTCTGAATAGTTTTGAATTGTTGCTCTTAAAAACTTTTCATACTTTACTGTCCTTTAAATTCTGAGAGAATACTTTGTAAGTTTATATGGCAATTTCGTCGAGATTCTGGCTCTTACTGAAACTAAACTTTGTGAGAAAAATAAGTCCTACATGACTTACGATGACATGAAATACAATAGTGTTTTCTTTATTCTCATTGTATGGAAAAAAACGAGCAGACGAGACATCTGGTGTTAAGTAACTACCACTATAGATGAACACGTGTTACGTACACCTGTAAATTGTATAGCTGCCCTTTGAATGTGTGTCCAAGCCAAAATTAGGTAACGGGATAGGCCTCTAATTAGGCTAACACGGTAGCGAAGTGGTAGCATATATGATTGCTGTGGTCTCAGGTTCGACGGCATGCTATAATAGAAAACTAATCAAATGTATGGGAGTAACGTCATTTTAACGCTAAATTATGGAACATGTGGTTAACAAAAAAATATTGAAGAGGAACTGTAGAAAGAAATTCGATGACGACGAGGATTCGAAACACTTACATTTTGGCTAGCTTATATGTGTGCTAAAACATGACTGGTGGTTAAACAAATATTTTACATTACATTTAGAAAAACCTTTTTAAAGGAAAAAAAACAAGGAAACATACATGCATCGTTAGATGATAACCTGCCCCCCTAGCTAGGTTGCAAACGTTTTTAATTTTCTATTTATATATTATTTTATTTTGATCACGTGACTGAGTGAGCCAATAAAACAAGAGAATTGAGAAAGAGAATAGAGGATAGAATAGGAAACGAAAAACGCTTGCAACTTGCTGGCTGGCTGTATCTCTAACTACTATTGTCACTATCCTAGTAATCACTATGACGTCAAATACCTAATCAGAGCAATTATTTCAAAAGACCTGTATCTATTGTGTTCTTTGTTTTATCAGGGTCAAGCGTTGTCCATATTTACATTGCATCCATTGTCTACAGATAAAGGTCCACGGTGTTTTTTTTTCTTTTTCCGATTCCCAATGTTTTACTCCATAGAGAAATATTTTTCTTTAAAGGTCCTTTGTTCTAGACAATGGTTTTAAACATGTCATCCCGTGCTAGATATAAAGTTTTACTGTGTTTATGTTTTACCTTTTTAAAGCTGGGATTTTTATAGCACAAAACTAGGTATATATTATATAGCCCCTTTTCTTAGCAAAAAAAACTCCCAATAAGAGGTTTTGTTCACTGATTAATCTCCTTTTTAGGGTTCCGAAGTTTATTACTCGGAACCATTATGTATTCGTCATGTCCGTCTGTCCGTCCGTCCGTCCGTCCGTCCGTCTGTCCGTCCGTCCGTCCGTCCGTCCTCGACTTACCGTCCAAACGATAAGTGTTAGAAAAATGAAACTTTGCATCAATATGTGTTGTAATTACGTCGACAAAGTGCTACAATAAAATTATGAAAAATATTTTTATTTGGAGTACTCCCCTACACGTAAAGTGGGCATATAATTTTTTTCTCGCGGCTACCCAGCGATGGGGTATCATTAGATAGGTCTTTTAAAAACAATAAAGGGTTTCTAAGACGATTTTTAATTAAGGTATTCGTTTTCGAGAAATTCCACTTTAAAGGGCACTTTTTTGTAAAAACATAAGATGAGCCAGCCGTTTAGCTTTTAGCTCTAAAAGCTAAACGGCTGGCTCAAAAAATCTGGAAAAATTCGTGATGGTGGTCCATATAATGAACTTTGAAGGAAAACTATAACGGATTAGAGGACTTTAATAATTTAGGAGTTATGGAGACTTACCTTGTAAAATGCGCTCACTTGGAAAACGTCATACAAAATTAACGCATTAATACGTAAACATAATAATTATCTATTGTATACGATTTTAAATCCACGTACCGTTATGGGTGACTGAGGAAAGCTAGGTATACCAAAGTCTCCGCTGGGAAATAGTATTGTGATTGTAGTAGTTCTAAACTAACGGTAGGTACTTCCAAACATTGACATAATGAACTCAACTAGCTATATCGTGCAACTTCTATGGATTCCCAAAATCAATAAGCTTTCTCAGATATTGCAATATTTTTCATAGACGCTTGATTGTTACAGGTCGTAGCATAATGTTACATAGACTTCAGCTTGATAATACTAGTATGAAAGTATAGATTAATTACTGCCAAGTGAATCAAATATTACAGGTTGATATTGCAGAAAGAGGTTCGTATCTTCTTTTATCTAAGTACTTACAATAGAAACGAGTTCAAAGTCATACCCTGTCCACACCACATGTAAATCTGATACCAAACAATAAACAATGAAATGGACTTAAGTAAATGGGTATAATTGTACCAGTTCGTTGCACTTTGTCACACAAGGTGAGATGAATATAAGTGTTTAATGGATGTAATCTGAGATATAGTGCGTGCCTTCAAAGGGGACCCCACTGCGGTTAGCACATTGCGTTGCACACGAAACCACAGATTAAATACATTTTACTGCGTAAAACGGAACCGCAAAACGTTCATTGTTGGTAGCACTTTGCGGTACGATGGGACTTTTAATTTATGTGTGGGTTATCACTTCCTCATGAGGTCATGGTTTGAAAGTACCCATGGTAGAGTTTGATTAATACAATTGCGTGAAATTACAAGAACGTGTTCGTTTTTGTCACGAATTATTCGTAAAGTGGTTGTATTTTCTATTTGACTTGCATTTACTATCGTGACTTTTGACTTGTTAACGTCGGTATACCTACCCACGTACGTCGTGATGAATAAGACAGGTGCTTATTATTGACATTGTTTTCTCTATTCAGAATACGTTGATTTAAAAATGTATGATCGTAACGTATTCCAGTAGCACGCGCATGAAATAATTTTTCATCTTTCTGAAACTGGTAGGGATTCCTCTTTTTGTCTTTGGTAGAAGCGATGTTGTCTATGGTAGTAAGAGTAAGAAAATTAAAGGAATAAAGATGTACACATCTACAGAGGTGTTTCAATGAAGATCCACATAGCACTTAAATAGTCAACAGGAACTATATCTTTTTTGGATCTTTAGGTCGCAGACGAAGAATGGAAAAAAATAATTAAAAGGAAACAAATAATAGGAATGGAGTTCTACTGATTATGTGCATGCATTGGTGAGAGTGAGCTATAGGTCAAGCAGATGGCTAAATATCCGAAGAGACTAACGTAGAACATAACATCTCTTTATCATTAAATAACCTATAGGGCGTAAGTTTAGAGATTAAAACTTTGGAGATTAAAACTGCAACAATACATTCTTTAGGTACTTTTATAAGGCAAATAAGACAGTATAGTTAATCATTGCTAATTTTGATGTACAAGTACCATATACACTTTCGTCATTTCGTCAAAAATTTGTGATTGTTGAATAAGTGGGAAAGAAAAATGTCCAAGCATCATTTTAAATTCCAATGTTTCAACGTACTTTTAAACTAGGTTACCTTTCCACAGTATAGTACTAATCTCATATAACCAGTGACTTAGTGCCAAAGGTGAATAGTGTCACGAGTACCTTTACCTGCAAGTGACGTCACAAGTAGTATCTTATTACGGAACGGTATGGAAGCCTATCAGGTGCACTTATGAGTGGGCTTCTACATTATGTTATACCTATAGATTGGTTACGCTACCTAGATTTATATTTATATTTATTGGCGATATCTAATGATAGAAATGGGATGATGATAAGCCATAAAATCTAGTTTTTGAAAAATATTTTAAAATAAGAACATATCGTCTAATGCCATTTTATCTCTCTCTACTTTAACACGACTTGCATGATCCTGAACTCTGAAAGTGCTTAGCTTAGTGTTTTAAACTTATATTGCTTGGTAAATATATACATCTATTCTATACACATAAATAAATTGTTTGTAATATCAAATGAACAGTTCTTTACAAAATGCGTATGAAAGTATTTTATTTATCCGATACTTTGGACAGAAATTTCTAAAAATTTGGTCTAGACTAACTCTGCTCCGCGGCGTTCTCGCTATTTACAACAATATTCGCGGGTATATTCACTACTAGCTCAGCTTGAGTAGAGTTGCCAACCGTCCTGTTTTCCCAGGACATGTCCTAGTTTTTGAAGTGTCCTGGGATGTCCTGAATAGTTTTTAAGAATCGTCCTGGGTTTTTAAATTTAAAATAATTCGCGCTCCTCTTCGATATTAATTTAACTAATGCAAACTCTATTGTTGCGTCCGGTTTTTAAAGCGAATTGTCCTGGTTTTTCCAACTTCAAATTCTAGTTTTTTTAATTTGGGGATGGCAACCCTATTCTTGAGTAACATACTATTGTAAAAATTCAAGTGTGGTCGCATACCGCATTCTCGTAATCCGATACCGAGATCAGCTGTGTCTCTCTGTTTGATCATACCATTATCTTCTGAAAACCATTCATTGTGGCGGATGTTTTGTAAAGGGTATTGGTGGATTATGATACCGTGTTATAATAATTGTCTTAATAAGTAATACTAGGTATCATTTAATGAAATCATCTTTGGGATGGTACTGTTACCATTTCAATGCGGCTTAGATTTTCAACATGAATATCATTTACAAAAAGGTTTTTCTATGTAATTGGAAATTGCGAACATAATTACTAAATTTTTTTTTTTTTAACAAATTGAATTATTTTACGTTACTTTTATTTTTAATAGTTCTTATGATGTTATGGTAAATTATTGTAAGGTGCATATACTTGTAAGTCCATAAGTGTGTCATGCACATATTCATATCGTAATTGTCTTTTTGTAAGTAAACCTTAAGACCAGTCCCAGGATTGGGTTTCAATTCTGATTTGGGATCAAAACTTAGTATTTTTATATAAAACTGCTGAAATGATTACACTCTGCCTGATGGAAAGCATGAACAGAATTCAAGAGTGGTAGTCACCATCCTTATCGCGAATGTGAACAATGTACCATGGTAACCCACACTATGGCGGCCTACTCATATGCTTTTCCACACCTCGTTTAAAGGACCCGGGGTCATGGTGACAGGGAAACGTGCGCTAGTAGAGTTCCAGGTTTTAAAATAATATGTTAGGTTTTTAATTTTTAGTTTCATGGATTCCATTCACACCATTTGAGCTTTTCTACTTAACTGTCCATCATATTGTTCAACTTCATTAAAATAAATAAATATTTCGGAAATCTTACACACAATATCGTTTACTCTCAAACTAAGCAGAGCTTGTATTATGGGTACTAAACAACTGATATAAATACATAAACATAGTTTTTCTTTTGTAAATACGTACATATTATACATAGAAAACACCCAGACTCCGTAACAAATATTTGTGAATCACACCAATATTTGGTACGACCCGGGAATTGAACCCGAGACTTCTTGATCAGCAGCCGCATACGCTAACCACTAGACTAACAAGGCAGTCAATCATCAGAGCGTATCTGATCAACCGAAGAAAATTGAAGGACAAAGCGACAATTAGATTCTATGATACGATTCGCTCAGTCATATTATATTGAACCCTATTATCACACTCTTGTAGTTTATGATTTGTTAAAGCGTCAAATGTGTTGTACGATTGTGGAAATCTCTCCATCTCCATAGTATAGTTTTATTAAATATAATTTACTTAGTTCCAACATATATAAATTGTTATGTTATATATGTTGGGAGTAAGTATATTATTGTTGTATGATGTAATAGTAATGATCGAAAAATAACGAGGATTAGCGGTTAAAGGTCAGATTATCTATCGGACGAAAACGCCCCCGCAGAATGTACTTAAACTTTTAAGTAAACCCTTGTTTCAAGATGTTATAAATTGTGCTCATAAAAACAAAACTGATCATAGCAAGCCGGCTGAGGATATAAGTTTGCTTTATAGTGTCATTTGAAAATGGTGGTTTACTAGTGAACTTTCAGAAGTTTCAAATTTAAAAACCTTTCTTTTCACTCATGTCGACCACGTATAGGTAGTCTTCTACTTCAATGACTTTTCATGGGCATTACAACTTCTACTACAAGAAAGGTAAAACCTTTTAACAATAGCCTAGACGGGAGACAATAGCGCAAATTCATGAAAACGTAATAATGGAACTAAATTGACAACTGAAATTGCTTCAAGTGTAAAAGTTGTCTTTATTATTATGTGTTCTAGTGCATGGAGGTATCTCAATTGGGACCGTACTACCCAAACAGTATTCATGCTGTCGTCTTTCGTTGGTGAGTGTAAGACCGGAGGCCTCCGGATGACGGGAAAATGATGCAGAAACATCTTACTAAGCCGCCATAATGTGGGTCACCATGCTGCATTGTATGCACTCACAATGAGGATGGTGACCCCCTACTGCTGGATTCTACTCATTCTTTCCATAAGGCAGAGTAGTCACTTTGGTAGGATTCGATATAAAAAAAAGGATCAACTACAGTTCTTCTAAATTTATGTCTTGACGTAATAGCAGTAAAGCTTATTGCCAAGTCGCCGATCTTTGGGACGGTAACGAAGCATTTGTCAGCTGGTATTCAAATGCATTAGAAGCTGAAATCATTAACAAGAATACGTATTGTGTCCAAAGGATGCCAATAGAATCCTATTACTAAGCCTCCGTTGATCGACTCTCTACGTACAAATATATATCTTATACTATTACTGCATAGGTAGCAAGTAAATTATTTTCTCTATAGAAAGAAGAAAGACAAGGCCTCCCACAAAGTGGTAAGATGACCTGGTAAAGTTCGAAATAAGTAATTGGATGCCGGCAGCACAAGACTGGTTGTTGTGGGCTGTGTGACGTGGGGAGGCCATGTCCAGCATGGACGTCCTTGAGCTGAGAAGAGATGATGATGACCTAGAAATAAAGTGGTTTTTTTCTACTTCTTATATGCATTCTATGTGCAGTTATGAGTTGTCAGATGAAATTTTAAGCACGTATTTCTTTACCAAATGAGAGATATTGCAGGATTGTTCGTTGTATTTCTTCTCGACAGGGTCCTCTTTGTTTCTGAGAGCAGTTAGTTGTATATTAATAAAAAAACTTATTGAGATTCAACATTGTAGCTCAATTCTATTCAAAGTGTATTTATTTCGGCAGTTGTTACGTTTAGTAATTCCCAATCGTCAAGGTCATAAAATTGATTTACTACAAACGTTTGTATGCAATAAGAACCAGATATAACGAGTTAGAATAGAAACAACGTACCTAGTCGATGTGCGAAACAAAGTCTATAGACAATCGAATAAAGCATCAGGACATCCATAATGTGTTTAGGTCACAATACTTCATGATTAAATCCGCTCTTAACAAAATAGGCATCAAGTATTGACGCTTTCTGCAGCATTTAGTTCCCTGGCACTTATCCAGTTTTCCATAAACGTTTAATATATAGCTACGAACCATTATTGCTGAAAGGTTACTTTGAAACTGTTCGTGTCTACCTGTGTTATTCCAGATATATACAGCAATCAATTATTTACAGGGTGCGGAGTACCTCTTTACAAAAAAATCGGTCGCGTGCTCGTTAACCCTAATTGTACGCTCCGATGGTTTATACATTATACATTAAAAATAGGTTAATTGTGTAGTATGAATTGATGGGGTTAAAATATAAAAGGATTATAAAAGTGTGTGTAGTAGAGGGTTATGCGGTTTAATGATATCTGTAATGCAAGGCGCGAGCTCAGGACCAGTTGGACTAGTTGCTTTGCCCTCCCCGCGCTCCTCGTGCGAACAGCTGACAACTCCAACAACAAAGAACAGCAACCCAACCCACACAAACACACGCTTCGTAAGCCCAAACAAAATGTTATTAATTTCACATTTAAATGTACCGATTCAAACATTTTGAAATCATTTTATTGTTATTCCATAAAATTCGTCGATATTTGATGATGCTATGAGAAGGTTTTATTAAGTCAAATCGACTGAGGAGAAACTTTTTTACAAGGTTTTTACACCGCAATTAAGAATCATTATAGTCCAGCTACTTGACAACGGATTCTGGTATTGAGTAAACAGTGTTGACCATGAATATCGTCCGTCCTACGTAAAAGGTGAATTTATACGACCTAACAAAGGGCAACCAAGTACTTGCCTTTCTGTTCATCCAATATACGAAGGCCTTCGAGTTGTGGCACTCCGATGAATAAGAGTTTCTTGACAAAACTAATGTCTATTTATCATTTTTAGATATCACGGTATCATTGTGTAAAACGCGACGGTCACTTATGTCGTAGTTTTTCACTGTCTCGTTGCTATGGTGCTGTGAATTATCACGACACTTAGTTCAGAAACCTTTTGAGATGCGACTATGTAGTCGTAAGTACGAAAGGTGTTTAATGTTTATGATAGGATATTACGTTTCATGTGTTATTTACATCACTGTTTAGCGGCCTGCGAACGAGATAATCGTTGCACTGCCTGCGCACTTTATTTGCTGCGCTTCTGCGTCAACAAAACAGTCTCGTCTCGTCTCGCCTCGGTACTTCATGTCGGGCGAAATCGCCGCATCAGTTCGACGATTTGCCTTCTCAGTCACTAGCCTAGAACAACATGCACTTTTATCCTTTTCTTTCATTTGACATTGCCGCTTCAGGGTTGCAGAGTCAAAATTCTACAAATTTAAATGTTTATGGTAGAGTTTTGTTTGAAAAAAAACTACCTTTATATTATGTAGGTTTCAAAAAAGTATGTCTTTTATGAATCTAATTAACTCTCCTTTTTTAATCTAAAAAGGGCCTGATGTTATAATTTAGCACTCACAATACTGCAAAATTTCTGCTATTAAAATACTAACAGGCGAAAACAATGTTTAATTAAAAAATATTTTCTGTCATCAATGTATCCAAAACTTATAGTTAAATCAAGTTTGTAGAATGTAGATGTATCAGTCGACAATTGTTAGTAATTATGGGTCCTTTCTGACCGTAAATGCCAAACATTCCTAAAAGCTGAAAGTATCGTTCATCGCGGAAGTAAATTGTATCGTCTACGTGATTATTGAGACGTTAACTCAAACGTCCCCGTATATCAGACACTATTAGAAGTGTCCGTCCCCACAGGGTTCCTTTCAGCTGAGTTTGGTCCGTAGAAGTCTCGTGATAGTCCTATGTGTCACCATTAGATTTTACTAGTTCTTCGGTACTTGGGGCCAACTACAGCTTGAAGATAGCCCCCTCATTTGCCCCGATGCTCCCTTAAACCCTTTCAAGGGTACATCGGGGCACACACGCTTAGTAGCGTTTTCGGCGCCAATCGGACCTGCTTCTGCTAGGGTGACAGATGGCTTCACCTGTCACCCACAGTTCCCAGGCATATGTTTATAGAGGATGGAGATCATTTCCTGATCTGGAATCTGGTGAAGTTCCAATCAAGAGACTCGCCACCTCAATTATTTCTTAGACCCCTGATCATACTTGAGTTCTATTTTTGACTTAAGGGTACTGCGCATTCTTACATGAATAATCTAATCTAAGGAGCAGTTATGTACACAGTATTTCAGGGTATGAGGTTATAAAACTAGTTTAGGGTTGCCGATATAAATATAATAAAGTTTGAAGAGCATACTTATTTGTTTATTAACAGACTGTATCACAAATTACAATATTTCAATTATATCTATGTTTTAAGTGGTGCAGGTTATGTGTTCTTTTGCCAGAACTTGGCCGCATTCCGTGGGTGATGCGTTTTCCCTTTGCCCGAATTCTTTTTTGGTACTGAGTGAGTTTCAGTACCTGCACCTGACGCCGATTCTTCGTTCTCTACTTGCGTTTTCAGTGTTTTCTTAATGTATACAATCTGAAAGCATTTTTTTTTTTTATTTAACAATTGGTACTATTTGTAATGGGACCTTATGAGTTAACATGTCAATTAATCGTAAGTGACTGCCTTTGTGGCATTTGGAAATAATAGCACTAATAAAAATTGAAAGTCCGGTTGTTTGTAAGGCTGTGTATGTTTATCATTTCCATCAAGCCATATGGGCAAGTTCCATCACAGTACTTAATTATCATCCAAAAATTATAAAAGAAAACGATTCACAGCAGTTTTTATATTATCATTTAAATTGCTCCTATTATTGTAATATTAGGTATTTGGTCCTTAGCCACTAGGCTAAAGAAGATAAAGCCCTTCCTTTATAACTTCGTATCTAGTTGTGATTATGAGTATTACACCTCAGCACAGAAAAGAAAGGCAAAACACAAACCTCTTGCTCAATAGCTTGATGGTGTCTAATAGCCTTCTGTTTGTGGTGGTTAGCTCTCTGTATATGTCTGTCTACAGAGCTGAGCACAGTTTCACATGCATTACACCAGTCCGCAAGCACATCAGCGATGGAGGCAGCATCTTCGAGACGCGCGTCACGACCCAGCGCAACATCAACCTCCACACGCTTGCATTCTTGGTCTAGTTTCCCATGAATTATGTCTGCAATATTATATACATTTGTACATGTTACTAATTATGTTGTTTCTTTCCATCCCATGCTTTCCTGTAAGAGATTGCCTTCGAGCGATAAGGCCGCCACTTGTACCTGCTAATTTAAGCTACTATTGTATGTTCCTATTCTGGTGTACAATGGATATATTATTAATATGTTATTAATATAACATACAAAATGAAATATACTAGTTACATTCACAAGAAAGTTTCAAGTTAAAAAAAAATTGACATTAACAAACCTCTTGGATTGACATTTTCTAATTGTCGGTGATGGTCTGTCAGTGAGCAGGCTTTGAAAGAGTTGTGTATTAATTTTCTAGTTGTCATACTTAACCCTAGAAGCCCAATCTAGGTCAATTTGACCTACATGGAAACGTATATTTGGTATCTTTTTCGTATGTTTCGTTCGATCGCCGTGATTGATCAAACCAACTTAGTGCCCGTCAAGAGCTAATAGGAGGCGGTTATAAGACTTTGGTAAGTATCGTTGTTTTGTAGTTATCGCAATGTTATAGGTCATTTTGACCTATGTTTGGGCTTTGTGTAAGTTTTGCATTCGTTTTACGTATTTATAATGTGCTATTTTATAGGTTTAGACGTAGTTTCTTGGTTTATTTGTAACTATAAACATTAGTTTTAGGTAATAAAACAATATGGCATCCTCTAAGCACCTGACGGTGGTCGAGATAGTATCTTTTTTAGAAATGACAGACAATTTGGAGCCGTTCGATACAGTCTCTGAAGAGGATGATTGCGTGGCTCAAGACGAAGTAAATAGTGATGTAGAAGACGAGGTGGTAGACAACGTGAAAATTCAAATGAGCAGACAAAACGAGGTGTTAATACTTTAGGCCAAATGTGTTCCTCCATATTAACTAATGGGAAGGCAAAAAGAAGACCCATGGCTGTGTTTTACGGGATGCTCGATATGGTTTTCGTAAATGCCTACGTAATTTATTGTCGCAACAAGCTGACTAATAAAGAAAAGCCATGAAATCGCGAAGCCATGAATAAATTGGAGCACTGTCCTGATTTCGTCATGGATGCAAAGGCGGCTGAAAGCTCCTTCTTTCTAGGGTTCCTACTTTGAAATTATTACAAATATTCTTCAAGTTAAGCCACAACCATCGTCAGATGATCTTACTGTTGAAACAGAACCAAAGAAGCGTCACTACTGTGGATATTATTGTTATGAAAAGCAACGAAAGACAAACTCACAGTGCATCAAATGTAAAAAACTAATCTGTCGTGTACACAATTTTGACATGAGTCAAAGTGTTTATAAAGTGAAAATAATATACTAAAACTGTTAATATTATTATGAAAAGTGGACTACTTAGTAGTAAACAGAAGTATTATTTGATTAACGCAAACATAACATAGCATTCTATATACAAAACCGAAAGGATCTCATTATGTACCCATTTTATGTATCGTTCCTTTAAAGTTTTTATTTTTATAGTATATTAAATAAATATTACTCTAATGTTCCTTTTTCTGATTTAACCATAAAACAATATAAATGCATTATTCAAAAACAATAGGTATAATGTAATAAACTATGTCTAGAGTATATTTATTTGTGTAGGTCAATTTGACCTATGTTTGGGCTTAATAGCTAGTAAAATATGATTGGGCTTCTAGGGTTAAATAATCGCTAATTACACTAACTACTTATTTATACTTTGGAGTAATTTTATTATTTATTATGAAACACTGTAGGTATTGTGCAGAATTCAAAAGTATAATACATAAAATAACATTAAATATTACTCACAATATTGCTTGATGTGTTAGATAAAGAAATAAACAAACCAATGGTAATGGATTAAGCTTGTTATGTATTAGATAATAAAAGCTGGCATATGAAAAAGATTAAAACTTAGAACAATAAATTGTTTTCTATCTTAAAATATGTTTTTATACTTCGTAACAGATAAAAAGTCTCAATTAGTAATTGATTATACTTTCATTATTAAGTAGTTAGCTTTATGATCGGACAACATAGTCATACAAGCTTCGTAAATAAGGATTCAATAAAAAAAGTGGTTGGCATTAATTTAAATTACTTTGGAGGTAGCTCTTTTTATCCCTCTTTAGAAAACACACTTACTATGCCTATAACAACATTAGTAGAAGAACTACACTGATTTATAAATAAATAAATATTTCAGACACCTTCCACACAACACCATTTAGTCCCCACCTAAGCAGTGCCTTATATTATGGATACTAGACAATTCTTACAAATACAAACTATATAATAATTTAAGCATGAATGGACATGCTCAACTGGGACACTAGTAACTTCTTGCAGAACTCCAACCTAAAATGACTGTATTCATGCTGTCAAGTTTCATGTGTAGTGTGCAAAACCAGAAGCCCAATGATGCCAAAGCATCTCAACAAGATGTTATAGTGTAGTTTACCATGTTGGATTGCATACAATGCATATGTATGTGGTTTACCTTGTTGGATTGCATACAATGCATATGTATGTGGTTCACCTTGTTGGATTGCATACAATGTATTTGCAATGTGTATCGTGACCACTACTTTTGGCTTCTACTCATGCTTTCCATGAGAAAGAGGAGTATCGTTTGGCAGCTAATACATCATTAGTAACCCATAATGTCTTACTGTTGGGTTCTGATCTCCTCTCAGGAGAGTGTTAAGGCCTTAGAGGAGACCACATCGCCACCCTGGCCAAGTGCAGATTGGAGACCAGCAAGACACGCAATCTTGCCATTGAATGTTTTTCTAATAAGTCTAGTCTCACCTGCATAAATAGCTTCTATAATTAGATCTTCTAAATCTCTAACATTCTTTATATCCAACTCTTTGAGCAGTACACTATATGGAATACATTTTTCTTGTGTTGCCAATGAGGCAATTGTCAAATGTTGCAACTTCTTGCATTGAGCAGGAGTGAGTTCTAAATAGTCTGACTTGTTCTCAAGGTAGTCCTTATATGTACCATATGCAAATAGATTTAGTGTTTTATAGTGAGTAGCGTAAGTACCAATTTCCAACTGAAACATAACAAAAAAAAACAGTTAAAACATGATCAAACACACTATTGACTGAAAGTAACTTACATATTTCGAACATCTTACACACAACTTGATCTAGTCCCTAACTATGCAGAGCTCATACTATGGGTGCTATACAACTGATATAAACACATATTTACTATTTTTTTGTAAATGCATACATAATATACATAGAAAACACCGAAATAAATATTTAATCCAACTGGGGAATCGAACCTGATACCTCTTGATCAGCAGCCACATACGACAATTGCAGAATTTACTTAGAGAAAGGTTTGATTTAAATGTCATCATCAGGTCATAGAAATACATTGCAATAAAGCCAATATATTTTTAGCAGTCGAGGGTAGAAAGATATCCAATTACAACAGGTATACATTTACAGTAAAGTTATGCTCTTGGGCAAAAGGTAGTACGTAACATCATACACACAGTATTATGAAAGAAGATCCAAGATCATTAAACATAGACAAATAAAATATTACTATCACAACTTAAGCATAAGTTAGAAGTACATATTTTAAGATAATAACCTCTTTGATATTCGGCATTTCGAGAAGTTCACCAAAAACATGCACACCAGGTGCCTCCAGAACTTGCTTTATGAGTTCTGCACAGGCTGACCCTTTAGCTCCTTTAGCTAATAATATAAACTGTTCTAAAGGATGGTTCGTCGAAAACGATAACAATGATGATGGTTCATCTTTGTCCATTGACATAGGATTCATTGTAATGTTCTTAGTTATAACGTTTCTTACTATATCCAAAAGTTAGTTTCTGAAATTCACTAAATTAGTAACGTATATTCGTTACAATTTTTACTATGTTTCGACGATAAACGAAATGCGAATTTACAAGTTGATCAGATTGACAAATCCGATTTTATTTTGACATTTCTCATTTTCATTACGCTGTTCTGCGTTTAGTTATGACTCATGTTTAATGATATTTATTTAATTTTGATGAAATTAAATTACATAATAAAAACAAGTATTTTTGACCATACACTATCAGGTCAGACTATTAAGTTAAGAAAAAACTAATTGCTACAAAACCAGAACCACACATTTCTAGAACATAAATCAACAAAACGTTTTCCTTAGTCATAGATCTAAGTACTAAATAACCTAGATTTTTTCGATTATTTTTACCTGGATATTTAACAAAAAGTAAGCTATATCAAAATCTAATCTCCATAAGTGCCCTAAAGAACTGACTGAAACACTATATTTTTTACTAATTTTCCTAAAACTTCTTCCTGTAATAATTTTATGAGGAAGACTGTAGTGATTTAAAAAAATCATAATTGACCATAAACAATGGTATAAAATGGCGCCTGGTTTTTTTGTGTGTGCGACAAAATTATTGTTTTCATGAAATTGAAAAATTTACTTAAGTTTTGAATATTTGATACTAATATATAGTTTTAAAATATCATTACGAAGTGTAACTATGTGTTCAGTGAATTAATTATCCATTAGTTCATTAAAAATAATGTGCGTGTCAACCCTTGTAGTAGCGTCGTTGTCTTATGCCGCCTTTTATATTGAGTTGATTACACCAATTTACGAGGTTTCTTTCGTGTAAATTGATGTCCCTCTGCAATGGGGTCTCTAAAAGCATGAATTTACATAGTTATTACATTACTGTCGGCATTTGGATCAATGAGTGCGTTGTGCGTTTGTAGTTGTGAAAGCGTACATACATGTTCGTAATGAGAAAACTGTCATGAGGACTGTTTACTATCAAAATAGTGAATTGTGTTGGTGATTTGTATTTTCTGATGTGATGAGTTATATTTAGTGATTAAAATGTGTATGCCAACGCCTAACAATGTGTCGGGCTTCGGCTATTCGTGGGGCTTTACAAGTTCTGCAGATCTTACCAAAGGCGAGGTGGAGACTCCAAGCAGTTTGAGTTATACTCTGGGAAATACGGTAAGTCTAACTCTTTTGAATTTCAATTTAGTTCTTATACTTCGCTTCAGTGCTTTTTAAAGTAGGTAATAAACACTAATTAACTTTTAATTTTAAACTGCATTTAGTGAAACTACTATTTACGATAAAATTTAAAATTTATTAATCTACATAGTTATTATCTTTCATATTTATTCACCTTTTAAACCTTCTCTGGACTTCCACAAATGATTCAAGATCAAAATTAGCCAAATCGGTCCAGCCGCTCTCGAGTTTTAGCGAGACTAACAAACAGCAATTCATTTTTATATAGATAGATAAAATAAAACAAAACTCATAAGAGTTTTTGCTGAATCCTCTACCTTCAACAATTAAAAAAAAAAGTGTCCATAGGTCATAGGTTATTGTTGTAAGAATTTTTTTTTAGGAAATTTGTTTTTTTTCTTATAGTTTTTGGTGGCACTTTATGGCAGAACAAATTTTGCCAGGTCAGCTGACAATATCTTTAATCTACGTCTAGAAAACAAATGACGGGGATCTTTGTTAAAGTTACAAAACTCAAAACCACTAATTTTGTCTGTGTTTGGGCACAGTAAATAATAATATAACAGACTGTTCAATTTTCATATTTAATTTTTTATAGGTTTAAAGGCCCTGAACATTTAGTGTTTTATGTCACAGTTAAGAGTAGCCTATGTCCTTATTCAGGAATTGAAGTATCTCCATGTGTAAATTTTATAGAAATAGATTCAGCAGATGTGGATGAGAATAAAATGGATGAAATTATCTAACATTATATTGATGTCATGAATTTCAAAATTAAAAACATGAATAATCCTCCTCCTTATGTCATTGTCTTGAATTCTGAGGGTTGTGACCTTTATTTGTAGCAAATACTCACCATTACATGTTATTAAAGATGACAGTGTGTGTAAGATGACTGAAGTATTTATTTATAGTATTAAAACTTTTTTACAGAAGTGGTTTATAAATGTCACTTTCTAATGATTTAATTCTAACCATCTACAATTATATTTTCAGGTATCCCCAGAGACAACTTTGACTGTAATGTCAACAAATAAGCCACAAGTCCAAGAGAAAGTTGGTGCAGTGACAGTGGCCGTCTCTAATTCAGGTGCCCAACTGACAAGAGTTGTAACAACGGGTACTCCAATAACAGGCAGAAGGGCTATGTTTGTAGTCAATGATGCATCTGCACACACATTAAACAGGGTATCTCAGCAGAATCAGACAGCCACTATACAAAGTGAGTGATTTAAGCCAACTTTATATGAGCTTAGCTTATGTTAGAAGCTATAAAGTGTATCCAAGTAGAGCCTAATAAATACGGTCTCAGTGTGATGTTCATTAAATTCCAAATCTAGTTATAATAATGTGTGTATTGAAACATCGAAAACAACTGTTGTTTGTCAGTTGTTTGACAGTCCTATGTTGTTACATAGGGCTATCGTTTGATAGCCCTATGTCTAGACTGACTGTCAGTTGTTTAACTGACTGCCTTCTTGGTCTAGTTGTTAGTGTATACGGCTACTGATCAAAGGTTACAGGTCCAAATGTTTGTATTATCTACAAATAGTTTGGGTGTTTTCTATGTATGATGTGTGTATATACAAAAAAAAAGTGTATTATGTATTTATATCACTTGTCTAGTATCCATAGTACCAGCTCTGCTTAGTTTGGGACTAGATGATGCTGAGTGCCATATGTCTGGCATATTTATTATTTAAAACGAGCAAAGTAACTAGCAAATGAATATCACAGTATTCATGCTGTCGAATTTCGTTGGTAAGTGTGAGACCCAACTGCAGAAGCATCTTAATAGGCTGCCGTGCTATAGGTCACCAATCTGCATTGCCTACATTTAGATTGAATATGATGACCTCTCTCTCTACTACTTACACTTTCTATCAGGCAGAGTAGAGTAACTTTGTCAGCCTCTAATAAACAAAAAAAATGGATGGACTGCATTTATGATCCTTAAATTTTTATTGTATACTATTTACTGAACGGTTGGCCTAGTGGCTTCAGCGGGCGCCACACTGCTTCCTACTGCACCAAGTGTTGTGGGTTCAAATCCCACTTAGGATAACACTTTGTGTGATTCAAAATTTGTTGTTCTGGGTATGGGTGTTCTTTGTGTCCGTTTCATGTATGTTTGTAAATTCCCCCGCGACACAGGAATTTATTTTCCTAATGCGGGATTTGTCTATTAAAAAAAAATAACGATATAATACGGAACTAAATCAGAAGTTAGGAACATAATTTGAATTCTGTAAAAACATCTTGTTAAAGTGATTTGGCACTTTGCCAATTTTACATATGATGAAGCCATTGATGTTTGTTTATATTTAATATTCAGATATTGTTAAATATGTATTGTATATACGTACAAGAAAAAATATTTAAGCATCTTGGCTGTGTCCTTAATTTGATTATGGTTTCTTCATATCCTTAAGAAAATACTTGATTATCTGACTGAATATATTTCTTATTATTCTTGACATCTCGTGTGTATCTCACTAAGCGCCCCCGCCGCCCGCACCTGTCTCAGTCCCCTTTGTCGTCATACCCCCGCGCCCCTGTTACCGCGCAGGCGAGGACGCAGATAAACGGTCCCTCTTGTCATCTACCCATTTGACGGCTAAATCTATTACAACACTCGTTCATTGGTCAAATCAAATAGACGCTACAACAGCTTCCTGTTTGTTTTTAGAAATGGATTAATTTCATCTCATTTCAAATCTTATTCCTGACATCCTATTTTCGTCAAGTCAGATGTCGTGACTCCGTTTCCTTCTAGAGAAAGATATTGCTATGCAGCAATCATTTTTTCGGTGTCTGGGTGTGATAAATAGTAATTGTATGTACATATTTAATAAGTATTACATTGTTTACTTTAAATGGACGTAGTTCTGCAAACTAGAACCAACCCTCAAAAAGTAACTTTAGAGATAATTAGATTTTTGTTTCAAGAGTGTGAAGAAAAAAATTGGTAAGTTAATTAGGATATAAAACTTTACAATAATATGTGTAACATTGATGGCAATATAGGACAACACAATTATTTTGATTTTTCTTTGATTTAGCTTTTAATTTAAATCAAAAACCTGCTGGTTCCTTACTGCAAAATTAAAGTCTTGTGGGTTGGTTCTTTTTAACAGTAAACTAGGGTTTTAAAGATAGGCAGATACATTAATATAACTTGTGTTTTATAATATTTTTATTGTAACTTGAACATAATAATTTTAGATATACACATTAAGTCGTATATAAAACTACTTACTTACGTATCACGCCACTTTGCCTAATCAAGATTGTCCATTTCTATTTCAAAATCTACTTGACCAGAATACCCATGGTTCCTTTTAGCACAAAAAAGACGAACATAATTTGTATTTTTCTTTTTTAAAAAGAACCATGTGACTTGGTTCCATTTTGCGTATTAAAAATGCTAAAGATCTGTAGTTACCATGTGACATGAGTCTTTTTAGCTTTTATAAAGTGAGTATATCTGTGGTTGGTACCCTAAGCGGCCTCATTTATTTTTGTTTTGGATTGATAAATTGACCAGGGTCTTTTCTAAAAAGGTGTGAAACATGGTTAGGAGTCTATCTCAATATGTAACTCAATTTGACTCGAGTTGTGGGTTGGTTCTTGTTTGCATAACTATGTCCAAATGTATTATACCTTTCGCCCGTGACTCCGCCCGCGTGTATGTCAGTTATCGCGGTAAAAATTAGTTTATGTCCTTCCTCAGGCTCTAAATTATCTGTGTAGTGTTTACCAAATTTAATTGCATCGGTTAAGTACTTTTCGTAAAAGCGCAACAAAGTTGCTTTCGCATTTATAATATTAGTCTCTATTATTGGCGTTAGTACAGTGAAATACTGGTTGAAATACATGTTTCTATGTTGTCGCAGTTAAAAGGTTTATTTCATGTTTTATACACAACAAATTTTCGCCCGCGAAAACAAATTTCTATAATATTTGAGTTTATTTATTAAAAGTGAATATTCTAATAGATTGATTTAATAAATTCTATTGCGTGGCTTTTATTTGAGTATGAAAATATTTGAGACTTCGTGTGTCGTGTACACACATATTACACTGTGTGCGTGTGTCACGCGACAAGAGTAGATATTTTCTAAATGGATCACTTAGTGTATCTTTTATATTTTGATTTATACTGTAAGCTACAAAAATGGCGCACATAACTGCCGCGTGCGGGGAAAACATAAGTAATTTATTTCAAATACAAGTAATGGTATCCTTGGCATCCTGACACCCAAACCCAATACCAAAAACATTTTTTTAAATTGGTCACGAATTGGGACTGTCGGGACTGGCACCTGTCGCGAGCGTCAAATAAATATTGCGCGGATCGATCGCAAAGATGAGAACAATACTCTACGCAGGAACGAACCTCGGTCTTTTTTGTAGGAAAGACAGACAGCGAGAAGAAACGTCTCACCTTTTTAGCACACCAAATCCGCTAGGCCGCCTTGGTGACGCTCTCAATGTACTCCCGTCGGTTGAGATTCCGGCAAATATCCATACCCAGAATACCGAGCTAATCCTGTAGTGGCAGTTGTATTCTGAAAAACAGGGGAGGTACGGAGACTTTTTGGTAGTGAGCGCGAACACCTGTGTTTTCATGGCGTTGAACTCGACCAAATTCTCATCACCTCATTGAGAAATACGGCTCAGAACCAGCTCAAGCTCAGCGATAAGATCCTGTTGCTTAAGGCAGTAGGGTGTCCCATTGAGGAATTGATTCCTCAATTCCTCAATGGGACACCCTACTGCCGTCTTAGCAGTAAGGTGTCCCATATATCGACCATAAACTGTGCTGTCGTCTGCATAGCAATGTTTGTTGCGAAGGTTAAAATGTCATTGATATGTAGAACAAACAGCGTGGGTGACAAGATAATACATACATTCAAAAAAGATTCCGACGAATTGAGAACCTCCTACTTTTTTTGAAATCGATTAAAAAAAGGAAATTAAAATTGACTATGTAAAAATGTTTCAAATATTTTATCGCTACATTTTTTTTGTTTCAGCAACGAATTTATCTAAACCGTTCATGACTCCACTCGGTCCCATCCAGTTAACTGCAGAGGAATGTAATGAAATTCTCATGAAAAGGGCCCTTCAAGCACAAGGCATACCGACTCCAGTCATAGACGCGTCACAACTTAACCACACGTTATTAAATGGAAGTCTGAAGAGTTTGGCAGAGGCATCGCAGCAAACGCAGGGTGACACCATTCAGACGACTGTACTTCCACACCATTTGCTCCATACAAAGCAGGAGCCAGGGACGACGAATAATTCGCCTAAAGTAAGTATTAATCAAAATTCCTTCAACCCCTGCTGTGATATCTCTATTCTAAATAGTTGCATCATCAACAACACATAATGTCCCACTGCTGGGCTCAAGTTTCCTCTCAGGGGATGGTTACGGCCATACATCCAAACGCTATGGTTATTTATTATTGGTTGTGATTCTCTTGTTAACATTACTAAATTTAAATCTACCAAAATTTCTTGTTGGATTATATACTTTAATCTCAATGGCTTACGGTCCGTTTTTCAATATCGCACGCATTATGTTTAGTTCAGAACCAATTAAAAGTTAATAGAAGACACGCTTATTTATTAGTTAAAACATTTAACAAACATCTATTGAATATTTCACCTTATTAACAATTTTTGCTATAGGTTTAGTACAACTATCAGTTGCCTTTTTATAAATACGCCACTTGGCCACTCTTCAATAGGTACGCCACTTGATTCGATACCTAGCTTCTAGCGTTCAGCTCCTGCCAGGCGTCCTGCGCAATTTTTCCCTCTTCTTGCCCTGTATATCTACGTCTTACACTACGTTTTCCGAGACGCTACCACTATATCTTGTTGTTTTAGTAATATAGTCATATAGTAACGTATTGTTAGGCGGTATATTCGCAGACGGAACTGCTAAATACGAGCACAATGGTGACATCACAGCCTCCAGCCGTGGTCAAAGAGCGGCCGTATTCCTGCGGAGAGTGCGGCAAGTCGTTTCTGCTAAAACATCACTTAACTACACATGCGAGGGTGCATACTGGTATGTATTAGCTAAACCTAAATAAACCACATTCATATATTCGTACTGGGTGAAATTAATAGACGAACTCATTACTTACATCAGATGCGCAAATAAAATCCATATTCTAGATTGTACTAATTTTGTCTAGAGCATAGCCAACAACACATAGCAGGTAATCAACTAATCGTTTTAAGTAATATAAATGTTTCACATAAAAAAATGTACTTAGTTGAGTTTTAGTTAAGTGGGACACACTCCCCAGTGCAAGTACGAATGCGGTCCGCTCTGTTTCAGGTGTGCGACCGCACTCGTGCGTGCACTGCGGGAAGGATTTCGCACACAAGCATTGTCTCAACACACACATGCGATTGCATTCTACAGACCGTCCATACCAGTGCGACGTCTGCAAGAAGGCGTTCACCCTAAAACACCACCTCCTTACACATTCGAGGGTAAATAAAATTGTTATATGTATTAATTGTAGGTGAGAGACCGCATGTGTGCGCCCATTGCGGAAAAGCTTTCGCCCGCAAACATTGCCTCAACACTCACCTGTTACTGCACTCCGCGGAACGACCCTACAGGTGTCATGAATGTAAAATGGCGTTCACTTTGAAACATCACCTTGTTACGCATTCCAGGGTAAGATTTTGTGTATTCAGGGATTGTTGGTGACGGTTCTTTGTGTCCATATTATTCAATTTTATTCATATTCATGTTTTTTTCATATCTACCATTAGGATAGATTTCGATGTTAATTCATAAAACTATTAATAGTTATATAGATAAAAATAAAAGAAAAGAAAATGTTAATAGATGCCATACAAAAAAGTGATAATGAGCGTAATGAGCGTGAGACGTAAACTTCAGCGTGTACGTATGCTAGACATGCACGTTGCGCAAAGGAACGTAACGCTTCAGTTTTAGTTACCGCTCGATTTTACTCACAATTTTCATACCGCAGGCCAAATATGAAAATCGTTGAAATGATAAAACTGCAATTAGTTGTTAACTGGACTAGTGTGTTGTAGGTTCACAGTCGTGATCGACCGTTCGTGTGCAACGAGTGCGGGCGCGGGTTCCCGCTCAAGCGACACCTCGTCACGCACAGCAAGTACCACGCCGGCGAGCGACCCTACGTTTGCTCCGACTGTGGGGAGAGCTTCGCACAAAAGGTATATCTATACAAATAAAGAAGCTAATATAAAGCGTGTAAAATGAAGTTCCTGCTTGTTATTTCGAATGTGAAAGTATATACGCTACATCACAAAAAAAAAAACCAGTTGGTCTGACCTGTCAAATTTGCGATTTGCAGACAATATAGCCGTCCTAGCGGAATCACAGCACGAATGTTGGCGTGACATGAACTCAAGCGTGTACGAATGCGGTCGATTGGTCGTTTTTAGTCTAGTGGTTAGCTTATGCGTCTTGATTAAGAGGTCTCGGGTTCGATTCTTCGATTCCCGTGTCGGAGCAAATGTCTGTATGATCTGCAAATGATTGTTTCAGAGGTTGGGAGTTTTCTATGTATAAATGTATGTATTTACATTCAATCTAAAAGTATAATTATATGTATTTAAATCAGTTGTCTAGTACCCATAGTACAAGTTCTGCTTAGTTTGGGACTAGATGATGTTTGTTTGTCAGTTGTGCGATTTTTTTTATTTATTAGTAAGATATGCTCAACAGTTTGAAAACGAGAGAGACTGAGGATGAAAAGAAAAGATTATGCATAAAAGGCATGCATCCCTGAGTACCATAATATTGGCCAAACTATTCAACCCAGCCAGAACAACTTCGATCGAGAGACCAATAGAAGGATTCATCTGGGCTGAGGGGGACGGTAATAAAATAAAAACGCAAGAGCTTCTCAAGTGGAGTTTACTTATATAATTGTTTGTATACAAGAGTCCCATGAGGTTTAATTGCCTAAGCCTTTAATTTTAATATTTGTGTCCTAATTTCAGGATCATCTTGTAATGCACAGCCGATTTCACGGCTCGTTGTCACCGTACGTTTGCAGTGACTGTGGGGTGACATTCGCTCGCAAGTTCCAACTCGTGAACCACGGGCGGGTTCACGGCAGAGTTCCGCACGCTTGTCCTGTCTGTGGTAAAGAGTTCCTCCAGAAAAGAACCCTTGTTGCACATATGAAGTGAGTATTTTTAAATTCCATTTTTTATAATGGGTATGTATGTATAAAAGTAGAGTACGGGAAAAAACTGACTGTAGTATTGAGTCTGCCGACCAGTTTCTCGTTATAAACATACATTTGTGAGTGAATATATGGGTCAGCATGCTAAATTGTCTACGCCCACTCGCTATCGTCGCTAACAGTCGACTGAACTGTGTCACGACCGCACGTACACTTCAGATGACATAATGCTTCCTTCTCATTCATTCATAGTGAACGATTCAATGAATAACTTAGTGAGAGCATGGTGACCCCTACTCCTGAATTCTACTCATGATTTTCATTAGGCAGAGTCACTTTGGTAGGCTCAAATAATTATTTAAAAAAAAGTGAAATAAGGTCACATGCCCTGATCTTTCATTTTTTAACCTTTTGAACGCCAGAGCAAAAACTCATCAACTTGCCCTCAACGCCAGACCAAAAATTTAGCGCAAATACCTACGAAAAAAATAAGCATTCCAAAACTTTATCGATAACATGAATTTTATTTTTATTTTCGTCTACAATTTCAAAATATATGTCCTTATAACACTGAATTTATTTCAACATTACACTTCTTCCTACTCTAGTAATAGTTATACACTATTTACAGAGTTGTTTAATACCGTAATAACAGAATTGAGACGACAATTTATTTAAATATAATAACTATAGGTACAACATTATTCTTGATCTGTTGTCTTGATATTGTGACCCTGGCGTGGACGGTACGTCATTTTTATGAATATTGCGCTTCTCAAATAAGGATGTAGCAACGTACTATCTCGCTTATCGAGTATAATATTAACTAATAATAATTAAAACACTTATTTTAAATTAGATTTCTATAATTCCGTTGAAGGAGATATTTAAAAAAAATACACGATTCAAATAGGTTAAGTATATAATCAACTATATAAAAATTTACAAAATGTAAAACAGTATGTACGTTTATAGCCTTTAAATACTAGCTTCTATAAACCTGGCATAAAAAGTAACAAGTAGAGTTTTGAAAAAAAAAGCTAAGCAACTTTTGATGGACATTTTAAAACTTTTATTTATTTCATTTAAACCTCAGTAGTGTACGAAGCATTTTTTAGGGCACTGCTTATATTTTGTATCAATAACTAAGAGTCCTCTTTCTTCTTTACAAAATAATTGTCTACTTTAATTATCATTTCACGAGCACGGCTGTTAATTACTTTCTTACTCATTTTAACAGAATAAGTATAATAACAAAACTTAACAACAAAAATAAAACAGGCTAACGAAATTTTAATATAAACTTACGATATTATCTAACGTGCCCTACATCACTAGTGGTCACATATTTGTGACTCTGGCGTGTGGGGACATTCTTTTTTAAGAGATTATTTCTTTCTTTTTAGAGTAAAATTTCTTAATATCATAAAGCAATTTAAATAGTTTTATGGCAATAGATAACAGTTAGAGCTTCTTCTTAAGGTACTTATATAAATTTAAAGGCATAAAAGTAATGTTTAAAGGCTTTATTTCGTATTTCGGCGCACCGCTTTTTTTGTCACATATTTGTGACGTTGGCATACAGGGACAGTTTTCGCTTGTCACATATATGTGACCCTGGCGGTCAAAAGGTTAATTTGCTTTGGTTGTAATGATTTACTTTCATTGAAAATAAAAGAAAACTATAAATATACTTCTATATAATCCCAAAATATTTCTCACAATTAGAAATGATGTACTTTTCACAGGATCCATACAGGTGAAGGAGCAGTAGCGTGTTTAGAATGTGGAGAAGCTTTCAAGTGTAAACCGGATTTGCAAGAGCATTATAAAATGACACGACATTGTTTAACTTCATCACAAACTCAACAACAGCAACAACAACAACAGCAGCAGCAACAACAAGCACAACAGCAAGCGCAGCAACAGGCCCAGCAACAAGCACAGCAACAAGCCCAACAGCAAGCACAGCAACAAGCGCAACAACAGGCACAGCAACAAGCGCAGCAACAGCAGCAACAACAACAAGTTACAGTCATAAAACAAGATGATTTTAAGCCACAGATAGTACAGGTATAATTAATTTCATAATTAAAATTGTAAAAGATAATGCCAAAACAGTTCAAAATAATAAATCTCATCATAGACTTTACAACTGCCAGTCTAAAATCTGTTATTATGAACTTCAATAGACTAAAATATAAAAATACTAGCTGTGCCCGCGGCCCCGCTCGCGTCCCAGGGGTAAGAAAAACGGATGTTGTCCGATTCTCAGATATGAACACAAAATTACATGAGAATCGGTCAAGCCTTTATATATATGAAATACTTCTTATATATAAGAATTTTATATAAAAGAAGTATTTCATAAATATTCAAATCATATAATTTGTTACTTGTAGCATTAGAAAACACTTCTAGAAAATATAGTATTAGTAAAAACAGGTACTAAATAGTTTGAATAAAACAGTTTTGCCCTGACTCACTACTTATCTTTATATATATAATTCTTGTGTGAGTGTGTATGTCACTGAACTTCTCTCAAACGACTGGACCGATTTTGATAATTTTTTTTGTGTGTGTTCAAGGGGATCTGGGAATGGTTTAGATTCGCAATTGGACCCGGTAGGTGGCGCTGCGATCAAGTTCTGGAATTTTAAAGTTGGGCGGTACGAAGTTCGCTGGGTCAACTAGTATATTATAAAAGTTTATTTTACATATTATTTAAGTTATACTTTTATCATCAGGTTATCGGCGCTGACGGCCAAATAGTTACTGAAAAAACAACGCCCGGATATTCTTGTCCTGAATGTGGTTCCTGTTTCAATACTAAGGTGAGATTTAATGATTTGTGTTCATGTCAAAAGTTGTTGTACTTCTAAGTACTTTGGGTTTTGTATATCCTATCAATTTGACTCTAATCTGCCTGATGGAAAGCATGAAAAGAATCCAAGAGTTGTGGTCACCATCATTGTGAATGTAGACAATGCAGTATGGTGATTCATACCATGGCTAGGAAACACTCACCAATGAAATACAACAACTTGAAAACTGTCATTTTTGTTTGCCTCGGTTAAGCTGATCTTATATTTGTTAGATACTGTGATAAATATTGGTAGTGAAATATGATAGGGGCCGTCCAATAATCACGTGAGGCTCGAAACGGGGAGGGGAGGGTAGGACAAAAATCACGAAATATCACAAGAATATTAAGGTTCTTTTTAAGGGTCCTAAAAACTACGTGTGATTTTGGTAGGGGGGGAGGGTTGTCCAAAACCTCACCACGTATCACCAGATGGGCAGGGGCTAAAAAAACATCACGTGATTAATGGACGGCCCCATATTTGTTTGAGAGAATTGTTTAGTGTAATTTTTGAGTTCGTGGGCTTTAGAAATTATATCTTCACATTGTCATGTTTTCTGTTATATGGCAGTATAGGTTGCTAAATTTTAAGTATTCTTAAATATATTTCAAAGGAATTATAATAAAACTAGCAATTGGGCATGTCTTTATGGAATACTTTGAAATTCCTGGATTTAGTTTGCTAAAGAAAGTAAAATAAAAAACAATAAAACAATGTACATCTTGTATGACCTTCTAATGGTAAAAAATCGTATTGTTGCGTAGTTTAAAAGATCTAAGCGTACAAGAGCAAAGAATAGCCTCCTTTTTAAATCGTGTAGTGATGTCTGCGCGAATCCATCATCATCAATAGCCTTTCGCAATCCACTGCTGGACATAGGTTTCTCCAATCGAACTCTGCGCGAATCCATGACTGTAAAATAATGTATACATGTACATGAATAGGATGTTTTGTGTTGTGTCGTGAGCTAATCGTGATGGTTGCAGGAGGCACTGTCGCTGCACGTGCGGCTGCACGCGGGCGACCGCACCTGCGTCACCGACCTGTGCGCGCTCACCGCCGCGCTGCAGCCCGGACTCGTCGCCGCGCACGCGCAGCGTACGTACCGCACCGCACTATACCACACCCTACCCACACCGCACCACACCCACACCGCACCCACACCCACACCGCACCGCACCCACATCTACACGGCAGCGCACCACCATACACCATAACCACCACATCACCATAGATCCACATTTAATTTTCTATTTTACGTTGTTGATGAATAGATAAATAATGATGTACATAAAAAAATGAATCTGCTTTTTTTAAAATAGTAAGTAATGAACTTTCTTGTCAGTGTTTTTCCATAAATTTGACATTTTAAAACTCGTCACTAATGTAGCGTTTCGAAAGTACCTGGAAAAAGATCTACTTGGAATATAATGTTTTTGATTTTGACGCCATCATACACTACAACCACCATACAATACTACCACCATACACCACCACCACCCCACATTCTGTCAATATTTAATAGCAAACATTTTTTTGGTTTAATTTGGATTGAATTCAAGTAAAAACAAAACAACGCTCTAGACTCGAGACTTACAATAAAACTATGTTATATTTCTGTTTCAGATCAACCTATTCAAATAATATCATCAAATCCAAACAATGTTGTTCACACCCAAGTTATAGCTACAGTGAGTTGCTCATTTATTTATTCCAATTCATCCATTCCACTTGTCGATTTAGATACTATGGACCAAGAGCCCAGAGCCGCCAGGCCAGACCAGACAGAATATTTTACAATTATATTCTTGAAATAATACCAAAGATGATATACCTCAGCTCCCTAATTACTTAAAATAGTACCTTAGATAATTGTATAAAATTTAGGTTTGCTACTATAACGTAGTTTACCTAATTTTTCACAACTTTCAAGACGTCTGGCAGAAGTAATGGCCCACGGAAAGTGTCTGGCAGTAATGAATTTTAATTTTAAATAATATTCTTGATAAAATATGTAAATACTAGCTTTGCACTTTTAACGTAGGTAAGTAAGGTTTTTATCCATCTGTACTTCGCGCTACCTCAGAAACGGCCCCACTTTCAAGCTAATGGGTACACATACATCTTACAAAGACATTGTACTAATAATCCTGAAAATTTCAGCTTTGCACTAATGACGTAGGTCTGGCGGCTCTGGGCTCTTGCTCTATAGCTTTTGATCGCGGCCTTATCCGAGTGTATATTATGTTTTTTTTATATTTAACCTACTAAAAAGACAATGGCTACTTATTAACCGACTTAAAAAGGTGGTTCTCAGTTAGACCTGTATATGTGTTGCCCGCGTATATAATAAATAAATAACAATATAATGTTGTTATTGCTTCGTTACAGAATCATCACGTGGCGTCTCCACGGCCGAAGATACATTTCTGCGGCGAGTGTGGGAAAGGATTTGCAGCTAAACATGGTCTATTGGCACATCAAAGAAGGTATGAATAAATCACACCCGAGAACGATAATAAAAATAAGTTCAAAAACTTCGACTGCATAAAAAAACCTTTGGATAACTTTTGAAACGTGTCACCCGGGCCATACAGATGAGATGTTTATATCACCATGATGTGGATACTGTACTTAACACAGGACACTACAGCTGTTGAGACCTATCATAACAACCGTGACCCCAGAATCACGGAAACTCATAATATATGCTACAAACGGTCTCTCATCTAGATACTGACCACGGCGTCATTTTAAAACTCGGTGATGGTTTCCAATCACTAAAGCCACTTGGCTATATACTCTTCTATTTACGGCGTAGTGTTGATGTTAAATATGGTGCCAGCTTGTTTCTAGAGTTGTATGGGGCCGTCCATTAATCACGTGAGGTTCGAGAGAGGGGGGGGGGGGGGGGTGGGGGTTCGACAAAATATAAGAACTCAGAAGATCTGTTGTTTTACACTCATGTTTTTTACAGTATACGGGACTTATTCGCGATAAAATTAAAAAGGTTAGGACCACGAGCGGTATAACCCGTTCGAAACACCGGAAAGTAGTAGGTATCATAACCTTTTTAATTTTATCGTAAATTTTAAAATGCTTTGAAGGTACCAAAACTATACGTTATTTTGGTAGTGTTTGTCCTAAACCTCACCACGTATCACCAGGAGGGAGGAAGGGGTTTTAAAAACCAAACGTTATTAATAAACGGCCTCTACGCTTCTGGAGTACTCCATTAGAATAGGACAGCGTTGAAAAGCTCTTCTTTTTTTGTATCATCTCATATAAGACGATTTTGCATTTGAAAATTTTCTAAAAGCATATCTTGTGTCGTGACAGGCATCCCGACGGCAGCTGTACCCTCCGCACGCACGTGTGCGACCAGTGCGGGAAGGCATTCTTCCAGAAGAATCATCTCATGTTACATCAGAGACAACACATGGACCTGCCGCCCAGAACTGTACCCGTATGTGTATCCCGTATATACAAAAATGTAAAAAGATACATCGTTTATTAAACTCACGCTAACTATCAATGGTTTATGGGTATTATAATGACAACATATTTCAAGTTAACGTTTGAGACTGCACATTCTAATCGGAAACTTATTCATTTTTTGTAAAATAGACAAATTTCCTTTCTTCTATTTTTAATTAACTGCCATTTTTTATATTATGATCCTGCCAAAGGGGTTCAGCCTGATGGAAAGCATGAATAGAATCCAAAGTAGTGGTTTATAACACCAGCTAAACCAACTCGCCGCTTATGAATTCAAATCTCACATGCGATAACAATTTCTGTGACTAACTTTCTTAATCTGCGTTTTATTTGTATTCATTTGTTCTAAGTTTGGAAAGCTAGTGCAGTACTGTGAAGAATATAGTGCTGGCTTAAAAGGAATATTGTTTTATTGTGCGAAATCAATCTTAACAATGCAATTCAGTTTATGATCCATGCCATTTACCTTAAGACCACTTGCTTGCCATTATACCATAAGACCACTAAACCAAAATAGAATTCATTATCTATGATATTGATTTCTAAATTGTACAATTTTCAAAAATCAATAGCTTGCTTCTTTGGTATTGTTTTCATGTATATTGGATTAAAAATTAAATTCTCACTATCAATAGCAACCCGTATCGCAACAAGCCCAACAAGCTCAACAACAAGCACAGCAACAAGCACAACAGCAAGCACAGCAACAGGCTCAGCAACAAGCTGCGCAACAAGCAGCTCAACAAGCGCAGCAAGTGCAGCAACAAGTCCAACAGCAGGTTCAACAACAGCAACATCAGCAACAACAACAACAGCATCAGAATAGCCTTGAAATGGACCAAGACCATCAACAGGCTACTCACATACAAGTAGTAAGTGTTGCCTTCTTTCAATTTTTTACTGGATTGTTATAGATAGGGAATTTACTAATTTTTATAGTTCCGACGTCAATATTAAGGTTTTATTGTTCACATCACCAAATTAAAGTCAATTTAAATTTTTATTGGATTATATACTTTAGCTTCATTGACTTACAGTCCATTTTTCATTAAAGTATATAAATGAAAAAACATTTTTTTAAGTTTAGTGATGTGAACAATAGAAACACAGGCAATGTTAAAGAGACAATTTTGGAAATACTAATAATTACAGATAGTACTATAGTAATCACCTTTCCTCACTCCTAATATTCCTCAACAGATCACGCACCGGAAAAAAATAAAATAGTCACTCTACAAATTGAGTGAAAAGAAGTTCAATATACAAACATATTGGTGTTCAAAATTATCCAAGATATACATATTACTGGCTTATTTATGGCAAGTTTATACTTGTGTAGGCATTCTTTAGTAATGTAGTTTAAATAGGACAGATAGGTTGTTATTAGATTACATTCTTGAAAATAAAACTCACATGTATTTGTATTACTTTTTATTAATTAACTTAACTGTAACTAGACCGATTTCAAATATCAGTCTTCGCCCTACTGTAATATCAAATGTTATTATACTACTCAGAATATTTAGTAAACTGACCCCAAATGTAGCTTGCATTTATATCCATATAAGTCTCGCTTTCATCGCTTTAGTTCACGTTATGTTAAGAATTTGAGTTGAATTCAAGATTTTATGTACAGTATGATCAATATTTTATGTAGCATTCATTGATACATCATCATCTTCTTAGCCTTTATTATTCCCAAGATTATTTGGGGTCGGCTACTAGTTCAACCGGTATAACTGAATATTGTTTTTTAACTTCCATCAGTCTTCCGTAGCCCTGAAGGCAAACTGAACTCGAAGATTGTACTAGTTGTCAGTATATCTGAGTGCATTGACTTCCCAATAACGATTGCCATAGATGTTCATGACAATCGGGACCGACATTTAACGAGACACGTGGAACACTGCCATTTTCCATACTCCGGTCGTTTTTTGAAACATCTTCTAAATGAGTAATTTTTTACAAGCAAAAAGTCTGAAGATTTATTCTATTTATTTATTTCTTCATTGTATACATGCAAATCACAAGAACAAAAAAGTCACAAATAAAATACAGGTGAATAACAATCGGCGGTCTTATCGCCCTCTCTTACAGACAAACTTTACAAAGATTTGAAGAATCAATGTATCATCAATACATCTAGCGTAGTTTTAGCAACCAAATCTAATATCCATAAACTATCCAAATCTAACTCTTTCATCATCATCAACAGCCTTTAACAGTCCACTGCTGGACATAGGCCTCTCCTTTGAAAGGAGGTTTTGATCTACTATATACCACGCTGGCCAGACGGGTTGGTAAAGGGTTTGTTTCAAGTTATCCTTCTCTTGGCAGTGATGTTAGCTGCTTATTTTGTTCCTTTAGTCGCCTCTTACGACACCCATGGAATGAAAAGGGGTGGTGACACTTTGTATTCTTAATCCGTCACCACACGGACTCTTTAGGCCTTAGATTACTAGTAAAAAATGTATGTATGTAACAAAGATTTTATTGTAACTGTAAAACAATTTTGCAGGTAACAAACAGATCTGGGCAAGTGATAGGCAACCAGATAGTGGTGGGCGGGGTGGGCGTGGGCCGGCGCCTCGTCACGCCGCAGCTGCACCTCGTGGGGCGGGACACCAAGCCGCAGATCACGCACTTGCCACACACCAAACACCATAACGCAAGACAACATACTACCAGGTACTATATCTATTCACTTCACTTGCTATTTGAATAGGGGGGAGGGGGAACTGTCTGATGCTATTTCTGTCGTATTTTGTTAGTAAGAGACCTTATGCACGAGCATCTCAATAGGCCGCCAGACTCACAGACGCACGCGCCCACTCGCTATCGTCGCTAACAGTCGACTGAACTGTGTCACTACCGCACGTACTCTGGAGTTCATTCCAATGAATGAATGAATGAATAACTTAGTGACACATACACTACAGTGTGTGTCACTATACTACCTTATCTGCATTCGCAATGAGTATGGTGACCGCTACTCTTAAATCAGGCAGTGGCGTCACTGGCATGCCCATATATAAAATATATATATATCATATATCCAAGGTATGCTATTCTATATATTTCTCTTTTTAATTGTAACATACTGGAATAACATATTCACTGTGGCAGAGCAATATTCTGAGACATACCATTCAACCGCAGCAATATCAGAATCACTCAGAAAAGTAATGCTTAACAATTCCTTGCATTTGTTGCTTTCATTGAGCGAGTGTTGTAATTTATACTCAAACGGGGAGCAACATACGCAAGTATAAACGGGTTAAAGGAAACCACATACTTTGAGTTGACACAATAGACTGATGCTCTATAACTTATCTTTTCACTCAACAAATCTGTTCATAGTCTTATGACTGATTTCTGATTAAATCACAAAAATATAGGTATATCGGTAGTAGTGTTATGACTTACTGTCACAGATGATCCTTTAAAAAATGTAGTGTTAAAAACATAGGCACTGTAAAATATCTTGTATAATCCTCGAATGTTTGTTTTAAATCACATGTACCGTTCTTAACAGACCACTGCAGGACATAGGTATCTCCTTAGCAAGGCTTGGTATACACTTGGCCCATTACGAACGTGCGAACTGAATCATAAATCATTTATATCGGATCTCTCGCTCACACTTCTACTTTGTGCGAGCGAGAGTGAGTACCTAGTGTGAGCGAGAGATTTATGACTCGGTTCGTACGTTTGTAATGGCCCAAGTATAGTTTTGAGTTTTCCTTCTCTTTGCAATGCTTTTGTCCTGCTTAATTAGCTCCCTTGCTCATATCTTGCGACATTCACAGGATGCTTAATCCACACAAGGCGATATTTGTTTAGCATTCATTATAGGAAGTTGTTTTATCCACAGCGGTGACGCAAAAGACATCGGCGGTCTAGTCCTGTCCGCGGGTCGGAACGGGCTCATCAAGTACGAGATCTCACTACCACCGCAACCGACTTCAGTGGTCCAAGTGCAGCAGTTAGACTGAGTAAAGCGTGAACCAAACGAACCAATGGTCGTGTGGCTTAAGAAATGACCGTGAACTATGAATTATTGTGATAAGGTCGTTTGGTTCACAGTGAGTGTGTTAAGTCAAACATTACGTACTTATGTTGAGAAGTGATGACCAGTGAGTGAGTTCAGACTGAGTTGGGTGTGCTAAAGTGTGGATAATGAAATTTTTAGTTTGGTATTTAGACTGAAATATAGCAATATTCTTTGACCACCATCTTTTACGGAGGTATGATGAGGTAAAGTTTCCCCATTATCATGATGATGGATATGGAAAATAGATCATATCGTTTGTTTATAGTGTGGAATTAACCACACATTAGCACACTCATAGGAAAAATTTATACATTTTGTATAGATTGGAATACTTAAATCTGAAGTGTAAATGTGTACAGTGTTGTTTTGTAAACAGTTTTGGTAACATAGACATACCGGTGCAGGTAATATCGAATACAAAAATCTGTACTTTTATTCTGGCAATTATATATTCTTGACATGGTGTGAATATATTGTGGCCGTAATCTCACACGTTTTAAGTACAAACTTCGAAGGGTCTTGCCAGATTAAATAAAAATATTCACAAAAGAACAGCATATACTGTATGTGAATACAAATCGATTTTTGTATGTAGAGACAGTCAAATCAAATTAAAATATTGGAGTGAAATCTGAGCCTATATGAAAAAAAAGCCAATAGATTGGAAAGCTTTATTTATGTATAGACGACTGCCTTACCATAGAGCCTTATTTTTTTTATTATCCATTAGGTGTAGACAATTTTGGGAACTACTTAATTTCGATGGCAATAATTAAATAACTGATTTATTCATTTTTGTATTATAGTGAATGTTCTAAAATTTAGGACATTAAGGTGTAAAAAGACAAGGATGGAACCGTGTTTTTTTTTCCTGTAAATTAGCATAGACGTAAGGGCAATATAGAATAGTATTTCTTGTACATATCAACACGTTTTTACGACATTGAAAAACGATTTTGTAATAAAATGTACAATCTCTAAATAGTTTTCAGCATTTAAGTTTTATTTGTGGTCAAATAATTATCAGTATTGTCGCTGGCCACTCATTCGAGCAGTGTTCCATTTTTTGTATTTTTTTTATATATTAGCAACACTGGAAACAGTTGTCATAGCCAATGACGTTACGCTTCCTATTTTAAAGTGGTTCTTGTTATTGTTAGGACCATTATTACGCACATGTTGACTTAGTTATTTGAATATACAATAAGGTCTTCAGAATACAATTGAATGAGTGCCTTCTGACGTAATTGATAGTTAAACTATTATATTTTAGTCTATATCTTTGTTGAATAAGCTTTGGTTAAGTACATAATCAATTTTTCTTTTTTTTTTAATTAATGGCAGGCTAAAGTGAATTTGAGGTGCAATCAAAATTCAGGATTAGAAGGTTTATAGATCTGAGTTTATTTTATATATCGTAAACAAATTGATGCAACTTGAAATGAGAACCTGTTGTTAAGATTATAGGGTAGAAGAAGCAATTTTTCTGCATAATAGATGTATTTATACTCCACACAACTTATGATATTCGAAATCTTCCTTAGCCAGAGACAAGACAGAGAGGGCGGAACCATAGAGTAAACAATATTTTCCTTGCTACAGAGTACTCTATATTTATTGTTACAGATCTCTTTATTGTAGTCCAATACATATACATAGTAAGTATGATACTAAATGGTAATTTAGCATCCCTAAGTAACCCTACTGATATTATAAATATGAAAGTTAGTGTGGATGTTTGTAAAACTTTCACGTAAAATCTAATAAACTGGATTTGTTTTTTACTATAATCGGAACTTATTCGCGCTTAAATTAAAAAGGTTACGATACCTTCTATTTTCTGACGTTTCGAACGGGCCATACCGCTCGTGGTTAAGGGTAGACGCTCGCGAAAATCTAAAAAATAGAAACTGGATTTGAATGAAATTATTTTAAACCTTATTTATTATCAATGCAGCTACAATGACTAACTGTGAAGCTGGACAATTGCAGCAACTAAATAAATACATAAACAATTTGATTTCACTGACTTGCCTGCGTGTATTTCAGGGTTAAAATAGACGTATGTTCTTCCGCCGTAATCAAAGCATCTCAAAGCAATTAGGTACTCCTAATCAACTTGCATCAGTTTGTTACACAAAAATAGAATGTAAATAGTGTTGTTTAAAGTTGGAATTTAAATGTAGCTATACAAAAGGATACGCAGAACAACCCTTTGTTGCTATAACCCTTAAACTTTCACACTCAAATATTTAAAAATCTCTTATATTTTGCAAGATATAGGGGTGGCAACACACAATACAAATTATGACTAATGACTAATTAGGCGCCGTCCAATAATCACGTTATCTTTTTTTGGCATTATTTAACCCTCCCTTCCTCTTGGTGATACATGGTGAGGTTTAAGATTACCTCCCCCCCATATCACGTGTATTTTTTAGTACCTACAAAGTATGAGTATCTAACATTATATAAAATTAATTACCTGCAACCTTTCTACTCTACCTCTGAATAATATAGACTGACATAAAATAATGAAAGCAATGCGAATATTTGCATAAAAAATAAAAATACGTGCTATATTACTACACCTGTCCCCCTTGTCATATTTCGTAATTTTTTGTGACCCCCTCCCCCCCTTTTGAGCAGCACGTGATTAATGGACAGCCCCTTAACGTGAGTCCCGCGGTGTTAGTCTTTTTAATTATTGTTGTAAATCGCTAGTCGAAGGTAGTAATTACCCTAAGTCGCTCGGTATGTCACCAGCTTTCTGCTAACTTGCTGCTTTACCAAGCGTATATGTCTTTATTTTCATATGCGCATAATCAACAGACACATCAGTTTTATTTATTTGTATAGATGTATACAGAATATTTTAGCCAGGCAGTTTCTTCCAGAAGTTAAGCTATGTTCCTAATGTGTGTATTCTTTATCAAAATAGTCCCTATACAAAAGTAATGTCTTCCATTAAAAAAAAAAAAACAAACTGTAAACAACGCTATTCATACCAGAGACAAAATAAAATGGCATTGGTCTATTATTTTTGGTAATAAATTTTGAAAATCTAGTCTGTGATAGGGATTGTGTATTTCTGTCTGTAAAATGTTTTGAAGGGTTTTTTTTGCAATCATATTAGGTAACTTGTAATATGTATAATAAATTTTTATCGTTTCTTTTATAAAATAACTAGCTGATGCCCGCGGCTCCGCTCGAGGTATGAATAATAGATGTTAGCCGATTCTCAGACCTACCCGACATGCACACAAAATTTCATAAGAATCGGTCAAGCCGTTTCAGAGTAGTATGGGAACGAACATTGACACGAGAATTGTATAATATAAGATTACTTAATAAACGTATTGTTTTTAGTTTTAACCAACTTGACCTAAGGACAGGGTTTCCAATTAGAACTTTCAAACTACGTCATTTATTTATATTTCGAACCATTTTATGTTGCCCGTGCGTAAAATATATATTTACTAGTTCCAAATTAAGCAGAACTTGCACTGAGTACTAGCCAACTAATTTATATACATGTATAGCTTTTTTTTAAATACATATTATACATAAAAAAAAAACCAAATTCATACTAACATATGGTCCGACCTGGGGATCGATAGCAGCATACGCCAACCGCTAGTCCAACCAGACAGTATAAAAATTTATAACAGAAAGAACGAAATGAAATTATCTAAATACAAGTTAGGATTAGTAACAAATAGAGAAATTAATTTATTTGATACAATTAGAAACTATATCTAAATTTATTGTGTTTATCTACTATCTAAACATAGGCTTCTACTCAAAAGTAGGTTTGTCTAATCTAATGTACCTTTTTTTTATCAACAATATTGAGAACATAAAACTCAGTCGGGAAATTGTTTATCTAATAAATTGTGTTTCACGGTATGCACTTAAAATACTCTGACCGTATTTTTTTTAAGTCTAAACGAGATATAAATAATTGACGTAGAATACTGCTAGTGTTCAAGAAGAAAGCAATAAAATAATGCTATAAGAATTGTGAGTCAATCAATAGCATATCAGATAGATCTGCCCCTCTAGCCAAGTTGCAAAACGTTTTTGACTTTCTATTATATTTCTCTATACTCTTGTTTCATTGGCTATTATCACTCAGTCACGTGAACAAAACAACATATCAGCCAATAAAGCAAGAGAACTGAGAAATAGAATAGAATAAAAAAAGCGGCCAAGTGCGAGTCGGACTCGCCCATGAAGGGTTCCGTATCAGCAAGTAACATCATATAAAAGTTCTTTTAGTTCGTTGTAACTTTCATCGATGTTTTTATACTAGTGTATTGATTGGATGAAAGGTAAATTGTGTGTTACGATTTATGATGTATTAAAAGAAAACTACTCACTAGATCCCGTTCAAACCAATTTTCGTTGGTAGTTTGCATGGTAATGTACAACATATATTTTTTTTAGTTTTATCACTCTCTTATTTTAGAAGTTAGAGGGGGGGGGGGGGGACACACACACACATTTTTCCACTTTGGAAGTGTCTCTCGCGCAAACTATTCAGTTTAGAAAAAAATGATATTAGAAACCTCAACATCATTTTTGAACACCTATCCTACACGTATAGGTTTGATGAAAAAAAAAAATTTTTGAGTTTCAGTTCCAAGTAATGGGACCTCCAAAATGTATTGTTTTTTTTTCTATTTTTATGTATAATTTTAATGCGGTTCACAGAATACATCGACTGACCAAATTTCAAAAGTATAGCTCTTATAGTTTCGGAAATAATTGGCTGTGACATACGGACGGACGGACAGACAGACAGACTTGACGAATCTATAAGGGTTCCGTTTTTTGCCATTTGGCTACGGAACCCTAAAAACTAAAAAAAAAAAACGTTTACAACTTGGTTACCAATAAATGTAAACCATACAGTTTAGGGTTTTCTTTAATATTCTAAATTTGAATAATTGAATAAGATGAATTCATCATCTTATTCAATTATTCAAATTGTGGGCTAAGAAATCCTGAAGGAAGCAGAGAAGTTAAACACATGTCTATTTATTATAACTTACGGGTGGCAGGAAGGAACAAAAGTTTCTCAAAGTTTGTTCTGTTTAACTCCCCTTAACTCATTATTTATTTATAACTTTTAAACTTTACGCTTTACGATATATAATTATGTGAATACGGGATTTAATAAAGTACCTTTTGTATTACCCGACGGAGTGCATTGTGAACTGGGTATTCGGTCTGTAATCTGGCATTGCAAGCTACTTGAAACTTCAGCCAAGTTGTGTAGGGGGGCAAGCAAACGTTTTTCGTTTTCTAAGCCCCCCTCTAGCTAAGTTGCAATTGTTTTTTGTTTTCTATTATATTCTCTTGTTTCATTGGCTAATGTCACTCGGTCACGTGATCAAAACAAAATATTAGCCAATGAAACAAGAGAATAGAACAGAAAACAAAAACGATTAGTAGGGGGGCAGACAATTCATTGCCAATTATAGACATTTTGGTTCGGCATTGTATACATTTGCGCTAAAATTTAGTTTATTTAAAAAAAGAAACGGCGATGTATATTTATTTAAATCCTTTGAAATATCTTACAGACAGAATTTGAAGTTGGATAATAGTTTCGTGTACAGTATTATTGTATAAAGTGTATAACTATATGGGAGCTAGAGCGAGCACTGTCGCAGTTAGGGGGTTTTTATTATAATTTTAATCTTGACAAGTTGTTTGCCATTAACTTACATGTAAATATTATAGTGGATATCTATAATTTTTATATTAAATGAGAATATACATACCGTAATCGAGATGTTGTATTATTATAACCCTGATTTTTTTTTAAATATTTAACCTTACCAAAGTGTCTACTCTGCCTGATGGAAAGCATGAGTAGAATCCAGGAGTACCATTCTCATTGTGAGGGTAAGCGATGCAGCATGGTGCCGTGCGACTGTGGAAGCCGGGAGAATGATGCAGAATGATATGGCCTCAAGTCTCACACTTACACTCACCAACGAAATACGACAGCAAGAATGCTGTCATTGTTAGGATGGTCTTCTGTGTAAGTACTGCTTCTGTGTAAGTTAGTTGTAAGACCAAAGTATGTAAGTAGGTATGTTCTCTCATGTCAGTTCAGTCGATATGGCACGTTTGATATTATTACAAAGGTATTTTACCAAAACGAATTTTTCACTTTTACTATCGCACAATATACAATGAACGGTCCTATGATACAGGAATATATATTCCTGTATAATCGGGGACTTTACAGACATACATGAAAAGGACACAAATAACCAGACTCAGTTGTGAATCACACAGTGTTATCGCACGTGGGATTGGAACCCACGACACTTGGCGCAGTAAAAAGCGGCGTGGCGACCGCTTAAACCACAGGCCAACTGTGCAGTCTGTTATAACGTATTGTTATGAACTGCCTACCAGCATATATTACTATCAACTGCAGTACGTTCATAGCTGGACCTAAAAGAGTCAAGTAATCAATACGCCAGTTTATACGCCCTAAAGAAAGGGCCTATGTTCGGCGTTTCTCTAAGGGACAGTGCCGGATTAAGCCAGCGCGGGGCCTGTAGCAAATTTTAGCGCGGGGCCCTATGATAGTTTCAGGATATTATGTTTCTAAAAATCGGCCAAATGCGTGTCAGGCCACGCATAGAATGGGGTTCCGTAGTCACCCATAATGGTACGTGGCTTTTAAACCGCGTCCAATAGAAAATTGTTGTTTATTTATTATTTAGTTATTTTTGTACGAAAATTTTCAAGTAAGCGTATTTTACAAGTTAGACCTCTATAACTTCTTTTTTCCGTGCGGAAATACCATTACCGTTTGGATGATAAGTCGAGAACGGACGGACATGTGACATGACGAATCTATAAGGGTTTCGAGTTATGAACTACGGCACCCTAAAACCGGTACAATGAAGTCTTTTATAGTAATACTATTTATATCAACCTCTCTGAGTAAATCATTTCTTTTTTTATTGAAACATGCCAAATTGCCTGGTGGAAAGCATGAGAAGATTTCAAGAGTGTGGGCCACCGTACGTATGCCGGTATGCTTACTGCTCGCTGTTGCAAGTGATCTAGATTATCAAGCAAACACTGCGCGTATCAGTACCTCATCAGTAATGATTACAGTACTTCACGTACCAGCTTGTGTCTTGTGTGTTGCGTACGCGATGCTCGGGTGAAGAGAATCATCTCACCTTATTCTATCAAAGTCCTCTCACGGGTTGAAATCCCGACCAATTATCCATCTTAGTATACCGAGCCCAGCCTGTACAGTTCAATCAAATTAAAATATTCATCAAAGTAAAAAGATTCAGGCGCAGTTCATCGTGTTTCTGAGTTTATTTTTACTGTCGAAGATCATTAACCACTAGTGGCTGATCATATGCGATAAATACATGTGCAAAGTGAACGTCTTATTACCCGAACGTCCAACGTTCGGGTAATAAGATTTCAGTAAATGATGATAATAAGGCTTGTAAATCTGTCGTTCCAGCGCTTCTTGTTTCTAACTGTTAATTACACTACACAACAGACTTCGGCAATGCATTGAACTGCACTAATTCATCGCCCAGGCTATCCTCTCTCCCCTCCCCGATCTCCACCCTTCGACATTTTGGCCGACATGAACACGATCGTCTGTGACTAAATTCGTTCTGTCGGTCGGAATGGCGAAGAGACAGGCAAAATGCAGACTGCCCTGCGTGGGAATCAGTGTCGAGTCTTGGTCGGACAGATCGAACAAGACCTTTCACCAGACAGCATTGATCGCCACAATGCTGGCGAGTAGTGAGAAATGGGAAGCCGCGGTCTTCTTCCGTGAGGACATTATGCTCCAGAAGGAGTCCGCGAGTAAGAGATAGGGCTGATCACGCTCGTAAGGAGGCTATAAAGGGGACGTAGCAGAGGTCGCTAGCCCCCCCCCGATTATCACCTAAGGGTCGCTGCAGCCACATCTTCGGGAGATGTGACCACTGTAAACGACCCGAGAGGTGATACCCCGGTGCAGCCCAGAGGTTTCGCCTAAGGTGGGCCGTTTTGCGCCTCTTACTGCGTAGAATGGTGAGAGGCACGACAGCGTCTGACCCGGGATGTACTAAAGTCGTGGGGTACGGCAGGGGGGACTCCAGAAACCGCTGATGCGTTCCTGGCGTTCCTTCGAAATGTCGATGTAGGCCACAGCGGGGTTAGGGGTAGACCGGTACCTCCGGGAGTCCCTCATACGTGCGAAAAGCATTCCCAACGTAAACAAAAGGCTACCGTCCAAATCATCTGCAAAAGCACTTACTATGAAATAGATTTCTACGTTGTCTGTTCTAATGAAAGAGATTTCAGAAAAAATATTACTTATGAGGCGAGATAAAGTATTCCACTTATTTTTATTCCTTTTTAGTTTTCCGTAGTTCACGACTTATGGAACTCTTCTAGTTTCGCCAATGTCCATGGTCCGTCCTCGACTTACCTTTCAAACGAATAATGCTAGAAAGATGGAACTTTTGCAAAAATATGTATTATGTTAATATCGCATCGACAAAGTGCTATTTTTTTTGGGAACCTTAACTATTCGTAATGTGGAGATATTTTTTGTTTTCAAAACATCAAAGTTAGTAATTTATAAATAACACCTTGCAGTCATGGAAGAGAAAAAGCGATCTCTACATTTACTAAAACTTAGACTGTAGATATGCTTATGTATGTAAAAAGCAAATAGTTTTATAATGTTAAAATATGCAAAAAAATATTTTTAAACTAAATGTATTTTAAACAATACATCAATAAATATGGCATGTCAAAGCTTTAAAAAAATAGAGACTATGGAAGCTAGCAGTATCATAATTTTGTTTTGCTTGTTATTAAGTCTATCGGACAGTCAGGAAGATCGCAATACATGAGCATCCCACCACACTTCACCCTTTTTCACGATTCGATTTAAGAATTTTAAAATCTTTGAAGCGCGAGGCCCCTAAATGCGCGGGGCCTGTAGCATTTGCTACTCTGGCTACGTGGTTAATCCGCCACTGCTAAGGGATCATATCAGAAATGAGGTGATTCAGCAGAGAAACAAGGTCATCTTCATAGATCACAGGATTAACAAGCCATAGTGGCAGGGGGCTAGCCATTTAAGCTGCAGTACCGATAACTGTTAGGTAAACGGGTTCTGGAGTATAGATCACAGAAGAGGAAATAAGATAAGATATATTATGGTATGTAGGCGCGTCACAATTCAGTACAAATATCTGTAATATATCTACTGGTATCAACTTAATTATGCGTATGCTTGTTTTAATTATGCCAAGAACGTAGCTACGTTAAAAAATGATCGGTAAACTGACACTCGAGTAGCGCGATAATTAGGTACATAGATGCCGAAAATGAACCCAGGCCCGCATTTCATCTATAGGAAACGTATCATATGATTGGTAAGTCTAAAATCATCCTGTCAAAAACCACAACGTATTATGTAGGTAAAACAAATAAAAAATCGTTTAAATAATCCTTATCCTTACTAATATTTTAAATGCGAAAGTAACACTGTCTGTCTGTCACGCTTTCACACCAAAACTACTGAACCGATTCATATGAAATTTGATACAGATACAGTCTAGACCCTGAGAAACGATATAGGCTATTTTTTACCGCGATTACTGACATCCAGGGCGGCGGAGTCGCGAACGAAAGCTAGTCTTGTACACAAATAACAATCATACATTGCGTATTATATTTGATTACTAATTACATTCTTTTCACGTGAGCACGCAATGAACAGCATTTCCTCCACGAATATTTCAATTTGTTTTACACGAAAATATTTAAATTGCGTTTCGAAAAACTGTTTCTAATAAAAGTTCCAAAAATGAAAGTATTTATTTCAAAGGTGAATAACTCTACTTGACCCTTGGACCATTAAGCTGTGTTCCCGACAGTTCAGAGTATCTCGCCCTCCAACTCTCTGGGGTGCTCAGAACGATCTTTTTGACGGACAAAATAAGTTTTTCAAGTGTCCTGCGTTGAAATAAACGTACGTACATTTTTCAAAACTTCGCCTCATCTAAACGTATTCCCTTGGGTCCCATAAAGTTGGGCATGTTTTCAGTTGTCTAAATTGTTTCGTCCCTTTAGTGCGTTTCACTAGATTGCCAGCGTTTTTATGAAGCATGGAAAATCGTTGCGGGTGTAAACGACTCGCCTTGAATTGTTAAAGGCGTGACGTTGTTTTATGTACGAAAAAATTGAATACAATTTATATAGATGTTGATTTTTAAGTGAAGTAAAAGGTGAGACACACTTTAAAGTGCTTATATGGTTTCAGTCAGCTTGTATCATGAGATTGAAATTGTATATATGCCTCATTCTAATATATAGATACTAGCTGATGCCCGCGGCTCCGCTCGCGTCCTAGAGGTATAAAAAATAGATGTACCCGATATGCTCACAAAATTTAATTCAAATTGGTCCAGCCGTTTCGGAGGAGTATGGGAACGAACATTGTGTTACGAGAATTTTATATATAAGATATATCTACAGTGTTTATTGATAGTGTAATAAAATTAAATTCTACAAATAAAACATATCTACACTTAGAAAGTGAAACAGTTTTTGTAAAGGTTCGAAAAAATCGTCATCTAATAAAGCTTTTATTAGCTACATTTAAATATTAGCACATGGGGAGGTTTTGCAAGACGAAACAACGGTAACGATAAATGTTCGCATTATTTCTGTAGCTGTAAGTAAACCTGTAGAGTTTGTTAATTAAACTTTTACGTTGTACGTTAGCCGCATCCGGAAGATTAAAAATAAACTTAGTTAATTTATATATAATTAAATTTAATCATGAACTAATTTTACGTACTAATGACTACAAATAAATATAGGTACAAGTGATTCCGCTTTGAAGTGTGAATCAGGAATGACTAACTATAAACGTATAGTAATTCGACACATGCGTTTTACATAACCCTCAAATGCGAATGTGAAATATTAAGGGTACACGTCATCGTTCCATTTAAATCATATTTAATATCTTCCAGTGCCTTGTGAAAGGATTAGGAATATGTAACACGTTGTATGATGATTTGCAATCATACTTATAATAGTATCAATAATACTATTACTTTACCAAATTGGCTATATATATGTACCACATCACATATGATATTCTACACATGCCTAACATACATAGTATGTAGGTACACAGTCTCAAAATAAACCTCATCTTGAATTCGGTCCAGGCGAATCGAATTTCAAGCAGCAAACATTGATCAAATCCTATATATAAAAGAATCTCATTCAACACGAAAATGTCGTGGAATAAAGTGATACCCAATACAACATTTTTTACTGCCGGATACGGAACAGAAGGTCTCGGAAGGTCAAAGTTAAGGCTTGTTTACGACGAACAGGACGAGTTAGGGGTACATTGTGTGCAGTTACTTGTGGGCGTTGTTTGTTCTGCCTACTTTATGGTGATGATCGCGATCTAAAAAGTTACGACTATTGCAATGTTGATACCCAACATTTTATTGTAAAGCCTTTGTAATAGAAGAATAGACAATGGTTACAACTATAAAACTATGATTGTCTCGTGTTGATAACGTTTAATGCGCACAGTAATATTACAGATACGATTATATTTATTTTTATATCTTAAAACTAGAATGATTTCTTTTAAAACGATTACTTAATCCCGATTTCATTAAGTCCGGTTAGTCCTATATTTGAAAAGACGTAGTAGGTACTTAAATACTAAAAATCGGACAACTGCGAGTCAGACTTCGCAGGAAGGCTTCGTACCATCCTTACTAATATTATAAACGCGAAAGTTTCAATGTATGTATTGTATGTTTGTTACTCTTTCACGCAAAAACTACTGAACGGATTGGGATTAAACTTTACAGTAATATAGCTTATACTAGGGGTGATCAATAAGTAATGATAATCGAGCATTTCTAGAACGCACAAAAACCCAATATTTTTTTTCTGCTTGCTTATATATCCACTATTTCAGCTTCAAAAAAATGTATAAATAGGACACCATTACCGGGAGATACATTCATTTGAATACGAACTGTCGAAGAGAAAACATCAAAATGGAGAAAAATGAAATAAGAGCTGTCATCAAGTACCTCTGCCTGAAAAAGATGTCTACCAAAGACATACACAGCGACTTAGAGGAAACATTGGGGGAGTCTGCTCCTCCATATTCCACAGTCGCACGCTGGGCAAAGGAATTTAAGCTGGGCAGAACCTCCACTGAAGATGAACATCGCGAGGGACGCCCTTCTACGTCCCTTACTGGAGAAAACGTCAAAAAAGTGGAAGATATCGTGTTGGCCGATCGAAGGGTGACCGTAAGGCATGTAGCTGAGGTCACAGGGATCTCCTATGGCAGCGTTCAAAAAATCATTGTCAACAAAATGCATATCAAAAAGGTCTCTGCGCGTTGGGTACCGAGAATGTTAACCGACGAGCAAAAAAAGAAACGAGTCGACATTTCGAGGGTGAATCTTCAAAAGTTCCAGGCCGATAAAGAAAAATTTTTGTCGCGTTTTATGACCATGGACGAGACCTGGATCCACCACTTTGATCCCGAAACCAAACAACAATCAATGACTTGGAAACGAGCTTCCTCACCAACGCCGAAGAAATTCAAAGTGTCAAGTTCAGCGGGAAAGGTTATGGCGTCTGTTTTCTGGGATGCAGAAGGAATTATTATGGTGGAATATTTGGAAAAGGGGGCCACTATAACAGGCTTTTACTACGCAGGCCAAATAAGAAGATTGCGAGAAGCTATTAAGTCAAAAAGACGCGGTGAACTGCGCGCTGGAGTGCTGTTTCACCAAGACAACGCCCCGGCTCACAAAGCCGCAGTTGCGATGGCTGCCATTGAAGAAACGGGGTTCGAACTGCTCGAACACCCTCCCTATTCGCCAGATCTAGCTCCCAGTGACTTCTACCTCTTTCTTCGGCTCAAAGAACACCTCCGGGGCAACAAATTTGCGGACAATAGTGAAGTGATGGCCGCAGTAGAGGCATTTTGGGAGGGTCAAGACAAAGAATTTTTTTCTAAGGGAATCATAGGCTTAGAAAAAAGATACACTAAATGTATTAACTTGCAAGGAGACTATGTTGGAAAATAAAATACTTTTTTTATACTAATAGTTCTGTTTCATATTGATTATCATTACTTATTGATCACCCCTCATATATCAGATTAACACATAGCCTACTTTTTACTGCAATAATCGAGATACACGCGAGTGGAACCGCGGGCGAAAGCTAGTTATCTATACATTTCAAGCATCTACCCATGACCGTTATTAACGTCGAGCAAAGCAAGGCAAAATCACGTTTGTTGTATGGAAGCCTCCTTATATATTTATTATATTCTGATTTTAGTAGGTATTTTATTTTAGTTTACTTAGGTAGGCATACCTATTTGTTGTTATAGCGCTATAGAATTTCAGCTGCCTAGCTATCGCGGATCCTGAGATACAGTCTGGCATATCTTTGCAGTCTGGTGACACAGAGACAGCGGAGTGTTAGTAATAAGGTCTCGTTTCACCCTTTTGGTACGGAACCTTAAAAATGAGAAATTAAGGTGTGAAGTATTTGTATACTTGTAGATACTCGTGTATCTACTATAATTTAGTTGTCCATTATTATTTTCAAAGTAATTAAAAATTTATTCAATTGAAATCTAGGTAGCTACTACAAATTTAATGGCCTAAATAATTTTGATTGATGTTGATACAATTTGGTTTACAGATGTAATTACAACCGTATTTAGTTTCATCATCATAATTAATAGCCAATTCCTGGAAACGTTGAATATCCTTTTGACAAACGATCCGGTGATATCTACGAGCTCAATTAATTCCCTTCTCAAATCATTTAACAACAACACGAAATTAAGACGGTACGAAAATGGTGAAATGAAAATTCTAGGAACTTTGGTACTTCCCGTTATAATTTGAATGATTATTATTTCTTTTTTTTTAAGACAGCTTCCGCATAAGTACTTCATCCCTGTGGGGGACTTTACAAAACATACATAAAATGGACAGAAAGAAAACCTAGATTTAGAAAAACAGTTTGTAGATCGCACAAAGTATTGTCCTAAAGTGTTGGTCCCTAAACTAAACTAAACCAGGGCGCAGTAGAGAGCGGCGTGGCGACGGTTTAAGTCACTACTCCGACCGTACAGACAAATTGTGTGATTGCTTACATTCACGAAATTAATATGCACAGAAATCAAATTACTTATAGGTATAATTTTCTAAAATATCTCCATCTTATTCTGAGTAATATTAAGAGACTGTTAAAGTGAAGAAAGGAATTCATCAATCTAGGGATCTTTTCTAGACAACCTGGGATCGGCTTTCAGTCAACTATGGCTGAAATTCTTGCAACACTCAAGTAGGAAAGACTGCCTCGTTGGACGTGTCATAGTTCGCATATGCGTATCCCGAGTCAAGCCAAAAGTGTTGTTGGGTTTTTCTTACAAGAAATTCTTAATAAAAGCCCGGAGTATGGAAGTGTGGCGGTGATTCACGGCCGTGCCTAAGAGAGCACGTAAAACCGTCAGTCTATGTTGTCATAAACATCTATTGCAATCGTTATTGGTAAGTCAGTGTCCTCAAATATACTGAGAACTAGTTCACCTTCGAGCTTCATGTTTTCCCTTAAGGTTGCGTAGGTCCGATGCATATCGCTCCGTGGAAAAATTGATATTCAGGTAAAATCGGTTGACTAGTAGCCGACCCCAAATAATGTTGAGAATAAATACCAGGAAGAAGAAGAAGACTCAGAAGTAGGTAGTAGGCATAGGCGATGAAGTTTTGTAGGTAGATTATTGTTGAACTTTTGAGGACTCCACCTGCCCGAAGGCCGTAACGATGGTCACAAATTCTGATGCATTCCATTATTTAAATTAGATGAACTGGAAACAAACGCGCTTAACTAGTATTATATTTAAGCACCCCTAAAGCGTTCTTTAATGTTCAACAGACATTTACTGGATTGCGATGTCGATTAGGGAATCTATTCCTCACACTACCTATGGTTACGTAATACATATGAGGTCACCACAAGGTGCGGACAATTCCTTTCCATCCACGTTGGCCTCTGATGTTAACCGCAGAAAGCAATTAAACGGCACACTGTATCCGATCTCAGTGGCGCGCCACACAATTAATTGAATTAACGGAATCTGGATATAAATAAGACTTAGTGCGTTTATCCATGAAATAAATTAGGCTGGATAATCTGTCTACGCTCTGCCGCAGTTTAAAGGGATTAAATAATTATCTTAAATTCTTAAATTTTACATCAATACGGCGACCTGACCCGGCGAATTTCGTAATGCCCAATTATGAAACCCAGAGTTTGATCGCAGCGCTACCTACCGGGTCCAATTGAAAATCTAAACTATTCTCGAACCCACTTGAACACACATAAAAAAATTCATCAAAATCGGTTCAGCCGTTTAGAAGGGGTTCAATCACAAACACGACCAGAAGATTTACAATATATATAACTAGCGACCTTTGATTATAAACATTAGCGACCCGCCCCGGCTTTGCAGGGTAGATATAGGTATTAGAAAACATATTTAACTTGACAAATTATAGACTAAAACATGCCTCGAGAATCCATCTATCCATTGCTGAAAACAGGATGAATATCAATACAGTAGTTTTTAAATTTATCACGAACAGACAGACAGACAGACGTGGCAGAGGAATTTCCCTATAATATGTAGTGATTTGATTAATCAAACAGTTAAGTTAAACTAAATATAGCTTTGTTGTTGATTTAAGTCACAATTTATCAAATAAGTCTAGTAGGTGGTATACGTTTAAGGTACATACACTATTTTGTGTCAGGAATTCATGACAGACCAACATGTCAGCTGGCTTATACTATTGGGATTGTTTTAGTCCTTTTTGACTCAAACAATCCTAAACCGGTTGTGACCGGTAACGTTGTAACCCTTTTTGTTAAGAAAGGTTACTCCCCGGGTAGCCAATAGCAGTGAGCATGAGTTAGAAGGGCGCCTTGATCTCACAGAGGATTAACCATGTGTGCCTCGCAGTAATTCAGGGAATTCAAAGAAACCACTCACCAATTTCACACAAATATATTCACAAAAGTGACACAATGCAATTAGTAACACAGCTTAAAATCTAGAAAGTATACAAAAGTTATTAAGGTGGGTTGTTTAACAAAACATAATCTTATTGATCTAGGCCATTTCATCCTGGACCCGCCTGTAGGTTGTAGTGAAAATTGATCTTCACACCCAGTAGACCGGATGCAAAGGTCCGTTAGCCCGTCACGGAAGAACCGGTGTACAAAATAATATATTAGCAAGAGATATGATTATTGAATTATAAAACCATACGTGATCCTGTGGCAAGCCTAGGGGATTTGTCGTACGGGAGGGAGCTCTCCTCTACCCCGATCACCTCTGCACGCCGGATAGCCCACGCATCGCCAGTGGGATTCGCCAATAGTGCCCGAAGGTAAAGCCGATGTAGACCACGTTGGTAACGTACTTGAACGTTTCTTGAAATAAATCTCAAACCAAAACTTGAAACCCTAGGGAAAAAAGGACATAATTCTAAATACCTATTGAAACAGATAGACATTGACACAACTAAATAAAGCTTAAATGAGCGACAGAGTTCTTACCACTTTTTTAGACTGCGGGTTTCTGAATACAAATTCTTCACGAATCCAATACTAAGATAAGCAGAGTTATGCACAATAACGTAGTAGAACCAAGAATGCTTTCCTCGGGGAATTATGGCCCGCCTTTTATATTACATTTCAAGGTCCCGCTGGAATAAAACTTATACCCTCTATTCAAAACTAAAAACATCACCTGATTCTCAGAGACAAAGATAGATTTTTGCCCAGAGACTAAAAATAGAACGCGATTTACCACAGAGTATCAATCACATCAGAGATATATCTGAGAGTGAAGACGCCATCTGACGACTCGCGGGTGAAAGTTTTTCTAAAACCAATGAGATGGATGAGTAAGAGCTACCGCTAACCTGAGAAAGATGGCGCTTACCCAAATACATCACCTTATTGTGTTACTAATTCTAAATATTTCAATGAAACAAAAAAAGGTTGTTACAACGTACTACCCTAAAATCGTTATATGTATTAAAGAAAACCATTTTTTAATTTATTTTCTTGATTGTGAGCACTTAATGAACCTGAATAAAATAACTTCTTGTAATTCAATTCACTTGAACTTTATTCAAATTTTTTATGAATTTAAAAACTTTTAATACCTTATAAAATGTCATGAAGCGAAACCGGTTAGGTAAACGTTTTAAGTTAATTTAATAGTGGAATAGACCAGTTATCGTGTTTCTGTGTTGGAGTCAATGATATTATATAATCATTGGTTGGAGTACCAACTAGGCGCGAACTTTTGGAGGGGGTCGAGTACCCCTGCCCCTCGACGGTTGGATAGTTTTAGCTGCAACTAAAAACAATGGAAGTGTTCAATTTCGGAGGGGGGAGGGGTCACGATAGGGGGATGTCGCAAGCAATTTCAACTCGGAAACTCGATTTTTTCGAAACATAAGACTAATAGTATTAAAGTATCTAATAGAAGTGTCGTAATAATTAAAACAGTAGTAATATCTAAGTAAAATTATCTAAGACAAACAAAATTCAGCACACATAAAGTTACTTAGTTACCTACTTATTCTAACAACAACCTACTCAGAAAAAAGTTGTAAAGCGACCTAACGCATTTGTATGTGATCATCGATCATATGTGTGTTGCCGTCTGTGGTAAACTAATTCGATCAAATGTACACAGTAATTTAATACAGAGTATCCTTCTGTGAGAAAGTTATTTGACGGGAACTGATAAGTGATAGATTACACACAATGATCATAAAGAAATAATACAACGTCACGAAATAAATGGATTATTCGGTAAGTGACGACGCCCGCCTCATGTGAAAAATAATGATAGTAATTCTAGCACTTGAGGATTAGATTTCAACCTTGCAAAAAAAAATGAAAAATAAACACGATCATTAGTTATGTGGAGTATTATTTATATGCCAACTGATTCCTGATCCCGGATCGAACCTAAAGTGGGGGGAGGGGATCACGTCCCATGTGACCCCCCCCCCCCTTAGAACCGCGCCTGCAACCAACCAAGTGATACTGAAGAATTAGTATTAATATATCAAACAATTTTAAGCGTAATGCGAAAGAAAAACGCATGAAAACTCGAAAACTCGCTTATTTCCAGACATAACACTAATCTAGATTTCAGCCCCGAAAACGCCTAAATACCTATAATTAAAAATATATGATACCTATCTCTTAAAAGTCAGCTTGTTTCTGCCTAGAGCTATAGCTAGGATAGTTAAGACAAAACAAAAGAAACAACTAAAGGTTTTTGTAATTTTGTTCAAATTTGTTACTTTTACAAAACTTTCATTGGGAGTGCGATTTGGATTGCAGTCAAATAAAAAATAATCAGCCAGAGAGATATCATTTCATTCTGGATTCCACCATCGTACCGCACACCGAGCGTCATTCAATCTCGTCCATCTTGCAAATTCAACCGCCTCATCCAATTTACTTGTCGTCTGAACCAGAATGTATTTACGACGAGAAAGCTCGTCATCCATTAAAGCGCAGTTTTGTGATTAATGATGCCATTGGATCGTCTACTAAGATATATTTTGATGGCCTACCCTTCCTTTGTGAAGAAATGCTTTTATTTATAAAGAAAGGTCTTTGATATTGTCTTTCGCAGTAGGTTTTTAAGATTAATTGAGTTGTAGTGTGCGTTACCCCAGCAATATAAAAAACACACAACAGAAAATGAGTGCATTTTAAGGAGAAATTAGTTACCAATAGCAAAATTTGTGCGTATAGTAGGTTAAAGTTATTCGGCAAAAAGAGTTTTTGCTAGAGTTACTTTTCAAACGTTACCCCAGCAATTTTTTTGAATACTTTCAGTCCCAAAAGGAAATACATAAATATCTATTTTTCGTAACCCTAAAACGCGAGTGGAGCAGTGGGCATCAGTTAGTATATTTTCATATAATATTTTTCATAGGAATAAATTGTTTTGATAAATCAAATAAAAATGTACAAAGAAATCAATATCTATATGTAATAGCAAACACAGAAAGTTACAAAGATCCAGTACATATTTTGGTTTATATAAGAATAATGAATGATAGTTTAAGTGTATTACGCATCGAAATTATTTATATAATATACTTATAGCTAAGGTATAGGTATAAGGTATATTTAAATAAATTCAATTATATGTATACTTTAAAACATCTCTAGATCATGCTGAATAATTAAGCAAGTATATACATATTATTACACCACAGAAATGTTCTGCTGGTACTTAAAATAGGAAATATCTGAGCTATAAGTATATAAAGATGCTTATAAATATAAAACCATCGAAATTAGGCCGCCAGTTAATTTTTAGTGAACATTATATAGAAGTCTTGTATTTCCTTAATTTCCGAACGAAGGTTAAATAAGATTAATGATAATATAATTATTATTGATGTAATGTTTGTGAAGACTGAAAGGCTACGGGAGTAATGAGTTACTGATTTTACGCGTACCTAATTAATTGTAGATTAAAGCTTGTTTTAGAAAATTGGAACAATAACGAAATGTAAAGGAATTTAGTATAGGCATGGTTTGTTTTGTTATTAAAATGAAGAGAAACATTTTATTAATTAACTTGGTTACCAGGATATTTTTCCGCCTAATAATCTCTGAAAGAGCAAAAAAGAAAAAAATTGTTATAAATTCGAAAGTAATAATGTCGGTCTATGTGTCTGTTATGCTTTCATGGCCAAAAGCATTGCATTGATTTTATAGGTTTTTTTTTTGCAGAATTTTGCACTCTTTGTTGCGATTACCGAAATACACGTGGTGGGAGTGTGAGAGTGTTAGGATTTAAAGCCACAACACACAGCATAGTAGAAAACGCCGTGGCAACCGACAACCGCTTAAACCATTGCGCCATGCCCTATCCTATTCGGTGCAATTTTTACACTGAATCCAGGTGGGAAAAAAATAGATATTTCCTTTCGAAGGTACACCTGGTTCCTCAGCTAAAGTACCCACTGTTACAATAAGACTGGGTACTTATTGCTCGTACATGTAAAGAGCTGACTATAATACAATTCAAATCTTAATCGACAAAAATTAAATCTTTATTTTATCAACCAATAGCGTGTAGTCCCAGTAAAATCATCATTTTATAAGCTTTTAAAATATAAAGTACTAGCTATCGCCCGCGGCTCCGCCCGCGTGTATGTCAGTTATAGCGGTAAAAAGTAGCCTATGTCCTTTTCCAAGTTCAGTTCTATATTCATACTAATTTCATCAAAATCGGTTCAGTGGTTTAGGCGTGAAAGCGTAACAGACAGAGTTACTTTCCATTTATAATATTATAATAGTAGGGATTAGTAAATGTTTCGTGAACTGGTATCATTTAAAAAAAATCATTCTTACATTTGAAAGAGAATTTAAGATTGTTTAATTATTACTCGCAATTGATGATATTACCTTTGGAGTGACACTCAAAAGAAAAAAATGGTTCCATATTTAAATAATCTATACTATATATAAAATTAATAAAATTAAAGTGTCTGTTTGTGATATAATTGTTCTTATGAAGTTTTTTTACTCAATGCATATCTATATAAGTATACGTATACGATACATATTTCAAAAAATCATTTTTCAATATTTGTCTGTCTGTCCGTCTGTTTGTTCCGCCTAATCTCTGAACCGTTTTCGACTGGATTATCACTGGCACTTAACTGATAACATAAGGTGTAACTTAGGTTATACATTTTTAGGCTAGCTTCGCTCCGCGGCGTTACTCGCGAATTGCAACACCGCGGGACTCACCTAGTTTAATATATTACTTTTAATGGAATTCCTTTTTTAAATCAAGCATGTTTTTCTTACCAGTAAACCTCACAATGTTCTAGAAACTTGTGTATAGAGTAGAGAGAAATGATAAAATGAAAGAAGTAAAATGTTGAGAAAAAATATTTATTCAAAAATTGTTGTTTTTTATTTTATTATTAATTAAGGCAAGTTATATATTGTTACACTTTAATTTTGAGACGAGTGCAAAAGAGACTAGAATCAAGTGTTTGTTTACAAACGAACTCTTATTACAAAAGCCTTTAGGTATCTTTTGCTAAATGTCAAGGGTACTTAATTTGTTTAAAAAAGAGGTTTATAAAATAATAGAGTTACTTTGTCTCTGGAAGTTAAACAAGCAAGGAGATTACTTCGTTAGTGTAGTCTCAATTACACAACTGTTTTGACTGGAATTCGTAAGTTAAATAGATTTTTCTTTGCAGAGAAACATTATAACTTATATCAAACATTGCTTTTTGTATTTTTGTTATACCTGAGTAAAAAAATTAAAGGAAAAAAAAAATCTAACAGTAACTTATCAATGAAAAACACTTGTTAACTTTTACATTCGTCCCAAATAAACCAAAAAAAAGAAAAGTTGAAAATCTTATTTGAACCTGCCTTATGCATCAAGGGACCAATTTCCACACCGGCCAAATCGACATAATTATCCTTGTCTCCTAATAAATATTATGGTGTTTATGCGAATTGGTTCCTTATTGCATAAGTAGGTCTAATTAAGACTTATCTACGTTCGCATTTATGTTAGTAGTTATAAATTCCATGTCAAATAAGTCCATTTTGTGGTCCAATTATTAACAAAAGGAATAAGATTATATTTTTAATTAAATAATAGGTATTATACCATAATAAAATACAAAACAAACTATCGAACATTCATAACATAATTTATAATAATTACCAATAAATGAAAATTTAAACAGATAAATAATTTTCATTCATTTTTTTTTATTTGTTCTGCGTTACCAACAATTGTGTTTGTGTTGTTATGGTTCAAAGCATCTAAGTATTTAGGCGTTTTAAAAAAAATCAAGCACACACATTTTTCTTAAATTACTACATATTCCGTCTATAATTGACAATAAAGTATAGTTTATATAAACATATTCTATATGTATTATATACTTTTTCAATTATTGTTTTTTTTTTGTTAAAAAATAATATCACAAGAAATATAATATATTCAAGCTGCATTCTGGAGGACGAAGTAGTATGGCGGGTGCAGTCTGTTGACACCAGATGTCGCCACACTAGGAGTGGGACCGTGCCACTCGAGCCTGTACTTGTCCAATACTCGGGTCGTGAGCGCAGCCAACATACTGCCTACAGCACCAGTACCTACAAACAATATGCTTTCATGATGATTTGTTTATTTGTGTTCTTCCTAGCCTTATTCCCAATATTATTTGGGGTCGGCTACTAGTTCAACCGGTTTTACCTGAATATCAGTTTTTCAACGTAGCGCAACCCTAAGGGGGAACTGAAATTCGATGAACTACTTGTCAGTAAATTTTAAGGGCACTGACTTCCCATTAACGATAGCCATAGATGTTCATGACAACCGGGACCGACGGCATTACGTGCTCTCCGAGGCACGGGCGTGAATCACCACTAAACTTCTAAACTTCGGGCTGCTATTAGGAATTTCTAAGGAAACCCCAAAAACACTTTTTGGCCCGAACTGGGCTTTGAACCCGAGACCTCTTTGATCAGCAGTCGCATACGCAATCCACTAGACCAACAAGGCAGTTTATATATTAATTTTAAATGAAATAAAAAAAACCTAGACGCTAGAGTTATGTAATAATATAAATAATAAATAACAGGTCTGCCTGTAAAGTTAACGTTTCTTAGTTTGAAACTTGTTTTTTTTAACTGTGTTTTTTTAAATAGTCGGGTGTCGAGTTTGGTCACCATGCTACCAGCCTCTCATTGAGAATGAGCATGGTAATCCTCCTGTATTCTATTCATGCTTTCCATCAGGCGAAGTAGTCATTTTGATAGATCTAAATATAAAAAAAACACAGGCCATTCCCGTGGAGCTGCTTTAATAGAAAAATATATTGACTTGCAAAATAATTTAAAATTAGGGAATCCTCCAGTATTAACTTTATTTGCTTGTCAAGCTACCATATGAGACTTTAAGTATAGGTGTTTTATAACAATTAAACATTTCCACCACGTTACTTATTTTTACAATTTTGAGAGTAATGTTGGGTACAGGAATGCCAAACACAGTTCTAATTTTTTCTAAATATTTCACTAAAGTTGTCAAACAAGTTGTTACCTGGGCATGATTCACCAAAAGGCATTGAAGCGTAGGGATGTGCTCTGGAAGCTTTGAGCGGCTGCCAGTCCTCGCTACACCATCGTTCAGGGATGAATGCGTTGGCGCGACCCCACTGTTTTTCCGACTTGCTCGTGACGCCGTGAGCGAGGACTATGTCTACCTGTAGAACAATAGTACATTGTTCACCGAGGGAGGAAAGGAACTGATTACTAGCGAGGGAGCAGTTTGTGGCCCGAAGGCGCAGCCTAGGGCCACAATACTCCCGAGGTAGGAATGGGACTTTCACCCGAGTGCTACACAGTGCTTTATACTACACCTGTGAGGAACATTTAAAGTACCTATTTATAAAATTAAATCAAAACGTAAGACACCATGTAAGACAATTTAGCTTAGAATTTGACATAATATTTATAAATATTTCGCGCTTCTTTTGTTTTTTTTATTCTTCACAAAAGGATGTCAGTGGCACGGAGATTCCATATTTAAATTATATGAAAACTCTTTGGGCAGGGGCGCGCCATAGATAAGATAACACATGAGAAATGAAAATTCATACAACTTTCTCTCCCGCTAAAACACGTTAGAAATGGATTTTCATACATTTTTTCCTCCCGCTTATTCAGGTCAAGGAAAAGACTAACTTTCTCTTTTCATTTTCAGGGAATAATGAATACTGTTCCGATCAGGTGTAGTATAAAATATTTTGTCACTTTAGTTACTTCATTCATTTAATTATATTTTTAATCGTTTGGACACCCCTTCGTTACTTTACTGGGGCCCCTAGTGAAAAAGGTATGTCAGAATAGAATCGGCTAAAACCACACTGTGTACGTATTTTTTTAGTTTTAAGCTTCCTTGGCTTCCTTAGGACGCTGACGTCCTAAGGAAGCTAAGGAAGCATAAAACTCACTGATGAGAATCCTGTGTAAGATTATGCTAAGAATGGCATAATCTTACACAATATTCGCATATCACTAAAAAAACGACTAATTATAGAGTCATTGAACGTATTATAAAACTTAATATTCACTAAATCTAGGACTGATTCAATGTAAAATGAAGTGATATAGGTGTCGGTTTAGATGACAGAATGAGAAATTTTGTGTGTAAATTTAAATTAAGTTTAGGACTTGAAAAAAAACTGGCAGTGGTATTTTTGACTATAATTTGAACAAAATATTTAAAAGAGATTAAACGAGATACGAGAGAGAAAATGATTGTAAGAGTAGTTTATTAGAAAAGTTTCTGGCGCCAAATAAAAGAGCTTAGATTTTGAGTTTGAGTACGAGTGGACTAAAATTCAGTTTCTACTGTGTTAGTTAGGTCTAGCATTGCAACTGTTTTGTTAGCTGGCTAGTTAAATGGGACTTTCGAGACTTTATGTAAAATTAACATAGCACATACCTGTTTTTCACACGACTGCTATGAAGCAGTTCGAAAAGAATGATATTTTTGCAGTACAGTAATTTAGCCTACCTAGTCTATTTTTTAGAACACTCCTGTGTTAGAATACATCTCTTGTTGTCTTTATAAACCTACATGAAACGGGCACAAAGAACACCTAGACGATGAACATAAATTTGTGGATCACAAAAAGTGTTGTCCTTTGTGGATTTCGAATCCACAACACTCAGCGCAGTAAAATATAGCGACCACTTAATACATTACGCTCGGCTAATGTAATAATGTTAAATTACAAGTAAGAAAACGAGAAACGGAACGTAATTAACAAAACAAACATTGTTTAAATGGCGGCGCTCTCCGCCTTCGTACAATTACTGAGATTGCAGTATTTTGCAACGGACATAAAATAGACGAACAAAGACATGTAATAATACTGCTGTTTTATTATGACCTCTACTGTTTATTTCTTTAATCAGCTTTTTTTCTTTTTTTATTCTCTATGATACTTATATAACTCGTGTATCAGAAGTTCTGAGTTTCGTTAAAATACACAAAAAAATAACCTCAAATCATGAAAGCAGCTGGTATTTATAGATAAGTACCTAAATGCTAAATAGAATATACGTATTTCATCAACAGCTATTATCGGTTCATTGTTGGGCATAGGCTTCTCCATAGAGACGTGGTCTTGGCTTTCATACCACGCTCGCGTTGGCAAAGAGTTTGTGCCAAGAATTTCTTCCCATTGCAGTGCTGAGTTCATAAACTCACGACATATGATCTATCTTAAACCGTTATTACACGGTAATAAATTATAGGTGAACAAATTGTTGCTCACCCCAGCAGGTATTTCAAAACCTCCTAACAGCAATGGCTCTCGATTCCGTCTAACAACTCCGCCTGTAGCTGGATGCAGCCTCATTGCTTCTCGGGCGCAGGCTGCAACGTACGGCAGTTCTGGTGAGTCTCCTTCTTTCCTCGAGGCAATGGACCAGTGGACCTCGTCGTGAGCTCGCTGTTGCCGGGCAGCATGAAGAGACAGTTGGTAAAACATATGCAAAGCTGTTTGGGCCAGCTGGAACAAAAGATAAAGATTTAGCGTGTAATTTTTAGCTGCAAACGAAGACACAGTGCAAAAGAAATTAACTACTTATTTCAACTGTGAAGGGACTGAAAAAGTTACATACATAATTAAGTAGTACATTATAAATAGCTACAAACTTTGACACATATATTTCCCTCACTCCACACACACACACACATATACATACAAACACACACACACACACACCAAATATATGATTATTGTAGACTTGATTTCATGTTATATATTTTAAAGCTATATGTCAGCGCCATCGTATACAGACAGTTCTACTGCAGAAGCTTATTCACTTAAATTTATAAATTTTTAATATAGCCATTAAAAGATGTAACTTCTAAGTATTTATTATTATTATTATTATTATTATTATTATTAACTTTGTAAACCACTTTACAGTACAAAATAATATACAGAATATACACATAATATACAAAATAATATATATAAAAATATCATATAGGTACAGAGATCAATATCTGGTCTTACAAAAGGCGGTCTTATCGCTCACGGCGATCTCTTCCAGACAACCTTTAAGTAAGGACACTTTTTTAATAAAATTTTGGGTTGTCAGTGACGTACTTTAAACATAATTTGTGATAGAATAATACTTAAGGTTACTAACATATTTCATCACAGTTTACATTTCACTAATATACACAAGTACTAAAACAAAAACAAAAATAAAATAAAAAATAACAATAATAATAAAAGAGGAATAAATCAATCATATTACTACTACAATTACAAAATCAATTAGACTCACAAACATTTACACACAATAAATACTTAGAATACCTACACACAAAACAATGACACATTCACTACAGTAATCAGTTCCCTGGCAGTCCCTACACAGCCAAGTAATAATCGGTGAGATTTTTTTTAAATATTTGCAGAGACTTGGCTTTTCTTATTGTCTCAGGCAGATTGTTCCAGAGTCTAACGGCTTGTACCGAGAAAGACTTGTCTGTAAATTTTGTTTTGTGCATGGGCATTTTTAACTTTAAATTTTCCGATGATCTCAGGTGTCTACAATGTGAATTGTCAAGGAACTCAAAACGTTTTTTGAGATAGGATGGCGTATGTGGAAGGAACAGAATACTGTATAGAGTGGAGAGAATATGAACATTCCGGCGAAGGCGTATAGGTAACCATTTGAGCTTAACACGATATTCAGAGATGTGATCATATTTACGTAAACCGAATATGAATCTTATGCAGACATTTTGGAGACGCTCAAGTTTATTTAATTGTTCTTCGGTAAGATCTAGATAGCTAACATCACCATAGTCAAGGATCGGAAGGAGAAGGGATTGTGCTAGGGCGATTTTCGTGTTTATTGGAAGAAAGTTACGAAGTCTTCGCAGTGACCCCGCTGCAGCAAATAATTTTTGACTAACCGCACCAATCTGGGGAGCCCAGGACATGTACTTGTCCATACAGATTCCAAGGTTTTTAACTTTGTCACTATATGGAATTTTGGTCCCATCGCAAGAGATAGCAGGCAGCTGTTCCAAATTAATTAAGGAGTTCATCTTAGGACTACCTATAATTATCACCTGTGTTTTTGCTGGATTTACATTCAAGCCATACTCCCTACTCCAATTACAAATGTGCACTAAATCATTATTTATATCGGTGATAGCTGCACCCAATTTAGCCGGAGAAGCTTTGGTGTAGATCTGGAGGTCGTCTGCATAAAGGTGGTAGGAAGAAGATAATCGATCTGTGATGGAGTTGATAAAAACTGCGAAGAGTAATGGAGAGAGCACGCCGCCCTGAGGTACGCCCGCAGCTATAGTGCACCAAGAGGAATAGTTGTTTTCAATACAGGAGCGCTGCTGGCGGCCATACAGGTAGCTACGAAACCAGTCAATTGCTGATGGAGATATGTTAAGAGAGCGCAATAGTCCGAGCAAGATATCAAAGTCAACAGTATTGAAGGCGTTGCTAAAATCGAGCAGAGTGAGGATCGTCAATTTTCCCTCCTCCATGCTGAATCTGATATCCTCCGCAACATGAAGGAGTGCAGTGGTAGTACTGTGGCCGGGACGAAAACCCGATTGGAGAGGATTTAGGAGGCAATTTCTTGAGAGAAAAGAGCTGAACTGCATGTAGATAAGGCGTTCGAGTACTTTAGAGAAGAAGGGGAGTATGGATATTGGGCGGTAGTCTGAAAGGGAAGAAGGGTTACATTTTTTTGGGAGAGGAATTATTTGAGCCATTTTCCATGCGGATGGAAAAACACTGTTGGATACAGAAAAATTAAGGATATGGCATATTACAGGTAGAATTATATCCAGTATTGGGAGTACCATGTTGCGGCTGATATTATCAGTTCCTACAGCGTTAGAAGTTATAGATATTACGCTCTTCCTGACATCACAAGCAGAAAATTGACTAAAAGTAAACGAAGGACAGTTAGGAGTCGGTAGAGATGAAAGATTATTTAGTGTAGTAGTTTTAGTAGCCCCCCCAAAACTGGGGGAAGCAGAAAAGTGTGTATTTAAGGAATTGATGTCAAAATTTCTTGAAACAGTTTTTGAATTTGTTTTACCGACCCCTAGTGACTTTAGAAATTTCCATACCTTAACTGGATCACCGTTTTCGACGGATTTGTGAATGTGCCGGCGTTGTGCATTCCTACACACCTTATTGCAGCGATTTCTAATATGTACAAATTTATCCCAATTTAAGTCACTAGGGTGATTTTTATACCTAGAATGAGCCTTCTGTTTCTTTGCCTGTAGTTCCTTTATTTCATCAGTTAACCACGGTGCTGGCAGATGTTTAACTCTAATTTGTCGTATTGGTGCATGTTTGTCGTACAAGGCAATTATCTCTTTCGAGAAGTAAGAGATCTTTTCGTCAATGCATTGGTAGTCGTACAGCACACTCCAGTCAATGCTTTCGGCATCCCTGCGAAGATCATCGAGATTCATAGCACGAAAATTTCGACACGAAAGTACTTTAGATTTCGGTTTAGGAGTGCGAATTTGATAGGATAGAAAGAGAAGGTCATGATAAGAGAAAGAATCGGCAGAGCACTGACCATGTTTAGCCACGTGCTCCATTGAAGACACGATGATAAGGTCAAGGAGAGAACAGTTGCGGTTTGGCATATTATGTGTGGGATTGAGTGGGAGGATAGAAAGATTGTTGGATTCCAAAACAGAACGAAGGGAAGAAGATCGAGTATCGTTCCTAAGTAAACAGGTGTTAAAGTCACCCATGACTACAGTGTGACTGTACGAAGGTGCTAAATTTTCTAAGATTATTTCAAATGAAGAGAAATAATCTATTCGCAAGGAGGGACTGTAATAGACTCCGAGAAGCAATTTCGAGTGTTGGAGTTCAACTTCTATAAAAATATGCTCCCCGGCATCCGCGGGGGGAGGTTGAGATGACATACTGACAACGGAGAAGGGAATATGCGTACGTATGTATATGGCAACACCACCCCCTCGTCCACATACACGATCATTTCGTATCAAGTGATAACCCGGTAACGAGTACGTGGCGGTATTTAGGCATGGTTTTAACCAGGATTCTGATACAAGAATGGCGTGTATGTTCGCACAGTCTAGACTAGTTAGCATATCATTGAAGTGTGCCGGAATGCTTTGGGCATTTAAGTGAATGACATTGAAGTTCCTGGGAACATCAGAAAACTGTGCCGAGATTGTATCTGCCAGAGAAGGCTCACTTATGAGACTGTCGTCACAACCAGATACTGAAAGATTGTCTTCAGTGTCACTGTTCCCCGCAAAATTAATCATTGGTGTTTCTGATAAAGATAAAGTATATTTAGACAACAATAATAGTAGTGTATGCTGTGTGAAAATATGTGCAACCACAATTGCAATATAAATGTATAATGTATAAATATATAACAGTAACAAAGGTAAAATTTTAGTGTTAAGGTAAAATATGTAGAAAGATAATAAAAATTATAACCCTTTTTGTAAACACTTCTAATCATTTACCCGTCTGCCGGTTGTATGTCTTAGAGTAAAAAAAACAATAAAAACAAAAAAATAAAAGCAAACAACACTAAACAAACAAACAAAAGGCAGTTAACAGCATGCATGAACTACAGTGTCAATATAGTGTAAAAAGACTAGTACTCAAATTTTAGTAAATTGCTCAAAGTGAAATGAAACGCAACATTGACAGCTCGTAAATGACATTTATGACAAGTTGTCATCTGGATTATTGCCAAACCCATGTTGTACATGAACTACATGATTTACTTGAAACAGGGTAATATAAATAATAATAATATAAAGGTATGTTTAGCAATCAAGTGAAAAACTAAGGTAAGACGGTAGTAAAAATGAAATATGAGTTATCATTTAAGATTACCCTGTTCATACATGCTGCCCTACAGTGAAATGTAAAAATAAATTCATTCAGCACTGCTTTAGGATAACGTGAATTACTTTTTTGCGGCACGTCTAGGCTTAGTCGCTGTTGCCTTAGGTACTGTAACGGGTTTCACTGTATCCTCGGAAATAGCGTCAAGTTCCATCAGCGTCGTGACCCGATGACGCTCACCGCCAGGCCCCATAACATAGACATTGCCCTCCCGGGTCCAGCACTTACTTACACCGAACCTCTCGCGTGCGGACATAAACACATCGTGCCTAGGTTTCGTCAGAAATTCAGATATGGTAACGCCGGTACCCTTCAGTTTGGTTTTAGCAAACCATACTGAGTCTCGGGTAGTAGTCTGGTTAAATTTAACTATAATAGGTCTAGGCTTAGTTTCTGAGGCCCGACCCATCCTGTGGCCTCTCTTGACATTATTTATTGAAAAGTTACTCACTTTAAGGTCTTCAGTGATGATTTTAGTGACAAGCGATGCAGCATCCTCATTTCTGTCTTCGGTTATACCATGGAACAATAACATTTTCCGTCTACTCCGCATCTCCATGGTGTCAATAGACCGGGCCAGCATTTGCACTTGGTTTTGTAGATTATTTAGTGCTTGTAAAACAAACTTCTTAAAAGTTTTAAAATCCTCTTGAAGTGATGCCGAAGTGCCAGTATCTTTATGCAGAGTTTCCCTGGCTTCAAATTCTGCCATACGGCTATTGAACATTGCGTTCATGTCTGCAATAGCCCTTCCGAGTGCCTCCATACTGCTGCTTATGATGATAGTGAGATTTGAAAGATATGGAGAGGAGATAATACTTATACCGGCAGAAGGTACCGTTAGTTACAATTATTACACATTAAAAGTTTACTTGAGTATGAAATTTAATTTATATGAAATATTAATTACTAGACAAACTTTTTCAATGTTTACTGATCAAGTACCCACGTGAAAAAGTGGGTTACGTTATTTATGTACGGGTGAAATAAATAAATAAAAATTAAATAAAAATATATCTCGGCATGAAGTCAATAATGCTCGGGAACGTGATCTTTATCAGATGGGAAAACAAAAAAAAAGAAATCCTGAGTATATAAGAAAAGGTAAGGGGGCCATCGCAATGCTAATGGATAATATTGGCCTCAAATAGAGAATAGAAGTAATGCTGCAATAGTTTGAAGAAGCCGTAGTCTCATATCCACTTACCGGGTTAACTCCAGCTAGCAGAATATCTGCAGCGAGCGGCAATATCCGCCTTTCCAGTGGTCTTAGCTTGTCCAGTAGCAATTGTTCTGGTCTCAGATTACCAGAGTTAAGTTCTTCTAAAGCCTTCACAAGGAAGTGTTCTGTGAGACTGGAGGAAAAATAAAATATCGTTAATACAGTATTGTCGGCTTAGTACTTATTGATAGGAAGTAGATGAAATAGATTCTGGATAAAATCGATAGTTCTTTGGAACCTCGAATACTTTGATAAAAGAACTGTTTTGTAATTGTGAAAATAAAGAACGAAAAAAGGTCATAATACACAAATGTTCTTCATAAGGAGACAAGAGTTCACTCTTTATATGTAGACAAGGTAACCAGCTAGCAAATACTGCTTGCACATCCTACGAGGATAGGTTCAATTTCGAAAAAAAATGGTTTTATTCACTTTGACACTGATTAAGGCGTTTCGTATGGTCTGAGCTAAGTATACAAAGAAGACTGACCCCATGTCGAATAGGCATGGATAGAGAGAAAGAAATTGATTCATGACTTGACCAATTTTGAATTGGAGAAATTTGTTCAATGGGATTTATGGTAGAAGGCGAGGTTAGACAAAAGTGTTTTAATTAGTGGCGACACTATTTCGCTTAAGCATAGAAAATCGGTAGACTATGAATAATGAATATTCCTGTTTGCCTAATAGCCGATTGAATAAATAATGAATGTGTTTAGAAGGCGATATTGATTTCATAAATGCACAGTTTTCGACACCCGGGCCCATGATTAAATCTGGGATGAATTTGCGTTGCATAATTGTAAAATCATTTCAGTGTTAGATATGACCTTGTCAGAAAATGATTCTAAAATTGGTTTCAAGAAGTACGTTGCAATTCATTGAGTGGGCAAGGCTATTTTAGTTGCAACTCTACCTCCACCCCTATATGCAACGGCACTATAGCCGAATGAATTAAATTATCAACTTAAATTTATTGATATTCTGATTATATACAAACGACTTATATATAATTTTCATTGAAATCCGTCCGTCTGTCTATCTGTCTGTCTCTCCGTGTGTTTGTCTGTTTGTTCCGAGGAATCTCTGGAACTAGCATGATTTTGACGGGACTTTCACTCGTAGATGGCTGATGACATAACTTAGGCTACTTTTTTTGGCTAATTACTCCCCGCGACTGTAAATTAACAATAAAAATTGGCAACTGCTATTATTATCTGATATTCATAATACAACAATGATGTAATGCTGGTTCCATTAGATAATTTTATTACAAAGAATGTGTAGTATTTTATTTTCTAAATTATAGTTTATGAATAACGACTTTTTCATGTTTAATAAACAATACCTCATTTCATTGATTCAGTTCATTGATTATTTTGAAACAATCATCCCAATGGGCACTTTACAAATCATTAGAATCATTTAAAATAATCACTCTTTAAACTTCGGTTCTTGAAAAATGATTAATTACTGTAAAATGATAATGTTTTATAATACCTACTAATATTATAAATGCGAAAGTAAACTCCGTCTGTTACGTTTTCACGCTAAAACCGCTGAACGAAGATTTTGATAATTTTTGGTATAGATATAGATGGAACCTTGGGAAAGAACATAGGCAACTTATTATCGCGATAACCGACATACAGGAGGGCGTAGCCTTGAGCGTGGCTACGGTTGGAAAAAGGTAGATGAGGCCCCGCAAGAAGGTGAGATGTCCGCGTTTGTCTGTACATCGCTGTTGTTTGATTGAGAGTTATAACAGAGGTGCAAAAAACGGAACCCTTATAGATGCGTCAAGTCTGTCTGTCTGTCTGTCTGTCTGTCTGTCCGTCCCTATGTCACAGCCAATTATTTCCGAAACTATAAGAGCTATACTGTTGAAATTTGGTCAGTCGATGTATTCTGTGAACCGCATTAAGATTTTTACATAAAAATAGAAAAAAAACAATACATTTTGGGGGTCCCCATACTTGGAACTGAAACTCAAAATTTTTTTTTTCATAAAACCTATACGTGTGGGGTATATAGGTGTTCAAAAATGATGTTGAGGTTTCTGATATTATTTTTATCTAAACTGAATAGTTTGCGCGAGAGACACTTCCAAAGTGGAAAAATGTCCCCCCCCCCCTCTAACTTCTAAAATAAGAGAGTGATAAAACTAATAAAAATATATGTTATACATTACCATGCAAACTACCAACGAAAATTGGTTTGAACAAGATCTAGTGAGTAGTTTTTTTTTTAATACGTCATAAATTGTAACACGCAATTTACCTTTCATCCAGTCAATACACTAGTATAAAAACATCGATGAAAGTTACAACGAACTACAAGAATTTTTATATCATGTTACTTGCTGATACGGAACCCTTAATGGGCGTGTCCGACTCACACTTGGCCGCTTTTTTTGACAGGCTCTAGGAGTGGTCTGGATGTCTTATTAAAAATATCCCGAATCCCTTTTACTTTAAGAGCAATAATTCACTCCTCATCGCTTCTAACTATTCTTAGAAATTTGAGACGTAAGTCCGGCCCGAGTGCCTTTTATAAATATTAGAAATATAATCATGTGTAACTATTACGGGACTTCCCTGTTAAAAGATTTCTGTTTGATGAACAGAAGTAATAAGACTTTATGTACTTTATGGTACTAAAACTTTATGAGTTTAAGAATAAGACAATTAATTGAATAGGTACTAATTGATATTGATTTCTGTTGTTAGAACTACTTTTTTATTTTAATTTATTAGATACTAGCCGAGACCCGCGGTTATTGTTATAAATCGCGAGCGAAGCTAGTCTTAAATGAATTAGCTTAAGTTACTCCTTGTGTTATCAGCCATCTGTCAGTGAAAGTCCCGTCAAAATCGGACCAGCAGTTCATGAGATTTTTATTTATTTGTATAGATTAAGTTGAGGTTCAGTGTGCTTAGTGCGAGTTTTTTTAACTACTCGACCGCGTTAAAGTAAACTCCAATTTGTACTGAATTGGATCAGCGCCGCCTAGCGGAACGTTTGTAAGACATATTTTGTGAGTGCGAGATTGTTTGTTTACATTACGATCGTGACTGTCGAGCAACTTTATCGAAGTGAGTATTTAAACGATCTCGAATGACGCTTTTGTGAGTGTGAGTTGCAACGTTAGTCAATTTTGACAGTTGTATTGTTAACTCCTTCACTTTCGAGCAAGTTAACTTTGTCACTTAGATTTTGGTAGTGAGAGTGAAAACTAACAAAGTTTTTAACATAATTTTTGTGTTGATGATGTATTGATATATATGATATTAAGATCTTATTAGATTAGCCCGATTATAGGCTCATCCACCTTGTTAAAAGATATATTGATAATGCGATAAAAAGAGTTCCGTTAAACATATTATGGGAAGGATCACTTATCACCATGAAAACCTTTTTCCACTTTTCTGTGGTTTTTGTATCACCACTGCCATCACTGTTAAGCAGTGATGTAAGCTCCTGCCAATGCTGAATGGCCACGATCCTACCTCTTGCATTTCTTATCGGCTTACTAAGGTCTCCATGTCTAGCCAAAAGAAAACAATAACACAAAATATATCACAAGTTTACTTCAACAACTCGCATTCACTATTATAAATATCTTGATTAGGTACTTATTCTTCCATAAAAGTTACTAATAATTCAAATTGATATTGACTTGTTTACATTTTATTTTATCGTTGAGTTAACAATAACAATTAATGCTCGCATAGATTGTTTACACAAAAATGAACCAAATCAAACAAGTGACGCCGAGCGTAACCCGACTATTTTTGATTATACAACGACTCTATTGAAATAGCGTTCGAAAATCATTGTATTTAATTTAGTTGGTTTATCGCATGGACTCTATAGTGCTGCCAACATTGACAAAAAAGTTTACGTTCTCACGGTGAGTTAACGCCGATCGACGCGAAAGACTTGGTAAGCACTCACACTCGCGAGTATTCGCTCGTCGATCCGTTTGCCGTAAACTCGATTAACGTGGTGGTTAAGTCATTCGATTTGTTTATTGAAACTCACACTAAGCACACTGATGGAATGTGTGCGGAACCAACAACTTAGAAATCGCCTATTAAGTGATAAGCTGATGGACACTGGAAGATGTAACAGCATTCTGGCCAGTCCTTTGACAGATAAAACTAAGGCTATGTATGATTTATATGCTGAATATTTAAAACAATTGTAATTCAAAAAAAGAATGGCTATGATGGAGCGACATAGTCTTAATTGAGATAACAAAAAAAGTTGAGGTTATTTGTAATGTTCTAGTGAAAATGTTATACTCCTACATTTTATTTTTATTTTTGTATATATGTAGCTAAAATATTTTTAAAAAGTCCTTGTCGTTATTTGAAAGTCCCTCAAATATACAAACAAATAGTTCAACCTTCGAATTCAGTTCGCCCTTGGGGTTGCAGAGGTCAGATCCCAGTCGCTCAGCGGAAAAACTGGTATTCAGGTAAACCCGGTGGAAACAGTAGCCGACCGACAAATAATATTATGAATAACTATTATGAATAAAAAGACTAGGAAGAAACACAGGTATTTGTTTCTTACCTACACATGTAGGGATGTATATACATACACTGTTATTTTCGCAAATAAAAACATAAAAATTAATGAGTAAACAAGTTTTTTTTGTGTAAAAATAAAATATTAAAGTCGTTTAATTTTTTTGATGATACTGATATCGTGGTGTAGGATCAGTAGCGACAAATTACGAAACAGTTCGTCCTGTGTTAGATAGATGGCGTTGAAAATATTTTAGTGCTATTTACAACAAAGAGAAATCAAGCACGTTTGCCATTTGGTATTCTATAAATGTATGATACTTACTATAAAAGTATTGCTTTAACAATAGGAAATAGGAAACTTACTTAAAATGTCTATCAAAGGCCTTCAAAGCGTTATTGAAGGTTTGGTTTTCAGTCTTGAGGGTGGCCTCGCTACGTACGAGGAAGTTGCCATCAGCGATGTCTCGGCTACATCGCACCAGACGTTCTGCTGGAGTAAGCTCTTCAAAGCAACGTTTGGACAGGGAACAAAGATCGTGAATCTCATCATCCATGGAAGTTTTCTCTGGTCTCCTAAAGGAAGAGGATAACGTTTATATTAGAAAGTTTTTCGACTAACTGAAGAATTAAAACCAAATTTCTTTAAACTATTCATAAAATAGACTGGCTATAATATAGACTAAATTACCTTGTTTTTGAGCAAGGTCTGTGCACAGCCCCGTCCAAACATCCCAACCTGATGCCGAAGATCATCATGCCGATGGTTTCGATGGCCCACCGGTAGATCTCCGTCTCCAGCTCTTCATTTAAAGCATTCTCTGCGTGACGCAGGTCTCCAAGTCTGTGGTGATAATAAATGTATTTTAACTTTAAGTTCTGTACTGTATTGGGATATAAAATGTTTTAAAGATAATGTTAATTTTATTGTATATAATTCCATTTATTAGAAAACATATTCTAGTATATTTAGATCGGAACTAAACAGCATTATTTTTTATTGATACGTCTCACAAATGAACTCTTGAAGTTAAACTAGGACAAGAAAGTACTATAACCAGATAATTATGTCAGATAAACGTCGGATTATAGAAGGTATCGTAACCTTTTAAATAAATTTATCGCAAATAAATTCCGCTAGACGACAAAAACTATAGATAATTAAGTCTACAGATATTTTAAATACATATATGTATTCACATTCATAATTATATTATTTATTTATTTATTTATTCAGTTAGGGAACACAAACAGTAGTATTATATATGAAATGTACATAGGGTTGTTATTAAAAAAACTAAACTTAGTAAATATACTACCCACTACGTTTTCCACAGTTAGGATCGTCACGTACGAGAACAGATTAGTCCAAATAAATTACATAACTACATTTTGTGTATAGGTCATAGACAAATAGACATAGACAAATAGACATATTCATGTGTACAAATATTTGCACTGTGCGGAAGCAACCCACGTCTAAAGTTGTACTCAAATGTCACGCCACCGCGTCATAGATTTGAGGTTCATAAACACCGAATTTAGTTTTGAAATAAAGCTTACCGTTTATCTTTTATTTACTTAACAAGAGTTTATTTATACGATTGTTGTCTGAATTTTATCAACGATGTTGTCTGACCTGATTTTTAGGGTTCCGTAGCCAAATGGCAAAAAACGGAACCCTTATAGATTCGTCAAGTCTGTCTGTCTGTCTGTCTGTCTGTCCGTCCGTATGTCACAGCCAATTATTTCCGAAACTATAAGAGCTATACTGTTGAAATTTGGTCAGTCGATGTATTCTGTGAACCGCATTAAGATTTCTACATAAAAATAGAAAAAAAAACAATACATTTTGGGGGTCCCCATACTTGGAATTGAAATTCAAAAAATTTTTTTTCATCAAACCTATACGTGTGGGGTATCTATGGATAGGTGTTTAAAAATGATGTTGAGGTTTCTAATATCATTTTTTTCTAAACTGAATAGTTTGCGCGAGAGACGCTTCCAAAGTGGAAAAATGTGTGTCCCCCCCCCCTCTAACTTCTAAAATAAGAGAGTGATAAAACTAAAAAAAAAATATGTAGTACATTACCATAAAAACTACCAACGAAAATTGGTTTGAACGAGATCTAGTGAGTAGTTTTTTTTTAATACATCATAAATCGTAACACGCAATTTACCTTTCATCCAATCAATACACTAGTATAAAAACATCGATGAAAGTCACAACGAACTACAAGAACTTTTATATGATGTTACTTGCTGATACGGAACCCTTCATGGGCGAGTCCGACTCGCACTTGGCCGCTTTTTTAGGATATGTTTTACATATTTGTTTTTATTCCTTAGTTTTTGTTCATTTGTGTCACGTTTTCTTTCGTATATATTGGATTTAAAATTATTTAAATACAGCATTCAGCTAGGAGCTGACTCCCAGGTATTATTTTATACTAGCGGTGTCCCGTGGTGTTACTCGCGGTTATCAATAACAACAAAGTTATCTACTACTTAGGTCATCAGCTTTTTGCTATTGAAAATCCCATTAAAATAGGTCCAGCTGTTCCATAGATTACCCGGAACAAACAGACACACAGCCAGAAAAAACATTTCTTTTCTGATGTTAGTACCTACTAGTACTACTACTACCTAGTTAGTAGTACTAAGCAGAGCTTGTGCTATGAAAGTTATATTGACGAACAGAATACATAGAAAACACCCAAATTCCAAAACAAAATATCTGGGGATGATACAAACATTTGGTCCGACCCAGGATTTGAACTCGGGACCTCAAGCAAAGCAGTCGCATACATTACCATTGCGCTTCCGAGGCTATAAATATCTCATGAATCATCATCAAAAGTTGTTGATGATAAGGATGCACCGGATATTTAAAAACTAACAACATGGCTACCTCTTAGGATTGCGAATTTAAATGGCGGCCGCTTCGTGGAAGGACTGATAACAAAGTTTAATTTCATTAGACATCATGTTTGGAATAATAAAGCAAACAAGTTGTAATAGGTACGTTTAAAATACAACCGCTATGAATTATATTTCGTAATAGATGTCAGAGAGCCGTTAAAAGTTTATAAATGGTTCTAATGTTCAATTGTTTAAACAGACTTTAAGTTTATGAATCACGTGGCAAGAAAGTGATCTAAATAGTTTGTTCTTTCGAGAATATTTATTAGTTAATGCTATAATTCTTTAAGTTAATAGAGCCACGTTGATTTCAACACGAATGGGTCGGCCACCGTCGGTCCTAACCTCGCATAGAAGACTTACTTACAAATGAGAGCATTCGAGTATTTTGTTGGTGAGTACGAGACCGGAGGCCCAATTATGTGAAAGCATCTCACTAGGCCGCTATGGTGTGGGTCTCATGCTTCATTGTGTGCACTCATAATGTTTATGATCATGCTTTCCATCATTTTGGCAGGCTCATACAAAAATAAATGCCATCAATCAATCAATCCGACCGATTTTGACCGCATGGCGAGCACTTCGACCCCTTATAGGGCTTGGCGCTGATGCGCCCGGAGATGGCTTATATAGCCGATTTGCAGCAAACTCCCTTGCACAAAGTGGGCAAGTTAGATTACCGCTCTCATAATTATAGTGAATGGCGGCGAGGTCGGCTAAACGCTGTTCCTCAAATTCACGGATTCGCTTCTTCACAGTCTCGCGCCATTCCGGTCGCTGTGCTGCCTAACTCTCCCAGCGATAGGGCTCTATATTGCATCTTTTCATGTGATGCTTCAGAACATCTTTATATCTGAGGAGTTCTCCTCCTAGCTCAGAGTATTATTATGCAAAAATAAATGCGATAGGGCGAAACCAGTCAGGTTAAATAAAGTTAATAAAATAGTAGAATAAAAGTACGAATTACTTAAATTTCAAGAATGTAAGAAATACATCAGTTACCTGCGTGTTGTGTCAGCAGCTATATCATCGAAAGCATTTTCATAGTTCTTGAGCAATGTCCCGTCTTTTAGTAAAGCGCGGATCGCAGCCCATATTGCTTTGGTGTCGTCACTGTAACAAATTTCAACAATTGTAGTTTCTCAATTAGAAAACGTTACCTACTATTAGAATATAAATTTCTTGATTTAAAGTAGAGAACTTGATCTTTGATGTATTTTTATATAAAGTACCAACGTCTAAGAAGAATGTATTTTATAAAAACTGTATTCGAAACTCTTTTAGTGGCTCAAGATATTTTGCAAAGATTCAATCCCATAAAAACAGGCATGTACTGAGAATAAGTAAAAACAGTAGGTTTTAACGTCCCATAAATGTAAGGGGCCACTTAGAGAGAATTAGATAAACGTTAGTGATATTCTTTAGGAAACACCTGTGGTGACGGGTAAGATAGAGGGGAAAAGAAGAGTCAGACCAAGTTTTGTCTGCTCTCGGCACTACGAAGCACCATGCTGTTCCTACACACAGCTCAAGATAGGAACTGGTAGCGAGCTATCACTTGCAGAATGGCTCGAAATAGAATTCACACCCTCAGAATTGAGGACAACAACGAATGGAGGAGGAAATACCCAAGTGCTTAGATATCTCATAAAACTTAGGACCTACCTATCTTAGGGGCTCCTAATAAGGAGACGGTTTAAGTAAAGTTAGTAAAAACGGTTGTAAGTTTTTAGTAGGAATACCTATTTACAGATATGAGGTATGTACAAAGTATATGTATATTTTCGCAACTTTGTAGTAAAGTGTCATGTTTGAGAAACCATTTAGTAAATAAAAACCCGTTGTGTTGATGTGCGTTCCGCTATCGGCATGCGCGACCAATTCGCACAATCTTTGAAAATATTACAGTAGGTGATAATGTATTGTTGTATTTTCGCTAGAAGCACGTTTCGAAATAGATTACAACAATATCACGCAGACAGGATGTGGTTTAATTTTTAGTAAAATTTAAAGCCAATTAATATATTATTTCGGTGTCATGGTAAGCGTGGATTGCAGTTGAAGATTAACGACCGTTTTTAATAACCTATCTCTAGTTAAAATTGGAAACAGTCTATTTTCATTGAAAGAAAAAAAATCGTTTTATCTGAAATTCACATGACAGCACGTGGTTAAGATTAATTTAAAGTAATTAAGTACACTGTGCAATACCAGTAAGGGCAGCTGTCTTCGCATATTCTGATAGGTCCCTTGCATGCAGGATCAGTTTTTCTTTTTGATGATGCATTATCAGCCTCTTGCAGTCCACTGCTGAACGTAGGCTTCTGCCCTTTGTTTTAATTGAAAACTTTTAGTTAGATTTTGAACAAGACTAGAAGGCCCAATGATGCAAATCCTTTATTGCACTCCACCGAAAGAGCGAGGTTACCAGAGCCTTCCTTATCCTGATTTTACTTATTTACGACTTTTGAATCCCAGGTGTCTATGAGCTTGGTACTTACTTAAAATCGGGTACAGTCTGCTGGTTTGTACCATTTGTTTTAAAATAATATAGTAAAATATAAACTTACCTATGTGCCGGACATTCGCCAATACCCTTTCGGTGGTGACACAAGGGTGACTTCACGAAGCGCGGAGGTTCAGTCACGCGACTTTCATACACCTAGAACAATTGAATACATTGAGTACTATTAAGAGGTATTTTAAATTGGTTTGAGAAACTAATCAGTTGCTTGTAAACTGTTAAGATTAGTTCTGCATCAAGATTTGGCTATCTACGTATACCAATCCATACAGAAAGATAAAAAAAAGCGGCCAAGTGCGAGTCGGACTCGCCCATGAAGGGTTCCGTATCAGCAAGTAACATCATATAAAAGTTCTTGTAGTTCGTTGTAACTTTTATCGATGTTTTTATACTAGTGTATTGATTGGATGAAAGGTAAATTGCGTGTTACGATTTATGACGTATTAAAAAAAAACTACTCACTAGATCTCGTTCAAACCAAATTTCGTTGTTAGTTTGCATGGTAATGTACAACATAATAATATATTTTTTTTAGTTTTATCACTCTCTTATTTTAGAAGTTAGAGGGGGGGGGGACACACATTTTTCCACTTTGGAAACCTCAACATCATTTTTGAACACCTATCCATAGATACCCCACACGGATAGGTTTAATGAAAAAAAAAATTTTAAGTTTCAGTTCCATGTATGGGGACCCCCAAAATGTATTGTTTTTTTTCTTTTTTTATGTAATAATCTTAATGCGGTTCACAAAATACATCGTCTGACAAAATTTCAACAGTATAGCTCTTATAGTTTCGGAAATAATTGGCTGTGACATACGGACGGACAGACAGACAGACAGACTTGACGAATCTATAAGGGTTCCGTTTTTTGCCATTTGGCTACGGAACCCTAAAAATCAGAAAGTACGTGTCAGGCCACGCATAGAATAGGGTTCCTCAGTCACCTATAATGGTACCAAGATTTAAAATCGTATCCAATAGATATTGTAGTATTTATTTATTAATGCCTGAATTTTGTATGAAGTTTTCCAAGTAAACGCATTTTACAAGTTAGGCCTCTAAAACTACTTAACTAACTAAGTCATCTAAGCCGTTATAGTTTTCCTTTAACGCTTATGAACTACCATCATGAATTTTTAAGGAATTTTTTAACTAGACGTTGAGCTTTGTAGTAGAATATCGTAAATGTAAAAATCGTCTTAGGAAGCTCTTAATGCTTGGATTATAAGTGAAGTTACTGAATGATGATAAAAACAATCTTATAGATACTCGTAAAGTTGTATTATGTTTTTTGCTACGTGTTTACGAGATAGAAGCAAATGATACGCATCGTCTGATAGTAACCGGTTCGCGAACATCAGTCACATAAAATTATAAAGATGGAATGCAGTTCTATAGATTTATAAGTTACTAGCTGAGTCCCTCGGTGTTCCCCGCGTTTATTTTTGTACATCTTGAGTAACGCCGCGGATCGAAGTTCGTCCTAAATTAATTAATTAATTGAATTAAGTTATTCCTTAGGTCATCATCCTTCTGCTAGAGAAGATCCTGTTAAAATCGGTACTACCGTTGAATTATCGTGATTAAACAGACAGACAGACAAAACTTTTAAAGATAGCCTTATTGCTGTTAGTACCGTAGATACTTTGATATGCATTTAGTAAATAACTGTTCATTTAATATTACATACAGACGCTCTAATTCTAATTATTTGTATAGATTTAGACTGCACGGTTGGTAAAGTTGTCGCCACGCCACTTTCTATTTAGCCAAGTGTCGTGGGTTCAAATCCAAGGTCGGAAAACCACTGTGTGATTCACAAATTGTTGTTCTGAGTCTGGGTGTTCTTTGTGTCCGTTTCATGTATGTTTGTAACAACTTTTTTTAGTTACTATAAATAATTCGTATTGGTAACGCAATAAGAGGACGTGTTTAGGTGAGCGCCATCTTTATCAGGTTAGCGGTAGCTCTTACACTCCTTCTTCCTTGGTCTTAGATAAACTTTCAACCTCGAGTCGTCAGATGGCGTCATTTCTCCTAAATGTAGCACGGATGAGATTGATACTCTGTGGTAAATTGTGTTCTATGTTATCTTTGGTCACAAGTCTATTATTTGTCTATGGGAATCAGGTGATATTTTTTGGTTAACGAGTGGAGGGTAAGAGTTTTATTCCAGTGGGACCTTGAGATATAATATATATAAAGCGGGCCCTAATTCCCCGGAAAAAGCACTCTTAGTTCTACTGCGGTCCTAGGCGAAACTCTGCTCGTTGTAATATTGGTTCGTGAAGAATTCCTGGTGTTTAACCCGCTCTGCAAAGTGGTGAGAATTCTACTTTCTTTATTTAACTATATTTCCTTGTACCAGTCTGTTTGTGTGATTATGTACTTAGGATTGTGTCTCCTCTTTTTTCCTAGGGTTCCAAGGATTGATTCCAAGGATTGATTCCAAGGATTGATTCCAAGGATTGATTCCAAGTTTTGGTTTGAGATCTACCTCAACCAACGTTGGTCTACCTTCGGCTGTACCTTGGGTGCAATAGGAGAATCCCATTAGCTGTGTGTGGGCAATCAAGCGAGCAGAGGTGCCCAGTGTAAAGGAGAGCCTCCTCTTGTACGACAAATCCCCAAGGACATAAGATGACGGACCTCAGGGACCACATCGGGGCTCCCGTATTAACTTCACTGACGTCTGCTCTTCCCGGTCGAGCCCCCAGAGATCCAGGGAAGCCTAAGTTATAGACTATTTGTATAGCAACCCTCTTATTTAGGATTAGATTTATATTTAGATATAAGAATCTTAGTACTATAATGTTGAACAACCCACCTTTGTAACTTTGTGTATTATCTCTAGTGTGTAAGAGGTGGATCTATTTGTGCTTCATGTGTGTAATGAATAAATGTGTGTGAGACTGAACCTATGTTTTCTTGGGGAATACCTGGCTACCCAAATCGACATATGCGCACATATGAACTCTGTCTGTTATTCTCTCAGCTTATAGATACTACTTGTGAACAGGCGCCCTGGGATATTTCACATAGCTCTACTGACTGCGCACCGGTGAGTAACGCCCCCTGGTAGGGCTAGGGCCTTCTACTAACCCCCCTTTACCGGGGCTAGGGGTTACAAATTGGCGCGCCAACGTTTGGCTTAGAAACCGAACCCTTCTTTGTGTGTGTGCTGTGTCTGGGTGGTTTGGTTGTTTTTCAAGGAAACATCCGTCCGATACGTCCCAGGACGTTAATTGGTTTTGCGAGTGCAGTGCGCATATAATTAACTTTTGTTTGCATTTTTTCAGCGCATTTTACCACCTTTTATGCGGCGTGCAAACTTTAAAATTCAAAATTAAAAAAGAAATTTTTACACTGCAAAACATTTGGTAAGTTTGGATCATTATATTTTGGAATTCTGTGTTTTATGTTTCTGTGTTTTGTCTTTTTGTCTTGTTCGGTCTCACACATTTATATTTTTACCCCTTTTTGACTGTTGAAGAAAAGTCACTTTGTGAGGGTGTCTTTTTTTCAACACTATATTATACTACCTACTTGCAAAATAAGTAAGGAATTTATATTTTAGAACTTTGTATCAAGTCAATACTTGACTATAAACTTAATATGTTTGTGTAAACAAAAGGATTTGTTCTCCTTTTGTCTTGATAAATAATAATATAAATCTATTAAGGTAATTTAAATTCAATTTGGAAATACCCTTCTTGTGTTAGGGTAAAGAAAACTTTTTACAACTTGAAACTTGTGTTGTGTTATTGTTAAAGAAGCAATAATATAAGGTTAGTAACTTGTATTAACCAATAACTGTGATTAATTGTGTTCTTCAAACGCGTTAAATCACCAATTAGTGTTTTGTATTGTAACTGCTTTCAGTTGAACAGCTGGGAGGTAACATACTTAGTTTTTTTATTTATCTAAAATTTGAATTTGTGTAATTGTTGTTACCCTACAATTTAAATCTTCTTTGTTGTAAATACTTTTACTCACAACTTATATGTGGTAATCTCACTACATCTGACTTTGTTGTATTAAAAAAAGAATTTGTAGTTACCTCACAAATTCAAACTTTTTTGGTTTTAAATAATTTTACTTTTAAATAATTTTACTTTTATCTTATGAACTTTGTTCGTTTTAAATCATTTTAACTTACAACTTAATTTATTGTTGTTGTTGATTAGTTAACTCAGTTAACTTAACAAAACTTTGTATTTAGATGAAATAGTCTAAGCTGTTCTTTTGTAATTAATATTTTTTCTCTCTAGTATATTAAAAAAAAAACTTAGTGCTGTTCCCTATCATAGTTGACATTAGATTGTAATAGTGAATTACCATATACTTTGAAAAGTATACTTTATAGTGTTAACAGTTATATACTGTAGATACTCACTTTAACCCTACTTTATATTGCTAATAGTGAGTTACTTTATGTACTACATATTAATACTGACTTGAACTAAAACCACATACTGTAATTAGTGAATTAGTGCGGTGTAACTTTCTCTTTTGGCGCTGGGATTGACCTGGTGCATTAACTTAGTTTGTCCTTGAGCTATAACTCTTAAATTTAGAACTATATTAGAGCTATAACTTTTAAATCTTAACTTTGTGTCTTAACTTTGAACATTACTTTAATCTTATAACTTGGAACTTTGGCTTTGAACTCTGAACTTAGATTTGATGTTGAGATAAACTTATTATTGAAGTGTCAACTATGTAACTTGTAATTTGAATCTTTAACTGTGAACTTATAACTGTGAATTTATATAACTTTAACTGTGAACTTTGAACTTATTTTTTTTGTACATCATGGCCCAGTTAGCTAGGTGTATAAATTATTTAGAAGGGAATAAACTTATTAATGCTTTATCTGCCATGGGGTTTTCAGTTGGCGCTGATGACACGGTGGCAAGTCTTGGGGATAAGCTGCAAACTGCATTGTCTTCTCCGGCGTGGCAGCATTGGTGCCAGCGCCTCTCTGTCCCTGCTTCTGCTGATATGAAGCTGTTTCTGACTTTATGGTTTGAATGAACTGAATATAGTTCGGTATTCAGGTGATCCTTTTGAATTTACTTTTTTTTGTGAAATTTTACCTTAGTTTTTTTTGTTAGAATCTAGTCACTTTAGGTTGTCAATGTATGCTTAGGTGTCTTCTGCGATATGTCTGTTGCTAGTTAGTGGTTTCGATTACCCCGAACTGGTAGGTGTCCGTGACCAGTATGGAGCATCTCTGTCTGTGTCTATGTCTGCGGTCAGCGGTCACCTATTCTCTCTAAAGATGTATCGGTTAGGGAACCAATACCAGCCCATGGTGACGGTCCTCACTACACCTCGCCTGAGCTGGTAGGGGGTCCATTGGACTCGTCTCAACGAGGCCACTACTTATTAAAGAAAAACTTTATTTCTCTGTACTTAACTGGTTAGGTTTACTTTGAGTTTACTGAACTGTCTGTGTCCTTATGCTGTACACTAGGGAACTTATACTTAGTCAACTTGAGTATAGACGCCTATTGTCTGGTGACTAGTTCTTATGTTATTTCCTCTCACACTTCTGCTGGTGGTGGGTATCAATTGGTGTGTCTGCAGTAATGGTTGGATATTTTGTGGTTGGTGACTGTGTGTGTCTTTGGCGAATTAAAACAAGCCTACACGCTGTTGTGTCAGGTCCCTTGTCACCTGACACAGCTGTTGATGATGATGTTATGGAGCTTTGTCTGTTGATGTGGCAGGACCATGCTAGTCCTGCACACAACTTTTATCTGCAAGTTGCAGTTATTCTTTTATGTGGAGTAATGCCCTACTTGGCTTACACACATCCTTCTCTGCATGTTGCACTTCTCTTCACTTTGTATAGGGGTATGACTGGCCTAAGGCTCTAGTCTACCCGTCTGATATAGTCTAGTTACAGCGGGTCGTGACTGTAACAAGTTCGCCAAAGACAATACGCACTCATCGCCCGAGATGTCTTGCCTGCTGGTAGATTGCATCAATTTGATGCCTCACCACTAACTCCTGTCTATATGTTTAGGTCAGGCCTTCTTTTTTGAACAGTTTTTAAAACTTAGATGTTATTATGTTAAAACTCTTGCTGTGAATTGTCTTAGTTTTAGCTTTAGAGATTACTTAGTGTCACTTAATTCTTTTGAAACTTTTAATAGAAATTAAATTTGGATTTCATTGGGACTTTGGAATAGATTCTGTTTTAGTGGGTGTTACTAACTTAGCTTCTCTGTGTAGTAATTTTTGATTTTTTTGTTCTTTTGTTATATAGGCAATCTTTTGATTTCCTTCGCACCCTGCTCAGGAAATTTCACGGGGGAGGGGGTACTGTAACAACTTTTTTTAGTTACTATAAATAATTCGTATTGGTAACGCAATAAGAGGACGTGTTTAGGTGAGCGCCATCTTTATCAGGTTAGCGGTAGCTCTTACACTCCTTCTTCCTTGGTCTTAGATAAACTTTCAACCTCGAGTCGTCAGATGGCGTCATTTCTCCTAAATGTAGCACGGATGAGATTGATACTCTGTGGTAAATTGTGTTCTATGTTATCTTTGGTCACAAGTCTATTATTTGTCTATGGGAATCAGGTGATATTTTTTGGTTAACGAGTGGAGGGTAAGAGTTTTATTCCAGTGGGACCTTGAGATATAATATATATAAAGCGGGCCCTAGTTCCCCGGAAAAAGCACTCTTAGTTCTACTGCGGTCCTAGGCGAAACTCTGCTCGTTGTAATATTGGTTCGTGAAGAATTCCTGGTGTTTAACCCGCTCTGCAAAGTGGTGAGAATTCTACTTTCTTTATTTAACTATATTTCCTTGTACCAGTCTGTTTGTGTGATTATGTACTTAGGATTGTGTCTCCTCTTTTTTCCTAGGGTTCCAAGGATTGATTCCAAGGATTGATTCCAAGGATTGATTCCAAGGATTGATTCCAAGTTTTGGTTTGAGATCTACCTCAACCAACGTTGGTCTACCTTCGGCTGTACCTTGGGTGCAATAGGAGAATCCCATTAGCTGTGTGTGGGCAATCAAGCGAGCAGAGGTGCCCAGTGTAAAGGAGAGCCTCCTCTTGTACGACAAATCCCCAAGGACATAAGATGACGGACCTCAGGGACCACATCGGGGCTCCCGTATTAACTTCACTGACGTCTGCTCTTCCCGGTCGAGCCCCCAGAGATCCAGGGAAGCCTAAGTTATAGACTATTTGTATAGCAACCCTCTTATTTAGGATTAGATTTATATTTAGATATAAGAATCTTAGTACTATAATGTTGAACAACCCACCTTTGTAACTTTGTGTATTATCTCTAGTGTGTAAGAGGTGGATCTATTTGTGCTTCATGTGTGTAATGAATAAATGTGTGTGAGACTGAACCTATGTTTTCTTGGGGAATACCTGGCTACCCAAATCGACATATGCGCACATATGAACTCTGTCTGTTATTCTCTCAGCTTATAGATACTACTTGTGAACAGGCGCCCTGGGATATTTCACATAGCTCTACTGACTGCGCACCGGTGAGTAACGCCCCCTGGTAGGGCTAGGGCCTTCTACTAACCCCCCTTTACCGGGGCTAGGGGTTACATGTTTGTTCTTTAAAAAAAAAATTTTTCGAGATTGAAGGTTATGCGAAGACTAGTGGCTGTTACACATGTAATGCCTGCCTCTCCACACGTTTTTTTGGGAGTTCTAGAACTAATTGGCATCATCATCGAATCGAATCTGCAAAGTTTTTCAGCAAAGGTCATGTCTTTTCATCGCAGCCTTCATTCCAGTTATCATGAATAGTTGATATTTAATAGTCTAGTACATGACCTCTATAATCTCATTGAGTGATTATGGGAGGCTTGGTGTGTGTGGCCAAATATTTTATGCGAGTCTTTCTACATGTTAAATTGTTTTTGACCACGTTTCCGACGCCGTGTTTGTTGTCTATGTTCTTTCTCGAGTATCAAAGTATTTCTATACCAAATTTCATAGAAATCGTCCAGTGGCTTAGCCATGAAAGTGTAACATACGGACAGACGGAGTCACTTTCGGATTTATAATATTGGTGTGTATGTGTAGAGTTAAGAATCACTAGCTTACTTCGTGGACATTATATAATATTATATAGTTGTGATTATCAAATGAGCTCGTAAAATATTGTGGAGATAACTTTACATATGAGAAGCGTGCGGATCACATAATAAATATAATGTGTTATATAATTTGATTAAGCTTACTTATTTATACTACTCCGTTATCAGATTTCAAGTTATTTATTTTTGAAGTACTTTCTCATTTTGTAATGATAACTCCCGCATTAGGAATATAGGTACTTCTAGTATCGCAAATAAATACATGAAACGGACACAAAGAACACCCAAACTCAGAACAAGAATTAGTGGATCATACAAAGTATTGTCTCGTGTGGGTGGATCTAAACCTACATCACTTGGCGCAATTCAAAGCGGAATGTCGACCGCTTAAACCAATCGGACAACCGTGCAATCCAATTGTAAATTTGATTCGTAAGATTTTTTATTGATATTGATTCATACTATTGAAATTATTTGACAATCACAATCAACAGCCGTAGATCAATACGGTACGAAGTAGCCAGGCGTTCCCTCTCTGTCAAAGTATAAGCCCAAATGTGTTTATGTGTATGTGAAATCTTGAATTTGTTGCTTTTTATTGTTATGTGTGAGTTCATAGTGATAGGCAATTTGTATGTATATGCCCCGCGAAAAATTACAGACTGTTTTGTATCGGAAAAAGACACTGTGTCCCCTCCGATCCTTCGCCTGTATTGTTCTATACCGCCTTTAGTCTTTCATTGAAGGACGTAAGCTTCTCTCATAACAAAGAATTTTTGGCCTAGTATACCATCCTAGAAGGACAGTTGTTTTAGTTAGCAGTTTTTTTAAGTTACACAACACTGCGCAGTTTGTGGAATCGAGAGTAGATCAGAATTTAGATCGAATTTTTATTCCGAGATATGACCTTCAGTTTAAATCTGTCGCATCGACATTTATAGTGTAATGGTATCTATCTGCTATAAATAAGGAGAGGAAGTAAGATAATATTGAAAAGGAACGAGTGATAATAATTGTTAGGTAAAGTAATGTATGTATGTGTGGTAGGAACGTAATCTTATACAGTAGATGGTTAACGTGACCTATGTGTGCGTCACATAGATAACAACATTCATTGACACTGTGTTTATAAATTGTCAAAACATCAAAAACTAAACTGGGCAGCGGTTTAGCCGCGAGAGTCGAAAGCGTAACAGACGGACAGACAACCAGAGTTACTTTCGAATTTTTAAAATTTATTACCAGAGCCTCGCGGTCTTAGTAACGTTATTATTGTTGTAATCATACAAGAAACAGACAGATGCCGACAAAAAAAAAGGATTTTTTTGATGTAAATTCGCTTCATATGCATTTAGTAAAAAGGTGTTAATTCAAAATTGCAAACAGACATATCAACTTTATTTATTTGTATAGATAAATGCAACCCTACCTGTTGACCACTTCACTGCAGATTATACTCAGCAATTAAACTGCTATAGTATGCATCTGATTTAATTAATTATCATGCATCGATGGTACTAGTAACCTTGGTCGGGAAAATTATCGTCAGAGGGTTTTGTTTGTTACGACCATTGTCGCTACATAATAGCAAAGATATTTTAGATACTGCAGCACGGCATAATAATATATGTATATAATACCTAATTTAACATTATAACATTTAATGTAGGCAGTAGAGCGACGTTGATTTCAGCACAAATGGGTCGACTCGACCGGGGCAGTAGGACCCACCAGTGCTTCACACATTATTACCCTCTCACAAACACATATGCTTGAAAAAAAAACACACACTTTTCCTGATACATCATCATCATCATCATCATCAGCCTATTGCAGTCCACTGCTGGACATATGCCTCTCCCATTGCACTCTCCTCTCTGATCGATTTTGGGCTTCTCGCAAAAAAAGGGGTAAAAAGGTAAACTATAAGGTAGGAAGGTACCTACTTATCAAGTCAGTCAGATGTTTACAAATATTATTAATAACATTTTTAGATATGAACTACATACATATCATAAATAAAAATAAAATTATCAGACATTAGATTATACAAAGGATTTTTTTATTGTAGTACTTGTTTGTGTCAAATTCGACACCTTTGGAATTAAGTACATCTAAAATTATAAGATAAAAGTTAATGGTCAATTTATTGTGGCACTGTCGCTGCTACTGCCATAATCTAAAATAAAAAAAAAATTATACAGCGTAGAGGGCAAACGAGCAGACAGGCCGTCTTATGTGTGTGTGTTTGTGTATGACCACCACTGCGTATGGACACCAGCCCCCCTACCCAATTTTCAAACCTTTCTAGTTTTCTATTCTATTTTCTATTTTATTTCTCTATTCTCTTTTTTCATTGGCTAATGTCACTCAAAAAACGAAAAACGATTGCAACCCTCTTAAAACTAAAAAAAATTTTTACAAAATATGTCAGAATAGCTTAAAATAAAAACCACTTCTATAGCCGCTGCTAATCCTCAGCTTCTGTCAAGTAACGTTTTATACAGATACCGTTGCATCCATATTGTACATGATTGAAGATATCGACAGAGCTATTACTGCCCATCAGATAACGTAAAATATAACTTATAGATAAACATCAAATAACATTCTGCATTAGAGCTAATGATGATATCAGCCATGTTTATAGCTCGATAACAATTGCATATTATAATTCTTCCTAACACATATGATCTGTTTTTATCTGTTAAATCCTTCGATCAACAAGTAGTAGTAGTATTGTTGATCGAAGGTTAAATCAGTCTTTTATATATAGATATTTTGTATTTTACCGATATTTGCAGTTTTGAGACTGTCCTTCATAGACACGCCATACTTATGTGATATTGGCGTGCATATGTGATATGCACGCCAATATCACGGAAGTATGGCGCGTTCGTATTTATTTTTTTATGTACTTGACTATTTTATCAAATCGACGTTTGGACATTTTGGACATTTGACACACAACATCATCTAGTCCCAAGCTAAGCAGAGCTTGTGTTATGGGTACTAGACAACTGATATAAATACATAAACATACTTTTTTTTTGTAAATACATACATATTATACATAGAAAACACCCAGACTCCGAAATAAATATTTGTGAATCACACAAATAATATTTGTTCCGACCTGGGAATCGAACCCGAGACCTCTTGATCAGCAGCCGCATACGCTAACCACTAGACCAACGAGGCAGTTTATTGATTAAGTTGTGTGGAAGCGCAAATAAGCCTGAGCACAAATGGGCAATTCAAATTTATTGGACTGTCAGAGTAAATCGGACAGTTTTAAATTAAATCCTGGTATTTCAAAACTTTTAGCTAGTTCAACAATCAACTAGTATAATCTTCAAATTTCAGTTCTCTCTTAGGGCTGCGGAGGTCCGATGCCAGTCGCTCCGTAGAAAAGCTGAAATTCAGGTAAAACCGGTTGAACTAGTAGCCGACCCCAAATAAACTTGAGAATAAAGGCTCGGAAGATGATTTCAAAACTTTTAGCTATAGCTAATGTGGATATATATTCACTTCGGACATTAGAAAACTACAAAGTACGATCGTTATTACAGACAACCAGTGATAACTATATGCATTTGTGGTCTCAAGTTAAGAGCGCGCATAAACCTAAAAAAATATCAGATTTCACCCGCGCGCTTCACACTCCAGCTCCCGTATCGGCAAGAAGATAGGTATCGTAGGTATGTTACTACGTACGTCACCGCGCGTTTCCGTAGCTACCGTATTGTTTTGTCAAGTACGATCGAGCACAATACACCCAAAATAATCAGATAAAAATTGGCTAAGTGCGAGTCAGTTTAGTGAGTCAGATTTTAACAGATAAAATGGTGGTAAATAAATCGAAAATGTAGGTACCTAATATAATGATGTATTTTCATAATATAATGTCACAAAGGCGGGTCATTTTGTGAACAAACACTCTCCAAAAAAGATGAAAAAACTATTTTAAATCTGTAGGTACTTTGTAATGATTTTCTTTTATGAATTTTACTCAAAGTAATACAAAGACACAAATTTTATACAGTTTATATTTTGGAAAAATAATAATTACATAAAAGATACTTTTATGTACTCGTAAGTGCATCAATATTCTGCAAATTACAATATTTTTTGTGGTGCATTAGAATGACCAACGGTAGAGAAATCTGGTGAAAAGGTTTTGTTTTCCTCCGACATCGTAGGCTGAGATTGGATTTTTTCTAATTCGGATGATTACATAGTTTGTTCAGAGGTTCCAGCTTGAGAAAAGTTCTTGTCTGAAGCAGTAACTAAATCTGAAGAACGGATTTCCACTAATTCGGAAGTTAGATTCGACCTTTTTGGGGGTCCAGCTTCATTCAGTAGTTTGTGTTGACGTTTTTTGCTAACTAATGGTTGTCTCAGTGACATAGTTCTCGTCTGACGTGGGTCAATCAACTCAGGCAATATATGTTCCATGTAAAATTTTGTTAATTTACCAACCATTTTAAATTTCCAAAAGTCATCATCGCGCAAGATTTTTTCTACAGTTAACTTTTGGTTATCAGCCGACCACACTGTGAAAAGAAATATTTTGCTATTGGTTATATGAAGTTGACCAAGAATCGGTTTTGTTAATGACCATTGCGTTGTCTTGTATGTTCCAAAATTTACAATAAATTTCTGCGAAGTTCTAACCATTCGCTACTATCTCTTTGTAAGATAGTAGCTCTTTCGATCTGTGATCGTTCAGTCTCAGTATTTTCCAAATTTTTTAGAAAACTACGTTTCGCCATTCCATACACATCTTCTGCCATATCAGGCTTTTGGCAGGTGTCTGTTCCATAATTTAAGTCTTCGAAAAAACTTCCTCAAATTGATGAGTATTTAGTATCTTTGCTGACGACAGCTAACTTATTACACATGTTTCAGAGAATGTGGTTTCGACATTCTATTTTTTCTACTGTTATCCCTTTATACGGTCTTGCTTCTAGGATCTTCGAGTAAGTGCTTGAGTCTCCATCTGCTATAATTCACCCATATATAAGATTATACATCTCTATAGATTTTTTGAACCCCTCAGTTATTATTTCAGCCTCCATGCCATAAGAAGGACCCGTATAGTTTTTAAAACATGCGTGTATTTTTGGCGATTCATTTTTATTCTGAGCACGAGTGCAAATGCAACAATATTTGTTTTTGACTCCTAAGTATAAAACTTCTCCGAACTTTCTTCCGCCTATGGCTGCTGCTCCAGAAAGCGCCGCATAATTCATTTTGTAAGACCGTTTAGACCAGCATGCATCAGCAATAACATCGATTACCGCTATGCCATCTTTCACTCTCGCTTCTTCCACTGTAGCGCGTCTTTCACGTTCAGCAGTAGGTGCCATAGTTTGGTAAGCAGTGTTTTCCCATTCCTCACAAAAATGGTTATGTTTTTTGTCAAAAAATTGTTACGACATTATGGGAAGATTCATTGCCGCACACAATCCTTGAAAATTTTCCAAACCGATACCAGCATATGTGATACCAGAAACTGCAGCTGTATTTATATCCAAGTTAGCGGTTGGGTGTGGATGTTTATCGGCAGGTGTATCAGCTAGCTGGTGAGGTTGGCTTAGGCCCCAGAGGTCTCTTGCAGAATGGGCAGGGTGGCAGCACGGGACCCTTTCCTTCCGATTGAGGCAGGTGCTTTCCGGGCACGGTTGCTTCGGAAAGTACCTGCACTCGGTCGCTAGGAGGGAATTGAGTCCCGCCTGCCACCACTGCGACTGCAGTGAGGACTCGGCCCAGCACACGCTGGCGGTTTGCCCCGCATGGGCCACACAGCGTCGGGCCCTCACTGCACTCATCGGAGAGGATCTCTCGCTACCGGCCGTGATAAGATAGATGGCCGGTAGCGACAATTGTGTTACCGCGGTCGCAATCTTCTGCGTGGACGTAATCTCGCAGAAGGAGGCGGTGGAGAGGGCCCGGGAGGACGACCTCCACTCGGACCCGGGCGGCGGAGGCGCGCCTACCTGCGCCTTATGCCACCCTGAGTGTGGCCGCGGATGGGTAGGAGGGGTTCCCCGTCTATCCGTTGTAGTGGCTAGCCGCGAGGGGGCGACGTCCAAACGGAAAATATAAAACCGAGACAGTACCCGCAACAGGGCGGGCAGGCACCGGGAGGGGTCCAAAAGGAGATAACACCCTGGCCCCCTCCCTAAACACAGGCGCAGAAAGGTCACACCGTGTGGTTTTAGTCGGTTTGAGTCCGACACACCACCCCGCCGTAAACCCCAGGCGGGGTGACGCTCCGCGGGGATTTCCATACGTTAGAAAGAAAAAAGTAACAAATTAATATTTGACTTTATTTACTTAATTCACGTCTATTCATTCTTTGTAGTACGAAAATCTTGAGGGTTAATTTACTTTATTTTTTTTTAAATAGACCTTCATTGTTGTTTAAAATTGTTTACCTTAGGACCAACGTCCTAAGGTAAACAACTACAATAAACTTACAAAGTTGATGAGTGTCATCACCTTGTGCTAATTTGGCTGAATCTTTTTTTGTTGTTTATAATAAATTATTATCAGAAGAGGGTTCTTATGGAAAGAAAAAATAAGAAAATTGTGCAGAAAAACATCGACAATAACGCATGTGGAACCGCGGGTAAAAGCTAGTTACAAATAAAATTGTACGGTAAAATATAAGTTTATTAATATACTGGCATCAACATGCGAGTGGTCAAAAACATCGATTTGTTTTGCATATACTACCCACACGCCGACATCCAGCGCATCTACATTGTAGATGTGAGATCATTACTACTCATCAATCAACCACAAAGTAATAGGCCTTCGACAATTAGTCATGAGTTGAATTTTTAACTTTTTTAATTCTCTTTAAAAGCGTTTTGTTTTATAATTTGTATTTGCAATGATTGACGAAGTATTTTCTTGAACCGGAGCACAGAAGCACAGTCTTCTCGTCTCAACGGAGCGACCGCGACTGATTGATGAAACAAAACATGCCCGTTACCTCGGGTCAAGTGCGATAGAAAGGGAGCGTTCTGCACGGAATAAGAATGTAGTAAGCGCCGAATCAATTTTATTGTAATTACTCGTAAATTGTACATTATTTTTTTAAAACACTAATACAGTCCCTTGGTAATATATTTTTATACAATGTATTAAAATATTGACTCAGTAATATACATATTTATGATAATAAATTGATTTTAGTGGAAAATTAGACGTAACTTTGTGATTATTTTCTATCGATAAAATATTATAATTTTATGTTTTCACTCAGACCATCCCCTTTCAAATATAATGTAATATATATATATAAAAAACAGATCATTTGTGGCTTACTTTCGAGTGTAAAAATCAAATCTAAGATCGGCAATTTATCTTTATACCCCCTCTTAAGGGCGATAGCGTCTTACCCTATTACCCGCAAGCTTCCATCTTTTCCAGGCCACACACGTTGCGACAAATCATTTCAAGTTTTCTTTACAGATCAACCTATGCAGATATATTGAACGTGCGTCTGAAAAATCCTTTCAGATATCGTTGATCGTTGTCGATATCGGAGCTGTGTTAAGACACTAAAAGCGGACGGCAGAGAAATGTTGGGACGATTTGTTGACCAAAGATCTAGTCTAGCATAGCAAATTCCTGAGCTCTTTATTCAACATCTTATTTTCTTCTAGTATTCCGAACAGTATGTAAAAAGATCTACAAGATCGGCAAAGATAATTCAGTCTAGACATTGAGAGTGTTTAGATACAAAAGCCGGGAGCCACTGAACATCAGCCGGACAACTTTCTTTTTAGTCTACTTAATAGATAGTCGAAATTATAAAAAAGTGTCCTTATTTTTTATACCAAGTATAACACTTTATATCGCCTTTCATTTCTCTAATAAAGTCATGACAATAATCCGGGGGATCGGCAGTGCCACTGCCAAGTCAAGCAATAAAGCGGTACGGCCGTACCAAACTTTCTCGAAGCAGTTCTGGCCATTTTTGACCCCCTAATTAGTCATTCTATTTATGTAATTAGTTAATTTATTAGAATACTTTAAAACTGACTACGGTATAAATAACGAGTTGCTTGACTTGTTTTGTTTACAAGTTATGTTTTTAATGGCATACAGTTATATTGGCATTTAGGTGGGTATGAACTCCTCGTTACTCTGACAAGTTTCTATTGCCTTATTACTTCTACGTAGAAAGTAGTTGCAAATCTCTGAATTTTAATTAGACTTTTACTAATGATGTATTTGACACCTATTGGAACTGTATTTCGTTCAATGATCATAAATCCATACCATTTATAAAAAAATATTTATGACTACGAACTTTGCCTTCATATAAAGTTTTATTATGTTATAAAGGACAGGCTCATTTTCTAAGACATCGTCAACTATTTTTACTTAGAGTATAAACATATTCATTTTCGTGGTGGTTTTTAGAACTAAGAACTAAATATTTAAGAAGGAATTATTATATCAATAGATCTTAAAAACTAAGTATCTCATTAAAATATAATATGTAGATGAAAACGATAGACTGCATACTTAATCATATTCGTCTCGCGCCTCGCCGCCGCGTCGCGTCGGTGGGTTGTGTTGTGCGAATTTATATCCATGCACCTGCGACTTTTCAAGTTCAAGTGAATTTCAAACATGGCCTGTCGTCGACTACTGCTGCTTACTTATTGTTTATTGCTTACTATGGACAATGATTTATATATACTTTATGTATTTTTCTGTAATTAATCCGTGCAGTGTCGGAAAAAGACGTATCACTACCCTATTCATCCCATGATTAATAATCATGGGAGCCGACTTAGAGAGAAACCTATGCATTATAAAAAGAACGAAGATTTGAAACAAATTCAATACAAACCATTCTGTCCAGTGTAGGCTCAGTCTGCTTTCTAGGAAAAGGCCAATGTCCAGCAGTAGACTGTTTAATGTTTTTAATGATTATTAAGATATAAAGGATGAGAATGGTTAACAAAGTTTGTGGCAGTTTATATAGTAGATATACAATATACATACATATTATTCAAACCTCATTTTATGACCAGACTAACGATACGTTTGGACGCATAACAATTTTATATCCTACGAACTACGTTAATGTTTTTATTAAAAGTTTTTTTTATATTGATAAATTCAAGTAGTGTTTATATGTAGCTAAGTTAAATAAAAATGTTATATAACGGACCCGGTTTAGCAAGGTTGTAGGTGTTTACAAATTATGCATAAATTATGCTTGTAAGCCAGACAATACAACAGTTATTTATATCACGTATTTGTGCGCATTATATAAAATAACACTACATATGTATTACGCAATTCAATTGATACGCTTCATGAGTCAGGCTGCATATTAATCAAACAGTTCTGGAATCAATTTGAATACATAAAGACTATGCCTTTGGGCCACCGCAGACTAGCTACTTTTAGCATCGGCGATCGGTGATTTGGCGACTGCATCGATGCTGCATCGCGTTTTAGCGACTTCCTGCGTTCGATCGCGGTATCGGAAACGCGCGTTTTAGCGACTGCTCAGATGCCAAGTCGCTGCTACCGGCATCCAAAATAGTGCGGAGAGTAGCGTTCAGCTGCTGTGTCGCGCTTCTAAAAAGCGACTCGATCGCCGCGTTTGGCGTTTTTAAGTGTGCGGTGTGGAGCGTTCGGTCGCCGTATTTAGCTTCTAAAAAGCGACTAGTTGCCGATCGCCGATGCTAAAAGTAGCTAGTCTGCGGTGGCCCTTAGTGAATACAGCAATAAATTCGCACTACAGTAAAGGCCCCGTACTCCAAAATCCAAATATTGACGAGTGACTCGGGTGAAATTAGTTTATTTTGGTCTAAGGTAAATATTAACAGGTGCATAAAGCTTTCAGATTATTAGTTTTTGCTTGATGTGAGTAGATTTTGCGATATAATGTTGGAAAAAAAGAAAAAACACCTTCTATTTTTTCACATATAAAATCTCAAAATATTATCGCGTGAAAAAATATAATTGAAATTATTTACATCTCGTTTACCATCAAAATTAGGAAGGAAAGTTGAATTTAGAACTTTCTTTTTTCAAACGTATATCAAGCCATCTTTGTCTAAATATTTACACAAAAAACTCTTTATAGCAGAACTTCTGTGTACATAGTGTGATTTTAAGTTTTAGATTTTATCAAAGTTCTAATTCTTTAGGTAGGTACATACCTCTTGCATTAGTTCAGGATCAAAAACATATAGAACTGGTCTGGTCCTAGACGCCTTTGCCAAACGCACCAAGTCACCATACTTGTCACGAAGACCCTCCAGAAGGCCAAGACCGACGGTGTGGTGGTAGCTACCTGTTGAAGAAAAGTTTAATCCAATTAAATACAAAGACAGAATACACAGAAACGCACTTCAGCGCCTTTGAACCTCAGAGAAACTATGAATCCTGCATCGCGCAAGTAGAGTTCTAACAGTGATAAGTATTTAAATAACTTTCACACATCAACTTTTAGGCTATTTGGTCAGAGGATTCTACCTTTTTGTTAGAGGGACATAAAACCCGCTCACCTACATAAGAAAATGACGTTGGAAGTAATTAAACCAATATAGTCTTGACCTTGGCCGTTGTAATGTAATACCACGGTAACGATATCAATGCACTTAGAGCATGTGGCAAAATAGCTGCTGCGTAGATTGAGGCAACGAGGTACGAGGTACATAGCATGGAGTTTCTCTTAATAAGGCAATATGCAGATGAAGGAGTTTATAGAAGCTTCTGGAATCGACACTAGTTTAAAAACATAAATAAATATTGTGTAAACTAGACATATTGACTGAATCGTTTGTCTTGGTTAGCATATGCGACTGCTGATTGCCAATTTAATACGTTTCATTGCCTTTAAACGATTCGACTTCACTCAAAGTCGGATGATAATACAATCAAAATTTTATATTAGTATAATAATAATAAATAAATATTTTCGGACATCTTACACACAACATGATTCAGTCCCTAATAGAGAGTCCTAAGCAGAGCTTGGTTAATTGGGTTCTAGATAACTGATATAAATATATAAACATACTTTTAATTTGAATACATACATAATTATACATAGAAAACACCCAGACTTCGAAACAAATATTTATGGATCACACGAACATTTGGTCCGACTTGGGAATCGAACCCGAGACCGCTTGATTAGCAGCCGCATACGCTAACCAATAAAATAATGTACCTTTCCTATTATGCAATAGTCCCGTATTGGATCGTAAATGTAATAAATAACTGGATATCAATCCATAAATAGTAAAGTAGAAAGTCTAGTTCTCCTCTAGCCAATAGGTCTTGTACCAATTGCCTATCTAAGCTTATCTGAAGTATTTATATCTTGTCTATGTGTACTGATAATATATGTATATTATAAATTAAAAACTCAGTATATCAGTCTGTATGTTACGCTTTTACCAGTTCAACGAAATTTTTCATGGAAATGCTTTGAGTCTTATAACTATATCAAAATCCACGTGACTACGGTTGCGAAACCATAGACAAAACAGACATCCCAAATGCTGCTAAAAATATTTTTATCTCTTTCCATCATCATAAACCAAAGTCTAACTTAGTATTTATTGAGTCTATATTCTTAGCACAATTTGAAATTGGAATGCCGTGATTTTTTTGTTTTTGTAAGAGTCGATCATTTTGAATCGGACAGTTTCCAATTATGGTATAATCGGTTTGCACATTTGACTTCTTACGCTATTGTTCCGATGCCTATGTATCTTCATTGTAATTCAAAAGCATAAATCGAAAATGTCTAAAATAAATTAAGTAATTTAATGATATAAAGATTTGAACGAGACCAGTGTCTCGAGGGTATCGATTAATGTACTCGTATAGACTTTAAAAACTTCTATATCGGTAAATATCTAGGCCGGACTTATTAGAACAATACTGTTATGATACTTGGTGAAACTCCGTCCTTTGATATGTTCTTATATTCCAGTTATTTTGTACCCAATTTTTTAATAGAAACTAACGAGTCTTGTTCACACGGTACGGTGGGAATTTTTTCGCATGCAGGGGCATTTCTATAACATTGATATGTGTGAAGATACTAGTTTTTTGAATATCTACCATCGTCTAAATGAATACTTTCTTCCTAGTAAAATGATTGTATAGATCACAAGACATTATGCAACATTTCTATATAAGAATTTAAAATGGACAAAATTGGATCCTCACTACGCCAAAGTAAGCATAAAAAAATGCATTATTAAGATATGTACCCAATTTATAAAAAAATATTCTATTATAACTCTTGATAGTCGAAGTACTCTAATTGCACGCATGGAAATCTATAATTAAACTAACTGACCCATCGAACTTGGTACTGCCCAAATTTGATAAAAAACTGACAACAGCGCCCACCTACCGGGTTCAATTATGTTTTCTAACCATTCAGGAACACATTATTTACACACAAAACTTTATTCAAATCAGTCCAGCTGCTTAGGAGGAGTTAGATGACAATCAGACGTACACTATTTTAGGCCTTAGAGTTGTGTAAAGTGTGCTTGTTGAAGTAAAAAAATCTTAAATGATGCTTTATATTTTTACTTGGTTTTATTTCCCCAAATAGTATTGAAAATTCTATAGTCTAGAAAAAAGGATTATAATCTATACAGCAGAAGTTAGGTGATGTGAAAGAATTGACTGCCTTGTTGGTCTAGTGGTTACCGTATGCGGCTGCTGATCAAGAGATCTCGGGTTCAGAGACCTCTTGGTCTCTGGATCTCTGTATCATCTGCAAATATTTGTTTCGTAGTTTCGGAGTTTTCTATATATTATATGTATGTATTTAAATGAATAAACCTATGTATTTGTATCAGTTGTCTAACACCCATAGTGCAAGCTCTGCTTAGTTTTGGACTAGATGATGATGTGTGTCAGATGTCCATAATCGGCAAATGGTGGTCTACTTACCAATTCTCGGTAGAACATGTGCTGAATGTCTCAGCATCGGTAGTGCGATGGGTCCAGGGATCTCATTGAAGGGTCTGATGTTTTGTGCTAATGCAGGAGAAACAGCGTTCCTCCTTTGAGGAGACGTGGATGTCTGTTGTGATGAAGAGCCAGCGATGTGGCGCCGGGGACGATGGAACCTGAGAAAGAAGAAAATCAAGTTAAAGAACAGGGAAAACTTGAGTTCTAAACTACGAAAAGACTTATTCTTTTAATGCTACAGGAAAATGCATAAATATATGTATATCTGAATTCAGTTGCAGAGAGAACTGACTGCTAGGCTAAAGATTATGGTTTTGATGTGTAATAAAAAAAAATATTTATTTATAATTACCATAGACCATTTTATTTTTGTTTTTCAATATAGTAGTTAATTAGGTTAGTTATTTTTGATTTCAATGAAATATATTCCTTGGGAAAGGAAACAACATATCACGATTCCTGCTTTCTAGTTCTATTAAGCATAATCAGAATCCCAGAGTGGTGGCCACCGTCCTCATTGCCAATGTGGACAATGCAACACGATGACCCACACAATGGCGGCATAGTCAGATGTTTCTTCACGCCCCGCTTGAAGGACCCGGGATCATAGTAGGAAGGAAACAGCAGGGAGTTCCAATTTCATTGCTCGACAAAGGAAGGAAGAGCCAAACCCCTTAGTTCTAGTGCGTTTGTTCTAACTAGGATTGATTTCTTTGCTTTTTGATTTTCAGTTTTATATCTCCACTAATTACGCTATAAATGTTTCTTGTTTCTGGCTGGATATGAGAAGCTTCATCTCGTTAAATATATGAAAAGTTATAATAAAGAAGACTACCAATCAGGACATACTTTACTCTTTAGATTGGTTCTGCAAACTTCACTAATTTGATGATACTTTCGACAACACGTACATACGACGGAAATTTTATTTCTTTATAAGATTTTACTAGAATATAAACTTATTTGGTGGTTGTGTTACGAGAATTGGGTCGTGAAATTTGTGACACGAGAATTCAGAGAATTCGTGTTACATATACATATTAAATTCCTGTTAGATCTAGGTACTCTTGGAGTTGGAAATACGTAATTTCGTCATTAAATAAACTAAATTATGAAGTGAAATATATTTCAAAATCTCTATAGCCTTTAAAAAATAATAATTTTCATTGTCATTGTAAGTAATTGTTTAATTTAACCTAAAATGAATTATATTTAGAGTATTTGATAATGATTGGGAGTATATATTTAAGTTGGAAAGAGGAAATTATATTATACGATCTTTATAATTCTTGTCTTTATAATTTATCAGCTGTTAACTACAATAGAAGGCAGACTAGAAAATATCAATTTGGTTCTAAATTGATTGTTTTATACGAGTATAATACAAACATCGAATCTTTCCATTTCTCTTATAATAACAATTTAGATTCCCAGGAAGATGATTTAAGAAAGGTGCCGGTCACAGATACTACCATTTTTATCGGACTACGTCGAAACTAAAAGGGAGGATAATGTTTTTGGCAGTCTATTTTTATATGTTCCACCGTAACTCCTAAACTACTGAACCGATTTTAATGAAAAAAGTGTCAATAGATTCGTCAAAAGAGCCCGAGTGACATAGGTTATATGAATTTTATCAAAATTTGTACGCACCTTGTCAGGTTATATGTTTTTAAAACAATTTAATATTTAATTATTTATATAGATTGCATTCATTTTTATAAAAGCGTTGTATATATTTTTTTTTTAATAAAATAAAACAGAAGGTGATGTGATGCAAGAAGCGGTTTTTTTTGTTTTATACTATTACTGCGTTATTTTTAGTTTAGACATAAGTGGTATTTTAAATACCGCTGCAGTTTTAAGTGTTGCATTAATATTTTTTCACTGATTGTGAAAATAAACAAATTGTTTATAAGTATTAATTAGTTTTAAGGGCCACTTAGTTCGTTCTCTAAAAGTCTTTTGCGCGTTACAGACTTGGGTATTCTAATTTCCAGAAACAGTTTCATTTCATAACTATAAAGAGTATTCGTTGAACCTTTATTAAGAAAATAAACGCTTTGTAATGGTAATAAAGGGTTAGGTTTTGATAGGATACTTGGGTCCTTTTGTTTCAAATGTAATATGGCCAAGAATGTGGTTAGGGGAACTGCGAATTCGATACAAGTGCGCATACGCTTCAAGTTCAAGGTGAACGAGATATCGTTTCGATTAAAACGCAGAAACTACAATGTTTATTTACAGTGTCTGTATTATACCTACGAGTAGTTAACACATTCGATTTAATAATATATGTTGGCGTATTCGATTATTTTGTATTTGTTGTATCGATTGTCGCGTCTGGAAAGGAGGGCAGAGTAAAGTCATTTTGACAGGCTTTAAAATAGAAAAGAGAATGACTCTCAGTTCTACTAAAGTATTTTTGCTTCGTTACGAGGCAGTTACGCGAGAATCACGAACTGGAAATAGCACAATAAAATATATTTAATACAATATTATTCATTATATCTCTGTAGAAAGTAGAATAGACTAATTAATTCAAGTAGTTGTGAAAGTCACTAGCAACGAATAACGTTTTCAATTACACATTCTGTGTGATTTAGCGAGCATACAATCTTTTTAAAATACTTTTAGAACTCAACAAACGTTTGAGCTAAAGTTATTACTCGTTGTCTGCTTAGTAAATAGAGAATGCCTGGTGTTCGGTGGACTTAATGTCTACTGTTTTGAACGTCTTGTTTTATTTTAACGGCCAATATAAAGGGTCTGGCTTTTTATAGACTATTTTATTATAGTAGGTCTAAAGTTATATAGTTTTATATAGTACTTTTTGTATATTTTTAATTGTATAGCATATTTGTTAAAAAATGTTAGCTTCTCCACTTTTTCATAGCGGCAAAATAAACAGATATCAGCAAAGATGCTGAAGAAATATCTGTCACTCAATAGTTGAGGATAATAGAATCCATCACAATCTATGCAGACGAATGACGATTGTTTGTTAAATAGATGGACATCTTTATCAAACTTATGTACTACTGCTATATTGTACTAAACATTAATCCCCTCTGTAGCTACTAAGTTGTGTTATGTGCACACGCAAACTGCAAAACAATATCCTGCTACCGAAACATAGACCCTGACACGCTAAAATAAATACAATACTGTAATGAAGTTTTGTGAATAAGTAGGTAGGGCCATGTTTAGATGTAGTGAAACTAGTAGTTTTTATTCGAAATTTTTGATAATTCCTACACAATTACCTGTCGTATAGAAAAAGCAGGCCAAATTCAAAAAATAAGAAGGATCTTTATTCTCACATTAGATATACAGATAAAAAAAATCTAGTGAAATTCAATACTCGTAATGTTAAGTTGGTTTTTGGACATATCAAAAAATTTAAAATGTCTATACCGGTTGAGCCAATGATTTTTTATACAAAAAAATGATTGGGTTGAGCACAAATGTTGACACGATATTTTTTAGAAGCACCCGCTATCACAGGCTGTTGAGCTTTTTCACCTCTAACACGTAGTCAGAACCCTTACATTCTTTTATTAATGGATTTTACATTTTCATCATCTAGAAGTTTCGAGTTAAGTTAAGGCTAGATGGGACGACAATTTGGTCGTCACATCTAGCCTTAACTTATTTCATTCAAACTGGCACTTATTTCTAATCTTATGGTTTTTGTCGCCTTGGATTAGATTATTGACATTATCTAAGTTAACATGAAATACACCTTTTGATTCTTATTATCTACCTTTATATTTTAATAGCTTTTGTCCCAATCTGTGCTTCCTCAATAATTAAAGTATCTTGATGCAAAATTTGATTGAAATTGGTCAAGTGATTTAGCTGTGATAGCGCAACAGACAGACGTACAGATAGTGTTTATTTCGAATTTTCATATCAGTATAGTGCATGTATGGATTCAAGAACTAAAATCTTTATTCCTTCTTTTGTGTGTACATCAGTAGACGGCTCCATACAGGAAACGTATTAGTCACTGCTGCATACAAAATGTATGTATGTAACGTTTCAAATCTGTGCCCAACCCGGGCCACGTAAATGATAATGTAATTCTTCGATATTCGCTTGGAAAATGCAAAGACATAGTTTGCTTAACTTATTTAGTGCACTGTCATAGTTTCTAAGTACTGTATCTAGAAATTACAATAGTTTACTTTAGCGATAACAAAATAAATAGACTCTAAAAGTATGGCATATGTATATTGAATCTTCGCAGGTCAATTGTTCAATGTCAATTGTCAAATGATTGTACTTTGAACTCTCTGCCTACGCAGATGCAAAGTCGTCCGGAAGAGGTACTTTATCAAATGAGGATCATTGCCAGTGTTGTATATAAATAACGGACCATCGAGTAACACAGTGTCTTTTCCCGATACAACATAGTCTTCGAGAGATAGAGAAATCAACACATACGAAGTAATCAGGCCTCTAGGAACTGACACATAACAATTAATCAAAACATTCACAATTTTAGCATGTTCTATCTCCTAACAGTGTAATGCGTAGGTCCATTTGGGCTTCTACTTCGGCAGAGGGAAAGAGGGAAAGACCTGCGTATTGCCTATCATGTTGATGTATGGTAACTGTCAAATAGTATAAAAAACTGTGAATTTATTTAGTGTACCACCAAGTCTGGCTATAACTTCATTTTATATTATGCAATCTTTAATAATATCTTAATAACATAATATGAACTAATTAAGATAACATTTGAATGATAAGAGCTAAGTAAACTCGATCGATCGATCTATTTGGCAGCAATGCATATAATTATACACCGTTTGGCATTTTGTACCTTTTTTCGCACAGCACCAGTTGGTGAATTTCTGCACAAAAAAGGGGAAGGTGAATAATGGGGAAGGGAGCAAGGGGGTGAAGTGGGTAGAAAGGTTGTACGAAGGAATTCTATACACATTATAATTTTTATAAATAGTTGGGAATATTAAGATCGATTAATCTTAATTTAGGAAGGAACACGGCAAAATATTTACAGTCTAAAAATGTACATATAAAGTACATAAGTTGTTATTAAGTTAAATTAAACATGTTATGTATACAACGTAAATGTAAACACATTAGCGTTTAATATATGTAAATAAAACTATAAATAACATGCCCACGCCGAAACTAAATGTCAACAAATAATCGGCAAGCTATTGAGTACCAGTTCTCATTATCAGTTCGCACTACTAAGTTACATTATTTTGTGTTTATTAACTGATGTAAATGAACAAATTGTTTCTACAAATATACGATACATATTATAACTATACATACGAGATATATAATCGTTGATGGGCGCAACTTGTATATGCATCGCTCAAACAGAATAAAATTTTCCCTTTTTGCAACATTTCTTTTTATAGGAGCCGTCGAAGTGACTCTACTCTTCTTGATGGAAAGCATGAGTAGAATTTAAGAGAAGTGGCCTCCATACTCATTCCGAATACAGACAATGCTACAGACTGACACTCTTATGAAGCTCCTGCTTCAGTTTTTGACAGAATGGTGTCCCAGACAGAACAAGAGAAGAAAAGGGAGACAGCGTTGTCGATGGGAGTACGACATTAAGAAGGTGGCTGGAGTCACATGGACTCGAAACGCAAGGGACAGATTGGTATGGAAAACTGTCGGGGAGGACTATTATATGCTAAAAAGCAGGACAGTCAATAGGATAATACCGGTGTCACGTTAATTAATCTTGAAGTATCTGCAATCTGCAATAATTAGATAAGACACAAAATATGTTAAATGATTGTTAATAAAGGATATTATTATTTTTGGTCGTAGTGTGATATCCAACAGTACAAGAATTTGCCAAATCGAACCAGTAGTTCCCGAGATTAGCATGTCCAAGTAAATTAACTCTTCTGCTTCACAATATAAGTATAGAAATAGAGATTTGCATGATTTAATAATGGCCATGTTCATTTTCTAATATCCGGTGAAAATGAGGGCTGATAACTTTTATCATCACCAAAGAAGATCTTATCAGCTAAAAGTGGAATAAGCCGTGATTATGTTGTAAATTACTATAATCCAGTCCTGTCATTACCTTCGATAAAAGTATATATCCCTTCGGCTTTGCAGTTTTTTAATTGGCTACATTATTGGATCCGTCGAAAGAGGATACATTGTACATTCTTGCGGTTTTTCTTATTTGCAACATTATTGTATTGCTCGTAAAAGAGTATTTAGATTAATAGTTGATTAATACACGAACATACCGTAACAAAAAACTTGACGTTACAAATTTCAACGGTATATATTCAAGCATTCTCAGTATTTACTTTCACATAAATATACAACTGTTACATTATGTAGATCGTCACATTTTTGTCGTGAACAACTGTATTCTTTCCAAGTATACCAACGTTAAACATGTGCATTGGTTTTCTTTGAGTATTCGGGAATATGTCGAGTTGCCAGCTTATCGGTTTTTTATAGGATACACTTTGGAGAGTGCTCGAAAGCTCTTTTCGAACTGATCCAGCCATCTCCATTCCTTGGAAGACAAACGCCTATTCCATTACAACAATAAAAAAAAAAAAAAAGTTGTCTCAAATATTTGGGGCTATTCATATGTTACGATTAGTACTAAAGTAAGTAGAAATTCGTCGTTGATATTATTTGAATAAATTTTATATAGTATTTAGATACTTGACTATTTAAATGTATTCTTTTGTTCGTGTGATTAATATTCAAGAAGTAAGTTCATAGAACGATTCATTTTTGTTTTGTTAGTCGTATCTATGTAATCAGATGAGCAAAATGTGTATTGAGAATTGACCTAAATTCAATAGGTAGATTGTTATTACAGTATAGTTAAATCTAACTTTTAGAAGTTATAATGAAATAATATAATTAAAAAATATACAAATAATTAATAATTGTAAAATAAATAAATAATATATAAATATAATATAAAAATTTATTATTTTTATTTTAGTTGTTAATATTAAAGGTTGCTATTATTTATTTCAATTTAAATGTGGCTCAAAATGCACGCACGTGAATCAATTGAAAATTCACGAATTTTTGACGTAAGTTCAAGAAGACAAGTATTGAGAATAGATTGATTCATTCACAGATGATAAATAAAAAAAAATCGGACAAGTGCGTGTCATGGCACGCAAAGAATAGGGTTCCGTAGTTACCAATAATGGCTTTCGTCGTGTCCAATAGATAATTATTATGTTTAAACTTATTATTTCATTATGTACGAAGATTTCAAAGTAAGCGTAGCTCTTTTCGACATAATCATAAAAAGTTTCATTTTTTTCTAGCACTAACCGTTTGGACGGTAAGTGGAGGACGGACGGACATGACGAATCTATAAGGGTTCCGAGTCATGAACTACGGAACCCTAAAAAGCTGTTGTCTGTTTGGTTACGGTACTTACATATGTCTGATAAACAACCAGTGAATCAGATGACGTTCAGAGGTTGATGAAAATAGTCGGTCTCAATTTTGTTCAAGGCTTAGAGGCAAATATGTGTGATGATTATGACATTTATAGCGGAAGCGAGTTATGACTATGAAAGTTTCTCTTGCTACAAATTGACCTAACATTAAATACAAGTCCTATTTCATTTATGTCCTCTTCTATTCTGTAGGTTTGAAGTTACCCGATCTACACTCGGTTCCAAAAATTACGGGTCAGTCACAAAAATTGAAATACCTCCAGAACTGTAAAAGCTAGATCAATGAAATAAAAAACAGAATAAAGACTTTTTAGTTGCGCTTCTAATAGCATATTATTTAAACTGGTTGATGAAAAAAACTTCATTAGAAAAACAAAATTTAAAAAAATTACTATTTTTAAAAACAAAATTTTTGTTTCATGTCATTATGGATGCTTTCCATTTCTATTCTGTCACAAAAAAAATTATCGTGAACGTCTTCCACGTGCATAATTATTATTCTGTGAGGTGAAGCATGGCAGTCACGCTAGAGGAATGTACCAGAATCCTAACTTTTTTGGAACTTGGGCGGAGCCAGCGTGAAACAGCCAGAAACATTGGTGTATCTTTGTCGACTGTTCAGCGGGTAGTCCAGCGGTACCAAGAGACCGGATCACACCTTAGAAGACCAGGAAATGGCAGACCAAGATGCACAACGGCCAGGGAAGACAGACAACTGGTGGCTACAATGCTCCGAAATCGTTTTCAAACTGCTGTTGGTCTAAAAACTCACTTTATTCGCTTTGGAGGTGGCAATTTAAGCGCTCAAACAGTAAGAAGACGTCTTGCTGAAGCAAATTTGAAACCATTGAGGCCCGCAAATGGCCCCAAACTGGAACGGGGACATCGAATTGCAAGACAGAGATACGTGCGCGAACACCTAAACTGGACACTAGACGATTGGTCTAGGGTAATGTTCACGGACGAGTCTAAATTCATGCTTTATAAGCATGATGGTAGGCAGTTGGTGTACAGAAGACCAGGGGAGCGCTTCCATCAAGCGTGTGTGGAGGAAAAAGTGGCGTACGGTGGAGGCTCCGTACAAGTTTGGGCTGGGATTTCTGCTGAGGCCCGCACCGAGCTGGTGCTCATTCAAAATGGAACTCTAAATGCAGAGAGGTACGTGGAAGAGATCCTCAATGAACATGTAGGTCCTTTCATGGCCAGGATGGACCGGCATGGCATATTAATGCATGATAATGCGCGTCCCCATACCGCCAGAATTGTACATGACTACCTTGAAGAGGTCGGTATCGAACTCATGCAGTGGCCAGCGCGAAGCCCGGACTTAAACCCCATCGAGCACGCCTGGGACGAGCTTCAGAGATGCGTGAAAGGTCGAAACCCCCCACCAATCACGCTTCCCGAGCTCATACAAGCACTGGTGGAGGAATGGGAAGGTATTCCTCAGCACCGGCTCCGAAATTTGGTGTACAGCATGCCTAATCGCCTGGAAGCTGTCAGAAGAGCTCGTGGAGGCAATACAAAATATTAAATGAAGAAAGTGATGAAAAACAGCAAAAAAACAATCATAAAAAAAATGTAATCTTAAAAAAAATATGACTACTTTAGTTTTTTTTTTATTTAAGATTAATATTGTGGGTGTAACTAAGTTTTATTTTATTTTTTATCTGTATAATTAAATTCTCAATTGAACAGTCTTCGTTTCATTAGGATGGCATACGTAGTTCGGGAGATATTCGGGTTTATGTGACTGACCCGTTATTTTTGGAACCGGCTTTAGATTTTGTTTTGTTGTAATTTGATAATAAAGTAAATATGAAATTTTTTAATAAAACATATTTATCTGTAACAATGTGCATCCTACGAAAATTTAAACTATTAAATAAAAAAGTATTTTTAAATTACATTTTTTTTCCTGCTTGTCATATATACATAATTTTCTGGTTTTTTTTTAATATGTTTTAACATTACTCATTCATCATTACACTTTTGAAACAAACCATACATAATAAAACAATAAAGTCAAGATGCAAAATTTTAAAAACTAAAATAAAAAGTATGTAAAAAATAAATAAAAGTACAATTAATAAAGTAACTTATATAAAAATAAACAAAAAATTATGCTTACAAAGTTTGGCGAATCAATAGCGTTGACTTAGACATGTTTAAATAAAACTATCTTTACACTTCACAGTTTTAAACTAAAAAAAACTAGAAGCCTAATAGTTTTAAATAAATTCACTTTTTCACAATAACAGACATATTGTTTTTAAACAGACACATATAACGAATTAAAAAAAAATTGCCGAAGGACAGTGTTGTCTTACAGGCGAACTACTCGATAATGCATACAGAGATTGTACTCCCGGCGTCTATACTATACTGGTTTGACTAGTGATGTTAATTTTTATCGATTTTAATTACTGATTTTAATTATAATGCATGGGATAGTAGACGGCTAAAATATAATCATTTGCTTTATGATGCAAATGACTTTCTGTTAAAAACATAAATAAAAAAAATGATTACATTAATCATGACAGTAATTATTATGAGTGTGTGTCAATCAGTATGGCATTCATGTTCTTATTTCTAAATTTTAAACAGTGATAAGAATAGCATCTGGTTTAAAAAGGTTAAAATTTAATTATTGTATTAGGTTTTGAATTATGTAATTACGACTCTATCTGGAGAATATTTCAATTAATTATTCTTTAGAGACTTAACCCTTTGTAGCCCAAGATCATAAAATTTTATATAACTTTGGAATATGATAGGATTAAACAATTAAAAAGACACGTATTTCTCAAAAAATTAAAAATATTTATTATTTTAGATTTATTTGACATTTTAGGGAGTGTTACATTACTGTAACATTGAGTTAAACGAATAGAAAATCTAGTTATGTGGTATGGAAGGATCTAAAACAATTGTAGTAGCATAACACTACTCATTTTTCACAATTTTTTTGTGATACACCAGTACATTTGGAAAACTTGCACTAAACCTTTTTTTCTATCCAAATCGGCCGGTAGCCAATTTGATCCTGCCTATCTGCCAATGGGGGGACATGTAGAGTTGGGTCCATTTGTGTTTTTTGTCTTGAATTTCATTTTCAATTGACCTTTGGTTATTGATATTAGGTTTCAAGCCTAGCTTGCATAAAGTCACACCGATCTCAAGTCGAAAATCTGCTAAGACAATTGTCTGTCACTGCAGTTTTTTATCTGCCTTACTCCTTGATATAACAGCCAAGAATTTGCCATAGTCAGGTCTAATAAGTGCTAAAACATCCGAACCTGATAGCTTTTACTTTGTTTCAAAATTTTATACGTTCCCATAATACTGTCAATAAAATCTACGTCTGCCATAATATGCCGATTATATTTTCCGACGATATGGGGCCAATCAATGTTTATGTACTTCTTATTGGCTTTTTCGTAATTTCTGACTTGGGCCTTCGGCAAATCACCAGCAAAAGATGACACCAGAGTTACAAGTTTGTTGTCTTCCCATATTACGTTTCATCAATCACATCAATTCCGTCTATATTCGCCACATATTTAACGGAAATTCCGCGTACGTTTTTCATTACTTCCTTGTTAGCGGGTAGTCTGCAATATGGAATGCGATTGTATGCTACTGTCCCAAGACTCAATATACCTCCTTTAGCTAAGTACTCCAGTAATGCCAAGGAAGTTATGAAATTATCAAAATAATGTTGATAATTCTGATATCTTGGTATGGGACGTGCCTGTCTTGGTATGACTACTATGTTTGAAGATTATGTTCATAAATCTGGTTCAGCGTGGAGTTAAAGTTTTTCTTTTTCCATTGTTTTTGTCGTTTTTTTTTCATTTTTGTGGATGCTTTATTTGAATGGCTCACTGCGTTCACATTTTTCAATAATTGCCTCCATATCAACTGCAGTATCTTCTTCTCATTCAGATAAAAGTTCTAAATTTTGTAATAATGGCTGAAAATCTGGATCAATAACGCTCATCATCATCATCATCATCCTCTAATCCGTCTTCGCAATCATACAGCAGTGACTTTGACCCCATTCTGAAATAATATGAGATAATTTTACATCAATATCCACATACTTTAGTTACAATTATTATTTCCGTCATTACTCAATGTAACAGAAATGTTACAAACATATAAAGTTACATTTTTCCCATAAAAAAGCAAAAATATTCTTTGGTAACAATATATAAACAAAATCATTCACTTACCTATAGGTTTCGACGAAAGCAACACAATTTTATACACTTTTATTATATTTTTATAAAATTCAAACTTTCAACGAGTTTCAAATTGTCACTTTCATCAACACATGAAATTCGAACTCGCTAAAATCGTCTATTTATGTCATCTATGATTTGTATTTGATACTAAAATATTCGGTATAGTATGTTACAATGCAGTGACATTGATTTGAATGAGCTAAAATGTTTAGTATATATTTTAGCGGCATTTTTTAGGTTTGTTACAGAAATGTCACACGAGTCTACAAAGGGTTAATGTAACTAAAAATCAGAAGGCTCGTTTGGCCTAGTCCAACATAGGATAACATTTTATCTGATCTACAAGTTGTAGATCTGAGTATGGGTATTCTTTGTGTCCATTTCCTGTATGGTTGCAAGGACCCCCGTGACACAGGAGTCACATTGTTAATGCGCGACTTATCTTTTTTAACTTATATAGACTGTTTAGTAAAAAATAAAAGTTTATTTATACAAAAAAAATAATAAAATAGTTATATTCAACTACTATAGAATAAGATATTTAAAATGATGTGCCCAGCACTAATCAGCTGGCTTATTTTGTTTGTATCAATTTTGCTACCGGGCAAGAGGTTATCTCGTATATAGTATTACACTTTATCAGGGCTTTGAGTGGCGATATTTGCACTACAAATATGTTATGAGTCAGAGTTTATCGACATGTAAACATAGCAGACGACCGCAGCACATCACTAGCGCGTGAACTCTGCAGTCCTTTGTTTACGTCCGATTCACTCATTGAACAAATTGTATTCAAGGAGAAGCTATCAATTGACAATTTATATGATGTTGACACTGTCTGTTAGAATAGAAGATACATTTTATAGTTTTATGAGAAGATTTTTTTCTTTTGATAGTTCGGTTACTTCATCAATCCTCAACAGCCTTTAACAGTCCACTGCTGGATATAGGCCTCTCCTTTGAAAGGAGGTTTTGGCCTACTATACCACGCTGGCCAGACGGGTTGGTAAAGGGTTTGTTTCAAGTTTTCCTTCTCTTGGCAGTGATCAGTGATGTTAGCTGCTTATTTTGTTCCTTTAGGCGCCTCTTACGACACCCATTGAATGAATAGGGGTGGTGACACTTTGTATTCTTAATCCGTCACCACACGGTTTCGGTTACTTAGATACCTAGAAATAAGTACTAGCGTCTCTTTTCAATCATGCTCGACTCCTATTAGCCTTAGCGTGATGTTAACTATCCTATCTCAGGCATTTCACGTCACTAGTAAAGTACACCTTTTTTTTTTAAATGCATGTTTTTTTTTTTTTGTAGTTGTATTTTATTGTTTACCAGTGTTATCTGTCTATAAATTTCATTTAAATCAATTCAGTAGCTTGATGAAGCGCAACAAACAGAGAATGGTAACATTTTTTTTCTATACCGTTTACATTTTAAAACAATCCTAAGTAAACTAATTAATATTATTATACAGAGAACGAGTAAAATAAATTGCCACAATTTTTGTGTGTAGCTATAAAAATATAATAATAATATATTTATTTATAAATATAATGATGCCTGTACCATTTGATTGTTTTTAAATCTATCAATGTGTGATTATAACAACGCATTTAGTCCTGGTATTTTAAAATTCAAATTTCGAAGAATGGAACAAGCGTGCGTGCGTGACAAGAGTCTCGTTGCGTTCCTCCATTCGTTCCTCGGAATATTCGGCATCGCGGTCAACGCGAAGTCAGAAGCTGTGCCTACGTGAGTTATCCGACGTATTCCGATTAGTTAGGCGCACGCTTGGTACCAATACACGGTGTTAAGTGAAAGTAACCGTTATCTAGTGAGATAGTAACCAATTATTACTTTACTTTAGTGAAAACGTAACATACAGACTGACAGACAGAGTTACTTTCGCATTAATAATATTAGTAGGGATCAGCAGCGCGGTTACTGTATCTACCCTGGCTTTGGCTAGTTGGTATCCGACGAACTTGTATGATGATGATAATATAATAATAATCTTTATTTCCCAAAGTTTATTGTTACAGGATGGTTTATTATTAAATGTAGTAATAAATGTTTTGTACAATAGGATGTTATTATTTACTAGCTTTGTCCCGAGGTTTTAGCCGCGATTATTGTTATAAATCGCGAGTAACGCCACGGAGCGACGTCTTTAAAAATAAACCTAAGTTATTTCTTGGGTCATCAGCTTTATGCCAGAGAAAGCCCAGTTAAAATTGGTCTAACTGTTCCAGAGATCCCGGAGTAGCCTTTTTGATGTTAGTACCGTAGATACTTTGATATGCATTTAGTAAAAAATTGTTCATTTAACATTACATACAGACACTTTAATTTTATTTATTTGTATAATATTACTACGTTTGCCGGCCTGTACGACAGTACCCTAGGTCCTTCCTCATGAGTTAGAGTGTCTCCTAGCCAAAATTGCAGTGGTTTAGTAGTAAAGGCTGTAGAGAAAAAGATATCGTGTTCCTCCAACACAAAGGTAGGATCTTCCAACCAGATGAGATGATCATGCCTGGTGAGCCTCTGCCCAACAGTTGAAGTTAAGATGTTGTATATATGCTAATCGGCGCGAGAATTTCTCTATCGCGATTCAGGATTAGTAGTTACTCCGTATAGTTCAATCCGTGTTTCTTCGTGGTTCAGTGCTTCTTCGCTGTTGTATGTTTTGCTTGCGCTGTATGTGAGAGTCGCTACAAAGGCGTAACAGACAGCAGACTTTATTTTCGTAAATATATTATTATTAGTCTGGAAAGTCAAATGATGTTATAAGAGGGTAGCCGTTGGCGACATCGCTCGTTTGAACTGTTTTGTATTAAGTAATTATCATTAAGTGATAATATTGACATATTTGTAATTAATAAGTCGTTACGATTACATCAACTGCGATTAGCTAATTAAGATTAAAATATTTAATTAATATGACAGTTAATCTGTTGTCGCGTGTCTTAATCAAACTTAATTCTAAATAGATACATAGATATTGCAGACTGAGTTGCGGGGTGAAACTAGTCTAAAAACGCCTAAGTTACTCCTTATATCATCGGCTATCTTCCAGTGACAGACAGACAGATCATAATCGGTTCAGCCGTTTCAGAGATTTCATGGAGAGATAGAGAATGGAATAACGAAAAACGGTAACTTGGCTAGGGGGTGGACTAAATGTGCTCACCCGGGAATGGGTATGTAGCACGACCATCATACTCTGAACTTATGTTAAGCGTAGTAGATACGTAACTGTATGTATTAGCATATGATAAAACAATATTATGAACTGGAAACGTGATTTACCATAAAAGCGAATGTGGGGTTGACAATCTATTATCTATCTCTTTCCATCTTTAGTAATTGTCGTAATATAACGTTCTCCCGGCAAAAAAATGTTAGGATCAGGACGGGATCGTCAACATTCAGGTGGCCAGTTTAGTAATAGTATTGATTCATTCCATTTTGGAAAGCGCATGTCTTGATACAAGTTATTTGTTAATGTTTGTTTCTTATTTAATTATTGTTATTTGTTTTGTTGAATATTTGGCCACAACCAACAACGTCGAGTGATAAATCATCAGAAAAGAAACGTCCAAAGGTTACGCACCCCTTCCTTTTTGTTTACATTTAGTATCGCTTCTCGTTGGCCGTACTTTAAATATAGTTGGAGTATGTATGTAATAAGGATAATTATATGGCCCTTGCTATGTGTGACACTATAAATAAACTACGACATGATATAAGATTTTCCTGTTCATTTGTGCACCATAGACTGTTGATAGAAACGATAATGTAATTAACATTATATTTATGACCTTGTCCAGCAGCGGAATGTTAAAGACTGTTGATGATTATGACCTTGAAACTCTTGAATACAATGGTGGTTTTTATATTTATTATTGTTTGAAGAAAACAATTGAGTAAATAGATTTTGCATGTGCGTATGTTGATTATTTACTGCTTCGATGACGCAGTGGTAACGTATGCAACTGCTGTGCTTGAGGTCTCGGGTTCGGAACAAATGTGTGAGAGCCACAAATATTTATTTAGTAGTTTGGGTGTGTTCTATGTAAATTATGTATGTAATTACAAAAAAGTGTGGTGATGGATTAAGAATACAGTGTCACCACCCCTATTTATCCCGCGGGTGTCGTAAAAGGCGACCAAGGGATAAATTACGCAAGACAACAACAATGCAAAGAGAAGGAAAACTTGAAACCAACCCTATATCAACCCGTCTGGCCAGCGTGGTATAGTAGGCCAATACTTCCTTTCTAAGGAGAGGCCTATGCCCAGCAGTGGACTGATAAAGGCTGTTGATGATGATGATGATTTTAAAAAAGTATGTTTATTTATATAATTCAATTGTCTCCTACCCATTATACTAGATCTGCTTAGTTTGGGATTAGATGGCATTGTGTAAGATGTCTGAAATATTAATTTATTTATTGTACTTAATACATAATATGTCTAATTTAACTGCACCTGTGGCCCGGTGTTTGAAGCGGTCGCCACGTGGCGTCGTTTTCTGCTGCCACAAGTATTGTGGGTTCAAATCCCACTAAAAGGGATTGTTTGATTCTAGGTGTTCTTTATGTCCGTTTATGTATATTTTTAGAGTTCTCCGCAACACAAGATAATAATACACCCCTAGTACGCGATTTACCATAATATGAAGTTTTTTGGTTCTAAGTTATTTTTTTACAAAAAATTACTACTAACATGAGAAATAGTTGTATCCTGTTTCGCTGTATATTTTACAAACAGAGAATAAAACGTGCACAAAAAACACCCAGACTTGGAAGAACAATCTGTAGATCAGACAAAGGGTTGTCCCATACGGGGATCGAAAACACTATACTCCGCAGTAGGTAGCGGTGCGGTGATTGCTTATACCACTACCCCGCCTGTGCAGTCTTATAGACCCTCAGCCCGAGGCTCAGCCCGCGTGTAGGTCAGCTATAAAGTAGCCTTTTCAAGAAACAATCAAAATATCTCCATGTCAATTTTTTTTTTCTAATTCAACTCCCTCATATATATCCTGTATAGCGGAGAATTTTACAAACATAAATGAAATGGACACAAAGAACATCCAGACTAATTATAACAATATCTGGATCACACAAAGTGTTGACCCACGTGGGATTTGAACCCATGACACTTGGCGAAGTAGAAAGCATTTGCGAAAACATAAACCTCTAGGCAAAATGTGCTATCATTGAAATCGGTGCAGCGGTAAAGTCGTGACAGACAGACATTTACTTTCGAATTATCTTTTATAACATTATTTAATATACCATTTACTTTTATAACAGTATTACTAACATTTCCAATTTTTAACGGACAAAAAATATAACGCCTACGATGATTGGAATAGCAAAGTATATTAAAGTGAATTTAAAAGTCTTTACAAAAAAATAATATGGGTTGGAAGCATTATTGTCGTAAACTACCAAATTTCAAACAATAATATCTATGATAAAAGTGACTCTACTACGCCGCATGAGTAGAATCCAGGAGTAAGGGTCACCATCGTCATTGAGAGTGTCAACAATATGGTGACCTACAATATGGCCTATTGAAATGCTTCTCCATTATTGAGCTCCTGGTCTCGCACTCAACAACGAAACATGACAGCGCAAATGCTGTCATTTAAGATTGGTTTTCTGTGAGACTGTATTAATATACTATCTTCAAAAAAAACAAATAGGTTCAATAAAATAAGTAAAAGTAAAAAGTATCAGTAAATAATTAGTATTTTATATTGACAAAAACTGAGTTTCCTCTCCTGGGAGGCATCGCAGCCTTTTGATAAAACGATTTAAAGAGAAAATTATTGAAATATGTACACAAATATAAAGGCGATGTTCAAATTAAGCTGAAAAGAACGATATAGTGATAAATAGTAAACTTAATTGAAGATTATTAAGAACATATATAAATGTCGTAAAGATTTATGAGAAATGTAATTTGCAAAAACTTATAGTGCGACTGTGCGATACAGGATCGATTTTATTTTAATGACTGCTGTTCAAAAAATCACGGGTTCGATTCCTGGGTGGGACTATTGTTGTTGGAGTGTGGTCTTAGAGAGCACGTTAAGTCTCGGTCTCAGTCTCGGTTGTCATGAAAGTCTATGGCAATCTTTATTGGATAGTCATTGCCCAGAAATATACTGATAACTAGTACACCCTTCAAATTCAGTTCACCCTCAGGATTATGGATATCCAATGCCAGTCAATTCGTGGAAAAATTATATTCAGGTATATCTGGTTAAACTAGTAGCCAACCCCAAACAATCTTGAATAATAGGCTAGGAAGATGATGACATGCTGCAACCTTCATAATTATTTTGCGATTCAATTTAATCTAAATGTAGGATAAGAAACTTTGGGCATATATATGTAAGTTAGTAGAAGGATACCTATGAAAAAGTTTAAATACGTACCATTACTTGTTATTTGAGTTACAACATGACTTAACATAAGAATATAAAAGTAAAAGTGTGACGGCAACAAAACTCCAATCTCGAGAAGTTGTGTCGGCTTTCAGAAGAATTCATCGCAACACGACAATGCTTTCATGATTGCGATCGTTTCATCTCATAATAAACTGTAGGCAATCTCTTAAGCCCGGCTTTAAGAGTATCAACTCGAATTTTATTTCATTCGATCTGTCTGTGTCGAGAAAAAGTGCAGCTTTTATAGAGGTTAATTTACATGTGAGTGTTAGTAGAAAGACGACTAAATTTTTATTCGCTTTCGAAACAGTGGCAGATGACAAAGTTACTAATAGTAAGTTACTAATAGTTGTGGAAAGTTAATAATTCAAGACAGTACCAAGTGTCAGATCGTTTTTTGTTTTTTCGGATTACTTGAAGACTAGAAGGCTTTAGAACTGAAGACGTTAACTATTGACATTGGCAGAAATATCTGATATTATTCGACTGATTGCCATTTCATCTAAAGAAGAAGAAGAACTAAGCTTATTGTCTTTAGACAATCAAAACATCAACTTGTGGAGGAACGGGTGTCGTGTTCTTCCAACACAAAGGGTGGATCCTCCGACCAGGCGAGGTGATCATGCCTGGCGGGCCACTGCCCAACAGTTGATGTTGGAATGTTGTATATATGCTAATCGGCGCGAGAATTTCACTTTCGCGAGTCAGGATTAGTAGTTACTCCGTTTAGTTCATTCAGTGTTCTTCTTCGTAGTTCAGTTTCTTCGATAGATGGCGCTGTTGTATGTTTAAGTTGCGCTGTATGTGGAAGTCGCCACAAACTTAATGGTACCTGACCAAATTTAATATTTATAAGAAGTAACTTAATATGATCATATAATAAGTCGAATTATTGTTACGTATTTCATCAACAACCCATGATGTCTCGCTGTTAGGCTTGGGTCTTCTCTCATGAGAGGGTTAAGGCCATATATCCCCACACTGGCCAAGTGCGTTTTGGAGACAGGCAAGACACGTCGTAGCTACGTAATCTTGCTGTTGGATGTTTTTAAGTCGGCCAAAGGTCTCCAACAAAGTGTCACGATTGTTATCTTATGATAGCAACCAGAACCAACTGCCTAACGTGACCTCTGAATCACGGAGACGCTCATAACATATCGTCCTCGTAGTGGGAAAATTAAATAAGTCCGGTTTTGGCGAAATTGACTTTTCCCTATTTTCAAAACAGCTAAAACATGCCGCATATTTGAGCCTTACAGGCATTTCCGTATCGTATTCCGTTCCAAAAATATAGCCATTTTTGTCGGACAGATGGAACAATAAATATCTTCAGACTAACACTATTTTCTTGAAGGAAAAATAAATAACTCAATAAATAGATCAATAACTGTGGTCAATGATAAGCTAAATGTCTAATAATGCAAATAACAATAGTTTTTAAATTTTAGCTCAACTTAAAAATTCTCTCACAAAACACTAAATAGCGTTTATCTCAGAACCACAAAATCAGAGTTATTTAATTTTCCCACTACAGGGACGATATCATGTCACAAACGGTCACCAATCTAGGTACTGATAGTACCATCGTTGCTTACCTTTGGTGACTGTTTACAATTACCTAAGGCCCAGGTAAGAGCGCTTCAAGCCACAAATATATTTTAGATTTGAAAATGATATATAACACTAATTTTATGTAAAAAATTGACCGTGGCTCCACCCGCGTGAAGGTACGTCAGTTATCACGGTAATGAGAAGTAACAATTTTCCTTTAAAACAGTGCAGTGGCGAATTTACCACTACGCTGAGTAGCTTCGGTCCTAGGGCGGCAATGTCACATATGTACCTACATTCAATTGATAAATTGTTTCGTTTTTATCCTGTAAATGTAAATCATATTTAACATTTTTCACGAGCCAATCAACACAGCAAACAGCGCGACCAAAATAAATAAATGTTATATTATATGTAGCTTTGTTCTCTGTCGACTGGGGATAGTATTCAAAGTCTTTGAATGTGCTATTTTATATTGTGAAAATACACGAATATTATGCGACTCCAAGACACCTCTCTGACATGATCATCACTAGCTTTGAATAGTCCGCTTCGGGGTCTAGTCAATCTTCACAAATAATGTCTTCTTTTATAATATGCAAAGGTGACTGGGCCTGATGGAAAGCATGGCCAGAATCTAAGAATTGGAGCTAGTAAACTCTCTGTGAATACAGGCAGTATAGCGGCCTTGTGAGATGCTTTTCCACGCCCCACTTATAGGACCCGGAATCATAATGATGAGAATAATGAGAGCGAAAGACGTAAGCCGGTGGTGAGTTCCAGATTTTACCTGTTCGGCACAGGAAAGAAAATCCGAACAACTTTGTTTAGTGCGTACTTCTACTACTCTAAAGTGGTGTATTCAAAGGTCTGCACTTGTTGTTCTGAAGAAGAAAGGAGAAGGTGTAACCAGTTAAAAGAACACTACAGAACACGGGGAGTGTTCCACTTTAAACGTGATAGAGGTTTTGTCCCATTATATTACTCTACCAAGATGAGGTGAAACAGGGATGAATGAGAACAGGGTTTGTTACAAGTTTTTCTTCTCTTTTTAATGCTGTTGTCCTGCATAGTTTCTTCCGTTAGTCGACTCTTAAAGCACCTACGGGGTGGCCATAGGTAGCGACCTTAATCCTGAGGTACTCTGTCTTTGTCATGAATAAGCACAAAGTATTGTTTGAATGAATGAGTGGTATAAAATTAAATTAATTTTTAAATAAAACCTTTCACATTTGATTACTCAATAATGAAAAAGCTTTGTGATGTTTCATTAAAGTAGTAATGATATTATATTTTTCGTTGATCTGCCTTCATATTTCTCATATGCTATATAAAAAGGCTTCCAGCATATATTCTGGCAAGCTACAAAGTGTTGAAAGTTAACATAATTTATGCGTATCCCGTCCGCTCCCGTGCTGCCATCTACATAATTCCGACAAAAATGTACTGTCCTGAGTTATTGGAGGGCTCATGTGTTTTTACAGGCTCCATATGGCATTTGTCTTTATACTTTTATGGTTCTTACTTTTTTATTGTTAAGTATGTATTTTTTAAGGTCGTTGGCAGTATTTTTTTTATTTTATTTTTGACTGCTTGCTTGAGGTCTCGTTTATAATTCATGGGTCGGTGTTTGTATGATCTACAGATATTGGTTTCGGAGTTTGGGTGTTATCTATGTATGTATATATTCATATACAAAAGAAAATAAGTATTTTATCGGTCAATCTAGCTTTCATAGTATAATCTCTGCTTAGTTTAAAACTAGCAGGCGTTGTGTGTTAGATGTACGAAAATATTATTTACATATAATTGGTTTAAGACTTTTCCAAAATAAATGAATAAATTGGTAAATATAGAACGATGTCAAAATACTAATCGAAAATAAATACTGTAGTGATCAAATTTAGACTATAATTAGACGAACTAGTGGTCGACAAGTGGTCCAAATTCGACCATAATTAATTTAGGAAAATTATAATATTTTTTTATATTTTTTTTATAAATAATGAATTTACATCAAAGGCAACATTATTAAGATTATTTACGTGTGCGAAATTTCATACTCCTTCGTCCGCGTAATTTTCGTAGAAAGAGGTAGGTACGAGTACCTACAAAGTATTTGCGTTACGTACTAATGTATGGAATATATTTATTATGTGTATATTACTTATGTCTCTGCTTTCTCTACCGCAGGCTCTATCTTAGGGATCAGATATCGAAAAAAAAGATGAAGTGTAAATGAGTATAATATCTAAATTTCTGTGCCACCTAATTAAGTGTTCGTTTCATGACGATTATTTAGGTTTGTAATTTTTTTTCTTACGTAAACGAAACATTGAATTAGATCATACCTGACTACGACTTACTAATTAAACTTTATTAAACAGTGGAGTTAATTTTATTTAAAGTTTACCAGTTGCTTTTTCATTATTTTCCAGTATACGTATATGTTTTTTCAGGATAAAACAAATGGTTTCTTTGAATTTTATTACCCTTTTATCCTAGATTTTATCCATAAAAGCACTCCATGCAGCCAAGCACTAAGCAATTTATTGACAAGATATATGAGAATGTATTTTAACTACATGCCTATTTTAATGTTTCGGGTAGTGTGATTAATATAAGTTTTTAAGTTTTTGTCATATGATTAATTTTAAATATATCATTATGTAGGTTATTGCGACGAAAAGTAGCGAATGTCCTTCTCCAAGGTCCAATCTATCTCATTAATATCAGGATTTGGATCAGCGGTTTAGCCGTGAAAGCTCACGACTATATCGCTGAACCTACAGAGTAACAAAAAGAGAGACAGTTACTTTCAAATTTCTAATATTAATATGAATAGGTTCCTAGCTAAATGATCGACTTTGACGGTACATTTCCTGATAGATTAAAACAGGATTTCGTGAAGAAAAAAACAATAAAATAGGGAACCATGAAAAAACCGCAGGGATCAGCTAGTAAAACCAAAATAGGAATGTTTCCGTAAATAACAACAGTGGTACAATTATTGAATTTTCCAGATTAATATTGCAGCGACCTTCATCTGCTGATAGGGCCACCGCACACTAGCTACTTTTAGCATCGGCGATCGGCAACTAGTCGCTTTTTAGAAGCTAAATACGGCGACCGAACGCTCTACACCGCACACTTAAAAACGCCAAACGCGGAGATTGAGTCGCTTTTTAGAAGCGCGACACAGCAGCTAAACGCTACTCTCCGCACACATTCGGATGCCGGTAGCATCGATTTGGCATCTGAGCAGTCGCTAAAACGCGCTGTTACATCCCTATTTTCACTGTCACATCACTATTTGTTAGAGTAAAATGCTGACTTGCAATTATTGCTGGTTTACCTAAATACGATATTATAAATCAGCAATAATTATGCTATAAATACGTAAGACTTTACTAAATTCGTTCAGTTGGTTATTCTCTAGCTAAACTGCTCCCCAGCTACGGACCTGGTTCTTGCCTGCCGGCTGGCTATCAGTGAAAGCTAAGGATACACTCCGGGTCTACTCTGCCCTTCGCTAGGGCTATCCGCGCCGTATAATCCAAGTCGCGTGTATAAGTTTTAAGTTTAAGTAGAAATTCTGTGTGTGTAAAAACTTTCAGTAAATAAATAGTCGTGAAATTTCAGTGCTGTGGTTTTTTTTATAAGTGCTGAAAAGGACTATCTAACATTTGGTGTCAGAAGAAAAGGGATTTCTGAAGTCCCTCGGGTCGCCTACTCCTGACGACGACCAGCTCCACACAGAAATTGGTCCAGACTCGCGATCCTGAACTAGTAAGTTGGCCACCTGCTGTCCCTGCCTGTCTTCCTGACGCTGTAAGAGGCCGCCGTCAACCCTAGTCATCGCATACAACGTGTCAGCATCGCTCCATTGTGCGTGAGGGTTTTCTGCCCAGCACCGAGTTATTGGCTACACGAATAACCAATTTTCTACAAAAAAAATACATCGCGACACTTGGTTTGAGCGTTGACCCGTACCAACTGCAAACGCTGCACATTCCATCGCTTCCGCCGCATCGCCGCACCGTCACCCGACACCGACGTCACCGACCTGCCGCTGTTTCCATGAAATCGCTGTATCTACTAATAATACTGTGAGTGTTGTTTATTCGATTTATGTTGATTTATTTTTTGTCATTTGCATTATTTTGCGTGTGGATTTTTAATAATATACTTATATTATACTCTTAATTTCCTTCTCCGTTTCGCGTAATTAATTAAATTCATTATTTAAAATGGTTAACGAAGGTAGTAAACTTGAAAAGAAAAGCGTTCAGTCGTGTTCAAGTTTACAGACTGTAGGCGTAGAGGAGTTAAATTTTTCTATCCTTACAAAATTTATTAAGCCATTCGATGGCGATAGGAATAAATTATCACCATTTATTAGGAATTGCGAAAATGCTTTAAACCTAGCTACTGCATCGCAACAAAGCATTTTATTCAAATACATTATTTCCCAACTAGAAGGCAAGGCCGAGTCCGCCTGCTCTCTTAAAATTTTTGAAACATGGTCTGAGCTGAAACAGTTTTTAAAATCCACATTTGGTGAAACCAAACATAGGGATCACTTACTCCTAGACTTACAAAGTTGCAAACAAAAGTCAAACGAGTCTGTCACACAATATAGTTTACGAATAGAAACATACCTCACTCGTTTACAGACGGACATTACACATTCCACTAGGGACCCTGGTGAATTAAGAGGTAGAATCGCCAGTACGGAAGACTTGGCGCTACATACCTTTTTACTGGGCTTACCTAGCCACATATCAAATATAGTAAGGTGTCGTAATCCTACCTCTTTACAGGAAGCTATTAATCTTGCTATTCAAGAAGAAAAATTACAAAATTATATTCAATCTACTAGATCGTCTGAACATAGACCAAAGTGTAAAATTTGTGGAAAGATAGGTCATTCAGAAAAAACATGTTTTTTAAATCGCCAACGTCACATTAACAATTTTCAGAATGAAATCCCAAATACGGCTCAACCTTCTATATCTTCAAACTCGCAAAATAATACCTTCTGTAGATATTGTAAAAATATTGGTCATGATATATCTCAATGTCGTAAACGTCAGTTTAACAACTCGCGGCAAAGTAATAACTCTACCAATCATTTTAAAAAACAAGTACATAATCTCACACCAATAAGCGATTTTGATAATAAATTTGATAATCCGAACTCTGATCCAGATGAACATTTAAACTAAATAAGGTTCCGGTTACGCGTCGTACGGAATCTTCAACTCAAACCGACGCTTTTGATGTCTTTTCGAGACAATTTCTTAATACTAAATCCTCTGAATCTAATACTAAATCTACTATATCCACTGAATCTAATACTAAATCCACTGAATCTAATACTAAATCCAATGAATCTAATACTAAATCTACTATATCCACTGAATCGAATACTAAATCCACTGAATCTAATGCCAAGTCTACTAAATCCACTGAATCTAATACTAAGCCTAGGAAATCCACTGTATCTAATACAAAATCTACAAAATCCTCTAAATCGAATACAATGTCTACTAAATCTAATAAATCCACTGAATCTAATATTAAATCTACCAAATCCAATCAATACTCTACTCCTATGTCTAATAAGTCTACCAAATCTACTATTTCAAATACTTCTACTAAATCTCCTAAGTACAATACATCTATGTTACCTACCATGTCATACAATGAAAATAACAATTGCCCATCAAATAATAACAATTTAAATAACGTTTTTGATTCGTATTCTAATTTATTTGAAATTAATTATAACAATAAAATACATTTGCCTCATGTGTATATTAAATCTAAATACTCTGATAAATTACTAGTTCTTTTAGTTGATTCCGGTGCAGGTGTATCACTAATAAAACAATCCTCGATGCAAATTCAACCAAAATTAGTTTCAGAAATTGTTCAGTTTAAAGGAATCGACAAAAATACGGAATACTTAAAAAGTCTTGGTCACTTTCAATTAGATTTTATATTTCCAAATAATGACGTTATTTTCGGCAAATTTCATTTAATACCAGATTGTGTCGACGTAGAATTTGATGGCATTATAGGTAACGATTATCTCAAATCTCATGATTCAAAAATAGATTATAGGAATAAGACTTTAAACATAAACGATTATGTTTTACAAATTCATTTTTCCAAACCAGAATATACTATTCCTGCACGTTCGGAAATGATCGTAGAATGCTATGTTCTAAATCCCGAAGTAACTACTGGATATATCGATAAGTCTGAAATTCAAAAAGGTGTGTTTTTATCTAGTTGTCTCGTTACACTTAAACAAAACAATCATGTCACTGTATCAGTTCTTAACACTAATACTGAAGATGTCAAAATAAAGTCTCTTTGCGTAGTCCTAAACCCTTGTGATTTATTAGATGATTATCTGCATAATATTAACACTCTAAATCTTTCTAATTCCTTCAATCAAAATACTATACCAAATAGATCCTATGAAGTTAAGAAACAAATACGAACTTCACATCTTAATTCTGAAGAATCAAAAGCCTTATTTGATTTGTGCTCTGCATATTCCGATCTGTTTTATTTAGAAGGAGACACTCTTACTTCTACTAGTACCTTGGAACACAAAATTAAAACTACTAACTCACAACCGATTCACGTCAAAACTTATAGATATCCTGAATGTCATAAAGAAGAAGTTAATAAACAGATACAAAAGATGCTCGATCAAAATATAATCAAACCTTCAAATTCCCCCTGGTCTTCTCCCATTTGGGTAGTTCCTAAAAAACAAGACGCTTCTGGTCAAAAGAAATGGCGTATAGTCGTTGATTATAGGAAATTAAACGACGTTACTGTCGGAGACGCTTATCCTATTCCTAATATCACTGACATCCTGGATCAGTTAGGTCATAGCAAGTATTTTACTACATTGGACCTGGTGTCAGGTTTCCATCAAATTCGCATGGATCCAGAAGATGCCCCTAAAACAGCTTTTTCTGTTCCTAATGGTCATTTTGAGTACACTAGGATGCCTTTTGGTTTAAAAAATGCGCCAGCCACATTTCAAAGACTTATGAATACAGTTCTCGCTGGTCTTCAAGGTCTCCACTGCTTCATTTACCTTGATGACGTAATTATATACTCTCACTGCCTCTCTTCACACATAGAAAAACTTAAATTAGTCTTCGATGCTCTCAGAAAGCACAATCTGAAATTACAACCAGATAAATGCGAATTCCTACGACGAGAAGTTGCGTATCTTGGTCATATCATCACTGATAAAGGTGTCTCTCCAAATCCTGATAAAGTCAAGGCCGTATCCAAGTACCCTACACCCAGAAATCCAAAGGAAATAAAATCATTTCTCGGGCTAATAGGATATTATCGAAAATTCATAAAAGATTTCTCAAAAATTACTAAACCCCTAACTTCACTACTTCGTAAAGATACTTCTTTCAATTGGACTCAAGATCAAGAAAATGCTTTTAATACTCTTAAATCAATGTTAACTAGTGCTCCTATTCTTCAATATCCTGATTTTTCTAAGGAATTTATTCTTACTACTGACGCTTCTAACTATGCTTTAGGTGCAATACTTTCACAAGGAGAAATTGGCAAAGATCTTCCAATCGCATATGCCTCTCGAACCCTCAATAGAGCCGAAGGCAATTATAGCACTACAGAAAAGGAACTTTTAGCTATTTTATTTGGTGTGAAAACCTTCCGACCCTATCTTTATGGACGCAAATTTAAAATTGTGACTGATCATCGTCCTCTTGTTTGGTTATTTAATTGCAAAGACCCTAGCAGTAAATTAGTTCGATGGAGACTTAAGTTAGAAGAATATGATTATGAAATTGTTTATAAATCTGGCAAAACTAACCTTAACGCTGATGCACTATCTCGCCCTCCTATAATATGTCCTGTCAATGATATCGATCTTACTAACGACATTACATATGGCAACTTTCTTCGATCTCGTTCTAATCCAATGGTATTTAGTACTGAAATCCGTGAGTTTAACCAAAGTCTGTTAAAAACATCCTGCTCTACAATCGCTTATCCTACTTCAATTGATCTAGACTCATCTAATCCTTACTGTGAAGAAATTGTTAACCTCCTAGATGATAAAGAATCTTTTATAAGCTCCGAGAAAGAACTATATTCACTAAAGTACACTAATATTAATAATAAATTATACATCCACATGTTTACTAAAATTCATCACTATGATTCTTGTACTTATAGAGAATTATTTAAGGTGTTAAATTGCCTCCGAAATGAATTAATTATATTTCATCCTGATGTAAAAGAAATTTCTATGTCTGACTTTTCCAATCCATTTGATAAACTAGAATTTATTATAATTTACGAAATCATATCTTTTATTTTTCATAACACACATATCAAAATTAATATCTACCACAATAAACTCATGTATCCTAAGCCTAACGAAATTCCTACGATTTTAAAAGATAATCATGACTCTCCTATTGGTGGACATATTGGTTCCACACGTTTGTATAATAAACTCAAAGATTCTTTTTACTGGAAAGGTATGAAGAATGATATTGAATCATATGTTAGACAATGTCCACAGTGCCAACAAAATAAAGCTTTACGTGCTTGCAATAAAGCTCCGATGGAGATAACTTCTACATGCCAGGAACCTCTCCAAAGAATAGCAACTGATATTGTTGGCCCTTTACCAGAATCAGGTCTGGAAAAATATAAATACATCGTAACGTTTCAGGATGATTTAACAAAATACTCCATGGCTTACCCTATTACTAATTCGACAGCTGAACAAACAGCTGACTGTTTGATAAAATTTATTTCTCATTTCGGTATTCCTAAAACTCTTTTATCCGACCAAGGTGTTCATTTTATTGCCGAAGTATACAAACAAATAACTTCTCTTTTCAAAATAAAACATCTTTTTTCTACTCCATATCACCCCCAAACTAATGGCGCTCTCGAAAGAAGTCACGCCACATTGAAAGAATATTTGAAATCTTACGTGAATGACAATCAAGATGATTGGCATAAATATCTCCCAACTGCTCTTGTATCCTACAATTCATCTGTTCATTCTTCTACTAACTTTACACCACATGAATTACTATTTGGCTGTAAACCAAACCTGCCAAGTTCTATCTATGATATCGAACCAACAGTCACATACCCTGATTATATAAAAACTTTGAAACAAAAGCTTATAAATACTAGAAACATAGCCAGAGAGAATATCCGCCGTAGTAAAGAGAATTCCAAAAATTATTATGATAAAAACACTAGAAATATTACTTATAATGTCGGAGATATGGTATATTTAAAGCAACATCATAGATTACGTAAAGCCCTTTCTAGCATTTGGAAAGGCCCATATAGAATTATTAAAGTACATAATAATAATAACGTTACCCTTTTAATTAATCGTAAACATGTTAGACATCATTTTGATGAAATTAAACTAGCCCATGATAATTCCCTTCCAGGGCCGTCGCGCCAGGACTCCTCGCAGGATCAAACATGACTACACCGATAGTTAATAGTCCAGGTCTTTTCTACGATCCGATAGGTACATTGAAATATTATAATAACCATTGGAAGATAGTTACATATTCTGATCTATCTTATATACAGCCTCATATAGAAACATTACAAAGAATTCTAGAAAAATGTAAACTAATCTGTAATACACATCAATCTACTAAAGTCATAACTGATTGCTGGAATATCCTAAGTCCTTTAGAAAGTCTTTTTATCAATGTTCAAAATAATTACATCTCTTTATCCCATTTAACTAATTCTAATACTACTCACAAAGTTAAAAGGTCTGCCTGGATTGGTATAGGTGGTCCAATCTTAAAACAACTATTTGGTTCTTTAGACGAAGATGACGCTAAGGCTTTTACTGATGCTATTAATGCGGTTCAAGACGATCAAAGACACCTAGCTTCAATTATGAAAGAAAATATTCACTTAATAACTTCTACCATTTCATCTTTTAATAATACTATTGCCAAACTTAACGAAAACGAAAATATTCTCAATAGCAATATACAAAATTTAGGCAAAATTTTAGACACTGTTTCAGCTAATGCCAATAAGTTAGAAATAATATCACATTTATCAATGACTCTTAGTGCCTTAGAAAGTTCATTAATGATTCTTAATTTTAACCTTGAAGATCTAATCGATGCTATTCTATTTGGGAAACAGAATATAGTTCATCCATCAGTGCTAAGTCCAATACAGTTGTATAATGAACTGAATTCAAAAAGTAATGATATTCTTTCTAGTTTGCCTTTACATTTATCTCTTGAGAATATTCATACAATAATAGATGTCGCAGAAATATCTTCATTTATCAACGAAAATAAACTAATATTTGCCATTAGAATTCCTCTAGTTACTTTTGTAGATTATAATTTATATCACATATATGCTTTACCAACTCCACACGATATTCAAAATCCAAATACTTTTGCATTAATAAATCCATCCGCAAAATATCTAGCTATGACACAAGATAGATTAACATATTCCGCGTTTCAAGACTTAAGTGAGTGCAAAGTGATAAATAATAATTACTATTTGTGTAAACTAGGAAATATACAATATAGTGTCGGAAATCCTATTTGTGAAGTGACTATTTTAACCGAACATGTGAAAGGAATCCCAGAATCGTGTAATTATAAGATTATATTAGGTGAAATAGATTTATGGCAAAGACTTAGTAATAATAGATGGATATATGTTCAATCAGATATATCTAAGATATCCATAACTTGTGATGGTAAAATGAATGACTATAATATTGTTGGGACAGGTATCTTAGACTTACCTAAATATTGTAAAGCTTATCATAAGCTACTACAGTTTGTTCCGTCTCAAGAATTCGAAACTAAATTCTATGTTCCTAATCCAAATTTTAATATTATAGAAGATGATTGTTGTTCAAAAGCTACTGTAAATCAAACATTACCATATTTGACTCCTATTAAACTATCTCATGTAAATCTTGATTCGTTGCAATATGCTTCATATAAATTAAATCAAAATGAAGACGAATTAACTAAAATAGAAAATCAACCTTACCATATTAAGTATAGCTATTATTTTAGTATAATTACTACCCTATTATCTGTCTCTGTATTTGTATATTTTTCTTATAAATTGTATAAATGTCTCTGTTGTAAGAATCGAAGAAACAGTACATCCTGTTGTATTAAAATTGTCAATACTTGTATGACTAAACCTCATACAAATATTCGTGCAAGGTCTAGTATTGAAATGGCCAATACAAATTATGATACAGAAAGTACTGATTCTAATATAAGTTCACCAAGGCGAAACCTTGAGTTATTGTAAAACTTAAATCTAATTTCCACTGTATTAATATTATATTTTATAAGTCTTATTGCTTAAATAAATGTTCTCTTCTTAATCATGTTAATTTCTATATCGTTACTTGGATTATACTCACATACTTCTTCTATTCCGTATGTTCCGTTTTAAAGGGGGGAGATGTTACATCCCTATTTTCACTGTCACATCACTATTTGTTAGAGTAAAATGCTGACTTGCAATTATTGCTGGTTTACCTAAATACGATATTATAAATCAGCAATAATTATGCTATAAATACGTAAGACTTTACTAAATTCGTTCAGTTGGTTATTCTCTAGCTAAACTGCTCCCCAGCTACGGACCTGGTTCTTGCCTGCCGGCTGGCTATCAGTGAAAGCTAAGGATACACTCCGGGTCTACTCTGCCCTTCGCTAGGGCTATCCGCGCCGTATAATCCAAGTCGCGTGTATAAGTTTTAAGTTTAAGTAGAAATTCTGTGTGTGTAAAAACTTTCAGTAAATAAATAGTCGTGAAATTTCAGTGCTGTGTTTTTTTTTATAAGTGCTGAAAAGGACTATCTAACAGCGCGTTTCCGATACCGCGATCGAACGCAGGAAGTTGCTAAAACGCGATGCAGCATCGATGCAGTCGAAATCGCCGATGCTAAAAATAGCTAGTGTGCGGCCCTTATACTTGCACATTTGTGATAAGCAGAATTTACAGTCGGTAATAGCTAGATCTTTAATCCTTTCTAATATTATAAACGCGAAAATTTGTGAGTGTTTCTGTATGTATGTTTGTTGCTCTTACACGCAAAATCTACTAAGCGGAGTTTGATGAAACTTTACAGTAATATAGCTTATACATCAGAATTATACAAAGGCTACTTTTTACTGCAATAATCGAGAATACGCCGGTGGAGCCGCGGGCGAAAGCTAGTATAAACTACAAAACAAATGCTTTTAGTTTATCAATACATCAAACCTGGAAAAGTGCGAGCTCAAGGGACTGCAATCTATTTTTCTCTTAAAGAGGTTTCTCGCTAAAACGTTGCTTCCACAGTTACAGGAGGAGTCTATCTCACTTATACCTAAAAGGTGCATAGAAATCGGCTAAAAAAGTACATCTAATGTTCAAGAAATGTGGTTGTTACAGTAGGTGGCTTACAATATTTAAAGTGCGAGACACATTTCGCTACATTTAGACAATATGCAAATATTTATAACGTAGAATATAATTTGTGAAAATGAAATCTTCATAAACTATTATTACTTAGAAAGTTAATTTGATAGAGTAGCAATCTCACTTGAAATTAGTGTAGCTTATACAAGCTTATGTTTCTCACATGCAGAGGTTTTAAGAGCTCCTAATGATGATGACGGGACTTTTTGAATACTCTCATTTTGACATTGTTACCACTTATTATAAGGAAGAACCTTAGTGGATGCTGTTTTCGTTGGAACCTCTTGATGGTTTAAATAGTGAGCACCGTGTTTTTGTAGCTGATGGAATGGATTACAAAAATACCTATGTTTATGAAGATCGTTGAAGAAGTCCATCGACCCTAAAACTATAAATATGAGTCAAATATACAACTAAACACCCGTAAAAATTCACAGGTGCACAAAGAAAAATCATTTCATTTTTATTAATCATAATTCTGGAACATTACCCACAAAGCGATGTAGAAAAGGCATAAAAACCCATAAAAAGTAAAACCTCGACTGCGTGGCTTTTTATATTTTAGCTATAGATTTTAACGGTGTTTAAGATGGATTGGAACATAAAGGAAATTAACGATTAAAACAAAGAATTATTGATGGTAATAACTTAAAAAACTAGGGATGTGGATATGATATTTCGGATCTGGATACGGATATGGATATAAGAATAAAGTTATATTGGATTCGGATACGGTTACGGATATCTAATTATTTTGGATTATCCGTAAGTTTCGGATAGTCTCGTTACGGATATTAAATTGAAGTAAAACATAAACACAAATAGTATAATGTAATAATTTTGATTCAGGATAAAGTTTCAGTGAAGTAGTGCCATTTTCGAAGAAAAGTTTTTAACACACTGTTTACATTTTGCAGAATCTACATAACTTACAAAACTGTCGAAAGATGTCGTTTTATTTAGACTCCGCCCTAATATGACACTATGCTAAACTATTCGAAACTTGAGAAACGGATACGGTTAAGGTTACAGATATATTTTTATTTCGGATATCCGATAGTTACGGTTACGGAGCTCCTTAACATCTCTAGTGGAAACCTCAATGACCACCGCATATGCAAGTTATATTTTTCTACTTATTTTTTCGATGGCAACTCTTATACAGTTATCTTCTAGACATAGGTTTCTCTTTAGAAAGGACGTCAGACGGGTTTAATAAGGGTTTGTTTGAAGTTTTCTTTCTCTTTGCAACGATGATGTTGTCTTGTTCGCTACACAATGGCCTTTTATTTCACTCAAAAAGAATTATTCAGAATTATTCTATTTGTCCGTCACTGCACCAATTGCAATAAAATTTTGTATGCAGAATTTTCTATTCTTGAGGAAAGACATTGGACACTTTTTATCGTGATAAAAGCCATAAACACGGGTGGAGAAATCTAGTATCATCGTTTATAAAAAAAAAAAAAAAAAAAAAAAAAAAACAGTATACCACTGTAGGTATACATATAAGTATTTGTCCTCCTCTCAAAATTTACCAATTTATATCATGATTATATCTCGTACCTTTTTAGATAAACATATAATTGTGTATGTTGACCCGAGGCCTCACAGCTCCTGTGATAATGTGAACCCAGCGCTTACTGAAGTCCTGTCACCCGGGGATATTGAATATTATGATGAGGGAAACTCATTTGTTTTGTGAAATTGTCCCCATTTGTATTTAATGTACACATGTGTATATACAGCTACGGTTTTTTTTAGGAAAGTGGATTGAAATGTGATGTTAAAGTTTTAGATGTTTTCTAGACGGAAATCGATACTATTAAATAATACTGAAGTGTCTGTTTCCAGTTTCAAATTGACAGTTTTTTGCTAATCTAACAGAGGTAAAAAAAAATGTTTTTGAATCTTTGTTCAACCTAATCTATAGAAAAGCTAGACTCATGTTGACGAGACTTTCAGTAGCATATAGCTGATTATATAAGGTATAATTTAGGGTACATTTGTTTTAGAGTAGCTTGTCCCCGAGTGACCTGGGGTTGCTGTTGGAAATGTACCACAACAAACACGTACAACACCGCGGGGCAGGCGAATGTTGAATGTATTAAAGTTTTTATTTATTGTTTTGTGGTACATTGCATGCAATCAAGAGATTGTTCACAGTTATAAGCAGAAAATAAATATTCTATTTTCGTAGTATAAAATGATTTTATAATCTTATAATTTATCCTAATTATTTTAACAAATAAAATACTTTTACAGATTCTATACGGAATTCAAAATGTTACACTTTCATACTCGTCGTGGTTAATGCAAAACCATGTAACAACGCTCACCTAAAAACAGAAAGTCTAGATATATTTAATTCACACTAATATAATAAACTAGCTTTCACAAGCGGCTCCGCCCGCGTGTAAATAATAATATGTTAATGCGGTAAAAAATCTTTTCTCGGACTCTAGGCTATCTCTAGGTACCAAATTTAAATGAAATCGATTCTCTAGTTTTTATAATATTAGTAAGGATTACAAAGTAACTGTTTATCTGTTACACTTTCACGGCTAAACCACTAAAACTACTTTTGATCTCGGCCCAGCTTGTATGTTGGTTATCGCGGTAAAAAGTAGCCTATGTCCTTTCTCGGACTCTAAGCTATTTAGGTACCAAATTTGATTGAAATCGGTTCTCCAGTTTTTATAATATTAGTTAGGATTACAAAGTAACTGTTTATCTATTACGCTTTCACGGCTAAACAACTAAAACTAGTTTTGATCTCGGCTCAAGATGTATGTTAGTTAAAAAGTAGCCTATGTCCTTTCTCAAGAGTCAATGTACATAATATGTTTATGGCAAATAAACTAAATTTAAATATGTGCAGCAGTTACCCGTGAAAACCGCTTTAAGTGGTTTAGCCGTAAAAGCATAATAGACAAACAGAGTTACTTTTTAATTCATAATATTAGGATGTATCTAAATAAATGTTCTTATGATTTCCTTGAAACTTTATACATTTTACAATGATACCAAACACGGCATATTTATCAAAAAAATTTTTTAAACAGTACCTCATGACCGCTAGAGGGCGCATACATTAGATTCTGTGACACGTCATATAGACTATAACAAGCGGCCGATCAAGACCCTTCTAAAGCAGGCACCACACTTCGCTATTCGCTATTCGTTATGCGGGTTATTCGCGCGCATACGGCGAAGTGTGGAGAGTATATTCGCCAATATTCGCTTTATTCGTACGCATCGAATAGCGAATCGCATATACGTCGACTTGTCGGTTTTTTGACACACTTCAAAGGACACGAATAAGGCGAATACACGCATCGACTGCCCACACCAAAGAGTATGTAACACTACGTTTGCCCACACTTCGGACGGGTAGTGAAGTGCCCTGTGCATAACTAACAACCATAGACTATAAAACAGTTTTTGAAATAGATAAATCAATTAAACGATTAAAATAACCTATCATATGATCATTATGATCAAAATAATTTGACTTCATTTAAGTATTGTTTCTATCAATTTAATAAAATAAAAAGGAAATTAAAATAATATGTTTCGTTCGTTCATTGACCATTAAAAATGACAATGCCCTGTGCATAACTAACAACCATAGACTATAAAACAGTTTTTGAAATAGAATAAATCGATGAAACGATTAAATTAGTTTATTATATGATCAAAATAATTAGACTTCATTTAAGTATTGTTTCTGTGAATTTCATAAAATAAAAAGGAAATTAAAAGAATATGTTTCGTTCGTTCGTATGGTTTCGTTTTGTTCACCATAAAAATGACAATGACACATCTCTACAACACACATATTTGCCTTATTTGATATACCAGTACGAAGTGTGGTGGCGTGTTTGTTGTTTGCGCGCATAACAAATATTCGGGCGAATACGGCGTAGACAAATAACGAATAGCGAATAACGAAGTGTGGTGCCTGCTTGACGATACCTTATTTGTCCGAGCTATATATCTCTATATAGTTATTGACCTATCTAAATATTAATAGAAATCATCATAGGAAGATTTCGTGACCTAAAATTAGTATTATTTATAACAAGACTATAAGTAAGATAACTGAGAGCAAAAGATTTTGTGAGGATAGTGGTGGTAATTGCACGTCTCACGAATTAATTATCGCCATCCACTGTTAAGATGAATCGTCTTTCGTTATTCTCATTTAGGATGCTTACATACCACGCAACTTTTGTTTTTAATTTCGAACAAAAAGTTTTGATAAACGTTTTTATTATTTTATCGATTTATAAAATTAAAGTTTGTATATTGGTTAATACTTTATTTATTTTTGTAAAATATGTATAATGCTCTTTGATTATTTCATTATTGAAACGTGTTTTAGTTAGATCGTGACGATACTGATAATGTAAATAATTTATGTTACAAATCACTTTAAGCACACTATATTTTTTGTTTGTGCAGATATCAGCCTGGATATCACCTAATTATGGTTATGCTGGACATGAACCGACCAAAACCCTCATGCCGTCTCAGGGTAATATATATATGAATACATATATTTAGGTAGGTAGTTCTAAAGAAGTGGAATCAGGTGTACCCTGGAAACAAAAGCCTTGGAAATCCGAAGTAGCTTGTATTCAGTGGGAACTAAGAAAGAATTAAAAGCAACTAAGAAATAATTTATTGTTAAACCTTTATTTGCCCCATAATAATCCCAACATTCTGACCAGAATTTTTGCTCAGATACTTCGATTTGCGCGAGTTTCATTTATCGTCTGGATACATTGGTAAATATGTTGGCTTGTTTGTAACCAGCCTAAATAAACATTAGGAGTATTCTTCATTTATACTGATTCAGAACAATTCTTAATTTGTCTGTCTATCTATTTAGCTCATCTTCTCTGAGTAGCCACATAACTCAATCTTGATACTCGTGTTAGGTGTTAATTAATGTGAGTGAAAAGATTTTGTACACGTAACGTAAATTGCCAGTTTTTGTGTGAAAACTTTTTGGTAACTTTTGTAAATCAGATTATAGGGTACGATATTGATTACAATGTAATATTCGTTTGAAATACTTTTTCACATGTAAAATTGATCAGAGAAGAAGCAAAGACCAAGTGAAATATATGTTTATATTATTGTATATATTATTTTATATGATATTCGAACCTGACCAAATGAGTGTGATATGTATCCCTAATCACTTCACACACTTCACTTCAAGGGTTATCTAAAAGTGCGACATAGTGACGACGTTGTTCCTCAAACAAATTGTTTTGAATTTTTTTTATATTCAGATTCATACCTTTTTTTTATTAGTTATTAATTAAATTTAAGTGAATATAAATTAACTCAGTTTTTTGGAATCCTCCTGGTTGCGGCAAAAAAACGTAATTAGCGTGTACAAAATTTGTAAACACACACAATGAGATTTGTAAAAACCTTACATATTAATTTGCTCTATTTGTCCGTCCGTTTAGTGATGAATTAAGAAATCTAAGTTTTATCACCCCTATTCATCACGTGGGTGTCGCATTTAGAGGCGAGTAACCAAGTTATGAATTATATATCCCATAACACAAGCTCTGCTTACTTTGGGACTAGATGATGTTGTGTGTAACTTGTCCAAATATTTATTTATTATTTATTTATTATTATTCTTTTGGCATTAGATTAAGTTGAAACGAATACTGTAGTAGGATATTTGTTATTACGATAATATATTTAATTGAATCTGTAAGGAATAATAAGCTTTACCAATTCTATTTATTTTTTTATAAATTATGAAGCACTTATAGCCAAGTGGAATTAGGTGATTGGGAAATATTCACCGATGATCGGTGATCGTTTGTGGCATGATAAGAGAGTTTTCGTGATTCGGAGGTCACGTTAAGTAGTCGGTCCCGGTTGTTATCATAAGATAACAGTCGTGAAGCTTAAATGGAGGATGGAACATCCAACGGCAAGACTACGTAGCCACAACCCTCTCCTGAAAAGTGAACTGGGCCCAGCAGTGAAACATTAGGGGTTGTTGATTATTTATAAATTAAATATCTTGTTTATTATCAGTACATAAAATAAAACTAATATTGCTACGCTCACTAGTTCATGTAATATTTACCTGAGGGCTCCATCATATATTCGCCATATAAGTGCCTGAATGGCACTCCGTACACGATGAATGACAATTTGATTTTCTGGTAGAGAAAATTTCCCGTGAATAGGGACTATCAATAAAGATTATTGTGTTATACGAACAAAATTGGGTATGAAGGGGAGGCCGTAAGAATAGGTACGGCCGCATCTGGGTTACGTAGGGCTTCAAAAAATGAGTCTCTTTTGGTGCAACATTAAAATAACAATTCTTCATTTTTCAAGAACTTTGATCTTTTGCAGTTTGTGAGCCATAATGAGATTTGATTGGCGATTGGGGTAAATAAGTTTTGATTTTTTTTTTAGAAAGTAGAATACTTATGTAGTAAAAAGTTTGTAAAAAAGTTTGTAGTCTATGTATGTCTGTATGAATGTTATTGAACTGGAAGCAAAGCTTGTACCGTGATAAGTTAGATTGACTAATAATATATTTTCAGATCACGCAAACATTCGGTCGGACCCGGGAATCGAAGCCGAATTGTCTTAATCTCATTTTGGAGTAAGTAATGGTTGTCAAAGAGTTTGTTAAAGTAAGCATAGATGTTTGTTTGTATAAGTTGTAACTGTTTTAGACTTTTGAGACTTTTACACATACATACATGTTTTTTACGAGTTTTATTTTACAAGGCTCAACCACTTTTTTAAATTAGTAGTAGTAGTAGACACATACGATTTCCATATCTTTTAAAAATACTTTACATTTGACAAAACAACCTATTAATACTGCGGTGATTTGGTGAATGTATGCGATGGTGTGAATTAAAATAATCCAATATTTCTATAACGAAGAAGTTCACCTCGAATTAAAATTACATGGGACTATTTACCGGCTACGTCAGAAGAAGGGTAACGTTCAACTCACTGTTCCCGCTGGATCACAAACAATTTATATTTACTTACCTAAGACTTCGTTCATAATTTGACATGATGCCTACAACATAGCACGCTTAGTGTCTTCGAATCTAAAAATTTTAATGCTAAATTGACATAAATTTTACGAAACATCGATGTATTAATACGATTTTTAACAAGTGTGTGCCACTTTTGGAAGAGGGTGGCTTTTTCAAATGTCAAATGTATTTTCTTGAAGAAGAATTAGTAATTAATTTTCACCTCTGCGTAACTTATTGTTTTAATTATATTTTTACTAGCTTTCGCCCGCATCTATTTTGGTTATCGCGGTAAAAAGTAGCCTATGTCCTTTCTCAGGTATTACACTACTTGGGTACAAAATTTCATCGAAATCGGAGCAATATTTTTTTAAATTTATCGCGAACTGATGAACGAGAACGATGAACGTACGAGTCAGATGCGGCGGAGGACTTTATTTTATTAACCGACTTCAAAGATTTCAAAGGTTCTCAATTCGTCGGAACCTTTTTTTTTTTTATGTATGTTCAGCGATAATTTCGTCGTTTATGAACCGATTTCAAAAAATCTTTTTGCATTGGAATAGGCATAGCTTACAGGTGGTCCCATCGTCACCATATCGGGATCTGATGATGGGATCCCAAGGAAATCGAGGGAACTCCTCAAATATCATAGGCACAATGTCGCGATTTGGGTACTCGGAATAGTTTTTCTTTGAAGTCGGTTCCTTTTTGTTAAAATTATATTAAGTAGTGATGATTAGAACTAAATATAGAAGCATTCGAAAAGCGCTGAAATACGCATATCATCTCCAACCTTAAGACATAGTGATATACGCGAACCCTTTCGAAATCGCACATTAAATTTAATGTACCGTTAAAATACCACTTCTTTTGCAATATATCTTGAGGTTTTTATTTTTCAGAAATAAAAAAATTAACGATATAGTACTCTGGTATAAATTGGCACAGACAAGCCAGCATCCATCCACTTAAGAGATTATCGTGAGTTTTATAAGGGTGTAAAGTGAGTTCTGAAATTTTATATCAATCTTATAACGTGGCGTGAAGCGTTTCAATTTTGTTAAATTTTCTTTGTTTTTTTTTGTTAACACTCATTGGGATATTGTAGTTTAACTTATTCTTAATTTATTTATTTAATTCACTACATACTACAGATTAACCTATTATATAGTTATATATGATAGGTTAATCAGGTACTCGTAAATAAAGGGCTTAAAATTAATTGCCAAGCTAATAACAGGTGAATATCCAAGGTTATATAGGTTTAAGTAATTGAATAGTGCACTTTAATGAGAATAATTATTGTATTCTTTTTTATGTAGTTTTTTAATCTACACAATGAATATACTAAATAGATTGTAAATATCTTTTTTATGGTTCCGTACCCAAGGGTAAAACGGATCCCTATTACTAAGACCGCTATCAGTTCATCTGTTAGTCTGTCACCAGATTGTATCTCATGATTGGAGTTTCACAGATCATCAACAAAAAGTAAAAAAACAGAATAAAATAAATGTCTAAGAAAGCTCTCATATAACAAATTTGATTTATTGTCGTTTTTTATACGCGTTTTTATATAAAGATTTTTTTTAAGTTTAGTATAGCCTTTTAGAAGAAAACGTAAGCTGTAGTTCAATCACTCTACCGTTTGTCGAGAAAACTATCAGCCGCACCAACTTTCGTTGCGCTGGCGCGCTGTCGTCCTAATACTTGTCGTGTATTTGTTTGTCGCTATGAGACGTAATCTTTTATGATGTATTGTGAAAGCACTAAAGGATTTCAAAGGAAATGGAATACACCTTTATTCCTCAAAGTGCGACTTCATATTACATAACATCCATCTTTTTTGTAGCCAGCGTCAGTCGACAACAAGGGGATGATCGCGGATTGCGCTCCGTGTACTATAAGTAAATATAAAAGGAAGTAAATTTATATTTCAAGTTGAAAGTTGTACTCAATTTTGAAATATAAGACGAGTGAGCTAGTGTTCGTGTAATATATAATACTAGTTTTTACCTGCGACTCTGCTCGCGTGTATGCTGGTTATCGAGGTAAATAGTAGCCAATGCTATGCCTTTGTCAAGAATCAACGTATCTCCATAAAAAATTACATTGAAATCGGTTCAGTGGTTTAGCTGTGGGACTGTAAGGACCACAGCACACTAGCTACTTTTAGCATCGGCGATCGGCGATTTTGCGACTGCATCGATGCTGCATCGTGTTTTAGCGACTTCCTGCGTTCGATCGCGGTATCGGAAACGCGCGTTTTAGCGACTGTTCAGGTGCCAAAACGATGCTACCGGCATTCGGATGTGTGCGGAGAGTAGCGTTCAGCTGCTGTGTCGCGCTTCTAAAAAGCGACTCAATCTCCGCGTTTGGCGTTTTTAAGTGTGCGGTGTAGAGCGTTCGGTCGCCGTATTTAGCTTCTAAAAAGCGACTAGTTGCCGATCGCCGATGCTAAAAGTAGCTAGTGTGCTGTGGCCCTAAAAGATATACAGACATAGTTAATTTCGGTTTTTAATAAAAATGTGGAAGTATTGGAATATGAATAAATGATTTAGTTTCAGATGTTGGTTATAAACAATGTTGAAATGAACTCATGTGACCTGAAACTGATGTCGAAACCATTATGCCTCCCTTAATTGTAATGTCATTGACCGGCTAATATCGATTTAGATAGTTGTTTATGTCTCACGCAACACACGCTGTAGAGGCAGGCAATTGACGGCACACGTGGAGAAAGAAATATATTATTTGGAAGACAATATAATACAGCCAAAGGCGTTAATTAGGTCAGTTAGATATTGGTCTCTATTTTCACTTCTTTTGGGGTTTTTAGACGGTCTTATTTTAGACAGAAACTGAGCTTGTCTTATGAAGACGTTTTTATTAGTTTCCCTTGTAGGTATGTTATGTGTTAACAGAACAGCTTTTGAAATGGTCTAAACTGATTTAAAATTTGTGTCTAAGTAATATTACTGTCAATAATCAATCGTTTTATTATCTTAAGTGGAAGCACTAGAAACTTTATATACATATAGCATAACAGATGTAACAATCATTCTGTATATTTATATTGTAAGATTCAGCAAAACCATATCACTATTTGATAGGACTGTACGTTTAAATCTACATAAATGCAATGAATTGGAAGACACTTAAACACCGACCTAAAAGGGTGTGACTGTATCGTTAACTTAACGTTATTGCTAATGTGTTAAGGTTTTACGTAAATTATTTAGAAGTCCCATCTGCCTATTCCTTGTATAGATCTTCTTACAGTGAAAATTTGTATGAGGGTATTTTCATACTGAAACATGTTATTTTGCAGAATGTTAAAATTTTTTGAAGAAATGGATTTTCAATTAAATCTAAAATTTATAAAGACAAGAGTATAAGTAAAAACCAGCCTCCAAAGCCAATACCAACTAATATCACTCAGTCACGTGATACAAACAAAATATTAGCCAATCAAACTAGAGAATAAAGGCGTCAGCGATTGCAGAATGAAAAACGTTCGGAACTTGGCTAGAGGTGCAAGTTCTAAAAAAAGTTGGGGATTTTATCATCAGTAGTTATTTGTGCAAGATGTTGAAACAGCTATCAATTTTAGAAAATAAAAGCGGAATAAGTGTACCTATATCATAAATTTCTGTGTCAGATTAGAAAATATTAAAGACTTAACACTATTTTACCATAACCACTTTTTCAATATTTATTTTAACCAGAGATCGTCTCGAGCAGTATATAACTTGAATTTAAATTGTACGGAATTATCATTTAAGTCATATTAAGGTATTCCGAATTTCACTGTATTGTCTTGTCCAGTTCTATCCTTAGCGTACTATGTTTTTAAGACGCTGAGTGCAGCCAATGACCTTGAGCAATGGATACGCCCCTTTTTAGGGTTCCGTAGCCAAATGGCAAAAAACGGAACCCTTATAGATTCGTCAAATCTGTCTGTCTGTCTGTCTGTCTGTCTGTCTGTCTGTCTGTCTGTCTGTCTGTCTGTCCGTCCGTATGTCACAGCCAATTATTTCCGAAACTATAAGAGCTATACTGTTGAAATTTGATCAGTCGATGTATTCTGTGAACCGCATTAAGATTTTTACATAAAAAAGAAAAAAAACAATACATTTTGGGGGTCTCCATACTTGGAACTGAAACTCAAAAATTTTTTTTTCATCAAACCTATACGTGTGGGGTATCTATGGATAGGTGTTCAAAAATGATGTTGAGGTTTCTAATATCATTTTTTTCTAAACTGAATAGTTTGCGTGAGAGACACTTCCAAAGTGGAAAAATGTGTGTCCCCCCCCCTCTAACTTCTAAAATAAGAGAGTGATAAAACTAAAAAAAATATATGTTGTACATTAACATGCAAACTACTAACGAAAATTGGTTTGAACGAGATCTAGTGAGTAGTTTTTTTTTTAATCCCTACTTATTATTATAAATGCGAAAGTACCTCTGTCTGTCTGTCTGTTACGCTTTCACGCCTAAACCACTGTATCGATTTTGATGAAATTCGGTATGATGATAGAACTGAACTTGGGAAAGGACATAGGCTACTTTTTACTGCAATAATCGAGACACAAAGACCAAAGCTAGGTGATTATAAAAATACATAAATCGAAGATGTCAAAATGTATCACTGTTTACCTCCTGTCAAAACTTCACAGGTTGCTAGGAATAACACACTTGCATGGCAACCATAATGATAGTTTGTAAATGACATATAGACCAGTAGACCAGAGTAGATAATTTTTGAAAACAAATAAAATTATAGTAGGATGAAACCTATTGGAAAAGGAGGAGAATATTATAAAAATGAAAGGAAAAATAATTTACGGGCGATCTGAGGTCGGGAAGGGGTAGGGAGGGAGGTTTTCGGGTCCTTTAACCGGGGCGTGAAAAAGCATCTCACTAAGCCGCCATAGTGTGGGCCGCCATACATTATTGTCCGCATTCGCAGCAAGTGTGGTAGCCCCGACCCTTGGATTCTGCTCATGCTTTCCATCAGGCAGGGTAGAGTCAGATTGGATGGCTAAATATATACAACAAAGGGTAAAAAACGGTTTATCTCGATTTCCAGCAAAACTACAAGGAAAATAGTTAAATGGCAAAGTTGTAGGTAATTAAAAGATCTACAACTTTTTAGGGTTCCGAAGTTTATGACTTCGAACCCTTATAGATATGTCATGTCCGTCTGTCCATCCGTCCGTCCGTCCGTCCTCGACTTGTCGTCCAAACAGTAAGTGCTAGAAAGATGAAACTTTGCATGAATATGTATTGTAATTACGTCGACAAAGTGCTACAATAAAATTATGAAATATATTTTTATTTAGGGTACCTCCCCTACACGTAAAGTGGGGATGTTTTTTTTTCTCACGGCTACCCCATCATGTAGGGTATCATTATATAGGTCTTTTAAAAACATTACAGGTTTGTTAAGACGATTTTTTGATTTAGGTATCCGTTTGCGAGAAATTCCACTTTAAAGGCAAACTTTTTGTAAAAACAGGCCGTCCCGCCCGCCGAAAAATTTGTGATAGTGGTCCATATAATGAACTTTAAATGAAAACTATAACGAATTAGATGACTTTGTTAGTTCTGGAGTTATAGAGGCTTAACTTTTACAATGCGCTTACTTGGAAAAGTCATACAAAATCAACGCATTAATACGTAAACATAACAATTATCACACACTTGGCCGATTTTTTATAATATCATTGATCAAAACACTATTATTAAAACATCGATCAAAGTTACAACTAACTACAAGAATTGTTATATGATGTTACCTGCTGATACGGAACCCTTCATGGGCGAGTCCGACTCGCACTTGGCCGCTTTTTTATTGTTCGATAAAGCAGCGCCGCTTTTGAGACGCGGTTCGTTATCGGTACTACTACAGTCTCCGAGAACTAATATTCGTCTTTGAATTTGCACTCTGCTTTTAACACAGGGCCTTAGAATATTTTAGATAGGGCAAAATAAAAATGCTATCGTAATGGTATGATAAAAAAAGTCATGTGGCACTCGGAGACTGCCGCGGTAAAGCTATTGCATAGCATTTTTTATCAACTTATGCAATTTAATTATTTATTTATTTTTTATTTATGTAGTATTTTTTTATTTAATGTTAATCCAAGTTTACAAAACAATATACACTGTCTTTTTACCAACATACATTCTAACAATATTATTGCCAAACAATACAGTCATAGTATATAATATGAAACTATTCTGAACGCGACGATACCGTCAGAGCTCAGCGAGTATGTGATTTGTGTATGATGCAAAACTACATTCTGCGGTCCATCTCCTTCAGAGCTATTTTCCAATAGTCTTCTTTTGCTGTAAATAAATAGTCCATGAATTGTTAGTTACAGTTCTTACCTTGGAACTTCAGAACATTGAACGTTTTGTGAGAATTCCACATTTTGCAACCTGTGATTAAATAATAGTACTTATTTAATTTAATATCTTTATTGCTTAATTATTATGATGATAATATTATGCGGTTAGATACACTATCAAAAATGACTATGCATAAAATAAGGCCATCATTATGATACATTGTGTAACTAAAATGGCAGAGTCTACGACTTTTGTAAGTCTATGTATGTTACGTTCTTCAAGACTAAAGCTGGAAACACATTATCGGACGCGGCTGACGGACGCGGCTAACAGCCGCGACTGTAAATTGTACATTATTTTATTAAAACATTAATAGAGTGCCTTGGTAATATATTTTTATTCAATGTATTAAAATATTGACTCAGTAATATACATATTTATGATAATAAATTGATTTTAGTGGAAAAATAAGTGTGCACAGTCTCGTCAGTCTGTCTTGTGCCAGATTTCTGTCGGACGTCCGGACGCTCAAGGTCAGTCTGTCCATGACTTACGTCCGATAGTTTGCACAGCTCAGTGTATGTTCATACTCTAGATCACGGCTATCAGCCGCGTCCATTAGCCGCTTCCGATAATGTGTCTCTAGCTTAAGCTTGTTCCACTACACAGTCGACAGTTTTTAGGGTTATGAAACTACATTACGTCTTTGTAAGGATATCTAGTTAAATAATATTACATGTCAATCAAATTATAAGTTTATTAATAAAATAAATTATTCTTACCTTACAGCCTCCATCATAATATGATTTTGTTTTTTAGATTTATCAGCTAAATATAGCGCGCGAGTCGAGCGACATAGGTCCGTTTAGCAGGGCGCCTCAGCGCTCACTGTCGTTCTCCATAGGAGTGACAGAGAAAAAGCGCTTGAAATAGAAGGGCGTAAGTGCCGAACCACAAAATTCGTTATTTTTTGTAAAAGTTGCAATTTTTCCAAAACTCAAAGTTAACCATTTCCTTCAGTTACATATGATACACAATTTTACTTAATTTCATTTACATTACTTAAAGCACAACTGTGTAAAGTCAAAATTTAACTATTTTCAGAGGCTACTTTGATTATTTTTTTTATCGAGTGAAGTTTTTCAAATCGTGTTTTGGAAATAACCACTATGTGAGGAATATGTTCAATTATAAAGACATTGATTTTGGTAATGATATGAGCGATAGGTTTTTATACAAACGATCTTTATTTACCTCTATTTTGGTTTTCAGCCCCTTAATCTCATCTGCAGAATAAGACTGCTTGCTGCAAGTAGGTATTAACTACAGCTGTATCTAGCACTTCCAACACAAAGCGTAAGGTAAACTCATTACCAGTACTCTCACTGTTGCAGGTTGGCGGGCAATTATCTCACTCCAAAGACGTAGATTAAATTTCTGTTTCATTCAGAAGCGACTTAAAATTTTTCCTCCTCGAAGCCCAAGGTCTCTATAGGATTTTTTTGATAGGTGCTTTGTTTTTTAACTGCCTTGGTGGTGCAGTCGTAGCATATGCGACTGTTGTATTTGAGGTCTCGGGTTCGATTCTTGGTCGGACGAAATGTTTGTGTATGATCTACAAGTATTTATTTTGGAAGTTTGGGTTTCCTAATATCCATAATATAAGCTCTGCTTACTTATGGGTAGATGGGGTTGTGTGTCTGATGTCCGAATATTCATTTACTCAATGTAATTCAATCATCTTAAATCAATCAATCAAATAAAATCTTCAATCATCGTTACGCAAAAAACAGAGTATTTTATAAATCCGAAAAAATATTAAAAAGGCACCTAGTATATTTTTAATACACCTTCACTTCTTAATAATTCATTTAATCACCATGAGATTAGACCTTTTAGTTCCAATCACCTCGTAAAAGTGCTCATTATGTTGTTGACTTCACGAAACAAAAATTCACAAAAAAAAATTTTAAGATTATAAACTTTAATTTCATGTATTTACTTTACTTCTGAAATCTTAGCTTTCACTATATTTGAACCATTAATCGAAGTAATCGTAATTTATCGATTACTTCACTATATTTGAACCATTAATTGTAAAGAAAAATACTGAAATCATGTTTTCCTTTCTGCGTAATCTGCTTAATCTATGCTTGTACTCATTATGCATTCAGGAAAGCGGGTTTGATAAATATTTCGCGCCCTCCTGATCGTTTTTGACATCTTTATGAGGCAAAAGCGACCACTAAGTACTACCAAGTGACTCTGCTTTTAAATGACTGTGATCTAATTCTTTGGTGGTTGGTAAGAGAGGAATTTTTATTAAGGAGTCGATTTATTACTTTGCTTTTGCATTTCATCAATCTGCAATATTATTAAAGATGAAATTGATAAATAAAAACGTCATATGTAATCATATGTGTTGAGTCATTTCCCTGTCTCTCTCTCTCTCTCTCTCTGCGGTGTGCTTTGGGAGTGACATAATATGTCCTACAGTGGTACTGCAACGGGTTGATGTTTATTATGGAAATAGCTTCTTTTTTAAAACGACAGCTACCGTATTAGAGGAATATATATATCCTGCGTCGCGCCGGACTTAGATAAATGAAACGGACACAAAGAACACCTAGACTGTTGCCCCATGTGAGATTTGAACCCGTAACCCAGGACACTTAGTGCAATAGAAAGCGGCGTGCGACCACTTAAAGCAATAGGCCAAACGTACAGTTTGAGCAGCGTGCAGCAGCAAACATGTTTGAGAAAATTCTGCACTTACAGGATAGTTTGTTGATGTCTAACTTTGTCTCTGTTTATTTTCAAGAGTTTTAAAGACTTCAGATGTTCTTGTAACGATGACTTCATAAAAAATTTTGATGGATAAAAGATAAGACAAGTAAAATCATTTTTTATTGTAAACACACTTGTAGTAAAAATCTTTGTTAATATTTTTTTCAAATTAGTGTATTGTCATCGGTCCTCGATAAATCTACAAGGTTTGAACGAAATCTGGCCGTTTAAAATGGAGTCGGTTACAAACACACAAACATACAGGCGTGTAATAAAGTACGCTTGGGTAATATTCTGTTAATTTTAATATTAAATCTAACTAATATTTTTAAACGAGCAATTCTTATATATATTTACAGGGCGCGAGCGAAACCGCGGGCATCTGCTAGTATATTTATATATACGTGATCTCGGAAACGGCTCTAACAATTTCGCTGAAGTTTGATATTTCGAGGTTTTTTTGAGTGAAAAATCGATAAAGATTAGTTTTATGTTTGGGAAAACGCAAATTATCGAGTTTTCGTAAGTTTTTCTTGATAACTCTTACTGCGACATCTATACTACTTTTTTAGTAATACTTGGTGGTTACTCCAACACAGCAACACTCCACTACTACGGTTACTTGAGATAATGTAATTGGCGTTATCTATACAAATAAAATTGGAGTGTCTGTTTGTAATATCAAATGAACACAGAATATTCGGCACTGACATAAAAAAGGCAATTATTAAATTTTTTGTCTGTCTGTCTGTCTTTTTGTTCTGGACCGATTTTGACGAGACTTTCACTGACAGAAAGCTTATGACCTAAGGAGTTAATTAAGCTAATTTGTATCAGACTAGCTTCGCTCCGTGGCGTTACTCGCGATTTACAACAATAACCGCGGGTAACACCGCGGGACTCAGCTAGTCAAACAATAAATATGATAACTGAGCAGAGCTCTGTCGCCAATGTACTGAAGCTTATTAGAGTAAAATTCTACATTTGAGCAGAAAATGGCCGATGCTGGACATTTTTTCAATTAATGTTTTTTTTATTTCAAGTAATGTACAAGTGCACAAATGGATGACTTAAATACTAAGAAATTTTATACAGAAAATTTTCCAAATGGACACCCCATCCTAAACTAGGCAGGTGGAAACCTGTCTGTATCTTAGGAAAAAGTATCCAAATTCTTTCAAATTATAATGACACATAAATTAACAAAAATTAAACATTGAACATACATGGACCCTAATAACTTTAACGACTTTTAGAGAAATCTTTGTATAGACGACCTAAGAAATGACTGCTTCACTATGACTTACTACTAATTAAATAAAAAAATGCGCCCAAACAAAATATATTAAGTTGCAGCAAAAAAAAAGAAAGGTTTTCGTTTCTACGATTAATTATGCGGCATTAACCCCGTTTACCGTTTTATCTAAACCATATCTTCGCAAGTGTCAGCAGTGGGATGTGCGTGGGGTTTCTTTTATCTTAGGTCCTGTTTCCTTCGCCCACAAAAATGATTTTTGTAAGGCTTGTCTCAATTCCCTTTGTGTGCTGATATAGCTAGTTATACAGAAGTAGATCGACATTACTCGTAGTATGGTCCTACATGTTTTTTTCAATATCATTTATCTTTTATATACGTATATTAGCTTATGCACGTGGCTCTGCCCACATGCATATAGGTTATAGTCGTTAAAAGTAGCCGGTACTTCCTCAAGAATCAAAGTTTCATTAAAATTAGTACTTCATGTTAGCCGTGAAAGCGTAACCGACGTTACTCTCGAATTTCTAACATGGGTATGTAAGTATACATATCTAAGGTTTCCAAAAACACTACAACGCTAATAGTAGCCGTTAGTTTAATAATTATTTACTACAATGCTAATAGTAGCCGTTAGTTCAATCATTATTTACTACAACGCTAATAGTAGCCGTTAGTTTAATAATTATTTACTGCAATGCTAATAGTAGCCGTTAGTTTAATAATTATTTACTGTTGCAGTATTGTGGTGCCTAAGGTACACCATATTGCCCGAGAGCTGGTAGTCATTCGGGAGTAGGTGCTTGAGGTAATTTGAAAATTATCAGATAAATACGGGAATGCAGAACTTGCTGGACGTGGACATGCTAACGGTGTGCAATATGTGCACATAACAAAACTAATATTTGAACAGAATCAACTGTATTAGGATATTATGGAACCAGTTTCCGACCAATTTTTAGAATGCGTTAAACACCTACTCCAAAATGTCAACTTACTCTCCCACCATATGATTTCAGTTCTTTAGAGTCCTATACACTTTACTACACACTACATCCCATACAATACCCGATTAAAGTAACTAAAACTAGATTTTCATAAAAGAGGATTATTCTTGACCTTGGATTATTCTTCGTATTTATGAGGTCCTTTCGTTTTCCATTGCTGGAATTTTTAGGGTTTGGTAATACATAATTCAACAGAAAACACACCCCTATTAAGACGATCACCTGTAGGTTCTAAGACGGAGATAGATTAAGTGAGTTTATCACGTACGACGGTGCACGAGGTTGCTATTTGTTATCATCAACGTTTTATTTGATACTGTTGTTGAATTTAAACTCTGTTTGTTTTTTTCTTTCTATGTGTCTGTCCACACTGTAGTTATTTACCCGTATAAACACTACGTTCTTTTTAGGATTTAATTAAAAAAAATATCATTATTTAAAATTCAAAAACAAATAATCACTTCGATAAATAGTTATCTAAGTCATGGTTCATTTTCTATTGCCAATTTAATGGTTTAAACCAACGTATTTCAAGAAAGTTCTTGCTAATTACATTTATAAATAGCTTTATAAATAAATTTTCTTGAAACTGCGTAGATTTTTAGTTTTAAAGTTGATTAGATTAAGTTGTCTTAATAAGATTTAGAAATGGACTATTTTTATGTAAATGATAAATGTAAAGAAATTAATAATGATTATAAACGTTCATAAAAAAAGTAATTTGGCACATTGCAAGGTTCACAACTCCATAAAAAGGTAGATATAATATTGTGTTATAAAGGAGTGGTTTAATTAAGGAGTTAATTTGCTTGGAACTGTTTTCCCTTTATGACTTACTACAATTCTGTGTAATACTAGCCGGGTCCCGCAGTGTTACCCCAGGTTAATGTTGAAAATCGCGAGCGAATCACAACGATTGTCAAGGATGTTTGTATGACAACCGAGATCGACATCAATCATCATCAACAACCCATGATGTCTTGCTTGCTGGGCTCGAGTTTCTTCTCAGGAGAAGGTTAAGTCCACACGTCCCTTCGCTGGCCGGGTGCGGTTTGGGGACTGGCAAGACTGCCGTTAACGGTCACCCATCCAGGTGTTCACCGAGCCCGCGCCGTCGATACTTACTTTTCTTCTTTACATTACATTACAATCTGCTTGAGGCAAATTTAATGCCAAATGGCATTTTCTGCCAGTCAACCTTTAGATAGTTCAGTAAGAAGAATGGTAGGTGCACGTGTATTATGAAATAAAATGTCAATAAACCCATCAATATAAGATAATAATTAACTTATGAAATACGTAAATAAATATTTATACACTTTGTTTAAGTATTTATTCACAAATAAAATATATAAATTAATATTTGAAGCGATGAAATTATTACTTAGTTACAAACTCGACTACGTCATAAACAGACTTAAAAAATTATACGGACGTAGAGAACTTTCACAGTACGTTGACATCTTCTTAAATCTCCCGAAGCAAGAAGGATTTCGAGTTTAGACAGTAATGGCTATGACAGCGAAGTCTTGGTTAGACGCGAGCTATTAATCAAACGCGAAGGGCGTGAAACTCGATGATACATGGGCCATTAAACATGAGATTTTGATAATTGGAAGCGGTAGCGCAAGTGGCAGCGTACACGAATGTGCTTGAGGTCTCGGGCTCGATTGCCATGTCGTACCTAATGATTGTATGATCTGCAAATATTTATTTCGGAGTTTGCTTTTTTTTCTATGTATGATGTGTATGTATTTACAAAAAAATATATATAATAATATGTATTTCTATCAGTTGTCTAGTACCCATAGAACAATCTCTGCTTGGTTTGGGACTAGATGGTGTGTGTCAGATGTCCGAAATATTGAATTAACAGTTATTTATTTATTTATAGTACACTAAAAGAGATAATACTAGATTTTTTGTCTCAACTAGAATGCAACGAAGTCTTTATTGGCATAAAGATTTTATTTGCATTTTTGTTTTTTATCTTTAAATATATTTCATGGCATCAGATTAAAATTCATTTCTTATTTTTTCATGGTCTTTTGAATAAAAATTTCACTAAGAACATAAAATTTAGATATTAAAGAGGGATTTCCCACTAAAATCATTTCCATTTGTCGTCACCTTGACATGTTTAAATATAACGATGTTTTTCTGGCCCCAAATGATTATCGCAGTGTACAAATGGCCGACGCTGCATCTGACACCACGAAAAATGCTACATTTCTTCCAAGTGGGAGTGATTTATTGCACATTTAAATAGTCATTACAGCTATTTCATCTGTAAGGCTTGTAAGATTTAACGGCACTATCAAAATACATGTTATAAAAATGTCTAAGGATCAATAGCATACAATATACGTATAGCCTAAGCGTAGACTTGGATCAATAGTAAATAAACTAAATGTGGAAGTTGTCAATTTCTATCAATTAATGTCAGGCTCCCTGGTGTTCATCTACTCCACCTACATAACATATTTCTATATAAAGAATCATACTTCATCAACAGCCTTCAACACTGCTGGACATAGGCCTCTCCTTAGAAAGGAGGTTTTTATTATTATTTTATTCAATGACTGTTATTTGTGAACAGTTTGAAACATTTTTTGTTGTACTCGAGCCTGGTCGTATTTAAAATTTAAGGGATTTTGTCGAGTAAATGAATGAAAAATATATTTTTTTAAACAAAATCCTGCTTGATGAAAAGGCAAAAGTCTTGTATCAAAAGCTTTTATAAACGATAGACCCTATATTTTTGGAGTATTCTTTACTAAAACTAAAAAAATATAATATTTTTTTATTTTTTGATAGTAAAGAATTCACATTATTCTATTTTCTTGAACTAACACGCACAACAAATTAATATTCTGCGTAGAACGTTCCCAAGTACTAAAACACTTAAAATTATATAGACGTGGACATATTTACAGAGGCAAGACAAACAATATTAAAATACCGCTTATCGCACAGTTTATTACATATTCTTGAGATTATTGCTTAAAATATGTAGGTCTAAAGTATACAAGTCCCAGCCGGTGCTAAAATTAGCATAACACTTATAACAGCAGTTTGTCCCAAACAATGTTTTAGAATAAATCAGATTCAATATGGTATACATATAAAACTTTTGACGGAGGTTCTATCTAAGAGATATAGTTTTTTTCAAACTATATTACAGAAAAAGGAAAATTTCTTTTTGAAGAATATTGGCAAGAACTTGAAATATAGAAGGTGTTTTCAGCAAAAAAAATAATACTAGCCATGACCATGACTTTTTGGATAACTTGCCCAAAGAAACAACGTTTCTAGATGTACTTGAAAATATAGTTTACATAAAACTCTGGTTCCTATGTAAAGAGGATTGGTAGTTTTATAAGAAAAGTTGAATTTTGAAATTCAATTAGATAAATATCTTTTTGGGAAATAACCCGGTACGACAGTGTAAATCTAAAACAATAGTTTCGCTAATTGTCTTGGCATACACATTATGTATTTAAGAAGCGACTTTAGATAGTATTATTTTGTTTTAAAAACACAACTTATATGGGAATATGTCCTATTTAACGGGCGACCTTATAAACATTGAGGAATCGAACACAAAGAAGACCCAACAATTAATGAATCGCTCAAATTATTGTCCACTATGGGGATCGAACTGACCTCCCACCTTTCACAATACCTATTGGTCAAACTAACATTATTGAGATGTTTTTTTACTATCGAAGAATATCCTAATAAAACAATATAGATGTTGGAGTGCAGAATTAATGGGTAATTGAGGAAATAAAGGTCGAGGTGCCTGACCTTTCCAACTGTTCACAAGCCTTACTTGAAGATATAAACTACTCCAATTTGTATTCCAAGGGCAACATATTGTAAGACCCTCGGAATGAGGAGAGTATTTCAAATTTAGTTTTGTATAACAACTTTTATTGGATATGACTATTTTAGTATATCAAGTGTCCCGGATTCAAATCTTAGGACGGACCAAATGTTTGTGAGGTCTATAGATAATGATACGGTAAAAAACATTATCAAAATTTAACGTCTAAACTGTCACATTATAGTGCATTACCCGCCTAAAATCCGATAGAGGTGTCAACTTAGAAAGCTAACATGACATTTACCACAGATAAAATCTTATACGCAGTACCTGACCTGACGTCCATAAAGTTTTTCTTTAATAGAATCTATCATAAAACAATCTCAGAAATACGAACTTTGAAATTTGATAGTAACTAAGCTTTTTCTCAACATTTGTTTGTATTTAAATAAGTTGAGTATTTAAAATCTATGTCAAAAAAATCATAAAGGGAAATGGATTTATTTTTAGTTCCAAGATCAACATTTACTGAGCGTTATGGTGGTTCGTTGAAGGTTAATAGCTAAAAAAATTAAAGGCAAGTTAAACTATTGTTTTACAGACATTAGAATATTAACTGACCATTCAGGACTGTTCCAAGTGGTCGTCGTCGAGGCGTCCAAAGACATTTGAACTTTCACGTCTGTCTGTTTGTTTGTCACTGCTATTGATCACAGTATTCAGGAGTTGCAGTAGTGGATGTATGAGACGGATTATAGCCCTCGACATTACTTCTTACACTACCGCCTAATTGCTTACCCCACGTTATTTGAAATAAAGTATGTACTTATGACCTTATGCTTATTAGTTATCCTTAATTCACGGTAGTTTGCAAACGTTTTACATAATCTGCCGAACAAGCAAGATTAAACAAGTGTTCCCTTCGAAAACAGCAATGGATAAACCCATTTTCAGGTGATAATAAGTATAACGCAGAGTACAATCATAAATTGAACTCAGTTAAACTCATAAATAAAAATTGATAAGCTCGTTCAGGGAAAAGAAAAAGACAAAATACATTTTATTTGCTGTTATAATAAACTCATATTTCATACTGTGTCATGATAATCTGTAGAAATACAGAACATTTTGTTGCTCTGTTCATTAAAGGATCGAGAGATTTATGGGCTTTATTCGTATTGTACACATACATACGGTGCACGCAGAAAATCTAAAGTTAATAGTAAATAAATGTGTTCAAACTAATTAGAGATGCCTTTGTCTAGCTGTGGACTGCGATAGGCAGATGATGATGATGAAACTTTGTGATGATGAAAATTAAAGTGTCAGTTTGAAATATTAAATGAACCGGTGTTTACTAAATTATTATAAAAATGTTGTCTGTCTGTTTGTTTCAGGTAATGTCTGAAACGTCTCAACTAGTTTTGACTGGACTTTCACTGGAAGAAAGCTGATGACATCACGAATAATTTAGGCTTATGTTCTTCAGACTAGCTTTGCTTCCCTGCGTTACTCGCGATTTATAACAATAACCTCAGGACTCAGCTAGTTACTGAATAAAATTAATGTGTTTGTTTGTTTGTTTATTTCAATTATCAGTTTTTCACAAAATGTATATGATAGTCTATGCGGTTTTTACATAAAAAAATAATAGTTTTATAAACTAAACAAACACGCTTTTAAACTAAAAGGTAGAAAATATTTTTAATGTAAAAAGCGTGGGGCGACGTTATTGAAATATTTTTAGAAAGCACCCCACGCTTTGTTACATTAAAATTATTTTCTACTTTTTAGTTTAAAAGCGTGTTTCTTTAGTTTTTTAAAACTATTTTTTTTGTTTAAACATTTTTTTTTCAAATTATTGTATTGTCATCGGTCCTCGATAAATCTACAAAGTTTGAACGAAACCTGTCCGTTTAAAGTGGGTTAAAATCGCGCCCAAAGGAGTTGGTTACAAACATACAAACAAACATACAGGTGAAGTTTGCTTCACCTGTATGTTTGCGGTGCGAAGCTGATTTTCACACGCTTTTTATATTAGTATAAAAAGCGTGTGAAAATCAGCTTCGCACCACGGTGTTACCCGTTACCCGTGTTGTCGTAAAAGTTTAAGGGCGGGACTTAGCTTGTTTATTTACATACTTAGCTGTACGATAAACTACAAACATTTGTTTATAGTGAGTAATTTCAATATTAGTTAAAAAGTATTAGTCAAAACATATATGTTTATATAAGTAAATTGAAAATTCATACGAAATTTTAATAAAATATAGGTTTTTAAACCCATTTCATCTAATGTAATTAATTATGTGGCGTGTTCTGCCAAATACAATTTCATCATCAGCCCATCACATTCCACTGCTGGACACTCTCCAATTGCACGCTACTTGGTTTGATCCCCGGCTTCAATACAATTTAAATGTGAAATATTTATCGCAATATCAGAGATAATACTGTTGTACCACGAAAAAACTAAAACAAACACTAAAGTTTAAAAATGAAAACGAAATAATAGTTTTTTATTTTTTTAAATATTTTAAATATTAATTACTCTCATCAGTCTCTTGTATATGTCAACGTAAAATTGTAAATACCGCTACATTACAAACTATCTATCGAGATAGATTATAATCTAAAGGTGTTTACAATTTCACGGTGACATATACATTGTTAATTGAAGCATTCAAGATCACAGGGAGTATATGGGTAAAGAATTTATTTTCCCAAAAAATAATTTACATTTCACTTCCATGAGAATATTTTTCGTACTTAATACATAAAACATAGCACACACTACAGCAATCGAACAATAAAACAAGCCAAAAATGCAATTTAAACAGTTAACGGTTACAACCATAAGATTACCACTTCGATACCAACAAAATGCAAGATTCAATTTATGCGGGTACCCAATTTATGTACAACCAGAAATGAAAATAAGAATATACCGTCGCACATGTAGCAAGGAAGCGGACTTTGATTATAAACATGTCTAGATAGAGAGTTCGAGCGTCTAAACGTCCAAAAAAATAGTATTTAACAGTAAGAGACTAAGCTCGTCGCGTCCGATCAGTGGCGTTACTGTCATTGTACGGTAAACACGTATTGAGTGGCGTATAAAAATGACGTTTTGCATGATAAAAGTGTGCAGGAATTACTTTGGACAATTTAAATCAACAAAAAAAATTACCTATCATCGGTAAGTAAACTTTAAATGACTATATTGTAAAGAAACAATTAAATTAACTCGGTGAAATTTTATCAAAAGTTCGACCACCATTTTGACGGAAAGTTTACAGGGTAGCCTGTTAATTGAATTTAAATTTCCCATGTGAGTGTTAGCCAATTTACAAATTGTTCAATCATGATCGAAAAAGTATATTTCGAGAATTCAAGCCAATTCAACTTAACTATAGTGCTGGATAATACATATCATATATTATGTTTATAAAGTATATTTTTTTAAATCTAAGGTGGTAGATATTGTTTATTTTATTTAAAATCTGATATGCGTGTCGATTTTGCCGCTCCATGGATGCTAATAATGAAAGTAAGTGTTTGTTTGTTTGAACGCGCTAATCTCCGGAATTTCTGAACCGATTCTGAAAATTATTTTACTAATCGGAAGCTACATTTCTCTGAGTTCTTAACGAGAACGATATAAAAACATGATTTTGAGAAATTGCGGGGAACATCTAGTTAAAAATATAGTAATTAAATTAAATATAATTTGTTGATATTAACCAAATTGTTGTTAAGTATTAAGAATAGATAAGCTTTAATAGCAATTCCCTTTTTCACCAACATATATTTTACCTAGTAACTCAAAAGCAAAAACTCTAATACATATTGACTGACTTTAAATTTAATACAAATTACAATTCTCAAAATCAATACACAATCATTTTCCCTCCTTTTATGGAAAACATTCAAGGGCTGGTATCACTCAGAACGCTTCCACGTCATGCGCGCGCCCGTAGGCAAAGCTTGCATGTGTGTGTAATACGCACACAAGCCCTTCAAATCTGGCCTGTTGTTTTTATTGCGAATGCAGCGCAACACTCCACCTAGACATGTATATAATCAAAGGAAGCGGACTCGTGGTCACAATACAGTTGTGAACACAGTAGTAGTACTTTATTTCAGGCCAATGAGATATTTTCTATAACATGTTTTTAAAGTTATAAAAACTAAAAGAGTTGGCATTCCTGAGTTCTTTGGGTGATTTATTAAAAAGTTACACTCCCTAGTATAGCATTGTTTTTTGGACTAGTATCACAAATATAGCCTTCTAAATAACATCCGAACAAGATTAAATTCGCACTCTTTTAAGAAATAATCTTGTTATTTGGTGATCTAAAGTTTTCAAAGATAAATCATTGTCTACGTGAGGGTCTCGGGCTGTTGTTTGGTCTAACGAGTTCTTCAGACGATCTTATTACGGGTCGTATTGGTCACGTGCAGGGAAAGTTAACAACTTGTCGTGTTTATCGACAGAAACAGTCGACATTCAATAAATAATAATATAAATAAAATGGACTGTCAGCAAACGAAACGACTTCATTTAACAAAATTTTAAGATCTTAGATAATAATGTTTAGGTATTGAAGGCTTCCAAGTTTTAAGTTTTTAGCAATATGACTGCCACATTGGTCTAGTGGTTAGCGTATGTGGCTGCCAATCTAGAGGTCTCGGGTTCGATTCCCGAGTCGTACCAAATGTTTGTATGATCTGCAAATATTTGTTTCGGAGTTAGGGTGTTTTTCTATGTAAAATATGTATGTACAAAAAAAGTATGTATATATTTATATCAGTTGTCTAGTACCCATAGTACAAGCGCTGCTTAATTAGGGACAAGATGATGTTGTGTGTCAGATATCTGAATAAATTATTTATGTCCGAAATATTTATCATCATTTTAATTTTTTTTCAACATCACTATCATCATCGCTACATGTTATTTTCTACTGTATATCCTTCGCCGCGTGTGTCTGTCTGTTTGCATATAAATAAATCCCTATTTATTCCCTATTAATATTATAAATGCGAAAGTAACTCTGTCTGTCTGTCTGTCTGTTACGCTTTCACGCCTAAAACACTGAACCGATTTTGATGAAATTTGGTATGAAGATAGAACTGAACTTGGGAAAGGACATAGGCTACTTTTTACTGCAATAATCGAGATACAAAGGCCAAAGCCAAGTTTATAAAAATACATAAATCGTAGATGTCAAAATGTATCACTGTTTACCTCCTGTCAAAACTTTACAGGTTGCTAGGCATAACAAACTTGCATGGCAACCATAATGATAGTTTGTAAATGACATATAGACCAGTAGACCAGGGTAGATAAGTGAAAACAAATAAAATTATAGTATTATAGTAGGATGAAACCTATTGGAAAAGTAGGAGAATATTATAAAAATGAAAGGAAAAATAATTTACGGGCGATCTGAGGTCGGGAAGGGGTAGGGGGGAGGTTTTCGGGCCCTTTAAGCGGGGCGTGAAAAAGCATCTCTCTATGCCGCCATAGTGTGGGCCGCCATACATTATTGTCTGCATTCGCAGCAAGTGTGGTAGCCCCGACTCTTGGATTTTGCTCATGCTTTCCATCAGGCAGGGTAGAGTCACTTTGCCATGATGGTTCGCTGGTCGGTCCGGCTGGAGACCCCACGTGCTGGCTTTGACCCGGTGTAGTCGCTTCGGCCGGTCATCAGCGAATGGGCAGTAAGGCAGCACGGGACCCTTACCTTCCGACTGACACAGGTTCTTTCCGGGCATGGTTGCTTCGGAATGTACCTGCACTCGGTCGCCAGGAGGGAATTGAGTTCTGCCTGCCACCATTGTGACTGCAGTGAGGATTCGGCTCATCACACGCTGGCGGTCTGCCCCGAATGGGCAACGCAGCGCCGGGCCCTCACTGCAGTCATCGGAGAGGATCTCTCACTGCCGGCCATCGTTCGTTCCATGACCGGCAGCGAGAGCTCATTTACCGCAGTCGCAACCTTCTGCAAGGACGTAATCACGCAGAAGGAGGCGTCGGAGAAGGCCCGGGAGGAGGACATCCAATCGGACCTGATTCGCCGCCGGCGAACCGGGCGACGGAGGCGTGAACATCTGCGTCTCATGCCGCCTTGAGTGTGGCCGCGAGTAGACCGGACGGGTTTTCCCTTCACCCTCATTATGTGACCAGCCGCGAGGGGTCGGCGTCGGTGTGTGCCGGACGCCGCCTAAGAGAGGGTCGTCGTATCGAGACGGTGCCCGCATCAGGAGCGGGCAGGCGCTGGAGAAGTTCAGAAGGAGATCCCACCGTGGACTTCTCCTTCTTCTAAACGGAGAAGCGCGGAGAGGGCACACTGTGTGGTTTTTATACACGTAAAGTGGGGATGTTTTTTTTTTCTCGCGGCTACCCCATCAAGTGGGGTATCATTATATAGGTCTTTTAAAAACATTACAGGGTTGTTAAGACGATTTTTTGATTTAGGTATCTGTTTGCGAGAAATTCCACTTTAAAGGCCACTTTTTTGCAAAAACCGTCCGTCCGTCCCCCCTCTTAAAGCTAAACGGCCGGCTCAAAAAATCTGGCAAAAATCGTGATAGTGGTCCATATAAAGAACTTTAAATGAAAACTATAACAAATTAGATGACTTTGTTTGTTCAGGAGTTATAGAGGCTTAACTTCTACAATGTGCTTACTTGGAAAACGTCATACAAAATTAACGCTTTAATACATAAACATAACAATTATCTATTGGATACAATTTCTAATCCACGTACCATTATGGGTGACTGAGGAATCCTTTCCTGTGCGTGGCTTGACACGCACTTGGCCGATTTTTTATTTACACTTTTTTTCACATAACCTCAAATTATATGTGAAAAATTCAAAAAACCAAGTTCTTGGTTTTTTATTTTTATCTTTTACAAATAAAATTATTTTTAACGAAGTTTCGTGAAAACTTACCTTTTTATGTCCCGAATACACTGCAATTTATTTGATTTGAAATATTTATTTTTTCACCCTATTTTGACATATCAAAAATTCACCCGTCAAAATATCTACTTTTTTCAAAAAATTGGGGTGTTTTCTGTTTGATGAAATCTCTACTTTCCGATGGTGTAATCCCTACTTCCCTACTAATATTATAAATGCGAAAGTAACTCTGTCTGTCTGTCTGTTACGCCTTCACGCCTAAACCACTGAACCGATTTTGATGAAATTTGGTATGAAGATAGAGCTCAATTTGGGAAAGGACATAGGATACTTTTTATCGCGAAAATAAAGGTAGAAGGGTTTGAAATAGGGGACGAATATTTTGTCGAAATTCCTTATTATCAAACAAAAAATCATGTAAGATTGTTTAATCTACCTTTACCGTGTCGCGCGATATATACGAATTCCACGCGGGCGAAGCCGCGGGAGGAAAGCTAGTATAAAATATATTGAAAAAGCACTTCACCGGTTTAAATGACATAGAAAATAGGCTACTTATTAGTGCGGTAAACGACATTGACGATTGAACAGCCACGGGCGAAAGCTAACAGTTTATATAATTTATATTGACAGGGTTTTTGTTCTACTCTGTACCCTTTACTGGTATACCTCTAAGTTTTGTTAGTAGCTGTAGAGTACCTAACTCACACAACCTCGCCTGCGTTTCCTATTGTCGGTGACATTATTATAACAGCGTGTAAAAAAGGTTATGGAGAACTAATCTCAAAATGTAGACTGAGCCCAAGATGCTGTCCGGGACTTCTAAAGGGAACACTTCTTTTATATATTATTTTTATTAAAGTAACTGTATACGCCGTGCACGCAATCTGAAACAAAGCATTAGTAACATTAAATATCAAAACGAATTTTCTCTCCAAAGGAATAAATTCACCCCTAGCTTTCGTTACGATTGACTCTCTGCTCGGTTTTAGCGTGAATTTATATAGCTAAAGCCTATAGCCTACCTCGATAACTAAGTTGTATTATTTCTGAACAATATTTCAAATCGGACTGGTACTTCCTGAGATTAGCACATTCAACCAAACAAAGTCGTTAGCTTTATCATATTAGTATGGATTATTTTAAACTAGCTTTCCTCCCGCGGCTTCGCCCGCGTGGAATTCGTATATATCGCGCGACACGGTAAAGGTAGATTAAACAATCTTACATGATTTTTTGTTTGATAATAAGGAATTTCGACAAAATATTCGTCCCCTATTTCAAACCCTTCTACCTTTATTTTCGCGATAAAAAGTATCCTATGTCCTTTCCCAAATTGAGCTCTATCTTCATACCAAATTTCATCAAAATCGGTTCAGTGGTTTAGGCGTGAAGGCGTAACAGACAGACAGACAGAGTTACTTTCGCATTTATAATATTAGTAGGGATTACACCATCGGAAAGTAGAGATTTCATCAAACAGAAAACACCCCAATTTTTTGAAAAAAGTAGATATTTTGACGGGTGAATTTTTGATATGTCAAAATAGGGTGAAAAAATAAATATTTCAAATCAAATAAATTGCAGTGTATTCGGGACATAAAAAGGTAAGTTTTCACGAAACTTCGTTAAAAATAATTTTATTTGTAAAAGATAAAAATAAAAAACCAAGAACTTGGTTTTTTGAATTTTTCACATATAATTTGAGGTTATGTGAAAAAAAGTGTAAATAAAAAATCGGCCAAGTGCGTGTCAAGCCACGCACAGGAAAGGATTCCTCAGTCACCCATAATGGTACGTGGATTAGAAATTGTATCCAATAGATAATTGTTATGTTTATGTATTAAAGCGTTAATTTTGTATGACGTTTTCCAAGTAAGCACATTGTAGAAGTTAAGCCTCTATAACTCCTGAACAAACAAAGTCATCTAATTTGTTATAGTTTTCATTTAAAGTTCTTTATATGGACCACTATCACGATTTTTGCCAGATTTTTTGAGCCGGCCGTTTAGCTTTAAGAGGGGGGACGGACGGACGGTTTTTGCAAAAAAGTGGCCTTTAAAGTGGAATTTCTCGCAAACAGATACCTAAATCAAAAAATCGTCTTAACAACCCTGTAATGTTTTTAAAAGACCTATATAATGATACCCCACTTGATGGGGTAGCCGCGAGAAAAAAAAAACATCCCCACTTTACGTGTATAAAAACCACACAGTGTGCCCTCTCCGCGCTTCTCCGTTTAGAAGAAGGAGAAGTCCACGGTGGGATCTCCTTCTGAACTTCTCCAGCGCCTGCCCGCTCCTGATGCGGGCACCGTCTCGATACGACGACCCTCTCTTAGGCGGCGTCCGGCACACACCGACGCCGACCCCTCGCGGCTGGTCACATAATGAGGGTGAAGGGAAAACCCGTCCGGTCTACTCGCGGCCACACTCAAGGCGGCATGAGACGCAGATGTTCACGCCTCCGTCGCCCGGTTCGCCGGCGGCGAATCAGGTCCGATTGGATGTCCTCCTCCCGGGCCTTCTCCGACGCCTCCTTCTGCGTGATTACGTCCTTGCAGAAGGTTGCGACTGCGGTAAATGAGCTCTCGCTGCCGGTCATGGAACGAACGATGGCCGGCAGTGAGAGATCCTCTCCGATGACTGCAGTGAGGGCCCGGCGCTGCGTTGCCCATTCGGGGCAGACCGCCAGCGTGTGATGAGCCGAATCCTCACTGCAGTCACAATGGTGGCAGGCAGAACTCAATTCCCTCCTGGCGACCGAGTGCAGGTACATTCCGAAGCAACCATGCCCGGAAAGAACCTGTGTCAGTCGGAAGGTAAGGGTCCCGTGCTGCCTTACTGCCCATTCGCTGATGACCGGCCGAAGCGACTACACCGGGTCAAAGCCAGCACGTGGGGTCTCCAGCCGGACCGACCAGCGAACCATCATGGCAAAGTGACTCTACCCTGCCTGATGGAAAGCATGAGCAAAATCCAAGAGTCGGGGCTACCACACTTGCTGCGAATGCAGACAATAATGTATGGCGGCCCACACTATGGCGGCATAGAGAGATGCTTTTTCACGCCCCGCTTAAAGGGCCCGAAAACCTCCCCCCTACCCCTTCCCGACCTCAGATCGCCCGTAAATTATTTTTCCTTTCATTTTTATAATATTCTCCTACTTTTCCAATAGGTTTCATCCTACTATAATACTATAATTTTATTTGTTTTCACTTATCTACCCTGGTCTACTGGTCTATATGTCATTTACAAACTATCATTATGGTTGCCATGCAAGTTTGTTATGCCTAGCAACCTGTAAAGTTTTGACAGGAGGTAAACAGTGATACATTTTGACATCTACGATTTATGTATTTTTATAAACTTGGCTTTGGCCTTTGTATCTCGATTATTGCAGTAAAAAGTAGCCTATGTCCTTTCCCAAGTTCAGTTCTATCTTCATACCAAATTTCATCAAAATCGGTTCAGTGTTTTAGGCGTGAAAGCGTAACAGACAGACAGACAGACAGAGTTACTTTCGCATTTATAATATTAATAGGGATTAATAAAATTTTAAAAGAAAAATAAAATAAAAAAAAGGTTACTTACGGTATCTAATCATCTAATGGTTTGGTTTGATCTCAAGACCTAGCAGAGTGTTAGTGTAGATTTTTCGTTACTTATCAGTTATCAACGAATAAATGCGGTGGCCGGGACCTAAATCGTCTTCCCCTTTTTTGTCTGTGTTGAACTCTCCTGGATACCACAATGGTTAAATCGGAATCGAAAAATTAGTCTGTAAGGTACTTGTGTATTCATAACGTAACTACAGCGTTGCGTCCTTTACCATAAAAAAATCGGCTAAGCGCGTGTCAGGCCACGCACAGGAAAGGGTTCCTCAGTCACCCATAATGGTACGTGGATTGGAAATCGTATCCAATGGATAATTGTTCTGTTTACGTATTAATGCGTTAATTTTGTATGACATTTTCTAAGTAAGCTCATTTTTTTTCAAATCAAATCAAACCATTTTATTTCAAATAAACCATACAACGGCACTTTTGAAACATCAAGTAGTCAGTCAGTAGTCTGTTCCAATTCGTAGATCCTATGGAGAAGACAAGAAACTCCATGGAGACTCTTTTCCAACATTGTTTTTACAATTTTTGGTTACATTGTTTGAGGCATTTTATTAAATGTGAGGACAATGTAACGATGCTGATATTTACACAGGTATTGTCCATAAATAATTAAACAATAAATAGACGTTGTGAAATGACCAGCCCCGACTGGCGGCGCCCGTATCACGAGCATGACCTATGCACCAGCCATCGTCCAGTTCAACCATATCGTAGGGAGCCGAACGACCTACTACACACGCCACCGCCAGCAGGGCTTTTGAGTGAGCATGACATACTCACAACCTCCAGTCAACAAACAAACTTATGCTACTAGTGACTACAAAGTGCTCACATGTACAATTCAAAATGTTCGCAGTTATACAATAATAAAACTATTTATAAATATGCTACTCTTTGAGAGTGCGATAAATATTTGGAACATGTCAATAAAAAGTAACTTATTATGCAATAATGTTAATAACAAAAATAATAATAATAATAGAAATGTCAAACAACAAGATACAATTAAAATATCAATAATACGTACATGTCAGAAATATGGTTATCCAATGTCAAAAAAAAGAAATAAAAATATAAGAATGTCAATCATTAAGATAAAATTAACATATGCCAGAAATACAAACTAACTTCAAACTAACTTCTAAATAATTTGAGAATTAATCATGTGACTGTGGAGCAGGACCAGCATTAAGCCAAGCATTCTTGTCGGCAATGTAATCCTCTAATTTGTAATAAGCTTGCTTACATAGTGTGCGCTTTACAACATTTTTTAATCGTTTCTCTGTTAAATCTAGTATGTTTTGAGATATTTTATTATAAAATTTAATACAGTACCCCATAAAAGATGTATGAACTTTTAAGAGTCTAAAACGTGGTTGAATTAATTTATCTTTATTCCTAGTATTATGTATTCCTAGTATAGTATATACCCATGTCTATCACATCTTTGATTGAAGAGATGTTAATTTTTTCGAACATACATAAATGTACTGACAATTGTAAAAGTTGTAACAGTTAAGCCTCCATAACTCCTGAACCAACAAACTTATCTGATCCATTATAGTTTTCCTTTAAAGTTCATTATATGGACCACTATCACGAATTTTCCCAGAATTTTTGAGCCAGCCGTTTAGCTTTTAGAGGGGGGGGGGACGCCCTGTTTTTACAAAAAAGTGGCTTTTAAAGTGAAATTTCTCGCAAACGGATACCTAAATCAAAAAATCGTCTTAGAAACCCTGTATTGTTTTTAAAAGACCTATCTAATGATACCCCACATGATAGGGTAGCCGCAAGAAAAAAAAACATCCCCACGTTACGTGTAGGGGAGGTACCCCAAATAAAAATATTTTTCATAATTTTATTGTAGCACTTTGTCGGCGTAATTACAATACATATTCATGCAAAGTTTCATCTCTCTAGCACTTACCGTTTGGACGGTAAGTCGAGGACGGACGGACGGACGGACGGACGGACGGACGGATGGACGGACGGACGGACGGACGGACAGACGGACATGACGAATCTATAAGGGTTCGAAGTGATGAACTTCGGAACCCTAAAAAGTAAATATTGTTTGATAAGTAATGTTGAAGTGAAACACATGAAAATTTTTGGATTCAGTACATTTTGCTCATACCTAAACACAGTATAAAACACGTTTGTCTCACATTATTACAATTCAGCTAACCTAGCAACTAAGCCAAATTAAGTTGTTGTGTAACTAAAGCAAATTTCTAAAAGTTCTCTTCAAGCCGGTTCATTCCAACAAAAAGAGCACACAGAAAACTCGAAGAAAGTTTTTTACTAACTTGAAATGAAGTACTTTTTTGTATAAGTTGAGTTCTTGAAACTACATTTTCAAAGCAATAAAAGGAACAATTACGAAACAGTACATTATCTTTTGCTCACGGCTTCGCTTGTGTGAATGTAGTTTGACATTCAAGTTTTTCGGCACACAAGGTATTATAGGTTTTGTGTTTTTCCAGAGAATAGTTTGTAATTTAGAGTATTATTAACACCAATGAACAGAACAGAACAATTCATAAGGTACGGATAATTACTTGTACCTACATGGATAAAAGTATATTAATCACAACAGTTTCTGGCTGAGATAAAAACAGAGAAATGTTTCCTACATCTAAGAGAATTATTTTCATGATTGTATTAGGTTTATTTTTTAAAATAAAGTTATTTCTACGATCTTTTCCTGTGCCTGTTGCAATTTTCTTCACACCAAATCAAGAATGATTGACTTACAAAATTCATCCACACTTTCTCATTTATAAATAGCTCTAGCTTTTTTCATACTGCTGCTGCTACTGGATGCTGTTAGATTTTTCTTACAAGAAATTCTGAATAACAGTAAAATGGAATGCCCAAACCAATGAAAGTTGGTAGTGACTCACACCGTGCTTGCAGAGTTGTTTGCTGGAAGTCGAAAGTATTGTCTTCAAAGATACTGACAACTAGTTCAATCTTCTAATTCAGTTCACCCTCAGGGTTGCAGAGATCCGATGCCAGTCGCGTCATGGATAAACTGAAATGCAGGTAAAACCGGTTGAACTCGCCGAGCCTAAATAGTAGTACAGTATGTAAAATTTAGAAACATATTGACACGACTGCCTCTACGGGGGTCTCGGGCTCGATTCCCGATTCGGACCAAATGTTTGTGTAATCCGCAAATATTAGTTTCGGAGTTAGGGTGTTTTCAATGTATAATATGTACCTATGTATTTACCAAAGAAAAACATTAAGAATCTGCTTAGTTTAGAACTAGATAGAGTTGTGTGTAAGATGTCCAAAAAAACATTTAATGTATTTATAATAATTTTAATGATTCAGACGTAAGAACAAGTAATTTTTTACGTTTAGTAAATAGTAACGTAATAATAAATTAAAGACAAAAACGGAGAGATTTTCAAATCGAGCAATTTCAATTTTGTTAGGTTATAATGAATGGCTTACATACAATATCCATTACAGTCCCATAGAATCAAGACATCACATCGTAAGATCGCATGTGTGAGGATCATTTCCTCTGCTTCTTTAATCTCCTATTTCCTGTGGGATGCCGCAACCACTTGCAATATTCACTCAGATGTGAAAAGCCGAGTGCTCTGAACTTTGAAATGAAGGTTACATTTATATAGCCAATGGCTACTTTTGGTATTGTCCTCTTTTATGATGGAATACGTTATTAGATTTACGAAAAGTGACTGGAATATTTGATACGTAAATTTAGTTTGTCTTCCTTTGAATATTTCTAATAAATTATTAATTACCTGAGTCCTGCGGTGTTACTCTCATGCAGGGAAATCTTTGTGGAATAATTTCTGTCTTTGTCAGATCTTGTTTAATGCATATTATGTAACTTTAATCATTTTAGGGTTCCGTAGTTTATGACTAAAAACTGACTGACTTTAAATGACTATAAAAATATTTTTCGTGATTTTATTGTAGCACTTTGTCGACGTAATTACAGCACATATTTATGCAACGTTTCATCTTTCTAGCACTTACCGTTTGGATGGCAAGTCAACATGATGAATCTATAAGGGTTCCGAGTCATAAACTTCGGAACCCTAAAAAGATCGTAAGTGTTGTAGAAAAGTGTTGCAGAGGCGACGGAAATCTGGAAACGTTGTGGAGAACACCGAAGGCAAAAGATCGTGCGGTCGTTCTCCAACAAGATGGACCGATCAAGTGAAGGACTCGTAGACCTCTAAATTCTACTCGGTTGTGAGAGACGCGCTGGACAGCAACCGGTGGAGGAAGATCATCCGCTCCAGATGCATCCCTGAAGCTGACCACGGTCCTCAGACATGAGGAACCGACTTCAGAGAGAGTTATAGAAAATATTAAAGTTTTTTTTAGTGCAAGTTTAGAAGCGAAAACATTTTTCTGTTCCGATATAAATAAAAACAGTTCATGTGTAGTTGTTTCACCACAAACCAAACCGTCTGTAAAAGTTCAGTAGTGCCCTAAATAAGCAAGTGAAAAATGTGTTCATAGTCACGAAGGGCCTTTGGGCTAACCATAATAATATTGTGAGTGCGAGTGTGAGTTTTTCCTCTAATGAGGGAGAAGTATAGGTGTTATTCATTACCGCCTTACCATTACAAAAGATTGAATGGTGTGTTTTTCTTGAAGAAGTTTCTTGTACGAAGAAACAAGGAGATAAGAATTATTTAGAAAAAAGTACCAACATTTTAGGGTTGCATGTTTTTGTGCACAAAGTCAAAAAAATAATTAATTAATAACCCAGTTAACTAATTAAGATTATCTGATAATAATTATCGTTCAAATTATTATTATATTGCTTTCAACGTGAAGTTCAGAACATCAGCATCAAAACTATTGCATTAAACTCGTTTTCTGGTACGCTTTTATAATATTAATAATAACAATATATCGCTTTATTATACACCAGAATAATTACATACAATGGTAGCTTAATCTAGGAGGTACAAGTGGCGGCCTTATCGCTCGAAGGCAATCTCTTACAGGCAACCATGATTAATCACTAGATGTAATTTCACACCCATAAAGTATGTTTTGTATAAAACTTATGAGGGATCGTATCAGGAATGATGTGATCCGGCAGGGAACTAAGGTCATCCACATATCCCAACGGATTAGTAAGCTAAAGTTGCAGTGGGCTAACCAGAATAGTCGCAGAAATGACAAATTTTGGGGCAGAAAGTGGAGTGGAAACCGCGTCTCGGCAAACGTTGTAGTCGGATGCGCACAGACCAGGTGGAGTGACGACTTAAGCAAGATGGCTGCAAGGAAATGGATACGAGAAGCCCAAAACCAAATCGATCAGAGTGGCCTATATCCAGCAGTGGTCCACAATAGGCTGGCTGATGACAAAGAAAGCATATGATCACCAAACAACATGATTCAATCGTTGTCGTTATCACTTACTGAATAGGATATTCACCTAAACAATGTCTTGAGGATAAACGGCTCATGACTATAATATGAATATTGATTCAATAAGTAGATATTATGAGCATCAGAGGCTATTTGCGTCGGCTTCCACGAACTGGTACGAAACCGAACCTTGTCCTTTACTATGTAATTTCCTTTAAACCGATACTTGAATAAACAGTACCTTAAAAATATACCAAGTTTATGTCTAATATCAGGGTTCTTTATAGGATACTACTGTTTTTGTAAGAATTTTTATTAGGTATCGTGTTTCTGAGTCAAGTTATTTGTTACCGTGCTGTGGTCTGAGAAGTTTTAAGAACATCTATACAAAAAAATTTTTGTTTTTTACTAAATGCATAAAATATGAAAGTCTAAAGGGTACTTAAGCGCGAGTATGTCTATGAAATAAGCCACTAAAAGAATGTTTTGTCTCTTACGACTAATCTCTTTCTGGAACGCCTGGATCGAATTCAACGTGACTTTCGTTGGCAGATGGCTTATAACATAAGGAGTAAATAAAATACGAGTGCTTTTTACGGTACTGCTTCAACATATAGTACCACGAAAAATACAATCAATATACAATCCTGTTTTCCAAGCCGGAGGTAATGGGTTCAATAATTACCCAGAACCAATATTTGTGTGGTGATCACAATCCTTTGTTCCATGATTATCAATATCGTAAGATAACACTTCAGCATTGAGCCTGCATATCCCACCGATTCCCTATTTACTCAAATGGCATGCGTGCCACACGACAACTATACCAAAATGTAACTTTACGAGATAAAGAAAATAAAAATAAGTACTAAGTTTCATTAAAAGTCTAGACAGTTAATAGTAGCACATGTGTTAGGTACTGGGTACTGCAGTGAACTTTATTTCTCGCAATAAAATGTGGTGGATGTAGATTGCATTTAATATTGGCTAGTTAAAACAAAAGACCTTCTATTGAACTCTGTTAATTTATAAGCTACCCGTTTATGACTATTGACAAGTCGATAAATAGTCAATTAATGGTGACGATGGTGACGAAGTATCGGCATTTTATAAAGATCGATATTAATTAAATGTGATGTAAAATTATGAACATTGTTGAATGGTGAACGATCACGGATAATTTGATGCCGGGTTAAGAATTCAGACGGACGATGTCTTATGACACCGCCATGGCTCACTGCATCGACCGTCGAACTCCCCTCTCGAAACCCGAATTGGGCGTCCGACAGATCGCAGCCCATCTCGCATAGGTGCCGGACGATGCAGGCAGAGAGCACCCTCGCAAACAGTTTACCCGTTTCTTTATTTCGATGGGTTTGTTTCGTTGGGAAGGATAAGAGCTTACCGTGATAACTGACGTAAATTCGGACAGAGAAGTGTGTAAAACTAATTTACTGTAAAATTAAACTCTCTTCTGGCCTTGTGAGCAATATTCGATTTAACAGCCGTTAACCCTACAATACTATGATCAATAAACTAAATGTCAATAAAACGGCACGTGTAAACGATGTCGAGTTGTCATAACGTTGGTGCTCGAGGAATTGTATTAACTGTCCCGGACACGTGTCTCAGAAGACCATATAAATGTAAAGTAATTTTCAATTATCCGTGCGATTGTAGGTTTATAGTACAAATAATTGTGTTAAGAGCACTTAGATTTCAAATATCAACCATACTTTTTTATTTTACTAAAAGGTTTTCCCACAGCTCGTAGATAAAAAATACAAAACATTAAGTGTTATTTATACTAAAGCCTTACACACTTGCCAATTACGGGTTAACCAACATTCACCAAATAGCCACACTTCTATTTAAAACATACTCAGTTACTTATATCAGGACAATCAAACAAGGCATCATCAAGTGGAAGAAACGCTAGCACAAATTCTTGGGACTCCCTGACTACCCTTTTGTGATTTCATGATCCCGTATCTAAGTGAACTCATTAAGTCATGTTGTATGTCAAAATCTGGTACCGCTTTTAAAAAGTAATTCTCTCTGCAAATTTTATTCAGTAGCGTGTTTCCTCCTATGTTGGTTTTAGACTTTATTTTGTTATCTTTGACATTTTATGAGGCACACTTATTGACATACGTGTGACAAGTTCCTTGCAATCAAGTCTATTTTTTGCCAAATTGTAAACTCGTGACTCCTTTTAAAAATGAAACATACTATAGATTGCTATTCAATTTGCTATTCAACACTACTATATTCTATTCTATATATTCTATAATAATGAATATTCTATATGGTGATGATGTTGTTTTTGTCTCGGATGATATGGAAGACCTCCAGAGAAGCTTTTATCTATGGGTGCAAGCACTGGAAACAAATGGACTGAGAATTAGCAGAAAGAAGACGGAACATATCTCGTGCGTTTTCGATAATACCACTGACCCCTATTCTATCAAGTTTTCAATAGGAAGTACAGCTATATCTACGGTGACGCAATTTAAATATCTGGGCTCAATACTGAGCGGTGACGGTAGGATTGATCATGATGTTGTTCATAAAATTGCAAGTGGATGCATGAAGTGGAGTCAACTCACAGGCGTAATGTGTGGTAGTAAAATGCCTCTGAAAGTTAAAGTATACGATACTGTATGGTTCAGAATGCTTGGCGACCAATAATTAGCATTTTAACAAACTTTACGCTGCAGAAATGCGCATGTTACGCTGGTTAGCGGGTGTCACACTACTTGACAAGATCCGTAATGAATACATCAGAGGGAGTTTTGGGGTTGCCGCGATAGTCGATAAGGTGAAAAAGAAACGCTTGAGATAGTACGGTCACGTCTTAAGACGCCCGGACGATCATATGGTGAAGCTTGCCCTAGACTTGCCAATAACGAGACGGTCGCGTTTGAGACCGTTCGCCAAATGGTGGACGACGACGAAGGAAGGCTGACCCCAAGTAAATGGGATAAAGTCTAGAAGGGTTCTTCCTTCTAGACCTCGTTGTAGTATCTTCTTCTTCTGAAGAAGAAGAAGATACTACAACCTGAACAAACGTATATACGTTTGTTCAGGTTGTAGCATCTAAAAAAGTAGTAGCTAAAAACATGAGTATAGTCATATGACTATACTCATGTTTTTAGCTGTAAAAGGGACTTATTCGTGATACAATTAATAAGGTTACGATACCTTCTATTATACTTTCCGACGTTTCAAACAGGTTATAACGCTTGTAGTCATGGGTAGACATTTCCTTCAAAAAACATGATTATGCGTAAAAAGTTTCGAAAGTCTAAAAACATATATCTTCCTATAATTAGTTATAATTACAACAAGTCTAGATACATTTATTCAATTTATATGAAGCTTATGATGTGTGTCACTTTGTAACCTACAGTCAGCAACGGATTTCTAATTTAAAATAATCTATTTCTTATTCTCGATGAAAAATATGAAATAGAATTCAATACGCTAATTGAATGGTTCAACAAACAATAAACAATAGAAAACAAGATGAATAATGTAGGCATAATTAACCGCATATCGAACTTAAGACTAATGGAGGTTGACTGTGGAGGTTTTCTATTCCAGGATTCAGGATTTTAGTATTTATATGAATACCACGAAAGTCCTATAACTGAGCTATAATCAGCATAATCTTCTTCGTCTACTCCAAAATTATTTTTTGTATTGATTTATGGCTTAGTTAAAAAACAATTGCAAATAGTATAAAATAAGTTTATATATAGACATAACAGCTCTAAGTTTAGTAGTAAAAAGAAAATAGTACATTTAAATATTTGTTTATGTTTAATCTTCATTATATGAGTGGGTAAGTACTCAGCTCTGTTCAAACAACACTTGAACATGTCGCTCGCACGAATTAAAGCTTAAATAAAGATATATTGTCTTGTTTTATTTGCTGACGCTTCCGTGAAACAATTGTTTGCTCAGTGATATACAACCGTAGGAATTCGAGAAAGCCTTATTAATGACTGCAAGGGAATTGGGCCACTAATTTCTGAATGACATAATTTGTCTTATACACAACTTCGTTGGCGTGATCCTCTGACGTACCTACTACTCATTATGTAGCAATTATAGAGTTAGGTAAACCTTTATTTTAGATGACGATATGAATTGTTTAGTGGTCTATGGCGTCGACACGCCGTTTTCGTGCGTTGAGTGTTGTGGGTTCAAATTTCACATGGGACGACAATCATCAACAACCCTTAACGTCCCACTGCTGGGCTCAGGTCTCCTCTCAAGAGAGGGTTAAGGCCATACGTCCCCACGCTGGCCGAGTGCGGGTTGGGGACAGGCAAGACACGTTGTGGCTACGTAATCTTGCCGTTGGTAGTTTTTAAGCCGCCCGAAGGCCTCCAACTAAGCTTCACGACTGCTATCTTATGATAACAACCGGGACCGACTGCTTAACGTGACCTCCGAATCACGGAAACGCTCATTACATATAATGCCACAAACGGTCACCCATCTAGGTCCGACCGCGCCGTCGTTGCTTACCCTTGGTGATTGTTTCCAATCACTTAAGGCCACTCGGCTATGAGCGCTTCGACAATACTTCGTGTTATTCACAAATATTGTTCGGAATCTGAGTGTTTTTTGTATCTATATATAATATATATGAAATAAGTGTGACACCCACGACACAGGAAATATCCCTAAAGCGGGAGTTGTCTTCTTAGAGAGAAAATCAAAACTTGTCTTTGAAGTCGGAAGACCATGTTTTAGCATAATTAAAGCGGTTTGATCAGTATATTTTGAGTGGTACCAATGAATCTTATACTATAGCCTACTATAGCCTTACTTCAAAACAGTCTATGTTGAGCAATTCTTTCGTCGCTCTTCATGAGTTAACCAGAGTATAATCCCCTTCTTGAGCTTACCCTGGACCGGGGAGAGGGCAATGAACTTATGGGTGTCGTGTTCCTCCAACACAAAGGCAGGATCCACCAGTCGAGGTGATCATGCCTGGTGGGCCACTGCCCAACAGTTGAAGTCGAACAGTGGAAGTCGCCACAAACTTGTGTTGTGTATTTACCTTATATTTCCAAAGCAAGAATCAAAAATCAAATTCTATATTATGTCTCCGAAGAGAAAGAGTAATATGGTAGTCACATTTTATTTATATATACCTACCTATATTTACGTTTGAGTTGTAAAAAATATCGTTCCATAGGCCCATCGAGTGTAAACCGTCAAGCTTCTTCAGCTAAACTGGTGTCATGCACACCCGCCCTTCCTACAATGAATTTTTAATTTGAATCGCAGATATAGCTGAATATACCTACCTACCCATTATATTTATATAATTAACTGTGAACTGCTTAATTGAACAGTAACAATGATAATTATTCTATAATTGAATAATTCTCAGAAGTCTAGGAGCTGAGTTTTTTTTTTAAATTTTTAAATTTTTCTCGCACATGCACACATGTGGCTCGTAATGTGATAATATATAGTAACTGGGCTATCTAACACTAAATATTCTTTTAAATCGGACTAATAATTCCCGAGATCAGCACGTATAACCAGACAAATACCTAATAGACCAGGGATTTTACCTCTTAAAATAACAAAAAGTGAACATAAATTATAGTAGGATGAAACCCATTGTAAAAGAAGGAGAATAGTACAAAAATTAAAGGAAAAATAAATTACGGGCGATCTGAGGTCGGGAAGGGGGAGAGGGGGGGGGGGGTTTAAGGGAAAAAAATGGCTTATCTCGATTTCCGGCAAAACTACAGATCCTATGGAAAAACGTTAAATAGCAAAGTTGTAGGTGATAAAAATATCTACATCTTTTGCATTTACACTTTTTTCACATAACCTCAAATTTTTTGTGAAAAATTCAAAAAACGAAGTTTTTGGTTTTTTATTTTTTTCTTTTACAAATAAAATTATTTTTTAAGGAAATTTGTGATAACTTAGCTTTTCATGTCCTGAATACACCGTAATTTATTTGAATTGAAATATCTATTTTTTCACCTCATTTTGACTGAATACCGAAAAAAAACCCTAATTTTCAATCGAAACTTCGTCCGTCAAAATATCAACGATTTTCACAAAAATTGGGTGTTTTCTATTTGATGAAATCTCTACTTTCCGATGGTGTAAAAATATATATTTATGACCATAGTAAATCTTCTCAGATATTTATTAAAATTTACACTTTAATCACGCGAAAAACGTAAGATTGCATGGTACAATGATAAACAAAAATATTGCAAATCGAAATATACTAGTTTAATTAACAAACAAATAAATAATAAAGTTAATATTAAATAAAACATCTACCATATTTTGAGAAAGTTGCAGAATCTTCTTTAAAGTATATGCGTATATGCCTATTTATTACTATTTTAAGATAATTTAATACCTGAGTGACCTACGAAAAATTTTAGGCCATCCAAAGGTATTTCATAGAAAATAACTCAGCCTGCACATGTACTTTTACAAAAAAAGCACTGGTCTATAAGGCTAAACCGGTGATGAAATGAGTCATGTTAAACAAATGAAATAATTAAATTTCAACATCTTACTGTTGTTAATATATAGACATAAACTGTAGCTTATAGTTTTAGTCAAATACTTTTTTAGTACTTTAAAGGGACTAAAATTAGTAACTTTCTTCGAACTCTTTAATCATAATTAAAATGCTATTAATTAAGTTATGTGACATCAGATGGAGATCCAGATATGCTAATGACTTTTTGATGCACAATTTAAACCAGACGTCAAACGTAAATTAGGGTTTTTATAGGCTTTCAAATTAGTGACTTGTGATATGTGTGATAACAGCCTTGAACAGTCCACTGCTAGGCATAGGACTCTTCTCACAAATGGAGGTTTTGGCCTGTTATAACACGCTGGACAGACGGATTGGTATAGTTTGTTTCTTTTCAGTGACGTTTCTTGCAGTAGTTTGCTCCTGTAGCCGTCTTTTACAACACTCACAGAATGAATAGGGTTGTGGCACTTCTTCTTTATAATCTATCACCAAACCAACACAGTATTACTTATTTCATTATTATTTCGTCTTTCTCAGTAATACATATAATAAATACAGGAGGTTGTAGAGTCACGCTGATTTCAGCTCGAATGGGCTGACTAGACCGGGGCAGTACTACCCTCATACAGAAAATACCTCATAGAAATACTCAGTATCAATGAAAAATGTTGCGAAAACGGGCGAAAATTATTCCTTGGAATTCCATTGCATGCCCTGTGTAAATTGTTCAAGTTTCACAAAAGCAATTTATGATAGAATTGTCCCCCTCTTAAAGTTCTAAAAAAAGTCCACGACAACTTAAGTCTTTATTTGATTAACTTTCAAAGATAGATACATGCTAAGGCGGATTTTTCAAACCTTTTAAAGGTCACATTAAACCTCTACAATAAACTGTTTTACGGTAAACAAATTCGTTGCCGCTGTATTGGAAACGATGACAAAATAGTACATTGTTCACCGAGGGAGGAAAGGGACCGATTACTAGCGAGGGAGGAATGGGATTTTCACCCGAGTGCTGTATAATACACCCGTGAGGAACATTTAAAGTATTTTTAAAATAAAATCAAAACGTAAGACACCATGTAAGACACAATTTAGCTTAGAGTTTGACCAATATTTCGCGCTTCTTTTGTTTTTTTTTTATTCTTCTTAAAAGGATGTCAGTGGCACGGAGATCCCATATTTAAATTATATGAAAACTCCTTGGGCAGGCGCGCGCCATAGATAACACATGAGAAATGAAAATTCATACAACATTCTTCCGCTAAAACACCTTAGAAATGGATTTTCATACATTTTTTCCTCCCGCTTATTCAGGTCAAGGAAAAGACTAACGTTCTCTTTTCATTTTCAGGGAATATTGACTACTGTTCCGATCAGGTGTAGTATAAACTTATTTTTGCACTCTTTTGTGACTTTTAGGAACTGACTCTCATACGTATCGTAGCAAATATAAATAAAAGATATTATACGTCAAATATGTCCACAATAAATATCCACAATAAATCTAGGTGATGAATCACTTTAAATTGTATTCAATTTGTTAATTTAATTACATCTATAAATAAGATCAATAATAATAAATTACGACAAGCAGAAAAGTATTACGACAAGTTGTAGAATTGCAGGAAGAGTTTTAATTTTATTCACACACTTCTCCGATACGCACGTGTAACTTTGTAATTGAAGTTTAGAAACTGACAAATTTTGTGATACTTACCTTCAAAGTAAGCTATCAAAGTTTAGATTGAATTGAGCATACATTCATACATACAACATATTATCTTAAGGTCTAACAACGCGGACTAAGTAGAAAGTGTATACTTTAGAAATAAAGCAAAATAAATACAGATCTGCATTAGGATTACCGAACAATGATAACCAAATTAATATTATTCAATAGTCTTCCTGGCTTTAGACAAATAAAGTCACGTAGTAAACCCGTAGAATCTGGCAATAACTTTTATTAACACACAGGACACCTGCCTGAAAAGCCTCGTACACCATCTCTCGGTGACCATGTCGCTTAGGCAATGTTAAGGTACACTCTGAGTTGCGGTCAGCTCCTACAAGTAAAAGAAACCCGTCCTGTTTATCAATCATCATCATCAACAGCCTTTAACAGTCCACTGCTGGACATAGGCCTCTCCTTGAAAAAGAGGTATTGGCCTACTATACCACGCTGGCTAGACGGGTTGGTATAGGGTTGGTTTCAAGTTTTCCTTATCTTTGCATTGATGTTGTCTTGCGTAGTTTATCCCTTAGTCGCCTTTTACGACACCCGCGCGATGAATAGAGGTGGTGACACTCTGTATTCTTAATTCGTCACCACACGTCCTGTTCATTCACAGTCAAACTGAGGGCGGTATAAAGCTTATATAATGGTTTTTATTAATTTGTGTCGACTACTTTACTTAATTAAAATCAAATATTAAGAAAATTATCTTGTGAACGATCTGCTTCATCTATCATAAGCCGTCCCAATTCTTTGAAATGAGCATTTAATGTCGGGCTAAATTAAAAAGTTCTATCAGTTCTGACGACACAAACTTTTCTATCAACGCCATCGATCACGTTTATTATATTAGTAAATAAAAAGATGCCTTGGTTGCACACTTTTAGTATTAAATAACTGTGTAAAGAAGTATTGTTTGCTTGCGGCCATTATTCTTGGTATTGAAGTAGGTTATTAGGTTACATAAATCTCGATGGAAGAGTAGATGTAAAGTGCATTGAAGTTTAAAAGGTCAAAGTTCCTAAATTGTAATGGGCTATCGTTTGTTTTTCTATGAATTCAAAAATAAACAGCATTATTTTAGTGCTTTTTATTAAAGGAGTAGTAACATGATATGGATTGAAATAGTTTTTGACCCTGATAATATTGCCCATTTGGAGATTAAACAAAAATTTAAATAGGAATGGCTTTGAAACTACAACGAGTTACAGTAACTAGTTAATTCATCACTCAATACTAATGACGTGTGCAGTGTACATAAGCATACTCTTTTCAAATCATAGTGTCAGATTCTATATACGAGTAATCTATGGACTAGGTATACTAAGCGATCGCTATGGACACTGAAGGTACAGTATAATAATTGTTTTAGGATGCTACTAGGACTATCGCGTTTTCGCGAACAAACAATTTAGATGCACTAATCCGCATTAATATCAATTCGTGGTTTACAAGAATGCGGTCGAGTTCCAACGGTATCCTAACCATGCTAAGCAACAGACATAAGACACCCCGGCTGCGTCACGCAATCACAACCCTAGTAAGATCAGGTTAGAAAAAAAGTGGTTTAATGTCACATCTACTTAAATTATGTTACTAATATTAGACATAAGTTCATTGTTACTAAAATATTGGGCCTCGTTGCCATCAATAAATGATCAGCAGCCGCATACACTAACCACCAGACTAACAAGGCAGACAAATTATTACTTATTTTCTACCGTCGAGCCAAGAAAGAGTTGCCAGTTTTATTCAGTACTACCATCGCATTTCATTTTTTCTGGCTAGCAAGAAACCTTCATTTGGCAAGAAGGCAAGATTACCACTGTAAAAATTTATTGTAGTGATATCGTCAGAGCTTAATACTGTGTTCTTTAAATTTTTGACAAAAGATTATACATCGGTATTTTGTATAATTTTAAGGATTATTTAAAGTTTATTAAAATGTATTACATAACTTAGTGTATTTCTGTTAAAACGTTAAAATAACTATTAATAAAAATCAAAAGTATAATTTCTATCTTATTGTAAATTACGTGGGTACCTAATTGACGGAATTAATAGGTTTCACAAACGCATTATGTGCTTAAGATTCTGTCCAGATTGCACCGGTACTAGTTGTCGCTTTAAATACCTCATTAATGAAAAATATTAATGTAATTTATAACATTTAAAGCAATATATCGCGTGCCATAGTAAGCTATGCAGTTCTATCTATATGACACAAAGAACACGCGCACTCAAACACATTATATAATTAATTGTGAACCACAGCTGAGAAACGATGTTGTTGGGATTTTCTTAGGAAATTCCTAATAGCTGCCCGGAGTTTGTAGGTTTGGCGGTGATTCACGCCCGTGCCTCGGAGAGCACGTAAAGCCGTCGGTCCCGGTTGTCATGAACATCTATGGCAATCGTTATTGGGAAGTCAGTGCCCTCAAATATACTGACAACTAGTTAAATCTTAGAATTTCAGTTCTCCCTTAGGGTTGCGGAGGTCCGATGCCAGTCGCTCCGTGGAAAAACTGAAATTCAGGTAAAACCGGTTGAACTGGTAGCCGACCCCAAATAAACTTGGGAATAAAGGCTAGGAGGATGAGCTGAGAAACGTGACTGCTTAAATACACCACCAACTCTGAATCAACTTGTGAAATATTTTATCAATATCAATAGCCTAAAATAGTCAACTACTGATTATCCTATGTATATTATGAATAAATAAATTCAAAGTGTGTGTTTTTCATTTGAAAGTTTACACAGTACTTACATCAAAAATGAATTTTAGATTTATTTCGCGTCTATCTGTCGGCTGAACCGATTTTGACCGGAATTTCACTGGCTGCTAACATTTGACATAAGAATTCAGTTACTCGCGATTTAAATGTTATATCATTTAACGGCAAACAGGGCTCAACTTCATAGCAGTAAGATGACAATTATACCTTTTACCCTATCCAATTTCACAAGGAAGGAGAAAACTTATAAATTACAACTTACGGCCTTGGTGTATCCCACAAAGTTGTGTAGACATGCCAGCTCTGTAAATGTTCGTTGAATTACATCCGACACTTCAGGTAAACACGAGCTTACGGCCTCATAAATTTTTCACCTTACTCACCTATATCTGTCCATCAGAAATTTAAGTGAAGTTTATAAACACTATTAAGCTGACTCGTAAATGGGTTATGGACGTCCAGTACCTTAAGTGAAAGCATCAGATATACAATAGATTTAAATAAATTATTACTAAATTTTCATACAATTTTTATGTAATATTTATATTGTGTTATAGCAGCGTTAAGGGTTGTTAATCGTAAGGCTTAGCATAGATTATGGTCTGAGATAGCAACTTTTCCAACCTTTCACTTATCGAATAGATCGTGCTGAGTACGCATAAGAAGAATTTAAATATACAATACAATACGTAACTATCAAAATATATAATTCACTTATTTTAATTTCATCTAAATGTTAAAATAGTAATCTTAATTTATACTTGAAACGCAAACGAATACTTCAATTTTATTTCTTATTTGTTGATTGTCAAGTGCTTTTTTTTCAATTAAATACAAACCAAGACATTACAAATTCATAATATGCAAAGCTTATTCCTGACATGCTTTATTACCGATACACGGAAAGAAACTGTCATCTAGAGGTTATGTTTTCTACAAACTCTAGCAGGACATGGCATTTATTTAGCATCGCGTACAGTTATTTAACTATAGCAGCCATTGTCAACCATATCGTTTTCTGTGTAGTTTACTATTCTTTAAACATATATTAATTATTACACATATTATATGACAATAAACTTTTATTAGGTATTATTATTAATTTTAATTGATTTTGTAATCGCAGTTTTTAGTTTAAATTTTTTAGTTAAATTTTAGTTAGTAAAAAACAAAGTCATTTCCAATTTAATATTTATCTAGGTCTAATTTTGGTATAGTAAATCTGATTGAAGTCATTTTTTCACATTTAGAACGTTGTTTAACTTATTTATTTTTTAGTTTAGTTTAAAAGTTTCCGAACAACAGGATTAGCACTATTAACCCTTGGAAACAATATATTCTGACTATCATTTACTTTCCTATTTTAGTCTCATATAAGCTGTAACGCATTATGGTTTTATATTCACAGTATAGTCGTAAATCTCACGTAGCGCCAGTTTCTTTGGAGGTTATAAATTCAAGAGAACTTTATTGTGAAAACGCCAGGGACTTCAGATTGTGTGGTGTTGTAAAACAAAATATTTTAGTTGGATGTTAGATATAAGAGTTTTGTTTAGCTGTAACCCTTTTAGGACTTTCAAATGTGCGGTAATATACAATAATAAAGTACTATGTTGTGTAACTAACCTGCATTTAAGGTAGTTCAATAAGTTATTATAAATAATAATACGCTTACGAAACCGAGGACAATAGCTATAGTATATACTCGTAACTTAGGTACTCGTTATATATGAAATTCGTGAAAATGATATACGTTTATTGGATAATACAGATCGCCATGTGTATGAAAATATGATTTGCTTTCACTAAAATACATATAATACAACCCAAATACGTTTATAGACTCTTTGAACAAACATTATAAACAAACTTCCATTAGCGTATCTTCTTCATATTAAATAAAAAAGTGTTAGAGTAATACTATAATATCATCCTTAAAAAAAATGTACCTACATCAAAACCCTTACAGGGATAGTGTCATTTCTTGTATGTAGGTTATAACCTACATACAAGAAATTATTTTCTGTTCTATAGAACAGAAAATAATTTACATACGTTATTGTAAATAAATATTAGCTGAGTTCAAAGAATGGCCTTGAGTTTATTTGCTTGATTTCTTCTCACAAAACTCATTCAAGTGTAAGCGGGTGTGATAGAGGGGCACAGCTACAATATTGTTTACTATCTATTTTTTTATTTCACATTTGACAAAGTAACCTATTGTCATGGTAAAATTGTCTGTCGATGTCTATTGTTGTAAACTATTTCTACCAATGTTATAAAAGATAGTGTTATATTTGAATTTTAATGTTGGCATTTAAGTTATTTCCAATGGTTTTTTTCAAATGTATAAGTCAGCCAAGGTATCTCTACTCTAATTCAACGAAAGCATGAGTAGGATCCAAGAATAGTGATCACCATACACCGTACTACAACTACTACAGCTATATAACGACCTATTGAGACGACTCTGTATCATGGGCCTCCGGTCTTGCACTTACCAACGAAACACGACAGTATGAATGCTGTCAGTTTTGGTTGGTCTTCTGGGAGAGGGTAGTTATAAAAATATGGTATTATAATTGAAATATTATACACTTACATTTTAGTTCGCCATAGAACTACGTTACCAAGTAGTTACAGTGTTGATAATTGTTGAGACTGCCTTGTTGGTCTAGTGGTTAGCGTATGCGGCAGCTGATCAAGAGGTCTCGGGTTTGATTCGAGGGTCGGATTATATGTTTGTGAGATCCGCAAATATTTGTTTCGGAGTTTGGGTGTTTTCCTTGTATAATATGTATGTATTTATAAAAAAAAGTATGTTTATGTATTTATATCAGTTTATACCCATAGTACAAGCTCTGCTTACTTTGGGACTAGGTGGCGTCGTGTGTAAGATGTCCGAGATATTTATTATTTTTATTTATTAATTTTGGGTAGAAAACGAACCTGTCCCGGTGACTCATCTGGTCTTCTGATGGTACGTAACTGACTCCATCTATGAACTCCTGCAACTCAACATTGACAAGTGCATTGTGTTACTACCTTTTGAGCCTCCTCCTCCCCAGAATTAGGAGAGGGAAGTTTATTAAATAGCTTTTCAAAACCTGTTTTCTGTGATACCATGGTGTTCCTTTGGTCGAGTTCAGCGGAAAATTTGCCTGTCTAGTTATCTGTCTGCCTGTTACGCTTTCACGGCTTAACCGCTGCAAAGATTTTTATGAAATTTGGCATGTACACACATATTATTTTGTATTACAAACGATAACATAGGCTTTTAGTTTGGTCTTGTAAGAATACCAGCGACATAATACTTAATAACATAACTAAAGAATTCTCTTTGCAATGAGAGTAAAACTTGAGCAGATTTTTTTCATAGAATTATGAAAAAAACTTTGTAATGAACTACAAAGAGCGTCATTAAAAACTTATTTACTGTGTACTTTAAGATTCCAGTGCTGAGTAAAAGTAATGGCATCGTCTTAATGAAAACTAGCTGTGCAAACAACAGGCTTTTGTTTAATTAATAGTTAACTGTAGTAAGCAGGTATTGCAATAAAACGAATGCATGAGAGATATACGATTTACTAATAGAAGTATTCTGAGGATTTCCAAATAGTTAAAAACCTCCGACGCAAAAAAAGTATGTTATATGTTTGCCCGCTATGTCTATCTGTGTCATCATAGTTCCTAAGCGAGCTGACCGTTTAACATGTAGTTTTCTGCACCCTTTTTCAAAGAGTAAGGCATCTTTCATCAAGCCATATGTGTGTGTTAAGTATTATTTTATTTATAAATATTACCAATTTTTATTCGTAATTACAATGAAATTATAGGACAAACTTATAGTAAAATTAATTCCATTGACATTCAAAAAACACCCACACAGTAAATTAATTAATTAACCATTCTATACATAGATAATTACTTGTATGTATTGTACATCGTGTAACATGTCTATGTAGAAAACGAAAATTATACATTTCGTTTTGAATCTGTAATGGATGGTTTCCATTATATGTTTTAAGCGTGGTTAATTGTGTATGATATATATGTGTATAACAAGAAAATAACCTTTAACTATAAATAAACCACTAGGTGTGGTGATGGCACGTGGAGGTATACATGCATTAAAAAAAGGAATGGTTTTAAATATATATCGGTTATATACATCGTGGGCGGATGCCCATGCAGATACGGATCCTGATCTATAGATTTTTTCCTCAGTTACTGCCAATAAATGTGATAGTAGACGTGTGAGAACTAAAGAGCGCGCAATGTCATGATTAAAACTTGTCTCGTTTTTTAATAAATTGTTATAATATTACACATATTGTAAGAATCAATGTGTGTGTACAATAAAGAATAAATAAATAATATTACTTACCAAGCTAGGCATAGCCTGTATTTTAGGAGACAGTATTGAGACGCATGTTCTGTTCTAATTAATTTGAAGCTGGCCCTGCTTGAATTTGTATACTCTGACTGTTAATAATAGTAGTAGCTTTAAAGCCTGCCAAAGTGACTCTACTCTGCCTGATGGAAATAAATAAATAATAATAAATAAACATTTTGGACATCTAATGCAGGCACCACACTTCGTTATGCACTATTCGTTATGTGTCTACGCCGTATTCGCCCAAATGTTTGTTATGCGCGCAAACAACAAACATGCCATCCACACTTCGAACTGGTATGCCAAATAAGCATCAAATAAGGCAAATATGTGTGTTGTAGAGATGTGTCATTGCCATTTTTATGGTGAACGAAACGAAACCATACGAAAGAACGAAACATATTATTTTAATTTCCTTTTTATTTTAATAAATTTACAGAAACAATAGTTAAATGAAGTCTAATTATTTTAATCTAGATTATTTTAATCGTTTATTCGATTTATCGTATTTCAAAAACTGTTTTATAGTCTATGGTTGTTAGTTATGCACCGCACGGGGCACTTCACTACCCGTCCGAAGTGTGGGCAGTCGATGCGTGTATTCGCCTTATTCGTGTCCTTTGAATTGTGTCAAAAAACCAACAAGTCGACGGATACGCGTATTCGCTATTCGGCTTATGTGTCTATGCGTACGCATGAAGCGAATATTGGCGAATATACTCTCCACACTTCGCCGTATGCGCGTGTTAGATTAGAGAAAAGATGAGATTATTTAACTTTTAAAATATTAGAATATTTAGAACGAAAGGAATTTGAGTATATCAAATCAAACCAAATCAAATCATATTAAACTTTCTTTTTATTTCAATGTCCAGTAGTCAGTCAGTTAGTCAGTCGTGATTATATTCGTCTGTTCCAAGGTGTAGGTCCTATGGAGAAGAACAGACAAGAAACTCCATGGACACTCTTTTCCAACATATTTATATACATATTTCACAGTATACACATATCCATAAATCAAACATTATAAATTATTACAAAACTTAGAGAACATTTTAGTGAAAAGAAATACACAAAAGTGAATTGCATATACTTAGCTTTTAAATCTATATAATATCCTCAGTTACTGGTTGAATAGTAGAGAGCTCCGTACTGGTTCACGACTCGACAACAAGTCTCTCTGTTCAGTCGGAACCCTCGCTTTTATAGGCAACGACAAACAAGTACGACACATGTATTTTAATCAAGTACCTACATCAAAGTACATTATTTTCAGAATGTGTTTAAAGTAAATTATGAATACAAACATATATCAATATTTATATAAAATATATAGTTAAAAGTAATAATAATCACATTAACATTACTAAACAGTGTTTATAGGCAGCGACAACTGAGTAAAACATACGAGTATGTATTTTATCAACTACCGTCATCAAACAATATGTTCAGAAAATATTTAAAGTAAACTATTGACAAACATATATCAATATTTATACAAAGTATTTAGTTATATTAATAAGTACATTTACATGAATCTAACACGCGCGAATAACCCGCCTAACGAATAGCGCATAACGAAGTGTGGTGCCTGCTTTACACTCAGCACTATCTAGTTGGGACTAAGCAGGGCTTGTGTTTTGGGTACTAGACAATTGATATAAATACATAAACATTTTTGTAAATACTTACCTATTATACAGAGAAAAACAACCAAACTCCAAAACAAAGATTTGCGGATCACTCAAACATTTGGTCCGACCCGGGATTCGAACCCGAGATCGAAGAATATATAGTAGATATACTTATTTTTTGGTTGTTCTTCTGAACGGATACCATAATTCTAAACAGCACTAGAGAATGCTTATCACTACTCGATTTTAGGTGCTAAAACTTTGCTAAAGAATATTGAACAACAATTTTTTTCTAAAAAACTTGAATTGGATTTATAATATTTGCAAATATGATCACGTTTCTGAACTCCGTAATAAGCTCAAGTGGCTTCCAATTCGCATTCATCGGAATATTCGTATTTCGCGATTCATACATATATACTGGGTACTTATTTAATCTCATTTTTGGAGCATTTGAATAATATGATGAATATTTTAAGCATGACTTATGTATATACACATAAAATTTAAAATCATACATAAATATCGAAGGCAAAAAACAATACAATATGAAACAAATTACATCTAATGAGATCATCATTGTCAACAGCCTTTATTCGTCCACTGACTGAGCGTGTGATTCACAAACTGTTGTTCTGAGGCTGGGTGTTCTTTGTGCTTGTTTCATGTATGAGCATGATGATGAGTATAATCATCCTGATTGTGAGTGTAGAAAATAAAGCATGGTTTATTACTAATTGTATTTGCTTAGAATCTTAAATTGGAACTATTTTAGATTGGCTATGATAGATTGATTTTCTTAATGATGGGTATGTAATTCCATTCATCGTATCTTTTATCCAGTACGAAACTCTAGTAAACTGGATTACAAATTATTACCTCGAAATACTTAGGTACTGCGAGCATCGTAGGTTTCAGTCAATATCAATTACTATTAATGACTACAATTAGGCGGTGAGCGGCTTCTGTAAGCCAGAGATATTAAAGTCGAGTTTAATTTTAGCACGCTTCTGTAAACTGGATATTAAATGTATGTTTTTTGGAAATATAAATTAGACTTTAAAGACAAGATGCATCACAAGCATCCTCCTAGCCATTATTCCCAAGTTTATTTGGGGTCGGCTACTAGTTCAACCGGATTTACCTGAATTTCAGTTTTTCAACCGAGCGACTAGCATCGGACCTCCGCAACCCTAAGGGAGAACTGAAATTCGAAGCTTGAACTAGTTGTCAGTATATTTGAGGGCACTGACTTCCCAATAACGATTGCCATAGATGTTAATGTCAACCGGGACCGACGGCTTTACGTGCTCTCCGAGGCACGGGCGTGAATCACTGCCAAACTTCCAAACTCCGGGCAGCTATTAGGAATTTCCGACCCGGGATTTGAACCCGAGACCTCTTGATTAGCAGTCGCATACGCTAACCACTAGACCTACGAGGCAGTTAAAGACTTGTGATTACTCAATAATAAATAGTCTTACAAAGTAATCTTTAAGCGTGTCTTCAATGAGTACATAACAAAATATAATTCCAACTTTTTCCCAGGGCTCTGCCAGCGAGTATCTTGGTTATTACGGTAATGTGGTACCCATGCCCTTTTTCAAGAATCAAAGTGTTCCCATGGCAAATTGCATTGAAATCGGTGCAGCGATTTAGAATTAAAAGCGTAACAGATAGAGCTACTTTCGAATTAAAACGTTAATATGAATTTATTATCAGGTTATATTCAAGTGTTGTCCGTGTGGTGACTGATTAAGAATAAAGAGTGTCACCACCCCTATTCATCCCACGCGGGTGTCGTAAAAGGCGACTAAGGGATAACAAGATAAGACAACATCAATGCAAAGAGAAGAAAAACTTGAAACCAACCCTATACCAACCCGTCTGGCCAGCGTGGTATAGTAGGCCAATACCTACTTTTCAAGGAGAGGCCTATGTCCAGAAGTGAACTGTTAAAGGCTGTTGTTGATGATGATGATTCAAGTGTAAGAAGATAAAAGTTATCATCAGCCTATCGCATTCTACTGCTGGACATAGACCTATCCAATTGCACGCCACTCGATCCTCGGCTAAAAGTAAAAATAGAAGCTTAAGCGACTTTAAATTGTTTTCTCAAACTGAGATGATATTGACCTAAAAGTCTTCTACAATACAACTCAAATCTGATTTTTACGCGGAGCCTCTGTCATCCCACCTCAACAACCCGTGAATAATAGGCTCGAAGCTCTATCGAAAACTCTTACCGGACTTTTTGGAGCGCCCGCTGTTCGTCCTATTGCCTAAGGTATTCGTATGACAATCAGGGTCGTCGGTTTCACATGACCTGTGAGGTACATTCCTGCAAAATTCAAGAAAAATTCTAACCAAGCTTTTTTAAAGCTAAGTATTCTAATTATACAAACTTTTTCCTGTACCATCACTAAGAAAACATGATCTATGTTCATTGAAGGTAGAAAAGCAAATCTTAATTTAACAACTTGGTGTTGTTTTGTCTCGAGTCCGTGGTAAGTTAATCTCTCTCAAGTACTCGGTGGCACCCGAAGATATCTTCTTAAAACAGCTTCAGTTTCATTTTGTTTTAATGCTCAACTTTGTACTGAAAATTACTTGTTATATAAAAACTTTTAGGCAGATTAATCCATTAGAAAAATTGACCGAATTCGAATATTTGTTGCTATTGGATTGAGTAAGCAGTAAATATGTTAAGTTTATTAGAATATATCATTGGAGTCCCATGTGTGTATGACAGGTGGTAGGCATTTATCTTCAGATGGTTTATGTGTTCGTTTTCCACCATCATCATGATGATCATCATAAGCAAGCCTTGAGCTCGTTGTTCTGACAAACTGAAGACTGCCTCGTGGGTCTTGTGGTAAGCGTATGCGACTGCTGATTAAGAGGTCTCGGGTTCGATTCCCGGGTCGGACCAAATATTTGTGTGATCCGCAAAGATTTGTTTCGGAGTTTGGGTGTTTTCTATGTATAATATGTATGTATTTACAAAAAAAAGTATGTTTATGAATTTATATTAGTTGTCTAGTACTCGTAATACAAGCTTTGCTTAGTTTGGGACTAGATAGCGTTGTGTGTAAGATGTCCGAATATTTGTACGAATGTCCGAATATTTATGTCCGAAATATTTAACGGCCTACTACTGGTATTATGACTGTTGGCAATCTCTGGTATTCAAATAATATACCAAGCAGTTGTCAATGTTTTGAAACTTTCCATACTTTTGTTACTACGTCGACATTCATAGCCAGAAGAAACAAGTTTCAAATAAGATGTGAACAACTTTGAGCACAACAGAAAACAATATGAAGAGTACTTTGTCTCTTCCAGACGGTTCATTTTAAATCAAATGTAATCTGCAGGAGCAGTTTTGTTGAGATAAAATTGAACAACTAAGTATTGTTGAGTTTTGTTTGTTGCACTTTAAAAAAAATATTCAGCTAAGAGTTTATTTATTTCAATCAACAAACCAAAATGTCCCACTGCTGGGCTCCGGTCTTCTCTCAGGCGTTCCAATGCTAGCCGGGTCCAATCTTATCGTTGGATGTTTTAAGCCGCCCGAAGGCCTCCAAGTAAGCTTCACGACTGCTATCATGATAACAACCGGGACCGAAGTCTGAATCACGGAAACGCTCATAACATATCATGCCACAAACGGTCACCCATCTAGGTCTGACCGTGCCGTCGTTGCTTACTCTCTCTGATTGTTCCCAATCACCTTACTATTTATAACTTACTACTTACTTCTTCTGTGCCTCTTTTTAATCATGCTCGGCTTTTATTAGGCTAAGCGTCATGTTAACTATCCTTTTTACGTGTTAAAATCTCCACGGGCCGTCACCCCACCAGAGTTTGCAGTGGGCTAGTATATTGGAATCGGACCGGCTGAAACCACATGGTATGCCAATTTGCGCCTGAAATAGATGGGGTTCAGGAACAGTTATTAAGACATTCGGATCGATGTTAACCAAGAAAACAGAGAAGAGATATTGGGACTATACAATGACGCAGAAAGCATCTCACTAGGCCGCCATGCTTCATTGTCTGCACTAATGATAAGAAGGATGACTCCTGCTCCTGGATTCTACTCATGGTTTCCATCAGGCAGAACAGACTCATTTTGGTATATTTATAAAAGAAAGAGAAGAATTCATTAACCAGTGCTCAAGTTTCCTTCCAACTATGATCCAGGGCCTTCAAGCGACCCAAAGTCTCACTAGACCGCCACAGCTGCGCAACGTGGTGACATAACACCATGCTTCATTCATCAACCATCACTCTTGGGTTCTGTTCATGCTTTCCATCCGGCTGACTATAGAAAAGAACATAGGATAGAACCAAGCATCAAGCAGACATAATTTGTGGTGTTTATTTCATAAGCTTATCCTCAAGACGTTACTTCTCGTAACAACATAATTCAGAATGTGTCGTAATTTTCACGGTATGTAGGTTAGTATGTTCAGTAAATAGAATTAAGCACTTATTACTTTAATATTAGTGTCTGAAGAACATGTGGTAGAGACACATAAAACTAGAACGTTATTAAGAAGAAGTCTTTTATAGTAAAAAGGTTCAATACTTTTGACGTGAAAGCGCGACAGACGGACAGATAGACAGAGTTACTTTCACATTTATAACATTAATAAGGAGTAAGGATTTATTCTTAAAGGCCACTTATTGTTTTTGGATTAATTTTATTTCCAGATTACACAAATGTAATCATACACAAATGTAATCTATACACAAATGTAATCTATACACAAATGTAATCCATACACAAATGTATAGTTTGCAAGTACTAGTGGCGCCAGCAGAACGGTAATGGTTATTGCAAGTGATTTGTAATTGAGATGTGGCGTGTTTAGATCCCACTCACAGACGCAACAAAGTGCTACATTACACTTAAAAGCGGTTTAGTTTTAGAGGTTTAAAATTACATTAATCGTACGAAGCATAAATGATTTAACTTTAAATTTTATGAACATTGCAAAAATAAACAATCCTAGCCAGGTTTATCTATGAATGAGTGATCATTTAGAACTTAAAATGTGGGACTCCCCCATGCCTCGAAGAACGTTCATATGGCAACCGGCACTGATAGGTATCAGTGTCGGTTGCTATATGAACGCTGGCGGCAAGTTGTTGGAGCCCTAAGTAATACGACACAGTATTTACAGAACTTTCATAGAGCCTACTTACTAGTAGGCTCTTTAAGTCCTCTTAAAGAAATACATTCATAATTGGGTAAGTAACCCATTTCCTTTTAGTTGACCTCAATGTAACTATGCGCCTATCTTTGGACTTTTTGCTATTGGTCTTTATTAAAACTATACGAATAAATTAAATTGAAGTATCTGTATGTATCATATAGATATCAAATCAACAGTTTTTACTGAGTGCATATGAAAATGTATAGGGTACCTACATAAAAAAAATCAACTTTTAATTTTTTTATCTGTCTGTTTGGTTGTTCCGAGTAATTCCGGGTAAAAAAATTGATTTTCACTGGCAGAAAGCTAGTAGGCTACTAGGGTAAGTAACGTAGGCTACTGTTTATATGTTTAAACTAGCTTTTCTCCGCGGCGTTACTCACAATATACAACTATAACCGCGGGTAACACTGCGGGTCTCAGCTATTTTATAAACTTTTTACTTTTTAGTATAAACTTGTATCTGTTTATCTTGTCGTATTATTCACTAGCTTTCGCCCGCGGCTCCGCCCGCGTGTATGTCGCTTATCGTGGTAAAAAGTAGCCTATGTCCTTTCCCAAGTTCAGTTCTATCTTCATACCAAATTTCATCAAAATCGGTTTAGTGGTTTAGGCGTGAAAGCGTAACAGACAGACAGACAGAGTTACTTTCGCATTTATAATATTAATAGGGATAATAATAGGGATTTTTAAGCTCTGAAATCTTAACACAGATTAATTAATTAAAAGTTTTGCTGTCACGTACACCATAACAAATTTACGACTTGCGGTTCAAGTATGATTATTTTCATAAAATGGCTTAAACGAATCAGTTTAAATTAAAAGTTTTAAATATGTTACTTAAGTTATTTTCTATTGGTTTATATTTCAGAAAAAAATCTATCAAAACGAAGTCTTGATCTTATTTATATGGAACCAACATATGTTTTGAAAAGTGTCAAAAGGCTCTGTACCTATACAAAATATAGGTATGAGTATATTCCTGTGTTGCAATGGCTCTAGAAATATGCATGAATCGGACTTACTCAAAGAATACCCAGACTTAGAATAATCACTTATGGATCATACAAAGTTTCTCCATGTGGGGTTTGAACCCATAACACTTGCGCAGTAGAAAGCAACGCTAAGCACTTAAACCACAATGACGTTCATGCAGGAAATCAGAGTACATATCTAAAGACATCAGATTTCGACTAAGCCTTTAAGCGTAGTAAATGAGTACTCAAGTTTTATCTTTATCTAATTTCTAAGGCAGCCACGTTACAGTGCACAACGCTTTGCCAATATCTAGTTTTATATAGGATCGAATACAATTGAGTTTTTCTAAATTTATTTCAGTTTCATTTTTATTGTAAATAGTACTACAAATACTTATGTTTTTTACTGTAAACGGGACTTATTCGCGATAAAATTAAATTTCCTTTCCCGACGTTTCAAACGGGTTATAACGCTCGTAGTCACGTGTAGACGGGTCTAAAAAATATGAGTATGTGTAAAAGCCACGAAAGTCAAAAAACAGTAATATACATATATTTAACCATACTTCAATAGGTTGCAAATTGAGAAGGAAAATAAACACTGGTGCACACATTTCTTTATTAAAATAAAATACTCATGAAAAACTCAGTTATATCTTACAGCATTCCACTTTCATCAAGAAGAAAATGTATGGCGTCTAGTTACTTAAAACTCTAACTTTAATCTAGACGTGTAAACAAAGTTGCTACACAAGGGAAATCAATTATTTATAAAACTAATTCTTTGAACTCGTAATGGTGATGTGATTGAACTTATACGACCAGCATTGCTACGATAACAGAATTGTTCCAATAAAAATTGTTGTAAAACAGTAATAAAAACTGCAAACTACATGTTTTTACTTGTTTTAATTACGAGTACTTTACGATTAATACTAATAAGTGCATCTTGGAGACTCATGTTCTAATTCGATGGATGAAATAAATGCCTGTAGCTTTATTTTCAGTTTCTATTGTAGGGATGACAGTCTTTAACATTTTCAATATCTCTAGAAGTAGCCAACTTATCTTGATAGACAATAAGGATGAAATGTTTTAAGATAAAACAAACCAAAAAACGCAGTGTAGTATTTTCACCAATAAGACAATCTTATTAAGATGATGGGTCTGAGGACAAACCAGATGGATGATGTCAGCCAGCCAGTCCCCTATACAGTCAATGAGGGTGACGTATAAACGATAAAGAATTTATGGTTGTAAAATAGATGTAATGAACTTAGCATATAGATAGGTTCAGATTTAGCACTAACTACATGTTATGTATGGTTTTAATGTTATTTATAACAATAGATTATAATCAAGCTGCTTATGTACTATGAGTTTTGAAAGAGTCAAGCTGTAAAGACCCTTCCGTGACGGGACTGATTCTCTACCTAGTTCTGTTGACTGTTTTTTCTCTAATTTCCTACTCAGTCTAGAAACGACGATATGGGATGTCATATCGAAATAATATTCATTGCTGGACCGAAAACTTGGCATTGAGATTTTTACCTTAGCTTCCAGATTAAAATGTTTTTGGCTTGGTGCCGAGACAACGTGAAACTTCCTGATGCATAAGAATGCATCAGAAAATTTCAATGGTTCAAGGAAAGAGAGCCTTGAACTATTTATTGGGAAAACCGTTATTCGCAAATGTGAGTGCAGATTTACATAAATATAATTTTCTGTAAGTGCTTCAAATAGTGTCTGTCGATCTCTAAAGAGTTGACTCAACCTTGATGATCTTGATGGAACTTGATTGAAACTTATAACTTATTTACGAGCTTTATTGTCTTAGATGTAAAATCCTTCTATACTCAAATTAATAGCGGCTTGTTCGTTTTTCTTTGAGTATAAATGTTTGTGGACGTATAAGTAGAATGTATGTATATATATAACTGAAACATATAATTTAAAAAAAAAGAAAGCTCCCGGATTAGAAATGTAATCCTATTTCGCGGGGGACTTTATAAACATACATAAAACGGGCACAATGAGCACTGAAATTCAGAACAATAATTTATGAATCACACAGTGTTGTCCCACTTGGGATTTAAATCCACGACATTTGTAGCAGTAGAGAGCGGCGTGGCGACAACATAAACCACTACGCTAACTGTGCAGTAATATATATTTTTCTATGGACAGAAGATATCTACATCATCTAAAACAAAAGACGTCCACTCCTCGACATAGGTTTTCCCAGTTGTACGCCACGTGGCAGTTCCACCGAATTCGAAAGTAACCTTGTCTTTCCATCCGTCTGTCTTTCAGACTGTTACGCTTTGACGGCTAAACCATTGCACAGATTTCAATAAAAAAAACCTATATAGCCTTTATAGCTATTTTAAATAACTAAATAAATCAATGTTTCACCATCTTACACACAACGCCATCTAATCCCAAACTAAGCAGAGCTTTTATTATATGTACTACAACTGATATAAATACATTAAGTGTCAAAAGGGACTTCATCGGTATTTATATACCTACTCTTTATTTACCACAAAAAAATGATGAATTACGACCATGAACAAATTGTAAAAAAATCAAACGTGAAGAGTTTCGTTCTAAGAAGTGGCAAAAGGGACTTCGTAATTGGAATATAGCATAAATGTAGGTATTTAATATACCTACTGATTATTTGCCACAAAAAAATAAATTTCATAGTCTTAAACAAACCATTAGACGTGTAGTTAAACAAACTGAAATGAAACATTACATTACATACACAGTGTACATCAATTATGTACAATGCGATTTTAGGCCGTTGATCGTCAGGTATTGATCCTTTTATATTGTCATTGGCATTGACTTCTGTAAAAGAAGGTGCTTCTAATGAATGTTGTTGAGTTCGGCTGTCATAGTAGCGTTATTAGTGTAATGTACATATAATAGATGATTATCTAAAATGTTTCGTATGATAGTCTTCGTTACAATCGCTATTAAGTTATGAATGGAAAAATGGAGGTATTTTGTCGACATTTGTATGATAGTGTCCAATAAGGGTTATTTTTCAGATATTGTTGCATTGATTTATTTGTAATAAAAATAATCGGTTTGCGGTCTAAAATATCACCCAGTCACGTACAAAAGTAGTGATTCAATTTGTTTAAATATCTATTAATTTTTATTTACTAAATTATAACGTATAATCTTAAAATCGCATCTCTCGTGTCTAAAGACATGACCGAGGTAGGCAACTTTTGTTATTTTGATGGTCTTCATCAACTTGCGTGTTTGACCGACACGTGTTAGAACCTCAACATTGGAGATTTTATGAGTCCAGCTGATCGAGAGCATTCGTCGGTAAGTCCACATTTCAAAAGCCTCAATACGTTCACGAAGGCCTTCTTTAGAAGTCCAAGCTTCGCAACCATAAAGGGCTATGGGCCAAATGTAGCATTGAAGTAGACGAGTGCGCAGGGGAATACTGAGGTTGCGATTGGAAAGTATTGATCTCATTTTGTTAAACGCAATCCGGGAAATCTCTATGCGTGGTTTTTTCTTTTTTTCTTTCTTTTACGAGAGATACGATTTACTGCAACTCATAATGATGGGCAAAATTGCGGGAAAACGTCGAGTAGGCCGTAGGAAAAAATCGTGGCTTCGAAACATCCGCGAGTGAACCGGAGTCAAGAGCATCACGGAACTGTTTCACCTCGCCAGTGACAAAGCGAGGTTTTCAAGGCTGATGTCCAATCTCCAGTAATTGAAGAGGAACAACAAGTAGGAGAAGAATCTTAAAATATTTATTTAGTGTTCAATATATTGAATTAATATAAATCTAATTTGAATTTTTCTTTCCAATGATTGGAATGTAAGTAACTTTTTATTCGTATTTAAAAAATATGCGTTAAAAATGTATTAAATGAAATTTCTTTATTTTTTTCAAAATACCACTTCCGCATTAGGAATAAATATCGTGTGTCGCGGAAGGTGTTACAAATATATATCAAAACAGACACAAAGAACACCCAGACTCAGAATAACAATTACTGTATCACACAAAGTGTTGCCCCGTGTCGGATTTGATCGCGCAACACTCTGCTCAGTAAAAAGCGGTATGGTCACCACTTAAACTACTTAGCTAACTACCACAACTAGTCATAACGTGCACACATGCAGAAGTAATGAAATATCACAGTCAAAAAAATAATAATGACTACAGTATCATTAAAAAGATACCCTTTCTTTTATTCACACATAAAAATACACTTGACAACATAATCATTACTATACTATATTATTTAGGGTCGGCCACTAGTTCAACCGGTTTTGCCTGAATATCAGTTTTTACACGAAGCGACTGGCATCGGACCTCCGCAACCCTAAGGGAGAATTGAAATTCGAAGGTTGAAATAGTTATCAGTAAATATGAGGGCACTAACTTCGCAATAACGATTGCCATAGATATTTAAGACAGCAGGGACCGACGGCTTTACGTGCTCTCCGTGGCACGGGCGTGAATCACCGCCAAACTTCCAAACTCCGGGCTGCTATTAGGAATTTCCTAAGAAAAACCCAAAAACACATATTTGGCCCGACCTGGGATTTGAACTCGAGACCTCTTGATTAGCTGTCGCATACGTTATCCGCTAGACCAACGAGGCAGTTAATCCTACTAATATTATAAACGCGAAAGTTTTATGTATGTATGTTTGTTGCTCTTTCTCGCAAAAACTACTGAACGGATTTGGATGAAACTTTGCAGTAATATAGCTTATATATCAGAATAAGACTACTTTTTACTGCAATAATTGGGATACACGGGCGAAAGCTAGGTGATTATATAAATACATAAATCGCAGATGTCAATATGTATCACTGTTTATCTCCTGTCAAAACTTCACAGGTTGCTATGCATAAAAAACTTGCATAGCAATCATAATGATAGTTTGTAAATGGCTAATTTAAAAATGAGTAGATATAATCACATATATAGGCTACTTTTCATCCCGAAAATACGCGGGTAACACCGTGGGGCGCAGCTAGTCTCTTTTATATAACATTTACTATTATTTACAATTCATGCTATTGTATTATGATAACTGGTAAAAACAACCTTACATATTTATTACTCTACAGTTGTTCTAAAATACAATCTATCTTAACAGGATCTCTAGAAAGATGGTTCGCGGGCAACAAAAGCAGTACGCCTCTTATCTCTTCCCTTGAGAACACTAAAAGATCATTTCTTTGTTCATTGTTGCTTCCGGCTTATTATCTATCGAGATCGCGGGACCACATTTTACCCAACTGCGGAGCTCTAAAAAAAGGTTATGTATTTGACCTGGGTGTATGAAGGAGTACTCAGTCAATCAGTTCTCTCCCAATATGAGACATCATATTATTGTTTAGTACACAAATTATTTGGACTCAGAACAACAATTGGTGGATCAAACCAAGCGTTGTTTCGTGCGTGTTTCGAACCCACAACACTTAGCACAGAAAGTGGATCAAACGAAGTGTTGTTTCATGCGGGTTTCGAACCCACAACATTTAGCACAGAAGAAATTTCATGCCTCGCACATCTAAATTGTGGAATGGAAAAAAAGAGCGGACTCCCATCTTTAAGGCAAGCAACGCACCTGCGACTCCTCTGGTGTTTCTACCATCATATGATCCGTCTGCTCGTTTGACCCCAGTAATTAAACAAAAAAAAAAGAATGCTATGTAGAACAGCTTAGATCAACACAAGCCATTCGTGCACTATTGATATTAATATTACATTATTACTTTTTATATAATACTCGTAATAGTTTTTGAGTCAAGTACTCCGATATTAAAACACATTTTGAAGGATAACATTAATTTGACATTGACATTTTTTTATTCTGTAACAATCAAGATATTAAGATACTTTCCAATCATTTAAATAATTATATCTTCTATACTTAGTAATGGACACTACATAAATTATAGTCGGTGGACTATCAAACCACGAGATATAATTACGGACAATTGAATACACGAGGACGAGTATTTGTATTTCAAGGTCATTAGAGTCTATAGTTGTCTGAAGCTATAATTATTTGTAGAAAGTATTTTTCTTCTTTGGCTTCTTATAAATCAAAGTTATGCGGTTTATTTAGTTATAATAGCTATGTATATGTATATCAAGGTGGGAAATAAGCTGATATGCTTTAAACCTAAGTTAAAAACTTCTTGTTAAAATTGTCAACATCCCATAATATTATGTTGTTGTATGTAGGCATAATACGTTTTGATTAATTTATATGAAGTCTAATTTATTACATGACCACAACGAAGCAGAATAATTTAAATTTGGAATAATTCGGGAGCTTTATAGAGATTTTTATACATACAGCATTTGAGAATGACAGTTGCGGTTTTCAAAATTTAAATTAAAGCAAACCACGCTTGTGTTATCCCGAAATTAAGGCGAGCTCTACGTTACAGCTACGCCAGTGCTACGACGTAGGCCGGCGCAGCCACACGCCGCGGTCCGCCGCCACTGGCTACGAAGTTATACGAAATATTGTGTTTCAGTTTCAATTATTTTATGTTGTTTTTAGAATAATAATATTATGTTATAGTGAATTTAAAGCTTAATCTGGATTTTAAAAACTTTTATTAGATGAAAACTTACATGACAAAATAAAATGAGTGTAGAAATAATTAATTTATTAAAATATGAAGCGAAGATTGAAAATGATAGTAAATGTAAGTAATAAATATTTTTCAAGAAAATTACTTATTACTTTTTTTTACTTTATTTTTTTATTTACTAGCTGATGCCCACGTCCCCGCTCGCGACCGTTTCATCCTTAATTAACTAGGAGTATAAAAATACTTGACGTCCTATTCTCAGACTAAACGAAGAAACACATAAAATTTTGTGAGAATATTTCAAATATATGCATAAATAAATATATTACTGCATGTCTTCAACTTTTCAATCACTTTGATTTTGACACAAATTTTGATTCACTAAATTCATGTTTAAACACGCTTACTATTATTCCGTTAACTTAAAAACAGAAACCTAATTTATATAAATTTATATAATTTTTTACTTTTTATTTAACATAAAAAGTTTATAAATCATAGATGGAATATAAAGGTTAATGATTAAATTATTGTTTCTCAAATAAGAAGTGAAGTCCTCGTCTCATATTGTAATAAACGTAGTACATTTTTATTAATTAAATCCTAGGTCATTACACATTTAGATCCGAGTCGAACTCGATCGTTGATACGTTTCCCTCGAAGTACACTTCGGCACGCAACTCTATCAATAATTATTTATAGCTTTTTATTTTCTTTCACGAAAAATTTCCTATTTTTGTAAGCAACACATTTTTTATATTTAGACTAAACTATTCATTCAAGTGCGTATGGGTGACATATCTGAATAAATATGAAAAGGGTATTAAATATTACCAAATGCCTTTAAAATAAATAGTTTAAAGAACTTTATAATTTACTTAATTGTATATGACAGGTTATAAAATTCAATTTATTCACTTTTCAACCTGAGATATAAATTAACTTGAGTATAAATTGTATAGAAGTTTCAAGGTTGTCGAGCCACCATGAATTCATTATGACTGGGCCAGCTTAACCCGCTCGGTACTACTCTCACACAGAAGATCAAGCTAAAATGACAGCATGTATTCGACATCTCGTGTTGTGTTGGTGATTTAGAGACCGGAGGCTTATAACGCAGTAGCATCTCAATAGGCCGCCATAGCGTGGGTCACCAAGTCACCATAATGCATTGACTGTAAGGTACTCTTGAATTCTACTCATGCTTTTCTTCTGAGTGTCCTTTGGCAGGTTACAGGGGTTAGGCATACATTAAAAATTGTTTTTGCTTTAGAAAAATACTAGTTGATTTTTTTTAAGCAACAGTTCTAAATTTAAAATAAAACTGAATAAGAAAATATGTTTTTTCGTCGTTATTAGATGTTTTTTTAATAATGACAGTTGAAATATTGAAAGAGGATTTGCTATATAAATAAATGTTAACAAAGCCCTGTCTTACTTCGTGTCAACTGCCGGAATGCGGCAGAGTAAAGTTATTTGAACAAAATAGCCTAAGTTATTGCTCATAACATCAGCAATTTGTCAGTAAAACTATTAAAATCGATCCATCCGTTCCAGAGTTTACCCTTAAGGAACAGAAAGACAGTTTTTTTTTTTAAAGTTGAAGTTTTGTTGTAATAACCGTATATAATTTATTACATTAGTGTAACGCTTTCGATTTGCAATTACAAATATTTCAATATTTTATTTTCTTGTATAGATTACGTAGTTATTATTTTAGTAAGAATGCTTAGTTTGGGTATTGGTAAATTAGTTTAGTATACTTCTCACATATTGGCTATAATTTATCGGTATCTTGCTTTGTTAGTTTAGTATAACTAACACTATCTCTAATCTAGTTTTAGCGACCCTCATAACCCAAATTAAAACCCTACAAAATGGCAGTTTGTGAGCTCTAGGCTTTTCTATACCAATTCAAATTGATTTATAACTAAGCAACTCAAATAATTATTTTTACCCGACAATAGCGAAGGATTATATTTTTTGCAGCCTATGTATAATTTATATGTTTCACTGCCTAAATTACTGAATCGATTTTAATGAATGAGGTTTCTATAAATTCGTTATAATGGCCCGAGTGACAAAAGTTTTACGTTTTATATCGAAAGTTTTTACGATTAGTTAATTAGGTTGAGATTTTTTAAACTTTTTCTTGTTAAAAATTTGGTCGACCTAATTCAAAATTCAATAATTCTCAAGAATAAACTGTGAACTTGTAGAGGCTTAACTCCAGCAGGCTTTTAAGGCAGTAGAAGATGATCAAATAAAACTAAATTAAGTAAAACGTCAGTCGAAAATAAATAATCAATTATTGTGTCTTAAATATTTAATACATACCGACAATACTCACGTTAAGTAACGTAGCCATAGCAACGGTGCCACTAAACTCCACACAGCTGCCTTAAAGTTTATGATATCGAACCACATCAGGCTTACGAAATGTTTTATTCAATAGAAATCAATACAGCCAAGTGCCTCGAATAGTATTGACATGTCCACATTCCCTGTCAAAGTCATCAAAGCACGGAATTGGAAATGGAATGTCATTAATTTTATATTGACGGTATTTACGTCTCCCTCTTATATCATAGCTGAGTTTTGCGGTGTTACGCGCTGTTATTGTTATAAAACGCGACTGAGCCGCGGGGTGAAGCTAGTCCAAAAAAAGTTTAAGTTACTCCTAATACAATTAGCTATCTACCAGTGAAAGTCCCGACAAAATCAGTGCAGTCCTTCCAGAGATTAGCCTAAACAAACAGACAAACAAATTAAAAGAAATGTTTCGATGTAGGTATCGTATCGTATACACTTCCATCGTCCGTCCCGTCCCGTCCCGTCCGACGCCCGACGTCCGGCGCACCCTGGACACCTAACACTCGGTATCGCAGAGTTTAGGTGACAAATCCTCTCACCACAATGGATCAACACAAGGCCAAACGCAATCCGCGTCGCCGAGCACTAGGCCTAAACTATGTAAAGTGTTGCCATTGATACGATAAGAAGAAGAATATGTAATTAGTAAAAATCTGTTTATAAGATATTACGCACAGATACTTCAATTTTATTTATTTGTATAGAGATCAAACAGTTGAGCGTACGGCATACTGTAATTTGCTCGTCGATTTTTGCGGTTTTAATATTTGAATAATTTGATGAGAAGTCACGCACTTCTTTTATTTCGATTATAGTAAAAAAAGACAAGATTCCTCAATAAATCTGAATCTGTTTAGTAAAGTTATCATAGCTACTGTTTAACTTGACTGCCTCTTATGTCTAGTGGTTAGCGTATGCGACTGCTGAACAAAAGGTCTGGGGTTCGATTCCCGGGTCTATTGGGTGTTTTCTATGTATGTATGTATTTACAAAAAAAAAGTATGTTTATGTATTTATATCAGTTGTTTAGTTACCCATAATACAAACTCTGCTTAGACAACTGTTATTTGTATAAAAAAAGTTATATTAAAATTATACGAACACTGAACATATAAGTTCAATCACATCACCATTACGAGTTTAAAGAATGAGATTAATAAATAATTGATTTACTTTGTGTAGCAACTTTGTTAGCACGTCTAGATTGAAGTTACAGATTCTTAGGTGATTTGGTGATTTGGTCAGTATTTTAGAGAAGGAAATCAGTCTATCCACGATTGTATCTAACCACTAGTGCATCTATTAGGAACAGTAACGTCTAAATACTTTTTTTATATTAACTAGCTTTCGTCCGCGGCTCCGCCCTTGTCCATGTCGGATATCGCGGTAAAAAGTAGCCTATGTCCTTTCTCATGCTTAGGCTATTTGAGTACAAAATTTCATTTAAATCAATGCAGACAGACCTACTCAGTGGAGGACTTTATTTTATAATAATGTAGCATCTATTGTAATTAAACAATACAATTTTGTTCATGAGCAATAATCCGTTATTGTATTATCTGCGACTTCATTGAATAATTACAACCGTTCACTCTTCCGAAGCATGAATAATTTTAATATTCGTGTAACATATGTCTCATTTTAATATAGAAAATGAACATTGACTAATAATGTATCAGTAACATAATATCACAACAAAAGGGGAGAGAGAAAGTAGAAAGTACTCAGAACTCCTTAATTTTTATTCGCTCACGTTTTAACTCCTAAATTTTAGATAGAAATCTAAGATTTTGCCGTTTCGCAGTCGATTTTTAGTCTCCGTTGGACAGTACATCAATATACTAACTATAAAGGGAGACATAGATTATAGTAATTATATAATTACATGGCCTGGTTAGGAATATATCAAATGACAAAAACCAACTAACCAACAGGTTCATCTACAGCTACTTCAATTATCGCGATTTAATTTAAGTACCTGGGCGACCGAGCTTTGCTCGGTTTATTTATTGTTCAACAACGCCATCTATATATCTCTGAAGTAGCTGTAGTGTTGCTGTATTGGAGTACTAACCACCAGCTAACTGTTACTGAAAAAGTAGTATAGACGTCGAAAGCATAAAGTCGTTAAGGAGCATAAAGAAAATCGCACGAAAAGTGGAAAATTCATGTTTTCATAAACATTACACTAATCTGGATCGATTTTCACCCACGAAAATACGCAAATACCAAACTTCAGTGAAATCGTTGGAGCCGTTTCTGAGATCTATATACATTTATATAAATCAATACGTATACAAGAATTGGTCGTTTATAGACATTATTAACATGTGAGCAAGAATTGCTGATTCAGCTGGCAAATATTTGTTTACAATGATCTAAGGTATATAATAACTTCATCAGCGATCTAAAACAGACCCCGTCTCAAATGTCGAATTAGATTGTTATGGACCAAGAGCCCAGAGCCGCCAGACCTACGTCATTAGTGCAAAGCTGAAATTTTCAGGATTATTAGTACAATGTCTTGTTAAGATGTATGTGTACCCATTAGCTTGAAAGCGGGGCCGTTTCTGAGATAGCGCGAAGTACAGATGGATAAAAATCTTACTTACCTACGTTAAAGGTACAAAGCTAGTATTTACATATTTTTTCAAGAATATTATTTAAAATTAAAATTCATTACTGCCAAACACTTTCCGTGGGCCATTACTTCTGCCAGACGTCTTGAAAGTTGTGAAAAAATTAGGTAAACTACGTTATAGTAGCAAACCTAAATTTTATACCATTATCTAAGGTACTATTTTAAGACCCTTTGTATGCGGCCGAAGGGCCTATCACCCCCCCAGACATATATTTGTAGTAATTAGGAAGCTGAGGTATATCATCTTTGGTATTATTTCAAGAATATAATTGTAAAATATTAAATGGTTTTTACACGCTTTTTGGATTGGTCATACAAAGGGTCTTAAAATAGTACCTTAGATAATATGTATAAAATTTAGGTTTTGCTACTATAACGTAGTTTACCTAATTTTTTCACAACTTTCAAGACGTCTGGCAGAAGTAATGGCCCACGGAAAGTGTCTGGCAGTAATGAATTTTAATTTTAAATAATATTCTTGAAAAAATATGTAAATACTAGCTTTGTACCTTTAACGTAGGTAAGTAAGATTTTTATCCATCTGTACTTCGCGCTATTTCAGAAACGGCCCCGCTTTCAAGCTAATGGGTACACATACATCTTAACAAGACATTGTACTAATAATCCTGAAAATTTCAGGTTTGCACTAATGACGTAGGTCTGGCGGCTCTGGGCTCTTGCTCTATTAACATTTTCGTCACGTGGTGTTCTGTGCTTGAAACTTGACAAGGTAAAACAAAATTTATTTCTATCGTACTTTGATTTTATTTTGCTATTCACTTTGTAAACATAAGACATTCTGTTTCTAGGAATACGAGTTCAATACCTTTTCAAGCGTATTGGAGAAGGTGTGAGAAAATCATTAAGGTTTATCTTGATTAAACAAATCTCAAGATGTATTTTTTGTACATATAACGTTCAGTCTTCTCCTTTCTAATAGATGTCAGGCCATGATAAATGAATCTACTAATGGTGAACTTTGTAAATAATTTAATCTGTAATCTAAAGGTTTCAACTAGTTCTTATAAAGTTCTTTGTCTTTTATGTTTTATTTTTCTTCCATCTAGAATAAGGTTTTCTTTGAAATTTACACAAGGTGAGATGCTGGGATTCTTCAATCTTACAATCAAATATTTTTATTTAAATCCTTGCTTCAAAGTTTATAACGTTTTAACTTTTTATTTGAAAGTACACTTTCTCTTAAATGAGATCAAGGCGTCGAATCCATTTCTAGAGTAAATGTGAATTAGACGTCTCATTCGCGTCTATGAGTAATTTAAACAAAAAAAAATAGTTTGGGACGGTTTCTTGATAATCGTCGATCGATAATTTTAATGATTTATAATTTTACGTCCAAGAATTATTTTATTTCATTTAATAAGATCTCAGATAAAGGTAAAAATGACCGTGAATTATATTGCTCGATTTCTTCTCGTTAGGTTCAATCACTTGGAAACGGCCGATTATAGACTGACATGGGCAGACACTGTATTATCTGTTTTCTTTATTTTTTTTATACTAAATTTACTTTGAAAAAAAACACTATACATTTGTCGTGGTAAACTAATGTGAGTTTATTTTTTATTTTATTTTTAATCTTATTCGACAAATAAATAGATGTTTTTCCCTTTTTAATAAACTGTATGAAACAGAGTAATTGAATTTGAATTTATTGCAACAAATAGTTGAAGAGCAGTAATCGGATTTTATCGTATTTTTCATCCTTTGTATGACTTAATGTTTTGCAATAGTTTAATAAATATAAAATTTATTTAGTGAATCGGGACGCTGTTGATCGTATAAACTTTATAGGTTAGGTAGGTTAGGTGTAAAACATTATGAGGATCCAATAATCATATTACAGTGTATCAGATACTGAATTCACAAGTGTGGCATAAATATTAGAAAATGTTCAATCCAATTTTTTTGTCTGTGCGGAAATTCCCCCGGATACAACCAGTTACTGGCTATATTGGACACACATGGTTTAAAACCGCACGCCATCTCAGGTACCAGAAGCCGAAGAACCAGGCGTACTCTCGAAAGGAAATCTCTGGAACCCCCTAGTAGATGAGGCTATCAGTCAACCCCTAGCTTGCACTTATGGAGAACGGTGATCGCTTACCGTTCTCCGTCGTCTGAGATATCTGGTCCGTTAACAAGACTGACGGGTCGAGAGAATTCTAAGCCTTTCCCGGTGCCACTCCGCCATCTCCTTCGTAAGTTTAACATGCTCACAGAAAGAGACAGCAGGGTTCATGCACTTTCGCTCCATATGAAGGCAATAATCATGTTGCGGAGCGAGAGATCCCCACCCCGATGGCCGCCACGAGGGTACGCCTCGAAGTTTGAAAGGACTATAGCAGTTGTAAGTCACCTATATAATATTCGCCTATATATATTCTTTCCGAGTTATCTAGCACAATAATCAAAGTAGCGACAAGATGTGCAGGAATGGCATATTTTTTAAGCCGTTGCCACTCCGTCATGGGGTTATCACTCATAAGGGACAATACTTTGTGATATTATGATCCACAAATTTTTGTTTTGAGTGTTGGTGCGTGGTTCTTTTTGAAAGAAAGACTAAGTTATATTTGTTGTATCTGTAATGAGATTTCACTCTGATTTAAAAATAACCCAGCTTTGAACGGCTAATCTCTTAAAATCTAAGGTTGAACTTTGCCTCGTGAAGTTGTCATACAGCAGAGTTTCAGGCAGATTACAAAGATCGAGGCACACGGATAAAGCGGATCTCGCAATGAAATTAACTGTGCTCATTTTTTTATGGATTCAATGAAAATTAAATTCTTGAGCCACGGAGTCTGTTTGGTCACATTCTCTTTAATTATATTTTTATTTTTGTACTCGATGGCGTTACCCGCAGTTGTAAAGGTACAAATACAACCACGGGCAACATTAAGGGGCGCAGTTAGTCTAAAATAAAAGTAGCCTTAGTTACTCTTCACAATATTAGTTATCTGAAATTGATCCAGTTGTTCCAGAGATTCGATGGAACAAACAGACAGATAAACGAATAAAAGATTTTAGAATTATTTTTTGGATGAAAGTATCATTTAATCTTCCATATACTATAATGAAACGCTATTGGTTTGAAATTACAAACAGAAACATCAATTTTATGTGTTTGTAAGACTGCTTTGGTTCATACTGCAATGATCTAGCTGTAAGTTTTTCCTTAAACATAAAATAAAATATATTGATACTGTAGTTGTGCACCTACTATGATGTATTTATTCATAGTAAGTGTCTCACGATAATATATTTACTAGTTTATTACAGTAGGAGTAGATTTTATAATCACACATTTATTCATTATTGTCCGTGTGGTGACGGATTAAGAATACAGAGTGTCACATCCCCTATTCATCCCGCGGGTGATAATAATAAATTAGGCAAGACAACATCAATGCAAAGAGAAGGAAAACTTGAAATCACCAACCCGTCTGGCCAGCGTGGTATAGTAGGCCAATAACTCCTTTCTAAGGAGAGGCCTGTCCAGCAGTGGACTGTTGAAGGCTGTTGATGATGATGAATGAATCCTTAACACCACAATACATTACAATAGTTGACTACAGTACCACCACTACTGTTAGGTTTATATTTTTTCTATAGCATATTAATTTTTTTACATTTACATTACGTAAGATGGTACAGACCTATATTAAGCAATGAATGTCGTTTAGCTGAGATGAAGGAAAATTAAATTCTGCGGTTCCACTAACTATACTTAAATGGTCTCCTTGCTAGGAGCGCCTAACGTAGTAGGTTTTATAATTGTGAACACATCTAAGGACTTTGGTTTCGCCTAAAAGTAAGGGAAAACGAAAATATCACTAAACTACGTTCCTAACTCTCTCTCAGTTGCCACTTAAATTTTGGAGATGATAATGAAAATGGTCTTAAGATGTCCAAATTAAATAGTTTCTGTTCAAATAATTTGCTGCAATGCAGAGGTATTACCGAATATTTATACCCGGCCTTGCTTGAACCTCCATTATCATCTTCCTCTTTTACTCCAAATTTTATTTGGGGTTAGCTAAATATATATCATTGCATTGCAATGAGTTTTGACTATTTGATTTTATGGCATTACGACTGTCCCTCGAAAAATCATTAGGTTAAACAAAGTTACTTGGTTTCTCCCTATCTTCTGTTCTGATATGCAATCTTAAAACATAAAATAATAATTAATAATGACTGTCTTGTTGGTTCAGTGGTCAGCGTATGCGGCTGTTCGTAAATCATAGTATGGACTTATATAAATGTCACATACTTGCTTTCCCTTCCTCCACTCCAATAAATCTAATAGTCGAAAACATCGCGATGTATTTGAAGTGATAAACTTGACCAAAATGGCATAATTTTGACCTGGGCTTCATGAAATACTTATGTTCTCACTTTTATCTCGAACTCAATAAATTAAATATCGTCAACACATTCATTCAAAAATTTATTGCACATTATTAAGATCGCTAACTTTTACAACTACATTTGAAAGTGTAACCTTACATTCATTGTTTGTAAATATTAGATTTACTTATTCATTTTTTTTAAAGAATCTTCCTAGCTTTTATTGTTTGAGCTCGGCTATTACTTCAACTGGTTTTACCAGAATTTTAGTTTTTCCAAGCAACTCAGAGTATGAACTAAAGAAGGTTGAACTTATGTCAGTATTTTGAGAGCGCTCAATTCTCAATAACGAATGCCACAGATGTTTATGATAACAGTGATCGACGGATGAACTTGCCGAGGCAAGGCGTTATTCTCTTATAAGGGAAATTGTTTATAACATTAAACTACGTTAACATTAGTGAATACATAACCTTTTTAACAAGCAACGGCAACAATCACTGCCTCTAAGCTGAGCTAAGCATCTGTTATGTTAGCAAGCCCATTGCGAAGTTTTCCTTTTTTGCAGAAGTTTTCTAATTATTTAAAGAAAAATCATAGACGTAAAATGGAAATTTACATTTATTTGGATATAAGTTTATTGAGAAACGTGTTATTCTCACGCCCATGTAGTTTACACATCTTGTCTATTTCTATCTTTTTAATACTTGTGATAAATGATCGATCATGTTATTTTGTCGGCGATGTCAATCGATAAAGTTTAATACATCAAGGTCCCAGGTGTGCTTGTTTTCACTCTACGAAGTAAATTTGTATTGACCGTAGTATTTTTTATAGAGAAGGCTCCTATTACTATCTGGATTGTTAATGTAAGGCCCTAATTTTATGTATTGTTTAATATCGATATCAGATATAATGTTGTTCATTTCGGTGGCTGAGTGGTAGTGTATGCGACTCTTGTATTTCAAATCTCGGTTTCAAATCCTGGGCCGGACCAAGTGTTTGTGGGATCTACTAGATACTTATTTCGAAGTTTGGATGTTTTCTATGTTTAATATGTATTTATTATCAAAAACAGTATCTAAGTATTCTAACAGTCTATTTTTCTTTCATAGTATAAGCTCTGCTTTATTTATAGCTAGATGGCGGTGTGTATTACATGTCCGAATTCTTTTTCTTTAGTAGATATTATTATTTCTTCTGAGTCAATTCGGCAATGTTCTGATCACATTAGAAATTGGGTCTCACATTGGTCTTAACTAATTTTCTACTTTCGCCTTTTGGTGATAACACTACCATCAGCTTGAATCTCACTACATCATCGTCAGAAGCTCTCTACATTTCAGTGACATCTAAACCTTAATAAAATATAATTATAATGTATATCAGAATCGAAAAATCTTTTTGTACAGTTTTATTTATAAAAAGTCAGTATTATTAAAACAATAAAATGGCCGTTAATTCTGTAAACATTAGACATTCTGTATAATATTTTCTAAATTGTTACAACAATGAGATTAACTTTTATTATCTCGAAGTTTCTTCTCGATGTAGGCGTGTAGAATGAAAATGACAAATTGGTGAGATTACGAATAATTCACATGCTAAGAAAACCTTTTCTTTATTATGTGGAAGGAATCATGTTTATTGTAAGTGATCATTCACGTTAAGAACGAGCCGAATTGTTTCTAGATAGGTGGGATATGAGGTAATGAAATATGATACTTCTAGTATTTATATGTTAACTTTATTTCGTTACTTTTATTTATACAAAGTATTCGAAATATTTTACAAGTTAGGCCCAAAAAACTTCTGAACAAACAAAATCATCTCAACCGTTATAGCTTTCCTTCAAAGTTCATGTGATAACATGACCACTTACCATCGTGTTTTTTTTCTGTTTTACGAACTAACTTTTAAACGGACTTTTAGACGAACGGCCCTATTTTAACAAACAAAAAATGCGCTTTAAAATAGAATAACTTGCAAATGGATACTTTAAAAAAAACGTCTTAAGAACATCTCAATGTTTTTAAGAGACATCTAATAATACTCCACAAATGTGGTAACGCGAGATAATAAAACTTAAAAATCATGTCCACTTTACGTGTATAGACAGTGTTGTTCATCTTTCTAGTACAAACCATTCTTAGTCCTGAACAGACATAATGGACAGACGAAACTATAAGGGTTTCGAGACGTGAATTACGGAACTAACTATTAGAACAAACCTTGTTTTAATTCCGTCTGTCGTAAAAAATGCTTTGTTGTCAGAATTCCCTAACGGTATTAGGTAAGAAATTTAGAAGTTTCCTGAGACTGTAAAAGCGAACAATCTTATTTTAAAACTTTTTTCGTTCTATAATATTACATATTAGCTCAGTCCAGCGGTTAAAGTTGGTTTCAAAAATATCTCAAGCTATTCCTCAGGTCAGCAGATTTAACCATTCCAGAGATCCATCAGAACAAACAGACAGACAAAATCCGTATATACTTTGATATGCATTTAGTAAAAAAAACTGTTCATTTGATATTACATACAGACATTCCAATTTGATTTATTTGTATAGATATAACGGTGTGTGCATTTTCAACGACGCAGTTATGGAATGAGAATTTCCCAAAAGAGTAATTATGGTACCAAACATACAATATAATAAACATGAATTAGACAAAACTCACAGAAAAAGTAAACAAAGGGGCACAAATAAGCCTCATAGAGACGACTTAACTTTTAATAAGTTTGAGACCAAAATGGGAAGTTCGCTTCACTTTATTGAGTTAGTTTACGGAACTTTATCAATAGCCACTTCTAAACTTGTTAGAAAATATCAATAACTAGTCATAGTTCATTTTAATAAGGCTCTGAAAACTTTATTAATCATTGTTCATGACGGAAACAATCGTTTCAACTGTGTCACGGTATTAACCAAACAAATCACAAATGTATTATATTTTACTAACTAGATGGCGCTGTACTATTTATGTAAAAGGCACCCCGAATGTATTTATTTCTGACACTTAATAAATATTTTGTCAGATTAGCAGATCAGTTCACAGTGGTTTTATTTGTGCTTCAAGTAACCCCTAGTGTTCACAACACTTTAAGTTCTACACTAGCTACTAGACTCCTGATAAAATAAAATAAATAAATATTTTGGTCATTTGATACACAACATCATCTAGTGCTAAACTAAGCAGACTAAACTTGTAGTATGGTTACTAGATAACTGATATAAATACTTATAAGGGATGTAATGTATGCGATTATTCGAGTAACTCAAACAGCATACATACGCTGTCTCGGGTGTCACGGGTTGGCAACACTGCCGGGGAACTGTCACTAGATACGCGCGCTTGGCGTGGCTTGGCTACTGCGCAGTGGAGTGAGGTTCAAGGCAGAGCTGTTGAATGCGTGAGCATTGTCGAGCCGGTGTTTAGGTGTTACGGGTTGAAGAGAGATTAACAAACATTATAAACATACTTTTTTTGTAAATATATAAATATAAAACACACAAACTCCGAAACAAATATTTCCAGATCATACAAACATTTGGTCCGACCCGGGAATCGAACCCGAGACCTCTTGATCAGCAGTCGCATGTGCTAAGCACTAGACCAACAAGGCAGTCAAAGTGTATGATAATTATCTGTTATATAAATACTATACATATGTATATCTAACAGATAAAAGGTTCAATAAGTCCATGACTTGTGGAATCGAGATCAGATTTACAAAATCTTTTTCAATAAGACAAAATTTTATCAAGTAGGCCTTTCCAGGCACTTCCACTACGCGTGGTTCCGAAATGACATTCTTATCAATATTAAATCATCAATCATCAAAAGAACCGGAAATAAACTACATAAGTTACTCTTCAAAAATAAAATAAATTATTATTATTATATATATAAATCAATATTATTATTGATATCAACAAAAACGTAAAATAATGACAGTTGTAGGAAACTGTTTAACCAACATTAATAGAAAATTATGCAATGAATTGCTCGTTAGAAACATTAGTCATTTTTTTCATTTCAAACGTTCCTATCATTATGGTTGTCTACATTTATCCACTCGTGGTAGTCGTCAATTCTAGAACCGCTATAATAGGAATAATCAAACAGACTTTATCTTTTTTATCATTAACTAGCTGAGGACCGCGGTGTTACCCGCATTTGTTGTTGTAAATCGTAAATAAAGCTAGTCCATAAAAAACGTCTTAGGTCATCGGTTTTCTGCCAAAGAAAGTTCGTTAAAATTGGTCCAGCCATTCACGAGATTAGCTGGTATTAACAGACAGACAGGCAAATATTTATTTAAAATAGCTTTTTGATGTTAGTACTGTATATACATTGATATGCAATTAGTAAACAATAGTTCATTTAATATTACATACAGACTCCAATTTCATTTAACTGTATATATGTATGCAAATTAATAAGATTTGTATAGATGAGAACTGTCACGTTCAATGAGTAATAAGAGTATATCACTCAATGTACGTAAAAGTTCTCAAACGAGTAAGTAAAGCTCCTTATTCTAAGCGAAAACAAGTGAACCATTTTATAAAGCCTCTACTGCAAAGTTTGTTAGCAGGAAAAGTGTAACTACGTGCCCTATTCTAGTTTGAGGTCAACACTTGGCTGTTCAGCGACAAAAGGGTGGCTTCTTCTATAAAAGAACTGAAAAATATGAGATTCTTGTCACTGAAGTAGACGATGACTGCTCAGGTGGCGGTCTACTAAACTTGGTATAATGAATTCGAATCCCCATGGGACAACAATTTATGTGATCTATAAATTATTGTACTGAGTCTGAGTGTTTTTATGTCCGTTTCATGAATGTCTCTATAGTCCCCTGCGACACACGATTTATTCCTCGTGCGGGATTTCCCTTAAAACGTCATTCGATTGTTTACTCGAAAACTTTTTTTGTACGGTGTACCAAATATAATTTAAGGTACAAATTGAATTAATTTAGGGGAAAATGGGTTTGAACTCCAAGATAAAAAGAAATTGTACTTTAGAAGTATTGAAATGAGGTCAACGATTTCTTGAATCCACGTGACCATGGGTTGATATGGATGAATAACTTGTGTTTTATTTGAGTTGGTTTTTTAATCAAGTTCACAGAGCAGAAGTTTTACATTTTGACGGTTTGTTTATATTATAGTAGGTAATGTTTTTATTTGGTCAGGTTAGTATTTAGTTTCCTTTATAGTTAATTTGATAAAGTGATATGTAATTAAACTTTACCCTTAACTATGCCATTGAAAAGACCATGCGTTTTTCTAATTATCAAAATATTCAAAGAAGGTTAAAGATTCCATTCAATCAGAAATTACTTTTAGAGACTTCTACTTTTGTTTCTCGAATCCTGAACGTGATAGAGGCGGGATTGAGAACGTTGTAACAAAAACGTTCCGCCTACTGCCATGTACATATAAAACCTTTTTCTGTCAACTGATGCAGGGCTATATGTTCACCATTGCGTCTATGTAATGCACGAACTCTCTAATATGTGCTTAGGGAATAGAAGAGATTTGTGCTTGCTCAGCTTGATAAATTATATCTGCTCGCTTTTGCAAACAGGTCTTCGACTATATGTCGGGTGTGGCGGTAAAAAGTAGCCTTGTTGTTATCGTAGGTTTATAATATTGTAGGTCTCCATTGGGGTTGTTTTTTAGCTCGGTTAAGTACTGTAGTTGTAGATACGTAACAAACACATAAACTCACGTTCAAAATATTAGTAAGAAATTTCAAAAATTTAAGAAACGTTTGTATGCCTTTTTAACTGATTACTGAAATTCGGCTATCCTCATCTAATGGAAATTTTGAAGATGCCAGTGTAAATGTTACAAAAGTCTATAAAATAAGTTCAAGTTATATCAGCTGGTAAATTAAACTGAAAATGAAGTATGGTTGTAATTCTGCCTTAAGGCAATCTCTAATTATTAGCGATCAAAGCTTACATATTAAAGGTTTCTTAGAAGTGAAAATTTGCTTTGTGATTGTGACGTTTAATTTGTAAACAGTATTCGTAAAGATATTGTAATTACGTTTGTTTCAGCTGTTCACACAATCGATCTAATTGACTACAATAAAACAAGATCTATATTTACTTTGTGCAAAACATAAATCAATATTCTTTGGAAAACCTAAATTTATGTAAGCTTGTTGTCTTCAAATGTAAAAAAAATTTTTTAGAATACAGTTGATATCACTGATATAAGGCCAGATCGTTATTGTTTAGTTAAAATAACTACGTAACTTTTGTTATTTTAAGGATTAATATTATAGTATCCTTGCTTTATATTTTTTCACATTATTAGACGCACCAAAACAAAATTGGAATGAAGTCATAAAATTCTATACCCTGGAATCCCAACATATAAATCTCCGAAGTACTAAAAACGCGCTTGCCATGATAGTGATAAATCTCTCTTTAAAAAAAATCTTCTGGAGAATGAATGAAAAATTAAATGGACGAATGGATGGAGAAATCCGAGATCCGAGGAAAGGCGTTGAGCCGTTTATCGACTATGAAATATCGATGAGGTACAATCTGTTACCACATAAATATTGACTTCCAAGGAAGTACATTCTATTCCTATAGAAATATAGTCTGGATTGTAGGTAAATGTACTATAAATATTCCTAATTCAATCTGTACAGTATATAAACGTCGGGATATTTTTTTTTGTACATAATGACCTGACTACCTGCTTATCAATAGATTTGACTGCATGGTTGCCATAATGGTTTAAGCGGTCGACGAAGAGCCGACTAAGGCTGACTGCCTTAGTCGACTCTTCGTCGACCGCATAAGACATGAATTCAAATTCAAATTCAAAATTCTTTATTCACTTAGGATGCAATACATCTCTTGTGACAGGTCAAGATTCTACATGTACATTTATGCCATGTTCGCAAACAATAGGTAGAGCCGGAGAAAAGAACATGGCAATAAAAACTCGCGGTCACTCCTTTCAAATCGTCAATGTTTACATAGTGACATGTGACAAACTGTTATCGTGTTCAAAACTCGAAACGAACTCTTTGAAACCCGTTTGTTCAGCATGGTATAGTAGACCAAATCCTAATTTCTGAGACGAAGCCTCCAGCTGGATAATGTGCAAAAGACTTCACTATGCAAGTATTTAAAAAGTTTCGATATTTTAAAAAACGCTTAAGTATAAAACTACCTTCATTCTTGACTACTCCCTCCGAATCTTTTCAATAAATATAGGGAGCGTTTATTTTCAATTTGCTAACTTTTACGGCCGGTGCGAAAGGATAATGGCAGATCCTAGGAAAATACAAAATGACCCTTTTACCTGACCTGTCCTTGCTCACGGGTAGATTATACTACCCATTGCCCGATAGTTTGAGAACCTTCTAGTTTACGACGGCAAAAGACTAGGTTTTGAAAGGAAAATATTTGTGGCAACGTTTATATACGACTAAAATTAACATACTACAAATAATGCGTTAAAGTTGATGTTTTTAACTAAAACAAAAACAAAACACAACGGAATATATATTGCCTTATACATTTAAAAGTAATAGTAGTCGATTTTCGCCTGCAGGTTAACTGATTTCAAAAGGCATGTATTAACCTGTGGCGACTTCCACATACAGCGCAAGCTAAAGACATCCAAAAACACGGATTAAACTATACGGAGTAACTACTAATCCTAAATCGCAATAGAGCGATTAGCAAATGTACAACATCCCAACATCATCCGTTGGGTTGTGGCCAGCCAAACACGATCACCTCGCCTGGTCGGAGGATCCTCTCTTTGTGTTGGAGGAACACAATACCTGTTGTTCCTCAACAAGCCCATCTGGAACAATACTTATGTTATAGATGAACCTTCAGAGAACCAAGGTTACCAATATAACTCTGAAAGTTAGTAGGTTGAAGTCTCTCTGGCTAGGTGGTGGGGTGACTTGTGTAAGAGGACAGCCGATGACAGGATGCAAATAGCAGCAAAATCGGGCTCTGGGGTGTGCCTTGGGAGAGGCCTAAGTCCATCAGTGGACTGCAATGGGCTGATGATGATGGTGAACCTTAGTAGCCTGGGTAGTTCTTCTTTAACATAATATATGCATTACGTTTTGTAACGCGATTAACAAGATTTACTTAATGTATTCAAATTTAAAGATCACATCAGCTCAAACCTTTCATGAAACAACAAACTACTGAATAAATTAAACCTGTCCTTTTAGGATTACAAAAATCCATTAACCTTAATTATTTATGAATGTCTTAGCGAAAGAGGATTTTGTTTTGATAATATTTAGTGACATTTAATCCTAGCCTAATTACAAAATGGTAAACCTTATTAAAATACCTGCTAATCATATTTGAGGGCCGTAATCAGAAAACTTAATCAAAAATAAGAGAAAATAAGAAGACTTATCATGTGATCCTAATCATCAGCAAACATAGTACCGCATAAGTAATAATGGTTATCCATGACGTCCTATATGGTGAAAGAGTTCATCATACGTATACCTACTGCTGTACCCTGTTTCTCTTTGCTGTGGCACATTATGGTTGTAAAAAGTATATGACACGGATGAAAACCATCTTTAACAAATAGAATAATATATTGTGTAGAACATAGGGTTGGCTTGGCAGGGATGAGCTATACACAGGTTCCCGTCTGTGAAGTCTCATTGAAGTACCAAATGATCAAGTAAAGAGGTAATTGAAGCCATTCGCAACTACGTGATTGAAGGTGAATGATGGAAGTTTTGATTGAAGCCCATTGACAATCGCGAATGAAGTAAATATTGAAGTAACGTCTTGTTGTGCGATTGGTCATTCGCTAGTCGAGAAACTTAACGGACATTTCGCCTCACCTCCCAACCCGATTCACACCTTCAATTGAAACGTCAATGAAACAAAAAATTGACAATTGCGAATGACTGTCAGTCTTCAGGCTACTTTATACTGTTATGACACTTAATGCATTTATGTATGTGTGAAATTAAGAATTTTATTATTTAATTGTTATGTGTGGGTTTGTATAGACGGGCTATTGTTTTTGTGTATGAGTGTAAAATATGTGTGTGTAAAGATTTCCCCACACAAAAAATGACATAATTTGTCATATTTTGTGTGGGAAAAATCCTGAATCGCAAAATCCTGCTATGGCTTTAATCTCCGATCTACGGGTATGGGTTGCTTTAAAGTATATAACTTTTAGTGCAAACGGTTTCATTTCGGCAATATCAAAAACATTTAGAGTCACAAACCTGTACACAAGTCATTTTATGGATTGTAAAAACCTTTTCACATCGTGAGACACTAATATTAGAAAAGATACATTCTATATATCTCTATAGAAACTCATCTAAATATATTTACACATGGATAAAGAATATACACAACCCTAACGCACACGTTATCTGCAAAAATAAATTCAAATAACTCTGAATCCTTTAAAACCACATTTTGTGACATGTTTCGCATTTAATAAACAAACAAATGTTCCAGCTTTCCAGATGACAAGCATGAAAGCTCAAATATACATAAAGTTAACATAATTATACCCCTATTATGTTGACACTGAAAAACCTTTGCTAGTGTGCTACTATCAAAACATGTATTGGGTTAAAGGTGCACATGTGTTAGTGTATAAACAGAATGTGTGGTTGGAACTTAGGATAATGTATATTATATTTTATTTTAATTCTATTTATCTTATTAGCGTCTACTTAATAGTGAGCGAAATTATCTATTACATGCATTATGACTTACAAAGTATTTTTATCGAGCACCAAAAGCTTGTTTTACTAACGATGTCGTTAAAAAATAATTTGTCTGTGGTTTTCAATGTCATTTTGACAGTTTTCAGGTAAAGAAAAAAAAGGTTAAGTGCACATCGATAAATATTATTAATGACGTAAATTTTGGCGTTGTTCCGCACGCGTGTATATATAGGTAATTGTTACAAAACGTAGTCTAGTCCCACTTCAAGTCTCAATGTGCCTATGTAATACCGAAAGTCATCTAAATTTTAATAGCGGTTTAGTCGTGAAAGCGTAACACACGAACATAAACAGAGTTACTTTCTAATTTATTTTCTCTCTTTTCTAACATTAAAGTTTCTATTTAAATGTAGTGTGTAGTAGTGTAGCCTGTAGTGTGGCAAGTCTTTAGATAGTTACTTTTTATACGTCCTTGGCCGACGAGCCGCGAGACTCACTGTGAAGGGACTGTACTGGAAAATTAGCAATCTACCCGCTCTACTGCCTGTATACACAAGTAATATGAGAGCTCTGTGAGAAACAACTATAAATAAAATATTCGGTTCAGTCTTGCAAACGAAGACAAACTATACTTTTCTTCAAATGTTTTTCTTTACATATTAAGGTTGCCTGTGAGAAATTGGATCAGGCGATGAGGCCACCACTTGTTACTTCCTTAGTTTTAAGTCAGACTTGTAATTAACCTGGTGTACAATTAAGGTAGATATTGGTTCAGACAATTGAGAAACAAAATATGCGATATATTTTCACACAATACATAATAGTACCAGCACAGAAGACTCACTCCGAAAAGTAAATTAAAGTTATAGATACCCTCGGCAAAAAATCAATAAATACTTTTTTATCTATAATGGTCTCACAATTATAGATTAAAACATATTTGGTGATTTTTTGCAGTTAATGATTTCTTGCAATAAGCCAACGACATAATAATTACTGCAAAAATCTATAAATACGTTTTTATCTATAATTGTGAGACCATTAAAGATAAAAATTATTTCGTGATTTTTTGCAGTTAATGACTTCTTGCAATAAGCCTTGCGATATTTGAGGGCACTGACTTTCCAATAACGATTGCCACATATATTCATGACAACCGGGACCGACAGCTTTATTTGCTCTCCGAGGCACGGGCGTGAATCACCGCCAAACTTCCAAACTCCGGGCTGATATTAGGAATTTCCTAAGAAAAAAACAAAAACACTTTTTGGCCCGGGATTTGAACCCGAGACCTCTTGATCAGCAGCCGCATACGCTATCCACTAACGAGGCAGTTAATATCTTTGTATTAATGAGAAGAAATTCTTTGTAACCTTTTTAACACACTTTAAGTAAGCTTCACTAGCGTGTTTGTTTATAAATGGCTTTTGCTGTTTGTTGTTTTTTTAAGTATATTTAATATACGAAATGGTGCACTGAAACCTCTTATATTTAAAATAATTAATATTAAATATGTAGAAGAAATGTTAGATGCTGAAATTGTTTACTTTCATCAAAAGTATCACATCAAAGCCTTGCAATGAAGTCTCCGGTTTAAAGGCTATTCATTTGGGGATTTCAAAATCACAGCGGAGAGAGAGAATAAATAATGTGGACTAATTGATAAATTGGCTACGTTTGATTGTAGCTTCGATTTGTTTCTAGGCACAGTAGATACTATTTTGGCTTAGAAACTAAAAAAAAACGAATTTCACCAGGAATATTTCTTAAACGGGACGACTCCAAGTTTTAAAAAAATTAAGCAACTTTGACAAACTTTTAAAGAATGAAAACTTATTATTCGTTAGTTTTGGATTGTAGATCTTTATTAAATAAGAATAGAATAAACTTTATTATACACCAGCTAATACAGTTTACATACAAGAATACATCATTATATTGACCGTGTACAATTGGCGGCCTTATCGCTAAAAAGCAATTTCTTCCAGGCAACCTTAGGATGGAAAAAAGATTATGCGTAAAAAATCGAAATAATGGGCAGTGTTGGTGCGAGTTTTAAAAAAAAATTTAAATGAATTGAAAACGAAAAACAAGAAAAGTGATTAAAAAAATATATTTTCATACTGAAAAATAAGTACACTCGTAATATACATCCATCCATCCATCCATATCAGCCTAATATGTTCGTCTTCGAACGTAGGCCTCCTCTCCATCCCTCCACTGGTATCTGTCCCGGGCTACTTGCAAGTGATTACCAATTGGATGCAAGTAGCCCGTAATATATATACAAGTATTTAATCGTTGAGATAATCTAAACTTTTATATGAACGAAACTAGAAAAAATGTTGCAATTTCGATATCAAGCATTTAAATCTTGCCCTTGCCTACAACCTAGATGTACTCAAATGATAAACCTTAAATACTGAAAACTAATCGAGTATGTACTACATCAATTTTATAATTAAGGTTCAAATTGGAAATCGAAATTTCATTGGCAATTTCATTTCTGTCACAAAGGAGATTTGTATCCACCAACCGAATTTTGAGATAGGACAGTGTTTTGTTTACCCAAACGACATTGCGGCGACATGATTATTTTATATGTTTGTTTGTTTAATGTCATATAGCTGTTCAACTCTCACTACTTCAACCTCGACTAACGGATGCAATTACTTTTATAAATTTGAATTCAACTTTTAGAACATTAAATTTCCATCAAACACAAAGAACTTTACAGTTTTTTACGCCAGTGTGAAAAAACAAAACACGTTTACAAAGGAATTTGGAACTTTTAAGCCGTTGTTGCCCTGACACGACGGATAAAAGGAATAGCAGTGCTTTTGACGCGGTAAAAATTTCAGCTTTCCTATAGAAATAAGTCACAAAGTTCCCAGTTATTTTATAAAGAACTATTAACAAAGTATTTAACTTTATTACGAGTAAATTATAGAGGAAGAAAAATGATAAGTACCGGTTTTTAGCATGACACTCACAAGTTCAAGTCTGTTATTAAAACTTTTATTAAATAAAACCGATACGCACGAGTCTGTTATTGTAAATATTAAAAAAGACAACTCAGGTGTACAAATGTTTGCAGATGACTTTTGATATCTGGAATTATTACATGTATTTGTCCGATCAGCTCAAAATTTAATACATCAGATTCTCTATGCAACAATTTGTCGTTATTCGTTATTCGGGTGCCAATGGAGCTGACGATGCGTGAACCCATTGAAACCGGATGTATGCACAACACTGATAGGTTATTGTTTATTGGCATTTCCACAAACTGTGTTGAAATAATCTTTGAGCATTTATAGTGTTAAATATTTCTGTAAGCATTTGAAAATTTGATTGCCTTGTTGGTCTAGTGGTTAGCGTATGCGGCTGCTGACCAAGAGGTTCGATTCCCGGGTCGAACTAAATATTTGTGTAATCCATTAATATTTATTTCGGAGTCTGGGTGTTTTCTATGTATAATATGTAAGCATTTGCAAAAAAAAAAGTATGTTTATGTATTTATATCAGTTGTTTAGTACACATAATTCAAGCTCTGCTTAGTTTGGGACTAGATGGGGTTTTGTGTAAGATGTCCTAAATATTTATTTATTTACTAGCTTTCCGCCCGCGGCTTCGCCCGCGTGGAATTCGTCTTACATGATTTTATGTTTGATAATAAGGAACTTTGACACAAATTTTCGTCCCCTATTTCAAACCTTTCTATCTTTATTTTCGCGATAAAAAGTATCCTATGTCCTTACCCCAAGTTCAGTTCTATCTTCATACCAAATTACATCAAAATCGGTTCAGTGGTTTAGGTGAAAGCGTAACAGACAGACAGACAGACAGACAGAGTTACTTTCGCATTTATAATATTAGTAGGGATTACACCATCGGAAAGTAGAGATTTCATCAAACAGAAAACACCCTAATTTTTTGAAAAAAGTCGAAATAGGGTGAAAAAATTAAATATTTAAAATCAAAAAAATTACGATGTATTCGGGACATAAAAAGGTAAGTTTTCACTACACTTCGTTTAAAAATTATTTGATTTGTAAAAGATAAAAATAGAAAACCAAAAACTTTTTTTAATTTTTCACTTATAATTTGAGGTTATGTGAAAAAAAGTGTAAATAAAAAATCGGCCAAGTGCGTGTCAGGCCACGCACAGGAAAGGGTTCCTCAGTCACCTCAGTCCATAATGGTACGTGGATTAGTAATTGTATCCAATGGATAATTGTTATGTTTACGTATTAATGTGTTAATTTTGTATGACGTTTTCCAAGTAAGCACATTGTAGAAGTTAAGCCTCTGTAACTCCTGAACTAACAAAGTCATCTAATTCGTTATAGTTTTCATTTAAAGTTAATTATATGGACCACTATCACGAAATTTTCCAGATTTTTTGAGCCGGCCGTTTAGCTTTTAGAGGGGGAGGATGCCCCGTTTTACAAAAAAGTGGCCTTTAAAGTGGAATTTCTCGCAAACGGATTTCTAAATCAAAAAATTGTCTTAACAACCCTTTAATGTTTTTAAGAGACCTATTTAATGATACCCCACATGATGGGGTAGCCGCAAGAAAAAAAAACATCCACATTTTACGTGTCGGGGAGGGACCCTAAATAAAAATATTTTTCATAATTTTATTATAGCACTTTGTCGACGTAATTACAATACATATTCATGCAAAGTTGCATCTTTCTATCACTTACTGTTTGGATGGTTAGTCGAGGACGGACGGACGGACAGACGGACATGACGAATCTATAAGGGTTCGAAGTCATAAACTTCGGAACCCTAAAAAGTTGTAGATCTTTTAATTACCTACAACTTTGCCATTTTACTTTTTTCCATAGGACTTGTAGTTTTGCCGGAAATTTAGATAAACCGTTTTTTACCCTTTCATCTTCCTAGCCTTATTCCCAATTTACCCTTTGTTTTATATATTTAGCCATCCAAAGTGACTCTACCCTGCCTGATGGAAAGCATGAGCAGAATCCAAGAGTCGGGGCTACTACACTTGCTGCGAATGCAGACAACAATGTATGGCGGCCCACACTATGGCGGCTTAGTGAGATGCTTTTTCACGCCCCGTCCGAGGAGGACCCGAAAAGCTCCCCCCCCCCTACCCGACCCCCCTCAGATCGCAGATTGCCTGTAAATTATTTTTCCTTTCATTTTTATAATATTCTCCTCCTTTTCCAATGGGTTTCATCGAACTATAATTTTGTTTTCAAAAATTATGTACCCTGCTCTACTGGTCTTTATGTCATTTACAAACTATCATTATGGTTGCCATGCAAGTGTGTTATGCCTAGCAACCTGTGAAGTTTTGACAGGAGATAAACAGTGATACATTTTGACATCTACGATTTATGTATTTTTATAATGACCTAGGTAAAAAGGTAAAAACCTTTGTATCTCGATTATTGCAGTAAAAAGTAGCCTATGTCCTTTCCCAAGTTCAGTTCTATCTTCATACCAAATTTCATCAAAATCGGTTCCGTGGTTTAGGCGTGAAAGCGTAACAGACAGACAGACAGAGTTACTTTCGCATTTATAATATTAGTATGGATTTAAAGTCCATTACCAATTTAAAATGACGTATTAGTAATAAAAAGTTATTTTAAAGGTAAATGTGTGTGTTTTCAACCTACAAACCCTATTGGTATAAGGCTGGTAAGTCGCCTGGCCAGCATGGTAGATTACAACAACCTCTTTTCTGAAGAAGGTTTACATCCAGTAGTATACTATTTAGTGCTGTTGGTAAGATATGTGTACGTTTCGTATTTTTTTTTAGTATAATAATTATATTCTAACTTTTTGATATTAAACTGGTTCTTAGCTTCCTCGTTTGAGCCACGGTACCGTATACGACTGATGCGCTTAAGGCCTCTGGTTCAATTCCCGGGTCAGACGAAATGTTTTTATAATCTGCAAATATTTGTTTGGGAGTTTTTTATATTTATAATATGCATATATCAGTTATTGTACTATAGGTACTAGACCTATAGTACTGCACCTGCTTAGTTTGGCAAGACACGTTGAGGCCACGTAATCATGCCGTTGGATGTTTATAAGATGCACGAAGGCCTACAAAGAAGCTTCACGACTGTTACCTTATGATTACAGCCGGGACCGACTGCTAAACGTGACACTCGAATCACGGAAACGCTCTGCTCACTCGGCTAAGAGTAATTTAGAAATAAATTAAACATGTGTGCTACCTTTACCAGAATCATAGTCATATTTTAATTTATTCCGTTACAATACTACCAGAACTAAAGACCCGACATTAACAATTGCCTAATCTGTACTAATTCGTATCATATGACATTTTCTGATGTTCATGTTAGCTACTTTGCATTATTACGTTGGAATGTTTATACAAACATCTAACATTTCAGACTCAGGAATACATACTACTGAGCTTGAGTAACAATGGGAATTATTTCAGAGCTCTAATTTTAAGTGTAAAGCCATTTGAATCTACAATCGCTGACGGAATTTCATAATAACGTAATCATAATAACAGCTTATTCTATCATATGTATGTAACTAAAGAGTAGGACCCTTATGGCAATATCTGGAAAAATATTACAATCGTACTATTTTTATAGCAAACAAATAGCAGAAGTCAACTGCAAAAGTTGGAAATAAAATAAAACTATTTCCATACTAGATAACGAGGTAAAGATGAAGCTGATCTTCTCGAGCACAGAAAAGGATTTTATTTTAAAAATATACGGACACGTGAAATGTGTAGCAAGATTTATATTATGGCCAACATTCTCATTTAGTTTTACATTTATATTTAATCAGTACATATTTACAGTGTATGATAAATAAGTTTATACTGTATTGATTTTACAGTTAGACGCTATGCCTGCTTTATTACCAAAATAAATCGGGTTCGTCGGGTTCGGTCGGGCCAAAAAAGTGTTTTTGGGTTTTTCTTAGGAAATTCCTAATAGCAGCCCGAAGTTTGGAAGTTTGGCGGTGATTCATGCCCGTGCCTCGGAGAGCACGGAAAGCCGTCGGTCCCGGTAGTCATGAACATCTATGGCAATCGTTATTGGGAAGTCAGTGTCCTCAAATATACTGACAACTAGTTCAATTTTCGAATTTTCCCTAGGGGTTGTGGAGGTCCGATGCCAGTCGCAAAACAGTGGCAAAACTGATATTCAGGTAAAACCGGTTGAACTAGTAGCTGACCCCAAATAAACTTGGGAATAAAGGCTAGGAAGATTAATTTACAGTGTATGATAAATTAGTTTAAACTGCATTGATTTTACAGTTAGACGTTATGCCTGAGCTATTCAGTGCAATGTTAAATTACCAAAATCTTCCATGCATCGGGAATATTCTTCGTCCCATATGTATCAAAAAATATTGTTCGAAATATTATGTTCCTCAGATTGCTAGTGTTTTTTTCACTCTTGAACTCATAATCTGACAAAATAAAATGAAACTACCATATAATCTCTAGATATATAGTGATGTTTGTTGTGTCATGTTAACATCGATATTAGAACTATTATTTTTAAAATTAAATTTAAATTTAAGAGTCTAAAATTGTATTTTGGAGGTCAGTACCGTACCTATATATTTTCATACACATTTAGTAAAAAAATGTTCATTTAAAATTACCTATACACGACACTCCAGTTTTGTTTATTTATATAGATTGTGTTTGAAGGTAGATCATTAAATTACTTTAATTTGTAGCACGTTCACATTACAATGAACAAAGGAAACTGAGAACCAAAAACAAGCTTGTAATTTAATAAAAGAAAATAGATTTGTTCCTAATTAAACTTTGTGAGAAACAAAAGCTTCATATAATTATCTGTTACTTTCTGAAAACAGTTAGTAAGTTCGTTTATCTCAATAAAGTTATACCAAACACGTTATTTACAGAATAGGGAAAACTAAAGAAACCTAATTACTTTGATTTCTACATAAAAAATAGTTGTCAGTGTAATTTTGTTAAAAAGGGTTACAAAGTTTTTACTTCATGTATTAGATAATATATAGATATATCACATAATCATCATTATAATCAATAACAGCCTATCATGAAACCCTACAACATAATGACTGTTCATCGGAAATAGTTAAAAAGGTTAAAATTTAGAACTGTTTTGATATATATAAAAATACCGTTGTCAATTTTAATATGAAAGTAATTATATCGTTAAACATCTGTGCCACGCAGTTCGTCTTACTATTTCTCCGCTTGAGCATAAGAGGCTATAAAAGCGTCATAACTGGCAATATCCTTCGAGACGAATCCATTCCTAGATATTAAAGCATAAAGCGCTATAAAGCGGATATTATTGATATTAAATAAGTTTAACTTCCTACGACGAATGATATGTCTGTAAACTAGTTGCTCGGTTATTGTACCTAAGTGCTTATAATGTCCTTATATTAATGTTAATAACGATTAAAAGTATTTAATATGTTTAAGAAAACTGTATGAAAACTGTCATTTGTAAAATCTGAAGAATCTCTCTTAACTCTGGAATCAATTTGACGCATGCTGTTACCATTGGTGATTCTTACATTCTTCGAGATTTGCACGAAACAGATTGACCATACAGATTCAAACTGCAGTAATATTTGGTAAAATTTAAATATTACAGTAAGTAAATATTAAGCAGTCCAAAGTATCGTTTACAAGGAACTTTATTTTTACTATATTATTATTAGCTACTTATTATTTTTCCATACACAGAAATATTTAAGGCATTTTTAGCATAAAGTATACCTAAATAATTTATTATACTAAAAAGGTTTCAAATAGGTCTGAATTAAGTTTTAATCTTCGAAGCACTTAAATATTCTCTTAGTCCTTTTAACATCGTATCGAATATCAAGAGACCTATATTAGGTTTAAGATCGGCAAATATTAGCCTCAAACACTGCCTACGCTCGAGACGGCCAGCCTAAATAATTTTTCTTCTTGTACAAACATACTCAATGTTTGGACAACATTTCTAGCGCAATTGACAGTAATTTCTTTTCCTTTCACATGTACAATACATTAAATTGAAATGGCTATTTTTAAATTAGCAGCTTTTTTCTAAATCCGCATAAAAAATATATACAGTACTTACATGAAAAACTCAATTACTAAAACTTTAGTTTGTAGCTAAAGCCTAAATTACCGCAGTGAAAGTGCTATCAAAACCAATCATAAAATTTTAGAGATGAGCCGCAACGGACAGACAGAAAAATTACTTTCTGATGTAGGTACCGTACATATTTTAATATGCACTAAGACATTGATAATTTGATATTATGGACAGACACTTAAGTTTTATTTTTATTTGTAAATAAGAAGAGGTCTCAGAACTGGAGCTCCAGTGACATGAGGAGTCTCATAACGGCATAGCTCACGCATTCATTAGTTAAACGGTAATATACATTAGCCATCCCAGCTAATAAACTAAGGAAGACCAAGACCCTTGACCAAGAATGAATGGAGGTAATTACGGTGGCTGGGTCGCAAATGTGAAAGAATGCAGACAATGACAGACTTGTCTTAACTTGTCTTTATTGTTTCGTAGATTTACTTTATTACGTTCTCTACAAACGGTAGATTTAAAATTAGTGAAAAAAGTGCCGGAACAAAGGCCTCTGTAAATTAAAACTATCTGTAAATATTAGCAATTTTGAATACATTCAAATCGAGCATAAGGCGTCACGCGTTTTTGAAACTACTATAAAATTCATTTTAACCCATCAACCTATTAGAATATTAAAATAAAAAGTAAGTGCACTACAGTAGTTGACTGGCTAATAGGTTAAAGATGATATCAAGAAAATTGATACTAATGGAATAACATTTAAATGGGCATTTGCCTTTCAATCAAATAGATGCACCATTTTCATCGAGTATCCGTAGATTATATCCTATGTACATTTCCAACTCGATCAAATGGATGTGCGATATTTTAGAGTGATAAGTTCACTTTGCAAATAAGATCAAGATAGTGCAGCAAGAGACTGACCTGGAGTACTCGAGCAAGGCACTATTTTATATTTTATTATTTTTATTTGGATACCTTTTCTATTATATCGTTGAGGTCCTGAGGTTAGATTTTAATCCATTAAGAACTTACAGTTATAGATTGCACTTATTTGATTTTATATTTTATAGGGCTTAAAAAGTTAGTAAAATGCACTCTGTGCTCTAACTTAAACGGAAATGTTATTAAGGGGCTTCTTAACCGTCAACTGCCAGACTTAAGCTGGATATTTACTTGGTTATCACGTCACTTTTATAGTTTGCGTCTCTAGGATGTGGTATATTCTATTAAATGTTCTATGTTCTTTCTGTAATGCTGACAGCTCATTAGGTAATGTGATTTCATTCCAGTAACTTAGTATAGGATTATTTATTTAATATGTAAAGAACACTTTTCCATTTTTATTACAAGCCCGCCTTGAGAAATTAGTTTTATTCCTGTCTTAATTCTTTGAAAAGGAATGGATAGGAATAGTCCCTACATAACTGTAGCCGCAACAGCTGTTGACATTACAATATCTTGGGCTCAGAAAGGCCTTACGAATGTTTAGTAAAGAAACAGTTTGTTACACCTGCTGCTATCGGGCAGCGGGCTCGACAGTAATTTTACCTGGCGACGATAACGACTTTTTTCTACCAGTTTAATAGTTATGTATGAAAGCTAGTTTGACTAATATATTTCTATTACACCGGGTCATTAGCAGATCAGTCTTAAGTGATTTTTAAAACCAGTAACTGTGGGCTACTTATACCAAGAAGTAAAACGATAGATACTTATTAGCAGTAGCAACATTCTTTAACAGACCGCGACTGGAGATAAGCATCTCCTTATAGAAGAGATGTTAGCCTATTATGCCATAATGGCAAGAGAGTGTGTTATAGGGTGTGTTGCAAGTTTTGTTCTCTTTGCAAATATTTTTTTTATGTAATTTGCTCCCGTAGTGACCTCTTACTTTTACTTTAATTCTGTATTACTCATTCGTCACCACACGGAGGGTCAACTTATTGTAACTCTTATTCGTATTAAGCTGAATCTAAGTGTAAATTAAAACTATGTAAAGTCGGATTAACGACTCTTTTGTTGAGTAAAACAATCGAATATGACTTTTGATTTGTAGTACCTACTTATTTTTAAATATTAAACTAGCCCCCGGCTTTGCACGGGTGGCTTTAGGTATTTAAGAAACATTTAAATATTGGCAAATTACATACTAAAACCTTCATCGAGAAAAAAATCTATCAAATTGTGAAAACAGCATGAAAATCAGTGCAGTACTTTTTATGTTTATCACAAAAAGATAGACAGACGCGACAGAGGACTTTGTGTTTTATCATATGTAGTGATTTACATGTTACCGTAAAATCCTATCACAAAAAGATTTTTTTTCGTAAAATATAGAGTTAAAGTCTCGAATAACACAAATATAGATGTCAATTAACTCTCAATCTTGAACACCGCGACGCCCACTTGCAGAGCTGTTCCATTTATACTGTCGTCATCTCATCTATTAATGGATCAGGTGAAGACATTTACATATTCAATCCCTTTGTCAAAGGATTTGTAGCTCGAGTATACTATTTGAATTGTGTGGCAATCGGTTTTCAAGGTAATTTAGCTTGTTGTTTTTGAAATGAAGCATCATGAGTGATGATAAGAAATTATTAGAGTTAAATATTCAGATTGTTGGTCTAGTGGTTAGCGTATGCGGCTGCTGAGCAAGAGGTCTCGGGTTCGATTCCCGGGTCAGACCAAATATTTGTGTGATCCACAAATATTTGTTTCGGAGTCTGGGTGTTTTTCTATGTATAATATGTACATATGTATTTACAAAAAAAAGTATGTTTATGTATTTATATCAGTTGTTTAGTACCCATAACACAAGCTCTGCTTACTTTGGGACTAGATGATGCTGTGTGTAAGATGTCCAAAATATTTATTATTATTTTTTATTAAATAACCTTCTTATTAAATTTAATTGATTGATGTATTTAACAAATGCGTCTATCAAGAGAAAATTTACTCAAATAATGTTTTTACTGACCAATAAGGTAAGACTGGTCAGTAAAAATTTTGAGTAAAATTTCTCTTAATAGAAAAAGTCGCAGATTCAGAATTTCAGAATAGTTCGTTTACCTCATGGTATGATCGTTAAGTTGAGATTGACATTTATGATATCCAATGTGACGGAAAAAGTCACTTATCAAGAACGAACTGTTTATTTAATTGTAAGTAAATTAAAAGTTAGTTCGTTCGTTTGTGTAAGTTTTAGTATAACATTCGATATTATTTATTTACGTACTTACGCCGACATATCCTTGAAAGTGTCGTACGCAATAAGTACTTATTTATTTAGAACAGTGTGTGACCGCGGTCAGAACAGGTTGAAATGTCAAGATGTACAAAGGTATTTAATCTAAATAAATCTAATTGCTTTCTCTTTGCATTAAATTTTGATGTTACAGAATCAAACAAAAACTTCTAACAATTTGTTTTTTAACAGGTTTTAAGTTGACACATACGGACACACAGTAAATATAATTATATTGGTAATACGAGTATATAGGTCATACCTAGTGTTTTATTGTTTTGCTTTACTTTTTAAAATATCGTAATGAAAATAAGACAGATCGAAAACCTGGTCTAAGGGGAAAACTTGAATTTCATTTTTTTATTTTATATTATTTTAGACTAGCTTTTGCCCGCGGCTCCGCTTGTGTGTAGGTCCATCATGGCGGAAAATAGTAGCCTATGTGTTATTCCGACATGTAAGCTATATTATTGTGAAGTTTCATCAAAATCCATTCAGTAGTTTTTGCATGAAAGAGCAACAAACATACATACTCTCAAACTTCCATGATTATAACATTAGTAGAATTTGTGTACGCTCTTTTGTAACTTCTTACCATTTTTTTTACGCGGGGAATGCATTTAGCACCATACCTTTCGTGGGGTAAACGAAGGGCGTGTGTGGGTCTCCCGGATGAACCGGTTTATCCACTAAACCCCGCGGCGGCCTACCTCGGCAGTTGGGAGGAACATTAGAAACGCATCAGCGGCCTCTGGAGTCCCCCCTACCTTACCCCACGACTCGGGTACATTTGTAACTTCTTACCTATAACTTCAAAACACAAGTAGGTTTTAATAAAAGTTAAAATGAAATAATGTTATTATGTCATCAATCATAATCATCATCAACAGCCCTTAACAGTCCACTGCTGGACATAGGCCTTTCCTAAGAAAGGAGGTTTTGGCCTACTATACCACGCAGGCCAGACGGGTTGGTATAGGGTTGTTTATCCGTAGTTTATGCGTAGTTTATCCCTTAGTCGCCTTTTACGACACCCGCGGGATGAATAGGGGTGGTGACACTATGTATTCTTAATCCGTCACCACACGGTATAGCACAGTAATAGCTACTTATTATATTTACAACTAAAAAGACGCTTGAATAAGATAAAAGTTTGCACATATTCTTTATTTTAAATAGTTGTACATTTACATAAAACCCTTACTAAATCCCCACATTTTATCATGATAGCAGCAGAAGATAGCTTATAAAAATGCATTCTTGCTGAGTGGAAACTTTAGTATGTAAATTCTTTTGATACCATAAGACCCCATCTCACACGATTCAATTAAAGGATTGGTTTGAAAATGTCGTACTTTAGTTAAGTATGATCTCTTTGCAAATTGTATCTTCAATTTACATGATGCGGTATTTTTCTTGGGTTTCTGTTTTTGTGGAAATAAATTATTACCTATATAATAAATTATACGATACTTTCGTAAACATGTTCGTCGAAACAACACACATAAAGCATTAATTGATTATAAATAATAATAAGTTCATTTTTTTAATCAATTGTTTTCTTTTTGATTTTAATTATTTCAGTTTAAGATACAATAGTTCGAAAGACCAATGATGGTCGACTATGGATCCTTTGACCTGACTCATGTCTTATGTTTACTAAAGAAATACATGTAAAATATTTTAAAAAGATTTAGAAAGAGACTGAGCACATCCAATTATTTTGTGTATTTTGGTTACTAAAATATAAACAAACATGGATCGTATTCGTAGAAAATAACACCATAAATGAAAATATTATACCGTGATTTCGCGAAATAATCATGTATTAAATCATAAAATTACTAAATCTTCCTTATCTCTACTATAAACAAAAAATCTCCCGAATATTTTGTTAACTTCAGTTCTCCTCTCTCCCTGTCCTCTGTTAGAAAACACATGTGTTTATGACACCGTAACCAAACTATATGTCATACACACAAAACACACTTACAGAATACAAAACAGAAACAGAACCTTTGAACTAACAAACACAAAAACAGACAAACAAAAAGCCGCACATTGTGATGTAAAGCCCCTGTTTTTACTGGCGGCGGATGAACAATAGCACGACGGTTAACACAATGAGCAGCTTAGGATTAATTAGTAAACAACATATCTCGGTTTCTACTCCAATGCGTTATACACACATATTATATTATAAACCAGAACCGATTTGAGAAGATTTTCGTTGTCTTTTGTTGAAATGTTTTACTTCACTCTATGGATTTTATAAAAAATTAAAGTATTCTCAAGATTATTCACGGTCGGCAGTTTTCCACGTCACGACTTGCATCGGACTACCCTGAGAACGGACTATTTGTCAGTATATTTGAAGGCACTGCCTTCCTAATGACGATTGCCATAGATGTTCATGACAACTAAGACCGACCGCCTTAACGCCAATCGCCAACTCCGGAATGTGTGTAATGTTGTAAGAAAAACGGCGTAACGTGCTTACAAACACCGGGCTCTTACCAAGAATTTTAGTTTAAAAATTCTTATTATGGTTTTGTAAGAAAAACCCAACAACACTTACGGCTCAACCCGATAGTGAGAGTATAATATTATTCTGTTTTGGCACCGTACGAGTATTTCTAGCTTCTAAAAATATAATATACCGACTTACAAGTCGTGCCGCATAACTTCAAGACGAATATAATGTACCGAGATTAAATTTCGGAGTTGAAACAACCGCATTATATTGCCCCTAATGTCAGGGCAACTTAAGTATCGCTCTTACTAAGATGCTTATAAACTTGCTCTTGAACTAAACTTGGTACTCAGGAACTTTGGTTTATCTAGACATTACTCAGGATCGTGGTTTATGTATTTATATATAAGTTAAATAGATATATGCAAACATTAAGCCTATTATTTCTAATGCGGAAACAGGTCAAGTTTGAACTCAATCTAACGCATTTGGCAAATGAAACTCAATAACCGGCCAGAAAACTGATGTCATGTAACTTTTTGAGTTTGTTCAATCCTAAATTCATACTAATATTATAATTCCGAAAGTATCTCTGTCAGTTGCTCTTTTACTGCTAAGCGCTGTGCCAATTTCATTGAAAGTTTGCTTTAATTCTTGAAGAAGGACATAGGCTATTCTTTACCTCGAGAAACGGCAAACGGGAGGGTGGAGTCGAAAGCAAATGCTAGTATGATAAAAAGTTTCTTTGCTCTGAAATATAGTATTACATAATTCAAGTTATAAAGAATCGTAATGAGTAGGCATATTTAACATAAATCTCCTTGTCGTATCGCCAGTAATAAAAGTTAAATACCTTTTTACTACGGGCAATTATATAATATAAAAAGTAGGGACGTAATCTTGTTCAAGATGTTTAACGCGTGTTCAAGTTATATATTTTTATAAAAGAAATTATTTTGTTGCCAGCCGCCGGAGGTCATTGGTTGAAAAGGAAGGAGGCTTTGCGTGCAAAGAGGGGTCACAGTCGACACGGTCCTCATAAAATAAGAGCTCGCCGACAAATTGGTAAGTTAATAACATGTTAGTGAAATTGTTTGATATATCCTATAGACAGTTAAGGCCCTAAGAAGTTATTACACGTTAAATTAAAATAGTTGATCAGTTTGTAACAATTCGCTCAAAGCCTTCATACTATTATTAGTTTTTCAAAAATTAATTAATAATATTTGTATGGTGTTCTTACTGAAATATCGTGAAAGTAAAAAAAACAATGGAGTATAAAAGACAATTCACTTTTGTTTAAAGTTAATTGCTTTTTTATTAAATACTTTTGATAATATAAAAAGAAAACTTTATGTGAAGAATAAAAATACAATTTATTTTTGTCAAAGATTGCCAATTATACTTCCAATTTTACGCCTTGGCGTTTACTCGTGTGTGAGTTAACAAAGATTTAGAGTTTAAAAGAACTTCTACTTAACATGCATGATATACGTCGAGGAAATGGGATTCCATCTTGAATATTACCAAGATGCAAGTTCATGCACATCTAAAGGGCGCTATTCCTCGCTTTACAGCGTATTACATTTTTTTATCATCCCTGTGTTCATGTTACATATATTAAAATGATTTTCATTATTTTTATGAATGTTGGTTATCTTTTTTAAATCAGTAAACATGTCTTAAAATCTCTTATATTCACTGTTACCATGGGTTTATTCAATCAAGAAAATCTTTTTTATTTCTATGTATTGAGAGCAAAGACAAGTTACTCTTTTTTCAATAAGTATAATATAATATAATAATATAATATAATATAATACCCCCAAAGAACTTGTGTATTTATGTATATATAACAGAAATTAGATTTTATTTATTGTTTGAAACTTTCATCGTCTGTAACATTAGAATAGAAATTTGCGGGATTGTTAGCTTTTTGTTAATGAGTATCCAATATTTCGGCACTGTTACAAGCGCCATGATCACGGAGTAACTTTTATTACACGGATATTGTAACAGAAAACAAATGATTGTTTTCATAAAATAAATTTTATTCATAGATTCATTCTAATGTGACAGAAATCGGATTTCCTGCTTAGCGCTTCTACACTGATGGCGAATTTTAGATTCAACAACTGTCAATGAAACAATACTTATTACATTCTATTAAATATTGTTTTATTAAAACATATACTGTCGATAAAGACACTAAAGTTTGATTGTCGTACATCATATAATTATAAAAAAAACTGACACGCAACGCCATCTAGTCTCAAACAAAATACAGCATGTGCTATCGGTTCTAAAAAAAAGATATGAAGACATTTATCGATCGGGAATCGATTCTGAGATCTCAAGCAGACGCATACGCCACCACTGCGCCATCGAGATATTCAATTTTGTAAATGTTGAACACAAAGAAAAGTTTAGTGCATCATAATAAGCGCGTAAAAATGCATTTCAACAAATATAACCTAATTGTAAATACGGTTACGGAATAAAATTCAAATAGCAGTATTTGCTTTTATCCCTTTTTTAAAAAAATCCCAAAAGTGATCAAGCTCAGCCACCTTGCCAATAAATTGTTTATCGCAAGTTGGCTATGGTTGCAGCCACAACGATCAATCATGTCAAATATATCAGAATTCGTGTTCAATGTTCATATGTCGAACCGCAATGGATGATATGCGAAACATTATTTATGGCTGGGGTCTGTGTAATGGGCGCCGATGTCGTGAGTCACGTAAATATGAAAGTTTCATAACTTCGAGTGAGATATATCCAAAAAGTGTTATAGATTAGCTTGAAGTGTTCACAGATGTAATTCTAGATTCAAAAAGCCTTTAAAATTAATTCAAAGGCCTGCTATAAAGCCGCCCATTGTACCGCTGTTTTATTTTTAAGTTTCCGTAGTTCATGACTCGGAACCTTTATAGATTCGTCATGTCCGTCCGTTCGTCCTCGTTCAAACCGTTAGTGCTAGAAAGATGAAAGAGATGCTTCTGCATCTTTAGGCCTCCTGTCTCGCACTCATTAATGAAACACGTCAGCAAGAATTCAGTCATTTTAGGTTGACAGGTTGGTGTCTGTTCCGGTCATGGCGGCCCGTTCGGGTAGAAATCAGCGTGGCAGTATCATCTTCCGAAATTAAATTAAGGTTTTATAAATATAGGCCCTATAAAAATAATAAGCGTCCACAAATGAGAGACTTAATATAAAAATACTTTACAATGTTAAATTCACTAGAACAAGTAGTATTTAGGTGTATTACGAAAACGCCATTTTACCTTTCGAAGGACGGGTTTCCAACAGATTGCAATACTTCGGGAAGGTTGTTTGAGTTAATTTGTGCGTAAAGGTAGGTATACCATGTATATTAGGCATCAAAGCGATTTGGATGTGGTTTTCGCTGCTATAGAAACCTTTTACTACTATAGAGCCTACTAGCAAAACTTTACAAATATTACTGACATGGAAGTTATATATTTGTAAACATTGAAAATTAAGTTGTTTTATAACATTTTAAACAGATAAAAAACAATATTAATTAGTATTAGCATACTATTCAACGTGGCAATGCTGTCAGTCTTTTGGAAACGACCAGTACCTATAGACCAGTGCCGATAATGTTTAAAAACAAAATAAATTATAGTAGGATGAAACCCATTGTAAAAGGAGGAGAATATTACAAAAATTAAAGGAAAAATAAATTACGGGTGATCTGAGGTTGGGAAGGGGGAGAGGGGAAGGGTTAGGGAAAAAAATGGCTTATCTCGATTTGCGGCGAAGCTACAAGTCCTATGGAAAAAAAGTCAAATGGTAAAGTTGTAGGTTATAAAAAGATCTACAACTTTTGCATTCACACTTTTTTACATAACCGCAAATTTTATGTGAAAAATTCAAAAAACAATTTTTTTTTTATCTTTTACAAATAAAATTATTTTTTCAAGAAATTAAGTGAAAACTTACCTTTTTATGTCCTGAATACATCGTAATTTATTTGATTTGAAATATCAATTTTTTTACCTCATTTTGACTGAATACCGAAAAAAACCCTAATTTTCAATCGAAAATTCACCCGTCAAAATATCTACATTTAAAAAAAAAAAAAAGTGTTTTCTATTTGATGAAATCTCTACTTTCCGACAGACTACTTTTCCGACTTCTTTTAGTCAGACAGAGTAACTTTCGTATTTATAATATGAGTATAATTAGTTAGAAGGAATCAGTGTGCATATGTGTTCACTTAGATAACGTAGAATAAATCCATATTAAATACCAAAGCGATTTTATAACTAACCTCATAAAAGAACACATAAATTTTATGCGTTTTTTATGTTGATGTACAAATCTGAGACGTCGTTTAGTTATCAATCGTTTTAAGGGGCAATTTCAACCTCTAAGAAAACCCTAGAATAAAATTTTACAAATAAACTGTACGGGAGAAAACTTAACAACCGAGAATAACCGAATGACGTCGGTTTTGTCATCTCAACTCATCCGAAAATAATTTAATTTATCGTTATAGACCGATTAATGATCATTTGGACAAACGTATTGACGATGAAATTTGTTTGACCCACATTATAATGTTTAGGATGTGTTTCTATGAAAGATTTTTTTTGTAAAAGATTTACACGATCAAGTAGTATCTTGAGTCAGTGCAGCGTTGAAATGGAATCAATGAGATGACGATTGATGACACCAGCTGGGTGTACAGAAATTTTATTTTGAGTTTATGTTTGTATTGCCCACGATCAACAATCTATATAAAACAGGAGTTGCAGATTATTTAATCCTATTCTACCTTAACAAATTAACTGAAAACCTTCAAAAGGTTACAATAATAAGTTCAAAAAGTATTTAACAGAAGAGATGAATAAAACATACCTTCACTGAAGATATGTTTTTTTTTCTCTACCCTATTAATGTAAAGCCGGTTCCAAAAATAACGGGTCAGTCACATAAACCAATAACGGGTCAGTCACATAAACCCGAATATCTCCCGAACTACGTATGCCATCCTAATGAAACGAAGACTGTTCAATTGAGAATTTAATTATACAGATAAAAAATAAAATAAAACTTAGTTACACCCACAATATTAATCTTAAATTAAAAAAAAATTAAAGTAGTCATATTTTTCTTAAGATTACATTTTTTTTATGATTGTTTTTTTGCTGTTTTTCATCACTTTCTTCATTTAATACTTTGTATTGCCTCCACGTGATGAAGCCTCCAGTGATGAAAAACAGCAAAAAAACAATCATAAAAAAAATGTAATCTTAAGAAAAATATGACTACTTTAGTTTTTTTTTAATTTAAGATTAATATTGTGGGTGTAACTAAGTTTTATTTTATTTTTTATCTGTATAATTAAATTCTCAATTGAACAGTCTTCGTTTCATTAGGATGGCATACGTAGTTCGGGAGATATTCGGGTTTATGTGACTGACCCGTTATTTTTGGAACCGAGTGTATTTTGTAAACATGTGAACAAAAACAGATAAACTCTAAAAGGTTTTCGTGGATTGGCCGTACTGTACCGGACCGTAATAAATGATAATAATAAACAAATAATTATTTCGGACTACTATAGACAAAATACGACCAAAGTCGAATTTAATTTGGTCATTTTTTATCAAGTTTCCCGGAAAGGAGGTGGCACTACTTCACTTAAACTGTATTTTACTGTAAAATAAAGTTTACGAGTAGTTTAAGTTTACCAATAAATAAAACCAAATTATAACATATTATAATTATGTATTTGTGTTTTTAATATCCGTAACCAAAACTATCCAAAACTAACGGATAATCCGAAATAGTTTAATATCCGTAACCGTATCCGAAACCGATATAATTTTATTCCTATATCCATATCCGTATCCAGATCCGAAATATCATATCCATAACATCCCTATTATACATATCAAAAACACCCAAACTCCGTAACTAATATTTTCGAACCCGCGAACTCAAAAGCAGCACTCGCATACGTTCCCACTGCGCCACCGACGCAGTCAAAGTCAAATAAGAAACTGTAACAGATACCAATACTCATATCCCATTTAAAAAAAATTACTGTATACGGTAAAATTAACTTATTATCTGATACACAAAGTACTAAAAACACTTCAGCGCGAAAATGAATTGGTTTTTTTTCCTCCAACTTTAATCAGGTCTGCTCTCTCGGGACAACCCTTCGTAGTTTTATATCTGGGTCATGTCAATATGAACGGTAACTACCTATATTCTGTCAATTAGTTGGTAAAAGGAAGATACACTCAGGGACAGAATAATTAGATCACTGACAAAATGTTTAGTCTACAGAGTCTCGGAAATAAATCGAGATTATCTAATAAAGTGCAACCATAATGCTTTTAATAATAAAAAATTAAGTGAAAAGAAACTAAAACCCAACAAGTAAACATTTAATAAAAGTAGCCTATAATACCCAGACCATTAATTTACAAATTTTTTGACACCTCATTCATTTGTGTAGTTGAGATGCTACAGTGAAACATAGATATGATCATAGACTGCTAAAACTATCCCTTCACTTGGCCTAAAAAGTAGATCCGTACCTTCAGATTAAAGGTACGCGTCCATTGGCCCGCGCCGGCCGCACCGCACGATTGAACGGATTTGTTTTGCTCATAAATGCCAGCGTTCGGTGCGGGCGGCGCGGACAGTGAACGCAGCCCTATGTGAAATCATACAAAGCAAAACAAAAATCCGTTTCGTGCGGTGCGTCCGGCGCGGGCCAATGGACGCGCACCTAAAGCCGTAAAAGGACATCTGCAGCTCTAGAGTAACAAGTACGTAACCACTTTTAAGTACCCTTCTTTAACCTAAGGCAAGAGTTTGGACTCTGGTAATTCTAATCCTCGTTCGATGAAACGCAAGGCAAGAATTTCAGAGATTGATCGTCTGATATCAACTCAACCATGGAATGTCCATAAATTTCGCTAGAAACCGTATCGACTCCACCACTCTTTAACCGATGTGGAAATGATTTTGTGGGTAATATTGATAGCTTATTGTCATTCACTTTGATAATTTGAAGAGCTATGCCAGTTATCTAAGTTTTTTCGTTAATTCCAAAAAAACTCTTTAGCTTAACGATTTCCGATGCGAAATTTTAAATTTTATTAAAAATTTGGTACGCCCCGCGGTATTTCGAGTTATAATTTCGTTTTCGCCTAACCCTATTTTATGTATCAAAAAGAAAAGTACGCTTAGTAGTATTTAGAAGTAATTCTTATAACATCAGTCATCTGTCAGTGAAATTCCTGTGAAAATCGGTCCAGCCATTCTAGAGATTAGCTGGAACTAAACACAAAAGGTTTAGGTCTTCAGTCTTCTCAGAGCTATGCCAGTTATCTAAGTTTTTTTGTCATTCGACACAGAGTCGAATCACAAATAAAAAACGTTACTGAGCTATGGCAGACATGCATTGCAATGTAATTTGTGGAAATAAAGAAGTACTTACTGGCTACGGTGGACTTCATCATTTAAGACCTGAACACTAAACCTGAAAACTCAACATGACACACGCAGACAAATCATGGGCATTTGTTTTTATTTTTAGGTATATATAAGGTGGTCAACTTTACCTCTGATAATAAGTACTCGTATAATGAAAATTCTCAAAATTTTACAGAAAGAAATGAATATTAGTCTATATCGTACTGTTACTACTTGCAGTTAGTGAATCCTATATCTTATTGGCTTATCTTAATTCTGTACTGTTACTACTTGCAGTTAGTGAATCCTATATCTTATTGGCTTATCTTAATTCTATCTTTTTTGTCTTCACGCAATTGATTGTTTGTGTCATTTCATTTTGAAAAGATAAAGTGAAGTGATAAAGAGATGGGACCTTTATTTTTTGGTTAAGCTAAGTGAAACAATTTTCAGTTTTTTTTTGTCAGTGATTCATTAAAGAATATAAATATCTAAATTACCCATTCAATTCACTTTTATACTTCTTTTTCTCATTTAAAACTCTTAATTTATGTACATTTTTTCATCAACTCATTGTTCATAAACTATGTTCTGATATTATGTTCATAAACGAAAGTGTATTTTACGTAACTCTATCTGGAGTGCTGTCACACCTAAACCACTGAACCGATTTGGGTGAATTTCAGTATAGAGATAGATTATACCTCAAAGAAGGATATAGGCTACTTTGGACTTGATAAATATATTATGAGTGTATTCATTGAAACTATATACATTTGTTTTCTTTATTCTATTCCATTTAATTAACCCTTACTTAACAAAAAAAATTACAAGACATCTAACTCTTATTTGATTTTTAGTTAATAAATTTTAATTGAAAGTTAATGATCATGTAAATACATTAGCTTGAACGATACCAAATTGATTGTGGTCGCTCGTGGGGACGTGCGTCGGCCTTGTCCCGTTATCGTGATACGTGACTTTGACGAAAGCCACACCCCTTCGAGCTTCACTAGGTCTAGTGTTAGCTGTTGTACGGGAATGTTTAATTTGTTGGTGCTTTCTCGTTAAGCATGTTTTAATTAAAATTCGCTCTCGTGTTTTTTTTTTTGGGAGAAAAAACTTCACCAAAATTATACATAAAAAACACAATTAATCAAAGTGAACACGGAAATTTAAATCAAACAATTCACGTCATTTACAATAACCAACACTGCGTCGTTCCCTGAGCTACTAAAACTACCCAATGATACTGGCAGCGTTGCCTCGCTGGATTGCTATGGGCATCCTTGCACCAAGAAGGAGCCAGACCGGTAGTCACCACATTTATGCGTAATTCGGCGACCAATTTCTTCACCCAAGTTTTGGGTTCCAAACCCAATTGCCCAGAGAAAGCATTTAAAAATGTTGAATGCCGTGTACGCATAGTTTATCAGTACTTTTGAAGACGCATTTCTGTAGCACGACTACGAACAGACCTCATTAAATACTCATCGTTTTAGCTAACAGTCATGTAACCAATACAAAATATTACTACAGTTCTGTCTCGTGGAGTCGTCACCGCGTCTAAATAACTCATGTGCTAGTCATTTCTATCGATCAGGTGGAGCCCCTTTTCGTACTTAATTATTACTTGGACTGTTTGTTTGCCCAGCCGTCTGTATGGTCAGTTACTTTTGCTAACATATTGAAAATTCCAAAAAATATTAAAAGTAACTGAACTAAAATGTTAGTGTATCTTAACAATGCCTCGTGGCAGGCAGGCGTAGGGCATACAATTGATGTGCTTAAGTCTCAAGTTCGATTCTTTGTTTGTTAAAAAAAAGTTGTATGATCTGTTTTCATAGATTGAAACTTATGCATTCATGGTACAAGTTCTACTTAATAGGACCTAAATTACGTTATGATACAGATGCTCGTAAAAAAACATTTTCAAACTACCGGTAATACATTTTTTTACAAGGAGATTATGTTAATAATATTCTCATTGAACTCAACACATTACTGCCGGCAATGCACAATGCAAATGCAAATTTGTACAACTAGAGGTCGGACACTTACGCAACATTATTAATTATGCCCGAAAAATCTATTGGTTTACATAAAAAAGGAAACACATCTTATTGTCAATGTGTAAGATTGTGTAATATTTTTCGGATTATTCTTACAAAAGTGTGGTTCCATCAATAATGTTATGAAGCTTGATCTTAAGCTACTTGGTGACTATAATATTAATTTTACAAACTAGCAACATTCACTGCTTAATAGCGTTTAACAAAAGTAATGAATGTTAAACTATAATTTTATATTATAATTCTATTTATCACTTCTTCATAGAATTTTAAGTAAAGGCAGTACCTACACAACAATTTTATTTCAATGTTTGAAATATTTTTAAATTAGTAAACATAGTTGTATACTTTAACTCAGCTTCTTTACGTTGTACTGCAGTGTTATTAATTGATAATAAATATAATAGAAAAAAACACTAGCAAAATAAAAGAAATTAAAATTGGCCGATTTCTATCAAACATAGCAAAGTACACTCCCGACCAATTCACCTTTCAAACAAGAAAAACAAAATCAAAATCGGTCCATCCGTTCGGGAACTACGACGCCCTAGACAAACACACACAGACACACCCATACACACACACACAGACACACATACACACACAGACACACATACACACACACAGACACGTCGAACTTTTAACACCCTTCTGCGTCGGTAGTAAAAATTGTTGTGGTGTTGAAATTTAAATGTTTAACAACATTTAATATTATCACTTTATACCTATTACAAGGAAAGAAAGTACTAATAGAGTATAATATTCGTACTTATCAATTTATCAAAGGAATAATTTATTCAGTGAAAGGCAATTAAATTGATACAACATCGCACTTACTTTCCCCTATAATTATAACTCTGCCGCTTGTCCGCAGTTTTGCAAATGTCGCATTATAAAAATGAAAAGAACGCTCAATATCGATGTCATATTAACGATGTAACAAGCAAAATGTAAATATTATCGGTTGCCAAATTATACATTTCTATTATACTTACGATTCAAGTGGAAGTTCTTACAACGTAACTGTATAGTTACGTTGTAAGAGTATCTAATAAGAGTACCTATCTCCGTGCCAAATTTCATTAAAATCGGTGCAGCAGTAGTAGTAAAACGTAACACATAGACAGAGTCACTATCGAATTTATATTAGTGTGGCTTATGTTATTTTCACATGCTTTTAGGTTTTAAAAAAAAATGCGTTAAGTGAAAAACATTTCCATTGGTAAATTCTAAAGACTATTAACAATTGACTATTAACTATTAAGTTTTATTACAAAAATACTTAGTTTTATTCCTAATTCTCTTGAAGAAAACTTTAAACTCGAAATATATAGGTACTTGTGACCAAACTATTTTATTGTATATATCAATAGAAAACATATATCTTAACTGTACCTGCGCTTGATCGATACACTACAAATTCGATAATTCATTGAGTTATAAACTTCGAATGGCAGTTTGATGTTTCTCCATAGCGATAAAAGCCTGTCTTGCGAAATATAATTAAAAATCAATAACATCTTGGTCGTTTCAACTAAAACTCTTGATTATTTATAGCATCATTTTCAAAACTTACTCTTAACTCATTATAAATACTTTCTGATCACTTATTACTTAATAAAGGCCGCTGCATACGTGACGGGATTTTACACGGACGGGACGTGGACGTGGTTGCCTCGTTATAAACGGGAACGTGATGTAAATGCATACGCACCGTGACTGTGACTCGGATCTAACGTGTTAGTGTTGTGAACAAGGAAAGATGTATTTTTCATTTCAAGAATTGGCTTTAATTGCTATTGAGTCGTAGGAAATGCCGGCGCCTTCTAGCTATAAGTCCGACTTGTAAAAATGTCTGAAAAGATTTACTTACAGAAATAAATATCATTTATCATTTATCATTTATCATTTATTGACGTGCTAAACATCGTCAGCGACGATATTTAGCTCGTCCCGTGCGTGCCACGTTCCCGCCCCGTCCGTGTTTCCGTGAATGCTTGTATACATTTTGTATGTAACGAATTAACGATGCTTGTAAAACTTCCCATCCCGTTCCGTCTGTGTAAAATCCCGTCACGTATGCAGCGGCCTTTAACCTCTCAAGATACACATATTTTGGTTAATCAACAATCAATAACGTCCTCAGGAGAGGGGACGTTAATAGGGAATGTTAATTGGGACATTATGGTTTGGTGATGACGAAAACGTCCCACTGCTGGAATCAGGTCTCTTCTCAGAGAGCCATACGTCCTCACGCTGGTCGAGTGTTGGTTGGAGACTGATAATAGAAAGTTGTGGCAACGTAATTTTTCCTTACGATGTTTTTAAGCCGCCTGTAGGACGCCTTCACGACTGTTACCCCACGATAACATCCAACTACTTAACGGGACCTCCAAATGACGGAGACGCTCATGGTATCATGACACTTACGGTCACCCATCTGGGCACTGTACACACATCATAGTTTACCCTCAGTAATAGTGTCTGATCACCCTTGGGCGGTATGAGCGCCTCATATTACGATGACTTTACTAATAACCACCCCGACGGCCAGGCAACCTACTCTAAAAGGACCAGACCTCGATCATGAGACTTCTACGACACAATATAAAATCAGTTCTTATCCAGAGGAAAAACTTCCCATAACACACACCTTACAGTGATTTTCAAATTGACTCACTTTGATTACGTAACATTAAGATAAATATGAAGTGGTACAAAGACGTCACTTGCATACTGTTTTGGCATGGTCTTACAGTATGGAGCCAGTTACATTGTGTTTTATTACTGGGATGAAGTAAAGGTTTTGGCAATAAGCCTCTAACTGATGCCAATGTCAACACAAAAACTATTCAAATATACACTACATTTGTAATGCTGTTGGAAATTTACTACAGTCTGCTGCAAAGCCAGACATTTAACAAGATTTTTTTTGTACCATATTTAAAAGATGTGACTTTTCTTTTCATAAAGACTACTGCCGCAAAAGAACCTGTATCGCGGGGGACTTTACAAGCATACAAACATGAAACGGAGACAAAGAACACCCAGACTTAACACAACAATTTTTGGATCACACATTGTGTTGCCACATATGGGATTGGTGTTGAACCCACAAAAGTTGGCGCAGTAGGAAGCGGTATCACGACCGCTTCAACATCTAGGCCAACCGTGCAGTTATGTTGTTCTTATTTTTTATTAGGATTAATGCCTTGTTAATATTAAAATTGGGTTCTGTAATAGAAAAGACACTTTCCTTTATTATTTTCTACAGTCGCGTTATCATAAACTTAGATTAGTATTTACCTACTCAAATGCGATCCTGAGTATTGAATATATACATAATATTAAAGAAGATTAGTCCGTAGTTCCATCAGACGCAGGGAAAGTCCCAGATTAAACGGGATTAGGAAGCATGATTAGGAAAAGGAAATCAACTGGCTTTTGCGGCTCCGAGAAATATTAAGATAATATCCTAATTCTTACGTAGACAACACTGACTTTTTAACCTTAGACGAAATGTTATTTACATATAAAGTTACCTTTTAAAAATTCCCATAATATCTTTCGCTCACGATTCCACCCGGGTGTATGTCGGTTATCGCGGTAAAAAGTAGCATTTTTTACAGCGACTTTCACTGCTTCGTTGGTCTAGTGGTTAGCGTATGAGACTGCTGATCAAGAGGTCTCGGGTTCGATTCCCGGGTCTGACCAAATGTTTGTGTGATCTGCAAATATTTGTTTCGGAGTTTGGGTGTTTTCTATGTATAATATGTGTATGTATTTACAAAAAAAAGTAAGTTTACGTAGGGTAAACCACCCAATTATTGGCACTTTAAGAGTATGCTTCGTGTCAGTCTGAAATTAAATTACCATAAAATCTCATTTGCAAACATACATAGGACACAGTCAAAGAAAATACTTTAATATTTGTTTCTATATTCATTTTTATGTGATTGAATAGTATTATATAAATATTTAACACTTAAATCGGAAATACTACAGAAATCCTATTATTGGCATAGAATGTCTTAATATTGGCATTTACTAGTCTAATTATTGGCACGTAGTTAAAGTATAGTATATATAATAGTCTATTGCACTAACGGTATAAAATCGACTTTTGTAAGAGCTCGAGATGGATTGTCACGCCGCCACTCTAATACGGTCTTCTGCCAACCACCTTTTAGAGGTCTAAAAGCTGAGACATCTGCAGGCTGAAGCAATCGAATGCAATTGGGATAAACTGCTATAAGCACAATATCCAATGAGGAATAAAGCTCACTGACGGCGTAGGCGAGTTGAGTTTTGTATCCATCTACAAATAAAATGACCGGGAATGGTACTTGATTTCACACGAGCTGCGGATGTAACACTTTCGGGAGAAAATTTCTGTTTTCATCCAGCCATTGTCACTTAGGCCTATACTCAATCTGCTGGTACCTTTGAAGCAATTTCACTTGGCAAGCGCTTGTACGGGTATATAACAATAGATGAGATAATTTCGCCATTGGCAGCAAAAGTAAACATCACTGCTAATGAACTTTTAGCTGAGGCGTGGTCGATCTCGTGAACATTTTTTGCTCCTTTTGGTGCCAAGACCACACCTGTCTTTGCGCAAAGAACGAAATTAGTTTCGTCACATTCAAGACTCTTTTTGGGTCTAATAGAATTTTAAACAAACTGTGATCTTTAAGATATCTTTCAATTGCCTGAAACTATCCTTTTATATAATTTTCTGATACGGTAGCACTTCCCGCAGTTACTGCTTCCGGAGTTCTAACAACAATATCCGGGTGCCGCTTTAAGATGAGTTTAAACCATTTCTCTCCTGGAATTCTGTCTTTGAATGGGGTAGATCGGCCGCTTTTTTATAATTTTCTGATACGATCTTCAGAAGATCTTCTTTAAGTTTAGGAAAACCCTTCGTATTTCTGACATTTAACCAATTCTTTATTTTAATCTCTTTCTACTCTATATGAATAAAAAACATACACATAGTTTATTAGCACACCGTGTTCTATAATGGGCACTACTGCCAATAATTAGCTTTTGCTATTGGCACTGTGGGCCAATAAAAGGATTTTGATGAAATCTTTGATCCAAATGTTGGCACATGAAATAAATAAAATGTGATAAAAAAAATCAAAAAAATATATTTGTATCTACTGCTACGATGTGTAATTAAGTATATAAAGTTATTTCGAAAGTATCAATAAGCCGAATAGCTGCAATATACTATGATTAATAAAGCTCTCACCTTAAGAAGAAACCAAAATAACTACTATAAATCACTAGCTCAAAATGTCAGTTGTTGTTTCTAATTCGCCGTATTTGTTATTGGAACAATGTTGACAATTCCTAGCAGATAAATTAAAGTATTTTACTTTTTAAAGCATACTGAACTTCAATAGATTATAGTTTCCTTGTTTTTTTCAACTAAAGTCTAAAGTGCCAATAATTGGAGGAGTGCCAACGATTGGGTGGTTTACCCTATTTTATTTATTTATTAAAACCTACTGCACATGTTGTACAAAGCCTTATGGCATTCTCTCCCAGTCAACCTTCAGACGATGTAGAAATAATAATATGATGCGGTAGGTGCAAGGACTAGATCTTGAGTGCAACAAAGTTCACAATAGTAAAGCAATACACAAATAATGATAAATAATAATGGTAATGAATTCATAGTTATATCAGCTCTGCTTAGTTTGGGGACTAGATGGCGTTGTGTGTTAAATGTCCGAAATATTTATTTATTTGTTCTTACTCAGGCTCTAGACTATCTATGTACTAAATTTTATTTAAATCGGTTCAGTAGTTTTGGTGTGACATCACGACAGACAGAGTTGCTTTCGTATTTATAATATTAGTAAGGCTTCAAAAGAGGTAAAATTTGTGAGTTGAGTTAAAAGAGTGTGAGTGGATCCACTGAAACGATTTCAGAAAAAATACCAATATAGAGTCACAATATTAGCGTGTCTTTGGTAAATATATTAACACAAAAAATCTTTTTCGTGGTAGTCGGGTTTGCTTAACGACCAACGAAGTGGGCACGAGTTAGTTAGTATTAAATATGTTTTAAAGGCACTAGCGTCAAATTATGTAATTTACTTTTGGCAGAAAGGAATTCGGAATACATTCGACCTTATTATTATTACATCATTCAACATCAGCCTATCGCAGTCTTGTAACTTGGTTTGATCCTCGATTCCAACTTTCATATGGTACCTTTTAAGTTCAAGTGATTTATCTACAATATGTTTTATAGAATCGATTGCACTGAATGATTATAGAGTTTTGTTTCGGATATTATACTATTAGTGAACCCATATCAACAGAAAAAATACGTGATCGGGGCTAAGACTTTTCATTCCAGCAATAAATAAGTACTACCAAATACGAATTTAATGACATAACAACATACAAAAATATTATTTTAAACCAGTTAATGAACATTTCCCACAGGGATACATTACGTCACGAGTCACACGAAAAGTCACTTTCCACAAGCGTCCAATTTGGAGAATTAAAAAAACAGACTTTGTTCCAGGAATATTATTTCCAAGGAACGAACTACTAATTTTGCGTTAAAATAATTGCTTTATCGACTTAGGGATAATAAATATAAGCATTGTGAATACCAGGATGTTAGAATATGAGGATAGGATTTTATGAAGTATCCAGTAATGTCAGTAAAGTAATTAATTAATTTGAAAATTCAAGTATAAAGCACGAAACACAGCTATATTTAATAACATGTCACAAAAAGAATGATTTAGATATTATTTGGGTTCTTTTTTGTTAAAGCGTCTGCTGACTTTTGAGTTTCAAATGTCGACAGCGGTAATCGCTTGCCAATAACTCATCCGAATATCTTTATATATAATTCTTCTGTGAGTGTGTATGTCACTGAACTTCTCTCAAACGACTGGACCGATTTTGATGAAATTTTTTGTGTGTGTCCAAGGGGATCTGGGAATGGTTTAGATTTGCAATTGGACCCGGTAGGTGGCGCTGCGATCAAGTTCTGGAATTTTAAAGTTGGGCGGTACGAAGTTCGCTGGGTCAACTAGTCAATCTACAAATTTTGTCTAATTATGCTATTTTCATGTTTATAAGTACATTGGTTTAAAATGATAGTTGTACATATTTTAATAATTCGTTTTGTAGTTTTTAAAATAGCAATCGTGAGATAAAGCAAAATTATGCCTCATATTTAAACTTTGAAAGTACGGTAATAATTTTCCCTCGCATATGTTCACGTGCAACACACAAACAATAATTAAAAACTGTTGTGTGGTGCAAGACTATTCGAAGTATTCAAAGGATATTTACTGTACATTTTGTATGATGTATAGTTGCAGATAGTAAAGCTACCCCACGCAAACCTACCCATCAATGAAGTATTCAAACAAAACAACAATATACACCGCACTCCATCCTGAATTACAGTACTTCTTACTCTGTACTAAGTACAAATTAACTTTTTGCTACGCATGCTAATCTGTGAAATTAACTGCCACTTGCGGTATCGCCAGACTGATTCAATACGACCCTCAGCAAAGAGCAAACTCATAAAAGCCTACACGCAACTGCAAGGGTGCCATTACTGCCCTCTCAGCCAAGATGAAAGTGTTTAGAGTCGGTTCTCCTTATGGTATCGGTAACGTCTCTATTAATTCTTGTAATTGGCTAATGTTTTTGGTTTTAACCAAGTGATTTGGCGTTTTTTAATCCCGTTTACCTTTGAAGAATATCAGCTTGTCGAAAGAGGGTGAGTTGCAGACATGCAAGGCAATCCGTTTGCTCGATTGATTCTATAAATTAGAAGAAACTACTAACATAATTTACATGACTGCCTTGTTGATCTAGTGGTTAGCATATAGTCTGTTGATCAAGAGTTGTTGCCAGTCAGATGTCCGAAAACATATTTATTTACTGTGTCTTAGGTTAATTTTAAAGAAGTAATATCCGATTAAAAACACAATGTGGTTTACTAGCTATAATATAATAAGCAATCTGGACATATAGTAATATACGTAAGCTGCGTGGTGGCCGTAATTAATTTCCACAGCGCACACAAGGAATTCTAAATGAGCCGCATACACGTTTCGCAAATCAAGCTTATCTCAAATTCTGTACACTAGCTTTTAAACAACTATAAAAGTAGCTTTTCGCTTGAATATTTTGGTAATTTTGCAAATGATATATACTTTTCACCGAAAGTCCCTCACGAGTGTAATAAATGTAACAAATTGTTGGAGTAAACAGCTGTTGGTAAAGTGTTGAACTAGTTTCTGTAGCACTTGTGTTGACTATGGCAATGTAAATAAGTATAGTATTACAAAGCTCTCTCTGAATCAAATCAGTGTCTCTTAAGATACAGGTATTTCACATATTTTAAGAGGCAGAGTTCCATTTATTAGTGAAAAAAAATATGGAAAGCTAAAAAAAATAAAGAGTTATTGTTTTTATATTAAAAAAAGATGGGATAAACTAAATTTAGGAGTCTCATTTTTAATCTATATTTACAATAACCTCTTAATAGGGCGCTGAAAATTACATTTAACATAATGGTAACCATTACTTTCTACACTACTTTCATGGCTTAAAACTGAACCGACTTAAATTAATCTATAGATATAGATTAGACTCTTTAGAAGAACATGAAGAAAAGTTATCTTATAACATACAAGTTGCCAGTTATGGAAAATTACGCAATCACAAAAGTAAAACAAATATAAGTTCATTTAATATCCATCAAAACAATTGTCAAGCTAGTATTGTGAAATGTAATAACTAGTTCTTTACAAAGATTAATTAATTATTTTCCTTTCTTTATTCTACTTCTGTATAACCAAACATTTACTACAAACTTTTTTAACATAGCCTTATTTCATTTGGCATTTTACCACGAATTTGCTAAGGGCTATCAAATAAGGAAAAAACGTAGCAATGTAGGACTTTGTACTTAATGGTACTTAGAGTTACAGTTCTGTTAATTAAAATTTACTTTTTCTTGTAATGATAATGATGTCTATCTTGTTAAGGAATAACATCAACACGATTACAAAGAAAACCAACTTTTATTGAACTATGTGTGAAACTACTCGCTGCATCGGTGCTCACAGACTATTCTTGATGCATATTGAAGCTGTAAGTTTGTGGATTTTTCTACTTGGAAATAGATCAGTAGGAGCATGCTTCAGAAGATCTTTTTACTGTTTCGGTGGTCAAGTGGTTTGCGTATGCTAATGCTGATCAAGAGTTTGTGTGGACAAGAGGACCAAATGTTTGTGTGATCCGCAAATATTTGTTTCGGAGTTCGGGTGTTTTTTATGTATAATATGAATGTATTACAAAAAAAGTATGTTTATGTAATTATATCAGTTGTCTAGTACCCATAATACAAGCTCAACTTAGTTTGGGGATTAGAAGGCGTTGTGTGCAAAATGTATGAAATATTTATTATTATTATTTTCTCTAGTAATTTATTTGGTTGAACATAAATGGACATTTATATTAGCATTGGCTTAGTTTTGGAAAGGAGATACATGAATGGGAATTAGATTTATTTTTTATCAAACAGTTTATTAGACGTAATTTTTTTTACGTACTTTTTACCAACTCCAGCAAAATAAAATTGTTTAAATGATTTTTCCTGACAATTGAATTAATAATTCTGACAGAGAAATAGAGAACGTGGCCATATTTATTTATTCAATTTCTAAAACTGATTATTAATAGAACAATAGGTGTTAGCTGACTGCCTTGTTGGTCTGGTGGTTAGCGCATGCGGCTGCTGATCAAGAGTTTAAATCCCAGGTCGGACCAAATGTTGGTATGATCTGCGAATGTGTTTCGGGGCTTGGGTGTTTTCTATGTGTATAATACGTATGTATTTACAAAAAAGTATTATATGTATTTATATCAGTTGTCTAGTACCCATAGTAGAAGTTCTGCTTAGTTTGGAACTAAATTATGCTGTGTATCTGATTCAATATTTGGCCTGTTAAGAAACTATATTTTGTGTTCGAAGGACATTACCTATATTTAGTCACTTTTATACCAACCTAATATTTACACAAACTTTGCATGAATAATTCCCAAGACGGATGACTCCCAAGTCTTGGAATTTTTTTCCCTCTCACTGACTTTAATAATTACTCAGTTATTTTCTCAGAATAGGTAAATTTCAAGCTTTCTTTCATTCGAAATGACATGTTGTCGTATTTCGTTGGTGAGTGTGAGACTGGAGGCCCAAGGGTATACAATCATCTCTCTCTCAAAGCCGCCATAGTGTGAATTATCATGCTGATGCATTTTTTGTACTCACAATGAGGTTGTTGATCCACTCTTGGATTCCACTCATGCCCTCCAGGCAGAGAGTCACTTTCAAATATAATAAATCCATTAACTTACCTGTAGAACTCGTAACTGAAATGGTTGCTAAAAATCCATACAGAAATTTGTTCTAGTCGTATGAAGTAGCAATTTCATAACCAAAGCAATTAAGAAGCTTTGCGTTTGCATATCCTTCAACAACAGCACACGCTACTATGTTAATTATAGTCCAGTCATTATAGTAAGTTCACCTCGGAATTCGAGATACCCAGCTGCAATTCTGTAAATACTTGTATATTGCCCCCCTTAAAGTTGTCTCAAAACCTACATATGGTAGGGTGTACGCAACTATTAAATTTCAAGATCAAAAGTCACAAAAATCGTTTTTTTGCGCTTTTTTTTGTAAATATCTCATTTCCTATGGTTTTTTGCTATTTGTAATTATCTACAATATTGTAGAAAATAAAATTCTCTACAAATTTTGTTTAAAAAAAAATTTATACGATGAACCGTTTTCGAGATGTAGGACGGAGAGCGTGCGGTCACAGCATCACTTCAGGTCAACCGGTGCCTCCGGTTGAAAACTGATTTAAAAAAAAAAATATAAATATTTGTCAATTTTTATTAACTATATATTTTATTTTATAATTTTTTCCTAACCTTTCCACTTTTTATTCAGTATTAATTTATTTAACAACACTTACCTGCCCATGTAATTGCAGAATTGTTAATGAAATATAGGAATTATATTTGAATTTTAACCTAATTAATATTAATAACTTATTACATGATGAAAAAAAACAAATAAATTATGAATTAATATTTTTATTAAAAAATATCATTCAATACATTTATTTTTATTAAAAGTAAACAAATCGAATATTGGGTACAAAAACTACAATTTATAATTTTATTCATCTTCTTCCTCTTCATTATCATCTTTAACGACATTTGTCTTAAGTTCTTCCATGATTTCGGGGTCAAAGGTTCCATCTTCGTTAATGTCGCTCTGATATGGTAGAGCATTGAGACAAGCTTGCCCATTACATTGGCCACAAGCTAAAGAGCATTGCAAGCCCGCTTTCCTGCAACCACCCTTGCAGTTGCAGAAAATTGTATTTAGCAAATCTTCTGGAGCAGGTGGTAAAATTGTAATGATAGGCTCCAGAAAATCGTTTCGCATTGCCCAACCCCATACTTGGGGTTCCAAAACATGCCCTAACCAAGTTTGAACTTGATAATATACACGTTTGAAATGTTGATGAGCAACTGCACTTGTTGGTGGAATATTTGACCATAAATTTGAATATTTACTTGTTGACCTGAAGTGATGCTGTGACCGCGCGCTCTCCGCCCTCTATCTCGAAAACGGTTCATCGTATAAATTTTTTTTTAAACAAAATTTGTAGAGAATTTTGTATTCTAGAATATTGATAATGATCACAAATAGAAAAAAACCATAGGAAATGAGATATTTACAAAAAAAAAAGCGCAAAAAACCGATTCTTGTGACTTTTGACCTTGAAATTTAATAGTTGCGTACACCCTACCATATGTAGGTTTTGAGACAACTTTTAGGGTGTCAATATACAAGTATTTACGGACTTACAGCTGGGTATCTCGAATTCCGAGATTCTTACCTAATTTAAGCTTAAATGACTGGACTATACAGACACCCACACGAGGACATGTTCAGGGCATAATGGGCAATATTGGTTTCTGTTTTACGTACCTATTGCAACACCTACTGAATTTATTATATTAAGAAAACATAACTTTCAATTACTTACCTCTTTTATTAACATCATCTTTATAAATCTTCTATATAAATCTTATAAATTAATTAATTGTTCATAATAAAGAAACACGCGGGCAGTGTTGTGTGTCCGTGTGGTGACGGATTAAGAATACAGATTGTCACCACTCCTATTCATCCCGCGGGTGTCGTAAAAGGCGAGTAAGGGATAAACTACGCAAGACAACATCGATGCAAAGAGAAGGAAAACTTGAAACCAACCCTGGTCTGGCCAGCGTGGTATAGTAGGCCAAAACCTCCTTTCTAAGGAGAGGCCTATGTCCAGCAGTGGACTGTTATAGGCTGTTGATGATGATGATGATGAAAAGGCGCCTCATTAGGAATATTTACCCTGTGTCGCAAAAGACTTTACTAACATAAACAAAACGGACACAAAGAACAGTGAATTCTGGGTGTTGCGGGATTTGAACCCATAACACTTAGCCTAATGAAAAGCGGCGTAGCAACAACTTAAACCACTGGGCTAACCCTGCAATATGGCAGTTTTATTTCGGAAGTTTAGAATAACTGAGTACTGATATAAAAAAACAGTTTCCTTGCAATACAATACTTTGAAGTTCCAAGTCGATGATTATTAGCTATTTGTCTGAATATGCTGGCGTGCATGGGTCTACGAAGATTTCAGGATCCATCTTATTTGTCTCTTACAACATCGTATTCACTTTTGGTCAATAAGTTCCTCGTAGTCGATTCAGTTCTGATATGGTCTCGGGGGAGCCTCACCCCTAGAGAACGCGTCCACAGGTGGCGGATCGTGGAACGCCCGCCTGATGCTCTCCAAGAAGCACCAGGAGGGTAGAAGTGAAATAAAATAGCTTCCGCGGACCAACAGGCCGGAGATGGAAACTCCGTTATCAAACCCCTGTTCCGGGCTTCTCCGAAATAATTGGAGTCGAGGTCGGCAACAGTGCTGTGTATTTGGGCTGGAGTACACGGAAGAGATGGCGGCGGATGAGTCTTAATAGACCAACGGCGGCGCTCACGCTCTGCTATAGAGCGACAGTCTTGGCGTCAGGTGGCAACCGGCCGTAAAACTTAAGCCAAATTACACACCTCCTCGTTCAAATAAAAATGAAAAGTACAACCTTGAGAAACAAGACAAATATTAGGGCGTCCCCCGTAAGCGACGTGGATGCATCCCTGGATACGAATACGTTTGCTAATAAGAATGCTAGGGCGTACCCCCGAAACGACGAATTAGACAAGAAAAGGAAATCGTATTCGCAAACTACTCTTCAGAAGCTCAGACTTGCGACGTGGAACCTTGGCTCCCTCAACGGCAGAAGCCAGGAACTAAGCAAGGTATTGAGTGAAAGAAGTATAAATGCATGTTGTTTACAGGAGACTAAATGGAAAGGCTCTAAGTCCAAAAATGTGGGATTGGGCTACCAACTTCTCTACCACGGTGTAACTAACACACGAAACGGCGTGGGCATAGTTCTCGACCCCCATCTTAAGCAACGGGTTATCCACGTAGAGAGGAAAAGTGATCGCCTAATCGCCGTGAAAATTGCCATGGATAAGCAACAGCCACTAAATATTATCTCGGCCTACGCTCCGCAGACGGCGTGCACAGAGGCGGAAAAGGACCAGTTCTGGGAAGACTTCGATGACCTTGTTAACCAGATACCACCCAACGAATCGAAGTATATCGGTGGAGACTTGAATGGGCACGTAGGAGCTACCCACCACTCGTACCCGGGCGTGCACGGAGGTTTTGGCTATGGAACAGTTAATAAGCAGGGTGAGGAAGTTTTAAACTTTGGTGTGAGACATAGCCTCTCTATAATCAATACATTCTTCCAGAAAAAAGCTGAACATCTAATAACGTACAAGAGTTCTGGACATAGCACACAGATTGATTATATTTTGGCGGACAGGACCTCACTGAAAAACTTTAGAGACTGCAAAGTAATCCCGGGCCATGGACTTACCTCGCAGCACAGGATTTTGGTCGCAAGCCTCACATTGCCGAGGCCTATTAGATCCGTAAGAGATAAAACCCCAAAAATTAAATGGCAACAATTATACAGTGCTCAGGGTGATGTACTGGTAACCAAATTTGAGAAATACTTGGAAGAAGATATGAACAACGACTATAACAACAGCGCTGAATCAATGTGGTCAAATTTTGAGACTATGTGTCGAAGTAACGCAGCTGCAATCTTGGGCGTATCAAAGGGCGGTCTCAACATCAAGAAGGACCCTACCTGGTGGAACAACGAGGTAAAACAAGTAGTAAAAGCCAAAAGAGACGCATTTAAATTGTGGCAAAAAACGCAGCTCGAGGAAGATCGCATTGGATACAAACAAGCAAAGAAACTGGCGAAGTGTGTAGTAGCCCAATCAATCGCGCAATCAAGAGAGATTATTTATAAAAGACTCGAAGGTGCTAAAAGCGAGACTGAGGTATTTAAATTGGCAAAACAGCGTCATAGGTCTACACTGGACATTAGGGTCAATAAGTACATCCGAGACAAAAACGGACAGCTCCTAACAGACAATGCGAGTATCACTAATAGATGGTGTCAATATTACAAAGAGCTATTAAACGAGGAATTCTCTAGCCAACCTTTACCTCCGCTGCAACCCATTGCAGGACCGGTACCCAGAATCGAAGCAGCTGAAGTGAAACTTGCGGTGGCGCAAATGATAAACCACAAAGCTGTCGGCCCTGACGAAATACCCGTGGACGTCTGGAAACGATTAGGTCACATAGGCATAGAATGGCTTGCGCGTCTATTTAACACCATTCTGACTTCACACACTATGCCAAAATCGTGGCGCCAGAGCTACTTGGTGCCCTTTTATAAGGACAAGGGGGATGTCAGTGTCTGTGGTAACTATAGAGGGATTAAGTTGACATCGCATACCCTCAAAGTTTGGGAGAGGATACTCTATAGCCGCCTTTTCAAACACGCTGTCATATCTGAAAACCAATATGGCTTCACACCGTCAAAATCTACCACAGATGCTATTCAGGCCCTTAGAATCATTTTGGAGAAGCATCGAGCAAGCCACGAAGATGTACACCTTGTCTTTATTGACCTAGAAAAGGCGTTTGATCGAGTGCCGCGGAAACTGGTGTGGCAGGCCATGAGAGCACAGGGTATACCCGAGTTGTATGTGGACTTAATACAGGACATGTACTGCAGAAGCTGCACAAGTGTGAGAAGCCTGGCTGGACTAAGCAAATGCTTCGAGGTCAAAGTAGGGGTTCATCAAGGCTCGGCTCTAAGTCCGCTCCTCTTTAACATGGTAATGGATTACTTAACAAAGGATATTCAGTCTCCTTTACCGTGGTGTATGTTGTACGCAGATGACATAGTCCTGATTGAAAAAGATCCAGAAGTACTCCAAAACACCCTGGAAAAGTGGCGACTTGCGCTGGAAAATAGCGGCCTCCGAATCAGTAGAAATAAAACTGAATACATGGAGTGCGCATTCAGTGGTAGCTCCGACAACTCCAGCGTGATTCGGGTCGACGGGAATCCAGTACCAAAGGTGTCCAAATTCAAATATCTTGGGGCGATGCTGACAGCCGACGGTAACATTGAGGCCGATGTCACTCATAGGATCGTCGTGGGATGGCAGAAGTGGCGGGCCTTGACGGGAGTTTTGTGCGACACGAGAATGCCTATTAAAACCAAAGGCAAAATCTACAAAACCGCAGTCAGACCAGCTATGACATACGGTACAGAGTGCTGGGCTATAAAGAAAGCCCATGAACATAAAATGCACGTGAATGAAATGAAGATGCTAAGATGGGCAGCAGGTGTAACTCGACTCGATAAAGTGCGAAACGAGCACATCAGAGGCAGTTTCAAAGTCGCACCCATAGCAGAAAAAATCACCGAAAGTCGTCTACGATGGTTCGGTCATGTCATGAGACGCCCTGAAAGCCATGTAATGAAGCGGGCTCTGGCACTGCCAAGTACTAAGAACGGTAGAGGACGCCCACTAGCCACTTGGTGGTCCACGGTGGCCAAGGACTTAGAGCTTGCCCAAACAGTAAATGTTTCGACAACCCAGGACAGATTGACCTGGCGCCGCAGAACGAGGAGAGCCGACCCCAAATGATGGGAAATGGCTAGGACAAAGAAGATGGTCTCTCTCTGCGTATTAATATTTGCTCTTTTGTACCATAACAGATTGTACTTGCTTGCAGCGCCAAATTGCGTAGAGTTAGAAGAAGCTGGTGTCTATCAATTGCTGAAAACAGCCTGAAAATATGTGCAGTAGTTTTTAGGGTTCCATTGCTAAATGGCAAAAAACGGAACCCTTATAGATTCGTCATGTCTGCCTGTCTGTCTGTCTGTCTGTCTGTCTGTCCGTCCGTGTGTCACAGCCACTTTTCTCCGAATCTATAAGAGCTATACTGTTGAAACTTAGTCAGTATATGTATTCTGTGAACCGCATTAATATTTTTACACCAAAATAGAAAAAAGGAATAAATTTTGGGGGTCCCCATACTTGGAACTAACACTGAAAAATTTTTTTTTCATCAAAACCGTACGTCCATAGATACCCCATCTATGGATAGGTCTTCAAAAATGATATTGAGGTTTCTAAAATCATTTTTTTCTAAACTATATAGTTTACGCGAGAGACACTTCCAAAGTGGTAAAATGTGTGTCCCCCCTCCCTGTAATTTCTAAACTAAGAGAATGATAAAACTAAAAAAAATATATGCTGTACATTACCATGCAAACTACCAACGAAAATTGGTTTGAACGAGATCTAGTAACGTCATAAATCATAAACCGCAACTTACATTTCTTTCAATCAAAACACTATTATTAAAACATCGATGAAAGTTAAAACGAACTACAAAAACTTATATATGATGTTACTTGCTGCTACGGAACCCTTCATGGGCGAGTCCGACTCGCACTTGGCCGCTTTTTTAAGTTTATCGCGATCAGATAGACAAACAGGTGAGACGGAGAACTTTGTTTTATAATATGTAGTGATCTGGGTGACAGAGAACAATAAATATATATTATTATTATTGTATTCCTAAATTATAGCTCGGGTGATGGTAGGATTCATGACGTAAGCCAATATTTAGTAGTTTCGTTTAAATTGTGAAGACATAATTCGATCGATTAAGTTACAATTTTAAATTGTTTTTTATACAGACATTGTTCAGTTTTTCTTTTCTGTTTTTCTTATTTTAATTTGTCTTTACTACAACGACCGTAACTAGTTATAGAAAACAAAAAATATATCATAAAAATGTCAAATGGAAAGGAAAATTGAATGACATTGTTTCTCGTTAAAAGCATTGTATGAGTCTTTTTAACGTTGGATCATACTCAGATAAATGTACTCGATAAATCTATTGAGAACTAACATCCGTATGAGATACAAATAGCTGTCGTTTTATTCATTAAGTTTAATAAATTAATAAGTAGTTCGCCTGCCTCGCCTGCCTCGTTAGTCTAGTGGTTAGCGTATGCGACTGCTCATCAAGAGGTCTCGGATTTAATTCCCGGTTCGGACCAAGTGTTTGTGTAATCCGCAAATATTTGTTTCGGAGTCTGGGTGTTTTCTATGTATAATATGTATGTATTTACAAAATAAAAGTAAGTTTACGTATTTATATCAGTTGTCTAGTTACTCATAATACAAGCTCTGCTTAGTTTGGGGACTAGATGGCGTTGTGTGTAAAATGTCTGAAATATTTATTTATTTATTTATTAAACTATGCAAATTGATACAGACTGGTGAATACACACTTTTACTGACCAGCACCGAGTTATTCTATGTCCTTAATCAAGAATCAAAGAATCTTCATTGTAGTTTTCATCCAAATCGGTACAGCGGCTTAGCCGAGAAAGCGTAACTGACAGAAACACAGAACTAATTCCGAATTCAGAATATTACTAAGTACCTACATTAGAAGTGATGAAGAAAATAATTTTATTCTAATATTAAATCTTTGTTATTTCCACGCCTTACACAAAGAACATATTATTATCAAAGAATAGAAAAATTGGTCAAGTGCGTGTCAGGCCACGGATAGAATAGGGTTCCGTAGTTATCCATAATGATAGATAGGTTTATAGGTAGGTAAGTCGTGTCCAATAGATAATTGTTATGTTCACTTAATTTATTATTTTTGTTAGAAGTTTTCCCAAATGAGTGTATTTTACTAGTTAGGCCCCTATAACTCCTGAAATAAAAAAGACATCCAAACCGCTATATTTTTCCTCGAAATTTCAATATATTTAAATGGACTACTATCATGTTTTTTTTCAGATTTTTTGGGCCAGCCCTTTGGCTTTTAGAGGGGGGCTTTTTACAATGTGCTTAAAAGTTGAATAAGTCGCAAGCGGATACCTAAATCGAAAAGTGGTTTTAGCAACCACACAATATTTTTATTATAAAAGACCTATCTAATGATACCACACACAATGGGGTAGACGCGAGAAAAAAAATCATCCCTGCTTTACTTGTAGGGGAGAAAATATAAATATATTTGCATTGCAAATAAAAATATATTTCATAATTTTATTGTAGCGCTTTGGTAACGTAATTACAACACATGTTCATGCAAAGTTTCATCTATCTAGCTAATCTATAAGGGTTCCGAGTCATGAACTACGGAACCCTAAAAATTATCACCCGCATGAGTGGCTACGTTTTGATAAAATAATTATTTGTATGAAACAGATAAAAGTGATTTATGGCCCATAAAATTAGGCTCATATTATTTTTGTCGACGTGAAATGGCTCATCTCAGTGATTACAGGTTATTAAGGTAACGTAAATATTGTACTATGTTGGCAATGCAGCAGCATGGTGGCCCACACTATGGCGGCTAATTCAGATGTGACCACGTTATTAAGCCTCCGGTCTCTGACTAACCTAGCCTATGAAAACAGCGTGGCTTCCTGAATAACGCAGTTCAAAAGTAACAAAGAAAAAATAATTTGATTCCGAGTTTCACATCCGTTTTGAAGTCTGTAATATAATCTACAATTTAATTAACTTTTTATACTCACTATATCGCATTCTGCCCTGTTTTGTAGAGTAGGTTTTGAAGGTCAGCATTTAAGTAATGTTCATTACCGACTACAATAAAATTGTTGGAATACATAACTTATTATTATTGGAGTGAGTTTATTATTGACATAACGATATGATGAGGGCACCATTGAGGTCAATCGATTCCATACCTATTGACAAGGCCGACCATCATATTTTGATATCAGTTAGCAACATATGGATCTTATGTCAAAATGTAATCGTGGTGTTTGAAGTTTACTCGACCTTTTGAAGAGAGATCGTTTTTTGTTTTTCGGAAGACGGTCCCCATTTCATCTCATCCACATTTTTTAGGGTTCCGTATCCAAAATGGCAAAAAAACGAACCCTTATAGATTCGTCATGTCTGTCTGTCTGTCTGTTTATCATTAAATTCATTACGACGAAGACTTGAAGACTAGAAAACTTTATAATTGAAGACTTTAACTACTTGACATTAGCAGAAATAGCTGATATTCGGCTGGTTGCCATTTCACCAAGAGAAGAAGAAGAAGAAGACCTTTTGACTAATGGATACTCATACTTGCCTCCTGGTCGAATTTTGACCAAAAAAAACTTGTCATATTTTATTGAAATGAAATGATGTTTTATTTTAGACCCATAATACAGAGGAACAAGAATATCATTTTCAATATGTTTAACATCAAGGTGTGGGCCAGGCTTCTATCTTCCTAGCTTTTTATTATTCCCTAGATTATTCGGGGTCGACTATATCTACTCATATCGGTTTTACTTGAATATCAGTTTAACAAGGGAGCGACTGGCATCGGATCTCCACAGCCCAGAGGGCGAACTAAATTGGAAGTTCGAACTAGTTATCAGTAGATATGTTTGAGGCACTGACTTCCAAATGACGATTATCATAGTCTAATAGATATTAACCACAAACGGGACAGACAGTTTTCCTAGGCACAGGCGTGTAACACAGGCCTCGTTGGTCTAGAGGATAGCGTATGCGACTGCTAATCAAGAGGTCTCGGGTTCAGGTCCCGGGTCGGGCCAAAAAGATTTTTTGTGTTTTTTTTAGGAAATTCAAATCAAATCAAATCAAATCAAACCATTTTATTTCAAATAAACCATACAACGGCACTTTTGAAACTTCAAGTAGTCAGTCAGTAGTCAGTCGTGAAGCTAATCGTCTGTTCCAATTCGTAGATCCTATGGAGAAGAACAGACAAGAAACTCCATGGACACTCTTTTCCAACATTGTTTTTACAATTTTTGGTTACATTGTTTAAGGCATTTTATTAAATGTGAGGACAATGTAACGATGCTGATATTTACACATGTAGTGTCCAAAAACAATTAAACAATAAATAGAAGTTGTGAGATGACCAGCCCCGACTGGCGGCGCCCGTATCACGAGCATGACCTATGCACCAGCCATCGTCCAGTTCAACCATATCGTAGGAATCCGAACGACCCGCTACACACGCCACCGCCAGCAGGACTTTTGAGCGAGCATGACATTCCTAATAGCAGCCCGGAGTGTGGAAGTTTGGCGGTGATTCACGCCCGTGCATCGGAGAGCACGTAAAGCTGTCGGTCTTGGTGGTCATGTAGATCTATGGCAATCGTTATTGGGAATTCAGTGCCCTCAAATTAACTGACAACTAGTTCAACCATCGAATTTCAGTTCACCCTTAGGGTTGCGGAGGTCTGATGCCAGTCGCTCTATGGAAAACTGATATTCAAGTAAAACAGATATTAAAAAAAAAAAAAAGAAGAAGAAGGCCTGTAACACCGGTAACTTCGGGGCTGTTATTAAGATTTTTTGTTAGATAATTTAATTGAATGATATTTGACAACCTATAAAAAGCCTTCATGTGCCTTTGTGGTTATCACTCGTTATTTACTTATCATAAGAAAGACTTACCAGGCACGAATGCCTTAGGTGCCAACTGATAATTCCGTTATGCAAATTTCGTATATTATTATTTACTTTCAATGTGTAGAGAGATATATTCTATGTTTAAATATATTTATTTGTTTTTAAACCAGATAATTATACTTAATATCCATAAACATTCTGTGTTTATGGATATTTCTTCAATTCTACTTTGTCTAAAATTATGTAATGTAATGTCCAGTTTTAAATGTTCCATTCATACAGAATGCTACCTTTAACATTTTATCAACAAAGCGCAAAACGTATTACTCGTATAAGTAGTAATACATACACACTAGCGGAGGTAAAGACTTAAGTCTCATGTCCCTCTCTTCCTCGTCTAAGTTTGTGATCGTCAACATTCCTTAGAACTCGTAATCGAACTACGTATTCACACCAAGCGCTCATTTATAGACAGGAAACCAATTCCCAATGGAAAATTGCAAATTGAGTTGTGCTGAAAGTTTTTATTGTTTGATCTTTCTATTTATTAGAATTCCTTTTTTTTTTTTTTTTCCTTTTTTTAAAAAGACAACTCCCGCATTAGGAATATAAATTCCTGTGTCGCGGGGGACTTTACAAACACACATGAAACGGACACAAAGGACACCCAGACTCAGAACAACAAATTGTGAATCACACAAAGTGTTGTCCTACGTGGGATTTGAACCCACGACACTTGGCGTAGTAGAAAGCGGCGTGGCGACCGCTTAAGCCACTAGGCCAACCGTGCAGTGCAGCACTAGGCAATTGTCCGTGTTGTGACGGATTAAGATACAGAGTGTCACCACCCCTATTCATCCCGCGGGTTTCGTAAAAGGCGACTAAGGGATAAACTACACAAGACAACATCAATGCAAAGAGAAGGAAAACTTGAAACCAACCCTATACCAACCCGTCTGGCCAGCGTGGTATAGTAGGCCAAAACCTCCTTTCTAAGGAGAGGGCTATGTCCAGCAGTGGACTGTTAGGGGCTGTTGATTATTCATTAGAAAAAATTATTTCAGTTTGCATTATCTTGAATCATCGTCTTCGAGGATTTTATTAAACCCAAGGTTATTTATAGTATACTGTTTGAACCGGTTTTATGTTGTCTTATAAGCACATTGTAATTCAGCAAATAAATTTCTGTAGGTATAGCATCACGGAATCTTAACAATACTTCTTGACAATATTATTTTCGCTTCCTTGACAATGACTTGTTGCCAAAGTTTCTAAAACACTTTGCGTGTATACTTCAAAAAGATTTATAAATTTTCACATTATCTCACTTTGTAACTTCTACTTTTTCTTTTTTCCACAAACATACGGTACGGTTAGCACGCTACTTATGCAATATTTATGTTAAAAGTTTTTGAATTATTTGAATAGGTACAATTATAGGAGTATGTGTATGTAAAATTAATTTTATATACAAAAAGTTGTTTTCAAATCAATGTAACAAAATATCTCAACAGATCTTTGAAAGCATTCTCTTTTAATAAAATGGTGGGTTGTTATTCATTAAGGCGAACAATATGTATTTCTTACTCCAACCTTTAATGTCAATGCAGGCGTCATTTCTATTTTATAACCATCAGGCAATTGAAATGCAATTATTTTAATTCACTTGTAGGAGATCTCTCGCTACTGCCCGTCATTCGCTTCATAGCCATATAACCACATAGGTACATTTATATGTATATATTTAACTTTTTTCCATTTAGTCATATTACGCACGCCAGTTAAGCATATATAAATGACCACATATAAGGTTTAACGACCTTTAATTCAAACCAAGCATGTTACAAGGCCGAACCAACATATGTCTAGTACTTCTAGAATATCGATTCAATAATATAGATGACGAAATAAAACTTCCAACTGTTATTAACGCTATTTAGGTTTTAAATTATCTTAAGTTTGTGAAAGACGTTATCATGAAAATAAAGTTTAAAAAACAGTTACATTTCTTTAGTTTCCCAGTAATCATTATTAAAATTGGTTACATAAATGTGTTGTAAATATAAATGGTAACTAAATAATAGTATTTAGTAATATAATATGTCACAATTTATTTACTTCATCAGCAGAACTAACCTTAGGTAAGTATATGTTGACAGGTTTGGTATAGTTATAAGACAGTTAATGCAGTATTCTGTGGCACAAATGTTATTATATAGTCTATATAAATATGTATATATAAACGAATTTCTATTTCCCTTGGTCACGTCATCACACTTATAGCACTGGACAGATTTCGCTAGTTTTTGTAGTACCTATTGGCTATCCATTTACCGAGGAAAGATCCATAAAATGCAAAGCTAAGTCAAATAGGACCGAGCATCAATGAAAAATAATTATTGCTTAAACCAGGCAAATTTATTATTCTCAGACGTTAGCTAGTAGTCGATAAATATCATAAATGAAAAATAAAATAAAATTATTGTCAATCAGCCGTCTCCTATAGATTTATTTTTTTTGTTGACGGGGTGGACACTCCCTTTGGATCCTCAGCTTCTTGGCGCTATAATGCAAAGGCGAGAAGTATGTTTCTATTAAAAGACCATCACGGTAACTGGGGGGACGCATTGTTTTTACAAAAAAGTGGCCTTTAAAGTGGAATTTCTCGCAAACGGATACCTAAATCAAAAAATCGTCTTAGAAACCCTTCATTGTTTTTAAAAAACCTATCTACTGATACCCCACATGATGAGGTGGCTTTTTCATAATTTTATTGTAGCACTTTGTCGACGTAATTACAATACATTCATGCAAAGTTTCATCTTTGTAGCACTTACCGTTTGGACGGTAAGTCGAGGACGGACGGACGGACGGGCGGACAGACGGACATGACGAATCTATAAGGGTCAAGTCATGAACTTCGGAACCCTAAAAACCCTTATCAGAAAAAAATATATTTTAAGTTCAATGTACTGAGTAATTGGATACCTATTACTATTTGTAAAAGTAAGTACAAGCCCATTTGCCGCGGGAACAAAACCAGCTGGAGGCATACTAAAACTACATGGACCCAGTCACGTTTCGTGATGTAGGTACTCAAAACTAATTCCACGAAATATGAAGAGCAATTTAGTTTATTCAATCGCTATTTCTACTTAAATTACTACGAAAATCATTTTACTTCAACAGATTTTAGAAAGGAAAATATTTTCAATTGCCGATAGTAAAATCTAATAAAAACTAAAGTGCTATTACATAATAAAAAAAATGTAAAAGTTTTAGTAATCTGATGTTTCTTTATTACTAAAAGTTTTAGTAACTAATTAATAATTTCCAATTATAATATAAATATCAGACGTAGTTCCCTTGGCTTTCCATAACTTACTAAATAAAAAGCGGCCAAATGCGAGTCGGACTCGCCCATGAAGGGTTCCGTAGAAGTAAGTAACATTATATAAAAGTTCTTGTAGTTCGTTGTATCTTTGATCGATGTTTCAGTAATAGTGTATTGATTGAATGAAAGGTAAATTTCGGTTTACGATTTACGACGTATTAAAAAAAAACTACTTACTAGATCTCGTTCATACTAATTTTAGGCGGTAGTTTGCATGGTAATGTACATTATATATTTTTATTAATTTTATCACTCTCTTATTTTAGAATTTACAGTGGGGGGGACATATTTTCCCACTTTGGAAGTGTCTCTCGCGCAAACTAGTCCGTTTATAAAACAATGATATTAGAAACCTTAATATAATTTTTGAAGACCTATCCATAGATATGGGTTGGGTCCACGTATGGGTTTGATGAAACATTTTTTTTTGAGTTTCAGTTCCAAGTATGGAGAATACCTCTACTTACCAAATTTCAACAGTATAGTTCTTAAAGTTTCGGAAAAAAGTGGCTGTGACATACGGACGGACGGACAGACAGACAGACAGACATGACGAATCTATAAGTGTTCCGTTTTTGCCATTCGGCTACGGAACCCTAAAAATAGGCCATTATAATAGCGCATATAAAACCTTAAGTCGTGTGTTTACTTTGAAACACAGCTGGCAATCTAAAATGTGAGGGCTGCATACTTTAAATTGTAACTCGTTTGTTACATTTTTGAATGATATTGAATATATGAATATTCTGGAATGCAAAACAAAGTACATAAGCACATTTGTATAAGTAAATGGTATTTTGGTACCTATTCAATTTTTAAAAACAATTTGACACTTTATAGAACAGGTGACACTTTATACCGTACTAATTGTTAGCAGTAATTCTTCTTCTTCGTCTGTAATTTTTCTAATCGGAGTAGGCTCCTTATCCTCCTCCTTATTCATTTTCTCCAGAGACAAACTGTTGGCAATGATTGCAATGCCGATTATATCACAACAACATATGTTCGGGATTAGGATTCTTTTCGCGCTCATTGTAAGCAATGAAGGCGCGGTTAGTCAAATTCAAATTCAAATTCAAAATTCTTTATTCACTTAGGATGCAATACATCTCTTGTGACAGGTCAAGATTCTACATGTACATTTATGCCATGTTCGCAAACAATAGGTAAAGCCGGAGAAAAGAACCTGGCAATAAAAACTCGCGGCCACTCCTTTCAAATCGCCAATGTTTACATAGTTTTAATGTTTATAAACCTGATATGGGGGTAAGGTGCTGCCACTAATATACTATACACCATGTTAGAGGACTGATGCAAATTATAGTGATTAAAAATTAGAACATAAGCTAATTTAAAAAAAAAAAAAAAAAACAACAGCCTCAGTGGGTACAACATAGTAGGAGCATCTACTTACAACAAAGGTAAAAACTATATGTGCTCTAATATTGGCCAAATTACTGGTAATGAAAGATTAAATATAAAATATTAATTTTAAGATCAAAAGAAAGAGAAGAATGGCCTTTATTCGTCACGTAGAATTTTTACTTACAAAAGTCCTGGATGGGTTACCGTTTGGGGCATGATACGTTATGAGCGTTTCCGTGATTCGGAGGTCACGTTAAGCAGTCGGTGCCGGTTGTTATCATAAGATAATAGACTTGCCAGTCTCAGACCCGTACCTTTTTCATTGCATATATGTGAGGCTACTTATAAAGGATAACTAACTAAGTAGTTCCTTCCCTTTCACTATGAAAAGAGGTAAAACACTAACAAGATTTTCAAGCAATAATCAATAATACAAAAATTAAAACGATGAAATTGACGATATTTTATCTTACTTTCGCAGATACGATAACATCTGGTACTGTCACATCAGAGTTAGCTGAAAAGGCTTCTACGAGGAAAACCCAGCCGCACTCATCGCGCATCACCGCCGGTGAGAGCGGTAAAGCTTCAATTAATTCATTAGAATGTATCACGCTATTCATCACATTTACACTTGAAATTTGTCTATAACTTATACTGTTGAATGATGATATTTCGTGTAACTTGTCATATATTTTAATGAAGTCTGAATAATTAGTAGTTTTCGTAATACACGTTGAAAATTCCGGTACACAACCACTCAGATTAAGTAGTAAATATTTTAGAATTATGGAGGTGACTTTGGAATTTAGCTACATATGGCTACATTTATTGTAATACTAGCTTTTTACCGCCGCTCCGCCTGCGTGTAGGTCCGTCATGGCGGTAATTAGTAGCCTATGTGTTATTACGATATATAAGCTATATTAATGTGCAGGTTCATCAAAATCCATTTAGTAGTTTTTGCGTGAAAGAGCAACAAACATACATATATATAAAACTTACTTTTAGGCAAGTAATTTGCCATTTTTATTAGTTTATATTCAAAAATCCTTATCTGCAAATACTTAAAGTTGCTTTCTGCCTATGATGCTGTGCTAAATTTTATGAAACTGAATGTTTCTTAGATATTTTTTTTAGTTTAATTACAAATGTGATTGTCGCTTATGAAATATGATTTCAATCCACAATTATCCATTCAAATACATTAAATTGCAGTTTGTAAATATAATGTCAAATGAACAGTTTTGATGTGAAACATCTATAGGCGCACGTATGTGAAACACGCACGTAAAATAGATTTCTGGCCTGGCGACTGGCGACGCCTGGCGACGCGTGGCCACGGCACGCTATACGATGGTATATATATACAGTCTATATGCAGTAGTGTGTACGGTGTACACACTACTGCATATAGACTACTATTTTAATAATTAGTAATATTTTATTTTATCATTATGACATATTTAGTTCCTATTACAATATGTTCTTTTCTGCATATTACTTTTACAAAATAATGGCGATGTTTCACATCTGCCAGGCGTCCCGTGACGGCTCACATTTTTTTTTAATAAGGCATTATGCATAAAGTTTATACGGCACTTACATCAAAAATGAAATAGCAAAAATGTCTGTTCGTTCCGGGTAATCTCAGGAACAGCTGGACCGATTTTGACGGAGCTTTCACTGGCAGTTAGCTTATGACATAAGGAGAAAGTTAGGTTATTTTTTTTAGACTATAATTTTTTTTTCATTCATTTTTTACATTAATTACCGTGGGTAACACCGCGCGACACACCTAGTCTATAAATAAGACAAATTTTATTATGACCTAAAATCCCTTAAATAAGACTCATTTAGGTGAGCGAAATTTCAAATAAAAGAATTGATTTCACCCACTGTTTTTAGACTGAAACCAACAACGAAAATCAATTAAAAGTAGGGTTTCACAGATACCAAGTTATAAAAACATTTTGAGATTTCCCGGGCCGCTTCAAACCATTCAAAAAACGCGTTTGAGTTTAACTCGAAAAGGATGATTTCCAATGCTTGATTATAAATCTGTTCATCAATTTCCTTTTATTAAAGAAAATAAGGAAATTGATTGGAAAACGAAACCAACCGCACTTGTAATCTAATTTTATTTATTTCCTTATATACGAGTAGTCCATGTAGGTTAAAATAAATTAAATACAAAACTAAGTTTTATTACATTATACTATATATAAAATTATCATGTCACAGTTTTAGTTACCGATTTGTATGAAATTTTGTGTGTATATCGGGTAGGTCTGGCCAAAATCTATTTATCTTGCCCCTATGACGCGAGAGTTAATCTATAAAATAAAGTCACACTTTATAAATTAAAGTCCTCTGTCTGTTCGCAATAAACTCCAAAACTACTACACTGATTTTAATAAAATTGTACCCATATAGGCCTAAGAAAGGACATAGGTCATAGGACGGAGCCGCGGGCGAAAGCTAATACATACATAAATTGAAAAACTTTACACGCAAACCAATCAGATATTACCTAACATTATTTACTTTACTAACTTAATCAAATTACGAATCATTTACTCATAAGTAGAATTTGAATTATCGTAGCAACGTTACCCTTTTAAAATTAAGAATATTATTCTTACCTAAAATCTATCATTTGCCGAACATAAAGTTCAACGACTTTCATTCATTTTGTTTTCCAATTGAGACCTCAGGGAGCTTTTGTAATGTGGCTCTTGGAGATACTGCGGCTAGAATCTAATTATATTATCAACTTCAGATTGGATTCTAGTGGAGAAATTCAAATTTGTAAATGAAACACTTATCAGCTTCAAGAAGGATTGAATTAGGCAAGACTTTGTTCATTTCGATGACATAGTGAGTAATGAAATTAAACTGATAAGTTTGTTACTTAATGATTGATGATTAACATTTTTTTTCAAAATTCGACGTGATAAAACATACATCCCCATCACTAAAACAATTGATACTTCACCACTGTGGAAGGAACTTGTTGACTCATGCAACTGATCTTCTTGTTCGAATAAATTGTCTATTTTTAACCGACTTCAAAAAAAAGGAGGAGGTTCTCAATTCGTCGGAATCTTTTTTTTTTTTTTTTTTTTTTTTTTTATGTATGTTCAGCGATAATTTCGTCGTTTATGAACCGATTTCAAAAATTCTTTTTGCGTTGGAATGGGCGTAGCTTACAGGTGGTCCCATCGTCACCATATCGGGATCTGATGATGGGATCCCAAGGAAATCGAGGGAACTCCTCAAATATCATAGGCACAATGTCGCGATTTGGGTATTCGGAATAGTTTTTCATTGAAGTCGGTTCCTTTTTGTTAAAATTATCATATGTCCGAATTCGGACAACTTCCAAACTGTCATGAAAAAAATTTACTTCTAATTCAAAAGCCAACAACACACTTATGAATGTCCAACAGCAGTTACTTGTAATATCTTTTTATCAAGTGACCCCCTAAAAAACTTAATCGTAAAATGAAATACATATCTCCTTAATAAATTACGTTTCGTAAACTTACTCGTAAAAGAAACTCACAAATTTTCCTGACAAATGCTTCGTGTGAAATGTTTAGAAGTTACATTTATAGCGATTGCCCACATTGCACTTACAGCAAGTGGCTTTTCTTGATTGCTTGAGCGAAGTTTACGAGCACTTCGTTACGGTCTGAATACACAGTTTGACATTTCGTTGTTGCATGACACTTACAGATAATTACACATTTACAAAAAATATTGTTACAGCTACTTTGTTCGTCAAGGACCAAATTCCAATTAATTTTTAAAGTTCAAGTTAATAACAGTAGTAAATAATATCGAAGACATTTAGTATTTTACAAAATTTGTTTTCTTGTATTTTTGTGTTGTTAACATAAAGGTAAAATGTTAGGTCTTAAAGTGTAAGATATAAATCCTCCTAGCTATTATTCCCAAGTTTATTTGGGGTCGGCTACTAGTTCAACCGGTTTTTCCACGGAGCGACTGGCATCGGACCTCCGCAACCCTAAAGGAGAACTGAAATTCGAAGATTGAACTAGTTGTCAGTATATTTGAGGGCACTGACTTCCCAATAACGATTGCCATAGATGTTCATGACAACCGGGACCGATGGCTTTACGTGCTCTTTGAGGCACGGGCGTGAGTCACCGCCAAACTTCCAAACTCCGGGCAGCTATTAGGAATTTCCTAAGAAAATCCCAAAAATACTTATTGGCCCGACCCGGGATTTGAACCCGAACCTCTTAATTAGCAGTCGCATACGCTAACCACTAGACCAACGAGGCAGTTAAAGTTTAAGATATACGTAGGTATATAATAATCCCATATAATAATCAGATATAGATTTTATATTATAATACAACGCAGAATTTTCTTTACAAAGTTGCATATATACATTACACATTTTGTAGTAGTTTCAGAATAGTTTCATATTCTGTTATTCTGTACTTTATTAAGGCTCTATCTATGTTCTATGTTATGTGGGTGGTTTCCGCACTTAGTCCTTTAAGTGGACCATTGTACGTGAGGGCGGCCATCACTCCAGCCAGCCCACCTCCCTCCAGAAGCGGATAAGGTCTCCAAGCCTGTTCAGACATTCTGCAACAGATTTGGGAGATTCAAGGGTGTTTTTGCGTGTTTCGGTGACACCTGTGCACTCAATGAGTACATGTGACACCGTTTCCTCTGCCCCTAAGCATGCCCTGCATAGGGGACTGTCAGTTATGCCTATGGAGTGAAAGTGTTTGTTTAGTGAGCAGTGTCCGGTGATAGTTCCTGCCACCAGCCGCAGACTGTCCCTGTCCAAACGCAGTAAGCGTTTGGTTAGTTTATCATTAGGAAGTGGCATGGCTTCCTTTGATTGTCTGCAGCCTGGGACAGATAGCCAGTGGTGTTGTACTTGTGTGCGGGTAAATTCTTGCAGCCAGCCACGGAGCTGGCCGAATGGGACGGGCACGATGGGTTCGGGTCCGAAAACCGCCGCGCCCGATCCCCTCCTAGCCAGCTCATCAGCCGCATCGTTACCTAGGGATCCGCTGTGTCCTTTTATCCATTGTATTGTCACTGAATTCCTGCCGGAGGTCGCAACGCGTTCTAACGCGTTGTGACAATCCATTATGAGTTTCGAAGTGACATGGGTTTTATTGAGGGATTTAAGTACCGATGCACTATCAGAGACTATACGGATGTGTGAGTCCGTAATTTTCCTTGTCTCTATAGCGTGGGCCGCCAGGATAATACCCACGCATTCCGCTTGGAATACAGTGTTGAATCTGCCTAGCGGCCTCGATACCCTGATGTTGAGTTCGTCTGAGAATACACCTGCTCCGGTTCCTGAGTTGGTTTTGGAGCCATCGGTGTATATTCTGAGTTCATTTGTATCTGATTTGTCGTGTGGTTCTTCATCTAGATGTATATTATAGTGCTTCTGAAAATGAAATTTCTTCAGCATCCTATCGTTGGGTGATGTCAACATTGGTTGATGTGTGATCGCTCGTTCTCTTATGCGTGTGTGTTTGATTCTGGAGTCATTTCCCAGTGTGCCGGCATTATGGAGTCTAAACGCTGCTAGTGCTGCCTCCTCTTTAACAACTAAGTGTAAGGGTGGCAGCCCCAGCATAGTTTGCAGTGCGGCTGTTGGTGTGGTTCTCATGCTACTAGTGATAGCCACGCAGGCGTATCGCTGTAGTTTTTCTAGGGTTTTTTGGCAAGTAACCAAGTCTGTCCTGGGCCACCAGACTAGGGAGCCATATGTTATAGTTGGTCGAATAACTGTGGTGTATAGCCAGTAAGTGGCCTTGGGACTGATGCCCCAATTTCTGCCAAGCAGTTGCTTGCATTGCCATAGTGATATACTGGCTTTTGTGGTAATATATTCAGTATGTTTCGCCCAATTCAGTTGTTTGTCCAAATAGACGCCCAAGTATTTGGTCTCTGATGTCAGGTTTAGGGTAGATCCGTAAAATCGTGGCAGTTGCAATTTTGCCAGCTTCCTTTTTTTGGTAAAGAGGACTAATTCTGTTTTTGTGGGGTTGACTGTGAGTTTATGCTCTTTGCACCAGTCCTCTACAATTTTCAAGGATTGACGCATGAGGTTACACAGTGTGTTTTCGTGAGTGCCATTTATTATTATTGTTATGTCATCGGCATATCCTACGGTGAAGTAGCCTTTGTCGTTTAAACCACTTAGGAGGCTGTTCACGACGAGGTTCCACAATAAGGGCGAGAGGACACCTCCTTGTGGGCATCCCTTCGCTACAATGGCTCTCGTGGTGTCATTCACCGTGACTTGTATGGCCCTTTGCCTGAGCATGTTGGTTATCCAACTGCACAAGGTAATGGCCACACTATGCCTTTTAAGGGCTATGTCGATGCTGTGGAACATTGTTTTATCAAAGGCGCCTTCTATGTCTATGAAGGCGGCCAGTGCTGAACCTTTGTGGTCTATAGCGCATTCAATCTTGGAAATCACACTATGCAAAGCGGATTCTGTTGATTTCCCTATTGAGTATGCATGCTGTTGTTTGTGTAGCGGTACCATGCGTAGAGGTCCATCTCTGATGTATCTGTCGCATAGTCTTTCTAGGGTCTTCAATAGGAATGATGTTAGGCTTATAGGTCTATAAGCTTTGGGTTGTGTGTAGTCGGTTTTTCCCGGTTTTGGGATGAAGATAACCTTCACCTCCCGCCAAGCGAGAGGGATGTATCCATGTGCAATGCAGGCTCTGTAGACCTCCACTAGCCATGGTTTTAGGGATTCGATACCCCATTGCAAAAGGGCCGGTAGAATGCCATCCAGGCCTGCGGATTTATATGGTTGAAAGGACTTAATAGCCCACGAAATCCTGTCCTCTGTCACTATTTCGCGGGCTACAGTCCAGTCGCTGTCAGTTGGTTCCGTTCCGGTTTCTTCCTTCCAGATCTTTTCCTCTGAGAGGCTACAGTCTGGGAAGTGTGTTTCAAGAAGGACCTTACAGATTTCGTGGTTTGTTTGTGTAAATGTGTTGTCAGGCTTTTTTAGAGCACCGAGGTTGCGATCTTGGTCGCTGGATAGGATTTTCCTCACTCGGGCAGCTTCGTTGTTTGATTCGATGGATTCGCAGAACTTCCTCCAGGCTAGTCTCCTGGCGTGTCTGATTTGTTTTTTGAAGGTATATTGGGTTTCCTTGTAGAGTTCCCAATCATCCGGATGTCTCGAGTTTTTGGCTCGATTGAATTGTTTACGTAGTGTATTTCTGAGTTTTTCGAGTTCAGCGTTCCACCATCGGTTGGTTTTACACTTGGTGTACGGAACTCTTAGTTTGCAGCATTCGTGATATGCCTCTTTGATGTAAAGTGTCAGCTTAGTCACTGTATGCTCTATCTGTGTGGTGTCTGTGATTGATGTGCGTTGTAGATTACTAGCTATTAATGAAGCGAGAAGACGTTTGTAGCCAGGTATATCTGTCCGACGCGGATTTCTTTTCGGGGTTGGCTCTATTGTGTTTACTGTTATTGTAAAACGAATTCTCCTGTGATCTGAGCAGGAGAGTTCGTTGGATACACGCCAGTTTGATATACGATTTGTAGCGTTATCTGTTCCTAGCGTTAGGTCAATGATGGATTGTCCCCGGGCTGTGACCCAGGTGGGCTCTGAGCCCCGGTTTACTATATTAAGATTAGTTGAAAATAAGTAAGTGGACAATACCTCTCCTCTGGTGTTTGAAGTGTCGCATCCCCAGAGCTGGTGATGGGCGTTTGAATCAGTGCAGATAATGAGATCCAGCTTGGCGCCCTCGCAGTAATCCACAAGGTCGACCATCTCTTTCGGTGGGCAGTTTTCGTTGTCGCCTGGCATGTACACTGATGCCAGTACCATGTCATAGCGCATAGGTTCTTTGCCCCCCTTGAGGCGGTTGGGTCCTCACACGTTTGGTGTCGCCCTGGAGAGTGCTCGGAGAAGCCGTCTCATCCGGGCGCACCCTCTTTACCGCTCCCATGCCGCTAGGGCCCGGTTGCGGATCAGAGGTGTCTGGCCTTGATGTTGTGGCCAGAGACGCCTTGTACGCGGCCCCAGACCGCTTTCCCCTTTTCCGTCTGGGTGGGTTGCCACCACTGGGTAGTTCCTGCTTTTGCAAGGGTTTTTCGCGCTGGGTTTCCCCTTCGCGTACTTCCCCTCGCGCGAGCGATTCTGCGTCCGGTCGCTTTTCGCGCTGGGTTGCCCCTTCGCGGACTTGCGACTGGTCGCATACTCCTGTTTCAGCGGCCCTTCGAGCATCGCGCTGGCTTACGCCTTCGCGGATATTGCTCGTCGGGTCGCCTACTTTGCTGCGTTTGGTTGCTTTTCCACGCTTGCGTACTTTGCCACCAGGTGCAGGGTTGGAACCATCTGGGCCGGCTTCCTTACCCTTAGTCACGTCAGTGTCTTTGGCACTCTTCCGTACGAGGCTCTGTTGCCAGACACTCGCGGAAGACGTACCTGGTTTTTGTCCGGGTTCTTGTGGCGCGTGTGTCGCAGCCGGGTCGGTGTTTTTTGGCGCATGTGTTGCAGCCGGTTGTGTGTCGATAGGCGCATGTGTTGCAGCCGGTTTTGTGTCTGTGGGCGCGTTTGTCGCAGCCGGTGTCGTGGGCGCTAGTGTGTCAGCTGCCGGTCGCGCTCTGAGCGCGGATGACGTCGATGACGTTGGGAGCAAAAAGGTGTCCCCCCCCAGATTACGATGGGGACTGACCTGATAGGTGTGGGATTCCCCGGCCTGGCCGGGATCCACCTGGGGATTTGTTTCTTCTTTGTGCTTCATAATTTTTTTGGGGGGTTTTGTGGGCTTTTGGGATTTGAGGTTACCCCTCCTCTTGGATCGAAGGGAATTTTGCTTTGTTCGGTCCCACTCCACTACAATGCGCAGTGGAATAAGACCGAACAAAGCAAAATATAGGGATGATAAGGAAGGAGGGAGTTTATTGGAATTTGGATCATGGAAATAAAGGTAGGGGTCACCCTTGGTCTGGGATTTGACTTCAGGGAGCTTCTCTTGTCCGGGTCCGGTTGCGGGGCCGACCGCCAGGGAAAAAGACTGTCGGTCCCGCAGACGGAAACTGGCTATCCGCAACCCGCCAACCCGCTCGGTCGCATGAGAAGAAGTGCGTACACGCTCGGTTTGATTCGTCGCAGAAGCACGAATGCCGCTGTGCATCCTCAAACCCAGCTGCCCGAGTATTAAGGCTCATTGTGAGTACTACGTGTATAATGTAACGGTTGATAATAAAAGAGCTGAATTTGACACGAGTACATATCAATTAATAGATTTCAGTTTTCAATGTTTACGTTGCACAGTTTGTTTGTACATCATTCATTTCCATCATAGATTTCTATATAGTGCTGAATATAAAACAAAATATTCCTAAACCGCTTTTGCTTACTTAGCCACGAAAATAACCCCGAAGCCTAAACTGCTATTAATACCTATTTATGACCGTTTTATGCCACTTTCATGGTCAGAATGCCTTAGAGCTAAACATTTCTGAACTTCGACGACGTTAGAAATAATTTTAGCACCTAAAATTGTATTTTATAGTATATTTTATAGTATTATTTTATAGTAAACAACAGTACATATCACTTACTGCAATGTCATGCATCAAAAAATTGACAGCAAGAATGCTTCTGCACTGAAACTAATCTATATTATTTATGTTAAGAAGAGCTATATATATATACTAGCTGATGCCCGCGGCTCCGCTCGCGTCCTAGGGGTATGAAAAATAGATGTTGGCCGATTCTCAGACCTACTGAATATCCATATAAAGTTTCATAAAGATCGGTCAAGCCGTTTCGGAGGAGTATGGCAACGAAAACTGTGACACGAGAATTTTATATATTAGACTAGCTGATGCCCGCGGCTCCGCTCGCGTCACAGGAGTTTAAAAAATAGATGTTGGCCTATTCTCAGACCTACTGAATATGCATATAAAGTTTCATAAAGATCGGTCAAGCCGTTTCGGAGGAGTATGGCAACGAAAACTGTGACACGAGAATTTTATATATTAGATAATGAGTCTAAATAGAAACAGGCAGATGTAATTTTACGTATGTCAGAAATTGTCACGGCTTTAGGAAGCTACTTGCATTCATTATTATTCATCAATCACTTGTTTTAATTTCGCGTATTACTAAATTTCCCTGAACAATAAGAGGCCTACTGCTAGTTAGCCTTATTGTGTCACTATATCAGTGAGACAGTGTTTATACTGCGAGCCATTGCGATAATTTTCAGCTCATGTTCTGCGGCCCAATACACTGAATATATTCCCGAAATACAATCCCAATACTGCTGACTCTACAGTGCTGTCACTGATCCCCTCTAGTTGATTGATTAATGTAAATACAGGTCCATTATTTCAACCCGTAGCATAGTGTTGAAACCCAATGATTTTTTCCACAAAAAGTTTATCTAACGTACAAAGATTGATGATACAACGCTGAATTTTTTTTGAATCGGATTCATATAATGACTGTTCATCCTTTAAACGTTTGGAAATACATCACTTATTGTTCAAGTCCATTTGAATCTATCGGACAATAGAAATGTAAACCAAGGTTATATTTAGACGGTCCTGTAGGTGTAGTGTTTAGGTTACCGAATGTAAAGAATTTCGTAGGTTAAATTCATATTATAATTTTAAAGTTATTAAAGCAGTATTTTTTTATATTGTTTAAAAATTCAATCTATTATCACAAGAAGCTGTAGTGTTGCTGTGTTGGAGTATCAACCACCAACCAAGTGTTACTGAAAGAATTGTATAGATGTCGCAAACAATGATAAATACGAAAAAAAAATGCACGATAACTCGAAAACTTGTGAATAAGACTAATCTTGATCGATTATTCACCCTTGAAATCCCCATATGTTGAATTTCTGCGATATTGTTAGAGTCGTTTTCGAGATCACAAATTTAAATACATACATAATTATATTTATTTAAATTTGTTATACAAGAATTGTTCGTTTAAAGATATCATTAGATTCTACTGATCTATCGTTAGTCAGGCACAGAATTTCTAGTTCAGGCTATTTCTAATTTGAGAACAAGCGGCCTTTTGTAAGATTTATATTATAGTTTTGAAAGGAAGGATTTCAAATGTAAATTATTACTTTAGAATGGAGTGGAGCGACGGGTGGGCCTCCAGCAGAGGTGGTGGTAAGACTGCATCCACCATCGTCCACTTCACGCGTGAACGGCTCACTACCTGACATTAGTAAGTTTTTCTGCATAAGTAGAGTCAAGTAGAGTTATTATAAATTGAAAATACTACAACACTAATGAAGTAGAAATGCAGATGGAAACCAGACTTTTAGAACCGCGATTTAGAAATCCATTTTGGTTTTTAATGTACAACCAGTTGGTCAATTTTTTAAAGCTTTTACAATACATTTATGATCCTGGGAATATATATTTTTGTTTTCAATTTAGAGTTGAGATATTTTACCAATAGAGTAGATACACAAGCCATTTCTAACATTACTTTCTGAACAACTACTTCAAAATTATTTTATATTTAACAGATGGTAGCGGTGTTGTAGTCCGCGCCGAAGAAGCATTGATAGTTGCTTTCGTTCTACTTCTATGGGTCGCAGCAATAGCACTGTTCTTCAATCGTTGGGGCAAGATCAGGTGCGTCTATAAACTGTACGTAGTATTATTTTGAATTCATTTCACTGCACATCTAGTGTAGACACTACACGGCTGAGCAAGAAAGAACTTTACACCTTCCATTTTATAACTACTTTGAGTGAAATTTTACAGAACATTGATTGTAAATAAATAAATTATATTTCGTACATCTTACACACAATATCATCTTGTCCCAAACTATACAGAGCTTGTTTTATGGGTACTAGACAACTGATATAAATACATAAACATACTTTTTTTTGTAAATTGTACATAAATTATATATAGAAAACACCCAAACTCCGAAACAAATATTTGTGATTCACACAAAACATTTGGTCCGATCTGGGAATAGAACCCGAGACAGCACTCGCACACGGTACCACTGCGCTACCGAGGCTCTAAGTAAGCTTAAGCTCGAGCTTCAGATAATTTAAAAATAATTAACGTACATGTATATAGTCAAATTAACTACGTATATTTGTACATTATACAGATCAAATTTACATCATGATAAATTGCATGAATGTTCTTTCTTGCTGAGCTATAAAATTAAAGTTCATAGTTGTGAATAAAGTACTATTTCATTTTACTGTTCTATTTCATCCAAGTATAAAGTATTGAAAATATCAAACAATTATTGTCTATCGATATTCGTTTCAAAAGGAAAAGTAATTGCTTATACAAATATTGAATATTCCGATTGGTTTTGGTGAGCATCGAATCAAATTTTGCAAACATTATGTTTATTAAACAAAATATGCATTTATATCACAGGAATAGTGACGTTCACTCGGTGAACACGAGACATAAGCATAAATTAGTAGGTCAATATCATAGGCTACATAAAACGCATAATTCATTTATGGGTCTTTCCGTGCGATTTTTTAATATGTTACCAGCTAGTGTTATGAGTCTTTCAGTGGAAAAGTTTGAAAATGTAGTCAAAACTTATCTTATACGTAAAGGTTATTATACAGTTGACGAATTTTTAAATGATAAAGAAAAATGGATTTGACTACTTGCTCCTTGTCATTTTATTCTACTCATGTGAATGTTGTTATCACATTGTATAAGAGCATGATTTTACTTTTGTAAGTAAAGATTCTACGTGACGAATAAAGGCCATTCTTCTCTTTCTTTTGATCTTAAAACTTAATATTTTATATTTAATCTTTCGTTACCAGTAATTTGGCCAATATTTGAGCACATATAGTTTTTACCTTTGTTGTAAGTAGATGCTCCTACTATGTTGTACCCACTGAGGCTGTTGTTTTTTTTTTTTTTTTAATTAGCTTAAGTTCTAATTTTTAATCACTATAATTTGCATCAGTCCTCTAACATGGTGTATAGTATATTAGTGGCAGCACCTTACCCCCATATCAGGTTTATAAACATTAAGGCTAAGTACACACGAAGCGTTTTTCTCCCGTGCCCGCTGCGTTTGCGGGCCCGCAGCTCCCGTAGAATGCAGATTTGTATTTAAAAAAACAAAGCACAACACACGACGCGTTTTACGCCCGCGGCGTGCGCGGTTGTTTGCGGCTCCCTCTGCACCGGCGGGCAACCTGTAGAACCGCGCGGGTCGCGGTCGTCCGCGCCCTCGGCGGGTTGCGCCCGCGCGCTCTTCGTTCGCTTGGCGGGCGACCGCATCGTGACATGTTTGTATACCTCGGCCGACGTATCTTGGCGAGGCTTTTAATTCTTCTGTGAAGTAAATATAATGCAACAGCTCGTTTCTGGTGTGTGTCCATGGCGGTCTGAACCTCAACTGAACATTACCGCATCTTGCAACCGCCTGTCTTGCGATCATTGCTAAGATCGGCGAAGATCGCAACCGCGACGGCCGCGTAACCGCGCTAATAACCGGTTTCGTGTGTATAGAAAAAAAACCGCAGTTCCACGACCGCAGCGGGCACGGGAGAAAAACGCTTCGTGTGTACTTAGCCTAAAACTATGTAAACATTGGCGATTTGAAAGGAGTGGCCGCGAGTTTTTATTGCCATGTTCTTTTCTCCGGCTCTACCTATTGTTTGCGAACATGGCATAAATGTACATGTAGAATCTTGACCTGTCACAAGAGATGTATTGCATCCTAAGTGAATAAAGAATTTTGAATTTGAATTGAATTTGAATTTGAAAATTGTATTAAGAAAATATTAATACAATTTGATTCGATAATATTACTTAAATAATATTTATGAAAGGGCCTTTTATATAATTGGAAATAATGTCTTAAAGACTAATAAAGAGCCATAAAAAACATAATTGATTTAATATAAAGTACTAATTTTAACATGAGAATTTAAATTGTACATAGAAGAATGTCTAAGAATTCAAGTAAATTCGGTTCATGTACCTACATATTATTATAAATGCATGCTGTTGTATTATTATCGCAGTAAAACATAGTTGTAATATAAGTATGTAATATGGCCATACAGTCGTCCATTAATTATGGGCCTGCGTGAGTTATGATTGGCGAATCCTTTAAAGGCCTTTCGTAGGAGTCATGACACCCTAAAGAGGGTCATAACTCGTAATCACATAGTTTACAAATACCATCTCTCTTCCAAATAACGCCATATTAAAAGCACTACATTACCAACTTCTTTCTTTTTTACAAATAGGAATTTTGGCATATGACGCATGTTTTCGGTGTTTTCCTTTATACTCTTTGTATCATTTAGAACAACTTTATAAATATGTTCATGTGATCTCATACAGAAATTATCATATTGATTTGCATTCGTACCGAAAATGTATTGAAAAGGTTTAAATTGTTGCGTATTATAATTAATTATTATTGCATTCATTGGAACCTTAAGATCCAATTTAGAAAGAAACTAATATAAATTGTAAATAAATGTTAAAGTTAGGTTATGTGCTGGTAAACATTAACTTTTGTATTAATTTATGTGTATTCCCATTTTATTTGCAGTCACGGGAAATAATAATAACATTAAATATTCCAGAGCTGGTACTATTAAAGAATACTGATAGAATACCTATATAATTTTTGTCTGTTTTTTATTTATTTTCTGTTTCAATGTGTTCATATATAAAATTCAAGTTAATCTTTTTATAGATAGGTAGTGGAAACAAAACTAAATATACTTAAAACAAATCAATTTTAAATATAATAGTTATGCCTACGACAAGACAATGTTAAATAGTTATGTTAAATCATGCACAAATAACTGTTGTACAAGAAACCCTGATTTCCTAGAATGCTGGAGCCGTATCAACCTAAGTTCCAACAACAGCATCGACAGAGCTGCGCCCTCGCTGAAAATTCTGTATCAGTTCCACCTCACGTAAGTTATCATTATATAGGTAAAAACCTTGTATTATTGGTTTTCATTTTCATATTAAGTTTTTTGGGTATCTTAACAACTAAACCTTAAAACGTAAACTCTGCACAACATATTTATTTCATAATATATTGACCAAAAGATATCTCAAAAACCTGCTTTTCGGGCTTTAAATGTAGCGGATAGTGTTAAAATACATCGTTATTTTCTATTACAGCAATCTGCGGAAAGTGAATGCCTAAATTATAATGATATTGTCAGGTATTTCTAGTTCTTCATTAGTCTACACGCAACCCGGAACTATTTTCTTTGAACACCACATCGAATATATGCAACTTGGTGGACCCTATTTTTAGTCATTATTTCAACATGCCTAGTTCATGTAACAAATTAAAATAAGGTCAACCAACTTGTTCATAGATTTAAACAAAAGCTTTAGCATTTCTACAAGATGCTAAAGTTTATCACTAGCACACTGAAGTTCCACTTAGGAGCCAGCTTGTTAAGACGTTTCTAGTAAATTTAACACTGCTTTGTACAGCACCGAGCATCACTGTCACGCGGCTGTGTGTCTTACGACTGCGGGGCATCATTCTCAGCTTATCAACCATGTGGGTACCTGTCACATAGACCACGGCAGGTAAGGATCATAGGATCATATTAGGTAGTTTGGTTCTAAACGTTACGTTCAACATATGTCTTAAATCAAAAACTGAAATGGCGATAGATTCTTTAAAATTTTAACTCTATTGATATATAAAACCATCAATGGTTAACTCTAAACGAATTAGTATTACACTACTTTTAATTAATTAAATGTATTGCATACACACAAGCTTTTAAAATCTTACACAGGTTTCCGATTAATTGTAATATTTTTCACGTAATCATGAGTTTAGTGGTGTTTGATGAAAGAGTAGTAGTACTAAAACACAAAAACAAAAAACACTTTATAGTTCTAATAGTTTGTAACATTTTAGTAACTATGAATATCAAAAAAAAATATCAAGTTTTACATTTGTATGTTCATTGAATGTTCATTGAACCAAAAAAAATAGCTTACAACTCATTGTTTGGAATTGTAGAAAAAACATCGGAGTGTAAATTTGTGAAGTAATGAAATTTGTTTTATTGTTCTTTCAAAAGACTGCTCTAGACGAGTTGCAACAATCACATATATATTTATTATATCACTACTTAAATTCATGCCTTGGCTAAATGTGTGGCAAAAATAAATATAATTGAACTTTTAAATTTCATTTTAAAAAATGACATGTGCAAAAATAGATGAAATCAATGTCACAAAACCCATGATTATTTGGTAAATAGCATTCATAAGTAAGTTTGTAATTACATTATTACTTTTCTTTAAACTGAGTAACGGATACTTATAGATATTTAAATTTATAGAACTCGGTCTTCGTAAGCAGCATGGGTGGTATGGCACTCATACCTGAAAGTCCTCCTCGACGCTCAAGATCGGCAGCCGACCTCCCAGCACTAGTTCCTCCAACAGACCACAATCACACGACGTCTAGATCCTCCAGAGCAGCGAGTCTTCACAGTGCAGTAGACTTAAGAGTAGCGCCTTCACCAAGAACATCAAGAGCTGCAAGTTTACATTCAGCTGTAGATATGCCTCCAGGGTCTGTGCAGGTTCATGTGAGAGGGTCAGTTACAAACTTGAACAGGCCGAGAAGTCCTAGACGACTTACTATTACCAACGTTTGAAACTATTTTCGCATTTTTATGGTCTGAAGGTCCAATTCAATTGTGAAAATGTTTAATTGCAGTTTATCTACTTTTTTCTACCTCTCTCTTAGTTCTAGAACATACTCATGTTTATAAATGCTCAGGATGTGGATTTTAGTTTAGAAGTTTCACTCACAAAGTAAATGTTTTCATGTTTAAATTGATAATTTGAAGTCCACTGAGTAGAAATTGGGAATAAAATTTTATTATTAATGCTTTTATCCGCAAATGCAGTATGTGATTTGAAAGGTACCAATTAATTAATATAGATTTAAGTCCAATATCTTACTGTACTTTCTGTAGTTTAGTCCACTTCTCTTCTCTTCGTCATATCTCTATACTATACTAAACTGTAGCTCTAAAAAGCGTAATGCGCAAATTGTAGATGTGTGGTGCTATTATAAGTATCAAAATCGTAGATGTTAGTTTAATCAAAATAATTATACTCTTTTGCTTTTCACCTTTTTCTTTATTATTTCTGATTAACTTTGTATTATATTTTGACTTAAATTCGATTAAATGGAACAAATTCTTTTAACCAAAATAGTCATTTATCAAATACTTTTCTGTTTTTCGAATACTGATTGTAAAGAGCTAGTTAAAATTTGACCCTGTCAATTACGTCCTATATATTTATGCTGTAATCCTATTATCTATTATATATATATTAACCTATAACTGGTAATGTAGTTTTTATGATATAAACATTTCAATTGAGTTACAAAATATTTAATTGGATTAGTAAAAAAAATAAAAAGTATGGAAATTTCCAATTTATTATACACGTATCTCTCTCTAAATAAATTAGAAATATGTATTAATTGCCAAATATTACTAAATCTTTGTAAATATTAGCTTTAATTACCATAAATATTCTATTGTATCACTTTCAGGTATGATGTATATTATTAATCAATAAATCTAATCATCATCATCAGCCTATCGCAGTCCACTGCTGGACATAGGCCTCTCCCATTGCACACCACTCTGATCGATTTTGGGCTTCTCGCATCCAGCTCCTGCCAGCCATCTTACGCAGGTTGTCACTCCACCTCGGCTGTGGGCGTCCTAAAATACGTTTACCGAGACGCAGTCTCCACTCCAGAACTCTTCGGCCCCAATAAATCTAATAGTAATCCTAAACTTGACTTTATAAAATAAATATTTAACGAATAAAATGAAATACTATTTCATTTAACTTATTCCATTTTTATTTGAATGAAACTTATTTTAATAGAGGTGCAATCAAAACTAAAAGCTCTAATTTAAGCTTGATAAAATTCTGAACCATTATTTATAAATAAATTGTTCAACTTTATACCAACTACCTGAAAGCGATGTAATAGATATGTAAGTAACCTAAGTGCTATGAAATTATTAATGACATAACACAAAGAACCTTCACAAAATCAAATAATCTACAAATGTACATCAATACATCAATTTGAATACACAATGCTAATAGACGACTGCCAACAATGAGTTTTGTGGAAACTAAATTAATAATTTGACTGTAAACTTAAAAATATGTTTGGTTTTAAATGCAAACATTAGTTTTATGTTAAATACAATTTAGCAGTGTTTTAAGTCATTCGATTAATTTCTTGAGGAGTTTTAAAATTCAAATTTCCCTAAGTAGCTGTTTCAAGGCTTTTGCTCAATACCATTTGTTTGAAGCCATGGGCATGTTTGTCGGTTTCTTTCTGCTAATCCTCTATAGCAAAACATCCTCTGAAGTGAATCGATATCGTGGTAGTTTAAAGTCCTTGAAAACACTGTAGCTAGATGTTACGGTAAAACTATATTTGATACAACTCCCATTAATTAGAAATCAATATACAAAGAACCTCCAAATCGATTGTGCCTGGAGTGTTCTCGAAACTTAAAACTAATTATTAAATACTAAAATTAATTAAATATTTATTGTGCCACTAAACAATTCAAGGCAATTAGAATATAGATTAAGATTTATACTATGAAATCTAGTACTATTGAAATTATTTAAGGTTTTTCATATTCCGTCCGAAGTCGACGCACTTATTTTGTTCATTTACCTCAATTTTAACCCTAACCAAATAGCAGACTACACACCCTCGAGCATCGTCGTCGAGTTGCCAGCTTATCGGTTTTTTATAAGATGCACTTTGGAGAGTGCTCGAAAGCTCTTTTCGAACTGATTGAACCATCTCCATTCCTTTATCGGACTACTAGGCGCAGGCAAAAGTTTCATCCATACGTTGTTGGCATACCCAAAAGACGAACTAAACGGTTTGACAGCTCGTTTTTGGTGAGAGTCGCCAAAATTTGGAACGACCTGCCTGGGTCTATTTTTCCTGATGAGTTGAACTCTGGAGCCTTTAAGAGTAGAGTGAACAGGTTTCTTTTGGATGGGCGTGTACCATCTTCGTCTTCATCTACACTTTCCATCAGGTGAGATGGAAGACAAACGCCTATTCCATTACAACAATAAAAAAAAAAAAAAAAAAAAAACCTCTCACAGCAGGATACCAATGTTAATCACCTTTTCATTGAAATGTTTAGCCTTGTTTCCATTGAAAACATTCCAATGGTGCTTCACTAATTCAATTTCCTAATTGTGTATGTGTCGTAAACAATTTAAAATGAAATTATGTCGTCCATTAACAATACAATGTGAAATATTATTGGGCAAATGACTTTGTATGCGTAGTTTGTGTTTGAAATAATATGATAGAGTATTATTTACACATTACGCCTACAATTTAATTGATATCTGATGTATGGTAAAGAGACAATTAGGGTAAGTGAATGTTGTTTCGACTTAAACGAATAGATTCATTGAATCCACAAATTTATTTGAACTTTAAATATAAATTAAGACAAATATTATTTTATGAAATGTGTATTAAATTGTGCATGTAATATTTTTGTTGTATTGATAAACACAGTCTACATTACATTTGAATCCATATATCCATACTAATTTTATAAATTTGAAAGTAGCCGTTGCACCGGTTTCAAGGAAATTGTCTTGGATGTACTTTGATTTTTGAGAAAAGCTAGACTACTTTAACTGCGACAAAAGACATGCACGCAGGCGAAGTCACTGCCTAAAGCTGGTTTATGGTATTTAATCATTTAGTTTTATGACATAATGAAAATGTATTAAATATGAAATTGTAATGAGCTAATCTATTAGGGCCACAGCACATTAGCTACTTTTAGCATCGACGATCGGCAACTAGTCGCTTTTTAGAAGCTAAATACGGCGACCGAACGCTCCACACCGCACACCTAAAAACGCCAAACGCGGAAATTGAGTCGCTTTTTAGAAGCGCGACACAGCAGCTGAACGCTACTCTCCGCATACATTCGGATACCGCCAGCATTGATTTGGCGTCGGAAAGCTATAGACAACACTACAGCCGACGCAATCCAGGCATCTGAGCAGTCGCTAAAACGCGAATTTCGCGGTTGTTCGAACGCGGAAAGTCGCGAATGTTGCAACATGACGCGCGATTTTGATACCGCGATCGAACACAGGAAGTCGCTAAAACGCGATGCAGTATCTATGCAGTCGCAAAATCGACGATCGCCGATGCTAAAAGTAGCTAGTGTGCTGAGGCCCTTACTTATCAAGTTTCTAAAACTGTATTTTTTTAAATTATTTTTAATAATTTAACGATATTTGTTCTTAATGTTGCCGTATGTTATCGTAGCTTTACCCGGTCTGTGTTCTAAATACGGAATACAAAGTAACTAACTTAACTATTTATCCCAGAGTTAAGTGAATGCACTCGTATTTCTAGCCGCATTATCAATACAGTTAAAGCTATTATAGTCATGATAACGTTACGCTAATTTGCTGCTAGAAAGTAAAATTATCCATTGTAAGCGAGGAAACGTATAAGTGGCTGGGGAAGCATTCAGAGTGCACTCTGGTACTTTTAATTTTTTAACATCAGACGAGGTATCGTTTTCCCTGTCCAGATACCGAATCCCAACGGTCAATTTGTTCTGTAAATTAGTTATCAGACGAAAAAAGTTTAGGATATGGGCTGAGTATCAATTCAAGTAATGGCTCTTTAATTATTCATATAAGTGTAATTTACTTAAATTGTACAAATTGTGTCGTAACGACAAACACACTTAATCATAAAATACACACACCAAAATATAATTATTTACTTAATTAAAACACTGTACGTGGCTCCTCGTTGCTGGCATTTAAAGCATTGCTATGGTTCATAGTTAAACTTCGAGTTGGAATGTTTGAAGGTCTGACCTCGGTTCGTAAATTTTCTCAGCTCTTTTTGCTCGGCTATTTCAAAGTCAATAGTTTCCTTCGAGAAATCTTTAGCTCATTTTCGCCATACCTTTCCATCAATTCAGTTACGAAAATACTTTAAGAATTTCATTAACTGCCATAAAAATAATTTCAAACCTTTTGGTTTCAACAAGCTACAAAGTTATAATGCTATGACTAAGCTGCTATAAGGCTAAGCTTTAAACACCTACTAGTATATCATGAGGAGTCAGCATATTTACAAATATAAAAATCATCAATTCATCAGTAATGTTTTTCAAGAGCTGTTTTCCTTGCTAGTACTTTTTTATATATATTTTAAGCCGACCAAAGTGACTCAACTTTGCCTGACGAAAAGCACAAGTAGAACCGAAGAGTAGTAGCTATCATCGTCATTGTGAATATAACATTAATGTTGCTTTGTTGGTCTAGTGGTTAGCGTATGCGGCTGCTGATCAAAAGGTCTCGGGTTCGATTCCCGGGTCAGACCAAATATTTGTGTGATCCACAAATATTTGTTTCGGAGTCTGGGTGTTTTTCTATGTATAATATGTATGTATTTACAAAAAAAAAAGTATGTTTATGTATTTATATCAATTGTTTAGTACCCATAACACAAGCTCTGCTTACTTTGGGACTAGATGATGTTGTGTGTAAGATGTCCAAAATATTTATTTATTTATTTTGAATCATTGGGCCCTTGGTATCCATTCACTAACGAAACACAACAGCCCGATCGCTGTCAATTTAGGTTGATTTCTATGTTAGTGTAACACTCGGCCCGTTCGTGCCCATCTTGAAAACCATATAGATTTTTTTCTAACAGAATGATCAGCATTTAGTTGAAGTTTTCGCAGTATATGATGAAAACAGAATATTACAACGATAGCGATAGAACCTAGTAATATATTATCTATCAATTAATTTCAAGATCAAGCTGTTACATAAATACATTTCTGCACACTACACTACACTATCCTAATATGAGATATACGTTTATGGATATCGACATATAAACTTGAATGAAGTAAACAGGTGTATATTCCGTCTGATGTTAAGACGTTAATTAGTATCCTCACATTATTGGCATTTTCATCAATACTTATTATGTTGACCTCACACGAGATAAGTATTTTTATTTATATCGTAATAGGCTGCCAAATGGCTCAAATCTAACTCATGGAAAGCAAAAGTAGAATTCGTGAACAATTTATTATTTATTTGCGACTTATACCTGTATTTCAACAAATAACAGAAGTTCAAAAATACACTACTTTTTTAATTTTTAAAAATTTACTAGTTTCATTGGCTGGTTAGTTCACTTTTCTTTGTTATTCTTTTAACAATTATGTGTGTGATTCGTGACCTTTTTGAGGCGTAATTCTTGAAATGTTTAGTTTAAAATTTAAGTTTAATGTTTAATTGCAAAACAAAGTTGCAATGTACAGTTAATAGTGAAGCGTTTCTTTTTCTTTATAGTTTATAAGTTTAACAAATCCTTTATCAAATAATCGTAAGTTGTAAATATTTAAGACTTAAGTAAGGTACTAAAATTGCATTGAGAGGATGTGAAAAGATTTTATTAAAAACCTCTTGTGATTAAATGGAGTTTTACTTTTAAATTTCCCCACATATAGTTCACTTCTTTTTATTGTTTCAAAGAACAAAAAAATATGAAAATATACTATATATAGGTTTACATTCATACATAACAATAAATAATAATAAATGATAAATTTTTGTACTTGTAACACACAGCGTCAACTAGTTTCCAACTAAGCAGAGCTTGTTATGTGAAAGCTAGACTGACTGATAAAATGCTTATATACTTTTACTTATTTACATACATTTTACACATTGCAAATGCCGAAATTCCGAAACAAATATCTGTACACCATTCAAACATTTAGTCCGCCGTCACATGTTTGAACCCAAGACCTCAAGCACAGCAGAAAATAGTCCTTGAAAATTGAACACAACATCATTAAACGTTATATCAGGAATTCAATTTGAAATCAAATATTAAGCAGACTATTTTATTTTAATTAACCTTACACTGAAGCCAAAAAAAAATCAAATAAGTAAGGTGCTTAAAGCATTAGTAAACAAAAAAAAATCCGAAAGTTCTTAATATATTCCGTAAAAGTATTTTAAGCCTTGTCAATACAACCTTATATTTTATCGATGTACATCGACTGATGTACATTCTACTGACGATGCCTGGGAAAGTATTTTCTCACTGTATAGTTAAAAGATGTTTAAAGTGAAAACAATAAAATAGATTCGTCTACGTGTAAGTTTATAAGAACCCTTCGGTGCGCGAGTTAGAATCTATATTTACCCGTTTTTATTGAAATTATTTTATTGAAATTATTGTATATAGATATTATATATAGAAAACACACATACTCTGAAACAATTATTTCTGGCTCACACAAACATTTTGTCCTACCCGGGAATCGAACTCGAGACCCCAAAGTCAGCAATCGCATACGCTTCCACTGCGATACCAAAATACAGTGTGGATAAACGAAAAGTTTATTTTTAAATGAAGCAATAAATGAGGTTTTCTAAGATAACCCTCTTAAATACTCGTATCGTAGAAAGTGGACATTTATTCTCCACAAAACAACCTTCGAGAAAACAAGTCATCTTGACGAAATCGCGTTTATATCTGGCGCGGACGTTCCATTTCTTCCATTTGACCTACTGATCTTATTCGCTGGACAGTGACATGGCAAGGTCATGAAATACATAGATATGTATGTACTTTTTATTTTAAGATCTTTCAACCGTTACTTTTCACATCACTGTAAGACAATACAAATAAGTTAAATTATTATAGTTTATTGTAAAAACGACAACGCAACATAAATCCTGTGTCTCAGAACACTTTACAAACATACATGTAACGGACACTAGGAACAACCAGACCAAGATGACAATTTGTAGACCACACAAAGTTTTATCAACCATTAGAGCAACCACAACATTAATCACTTTTATTTTTAATGTTCGTTACTTATATTTAAACATAATATACAATCTCAAACACAATTGGACGTCTGTAAATTTATAAGTTAATAAATTAGCAAATCAAATAACTTCTAAATTACTAATTTGCCAACTGTATCGATAAATGAGTTCTAATCTAACCTATTCAGAATGCTATTATAAACATTTATGAGAATATAATATAAATAATAAATAAATAAATATTTTGGTCATATGACACACAACATTATCTAGTCCCAAGCAGAGCAGAGCTTGTATAATGGGCACTAGACAACTGATATAAATACATAAACATACATTTTTTTTGTAAATACATACATATTATACAAAGTAAACACCCAGACTCCGAAACAAATATTTGTGAAACACACAAATAATATTTGGTCCGACCCGGGAATCGAACCCGAGACCTCTTGATCAGCAGCCACATATACTAACCACTAGACCAACGAGGAAGGCAAGAATATAATATAGTAATATATAATATATGTTAATTAAAGTAATGAAGGCTTTAGAACACCTCCAACACCAGCTTCAATCTACGAGTTTGCACATCAGGTCAAGATTGCCATCTCCTGGAAATACCACTGAAGTAAGTACAGTAAACTCATAACTAATCCGAGTTACTTATTTATGATAGTGATTTCTTCACCAACTAAGAAATAAGCTGTATATTTTTATAAATTAATGCTAAGAACCGTGTTACCTTTTGATAAAAAAAATGCAACGTAATCGATCGAATCGTGTAGGAGTTATGATGCCACAGAAACATCAAAACCTATTACACCAGGTGTTTTTGGGACGGAAAATAAAATGATCAATTCAAAATTGCATAGTTGGAACCTTCGCGACAAAGTCTGGTAAGTAGTATGTACTCGTACTATTACGATTTCCATATATTAAAATGTTAAGGCGACCTACACTACATGACAGCGGATCGCTGTGCTGTTGCCAGCATGGCTACAAGGTTTTCATAGCTGAAATGAAGCTCTGCCGCCTACCGATGTCAGCGGCATGGTTTGTATGAAGCCTAACGATAAACGGAGGAACATTTTGATCCTACGTCACAGGGAATTCTAGTATGGGGACCAGAGGCATTTTTGATTAAACTGTAAAATTTAGGGATAATGTGATTTTTTTTGTGAACAAACTTTTGTATGTATAAAGATTATTATTATTTATAGTGACGGATTAAGAATACAGAGTGTCACCACCCCTATTCATCCCACGTGGGTGTCTTAAAAGGCGCTGAGGGATAAACTATGCAAGACAACATCAATGCAAAGAGAAGGAAACCTTGAAACCAACCCTATACCCACCCGTCTGGCCAGCGTGGTATAGTAGGCCAATACCTCCTTTTTAAGGAGAGGCCTATGTCCAGCAGTGGACTGTTAAAAGCTGTTGATGAATGATGGATGATGAAGTACCAAAAGGCCAATTCTCTTTCTCGTACTAGTATTATTTATCCTTTTATTATTTTTATTGTGTATACTGACCATCTGAACATCTGTTGTCAAAGAAAAAACTTCTCTTATCTTCTAAACTTCTATTAAGAAATATGGTGCAGATGTTGATGACGCTGGAGTCAATAATACTCATCTCTTCATAATTGTAACAAATGTCTGGTCATTTCACGACCCTCGCAGGGTTGGTTTTATTCTTCCCTGGTGATTTTCCACGTCGAATATATCAACCGCAGTCGTTATATAAATCCAATTCAAAATTTATGTGCAATAAATGTCCTTGAGTATTCTATTGTTATTCGCTATTTTACATTTGGAACCTAGAAGAACTTTTATTCGTTATTTTGAACAGAATTTACGAAATTACGAATAAAGGTGCATCGATATTCTTTCAGCATTTTTTTTATTTAGCCTACCAAAATTGACTCTGCCTGATGGAAAGCATGCGTAGAATCCAGAATTAGGGGTCACCGCCCTCATCGCGAGGTTAGGCAGCATGGTGACCATCAGATGTTTCAACATCGAAAACAACGAATGACCGAGAGAATGGTACAGAATGATTGGGCCTCCGGTCTCACACTCACCAACGAAATACGACAGCAAGAATGATGTCATTATTAGGATGGTCTTCTGTGTGAGGGTAGTACTGCCCCGGTCAAGCCTGCCCATTCGTGCTGAAATCAGCGTGGCTCTACGACCTCTATATATTTATAGTAGAAAGTAGATAGTGAGATAAAAATTACATTAACATGTGATTCAGTTAATAATTATGATAGGAAATCTTATAACGAATTAAGATAGGACTTTTAAAGCGACAAGAATGTAACAATTGATTACAATATGGTGCCGGTACAATACAAATCTCTCAATGAAAGTGTTGAGGAAAGCGGAAATTAAAAGAAAACTTTATATTAATGTACTCGTTTAACAGTCGTGCATTATTATATTACCAGAAAAATAAATATTTTGAGATACCTACGACATTAGGTAACGTTGCCAATATATGGAAATCTTCACTTGCATTCAGTAAGAATAGTTTTAAATTATAAACTACCAGCGATTGTTGCTGGATCTTTACAACAACAAACGCGGGTAACGCCGCAGGAAGTAACTGATCTATAAAAGTGTACCCTAAGTTACTCTTTATATCATCGGCTATCTACCATGGCAAGTCTCGTCAAAATAGATAAATTCTTTCTAGAGATTAGCAGGAATAAACAAAAAAACAAAATTTAAAAAAAATCTAAGTTTACGCTGGTGGTTCATATGAACTACCAGCGTAAATCTTCCTTTAATCTTTGTGTCTTTTTCGCCTCTTTACAATTTAGCTAGTAACAACAGGTGCAAAATATGTTACAAATAATCAATATAAAGCTTGATTACATTAATTGCTTTTCAAATCTCTCGTAAACAAAGATAAAACAGGGAAAAAAATTAGAATCACAAATATTTATACATTGATATTCAGTAGTTTCTTTTATTTTCGATCAAGACTTCGAGAATTAAATATTTCGGACTTCGTCCATATTTCTTAATAACAGTCATCATAGCCTTGTGTTACTCAAATAAAGATACGATTTTAAAATGAGAAGTTACATGTAGGCCTATCAAATGTGCCCTATCAGAGTTCCATCGGTCAGGATAACGCAAGCGGTCAGGATAACACTGAGTCTGTCACGCACCGGTGTCCGCAGTGCTTACGCCATTTACGTGAGCTTCCGCAAACATACCACTTTCACTACAGTATTGCGAATATAACCCCACACAAAGCCCGTCTAGCCAGCAGGGTATATTTAGTATGTCAAAACATGATTCTAAAAACAAACTCCTAACAAGTAAGTTGAAATTTATTATAAAATTACATGTCCATGGCAAAAAGCATTCAGGTTTTTATTTTAACGTTCCTAGGAAACTTATAAATCATCTATAGCAGTCCCTCAGATCTAGCTATTTCACAAACAGAGCACGTCTGAAGACAAATCTCTCTAAAGCTTTAGAGATTCAATAGCACTGGCGCGTTTAGGTCCATCCACGATCTTTAGTGGCTTTAGTGGCTAGTGCAAGGCTGTCTGAACAACTTTAAAACTTATAAAGATCACTCTTTTCTGGACTGAAATCTCGAATCACTTTTTTGATGACAGCTTAACGGGCGAGTTCTAAACGATATTTTACCCTGATATTGATAAGTAATAGTATCAAAATTGACAGTTAATTAAACATTAGTTGTTGTTCTTTATCAACGGCTTTATAACAGGAATATATAATTATATATTTAGCTCCATATATTAACTAATACAGCCCTTTTGTAATTAAATTGCATAAAATATTTAGTATATATTTTGATCCCTTTAGACACAAATGTGAACATCCATGTGACAGCGTAAGGCATTCCGAAGTGGTAGATAAAAATAATTTGTTTGAATCAGGAATGAAAATTCATTTTTAAAAGCGAAGTTGTCCAGTCCAACGCATTAATGATATCATTGCTCAAACTGAAAATACAAGTATTTTTCAGACTCTTGAACGGAAATAAATAAAACTGTGTATATTAACATGCAGTCTCTTTTTAGTAGTTGTTGTGTTCATTATGCAAACGAGTGTGATGCCGGAACCACATTGCGTTATGCGCTATTCATTATATGACTACACCGTATTCACCAAAATATTTGATATGCGCGCAAACAACAAACATGCCATCCATACTTCGAACTGGTACGCTGAATTATGCCAAATAAGGCAAATATGTTGCCGCAATTTATTATTTTCTAAATGCTTCCTACAAGTATATAGTTGCTGAAAGACCGAAAAGAAAATGCTGGTAGATGGTTACAAGTCATAGGAATCTTTTTCGTTCGTCCACTCCATTTTAGCAAACACCGTACACGTCGATACAAGACCGCCGCAAGCGAGCGAATGACTCACCGAAGTGTGGGCCGTCGCTGCAGCATATTCGCCTTATTCGTGTCCTTTGAAGTGTGTCAAAAAACCGACAAGGCGACGGATACGCGTATTTGCTATTCGTGCTTATGTGTTATGCGTACGAATAAAGCGAATATTGGCGAATATATTCTCCAAACTTCGCCGTATGCGCGTGAATAACCCGCATAACGAATAGCGAATAACGCAGTGTGGTTCCGGCGTCAGCCTTTGTCCACATTCGTTTGCGTGATCAACAACCAACTGATGCCATAAATAATGTCGAATATATTCTATAGCACGTTTTAAACCCTATACTATAGTTTCTAGGCATCACGCACATACCGATCAATACCGATAGCATGATTGTTCCATAAGTCTATGACAGATAAAAAAATTGAAATGTCATCTTCCTGTGATTATTGTAAGAGTCAAAGGGAGCAAACTACACAATACAATGGTACTAAAAAGAGGTCCTCTATTTTTAGTACCATTGTAATAAGTAACTTAATACAAACCGTGATATAGTGAGTTAATATCTATTTGGAAGGTCCTAAGGAATCCATCTCCTATGAAAGGAGAATTAAAAAAAGAGAGGACACATTGTTCGCACTATAAGTGACTACATCATTATGTTTCAATGTCATCTTTATTTTATTTATTTATACTAAATGCAGATAAATGTGAACTTAATGACAAATGTGAACTTAATGCTGCTGATATTGTCCACTAGTCCAATAAACCTTCTTTGTGACTCTATTACTGAAAATTGCATTGAACAAATCCACTATCCACTATATTTTATCTTAATTTCTATGTCTAGAAATGTTTAAACTCTTCCTCTCTCCTGACAGTGCTGTGCTCGACAGGTGCCATAATAATTGTTACCTATCTTCAGGCTTACAACATATAAATGTACATTTTTAAGAAAAGCGGCTTGTATGAATATTTCCAGTTTAGTTTTTCAATTTAAGGATACGACCATTGAATATACTCATTAGTCACTAGTACTTACAATCAGAGAGGCCATGTATTTATGTATTTACAATTTAATACAAAATTAAATAACCAGTTAGATCTTTATCTCTGAAACAACCGTTTTTAGGCCACCCACAAGATGGTCCGACGACCCAGAGAAGGTTGAGGGAAGTCGTTATTTAAGACGTAAAGACGGCGTCCGCAACAGTGCGGGCAGGCGCCGGAGGGGTCCAGAAGGAGAAAAACAGTTTCCTGGATCCCTTCCTAAGGCCTATGTCCAGCTGTAGACGTCTTTTTGGCTAAGATGATGATGTATGATATCAGGCCTTAGTATTTCTTTTAACACTCTACTGCATATATATTTTGATGAAAAAATATACTGATTTGATATGACAGTCACCTCCCCATTATACTTAAGCAACTTAATCGTCTAACAACCTAACTCACTCTATATAATACACGTCATCTGACGGTTCAAGGATCACCCGTCAGCAAGGACAGTCTATTAACTTTCAATACAAGGGATTCAATTGAAAAATGTGTCATGACTAGGCCAAAATTCCATAAAACGACCTCATTTCTTTAATAATATTCATAACTAGACATTGAGTGATACGTTTTGACCCAGGATATAATTCACGATAAGCACATTGCGATTTCAAAAGATATGGACTATTATGCTTAGAATGCCTATTAAATTTTTAATTCGCTTACATACTTGTATCCTTTGGTCCTCTTTAGAATACTTAGGTGAAATATTTAAACTGTACGTCACAAATAGTAAAACAATAGAAAAAACGAAATAATTTCAACAGAATACTTTTTAAAAAATCGGCCAAGTGCGTGTCAGACCACGCAAAGAAAGAGTTCCTCAGTCACCCATAATAGATTTAAAATCGTATCCAATAGATAATTGTTATGTTTACGTATTATTGCGTTAATTTTGTATGACGTTTTCCAAGTGAGCGCCTTTTACAAGTTAAGCCTCTATACCTCCTGAACTAACAGTCATCTAATCCGATATACTATAAATATTTTTTTTTTCAAAGTTCATTATATGGATCACCACCACGAATTTTTTCAGATTTTTTGAGCCAGCCGTTTAGCTTTCAGAGTGGGGGGACGCCTTGTTTTTACAAAAAAGTGCCCTTTAAAGTGGAATATCTCGCAAACGGATACCTAAATCAAAAAATCGTCTTAGAAACCCTTTATTGCTTTTAAAAGACCTATCGAATGATACCCCATACGATGGAGTAGCCGCGAGAAAAAAATATCATCCCCACTTTACGTGTAGGGGAGGTACCCCAAATAAAAATATTTTTCATAATTTTATTGTAGCACTTTGGCGACGTACTTACAACACATATTCATGCAAAGTTTCATCTTTCTAGCACTTACAGTTTGGACGGTAAGTCGAGGACGGACGGACGGATATGACGAATCTATAAGGGTTCCGAGTCATGAACTTCGGGACCCTAAACACGACGTAATGAATAGGTAATAATAAAATGGCGCCTGGTTCGTTTTCTAGTTTGTAGTAGGTAGCTAGTAACAGTAGAATACTCAGCAGCGAAGCTTTTTGTGATTGCTCCATGGTTTGATAACATTCCAATATTATGTAGTAGTCACCATAAACCAATTGAGAATGCAGACAATACAAAATAGAAACCGCTGCTATAGCAACCTAGTGAGATACCTATTCACGCTCCACTTAAAGGAAAAGGTTATTCGTCTGTCTTTACGGTAACATTATATTCTTATAAATAAAATTCTCGTGTCACAATGTTTGTTATCATACTCCTCCGAAACGGCTTGAACGATTTTTATGAAATGTTATGGGAATATTTAGTATTTTTAAGAATCGGCTACTATCTATTTTTCATACCCCTAGGATCCAAGCGGAGCCGCAAGCATCAGCTAGTTAAATATAGATAGATAAACCGTCCGTTCATCAGCATAAGCGTCTTATACTTATACCTATTATCTTATTATATCTTATACTTCTTATAAAGTTTCTTGCCATTTAAATAAGTATTTTGAATACAAACTTCTTCCATTCTGCGACATTGATTGCAAAATGTATTCCTTTTATTTTATGGTCGGCTGCCAGCCAGACTTTCTCAAGAATCCTAACGAGTTACTAAGCCTTTTTCAGTAGCTACACTTATTCAGAACCTTAACGTGTTTCATTTTCAACTAAAATGTTGCCTCTTCCATAATTCAAAGAAAATGCCTTCATTATGCTTTTTCTCTGGTTTTTGATCGAAAAAAGGACCGTTAGAAAATTACTTGTTTAATTCAATAACATTGTTATGCTGCCATTTTCCTGATACTTGCTGCTTCTTCATTCTGATTCTTGGCTTATACATTGTATGTATTTTAAATATTTTGTCATGTAAATGAGATCTGTATTATTAAACTGTTCTAAAACTTTTCTAACTGTAGATATTTTGTTTTGTGTAAAATGTTCCTGGAAATAGTCCGCCCAACCAAACAAAGCTTTTCAGCTTTAAAATAATAGTATGATGATCCCCTAATCTAGTATTAGTGTTAGGTTCCATAAAATGAGTGGAACACCGCCACCTCAAACTAAGACATTTTATAAGATTTTGAGATAGTCTAAAAATAATACATTACATAAGAAAGTTAGCCGACCCACGCAACTTCGTTTGCGTCTCTTTCAATTTTGTTCGGCTTCTATTGGTCTAAATGTGATGTTAACTATGTTATGTTAGGCTCACCGGCAAAACGGAGTTACGGAGTTCATCGTGAGCCCAACGTGACACGAGAATTTTATATTTTAAACAATATATTAAATAATAAAACAAGCGTAACCGTGTCGTGCACGCCCGCCACATCCAAAATTCTCAATTCGTTTTCACTCTCTCTTTCATTTTTGTTTTACTCACACCACAGATCATAGAAATACAATGTTTCTATGATCTGTGACTCACACCGTTTACGTTCCATTCCACTATTATATTTTCGGTTTATAAGAATGTTTATCGTTCATTTTTTATAGAGCAGTTGCAGTTCAAGTAATATAATAGGAACAAAAAACATGAGTTTCACAAACAAAAACATAGTATATTTACTTATTAAAATACTCTGAGCCAATGGCATTGTTTCAGTCATATTAGCGAATTCCTATGAGATATTTATTACACCATCTAAAATTTAATATCCCATATAAGTAGGTGAGATTTATAACGTCGTTGTAGCAATACCAATTCGATAGTATCGTTATATCGTATCGATGTTATTGCGACGTAAACGCAAGTTTTATAGCTTCTTATATCCTCCTTATATATAAAGTAATGCTTGAGATTGAAGGTTACTTCACCTTCAAATGTCTCGTTGAAAAATACTATTTAAGTTTAAGAGGGACTTCTTCAACAATCATTAAAAACCCATAACGTCCCACTGTTGGATTCGTGTCTTCTCTTAGGAGATGGTTAAGGTTATACGTCCCTGTGCTGGCCGAGTGCGAGTTGGGGACATAAGGTACGCGTCCATTGGCCCGCACGCATGCACGGCACGCAACGGATTGAACGGATTTGCCGATGGCATGCGTCCACTGTATCCGGATTTTTTATTTAGTTTCGAGTGTTTTCTTGTCGTGAGTTGACGTATTCGGTCATGGAGATTGATGAAGATATCATTGTTATTTGTTGATTGTTGGAAGATGAAGAAGAACTTAAAACTAAACGTAGAATGTGGGTTCAAGAAATAAATTTGAAGTGGCCAATTTTTTGAGAGTATCATTCATCCTATCTCCTCCCAAATATTGTCTCTTCTTTGGACATTAAAATAATGTGTATGTTTCAAATTGTATAATTCTTCATATTTTTCTACTAATATAATCAAAAGTGCGTCATCCATTTCATTTTTTGTGACAAACAGGACGTGCGGCAGTGGGCGATGCCAGCCGGACAGCGGTGAACTGATTTGTGTGACGTCACCGACACGCAACGCATTTTTTGCTCATAAATGCCGGCGTTCGGTGCGGGCGGTGCGGATAGTGGACGCAGCTCTATGTAAAATCGTACAAAGCAAAATAAAATCCGTTGCGTGCCGTGCGTGCGTGCGGGCCAATGGACGCTTACCTTGACAAGACATGTTGTGGTTATGACGTCGCCATCGGATGTTTTTATGCTGCATCCTGTCTGCATGAATAGCAGTACTGCATTTGAGAGTTTAATATAATAGGGAACTAGGAAACCCTAATAGTTTCTGTTACCTCTCTTAGTTAAGTTATGGATAGACGTATGCTAAGATTAGCCTACTAACTTGTCAAGAAACTTGATTGCAGGTATTATAAACTAAGCATTAACTGAATAGATTCTTACTTTCTTTATTATAATTTGCAAATTAGGTTATTTTAACTTTATTTATAAAAAGTAATCTTGATTTTTTTATAAATTAATCTTGAACTTTTTGAACACATTTCGAGACCGAAAAATGTTTTTATTTCAAGCATAAGAACAGCTCTATGACATAGAATAGAATAGAATAAACTTTATTGTACACTAGTTAATACACTATATATAAACTAATACAATAATGAACAGATTGACCATGTACAAATGGCGGCCTTATCGCTAAAAAGCAATTTCTTACAGCAACACAGGCAACAGACATTCGGGTACTTATGCATATTGTTTATTTACTATTCAATGATTTCTGCTCTTAAAATTACGCTGTCTGGGCCGTATTCATGCCGAGTTTATGGCCTATTAATAAAACCAATTATTTTTACTCCCTCGACGCCTGCTGCGATTCCCATGACCATTTGGCTATCATAAAAGTCGAAGTAACGTTTAATCTGACACTCTATTCTGAGGTCTGCTTAGTAATAAACAAAATTATACCAAAACTACTAAATAAAGTAAGTATATTTCTCGGGTAAGGCGGGTCCTCTGATGCTCGGTGCCAAACTACCTTCACCAATAGACACCTGCACTATTAAGTGCCTCAAATTAGTTGTCTTAGCTGCCGTCGGGCAAGGGTGGAGGCCCAATAATATAGAAGCGTCTCAATTGGAAGCCATAGTGTGTTGCATTGTCTGCATTTGCAATGAATTTGGTGATATGACTCGTGGATTGTACTCGTGCTTTCCATCTGACTGAGAAGTTTCTTTGGCAGGCTTATATATGTATGAAAATTTAGGCCCTTGTTCAGCAGTGGACGGCAATAGGGTAAAGTAGTAGTAGTGTGAAGGTGCCCGGTGTCGTTAGAATAAAGAAGGAAATTGGACGAATGGTAACTTGATTCCTTCGGTGAAATGCATCAAAAGCATAACATAACAGCGGTTTTTGTGAGGCTATCATTCTGATGAAGTATCTACCTGATTTATGCGTGAATCTTCTATATAATACGATTCCTTCCTTGCGTTGTTATCCTCAATTCTGAGGGTCGTGACCCCTACTTATTAGTGATCTGCGTGTGGCAGTTCGCCATTTGTCTCGGTTATGAGCAGTATGCAGGGCAGCATGAAATGCACTGCTGAGGGAGGAGCAAATTTGGTCTGCCCAGCGCAATGGGCTGCAGCCTCTGGGTCTTTTCCCCTCGACTGCGATTAGAGAGTTGTATGTATAAATATATATTTAGGAAATACAGAGAATACGGGCGGAGCTGAGAGCAAAAGCTGGTCAAGTATAATTCAGTAATGTTAAATCAAATTATAATAAAAATAATAATAAACATTTATTCAGATAAACAACTTATAGCTAGTACATACACCCTTTTTTACAATTGTAATTGTTTATGAATGTTTATCTGTAATTGTAACATAGCAATTCTTCATATTGGTTACCAAAATCTTTATATAATTGTAGTAACACCAAATCAATAAGAAAAATCATCTCCATTTCTTAAGCAGTGAAAAAGGCGCGGTAATAAAAATTCTTATCACTTCAATGGCCTAAGCATCCTTCTACGACACATTGCCTTCTCAGGATCGGCTTTATGGACCAATAAACCCTAAACAGTGTGATTGGCTTCGTTTAGGTGTCCTTAATAAAAAGGACCCTCATTACTTTCTCCCACAAAACTTCCGACTTCGACAAATGACGGCTGCGACTTTTTTAAGTATCGGTTTCGAGATATATTTGGCCCGCCAATATAAAATGACCTTAACCCATAGAAATAGTTCAACTATTCAATGTTCATACTTAGTCGCAGTGTATATTAAAACGTTTATTAATTTAAGAGGAGGTATAATTGAAAATCACTATGTAATAATAATTATTGATTAAAAAGTTGATCAACTACCAAAATAATAAAATGATGATATTGAATATATCTGACATTTGAATGATATTCTTCTTTAAATTTGAAAGCAATACAGTGTGGATCTCTTCGAAATAAAACATATATAATACCTGAATTAATGAACTGAAATAACTACTGTTTTTAGACATTCGCGACTTTTACACATACTCATGTTTTTACTGTAAACGGGACTTATCGCGAATAAGTCCCGTTTACAGTAAAAACATGAGTATCTGAAATAACTAGATTTCGCCCGCGTCTTCGCTTGCGTGTATCGCAGTAAAAAAGTAGCCTATGTCTTTTCTCAGTCTCTAGACCACTTGTGTTTCAAATTTCATTTAAATTTCGTCAGTAATATTGCCGTGAAGGGTGGACAGACAGACAGACAGAGTTACTTGCGTATTTAACATATTAGTAAGGTATTTTTTAATTACCGCTGAATGAAATAAAGACGGTCGAATAAAATAGGTTTTGTCTTCCAGTTACTTGAATATAGTAAGAAAATGTAATTATTTATACAATTTTTTCTATTTTCCAAAAGATATAACGGCCATAATTTGTCTGAAAACTATTGTTCGCATGTGGAAAGACCAATTCAGTAGAGCGTTTTAGTAAACTCAAAATAAATTTACTGACCGACGAGTTTAATTTGATGAAATTGCTTGATCCGACCACTGGTAATATGTATTAATTGAACAATATAATTAGATCAATCATGTCACGTTCTCATAATAGACCAACATATTATAGGTAAAACAGTTACTAATTTATTATTCACATGACAGGGGTCGCTGTCATGTATCTCGTAAATTAATGGCAACAGAAGTTGTATGATGGACATCATCTCTTACAAATTTCTCTACAAATTAGGTATATTAAAGAGTACCTACAGTAAAGCCGTCGGTCCCGGTTGTCATGAACGTCTATGGCAATCGTTGTTGGGAAGTTAGTGCCCTCAAATTTACTCACAACTAGTTCAACATTCGAATTTCAGTTCTCCCTTAGGGTGGCGGAGGTCCGGTGCCAGTCGCTCCGTGGAAAAACTGATATTCAGGCAAAACCGGTTGAACTAGTAGCCGACCCCAAATAATATTGTGAATAAGGCTAGGAAGAAGAAGATAGTACCTACAAATGTTAAATAAATTGTTTTGGAAAGACACTTAGGTAATTTATATAATAATAATAAGTACAGTAAATATGAATAACCATAAATAACAAAACAAATTGTACTGTTATGATGGTGGACTTTTTAGGTGTTAAGATCACACAGTGAAGACGCTAAAGTTAGACCTCATGTAAACACATGCCGACTAAACCAAACTAAACTATTAATGTAGAAATCCTTTTATTTCTGTGGATTTATCAATCAAAATCAGATTTACGTAAATGATCATGTGTTATTTGGTATATTTATAGCGAAAAATGTATTGTTAATGAGGTGCAACATTCGATTGATGTCTGTTAAAGATTTTTAACGAATAAACAAGCGTGTGTGAACTTTTAGTTGGTACTAAACTAAGCATCCATGCGTGCGATATTTAAAAATAGACTTTTACATGGGCAAGAAGTCCTTTAACAGTCCACTGCTATACCTACATAGGCCTCTCCTTGAAAAGGAGGTATTGGCCTACTATACCACGCTGGTGAGACGGGTTGGTATAGGGTTGGTTTCAAGTTTTCCTTCTCTTTGCATTGATGTTGTCTTGCGTAGTTTATCCCTTAGTCGACTTTTACAACACCCGTGTGGGATGAATAGGGGTGGTGACACTGGTGACACTCTGTATTCTTAATCCGTCACCACACGGACTTTTAGCCAACTTAAATTTGGTAATGTTAACAAGAGAATTACTACCATTTATGTTTCAGTAGAAAATTACCATTATCAAATAGTAGTGATCGGATACCCGGTAACAAAGATAAACGAACAATCTTAAATATAAAATTCTCGTGTCACAATGTTAGTTACCAAACTCCTCCGAAACGGCTTGACCGATTCTTATAAAATTTTGCGTGCATATTGGGTAGGTCTGAGAATCGGCAAACATCTATTTTTCATACTCATAGGGCGCGAGCGGAGCCGCGGGCATCAGCTAGTGTACTTATAATTCTCACAACTTATTATAACAGCAGATATATAGGCATACATACCTAACAATATCCACATAATTTTAGGGGTGGTGAGTTAGGTAATAATTTATCGGTTAATATTTTAAGCCCAGGAAAATTTACTGTCAATTTCAACAGGCCATTTACTTTGTTCATATCCCTTTTAACAAGTGCGTATTTACACTGTATTACATTCTACGGTTTGGATATGAATATGAGAATATTATATTAATTTGTATTTCCCTAAGTGAAGTTTTAATAACCCCTGTAATAGTACAAAACCGAGTTGTGTAAGTTTGAGTGCGGTACAATGTAGAACAGTTCAACTGTATGTTTGCGGTATAGTTCGGACTATTAAAACTTTTAACAATTTGTATGTTGGGGATTTAATATACTCTGGAGTACTTGGATATATTCAATATCTTAGTTGACAATTAAGGTCAGCTGATCTGGGTAATTATAATATACAAGTTTAAGCAGGTTTTGCAACTAACGCCACAATGAAATAGTTTTATAAAGATACGTTAATAAATGCGATATTAAGCTGTAAAGTTGTTTTATTTTAGGCTAGGGATGTTTCAAAATATTCGCCAAAAACACAATACATTTTAATAAAAGTCGAAATAAACTTAAAAGGAAATTATGGCGTGTAATGAGCGAGTGTTCCGTTTCACAATGAAGAAGTCGACAGTCAGGAAATAAAAGAACAACGCTTAATGTGCGTAATTTGTTTGAGTCCAGCTCCTGAAACGGGAGAGTAATACTAGTAGAGATTAATTTAATGAATCTATCCGTAATGCTTGATGGGATGGCTTTTAAGTATAAATCTTGAAAATCTTTTCCGAGCAATATGAACCGTGATCGTTAAATAAATCCATAGTTATGAACAAATACTGTATCTAAGTTCCTACTAACCTGTGATCAACGAAATACGTTTAAAGTGTATATTGTGTACTTTTTTTTTAATGTGTAAGCTTGGTAGGTTTACATATTGTGACTCTACACTGCCTGATGGAAAGCATGTGTAGAATCCAGGAGTAGGGGCCACCATCCTCACTGCGAGTGTAGGCAATGCAGCATGGTGACCCATACCACGGCGGCCTGGTCAGAAAATTCTGCATCATTCTCCCGGCTTCCTAAGGCCGATTGAATGATGCAGAATTATTGGGCCTCCGGTCAAAAACTCACCGAGAAATACCACAGCGAGAATACTGTCATTATTAGGATGGTCTACTGTGTGAGGGTAGTACTGCCCCGGTCAGGCCGGCCCATTCGTGCTGAAATCAGCGTGGCTCTACTACCTATAATATTATAACTTCCTGACTAAATATTATAAATGCGAAAGTAACACTGTCTGTCTGTCCGGCTTTCACGGCAAAACTACTGGCCGAATTTATATTTTTTACCGCGATAACCAACACACACGCGGGCGGAGTCACGAGTATTTTATAAAGCGAGTCGCGATTAGTATTTTATATCTCGTATAAAAGCTGATAGTTGTAACTAGAACTATACTTAACCGTGATACTTTTCCGTCTTGGTTAATTTTATTGTACCAACACGTTTTTTATAATTTTTCTTTTTTATTTATAGAAGAGTTAGACTTAATAGAAAGAGAATTTAAAAATTAAATTGGAGTACTGAATCTAAAAAAGGTCTACACTTTTGCTTAAAAAAGAAAACACATCAAACATTAAATATTCGGTTTGACATAGTGTAACCAGAATGTCTACCATGGTAAAATGAGTATTTTTTAATCTAAAACAATCTGTTTCAGATAATTTTAAACAACTTTTAGTTTGTGATGTTTTTCTCTTGTAAGTAAATAATATTTAAATACAAATAAATATCTTGAAGCTAACTAAATATCTTGAAATCAAGTTTTGTCAAACATGCATTGTGGAAGAAAACTGAAATGTAGTCAGTCAAAAAACTTCTATTTTTTTTATAAGACCAAAGTACCAAATACTGGATAACCATAAACACTGCATGCCTATCGCATTTCTCATGATGCGATTATCTTAACGGGTGTCTTGAGATCATAATATCTCACGAATGCGAGGTCTAAAAGGCATTTCCGTATTCGAAATGCCTATTGTAGTATTACAAAAGCTGTTTTGTAATTTATGTTTCATATGTTAAGGCAATTTGAAAACGTTATTTTAAGAATATACGTTATATTAACCCGCTCTTGGGAGGAGACCTTAGCCCAGCAGTGGGACGTTATGGGTTGTTGATGATTTTAAGAATACATTTAGATCAAAATATAGTAGCACATTTTTTTAATCTTGATCAATTCTATTTTGTCCAAAAAGTAGGATTTGTTGAACTCTGTCTCGGCGATGACTTTCTCTTAGGAGATTTTTTTTTCCCGCCAGCCATTTTTCATGTTGGCGCACAAGAAGAAAACGACTTCTTCTTGTGCGCTAACATGAAAAAGAACAAAAAATAATAATTCCAGACAACAGCACCATAGTCGAGTTTGCTGCGGGCTTTTTATAATTCCTTACCACAATCTTATAGCTAATATATTTTATACTAGCTAAACCCGACACACATTTTTCCACTTTGGAAGTGTCTCTCGCGCAAACTATTCAGTTTAGAAAAAAATGATATTACAAACATCAACATCATTTTTGAACACCTATCCATAGATCCATAGATCCACACGTATAGGTTTGATGAAAAAAAAAATTTTGAGTTTCAGTTCCAAGTATGGGGACCCCCAAAATGTATTGTTTTTTTTTCAATTTTTATGTAAAAATCTTAATGCGGTTCACAGAATACATCGACTAACCAAATTTCAACAGTATAACTCTTATAGTTTCGGAAATAATTGGCTGTGACATACGGACGGACAGACAGACAGACAGACAGACTTGACGAATCTATAAGGGTTCCGTTTTTTGCCATTTGGCTACGGAACCCTAAAAAGTAGCCTAGGTTACTTAATATATCATCAGCTATCTGCCAGTTAAAGTCAAAAATGTTTAAAGAAAATATTTTGGCATGTGTACCGTGTATACATACATATGTATTTAGTGAAAAGCGGTTATGTTAATATTACAAACAGACACTCCAATTTTATTTATCTGTATAGATTATATTGTCAAAACAAGTAAGCCTTCTAAAACCCACAGGTAATTGTTTAATAATAAGCCCTAATATAACAAAACTTCAATGAGGAACCCAATCTACAGCGTCTGTTAATACCACTGCGTCATGACAGCTCTTTGATGAAAGTTCCGGTGGAAAAGGATCTTGCTCTGTTACAGGAATACGATGCTGTAATATTTTAGACTTAAAATAAATTATCCTGATTGCGTTGTATGATTTATAGAGGAAATTCATCTCCATCAATTGGACCAAAATTAATTAATTATTTGATACAAAATCTTCAAACATTAAATATAATATCTACCTATGTTGAATATTTACATTATCGTCATAATTTTTTAAAACATAAAATTAGTATTTCTAAGCCTATTCATTTCAAATAAACATTAATAAAATCTTTCCTCTTTATAATATGTGTATAGATATAGAATATACTCCGTGTGGTGACGGATTAAGAATACAGAGTGTCGCCACCCCTATTCATTAAGCGGGTGTCGTAAAAGGCGACTAAGGGATAAACTACGCAAGACAACATCAATGCAAAGCGAAGGAAACTTGAAACAAACCCTTTACCAACCCGTCTGGCCAGCGTGGTATAGTAGGCCAATACCTCCTTCCTAAGGAGAGGCCTATGTCCAGTAGTGGACTGTTGAAGGCTGTTGATGATGATACAATGTACATATGTAAAATTAAAACTAAAGTATCCACACGTCGCAAAAAAAACTTAATAATTTTTTGACAAAGTCTAAAATTCCCGATCCGTGAGATCCGGCGTCACCAAAAATATAAATCAAATTGACGTCACCAATTGCAGGATTAAACATGGCACAATATTATTACCAAAAAATGTTTCATTTTACGCAGCAATAAATTGACAATTAGTTTCATATGTTATCGTAACACAGACAAATTGGTTTTGACACCTCAATGTTAAAAGCAATCATTATCAGTTTATCGCAGTCCTCTACTGGACATATCCCTCTCTCATTGCACACCACTCTAATCGATTTTGGGCTTCTCGCATCCAGCTCCTGCCAGTCATTCCGCGCAAGTCGTCATTCCACCTCGCCTGCGGGATCCTACACTACGTTTAAATAGCAATAAGGGTACTAAAATAAGCTTTTATTTATGCTAAGTTACTATCTAAGCTATATTTTACATAATTATTTTCAAATTAACACCTTTATTGGAATGCATATACCACACTAAGCTTATCAACGTGTTACGTTGATAAGCTTATTGTGGTAATGAATCATGGTATTGTGGTAATCAAGACTCAGCAAAACACAGACTTTCAACTTAAAATCAGAATGAATTACAGATTTCGTCTCATTCTTAATTATGCATTAACTTTGAAGAATCTCGTATAACGCTTGGTCGATTGCTGAAATAATTTGTATTTTAAATATTCAAGTTTAATACGTAGTACTAGGATCGTGGTGTATTATGTGATTTAAATAAGAGTCACCGAAGAGTGAAAGTAGCATAGCAGTCATGTATTATTGAAACTTTTTACAATCTATTTACATAATGGTATTTTACAAAGAAGAAATTCTATGAAAATATGCTCACAGCAAATGCATATATGCCTGCTAAAGATATTCAAAGACTAATCAAACGAATCACGATTTTTTCCAAAGGACATTTTTTATTCATTTGGCAAAGATTAGCCTTTAGTCCAGTCATCTTAGGCCTTGTATTTGGCATCCTAAAACTATTGTCAAAATTCACATATAATTGGATGGTCGCAAGTTTCAAAATCACACACACACAAGGTCACAAAAATCGTTTTTTTTTATTTTAAAATATGTCTCGTTTTCAATGGGTTTTATGATATTTGTTTTAAATTAATATTGTAGAGAATTAAATTCTCTACAACTTTTTTGTTTATTGTTTTTACAATAAAATCTAAAATCTAATCGGCTGTCTCGAAAACAAAAATATAAATATAGTCCATAGGATGAAATTTAGGAGCACACTTTAATGGTCTAGATAACTTTGTTAGTTCAGAAGTTATAGAGGCCTAACTTGTAAAATGCGCATATTTGGAAAACTTTATACTAAAGTAACTAAATGATAAGTAATCAATAATTACGTTTTGGACATGGTTTTAAATCTACGTGCAATCATGGATGACTACGGAACTCTGTTCTATGCGTGGTGTTACACGTACATGGTGTTTTTTTTTTTATGTAAGTACCGCATATACTTTCTTATGCAATAAGTAAAAAACTGTTAATGTACAAACATACACTTTAATTTTATTTATTTGTATGTATAGATTCGAAAGTAACACTTCTCTTTACCGCGATAACTGACATAGTCATAGGCAGAGGGAAAACTTGTTCGTTATATAAATACTCTAGTTAGAGTAGAAATCATTTCCATGTTTCCATATTCTTAAATATACCTACCTAAGCGTAGGGTAGTTCGGTTTACTGTGCTAACTTACCGAGCTAAACAAATATTTGATAGATATGCATGACGAATAAAGTTAAGTCATATTTACGCAAGCGGCGCCGTATATTATCATAGATGTTGACCTATTTTTGTTAAAAGTACATATAATTTACACGATATATATATTAGGAAACAATATCTCAGATTGCCATATGAGTTAGAAAATTTTTATTTAATAGACGAGAAATAAGACCACATATAAAGAAATAATACACCGTTATAATACCTACCTTTAAAATAAGTATCAAATTACAAATCTTGATACTAGTAACTGTGAATTCCGAGCTCAGCTGTGGGACATTATGGGTTGTTGATGAGTAGATCTACTTAGGTATCCATAAATCAAATTAATTTATTGAAGAACAATCGCAGGCAAGCTTTTGTGTCATGTATAAGAAACCAATTTAATTATAACTGCTTTCTCCCGCGTTCTTTACAAGAATTTCAGTAACATATTCTTTAATCAATATCATCATCAACAGCCTTTAACAGTCCACTGCTGGACATACGCCTCTCCTTAGAAAGGAGGTTATCAGGTATATCAATATATTTAGGTAAAACTGTTCCGTTACTGACTGACTTACAGACAACGCACAGCCGAATCTATTATATGCAAGAAGCTCAAATTTAGTAGGGTGTGGGGTCTCCTTGAGGAGCATAGGCGAGCACTACGAGAGGCTGTTGGAAAATTCCACTTAGGGTTTAAAACGGCAATCAAAGTTACACATCAATCACACATTTACACATCAGTTACACATCATCAGAACTACACGCAGGCGTAGCCGCGAGCAAAAGCTAACCGTTTATTTATGTTTCAATAATAATCAAATAAATCTAATCAGCTTAGATAAGATATTTAACCAATAGGTAGAGTTTGCATATGCAACCTCAACAGACCTATGTATGGGTACAATAGACCGGATCTAAAAATATTCCATCAAAAAGATCGATAACGTAACACTAGCTCACATGAGAATGCTTTTAATGCTTTGGCGTTTTAGATAGGGAGATAAAAGTATCGCTAAGACCACAATACCAACTTTTAGTATATAATAAAGAAAATATTGCTCTGTATATAAAAAAATGCTATTACTTGGAACACTCAAATAGGCATACATTTTATGTTGAAAGTGTTAGAAATGGGACATAAGACATTTTCCGCAAAATTCTCATATAAAATAATTTAAAAAGCTTTTGTGTGACACAATAGTATTAGATAGATGTGCAATTAATAATGTTTATACTACACCTGATAACAGTAGTCAATATTCCCTGAAAATGAAAAAAAAACGTTAGTCTTTTCCTTGACCTAAATAAGCGGGAGGAAAAAATGTATAACTAACATGTTTTAGCGGGAGAGAAAGTTGTATGAATTTTCATTTCTCATGTGTTATCTTATCTATGGCGCGCACCTGCCCAAGGAGTTTTCATATAATTTAAATATCGACTCTCCGTGCCACTGACATCCTTTTGTGAAGAATAAAAAAAATACTTAATTGTTTCTTTCATGGTGTCTTACGTTTTGATTTTATTTTAAAAATACTTTAAATGTTCCTCATAGGTGTAGTAGCACTGTGTAGCACTCGGGTGAAAGTCCCATTCCTACCTCGGGAGTAATGTGGCCCTAGTAGTAGTATGTTAGGGGAAATGTCGTATCTCGAAAATTTAACAAAATGACTTATCTTTTATCCGCAATAAAACGCGTTGTATGGTCTGTGTCTCAGTACGTGAGGTTTAGGTAAAGAGAAATATCTTTTAAATTTCAACTTTCTGTGTATAATGACCACAAATTATGGACATGGAAATGTTTATGTGGATCTGGTGTAAAGTTGAATATTTCTAGAAACGAAATTTACGCTTTCTGCGTTCGATAAAAATTTTAATACTTTGCAACTATTAAAAATTCTTAAAAAGTTTATATTAGAATAAAGTTCGGCATCTCTTAATAAAAAGTAGTTAACTTAATAAATATTAGTACATATATATTGCATTTTGGTCCAGCAAAGTGTTTCGTATCGTATTATTAGTGTAAACTTCAAGGCATAGACATAATTATCAATAGTAGTTCTAGTTTAATAAGTAGTAATACTTAACGCTTCAATGTGGTTATTGGTTTCCTAAGTAAGGAAAAACTGTCCTGTGTAGTAACTTTAACTAACATTATATAGTTATGATTAATAACTACATCATAGGTAACGTTTGATTACATGCTACTAAAATTATAACTACACTAAAATTATAAACGCGAAAGTTTATGAGTATGTATGTTTGTTGCTCTTTGACGCAACAACTACTGAATAGATTTTGATGAAACTTCGCAATAATATAGCTTGGATATAGCTTACATACCGGAACAACACATAGGCTACTTTTTACCTCAATGACGGACCTACACGCCATCGGAGCCTCGGGTAAAGCTGGTTTATTATATTACACCGGTTTTCAAATTTACCTAAACGGTTTTAATTAAGTTTTAATAAAGTTAAACGACTTGACGATGAGTTAGCTAAAAATAACTAATATCATTGACAGTTACTGTCGTGTTTGTAAAAGATGAATTACAAAAAGGATAATTAGAAAAGTACTACTAAAATTTCAGCTAAAGCATCAGAATAAACGACTTTGGGACTTTAAACAATGACCACTATCTAAATCTAAAAACAAAGTATATCTTTCTAATGGCACATTAAGATGCTTATTGCTCATTCTTTTACTTTATGTATCAAATAGTTTCCATTAGGCACAGTATTTACTGTCTAAATTACTAAATTCAGACTAGAGTATTTCTTTATTTTGTACTTTAAATATGCACCTAACTTTACTATTTATTATAGCTCGGTCTAGATCAGATGGATACTGAGAAACTGATTTTCAATTCTGATACCTAATAGGCTATTATTACCCAAAATATCATTTTAAACAAACTAACATTAATGTTAAAGTTGTCCTTATTTCGAGTGTTGTATAATGATATTAATTAAAAAGTCTTGAAAATATATGTGTACACATTGTTTTCTTGTAATATACAGTCCATTGCGCTAACATAACAATATATCCTAGTTTTCTACAATTAATTAAAAAACTTCTGATTATCTTTGGCTTTTAATCAAATTTTAAGTTACAGTTACTAAAGATGAAATATCATTCAAACCGAATGCAACTGAAACTCGGGCCTGGAAAGTGAAAAACCAACTTTTTCCTTAAAACAGTTAAGGTAAAAGGTAACAACGGGGCATCTACATTTAAAAAAGTATGCAGTTTATTCACTAGTCACTTACTTATTCCATAAATTTAACAAAATTTCTCCTGTCTTCCATAAATTTAACAAAATAGACAACTATTTAAGTTTACAAGACAGGAGACATTTTGTTAGATGGTGTAAATGTGGTAACAATACTTTTATGTGTATTTGATATCCATTTCTATTAAATAATACTATATCAATACACATAAACAAACAAACATTGCCATAATATAATTAAAAGTATTTGTCTCTGAATAATTTCTACACATCTGACAAAACTAGAAAATGCGTGTGCGTGACACTTAACACCAGATAAAACTTACTATCGCTCTTTGTGAAGCTCTTACTAATGCTTTTGTCTCCCTGCATTAAACATTGAAAACTTAAAATGTATTAGTAAAATTACAATACATATTTGAGTAGTGAAACTAAGATATAACTATGTGTAATTTCTGTCGAGTTCTGTGTGTTTCGTATCATTATTTATTTTTATTTGGGCCTTCTAACTAATATACTTCGTGTCTTGTGTGTGGTGAACATGTAAATAATTGCTTACTTTTCTTAAAAACCGTAAGTAGAAAACAGTGAAGTTGTATAAATACAATTAAACAAACTCAAAACGTGTATCAAATGGGAATTAAAGTAGCACCAAAAATTAAAACTTCCCTCGAAACATCATCGCTCTGTTAAAAACGTAATTAAACCCAACGATATCACCGTATAAAATGATAAAAGCTTCGCATTTTCAACGTCCCGAGAGCTAATTAAGCAATTAACTTTTTTCCGCTTATCCAGCGTTCTGCCAAGCGAGTTTCACTTCCATTGCGATAGACATTAAGTGTAAAAGCAAAATATTGCCGTTAAAATTTTGCTTAATTTAATTGTTTGGCGTATGTCCCAGAAAATGACGTTTTCATTTCGATGTGATTTAGTTCAACCAAATTAGTACACGTAAATGTATATTATTAAGTCCTTTGTCACATTTATGTACATGTTACTTATAAATTCGAAAGTAACTAGACAAAGTAACTTTCGATATATGTTAAATAATACGTTATTTTTAAAATTATACGTTATTGCTACAAACTTTTTCCACACACACAAAAGAATACAAAGTAAAGTTTATTGTTGAAACAAAGTTTCAATAATTTCTGTATGTTGATATAGAACGTTAAATTCAAATTTACACTAAGACACTGTAGAAAAACATTTTCTTCTTGCTTTATTTTACAACAATGTATGTAGGTAATGCAGTAGGTATGCCTCATCTACTTACATTATACTTACTTTACTACTTTACAACAAAGTTTCTGTTTAACTATGGTTTGGAATTTGTTTATGCTTAGTTATGTGCATAGCTTGGGTGGTTTGTTGTAGATATATGTACTTGCCGCCCGCTCCGGCTCCGCATTTTTTGAACAAAAAGTATTTTCATTTTTCGAACTAATATATAGCATAAGTCACTCACAAATATTATCTAAATAATTTTCTAAAATCGATTTCAGTACATCCAGAGATTACCCCTTACAACGTCACAAACTCACAAACTTTACCACTTTAGTATAGATGTATAACAATAATTTAATATTTCAAATTTACTAATATTTACGCTAAAATAAAATAAACTAGTTTTAGTATGTACATCGACAGCATTTTTCCCACATAAAAGTTTCTAAAGACATAAAATATGAAAATATATATCTACATATTTGATGGCAGTTGGCTAGATTTATCGCTATTCATTTAAAAACAAAAACACTAACCAACATTAACAAGATTTTTATATACACACGAGTTTAACAGCCCAAGTTCATACAAAAAAGAAAACCCGTAACCAAATCTCTATTCACTTTCTATTACGATTTATCCGGAGGGTCGAACAGTAAGTTCCTTATTACACTGTAACACAATATTTCACAGCATTCAAGGGGAAGGTGACATTGGAGATTTTCCTTTCTATATTACAGAAAATATAAAACCGTGCTGAGAAAGACGTGCATTCATGAATCGAAAAAAGTCGTTCTTTTAGTTAAAGTTTTTGGTCAAGTTAATAATAAAGATTTGAAGTCCTTTTCTAGGGAATAATAATCTTTTCAATTTTGATAAATATTTGTGTCATTTCGTTTATAATCTCAGAATGTTAAGGTGAAATTCACCGTTAAATTACTTCGAGATGTAAACTAACAAAGATGTTAAATTATTAAAAAAGTTAGGAAGAAATCTTGAGCTCCTTTCTGTAAAAACTTTGTAAGAATCCCAGTTTCCACGAAGTTAGTTACTCTTGGACATTACCTTTTTAGACCGATAAAAAAATTTGCGTGAATATAAAATATGTGATTATACATAAATTTAATACAGATAATGTAACTATTACTAAATGTTCGTAATCTATTTATATCATAGCGACTGCTTCGGTGGCGCAATGGTAGTGTATATGCAACTGCTGTGCTTGAGGCTTCGGGTTCAAATCCTGGGTCCGACCAAATGTTTATACTATGATCTACTAAATACTTGTTTTTGAGTTTCGGTGTATGTAAAAGTAATGTAGAAAATATAAAAGTTTCTAGCACAGTCAATTTAGCTTTTACAGTACAAGATCTGCTTAGTTTGAAGCTAGATGACGTTGTGTGTTACATGTCACACATTACATATGTATGTAATATTTATTTATTTTATTTATTTATTAGTCATAAGCTTTTGCTTTCGGTAATGCCCGCGTATATATGTTGGCCTTTTTTAATTTTAGTAAATGTAAAAATATAATATAATATGTAATTGTTTTATTTACTATACAAAATGAAAATAAAAATTATGATAATTACCATTGAGCAAAAACATCAAGTTTATGTTGTGTATGTTTCGTAAACAAGGAACAAAATGTTAAGTACACAATAATATCACATACGTACATACAATAATGAAAACATAAATATTTTAAATACCTTACAATATTTGTTTTATATTACCGATGTGGGTTGGTTAAGCCTGAGTTAGACGCATACTGTTTACAATCGAGATTAAAATCACAAGCATTCAAAGAACACCTACCTTAAATGTAAATTTGGGCCTTAGTTCCCTAAAAGCTAAAAGGCAAACAATATGTAATTTTATTTTTCCTCCAAGAAAAAACGGATAATGACGTCCCATACGAGATGTAAGTGGATTGCGTTTCGTACGTGTTTGGAGTGGGTAAAATGCTTCCCGAATCGGGTAACAAAGTCTTACTCAAACAAGTTGTGCTACAAATAACTTAGAGTCAAATTTACTTCAAGAAACATTAGCTCTAGTATCATTATAGTAATTTAAAAAGGGGTGCTATAAACTCACAGAACCCTGTGAGTTGGTAAAGTTTGGAATTTGTGAAGTTGTAGGGGTGATCTTTGGATCTACTGATTTTTATAAGTCCTTTACGAATTATAAGCCGCATTATTTGTGAGTGTCATAAGCTCTATATTAATCAAAGTCTACCTACCTATATATTTTTGAACCAGAAAAATAATTACCGCGATATACGATGTAGCGACAATATGTCGTACATAATTACACGTAGTAAGATAAGTCACATATTATAAGATACAATAAAGTAATTATACGCACGCAACATTTTAGTATATAAGCTCTATTGAGAACTAAATTAAACAGACTAGTATACCACCTTGAGTCTCATTATACACCTTGCCAAAACAATGGCAGATCCGACATACACGCAAAAGCTGCTTAGTAAATAAGTGTGAAGTCTTGTTTCTGTTAATTCTAAACCCAAACAAATAAGACACCAAGCTTTTCGCCAAACTGTCATGCAGTTTGGCGAAATCATTTAATGTACCAAAATGTATCACATCTGTTATTAATAAATTAAAAAAAAAAAAAAAAAAGTTAAGGTTAAGTATCACGACTAAATAAATAGTTTACATGTTTTGTTTGTGGTACTGTTTTTGATTGTACGTACACGGTTTTGATTCAAAAACAATAACTATTACTTCTCACTTCTTACACACGTCAGTATGATCCAAAACTATTGTCAGAATCTATTGCCAAGGTGACTAGACTTACTGAGCAAAGGCCTTAGTATTCTTAAGACTCGAATATTCTTAAATAAATACACAATCATTGATAAATTATACCATGAGCAAATAACATGAATTAACATGATCATGCACATCATGTAATTGTCACCAATGTAACCTCATTTTTAAGGAATTGCCTATGTACAGTTGTGTAATATAAAGATCCATTGACAATCGAACATAAATATCAGCCATACATTTTTTTAGAAACTAACTTTTAGCTGCAGTTATTTGTTACATTTTATTATTATCCTTCGTTACAAATTTACAATCACAAACCAATATTCAATGTTACTCATTTCATTCAACTCAATGTCACTGTGAGTAATAACTGTAGCTAATATAATTAAAGGAATTCATCAGTATCTATTGATATCTGTAATTAAATAATAACATATCAACCTTAAGTACTTACACGGGACAAAATAAATGATGATTAATGATTTAATGAAAGCAATGACTAAGAGGTTTCGAAAAAAAATTTATGTTTTGTATTATATAATAATAGTAATCAGCTGACCGAAATTCCAAAACTATTGAAAGTTAAAAACAGATCTTATTTTACAGTTCTTCTAAAATTAAGAAGGAAACCCTCCTCTATTAACTAACTCATTTTAGACAAGGCCTTACTTCTAGAGTAAAGGTATCAAGTTGAATTAATAAAAAAGTAACAGATAATACCTGTTAAATATATAATACCATACCAATATGTAATATAATAAGCAGTATTCAACCTGACAGATGAATACCGAATAGAACAGACATCAAATATTAAGCTAGTTATAAATGCCAGTTCAACCGTGTAAGAAGATTTTGGCATAATGCCAGTAACTAATAACATTAGCTTGTTCGATAGCCATTGCGATTGCGGTCAGCAAATTTGAATTTTCTCTTAGTCGAAATACGAGAATATTCAAATTTGTAATATCATCGATTCGTAGTAGTGAATAGTAAAGGGTAATAGTTAGTGATCAAAGTAAAGATAATCAATTATGCAGTATAATCATAAAGTATGATACTTTATTTAAATATATATATATTTGTCACGGCTAATACCCGAAGTGCGGCCGGCGTTCGGTGCGGGCGGCGCGGATAGTGGACGCAGCACTATGTGTAATCATACAAAGCAAAATAAAATCCATTGCGTGCGGTGCCTCCTGCGCGGGCCAATGGACGCGCACCTTATAACTATTTAACCGATTTTCACTTTTTTATCTATTGCTAGTAGGCCTATGACAGAATAATTTTAATTGAGAATACAAAGTGTCACCACCCCTGTTCATTCCATGGGTGTCGTAAGAGGCGACTAAAGGAACAAAATAAGCAGCTAACATCACTGCCAAGAGAAGGAAAACTTGAAACAAACTCTTTACCAACCCGTCTTCCCAGCGTGGTATAGTAGGCCAAAACCTCCTTTCAAAGGAGAGGTCTATGTCCAGCAGTGGACTGTTAAAGGATGTTGATGATGATAATGATATTTATTTAAACTAAAAGATAAAACAATTCCTCTGAACCTCGGACACAATTCTATAGAACCTTAAAAAAGATAAAAAACAAAGTATAAGAGGTTGTCGTTGACTGCTATACTACTTGTATTATATTACCTGTGTTACAGCAGTCAGCGTCTTCCACGCCAAATGACACCCTAAATTGACATACATTACATACATACAATAATCGACACATACGCCTAAAAAATATTATTCTTTTCATAAATATTGTTAGTAATAATATTGTTTTTATAACTTCAAGATGATTAAAAAAATAACGACTCTGGTTACCGATTAACAAAGTTAGATTTGAAAAGGCAAAGACCATTAACTTATAACAGTGATTAGCTTAATCACGCGCCATATCAGTCCAGTCTATCAAAAACGGCTGTTACGTTTCGCGCCAGCCGTGATTTAAGTTCACGCGATTTGGGCTATAATATTTTCAAAACAGTTTTGTTGGTAATAATTAGTAAACTCAACTTTACGTGATAGTATTAGATTGAAGTGTACATCAAACAAAGACGATACGATGTAACTACATGAAATGTCATGTTCTATGCCTTGGAAGTTTATGAACCTTTGATTGGAGACTGTGTTTTGTTTTTTCGAAGGAAGGTCCCCATTTCATCTTAACCACATTTCATCATCATAAATTTTACTACGACGACGACGACTTGAAGATTATAGAACTTTTAATACTTGACATTGGCAGACATATCTCTTATTGTTCGGCTCATTTACACTCCTCAAAAGAAGTCCTTTGAATAATTTGTAAAGGGCTACGGGTCTTCTAGTAATATTTAAAAAAAATCTGGATTAAATTTAACATGAATGAAATGTTTAGAATATTAGAAAATATTGTAAATCATTAATTACGATATTTTTAACACTACTGTTGTAATGGCACACTACACGTGTTGGGTAACTGTAAGTGTAGTGGGCAGTTGATTAAAATAAATAAAATAAAATAAATAGTTGGAATAGAGATACTTTATTTTAGTAGAGTAAGAAATTAGGTCATAAATTATTGATATTGCAGAAAGCAGCGAGACATTCAGAAAACATTCAGATGAATGTAATAAGTCGACAAAAATTAGGCCTAAAAAGTAAGTTAGTTTTTTTGACCAAGGTACAGATACTTACGCTGAAATAACAAAAACAATAACAAAACAAGTAACAATAAAATAGTACAAACATAGAAAACACAATCAACTCAAATCATCCGTTACAAATGAAACAACTTGAACACATTTTAAATAAGTTGTTCAACAGAATGCAAACCATGATGCTTAACATGGTAGACAACGTGATGGAAAGGTTTCTCTAGCTATTGAGTAGTCAACGGAAAATTTAATTTAAAAGTATTCACATCGAAAATGTACGATATCAATCAGGTTGGCCCATGTAGATGATACCGCAATTTTATTAAAAGCACGTCTCAGCCTCTGAAAGGCTCCAACTGCACTTTAATCTGATAGAAGCATGATTTGAGCACTAGCGTGTGGAAGGCAATACAGAATTCAGTCCAAAAAACTTCACTCTCCTAAGAGAAACCAGCCCACCTGTAAAACTATTAACTAAGTGCTTGAATCTGAGCAGAGATAGGTTGGCTTAAGATACTCGCGTCTCAATCGACAATGGCTTGAATAGATGCATAACTCAGATAAATTTATTCCTACTCATGAAAGTTTGACAAAATATTATATTAAAAAAACAGATCGCTAAGTAGCAGGATATTAAAAAATACCTATATATTTATACCAAAAGTAGCATTTTAATGCATGCCACGTAGATATGTGGTATTTTGTCAAACAAAATAAATTCAGTTTGTCACATGTATCAAAGCAAACTGCGTAGACAGTTCTCATACCAATTTAGAAATAAGATTTGCAAACTAAAGATGACAATGGCTTGAATGGATGCATAACTCAGATAAATTTATTCCTACTCATGAAAGTCTGACAAAATATTATATTATTGTTTAAAAAAAAAAACAGATTGCTAAGTAGCAGGGTGTTTATAAAATACCTATATCTTTATACCGAAACTAGCATTTTAATGCATGCCACGTAGATATGTGGTATATTGTCAAACATAATAAATGCAGTTTGTCACATGTATCAAAGCAAAATGCGAAGACAGTATTATTACAAAATAAAATGATCTGATAAATTATAATTTGCTTGTTAATCCCTCATTAACGCAAAAAGTCACCACTTAAGTAGTAACTAAATTAGTGTCATTAGTTATTAATTGTATGTATATACATTAGTCATTATTTCATTATAGTCGTATACAAATCATTAGCTAAGTATTAAGATTCACTATAAAGTGTCTTCCAATCATTGATAGTATTCAGTTGTCCTCATACATTTGTTATAAACAGTCTAATTCTTGTTAAACTTTCGCTTTTATACCACCATCAAGATGTGCACAAACGTACCAGTCTACCAAAAATGCTGCTTCTGCCTGCCACTTACATGTGGATTGCTACTTTGGGGATTTTTTAAGATGGTAAGTATTATTCAATTATGAATTGATAACCTTGTCTAAAACGAATTTTTCTTATTCATATTATGTACTTTTGTAAGAATTTATAGTAAAAGTACTATTTTATTTTTTACTTTAAACATATATTATAGTATGTAATCTCGATTTAATATTGTATAACAAAGAAATCTCCAAAAAAATTCTCAAGTAATTTATAATTCTAGTCAAAAATACCCTTTGTATAAATCTATGATTTATGCTTTAAAATAAAAACTTATTCAAGTATTTAAGATAAATTAATGTTGTTGATTTTGGAATGGACATCATAATTATTTAACATTACACTTGTCTTACTTTTCAGATAACAGTGGGATTATGGTTGGGCTATTATACTTTCTTTCTGAACAATTTAATCAACTTAAACATTGATCACAAAGAAATTATTTCAACCAAAGAAATCATACTATCCTCTGTGATATTGTTGACAATGGTAGCGGATGTCACATTACATGCTGCCCTCATAGTCGGAGCTCAGAAGGTTAGTTTCATAAACTTGCTAATATATTTTTTTTAATACAGTTGATTCAAAATAAGGAACTAAAACACTGCTTGCCCGAGGTTAGGTAGCTATTATATATAATAGCTGTACTTCGTCTTATTCTCAGTTGCATATTAACGAAAAATTAAGAAAAATGTAGACTCGAAAAGACTTATAATGCGCTACACATTTTGATCTTAAATTTTATAAAACCTTTTGATACGTATACAAAACAACTTGACATTTAATAATATATTTAGATTACTACACACGAAAGCTTAATTTTCTTTCTCTTGGTTTAAACTTATTATAATAGTTCAAGCAGTATTAAGTATCAATAATGTATCAATAAAATACAAATGTGACATACTTATTTTTTTTTCAGAAATATGTTGTGCTTTTAAAAACTTACTATTATTACGCTCTAACTATGCTGGTGATTACATCTCTGCTAGGAATAGTCAACGTTAATTACATCATAGAAAATATGGTAAACTATGATACCGAAATTTTTGAAACTTCATTTATTATAAAAACGACTTCCATGATAATGAATTTACGTAAGTATTCAAAATACATCTTTTACTTATTACTTTGGTGAATAATACTTAAAGATATTAATGAAATTTATTTTACTTTTTCAGTTATACAAGCATATGTTATACTGCTAGTAAAAATTGAGATTGTCGAGCTAAGCAGTACAGGTGCCTTGAAATTCGCAAATACGGACTCTCAAGTAACACTGCAGTGTGAAAGCTCTCTTATCAAAATAGAAAAGCCAATTCTTGATGAGAAAACGAAAACTGATCTCGTTTAGTTTTAAGATAATTGTTTTGATGTTTAATTTCTTATTTTATTTATTTGTAAATAAATATAATGATTAATAATATTAAGGTTTTGTTTACTCGCCTTAAACTCCCCGAGGGCTATTCTTATTAAATAATTCCGTTTTAATCTACTCTTAACCTCGTGAATATAAATATAATTAAAGGTATTCTCTTAGTAATATATAATTGATGGGAATGTGTGACTGTATTCTGTAGTAGTAGTAGTAAGTATTCTATAAGATAAATTACAAGCTCAGCTTAGTTTAAAACTAGATGGCGTTGTATGTCAGAAGTTTTGATTTTTTAATTACTCACAAAATAAATATAATTAATAAAAGTATTGACCCTTTATAGCGATATGAAGTATATTACAATGAAAAAAAACTAACACACCTTAATTTCTTGATAGCAAAATACTCATTTCCAGATGATTAAATTCTTATATATCTGGAATGGCATTGTTTCTCGAAGGCATCCAGTCAGTCTTTTGTTGGAACTGTACTATGGAATGTTTATTTAACGAATTTTTCGAGACCTTTCATAATACAATAGCTTTGTTTGTAATGAATACGTACCAAAAAAAATGTGGAATTGTCTAATAAATTAACAAATAGAAGATGTAAAGTTCAGTTAAATTTAATATATCACATCTGATATATACACTGCTATTTGACAGCCCAATCTAGAACATTTTTTTTATATTTCAGCCTATTAAAGTGAGTCTACTCAGCCTGATGGAAAGCATGAGTAGAACCCAGGAGTGGGGGTCACCATCCATATTATGAGGGTAGGCAATGTAGCATGGTGATCCATGCCAAGGCGGCAGATCCCTATTACAAAACTCTCTACAATTACCTGAAAGTTACAAGAAGAACGATTCTAATCGCGTATCCTCTTAAACTGACGGGACTTTCAATAGCATATGTTATAAGGAGTAACCTAAGCTACTTTTTAACCGACTTCAAAAAAGTCGAAAGTTCTTAATTCGACTGTATTTTTTTTGTATTTGTTATCACAGAACTTTGAATTGGGTGAACCGATTTTATATTTCTGTGTATCCCACGAGGGCTATGAATTTAATAATTCATAACCTACGTGGTCCTATGATAAGGAAACCCAAAAGGAATCAAGAGTACTCCTCAAAAATCATAGGCATACCTGTCGCGATTTGGCTACTAGGAATAGTTTTTCTATGAATTCGTTTTTTTTTGTTAAAATTATTTTATACCAGATTTGCCTCGCGACGTCCCCTACGGTCTTTCTTGTAAAGGAACAAAAGTCACCGCGGGTAACACACGCAAGCTAGTTGAATATGAAATGTTAGGCCCTGCGCGCACGGGAAACTTTTGTCGCTGTGACTGTTTTGTCACTTTCATTAGGTCTGTAGAATTATATGGAGGTGCGCGCACGTTGCGACGTGACAATCGGATGACAAAACTGTTTTGGGCCTGCGAACAAGCGTGCGACAAAACTGTCACCGCGCCGCTAGATTTAGATACAAGCGCGCGCACGAGTGACGAAACAGTTTCTGCCCGTGCCCTAAGCCAAAAGCGGAAAGCGGAAAGGACTAACTTTTTATTTACATTTTCAGACAACAGGGGATTCTGTTTGAAATAGCATTGTAATCAAAACAGAAGTGTCTCCTAGCGTTCAATCACCACATTATCATAAAGGGTCTAAGCAGTATGCCTTGAAGTTGTTCTAATAAAATATTCAAGGTTTTCTTCGAAATTACTAGAGCTTGAATTGTTTTAGAGAAAATGAAATATGATTTAATTTGTTTAATTTAACACTGGTTGAAAGATTACCAGATGTTATTTAATTTTGAGAATGACACAATGATCGAAGATTCAATGTTTCGGCCCAAAAAATTTAATTTTGTACTGAATCGATTTTTACCCTTGAAAATCGACTGTCGATTTTTTGTGTTGGTATAAAAAAATATTTACAATAGTTACAATTAGCTGAATGTACTAATTTGATAGGTAATAAAAATAATTCTTATAATCGAATTCCTTGAACTAAAAAATCGATGATTTTACTGATAAGAGATCCCACAGATTGTTTAATGAATGTTTTTGTTTTTCATAAAATGGATTTATATTTATATTGTAAATACAGAAAAGATATAGAATCGATCCTTTAGAAATAGTTTTTTTCAATAATCGATCCTTCATGTACTGATTCGAATCGAATCAAAAATCCCTGCAAAATAGTTTAACCTAACGCCATTTTCCGTGCCCCGCTCTCCGCTTACTTTTGATGCCCGCTGGCGATAAGCAAATATATATAGTATATAGAAGAAGTGGAAAGAAGACCAGCACTTTACGAGAAAAGATTAAAAGAATATTCTGACATATATATGATAAATACTAGGCATGCCTTTTAAGTTCTGTCGTTTCCATATTTAACGGCAGTTTTGAATTTGGAACAGTTCTATATTCGAATGTGTTTAAATTTTGAATCTCAAAACATTTTTAACACCCCATCTTTAAAGTGGAATAAATGTTATAATTAGTGGTTTGAGCGAAGGGAAAAGTGTACTAAACTATGTGGTGAATACTTTGAAAATATGCAGTAATTCATTAAAACTTTCTACACTCATTTGAAAACTTTTACGCCGTATGAATTCGCAAATAATGACTGTCTCCTCCAAATGCATATCGTTAAATGAACCATGGATTTACAAAAATGTTTCGTGACTGTCATTCCCCGTGTGCGCACTCAGATTTTGAGACGCGACGCGACGTGACAAAAACTTTTTTGTCGCAGCGACAAAAGTCACCCGTCAGCGCACTGCTTTAGCGGAATGCCCGGCGGTGTCGACGTAGCTTTTCTATCCGAGTATACAAAGATGTTTTTGAATTTCATTTTGTTTTATTTAAGTAAGTAGATCTCTAAGTAAGTAAAGATGTCATCAATTTGAAGAAAGTTCGTGCGCCATAGAACATAATATATAATACTTATATTTTTAATATAATACTTCATATAATACTTCAATCTTCGTTGATATTTCGATTAAATATGACATGTCAAAGAAGTATTTTATTAGGTTATCAATCTAAAAATAAAGCGTTCTACGGAAAATCCAAGATAAATCCTTCTTAAAAAAATATGCCATTTAATAACGTTTCTTCCAAAATTTTATGGTTCTATAGAAATTTATTAAATTGAACTGTCCGTTTATAATTTCAAATCAAAAGCTTTTAACTAAATGCGTGTGATAGCATGTGCGATATTTACATCAAGAAAACAATTAGGCTACTAAAAACTTTTAGTCTATTATTTTATATCATGGTTGTCATTGTAAAGGTACAATGACAACCGCAAGATTCAGCTAGAGAGAAATAAAAATCACTCGTAGACTTCATCCTAAAACCTTTACATGCAAAAATATAAACAAAAGTATTATGAACTGATGTTCGAATCGAATCGAATCTTAAAGCATTAAAGCACCCGACTTTGGTAACTCTGTAATAAACTAATTGTACCAATGTTACAACATTATAAAGTAACGAAATAACTTCTAATCCCAAAATTTATATAAGACTTGTGACATTTTTCAAGGTTGTATATCGTCGCCACCACATCGGTCACGCACAGGAAATAACAATGCCTCGCTTCCGGTATAAATACAGGTTTACCATCGAGCAATAACCTAGCACTAAAATAGTTATTTATATTCGTTCCATCGTAAACCTGACGCTTTCAGACGAGAATTATGTTTGAGGATTTGGTTTGATGGTAAACATTTTATGAGAGGCGACAAATTTTATGAATTGACCGCTCAAGTTAGTATATTAAAAATATGATTGACTATCACGTGTAAAACTGTAATAGTTTGTTACATAGTGTGAAAAATTGTGAAATGAATTATCTTAGACTAATGTTTAAATCAGTAATACAGTCAGGATTGATCAAAAAAATTTCATCATAATTGATCGAAGATATCTGCTTCAAAATTGAGTTTCAAGATTCCACCCGAATAAACATAGTTACACACATACCTACATACATATATTATGTGATAATGATAAATTGACTGCTTTGACTGCCTTGTTAGTCTAGTGGTGAGCGTATGCGGCTGCTGATCAAGAGGTCTCGGGTTCGATTCCCGGGTCAGACCAAATATTTGTGTGATGTACAAATATTTGTTTCGGAGTCTGGGTGTTTTTCTATCTGCAAGGATCTGTTGACAAAACTATGTCAATTCTGGATTTGCAAGCCTTACCTTTAGTAGCATTTTTGGAAAGAAACAACTTCAGAATAATAATATTTCGGGTCAAATTTTCGCTTACTACGTTCAACTACGTTCAACCCTGCTTGCAGAGTCCGATGCCAATAGCTACGTCAAAAAACTTAAATTCAGATTAAACCGATTGAACTAGTAGCTGACACCAAAATAGTATTGGGTATAAAGGCTAGAATTGTAAGGTAAGGTTAAAAAATATATTAGTAAAAAATAGAATTCTTCAATTAAATCAAAAAAATGTGTTGAAAAATGTGAATCGAAATGCAAAAAATCACCTCATACAATTTTTATGTCATGTATTCTGAAAAAACTAGTAACGAGACAATCAAAGTTAATTGTTTTTCATCTACACAAACACAATGCAATTGTCCACATCTAGACCGTGTAGATCATATTAAATATCTTGGTATAATCTTGGACAAAAATCTTAATTACAGAGCCCACATCAACTTCCTTGCTGCTAGAGTACGGAAATTGATATATATCTTTAAAACACTTAGATCAATATCGAATCCCATAATAATCCGTAACGTTTACTTTGCTTTATGTGTCTCCATTATTACGTACTGTATTTCTTGTTGGGGGGGTGCTGCTAAAACCATCATGAAGCCCTTGGAGATTGCTCATAGATCTATTTTAAAGGTGGCGACATTTCGTCCCATTATGTACTCCACAGATAAATTATATAGCGAATGTAAGGTCCTAAACGTTCGGCAACATTTTATTAAACAAATTGTTCTACTCCAACATAATAATACACCGTACAAGGAAATAAGCAAACGACGAAAGGACAAAGTCTGTATAGTACCACATCCTAGGACGAAATTCACTAAAAGATTCTTTTGTTACTTAGGTCCAGCTCTTTACAATAAAATTAGTAGAAAGTGTTCATTGAACAACCTATCATATTACAACTGTAAAAAGATCTTAAATACACACTTACAGGATAAAACATACGAGGAAACGGAAAAGTATCTTTATGCAAATGACACATAACACAGGCACACAAAACACATATTCACACACACACACACACACACACACACACACACACACACACACACATATGCACATCCACACTATTTTGTTTATTTTGTTTAAAAATATGTTTAATTGCAAGTTGTACATATCTGAGAAAATATTACACGTATGTGATACAATAATATAATGTATACCACCGAATGGGGTTGGTACTGTTACTCCTTAATACAGGTTTTCCAAAACCTATCTAGGGGGACAGCGTTCTAACCACTGACTGTACGCACTATCTGTCTTCAATTCTATGTTATCTTGTTATGTACTACAAATGCTTTACGAAAATAAACATTATTATTATTATTATTATATAAAGAAAACTATAATACTAAAAGCTATTTACGAAACCTTACTACATCCAAAAAATAGCAATCATTATTCATACATGAAAAATGTTTCACAAAAATTATATTCAAAGAGTATTTGCTGAAAGCTCTTCAAACTCATCATTTATATCCCGGACAGATTTATGCAGCGATTGATGATTCGATATCAAAATCGAACCACAAGATCCCTTCCATCTTATCTGTCAACCCAAAACGCTTAAAGTGTAGGACGCTAAAATGTCGCGACATCTGAAAAGCGATTTCCATCTAGGAACAATTTTTATTGTGAGCGAAGATTTCGGATGCTTCTCACAGTTGAGATATTATGTCCGTCAAGTTTGTAGGTCACTGAAGCTATTGTAACGTTATTAGTTATGTGTTTGTTATTAAACTTCAATATCTCTAATGTCATTAACCGTCTAATTTTTAAAATTCATTAAGCATAGCAGTATAGCGCTCATACTATATATAACATCAAGAGAATAATAATGTTATTCCCTTAATGTTAGGAAAGGAAAACTTGAAACAAACTTTTTAGTCCTACCAATTCGTCTGGTCCGTCTGGTTTATTGGAGCAAAACCTTCGAAGAAAGGTTCTTAAGAAGTTAAGAGAGTTATAAATCGAACAACAGACATTTTTCGAAATATTTCGGACATCTTACAGACAACGCTATCCATTCCCAAAATATGCAGAGCTTTTACTATGGATACTAGACAATTATATACATAAATACATATTACAAGCCCAAAATCGATCAAAGTGGTGTGCAATGGGAGAGGCCTATGTCCAGCAGTGGACTGAGATAGGCTGATGATGATGATGATGATGACATACATACATTTAATGCGTAGAGCTAACTCATCAAATTGTGATATGTGTAACATTGCAGACAATGTTCAACATAATTTGTTGAGAGAATGTGTTATGAATCAATCTAAAATAAATGAAATAGATAAACCTGAACTTTTTGAATGTTGGTGTAATTCAAAGTATTTTGGCTATACCGAAATCGAAAAAAGCTATTAAATTGTACAATCTAGCATAATATATCATAGATTTTTTTTTCAAAAGACAACTCTGAGGAATATACACCCTGTCCATAAAAAAGCAAAAAAAATAACAGATAATTAAACTCACCAAGTTCATGTTCAACAAGAATCCGGATTCAGAGTATAATAATGGCTGCTTGTTTAATATTCTTGAAGCCTACGAAGTCATCGTCTCTAATTTCCTCCAACGTGTAATTTTATAGTGTCTCCTGAAATAATGTCAACCTTATATGATTTTCTTACAGACCCACAATTTATGGTATATTTTACATAACTTACACTATATTTCGAATAAAATGTTACAGTTTTTTAAATGGTACATATTTTTTTATATAAATGTTAAGTGTTACCTTTTTTCAATTTTAAACATATATTTAAAATAAATGTGTATATTATTTTCTTAAATAAAATTAGTAAATACCATTAAAAAATTATTATACAATAATAGTATTTATTACTTTATATAAAAATGTATATATATATTAGTTGTTAACGTTTTCATGATTCTAAACACATATTTAAAACAGACATGTATTATTTATATAAAATTGTTTGCTGTTAGACCTGCGCGGTGATATCCTCGCATAGAAGACCAACCCCATAAGGACAGGATTCATGCTGTTGTGTTTCGTTGGTGAGTGCGTGACCACCCATGATGCAGAAGCATCTCACAAGGCCGACATAGTGTGGGTCACCATGTCTCATTGTGTGTACTCACAATGATGGTGACCATCACTCTTATATTCTACTCATGCTTTACATCAGACAGACTGGAACTGCCTCGTAGGTCTAGTGGTTAGCGTATGCGACTGCTAATCAAGAGGTCTCGGGTTCAAATCCCGGGTCGGGCAAACAAGTGATTTTGGGTTTTTCTTTATTAATAGCAATTCCTAGCAAGGGAAATTCCTAATAGCAGCCCGGAGTTTGAAAGTTTGGCGGTGATTCACGCCCGTGCCTTGGAGAGCACGTAAAGCCGTCGGTCCCGGTTGTCATGAACATCTATGGCAATCATTATTGGGAAGTCAGTGCCCTCAAATATACTGACAAATAGTTCTATCTTCGTATTTCAGTTCTCCCTTGCGGAGGTCCGATGCCAGCCGCTCCGAGGAAAAACTGAAATTCAGGTAAAACCGGTTAAAATAGCAGCCGACCCCAAATAAACTTGGGAATAAAGGCTAGGAAGATGAAGATGAGAGTAGAAGCACTTTGACATGCTGACATATTTAAAAGTAGAACTTTGTGTATAACATTACGACGACATTATAGCGACAACAACGTTATCAATTGTTTATATAAAACTAACTGATTCACATAAATTCGTCTGCGTCTCTTTTGGCTTATGCTTTACTCCTGTTGGTCTAAGCGTGATGCGTACTGTCGTATCTTAAGCACGCCAGTCATCAATCATCATCATCAACAGCCTTTGACAGTCCACCGCTGGACATAGGCCTCTCCTTTGAAATAAAGTTTTGGCCTACTATACCACGCTGGCCAGACGGGTTGGTATAGGGCTTGTTTCAAGTTTTCCTTCTCTTGGCAGTGATGTTAGCTGCCTATTTTGTTACTTTAGGCGCCTCTTACGACACCCATGGAATGAATAGTGGTGGTGATACTGTGTATTCTTAATCCGTCACCACACGCCAATAAAAGACATTTTTTTTTTTTACAGTTTCAGAGTTGATTGTGTGCAACAACGTGACACGAGATTTACACAAAGTACAAAGCGAAAATATATTAAAAGACATAGTCCGATACATATTGTTACGTAAGGGTTACTACACTATTTGACCTTTAATTAAATTCTGATTGGTAAATTTATCTTTGAATTGGTATCGTAATACTGAATATCAACAATATAGATTATATTAATCAGACACTCTCTTGAAAAGTCTAGGAATATCGTACTACCAATACTGAAGGGTATTAAAATTAGAACTAAATTTAATTAAATTTACAACTGATCATTTTAAAATACAACTAGCTAAATCTCGCGGTCTTACTCGCTGTTTTTGTACTCTAATATCCTCAACCGTTCCAGAGATACACATCTTTTTTTGCTTTTTAAATATACTTTCATAAGTGACTTCAATACTTACTTTCATATGCATTTAAATTAAATCTGCTTTTGAAATTAATTTGTTAATTTGCTTTGTGATCGATTAATAAAAGTATTATAGCACAATATTAATATCTTCTTTTTTGTAATTCTACTTATGTGTGGAGCATCGCAAATGTTACGTACGTATTACGTAGGATTTTTTGTAATTCACCCATTATATAAACCTAATGTAATTTATTCCCCCAAAAACTGCTTACCAAGACACCATTAATGACGAGCCGAAACTACCCTCGGCAACGATCTCCAACAAAAACGCATTCAATGAAAATGTCATTTAAGAGACTTATCATTAAGATGACAAGATTTACCAGGGCCGCACTCAGGGAAGATTTCTTAGTAAAATATTACCAAGGAATCTTCTCATATTTATATATGTACCAGAAAATTATTATCCATTTATCATAATAAATATGATCTTCCTATGTCAGATATTATTTTCACCGCAGGTCAATAAGATTTTAGTGCTACTGAACATGTATAAGACGAGTATATTTATATATTAAACTTCTATATAAAACGAAAGTCCAAAATCGGCAACCATGCGGGCCAAGCCTTAGCCAAGACTACATGCCAAAGTTTTTTTTTCTTAAAATTTAATACCATTTTCAGACGATGTTCTGCTAATAAGATTTCAGTACTTCGAAAAAAATAAACTGCCAGTATTTTCTTTCAAGGTGCTTTTAAAGGATTTTTCATTAAGTAGGTAATTGGAATATACCACATCTTTTAAATAAGATTAACTAATCTGGCAAACAGGAGTGACTTAAAATTTAACAATGTTTCTTATTTAGTAAAGGGAAAGATTGGTTTAATTGTATAGAACCATGAAAGATTGGTTTAATTATATAAATATTAAATTATGGTTGTTAGATTTTTGAAATATATTGTTCGTTTTAAAACGTAGTTTAATTTTCTGTCGGTCAGGTGTGATTTTAAATAGTACGTAACCGTGGATATCTTAAAAAAATACTGTATACTACGACACTACACGACGATACGTAAAAAACTTTATTGACATTTAATTATTATGATAACCAAGTCCATCCCTGTCCTCTACGATATAATAGTCTGAATACTTAGCTACGATGGGCCTCAACTGAGTAACTCAGGGAGGCTTTGTCAACCGTTGTGACTGGCTAAGAGAGACTTTATCAAAATATTATTCAAAGTACAAGCTAAATTATAATTCCATTGTTCACGCTATCGTCGACCTCTTGACGTACTAATGAACTGTTAAACTTCTGAATAGTTGACCATTATGTATCTAATCTCTTTAATCAACTGCTTTATTAGTCTACTGGTTAAAGTATGCGACTGCCGATTAAAAGGTCTCGGGTTCAAAACGTGGGTCGGCTCAAAAAGTTTTATTAAGTTTTTCTGATTATAGAAATTAGATAGAAACAGACCGCAGTTTGAAAGTTGCGGTCTTAACTTTCATATCTCAGAGGGTACTTAAAGCCTTGGGTCCTGCACCTGATATCACCCTGGTCGTGTCGGATAGCCGTTCCATCGCATTATGAGAATGAGGGAAAATTTTGCACGCACATTTGAGCATTATAATATTTTCTGTGTAGTTTTTTTTTTTTTTTTTTTTTTTTTATATTTAAGCCTGCCAAGTTGGTTACCGGAATTGGTTTTATTACACAATATCGCATCGAGAACCAGCACGCTAAAGTGGAAGTGGGCCGGACAACAATAGACTGCAATAGTATATAAGATTACTTCTAAAACCTTGTGAACTGCACTCAACAGTCTATGAATTAAACTATTGTATGTATTTTCTCTTGCTAAGATATTAAAGTGAACAAATTTACCATGTTAACTATTGTGAATTAGTTTCCGATATTATAAACGTTACGAACGCAAATGTCACCCAGACAGTAAAGGCTTGCTACTGATAAAATGAAGCCTACTTTAAAAACTAAATTTGAGTAAGATAATTATATCTTTTTGTACGAATCCTTCAAAGTTTCTCGACGCAGTCAAGCCATCACTACAATTTTAGAACTCTTTTTGTATTAAAATCTGTAACTGAATGTGACGAAAGAGACTCTCATTTAATATACTGGAAGATATTAAACCTTTGTGTATAACTAAGAACCTATTATAAACCATGGAAAGCGAATCAATGAAGGCAATTCAAGTTTCTAACAAAGTAAATGTTGACAAAGGTTGTATTCAAACTTTCAGAAGTGATCGTGATCAAGTGGACATAGCAAGACATCAACCTTGACACTGGACGCTTCTCGGTGGATGTATTTTATACTTTGTGGTGAAGCGATACTGCCGACACTTAAAGAAAGAACCATAAAAGTTGGAAAACGATCATGGGCTATCTGTTCTTTATGGGTCATATAATACATGCATCTGATCAAGAGGTCTCGGGTTCGATTCCCGGGTCGGATCAAATATTTGTGTAATCCACAAATATTTGTTTCGAAGTCTGGGTACTGTTTTCTATGTATAATATACAAAAAATATATTTGTTTATGTATTTATATCAGTTGTTTAGTACTCATAATACAAGCTCTGCTTAGTTTGGGACTAGATTATGTTGTGTGTAAGATGTCCGAAAATATTTAGTATTATTATGTCAGAAAAAAAAAGGTTGATGGATACTGCATTATGAGTATCAAATAAAGGGCTCAACATTTACTTTAAAATGACCATATTATAATTCAAAAAAAAGTAGTAAAGTAAGTAAATATAACTTGTAAAACTAAAACTAAAAAAACTATTTTCTTTGATTACTAACAGTAACCTAGATTAAATTTATCCCACGCTCTCATATTTATACTAAAATATTTCGTTCATAGGCTAAATTAGACAGAATCTGCGGTTTACTATGTAGACTTTCGAAATTCGCCATGTTCAAAGTGGCCCTTTGTTTGTAGTGGAGAGTGCTCGTCTGCACCCTGTCGCCTGATCCCGACAATGACGACAAACAACAGCGACACACGGTCGGGATGAACTGCCAACTATGTTGAAAATGTTACCAAAGGATTCTGAAGTTATGTCTGATGCTTATAATAAAGACAAAGTAAATTAAATTACACAAAATATTGTTTGCGCTAAAATATTAATGTGTGATAATATTTTCATATGCGTTTTGAAATATTAGTGAGTACTAAATTACTTGCAGGTATCAGTAGGTACATATTATGTGATAAAGTCCACTCAAAAACCACTCCGATTGTAATGAAATTTTATACCCAGATAGTCTAAAGTCTGAGAAAGTACATAGGCTACTTTTTACCGTGATATATATCATAGACGCGGGCAGATCCACGGGCGAAAGCCACTGTATGATATTTCTTTAAGCGTCGATCCAAGCCGCACAACTTATCTCTCCTTCTAATATCTGAAAATCATCAGGCAGACGGCTTCTTGAACCGCCACGAGTCAGTCTGTCCAGGCATTGGCGATGTAATATGTGGCCCCGTCACTTAAGCCATGCCCAGCACAACAGAGGCAATCATTGTAGTCACACACACTGACAAACATAGTATAGTATTTAAAAATGCGATGGTGATATACCTATTATAAATGTAGACAAACGCCCTTTGATGACCAGTTCCTTGAAAATGAAAACTTTATTAATATATGACCTTTATTTTATTTTCTTTTAAGTTAACGAAATATATTCGTTAATCGTTGACCATCGATTCAAACCGTTATTTGGTTGGCAGACCCCTGTGTCAATGTGTACTTACAATAGGGTACGAGACAAGTGAAAACCAAACCAACCAACGTCAGCGAAATCTTGGAAGTGCATTTCACTAATAAACTTGAATAGTGAAGTCTTATTTGAACACGTGAATCGTGACTGGTTATCTAATGACTGCTAAACAATATTCAACTTTAGCAGCTCCTAGTAAAGGTGAAATTTAGAATTTTGATATTGCAGTTACTTACAATTCGCAGTTTTTGTATGATGGGAACATGTTCAATGAGCCATTTCTGGACATCCTAGATGATAATAAAAGAAAAAAAGTTGTAAGAATATTTGAGGGCACTGACTTCCCAATAAAGATGACCTAGATGTTCATGACAACCAAGATCGACCGCCTTAACGTGTGCTGTAGCACGGGCGTTAAAAATCGCCATCTCCGGAATGTGTGTAATATTGTAATGTGTGTAAAACTTTATATTAGATAAATTGGTTCAAGTAAGTGTATGTGACCGAGTGGTTAGTTTATTTCTTGCTAGCAATATTAAATCACGGGATTGCGGTAAATATACTAAGCCGTTTGTATTTACGACACTTACCTACCATTACCTTCAGTCTTTAAATACGTGGCTTTGTAGTGACCAGAACTTAGTGGTTTAATATACATTAAACTAATTTAGAATAGCATTATACACTGATTTTAAAACGATCTCGTTATGTCAAAACTGTCATAAAAATAACAATATAGAAATATCCATATCTATTATTAATCAGTTTTGCAGGTTTTGTGATCTAAATCCTTATGTGTAAATGTATTTTATTGCAAATATTTTGATAGGAACTATGTATTTTGTCGGGATGATAAAATAGCCAGATATAGTAGTTTAAAATATAATAGAAAGGTAAAAAATAAGAGCATTGCTGTCATTTTGTTTCGTTCGTGAGTGTAATACCGGAGGCCAAATCATTCTGCATCATTCTCCCTAACCCCAGAGGCTCGAAAAATGATGCAGAAACATCTCACTAAACCGCCATAGTGTGGGTCACCACGCTGGATTGAATGCACTCACAGTGAGGATGGTGGCTCCTACTTCTAGATTCTACTAATGCTTTCCTTGAGGCAAAGTAGAGTCGCTTTGTTAGGTTTAAATATAAAGAAAAAAAATAGCCAAGGGCGTGTCAGGCCACGCATGGAATAGTCATAACCCACAATCTGTAAGGGTTCCGAGTCATGAACTATGGAACCCTAAAAAAAGAAAGTTGTCTAAACAATGTGGAAATAACAACTAAAATTTAACAGTCAAGCTCAAAGTTATAAATATACCACCAATTTGAACAAACATTACCCATATTTGTAATCCTGACTATTTAGACCAAATTAAAGAACTACAACTCCAAAGAAGAATGTTGTGTAAATTTTAAATTTAATGATTTATATTTCAAAATTTTTAAGCTAAATTCTGATTATGAATCTAATCCAATCTAAAATGTAGAATTTGTTTGGTGTTACCTACAGTAATTATAACACATGGACACAAATACGACAGTAAACACGTCTTTACAAGCCTTCAAAATGTGTAGAATGTCAACTGCTATGAATGTACACAGAAGACTAATTACTAACAGGTCCCTTTGAAGTACTTAACTAATATGTTAGCTCAAAGGGGCAATGTCAGTAATCTCAGACTAGCCATTACGTGTTGACATCAAAGCTAATCCGGCGAATGTCAGCCACTAACAGGACTTAATTGAGCGGACGTACTTATGGAAAATAATTTATTAGGTAATGTTTTGGAGTAGCAGTTATAAACACCAATAAGTAGTGTTATTAAGATGTACTCGACTGAATCTCTATTCGATTTTGACCACGGCGGTCAGTCTCACGAGTTATTAAAGTACAAGTGTGTTATATAAGTACCGTATATGTCACAGTGAAATTGTAAACACCGTTAGATTATAATTTATCTCGCGATATTGTGAACTGTCGAAAGATTGCGAACCGTAACTACTGCTTACAATTTAGATATACTGATTTCATATGCATTGACATTTGAAATGACAAATTTCGATATCGCCTTGGTTGTAGAAATCGAATGGCAGTCGCTTCATGTAAGTAATCGAAGTTAAGCCTTATTGTAGTGAACTTAAAGCCGACCCAAAACTAATGATTTGAAATTTAATAGACGAAATTATCATCAACTGCTGGACATCAGTCCACTGCTGGACATAGGCCTCTCCTTTGAAAGGAGGTTTTGGCCTACTATACCACGCTGGCCAGACGGGTTGGTAAAGGGTTTGTTCAAGGCAGTGATGTTAGCTGCTTATTTTGTTCCTTTAGTCGCCTCTTACGACACCCATGGAATGAATAGGGGTGGTGACACTTTGTATTCTTAATCCGTCACCACACGGATTTATAATAGATAGACCAAAAGATATTGTTTTCGATTGCAGAATATTCGGGCTTTATTTATTAATTTGACCCAAGACCACCACAATGTATTTAATCTATTTTTGGATATAACTTCGTATATGTAGTCAAACCTATTATATTATTTTGTATCCAAATATATTATTTTTGTGTTTGCACGTCTTTGATACCTTGAGGGAGCCTTTGTGACTTTTAGCCTTTTTTCCTTTTAACCAAATTACTATTTCTTTTATAGTCATTCAAACGAAAACCATAATATTTATCTCACTTATGGACGATTCGAGTCTAAAAGTTCCATAATATATTTACTTTATTTCATAGACGCAAAAGTTTTTTTTTTCTATTCTTAATTTTAATAACAGAAAAAAATGCTTGTGGCTTATATTGTATTACTGCGTGTTTTCTGATAGAAATTTGAGAACAAAGAGTATGAAAAATAACGGTTCATTTTAAAAACAAACTTTCAACAATATCTGTAACATACTGTTCCCTCGATATTTGTTGGTAGGTAATGCATTTTATTTCGTTTCAACATCCAGTGTACAAAGCCGTAGTATTACTTAACATTTTATTTTTTACATACAGCAATAAATTGCGAGCAAACACGCGATGAAATAAAAAAAATCGCATGGTTTAGGCATACTGTATTTTTAGTCTGTAAGAAATTGGTCTATTTGTTTCTATGGTTAAGCCTGCACCATTTTTTTTCTAATTATACATATAAATATATTTAATTTGTGGGAACCTGCCAAAGTAATTCTACTCAGAATGATGGAGAGTATTAGTGGAATCCAGGAGTAGTGGTCACCATACACATTGCGTATATAGGTAATACAGCATGATGAGTGATGACCCAACGTTGGGCTTCCGGTCTCGCACTCACCGATAGCATGAATGCTATCGTTTTAGGCTTGAAACTGCGCGTGACGGACGCCCGCGACGTAGCACTTTTGTATGAAACAGTTTCAGGCTTTAGGTTGGTCTTCTTTTAGAGGGTAGTACCGCACCGATCGAGTCGGTTCATGCTGGAATCAGCGGGACTCAACCAACTTGAATAAACTGAAAAATATATAAATTTAATTTTTGAAATATATTTAAGTTGTAAGCAGTAAGTTTCTCGGGGGAGCCTTACCCCTAGAGAACGCGTCCCTAGGTGGCGGATCAGGGAACACTCGCCAAATATGGAGGGTAGGGGCGAAATAAAATAGCTCCCGCGGACCAAACAGGCTGAAGAGAATAAACTCCGTTAACAAATCTCCAGTGGTGGGCTACTTCAGGGTAACTGAAGCGGAGGCTGCCGGTGGACTATACCCTTCGGCTGGAGTTAGGTCGTCCCCCGTAAGCGACGGCATTAGACGCAACGCAATGCGCTTAGCTACCTGGAATATTGGTTCCCTGACTGGACGCAGCCAAGAACTGGCAGAGGTACTCCATCGACGTAGAATAGATATATGTTGCATCCAAGAACTAAGATGGAAAGGTTCAAAATCCAGGAATATAGGACGCGGCTACCAGTTACTGTATTACGGCTCATCGAACGCTCGAAACGGTGTGGGAATCATCGTAGATGAACAACTGAAACGTCGTATCATATCTGTAGAAAGGCATAGCGATCGCATAATATCATTAAAGGTCGCCCTCGACAATCAGCCATGTTTGAACATAATATCCGTTTATGCCCCACAAACTGGATGTACAAAAGAAGAAAAAGCCAGCTTCTGGGAAGATCTACAAGAACTTCTTCAAACATACCCAACATCTGAAAATACAATCATCGCAGGTGATTTAAATGGCCACGTTGGGCGCAATGCTCCGACTGGGGTTACGGTCCACGGTAACTACCGATATGGCCACCTTAACGATCAAGGCAAATAAATCTTGGAATTGGCTAATATTTTCGATATGCCCATTGTCAACACAATGTTTCAAAAGAAAGATGAACACCTTATCACCTATAAGAGCGGACAATCAGCATCCCAAATAGACTACCTTCTGTGCAACGGAGCCATGCGAAGATACTTTAAAGACTGTAAAGTGATTCCAGGACAGCCCTTAACCACACAGCACAGGCTACTTGTAACGTGTCTGAGAATGCCTCTCTGGAACATTAGACAAAAAGGAAACAGAACGCCTCGAATAAAATGGTACAATCTGCAGAAGGAAGAAGGTAAAATATTTGCATCTAACATAGCATACTATCAAAACCAGCAGAATTTTGAGGAAAAAACCGCTGACGCCATATGGGATGATTACAAAAAATACACCACAGGCAAGGCTAAAGAACACTTAGGAATCAGCAAAGGCAAAACAGTACCCAACAAAGACCCAAGTTGGTGGAACAATGATGTAAAAGAACAACTGGCTAAAAAGAAAGAAAGTTTCAAGAAGTGGCAAAAGTCTAAAGACGACGTGGACCGTGAGAAATATGTCAAAGCAAAGAAAGAAGCCAAGAAAGCGGTGGCAAAGTCAAGAGCAATGGTCGATGAGGGGATCTACAATAGACTTGAAAACGCTGTTACGGATATAGAAATTTTCAAACTTGCTAAATTTAGAGGTAAACAGTCGCAGGACATTAAACATAATAAATATATCAAAAACTCAGCAGGAACACTTCTAACATCAGACAGTGATATAAATGAAAGATGGCTCGAGTATTACAACACCCTTCTTAACGAGGAATTCCCACAGGACACCTTGGATGACATACCTCCTTTGTTTGGCCCTTTAGAGAAAATAACAGCAGATGAGGTTAAAGTAGCTCTAAGTAAAATAAAGAATGGCAAGGCGGTTGGGCCTGACGAGATACCATCTGAACTACACAAGATGTGCGGTGCCTCCGGAGTCTCGTGGTTAACATCACTTTTCAATGTTATTATATCGAAAGGGAAAATGCCAGATGAATGGAGAAAAAGCAAACTCATCCCTTTTTACAAAAACAAAGGTGACGTGGCTGATTGTGGAAACTATCGCGCCATTAAACTGACATCTCACACCCTCAAAATCTGGGAAAGCGTTATTGCTAACAGGATCGTAGAAATTACTGAAATAACACCTAATCAGTGTGGATTTACAAGGGGAGTCGGTACCATGGATGCCATTCACACAATCAGAATTCTCATGGAAAAATATAAAGCCTTAAAAAAAGATCTTCACTTTGTGTTCATCGATCTCGAAAAGGCTTTCGACAGAGTACCGAGAAAACTGATATGGCAGGCACTACGTGCACAATCTGTCCCAGAACATTACATTCTCATTCTTCAAGACATGTATAACGACACTAATACAAAAGTTGTCAGTCCTGCGGGCGTCAGTGAAGAATTCGAGGTCAGGGTGGGAGTGCACCAGGGATCGATACTGAGTCCATTACTATTCAATATCGTAATGAACTACGTCACTAGGGATCTCCAGAAACCTGCACCGTGGACACTTTTATATGCAGACGACATTGTTCTCATCGCCGAAACTATGCAAGAGGTACAATCTGATCTTACATTGTGGTGCAAGGCCCTAGAACGAAGAGGACTCAGAGTAAGCAAATCCAAAACCGAGTATATGTATTGCAACCTGTCTAATTCGGCGAGAGATGTAACACAGACGCCGTATATAGATACCACTCCTCTAAAAGCAGTTAGCCATTTCAAGTACCTGGGGTCAGTGCTTTCTTCCGACGCTTGCGTCGTTAAGGACATTGAAAGCCGAGTGAACACAGGGTGGCTGAAGTGGAGATCCTTGACTGGAGTGATATGCGATCCGAGGGTGCCCGTGGAGGTCAAGGGCAATGTGTATAAGCGGGCAATCAGACCTGCCTTATTATACGGGGCTGAGTGCTGGCCAATGCGCGGAAGTGAGGAACGGAAACTCCACGCCACAGAGATGAAGATGTTGAGGTGGTCCGGGGGGGTAACACTTAAAGATAGAGTCAGGAATGAGCATATTCGGGGTACTTTCAAGGTTGCGAATATGGCTGACAAACTCACTGAAGTGCGCCTGCGGTGGTATGGTCATGTTATGCGGCGCGAAAGGAACTATATAACAAGATACGTCATGGACATTACAACACCCAAGCGAGGCCGAGGTAGACCGCCTAATACCTGGATAAGTACCATAAAAAGCGACCTAAATAAGACCGGATTGCAACCGGAAATGACGCAGATGCGCCCAGAGTGGCGAATGAGGACTAGGAGGGCCGACCCCAAAAGACACGGGAAGTAACGGCACGGACAAAGAAGAAGATTTAAGTTGTAAGCAGTTATAACACTATAGTATAGTATATAGTATATAATTATATAGATGTAATTTAAGTCTCAAGTAGGTTATGAAACTCATGTCTGTTCTTATTCGTGTGAAAATGAGCATTTGTAATGCAAAATAACACGACTATACTGTCTGTACAAATATAAAATAAATACTCTTGATTATTACATGTAACAATAATTAAATGCAATAATACAGTAATGATACAATGCAATAATACAATGAAGTAATTGAAAAAGGCTTGACGAAGTTAATATGTCCAAAATATTTATTATTTATATTATAATAAATAAAAGAATTTTTTAAATGGTTTACAGACACAAATGGGCAAATAAACATTTCACTCAGTCCCAATGAACTTTCAGTTTCACAAACATATTGAAGTGACAGATTAAATGTAATGTTTAATCGACATTCTATATTGGTTCTGTTATTGCTGATTTATATTTTTTGACAATGACTCCACTCACGAGTAGGTAAATTTCGTTTATATTTATAATATATAATAATTTATTATTTGCGTAACTTGTGTGGAAACAAACAAAGCTTCTAATTTATATATATATATATATAGTGTCAACCTATCGCCGTCCACTGCTGGACGAACAGACGAAGACGAAATCTCCTTGGGGGAGACCTTCGTCTAATTTATGCTATTATATAATCCTTGAAAATAAGTAGTTTGGAAATTATAGATTTAAAAATTAATTGTGTTAACACCTTGCGGGTAAAATTCTCCCCCAAGGAGTTCCAGACTACGGTATTTTGGCTGTGGATAACTAATTTCAACAGCCTGTTCTCACTATTTAATTCGTTGAACGGGTCATCAACGGGTCATCAACTCTCATTATTTTACCTTCTGGCCGAGATCACTTAACAGCTCCTGTCGTCCGTCTGTCGTCACAACACCTGGCAATGTGACTAGCCCACCTCCATTTTTTAGCAAGCGAATAGGTTAACGCAACACTTACTTTGGTTTTCTTAAGAATCTCTCATAAATTACATTTATTTTTAATTATATTCCAAGACAACTCCGCTCCATTCTTTTTTGAGCGGTTTGCATATTACTACTTGACTCCATTAGTGTATGTTCCATTTTATAATTAGATTTACCTTAGGAACAGGAACTTCGATGTCATTAAAAACATAACTATTGCAAAGCACTGATATTCATTGTTAATTTCTTATTTTAGTAATTTGTAATACCGTACGTAATCATTCGATTCAATTTAGATAGTTATATTAATTTAAATAAAATTTGTATTACATATCCTTGCTAATATTTTAAACGCGAAAGATTGTATGTATGTATGTTTATTGCTCTTTCACAAAAAAACTACACAACGGATTTGGATGAAACTTTACAGTAATGTAGCTTATATATCAGAATAACACATACACAGAGGACGGATTTACTTTTTACTGCAATAATCGAGATACGCGCCGCATAGTAAAAACTAGTATTAAATATACATAATTTGAATACCTTGTCAGCATTGGTCTTCAGATTTATAGTACCATACCAGGTAAAACAGAAAGGGGCAATTGCAGAAAAAATATGGATATCATTTGAGTAACTTGAAACTATAGAACAAAGCGTATTCAAGTAACTCAGCTAAGTAACCATTACGGCCCGTTTACGACCTCAAAATCATCCTCGAATATCAAAAGTATAAAAATGTACGAGGCACGCCACGAGTCGCCGCTCATAACTAAGCTCATAGCTATGAGCTATTTATACTTTTGATATTACCGCTCGGCGTTTCGCTCTTAGCTACCGCTCACAGCGGTAAGGTCGTAAACGGGCCGTTATGCATCCCCAAAATTACACATAACATAACATATTCATTAAAGATAATCTATTTAAAATATATGCCATGTTAATTAAGAGTACATTTGGGACCTCTTGTATACATTTCTGTGAGTTTACAATGAAATTTAATTAACGCGAGTGAACAATCCCGCACAGTTTAACAATTGTTGAAAAACAGTACCAGTACCAGTAAATACCAATTAACACGTTCACTGCGGGCCACATTTTGAAGAACTTTCAGCTGGTGCGGCTGAGGTCGAATCAGCCCCAAGCTAAACTTCCTTGTAATGCGGTTGAGGCCTTTTCTGCCTCATGTTTCAATCATTTGGTAAATGTGTTGTAACTTGATCAGGAGCGTGATTCGATGTTTAATTTTATGCTAAAATTACTTGCATGGTATTGTTTTATGTACACCTAGCTTCGCCCCGGGTTCTGATTTTTAGTTTTAGAGAAAACACCTAAAATATATTTGAGGTCGTTTTAGACCACACATCGCACTAAATCGGGGCGTCATTAGTGATGGGAATGAATTTATATCGATGAATGTCCATGTCTATGTTATATTTCTATTACTTTTTTATATTGTTATAGTATTGTGCATAAAAGTATGGGGTGTTGTGAAATAAAATACAAACTATTCGTTCATCTAATTTATTCTATATTACTTTGCATGCTGTTCGTTAAAACAATGCAAGCACATAGCTTTCTTACATTGTGAAGTCATAATTTTTTTTACTTTCTTTGCAGCCTGCATGGCACCTAATGTAAGTCGTAATTTTGCATAGCAAATGACGCAACGTTTCCTTATTTGACCCTTAGCAAGGATGTGCTGAGACTCTGAATGGTTATGTTATGTTTTGCAGAAAGTGTAAATAAATAAATATATAGAAGAATTTTCAGCTTTTATAATATAACTAAGGTATGGGTGTCACGGGCTCTCATTCTATAAATATATAACTGAACACACACAAAAAAACATTAAACAAAAGAATTTAACAAAAATAAAAAACAAACAATTAACACGATTGCGCAAAGACACGTGCTCCTGTATCGACTATGGTAGCGTCACTAAAGTCGACTTACCTGCTCTCACGCCGCCCGCGCGCCTCGCCGCTGGAGGTCGAAATCGGCCTCAACCCGCACCTTATTCAATAATTTTGTGATCAGTGCGTTTGAGGCGTATTTCGACCTCAAATATTTTTTTTACAATATTGAGTCAATGCTTCGCAGACATAAAGAAAGCTATATTTGTCTTTGTCATACCTCATACGGTTGAGTGTAAACAGCCGCCGCACTAGAGAGAAAACACAGTTTTACGCGCCGCACCAGCGTAAAGTCTACCATGAGGCTGAATCAACCTCAAGCCGCAGTGAACGTGTTAACCAGATGAACAGGTAAATTAACTGAATACATTTTCTTTCTGTTTGTGTTTCTAAAGGCCATTGTCACCAACGTCTCCTAAATTTAAGGAGTCAATTAGAGAGTTCGGTAATCCTTAGTGATACTTTCGTTTTCAACTATTTTTAAGGGTGCTAAGATGTCCTATAAAAAGGGCTACTTACGTTAGGGGCTCTTTTTAAGGAACTGTTTAAGTTCAGATGGTGAAAAGAGACATAAGTCTAATAAATACTCGTATATTTTTCATTTTTCATGCGTCATGTCTATGGGAGTTTTTCTTTACGTAGAAAGTGTTCATTCACAGATAGTCTGGCTCAGTGTTCATTTTCTTTCTTAGTCAGGCCGTTATGTGTTGTTGTGTAGAGGGATGAAAAAGGTTAATCCAGACTGAACACTCTTCATCGGGGAGTATCTCTCGCTGCCGGCCGTCATAAGATCGATGGCTGGCAGCGACAGTTGTTTTACCGCGGTCGCAACCTTCTGCGAGGATATAATCTTGCAGAAGGAGGTGGCGGAGAAGGCCCGGGAGGAACACATCCACTCGGACCCGATCCGCCGCCGGCGCCCCGGGCGGCTGAGGCAAGCATGCCTGCGTCTCATGCCGCCCTGAGAGTGGCTGCGGATGGGCGGGACGAGACGCAGGCATGCTTGCCTCAGACGGGATTCCCGTCCGTCCGCAGTAGTGGCCAACTGCGAGGGGGCGGCGTTCGCGTGTGACCGGACGTTGCCCAATTAGAGAATCGAAATTTGAGGTGGTGCCCGCAACAGTGCGGGCAGGCGCTCTAGAAGGAAATCCCGTCCCTGGACTCCTTCCAATATACAGGCGCATAGAGGGTCACACCGACGGGGTGACGTTCCGTGAGGATTTCCACACGTTAAAAAAAAAGAAAAAGTCTGAACACTCTCCATCATAAAACTTATAGCAAAAATAGAAAGACAGAAAAAAACGAAAACAACACCAACGTTTCGCACATGTAGATGCATTGTTGCAGGTGGTTAATTCCACTCTTTTCCCCTTAATCATTTCATCTAGGTAAACATAATGGAATAAACACGAAATAAATTTTTGTATTTGTTTCCGTAATTACGTTTTGTTTTTCATAAGAATGCCTTTGAGAATTAAATGGGTCTACGCTTCGAAAAGTTCAAAATACGCCCTCGGGGATACCTCAAACATGCGTGTTTCAGGTTATAAAGCTTAAATTTACCAGTTGTACTCTTAATGGGAGCATTCTAACCTACGTAACGTTTAATGTTAACTAATTCTAAACTTAAAATAGTCCCTGGATCATTATTTTCTGCAATTTCTCATTTAATTATAGAATCAAGCTTTTATAATTAAGAGAAATTTCTCGTAATTTGATAAGTAAATTTGGCTCGTTTAATCCACTCCGCATTTCATTAAACTGATTAAGATATTACTGAGATACTTGGGAGTTTACGGTTGTATCAATTTGGGTTTATCTTAGGGCTTCTTGTTTCCTGAACGATGAGAACCGCTAATGAAATATTGTTGTTTAATTACTTTGAAATTTGAGACGAGGAATTAAATTAAATTCAGTAAGAAATGAAAGTTAGACAGGGTTCGGGCGTTAAAGATTGTAAGTCAACTTCGACATGGCTGTTAAATATATTTCACACTATAATTAATCAGTTAATCTATACTTTTCCCATAGTAAAAAAAAATAAAAGGAGCAACCCTGGTCATCTGCATGAATTCAGGAATTTAACCATGTTTGGGTCATACTTGAATGTAAATGACTACCACCAACGAATATCTGCAACGCAAAGTTAACAATGCCTTGCCGCCTTTGACACCTTTGGCACCACTCTCCAAAATCAGAGGTAGAGTGCCGAATCCGTTAACCTTCATTCCTTCGTGAAAGTAATGAAAGAATTTTTAAACAGCGAGATCCTCAAAATACCATGGTATCGCTCCTGTCAAGTGATCTCACATGTACCAAAGTATGACTTACCCACGTTAAAATACTCCCGCGGTCTTTATTCGCTTTACTAATATTAATTTGCATGTTAATACACTTCTGTCTGTAAGAAATTGCGTTCGAGCGATAAGGCCACTACTTGTACGAGCTAGTTTTAAATTGCATTTGTAATTAATTCGATAAATAAAGTGATTGCTTGTCTTTAATCCTATGTTCATTTATTTTAAAAAAGCTTAACACGATTTTCAATTATTGTCCTTCTAGTTTCAGGTTCAATGAAATCTTTTATATTTAGAAGCTTCATCTTAGTTATATTATAAATTATTTACAAATCTCGGACTCAGTTTTGATTTAAAAATTATGCAATTATAACACTAGCTGATGCCCACGGCTCCGCTCGCGGTCCTAACGATTTAAAAATAGGTGTTAGTCTATTCTCAGACCTACAGACAAGCCGTTTCGAAGGAGTATGGTAACTAACATTGTAACACGAGAACTTTATATTTAAGATTAAAAAAATATTTAAATACTGACTGACACACGCGAATTTCTGGCTGCGGCTTTTAAAAGAAATAAATCTTCTCCGTGTTTGTTTCTCGTGATGTTTATTTAGTATAACTTAAAATACAAGACGGACTTAATTTTTTAGACATTCTTTATCAGTCTTCCGAAGAGTCACGTGACATGTCAAATCAAATCAAATCAAATCATTTATTCTGCAATTAGGTTACATGAACACTTTTGCAAGTTACAAAAATGAAGTTACATGAATGAAGAGGTGCACTACGGTTTGGTTAAGAGTGATAAAAAGAACAACAAATTCAGTAAGATGTCTGCAAATACAAACTAATTCACAGACCTATGTACATATCATATACATATTTCCCACATACTAAAACATCAAGTTTGTTAAGATTCTACTAGACTTTGAGTGGAGAGAGCTCCTCATATAGCCTTCTTCGAAACATGTAGTATTCAAGACTTTTTTCAGTACAAAATAGTAGTTTCTCAAATAAATGCATTCAACCACAACTTTTACAACATTAGAATGTGCTATTGGTTCAACAAAATTTTACGCTATTGTCTTATGAAAAATTAATACCAGCCCCAAACTCTGTGCTTAACTCAATACGAAAATTGTCCTTTGTAGTTATATAAAGTTTCGTGGTGGTACTCGCATAGCTATGTATTTCAAAAGTTGTTCTTATAGTCTAAGATCCCACTGCTCGATTCTGCAGGTATCTGTTTTTTCCATAAAAGTAATTTTAAATGAATGTTTATAAAGTATACAATGGATTAGGGATAGGTTGCCTATCAAAAATTTGCCGCAATTACCTGCAATTAATTTTAGTAAAATTCATTCGCTGATGTAATTTGCAGCTATATGTTTTTTTAATGAATTTTACGTCATTTGAAAGAAAATAATGTTACGAATTCAAAAAGAAATGGTTGCCAGCTCTCAGTCAGCCGCAATGTTAGGGTTGCCAGGTGTAAACAGGTATATTAGTGTTAATTATTTTTATAAGTGTTTATAATTAATAATAATATAGTTTATAATTTTTAATCACCTGTTTTTGTTTTAAATATTAATACAGAATAAATACATTTAATTTTTGACAGGTATCTGTCACCTTCAATCCAACATTGTGAACATGAAAATCAAGAAGAAATGACTGTTTCATACACAATTCACGGACTTCTCCAACCCAGGCCTACAAACTTCTGCGAAAGTTTAAAAAAAATCCGTTTCAAAGAAGCCTTTGTCAATTATTTAGCTACATTCTGGGAAAACGATTGTTTTGCTTCAACATTACATAATAAAACTGTTTTTATCATCGTTGGAGAACAGTGCTTTTCTTATCATCTAGAAGGAGACCATGTCATAAACACTGAAGACATTAATTTAAGTTCTCATCACGAGGAAGCTGACACATGCATAATGTTTCACATAAACAAAGCACCTCCAGAGACAAAAGTTTTACTAAAAGCTAATGACAACGATGTCTTAATTATTTTATCAGGCAATATTCACAAAGTACCTACCTACCAGATATGGAAATTGGTCGGGCTGGTACAAAACAAAATAAAACGAAGAAAGATGAAGGTTTTATAAATTGTACGCAATACGCAACTAGCGGCGAAGTTAGGCCCAATTTTATGTCGTGCATTGCATCATTCCATGCATTTACTAGCTGTGATTATTTAGCTGCGTTTTATAATAAAGGAAAGAACAGAAAAGAAGAAAGAAGAACAGAAAAGAAGAAAGAAAGACAATAATATTTATTTTGACACATATACGATAAGACACAACATCTTATAAATCTAATAATTCAATAATCTAATAATTCAGAATCTGAATTTCAGATGATATCGACACCGATATAGACAATGAATGAGAAATAATAAAGACATGTATAATTATAAGATTTGCATATATAATAAGTATAATTTTGAACACATAATTTGTAATAAAAATGTTTTTTTACTTTTTTAAAAAAAAAATTGAAATAAAAGTCAGAGCAAGTGGAACATAAAGTGATGACGTTAGTCATTGCTCTGATTGACTTATAAAAATAGTGTGAATTGATGTGTAGTAATTATCCCAAATTAAATATGATAATATTGAAAAGATTTATAATGAAACAAGCCGTGTATAATCCAATGAAATCAGAATCATTACTATACATGAACATGAAAGAAATAAACAAAGAAACTCCGATTTTCTTTAGAGATTCTCATCATAAATGATAAGAAAAGCACTGTTCTCCAACATTGATAAAACAGTTTTAATGAAGTCATGTTGAAGCAAAACAATCGTTTTCCCCAAATGTAGCTAAAAATTTTACAGTTAAAAAAATCCTTTGGAGGAAACGGATTTTTTTTTAAACTGTCGCTGAAGTTTTTAGGCCTGGGTTCTAGAGGCCCGTGAATTGTAAATGGAACATTAATTCTTTCCAAATTTTCACGTTCGCAATGTTTGATGGAAGGTGACAGGTACCTGTCAAAAATTAAATGTATTTATTTTGTAATAAGATTTAAAAAAAGCAAGTGAGTGTATATAATTAACACTAACATACCTGTTTACACCTGGCAACCCTAATGTTGCGGCTGACTGAGAGCTGGCAACCATTTCTTTTTGAATTCGTAACATTATTTTCTTTCGAATGTCGTAAAATTCATTAAAAAAACATATAGCTGCAAATTACATCAGCGAAACAATTTCACTAAAATTAATTGAAGGTAATTGCGTCTAATTTGTTATAGGCAACCAATCCCTAATCCATTGTATACTTTATAAACATTCATTTAAAATAAGTTTCATCGAAAAAACAGATACCTGCAGAATCGAGCAGTGGGATCTTGTACTATTAAGTTTCCCAAACTTAAGCAAGATTTTGAAAAGTCAATGAACGGCCGTATCTGTTATCTACAGAGAACGTTTGAACTGTTTGGTGCTACAATACTTACCTAATTTTTATGAAATCTATGTTTTACCTAGTGATAAATAGCATAGAATAAATTATCTATTAGCTAAAATAATTAACAAGGATGTGTGTGTGTATAAAGGTAGGTATTAGGAAATACAGTACGTATTGAATTTACTTAATAATTATCCAAATAAAATTTTACGTCTGAACCAAAATATTATAAACTTGAATTACTGATTGAAATCTGTATTTATTACTGAAATTCATTTTAACAAAGTTATAGATCTTGATGTTATGTATATTAGACTAGAACTGCAGTGGCTTTCGAGGCACAGAACAATAGCGCAGTTACAATTGAATGCATTTTGGCGGCTTTGTCTGAATTTATGAGTATCGCTTGCATAATTTGCGAACTATTGTGCCGAACGTAGTAACTCAAATATATGTATTAATGTTCAGGAACCTATATTAACATATTTGGTAATTATTATATAATTTAAATTTTTCATTGTCAATTTTAAAATTAGATTTCTGAACTAACAACCACTTTTTTTCTGTAGTGTTTTAAGCAGGCACCACACTTCGCTATGCGCTATTTGTTATGCGGGTTATTCGCGCGCATACGGCGAAGTGTGGAGTGTATATTCGTTTCGTTCACCATAAAAATGACAATGACACATCTCTACAACACACGTATTTGCCTTATTTGATGCTTATTTGGCATACCAGTTCGAAGTGTGGATGGCATGTTTGTTGTTTGCGCGCATAACTAATATTTGGGCGAATACGGCGTAGACACATAACGAATAGCGTATAACGAAGTGTGGTGCCTGCATTAGAGATATGTCAATTTATGGGGTTTTTATCTATGAAACTATTGATTACGACTTTAAAAGGAGAAGAACCGTAAAACAAAAATTCTTGAAACACATACGAATGCGAATACAACCATAAACACTATACAAATTATTTTCGTATCAAAAGTAAAGATAAAATTGAACAATATTTCGCCTATCATTCTTAACGTGACGTAATAATATACTTCCTTCAACGTACCCGAACGCTTTTCTTTATTTAACACTGCAAATTTATGTTACCTTGTCTGTCTTGGTAAAAATAGTGGCGAAAATAGAACCACCGGGGAATAAAATAAAATAGAGAGCAAACAGAAACAGTGTAAACATGTAACTTGGTTCCCGAAATTTTAACTTCCATTTTTGTTGTTACTTGTGGTAAGTAGTAGGTGTGTGTAGACAATAAACTGAGTTCATACTATATACATGTAATACTTTCATTTTTACTATTTGGTCAATTCCGTCATGATTCTCATCTCTCATCTCTCTCATCTTAATTTAAAAATACGTAAGAACAGAGGTATATACATAATCACTACATATTATAAAATTAAGTCCTTCCGCCACGTCTGTCTGTCTCATCATCGTCATCATCATCAGCTCATCTCAGTCCACTGCTGTACATAGCCCTCTCCCATTGCACACCACTTTGATCGATTTTGGGCTTCTCGCATTAAGCTCCTGCCAGCCATCTTGCGTAATCTGTCTGTTTGTTCACAATAAACTAAAAAAACACTGTACCGATTTACATAATATTTTGTACTCAGGTAGTCTAAAGTCTAAGAAAGGACATAGGCTACTTTTTACCGTGATAACCGAGATAGACGCGGGCGGAGCCACGGATGAAAGCTAATTTTAAATAAATTAGTGTAACAATTTAACAGTAGGTAAGCACATCATGGACTATTTAATTGTTAACGTAATGCGAAATCCTAAAAATATATGCTCCATATGCCGCTAAACTGTAAACTACTAAACTGTAGGATATCACATACATAAAGTATAACATACATAAAGTATGCACAGTACGGTTTGCACAGTAGGTAAATATAAAGAACCAAGAATGAAATTAGTCCGAATACATCACAGACTGTTGTAGTTGAACAAAGCGCGATTCATTTTTGAATTTACTCGTACAATCCTTTAACTAGGCCACGTAAACGGTTGTGGATGGAGGTGAAATTAGTGGATTTCTGTAATGAAACAATCAGATTAGTTCAGTTGATCACGTTCTTTAGCAAAGAACCAATCCTTTTTTGGTGATGGCATGGGAAATCTCCTAGATCCAGGGGTCGTCATCATAGTTATACTGGAACCTGAAATATGTTTTGTTGTCACTAAAAATTACCCCGATACTGGATAGCGTGAGGCTGCCGGGACAGACCCAGAGTTATTTCGTTTTAAGCCTCACAGAATCGGCTCCATGTGTGTGCTGTCAAATTCTTACCATGTAGAAAAAAAAAAGTATTTCGTAACATTAGTTTCGAGACGTCATACATCGCATTTAGTAGAATACTGTAAGTACGTATTAGACATGAGATACAGCAACAAAATTTCAAAACTAGCAACCATCTCCTAGAAATCTCTAGAAAATTTCCACCAAAACTAACAGTACTATCGTAGCGTACTATGAGGCTTCGCCAGACTGTTGGTTCAAATTCAGATACCTGGTGTATCCCAATACATTCAAAATAATGTATACATATTTCATACATCGAAAATCTGGAGAATATTCAGAGAACGCGGGTTTTTTTATCACAATATGTAATAAGTATGCATACAGTCAGACCACTGAAGCCCCTATAAACTTCGTACAAAACTCGACGTGACGTAATAAAATGACGCATGCAACGTATTTTTTACAGAAACTCTTTGCGACAAGACTATTCATCTCAGTAGGTATCAGGGTTACCATGTAAAAAGTCTCTCAATTCAGGAATTTAACCATGTATGGGTCATAGTTCAGGAAGGTCACCAAATGGGAATGCTTTACCTAAAATCAGTGTTGAATAATATTACAGTGCTTTGTACGGAGTGAACGACGTAGACAGAGGAACCCAAACGCTTCATTATTCTGATCATAGAGACAGAAACTCAAATCAAAACACCGCTTTTGAAGTTAGAGGTTCCAGGGTAGTCCTATTCCTATAAGAGAAAATACCTGTCTTAAAATTGGAAATCTAATGTTGAAGAACAAAGACAAGTTATTGTAATGTAGGCCCGTTGAAGTTGGTTATATTCTCAAATGCCCAATCTAAAACTCTACAGCATGTTGGTTTGGGAGAAAAAATCATCATCATCATCATCAGCCTATCGCAGTCCACTGCTGGACATAGGCCTCTCCCATTGCACATTACTCTGATAATATAATTAATAACAGCGGTTAATACCACAGGACTCACCTAGTTTAAAAATAAAAGTGATAGTAATAGTAAAAAGTATACTAATATAATTCACATTCACTTCATAACAAAAACTATTATTTGTAAGTGCAAATGTGGTCAGGATTTAAGTGTTTCACATATTTTGAAAGATTGTATAGCTTAAAGACAGGAAAGAAACTTTTGTAATATGTCTGATAACTTGAGGGACTGTATATGTCAAAGCTGATTATGTTAAAACACTAATATTCTTAAAGTTAATTAATATGTACAAATTAGTTTAGTTACTCTTAGTGATCGTTAATAATAGTTGTTAAAAAGCGTCCTTAAATAAATTAAAAAAAAAAAAAATGAACAACTAAGATTTAGGTAAAAAACGTAATTGATTTATTCATTAAATCTTATTTATTCAAAAGTTTTGCATAAAAAAACACAAGTTTCGTACAACTTTTTTAAATTTTACAAAACAAAATACATAATTTTTATTCCTGTATTTATTTAGGATGGCAATTACTTTTGTTCAGCAGTCCTTTCAAAAGCCCATTTTGATAACTAAATAATGTAAATTCTTTTTTAAGATGTTTTAGTAAAGTTAATTTACTTTCTGGTCTGTTCTTAATTTATATTAGCGACCCTTCTAATGTAATCCTGGCATATCTTACTTTTCAAGATCACTAAAATATTTAAGTAAATAGTAAATAAAGTATTGTTTGATAACAAGTATATTTGTACATTTGTACATATGTAATACACTTAAAAATAATAAATAAGTCGGGTAAGTAGTGTAGAAGACTGTCCTGCATTATTTGACTTTAATGATATCCTACACGTAAAAACATATTTTACAGAGTTGAAATATTTAAGTGTAAATTGCCGAAACCGACAAATTCATATGAAAGTATATACACAAAAAAGCAATTTAGAAAATTGACTGTATCTCTGTCTGTCTGTTTTCCGGATGATCCTTGGAACGACTGGACTTACGGGACTTTCACTGACAGAAAGCTGAGGACACAATTTTTTTTATACTAGCTTCACTCGACAGCGTTACTTGCGATTTACTACAATAACCACGGGACTCATTTAGAACGCATCTGCTCCAAAAAAAAAAGTTTAACTTGAACCAACAAAAGTTTTCATGTTACCTAATTGCAGAATAAATGATTTCATTTCATTTCAGTACCTAATATTTGTAGTTCATAAGGTCAGGTAGCAGCACTGAACATATTACTCACGTAATTCAAAAATGTAGTTAGTAATTTTTCTTAAAATATTAATAAAAAAATACGGATAAACAATATGAAATTAGCTTAATAATATAAATATGCTCTAAGCAATAACTATTTAATTTTTATATTATATTACTTTTCGGGTAGTAGTGTCACTCGACTTAAATGACCTTTATCATAAGCCTTGAATATTTTAGCTCTAAGGCAATTAGTAAAGGTTCTTTATTTAGATATAGAATAATCAATATACTAACTAAAGCATAGACTTTCCAGCTATAATTTTTCGTATTCGATATTCATATATATGTATCTTGTTGGTCTAGTGGTTAGCGTATGCGGCTGCTGATCAAGAGGTCTCGGGTTCGATTCCCGGGTCAGACCAAATATTTGTGTGATCCACAAATATTTGTTTCGGAGTCTGGGTGTTTTTCTATGTATAATATGTATGTATTTACAAAAAAAAAGTATGTTTATGTATTTATATCAGTTGTTTAGTACCCATAACACAAGCTCTGCTTACTTTGGGACTAGATGATGTTGTGTGTAAGATGTCCAAATATTTATTATTTATTAGTATTATTATCATATATTATCTTCTTCCTTCTTCTTCTATGCCTTAGCCTTAGTCTTATTCCCAATATTATTTGGGGTCGGCTACTAGTTCAACCGGTTTTACCTGAACATCAGTTTTTCCACGGAGCAACTGGCATCAGACCGCCGCAGCCCTAAGGGTGAACTGAAATTCAGAGGTTGAACTAGTTGTCAGTCAATTTGAGGGCACTGACTTCCCAATAACGATGGCCATAAATGTTTCTGACAACCGGAACCGACGGCTTTACATACTCTCCGAGGCATAGCATATATTATATAGCATTCAATCAAATCCATAAATTCTAAACTTCCAAAATGCCGATTCCAATTTTCTCGGCAATATATGAAGACAACAGATAAGTGCAGTGCACTTATAACGTGTATGAGACCAATTAGTAGATAGTTAAATGCAAATGTTTATTAGACATCTACTTTTATTCCTTCTGATAATAACGTGAAAGTATGAACATACGATACTCGCAGCTAATATTTTTTATTATTTTTTTATTATTACGAGTTATTACGATTAAACATGCTGAATTTACATATCAGACATTTAATAAACACATGTTCATCTTCATATTTTCTTCTCAATTTAAACCTTACCGTGTTCAACCATGTTGAAAAAATATTAGATAAGGGCCACAGTTCATAAATTTTATGCCATAAGAGATTACGGTTATTCCATATGGGTCAGTTCTCAAATAAGTGTTTTTTTGTCCCAGCAGCTATAAAGCATTATCTTTCGCAAAGTCGGTCGCCCCAATTCTACCGATAAGGTGGCGGTCGATTTGAGCAATTCAAGACTTTTATAGAACACTTTTGCAGATGTGATTCGGTGTTTAACCTTTTCATCCCTCGCATAATATTGTCGCATAGTATTGACCGCATCGTCGTTACTTACCCTCGGTGATTGTTTCTAATTACCTAAGGCCACTTCATACCGTAAAATAGTACTAAAAAAGTCCTAATCATCTTTTTTTTTTTTTTTTTTTTTTTTTTTTTTTTTTTTTTTTTTTTTTTTTTTTTTTTTTTTTAATATATTTAAGCCTGCCAAAGTGACTCTACTCTGCCTGATGGAAAGCATGAGTAGAATCCAGGAGTAGGGGTCACCATGCTTATTGTGAGGGTAGGCAATATAGCATGGTGACACCCACCATGGCAGCCTGGTTAGATTATTCTGCATCATTCTCCCGGCCTTCGAAGGGCGGGAGAATGATGCAGAATGATTGGGCCTCCGGTCTCACACTCACCAACGAAATACGACAGCAAGAATGCTGTCATTATTAGGATGGTCTTCTGTGTGAGGGTAGTACTGGCCGGGTCGAGCCGGCCCATTCGTGCTGAAATCAGCGTGGCTCTACTACCTCAAATCATCTAATTCATCAATAACTATTGTGATGAAAGCATTCTCAGAAAACAAGAGAAACCCATCAATGTATTTAATAAAGAGTTCATTTAAAGAAGTTCGTGTAAGCTAATTATAGTAAAACGTGGTGAAATCGATTTTAAGGGGACCCTGAAACCGAGGCTAAAAAGAGACTAAAGTGGCTAAATAAACCCTGTAGTAGGTATACTATTTTTTATATATTATTTAGTATGTATTATTTAGTAGGTATATATACACTTTATAATCCAGAAAGTGGCCACCAAGTCGGCGAACCTGAAGGGTTGTTTCGTAAGAGCCCTGAAGGACTCCTCTTCCGCTATTGGAGGGGTCGTCGACACCCTCTGTGAAGACGTAGCTCGGCTCCGGGCGGCCAACGACCGTCTGACGGGCCAGGTGGCTGAGCTCAGCGCTCAGTTCGCTCAATTTCGGGCTGAGCGGCCTCTAAGAGAGGCCTTGCCTGGCCCGTCGCAGCCGGCTCCTGCAAGCGTCGAGGTACCTGACGCCCAGCTGCGCCAGGTCCTCCTCGCAGTGGAGCATATGCTGGATGGGCGTCTGGCCGGTCTGGAGGCGAGACTGCCCCCTGCGCCGGTCGTACGCCCCCCGCTCGCGTCGCAGCGACCGAAGGCTGCGACAGCGCCGACCGCACCCGCTGTGTCGTATGCGGCGGCGACAGCCTCGGCTCCGGCCCCCGCGGCTCCCAAAAGAGCGGGGAAGGGTGGCAAGGCACCGGCGAAGGCCCCGGCTAAGGCGCCGGCCCAGACTCCAGCCAATGCGCCGGCCAAGGCGGTGCCTGAAACGGCGGCGAAGTCCGGAGCGGAGTTCCCTCCGCTCCCCACTCCACCATCTCAGCCGGGCCCCTCCACATCTGCCTCCGATGACCGTTGGCAGGTAGTGGAGGGGTCGAAGTCGTCGCGAAGGCGGGCGAAAAAGGCAGCACAGAAGGCAGCCCAAGGCCCGCCTTCGCCACCGGTGGCAACGGCCACCAAGAAGAAGGCGCGGAAACTGCAGCCGCCCAAAACAGCGGCTGTGGTGGTGACCGTGTCGCCGGAGGCGGTCAGTGGCGGACTGACGTACGCGGCTCTTTTCCAAAGGGCCCGCAGTCTCGCCACTGAGTTCGGGACGGCAGGCATGAGCCTGCGCAAGTCCCAGACGGGAGCTCGAGTGCTCGAGTTCCCGGGGGCTGAAGGCGCAAAGTCGGCGGACGCCTTCGCGGAGAAGCTGCGGGTCATGTTTGCAGCCGAGGATGGTGTCAGAGTGTCCAGGCCTACGAAGTGTGCCGAGTTGCGCATTTCGGGCCTGGACGACTCAGTGACGGTGGAGGATGTCCGCGTTGCAGTCGTGGAGAAGACGGGCTGCAGCGCGGAGAACGTCAGGGTCGGCACCATCCGCCCCGGACCAGGAGGACTTGGCGCTGTGTGGATCAGCTGCCCCGTAGTGTCGGCCAAAGTATTGGGCGATGCTGGCAAGATCCTCATCGGTTTTGTCAACGCTAGGATTACGGTCCTGGCGGCGAGACCGATGAGGTGTTACAAATGCCTAGTATCGGGGCACACACGCGCCAGGTGCGATAGGTGTTTTGACTGCAGCGGATTATGTTTCCGCTGCGGTCAACCGGGGCACAAGGCGGCGGAATGCTCTGCCGCCCCTCACTGCCCCGTGTGTGCGGCGGGCAATAAACCCGCCAATCACCAGATGGGGCAGGGGGGCTGCAGGCCTCCCCGTGCTTCTCCGCAAGCGCCGGAGGCCAGCCTAACGACCCGGGCTGCCTCCGACGTTAATCGTGCGTCGACGCCGACGCCCATGGAGGGGGTTGGAGACACGGTCCGATAATGGATCGAGTCTCCAGCCTCCTGGTCCAGACGAACCTCAACCACTGTGCCGCGGCGCAGGACCTCCTCCTGCAAACCATGGCACAGTGGTCGGTAGGTCTCGCCGTAGTCGCGGAGCCTTACTACGTTCCTCCCCGTCCAAACTGGATGGGTGACTGGGACGGCTCCGTGGCAGTCGTCGGCTCCACGGCGGCCCATTCCCCGCCCTTGTCGCTAAGAGACAAGGGTACGGGATATGTTGCCGCTGAGTGGGGGGGAGTCACCATTTATGGTGTATATTTCTCCCCCAACCGGAGTCTGAGCGACTTCGAGGTCTTCCTTAACAACTTGGAGACCTCGATGCGGCGACTGGCGTCTGGGCACGTCCTCGTGCTGGGGGACTTCAACGCAAAGTCCATTGCGTGGGGTTCCCCGGCGACGGACGCCAGGGGCGAAGCCGTAATGGACTGGGCGGCTTCGGTGGGCCTCTGTTTGCTGAACAGGGGCTCCACCAACACGTGCGTGCGACAGCAGGGGGGGTCGATAGTGGACCTTTCGTTCGCTACCCCTGTAGTTGCCGCACGAGTAAGGAACTGGTGTGTCCTGGAAGAGGTTGAGACGCTCTCGGATCACCTCTATATCCGATTTGAGCTCTCCCGGTCCCAGGACCCCAGTAGGGGTCACGCGGCGCGGCGCCCTTCCCGCTTCCCGCGGTGGGCTGTCGCCAGGCTCGATAAGGACCTACTGGAGGAGGCGGCCATTCTTAACGCTTGGCTGTCTCCGCGGGCCCCGACCGAGGGGGTCGACGTGGGAGCTGGCCGCTTCGCTGACGCGCTAACGCGGGTCTGCGATGCGGCCATGCCCCGCGTTCGTGGGTGTCGGCCTCCGAGGAAGGAGGTCTACTGGTGGTCCCAGGAGTTGGCGGACCTCCGTGCGGCGTGCGTTCGTGCCCGGAGGTCCCTAACTAGTAGCAGGCGACGTCACCGCGGGGTCGGTGAGGAGGTGGACCGGCTTCACGAGGAGTACCGAGAAGCTCGGAAAACTCTGAGGCTGGCCATCTGCCGCGCCAAAGACGCAAGTCGAGTGGAGATGCTGGAGAGTCTGGAGCGTGACCCCTGGGGTCGGCCCTACCGTGCGGTGCGTCAAAAGCTCCGCACACAGGGCCCCCCCCTTACGGAGACTCTCCAGCCCAGCTTCCTGCAGGAAGTGGTCGAGGGCCTATTCCCGCAGCGGGCGGAACACACACCCCCGTCGATGGCTGCATCAGCCGAAGACGACGGGGGTAGCGAGGTTGAAGTTCCGCCCGTCAGGGATTCGGAGGTAGGGGCGGCTGTTCTACGGATTCGATCCAAGAACACCGCCCCCGGGCCGGACGGGGTTCCAGCCCGAGTGATGGCCCGAGCCCTCGATCACATGTCGGACCACCTCAGGGAGGTGTTGGACGCTAGCCTGGCGTCCGGACGCTTCCCTGAGCGCTGGAAATGCGGGAAGCTGGTCCTGCTGAGGAAGCCGGAACGGCCTGCCGATTCGGTCACGGCCTATAGGCCTATCGTGTTGCTGGACGAGGCGGGTAAACTCTTTGAGAGGATACTCTCTGCCTGCATCGTCCGGCACCTCTGCGAGGTCGGCCCCGATCTGTCGGACGCCCAATTCGGTTTCCGAGAGGGGCGTTCGACGATCGATGCCGTAATGCGCCTTAGGGCCGTGACCGAAGAGGCCGTGAGAGGCGGCGGAGTGGTGTTGGCGGTGTCCTTAGACATCGCCAACGCCTTCAATAGTCTGCCATTCGGCTGCATCGGGGAAGCACTCCGCTACCACGGGGTGCCAGAGTACCTGAGGCGGCTGGTGGCAGACTATCTTGAGGAGCGAACCGTCATGTACGAGGACCGAGATGGCGTCTTGAGACGCAGGGCCATGTCGTGCGGTGTTCCACAGGGGTCTGTCTTAGGACCACTCCTGTGGAACATGGGATACGACTGGGCCCTAAGAGGGCGTCTCCCCCCCGGGCTGGGTGTAATCTGCTACGCGGATGACACCTTAGTCACGGCCCGGGGGGCTAACTTCCAGGAGGCGGCGCGCCTGGCCACCACTGGAGTGTCCATGGTGGTCGGGCGCATCGAGGCGCTGGGTCTGCGGGTGGCCCTGGATAAGACGGAGGCCCTACTCTTTCACGGGCCCCGTCGTGGTCCACCCGCCGGCGCCTCGATTGAGGTCAACTCGGTTCTCGTACCGGTCCGGGCCCAGATGAGGTACCTGGGTCTGGTCCTAGACGGAAGGTGGCTCTTCGACGAGCACTTCAAACAGCTAGCCCCAAAGTTGGTGGACACTGCCTCCGCCCTCGGGCGACTTTTGCCCAATTTGGGCGGGGCCAGTGTTCCCACTAGGCGGCTGTACACGGGGGTGGTCCGGTCGATGGCACTGTACGGTGCACCGGTGTGGGCGGCGGCTCTGTCCGCCCAGAATAGGGCGCGCCTCTGGCGCCCCCAGAGGATATTGGCGGTCAGAGCCATACGCGGATACCGCACGGTGTCGACCGAAGCGGCCTGCGCCTTGGCCGGAACACCCCCGTGGGATTTGGAGGCGGAAGTGCTCGCCGAAGTTTATCGACGAGTGGCTGAATTCCGGGCGGAGAGGGGCATCCGCCCTCCGCCCGAGGACGTGCGCGAGTGGCGCGAAGCCGCTCGTCGAGCCACCTTGGCTAGATGGTCTTCCCGGCTGGAGACTCCACGCGCTGGCTTCGCCACCGTGGAGGCTCTCCAGCCGGTCATCACCGAGTGGGCAGGGCGGCAGCACGGGACCCTTTCCTTCCGGCTGACGCAGGTGCTTTCCGGGCACGGTTGCTTCGGAAAGTATCTGCACTCGGTCGCGAGGAGGGAATTGAGTCCCGCCTGCCACCACTGCGACTGCAGTGAGGACACGGCCCAGCACACGCTGGCGGTCTGCCCCGCATGGGCGGCGCAGCGCCGGGCCCTCACTGCAGTCATCGGAGAGGAACTCTCGCTGCCGGTCGTAGTCCGCTCCATGGCCGGTAGCGACAGTTGTTTTACCGCGGTCGCAACCTTCTGCGAGGACGTAATCTCGCAGAAGGAGGCGGCGGAGAAGGCCCGGGAGGATGACCTCCACTCGGACCCGATCCGCCGCCGGCGCCCCGGGCGGCGGAGGCGCGCCTACCTGCGCCTCATGCCGCCCTGAGTGTGGCCGCGGGTGGACGGGACGGGTTTCCCCGTCCATCCGCTGTAGTGGCCAGCCGCGAGGGGGTGGCGTCCGCGTGTGACCGGACGTCGCCCAAATTAGAGAGTACAAGGAGATGGCGCCCGCAACAGTGCGGGCAGGCGCCGGGAGGGATCCAGAAGGAGAAAACAGTTACCTGGATCCCTTCCAAACACAGGCGCAGAGAGGTCACACCGTGTGGTTTTAGTCGGTTCGAGTCCGACACACCGCCCCGCCGAGAGCCCCGGTGGGGTGACGGTCCGTGGGGATTTCCACACGTTAAAAAAAAAAAAAAAAAAAAAAAAAAAGGTATACTATTTTTGGGTGAATATCGAGTTGCGTATTTATAAAGATGTTAAAACCATTCTTATAATGTCATAACTGTATGTCTTTTTAGGGTTCCGAAGTTTATGACTCGGAACCCTTATAGATTCGTCATGTCCGTCCGTCCGTCAGTCCGTCCGTCCGACCGTCCTCGACTTACCGTCCAAATGGTAAGTGCTAGAAAGATGAAACTTTGCATGAATATGTGTTGTAAGTACGTCGACAAAGTGCTACAATAAAATTATGAAAAATATTTTTATCTGGGGTACCTCCCCTACACGTAAAGTGGGGATGATATTTTTTTCTCGCGGCTACTCCATCGTGTAGGAAATCATTAGAAAGGTCTTTTAAAAACAATAACAGGTTTCTAAGACGATTTTTGATTTAGGTATCCGTTTGCGAGATATTCGACTTTAAAGGGCACTTTTTTGTAAAGCTAAACCACTGGCTGGTCCACATAATGAACTTTGAAGGAAAAGTATAACGGATTAGATGACTTTGTTAGTTCAGGAGTTATAGAGGCTTAACTTGTAAAAGGAGCTCACTTGGAAAACGTCATACAAAATTAACGCATTATTCCGTAAACATAACAATTATCCATTGGATACTTTCTGTGCGTGGCCTGACACGCACTTGGCTAATTTGTTTTATTATTTATCACTTATACGTACTTTATTATCCATTATTACACCACATAATGTCAAAGAAAAGAAACAATTTCAATGTAATTTTTGAAGTGCTTTTCGAACAAAAAATACTGTTAACCAAAGAATACAGACAGAACAAAGGCTGAGGCATTATATTAAATTAAAGTTGGCTCCTGATGTTTATGATGACATGTGTTTTTTAGTAATTTAAAAGACTGTATTTGCTATCGGAAAAAGATCCAATAATATCAAGGGTCCTTTTATCAATACTATACTAAATATGCTGCATTGATTGATACTAATCACCAATTCAACATCACCTTTCACAAAAATCCTTTACAGTCTGAAAATACAAAACACATCACAGATTGTTGTGAAAATCGAAACATACATTTAAGAACTACAACGGAATTGCAGAACTGACGTAAACGTAATAGGAAACTTTAACTGCCACTGACCGAAATTCACGCAACATAAATGTGCATTTAAACTACACATATATCTCAATAAACCCAGTTATACACAGTGGAACGAATGACTTTACATTACTTTAAGGTATCTATAAAATGTTCTAGCGATTCAACGTTTTCTACGGTGTTTATTCGGTAAATTTGTTCCATTACACCACATTTGTTGCGGCGAATAAAAACGTATAACCAAGAAAGAGATGGCTCGAGATTTTCTTTAGAAAAAAATGGCAAATAGAAATAGAGGACGAATTTGGTGTGTTGTGATTTATCGATGCGCGATATGTTTTTTTGCTTCATATTTTTTGCCATTCGTAATGGAATGTTTACATGAGAGTGGTCATTTCCGGATGGATGTTAGAAAGTGATATTTGAATATAGATAACATATTTTTTCTGTGGAAACTAAGATAGACATACATAAAATCACGCCTGTTTCTCCAAATTGCCAACCAGAGGCATTTTAATGGTCATCTTATATACACCAGTGACTCTAATCTGTCTCATGGAAAATATGTATAGGATACAGGAGTAGAGGTCACTATTCTCATTGTGAATTCAGACAATGCAGCATACTGACCCACACTATGATAGCCTAGTAAGATGATACTGCATCATTGCAGCTTTTAAATCTAACGTAATAAATGACGAACTTATCAGCGTTTAAGACTTGTGGCCCTAAATTGTTATCATGATCATCAATAAAATGGACATAGGCCTCTCCTTTGAAAGGAGGTTTTGGCCTACTATACCACGCTGGCCAGACGGGTTGGTAAAGGGTTTGTTTCAAGTTTTCCTTCTCTTGGCAGTGATGTTACCTGCTTATTTTGTTCCTTTAGTCGCCTCTTACGACACCCATGGAATGAATAGGGGTGGTGACACTTTGTATTCTTAATCCGTCACTACACGGACTAAGTTGTTAGTGTAAACCGTATGCACAAACTGAAGTGTTGAATGAAAAACCACTTATGTAGATATTGAAAGGGTCCCACTATGTTGTTTAACTTTGTTTCAGTATTACAAAGACTAAATCTATCCCTAATGGTGAATAAAAACCAGCAAATCTAGCCGAATGGTCAATAAGTCTACTAGTTTGTATAGGTAACCAAATTAGTAAGTAACGGGTCAACCACTCTAATATTAGACCAGTCGTATTCAGGTACACAGGTAAGCCTGTAGGGTTACGCTCGTGCTAGTAGACACATTCGCAACGTAGTTTTATTGCCGAATAGCCCTCGCAAATTAATTTCTGTTGTTTTTTCTGTTTTGTTTTATTGTTGACTATTATTTATTGCATGTTCAAAACGGATTTCTAAACCTCAGAGGGCTATGTTTTTCAGTACATATATTAGTATGTACATATATATGTATATATTTTTAGTACAACTTATTACAGTGCACACCTTTCACTATTAAATCCTGCATTTCACTTTCATATAAATACACACGCTATTTTAGTTATAGTTATATTTGTAAATTTTCATTAAATTATCTCTGTCTATCGAATAAGACTACTATGTCCCACTAGAATATCATTACACTATTATACCACACAATAAACACCTTAATATTTCTACGCAACCCACCATATTATATGGCATAGCTTTACTGCATCGTTGTTAGGAGACCCTATAAAGCACATAATCCATTTCAGATAACAATGCCCACCAAATGTCTGCGCGTTATGTCCACATCACAACATAAATCATCCATAGGGTAGGAAATTTTTTATTTATAAAAACCACAGGTAAAATATAGATAATTTTACTGAAAGGTTAACATTATTTTTTATTTAATATGGTTATAAATTCACCTTCTCAAAATATCTATCTATAGCCGGTTCCAAAAATAACGGGTCAGTCACATAAACCAATAACGGGTCAGTCACATAAACCCGAATATCTCCCGAACTACGTATGCCATCCTAATGAAACGAAGACTGTTCAATTGAGAATTTAATTATACAGATAAAAAATAAAATAAAACTTAGTTACACCCACAATATTAATCTTAAATTAAAAAAAAACTAAAGTAGTCATATTTTTCTTAAGATTACATTTTTTTTATGATAGTTTTTTTGCTGTTTTTCATCACTTTCTTCATTTAATACTTTGTATTGCCTCCACGTGATGAAGCCTCCAGTGATGAAAAACAGCAAAAAAACAATCATAAAAAAAATGTAATCTTAAGAAAAATATGACTACTTTAGTTTTTTTTTAATTTAAGATTAATATTGTGGGTGTAACTAAGTTTTATTTTATTTTTTATCTGTATAATTAAATTCTCAATTGAACAGTCTTCGTTTCATTAGGATGGCATACGTAGTTCGGGAGATATTCGGGTTTATGTGACTGACCCGTTATTTTTGGAACCGAGTGTATATCCTACTAATATTATAAACGCGAAAGTTCGTGAGTATGTATGTGTGTCTGTATGTTAAAACTAGGTGATTATAAAAATATATCAATCGTACATGTCAAAATGTATCACTCTTTTTTATCTCCTGCCAAAACTTCACAGGTTGCTATGCATAACACACTTGCATAGCACCCATAATGATATACGCGGGTAACACCTTGGGGCGCAGCTAGTCTATCTATATATATATATAAAAATGAATTGCTGTTTGTTAGTCTCGCTAAAACTCGAGAACGGCTAGACCGATTTGCCTAATTTTGGTCTTGAATTATTTATGGAAGTCCAGAGAAGGTTTCGAAGGTGAATATATAAAAATAAATTATTTTTCTTAGTTATGGATTCCTTTTGTTTGTTTTAAGTTTATTTTATACAAAAGTTTAGGTCTTCTATTTATCGATTGAGGCAGTACGATGTCCGCCGAGTCTAGTAGAAAATATTTTTTGATGAGTACACACGTTAAGTAAATATAAAGTTCCCTGAAATATAATAACATCTATTTCAATCTTAGAATGCCAGTTCACCCTCAGGATTGCAGAGGTCTAATTCCAGTCGATATGTGTAAAAACTGCTATTCAGGTAAAACCGGTTGAACTAGTAGCCGACCTCAAATAATCCTGGGAATAATGAAGCTAGGAAGTAGAAGAATAGTTCCCTCATTACTACTGAGTCTTAACATGGTTAAATTATAACATATCATTAAGAGCAGTCTATTGCAGTACACTGTAATACAATTATTAGTTAATGAATATTTTGCATTTATTTAGAAATATAAAAATATGTTTATCGGTGGTCTAGTAACAATCAGAAACCCCCGTGACTCGAAGTGCACGCACCATTGGTACTATGCCTGATCTTTTTCAGTGCGTTTCGTTTGGCACAATTGTGCACTATAAACTCCTGCGTAGTTGGCTAGTCTCCGTACACAGTGACCGCCGAGATCAAAATCGGTTAGAAGCACATCATCAGCGACCATAGCATCAGTTCTTTCCTATTTGGGATTAGATAGCCGTGTATCAAATGTAGCAACTTATAACAATTATTATAGGTAGATATCCGACCTGAAATACTGGATAATTGTAAAACATACGCATTGACCTATTAAATTGGGTGAACTATACCTATGTTTATTACACTATCTCTCGTACCCATCGCATCCATTACCGCAGAATACGGGTGCAATGTGATTGGTTATCCGCTGGGCATTAATTCACGCATGTGCATTAAATTATTACACAGTATGTCTCCCTTGAGATTACATTTACGTAAATTGCGTCTTATCTGTGTCAGAGACTTAGAGAATCTGACGATTCATAGAGAAGGTACTGCAGTATTATAAGCAGTAAATGTATATTTGCGGCGTTGAATTGTACTAAAAACTGATCTAGTAACAAATTTCTTATTGCACATAGAAAAAACTACAAACTGGGAGATTTCCCTACGTAATAGTAAATAAACAGGTAGATATAAACATATTCTAGATGTAAGTAAGATTTTTGGTAATACGTGAGTCACTGTAGGCGTGTTTTGAATGCTTAGGAGGTGGAGTATTTTTTTTTGTTTTTACCTGAAGCTTAATCACCTCCTTCATCTTGAAGGGCACCAATGCACGTATGACTCTTGAATTGATTTGCAAATTAAATTTGTAAGATAAATCATGATGACGATGATGCTTTATTGAGTCTTGTATGAAACTACACCAGACCAGGCGCAATGATTTAAGCTATTATCCCACGCCTTCCAGTTGCGCTGAATAGTTTAGATTTGATCCTTGTATATGACAATACTTGTCTGGATATTCTTTTCTTTTCAATTTCTGTATTAAGTCAACTACCATACAGGATTTCTCCCTAGTTAGACTTTTATTTTATTTTTAAATAGATAGTTTTTTTAAGTCTAATCTTAGACGGTTTTAGTTATTCGTGTACTATGGGTAATAAAGAAACTCGTATATCAGAAACTCATTTACCCATAGGTAAATGGTATCAAAACAATTGTATATTAATAAAGCGTATCTGACATAGACAGTAAAAAAAGGTGAGTGGGAGCACTTAGCTGGAAGCCAATATTTCACACACAGAGGGCGATATATCTTGTCCATTAGTCCAACTGTAATTAAGACTCGCATCACGTTTTATATGACTTATCTTGTACATACAACGAACATCGTACGTGCTTATTTAATAGCGATGAAATGTAAAACAGTATTTAGTTTTTATTATCTACAATATCGTTCAAAAGTTACGTAAAAACTTTGATGATATTTAAATATCCTATGTCACCCGGACCATCATAACAAAACTATTGACGCCACTGATCCCAAACTTGTATATTGGAACCTGCCAGAGTGACTACTGTGCCTGATGGAAAGCCTGTATAGATCCAAGAATAATCACCACCATGTTCATTGTGAATGTAGACAACGCATCATGGTATGGGTCCTACTATGGGGACTATTGAGGTGCTTCTTTTTATTGGGCCTTTAGTCTAACACTCGCCAACGAAACAAGACAATATCTAAGGTTGGTCTTCTGTGTGAGGGTAATAGAGCCTCGGTCATGCCGGCCTTCTCAATCATGTTGAAATCAGCGAGGATCCAGTACCTTGAGTTATTTTTTACTACATCATTTACAGAACTGATGACTTTATAGAAGAACAATTTATATGAAAACGATTGTTTAAATATTTTAACGTCAACTCAAATGCACGCTGTTCTAAATTGCAGCTGTTTCAGTGTAATAAATTCTGAAAAGAAAACGATCTCTGAAAATGTTTAAAATGTCTGTCAGAACTAATAAATCATATAAACTGGTTTTGCTTTTAGTTAAACAAATTCAAAAACGTGATTGATGACAAATATTGATGTTACAATCCTATCCTTACTAAAATTTATGGATGCGAAAGTAACTCTGTCTGTCTGTCTGTCTGTTACGCTTTCACGCCTAAACCACTGAACCGATTTTGATGAAATTTGGTATGAAGATAGAACTGAACTTAGGAAAGGACATAGGCTTTATACCGCGATACCCAACATACACGCGGGCGGAGCCGCTGGCGAAAGTTAGTAATATTATAAATGTGAATTTAAGTTTGATTGTTACGCTTTCACGCAAAAACTGCTCAACCAATCATCATGAAACTTTGTACACATATTCTTGTAGGTATTAAAAGTAATATAGGATACTTTTTATAAAACAAAAAAACGTTTTTTTTTACCACGATAACTGAAATATACGCGGGCAGAGAAGCGGGCGAAAGCTAGTTTAACAATATAATAGAAACTTGAAAAGAGCAGAATAGTACCTATATGTAATATAGCCATACCTTGGCGCAAACAGACCAGATGGACTAGAGTGATATGAGAGCTTCGCAAAATCTATATACCGACATAAGTTTCCTTTTGACGTATTAAATGTTTAACTCACAATTATTCGAAAAAAAAACTTATTAAAGTGTTTAAAAGTTTGAGAATCCCACGCAGGGACATATTTATTTGCACTTATTTTTAATAATACCATGCTGTTCCCGACAAACGTAGCTCTTGTACTATGTAAGGAATTCCAATTTGGACCGAAATATTTCAAGGCCTGGACTCAGTAGCTCTGCTACGGTCCGGCGTAGAATCTGCTACGTGACTGGAGCCGTTATACAGCGTAGTGTGGGTGTTAAGTTCGCTGAGCTTTTATGCTTAATTTGTGGTCACAAAGGTCATGTAAGCATTTAGCGAATTTTACATTATTATTTTTCTTAACTGTTTCCTTAATTAGGTAATGTATCATAATTCAAATAACCTTTTGAAACCACCTTTCAAATTAAGGATATTTTAATAAAAATAAAATAAAATCGCTGTTGCATAACATAACTATTGCAGTACCTATATTATTTTATTATCTTGATAAATATTTATCTGCCTCCGCTCGCGTCCGTTGCACCTTTTATTATCTAGAAAATAGTTTACGTCCTATAGGTATACTCAAACCTACCAAATAAACACACGAAATTTCATAAGATTCGATCTAGCCGTTTCACGATTGTGACACGAGAATTATTTATACTATACTTCTTTAGTTCTTGGAGACAAGCATTGCATATAATGTTAAGCATGGCTTGTTCATGCGTAAAATTTAACAATCGGCAAATGCGTATGACTATTTAAAATACGTAAAACTGTTACTAGAACTTTAAGAAAAACTAAGTGATTCAACACGATTCAGAGTATCTTCATAAAGACTTTAGTGATATACTTATTCAAAAGTTCTATTCATTATTCAAAGTACAGGTAAACACAAACAACTCCGTATAGGACACGGATCAGTTCTGAAGAACAAGCGAGACGTGGCCTCCTTCGGCCCTTTATATTTAATTCACGAAATACCCTACTTCATTAACAACCCTTTACGAACTTGATACTGTTCGAGTTCGAGGGAAATTAAACTTTAATGTATTTTGAGATACCTCAAAAGATAAGTAACGGACACACGCCGGTCAGTCTTAAGTTCAACCTAAACGCATTTATGTATATCGAACAGCTGTTATAGTTCTATTAGGTTTTTGTTTCTAACATATTAATTACAAGCTTTTTCCCGCGGCTCCGCTCGCGTATATGTCGGTAATTGCAACAAAAAGTGGTTGGGCAGATAGACATAACATTAATAGTTTTGAGTTATGTAATGAGCAAGATAGGTTGACGGATCAAATAGTAAGTACAGATCTGCAATTCGAGAGTCATAAGTACTTTGCCATCTATGCGGCGAATATTGTTGAACAGAAATTTGATAAGTATAAAACACCATATCAAAAATTGGGAGCCAAGCCAAGGGAGTAATAGAGTAGCTTTTGAATTTATATTATAATATTAGTATGATTTACGATTTTTTTTTAAAGTTGTAATGTTACGACTTAGAGGAGATCTCGTAACAAGCCATACTTGTCCGGCGGTTTTGGTGTCTCTGTTTAAGAACGAAATATGCCGAAGCATCTCACTAGGTTGATCACAATGGAGGTTTTTCTGCTGCATGGTCTGCATTCACAATAAGGATGGTGACCACTACCATTGGATTCTACTAATGCTTTCCATCACTGCCTTGTTGGTCTAGTGGTTAGCGTATGATCAAGACGTCTCGGGTTTGATTCCCGTGTCAGACCAAATATTTGTGTGATCCACAAATATTTGTTTCCGAGTCTGGGTGTTTTTCTATGTATAATATGTATGTATTTACAAAAAAAAAGTATGTTTATGTATTTATATCAGTTGTTTAGTACCCATAACACAAGCTCTGCTTACTTTGGGACTAGATGATGTTGTGTGTAAGATGTCCAAAATAATAATTTATTTATTTATCATCATTACTTTGGTAGAAATTCACTTCGGTAGGCTAAAAAATATTGACTTCACACTTACATCTATAACTTAACTTCTTAACGCCTAAGATAATTCCATAGGTTTTCACAACCATTTCGAATAGCTAATTTGTCATACCTTATATTAAAGTTAGGGCAGCACTCTAAGCAATTTACCTAAGTACGACGATCATTATGTTATGTACAAATGTAAACATATCATTATAACAGCCGGTACACCATATTGTGCTTCATAGCATAATATGTTTTAAGAAACTACTTTAGATAGTGATTCTAGAAGGTTCTTTACGTGTTCGGTGATCGTTTCATAAGTTGATGAATTGAACGACTGCCTCGTTGGTCTAATGGTTAGCGTATGCGACTGCTGATCGAGAAGTCTCGGGTTCGATTCCCGGGTCGGATCAAAATGTTTGTGTGATAAGCAAATATTTGTTTCGGAGTTTGGGTGTTTACAAAAAAATAAAGTATGTGTATGTATTTATATCAGTTGTCTAGTTACCCATAATACAAGCTCTGCTTAGTTTGGGGACTAGATGGCGTTTTGTGTAAAATGTCCGAAATATTTATTATTATTATTTGGGTAGACAAATCACTAAGTGTACATTAATAAAGTAAATAATAAAACTTGACTGCACTGTTGGCCTAGTATCCTATACGGGATAACACTTGTGTTATTCTCAAATAGTTATTTTGAGTCTGGGTGTTCTTTGTGTCCATTTCTGTATGTTTGTAAAGTCCCTGTGACACAGGAATATATCTTAAGGGAAACCACACTTCGTTTTGATTTATATATTTTTAATTTTAAGAAGTAATTAGCACATTTTTTTTTAAAACTACTACTCACTAGCCCATTGCCGTCCTCTGCTGAACGAAGGCCTAACCCAAAGAGAGCCAACCATCCTCTTCTTGGGCAGTCCGCATCCATCTGCTACCAGCCATTTTCTTCAAGTCGTCGGACCATCGTGTCGCAGTTGTAAACTACATAAATACAAAAATCCGGCGAAAACAAATACGTTTGAGTGATCAATTCTCACGCTGTTTTCTACATGACGGAAAATATTACAAGGTATAAATTACGTTACTTTACGTTCATCACCCTAAATATTGTCTTAAAAATTCAAAAGAAAACATAACAAAGAAACAGTAAAAGCTTTGGTATTTTTTGTTACTCTTTTGTAAATCCCGGCTTACTGTTGCCTCGTGAACTTTAGCTATAAATAATTTATCCGTACACTTGTTACAAAAACCTTAATTCTTCTTTTTTACTAATCTTGACACAATTTCAATTTTCACGCTTGCTTCCTATTTCCTAAACCCGCCAAAGAGTAAGCAGGGGTTCCCGTTCAACGGAACCCAAAAAAATGGAAGTTACTAAAGCTTTATAAGAGTTACATTTCAAAGTTGAATATTTGCTGAGTTAACGTAAGAAGTTTAAAAAAAATAGTTTGAATATATTTTACCAAAATATTATCATGACATTCATACTGACTTTATTCATAATCAGATAAGTACCTAAATCATAAACAATTTGATTCGACTTTTCACCAGCTTAATAAACATAGGAAACTTCGTCTATTTGTTTAGGTACGTATACGTAATAAATTATTGAAACTGAAATTCAGAACATATAAATTGTTTCAAGTAAATACGAAATCCTGCTAAATTAAGTAGGTCATTATTTATAATGATGTCAAATATTCTCACTATACTGCTATATTACAGTCCTCATTAAAAGGTTTTTCGCATAAATTTCCTCTGTTAATCTTGGGAACGGGGCTTTTCCCGAAACGACCATTATTTCCATGTATGGTCCTTTTACCATCGAATTAAATGTTTCTTTTGAAACTTTTGCGTGGGTTTAAGTATGCTAGAAATTATTTTTCTTTCATTTTCGTTCTTTCTTATCAAACAGAAAACCCCCGCACTGGTAATAAATCCTGTGTCGCAGAGGACTTTACAAACATACGTGGCAACATGACATAAAGAACATCTAAGCCATCCGTGCAGTAAAAGTCAGTATACTGTTTTGTTGCATGGTATTGGAAGCAACCGTCCAGACAGATATAGGTATATTCACTCGGATAAATGCATCGTTTTTTGCCGTAGAATTACTCCGGTCGCCCCGTAGTCTCTTCCACCGTTACCATCATGACATACCTCTCTCAAGGCACACTACAAAGCCCGGTTTGCTGCTTGTAGCATTCAGTGGCCGCCAGCACTTACGTAAGCCGTCCGTGACCAGAGGGCGTCTCACACTGCGTTTGCCAAGATTCAGTCTGGACTCCATAACAACTCTTTAAACCCTTATAGCTATCTTAAAAATTAGCACGGCACACTTAGACACTCATAATACTCTCCATGAAAATATAAAGACAGCTAGTAACCATTTTTCCTTAAATATACATCAGTCAATAACCCATAATGTCCCACTGCTGGTATCAGGTCTCCTCTCAGGAGAGGGTTAAGGCCAAGGCTATACGTTCCCATGCTGGTCGAGTGCGAGTTGGGGACTGGCAAGACACGTTGTGATTACGTAATCTTACCCGGCCTCGAACTAAGATTCACGACTGTTATGTGTATTATGATAAAAACCGGGACCAACTGCTTAACGTGACCTACGATTACGGAAACGCTTATATCATATGCCACAAACGGTCACACATCTAGGTACTTCATTGCTTACCCTCGGTGATTGCTTCCAATCATATAAGGCCACAAAATTAAAAAAAAAACCTTCAACATTATAAAAGTTTGTCTGGATAGAAATAACATCCTATTTTTGCTTTGAAAATTGATATTCTTGATACCATCGTTAAATAAGGTGGCATATAATATTTATAGCGTCTCTACGGTTAAAATCCAAAGGAGCGGTATCTACCGAACATAACCTGAGGTATTTATAAATAAGGCACACTTAGGCACACGAGACATAGTTTTTGGAAGGTCTATTATTGAATAGTACAATATAATTAACAGTATTATTAGTAAGTCCATTTATAATCTTAAGAGTAAACATTTATAATTATTTATACATACATATATACTACGAGTAACATTAATCATTTTCCATCCTAACATTATAAATTCAAAAGTAACTCTGTATGTTTGTTTTGCTTTCACGACTAAGCCGCTGAACCGATTTGAATGAAATTTACGATAAAGACATTTTAACTCTCAAGAAAGGAGATGGAAACCATTTACCTAGATAACAGACAACCACGTTGGTGATGCCGCGAACAAAAGGCTATAAAGTTATAAAACTTAGTATAACTCTGTCTGTACGTCTGTTACATGTTCACAGCTGCACCGCTGAATCAATTTGGATGAAATTCCCAATGGTAATCCTTTAATTCTTAGGAAGGATATAGACTATTCTTTACCGCGAATGCCGACAGGACGATACAGGCGGTGCCGCGGGTGTCAGCTAATATTATAAATAAATTATACCCAAACACAGAAGAAAATATTTACTTTCATTTCAGTATAATATAACAAATCTGTTGTTATATTTAAACCTCTAGTAAAACGCATTACACATGGTCATTGAACGTAATATACAGTATAACTGCTGTACCCTTTATATGTATGACATAAAAAATACCGTCAAATGTGCCCGTCTAAATCCAAAGTTGTTTGATATTAAAATGTCACGAAACGTCTTTGTAAACAGCAAATATGTACGTGAACATTTTTTGTTATATTTCGCAAACCGAAAAAATTATATTCACGAAAATATCTAACATAAGTCGGTCGATCTAGTGCGGACGAATTCTAATTGTGTATGCATAACGGGAGGTTCGAATACATATTATAAGGTTTTGTAGAGGATGTAAATGCTGCCAGTACCTTATTTTCTCGTCGAAGTGACAGAGAATATATTAAGGTTTTAACGAGTATTTTCCTGGTGTGGTGAAAACATAGAGACATGTTATGGAGTTACCATACGCCGGCGTTTTCTCTATCAAATTGCAAGCCTTATGCATTAAACTATTATGACACAAAACGTGGAGATCGTTTTTTGATTTTTCGGAAGACAGTTCCTATTTCATCTCATCCACTTTTTTTATCATTTAATTCATTACGACGAAGACTTAAAGACTAGAAGACTTTATAATTGGAGACTTTAACTACTAGACATTGGCAGAAATAGCTAATATTAGGCTGGTTGCCATTTCACCAAAAGAAGAAGAAGAAGACACAAAACGTGTGTCAGTGTTTATGTGTGTATGTATGTGTTAATTGTCATTGTTTTATTTTAATTGCCAGTTGAAATGTGTGAGTCCGTATTGACAGGTGATTGTTTTTGTATGTGTGAATATTATCCTCGCAAATTAGGCCCGACTGGTCTCGCGGAAAGACGCTATGGCAACTCCTCCGGTGTAATCACTATGTGTTACAAAGCCAGGCGAGTGAGAGGGAAATTCCCCTGAAGAGGACTCCGTTATTCGATCACTTCTCCTACATTTTCTTCTTTTTACTTTCCTTTGTTATTCCAAATACATAATATGTATTTCTATAATTTTTTTGTTCTTCAGTTCTTTCCGTTCTTGTACAGCGCTTAATTTTCAAATAAAAATGTTTTTTTTTCTTAAATTAAAAGAGCTGGTATGATTTTTAAGATCTGTCTGGACTGTCTCTAACACAGAAGAAAAATTGACCATTCCAGACATTTTAATATTTATATTTCAGACATCTGACATACAACGACATCTAATCCCATACTGAGCAGAGCTTGTACTATAGGTACTACTGATAAATACATATGCACTTTTTTTTGTAAATTCCTACATACTATAATTAGAAAACAACCAAACTCTGGAACAAATATTTGCAGATCATACAAACATTTTGGTCCGACCCAGGAATCAAACCCCTTGATCGGCAGCTGCATACAGTAACCGATAGACCAACAAGGCAGTTAAAATATTTTTGTGTATTTTATTTTGACCATAAAAAAATGGATTGTATAAAATTCCTCAATTCATAAATAAACTAATAATTAAACGATGCTTTTCTTGTAATAGACTCTACATCTACATGTATATCCCTACTTCCCTACTAATATTATAAATGCGAAAGTAACTCTGTCTGTCTGTCTGTCTGTTACGCTTTCACGCCTAAACCACTGAACCGATTTTCATTAAATTTGGTATGAAGATAGAACTAAACTTGGGAAAGGACATAGGTTACTTTTTACCGCGATAACCGACATACACGCGGGCGGAGCCGCGGGCGAAAGATAGTATCTCTATATATCTCTTAAATTTAACCCTCCCAGAGATATGTGATTTAATGATATAGATGTTCATAAACTAATCACAATCACATTTAAAACATATATTAGAGGCCATATTTTAAAAATACTTAATAATAGAAAAGCATTTAATAATAACAACCCTCTTTAATAAGCCCCCTTTCTAAAGAGAGGCCTATGTCCAGCAGTGGACTGTTGAAGGCTGTTGATGATGATGAATAACAATATTTGATTAGCCATCCAGTTTTACAGAATTACAATATCAATGAAAACTGCTAGGCATAAGTTGTATAGCAAATTTCGAACAAATACGATTTTCAGCAAGACTAAATTTTTTACGGCAATAATTATTTAAATATATTCCCAATATTAACTTAATGTGTATTCATTATACAACGGATCTGTATAAATCTTTGATATAAATTTTATACAAAAATGTGTCGTTACATAGTATAAAATGAAGTTTTCATTGTCTGTTCGCTTAGTTCTTTTAAACAACTCACGATCACCTCGCCTTGTCGGAGGATCCTCTCTTTGTATTGGAGGAACATGACACCCGTTCCTTCAAAGGAGTATCCAATAACTGCGTTTTATACTCAAGGATTTCAAATTAGGAAATCTGAGAATTTCAAAGATTTCCGTGCGAAGCCGGGCCGGCTCGCTAGTATAAAATAAATAAAGAACGCAGTAGAGAGCTAGATGTTTACATGACGTCGAACGAATGAATGGCTTATTTCGTTTGCGAAATAGTTTTCGAGTTAGGAGGGTTGTTTCGTATTTTCTGTTTGTGCTCTTTAAATAAGTTTGCCAAATAACTTTTAACATAGTTCGGTAAGTTTGTTCAATTTGTTACTGTAAATACGTAATGGGCGAAATTTTGTTGTACTAAAGTGAGGATTAACACATTTTTCTTTACTTGACTTACATTCTACATATAGAAAACCATCAACATGTATATTTCACAGACAATATGGAAGAATAATTTTCTTTATACTACACCTGATCGGAACAGTAGTCAATATTCCCTGAAAATGAACAGAGAACGTTAGTCTTTTCCTGGACTTGGGGAAAAAATATATGAAAATCCATTTCTAACGTGTTTTAGCGGGAGAGAAAGTTTTATGAATTTTCATTTCTCATGTGTTATCTTATCTATGGCGCGCGCCTGCACAAGGAGTTTTCATATAATTTAAATATGGAAAATCCGTGCCACTGTCATACTTTTCTGAATAAAAAAAAAAACAAAAGAAGCGCGAAATATTTGTCAAATTCTAAGCTAAATTGTGTCTTACATGGTGTCTTACGTTATGGTTTTATTTTAAAAATACTTTAAATGTTCCTCACAGGTATAGTATAAAGCATTGTGTAGCACTCGGGTGAAAGTACCATTCCTACCTCGGGAGTATTGTGGCCGAAGGCGTATCCTAGGCCTTCGGGCCACAAACTGCTCCCTGGCTAGTAATCGGTCCCTTTCCTCCCTCGGTGATTAATGTACTATTGTTACTATTTTGTTTAATGCAAAAGAATAGTAAAATATTAGAAGAATAGAAAAGGTGTGGAATCCTGTGCAAGTTGCTTTTCACATCATACTCTTCGTGAGGTAAAGGAAAGGCGTGTGTAGGGCTCCCAGAACAACTGGTCTACCCACTAAGCCCCGTGGCGGCTTACCTCGGCAGTCGGAACACCAGGAACGCATTAGCGTCATCTGGAGTTCTCCCTGCCACTGTCTCGCCTCTTAATGGACATTAGAACTTTAACTTGCAAATTTACTTACAAAGCCTAACGCCTAACATGAAAGTGGTAGCTCATAGGCCTTACTTTACTCTAACTCATCTTTTCAAAGCATAAAGTTACTCCACAGCTTCTATTACTTTTACTTTATACACTGACTGTTGAATATAATAAATTTATCTTGATTTTTAGATGCAAAGATACAAAAAAACATAAACTTGCACTTAACCATAACAACTTAAAAGTAATTATAATTGTTTGATAAGTAGGGAATCATTATTTATAGATATTGTATTTAATTTTTTTATTATCTACACTTTGAATTGTAGATTAACTGTAGACAAGTACTATATTTAGCAATCTTATATATAAAATTCTCGTGTCACAATGTTCGTTCCCATACTCCTCCGAAACGGCTTGACCGATTCTTATGAATTTTTTTATGCATATTCAGTAAGTCTGAGAATCGGCTATTCTCTATTTTTCAGACCTCAAGGACGCGAGCGGAGCCACGGGCATCAGCTAGGTATATAAAATTGACGGCAGTATTCTTCCCTTTGTAAACGAAATTAAACTAATGCGGATGAGTGAAAGCAAAATATGAGCGATAAAAGCCTCTTCCTATTCCTTAAAAGATATATTCTTGAATTTGTTTATGTTATTTCTTTGTTATTATATTATAACAATAATAATAAATGAGCGAAATGGAAACACTTCTACACACAATGTTTCGGAAGGCACAATAAAATTATGAGGGTCTACTTATGTACGGGCCAATGACCGTACATTTGGCGCGGTCAGCATTTTACGTTAACATCGTCGATTAATTACATTTATAAATTAGTGCACTTTCAACAGTCACAGGGTGTACTCACTAGCATATCATTTACATTATATCATTAGATTAATAAGTCATTTCGTGTGCAACAATAAATAGTATCATTTCAAAAAAAAAAAAAAAAAAAAAAAAAAAAAAAAAAAAAAAAAAAAAAAAAAAAAAAAAAAAAAAAAAAAAAAAAAAAAAAACATATATGGTCCTTCGAGCTACTTCGGTGAAGTGTCTTCTGTGGTTTCCTACAAGCGCATCGGTCTACTTGGCCTCCCACAAGCGGGAATCACTAAGTAGATTGAGACGAGCGTCAAGAAACTTTGTAGAGAGATCGCAGGTACACTGCATCTTTTATCAGTGACTAATTATCAATCAAACATTTTATTATCAGTACCGATCAAGCATCAAACAGCAATTATCAGATCAACTATCAAACAGCAGTTTTCTATCAAGTATCAAACAACAATTTATCAAGCAGCAAACAACAATTATCCAATCAAATCATCAAATTTATCATATCAAGCATATCAAGTAGGATCTTTCCTATTTTGAACTTACTATAAAAATGTCCCAAGGAACAGATAGCAATACTGCAGAGTTGTTGAACAAACAGGCAACTAATTTTAAAGCTTTCCTTCGTACTATACAAGATTTTGATCTGGAAGCTGTGACAGAGAAGTGGGAGTTTGAAGACCTATTACAGCAATTACAATCAAGATGGTCGGTCATAGATTCCCTTCACTGGCAAATAGACAATGAACTTAATAGTACGGATGTAGAGTATGAAATGGCATTTACAGCGAATGAAAAACGATATAAAACCATGAAAAAGGCAATAAACAGTAAATTATGGTCAGCATCTCATAGAGACCACTTTACACCTAAAATTGAGATACCAGTATTTAGTGGCAATTACTACCATTGGGTGTCCTTTAAGGATCTGTTCACAGAGGCTATACACAGCAATCCTTCTCTCAATAATGCGCAAAAGATGCAATTTTTAAAGAGTAAAGTTAGAGGGGAAGCTGAAAAACTGATACAGCATCTAGGAATCAACTCTGACAATTATCACGTTTGTTGGGAGCTGTTAAACCACAGGTTTAACAACAAAAGACTCATTTTTACGTCGCATGTAAACATTCTTCTGAACATTCCTGTCATGCAGCAGACTAATGTGACACATATCAAACGAATACATGACACGATAAACGATTGTTTGAACTCTATTAAGAACCTAGGAGTCGACGTCAGCTCTTGGGATCCATTGTTAGTTCAGCTTATGTCGTTAAAGTTAGATCAGGATACTTACAACGACTACTTAGAGTCCCTAAAGCAGCCTCGTGAATTACCGAGTTTAAAAGATTTTTTGGAGTTCCTAGAAATGAAATTTACAACAATGGAGTCGGCTGCTACACGGAAAAAGCAAGATAATATGAATAAATCAAGCAATTTGACACCCATAAGGGCGCAAAGGCCCGTAAAGCCGTATAATATTAAGTCCTTCGCAACCCATCAAGTCGCATCAAAATCATTTAATCAAGAAAATAAGAAGGCCTCCTCACGTAATTTAAATATAACATGTGTAATTTGTAATGAAGAACACGGAATTTTTTACTGTCAGCAATTTTTAAGTATGTCACCGGATGACAAACGAAAAACAATTTCGAAATACAATTTATGCAAAAACTGTTTATATGACCATCAAGGCAAGAATTGCCTTTCAAGCAAAACATGTCGCGCGTGCAATGCCCAGCATAATACAATTTTGCATGACGCGTTTTCAAATCATAGAAAACAGAAGCCATCAAGCCCCGAAACACCTCATGGGAACTCATATGTTTCACAAAAATCAGCTTCCTCGGAAATACTTATCACTACTGCAATAGTCAATGTCAGAGATCGAGGAGGGAATTACCACAAAATGCGTGCTTTAATAGACCAGTGTTCCCAGATGACATTAATCACTGAAAGCGCTGCACAAATCTTACGATTACCAAGAAGTAGAAGCAAGGGAATTATTTCAGGAGTGGGACAGAAAGAAAGCACGTGTAAAGGCATTATCACGTTGACTTGCTCTTCTATATACAATAAACACTTTGAGTTTACAACAGAAGCCTATATTATGACTAAAATAGTAAAAAATCTACCTAGCTGTACCATAAACAAGCAAAATTGGCCACATTTACAAGGCTTACAACTAGCAGATAGCGACTTCAACGTCAGTCGCCCAATTGACATGATACTGGGGTCGGACGTATTCCCAAGAATAATTTTAGACGGCCTTCGTAAGGGTAGCAGTATCTCAATGCCGGTTGCGCAACAAACAGAACTCGGGTGGATAGTTTGCGGTAGCATCCTGACGTCACAAAGTCGTCAGTGTTATGTGATCGTCAATAGCATGGACAACTTGCAACGCTTTTGGCAGATAGAAGATATTGCTGAAGATACAGAGTTATCAGTGGAGGATAAACAATGCGTTACTTTTTTTGAAAACACCACCGTTCGAAAGCAAGACGGCCGGTATGAAGTGCGCCTTCCTCTCAAGCAAGATTACGAGAAACAACTAGGATCATCAAAATCAATAGCCATCGCCCAATTTCATCAATTAGAGCGCAGATTTAAAAGGAATAAAAATACAGAAAAAGAGTACAAGTTATTTTTAAACGAGTACATTGCCCTCGGTCATATGAAACGATCTTTGTACAACATGCAACCTGATTATTATTTACCTCACCATTGTGTATTACGAGCTGACTCGACGACAACAAAATTACGAGTCGTATTTAATGCGTCTTCTAAAACGTTAAGTGGGTCGAGCTTAAACGACATTATGTACAGGGGGCCGAATTTACAAAAAGACCTGCAATCTTTGATTTTAAAATGGCGTCAGTATAAGTATGCCTTTACGGCTGACATAGAAAAGATGTTCAGACAGATATGGATAGCCGAAGAAGATCAAAAGCTGCAAAAATGTATATGGCGAGATACACAGACAGGAGCCCTAACCGAATATCAGTTAACCACGGTTACTTATGGCACAAAGGCTGCACCGTTTTTAGCCATGATGACCTTACAACAACTAGCGAAAGATGAGCAAAGACGGTATCCAGAAAGTGAAGCAATCAGGGCATTAAAGGAATCCTTTTATATGGATGACGTACTCCATGGGGCCCACTGCATACCTTCCGCGAAGCTTCTACAAAGAGATCTTTCGAGAATATTAAAGTCGGGAGGTTTTAACCTGCGCAAATGGTCCTCTAACTCATCAGAACTACTCAATGACATCAGCCCAGGGCAGCCCGAACAAAAGGGTTACGATTTTAGACAAGCAGAGTCGACAAAGACCCTGGGACTTCGATGGAATTGTAAACAAGATAATTTCCTGTTCGAGTCAAAAATAAAACCGAATACCCTAACACCTACAAAGAGGTCTATGCTCTCCGATATCTCAAAACTATTTGACCCACTAGGGTGGCTTTCACCGCTAACAACTAAATTGAAAATCATGTTTCAACTAGTTTGGCAGACTTCCTTACAATGGGATGATAAGTTACCCGAAAATATCAAGCAACAATGGGTCAAAAGTATGGAAGATATAGATCAAATCAAACATTATCACATACCGAGATGGTTAGGCATTCAGAAAAATAAAGACTTTGAATTGCACGGATTCTGTGACGCATCAACCAAGGCATATGCGTGCGTCATCTATTGCCGAATCACATCACAAGAAAATAGCAAAGTCTATTTAGTAGCAGGAAAAGCTCGATTGGTTCCCACCAGTAAAAATATATCGCTGCCTAAGTTGGAACTAATGGGGGCACATTTATTATCAAGATTAATGACTAAGATCAAAACTTGTTATAACAACTATAATATCAAGATATATGGTTGGGTTGATTCGATGGTGGTCCTGGGATGGCTGAACGGGGACCCGGGCAAGTGGAAGCCGTTCGTAGAAAACCGGGTAAAGCAAATCAAAGAGGTAATCCCCGCTGAGTCGTGGAGGTATGTCAAGTCTCAGGAAAATCCCGCAGACTGTAGCAGTAGAGGCATGTCAGCAACACAGCTAAAAAATCACGATCTTTGGTGGCATGGACCGAGTTGGTTACAAGACATGAACACCAGTCCTGACTCCGAGCTACCCAAATATTTCACCGATCAAGAGGTGAAAAAGGTACCAAAACAAGTGAATGTCGTCACAAAACAAGACAAGGACAGTGATATCATAGCAACGCTGATTACACGATTCAGCAGTTTTTCATTTATAGTTCGCGTAGTGGCCTGGCTGCGTCGAATTATTACAAAACAACAAGTAGGCAAAATTAATTACCTAACATTACTAGAAATAAAGCAAGCAACTATTATAGTCATGAAAAATCATCAGCAAACGGAATTTTATCATGAAATCAGCAGTCTTCGAGCTGGAAAAAACATATCAAACAAGAGCAAAATTATTAGTTTATATCCTTTCCTCGACAAGCATGGTCTTCTACGAGTCGGCGGCCGGTTAAGACACGCTCGTATAAACGAAGAAAGGAAAACGCCTATCATTATATCAAATGGAAGGTTAGCAGAACTCCTTATTGATCACGCACACAAGATGACATATCATGGCGGAGCAAGATTATGTCTAGCCTTCATCAGACAAAAATATTGGATTATTAGTGGAATGCGAACAGTAAAAAAGCAGTTACGCAATTGTGTAACTTGTCGCAAACAGAACCCGCAGAAATTACAGCAGCTCATGGGCGACCTACCACAAGCAAGGTGTAACCCGTCCCCTCGAGCGTTTTATCATACAGGTGTTGACTTCACAGGATACGTAACAATCAAGGCCAACAAGGGCCGTGGGGTCAAAACCACGAAGGGTTATATAGCAGTATTTGTGTGTATGGCAACCAAAGCTGTACACCTGGAGCTTGTGTCGGACCTTACAACTTCGGCATTTATAGCAGCCTTACGAAGAATGTCAGCGCGGAGAGGAACACCTTGTCATATGTATAGTGACAATGGCACCAATTTTTTAGGTGCAAATAACATTCTGCAACACGAATTCGAACAGCTGCAAATCAATCATCCAGAAATCATGACAGTCGCCGCTGAGCTGGAAATCCAGTGGCATTTTAACGCTCCCTCGTGGCCTTCAGCAGGGGGTTTGTGGGAAGCAGCTGTGAAGAGCTTGAAATATCACTTAAAAAGAGTGATTGGTGAACAAAATTTAACATACGAAGAGTTCAGCACCTTATTAGCACAATTGGAAGCGACTCTTAATTCGCGACCAATATGCCCATTATCAGAAGACCCAGATGATCTGGACTACCTCACGCCAGCACACTTTCTGACAGGAGGTTCTGCTCTAACTGTTCTGGAGACAGAGAGGGATCTTCGCACAAGATGGCACTTAACGCAAAAAATATTCCAAGACATATGGAAAAGATGGCGTAGGGAATATTTAGACCAAATCACAGCCCGTAGCAAATGGCAAAAACAGCAAGAAAATATAAAAATCAATGACGTGGTGCTTATTCATGATGACAACCTCCCAGCTGGAAAATGGCTACTGGGCAGAGTTACTGAATTACACCCAGGAGCTGATGGCTACGTCAGGGTCGTAACTCTGAAGGTAAAAAATGGCTTCATAAAAAGACCTATAATCAAGCTGTCTATATTACCAACACAGAGTGAAAATCAAGTTCCAGTTAACATATCAAATACACAGACACAGCAAAATGTAAAGTCAAAACGCGGCTCACATTTTAGTTCTGTTGTTATGGCGTTATTATTCTTCATGACAATAATATCAAGTGCAGCGAGTTCATACAATATAACCGAAATAAAAGATCGTTACATATATTTCGATAAAATTTCGGATATGCGGCTTATAAGAGACGAATGGAGAATATTAACATATTACGACATGGACCCGTATCAACAAGGACTTACGGCTTTAGATAAATACATACAATATTTAAACAATGAATGTGATAAAATAAACAAAGCCATGCGATGCGAAATACTCCTATTACAACTACAGCACGGGTACAGTGAACTCGAACACTACAATCATATGCTCCTGAGTCAGCAATCGGGCACGCGACAACGGCGAGGTCTCATCGACGGTGTCGGTTACGTCGCAAACAGCTTATTCGGCGTATTGGATCAGCGTTTCGCGGAGCAGTATCAAAAGGACATACAGCTGATTCGAGACATTAAAAAACATATGGTTTCACTGTGGAAAAATCAAACTTCTATTATAGAATCACAAAATAACGTTTTAAAAAGAATGACTAATTTGATCGATAAACAACATAAAGCGATAAATCAGCATTTAATGACTTTGGACGCCAAGACTGACGGCATCAAACAAGAAATACAAGAGAACTATGACATGAATGTCTTCACGTTCACAGCTCTTATCGCTAACAATATGTTACTTAATCTGAAAAATATACAAGAGGTGTTGTTGGACACCGTAACTGATATTTATCACGGTCGATTTAATCCGCATTTGTTGGCACCGGAACAGTTGAAGAGCGAATTGAGTAACATTGCAAGTCAATTACCTAAGGACTTCGTTTTGCCAGTCGATTTTGTACAAAGTGATCTCAAGAACATGTACCAATTACTCACAGTTAAAACAAGACTATCAAAGAAATACTGCCTCTTTGAAATCAAGGTTCCTTTAGTGAGCCAGGACTTTTTCGAAATTTATAACTTAATTCCCATTCCCTTACAATCAAGCAGCAATAAAATTAATATTGTACCAAAATCCGAATACGTTGGTATTAATCTACAAAAGGATATTTATACGATAATAACGGAAACCGACTTAAAACAGTGTCTGGAGTTCTCTGTGACTTCCCTTTGTCGCATACAAAATCCAGTTAATCACCTTATCAGTGACAACGACCTTTGTGAGGTGAATCAGCAAACAAATCAATGCAAGACTACACTCAAATCATGTAGTAATGAATGGATTAAAATGAACAATGTTAATTCATTTGTTTATTTTTGCTGTCACGAGTGTCAGGTGCGAATATTATGCAAGGATCAAGTTACCGTTAAACAGCTGGTGCACTCGGGCATTATCAACCTCGGTCAAGGCTGCATGATGAAAACAAACAACTTTACAATTTACTCACATAAAGACATGAGCAGTAAAGTAAAGATTTCATCACCCGTTACCAACTTAGTATACATTTCACCTATTAATAATTTATTTAACTTCTCAGTACCTGTTCAGTCACAAGTTTCAAACGCATCCGAAGTATCAGAAACACAGCTACAGATCGAGGAAATACAAAACAAAATTCGATACATGAAAGAAAACCAAGAACAGTTTGAAAACATTTCATACAAGCATGACTTCCATCACTACACGGCAATATACGCAGTAGCAGGTTTTGTGGTGATACTCGTCGGACTCGTTGGTTGGAGGTGGAGGCGAGGACGCGCGGCGCGCGTACCTTCACCTAGCAGGGAGGAGACGGCGCACCCAACGATGGAACTGGTGGTCAACCACGAATGTTCCAGTACTAGTGATCAGTGTCAAAACGTAGTGCAAGGTTTTCAAAAATCGGGAAGTGGACGGAAATCTAAGCGTGACAGAGGCACGTCGCCTTTTGTGAAAAAAGCTGTGTTCAAAGTGGGTGAGCAATTGGTGTAGTGTAGTGTATTAATAATAACAACGAATTATTAGAGACTATAAGTTTATCACCCTCTTAGCAATTAAGGACCTAGTGATTCACCTTGTATCATAATCATATATCATAAAACCATCACACATCAAACATTTCACTTCTTTTGTTGCCCGGGAATATGTACGGGCCAATGACCGTACATTTGGCGCGGTCAGCATTTTACGTTAACATCGTCGATTAATTACATTTATAAATTAGTGCACTTTCAACAGTCACAGGGTGTACTCACTAGCATATCATTTACATTATATCATTAGATTAATAAGTCATTTCGTGTGCAACAATAAATAGTATCATTTCAAGAAACGTCTATCATTCAACAAGCTGTGTACGCGACCCGTACAACTTAGCGGGTTAGTTGTTTGCTAATGTAGTTACAAGTTGGTGTATGTGAATATTGGACTCAAAGCCTTAACTACCGCTTATACTTAGTATCGACTGAACTATTGGCCTAGGCGTTTAAGCGGTCACCACCACGTTGTGGGTTCAAATCCCAAATGGGACAACATTTTGCATGATCTAAAAATTTTCGTTTTTATTCAGGGTGTTCTTTATTTGTATGTTTGTAAAGTCCCCAGCGACACAGGATTTATGCCTAATACGCGATAGTCTTTAAAAAAAAGAAAAGTATAATGAGGACGATCTGTTGAAGAAGACTAAATGTATATTACATTATGATCTTTATTTGGTATATTTAAAGAATTCACTGACCGGGCTCTGTGGTGTGCCAATAGAGAGCCCTATGTCCAGCGGTGAACTGCAACGGGCTGATGATAATGATAAAAGAATTATATGTTATGAGTTATTAGGAGTTTGCTTCTTGATCACTTCATACGTAATTGTTTAGAAATATTAGAATAAAAAAATGATCTAATTATTTTATTATCTTAACTAATGTTGCTCAAAGATCATTGTATTTATATTTTTGTACTGAGATAGATCAAAGTATATATACTGTACACCACCACCTTATTAACTAATTGCTACACAAATTATGTTTGCTATTATGTTTAATGGCAAACATATATATGTGTACAAAAATTTTCTTCAGGTAGTAATAATATTACTACCCTTTTTTATATTATAAAGAAGGGGTCGTAAGTTGTTTACTATATAGGTAGATAAAAGATGATACGTAAATATTAAATACATAGCCAGGCGGAAAGTCAAAGAAAAGAAAGTCAAGGGCTTCCAAAATTTGGGTAAAATTCGACTCGAACTTCTAAGCAACATGCATAATACAGGTGGATAGTTACATCACTGAAGGATTTAATAGGTACTTTCTGTATGAGAGACGTAGCATTTGGACGAACATGATTATAATATTGTACGTCTAACCTATCTCAAAAAGGTAAAAACGTTTAATATTCCGTCAGGGAATTCTTTTGAATATATTTGAGACCCTTTATTCGAAGCGGCTATTTTACAAAATTACCAGACTTACTATCCGCAAAACACACCTTTTTTTGCACTTAATAATACATTTTTTTCCAGCCTTTTTCAATTTGATGGATGGGGATTTATTTAATATTCTATCATATTTTAATCAAATTAAACTATCAACTATTCGTTAACTAGCCATGAACCACATCCGTGGAAAAAAAGTAAAATAATACAAAAACAGTTTAACACAGTACCTAAAGTCTGTCTGTTACACTTTCACGCCTAAACCACTGAACCGATTTTGATGAAATTTGGTATGAAGATAGAACTGAACTTGGGAAAGGACATAGGCTACTTTTTACCGCGATAACCAACATACACGCGGGCAGAGCCGCGGGCGAAAGCTAGTGTGTCATGTGTCATTAAAAGGCTGCAGTTTTAGAGAACGATCAATATAAATTTTTCGCTTTCCTTGAGTTTATGTAACTATATTAATTATTTTAGGAATATATCAACAGCACTCGAAAAGGGTACCTCGACAACGAAACAACGTATTGCAATACCAGCTAACGAAAATACTCTGAACTACGAAGGAAAATACCTATAGCAAACTACATAAGAGAATAGAACTGCAAAGAGAATGTAACAGAACTTTTATTAACTCGTCTGACCAACGTGGTAATAGAAAACAAACATCATATCTAATGAGATGATGATGAATCTAAAAGAATGCCAAGAACACAAAGTTCTGTTCATTTACTTTGAATTAATACTATTATATAAAGTAGTAAAGTCCTATACTAACCGGATAGTTCAGTAATAAATAAACCATTAGATCTCGAACGTGAAGAACCAAGTAAGAGAACTTGATTGAATATTCAATCTCATTCATATATTTGTTCTTGAGCGACATTCATTGTTCATTGAATCAAGTATAATTTCATTAGAACGATCACTCTACTGTGCTATCATTATAAAATGAAAAGGTATAAGTAGCCTTTAAAAATTTTTTTTGTCAAACTTCTAAGTTCACAAATTTACAAATAATTATGAAATTATGTTTTAGGTTTTTAAAGTTTTTAGTAACACTTAATGTAAATTTTTTACATCCATTTTAAAAAACTATTTAAGTTACAAGAGTGAACATATACCTATTTCTACATTTTGATTTACAGGTACTGGATAATTAGAATAAATGAAACAATGAAGGCTGAGCGCATGTCGAATGGGTCATCAACGCTGACATTGACAGATGAGCTTCGTTGGTATTGATTGGAGAATCATTTGATAGTCCAATCAGATATAATTAAGATTTAAAAAACTCCTATTTGTTTGGCTGCAATTTTATCGTAAGATACTAGTAATAAAGATCGAATCAAGTAGCGTGTAATTAAAGAGGTTTATGTCGTGTGGCTGTGAAATGTTATGAATTATGATGATAATTAGATTTTTACCTGGTGATCTAATTCTAGGCATTCAACCTGTTCAATGTTCCATAATAGACTTATTAAGTACACTTCTTAAAGTATAATCATTAAACAGAAAAGCCTGTGAACTGCTCCTAACGTATCAAATAAAGTTTTCGACTGAGAAGATTTAGGAAAACTTTTACTTGAGACCGACGTTTGTTCCATACGGCGACGAAAAATTATATGAAGTACTTTATGAGTTTCTCTCCAGCTTAGAAGTTCTTATAAATATATGGAATATTATTCAGGACAAGGTGTTGCCACGCGGAAAATATTAATTCAATTACGAGTACAAAATTGAGCTTGTTTTTTTTAAATTTTATATTGATGTGAAATTTGAATGTCATTTTGTGAATTGATAATGTCAATCTGATCAGCACTGTATCCCCTTATTATAAACAGTAGAAATATGCACAAGGAGAAAAAATCTTAAGGTAGATTGAAGGGTTGAATATCACGTGAATTTGTGGATTGTTAATTTATAAGACTTGGTAGTATAAATGTTTATTAATTTTCAAACTCAGTACCTAGGATCTACGATCGATGCTTAAGATAATATAATTTTGACAATTTCTTAAAAGGTTCCCAATCTCTAAGGTCTAAATTTTAGGTTATATTAGTTTTGTACATAGAGGGTGTAGCCTCTAAATACGCGTTGACTCCAGGTTAAAATTATAAGAAGGTCTTTAATCAGGTCCTTGATATATAACAAGTACATACTTACTGTTTGATTAATTTAAGCCTTCGATACATTATAATATGGAGTCCGTCCCAAACTCATTATTTCCTAAGAGAGACACGGTGTACTCATCCCACTTCTTAGTTCCTTATTCTCATTTTTATATAAAGGATGTTTCTAAATTAAATATTCCTAAATGCTTTTAGAAGTCCTTTTTCCAGTGACCGTTCTAGTAAGTTATATAAAGTAATATATTTTGACGATTCTTTGTTTTATGTTTTTGAATTTAATCTATCTGAAACCCAAAAGCTTTGTTTGTTTGAACGCGCTAATCTCAGGAAGTCCTTGCCTTATTTGTAAAATTCTTTCAGTGTTAGATAACTAAGTTTTTGAGGAAGCCTATGTAGGCTATGTATAATTACGCTAGAGTATCAGTTAAAACAATTGCAAAAACGGGGAAAAATTAAAAAACTATTTCTTACTTGAATTATGTCTTCTAGATTCTATACACTTTCATAAACTAGTTGGCAAAATTAAATACACTTCATCTACGTAAGAGTTGTAATTTTCAAAACTTTTACTAAGAAACACCCTATAGACATTTGTTTTAGAGAAAGGTTAAACTTTGGTCCCAGATTACCGTGCAAGTAAACGGTTGACGCTGAAATTAACACCCTCCTAGAGAATAATTAGACAAAAGTTATCTTGATTAGCCGTGCCTTCACTTGATTCTGCGGTTTGGGTTAAACTTTAGACGATATCCCAAAGGACTTGGTTTAATCTTGAACTATTTTTCTGAACATGGTTCGTGAATTATTGAAGCAATTTCTTGGTGTACGATGTAATTTGGGTGTCAAACTTATAAAGTAATGTATTTTAAATAATTATTTTTGTCTTCCTAGCCTTTATTCCCAAATTGGGGTCAGCTACTAGTTCAACCGGTTTTACCTGAATTTCAGTTTTTCCACGGAGCGACAGGCATTGGACTAAGGGAGAACTGAAATTCGAAGATTGAACTAGTTGTTATTATATTTGAGGGCACTAACTTGCCAATAGCGATTGCCATAGATGTTCATGACAACCGGGACCGACGGCTTTACGTGCTCTCCGAGGCACGGGCGTGAATCACCGCCAAACTTCCAAACTCCGGGCGGCTATTAATTATTTTTAAGTAACTAAGTATAATATTTTTTCTATTGAACAGATGCCGTGGGAGTGTATACGGTCACCTTGCTGGTTCTCATTGCTGAGTGTTCAGTCCCCCTAGTCAAGTTACAAACGTTTTTCGTTTTATATTGTCTATTCTCTTGTTTGATTGGATAATATTTTATTTTGATCACGTTACTAAGTGACATCTCGATTCAGTTACCAAAAGTACCTACATGCCAGCGAGCTTTGAGCGGATTAAACATTAATACTTTTTATGTGTATTTGCGAAATCGTCTATTTCTTCGGAAGGATACGAAAAGGTGTTGTACTGATGCACAATCGTAACTAGTGGCGAGTGTTTTCCCAATGGTGTTTTGAATAATGGGCGAGGGTGGCAAGGGAATCTCGAAGAAACCTTGATACATAGAGTCTCCTTGATATAGACTGTTCGGATCTACTGGGAGGTTATCCCTCCCAGTAGATCCGAACAGTCTATAGCATAATAATGTTATAGTCTGACTGTTCTTAATTAAGCAATTGATTTTCGATGTGACATTAGGTAAGTAAGAATGAAATAATTTAGTCTTTTTTCATAGGACCAACAATGTCTCAGCTTAAAACGAAAAGCTAGGTGACAAAGGAGTCTCTTCTGGACCCCTTCGATTCTATCGATGTGCACTTGGTATGAGGGATTTCAATCTGTCCTACATTATTCTAATTGGCTTCGTACATATTAATATCGTATAATTGTAAATTAGTGCATGGTTTCTTAAATTCTTTGGTTGACCGCAATACGAATCCAAGAGTCCGATAATGTTATTTAGCTTTTCTCGAGGAATGCAACTATGTACTGCATTCTATTTATAACTACATTTTCAGATAAAAACATTCTCGTATAAGTGCTGTTGACACGGTATTCACGCACGTGATCAGAGGGCTGTACCAGCTACACATCACGTGGGCTATTTACAGGTTAACCCTGACACGCTTGTGCGTGTTTATGAATTTTGCGAGTTAAATTGTCCGTAATCCATTACGGACAATTTAACACACCAGTGTTCAGGTGTTTATATCTGGGTTTACGACGTGTTTATTATTGTAACACTTGTCTAGTTTGTTTGGACACTACAGTTATGAATGTTATAAGTTCAAGACTTGTTCTATTTTTATATCTATATAAATATATTTTAATTGTTTTTTGTATTAGTGTAGGGATGGAATAACGTTTCCGACTAGGGTTGCAAACTATACCGCGAAACTTTGAAAAGATCCCTCTTTTCTCCTTATAAAGAAACATTGAAACATATTGACAATACACACCCACCTTATATAATGTCTAACAGTGAACCTTCACACTCGTGTTTATAAATTATGTGTTAATTATGAGCCAAGTAAACCTAGTTCATAACAATACAATTGAGGTGACTAATGTAGAGAGGGGTAGGTGTTTCAGGCATCCTGAAAATTTGTCTGATATCTTGATATGTAATGTCTTTCTACCCTAATACAGAATTGTAATCTTGGCTGGAGGATAACGGTCATTAAACAACCCTTATATCTTAAAACAAATAAAAATATTGATGCAAAAAATATATTTGAGGCAACTTTTAAAGTAAATGTATGTAATCAAAAATAAAATTAAGCAAACAAGGCCATTTGCGCGGGATTTTAACATTGCAAGATGCTTTATTGTAAGCAAGATACTTTCAATACTGTGTTGCAAATAAATAAAAAAAAAGAAATTTGAAGCAAGTTGCAATTTTTACAGGTTTAATATTTGGTGTTCCTCGAACTCTTTTTTTTCAGTCACCCAAAATGTGGAGACTTTGAAATAAAAAACCACTATTCATGTGCAGGTATTTTTATATTTTTGTTTCTAATGCCATTGTTTTTCTAATTATTTACTGAATGCCATTCTCCATTTACTTCATCAAACAGCTTATTAACTGCTGTATGCTCAAGCTTATTCCAAATTTAAAAGTAATTTTAGTGAGTTGAAGTGAGCTAAATCCAATACGTGTGTGCAACTTCGATGAAAGATGAAGTATTTACGCCACCTTGTAAGGTACAATGTGGTGGTTAGGAAGTACCTAGAAATGTCAAACACATCCCCATCTGATTAGAAAGGAAATCATTATTACAATGGTTGTATTGAGCTTAAGATAATTATTTCCTGACAAGAATTTAGCTTTGAGTTGATGAACTGCGAAGATAGGTAATAAAATGAACGATTGAAATGGAGATGAAGACTGCAATTATACGTATATTATAGGAGCCATGGTAAAATTCTCTTTATAATAACCGACAGACACCGACGGCAAATGTTAGTAATGAATAATCTAGACAAACAAACAGCTTAACCGGGGAAGTACTACCCTCACACAGAAGATCAACCTAAAGATTATATTCGTGATGTAGTATTTTGTAGATGAGTGTGAGATCGGAGGCCCAATAGTGCAGTACCATGTCACTATGGCGCCAAAGGTCAATTATATGCTGAATTGTCTGCACTCACAATGAGGATGGTGACCCCTACTCCTGGATTCTGCTTATGCTTTCCATCAGGCGAAGTAGTTACTTGGGTAGACCTAAACAAAATATATATATAGGTATATATGTATATACCGCACAATTTTGTCTTTACCAAGTCATCTGAATTGTTATTTTTTGCTGAATTAGCAACAGTAAAAAATAAAAAATGCTTTGTCCCTTACAGTTTATGTATAGAATATTAAAATCGCATTATACCTTACAAGCTCCAACCAACAGCAAACTTAACTATTAGCTGTCCTTTGTCCCCAGCGACTTAATTAAAAAAAGTAAATGCTGCATAGCATAAGTACAAAGGAATTGTTCTTGTAAAACAAATCTTGTAAAAGCCAACGTACCTGAATAAATAAAGTTTTACAAAGAAAGATCTAATGAAATATGTTACCACGAAAATACCTTTGTATTTTTTATGCAAATGAAACTCCCTTAAGTAAGATTTTATCTATGCTATCTTGTTCGTTTCAGGAAGTAAAAACAAACACGACGTTTACTTAGGTACTTGTTAATGGAATTAAAATTCAATCTGTCTATTGTAGTTTCTTCATAAAAACCTTAAGAGGTTTTTTGTTTAATCAAATACATAAATATTTCGCACAAGTTTACACAGTGCCATCTAGTTTCAAACTAAGCAAATTCTAGGAGATGATCTTTTCTAAGATATACTATACTCGAGCCTTCAGCCCCTTGCTATAGACTCACATGACACGGAACTCGGTGTTGTTGGTTCGATTCCGACATACCACAGGACCGAGATGTGTGAGATAGGTCATCAACAGATAAAGACAAACCAAACTCTTTTGGTATTGTTCATCAGCATGTCTTTTTTAGGGTTCCAAAGTTTATGACTTCGAACCCTTATAGATTCGTCATGTCCGTCCGTACGTCCTCGACTTACCGTCCAAACGGTAAGTGCTAGAAAGATGAAACTTTGCATAAATATGTATTATAATTACGTCGACAGTGCTATAATAAAATTATAATTTTTTTTTATTTGGGGTACCACCCCTATACGTAAAGTGGGGACACGTAAAATGAAAACTATAACGGATTAAATGACTTTGTTAGTTCAGGAGTTATAGAGGCTCAACTTCTACAATGTGCTTATTTGTAAACGTCATACAAAATTAACGCATTAATACGTAAACAGAACTATTATCCATTGGATACGATTTTCAATCCACGTACCATTATGGGTGACTGAGGAACCCTTTCCTGTGCGTGGCCTGACACGCACTTGGCCGATTTTTTAAATCTAAGATAGTCATAGAAACTTCAAATATTTCATTTAAAATTACTGAATAACATTACATAAAACATTTATTTACATTTTCGTATGGATAAACAAATATATTATTGCACTAATTATATGGTGCTACTCTATGGGGGCTGCTAACGCCGCATTTGCACTATGCTCTGTGCGTATTGCTTACTGCAATAAAATTTCTGAAGCATCTACGGCATCCGTCGATCATCAGCAAATATAATCCGCAAATAGTATTTAAAGTATTTAGAAATGGGATGATTGTTCGTTAGGATTAACATCATAAGCTTTTATAAAAATAATTTTGGAATTATTAGAAGTAACTATTAAAATAAATTCTACTGCTTCATGAAATAGTGTTTCGCTATTTTACAGACTACTGAGTTTTTAAAACTATATTAAATGTAAATGAGTTGTATTATGTCAGCTGATGAAGTGGTGGCTGGATGACATTTTTTGACTGTTTGTATTTTTATTTTGCTTGATTTTCTAAGTTTTTCAAGAAATAAATAATACAGGTCTGAAAACCGATACCGATAAAAAATAAGTCTATTCGAACACCTATTATAAATTCTGGCAGAACAATTTCAAAAGAATAATTTTCTAGGTAGAAGTTTATGAAAAGTTAAGATTATCCAAAGTCATTACAAAATCAAAGCCTTTCAATTTCAAGTTAGAAAGTTAGTAAAGTAATTTATCTCTAGTATACACCCCTTTATTGTCAGTGATAGAAAACTCTTTGAGACGCAGTCACTAATTCGTTGCTGAATAAAAGAGAACTTATTTGTTATCAATCACTAAAATAACTAAGTTTGAAAAATGAGAAAATGATTTGAAATATAGTGACAAGCATAGAACTGATCATGCTTCGATAGTTTGGCCACTCTCGTTTCCGAGACGAACCGCCTTGGGCTGCGAGCACAACAGTCGCACACTACACACCCTTGCCAAAGCACCTCGCTTCGAGCGGAAAAGGTCGATTTGCAGGGATCAGTGCGTGGAGAGCCGGATATACATTTAATATACTTGAAATCTTTCATTTTATATCCATATTGCTGAGGTAGGAATAAAAAATCAAACCCAACCCCTCTACTTTTTATTTTTATGACTCGGAACCCTTACAGATTCGTCATGTCCGTCTGTCCGTCCGTCCGTCCGTCCGTCCGTCCTCGACTTACCGTCCAAACGGTAAGTGCTAGAAAGATGAAACTTTGCATGAATATGTGTTGTAAGTACGTCGACAAAGTGCTACAATAAAATTATGAAAATTTTTCATTTGGGGTACCTTCCCTACACGTAAAGTGGGGATGATATTTTTTTCTCGCGGCTACCCCATCATGTGGGGTATCATTAGATAAGTCTTTTAAAAAAAATAAAGGGTTTCTAAGAATAGTTTTTGATTTAGGTATCCGTTTGCGAGACATTACACTTTTTTGTGAAAACAGGTCGTCGTCGACCTCTAAAAGCTAAACGGCTGGCTCAAAAACTCTGGAAAAATTCGTGATGGTGTTCCATGTAATGAACTTTGAAGGATATAACGGATTACTTAGATAGACTTTGTTAGTTCAGGAGTTATAGAGGCTTAACTTGTAAAATGCGCTCACTTGGAAAACGTCATACTAAATTAACGCATTAATAAGTAAACATAACAATTATCTATTGGATACGATTTTAAGTCCATTATGGGTGACTGAGGAACCCTTTCTGTGCGTGGCCTGACACGCACTTGGCCGATTTTTTTATTTGCGGGCGCTATTTTGAACATTGATGTAGCCTATGTAGTACCATAGTTCTGACAAATTCAATGACACCTCATATGTCAAAATCCGTTCAGCCGTTTGGATTGTAGGGCGTGCCAAAGAAATGGACATACATGCATACATACATACACTCGAAAAACATTCCCCTTCTTCTGACGCAGTCGGCTGATAAAAATACTAAAAGTGTTGCAAAACACGGGTAATAACGCGAGATGCAACTAGTATAAAATAAAACACAACTAAATCTCCTTCTTTTTTGCAATCGGCAAAGAGCGTTTTTAGCACAGTTGCTATGAACAAAACGCGTTAAAGCAAATTGGGGTTTTATCGTTTAGTGCGCAGTAAAAGGTAAGTAAAGACCCTCACGCCTAACAAGGGCTCTTCTAACGACCAATGAATTAAAGGAAGTCATAATTTCGGAGCTTAAGTTGCCTGTGATTATTTAATATTTTAAATAACGATATAATTAAGAAGAGACCCAGACAAGCAGTATGCACAATGTAATTGTAGGTAAAAAAGTAAAGTATCAAAATATGTAACGTTACTTAAGTTTTATATTTTTTAGTTATTCACACTGCCTGCAATATGGCATTATCTCATATCTGCCAGTCAATCTTGAGTTGGTTCAGAAAGGGACAAGGCCGGTGCTGAGGATGAAAATATAAATAAATATTTATGTAATATGAATATATATAATAAACATAAATACAATAATATTTAAGTTGACGATGTCATGACGATCTTTTTGTTACATCATCATCGCTTCCATGGCGGTCCTCTATCGCCTTTACCATGGTCAGTGTTCGGAAGAGTTTCCAACTACCTCCTTCTCCCTTCCTTTACAGGACAACACGTGCTGGACTTGGAAGTCACCGCTTCAGAGTGGAGGAAATACGCACTAGAACGAAGCGGTTCGGCTCTTCCTTCTTATGCCTAGCAGACAAAAGCTGGAACTCGCTACCAGCTCACGTGTTTACTTCCCACTATGATCCCGGGTCCTTTTAGCGGGGCGTGAAAAAGCATCTCACTAAGCCGCATAGTGTAGGCCGCCATACTTTACTGTCTGCATTCGCAGCAATGATGTGTGGTTTCTCCCACTCTTGGATTCTGCTCATGCTTTCCATCAGGCGGGGTAGAGCCACTTAGGTTGGCTATATATAAAAAAACAATATTGATAAACATCGAAAAGAAGAGAGGAGATTAGAAGTTAATTTCAGTATTCTTATGAAACTGTCTCTAGTAAATCGTAGCTAAGCGATAAACAAGTCGTAGGTAATGCAAATTTAAGCAATTATAAAGATCAGTCTTTGACCTATGACTGCGATGGGTGACCGTTTCTTAACGTATTGAAATCTTCGGCAATTGTTACTAGTTGTTGGCAGTTAGTTGGGTAGCTCTGTACAACTTCGATATTGTCTGGCAGTAGTAGTGTGGATAACTGATTGCTGTCGCTCCATGTAAAGCAAAAAAAAAGATCCCAGTTTGTGAAAATGGCTCTGAAGAAGATTATTTTAGTATTTTATTTTTGAAAAAACTGCCGTGTTGATCTAGTGGTTAGCGTATGCGGCTGCTGATCAAGAGGTCTCAAGTTCGATTCTCGGGTCGGATCAAACATTTGTATGTATTTTCTATATATAGTATGTATTTACAAAAAAAAGTATGTTTATGTATTTATATCAGTTGTTGAGTACCCTTAATACAAGCACTACTTAGTTTGGGACTAGATGATGTTGTGTAAGATGTCCGAAATATTTGATCACTAGGCCAGCGGGACATTAAGGGTTGTCGATTTTGATTTTGAATTTGAGTTAAAAATAATAGTGTGTAATGTTTTTGTTCTAGATTATTTACACAAAGTCTTAAGAAATTTTTGAAAACTGCAAATAATTATCCCTGAAAAATCTGAGTCATTCAGATTATTATTGATAGAATTCAATTTAATGAAAAGGCCAGTCTTTTAGTTTATACTCTTTATGCTATTTGGAAAAATGTTTAAAAAAGTACGTTTTTCATCTTCATCAAATTTCTTTATAAACTCGGCAAGATACGAAAAATTCCCTTAATATTCGTTCCTCGTGTACGATAATTACTTCAATCCGCCTTTGAGACTCCCCATCAGGGCTGGATTTACCATAGAAGCTGAAAAAGCTGCAGCTTGGGGCGGCAAAATGGAAAGTGGTACAGTAAAAAGTAAGGTTGCGGACACACAACTGTTTTTATTTATTTAAAAGACCATACTCGCAATAGGAGTATAAATCCTATGTCGCGGGGGCTTTACAAACATACATAAAACGAACACAGAGAACACCCAGAGAATTTGTGAATAACACACAGTGTTTTCCCATGCGGAACCCATGACACAGTAGAATGCAGCGTGGCGACCACTTAAAATACTTTTTTTTTTTGACGTGTGGAAACCCCCTCGGACCGTTACCCTACCGGAGTTTGCAAAGGGGCTGCATGTCGGCATCGAACAGACTAAAACCACATGACGTGCCACTCTGCACCTGAAATAGCAGGGGTTACACCCTCTGAACCCCTCCCAGTGCCTCCCCTCACTGAAGCGGGTGCTATCAATCGCGCGATATCCTCTGGGGTCACCAGAGGTGTGCCGTATTTTGGGCGGTCAGAGCCGCCGCCCACACCGGTGCACCGTACATTGCCATAGACCAGACAACTCCCGCGTACAGTTGTCTCATCGCGACATTGGCTCCACCCAAATTGGGCAAAAGTCGTCCAAGTGTGGACACAGTGTCGACCAGCTTCGGAGCAAGCTGTCGGAAGTGCTCGTCGAAGAGCCAACTACCGTTAAGCATCAGGCCCAGATAATTCATCTTGGCCCGGACCAGTACAAGTGCCGAGTTGACCACAATAGAGGCGCCAGGGAGTGACCTAAGTCGGGGCCTATGGAACCAAAGAGCGTTCGTCTTATCCAGGGCCGCCAGTAATACGTAGTCGTATACCATGTTCCATAGGAGTTTTCCGAGGACTGACCCTGCAAAACACGACTAGGCCCGATGTCTCAAAACACTATCTTGGCACTCGTACATGACGGTACGCTCGTCTAAGTAGTCTGCCACTACCCGCCTCAGGTACTCGGGCACTCCGTGATAGAGGAGTGTTTCTCTGTTGCAGCTAAATGGCAGACTATGCATTGGCGATGTCCATAGACACCGCCAACAGCACGCCGCCACTGCTTGCTGCCTCTTGGGTCACGGCTCTCAGGGGCAATATGGCATGGAGCGTTGAACGCCCTTCCCAAAATCCGAATTGATTGTCCGACAAATCGGGGCCCGCCTCACATAGGTGCCGGACGATGCGCGCAGAGAGCACCCTCTCAAACAGCTTACCCAAATCGTCCAGCAACACGATGGACCTAGGTCACGACCTATAGGCCGTCCTGTCTTCTGGAGTTTGACCAGCTTTCCGCTCTTCCAGCTCTCTCTGGGAAGCGTCCGGACGGCATGCTAGCGTCCAACACCTCTCTGAGGCGGACCGACCTATGGACGACCGACAAATTCTGCTTAGTTTGGGACTAGATGACATTGTGTGTGAGATGTACAAAATATTTATTTATTATTATTAACTTCAATGCGAAATTGTTTTTATAATTTGTGTTAAATTAAGTTTAATTAAAATCAGTTGATCGAGTGTTGCGGAGTACCTCAGGGCTCTGTATTGAGCCAATTGGATGGAACCACGCGTACGATGCGGTTCTTCACATCAGTCTGCCCTCTGGCCTAAGTGTCGTCTGCTTTACCGGGTTCGAAGGGTAGTTGGGGCGTTACATCGTCTGCTGCCCGATCTCGGGGACCAAGAGAAAAAGTTCGATGCCTCTACATGAACTTGGAGGGCACGGCTCAAAACATAGGACTGTGCCAGCCAACGTTGAAGCCGTTCTGCCAAGCGTCGAAGCTTGGATAGAGAGGACCGACTGTGTCACCTTACCGATTGACACAGATACTCACCGCACATTGTTGTTTCCGTGATTATCAGAATCGAATCGAATCGAATGAACATGAGGTTACGGCACAATGCCACCACTGCGGGTCCGACCGGGTCTCCGCCCAGCACACGCTGGAAGAGTGCCCTGCGTGGGAGTAGGAGCGTCGAAACCTGGTCTCCTTCTGTGACAACGTAATTCTTCAGAAGGAGACCACAGAGCGGGATTGGGAAAGGGCCATAAAGCCGGCGAAGGTGACGCGGTAGAGGCAGCTAGTCCCCAATCGTTGCCTAAGGGTCGTTGTGGCCACATCTTGGGGAAATGTGACTACTGCAAGCGACCCGAGCAGTAGACACCCCGGTGCGGCTGGAGGGTGTCGTCTGGGGCGGGTCGGTGTAACGCCTTTTGCGGTGTAAAACGGCGAGAGGCACGATATCATCCTGTCCAAAGCGTAATTTATTGATTACCCTGAGATGTGCCCCAGTCATAGGGTAAGGCAGGGGGGACTCCAGAAGTTACTGATGCGTTCCTGGAGCTCCTCTCGTGCCGAAGTAGGCCGCCGCGGGGTTTAGTGGGTAGACCGGTTCGCCGGGAGTCCCACACACGCCCTCTGTCTCCCCCACGGAGGGTATGGTGCGAAAAGCATTCCCCGCGAATAAAAAAAAGGGGGAAGGTTTAGCAATATCGGGCCTTACTTACCTATCTTTCTTAGCCTTGGTAGGCTTATAAGTAGTGCAGTAAAAACCAAGCTTTGCTTTACTGAAAAAAAAGTTGTAAAAGTTATTTGGTAACTAGATTATTTCCTAAAGAAAGGAATTAAATTTAGTAGTATTTTAGTAAACAGTGTATTTTTAAAATTTTAGGACTCAGTAGGGGCGGCAAAAATGTTAAAGCTTTGGGGAAAATTCAAATGTGCAAATCCAGCACTGCTCCCCATTATTCGCATAGTCTGAGTACGGTAAAGAACTTTCTTTTCACTGGTAAATTTTAACTTTTAGTGTACATGACTCAACAAATTTTATTAAATTTTCAGCTATCCTTTTTTTGTCTGTAAAGTGTTTCGTACTTTACTAGTAAAAATATTTGTCGAAAGTCGAAGAGAATAAACACTACTTTTCATTATACCAATATCAAGAAATTAATAAGTTTCTTCAAGTTAAAACCTTTTAACCTACCTTTTAAATATAGTTACTACTAGCTTTCCGCCCGCGGCTTCGCCCGCGTGGAATTCGTTTATATCGCGCGACACGGTATGGGTAGATTAAACAATCTTACATGATTTTATGTTTGATAATAAGGAACTTTGACATAAACTTTCGTCCCCTATTTCAAACCCTTCTACCTTTATTTTCGCAATAAAAAGTATCCTAAGTCCTTTCCCAAGTTCAGTTCTATCTTCATACCAAATAATATTAAAATTGGTTCAGTGGTTTAGATGAAAGCGTAACAGACAGACAGACAGACAGAGTTACTTTCGCATTTATAATATTAGTAGGGATTACACCATCGGAAAGTAGAGATTTCATCAAACAGAAAACACATCAATTTTTTGAAAAGAGTAGATACTTTGACGGGTGAATTTTCGCTAGTAAGTCAAAATAGGGTGAAAAAATTAAATATTTCAAATCAAAAAAATTACAGTGTTTAAATAAAAAATCGGCCAAGTGCGTGTCAGGCCACGCACAGGAATGGGTTCCTCAATCACCCATAATGGTACGTGGATTAGAAATTGTATCCAATGGATAATTGTTATGTTTACGTATTAATGCGTTAATTTTGTATGACGTTTTCCAAGTAAGCACATTGTAGAAGTTAAGCCTCTGTAACTCCTGAACTAACAAAGTCATCTAATTCGTTATAGTTTTCATTTAAAGTTCATTATATGGACCACTATCACGAATTTTTCCAGATTTTTGAGCCAGCCGTTTAGCTTTTAGAGGGGAAGGATGCCCGGTTTTACAAAAAGGTGGCCTTTAAAGTGGAATTTCTCGCAAACAGATTTCTAAATCAAAAAATCGTCTTAACAACCCTTTAATGTTTTTAAAAGACCTATATAATGATACCCCACATGATGGGGTAGCCGCGAGAAAAAAAAACATCCACATTTTACATGTCGGGGAGGTACCCTATATAAAAATATTTTTCATAATTTTATTGCAGCACTTTGTCGACGTAATTACAATACATATTCATGCAAAGTTGCATCTTTCTAGCACTTACAGTTTGGATGGTAAGTCGAGGACGGACGGACGGACGGACAGACGGACATGACGAATCTATAAGGGTTCGAAGTCATAAACTTGGGAACCCTAAAAAGTTGTAGATCTTTTAATTACCTACAACTTTGCCATTTAACTTTTTTCCATAGGACTTGTAGTTTTGCCGGAAATTGAGATAAACCGTTTTTTACCCTTTCACATTCCTAGCCTTATTCCCAATTTACCCTTTGTTTTATATATTTAGCCATTCAAAGTGAGTCTACCCTGCCTGATGGAAAGCATGAGCAGAATCCAAGAGTCGGGGCTACCACACTTGCTGCGAATGCAGACAATAATGTATGGCGGCCCACACTATGGCGGCTTAGTGAGATGCTTTTTCACGCCCCGTCCGAGGAGGATCCGAAAACCTCCCCCCCCCCCTACCCGACCACCCTCAGATCGCAGATCGCCCGTAAATTATTTTTCCTTTCATTTTTATAATATTCTCCTCCTTTTTCAATGGGTTTCATCGTACTATAGTTTTGTTTTCAAATGTTATCTACCCTGCTCTACTGGTCTTTATGTCATTTACAAACTATTATTATGGTTGCCATGCAAGTGTGTTATGCCTAGCAACCTGTGAAGTTTTGACAGGAGATAAACAGTGATACATTTTGACATCTACGATTTATGTATTTTATAATCACCTAGGTAAAAAGGTAAAAACCTTTGTATCTCGATTATTGCAGTAAAAAGTAGCCTATGTCCTTTCCAAAGTTCAGTTCTATCTTCATACCAAATTTCATCAAAATCGGTTCCGTGGTTTAGGCGTGAAAGCGTAACAGACAGACAGACAGAGTTACTTTCGCATTTATAATATTAGTATGGATTATAAATAGAGGTAGGGAATATGGAAAACGTTGGCAACATTATCATATAGTGTTAATAGTGATAATAACGAAACACTTGACAATATTATGAGTTTATGTCATCAGCTGTTTTAATGTCAATGTCAAAATGATACCATTTCTAAATTTGTTCTAATTTTATTTATTCTACACAATCTACACATTAATTTATTACTTCAAGCTATGGATTACACAATCACAAAATATTAGTAATTAATCTGTGAATGACTGTTCAATGTGATATTAGTCTTATTGTAACCATCATAGACCTCAGACATGGGTGAAAGTAGCAAAGCTTCTCTTCGAATAGACTGGTTCGACGGAACCCTCATAGAAGATGTAAGGCCTAATACCTCATCTACTACAGACTTCGCAGATGAAGAACAGCCAGAACCTAAAAAACCAGGTGAACCGAAATATACAGAAAAGAAACCTATAGGCTTTAAACGACTCCACGATATTTCCTTGTTACAACCTCCAATTTTAAATTTAGAAGTTGCCCATAGACCTGGGTTCTGGAATTTGTTTGATGAAAAAGAATTGAAAGGCGATTACATAGTATTAATAGTAAAAATACTGGCTAGTGTATACAAATCTTTAGAGCCTGGTGAAAACTCGAAACTTGTAAAAATGTTAAAAACCAGATTTCAAAATTCGAACTTTTTAGTGCATTTAAAAAATTACTTGGATGAATTACCTAGTGTTAGAATATCAGAAAAAAAGTTGAATTTTCAGTTATGGGATGATGCAGAGTCCTTCTATGTTAATGTGGCCAATTTATGTGAAGGTCTTATCTATTTTGATATCAAAAACAAAGAGTTTATAAAGGAGATATTAGATTTATTAGAAATAATAGAAGTGAGTGCTATTGGTGTTCGTGAAGAGCATACAGAAAGGTTTAGTGAAGAGTTATTTCTGAAAATTGAAACTTTAAAGTTGGAAGCAATGTCACTACTAAAAACTCAGGTTAGTTTTCTTATTCATTTACATTGTTTTAACAGCTAAGTTGAAAAAATATGTTTATAGCCACAACAAATCCTGTTTGTATGTTGATTACAAATGATAAGATTTGTATTACCTTACACACAAACACATTATATTATAATTGAAAATTAAATTACTAATTTAAAATACAACATATAACTAATGGAAGAAAGGGCTGTCTTGGAACAATTGTTATTACAATTAAACATAGAAGTATATGAGTTATATCACTTACTAGCTGACCTGGCTGACTTCGTACCGCCTCAATCGATAAATAGAAGACCTAAACTTTTGTATAGAATAAACTTAAACAAAAGGGATCCATAGTAAAGTAAAAAAAAATGCAATTCTTTTTATATATTTACCTTTGAAACCTTCTCTGGACCGCCACAAATAATTCAATACTAAAATTAGCCTAATCGGCCGAGCCGTTCTCGAGTTTTAGTGTGACTAACCAACAGCAATTCATTTTTATATATAAAGATATCACTTATTTAGTTCCCATAGCACAAGCTTTACTCAGTTTGAATATGGTTTTTCAGATTTTCGAAATATTACTATCAATTCATCATCATGAAAATAACATCATCCTCCTTTTCGAAGTAATTGAAAAAGCAAAAACTTTAAGGTGACTTGATAGGCTAGGATAGGCAAATCTTCAAACTCAAAAGTAATAACAGACTAATTGAAGTCCCAATACACAAAATGAATTTCTGTTACAGAGTACAAGTAAGTTGGCTGGCATTGGGCCAAAACAAAACGATGATAAGAATTATTTCAAGAATCTCAACATATTTCCTACACAAAACGACTTATTACTAGACAGTGAGGTTCCAATTGAACCGCACATAATTAACGGTGCCTACCCTAATGTGGAACATTATCTCGACATACAGTTTAAATTATTAAGAGAGGATTGCTTTGGACCTCTACGTGAAGGAATATGTTAGTAGAACTATATTTTTGTACACTATGGAAATATTGTACAATATTATAACTAGCTTATTTCACAGGTAAATATTTGGACAACCCTACTAAAAGAAGGCATGAGCATATCAGGTTAGTTTTTTTTATATAAATATTTAAGCCTACCAAAGTGACTCTACTCTGCCTGATGGAAAGCATGAGTAGAGTCCAGGAGCAGGGGTCACCATGCTCATTGTAAGGGTAGGTAATGTAGCATGGTAACCCATACTATGGCTGCCTGGTTAGATAATTCTGCATCATTCTCTCGGCCTTCGGAGGCCGGTAGAATGATGTAGAATAATTGGGCCTCTGGTCTCACACTCACCAACGAAATACGACAGCAAAAATGCTGTCATTATTTGGATGGCCTTCTGTGTGTGGGTATTACTGCCCCAGTCGAGCTGGCCCATTCGTGCTGAAATCTAAGCGTGGCTCAGTAGATTTACTACATTATTAATAGTAAAGGTTTAGTACTATTACTACCTGTTAATAGTAATTACCTGTTAATAGTACTAATCATTTATCCAAATTTTGAAATTTATTACCGTTATATAGAGCCTTGAGCTGAGCTAGCTTCTTACCTGTCTACTTACCATATCTCTCTCAGATGTGTGACTTTACTAAAGAAAAAAAAAAAATTTCAGAGTGTACCCAAAAGTTCGGATCCTCCGTAACTATGTAAGCAACAATAAAGTTGGACATTTAATAGACATAGCGTATCAGGAGAGAATTACTCATGGAACTATTAATACGAAGAGATATTCATACAACAAACAGCTTATGTTTGGATCTTTGTTGCTATTCACTTGTGATAACTTTGAGACGATTCTATGTGCAACTGTATTGGATTCTAATTTTGATTTACTGAGTGAGGGATATGTAAGTATTGCTTAAAAACAAAAATTTTGGCTTCTGAAATTTAACTCTTTGAAAATATCATTGTCAGCTTCAAAATTGACAAGATTCCCATTTGATGGTCACATAAAATTGCACGCAACATATAAAACAACTTGGAATTCACATGTAGTTTAAATTGCCAGAATCCTAGTTAGCATATCTAACAAGAATGATAATATATTTTTCTCTATCATCTTCCTTTTTAGGGTTCCGCAGTTCATGACTCGGAACCCTTAATCATACTTTTGTCAAGTCTATCCGTCCACCGGTCCGACCGATTGTTAGACTTGAACCTACAAAAACACAATTTTCTATTTATTTCTATAAAGACGCCTACCTACCATATCTGACGCACATGCATTGACAAAAAATTAACAATACAACTCTTAGTTGGGCTGATTGAAAACCCAATGATGGTAGGATCTTCCATAGAGTAAACTCCAGTAGGAAAACCTCCATCCAACATTAAATACATTATTGTGAATTCAACTAAATACAAAAATTTATTGTATTAAAATAGGCATCAAAACTATTTTCCAGGTAGCAGTATCATTTCAAAACCCAACTTCAAAGAGTATATTCACAGAGTCATATCTCATGGTGGAGAGTGAAGTCTTCTTTGAACCCTACCATAGAGTTTTGAAAGTGCTTCAGGAGTCTAGGTTGGACGACTTGCCAATGAAGAGGTATATTGTAGACGTGCAGGTAGGTTTGTACAAATTACTTGTGCGAGCTAAGATGGCACCTGGCCCAAAACGAAACCTGATGCCGTTCCCCCGTGTAACACCCCTCTCTCGTCTTGCGAGTAGCGTTAGCATCACTATTACCGTTGCACGAATTTTTCTATAATAATTATAGTTTATTAGGTATTACCTAATATCATTTAAATCACTGCACGAATTTATTTCATTAATATATCATTAGATTCGTCGAGGTAACCCAATTGTTTTAAAAAAGTTGACTCGGATGAAAAAAACCAGCATGTCGACTGTGAGACGCAATTGTTCCAAATAAAAATATATACATATGATATTTTAAAACTATAATTAAAAGGCTTATCATGACGATTTAAAACGGTATTTTATAATAATATTTCGCTACCTAATATCATTTAAAATGATATCAGATATTACCTAATATCATTTAAATCACTGCACGAAGAATGCTTTCGGGTAAATAATGAATGGAGCCTGCTTCCTATTGGTATGCATGTGTATTTCCTTAACTCAGGTAGTAAAGTAACACTTAAGATAAAGTATGTTATAAAAAAATAAAAAAATATAACATACTACATTTTTTTTATGCACTTCGTACTTTAAACAACTATCATTTGAGTCAGGTGCCATCTTAGCTCACACGAGTTTTTTAGAGTTTTTGAGAATTGCGAAACATAGGGTGCTCTAAAACTTCATATTGAAACTATTGTTTAAATAACTCTTCCAGAAAGAAACTCGACCTCCTTCGTACTTATCAGAAGAAACTATATATACAATAACCCACGAGAAGGAAGAAATACCTTTACCAGTACTAGATACTAACCAATGGCCTCAGAATTTATTAGGCCTGGATAGTTCCCAAATGGAAGCCTACAAGTTTGCTCTTACCAGAGAATTTGCCGTCATTCAAGGCCCACCGGGTACAGGCAAAACGTACATAGGAGTCAAAATCGCATCTACGTTGCTCAGAAATCTGTCGCTTGAAGGTACACCAATGCTAATCATCTGCTACACAAATCACGCCCTAGATCAATTTCTAGAAGGAATTTTACATGTAACTGAAAACATAGTAAGGCTTGGCAGCCAAAGCAAGAGTCCAGTTTTAGGGAATTATACTTTAAACAAATTGAGAACTAAAGTTAAGTCGAAATACTCTTATTTGTATGCTAAGAAGAGATCAGAGTTAGAGGCTATATTTAAGCAAACAACAGAAGTACAAACCGAGATTGAGAAGTGTGAAAAAGAAATTATTTCGTATAAAAACTTGAAACCTTATCTTAAAATAGGTGAGAAAAATTACGAACTTAAAAACTTCAAAGAAGACGGTATACTAAACTGGCTTTTTAGTCATTTGGAAGAAGATAACGTAAAAAAAGAGTCGGAAGATGTTGAAGATTGGAAGAAATTAGATGTTACAGCAGAAATTGAAACATGCTTTTCTGAGAAATGGGGGTTGAAAGAAATAGAATCTTTGTTGAACAGTCTCAAGTATGTCAAGGATGTAACGGATGATCAGAATGAACTGAAAAAGATGACTGATCGGTTTGAGATGCAGATTAAAAGAATTAGGAGACGATTAAACTGTTGGAAAGTAAGTGGCAACTTTTTTGTTACTAAAACTGAATTACCGTTTTTTTGATGATAATATTGTTTTTTTAATAACAAGCGAATGTTTTGTAGAGTGGAGTTTTTCCCAAAGTAAATCAAGCTATGTAATGTAATGTCTTTTTGAAATTGAATTGCCAGTATAGAATTCTAACAGTTCTTCCATAACTATCCCTGCATAGGGTTCTCACTAACAACTTACGGACCCATACCAATGTCACCTACAAACTGCTCTGCTGCTCTGGCAAATTAAACATACCGCAATAGACTTGTTCGTTGTTTTAAGTGCCTTTGCCAATCCCTTCGTGGCAACAGGCGTGACTTTTTTTGTTTTAATATTTCATTTTAATATTCCAGAAATATCGAATATTACAAAATAACAACAATGAAGAATATAAGTTAGACCAAGTGAATGATATATACAGTTTGAATACAGAACAAAGATGGCAGCTCTACTACAATGCGGTTGGACTTTTGAAAAGCGAGCTAATGACCAAAATGAATGCTTTACTGGTATGTAATTGTTGTTTTTTTAGTATCATGATCTTCAGCCCTCTGCAGTCCACTGCCAACTTATGGGTCGTATCGAATAACATCCACTGTATACTCTTTGGGAGTCAATAATAGAGCCAACTTTATTATTTAAGCACTAGTTTACTACTCTCAGAATACCTAATAATAATAATAATAGTATGCATATTTATACCGACATACGGCTATATTATTTATCCGAAAACATCACTACAATGCCTAAAATCCCGTTTTGATCTCAACGAGATCAATGACTGTCTGAATTCTACGTGCTCGATAATAGACTCGTATCTGAAATATGCTGGCCAAGTTTATCTGAGTATAAATTCCATCAATTACAATTACAAACAATTACCAAAACAACAACAATACAAACCCTTAGTACAAGCTCTGGTTACTTTGGTGCTAGAAGGCATTGTGTGTCAGAGGTCCGAAATATTTATTTATTTCTTTTATTTAATTGTTCTGCAAGAAAATTCGAAGTACAGTTATTTTCATATGTTTAGGAACAACATAACACAGCGAATCAAGAACTCGACGAAGTAGCTACATCGATAGACGGTGACGTTATGAAAACTGTGAGGGTCGTCGGAGTCACCACCACCACTGCGGCCAGGAGACATGACCTCATGAGGAAACTACTCTCTCCTATAGGTAACTCTCTCTCTCCTCTATGGTAACAGCTAATCATCAGGCCGTATACTTACATAAAACCATGAAAAGTCAGGGAAGGGTAAATTTGCGTACCCTGCTATCATATATTATACCTAATAGATCTTCTAGTCTTTATTATCTCAAGATTATTTTGGGGTCTGCTACGAGTTCAACCGGTTTTAACTGAATATCAGTTTTTCCAGGGAGCAACTGTCATCAGACCTCTGCAACCCCGAGGGAGAACTGATATCGAAGGCTGAACTAGTTATACTACTACTAGTTATACATTATATTTGAAAACACTGACTTCCCAATAACGATTCTATGGCAATCGTTATTGGGAAGTCAGTGTTTTGTTCATGTTCATGACAACTGGGACCGACGGCTTAGCGTGCTCTCCAAGGCACGATCGTGCTTAGGTCCGTTGCAAAAACTAATATTCTGGTTAAACTGGTTGAACTGGTAGCCGACTGGTAACCGACCAATAATCTTGGATTAATAAAAATATTTCGATAGGTATGATGACTGCCTTGTTGGTCTAGTGGTTAGCGTATGCGGCTGCTGATCAAGAAGTCTCGGATTCGATTCCCGTGTCGGATCAAATATTTGTGATTCACAAATATTTGTTACGGAGTCTGGGTCTTTTCTCTGTATAATATGTATGTATTTACAAAAGAAAAAGTATGTTTATGTATTTATATCAGTTGTTTAGTACCCATAACACAAGCTCTGCTTAGTTTGTGGGACTAGACGATGTTGTGTGTCAGATGTCCAAAAAAAAAGTATACAATACGAGTAGTTACTCTTATGACTATTACTATTTACTTATCCAGGGCGATTAACAAATTTTGAAATCATTTTTCTAAATAGTGTATGGTTTATTTTTAGTTATCGTAGAGGAAGCGGCCGAAGTTTTAGAAGCCCATATTGTCTCGTCATTGACGCAACATTGTCAACACCTCATACTCATTGGTAAGTCACTGTATAATTTAACTCAAAACTTCAAAGAAATTATAATTAATATGTATGAGACTGAAAATTGGTACTATTAGTGGCAATACAAAAATTTATTAATTATTTAATGTAAATGTACTGGCGTATTCTACCTTGTATGTGACTTACGTGGGATAGGTGGTAGGCTGTATAGATCTTGCTCTTGTAGTCCATAGGGGCTGGTTCAACAGCGTCCGTACAACACACTTTGCGATGAGAGTGTTTTTAATAAGAATCACACGCGCACATAACGTTGTTTTGATTGGCGTGGCGCCGGCGCAGGATTCGCGGCGGTACTTTAGAGCGGCGTTCAGAGCGGGTGAGAATAGCGTGACGTGTGACTTGAGAGCGAGGAGACGACTTGACGAGTAAGAGACAGCGACTTGACGACTAAGAGACGACTGGGAGACGACTGCTTAGGCGTCTTGAGAATAGCGACTGACTACTAGTCCATTTCAAAATGGTTTTAGGATATGCGGAGCGGGGAACGGGGGGTAGGAAGAAAGGGTGTGTGTTTGATGCGTTCAGGAACGTGTAATGAGTGATTGAGAAATAATATTGACAAAAATAATATAATTAAATACGTGAGTAATAATATGGCGTAAACGGCGCAGACCTTGACTACCTAGATTCAAAATTAAACTAATAACATGTTTGTTATTAGTTTAATTTTGAATTACTACATGTACATTTACAGCTCCATCATCAGACCCTGGTTACCATACAGTGTCAAAATACTCGTTAAGACGAATCAAATGAGCCCAAACTCGATGGGGTTCCTATGGCCACCTTCTTGCTCCATCATCAGACCCTGGTTACCATGTAGTGTCAAAGTACTCGGCAAGACGAATCAAATGAGCCCAAACTCGATGGGGTCCTATGGCCACCTTCTTGCTCCATCATCAGACCCTGGTTACCATGTAGTGTCAAAGTACTCGGCAAGACGAATCAAATGAGCCCAAACTCGATGGGGTTCCTATGGCCACCTTCTTGCTCCATCATCAGACCCTGGTTACCATGTAGTGTCAAAGTACTCGGCAAGACGAATCAAATGAGCCCAAACTCGATGGGGTTCCTATGGCCACCTTCTTGCTCCATCATCAGACCCTGGTTACCATGTAGTGTCAAAGTACTCGGCAAGACGAATCAAAAGAGCCCAAACTCGATGGGGTTCCTATGGCCACCTTCTTGCTCCATCATCAGACCCTGGTTACCATGTAGTGTCAAAGTACTCGGCAAGACGAATCAAATGAGCCCAAACTCGATGGGGTTCCTATGGCCACCTTCTTGCTCCATCATCAGACCCTGGTTACCATGTAGTGTCAAAGTACTCGGCAAGACGAATCAAATGAGCCCAAACTCGATGGGGTTCCTATGGCCACCTTCTTGCTCCATCATCAGACCCTGGTTACCATGTAGTGTCAAAGTACTCGGCAAGACGAATCAAAAGAGCCCAAACTCGATGGAGTACCTATGAAGAAACTAGAATGTCAAGGCAACGGATAACGGCCGGTGGCGGCAGTACGCATGCGCACGGAGCCGCCACATCCTTGTCGCACTGCAGTTATAATCATATTCTCTATTCTTTTTTAGGGTGTTAGGTTTTTTCGTTACGGAATTTCTTGGATCGGTCGCCACGCTCAAAGCCCGCGATTAAAGCTTTACAATAGCTTAAAAATAGAAAAAAAAAAACTATAAACTTTGGGGGTTCTAGATATATATAGAACTGAAACTACAACTTATAATTTCATCAAATCCATTCGTGTCAACCTATCTATGGATATAGGTCTTCAAAAATGATAGAGGTTTTTAACATTTTTTTTTTCTAAACTGAATATTTTGCGCGAGATGCAGTTCCAAAGTGGTAATGTGTCCCCCTCCCCCTGTAACTTCTAAAATAAGAGAATTATAAAACCAATAAAATATAATTATGATGTACATTACTATGCTTCCACCGAAAATTAGTTTGACCGAGATCTAGTAAGCAGTTTTTTTATACGTCATAAATCGTAAACTGAAATTTACCTTTCATTCAATCAATATACTATTAAACTACAAGAACTTTTATATGATTTTATTTGCTGCTACGGAACCCTTCATGGGCGAGTCCGACTCGCACTTGGCCCCTTTTAAGTATTGCTCCACATATTATTGTATATAGATATCATTACCTATACCTTTACTTATCAGGAGACCATAAACAACTACGGCCAACAGCGGCCCACTACAAATTAGCCAAGGACTACAACCTAGAAGTATCCCTCTTCGAACGGATGGTGCGGAACGGTGTCCACGCCCGAACTCTCACCACACAGAGGAGAATGAGACCTAACTTTGTACCGCTGATTGTACCAGCCATATACGACACCCTGCACTGTCACCAAAGCGTGTACGATTACCCTGCTGTGAGAGGAATGAAGGATAACCTGTACTTCTATACGCATGATGTATTTGAAGACTCTGAGGTTTGTTAATCCATACATATATATTAAATTGAAGTTTCTTTATGTAATATTAAATTAACAGCTTTTTGCTAAATGCATATGCAAGTATATTGATTTGACGCAAATGAGTCAATGTTGTTGGTAAGGTAACGTTAAACCATGCCGCTCAATCCTGGGTAGTTTGGCTCGGATCGGCTTCCAGCATCTCTTTCAATTCATTATTAATCAAATGTGTTCTTCAAATCTAAATTAAATAAACAACTGGTATAAATACATAAACATACTTTTTTTTTTGTAAATACATACTTATTATACACAGAAAAACACCCAGACTTCGAAACAAAGATTTGTGGTTCACACAAATATTTGGTCTGACCCGGGAATCGAACCTGAGACCTCTTGATCAGCAGCCGCATACGCTAACCACTAGACCAACAAGGCAGTCAAGTAAATTTCCATCACGAAAGCGTTTAAACCAAAATCGCACGGTGCGCTCATTAGCAGTCCCCTCTCCAAACGCAACATTGATATTGCGAGCTGTTTCTGGAGCGTTAGTTCCCCGTCGGAACTCGTATTCAAAAATCACTCGAATTTTCGGACTATCCATTTTTCTTGTCAGAATAAAAAAACAACTGAAAGTCGATAATCGAATGATGCACATTTTTTAAAAGAAGATCCTCATACATACGATTTGAAAAAAGTTTCACTCAAGAATCTTAATTCATGAAGGTTCTTTGTCAATTCGGAGTACCTATTACAATAAAACGGTAATTTCATACTTTAACCCTTAATAATTAAAAACAATTACAATTTAATGCTTGCATATAAAATACATACTGATTACAATAAATATACATTGTATATCAATACATACTTATTACAATACATATTGTCCGTGTGGTGACGGATTAAGAATACAAAGTGTCACCACCCCTATTCATTCCATGGTTGTCGTAAGAGGCGACTAAAGGAACAAAATAAGCAGCTAACATCACTGCCAAGAGAAGGAAAACTTGAAACAAACCCTTTACCAACCCGTTTGGCCAGCGTGGTATAGTAGGCCAAAACCTCCTTTTAAAGAAGAGGCCTATGTCCAGCAGTGGACTGTTAAAGGCTGTTGATGATGACAATACATATATACATACTATACCAATAAATATACATATTTATACATACGTTAATGATTCAACATATAGAAAAGAAAAACAGTTTCGTTACACCCGAAAGCTTGACGGACTCAAATAAGATGAATAAAATTCCTGTACCATTTTCTTGAATCTATTCAATGTTTTCGCTTGCCTGATGTTATGAGGCAGTGCATTCCACAAGCGCACAGCTTCAACAGTGACGGACTGGTCATAAAATTTTGTGAATTGCTGTGGCATCTCCAGTTGTAAACCTTCGGATGACCGCAGATATTTTTGATGTGTGTCATTTAGAACTTGAATCCTTGTTTGAGGTAGAAATGGGTTTTGGGATCAAAATGTTGTAAAGAAAAATAAGGATATTTATGAGTAATCCGACGAGAGCGAATTGGAAGCCACTTGATCATTTGACGTAATTCAGAGACGAGATCGTATTTTCGTAAACCAAATACGAATCGTATGCATAGATTTTGTAGTCGCTCAAGCTTAACGAGTTGTGCTTCAGTGAGATTCAGATAGCTGACATCGGCATAGTCGAAAATTGGGAGGGGAAAAGAGCTTGTGTCAAAGTATCTTCATTTTGATGCTTTTGGGTATTTGGGAGTGTTTTTCTGTGTATAATATGTATGTATTTACAAAAAAAAAATGTTTATTTATTTATATCAGTTGTCTAGTACCCATAATACAAGCTCTGCATAATTTGGGACTAGATGGCGTTGTGTGTAAGATGTCCAAAATATTTATTATTTATTATTCATACCAAATTTCATGTAATCGGTGCAGCGGCGTAGACACGAAATCGTAACTAGGGTTAATTTGAATTCGTGTTTATAAGTATGTATTGGGGAAACTAGCAGACAGGTCATCTGATGGTAAGCAACTATGCGACGCCTATAACATGGATGTTCTATGAGATCTTAGGGACACTGTCGACGTATGGCAAATTCTATTAATTTTTTTAATCAACGGGTTTCTATTATCGTGTTTCAAGTACAATTTACTACAAATAGTCTCGAATATATCAATAGGCCAAATTATATTAAACAAGTCCCCAACCCGCACTCGACCAGCATAGGGACTTATGATCTTGGCCCTATCTTGAGAGGAGGGCCGAGCCCATGTTGTGGGACATTAAGGGTTCTTGATTTGATTTGATATTAATAAGTTGATTAATATACGTCTTATTTAAGAGTGCTACTTTTATTTTCCAGGGTATGGAAGATAGTTGGAGTCACAGAAACACTCTGGAAGCGAAATGGTGTGTTGCATTAGCGAATTACTTACGGAATTCGATGTACCGCTCCGATGAAATCACCATTCTATCCACTTATACCGGACAAGTTTCACTTATTAAAGATGTAAGTACTTCTTAACCAAGAAAAGAAACGTTATTTATTCCAATATACACAGTACAACATATGGTTACATAAACAGAATTCAGGAAATGAACCACAAGCAATTGTGTAAAGAATTTCTTCTAAAGGAGGCCCAACCTCAGGTTTAATATCACGAAAGTTTTAACAGTACCATATTTTGAGCATCTATTGTGCCTATTATAATTCCTATAGGGAATAGGGCGGCCATTCGTCAGGGTTTTTGCAGATTACTCCAAGTTTAGACACAGTCCGGAGATCATCCGAGCGGAGTTTTGTAATCCGCCAGAAAAGGCGCATAATTATCTCAAGTTATTGCTGCAGGCTGAGGGTCTGGACCAATAATACAGTCTTTTATTACGATAGGGCCAGCGCCCGGTGTTGTCCGTCTGTCCGTGTGCATGGACTGTCGATGCTATAGCAGACGATACAGGAACTGACTGAATACTGTAATTTGACTGCTCGGAAAGCGCTGAGTGTTCAAACTGTATCAGTTATGAATACCAAGTCAGTACACCTGTCTATGCTCGTCCAGATATGGTAGAATAAGCTCACACTAGTCACGGAGTCGACTAACTCCCTGATTGCTCTGTAATCGGACTTTGAAATATTTTATGCCAAATTGAGTACAGTTCAATATTTTGGTAACCGACTTCAAACTTTTTTAGGGTTCCGAAGTTCATAACTCGGAACCCTTATAGATTCGTCATGTCCGTCTGTCCGTCCGTCCGTCCGTCCTCGACTTACCGTCCAAACGGTAAGTGCTAGAAAGATGAAAGTTTGCATGAATACGTGTTGTAATTACGTCGACAAAGTGCTACAATAAAATTATGAAATATAATTTTATTTGGGGTACCTCCCCTACACGTAAAGTGGGGATGATTTTTTTTTCTCGAGGCTACCCCATCGTGTGGGGTATCATTAGATAGGTCTTTTAAAAACAATAAAGGGTTTCCTAGACGATTTTTTGATTTAGGTATCCGTTTGCGAGATATTTCACTTTAAAGGGCACTTTTTTGTAAAAACAGGGCGTCCCCCCCCCCTCTAAAAGCTAAACGGCTGGCTCAAAAATTTTGAAAAAAAATCGTGATGCTGGTCCATTTAATGAACTTTGAAGGAAAACTATAACCGATTAGATGACTTTCTTAGTTCAGGAGTTATAAAGGCTTATATGGTAAAATGCGCTCACTTGGAAAACGTCATACAAAATTAACGTATTAATACGTAAACATAACAATTATCTATTGGATACGATTTTAAATCCACATACCATTATAGGTGACTGAGGAACCCTTTCCTCAGTCACCTATAATGGCCTGACACGCACTTGGCCGATTTTTTTTTATCTTTGTTAGCTTAGAACTTTCGATTAGGTGAACCGATTTTCATAAAAAGAATTTGAAAAATGGTGCCTTTGAATATGGTACCATGATAAGGAAACCAGGATCTAATTCTGTCTGTTCGCTTAGACCTTTTAAACTACTCGACGGATTTTAAATCAATTTTCGGTAATAGTTTTTTTGTCCGTTTCGTAATTGTTTGTAAGTACTTATGATTTCCATTGTTAAGTTATTGTATGTAACTTCCACAGATGAGTAGAAAATATACATTATTGCGTGATGTGAGAATAACAGCCGTAGACAATTACCAAGGAGAAGAGAATCTTATAGTAATATTGTCTTTGGTGAGGAGTAACAGAGACAACAAGATCGGGTTTTTGAGCGCGCCGAACAGAATCTGTGTGGCTTTGTCGAGGGCTAAAGAAGGTAACTACAAAACTACCGTTAATAATTAAAAAAAAAAGTTTTCATAAACTCTTGGTTTATTTTCTCTTGTTTTATTGGTCATTGTATAGAGATTTAAATAACCTTAAACTGGCCGCCAGATATGCGACTAACCGTTGCCTGGCGGCCAGATGGCGTTGGGTGTTTGATGACCCGCCTCCAGTTGACACTGCAGTTTTTCGAATTTGTCTCGAAATTTTGTAGGGAGACCTACTAACATAATTATATATCAACTAATTCATAAACGTTATTTAACTTTAGGCAACGGTTCTGTGTTATTTTCAACTTTAAAGATTGTAAATTTGAAGTTGAAAATAATGCAGAACCTTTTTATTATTATTTATTGCTTTAAGTTTATTAACAAGGTGGTTAGTGTTCCATACTTGTTTAAAAAGAGTTACAATAATAAGTTATTCTATCAATTCTGTAATTTTTACAGGTTTCTATATATTCGGCAATATGAATGTTCTGAAATCAGCAAGCAATATTTGGAAGCAAATTAATGAAAAATTGTCGGAACAAAATGCAATCGGAAATAAAATCCGCCTGTACTGTGAGAGACATGGAAGCGGTCTTGACGTAAGTTGCTTTAATAACAGATGTAATGAAAGTGTTTTATGCATTTACAACAAGGGGCCTTGACATGCACGCTATTTAATTTGACCAATGACCGCGGTTCTAAAGTTAAATATCTAGTCACTTGTAAGTTTTTTCAAATACATACTTAGCATGCATTGAAATACCTACTAGACTAGTCACAGTATACATTATATCGAACAAGCTAACTCCGATGGTGTTAGGGGCTGTCCATAAATCACGTGATGTTTTTTTAGCATTAACCCCCCCCCCCCCCCCCCCCCGCATGGTGAGGTAAAGGCAAGCCCTGCACTACCTAAAATCATGTATATTTTACCTACAAAGAATATTCGGCGAGTCAATGTTAAGCAGGCACCACACTTCGCTATTCGCTATTCGTTATGCGGGTTATTCGCGCGCATACGGCGAAGTGTGGAGAGTATATTCGCCAATATTCGCTTTATTCGTTAAGCCGAATAGCGGATACGCATATCCGTCGACTTGTCGGTTTTTTGACACACTTCAAAGGACACGAATAACGCGAATACGCGCATCGACTGCCCACGCTTCGGAGGGCTAGTGAAGTGCCCTGTGCATAGTGTGCATAACTAACAACCATAGACTATAAAGCAGTTTTCGAAATAGATAAATCAATTAAACGATTAAAATAATCTATCATATGATCAAAATAATTAGACTTCATTTAAGTATTGTTTCTGTTAATTTAATAAAATAAAAAGGAAAATAAAATAATATGTTTCGCTCGTTCTTATAGATTCGTTTCGTTCACCATAAAAATGACAATGACACATTTCTACAACACACATATTTGCCTTATTTGACATACCAGTTCGAAGTGTGGTGGCGTGCTTGTTGTTTGCGCGCATAACAATTATTCGGGCGAATACGTCGTAGACACATAACGAAGTGTGGTGCCTGCTTTAGAAATCGCGCATTTGACGAAAAAATAAATCGATTACTACACACCTTGTGATATTTAGTGACTTTTACCAAGCCCCCCCCCCCTTCGAGTCCCACGTGATTAATGAACGGCCCCTTACCTGCGGTTATTGTTGTGAATTCCGAGTAACGCCGCGAAGCGAATTTAATCTAAAAGAAATTAGCTTAAGTCAGTTCTTATGTCTCTATCAACTATCTGCCAGTGTAAGTCCCGTCAAAATTGTTCTAGCTGTTCCAGTGTTCAGCCTAACCAAACAGACAGACAAACAAAATACTTAGAAATTCTTTTTTTGATGTAGGAATAAGTATCATGTATATTTTCATATGCATTTATTTAAATAACCTTTCATTTGGTACTAGAAAGAGTCACTTCAATTTCATGTATTTATATAGATTTGTTGTTTGACATTTCGTAAAACATGATACTACATTTAAATACAATCCGACAATATGCGTCACACAGTTTCAAATTAGGTATTAATATATTTGCTAGAATATGGCTGTGTTGACGCCTGCGTTTATTAATAATCTACCTACATATATTTTTCCCAAGTACCTCCTACTAACTCATTTTCTACTCATCGATTCAACGCCTTGCACGAAACATCTAATTGTTATTGTAAAATACTTTACGGATATAAACCAAGTAAAAATTACGATTTGGAGTTTTTCTTGCTACAAAAGTGAAGCCCCAAACATCTGGCGACCGTGACAGGACCTGTAATCTTCGAATAACCGATAAATTCAAGCATCTGTACACTGACGGTCGAGCTATTGCGCCGCAGTGTATTTCAAGAAGTTTCCTGGTTTCCTTGGAAGTGTAACTACCAGCCATTGCAGCCACCGCCGGTCAGCTACGCACCGCAGCAACGGCCAATGCAGCTAAGTGCCCTTTCCTTGTGAAATTCCTTTCCAAGTTACATATCAACATTTTTAATCCTAATTACCTACCTATCTACTATTCAAAATAGTTTTTACTTGTGTTTTCGTCATCCGTACAAAGTATATGTAGTTACAAATCTATATTATTTCCATAAAATATACAAATACAAACCTATCGGTCAACCTACATCCACCGACAGTTATTTTGTGTTACTTTTAAAGAAACTTAAAAAGTAAACAAACAGTCATATTTTTCTGTGAAAAGAAAATTATTTTATTCTTATTCTAGCAACAAACGGTTTTTAAAAAATTGTTTAGACGAATATAACATATTATCCGCCGAATATTCCAGGTCGATATCAGCTGCGGTTACGCAATTTCGAGACAATAGACGACCGCTCTGCGAACGGATTTTGCTGGGAGCACAGGGCCGGACTCAGGTTGCGCCGGACGAGGAGCGTGAGCTAAATTATTATTTTATTTGATTTTTTTTCTAAAAGTACCTTATCTTGTTGGTTTTAATTGATTTATCAGTCTTAAATAAAGTCTAATAACTCTTTTAAGATAGATAAGGAGATTTAGTAATATATTTTTCAACTTAATTACATTATTTTATCGTCATCATGCCTAAAGACATTGTAAGTGATATTGGCACAAATACAACAAAAGAGTTACAAGAATTATTAGTTAAACGAAGTTCTATAAAGGGTCAAATCACAAAATTTAGAAACTTTTTGTCAAATATTACATCCAAAGAGACTTTGTCTCAGATTGAGATAGCTGAGCTAACATTAAAACTCAACAAGTTTCAAACTATTTATAGCCGTTTCGATGAATTGCAAAATCAAATAGAAGTATTAAATTCTGAAAATTTATCTAGTGAGATTGACGAGCGTGACGTCATTGAACAGTTTTTTATATCTAATATTGCAATTGCTCAAAATGTTATACAAAAACATAACTCGAGTCAGCGCGAAGAAAGTAATTCTAAGGACTTAAGTTCATCTATGATGTCTACAGCTCATTGTAATGACGAACAAAATATTAGATTCAAACTACCTCGCATTGAAATTGCAAAGTTTGACGGGTCTTATTTCCGTTGGCTTGAATTTCGCGACACCTTCTTGTCTGTTGTACACAATAATGATAGTATTGCTCCAATTCATAAATTCCATTATCTGACTTCGTACCTGGCGGGTGATGCCGCTCGCATTATAGCTAACTTGGAGGTTTCTAGTGTGAACTATAACACTGCTTGGAAGTTATTATGTGATCGATACAACAACAAACGTCAATTAATTAGCTATCATTTAAATTCATTATTAAATATACAACAGATAACTCGTGCGTCTGAAAAATCTGTAAGATTCTTTGTTGATCACATTACTAAAAACTTACGCGCTTTATCGAATCTTGGTCAACTTACTAGTGCGTGGGATATTTTAATCATACACATAATGAGTGCTAAGCTTGATGGTTACACCCTTACGAAATGGGAAGAGTGCCGTGGCATGTTAGACGATGTTCCTAACTTGGAACAGTTTTTTAAATTTCTTATAGATCGCGCCGATGTTCTCGAAGCAATAAATAGGAGTCATTCGTATACTAAGACAAAGTCTCAGACAGCACCAAGGTGTGTAACTCCCGTTAAACGCAATCAGTCTTACGCATCTAATGTTGAAGATACTTCAACACCGACCTTTTTGTGCGTTGTATGTAAGGGTGATCATCGCATTTACGACTGCCCTAAATTTTTGGCTAAATGCATAGCCGACCGCATTAAAGAAGTAAATAGATTAAATTTGTGCCACAACTGCTTAAGGGTTGGGCACAATGTGCGACATTGTCGTATGGGTCCATGTCGCATGTGCAATGCTAAACACAATAGCCTTATACATAAACAAGCTACCAATTGTAATAGTTTAGATGTCAATGTTACTTCCAGCCACGATAGTAATGACACAACTGTTAATTATTCAAACCAAATTAATACACATGTTCTACTGTCTACTGCCTACATTGAAGTTTGTAATCCGAAAACAAATCAAAGGGAGAAGGTTCGCGCCCTTTTGGATTGTGGTAGTCAGTCATCATTTGTAACTAAATCTCTTAAAACAAAATTAGGTGTAGAAGCCATGTCTAGTTTTCATGTCAATATTATCGGCATAGGCAACAAAGTTACCAGTCAGACTACTGACACATGTGTAGTGCAATTGAGGTCTATTCTCGAACCTTTCAACGTCACTTCTACTTTTCTAGTGTTACCAGCATTAACAGGAGATATACCTAAAGTACCGATTGACGTTAGACAATTCAATATTCCTAAAGATATATTTTTAGCAGACCCTAGTTTTCATCAACCAGCACCTATTGATGTTCTAATAGGTGCCGATCTTTTTTGGGACATTCTCGGCCGTGAGCAACGTTCTCTCGGTGCTAATTTGCCTATATTGAGAAGTTCTCGTTTTGGTTGGTTAATTTCCGGTCCTACTAATATAAATGTTCACTTCAACAATACGATTAAAAACACAAATACCCAATACACTCAATCAACAATTTCTTGTATGTCCGCTGATACTGACCTTCATCAAGAACTCAGTAAGTTTTGGGACATTGAAACTATTCCACAAACGAAACCTATTTTTAGTCAAAGTGAGATGTCATGTGAATCACATTTTTTAGCCCACTCCTTACGCCTCGAATCTGGCAGATTTTCTGTAGCTTTGCCCTTAAAGGATGCGCCTGATTGTCTTGGCGACTCATATTCACTTTCTAAAAAACGACTATTAAATTTAGAAAAAACATTTCGAAAACAACCACATGTTAAATCTGAATACATTAAATTTATGCGTGAGTACGCAGACTTAGGTCACCTGTCTGAAGTAACCTCATTTCCAACTCAATCATCATATTTCCTATGTCACCATGCTGTTTTTAAAGAAACTAGCGAATCAACAAAGATTAGAGTCGTATTCGATGGCTCAGCTCCTACTTCATCAGGCCCTCTGTTCCTTATGGAGAGTGAGAATAGCTGGCCTATTTTAAATAAAATAGTTAAGACAAACTTACCTGAAACTAAATCTAATTCTATTGCTACTTGCAATATCAGTTCAAGTAATGAATCTATAATAATTTTCAAAAAATATTCTAGCCTAAATAGACTAAAACGATCTTTTGCTTATGTTTTAAGATTCATCAATAATTGTAGAAATATTAGCAAGAAATATTCTGGCCTTTTAACAGTCGACGAATTAAATAATTCATTTCTCATACTTTGTCGTTTATCACAGCAAGAATCTTTCTTGCACGAATATAATTTGTTACTTAATAAAAAACCGTTAAGTCCTAAATCAAACATTTTATCACTAACTCCATTTTTAGGTGATGATAAAGTCATTCGAGTTGGTGGCAGACTAGAATTATCGGACTTAAATTACGACAGAAAACATCCTATTTTGCTGCATGCTTCTCATCCTTTAACCAAACTGATATTTGAATACGAACACAAACGTGGCTTGCATGCTGGCCCTCAACTGTTACTTGCTATGGTTAGGGAATACATTTGGCCCGTTAACGGTAGATATTTAGCAAGACGCATTTTTCATAATTGCTGTAGATGTAGGCGTCTGCAGGGTAAGACCATTACCCCTATAATGGGACATTTACCGTCACAACGTGTCACGCCAAGCTTTCCATTTCAAACAGTAGGAATGGATTTCGCAGGTCCTTTTCTTATTTTGAATAAAAGAGGCCGCGGTGCTACTATAATTAAATGTTATCTTTGTTTTTTCATATGCTTAAGATATAAAATTTCACATTTAGAGGCAGTAAGCGATCTATCTAAGGACGCTTTTATTATGACATTTCGTAGGTTTGTGTCGCGTAGGGGCAAGCCAACGGAGGTATTCTGCGATAATGGACGCAATTTTGTTGCAGGAGCGAAAGAGATCAATCATAATTTCAAAATGTATTGTAATGACCTATCTGATTTTGCATATTCGGAAGGCATTAAATTTAATTTTTCACCAACTTACGCTCCTCACTTTGGTGGGATTTTTGAGGCCGGTGTGCGTTCAGCAAAATTTCATATTAAACGCGTAATGGGAAATTCCCATTTAACTTTTGAGGAGATTGCAACTCTTTTCACACAGGTCGAAGCTGTTTTGAATAGTAGGCCTTTATATCCTTTATCTTCCTCTCCTGACGATTTTCATTGCCTTACTCCTGGGCACTTCCTCATTGGTCGAGCTCTCACCGCACTGCCATCACGTCCTCTGCAAGACTGCAACGCCACTAATTTGCAGCGGTACGCAAGACTACAGCAAATATTACAACATTTTTGGATTCGTTGGCAACGTGAATACCTATCAGAGTTACAACATCGCCGCAAATGGAAGACCAACAAATCAACTGCGAAAATTGGCGACATGGTCGTACTACAAGAAGATGACGTTCCACCCTTATGCTGGAGACTTGGACGTATAACAAGACTGTTTCCTGGACCGGACGGAATATCGCGCGTCGCCGATATCAATACAATTCGAGGAACTGTACGACGACCTCTAGTGCGCATCTGTCCTTTGCCAACCGAAGAGGAAATCATAGGAGGTTGAAAACTTGGAGTTTTCAACGGGGGGAGGATGTTGACGCCTGCGTTTATTAATAATCTACCTACATATATTTTTCCCAAGTACCTCCTACTAACTCATTTTCTACTCATCGATTCAACGCCTTGCACGAAACATCTAATTGTTATTGTAAAATACTTTACGGATATAAACCAAGTAAAAATTACGATTTGGAGTTTTTCTTGCTACAAAAGTGAAGCCCCAAACAGGCTGAAATTTTTAGAACTATAAAGTAACTGAAATTTTTAGTACACGCGGACGAAAGCTGGATAGTAAATGGCTTCCGCTAGCGTGTATGTAGGTTTATCGCATTAAAGGCTCCGCTTCAGGGTGGAGGAAATACGCACTAGAACGAAGCGGTTCGGCTCTTCCTTCTTATGCCGAGCAGTCAAAAGCTGGAACTCGCTACCAGCTCACGTGTTTCCTTCCCACTATGATCCCGGGTCCTTTAAGCGGGGCGTAAAAAAGCATCTTACTAAGCCGCCATAGTGTGGGCCGCCATACTTTACTGTCTGCATTCGTAGCAATGATGTGTGGTTTCTCCCACTCTTGGATTCTGCTCATGCTTTCCATCAGGCGGGGTAGAGTCACTTTGGTAGGCTATATATATAAAAAAAAAAAAAAGTACTCTTATGTTCTTGCTCAGGATCTAAACTGTATGTGTACCGAATTTTGTTTAAATCGGTCAGTAGTTCGGTGACTCTACTCTGTCTGATGTAAAGCATGAGCAGAATTCGAGAGTTGTCGTCACCATCCTCATTATTAGAGCGCACAATGCAATATAGTGATGTACCTTAAGGCTCCCTAGTGGGATGCTTGTGCCTCCGGTATTGACTCAAGCCCAAAAAGGCGTCTGTCGCTCCACTAGAAACTAACTTAGCTATTTAAAAAAAAATGTGAGCCGTCACGGGACGCCTGGCAGATGTGAAACATCGCCATTATTTTGTAAAAGTAATATGCAGAAAAGAACATATTGTAATAGGAACTAAATATGTCATAATGATAAAATAAAATATTACTAATTATTAAAATAGTACAGTACACACTACTGCATATAGACTGTATATATATACCATCGTATAGCGTGCCGTGGCGACGCGTCGCCAGGCCGTGGCGACGCGTCGCCAGGCCAGAAATCTGTTTTACGTGCGGCTATAGATGTTTCACATCAAAAAGCGGCCAAGGGTTCCGTAGCAGCAAGTAACGTCTTATAAAAGTTCGCGTAGTTCGTTGTAACTTTGATCGATGTTTTATTAATAGTGTATTGATTGAATGAAAGGGAAGTTGCGGTTTACGATTTATGATATTAAAAAACAACTACTTACTAGATCTCGATCAAACCAATTTTCGGTGGAAGTTTGCATGGTAATGTACATCATATTTTTTTTTTAGTTTTATCATTCTCTTATTTTTGGGTAGGACACATTTTATCACTTTGGAAGTGTCTCTCGCGCAAACCATCCAGTTTAGAAAAAATGATATTAGAAACCTCAATATAATTTTTGAAGACCTATCCATAGATACACAGGAACATGAATGGTTCGGATTAAAAACAAATTTTGAGTTTCAATAAGTATGGGGACCCCCCGAATTTTTTGTATTTTTTTTTTCTATTTTTATGTAAAAATATTAATGCCGTTCACAGAATACATCTACTGACCAAATTACAACAGTATAGCTCTTATAGTTTCGCAAAAAAGTGGCTGTGTCATACGGACGTACAGACAGACAGACAGACTTATCGAATCTTTATAGATTCGTTAAGTCCGTTAAGGGTTCCGTTTTTTGCAATTTGACTACGGAACCCTAAAAAATATCCTAAGTTACTCTTTCTGCTATCAGATATCAATGAAAGTCCTACAGACAGACAGTTACTTAGGCATTTATAATATTAGTAAGGATTATTTTGTTGACAGGTTGTAAACGTCGAAGACTTCGAGAATTGCCGTCCACCTGGAATGTATGGTAGCTGCTTAAAGAGCTGTCCACCATTAAAATAACAAAATGCAGTACAACATTTTTATTAAGTTCGTGAATTAACACTATAATTTTGTCAACAAATTGATATTTTTCTTAAATAAATATAATGTGACTTGAAGCTATATTGTATTATTATTCAATCCGGGACCAGCCAGCATTTACATATAAAAATAATTATTCTTATTAACTACAAACGCCTGCATCACAACAAATATTCTATGAGCAACATGAATTTGTGGAATGATCTACATTAAATACTAATTTATATTAATTGTAAATTTTACATTTTTTTTCTTTTTTCAAATGTATAGGATTTTTTTTTGGTTCAAATGTACCTACTTGATTCTATCTACTGCTATTATCTGAAATTCCAAGGCTTAAAATTATTTCTTCCAAGCGAGGACACAGATTTAAAAATAGAATCACGAAAGTTTTAAGAATACCATATTTTATGATACTATTTTGTCTATATGAATAGGGCTGCCATTCGTGCGGGTTTTCGCGGATTTGTCCTAGTTTTCGACACCGTCCGAAGAGCCTCCGATTGGAGTATGATTTGTAATCCGGGTCAAACGTAGACTACCTATGAATTTTTCTGCTGTTTGGTCGGTTGGTTAAAGATTTATGGAATCTCTTAGACCTCTCTTAGCAAGATCTCCAAATGTAAACAATTTATGTTTGAACAACGATGTGAGATTTATAGGAGAGAATTGACTAAATAAAAAAAACCGTTGCTGGTTTTGAACTCTAAAATCCGCGAAAATTGCACTTTATGTCCTGGTTCTCAAGTTTTAGAGATGGCAGCCCTACCTATGAACAATGCAGCAAAAGTTATTGCGGAATTATAACGAAGGTTTATTTACGTCGTAATAAAGCGCCCGAGTAGCGATGCTCTGTGACACGTCTGCTCGGCTACGCGTTGCACGCGAATGTGCAAGTAATTGTCAGATGTTAGTTACATGTTATACGAGTACACTAAGCACAGACATACATTCAACCTGCCGTGTATTAAAGATATAAGATAAACGTTCCAGCGCTGTTTTAATTTATTTGTTATACATAACTTATAACTCATGACAGCGTTGCTCTCTCTCCATATAACCTTAACTTCTTCTTCCTCCATCCACTGATAGTGTACATCTTTTAGCGACTTGAGTCTAGTATGTATCCTGGAATATCCCGCTTCTAGTTAAAGTTACATATTGACTTTTAGAATACTTTTTTAAGTGTAACCATAATTTGTATATTAGTGACCACCAATAAACATTAAAATAAAATATATGTATACATTTTGACTCCAGAAGATGATTCTACGTTCTGTAACAACATGAACATGTTAAGCATGATCAAATTGACGTAACTAGAAACAATAAGAAATAAAATTGTAAATTTAAGTATATTCTGAGAAAGTGGGTTTAAAGGTCAACCTATTCAATGCACGTACTATCTTTTTTAGAGTGAATAGTAACTAATAGAATAAATACACTATGAATTTTAAGCAAGTAGACGTACAGGGGTCGAACCATATCCTGCTAATCCTCTAAAAAGTACAAATGAGTACATTTGTTATAATGGATGTTTGTTACACTTTGATGTAACGAGAGCTGAACTTTTCGGACGAACTTCATTCAGCCCCCTTAGCCAAGATACAAATGTTTCGCGTCAATTCTCTTTCCATAATCGCTAATGCTTCTAGTATGACTTGTATTTTGTTTAAATAACTTATAAAAATTCTTTGTTTTGAATTGAAAACCAATTCATGTACAATCAGTTGAGTATTCAATTCACAATGTTTAAATAGTTTCAGATGTATGAGAGCTCAATTGTGACCTTCGATGAAAATACCTACCTGCTTAATTATACTTGCTCAAAACTAGGAGCAATTGTTAAACTAACCATCGTTTTAACATTAATATTATTCACACAATGCTCGTAATGCAAACAGCAGTGGTGTGAATTTTCTATATTTTAAAGAGTTTTTTTGCAAGCAAATAATAATTGTATAAAAGTGTGGTAAAAACACTACATATTTAATAACTAGGCAACTGTTGATCTCACTGGGATATTAACTATCCTATATAAGGCACACGCAAGCAAAAAAAAATCTAAATCTGTAAGATGGTATCGGAGTTCATCGTGAGCCACAACACGATGCAAGAATTATAAGATATAATTCTGTTGTCAAAAATCTAAAATAATTTATATGTCAACAATTTGATTTCGATACGCAGAAATCTAAAACATCTAATTCAAAGATGCAATCGACGTAATTGAACATCGTTACACAGGGTCAGAGTGAACTGGTGCTAAGGCGCCATAAACAGTCTAAAACTGTATCTACATCTACAAAAGCATCACAATAATTTATCACATCAACAGTAAATCTAATATAACTTAATATTCTTCTAAAAATTCTTCTATAATACTAGCTATATTCTGTGGAGCTTCTAATTGTACGTGATGTGTGCCTTCCACCTCCACATACTGGACATCGGCTGTTTTCTTCAGCTTCTCTATAACGCTAAGATAATAGTCTATTTTCTCCCACTTTTGACCTGGCAATGCCCTTATATTCAATACTTTGCACTTAACTTTACTGGCATACTCCAAAGCCGTTTCTATTGACATCATTGCCAAACCGGACACTTTCAATTTAAGGTCTCTTTTGAACAAATACCCTTGCTTCTTTACATGTGCCGGAGTAGGTGTCATTCCTCTCTTCATTAATATCTTACAATTTTCCCGTGAAATAGAACCTTTATACGCATCACAGACTATATCAATCATTTCGTCGTATCCATAACATGGGATTTTATCTTCTAGTAGATGTTCGTATTCTAGCATTTTATCAATACTTAATCCAGTACCTTTGACCATAACGGATGGTTCCCTGACCGCCGGACTGGCTATGTCGATGCAGATAATTTTTTCAGTTTCGTTAGGGAATGATGCGGCGTACATAAAGCTTATAGCGCCTCCGAGGGAATGTCCCATCAGAGTGATATTACTCCATTTGAAGTGTTTCACTATTCTTCTTACTAGGACAATCCCATCCCAGAATATGTAGTATACCATACCAGCAGGATAATGTGTTGAAAGACCATGTCCTGGAAGGTCTATGCACAGCACTGAAGTGGTGACCGGCAATAGGGGGATGAGATTGTCCCATGTGCCGGCGTTGTCTTGCCAGCCGTGGATGGCGATGATCGGCTGTTTGTCTCTAGGGCCCCACCACCTGCCAGCAACGTGCCCCCACGGCACTGGTATTTCGATCTCTTCTACTTTGTAGCCTTTTGGTAAAACTGAAAATAAACAAAAGACTTTGTTAAAATCATGTGTAATCAAATCATGGGTATGGTACATAAGAGGATCTTCATCTTCATGGATGGATGAAGATAAAAAAATATTGATCTTATTCTAGGTTTTTATGTCTTTTTCATTAATGTTTGTAAAAGTAAGAGTTGCCTTTTTGTAAATAAAAAACATAAGTCAGCTGTAACATACATGAGTTCCTGTAAGGCTGGCTTATAAAATACTTGATTTCTAGAAGCTCTAATCTATAAATATAAAAAAGACACATGTATATGTCTACCTACCTACGTGTCTTTGACACAACGTGTTTCTATTTACCTAGTAGTCGACCAGTAAACACGCAGACTATTCGCAAGTCATCAAACATAAGAAAAAGTAAAAACTAAAATCCAACTACAACAAAAAACGACGCCAAAAAAGATATAAAAAACTGGTGCTGTCCATTACTCACGTGAGGCTCAAAATTGCTGGCTCGAAAATTCATGATAGTAGCCCATATATTGAACTTTCAAGGAAAACTATAGCGGTTTTGATAAATATGCACTCACTTGGAAAACTTCGTACAAAAATAAAGAAATAATAAGTTGACATAACAACTGTCTATTGGACACGATTTTCCTACCATTATGGGTGACTACGGAGCCCTATTCTATGCGTGGCCTGACATGCACTTAGCCAATTTTTTTTGCGCCTGGTTTCCCGAATTAACAATACAACCAAAATAACAACGCTAACGAAAACACAAGTTAACGTGTCCAACGATCGGTCATGGCCACAAATATTCATGCAGACGACCGATCGATTTAAATTATTATTTACATAAGTCAGGCACTAAAAGCAATTCACGACAGTCATTACTTTGTTATCGAAACAATTAATCATTCCAAAAAGCACCTAAGTTCCATAACAACATCACATCAACAACCCATAATGTTCAACCACTTTCTTCCGAAAACTTATCTATAAATTCTAAAACTGTAGCCAATGCACTTGCGGTAATCCCGAACTTATTAGATATTTCTAATTTTTTCGTCGTAGGATTTTTGTCAACATATTTAGTGATGTTTTGCTTTTCCGCAACTGATAAGGAACAGCTTTTACGTTTCTGAGCCATTGCAACTATAATCTTTAACAATAGTGACGAGCAGCCCTGTTTACTTTACTTTCTATCAAACGACTTCGTTTGTTTTACGAAAACTGTCGCGACTGAATCACATACATACAATGGGGTTAAGGGTCATATTGGTGAGAACGTTATATAGAGGTTTTGAGATGACAATATTCGTTAATTTGAGGTATTTACACTTTTATTGATAGTTGAAAATTTTAAATAAAGAGATTTTTCGTAAAAAAATTTCGTAATGTAAAGGTAATAATTACATAGGTAATTCAGGGGAATTATAAAAAAAATGATATTTTTTTTTATATTATAGGGGGCAAACGAGCAGACGGAGCACTTGATGGTAGGTGATAGCCGCCGCCCATGCACACCCGAAAAACCAGAGGAGTCACAGGTGCGTTGCCGGCCTTTAAGAAGGGAGTACGCTCTGTTTTTGAAGGTTTGAAGGTCGTATCGGCCCGGAAACACCGCAGGCGACAGTTCATTCCACAATTTAGATGTGCGAGGCAGGAAATTTCGGGAAAAACGCACTGTTGTTGACTGCCAACCGTCTAAATGATGGGGATGGAAATGCTATCGCGTGGGACGATGACAAAAAAATAAAATCGAGGAAATCTATAAATTGAATTTCGTTATATTAAGGTTGCACTGTATTGATAACAGTAGTTCAGTACTGGACATACATATTATATACTCATACTGGAGAATCTTCTGAATCTTACAAAAGAGATTTTGGCTTGACTATACTATGACTAGACGGGTGCTAACCGTTGGGGCCGAGTTTCTGCACTAGGCTTTTAGACATTAAAAAGTCTATCAAAACTAGTAAAAAAAAATTGGACCTAACAATCCATTGAATCATCTGAAAAGGCAAAGCCTTTTGTCTTCAATGATGACGATTGATTGACAAGATTCTTTGTCTGCTTGTGATATATATACTCATCTTAATAACACTTTCAAAAAATATCTAAATTTTCACTTCAATTTACTTTAAGTTGGCGTGAACATTGCCCCGCTAATCACCAAATCGTCTTATCACTAGTTGACTTTGATAGTTGTCTCGTGTATAACATGCGATTATAGATAAACGTACGAATGGTCCGTGCTAATCACGGACCATTCGTACGTTTATCTATAATCGTTCAAGGCTCTGGCGCTATTTGCGAAAGGCTGTTAATGGATTTACAAGACCGCAAATCGGTTTAAGTGCCCAAAATTTCTACCCTAACTGTAATAATTAGCCCAAATTGGATGACTATCATTACAATAATAATTGATTACTTTTATTATTATTAGGCTCCACACACGTGAGGCACTACGTCAGTAATGTAACATTTCGAAAGTGCCTTCTTGAAATCAAGTACTTTGTTTCTTTGAAATCTTTGCAGGGGTTTAGCCGTGAAAGCGTTTCAGACAGACAGAGCTACCTTAGAATTTATAATGGAAGTAGTTAAGTTTCACTGCCTCGTTATTCTAGTGGATGGCGTATGCGACTGCTAATCAAGGGGTCTCGGGTTCAAGTCCCGGGTCGGGTCAAAAAGTGTTTGTGTTTTTCTTAGGAAATTTCTAATAATTTTGGTGAAGATTCACGCCCGTGCCTCGAGCACGCAATGCCGTCGGTCCCGGTCGTCATGAACATCTATGGCAATAGTTATTGGGAAGTCAGTGCCCTCAAATTTACTGACAACTAGTTACACCTTCGAACTTCAGTTCTCCCTTAGGGTTGCGGAGGTCCGATGCCAGTCGCTTCGTGGAAAAACTGATATTCAGGTAAAAGCGGATGAACTAGAAGCCGACCCCAAATAATATTGGGAATAAGGCTGGGAAGAAGAAGAAGTAGTTGAAATATACGAATACTATATAAGTTTACTGAAAGGTAAAGGTAGATAAGAACGAAATACATAATAGGAGAAGGATATTGCTTATGCAGACGGATACGAAATTGTATCAACCTATCGACGCCCACTGATGAACGAAGGTGGCCCTTATGGAGCACCAACCATCAGGGTATTTGGCAGTCGTCAAACGATACCAGCTAATTTCTTCAAATCATCAGTCCATCGTGCCGCAGGGCGTCTAACACTACGTTTACCTAATATTGGTCTCCACTCTAGCACATTTTAGCTCAAACGGGCATCAGACAAACATTGTGCTGTGCAATTCTGGAAAAACATGACCGACCCACTTCCACTTCAGCGTACTGATTCTCCGTGGTATGTCTGTTACTCTAGTTCTAAGTGAAACGGAGTACCTCCTATTACGGACGGCCATATTGATGTCATCAATTTTTCCTTCTTAATATTTCATTTTCCTTGTGATAAATTTTGAGCTTTGTACTTTGATAAATAACAATTATCATCATGAGTATCGCAAAGATAATTTATTAGCGATTACTCATTCAGTTTTGCAAGAATATTTAAATGATAACTTTGCCATTAGTATATGTATAACGTTTTCTGCTAGTCATCTTCTGAGTGATAAGAAATAAACTATTTTTATAAAGACTAGCAACCCGCTACAGTACTGTGTACGCGTACTATGTACCTTATAGTCTAGGTATTTTCTACAGTGTACGATAATAAAGTATATGTATTTTTGTGTATTAATAATGTTCTTATCAATACAAGCTTTTTTCAGGGATCAGCCCGTATGTAGGTATAAAGTAAAGTAGGGTAATTCATCTGCGTTTTCATTTGTAATCTGGGTCAAACCCGGACTTACCTTTTACCGACTTTTCTGGTTTTGGTCGTTCGGTTAAAAATTTATGGAGGATATAAAATACATCAGGCTAAATCATTTGTGTAAAAATGAGATAGAGGCGAGAAAAAATATAATAATACCATACCAATAATATCATAAATAAAAACTATTTTTAGTAATTTTATTTTAGCACATATCCATGCAAAGTTTTATCTTTCTAGCACTAATAAACGGTGAGGCGGTAAGTTGAAAACGGAAGAACGAACATGACGAAACTGTAAGAGTTCCGAATCATGAACTACGGAACTCTAATATATATTTAGTATATATTTACTTGTTACTTATATGGTAAAATTTATCAAAATATCTTCACGTCCCATGTAGTAATACTTATGTTTGTTCACACGGCACATTATCAAATTATCATTTTATAATCAGCTTGTACTTTGATCCATAATATTATTATCATTTTTACCTGCGTAGAATATCATTTCTGTATCAATACATAGATTTTGCTTCATATATACAAATTACATTCATTACTAGTCATGAAAAATAATATAGAAATGTATTACTAGTAAATACAACTCTTCAAACGAAAACTACTATTGCTGATGATACATTTAACTTAATACATTGGCTGTACAGGGTGAAATTTTGAGACGGCACAGTAAGGGTAGGTACCTTATCCGTTATAGTTACAGGAAAACGTTTTTAGGAGACTATTTATATTTTTTTAAGATTTTCTGAACTGCATTTACAGATTTTGGAAAATATGTACAGCCAGCAAGAAAATTGTCATTTTAAACAAAAACTTTATTTGATGCCAATCGATCCTGTTTCTTATAAATATCAAAATTCTCTACTGGACCGACTGAGGTTTGAGTACTAGAAATAGAACTTTATCGATGCTTTTGTACGGAAATAAATCACTTTAATGTGTATTTTAGACACTGACAAACATAACTTATCATTCATTATCTGCCTGTCCCTATCCCGTTCTAATCTATCACTCGTCATTTCACTGTAAACTTCCTTCCTAGCCATATCCACTTTCACACAAACCATCTTGTACCCTTCACTTCCCATTCCTAATTTCTCGACACACTTTTTTCATCCGTTCGCATTAAGTGTTCATACCCAGATAAACTATTACTTCTTAGCTTTCACGCAGTAGCGTTACTTTCAGTGTTCCTCGTATTTAGGTTTTTATTCCTGATCGCGTCCATCCGAGTCACACCACACACCCACCTCAGCAGTCGTCTCTCATTTGTCTCCCGTTCTCTTAATGGGTAAATTTTTAGATCTGTCATATTGATATTGATATAACGAAAGCGATACAAGACAAGACAAAATGGGCTTTCAAAAATACCTTATCCAATCAAAGCATAATTTTGTCAAATCATTTTACGCAGGAAGATTGTTACACAAAGGTACTTAAGGTATTATTGCTATGAAACGAATATTATTATGTTCTGGAACCATTTATTCTGGATTCTGGTTTTCCTTCTCTTGAAACAAATAATATCATTATTCTGCTGAAATTATTTGTTTCAAGAATATTAGTATATTAACGTGACACGTGCAAATCTGTAGTCGCGCGTGAAGATTCCGCTGACTAAAGCAATTGTATTACTAACCTGCTAACATGACTCTACTCTACCTGATGAAAGATATTATGAGTAGGATCCAAGGAGGGCAGCCACCGTTCTCATTGCGAAGGCATGTAACGGAACCCTTAAATTATTCTTGTTTATATGTTTCGTCACCGCAGCTATACCAAGGTTTTCATATTGTAAGATTCTTAGCTGCTGAACTTATAAATCGATACCTATTTCTGTCCAAATCAATTTTTCATATTAACTGTGAATAGTCTAAACTGTACCAGTAAAGACGGATATATAAAATATACTATGTCCGCATGAATAATATTATAATAATATTAAAATAATATTATAATAAACATTTGGATATATATTATAGTATACTGCTTACTTTTACTTCCAATATTGATTGATTTATTTTAATAATCTGTTAATGTTAACATTAAAGCAAAACGTCTTATGTTATAAATAACCTATGAATTGTATATTTTTCTATTTACATATCTCTTATGCGTGTATAAATATCTATAACTTATATGTCTTACCAAATAAAGATTACGAATACTTACGATTCATCCACAAATATGTTTGTAGGCCTCTCGGTAAAGGTAATGGTTAGGTGATTTCAAATGCATAATGAGCGCTAATTGGCAGAACCAGAAAAAAACGTTAAAAGAAGACAACCGGCACTTTAAATAAAAGTATATTAAGTTGTTGAACAGACTATTCCCTTTTACTTTTGATGCAAGGACGTGCTGTTGACTTCGTAGTTATTTGCAAGTTTTACTATATTTATTTAACTATTAAATAACAGTAAAATCTGTATTTTAAAATTTCATGAAACAGCAAAATTAATATTGTACTTTGATTCGTTGGGGCTTACGAGATACAATTTTGAATCCTTATTGGTGGATAAATATCTAAACCTTATTGAACACATTAGGTTTAACTAAATCTCTGTCTTTTTGTACTACTATGAATACTTGTTATTTTATGTCAACTAAACAAACCTATACACACTTATATCACACTTATTTACACAAAAACAACACACAATCAAGACTCATTATCATTTCTCATTCACACACACAATTCTAATACACATCTATACAGCAATTACACAATATACACATTTCACCACATCTGCACATTTTCACAATACAATACCTTGGTGTACCAAAAAAACTCTCAAGGTCATCCATAGAACTTTTAGCATAGGTGATAAATCAATACACATCAAGGGGATATCGTACTGAAGTATATTACATGGATGTTTTTATTGTACCTGATTTAAATAAAATGCATACCCTACCTTGGCGAATTCGGTAGCACACGTAAAATAATTAGAGACCTTGACGACTTACACATTGCCGAGTCTCACATTAAAAACATAATAAATATATTTCATCAAAATATACGAAGTTTTTCACTTAATATACTTGGTTTGCAAACCTTGCTTACTAGATCACAGATAGAATGGGATCTTATTATTCTCATCGAATGTTGGCTGGCTACCACGAACCCACTATATATCAGTGCTGGAGGGGTATAACACTACTCAAAATGAGAGCATTGTTGTATACTATAGGAAAAATATTACCATTACTGTTGAAGAGCCGCCCATGTTTGAATGTAACTGCATTATGATAAAAATTAATAAAATGCTGGGTATAAAAACCCAAATAATACAATCTCTAAACATTCGAATTTAGCGCTCGTAGGTCACATAAATAAAGATATCTCCTTGAACAATTCCGACCTGATCACGATTATTTTATTAATAAACACTCGACCAAAAATACCTCAGAATATCTTATATATAACATTCTCGTGTCACAATGTTCATTCCCATACTCCTCCGAAACGGCTGGACCGATTTGTATGAAATTTTGTGTGCACATCGCGTAGGTCTGAGAATTTTTAATATCCCTAGGACGCGAGCGTAGCCGCGGGCATCAGCTAGTAATTTATAAAATTAAAAAGCGAATTGACTACGACTATGGATAAAGGAATGAGAAATATGTTTCTTTCTGACATTTACTTAAAAACAGATGCTAATATTGCTACCACACTTTTGATCACACTGCTTACTGATACTTTAACTAAAAATACTAAAATAATTAAAATATCTAATCGTAAAGCAGTTCGTAAACCCGTGGTTGACGTCCGGATTGTAAAGATGTATGAGAAACTGAGATAAGCTTCACCAAAAAGCCAGAAAGGATCCTGACAATGAAATTATAGTTACCACGTACAAAAGATATAGAAATTTTACCAATGAATTACTGAAAAAAAGTCAGATTATGATAAAAGCGAAATAAAAATAGCCTCCAAGGTAACAAAAAACTATGGAATACGATAAAATCGGTTACCCATACAACCATAGTACATAGTCAAGCAACATAACTTTTAGACAATGTATGCCCATCTATTTCAATAAATAGAATCAATACCTTCTTTGCAAACATAGGTAAGATACCTCGGATTTCTGCCTTCCCGTGAATAACTTTAGTCTACCGCCTATGAAGTCATAGCCAAATTCTATTGTGCTAATGTCGACAGATAACAATGAGATTGTAACACTTATACTAAATTTAAAGAATGATTGTTGCAGCGGATGTGACAATATTTCATCCACCTTACTTAAGGGATACTGGGAGATTTTGGTCCCTGTATTCACATATATATTCAATCTCGCTATAGATACTGGTAAGTTTCCTAATGCCTTGAAATTGGCAGAAATTCATCACATTCACAAGAGTGGAGACCGGGGCTGTATTGATAACTACAGGCCAATTTCGATACTCACAACAATTTCTAAGATTCTGGAAAAGATTGTCAACAATCATCTTAATAGATAATCAGAGACCAAATCATTACTGCCATCTTCACAATACGGATGTCGTTGTGGCCTCTCAACTAGCGATGCTATACATGATCTAACTGACTTTATAGTATCAAAACTGGACAGCAACGAAAAGGTTATTGCAATATACATAGATTTGGCTAAGGCTTTTGACACGGTTTCTATTCCACTATTGTTGCGTAAGTTGGAGAAACTCGGAGTAAGGGACTCTCCACTTAATTAATTATCAGAATAACTTACCAATATACATCAACGGGTTAGGATAGGCGATCATACCAGTGACGATCTCCTTATTGAGTATGGTGTCCAGCAGGGAAATATCCTTGGAACTACCCTGTTTCTGACATATATTAAGGACCTCTGCGATCTAAATATGTGGAAGGTGGAAGAATTATCACTTTTGCCGATGATACAGCGCTATTATTTGAAAAAGATTGATGATCTGAGGCCTTCCGTCGAAGCTCAAATAGGCTTCAACTTGGTAATTGCCTTTGGACACAATAAGTTAAGACTCTATGTTAACGAAACAAAATATATCACATTCTCTTTAACCCATCAAAATTCACCTCAATCCCACACAGCACACACTAAAGGGTTCACTCCTATGAAAATGTACGTTCCATGGCATGTACTTGTCCAACACTTACTAAGGTTAATACCATCAAATCCGGGGGTAACGTGGTAGACAACAAACTTAACTTCCACGCACACATAGATTTGCTTACATCAAGATAGCGTAAATTAATCTTTATTTTAAATATTTTACGTCATTTTACGTCGGCCGAGTTTAACACTATAAAAATTGTCTACTATGCCCAATGCCAATCTTTGATAATATATGGTATAACGATATGGGGCGGTGCACCTAAAACTGTCATGCTCAAACTTGAAAGATCCCAAAGAGCAATATTAAAAGTTAGTAAATTCCTACCATTTTACTATACAACTAGGGATCAATACGAATGCTGCTGCCGTTCGCCAGCTTTTTATTTTGAATGTACAGCTCCGAAAGCACTTACATATTCAGTATGATCCTAATTTATATACTAATAAAAGGCGAAACTATGAAGTGTGCTCAAGTAGACGATTTACGATTTAGGACCAAATTTTCACAAAGACTACGAGTTTCTTGGATTTTATTTGTACAACAAAATTTACCGAACTTTATCCATATAGCCAATAACTAGACACCTATGCTAGAAAAAGATATCTAAGTGGTTACAGTCCTTGGATTATGAAATAAATGAACAGCTATTGGTTATACCTTCGTAATTCTGTATCTTGTGCACATAAGACAAACTCATACAATCATACACACACGCACACACACACATAAACATATGCACACTCACTCATACGTAAACACACACACCACATAAACTCACACATTATGCATACCCACTAAACATATTTTATGTAATTTTTCTTATAGTTTATACCCTCAATTGTTGGCACTTAATGGAACTAGATGAAGCGCGTTTTTAGGATTGGGGTCACTTGTGCTTCTATTCTACTATTTAAGCAGTGAATCGGAGGTGCGGGTGGGCTTAGTTTTGGCAGTGTAATTTTTCTGTCCATGTAAAGTTCCATATGTTCGAGATGGGGCCTGGAGATGTCACACAGGGGTAACCCTAGTATAGACTCTAGTCTCTCATAAACGAACCCTTAAATATGTAATAATTTATCGGCAAAATTGTATTATAGCTGTATTTATTTGTATCTAGAGTATTTGTGCCATATATTATTTTGTAGAGAGAAAAATAAATTATTATTATTCTCTTTCTACATTACAGGCAGTTCGTGACTGCATGAATGGCGTAATGATTTAAAGATTATCACGACGCTTTTTACTGCTCTGAGTGTTCTGGGTCCGATCCCCATACTTTGTTGTTCTAAGCCTATAATGATGACGATGACGAAAAAAAAATAACCCGAAGGAACAGAAGATATTGGGTTCATGATATGTTGAGAAAAAGAAAATCGGAAGGGGAATATTGACCGGCCAAGACGAGTTGGCAACGCGTCGCCCGCTAGCCGTCACATTGTCGACTCGTGACCAATTCATCGACAACGAGGGGCAAACGAGTCGGTGACAGTCAATAGGTGAACAACGCGTTGACCACTGTACTTTTAACTTACAAGTTGACAAAGTCACTCTTAATAAACATAACATAGAGCTTACATTTCAATGCCATACTGTGATACATTTCCATGCCGTACTTTATGCCTTAAACCATTTACGTACGCTGCGTAAACGGGGCGATGGTTGCTCTCAAAAGGAATAATCTGCCCCCGTTTTGACAACATTTTCATTGATACTCCGCTCCTTATGATCGCAGCGAGGTGACATATAGCCTCTAGCCTTTCTCGATAACTAGGCTCTCTAACACTAACATATTTTTTCAAATCTGACCTCATGTCCGAGGTTGAAACTGTAGTAAATATAATTTTATATACGTATGATATTAAACTAACTCCAGTTTAATTGTTAAGAAAGAAGTAATACCAATACTTCAATTTAAAGAGGGCAATGAAATAATTGGGTTTGTAGTGAAACAATAAATTACACACATTAGCATGCATTACATTGAGTTAGTTTCATAGTAACTGTATATTTATCTTTACTATTACAAAAAGATAACAAAAGTTACAAATACATTTAATAAAACAATTTTAACTTGCTTTCATACGTCTTTCTGCTTCTTCACATTTTAACACTTAACATTCAAATTCAATAAAACTACATAGTTAACAACTTTTTTATAGCTACTTAATGTTGTAATTACATGTTTTCTGATTACATTTTACATACATTGAATTTCATTTTGACTGTCTCTGTGGCGCAATGGTAGTGTATGCGATTGCTGCGCTTGAGGTGTCGGGTTCAAATCCTGAGTCGGACAGAACTTTTTTATGATCCTAGTAGTTGCCCTAAGACGTAGGGCAACTTGGCTGTTAGCCGCTTAGTTTCTAATCGTTAATACCTGGATCGGTGACCGTTAATGTCATGATTAAGCAGTAGATCACGATTGCAGGTAGAGTGGATGATAATGCGAAATGGCGTGCCTTTCGATAACAGTGTGCTCCACTAATCCATTCTGATTTACCATTAACTTTAAATCGAGGAAGATCGATACCGGCCATCAACATTTCAACATTGTGGAATACTTTTATCTGGGGATACAATCACTACTGGAGGGACGATCGGGTTCAGATGTTATAAGTATATTGTGTAGGAGTACCGACAGTACAAAAATCAATGCATTACGAAGGCGTCCCTAAGCTCACACTAGATTGCCCTTGACCATGATCGGTATTACTTCGACTTCTGTTGGGCAGGGGCCCGCCAGGCATGATCACCTTGCCTGGTCGGAGGATTCCTCCCTTTGTGTTGGAGGAACACTATTCCCGTTCCTCAACAACCCGTTCGGAACTTTGGGAAATAGAAGTATATATTTATTTATTTTTATTTATTCTAATCACAATCCTCGATCTTCTAATCGATGTAAAATATATTGTTCTGTTACGGATATCCGAATAAAACGTGTTAGGTAGGAACTAATCTGTTCGCGTCGTACGTATGTAGGTAGTAAAAGTACCTACAGTAATTATAGTGAGGCGGCATGATTCAATATCTTTGAGTAATATCAGGCCTGTCTCACTTCCCGTGGGGATTTCAAAAAAGTAGGTATGCGCGAATATATTATATTAATTAAAGTACTACGATCTACTACCTTATGTTTATTTGGAAAGTAATTTGTTCACTAACATTGATGTATTAAAAAACCCTAGATACACACCACAGATCAAAGAAACATAGGAGATTAGGTTTGTACACAAATTTATTCGTGTTCAGATGTCTCCGCGTTTCTCCCACTTCCTTCACTAACACAAAACCAAAAATTGTAAGCACGGCACACAAGCTCGTATTTCTCCCGCACACAAAGAAACTTACAGCAACACCAATAAACCCACTAATATAACACATTCAAAAAGAGGGCGGCGCATCTACCTGTAGCTACGGATTCCGAATAAACACACATGTGTGCAAATTATGCAACTAGTAATGTTAAGTGATAATCATAGAAAAATATCGATTGAACTTCAGTTAGCTATATTACCTACTCTTTCTCCTAAAGATTTCATTGACTGTGAAAAGCAAAACTAAACAGGAGTTTAATTCGAACATATTCTATACAAGCGATGTTTTATCATAATTGGAATATTAACTAACTAATTACCAAGAAACAGGATATCAACTTCTCGAATCTAGACTAGAACACAGGTAAAAGTGCAAGAATTTTATTGATAAGGGTTTAATTAACCAGTAAAATGTAAATATTTATTTAAAACTTGCCGCTTAGACAGTTTAGGTGTTGCGTTCTTAGTACAGTAGTGTAATCTTACGTTTGAATATTTTTCCATTACGGCTTTTATTAGTATTATTAAATGGTTAATCATTGGCGATTGATCGTATTGGTGAAAATTTATTGGGACCAGCAAATTGTGCCATTTTTTGTTACGAACCAGCTTGAACCCCTTCCTGTCGCATTTATCCACATTTTTTTAAGTTTTTGATCCTTCGGATAGCTAAAATTTTAAAAATAAAAGCAAGGTATAATTATGCTTGAGTACCACAATAAATTAAAAATCTAAACTTTTTATTTACACTTTTTTACGTTTACATAATTATAATATTATAATTTATTTATATCTTTAATAATCATGCGTACTTAATAGGATCGTATAAAATATCGACAATCATAAATATCACAACACATCTCTAACACAAGCCGGCCGGCAGCGGCCGCATCCCGAAACTATCATGTGATTGAGAGTATCAATAAAACACTTATCCATTGCGCTATTAGACCAGCCGATTCATTGATCGATTCGCACTAAGTAAGCAATGGTTTTAAAAGTTTTTAGTTCCTAAAGAAAACGACTGATTTGGTATTTCATCATATTTTTAAAATGTTTTAATGAATTCAGTATGAAAAACTATAATATTATAGTACTTATATATGAAATTAGATGCCACCTTTCTTGTAATTTACAATACAGCTGTTATTTTTGCAAACAATCGCTGAACAACGCGGCATTTTGTCAAAAATCATGAGCAGTGAAGACGTCGCAAGTTGGCATTCGACTAATGTCCGAAAATGGCATCAAGCCGCTTTGAGGCCAGATGCGTTCGCAAGCGGCACGCCTCAATTGCATATCTCCTGTGTTTCTTTTATCTGTGATACACACTCAGCGTCGCAAAACCGTCCTCATAAAATAAGCGCACTATTGAAAACGGTGCTCATATTTCAAATAGTCTCGCGTCGCTCGCGTCTCTGTGCGCTCGTTAAAAATGCCTAAGTGTTCGATGCGGAATTGTAAAAATATTACGTTAGGAACGTTAAAAAAGGATGGGATATCGTATTTTCGGTGAGTAAAAGAGTTTGTTAATTTGTTTTTGTTGTTTTTATGACTAAATATCGGAAGCAACATGTGATTTTGATTTAATTTGTCTAAAACTTCACTCAACGGTCCAAGTATAATACGACAAATTTCAATGGCCGCTTTTTCAGTGTAAGAACGACTATTACACAACCTTTTATTTTAGTCGCATAATCCAAACGACCCTGTTCTGAATTTAATAGAGTCGATTTTTTTTATTGTGTTTAATTTTTTATTAATAAGTTTATTTAATTTGAACATTTTTTAACATTATTTAGTTTTTAATAAGTATGTATACGTTACAAAATATATAATAATATTATTATAGTTATTAATCGAATTGCAAAAGGAAAGGAGGTCGTCCAAACGGTGTTATTATTAAAGTTCGTAAATATTATATTACCTATTATATATATATATATTATATATTAAATATATAATTAGGGGACAACTTATGGGTTCGCGACATACAATTTTTTTAAGCCAAATAGTGCATGCGTCGTTTGTTCTGAACATTTTGTGGACGAAGATATGAATGTCACTGCTAAAGGCATAAAACGTCTTCTTAAAACGGCTGTTCCTAGTATAACGGTAAGTAGTCGTTAGTCAGAAAAATAATGAATTTATCAAGTAATTTCGTACCTACATTCAAATAATATAATTATTTTTTACAGGATATGTCACTGATATGATATGAAAAAATGAAATAAATGATTTTAAGAGTTAATATTTGTTTCATTGATGTACACATGTCCTACCCAAAAACATATTTACGCTCAGATATAAGTATAATTATGGGCTTAGAACACAATTTAACTAACTCTTAAAATACTAACTCAATGTAGTAAAATAAAAAAAAAATACAAATATTCCTCTTCACTCCATGTCCTGTCCTGCCGGCTAGCTTCGGTCATAAAATTTGATTGGTCATTGTACGCTGCTTTGTAATAAAAACTTTTAACAATGCGCGTAAGGTTTAATGTGCAAAAGATGTGTTTATAGCTTAACTAAAACTACCCACATTGATATTTTTATACATTAATGACTAAGTAGGATAGTTTCGTATGCGGCTTTTGTTTGAGACTGTGCATCTAGGGTTTTTATATATCAATGTTCACTAAATTAAAATACTACAGAAAAAGTAGTTTATAAAGATTTAAAGAATTTCAAGAGGAGAGAACCGTAATATCGTCAGAACAGATAAGAGTTACACGACAGAAAGAAACGCAATTGTAGGTAAATATAATTGTATGTGATTCGGCGCTGTAACTTAATTAAACTTAATTATACGACACCAAGATTCCCTATTTCTTTAAATTACTTTTCGGAGTGAGTCTTCTGTACTAGTACTATTATGTATTCTGTGACGAAAGTCAAAGAAAACTTTAAAGATCATTATAATTTTAAAGAAAAACAGTTGACTTGATTAAAAGAGGTCAGAAAGTTACAGTTCTTATCATAACTCTCTCAGACTCTCTTTGTCATCATAAGTTATCTGTTACTCTACTATTATATGGCCTATGACATTGTACATAAAGATGGTTCTGAATAATAATCACCACCAATTATTTCATGATTGAAAAATCACTCATCACACCTGTGACATAATATACAAATTGATCAGTGACAAGATAATGATTGTCAGATTAGCACAAAATCACTACAACTTTGATTGAATTAATAATAATAAGTCTTATGTAGGGTTTAGTTTAAAAATTGTACTTTACAGGATTCCTGACCTTACTGAGCTCTCTTAAAGAGCTTAGAATCGAATGAAGAACTAACTTGTATAAAATAACTTCTGAAAACACACTGTGCTTTGGGCACTGTGTGTTTTCAGAAGTTATTCCAGTCCATAAATTTTAATTCACTGATGTATGGTTCACCAAAACAGCTTTTACCTGCAGTTAGTTCCACAAATCTTTTAAGATTTGTTTCAAGTTTTCTTTTGTCAAAAAATTAATAAACATCAATCCACCCACCCAAAGTGGTCTAATAGATGAAAACTGCCTTTCTAAGGAGAGACTTATGTCCAGCAGTGGACTGTTTTAGGCTGCTGATGATAGTGATGATAAAATTACTTTCAATTTACATTTGTAACTGGCTCTTGGTAGTATTTTTTTTATATTACTTTAATGTGATAATTTAAAAATAAAATATGAGCATGGATGTGTGATGATTCTGAGCTCAAGTTTGGAATATACTAGGTCACATATCACAAATTAAAGAGATTAATAAGATGCGTTAACTTCCATTTTTTATTGTTGTTTATTGCAATATGTAAATAAGTGCCACTTTATTTTATATGACGAGTAGGAGGAACGCAAATAGATAGACCACTAAATACATGACATAAAACTCTATGAATTAATCAATAAAATAAAAATTAATATTTTCAGACATCTTACACAATGTCATCTAGTCCTAAAGTCCTAAACTAAGCAGATCTATAGGTTCTATCTATCTATATGATTCTGTTCCAAATCATAGATTGGATATGATGTAATGGAAATAAGAAATTAATTTGTAATGTTTTTCCAATTGATACAATTATTTTTACAGAAGATCTATTTTATTTTAAATTCAAAATTAATACCATTGAAATAACAACTGTCTTTTGTAAATTATTGTTTTTTGTTACATTATCATGAATGGGTTAATTTCTGAATATATAAAAAAAATATCAGATGCTCATTTAATTCAAAATACTAATCACCATTAGAAAAAAGAAAATAATTATTACCTTCCTGAACATGATGACCGTTTAAACTGGTTTGGGACATTGTTATGACTATAGACCACTTATTATAGGTACACAGTGAACACGTCCAGAACTAATGCGACCAACAGAATTAATTATCAATTAATTATTTTATACTAAATTACTGAAGTCAAAATTTATTAAAAATCAAGTCGTTAATTAGCTTTTAGGTAACAAACGACAAAATCTTAAAGCACTACTATATAGCACACTACACAAATTACGCACTCATTGACTGCCGCAGTCTTATGAAACTAAACAAGAATAAAATTATCGATTACGCATAGTTCCATTTATTACAACCAACCAAATGTCACCTGCAAAAATTAATGTCAAATGATTAAATGTCACCTGTTTTTGACATTGACAGCGGACATTTTTTTTTTTGGAATTTAATGACCTGGTCACTAAGACCTTTAAGTCAAGTCTTATTTTATTTAAACAAACATAGCACTTTCACTTTGCTTCATTTTTAAATTGTTTTGATAGTATTTTTTATATATTTATATATAAGTTTGTAAGTGTTTTTGTCTTTTAATAACTGTTCTAGTGGCGGCGGGCGGGACGAAGAATCACACTTAATTTTCACATCACCGAGTTCACTAGCCAACACTAATCAGCGTTGATGTCCATTTCAGTGACTATATTCTTTCTCAATTACGGCATTGGAGAGGCATAGTTTTATCACACATTTCATATTGTATCAGCAAACATGTAAAGCATTGGCGCTTTTGCGGCCATTATGCAAGTCAAACGTTTCACAGTTTTCCCGCGGTAACGAAATTTATTTTAAAAATGATGGTAAACTTGTGAGACATTCATGTTATTACTTAACTACGCTTTATTTTATTCATGCTAAACACTTAAATTACTAATCTCTTCCTAAATTTAGACAAAAATCAACAAAATAACCTTTCTAACTTCTATCGAAAAACAACCTCACCCCGCCGCCACCCAGTGAAACTTGACAGCGGACATCACGAACAATCGGTTTTCAAATTCTTGCAATATTGAAAAAAAAAAAACTTGTGTCGTGTATACACAGCTTTGCCAACATATGATTTGGAATCGTATACTTGCTCACTCATTCATTCTTATGTTCAATCACCTATTATGGTGACCTGTCAACAAAAGTGTCAGCGACTAGCGTCAGAGAGAGAAACAAGAAAGCTTTTATTCCAGAGAATTGTGCATCTAGTAATTGTCTTTTAAATTAAGTTATAATGGCAGACAAAAGAAAAACTAAAAAACGCAAAGAGGTAAGTCATTCAAACCAAAATATTTATACACGTATATCTTTGTAGCAATTTTTTTAATTGTTTTTAATCTACGTTTCCATATTGCTGATGCGGCGTGAGAATTTTACACATTTAATATTACTTTTCTTGCAACCACAAAATCCGCTTTAAATTCTGCGTGAAGTTTAGCCATTTATTTTAATAAAATAACTGATTTACATCTGAATTTTAGAGTTCGTCGTTGTATTTATTGAATGACGCATCATTTCGATTTTATGTTTAGTGGCTGGCTGAAAACCAACCTGTTTTATGCGTAGTTCGTCAGTTTCAGCGTCATTGTTAGAGCTCATTGTCAGTGGTTTTAATAATTCCTTGGCACAATAGTTTATTTATTGTAAGTTTCCCTGATCTCACTAAATGTGCATCACAGACAAGCATGTTATTTTTTCTACCTGATTCAAGTTTTTTTCCACAAATCACTATTACCTATGAAAAATTGATTTGTACCATTGCATGCATTAGCTTATTAATTATATTTTTTTGTTTACAGCGCAAAAAGGTTTGAACTTTTTTATAACACTTTGCACCGTAAGAGTTTGCAATTTTATTATTATGTGCAAGTTGTGATATTGTAGATTTGTTTTTAATGGTTTTCTTGTTTACTATAACTGTAGTGTTGTATACAGGCACATAAACTTACATGACTTGTAAATTAGTAAATACTAACTGGTATGACCACTGGTTTAGAAATATTTTGTATTTTTTTTATGAAGCACTAAACTAAAGTACGTTTATACAAGCATTACTAAGCACAGTGGTATTTTGTATACGGGTATTTTGTTAATATGGTCACTGTCGTGTGGATATTAACTACAATTTTGAATAATTTAGTTTATTAGTTACAGTTAGATATACCATATTAATTTTAAATTAGTTCTAATTGATTGCAAAATATGCACCTAACCACATAACACCAATAATTTTGTTTATAGACCAATGAAAAATAAAAAATCATTCTAAAGTAAATATATTATGAAAACAAAGTGATTCATCTAAATAATGTAGACAATAGTTATGTCTACAAAAAACAAAATCCATTGTATTCTCTTTAGTTTATATCTCTTCTTTAATAGACTGGTTCCAAGTTTTAACTGCTGACTTGAATTCTATAGCTTTCTTGATATCTTACTACTAGTTTTTTGAAATAATGTATAATTGAAGAATGCCCTAAGAAGAATCGCCTAAGACATTGCAGGAGTAATTTCAACTGCAACTTCTTGAATATTCCAAACTTTTTCTGTAATGGAGGCACTATAGCATATGAACTTAAATAAAGCCACTTTAACATTTAGAAAAAATTTAATCACTAGGCTATGGAAGTGGATTTAGAAATTGGGAAATGCTACTTTCTATTCACAAAAGTAGTAATTAATTTTATGCATAGATAGTATACTCTCCTACTACTTATATTCATCATCAGCCCATTGCGGTCCACTGCTGGACATAGGCCACAAATATTATGAATACAAAATTAATTTGCCCTGGGTATAGAGATATATATAGAGATAAGAAAACATAATATTGTAAAAATATAAGTGACACTTTAATGAAACATTATTTCCGTGTATAGAAACTGCCATGGCAGAATCAGTGACATTTTGATCTTGATCAGAGATGCATGGAAGGTTCATGAGGTAATTACAGTATTTACCACTGCTCCGGTGATTTTCGACGACCTTGTTTCTTTGACGTCACTTGTAGAGAACTGCGTTTCGGGGTACATTGATTGAGCAAGTCAACATCACGTTTGGTGTTGCCATTGATTATGATTCCAGCGCAGGCCAATCGCAAAACCAACTCGATCACAATCGAGGTGGTGTAAAATAAACTCACACTGAGTAAGCAAAGACTATATTTACTTCAGTTTTTGCTAGTGTAACAGTAACATAAATAGTACACTTCTGACTTCTGTGATGTCATCAGTATCTCCAATAATGAAAACATTACGCTGGATGGGACAGCAATAATAGACTGCTCCAATTTTAAGTACCTTGGGTCCCTCTTGCAAAGTGGCGGCAGGTAACTGCAATAATTTATGACTCCAGTTTCCCCATGAAATCAAAAGCACAAAAATATAAACCTCCCAGGCCCATTAAGAGAAAAATGCTGAAATGCAAATGCTGAGATTATGTATAGTGTGACTTGTGTGGAAAAGGAGGTGACTACATATGATGAAATCGATGGAAGCTGAAATAGCATGCATATGTTAGCAGGATTAACTTTACTAAATTATTCGAGAGTTGTTGCAGAAGATCAGTTGTTGTCGCTAGTGTGCTTATGAAAGTCCAGAGATCTTTCAAATCGGTATCATTCCAGTAGCTAAGAAGTAGCAACATACACAAGGAGTTTTAATTCACTACCATGGTTTAATTTATTCGATTTACTAAGCAGTTTGACTACTCTTGCAAATTCTTTTTAGGATAGAATTCAAGACCAATAAGCAATTTTCAGTCTTAAATTCTTAATTCTCTTTGAAGTGCACAGTAATCATCAGTAGTAGTCATTAATAAATTACCAGTGTCCTGCGGCAAATAAGTGCTACTTGTAAACTGCAACTGGTATTGGATGTAGCATAATTATGGAATATTACAAGTTGAACTTGTTTTGATGCTGTGAATAGATGATACGTACTGTGACTGATTGAGCGGCATTTTACAATTGCATGTTCAGACGACACGGCTCTTTGTACGTACATTAATAAATAATAATAAATAAATAAATATTTTGGACATCTGACACACAACACCATCTAGTCCCAAGCTAAGCAGAGCTTGTTGTTGTGGGTACTAGACAACTGATATAAATACATAAACATACTTTTTTTTTGTAAATACATACATATTATACACAGAAAACATAAATACATATTGTGTTCAAGCTATCAAATTCTGGTTTAAATTATCAAATTCTATGAGATATCACTCTGAATGTGCCCAGATACGTTTTAATTTTTGTCGTTGCGAAAAAATCTGATAATCACAATCAACATACTTTTACACATATATCCCTATATTGAATTAGGCTATCGAATAGGAAAATCCGGATTTGGACATTAACGCCGTTAGTACACCTACGCGTTCGTATGCGGCAGCGAAACAACGAAAAAACTGTCAGTAGTATGGCAGAATTTCGCATACGCTACGTCTCACTCTAGCACTAGGCTACATGAAATAGTTGCCTCCTTCTCGGTATTGTTTCGCAAGGAACTGCGAAATCATCGTTACACAGACGCAGATGTTTCGCTAGTGGTGTTTCGCATTGCAAGGTGTTTGCATGCGTTCTGTCGTTGAGGACAGATTTTCGTACCATGGAAGCCGAAAATATTGAAATATTTTTGAAATTCAATTCGAAATCATCCCGAATTATAAGCATATTATAAAAATGCTTACAAAAAAGAGGTGGCATATAGGAAAGTCCGCAGTACACGTTAATTACAATGTCATTTCTTTGCGAAAAAACTGCTATGTACTAACGTTCCGAAGATATTTCGCTACCGCAGTAGTTTCGCAGTGATTCGCTGCCGCATACGAACGCGTAGGTGTACTAACGGCGTAATAACGGCAATAATAATTAACATGTATAAAAAAAACTGAAACTGTATTGTGAAATAATTTAACAAACAGTCCGTAATAATATTTATCTAAATAAATATTTTAGCCACACTTCTCGAAGATTGTTCCGTTACAAATACTCAGTAGTATTTTCGCTATCAAGAAGCGATGTTTTGTATTAATTTGTTCCATAGCTGTGCGCCCCACTTTCACCGGGCCATGGAACTATCACTTTAGTGTACTGTGTGTGTCCGTACAGTGTGTGTCCTTGCGGTAGTGTTGTGTTAAAATGAGGGACTTCGTAAGTAAATAAATTTATATCTATATTATTATAAATATAAACTGTTAAGTATACTAAGGTATACGTTATTTATTAAAAGCTATCGATTATAAAGCAGGCTTGATTTAATATAAAGCTTTAAGTTAGATAGGCTAGCTAAAGGCGAAAAGTAAACTTTACGGTGGAGTTAGATAAAATTAGTGGACTGGCTGATGATGATGAAGATAAAATTTATACGTTTGCGCTTTGTAATTATTTAATTCATTATTTGATAATTTGAATATAAAAAAATAAACAAATATTAATGTGTGACGTTTTGGTAGAGACATGATGGTTTAAAAAAAACTGCCCTATACAATGTACAATCTGAGTTTGTATTTTTCCTACATTTATTAAATACATATCGTACGTTAGATATTAGTCTAATGAAACGAATGTGAAATCGGCGACATCCGTGAATACTTTTTATTAGATTTTTTACAAAACGTGACATAATACCCTATTCAAAGTATTGAATCCGCCATTTTATATTTCTTTTTCATTTGGTTAACTATATGTCGTATAAAGACAGCACATTAAGGTCAGCGAGTCTCTATTCTAGAAAGTGGGCCAATATTCAATGTAGGTCGCACTACATCTTATCTTCGCTTACATTATGCTAAGATTATACTCATTCGTTCATGTGCAAAAGTTCATGGGCAAGGCCAAAGTCATTGCCGCTATTTACGTAACATACTAATAACGAGAGTTCTTATTGTTTGTTACTTATTGCACTCTTTTTGTAGACCATACATGTAAAATTATGTGATCTCCAAGTGAATTAATACGTATATCCAAGCCTATAGAGGCCTTTGGATATCTTTTACTTTTACTTTTTTCCTATTGACTGAATTGATCAGACGAAGTGGATTTGTTTTTGTTTTAGACTGATCGAAATACGCGACTTTTTTGTGAATTCGAACCATTAAAAAGTCCCCATCGTCCAAACAGTCGGACTCACAAGGAAAAAAAATTCCGCGTCGGCGAATCAATCAGACGGAGTGGTTTGACCACGTGGTCACAGCCCTCTTGTTTACCATTCATATTTTCGTTGTATTCGTGATGCAGGCACCACACTTCGTTATGCGAGTTAATTGCGCGCATTGAGAGTATATTCGCCAATATTCGCTTTATTCGTACGCATAGACACATAAGCCGAATAGCGGACACTTCAAAGGACACGAATAAGGCGAATACACGCATCGACTGCCAACACTTCGGACGGGTAGTGAAGTGTTCTGTGCATAACTAACAACCATAGACTATAAACAGTTTTTGATATAGATAAATCAATTAAACGATTAAAATAATCTATCATATGATCAAAATAATTAGACTTCATTTATGTATTGTTTCTGTAAATTTAATAAAATAAAAAGGGAATTAAAATAATATGTTTCGTTCGTTCGTTGACCATTAAAAATGACAATGCCCTTGCATTACTAACAACCATAGACTATAAAACAGTTTTTGAAATACGATAAATCGATTATACGATTAAATTAGTCTATCACGTGATCAAAATAATTAGACTTCATTTAAGTATTGTTTCTCTAAATTTAATAAAATAAAAAGAAAATTAAAATAATGTGTTTCGTTCGTTCGTATGGTTTCGTTTCGTTCACCATAAAAATGACAATGACACATCTCTACAACACATATATTTGCCTTATTTGGCATACCAGTTCGACACTTCGATGTTTGTGGCATGTTTGTTGTTTTCGCGCATAAGGGCCACCGCAGACTAGCTACTTGAAGCATCGGCGATCGGCAACTAGTCGCTTTTTAGAAGCTAAATACGACGACCGAACGCTCTACACCGCACACTTAAAAACACCAAACGCGGCGATCGAGTCGCTTTTTAGAAGCGCGACACAGCAGCTGAACGCTACTCTCCGTACACATTCGGATGCCGGTAGCAGCGACTTGGCATCTGAGCAGTCGCTAAAACGCGCGTTTCCGATACCGCGATCGAACGCAGGAAGTCGCTAAAACGCGATGCAGCATCGATGCAGTCGCCAAATCGCCGATCGCCGATGCTAAAAGTAGCTAGTCTGCGGTGGCCCTAACAAATATTCAGGCGAATACGGCGTAGACACATAACGAATAGCGCATAACGAAGTGTGGTGCCTGCTTTAGATTCTTTTTATACACACAGCTACGTTTATTACCTCTTCAAACGTCATACTTCTTTTCCAATTGTTTCCTTTTGTATTTTTTTTATATACTTATGTCTTTTGGGACACGACTTCTTCTAAATAGGTGTTGTAATCCTGATTACACTAATAAATTCTCATTAAGTATTAATTCAATTTGGTTGTTAATTGTAACTTAGCATTTGAATTTGTTCTTTAATAACCATAATCTGCACCTTTCTTTGTCCAAGTCTTGGGGCCATGGTTGGTTATTATTATGCAGGTAATTCTTACATACTTTTTGAATTACGGCGAGGCTACAAAAAATGCGCGCTGAGGCTGCTAAAGTGAGTTGAATGTATATTTCACTCTCTACACTTCTCTGACAACTTTGGTGTGCTGTTCGACAAATTTTGAAAAACCGGTACTTAATTCTGATTGTTCTGTAGCTCGAGTTCAATCTAATTTCTTTATTTTTACAAAAAAAGTACTTGTCAGTTGAATTCATAAAGTACAGTAGAGTTTTGCTTCCCTGTCGTTTACCTGATTCCGGTCAATACGACAAACTTAAGTCCCGAGTTACATCTCTTATATTGATAACAATCGAGTAATTTAAAGTAGTAAATACATATTATATCAACAATACATCATCATCAAAAACGACATTATTTTGTTCTTAGTTTAGTTGTTAATAATAGTCTCGCATTAGCATCTGGTGCAGGCACAAAACACTAACATTCACATTGGTTTTGGTTCGATTTCTCAATTTTAGTAAAGAGATTGATGACTCTCATAGTATCCAACGATTTGATAGTAATGTTTTATAATGATAATCACGTGCGACTTCTAAAAACCCTGATTTCAATGTTTTGTGCATTGTTATGTTTACAACTACAAAAAGTATCCTAAATAAAGGAGTCATTGTATCTGGACCTACCTCAATAAGTCTTTGTGTCAACTTGGCTTTAACGTAACTGCACCTTCATAAAATCCCTTATAATAGAGCAGCTTTCAAACATTCAGTTTGAATAATATCTAAATAAGAACGAGCCTCTTTTTGTGCATGTTTTTTGCAAATGTAAAGGCGGCAAAAAATGACCGAGATGGTCATCTCCGATCCGAATCCGCGTTCCCGTCATTATTCAATCAAACCAAAAGTACTTTATAAAGTGTTTGTGTACAGCTTCAAATTAAGACCTATTTCAAATTCAGATATTTTCTATTCGACTAGATAATCATTTTTGTTAGTAATATTTTTCGTTTTTTTATAGTTGCCCGTGGTTTTTGCATTAAAGAGTTACTTGTTTCTTTAATCGAAAATCAAAGGATCTTCATTCTAAATTTAAGATCCAAATCGATTCTGCGGTTTAGCCGTGAAAGCGTAACAGCCAGACAAAGTTACTTTCGAATTTATAAAATTACAGTTAACACTACTTCTCTTTGTAGTTATGTAAATAAATAGTGCAAACGTGGTTTTAAATTATGTCTGTAATACGGGCCGTTTGTGTGATGTGTTTAGAAAACGGGAATCTTGTAAACCGAACCAACAGTTCTTAGGCACAATGGGAACGATAGAAAGAGACAGGAAATGTGCACGTTGAAATTGAAGGTTTGGTATTCGTCAGGCCAGCCCGGCCCCATTGTCACAAGATTTGTATCAGTCGAATGTAGTCCTTGATACAAACATACGTACCTACTTACTTCGTTTTCAAAGTACCTGGGGCCGATTACTATATAACTATAGCATGAAATTTTTTTCAATACATATATTAGTTGTTATTAGTCATTCATGTTACGCCTTTCTAACTTTTACTGTCGAATGCAGTGACCGAGTATTAAGCAGTTTACGCAGACAGATCAACACTAATTACTTATAGTGAAGCACATTAATTTTTTTCTATTTGCACTTATGATTTTTATTAAAAAGTGTGAAACGTTTAAGAGTAGTTATCGTTCCGGTAGATGGAGCGCCTTCCGATTGTGAAACTAAACATTTTTTATTTAAATCAGTTGAATCGTTTATAAAGACGCTCATCCTACAGGGCTAGACCGATTGACGTACAGTCACACATAAAGACCAATCACAATATGTATACAATCCTTTTACTTCACAGAACTAACAAAAAACTGCCTAATCGGTCCAATTCAGTCCAATAAATATAAAAAAAACACTTTTCCGTTCCTCCAAACGGATGGTAAGAAATATACAGTCGGGACCATATATTTCAAACCGAATATAAAAAATATATAACAATAGAATCACAAAGATCTAAATAGATGTGTATAATGCATATTTTTAACCTTTGGTTTGTAGATATTTGGTTAAACCCGAGTAACAGATAACATCCATAATATTGTTGTCAGTTACAGAGAAGCAAATATCTCTCTCCTAACAAAAGTCGTTTTTGTTGTGTATCAATTGTGATCGAACACTAATATACATAAAGCCCCTTTTCTATACCTTGAATCCAAATAGAACATTAGTTATTATAATTTTCAATACGCATTTCAAGCTTTGTTGAGTCTAACAATTCTAATTTGACTATGATTGATTTCATATGTATGCCATTTCACCTTTATGATTTTCAACAAAAAAAATTGTAGATCAAATCAAATATTGATGTGTTTCGTTGTATAGACACCCACGTACTTTTTCATCACGGCATTGTGCATATCTGTGGGCATTGGCTCATTATTTACACTGAGAAGGTACATATTAATATCATTTTTAAAGAAATCTTAGTCTAGTGTAACAATCACTTACAGATAAGTACCACATGCCCCTAATACAGTGTACAATAGATAAGTACGTACAATGAAATATTACAACTTATGCCTTAAAAAAACCAAAATAATTATATTATTGTTGCTGCAGTAAATATTCATCTATTTCTGACATGTTATCGGTATTGATTTAAATAAACTATGACTCTTAAACTTAACCACAAAATGAAATAAAATATTTACTTTTTTATTAACCTCGGGGAAAAAAGAATATGTCGTCTATAAAATGTGTGAGAAAAGCAACAGTAAAACAAACCAATCTTGCGTCATGTACAATAACATCAAATAATATTGCGAGTCATTTCATATGATTACACGTTTAATGAAACTATTCTAGATGTGTTTGGAATAAATATTATTACTCTCGTATCATAAGACTCCAAAGGGGCCGTCCATTAACCACGTGATATTTTTATCCCCTACCTCCCTCCTGGTGATACGTGGTGAGGCTTAGAACAAAAATTTAGCCTGGAAACGGCGAGTCAAGGGTACACTGCATGCCATTTTTGGTTTGCAAATCGCGCGCTTGACGAAACAATAAATACACGTGATATCCTATACTATACCATCGCCCCCCTTGTGATATTACGTGCATTTTGTCGAACCCCCTCCCTCCTTCGAGCTATCGTGATTAATGGACGTCCCCTAACTTGCACATGTATTTGGTCTATGGTAGTGTAAATAGTTTATAAAGTAGTAGATTGGTACCATAGTTACTGTACTGATATTTTTGGATCTGACTGTACGTCCTCTAATTTATAGTAGAAATCATTGTTTAATTTACTCGATTTTCAGGAGTTTGGAGAACCTCCTGAGTCGGAAAAGCCAACGAGCGAGGAGTATGCCGTTGCGAAATGGTTGAAAGCCAATGTACCTACCAAGAAGACAAAATTCTTGAATCATCATGTGGAATACTTCACTGGTAAGATTTTTACGCATTTATAAAATTTCTAAACCTTGATTACTTGGATCTACTTATGCAATAAGGAAACAATCCACAAACATGCCCAAATTTAGATAAGGACCCTATGTACGTAGGCGGTTCAATTATGATGGAGACAAACGGCATCAAAAAGCTATCGGAAAGGTGGACATATAGCGTAGCTAGTGACGGGAAATACCTAGAAAAACTGTATTTTTTTGTAAATTTGTTTTGTAAAGATAGTAATTAAAAGTGTCAAACAGCATTTACATATCTTCATCATATGTGAACCGCCCTCGTATAAGGAGGTCAGGATAATTATCTCGATTTGACATGTTCGCGGATATGTTCCTTGTTGCGTAACTAAGCCTACATAACCAGCGTCATCTATTGCATTGTCGACATTAAATAATCATACTTTTAAAGGTCTAGTTGTTTAATAATGACTGTCCAATACGAGGTTTTCGGTTCGATTCTCATTCTGGATACCTAATGGTATGATGAGTTCTATGACTTGTCTGGATCCAATTTAATAGCAGTCTTATCACTTAGTACAACCTCTACCTAGTTTAAGATCAAACAGCCTTGCGTGAGATATGACAAAATTGTTTTATAATTGTTGTTTACAACTTCGGCCTACAAACAATCATAAAATACCTACGTTGTTTGTCTTCTAAATAGTATGTACTCAAAAACAATTGTTGTGTTGATGTGCATTATTGAAGTTTAGTCACTCTCAATGAATGTCAAAGTAGAAACAGGTTATCTTCAGGTCATCCTCCTAGCCATTATTCCCAAGTTTATTTGGGGTCGGCTACTAGTTCAACCGGTTTTACCTGAATTTCAGTTTTTCCACCGAGCGACTGGCATCGGACCTCCGCGCAACCCTTAGGGAGAACTGAAATTCGAAGATTGAACTATCCCTTGATTGATTATTGATCCCGACCCGGGATTTGAACCCGAGAGACCTCTTGATTAGCAGTCGCATACGCTTACCACTAGACCAACGAGGCACTAATAAAATCTTCTTAATTACTGCCCCCCTACTTAATATGCGCACAAAGCGCACAAATCCAAATGCATTTTCATCTCCGAGAAAAACAAGCGAGTAAAAGCTAAAAAGGAATGTGATAAAACGAATTCGTGAATGTTCGTCCAAAATATAAGTCTATATATAAATATTTTAAATTTAATTTCTATGGCCTGTTGCCAAAACTGCATTTCCTTTCTGTATAACAGCGAGTATTCGATCACCCAAAGAGCTTCCGTTAGGCACCAAAATATAAACAAGAATTTAAATGGTCAAAGTACTTTTGTACATTATAAAAAGTATTTTATTATTGAGCGTATAGTCTTATTATTCGCAGTTGAATAAATAAATCAATATTTGTACTCTTTACAAATACTTTAAAGTAGAAATATGGAATCTACTTAGTAAGTTTCTTATTGTCAAATAGTCATCGTGATAAGTAACTTTTTCATCAGGCAGTCTTCTCTACCTGATGGAAAGCATGAGTCGAATCCAATAGTTAATGGTCACCATACGTACGGTCATCGCAGATTATGCAGTATAGTGGCCCACGCTATGACCGGTACGGTCTCCCATTCAGCTCTTATGACACCCTCAGATTGAGAACAGGGGTGGTGATACTCCGTACTCTTTATACGTCACCACCCCACTTATTATTGTCACCGTAAAATTGTAAATACCCTTGGATTATAATCTATCTCGCTAGATTGTGAACTGTCGAAAGATTGTGAACCGTAACTACTGCTTACGAATTGAGTATATACGTATATTTTGATACAACTCTATTGTATGCTCAAAAAGCACGTCTCAATATCTTTTTGAGGCTTTTTGAGGCATTAATACGAGAAGTACATACGGTTTTGTATAATGTAGTTGTATTTTGTTGATTGATTTACTAGTTGTCAGTCGTGAGTAGTAACAACTATCAACACAATCTTAAACATTAAAAACATAACTTATCGCACTTTGCGAAGAATGTGTTAATGGAGCTAGTGTAATGGTCGGGTCTGAGACAGGTCATCGACCTGAAAACGTAAGACCTGTGACAGTAATGCGCCTCTAGCACATTGCCCTGAATACTTTAGCAGAGTTTATTGTGAAATCATTATACATCTGGTTATATCTCAGTACATTTTTTATTAACTTTTATGGTTTGGTTCATCAAGTCAAAAGTCACAAGTACAATACATTAGACATTTGAGTCCTTCCGCTTCCCAAGAATGAAAAGGAGGGAAAGCAGTGATAGAGTTCTTTAACTCCGGTGTCCGTCACATTTGTGTCGAGCCATGTGTCGATTCTCTTGCCAACTTATTAGTAAGGTCTCACATCCCCACTAATATTATAAATGCGAATGTAAGTCTGTCTGTCTGTTACGTTTTCACGCTTAAACCTCTGAACCGATTTTTATGATTTTTTTGCATATAGAGCTAGAGATAAAATTAAGCTGCTTTTACCGCGATAACCGACATAGAGCCGAAGCCGCGATATATCACAGCCAACATTTACATGACCCATATTAGTAATATAGGTTATCGCTGTCCAGCTAATGTTTATAAATCATTGGTATGTTGAAAAAATATAACGTTTAATGCACCGCTATGACTGTAGCTAATTCTCAATGTTTTCTATAAACATTTACTCTTATTTGATAAACGATCTGTATTGGTTCAGAAAATATTAATTTCGATAGTCGCATGTTATGTCAAGTTGCATTGACAATAGAGGGTGACTGGGATAATTGATGGCTGTTTTCTCCAAGGCCCCTAAATTTTAACAGCCCCTTAGAGAGATTTAGGTAACTCTTAGTGATATTTTTGTTGTTACCAATGTTTAGGGTACAACTAAGTCATTGGATTTTGAAGTACACAAATAGGGGTTTTAAAAAAAAAATTACATCATCCATATATGTGATCCTTGGCTATTTTGACATTGCTGCACCCTGGAGCGAAAATTTTCAATGACGACCTCACAAGTGTTTTGTGTAATGTTTTACATTTCATCTCAAATATTTTCCTTTAATTCCTCTATGTCTAGGGACTCTGGGTTGCTGTTAAAAACTTTGCTTTTAAAGTATCCCCAAAAAAAGAAGTCCATTGTGGATAAGTTCTGACTACGAGGTGGCCAGTTAATGGGCACCTCTTTTGGCTATCACTTTTTGTCCAAAAATTAGCAAAATTGAGCCTGTGAGGGGATCCGCTTTAATTCCTGTACCATTTGAATTTTGTACGGATAGAAATGTAAATCTTTGTAAAGAAAACGACTCAGTTTCGGGGCACGTTTAAGGCGTTAGACCGCTTCCAAGTAGTTCATGATTTTCACAATAGACGCTCTTACACGCTCGACGTTTTCGAGATCTCTTGATGTTCAAGCTCGCCCGGATCGTGGTTGATTCATTGTTCTGTCTCCTAAAACTTCTGTACCCATTTTCTAATCAATTGAATCGATGGAGCTTAATTTTTTCGCTTCAAATGTTTTAATGTGCACAAATTTTCGTTGCGCTAGAGTAAAAGAATTGTTGTTGCGGTAGTACTCGCGCACACCGAACGCACGTTGTTCATCACTAAACGACGCCATGGTATTAAATTTGCTCTTCGTAGCCCTGTCGCCCCATCCCCCAGTCGCTGCTCGTCGCAGCTACCGATTCATGCTATGCGATATCAAAATTATACTGAAAGACTTGGGGGACTTTTCAGGGCTCCAACTACTCGTAACGAATGCCAAAAATGTTGTTATGGCAACCGGGACCGAGGGCATAGTACTTTCCAAGGAGGTTTTGGGTCCTCATATGTCATGAGCTCATAAAGCGATATACGAAGACCCAAAATCTCGTGACCAAAAGCTGGAAAGTGACAAAACTGTTATATAATACTCGTAAAACCTAAGGGGAAGAACCCACATGACCCACAACGCACCGTTTGGATGTCACTAAAGTTAGGCAGATGTGATACATCCAAATTATTTTGTTGTGACTGAGTCTCACCACGCCAACAACTGATCTGACCTTTGACCCTCCATTAGATGGTTCACATTCAAATTCTTAAATCTAGTATCTATTTAATAAAAAAAGAAGTCCAATTTTTTCAAAAGCGTATTCAATAAATTGCATATAAGTGTAGTATATATGTTAACAAAAAATCGTTTCATTTTAACTCGCACAACGTTATAATTGTGTTCAATAACAATTATCTAATTGTTTCTATTTGACGTCACTGTTAAACTGTTAATATTTGTTATGTAAACTATTACAATATAGTTTAGGAGTTCTAATAATGAGTAAAGTCGTCTCGGACGTATTCAATATTTACGTGATGACAAATTGTGTTTGTACCCGACGCTCCTTCAACTAATGTCCAATTGCAAAAACAACAAACACTTCATTGTTAAGTAAAAAATATAGATTTTACTAATATTTGTTTATAAATAAGTAACATCAAACCGACTTGAAAGTTCTTTTCTAATCACCACCATCTCCTTTCTTGAGAAATGAAAAGAGAACCTAATTTCATCATACATGCTTTGCACAATACCTATCGTAGATATAAAACCTTCATTAAGTATTCAATGTATAATTGCAGGTGCGAAAGCAGTGGATGCGTTGCTCACTTCGAAATGGGCGACAGGCAAAAATCCGATCTTCACGACGAGACACGACGTCACAGACTACCTACACCAAATGCTGTTACATAAATTGTTTCACAGAGCTAAGAAGGTCGGTATTTTCCTTTTTTTTTATGTGTGGAAAATCATCATGGACCGTCACCCCACCGGGGGTTACGGCGGGGTGGTGTGTCGGGCATCAAGGCCGCACTCCACTACCACGGAGTGCCACAGTACCTGAGACGGCTAGTGGCAGACTATCTGACGGAGCGTACCGTCGTGTACGAGGACCGAGAAGGAGTTTTGAGACGTCGGGCCATGTCGTGCGGTGTTCCACAGGGGTCTGTCCTTGGACCACTCCTGTGGAACATGGGATACGACTGGGTCCTGCGAGGGCGTCTGCCCCCTGGGCTCGGCGTAATTTGCTAGCCGACGACACTCTTGTGACAGCCCGGGGGGCGACCTTCGAAGAAGCGGCACGCCTGGCCACCACAGGAGTCTCCCTGGTGGTCAGGCGCATTGAGGCGCTGGGCTTACGGGTGGCCCTAGAAAAGACGGAAGCCCTACTTTTCCATGGGCCCCGTCGTGGTCCGCCCGCCGGCGCCTCCATCGAGGTCAACTCGGTTCTCGTACCGGTCCGGGCCCACTTATCTGGAAATATCTGGGTCTGGTCCTCGACGGTAGGTGGCTCTTCGACGAGCACTTCCAACAGCTTGCTTCGAAGCTGATCGGCACTGCCTCCTTCCTTGGGCGTCTTTTGCCCAATCTGGGAGGAGCCAGTGTCGCCACGAGGCAGCTGTATACGGGGGATGTCCGGTCGATGGCACACTATGGTGCACCGGTGTGGGCGGCGGCTCTGACCGAGCAGAATAGGGCGCGCCTCAGGCGGCCGCAGAGAACTCTGGCGTTCAGAGCCATACGGGGTTACCGCACCGTATCGACGGAGGCGGCGTGCGCCCTGGCCGGAACACCCCCGTGGGATTTGGAGGCGGAAGTGCTCGCCGACGTTTATCGGCGAGTGGCTAACTACCGGGCGGAGAGTGGTGGAGTTGGACCTCCGCCCGAGGACGTGCGCGAGTGGCGCGAAGCCGCTCACTGAGCCACGATGGATCGCTGGTCGGTCCGGCTGGAGACTCCACGTGCTGGCTTCGCCACCGTAGAGGCGCTTCAGCCGGTCATCGGCGAATGGGCAGTGCGGCAGCACGGGACCCTTACCTTCCGACTGACGCAGGTTCTTTCCGGGCATGGTTGCTTCGGAAAGTACCTGCACTCGGTCGCCAGGAGGGAATTGAGTCCCGCCTGCCACCACTGCGACTGCAGTGAGGATTCGGCTCATCACACGCTGGCGGTCTGCCCCGCATGGGAGACGCAGCGCCGGGTCCTCACTGCAGTCATCGGAGGGGATCTCTCGCTGCCGGCCGTCGTTCGTTCCATGGTCGGCAGCGAGAGCGCATTCACCGCGGTCGCAACCTTCTGCGAGGGTGTGTCGGACTTGAACCGACTAAAAACCACATAGTGTGCCCTCTCCGCGCTTCTCCGTTTAGTAGTAGGAGAAGTCCAGGGTGGGATCTCCTTCTGAACTTCTCCAGCGCCTGCCCGCTCCTGATGCGGGCACCGTCTCTGTTTGACGACCCTCTCTTAGGCGGCGTCCGGCACACACCGACGCCGCCCCCTCGCGCCTGGCCACATAATGCGGGTGAAGGGAAAACCCGTCCCGTCCACCCGCGGCCACACTCAAGGCGGCATGAGGCGCAGATGTTCGCGCCTCCGCCGCCCGAGTCGCCGGCGGCGAATCTGGTCCGATTGGATGTCGTCCTCCCGGGCCTTCTCCGCCGCCTCCTTCTGCGTGATTACGTCCTCGCAGAAGGTTGCGTCCGCGGTAAATGAGCTCTCGCTGCCGACCATGGAACGTACGACGGCCGGCAGCGAGAGATCCCCTCCGATGACTGCAGTGAAGACCCGGCGCTGCGTCTCCCATGCGGGGCAGACCGCCAGCGTGTGATGAGCCGAATCCTCACTGAGGTCGGTATTTTCCTGTCTTAACCAGTATCTTTCCTATAAGGTAATATCACCCGACTACAATGAAGCCAAAAGAAAGGGTAATAAGTTCAACCTTAGCGCCTAAACCACTCAACCGATTTTAATTAAGGCAATGTCAATAGATACGTAATAATGACCCGGTTGATATACACTATATCATTGTAGTATTTAAGTGAAAAACACCTTTAGGGAGGTAAACATTAATTTTATTTGGCAAGCAAGCAAGGATCACCATTTTCTGGACACATTTGCCGACAGAAAATAAGCTATCAGTAATATTTACAGAATAGACGACATTAAGAAATATAACAATAGTAACTTAATTGTTCGTGAATTTAACATATTTAATTAATTACATAATAAGCATTATCTCTTACGGAAAGATACAATGAACTTTATTGTCAGCCAAAACTGGTTTTAATGACGTTTCCTATAAAGGAATGATAGCGCAATTGTTAATTACATTGTAATATTGACATTACGCGTGTCATTGATATACATAATTATGTAGTTCATTCGTTCGTTCAGTACTCGGATGTCCTCGTTCCACGTGCTGTTAGATTAACTAATTTTGCTAGTAGCGTCAGTAGAACATGAATGAATTGGTTACTACCGTAATTCTATACCATAATATCGACGCTTTATCAGTTTTGAATATTAAATACACCGAATTTAATTATACTAAGCCACCACTACCCAAATGTATGTTTATTTGTGAAAATTCTACCTTTATTTTCGTAATCGTAAAATCATTTTAGTAATAGAAACGATTAAGAGACCGTTTAAGGTAAATAGTATAGTCAATATTATTTTTACGGGAATTAACGCGATCACTTATTAAGGGTATTACACACCTCTGATTTGCCTGACGTTTCGACCAGGTTGCACTGGCCGTGGTCACAGGCTGACAGACAGGTGATCGCGTAAAATCCGTAAATTAGTAAATAGTATAGTCGATTTATGTTTTTTGATGCACAATGATGCAAAAGCATCTCAATGCTGCATTGTCCGCATTCTCAATTAGTGTGGTGACGACTAGTCTTAAACACTTCGCAGCCTTATAATAAAATATATTATATTATATATTTTAGGTGCCAGTTTCTGAGCAGGAATTGAAAGGCAAGAAAAAGAAGGAATTAGAGAAGACAAGTAAGAGTGGAGACGAGAAAGACGGAGAAAAGAGCCAGGCCAGCGCGTGTGAAGGAAAGGTAAATTATCATTTAGTTGGAAACACTGCACACTACATATATTGTATTAGTTACTAAATTACAAATATATATTATTTTTATGTGCTGCGATGTTGCGTCAGATATGTATAGAGTAATTAAAAGATTTCAATAGAATAGTCCAATTCTATATTCTATATATATTATATTCTATAGAATAGGCAGTAGAACCAAGCTGTTTGGTTCGGTGCTGTACAGCTCGATCGATCTCACCGTCACATTGCAGTAGGGAACCTAGCTACTTGTAACTGGAGCAGACTGTTATTGTTGTCCCATCCAGCGTAATGTTTCAGGGCTGGAGAGACCGCTGAAATTGCAGAACATGTACTCCGTTTTGATTCTGCTGATTTTCAAGCCAACATTCTCCAGCCTTTGTTGCCATCTTCACCAACCAGTACGATGTCATCTGCATATCTGCATAAAGTATGAACCTAGGTGCCTCCTCCTGTATGTCCGATGTCATGGCATTTAATACTACAGAGACATCGAACTGATCAGTGTTACCCGCGATCGACCTAACATGCGTTGTCGACTCCCTATCATCATCATCAACAACCTTTAACAGTCCACTGCTGGACATGGGCCTCTCCATAGAAAGGAGGTTTTGGCCTACTATACCACGCTGGCCAGACGGGTTGGTATAGGGTTGGTTTCAAGTTTTCCTTCTCTTTGCATCGATGTTGTCTTGCGTACTTTATCCCTAAGTCGTAACGTCGTAACTACATAGAAATACTAGACACTGAAAGTGTAACATATAGTCAATTATATAATATTCAATAATTCTTGAATTTATACATACCCACATATACATTTCCATAATAAGTTTTATTGAATATTTTAAGGACGCTAAGGATGTTAAAGAAAAGGAGAAGAAGAAACGTAAAATCCGTCTGGAGATGCACTTGGAGCAGCTGTTCCTCGACACGCCGGACGCTTACGTGTGGATCTACGACCCCAAGCCGTGGTACTACTGGCTCGCCGGCATACTGGTCGTGTGCGGAACCATCGTCGTTTGTATGTTCCCGCTGTGGCCTGCTACTGTCAGGTAACAATATATGAAGTATAATATTGTGAGGGGAGCTCAAGGGCTTAAAGCCTTGTCCGCACTGCGATATTTCACCGCACGTTTTTTTTCTGGTAATTCTGTGACATATTTAATCCTATAGGAGTGGCTACTCCTGGCACTGGCGGTAAAAAAAATTGTGACTTGATCCAAATTGAACGCGAAGTGGTGCGATTTATTTCCGCGCGAATATTTACCGTATAAAGTAGGAATATAAATTCGCGCGATTCGCTCATTCGTGCCACGTCAGTAAGTAGGTGAATCTAATGTTCATGTCATCTTTTGATACGTCTGTTACGCCGCCTTAGTATTAGATAAATTAAAATTTTAGTTCGGTTGTCCATTGTACACGTGCGTCTCAGCCGAGAACTGAATTAAACTGACAAAAATAGTACGAATAATTTTATTCGCAATGTGTACTAGATGTAATTCCGATTGCGGAATTTAATACGCGAGAATAGAAACCTCGCTGTGAAATATCGCTGTGTGGACAAGCCCTAACGGGTAAAACTGTGTCACGGCCAACGGCCACAAAACTAACGGAATAACTTTGAAAACGCGATTTTTTTTCCGCCGTTGCTGTTGTCAATCGCGAGTAACGCTATGGAGCGTGGTAGTCTAAAAAAAGATGTAAGTTACTCCTTACATCATCAGGCATTTGTCAGTAAAATTCCCGTCAAAATCGGTCCAGTCGTTCCAGAGATTAGTCTGAATAAACAGTAATTAAAAAAAAAATATTTAAACAAGTACTGTGTATATTTTCATATGCATTTAGTTAAGAACTTTTCCTTTGATATTATCGCAGTTCACTGCTGGACATAGGCCTCTCCCATTGCACACCACTCTGATCGATTGTGGGCTTCTCGACTGCACGGTTGTTCTAGTGATTTAAGCAGTCGCCACGCCGCTTCCTACTGCGCCAAGAGTCATGGGTGTAAATCCTACCTGGGATAACACTTTCCGTGACTCACAATTAGTTGGTTTGAGTCTGGGTGTTCTTTGTGTCCATTTCATGTATGGGCAGGGGGGTGTCACTCCGCAGTTTAGGTATAGTCGGCCGGCTGCCTGCCGGGTCAGACACGCCGGTCGAACAGACATCGTTAAGAGTTACACGATAGAAAGAGACGCAACTGTAGGTAAATATAATCGTAGTGATTCGGCGCTGTGCGATCTGAATTGAACTTAATCTTTTGACACCGAGGGTATTTATAACTTTAATTTACTTTTCGGAGTGAGTCTTCTGTATGGGTACTATTATGTATTCTGTGGTGTGGGGTCTACCAATAAGAACGTTTCTAAATAAAAGAAAAAAGATTGATGATACAGTGTATTTGTTGCGTTCGCAGGAAAGGCGTGTACTACCTGAGCATCTTGGCGGCGGCGTTCCTGGTGCTGATCATCGCGCTGACGGTGGTGCGCGTGGTGGTGTTCTGCGCGGTGTGGGTGCTCACGCTGGCGCGGCACCACGTCTGGCTGCTGCCCAACCTCACCGAGGACGTCGGCTTCTTCGCCTCCTTCTGGCCGCTCTACAAGGTGACCTAGCACTCCCCACCCCACCCCACCGACTGGTCCACTTAGACGTTCCTGGTGCTGATCACGACGGGTCCTAAACTTAACCTCCTACTTGGAGAGTTAGGTAACTCTTTGTGATATTCACGTTTTCACATAAGTGCTTACATTTCTCAGAGATTTAAGGGCTATCTACGTTAAGGGACTCCTAGTAATAATAATCAAAATTGTATCTTGATGATTATATAGTCTTCCATAAAGAAGTTTTCAAATTAACCAGTTATAAACTTCTCGGAACTACATCTTGAGCTAAATCTTTTTCAGTACGAATACCGCGGGCCGGGCTCTGAAAGTGACAAATCATCTAAAAACAAGAAGAAACGCAAAAAGGACAAAAACTCGGATGATGAAAGTGAGAAAGCGCCTTTGCTGCAAGAAAAGCCAGCCGGTCAACCTAGTACCGAACAAGTCAGTGCACAAGAAGAGCCTCTTGTTGACACCAAGTAAGTTTTGCTTTGTGACTTCTGGATACAGAACTTTTTTTTGTGTAGTGGACAAACAAACAGACTAGTGGTTAGCGTATGCAACTGCTAATCAAGAGGTATCGGTTTCAAATCCCGGGTCGGGCCAAAAAGTGTTTTTGGATTTTTCTTAATAGCAGCCCGGAGTTACGAAGTTTGGCGGTGATTCACGCCCGTGCCTCGGAGACCACGTAAAGCTGTCGGTCCCGGTTGTCATGAACATCTATGACAATCGTTATTGGGAAGTCAGTGCCCTCAAATATACTGACAACTAGTTCAATCTTCGAATTTCAGTTCTCCCTTAGGGTTGCGGAGTTGCGATGCGATGAAAAACTGAAATTCAGGTAAAACCGGTTGAACTAGCAACCGACCCCAAATAAACTTGGGAATCAAGGATAAGAAGATGAGATGAACAGACTAGGTATGTCTGTTAACTGGTTATAGCTGTTCACGAAAACTTACAACTCAAAAATCGAACATTGATAACGAATCTGCATCTCAATAGCCCACCATAATATCGGTCACCATACTACTTTTGTTTACATTCGCAATGGGGAAGGTGTCCACCAGTTTTGGATTCTACTTAAGCTTTCCATCAGGCAGTGTACAGTCACTTTGGCATGCTAATATTAAACAGAAAAAGTGCGTTCATGCCCTTTCAGACCCTCCTTCCAGAATAATAGCAGGGGGGTGTCACTCCGCAGTTTAGGTATAGTCGGCCGGCTGCCTGCCGGGTCAGACACGCCGGTCGAACAGACATCGTCAGAACAGTTCAGAGTTACACGATAGAAAGAGACGCAATTGTAGGTAAATATAATCGTAGTGATTCGGCGCTGTGCGATCTAAATTGAACTTAATCTTTTGACACCGAGGGTATCTATAACTTTAATTTACTTTTCGGAGTGAGTCTTCTGTGCTGGTACTATTATGTATTCTGTGATAATAGGGAATGCGGTGATTTGGTCACTGTAATTTTGTTTAATCGATGAAAGAGCGGCCCAACACCGGCTTTACAAGAGAGGGGTTGTCGGTCATATCACCCATTTAAATGAGCCACCCATGCAAGAGACAAGAAACCATGGACATTTCTTGCATAAAAAAAACGGTTGGCTGGAAAGTCGGTTTACTGCCAATAGTTGAACGTGACAACGTCATAAGAAAATACTGATTGTGCCTCTTTGTCGCTCGTACCGCGCTCTCGCTTGCACTTCAAGCCTTACGGCCTGGCCACGAGTATTGGTCTTAGCGAAAAGCGGAGCGGCGTCGGTGAGCGGTGCGTTTTGCACGCCACGAACCCTAGTAGCGAATAGTTGCAGCGGCGACGGTGGACGTATTTAGGTAGTCGAAACGTGTTAAAAATCATGGCGTTATAAAAATTATCCCCTGTCTAGAATTTTTTTTTTTTAAATGTGATAGAATGAGTGCACGAACTAAATAAAGATCGGTATTTAGATGGTGGATTTAGTGACCTATACGAAGGTCCTACCTACAAGAAGAAACTGATGTTTCCAAGTGTTTTGCCAAGTAGGTACTTACAGAGAGAAAAAACTTTAAAAACTTGTCAACTACTTACATTGCGTATAAGACATACTAGTAGTTTCGTGTGTGGTTATATCTACAGACAAAATTACTGATATATTAACTGTTTTGCTAATTAGGTACCTACTGATAGAGAAAAAATTAACTTTTAAAACTTGTCAACTATCCACCTACATAACGTAAACATACCAGTAGTTTTGTCAACATATCAGTAGCTTCGTTTGGTAGGTACCTAGGTTTTTTTGTGTTATCAATTTAAATTAAACGTAAGTACCATTATATTCCGGAAAACATTGTTTAATTTCTTCCCACAACCTTTTTATATTTATGTTGGGGATATTTTGACATCCATATAGGCGGTCTATTTAAATTTCTGTTATAAAAGCCTCGGTAACCCTTACCGCCATAAAATCGTTTAAAATTTTTTGTTTTTATTTAACGCCGCTGAGTCCGTCACTCCTGCACTGCTGTCCACGCCGCTCTGTTTCGTTACGTCGCACATACTTTCGCTCGGCAAAAACCGCTAGCTTTTTCGCTAGGAGCGGCGACTCGTGGCGTGCCTCGTACATTTTTATACTTTTGATATTACCGCTCGGCGTTTCGCTCTTAGCTGCCGCTCACAGCGGTAAGGTCGTGAATGGGCCGTTAAATGGAACGCCTCAGAGCGAGGTAACGCCGCATGAGTCATGTTTTTTCGTGCGTGGTATAATCATCCTTTCTTCTTTTCGACTTGGCCGTAATCGGTTAAAAATATACGCGAATCTGCAACATATGGAATTCATAACAAACGCTAAATACCTTCGACTTATAAACTGTATATAACTTATCTTCCAAACTTTCCAGGTCTGAAGACACAACATCTCCAGCAGACAAACACTCAGAGTCAGAATCTGAGAACAGTCAGCGTTCATCAACAGACAGGGACTTCGAAATCGTCGAGCAAGCTGACGTTGAGCCGTACAAGGACGACGCGTAGATATTTAAATACTGTATGGCGGGTCGCTGGGTGTATTTGTACGGGCTATTGATGCGTTAGAAATATCATACAAATAAATAATTTCCTAAATCAAGTGATTATGTAAGACTGATAATGTGTTAGGCAGGACGGGCTATAATCGCACACAAACATTAAATTGTCCCGCCGATTGTAAGATGTGTTTAACAGCTAAAGTGTAAAAAATGGCGGTAGTTGCAATTTTATTTAAACGGCAAGTGTTGCCAGTATTTCACCATCGCCTATGTCTTTTTTCCCTTTTTTTTAAAGCCTTATTTTTTTTTATTGAAAACAACATTCGAATTCGCTCCGTGGAAAAACTTATATTCAGGTAAAACCGGTTGAACTAGTAACCTACCCCAAATAGTATTCGGAATAAGGCTAGGAACATGATGATAACAACATAAAGTAGGCTGTCTTTAAAACGTCGTTTATCATTATTCGGAAATTTCTTCTGAATCAATGGAGAAGTTGACAAGTTTTAAATTTTAAACTTTAACATTATGAACTATCTCTGAATTAAACTTCTAAACTTTTATTTTCACTTGTCATTTACTTGTTATAAAGTTTAAATTTTTGGTATGTATTAACAGATTCATCATTTTCTATGTTTTTTAAAAATTAATCCGAAATTTCAGTATAACACTTTTAAACTAACATGGTATCTGCTCAACTGTTGTACTGAAAATAATTAGATAAAACTTACTCTAAAACCTCTACACAGAATATTTCAAAGCTGAAAATGATTCATACAATCATTCTTTTCATATGACATCAATCTAAATAAACTAAAATTTATAATTAAAAAGTCTTAATAATATTGACATAATTAAAACCGCTATCCCATACAAATACGCCCACAATGTTTGACAGAATAACAGAGACTGTAAAACAACAGTTAGGTTAGTTTAGATTAAATTTCTAAGTATTTGATGGATATTGTCATTTATCCAACGATGTTGTAACACAAATATAACATAATGTCGAACGAAATGGTTCGTAGTGATACAATAATATTGCTGTTTAATACAAAAGTTGATAATACCAAATATTTGTTTTTAGAGATCTGAGCAACAAAAATGCTTTGAATAACTGTTCGATTGACTGATGTTGCTAATGTTTGAGGGACATCGTAAACTACGTTTGCTAATAAAATTATATAATAAACTAGTTGACCCAGCGAACTTCGTACCGCCCAACTTTAAAATTCCAGAACTTGATCGCAGCGCCACCTACCGGGTCCAATTGCGAATCTAAACCATTCCCAGATCCCCTTGAACACACACAAAAAATTTCATCAAAATCGGTCCAGTCGTTTGAGAGAAGTTCAGTGACATACACACTCACACAAGAATTATATATATAAAGATTAGCTGACCGGCAGACTTCGTACTGCCTCAATCGATAAATAGGAAGCCTAAACTTTTGTATGAAATAAACTTAAAACAAACAAAAGGAATCAATAATTAATAACCTTCTCTGTACTTCAAGACCAAAATTAGCCAAATCGGTCAAGCCGTTCTCTAGTTTTAGCGAGACTAGCGAACAGCAATTCATTTTTATATATGAATAAATAAGAAAAAAAAATTTGGAATACCATCAAATCTTTTTTATGTGACTTTACTTTATAAAAAAAAAATACTTTCTATACTATAATAATATACTTTTTCTTTTTGTATACTGTAGTGTGCGAATGTCCCTCAAATCTTATGATATAGCACTCACCGTAATTGACATTTAAAAACATAACTTTTATCACTCGCTCTAATTATATTTAATCTCGAAATATTCTACTATACTAAGTAGTATTAGGTTATGGTCAGTCAGTTGAGCAATCAACGTTTAAGGTGCATTTACATTCGTTCCATAAACAATTAAAAGAACGATATTGTAAAAAAGGCATTGATGGTCTCGACACAGCTTATATGAAGTAAATGATTTTGGACAATTTATTGAAGACTGCACACAAATATCGGCCGCCAACATCAATAGTTATCCAAATTACAACCTTAAAGTCGGGTAACTTTAGCTTTTATCAACTCTCACACAGAGCTTGGACTAGTTTATGCAATTTGGTTTATATTTGCATGCATTACATTGATGTTTGTTACGTCCGTCTTGTTTCGTGATTTAGACAGATTTTAATTACACGAAAATGATATTTATTATACTTTAACTATCGTATAATATGCTCTGTAATAATTCATTTCTTATCACATGTATATACATATTACCATTTAATTCATTGAATCATTTCTTTTTCAATATCTTACTTTACATTTTCTTTCATATTTTAATAGGTTGTGTACCATTTTCGTGTAATCTGTCTCCGATTTTAATATTTTGGTGCTGTCTACATGTGATTTACTGGGTCGCGTAGAATCGCGCAGTTTTCGATTTCTGTTTTATGATTTTTCACGAATAAATAAATGTTTGTAAATAAGCAGACACTCGTATTAAAATCTATTTGATGTTATGACGAGGTGTATCATGATAATCAATGGTATTTCAATAAAGCGATACTCTTTTTATACTGGTTTTATTTAATTAACGTAACATTACAGTATCAATCTAAATAATTAATACATCAGTACACAAATACTACTTACAAGTTAACAATACCTATCGTAATTGAGGTTACATTGGAAATTGTATGTACTAATCAAACTTTAACTCATTTCTGCAGGTTTTTTTTGTTAATAATACTTTATTAACAAAAAAAAACAGTTTTTTGTACCTATGATAAAAGGTTTCTTATCTCAACAATATGTTATTAACAGATTTTCGCTAAATTTACTGTAAGTAGGTATAAACAATCCTAACATCTAAAAATCATTTTTTTAATTGTATTAAAATGAGGAGTATAAGGAGTAACTTAGGACTCTTTGTCATCCACTATTATTATTACCTACTTTTTTAGACCAGCTTCGCCCTGCGATTGTTGTAAAAATTCAACAAAACCGCGAGGCTGGATATAATATGGTTTGTTTAAATTGTCAAATGTGTTGTCAGTTCCACTATGAAAGTAATATCAGTACAAAATATTCTTCTAAACGTTTTCTTTTACATATCTAAACATATTAATATTATGACTGATTATATTTAATTTGCGCTCCGTCAGATTCACGTAGAACCTTAAATTTTTGTATTAATAATGATCTCTTTATAAATTGCCACGTTTTTCTTGCTCCAATTCTATTGACTCGAAGAGGGTTTTGAAGTTACCAGCGCCGAAACCCTGAAATTAAAAAAAATACTTTGTTTCAATTTTTTGTTTCATACTGAACTGGTGTCAAATTTACAAAATATTAATCATTCGTAACCATATTGAACTCCCAAAGCTGACCTTAATAATAATAGTTTATTGAATAATAACAACCGTTTAATAGTAAGGTAACATAAGGTTATACACAATACAAATATCCCAAATTGATTGACATTAAAAAAATAAGTAGAAAAAGGACTGATTTACTTGAAAATAAGGAGTTCAAACAAATTTTTCGCTTTGAAAAGAGCAAGAAACTAGACTTATCAGTAGAATAAATATATAGACTTATGAATAGAATAAATTAAAACAAAATTAAGATTGCTTGGAAGAGATTGCTTTTAGCAATAAGGCCGCCCTTTGTACATGTATGTAATACGGTCCACTAATAAAGAAAAATAAGAGCGAAATGACGAGTGAAACATGACCCTTTGGGTATATACCAATAAAATTGGGATAAGGGCAGGCAGATGATGGTGAGAGAGAAAGAAAGAGTTTTTACTATCGAAACTTAAGTTCCACTTACATTGTGATTTCTCCTCTGTATGACCTCCAAGAACAGCGTGGGTCTATCCTGTGTGTTCTTTGTGAAGATTTGCAGTAAGTACCCATCATCGTCGTAGTCGATGAGTATGTTCAGCCTTTCCAAAGCGTCGATACTCTCGGCTACCTTCACTTTGCTATGCCGAAGCTGTTCCCTGATGAGCTGGTAGTATTTTGCTGGTATTGAGAGGAATTCCACACCACGGGCACGAAGGTTTTCTATCTGTGAATAAAAGAGTTTTTTTATGTATTACTATCGACTATCGATGTTATAGTCTTTCCCGTTTGGATTGTGACATGTTTTTTGTTGTACCTACAGTCAGTTTGGTGACTACAAGCGATATAACCTGAAACGTCGGGAAATAGAAGGTATCTTAATCTAATATCTCGTTGCCCAAAAAATATATTTGTATTCTTATGGTTAATACCTCCTTTTCAAGAAGAGGCCTATGTCCAACAGTGGACTGTTAAAGGCTGTTGATGATGATTCTTATGATTTTTGCTTGAGAGTAGTTTTGCATTTTAGACTGTTTTAAGAAGAGTTAAATTTGTAAATCTAAATTGTTTAGAAACTACAGTTATCAAGTAACTGCATTTTGTAGCACAGAACTCATTAGGTTACTTGTAATATTAATACTTAAAAACGTAGTCCATAAGTCATTAAAAAAACCAACACGTGCCTCATATAATCAAATGTCAAAACTCGTATAATTATATGTCATATAATTTAAATATCCTAGAGAGATACCTACTAACATAGTTTAAAAACAAATTGTTTTTTTGTCATGCGGACTGATCTAATATCAGAAAACCGGCTCTCGGAAGGGTATTAGATAGTTACTTCAAGGATTTTAGTTTTTACAACTATACGACATTAGTTTTTCTTAAACAGGTAGGTAAGTACTTCTATGCTAATAAATAAAATAAATTAAAGTGTATATTTGCAATTTCGAATTCTTAGGTTTTCAGTAAATGCATTCAAAAGTCTGACTATAATCTTGGACGTCTAAACCGAATTTGACGAAATTTTCACAAGCTTATAGCTGATGATATAAAGAGATAGTAAGGCCACCTTTAATTTAGACAAGATTCGTACCGCGGTGTTGTTATAAAGGCACACGAACTGTGGGCAACACAACGGGTCACAGCTAGTGTATAGATTAAATTACAATACACTTTGTGTGATCCACAAATTGTTCTGAGTCTTGGTGTTCTTTGTTTCGTATATGTGTGTTTGTAAAGTTTCCTGCGATCCAGGATGTACAGTCCTAACGTGGGAGTTGAAATATAAAAAGAAACTCACAGCAGTAATAATATCATTAGTATTGAGAGCAATGTGTTGCACTCCAGCCCCTCCGTGATACTCCACGTACTCTTGAATCTGACTCTTACGTTTACCAACTGCTGGCTCGTTGATGGGCATCTTGACTGTTTCCTCATAGTTCGCCATCACCACAGAGCGGAGGGCGGAGTATTCTGTGCAAACCTGCTTGTCATCCACGGACCAGAATCTAGAATGAAAACAGAATACTAATTTTATCTACTACTACTCTACTACTACTACTCTACCTAATTTTATACGCACTTTATGATTATGGTTAAGAAAATGTAGACCATTCAATACACCTCTGTCTCGTTAGTATGTACCTATTCAAATAAATGAAATGCCTTGTTGGGCTTGTTGGTCTAGTAGTTAGCGTATGCGGCTACTGATCAAGAGGTCTCGGTTCGATTCCCAATTCTACAAATATTTGTTTCGGGGTTTGGGTTCTTTCTACTTGTCTATAATGTGTATAGTATGTGTTTAAAAAGTATATTTCTATTTATATCAGTTGTTTAGTATCCATAGTACAAGCTCTGACTAGATAATGTTGTGTGTCCAAAAATACATAAAAAAACCCGATAGATCGCCTTGGACCGTTTTTAATGTCTTGTTTTATTTCCTTGATCACTTTCTTGATCATCTTAATGTGAACTATCGTTGTACATTTTGATGTAATTAAATATACTATACTAGTGATCGCGAAGTGGTCGAAAATCGACCATAATTAATTTAAATTATAAGTGCAGTACTATCTATATATCTATATATACTTCTATAATCACAGATTCCGCCAAGACTAGCTACAATTTTAATGTGACAAATGTTTAATGACAATTTAATGTGAGTATCTATGCCTGTGTATGTGAAATACAGGGCTTATTGATTTAGGTTATGTATTTTTATTCATATTTCAAAATAACCTAATAGCTTCCTGCACTCCTCCTCCACATAAACTAAAAGTGTGCGGAATTTCATACTCCTACGTCCACGCAAATTTCAAAGTTTTTGCTTATCGTATTATTAATACTACTCGGAGAGATACTGAACTCTACAATAATCTTAAACAATTTTATGTAGCTATCAGTAGTTGGAGTCAATCGTATGAAATACACCAGTATTTCACCATGTTGTACAAGTCTTCGGTAGTATAGTGGTAAGTATCCCCGCCTGTCACGCGGGAGACCGGGGTTCGATTCCCCGCCGGAGAGATCTCTTTTTGTGCTTTATTTTCAAAAATGTTTGTTAATATTTCATTTTATTCTTGTTGATGTTTATTTTAGATCATTATTTTTGTGTATTATTTTATTTTGTTCATTTTAATTGACCTACCTGTGAAACTGCAGACATCTTTCATACCAAGACGCAGTTGCTTCCATTTCATTGTCGGGCTGGTTACCAACAACATGATCGATGAAATTAATTTCCACTTTTGGCCTGTGAAAAGAACAAGCATTTACGTATTCCGTTCTGCAGGAACAATTTATTTTATTAGAATGATAGGTAGAAATTTGTCATAGAAGTTCTTTTAACTCAGAAATTTTATTATTGTATCTTTAGGTGGTAAGAACAAGAAACCTATTCGGGCGTAAAGTAAATTTGCTCAACGTTACAAAAACTACATTTAATTGTATTTTTGAATTATTTACACCGAAACTCATTGACCTCATAAATTTCAATAACCTAAGCTGCCCCTTTTGACAAGTTTTGGTAATATTGTAAAAATGTAACAGCATGGGATTCAACTGAAACCAGATGATTCAAACAAAACAGTTTACAAATCTTCGCAAAAATCAGGTCAGGTGAAATATTAACTAAGTTTATAAAGACTTACAGAAACTTGTTGATAACATCTTGGTCTAATGCCTGGTACCCTGGCAAGAAAGCTCCACGGTACCGAGTTCTGTCCACTAATGTATGAGTATTGTCGCCATACTGTCAACAAACAAATGGAGAGTGATTATTAACACCTAAATGGACGACAGTTACTATATACACACATGAAATCTACAATCCATACGTCCAAGTGCAGTGCTACCCTTGCACAGAAGATCAACCAAAAAAAAATTGTTTTAAAAAACCAAATAAATACGCTTTTAAACTAAAAAGTAAAAAATAATTTTAATGTAAAAAGCGTGGGGCGACGTTATTGAAATATTTTCAGAAAGCACCCCACGCTTTGTTACATTTAAAATTGTTTTCTACTTTTTAGTTTAAAGCCCGTTCTACTCTCGCGTGTGACGTCGCGCCGCGAATTCACGCCGTGAATTCACTCCGTGAATAAACGGCGTGATCCGCGCGAGAACTGTGTCCTTTCACACTCGCAAAGCTTCACAGTCTAGTTCGCGGCTTGTTCCCCACACTGATCGGGGAACGGTGCGAAGCGCGAACGAGAAGGTGTGAACAACATCTACACTCGTGGTTCGCAGTTGTCGCGGGCTTTCGCGGCCGTTCGCGCCGCGAGTGTAGAGCCGGCATAAAAGCGTGTTTGGTAACTTTTTAAAACGTCTAAAAAGACTAATTTGTTTAAAAATTTTTTTACTGTTTTTTTTAATTTTTCTTTTTTCAAATTAGTACATATATCTTCGGTCCTCGATAAATCTACAAATTTAAAAAGTTTAAAGTGGGTCAAAATCGCACCCAAAGGAGTCGGTCACAAACATACAGGTGAAGCTAATGAAAAGCGTGTAAGGACAGCATTTGTGTTGTCGTATTTGATGGTGAGTGTCAGATCCAATGGTGCAGAAGCATCTCACTAAGCCGCCATAGTGTGGGTCACCATGCTGCATTGTCCGTACTCACAATGAGGTATACGATCCCTACTCTTGAATTCTACTCATGCTTTCCATCAGAAAGAGCAGAGTCACTCTGGTAATTTTGAATCAGCAGAAAGAGACGAGAGAGGTATTATATCCTGTGGATGTCCTAAGCAAATGCTACAATTCATTTAGTAGGTGTATTCATTAAGAAAGCGAATGAGAGTTGCTGAAATGCGAATGCTAAGATGGATGTGTGGTATTACTCGGATGGACAAGGTCAGAAATAATTACATACGAGGAAGTCTGAAAGTAGCGCAACTGGATGAAAAGTTAAGAAGTGATAGGTTATCTTGGTATGGACATGTTATGCGGAGGGATGAGGAAAATGTGGCAAAGAAAATGTTGAGTATGGAAATTGAAGGTTACATGGCAAGAGGTAGACCAAAGAAAAGGTGGATGGACTGTGTGAAAAAAGATATGAGTAGGAAGGGAGTTAACAGTGAAATGACGAGTGATAGAGTAGAATGGAAGGATAAAACATACTGCGCCGACCCCAAATAAAATTGGGATAAGGGCAGGCAGATGATGATCCTTTGATTGACTTTAATATGTACCTATATAGGTATGTAGTAAAATGTTCGTTGACTAATGCTTACCGTCTTAATAGTTGCCATCCTCACAACTCCGAATTCATCTTTTTCCTCCCAAAGATCCCGAATAACTTCAGCGCCTTGTTTCTTCGCATACTCTAAGATGTAGTCGAGGTTCTCTACTTGGAATGCCACGTCTTTAACGAAATCTCCGTGATAAGCCACCTCTTTGACGAAATCTGTCTCTTCAGGCTCATACTGTGAACGGAGGACGAAGACGATCTGAGAGAGAAAAAAAGAAAATTAATGATTAAGCTTACTCAATCCTTCATTCCTAACTAATAATAAAAATGCTCTTCCTCTAAACACTGCTACACAAACAGTCTAAAAGTCTGAGAAAGGATTTAGGCTTAGAATCCTGGAATAACATGTAATATAACTATGAATTGACGCCCGGAAATACGCAAGGGACTCTCATTATTTCTACAAAATATTGTAGTGTCGACCCTTCGTTTCTACCAGACGTCCTGGGAGAGGTCATTTATTTATAGCCATTTAACATGTTGTTATATGCGAACTGTATTAAATGGTGAACTATAATATATAAGTTTATTCTATTCTATTCTAAAATACCTGTCACTATTAAAATAGACTTATTAAAATAGTATTGATTCCAATAAGACCCCCAAAGGAAGTCCCTGTGTACCCAGCAATAGTCAAGTTATAAATATTTCTCTATTCTATTCTATTCTCACGTGATCTAAACAAAATATTAGCCAATGAAACAAGAGAATAGATAAATAGAATGGAGTAGAAAACGAGAAACGTTTGCTACTTGGCTAGGAGGGTTGGTCATCGCCGTCTCTTTCTGTGAGTAAGACATGCTTGCGAAAGAGATGGCGGAGCGATACCGGGAGAGGTTCAGAACTCTTCGGGCCAGGCAACTCGGGCGCCGGAGATCGTTAAATGATATCGTCCTCCATAAGCGCAAGCCTGGGGTGGCAGATGAGGCCATCTGTGATCCTAGCAGAAGCAGGCCGGGGTGGAGGCGCGAGCGCTATAAAGCGCGTGCTGTAGAATTTTTGAGTGGCCCCCACACAGAACGGGGCCATAGGTGACCTGAGGTGCGTCGTGGTTCCAGGGACTTCCTTTCCAGGGTATACCTGGTTCCCCGACTCATAGTAAACCGCACGCCTTCTCGGGGAAGGCGTGCGGTTTTAGTCGGTTCGAGTCCGACATAGCCACCAACGTATGGCATCCGCGGGGATTTCCACACGAAAAATAATAATAAAGGGGGTTTGTCATATTAAAACATCAGGCCACTGCTTCAGTGTTAGCAGGGGCTCGCTTCTCTTTCCTGGATCTTTAGATATCATCAACATATAAGAATAGAATAGAGTAGAATCAAATAAACTCTATTTTATCCCAATATTATTACATTTTAGTTATTACATTTAGTTTAGGGGCATTTAATTTTTAACAACCGTGTACAAATAGCGGCCCTATTGCTAATCTATTTCTATCAAACGACTTTAGGATGGACAAATTGACTGTAGAAATATAAAATTCTAAGCTTAGTAATAACAGAAACAGGTGAGGTCAAGAAAGGACTTTATTTGACTATACGAACTAGCATTTAAATAGTTGTGATAATAAAAATATTTGTTTTTAATAAACGTAAAAACAAAATGTAAATGTCAAACGGAGGCTCGACCAGACAATCAAGTTATAATACTGGTTTACCTTATTCAATCGGACGGCGTATGAAGCGGTTATTCGCGAGCCAGTCTCCAGCCCACTGTAGGCTACAGGTTCGAAGCCGAAACGTGTAATATAGTAACTTGCTGCCTAAAATTATAAATATGCAGGTTTATAAGGTAGTACAGTGAGTTCAGCACGAATGGGCCAGCTCGTCCAGAGCGCTACTACCCCGTTTAGAAGACCAGGATAAAAATAACAACATTCGTTCTTTTTTATTTCGTTAGTGAGTGCGAGACCGTAGGCCCAATGATACAAAAGCATCTCACTATGACGCTATGGTGTGGGACACTATGCTGCATTGTGTGCACTCATAATGAGGATTCTACTCATGCTTTCCATCAGGCAGTCCCTTTGGACGGCTCATATATAAATAGTTATCTCTATAAATAAATCAGATTCTAATGTGTGTAATTTCACTGCCAGGAGTATCTTAGTCTCCAAACAAGTAAAAATAATTAGTAAAATAAATTCACAACGTCGTGCCAAATATTTTATTTATTTTAAACGTATTTAAAGGCTCACCTGTTTCGCATTCGAAACCCAGAATGTTAGGTGATCGAACGCAAGGAAACGTCCATTTTCTGGTTTCTTACCCTTGTCCGTGTAAGAAGTCTGAAATATAATAAACAAAATTATACATATGTACATGATATCTAATTCGTTCCTGTTCACATATTAATGATATTAGTGAGCAACACTTATCTTTAAGATACAGGAAGTGGCATAAAGAAAGGGAAAGTAAGGTGAAATATACTGTTTATACAAATTGCATCTAGCCCTTGTAGTGCCTGTGTGCAATCATTACTTTTACGCCCTTTAATAAGCGAATTATCGTTCAAATAATGGCTCTAGAAGAGATACTGTCTCCGTTTTATAGCAACACCGCCTTCTATCATTGGAGAGCTGAGAGCTTGTTCGTTTTGCGTTTGATAAAAGACGTTCGACATTTTCCGTTTGAGATTATTTAATTGATGGTTCTCTCTCTCTCTCAGTCTAACAACTACAAAATCAAAATCAAAGCATTTATTTCAAGTAGGCCAGTTACAGGCACTTTTGAATTGTCGAAACAAAAATGTAGCTACAGTCCCAGTCACAAGACATAAAAACTGTGAAAGTACTGTAGTTGCCCATTCCCTAGCGTAGATCTCTATGGAGAAGAACGGGCAAGAAACTCCGTGGACACTCTTTTAAATCAAAATGTTTTTTACAAAATCTTGGTTACATCATTCATGTTGAGATGGTACATTATGTGAGAACGATGTAGCAAGACGTGCACGTTAAAAGTGTCCATAGTACAACAAAAATACAATTGAAAATTAAAATAATTAATTCAAATAAGCCGTGGCAACTAAGAGATGACCAGTCACAACTGACAGCGCCCGTTCACGAACATGACGCATGGATCCGCACCATTCAACTCAACCATTTTGAAGGGAATTAAATGATCCGACACACGCGCCACCATTAGCGTGACATTTGAGTGAGCATGACATACTCTCAACCGCCAGGGCAGATTCAAGTCAAGAAAAGACGTAGGTTTTCAGTGAATGATAGCTTGAATAGCTTCCTAGTACATAGTACTCACACAATATGGGCCATGCGATTATATAATACTAAAGAGATTGAATCTATACAATGCAAAGAAAGTTGTACAATCTTCAGCAGCTCCAACAATACCATTTAATGCTATCAATTTATGCGCCCCTGTCCTTGTGAAGCAGGACCAGCATTGAGCCAAGCATTTTTATCAGCGATATAATCGCTCAACTTGTAATATGCTTGCTTACATAGTGTGCGTTTAATGCATGTTTTAAATTTTGTCTCATTCAGTTCAAGAATACTTTGTGGAATTTTATTATAGCATCTCAAACAGTACCCCATAAAAGAAGAGTCTACTTTAGCGAGTCTAAAGCCTGGCTGAACTAGTTGGTCCCTATTTCTAGTACTGTAATTATGTTTGTCACCTCTTTTGCCAAAAAGATGAAGATTTTTCCTGACGTACATTATGTTTTCGTAGATGTATTGACTATGTACCGTCATGATGCCAATATTCTTAAACAGTTCCCTTAGAGAATCGCGCCTACGAAGATTATATATGGCTCTGATGGCTCTTTTTTGCAGAATAAATATAGACTCAATATCTGCAGCCCGTCCCCATAACAAGATGCCGTAAGACATTATTCTATGAAAGTAGCTGAAATAGACCAGTCTAGCGGTATCTGCATCAGTAAATTGACGGATTTTTCTAATAGCATATGCTGCTGAACTTAGCCGCCCCGCAAGAGATGTTAAATGAGAACCCCATTGTAGCCCTGCATCAAGCGTAATCCCCAAGAAAACAGTTTTATCTACGAATTCAAGTTTCTCTTTATTCAAAATTATATCACAATCACTACTCTTAACATTCGGTAAAGCAAATCTTATGCATTTGGTTTTTTTTTCATTTAATACCAAATTGTTTGCTGTGAACCAATTCTGGACTTGAACTAGGGCATTATTCACGTCATCTAGATTTTGGGCCCGTCTATTTATCTTAAAAATTAAGGAAGTGTCATCAGCAAATAACACCATATTTTGAGGTTGATTTTTTAATAATAGATGTTGGGTTTTTGTATTTAATGTATAATAGTTTATCTTTCTTTAGTTCGACATTTAAGTAGAGTAATATTATAGTTTCAGCAATAGTTTATAATAATAGTAAATAAATATCTAAATAAATATTTCGTACATCTTACACACAACGCCATCTAGTCCCAAACTAAGCAGAGCTTGTATTATATGGTACTCGTATGGTTACTACACACACAACTAATAAAAATACATAAACATACTTTTTTTTTAAATACATACATATTAAACATAGAAAACACCCAATCTCCGAAACAAATATTTGCGGATCACACAACATTTTGACCGACCAAGGAATCGAACCCGAGATCTCTTGATCAGCAGCCGCATACGCTAACCACTAGACTAGGATCGCGAAATGCACTTTAAGACATGAAAGACTAAGTTCTTACGACAATCCAAAAACAAAATTATTAAAAGAAAAATTAGTCTTATTTAATACAGTTTACTATGAAACTAAGATAATACTCACCATCTTGATGGTGTTTTAACAAATAAAGCAATTACGTTGCTAAAATAACACTGAACCAATGACGTTGTATCGAGTGATGTATTCAAACTAAAATGTAGTAGAACGAGCTCTTGCTTATATTGAAGAATGCGAAGCTATAATAAAGTTTTTTAAGAAAACAAGGTAGAAGTAAAGGTGGTTTCACAGCAAATTAAGAATGTGTTCGATGGCACAAGAGTCCACACCAATCTGTACATCGTGATCGATAAAAACTTGCAACTCAATAAAAAGTACTTTTTAATTTATTAGTAAGTGATACAATTTAGTTACTAAGAATGCTAATTGTATACTACAATTTGATAATTCTCGTTGCATTAGATTTAGAAATAAGTGGGAACTAATTAAAACTCTAATTTAGAATCTTGGTTACAAAATACTTAAAGCTGAATGTATTGTATAGTCCCTCTGATGGCTTTATGTAGAATCATTTGGCAACTTTTTATACTGTGATATTAGATGATTTAAATTGTACTTTATTGTCACATTAACTTCTGTGTATGACGGTTATTGCGATAAAGGGTAGTCTATGTCCTTCCTCAAGAATCAGAGTACCATAAGCAAATTTCATTTAAATCTGTGCAGCAGTTTAGCTACGAAACATTAACAGACAGGCAGAGAAACTTTCGATTTTTTATACTAGTATAAATTTTCTTAGGTCTTAGGAATATATAATAGAAAAATAACTACTTATTGCAAATTCTAATAAAATTTGAAACCAGTACTAAAATTCCAGGACGAAAATACAACACTGACATTTATTTTGTCGTCAGTGTGAACACCTGTCATTGCTTCAGTGGACAACTAACTGTGGCATGTTGTCGCGTCAGTGGTCCGATCTATCGAAGTCGAGCCTCCACCGCACAGTGTTGATCAAATGTTGATAGTGGACCAAAAAACAGAAAAAATTACGTACGTTCTTCAAAATACGAACTTGCTCAAATAGTATGAAATGGCAATCTTAATACTAATAGAAAAATATAATGTTTTAACGTATAAGTGTAAGATGCTGGTCATAGTTATAGAATGATATTGTATTATTATTATTATGTCAGACTAATGAAATTCTATAAATGTCTTTTTAGCCTTTATTATTTCCACTTTCACTATTTGGGGTCGGTTTTTCAACAGGTTTTACCTGAATATCAGTTTTCCGCAAACTACGCGAACTGAAATTTGAACATTGAAATAATTGTCAATATATTTAAAAGCACTGATTTCCCAAGAGCGCTTTCCATGGATGTTCATGACAAATGACATGGATTTCCATGCAAAATATCCTTTCTCAAGGATCTCCATTGTAAATTTCATACAAATCAGTTCAGTTAATTAGTCCTGAAAGCATAAAAGACAGAGTTACTTTCAAATTTAAAATATTATTATTGATTATAGTTGACATAACCTGATTAAGGGAAACAGAAAACCTACCTTCGCTGTTGAGCTACACTTGTTTTACGACCAATATTTTATACAGGCCACTTAAATTCATCCTTCTTCTTCAGCCTACTTGTGAACGAATGCCTGCTCCAAAGAGCTTCATCCATCCATCCTACTCCTATTTAACTTATGTAGATATAGTTTTGCTAAGCCTTAACATGCCATTATAACATACAGGAAAAATAAGAAAGAATTTGTAAGTACTTTTGCCAATTAATTGTTTACATCAAATGGTGAATTATTGTCATTAACTCATTTATTTGCATAATAATTTAAATAATATACGTACATGTTGTCTGACGCATTGTTTACAGAAACAAACTACGTATTACAATATACAGTTTTATTTACAAACAACAACATTAGGACCAAAAACAATGGTAAATAGACACAGTGTGCACGTTTAACATCATGCAAATGATATTTGATATAGGAAACTGGATTTATCATACGATTAAGCACAGAAACGGGGTGAAGTAGACGTCATAAGAGCACTGTTAGAAGCGTGCATCTGAATGTAACCATCTAGAGCTAGACGAAGTAAACTGTTATCCTTGTCATATTCGATTTCCTCGTTGGTCTGGTGGTTAGCGTATGCGACTGCTGTTCAAGAGGGTTTCTCGGGTTCGATTCCCAGGTCGGACATAATCTTTGTGTGTTTCCCAAATATTTGTTTCGGAGTTTGGGTGTTTTCTATGTAGGTACCTATAATATGTATGTATTTACAAAAAAGTATGTTTATGTATTTATATCAGTTGTCTAGTACCCATAATACAAGCTCTGCTTAGTTTGGGACTAGATGGCGTTGAGTGTAAAATATCTGAAATATTATAATGTAATGCCTATTTGGGTTTCTTCTAAACACACTAATTGCGTTACTTACATTTTTGACCTACATTATCTTTCAGTCAATTAAGATTCTTTGATTTAAGTAAAAAATAACAAATCTCCTTCTTTCATTCTAACCTTTTTTTATTCCCAAGATTCCGGTTCTGCTACTAATTCAACCGCTTGTACCTGAATATCATAGGTTTTTTTTACAGAATGCCCAGCATTGGATCTGCACAACCCTTAGAATAAACTGAATTCAATTAAAAGTAAATAATAAGAAAATTTACCAAAGTTACAATTATATCTGACAGAATTACCTTTTTGAACCATAAATTTTTACATGTAATAACTGTTAAGAAAAACAAAATTTTTAATAGGTTGTTTTTTAATAAAAATAATTGACCATCAACACCTCGGTATTGAACCTTAGTTCCAATTTAAATATACGAACATTTATTTAATATAATATTCCATAATCTAGGTAAACATTCAATTATCATAGTTTACTATTATTTAAGATATGTTTTATAGGACGCGCAACATAAACAACGCCAACTTCAACGTACATAATAAATAATACGCTTTCATATTCGAGCAGTCTCTACCCCACGTTAGTAGAGCCTCGAGTCTCAGACCGGTCGGTTGGCCATTTAGCATATCGGACCACTCATTAAAAAAATATTATGCAATAGTCTAGCTTCCAGAAGTTTCCGTGACATTTTCAATGTTATTACCTATTGATTTTTATTAACGAGAGTTATAAATAGTATTTAATAAAGACAAAGAAACTTAGGCTGGATTATTCTGTACGAAGAAACAAACAAATGACGATATTTTTGTACCATCATCGAGTCAAAAGTGCGGGATTATCGACCCTCGTTAGGCATAAAACAAGATTTTAGAGGTGGTGTCCAAAGACTTGCCAATGCAAGGACCTCACTACTACAATACAATGCTGTGATTTTATGTTCCAGCAGCAGTATGTATTGTGTATATGTGTATTATAGTGAAACCCAGCCCAAGGAGTCGCATTATCTACTTGACGAGGGGCTTGCAATGGTTAAGGCTTTTATAATCACTATCTAAAATATGACTAAACAAGGCTTGACTTATGGGTACAACACACTTCTCTGCTACAAATCAAATCAAAGTTATTTTATTCCAGAGCTGAAGTCAGTCCCTGGTCCGCTCTGGTCCCTAGGTCGGGTTACAAAGACCTATCGTGACGTGGACGTGGTAACGAGGGTGGCAGGACTGTAGACGAAAAGACCATTCGACATGGAAGAACGCAGACGCAGTTGAAAGCCAACTGCGTCTGCGTTCTTCCATTTCACATTTCAAGACATCCCTTTAACCCAAATAATCGCAGGTCAGCTTCTGAACTTAATGGTAAATAAAGAAGTAAAAGAAGATTAATTATTTATTTTCATTCATTAATTTTGACGCCACTATTACAAACAATTGAGAAGGCTTCTCGTCTCATCATCTTCATAAACAGTCATTAACAGTCTATCGCCTGGGCATAGGTCCCTCCTTAGAAAGAAAGTTTAGGCTTGCTATGCCCTGTAGGCTGGACAAGGAGGTGTAGGTTCTTTATCCTGTTCTCCTGCGCAGTTTTCCCTTAGTCAGCTCTTAGTACCTACGAATATTCACACACCGTATTTTAACGGTCACCAGACAGATCAGATAAGATACTTCTTGCCTAGCTTGTCTGTACGGCACCTAATCAGCATGCATCTGTCTAGCTTTTATTATTCACAAGATTATTTGGGGTCAGCTACACTAGTTCAATCTGTTTTACGGAATATTAATTTTTGACTGACTGGCATCGGACCTTCGCAACCCTAAAGAAAAACTGAAGTCGAAAGAATATTTTACGACACTGACTTCCCAATAACAATTGCCATAGATATTCATGACAACTGGTACTAGCGGCTTAACGTACTGTCCGAGGCATGGTTTCTAAGAATTGCTTGTGACAAAAACTCAACAACACTTTAGGTCCAACCCGGGATTTCAACTGGAGACCTCTTGATCGGCAGCCGCACCTTCTAACAGCTAGACCAATCTATCTTACTCACCTAATCAACCATCTTCCCAAATATTTGTAGTCTAATCAGATCCGGCTACAGAAATAGTACGCTTTTTCGTGATTTTATAATATCACTTTGTCGGCATGAAAAACTCATGTTCATGCCAAGTTTTATCTTTCTAGCACTCACCGATTGGGCGGTAAGTCGAGGACGGACGAAACTTTGTGGTTCCGAGTTACTTTATCGAGATACCAAATTACTGATTTTCTGAAAACAATTTCCAGCAATGTGTTTAAAAATTACCCACGTTAATAATATCAAAAAAATATGTTATTAACATTTTTGTTTGATGTCTCTGTTTTGAGTGACTGTAGCCAACCAAAAACTTTTTTTTTTTGTTTTGTTAGGTTATACATTTCAAAATATTCTTCGTTTTATTAGGAGTGAATAAATTACAATTAATTTTAATAAATTACTTTATTTATAACAAATGTTAACATAATTTTTTATTTTAATTCTACACCAATACACAAATAACACCAATATAAATATGTTAAATGTATTACTAAATATATATGTTTATATATGTTGTTAAATATGTTATATAAACGTTTTTATTCCCGTTTTGTAATTATATTAAATATAATTACAAAACATGAATAAGTTGGTCTAGTGGTTAGCGTATGCGGCTGCTGATCCAGAGCTCTCGGGTTCGATTCCCGGGTCAGACCAAGTATTTGTGTAATCCACAAATATTCGTTTCGGAGTCTGGGTGTTTTTCTATGTATAATATGTATGTATTTACAAAAAAAAGTATGTTTATGTATTTATATCAGTTGTTTAGTACCCATAACACAAGCTCTACTTACTTTGGGACTATATGATGTTGTGTGTAACATGTCCAAAATATTTATTATTATTATTTACATTTAAAGTATTACCACTTGGTTTATGTGAATAAAATGCCTAACTCTAAAACTATACATATCTTAATCAAATCGTCATCATCAGCCGCCTTCGATTGTCCACAGCTGGGCACGGGCCTCTAATTAAAAATCGGCCAAGTGCGTGTCAGGCCACGCACAGGAAAGGGTTCCTCAGTCACCTATAATGGTATGTGGATTTAAAATCGTATCCAATAGATAATTGTTATGTTTACGTATTAACTATTAATACGTTAATTTTGTATGACGTTTTCCAAGTGAGCGCATTTTACCATATAAGCCTTTATAACTCCTGAACTAAGAAAGTCATCTAATCGGTTATAGTTTTCCTTCAAAGTTCATTAAATGGACCAGCATCACGATTTTTTTCAAAATTTTAGAGCCAGCCGTTTAGCTTTTAGAGGGGGGGGGGACGCCCTGTTTTTACAAAAAAGTGCCCTTTAAAGTGAAATCTCGCAAACGGATACCTAAATCAAAAAATCGTCTAGGAAACCCTTTATTGTTTTTAAAAGACCTATCTAATGATACCCCACACGATGGGGTAGCCTCGAGAAAAAAAAATCATCCCCACTTTACGTGTAGGGGAGGTACCCCAAATAAAATTATATTTCATAATTTTATTGTAGCACTTTGTCGACGTAATTACAACACGTATTCATGCAAACTTTCATCTTTCTAGCACTTACCGTTTGGACGGTAAGTCGAGGACGGACGGACGGACGGACGGACGGACGGACGGACGGACGGACGGACGGACGGACGGACAGACGGACATGACGAATCTATAAGGGTTCCGAGTTATGAACTTCGGAACCCTAAAAAACCGGCTAAGTGCGGGTCATCCACGTGGATTTAAATTCTGTCCAATAGATAATTGTTTTGTTTACTTATTATGTCGTTATTTTTCTACGAAGTATTACAAGTTAGCATATTTTATCATTTAGACCTCTATAACTCCTGAACTAACCAAGCTAGCTAAGCAGCTACAGTTATCATTATTTAATGTTCATCACATGGACTACCACCATGATTTTTTCCAGATTTATACAGCAAGCCGTGGCTTTTAGAGGGTGGGAGACGCCCTGTTTTAAACGGATACCTTTATCAAAAAGTTGCCTTTGCAACACTTCAATGTTTTTCAAATACCTATCTAATGATACCACATACAATGGGATAGATGCCAGAAAAAAAACATCCCCACGTTACATGCAGGGGAGGTACCCTATAAAAAATATTTCTCTTAATTTCATTGTAGCACTTTGTCGACGTAATTACAACACATATTCGTGCAAAGTTTCATCTTTCTAGCACCAATTTTTTTATCTTCCCTTTGTCTCGTTAGGAGATCTTGTTTGTAGATAAAACAATAAGCACAGATATTAGAATGACTATTTAACTACCTGCATTGCTAGATCAGGTTTCTGGAAAATAAAAATAAAACTGAAACAATTGACGTAAAGAGATACAAGATATTTCCAAAAATGTGGTAATATTAGCTGTTGCTAGGTGTTCAGTCAGGGCTACCTACCATTAAATAAATAAATATTTTGTACATCTAACACAGAACCAGGTCTAGTTCCAAAGTAAATAACGCTTGAATTATGGGTATAATTAATTAAATTATGGGCGAGGCCGAGGACGGACGGACGGACGGAAATCGCGAATCGCGAACTCATGAACTACGGAACCCTAAAAAATAGGTTCAACAATTATTTTCATAGAAAATCCAAAAGAGCCCAGATTTCATTGGTTTATCTTGATTATATACAATATAAAAAGTTATGGCCTTCTTGGTTTATGGCAGTTTGTGTTTGTTTCTATGTTTACCGTATTGTCTAAACTACTCAATAGATTTTAATGAATAAGGTGTCAATAGATTCGTAATAAATTTTATCAAAGTTTTTACGTAGTCACGCAGTAGCTATTTCAACTTCCTCTTGTTTAGCTTCAAAGATTCGTCAGATAGAAAACAGACAGAAAACAAGATACTTCCATTATAATATTTATCCCTGTTGGGACATCAAGGACATAATAAACTTTGAAGATTCATTGTGAGAGATTAAATTGCTTTCGGGACGCCTTTCATGACTATAAGGCTTTTCAGGTAAAAAAGTATTCGACCAATTAAATAGCTGCAATCGTAAACGGGTACAGTGATTCATTATCTATGTCGAGATTCAGTGGCTTTTAGGAAACCCTTTTCCTTACTAATTTTATAAATGCCAAAGTATCTCTGTCTGTCTGTCCTGATTTCACGGCTAAACTACTGAAAACTGAGAAAGGACATAGGCTATTTTTACCGCAATAACCGAAATATACACGGGGGAATATGCGGACGAAATCTAGTTAACTATTATTGTGTTTAAATAAAAAGCACTCTTTCAACCGCAAAAATAACTGTACCTAAAAACAGGAAAACAGGTAGGTTCAGTGACTTAACTGTTTTAGTATGTATATATTATAGTATGCCCTTATATATTTATTATATACTAGCTAGGTCCTGCAGTGTTAGCCGAGGTTATTGTTGTCAATCTTGAGTAACGCCATGGAGTGAAGCTAGTCTAAAAAATAGCCTAATTTACTCGGTCCAGCCGTTCCAGAGATTACCCGGAACAAACATACAAACAGACGGACAGACAGATAAAAAAAATGAAAATTCAGTTTTGGATATCAGTACCTTCTGTAAATACTTTGATATGAATTTAGTAAAAAACTGAATATTTGTTATTACAAAACAGACACTCCAATATTATTTATTTGTATAGATTTAGTATAGTTTTTGCTATACCTCAGGACTTATTTGCGTTAAGGACTAAAGTTTTATCGCGAATAAGTCCGACTGTACTTAGTGCTAAAGTGTAACTTAGTGCAAAACTATTACTACACGATCTCTGTGTTAGATTATATATTTCCTCGTTTCTCTTGTTCCGTTTCTAAAGACTCAAACAATGCCTTGACGTTACCCACGCCGAAACCCTGAAAAAATAACAACATATGATACATGTGTATGAAAACATTTAATTGAAAAAGTGCCTGTCAGGCCAAACATAAAAATCGTCTTGGCACTATTTCAATGTTTTTAAAAGACCTGTCTCATTAGACACCAGCGTCTACCTACCCCATCATATGGGATATCATTATATCCCATATGATGGGGTAGGTAGACGCTAGAAAAAAATATCATCCCCACTTTATGTGTAGGGAAGCTACTCTCCCAAAAAAAACTTATTTTATTTTAGCACATACACATACACTTACATTATGATTTCTCCTTTGTATGACTTCAATGAACAGCGTAGGTCTATCCTGAGCATGCTTCGTGAAGATCTGCAGTAAGTATCCCTCTTCGTCGTAGTCAATGAGGATGTGCAACCTCTCCAAGGCGTCAATACTCTCGGCTACCTTCACTTTGCTGTTTCGGAGTCGATCTCTGATGAGTTTGTAATACTTCTTTGGTATCGTGAGGAATTCAACACCACGCTTTCTCAGGTTTTCCACCTAAGATACGAAAATGTATTGAAAATCATATTTTTACATTTGTTTTGTTAGAGCATCATGTAATGTATTCAAATACGTATTGTATTTTAAGTATCAGTTAGGGAATCTGGTTATTTAAATTGAGGAAAATATCCTGAGCGATAGATAGGTAAAATTAAACATATTTTTTTTACAAAATACGTGTCTTTTATTCAAGCTTGATTTATAAAAACTTTAGCATATTTTTATCCGACTTCGGCAAAGCCAAAGGAGGGTTATGATTTTGTTACAAGAAAAACAGTCTAAAAAGGTGTAGTTGAAATAAAATCATTGGACTGTTTGCAAAATAGGTGATTAGCGCCATCTATCAAAAACAAACTGAACTACTTTGTACCTCAACATCGCTAGATGGCACTAAGAGTTTTGTTTGAAATGTGAAATTTATTTTTTTACTTTTTGAAGTTTTTATGTAAATGAATTAACTCACAGTGCTAATAATGTCATCGGTGTAGACAGCAATATGCTGGATACCGGCGCCTCCATGATATTCCACATACTCTTGAACTTGGCTCTGGCGTTCACAAGGAGCGGGCTCGTTAATGGGGATCTTGATGGTCTCCTCCCAGTTTGCTACCACCAAGGAACGGAATGCTCTGAACTCTGAACGTACTTGATTGTCATCTACAGACCAGAATCTGGGGCAAATAATTTACGTAGGTAGTTATAATATTTAGGTACATTTACAGCTTTTAAAAATATAACTACAGATTACTACAGATTATGATAGTTAGTTAAATATTGACCCATATTGATATATGTCATTTCTTCAAAGTCAGCCATCATCATCAGCTCGTTGCAGTCCACTTAGTAATTTAGGTAAGTGGACATAACGGGTAAATATTGATGAATTGAGTAAGCCTAACATAAAGGCTGATGAAGATGTTAAAGTATTTAAAAAGAACATAGTGAAAACTATAACCTCCTTTTTTGAAGTCAGTTATTCTTTTAACTACAAAATAACGAGCGACAAACAATTCTGTGACATGTAATAAGTAATTGATAAATTGAAAAGTTCTAACAAGTCTTCGGTAGTATAGTGGTAAGTATCCCCGCCTGTCACGCGGGAGACCGGGGTTCGATTCCCCGCCGGAGAGTTCTCTTTTTGTATTTCTTTTAAAATTACCAAAATTTTTTTTAGGTAATTTTTGTTTTTGTTTCGTTATATTTATTAAATTAATAAGTGAAATTTTTACTAACAAATATTCTTACCTATGAAACTGAAGACAATTGGAGTACCAATTTGCAGCATTTTCCATTCCATTTTCGGTCATGTTGCCCACTACGTGGTCGATGAACTTTAATTCCACTTTTGGTCTGTTTTACAAAAAAATTAATTGCTGCTAAAATTTTATGTATGTAAGTTCAAAAATGCACATAGAAAAAATAAATAGATTTCGTTTCATAAATAATATTATTTTTATATTTCAACCCATCAAAGTGACTGCTCTGCCTGATGGTAGGCACGAGCAGTATACAAGAGGGTCATCATCCTCATTGTGGGTACTGACAATGCAGCATAATAAACCACAATATGGCGGTATTAGTGAGATGCATCATCATTATTGGGCCTCCGTTCTCACACTCACCAACAAAACACGTTTAAACCAATGCTGTCAATTAGGTTGACCAACACTCAAAAGACTAACCCTAAAATGTGGTGGTAGTAACCCATTCGTGCTGAAATCAGCGTGGCCATACCAGTGTACGGCACTTTATTCAAAAAATCATTGTAATAGTTTTGAATGTCACGGACAGGGCTCATTTTTTTATTTGATGTCATTACAATCACATCAAATAAAAAATCAGCCCTGTCGCGCGACTCCTACGTGAAGGGTTCCGTCCACGTTCCGTCTCATTAATATAATATAGAGCAAAACGAACAAAAAAAAATCTGGTGTCTTGAATGGGAGCCCTCTTGAATATTTATTTTATTCTGTTTTTAAGTATTTGTTGTTATAGCGGCAACGGAAATACATTCTCTATGAAAATTTCAACTGTCTGTTCATGAGATACACCTCATAATCTCCATGATCTCCTATGACAGACGGACAATGGACTCTTAGTTATAGGGTCCCGTCTGTCTTGCGACTTAATGAGTAGGAGACATTAATAGGAGAAAATATCAACTGGTAATCCTAAAATTACTTACAAATACTTGCTAATTGGGTCTGGGCTCAACATCTGATATCCTGGAAGAAATGCTCCTCGGTAGTTGGATCTGTCTACTAATGTGTGTGTGTTATCACCAAACTGTCGATCAAAGAATAGGTGATTAAAAATAATATAGTGGAAATTAGAACCTCTGCTATTGAAGTCGGTTAAATATATACAAAGCAGTGAAAACAACCGCCCTGGTCTTATTTATACTAATAAAATTTACACTGTCTATGTCACCAGGGCTAATTTATTGATGAACAAGGTATTTATTGATGATTTATTCATAAAAATCGGTTCAATAGTAGCGTTACGGTGCAACGTACTTAAATAAAAACAAAGTAGTTCTTTTGGACTCGTCGTAGTAGGGAAAAAAAGAGAAATTAATTTTTATATGCTCCCTGTAACTAAATGGTATTACGCAAAAGAAATTGTCTAATTTTCGTCCTGATTACTTTACTTAATTACCTTCAAAATACTTTTTAAACTGTAGTACCTTGATCATCATCATCAGCCTATCGCAGTCCACCACTGGACATAGGCCAATTGCACGCCAATTAGTTCGATTATCGGCTAGTCGCATCCAGCTCCTGCCAGCCCACTTGTGTCAATCATCACTCCATCTGGCCTGTGGATGTCCTACACTACGTTTGCCGAGACGCGGTCTCCACTCAAGAACATCTTAATGTAGTACATTAATGTTCAAATATTCTTAAAGTGCTTTAAATATTTTCTGATGCGATTAGAACACCAAATACTTTGAATAAAATAGCTCCTAATTTACAACCGTCAGATTATAAGTACTATTTACCGTCTTCACAGTCGCCATTCTCACAACTCCATACTCGTCTTTCTCCTCCCAAAGGTCCCGGACAACAATGGCGCCTTGCTTCCTTGCATACTCTAAGATGTAGTCAAGGTTCTCCACTTCGAAGGCAACGTCTTTAACGAAGTCTCCGTGGTAAGCCACTTCGTTTACAAACTCCGTCTCTTCAGGTTCATATTGCGCACGGAGCACGAATATTATCTAGAAGTTAGAGTAAAAATAAAAATACACTACCTTTAGTAATTTTAACTACTTCTACTACTACTACTACTACAGTCGCATCTCAATACATTTGTAATAATCAAGTATAAGTAAAGAAAAAATGTTAATTAATGCATGAAGTATAGCGACATTCATGATATCAACACTAGAAATAAAGATAAACTCGTGTTTGCCAACCACTAGATTACAAAAAGTAAGTAAGTCTTTACGATGTCAGGGTTTGCGATTTTATAATAAAATTCCAAGCAAATATCAAGTATTACCAAAAAGACCTTAACGAAACAGAAACCATGTGAAAAGACTTATTTTTCAATTTTAGATTAATTAAATTATAAATTCTTTAGGGACTGATGCTGCTCACACTGTGTTTGAAAGTGAGATGTAATTGTTATATGTTGTTGAAATACTAAATACCTTATATTCTTTTGTTAATGTGAGTATAGTCTAGACTTGTAATATAAGTTCATATTTAGTATCTTTCTACCCAAATGTCCCACTGGCGGTAGTGACGTGCTTTGGGTCCTTAATCTTGATTAATATCAATCAGGTAAGACGATGTCTGGGGCTCATATGCCGGCTGTATGGACAGGCTGGCTCAAAAGTACAAAACTAGGATCCTAGCTTGAAAAGGCCAACCCAGACCCTATACTGTGCTCGCATAGTTTATTATTTAATTATTGTTCACGGATTTTAAAAAAGAGACCTCTGGGGTTTGTTTCGGCATTTCTTCTTGTGAGTGTTAGGAAATGCCGGCACAGTGTACCTGTAAAGTCCGATGTGACAAAAATAATTTTGTAAAATATTAACTTGTAACATAAAAATCAATTATAATTTGTTACACACTCTTTTTACTCTATGAATTTTATTCTCAAAAAACACCCTTAAAATCGTATTTGCTTTACAGCGATAAAGCTAACAATTGATTATATTCATCTTTAGTATCCTCGTTACAAAATATTTTAACAACAAAACTATTAAATTCCGAATAACACACTGACACGGATGGAACAGCCTAGAAATCGATTGATTCAAGGTTCCAGTTTTGTATCCATGGTCATAATATTAAATTGTCAACATATGGTCATATTAACTTATTATTAATTACTATACGTTTAAGTCACTGTCAATAAATGATTAAATCTCGTTTATTAAAATGTTTAAAATATATTACTGGTTTACCTTGTCCAATTTGACGACATAAGAAACAGTTTTTCGAGAGCCTGTTTCTAGTCCACTGTAGGCCACGGGTTCGAAGCCAAAACGGGTCACATAATAACTTGCTGCCTTTAAAAGAAAAGTACAATGTTCGCAGGAAAATCAAAATTTTGTTAAACTACATCAATTTTTTAATAATTAAGGACTTAAACGTATGTTTCGTCAATGTAATAAAACACTTTCTAAGTAATCGGATAATTGTAGGTAAGTGAGGAATGGGAAGCCACGGTTTCCTTCTGCGAGAACATTATGCTCCATAAGGAGTCCGCAGAGCGGGATCGGCTGATCCCGCTCGAAGGAACGAGCAGCTGTAGGGTACGCCAGTTGGAACACCAGAAGCCCCTAATGCGATCTTGGTGTTCCTCCTGACTGCCGAGGTAGGCCGCCGCGGGGTTTGCCCGGGAGTCCCAAACACACCTTCGCTTACCCCCACGAAGAGTAGTGTGCCAAAAGCATTCCCCGCGTAAAAAAATGTAAGTGAGGAATGCCGATAATGTTTTAATTTTGTTTTTCCATATGAGCATGTCTAACGACTCCACTCTGCCTGATGGAAAGTAAGATCAGAATTCAAGAGTAGTCATCATACAAATTGTGAATGATGATTTGTGAATGCAACAGTGCATCACACTGACCCACTCTTTGGGGGCCTATTGAGATACATCTTCGTCATTCGTCTCCGGTCTCACACTCACCAACGAGACGCGCTATCACGAATGCTATCATTTTAGGTTTTTAATACAAGCTCTGACTACATTGGGATTAGAGGACCGTGAGTGTAATGTGAGAAAATGAAGTTTCAAAGTATTATAGGCACGATAATTTCGGCACGAAACTGGCCGGCGGGACCGGCGCACTGCTCTCACACAGAAGAAAAACCTAAATGACAGCTTTTGTGATCTTTTGTTTCTCTAGTGAGTAAGACCGAAGGCCGAATAATGCTTGCATCTCAATAGGCCGCCATAGATCACGATACTGCGTTATCTGTATTCACAAAGAGTGACTATAGTGACCTCCACTCTTGGATTCACTCATGCTTTTCAAGGGGCGGAGTGGAGTCACTCTAGCACGTTCCTATAAAAAAATGCATCATAATATATAAGCATAAGCATGGGCGTACCCAGCATCTGGCCTAGGGGGGGGGCAAATCAAATTTTTTAGGTCGGATCTTCCGCAGCTGTTTTGTCATACACACTACTCAAACACACCTACATTAAATATTAGGTATATGTAGTGTGCCTTCCAAAAGACCGTACCACGGCGTCCAATGCGACGACCAACAGTTGCACGCAGAAGGTGGTACACGCGACATTATGTTACTAGCGCCGCCAATGTGGTCCCTGGCAAAAGGAGTGCAGCCTAAGCCTAAGCTACAAGAGGGGCGACGGGACTGCTGTCGGCTGTTCCTAAACTACTTGGTAGCGGTCAACGCCGAACACCGGCAACCGTTTGACCCGACCCGCAGACGCCGATGTTCGGGTGTGTGGGCCTTCTCCTAGTTTGGAAAGTGGCCAAGAGAAGAAACCTCCATAAAATGCAAAGAGCTACCTCTCCACGTGGCCCTCGGCACTCTAGCGTCAGCCTCAGTGGCTGACACTGGAGTGTTCTGCCCACCGTATTCTGGGGGGACACAGTTACGTACACAAGGGTGTCCGAGTCCGGGCACATCAACGCCAAGCGCACAAGCCCAGTTTTGTGCGTCCCAGGACGCCGAGCCCGGCGTCTTCTCGCGCCCAATCAAGGGAGCGCTTAGGAGGAAGAGGTAGCGCAGGGCAGGCGGCGACGATCGACCGTCGGCCTATGGAATCCCTTAATCAAGGTCCAGGGTTGCAAAAAGGAGATTTAGAAGAGAGCGATGCGAGCGAGGCTCTCTGCTCTGTATCCTCGCGGTCAAAACAAACCCGTAAGCAAAAACCGAAGGGCACGTCAGATAAAAAAGAAACTGACCCAAGAAATTTGCACTGCAACAGGGCCCAACAAGGGGTGGAAAGAGCGGTGAAAGTGGAACAGGGACCGAGACGAAGCGTGATGACGCACCGGGTCCATCTTGAAGAGGCCAGGAGCTGAGGAGCTGAGGCTGAGGAGCCAACCCGTCGCCGATATCGACACTAGTATCCAGGAGTCCCTTTCGGCGACCGAGAAGGGAAGGGAGTCAAAGGCGGCAAAAGTGCTGCCGTCACAGCTTTGACGACTATCAGGGCCGGAGTGTCGGAACTGTAGAGTTCCGACACATCGTAGTAGTACGATGAGTCGGCAATGACAGACGTAGTGGGGAGGCTACGGAAAGGGAACAAGGCGCTACGCTCTGAAATGGCCTCCTTCCGAAAGGAGGTGGTAAAGCTACGCCGCGGGGACCCAAAACCCCATCAAAACACCCAGGCGAGCTCCATTACTACCCGAAGTAAGACCAGCAAAGCAGCGTTCTCAAAAAAGAGCAGCTTACCGGACCGAGACCAATTCGTGGCCATGCTGGACCGTGTTCTTGCTGAGGTCCGGAAAAAGATAATAGGAGGTCAGTGCCCAGGTACGAGGAACTTGCTGCTTCCAGCGGCCTTAAGACCAGAGACGGAAGTGGCTACTGGCGTGGAGTCACCCAAAGCCGAAAAGAAGAGTAGGAGGAAGAAGGGTCAGTAGGCTACACAGATGTCGCAAGCGCCGGTATCGCTATCTCCTGTGCAAGAGAGGCAACAGCTGACAGCGGCCCCATTATCGAGCGAGACGTGGGTCCCTTGGTCGAAAGACCAAGGCCTGGAATATAGTAGAGACGGCCCAGTCAGGGCGACGCGCTGCTGTTCACCGCCACCGACTATTAAAAGGGTTATGCCGTGACTTCCAACAACAGCGGCTGTCACAAGACAGCCGCTGTTGTTGGCTCGGAGACGACAATAGCCAAGCTAATGGAGAACGCGAGGGCCAACATCAGATTGGGTGATCTTGGCATCATAGGTGGTCTCCGCACCAAGCGAGCTATGACCGGCGCCCTGATCCCCGGGAAGGAAAGCGCCGCTTCAGCAGACAAACTGGCAGCACGCATGCAAGATGTTCTGTCTGACACGGATGCTATTGTTGCTTGTCCATGTAAGGCAGGAGACATACGAGTGATGGACCTGGAGGAGTCAATCACCCAAGCTGAAGTCACCAGGGCTGTAGCAGCGGCGGGGGAATGTGCAATCTCCGATGTCAAAGCCGGAGACATACGTGCCTCCCCGTCAAGACTGGGCACGGCCTGAGTTCGCTGTCCACTTGCCTCTGTTTGCAAAATAGTGAACGCTAAACGGTAGCGCTGGGTTTTGGCCAGGACAGAGGCACTGCTAGCACGCCCGTTACAGTGCTGCCGGTGCCTTGAAATTGGACACATGAAAGCTAAGTGTCCCAACGAGACAGACCGGGGTGCGAGATGTTACGTGTGTGGTGACACAGGGCACGTGACACGAACATGCACCACGATAACGCCGAAATGGTCTGATCGGACCTTGGCCGTCCCGCAAATCATTGCCTAGGGAGCAAAAAGTGCTCTCCGCCGAGAAAAATGAAAAGGGGGCCGCAGACGGCAACCGCCCCAGCCCGTGCTGACACCCGTCAAAACTCATCGGCTACAGGAGGGACACAGCCGGAAATTAGTCCGGTACAGGAGGCAATGAAAGCTTATAAATTCGCGTCCATCTATTAATTCTTACAGGGCAACATGAACCACTGCCGCGCAGCACAAGACCTGCTTATGCAGACGATTGCTGGGCAGTCGGTTGCCTTAGCGGTGGTGGCGGAGCCATATTACGTCTAGAATCATCCCCGGTGGTTTGGTTCAGATGATGGAATTCCCGTTTAAGAGCGTTCTAACGCTCGGCTAAGTTCGGTATTCTTCGTCCGCCATCGTTGCACGCGGTTTTTTGGAGATTGCACCGTGCATTTTGTAGGTTTATTTAAAAGTTGGAGCATAAGGCGTTTAAACTTTGATTAGTAATTAGGCGAGTTCATACATGTTCTGCGAGATTTCCAGGGGGGGGCAGCTGCCCCTCCCTGCCCCCCCCTGGGTACGCCCATGAGCATAAGAAAGAAATACCTTTATATAGTTTTATTTCTTGTAAACAAAATAGTCCCGGGCATTATTAAATAGAAATAAGTTAAATTCCGTACCTGTTTAGCATTCGATACCCAAAATGTGACGTGATCGAATGCAAGGAATCGTCCGCCTTCTGGTTGTGCTCTCTTTTCCAAATAGGCTGTCTGACAAAATAAATACTAGGTTTAAATACAAAATAAGTTTCACTAAAAGATTCCACCCTATCAACAATAATAAAACATGACTGAAGTGATTTTCTTGCAATGTTTGTTTTTTTTAAACCTCTTAATGTCAAAAACTATCGTTCTTCATTTATATAACGTACTAGCTGAATCTCGCGAGTATTGTTGTAAATCGTGAGTAACGCGGCGTAGCTAAGTTAGTTTTACAAAAATTGGTCACACCTTATCTAAAAAAAATAGCACAGCTACTTATGTCATCAGCTATTTGCCAGTGAAAGTCAAGCTAGTTACAAAGATTTGCCGGAATAAACCGACAGTTTGGTATAAGTACCGTACTTTTTATATTACAGACACTTCAATTGTGTATCTTTGTATTTTGTTTTTTTTTAAATACAACTTATTTTAAACTAAATCATTATTGTCTTTTAAAGTTAGGTGACGTACACACGTAAAATTCCGTTATCTCGACACAGATACAAGATAAGCAAATATGATTCGTATGCAAAAATGCCACGAATTGATTATAAAACACTAGAAAAGCCCATGTATTTCAGGTTTTGCGAATCTAATAAAAATAATATAAACATAACTATGTAAATACATATGAATGCAGAAGAGTGCTTAAAATATCTTCGCTCTATGACGCACATTCAAACTAGGGATGTTATGCATGAGTATCAGTACAGCCTACAAGTTAATTTACAAACTGAAACATTTTTTAAATTCAACTGCAATTGTCGATGATATAAAAAGTTTAATAAACACATAAATAATAAGTCCCATAGTCAATTGTATTTTATCGTAGAACCCCATTCACTCTATCGGGGAATGAGAGAAGAAGTGGGTACGTCCTATGAAGAAACAGATAAATATTAATGGAAACACTTATATGAAACGGTAACGAAAAACTAGTTATTAAGTATAAAAGTATACGCGAATAATTGTGAAAATTAAAATAAGTTGTATCTCTTGTAAGTGAGTTATTGATGTAAACTTTTAATTATTTATAATATTTTAATATTATAAATAAAAGTTTAAGTCAATAATTAGAAATAATATAGTAATACTATTTATTAGTAAAAAATTGAAATCAAGTCCATTGATATTTTACTTATTTATGAGATATTAGTTAAAATAAATTACGGCTTAATTAAGAATATTAATATCAAGTACATACCATTTTGTTTAGATGTGGATAAATACAACAGTTAGGGAATTATAAACGGTTCACACTAACACACACTTGCTTGATTATAGTGACGTTACATTGACAAGCCGTATCCGAATAAAAGATCATAACACGGCCACTTGCTTTATATTCAACGAAAATATATGATATCTATTTTATATTGATTTTAATTATTAAAACGAATAGGCAAAGGTTGTCACACAACTAGTCAGTGTAATTATAAATTCTTCTGTCTGACTTACCGTTCTACCGTGCATTAAACAAATTAAAAAATTATTGAAATTTATAATGATGGGTATACAACTTACAACATTGCTGTAATATGTATTTTAGTGTGCATAAATAGTTTTTAAATGATAACTTCTTATGGGAGGGTATACCACTTCGTTACGTAACGCGCCAGTCTTTCTGGCTTCTCTTTCTCTCACGGCAGCGATATGCAGGCTCCTCTTTTCTCACTCTAACCCACAGTGCTAGCCGTATATCGGACCGACGTTTATTTATTTATTTTAGTATTATTATTTATTTCGTTATTATGTATATATTATAATTCTTCTGTCGCGCTTTCACGTCAAAACTACTGAGCCAATAAAGCCTGAAAAAGGACTGTTTACCACGATAAATGTCTAACACGCGGGCGGAGCCGCGAACGAATGTTCATGTAAAATATCACGAACGGAAATGTGGAGGCACATGCGTCTTTAGGCTGATTTAATAAGTGTTTGAATTCGTTCGCGAAACGTGATTTAAAAGGTTTTATATTCTAAGACATTTTAATATTTAGATTTGAATTAGATAAATTATTTTTGTTGTACACATCTATGCTTGTAAAATACTAAAGAAGCTCACTAACAGTATTTAATTCACCTTAAAATAAAATTGTCTTCCTCGGAATCAGAAATCCCTGAACTAAATCAATTATCTTATTTGCTCTTAGGATCGTTCCGGCTAAATAATTAGTCAGAGCGATCCTGAGTCTTGCCATTTTTGAAAAATATGAAAAGAGCTTTCGGATGTTTTGACAAATGATACATAAAGTACATTTCTACACGTCGTAATTTACAGCTAGAAGGCGCTGGCATTTCTAAATAGGTACGCACTCTGGGGAGAAATACCGAAGCAAACTTCAGAGTACAGAGGTGTCGTTTTTAAGTACGCCTGCGCCTTCAGTTTCAGGTATAATACATAATATAGCCAGACACGAATTTCGGGAGACAGCGGTAGTTTCTTGACGTATTTTACATAATCATCTATTAATATAAAATAAATAAACCTAAGGAATCATATTGACAATGACAACCTTATTTTCTATTCCGTAAAAAGTATGCTAAATAAATGTGCACTACACTATTGTAATATTATTTACAATTGATACATAATTATGTTTGAGTAATAAATACAAGGTACAAGCCACGAATACCTTATTTGTATAACTGATTTAGGCGGTTCACACACTGCCTCGCGCTCTTAATATTGCGCTTTTAATATTGTATGCAAGTACATCGATTAGTATAGAAAACACGCCAGGTCCAACAGACCGAAAACGCGCCACGGTGCGGAAGCGCGTTCCGCTAGCAAATTCTGCCGCTGCGCGTGTAGGTGGGGCGGCCCGCAGCAGTAAACACATTTATATACGAAATTGAACAATGCCCAACAATTTGGGATATTAAATGCAAAGAATACAGACGACGACGACCAAATGGAAAGTAACCTTTAGTTTGATGCGGGCCGCGTATAAAGCTGTCAGGCGCGGAGGCGCGGTAAAATCTGCTCGATGATGCAGATCTGCTCCTCCGTCGCCGTGCGCGGGATCTGCTGCCCCGCGGATACGCGCGTGTGCGCGTCGCCAGTGTGTGAATTGCCTTCCTGATATCACTGACTAGCTAGCTTGCCTGAGACTCCGCTCGCATGTACTTCGGATATCGAGACAAAAGTAATCAGTCCTTCTCCATAGTCCGATCTCAAATCCGATTTCAAATCGCAATGGTCGTGAAAACGTAGGTAGCTGTCTGACCTATATACAGAGTTACTTTACAGTTTATAAAAAATTTAAGATGGTAATCAAACCAATATCATAATTATGTTTGTAAGTCATTTTGCGAGAAAATAACCGAATAAATTAAACGGACTCCAAAAAATCACAAGCAGAAACTCCCTGCCTTAATAAACTAAACAGCGAAAAATTACTATGTGACAATTCTTATATACACCTAATTTCTATTAATTTAAATAAAGTACTCTTTTGTTATGTGCTAGATTTTGCTAGAATTTGATTTTAGTCGGTGCTAAGACAATAAGAACAGTAATATAATGATGTAGATTTTAAAATGTTATGTTTTAATCTTAAGAGTAAATAATTACCGATTGAGTACAACAGAAGTATTTCTTTTTTAATATTAATCATTTTTTTATATTATTTCCTTATAGCAATAGTAGTACCTGCCGCCACCTGTTTCAAATCAATTATTCAAGGTTCATCAACTAGTTTTAAGAAACACTGTGTTTCTATGATTTGTGTTGAATTACTATTATGTATTCTGTGGTTGTATACCGTGCCTGCGAATAGGGAATATGCTTGTTTATTTTTTATTTCTTAAAACGATCATTTATGTCTTTTAAACATAGAAAAAAATAAAAATGTACTTGAAAAGAGTCAAATTATTTCTCAAAGTGAAATTGAAAACTATGATTAGGTTTAAGCCATTCAAACAGCCATTTTGCGCGCGCTTTTGTTGACGTCAGCGGTCGCGTCAGTCGTGTCGCGTTTGTCTAGTTAATAGTCACGCAGTTAATAGCGTTTTGTTTTTAATTTCTTGATTGCCTCGTTGGTCTAGCGGTTAGCGTATGCGACTGCTGATCGAGAGTTCTTCGGGTTCGATTCCCGGGTCGGACCAGAATGTTTGTGTGATCCGCAAATATTTGTTTCGGAGTTTGGGTATTATTTTCTATGTATAATATGTACGTATTTACAAAAAAAAAGTATTTATTTATATCAGTTATCTAGTTGCCCATAATACAAGCTTTGCTTAGTTTGGGACTAGATGGCGTTGTGTGTAAATTTTTTATTTATTTATTTAATTAGTAGGTATGTAGATCATGAAAAATTTAATAAACCTTCTTGCAAGTATTGTATAGTATCAAAGTGCAAGAACACTATTATCAGTGCACCCGGTAAAGGGTTTTCGTATTTCACACGATGCTCTAATACTAAAACAATGGTGTAAGATGATGGAAAGGCATAATGTATCTCCATTATCGGTTTTTTTTTTTTTTTTAATTTTAAATGTTGTTTGGATAAGACAATTCACATTATTTAGTAAAAGAGCATATCTGAGTCTGGGTAGTTTGGTAATGTTTTTTTTACTAGCTGAGTACCGCGGTTGTACCCGCAATTGATGTTGTAAACGCTACGTTACTCCTTTTGTCATTAACATAACGTTACTCCTTTGTCATAACGTTACTCCTTATGTCATTATCTAGCCGTTACAGAGATTAGCCGAAAGAATCAGACAGACGGACAGAAAAATAATAAATTGCTTTTTTGATGTAAGTACCGTACATACTTTCATAATATGCATTTAGTAAAAATAATCATTTGATATTACACAAACTTTATTTATTTATATAGGTAAATATAGAAGAGAAAGATGAGTATGAAAATGGTGATATAAAAATGAAACTTTGTTTGCTTAAAAATTATTTATGACTACTATTTTTTTAGCAAGATATTTTGTAATTAAGTAAATACATACATCGCGATACGAATATTACAAAGTATTAAAAAATTGAGATGAACCACATAAATTTTATTCACTTCATTTCTTTTGATCTTCTTTTTCTTCCTGCTTAACTTTACACCCATCAAGACGCTCTATAGCCTCAAATACCCACCTGTAGTTCATAGCACCGAATCCCTGAAAAAAATATTCCGATTTAGAACAAGAATTTAAGGATCACACAGTGTTGTCCCATGTGGGATTTGGTTTAAAGCTTTTATTTCCATAATCGAAAACTATACCACTTTCGAGTTTTGGCTTCGGTAACCTTAGTTAGTTAGTTACCTAAAAGGTAACGAGTGAAATGGATTGAAATGTCGAGTGGAAAGAGTTGAAAGGTCGAGTGAAAAGAGTTGAAGGTGGGCGAGTGGTAAGGTTGAAAGATCGAGTCAAGAAAGAGGTTGAAAAGTAAAAATTTAAAAGTTAGTGGTAAGATTGAAAGGTAACGAACGGTAAGGTTTAAAGATAACAAGTGATAAAATTGAAAAGTAACGTGTGGAAAAGGTAAAAGTTAACAAGTGGTAACGTTGAAAGGTAACGAGCGGTAAGGTTTTTCAACCTGACCGCTCGTTACCTTGTTATCTTTCGAAAACAAGTGGTAAAATCGAAAAGTAACGTGTGGAAAAGTAAGTTAACAAGTGGCAAGGTAGAAAAGTCACTAGTGACAAGGTTGAAAAGTAACAAGTGATGAGTTCTAAGTCTCACACCGTAACATAACAATTATGTTTAAAACACTTTATTTTAATCTCAAATGAAATATTAACTTACCCTGTGATTTCTTCTCTGCAATATCTCAATGAACACAGTCGGCCTGGCTTGCACGTGCTTCGTAAAAGCCTGCAGCATATAGCCGCGCTCATCAAAGTCGATCAGAATGTTCTGTTCCTGTAAAGCTTCTAAGCTCTCGGCCACTTTGAGCGAGCTCTCCTTTAGTTTCTCTCTGACCAAGTCGTAATAAGTCGGCGGCCATGTCAGAATTTCAGCACCACGAGCTTTTAGACTTTTCATCTGGTTAGAAAAATATAAAACCTTACTTTAATATTGTTATATGTAAATTCTTCGTCGCAATAATAACAACATACATCTTACACACTCCACCTTTTAAACCAGGGTCTTATTGGCAATCATTCTCACAAATCTCTCGTGTACGTATACTTTGTAATTCAGAAGTACGTCTTGATCTACTATGCTACGCTGATCACATTCTACATTTACAATGAGGATAGTGACTGCTATCCTTGAATTGTACCCATGCTTTCCATCAGGCAGAGTAGAATCACTTTGGTAGGTTAACGTAAAAACTTAACGTAAAATCTTAATCCGTCACCACACGAACTGTATAACTTTATTTCACACTATCCGACATCCCATAAACATCATAATTTTTGAAGTTAATTATGTAAATTTATAAATTTAACTTACGGTCGAGACAATATCATCAGTATATAAAGCCACATGTTCTACTCCAGAAGTTCCAAGAGCCCTCACAAACTCGGAAGCTTTGCTTGTAGGGCGTAAACCTTTCGCAGCCTCATTCATAGACAACTGTAAAAAAAAACATTTTTTTCATTTTACCTTTTTTTTGTCCTGAAAATTCCATATAATATTAACCACAATGTAGGTAAATAGATATCTAATGTAGAGTTCCGCGACTTGTGAACTGAAGAGTTTGTATATACAGGGTGAATTTTGAAGACGGAACAGTAAGGTACCTTAACCGTTATAGTTACAGGAAAACGCTTTTAGGAGACTATCCATTATTTTTTAAATATTCTGCCTTTACAGATTTTGGAAAAAATGTCAGCAAGAAAATGATCATTTTAAACAAGAATTTTATTTGATGCCATCGACCTTGTTTCGTGTGGTACGCGAATAAGTATCCACTTACTGTCCCGTCTCAAAAATTCACCCTGTATGTGTCAATCTCAAAAAGTACTTGTTCAAATTCCAAAATGCTTATAGTATTGGATAGCCCATTCATCGAGAAAGGTTATATGATTCCAGAATATTTCAGAATTGCGAAAATTTACGTCAAAAGTGCAGAAAAGTTAGGTTTCTTCAATTTAAAGTACAATTCTTCCCGATATTTTAAATATTATTGACAATACTCACGAGAACTGTTTCGTCTTTGTTTATTACAGATGCAGAATTGATGCAAGAATATGGAACTAGATCATGTTTGTAGTCAACGCACCAGAATCTGAAAACATAATAGCTAAATGTCAGTAATAAAATATATGTGACAAAAAAATTTCTGGCCTAAACCAATGCCCGATTTCACCAACTACACTTCAAGCTAACTCTAACGTAGGTAGCCCCTAAATTTTAAGTGATATCTATGCACTTAAACGTCACCTAAAGTTTGGTGAAAACGAAAATAACACTAAGGATAACCTAAATCTCATTAGACTTAACTTTAAGGGAATTTGTTCAAAACAACCTTTAAGCTTATAAACATAGTATACTGATAAGGCTTAACTACTCGTACAGTCTATTCGAAATATTTCGAAACTTCTTTTCTGACGAGAGGCCTATATTAATTACCAGAATAGCTCTTATTATAAGTAGTTTGTTGCTATTAGGCTGTTGATGATAATAATGATAATAATCTATTATTGTTAAAAAAAATAGAGACTCAACCAATTAATAAAGCCCATATAAATAAAAACGGACGTACATGAAACGAACACAAAGAACATTCAGACACAGACCAACAATTCTTGAATCATACTAAGTGTTGTACCAAGTGGGATTTGAACTCACGACACTTAGCGCAGTAGAAAGTGGCATGGCGACCACTTATACCACTAGGCCAACCAAGCAGTCACATTTTTAGAAAAAAAATAGCGGCAGTTCATAAGAACAAAAGTTGATCACTCTGTGGTCACTGGTCCCTCACTCAGAAAGACAATTTATTGCCATTAGCTTCATACCTTTGCATATTGAGATTCTTCTCATACCAAGTCACAGAATCTTCCAGAGTTCCGTCAGCCATGTTCCCTTCCACATGATCAATGTACATAAATTTAGTTTCAGGTCTGAAAAAGTTTATAAGTGCATTATTTTGTAAATATCGAAGTAAGCATCGAAGTATAAATGCCTTTACAGTTATGTCCTAGTAATAGTTACATGTGTTATTGTATGTCTTCAAATGATATTCTACTTACAAACATTGGTTCAGAACATCGTCATTCACTGGTTCATATCCTGGCAGCAATACTCCTTTGTAATTACTACGATCTATCAAAGTGTGTGTGTTGTCACCGTACTGGAAAACGTAGTTTGTATTTAGATTCAAGTGACAAACTCATAACAGGCTCATTTTCAGGTAAATATAACTTTATATATAATAAATATTTAATATTTCGGACAAGTTACAACACCATCTAATCTCAAACTAAGCAGAGCTTGTATTATGGGTACTAGACAACTGTTTTTTTTTGTAAATACATACATATTATACATAGAAAATACCTAGACTCCGAAACAAATATTTGCGGATCACACAAACATCTGGTCCGACCCGGGAATAGAACCCGAGAACTCTTGATCAGCAGCCGCATACGCTAACCACTAGACTGCAGTCAAATCTTTTAAAAGATACCTTTTTATAAAAAATCTTTTTATTTTGTTAAAACAAGACAACGCAGACAGCTTATGGGGTCATTTCATTTAATTAAACCAAATGAATAACAATGATTGGCGCCAATAATATTTCTTTTGGTATTTTTTTCTTCCGAGCCTTATTCCTAAGTTTATTTGGGGTCGGCTACTAGTTCAACCAGTTTTACCTGAATTTCAGTTTTTCCACGGAGCGACTTTCATCGGACCTCCGCAACCCTAAGGGAGAACTGAAATTCGAAGATTGAACCTAGTTGTCAGTATTTGAGGGCACTGACTTCCCAGTAACGATTGCCATAGATGTTCATGACAACCGGGACCGACGGCTTAACGTGCTCTCCGAGGCACGTGCGTGAATCACCGCCAAACTTCCAAACTCCGGGCTGCTATTAGGAATTTCCTAAGAAAAACCCAAAAACACTTTTTGGCCCGACCCGGGAATAGAACCCGAGAACTCTTGATCAGCAACCGCATACGCTAACCACTAGACCAACGAGGCAGTTAATATTAAGTTAATATTTCTCTTGATATATTTTTTAAATATTTAAGCCTCTTAAAGTGATTTACTCTGCCTGATTGAAAGTGTTAGTAGAATTCAGTCTCATTGTGAATAAATAAATATTCCGGACATTTTACACACAACGTCATCTAGTCTCAAACTAAGCAGAGATTGTATTATGGGTACTAAACAACTCATATAAATACATAAACATACTTTTTTTGTAAATACGTACATATTACATAGAAAAACACCCAGACTCCGAAACAAATATTTGTGGATTACAATCTGTCCCGGGAATCGAACCCGAGGCCTCCTGATCAGCAGCCGCATACGCTAACCGCTGGACCAACAAGGAATGTTGACAATGCAGCATGGAGACCCGCACTATGGTAGCCTATTAAGATTTTCCTACATAATTGAGCCTCCACCCTTACCAACGAAATACGATAGCAAGAATACTGTAAATTTGACACGAGTCTTCTGTATGTGGCTACCCACATACAGACTCATGTACTGTCCCGGTCGAGACGACCCATCCGTGATGAAATCCCCGTGGGTCTACTGCCTTGAGTATTATTATTGGTATTATAATCTCAGGCTTTAACGGGAGTTCGAAGAGGTCGAAACCGCGTACATGACCTGTACATCAATCTGATTCAGGTGGCTCTATTTCAGGAGAGGAGATACTATAAACTTACTGCAATAATAATAACTTACAGTTCTCACTACCGCGTATCTCACACAGCCGCACTTATCTTCCTCCTCCGTAATTTCTTTTACGATTTCAGCTCCTCCAGCTTTTGCCCTTCGCACCAACTCGTCCAGATCTTGAACTTGGAATGCTACGTCTTTGACAAAGTCACCGTGAGCGCACAAGTCTCTATTTATCTCGTTCTCACAATTTGTTGGTGACTCGAATACTATGGTAATCTAAACATTTTCTTTTATTAATTAATAGCGTCGGGATAAATACTTAAAGTTACTTACTGAATATATAAATATTGTATTCAACCTTAGCTTATGTACAAAAAGATTCATCCGTAAAGCATCCTAAAGTTAATTAATTATATTTTATGTTTTTTATGTGTAAATTGATCGTACCTTCCTGTCGTGATATCATTTCGATATCGCAACAAGCGTAAATTACTGCTATATTGATCAACTTATTCTCTATACAGGGTGAATTTTTTAGACGGGACAGTAGGGGCAGGTACCTTAACCGTTATAGTTACAGGAAAACGCTTTTAGAAGACTATCCATAACTTTTTAAGATATTCTGAAGTGCATTTACAGTTTTTGGAAAAAATGTACAGCCAGCAAGAAAATGGTCATTTTAAACAAAAATTTCTTTTGATGCCAATCGATCCTGTTTCTTATAAGGATCAAAAGTCTCTACTGGACCAACTGAGATTTGAGTACTAGAAATGTCAGAAATCGCAAAAAACTTTTCCCATACATTTGTAAGGTAATAAATCATTTTAATATGTATTTTAGACACAGACAAACGTAACTTACATTTAGATGATTTACGAAATAAATTGCTCAAAACTAAAGCCGTTTTCACGAATACATAAGTTCACTCATTTTTGTACTGAGCTAATAGCAGACGATAATTTTCTTGGAAAGACATCATTTAAAATCCTTATTAATGCATCTTTTAGCTCCTGAATACTGGTTGTATTTTTTTTGTAGACTTCGTTTTTAGGTAGCCCCACAGAAAAATATGGAGAGGCGTTAGATCGGGGCTACGGGGTGGCCACTTGGTTGGACCATGTGTACCTATCCACTGTGACCCGAACTGCCTATTCAAACTGGAATACGAGGCTGTTGGGTGGTGAAGCGCTATCTTGCTGGAAATAAACTTTTCGCAATTCTGACAGGAGCCATTCATCCAACTGGTTTTGGAGATTTTAAAAATGACGTCGTTATACACGGCAGAATTATGAGTACCTTTATAAAATTCCACCATTACCACTCGATACTTGTCGCAGTAGATACTTATTCGCGTACCACACCAATGCAGATTCCGTGTTCCTATTATTTACAAAATACGCTTAATACAAATGCTTTGCAATGATGCGCTAACAAGGATTTTAAATGATATCTATGCAAGAAAATTATCGGCTGCTACTAGCTCTGTACAAGAGCGAGTGCACTTATGTATTCGTTAAAACGGCGGTCATTTTGAGAAATTTATTTCATAGATCATCTAAATGTAAGTTATGTTTGTTTGTGTCTAAAATACAATATTAAAATGATTTATTTCCTTACAAATGTATGGGAAAAGTTTTTTGCGATTTCTGACATTTCTAGTACTCAAACCTCAGTCGGTCCAGTAGAGACTTTTGATCCTTATAAGAAACAGGATCGTTTGGCATCAAAAAAAGTTTTTGTTTAAAATGACCATTTTCTTGCTGGCTGTACATTTTTTCCAAAATCTGTAAATGTCGTTCAGAATATTTAAAAAAAATATGGATAGTCTTCTAAAAGCGTTTTCCTCTAACTATAACGGTTAAGGTACCTACCCTCACTGTCCCGTCTCAAAAATTCACCCTGTATATCCGCGTTGAATGTTTTTATTGCAGGAAATAGTACCTGATTAAGTTGAACAGCAATTGATAACACGGGCCTTGCGTCAGTAGCCTCCCTTACAGCCAGAAGCTTGAACCCAAATCTTGTTGTAAAATAACTTGAAGTCTGGAATTAAATATTATGTTAATCTATTATATGTTATGAAGCTGAAAATTATTATTATTATTATATATTCAAAAATTATTATATTTAAGACTAGAGAAACGAATTATACGAGTAGATCTAATGTAATTTTATACAATCTAATTTATTTTAAACAAATCAATAGTCGCCATAGTCTTGGTTTTGCCTTCTTAATTCAAAAACTTTTCATTTAAAACAAGTTTTATTCTATCTGTGAAATATTAAAGTTAGTGTAATGTTTTTATAATAATAATTAAAATAATATCAAATCAAAAATAATATTCCAAATCGGTTTACAAATGGCAAGGTTCTGAGAACTCCGGCTGAAGAAAGAAAATGATAATCTCCACCTACTTATCAGTTAATAGCGAAATACGAAATATAAGGACCAAAAACGTTAATGTATATTTTGGTAACAGTAAACTTCGCAAAAATCAGAAACATATTTTTTTTTTTTTACTCAAGTAAATAAATAAGTTTTGTTTCTGATTTTGTATAACTTGCTTACATAACAAACTTTGTATACCGGCGGACTTAATGCGACCTTACCGATATTATTCTGTAGATACTCACAGTTTTAGCATTTGAAACCCTGAACACAAGATGGTCGAAGTTCAAGACTTTTCCCTCTGGCATTTTACCAATACTATTATTGTCCTTTGTCATTTTGTTCTGGAATCAAAATTACATTATTACAACAATATCAGGGCTAATTAGGTTCTAAAAATTGCTGTATAAAGTGTTTTTCCAAGCGTCAGAAACAATATTGCGTTAGATTAATCGGTGTTTAGGCTTTTATTTCATTATATACCCACCCATACTAGTCGGTAGCTACAAGTTAATTACATAGTGCAGTTCTATGTGATTACCTCCGATTATTTCATATTTTGTGATAAGATATAATCTAATATGGGTTTGTTTGTCTGTACATATGTACATATCTTTACTTTATCTCTTTTTTCATCGTCATCAACCAGTAAATCATCGTCAGAAGTGAATTGGCTAGTAATCTGACCACTCGCGATACCACTACAAAATATTCAGTAGACCACCGAATTCGGATACATGGTCCGAAAAACCGGTGGTTAGGGCTCCAAAGACGTCCAGCGAGAACCTCTTAATATGCTGGTTGAAGCTCTTGGCTATCAATCCGTGAGCAGATACAACTAACGGAACAATGATCACTGAATCTACATTCCACATGTCAGCAATCTCGTGAGATAAGTCCAAATATTTCATTTGTTTTTCTTATTCAATTTTGACGAAATGAACGGCGATATCGATAATCTTTGCGCGGCCCTCTAATCGATCTATTACCACAATATCGGGCTAATTGGCAACAATAGTCCTGTCTGTGATAATAGATCGATCCCAATATAATGTAGCACGACCATTCTCGAGAACTGGGTCGGGCACATACGAATAGTACTCGTTTACACCATTTGTACTGGTATCCATTTGATAGATTTTCTATGATCTCCGGATCCAACATAACGTCCGGCTGCCTGGCCATAGACAATTCGAATTACAGGTATATTATCTATGTGACCTTTTCGAGTCGTCGCTAACACTCCGTAATCATTTCGTATTATCAATATAGTAAGTACAAATAAAATACTTTTCTTCCCATGGTTTCTTTCCTAGTTTCTTCTTAGTAATCGGTATTTCGTGAACAAATGAAATATTGTAGTAAAAAGAAGCTTCTTGTTGTTTTCTCGAGATAACATTAAATTTTAGAGCTCCATATGTAAATAATAATAATAGACCTTAACATCTTTTCAGATGATTTAAATAGCATCTCTGTAGTAATGCTTGTCATGACTGTAGAATCCAATACGAGAGCGGCATTGGCGTCCGCACATTCGACACCTACAGTTAACTACATCAAGGATCGTGTGTAAGTATTTGAAAAAACAAGTAAAGTCTGTTATTAAACCTAGCTAGCAGAGACATAGACGCGCAATTGCTTGTTTATGCAGAACAGTGTCGTTACATAGTATTTAATTATTGATTAACAATTATTTACATATTTTAGTTCTACTCTGTACCTGTACACCTTGATTAAAGCTAAAATAATTGACGTTATTGGATCTGTGATTGAAGAGACATATTATTGAACAATATTCTAGCACAAATATTTAATTCTATCTTTTAATAAAGTGGTGAATATGAAAGGCAAAACAGGAACCTGTCGCCAAGTAGCTATGGGTCCTGTATTTTTATTTATTTAATTTATTTTATTATCATTTTACCTTTGTTGATATCTCCTTTATTTCAAAGGGGTAGTGTAATGCAGGAGGGGTAGCCTTAGCCAAGTGCTCTAGAAAAGTTTATATAGTTTAGTTGAAAATAAAATGAGAAATTTTCATGTGAAACGGAATGTATTAACTGTCGGTACTGTCGTAATATTATTATTTTCTACACTTTACAAGTATTAAAAAAACTGACACTTGTAACTTTAACCGCGTATAGTTCGTATTTAAGTATTGATAATCATAATCACTATATTAAAGTGCCTGAGTTTCGAATTGTATTAAAACTTTTTCTTTGTTGACGAATCCTTCCTATTTGAGGCAGGGTATGGAACACCATGTGGTAGTTCAAGTCACTACCCCAATTTACCTCGATGGACTGACCTGAGCCTGAGGCGGCGCCAAAATGTTTCATAGCAAGACAGTGCCGTAAGTAAAAAAATCATCGCAGAACAAATTTAAATATTTGTTTCATAAATATGTTAACGCATAGATAATACCTATTTATAATATTTATCTCATAGTAAACATCTTTATTTTTAGTTAATTCTATAAAATGACATCACGAGGTCATCACCCTTGGTTCTTAATAACTAAAGAAATTAAGAGCGTCACTGTTTTACTAATGTATAATACAAAAAACTAAGCAACACTGTCTGTCTATTACGTTTTCACGGTTAAACCACTGCACCATTTTCAATGAAATTTAGTATGAAGATACTTTGATTCTTGAGAAACAACTTAAGCTATTCTTTAATGTTAAAACCTACATAGGCCGTTGGCTAGTAATGATATAAAAGAAATTCACTCACCTACGTACTTTAAAGTATGGAATATGTACAACCTCAACAAAAATTATTTGATAATTAAAAATTTCTAACGCAATCCCCTATTTATAAGATGTTCCTGCGTAAATCTGTATCGATTACTAACAACCATTAACATTCATAAAAAATATTAATATCTTTTATTTACGTATGTCATAATTTGGCGACAAATTAATAAAGAGTTTAATATTAGAGTTATTTTAAAGAAAATAAGGTTCAATATTACTTGTTCCATCTATAAGTATTATTGTCATTATCTACAAAATCTAACATACATATTTCCGGCGAATAATTGCTATTGCTTGCTTCTAACCTTGATTAGGTTAAAATAAGAGCAACATTTACAACATGCTTCGAGTAGTGTATTTAATTGTATCCTTTTGTAAGGAGAATGTTCTGTAGAACGACATAATATATAGAGTTCCAAATCCTATGTCAGTAGAATAATATACCGCAGTCTTAGTAAGCCGCTCACCGGATTTTTTTTGTACTTGTACTATTATGTATTCTGTGGTACCACAGATTAATAAATATTTAGTTATATTAAATGGAAATTCATGTACCTATAAACCGATTTAAAAAAGCTATTAAGAGGATGTTTGCGTTCCTGAAGCGCTCATATGATTGGTCTCAATGATTGGAAGCAATAACAGAGGGTAAGCAAACGAGGGCGCAGTCATTACCTGTAGGGATGGGTGACCATTTCCGTGATTCGGAGGTCGCGTTAAGCAGTCGGTCCCGGTTTTATTCAAAGGATAACAGTCGTGAAGCATAGTTGAAGGCCTGTGGTCGGCTTAAAAACATCCAACAGCAAGATTACGTAGCACCAACTTGACTTGCCAGTCCCCAACCCACATTCGGCCAGCGTGGGGACGTATGGCCTTAACCCTCTCTTGAAAGGAGACCCGAACCTAACTGTGGGACGTAACGGGTTGTTTATGATGCGTTCTTTTTCTATTTGTAGGAGACAGTTCCTGCAATAGGAATATACATCCTGTGTCCCTGGTAGCGTTACCAGATTTCCCGATTTCGACCCGCTGTTCTTGGATAATTCGACCGTACGTGCAGAGCACGTAACCAGCTCGCTCAACAGTTTCCAAAAAATATATCAGAAACATATTTAAACTTGTGTATATATATCATATCATTTAAGTATCCCAATATCGTTTTCCTGAAAGCGTTTTTTCCCAAATGAACTTTAAATCTACGGATGCCAAAAATAAATGCTCCGTACATATCAATACCTCAGAAAAAGAAAAATCGTCACTGCACCATGAGTGTAGATAGGTGGCGGAAAGGGGGAGGGCACTGACTCGCTAGCTAGCTTTAGACAGGCTTTAGCCATTTTAGCCAAAATGGCTAAAGCCTGTCTTTAACTTTTAAATGCAGTCATTAGTAATTTATTGAGGCATAGTCCAACTGCCTCGTTGGTCTAGTGGTTAGCGTATGCGACTGCTAATCAAGAGGTCTCGGGTCCCAATCCCGGGTCGGGCCAAAAAGTGTTTTTGGGTTTTTAGGAAATTCCTAATAGCAGCCCGGAGTTTGGAAGTTTGTCGGTGATTCACGCCCGTGACTCGGAGAGTACGTAAAGCCGTCGGTCCCGGTTGTCATGAACATCTATGGCAATCGTTATTGGGAAGTCAGTGCCCTCAAATATTCTGACAACTAGTTCAATCTTTGAATTTCAGTTCTCCCTTAGGGTTGCGGAGGTCCGATGACAGTCGCTCCGTGGAAAAACTGAAATTCAGGCAAAACCTGTTGAACTAGTAGCCGACCCCAAATAAACTTGGGAATAAAGGCTCGGAAGAAGAAGTCCTGTCAGTCACATACTTTTCACTTATTACAATAAAATAAAGATTGATTTATATATATTAGATCCATAGGGACACAGCACACTAGCTACTATTAGCATCGACGATCGGAAACTAGTCGCTTTTTAAAAGCTAAATACGGCGACCCAACGCTACACACCGCACATTAAAAAACTTAAAAACTACTCTCCGCACATATTCAGATGCCGGTAGCATCGATTTAGCGTCAGAAAATTATAGACAACACTACAGCCAACGCGATCCAGGCATCTGAGCAGTCGCTAAAACGCGTTCAAACGCAGAAAGTCGCGACTGATGCAACATGACGCGCGATTTTGATACCGCCATCGAATGCAGAAAGTCGATATAACGCGATGCAGCATCGATGCAGTCCCAAAACTGCTGATCACGGATGCTAAAAGAAGCTAGTGTGCTGTGACCCTTACATATGAAATGAGCGTAGCACCTTAACGACAAATCTACAAGTTTCAAGTTTCGGCGCTTAAATGTACTAAGTATTATACCATTTCGGATTTATGAATACTAGCGCCATCTTTTAAAATTACTTGCCACTATGGCTACCATACATATTTTTTTTGTAGCATGATGTGTCAAAATAAGGTGAAAAATGATTTCTTTTATAAAATTGAAGTTTAATCCCCACAAATCTTTTTATGTACATTTTTTTGTGTTGTATCTGGAGGTAATTATACTGTTGGTCGATAGAGCAGTTAACTAGGCTATGAATAAACAAAACCCGTCGCCGAAACTTGTAGATTTGTCGTTATGGTGCATAAAAATGTCGTCAAGTTCGGAATTTTTCACCATTTTATGCATATCGTACTAAAAAAAATTGAAATTGATTTTTTTTAGTATTTTATTTAAAGGTGTCATACAGTCACCCCCCCCCCCCCCCACCTACTTGCCGTTGGATGTTGAATTTCGGGACACCCTGTATATATATATGTGTTATTTGAAAGGTATAGCCTATAGCCCCCCTAGCCTAAATCCTTAGCTACGCTCATGAGCTTTGTTAATATATTAAACCTTTGCTCAAACAAAGTGTCTACATAACAATGGTTACGCTATTTGTGCACAGACGCTAACAATGTAAAGAAAATGGTGGTCATGGAGAAGATATAAGACAAAAGACCCGAAGAAATGGTCAGATCTTCGAACAGGCGACGGACCGTATCAGTTGGAAAAGAGTAACTGACTTTTTGACGAGTCTCCATCCTCAGTGGGGATGGGATGATTATGAAGAAGATTGATGACATTTTTCTGGATTTTAGGTTCAATTGAGGCAATGCATTCTGAGAATTCTAAGATGTTTGACTTCAATATAGACATATTTAAATTTTTAAAATTTTCTCTGCTGTTCAATTGTTCAAAATTCATTATGATTATCACAGAAAAAATAAAACAACAAGGTTGCAGTAATAAAATAATTTCATTTTATTTATACACATAGAGATAATTTTTACATGGATTGCAGTTATATTTATTATATTACGGAGTATTTTGTTTCGCACCTATTTATAATTATAATTTCCTAACGAGTGTAAGGCACCTCAAGGAAGCTTCATTTATTTGACAATCTCTGTGTCTATGGTCGTTGTATTGCCAGTGTAAAAAAAAACATGTTGCGTAACTTGCAAATGGCCGAGAAATAAAAGCTTGTTTGAAAACTTTGAACTTGAAAAAGTAAAAGGTTTAGTAAGTACAAATAAAAAATATAACATTTCCACACCTCTTTTCAGATATCACAACTCAAAAAAATTTAGGCGTTATAAATTTATATTTGGTGTCAATAAATATAATTTTTTTTATCTACTTACAAGCTCAAATAGAACATATTTAGTTGTTCTAAGCATGCTTTTATTTTGTTTTTCTAATCCTTTTTCCTTTTTTTTTAAGTTGTGTCGGGTTTTGAGTGGAGTTGGAGGTAGTAGTAGTAACCTTTAGACAGTATAGAAGTAGTTTAATATATAGACTATATTATAACTTCCTATTGATAAATATAGTTAAAATAAAATAAAAAATAGTTATGCAACATTGTTTTCAGACACACACAACTAATATGTAATAAAGTATATAACTCCCGATGTTTTATATTATACGGCTATTATGTGCTCCAATTGTACTTAAAAAGATAAAAAGTGGCTAAAGAAATGAATTCAAGTTAGGAATCCAAATAAGTTAAAAAAATAGAACCATTGACATCACAGAGGTCACATTCTTGTGTAAGTTGTGTTTCAAAAATATTGGAGCTTGAAAACTTTCTAACATGCGATATATTACAATAAAAAATGAACCTGCCGGCGTATCGATTATTTTAGCTGGCAACACTGTTAAGTGTCTGAAGGTAAGACACTGACGCAACACCGGGCACTGGCGCGTGCGACCGGTGACCGCAGGGATGGGAATCATTGACACTTTAAAATAATAAAAACGCGATTGAATGATTGATTTTAGTCGATTACTTTCATGTCATAAGTCATAGACAATGATCACGGGTGACAATGGTTTTATCCCTTCCCTAGATGATTATTGTTCGTTCATTCGTTCGTGAGTTCCTTTAAAAATGGAACGTCGTCGTTGACGAGCACAGTTATCGCGGATCATCTCGTGTGAGCACCACGTGTTCGGTGGAGTGTCTTATTTAAAATTATTAATCATGGGCTGCTATTTAATGTCCTAACTGTATTTCGTGATCGAGTGCTTCAATAAAGTGAATGTACAAGAACATTCTCCTCACCCGCTAAACTCACGTCTACCCTCAATTAGAAATATGAGGCCTACTAACGTTCCCAGTCGATTCAAGATTTAACATCAGAAGTGGGATACGCAGGGTAACCACCTGAGGAGAATAGTGTAAAGTGAACAGCAGTGAGCAGCCCGGACAATCAAACTGTTTACAAAAACATGGTGATGAAAATCTCAATTACTGGCGACCGCTAATCCGCAACAATCGGAATTTAACATTACCGTAAGGCTGATTTGTTTTGACCACGACGATATGTCAGCGTTTTGGCACACAAGGGCACAGCATTTTGCACATGATTTTCTCTATCGAGTGTCGCGAACAGCGAGAGGGTTCTGAAGAGCCGTCTAAATGAGACTTCGGACAGATCTCAGCTACGTATGCGGACAGGCTGGATATGTCGCGTCGGTTTGTGAAGAACGCAAGGGTTCCGAGCTACAGCAATGAAGGAGGTGCACATCTGTAAACATGAATCGACGAGGAGCAAAAGCAACGCAGAATCCGGTGAGATCGTTTCTTTTTATTTTCTCGTTGATTGTGGGCATGCTTTTCGTTAGTATTTTACACAGTGTCGTAGTATCGGGGGTAGTTAAAAAAAAAAGGAAGAAAAAAAAAAGGAACCGTAAGATGTTTCGCAAATACTATCTACTACTAAGTTACTATTTTACGTTGTGCCGAAAGAAACGATAAAAGGTAAAGTAATTCTATAGGCAGTGATTTTTTTAAACGAGTACGTCAGTGTGCAAATTAACCGTATTGCTTTTTTTTTACAAAAGTGAGTTTCAGCGAAAAGCATACCCAAACTAAGCTAAGCTCTTGAGGATATAGATACTGACTTAAACTGTGTGGACAAAATCAAATCAAAAATCTTATTGATCTTAATTTAGTTACGAAAATATTCTGAATTCTTTATCGATGATATACCAGGGCATCGCGTCTTTACAGGAGATTTACGGGTAGACCCTATTGATCAATATAAGAATGTTCAAAGACGAAAAAGTTTCAGCCCTCCTAGAAGCGTAAGTTATTTACGGTAGTTCCTCACCCTCACAAGATGGTCAATATGGGTATCTAACTAAGCCCTTTGATCTTAGAAATTCGGCTGCAGTCTATCAAAGGTGTATCAACAAGGCTTAGTTATAAACTTGGAATTAGCGTTGCGCTGGGTTACCTTGATTATGGACTTGGTTTCTCTGAAAATCATTCCCATTGTCTGGAACGTTGCTTTAACCCTGAGAGCATTGTCAGACGCAGTTTTCCTTTTTTTATAGAAATGTAGGAGTACATTTTGTGGGTCATGTAGTTAGAGCAGGAGAAGTGGTCGATTCTCCTACCCCGAAGATTGCTACTCAGAATAGACAGTTCTTGGGCCTTGTCTCCTACTTCAGAAACTTTATACCCAAATAATACTCGTATGGTAGGCCCACTTTATTCACTGAAGGGGACAATAAGGTGGACGGACCTACATGACAATATTTACAAGAAAACTGTTCAAATACTGAGCTCAGGAGTCTGTACTAACAATATTAGATCGTGAAGCGGCAGCTATTGAGTTTCACACTGATGCCAGTTCTAACGGTTATGGGGCCATAATCATTCAAAGAAAGAATGGTTTGCTACATGTTGTCATATCTTAGTGTCATATTTTAGTTGACCAACGGCTGACGCAGAATCGCGATTTCATTCGTAGGAACTAGAAACTATGATAGTCGCCTGAGTAGTCGAGATCTTTAAACAGTGTTTGTATGGGCAGCATACACCATTAGTGGTGGGTATTTCTACAGGATTTAATATTGTGCATAAGGTGCCAACAAGTAACATGCTGATTTCTTGTCTAGACATCCAATCCCAAAAACAGTTTGTGATGAGTCTAATGCCAGTACATTATCAGATGAAACTGTAAACGTAATATTAGAATATTGTAGAGGACCGGGTGTCGTGTTCCTCCGATACAGAGGGGGGATCCTCCGACCAGGCGAGGTGGTCGTGCCTGCTGGGCCGCTGCCCAATGGTTGATGTTGGGATGTCGTGTGTGTGTGCTAATCAGCTCGAGAGTTTCTCATCGCGATTCAGGATTGGTAGTTGCTCCGTGTAGTTCATACCGTGTGTTCTTCGTGGTTCAGTGTTTCTTCGCGAGATGGCGCTGAGTGTTAACTTTATCAAGGGTAGTTAGCGGTAGAACAAAATCGTGATATCAAAATTCGTGACCTCATTAACAAAAATAAGAACAAAGAAACCTCAGACTACTCGCACCATGATGTGCGTAAGGGTAACCAGTTTCCGGTTACCAATAGCTCCGTGATCCTTAACGTGGACCTTAATTAATCATGTCCCTTCGGAAATTAAGAAACTAAGAACTATTTGAGCATTATTGGTTTCCAAAGATGATCAAGTAGGTACGTAAGTTTATTGATTCTTGTACAGTATGCAACGCTTCGAAAGACTGCTCCGGGTCCCAACAAGTTTCGTCAGCAGCCCGTGGTTTCCGTTGCTGGGCTCGGGTCTCCTCTTGGGGAGGATTGACGCCGTGCGTCACCGCCCTGGTTGCGGACTTTTGGAACGCATTGTGGCTGCGTGGTCTTGCCGTTGGATGGTGTTTTTCTGGAGGGCCTCCAGCTGGGCTTTGCGGATGCTGTCTTGGGCGGCAGCCGGGACTGGCTGCTTGGCGTGGCCTTTGGGTTGCGGTGGCGCTCGTGGCGTGTCGTGCCACGGGTGGTCGCCCGTCCGGTTCTGGCCGCGCCGTCGTTGCTTGCCCTTGGTGGTTGTTTCCGGTCGCCTGGGGCCTTTAGGCTGGGCAAGTTGGCCTTCATCAATGCCTAAGGACACAGGTCCCGACATGCGATTTACATAGATATTGCGGGGGGATTGGGCGGTAAAGACGATGGGAGGGAGTGCGTGTCTTTCATTACTCGGCATCTCTCGATGCTCATACCTTAATTCAATCCCTCAAGAGAGCTGTTTGCCTATTTGGTGCACCGAAGCGTGTAAAAGCAGACTAACGTAGGTGTTATATAGGTGCAAACTTCAAACGGTGTTGATATGGGCATAGTGTACAGCTTCACCTTATCGGTACTGGTTCCGGTAGGGCTAACGCTAAGCGTATAATGCGTACTCTAAAATGTCTGCTCACAATAGTAGAGAACAAACCAAACAAAACTTCTGTAAGTTCAGCTCGCCTTTAATACCACTAGATCCAGAGTAACAGGCTACTCCCATGCGGAATTAATGCTTTACAAACGAGCAATGTAGAATTTCAAAAGACTATACGTCAGAGGTAGAACGCTTCATCCGAAGTAGAGCAATAGTGAGTCCATTCAGTGCAGACAATTTCGTCTTTATCAAGGATAGCGAGTGTAACCAAACCAAACTACAGTAAAAGTTCAAAGGTAAGATCCTTTTATTGTCAAGGTACTAAATCATTATAGAGACGAGCTGAGAGACGTTGGTGGGTCTAACCTAACCTGTAAGTATGCTCATGAAATTCAAAATCTATAGTCATGGCAATGGACATAACATCCTATGAGGAAAGTGATGCAGCATCGACATCTAGTCCACATACTTTAGCCTCTGCCTCCGAACATGAGTACTAAAGGTGAGTTTATAACGTTTGTGCACTCTTCTACATTCTTCTTCTTCCTCAGCATATTTGCTTCCTACATGGTTTTCCATACGCTTCTGGATGCGGTGTGTCTAGTCTTTCTTTATATCTTCCGACCACCTGGCGGCTGGTCTACCAACACTTCGACTTCCTGTTCAGGGTCGCCAGAATAGTTATATGACTTCATCTATCGTAGTTTCTTCGGAAAACGTGTATGACCAATTGCTATTTCATTTGCGCAATTCATTAATTACATTTGTGTATATTCTGTTCTTTTATCGAGAACCAATCTAGAGAACGTACGTAGAGTATCGATCCAGAGCGTGCGTACGTACGTAATGTAGCGAGCGTACACTGGATGGGTACTCGGTTGGCACGTGTCTGAAAAAGGGGGCTGGTCTGGAAAACGGATCGATGCCTCTGATCAGACTACGCGGTATGTAGCCTTATTGATGGGTAGTTAATAGGCGCGTATCTGAAAAATGGGGCTGGTCTGTAAACCGGATCGATGCACCTGATCAGACTTCGCGATTTATAGTAGGGTTGATGGGTAGTTGGTAGTCGCGTATCTGAAAAATGGAGCTGGTCTGTAAACCGGATCGATGCACCTGATCAGACTACGCGATGAGACTGGTGGAAGAGACGCTGATGGTTGTCCGGTCCGAGGCACCATGTGAGTTGGTGATCGGTCGAAGGGACGCCTGAGGTCAGTTGTCTGCCCAGTGTGTGTGTGTGTGTGTGTGATTGGTGGAAGGGGCGCTGACGGGTGGTCAGGTCCGATACACCATGCGAGTTGGTGGATGGTCAAAGGGACGCCTGAGGTCAGGTGGACGCCCAGTGTGTTTAATTTAGATGCGAGGGGTAAAGATCGAGATCTTTTTAAACAGGTGTCATGAATTGGTAGCGTGTCAGTGATGGACGAGCGATTTTTTTTTCTCTCTGATTGACGAGGAGTACGAGACCTGTAGAGGTGAGTGATCGCACAGGGACGTGCGATTGTCAGTATGGCCGTGCCGGCGTATCGATTATTTTAGCTGGCAACACTGTTAAGTGTCTGAAGGTAAGACACTGACGCAACACCGGGCACTGGCGCGTGCGACCGGTGACCGCAGGGATGGGAATCATTGACACTTTAAAATAATAAAAACGCGATTGAATGATTGATTTTAGTCGATTACTTTCATGTCATAAGTCATAGACAATGATCACGGGTGACAATGGTTTTATCCCTTCCCTAGATGATTATTGTTCGTTCATTCGTTCGTGAGTTCCTTTAAAAATGGAACGTCGTCGTTGACGAGCACAGTTATCGCGGATCATCTCGTGTGAGCACCACGTGTTCGGTGGAGTGTCTTATTTAAAATTATTAATCATGGGCTGCTATTTAATGTCCTAACTGTATTTCGTGATCGAGTGCTTCAATAAAGTGAATGTACAAGAACATTCTCCTCACCCGCTAAACTCACGTCTACCCTCAATTAGAAATATGAGGCCTACTAACGTTCCCAGTCGATTCAAGATTTAACAAACCTTTTGAAAGAAATTTTCGTGAACCCAATTCTCGTATATATTTACATAAATTACAACATTTTCAATTAAATTAATTTTATAAAATAACCTTACTATAGCCGACCATATTACGTGAAATCTATTCAAAGTTAACGTACAATGTACAAAGTAGTATATGCTAAAATCAGATAAAAAAGACTAGGAAATACTCTAAATAGATTTCACTTACAGAAACTGTCCCTAACAACATGATAACAGGTAACAAACTTAACATTATATTTACAAAAATACATATAATTTACACTAATAAAAGGAAATGCATGCAGATATTATAATGTGATAAATAACTAATCAAAACGTCTATAATTTTTTCGTATTACATTACATTTGATATACATTGCTGGTTACAATTGCACGATATTAATTGTGCTCATATTCATCCAAGAACACCATTTCGTACCTATCAAATGTTATCATAATAAGGCCCGATTTACGAACAAAGGCTAATTAATCACTATTTTATCCACAATTCCTTTAAATATTTTTTTTAACATTTTTATTTCATATATTATTTACTAATTACAATTTGTAGCTGTCAATCAACTAATAAGAAAAGGAGAAAATGCAATTTATGTGTACTTCTTATATTTAGTTTTATTTAAAAAAAAATTGCATACAGCAAAAAGGAGCAAACCAGGTACTGTGATTTGCCTTGGAAGAGACTTACGTCCAGCAGTGAACAGCAACGTACTGATGATGATGATAAAAAAAATGATGAATAAAGAACTAATTTCTTTAGGAAAAAGAAATGAGATTTCAATTGTTTGAGTTGCAGTATCAAACAATCATAGTTTTAGAATTTTAAGCTACTAAAAACCAAATCTTAAAATCATAATGCTGACGAACAAACTTCATCTAAGCAATAGAATGAAGAGAAACTAGAAAAAATATCTGTAATAATGAAGTACACATCCATCCCATATTCCACATGCTAGCATGCTAAAAGTAGTTTCAAGAAAAATATTGAAGTGACAGCAGCACATTTCAGTTCATGTCCGATTTAGGATTATAATAATTGACATTATTACATTTTCAAATATATTGGTAATTGATTTCACTCTGTTCGGTAACTGCTATTACAAAGTTACCATCTTAAAAACGTATATATTTACAAAGATATAAAGGAACACAAAGCGCTTAAAAGAAATAGTTTTACGATAAAAAAATATACAATGTGGTAAATTTGGTATACCTGCGGGTCATCCCGTGCAATGGAGGATTTACTTGTATAAATCTGAGATCAATTTTACGAAATTAGATTCATAAAAAAGCCCATTTGCCACTTTAACGCCCAATGTTTAAACTACGTTTTGCTTTAAGTCAAATATTTAATAAGGCCAGGTATACAACTTGGCCTTATTACGTGTCAATAAAGAAGATACTATTTAATGTCTAGATTTTTAGAGTTAATAATTTTCTATTAGGTAGGCCTTATCTACTAGACCTTGTTAGGCCAGACTTGGTGAGAAAGAACAGACGCTTCTTTTATTGACGTTGACAATTAAACGTTGTTTAGTGATGGCTTTCATAACAGTGGCTAGGCGATCAGTCGTTTCTAATACCTAAACATACATACAAACCAATTTACGCTCACTCATATATTATTATAATTCAATTTAATCAAGTCAGGGGATTTCGCACAACCTATTAAGTGATATTTCAAAGCGTTAGTGTAAAATTTTATTAAAATGTAAATATCTCCTCTTTCCAGTCCGAAGTCTCAAAGGCTGGCCTTAATATAATTAAGAGGTAATATGGCGGGTCGGTTTTCCTCTTGATTTATTTGATTGTAAGATATGTATTTAGTTTTATATTTAAATGAATATGGTCCATTAAATAGACCGGTTCCTCATGGCCTTAAGATTTCAGAGCTCTCGGCTATAATGATATAATCGTTCATTGCCGCAGTGAGGCCATGGCCTGAATATTTTAAAAATACGTACGGCAGGCACATGTATTTAAATATTGTTCCTTTTTCATTCGCATTTCATAGTTATTCTATTTTATTTTCCAATTATATTATTTGTTGCGACTTTTTTAAAGGACAAAGTCAGCTTTTGTCAAGTCCATTTCTAATAAACATAATTAGTTTTGAACACAATTTCGTGTGTAGGTTTTGAGGTTTATTTTCCGTCAGTCCAATAACATCACATCACCTATCCAGCCAGTCCACGGTACAACCCGCCACAAAGATTGCTCACAGTTGGTACAGTCTACCGTTGAATATCACAGAGTTGTTGGCACGGGTCCATGAGCTGGGCGCGTTCCACCGCTACTAAGCACCCGCCCGGCGCGACCAGAAGTGGGGAGGAAGGTGTTCCCACCCACACCTTCTTAACGTCATCCGGAACGTGTTGAGCTAAAGGTGACATGTAACCGCCCCTGAAAATATTACAAGGAAAAATTATTTATAGAAAAATAGGTAGGTAATAATTGATTCGTTGGTAAGTGCAAGACCGGAGGCAGAGTTATGCAAAAGCATTTCAACAAGCCGCTATAGTATGGGTCACCATGTTCCATCTTCCACTGTGGCCCACTACTCTTTGATTCCACTCATGCTTTCCATCAAGTAGAGTAGAGAGAGTGGGGTCATTTTGGCAATCTCATATAATAAAGTTTATGCAGGACAGAGATAATGCAAGGACTTATTGATAATTCAGTTGAAATTAGACTGATTGCTTATATAACTAAAACACAATTTGCCAACAACAACAATAATAAATTATAGAAATGTTACAAGTACCGCTCGACTTTATCTTCAGACCAACTTGAGGACTGAGGATATGTTATTGTCTCGCAATTATAGGAAGATCAACAACACTGGCGTTGCATCACAATATATTTAGATCTTTCATTGTTCACTTATCACTACTGTGTGTAGTGAGTGACTTTAGCAACATCAGCTTCACCTTCAAACAGTGTCACCTTACAAACAGGACATTGGCATTTAACTTATATATTATGATTCATCACCTCAATGGTATGACCAGTTTCTTTCAAATTTACACTAACTAACCGCTATCCTGCTCTTTCGCCTCTACTATTCTCGGTCTTTCTCTCTCTTGTATATTAAAAAGGTTTCATATCTTGGAAATAATGCAATACACACCTTAATTTTCTATCAGCGTGTAATAGGGCGTCGGCCTTTAACAGCCTGACTGCCACAGCTACGAGGAGAAAGAGTATGAGTGCACCGCACACTGGCACAGCGATGGTGGCCGCCTTGAACCACACCTCGCCGTTGTAGTTTGCTCCGCGCTCCACTGACTGTTCTTCTGGAAATAATGACAAAAAGGTATTAGATTTCTGTTAAGCATATCACTTCTACATTCTTAGGATGTTTCAAGATTTATTTCTCTCTTGTTGGTTTTGTTAGTTAGTAGTTCTACGTAATTTAGTCCCTTAGTCAGCACTATAACACCCATGGCATGAATAGGAGTGAACAATTGCTCACAATTAGGTCTATACAGCGCTTGTTCGTGTTCTTTAATGATGAAATGATTACAACTTCTTATGAAATATGTATTATACATTAGCTTAAAGATAATTTATAAATTTAACAGTTTCTAGACAATTTGTTGCTTACAAACGTGTGGTGACGGATTACGAACACAAAGTGTCACTACCCCTATACATTCCATGGGTGTCGTGAGAGGCGACTAAAGGTACAAAATAAGCAGCTAACATCACTGCCAAGAGAAGGAAAACTTGAAATAAACCCTTTACCAACCCGTCTGGCGAGCGTGGTATAGTAGGCCAAAACCTCCTTTCAAAGGAGAGGCCTATGTCCAGCAGTGGACTGTTAAAGGCTGTTGATGATGATGATGATTATTGCTTACAAACGATATTTATATACAAGCTACAAGCCCTAGATCCACTAACGATAAAGCTTGCTGCCTAGTATTTGAGTTCTTAGTAGATTTAACTTTATTAGTAATTCAACACATTACAATGGCTATCGTTCAAATTAAACATTTCTGTTAAATCTATGTACAATAGTCGTACATCAAACTAACTAAGAGTACTAATCAACGCCCACCCCGTACGGCAGTAGCGTGATGCTATCGTGAGCTATAACTGGAACCGTTATCAATGAAATGTATTGCAAAACTGCAAATTGTAACATTAATTGTGGTGCAATTTTGTTCAAAGAAAATGCGTTCGGACTGTGAAAAGACAATAGTAAATATGATGACATCTATTCTAATATTGTGAAAGTTGAAGTTTTTTGTTTGTAGTTTGAAAGCGTTTGCAACTGCAATTAACAGACAATTTTAAATATGTGAATCTTCAGCAAATGTCTTCAGCACCCTAAAGATATTAGTAAACTTACAAATTGTACGTTTCTTAGTTTTCATATAGATACTTGTACTTTGCGAAAAAGCAAGTAACTTTTTGACGTAGTATTTAGCATCAAGTGTAAGAATTAGAAAACGCACTTTCACGGACAGTTGCGGCATCATAGTAATGTACAATTATACTAACATAGTAAGTAGTCTTGATACAGCAAATAGATAAGTTGCCATCGGCTCTGACACAAATTAGCTATAGAGATCGTTAATCGATTATTCTTCGATCTTTATCTAGACAATGAGCATAGATTCAAAATTAGACTAACGGTCATATGTCAAAATGACTTCAGTTTTTTTGTCCATTAGCACTTTTGCCCACTTACTGTCAAATTAAGCTTGTCTCTGATCGACATTTGACTGATACTCAATGAATTGTAAGCTCTTTAAATCACCAGTTGCTGCTGACATGATTACCTATTAATGAGTTAGTGTGATTCAGTAATGATTTCGTGATTTTGTAGGATTTTTTTCTGAATTATTATTTAAAAGTAGAAGGTGTTGCCAAAATTAAAAAGCTTTTATTTCAATTAGGGTTTTTCAACACTTTCGAAAGGTTACATTAATTACTCTAGATCTTTAGAACCTCGGTTCTAAAACATCATTCTTAATAAGAAGAATCGGCAAGAAATTCCATAGACAATTAATGATTTTGTGGTATTATATTATGAAGAATCTCTGGCACTATTGCAGCTGTGACTTCAGAATTGTAGCAAATTTAATATTACTTAATATATGACTATTAACTAATCATTATGTATTGTATTTATTTTGCTGTGCCCAATTTGTAATTGTATTACACATATTGTAATTATATTAAACAGAATATTTTATGAAAATAACGAACACTACTAGATTTTATATACACTCGGTTCCAAAAATAACGGGTCAGTCACATAAACCCGAATATCTCCCGAACTACGTATGCCATCCTAATGAAACGAAGACTGTTCAATTGAGAATTTAATTATACAAATAAAAAATAAAATAAAACTTAGTTACACCCACAATATTCATCTTAAATTAAAAAAAAACTAAAGTAGTCATATTTTTCTTAAGATTACATTTTTTTTATGATTGTTTTTTTGCTGTTTTTCATCACTGGAGGCTTCATCACGTGGAGGCAATACAAAGTATTAAATGAAGAAAGTGATGAAAAACAGCAAAAAAACAATCATAAAAAAAATGTAATCTTAAGAAAAATATGACTACTTTAGTTTTTTTTTAATTTAAGATTAATATTGTGGGTGTAACTAAGTTTTATTTTATTTTTTATCTGTATAATTAAATTCTCAATTGAACAGTCTTCGTTTCATTAGGATGGCATACGTAGTTCGGGAGATATTCGGGTTTATGTGACTGACCCGTTATTGGTTTATGTGACTGACCCGTTATTTTTGGAACCGGCTATAGATATCTAGATTTTAGATAGATATAGAATATAGATATAAGTTAGTACCTGAAAACGTTTTCATTCAAAGATTGCTTCTAATTTATACTAAGATTCTATCAGTCGTTACGACCACGACTAGTGCAACTTGGTCGAAACGTCAGGCATTTCGAAAGTAAGTACTAAATACTTACATCGTGAACACGTTAATTTTTTGTATACATAATATATACACGTAGTACATGTACGCAATAGTTTGAAAGTTAAATCTAAATTGATTCTTAACAATACAAAGTGTCACCACCCCTATTCATTCCATGGGTGTCGTAAGAGGCGACTAAAGGAACAAAATAAGCAGCTAACATCACTGCCAAGAGAAGGGAAACTTGAAACAAACCCTTTACCAACCCGTCTGGCCAGCGTGGTATAGTAGGCCAAAACCTCCTTTCAAAGGAGAGGCCTATGTCCAGCAGTGGACTGTTAAAGGCTGTTGATGATTGATGATGATTCTTAACTGATCAGGAATAAATAAAAACAAAGCCCTTTTGTACTTTTGCCACAACTATTGGATGCGTACATGCAAGTTCCCGTGTAAGACTACTAGGAACACAATGCAAGCATCGTTATTAGATTGAATAGCATATCAGTGTAGTGTACAATAACATAATAGCATTCTTTTTGACAATTGATACACCCTCTATTGTTTATTATTATGTGGTAGGCAGTCGTTTAGGTTTGCATATTCTTGTTAAGTATTGTATTGTACGCGAAATAAATAAAAATGTAAGCATACAATTGAATGTGTTTTGTTACCAACGTGATTTAAAGCCTATAGTTATTGTTATTACAGTGATAAAATTGATTGTGTCATCAATTGAATTGACTGAATAAGTAACATTCAATTCCTAGTTAATAAAGCATGTGAATTTATTTAGTACTTGTTGATGTTAAACTACACGATCGACCAACATAAAGAGGATTCATTTTAGCATAAAAATAAAGAGATACTAAGGAGAGCGAAAATGCCACAAAACAAAAAACACTAATTTCTGTAATAACGAGAGTGTTACAATTCAGAAATCGCTTTTGTTTTATTCTTGAATAACTAAATTACTAAGTTGATTATGTGTGGGATTTATAACATTTAATTTGTGTATAAACATTAATATTAATACCAATCTATTTATTATAGCATGAATTGAAGAAATGCTACATCCATTTAACAAATAACCACGAGATTAATTAGAAAAAAAGCAGAATGATGATAACTATCAAGAACTAAAGAACTGCTCAATTTTTGTGTACCGTTCAAAGCATTTACCTCGTACTAAGTTATGTACTTATGCTACGAAATTCACACTTTCGCTTCGAACGATGTGTTACATCGATTAGCGGCCTGTCCATGACGAATGGTTAAATATGTAAGCACTTGTTTATTAAGGTTCGAGTGTCACTGGGCGAAGAAGTACAAAATCATAACGGATAAGAATGGAGTACAGTTTTAAAGAAGCTTAACCTTATAAAATCCCCGCAGGTCTTTGAACTAGTATAAAATCTACGAGTCCGAAATCTAAATCTGACCAGGCCGCTATGGTGTAGATCACCATACTACATTGCCTACCCTCACAATGAGGATTGTGACATCTACTCCTGGATTCTACTCATGCCTTCCACCAAGCAGAGTAGTCACTTTGGCAGGCATACATAAAATAAGGAAATACAAATATTAAAAACAAAACAAATAATTATACTATGCTGAAGGCGCTCCTTTTGGTTAAGTTGCCGTTCAGCACCGGACAGTGACTTACCCGAAGGTTCATTTGCTACGCCGAAGACCCTGCTTAAGTCAAGCTTATCAAACGCCAAATGGGGCCTAGCCCTAAATTCTTTCAATACACAAATACATATTGTGTCAAGTGAAAGTACTAGTCCTGTTGACTTAAAGGGTTTATTTATTTGAGAAGTTTTACAACAAATAGTCGCGAGTTGACTTTCTAATAAATACATAAGCGCTAATATTATTTATGGATCCGTGATGTCGTAATGTGTTCAGTTTATTAAAAGTAGTTTAATATCGCGCTGCGCTGAAATTCAGATCAGAGAAGCAACACGTAATATTTGATTGTTTAGGTTTTTTTTATAATTTTCTTTTATATTCAATATCCCATTCCCTATAGATCCATATGTATGTATATGAAACGTTGTGTAACATTGGAAGTTAAACGCATCTTTAAATACAGGTGGTTTCTAAACAGCGAGTTTCAATCCAAACCAATATATTACCTAATACTTTAATATTAGGTTCAATTTTATGAAATTCATGTCACGACAAGTAATTGCACCACGAATATCCTGATGTCAATATAATACATGTACTCAAGAATTCATCCTCTATAATAGAACAAAAACCACTTCTAGATGTGGTCACCCAAACAGGTCCCGAGCTATTTATAACCGGCGATTAACAGTTTATTGCGAACCGAGCTAATTTAAACTTTGAAGAGTTGTATTCAGAGTCGAAATCGGCATAGTTTGGCACACGTTAATTCCAACAAAGGAATACGAGTTAAAACAATGGCTCATCGCAATCAGTGCCGGGAGGGAAAGTCAGGACACTGGTACATTTCAAGCACTGTCACAGAACTGCGTCGTTATCTATTAAAGAAAGTCGGTGTCGTATTTGCGGCAAACTTTATTTGTAAGTTATTTTGTATTTAAGATAATTAAACAGATAAAATCTCCTAAGGTGCTTAAGTCAGGCGATGTATGTTTGCTTAGAGTCATCTCCGGGTTCCATTAATATAAACGTTAATTTTATTGAAACAATAATTGTTGTTTTTCTTGTAACTACTTGCAAAATAACAGTGATCTTCCGAGCACTAGATACTTATTTTAACAAGAATTACCACATCCCTACTTACTAATATTATAAATGCGAAAGTAACTCTTTCTGTGTGTTACGCTTTCACGCCAAAACCACTAAACCGATTTTGATGAAATTTGGTATGAAGATAGAACTGAACTTGGGAAAGAACATAGGCTACTTTTTACCGCAATACACGCGGGCGGAGCCGCGGGCGAAAGCTAGTAATAAATAAACAGTTTTATGGACCGTTTGTCAAAATGAATCTACTAATTTACGCAAGCCTTTGCTTTGCCTTGACGAACTATTATATACAAGTACCTATACGTTTTGTTTTAAAATACTACGAGTATAAGAATGGGTACTTAAATTTGCATCCTGTACATGCGAATATAATGATTGAAGCAGTGCATAGCATATCAAATCTGTAGCAGCTGTGACGTAACGCCCGAGGCTTGACTCACTACGCTGTTTACTTTACCCACGAAGCATCTAGAATAATATCTTTGTTCCAGGAATCCACTGGACGGATAAATTTTATAGAAAATTATTGTTTAACTAAACATCTGACAGTGTTTATATGATTTACGGATAGTTGTGATGTAGTGGCCTACATTGCTCTTTAGCATCCATTGTACACTCCGCCATTATTATCTGCTATAGGTGTTATGATAATCTATTAGTTTGTAATAGTACCATGAAACTACTAGAGTTTGAAATTTGCCTTAACTAATACATGGATAATATTTCAGAAATATTATTTTTCTAACTTCACAAACGAACACTTTTATTGTATTTATTTTAACACATTTAGTCAATACCCAAAGTATAGGTTTGCTAATACTTTAGTCAATACACTCGAGAGCAAAATTCTGGGTCGACTACGAAATTCGGAAATCATACTATGACAGTTCAAAATTAATGTTATAGAGGAATGGAAAAGTACAAGACGGAAAGACAAAACATCGTCTAAGATGTTTGCCATCAGGCAGAGTAGAGTTACTTTGGTAGGTATGTAAACCTTACCCTCATCGTAAGGTAATAGAAAATGTAGAACTGTCAAAAAAACATGTTTTTATTCTAAGAAAAAAAATTTTGTTTTATGTAATATTTATGAACATATTACAGTGAATTCCAACTTCAAAAATGCAAAGTATTAGATTCCAGTTACATTTACAGTGTACATTGTTTTCCAGTGTACTTTATAAGCATACGTCTTCTATTAATACCTAAGTAGCGGTCTGAATTTATAGATGGTATAAGCATGGCATTCACTACAACAGAGCTTGATTATTAGCTCAGCAGATCTATATTTAACAGTCAATCTACATCTATAGGCATTCATAGTAAGAGTTATGCTCAATTGATCTGAAGGTTGTTTCGAAAAGACAGCCCGTCTCTCTTCGTAGGTCATTTATTTACTAAAGAATTGATGGCATCTTGTTGCGTTTCTCGACAGCAATTTACAACCGATAATTGGTTTGGTTCAGAAGTAAGAGTTTAAATTTTATAACACTGACAGGTTTTGTATAAGTTTACAATCAAATAAGCATTTCTAGTAACAAAACAGCTTTACATTATGTTGCGTTTTAGCAATTTACAGTCAAATACTGAGACACATAACTCGACTTAGATTAGTAGTATCTTTTGATAAATTTAGCTTTCTTTATTAATTGTTTTACATTTACCTAACAAACCATAAAAAAATATTTTAAAATTAAACAGAAATCTTATTGTAATTTAATGCTGGTTGATCTAGGTAGGAAATTCATTTTCCATTGTTCTAAGCAGTTACGTACGAAAGTAACATTACTCGCTAGGCATCACCTGCTACCTGCTACAGAATTACTGGCACGACACTATTCATTACAACCTTAATTCAATGTTAAATATAAATACACGTTGTGTTGCCAATTAACTATCAGACATACAATAATGTTGCAAGGTAATTGTACTGCAGGAAACTTTAATGTGTTTCACGTTTATTATTCGTCGCGACCAATAATAGGTTTGGCTCAATCACTTTCTTGTGATATTCTTGAACCACGATCGTAGTGAAAACTTGGTCCATCAGAATCAAGGATCGATAAGTGTTTTAAAATTAATTTATTTTATTCTTAAAAGAAAGAAGATAGTTAAATAAACGTACGTCAATAAAAATTAATTTTAAAGGACAGTAAATCACAAAAGGATTTATAAAATGTGAATTCAGATAAATAAAAATTAAACTTTCTAATGATGCTGATAAAGTAACAAAGTATTCAAAATGAAATAATGACATTCCAAAACATATTTCTAAACCGATTCTATCTAAAACGCTGACAGCCTCTAAAACTTGAAAACAGTAATTGCAAGGCTCAAGAAATTAAAAATACTTTGATTTTACTACAAACGCAAAAAATTTGTTACGTAAATTAACTCATATCAAATATCAATTTAATTACCTAATTTTTAAGATGGTTTTGCGCGGGTTTTGTGTACCGTGCGTCAATGTTGAACACTATTTTGATCACTGTAGCCTTCAAACGTCAAGGTGTGGACTGTTTTTAATCCATTAATATTAAGCTCTAAGCTTATTATATAAAGAGAGCGGCCGTGCAACTAAAAATATTCAGTGGTAACGGACAGAGGAATTTATTTCTCTAACACTCGTAATATTTTGTGGGTCATAAACACGAGGTGTTGGATTACTTGGAATGACGCCTATATGTCTGTCAGTAGTTCTGTAGCTTATAAATTCTTAACCAATTATGAATAAAACAGTTACTTTTGTTCAAAGTTACCTACGAATAGTTTTTGGTACCTAATATCTAGTTAAAAAAATATTTAATGTTTCTATAGAGTCTATCGCGGTTTTATGGAGACATGATTTCTATCTAACAAGATCGAATCCAAATCGTGAAATCAATTTTAGAAGTTAATACAAAATAATTGTAAGATACGTACCATACTCATTATTAGTAAGATTCAGCCTAGCTCTTGCAAGAGGACTGTCTTCATGGTTGCAGAGGTCCCTAAAGCAGCATAAAAGAAGGGAATGCTCTGAAGAAGTTGGTGGACTTCCCTTTCCTGGAGAATTCTGGCACCGCGATAAGGCCTCTTGTTCCCTGAAAATATACAAACATTGATTTTACTACAGCATTTTTTGGAATATGTTGACAGAGCATTAGCCAAAATCTGTATTTTTCATCTGTCTTCCATTTATATTTTCTAGGCTTAATCTTACTTTTATTATTACCGATGCATAAAGGCTTAAAACTAGAAGTCAGCCCTAAAAGTCGTAAGCTGCAGGGATGTGAAAATACTGAAGTCATGCTCCGATCATGATGCAATGTGACATATTCTTAAACATCAATTAGAACATTTCGACTTGCTCAATGCTCACGTCGCTTCATCGTCTCTTTCTGTTTCACTCGGACTTAATATAACCATATTAATTCAAAACACACACTATGTATAAAAATCACCGAACTTACGCGAGCAATCACTACAGCTACAGTGAACGATAAAAACCTTGTCAGACACGAAACGAGTTATGAACATAATGAAAAATAATAAATGCAGGCTTTTATTGAATTCTGAACCGTTTTTTTTAACTTCAAACGAATAATTCATATCAAGTTCACTTGATTCAATGGTATTGAGGCAAAAACATTGGTAGTCGGCCTCGGTCGCACTCCTGCTTGTTAATAAAGCAAAAAACTGCAATTTGTGTCCTCTTGTATCATGTTCAAGTTGTGAGGGCTTAGAATTCAAAGTGTTTAATGTGTTCATTCGTATGATTGTATGTACAATGCTCATATTTTCTTATTGCTCTCGGGTTTTTATTATCTTAAGCAATTAAATGCTCCTCTTTTAGTTTTGTCAGTTGTAAGATAAAGAGGCATTTGCAGAAGTGTCTGATTCAATTTAAGGTGTTTGACAACTTAATGTTTAGGTTTATCACTTAAAAATGTATCTATTTTCTTTTTTAAATTTTGTGATTTAATCAATGTTAGTTGAGTATGCATGCAATGTTGTACCATTGAGTAGATGTCAAAAACGATCTTATACTAGTAATTATAAGGTTAAAATATGATAGTAAACACACCTTACAACACTGATCTATATATTATTTACATAATATATTACCCATCGAACTAAGCTATCGTGCATCATGTTCACCCTCATGTGTTCAATCAATCAATCAATCAATCAATCAATTCTTGTTGTGTTACTAGCTTAATATATTCTTTCGCAACAAACAAACTTCAAAACAAGAGCGCAGAACTTAATCGAGGACATATATTTTTATAAAACTTTTAACAGCAATTACTGAAATGATACTTTACAGAGGCAAGTCCTTGTTCTTAGAACACGTTTACAATACTGTTATGAGAGCCAATATCACATTAAGACATCCAAGTAAGATTTAGAACACTACTTTATAACTAATACTTTCCTTATTATACTTTTTCAACAATTAAATTATTATACATTTTTCTAATAATCTTTCTACGATTAAGTCGCTTCACTTCACAGCTTCATAGAAGGACTTAAATTATTAAAGAATCAACGATTAAACCTTTTAAAAATATGAGTACTATTCACAGATAGTTTGGTTCTAATATGACTTATTCATTTTTAAGTGATACGCGGAGATAATCCCGCTAAACAATTTAGTGGAAATATTATAATCTTGCAGATGAAGAGAATCATGATTTATGAAGAGGCTCGAATACTTTTTTATGTTCTCCGTGTGAATTGATTGAAGAATTAAAAGTGATGAACGGCAGTTGTTGATAGCACTTATTACAGCCATGATTAACAACCTTCAAATAATTTGGGACGTGTCAATGATACGACGATTAAGGAAAATGAAAGTTCAGGGATAATGGCAGATAATGATTTTATGAAACACGCAGTTAGTCATGTTTGATGTGTGATAGAGATTGATAAATTGTATGTGAATGAAAAAACATATAACTTTATTTACTAACAAGCTGTTTATTGTTGTAAAGCGCGAGTAACGCCTAAAGATAAGCTTGTCAAAAAGAAATAACCTTCATCATCAACATCAACAGCCTTCCACAGTCTACTGCTGAACATAGGCCTCTCCTTAGAAAGGAGGTTTTGGCCTACTATACCACGTTGGTATAGTTGTCTTGCGTAGTTTATCCCTTAGTTACTTCTTAGATCATCAGCTTTCTGTTAGTAAAAGTTCCGTCAAAAATCGATCCAGCCGCTCCAGATTAGCCGAAACAAACAGACAGACATTCTTTTTTTTAAATTGCTGTTTTGATGTTAGTACAATTTATACGTTGATATGTATTTAGTAATAATTTTAACAAAAAGGAACCGACTTCAATGAAAAACTATTCCGAGTACCCAAATCGCGACAATTGTGCCTATGATATTTGAGGAGTTCCCTCGATTTCCTTGGGATCCCATCATCAGATCCCGATATGGTGACGATGGGACCACCTGTAAGCTACACCCATTCTAATGTAAAAATATTTTTTGAAATCGGTTCATAAACGACGAAATTATCGCTGAACATACATAAAAAAAAAAAAGATTCCGATGAATTGAGAACCTCCTCCTTTTTTTTGAAGTCGGTTAAAAAACTGTTCTTTTCATATTACATACAGACTACGTACAGACATACAGATTTTATTTATTTGTATAGAAGATATACCTAGATTATGCCCATTCTTAAAGTACACCTTTCTAAAGAAATTAAAGTAATATGGTTAATATTGTCACCAAATAAAAATGGTTTGCCTCTCATCACCAAAATGCTGATGCTATTTTATTAAAAGTTGAAAATAGATGATTAAAATTTCTTCACTGCCATGCCTCTTCACAATTATATAAAACTGGTATTTCTAGAATTATTACTGTTACAAAAGATTGCCTTTTATGCAAAGCACATACAAATCCTCATATAAGACGTCGTATTTCAAAGGCTTAATACTAATAAAGACACTTGGATTTATATACCTTCTCTAAGCATGACCATCGCGGTCAGATAATAAAGTCTTCTCCATTGAATACAAATCATCATTTTAGTGTCGCAAACTACTCACGGACCGTGTTCTCACGGATTTACAAAAATTTACATTAAATTAAAATTTACGAGTACTTGGATATTGGAAAACAGTCCCTGTCTGTAATATAAGAGGTGTTCTATCTCTTTTCTTTTCTCTATAAATCTTTCGGATCTTTCAATCACACTTAGAAATTGTAGTTAGGAGCGCGGCCTAAGTGTGTAACATTTTATCTTACGAATTCTGATGTAAGATGTGCATTTTACTATGCTAAGTGACGCGTACTTAAATAAATGTGGAAAGGTAAGAACCAAACCTTTTTCAATTTAAAATAAGATTCGAGTTTACGATGTTAGTAATAGGGAATTTTATAGTTTCTTGATAGCAGCTTGTTATTTTACGATGCAGGTTGGGTTAGAGACTTAAACTATCGTTGTATCAACGTATTATAGAAATGAAATGTACTTCAAATAATATAATTTATAAATATTTAGTGATTATTATAAAAAAGGTAATTTCGTATATAATAACTATATGTGCCTCGCTGTGTTATCCGGGGTTGTTGTTGTATCTTTGCTAAAATAACGGCGAGTATCTAGGCGAGAAGCTATTCTAAAAACTTCTTAAGTTACTCCTTAATTCCCGCCATCCAATCTATTATATTCCCGCCCAATCGGTTCAGACATTCTAGAGATTAACCGGAACTAACAGAAATGCAAAATTTTTAAGAATTGTTTCTTGATGTGACTACGTCATCTATATACTTTCATAGGTATTTAGTAAAAAAATATGTTAATTTGAAATTACATAAAGAGACTTCAATTAGATTTATTTCGTTTAGATATTGCAAGCGTAGATTTCGCCATAAAAGGAGTATGTGTTTCTGATTCCTAAACATTTTTTGATTCTGTACTAGACTATAGTTAAAGTCTGAATGTATCGTTATAACCTCTCTTTATACTTAGTGAAGTAACGAGTGTCTAATTAACGCATACACTCAATGCTACAAAGATAAGTTTAATTAACAATTTTACAGAATGATAAAACTGTCCTTCAATTTAATGACTATCAAATTTCGCTTCATTTTCAATAGTTTATTTCGTTTGGTCATCTATTTTAATTAACATAGTTTTCCATAGTTTCTCACGGGAATTAGACTGAGTGTCTACGATGGGAATCTCATCGATTTGAATAACTTGAATGATTGGATTGGTTTTGTTTTGGTGATTAGTAACCTATTGGCAACCATAGGTCCAATTTTAGAAACAGGTTTGCTATTAAAGGAATAAAACTTCACAGGACCCAGGTGTGCGCCTTGATGAATCCTTGATGAATTTTCGTACGGTCGTGTTTTTACTGCAGTAATTGTTATATGATAGGTGATGTAATCAAACGCTTTGAACAGATTGAAATCAAGAAGATTAAAGGCGTTTTGTTAAATTCGTTTCGAATTGCTAACCGTTAAGGTCTTGGTTTTCATGAGCTGTGTTAGACGTAGTCCGATAGAAAACGGTATTTCTTTAGTTAAAATTTTGTGATTGTATTAGTAATTTAATACTTTATAAGCGGCAGTCTGTTTTCAACAACGTATACAGTCAGTACTTACTATGGCTATCAATAATATATTTGTAAATAATTTACGGACAACAGATTGTACTTGTAGTACAATGTAACCAAAAATTGTAAAAACAATGTTGGAAAAGAATGTCCATGGAGTTTCTTGTCGGTTCTTCTCAATAACATCTACGAATTGGAACAGACAATTAGCTTCACTACTGACTACTTGACGTTTCAAATGTGCCGTTGTATGGTTTATTTGAAATAAAATGGTATGATTTGATTTGATAGCTCAATATTCGTTCTGTGTGGGATTCAAACCCATGACAGTACCTAGTTTAGATAACTAGTCTCAAAATCAATAATCCCGTTAAACCCTTTTAATCAAATGATCTAGTTTTGTAAAGTATGTAAATCGTTTAAGTCCTAATTTATTCTTCATAGGTTTATAACGAATATTATTTCAATTAAAACCTTTGTAATGGCTGCTATAATTGTCAATATTATATGTATATTATTATAATTTACGACGCATTAGTTCTGTTGCTATGACTGCTGTACACATGTGCATTTTGTCTGTCTGTTCCATATCTTATCGTTAATCCTTCCTGTGTACTACACAAATATGCAATGCTTATTAGTTTATTTGTGTTTGATAAATACACACAACTTTGCTTTGCAACCGTGCTCTTATGAGGCAGCTTATAGAGTGAAACTAATGTACAACTATTCATGTTTATTTCATGAACAGACTGTGGATAAATTGCAAATAAGTATGTAACTAATCTTTGTTAAGGTAATTTGTTTGACTAAAATTAATATAAAAAAACACAACATCACAACAACACCAATCATCAAAATTAAGAACGTTAAGATTTGCATTGGTAAGTTGAATTCTCTTACTACAAATTACTTTCAACGTTCTTCGAAAAAAAGCCTAGTTTTTCTAATATCCAAGTTTTCACAAAGAGTCCTTAAACAATAAATAAAAATGTATGATCGAAAAACAATATGACGATTAGCTTTAATCGCATTGATATTTAGATATTAACATTTGAAGCGATGATCACTTGCTATAATCCCCCCTCAAAACATCACGTGCAAATATTGACTGCACGGTTGGCCTAGTGGCATAAGCGGTTGCCACGCCGCTTCCTACTACGCCAAGTGTCGTGGGTTCAAATCCCACGTAGGACAACACTTTGTGTGATTCACAATTTGTTGTTCTGAGTCTGGGTGTTCTTTGTGTCCGTTTCATGTATGTTTGTAAAGTCCCCCGCGACACAGGAATTTATATTCCTAATGCGGGAGTTGTCTTTCAAAAAAAAAAAAAAAAAAACACACACTTAATGAGTCTTATAGGGATATCAATAAAAAAGAACAAGCATGTTATATCGTTACTAATATAACCACATAAAAAAAAGAAACCCCTATAATGAGAAAATACATACACTACTAATAGACTATTTAAAAAGTTTTAGAATAAAAAGAGCGCCACAATACATTCAACATGCGAGTTCGCTAAAGGTTCACTTTTAGTAGCGCAGCCTCGCTGATTTCAGCACGAATGGGCCGGCTCGACCCGTACCCTCAGTAGTCAGTACCCTCTTCGCTTAGAAAACCAAGTTTCAATCAACAGCATTCGTGATATCATAATTCGTTGGTGAATGTGAGACTGGATGCTCAATCATTCTACATCATTCTCCCGGCCTTCAAAGGCCACTCTCACTAGGCCACCGTGGCGTGGGTCACCATGCTACATTATCTGTACTCGCAATGAGGGTGACCCCTACTACTGGATTCTACTCATCAGGCACAGTCGAGTCACTTTTAGTAGGCTAAATTCTTCTAATATTATAAACGCGAAAGTTTGTGAGTATGTATGTGTGTATGAATGTTTGTTCCACCTTCACACAAAAACTACTGAACGAATTTGGACGAACTTTACAATAATATAGCTTATATATCAGAATAACATTTTACTGCTACTTTTTAATGCAAAAAATCGAGATAAACGGGCGGAAGCTAAGTGATTATAAAAATACATAAATCGTAGATGGCAAAATGTATCACTGTTTATCTCCTGTCAAAACTTCACCGGTTGCCATGCATAACACACTTGCATAGCAACCATAATGATATACGCGGGTAACACCGCGGGGCGCACCTAGTATATAATAAAGACTTTAAAAATATTACTCATTTGATCCGATATGGAAGATTACAATTGTCGCAATTTCACTACACGAGCCATGAGGCAGATAGTCGAAACCTTGTTTGCTTATAATTATTTATTGTAGATCGTGTAATTAGCAAATCAATTCAATCTGCATATTTTACGCTTTCAATACGCCTATTACATACATGCCAATAACATTTGAATAAATTAGAAGTCAACAAAAAAAACTAGTACTAAATATCTATGCAAACAGTGCATAAAGAATTATTGTAAGAATAGCAGAAATATACCATAGACATATCTCATGCTTTTAATGATTTGGAAACCATTTTTTTTCGTAATCTTAACATGCATCTGACCAGTTGTTGGGTTGAATTTTCTTTTTAAATGGATATTTAAGAGACCGAGTCGTGCAAGATGCCGACTATTTATGATAACGTGATTATATTAAAAGCTTTTTAATTAAATATCTCTCAGTGATGATTTTAGGCAAAGATATCGAAATCACATGAAACCAATTTGTATTTTAATATTCTTAATTATAAAACAAAATGCGAATAATCAGAACTTTTGCTTTTTATTATCGTTGTTTTGCAAATTAATGATTTATTACTATCGCAGTTAAAAACTGGTAAATAAGTGGTTTTATCAAAAACTAAATCTGTTATGTTTTCATTTAAGTGTTTACAATTAGGTACAGATAATAAAATATTATTGATCCGAAACAAAGAATAATTAAGGATGATCATTAAATGCGATTGTTAATTCTAAATTATCTAGAGTCCTACGATATCAATAACTAACTGCATCTGATGAGAAGCCCCTCATTCTTGCAACAAAGGATGAGAAATTTTCTAGATTTCTTAAAACCTCACATGAATTTGATCTCTATTGATACAAGATATGGTTTGATTTTGTACGGAAGTGTAAAGAATAATGCGGGTCGGCGTCCGAGCTGCACTATCTAGCCTGACCTGAGCAACCCCAACACAGTCACCCTTATCTTAACAAACGAGGGCATCAAACCGACATCACTCAACCGCACTTTATACACAGTAAACAAGTCGAACGAGAATTAATTACCGATAAAACAAGCTAATATTAATTTGAATTCAATGGAAATCTTAACGATGCGGACACGGCGATCGTTAGCCATGATAATGGCAGAGATTGCCAAAAAGGAGCAAAAATTATTTAAAGTAAATAAAAGTGGGTATGCGGCGGACGGAAACCTGTTTGGTGAACACGGGCCGATACGAATAAGATAATCAACTGAGCGGGTAATTTCAGAGTATAAAAACAGAGTGGAGCCGCGCCGGGTCTTCGCCGGTATAATTAATAAACCGAGGTGAACATACCGTGAGCCACATAAAAAAGATACCACGATTACTTAATGTTCTACTGTTGTTAAGTAAACAGACATTTATTGATGGAAATTATATATCGACTAATGTACTCATATATTCTGATATAAACCGATGGAATTCCTCTTAATAGTACAGGGAAGCATTGAATGTATTTTGTAATCGTAATTAAAATATTGGTTATAAATATTTTGTCAGCACACGCCGTATTCAATCATATCTATAATGTGCCGTTACTTTGATGTTGAAAGCCGCAACCATTACGAAACCAAAGAGCAATTGGTTGAAGAGCTTGAAGGAAGCGTCGGTGTTGTAGCTGCACAATGATAAGCAGATTTGACGGGTGACAGCGCGACTCATGCGCTGACTAACAATAGAATAATTAATTCAGTGATGATGATGAGAATAACTGGCAGCATATCTGAGAGAATCGTTAATAACAAAGTGATAAAATTATGAATATATCTCAATAAGAAGTGATAACAATTATTATTAGTGTAAACTTTAATTGATGCCGTGACCTAATAAAAATATACTGACACTATGTAAAGTACTAAATTATTGTGATAGCGCGCGCACGAAATGTTATATGTAGTTTAAATAAATATTAAAATTTAATGAAGAAATACTGTTTAAAGACAATATTTTAGTGTCGATTTATGTATATAGGAGAAATATGTAAATCTTGAAACACATATCGGTTGAGACTAATTAATCAAAACGACAATCGAGACGCTCCAATGCAACTACTTAATATTATTTTATAACATCGGTGCTTACAGTCTCATATAAATTCTACTTAATTCAACTGCATGACAGCGCACTAATAGCCAATTTGTTAATTTATGTGCGAGTCGTTTTTGTAAAGGGTTGACATAAAGCAATGGACAGCATACTAATTAGAATCGCAATTAGAAATGATAAAATCTTTAAGACTTTATCCTGGAATGTTGTAGGAACGTATCCCAGAATTTTTATCGCTCACATCTTGTAAATATCGAAGTCATTGGAGGAATCTGAGTTGTTTTTTAATTTATTGTTTTTCCATACTATAGACTTTTAATATTTATGATTGTTGTAGTAGTTAATATAGCTTATGCACGGTATATATGTATATGTAGTTATCTAAAGATGTAGTCGAAAATGCCGTATTTTTATAGATCAAATCAATAAAAAGATAAAATATGATGGTCTAAGTGAAGTAATTTGTGCTATTGCCTCAATGGGATTACCAATAAGATAGCAAACCAACAAATTTTCTAAATGCAGGCATTAATTGGTTTTACCTATTCCATTCAATCCAGTAGAGCTTGTTAGTATAGTAAAGTTTGTTATCTGAAATAGGCATTAAAGTGCATAGGAAATCGACATCGTGAACCATAGAAGTTAAATGCACTACCACCAAACACGTAGAACGTTTAAGATAATCGAAAAATTAGTATATGTATGTATAATTTAAATACTTACGTTTCAGCCAAATGATGCAAGCAGCCATGTCTGGCGTGGTGAGTGCGTCGCGGTGCAGGCAGCTCGCTGTAGCAACCCCCGCTGCGTGCTGACCGACACATATAGCCTGTGCCTACGCACTGGGCCGTGTTGCAGTAACATCTTACACCTGCGTCACCATCCGGATCTAAAACAAACAGTATTTATATTAGCAAAACACGCAATAAATAACGAAATAGCAAGAACACATAATAAAACCAATTTGCAATAAATTATATATTATTGATATTAAAATGTCAACAGCTCATCATAAAACCGACGTATCCTAACCTATCTCATATTAAACTCACGATTACGAGAATACTTGAACATCCTCCACGAAGTAATCTTCTATTCATAGAATTGAAAATATATTAAGTGTAAACCAATAAATCGAAACAGGAAACGACCATTGCAAATGTAAAAGGAAATGCATTATAGGCCTTATAACCAATCACGGTTATCGACGCTGTGGCGCCTCGTGGTGTCATATACTTCGTTTGCGGGGTCTATATCTTTTAATATGAATTCTATTAACCAAATTTCATCATTAATTCTATTATAATTACAGCTAACGGAGAAAAAGAACATCACATCTGATCACATCTATGTATTTCAATAAAAAAAAACACCACAAAACAATTATTTCATATCAAATAGTAACCCATCGACGACAAGCCGATGAACCGGTAAAAACAACATACAGCTGGTTCGTTGCGCGCACCATGTATGAATAATGCGCACGTCATACTCTACGGGCCCCAACATAAATATCATCACAAACGGCCAGCCTCCGACCGCATTCAATGTAAATGCTGCGGCTCCAGACGATGAAACAAAACAAAATTAATTTCAGAGGGACGCCGCTTTATTTGCTCTCAACGGTGCAGGAAAGCTTATGGAAGACCCCCCTTGATGTCCGGCATCTTTAGGATATCTTTTGTGTTCAAGTAATCGTGTAGTTTTTTAAGTCTCATATTTGGATGATTAGTAAGTTGTCCGATTCCAGTATTCGGCGGCGAGACATCGATAAAGCATTTTGATAAAAACTTAATACTTCAAACTGATTTAATCGAAGTAATTATTATGTTTTAATCGGTAAAGTTTCTCATCTAAGTTAACATACTGAACAATTTACCAAAATAAAGGATCAAATATCGAATCTATAATTATAAAATGTATTAAAAAAGATTGATGAGTGTCTCATCTTCATCTTCGAATTCACAAAGAAGTGTTTAAATTCCTTTCGTACTCAAACCGGTAGATGAAGTCGCAAGCGAACATGAAACCGCATTAAATAAAACAATTAAAGAATAAAATACCAACAATGAAAAAGAAAAAAGGGTTTCGCTCGACGTTAATAACTAAACCTTTGAGGCAAGGGAAATTGGAAACTTTTAATAGCAAGCTTTAATGGCTCTTGCACGGAGAATTGCCTCCATTAATTGCAGCGGGCCGTGCATTTATTATGAAATCGAAATTCTATTGCAGACGTTAATTTAAAGCTACATGTCTTATTGTACAGTTTATGACTAACGTTCTAGTTCGTATGTAGAATTATATTAATCTTTATCATTTATACATCCTGCTTATTGGACGACTCATCACAACTTACTGCTAATCGACGATGTATCGAACATTATGTTGGATGCCATTAGATCGTCTTTACAATCAATTTAGAGTTAAAAATCAAGACACAAATGGAACACCGATGGATAAGGTAAATAAAAAAAAAATATACAAAAGAGAAAAGGGTCTGGCATGTTATTTGGTATTGATAAATGGCCCTCCGGAGATGTGAGAGAAAAGGATAAAGCGAGGTTGGAAAGAGATAAAATTACTAATGATCATAAAAGCAGGATGCATCCTAAGATAAAAGAAAGTGCTTCTTATCTTGGCTATGTTTCGGGTTTCTTCCATATTTTAAAACCAGCCACGTAGCTATTAGTGAGTGCATAGGCGCCAATTCTTCATGGCACATTAAATCAGAAAACGAAGCTTCATGCTTGCAAGCTTTTGTTTGAATATCCGAGCTCTTAGGGAGGGAGATCAGTGCGATCGGTCACCCTCATTCACGTGCCGCGGTAAACGAGGTGTTAACTTTCTAGTTTCCTCTTTGCTCGTCTCACTAATTAATAGCCGTAAAAGGAATTTTCAAATACATAATTCAATTAAGCACAGTCATTTTACCTAATACAGTTAACAAAATCCACTTTACAATAAAGACACAGTTTTAAAGAGCAAATATTTCGCATCAAGGCCATTAGTTTGGGACAAGGGAGCCGGTATTGAAAAATTGCGATTATAATGTCTGGAGAACCCTCTGCGCTGAAACAGATAATTACATTATCTTTCACTTTGCATCGTTCGCAATGTAAGTTCCTCTAATTTCGTTCCAGATGTCTGCAATGAGTCTATTCAATGTATCAAGTTCCAGCTCATTTCTTCAGTACATTTCGCTCATTTCAGATCGGAGATTCAATTTAGATCGACCGCTTAGATAGTACAAGTCCTCTCCAACAGAAATACTCGGCTATTTCTGTTAGATTATCTGTGCAGGTCTGTCTGAGCAGTCAAACAGTTTTATTGGTGTTTCTAGAATCGAATGATAAACACGGATACTTTCACAATACACAATTCTATGGGAACTTCAGTTCTTCAACGTTTTATTGGTTTTTCGTTGTTAGATTGTAATCATTAGTAAAGCATTAAGTTTTTATGGACAAGATCGTCTTTGACTCGTAATTAAACATACAGTTTCGGTTGAAAACATCCGAATAGCTATCTCATGGTAATAGCGACTGCCTAATGTTGCGACGACGGCTTTCTCCTGGCGTTCACACGCTGTCCAACTCCGTTTTATCTAGTACTTTATTACGTTAATAATGATTGTGGCGCGAGCCGCAGCCGGTTTCTCTGCTATTTAGATTGAAGCTAACATAACAGGCTTTATGCTGATTGGATGACGCGGAAAAAGCAAGGCTGTGCTATGGCCTTGTTGTAACATTCCGACGTCCGCTATTTGAAAATATTTATTAGCTGTCAATTCAATCTACCTGATTTGTAACTTTTGACTTACATATCTTAATATATATAAATCTCGTGTCACAATGTTTGTCCTCAATGGACTTCTAAACCACTTAACCGATTATAATAAAATTCGCACACCATGTGCAGTTCGATCTAACTTGAGAGATAGGATAGTTTAAATCTCAAATTATAGTACCCGGTAGGTGGCGCTGCGAACAAGCTATGGGATTTCAAATTCGGGCGGTACGAAGTTCGCCGGATCAGCTAGTGTATTATATGGTGATTTGTAACTTTTGACTTACATATGTATTATATGGTGACGGATGTCCGTGTGGTGACGGATTAAGAATACAAAGTGTCACCACCCCTATTCATTCCATGGGTGTCGTAAGAGGCGACTAAAGGAACAAAATAAGCAGCTAACATCCTGCCAAGAGAAGGAAAACTTGAAACAAACCCTTTACCAACCCGTCTGGCCAGCGTGGTATAGTAGGCCCAAACTTCCTTTCAAAGGAGAGGCCTATGTCCAGCAGTGGACTGTTAAAGGCTGTTGATGATGTATTATATATATTTTTATTCAATAGGTATTGATGCCGTGTAATGCCGTTAGCTTCCTAAGTATAGTTATCAGTGGCTTAGAATGTCAAATAGACGCTAGAGACAACATTTTATATCCGTGGACACAGTTGATTTATATGTATCATTCAGCTGCGGTGTTCAGTTTGCATTAGCGCAGCGGTCGCGATTGAATCACGACTCATCCTCTAATTGCACTCTGAATTATCTTCCGTAATAGTTGTCCTAGTCGGTGTGTAATTATCCCATGCGGCGCCAGTAATCTGGTCGAGCCGCGGGCAATTTCCATCGGAATGCAAGCCGAGAGAGGTCTGTCTGTGGGTCGAGTAGCGTTTCTGCAGATATCGCGAGCTGGGATCAAAAATCTTCAGCCGCTTAAGTTGCTATACCTTGACAAATCGTGTCTACAATCTCGCGTTCCAAATAGTTTTCCAAGTTGCTTTCCTTTCCTTGCTATCATGATGGCTTTTCAGAGCGTATCTAAAGATAGAAATATACGAGTCGACTCGATGTAACAACGATATCAAAGGCAAACATCATTACTAGCCGGCAACACCAAAGACCCTATCTCTGCAAGTCGACCGAGATCATTTCCTCGGAAAATTGCTCATTCGCACGAAAGCCGCTGCACTGGCAATCGTTCTGATACTAATGGCTTTATAGAATACACTTGACGAGGGTTTCTCTCAACCACCAGTTCTTTGTTATGTTATACGGTGATGTAATGCGATAGAGTCATTTGATTAACATTAGGTTGGAATAAACTCTTCGGATCCGTGTAGCTTTCGCATAGATATAATGAAAATGAGCTCAGTCATCGGTCTCCTATTTCGTACGGACGTGTTTCAATTCTAATCTTTATTACAACGGTGTAGAGATATCAATCGGTTGATAGTTTCTGCTAGATCTATGTATAGGCCCAACCGACGTTTATCAGTCATTTTGTTCACGTCTCGCCGCTGTCGAGGTTATCGAGACGCTTTCACGCCACTCGAATAACATTTGAATAATGAAATGCGTTCGTCGAACTCCTAAAAGTGCAAAACGAAGTTAGCGCCGACACAGGCGTAAAATAGCCACCTGTTCACCGATGAATCGGAGTATTCATCGCCTCGTTAAATCACAATGAACTACAGAAGGCGGACTACCTGATCGTTTTTTCCTTATCCGATCCTCACGCGGTTAAGACCTTTATCCGCTTCGAATGGGCCTCGATAGTCACGATGGGCCGTTTCAATTGTGTAGTCGACATTAAATGTCACAACGACAATGCTCGTCGTTTACAGCTCTCAACTCGCCGAGCGGACGATTGTCGTCTTAAATCATAACAGCTCTCAATCATCTGTTGTTCCATTAGTGGGCGCGTGCCGGTTTACTGTAAACATTTGAACCCTTTTGTGTGCACACTGGCACGGTAGTATAAAAGGTTTTCATTAAAGGTTTACCGTTTCAATTTAATATGTAAACATCGGTGGACAATTGTCGCATGTGTTAACATTTCGGAGCAGGTGTTTAGCGACTTAGGTGGTAAGTTGACAAGTGAGGTATTCATATGTCGCAACCGACTGTAGTTGTTTTTAGACTCACGTGTGAAAACATTAACACCTTTATTGTAAAATGTACAGTTCGTTGACATGAATCATATAATGCAAGACGGAGATTGAAACGTACACAAAAAGCTTAATCAATATTTCAACGGCGACCGCATTCCGTTCTTATCCGAGCAGAGCTTGCTTTCGATTTAATTAGATCGTGAAAAAAGTAATATCAGATCAGTTATCTACGGCAATAAGACGTTCCTTGTTTCCAAACAACATTTGTGTCAAACGAATACCAAGCGCGGGTCAACATAAATGTATCAAATGTTAATAGTACCTACATCAAGTAAGTTAAGTATGTATACATTGTTAACATTTCGTTTACATATATTAAATGCATGTTTTCCTTATTTACGAGTGCATAATAAATCATAATATACAGTTTGTTAAAGAGTAACACTTAGCGTAGCAGGAATCGTTGACGATAAGAAGATATATTACTAGTCGGACGGGTAACTAGAGGCATCCTAGCAAAAACATAGGGAGTTTAGTAACGGGTTATTATATCATATCTGTGGTGGAATGCACATGAGTTTCTCCGGATCGACGCGGCGTCGACGCGGACGCAGATCGTCGGCTGTTGGAGAATTGAGAAAGAAGTAGGGGACGGAATGCGGTCGTACGTTCTCTCAGTAGACGCAATTCGCACCGTGAACCGTTACTATGAGCACTCGTTAATCACACGAGCTTGGTGTTAAGACGAGATTAGTTTGTTAGATAAAAATAATTTGTTAGATGATTGCTAACAGCTAGACATTAATGGATATAAGCTATGTCAGACAGAAATTTTTTCAATGATAATAATATATTCAAACGAATTCTAGTTCGTTTCAAGACATTTAAAATAATTTTAGTATATATTTCATAAATTTCATTTATTCGGCTCAAAGTTTCGAACAGTAGTTACTAAGTGATACCTGAATATTAGATTGGATATATTTATATTTATGTCTCATTCCGAAGAAAATTTATTACTTTAGCACAATACGTATCTACCCCGGAAATGAATGTTTGTTTAACTCAGCGATGACACATCTTAAAGTCTCTAGAACGGAAATTATCTATAACATGACACAGCCAAAACTCACAAGTTCAAAATTAAATTTGTTTTGAGAACTGTTACCGCTGCATTAACATATAGTATAGGTATTTAATTCGCCATATGTGTGTACATACTGTGTAGTAGGTATAATTATACCGATTATATGTATGTATATATCCAATTACCATATAGGGACATGGAAACTAGTCCATGTTAAAGTGATTCATTGCTCATTTTGTTATTCCACGCACATGTCAAAACTTCAATGTTGACGTGCTTTTTGCACCAAACCCGTATGTTACTTGACAGCACATAAATCCTTAGGTATTCTAATTATATGTTGAACATTACATAGTCAACAAGTTTATATGATAACTTTGTAATATATAACTTTATATTAAGCCTGTCTTTACTCGAGGCGACGAATATTGATAGGTCGAAGAAACAACGAATGCAGTGTCGTGGTCTAATCAAGAGGCGTCAGTATCTAGAGAATCTGTACTACGTTAGGGTGACTGCCTGGTTGGTCTAGTGGTTAGCGTATGTGATTGCTGATCAAGAGGTCTCGGGTTCGATTCCCGGGTCGGTCTAAATATTTGTGTGATCCACAAATTTTTGTTTCTGAGACTTGGTGTTTTCTATGTATAATATGTATTTATTTACAAAAATAAGTATGTTTATGTATTTATATCAGTTGTTTAGTACCCATAATACAAGCTCTGCTCATTTTGGGACTAGATGACGTTGTGTGTACGATGTCCCAAATAAAATATATAGCTAATAGCTTATCAAGACTTAAGCTAGAGACACATTATCGGACGCGGCTGATAGCCGTGATCTAGAGTATGAACATAAACTGAGCTGTGCAAACTATCGGACAAGTCGTTGACGTGACCTTTGACTGACCTTGAGCGTTCGGACGTCCGACAGAAATCTGGCACAAGACGGACTGATGAGACTGTGCACACCTATCAGTCGCGGCTGTTAGCCGCGTCCGGTAATGTGTTTCCAGCATTACAACACCAAAGATTAGCATTCTCTTAAAAAGACTCAAGTGATATTGCTAGTAAGTATATTTAAGTTTTTAGCGTTTACTTTGAGTAGCATAGAGCGTAATATGTCTACTATCTATTTTCTTAAACAATTCTTTGACTAGTTCTTTGAATTTTCAATTATTTATATCTTCTTTCAATTGTTTCAAGAGTTCTTTTAAGGGTCGAAGACGCAGTAGTCAGGTGGTATTTAGTTTGCTAACTTAAAGACAACATGGATGTTAAGAGTTTTCATAGGTCAAGTCACTGGCCTACATAATGTATTGCAATGGAGGAGTCTCGCCCTGGAGGAACCACCTTCATGATCACGGTTTCCCCTATGCCAGGTAAGTATTTGTCCGTGTGGTGACGGATTAAGAATACAGAGTGTCACCACCCCTATTCATCTCACGCGGGTGTCGTAAAAGGCGACTAAGGGATAAACCACGCAAGACAACATCAATTCAAAGAGAAGGAAAACTTGAAACCAACCCTATACCAACCCGTCTGGCCAGCGCGGTATAGTAGGCTAATACCTCCTTTTCAAGGAGAGGCCTATGTCCAGCAGAGGACTGTTAAAGGCTGTTGATGATGATGATGATAATGTATTAAGATGCAACCTTCATATACCAGGACACAAAGTACTTAATACGATATTTTATAAGGCATTGAACTAAATTCAGTTAGCTTCCGTTGTGCGTGTGTCTGTTTTGCGCAACATAAAAACATGCTAAACACAAGTCGTCCTAATTACACATGATACGCACTTGGCTCCAAACAGTCAATCAATCGGATGCTTTAAAGATGGTGTTACATTTACAACTATAGTGTAACACTATAGAGTAGGTATTTAATATAGATATGAATACATTAGAAGCAGCGCCGGTGGATGAAAAGTTGAAGAGTTGAGAAGTTGATTCGGAGAGATGATAAAAGAGGCAATGAAAAGATGAGAAAGAGAATATGACTGATTGAATAGAGAGAGAGAGAGTTAACAATGAATTTCCGAAGGCAGTGGGGAAGTTATTTTACCACAAGTAGCCATACAATAGACGGGACACTTAAAATGTTTAAAATGAATCTTCAATGTAAAGTTATCAATTATTTTTAAGAATTAATATCAGATTGTTTTCAAGACATAGGTACCTGTATCTGAGAAATAAAATAATATACATGGCTTATAATATTAATGACCTTTTAGTAGGAACGTAGTGGTACACTGCGGTCGTAGCGTTTGTCGCGGTAACATTAGAACCAGAGTTGCCACCCGTCCCGAATTTCCCGGGACAGTCCCGAATTCGATGATATCGTCCCGCGTCCCGACAGCCTATTGATTTTGTCCCGATTTTTCACAAATGTAACAATTTCTCAATTTTAATTCACCTTCCCCTTTCGTGCAGTGTAAATAAAAAGAAACAGCTTCTTCTTCTTTGTCGTTCCCTCAATGCTGAGGATCGCGACCACAAGTAACAAGCTTCCACTTCGTGCGGTTATACGCAGAGTGGACCGCACGGTGCATGCCGCCGCCCACCGCCTCCTTCACAGTATCACTCCAACGTGTAGGTGCCCTGCCTCGAGCACGCCTGCCGTCCATTTGCCCAACAATGATCTGCTTCTCCAGACTGTGCTTTGAGGACCGCATAATATGCCCGAAGAAGCTTAGGGCTCGCTTCCGACAAAGTGAAGACAGCCGCGTCGTGATGTTGAGCTCTTTTAATATTGACTAGTTAGTTCGCATCGCAGGCCAGGGGATACGTAGCAACCTTCGCCAACACCACATCTCGAAAGCATCGATCTTATTACTATCGCGGCTTCTCAAGCTCCATGTTTCGGCACCGTACATAAATATGGAGAACACCAGAGCTCGAACCAATCGCACCTTAGTTGTACGGCGAATTCCGCGGTTCTTCCAAATTTTATCGAGATTGGTCATAGCACTCTTGGCCATACCGGCCCTACGACGGATCTCATCAGTGCAGCTACCATCACTCGTTATCAACGACCCAAGATACACAAACTGGCTGACTTTTTCATACCCGCTGAGTGCATCGGTGACTGGAAGTAGTTGCGCTCGGTCTACCACCATTATTTTAGTTTTTGAATGGTTGATCTTAAGACCGAGTTTGGCACTCTCCGCTACAATTTTCTTAAGAAGAGTTGCCATTTCCATCTCACTTGACGCTACTATTGTTGTATCGTCTGCGTATCTTAGATTGCTGACCCTGCGACCACCTACTGCAACACCGCCGTTCCAGCCGTCCAGTGCTTTTCTCATTATGTATTCGCCGTACAGGTTGAATAGTTTAGGTGACAGAATGCAGCCTTGGCGTACGCCTCGTTCTGTGTGAAAAACTTTGGAATGCTGGTTTTCCAATTTCACGAAACTTGAGCCATTAAGGTACAGATTCTGTATCAGGAAAGTCAGGTGTTGAGCCACGCCCATCTCCACAAGCACATCAAACATCGTTCTCCACTGTACACAGTCGAACGCCTTTGCGTAGTCAATAAAGCACAAGACCAGAGGTTTATTAAATTCGCGACATTTCTCTATAAGAACACGAACGTTCAGTATCTGCTCTCGAGTACCCTTTACAGCTACAAAACCGGATTGTTCACTCGGTATCTGGTGATCGACAAAAGATGAAAGTCGGGCGTTTATAATGCGCAGGAGAATTTTACTTGCATGCGACATGAGAAACAGCTATTGGGTGCCAAATGGAACTAATGAGAAGCTTTTTACCAAAATCTTTATTTGTTGTATTCAGTGGAGTGTGTCTTTTCGTCAGGGCGGATGACTGAACTGCCCACGCATTCGCTCTTACACATGACCTCACCCAACTGGTACTCCAGCACACCAGGATACCAGACACATCGAGTCAAGCGCCCTCCTTGCTAGACCTGTTGCTGGCGAGCCACCAAGCGCAGTACTGTGTGTCGGTTCTCGCCCCTCTATGCTCCTCCGACCACTGCCTGGTGTCCACCGTAGTGCAGTACGCGCGGAGCTTCGGTCACTCGTCGTCCGGAAAGCCAGTGGACCTGACGGTATCCCAGCTGTGGTTCTAAAGAACAGAACACCAGAGTTGTCTCTAGTACTGACACGCTTGTATTGCCTGTCATATTCCTAAGGAATTGTCCCGGAGGCCTGGAGAGAGGTGAATGTTCAACCTATCCCCAAAAAAGCTGACCGCTCAGATCCCGCCAACTACCGTCCTATAGCTGTCACCTCCATACTCTGCAAGGTGCTTGAACGAATAATTAACAAGCAATTGGTTCATTACCTGGAAGATCACTCTCTGCTAAGTGATCGGCAATATGGCTTGAGACCGAACCGATCCACGGGTGATCTTTTCACGTACCTCACGCACCTGTGGGGTGAGGTTTTGGATAGGTATGGAGAGAACCTGTCCATCAGTCTAGACATGGCCAAGGCCTTTGATAGGGTTTGGCACCGCTCGCTTCTCTCTAAGCTTCCGGCATACGGCCTGCCCACTAAATTGTGCAGCTGGATTGCCGCCTTCCTGCGCCAACGCCGCATTAGAGTCCTTTGTGACGGCGCGAGCGGCGTCTGATTTCCAGCAGGTAACGTGTACCCTAGGGCTCTGTCTTGTTGCCCACGCTGTTCCTTTTACATATTAATGACATTTTGTCGCTCTCGATCGGTTGCAGGGGCGAGCAGTTCGCATCATAGACAGTCCCGAAGCCACCGAGTTCCTGGAACCTTTGCAGTTGCGAAGAGATGTCGCCTCTATGGCAGTTCTCTATCGCCTTTACCATGGAGAGTGTTCTGAAGAGCTCCTCCACCTCATCCCACCCTCTCCCTTCCTCTACACAATAACACGATCTGGCCAGGGAAGTCACCCCTTCAGAGTGGAAGACATACGCTCCAGAACTAAGCGGCTCGGGTCTTCCTTCTTGTGTCGAGCAGTTAAAAACTGGAACTCATTGCCAGCTGATGTTTTTCATTCCTACTATGATCCCGGGTCCTTTAAGCTAGGCGTGAAAAAGCATCTCCCTAAGCCGCCATAATGTGGTTCGCCATACTGCTTGCATTTGCAGTGAGTATGGCGACCCCACTTGTGGATTGTACTTATGCTTTCCATCAGTAAAGTTACCTTGGCAGGAGTTTTATAAAATAAAAATATCCTTTAAAGTTGAATAACTCTCAAATGGATCGATATCCAAAGTTGCTCCGACAATTTTTTGATTTCGATAAATCAAAAAATTGTCGGAGCAACTTTCTTAATGTTTAGAAATGACCGATCTAATGATAACCGTAACGATAAAAAAAATCACCCCCACTTTACGTGTAGGGAGGAACCCCAAAAAAAATTTTTTTCATGACCTTATTACTTCAGCACATTGTCGCCATTGAATTCCAAAAAACTGCTTTTTTATCATGATCTGAATTAGACTGAAATTTGACCGACTGTCCACATAATAAGTATTGTCCCGATTTTTTTTTCCAAAAGGTGGCAACCCTGATTAGAACAGTGGCGACTTAACAGTTACACACGACTTACTACCTGTATCATGTAACATTGCCTTTATAATGAAAGATGAAATATTTTCGTGTAATGTGACACTAAGGAATTTGGACCTCACTTGTTGATGCAAACCACAAATATTTTATTACTTCAACACTTGTTAGTTTAAATTTTGAATTTTTAAAGAACGTTCTATTTTTAATTTACAAGCAAACGTCTCTGAGATTTCGCAACTCTAAGTTCCAAAGAGGTCGTATTTCTGCTAAAATCCTTCTTGTAACACCATAGTGATTATCAGCTTCGATCATAAAAAGGTTGATCTTTTTTTTATACTACAGTATATAATATTTCGCTATCCTTTTATTACACCCTTTTCATATTCGTCAATATATAATTACTCTAAACATTATCCATTTTAGTACAGTAGACTGATAATTAACTTTAAATTATTTTATCATATCGAAGAATAATAATTGTTTCCTTATTTACATCTGCGTTTGCAGTTATAACTTTATTAGTAAATAATTTAATTATCATAAAGTGGTACACATTTATTCTTATATTACATACATACGTATGTCATGTACTAGATCGTCCTGTTTCGTAAAGTTATAGGGGAGTATAGGAAAAAATGATTCAATAACAATGCATCACAATGTTTGCTGTCTTAAGTTACATGTTAGTAAGGTGTGCGTATTTATGGCCTCATTCTTAGCGTGTGACTAAGTGAGAAAAGCCTTTAAGTGTGGAAAGTGTGAGTATAGATGGATGTTTGATTTAGTAAATTATCCGTATACAACTTTCCATTCGTTCATAGAATACCATGATGACAAGAATTCATTCTAACTAAGGAGGCAAAATATAATAGGTACATACTAAACGATTTAATTCACCTCCATTAATGGCACGGGTCTAACATGGGTAATATAAATATCTGTTTAGTTTTAACTATTACTCAAATAATTGCTATATTCCACTGATGCCCATTTGACTTTAATACCGGCTGTTTTTACGAAGCATGAACTGGAAGAGATAGTCGGCGGTGCGTTCAAAGGAATGTTCAGATAGCAAGTTTCTAACATGCTAATGCAGAGTGAAGAGAGACGAAGCATGGAGTGTAAGGCCTCATTATTGAAACGTTGATTAAGTTTAATATTGGAACATGTAAATTGAAATGTTGTTTATGGTAAGTTTCTTTTTTTATTAACAAAGCAGGTTTGTTGGCAGCCATGTTTACACTAGGGATGTGAGCAGCATTTATATTCTGAAAGAAATGTTCAGATATAAAACACTGTGTCTTATTATATAGTTTATATTGTTGATAGGTGTGTTGACTATAAATAAGTTTTCAAGTAATATACATAGGTATAGAGGACTTCACAGTTCCTTGACTGGAGAGTAGAATTTCAGTTAGGACCTAGGAGTTTATCAACACCATAGTGTAATATTTTTAGATTTTATAGGCATTGATAGGAGCCATTAAGCGAACCTACCAATATAACGATGTGTTACTGTCCTTGTCAGAAGATTTTAATGACCACTTAAAAGATCTTTGAGTTTATGTTTTGTACATTTTCCATAAATTTATATATGTACATTATACGTCTCTTAATATGGTACTTAAGTGATGATGAATGTCTATAAAATAATAAATTAATAGTTCAAATATTTCCATCTAATCATTTTAATTAATGGGACAGCCGTTTCGTCTCACGGTCTCACCAGACGTATGTACATATTATTTTTATCAACGTTCATATTTTTCGGAATTCAACAATATTTATAGCGGATTAGGTATCACAATGATATTCTATTACATCTATTAAATAGAGATACGGGATTTTGAATCTTATGTGTAAGTGATACGGTGCTTGAATGTTTTAGAAACGTAAATATCTGTTCGAAAGTGGTCACAAATGTTGCATGCAGTTATATTTTGAAACGAGTTATTCGTCTTTAACTGTGTGTTAGTTTTCTCAAGCGCATGACAATCGATAACTAAATAGATTATGATAATAAAAGCCTTCCAGCAAAGATAGGTTGCTTATGGCACTTTAAATTTTCAAGTTAATTAAACTATGACTAATTGCCATACTAAAATTTTTCGTAGTTAATTTATGGTTCTGTATATTTATACATATAATTAACTAGTTTGTTGAATTAAGTCTGGTGCGGTATATTAATTGGAATTTGTTCAAAAGGTCATATTTCTTTATAACTGTAATTGTGGTTTTAACACTGCATATATGGCAACAAGAACGTTTAAAAATGAATTAATTATCTATACTTATGACACATTTATTCTTCATTCAATATCACACAGATGTTTATTATTCTATTTTCGAAATTGTAAATTCTATTACATTCCAAAAGAAAATTTTGAATTTGGAAAGTTACTAGTGACGTAGCAAGGTCGATAGGCGTCCTAGAGCGGTCAAAGACCGGTAGTCTGCGAATTATATTTTTATATTCTTGAATTACATACCCTCGATGGTAATTTTTCAATAATTAATTTTATAAAAACTTTAATTAACAACATATACTAGTCGTAAGTCGTATTTTATTACAACTTTCCTTAGGCATTTTATCTAGTCGGTGCGTAATAACATTACCATAGCGACTGATTAATTCACATAATTATCGCTCCTCAGGTTTCATAGAAAAACTTGTAATGCCTTGTTTGAATTCATATTTAGCATTGAAGCAACATTCTAGGTCAATTAATTTGTGTTTTTTTTCACAAGTGTGTGTGAAATTTATTAGTACGGTAGCGGACATATTTATGTTTATTGGTGTTAAGTGATTATACATAACGGAATGGTCTTGCTAATATAATAAACAAACTAAATATCTTTTTTTTTTATTGAGGAAACGCACACTTTCCAATAAATAGCTTTTGTTCAACTAGACAAACTACGTCCTTATGTAGATGAGCTTTGTAAGCAGGCTTTTAACTGCCGCTTCACTCGACGGTAGAAACAAATGGGCGTGTGGTTATATAACTAATAATATTTGAACAAGGTATAGTGCATCGTGCGGCTTAATATTAGAGCAGAAGCGAGAGCGGGTCGCGTAAAATAACCGCTATAACCTCTGTTAACCATATTAAAGTACATTTCTACTATAATAAGTTTTATCAATGTGAGTTAAAGACACAAGATTTTTTTTACAAAAAAATATCTGCGTCTTGCGGTGTGTTAACAACAATATACCACGAGAACATTACTTAATTCGAGGTAGTGTTGATCCAGACTACAAAACTATTTTGTGTCGAAACACAAAATTTTATCAAAATTATTTGACTATAAAGATAGACAAAAAAACACATCCGATACATAAATTTTCGTATTTATAATATTAAATAGTTCGACTTGACTCAAGGCGCATTTTCATTAGTCGTTAGAGCCCGCATGCAGGGTACGGGAGATTTCTGTTTAAGCGTGTCATAGGGCCAAAAATTGCGTTTTATTGGCATAATATTGTTTTTAATATTAACTACGACCTATGAAAATGCACCTTTAGGCCTACTAACGACCAATGAAAATGCGCCTTTAGGCTTGATTTATATTAGTAGACTTTAAAAATCGTAACCGCTCGTGCCTTAGACGCTGTCGCTGTCACAAATAAACGTGGTGCGTTCATCATATAAACAGGCGCCGATGACGGCCGATGTGTGGTCCATGGCCGGACGCGACGGGGAACCAACCAGTACCAAATTATTGTTTTTATTAACTAAATAACTTTTATTACCAAACACGATCTCAGGCTCATTTCAAATTAAAAACCTTTGATGATAAACTACATTCCTTCTTAATATTTTATTCGACGAGATTTTTATCTAATAAGTTTTAAGGGCCCATCATTTCATTTTTATACACATAACATTATGTACCTACAAGTATTTCGATGCATAAAAATGGTATTTATTATACATATAGGAGCAAACAAGACGAGGCGACCGTGAAGACTACGGAGGCATCAAACTTAAGATTCATCAAAGTACACATTCTCATAATTAGGGAAGGGATGGAGGGGGCTATCTTAATTATCCCGCGATCTTACCAGTCGTTATTGTACACAGCGGGTAACATCACCGGGCGAAGCTAGTTTCAAATTAAATGAAGTTTAAGTTACTCTTCATATCATCAGCGAAAGTCTCGCCAAAACGATCCAGTCGTTCTAGAAATTAGCCAGAGCAAGAAATTCATTTATATTTATTTAATGCACGGTAGGTATGTGCACTTAGTGAAAATTGTTTTATTGAACAAACAGATACTTCAATTTTATTTATTTCTATAGAAAATACACTTAACGTAACTTCCTTACTCCCGCAAATTGCTCAAAAACCACAAAGAGATTGTCCATCCAATAAGTATACAAAAATCGATTCGCTGTAAGAAAATTGTAGTGCAATCTTGCACAATCATTGGGATACTTTGCTTTGTGGCGGCGGCTTTCGGATAAAATCTGCAATTATCGGACGAGATGATTATTTGCCAACAGGACACCGAACACGAATATCGTGTCCTGCCCACAGACACGCCCTGGGCGAAACGTTTCACAAATTATCTTAGTTTAGAAACCAGGTATTGCATTAACAATCTTTAGCTTGTATTTCCAGCAAGTCTTCAATTATGTTCAATTTAGAAATAAAAGATTCGAAAATGAAAAGACTTTTTGGGAAAGACAAAAGACTGGGAAATGATAGACGTCGGCGGCTAGGGGAAGGTTCTTCAAAAATACCAGCGTTGGTCAAAGGGTCCAAAAAAGGGCTTTAGTTCTCAAAAAATATGTACCAATATCATTAAGTAGCAAGCGTTATAATATTCTTTTTCCTCCGAAGTCCTTTTTTACTAATTTAAAACGACATTTGATAGACTACGTGAAAATGTAACATGTAATACAATTTTATAAATATTATTTTGCATAGACAAATCTTACCAGCCAACCATAAAGACCAATAGTAACAACCGATATAACAATAATAGAAAACATATCGATATATTTACTTTTCGATACTTTGAATCGACTAGTCAACTGCGCCATTAAAGTGAATAATTCTAGTCGTCTTACGAGCTCCGAGAAATCGCGTTACTGAACTCAAATTACGAGAGCTGGTTGTTAACCCATTATTGTGTCGGCATGTCTCATGTGCAAAACTTATGTTTTAAACTTCTAAACAATGGCTGTCGTAAACATAGTACTTCGAAACTGTTTAAATTATATTCAATCTAAGTAATTCAAAACACATTTCATTAGCATTTTTAGACAATGTCCATAAATATGGAAACGGCTATCGTAGGTATTAAAAATAAAACTTTACGAGAATTATTGGCAAGTAGGTGCTTAACACATATAAGCCGTAAAGATGGTATTTGATGCCTAGGTATAGGTACTTCACTACGATGTAACGCATTAAACCTTCAACAGCTATCTTAAAGACCTGGTTATATGTGCTATAGAGTATATTATTGGCATTATTTCTTAGCAAACTAGCTAAAATTTATAGTGTAATTACATTTAATAATATTTTTTATGCAATTAAGATTCTCATACTTCTTATTCTATGCCTGAAGGAAGGTATTAGTAGAATCTAAGAGGTCACTATACTCATTGCGAATTTAGACTATGCAGCATGGAGAAACCCTCACTATGGCGGCTACATTGCGATGCTTCTTCATCATCAGGCCTCCGGTCTTGCACCCATCAATGAATCATTCTCCGGCCCATTAGCGCTGAAATCGGTGTGGCTCTACTGAATTAAAAAAAGCGGCCAAGTGCGATTCGGACTCGCCCATGAAGGGTTCCGTACCAGCAAGTAACATCATATAAAAGTTCTTGTAGTTCGTTGTAACTTTCATCGATGTTTTTATACTAGTGTATTGATTGGATGAAAGGTATATTGCGTGTTACGATTTATGACGTATTAAAAAAAAACTACTAACTAGATCTCGTTCAAACCAATTTTCGTTGGTAGTTTACATGGTAATGTACAACATATATTTTTTTTAGTTTTATCACTCTCTTATTTTAGAAGTTAGAGGGGGGGGGGGACACATTTTTCCACTTTGGAAGTGTCTCTCGCGCAAACTATTCAGTTTAGAAAAAAATGACGTTAGAAACCTCAACATCATTTTTGAAGACCTATCCATAGATACCCCACACGTATAGGTTTGATGAAAAAAAAATTTGGAGTTTCAGTTCCAAGTATGGGGACCCCCAAAATGTATTGTTTTTATCTATTTGTATGTAAAAATCTTAATGCGGTTCACAGAATAGATCGACTGACCAAATTTCAACAGTATAGCTCTTATAGTTTCGGAAATAATTGGCTGTGACATACGGACGGACAGACAGACAGACAGACAGACAGACAGACTTGACGAATCTATAAGGGTTCCGTTTTTTGCCATTTGGCTACGGAACCCTAAAAAATTGTGGCAATAAACTTGTCTGTAACTTAGTGCTCAAGTATCACTAAAATGATAAGTTGGCATAATGTAGACGGTTAATACGTACGTTTTTACATATTTTGTTACAAAAAAAACACAATAATTAAATGTCAACAACTTGCATAGATTAAACCCGAAAATTTTCGTAGAATTGTTTGGACGACATTTACACCCAGTTTACTTTTTGTTGGTATTCCTGCTGTGGAATTCTCTAATAATGATTGTTTTTTTTATCAAAAGTTCAAGTACCTACACAATTTTTGTTACCTATCTAATTTCATTTTATTTTTTTAAAATCATCCGATTATTCATAGGAAATTTCTTGCAAACATTGTAGACTATCCAGATATAAATTCAAAATGGTACCAAGCATCATCTTAAATTTACATTTAAACCTAATTATTCAAGTCTCGGTACACAGCTGCGGCATCAAATCAATTACGCACCATTTTACAATAAATTAACTTGCAACGGTGTACAGGTGATATTTAAGTTGGAGACTGGCGCCATGCGACAGGTGAACAAAACAGGACGTATTGAGCACCGTCTGTACAGTCTTTTTCAACGGATGCATGTTGTTCACAGTCAATTACCTCAAAAAATAAACACTACACTACTAATTTTTCCTCGATCGAGTCTCGGAAATGACATAAAATCGTTTCACGATCCCGTCTTCCAAGCCATTAACTAGACGGACCTATGATTTGACGGGCTAACTAACGAAGGAGCCGTAAAATTCCTCCTATAATCACCGTGGACCGCTCCCAAAGAGCACGCAGGGGGGGGACTGATTACAGGGTAGCCGCCCACCGTCGGCCGCGGGAATCCGATCGCGACGAACAACGAAATGCCTTAAAACAATAATCGACATTCGGCATTTTGTATCCTTTTATAGCCGTCTTCGTAGTGGAATAAGGGCGTGAGTGCGTGTGTCTATGATAGTAATTTGTGTCGTTTTACTTTGTAGTTGGATACGAACACGATTTCGCCTACCTGTATAATTGTACGAGTTTCTAATGTTTGATGATTGCGTGCCGCACAGTTGCGTGATTGTTTTTATTTCAATCTTAGTTAAGACGTATTGTGTAGAAGTTAAATTTACTACTACAACTTTACATATAGATGGAATCTATACATGATTATTGCTTTGAGAAAGTTTATAGACGTGTAAAAGATATTGTGATAGTTATAAAATAGGCTTACTGAGAATATCGCGTCTCCAAGCATTCCATGGATGAAATAAAATGAAGACTACCGTTACTGTATTTGCTATTATGCATTCTAAAATATATTCTTTGAGACTTTTCTGGTAGCACCTTTTGGAAAATAGTTCTTATGCCGCAGGAATAAGGTTTATATTATAGGGTTTGTTGTAACTAGACATTATTTATAAGACATTTAGCGGTCCTCCCGGAACACTTCGCTAATTGACATTAAATGCTAGCCGTTTGTCATTCGTGTTCAAGAGTCTGTATCGTCACGTAACCGGGGATTAAACCTTTTTTGATGCTGTATAAATAAACTATAATGAGTTCTAGTATAATATATTATGATAAACATAGAATATATTCTAGTAATAATTGTTTTTGTTTGAATTAGGCCATCTGCGTCGGCCTTTAGAGATGTACCTCATAGATATTCAAAAAACCAATACCTGGCCACAAATTGGGTTTTAATCGACGGTTGCCGGCCGGCCGACCGGCCGACTATAATTCTTGTTGAGGAATTATAATTTTTGAAGACAGTTGGTTGGATTGGGCATCATTATTTTAATGTCGAGGCAGAAAATAAAGGTCGAACGAAGTCTCCAAAATTTCTTTGTGCGGTAACGTAATGATAGATGGTGATTTTAGAAGGTAATTTTTATTATACGTTAAGTATGTGCTTATAGTTTTTAATTCTTTAACCAGAGCCTAGCAATTCATAAAAAAATAAGATTCTGTAACGGATTTTAGTCTGATTGACCAAAGAACCGATGACTGAAATAAATCATTTCTACTTACACTTGACGACTACTTGACATAATGACTATTAAATTATGTAGGCTCAACCAAATAGAACATTTTTTATATATTTTTTTATAAAACAGTAACGGAAAAACTAAAAGTTATGACAACACTATGAAGGATAAGAGAAAAAAAAGTACCCAAATATATTGTGAAATTTTGAAAACAAAAAAGCGAAACATAGTAAGGCAACAAATAGAAACTCAGCAGTACAAAATACTGATTGTCGGTTATAAAAATCCATACATATTTTATCAATTCTTAAGTAACTTTAAGTAAGATAATTGCATCACTAATCCGATTTATGCAGCTTTGCCTGATGATGTCTCCGGTTCTTTAAATTCGTAATTTTCTATTTAATCGTCTTTCTTAAAATTTAGATCCAAACATATAAAGTATCTGGGTCTTCTCAATAATATCGAACCAATGAAATATTATTCAACATTTAAAGTTTCGTAGTATGAAATTTAATTAATACTTTCGACAGCGCGTGGGTGGCGAAAAATGGTAGGTCATTGTTTTAATGCCCCACAGCTACATATTAGATGATTGGACTATTAGTTTATATTAAAACTATTAATATGTGTGATTATTGATTACGATCGCAACGGGGGACTTAAGGGGAGGCGCTCCTTGTTTATGAAAGTACATAGTAAAGTTTAAAAATATTTTAAATCGAACTAAAGTAAAAACGAAAGACAATAATTTCTTTTTGTGAATATTATATTTTACCTGCAAAAATGACAGAAAGAAGATCAATAACAGCAAAGAATAAGTGCAAAGTACAGTTATATCTCTTGAGTACTTAAAATTGTCGAGTTGCATGATATCTCAGAAGACACGATTTTTGTGTTAAATCATTTTTAAATCAGTATTATTAATAAATGGCGTTAAGTCACAGAATACATAATAGTACGTTAAGTTTAAATCTCCCGCCTTCGTTTTTAATCGCTGCTCCGATTCTAAATGCTATAGCGTTATGTTAGATAACTTAAATAAATACTGTATCTAATTCAAAAAGAGTTATTTCGTGAGATTAGCGTGCTGTTTACTTTCCTACAAGAAATCTTTCTTAAACGAAGCATTCTTTCACTATTACCGCTTTAATGGATAAAGAAATAAGATTTATTAAATGAAGAATAAACTTTCTTTCGACATCATCTCCTTAACTAAAACGAGATAACATAATCTATTCATTTAGCTTATTTATTTATACGACACAGTAGAATTTATGTAAGATATTAGACATCATGGGAAAAAAATAAAGTGATATTAATTAAATGTGTCTTGGAATGATATATTAGAACACATCTATTAGGTTAACATCTGTGGACACTGTTCATTTATTAGATAAGCATTTTATTTGTTGATATTCAAAAAGCGTATAACTGTAAACAGTGAACTGACAGTTAAAATATGAGTCATAAAATATTAGTGGATTTATCTTAGATTTAATGCCTTTTAATTAACGGACTTGACAATGATTTTTAAAGAGAAATGAGATTTACGTATTCATATATCAAGTCGTAAAATAAACACATAAACCTTCTAATACCTTTATAGAGATTTTGTTGTTCTTAGGGTTCCGTACTAAAACGGGACTGTATTACTAAGAATCCGATGTCCGTCCGTCCGGTACCATCTCATGAATAGTGATAGTTAGATAGATGAAATTTTGAGATGACGTATTTCTGTTGCCACTATGAGAACAAATACTCAAAAAGAGAATTAAACAGATAGTTAAGGGTCCAAACAACAAACGTGATTGTTTTGATCGTCGACCTCATGTATAATGAGTGATATGTACTTTGTAATTTAATAAGGAATCTTGGTATAAAAAAGAAGAACAAGAAAAAACTAAGAAAGAAATAAATTTTAATAGTCCATGTCACCTGAGCTATTGTTGTGAATCTATTGACTATGTTATTTGGAGTAAAAATTAAAATACTAAGGTTTGTATTAACTCCTGAAATGATGTCTGAACGAATATCCTATCATCCCGGTCTTTAAGGCTCATTATTGTTTAATTGTCTTACTTATGAAAACTTTATTCAATTACAATTAATTAATCGATCTTTTTGTTTTACAGTAGTGTAGTTATTGTATCTCATAAATGTATTCAATACAAAAGGCTTATGACAACCATGCTAATTGAGTATATATTTATGTGAGGTCAATCGAATAACATAACATCACGGCAGTACCAGATAACCAGCTTAAGCGAACGTTATGTAAAGTACTTATCTATTCCTACAATCAGTAACTGCAGAAGAGAAAGAACTAAGCAAGGTCGAATTGGAATTAAGAAATTTCTTAAATCAATAAAGAAATACTATGCAATAAATAGATACTAAGATGTTTTTTTGCAACAGACAATTTTTGCAAGACAACATCAATGCAAAGTTAGCAAATATAGTAGGCCAATACCTCCTTTTCAAGGAGAGGCCTATGTCCAGCAGTGGATTGTAAAAGGCTGTTGATGATGATGATGATGATGTATTTTTTATTGGTCTACTCAGACCATCTCAGTATTCAGTAACTTTTCTGGGCCAATAACTTCGTTAGAAAATAGACTTATTTTTTTTAATTTAACCGTTTGTGTTTATTCTTCTTCTTCTCTTGAAGAGAACAACCACCCGAAAAATATCAGTTGATCACTAGTAGTGGATACCTTTTGTCTTCTTTTCTTTCTACGAATAGAAATAGAGCTTCAATGCTTTGAATTAAAAAAAAAAACGGGCAGAAAATACAAACACATGATCTGTTTTTTATTTTATTTTATAAGCTGTACAGAGATATAAAAAATGGAGTCGCTAGCAGCTGAGCCATTACTTTCGAATCAATTAAGGGCGATGTCTGACGATCATATAAAGAAAGGACCATAAAAACAATTCTACTGGCCTCTAATTGGTCCGTCTCTGTGTACTAATGAACACATGTTGATAGAACTTCACTAATAAAATAGCGTTTAACTTTAAAATTCGAACACGATTTCTTAAATTTAACGATTGGGATTGAACTTTGATCAATGTATGGGAGTTTTTTCTTGTCTACTAATAACTGGTTGTAAAATTAAAAAAAAAAGTTAATACAAATTAGTTTCGGAACGTGTGTTCTTTTTATGGCACTAAAGTTAAACAATCAATGTGTTTACGTTACGTAAACAACCTTCTCGTTTTGATATATATGTATTTATATATGCTTACCTACCTCGTATTAAAATATATTAATTGTTTAAAAAAAATGTGTTGTTAGTTATTGATGTATTTGTGTGATTATTTATTTATTATATCGATAACAAAAATGATAATTTTTCAAACCTTGATTCTTCAAAAATTAAACCCGGTCTTTCCTACAATTGAAACGTACTGTTGTAGGTATATGTTCCTGTAATTAAAGATAACTAGAATTTGCCACACACCTATTTTGAATACACAAATAAGAAATGGTAGCTGGAAAAGACAAAGCTAAAATAATTTTTGACTTACTAATTTCTAATTATGTAAAAAGATTTCTTTAAACTCATATTGGTCTTTTCTTTACAGATATTATGAAAACACATTATACCACAAAAATCACTTAACTAAAATATGTAATAGTAAACACTAAAAATTTAACGACCTGTACTATGCTTAACTAAAGACGCGAGGTAACATAAATTAAATCGGTGGTCGAAACTCGTAAAGTGCAATTTTCACAACCATATGTGTACACTAACTACCTACCTACTTAAATAAAGGTAGGGTGTCACTGCAGTGAAGTGGAGCGGGTGGCAGTTTGACATTTAATAGTTAAAAGAAAGAGAAGACATTAATGTAGTGTGAAAACATAGTCATTTATGATTTCCAGTCAATCTATGTAAAACTTCGCCACTAATGATGCAGAAGCAACAGGTCACCATAGTATGGGTCACCATGCTGCATTGTTACATTGTCTGCATCCGCAATTAGTATGGTCAAGACTACTCTAGACCATCTGGACCATCTTGGATCTGCTCATGCTTTCCATCAGGCAAAGTAGTGATATTGGCACGTTCATCTTAACAGATTAGTACAAGTCGTAAAATCGGCATTTTAAATATAAAAGCCTTAGACATAAAAAGATTAGTGAAAAATAAGTTTCTTGAAGGATTTCGTTTATTAAAATTAGTTACAAAACATATCTCAGTAAAGTTCTGATTAAGAACTTCCTATGGTGTTAAAACGCAGTGCTTTAATTACTTTAAGAATATCTCCGTTTCGCTTATCTCCGCTACAGCCCTACATATAAGTTTTGTAACATTTACGCATTAGCTGCTGTTTTACTGACAAATCAACACATGGATTTACGACTGCCCTATTGACCTAAGATTAGAAGCTTAGAGCTGACTCAACTTGGTTACTTGGTCCTATGATAACACATAGCTGTCATAAATCAGGGTTAATGCGGTACCTACTTTAATACCTTCGTTGATCACCGCGTTAAATAAGATTATCTTAATTAAACGTCAAAAAGGTACATTTGTAGAAACTTGTGACATTGACTTCTGAAATCGTTTAGTTTTATTATAATCAAATACTTAATTTTAATGAAAACAATACAGTAATACATTTGGGCAGGGGTTCGATTATTTTTTTAAAATGAAAATGACACATTATTTCGTGCGAAACTTTTCCTTGGTGAAAGATGGAAGCTACAGTGTATGATTGATCTGGTCACAGATCTTTCCTTAGAAACGAGATTTTGTAAACACCTACATACACACAATGGCACATCACATATGTTAAAATCTTTTTATACATACATATGTAGATATGATACTTAATTATAAAATTAATATTTTACGGTAATGCGTTTTTCTGTGCTCCCAGTAGAGCTTTCCCTAAATTTGTAAATCAAAAACTTAATACTTAGTTTGAATGAAGTTATCAAAGGCTTTAGTCTCATAGACCAGTGCTTTTAGTGTTTGAAAACAAAATAAATTATAGTAGGATGAAACCCATTGTAAAAGGAGGAGAAAGTTTTCGTAGGTCACTCAGGTATTAAATCATCTTAAAATAATAATAAACAGGCACATATGCATATAATATAAAGAAGATTCTGCAACTTTCTCAAAATATTGTAGATGTTTTATTAAATATTAACTTTATTATTTATTATTTTGTTAATTATAGTAGTATATTTCGATTTGTAATATTTTTGTTTATCATTGTAACATGCAATCTTACGTTTTTCGAGTGATTAAAGTGTAAATTTTAATAAATATCTCAATAACGATTAAAAAATATCGAATTTGAGTTTTTTCATTTTTTGCATTTTCTGAGAAGATTTTCTATGGTAATGTATATATATTTTTACACTATCGGAAAGTAGACATTTCATCGAATAGAAAACACCCAATTTTTGTCAAAAACGTTGATATTTTGACGGACGAATTTTCGATTGAAAATTAGGGTTTTTTTTCGGTATTCAGTCAAAATGAGGTGAAAAAATAGATATTTCAAATCAAATAAATTACGGTGTATTCAGGACATGAAAAGCTAAGTTTCCACAAAATTTCGTTAAAAAATAATTTTATTTGTAAAAGATAAAAATAAAAAACCAAAAACTTGGTTTTTTTAATTTTTCACATAAATTTGAGGTTATGTGAAAAAAGTGTATTTGCAAAAGTTGTAGATCTTTTTATTACCTATAACTTTGCCATTTGACTTTTTTCCATAGGACTTGTAGTTTTGCCGGAAATCGAGATAAGCCATTTTTTTCCCTTAAAAACCCCCCCTCTCCCCCTTCCCGACCTCAGATCGCCCGTAATTTATTTTTCCTTGAATTTTTGCAATATTCTCCTCCTTTTACAATGGGTTTCGTCCTACTATAATTTATGTTTACTTTTTGTTATTTTAAGAGCTAAAAGCACTGGTCTATCAATCAATTGCAAACATTTACCATTCTATTCTATTCTCTATTCCATTTCTCTTTTCTCTTGTTTCATTGGCTAATGTCACTCAGTCACGTAAACAAACCAAAATATTAACCATTCAAACAAGAGAATCCTACTAATATTATAAACGCGAAAGATTGTGAGTATGTATGTTTGTTGCTCTTTTACGCAAAAACGACTGAACGGATTTGGATAAAACTTTACAGTAATATAGCTTATATAATTATATTAGAATAACACATAGGCTACGTTTTACTGCAATAACCGGGATACACGGGCGAAAGCTAGGTTATTATAAAAGTACATAAATCGTAGATGTCAAAATGTATCACTGTTTATCTGCTGTAAAACTTCACAGGTTGCTATGTATAACACACTTGCATAGCAACCATAATGATAGTTTGTAAATGACTAATTTAAAAATGAGTTCTTATGTAGTCTACTCTTTATCCCGAAAATACGCGCGTAACACCGCGGGGAGCAGCTAGTAGAGACATAAATTGGGATATTTAATTGAAAGCGATTAACGTTTGCAAATTACATAGGGGGTCAGGACTCATGACTTAAAAAAAATAATTGAATGATGATCTGTTGTTCAGCAATTTCGTTATAAAAATTATATTCACACCATTAAAGGAACATATATTATATATAAAATATCCATATTAAACAATTAGTGGGTTATTTGAGCGCGGCCGTCGCATCGGAACGCGTAAACAATGAACATCACAATCAGTATGCGCATAATGAGTTTGTGACTCACGGTACGTGTAATGTTCACGCCTCTGATATGTGCCTTGAGAAGCAGAACCGCTCACAATTCTATAGCATTTTTGAACCCATTGATAAGAAATTTTCCCTCATTGGGAATTTAAACAATAACAAGAATCAAACGAATGGTAAAAAAGAGTGCTCTAAATAGTTTCCATACACTATTGTTATACTAAGGGACGAACTTTTAATTCGGTTTTTGTTCACTGATTTTTATTTCCAATTATACAATCAAATTCCTGAAACATATATTACTTATAGAAAATCTAAGGATTTTCCTTAGTTTTATGTTTAATACGTCCATTTCATAGGTTTTCGATGCTTCAAATATTATACAAAGTTACTGCACTTGGTGTGTGGATGACGTAAGTGCATAATATTTTTCAAAATATTGGAGATCAAAAGCAACTAAAACTAGATAGATCAAAAGCAACTAATACTAAGTGTACTGTACTGAATGTTCATATTGTATGTTAAAATTATTTTACAGTGCGCTGTTAGTCATTTGCTGTTAGATATTACTGTCGAAATGTTATTTTTATGCATTAGGTATACTCCTATGCATTTAATATTTCCTTAATGTTAAATGTATTTTAAGTTAGTAGACGTAGAATAGGTATTTATATAGAATTAGTATTGTATTTCAGTTCAAAATTATTGTTGTTGTTAAAGTAGGTCTCTGTATAAACTTGAAAGCAGACTTGACATATAAAATATGAATATTGTATTTGTAGTGCTACATTACCAGTTCTGAAGTACTAATATTAAAGTACAAACTGTACAAACAAATCTAAAACAAACATTAATATATTTGACAAATAGAAATCAGTTTACAAAGTTAGTGCTGTACACTCAATTTGCATATAACATCGATAAAAATCTACAAATCGCGTTTTGGCATGTCATTGATGTGATAGCTATAAGCGACAGTGGCGCCAAAAACGGTCGTGCAATGAGGTCACCGATGGCGTCGAGCCAAGTGCATATAAAACGAGTCACGACCCGCCGCCGCCTCGACGCCAATGATTGCAGTTTTTATCGATACTTAATTATAAAATAAAACACAAGTTCAATCTGTCAACTTCACAGCGGTGTAGATAGCATATATTTTGTAAAAGAAAATGTGAAAAATCAATTATATTTCACAAAATATTGTAAACATCACTTCAAATATTTCAAAACAACTAATTTCAAACTCCCCGTGAGAATTATGGCGCAGTTCCAAAACAAATTATACTACAGGGTATACTGTTCACCTCCACATTTCTGAAACAACTTTGATTCATTGAAAGTTTACTGAGATTGTTTTATTACATTCATTTTGTCAATGTAAACTTATCAAAAGCAACTATATAAAACTAAAGCCATTGCAGTGGCAAACAGCCAAGGATTGGTGGCGCCACTATTGCGGACAATTACAGACACAGGAGCTGTGTAATATGAGCTGCGATATAAAACAGCGATGATTAATACCACACCACAGCGCTAATTATCGTTACAACATAATATATGTACCACTAAAAGTAGTGTACTTATATTTATATGTGACTGCTGAGTCCCGCGGTGTTATCCGCGGTTATTATTGTAAATCACGAAAAACGCCGCATAGCGAAGCTAGTTTAAAAAAAGTGCTTTAGTTACTCCTAATGTCATCAGCTACATGCTAGTGAAAGTTCCGTTAAAATCGGCCCACCCATTCCAGAAGTTAGACGTAGCAGACAGACAGACGGGCAAACAACAAAACTTTCAAATTTTTTGTTGTATCATATATACTTTCATATGCATTAAGATAACTGCCTCGTTGGTCTAGTGGTTAGCGTATGCGACTGCTAAACAAGAGGTCTCGGGTTCAAATCCCGGGTCGGGCCAAAGTGTTTTTGGGTGTTTCTTAGGAAATTCCTAATAGCAGCCCGGAGTTTGGAAGTTTGGCGTTGATTCACGCCCGTGTCTCGGAGAGCACGTAAAGCCGTCGGTCCCGGTTGTCATGAACATCTATGGCAATCGTTATTGGGAAGTCAGTGCCCTCAAATATACTGACAACTAGTTCCATCTTCGAATTTCAGTTCTCCCTTAGGGTTGCGGAGGTCCGATGCCAGTCGCTCCGTGGAAAAACTGAAATTCAGGTAAAACCGGTTGAACTAGTAGCCGACCCCAAATAAACTTGGGAATAAAGGCTCGGAAGATGATGCATTAAGCAATAAACTGTTTATTACATATTACAAACAAATTCTTAAACTATATTTATTTGTATAGATTTGTCCATAATCACCCTTTTTTAAAATTTTCATCATTTTGAAGGTTTGGCTCAAATTTTCAGATTAAACAACATAACTTAAATGTTAAATGTGAGACTGGTTGTAGAAACAATTATCACATCTAGTTAGAAAAAGACAATAGTGATGGGCGGTGCTCTTGCTAATCGTCGATCGAGACAGGCGCCGCGCTGTGTCGCAGTCCGGAATGAGGTCAACAGGCGGCACGCCAAACGAAGCGCTACCAACAGCATCATATTATCGATAAATCCTAGCAATTAACTGACAAAGTTTACGACCAACTAAACGCCAAACTACTCGTCTCGTAACTTCTTTTGCTATTTCATTAGACTACTAAAATAAATCAACAGTTAAAATGTCTACTTCATATCGTAAACGTTATGTTTTGCGAAGATGTCATGTATTGTGTTAATTGAAGCAATATATGTTTTGCATATGACATCAAATGACATGCCAATAATATTATTGCCAAAAGTAGTAACAAGACTATTGTTCACGTCAAAATTGATCTATTATTATGACTTCGGTTTATCGACACAACACACCGCGTCACTAGCGGATGCGCGGCGGCGCCCGAGTGCGCCGGCGCCGATGTTTCGCAAACAATGCACTGTGTCCTTTTCCACTGTCGCTTTAGAAAAAAGCCGATTGTTAATTGTTATGCTAATAATGATTATTACCCTCGAATTTTGTAGAAGTTTTGTGCAAAATAACTGGTTTGCGGATGCGTATTTTCGGAATTCATTGTCTTAATATCTCTTGATAATACAGTCGCGCCTACGAAAATTCTTAAAAACATCACTTTACTTACACTTAACTATGCTACCTGCGCATTTGGTTCTACATAAACCGCGCAGGCAATAGATACTTCTCATATTTATTAGTAATTTATCAATAAGTAAAACTAATACATATTTAAATACTTTTTGTAATGACCTTAACTGACCATTCTTTACATCGGTCAGGGCATTGAATGTGTGAGTTACTTGTTAATTGGAATGACAAATACATTATGAGTATCAGCAAAATTTTTCTTACATAAAGCCTTAAATTACTTTACCAGATCGAAGTTCTTGCTTTAAAATGCTTGATAGAGCTTACCTGAAAAATACAAAAATTAAATGAGTAAAAGGATTTCTAATCAACGTAAATTAAAAATGTCGTGACGGTAATTGATACAACATGTCTATAGAGTCGATAACCGTTTCTCGTAAGATGATCGTGTGCGTTTTTGTGTGATTAAAATAAAATGATCACGAATATTTGTTTTTTACCCGACATCCCAAATAAGGAGTATAATGATACCAGTATTCATAATTTTAAAATGCCTAAAGGGATTTGGATATTCAGCCTCAATGTCTACTCAAAACTTAAATTTGGTTTTGCCAATCTTGTTTGTTTTAGAGGTTACTTGTTACAAAACATTATAAATACGTTACAAACGTTTGTGAGGATAACAAACATTCATATGTTACTTTTTACTTAAAAAATGCGAATCTTTGTATTTTGTAATATGTATAGACCCTTTTTTTTATGTGGGGAATGCTTTTTGCACCATACCCTTCTTGGGGGACAACGAAGGATGTGTGTGGGACTCCCGGGCAACCGGTCTACCCACTAAACCCCGCGGCGGTCTACCTCGGCAGTCCAGAGGAACACCAGGGTCGCAACAGGGGCTTCTGGTGTGTCCCCTGCCATACCCCACATCTGAGGTACATCCCGGGGTGACTGGACTCACCTCCAGGGCAGGACGTAGTTGCGCCTCTCAACGTTCTGTGCAGTAAGAGGTGGAACATCAACCCACCTTAAATGACTCCCCCCGGCCGCACCGGGGGTGTCACCTGTCTCGGGTTGTAATATGTAGATCTAGCCTACAACATATTTGCCTCGATCGAGTGTAACCTGATCGAAATTTCAAGAATTTCCTGGGTGTACTTATCTCGTATACACACACACACACACACACACACACAAACCGAATACAATACAGCCCCCCTAGACAAATTTCAAACGTCTTTCGTGTTCTATTCCATTTATCTATTCTCGTTTCACTCAGACACGTGATCACAAAATATTAGCCAATGAAACGAGAATAGAGAACAGAGTAGTGAAGCGAAAAACGTTTGCAACTTGACAGTATTCTTAGGTCAGGAAAAGGAAAATAAGAAGAAAATTGCACAATAAGTGTGGGGAAGTCATGATAGGTGCTCGCATAGGTCAGTAAATATAATGGAATATCAATTCATTACAACAAATGCAATGTATTAAATATACAAGCAAGTCTGTACCTACTGTGGTACTGTTTGTTCCTTCTCGCCTACGTACATACTTATTTTAAACTAGTTCAGTGCCGCGGTGTTTCGCGCGGTTGTTGTTGTACCTAACAACAAACACTTGTGCGGTTCAACCGTTCCAGACTATAGTCGGAACAGACAAACAAAAAATATAGTTTTTTTTCATTCTAGTATCGATTATAGTATACTTTCAAAATTAGTGAAAAGTTGTTAAAGTTTTATTACAAACAGACACCTCGAGTTAATTTATTAGTATAGATACATAAAGTTGCGTCGGCGTAGAAGTCCAATGGTCCGGTCATTGAACTTATCAATACCTATTGTAAAACCAATTACAATTTGTATAGAAAATGTCTAATACATTGAAATACATATTATTATTTATTTGAACTAAGCATTCTGTTCTTCTATTTTGTGGTGTAAAGTGTTTATATTATCTCAAAAAATTTAAAGAGTAATCAACCAAATCTATTTCCTATTATAATCGTTACAACTACAATAATTATTACAATATAAAATCGGCCAGGTGCGTGTCGGGCCACGCACAGGAAAGGGTTCCTCAGTCACCCATATTGGTGCGTGGATTTAAAAACGTATCCGATAGATAATTGTTATGTTTACGCATTAATGCGTTAATTTTGTATGACGTTTTCCGAGTGATCGCATTTTACAAGTTAAGCCTCTATAACTCCTGAACTAACAGAGTTATCTAATCCGTTATAGTTTTCCTTTAAAGTTCATTATAAGGGCCACCATCACGAATTTTTGCAGATTTTTTGAGGTAACCGTTTAGCTTTTAGAGGGGGGGGACGCGCCCTGTTTTTACAAAAAAGTGCCCGTTAAAGTGGTGGTATATCTCGCAAACGGTTACCTACATAAAAAAATCGTCTTAGAAACTCTTTATTTTTTTTAAAAGACCTATCTAATGATACCCCACACGATAGGATAGCCGTGAGAAAAAAAAACAACCCCATTTCATAATTTTATTGTAGCACTTTGTCGACGTAATTACAACACATAGTCATGCAAAGTTTCATCTTTCTAGCACTTACCGTTTGGATAGTAAGTCCAGGACGGACGGACGGACGGACATGACGAATCTATAAGGGTTCCGAGTCATAAACTTCGGAACCCTAAAAAGTGGCCTATGTTAGCCTGTATTATTATGTTACAAAATGTTATATATTATACTATATATATTGTATTATATATTGTATATTATGTTTCAGAGCCGACACAAATAAATAGATAAACGAAGTTTTTGAAAATAACTTTTTTGTAGGTACTTAAGTAGCGTACCTACATACATTTTAACAAGTAAGTAAATAAAAAACAAGTCATTTGAATTTATATACAGACACGCCAATTTTATTTACTTGTACTTTGATTCTTAAGTAAATAGAGTGATAAGCTACTGTTTACCGTTATAACCGAAGTGATTTAAAAAATAACAAAACGATAACTTATAATTTGTTTGCGGGGTCGTCGGTCGGTTGCTTTCGTCTGGCGCCAGGGCCACGTGGGGTGTCTGATATAGGGGATAACAATAGCATTAAAGCCCCCAGTGAATTATTCCACTTGTTCGTCCAAAATAAAACTGTTCACAAGAAATAGAGATAATATTTGAACGCATTGCTAATATCGTTACGATTTATGAAGTGTCTCGGTAGCGCAGTGGTGGCGTATGCGACTACTATGCTTGAGGTTTCGGGTTCGATTCCCGGGTCGGCCAAAATGTTTGTGTGATCCGCAAATATTTGTTTCGGAGTTTGAGTGTTTTCTCTCTGTATCTAGTACCCATAATACAAGCTCTGCTTAGTGTGTGTAAGATGTCTGAAATATTTATTATCATTATTTATTTAGGTACCTTAATATAGATCCTACCTATTTTTGAATAAAAATCTTGCTTCGTGATAAATTATTCTTAGAAAATAGAGATATGATACAACCTTGAAAGTTTTATCGTGTTTTCAAGCCTTATACAGTCACGAGAGAAAAGGAGTCAGTTTTGAGGAAAAATTCCTTGATAAAGATAATGTCGATGATTTCGCAGAATTATTTTTGCAAAAATCACCTAGATCTGCCCTTCAGTAATACTAATAAAAGTATAAAAACAATAACTAAAGTAAGAAATTTGCCTAGCTTTTGCTAGCTTTTGCCCGTGGCTCAAAATACACACGGCTTAAAAGTAGCCCATATCCTTTCCCAAGGTTCCATCTATCTTTTTACAAAAAGTCATCAAAATAGGTTTAGTGGATTAGGCGTAAAAACGCAAAAGACAGAAAGAGTTTCTTTCGCATTTATAATATCATCATCATCATCAGCCTTCAACAGTCCACAGCTGAACATAGGCCTCTTCTTGGAATATTAGTAGGGATAATTTAAAAGTTATAAAGGAAATATTAGGATCCGTAAATTTAGATATTTATAATGTTCCATGCTGTTTATAGTACGTTGTTTTCCGGTACTTCGCAGAAATATAAACTCTCGCAATAATTCACAACAATCTTCCCAGTGATTTATACAAGAACAACAAGTGGAAGATAACCAGCCTTACTTAATCAATTTAAAGGCAACAATTAACTAAAACATTCGACAGTACAAGTCGCATGTTTAAAAACAAACACAAAGCTGCGTACCCAAGCAAGTGTCGGTTATGTTTATTATTGCAGCCGTAATATAAAACTTATAAACAATGATCAGATTTATACGCCACTGTCCGTTATAAATAAATATGTACCATGTACAGATACCAAAACAGTTTAAAATAAATAGACATATTTAGCAACCGAATAAATCGTAATAAAAAATCAACCTTATGTATTAAGCTTTGGTTTGAATTTCAATTAACTTGAACATTTCGCATATCGTTCTTATGTTTACGAGATGGTACACTTTTTAATTGAGATAGGTTTTTTAGTTATGTTTTGTCTGAAATATCAAATTATCAGAGATTTCTGATATACAAGCACTAAAAATGCATATTGTTACATTCAAATAATCCATGACTAACGCCTATTGAAGTGCTAACTTGTATTAAATGTGAATGCACGCCATAAGTTTATATCCTTCTCTTTATTTTTTTTCGGAGCTAGTTCAACTTTTTTACTGACCGTACAAAACTTTTTTCCAGTTTACATCCACATCTGTCGCCACGCGCCGCTTACGCGTCTAACATCACCAGTCACAGAAGACCTCCCTAATCAGCTTAGTTACAAACAAATTAACGAAGTCAGAAAAATAGGGGTAGCGTTACAGGGGTCAGCTTACATCGGTAACTTTGAACCCCAGTATTGGTGTAACTACAGTTCCCCGTTTTGTAGAATGTTCTATTTGAAGGCGATATCCCACGACGTCTAAAAATATTATCCTGTTTATTTTTACTAACTAGCAATCGTAGTATTTTTGATAATAAGACGTTCCACGATATTATCTCTGGATAATGTAAATTTTTTATCATGGTAGGTACTAGATGCACCCTGCTGAGATTCATTGAAAGAAAAAAAGGAACGGTGAACAGCAGAGAAAAAAATAAAAGTTGGATAGCTAAGTTAAAAATTAAAATCAGTTTTTTTTTATCTAGTATAGTTCTTAATAACACTACCCTGATTTAAAGGTGAAATAAAAATTATATCTCATCAACTAGCATATCATATCATATTTTCTTTTGACATAGAACTCCTCTAATTCCCTCAGGAAATAAAAAACAAACAATATTCCAAATAGAAACATCATAAGTCTATGTAAACTAATTTAGGTCACAAGGTTAGCTTTAACAGAATATGGGCGGTGTCGCGGGTCGAGGTCGCGAGGCGGTTGCCAGGCTTCCCACTTTTGCAAGCGTGTGAAAATATTATCACACCATTTCTAACCATTCTTCTTCATATAACGACATTATAATTGAGAGAATTTCACTCAACTTTCACAAAAAAATATATACTTAGTCACGATATCTCTTAATTTAATATAACGCGTCGCTCTACCGCATTGCGTATAACTAGACCCTCCACAATCTACTAACCACAATAAGTAAATAAAGACTATTACAATAGTTGTAAAGTTGGAAATTACGCCGGTGGTATATATAAAATTCATATAAATTATAGCTTTAATGAATAAATTATGAGTACAGTGTGGTGCGCCACGGGAAAAAAATAGCGTTCTAAGTGCGGCGCCGGCGCCAGTGCAGGCGAAGGATAAACGTTGCACGCTTCAATCGCAAATGAGGTAAATATACAAACCATTATATACCTTGATGTTGTTCAATAAAGTCTTAATTAACAAACCAAAAATTGAAAATACGACATTCCTGGATAAACAGAATATTCTGAATGCGCTCATGCGACCGTAGCGAGTTATTACGATACTTTGAAAGTGTTGGTTATAAAAACAAACCAAACTATACTTTAATACTACAAAATAAAGTCTATATCGCAATCGATTACATACTCTGAATTGTACTCTATCTTCCTCTACGGCTACAATAATAAACGAGATAGAGACAGTAAAAATATATCCGCGAGCGCAACGTTCCCGTTCATTTTGACACGTTACATGAAGCAAGCGAGGTGATAAATATCTTCGTTCAGACAGATGCCAGAGCTAGTACGTAAATTCAATTTAATACAAGTCCGTACGACAACGCGGAAGCCAGGCCGGCTTTAGATAAGAACCTAATACAATAATATAGGCGTGTGAGAACAGACAGTCGAGTACCCAAATGTTGTGGACAAACCACTTGAAATTCTTTCATAAATGGACAATGGACACTTAGCTGGTCCTTCTAAAAAGATAAATACTAACGAGATACCCTGGGAATATCATTGTTATACGATAGCTTGCTCTGCATCCCACTTCTTTGAGTTTATATTTATATCAGCAACAGGTGCGGTTGAAAGACGAAAAACATAAATTTCGATTCGATAACAGATGTTGGCCAGCCGTCGACCATACTTGAGTATATCGTTCATTATTTGGAGGATAACGCTTTATGTAACCTCAAATAATCCATTCCAGTTAGCTAACAAAACAAGTTATGTAATCTTTATCAGAAAGAATAAAAAATTGGGTGCGTAATCAAATCCTAAGACAAATAAGCGACCGTACCCGTGTTATCTAAATAGAGCCCACGCTCAATGCAATATAATCTCCAAGGTATCCGAACTCTTTAAGTACCATCCTGCGGCCGAGTTTTATTATCTCGGGTCTTGAGGCACCGCTATCTTTGGATGTTGTCCCTGTTCTACAAAAACTACAAAACCTTATCAATGTACACGAACCTCGACTTAAGGCTGTCCCTATTTTTATTCGTTCTTCGAAGCTTTTAGCCGTATCGGCACGGTCCCAACCCCGACGAGATTTATAACCGTCTGGTACGATTAACAGGTCGGCGGAAGTCTACATTAGGTAACGGAAACCTGTAAGTGCTCCCAATACTTAAATTTAGACGGTAAAAGCCGAGCGACATTGCAATCGAGAACCACTTCGAGATAATTGTAGTAGAGGATGTAAATATTGAGTGTATAAACGAGAGTTCAAACGTGCTCTTTTAATGCTCCATTTAGCTGGGGGCGGCGACAAAAATATGATACGGTAAATGGAAAGACTTTTAGTTGTATCTTTTGTATAAATCAGGTTGCCATTAAAGCACACAGAAAGGAACATTAATTTAAAGTTTTACGAGAACCGTACCAATTGGCGGCTCTTGAGTTGATTGAAGATAGCGTGGCCGAGCTCTTGAAGTTCCATTAAGAGTAATGAGTGTCCGAGGAATTTCAAGTGACACGGTATGATGGAGTGGCGGCAGACACGCCGTTGACAGGTACACGATGAGTCAGCGGCAAACATAGAATACAAAGACAATAAAAGGAAGAAACAATGTTTACGTATTCTGTACTGACTTCAGAACTTTACAAAATAAAACTTATATGTTACAAGTTAATAGGCTTGTAACATTTAAGTATTACTTTACTAACCTAGACTAAACATTAACATTAGTTTGAGTGACAACGGTTAGTCTGTGTAGGCAGGTAAGCAATTAACAAGTCGAGTAAAGCATAGAAGTTGGCGGCTACAGTAAATGTGAGATAATTTAATAGATCTAGTACTAAACTTTCGAGACCCAGTCGGCCATTAATCACTTACAGAGACAGACTAATGGCAAGTAAGCCATAATTACCTCCTCGACCACACAAAACAGAAACAATATTATAAGTAGATGTAGTCACTTTGGAAAGCCAAAAAAGGTTCAGGTAGTTTTTTTTTTTCAAAAATCGCAAATATGCGCAGGTAAAGTGTACCTGTTCAGACAGGTCGAGAACAAAAGGGGCTCCTAGAGGCGTCAGTCGCTAATGGTAGTATGATATAGTGTGGGCGACTAAGTCAATTAGGCCATCCGTCGACGCCATTCCCGGAATGTCGCCGACAAATGAGTGGATATAACGCAGTAAGACAATACGCCTGGGAGTCCTTTTTGCCGTTTTTGTTTAAGCCCACCTTTGCTGTTTCTGATAACAGCACCTTTACTTAATTGAATTTCTGTGTCCAGCCATTCTTTATCATCAAATCCCATTAAGGTCTTGACACCGGCACCAAAAGTTTATCGGTACAATTAAGCGGGTCTGGAAACAAGCGTTTTATTATTGCCGAATTATTCTCGTGTTGATAATATTATGAGTGTTTCATTTTAATGAAGTGATGATTTTATTGCTCTTTATTACTGTGTTGTGGCAAATTTAAACAACAAAGAAAGCTGTAAAAATCATATCACAAGTAGAAATTCATGTAAAAGTCACTAAATGAGGAGTAGTAAGTTTAACGATGAACATTTATATGTACCTAATAAAGTAGGTATATTAATGTCGATAGAGAAGCATCCGCTGTGTAATTGATAAAACGAAACAACAAATTGTGTTTTAGCATTGAATGCTGAACAACAGGAGTGTGTATAACCGTAAAAGTAAGATAACACTGAGTCAGAAGAGCATGTGCTTTCGCCCTTGTGCGTTAGTGAACAATATCCTTTATGTTCAATATAGTGCAGTATTCTGCGTTCCAGTTCTTCTTTTTGAATCAGATTTTCCAGTTGCTTTAAATCTTTAGCCACGGCCTGATCTCATTTAGGAACAAAAATCTTTTGATGTTTTTGGCTCATATTCAATTCTTATGTCTAATAGTGTACTTTGATTATACAATTGCTTTAAGTTTCTAACATTATTGCAATATGACCGAGTTTTTATGATCGAATGAAATTATACAGATTTACGTAGTAGCTATACTATCAAGGTTTATAGATATGGGAGAGTGTCTGAACCGGTAATACCATAATTATAGAATGTAATAAACTGTGTGTCTATGTGTCTATATTGTTGCGGGCTCTGAAGATGCAATCTGCGTAGTCACTGGCATTTGACCCGGGAATTACAATGTATGGATATTAATTTATTTTCTATTGCATTCTAATATCAACCTACTATCTTTATAATGAGGCAAACAATTTATTACTTAATATTTATGTTTGTGACAATGATATATCTCAATTACATTACCGTTATTATATTGGATGATTATGAAAATATGATATTTGGTTGTAAGATGGAGAGAGTGGCAATTTCTGGTGCTTAAATAAAAATAAATTTAGGTATAAAGTTATTTAAAGAAAAAAGTATGACATCTACGAGAGTAAAACTTTGAAATTTCTAATACATTTGTTATATTATAAAATTCTGCCTATTGTAAAATTTTATTGACACGTACCCAAAAGAGATATTATTTTAAATTTAATAAAATAAATTATATGTATACTACTAATGTTGGCTCTATGATTACAGAAGCACATGTCATAGATTTATTTTTGAATAGTCCATAGATCAAGTAGGTAAAATTGTGATTCATAGCAATCACCGCTTATATATTATCGATTACATGAGGTTTATCAGGGTGTTTTATTAATTTATAAAATATATGCCCTTAATTTCAGCATTTAATAGTAATCGTCCGACTCAAATCAAATATTCCTTAGTGCAGGACCCGAGTGTTGTACCTACCTTTATGATTATTAACAAAGATTATTTTGATTAGCTACCGCCTTAATTGCTATCAATGACTTTGTTATCAAAATGTGATCTTTTCTAGGAATGAATAATGCCTGGGGTTGTTTGAATAGCCCCTCTTAATTAGCATAATACGTAAGTTCTTCAACACTGTCTACAATAGGCACTATAAATACAAATGAAATAACCAGGACAGAGAACAGGTGTTAAAATTTAGCTTGACAGTTATTTACATTTTAAAACTTGCAATAGCATCGCAATCATTACTTTTATTACTAATTTCCTCTATAAAATCATTAAAATATGAAATTTCACTTTACTTTCGACGTTTACAACATTAATGATAATGACTCAGTGCATATCATAATTTAATTTATAATGACACGATGCACGCAACCTTTACAAACCACATGAACAGCTGTCGATATTTTTATCATAAACTATCAAAACAGATCCTATGACATCAATTACATAAATATACATATTTCTCCAGCGTATCTGATCATTAATCAATGAAATATGGTTGTATATTGCTTATAATAATTGCAGTCTTCCTTATATAACTTCCCCGTAGCCTACAACTTTTTAACGGAACTTAGAACAAAGTAGGTAAGTTTGCGGTCATTGCTAAACTATTACTTACTTCTTTTAGGGCATAATAAGCGGTACTAACCGCGACCGCAAATGACATAAAAGAAAACTGTGAACATAATTATTGCGGAAATGAGCACAACGACTCTTTACACGTGAACTCTTTTTCATTAAAACGAAACATTAACTCAAATAATTAATTCAAAAGTATTTTATTGCTGATTAAATGCCAACTTGTCTGCATTCTATGAAGGATTGCAACGGCTAATTCCTCAATATCCTGGAGAAAAAGTTATAAAACTAAAAAAATAAACAACCAATCAAATACAAAGATAAAATTAATTTCTTAACAGAATCTTCAAATAAACGGCGTCGAAGAAATTACTACTCATGCACAAAAACATGGGCTCTTAAAATAGGCCCCTTGTTTATTTGTACATCACACTATGAAACAATAGTGGATGTCTATGGTAAGGGTTTGTGCTGAGTCAGCGACGTCGAATTAAAATATTTATAAGGGCCATCACATCGCTCCCATGAAGCATATATGTGAACCAGTTTTTATTGTTTTTGTATTGTTTTAAGTAGTTTTTGGATGTTTTTTTTTATTTATGGGTCTATTATTTCAGGTTTACTTTAGTGATAATGACGTTTACGAGGGAATTTATACATTAGTATGTTCTTTGACTTCCGAGACGTGAAGATTTGAACGCTAGTGGTTATAAAATGAGACAGGTTTTGAGACCACTTTGAGTATTCGTCTGGCCATGTTTAAACTTGCATCTGGCACATTATTTTGTAACTTTTCCTATAAATTTCTCGTTAGAAGAAAGAAGCAATTTCCGTTTAATGCTTCGGGATGTACTTGTGGGTAATTTATAATCAGTAAATGTAATCTACCATTTAAACTAGGGCACTACACGAGCCAGTTCATTAAGCCAGGTCATTTATGAATGTTATGTAAATAGAAACAATAGATTATAATGGTATGGCCTCAGGGGATTGATAAAGATACTAAATTAATGATTTCTGGTTACTTACTAATGGTTTACTGGTATAATCGCTCCTTATATGTCCTCGTGTTAAAATACTATGAGGAATCGTTAAAGAGAGGTTCTTTTTTGATATTTGGTTCATCGAATGATATACATATTTGCATGAGGTTTAATTACAAACTGAAGTACCATCAAGTCTTATGATAGATAGAAAACTTTTTATTTGCACTTCATGTTACAAAGATACTAGAGATCACATTGTGTTAGAAATACAGTAAAGGGCTGGTGTCCTAGGGCGTTGGCCTCTTGATAAATTATTGTTGAAAACAATATCTTCCAAGGAACCTTAGGAGAGATCTAGTTCACTATCTTTAACAGTCTTTCGGTCATTCTTTATAAAGTTTTTGGTGAATTCAACAATCAAATTTATATATCACTTATATATGTCAGTACCAGATTCAAAATCATGTCATTATTTACGTATGCAAGTTGATAACTAATAATATAAATATTTATTTCTAATGCAAAACATTAGCATAGTATTGTATAAATATGTATGTTTATACACAGAAATATAAAAACGAGTGATTGATAAATGGACCTGTCTGGGTGATATTTTCAAAGCGTGAGAAACTCTTCTAATACTGTTATGATTGTATAATGTGGAAAACCCAAAACGATGGAACTGTTATAGTTTAAAAGTTTAACCTTACGTTAGTCCCGATTTATGAGTTGGAACTAAATTTGTACAATTTTGTATGCAACCACTTTCAATAAGAAAAAGTATGTTGTAAATTATGTATTTATATCAGTTGTTTAGTACCTTGGGACTTAGTAGTAGACTTTACTAAGTCTACTACTAATAATCTTACACACAAAGATGTCCGAAAAAAATATTATTTATTTATTTATTATACCGCTTTTTTGTATTTCATAAACACTATAAGTGTCAGTGTCAACGGGCAAAAATTAATGTACTGTTTAAATTTTATTAAAAACCCCGCAAAAATGAGAACAAAAACATGTTAAATCAATGTTCTACATGTATTGTGTTTTCACAACAGACGACATATTCCCTAGCAAGATACTTATATTAATTTACATCTATATCACCTTATTTATAAATTAATTCTATAACTAGTAGAAAAATTGCATGTAATCTGTAAAGAACTCAAAATTCCACAAACTTATAAAAATGTTTGTCAGTTACGAGAGAGCGAAAGTCCCGTTCGATATAATATGAAATTGTACTGTATGTAATGTTAATATAAATGAACTGGTAGTATTTGCATACTGGGTCTCAATGACGAGCGCCGGCGCCCGACACGGGTTGACAGGCCGTGTATGTACTTTATGTATTACGTATAATGGAACGTACACCTTAGCAGCAGTACGTCGTCGCAAACGGAATGTTGTCTATTTGTATAAGGCGCATCTGCCACATACATTTGCATACCACACACTACATGGGCATACATCAAGTTTACTTTAGCTAATGTTTGCAAATACGAACGGTGTATTTAAATTGAAATTAGGTAGCGCCATTGTTAATCCTATTTGGAATTAGCTTCATACGGCTCAGTGTTTGTATAACAAAGGAAATATTTATGTACACACTGTTTTTAAATATCCATTTTCTTTCATTGTTGTTAAGCATTGATGTTTGCGTAAGATTTTTTTACAAATAGGAGATAAACAAGCATCAGATTTTCAATAGTTATGTGCCATGGATTTAAGTATGTTAGTTTCCCTTATAAAGGGAGGTTTCAGGATTCTCTCAAGAGTTTTCTGTGAGGCCAGTTTAGTTGTCATTATCATTCCAATACCAAGAACAGAACTATTAACAACAAGACTAAAGAATGGTTATTTCAAATCTTCTTTGGTGAGGTTTCCGATCATTAAACTGGGTGTTTCCTTTAGCACAAATATCATTAATTTAACTGCAAATGATAGCCCTGGTTCCCAATATGTACATAAAAAACGATTAAGAACTGAATATATACGTAAGGGATAATTATTTAACAAATTGCGAATAATTAATGCAAATGTCGGATGGCGCCTCGCCCACGCTCTCATGAGGCTACTGCATTTCTGCAGACAGTCTAACAAACAGGTAAGCGTGGGTGTAAACACGTAATTGTATAGGAAAACTAGTATTTGCCCGTGGCTCGCGTTGTATGTCCTTTATCGCGGTAAATAGTAACTTCTAGTTCTAGTAGTCAGTCTTCTGATAATCTTACTAATATTAAAAACGCGAAAGTTTGTGAGTGTGTGTGTATGTATGTTTGTTGCTCCTTCACGCAAAAACTACTGATTTGGATGTAACTTTACAGTAATATAGCTTATATATCAGAATAACACATAGGCTACTTTTTACTGCAATAATCGAGATAAATGGGCGAAAGCTAGGTGATTATAAAAATATATAAAAGAGTAGATGTCAAAATGTATCACTGTTTATCTCCTGTCAAAACTTCACAGGTTGCCATGCATAACACACTTGCATAGCAACCATAATGATATACGCGGGTAGCACCGCGGGGCGCAACTATAGCCGGTTCCAAAAATAACGGGTCAGTCACATAAACCAATAACGGGTCAGTCACATAAACCCGAATATCTCCCGAACTACGTATGCCATCCTAATGAAACGAAGACTGTTCAATTGAGAATTTAATTATACAGATAAAAAATAAAATAAAACTTAGTTACACCCACAATATTAATCTTAAATTAAAAAAAAACTAAAGTAGTCATATTTTTCTTAAGATTACATTTTTTTTATGATTGTTTTTTTGCTGTTTTTCATCACTTTCTTCATTTAATACTTTGTATTGCCTCCACGTGATGAAGCCTCCAGTGATGAAAAACAGCAAAAAAACAATCATAAAAAAAATGTAATCTTAAGAAAAATATGACTACTTTAGTTTTTTTTTAATTTAAGATTAATATTGTGGGTGTAGCTAAGTTTTATTTTATTTTTTATCTGTATAATTAAATTCTCAATTGAACAGTCTTCGTTTCATTAGGATATGGCATACGTAGTTCGGGAGATATTCGGGTTTATGTGACTGACCCGTTATTTTTGGAACCGAGTGTAGTAGGCTATATAACTGCAAAATTTCATCAAAATTCATGCAGTAGTTTTTGTGTGGAAGAGTAACAAACCTCCATACACCTTTATAAATTTTCGCATTTATAATATTACTAGCTTTCACGCGCGGCTTCGCCCGCGATTACGACCGTTATCGTGGTAAAAAATACTTATAATGTGTAATTTTCATTTAAATCGGCTCAATAGTTATGCCGTTGAAGACGGACAGACAGACAAATTTACTTTCGCATTGATAATATTAGTAAAGATAAGGATCTTCCTAAATTGCGACCTTTGGTATACCCTCATTGTATCAATAATATTATACTGAACATGTTTTTGCCCAAGCAATTTTTGTCGTCTGTTACAATCAGGTTTTTGGAATAATCATCTCGAGTATAGTCTGAGATATAAATTTGGTATAAATTAGTGTTATAAAAATGAAATTAGTTCACGTCGAGGCAAAATATTAACTCACTCGCTAGTTATCAACCGCGGATTCGATCGCGTGATTATCTTTTAGTAGGTATTTCTGACTTTGAAGATGACAAAGTTCCATTCAAATACCCTACCCTTACGGGGTCCTTTCTTAGTGTTATAAAAGCATTAGATGTACAAATTTCGAGTTAGTACACCTAGTGCTATGCATCTTCAAATGAATCTGTTCGACACACTAGGTATATGTATAGACTATCTTTTACAAGTGGCCTATACAAATAAAAAAAATGAAGTTTAAAATTTTTGTTTGTCGGTCCGTCTGTCTGTTTATTCCGAGAAATCTCTGGAACAGCTACATCAATAGTGACGAGACTTCCACTGTCAGAAAGCTGATGACAGAAGGAGTATCTTAGGCTATTTTTTTGGACTAGCTTCGCTTCGCAGCATTACATAGATTTTCAGCAATAACTGCGGGCAGCACCGCGGGACTCAGCTAGTTACTGAATAAAGTACTCTCTTAAACAGCAACAGATATACGCCAGTGGAAGTTCCATAACAATTGATCCAGCCTTCACAGAGATTAGAGCCAGAGGGAACGAATGTCATTTTTTTTGATATATGTAGGTAGTTCTGAATATATTTATATAGTTTAAAATTACAAACGGACACTTCAATTTTATTTATTTTTTGTAGATAACATAGAATGTCAACAAAACTTTGATTTTTTATTGCCTGATTAACATTTTAATTTAAAAACGAATTAATTTCTTAAATTTAAGATCTTAATAGGATTCTAAAAACCAGTAACTTTAAAAAAACTTTATGTTTAAACAATTTCGATTTCAGACATGCCAAATCATCATCATCATCATCAACAGCCTTTAACAGTCCACTGCTGGACATAGGCCTCTCCTTTTTTTTTTTTTTTTTTTACGCGATGAATGCTTTGGGCACCATACCCTTCGTGGGGCAAGCGAAGGGCGTGTGTGGGACTCCCGGGCAACCGGTTTACCCACTAAGGCCTCTCCTATGAAAGGAGGTTTTGACCTACTATATACCACGCTGGCCAGACGGGTTGGTAAAGGGTTTGTTTCAAATTTTCCTTCTCTTGGCAGTGATGTTAGCTGCTTATTTTGTTCCTTTATCGCCTCTTACGACACCCATGAAATGAACATGCCAAATATTTGTTCCAAACTATTCGATCACTGCAAGTTACCATATTAGACGATACGACCGGTTACAATGATACGTTGATACACTTGATAATATTTCAGATAGAGATCATCGTATACTGGTTATCGTTTGGTTATTTAATTTACCGGTAAAAGGCGAGACGTGTGTGCAAATGTTTGTCCAAACATGTTCGATGTACTGATTAATAATTACAGAATCGAGTGAAATTAATTAGTGCGCGTACGCAACGTATACAGGGTTACAGGAAAAGTCGTGCTAGATCCGTTAAGGGCGTAGAGTACCCATCATTTCTGACTTATTTCACTATGAAACACCCTACCCTAAACTTAACCCTTTTCGAGATATTCGACTTTTAATTTTTTTAATGAAAATTGCCAATTTTAAGGCTACTACATTTAGTTTTGTTTATTTTGTGTATCTTATTATTATTATTATTGCATTTTTACATATGTACTTAGATGCTTTAGGACGTCGATCATTAAAATAGTGCATAAGTTAATTGAATAGACCGTAGTAGACAAGTGAAAGTAAAGAAATAAAAAAAAAATGGTAATTGTTCGGCAGATGTTTTTTAAAATATCTAAGTTTCATCAGCTATCTAACGAGGTATAATAATCGGTCCAGCCGTTCTAGAGATTACCCGGAACAAACAGACGTAGAAAAATTGTAATATTCTCGTTCATTGCTTTTTAAATGCACTTTTTTTGCATTTAAACTACAAACATGTACCTTACTTTAAACGGTCATTTGATACTACAAACTAATATGTACTTCAATTGTACCTATTTAATTAAATAAATAAATATTTCGGACGTCTTACACACAACATCATCTAGTCCCAAACTAAGCAGAGCTTGTATTAAGGTACCCATAATAAACAACTGATATAAATACATAAACATACTTTTTTTTGTAAATACATACATATTATACATAGAAAACACCCAGACTCCGAAACAAATATTTGTGTATTACACAAATATTTAGTCCGACCCGGGAATCGAACCCGAAACCTCTTGATCAGCAGCCGCGTACGCTAACCACTAGACCAACAAGGCAGTCGAAGTTATTTGATGGATAATTTCAAAATTAGTGCCTATAAACGTTACAACTATTAGTCGTTTATAGATTAACTATTATGTAAGCGCACCTTAAATAGAAAACGTACCTACCCTCAAAGTATATTTTTTTCAAGATATTAGATTTTTAGTACTTAACTAGGTATATTCCCTAAGTAAGCTAAGTATGGACGGACAGACTTGCGAATACGATAAAACTAGAAAAAATAATTGTTGTCTAGACTGCGTAAGTTACCCTAAAAACAGTATATACACATAACATTTCAAGATCATTTAAAAACTTCGAAATACATTAGTAACCTACTACTGAAATCTAAATAGCCAAACGTTGAAAACCGCCATGAATCTTCTAATACTCACATAAACATATTTTGCGCCATTCGCACTAGTTGTAGCTAGGGCTGCCATTCGTCCGGGTTTGCCCGGATTTGTTCTAATTTATAAACCGTCCGCGGGCGAAGTTTCATTTGTAATCCCGATCAAACCCGGACTACAAATGAAATTTTCTGGTTTTGTTCGGTCAGTTAATGATTTATAGATTTTTAAAACTCGAATGTGAGACTCATTCGAGAGAATTTACTAAATAAGAAGAACTGTTGACGTGTCCAGGTTTTGAACTCTAAAATCCCGGGAATTCGCACTTTATGTCCTGGTATCCAAATTTTAGAGATGGCAACCCTAGTTGTAGCGCACCTTCAGTTTCATTGAATAATGGCGACCACCCACGGGAGCAATAAATATTTATAACTGAGCATTTCGAAGAATGTAATGCTTCCGTGCGAATGGGCCAAGTGTACTGCATACTCAAAAGTACACACAACTGGTACGAGGTGATAAAATTTCACGAAATAAATTTCATGTTAATATTATTTAGGATTCAAGAAAATAGATTCCATATCAACTATTCAACTCGTCAGTTTTTGATACGTTAATAACACTGAAAGTCAGTCATCGATTTCATTGGAAATTGGACGACAGTAAATTTCTTGCTGATAGAAATATTACAAAACTTAATATAGAGATTTAATCTTAATTTATAGTACAGTACAATAACATACAACAATACAAAAGTAAGAAATAAAGAGAGTTACGAGGACTCACGAAGTGTTATAATCTCGGATGGTCGATAAATATTCTCAGATTGAAAACATCATACGGTTAATCAAACATTTCAGATGACGGTTTTTTTTCTACATTTATCTTTTCTGCCAATTTCAAGTTTGAAACGGTAGGGAAACAATCAGATGACATGTTTAACAAACGTTTTAGGATGAATAAATTAAAGGCTTAAGTTTCCATCGCAAAAAAACTTACATGCACTAAAGCCAGCTAGTAATGGTATTATAAAGTTGTATTAAATGTTTATTGAACCTTTTTTTATAAATATCACATCATATCTACAGTTTTGATATAATTCACTGCCGGGCATAAGGTATAACAGTTTAAATTCGAAAATAACACAGGTAATTATTAAATGTGTTTGAGCGCAGAACCAGTACAAAACAGCTGTACTTGGGTTAAACCCACCTTAATCCACACTAATTGGACTAAAGTTACTAATTAAAAGAAACTATTCTAATATTGCAAAATAACGCCCTCATTAGAGGCATAGTTTGAATTGTATAATGCTCATAACATTTCGGCCAACATGTTGGACTTTGACAAAGAGCCTTCGAGTTTCCGAATGTTAAAATCTAACAATGTACTTAATACCGGTTTCTAATCACTCGTTATACAACGTCTATTTTTAATACCTAATTGATATTCAATAATGAGAGACCACCAAGCTCCGCTGGCGCAATAAATCACCCGTCAAGGAAAAGGCCGCGTCGCTGGTTGACTTGTTAAGTTACTAGCTACTTTGCATCCAAGAATACGAGGACACATCGATCTTGCTTAACAAACGGCCTATAACGGTATTGAAAAATAATTTGATTAATTATATTTAAGATGTTTTCAAATAGAGCGATGTTGCACATATGTTTTATTCGAGTATTTATATACTACATCGGTTCTAGGTAATGCATCTCGTACAGACCATGTAAGCCAAAACTAGGCGGAGCGTTACGTTTTCACGGCTAAACCACTAAGTAAAGCAATTTGAATGAATTTCGGTATAGAGATAGATTGGATCCTGGAGAAGGACGTAGGTTACTTTTTGTCACGATATCTGACATACATGCGGGGTAAAGATAGTTTAATTTAAAACTAAACAGATATTTATTGGAGACAAATTTTATCTAGGTACAGATCTATATTATAGTAGAGTTGTGGAAAGAATGGAATAGGGCATCTCCGCAGTTATACAACCGGAAAATGTTGTAAAAACCATCTCACTTTGTAAAAACAAAAAGGCATTCTGATATTATAATATGATATAATAAAAACCATAAGTAAAAACTTGGTTATATGTTCTTTACAAGCCAATAACCTACTCCATAAATATATTTTGATTTGTCCACATTCGACCTACAGCTGTGCAAATATGTCAAAAAATTGTACTTATCTAATACTGAATCACCGTACAAGTAGATATGTCACGTTAAGGATAAAATCGTTTTCCTTACTATTCGATGTTCATTTTCAATACGTACATACCTTCGCTTGATCTAGATGGCTGTTATTTATTTCATACTTGACAGGTTTTACGACATGACTTATTTATAACAGTGATACTTTATCGAGGAGACCTTATTCAGATCATGAATATTGTTCTGTATATGTAAATTACAATATTCTAAAAATATAAATCTTATTGGTTTCCTAGATGTTGTACGTAAAATAATGTTATTTGCTTGCTTTCAATCGAGTACATAAAGTTGCAGCCGCGATGAAGTTTTGACGTCAGAGAAAGCTGTTCAATGTTTGAACGAATGTCTGAACAGTGCGTCATGCAACTCTTCTTTTAATAGACTTGTGTTTACGACTAAATAGTTTTATAGCTAAGGCTTTGGTGTCGAAGTGTGGCTAAGTCACCTCCGACGGCGAGTGGCGAAGCCACTGCACGCATACATATGTCCTGCTTACCAAGTGCATTGCAACAACACCGTGATATGTACGATTAATGCTCTATTTATTTGCGCAGCCTTGCCAGCGTCCATTTTGTACTGTTAATATTCAATATTATTAATATATAATATTCTTTAGAAGTGTGTTACTGATCATATCCGAGAAACGTTCATATAAATCACGGAGGATAAAGAGCGGGTCATTAAGACAAACATCTTTATTATAATCTTAATTAAAATAAATCTAATTCTAATTACTTAATACATATTTTCCAGAGTGTAGTTAATTAATTGTATGAGCACCGAGGCGCGACGTCCGGCACGTATCGCGGTGTGTACTGTGAATGGCTCGGCTGGCTGAAAACCGCGGATTGTCAGCGCAGGCGCCTCTGGCGCCATATTTCCGGCATGTAGCGGAAGTCAATTGCAACTGTCGTTCGTTATGCACTAGTAGCCTTGTTGGACTGTATCAGTTTACCGGCTTCAAGTTGCACCGGCTACTGGTAACAAAACTAATAATAATTTGAGAATTACGTAATTTCTTTGTGTTACTCTACCTTAACTGATGTTGTTATACATAATTGTTTCTAATAGTTTTATTAAAATTACAAGCAGTATTTTACTCCAGTGTACTTGATTTAAAAACAAAAAATCAAGTACTGTTGTGTACAGTTTCTCAGAAGATGTTTGGCCCCATTAAATTTCAAAACAAATTCTTTGTTAGCGGTTGGATGACGCATACGCAGTCAACACACGCTCGTCAAAAGAGTAATCCGTGTGATGCTAGGGCGCCATTGTTTGACTATGTACCTACCCTAGATCTAATAACTAAATCAAATTAGACTTCTTTAGAATTTAGGCCCTTTTAACTAACGTCCCCTAAACTTAAGGGGCCACTGAGGGGGCAACAACGAAATTTTCACTAATGGTTACCCAACTCTCTAGAGTTAGGTAAACATTAGTGAAATTTTCGTTTTAACCAAGCTTTAGAGGGCACCTAAGTGCTTGGATCTATATTAAAATTAGTCTACCTATGTTAGGGGGCTTCTTGTAAGGAGTGTTTAAGTATTGTTGGTGAAAACGGGAATTAGAAAACTGATTGGAATAATTTTGTAATAAATTACAAGATTAAGGGACACCGCAGACTAGCTACTTTTAGCATCGGCGATCGGCAACTAGTCGCTTTTTAGAAGCTAAATACGGCGACCGAACGCTCTACACCGCACACTTAAAAACGCCAAACGCGGCGATCGAGTCGCTTTTTAGAAACGCGACACAGCAGCTGAACGCTACTCTCCGCACTATTTCGGATGCCGGTAGCAGCGACTTGGCTTCTGAGCAGTCGCTAAAACGCGCGTTTCCGATACCGCGATCGAACGCAGGAAGTCGCTAAAACGCGATGCAGCATCGATGCAGTCGCCAAATCGCCGATCGCCGATGCAAAAAGTAGCTAGTATGCGGTGGCCCTTAGTGAAAAATTCAACTAAATACGAATAATTTATTGTCCTATTCAGAATTTAGATATCATTCCTAAGTGTGTACACGAATGTGATTTGTTCAAGCAAAATATTCTAACCTCTCAGTTGTAATCAATTAGGAATGCTTTATAATCCGATTGTTTAATTAACGGCCGTTGCAAATGGCGCTTGATTTGTTGTGGGTTGTTGCGTTTAGTTAGATACGGGTCGAGTTTTTATCATTCATTCATTGGTTAGCGTCGAGATTGTAGACAGCGGAGATAATACACCGTGCCTGGATTTACAATTAAAGTTTTTACAGAGATTTCTTTGTATAATATTAGATAGCGAAACAAATGGAATTGACAAAGAAAGTATCTAGTTTATAAATAAAAACGAAAGCATGAACACATACTTTGGGCATGCATTTGAGAAAATGCCTTATTCCCTTGATTATAATGTCTCTATTGGAATACGCAAATCGTTTTTTTTTTATTGAAGCCTGGTTTTTTTCTATCGGTCAGGCCTCCGGTCTTATATCACCGAAAGAGGGCATCACGAATGTTGTCATTTTTGATTGGTCTTTTGTACAAGGTGGTGTTTGTTAGTAAAAGTTTTTTTTATGTATGTAAATGAATACAATATAATGTAGGTACTTCTTGTATCTAAAAAGATTTAAATTAGAACAGCAATGAGGTCGAAATTGATCTAAGATAGGTACGATTACATAGTGACTTCTAACTAAAACTAATGAAACTATAATAAAAACAAAATTGGAGTGTCTGTTTGTAATATTAAAATAACCGCTTTTTACTAAATGTGCATTTACACGGTATATATGCCAAAACATTTTTTTCAATTTTTGTCTGTCTGTTCCGGGTAATCTCTTGAACGGCTGGACCGATTTCGACGGAACTTTCACTGGCAGATAGCTGATTATACATATAAGGACTTAGGCTAGTTTTTATAGACTAGCTTCGCCACGCGGCGTTGTCCTAGATTACAACAACAAACGCGGGTAACACCGCAGGTCTCAGCTAGTTTTAAATAAATATTTATTAAGTTAACAAGAAAACATGCATAGAGACAGCAGGTGCACTACACGACATCTGTCTCGAGTGGTACCCCTATTGACAAATGTATAATGGACTACGAATAAAAAGCTTTAGTTGTAACATCCCGAGGGCCTTACAGACCCTAAAAGAAACTTTGCCACGTGAAAACATATCTTGTTCCAACAGAATAAAGATTAAAGTTTAACGCAGGTGTCGTTATCAAATGATTGTTGGTAGTGTCTAGTATTTTGGCGCCAGACAACTGTTAAACAGACTCAACTACCCTCCGTCTGCCATGAGCAATAACGTTAATTATACTTCGACATGCGACTGGGTTTTTTTTGGATCATGACATCAGCTTATCTAATAAGGGTACAGAGCAGTAAGGACCGACTTCTTTAGTGGTTAATTTTCTTTTTTAAAGAAACTCGAAATCAACCTTAAATACAAAGGTCTCTATTGGCTGCTAGGGCGTAACTCAAAGCTATCCATAGATAATAAACTTCTCATATACAAGTCCATCTTGAAACCTATATGGACATTTGGCGTGCAGTTGTGGGGCTCCGCAAGCGCCTCCAACATAATGATTATGCAGAGAGTACAAAACTACATCTTAAAACAGATATCGAATGCGCCTTGGTTTATAAGAGCACCAGTGGTCCATGAAATCTTGGACATACCAATGATCAAGAACGAAATAGAAGTCAGCAAAGTCAACTACAAGTTGAGGCTAGCAAAGCACCCGAACCAACTAGCGGGACAGCTCACAATCCCTGAAACCATCCGTCGGCTTAAAAAGCGGCGGGATATATTTGACGATTAGGTTCGATAGAATCTAGGCACATATAAGGAAAGGGTGGGCTCCGCTGGGAACCACGCCTTGAACGCCAGCATCACCCACACCTCATCTGCTTATAGTCATGTGACTGATCGCAAGATTTAAAGAGAAAAAAAAAAAAAAAAAAAAAGAAACTCGAAACAAATATTTGTAAATTATACAATCATCCGAGATTTGAGTGTCCCCTAAAATTAAGAGCAGGTCTACCGTAAAGTAGAACTACGAGTCTATGAGTAGGTCTGACGAACAGAAGCAGGCGGTCTTGTGCTTTACCGATCGTAATCTCACCGTACGACTTTGCTTTGACGGTCGTTTGCTTACCTGGAATGAAAAAAAAAACACTTAGAAATATCGCCTTAGAAGAATTTAGTTGTAACTAATTGTAAGTGCCACCTAAGAAAAATTAAATACGATAATAGTTATAACTATCTTTTAAGCCTAAGATGCACAAATATTATGCATTTTTGCTTGTTGTTGTACTTTACAATCAATTTTTTGCTGTAACTTTATTTTTTTACCACAAAGTTTTTATATAAAGATCTCAAGTTCTGTCACAAATTCAAGTGTACGAAGTGTTCTTTTGTGATTCTATAAATAGTATGAGTGTACTACATATTTTCATAAATCTCTCGCGATAGCGAATATTGTAAGGATCGCCTTTATCTAGTAATTTGAAAAAAAAAACGTTTACTTTGCTTTGGAAACCGTATTTGAAAAACATTTCAAGTGTTCATAAATAAAAGCCCTATATCTGGTTACCTTCACCTATTTTTGCAGCAAACTAAACTTTAAAAACTCAAACCTCAGCACTTGAATACCATAAACCCAGCCACTTCAAGTTCCATTCCAAATTCAAAGTTACAAAAAGCGAACATATGGCGGCGCGCCGAGCCGGGCGCCATCGCGCCAGTGCAGTGATGTCATGGGAATCCACCCGTGAATTACTAATGAGTCGCCGTGCTATGTATTGTAGTGTCTTCTGCCCTTAATTGCATGCAACGGGACTGCAAGCTTTCTAGGAGAGCGCTTTCAACGATCTACGACTACATTCATTATTTATTACTATACTTTTGCCTACTTACTGTAGTAATGATATTTTAAAGGCTTCAATAATCAACAATAATTCACAAAACATTTCGAACAAATAGGGTGTCTGTAAAAAAATCTGAATAATGTACAACTACACGATACAGTCACTGTCGCATTATTATACCAGAAGTAAGGAGAACGGGGATAATAGTTTTTTGACCAGCCAAATAAATGTTCGTTGGAGGAGGTGTAAGAAAAAAGAAAAACTCGTAAAGGTATGGATTTTTTATTGAAGTTGAATTCAGGTACCCACTAGGGAAAAATTTAAATATCTATTTTGGGATATGAATATGCACCCAATTACAGGGCGAAGCAAGGCACACAGGGAAACCTAAAGAGTTACGAGTACCTAGTAGACAATATACTCTTAATAAGCAAGTGCCCTCCAATTCAAGGATAAGTATTAAGTAGAAAAATATAAGGCCTGCACGGTTATATCTAAAATTAAAACAATGGCAAGAAAGAACAATCAAACTAGTATATCTCAAGCAGTTTTTTACGTTCTGTTTACTTCTATGCATTTTACGCTTTCACCGTAATGAACGAGTCGGAACAATGACTGTGACTAATCTTCTATTGTGTCACAAATTCTCTAGTTGGGTAAACATTCAATACTGCGTTGACACCTACCCTCGTGGAATTCAGGAGAAGGACTAGTTCATCTGTAGTGACTACCTTGTAGGTCTAGTGGTTAGCGTATGTGGCTGCTGATCAAGAGGAATGAAACACCAAAACTTCGAAATAAATATTTGGAGATATATAAATATTTGGTCCGACCAAAGTTCAACCACTAATACGACAAGGCAGTTGTTTAAATGTACTTTCTTTCCCAGAGAGGTGTTTACAAGGAAAGAGGTTACAGTAATGGATAATTATAGATTGCGGTGATAATGATAATATTCTAGTACTTAGTATTTTTAACTTTTTTACTTACAAGATGTAAGTAAAATTACAACATAGGCAGGCCTAGGCCATTTAACATTTGTCCTGTTTATTTAAGGTTTTATTTTTTCACCAATGTTGCCAATAGATAATATTTTTTTTCTTAGTAAAACATGTATGTTTATTAGTCACAAAAGTAGATTGGTATCGCAAATACCTAATATTCGCTTCGCTAATTCTGTCATACAAGTATGTTACATGGCGCCTGTCTCACAGCCGATCACTGATATGATAGCTTATCGATTCGTGACGTCACACTTTCAATTCCTGATGATTCCAAATAACTTAGCATTAATTTTAGATTATGTAGGAAAGTAGTAGTTTGGAACTGCCAACAAATGTTATAGATCTATGTGATCCCTATTTAGAGAATGGAACCGTCATTCTTCTTTCGATAGTGCTTTAGGAACATGATTAGAGATATAACAAATTCTGTTTGGACAAAAATAAAAAAACTTAAATTATGATAGATGAGACAAGTGATTGTTTTGGGAAACAAAAAATAAATAAAAAATTAACATTCGGGAACAAACCGATTCACTGTTTGGATTGTTGACAAGCAGCTTATTCGGTACAAGACCGAAAAGGCTGCTAGTACGATGGACCCTCATACACTAACACACGATTGTAAGGAAGAAAAAAAACGAGAAAGTAATCCGAGGCGTAAGAGTAATCTCTTTTCCATCAAAGGGCCTCACCCTTAAAACATACTTTTAGTACACAATTCGATGATTAATAACAATTATTTATTCAGTTATAGTTGATAGGTGTGATAATATTTACCCATTGATGGTAGGTAATGATGTATTAGATTAGGTATAGGTAGGTGAGTTCGAACACGAGACAAGGCTTAACGGCGGGCGCCTGGCGCCATCGGTGCCTCACATCGAATGACGTTCACTTATCGGCATAGCAACTGACAATTATTATCACTTTGAAAATCGAATGCGGTGTCAGAGAGTAGAGACAAGAGTGTCATATAAGTAGGTCGCGCTTTAAACCTCAATTCTGTGATCTTTTTTTACAGCTAAATGTGAAGACACTACGTCAATTTTAAAATCATTCAGTCTTCTGATATTATAGGTATAAATTACGTTATCATAATAATATTATAAACACAGTGGATAAATATTAATTTATCAGTCAATTTCAATCAAGATTACTAGCGAAGAATAGTTCTATTAACTAGATAAGAAGTATGTGGGTGCATGAGCTCTAAACTGCAATGCTACTATGGCCGATTGTGGAACAAAAGGTTATCTTTATAACTTCAGCAATATCTCGGTGTGGCAGGTTGGCTTCATTTGTGCCGTATAGACATAATAATACGCATACATACAAATAATAGATGTAAATATTTTTAACTATAGAACGTGCACAGAACAGCCATACTGTCCTTCAAGCACTGGCACAATAGAAACAAAATACGCACGAAAAACAAACCTCCTTGGCAGTCATATAAAAAATGTCATTGTACTCGTATTCAAATTAACAATTGAAATAACAGTTAGTAAATAATTGACTTCAAAAATAGGCGACGATTCTCCATTCGGTATTTCTTATATCTTATTCACCTTCGATATTGTTTTGTTCGTTATTTACTTGTAAATCGATTTGGAAAATTATTTTTTTGTATTTTTCAGGGTTTAAATTTCGTTTTGTTCTTCATAATGATGCACGCTATTCCTCACTAGATACTAGACGAAGTACTTACTTTAAGGTTTTCATATTTTGAATTGTAAATTTAATAAGATTTTTTTAGTTTTTATAACGATTTTTATATTTTAGTAGGTCTTTTCCTGCGGCTCCGCCCGGGTATATGTTGATTTTTGCGACAAAAAGTAGCCTGTCCTTTTTCAAGGTTCAATCTAACTAACAAAAATAAATAGATCTATATGACAAAATTTATACAAATGGGTTTGTTGTTTAGCCCTGAATGCGTAACAGACACACAGACAGTTACTTTAGAATGTATGCTATTAGTACCTATGGATTTGCAAAAAGACAGGTTTCTTGTAAATTGAGAAGGATCTTTACTAATTGTTTATTAAGATACGTTTGCACTTATTTATTAATATAATATATTTAGCATAATGCATAAATAATTTTAAAAGGTGCATTTTAGGGTCCCATCATAGTTTTATAACAAACCAGCGAAGTCCTGCGGTTGTTGCGGTAGCTTTACAACAACTTCAGGTAACGCCGCGGGGCGAAGTTGGTCCAATAAGGGCTAAGTTACTACGTATGTCCTCAGCTATCGGTCAGTGAAAGTCCTGTCAAATATGGTCTATCCGTTCCAGAGTTTAGCCATTAGATTAGAACTTTATAATATTAACAACTCTTTCTTGCAGAATCAAATTGTAGTCTCTGCTCCAAGGGTTACAGCTTAAAGTAAATCGCGTACATGTGGTACCAATTGGGTGATCAAAAGCAAGTAGGTACTTATAGTATTTTTTAACTAACTTGTAGATAATGTCTAGCTGTGTTGATGAAAATTTATAATCTGTATGCAAAATAGATATAGACTACATTTTATATAATATACTAGCTTTTGCCCGCGGCTCCGCCCGCGGAGTGTAATTCCGATATGTAAGCTATATTAAGTATTGTGAAGTTTCATCAAAATCCATTCAGTAGTTTTACATACATACTCACAAACTTTTGCGTATGTAATATTAATGGGATTTTGTCATACTTCTTCCATTAATTACAATAAAAATAAAGTTAAGTCGTCTTACCGGTCAATCCAAGGTCTGCAGATTCTGACGATGCTTCTGTAGAAGCACCCGACAATTGGTAAATAACCAAAAGGAAACACACACAAAAATTAATAACCGCCATTGCCGTCTCAATAAGAACTAAATACAATTAATAAACACTATTCAGTCACCATAACTAACACGCTAAACCATTCCATAGGGCGTTCATCAGCCCGCAGTCATCACCGGAATATCCACAGTACAAACTAAAAATATCACATATGTCACTAATATATAATCACAGTTATTATTATTCTCATTTAAATTTGTCACATCAATGTTTTCTGTCGAATATAAACTTTGTTGTTGTACTACACGTGAATTGTGATAAAATAAAGTACGCGATCACAAACGTTCAACACATCAACACAAACCGGGCGCTATGACGGTCAAAGCTCGACTGATGAACTAACAAAATGAAAGGAGCGGCAGCGTGCGCGATGAGCGAGTAAACGAATAGCTCGTCACCAAGTAGTGATGGAGGATAAAAACTCAATGTGAATGTCGATACTTTGGAATATTAATTTACTTTCTTAATACAAACATATTCGTGTTCTGTCATAGTGTATGCATTAAGAAAAATTACTAAAGGCATATATGTAAAAGTGTACCCAAGTAACATAGATTCCTCTTTTTAAATTAAATAACGGTAGCGCAAGTAATACATAAATGGTCCGTGGCTTATCTGCTGATAAGTCATTAACGGCGCAAATACAATGCTATACATTCTGAAAGACTTGATTCCATATTAAGTATTAACTAATAGACTATTACGTGAAAAAACGTTACATAAAAAAATGTGAGCCGTCACGGGACGCCTGGCAGATGTGAAACATCGCCATTATTTTGTAAAAGTAATATGCAGAAAAGAACATATTGTAATAGGAACTAAATATGTCATAATGATAAAATAAAATATTACTAATTATTAAAATAGTAGTCTATATGCAGTAGTGTGTACACCGTACACACTACTGCATATAGACTGTATATATATACCATCGTATAGCGTGCCGTGGCGACGCGTCGCCAATCGCCAGGCCAGAAATCTATTTTACGTGCGCCTATAGACGTTTCACATAGGTACGTGCGCCTATAGATGTTTCACATCAAAAAGACAACGACAGTTATCTTTTTATGGTAAACGAGACCCTTAAAATTTGACTAATTTACATTTTAATTATTACACATAATATATGTCAACATTTATTGATTTCATCTACATTTAATCAACTTCATTTTTGAGAAATTTAAAGTAGGTACCAGTCGATATTGAGACACAATGTTATGCCACATCACTAAAGTCTATCATAAGAAAGCGAGTGTATCTGTAAAGTCATTTGTATTTGTTGCAGTTTGAACCATGTTGCTTGGAAATACGGTTATATTCTTATTAACAACTTATAGATATAGAGTTGAAAATAATTACTGGCGCCACTTTTTGCATCAGGATGCGTGCGGCGGCGCTAGTAGCCATGCGGTGCACATTCTTTGTGTTTATTCAAAGAAAAAAGCACTCAGTTGCGAGTTGCGACCTAAAATTTATGTGACAAAAAGTTTGTCTAATATTTAAGTTACGTTACAGTCCCTACAGAAATGGAATGCAGAAAAAAGTTTTGCTATTTTCAGTGTTGGTTGGGTACAATCCTATCCTATACCATCATTAAATATCTGCAAACAAAATTGAAGCGTCCCTTTGTAATTTCAAATTAACAGCTTCTCAGTAAATGCATAAAAAGATAAATATGGCACTTATTAAAAAAAAATGTCTGTTTGTTTGTTCTATTTGCTCCGCCTTAACTCGGGAACGGCTGTACCGATTTTGATGGGTCATTCACTGCCAGATAGCTGATTATAAAAGGAGTAACTTAGGTACTTTTGTTTTATACTAGTTTTGCCAAGCGGTGCTACGCGTACAACGAACCTTACAAGTATGTCAACGATTTTTTTGTGAACAGTACAAAATAGAGAATATTTTCATTTTCGAAAAGATATATATATTATATTTATACCCATAATAAGTATATCTACTTACAGCAGATATTTAGTTTGGCTGTATTTTTACAGCCATTTTTAGGGTTCCGTAGCCAAATGGCAAAAAACGGAACCCTTATAGATTCGTCAAGTCTGTCTGTCTGTCTGTCTGTCTGTCCGTCCGTATGTCACAGCCAATTATTTCCGAAACTATAAGAGCTATACTGTTGAAATTTTGTCAGACGATGTATTCTGTGAACCGCATTAAGATTATTACATAAAAATAGAAAAAAAACAATACATTTTGGGGGTCCCCATACATGGAACTGAAACTCAAAAATTTTTTTTTCATTAAACCTATCCGTGTCTATCTATGGATAGGTGTTCAAAAATGATGTTGAGGTTTCTAATATCATTTTTTTCTAAACTGAATAGTTTGCGCGAGAGACACTTCCAAAGTGGAAAAATGTGTGTCCCCCCCCCCCCCCTCTAACTTCTAAAATAAGAGAGTGATAAAACTAAAAAAAAAATATGTTGTACATTACCATGCAAACTAACAACGAAAATTGGTTTGAACGAGATCTAGTGAGTAGTTTTCTTTTAATACGTCATAAATCGTAACACGCAATTTACCTTTCATCCAATCAATACACTAGTATAAAAACATCGATAAAAGTTACAACGAACTACAAGAACTTTTATATGATGTTACTTGCTGATACGGAACCCTTCATGGGCGAGTCCGACTCGCACTTGGCCGCTTTTTTTATAACTTGTCTGTACTCAATAGGCAGGTCCAGTAACCAGACTCCTGACAATCATATTATGTATTGATGTAGCTGCGTAGCAACGAAAACAAAATCTTCATATTAGTTGATATACCTACCTCGTTTTTAATTTTCAATCAACAACGCACTGTAATCTATTTAATTCATATAATTCATTTAAGTCACATGTCATCATAAGCCATAAATATCACTAATAATAACCTGTGCACACAATCAAAAAAACTGTGGACGCATTAAAAAAGTAACGCCAAGTAGCCTATTTTTTTTTTTTTTTTTTACGTGTAGAAATCCCCGCGGACCGTCACCCCGTCGGGGGTTACGGCGGGGTGGTGTGTCGGACTCGAACCGACTAAAACCACACGGTGTGACCCTCTCTGCGCCTTTGTATTGGAAGGAGTCCAGGGAGGGGATTTCCTTCTGGACTCCAACCGGCGCCTGCCCGCACTGTTGCGGGCACCACCTCCATCGTGTACTCTCTAATTGGGCAACGTCCGGTCACACGCGGACGCCGCCCCCTCGCGGTTGGCCTCTACTGCGGACGGACGGGAAACCCGTCCCGCCCATCCGCGGCCACTCTCAGGGCGGCATGAGACGCAGGTATGCGCGCCTCCGCCGCCCGGGGCGCCGGCGGCGGATCGGGTCCGATTGGATGGAATCCTCCCGGGCCTTCTCCGCCACCTCCTTCTGCAAGATTACGTCCTCGCAGAAGGTTGCGACCGCGGTAAAACAACTGTCGCTGCCGGCCATCGATCTAACGCCAAGTAGCCTAAAGCCAAGTCCACATGAGACGAAAAAAAAATGAAAAGAATGCTGCCTTTGTTCGAGTCAATCTGAGTGCGTACCAATACGAAATGTAAAGCACTTGCACTAGGGTTGCTATCTCTAATAAACAAAAAATGTTTTCTAATTAGTCTGATTTTTAGGGCTCTGTAGTTCACGTCTTGGAACCTTCATATTCGTCATGTCCGTCCGACTTGGCTTCCAAACTGTTAGTACTAGAAAGATTAAACTCTGTGTTTCTATCGCGTAACAAAGTGCTAAATTAAAATAAAAAAATATTACCTCTCCTATGCGTAGTGGGGATGATTCTCTTTTCGCGTCCTCGTCGACCCCATCGTTTATCATTAGAGGTCTCTGAAACATTGAAAGTTTGCTAATACGATTTTTTATGAAGGTATTCAAATTTAAAGTTGTTGTTGTTTAAAGTTGATATAGTCTCTAAAAGTCGATGGTGATCCATGTGATAAACTATTTATTGCAAATTATGGAAGTCGATTTCTTCATAATTATACTAAAATGTATGAAACTTTTGTCATAAAAGATTATAACTTTTAGTAAAAGAGTTCTGAATTTAATTTTTTCGTATTCTGTTGCAGAAATTGCTCATTGATATTAATATTAAATAAATATAAAAAAATATTTTTAAAATTTTAAAAATCAGAACTAATGTAGATGCTACGCTGATTTTAGAAGGAATGGGCCGGCTCGACCGGGCAGTACTACCCTCATACAGAAGACCATCTGCAAATGACAGCATTCGTGCAGTCTTGTTTCATTGGTGAGTGCAAAACCAAAGCTCCAAAGATGCAGAAGCATCTCTCTAAGCCGCCATATTGTGAGCCACCATGATGCACTGTCTGTACTTACATTTTTAATTTTAGTTATGCTTTCCATCGAGCATCAAATCTGTGGTGACACTCTATATTCTTAAGGATACGAGTATATTAATCAATATCATTAGATATTATGAAACCGGGAAATTCCCATGTTTCGGCATATATAGGCTGGCTCGCCCAAATAAAACACCTAAATTCCGAAACAAATTTAATATGTGTAGATCACACAAAAATTTGGTCCGAGTTGTAAATCTAAACCGAGACCTTAAGCAGTACCTACTCGCATGTATACGCAATGCGCTACTAAGGCAATAAATTTTTTGTATTTCTTTTAACTAAACCAAAATGGTGACTTGTGTTCAAACACCTCTATACCCTAATTCTAAGCGAAGTCAGAAAGGACGTCAATATACTCGAAACTGTTAAATTGCAGTAGTCTATAGCCGATTGTATTCATTAACCATCTTATAGCCTATCAGACTATTCGCGACCTCTATCATTCTAAAGTGCCGTTTAAAGTACCAAGTTGACGTTATCGAAAACCAGGCAAATGTATGGGAATGACATCATCTCAACACTAAATCATGTGGTCAAAACAAAATATTGGCCAATGATACAAGGCAATAAATGCGTAGGCGACTGTAGAAAGAAAATCTTGGCTAAGGGCCTTTAAAATTTTTTTAGCCTGCCCAAGTGACTCCATTCTGCCTGATGAAAAGCTTCAGAAGAATTTAAGAATAGTGGTCACCATACTCCATATCCTAGCATACCATAATCTAGCAGCCCATGATCACTGTATATGTATTTGTTATGTCGGAAACGGCTCTAAAATGAGGTATTTGGCGGCTTTTATATAAATAAATATATGTACAAGTATTCCTCTTTTAAATTTACTAGATATAAGAATGAGCGTGAGTCATTATGCTGTGAGTAAATATTGAGTAAATCGGTGTGTTATTAAAACCTAGATTGTGCCTTAAGTACTTTAGATTTACAGGTATTAAGTAGATTACGGCGCAAAGCTATTTATGTACCTACATTTATATGTAAAAAAACCTGGTATACATTTGCCAAGGCCTATAGGTATAAACATTCTTCGTACGAATTCTTAAAAATTTAGCTACCAGAGGAGATATCCTATCATATCCTGCTATTCTACTTCCTATCTTATGCTTTCAGTAATAAAGTTTTTCATCATAATAAAACATAGGCGACTATTAATTGCGATTACCGACCAACACACGGACGGCCAGAGTCTATTTTGTTGATAAGTCCTTAAAAAAATTGTTGCATGCTGTTGCATGTTGATTTGTCTGTGTTATGGTATTGTCAGCTTAAGTCGTAAAATCCCAAGGAAATGTACTCGAAGCTAATTAACTTGTATTGAATTTCCATTTATTTTGTAAAACAATTTTGATCATGTAAATTAATTAGACAACCGTTGCTGTGAACGTGTTCTTGAGTGGAGACCGCGTCTAGGCAAACGTTGTGTGTCCTACACAACGTTTGCCAGTGCCAGTGGTAATGGTTTCCATTCCCAACTAGGACAGATCTTTGTGTGATAAACACGATCATTTGTACTGAGCCTGGTGGATGTAATCTATCTATAAATGTATGTTTCGATAGATAGATTACATCCAGGATGACTGCCTCGTTGGTCTAGTGGTGGTTGGCGTATACGACTGCTGATCAAGAGGTCTCGGGTTCGATTCCCAGGTCGGACCAAATATTATTTGTGTGATTCACAAATATTTGTTTAGGAGTTTGGGTGTTTTCTATGTATAATAAGTATATATTTAAAAAAAAAGTATGTTCATGTATTTATATTAGTTGTCTAGTACCCATAATACAAGCTTTGCTTAGTTTGGGACTAGATTGCGTTGTGTGTATCTTACATATATATCTCTATATACATATATCTCCGAAATATTTATTTATAAATTTTATTCATGTGTGTATATAAATATGTAGTTATTTCTTTAAAGCATGTTCTATGTATTGATTAAATCTTTAGTCTTAATAGATTCGATTGATCGATTAGAATTCGAATATAATATTTAATAGGCAGGCACATTTTCAACATCAAAACTCAGTTCTAAAAATACATATGGAATATAATCAGCAAGGGAGCTCTTTTAACGTTAATTCCTGAAGCTAAAATCAATTTCGACTTCCTCATCACACAAAATCATTCGATTACCATTCTTATGGTTAATCATTGAAAGTACACTTTATTATTTTACTGACCTGTATAGTTTACTCCATAGAAAAATTCATATGAAACATGTCACAACTTGTAGTAGTCGATAAGAAAAGAAGTTACTTGAATACGAGTGACTCATTTAGTTCTTCTTAAAAACAACTTTAAAAGCGATTTTAAATAATAACAGAGTACTTATCAGGGTCTTATGACTCATGCTACTTCTATTGAAAAAAGGACTAGAAAAAAAACCGCTACAGTTATTATTTATGCCGCACTAAGACCATAAAACTTCATAATTTGAATACTCTTCTTTTAAATACACTCGTATCTGACATTCTTTCCTAGCGCCACTTGTACAAAATTCTAAAACAATAGCATTTTCATTCCTTCCATTCCCTAAAGACCACCTTTTCGAAAGGCCATAAGAATAGCGATTGGTACCATTTGCGTTATTGTGCACTATGCAGTTTTTGAAGCATCAAAATATTCAGAGATATGTAATATTTTTATTTGAGTGTGTTTAATGTACTCATTACTCATTTATTAAAATAGTAGAAATTAGGAAAGTAAAGACGTATAATATGGTTATTTATTAATGTTTAAAATCAAGTCTAATTTTGTTTCTTGCTATTAGAATAACATGAAACACATTTTTATAATAATCTTATAATTCAGATATATCATACATATAAGAGTCGACCCCAAATAAACTTGGGAATAAGGCTCGGAAGAATAATTAAGAGTCGACATCTTTATGGATGCCTTTTGTGTTTAGGTAGTAATTCGGTAGTATTTCAGGTAGTAATTCGAGATCGAGATTTGACTTAGCTATTTTTAAATATTATATTGAAGTTTAGTGGATATTTTGTTAGTACTGGACTTTTAAATTTACAACAATGGGACAGTAATAGTTAATTTTAAAATAAGCAAACTTTGGGAGATCATCTAAATATGTAGAAACTTGACTGCTTCGGTGGCGTAATGGTAGCGTATGCGACTTCTGTACTTGACGTCTCAGATCGATTCCCGGGTCGGACCTGGTTTGTGTGATCCGCAAATATTTGTTTTGGAGTTTGGGTGTTTTCTATGTTCAGTATGTATGTATTTACCAAAAAGATGTATGTTTATATATTTATATCAGTTGTTAATTAACCATAATACAAGCTCTGCTTAGTTTAGGACTAGATGGCGTGGTGTGTAAGATGAGATGAGATGAGATGAGATGAGAAGAGAAGAAAGATGTCTGAAATGTTCATATTTAATTTTGATCTTAGTTATTTTGTGTAAAACTTATTAAAGTTGGCAGAATCAAAAACGCTATCGCTTCATCTTCATGTCAACGCGCATTCTCTATGGCCATACAATTTGGCGCCAAGCCCACCTTTATCGAAACGGAGACAGTTAAAAAAACTGCCGCCAAACAAACAATAGTTTATACTTAAGTCGCTTAAAGTTTTTAAGTGCCACGCCGAGATAACTTTAGTATTTGTTCTAAGATGTTGTAAATTGTGTTATTATCAGGACTTCATGACAGATGCAGACAGGCCAGTAAGTTATTTGAGGGCGACGAGATAATTTTGAGTGTCTGGTGTCCGACGTTATAATATTATGTAAATATGTGATTTTAGATCATGTTCTTAAAAGAGTTCGTACGTATAAGGCACTCGACCGAACACCACATATCACTAGCTCAGAAACATACAGGTGTCAAACAAATTCTTGGTTACTTTTTCCGTGTGAAGCGCAAATGTGTTCACAATAGTAGGAGCAATCTCTGTTTACTCAATTTCAAAATAAGATTCCAACTTCCAAACTCCGGTCTGTTATTAATTATTTCTGTAAGCTGAAAAACTCAATACCATGTTTTGGCCTGATCCAGGAATCGAACCCAAGACCTCTTGATCGGTTTTCGCATACGTTAACCTCTAGACTCGAAACCAATGAGACAGCTTAAAAAAGCGGCCAAGTGCGAGTCGGACTCGCCCATGATGTAGTTCCATAGCAGCAAGTAACGTCATATTATAGTTCTTGTAGTTCGTTGTAACTTTGATCGATGTTTTAATATTAATGTATTCATAGAATGAAAGGGAAATTGCGGTTTACGATTTATGACGTATTAAATAAAAACTACTTAATAGATCTCGTTCTAACCAATTTTCGTTGGTAGTTTGCATAGTAATGTACAAAATATATTTTTTTTAGTTTTATCACTCTCTTAATTTAGAAGTTACAGGGGGGGCGGGGGCACATTTTACCACTTTGGAAGTCTCTCTCGCGTAAAGTATTCAGTTTGGAAAAAAATATATTAGAAACCTCAACATCATTTTTGAAGACCTATCCATAGATACCCTACACGTATGGTTTTGATGAAAAAAAATTCTTTGAGTTTCAGTTCTAAGTATCCCCATACCTAAAACTGAAACTCAGAGATTTTTTTTTCAATTCAAACATTTTTTTTTTCATTCAATTCAAAATTCAATTCAAACCCCCAAAATTTATTGTTTTTTTTCTATTTTTGTGTAAAAATATTAATGCGGTTCACAGAATACATCTACTGACTATATTTCAACAGTATAGCTCTTATAGTTTCGGAAAAAAGTGGCTGTGACATACGGACGGACAGATAGACAGAGTTGACGAATCTATAAGGATTCTGTTTTTTGCCATTTGGCTACGGAACCCTAAAAAGTAACGAACTTACAAAGGTTCTGTGCTAGTATAACTCAGTGACATGTGCGTGTTGCACCTGGCTATTGAGACTTATTGCGGCTATATAAAATTACATATCTACACATACATACATACAAATAAATAAAAAGTGTCTGTGTGTAATATCAAATGAACAGTTTTTTTTAATGTAAAATAGTGTATGTGAATTTAATATTTATTTTTATGTAAGTACCGTTACTTACTTAGAAAGCAATTTATACATTTTTTGTCTGTCTGTCTAGCTATGTATGTCTGTATATTATATATATTTAGATCAGTAACCGCAGGTAACACCGCGGGACTCAGATAGTACATATTAAAATGTAAGTTTAATAGATGAGGGGTCTTGGGCATGTTTAGAAAATAATATAAGTTGGATTTTAACTTGTGTTATTTCCTATTCAGCTGTCGATAAGGGCCTTAAGTGCTATAACGGACAAGGCTGTTTTTTTTTATATTAAGCCATCCAAAGTGACTCTACCCTGCCTGATGGAAAGCATGAGCAGAATCCAAGAGTCGGGGCTACCACACTTGCTGCGAATGCAGACAATAATGTATGGCGGCTTAGTGAGATGCTTTTTCACGCCCCGCTTAAAGGATCCGCGATCATAGTGGGAAGGAAACACGTGAGCTGGTAGTGAGTTCCAGTCTTTGACTGCTCGGCATAGGAAAGATGAGCCGAACCGTTTTGTTCTGGTGCGTATTTCTTCCACTCTAAAGCGGTGACATTTGAGTCCAGCACGTGTTGTCCTGTAAAGGAAGGGAGAAGGAGGGATCAGTTGGAAGAGCTCTTCACAACACGCCACAAAGGCGATGTAATGCGGACTGCTCGCCGCTGCAACAGGTCGAGAGCGTCAACCAAGTACTGCGCAGATCCATCGCAGAGGTGAGAACAATACTCCACGCATGAACGAACTTGGGGTCTTGTAGAGAAGACACAGATGTTCTTGCCCAAATGGTTCTTTTGTAAATAATAATATTATATATATATGTAATACCGACACTCTTGTTGTAATACCTTTATTGTAACGTTTTTTTTTGTGTAAATACTCGTGTTTTTATTTTGTGTTACTAAACTCGAAGATAAGTATACAAAATTGATTACTTTATAGTTACGTCAGCCCAAATTATTCCTTAAAAATTAAAACAGATTAAAGGTACAAAGTAAGTACCATGACTTTAATAAATTAATAACGTGTGACTACGACTTTTTAAACATAAATAAATAAATATTTCAGACATCTAACACAACGCCGCACAGTGGGCGGAAACTATCAAAAATACAGGCAGGCGCGAGGCAGTAAATCTAATTCAAATGAAATCATTTTAATAATTATGTCTGCTTTCTTGTAGCACTACGGAAGTGCACATTTTAGGGGTAGAAACCACCCCTATCAACCCCTAAGCTAAGAAATCTTTTGGGTGGAGTCTATGGCTAGAGTCTATGTGTCGATTATTTTGCTTCTTCAGTACAGTTTTCCAGTGTCCTGAAAATATTTTTTCGTACTTTTTCAAAGTAATTTTTTGTAGTAGTTGGGTTTTAGTTTTTAATTTTTTATATAGGTATGCTTAACCCACACAAAAGTGCTCTCTTCTGTGAGTTATGCCTTTTGGCTTGTTACTGTTGCCTGTTTAGGTATAATATGTATAAAACAACAAAAATAACAAAATATTACATACATGTTAGTTAATAATATGTGATTTATTATTATATTATAATATGTAACTTGATTGATTGTTGGTAACCTACTTTCGTCATGTTTTATCCAATAAGCCCATGTATCAATCACATGACAAAACTGTATTAAATTGTTTCCTGTTATGGATAATAAAATAACAATAATAATAAAATAATAAAGCCCAAAATCGATCAAAGTGGTGTGCAACGGGAGAGGCCTTTGTCTATGGCTTATGTATGGGCTGATGATGATGATGATGAATAATAACAAAATTAATCTATAAAGACCGTAACACTAAAACATGATTGTTTTAGTTCATTCAGTCAATGTGTAGTGTGTAGTATGTTCGCTGTAATGCTTATCGCGCTTATCATTAAGTTTAAAACTTGTAGTGACATGTTTATACATGTTCGTATGTATGTTCTTACTTTTGTTTTCGATTTAATGCTATGTAAATGATAAAGGTGCTTTACCGTTGTTGCTTTGACATGATACTTACCAATATAAAATAACGTAGCCAATTGTAAAACGTTACTTTCTTGTTAACTCACTTCACATCTAGCCTGTGCATGTACGACTAGTTTTTAGGGTTCCGTAGTTCATGTTGTATACGTTCACGATGTTTAGAGTCGTCATGTTCTCTGTCTGTCCTCGAATTACCGTCCTAACGGCTAGTGCTAGAAAGATGAGATTTTGAAATGGATATGTGTTTCTATCACAAATGTCGTGAAAGATCTACAGTGAAATCATAATATATATTTTTATTTGGGGTACCTTCCCTACATGTAGAGTGGGGATGACCAATGACACTCCATCATTAGGTAGGTATTTAAAAAAACACTGAGCAGTTGTTAAAACTACTTTTTTTATTTATGGTATATATAATGTGATGGTAGTCCATGTTATGAACTTTAAAGGAAAACCAGAAAGGCTAGGGCTTTGTTGGTTCCGAAGTTATGGAGATTTAACTTGTGAAATATGCTTACTTGGAAAACTTCGTACAAAAATAACGAAATAATAAGTAATCTTAACAATTATTATCTATAGGACATCGCTTGGCATTGTATATGAATACGGAACCCTATGCCCTGACACTGACTGACACGCACTTCCCCGATCATGGAAGAATTACAAGTGCGTTGTTATCCATACTAATATTATAAATACTAAAATAACTCTATCTGTATGATTGTTACGTTTTCACCCCTAAGACAATTTGCATGGTATGCGGTTTAGAGATAGATTAGACCTTGGAGAAGAATATGGACTACTTTAAATTGCGTTAATCGCCATACACGCGGGTCGTGCTGTGCGCAAAAGTAGTAGTTTAGAAACATTTAACTCCATTCACTAAATTAAAAAACCCTGTTGACATGTTCGGGTTTTGTACTCTGATAGCCGTTGATATTGCACTTTTGTCCTGGTTTTCAAATTTTAGAGACGGTAGTCGTACTTAATCGTGTCCATCTACGTCACATTTCGTTTTGACCAATCATGACGTGTTTTCACTTTTCAATTAATATTTTCTGGGTTTAATTAATAACCAAATTTAAAAAAATATGTCAAGTATAATTTAAAGAACTAAAAATAAATATTTGAGAGAAATTTAAATTGTAAACATACTTATTCCCTATTGCGCCTTGTTTCCTTACTTTAAGTTAGCAGATGAGATCTGAGGTGTTGTTTGAGCTGTTTGAGGCCATTCTTTGTGATACTTTCTATCTTATCCCAATTTCTCATATAGAAAAGTATTGATGTTTAGGTAATTTTCGAATTGAGTCATTTTACAAGTAAGTTACATACCTATTTGATTGATGTAAATCAAAAACAGTGTTGGACCTAGAATACTCCCTGAGGGTGAATTTTCAATGGTTCTTAATTTTAAAGTACTTTTTTTTTTGTTCACGGAGTGGAAAAATCCTTTCGGATCTCCGGTCCCTGGGGGAAAGAGGAGACAGGAGTATGTGGTGTTTCCACTATAAAAGACCCGGACCATGTTATTTCAGGTCGCCAGGCCACACAGTCTGGCGAAACTCCCATACAAAAGACGTGATATATGAAACGTGCGCCCTTTCAAGATGGCGGCTATAACCCGTAAAATTACGAAGAACACCGAGTACTCTGGAACTATATCGGGCTACGATTCTTCTTCACATAGATGACAGTCAAAATGGCGACTTTCAAAATGAAAATGGCGATTTTCAAAATGGGTGGTCAAAATTTTGACTGTCATTAGTGTCACTAGCAAGTAAAAGTACTCTGTGTAGTTCTTGCTAAGCGTTTGATAGTTACTTTGTTAAGGTTTTCTAAAGCTATATTTTCGCGTATAAATTGCATAAAAGTGTATTAATAATCATTTAGTTATAAGAAATTTGTTGTCTGGTTGTCGTCGAATGTTTCTAATAAACAAAATGAGAAAAATTACGTGTGAAATTTGTGGTATAAAAACATGCCATGACTGTGAACAAACTGGAACAAACGTCTTTTTTTGGCTAAATTTCCATTAGACAAAGAACGGTAAGTAAAATTAGATATTTATTTCTTTATAGAAGTCAATTCTAGTACAATTAAAGGTTTAGTCAATTTTAATCAAATCAAAATAACTTTAACAAAACATTGCATAGTGAGATCACCCATCAATCGGATTTATCGATATCGATGTTTAGTTATATAAATTACTGGACAAAGTTTTGTTAAGCAGTGAAATGTCTATGCTGATGATGATAATGATTTAGGGAAGTAAAATCAATGTTTTCTCAATTAGTTGGTTTTGTCACTATAAATTTCCTTTCATGTAAAGCTATAATTGGTCGAAAGAGTTTATAAAATATATGGATTTATGATATAATTTTAGCGTATCATAATATTGTATAAAGTTATTTTGTTACATTCTTATAATACAGTAGTTTATGTATTTTTTAAGTAAAAATAACTTCACCCACTTTTTAGGTGCAAACAATGGGTCAAAGTAATAGGGAAAGAAGACTTAGTCTATTTGCCAATTGAAAAAGTGCATAAGTTAAAATATGTTTGTAAAAAGCATTTCCAAAGTAATGATTTCAAGAAGAAAAAAACTCAACTGAAGAAAACTGCTATTCCGAGTCTGAAAATCTCATCTACACCATTATCTGATGAAATTTTAGTTGGATTTCCACTACATACTACTATTAAAAGTCCACCATTGCCAGCTAGAAGAACTGATAATGTTCAGCTCTCATACAGTGGTGAGATATTTATTGATTTGTAAAGCACATCCTGATTTCTCAATAAATTACATAAATTACATCATTATAGCAAAGTAATACTTTGCTATAATGATTTAATTTATGTTTACAGAATTATCCTTAGTCATACAGAAGGAACATAATTACCACCAAGCCTTTTTGTGTGAACCAAGTTAGTTATTTTTTTTATGTCAATATATTTGACATCCTGATTTCTCAATAAATTACTTTGCTATATTAATGTAATTTATATTTACAGAATTATCTTCAGTCATACAGAAGGAACATAATTACCACCAAGCCTTTTTGTGTGAACCAAGTTAGTTATTTTTTTTATGTCAATATATTTGACATCCTGATTTCTCAATAAATTACTTTGCTATATTAATGTAATTTATATTTACAGAATTATCTTCAGTCATACAGAAGGAACATAATTACCACCGAGCCTTTTTGTGTGAACCAAGTTAGTTATTTGTTTTATGTCAATATATTTGACATCCTGATTTCTCAATAAATTACTTTGCTATAATAATGTAATTTATATTTACAGAATTATCTTCAGTCATACAGAAGGAACATAATTACCACCGAGCCTTTTTGTGTGAACCAAGTTAGTTATTTGTTTTATGTCAATATATTTGACATCCTGATTTCTCAATAAATTACTTTGCTATAATGATGTAATTTATGTTTACGAGTTTCAGATAGGAAACGTCTACCCCATCTAGTTCTATAAAAATATTATTGACGTGTGTTTGTAATACCTATCTCTAAAATTAAAACTACCAGTAGTATTGGTAATTGTTTAATTCCTTGTAAATAAATATGATTTAAAACAATCTGAGTTTTAATATTCTTTTATTTATTTATTTCCTCAAAGCCCAAAATTTTGCAATCGATATCGATAATTTTTCGCTAGCCACCATACCACATCACTAGGAATGACATTATGGACATTGTGTTGGCAGCATTGTATGACGCCTTAGTTCCGTAAGGTTGGTATGGTACGTGGACGCACGTTTCATACATCGTCTTTTTCTATGGCAGTCCCGCCTCTTATACGTAGTGTTACATACTCTTTGAGGCCACATACCAGGCTCTATCCCGGGGGAAACCACTTCCTCTCTCCGTTCCGACCTCGTGTTCAGTGCCCCTACTTCTTCCCACGCCGCGGCATTTTATACGTCACCAGAGTTCCCCGTCCTCCGGCGACCCGCGGCCCCGTCACCGATTTCTACCGCCGGCGTCTTCTTCGTTCGGGATCGGCTCTCTCCCGATCCCGTTCAGCGGTCTCTTTCTGGAGCATTACACCTTCACAAAAAGAGACCACTGCGCCCCTGCCCTCCTCACCCGCCAGCATGGCAGCAATTATTGCTGGCGGGTCATTTTAAAGTACCTGATAGTTGGCAAAAAACAGGAAGGTCTCCTGAAACTCTTTCTTTTGTGAAATATTTCGCTAATGATCGGTGCATGTGTGTTTGGAGGTCTTAGCGCCTAGAAAAATTGTCTTAGCAATACACATACCAGTAACTTGATGTTTTCAAAAAGCTTTCAACATGCAATAATGTTTGGTAATGCTTACGATTTTAGCAGACTTTCAAAGTAAGATGCTCAGCCCCGTGTATTTTTAGAATTCCTTAGCCTAAATAGCGAATTCTGATCATAGTTTCGCCATGTTCGTCCACAATGGTCTAGAGTTCTGTAAATTAGCAAATCATGTTTAATAATAAAACAATATTCTGTCGCGCGGCTACCTTTCATTTTACGACTTTTGTAAGAAAATAAAATAAAAGTAATAGCTAACATAACAATAAACTACCAAACCATTTCGATCGACACTCGTTTAACGAAATATGCAAGAAACATGTTTCTACATTTAAGGTACGAAAATAATTTAAATTGAATCTTAATAATGTTCCTTTAAAAATTATATCGTTATGTCAGGATATGCCTAAGTTAACATATTAGACTTAGTCTTTATCTATGACATTGATGTTCTGTAGTACTGGCCATATCAAACCCAAAATATTATTAGTACCTAATTCATTTTTTACGTAAGTTTTTACTAGTAGTAAATTTTTACTAGTTTTTGACCTGCTCACCCCTTAAATAAGAAAAAATAATAAAAACCAATCCTCCCCCATGTTTAATTTATTACCTAGGAATGTAAAAAAAACTACCTCGTTAATCTAGTGGATGGCGTATGCAACTGCTAATCAAGAGGTCTCGGGTTGGAATCCCAGGTCGGACCAAAAAGTGATTTTGGGTTTTTCTTCGGAAAATTCTTAATAGCAGCTCGGAATTTGGAAGTTTGGCGGTGTTTCACGCCCGTGCCTGGAAGAACACATAAAGCCGTCGGTCCCGGTTGTCATGAATATCTATGGCAATCGTTATTGGGAAGTCAGTGACCTGTAAGTTGCTGACAACTAGTTCAACCTTCGAATTTCAGTTCTGCCTTAGGATTGCGGAGGTCAGATGCCAGTCTGGAAAAACTGAAATTCAGGTAATATTGGGAATAAGGGAGAAGAAGAAGCTAAACTTATAAACTTACCCTTGGTTACTTTTGGTGTTTACTTTCAAAAAATTTAAAGAATGTTGATTCTAATTTACTGTCGTATCTTATATTAGCAAACTGAAACACTTGTTGAAGTTTTCTTCTAATAAATGTAAATTGTGTGAATGTTTCAGGCAACAAAGATTGACTGGGATATTACAAATATGTACAATGAAATCGTTTTTTGTTGTTGGTTGGTTGGTTGATTAATCACTCATAAAAGATCAATAATTTAGTTGCTTTTTTCAATCATTTCAGAAATGATGTACAACTATTTCGCCTGCGTACTTGTCACTTTCGTACAAGCAAACAAATGGCCTGATCCGATGAATGATCCATTAATATATATCGCAAACCCTATTGAAGCTAATATGCCCGGACACTGGGTACCTGATAGTATTATGAAAGCTATTTTGGCAGGAGCGACTACATTCGTTAATGTAAAACCTCACACTACAACAAAATACATCACAAGTAAGAATATACCTTGGTTTACGTATAAATTTAAACACAAGTTAAAACAGACGTTAAAAGTAAAATCAACTGTGAAAGGAAGAACCTTTGAAGAGCCTGAACACAAATCGCCTCAGGAGTCAGAAGAACCAAAAAATTCTGGTTCCAGTATAGATTCTGATTCTGAGGTATCTATATCTGAATCAGAATCTATACCAAAACCAGAATCTTCCCCACAACCTGAAACAGAATTTACAGTAAAACCTGAACCAGAATCTACCCTAGAATCTTCAGCAGAACTTGGAAAGGAATCTACAGCTAATCCCGAACAGGAATCTTTAACAGAATCTACACCACAATCTTCACCAGAAATTATACTAAAATCTACAACAGAATTCACACAAAAAAGTATATCAAAATCGACACCAAGATCTACACCAAATATTATACCAAAATTCACCGCAGGATCTACAGTAGAATCTATATCAAGATCTACACAAGAATCGATATCAAGATCTACACCAGAATCTACAACAAAACCTACACTAAAATCTACACTAAAACCTACACAAAAATCAACACTAAAATCTACACTAGAATCTACATCTAAATCTACACCAAGATCTACGCTAAAATCTACATTAAAACCCACATCGAAAGCCATATCAAAATCTAATCTAAAATCTACATCAAAATCTAAAGCAGTATCTACACAAAAATCTTCATCAGAGTCTACACTCAAATCTACACCTAAATCTATACAAAAATCTACATCAAAATATGTACCAAAAACTACATCAAAATCTACACCAAGATCAACACCTAAATTTACACCAGAATTGACTTCAAATTCTACACTAAAATCTACATCAATATCCACACCAAAATATACACTAAAATCTACATCAATATCTACACTAAAATCTACACCAAAACCAACACCTAAATCTACACCAGAATTGACTTCAAATTCTACACTAAAATCAAAATCAATATCCACACCAAAATATACACTAAAATCTACAACAAAATCTACACTAAAATCTACAACAAAATCTACACTAAAATCTACACCAAAACCAACACCTAAATCTACACCAGAATTGACTTCAAATTCTACACTAAAATCTACATCAATATCCACACCAAAACCCACACCAAAATCAACACTAAAATCTACAGAGAAATCTACACTAAAATCAACACTAAAATCTACACCAAAACCGACACTGAAATCTACATCAAAATCTACATCAAAATCTACATTAAAATCTACATCAAAAGCTACATCAAAATCTACATTAAAATCTACATTAAAATCTACACCAAAGCCTACATCAGAATCTTCATCAGAGTCTTCATCAGAATCAGATTCAAGATCTGGTAATTCTAGTTCAGGATCAGAATCTGTGGGATCTAGTTCAGAATCAGAATCTGTAGATTCTAGTTCAGAATCAGAACCGGAACAAAAATCTGTAGTTACAACTCAAAAACTAAGCAAAACTAGTTCTAAAGATTTTAGTTTCAAATCAGGTTCTACAGTGGGACCGAAACAAAAAGTTGTGGTAGCAACAAAAAAACAAAGCGATACTACAATTAAAAATTTAAAAAATGAAACAGAACAAAAGAAAAAAAGGAAGAAACGGAAAAAAAAGAAAAAGAAGAAAAAACGAAAGAAGGGTAAAGAAGAAAAAGAAAGAAAAAAAAGAAAGAAAGGGAAAAAGAATAAAAAAGGAAAAAAGGATAAAGAAGGTAAAAAGAGAAAAACTAAAAAAGAGAGGAAAAAAGAAAAAAACAGGAAAAAAGAAAAAAAGGAAAAAAGGATGAAAAAGAAAACATGAATGTTTAAAATCAAATATTTTTTAAGTGTTATAAGTATTACCTATAACAAATGTTATGATTTACTCATAGCATAGCCGATATCAGCCACGGTAAACGGTGCATATAGTGCACAAGTGTGCGCACACGACAGGTGCATTCTGTTTCCTCAAGCGCACAACCCGATGCGACGGCTATCCGAAATAACCGGGTAGATATCAGGCGCAGAACCGAACGCTTTTACGTGCTCTCCGAGACATGGGGGTTAAGACCCCGGCTTCCAAACTCCGAATAAGATAATAGAAACACTTTATATTTAAATATTATTATATAAAATTGAGCATTTTTTTGTCAGTTATAACGAAAATGTTTCGCAATCCAAGGGCAAATTTAGACAATTTTCACCTAAGATACAAAAGGAGGATTATCATAAGTTTGACCGTTATCAGTATGTGACTGTCTGTGTGATTTTAACTCCTGAATGGACGAACTAAGTTGGATCTTATTTCTTTTTCTAAGTCTAACATAAATCACGTTATTGTAGCTTAAGTATGAAATTTCATCAGATTATGTTACTTCTCTGCTTGCTGTTTATTATCTGCACTCGAGAATGTCCAGGTGATATTTTTCTTTCACAACTTTGTAACTCTCTCATTGCACACTCAGCATACTTTTCTGCATATCATTAACTTAATTTGACGCAGTCGAGTTATTCTAACGATCGCTTTTCTATCAATCTGACTGGCTGGTCATGACATGGCTTTTGTATAAAGAGAACCAGATAGGTGGGAGTATTTTACAAGGTTGCTCCCCATATGTTATCCTGCCGCTCTCGAGTAAATCTCCAAATTCTTGTAGAGCTCGACTATAGTTGGCCCGTCCAACTTTGTCTGGGTCTCCTATTGGTCGTGGTCTCCTATGGACTATCAACCACACAAATATCGTATTAATGTGAACTAGTAGTACCTATGACTAGCATGTTCAACTGATATAATTTGGCACCTTTATAATTATTATTATAGATACTGCAGTGTTTCACAACAAAATTGATTACCCTAGAAATGGTTAAAGTGAGCCCATCTTAGCCTGCTTCGTTGGTCTAGAGCTTAGTGTATGCGACTGCAGATCAAGAGGTCACGGGCTCGATTCTTGGGTCGGGTGTTGTTAGGTTTTTCTTCTAACAGATTCTTCCTGGAGTACTGAAGGTGGCGGTGTTTCGTGCCCGTGCTATGTAGAACACGTTTAGGCGGCGGTCCTAGTTGTCATGTAATTGTGATTGGGAAATCAGTGCCCTCAAATATACAGATAAAAGAAGCAATTTTGTTATTCAGGATTAATGCAAAATTTGAAAGCTCAAAGATTCAACTAGGAAATGACGACATCCACGAGCTACAGTAACAAGTATAAACTGGCTAAATAAGTGTAAGCCATGCTTTAGATATATGACGTTAAATTAATTAATTTTAAGTTCTTAATTTGTTTTTTACAAGTAACATAAATACAGACTACAGTGTTAATATCATATATTTTAATGAATCCTTGAAATTTAATGTACTATCTATTTTTCCAAGATATTTGATTTGATAGCAATTTGAGACAACATTAGGATTACAAACCCTAAGGGAGAACTGAAACTTCCAAACTCCGGGCTGCTATTAGGAATTTCCTAAGAAAAACCCAAAAACACTTTTTGGCCCGACCCGGGATATGAACCCGAGACCTCTTGATTAGTAGTCACTAGACCAACGAGGCAGTAAATATAATAAACAGAAAATTTAAAATATAAGTTAGTATTATGAACTGAAATACAATAATTTTAAAATGAATCAGTTGCTACACTGATCTGGTAACGGCTCCATTGGCCAACTAAACATACTGATTGGATGACTACTCTTGACCAAGACCACCACCGTCCTGCATTAGCCGCGAATCTCTTGTTAACATCGCCAAATTTAAGTTCCTAGGTTGACTCTTGACGAGAAAATCTTCTTAAAGTTTGCAATGGGTCCGTCATAAAAAAAAACTTACTATTATCAAATAATACTTAGAGAATAAATGAGTCAGGCCACGCATAGAATAGGGTTCCGTAGTCATTCATAATGACATCTGGTTTATATAGTATGTCCAATAGATAATTATTATGTTTACTCAGCACTTCGTTAAAAGTAAGTACATTTTACAAGTTAGACCTCTATAACTCCTGAACTAGTCAAGTTATATATGCTATTATGGTTTCCTTCAAAGTTCAGCAAATGTACTACCATTTTTAAATTTTTCAAATTTCTAGAGTGAGCCTTGTAGCTTTTAGAGGGACACCCTGTTTAACAAAAAATACCATTTGAAGTTGAATAGCTCGTAAACGGATACGCCAATCAAAAGAATCTCTTAGTAACCTCTCCATGTTTTAAAAGAACTATCTATTAATAGAAACGATACATTAACACGATGGGATGGACGTGAGAAAAAAGGCATCCCCACTTTACGTGCAGGGGAGGTATTCCAAACATAAAAAAAATCGTGATTTTATTCTAGGACTTTGTCCATATGCAAAGTTTCATCTTTCTAGCACTAACCGTTTGGGCGGTAAGTCGAGGACGGACATGAAAAATCTATAAGGTTCCGAATCATGAACTACGGAACCCTAAAAACATAGATATCTAAATAAAATCCATCTCTTGTAAATATCTTCATGTTGCCTCTATGTGTGAACGTCGTGCTGGTATTGAAGTTGTAATGGTGGTTTTATTTTAAAGGTTTTAATAAGCGCCTAGAACTTATACTTTAGCAATACACAAACCAGGAACTCGATGTTTTCTTTTTAATGCTTTACCTGAGATGGTGTACGTTTTTTACTACGTTTGAGTTCAACCTATCTGCCAGTAGGTGGTATCCGTGGACATTTCCGCACAGACAGAAAAACTGGTACCTCTAATATGTGATTAAATTAGATTTCTTTTTTAAATATCTGAGCCAACCAAAGTGATTCTACTCTGCCTGATGGATAGAAATGTTTGTATTGTTTTATTATTAAATGTATTGAAAACATATCGAAATTTATATAAATTGTTACAAAACATAATTTATTTCTAATACCTTTAAGAGCATCAACTATCCTAAAGCTGATTTTTGATCCCGCATATCAATGAGAATGTTGAATCAATCGTATTGAAAAAAAATATATGTTATAGTTGAGGATCTACCGGAGGTCTTATGAGATATGAAAACAGGATTACTAAAAGAAACGGAATTTTATGTCACATTTAATTTCACTACGAATTTCCGTCGCGTTCGGGCGCTCGTACGGAGAACCCGCGTCCCTTGTTCTAATTTTTTGACAGTAGCTTCCTTAAAAAATATAAGAAAGGTGCGCCTGATTAGTCACCACTTGACGAACTTTAAGTATTTCTGTCAGTTACATAATTAAAACATAAATCTCATGCATTTTTAAACAAATGATTTACCCCAACACCGAAAAACTCTGATATTTATCTTTCATATCTTTAATTTGTAAATATTCACGGTATTAATAAATTGTAGTAAATGATGTGATAAACAATATGCTTCTTTGGTTTCTGTGGTATGTCATTACATATGTAGGGACTGTCGAAATCATAAGTCGTTCATCTGATTCTAGACCTGTTGAATTTGAAATTGTGATACTTTCATTCATACTCATCTGGTCAGATTACCCGAAAATCTTGGGTCTGTTTCAAAGAGAAAGAAGAGGCATAGAGAGTATATTGAATAAAATATTCACACAAAATATTGATCAAATAAGCACACAACATGTTAAAAAAATACTTCTGGATCATAACAAGGGCGTGTTTTAATACTGCAAATGCTAAAAAGGAAGTGTCTTCTTAGCGTAGAATAAAATTAAAAAAAATCCGTTGTTTCGTTTCCGTGGTCACGTTAAGCAGTCGGTCCCGGTTGTTGACATACAATCGAAGAGCTTAGTAGGAGGCTTTTGGGCAGTTTAACAACATCCAACAACAAGATTACGTAGTAACAAATTTGACTTCCCAGTCCCAAATCCGCAATAGGCTGAGATGAGACCCGATTCCATCAGTTTGGCGTAAAATTTTGATGACCTGTTTCACAAAAATTAAAGTGGTAAAAATGTATTTTATCCCTTTATCAGGAAACAATTCATGTCATGGTGACACCGGGTACTTGCTGACATGTAAGTTTCTGTGAATTTAGTAAATCATGTTAAATAATAAAACAATCCCTGTCGCGCAGTTACCTTTATTTTACGACCTTTGATAAATCACTACTTAGTATAAAACAAAGTCGCTTTCTCTGTCCCTTTGTATGCTTAAATCTTTAAAACTACTCAACGGATTTTGATGGGGTTTTCTTTAATAGATACAGTGATTCAAGAGGAAGGTTTTTATGTATAATACATGCATAATATAGTAGATAATAATTTTAGAGGTTTCTAATGTGATGTTTTTTACGCTTACATTGCAAACGCTGGCTATACCCTACGAGATAGATCAAAATAATGTACTACAGTATTGTACATCTTAAAAAGGTCTACAAAAAAGTCCGCGATGGTATATGTCTATCTCTTAGGCATCACCCACAATAACCATTTTTTTATTTTTTATTTTTACGAGAAATAATGCCTTTTTTACGAAGCGATTTTAAGCAATACAGTATTAATCCTTATCTAATTAAATACCTTAAATACATTGTTGATTTAATATAGATATATATGGTCCTTTACAGCATATGATTTAAATGAATATTTTCGAAGATATTACAGATTTAAAAATTGCGGGACATAGCGTTTGCGGCGGTTCCGGCCGGCCGGGGCGGTGGGAGCATGCCTATAAAAAATATCAGTCTGGACGTTACATCTGCAGCTCTGAAGCTGTATGGAGGATTTTATCATTGGAAGTGCATCACCGGGCTCCCACAATTGTCCCCCTTGCAGTTCATTTAGAAAATGGACAAAGAGTATATTTCTCTGAAAACAATATACAAGAAGTTGTTAATAACCCGCGGGATACAACATTGACAGCATTCTTCAAGTTATGTGCTCAAGATGATTTCGCGAAAACACTGACATATGACAGAGTTCCAAGTTACTTTACATGGAATCAGAGTTCTAAAACTTTTCAACGGCGAAAACAAGGTAATGCGGTTGATGGTTTCCCAGGAGTAAAAAAAAAACGGATGCTCTTGGCAGAGTCTACGTGATTCATCCCAACAACAGCGAATGCTTTTATCTGAGAATTTTACTGCATATTGTTGTTTACAATACTTATCAAGCAGCATGCAAAGCTATGGGGCTCTTGGAAGACGATTCTCACTGGGAAAACACATTATCAGAAGCAGCTGTTGGTAGTTCAGCTACATCATTAAGATATTTATTTGCCGTCATAGTAGCGTTTTGTCAAGTAACTGATTCTGTTAATCTATGGAATAAATTTCAAGAAAATATGGTCAGTGATATTCTGATTCGGCGACGGCGAGAGTTAAACTCAGATGATGTACAATATGATCAAAACATATTTGACGAAGCATTATTTGAATTGAACAAAGCAGTGCAGTTACTTTCGGGTAAATCGATCAAGGATTTTGGGCTGCCGATGCCAGCTAATACTACTAACTCAGATTTAACTAACAGTGCCGAATACACAAGAGAAACATCATACGATCAAACGAGACTTTTACAAAATATAGCTCAAGATGAGCCCCGATTAACAGTCGACCAGAGAAAAGTATTCACTACATTACTATCAACAATTGATAACAATGAAGGGAAATTGTTTTTCCTTGATGCCCCAGGAGGTACAGGAAAAACATTTTTAATCAATCTGCTTTTAAAAAAGGTGAGATCTACCGGGAAAATTGCGTTAGCTGTTGCGTCATCCGGCATTGCCGCTACGCTTTTGGAAGGAGGCCGAACCGCACACTCTACATTCAAGCTCCCGCTGAAAATCGCCACCGATGATAATAACAGCGTCTGTAGTGTTTCTAAACAGAGCAATACAGGAAAATTGATGCGTGACTGCTCATTAATAGCATGTCGAAAGCGCGTAAAGTAGCGAAGCTACCATGTCAAATAAAACGTCTGTGGAAGCACTGGATATGTGTGATATAAAATTCACCTATGGGTGGATGTACAATTCTTTTCTCAGGAGATTTCCGTCAAATCCTACCAGTTGTGACTCGAGGAACACGTGCTGACGAAATAAATGCTTCCCTAAAAAGATCCAACCTTTGGCCAGATGTCAGTAAATTAGAGCTTAAAACTAATATGAGGGTTTCGTCACCTTCACGTGAGAACAGGCTATTTCCAGAGATGCTGCTAAATGTTGGCAAATGAGAGTTAACACAAAATGAGGGAAGGATTAACCTAGAAAACCTTTGTGTTTTGATAGACAACATCCAAGAGTTAGTCAACAATGTCTATCCTGACATTGATAACATAAGTTATAAGACAATATCTTGGCTTAAAGAAAGAGCGATTCTGTCACCAACTAACGAACAAGTAGATAAGGTAAATAACTTGATTCTTTCAAAGATTGATGCACCAACGAAATTATACTACTCGGTCGATACTGTTCTCATTTGGAAGAAGCTGTTCATTTTCCTACAGAATTTCTAAACTCTTTGAACCCGTCTGGACTCCCTCCTCACAAAATGGTGTTGAAAGTAGGTTGTCCTGTTATTTTATTAAGAAACCTGAATCCACCTAAACTTTGCAATGGCACGCATTTGCTGGTAAAATCAGTGAAAACTTTCATAATAGAGTGTACAATACTCACAGGATGTGGTACCGGAGAAGATGTATTGATTCCCCGAATCCCTCTGATACCATCAGATTTACCCTTCCAATTTAAACGTTTACAGTTTCCGGTAAAGACATCTTTTGCAATGACCATTAATAAATCGCAGGGTCAAACCTTCAACGTTGCAGGCTTAGATTTGAGCGTTGACTGTTTTTCACATGGCCAACTGTATGTCGCTGTTTCAAGAGTAACCTCTAGAGAAAACATGTTTGTATTGTCTAATGACAAGAAAGCTGTGAACGTTGTATATAAAGACATTCTGTAATATATTAATTGTTGTAAAAATAAAATAAATAGGTAAAAATGTAAAAAGTAAATAAGTAAAAATATAGTGTATCAATTAAGATATTCCTAAGATAGCAGGAAATCTTCATAGGAAGGGATTTAGGGAAAAGAGAATTGTTTTACTCTAAATTTAACGCGTGCGGGCCACGGGCAGTAATTAATAAATCAAAACTACTGGATCTACTTTAATCATTTTTTCAGTGAGTGACATAGGCTATATATTTTATACCCGTGCGAAGCCGGAGCGGGCCGCTAGTCGTAAATAAAATAACAATAACAACGGCCATAACAATAAACCGCTAAACTATTTCCATCGACACTTTTTTTTACGGACTATACCTGAAATATTTTATTACATCTTTAAGGTGAGAAAATAATTTAAATTGTAAGCTACTTCACTTATACTTCTAAGCAATTGAAATGGTTCTTTAATACTTTTATATATTTATCTATATGTTTGTAGGATCCTTTTTATTTTTCTTCTAAAATACAAACTTAAATCATAGTTTTATGCCTAAGCTTGACTGAACTTCATGTCAACGTCAATCACGACAACAAAATCTTTCATAAAGGTAGCAGAGATACAACAGCTTAGTAAAAACAGTTTCTAACGTTATTTTTAACTGTAACACCACATAATAGATATACATCATTACACGCATTTTTATCTAAAAACAGGGCGTCCCCAACCTCTTAGAGCTAACCGACTGGCTCAAAAAATCTGATAGTAGTCATTTATTGAACTTTCAAGGAAAACTATAGCGGTTTTGATAACTTTTTTATTTTAGGAGTTATAAGGTACGCGTCCATTGGCCCGCGCCGGACACACCGCACGCACGGCACGTAACGGATTGAACGGATTTGCCTTGCTCATAAATGCCGGCGTTCGGCGTGGACGGCGCGGTTAGTGGACGCAGCACTATGTGAAATCATACAAAGCAAAATAAAATCCGTTGCGTGCGGTGCGTCCTGCGCGGGCTAATGGACGCGTACCTATAGGGGCCTAACTTGTGAAATGCACTCACATGGAAAACTTCGTACAAAAATAAAGAAATAATAAGTTAACACAACACTTGTTTAATGGACACGATTTTAAATCCACCTACCATTATGGGCATGGGTGACTACGGAACCCTATTATATGCGTGGCCTGACAGGCACTTGGCCAATCATGAGACTATCGCAGTTCACTGCTGGACATAGGCCTATCCAATTGCACGCCACTTAGTTCGATCCTCGGCTACTCGCATCCAGCTCCTGCCAGCCGTCTTGCGCAAATCTTCACTCCATCTGGCCTGTGGACGTCCTACACTACGTTTGCCGAGACGCGGTCTCCGCTCAAGAACACGTTTACCCCAACTGTTGTAACTGCGGCTAATATGGCCCATTGCCACTTCAGCTTGCTATTCCTGTTGACTATGTCGATAACTTTAGTTCTCTGCCGGATTACCTCGTTTCTAACCCGATCTCTTAGAGAAACTCCGAGCATAGCCCTCTCCATAGCGCGCTGCGTGACTTTGAATTTGTGGACCAGCCGTGCCGTGAGTGTCCATGTTTCAGCTCCGTATGTCATGACGGGTAGGACACACTGGTTGAAGACTTTCGTCTTTAGGCACTGTGGGATCGATGATAAGAAGACCCGATGAAGCTTCCCAAACGCCGCCCAACCCAGCTGACTTCTCCTGTTCACCTCGTCCTCGAAGTTGTTTCCACCCAACTGCAAAGTCTGCTCGAGGTACACATATTTTTGAACAACTTCGAGAACGGCACCGTGTATCACAACCGGTTCCGGTAGTACATGTTCGTTGAACATGACCTTGGTTTTGTCCAAGTTCATCCGTAGGCCGATGCGTACAGAAGAGTCAGCCAGGTCATTCAGCATCTGTTGTAGGTCCTGCAGCGTCTCCGCCATGATGACGATGTCGTCTGCAAATCGCAAGTGTGAGATGTGTTCACCATTGATGTTCATGCCACGTCCTTTCCAGTGCAGCGTCTTGAACAAGTCCTCCATTGCATTTGTAAACAATTTCGGGGAAATAACATCCCCTCGTCTCACTCCTCGATGCAATGGTATGGGCCTTGTTTGCTGATTCTGTACTTGGACGCACATTGTGGCGGCCTCGTAGAGACATCTCAACATTTGGATGTATCGCCAGTCTACTTGGCAGCGCTGCAGGGACTCCAGAACAGACCAGATCTCGATCGAGTCAAAGGCCTTGTCATAGTCCACAAATGCTAGATACAGGGGCTGATTATACTCTTCGGTCTTTTGGATAATCTGCCGCACTGTGTGGATGTGGTCTATGGTGCCATATCCGCTCCGAAACCCAGCCTGCTCCGGTGGTTGGGATTTGTCGAGTCTTCGCGCAAGATGGTTCGTTATGACTCTTGAAAACAGCTCATAGACGTGGCTTAAGAGGGAAATGGGTCGATAGTTCTTCAAGCTGGTCTTGTCACCCTTTTTGAAAAACAAAATGACCACACTTCTACTCCACGCCTCTGAAGTTTTCCCTTCGAACAGGACAGCGTCGAAAAGCTCCCTCAGTACGGCTTACCTCCAGCTTTCAACAACTCTGTTGTAATGACGTCCTCTCCCGGGGCTTTTACATTTTTCAGCTGTCCAAGAGCCATCTCGATTTCGTGAATGCAGACTTCTGGCAGATCCGGTGTAGTGGCGTGTTAATTTGGCTCTAGGATCCTCATTTTCGGGATCAGTGATACGTTGTCTAAATATTTTTCAGGAACCAATGAGCGAAAAACATAATGAAGTCATCTCGCAAATTTTATGTTTTGGAGACCACCAATAAAACATTAATAATGTATTTTTTTCCTTTTCAGTGATTTCCGAAATGATGTGCAAATATTTTGCTTTAGTATTTGTTACTGTCGTGCAAGCAGGCGATTGGCCCGATCCGAACAATGATCCATTAATATTTATTGCAAATCCTGTTGAAGCTAATATGCCCGGACACTGGGTACCTGGCAGTATTGTTAAAGCTATTTTGCAAAGAGGAACTACATTCGATAAGGCAAAACTACATACTAAAACTAAACACACTACACCAGGTACACCTAGGAATACAGTTAAAAATGTATTAAAACAGAATAAACCAGAACCAACTATGAAAATTTATGAAAGTGAGACGTCCGAAGAAGTCAAGGCCCCCTCTGCAGAAGAAGAATCTACTCCAGAAACTACGCCGGAAACTACACCGGAATCTACACCAGAAACTACACCGGAACCTACATCAGAAACTACAACGGAATCTGAACCAGAAACTACACCGGAACCTACTTCAGAAACTACACCGGAATCTACACCGGAACCTACACCAGAAACTACACCGGAATCTACACCCGAATCTACACCAGAACCTACACCAGAACCTACACCAGAAGCTACACCGGAATCTACACCAGAAACTACACCCGAACCTACACCAGAAACTACAACGGAGTCTACGACTAGAAAGCGGAAAAGACCTAACAAAGACAAGGGTACTAATATGAATGTTTAAAAAATGTTTCCAATATTGTTTTACTGTTACAACCTAAGAGATTTAGCACACGGTACATCCATGTCAAACTAAATTAAAAGGTGCAGCGCTTTTGTCGTGAGAGCGTAACAGACAGTATTACTTTCGCATTCCCACTAACATTGTAATATTTGTTTGTGAGTCGACCACTGCTGTAGGTTTAAAGAAATACATAATAATAATATATTTTCTTTTATAAATTACTAGCTTTTCTTTTATAAAAACTAGCGTGTATGTCGGTTATCGCGGTGAAAAGTAGACTTACATTGGCATTTAGAATATAGTAAGTAAGGATAAACTGAGGCACTATGGTTCCATGATCTATGTATGCGCCAGGAACCACTCTTTTCGGGTGAGTGACACTGTAGTCCAGGTGGGTCAGGACATGAAGTACCTAGGCCTCATCCTGGATAGTTGGTGGAGTTTTGAGTATATAGAAAATGCCTTAAGTATTAAGTCCATCTATGCATTTACGAGTATTTCTAGATAAAGTTATAAAATTAAATCTTCAAAGTCCTAAATATATAATAAAAAAGCGGCCAAGTGCGAGTCGGACTCGCCCATGAAGGGTTCCGTATCAGCAAGTAACATCGTAACTTTGATCGATGTGATGTGATGAATAGTGTATTGATTGAATGAAAGGTAAATTGCGGTTTACGATCTATGACGTGTTACAAAAAACTACTTACTAGATCTCGTTCAAACTAATTTTCGTTGGTAGTTTGCATGGTAATGTACAACATATTTTTTTTTTAGTTTTATCACTCTTTTAATTTAGAAGTTACAGGGGGGGACACACATTTTTCCACTTTGGAAGTGTCTCTCGCGCATACTTTTTAGTTTAGAAAAAAATGATGTTAGAAACTTCAACATCATTTTTGAACACCTATCCATAGATACCTAACTTTCATGGATTTGACGAAAAAAAATATATTTGAGTTTCAGTTTTAAGTATGGGGACCCCTAAAACGTATTGTTTTTTTTCTATTTTTATGTGAAAACCTTAATGCGGTTCACAGATTACATCTACTTACCGAGTTTCAAAGGTATAGTTCTTATGGTTTCGGAAAAAAGGGGCTGTGACATACGGACGGACAGACAGACAGACTTGACGAATCTATAAGGGTTTCATTTTTTGCCATTTGGCAACGAAACCCTAAAAATGATAGACCTCTGAGAGTTTCTGTTTACTAAAGAGAGGTCCACCGATGCCGCTCAGTCCTCTACGGCCTTGCCCTTTGCGTCCGGCCCGGAGGAACTCCACTCAATCGATTTTGCATTGAAGTCCTCCAGCGCAAGGACGTGCCCAGAAGTAAGTCAAGCTCTCCAAGTTGGACTGTTTACTTGACTTGGTCCATTACTAAATCGTCTCGAGAAACCTTCCTCATGGACGACGACTTTGACGTACGACCGACTTTAACGCCAGTCTGGGTCGACTGGCTAGCCCCATAGGTTTACCAGAAGTCGCTGGGAGGTTAGCAGTCCACGTGCCCAATCTGGTAATTGCTGGAATTGTTACCTGCGCCAAGCCCTTCTGTACCGGCGCGGATGGTGCTAACCCTAATGTTGCGCATTGCACTTCTTCTGCTCTCTAAATACCAGGGATGTTAAGGAGCTCCGTAACCGTAACCGAAACTATCGGATATCCGAAATAAAAATATATCCGTAACCGTAACCGTATCCGTTTCAATAGTTTCGAATAGTTTCGGATAATTTCATATTAGTGCGGAGTCGGAGCGAAAATATCTGAAACTAGCGGATAATCCGAAATAATCATATATCCATAACCGTATCCGAAACCGATAGAATTTTATTCCTATATTCATATCCGTATCCAGATCTGAAATATCATATCCATAACATCCCTACTAAATACAACGCACTTGGTAGGCCAGGCAATCTTCACTCATTGGTGAGTGTGAGACCGGAAGCCCAATCATTCTGCATCATTCTCCCGGCCGGAGAATGAATCAGAATTATATACCAGGCCGCCATGGTATGGGTCACCATACTACATTGCCTAGCCTCACAATGAGCATGGTGACCCCTACTCCTGCATTCTAGTCATGGTTTCCATCAGGCAGAGTAGAGTCACTTTGGCAGGCTTAAATATAAAAAAAAAAGATTACCCGCAACTTCTTGGCGAAAGTGTCCGTAATTTTTGCACCTTTAGCTCCAGACTCTCCCGGGAAATTTTAAAGACGGCCGCCGAAGGCAGATTTTGCATAATAGAGTAATAGTAGATTTTAGGCACCAACTTCAAATATTTTAAGTAACTATACTTCATTTAAATTAATAGATAATAAGGTATCGACAAGAATTGTCACATAGTAATTCACACCAGTCAAATTAAAGCCAATTTATTTTACACTTTTTAGTGGCCTAGGCTGTTTGCTGTAGGAGTTTAATGTCTTTTTTTGAAGTCAGTTATTTTTTTAAAAAAGCTTTCACTTTGACATAGATTATTTGTAATAGGAGTACAAGAAGCCTTTTAGAGCTTGTGGCTAAGAAGAGAAATTGGTTCATATTTCCTTAACAATTTTTTTGTCACCCTTAGTGAAGAACAGTCATCAACAACCTTTAACAGTCCACTACTTAACATAGGCCTCTCCTTGAAAAGGAGGTATTGGCCTACTATACCGCGCTGGCCAGACGGGTTGGTATAGGGTTTGTTTCAAGTTTTCCTTCTCTTTGCATTGATGTTGTCTTGTGTAGTTTATCCCTTTTACGACACCCGCGTGGGATGAATAGGGGTAGTGACACTCTGTATTCTTAATCCATCACCACACGGACTGAAGAACAGTACTAATACTAAAATAAAAATTTTAATAGTGGAGGCATACCTCTACAGTTTCTCGAACAGGACAAAGTCGAAAAGCACTTGCCACACCTTTTTTTTTCTGTGCGGTTTGCATACCTCCAGTTGGTTGTTATGTCGGACTCGAACCGACCAAAACCGCACACTGTCTCAGGTACCAATGACCGGGGAACCAGGTGTACCCTAGAAAGGAAATCCCTGGAACCCCGACGTACCTCGGGCCATCTACCTGCGGCTTGTAGATGACCCTCTTCATAAATAAATAAATATTTTCGGACAAAATGACAAAAGAAAAGAATATCGTGCAAATTCTATACACCGCGCAAACGTAAAGTACGAATGATGAACATTGACTAAAAAATAAACCATTTAGATAAATTAGCGTTAACCCTTTCACTGCTATCGCTTAGCTACAAATCAATGAAGTTCAATTTTATTTTGTTGTTATTATTTGCATGGCTGCTATTGCTTTGAAAATAGGAAAGTTATTGATAATGTTCAAATACGCAGAATTACTGTTTAAAGCTTTGGCTGGTATGTAACACACTATTATGTATTAAAATGTAATACACTAAAATTATTTATTCAAATTTTTCAATGAAACGCAGGATTATCAGCTCAATTAACATTTTATTACGGTAGTCAAGGACGCTATGCTCCCTTTGTGTTGGATGGACATGATACGCCTTCCTCCACAATACTCCAGACTGCACGGTTGGCCTAGTGGATTAATGTTGCCACGCCGCTTATTGTGTTGTGGGTTCAAATCCCACATGGAACAACACTTTGTGTAAACCACAAATTGTTGTTCTGAATCTGGATGTTAATGTGTCCTTTACTCGTAAGTTTGTAGAGTTACCAAGTTTTCGGTGGTAGGCTTTTTATGAAAGTTTTGGTTTTATTATTATAATAGCTAACCGACAAGCCGTTGTCGGTTAACGGAAAAAAAGTAGCCTATGTCCTTTCTCAGGCGTTAGACTATCTGGGTACAAAATTTCATTAAAATCAGTGCAGTGCTATCTGAGTTTATCGCGAACAGACATATGTAGTGATACAGAATATATTAAGTAAACTAAAACTTATATATCGGCGCAACACAACATTCAACGAACTACGTCATCGCTGCACGTGTCCTCACTGACGTAAACAACTCGCAACGGTCGACCGCACCACTACAATGCCTATAAAAAGCCGCCCGCTGCAGCGGAGCGATCATTCGTTTGTCTGCGCTCGGACAGCAAACACCTAACTTATTGTGAAATATTCGAAGCTATGTAATCAATACTAATTTAAACACTTTTAATTAGTATTGATTACATAGCTTTGAATATTTCACAATAATCAATACTAATTAAAAGTATTTTAATTAGTATTGATTACATAGCTTCGAAAATTTCACAATAAGTTAGGTGTTTGCTGTTCGAGCGCAGACAAACGAATGATCGCTCCGCTGCAGCGGGCGGCTTTTCATAGGCATTATAGTGGGGCGGTCGACCGTTACGAGTTGTTTACGTTACTTACTTTACTTCAACCAAATTCACTAATTTTGGTTGAAGTAAAGTTTATTTTAAGTTATTTCTGAAAATGAAATACTCCAATAATAATAATAGGAATGACGTCACTGTTTTTAAAAACATTACCGGGCACACTGTTTCGTCATATATATTACAATAAATATTTAGTCGTTAAATCGAATAGAATTCTCTAGGAATAGATTTATTTTATCTAAATCTTTGAACTGCAAGTTTGTCATTCTTCCTCGTATTTTTATTACTTTAATAACGACTAACAGTGCTTAATAATTAATAATACTATGTAATTTTTCCGTTTTGTTTAACGTAAATTGTATTCTCCATGGTGTAAACCGCTGATCATCATCATCATCAGCCCATCGCAGTCCACTGCTGGACATAGGCCTCTCCCATTGCACACCACTCTGATCGATTTTGGACTGAAACCGCTGGTGATGTGAGAATATTAATTTATTTGAATATATGTATTTTATAGATTCGCGAATAAGCCTTTGTAATAGATTCACTTAATCGCACGTTTCAGTCAAATGAATATAGACTCCACATCAACAACAGAGCCTTACAGCAAAATGATATATGCCTAAAGGAAAATACGCTTTATAAACTAACTAGTTGACCCAGCGACCTTCGTACCGCCCAACTTTAAAATTCCAGAACTTGATCGCAGCGCCACCTACCGGGTCCAATTGCGAATCTAAACCATTCCCAGATCCCCTTGAACACACACAAAAAATTTCATCAAAATCGGTCCAGTCGTTTGAGAGTTCAGTGACATACACACTCACACAAGAATTATATATATAAAGATTTAGCAATGGGTAAGCTGTCATATACCTCGTACCGAATAACTTCAATGCTAAAGAAGGAAAATAAAAGTTCCAAACTTCACAATCGTCATTTAATGTGCAAATTGGGTGACAAGAATAACAATAAATATATTCAGTCTTTGGATAAATTAACGGTTAAAAAAAACCGTTTGTGTGAGCCATATTAAAATCATAATCTCGTAGACCCTTCAGCTCATCTTCTGATGGTGGGAAAACACAGTCAAGGTCAACATATAACTGGTTTTGAACTGTGAGTTTGTCAACGATTTCGGTAAACGTTGCACTAAGGTAGATTTCAACGATTTAGGCGGCCATAAGTCATTTTTTCAAAGTCAACTTAGCCGTAAAACTTTGACCGGTACCGTTAGAAGACACTTCCAGGAATCTATCCCCACTATCCCCACCCTTGGGCCATGTGCCATGAATTATTTACAGGTAGTCGAAACTTGACCTCCGTTCCCGGTGTACGTTACGGTTCTCGACGCTCTCTGTGCAACTTCTCTTACAAAGTCAATATTTTTTTTGTGAAGGTAATTACCTTAGTGAAAGTGATGGATTCGCATAATTCAGGTATGAATCTTTAAAAATATATATAATAATGGTGTTTTATTACAGATTGTCATATTTATTTTTCACTTGTAAGACAAGATGTTTTTTGTACAAATTTATCATTGATTTTCGATTTCTCAAGAGTTTTAACTATACTTCAGGGTCCGTCCCACCTGTTTTTTTTTCTTTTACGGTATAAACAGGGTCTTAGTATTATAGTAAAAAAAAAAATTGCCGCTAGAAACCGCAAATCTCGGAAAAATCCTTATTCAAAGATTTTTTGTAAAAAAACATGAAAAAAATATATTGTTTCTAACGCTTCTAAAATAAAGTTTTCTTTGTTTTAGGGTCATCAAATACCTCTGGCGTGAAGGTAGTAACGAAAAAATATTTATTTGACCTAATGCAGGGACAAAAGTTGCCTTCTTTTGATGAGAAATTGGATTATTTAGAGAATTACTTGCTGGTGTGCTATGGTGATACAGAAGACAATAAAAAAACTCTTAAGTATAAATTTTCATACGTTCGATCGCACATGAAACAAAGATGGTTGAAAGCACATAAAACTAAAGAGTTTTTCGAAAAAAATAATGGTCTTGGTTAGGTGGAACCTTTGAGATTCCGATTGAAACGACTCATCGCCAGGGTCGTCCAAGTAAATCGTTTTCCGATTCAAGTGAGCGAAGCAAGAGAAGGAAACAGAAGAAATACGTTATTCCGTGGACCAGGGGCGGATCCAAGGGGGGGGCGATAGGGGCGATCGCCCCCCCCAAGCGACGCATAACCCAAAGCGTCCTAAACTCCCAAGCAAACCAACCCAACCCCACATAACCCAGTACTCTAAAATGAAAAAATAATAATAATAATAAATAAAAAATGAATTATAAAGCTTCTTATTCTCGTAAAACCACGAAACCCAGTGCGCCAAAATCAAAATGAATAAATTAAGTGTAAGTGTATACGAAAATTTTCTAGATTACTAATTATTTAAATAATTATGTAATTATTCTGAACAGCTTTTGAACTGCAGCAATAAAGTACTTATTTAGGTATTTGAAAATGCAGTGTGCCGACCGCGCCAGTATTTTGTGTTAGATATTATTTGACTATTCTTTTTTAAGTGCATATCTATTTTTTTTTTTAATGCTATCTAAATGCTTACTAATTTTCTTTTTAATATAAAGTACATTGTAATTCAAATTCATGTTTTATTTATTTCTAATGAAATATTTTTTCGCGGCTCAATAAGGCTTGTTCATGTGTGCCGCTCTGAACTCTTCTACATAATTTGAAAGGCTACCACCACTTTCAGCAGCACATGTGAACAAACCTTTTAATCTAAATCCGCGGAGCAGCCCGCGGCGCACGCACGTACAAGTTTGAACGTGCTGTCAAAGAGGCAAGCTCCTGTCAGTGAAAAAATTAGTATCTTGACTCTTGTACATATACATATTGTATCTTACGTATCTATCTTGTATTGGTTGTGCAGTAATATATTCTGATTATTAGTTTATATTCGCGAATTACTTGTTGATGTGATTAGTGAATAACAATGTCAACAAAGAGAAAAGTTGAAAAATCAATAGATAAAAAAGGTGCACCACAAAATAAAAAATCAATGTATTAAATAAATGCTACTTATGTTTTTTTGAATTCAATAATACACCCACTCCTTGTTGATCGATTTTTTTTATAAGTTTCCGGAAATTGAAAACCTTTTTTTTTTTTTTTTAGCCATCAATATAATCTGTTACACTCCGCCCCCCCTAAGGTATGATCCTGGATCCGCCCCTGCCGTGGACCCTGAAGTAATAGTCCATGCTTCGCAAGTACTTTTACAATCAGATGGAAAAAGGAAGGCGTCCAAAGTCCTGAAGGACTTAATCAATTCGCCAACAAAAGCCAGTCAATACAAAAAGGGTTATTCTAAGGTTGATGAAGCTATCTCTCCGTTAACCCCCTTCGAAGCACTTAAGATGTTTGTTGAAGCTGATCTCACATGTAGACAATATGAAATAATAAGAGTAACAAACAAAAGAACATTCCCTTGTTATGACCTTTTGTTGAAAGCTAAGCAAGAGTGCTACCCGCCGAAATCGGAATAAAATTATTTTGTAAATATCAAATGTCTTTTAATTTTTTTGATATAAGTATAGTTATTTAGATTTTTTTATATATATTTACTTATATAAGTAAATATATATAATTATATATATTTATATTTATTTATACATCTATATATATATATATATATAATATATATATATATTTATATATTTTTATACAGTTAAGTCTCAAAGGGCCTCTACATGTTGGACCCATGTCCCCATGCAAGCCTATTTTTAGTAAATAATATATTAAAAAAAAAAATTTTTGTACTCAATACAGTGTTTCATTTTATAATAACCTCCTTTAATTACTAAAACCCCATTTAAAAGCTGTTAACACAGTAAAATATTTTTGGCCGCCTAAATTCGTGAAATCTACCTATGTGCGTTGGTCTATTTTCAGGATTTTCGGACCAACATTCAGTCATCAATTCGTAAAGTCTTGGAGAAGCTCTGTTTGGTTTGGGTAGACGACCACCTTCTGATAAATAAGGTGGTACTTGGTGATTACTTAACTCGGCATATGGAAAGCCACCTGTAATGTAAAAGTTAGGATAATTAGAATGAGACAAACATATGATTTTATGAGCTGATATTTTCTATGATTTTATACATGTCGGTTTTCGCGGTTTTAATGCATGGTTTAGTCGTGAAAGCGGAACAGACAGACGGACAGGCAGACTAAGTTACCTTCGAATTCATAATATTATATAGCATAGTATATCTTAGAATATTATAAAGAATAACATAATGGAGTTTCATAATATCACTGCTGAATTTAATGATGAAATAACAATAAAATTGGTGCTTAACGTAACGGTATTATATTTCTTCTCTGAGCTATGGCAACTCTTATCGTCTTCATCATTCTTACTGTACCTACTAGTCCTAGTACTAGTCTTACTGTATCGATCGACTGAACTCTATAGAATTAAGCATTGTGTTACAACTACGATTTGGAAATTGCTCGGTCCTTTATAAACTAAACTTTAAACACAATTATTATTCATTTTTATAATAACACTCTTTGTTAGTCATAAGTTTTATTCAGTCTAAGGTTTGATTCACTTACCTAAAGTAGCGATCTCCCACAATAAAACTGCAAACGCCCACACATCGCTGGCGCTACAGTACTGTGAGTGTACTATTGCTTCAGGTGCTAGCCATCTTAGTGGAACTGGTCGTGATCTGGTGTGGACGTACACGCCGGACCGTGAAAGACCAAAGTCGGCCACTTTCAGGATGCCAGCGCCATCCACTAAGATGTTCCGCGCTGCTAGATCTCTGAAATTATTCGATTTGTACAGTTAAATTGATTGATAATCATATGTATGTATGTAGTGTGTGATACATGTTAATCGAAGAATGTCATATTGGTATATAGGATTCGATAAAATACTTAAACTTCGCATGAGTGGCCACTTAAAAAAAGTGGCCTTTTAAGTTTTAAGTAAGGTAAAGGATTCAGAGGTTCTAAGGGGGCGTCTATAAATTACGTGAGATGTTTAAGGGAGGGGGAGGGGGTCAAGTCAAATCTCATCTAATCTTACGTTGGAGAGAGGGGGAGTCTCGGCAAATATCACGCAATTTTATTTCTGATTGAAAAAAAAAAGAAATATATACTATTTTGGTCCTTTTAATCCAGTTTGTACATGCTTGCCGTGTGGTGACGGATTAAGAATACACAGTGTCACCACCCCTATTCTTCCCGCGTGGGTGTCGTAAAAGGCGACTAAGGGATAAACTACGCAAGACAACATCAATGCAAAGAGAAGGAAAATTTGAAACCAACCCTATATCAACCCGTCTGGCCAGCGTGGTATAGTAGGCCAATAATTCTTTTTCAAGGAGAGGCCTATGTCCAGCAGTGGACTGTTAAAGGCTGTTGATGATGATGATGTACATGCTTAAGATTTAATCTTAAGCGTAATCGTAATACCAATCAGATCATTTACTAATTCTTTCGAAAGAAAGTAATTTCATTCCTACTTCATCGTTATACATCTACTGACTGTCAAACCACCATATTTGTTTTTTACCAAATAGCTGTATTTAATCAAAGTGCAAAGCAAAGTGCGACCCTCACGCATTGTCACAAGACGAGCTAATGAGTTACTGTGCGCAAGCGCCTACGGCTTATAGTGGCTAGATCAGAACGAAGTTGAAGGAGCAGATGATTCTACTGAAAATAATATGGACATGTTGGTTCCTACAGTCTCTCTTGAGACCGCGCATGATTCTTCATGTACTGAATTAAAGTAGATATTCTTTTTTAATCACAGTAATAGAATAGTTATGATTTAAGTATTCTATTGTTAAATTTGTTAAACTGTCAGCAATATTGATTACTAGTGCTAACCAGTCGTAAATAAAACCCGATCATTTTTTTTTCTTTTTACAATAAAAATCCAACCTGTTTACGTAAAGAAAACCACATTTTGAAAAATCTCACGTGAGATTGGGGCAATTGGGGAGGGGGTTAAATAAAATCTAACGACATCTCACCACCTACACAAAATTTAAAAAAAAACTTCACGTAATTTATGGACGCCCCCTAATCCCGTTGAATCTTTAACCTTGAGGTTTGTGCGCTCCCAGCAACGATTGCTAGGATACCGCTTCATCCGGGTCTTAAGGAATGGACGTACTTGTCCTGTGTCGTGACACTGTTTTTTTAAGACAGAAGGAAATTGTTTTTCTGAATAAAGTATGACACTTGGTTACAGGGAGAAAATTGCGATTGCTTGTCAGCTTAAGTAGAAAATACTTAGTATATAATATATTTTATTGTACACAAATAACAAATTTCACAGTTGAAGTTTCAAGGAGATGTGTATAATGGGCGGCCTTATTGCTAAAAGCAATATAATCTAGGCAATCTTTGGTTGGATAGGAGAAAAATAATAATCAGAGGGTAGTTTAGGAGTGTTGAAGCAACGGTGTTATAAAAATAAATGTATACACAATGTAAATATATGAAACATATATAAAAATTAGAAGAAGAAACTTAAAATTTGAAGATCATCTGCGAACCACCTTTGATAGTAGGTAATGTTTAAGAATTAGAGAATAGAATACATTTAGAAAAAAAGCGGCCAAGTGCGAGTCGGGCTCGCCCATGAAGGGTTCCGTATCAGCAAGTAACATTATATAAAAGTTCTTGTAGTTCGTTGTAACTTTCATCGATGTTTTTATACTAGTGTATTGATTGGATGAAAGGTAAATTGCGTGTTACGATTTATGACGTATTAAAAAAAAACTACTCACTAGATCTCGTTCAAACCAATTTTCGTTGGTAGTTTAAATAGTAATGTACAACATATATTTTTTTTACTTTTATTACTCTCTTATTTTAGAAGTTAGAGGGGGGGGGACACACATTTTTCCACTTTAGAAGTGTCTCTCGCGCAAACTATTCAGTTTAGAAAAAAATGATTTTAGAAACCTCAACATCATTTTTAAACACCTATCCATAGATACCTCACACGTATAGGTTTGATGAAAAAAAAATTTTTGAGTTTCAGTTCCAAGTATGGGGACCCCCAAAATGTATTGTTTTTTTTTCTATTTTTATGTAAAAATCTTAATGCGGTTCACAGAATACATCGACTGACCAAATTTCAACAGTATAGCTCTTATAGTTTCGGAAATAATTGGCTGTGACATACGGACGGACAGACAGACAGACAGACAGACAGACAGACAGACTTGACGAATCTATAAGGGTTCCGTTTTTTGCCATTTGGCTACGGAACCCTAAAAAGTATTTGTAGTAGAAAATTAAAGGAAATAGCTTTAGTTATTATTGAACTTAGTTTGATGTGGAGAAGTGTATTGAAATTTATAATAATATAATTTGTTCCAACATGAAAATAAAGCCGGTTCCAAAAATAACGGGTCAGTCACATAAACCCGAATATCTCCCGAACTACGTATGCCATCCTAATGAAACGAAGACTGTTCAATTGAGAATTTAATTATACAGATAAAAAATAAAATAAAACTTAGTTACACCCACAATATTAATCTTAAATTAAAAAAAAACTAAAGTAGTCATATTTTTCTTAAGATTACATTTTTTTTATGATTGTTTTTTTGCTGTTTTTCATCACTTTCTTCATTTAATACTTTGTATTGCCTCCACGAGCTCTTCTGACAGCTTCCAGGCGATTAGGCATGCTGTACACCAAATTTCGGAGCTGGTGCTGAGGAATACCTTCCCATTCCTCCACCAGTGCTTGTATGAGCTCGGGAAGCGTGATTGGTGGGGGGTTTCGACCTTTCACGCATCTCTGAAGCTCGTCCCAGGCGTGCTCGATGGGGTTTAAGTCCGGGCTTCGCGCTGGCCACTGCATGAGTTCGATACCGACCTCTTCAAGGTAGTCATGTACAATTCTGGCGGTATGGGGACGCGCATTATCATGCATTAATATGCCATGCCGGTCCATCCTGGCCATGAAAGGACCTACATGTTCATTGAGGATCTCTTCCACGTACCTCTCTGCATTTAGAGTTCCATTTTGAATGAGCACCAGCTCGGTGCGGGCCTCAGCAGAAATCCCAGCCCAAACTTGTACGGAGCCTCCACCGTACGCCACTTTTTCCTCCACACACGCTTGATGGAAGCGCTCCCCTGGTCTTCTGTACACCAACTGCCTACCATCATGCTTATAAAGCATGAATTTAGACTCGTCCGTGAACATTACCCTAGACCAATCGTCTAGTGTCCAGTTTAGGTGTTCGCGCACGTATCTCTGTCTTGCAATTCGATGTCCCCGTTCCAGTTTGGGGCCATTTGCGGGCCTCAATGGTTTCAAATTTGCTTCAGCAAGACGTCTTCTTACTGTTTGAGCGCTTAAATTGCAACCTCCAAAGCGAATAAAGTGAGTTTTTAGACCAACAGCAGTTTGAAAACGATTTCGGAGCATTGTAGCCACCAGTTGTCTGTCTTCCCTGGCCGTTGTGCATCTTGGTCTGCCATTTCCTGGTCTTCTAAGGTGTGATCCGGTCTCTTGGTACCGCTGGACTACCCGCTGAACAGTCGACAAAGATACACCAATGTTTCTGGCTGTTTCACGCTGGCTCCGCCCAAGTTCCAAAAAAGTTAGGATTCTGGTACATTCCTCTAGCGTGACTGCCATGCTTCACCTCACAGAATAATAATTATGCACGTGGAAGACGTTCACGATAATTTTTTTTGTGACAGAATAGAAATGGAAAGCATCCATAATGACATGAAACAAAAATTTTGTTTTTAAAAATAGTCATTTTTTTAAATTTTGTTTTTCTAATGAAGTTTTTTTCATCAACCAGTTTAAATAATATGCTATTAGAAGCGCAACTAAAAAGTCTTTATTCTGTTTTTTATTTCATTGATCTAGCTTTTACAGTTCTGGAGGTATTTCAATTTTTGTGACTGACCCGTAATTTTTGGAACCGAGTGTATTTACAAATCATTCTTTATTCGTCAATCAATAAATAGTTACAACTCCAAATAACGATCATTGTAAAACAAATGAAAACCTTTGACTCTACGAAACGCCTATAGTAAAATAAACACAAATTTTGTTTGTAAAATATTGCTACAAAATTATTATCAGGTTATTGAATCAAACTTCAACTCAATGAATAACATTAATTTACGGCAATATTTACTAATAAGTTCAATGAAAAGGCTTTCCAAACAGTCCACAATACAAGCCAATTACTTAAGCGGATGAATAGAATTCAATATCATGGCAATCCAATTAATTTGTGTTTCCTTTGTCATCGAAATTTATTTAACAATTTACCGATAAGAAAAAGTAGGACTAACCTCAAATGGTAGTTCAGTTCATGTTCAAGTATAGTTGTGTTTAAATTTAATATATCTGGGGCTCGAGCGCCCGGGGACAGCAGCTGTTAGCGGGCACAATTCCCGGTAAAGCCCGACATTTTCTGAGTATGGTAAATGACCTGCGCTGAACGATGTTCGATTGTCACTAACCACAATATTATATATAGGATCAATGTGTTTAGGAGAATTTTGTGAGAATGTAGTTTGACATTAAGATAAACAAACTGAATAGGTATGATAAATTATATTTTCTTAGGCAAAATACATTTTATTAAAATTCCCATACTAAATTATATAAGTTATGGTATTTTAGAATTATTTTATTTTTAGGTAGTTTTTATGATTCGACTGAGAAAGTGATGATGATAAAATGATATTTATTTTTGTAAGTAAATTTTAAACAGATATTTTTACACTCGAACGTCCGACTTTCGGTTCCAGACACAAACCATAGAAGAGTCTCTTTTTATTTAAAGTCTGTGAACAATGATTACATCTAACCATTTCATAGGCCCAGACGGGTTACTCATTTTTATGGATCCAAGTAGGATTACTTAATGTTGCTTGCGTCGTTCTTCTCGATTTCCCGCTAAAATTTTATAGCCCAGAGTCCGCTTTCCTGATTTTCCTCCCTCACTTTGCCCTGAATGAACTTACATGGTACCATAAAGTAAAATAAAATTTACCTGTGAGTGATTCCTCTTTCTTCCAGGTGCTTCATTCCGAGGGCGACTTGCAGCGCATAGTTCCTCATGGTAGTACTATCCAACTGCAACGCCGGCTCAGCTACGTAATGATCTTTCTTCTTTTCGTTGTCTATGTATAACTTTTCATCGAAAAGTGCGGGGTCTGAATCGCTAAGATTAGTGTATTCCGCTTGAAATAGAACATTAAATTACAGGTTAAAATTTTGTTTCGCAACCGTAAGGAACTCTACGCGTTGTTTAGTATGGTTCAGCTAATTAAAACGATAAACGCATGAGAGCTAGTAAATAAAATGTTCTCGTTGCAAGAGCGATATAGATCGTTTTGAAAACTAGTGGCCTATTTTTTTTTAGTTCAAACAAGACAAATATTTCTATTTCATATGACTCGGATCCAATAACTTATGTAATGTAATACTAAAGAAACATGGTTTCCACAGGTCAGATTGATGGTCAGACTTGTTTAGCCGGGGATTTTTTTCCGTTTTTTAGATCTGGTAATTTAACAAACTACTATTAAATATAAAAACACGAACATAATATCATACAATTTGAAACAGATTTTGTTTGTGAGACTGTGAACTTTGTTGACTAATTGATGAAATACCAGACGAATTTCGAGATTTTATTCAGGCGGATGTTATTGGTCAAGAAACACATAAGGTTGTTTTTGTACGCAACCGAAAGTATTATCTAAAATGAGTGAAACATTTTTTTGTGCCGAACATTTAATCATTTACATTTAATTTAATTCAACTCTGCCTTATGGAAGCCATGAGTAGAATCTAGGAGTAGGGGTCACCATATTCACTGTGAGGGAAGGCCCTATACCATGGCGGCTTAGTCAAATAATTCTGCATCATTCTCCCGGCCTCAGGAGGCCAGAAGAGTCAAGAACGCTGTCATTATAAGGATGGTCTTCTGTGTGAGGGTAGTACTGCCCCATCCGGCCCATTCGTTCTGAAATCAGCGTGGCTCTGCTATCTACCATCCATGTTATACAGCATTCATGGTGATATTGAAAGCAGCATTGACTCTACTATGTTATACCATTAACTTATGAATTGATATCCCATTAATGTTTTTTTAGCAGACTACGATCGCAACTAACGTTTATGGAACCAAAACAGTTAACTCTGGACTTTGAAATACAAAACGGTTATCACTTAGATTGTACTATTTTCTGTGTATTTTCCAGATGCCATATAAATCTGGCTAACGGGAAAAAATCCCGTTGGCTATACTACTCTGACCATTAATCTGAACAGTGGGAATCGCCCAAAACATGTGTGTGTAAACGTAAACCATCTATTTCAAATGTATGTTATTAAAACAATTAAGAATCCACCTCTGGTGCTCAATACTAAAAAAACTTACAATCGGCTTCCGACGGGCGTTGTCTGCTATTGCTATTATCGTGACTATCTACTCTTCGTGAGGTATTCAACACTTGACCGTCCTTCCTCCTCCCTCTAGCAGCCCTGAGTAGCGTCAGCAAATCCCCTCTAGGGGCGTGTTCCAGTAGTGCGATAATAGGAGCTCGACGGGTACAGCACGCAATTAGTTGTATGACATGTTTGTGAGAGCCGACGTGTTTAAGCATTGTGATTTCACGAAGGAAATCTTGCATTTCCTCTTCCGAAGCGTTTTCTGTAATATTAAAAAAGAACACGAAAATTGAAACTATTTGTCATTACTGGTGGTCCCGACTACATACGTTTCTTAGAAATGTAGTATTCATTGCAATGAACGGAATGGAAACGGCAGGGTGCGTTGTGTAATCGATCAAGCATCACACCCTAACTTATCAGGTTTCAAGCTTTCGTACAAAACTGTAATTTCTGATAAACCGTGTCCTGTTTCGCTGATATCAAACAAAATTGCTTGGACATCCTCAATCATTGATTTGGATCTTAAAAAATTAGGATTTCAAATTGCGAAAATGATGGAATCCGAACTGTTATGAGCTTAAAACGAGGAACGCATGATATTAAAGGATATGCCTGAAATTTGCATTATACTTATTATATAAACTTAAAACCAGCCTGTCTTTTGCGTTTACCAAGTTTAAGTGGTTTTGAAATTGCCTATTAATATCACGGTCATAACTCTAATTATTATTACACAGACAAGTAATGTTACTACTAATCAAGAAAACTTTCTATATTAGGTAGATAACAATGTATGTTGGTGATAGAATAGTTAGCGCTCCTTGGGAAACACCCTCGTTCAGCAGTGGATGGCAATAGGTTGGTTTGATTTGAAATCTTTAATAGGACGGTAAAATGAACGGTAGGAATGTAAAGTTTATGAAATAGAAACAGGCGAGTTACAAAATTCAAAAGGTATTTAGGGGTAACTTGTTATGGCGCCTGTAATAGCCGCCTATCATAAGGCTTCGGTGTGTAAACGGAGACTGCTACTGCTAATCTTCAGTTGGGTGGTTATGATATGGTAACATTATACATTAAAATTGAAAAAAATATTCTCCAACTCCCAACCCTTAAGGAGTTGTACCTTCCATCATCGGCTCACCTGAGTGAGTTCAAAGATAACGAGCTAGGGTAATATACATAACTATCATATTTAAATAATAAAGATAAGATTCCGATGAATTGAGAACGTCATCCTTTTCGAAGTCTGTTAAAAAACAATAACAAAGAACTCTAATTACTGTTATATTTATTTGTTCTGTATAAAAACTTCCGTAAACGTAAGAACTTGAAAAACAACAGTGAATTATACTTGTCTGTAATTTGAGGTAAATTACACGTTTCTATTATCTAAGCTTCAACCGGTTCAAAAGTGCATCCATGAAGATTACAAATTGCTAACTTTCATTTCCTAGAAACGGTCACGTAATCGCTCTCATGCTAAATTAGTTAACATTTATGAATACTACTGAAATTTAGTGATGGGTAACAATGGAGCACACTATGAAGCGCACTATATATTTCATCTACAATTTATATTATGTAGACCCGAAATAAAGTACAATACTATATATTATAGTACGCTTGGCAAACCTGAGTGTGAACGAGGTATATGACGATATTCTTATTGGTCATGGATACTGCCATTGCGCATATGCACGTGCTCGTGAATTAATACATAGTCATGTTGAGACATCATTATCTTATTCATCATCGATATGTTGAAAGCAGCTGTTTCGACTACTATATAAGAAACTGGACTAACCCGTAAGCATCTTAGCCGCTACAGTGACAGTCTCTCCACCAGGCAAGTCTAACTGCGCCGCGTGTACTCTGCCAAAAGCTCCACTGCCAATCAACGCTCCTAGGTGTACCCGAGATCTGCTTACTTCGAACTCATCACACTCCTCGTTTTCGATCTAAAAATTGTATACGAAGACTAATATACATTACATTACGAGTATTATATTATTATTACAAATGCCTAAAAACATATTTCAAATGATTTTCCTGTTGACTTTCTTAACTATTTATATACCTTTTCTAAAATAAAAACTATGATATTCTGATCCCAACCTAGGCAGAGCCTTCGGTATTTAATCAGATTACGTACAGAGTATCAATGTTTAAATACTTATCCTTTTTTTTTTTTTTATGTTTTTTTTTTACGCGGGGAATGCTTTGGGCACCATACCCTTCGTGGGGCTAGCGAAGGGCGTGTGTGGGACTCCCGGGCAACCGGTTTACCCACTAAACCCCGCGGCGGCCTACCTCGGCAGTCGGGAGGAACACCAGGATCGCATCAGCGGCTTCTGATGTCCCACCTGCCTTACCCCTAATCTGGAGTACATCTCGGGGTGACTGAACTCAACCCCCAGGCAAGATGCTGCTGCGCCTCTCACCACTCTGTATAAGAGGCGGACCATCAACCCGCCTTAGACGACACCCCCCGGCCGCACCGCGGGGTGTCGTATACTTATCCTACATATACTTATTACACCAAGATACAGAACAAATTATCGTGTTCATAACACAATTATTTGTCCTGGGAGAGAATCGATACTCGAGCTAGATACATATTATATAAACATATGAATAAATAATTTTCATATTACAATGCTATCAACCGAAAGTATTGTACAGCTTAAGCACTGATGAGTAGTTACAAAACATTATAAAAATATATTGGCATTGTAATAGTAGGTAGTATTTAAATAAATTAAAAGTTCAAACACAAAACTTACCCCAAATTCTTTTTGGGTGTACAGAGGACTATCTTCCATTTGTCCTCGCGTTGGTATTTCAGTATTTCTGTAGACAAAAAAATGAAACTTAAAGTTTTTTTCATCATCATAAAATCCTTTTATCTGCGGTTACAAATTTAATAATTTACATATACGTGAAATCTTCTAAATACTCTGTAAGAATTATAATAATATTTTTTAGAATGAAAACATCAGACACATGTTTGATAGCTTCCTGGTGCTGTCATCGTGATGCTTAAAAACTTAAAAACGGGAAACGACTTTTAAAGTTTAACGAAGTTGCTGAAGAGAAAGAATTCTTCCGAACATATTGGTGAATTCAAAGGTACTTCGGACTCATAGACAATCGATATTCGGCATATCGTTCCCAATATCATTAAAAAGTTAATTGGAAGTTTCCAGAGCAAAACCCTAAAATATGGTCCGTAATTTTTGTTCGAGAATTACGGGCGGAACGTACGATTTCTTAAAATTGTTAGATTTCCCCGATTATGTATGAAACAATATATGACAGAAAATCTTGTGACGTATGAACGCCACATGTTTTCTTTAAATTTTAATTTCAATTATTAAACTATTAATAACAAATTCATTCGAAAAACGCATTTCATCGATTGATAAATATTCGATAAATCGTTCAGTAGAAGATGCGTTAGACGATAAAAGATTGTTTTGCAATAAACTTCATTCGAATAAACGTTCAGTCGACATCCATTCATCGAACATATGACTCTCGAACAAAAATTACGGACCTGCGACAATTAGCCTTTACCCTCTCCTAAGAACAGACCCGAGCAGCAGAGCTTAGCAGTTAGACTTAATGGGTTGTTAGTGTTGATGATTAAGAATTGATTGTAAAAACACTCAAAAACACTTTTTTAACCGTATATATTATACTTTATAAGCAGTACTGTATTTGTCGTCTCGTTTTTTTAACTATGACAGAAAATTGTATTTTTAATTTAGATTCTATTTTTACAAGCCTTGCCTACACAAACTTTACATCTTAGTTAATTTCTCTGGCTTGAACAAGATATTTCCTATAATACCCTTTTTTTAGTTTCTGAGAGATTATACCTATACTGTATCAAATTGTTTAAACTAATTATAATATAAAAACGTGTAAGTTTATTACCAGTATATCCGTCTTTAATATTATTAGGTGCTAAATATATTGTTTTTCTGATCTATGAGACTAAGCTTTTAACATTCACAACAATTAAACTAATAACAACTTACATCTATGTAACGTTTAGGAAATCTTTATGTTTTTTTTAGTATTGTGCGCTATTGTACGCTATGTGCGTATGTGGAGCTACTAAAAACCTGCTATATCTGCATACGCAATAAATCGTGCTAGTGATGTGAATATATGACATTAGGTTTCTATAGTTTTAATATATTATTATATTTTTTAATAAAATGCCTTAAACAATGTAACCAAAAATTGTAAAAACAATGTTGGAAAAGAGTGTCCATGGAGTTTCTTGTCTGTTCTTCTCCATAGGATCTACGAATTGGAACAGACAATTAGCTTCACGACTGACTACTGACTGACTACTTGACGTTTCAAAAGTGCCGTTGTATGGTTTATTTGAAATAAAATGGTTTGATTTGATTTGATTTCATTTATTCTTGTCACCAAGTTGGACTGCGTCGTCTACGTTATAGTGTCGGCTTGTCTTAATTATAATTAAACCCTAATTCCAATTGATATAAAGTCCGTCATAAAACAACAAATATCTACTAGTAAGCATAGTAATATTACTAGGATACTTAATATTACTAGTTTCATTTACCCCTTTAACAGTGAAGTGGCTTTTTAGTAGGCATTAAAACTAAAAACTGATTATCACAAGATTGACCAGGCTTTACGGAGTGTATTTTGCATTTAAGGTATGAATCTCATTGCTAGGTTTAGGTCTAGGCTTTACATGTGTCATGTTAGGTCGTCCCAATTGAGTTACTTAAATTTAATAAAGGCGTAAACATCATGCAGATGTTAGGTACATAGTAATAAATTGAACTCCAAAAACAAATATAAACGGAAAAATATAACTCCTTGCACAGATTGCTTGTATCTGATATATTTCAAAAACCTAAAACAATATAAATGATCTAAACTAAGGAATATCTAAATACCTTAGGACCGGCTCAAATCTGTATACCTACATACTCCTTTCATACGAAAACTCTTATTTATAGGTGTGCCACTATTATACACGTATAGTAGGTTCTTTATCCGGGGTCAAATGTCTCATCACTAAGAGGTCAGATGTTGTGTCGTAGGTCGTATCTTGCGAAGAAAATTATGGTGTAATATTTACGTAATGATGTACCTGTGGTTCTCTATACAAACATATTATTGCGGGGACAATGAATTAAGCGTATTTAGTAAGGCAATTCCGTTGCGTACTTTACTGAACTACATACAAAAAATGTTTTTATATATTAACAGTTTTATTGTAAAAGAAAAAACATATTCGGAGTTTAGTTTGCATATACATATATGTTATGTAAATCTATGATGATATATGTTATGTAAATCTATGATGATCTAAGAAGAGCTACCAAAAAAAAAAATTACATAAAAGTTGTATAATTAACGGCCTTATCGCGATATGTGATCTCTTTTTCTATTAGTAACAGCATAAAATTGTTTAGGTGATAAGCCGGGATCCAATCAACATAGTTAGCAATTAATAAAATGGTATAAATTCATTCATTTGGGCTTTGAAGCTACGTTAGATCCTCGAATTCCGTTATCTCCATCACTAAAGAATACAGTATTTAAGCAGTGCAGCTCTGATCTGTCCAGCGTGGAATACTAGGCCTAAATCTATGCATATGTTCAGGTATTGACTACTAAGTAAAACATTTGAAATCACTACTAGCTCACGTGTTCCTACTGTGATCCCGGGTAACCTTAAAGCGGGGCGTGAAAAAACATCTCATTAGGCCACCGTAGTGTGGGCCACCATACTGCCTGCATTAGCAGAGAGTGATGTGGCCTCCACTTTTGGATTCAACTCATGCTTTCCATCAGTCAGAGTATAGAAGTAGAGAGCCACTGGGCAGGCTTTAAAATAAAATAAAGATACAGATTAGGGTTACGCAGATGTAATGTTTACATAATTATTATGTAGAAGAAACTTGGTAGACATTTGAAGTCCATATTATTATTATGTCATGTTCGAAAGGGTTTGATCAGAATTTTATTTCTGAGGGTTGTGATTGGCTCACACTGCAAATGTTGAGGGAAAATGAGAAATAAATGTATGTAATTGTAGTACCTAATATTTATTGCTAAAACTTTAAATTACTAAACACGGCATAATCAAATCTATTAATATCACGGTGGCCACAGTTCGTTCATCATAAATCTTTAAATTAAGGCGTGACAGTTTAAATGAAATATTTATTTAACACTTAAGTGAAGCATTTTGCATACTTTTAACTAAAAGTATGCAAAATGCTTCACTTAAGTTAAATTTTCCTAAAATATCGTGTTTAGGTCTATTTGGTGATGATGAATATTTATGTAGTGAATGATAATATATTTATAAACAATACACTTGCTTTTCAATTTCATTGGAGAATTTCAAAGCCAAACATAATATTATTTGTGATGATATAGGTTAACGTTTCATCAACTTTTCAACAATAACAATGGGTTCTAATTTTGTTTAAAACAAAACATGTTTTGAATAACAAAAGTTTTGATTTTAGATTCTAATTAACAATGTTGTTATGTTCGTTTTGTACATATTATAATAAAAGTTAAAATAAATTTATTCAAATAATGCTCGAAAACAATCATAATATGATTTGCTGTTGGCCATTGAATGAAAGTGATGACAAAGATTTGTATCTATGCGAACGGAAAGGTACAGGAATCTTTGTGATCAAACCGCAGTATAGTATGGTATGGTAAGGTATGGTATTTTTTTCTGACCACTTCATGCTCAGAATATGTAAAATATATCTAGGTAAAATAAATTTTGACTTTTTAATTAAATTGACTCCAGATTTAATTTTATATCAGACAAGCTTTTGCCCGCAGCTTTGCCCAAGTGTTATTCTGATGTTTAACTTTAATCGTCTTTTTCACACCATTAGGTGCGGTATTGTCCAAAATTTGTATCTGTGTTAAATATTTTTGATTAATTTTATTATTATAAATTAGACAAATTCGGTACAGATCAAACTTTTTTTTTTTGTAATTTCTTATCACCTATAAAATATACTTAAATTCAAATGTACATACAGTACATGAAAACATTAGTAAAGATGATAAGAACAAGTTTTCTAAAGTCATTAAAGGTTAAAAAGTACCTATATTAATATCTTACAATTAGAAAGTATTGTGTCTTGTTATTCTTCTGATATAATCCCTTCATCAATGTTATGTCACTTGCGGAAATATCTCTGGCATTCGATTGGAGAACGGGAATGCGGTACATTATTACTGCTTCTATTCGTATTTTTCAAAAGGCTTTATTATAAGAGTTGTAACGTGGCTATACTGCCCCGTTCCCCGCTAGCAGGCGAGCGTCTCCCCGCTACTCCGCGCGCGGCTATAAGAACAGCGCGCGCCTCGAGCCCAGCCTTTTTCTACGGCGACGCTGTCCAAGATAAGTGTCTCCTATTTCTGGAGGCATCACCGACAAACTCTCAAGAGCCCACGCCCTAACGTGCTCGCGAACTAGCCCTTGTATTCCGATTATATCTATCTAATTGTATTGATTGTTATAGTATTAAACTTCTTGTAAACTCTCGTGATTTAGTATATTTCTCTTTCTCCTATCTATCGTGCACAAACCGGCGACTAAAGCCGAGTTGCGTGACAGAGTATAATTTGGATAGTCACAATAAAATATTTTGTGAGCACTTATTAGTTGATTAAGGTTTTTTTATTTGGTAGTTAATGACAAAAGATTAAGTAAATCTATATATATATAAATCAATTACTGTTCCTTGGTCTCGCTAAAACTCGAGCACGGCTGGACCGTTTTTTTTTAAGTTTATTTTATACAAAAATTGAGGTCTTTTATTAATCGATTGGTGGCAGGCGGGACTCAATTCCCTCCTGGCAACCGAGTGCAGGTACTTTCCGAAGCAACCATGCCCGGAAAGAACCTGCGTCAGTCGGAAGGTAAGGGTCCCGTGCTGCCGCACTGCCCATTCGCCGATGACCGGCTGAAGCGCCTCTACGGTGGCGAAGCCAGCACTTGGAGTCTCCAGCCGGATCGACCAGCGATCCATCGTGGCTTGGTGAGCGGCTTCGCGCCACTCGCGCACGTCCTCGGGCGGAGGTCCAACTCCACCACTCTCCGCCCAGTAGTTAGCCACTCTAACACTAAACGTCGGCGAGCACTTCCGCCTCCAAATCCCACGGGGGTGTTCCGGCCAGGGCGCACGCCGCCTCCGTCGATACGGTGCGGTAACCCCGTATGGCTCTGACCGCCAGAGTTCTCTGCGGCCGCGTGAGGCGCGCAGCTGGTATTATTACCTGCGCACAGCCCTTCTGTACCGGCGCGAATGGTGCTAACCCTGATGTTGCGCATTGCACTCCGTTTGCTCTCTAATTACAACGCATGCTCATGTTACAGGGTGGCTGAGATCCGCAAATCCACGCACTTGGTAGGCCAGGCAATCTTCACTCATTCCGTGGCAGAAAAGATATAGGTAGTAGAGCCACGAAGAGCCATTTCGGCACGAATGAGCCGGGTCGACCGGGGCAGTACTACCCTACCACACAAGACCATTCTAATAATGACAGCACTCTTGCTGTCGTATTTCGTTGGTGAGTGTGAGACCGGAAGTCCAATCATTCTGCATCATTCTCCCGGCCGGAGAATGAATCAGAATTATATACCAGGCCGCCATGGTATGGGTCACCATACTACATTGCCTAGCCTCATAATGAGCATGGTGACCCCTACTCCTGCATTCTACTCATGGTTTCCACCAGGCAGAGTAGAGTCACTTTAGCAGGCTTAAATATAAAAAAAAAAGATTACCCGCAACTTCTTGGCGACAGTGTCCGTAATTTTTGCACCTTTAGCTCCAGACTCTCCCGGGAAATTTTAAAGACGGCTGCTGAAGGCAGATTTTGGATAATAGAGTAATAGTAGATTTTAGGCACCAACTTCAAATATTTTTATTCAACTTCATTTAAATTAATAGTTAATAAGGTATCAACAAGAATTGTCACATAGTAATTCGCACCAGTCAAATTAAAGCCAATTTATTTTACACTTTTTAGTGTCCTAGACTGTTTGCTGTAGGAGTTTAATGTCTTTTTTTGAAGTCAGTATTTTTTTTTTAAAAAAGCTTTCACTTTGACATAGATTATTTGTAATAGTAGTACAAGAAGCCTTTTAGAGCTTGTGGCTTAGAAGAGAAATTGGTTCATATTTCCTTAACAATTTTTTTGTCACCCTTAGTGAAGAACAGTCATCAACAACCTTTAACAGTCCACTACTTAACATAGGCCTCTCCTTGAAAAGGAGGTATTGGCCTACTATACCGCGCTGGCCAGACGGGTTGGTATAGGGTTTGTTTCAAGTTTTCCTTCTCTTTGCATTGATGTTGTCTTGTGTAGTTTATCCCTTTTATGACACCCGCATGGGATGAATAGGGGTAGTGACACTCTGTATTCTTAATCCATCACCACACGGACTGAAGAACAGTACTAATACTAAAATAAAAATTTTAATAGTGGAGGCATACCTCTACAGTTTCTCGAACAGGACAAAGTCGAAAACACTTGACACACCTTTTTTTTTCTGTGCGGTTTGCATACCTCCAGTTGGTTGTTATGTCGGACTCGAACCGACCAAAACCGCACACTGTCTCAGGTACCAATGGCCGGGGAACCAGGTGTACCCTAGAAAGGAAATCCCTGAAACCCCGACGTACCTCGGGCCGTCTACCTACGGCTTTTTTTTTTTTTTTTTTTTTTTTTATATTTAGGTCAGTTTCTTGACCTCACAACTTTCCCCCGTCCATGAATCGACAGGCCCTTATCATTCTTGGTTACAATTTCTATCTATTATGATTTTATATAAATTTTCGGGTAAGGTTCCCGATGACTATTTAGTGCTTATTACTAATATACTTACAATTATATTATTATTTACAGATGTCAATTAATTACTTTAGTTATATATGTACTTACATTATTTAATCCTTATCTTATTAAGGCATCCATTAATTAACTTACTATATACTTACTATATCTAATAACATTTAGTTATTCAATGTCCTAATGACTTTTGATTACAAGCTTCCCATAGTTGGGGTTGTCTACATATATCAATTAAGTGATAGTAATATTATTGTCTATTGTAACTGTCCTGTGTGTGTTGTGTGGTGTTGTATGGTGTTGGTTGGTGTTGTATGGTGTTGAAGGGTGTTGAGTAGTGTTGAATGGTGTTAAGTGGTGTTGTATGATGTTTTGGTGTGTGATGTTGTGTAGTGTTGCATGGTGTTGTGTTGTCTCATGTTGTGTTGTGTAGGTTGTGTTAGTTATGTAGGTAACTCCAAGACGTCACGCATAGGTATTGGCTCCAACCTCGCAATATTCATGACCGGTGTTGTGTTTTGTGCATGTTAAGTTCGTGTTTGTATACTTGTATCAATTCAATTTCAACACCCTATCTTGGTCGACAATATATTTATAAAATTAATTATAAACAATTGCCGACCCCTCAGTTATGAATTGATCTTGTCTGTTTGTGCGTGTAGCTGTTTAGTTGTTGTGCATGTTCTGATTTACTCCTATATATTTAAAATATATTACGTAGATCAGTGTCTATGTGTATATATGTACCATGTCGTGTGTGTGCTGTGGGTGCGTGAGTCATAAATATTGTGTGCTCGAGCGGGCTAGGTAGTCCCATTTAGCACGAGTTGGGCATTCGGTACTAAAGGCATTATGGCCTATGTTTCGCAGCCCAGAGTGCGCGCAGTTGCAGCAACGCGGTTCCGCTCCTTTTAAGAAGTCGGGGCAGCACTCACGTAAGTGAGAGCCCCCGCAGTGGCTGCACTTGCTCCCACTCTCCGCGCAGAATCTACGGCCATGGCCGAATCCAAGGCACTTGGTGCATTGGATGAGCGGAGACTGGTCCTCCACTCTGACCCTTTGCAGGTCAAGGTAGAGGGTCCCTGCCTCCGTCATCCTCTGCCACACCCTTGGCTTAACCTGTAAAACTATGTGTGACGTCTTGGGGTTTCGTGTACGTTTTCTGTATTTGATGAGTATATCTTGTTCGTCTTGTGGTAGACCCACGAAGATATCGGTGTTCTGGGTGTATATGGCCCTTACCGTATCCTCGTCCCCTTCGTCAGCATAAACGTCCTTTAGGACGACGAGAGGATTTTTGTTGGTCATGGGCGCTACCACAAGACCGTCACCACAACGCTCAATGCGTTCCATCACCTTTGTCCTTTCTGTCTCCGTGTCGCAGCCCAGGATAACAGTGCGTCTACCTACGGCTTGTAGATGACCCTCTTCATAAATAAATAAATATTTTCGGACAAAATGACAAAAGAAAAGACTATCGTGAAAAGAAGCTTGTGCAAATTCTATACACCGCGCAAACGTAAAGTACGAATGATGAACATTGACTAAAAAATAAACCATTTAGATAAATTAGCGTTAACCCTTTCACTGCTATCGCTTAGCTACAAATCAATGAAGTTCAATTTTATATTGTTGTTATTATTTGCATGGCTGCTATTGCTTTGAAAATAGGAAAGTTATTGATAATGTTCAAATACGCAGAATTACTGTTTAAAGCTTTGGCTGGTATGTAACACACTATTATGTATTAAAATGTAATACACTAAAATTATTTATTCAAATTTTTCAATGAAACGCAGGATTATCAGCTCAACTCAGCTTTTATTACAGTAGTCAAGGACGCTATGCTCCCTTTGTGTTGGATGGACATGATACGCCTTCCTCCACAATACTCCAGACTGCACGGTTGGCCTAGTGGTTTAATCGGTCGCCACGCCGCTTATTGTGTTGTGGGTTCAAATCCCACATGGAACAACACTTTGTGTAATCCACAAATTGTTGTTCTGAATCTGGATGTTATTTGTGTCCTTTACTCGTAAGTTTGTAGAGTTACCAAGTTTTCGGTGGTAGGCTTTTTATGAAAGTTTTGGTTTTATTATTATAATAGCTAAACGACAAGCCGTTGTCGGTTAACGCAAAAAAAGTAGCCTATGTCCTTTCTCAGGCTTTAGACTATCTGGGTGCAAAATTTCATTGAAATCAGTGCAGTGCTATCTGAGTTTATCGCGAACAGACATATGTAGTGATACAGAATATATTACGAACTACGTCATCGCTGCACGTGTCCTCACTGACGTAAAATAAACTTTACTTCAACCAAAATTAGTGAATTTGGTTGAAGTAAAGTAAGTAACGTAAACAACTCGCAACGGTCGACCGCCCCACTATAATGCCTATGAAAAGCCGCCCGCTGCAGCGGAGCGATCATTCGTTTGTCTGCGCTCGGACAGCAAACACCTAACTTTTGTGAAATATTCGAAGCTATGTAATCAATACTAATTTAAACACTTTTAATTAGTATTGATTACATAGCTTTGAATATTTCACAATAATCAATACTAATTAAAAGTATTTAAATTAAAAGTATTTTAATTAGTATTGATTATTGTGAAATATTCAAAGCTATGTAATCAATACTAATTAAAAGTGTTTAAATTAGTATTGATTACATAGCTTCGAATATTTCACAAAAGTTAGGTGTTTGCTGTCCGAGCGCAGACAAACGAATGATCGCTCCGCTGCAGCGGGCGGCTTTTCATAGGCATTATAGTGGGGCGGTCGACCGTTGCGAGTTGTTTACGTTACTTACTTTACTTCAACCAAATTCACTAATTTTGGTTGAAGTAAAGTTTATTTTAAGTTATTTCTGAAAATGAAATACTCCAATAATAATAATAGTAATGACGTCACTGTTTTTAAAAACATTACCGGGCACACTGTTTCGTCATATATATTACAATAAATATTTAGTCGTTAAATCGAATAGAATTCTCTAGGAATAGATTTATTTTATCTAAATCTTTGAACTGCAAGTTTGTCATTCTTCCTCGTATTTTTATTACTTTAATAACGACTAACAGTGCTTAATAATTAATAATACTATGTAATTTTTCCGTTTTGTTTAACGTAAATTGTATTCTCCATGGTGTAAACCGCTGATCATCATCATCATCAGCCTATCGCAGTCCACTGCTGGACATAGGCCTCTCCCATTGCACACCACTCTGATCGATTTTGGACTGAAACCGCTGGTGATGTGAGAATATTAATTTCTTTGAATATATGTATTATAGACTCGCAAATAAGCCTTTGTAATAGATTCACTTAATCGCACGTTTCAGTCCAATGAATATAGACTCCACATCAACAACAGAGCCTTACAGCAAACTGATATATGCCTAAAGGAAAATACGCTTTATAAACTAACTAGTTGACCCAGCAAACTTCGTACCGCCCAACTTTAAAATTCCAGAACTTGATCGCAGCGCCACCTACCGGGTCCAAATGCAAATCTAAACCATTCCCAGATCCCCTTAAATACACACAAAAAATTTCATCAAAATCTGTCCAGTCGTTTGAGAGAAGTTCAGTGACATACACACTCACACAAGAATTATATATATAAAGACTAGCTTTCCGCCCGCGGCTTCGCCCGCGTGGAATTCGTTTATATCGCGCGACACGGTATGGGTAGATTAAACAATCTTACATGATTTTATGTTTGATAATAAGGAACTTTGCACAAATTTTCGTCCCCTATTTCAAACCCTTCTACCTTTATTTTCGCGATAAAAAGTATCCTATGTCCTTTCCCAAGTTCAGTTCTATCTTCATACCAAATTACATCAAAATCGGTTCAGTGGTTTAGGTGAAAGCGTAACAGACAGACAGACAGACAGAGTTACTTTCGCATTTATAATATTAGTAGGGATTACACCATCGGAAAGTAGAGATTTCATCAAACAGAAAACACCCCATTTTTTAAAAAAATAGGGTGAAAAAAAAAATTTCAAATCAAAAAATGACAGTGTCTTCGGGACATAAAAGGTAAGTTTTCACTAAACTTCGTTTAATAATGATTTTATTTGTAAAAGATAAAAATAGAAAACCAAAAACTTTTTTTAATTTTTCACATATAGTTACATAGGTTATGTGAAAAAAAGTTTAAATAAAAAAAATCGGCCAAGTGCGTGTGAGGCCACGCACAGGAAAGGGTTCCTCAGTCACCCTTAATGGTACGTGGATTAGAAATTGTATCCAATGGATAATTGTTATGTTTACGTATTAATGCGTTAATTTTGTATGACGTTTTCCAAGTAAGAACATTGTAGAAGTTAAGCCTCTGTAACTCCTGAACTAACAAAGTCATCTAATTCGTTATAGTTTTCATTTAAAGTTCATTATATGGACCACTATCACGAATTTTTCCAGATTTTTTGAGCAGGCCGTTTAGCTTTTAGAGGGGGAGGATGCCCGGTTTTACAAAAAAGTAGCCTTTAAAGTGGAATTTCTCGCAGACGGATTCCTAAATCAAAAAATCGTCTTATCAACCCTTTAATGTTTTTAAAAGACCTATTTTTGCGATTTTGATATATCACTCAAGCGGCTAATGATACCCCACATGATGGGGTAGCCGCGAGAAAAAAAAACATCCACATTTTACGTGTCGGGGAGGTACTCTAAATAAAAATATTTTTCATAATTTTATTGTAGCATTACAATACATATTCATGCAAAGTTGTATCTTTCTAGCACTTACTGTTTGGATGATAAGTCGAGGACGGACGGACGGACGGACAGACGGACATGACGAATCTATAAGGGTTCGAAGTCATAAACTTCGGAACCCTAAAAAGTTGTAGATCTCTTAATTACCTACAACTTTGCCATTTAGCTTTTTTCCATAGGACTTGTAGTTTTGCCGGAAATTGAGATAATTTTTTTTTTACCCTTTGTTTTATATATTTAGATATCCAAAGTGACTCTACCCTGCCTGATGGAAAGCATGAGCAGAATCCAAGAGTCGGGGCTACCACACTTGCTGCGAATGCAGACAATAATGTATGGCAGCCCACACTATGGCGGTTTAATGAGATGCTTTTTCACGCCCCGTCCGAGGAGGACCCGAAACCCTCCCCCCCCTACCCGACCTCTCAGATCGCAGATCGCCCGTAAATTATTCTTCCTTTGATTTTTATAATATTCTCCTCCTTTTCCAATGGTTTTCATCGTACTATAATTTTCTTTTTAAAAATTATCTACCTTGGTCTACTGGTTTAGATGATAATTACAAACTATCATTATGGTTGCCATGCAAGTGTGTTATGCCTAGCAACCTGTGAAGTTTTGACAGGAGATTATCAGTGATACACTTTGACATCTACGATTTATGTATTTTTATAATCACCTAGGTAAAAAGGTAAAAATTATTTGTATCTCGATTATTGGAGTAAAAAGTAGCCTATGTCCTTTCCCAAGTTCAGTTCTATCTTCCTACCAAATTTCATCAAAATCGGTTCAGTGGTTTAGGCGTGAAAGCGTAACAGACAGACAGACAGAGTTACTTTCGCATTTATAATATTAGTAGGGATTAGTAGGGATTAGTAGGGATTTAGCAATGGGTAAGCTGTCATATACCTCGTACCGAATAACTTCAATGCTAAAGAAGGAAAATAAAAGTTCCAAACTTCACAATCGTCATTTAATGTGCAAACTGGGTGACAAGAATAACAATAAATATATTCAGTCTTTGGATAAATTAACGGTTAAAAAAACCGTTTGTGTGAGCCATATCAAAATCATAATCTCGAAGACCCTTCAGCTCATCTTCTGATGGAGGGAAAACACAGTCAAGGTCAACATATAACTGGTTTTGAACTGTGAGTTTGTCAACGATTTCGGTAAACGTTGGTCTATGTTCAGGATTTTCGGACCAACATTCAGTCATCAATTCGTAAAGTCTTGGAGAAGCTCTGTTTGGTTTGGGTAGACGACCACCTTCTGATAAATAAGGTGGTACTTGGTGATTACTTAACTCGGCATATGGAAAGCCACCTGTAATGTAAAAGTTAGGATAATTAGAAAGAGACAAACATATAATTTTATGAGCTGATATTTTCTATGATTTTATATATGTCGGTTTTCGCGGCTAAATGCTATCTCCTTCCTTAAGAATCAAAGCATCTTTTTGTCAAATTTCATTAATGCATGGTTTAGTCGTGAAAGCGGAACAGACAGACGGACAGGCAGACTAAGTTACCTTCGAATTCATAATATTATATAGCATAGTATGGCTTAGAATATTAAAAAGAATAACATAATGGAGTTTCATAATATCGCTGCTGAATTTAATGATGAAATAACAATAAAATTGGTGCTTAACGTAACGGTATTCTATTTCTTCTCTGAGCTATGGCAACTCTTATCATCTTCATCATTCTGAGTCTTACTGTATCGATCGACTGAACTCTATAGAATTAAGCATTGTGTTACAACTACGATTTGGAAATTGCTCGGTCCTTTATAAACTAAACTTTAAACACAATTATTATTCATTTTCATAATAACATTCTTTGTTAGTCATAAGTTTTATTCAGTCTAAGGTTTGTTATTCACTTACCTAAAGTAGCGATCTCCCACAATAAAACTGCAAACGCCCACACATCGCTGGCGCTACAGTACTGTGAGTGTACTATTGCTTCAGGTGCTAGCCATCTTAGTGGAACTGGTCGTGATCTGGTATGGACGTACACGCCGGACCGTGAAAGACCAAAGTCGGCCACTTTCAGGATGCCAGCGCCATCCACTAAGATGTTCCGCGCTGCTAGATCTCTGAAATTATTCGATTTGTACAGTTAAACTGATTGATAATCATATGTATGTATGTAGTGTGTGATACATGTTAATAGAAGAATGTCATATTGGTATATAGGATTCGATAAAAAACTTAAACTTCGCATGAGTGGAACTGGACTTGTGTCCGTGATCATAGACTGATTTCTTTTCGTCCTTTGAATGACAACATAATAAAATAAAAGTGTTAATTCGGACAACTGTTAAAATTGAAACTTTTTAGTTGCTAAGATTAGCCATACGCATAAATAAAAACATCAGGCGAAATGGGCAAATTTACGTTGTTATAACACAGAATGTGTTAAATTATGTGTTTTTTATTGAGTTGGTAGTGACAGGCGATTATTTTTGTATGTGAGTCTAAAATGTCTATGTGTAAAGATTTCCCTCCGCAAATAATGACAGACTGCTTGTATCGGAAAAAGGGACTATTGTTACGTCCGTTGGTCCGTCGGCCTGTGTTGTGCTATATTAAAAACGCCATACAGTCCTCTATAATTTAATGAAATGTTCACTGTTTGTTTATGTAAATTTTTTACAATTATATTATTAAGTTTCAGAGTCTGGGTGTTTTCTATGTATAATATGTATGTATTTACAAAAAATAATAATATGTTTATGTATTTATATCAGTTGTCTAGTACCCCATAACACAAGCTCTGATTAGCTTTCGGACTAGATGATGTTGTGTGTCAGATGTCCAAAATATTTATTTATTTATTTGTGTCTGAAACGACAGCAAGCCTTAAAAACTATTAATCACTGGCCATAATATAAAATTAGTACTATAATTGAAAAATATTTTAACAAAATAATGTTGCTAATAATTATATGTATGTACTATTAACAAACTAAGTTTTCAAATTTTCTGTGTAACCCGAAGACGAGCGATTCCCGTGAGTTTACTATGTAAGTGCAATGCACGTTTTTAGGGTTCCGTAGCCAAATGGCAAAAAACGGAACCCTTATAGATTCGTCAAGTCTGTCTGTCTGTCTGTCTGTCCGTATGTCACAGCCAATTATTTCCGAAACTATAAGAGCTACACTATTGAAATTTGGTCAGTCGATGTATTCTGTGAACCGCATTAAGATTTTTACATAAAAATAGAAAAAAAACAATACATTTTGGGGGTCCCCATACTTGGAACTGAAACTCAAAAATTTTTTTTTCATCGAACCTATACGTGTGGGGTATCTATGGATAGGTGTTCAAAAATGATGTTGAGGTTTCTTATATCATTTTTTTCTAAACTGAATAGTTTGCGCGAGAGACACTTCCAAAGTGGAAAAATGTGTGTCCCCCCCCCTCTAACTTCTAAAATAAAAGAGTGATAAATCTAAAAAAAATATATATTGTACATTACCATGCAAACTACCAACGAAAATTGGTTTGAACGAGATCTAGTGAGTAGTTTTTTTTTAATACGTCATAAATCGTAACACGCAATTTACCTTTCATCCAATCAAACTTAATAAAAAATTAATAAACATCGATGAAAGTTACAACGAACTACAAGAACTTTTATATGGTGTTACTTGCTGATACGGAACCCTTCATGGGCGAGTCCGACTCGCACTTGGCCGCTTTTTACATTTAATACTGTTATTCAAAGTGTTAAGGGAAATAAAAAAATGGTGTAAAAGTGGCCTTTTAAGTTTTAAGTAAGGTAAAGCATTCAGAGGTTCTAAGGGGGCGTCTACAAATATCACGCAATTTTATTTCTGATTGAAAAAAAAAGAAATATATCCTATTTTGGTCCTTTTAATCCAGTTTGTACATGCTTGCCGTGTGGTGACGGATTAAGAATACAGAGTGTCACCACCCCTATTCTTCCCGCGGGTGTCGTAAAAGGCGACTAAGGGATAAACTACGCAAGACAACATCAATGCAAAGAGAAGGAAAATTTGAAACCAACCCTATACCAACCTGTCTGGCCAGCGTGGTATAGTAGGTCAATAATTCCTTTTCAAGGAGAGGCCTATGTCCAGCAGTGGACTGTTAAAGGCTGTTGATGATGATGATGTACATGCTTAAGATTTAATCTTAAGCGTAATCGTAATACCAATCAGATCATTTACTAATTCTTTCGAAAGAAAGTAATTTCATTCCTACTTCATCGTTATACATCTACTGACTGACTGTCAAACCACTATATTTGTTTTTTACCAAATAGCTATATTTAATCAAAGTGCAAAGCAAAGTGCGACCCTCACGGATTGTCACAAGACGAGCTAATGAGTTACTGTGCGCAAGCGCCTACGGCTTATAGTGGCTAGATCAGAACGAAGTTGAAGGAGCAGATGATTCTACTGAAAATAATATGGACATGTTGGTTCCAATAGTCTCTCTTGAGACCGCGCATGATTCTTCATGGACTGAATTAAAGTAGATATTTTTTTTTAATCACAGTAGTTATGATTTAAGTATTCTATTGTTAAATTTATTAAACTCTCAGCAATATTGATTACTAGTGTTAACCAGTCGTAAATAAAACCCGAACATTTTTTTTTTCTTTTTACAAAAAAAATCCAACCTGTTTACGTAAGAAAACCACATTTTGAAAAATCTCAAGTGAGATTGGGTGATGGGGGAGGGGGTTGAATAAAATCTCACGACATCTCACCACCTACACAAAATTTTAAAAAAAACCTCACGTAATTTATGGACGCCCCCTAATCCCGTTGAATCTTTAACCTTGAGGTTTGTGCGCTCCCAGCAACGATTGCTAGGATACCGCTTCATCCGGGTCTTAAGGAATGGACGTACTTGTCCTGTGTCGTGACAATGTTTTTTTAAGACAGAAGGAAATTGTTTTTCTGAATAAAGTATGACACTTGGTTACAGGGAGAAAATTGCGATTGCTTGTCAGCCTAAGCAGAAAATACTTAGTATATAATATATTTTATTGTACACAAATAACAAATTTCACAGTTTAGTTTCAAGGAGATGTGTATAATGGGCGGCCTTATTGCTAAAAGCAATATAATCTAGGCAACCTTTGGTTGGACAGGAGAAAAATAATAATCAGAGGGTAGTTTAGGAGTGTTGAAGCAACGGTGTTATAAAAATTAATGTATACACAATGTAAATATATGAAACATAATATATAAAAATTAGAAGAAGAAACTTCAAATTTGAAGATCATCTGCGAACCACCTTTGATAGTAATGTTTAAGAATTAGAGAATAGAATACGTCTAGAAAAAGTATTTCTAGTAGAAAATTAAAGGGAATAGCTTTAGTTGTTATTGAACTTATTTTGATGTGGAGAAGTGTATTGAAATTTATAATATAATATAATTTGTTCCAACATGAAAATATTTACAAATCATTCTTTATTCGTCAATCAATAAATAGTTACAACTCCAAATAACGATCATTGTAAAACAAATGAAAATCTTTGACTCTACGAAACGCCTATAGTAAAATAAACACAAATTTTGTTTGTAAAATATTGCTACAAAATTATTATCAGGTTATTGAATCAAACTTCAACTCAATGAATAACATTAATTTACGGCAATATTTACTAATAAGTTCAATGAAAAGGCTTTCCAAACAGTCCACAATACAAGCCAATTACTTAAGCGGATGAATAGAATTCAATATCATGGCAATCCAATTAATTTGTGTTTCCTTTGTCATCGAAATTTATTTAACAATTTACCGATAAGAAAAAGTAGGACTAACCTCAAATGGTAGTTCAGTTCATGTTCAAGTATAGTTGTGTTTAAATTTAATATATCTGGGGCTCGAGCGCCCGGGGCAGCAGCTGTTAGCGGGCACAATTCCCGGTAAAGCAGCCCGACATTTTCTGAGTATGGTAAATGACCTGCGCTGAACGATGTTCGATTGTCACTAACCACAATATTTTATATAGGATCAATGTGTTTAGGAGAATTTTGTGAGAATGTAGTTTGACATTAAGATAAACAAACTGAATACGTATGATAAATTATATTTTCTGCAAAATACATTTTATTAAAATTCCCATACTAAATTATATAAGTTATGGTATTTTAGAATTATTTTATTTTTAGGTAGTTTTTATGATTCGACTGAGAAAGTGATGATGATAAAATGATATTTATTTTTGTAAGTAAATCTTTAACAGACATTTTTACACTCGAACGTCCGACTTTCGGTTGCAGAAACAAACCATAGAAGAGTCTCTTTTTATTTAAAGTCTGTGAACAATGATAACATCTAACCATTTCATAGGCCCAGACGGGTTACTCATTTTTATGGATCCAAGTAGGATTACTTAATGTTGCTTGCGTCGTTCTTCCCGATTACTTCCAAAGCTAAAATTTTATAGCCCAGAGTCCGCTTTCCTGATTTTCCTCCCTCACTTTGCCCTGAATGAACTTACATGGTACCATAAAGTAAAATAAAATTTACCTGTGAGTGATTCCTCTTTCTTCCAGGTGCTTCATTCCGAGGGCGACTTGCAGCGCATAGTTCCTCATGGTAGTACTGTCCAACTGCAACGCCGGCTCAGCTACGTAATGATCTTTCTTCTTTTCGTTGTCTATGTATAACTTTTCATCGAAAAGTGCGGGGTCTGAATCGCTAAGATTAGTGTATTCCGCTTGAAATAGAACATTAAATTACAGGTTAAAATTTTGTATTTCACTCCGTATTTCACAACCGCAAGGAACTCTACGCGTTGTTTAGTATGGTTCAGCTAATTAAAACGATGAATGCATGAGAGCTAGTAAATAAATAAAAATGTTCTCGTTGCAAGAGCGATATAGATCGTTTTGAAAACTAGTGGCCTATTTTTTTTTAGTTCAAATATGACAAATACTTATTTCTATTTCATATGACTCGGATCCAATAACGTATGTAATGTAATACTAAAGAAACATGGTTTCAGTTTCAGTTCAGTTGGTCAGACTTGTTTAGCCGGGGATTTTTTTTCCGTTTTTCAGATCAGCTGGTAATTTAATAAACTACTATTAAATATAAAAACACGAACATAATATCATACAATTTCAAACAGATCTTGTTTGTGAGACTGTGAACTTTGTTGACTAATTGATGAAATACCAGACGAATTTCGAGATTTTATTTAGGCGGATGTTATTGGTCAAGAAACACATAAGGTTGTTTTTGTACGCAACCGAAAGTATTATCTAAAATGAGCGATACATTTTTAGTGCCGAACATTAAATCATTTACATTTAATTTCATTCAACTCTGCCTTATGGAAGGCATGAGTAGAATCTAGAAGTAGGGGTCACCATATTCACTGTGAGGGAAGGCAATGCAGCGTGGTGACCCTATACCATGGCGGCTTAGTCAAATAATTCTGCATCATTCTCCCGGCCTCAGGAGGCCAGGAGAATGATGGAGAATGATTAGGCCGCCGGTCTCATTCTCACTCACCAACGAAATACGACAGCAAGAATGTTGTCATTATAAGGATGGTCTTCTGTGTGAAGGTAGTACTGCCCCGTCCGGCCCATTCGTGCTGAAATCAGAGTGGCTCTACTATCTACCATCCATGTTATACAGCATTCATGGTGATATTGAAAGCAGCATTGACTCCACTATGTTATACCATTAATTTATGCATTGATATTAATCTGTCTTTTAACGTACATAAAGTAACGTTTATGGAACCAAAACAGTTAACTCTGAACTTTGAAATACAAAACGGTTATCACTTAGATTGTACTATTTTCTGTGTATTTTCCAGATGCCATATAAAACTTTCCAACGAAAAAAAAATCCCGTTGGCTATATCAATCTGAACAGTGGGAATCGCCCAAAACATAAGTGTGTAAAACGTGAACAATCCATTTGAAATTTATGCCATTAAAACAATTAAGAAGCCACCTCTCAATACTTTCTGAACTAAGTTAAACTTCGCAAAAAAACTTACAATCGGCTTCCGACGGGCGTTGTCTGCTATTGCTATTATTGTGACTATCTACTCTTCGTGAGGTATTTAACACTTGACCGTCCTTCCTCCTCCCTCTAGCAGCCCTGAGTAGCGTCAGCAAATCACCTCTAGGAGCGTGTTCCAGTAGTGCGATAATAGGAGGTCGTCGGGAACAGCACGCAATTAGTTGTATGACATGTTTGTGAGAGCCGACGTGTTTAAGCATTGTGATTTCACGAAGGAAATCTTGCATTTCCTCTTCCGAAGCGTTTTCTGTAATATTAAAAAAGAACACAAAAACTGAAACTATTTGTCATTACTGGTGGTCCCGACTAGATACGTTTCTCAGAAATGTAGTATTCATTGGAATGAACGGAATTGAAACGGCAGGGTGCGCTGTTTAATCGATCAAGCATCACACCCTAACTTATCAGGTTTCAAGCTTTCGCACAAAACTGTAATTTCTGATAAACTGTGTCCTGTTTCACTGATATCAAACAAAAATGCTTGGACCTCCTCAATCATTGATTTGGATCTTTAAAAATTAGGATTTCAAATTGCGAAAATGATGGAATCCGAACTGTTATGAGCATAAAACGAGGAACGCATGATATTAAAGGTATATTGAATTATATTGAAGTTTACCAAGTTTAAGTGGTTTTGAAATTGCCTATTAATATCACGGTCATAACTTTAGTTACACAGACAAGTAATGTTACTAATCAAGAAAACTTTCTTTATTATGTAGATAACAATGTATGTTGGTCATAGGATAGTAAGCGCTCCTTGGGAAACACCCTCGTTCAGCAGTGGATGGCAATAGGTTGGTTTGATTTGATATCTTTAATAGGACGGTAATATGAACGGTAGGAATGTAAAGTTGATGAAATAGAAACAGGCGAGTTACAAAATTCAAAAGGTATTTAGGGGTAACTTGTTATGGCGCTTGTAATAGCCGCCTATCATAAGGCTACGGTGTGTTAAACGGAGAATGCTACTGCTAATCTTCAGTTGGGTGGTTATGATATGGTAACATTATACATTAAAATTGAAAAAAATATTCTCTAACTCCTAACCCTTAAGGAGTTGTACCTTCCATCATCAGCTCACCTGAATGAGTTCAAAGATAACGAGCTAGGGTAATATACATAACTATCATATTTAAATAATAAAGATAAGATTCCGACGAATTGAGAACGTCATCCTTTTTGAAGTCTGTTAAAAAACAATAACAAAGAACTAATTACTGTTATATTTATTTGTTCTGTATAAAAACTTCCGTAAACGTAAGAACTTGAAAAACAACAGTGAATTATACTTGTCTGTAATTTGAGGTAAATTACACGTTTCTATTATCTGAGCTTCAACCGGTTCAAAAGTGCATCCATGAAGATTACAAATTGCTAACTTTCATTTCCTAGAAACGGTCACGTAATCGCTCTCATGCTAAATTAGTTAACATTTATGAATACTACTGAAATTTAGTGATGGGTAACAATGGAGCACACTATGAAGCGCACTATATATTTCATCTACAATTTATATTATGCAGACCCGAAATAAAGTACAATACTATATATTATAGTACAGTTAGCAAACTTGAGTGTAAACGAGGTTCTTATTGGTCTTGGATACTGCCATTGCGCATATGCACGTGCTCGTGAATTAATACATAGTCATGTTGAGACATCATTATCTTATTCATCATCAATATGTTGAAAGCAGCTGTTTTTAAAACTGTATAAGAAACTGGACAAACCCGTAAGCATCTTAGCCGCTACAGTGACAGTCTCTCCACCAGGCAAGTCTAACTGCGCCGCGTGTACTCTGCCAAAAGCTCCACTGCCAATCAACGCTCCTAGGTGTACCCGAGATCTGCTTACTTCGAATTCATCACCCTCCTCGTTTTCAATCTAAAATTTGTATACTGAGATTAATATACATTACATTACGAGTATGATATTATTATTACATATGCCTTATCAAAAACATATTTCTAATGATTTTCCTGTTGCCTTTCTTAACTATTTATGTACCTTGTCTAAAATAAAAACTATGATATTCTGAGCCCAACCCAAGCAGAGCCTTCGGTATTTAATCAGATTACGTACAGAGTGTAAATGTTTACTATATACTTATTCTACATATATTACACCAAGATACAGAACAAATGACTGTGTTCATAACACAATTATTTGTCCTGGGAGAGAATCGATACTCGAGCTAGATACATATTATATAAACATATGAATAAATAATTTTCGTATTACAATGCTATCAACCGAAATTATTGTATAACATAAGCACTGGTGAGTAGTTACAAAACATTATAAAAATATATTGGCATTGTAATAGTAGGTAGTATTTAAATAAATTAAAAGTTCAAACACAAAACTTACCCCAAATTCTTTTTGGGTGTACAGTGGACTATCTTCCATTTGTCCTCGCGTTGGTATTTCAGTATTTCTGTAGACAAAAAAATGAAACTTAAAGTTTTTTTCTTTACATCATAAAATCCTTTTATCTACGGTTACAAATTTAATAATTTACATATACGTGAAATCTTCTAAATACTCTGTAAGAATTATAATAATATTTTTTAGAATGAAAACATCAGACACATGTTTGATAGCTTCCTGGTGCTGTCATCGTGATGCTTAAAAACTTAAAAACGGGAAACGACTTTTAAAGTTTAACCAAGTTTCTAAAGAGAAAGAATTCTTCCGAACATATTGGTGAAGTCATAGGCACTTCGGACTCATAGACAATCGATATTCGGCATATCGTTCCCAATATCATAAAAAAGCTAATTAGAAGTTTCCAGAGCAAAACCCTAAAATATGGTCCGAAATTTTTGTTCGAGAATTACGAGCGGAACGTACGATTTCTTAAAATTGTTAGATTTCCCCGATTATGTATGAAATAATATATGACGGAAAATCTTGTGACGTATGAACGCCACATGTTTTCTTTAAATTTTAATTTCAATTAATAAACTATTAATAACAAATTCATTCGAAAAAGGCATTTCATCGATTGATAAATATTCGATAAATGGTTCAGTAGAAGATGCGTGTGACGATAAAAGATTGTTTTGCAATAAATTTCATTCGAATAAATATTCAGTCGACATTCCATTCATTGAACATATGACTCTCGAACAAAAATTACGGACCTGCGACAATTAGCCTTAACCCTCTCTTAAGAACAGACCCGAGCAGCAGAGCTTAGCAGTTAGACTTAATGGGTTGTTGGTATTGATGATTAAGAATTGATTGTAAAAACACTCAAAAACACTTTTATAACCGTATATATTATACTTTATAAGCAGTACTGTATTTGTCGTCTCGTTTTTTTAACTATGACAGAAAATTGTATTTTTAATTTAGATTCTAATTTTACAAGCCTTGCCTACACAAACTTTACATCTTAGTTAATCTGTCTGGCTTAACCAAGATATTTCCTATAATACCCTTTTTTTAGTTTCTGTGATTATACCTATACTGTATCAAATTGTTTAAACTAATTATAATATAAAAAAGTGTAAGTTTATTACCAGTCTATCCGTCTTTAATATTATTAGGTGCTAAATATATTGTTTTTCTGATCTATGAGACTAAGCTTTTAACAATCACAACAATTAAACTAATAACAACTTACATCTATGTTACGTTTAGGAAATCTTTATGTTTTTTTTAGTATTGTGCGCTATGAGGACATAGTGGAGCTACTAAAAACCTGCTATATCTGCATACGCAATAAATCGTGCCAGTGATGTGATTATACGACATTACGTTTCTATAGTTTTAATATTAAATTGATGTGAAACATCTATAGCCGCACGTAAAACAGATTTCTGGCCTGGCGACGCGTTGGCCTGGCGACGCGTCGCCACGGCACGCTAGACGATGGTATATATATACAGTCTATATGCAGTAGTGTGTACGGTGTACACACTACTGCATATAGACTACTATTTTCATAATTAGTAATATTTTATTTTATCATTATGACATATTTAGTTCCTATTACAATATGTTCTTTTCTGCATATTACTTTTACAAAATAATGGCTATGTTTCACATCTGCCAGGCGTCCCGTGACGGCTCACATATTTTTTTATATTTATTCTTGTCACCAAGTTGGACTGCGTCGTCTACGTGATAGTGTCGGCTTATCTTAATTATAGTTAAACCCTGACTCCAGTTGATATAAAGTCCGTTGTAAAAGAACAAATGTCTACTAGTAAGCATTCGAATATTACTAGGATACTTAATATTACTAGTTTCATTTACCCCTTTAGCAATTAAGTGGCTCTTTATTAGGCATTAAAACTAAAAACTATAATAAACGCTACAATATAGATGGCTTTACGGGGTGTATTTTGCATTTAAGGTATGAATCTCATTGCTAGGTTTAGGTCTAGGCTTTACATGCGTCCTGTTACGTCGTCCCAATTAAGTTACTTAAATATAAAAAGGCGTAAACATCATGCAGATGTTAGGTACATAGTAATAAATTGAACTCCAAAAACAAATATAAGCGGAAAAATATAACTCTTTGCACAGATTGCTTGTATCTGATATATTTCAAAAACCTAATAAAATATGAATCTACTGAATGATCTAAACTAAGAAATATCTAAATACCTTAGAACCGGCTCAAATCTCTATACCTACATACTCCTTTCATACGAAAACTCTTATTTCAACGTGTGCCACTATTATACACGTATAGTAGGTTCTTTATCCAGGGTCAAATGTCTCATCACTAAGAGGTCAGATGTTGTGTCGTAGGTCGTATCTTGCGAAGAAAATTATGGTGTAATATTTACGTAATGATGTATGGTTCTCTATACAAACCTATTATTGCGGGGACAATGAATTATGCGTATTTAGTAAGGCAATTCCGTTGCGTACTTTACCGTTCCGAGTCATTAAATTCGGAACCCTAAAAATAGAAAAAAAAGGAAAGTTTATCTTTCTATTTTCATAAATATTTTATTGAAATCAAACGCAACTCCATCATCGGGATAAATCATCGTCATCAGTGTTTCTAAGTCCACTGCTAACCCAGGCCTCTACAATTGCATGCCACTTGGTTCTATACAGCATCGATTCCTTGTCGTATACAGTTCCTGTCAGACATCATAAATAAACAATCACTTCACTGATATGGTAACTACTTAACGTGAAATCATAGGCATATCAATCGTAGGTGCATTAAAATCAGACAGCCCTCTGTCCAGCGTGGAATACTAGGCCTAAATCTATGCATATGTTCAGGAATTAACTACTAAGTAAAACATTTGAAATCACTACTAGCTCACGTGTTCCTACTGTGATCCCGGGTAACCTTTTAAGGTTTCACGCCCCGCTTTAGCGAAAAAACATCTCATTAGGCCACCATAGTGTGGGGCCACCATACCGCCTGCATTAGCAGAGAGTGATGTGGCCTCCACTTTTGGATTCAACTCATGCTTTCCATCAGTCAGAGTAGAGAAGTAGAGAGCCACTGGGCTGGCTTTAAAATAAAATAAAGATACAGATTAGGGTTATGCAGATATAATGTGTACATAATTATTATGTAGAAGAAACTTGGTAGACATTTGAAGTCCATATTATTATTATGTCATGTTCGAAAGGGTTTGATCAGAATTTTGTTTCTGAGGGTTCGATTGTCAAATCTAGTTGAGCGTTGTGATTGGCTCACACTGAAAAGCTGAAGGAATGAGAAATAAATGTATGTAATTGTAGTACCTAATATTTATTGCTAAAACTATAAATTACTAAACACGGCATAATCAAATCTATTAATATCACGGTGGCCACACTTCGTTCATCATAAATCTTTAAATTAAGGCGTGACAGTTTAAATGAAATATTTATTGAACACTTAAGTGAAGCATTTTGCATACTTTTAGTTAAAAGTATGCAAAATACTTCACTTAAGTTAAATTTTCATAAAATATCGTGTTTAGGTCTATTTAGTAATGATATATGATAATATATTTATAAACAATACACTTGCTTTTCAATTTCATTGGAGAATTTCAAAGCCAAACATAATATTATTTGTGATGATATAGGTTAACGTTTCATCAACTTTTCAATAATAACAATGGGTACTAATTTTGTTTAAAACAAAACATGTTTGGAGTAACAAAAGTTTTGATTTTAGATTCTAATTAACAATGTTGTTATTTTCGTTTTGTACATATTAAAATAAAAGTTAAAATAAATTTATTCAAATAATGCTCGAAAACAATAATATGATTTGCTGTTCGCCATTGAACGAAAGTGATGGCAAAGATTTGTATCTATGCTAACGGAAAGGGGCAGGAGTTTTTGTGATCAAACAGCCGTATAGTATAATATATATAAGGTATGGTATTTTTTTCTGACCATTTCATGCCCAGAATAGGTAAAATTTATCTAGGTAAAATTTTGGCTTTTTTAATTAAATTGGCTCCAGATTGAATTTTATATCAGACAAGCTTTTGCCCGCAGCTTTGCCTAAGTGTTTTTCTGATGTTTAACTTTAATCGTCTTTTTCACCCCAATTAGGTGCGGTATTTTTCAAAATTCTTCTTCACGCTTGTCAATACATGCTAAATTTCAGCTTACTGCGCCCAGTATCTTCGACTGTGTGTCTGTCAGTCAGTCAGTACACACACTCACACATTATAATTATACATACACACACATACAGTAGCAACAGATTTTGTAGCCTTATAAATATTGTATCTGTGTTAAATATTTTTGATCAATTTCATTTTTATTATTATAAATTAGACAAATTCGGTACAGATCAAACAGTGCTAATAGTCTACAATAGGACTAAGTCGTAAATGCTATTAGAACTAAGATATATGAAGCATGCTTGTAAAGTATGCAATTTCTGATCACGTATAAAATACACTTAAATTCAAATGTACATACAGTACATGAAAACATTAGTAAAGATGATAAAAACAAGTTTTCTAAAGTCATTAAAGGATATTAAGTATATTAATATCTTACAATTAGAAAGTATTGTGTGTTGCTAGTCTTCTGATATAATCCCTTCATCAATGTTATGTCACTTGCGGAAATATCTCTGGCATTTGATTGGAGAACGGGAATGCGGTACATCATTACTGCTTCTATTCCGTATTTTTTGAAAGACTTTATTATGATAGTATAGTTTGGATAGTCACAATAAAATATTTTGTGAGCACTTATTAGTGGATTAAGGTTTTTTTATTTGGTAGTTAATGATAAAAGGTTATGTAAATTAATGTAAGTACTCAATTATCTATCTATATATACATATATAAATGAATAACTGTTCCTTATTCTCGCTAAAACTCGAGCACGGCTGGACCGAGTTGGCAAATTTTGGTCTTGAGATATTTGTGGAAGTCCAGAGAAGATTTAAGAGGTAAATATATAAAAAAGAATAGACTTTTTTTTAAATTATCTAATACTTTTGTTTGTTTTAAGTTTATTTTATACAAAAGTTTAGGTCTTTTATTAATCGATTGAGGCAGTACGAAGTCTGCCGGGTCAGTTAGTATTAGATATATTATGAAGTCGTTTTAAAATGTCGGACTTAATGAATAAAAGTATCGGCTTAGCATTCAGGTTATTTAATATTACTGATTCCAAGCTTTCTCATGGAGTAGGTACATAAGTGCAACTTGACGACTATGTAATGAGCATGGTAAGTAATAATTAAGGTCTATATGTTCGGACAATTTATTCGTTTTAACATGATTTGTAGCACCCTATATTACCATTTAACTTGTAAATGTTTTTAGGTTACTCAGAATCTTCCAAGCTTTACATTTATACATTTACATTTATACATTTACATTTATACATATAAAGAAAGAAAACATTTCAAATTTAATTAATTCAATAACTAGTTCTAACTTAAAATAAAAATTTAATTCAATCAATTTAATTTCGTAATCAGACTTTACATATATATGCTTTATATATATATATATACTGTCACTGAGTTCAACCTCCAATTAGCTATAATCTCTAGCTAGGAGCTCATTACACAATCCTAATTCAGCAACCAGTCAGTGAATCCTTGCGATCATAGCCATTTACACCGCATCAACCGGTCGGTTATCTAGATCAATATCGACGCCACTCACTTGCCCTTTGACTTAACGCACAGAGGTAGAAGTTGCAGGTTCTAAGTAAAAAGATTCTAACGATTAAATGGAATTAACACAAGTCTACTTTATATTTATTGTCATTTTTTATTAACTCTTTGCGTTAATGTTGTCCTGTGTAAAAACTCTCTTATCCGCTTTTTACAACACCCGTGGAATGAATAGAGATGACAGAGATGATGGGATGATAGTGACACTCTGTTCCTAATTCGTCACAACACGGAAGTACATATTATAGGTGCAAATTACATTATAAATAGATTTTTTAACTTGTATATATCTTGTTTAATGTACCTCCTTTTCTATAGTATAGTAGGCCAAAACCTCCTTCTAAGGAGAGGCCTATGTCCAGCAGTGGACTGATAAATAATTCTTTATTCATCAGTTTAATAAATTACTACGAAAGACTAAAACGCCTACATTTACATGTCCTGTTAGGGCCACCGCAGACTAGCTACTTTTAGCATCGGCGATCGGCAACTAGTCGCTTTTTAGAAGCTAAATACGGCGACCGAACGCTCCACACCGCACACTTAAAAACGCTAAACGCGGCGATCGAGTCGCTTTTTAGAAGCGCGACACAGCAGGTGAACGCTACTCTCCGCACACATTCGGGTGCCGGTAGCAGAGACTTGGCATCTGAGCAGTCGCTAAAACGCGCGTTTCCGATACCGCGATCGAACGCAGGAATTCGCTAAAACGATGCAGTCGCCAAATCGCCGATTGCCGATGCTAAAAGTAGCTAGTGTGCGGTGGCCCTTACTAGTGAAATGTTATTTATTTTGTACCACATTTGAGCAAATAAAATTATATATTATTATTTCACTATACATTTTAAGCAGATATCATCAACAGTCCACTGTTGGACATAGGCCTCTCCTTAGAAGGAGGTTTTGGCCTACTATACCACGCAGATAACAGATAGATATAACTCTTGTGTCTTTTCTCTAAGCTTATTCCAGTCTTTTCATCCACATTTTAAAAAATTGATTCGCCGACATAGTAATAATTAAAAAGAAACAAATTGTTGTATGGTAGTTGGTAAATAAAACAATAATGATAAAAATATTAAATACTGAAGAAAATTTTTGACCTATAACTGTGATTAAGAAAAGTTATTGTACATATTCCACTTTACTTAATAGTAAAGTTGAAAATGGTTCATGTACAATAATTTTCTTTTTAAAATCTTACTTATTTCATAGCTTGTGGCATATGGCCCACATTGACAGCGTAACGTTTTTGTATAACAACACTTAAATGCGAGAATCAGATGCGCAGGCGCTTCTTGACCATTTTAGGTGAGGGTTTAAGGTGAGGGCACACTTGTGAAACCATAAGTAGCTAAACGTTGGTGAAAGGCTAGGATTTCCTCACTATTTGCTCTTCTGTCGTACTTATGTTTAGCGTATCTACTGCAAATGTCACTTAAATAGCAAATATTCTGTGAACTTAAACTAATTATATTATAGAAGGTAATTGAGACCCGCTGATTTCAGCACGAAATGGCCGGCTCGACCGTGCCGGAACGGAGGCCACATTATTCTGAATTATTCTCCTGGCGTCCGGATGCTGGAAGAATGGGAGAATGATGCAGAGTTATCTGACTGTGCCGCCATGGTATGGGTCACCATGCTACCTTGCCTACCCTCACAATGAGGATGGTGACCCCCTAGTCCTGGATTCTACTCATGCTTTTCAGCAGGCAGATATTTTTTTATATTTATTTAAGCCAACCAAAGTGACTTCACTTTGGTTGGCTTATATATATATATATAAAACATTGCCGTAAGATTACAATCAAAATTATATACATCCCTATTTATCCAACTCCAATCTTTAAAAAATAATGATTCTTATAAATCATGGCGTTGGTTCTCGACTATTATAATTCCATAAACTCTTTTTTACCACCCTTATTTAAGAACCTATTATGGGAATGTTGTGTGAGGGTTTTTGTATAAATTAATACTGTTTAGTAATTTATTATTGTGTTAAAATTATCTTAAAAGGTATCAGGCAACTACTTTCGATTTTTCGTTAATATACCATTACTTTTCCTAGAGTAATATAATCGTTAACGACAAAGATTTTTTAATTTGAAAAAGATTCAAATGAAATGTGAATAACTTTATTTTAATGTCATTCAAATTTATCTTACTATAGATAAAGTTATACGAGCACAGCCAATCCAATAATAAAATGCGATTTAATTCTTAAATATGTATTACGAGATATTATATCGGATGTTATGCAAGCTCAGCTTTCTAAAGGAGAGATGTGTTAACAAAAATGTGAAATTGTACGTGTAATGTCGAATCTGTCGTATGAAAGTATTTTGGAGTGTGACGTAATAGTACGGGTTTCCCTCAAGTGTACTGTGAGAAATTAAAGGAATTTAACGGACACAATTACAAATTAATTAGTTACGGAACGTGTAAAAACGAATGTTAAAAAACTGTTCAAGGAAAAAAATCCAATTTTGGATTGTTGTCCAATATCTGGTAGTATTTCATAAGCTTGTGTTTTTAATCCTGTTGAATATGAGGTACTATTGGGCTCTTTTGTAGCCAATTTAGCAATATGATAAGCAGATGACACACATAGCGCTAACTTTTAATGAGACTTACCTGGCCGCTAGGGGAGTTGCCAGAGATGATTAAGGCATTATAATTACGTGTGAAATTAGATAAGCTCGCTTTGGGGGCCCTTTTATTTTATGTAATAATAAGAACAATAATAAATCTGATAATTGAGTTTGTACTTTAGGTAAACAACTCAAATAAATAAATATATCCCCATTTTATAAATACAAGCATTTTATACATAAAGAAAATCATTTACCAATGAGAGTGTTCTTAAAAGGCTCTTCCAATTGATTCCACCTTCTCCCTTCCTTTACAGGACAACAAGTGCTGGACTTGGCAGTCGCCGCTTTAGAGTGGAATACATACGCACCAAAACTAAACGGTTCCGCTCATCCTTTTGGTGCCGAGTAGTCAAAAACTGGAACTCACTACCAGCTCACGTGTTCCGTACCCACTATGATTATTGGTACTTTACATTGAGCGTGAAAAAGCATCTCACCAAGTTGTCAAAGTGTGGTCCGCTACTCTTTATTGTCTATATTCGCAGCAACTGTGATGGGCCCCACTCTTGGATTCTACTCATGCTTTCCATCAGGCAGGGTAGTCATAAAAAATGTGTGTCAATTCGTTCGTCATATAATTTTTAACGGTTACTGTGGGCATAAGAATACAAAGTATAAATGAACAGTTTAAAATCCGGTGTTACGAGATACTACCGTAATAAAAAAACCGGTTATGAGTGAAAGAGATAGTTATTGTTCTTTAAGTTCGTGTCTGTTTGTTTATGAATCATCACGCAGTTGTTCTTACGCAATTATTGGCCGTTAGTTTTAATTGTAACTTGTATGAATAATATAACATTGTTGTAATGTTTTTATTTTGTATATGCGTGGGAAACTACATTTTTTTAAAGGTTTTATTGAGGTCAATATGTCGAATGTTTTAAGCTTGTGCCAGTTGTAATTTCCTGGAATATAGGCGATAAAAAGTGACAATATTTGGCTTTTTATATATTATATAAAAAAAAACGGAAAAATAATTAGGTAAAAAATAGATCAAAAATAGCTGAAGTGAAACCAATACCATTGTAAACAAGCCAATTTTAAAATTCAAGTAGATATTATATTGCCATAATTTATAGTACTTATTGTATGAAATTAACATCTACAGAAAGTTAAATTGGTTAGATCCTTGCTCATTTAAAAACGAAAGTGAAATGTCCCATGATAGTTAAGTTTGATTAATGAAAATTTTATACTGAAATTTGATATTTATAATTACTCATTTGTCATATACAAATCTGTATCCGTATTTTTGTATGTATTATAGTATTTCCTTAGCCTAAATTTTAACGTTCTGAGTTTCACATACGAAATTAAAACGAATATATAATTGCTTTGATAAAATGTGCAATAGGGATTATGTGTAAAACAAAATTGTTGCCTGTGCATCTAAGAAGAATCCAGACAGGATAATGAGGCCGGTACCCGTCAAAGTCAATGCCTAATGAGGGCGATGGTAATGTGAAGATATAGATATATAGTCTAATAGCTTTCAGCTCCGCCCGCGTTTATATTATTTATCGCGGTAAAAAGTAGCCATGTTCTTGCTTAAGCTCTAGAGTCTAGAATTGAACTATGTAATTTTAAAAATAGTATATATAAAAATAATAATATCAAATTTTAAAACATAAATAGTCTAGAGTCTAGGCTATCAGTGTATCAAAATATCATTTAAATCGATTCAATTGTTCTGCCGTGAAAGTCAGACAGACAGACGGACAGACAGCGTTACTTTCGCATTTATAATATTATAGTAAGGATTTAGTAATACTATATGACGAAACGGGGTGCCCGGTGATGTTTTTTAAAACAGTGACGTCATTACTATTATTATTATTGGAGTATTCCATTTTCAGAAATAACTTAAAATAAACTTTACTTCAACCATAATTCACTTTTAATTTAATATTGATTACACAGCTTCGAATATTTCACATAAGTTAGGTGTTTGCTGTCCGAACGCAGACTAACGAATCATCGCTCCGCTGCAGCGGGCGGCTTTTTATAGGCATTGTAGTGGGGCGGTCGACCGTTGCGTGTTGCTTACGTCACTGAGAACACGTGCAGCTATGACGTAGTTCGTTGAATGTTGTGTTGCGCCGATATATATTATTGATTGTGTCAGTTCGTGAGGTAAGTAATTGTAACGTTATTATTACAATGTTTCATTTAAGGCAATCAATCATGACAGGTGTGTAATTTAGAACACAAATTTTGCGTAATATAGATTGAATACCTTGTTTATTGTTGATTGCCAGTTAGTTGAGATGTCTCATGAAAAATGCGATTTAAATTAGCTTATTACTATTACGTATTAAAATATTTAAACAACTACTAAATGTTCCAATATGAAATTAATAACGTTCTTATCAAGCATTTATTTTAAGTTTAAGTTTTTAAGAGTAACATTTAATAATACTATTTATTGTTATACTTACTAACATATATATTATGTAGATGTAAATTTAGATTGCGTATTGATTTGTATTGTTAGTTGTTATGTAACTAACACAAACTTGCGTTTTACATAAATTGACAATTTAGTTGCATGAAGCCTTAGTTTCCTTATGTGAACGTGACTTTAAATTATAGGCCTCACTTTCTTCATGACTAAGACAACGGCAGCTCCGGGTTGAGATCTTACGGACAACAATGTGTACGCGGACTACTTTTTAGGTTGTTTATCTTAATCTTGAATCTGAACTCGATTGCACATTTATTGTGATTCTGTATGTTTGGAACAGAATTTCAAGTTAGAGTTTTAGACTTCAATATAAAATTTCAACAAACAAATTTTTGCATTGCATTTTATTTTTCTCTAAACTTAAATAACATAATGCATCATGTTGTACTAAATAAATGAATAAATAAAATGACATTTATGTTCCGTCACGTCATATTTAATCAAATATTTAAATGTGTACTTTTAGCAGAGCTACTTAGGTACGTAACCTCACTACTGTCTAACGACATAACACCCTGTGGACCGTAGAGCCGTCAATTTATTTGTTAATATTGATACAAGTAATAAGTGGACATTTCTTTAGTTAGTCATGTAATCTCTTTAATATTTATAAATTCACTTTTATTCACCATTATGCAACAATATTTGTTTCGAAGGTTAAGTGTTTTTTTTTAATACCAATTCGTTCAATTTTCCAGCATATGCGCTACACAGGGGAAAATGTTTAAGATGGATGCATCTTGGTTTTCTTAAGAACAGCATAAATACAAGGAATAATCTTTACATAGTATAAAACAAAGTCGCTTTTGTAGTTTGTTCGCGGAGACGTTTGAAAGTATGGAATTAATTAGAATGCTGTAGTCAGAAATAGATAGAGTGATTTAAGAGCAAGGTTTAAATGTGTACCTAATAAATGCATAATTACTCGTACAATAGAGGAAATCCGAGAATTACAAAGACTTTCGTGCGAAGTCGGGTCGCAGGTATTCTGATAAAACGATTATCGTACGTAAAAACATGAATGAAAATAGAATAAGACATAACTAATTTCCGTACAACTTATTACGGAAAATAGTCGTATCAAATGGAAATCCGTTTCAAACAATGAAATCACGCGACGTTGCGCGCCATTGTTGATCTTGTCTGTGTAAACATTCTCCGTTTCTTCAAACAATACACATTCAGTTATTTAAAGTTTTGATAAAATAATACAGTGGTTTTCTAGTTTTATTATTCACGGTAAAATTATATAAATTCCCGTGAATAAATACACACACTTATTTAACACAGAGATGTTTTTAAACCACTGTTCACTTGGTAAATAGAGAACATTGACATCACTTAGATTTCCAGTTTGTCATCCACGCTAGGCTATCGATGTTAGGATGAAACTGTTTATTTTATTATGTATGACGCAACCATACACCGCATTTTTTTTAAATTAAATTATTATTTTGGACACGTTACACACAACGCCATTCAGTCCCAAACTAAGCAGAGCTTGCACTATGGGTATTAGACTATTGTTTTATTACATAAACATACCTTTTTTTTGTAAATACATACATATTATACATAGTAAACACCCATATTCCGTAACAAATATTTGCGAATCACACAAACATTTGATCCGACCCGGGAATCGAACCCGAGACCTCTTGAACGCTAACCACTACACCAACAAGGCAGTCGTTGCAATTAAAGAGGCATTACAGAAATTGTTGCGTTGTTACATTATAAACTTTAATTAATCTTATTATGTATCTCATTATTTATTACACATTTTGTAAAGACATGAAATAATAACTAGAATATTTGTTATAAAATGACATTTTTATAGGTATTTATTTTCGGTAAATTCTTGTGAATTTAATGTTTATGTCAAATATCTCTTCTTGTATTAGTGTTAGCAAGAAGCAGTCATCGTTATCATCATCATTGAAAGGAGGTTTTCCAAGTAGCAGTAGTAGGTAGTTAAATATGTGTAATTATTCATGTATGTTATGTTTTATGTGATATATTATGTATGTTTCGTTTCCATGTATTCTTGTACTGTTTATTCACCCATTTAATCACTTACCAATAAATGTCAGTGTAATATAATATATCAGTGTCTATCAATCTATCAATCATTCCCTAAGATGTACAATTAACAGACTGCATCATGAATTCATGACCTCTGTTTTACCCTTTTGCTTAAAAAGAGGTAAACGATTGGTTTAGTGCTAATCTGTGTTGATTTTTAAATAACCATACGAAGTCACTTCCATTGTTATTTTCTGTTTCAATCGTTACACTATGCGATTGCAGCTGTTTTGTCGTTGACGAGTCATGCGCTAAATCTTATAAGTAACCTAATGTACTAAATGTGTACTTTAGGGTCCTCTCCAACCTTCTCAAGACATCCTTGGAACACAACTACTACTACTCTGTTACAAGTTCCTAACCTAGCATCGGTAGTAAGATTTATGGACGTAGCTGTACAAATAAAATTGTGATGAAAACGAAATATTTTGTCATTTTAATTCAGTTATACAGAATAGCCTTTCGCTTGTTTGAATAGGTTGTAGTATCTAAATTAAATGTTAACATTGAATAGTTTAACAATATGGTAGTGGTAGATAAACAAGCTAATGGAATCCTCCATATTACAAAGATTTACGAAATTTCTTGCGGCAAAGCTTTTGTGAGACAGGGTGGCTGACAGCGACGGGAATAGATTCCTTTTGATCCAGATTCGCATTTGTGTTGTGAAGGATTTATGATTAATACAAAAAGATTAAACAGATTTCAAGTTTGATACAGAAACGGTTCAAGTTTTGAATTGAAATAATTAAATTAAAATATCTACATACAATGCGTATTTAAGGTTTAACATGTTCTTTATAATATTATTTCGGTCATTTTCGTAGGTCATTTATCAAAAGTCTATAGTTGGTCACACCACACGCAAATCGAAAGGTAAACCTACAGCTACTTATCTAAATATACGCATATGTTTTAGTCATTATTTTTTATATTTTAAAAGCAGGTATTTAAATACTTCTTTCAATAGTTTTGTTACAGTTATCGATTTATGCTTTTTGAGTTTTTTTCCACAACTTCCGTTTAGTAACAATAGCCGTATAAAACTGGCGTTCTTATTACAGTCTACATTAAATAATAGGTCAATAATAGTATACAATAAATAATAAATAATAATATAAGAAAACATTTCAAATTTAATTAATTCAATAACTAGTTCTAACTTAAAATAAAAATTTAATTCAATCAATTTAATTTCGTAATCAGACTTTACATATATATGCTTTATATATATATATATACTGTCACTGAGTTCAACCTCCAATTAGCTATAATCTCTAGCTAGGAGCTCATTACACAATCCTAATTCAGCAACCAGTCAGTGAATCCTTGCGATCATAGCCATTTACACCGCATCAACCGGTCGGTTATCTAGATCAATATCGACGCCACTCACTTGCCCTTTGACTTAACGCACAGAGGTAGAAGTTGCAGGTTCTAAGTAAAAAGATTCTAACGATTAAATGGAATTAACACAAGTCTACTTTATATTTATTGTCATTTTTTAGGGTTCCGAAGTTCATAACTCGGAACCCTTATAGATTCGTCATGTCCGTCTGTCCGTCCGTCCGTCCGTCCGTCCGTCCGTCCGTCCGTCCGTCCGTCCGTCCGTCCGTCCTCGACTTACCGTCCAAACGGTAAGTGCTAGAAAGATGAAAGTTTGCATGAATACGTGTTGTAATTACGTCGACAAAGTGCTACAATAAAATTATGAAAAATAATTTTATTTGGGGTACCTCCCCTACACGTAAAGTGGGGATGATTTTTTTTTCTCGAGGCTACCCCATCGTGTGGGGTATCATTAGATAGGTCTTTTAAAAACAACAAAGGGTTTCCTAGACGATTTTTTGATTTAGGTATCCGTTTGCGAGATATTTCACTTTAAAGGGCACTTTTTTGTAAAAACAGGGCGTCCCCCCCCCTCTAAAAGCTAAACGGCTGGCTCAAAAAATCTGAAAAAAATCGTGATGATGGTCCATATAATGAACTTTGAAGGAAAACTATAACCGATTGGATGACTTTCTTAGTTCAGGAGTTATAAAGGCTTATATGGTAAAATGCGCTCACTTGGAAAACGTCATACAAAATTAACGTATTAATACGTAAACATAACAATTATCTATTGGATACGATTTTAAATCCACATACCATTATAGGTGACTGAGGAACCCTTTCCTGTGCGTGGCCTGACACGCACTTGGCCGATTTTTTTATTAACTCTTTGCGTTAATGTTGTCCTGTGTAAAAACTCTCTTATCCGCTTTTTACAACACCCGTGGAATGAATAGAGATGACAGAGATGATGGGATGATAGTGACACTCTGTTCCTAATTCGTCACAACACGGAAGTACATATTATAGGTGCAAATTACATTATAAATAGATTTTTTAACTTGTATATATCTTGTTTAATGTACCTCCTTTTCTATAGTATAGTAGGCCAAAACCTCCTTCTAAGGAGAGGCCTATGTCCAGCAGTGGACTGATAAATAATTCTTTATTCATCAGTTTAATAAATTACTACGAAAGACTAAAACGCCTACATTTACATGTCCTGTTAGGGCCACCGCAGACTAGCTACTTTTAGCATCGGCGATCGGCAACTAGTCGCTTTTTAGAAGCTAAATACGGCGACCGAACGCTCCACACCGCACACTTAAAAACGCTAAACGCGGCGATCGAGTCGCTTTTTAGAAGCGCGACACAGCAGGTGAACGCTACTCTCCGCACACATTCGGGTGCCGGTAGCAGAGACTTGGCATCTGAGCAGTCGCTAAAACGCGCGTTTCCGATACCGCGATCGAACGCAGGAATTCGCTAAAACGATGCAGTCGCCAAATCGCCGATTGCCGATGCTAAAAGTAGCTAGTGTGCGGTGGCCCTTACTAGTGAAATGTTATTTATTTTGTACCACATTTGAGCAAATAAAATTATATATTATTATTTCACTATACATTTTAAGCAGATATCATCAACAGTCCACTGTTGGACATAGGCCTCTCCTTAGAAGGAGGTTTTGGCCTACTATACCACGCAGATAACAGATAGATATAACTCTTGTGTCTTTTCTCTAAGCTTATTCCAGTCTTTTCATCCACATTTTAAAAAATTGATTCGCCGACATAGTAATAATTAAAAAGAAACAAATTGTTGTATGGTAGTTGGTAAATAAAACAATAATGATAAAAATATTAAATACTGAAGAAAATTTTTGACCTATAACTGTGATTAAGAAAAGTTATTGTACATATTCCACTTTACTTAATAGTAAAGTTGAAAATGGTTCATGTACAATAATTTTCTTTTTAAAATCTTACTTATTTCATAGCTTGTGGCATATGGCCCACATTGACAGCGTAACGTTTTTGTATAACAACACTTAAATGCGAGAATCAGATGCGCAGGCGCTTCTTGACCATTTTAGGTGAGGGTTTAAGGTGAGGGCACACTTGTGAAACCATAAGTAGCTAAACGTTGGTGAAAGGCTAGGATTTCCTCACTATTTGCTCTTCTGTCGTACTTATGTTTAGCGTATCTACTGCAAATGTCACTTAAATAGCAAATATTCTGTGAACTTAAACTAATTATATTATAGAAGGTAATTGAGACCCGCTGATTTCAGCACGAAATGGCCGGCTCGACCGTGCCGGAACGGAGGCCACATTATTCTGAATTATTCTCCTGGCGTCCGGATGCTGGAAGAATGGGAGAATGATGCAGAGTTATCTGACTGTGCCGCCATGGTATGGGTCACCATGCTACCTTGCCTACCCTCACAATGAGGATGGTGACCCCCTAGTCCTGGATTCTACTCATGCTTTTCAGCAGGCAGATATTTTTTTATATTTATTTAAGCCAACCAAAGTGACTTCACTTTGGTTGGCTTATATATATATATATAAAACATTGCCGTAAGATTACAATCAAAATTATATACATCCCTATTTATCCAACTCCAATCTTTAAAAAATAATGATTCTTATAAATCATGGCGTTGGTTCTCGACTATTATAATTCCATAAACTCTTTTTTACCACCCTTATTTAAGAACCTATTATGGGAATGTTGTGTGAGGGTTTTTGTATAAATTAATACTGTTTAGTAATTTATTATTGTGTTAAAATTATCTTAAAAGGTATCAGGCAACTACTTTCGATTTTTCGTTAATATACCATTACTTTTCCTAGAGTAATATAATCGTTAACGACAAAGATTTTTTAATTTGAAAAAGATTCAAATGAAATGTGAATAACTTTATTTTAATGTCATTCAAATTTATCTTACTATAGATAAAGTTATACGAGCACAGCCAATCCAATAATAAAATGCGATTTAATTCTTAAATATGTATTACGAGATATTATATCGGATGTTATGCAAGCTCAGCTTTCTAAAGGAGAGATGTGTTAACAAAAATGTGAAATTGTACGTGTAATGTCGAATCTGTCGTATGAAAGTATTTTGGAGTGTGACGTAATAGTACGGGTTTCCCTCAAGTGTACTGTGAGAAATTAAAGGAATTTAACGGACACAATTACAAATTAATTAGTTACGGAACGTGTAAAAACGAATGTTAAAAAACTGTTCAAGGAAAAAAATCCAATTTTGGATTGTTGTCCAATATCTGGTAGTATTTCATAAGCTTGTGTTTTTAATCCTGTTGAATATGAGGTACTATTGGGCTCTTTTGTAGCCAATTTAGCAATATGATAAGCAGATGACACACATAGCGCTAACTTTTAATGAGACTTACCTGGCCGCTAGGGGAGTTGCCAGAGATGATTAAGGCATTATAATTACGTGTGAAATTAGATAAGCTCGCTTTGGGGGCCCTTTTATTTTATGTAATAATAAGAACAATAATAAATCTGATAATTGAGTTTGTACTTTAGGTAAACAACTCAAATAAATAAATATATCCCCATTTTATAAATACAAGCATTTTATACATAAAGAAAATCATTTACCAATGAGAGTGTTCTTAAAAGGCTCTTCCAATTGATTCCACCTTCTCCCTTCCTTTACAGGACAACAAGTGCTGGACTTGGCAGTCGCCGCTTTAGAGTGGAATACATACGCACCAAAACTAAACGGTTCCGCTCATCCTTTTGGTGCCGAGTAGTCAAAAACTGGAACTCACTACCAGCTCACGTGTTCCGTACCCACTATGATTATTGGTACTTTACATTGAGCGTGAAAAAGCATCTCACCAAGTTGTCAAAGTGTGGTCCGCTACTCTTTATTGTCTATATTCGCAGCAACTGTGATGGGCCCCACTCTTGGATTCTACTCATGCTTTCCATCAGGCAGGGTAGTCATAAAAAATGTGTGTCAATTCGTTCGTCATATAATTTTTAACGGTTACTGTGGGCATAAGAATACAAAGTATAAATGAACAGTTTAAAATCCGGTGTTACGAGATACTACCGTAATAAAAAAACCGGTTATGAGTGAAAGAGATAGTTATTGTTCTTTAAGTTCGTGTCTGTTTGTTTATGAATCATCACGCAGTTGTTCTTACGCAATTATTGGCCGTTAGTTTTAATTGTAACTTGTATGAATAATATAACATTGTTGTAATGTTTTTATTTTGTATATGCGTGGGAAACTACATTTTTTTAAAGGTTTTATTGAGGTCAATATGTCGAATGTTTTAAGCTTGTGCCAGTTGTAATTTCCTGGAATATAGGCGATAAAAAGTGACAATATTTGGCTTTTTATATATTATATAAAAAAAAACGGAAAAATAATTAGGTAAAAAATAGATCAAAAATAGCTGAAGTGAAACCAATACCATTGTAAACAAGCCAATTTTAAAATTCAAGTAGATATTATATTGCCATAATTTATAGTACTTATTGTATGAAATTAACATCTACAGAAAGTTAAATTGGTTAGATCCTTGCTCATTTAAAAACGAAAGTGAAATGTCCCATGATAGTTAAGTTTGATTAATGAAAATTTTATACTGAAATTTGATATTTATAATTACTCATTTGTCATATACAAATCTGTATCCGTATTTTTGTATGTATTATAGTATTTCCTTAGCCTAAATTTTAACGTTCTGAGTTTCACATACGAAATTAAAACGAATATATAATTGCTTTGATAAAATGTGCAATAGGGATTATGTGTAAAACAAAATTGTTGCCTGTGCATCTAAGAAGAATCCAGACAGGATAATGAGGCCGGTACCCGTCAAAGTCAATGCCTAATGAGGGCGATGGTAATGTGAAGATATAGATATATAGTCTAATAGCTTTCAGCTCCGCCCGCGTTTATATTATTTATCGCGGTAAAAAGTAGCCATGTTCTTGCTTAAGCTCTAGAGTCTAGAATTGAACTATGTAATTTTAAAAATAGTATATATAAAAATAATAATATCAAATTTTAAAACATAAATAGTCTAGAGTCTAGGCTATCAGTGTATCAAAATATCATTTAAATCGATTCAATTGTTCTGCCGTGAAAGTCAGACAGACAGACGGACAGACAGCGTTACTTTCGCATTTATAATATTATAGTAAGGATTTAGTAATACTATATGACGAAACGGGGTGCCCGGTGATGTTTTTTAAAACAGTGACGTCATTACTATTATTATTATTGGAGTATTCCATTTTCAGAAATAACTTAAAATAAACTTTACTTCAACCATAATTCACTTTTAATTTAATATTGATTACACAGCTTCGAATATTTCACATAAGTTAGGTGTTTGCTGTCCGAACGCAGACTAACGAATCATCGCTCCGCTGCAGCGGGCGGCTTTTTATAGGCATTGTAGTGGGGCGGTCGACCGTTGCGTGTTGCTTACGTCACTGAGAACACGTGCAGCTATGACGTAGTTCGTTGAATGTTGTGTTGCGCCGATATATATTATTGATTGTGTCAGTTCGTGAGGTAAGTAATTGTAACGTTATTATTACAATGTTTCATTTAAGGCAATCAATCATGACAGGTGTGTACTTTAGAACACAAATTTTGCGTAATATAGATTGAATACCTTGTTTATTGTTGATTGCCAGTTAGTTGAGATGTCTCATGAAAAATGCGATTTAAATTAGCTTATTACTATTACGTATTAAAATATTTAAACAACTACTAAATGTTCCAATATGAAATTAATAACGTTCTTATCAAGCATTTATTTTAAGTTTAAGTTTTTAAGAGTAACATTTAATAATACTATTTATTGTTATACTTACTAACATATATATTATGTAGATGTAAATTTAGATTGCGTATTGATTTGTATTGTTAGTTGTTATGTAACTAACACAAACTTGCGTTTTACATAAATTGACAATTTAGTTGCATGAAGCCTTAGTTTCCTTATGTGAACGTGACTTTAAATTATAGGCCTCACTTTCTTCATGACTAAGACAACGGCAGCTCCGGGTTGAGATCTTACGGACAACAATGTGTACGCGGACTACTTTTTAGGTTGTTTATCTTAATCTTGAATCTGAACTCGATTGCACATTTATTGTGATTCTGTATGTTTGGAACAGAATTTCAAGTTAGAGTTTTAGACTTCAATATAAAATTTCAACAAACAAATTTTTGCATTGCATTTTATTTTTCTCTAAACTTAAATAACATAATGCATCATGTTGTACTAAATAAATGAATAAATAAAATGACATTTATGTTCCGTCACGTCATATTTAATCAAATATTTAAATGTGTACTTTTAGCAGAGCTACTTAGGTACGTAACCTCACTACTGTCTAACGACATAACACCCTGTGGACCGTAGAGCCGTCAATTTATTTGTTAATATTGATACAAGTAATAAGTGGACATTTCTTTAGTTAGTCATGTAATCTCTTTAATATTTATAAATTCACTTTTATTCACCATTATGCAACAATATTTGTTTCGAAGGTTAAGTGTTTTTTTTTAATACCAATTCGTTCAATTTTCCAGCATATGCGCTACACAGGGGAAAATGTTTAAGATGGATGCATCTTGGTTTTCTTAAGAACAGCATAAATACAAGGAATAATCTTTACATAGTATAAAACAAAGTCGCTTTTGTAGTTTGTTCGCGGAGACGTTTGAAAGTATGGAATTAATTAGAATGCTGTAGTCAGAAATAGATAGAGTGATTTAAGAGCAAGGTTTAAATGTGTACCTAATAAATGCATAATTACTCGTACAATAGAGGAAATCCGAGAATTACAAAGACTTTCGTGCGAAGTCGGGTCGCAGGTATTCTGATAAAACGATTATCGTACGTAAAAACATGAATGAAAATAGAATAAGACATAACTAATTTCCGTACAACTTATTACGGAAAATAGTCGTATCAAATGGAAATCCGTTTCAAACAATGAAATCACGCGACGTTGCGCGCCATTGTTGATCTTGTCTGTGTAAACATTCTCCGTTTCTTCAAACAATACACATTCAGTTATTTAAAGTTTTGATAAAATAATACAGTGGTTTTCTAGTTTTATTATTCACGGTAAAATTATATAAATTCCCGTGAATAAATACACACACTTATTTAACACAGAGATGTTTTTAAACCACTGTTCACTTGGTAAATAGAGAACATTGACATCACTTAGATTTCCAGTTTGTCATCCACGCTAGGCTATCGATGTTAGGATGAAACTGTTTATTTTATTATGTATGACGCAACCATACACCGCATTTTTTTTAAATTAAATTATTATTTTGGACACGTTACACACAACGCCATTCAGTCCCAAACTAAGCAGAGCTTGCACTATGGGTATTAGACTATTGTTTTATTACATAAACATACCTTTTTTTTGTAAATACATACATATTATACATAGTAAACACCCATATTCCGTAACAAATATTTGCGAATCACACAAACATTTGATCCGACCCGGGAATCGAACCCGAGACCTCTTGAACGCTAACCACTACACCAACAAGGCAGTCGTTGCAATTAAAGAGGCATTACAGAAATTGTTGCGTTGTTACATTATAAACTTTAATTAATCTTATTATGTATCTCATTATTTATTACACATTTTGTAAAGACATGAAATAATAACTAGAATATTTGTTATAAAATGACATTTTTATAGGTATTTATTTTCGGTAAATTCTTGTGAATTTAATGTTTATGTCAAATATCTCTTCTTGTATTAGTGTTAGCAAGAAGCAGTCATCGTTATCATCATCATTGAAAGGAGGTTTTCCAAGTAGCAGTAGTAGGTAGTTAAATATGTGTAATTATTCATGTATGTTATGTTTTATGTGATATATTATGTATGTTTCGTTTCCATGTATTCTTGTACTGTTTATTCACCCATTTAATCACTTACCAATAAATGTCAGTGTAATATAATATATCAGTGTCTATCAATCTATCAATCATTCCCTAAGATGTACAATTAACAGACTGCATCATGAATTCATGACCTCTGTTTTACCCTTTTGCTTAAAAAGAGGTAAACGATTGGTTTAGTGCTAATCTGTGTTGATTTTTAAATAACCATACGAAGTCACTTCCATTGTTATTTTCTGTTTCAATCGTTACACTATGCGATTGCAGCTGTTTTGTCGTTGACGAGTCATGCGCTAAATCTTATAAGTAACCTAATGTACTAAATGTGTACTTTAGGGTCCTCTCCAACCTTCTCAAGACATCCTTGGAACACAACTACTACTACTCTGTTACAAGTTCCTAACCTAGCATCGGTAGTAAGATTTATGGACGTAGCTGTACAAATAAAATTGTGATGAAAACGAAATATTTTGTCATTTTAATTCAGTTATACAGAATAGCCTTTCGCTTGTTTGAATAGGTTGTAGTATCTAAATTAAATGTTAACATTGAATAGTTTAACAATATGGTAGTGGTAGATAAACAAGCTAATGGAATCCTCCATATTACAAAGATTTACGAAATTTCTTGCGGCAAAGCTTTTGTGAGACAGGGTGGCTGACAGCGACGGGAATAGATTCCTTTTGATCCAGATTCGCATTTGTGTTGTGAAGGATTTATGATTAATACAAAAAGATTAAACAGATTTCAAGTTTGATACAGAAACGGTTCAAGTTTTGAATTGAAATAATTAAATTAAAATATCTACATACAATGCGTATTTAAGGTTTAACATGTTCTTTATAATATTATTTCGGTCATTTTCGTAGGTCATTTATCAAAAGTCTATAGTTGGTCACACCACACGCAAATCGAAAGGTAAACCTACAGCTACTTAGGGGTCATCCATAAATTACGTCACACGAATTACATGATTTTTTTGCCCCTCCCCCCTCCTTGTCACAGTTGGTCACATTTGTGAGACTCCCCCCCTCCCTAGTGTGACGTCACATAATTTGCAAATTTACATTTAGAAATCATTGAATGAAAACAGGTTCCGAAATCAGTTTTATTTCCATTCAAATTATTTTTTAAAAAAAATTAACATCAAATCAAATAATTTATAAAACAAAAATTGAGTAATTAAATAAATTAGAGAAAATAACAAAACAAAAATTTTTCAAAGTGTGTGTCAGGTTGCGCATAGAATTGAGTTCTGTGGTCACCAATAATGAAAGGTATATTTAAAATCGAGTCCAATAGATAATTGTTATGTTTACTTATTATTTCTTTATTTTTGTACGAAGTTTACCAAAATTCCAAGACAGTGCATTTTACAAGTTAGACCTGAACAACTCCTGAAAAAAATATATCAAAACCGCAATAGTTTTCCTTTAAGCTTAATATATGGACTACTATCATAATTTTTTTCAGATTTTTCGAGCCATCTGTTTAGCTTTTAGAGGGGGGGATGCCCTATTTTTACAAAAAATGTGCGTTTGAAAGTTGAATAACTCGCAAACGGATAACTAAGTCGAAAAATCGTTTTAACAACCTCGCAATGTTTTTAAAAGACCTATCCAATGATACCCCACACGATTTGTAGCCTCGAGAATAAGAAAACATCACCACTTTACGAATAGGGGATGTACCCCAAATAAAAATAATTTTCATATGTTTATTGTAGCACCAACCGTTTGGGCGGTAGGTCTAGGATGAACGGAAGGATTTGACGAATGTATAAGGGTTCCGAGTCGAGAACTACGGAACCCTGAAAACGATTATATTAATTAACGAAATTAACAAAATAAAAAAACTAATCCAAGTTTTATTGTTATTAATATCCAGTTCTCAACGTGACTCAGAGATTAGTCGGTATAGGGTCCCACTAAGTGTAAATAGATATAATATACTCTAGAAAAGTAAATGTATTGGCCCTATCTTCTTCAAATCAATTTCAAATTTGTCACAAATATTTAATTATTTGTTCGACTAAATTAGATTAGAATATACTTTATTGTACACCAAACACAGCTTTTGCAGTTGAATGTTTCTGTAAGATATGTATAATTGGCGGCCTTATTGCTAAAAGCAACCTCTTCCAGGCAACCTTTGGATGGACTATTCGACAGAATAAAAAGGTGATTTAATCACAAAATAGTATAACTAAGAACAACGTTGTTTCATCCGCGAAAGACAGTGATCAAATGAAATAGAAACAAAGAAACAAATCACCGCTAGGTCCGCTAGACGCAATCAAAGGGCGCCTAATAGATTTTGAAATGTGACGTCACATTATTTAGGACCCCTCCCACCCCCCTGTCACACAATGTCACACTTCGTCGACCCCCTCCCTCCCCCTTAAGGTGTGACGTAATTTATGGATGGCCCCTTATCTAAATATACGCATATGTTTTAGTCATTATTTTTTATATTTTAAAAGCAGGTATTTAAATACTTCTTTCAATAGTTTTGTTACAGTTATCGATTTATGCTTTTTGAGTTTTTTTCCACAACTTCCGTTTAGTAACAATAGCCGTATAAAACTGGCGTTCTTATTACAGTCTACATTAAATAATAGGTCAATAATAGTATACAATAAATAATAAATAATAATATAAGAAAACATTTCAAATTTAATTAATTCAATAACTAGTTCTAACTTAAAATAAAAATTTAATTCAATCAATTTAATTTCGTAATCAGACTTTACATATATATGCTTTATATATATATATATACTGTCACTGAGTTCAACCTCCAATTAGCTATAATCTCTAGCTAGGAGCTCATTACACAATCCTAATTCAGCAACCAGTCAGTGAATCCTTGCGATCATAGCCATTTACACCGCATCAACCGGTCGGTTATCTAGATCAATATCGACGCCACTCACTTGCCCTTTGACTTAACGCACAGAGGTAGAAGTTGCAGGTTCTAAGTAAAAAGATTCTAACGATTAAATGGAATTAACACAAGTCTACTTTATATTTATTGTCATTTTTTATTAACTCTTTGCGTTAATGTTGTCCTGTGTAAAAACTCTCTTATCCGCTTTTTACAACACCCGTGGAATGAATAGAGATGACAGAGATGATGGGATGATAGTGACACTCTGTTCCTAATTCGTCACAACACGGAAGTACATATTATAGGTGCAAATTACATTATAAATAGATTTTTTAACTTGTATATATCTTGTTTAATGTACCTCCTTTTCTATAGTATAGTAGGCCAAAACCTCCTTCTAAGGAGAGGCCTATGTCCAGCAGTGGACTGATAAATAATTCTTTATTCATCAGTTTAATAAATTACTACGAAAGACTAAAACGCCTACATTTACATGTCCTGTTAGGGCCACCGCAGACTAGCTACTTTTAGCATCGGCGATCGGCAACTAGTCGCTTTTTAGAAGCTAAATACGGCGACCGAACGCTCCACACCGCACACTTAAAAACGCTAAACGCGGCGATCGAGTCGCTTTTTAGAAGCGCGACACAGCAGGTGAACGCTACTCTCCGCACACATTCGGGTGCCGGTAGCAGAGACTTGGCATCTGAGCAGTCGCTAAAACGCGCGTTTCCGATACCGCGATCGAACGCAGGAATTCGCTAAAACGATGCAGTCGCCAAATCGCCGATTGCCGATGCTAAAAGTAGCTAGTGTGCGGTGGCCCTTACTAGTGAAATGTTATTTATTTTGTACCACATTTGAGCAAATAAAATTATATATTATTATTTCACTATACATTTTAAGCAGATATCATCAACAGTCCACTGTTGGACATAGGCCTCTCCTTAGAAGGAGGTTTTGGCCTACTATACCACGCAGATAACAGATAGATATAACTCTTGTGTCTTTTCTCTAAGCTTATTCCAGTCTTTTCATCCACATTTTAAAAAATTGATTCGCCGACATAGTAATAATTAAAAAGAAACAAATTGTTGTATGGTAGTTGGTAAATAAAACAATAATGATAAAAATATTAAATACTGAAGAAAATTTTTGACCTATAACTGTGATTAAGAAAAGTTATTGTACATATTCCACTTTACTTAATAGTAAAGTTGAAAATGGTTCATGTACAATAATTTTCTTTTTAAAATCTTACTTATTTCATAGCTTGTGGCATATGGCCCACATTGACAGCGTAACGTTTTTGTATAACAACACTTAAATGCGAGAATCAGATGCGCAGGCGCTTCTTGACCATTTTAGGTGAGGGTTTAAGGTGAGGGCACACTTGTGAAACCATAAGTAGCTAAACGTTGGTGAAAGGCTAGGATTTCCTCACTATTTGCTCTTCTGTCGTACTTATGTTTAGCGTATCTACTGCAAATGTCACTTAAATAGCAAATATTCTGTGAACTTAAACTAATTATATTATAGAAGGTAATTGAGACCCGCTGATTTCAGCACGAAATGGCCGGCTCGACCGTGCCGGAACGGAGGCCACATTATTCTGAATTATTCTCCTGGCGTCCGGATGCTGGAAGAATGGGAGAATGATGCAGAGTTATCTGACTGTGCCGCCATGGTATGGGTCACCATGCTACCTTGCCTACCCTCACAATGAGGATGGTGACCCCCTAGTCCTGGATTCTACTCATGCTTTTCAGCAGGCAGATATTTTTTTATATTTATTTAAGCCAACCAAAGTGACTTCACTTTGGTTGGCTTATATATATATATATAAAACATTGCCGTAAGATTACAATCAAAATTATATACATCCCTATTTATCCAACTCCAATCTTTAAAAAATAATGATTCTTATAAATCATGGCGTTGGTTCTCGACTATTATAATTCCATAAACTCTTTTTTACCACCCTTATTTAAGAACCTATTATGGGAATGTTGTGTGAGGGTTTTTGTATAAATTAATACTGTTTAGTAATTTATTATTGTGTTAAAATTATCTTAAAAGGTATCAGGCAACTACTTTCGATTTTTCGTTAATATACCATTACTTTTCCTAGAGTAATATAATCGTTAACGACAAAGATTTTTTAATTTGAAAAAGATTCAAATGAAATGTGAATAACTTTATTTTAATGTCATTCAAATTTATCTTACTATAGATAAAGTTATACGAGCACAGCCAATCCAATAATAAAATGCGATTTAATTCTTAAATATGTATTACGAGATATTATATCGGATGTTATGCAAGCTCAGCTTTCTAAAGGAGAGATGTGTTAACAAAAATGTGAAATTGTACGTGTAATGTCGAATCTGTCGTATGAAAGTATTTTGGAGTGTGACGTAATAGTACGGGTTTCCCTCAAGTGTACTGTGAGAAATTAAAGGAATTTAACGGACACAATTACAAATTAATTAGTTACGGAACGTGTAAAAACGAATGTTAAAAAACTGTTCAAGGAAAAAAATCCAATTTTGGATTGTTGTCCAATATCTGGTAGTATTTCATAAGCTTGTGTTTTTAATCCTGTTGAATATGAGGTACTATTGGGCTCTTTTGTAGCCAATTTAGCAATATGATAAGCAGATGACACACATAGCGCTAACTTTTAATGAGACTTACCTGGCCGCTAGGGGAGTTGCCAGAGATGATTAAGGCATTATAATTACGTGTGAAATTAGATAAGCTCGCTTTGGGGGCCCTTTTATTTTATGTAATAATAAGAACAATAATAAATCTGATAATTGAGTTTGTACTTTAGGTAAACAACTCAAATAAATAAATATATCCCCATTTTATAAATACAAGCATTTTATACATAAAGAAAATCATTTACCAATGAGAGTGTTCTTAAAAGGCTCTTCCAATTGATTCCACCTTCTCCCTTCCTTTACAGGACAACAAGTGCTGGACTTGGCAGTCGCCGCTTTAGAGTGGAATACATACACACCAAAACTAAACGGTTCCGCTCATCCTTTTGGTGCCGAGTAGTCAAAAACTGGAACTCACTACCAGCTCACGTGTTCCGTACCCACTATGATTATTGGTACTTTACATTGAGCGTGAAAAAGCATCTCACCAAGTTGTCAAAGTGTGGTCCGCTACTCTTTATTGTCTATATTCGCAGCAACTGTGATGGGCCCCACTCTTGGATTCTACTCATGCTTTCCATCAGGCAGGGTAGTCATAAAAAATGTGTGTCAATTCGTTCGTCATATAATTTTTAACGGTTACTGTGGGCATAAGAATACAAAGTATAAATGAACAGTTTAAAATCCGGTGTTACGAGATACTACCGTAATAAAAAAACCGGTTATGAGTGAAAGAGATAGTTATTGTTCTTTAAGTTCGTGTCTGTTTGTTTATGAATCATCACGCAGTTGTTCTTACGCAATTATTGGCCGTTAGTTTTAATTGTAACTTGTATGAATAATATAACATTGTTGTAATGTTTTTATTTTGTATATGCGTGGGAAACTACATTTTTTTAAAGGTTTTATTGAGGTCAATATGTCGAATGTTTTAAGCTTGTGCCAGTTGTAATTTCCTGGAATATAGGCGATAAAAAGTGACAATATTTGGCTTTTTATATATTATATAAAAAAAAACGGAAAAATAATTAGGTAAAAAATAGATCAAAAATAGCTGAAGTGAAACCAATACCATTGTAAACAAGCCAATTTTAAAATTCAAGTAGATATTATATTGCCATAATTTATAGTACTTATTGTATGAAATTAACATCTACAGAAAGTTAAATTGGTTAGATCCTTGCTCATTTAAAAACGAAAGTGAAATGTCCCATGATAGTTAAGTTTGATTAATGAAAATTTTATACTGAAATTTGATATTTATAATTACTCATTTGTCATATACAAATCTGTATCCGTATTTTTGTATGTATTATAGTATTTCCTTAGCCTAAATTTTAACGTTCTGAGTTTCACATACGAAATTAAAACGAATATATAATTGCTTTGATAAAATGTGCAATAGGGATTATGTGTAAAACAAAATTGTTGCCTGTGCATCTAAGAAGAATCCAGACAGGATAATGAGGCCGGTACCCGTCAAAGTCAATGCCTAATGAGGGCGATGGTAATGTGAAGATATAGATATATAGTCTAATAGCTTTCAGCTCCGCCCGCGTTTATATTATTTATCGCGGTAAAAAGTAGCCATGTTCTTGCTTAAGCTCTAGAGTCTAGAATTGAACTATGTAATTTTAAAAATAGTATATATAAAAATAATAATATCAAATTTTAAAACATAAATAGTCTAGAGTCTAGGCTATCAGTGTATCAAAATATCATTTAAATCGATTCAATTGTTCTGCCGTGAAAGTCAGACAGACAGACGGACAGACAGCGTTACTTTCGCATTTATAATATTATAGTAAGGATTTAGTAATACTATATGACGAAACGGGGTGCCCGGTGATGTTTTTTAAAACAGTGACGTCATTACTATTATTATTATTGGAGTATTCCATTTTCAGAAATAACTTAAAATAAACTTTACTTCAACCATAATTCACTTTTAATTTAATATTGATTACACAGCTTCGAATATTTCACATAAGTTAGGTGTTTGCTGTCCGAACGCAGACTAACGAATCATCGCTCCGCTGCAGCGGGCGGCTTTTTATAGGCATTGTAGTGGGGCGGTCGACCGTTGCGTGTTGCTTACGTCACTGAGAACACGTGCAGCTATGACGTAGTTCGTTGAATGTTGTGTTGCGCCGATATATATTATTGATTGTGTCAGTTCGTGAGGTAAGTAATTGTAACGTTATTATTACAATGTTTCATTTAAGGCAATCAATCATGACAGGTGTGTACTTTAGAACACAAATTTTGCGTAATATAGATTGAATACCTTGTTTATTGTTGATTGCCAGTTAGTTGAGATGTCTCATGAAAAATGCGATTTAAATTAGCTTATTACTATTACGTATTAAAATATTTAAACAACTACTAAATGTTCCAATATGAAATTAATAACGTTCTTATCAAGCATTTATTTTAAGTTTAAGTTTTTAAGAGTAACATTTAATAATACTATTTATTGTTATACTTACTAACATATATATTATGTAGATGTAAATTTAGATTGCGTATTGATTTGTATTGTTAGTTGTTATGTAACTAACACAAACTTGCGTTTTACATAAATTGACAATTTAGTTGCATGAAGCCTTAGTTTCCTTATGTGAACGTGACTTTAAATTATAGGCCTCACTTTCTTCATGACTAAGACAACGGCAGCTCCGGGTTGAGATCTTACGGACAACAATGTGTACGCGGACTACTTTTTAGGTTGTTTATCTTAATCTTGAATCTGAACTCGATTGCACATTTATTGTGATTCTGTATGTTTGGAACAGAATTTCAAGTTAGAGTTTTAGACTTCAATATAAAATTTCAACAAACAAATTTTTGCATTGCATTTTATTTTTCTCTAAACTTAAATAACATAATGCATCATGTTGTACTAAATAAATGAATAAATAAAATGACATTTATGTTCCGTCACGTCATATTTAATCAAATATTTAAATGTGTACTTTTAGCAGAGCTACTTAGGTACGTAACCTCACTACTGTCTAACGACATAACACCCTGTGGACCGTAGAGCCGTCAATTTATTTGTTAATATTGATACAAGTAATAAGTGGACATTTCTTTAGTTAGTCATGTAATCTCTTTAATATTTATAAATTCACTTTTATTCACCATTATGCAACAATATTTGTTTCGAAGGTTAAGTGTTTTTTTTTAATACCAATTCGTTCAATTTTCCAGCATATGCGCTACACAGGGGAAAATGTTTAAGATGGATGCATCTTGGTTTTCTTAAGAACAGCATAAATACAAGGAATAATCTTTACATAGTATAAAACAAAGTCGCTTTTGTAGTTTGTTCGCGGAGACGTTTGAAAGTATGGAATTAATTAGAATGCTGTAGTCAGAAATAGATAGAGTGATTTAAGAGCAAGGTTTAAATGTGTACCTAATAAATGCATAATTACTCGTACAATAGAGGAAATCCGAGAATTACAAAGACTTTCGTGCGAAGTCGGGTCGCAGGTATTCTGATAAAACGATTATCGTACGTAAAAACATGAATGAAAATAGAATAAGACATAACTAATTTCCGTACAACTTATTACGGAAAATAGTCGTATCAAATGGAAATCCGTTTCAAACAATGAAATCACGCGACGTTGCGCGCCATTGTTGATCTTGTCTGTGTAAACATTCTCCGTTTCTTCAAACAATACACATTCAGTTATTTAAAGTTTTGATAAAATAATACAGTGGTTTTCTAGTTTTATTATTCACGGTAAAATTATATAAATTCCCGTGAATAAATACACACACTTATTTAACACAGAGATGTTTTTAAACCACTGTTCACTTGGTAAATAGAGAACATTGACATCACTTAGATTTCCAGTTTGTCATCCACGCTAGGCTATCGATGTTAGGATGAAACTGTTTATTTTATTATGTATGACGCAACCATACACCGCATTTTTTTTAAATTAAATTATTATTTTGGACACGTTACACACAACGCCATTCAGTCCCAAACTAAGCAGAGCTTGCACTATGGGTATTAGACTATTGTTTTATTACATAAACATACCTTTTTTTTGTAAATACATACATATTATACATAGTAAACACCCATATTCCGTAACAAATATTTGCGAATCACACAAACATTTGATCCGACCCGGGAATCGAACCCGAGACCTCTTGAACGCTAACCACTACACCAACAAGGCAGTCGTTGCAATTAAAGAGGCATTACAGAAATTGTTGCGTTGTTACATTATAAACTTTAATTAATCTTATTATGTATCTCATTATTTATTACACATTTTGTAAAGACATGAAATAATAACTAGAATATTTGTTATAAAATGACATTTTTATAGGTATTTATTTTCGGTAAATTCTTGTGAATTTAATGTTTATGTCAAATATCTCTTCTTGTATTAGTGTTAGCAAGAAGCAGTCATCGTTATCATCATCATTGAAAGGAGGTTTTCCAAGTAGCAGTAGTAGGTAGTTAAATATGTGTAATTATTCATGTATGTTATGTTTTATGTGATATATTATGTATGTTTCGTTTCCATGTATTCTTGTACTGTTTATTCACCCATTTAATCACTTACCAATAAATGTCAGTGTAATATAATATATCAGTGTCTATCAATCTATCAATCATTCCCTAAGATGTACAATTAACAGACTGCATCATGAATTCATGACCTCTGTTTTACCCTTTTGCTTAAAAAGAGGTAAACGATTGGTTTAGTGCTAATCTGTGTTGATTTTTAAATAACCATACGAAGTCACTTCCATTGTTATTTTCTGTTTCAATCGTTACACTATGCGATTGCAGCTGTTTTGTCGTTGACGAGTCATGCGCTAAATCTTATAAGTAACCTAATGTACTAAATGTGTACTTTAGGGTCCTCTCCAACCTTCTCAAGACATCCTTGGAACACAACTACTACTACTCTGTTACAAGTTCCTAACCTAGCATCGGTAGTAAGATTTATGGACGTAGCTGTACAAATAAAATTGTGATGAAAACGAAATATTTTGTCATTTTAATTCAGTTATACAGAATAGCCTTTCGCTTGTTTGAATAGGTTGTAGTATCTAAATTAAATGTTAACATTGAATAGTTTAACAATATGGTAGTGGTAGATAAACAAGCTAATGGAATCCTCCATATTACAAAGATTTACGAAATTTCTTGCGGCAAAGCTTTTGTGAGACAGGGTGGCTGACAGCGACGGGAATAGATTCCTTTTGATCCAGATTCGCATTTGTGTTGTGAAGGATTTATGATTAATACAAAAAGATTAAACAGATTTCAAGTTTGATACAGAAACGGTTCAAGTTTTGAATTGAAATAATTAAATTAAAATATCTACATACAATGCGTATTTAAGGTTTAACATGTTCTTTATAATATTATTTCGGTCATTTTCGTAGGTCATTTATCAAAAGTCTATAGTTGGTCACACCACACGCAAATCGAAAGGTAAACCTACAGCTACTTATCTAAATATACGCATATGTTTTAGTCATTATTTTTTATATTTTAAAAGCAGGTATTTAAATACTTCTTTCAATAGTTTTGTTACAGTTATCGATTTATGCTTTTTGAGTTTTTTTCCACAACTTCCGTTTAGTAACAATAGCCGTATAAAACTGGCGTTCTTATTACAGTCTACATTAAATAATAGGTCAATAATAGTATACAATAAATAATAAATAATAATATAAGAAAACATTTCAAATTTAATTAATTCAATAACTAGTTCTAACTTAAAATAAAAATTTAATTCAATCAATTTAATTTCGTAATCAGACTTTACATATATATGCTTTATATATATATATATACTGTCACTGAGTTCAACCTCCAATTAGCTATAATCTCTAGCTAGGAGCTCATTACACAATCCTAATTCAGCAACCAGTCAGTGAATCCTTGCGATCATAGCCATTTACACCGCATCAACCGGTCGGTTATCTAGATCAATATCGACGCCACTCACTTGCCCTTTGACTTAACGCACAGAGGTAGAAGTTGCAGGTTCTAAGTAAAAAGATTCTAACGATTAAATGGAATTAACACAAGTCTACTTTATATTTATTGTCATTTTTTATTAACTCTTTGCGTTAATGTTGTCCTGTGTAAAAACTCTCTTATCCGCTTTTTACAACACCCGTGGAATGAATAGAGATGACAGAGATGATGGGATGATAGTGACACTCTGTTCCTAATTCGTCACAACACGGAAGTACATATTATAGGTGCAAATTACATTATAAATAGATTTTTTAACTTGTATATATCTTGTTTAATGTACCTCCTTTTCTATAGTATAGTAGGCCAAAACCTCCTTCTAAGGAGAGGCCTATGTCCAGCAGTGGACTGATAAATAATTCTTTATTCATCAGTTTAATAAATTACTACGAAAGACTAAAACGCCTACATTTACATGTCCTGTTAGGGCCACCGCAGACTAGCTACTTTTAGCATCGGCGATCGGCAACTAGTCGCTTTTTAGAAGCTAAATACGGCGACCGAACGCTCCACACCGCACACTTAAAAACGCTAAACGCGGCGATCGAGTCGCTTTTTAGAAGCGCGACACAGCAGGTGAACGCTACTCTCCGCACACATTCGGGTGCCGGTAGCAGAGACTTGGCATCTGAGCAGTCGCTAAAACGCGCGTTTCCGATACCGCGATCGAACGCAGGAATTCGCTAAAACGATGCAGTCGCCAAATCGCCGATTGCCGATGCTAAAAGTAGCTAGTGTGCGGTGGCCCTTACTAGTGAAATGTTATTTATTTTGTACCACATTTGAGCAAATAAAATTATATATTATTATTTCACTATACATTTTAAGCAGATATCATCAACAGTCCACTGTTGGACATAGGCCTCTCCTTAGAAGGAGGTTTTGGCCTACTATACCACGCAGATAACAGATAGATATAACTCTTGTGTCTTTTCTCTAAGCTTATTCCAGTCTTTTCATCCACATTTTAAAAAATTGATTCGCCGACATAGTAATAATTAAAAAGAAACAAATTGTTGTATGGTAGTTGGTAAATAAAACAATAATGATAAAAATATTAAATACTGAAGAAAATTTTTGACCTATAACTGTGATTAAGAAAAGTTATTGTACATATTCCACTTTACTTAATAGTAAAGTTGAAAATGGTTCATGTACAATAATTTTCTTTTTAAAATCTTACTTATTTCATAGCTTGTGGCATATGGCCCACATTGACAGCGTAACGTTTTTGTATAACAACACTTAAATGCGAGAATCAGATGCGCAGGCGCTTCTTGACCATTTTAGGTGAGGGTTTAAGGTGAGGGCACACTTGTGAAACCATAAGTAGCTAAACGTTGGTGAAAGGCTAGGATTTCCTCACTATTTGCTCTTCTGTCGTACTTATGTTTAGCGTATCTACTGCAAATGTCACTTAAATAGCAAATATTCTGTGAACTTAAACTAATTATATTATAGAAGGTAATTGAGACCCGCTGATTTCAGCACGAAATGGCCGGCTCGACCGTGCCGGAACGGAGGCCACATTATTCTGAATTATTCTCCTGGCGTCCGGATGCTGGAAGAATGGGAGAATGATGCAGAGTTATCTGACTGTGCCGCCATGGTATGGGTCACCATGCTACCTTGCCTACCCTCACAATGAGGATGGTGACCCCCTAGTCCTGGATTCTACTCATGCTTTTCAGCAGGCAGATATTTTTTTATATTTATTTAAGCCAACCAAAGTGACTTCACTTTGGTTGGCTTATATATATATATATAAAACATTGCCGTAAGATTACAATCAAAATTATATACATCCCTATTTATCCAACTCCAATCTTTAAAAAATAATGATTCTTATAAATCATGGCGTTGGTTCTCGACTATTATAATTCCATAAACTCTTTTTTACCACCCTTATTTAAGAACCTATTATGGGAATGTTGTGTGAGGGTTTTTGTATAAATTAATACTGTTTAGTAATTTATTATTGTGTTAAAATTATCTTAAAAGGTATCAGGCAACTACTTTCGATTTTTCGTTAATATACCATTACTTTTCCTAGAGTAATATAATCGTTAACGACAAAGATTTTTTAATTTGAAAAAGATTCAAATGAAATGTGAATAACTTTATTTTAATGTCATTCAAATTTATCTTACTATAGATAAAGTTATACGAGCACAGCCAATCCAATAATAAAATGCGATTTAATTCTTAAATATGTATTACGAGATATTATATCGGATGTTATGCAAGCTCAGCTTTCTAAAGGAGAGATGTGTTAACAAAAATGTGAAATTGTACGTGTAATGTCGAATCTGTCGTATGAAAGTATTTTGGAGTGTGACGTAATAGTACGGGTTTCCCTCAAGTGTACTGTGAGAAATTAAAGGAATTTAACGGACACAATTACAAATTAATTAGTTACGGAACGTGTAAAAACGAATGTTAAAAAACTGTTCAAGGAAAAAAATCCAATTTTGGATTGTTGTCCAATATCTGGTAGTATTTCATAAGCTTGTGTTTTTAATCCTGTTGAATATGAGGTACTATTGGGCTCTTTTGTAGCCAATTTAGCAATATGATAAGCAGATGACACACATAGCGCTAACTTTTAATGAGACTTACCTGGCCGCTAGGGGAGTTGCCAGAGATGATTAAGGCATTATAATTACGTGTGAAATTAGATAAGCTCGCTTTGGGGGCCCTTTTATTTTATGTAATAATAAGAACAATAATAAATCTGATAATTGAGTTTGTACTTTAGGTAAACAACTCAAATAAATAAATATATCCCCATTTTATAAATACAAGCATTTTATACATAAAGAAAATCATTTACCAATGAGAGTGTTCTTAAAAGGCTCTTCCAATTGATTCCACCTTCTCCCTTCCTTTACAGGACAACAAGTGCTGGACTTGGCAGTCGCCGCTTTAGAGTGGAATACATACGCACCAAAACTAAACGGTTCCGCTCATCCTTTTGGTGCCGAGTAGTCAAAAACTGGAACTCACTACCAGCTCACGTGTTCCGTACCCACTATGATTATTGGTACTTTACATTGAGCGTGAAAAAGCATCTCACCAAGTTGTCAAAGTGTGGTCCGCTACTCTTTATTGTCTATATTCGCAGCAACTGTGATGGGCCCCACTCTTGGATTCTACTCATGCTTTCCATCAGGCAGGGTAGTCATAAAAAATGTGTGTCAATTCGTTCGTCATATAATTTTTAACGGTTACTGTGGGCATAAGAATACAAAGTATAAATGAACAGTTTAAAATCCGGTGTTACGAGATACTACCGTAATAAAAAAACCGGTTATGAGTGAAAGAGATAGTTATTGTTCTTTAAGTTCGTGTCTGTTTGTTTATGAATCATCACGCAGTTGTTCTTACGCAATTATTGGCCGTTAGTTTTAATTGTAACTTGTATGAATAATATAACATTGTTGTAATGTTTTTATTTTGTATATGCGTGGGAAACTACATTTTTTTAAAGGTTTTATTGAGGTCAATATGTCGAATGTTTTAAGCTTGTGCCAGTTGTAATTTCCTGGAATATAGGCGATAAAAAGTGACAATATTTGGCTTTTTATATATTATATAAAAAAAAACGGAAAAATAATTAGGTAAAAAATAGATCAAAAATAGCTGAAGTGAAACCAATACCATTGTAAACAAGCCAATTTTAAAATTCAAGTAGATATTATATTGCCATAATTTATAGTACTTATTGTATGAAATTAACATCTACAGAAAGTTAAATTGGTTAGATCCTTGCTCATTTAAAAACGAAAGTGAAATGTCCCATGATAGTTAAGTTTGATTAATGAAAATTTTATACTGAAATTTGATATTTATAATTACTCATTTGTCATATACAAATCTGTATCCGTATTTTTGTATGTATTATAGTATTTCCTTAGCCTAAATTTTAACGTTCTGAGTTTCACATACGAAATTAAAACGAATATATAATTGCTTTGATAAAATGTGCAATAGGGATTATGTGTAAAACAAAATTGTTGCCTGTGCATCTAAGAAGAATCCAGACAGGATAATGAGGCCGGTACCCGTCAAAGTCAATGCCTAATGAGGGCGATGGTAATGTGAAGATATAGATATATAGTCTAATAGCTTTCAGCTCCGCCCGCGTTTATATTATTTATCGCGGTAAAAAGTAGCCATGTTCTTGCTTAAGCTCTAGAGTCTAGAATTGAACTATGTAATTTTAAAAATAGTATATATAAAAATAATAATATCAAATTTTAAAACATAAATAGTCTAGAGTCTAGGCTATCAGTGTATCAAAATATCATTTAAATCGATTCAATTGTTCTGCCGTGAAAGTCAGACAGACAGACGGACAGACAGCGTTACTTTCGCATTTATAATATTATAGTAAGGATTTAGTAATACTATATGACGAAACGGGGTGCCCGGTGATGTTTTTTAAAACAGTGACGTCATTACTATTATTATTATTGGAGTATTCCATTTTCAGAAATAACTTAAAATAAACTTTACTTCAACCATAATTCACTTTTAATTTAATATTGATTACACAGCTTCGAATATTTCACATAAGTTAGGTGTTTGCTGTCCGAACGCAGACTAACGAATCATCGCTCCGCTGCAGCGGGCGGCTTTTTATAGGCATTGTAGTGGGGCGGTCGACCGTTGCGTGTTGCTTACGTCACTGAGAACACGTGCAGCTATGACGTAGTTCGTTGAATGTTGTGTTGCGCCGATATATATTATTGATTGTGTCAGTTCGTGAGGTAAGTAATTGTAACGTTATTATTACAATGTTTCATTTAAGGCAATCAATCATGACAGGTGTGTACTTTAGAACACAAATTTTGCGTAATATAGATTGAATACCTTGTTTATTGTTGATTGCCAGTTAGTTGAGATGTCTCATGAAAAATGCGATTTAAATTAGCTTATTACTATTACGTATTAAAATATTTAAACAACTACTAAATGTTCCAATATGAAATTAATAACGTTCTTATCAAGCATTTATTTTAAGTTTAAGTTTTTAAGAGTAACATTTAATAATACTATTTATTGTTATACTTACTAACATATATATTATGTAGATGTAAATTTAGATTGCGTATTGATTTGTATTGTTAGTTGTTATGTAACTAACACAAACTTGCGTTTTACATAAATTGACAATTTAGTTGCATGAAGCCTTAGTTTCCTTATGTGAACGTGACTTTAAATTATAGGCCTCACTTTCTTCATGACTAAGACAACGGCAGCTCCGGGTTGAGATCTTACGGACAACAATGTGTACGCGGACTACTTTTTAGGTTGTTTATCTTAATCTTGAATCTGAACTCGATTGCACATTTATTGTGATTCTGTATGTTTGGAACAGAATTTCAAGTTAGAGTTTTAGACTTCAATATAAAATTTCAACAAACAAATTTTTGCATTGCATTTTATTTTTCTCTAAACTTAAATAACATAATGCATCATGTTGTACTAAATAAATGAATAAATAAAATGACATTTATGTTCCGTCACGTCATATTTAATCAAATATTTAAATGTGTACTTTTAGCAGAGCTACTTAGGTACGTAACCTCACTACTGTCTAACGACATAACACCCTGTGGACCGTAGAGCCGTCAATTTATTTGTTAATATTGATACAAGTAATAAGTGGACATTTCTTTAGTTAGTCATGTAATCTCTTTAATATTTATAAATTCACTTTTATTCACCATTATGCAACAATATTTGTTTCGAAGGTTAAGTGTTTTTTTTTAATACCAATTCGTTCAATTTTCCAGCATATGCGCTACACAGGGGAAAATGTTTAAGATGGATGCATCTTGGTTTTCTTAAGAACAGCATAAATACAAGGAATAATCTTTACATAGTATAAAACAAAGTCGCTTTTGTAGTTTGTTCGCGGAGACGTTTGAAAGTATGGAATTAATTAGAATGCTGTAGTCAGAAATAGATAGAGTGATTTAAGAGCAAGGTTTAAATGTGTACCTAATAAATGCATAATTACTCGTACAATAGAGGAAATCCGAGAATTACAAAGACTTTCGTGCGAAGTCGGGTCGCAGGTATTCTGATAAAACGATTATCGTACGTAAAAACATGAATGAAAATAGAATAAGACATAACTAATTTCCGTACAACTTATTACGGAAAATAGTCGTATCAAATGGAAATCCGTTTCAAACAATGAAATCACGCGACGTTGCGCGCCATTGTTGATCTTGTCTGTGTAAACATTCTCCGTTTCTTCAAACAATACACATTCAGTTATTTAAAGTTTTGATAAAATAATACAGTGGTTTTCTAGTTTTATTATTCACGGTAAAATTATATAAATTCCCGTGAATAAATACACACACTTATTTAACACAGAGATGTTTTTAAACCACTGTTCACTTGGTAAATAGAGAACATTGACATCACTTAGATTTCCAGTTTGTCATCCACGCTAGGCTATCGATGTTAGGATGAAACTGTTTATTTTATTATGTATGACGCAACCATACACCGCATTTTTTTTAAATTAAATTATTATTTTGGACACGTTACACACAACGCCATTCAGTCCCAAACTAAGCAGAGCTTGCACTATGGGTATTAGACTATTGTTTTATTACATAAACATACCTTTTTTTTGTAAATACATACATATTATACATAGTAAACACCCATATTCCGTAACAAATATTTGCGAATCACACAAACATTTGATCCGACCCGGGAATCGAACCCGAGACCTCTTGAACGCTAACCACTACACCAACAAGGCAGTCGTTGCAATTAAAGAGGCATTACAGAAATTGTTGCGTTGTTACATTATAAACTTTAATTAATCTTATTATGTATCTCATTATTTATTACACATTTTGTAAAGACATGAAATAATAACTAGAATATTTGTTATAAAATGACATTTTTATAGGTATTTATTTTCGGTAAATTCTTGTGAATTTAATGTTTATGTCAAATATCTCTTCTTGTATTAGTGTTAGCAAGAAGCAGTCATCGTTATCATCATCATTGAAAGGAGGTTTTCCAAGTAGCAGTAGTAGGTAGTTAAATATGTGTAATTATTCATGTATGTTATGTTTTATGTGATATATTATGTATGTTTCGTTTCCATGTATTCTTGTACTGTTTATTCACCCATTTAATCACTTACCAATAAATGTCAGTGTAATATAATATATCAGTGTCTATCAATCTATCAATCATTCCCTAAGATGTACAATTAACAGACTGCATCATGAATTCATGACCTCTGTTTTACCCTTTTGCTTAAAAAGAGGTAAACGATTGGTTTAGTGCTAATCTGTGTTGATTTTTAAATAACCATACGAAGTCACTTCCATTGTTATTTTCTGTTTCAATCGTTACACTATGCGATTGCAGCTGTTTTGTCGTTGACGAGTCATGCGCTAAATCTTATAAGTAACCTAATGTACTAAATGTGTACTTTAGGGTCCTCTCCAACCTTCTCAAGACATCCTTGGAACACAACTACTACTACTCTGTTACAAGTTCCTAACCTAGCATCGGTAGTAAGATTTATGGACGTAGCTGTACAAATAAAATTGTGATGAAAACGAAATATTTTGTCATTTTAATTCAGTTATACAGAATAGCCTTTCGCTTGTTTGAATAGGTTGTAGTATCTAAATTAAATGTTAACATTGAATAGTTTAACAATATGGTAGTGGTAGATAAACAAGCTAATGGAATCCTCCATATTACAAAGATTTACGAAATTTCTTGCGGCAAAGCTTTTGTGAGACAGGGTGGCTGACAGCGACGGGAATAGATTCCTTTTGATCCAGATTCGCATTTGTGTTGTGAAGGATTTATGATTAATACAAAAAGATTAAACAGATTTCAAGTTTGATACAGAAACGGTTCAAGTTTTGAATTGAAATAATTAAATTAAAATATCTACATACAATGCGTATTTAAGGTTTAACATGTTCTTTATAATATTATTTCGGTCATTTTCGTAGGTCATTTATCAAAAGTCTATAGTTGGTCACACCACACGCAAATCGAAAGGTAAACCTACAGCTACTTATCTAAATATACGCATATGTTTTAGTCATTATTTTTTATATTTTAAAAGCAGGTATTTAAATACTTCTTTCAATAGTTTTGTTACAGTTATCGATTTATGCTTTTTGAGTTTTTTTCCACAACTTCCGTTTAGTAACAATAGCCGTATAAAACTGGCGTTCTTATTACAGTCTACATTAAATAATAGGAAAAAAAGATACTTGAAAGGTAACGGCAAATTAGACTAACATGCGAGAGGTGCGACTACTGCCATAGGATAATTATGTAAACATCCGGTAGGATTGACCGCCCACAGTATTTAAAATTAATCTACCGAAAAAAACCGTAGTAGTACTACGATTTCTTTTAGTTTTGTTTTGTAAAAAAATGAAATTAATTGTGAATAAAATAGAGTGTTCAATAAAAATACATGTTGTGTTTTTTATACATATATTTAAGCCTACCAAAGTGACTCTTTTCTGCCTGATGAAAAGTATGAGTAGAATCCAGGAGCTGGAGACACCGTCCTAATATAGTCACTAATATAGTGATCACAATGAGGTTTACTAAAATACAATGCAGTTTAGTGATTTAGTGAGACATTTCTGCATCATTCTTTCGGCAGAATGATTGGGCCTCTGGTCTAACACTCACCAATGAAAGACGATAGCACGGAAGGTGTGATTTTAGGTTGGTCTTCTGTGCGTGTGTAGCATACGCCCCGGTCGAGCCGAGCCATTCGTGCTGAAATTATTGTGGCTCTAATATCGAAACAGATATTTTTTAGAAATGATATTTTATTAACACCAGATAATATTTGCACCTCGACTGAGACCTAAAGGATTTAATGTTAATATATACTTTGTCATATTTCTTAATATAAATATTCTCAAATCCCTCAAAATGCCTCAAGTGTTGCAGCATTTTGACAGTTTGATTTACATTTAAATTATACAGCTTATATTACAAAATAAAATAAATAGACGTGGCATAAAATTAGCACATATTAATATACTTAAACACGTTATACAATTACACACATACTCGTATCTCAGTATGTCTATGTTAATGACCTCTCGCTTCAATCATTTGCATGAAACTCCGATTAACGATAGTGCATGAAATTTAAAATGATTCGAATTTTATTATCTCTTGTTAACATTCAAAATATAATTCACATTTAATTACAAGTACTAATTTGAATTTATGTTCTAGTGCATTCTAAATTGAAACTTGAATAATTTTAAATAATTTATCCATTAAATATAAATCTATATGCATTGTTTTGTCACAAGTCAATTTGAAAGTGTGGGGTCAGTACCAGGTCAGATGCAGCTGTATAGATCTGGTTACGCAAAAGGCGTGCATTAAACTAGGGCCAAGTAGAATTTCCTGTTTGCAAAATTTCAGGTTTGCAGACGGTAATGTTATGAATGTACACAGCACCGTTAGGTAGTTGGTTGGATTTTTGTTCTCTGTGTTCTTTCCTTTTATGATTCATAAGAAGAGGATGCAAGGAGTAAATGAGTTTCAGGGGAAGGTACTTTATAACAAATGACTGTCACACATGGATACGTGCAACACAAGAAATCATACAAATTTATTACCACTCTTTGTGTATTTTTCAGAATTAGAAGAGGGTTAGATCTCAATCACTAAACATCTTCAAATATAAACATTTTACTTTATAGAAAGAGTTTAGATCTGTTCATAACACAATGCGCTTTATGTTAGGAGATGGAGTATTTTACCACAAGGTGTACTAAAAGTTATTTATCATCGGCGGTAATGTGGTTTTCAAACCATAATATTTGTATAATTTTATTTAACTGGCTGTCATTGCTTGAACCACAGACTTAGAATGTTTATTATTTGAATGAATGTTGTTATTTATATGGCCGCTATGAAATATATTAGAAACTATTGGTAATTGTAAGATGTGCTGTTGTGTACTAATGGTGAGCTGTTGTTTATTTTGAGACCACCAATGATAGAAAGTATTAGAAGAATATATTTGTAGTGGTCATCATACTAATTGTCAACGTACACAAAGCAGCTTGGTGACCCACACTATTGTGGTCTGTTGATATTATTCTGTTTCATTTTCGCTTAGGTTTCGGACTCACCAACTTATGACGAAATCGCGTATACTGTCATTTTAGGCAGGTGTTCTGTGAGAGGATAGTATTGTATTGTCCTACGGAGTCTCAAATATAATAAAAATATTTTTTAGTATATTTTAATAAGACCAGTGTTCCACGAAATAAACGTACGATTAGTATACAATAATTAGGTACACCGGATAAGAAATTGAACTAATAATACATCACTTGATTTAGATTTTTCTTTCGTCATCTAAAGTAGATACATATGCAAAAACAAATTCGCTAATGCGGATACTTTTCCATAAGTATACATATTCTTTACTAAGTGTCTTGTTTAGTTCCTCTTTGCAAATTAAAGCAAATGAACCTTTGAGAAGTGATTAGTTCTTTAGTGTATAAGTACTACTTTCGTTCTTGGAATAGTTTTATGCTGTGTTGACATAGCACGACGTTTTACTTTCATATCACGTACACGTGACTTGGTAAAAATGTCTGACCAATCTTTTACTGACTGAGTTTATGGCAACTTAATAAGAATGTTTATTACTACTGCAAAACTTTAGTAGGATCAAATCTTTAACTTTTAGTAGATAGTAGAGTCATGCTAATTTCAGCACGAATGGGATGGCTCGACCGAGGCAGTACTACCGTCACACAGAAGACCAGAATAATGCAGAATTATCTGACCAGGCCGCCATGGTATTGCTCACCATGCTGCAATGCTCACAATGAGGATGCTTACTTCTACTCCTGGATTCTACTCATGCTTTCCATCAGGCAATGAATAGTCACTTTGGAAGGCTTAGATATATAAAAAAGGTAATTTCCAATGATATCAGAAATTTTAAGAAAAATGTGTGCCCAACCTTCATTCACTTTTATCAAATGTTTTCTACTTTGTAATTAAACACTGATCATCGTAATCGTTCTGGTGAATTTATGACAATACTAGATAGAATAACTCTATTTGCATAAAAAAGCTATATGGGTGTTATATGGTTTATATATCCTAACTAATATTATTAACTAAAATTATACGCGAAAGTTTATGAGTGTGTATGTGTGTATGTATGTTTGTTGCTCTTTCATGCAAAAACTACTAAACAGATTTGGATGTAACTTTACAGTAATATAGCTTATATATCAGAATAACACATAGACTACTTTTTACTGCAATAATCGGGATACACAGGCGAAAGCTAGATGATTATAAAAATACATAAATCGTAGATGTCAAAATGTGTCACTGTTTATCTCTTGTCAAAACTTCTCAGGTTGCTATGCATAAGTTCTGTTTAATCACTTAAATAGGCTACTTTTTATCCCAAAAATACGTGACTAACACCGCGGGGCTCAGGTAGTATATATATATGTACAATACATCGTATAATTTTATACTTAATTCGAGTTTTTTTTTATTGCTTATCTGCCTTAGATCGTACTTGGTGGTAGCTTCAAGGTCAAATATCAAACGAACTGTAATTTCGCCAGTGACCATTACATTTGGATGTTCAATTTCACAATTCTTGATCTTTTAAACACATATTGAGCTGATATTTTGCAATTTGGTACGAGGCCGGAGATCGTAGACTTTTAGCGATGAGTTTAATATTGACCCTTAGAGTACATTAAATTGTCTTTAGCCAAAATGTTCAACATATTTTATCATGATTATTATGATTCGTATCCACATGATTAAACTTACGCGAGCCTAGAAGATTAAATCGTAATCCATGTAATTATTTGGCAACAATAAGCTTGAGCCCATCTGCATATAGCTAGATCAAAACCTATGTCCAACAGTGGATTATTGAAGGCAGCTGGCACGATATATTGAAAGTTAAACAATGCTCATAGTTACAATATAAATAAAACGATAGAATATAATTGTAACCGAAGAACTCTGAATGTAATTGAAGATAGTTCGTCGACTTCAAGAATTAGTTCTCAAATTGCCTCCTCCTCCCAATGATGAATTTAACTTTGTTAATATTCATTGTTTTTGTTCAAATTTTTACTTTTCCTTTTAAAAGTATTCATCAGTTGTCATATTAATATGGTAATCGAATAATTTATTAAGTTTGTTTATTTTTTCCTATGAAATTTTGCTGCTGCGTTCTATCACGCACATTAATACTGTTCTTTGAAATTAGTCTTACAAAGAATACATGCCAATTACCGATAAGACCGTCAACGACTGGGTCAGGTGCAGTTTTTTGACGTTGGGTGGCTTACACATTATGTCAAAGTAGCTCAACAGCCTTAGTGGTTTAGTGTACTTTGTAGTTCGTATAAGAACAAGTTTTTGCATGGCCTCAGACCCTAATGACATAACTTCAGAGGCCATAACAGTTCCTGGTTCGATTACATATTATAAGTAACTAACAAGCGTTCCGGGTTCAAAGCTAAGTTGCGAATATTTATTAAATACAAGTTTATTTGCGATTGTTTTCTTTTTACTGCAATGGATATATAGAGCAATAACACAACTCTTAATTATATGTTCCAGATATCTTGGTCAAGCCGCAAAGGGGATCAATCGATGATTTAAGCCTTATGAGGAAAAGTACTGGTTTCCGCATTGAGTAACTTGTTTTCGAGATAGTGTTATTTAACAAATTGGGACATTTCGAAATGTATTACTTAAAATTTACCAAAATTCCGAGTCACATCATCAGCTTAATCATCATCAGCCTATCGCAGTCCACTGCTGGACATAGGTCTCTCCAATTGCACGTCACTTAGTTCGATCCTCAGTTACTCGCATCAGCTTATCCACAACTGGACATATGCCTCTTCTATTGCACGCCACTCTGATCGATTTTAGGGTTTACCCATCCACCTCCTGTCAGTCATCTTGCGCAAGCTATCTTGACTTATGGGCGTCCTATTATACAATTGTTGAGTGGCAGTTTCTACCGTGGAACTCTTCTAGACCAATGTTTGACATGGTTGATTTCATATTAAATGTTTGATTTTAGTTTTAAAAGCAGAATATAAATATATCAGAAAACATCAATTTTGCATTCTTTGTTTAAGAGAAAACGAGAAAACAATGTTAAGTAACTATATAACAAAGCGACGGCCAATTAGTTTCGTGAGTTAATTATTTTACGCTGCAGTGCGGTAATATTTAATAAAAAGAACGAGACTAACACATATCCACATAGTATAACATTACTTTGTATTAATGTTTTGTATTATCTCACGGTCGTTTCCAATTTACCTACTATTTAATTTAAAAACTTATAGAGAGTTGATGGACATTAGCTGCTCAGATCACACAGCTATAACAGCCAATGTTTTTATATATTTTGTTCAGTTTTGCTCTGTATCTAACAAAAAAATGGATATATATTGTTTGTGTAAGAATTCTATCACTGATCGTAGATGTCTTGACTTCCTTTTTGAGAGCTATATTTAATTATCTACATTTATTCCAAGAACCGAAAGCCCAAAAATCTACATTAAATTTCTTAAACTGTTAATGAAAACATATTTGAATAACAAATTAAATATGAGTAAATCATTGTGTAGGATTAACGTTAATATGTACTCGTTTGTATTTAATTACAATTTTATGTAAAATGGTCATAACTTTTGATAACTAACAAATGTTTAGAAACAATTTATAAAGCAAAACAACAGAACTACCAAAGGAACTTATAACTTGTAGCTACTAATATAATTAATTAAAATTAATTCTGTTTAAAGTTTTGTTCACTACAAAGAATCCCATTGACAAATTGTTACGTATACATTTGCATGATAAATTAAAGACAAAAAATAACGTAACTGAGCGATGTTTGCAACAGATAACATGTAAAATGTCTCAGATAGTGTTGTCTAAGAGCATTGTTGTGTAACAATAACACAGCGTGTCACACATATTTGATAAGCTGTATAAAGTAGCTAGGTTTTTAATGCTCTGAATGCATTCCTTTTTCGTAAATAGATATTTATGTTAGCAAAATACTTAGTGTGATATTGTAAACTTTCTTAATCATTATCAGACTTTTATACTTCACTGCTGGATATAGGCCTTACCCTATAAATAAGGACGATCACAAACTTCTTTCCAAAAGTAGGCCAAAATCTCTTTTCTAAGAAGAGGCTTAAGTCCAGCAGTGGACTGTTAAGGGCTTTTGATGATGATGGTGATTACAAATATCTATCGGCTTTAATAAAATCAATATTTTAGTATTGGATTGCTTTGATTGTTGCTAGAACTAGGTTTCGACATACGTATTGAAGTTATTGTTTTCAAATGTAGAGAAAATAATACGAGTGGGAATACTGTTAACCTAATTGGAAACTCAGAATATATTAATGTTTCAACTGTAGACATTCAGAAGCTCTTCAGTTGTATTATAATAATTATCACAAACGAATATTGCTTATTACATAGTACTAATAACACCTAACTGGTAATTTGGGAGGAAATTGACTTTAGTTAAGCTATATGTAAATACAATGAGTATTCAAGTTAGTTTAAGATCGTCAATAAGCTTAAAAGCGTTAGAATTTTTTATATGATGTTATGTAAAAATATACATGTAGCATTATCGTCACTTAAAGAATCATACAATGATACAGTAACATGACTTAAAATGTGTTAATCAGAGATCTAATAAGCTAAAACGTAACTGCTTCATTCAAGCGTGCTTTCATACACAAACACGACAAACCCACCCACACACGCACGCACACACACACGCACGCACGCACGCACGCACACACACACACACACACACACACACACACGCACACACAGAAGGAAGAGCAACAGCTAGATACTCTCCCTGCGACGTAATGCCTAAAGGCGGGCCCGTTGGGATTTTAGAGGCCGGCGAAAGAGATGGTTTATTAGTCGGTATAGGTACCACACATAGGACATACGGGGCGCAAAACATCTTAGCCCAATCATACGCAATGTTAGTTTTCCTCCCGAAAAAAAAACACACACACACATAAAAAGAGTAAAATTTGTTGCTGAACTATCTTTACAATTATTTAACTAGCTTTTATCCATAGTTGTTTAATTTAAAATGTAACGCCAAGGAGGACACTATCACCTAGTTCGAGAGGTTGGGTCTTAAATTGTTGTCCACAATAATCTTGAATAAAGTTATTATTATATTATAAAAAGCCGCTGAGAAGTAGCATGTCATTAGGTCTGAGAGGTGGGTGCCTGGTGATCTGTAACACAGGTTTTCCTAACATAGACACCAATCTCTCACAAAGGAATAATGATTAACTGTTACTTCTATTTTGTTTTGTAATACCTCTAATTTTGTAGTACTTATCTTTGTGAAATAGTAATAATAGTACATTGTTCACCGAGGGAGGAAAGGGACCGATTACTAGCGAGGGAGCAGTTTGTGGCCCGAACGCGCAGCCTAGGGCCACAATACTCCCGAGGTAGGAATGGGACTTTCACCTGAGTGCTACACAGTGCTTTATATTACACTGTGAGGAACATTAAAATTTAAAGTATATTTAAAATAAAATCAAAACGCAAGACAACTAGTATTATATTAAAATAATGATACACCAATAAAATGCTGCACACACATTAATTATCTTGTTTGCTATGCTTATTGTATGTTCATATGTATGTTCGGCGAGGCAGCGAAAGCATTGACGCGTCATACTCTCACTATCAATACGGGCCGTAGACTTGTGAACTCACTGTTTCGATATTCGCATCAAAATTTCTACTTAAATTACACCATTATAAAGGCTAAAATTAGAATTCGTGTTTATTTTGTATCATCATCTCGTAAAACTTGTGTTTGATATTGATTTGTTTTTTTTCAAAATCTAAATAATTATGGAACTGGAAGTCTCATTTTATGCTCATAAAAATAGAGATTGTAGTAAATAAATTGATGTACTCACAGGAGAGTATATATGAGAAACTTTGATGATGAATGATTAATAGAGATAAGACTAGGCGCATAATGTTTAATGATCATTTCCATTTAGTAAGTCCCATTTTAAATAGTTAAGTAGACTATACTTAAATGCCATCAAAAAAAATAACCAAGTAAAAAACCAAGTCGAGCAACCCAGTTCTTCGAGAACAGCCCAGTTTGGAGAATATAATGTATCTCATAAGTAATACATATTATATATTAACTTAGATTGTTTAGTGCGATTGCCAAGTCAATCTTTTTATTTAAAATATAATAGACCAGCTTTTGCCTGCGGCTCCGCCCGCGTGTAGGTTATCGCTGTTAATAGAAGCATATATGTGTAAGCTATATTATTGTGAAGTTTCATCAAAATCTACGTAGTATTAGTAGTATTTGCGTGAAGGAGCAACAAACATACATTTTTCCGTCTACTTTTTGAAATTGCGAGAAATCAGTGGAAAATTGTTTGTATAGACAGGAGCCTTACAAAGACTACACAATTTTCCTTCCAATGGTCAGCAAAAATAGAAGCTATTATAGCTTTAGGTGATTGGAAACAATCACCGCGGGTAAGCAACGACGGCGCGTTCAGTACCTAGATGGGTGACCGTTTCTGGCATAATATGTTATGAGCGTTTCCGTGATTTGGAGGTCACGTTAACGTTAGTAAGATAACAGCCGTGAAACTTAGTTGGAGGCCTTCGGGCGGGTAAAAACATTCAATGGCAAGATTATAAAAGTGTGGCCGAGCAACGGGCACAATTTCTCCAGTCACCGGCAACACTTAAGGTGGCTTGCAGTAATCTCCGGAGGCTGCTCTACTTCTGGACCGATCTGGGCTGGCTGGAGTAAGCGGGAAATTTCTCACACGCACAATGGTCCAATAGTAGGGACTAAGTGCGGAAACCGCCCAGGACAACAAAAAAAAAAGCTCATAGTGCCGTCTTAACTGGTGTACTAAATAAGTTATAAGAGGTTGAAAATGATCCGAATTGTTTCGAGTAAAGGATGGTACGGCTGTGCTACTTTTTGGCACGAGTTGGCACTGCTGTTTGCGCTAATAAAAATGTTTTGATTAAATTCACTGTAATTTTTTATACTTAATTAGATCTGTGCGGAACTATGTTGCTAGAATTTATTGTAAAATAAGAGTATTAAAATATAACATTTTGCTTGTCTACCGAATTTTAATAAAGATCAGTCTCGTTTCATAGTTTGTTTGATTGCGTTTGTTTGCCGTTTAAAATTAAGTATAAGTCAGTAACTATTTGTGATGTTAGGATAGCAGAGGTTAGGACTAAGTAAGTTATCTTTTGACTTGATCTTCAAATAGTTGTTCAATAGTTTCATGAATTTCTTACAAAAAATTGAAGTTTATTCCGTTGTCAAACAATTAAATCTGTAGTTTGAATTTTGAAACTGATTTTATTTAGAATTTCAAGATGTATAAATGATCTCGTCGTGATCCGAGACCAATAAATAAATATTTTGGACATCTTATCCACAACGTCGCCTAGTCCCAAACTGAACAGAGCATGTACTATGGGTTCTAGACAACTGATTTCATTTTGTAAATATGACATTTCTTTTTGTAAATATATTCATATTATACACAGAAACAACCGAAAGTAAAGTGTAAAGTGACGGATAGAACTGACTCAACTGCGTCAAAGCCTCTTTGCAATCATTAGTATATATATTTTTTATTTCAGACATCAGTCATACAACTGCATCTAGTCCCAAAAAAGCAGAGCTTGTACTATAGGTATTAGACAACTGAACTAAACATATGTGTTTTCTGTATATTATATGTAAATACATACATATTATACATAGAATAGAGAACAAAAAAGTTTTGATCAGTTTTAACTAGTCTAAGTGTGATGTTAACTATCATTTTTAGGCACGTTCCCTAAAACATATTTGAACATGAAAATCGGTAGAAAAGATAGTTTTGGAGTTCAACGTGAGCAACATAGTGATATAAGAATTATATATGATGGATATTAACGACAAAAATAAATGGTCAATGAACCAGAGTGTTTAAACTTTCATCCTAAATGACTCTTGTAACTTTCTATACTAATTTAATGCACACACAGGTACACCAAAGTTCTGCAGAAATTAGAAGTGGAACATCTACATTATCTTACCCATATCTTGCTCCACAAGTTGATTTATCTTTGTATGTAATGCTGTAATACATACGTTAAATGTGTAGCAAGGTCTGATTGACAGCTGTGCCACAGATAACTTATATGCTGTAGAATATTTAACAACTCTTTTGTTGCAATTTTAATATCTTAAAATGGCTTTAGGGGTGTGATCAACAGACTAAAATATTATGTTGGTTAAAGATAAATTATATTCGGACGCAGAATCTATAATATATACAGCAGAGACAGACACAGAAATTAACAGCAGAACAAACAATAATGCTCATCATACCGACTTGACTGCGTTGTTAGTCTAGTTGTTAGTGTATGATCAAGAGGTCTCGGATTCGATTCCCGGGTCGGACAAAATATTTGTATGATCTGCAAATGTTTGTCTCGGAGTTTGGGTGTTTTCTATGTAGGTATAATATGTATGTATTTACAAAAAAAGTATGCTTATGTACTTATATCAGTTGTTCTAGTACCTATAATACAAGCTCTGCTGAGTTAAGGACCAGATGCCGTTGTGTGTAAGATGTCCGAATTATTTATATTATGCAACTATTTGTTCCGGGCGGAAATTGAACTCATGACTTCTGGTTAAGCAGACATACATATAACTCGTGCGAGCTAAGATGACACCTGGCTCAAAACGAAACATGATACCGTTCCCCCGCGTAATACCCCTCTGTCATCTTGCGAGTAGCGTTAGCATCACTATTACCTTTGCACGAATCTTTCCATAATAATTTTAGTTTATTAGGTATTACCTAATATCATATAAATCACTCCACGAATTTATTTTATTAATATATCATTAGACTCGTCTGGATAACACAATTGTTTTAAGAAAGGTCACACGAAAAAAAACCAGCATGACGACTATGAGACGCAATTGCTTAAAATAAAGAATATCCATATACACATGATATTTAGAGACTTCGATTAAAAGGCTTATCATGTTGATTTAAAATTGTATTTCATAACCATATTTCAGTTTCTAATTTCATTTAAAATGATATTAGGTATTACCTAATATTATTTAAATCACTACACGAAGAATGCATTCGGGTAAATAATGAATGAGGCCTGCTTCCTATTGGTATGCATATGTATTTCCTTAATTCAGGTAGTAAAGTACCACTTAAGATAAAGTAGTATGTTATGAGAAACTACTTGAAGCAAAATAATTGTTGAAATTTAAAATAACTAGAATAAATTATATTTTTCTTGTAGTCAGTACTTCAAACGTCTGACATTTGAGTCAGGTGCCATCTTAGGTCGCACGAGTTATATACATATTATACATAGAAAAGCTATTAAACAGCAATTTAGACTGGAACACTCACTACTACACTCGGTTCCAAAAATAACGGGTCAGTCACAAAAATTGAAATACCTCCAGAACTGTAAAAGCTAGATCAATGAAATAAAAAACAGAATAAAGACTTTTTAGTTGCGCTTCTAATAGCATATTATTTAAACTGGTTGATGAAAAAAACTTCATTAGAAAAACAAAATTTAAAAAAATGACTATTTTTAAAAACAAAATTTTTGTTTCATGTCATTATGGATGCTTTCCATTTCTATTCTGTCACAAAAAAAATTATCGTGAACGTCTTCCACGTGCATAATTATTATTCTGTGAGGTAAAGCATGGCAGTCACGCTAGAGGAATGTACCAGAATCCTAACTTTTTTGGAACTTGGGCGGAGCCAGCGTGAAACAGCCAGAAACATTGGTGTATCTTTGTCGACTGTTCAGCGGGTAGTCCAGCGGTACCAAGAGACCGGATCACACCTTAGAAGACCAGGAAATGGCAGACCAAGATGCACAACGGCCAGGGAAGACAGACAACTGGTGGCTACAATGCTCCGAAATCGTTTTCAAACTGCTGTTGGTCTAAAAACTCACTTTATTCGCTTTGGAGGTGGCAATTTAAGCGCTCAAACAGTAAGAAGACGTCTTGCTGAAGCAAATTTGAAACCATTGAGGCCCGCAAATGGCCCCAAACTGGAACGGGGACATCGAATTGCAAGACAGAGATACGTGCGCGAACACCTAAACTGGACACTAGACGATTGGTCTAGGGTAATGTTCACGGACGAGTCTAAATTCATGCTTTATAAGCATGATGGTAGGCAGTTGGTGTACAGAAGACCAGGGGAGCGCTTCCATCAAGCGTGTGTGGAGGAAAAAGTGGCGTACGGTGGAGGCTCCGTACAAGTTTGGGCTGGGATTTCTGCTGAGGCCCGCACCGAGCTGGTGCTCATTCAAAATGGAACTCTAAATGCAGAGAGGTACGTGGAAGAGATCCTCAATGAACATGTAGGTCCTTTCATGGCCAGGATGGACCGGCATGGCATATTAATGCATGATAATGCGCGTCCCCATACCGCCAGAATTGTACATGACTACCTTGAAGAGGTCGGTATCGAACTCATGCAGTGGCCAGCGCGAAGCCCGGACTTAAACCCCATCGAGCACGCCTGGGACGAGCTTCAGAGATGCGTGAAAGGTCGAAACCCCCCACCAATCACGCTTCCCGAGCTCATACAAGCACTGGTGGAGGAATGGGAAGGTATTCCTCAGCACCGGCTCCGAAATTTGGTGTACAGCATGCCTAATCGCCTGGAAGCTGTCAGAAGAGCTCGTGGAGGCAATACAAAGTATTAAATGAAGAAAGTGATGGAAAACAGCAAAAAAACAATCATAAAAAAAATGTAATCTTAAGAAAAATATGACTACTTTAGTTTTTTTTAATTTAAGATTAATATTGTGGGTGTAACTAAGTTTTATTTTATTTTTTATCTGTATAATTAAATTCTCAATTGAACAGTCTTCGTTTCATTAGGATGGCATACGTAGTTCGGGAGATATTCGGGTTTATGTGACTGACCCGTTATTTTTGGAACCGGCTTTAGATGAATGAACTGCCATATAATATACATAAATCAAAAGTGATTTATTATGTTTTCTTATATACTGTATATATATGAGAAATAAAACGTGAAACATAGAAATTCTCCATGTTTTATTTTCTAATAGGTAATCTTTGAACGACGAAGATGGTTACTGACGAAATGTTGTAGAGAATTTCTGATGAAATTAAAAGGTAAGGGAAAAACACGTAAAAGAAAAATTGTCTAAGAAATGAAAGTTAAACACAAACAATTCTAATAAAATTTGACATGACACAATCTATCTAGTTATGTTTAATAAAATCATTACTATTATTTACATGTGAGTATGATCTTTTAGCAATATATTATGTGTTTCTAATAAGAGATGTAAATGACTAATTATTTAAGTTCTATCCATTGTATGTATTGTGGACGATCGATTGATAGCTTGAAAATCACGTTCTATGATAAGTAGTCAGCTCAAATTTAAATATACCAATTTATTATTTCGCAAAGTGGATCATTTATCTCATAAAATATATTTTTTTTACATTTTCAAAGCCATTTCTAATGAGCTTTTATATTTTGATTTAATTGTAAATGCTTTCAAAGTTTATTTTATAGTTTCTCCCTTTTATTGCTTTCGTAAATAATTAATTGGGCACTTTTATAACTGGTATCTCTCTGTTACAAGTACTCTGTATCAAATCGGTAGAGTCATTGTAATTAATGACCAACGTCCGGTCACAGCAACTGGTCGCAATATCAGCGTTGGAACTTACAACCAGTAGACAGTATAGTACTGATGCCAATATTATATAACGGTGTCATTAGTATCATAGATAATGTGTATTGTTAGCGTTTGATGTAATATATTATATATGTACATATCTCCTTTCTTTTTCTTATACTCAAGGTAAAAAAACTAATATAATTACAAGGTTTGTTTAGTCTAATATAATCATTAAAATAATAACAGCAATAGCGGTAAAACCCCAAAAAAATAATGTAAAGTTTCCGTTATCTTGATTCAACCGGATAGTACTTATCAGAAGTAAGTATGTTTAATTACAAGCTTGAATGGCATTACAATTTTAACACTTCACGTTTAAAATATAATGTGCAGCAGTTAAGTGTCCACAGCTGGATGTAGGACCTCTCCTTAGAAATGAGATTTGTCTACCAATCTTATACCAAGTTTTCCTTCTCTTTGTAGTATTTTGTCCTAAGTAATTTGCTACTTTGGTCGGCTCTAACAACATCCATATATTATGATGAATAGGAGGGGCTGATACTCTATATTCTTGATCTTCTACCACACGGAGACTACATTTTATCTTCGTACTTAATAGAGATTTCTGCCCACAGAACAGTTTTTCTGTACTTAAGGGTCTTATATGACTAATCGAGATACACGGACGAAAGTTAGATGATTATAAAAATACATAAATCGTAGATGTCAAAATGTATCACTGTTTATCTCCTGTCAAAACTTTACAGGTTGCTACATAACACACTTGCATAGCAACCATAATGATAGTTTGTAAATGACTAAAATACGCGGGTAACACCGCAGGGCGCAGCTAGTAATTTATAATTTTCAGTCTGTTAAAGTTATCAGAGAACTGGAAGTACGTTATATCGTGTGTTGTCACAATAAAGAACTTGAAAAATACATTGAAAAACGCAGCATTATTTAAGAATGTGATGTACTGGGTCACGGACTACTAGCACCGTAATAGTTGAACTTTGCCCTGTTTACATAGCTTTACATAACAAAATATATTGATAGGATTGTATTAGGTCTGTATCTGTGTCAGAGGTGAATTTCCAATTAACACTTTTGTTACGTATTGGTACTGATTGTATTGGCCCATTGGTATAAGCAGTCGGCACATCGGTTTCTACTGAGTCAAGTGTTGCGGTTCAAATCTTACATGAAACAGCACTTTGTGTGATCCACAAAAGTGATATTAAAACATTTATATTATTTTTAAATACTCATATATCACAAAATGTTTGTAAGATTGTTAAATGATTTTAGAAGTTGTACTTTTCAATACAGTAAAGTAGTTTTCAGTAAAGTTTAATTTCCTTGTATGCATCATAATTATAATGCAACATATAATTATAAATTTAAAGAGATTCCATACCCACTAGGAATCGCATTAACAAATTCCTCTTGGTATCCTATTTTCTGAGCTGATGATAAAAGGGAATAACAAAAAAAACGTTTTTCCACTTTTGATGGTAGATCACAACACAATTTTAATTTACGAAGGACCTTCTGTTTCGTAAGAAAACAAAGTGAAACAAAACGTAATATAATCAAAACTCAATGAATAATATCTGGTACCTTTAGTTAAGGTAAATGTTTGTACAGTTTTTGGAATCTACTTCAGCAAACTTACGAAGTAAACGGTTAGTTTGTGTAAGAATTTGTTTTAATATTTAATTTCACTATTTCAGTACACATTCCTAGCTCAGTCCTAGCCTTAATTACTATTCCCAAGATTACTTGAGGTCGGTTACTAATTAAACACGTTTTACCTGAATATCAGTTTTTCCACGGAGTGAATGGATTTATTATTTTTACACTTCATAGCCTAACATTTACTGTAATAGTAAATATTAGGCTGAACTTTCTTTACACTAACTCATATTGCATACAACTCAAACAACACACTACATGTAATGACATGCCCAAACACGTCTCAATAGGAAGTTGCCAAACTTTTACCATATGTTATAAATATTCAGTTTTAAGTAATGCTTTCCTACTGCGCCGATATTTTTGCGCAACACCAAAAATCGACGCAATGAATAATTTTTTATTCTTATACGTCTGCTGCGACAGTTTATGTCTTGCGATTATTATTTTTCTAACTAGAGTATTAAAAAAATAAAACATAACGTTTTATTTAAATTGAAGATGGTAGCCCTAAAGCTTCTAAGACCACTAATGTCGTAACAATATGACACAATTTTTTTAACGGTTGCCCTGGGTAGAATGGTATAGGCGCTAAAAGGGAAAACTCACATAAATGTCAAGGGTTACGCAACGCCATCGGCATTATGAAGAACTGTAATAGGTGTGTATTGCGCAATAAAATATTTAGCGAATCTCTCTTATTTTCTATATAGATGATGCAAACGACTTCTTTCTGAATGCATTATGCAAGAGAGGTCACAAGCTGTACTGTCCCGTGTTGCGCAAGCTTCGCCCACGCAGACGGAGAAAATACCACTTTCTACCTATACACCTTTTATGTTAATGGTATTGATGTGTTAATATATGAACATTTTGCGTTGTGTATATTGTTGTGAGTTCTTCGACAAAAATATTATTGTTTCAGATCTTAGATATGTATATGGATATTTGGATGCATGGGACTTATGTATACGATAATGAAAGAAATATTAAGTTAATAACTTTTTTATGCAAAAATAAGAATTTTATAATACAACTAATATTATAGTACATTAAAATTACTATTTACATAAATACATTTAGGCACCGTAATTTTTTCTCTACTTATAACTAAGTTTTGTCGCCGGCAGAACAGGTATCACAATATATCGCGTTTGACGCGGCGCTTAGTAAGGGCCCGAATGGCCAGGGGGTCCGTATGAGGTGCTGACACCACCAGATCCACCGTGTCCACCGCCGATGCTACCGCCGGAAATGCTGCCGCCGGAGATGCCATGACCGCCGCCGATCGATCCACCACCGATTCCACCTCCAATACCACCTCCAATACCACCAATGGAACCGCCAGAAATGCCGCCACCAGAGATACCGCCGCCGATGCTACCGCCACCGATTCCACTGCCGATTCCACCGCCAATTCCACCAGCACCACCACTTTCCTTCTGGGTCTTGTACTTGATGAAGTAAACTTCTGGTTTTGAGGGTTGAGTGGGGGCAGCAGTGGGAATGGTGATGTCGGGCTGTTCGTCGGGTTTCTTGACCAATACGTAGACGAGGGTCTTCTCTTCGTTTTGGGCTTGAGCAGGAATGATAGGTGCAACAGGTGCGGGAGGAGCTGGTGCCTTAATGAAGATGATTTTGTAATGTTTCTGGGGTATTCCACCACCGCTGACGATTTGTGGGCGCTGTTCTTCGGGTTCTGGGGGAGGAACGTGGACGTAGATGTGCTTTTGGATAATAGCGCCACCGCCGAAACCGGCGCCGCCTCCGAAACCAGAGCCGCCTCCAAATCCGGAGCCACCGCCGAATCCAGCACCTCCACCGAAACCAGATCCTCCACCGAAACCGGAGCCTCCACCGAAACCGGAACCGCCGCCGCCGCCGAAACTAGAGCCGCCTCCGGAGGAGAATCCACCGAAGCTGCTGGAGCTCAGACCACCGGAGGAGAAGCCTCCATGTCCGCCACCGCCACCGCCTCCTAGGCTTATGCCGCCAATGCCACCGTGTCCGCCCAAACCACCGCCTCCAGGTGCGTTGTAACTGTATCCCGCCTCGGGTCTAGCCGAGCCGAGCGCGGCGACGGCAGCTAATACCTGCAGCACAAACATTAACTCATTTACAACACTGTTAAAATCATTTTTACAATTCGATTGTTCGGCTTTATTAATCATCGAATCACGTTATCGATTGAAACGAAGAAGCACTGATCGTAATCGTGATGAATAGAGCCGAGCAACCGCAACACTAGAACAATCCGAATAGGAAGCGCAAGTGAGCGCGGTCACAGGAGCGCGGGTCACACAGGTCACAAGTCACTTTCACTGCACACGAATACCTACCAAGAACGCTTTCATGTTGACTCACGGAGGTGTCGTGGTTGTGTGATGCTCTGTACCACAGACCGGTGGTTTATATACTAGTAGATCGTCGACGCCTCTCTCCCAGACTCTTCCTAAGATTCGGCCTTCGGACCATACGAGAATTATGATTTTAACAACACTCGTCCAATTCTTCTTCGGTAAAAATAAAATGGATCTTGTACGGCTATTGGACACTTTCACATACTCTTCTTTTGATAACAATTGATCTGTACAAACAATTATTTTTAAATCATCAATCTATTGCTTGAACTACAAAGTTTTCTAGGATATTCTTGCTGTTATCAAACACGATGATGTCACGGAACTAGACGGTTTCCCCGTTTATAATTTTTTGTGATACAATATTGTATTAAATTTATAACAAATCAAGTAAGACCACAACGTTGTTACTATTTTTTTTATTTATAATCTGACTAATGTAGTAGAAAGAGATCATTTTAAATTTAAGAATAAATAAGTTTAAACAAACTTTTTAAAAATATCAAAACAATTGCATTGTAATACAAAGAAGCTTGCAATTACTAATAAAGAAATTACCAGTAAAATTGTAATTAGTAAATGGTTATATTTTAAAAAGGCAAACGACTACACAATGCCTAGATAAAATTCAGTATAAAGAAGGCTCTGTTCATTTACAACAATAACATAAAACTATGTCAAATATTTTCATTTATGGTTTTGTCTATCGAATTATAGCACAGTAAGTAAAATTGTACCTAATAAAAATCAGCCGATTTAGGTGTAATATACTGATACATTGTCTTCCACATGTAAATATATTCGTACAAAAATGTACGCTTGAAAGTTTAAAAAAGTGTTTATTCTGACCTAATAGAAAACTAGACGAACGAGACATTATATTATTAAAGTGATTATTGCAGTTGCAATTTTCAACCCAGATTTTATCTGAAACTCATGGATCGTATAACTGTACCAGTTTATGACATAAGGCGGTCATAAGAATGAAATAAACAACTATCGCCATGGTCCAGCTTTGTATTGGTATATCAGCATGTTGAATTTCATCTATACTTAGCTGTTTATATCATTAAAACTTATTTGCGTTAATAGAGATAAAAATAGTCGGTACCCATTTTCTATCCTTATAACTTCTTCGAAAGGCATTTCACATACAAAAAAGACAATAAAACGTTCTTGCATTCTTTAACTCTAAAAATAAGGCTGTGTCATATGTTTATACATATTATTTAAAAATTATATACTAATTCTAATAGGCTATTCTACTATCATCAAAAACAATAATATTATTAAGAGGTTTTGTTTAATTAATGATCCAATTTAAGGGTTATATCCATTTAGGAGTAATAATTGTAAGTAAATAAAAACTACATCTTTGTAACCTTCATTAATCAAAGGATTATTCTGAATAATAATAATTCTCTATCATATTCACACAATGTGTATATATGTGTGTTATACACATATATACACATACGTTGTCCTTAGTATATGATGTAACGTGGCTCTGACGGATATGACGAAACTAAAAGGTCCTGTTTTTGGCATTTTGGCTATGGAATCCTAAACAAGGATTACCTTCTACCAAACTTCTGTATATTTTAAGTGGAAGTGAATCTGTCTAATTATTTATGTGTACAGGTTATTAAAAAATCACTTATTTGGTAAATCTGTTTGACGCCATTTTAGGTAGATAGATAAAAGGAATAGGTAATGAAACTGTTTGAATGACTGGTGTGTTGAAATAGAAATTTTACCAAAATCACAGTTGGTATTTTCATTGGAGTTCTTTTCTTATAAACCGATATTATCAAAATTTTATTGGATAAACAAATATTAACGAAGAGAGGTTAGTAGTTGACTTAAGCAAAGATTTTATTGATTTCTATCCTTTCTTAAGACAACAACGAATCACCTTAAAATAAAACCCGCTATAAAATATTTAAAATACCGTTGCTTTAATTTCTGAGCCCGGATATTTGAATATCAAATATTTGATAGACAAACATTTTAAAAACAACTGTGCCTATATCTAACATTTTCTTTCCCAAACTTAGCCCATAAAAGTAGGCAGCAACAATTTTTTTTTTCTGAATAGGTTAATAATTCAAACGCGATTCAATTCCACCCGTGCGGAGTTAGGTAAAAAGCAGTGTTTAAAAAGTAACATGCACAATTATTGGCGTAAAATTGTTATGCCAAAAGTTGTTTAGTTGTGTGCCATCTTCTCAGTGAAAAGGATTTAAAGCAGCAATAATTTTTAGGTTGCCGGTAATAATGACGTAACTGTCTACACTCTGGGTAGTTTAAAGATGTAATATGCTGGCCTTTCTAAGACTCTCAACATGTACTCGTAATATGTATTCCGGTAACGTACGTGAGTAATCGTTGTTATGCTTAGACCCTATTCCCCTATTTTGTAACGATTTGTTTAATGAGTAAGGGAGTTTAATAAAATACAGAAACATCGCTTTTGTTAACGATGCTTTTCATTTCATATTATAATTGATCACTCAATCACTGATAAGTAAAATCGCAATGGCCATATCTAGACCACAAGCTTTATCGTTGATCTTATTAGGCATTGATTGACAACTTTAGAGGCTTACGACAGACTACACCTGAGCTTATTAACATCGCACGTACGTGATTGGTCACTTAAGGACCAGGTATCTTCAATGTTTCCTGTTACAGCATAGTGTAAAATTAAATTTTATAAGACTTACATCTTCTTAACCATGTTTCGTTGATAACGAGATTAATCCTCACTCAATTAGTGTATACTTATGTACGTATATATCAATAACGAGTATGAGAACTAACTAAACATTAAAGAGTTTTTGGAAAAGGAGACAAGTCTTTTTGGGAACTTAGATTATCCTAATAATACAATTGTGTTTGTCTTAATGGAGAACTAATGAATGTCATAAAGAGAGGATTCTAACTACGTTACGATATAGTTATTGTGTAATTGTTGTTTTACTACTTACTACTATGAATAAAAGATGTTGTCAATAATTGAATAAATAATTATGTAGTCCTACTGAGCATTCCATTCTTCAAGGTATCGCCTTTTTCACGACCATACCTCTTATTTATTTTTAGTTTGATGCAATAGGCATTTAGCGCTAGGTATTGACATACACTTCATAGTGGCAGGGACATGTACAAAGTAGAAATGCAAACATAGAGTAGCAGAAGGTTATCGTGCAAATATATTATAAATAAGAAAGTTTGTGAAGGGGCCGCATGTTTTTGTTTTTTTTCTGTTTCCTTTCAGCTTAAAGACTAGGGACTTTGGACGGGGGAAATTGCGGGATAATACTGCCTATTGTAATACCAAATGTGAATTTCTATCTATGTTTGTACGAAATGTTGTACTTTATTGGTGTGCATTGAAGTTATACAAATAAATAAAATAAAATAGACTTTTTAACTGGAGTAATGATTTGTTTAGGTTAAAGATAGATAAGATAGTTGCAAAGAGAAGGAAAACTTGAAACAAACCCTTTACCAACCCGTCTGGCCAGCGTGGTACAGTAGGCCAAAACCTCCTTTCAAAGGAGAGGCCTATGTAAAGTAGTGGACTGTTAAAGGCTGTTAATGATGATGATGATGATGATGATAGTAGTAAAAATCTAGTAGCTAAAGAGAGCTAATATTTTAACAAAAAAGAATAGGTACTTTGAAAAATGTCAGTAAATAGCACCAGTCGACCACATTACTTATTTAGTCATTTAATGAGTTAACACAATCAGTACAACATTACTCAATATTTCAATTTGAAACAATGTACACCATTTTAATATATAATTAGATGAGGCTATTCTTTATCATCAACATTAATAATAATCCCATTGTCAGTCGCCATTGTTACATGTCTTACCACTTTCACTGGCTCCAAACCATTCGGAATTAAAGTATCGTCTCTGTTTAGTATCATATATGTATATAATTTTATTAACCTTTTAAATAAATAGTGAAAAGCTTGCATAAACTTAGAAATAAATAAATAAATTTATAAAATAAATATTAAAATGCTAAAGTTTGTGAAATTGTCATTTCATAATTTTCTTTTTAGCTTTAAAAATATAGTGATAAAAAATGATAAGTATGAAATGATAACGCATCATTGAAATTAGAAAACTTATGAAATATACTTGTCTTAGGTACTTCTACAAAGTAAAACCAAAGAGCATTTATAATATGAAAATACTAAGATTTTTTCCCAGATCTAAACTCGTCCTATAACTAAAATTTTGTTAAATTATATAATGAAGAAATTTATTTTCCTAATATCTAGAGACTGTTGACTGGAATCGCCAGACAAATATTGTGAAAGGAACACAACAAAAGTATATTATTATGCTTTTTTGTTACATTAAACAATACTTGATGCTGAAAGTCTTGACTATTTGACACGAGACAATTAATATTATGTTGCATGAAAGGTTAATGAAGTCAGTGCAATAATTGATATGATAACATCTATCGATCTGTTGAACCAGGTAAATAGCAATCTTAGAATTAACATATCAATTGATGTTACCGTAGTAAAGCGTCTATGTGAAAGGGGTGACGTAAGTGGTGACCTCGTGTGGTGGAATTAAAAGAGAATGCGATTATGATTTGATAGAACCGCAAGTTTACACTACAATATTACGAAACATGACAATTTGAGGAATATTAAACGTGCGAATAAAATAAAAAGAATAAAAATGCATTTGTACGCTTCAGTTCATCTGTGGCGGTGAACGTTAGGATACACATTTTTTTATGTAGCTGAGCCTCGCGGTATTACCCCCGGTTGTGGGTGTAAAAGTATCACCTACCTGCCAATGCAAGTCTCGACAAAATTGTTTGAGCCATCCCAGAGATTAGGCGTGACAAACAGTCAATTCAAAAAGAAAATCTATTCAAATTAGTAAAAATAAATAAGGGAAAACATAAAAATAGATTTTTTATGTGGATAGTCTATGTACTTTTATACGTATATAGTGAAAAGCTCTTAATTTTAAATTACAAAATCACTTCCATTTAATTTATTTGTACCTACACGTGAGAGTCTTTTGGTCCGGTGCAGCGATGCAGACCTATTATTGAAGCTAATTTTAGTTTTTCAAAATGTCATTGTTAATCAGCAAAATAGTAGGCTCAAATACCATATTCGAAATAAAATTATGTGTAAGATTTGACTACTAGGATATTTTACGGGTGATGAAGAATGGGAGGCCACGGTCTCCTTTTGTGAGAACGTTATGCTCCAGAAGAAGGCCGCCGAGACGAAACGGGAAAGGTTTGAACGGGCCGTGGTAAAGGCCGCTTATTTTCCAATTGTAGCTTAAGGGTCGTCGCGGCCACATCTTGGGGAGATGAGACCGCTGCAAAATGACCTGAGACAGGTGACATCACGCCTTTTACTGTGTAGAACGATGAAATGCGTCCTGTCCCGAGGGAATATACCTCATTCATAGGGTACGGTAAAGGGGACTACAGTAGCCACTGATTCTTAGTGAGTATAACAGTTTGCCGAGAGCCCTAGAAACGCCCTTCGTCTCCCCCACGGAGGGTTTGGTGCTAAAGCATGCCCCGCGAAAAGGGCTTATTTAAGCTTTGATTTTATTTTCATTTGCTATGTAGGTTGAAACTTATTGCACTGAAATGTGTGTATAGGTAGGTATTTTCTCATCAATAAAACTTTTTGTAATCAATATATTTAATATAACTGTTCTGTTACTGACTGACTGACAGACAACGCACAGCTGAAACAACTGGATGTAGGAAACTGAAATTTGGCATGTGTGTTGTTAAGGTGTGTAGGCTAGCACTAAGGGCTACAGCACACTAGTTACTTTCAGGATCGGCGATCGGCAACTAGTCGCTTTTTAAAAGCTAAATAGGGCGACCGAACGCTCTACACCGCACACTTAAAGACGCCAAACGCGGAGATTGAGTCACTTTTTAGAAGCGCGATACAGCAGCTGAACGCTACTCTCCGCACACATTCGGATGCCGGTAGCATCGATTTGGCATCTGAGCAGTCGCTAAAACGCGCCGATGCTAAAAGTAGCGAGTGTGCTGTGGCCCTAAGAGAAAATTTCGGAAAATTCCACTCCTAATGAGTGAAACGGTAATCAAAGTAATAGATCAGAATAACACGTAGGAGAAGTCTTCCTACTACAGATGTAAAGATACAAAATTGTATTGTTGTAAATCTCGGGCAAAAGCTAGTAGTTTATTAATATATTTAATAAATACATCAAATCTCATCTCACAATCGTGACATCTAATAGATTTTATTGTTTTAGATGTCACGTAAGATTACGTACAAGTTAATAGCCAGCGGTACTAAACTAGATAATATTACACAACCGTTGTGTACGGAACATTACCTGTGCGATGATGTCAGTAATCGCGTTTAGAATTCATCACTTACGTGGGCTTTCTCACGATATTTCCCTTATTGTGTCAACTATGTGTAGTGGCAAACTAAGTGTGAACTACTGTGCGTTATTGCTCCTAAAAAAATTTGCTCTTTTAAATTTACTTCAATACCTAACTGGGATACGGAAAATTATGTTATATTTAATAGTTTTACAATTTTTAGAGTTCCATATTCCGTACCAAAAACCTTAAAGGATCACATCGCTGTCCGTCTGACTGCCTGTCTGTCGCCCTATCCAGACTTTAACAGTGGCAAACTTCGTACTCCTTCGTTCGCATAGTTTTCGTAAAAAGGGGTATACAAAGTTTTTGCTTAACGTATCAGATATTTCTTCTTCTTCCTAGCCTTATTCCCAATATTATTTGGGGTCGGCTAGTTCAACTGGTTTTACCTGAATTTCAGTTTTTCCACGGAGCGACTGGCATCGAACCTCCACAACCCTAAGGGATTATTGAAATCTGAAGGTTGAACTAGATGTCTTGAAATGAATTTGAGGGCACTGAGTTCCCATTAACAATTGGCATACATGTTCATGACAACCGGATCCCAAAGGCGTGAATAACCGTGAAACTTCCAAACTCCGGGCTGCTCTTTAGGAATTTCCTAAGAAAAACCCAAAAACACTTTTTGGCCTAATATACACTAAGCCAACAAGGCAGTCAGGAATATCTAGAAGTTAATTTGTCCGGGTGACGGATACATGTTAATTTTAGAAAAAGACTAAACATTATCACTTGTACATACCAACATTGACGTTCAACATTTAATAATGTAGGTTGGTGTTAGGTTTCAAATAATTATGCATTCATGATATAGACATTTTCTGTCCATATTCAGAAATCAATAATAAAGATGCAAAATATTTATTTACTTTTTTTAAACAATTTATATACCTACCATATAAAGAAACCTTAGTTGATTACTTGTCAGTACATACTGTTTTAAATTTATATTCTTTTTGAAGTCTGAACATAAAAAAATATTAAAAAAAAAATTTTTTAACGAGTACTACTTTTACGGGTAGGTGTTACTTTCAAACAGTACATATTATATGTTATATAGTGAATGATTTAAAAAAAAACATCTTACCGTCTGGTAAAAGTAATTGCATACCAATAAAAATTCTTGCATACCACAGCTTGTTGCTGAGTTACACCATTAAAGGATATCCATTAATTTACAAATTTGAAACAGCCAAAATGTTGCTAGTGAAAGTATCTTTCCGTTTATTTATTAACTCTAGTAATATTAAATGCATTCAATCTATTATTGAACTGGTTTTAATATCGCCTTGTGTCACACGGCTGGATATCAAAGTGTCATAAATGTGAGCTATTGATGTGGAAAAAATATTCTTTTCTTTTTTCACAAGTCTTAAAAGCAGCCGTCTACTACCCGTCATGACATACGGAGCCGACACGTGGACATTCACGCCATGGCTGGTCCACAAATTTAAAAGTTATAAGGCAGAGAACTAAAGTTATCGACATAGCCCACAGGATTAGCAAGCTGAAGTGGCAATGGGCTGTCCAAATTAGCCGCAGAACAACAAACGTGTTCTTGAGTGGAGACCGCGTCTCGGCAAACGTAGTGTAGGACGTCCACAGGCCAGGTAGAGTGATGATTTTCGCAAGACAGCTGGTAAGAGCTGGATGCGAGTAGCGGAGGATTGAACTAAGTGGCGTGCAATTGAAGAGGCCTATGTGCAGCAATAGACTGCGATAGGCTGATGATAATGGTGATCTACTAGTATTCTTTAGTTATTTAAATGCTTTTGTAAGCTAAAACTTCTTGTACATTTCATACAGCTTGCCTATTTTAGTATGTTCTTATTTACTCGCTCTCTTAGACCTCGATCATAACACCTTACAAAAGTCTAATATCTCCGCCAATACTCAGTGAAATTGTAATAACTCTACACTCATTCAAATCTGGTGAATGGCTACTTTATAAAACGGTAAAAATTTAAGAAGATTAAGAATTATTATGTGAAGTTAGGTTCCTTTATCTTCTACGTAAAACTTCATAAGGTTGAAAGTTCATGTGGAATGACCTCACTTTCGGTGGTGCATTTAATAAATCAATATAGAAATATTCTAACCTCTAACTTAATAATCTTTCCCCTCATATTTGTCTATTTGATGTTATGGTTGTTCTTATTTTCTTTTATTTATCATATTCTCTAGCAATAGAAACGTATTCTGTTTCGTGGTCAATTTACGAACATTCGTGGAAGCAACATAAAAAGCACCCAGGCTCAGAAGAAATATTTGTGGATCATAAAAAATGTTGTACCGCTTGGGGATTGAACATAAAACACGGAACTAAACTATTTAGGTAGGTACATCTTGTGAAATAATACAGTAAGACAATGTAGCCGTCTAAATCTCTAGGCTATCATCATCATCATCTTAGCCGAAGGCCATCAAATATAGGCATCCCCAAAGCTCTCAAAAACCACCGGTCCTGTGTTACCCATATTCAACGGCTTGAAAACATCTACAAATATTGAATCCTTACTAATATTAAAAATTCGTAAGTAACTCTGTCTGTCCGTTTGTCTGACTTTCGCGTTTTCATGCCAAAACTACTGAACCGATTAAAATTCAGTTTGGTTTAACGATAGTGCCTAGAAGTCACTATTTGTGTACCAAATATATAGAATCTTCTAGAACCTCAGAAAGGACACAGACTACTTTTTACCGAGATCCCCGACATAAATTAATTATGATACTTGTTAGCTTCTAGGTTGAAATAACTTTAATGATTATAATGTTTATGTAAAGATAGCTTATGTACTCAAAGGCTCATGAGCCTTTAATTAGGTAGGTACATATAATTTACCAAAAAAAAGTTGGCCTTTAACTCCGTTAATTTTAATTTAATACAGGTCTGCTCTAAATTTTAATTAACTAGGTACTGAATAACAAGGAATCTAAAATAAACATGAACTTCAAAAATTAACCAGTTGTTTTGTGCAAACTTTTAATGATACGGATATTTCTGGGTTTAACTTGTTTGATATAATTAATACTGTGAAAGTTCAAATGTTAGTTATTTTAAAAACTTGAAATTGGCTCACCTGATAATTACTTTCGTATTAAATAAATTTATTTCAGTAAAGTTAGCTATTTCACATTTCGTAAAGAGCACTGAGTAACTCTGTGAATACGGGCCTCCGTCCTCTACTGATAATTTAGTATTATAAATTATTAACTGAGCCACGCGGTTTCACGCGCGATTATTGTTATACCCTTACATACATATTCTTACATAAACATGTATATAACATATAAATACTTTGGACATCTTACACACCACATCATTTAGTCCCAAAGTAAGCAGAGCTTGTGTTATGGTACTAAATACATAAACATACTTTTTTTTTGTAAATACATACATAGGAAAACACCCAGACTCCGAAACAAATTTTTGTGGATACACAAATATTTGGTCCGACCCGGGAATCGAACCAGAGACCTCTTGATCAGCAGCAGCACACGCTAACCACTAGACCAACAAGGCAGTCATTTTTCAATATTAACTGCCGGAGTCATTAGTCAGTTGCCGCTGAAAGTCCCCATAAAGTCAGTCTAGCTATTCCACAGATAAGCCGGAGCAAAAAGACCGACAGCCTGACAGGCAGACACTTAAATTTTGGAAATTGATTGACTGAAAAGCTATTACCTTAAAATAACTAACAGCCACTTCTATTTTATTTATATCCATAAATAAGTTATATTTACTTTTGCTTTACAGAAGTGTTTATACGTGGAAGGCGTCTACATTTCTTAAGACTTATCTGGGAAACAATGCTGAAAACCACAGAGGTGTCTTTTGGTGAACGTTAATTAAATAAAAACTACAATGCAAGTACAGTGAAGGGTCAGGATTGGCCTTTTTAATAAAAGACCATAAATTTGAGTTGGCCTGTCTCTACAGACGGAATATGAACCCGAGCCATCGTTATCCCTAGCTGGTATTAGTTAAGTACTAATAGCTAGTAGTTTAGTACAATTTAATCTAGTACATCCATAGTAATCATTATTGGGTAGTCAGTACCCTCAAATATACTGACAACTAATGCAACCTTCTGATTTCAGTTCTCCCTCGGGGTTGCGGAGATCCGATGCCAGTCGCTCCGTGGAAAAACTATTATTCAGTAAAACCGGTTGAACTAGTAGATGATTGCTTGGTAATAGACAGGTGGCTGGTTATAAAATAAACATACTACTCCTACTATTACATAAAATTATGAATTGGAATGAAACTTTATGAGATCTTCCTCATATATACAATATTTTACTAATGGATAGGTATTTTCGTTTCGTTTAAAGAAGACGTATCAAAAAGGGAGTTGGCCTGGGGCTTAAATAAACGTTTGCTAAATTTCCAAATATTATTACTTCAAATTAAATAACCATTTCGTACACCAACATAATATTATTTTCTGTAATAAAATGCAAATAAAGGAATGTGTAGCTACAAAACCAGAGGCAATCTGAATACTTGTCATATTATATTACTTACTACATATTATGAGATCATATAATATCTATTTATTACAATATTTTTTGTTAGAAACGTCATAATTTCAGGACTGGTCTCAAATATTTTTTTTAATAAAGTTTTTGGGACTGATAATGTTTTTGTATTATATTATTTGTATCTAATAATTTTGTGTTAGGTAAAATATATACGTATTTATGTTGGGCAGTATGAAAAATATTTGTACTGGATTAGACTTAATGTAACTAAGTAGTTTTAGGAGAACTCAGTTGGGTTGGGCAGCGTTTGGAAAGCTACGTCAAGTCTTTTCGTCGTCGATCCCACAATGAAAAAACGAACACAAACTAAAAACGAAAGTTTTTAATCAGTGCGTCCTACCTGTCATGACATACGGAGCCGAGACCTGGACACTTACGGTACGGTTGGTCCATAAGCTTAAAGTTGCTCAGCGTGCTATAGAAAGGGCTATGCTCGGCGTTTCTCTGAGAGATCGTATCAGGAATGAGGTGATCCGTCAGAGAACTAAGGACATCGACATAGCCCACCGGATTAGCAAGCTGAAGTGGCAGTGGGCTGGTCATATTAGCCGCAGAACTGATGACCGTTGGGGCAGAAGAGTTCTGGAGTGGAGACCGCGTCTCGGTAAACGTAGTGTAGGACTCCCACAGCGAGGTGGAGTGACGACCTGCGTAAGATGGCTGACAGGAGCTGGATGCGAGAAGCCCAAAATCGATCAGAGTGGTGTGCAATGGGAGAGGCCTATGTCCAGCAGTGGACTGCGATAGGCTGATGATGATGAAGTAGTTTTGGTCATCTCATTACATAAAATGTATTTAAATTAAATTTCATAACAGTATATTATTATCGTTAATATGTTTTTATTTACAGAAGTATACAATTAAACAATTATCTTGGGGGTGGTGGGTGGTATGTTCGGTTTTCAGTGATTATTAATGCCTGCTACACACATTTCGACAACTCGTGTGTATCAGAAATCGTTCAAAATATCGTTGGTGGTTATTGATATCAGTCGTTGTAGGTGTGGAGGCACAGGGAGCGTTCAAATAATATCAGTGCGATCTCAAGTTGGAACGATTAATCGAAACTTCAATCACTTCTCATTGACTCTCACTGACATTGATTAAATCCAAAAAGTCTTTATATAAAGTATGATCATTATTGTAAATTTTTTATGCTACAAATATTGTCTACTCTTTAGAACTAATTAAGAAGCATAGTACTGATTTTGACAATTATGAATATTTGCCTGGCTTACTTACGCAACAGTTTTAAGTTACAATGAAATGAATTGAGTAAAATTTGGAAATAGTTCTTAGTGTGTTATATGTTTATTGATCAGCCTCTTTAACTGCCTTGTTAGTGTAGTAGATAGCTAATACGACTGCTAATCAAGAGGTCTCGGGTTCAAATCCTAGGTCGGGCCAAAACCTGTTTTTATATTTTTCTCACAAAATTCCTAATAGCAGTCCGGAGTTTGGAAATTTGGCGGTGCTTCACGCCCCTGCCTCGGAGAGCACGTAAAGCCGTCAGTCCCGGTTATCATAAACATCTATGGCAATCGTTATTGGGAAGTCAGTACCCTCAAACTTACTGGCAACTATTTCAACCTTCGATTTTCAGTTCTCCCTTAGGGTTGCGGAGGTCCGACGCCAGTCGCTCCGTGGAAAAACTGATATTCAGGTAAAACCGGTTGAACTAGTGGCCGACCCCAAATAATATTGGAATTAGGCTAGGAAGAAGAAGAGATCAGCCTCTTTAGATAATCATTCTAGCCTACATAAATTAGACCGAAATATTAAAAGCAACGTTTAACTTTGAGAACATAATAAGCACGGCTCTTTTCGCTAATTTAGTTCAATATTTCTTCTTTAATCTTTTGAGAGTATGTAAATATGAACATTTTCGTATTCTGAAAAATAACTTTCAACGGAGATATTACATTTAGTTTAGATATATTTTCTACAGATTGCATGAATTTCAAATACGAATATAAGCTAATTTAACTTTACTTTATGTACTTACTTTACTAAGCAATTTGTAGTTGTATAAAATTGAATAACATTGAGTCGAGTAAAGACATTTTCCTCTTGAATATGTTTTATAAATTCATGAAATTTGTTAGTTATAAAACAGCAGAGTAAGATAAATGTAAAAAAAATAATAAAAAGATTTGGCTTATGAAGCAAAAAAGTATTAACAGAAGAGTCATGTAACTCATGTAGTATGTGTTGTAATTTAAATATACTACTGGTATAATGTTGACGGGCCTGTTTGTTTAGTGGTGGCAAGTGACCCTGACTATTAAGCTGACTTCAAATGGACTGGAAAATCACATGAATATCTATGTTGCCTTCTTTCTCTAAAATAATTTAAAAAAATGACAATCCTAGATTATTATACTTTTATCATTATCACAATTTGGTTTTAGAACGATTGAGAATTCTTATTAATAAATTATGTAAAACTATTACAAATGTGACTCCGAGTGCGTTAAAACCTTGTCCTCCAAATACACCAATAAACCCAGTAAGCAAATATGTGGTAAGAGTCATGCGTTTTTGAAACCACTGAAAGGTAGCAGTAATAGCATACCAAACCATGTCTCTACACCCCTTAAAGGTTGACTGGTAGAGAATGCCTAGGGCATTAAGTCCGCCGATGTACAAAAGTGCATGAAGTTGTAAATGAATAAATAAGTAGTAAATGAAAGATATTAATCTTATCTTATTCTTATTAATCTTCTATCTATTACAAGAAGGTCATGATTTACTAGCGGTTCCCTTCTGTGTTTTTGATCACCCCAAGCTCTATACGGGTGGGTAATTTCGGGTAACACTAATTCGTAAATAATTATGTACATATATTTTGGCCGTATATTTTGTCTTTTCTTTATATCCGACGATATTGACACAGAGAAGATGGATTACTCTTAAAGTAACAAAACTTTGACAAATTGAAAGTATCTGACGAAATTGGTAGATCTTTTAATGTAATTGTCTATACTTCTTACAGCGTTAACCGAAGATAAACTGTTTATATTTGATTCTGTGTTAAACTGTTAATTATTGTTGTGAAGTTGCCCTTATGTTGTTTGTTTTTGTTTGATTTGAAACAAGAATTATATAAACCGAATTGACTGAACACACATATAACAAAAGGTATTTATTCAGGAAAAGAAAATACACAACATTTATCTTTATATATATAATTCTTCTGTGAGTGTGTATGTCACTGAACTTCTCTCAAACGACTGGACCGATTTTGATGAAATTTTTTGTGTGTGTTCAAGGGGATCTGGGAATGGTTTAGATTCGCAATTGGACCCAGTAGGTGGCGCTGCAATCAAGTTCTGGAATTTTAAAGTTGGGCGGTACGAAGTTCGCTGGGTCAACTAGTATCTTATATAATGGATCTTGTTACATAAATAATAATTTTAACAAAAAGGAACCGACTTCAATGAAAAACTATTCCAAGTACCCAAATCGCGACAATTGTACCTATGATATTTGAAGAGTTCCCTCGATTTCCTTGGGATCCCATCATCAGATCTCAATATGGTGACGATGGGACCACCTGTAAGCTACGCCCATTCCAATGCAAAAATATTTTTTGAAATCGATTTATAAACGACGAAATTATCGCTGAACATACATATGAAAAAAAAAAAAAAGATTCCGACGAATTGAGAACCTCCTCCTTTTTTCGAAGCCGGTTAAAGAGATAACTGTACTTATTTTCTGTACTTAAACAGGTAAGTAACTAACTGGCTGACTAGCTAAAATAAGCAGATCTGACTTCATGGTTCGGTTCCCATCTAGGACAAATTTTTGTAAATGTAATGGGTTTCGACAAGAGCCTTTTTTTAGTTTTTTGACGTATTTGTAGTAGATGCTTTTGTAATTGTTGCAATTGATTCAATTTGGATCGAAAATCTCATTAAAATAATTTAAAGCGACTATGAAACTGGTGGTTCTGTTAATGTTACATTTCGTAAAATTCGTGATATTTTCGGATAACATAAGATTAAGAATTTGGTCGCTAAATTAGAGCCGACAGGCTCGGTACAAAATGTGCCATCACATAATTTCAATAATTACACGAAATGATTTCATAATTTACATAATTTCACAAAACTCAGCGGTTAAGTGGCCAGCCAGTTCGTGTAATTGAACACCACTGGATTACATTTTGTGGGGCTGTGATTAAAAACTTTGTTGAAAGAATCTGCATCGAGCTATAATTTTTCATTTATAATTAAGAAACTTTTCACTTCATAATACAGTAAAAGTTTGAATCATTTTCATCATTTTTTTTTTAATTTTTTTAGAAAACAAAGTTCTTGTTGAAAAACCCATTACAACTGTTTGGTCTGTGCCTAAGCGTAAATTGTTTTTGAATCCTTATTTTTGAATCACTGTATCTACTGCTGAAAATTGCATTTAAATCCGTTTAGTAGTTTAAAAGACCTAGGCGAACAAATAATGAAATCGACTACATTTTATACTTATTATCACAGATGTGACAAAGGGTTAATAGGTGTCCGAAATGATAAATACTGCTTTTAAAGTATCTTATATTTATAAAATTCTGGTTTATAAAGTATTTATAAAATTTTGAATACATATCGGGTAGGTCTGAAAATCAGCCAATATCTATTTTTCTTACCCCTAGGACGAGAGCGCAATTAGTATATCTATAAGAAAAAAATATAGTGGCCTAAGCACGTGTTTTCAGTCACGATGAAATATTTATTAGCTTTCAAGGCTAGCTATATTATATTACAAAAACATTTTTATAAAATCATAAGGAAACGCAAGTAAACTTTTTAGGGACGAATAGTTATGTACGTGAATGACGTACATAATCAAAGTAATCCTGCCATATAACGTGTTGCTACAATACTACAAGGTATTTTAATTTAATTATTTCTTTTGAATTTGATTTGCATGTGCTCACGCACTCCGTCTACGTAGTATTCTAAGCACAAGTTTGTTGGAGATCAAAGTAATTCGACATTTTGTTTAGAATATTAAGTAAGGTTACGTTACGATTGGTAAACTGTATAAAGAAAATGAATGAGGGAATTGGGTCTCTACAGGTGCTGAGTTGTTGTTGGTTTTGTAAATGTGATTTATTTTTCATTTGTATATGTAATTTTATTATGAAAACTTCTTGGACTTTACTACGGCTTTATATTTTTATCTTGTTTTAAAATTTTGTTTGGTTTGAAAATTTAAATACTTATTTTAGTAAACATAGTACACAAAAATGTTCCCATTTTTCTGCGTGAATTAATTTATTGACTTAGTACTTTACTTTTTTGTTATGATACGTTTCCAGCTTTCAAAGATAACTAGGGATTGACTTTAATGCTGTTATTGCTAGAAAACCAGGATGAAGACTGGTTCATTATCATCATCATCAACAGTCTTTAACAGTCCACTGCTGGACATAGGCCTCTCCTTGAAAAGGAGGTATTGGTCTACTATACCACGCTGGCCAGACGGGTTGGTATTTTGGTCTACCATTCGTTTTAGTCTTGTTTTCATAACACGAGCTACAACATGTTGATAAAATACTCTACAATTTGCACAGTGAAGCTTTTTCGTACAATCCAGTGTAAATTTGTTTATAATTGTGAATAATTACCTCTCATGCCATAGGATGTCCTTGGATAGACATGCAGGTGGTTTTGACATATATGGAATATGTGTCTTATACCTAAATACTATGTGCCATCGTCATCTTTTAATTGATTGAGCACATTAATCATTATTCGGTATAATATTGAAAGCGTATTTAAATGTAAATATTTGTCCAAATAAGAAATATTCATATTACTTTGATTGAGTGTCGCTTACTGTAGTTGAATGTTTAACTAATACGAATTCTAGTTATGTTATCAATATGTAATAGGATAAACATCAACTAAGTTTTAGGTTTATTTGAGTAAGGCGAACGTGGGCCACGGTGCCGCCGCTCAGGATCTTCTGCTCCAGAGCATGGCACAGTGGTTACATTGGGCCAGGTACCGCAGTAGACTCGGGCGACGGAGATTGAAAAACGTTCTCCGTCCCCCATAAGTGCATGCCTGGGGGTGACAGGTGAGGCCATCTGTCACCCTGGCAGAAGCAGGCCCGGGCGGCGGCGCGAGCGCAACCCAGCATGCACGCCCCTGTTGTGAACAAAAAAAAATGGAATATCGGAGTTCCCACAGAGAAGGGGGTCATCTAGAAGCCGTAGATGGCCCGAGGTACGTCGGGGTTCCAGGGACTTCCTTTCGAGGGTATACCTGGTTCCTCGGCTCATAGTACAAGAGACAACGTGCGGTTTTAGTCGGTTCGAGTTCGACATAGCCACCAACTGCTGGAATCCGTGGGTATTTCCGCACGAGAAAAAAAAGGTATATTTGAATAAATAGAATTTGTCGATGTTTTTGGCATTTTAAAGCCAAGCTTGACTCTTTTAATTCTATAATAAATCATTTTTTATAAAATTGAATATATTGTCAAGTTCTCCACTTCATCTATAAATATAGTAAGTCTAAAATAGTAGCCTTATTCTTCCTTAAATTATCAGCTATTTTCTAGTTGAAGTCCAAAAGGTGATAGATATTTAAAAATACATAGATTTCTGACGTTTACTTCCATATTCAGTTAGGTAAGGTATTAATTTAAAATAATAACAGTCACTTCAATTTTGTTTATTTATATAGCAAAGATAAAGCAAATAGAATACTCGTAGTAGTAAGCTTAAATTCTTGTATTTATTTAAAAAAAAGCAGCCATGTGCGAGTCGGACTCGCCCATGAAGGGTTCCGTATCAGCAAGTAACATCATATAAAAGTTCTTGTAGTTTGTTGTAACTTTGATCGATGTTTCTATAATAGTGTATTAATTAAATGAAAGGTAAATTCGGTTTACGATTTATGACGTATTAAAAAAAAACTACTAACTAGATCTCGTTCAAATCAATTTTCGTTGGTAGTTTGCATGGTAATGTACAACATATTGTTTTTTTAGTTTAATCACTTTCTTATTTTAGCAGTTACAGGGGGGGGGGACACATTTTTCCACTTTGGAAGTGTTCCTCGCGCAAACTATTCAGTTTAGAAAAAAATGATATTAGAAACCTTAACATCATTTTTGAACACCTATTCATAGATACGTACGTATCAACATCATTTTTGAACACCTATCCATAGATACGTAGATCCCACACGTATGGGTTTGATGAAAAACATTTTTTTATGTTTCAGTTCCAAGTATGGGGACCCCCTAAATGTTTTGTTTTTTTTCTATTTTATGTGATAATCTTAATGCGGTTCACAGATTACATCTACTTACCAAGTTTCAAGAGTATAGTTCTTATAGTTTCGGAAAAATGTCTGTGACATGCGGACGGACAGACAGACAGACATGACGAATCTATAAGGGTTCCGTTTTTTGCCATTTGTTGGGTACGGAACCCTAAAAATCACTATTGCGGGCCCATGATAATACTATTAAAAAACTTATACAAACAGGAAAACTTTCACAATAGTATTATTGATATGCTATTTTTTTGAAGCTTTTCTTTCATAATTTTATGGGCTTGATTATTTTATAGGTTGATGCGAAATTACAGTTTACTAGCGCTAATAGTTTATGAGAAATAGCTTGATAATGATGTGTTGAACGTGACGAAACGTATTCCGTTTTTGCAAGAAACCCAAAAAGATAAGAAAAAATAACCTAAGAATGGTCCTAGGCGTTTCTTCGCTGCTAAGTATTTGCATCTCTCAATATACTTTTCCACTTAACAACTTCATTAAACTTTGAAATAGCGCGTCAGATCTCAAAAGGAATTCAGAACAAGCACTAAACTAATAAAACTTCATAGCTAAACATATACATACTAAATATTGTAAAGTGGCTTTATCATTTATTTGGTGTTTATTTATTGGTTTCTGAAAAGCAGTTAATTGGACTTATGATTACTGTAAAATTATTTACTGTAATATCTAATAACGCGAGAAGTCCACAATTACATTAATAGTAATTAAGAGTTGAAGAGTACACCAACAATTTGTTTAGGTCTTCATTATCGTTCTAGCGTTATTCCCGACTGCTTTAACTTTTCAGCCCGCGGACCGTTTTTAGGGTTCCGTAGCCAAATGGCAAAAAACGGAACCCTTATAAGTTCGTCATGTCTGTCTGTCTGTCCGTCCGTATGTCACAGCCACTTTTTTCCGAAACTACAAGAGCTATACTGTTGAAACTTGGTCAGTGGATGTATTCTGTGAACCGCATCAATATTTTTACACAAAAATAGAGAAAAAACAAAAAATATACATATACTTAGAACTGAAACTCAAAAAAAAATTTTTTTCATCAAAACCGTACGTGTGATTTTACCATCTATGGATAGGTCTTCAAAGTGATATTGAGGTTTCTTATATAATTTTTTTCTAAACTGAATAGTTTGCGGAGACACTTCCAAAGTGGTAAAATGTGCCCCCCCCCCTGTAACTTCTAAAATAAGAGAGTGAAAAACTAAAAAAAATATATGATGTACATTACCATGCAAACTTCCACCGCAAAATTGGTTTGAACGAGATCTAGTAAGTAGTATTTTTTTTAATATGTTATAAATCGTAAACCGCAATTTCCCTTTCATTCAATCAATACATTATTATTAAAACATCGATGAAAGTTACAACGAACTACAAGAACTTTTATATGACGTTACTTGCTGCTACGGAACCCTTCATGGGTGAGTCCGACTCGCACTTGGCATCTTTTTTAAAGTTCCGTAGTTCATGACTCGAAACCCTTATAGATTCGCCATGTCCGTCCATCCGTCCTCGACCTACCGTTCAAACAATTGGTGCTAGAAAAACGAAACTTTGCATGAAAAGTGTTGTAATTACGTGGACAAAGTGCTACAATAAAATTATGAAAAACATTATTTTTAGTGTGGGTACCTCTCCTATATGTTTAGAGGGGATGATTTTTTTTTCTCGCCTCCCCATCATGTGGGATATCATTAGATAGGTCTTTTAAAAACATTACGAGATTCTTAAAACTATTTTTCGACTTAGGTATCCGTTTATGAATAATTCAATTTAAAAGCGCATTTTTTTCAAGAACAGTGGGTTCCCCCTTCTCTAAAAGTTAAACTTTGGCTCAAAAAATCTGAAAAAAAACATAATAGTAGCCCATTTATTGAACTTTCAATAAAAACTATAGCGGTTCTGATAACTTTCTTATTTCAGGAGTAGGAAAAATTCGTAAAATAAAGAAATATTAAGTTAACATAATAATTGTCTATTGGACACAATTTTAAATCTACCTACCATTATGGGTGACTACGGAACCCTATTCTATGCGTGGGCTGACACTTCCTGACCTTCTGTTTCACTTTGTACAGTCTTAGGTAAGTCTGCCTGTAAGTGAAGGTGTGTCACCTTTTATATTATATAGTAGCCACTCCAAATAATGTTGGGAATAAGGCTAGGAAGAAAAAAAAAATGAAGCCAGCACTTGTCGGAACTACCTAAGCAATTTATATTGGCCACTTTTTATATGAGCCTGCTAAAGTTACTCTACTCTTTCTGGTGGAAAGTATGACCAGAATCCAAGAGTGGTGGTCACCATCCTCATTGTGAGTGCACACAATGCAGCGTGGTGACACACACTATGGCGGCCCAGAAGGATGCTTCTGCATCATGGACAGCACGAATGTTATTATTTTTAGGTTAGTCAAAGAAAACTAAATAAAAAGATTATTATTAATACAATTTAAAGTTTATATTCTCTATAGAGGTTATTTCCAAATCTGTCGTCAAAGTGAAGGGTCTGATAAATGTCCACAATTTTAAGTCAACAATCTTTACGTTAAAAATTAACTTCAATCCAAAAACTGGTAATGAAACTTTTAAATAAGACTTGCATAAAATGTCGTGATTTTAACATCCGATTAATTACGGATGACTGATTGTAATTGACGTTTAGTACAAAATTGCGTTACTCTCACACAGATTTATTAGATGTATAAAATATAAGCACCGAAACGGTTAATTGGTTGTGTTCATATTATTAACTATGTATGTCATAACACTAAAAGCCAATATATACCAATCTATTCATAGAAGTTTTTTAATTTCATAAATTACAAAAGGTTTTTGTAAGTGTTAATTAAAAGTTTGAATCACAATAATGACTTCACGGTCGGGCCTAACGGTGTAGAACCTTTGATGAATTGGCAAAATTACATACAACTATGTATTGGTATACCTATAGTTTGTAATCTCTTTCATTCATTAATCATTTTAGGTAAAGGTCTTTAGGTTTAGCCATCAACTTATTCTGAAATATTTTAAAGTGTGGTTGAAGACACGTTTATTGTAATTAAATAAAATACATAATCGTTTCGTAAGTATTGGGTTAACCTATGAACCTTTAACCTAAGAAGTAAGTTACCTAGGAACTTTTGATCACCAATTTTTTTATCTCTTTCACCTCTAAATAAAAACAGTAAAGCCCAACATAAATTCGATGTTCTTTATTATAATAATACATCTATCAGCTGTAAAAATGTTGTATATAACCTACTTTAAGTCCAAATGTTTCATAGCAGTGCATGTCGTTTATCATTTTATTTCAATTACATCCTCGATATAAATGATGTTTATACAAACAGAAAAATATATAGCGTATGGCCACATACCGGACCCGGGGTATCTCAGACTACTTTTGAAACCAGACAACTGGATATCCCACCGCCACCGGATTACATATTTTTATCGTGCTAAAATAGGTGGTTATTTTAGAACTATAAAATATATCTAAGTTATGTAACCTTTCATATCTATATTGCATTCTGTTCCGCCAAGAGTTTTATTCGATCAGGATTGTCATTGTCATAAGTTTTATTATGGAATAGTTATCTCCTTGCATAACATGCACTTCATGATCATCATCAGCCTTTAACATTCCACTGTTAGACATAGGTATCTCCTTAAAATATACGTCTACAATACCATGATGGCCAGACGGGTTGGTATAAAAAATCCTCATAGGTATGTATGAAATGTTATGAGTGTTTCTGAAATTCGGAGGTCACGTTAAGCAGTCAGCCCCGGTTGTTCTCATTAGATAGCAGTCGTGAAGTTTAGTTGGAGGCCTTCGGGCGACTTATTAATATCCAATGACAAGATTACGTAGCCACAACGTGTCTTGTAAGTCACCAACCTTATGGGGAACTATGGCTTTAAACCTCTCCTAAGAAAATACTCGAGCCAAAGCAATTTTATTAGTTTATTTCCCATATTAAAAAAGTGGCCGCTAACCGACTTACTGGCGGCCGTAAGCTGACATTTTGGTTATATTTGTGGATGAAGATGAATGTTTAATTTTTCACATTAAAACTAGGACTGTACTTAGAATACATTTCTACTTACTTATAATTACAGTATTGCGTTGAATTTAAATTTTCTTTTAATTATCTGAAGTGGCTACTTAGCTACCTGACTTAATGACCCTACATATAAAACTTTATACAAGTACACAATCCTGTGTAATTTTCGATCTTGAAGATCACGATGCTACGAGAATTGTGATCATTTCTTGATATCTATAAATCAAGTAAGATTAATTAAAAAAATAAGCAATGTCAATAAGGAATATAAATCTTAAAGTATTGCAAATATTATTAGATCCATAGTCTACATTAAAATTGACCTATGAAAATAGTAAAGGTACGTGACTCATCCTACGCTTAATGAATACTGTAAAAACAAAAGATTTTAGAAGGCTATCCCTTTGAATCCACACATAACTGACTTATTTTTTCAGTACCCCAAAAGCTTTTCAGTTTTTAGAAAAATAACAAAATTTCTAAAGTGATAATACCATTTAGTCTTTGACTCCAAATATGCAGGAATAGGTTTGAATAGATTTTTTGGTCACTTGTTTTCTTACTTTCTAGACAATCATATCATAAAATTTGAGAAACAAGTTGCCAACAAAAAATAAATGAACATCATGGCAAACGTGGAATGGATAAAATAATTTTTACTCAAACGGAGGCTCGATCAAAAGATCTATTCATTTATTTATTCAAAACATAAATGGTGTATTTCCAGGATTAAAAAAAAAACAATGATTTCGAAACAAAAAATAATTCTCTGTAATACACCTTTGGGCAACTTCTTTGAAGTTCGGGAGGCTACAGTTATAGATATCCACATTTATTAAAAAAAAAAATATGCTTATGGTGTAACATATAGCATATACTCAAGCAAATATTTTCGCGCGACAGGAACGCTGGGAGTAGAGGGTAGGGATGTTATGGATATGATATTTCGGATCTGAATACGGATATGGAATTATGGATATAGGAATAAAATTAAATCGGTTTCGGATACGGTTACGGATATCTAATTATTTCGGATTATCCATTAGTTTCGGATAGTTTCGGTTACGGATATTAAATTGAAGTAAAACTTAAACACAAATAGTATGTAATAATTTTGATGATTTATTTATATTAAAGAAACTGAAGTAAGCCCTAATACAAACAGAAACGAGTAAAATAGGACCAAAGATGCAGTTTACGATTGATTGAAAGACGATGCATTTACACTACGCGCACACTAGGCGACACGCGACAGCGACAGCTCGATGACTTGACGCGACGACAGGCTGCGGCCGACAAATTTCATATAATTTGCTCTAAGCTCCGCACACTAGGCGCCAGAGACGCCCGAAGACAAAGACCGTCACCGTGACAAGACGCGGCGACTAGTCGCCCAGTTTGCGATGGGGGTTAGAAAAGGAGGAGAGTAATGTAGAATGATAGTGGAAAACATCTTAAGCATTATGAGTTACATTAGTCTGAGAACAAAAACATGTACCTAAAAATTGAATACCTCGTGCAGATTATATGACTATAATGCGACTATTAATAGCTTGTATCTACAAGCTACTATTCTTAGCTTAGTTTGCTAGCTTAGTTGACCTAACGTATACTCGCGCATAGTGGAATCGACCGTCCGTTAAGCCGATCATTAGCTTATGTACAAGGTTATTTTTTTAAAGACGACTTTTTCGTTACATAAAATATATTTTATATGTAAAGCTTAATATGTTTCTTTGGAATACTTATACTTATGTGTATGTGCAGTTTGAGTCGATTTACTTCTACGCGAGTGTATCTTGTTTTAGAATATTGTAGATTCTACTATATTAAACCTGTAATGGTAATATGTGTATACGTTAATTAACACGATCTGGTTTTAACGACCTCCGTTCACACGGATTGCGTTGTGAGCCTGTGATTTGTACGTTGCACTTAAAACTGATCATATCTATCATAACTGAGCATAAAACTATTTGATTTGTAGACAAAAAAATCAAAGACAAAGAAAAAACTGCAAAGCTTATTGTAAGTGTTGTAAATCGGGAGTAACGCCGCGGAGCGAAATCAGTCTAAAAATAATTAGTTTAAGTTACTCCTTATGAAATTAGTCCCTTCAAAATCCGTCCAGCAATTTTTTTTTTTTTTTTTTTTTTTTTTCAAGAAGTTCAGGCAGACAAAAAAATACATTGTTGGTTTAAGTACCGTATATACTTTCATATCAATTTAGTAAAAAACTGTTGATAAAATTGATATTAGATACAGACACTTCAGTTTTAATTAATTTGTATAAATTAATTTATAAATAAATTAATAAATACAATATGATCATCACTATTTTATTTGTAAAAATTTTTAGCGCTCTACTTTATGATTCCGTTGACACGAATGTCTATCTATGTAAGGCATTAGTTTATCACATAATTACGATATAAAACCAAAGGTTTTTTTATTAAATCTGTTTTCGCACTGACGCGATGCCGTTTAAGTACATCATCAGTTCCTCATTGCCGAAGGGTTTCTTTTGTATTATCGGAGCAACCTTTTAAATAGAATTTATTTGTCATGTAAAGTACAATGTATAGAATATTATGAGAAACATTTCGGTAGCAGAACAATCCAAGCAATTTAACACGTATCTTCACAATATTTGGTTAACACTTTTCTGGCTTTACTCTTCAAATAAAAGGTTGAAACCACGAAAGTGACACTTAAAGTGGAAACATACATATTTGTTGGGTAACTTCACGCTTGGCTTGGTCGAGTGTATGCGTAGCGGTCCCACGGTCGGTCGGTAGCCGTAAATTAAATATTTTGTAACGAATTCACTAAAACTACAGGAATGTATCAGACCAATGTGTTTTATTCGAGAAATTAAATAGGAGAAGAGATAACTTTCTTTAAGTCATTTTAACATCGTCAACTCAGCGAAAGAGATCCACTGCTGGACAAAAGGCGTTATTTAAACCAGTTTGTGAGCAGTTTTCTGATTCTTATTCCTGTAGTTAATATTTCATTTTTAAAGTTACATCATCAATCATCATCATCAACAGCCTTTAACAGCCCACTGCTGGACATAGGCCTCTCCTTTGAAAGGAGTTAGTCACCTTTCACGACACCCGCGGGATGAATAGGAGTGGTGACACTCTGTATTCTTAATCCGTCACCACACGTTACATACACACGGAATATATTTTCATCTTTGCAGTTATTTTTTTTAATATACTGCCTTTTATTAACAACCTTTTGTTTTCAAATATCACAATTTTCTGTCTTTGAATTGAGTTTTCTATTGTTTTATTATTATAATATAGGAAATAATATTTCAAACACAGGACTCTAACAATTTTAGAGATTGTACGTGAACTTGTGATATACAGAATTGGTACCAAAGCATCACTATTGCAGTTTTTAAACTTACCGTCGTCATCGTTGAGATAGAGAATCTGAAATATTAAGTTTGAACTATCAAATATTCATTAGATAATGAAATCTACTCATATAATGTATTCAAAATATTTGTAAGTCCAATCTGTTGCAAATAAACTATGTGATTGGCTAGTGACCGGGTGAGATATGCACATCAAGGAAGTCCCTCTCACCTTTGCTCGCATCGTATTGCGATGCATCAACAATCTCGATGACCGTACACTTTCTAAAGTAATAAAAAAAATCTTCCACAGTCCTTGTTCCACTCAAGCAATAGAGAACAAAATTATCTTGTATCTATCTGTTAATCATATAATGATAATGACGAATATTAAATATTAATTTAAATTGTTCTACAAACGAGCAAGTAGCTTTTATCAAATTAGTAATTTCAAAATTCTTTAAAATTTATTTTTGTGATATCGATGTAATATTCATTTATACACTTGAAGAGACCTATAAACATAATTTTACAGATTTTGGAATTAGTCCACTGATTGGATGAATGGTTTGATCACCGTTGTAATGTAGATGGCATGATATGATAGTAGAACCTATTCAGTACCAATATATTTACCTCCTATCCGCGGTTATTGTTACCGCCGCAGGGCGAAGCTAGTTTAAGTTACTACTTATGTCAGCAGCTAAGGTTCCGCGTTTCATTCCGCAAGTGAAAGACCCGTCAAAATCATACCAGCCGTTCCTGAGAGAAGACGGTACAAACAGACAGATAGACAGACAAACAGAGAAAATTTTAAACATTGATTTATTGATAGGTACCGTATATAATTTATACGCATTTAGTAAAAAAAACTGTTCATTGCATACTACAATCAGTCACTTTAATTGTGTTTTGTATGTAGAGATAGTATCTGTCTCATGATCATGCATATTTTAATTTTTTTCGACATCAATAATGAATTAATAATGTCGCGTAGTAATATAGCATAGTAGCTATGATAACGTAATATAATTAAATAAAAATCAATAATCCTAGAGATTATACGGTTATCCTTTCACTAACGAGTGGTTATTGTAATATAATCTTACAATCGATAAAATATTTTTATAATTTATGCATGTGCTCATTTACAATACAAATCTTTTAGTTATTTTTAAGCATGTTCTAGGAAATATCCTAGAACATGCTTAAAAATAACTAAAAAGTATTTTAAATTTTTGGTTTCTAATGTGATAGTTAACATTTCTCAATATCTGGATAGTTATATTCTGAGTGTATCCCGTAAGGAGATGGGCTGGTGCTAGTAAAATTACAATTTATCAAAGTATCATCATCATCATCAATCATCAACAGCCTTCAACAGTCCACTGCTGGACATAGGCCTCTCCTTAGAAAGGAGGATTTGGCCTATTATACCACGCTGGCCAGACGGGTTGGTATACCAACCCGTCTGGCCAGCCGGCTGGTAGTTCGAGGACGGACGTACGGACATGGCAAATATAAAAGGGTTCCCAGTCATGAACTACAGAACCCTAAAAAGAAGCTAGACTTGACACAAGAACTATAAATGATTAACTGGGGTAGTTTTGTTTCAAGCTATTATGAATATATGAGATATAAATCATGTTTGAAATTACAGACAAACATTTTTATATTTTCACCAGATTGCGTAGAAACTTCACAGAATATAGACATGACTTCGATGTCTATTTATTTACGTTATACATTCCTTTACTTACAAGATTTATTATGTTTGCAATGTTTTCCTCAAATCTCTGGAATGGGGTTTATAAATATAGATTTTAAGACAAATGTATAAAACGATTTTATATTAAGGTACAGTTAATATTTCCTTATAATCGTTTGGTTTGTTCTATTTTAGAACCACTGCAGACCGTGGCGGCAATTGGAAGCCACGCCATCAAGTGTAAAGGTCCTTGTCATCCTTCCGATATAAAAAATAAACTTTGCTAGGTTTAATCAACCTAGATTTTGTTAATCGCATTTGCACATATTGTGTGTACGGCAACATTTCATGACAATCGGTTAAGAAGTTTAAAAGTGAAAACGTAAAAACCAAACAAACTGACCACCTTAATATTTATTTAGTGACGATTAGGTATTAGTAGAATAGCATATGTCGATATCACGTGAAATCGTTTAATAAATCATTATTGAAAACACTACTTTCCAATGTCTGTCATTCCATTCATTCAATTCCATTTTAAACTACCTAAATCCCGCGGAGTACTGTTATTGTTGTAAACCGCGAGAAGCGCCACGGAGCAAAGCTAGTCTTAAAAAAAAGTAGCCTAAGTAATTCCTTATGTCATCAGCTTTCTGCCAGTGAAAGTCCCGTCAAAATCAGTCCAACAGTTTCAGAGATAATCCGAAACAGACAGAAAAAAAAATTTAAACATTGCTTTTTCGCTGTACTTGCAAGTGCCGTATATTTACACCGAATATATATACCGTATGTATATAATTTAATTAAAAAACTGTTTCGAAAAAAAAAAATGGTACCTACATTCAGGATTGCTAAATTAATTATTTTAATATCATTAGCTTACAAGCGGAAACAACATCCACTGTCTTCCGTACTACTTACACAGATGTATCGAATTTAAATTCAGAACGTACATCTACTTTGCAAAGGATCTTGCTTTATTCATAAGAGATTTTTTAAAACCCTGCACGCAGCTAAAGAGAATGAATCAGTCTTTTAGGAACGTGAATGGAAAAATAGTTGCACAAAATTGTAAATAAGTGAATGGGAACCTGACTATGATTGATGTTGATGTGCTGTATCTTTTAGTTTGGTTCTGAGATAGAAATCACTACGACTACAAACGTCGCATAATAAACTACAAAATCTTTATTTATAGAAATGGCTATCACATGTCATGTACTTTAGTTAGTTAGTTAGTTTTTCTGGGCGGTTTCCGCACTTAGTCCTAGTTATTGGACCATTGTGCGTGAAGAGTTATTTCCCATTCACTCCAGCCAGCCTAGGTTGGTCCAGAAGGAATGCAGCCTCCGGGGATTACTGCAGGCCTCCCAAAATGTTGCCGGTGACTGTAGAATTTGTGCCCGTTGTTCAGCCACACTGCTGCATTCCATGATGACATGTTGTGGCGTTTCTTCTGCCTCCATGCATCCTCTGCATAGGGGGCTATCTGTTACTCCTATGGTGTGTAGGTGTTTGTTTAGGAGACAATGTCCGGTTAGGGTTCCTATGATCTTGCGGATTTTGTCTCTGTTCAACCTGATGAGGGTGCGGGCAAGCCTTTTATTGGGAGCTGATACAGCGTTCTTGGTTTGCCGACATCCCTCCTTATTTAGCCACTCTGTCAAGTGAGTTTTCTGGGTTCTTTCGCGCAGCCATGCTTTAATTTGGGCCTGAGGTATGGGTAGCAGAGGTTCTGGACCATGCACTTTTGTGTCTGCTCCCTTCTTTGCCAGCTCGTCTGCGGCGTCATTTCCCAGTGAGTTGCTGTGTCCCTTTATCCATTGCAGAGTCACTCTGTTGGTTGCCGTAATATCATGTACTTTATTAAGGTAACTATAAGAATTATAAATAAACAAACACCACAAATTGTCCGACTGTGATCGTAAAGCGGTCCGACCCAATACAGACCGCAACACTTATTTTGTAATTACAGACAATATATTGTTTAATTAAATTAAAGAAAGTATGTTGTAGAGTTTTCCTTAAGTAAAAGTTCTTTAAACTCTTTAACACGCTTTTATTATCTTTACATGTAAGCTTATTTGTAACCGTGTTTTTTAGTTCTTTTAATTTTCATTTAATTGGAGAAATGCGTGTAGAACTCGCATTCAGATGTGAACGCTTTAATGACCTTTGTGCCTAGAATACACTCATCAGATGATTTCTTTATGACGTGTTCAAATGAATTAGGATGTATGAAGCATGGTCTTTTGGTTATTTCCAGCAGCATAATCACGTTTAATTGAATGGATTATGATTAGCGGCACGTTTTAAAACTTACAATTTACCTGTTGTAATCTGTTTTGAGATTAGTGTATGATCAAGAGGTCGCGGATTATAGAATCCGCGACCTCTTGAAACCTCAACAACAGTCCGATCCAGGAATAGTCCTGGATCGGACTGTTGTTGAGGTTTTCTTACAATTTATTTTAATAGCAGTCTTGCGTATGGAAACTGGCGGTGTTTCATGCACATCTAACGGATAGCAAGTTAAGTTGTCAGTCCCCGTTGTTAGGAAATATGCTCAAATATACTAACAACTAGTTCAGCCTTAAAATCCAGTTGACTCTCAGGGTAGAGCCAGTATTTAGATCTCGACTAAACCGATGGGTGCTTACCACAGTAATATAGTAGATAATTATTTCAGATTGACTATAGTTTTATGACGTGCAAAAAACGAGTTGTTGCGTGTGCTACAACAATTAACATTATATCAGCAAATTAATTACAATATAAAGTATTTTTTATTAATGTTGACATTTTTGTTTACGTTCTTTATCACATTTATATTCATTTTTACGGAGTCGTAGTTTTATTTATAAAATAAGCTTTGTAACTAACTACCGTAATGAAAGATTTTATCGGCTATATGATTAAAGTATTTCTTTCTGAAAAATACGTGTTTTTCCCTAATACTCTCTTCATATAGGTAATTCTAATGACTGATAATTGATATGAGATTTGTCCAATTATATATATTTACTGTGGACATTATTGTGCTCCTTGGTAAGTACCTACCATAGTTACTCATTGTACATTTTCCATTGATAAATTAAGGGATACCAGAATTAATAGTATCAGTATATTAACATATCACTTATCTTTAATAAGAATACTCACTAATTATTATTATAAATAAAGAATACTATTAATAAGAACACTAAGAATAATCACTGTTCAGATACATATAGCGAACATAGTGTATAGGTATTATGTTTTCTTAATAAGTATTTATTTACTTAATATTATCATCAATTAAACCTCATAATCAATTAATTTTTTGAGAGAGCCGTGCGACTTTTTTCCGGTTCTTTTTCTCCACTGTAATATGAAAAAGCATTTTACTAATAGTTTTACGGTGCCTTGAATATAATTTTGTTCAGCTACTTTCGACCATTTAGCGTTCAGCTACTTTTGGCAGTGTGTTATTCAGCGTAGACATGGTCAGCTACTTTTGAGGTTGACCGTACAACGACAATGGCTGCAGCGTAATGTTTTAGACCAAGAATTCAAGAAGCTTCTTGCTCTAGATCTACCCGGTAAATTACTGACTTGGTTTCATTCACACACCATAAAATTAACTGGTAGATGTGCAAACGTGGCTTACTTATCAATCTGGTAGCTGATTTACTAATCAAGGTTATTCGTATTTGTCCGTATATACATCCAGAATACAATATTTATATAACAGATCAACAATCCCACAACGTCCCACTGCATGGCTCTGATTTCCTCTCAGGAGAGGGCTTAGAGGCTATACGTCCCCACGCGGGTCCGATACGATGTTTTTAAAGCGCCCGTAGGTCTCCAACTAAGCTTCACGACTATCTTATGATAACAACTGGGACCGACTGCTTAACCTCCGAATAACGGAAACGCTCATATGATGCCACAAACGGTCACTCATCTAGGTCTGACATGGTTGATTACCATTGGCGATTGTTTCCAATTATCGAAGGCCCCTCGGCTATGAGGTCTTTGTGACAGATAAGCATGTATAAATATTTGCATTTTTTTCGCAATTTTGGTTACATTAGTTGGTTTATGTTTCGGCTAAACTTCGATATCTTTACTGTTATAACTAAGACCTCCAAGTACCTGAAGTAGTAGGTACTTGGAGTACGCGATATCGAAGTTCTGTAGAAAGACTGTTGTTGGGCTTATTGTACTTCAGTTACCCGTAACTATTGCCAAAGATATGTATTATTTTGAATTGTCCGTGTGGTGACGGATTAAGAATACAAAATGTCACAACCCCTATTCATTCCATGGGTGTCGTAAAAGGCGACTTAAGAAACAAAATAAGTAGCTAACATCATTGCCAAGAGAAGGAAAACTTGAAACAAACCCTTAACCAACCCGTCTGGACAGCGTGGTATAGTAGGCCAGAACCTCCTTTCAAAGGAGAGGCCTATGTCCAGCAGTGGACTGTTAAAGGCTGTTGATGGTGATGATGATGATGAAAAAATAAAGATGACCATATGGCAACCGGGATTGAAGGAAATCCAACGTACCTATACCTACACATTAGAAACAGAATATCCCACTGATAAACAACATCAAGATCTCATATGTCCCTTCCCTTACTGAGTAAGATAACATCTAGTCAACACAAAACCGAACATAGACTCTTATTTTAACGTAAGGAGTGTAGTATAAGTTCTAGCTTTAAGTAAAAGCATACTATCAGATCTTTTTGTATAAATTCCATGATTATATATTATATAATTATGATATAAGCGCATAATTATATAATCTATAATATATATATATATATATATTACAGATTATATAATTATGCGCCTTGCAATATTTTTAAACAATTCAAGGCAAAGCATTTCACACGCTGTACAAAGAAATAAAAATTGCTTATCAAAATAATTAATTATTTAATACCTACTTATGAAGATTTATAGGTTCACAAATTTGATGATAATCTCTGCTGTTGAAATTTTGTATTAAAAGAATTTTATGTTCGTAATAAATGTGAATAGCTAAATATGTATTTTGATACCACCCAATTCAGTTACGATCACGATTTCTTACATTCTGTACAATATGAAATATTATATTTAAAGTAATCCAATAGAAATTCCATATGACAAAAGTAAGCGTTATGGAATGTCGATACTGTTTCTCTTGTTACTAAAATGTTAAGCACTACCCAGCCACTATAGAGAATTTCAACTCGTAAACTCATGATAATAAACGTCATATCAATTATGACTACACTTGAAAGTTGCGATGACCACAATCTGCCGTAAAGAAAGACAGTGAAGTAACAAGTTGACAATCTACAGTGAAAGTAAACTGTACCTATCAATCCGTCGCCTGTTAGACAATAACTGATACATAAAAAAATCGGCAAAGTGCGTGTCAGGCCACGCACAGGAAAGGGTTCCTCAGTCACCTATAATGGTACGTGGATTTAAAATCGTATCCAATAGATAACTGTTATGTTTTTACGTATTAATGCGTTAATTTTGTACGACGTTTTCCAAGTAAGCGCATTTTACAAGTGTAGCCTCTATAACACCTAAACTAATAAAGTCATCTAATCCATTATAGTTTTCCTTTAAAGTTCATTATATGGACCACCGTCACGTCACGTTTTTTTCCAGATTTTTCAAACCAGCCCTTAAGCTTTTAGAGGGGTGGGGGGACGCCCTGTTTTTCCAAAAAAAGTGCCCTTTAAAGTGGAATTTCTCGTTAAGGTATACCTATAATTTAAATTGTCTTAGAAACCCTTTATTGTTTGTAAAATACCTATCTAATGATACCACACACGGTAGCCTGCGAGAAAAAAATCATCCCCACTTTACGTGTAGGGGAGGTACCCCAAATAAAAATATTTTTCATAATTTTATTGCATTCATGCAAAGTTGCGTCTTTCTAGCACTTACCGTTTGGACGGTATAAGGACGAATCTATAAGGGTTCCGAGTCACACACTTCGAAACCCTAAAAGACGTTCGATATTTATCTCTTAAATACCTCAACTACAACTTGCTAACGCTCAAATTGTACGTTGTGTGTACCGTAAACGGTAATAAGACATACCTGGGCTACGTTATGACATTATAAAATTATAACTTAGTTGCGATTAAGCTTAGTTTATCTTCATGAGATGTTTGTAGAGTCTCAATTATTTGAGTGTTTGTATTGAGTGTTTATTTACATTAAAAGCATTTACGAGGTTTTAACGGAATATACGGCATCCGAACATTCGGCGCTTCGACCAAGAGACTCTTGGAATATTCGTTATTATACACTAATCACTATTCTTGGCATCTCTTGTTCCTATGTATATTATCTATATATATAAAAGAAAGTCGTGTTTGTTACAACACTTATAACTCGAGAACGGCTGGACCGATTGCCATGGTTTTTGATTTGTTGGATTTGTTTCCGTCCCGAATAGCAGAATACATCTTAAAAACAATGAAAACTCGACAACTTTTTTTTTTTTTTGGAGCTTATGGCCTGGTTGCTGAGACCTTTAAGCCACAACTTTATTTTTTTCTGAAGACATCATGTGTGCGTTCAGAAATTTATTTTTTGTAAAATGTCTACAAAGTTCAGGTACTGTTATATTTGTTTGTTTTATTAATTATTTAATTTTTAATTCCCGAAAATAATACCTAAGATTTATTCTACAGTAAAAACATAAAATCATCGGAAAGGAATGGAATTTAGGGAATAAAAAATCAGTTAGTAAAGGTTACAAGATTAAGGAAAAAAAATCTACAGGTTAACAAAAGTGTAAATGTCTCTTTATAGGTTGTCTATGATTTTTCTTGATTGCTATTCATACGTAGTGGTTATATACTCTTTGAGCTATTGTCTATGTCTCGAAAGTTCAGGAACTGTTATTAAATTTGGTGGTTTTATGCGAGTGCACATTTTAATAACAATGCCGCGTCCTAGAAGATCTAATCTTTCCCAGCGAAGCCGTAATGCAATTAGGCAACGGAATATCGCGAGTCAATTATCTGATGGAGAACGAGAAATTGCACGAGAACAGCGTCGCGTTAGTATGGAGCATAGAAGGGCCTTAATTCGTGCTTCTCAAACACAAGAGCAAAGAGAGGCAGCCCGTGAAACGGCTAGGTTAGAAACGAGAAATCGTCGAGCTTATCGTACAGATGAACAGAGGAATAATCTTCGAAGTGCAAGAAGAAATGGTTCAAGTATTGATTTGAATCGAGCAGCGTTTCTGTATGATTGCACCATCGACTACAGCTTGCATCGTTTAGTTTGCATTGGTCCAATGGACGTTGTTTGCCAGCATTGTGGAGCATTGAAGTTTGCTGGTGAAACGCCTGGTTTGTGCTGCCTTAGTGGTAAAGTGAAATTGCCATTATTGGTCTCGCCACCAGAGCCATTGTGCTCCCTGCTTTATGGCGAAACACTAGAATCACGACATTTTCTAGCGAACACTCAAAAATACAATGTCTGTTTCCAAATGACTTCATTTGGGGCGGAAATTATCGAAGAACACGGAGATAATCCGACATTTAAGGTAATTTACGTTAAAAACTTTATTTTCTATCATTGTAAAAAAAAATCTGGAATGTAGTTTGTTAGATTTCTGTATTTGTCTTCTCTAAAATAAAAATGGCATGTTATTATTTGAAAAAAAAAGTGTTTGGAAAAAAAGTGTTTGTACTTAAATCTAACTTTAACTATGGTTTTGACTTTACAAATTCAAGGCCAGATTTGCCATCGCATTGGATCATTGCAACCTATAAAAGATGCACAGCATAAATTCTTGCAAATATACTTCATGGGCAATATGGAAGAACAACTTAACCGGCGTCAAGGGATCAACACAGCTACGAAAAGAGCAATTCTCCAAGATCTGCAGCAAATGCTTCATGAATATCATGCATTGGTCAGGCTGTTCAAGACTGCTTTATAGTGCATGCCAAGTGATGACTATAAAGTTGTGATCAGAGCAGAAAAAAGACCAGCTGGAACACATGAACGCACATTTAATGCTCCAACAATCGATGAAGGGGCAATCCTGATTGTTGTTGAAAACTTGGAAACACGTGATATTGTACTTACACGACGCAATACTGGGCAACTACAAAGAATATATGAAACACACCGTTCATATGACGCGTTACAATACCCGCTGATGTTTTGGCAGGGAGGCGATGCATATCACTTTAATATCAAAATGATTAATCCATTGAATGGTAAGATCAATATTGTTGTTTTCGTTTTAACTTTATATATGTACATTTTATTCTGTTTGCTTTTAGTACTCAAAAAAAGTTGTAATTTCTAATTTAGTAGAGAGTAGCTGTAAGAGTCGTTAACCTATTACGGGTTCTAAAATACAATTTTTACTGCATTTGTTTCAGGTGAGGAAACTACCAAGAAGGTTAGTTCGATGAATTATTACGCATATCGTTTGATGATTCGTGAAAATTCTGACAATTATTTGTTGCGATTTCGTCGACTGCTTTAACAATATTGCGTTGACATGTACGCTAAATTCATTTTAACGCAAAAATCATTCGTCGTTTTAACTCAGTCGAGATAACACGCATCGCTCGTCGGACTGTTATCGCAGGGCGCATAAACTCCGGGGTCGCTTTCTCGTAAATCTAAAATTATGTTTTCGTGTGCACGTTGCGGTAAAAATGCGAACGACGGTACTACCTGTTGCTTGTGTAAGCGTCAGTTTGACTTCGCATGTGCTGGCATAACTGAAATTGGCTTCCGAAAACTAGGAGATCGCAAAACCACTTGGCGATGTACTGATTGTAAATCTGTCTCATCCCCGGGAATGTCTTCTAATCAGCAAGTATCTCAGCAATTGAGTGAAATGCGATCAACGCTTGATAGCATAATGAGGCAGCTGGAGCCCCTGGCAGAACTTGTGGAAGAAGTGAAAAGCATCAAACAAGATGTCTGTGACCTAAAAGTCTCCGTTGAATATGCGCAAAAAACTGCTGAGGAATCTTTGACAAAGTTTGATTTATTACAATCCAGGGTCTCGAGTGTTGAAGAAACTGTCAACATATTTCATACTGTTAAGGCGGACTTGGACAAGTTCAAGGAGGATCTGCAGGAGAAAGAGCAATGGGCCCGTGCCAACAACGTTGAGATTAAAGGTGTGCCGCTCACAAAGTCTGAGAACCTCTACGATATAGTGGGAAGGATCGGTAACATTATTCGGTGCTCTGTGCGCAAAGAGGACATAAACTATATAGCGCGCATCCCCAGTCTTAAATCAGACTCTCCTAAAACCATTATAATGGCTTTGAATAATCGTTACACTAAAGAGGAGTTTGTGGCAGCTGCTCGTAAACACAAAGGAGTTGTCATCTCTGACCTGGGCTTTCAGAGTGAGGGGAAAGTGTTAGTGAACGACCACCTGACTCTCTACAACAAGTCACTTTTGAAAAGAGTGAAGGATATGGCCACCGAAAACAAATTCAAATATGTATGGGTAAAGCACTGTAAAATTCTGGTAAGAAAGTCGGACACATCACCTATTTTCAGAGTAAGAACAGAAAAGGATATTATTAGGTTTTTTCAGAAAGAAAAATAATTTATTTTGCTTTTATACAATATATATCTTAGGAACTTGCTTGATACTTACAATATTTTTTAAATGTTATTTCATACTATGTTATTGTAATTGTTGCGACCGAAGATTGGGTCAGCCTGGTTGTTTTGTATTGCTCGCTCCTCGCTATTGTCATCCAATGACGATTATAAGTGATTTTGCTTTATTGACGTTTCTTAGTCTTAACTTAATACCGTTAGGGTTCATTCTCCATTGCAGCTATCATACTAATAGTCAATATTTTATTTTTACTAAATATGTTAACATTGTACAGAAACTGGTTTTTGCGGCTATCGAGTTACTTTACTTTCATAATAGTGTATTCAGTGGTTTGTTATTAATTGTAACTACCTTATATTTTCGGAATCTTAACACTTTGTTTTTCGTTACATATAGTAAACCTCCGCTAGTAATTATTACTGCTCTGTACTTCCGAAATCTTAGAAACAGTATTGTCTTCCGTGATAATAACATCTTGCTAGTAACAAAGAATATCTTATACTTATACTTACGAAATTCGAACATTTTTATGATCAAATTTTTAGACGTATATGAACGGGGATACTTAACCCCAGGCCTTTTACTCCTCTGCTTACCCACAGTTGAAACAAATATCATAACCCATGTTAGCACAGCTTAATATCTTTTATCAGAATGCTCGAGGTCTGCGTACCAAAACTAGCTTTTTTAAGAGAAACGTTATTCTTAATAACTTTGATATAATATCTATAACTGAGTCTTGGCTGTTAGACGGTATTGCTGACCGCGAACTTTTCGATGACCGATATATTGTTTATAGACGTGATCGTGATTATTTGAGTACCTCACAGAAATATGGTGGAGGCGTCATTTTGGCTGTGAACCGTAGGTTCGCTTCCGTTGAGCAGCCGACTTGGCGCTCGGCAGCTGAGGACATATGGGTTTTAGTGACGTTTCGTTCAGATAGTGGCATTGTTAAACTACATGTATGTACCCTATATTTATGTAACCAAAGTGGAGGTAACTCAATAAATGCTCAGTTAGTAAACTTCTCTGATAGGCTTGGCATTAATTTTCATTCCAGCCCTAATGATATATTTTTGGTACTTGGTGACTTTAACATGCCATCTGTCACCTGGCTACCAATAAGTGGTAGTATGATGGAGCCCACGGGTAATTTTAATGAAAGTCAAACAAATTTCTTTGATGTATTATTAGAATCTAACCTTCATCAATATAATTATCTAAAAAATATAAATAATAGGATCTTAGATCTTGTGTTGTGTAATATCAATGTGGAAGTGAAGCACTGCGATCACCCACTTGTTCAAGAGGATCCACATCATAAGTCGATCTGTATCCAATTAGAACTGCCTACTTATAATTTACTTTCACAAAATAAAAGAAAAATTTTTAACTACAGGGCTGGTGACTATGACCAAATTAACTCTGATCTTTCTAAAACTAATTGGAATGAGATTTTAGCTAAAGGCTCAATTGACGACGTCACAAATGTCTTTTATAGGTGCTTATGGAATCTTCGGGATGCGCACATACCTCAAAAATTATTGCTTAGCAATAATTTTCCTGTGTGGTACAATTCATCTCTCAAAAAGGTTTTAAAAGAAAAATATAAATACTACGTTAAATACAAGAAATATAACAACCTAGAAGATTACGTTACCTATTCGTTGCTCCGTAAACGCGCATCAAAATTAGAAGACGAATGTTATCAGTCGTACCTAGCTCGAGTTGAGGATTCTGTTGTTGTTAACCCCCGTATGTTCTGGAGATACGTTAAATCGCTCAATAAACCCTCACATGCTCTTCCATCTATTATGAATCTCGACAGTACTTATGCGGATACTGGTGAAACTGTGTGTAATTTGTTTTCACAATATTTTCAATCTACTTTCCTTGACGCCTCAGTGGATAGTAGTACAATGCATTCAGACCTTTCTAACTATCAACACCCTAACATTATTAATATTACCAACATTGATATTACTCCCGAAAAAATTGAACTACAATTAAAATCTCTCAATCTGAGTAAGGGAGCTGGCCCTGATAGTATACCTCCGTTTTTCATTAAACAATGCGCTCCAAACCTTGTATTACCTTTATATATAATCTTTTCACGGTCCCTAAAAGAGGGTGTGGTGCCTGCTATTTGGAAGTCCGCCTTTATTACACCCATTCATAAAAAAGGAGATAGGTCAAACATTAAAAACTATAGACCAATTTCTAAGCTTTGTATATTTGCTAAAATATTTGAAAGAATTGTATACGATCAGGTATACATTGCGTTACAATCCTTTTTTATCCCTAAACAACATGGATTTTTGAAGCGAAGATCAACTGTATCCAATTTACTAGTATTTAATGACTTCACAACCTCACATATGGAATCTGGGGGTCAAGTACATGCTGTGTTTACCGATTTTAGCAAGGCGTTCGATCGTATCGATCATTCGCTCCTTCTGCAGAAGTTGAATAACGCTGGAATACACGGTAACTTATTCAGGTGGTTTTCTTCATATATTGCAAATAGATCTCAGGCTGTTGCGATTAACGGTTTCACGTCTGCTTGGATGCCGATCCCTTCTGGTGTTCCTCAGGGTTCCCTGTTAGGGCCTCTGCTCTTTATTATTTTTATTAACGACATTGGTTCATGCCTAGAACACGCGAGTTTTCTTTCCTATGCAGACGATACAAAAATATTTATGGCGATCAATAGTCCTTCTGATTGCGAGCTGCTGCAGAATGATCTAAATAATTTCGTAAAATATTGTAGAATAAATAAGTTAGACTTAAATGTATCCAAGTGTTATGCAATTAATTTTACCCGTAAAATCAATCCCATTAAATTTTGCTACACCATTAGTAATGTACCGCTTGGTTACGTGGATTCAATTAAGGATTTAGGCGTCATACACGATTCTAAACTGATATACGATAAACATATTGACTTCATCGTGAAAAAAGCTAACAAAACCTTAGGTTTTATCATTAGATCTACATCAAACTTTAAAAATATTAAACCCATTAAAATACTATATTGTACACTGGTGCGCAGTATCCTCGAGTATGCGTCTGAGGTTCATAGCCCGCATTATGCTGTATATGTTGATCGTATCGAGTCCGTTCAAAAGAAGTTCTTGAGATATTTGCAGTATAAGTGTAAGACTATTGATCGTGGATATGTTGCAAGATGTAAGAAGTATCACTTTTTACCTTTAGCGAATAGACGTACTGTTTCGGATATCATAACCTTGGTAAAAATCATAAACGGAGACATAGATTGCTCGATTCTTCTCGAGAAAATTAATATTAGAGTACCACATAATTTACGTGTTAGACATAATCCACCCCTAGCAGTACCTCGAACAAAAACTAACTATCGCAAAAACTCATTTGTTATTAGAGCGAGTAAATCTGTCAATGAAATGCATAAATTTAGCAGCGAGTTTGAGCTTTTTAGATCTAAGCCTTCATTTGTCAAAAAGCATATGATTCAACATTTCCTAAGCCCGATCCCAGGATCGTAACCATTTATTAGTTTCTCTTTTTATTTATTTTTGGTTTTGACACATTTCTATTCCCAACCCAAAAGGAATAATGTCTGATATGTTTTGTTGCTTTTCTTAAGCATGTTACTTCTGTTTCTTTCTCTTTACTATTACTATTCGTAGCGTTGTTAATGTTTTGTATCTAATTGCGAGTACCTGTAAATGGCTTTGTTGCTAACTATGTTTAATGTTTATTTTATAATATTTAAGCTGTTGGTATTCCGAATAAAATAAAATAAAAAAAAATAATAAAATAAAATCGAAACGGAGCGCCTGACTTTCATTCGGTTGAATCAAGCTAAATTGGGTTCGGAAGAGTATATCCATTTACGCGATGCAATTAGCACAGAAGGAGATTCAGAAAATGAATATGCATGCATGCATGAATATGCGCAAGATGCAATGACATATGTTCGTCATTATGGTCGGCCAGATCTATTCATTACATTTATATGTAATCCGAAATGGAAAGAAATTATTCAATTGCTGCTTCCCGGACAAACATCAAGCGATCGACACGACATCACCGCACGTGTTTTCAGGCAAAAAATTCGGTCACTAATGAATTACATTGTTAAGCAACACGTCTTTGGGAATACTCGATGCTGGATGTATTCAATCGAATGGCAAAAACGAGGCCTACCGCATGCTCACATTCTGATTTGGTTAGTCAAAAGAATTCGGCCAGATCAAATGGATGACATCATATGTGCGGAGATTCCTGCTCCTGAAACCGATCCAGACCTACATGATGTTGTAGTCACGAATATGATTCATGGACTGTGTGGCACTATCAACAATAATAAAAAAAATATATACTTTTCACTATCTAATTCATTGACTGTTAGGCGGTACGAAGTTCGCCGGGTCAGCTAGTTTGTAATAAACTAATCCATGTTGACATTATCGATAGATATAAAACTGTTTCGTAACTCACTAACTGACAGACAACGCACAGCCGAAACTACTACGACTGAAATAAAATTATTATATATTGTACCTAATTTATTTTATGTTATTTTAAATAACAATGAAAATCAATTTCATGAAAAATATTTCTTTTTTTTTTCATTTGACAATACTAACACAAACGACAAGCAGAGAAGGAGATGGTTCTGGGGCGAATCATGTACGAAAACAAAACAATGTAATTTGGTATGTGTTCCTTGAGGAGCGTAGGCGAAGACTAAGAGACGTTTATTAAAATTCCATCCCTAAGGGGGTGATAAAAGCAGTCAAAGCTATACATCTTTGCTTTTATATCTTTTTGCGTCAGGTAGTAGAGCCACGCTGATTTCAGCACGAATGGGCCGGCTCGACCCGGCTAGTACTACCCTCACACAGAAGACCATCCTAATAATGACAGCATTCTTGCTGTCGTATTTCGTTGGTGAGTGTGAGACCGGAGGCCCAATCATTCTGCATCATTCCCCCGCCCTTCGAAGGCCGGGAGAATGATGCAGAATAATCTAACCAGGCTACCATGGTAGGGGTCACCATGCTACATTGCTTACCCTCACAATAAGCATGGTGACCCCTACTTCTGGATTCTACTCATGTTTTCCATCAGGCAGAGTAGAGTCACTTTGGCAGGCTTAAATTAAAAAAAAAAAAAAAAAAAAAAAAAAACGTCAAAATAACACGTAGGCGAAGCTGTGAACAAAAGCTAGTTGATAATATAATAATGAGACTCTTATGAATAAAAAATGTAATGGTAGGCGTTTTACGATTTAATATACTCGTCCACCCATGGTGCACAATATGTGATGCATATTGTGCATCATGTGGGTAGACACATAATATTTGACACGTTTTTATCACTTACTGTTTGTATTAAAAACTACTTTTACTGATGTAACTCATTCGATTATGAAATCTTACCAAATTCGTGTACTACCAGTCACAGGGTGCCGTTGCCTGGCAACCGAACATCGCGATCCTTCTAACTATTGATCGAAAAAACTTTTATATCTTTTTGCGGTTTGGTAAAACATAAAATTATTTATTTATTTACAGTTCTGTAAATCTTTCTCATTTCTTTTGGAGTGGTATTGTAATCAAAATTGTAATTTGAACATGTGAAGACATTTAAGTACTAACTTTAGCGAAATTTTATTTTGGTACCTGCTTTATGACACAAATGCCAATCGTTGTCAGAAATATATACTCACATTATTGTGAGTATACATTTTTATAATATTTATGTAATTAAACGTATAATAACTCAAAACGCAGCCCAACGATTGATGTTAGGATGTTTTTTGTTTTGCTTTTTTAATTTTATAGCCTAACAAAGTGATATAAAACATAAATAAAATCCAAGGGTCATCATCCTCACCCTGAGTTCAGATAATACAACATGGTGACCCACACTGTGCGGGTTAGTGAGATACTTCTGCATATTTGGGCTTCCGGTCTCACATTCAGTAACGAAATTCATTTTTGATTAAGTTTTCTGTGTGAGTGTAAGTACTGCTCCTCACGAGCTGGCCTATTCTGAAATCAGTGTGGCTCGGCTACTCTAAACTGTGGTATTATATGCTAAGTTGCGCGAGAATCTCTATATCATGATACAGTATTAATACATAGTTACTTCGTAAACTGCGTTACACCGTTCAGTTCGTTACTCCGTTCAGTTCTATACTCCGTAGTTCGGTGTATCTTCAATAGGTGGATCTGTACTATAGCTAAATTCGCTAAACATAGGATAGAAAAGACTTGGAGAAAGTAAGTCTAACGAAATGTATTATTAGCTTACCTATGTACAATGTAATATATAATAATAAATACATACATATCGTATCGTCAATACATATCGTCGTAGATTTATTATATTAATTCAAGACTATATTTGAGAGATGAAGATGCGACGTAAGTCCGAATTATGAGACATGTTTTTCTATTTTTATGTGCCTCACATTTTCTTGGCAAGATAATGACATCCTTTCGGATTATAACTATAGCACACACAATGTTTAGTTTCCGTGTAGACATCGGATTCTGTTCTCGTTTTAATTATGTTGATAGTAGATATCGGAAATGAACCCAGACCTCAAAAGACGATAGAGATAGAGTGATAGCATTCAAATTAAATAACTAGCATTAAATCTTATTATTTAATTTGTTTTTCAGTCAATGAAAATGATTTATAGGTATATTTGTTTGCCTATGAATTTACTAACTACTTAATTTCATTTGTTGTACAACCATCCGATGTGGTGTCATCGTTTAGAGCACTATTTTCTTTACATCTTTTTGATTATATTGCTTTTTAATCTATTTTCGTTTTGGGTTATACGGCATTCACATTATTTTATTTCACATTTTTTTTCCGCGAACAGTTTTTGTATCCTTACTCCAATTTTGTTGAACCTTGACATCGATTACTTTAACCGATATAGACGTGGACCACTGTTGAACTAAAGTAATAAAGATATTGGTCATTATTGTATTTTATAAAGAGATTAAGCTTAACTAAACAAGACTTCCAATAATTGATAAATAAGTGAAACCTAAATTTCTGAAAGTAGGCGAAGGTAAAATCATTATTTTATATCAAACAACTGTTGCTAAGTCATCTAGTTGTTTGGAAAGGTCATCTCAATAATCGCGAGACTAGTTTGCACAAACTGAAGTGTAAATAAATATTTTAAGAAAGGCGGATATAGTTAGATGAGGTGTGGCTTTAGAAAGCTAAGTATCTTTGAGATTCAAGAATATCTCTTAAAATTCTCTAAACACAATTTATTTCTTGTAATTTCACTATTAATGAATATTTATAAAGTAATGAAAGTATTAAAGTCGACTTGAACACCAACTTTTGGTATTGAATTAATATGTTAATGAAGAAAAATGCAAACTTTATTATTTGGTTAATAATATATCTATAGAGAAATTATTCCGCTATACTATTAGATGTTGATTCCTCCTGAACAGAAAGGAAGAGGTAGATTACCATGATGGCTTATGGCCTTACCAAAACCTTCAACAAAATCGTGAAGAAATCTTATACGATATTGTTTTACATGACGACGAAGTTTACTTTATCGCGAAAGTGATTGAACTTGATCCGTTGGAGATTGATAAAATATTATCTACTTGTCAAGTGCTCGAAACGTGAAAATTAAGTAACAACTTGAAAGAGATTCAAAACGCCGTTAAACTATACTATGATGGTACTATGAACAAAAAAAATCTAATTCATACCATAAGATTCAAAGCATGCTTTATTAGTTTAAAAAAAACAAACTAAAATTCGACTACTGTACAAACTGTTGTTTATCTGTGATTATTTTGGCGAGGGCAAAGGTTTCTAACTACAAGAATGTTGACAGAATGATGTAATCAAATAACTTCAGTACCAATTTCATCTCAAGTAAATATATAATTAGGAATTGTTTAAATTAAATACGTAAGAAGAGGACAAATGGACAAATGGAGATATACAAATTTTGATGTTCGATTTCATTAGTTTTTATATGAGCCTGTCCAAGTGACTCTACTCTGCCTGAAAGCTTGAGCAGAATCCAAGAGTGACGATCCTTTTTAGGGTCCGTAGCTAAATAGCAAAAAACGGAACCCTTATAGATTCGTTATGTCTGTCGGTCTGTCTGTCCGTCCGTATGTTACAGCCACTTTTCTCCGAAACCATAAGAACTATACTTTTGAAACTTGGAGAGTAGATGTATTCTGTGAACCGCATTCTAACAAATCCAACGAAACCTCTTATGTCAAAACCCGTCCAGCCCTTTGGGCTCTAAGGCGTGCCAAGGAATTGGTCATACATACATACATACTCGAAAAATATTACCCTCTTTCTGACGCAGTCACGTAAATGTATGGTAAAATTAATGTATCACAGTTTCTTAATTAGTATTTAACATTTTGTGGGACCAAAATTCTACAGAAACCTTAAGCTAAGAAAAATACTTGTTTTTAAACATTCACAAGTTGATAGGTTATTCGATAGCTACCTTAAATCTGTTTGAAGTCGGTGGCAAGCCCAATAGGTTTTGATAAGTGACGTACGCCTGCCCCTGCCACATCGGTTACGTATTTTAATAACATACAATTATACGGGAATATTTTTCTTGAAAGTTTTAGCTTGACATCGATATAAACAGATTTTAAATACCTAGCACACATTATACTCTACTACTATCTTTAAACTACACATCATACTATCTTTAAAGTTATACCATAAGGTATAGACGAGTATTGTTAGAGTTATTTAAGTTAGCCCAATTAAAGCCTCTTTTGATGCGAATTTTTTTGAGTCGGTTTTATTTTTTCTTATAAATGATTGTTGTTACATGATATGATACCCAAATAAATTTTTTTTAAGAGAATACTTAATCTAAAACAAAATCGCAGTTATCATTATATGTAAATTTCTTAACCCTGAAACTTTCATAATTGAGTCGATTCAAGTTTGTTTGACCTTAAACGGCTCTTTTGAGAGGTAATAAGACTACAGAATTCAGATTTGTTTTGAGAGTTGCGCCTTTTAGTATTTCGCAAACTGAGGTGCTGTAATAATACGTCGGGTAATGATACTAAAGGTAGTATATGAATAACTTTAGTACAAACATCACTGGAGCGCAAACTCCACTTGGCTTAGAACTTATAATAATTTATTAAATTTAGTTTTTTTAATAGAGAACTAGTATCAGTTTATTTCAGATCTTTTAATTGTACCTAACTAGTAAATTTGTGCGGCAAGTTGTGTCTTTAGTGATTTCAACTTATGGTAAAACAGTTTCAGGTTTTTGTTTTCAGAGTGACTTATACATTTTATTAAATACAAGTACCCATAGCAGTAATTACCGTAGAGGAAAAGTGAGGTATTTAAGAATGTCAACGTTGTCTTGCAAATTAAAAAGTTTTGCCGTTCTCCTGAAATTTCACTTGATCTTTAAAAAATGAAAGTGGAGTTACGAATAACCAAAGGTTGAATGTATGCTTTAAAGGTTAATATTCTGCACACCATTCACTTCGAGATGTATCTTTAGAACTGTTTCGCAGGAAATGAGTGTTTCTTTGATATATGAACATATACTTGAGTAATCAAAAATTTTATACCGCATTTAAATTGACTAAGAAAATAATTTAAAACGGTGAATTGTAGAAAGATAAATATTTTGCATTCTAACTAACATATACATAAATAATCATAATAGATAATAGCGCTTTGTTGTATTGTAAAAATTTTCAATCATATATTCCCCACAAAATAATTTCATAAAATGTATCACTATAACATTGGTTCCCTTTTATGCTGTTTCGAAAGCAACTACTTGTTTAAAATACAACGGCCCATTTGCAAAAAGAAATGGTTACGTATGAATACGATAAAAACATTAACTACTTTTTCTTTTATCTTGATTTTTGACAAATTCTGTGATTCTAGGTCATTAAGAATTACTCAACAGATTTCTCGAAGTAACTTCATTTTCATATAAAATATATGGCATAAATGAACATAAAACTTTTGTTTGTGTTCAAGACGAATATTATTGATATTTTAGAATGTTATTGCTTATTAACTGGATAATTATCATCATATATTATTGCTGCTTGCCTCAGGCCTCTCCAATTGCTTTCTACTTAGTTCAATCCACGGCTTCTCGCATCTGGCTCCTGCCAGCCGTCTTGAGCAAATCACCACTCCATCTGGCCTGTGGACGTCCTACACTACATTAGCCGAGACGCGGTCTCCACTCGAAAAATCGCTTACTCTAAAGACCAGCGATATGACCGGCTGACTGCCACTTCAGCTTGCTAATTATTATTGCAAATAGTGGCAGCTGGTTGTGTATATAATATATGTATCTAATTATTAACTGGATACGTCATTGTATTTCTGAGAAAAAGCCACATAATGAAATGACAACTTCAATGTTTTTATAAGCACTTCTATTATCCTAGGTTGGATACCTACAACAAAAACACAGTATAACTGTTAACTTCCGTTTTTTACAGTAGGTGTCAATCAACAGACTTTTTAAGATCTCATAGTTTTAAAAGATAATGCAAATTTTCTTTATAATACTACAATTTACCCTTAAACTACAGCTCACTATAAGTTTACAAAATGGCATTGTTTTTAAATATGAATACTAACTAAACGTAGACAATGCAAATCGAAAGAAAACCAAAACTTCACAAAATACGGTTTATACAAACTTACTCATTGACCATCGATCATTACCAAAGACTGGCAAAGAGGCTTACGTAATAGAGCTATTTTTTTCTCACCGTGCGGCCAGTTGGCCAACACACTCGTAGATAATCGTCGAACCTACTCACTGCAATTGCAGTATTGCGCTAGCTTGATAGAATGTGTGAAATATCTTATTGTCATGTGAACAATATGAACGTAACACGAAACGTGTATAAATATTGATGTATTTGACTTAGATAGTAATTTATTGAAATGTTTCTTAGGATTTCATTAAAATTATTTAATAAATCTGTTTTGTTTGTAATTTAAGTTTTTGATATTCTTGATATTTTTTGTATTCGGTCAGATGTTAACGAGAATTGTATTGGTTGTATTTCAATTTATTTGATTTAAATTTATTTTTCAACTAACTTCAAATAAGGCAGCTTCTCAATTTTCAGACCACCTAACAACTTGGTATAGGTCGCTTTTAGTAGATAAATCCCATAGGGTAGGTAAATAATCGTTAATTACATACTATTGACCTAAGAGCACCAAATTGTTGATTTTAAAATATTGACATACAATATTGAATTAATAATATATGTTATAATATTATATAATTTAAAAGTTTGTTTGGGGTCACTTAATTAATTCAAAATTAAAGCGCGCTAAATGATTGTCATCAAATCTTTATTTTAATGTTTTTTATAATGATATGAATTTTTTTTTCAGGGACTCTGAGAATGCAGTCTGAGACTGCAGTCGCTGAAAAATGTCGACGTTGAATATATGCACGGTCCTGGATTGGTGACGCGACTAGGAGAAAGAAAGAAACTTATTAAATTCCATTGCATCTTATAAAGTTACTTGTCTAGCATTTTTAAAGATTGTTGTAACGAGCTCTTCAACGGTCATGAACGGTCATCACTTTCCAATCTGACCTTTATAAACGCCTATAAAATTATCTCACTAAACAAAAGATATTTATGTCAGTCAAGTATTTCTTTAAATTTGAGTACATGTCAAGTGTCTATCTTCTTCACATATAATCTACTCTTCAGTAGAGCTGCGGGCCAAGGCCATTGTCAATTACATGTCACTAATTGGGTAATATGTAAATATGCCAGATTTTGAACATTTGAATACAGGTAACTAAGTGATTTTGTATTTTTTCAATGATATTTGTACACATTCACTGATGTTGGTCATTTTTAGGGTTCCGTAGCCAAATGGCAAAAAACGGAATCCTTATAGATTCGTCAAGTCTGTCTGTCTGTCTGTCTGTCCGTCCGTATGTCACAGCCAATTATTTCAGAAACTATAACAGATATACTGTTGAAATTTGGTCAGTCGATGTATTCTGTGAACCGCATTAAGATTTTTACATAAAAATAGAAAAAAAACAATACATTTTGGGGGTCCCCATACTTGGAACTGAAACTCAAAATTTTTTTTTTGGTCAAACCTATACGTGTGTGGTATCTATGGATAGGTCTACAAAAATAATGTTGAGGTTTCTAATATCATTTTTTCCTAAACTGAATAGTTTGCGCGGGAGACACTTCCAAAGTGGAAAAATGTATCCCCCCCCCCCCTCTAACTTCTAAAATAAGAGAGTGATAAAACTAAAAAAAACATATGTTGTACATTACTATGTAAACTACCAACGAAAATTGGTTTGAACGAGATCTAGTGAGTAGTTTTTTTTTAATACGTCATAAATCGTAACACGCAATATACCTTTCATCCAATCAATACACTAGTATAAAAACATCGATGAAAGTTACAACGAACTACAAGAACTTTTATATGATGTTACTTGCTGGTACGGAACCCTTCATGGGCGAGTCCGACTCGCACTTGGCCGCTTTTTTTTTTGGTTTAAGTTTGATTTAAATTAAAGTATTTTTGTAAACACAGGTTTCTGAAAGACCCCGCAGACTGTAGACTTTAACTGACCGTTACTTTGGTAGGCATCTTAAAGTACTATTTTTTAACAATAAGGTAATGTTGTACTTGACTACGAAGTCATACTAATTAATTTTTTGTATTTTATAAATAGTAATTTATATTAAAGTATCAATATAAAATAATTATAAAATAAAAAATCTGGTAAACATTCGTGTAAGTATGTGTTGCAGGAAGATTATAAAGGTGAAAACAATCCATGATTAAAAGCGGCCAAGTGCGAGTCGGACTCGCCCATGAAGGGTTCCGTACCAGCAAGTAACATCATATAAAAGTTCTTGTAGTTCGTTGTAACTTTCATCGATGTTTTTATACTAGTGTATTGATTGGATGAAAGGTATATTGCGTGTTACGATTTATGACGTATTAAAAAAAAAACTACTCACTTGATCTCGTTCAAACCAATTTTCGTTGGTAGTTTACATGGTAATGTACAACATATATTTCTTTTAGTTTTATTTTACAGAACCCTAAAAATGAAGGAATGGGTTTATTATATAATTAGCTTATAGGTACGGAGTAAATTTCTGAAACTTTACACTTAAAACCTTAAGAACCTTTAATAGGATAAATAATACTCCTCTGAAATGTGACCCCAATGTCAATATTTCTACACTGAACTTTAAATCATAAAACATTTTTTTTACCTTGACCGTAAGTAACTCGTGTGTAAATAAAGATGTCAAAGCCTACCGTTTTCTTGAGTATAAGTTTTCAGGTAACAATTATTTGTGCCTTTGTTTACAAAACGCTATAGAAATGGAAATATTCTTTCTTACACAGTCGAGTTACTACTTTGTTACAGTTAATTGAAAAGAAGGGACAGTCAGACAGTTAACAACAGTTACAGCTCCGATGACAACTGAGGTGATGTTTGAGATGAATGGATGACCCCTGTTGTGTATCTAGATTAAATATCGAGAACTTTATAGAGCTAGAAATTATTATAAATGTGTTACCGTTCCTGTATTCTATAAAGAAGTATCGTCTCATATAGCTAGTCGAAGACTACCTAAGATAACAGATATTAATACATTAATCTACATTTTGATGTTATTTAGTGTAACTCTATATCTTAATCTTATTAACCTACTAAAAAAACTTAAGAGGTTCTCAATTCGACGCGTATTTTTTTTTTATGTATGATCAGATCACCCATAACTTTACAGAATATCCTGATTTAGGGTTCACTCCGAATTTAGTCGCACAAAATTTTGAAAACAAAATTAAATCCAAAGGGTAGTAAAACAGGGAATGATTGATTGTGTATTCAATGATTGTAATATATGATCACATCACGCAAAACTGTTTTTAAAGTAGTCCGATTTTAATAATACTTCTTTTATCGAAAAGAGTACACCTCGAGGTAAGTCCCATATAAATTTAGAATAAAATACAACCTTAAGGAAAATAGGAAATGATTGATCACTCACTGATCATAGGATTGTTTTGCGCCGACTCATAACTATTTAGGTATACTTACACTAGTTGAAGAAACTTTCTGTTTTTCAGTATTTTCAGCGATTAAATTTTTTGCTAAAAAGTTTTATTTTCCTAACCATTATTACGATGTCTTTGTTTAACGTCACATACATTTGCGATGATACATAAATATGATGGATACAAGCCTAGAACATTAATATGCGCTACCTAAACCAGTATGCGTGTTTCCCAAATTGTGTCATCATCATCATCATCATCAGCCTATCGCAGTCCAATGCTAGACATAGGCCTCTCCAATTGCACGCCACTTGGTTCGATCATTCATTGTGTCATAGCTATTACATATTTACCACTATCAATAATTTATTACAAATTAACAATTTACAATTTAATTACAAAAAAAAAAATAATAATAAAAAAAAATAAAAAAAAAAAATAAATTTGATTAGAACGTCAATCGACTCAGTCTGTGATAAAGCTGATAAAAGTTGTCAAGTGACAAACGCTTAAGTCATTGTCTCTAGCGCGGTAAAGCTGCATTTGTATTGAAAACAGAAGGATGACCAGACTAATGATTATTTCTAGACCGAGTGAAAGGTAACGTATAAGATTTTATCTCGGACACACGAAGCGAGAATACAAATCTCTTCCGGTGAAGTAACTGTTTCGAGATGTGCACTAATGCTATCTAGAAATGATTCAAAAAATGTTTGGGATCGAAATTCGAATGTAGGGTATGGCTTAATTCGTATTATTTAAGTTAAATAATTTAAGATTTAAGTATGAATCATATCTAAATCTAATTAGTTTTTGCTGCTACGCAAATTATTATTTTGGTTCTTCCTAGCCTTATCCCCAATATTATTTCGGGTCTGCTACTAGTTCAACCGGATTTACCTGAATAGCAGTTTTTCCACAGAGCGACTGGCTTCGGACCTCCGCAACCCTAAGGGAAAACTGAAAATCGAAGGTTGAATTAGTTGTCGATAGATTTGAGGGCACTGACTTCCCAATAACTATTGCCATAGATGTTCATGACATCCGGGACCTACGGCTTTACGTGCTCCCCGAGGCCCATGCATAAATCACATATTAGGAATTTCCTAAGAAGAACCCAAAAACACTTTTGGCAAGACCCGATAATTCTTTTTATAAATAAAAAACTTAATAAAATGTTTTTTAATAGGCAGTGCATTAGTCGTACATATTTGCTTAACCTAGAATTTTCTAGAACATTCGAAACCATATAACTATTATCTAGTGATTTCATTATGTTAAGTAGCTCTCAAACTTCGGTACATATAACACAACTACAGTCATCCACTTGTGACCCAATCGACATATATTGCACAAAAGTTCTTGAGATAGGACGTCATCAAATCATATAGATTTTGTTGCGTAGGTGTTACGAATTGATAGAAGACGTTGCAGTAGTTACGATATGACAATAATTATAAATCACTATTATTTCCTTTTTAAATATTTTATTTCCGTAAAATTTTTTACTATTTCCAGTTCCATATTATATACAAGTCGTTATGTATATTATTTTATAATAACATTTTTAATCAATCAATCAATCAATATTCTTTATTGTGAATCATAGGTATATGTACATAATAATGTTTACATAAGTGTCAACGATCCGCTATTTAATATTTAAATGCCTTCGTCTAGTGATTAGCGTATGCGGCTGGTGATCAAGAGATCTCGGGTTCGATTTCCGGGTCGGACCAAATATTTGTGTGATGTACAAATATTTGTTTCAGAGTCTGGGTGTTTTCTATGTATAATATGTATTTACAAAAATCAAAGTATGTTTATGTATTTATACAAGCTCTGCTTAGTTTGGGACTAGATGACGTTATGTGTAAGATGTCCAAAATATTTATTTATTATTAATTAATATTAGTGATATTTAATTTGGAATACTAATCACGTTAACTAAATATTTTAAATAATACTTTGTACGGCTTGGATTAAATATTAAAAACTCCTATAAGATTTTAAACTTTTACGAAATGCCATAAGCATCTGTATGAGTTCCAATAATTGCTGTTTAATTGAATACTGTCATAGATAACAATGGAACAAAAAAGTTAATTGAAAAGTTAAGTTAGTAATTATTATATAATAATCAGTCTGTTATATAAAATAATAGGTCCGATATATATGTATTTATATATAAATACTAGCTTTCCGCCCGCGGCTTCGCCCGCGTGGAATTAGTTTATATTGCGCGACACGGTAAGGGTAGAATAAACAATCTTACATGATTTTATGTTTGATAATAAGGAACTTCGACACAAACTTTCGTCCCCTATTTCAAACCCTTCTACCTTTATTTTCGCGGTAAAAAGTATCCTACGTCCTTTCCCAAGTTCCGTTTTATCTTCATACCAAATTTCATCAAAATCGGTTCAGTGGTTTAGACCATTCACACACTGCCCCGCGCTCCGTCACGTAGGGCGGAGTGGCAGATTTTAATATTTTATGCAAGTACATCGATTAGTATAGAAAACACGCCAGGTCCCACACACCAAAAACGCGTGCCGCTAGCAGATTCGGGATCTGCTGCCCCGCGCATATGCAACGCAGACAGAGTTACTTTCGCATTTATAATTTTAGTAGGGATTACACCATCGGAAAGTGGAGATTTCATCAAACAGAAAACACCCCTATTTTTTGAAAAAAGTCCATAATATGATGGGTGAATTTTCGATATTAAGTCAGAATAAGGTGAAAAAATAAATATTTTAAATCAAATAAATTACAGTGTATTCGGGACATAAAAAGGTAAGTTTTCACTAAATTTCGTTTAAAAATAATTTTATTTGTAAAAGATAAAAATAAGACGTTAATTTTTTATGACGTTTTCCAAGTAAGCACATTGTAGAAGTTAAGCCTCTATAACTCCTGAACTAACAAAGTCATCTAATTCGTGATAGTTTTCAGTTAAAGTTCTTTATATGGACCACTTTCACGTATTTTTCCAGATTTTTTGGGCCCGCCGTTTAGCTTTTAGAGGGGGGGGGGACGCCCTGTTTTTACAAAAAGTCCCCACTTTACGTGTAGGGGAGGTACCCTTAATAAAATTATTTTACATAATTTTATTGTAGCACTTTGTCGACGTAATTACAATACATATTCATTCAAAGTTTCATCTTTCTAGCACTTACCGTTTGGACGGTAAGTCGAGGACGGACGGATGGACGGACGGACGGACAGACGGACATGACGAATCTATAAGGGTTCGAAGTCATAAACTTCGAAACTCTAAAAAGTAGTAGATCTTGTAATTACCTACAACTTTGCCATTTAACTTTGTTCCATAGGGCTTGTTGTTTTACCGGAAATTGAGATAAACCGTTTTTTACCCTTTGTTTTATATATTAAGCCTTCCAAAGTGACTTTACCCTGTCTGATGGAAAGCATGAGCAGAATCCACAAGTCGGGGCTACCACACCTGCTGCGAATGCAGACAATAATGTATGGCGGTCCACACTATGGCGGCTTAGTGAGATGCTTTTTCGCGCCCCGCTTAAAGGACCCGAAAACCTCCCCCCCTATCCCTTCCCGAGCTCATTTCGCCCGTAAATTATTTTTCCTTTTATTCAATAGGTTTCATCCTACTATAATTTTATTTGTTTTCAAAAATTAACTACCCTGGTCTAGTGGTCTATATGTCATTTACAAACTATCATTATGGTTGCCATGCAAGTGTGTTATGCCTAGCAACCTGTGAAATTTTGACAGGAGATAAACAGTGATACATTTTGACATCTACGATTTATGTATTTTTTTAATCTTTTCAAGCTTTGGCCTTTGTATCTCGATTATTGCAGTAAAAAGTAGCCTATGTCCTTTCCCAAGTTCAGTTCTATCTTCATACCAAATTTCATCAAAATCGGTCCAGTGGTTTAGGCGTGAAAGCGTAACAGACAGACAGAGTTACTTTCGCATTTATAATATTAGTAGGGATTAACAGTCATCCGTGGGACTAAGCTAGTACATAAAATATTAGGTACGCGTATTTTATTTATCATGCACTTATCAAAATAAAAATGATTATTTCATAAAAGCTCAAAACAAAAAAGGTGGAAATCAATATGCCATTACACCTATTTATTAAATGAGAATCTTTATATTTAAAGGATCAGAATAACGAAAATTTGGTTCCCTGTTTTTCGGAAACGCGTGGAGGTTGAAAGATGTAATTACCAACAGGTTATTATGTCTATGATCCTTGAAAGCTATCCAATAATTAACCTTTGGAAGCTTGGTTATTTAAAGGATATCAAAAGATATGATTGTTTAAATTCAAGCTATTTTGCCATACTAAGGAATTTGGTAAGATTCAAGATATTTTAGCACTAGTACAACGTAAACGGTAAAAAGTTACTAAATTAAACTGTAGCACCTTTTTGTATTAACTATGCTCAAAGTGGAGTTGACTTTTTAGGTACTTAGAAGATATAATGAAATAACGAAATAGAGTAATTTAGTAGCTAATATTAATAACACGCTCCCTACCGAAATCAGAATGTCCACAAATCGCATTAGTTTTAAAATGAAAGTGCGCGAATTGCTTCGAAGCGAATTGGCAGTACAGCTACAACGATAGTCCCGTGTATATTTTTATTATATTGTATGTACGTATGTATATGTAGTTATATATATATATATATATAGTAGTGTATATGTATGTGTATTTAGGAATATCTCGTATAAGTATATATGTATAAATGTATGTGTATTTAAAAATATATTTAAGTAGGCTAATTATATATTTTTGGACATCTGACACACAACATCATCTAGTCCCAAGCTAAGCAGAGCTTGTGTTATGGGTACTAGACAACTGATATAAATACATAAACATACTTTTTTTTTTTTGTAAATACATACATATTATACATAGAAAACACCCAGACTCCGAAACAAATATTTGTCAATCACACAAATAATATTTGGTCCGACCCGGGAATCGAGCCCGAGACCTCTTGATCAGCAGCCGCATACGCTAACCACTAGACCAACGAATGGTAATATCAATGGTTTCACATTTCTGCAACACCTCAAGGTCGATTGGCAGAGAATGCCTCATGGCATTAAGTCCGCCTTTGTACAACATGTACAATACGTTTAAAATAAATAAATAATAATTTAAGTATACAAGTGAAAATAAGTTCAATTATATGTAAAGATTGTTTGCTAGAATAATACAAATACAATACATTGTATATTTCGGACAAAGACTGAGCCTTATTTCACAAATTTGTAAAATGTGTTGAAATTTTCATGATTTTCAAACTTTTTATTGGTATTCAATATTTTTATCAGCATTGTTTTTATAATATTACAAATATTTTTCGATTTTGACATTGAAAAGAGTAACAAAGAAAATTACAAGACCAAAATTTATAATATTTACAAGGTATTTAAGGTATTACAGGTCTTGAGAAACTAAGAAAGTAAATTTCAGATAACATGAATATTTTAAAATGTAATATAACAAGATGGATTTAAAATAGGAGTAGATCTAACGTTAGTTGATATTGATACATCCTATATTAACAACCGTTATCACACTTATCACAGATGACCTATTGATAAATAAGTCAACAAAAAGTAATATTCTTGGCATGCATTAAATATTTTTTATGCCTACCTAAGGCATAAGAAACATTTAATTTAATTTAACTTCAAATGTTTTCATTATTTTATTACGCGGTTCTTGGTTTAAGTTATACTACTAATTAATATATTGTACGACCTAAATGAACTTAATATTTTGTTTATAATATACTGAATGCACTTCAGAAATCATCATCATCAACAGCCTTCAACAGTCCACTTCTGGACATGTACCTCTCTTTAGAAAGAGTGAACGAACATATGATTTTATTACCATTAACATTGCTCATAGATAACTAAAATATTTCTATTGCTTTTTGTGCTTACATTAAAGTCTAAAATTAATTGCTTGTGCTAAGGATTACGTTAAAACTCAAATGCAACCGACTTTCAACAAATCATCATAAGTATGATGATTTGTTGAATTAGTCCCTTCTAAACATTAACAACACTGCATTGTTAATCGATAATGCTCGTATTTTTAAACTTAAATATGAAAGGTTTATCTCTTAGAGGGCAGTTTCCAGTCGAGCAAGGATCTAGTACAATCGCCCGACTGTAATAGACGATATTAGATAACTAGGTACTCGTTTTCTTAACCTTTCTCATATGTCATTGGTGGTACGATTGCATCCGTATACGGAATACGCGTAATGAAAATACACAAATAATTATAATTTCTCATGATAGAGAAAGGTTAATCCAGGTAAAAAAGTGAGGTTCCACGATGGATCGCTGGTCGATCCGGCTGGAGACTCCACGTGCTGGCTTCGCCACCGTGGAGGCGCTTCAGCCGGTCATCGGCGAATGGGCAGTACGGCATCACGGGACCCTTACCTTCTGAATGACGCAGGTTCTTTCCGGGCATGGTTGCTTCGGAAAGTACCTGCACTCGGTCGCCAGGAGGGAATTGAGTCCCGCCTGCCACCACTGCGACTGCAGTGAGGATTCGGCTCATCACACGCTGGCGGTCTGCCCCGCGTGGGAGACGCAGCGCCGGGTCCTCACTGCAGTCATCGGAGAGGATCTCTCGCTTTCGGCCGTCCTTCGTTCCATGGCCGGCAGCGAGAGCTCATTTACCGCGGTCGCAACCTTCTGCGAGGACGTAATCACGCAGAATGAGGCGGCGGAGAAGGCCCGGGAGGATGACATCCAATCGGACCAGATTCGCCGCCGGCGACTCGGGCGGCGGAGGCGCGAACATCTGCGCCTCATGCCACCTTGAGTGAGGCCGCGGGTGGACGGGACGGGTTTTCCCTCCACCCGCACTATGTGGCCAACCGCGAGGGGGCGGCGCCGGTGTGTGCCGGACGCCGCCCAAGAGAGGGTCATCATCCGAGACGGTGCCCGCATCCGGAGCGGGCAGGCGCTGGAGAAGTTCAGAAGGAGATCCCACCCTGGACTTCTCCTCCTCCTAAACGGAGAAGCGCGGAGAGGGCACACTGTGTGTTTTTTAGTTTTTTAGTTTCACACATAAAAAAAAAGGTAAAAAAGTGAGGTTAACACTTTTTAAGAATTATGAAGATTTGTAATTTCGATAAGGTCATATCGAATGCAACACAATTTATGAAATATTCTCTTCAATCCTTTCATTTATAAATTTCAAGTTCTTGTATAAGTTCATTTCATTTATAATAACTTACTGCAATCTTTAAATGATTTAATGTGTATAAACGTCAATGAACAATAAGACGCTGATATATTCTACATGATTTCATAAAAACAATATTATATTTAATAGAATTCTCTGGACATCGTGTTGTTAACTTTTTTTTATAGTTTAGAAAGCATCTTGTCACTATATTACATTTTAACTACATGTTACGGTCTTTTTCGAACGAATTTGAGTTATAGGAGTATAGTTATGAGCCGTAACCGGTGGATATAAGATTGTTTTCATCGAATTTTTAAAAGCCTAAAATTTGGGTTCGTGCCCTATAATATGAGAGGAATACATTTCATTGATACTGTGTTACGGGAACTACATATAAATAAAAAAATAACAAATAAATAGTCTTGGACATCTAACACACAACATCATCTAATTCCAAACCAAGCAGAGATTGTGCTATGGGTAACTAGACTGATATAAACACATAAACATACTTTTTTTTTTGTAAATACATACATATTATACATAGAAAACACCCAAATTCCGAAACAAATATTTTTGCAGATCATACAAACACTTGGTCCGACTCCGGAATCGAACCCGAGACCTCTTGAACAGCAGCCGCATAACAACTAGACTAACAAGGCAGTCATACATGTTACATGATAATGTCATTTGCGTTGGAGGGTGCGGAATGGCCTTGACTTTAATGCTCGTTAATGGATTTATTTAAAGAAATTAGTTTCATAACGATAGGGTCCAAGGTTTGAAATGTAATTAGATGGGAGTGGCTATCGGACTTAATTGAGTAATAATGAACTGTAACGACTGATTGATTCATTAAACTGATTTTTCCATGACAGGAAATTACCTTTAAGCATTAGCGAGCAGAAGCTAAATAAGGATGTCCACATCAACATGTGTTGGTTGGACTCAACCATTATAAAGTATTATAGATAAAAGTGGCTATACCTTTATCGTCAGGTTTAGGAACATAATGGTTACTGGTTATTTTGGTCCCGTCGTGTGTAACATGTTCTATTATGCAGATCAGTATATATAGACGAAATGTGAAAGATAGATAGATAGATTACTCTTTATTTGCACATCATATTATAGACTTACATAATAATCAAATATCTAGTGTGCAAAGGGTGGCATTATTGCCAAAAGCAATCTCTTCCAGGTAACCCGGTAAGGAAGGAAATGTAATATTGTAAGAACCTGTTCAAAATATTTTGTTGAACTTACACTTTTATTATGACGTTGTAATCCAAGAAAATTAATCATATTTTCAAAAACTAGTAATATTAAGCCTTCAATGTCGGTAATGGATCAAAGAATTTTGGTTCTATTAATGAATTGCAAAGAAGAATTCCAAGGAGTCTAATAATAGTAGATTAGTAGCCAAGGGCTGTAAGGCATCAATTGCAGCCCGAGATATAGCGCACGAGCGCAGCGAGGGCGCCTATAGTTCGAGGGTGCAATTGGTACTTACACCCGAGCTAACTATTCTGCTTTACATCTCGATTGTGAGGTAAGTAGAAAAAAACCGGCTATATAAAAATAAAACATTTTATCTTCAGCATCCATTTTCATTGAATCGGGAGTGCAGCTTATATCTTCATCACTTGAAGAAGAACCCATGTTTTTTCCTAACGTAATTATGAAAAAAAAAACCACAAAAAAAGGAATATTTAAATTAAAAGTTTTCTATTCCCGCCCCTTTAATTAAAAAAAAACTAGTAAAGAACTTTTTAATTGTTTTTTTCAAGAATGAAATTGAGCTTCGCCGCTCGATATTTAAAATTGATGAGTAATATACTCACACGAAGACAAGGCTGAATAGCAAAGCGACCTCTTTGGTCATTGGGCTGAATGCATGATGTCTTTGCCAGTATGATGGTTAGATGTACGCGAACTTTTTGTCAGGAAGAAGCGTTTTTTTTAATTAGTTACCGCCCTAGGGCTTTTCTAGCTACATTATTACCCTAGAGCGATAATAAGTCATTTACAAGCCCCATTTGGAGGTAAATAAGAACCTACTTACCGAACATGAGAGATGTAAAATATTTTAGAAGCTGAAGATAAAATGTTTTATTCTTGTGATGCCGGTTTTTTTCTACTTACCTCACAATCGAGATGTAAAGCAGAACAGTTAGCTCGGGTGTAAGTACCAATTGCATTGCATTAAATATCTCGGGCTGCAATTGATGCCTTACAGCCCTTGGCTATTATTCTACTATTAATCGGGCATTTATACATAAAAAGACAAAAAATAAAAATGTAGAAATTTAATCTAGTAGGTAATTTAATATTTTTATAATTTTGAAAGAAAGATCACTAACAACGCATTCAAATATTTTTTATTAATTATATTAACCAGTAATGTTTGTTTTACTGACAAATATTACAAAATATTACATTTTATTCGTGAGATTAGGCGGACTTATTTCTATGTCATCTTAATCTAGATACAAGATTGCATGATGTTCAACAAAATGTTGCAAAAATCTGATGTTTATCTCTTAATGTATCGGTAAGAACAAACAAAAGTAATTTTTCGCCAGATGAGATGGTAATCGCCAGAGTGTATGTCTTGTCGTGATGGCCTTGTAGAATAAGATTCACCTCTTTAATAAATGTATAAACACAAGGAACAAGTGACTTTGTTTGGATAAAAGCTAGGAGAAGATAAAAGGATATAAATATATATATATATATGTTAGTTAGTCTCGCTAAAACTCGAGAACGACTGGATCGATTTGGCTAATTTTAGTCTTGAATTATTTGTGGAAGTCCAGAGAAGCTTTAAAAGGTGAACACATAAAAATGAATAGCATTGTTTTAATAATTTTTATTCCTTTTGTATGATTTAAGTTTATTTTATACAAAAGTTTAGGTCTTTTATTTATCGATTGAGGCAGTGCGAATTCTGCCGGGTCAGCTAGGCTTTTAATAAATATAAAACTACAGACACAAGTTGTAAAGAAGTCAAAACAAGCTCTGAATCTATATAACTTTTGTAACGTTAAAATATCAAAGTACGAACATCAAGGCGGGCATTAAAATTTAATACGAGAAAAATATTAAGTAAAAACTATTGTTTTACTTACACATAGTACAAGTACCTACAAAAGTATTTTTTACTATGTCTAAGTATTTATACAAATAAATAAATCTGAATTGTTTCTTTGTACTTTCAAATAAACAGATTTTTTATAAATTCAAATATTAATGTATATACGGTACTTATATCAAAAAAGTAATTTATAAAAATTTTGTCTGCCTGTCCTTCTGTTTGTTTGTCTGTCTCTTTAGGCTAACAGTTCTGAAAGGGATGGACAGATTTTGACGGGACTCTCATTGACAGATAGTTGATGACATTAGGAGTAACTAATACTACTTCTTAGACGAGTTTAGCTCCGTAGCATTATTGCGATTTACAACAATAACCTCGGGTATAGCCACGGGACTCAGCTAGTATTGAATGTCGTCTAGATTTACCCACACACACACACAAATGTCAAGGTCATCAAATACCAGACTAAAGCAATTATTTATGAATGTAAAAGTTGTCCAAACGTAAAAATTTAATTCGTAGATTTAAATGAATTTGTAATAATATTTTTGATCCTGTGTCCTATCATTTCTCAGCACCTCTCTTATGCTATTCAAGTCGTGCAGTAAGTTTTACTGTTATAAATAAATAAATAAAAAGACAAAAAAATCATAATTTGTTTGTAATTTCAACAAATTTTAAATAAATGTATGTTGGAGGTGCTCATAGCACACTTGCCCTGGAAGTTACGAAACAATCTCGGAGAGTAAGAGAGTAAGCAACGACGGCGCTGTCAGTACTCGAATGAATGACCGTTATTGGCATGATACTATGAGCGTCTCCGTGCTTCAGAGGTCACCTTAAAGGTGCGCGTCCATTGGCCCGCGTCGGACGCACGGCACGCACCGCACGCAACGGATTTTATTTTGCTTTGTATGATTTCACATAGTGCTACGTCCACTATGCGTTGCGCGTCACACAAATCAGTTCGCCGCTGGCATCGCCCACTGCGCACGTATTATTTGTTTTATTTAAATAAGGAGCGAACGACATAAAAATAAAATGGGTGACGCACTATTGATAATATTAGTAGAAAGATATGAAGAATTATATAATTTAAAACATCCACATTATTCTAATGTCCGAAGAAGAGACAATATTTGGGAGGAGATAGGATCGATTTGTTACGTCAAATGGAATTTGAGTAAACCATAGAGGTTCATGAATTTAGTTCTTGAAATGTGAATGTAATTAAAAAAACTTTCTTCATCTTGAAGTAAATCTAGAACAAATACTGAATGATACTCTCCAAATATTGGTCGCTTCAAATTTATTTCATGAACCCACATTCTACGTTTAGTTTTACGTTTTTCTTCATCTTATATAATAACAATTCTTCTCTCCTTTCAGCTCATCTGCTTATAGTTATAACTTTAAACTTAAACTAAAAGCTTAAACTAAATAAAAAAATCCGGATACAGTGGTCGCATGCCATCGGCAAATACGTTTAATCCGTTGCGTGCCGTGCGTCCGGCTCGGGCCAATGGACGCGCATCATAAGCAAGGTCTCTGTTTTTATTATAGGATAACTAAACAGTCGCTTAGAGGCCGAGCTTAGTTCGAGTGGCTTAAAACATCCAACTGCAAGATTACCCACAACATTGTCTTGCCAGTCCCCAACCAACATTCACATAGTGTGGGGAGCTATCTAAGATACTTATAAAGTTTTTTTATAAAAAGAATCTGTCATTTTTTTTTATCTGTCTGTTTTGACTATACTATACTCTCTGAAACCGACTGATTTTGACGAGACTTTCTCTGGTAGATAGCTGATTAGGAGTAACTTAGGTTACCTTTTTCTTTAGACTAGCTTTGTCCCACCACGCAATACCGCGGGGCGCAGCTAGTATAAAATATAATGATCGAAAAGAGTGAACGAAAACAATCAATAGGCAATTTGTACCGCTTGAATTTCATCCCTTACATACTAGGCTAAAATTTCAAAGCCAACAAAGGACAATCCAATTTCTTCGAATAAAACTTGGAATATTAAATAACTTTCATATGAATAGAATTGGTTCCATTAAAATTTTCTAACTCTTAAACAGTTTGAGGGCCCTTATGGAGACCAATTAATCCAAAATATTTTGGCCTTTCTTGTTTAATGCTGTAATATGTATTGTATTTTAACAATAAATAATATACCTAAATTTAGACATTATAATAGCCATTAAAATGATGTAATCCATAGCTTCAATATGTTTTTTGTAATATTTATTATAAAAAGGTATTCATAGTAATTTCTCTCAAAATATTTTATATTGTGTGTTTTTTTGCGGTATATAAATGTTTGATAAGTTGTTCTTAGTAAGTTCTAAGCTAGTACTCTCACTCCACTACAAAGAGACTTCCATATGGTGACAGATTATGAATACGGAGTGCCATCACCCCTATACATCAAGGTATCATACTTATAAGTGGCGACTAAAGAACTGCTTAACACAAGCCCTATATTAACACGTCGACACACTATGGCTTAGTAGTAATTCCTCCTTTCTAAGGAGAGGCAATATGTTTATCAGTGGACCATTGATAACTTGTAAATGATGATGATAACTTTTCTTAAATAATTTAAATAAGCTATAATTTATTATTAAACGTGATTGTTAGTTATTTTATTACAAAAGACTATTCTAGGTGGTGGACTACAAAACTTGGAAGACTAGTTCAAGTCTAGAACGCCTTTACATGGTGTTATCATCACCGAGGTTTAAAAATTAAACGATCTGAGAAAGCACACATCCCAGAATATTAGTAATCTCGTTTGGTAGAGAAAATTCCATATATTTATGTCTAACGTGGCCAGAGCTAGGATTGATCCCTAGTTGCATAATAACTCGCTACAATTACGATGTAAACATATACGATCATGTCAATTTTTAAATGAAAAAGATACTTCTCTCATCAAATAAATACCTCCATATTTAATGAAAGATTCGCACAAAAGGCTACCGAGACTTTCTTACACAAAAAGTGTACCATTTTTCTCAAAAAAGAAGACTCCAGCCCACACAAAGAATAAATATACAGAAAATGAGGTTACGCTCTAAGTGTTACACATAATTGGTAACCGCCTCTCGTCCAGTCATTAGAGGCACCAAAAACACTTTCAAGTGGGTGATAACCACATTAAGCACCAATTTGGTCAGAGGTCAGCCATTTGCAAAGTTGCTTGCACAACAATAGCAGATTGAGAAAAAATAAATGCGCAAACATATTTTATTTCAATATATTTTTAAATATAATATTAAGTTAGTTTTAAACAATATTCATATACGCAGTGTACATAAACATTATTCACGTTTAAGATTTGGTGCTAGGTAAATAAATAAACTAAAACCGAAATTGATAGTTTTAACTCAACGTGAAATACTCTATTTTGTAGAACACCTCTCGTCTTATCTACATTACATACGAATAACATAAGAGCCTACAATCTTTTGATGCAGTGTCTTTTTTATATAATAAAACTACAATTCTCCCCATTCGTTTTTGATCTCTGTCCGTTTTGGTTTCATCTGATTGTTTTTTTTTGTTTTAAGTGACTTTTTCTTACAGACAAATGTTCTATGTATATGTATATACAAAGTAATAGAAGAATCCTAGTAAAAAATTGTGTTGTCTCGATTTCGCATCAGACTACTATAATTGTTTATGCATCATTTTAACTCTGGATCTAAAAAGTTGTTTGTTAAGTAAGTTTTAAATTCTAGATTAATCTTTTCAAGTATAAGTATATGTATTTACGACTCAAAACGCCTAACGAAAATAAAACCCTTTCTTACGACTCAGTGCATAAGAGGGCTGCAAAATGTACCACACTAGGCTCTGTGGTGCGCCTTGGGTGAAGCTTTCAAGCAGTGGACGAAAACGGGCTGATGGTGATGATTAAACCAGTGCAATTAACAATTGATTTATGAAATCTTAATAAAAGAACTTATATATATATATATATAGACACTCAAATTTATTAGTAATGAAATCTACATTTTTTCTCAAAGTAACCCCTTCGATACGTTTACAGCATTGACATACATTTTTAATACTAACTAATATTTTCAATAATAACTTTTAGACAGATTACTAATCCGAATAGATACATTTATTAAGAATATACATATTAAAAATCTTACATCATATTTCGTCTAGATATAGAGAGATCCGCCTTGGTATGAGCGAAAACGTTGTGAAAACTATAATGCTCGCACCTTTCACTGGCGTACGATTTGCAAAATACAAAAAAACATCTCTTGCAAAATTTAACAGTTTTCATCTAATCAACCACATAGACGCACTTCGTATGAATCATAGCTGTACATTCATAAAGCAAATTATCAGCAGATAATTTTAGTACTGTTAGTGAATGACTGATTTTATACGACATCTATTATGTTTTCTTGTCTGGATTATATGTAATTATACACGGATTATGCCAGTCACACTCCTTAATGAAGACACATTGTTGTACTCAAATATTTGCTCACAGATGAAAAAAGTAAATATATTTTAGATTTTATGTCAAAAAAAAAACTATTATAGGGTTTCGGGATTCATAATTCTATAAATTTCAAAAAGTACTTATAAATCTATTCGGTTTTAGATCTGTTATGGTCGATTATAGACTGTATTGAACCGCGATAAATTGATGACGACAATGAAACATCGAAGATATCACATAAGCTGTGGTTTAGTCATCATAATATTTAATTAGCTCAATGAAATGTTTATGTATTTATTTACATCCTATGGAGAATTTACAGCTTTATATTCAAAATATGAGTTGACAAGAAGACAGACAGTTAATGACAAAATAGAATAAAATTAAAGTGTTCAATACTATTTAAAATAATACAAACAGGCCTTCGAAGGCCGGGAGAATGATGCAGAATAATCTAACCAGGCTGCCATGGTAAGGGTCACCATGCTACATTGCCTACCCTCACAATAAGCATGGTGACCCCTACTAATGGATTCTACTCATGCTTTCCATCAGGCAGAGTAGAGTCACTTTGGCAGGCTTAAATATATATAAAAAAAAACAGATACCATTAACTTTGTATTGTATTGTAAATAATTATTCCTATGCCTATATTATAGTTATAGTCAGCCACATACTGTTAGCTTAGTCTGAATATAGAAAAGCTACATAACTCGAATTAAACTGACACTGAATATTTATTAACACATGAAATACAGAATTAACACTCTTTACAAGTTTTAATTTACTAAAAAGATTTAATTCTGTATTTATTTTTAATTTTAAACAAACTTTAATTGGAATTAGGTACAATTTTTTTTTTACATAATAAAAAGCTCTGATATAGCTTCTTGGGATATTCCTTATTAGTCACAAGTGTGTCAATTGTGTGTATCAATTTCAAAGAAAAATGTGATCAAAAACATTATATTTGAAAGTAAGAGCAAACCACATTAAATGTGGTTCCAACGTCGTCATTTAAGGTCAAGTTCACGCATGTTGCAATGTTATTCTTATTAAACGGTAAAGTATAAACCGAACAGTCTCTTATTTTCGATTCGTTTTTAATCGGCTTTAAACAGGAGGTCTCTAACTTCCAATTGTTTTTGACCATTGTGCACCATTAAGTGCTGGAACTTTCAAGTATTTCATACCAGCATGTGTGTATTTTGGTTAAAGCTGTAAAGAGAATCCTATGTCCTGCCTCTAGAATTAAAGAACCTTTATGGCAAATTTCCTTAAATTGGCGCAGTAGTTTGGCCGTGAAAGCGTAGCAGACAGCGTTACTTTCGAATTTATAATACTAGTATAGATTGACAATGTAAATTAATATTTTTATTGTCAGTTTATTTTAGATTAATGTTAGTGGAAGTAAGTTTTTTTTTTCCACTATATATAGACGTGCATTATGCACTAGTAATGAACTACCAACGAGTAGCGATACTAAATTTAAACAAAACCAATGGAAGGTCATTAGGAACAGCAGGACTGCGTAACCATTAGACGTTTCTTTTTTGAAGTAAAATCTATTGATTTATTACTCGATGTACTTGGTTGTGTGGTTCCATCATCAACTTTTAATAAAAATCAATTGAAATAAAAAGTCAACATAGCAAAAAAATGATAATTAACTAAACTACAAACACTAACAAAAAATTAATGTAAGAAATAACTTGTATCACTACAAGCGCGAAAGGGAAATAATAAATAAATATTTCGGACATCTTAAACACAACATCACCTAGTCCCAAACTAAGCAGAGCCGTTTTTTTTGTAAATACATATATATTATACATAGGAAATACCCAGACTCCAAAACAAATATTTGTGGATCACACAAATATTTAGTTCGACCCGGAATTCAAACCCGAGACCTCTTGATCAGGTCTTTTGTCAAATAGAAAATCCAGACATTAAAAGGTATGGATTTTCTATTTGACAAAATAAAGTCTTCTAATGGCAACCCTGTAATACTGAAATAATTAATTCTTTTTGTAGTAGTTTAGTATCGTAATATATACATATGTCAGCTGTATAGCACCTATGTATATAAACAAAGTAACACATAACAACTAATAGCAAGCTATGAAGTACAAAACATCTTAAACATTGAACACTGAAACATAATGTATTCGCAAAAACAACTAAGTAACATTGTACTACGTTTGAAATTCATGTTGTTTATACTAAACGAAATTTCAACCGGCAATAATGTTTTAAACTAATGTGTGTGACATTAGACGTCTTTGGAATAGGTCTTGGACACAATGTAGCGCATGAATTGTATAATACTACTTCAAAGCATAAGATGTCGAGACCAAAACCAAAGAATAGGTGGGATTTGAATAAATAATGGTCAAGAGTGAGTGTACTCAGTCATAAGTAAGGAGCTCTCACACATTATTATTAAATTATTGAGATCCATAGAAGGTTTAATGATGTAAATATTTTCCTTCTTTTGTATTGGTTGTGGTATAAATATACAAATTTGTTGTATGTGTTCATAGTCATAATGAAATTTCATACTCATCAATTTTCTGATCTGGAAACACGTTACACTATATTTAAAAATCATTTATGTTCACATTGTCCGTAAATGGTGATTTAATTTCCTTTCGGCGGAACAAAGCCGTAAAGCTATTAGTGAATTGACGTTTGATAAAGACAGGTAAAGATTATTAGAGACATTACAATCTGTCTGAGCCGGCAGTTCGTTTAACATTCACCGTATGGCTGTGGAGTCACTAAGTGAGCGGCTTAAGAATAGTATCATAAAATAATAAAGGAGTTGTAGTAAAGGTTGTTTCCGTGGGGTGGTCGATTAAGAAAATAGTGTCATCACCCCTATTCATCCCATGGGTTTCATGAGGTGACTAAAGGAGAAAATTATTATTAGCAGTACATCACTGCCAAGAAAAAGAAAAATTGATACAAGGCTTCTACCAACCTGTCTAGCTGTATAGTACTCCAATATCACCAATATAATTAATGACATATGATATGACGATGAAATGTGTATCAATGATATAATTAATTAACTTGCATTGAAGCAATGTTATTTATCGCTTCTATGCTTCAATAACGTGACAACTCATGTTTTTACTATATACGGGACTTATTCGTGATAAAATTAAAAAGGTTACGATACCTTCTACTTTCGAACATTTCCAGAGGGGTATACCGCTCGTGGTCACAGGTAGACTCAAAAAACATGAGTATGTGTAAAATTCGCGAAAGTCTAAAAAGTTGATATCGTGACAAAGTCGAAAACTATCTTTATTGTTTGTTTTAATTTGATGAAACTACTTTTGTCACCGCATGCAGACCATAATGTATTTAGTAATCATCTTTTTTTTTTTGTTCGGAATACCAACAGCTTAAATATTATAAAATAAACATTAAACATAGTTAACAACAAAGCCATTTACAGGTACTCGCAATTAGAGTACTCGCATCATCGTCATCAACAGTCTTTAACAGGCCACTGCTGGACATAGGCCTCTTTTTGAAAGGAGGTTTTGGCCTACTATACTAAGCTAACATAAAATAAGCAGCTAACATCACTGTCAAGAAAAGGAAAACTTGAAACAAACCCTTTACCAACCCGTCTGGCCAGCGTGGTATTTAGTAAGCTACAAGATAATTCATTAGTCAGTCAGCTGACACCCACGGCTCCGTTCACCTCCTAGAGATATAAAAAAATGAACATAGATATTTGCCGATTTTGAGACCTTCCCGATATGCACACAAAATTTCATACAAATCGGCCTAGCCGTTTCTGAGGAGTTTGGTAACAAACTCCGCGATACGAGAATTTTATTTATAAGACTATGATACTCTATTTTCTCTTTTCAGTTCATTAATTCTGTTTTTGTGTTTTTTATGGCTATAATAATTATTTTTTGTTACATACAGTAACAAAAAAAAAATTTAAGTAACTGCATACATTTTTAACGAAAGCGTCAATTCGCTTATTGCATAGCCCAAAATAACAGGTTTCATCTATTACATCACATCATTGCGAGCTCAGCGTTATGAAGTAATGAACTATTCACGTAAATATGTAATAAACAAATAGGATTTTAGAAATCGAGAAAACTTGGTGATCTTAGTATTAACCTTAATTTGATATGCAATATTTGGTAATATGTTTTATACCACTATTTGCAGAGATTCATGTTGAGAGCGAAACATCATAGAGCATGTAAGTAAGATGTATTTGTTGGTAGATGAGGTTGTTATTATCAATTGGATTTAGACATAATAAAAAAATTTTTTGCCTACGTTTATGAAAATACGTAAAACAATAACATCGAACCTATTGAAATATCTGCTACACAAATAAATTGAATTGAAGTGTCTGTATGTAATATCAAATTAATAGTTTTTTTTAATAAATGCTTAAGAAAGTTTTTTTTTTTTTATAAAAGACAACTCCCGCATTAGGAATATAAATTCCTGTGTCGCGGGGGACTTTACAAACATACATGAAACGGACACAAAGAACACCCAGACTCAGAACAACAAATTGTGAATCACACAAAGTGTTGTCCTTCGTGGGATTTGAACCCACGACACTTGGCGTAGTAGGAAGCGGCGTGGCGACCGCTTAAGCCACTAGGCCAACCGTGCAGTCAATTGAATAATATCATTGGTTCAAAACTCATACAACAGTTTTTAAAAGCTTTTCGTTACAATCGTATCTAATATAACGTTAAACGATTATTATTTCTGTTCTATCACCAGACAGGCATATAGGCAATGATAATTCGGAAGCAAGTAATTTGGTGATATTCAATCCATGAGAGAAAGCTGCCTGTCATTTAGAAACCAGGTTGTTCGAAATTGCATGTAGAAATGAATAAATTATGTACGTAAATTGATTGCAGTGATGATATTCATTTAATGTCTATCATCTAATAAATAAGTAACATTATCGCCAATCCCTTTCTACTAAGACGCCAACCTTTGAAATGATGTATTTTGTGAACTTTCACCTTTTCATACAATCTATACATGTAAAATTTTAATGTTTGTTTGTAATTCCAAACTATTCCACTAAATGCGTATGAAATTAACTATATACGATACGTATATGAAAAAAAAAATGTCTATCTGTTATCGGATCGTTTTGGGTTACTTTTTGAACTAACTTCGTTTATTTATTTCGTTCGTTCGTTCGTTTATATATTATCGTTTTTGTTAACAATCGCGAGTAACATCGTGTGGCTAAGCTAGATTACAATTAAATTTATGGACGGTATAAACTCGTATTCTAGAATTAAACTCACTTGCATGACTGTACATATTTTATTCCGTTTTAAAATAACATTTTTTTACCATTTAGAAAATGTAAAAGTAATACGTAGGTATATGACTGAAAATGACTAATGTGAACAAATAAAGAAATTCCTGTTTCCAATATAAGTATATAGTAAGTATAAGTATATGCGATAAATTACATATTTGTTTAGCCAAAATTAAGTGAAATTATACATTATATTTATTTCAGATGGAATAAGTCTAAATCATCAATCATTAATATTCTTTAACAGTCCACTGCTGGACATCGGCCTCTCTTTTTGGCCTACTATACAACGCTGGCCAGAAGGGTTGTTTTCAAGTTTTCCTTCTCTTTGCATTGATGTTGTCTTGCGTAGTTTATCCCTTAGTCGCCTTTTACGAAACCCGCGGGATGAATAGGGGTGGTGACACTCTGTATTCTTAATCCGTCACCACACGGACTATCTAAATACCATTTTGTTAACTCTACTACTACGCTCACACAGAAGACCAGCGTTTGTGTTGTCGTATTTCGTTGGTGAGTATGTAAACGGATGACAATGATATAAATCATACAGAGTAGAGTCCCATTGGTAGATTTAAAGATAAAAAATAATATATCTTAGTATATGTATATAAATTACGTGTCACGTTGTTTCTCCGCGATGGACTCCTAAATTACATAAACGATTTTAATCAAATTTGGACACCGTGTGCAGTTTGATCCAACTTTAAATATACGATAACTTACATCTTAATTTAATATATTGTAAATTATTTGTCTATTATTTGACATTCACAATTATTTGTTGAATACCTTTATGTGTCCGTGCGTAGTCGGAGCGGGCGGCTAGTATATTTATATATGGAAACATTCATAATGTTACTTACTACTGAAGTGTAACAGATAATTCATTTTTAATAGGAAGAACCGTATTCTTTATACATATGATATACCCGTACAATAAATTAAAATTATTATCGTAAATTAATAACATGCATTACAATAATCTAATGGTATGGGAAGATTTTTGTAGAAAGTGAATACAACATGGAACACAAACAGACGATAAAATCAGTCGGGAAACTTGTAGGTACATTGAACAATGGACCGATCGCTTCCGCTGAGTCAATGAGATTTATATCTACAATTATATAACTGTATGGGAGAGAAAACAGTATTTTTAACAATCAATTTTAAGTTACATTTTTAATATGAAAATAATACGATATTGATTCAACCATATAGCAGCCCGGAGTTTGGAAGTTTGGTGGTGATTCCCCTAGCCTCGGAGAGCATGTAAAGCCGTCGGTCCCGGTTGTCATGAACATCTATGGCAATAGTTATTGGGAAGTCAGTGCGCTCAAATATACTGACAACTATAGTTCAATCTTCGAATTTCAATTCTCCTTTAGGGTTGCGGAGGTCCGATGCCAGTCGCTCCGTGGAAAAACTGAAATTCAGGTAAAACCGATTGAACTAGTAACCGACCTCAAATAAACTTGGCAGTAAAGGCTAGGAAGATGAAGATGATTGATTCAACCATATTTTAAAGTAAAATCTAAATAATAATTATTAGTTCACCACTTATGAAAATATAATACCACAGACAGACACAGATACACACTTTAGTCTTATATTATACCTTTCTACATCGGTTATTAAAAATAAAATAGTATTTGGTAAAGTCCTCATGTTATTGGACAATATTATTTACCTATCCTATTGAGAGCCAATATTTGCTGTACAAATTACTCTCTGTTCTGTTTACTGTGAGAATAATATATTAGTTAATGTTTATACAAAATCTCTCCTATCAAATCGATCGCTTGACATAAAACATTGACGAAGTTAAATACGACGTAATTCAACGACAGTTATGTCAGGTACTCTTAGAAATGTTTCTATTTGTTTGGTTTATTCCGATTAGTTCCATATAGTCATTGGTTTACACTAAGATTCAAGTTTAAAAGATTATTTTAGGAGTTAGGATAATTTGTGCTTCACTAATATAACTTTTGGTCCCGCACAAACTGTAGCATTTTATATGTGGCCAAGTCAAGATGGACATAGGCGACCCCAGCCTCTTCGAACTACTGTTGTCTGCTAGTGACATCAATTACTTTATTTTTACAATGCTCCCTCGCCCTACACATATTCACGACGATTAGTGTCGGCAGGTGGCTAGTTGCAAATTAGCAGATTATTTTTTAATTGATGCATGAATCAGCTGTAACCAAAATCTTTTCCAAATTGGTGAAGGCGAGCGCTTATTAAAAACCTTAAGTTCTGATAATGAATTAAAGTAGGTACTGAATTACTGCGAATATGAAGACTAAATTAATATGAATTCGTGTAAACACAATATATTTTCATTATTAATTCCAATAAAAAAATTATACAGAAACAACAAAAAGTAAAAGTACAAAATAAATCCTAGTGAAATAATAAAAATTAATTAATGAAAGAATAAAATTATGACTCCGGAGCGATCCATGTCACAATTAGAAGGTGTGGACGTAGCGCACGCCCGTGAGAAAACTGTCCCCTGTTTCCGATCGCGACGCTTTATATCATAATAGTCCCCACTTCGCCTGACTCACAGAATTGTACATTTGTGTCACGTGTTCGTAATAACTTTAACATTCAAATATCCTCATTCTGACACATATGAAAGTATAGTACAGTAACTGTACTGTACTTTCATATGTTCCAACACAATTCTTTTTTTTAATTTTTTGTCTGTCTGTCTGTTTATTCCGGGTAATTTCCAGAACCGCTGCACTGATTTTGACAGAACTTTCACTGAAAGAAAGCTGATGACATAAGGAGTGATTTAGGCTATTTTTTAGACTAGCTTTACTTCGCGACGTTACTCGCGATTTACAACGATAACTGCGGGACTCAGCTAGTGAAACATAAAATGGTTATTTATGCTTCTAAAACATTTATAGGACAAAATAAGGAAAGTAAATTGAGCCAGAGGCGTAGAAAGTATAAACCTTGAAATATACTCGTATAATACTTTGTCAGTTATTGGATATGAAGTTATCCACGCATCACTCACAATTGTCCAACACAAAATAACTCATGAATTAAATTACACTTTACTCGGATAACCCGTTATTGTTATTGGATTTATTATGGTAAACGGTGTATTAAATACAATTTATAACGATTTCATTGAAATAAGTGTGGGTTAGTGAGCGAATATTATATATATGCCTAATTTCTGGAAAGAAATCCGACTTTTTAAGTCAATTCATGAGCTTCTGAAGTGTAAAGAGAAAGATAAAATTATAGGTTTATATTTGCCAACAAGCATAGGTACTAAATGAAATAATTATTTCTATTCTATCACAGAATTGTGATCTCTTATTATATAAATGTAGGTGCTTTAATTTTTACTTGATGTCTATTTTTAAAATCGTGTTTATTCTTTCAAAGTACATAATTCATTTTGTTTTTATAAAGCCAGCTACTCGTCGTCATCACAACACTTAATTTTTTTATCAGCATTGAGACAAAAACACCTGCCAAATATTTTCAATAAAGAATTTCATTATAAGTTTACATAACTTCATTTATTACTTCAATGTTAAAATAATACTCTCAGTAGATCAACTACTCAAGCTTCAAATTAAATTATCCTGAAAAAATATTCAGAAACAGTGAGTGGTTGAAGGTCTCCTGAGAAAGAAGTAAATCTTCTAGAAGACTAGCTGTGCCCCCTACTTTGTGCGCTTGGAATTTGCTTTATTATGTAAAAATTGTTTGTTATTAAGTTTTATCATTTTCACAATGCTTAAACATTCACAAACATAATTCTATGAATATTTGAAGAAAAAGAAAAACTTAGTATTAGTTTTGAGTTTTAGTAAGACTATCGAACAGCAGTTCTTCTAGATATACTAACACCACAGTAACGTAAAGTTCGTGATATTGTATGCAGAAAATTCTTTACCTAAGAAAGCCATTTTATTTGTGAGTACTAAGATACAGGCAGATGGAGCTACGGGTAAAAACTAGTTTTAATATATAAATCTAACTTGTATATTTTTATCCATGTTTTATAATATTGGTCAGAATAATCCAGGTTGGACCAAAAGTTCGTTTAAATTTGAATCTGTAGCTGTGACGAGTAGGGAGGCAGATGGGCTACGAAGCGCAAAAGCGGCCAGTGGGAATTTAGTACCGTGGAGTCGTTTGGTGATAAACAACGTGCGTTTTCTGTACGCGATATCGCAACAACGACTCTTTTACTCTAGCGCAACGAAAGTTTTGCGCTCATTACAACATACGGCGTAAAAATGAAACTCCATTGATTATAAAATATTGATTAGAAAAACGGTACAAAAATTTGAGGAGACGGTTTAACAATGAATCAACCACGATCCGGACGACCTAGAAAATGAAGAGATCCCGAAAACATCGAGCGTTCTTAGACGCTCGATTTTTTCGGGATCTCTTCATTTTTTGTGCGTATATTAGTGAAAATCCTGGACTCTCTTCTTGGAAGCGGTCTAACGCCTTAGGCGTGCATAGAACATCTTTGATTCGTAGTCTTCACAAAGATTTATATCCGTACAAAATTCAAATGGTACCTACAGGAATTAAAGATCACACTTCCGATGACTCATCGAGTACTGTTCGCGAAATTGTTGGACAAAAAGTGATATCTAAAAGAGGTGCCATTAACTGGCTACCTCGTAGCTCGGACTTATCCCCAATGGACTTCTTTTTTTGGGGTTACCTTAAAAGCAAAGTTCTCAACAGCAACCCAAAGTCCCTAGAGGAATTAAAGGAAAGTTTTTTAGAGGACAATCAAAACCTTTCACAAAACACTTATATATACATAAATACATCATATATATTTATGTATATATTTATTTATTGTACACACATTTTCTTATTACTTTTAATTTATTTTTTACACTTGTGAGGCCATCATGGAAAATTTTCGATTCAGGTTGCAGTAGTGTCAAAATAGTCAAGGATCACTCATAGGATCATCATCATACAGATCTGATCATAAACCTGTTAATGCCTCTATTCCACAGGGTAGTGTGTTGGGGTGTTTGCTTTTCCTTATATACATTAACGAGCTTCCTAAACATATACATGAACCATGTGTTTTGCTCGCGGATGACATATCAATACTCACCTCATGTGAAAACAATAGCAATCTAAATGAAAAATTGAATTCCATACTTACCACTACAACAAATTGGATGACCGATCATAATCTTGACATTAATTTTAAGAAAACAAAAATAATAACATTCCACCCATATCAGAAAACACCAATAAACATAAACTTCAGCTTTAATAATACATACCTAGAAGTAGTCAATAAATTCACCCTATTAGGTATTGATATAGACAAACACATTGATTGGAAATCGCATATACAAAGAATTAAAACTAAAATTTCAAAATATACCTACGCCCTCCGAGAAATAAAAAAAACTACAGACCTGAAAACCGCACTTGCTACATACTATGCATATGCCTACGCGTGGCTCACATAGGGTGTAATTCTGTGGGGTAACAGTACAGACGCACCAACACTTTTCTCCTTACAGAAAAAACTAATTAGAATTTTAGTTAATATAGAAGATATAGACAGTTGCCAACCTCATTGTAAAAACCTTAAAATTTTAACATTACCCTGTATCTACATCTTTGAAATTTGTAAATTTGCCCGACAACACCCAAAGTTCTATAGCACAAGGAAAGACCTACAAACCAAAATGACACTCAGACACAAGGGTAGGCTTAACCTACCAACTTCCCGACTAAAAATGCATTCTTTAAGTCCATTACTTATGTCCATAAAACTATACAATAAATTAGCGGAAGACATTAAACAGGAAGACAAACTTAACTGTTTTACAAAAAAAAATAAAACAATTTCTATTAAGTAACAACTACTACACTATAAATGACTACATAAGGGACAGAATAGATTGAGCTGAGTGCTTTTCTTCTTTTTTTTCCTTTTGGTGCTGCTGCCGTTATCTGTTTCGAAATTGTTAATATTTATAGTGATTAATACCTAGAGATGCCTAGTGTGTGTGCGTGTATGTTTGTGTAAATGTGTGTATATATGTGTTCAGTTTTTTTTTTTGTTTTTTTTTTTTTAAAAAGACAACTCCCGCATTAGGAATATGAATTCCTGTGTCGCGGGGGACTTTACAAACACACCTGAAATGGACACAAAGAACACCCAGACTCAGAACAACAATTTGTGAATCACACAAAGTGTTATCCCACGTGGGATTCGAACCCGCGACACTTGGCGCAGTAGAGAGCGGCGTGGCGACCGCTTAAACCACTAGGCCAACCGTGCAGTCGAGGGTGTGTGTATATAAATATGTATGTATGTATGTGTGTGTTATAAATATTCGAAAAAATATGTAACTAATAATAATATAATTAAGTACCTTAAAATTAGCCCTCTTCCTCTCCCCTGCTAACCTAAGTTGCTGTGCCCGACAGGGTTCACAATTGTTACTATTTATTTAATATGTAAACACCTGTAAACCTACATTGTGAAACGCAATAAAGAATTGAGAATTGAGAATTGAGTAGGTATTGTAGCACAGTATAAAATTGTAGTTTTAGTTTTCGTTACTAGGCCTAGTACCTCCGGGATTGATGGGGGAAATAATTCCCTTCAGGTTAGGGCCTGATAATTGGCCTGGTGCCAATACGGAGGGTCCTGAAATATCATGGTCCGGGTCCCCGTAAAAGGGCACCAGAGGACAATCGTCGAGGTGTTTTTTAGTGGAAACACCACATTTTCCTGGCTCCTGTTTCCCCGAGTAATTGGAGATCTGAAGAGAAATTTTCGACCCCTTCAAAATAAAGACTCAGTACCTACCATCCGTCCACGGTAAATACTATTAGTCTCTTACAGTATTTGTTTACCTCGCCAAGTCCTCGAGATGATCACGGTTGAGCTAAAATTTTCAAATAATTTTACATGAAACTGAATAGTCTCTGTTACAAACCTAAAATAATTAAATTTAAAATAATACAATTTGAAGAGTACGATGCTCTCTGAATTCAAATAATTGTTGATTTAATTACTACGAAAACTAACTTAAACGATCCGTACAATTAAATTTCGAGAAAGCTTTGTATTAGGATATTTAATTTTCAATTCGATGTTTTACAGCAGACCTCCATGTTTGGTTTCAAAATAAATAGCCTAAATATTTGGTGCTGGTAATAGAGAAAATTTATATTTGTATTTAAAAACATAATTTTAATTTAAAAGGAAACATATAGCATAAAATGATTTCAACTCCAAAATTTGGGGCCGTCCAAATTGAATAAATACTTAATTTGTTATCGATTTAAAATTTGCAATTTTATTCAATAACAAATATCTACACTAATTTAATAAAATGGTTAATTTAGTGTTAAACGACATTTTTGTGATATAATCACTTTCTATCTTCTAAATTATACAGTAAAAACACAAAAATATTGTCGCACTCTGTAACAGAATGTATAAGCTCTAAATCTCTTTTAAAATTTAGAATACAAATCAAATGGAGTATACTAGTATTACTTACTTATTTTTACTCCCAAAGTCACAGACTCTTAAGTCTAAAGTTAAGTTTAGCCATCATTTTGTATGCATAGCATAAACACTTAGGATTTCTAGTATTCTCTTAGCCGCTTCGCTTTATGTAAGAGTGAGTCACAGACATGTGTTTAGAATTTAAATGGTTTGATCATAAAGTAGGTTTTTAAGGATTTCCATTTGTATGTAAAAAGAATTGACTGTCATGACCTATTTTTTTATTCACAACTAGCTGAGCCCCATGGTGTTACCCGCGTTTGTTGCTGTAACTGCTATCTGCCAGTGAAAGTTCCGTCGAAATCCGTCGAGCCGTTCCAGAGATTACCCGGAACAAACAGAGAGATATACGAAAATTGTAAAAAAAAAAAAATTTTGCATATGTACCGTGCATAAATACATATGCATTTAGGAAAAAGCGTGCGAAAAATTTCAATAATAGGTCTTTTTGGTTTAGGGCATTGCTTTGGTGCTGAACCAGGGTCTAAACAACTTGCTGAGCGCTTTCGATTGTCGCACAGAATCCATTTTACGTCGCACGTAACAAATACCCGTACCCGTACCCGTACCGTACCCGTAACAAATAGTAAAAAATTCAATACCCGAGAGGCAGTACAAAATGCCTTTGAAGAGTTTGTTGCCTCCCGTCCAGCTGATTTTTACAAGAAGGTCATCAATAAACTGCCAATGCGTTTTTAAAGATGCATCGATTGCATGGGTGATTACTTCGAATAACAGAAATAAAAAAAATAAAAAAAATAAGTACTTTCACTTATTGCATACAAAACGGCAATTTCATAGGTAAAGACCTAATACTACAAACAGACACTTAAATTTTATTGATTTGTATAGAGTATAGATAGATTGAAATATTTTTTATCTTCTTCTGATTACTGAACCATAATGAAATTTATTCCTAACTAGGAGAAATACTGTGTTGTTGTAGGCATGATCATTGTGCCTTGTTGTACTTAATCTATTTGCATAAATAAGGACCTACCTTCGGAAGATTACAACATTAGTCAGCTACTGTTTTTGCATATCTAAGAAGCTTAACTAAAAGTCGTTTTTATTTAATATTTGTTTTTATGCTTTCACTTACCTGGTACAATTTACTAATGAATATTGATGAATAATTCAATAAAATCTTGAATATATTCTTTCAAACAAATGTAATTCATAGCCATCAATCACGATTTACTGTAATTGATAAATGACGGATGATTCGAAATAGACACAACCGGGATTCACTGTTTACGTGTTTTTCCCTTGTGATATTTACTCAGTAAGTATTGACTCAGAAATAGAGAAATAAGGAATAACATCGAATGAATGAGCGATATGATCTTTAAAGTCGGAGTTTAATCGCATAAGTAGAATCTGGGTATTATAACAAATAAACCGGTGTGCCCGCAAAACTATCTGCGTGTATTACGGTAAAAAGTAGTCCTTGTTCTCTTCAAGAATAAAAATAGTATAAAATTTCATTGAAGTTGGTGAAGCTTGTGAGCCTTAAAAGTCTGACACAAGACAGTGTAGCATAAAGTAATCGTATTTACTACATACTACATAGAATATATAAATATATGTAATAAACCATGGATTTCCATATTTTCTACAAGAAAATAATCGTTTGCCTTTTTCTCTTTACGTATTAAACTTAAATTATACTCATGGAATGGCAAGTGCTTGATCTGGGATGCTACTTGCGTCAGCACTGTTGCCGCCAGCCACCTGAGCCGCACAGTCCGCTCCCCGTCGGCCGCGGCGGAGGATGCTTGTTATAAGAACAGGCAGAAATATGCGACTTTGGAGCAACACTACCACTTCGTCACTGTGGCGGTGGAGACAATGGGGAGTTGGGCTGCCGAAGCTTCGGGCTTCGTGGGGGAACTGGGTCGTAGGCTTTCGGAAATAAACGGGGACTCTCGTTCCTGCTCGTTTCTGGTGCAAAGGTTGGCCATTGCCATACAACGCGGTAATGCTGCTAGCATAATGGGCACCTTTCCACCGGAGGCGATCGGGCACGGGTTAAATTAAGTATTGTTTTTTTTTGTTTTTATATCATTATTTAAATTAATGTACTCATATTAATAAAGACAATGAAAAATATATTGGTTCAATCAATTAAAATATCATTTGAAACATTTTTGTTTAACATATGTATTTCATTGAATCTGGGATTGATGACTATAGATTAATTACCATGTCGCAACTTATATTTACGGTAATATGTAGTAAGACTACAGGTTTTGCATTACTTATGAAATATTATTCAAATAGAGAAATAGGCTTGACGGATCTCGCAATAGCGATGCGTGAAGAATGAATAACATTGATATCTCAATATACCAGTTTCATTTTTAACTGAATGTTAGACATACTTAGCAAATATTTGAGAGTCTCTTCATACTATGGTGTATATTTATGTTTTAATAGCATTGAATACTAAGAGGTAAACGGATTATCTCTTGGTAATTGTCTATGGCTTCTACAACACTTCTGCGCACACCACGGACAAAATAAAGTAATTTTTGACTGCTGAAAACAGAGCTAGTGAACTATTCCGCACATAGTCGAGACTTAGCTCCGTGCGATTTGGTTATTTTCCCAAAAATCAAAGAATTTATGAGAAGTTTGACATTAACGGTGCCAGAAAAAGCAAAAATAGCTTTCAACCAGTCTTTGTACTTATGATAATGAGTAAATGTACAGAGCTTTGAAAATAACTATATTTGAAAACTAATGTTTTGGTGTAATAACCTCAGAACGGAGAAATAAACACATTTATTCTGTGATCCGTGCTAATAGCTATTGATAAACTAATAAATAACTATTAAGAAACGAACATTCTACGAGTACTATCCTATAACAGGATCGGATCTGCTAGTATTATGAAAAGTAAAACATAATAATGATAGTGTATCTATAAAGTCATGTGTCGGGGGGGAATCGTTCTAACTAACCAACGGTACAGACCGCGCCTTCGTTGCTTACCCTAGATGATGGCTTCTAATCACCTCGAACAAATGAGCTAGGAGCGCCTTCAATACTAATCATTTCTAATATGTAAATGAGAGTGTAATAACGGCCGATAATATCTGGGCATTTCAATACACATCTGTCTAACCGTTCAGGGATAAAAACGTATGATTATGTAACTAAGAAAACAGAATACCTTATAACAAGGTCATTATATTGTTACAAAGCTTAGGTTGGGTACTTAATTAAAGGAAAAGTGTGTTCATACAGTAATTTTAATATTTATGCATCAGATATTCATATCTAATTGTTAAAGGAAAATATTATTTTACTCGTACAAATTGTGTGACGACGATCATAACCTATTGTTTGGTTACGTTATAATTAGGGTGGCCCCTCGGGTGAGTCTTATTTGCTTTGTACTTTGAAAAACCTTGTTTGGCTTGGAACTCAACTACGAAATCTCAAAGGATACATTTATAACATTAATCTTAGGTATTTTGTTGATAGCCGGTGACAGCTAAACTGATGAGAATAGTTTTATTGAAAGAAAATTGTTGTCTTAAATATAGGCTTTTAAGAAATAAAGTTTAATTATTCTTGCTGTATTCTTCATTAATACAGTTTTAAAATAACACATTATTTTCCAAATTAAAAACTATTGAAAGAAATAGCGTAAGCATTAGAATGTTTTAAAGTACTAGGTTTCTAAGGTTATTCTTATTTCAAGAGCTATGGATATGGTATGATTTAGGAAACAATCTCGGTTCATTAGCTGGGTGACAATGATCCTTTCGACAAGTGGCTGCTTATTTACCGTTTTATTTCGCTTTTTATTACAAAAATATCTCATTACGTTAATGTATTCCTCAAAACATGGGCGTTTAATACGACTCTGGCTATTTTTTTTGTTAAAACCATCTATCACAAGACAATCTAGTTTTACCTTGTTTTCTCATTTTATCTCTTTGAGGGCCAAACTTAGGTATTTGCAAGCCATCTTTTTTTGTATATTGAAAATATTATTTAGAAAATAAATACAATTTCATTGTTTACTTTAATACAGATATTAATAAAAAAACATTTAACTACTAAAATACTCATACGAAGTAGGTTGTTTCTAAAATGACAGCGAAAGCGATTCAGGAATATCTAATTCATTTAATGACATTTAGAGAAATTCGTTTTGCCGCCAAAATACGTGTATTGTCAGAAGTTATCATAAGTGTATAACTTGGATGACACACGTCATTTATGTAGCCATTATGTAGCATATTTGTGAGATCCTGTCCTTAGCGTCCGCTTCCAACAAAATATCAAACCGCCTACATCTTATATTTCATGTACGAGACAGATCATTTATTTATCGATGTGAAAATAACGAGGTACGGATCAATTCACTGTGTACAAATTCAACACATAACGTTTAAGTTGAACACAGAATAACATTTTGGCATACATCAGACACTATGTAAATAAGAAAGAGCCTGAACCCAGACTGAAAACAGGGTTGGGTTGAACATTTTATTGTTCAGCTTATGGCCTATAAATATATATACATTAACGTATAATATTTCTAAATTCAAACATGTTATAGATTAACATGCAAACGCGGAACAAATACAAATGTTCGTACCTACTAGTCACTCATTATTAATGTGGGTAGATAATCCCACAAACTACAGGCCCAAAACTTTTCAGTCATGTTAATCAACCATTTTACTACCTATCCGCAGAATCTTCTCTGCGTCTTCTATGGTAATTTACTAGCGTGATGTTACTACGGGTGAACAAATTTATTTAGCATAAAACAGGTTACAGAGAGCAAACCTTAAAAAATTGATAAATGAAATCGGAAATTTTGCAGAACTTCTAAAGCTCTTCCTTGCTACATTAGAAAAAGAATAATTCTACCCTCCTTGTTTCTGCAACATTCTTTATGGATAATTCTCTCTTTTAGATCGCTTCGTGATAATGTTGCCATTTTCGATAATTGAGCAATTTAACTATTATAGAATTTTCCAAATCAAATCAGTGCTTTCCGTAATAGGCACGTTCAACCAAACAAAAAGTCTACTATTACTTAAATCTCTACTCTTAGTATTACTAAAAATACCCGGTCAGTTCAATAAGTCTCGTGTTTGAAAACAGAGGACGTTCCTGAGGGAAGTAGAAGAACAAGGGAAAATAAATTTCAGACTGATTAATAGGTTAGATTCGATTTGACAGCCATTCGAGTGAGACGTTTTTCGTGATTTTGGCTTGCGGCTACGATTGAAAAAGAGCAGTATCGTTCGGTAATTCGCTTTTAGTTTTTCGATGGGGAAAATGCGAGGAGATAAAGGCAAAGGTGGATGCTATTTATGCGACTCCTGATGGGGAAACGTAGGAAAATATCCGTATTGATGAGGAGCGACCAGGACGACGTGGCAGACTTGGTTACCGAGGAAATCATTGCCAGTCCACGACATGATTCTCGCTAATCGACGAACGAAAGTGCACAAAGTATCAAAAGCCGTAAATGTGTCGACTGGAACAGCAATTAATATTTTACATTAAAAGTTGGCGATGAAAAAATTTGTCGGGCCAATGGGTGCTACGATTACTCATGGAATTAGAAAAAGGAAGAACGATCACTGGACAATACTACAGTGACTTATTGGACCGCTTCGAAAAAAAAATGAAGAAGACATGGCCGCATTTGGCGCAATAAAGGTGTTTCATCGCAATAACGCATCAGCACATTCATCTGAAGTGTTCGCGGCCAAAATGCATGAATTGCGTTACGAATCGCGGGAAAGAAGTCACCGCTGAGACAGAGGCGTATTTTGAAGAATTCAACAAATCCTATTTTATGAAGATGTTAAAAAAATAGGCGAAACTTTGGGAGAAGTGTACCTACCTTTCTAAAAGAGGACTTTTTTGAAAAACAAACAAAAATTTAAAAAATGATGTCTTCATGGGGTACTTATTGAATTGACATCGTACTCTTTGGCTTGCACTGATTGATAAATTGACTGAAAAAGGCTATCAGATAAAAAAAAAGAAATACTAAAAATTGTTGATCTTTCAAATGATGTTTTCTAGCTTAAGTTGAAGTAGGATATTGTTTATTACACTGAACAAAGTCTTAGTAGACGCCTACGGGCATTGTTAAAATTCTGGTAATAAGGCGGGTTGTTCTTTATATTTTATAAGGCGTTTGTAATTTCATTACGTTGTACTAAAGTTGTAAATAGTCTTTCATCCTTGGACTTTGCAGTAAGAAGGTGGATATTTTTATCTGTTCCCTAACAAATATCTTAAAAACTCGTATAAGCAAAAGAACTATACAAACTAACACCTAATTACTGTTTTGTTACAGTTAACGCCTTGAATTAAGCAAATAACTCAATATATTTTTTGTGTGAGATAAAGTAGATCATTCTTGTCAGAATCAGATTTATGAATCAGATCAACTTTATGGAGATAGAAATTTACATCAATAAGTGTAACACCATATACGAATTTAATAAGATCCAGCTGCAGAATTAGTGCACTTACCGAGTGTTTGCCAAAATCCAAATTTTTACTCATATATTTTATGATTAAGAAAATATATATCTATCAAGTTGTCCATCAGAATGTCACCTAGTATATTTAATTAAATCATTATTATTGATTTTTTGAATTATTAATTGGCGTAGTATGGGACGCTCACATGCCAGGTGGACTGACGAGTTGCGCATTATAGCTGGCAGGTGCTGAATGCGAGAAACTCAAAATCGATAAGAGTGGTGTACAATGGGAGAGGCCTATGTCCAGCAGTGGACTGCGATTGGCTGATGATGTAGATAAAGATTATGATTATTGGGAAAAAAAATCTAAAAAATATCGTCCACTATATAAAAGTCTGAATAATCGCGGTTGACGTTGCGCACTTGGCCGCACCTTTTCACAGCCACGTGTACACAGGAATAATTTTGTTACATTTATGCGTTCATAACGTACATTTATTATTTATATTTCAAATAAAAGTTATTTTTCTGTTTATTATGATATACAGTTGCCTAATTAAATATGAGATGGTAAATTTTAAAGGTAGAGTGAAAGAGGGCTACCTTGTAGAGGAATCTTGAATATTGATCTCGATAACATTTTCAAATAATTTAATAAATATAGTTTATGCTGCTGATTTGCACTCAAATAGTACTTGCAATAAAATAGCTCACATAAAATTCTAAGCAAAAGTAACGGCTAAAATAGAAGTATTGCCAAAAACGATATTACAGGAAACATTTATATTTTGTACTTGGTAAATGCTGCCAGGGTATTTTTTCCACTTTTGATGCCTCCAGCGATACGATAAAAGTACGGAGAATGGTTTATCGCTTTCCCTTGTTTAATTCCGTAGGTTTTTTGGCACTAGATGTAAATAAAAACGTAAACCAAACGCAAGTCTTAATGCTTTAAAGTTTAACATCTGAAATAAGTAAATAATTAAAAAATAGTAAACCTATATTCTACTACTCACGTACGCAGCTGCATCGGGAACCACGCTGGCCGACGACTTATTGTCTCGAGCGGAGCAGAGACGGGAGCGGAGCGGAGAGATTTGAGCACGTGCTTCACAAACCGTGCACTGAGTACAAACACTACGCCCAGTACCCAAGCACCTGCTATTGCCACTATCACCGCCTGGATAAATAATAAAAAACAATAGGCCTTTTGTAAAACCTGGATGACAAACAAACATTGTTACCTATTTTCAAATTCCTAAGTTTATTTGGGATCGGCTACTAGTTCAACCGGTTTTACCTAAATTTCACTTTTTCACGGAGCGACTGGCATTGAATCTCTGTAAACCTATGGGAGAACTGAAAATCGAAGGTTGAACTAGTTGTCAGTAAATTTGAGGGCACTGACTTCCCAATTACGATTGTCATAGATGTTCATGACAACCGGGACCGACGGCTATACGTGCTTTCCGAGGCATGGGCGTGATTCACCGCCAAACTTCGAGACTCCGGGCTGTTATTAAGAATTTCCTGTTAGAAAAACCGCACAACACTTTTTTGGCCCGACCAAGGATTTGAACCCGAGTCCTCTTGATCAGCAGTCGCTTAAGCTAACCACTAGACCAACGAGGTAGTCATGTGTTTTATTCCTACATATATATTAAATATTAAATTCATTGGATATGGAATTCATATTTTATTAACTTAAATGAACTAAGAAAACTGAACTGAGAGTAGTTACTTACATAAACCCCGAATGAGAATGTACTAGGCTTTACCGATGGGTCTGTAAAAAAATTAATTTAATATATAAATAAGCCTTCAGAAAAAAACTGTAAGCATGTAAAGCACCTAGCGATAATCATTAAGATACTTTAAATTAATATTCCACTGCTGCTGATGATGATGATTACAGAAATAAGCAATTTGTTCAGTTATTTTAATTAATTAACAGTGTTATCATTGATGAGTAACAAAATACACTTACTAAAAGCCGTAGCGTTGCCAGCCGGCCCCAAACACCCTCTATCATCAATTAAAGTTACTCGTGCGAGTAATTTTACTTCAGGTTTGTCACTTTTCGGTCGCTTCTCTTTCCGCTTCCCAACGCGCTGCCCTTTTTGTTCACTAACCGGTAGTAGTACTGAATGGGATCTATCACCTACGGATACCAAACCATCGGCTTCTATATGTCGAGTTATGGTATTTGCAAACCACGGAGACGGGTGGGCATCTGACACCATTTGTTTACCGAGACTGTAAAAAATATGTTCTTATTATTATATATTAAATAAATGTTTCGAATATGTCACACACAACGCCATCTCACTTCAAGCTAAGCAGAGCTTGTACAGTTGTACTATGAAAGCCTTTTTAGGGTTCCGTAGCCAAATGGCAAAAAACGGAACCCTTAAAGATTCGTCAAGTCTGTCTGTTTGTCTGTCTGTCCGTCCGTATGTCACAGCCAATTATTTCCGGAACTATAAGAGCTATACTGTTGAAATTTGGTCAAACGATGTATTCTGTGAACCGCATTAAGATTTCTACATAAAAATAGAAAAAAAGCAATACATTTTGGGGGTCCCCATACTTGGAACTGAAATTCAAAAATTTTTTTTTCATCAAACCTATACGTGTGGGGTATCTATAGATAGGTGTTCAAAAATGATGTTGAGGTTTCTAATATCATTTCTTTCTAAACTGAATAGTTTGCGCGAGAGACACTTCCAAAGTGGAAAAATGTGTGTCCCCCCCCTCTAACTTCTAAAATAAGAGAGTGATAAAACTAAAAAAAATATATGTTGTACATTACTATGAAAACTACCAACGAAAATTGGTTTGAACGAGATCTAGTGAGAAGTTTTTTTTTAATACATCATTAATCGTAACACGCAATTTACCTTTCATTCAATCAAAACACTAGTATAAAAACATCGATGAAAGTTACAACGAACTACAAGAACTTTTATATGATCTTACTTGCTGATACGGAACCCTTCATGGGCGAGTCCGACTCGCACTTGGCCGCTTTTTTCTAAATACATACCATAATACACATAGAAAACATTCGACAAATATTTGTAGATCATACAAAACAGTTGGTCCGACCCAGGATTTGAACCCGAGACCTCCGCAGCAGTCGCATACACTACCACCACTCCACAGAGGCAGTGTATATATCTTACTTAAATTTGAAAATTATAATTAAATTCACTAAACAAAAATTAATTTAAAAAACTTTTTTAAGAACAAGCTTTACCCTATAGGTAGAAACTGGTTTTCATCTCGATGGGGTTGTGTAGTTTTATTCTCCCATAGCCTATACCCTACAGCTCCAGGATCAGATCAGCTCGATGTGATCATAATATGGCATTGTCGCGCAATATACATACTTATGCATACAAAATTTAAGATCATTAGGAAACTAGGAAGTGGGTCAAATTTAACTTCAAGGATTTCATTACATGCAAAGGGACAGGTGTAACTTCATAAAAGTTAGTAAAGGAGATAGTTATAAAAAATGTGATTTAAATTAATTTTGGTTAATGCATGCAAAAATCAATTAACTTGGAAATTATTGTATCAGATTAATGAAGCACTGTTATAAAGTCTTTAAGATACTAGATCAACTCAAGTGAAATAACTTCATTCTAAAGGACAGTGCCTACCTGACAATGTAGCTCTTCTTTCTCAACCCGGAAGGCAGTCGTTGAAGGTACTTCGGAGGTTTTAGGCTCCACGTTATGTTGGCGTACTTTTCGCCGTGAATAATCACAGTTTTCGTGCTCACCTCCGGTTTAGGGAGACGTGGAGAATGTGCGCACGAGCATATATTTTCCACGCATTCTGGAGAAAATTTAATTAATATTATAAAAATAGTTATTTAAAATAGTGATCTCACGGATCTGGATACGACTATCGATACTGGACTTCTAAAAACTATACACATGTTTTATTCACTCATATAGTTATACCTACACTTTTTAATTCATCTAGATTAGCTAAGACCTAAAAGAAACAATTTTGAAACCAGTATTACAATATTTATCCAATAAATTACATTTTAATTTAATTCTAATATCGCAAGCCTTAGCAAACTTTAAATTTCTTTAAACTTAAATTAGAAACGTACCCTTTAAGCCAAATTTCTTAATGTTCTTACATTATTACACCCACCCCTTTCTGAAGAGTACGAGACACCTACATTTTGATAAGTACAATATGATCATCACTCACTTTACAGAGCAAGCCTTCTCGTCGTATAGGCAATCGGATAGTAATTATAGTGTTAAGTGTAAAATGTTATTGTAGTCACATTGTATGCCATTTACTTAGTGAAAATGTTTACGTTGTCATGTTTCTAACCTTAAATTGTTATTGTTTATTTTCAATCAACATTTACATAAATACCTACTTTATTTTTCATGTTCCTGATTCAATGCTTTGATAATTATTGTAACATGTGGTTTTTTAAGTAGGTATATGTTAAAGAAGGTATTGCATAAACATGACTAATTTTATTTTTAATCTACGTTTATTTACTGAAAACTTGACATATGAATATTTAATAACATCATTTAATATTAGACACAAGCGGTTTTAGATCGGATATTAAATGTCGTCCTTGTCTATCTAAAACATCATAAAATTAATGAATCTTTTATTATCAAGCTCTCTTAAAAACATTTTAGTTGTCTCTTTTCACTTGAGACACTGAAAAAGCTTCATTCCATTAATAGCATGGTAACTCATTATACGAAATTTTGTTTTATCATACAAAATCCGAAACCTAATTTAAACTGATGTCATCAAATCTGAAAGGAACTATCTCTATATTTCCTTTTTTTCTAAATCACAATAAACAATGTACAGGGTGGACCGAAGTTCGTTTGACGAAGCGCAAAAGCGGCCAATGGGTATTCAGTACCATGGCGTCGTTTACTGATAAACAACGTGCATTCTATGTACGCGAGTTCTAACGCAGCAATGATTTTTTTTACTCTAGCGCAACGAAAATTTTGCGCTCATTACAACATACGGCGTAAAAATGAACACACACACAAAGATTTACATCCGTACAAAATTCAAATGGTACAGGAATTAAAGCCTCAAGATCGCGCTCACAGGCTCCAAATTGCAAACGGAATGTTAGAGAGGTTCACCAGCTTAACTAGCCACCTCGTAGTCCGGATTTATCCTTAATGGTCTTCTTCCTTTGGGGATACCTTAAAAGCAAAGTTTTCAACAGCAAGGTAGAGTACCTAGAGGAATTAAAATAAGCAAAATATTCGAGAGGAAATGCAGAACATTTTACGAAAAACTTATGAGGCCGTCATTGAAAAATTTCGCTCATTGAAAAAGTTGCAGCAGTGTCAAAATAGTCAAGAATTACATATGGAGTAATTTAAAAAAAAATAATCCCCATTTTGTACTTGAATATTAAATAAACAGTTTTGTCTCACATTCCTAATTTCTTTTAAATCATAATTTGAAATGTAAACGAACTTTTGGTTCATCCTGTTATACAAATAATCTTTTTCAACTCACAAACTCATATTTTCGAGTATAAATATCAGTTTTTAGACAATGAATCAGTGATTAATATATAAATACCAATTAACTAAAGAATACACATTTACCATCCAACTCCACCAGTAGATTTGCTGAAGTTTGTCCATCCCAAGGGTGTGCAATTAGTCTCACCATGTAAGCGCACCCAGGACGCACCGCGCAAGTCTCAGCGATGGGGTTCGAGAACGCTGGTATTAACCACCATGTACTTTCCTGGGCAAAATAATTAACATTATTAATCCACTTGTTTTTACCTGATTTTAACAATGATAACAATAATAATGAAAATAAAATGTTATTTTTTTATGTTTCTACATAATAAAAAAATAATACTTTATTTTCATAAACACAGACCAGGAAGCACTTCAACAGTATTCAAGTTGATTTACAGAAATATTAAAAACACAAATTAAAATAAAAAAAAAAACTTACTCTAACAGTTACTTAAAACCAATTTTATGTTTTATCGACCTACAATGACCCTCTTTCCTAAAAAAAGAAAATCTAGGAAAATGTACATTCTACAAAGGAAAATAATACCGTCGCCAGTGGCATTATATCAAAAACATTTGTGTCATTGTATGGAATTAAAAACGGTGTAATAAACATTGTGAAGTTTCATAGAAGTGAACTTTGCGATTTTGGTAAATCAGTTACCATACGATCTCTGTTCTGCTGCTTCAATTGAAATACTTACTTTACGGAAAGTAAATTTTGAAAATTTTACAGTTATAAAATTTGCTTAAATAAAATATCATAACATATTTTTATGATCACTTGGATTAACACTTAGATATACCACCAATGCAATTAAACAGATACGTGGCTTATAATTAAAGTTTTGCGTCACTGTATAGATGTTTTGTATTTCGAACGTTATATATTTTTTAAATCATTTAACTTATTAGTTAATTAATGAATTTCAATATTGTTGAAATTTGCTGTCCGTAGCAAAAATAGAATCAACACGAAAAGATTTTATGTCATTGATTTTTCAATTCGATTTTCAAATCCTCCACACAAAACTACATTGCTCGTCTTCTAAATGCTTATGTGAGAGAAGCACAACGTCTGAGCTCTGTGTCTGTAAGGTATTATGCGGAATTTCATGATTTTCCCTCCATTATGAAATTCAACCCTCGACTGCGATCACGTACGAAAGTAAGATTACTGTCAAGCGAGTAATTGAAGAAAATCGGCGTATCAATAATGAGGAGATTCCAGGACATTTGGGGATTAGTATGAGACAAATTCAGAAAATTTTACAATAACATTTAAAAGTTAGAAAACTAAGTACTCCAGCCAGTCGAGTAAAAACGGTATCAAGTAGATCGGGGTAAAAAAAGATGTTGGTAAAGTACATAACGGCAACTAAACAAAATGAAGTCAGATTTTTTCTCCTGCAAGTCTGTCTGCAAGATCCCACCTAAATAACAAAAAAAAGTTTGAGCTGAGTGGTAGGCCTCTATTAGTTTGACCAACGTCATTGAAAAAGTTAGGGGGAAAGGACCTTAGTAGGAGGCACTCAAATCGGTATCGAACCCTCCCTAAGGTATCTGGACCTTGTACTCGATGGCTGGTGGTGGACAAGCTGATTGTTACAACGCGAGCAACATGAGGGGACCCAATGACTCCTGTAGGAGACTCTGCGCAGAGGTTGTGTAGTCCATCGCCCTTATGGAGCTCCGATTTCGGCGGAAACCCTCAAGGCCAATAACGTCATGACACTGCGATAACCGAAGCGAGTGTTGGCCATCAGGGTCATAAAGGGGACTCCCGCACAATTTACTTTACAGCGGCGGTCCTCCTGGGTGGAACTCCACCCATGGGATGGAAAGAGAGACCTTGCAACTCTTTACCAATGACGCGAGGATGCGCAAGAGTTGGGTCAGAGTCCTGAATGTAGGTAAGTCGAGTATTACAAATCATGGAAACAGGCAAATGACTCGAGGTACGTTGGGGTCCAGGAATTCTTTGAAATGCTGCTAGCAGCTGAGAAAGCGTGCGGTTTTTAATCAGTTCATGTCTGACATAACCACCAGCAGGTAGTATCCGAAAATATTGTAACACAGACAAAACAAGAAACGAGGGAAAAACCCTCACTCCAACGGTTCTTTTTTTTAAAAAAATGAATGAATGAAAAAGTGTTTAAAATGTAACGGAGAATACTTTAAAAGCTAAAAATATATTGTCAATTTTTTTTTTTATTTATGAGGTCGTAAAAGTTTCAGTGTGAGTAAACTGTGTTCTTAAATAGGGCCGATGCCACTGTTATGTTATGTCTATGCATTATTCTTCGTTTTAGTATGTTCAAGACACACGTAGAACGTTTAATTTAAACTCCTCTACCACAATTAAATTGATTAAATCCATTTGAAGTCGAAACAGTCGGGTATTGAGTAAATAAGAAGTTCCTCTATTTATAAGACTATTATAGACTGCAGATGATTGATTCTAAATTTTAACCTAAATAACAAACAATTAATTTAATTATTCAACAAATTAATGTTGACAATCAATGTATCACTTCATTCTAAGATATTATTGTGTTTAAATTAAAACGAACGTAGAACAATTTCATAAGGTTTTATTTTTAATCACACAATTAAAGTAAATAATTTGCCACTTACTGAGTATGACACAATAACTCTTTATTTAATACAAATTTTACAGAGTGAACTCCTTTGAAGTTGATAAAGGAGGAAATAATTTAACTTTACTGTCAAATACGGTCTTTTAGTATAATGAAAATAGCATCTGACATTCACGACGAGCTGTATTTCAATATTAGCTATGAACCGCGATGCTACCCGCGGTTTTGGTCTCCAGACAGAGAAATGGTACGTTATCAACCTCAACCGCGAGTCAATTTGAAAGTTTATCATTGTTATTATGTGGGTGATAAGATTACACATCGTGAATAAAGTCTCCATTGATCACCTGGGTGAATAAATTTTTGGGTTAACAATTTTTTTCGATTACATCGAAATATCTTGTCTCAGTTATATCACCTATGTAGAACACTACCACAGTGAAATGAGGAAACCAAACTCACTACTAATACAGACAGTATGGCGACCCGTACTGTGTTTTCCTGTAGAGGAAGGCAGAAGGTGCGAACAGTTGGATAAGCGCTTCAAAATACTTCCCATTCTAAAGGCGATAAAGGACTGTCATAATGACGACTTCTCTTCACAACTGCAAAGACTCGAGGAACTCGGTGGCTTCGGGACTATTGCAAATGCAGACTATTTGCCGCTGCAACTGATCGAGAGCATCAAGCAAATACTGTGCGAATACACCGCAAAGATGATAACAGTAGTCGCAGAAAGGAACCTAGATCTTATAAAGAAGATACAGATGCTTCGGCGATAAGACTCATATCATACCGAACCGTAATATTGGGAATAAACGCTAGGAAGAAAAATAATAATAATTGTATTTCTAAGGAACTTACAGTAAACATATAACTGTTATAATCATCATATAGTATTAGCAGTTAGAATTAGATAAATGAAGTACGTTACACATAGTATTTATTACATAAGTTCAACGTAGAAGTGTTGAATTTGAATGTACGTCATATTTCCTATTAAGTCCGTAACATTACGGACTTTAATTTAAAGAAACATTTCTTTAAATTAAAGACCGACAAGAAGATCTACAGGGAATGAAGTAGTTTAACGACGCATACTCGCATCACATTTCTACTTCGGATTACATCGGTAAGCTCTGTTAATTTAATATAGTAGGATTTCTATTAATATTACGTTTGAGGTAAGGATCCCACTTACCTCAAACGTTATGACATAATATTAATATAAATATATATATATATATTAATATACCTTTACTTATATTAATAGATACATAGAAATACTTTACATCTCATAGTGGGAGTTGGTGTTTAAGTTAGTACTTAACTCCTATCTCGCATCTTTCCCCTTCCCCCTTCCCTTCGGACCGCGGTAGCGAGTTGACGTGTATACATTATTTATCGTTTTAATAAGTTGAAAACGTATTTTAAATAATTTAAAAATAAAAAATACATCAGTGAAGTACCAGGCGCATATAACGCGGTAGCAGATCGCACAGTCACTGTGCGAAGAAGACAGCAACAAGCGAGACGGACATAACAGATAAGTCTTCCCTCATTTAATTTGACACACTGTCATCTGTCAGATGTCACCTGCATAATTGATCTGCCAACGTCACCTGTCATCGAGTGTTCAACTTCCGGGTGGTGTTGCCACAAATATAATCTAAATCTACACTACCACACAACTGTGACTCAAAATTGCACTACCACTAAAATATAAATAATAATTATTGTGTACAGTCTAGGGAGTTTATAGCATTTCTAAACAAACTGAAATATGCCTCTCAAGAGAACGCCACCTCCTTCTCCTGCCCTGCTGACAACAACAGATGCATCTGCGGACGAACCTACGTGTGAAAACTTAATACGCGCTGATTTGATACAGACTACAATCTCAACTAAGAATAACTCACCTTTGCACCAGTCCGAATCATCGCCTGATTTATACTTGCTAACTGGAAACATCACTGAACGTAAAAAGCGAAAATTTGATGGTGATGGCACGGACGTTTCCCACGTGCTGAGGGAAATGTTCTCTACTTTTTCCCATGAACAGAATCACCGCCTCCAACAGCTCCAACTTAAAATTGACAAACTCACCGAAAAAAATAATGAACTTCACAATAGCGTTATATCTATGTCAGACCGTTATGATGAGTTTTTATCAAAAATTTCTTTACTGGAAGCCGAACGAAAGGCAGATAAAAAAACTATAAAACAATTGGAGGATAAATTGGAACTAGAGGAACGTAAATATTGCAGCTCTGGTATTGAATTTCGCAATATTCCGAAAGAAAACGGTGAAACGAAGGAGGATTTGAGTAGGGTCATCGTTGAATTAGGCAAAACTTTAAATGTTAAAATTGATCAAGAGAGCATAAGAGACATCTACAGAACAAAATCCAAAGATGCCTCTAACCCTATTGTTGCAAACTTTACCACCGTTCTGAAAAAAGAAAAAATCCTAAGCGCTGTCAAGACCTTTAACAAACCCAAAACAAAAGGGAACAAACTTAATACGACTCACCTAAACTCGCTGTATCAACCTAAACCAATCTATGTTACCGAAACTCTAACTTACAAAACTCACAGATTGTACTATTTGGCCAGAAAATTTCAAAAGAGTCACGGATACATGTTCTGCTGGACATCAAACGGTTCTATTTACTTAAAGAAGAATGAGGATTCCTTGCAATGTCGTATAAGCACGGAAACAGACTTGGAGAAACTAAGACTTACCGAATGACTGTTTCATAATTTGAATTTTTCAATCATTTTAATGCATGCCTTATATTGTACTTTTCCAATATTTTTAATCTACTATATAAACATAACACTAATACACTCATCAACTAAAATACACTCCAATATCTCTTACTCACACCACAATAGCAAAAACAACATTCTCAACACATTATTCCAAACACTACACAACCTATCTCAAACATGTTATCAATTTTCATATATTCATTTCAAATTGCATTCATCAAATTACAAATTTTGTTACAATTTAAAAAAATCAGTCAGTCACTATTGCCCTATGTTCTACAGCATTTCTACTTGCACCATAAATTCACTGTGCTGTGTTTCAAATTTCGTACTCCATTTTTTGGAGAAAATATGTTTTGCCGAAAAATTGTATCAAACTAACATCATTCGATCTTAACCAAGAAAATTCTTTAAACTGTGACTTAGACGTTCTGTCTGTGGCGGATTGTGGTTCTTGTGACATTGACGACTGTGCGAGCACTATATACACTGGTAACACTTCTTTAAATATTTTGACACAAAATATAAGAAGCATTAAAAAGAACTTTCCCGAGCTTGTAACCCTTCTCCACAGAACAAAAATCGAATGGGACCTAATCATATTAACGGAATGTTGGCTACAACGTAATTCGGACATACCCCAAATAAATGGATATCAATCATCTTACACTAAGAATGTCAAGACCCAAAACGAGGGTGTTATAGTGTACTCTAACTCTAACCACAAATACACTATACTCGAACCATCACTGGAAAATGCAAATTGCCTCTTGATTAAAATTAACCAACACACAGTAGTGCTTGCTATATATCGTCCTCCTGGTATGAGATGTACACAAATATTTCTAGAATCATTAAATAATTTATTAAAAACACTTTCTAGTTTCAAAAACATTATTCTAACTGGTGACATTAACATAGACATCATTGATTCGACTACGGACGCCAGAGCTGATGATTATCTAGCACTATTAGCGTCACACGGAATGTTGCCTGCCCATAATATCCCTACACATACAAGAACCTGTCTCGATCATTTCATAATTAAGTCAAGACTTCCTGCCAAATGCGTAGTTGCCCATACAACTGTAACTGACCACTATAGCGTAATTCTGAGTCTCAATCTACTGCAAAACAGACGTCAAACTAGAAAACTAAACACACGTATAAACTATGATTATTTAGACATTTTAATGAAGACTTTTAACATAGCTCCTATTTACTCCATGGACAAAGTAGATGATGCTACCACTGTTTTTCTAAAGAATCTTTCCTCTCTAATAAAAGACTGTACAAATGTCGTAAAGATCTCAAGGCGAAAAAGAATTATTAAACCTTGGATAACTCCAGGACTGGTGCGCTGCATGAGGAATCGCGACAAACTACACTTGAAATCTAAAAAATACCCTAATAATGAAGAAATTAAACTAACCTACACCAGATATCGCAACTTTTGCAATGACCTCTTAAAAAAAACTAAAACAGAATACGAAAAGGCAGAATTAGCAAAACACAATAACAACACAAAAAAGTTATGGGAAACAATAAAAAACATTACTCACACTAGGAAGCAAAATATTTCAGCTACCGACCTAATTGAACCCCTAGAGCCAATTGTATCGATTAATAAAATAAACTTGTTTTTTGCAAATGTGGGAGTTAAACTAGCGCAATCAACCAATCCATACTCCAGCTATTACAAAGCTGATAAAAATCCAACTCCATTCTCTTTTGGGCTACTACCTACAGATACATCTGAAATTCGATCAATCATCGCTACCCTTAAGTCTGACTGCGCAGTTGGACGAGATGATATACCAAGTATCCTGATAAAAAGGTATTCCAACATTCTTTCTGAACCCATAGCTTACATCTGCAATTTATCTATTTCCTCGGGTGTTTTTCCTGCGGAGTTCAAAAAGTCACTCATACACCCAATTCATAAGAGTGGTGACAGGGACTGTGTCGACAACTACCGCCCCATTTCAATTCTACCAACGCTTTCAAAAATTTTGGAAAAAATTGTTAATAAACAGTTAAATAAATACCTCGAGTCTAAGAATCTGTTATCCACAAATCAATTTGGCTTTCGTTCTGGCAGGTCAACTAGTGATGCTGTACATGAACTCACCGATACTATTGTCAGCAAACTTGATAACAAAAAAAAAGTTCTTGGTATATTCCTGGATATCGCCAAGGCATTCGACACGGTCTCTGCGCCGCTCTTGCTGGTAAAATTAGAAAATCTGGGAATTCGTAACACACAACTCAAATTTTTTGAAAGCTACCTTTATAATCGTGTCCAGTCAGTAAAAGTTGATAGTTGGGTGAGTGAGGACTGCGAGGTCACTATTGGGGTGCCGCAGGGAAGTATTCTTGGACCAACCCTTTTCCTGATCTTCATTAATGATCTTTGTCAATTGGACTTAGAAAACGGAAGAATAATTACCTTCGCAGATGATACGGCTCTCCTGTTCTTCGGAGATACTTGGGAAGAGGTTTATCGGTATGCGCAGAGCGGTTTTACACTGGTTTCCAACTGGCTAAAACAACACCACCTAACACTGAATGTTGCCAAGACTAAATACATTACTTTTCACCAAAGTCATTCCAACTACACTCACAATAACATGTATAACATTATAGCCCATTCGTGCATCTGTAACGCACCATGCTCATGTCCAATGTTACAAAAAGTAGATTATATAAAATATCTCGGTGTTCTTATTGATAAACATCTAACATTTAACAAACACATAGAACTGTTGTCTACCAGAATCAGGAAGCTAATGTACATTTTTAAAAATTTACGACATGTAGCCGATGAAAATGTGATAAAAATGACTTATCTGGCTCTCTGTCAATCACTACTATCGTACTGTATTTCTTCATGGGGTGGAGCCGCAAAAACTTACATGTTAAGATTGGAAAGGGCTCAGCGTGCAGTGTTGAAAGTAGCATATAATCTTCCTTTTTTTCATCCAACCGCTGAACTATACGCTAAGACTAAGGTACTTTCAGTGAGACAACTGTTCATTCTACACATAATCTTACGTAAACACTCCTTTCTCATTTATGATCCGCTAATAAATTCTCACAAGCGCAATAAATCCAAGGTATGCAGTAAAAAAATTTTTAAAACGAACCTGTCGCACCGTTTCTTCTGCTTTCTTGGTGATTACTTATATAATAAGATTAACTCGATTTTGCCTATTTATGCAATGACGAGGTTAAAGTGTAGGGTAGAATTAACACAATGGCTTCTCAGACGTAATTATGAAGACACAGAGATGCTCCTGGTTGTAACAAAATAGTAAAAATAATAGATTCAAAACACCCACAAACTCACACATATACAATCACACATACACACACGCACAAACACACAATATACACACAATAGCTATTTTTTTATCTTTGTTTATTATTATTAATTGTTCCTTCCTAAATTATTTAAACTACTATATTATGTATTGGTAAAAGATCGCTACTACGAGTATGTAACAAAATGTTATCCTACGGGGGGCCTGGTAATCTGTGTGACAGGGATACCTAGTACGGATACCAGTCTCCCACAAAGGAGTTTTGAAGTACTAGTATTTTTTACTTATTTTTATCTAATTTTATTGATAAGAAACCTTTGTGGAAGAGAAAATAAATGTTATTATTATTATTATTATTATTATTATTATTATTATCTTTCACCAACAGAACACGACATTAAAATGACAGCGTTCGAGCTGTCTTGTTCTGTGAGTGGTTGGTCTTCTGTAAGAAGACTGTGCCTTGAAACATAACACGGAATTGTGTCAACACGAACAAAAATATTATCACAATTAGCGCATTATGCTTCACGTTCATAATTAACCGGTTTGAATAACTGCAGAGATCTTTGTAGTTATCCACCTCTAAGTTACAAGAGGTTAACAAACTTACCCCTGGAATGTTATATTCATAACACATAGGTGTTTGACAGTCCACTGTATCTGTTACACTTCGTACTTCTAAAGAGTAGTCCCTTGCAGGCGGTCCTAGAACAAAACAAAAATACATTCATCATCAACAGCCTTTAACAGTCCACTGCTGGACATAGGCCTCTCCTTAGAAAGGAGGGTTTGGCCTACTATACCACGCTAGCCAGACGGGTTGGTATAGGGTTGGTTTCAAGTATTCCTTCTCTTAAAAATACATTAAAAAGTACTTAAAAATGTTCATAAAATTAAAATTTACTTTACAGAGTGAATTTGATCCCTATTTAACATTACGGTGACTTTGAAACTTAGGTATTAGGGCTAAGTCAAGGTCCAATATATCATATTTCAATGTTGCGAGTAGGTACATTGTATGATTTTAATTTGATTTTGATTTGATTAAAAGAGGCTTAACTAAACTCTTTCCACGTGACCATATTTCTTTAACGAGTGGAAACACCCACGGGCCTACACTTCACCGGGTTTGCGGCGGGGTGGTGTGTCGGAATCGGACCGACTAAGACCACAAGGTGTGCCACTCTGCGCTTGAGATAGAAGGTAATCGGGAATACTTGGTATCACTATCTAAAGAATTATCCATCATGGCTATTTTACGCAATAAAAACGCATACAAAAACTATACCTACATTCGAGAGAAACAAAACAAAAATTGAGTAAAATCACATTACAAATCTGAGAAAGTAATATTTAGATATCATTAGCTTCTAGAAAATAATTAATGTTAATATAATATTAAAGAGTCTTTAGGCAAGGCCGTAATAAAATTGACGTTAATATATGATATTGTATCATACATACGAGTATAATTGCTGCCGTATTCTCGTACATTCAAATGCGTTTGTGTAAGTTATTTTTTTTGTATTAGATGCAAGTTAAAATATGTTACAATGTTGTCATCGAACATTGAACAAATATGGGCCAAACAAGGATTTTTTTTAATTACGTAAAGCGTGATGACCCGCTCTTGTTTATTGATTTAATTGTATATTTCCTTAAAGTTAAGGTAATTTAGTTATATCTAACGGATGGGAAGCCAAAAAATTAAAGGCAGAAATGTATTATTACTACGAACATACATAAGAACAGCGGGCAGATAAAAAAAATCGTTATTCAACAAACATGTGGAGCGCATACAAACTTAAGCTTCGCTTTCCACCTTAATCTGCGTATTAGATTAGATCCTGTGTTTATATACTACTAGCTGTCCCGGCAGACGTCGTCCTGCCCTTAAAAGATTCCCATAAAAAAGTCATCCCCTATTTTCTAAAAAAAGATTTTCCCGCTTTTCTGTTGAAATTTTCCTGAATTTTCTTTGCTATAAACCTCACGGAGCCCGAGACCTTTCCAACGAATGCAAAACCGTGGAAATCAGTTCGTGCGTTCTGGAGTTATAGCGTCAGGAAGGAAAATCCGACTTATTTTTATATAGTAGATATATACATATTTCACTACGGAATACTCCACAGACTATATGTCCTCAACAGCTGCGAAACATGCTACCATGAAGGCTATTAAACCTGATGATGGGGCCCAAGAATATACGCAGATGATAAGCAATGATGAATATACGCGATAAATCTTTGGTAAACTATGTTATAATATTATTGTTATAATTAATTATATACAAATAAATCTGTTGTTACATCATCAATATAGTGCCTTAATATAACGAGATATAAACCAGTGTAAACCCAATGGAAACATGAATGTAATAGTAGTTGGTATTACCATTATACACATTGGAAATTGAACAGATTGAGTGATACATTGACAGCATTAGTAATAGATAATGGATTAGGAACCGATGTCAAGAAAACACGATACGTGTATCTATTGATACTAATTATGATATATTTTATGAAAAAACTAATACCTAATGTTATTCTATTCATAAAATCGCTGGGATTACTTTCTATTCAGACAAATTTACCTTTAGGATTATAAAATCTAGTCCTTTTGTTTAAATATTTACATTCTCAATGGATTGGTTGATTTATGAGAAAGATTATATAAAAAAATATATGAGAAACCTTTTAAACGCTTAGACATTGACATTGCTTAGATTTTAAGCTTTCTTAGAAAAAGTGAAAATCAACTAAATTTCCTGTTTACTCCATGATTATTAAGTCATTTAAACAAAAACCTTAATGTTAAGAGACAGCGGTGACAACAAGAAATATATTTTTAAATAACAAATGAGACAGCTGTTATGCTGGTGACACTTCAAAAATATAACATTTTACAGGCAGATATACTTATTGTTTACCTTTTTGTTCTAAATATTTTATTTACTTTCTACTTTGTATAATAGAAATAAGTATAAAATATTCATTTCTACTGTTGATCGTATAGCTTTTGGTTCTGCCGTTTCTTTCGGCAGATGGTAAAACGTGGTAACATATTTTTTAAACTATGGTATAGCTTTTATTGCGGGCTTTGAGCGCGTGGACCGAATCAAGAAATTCCGTAACGAAAAACCTAACACCCTAAAAAAGGATAGAAAATAGGATTGTAACTGCAGTGCGACAAGGATGTCGCGGCTCCGTGCTCTATAGGCAGATTAGCGCATGCGTGCTGCCGCCACCGGCCTTTATCCGTTGCCTTGACAACACAGTCATTCTAGATTCTTGTTCCTTGCTTTTCTATAATCCTATTGTAAAAAACTAATTACAAAATGCAGTAGCTTTACCGCGGCAGTCCCCGAGTGTCACACGACTTTTTTGTTTCTTTTGCTTTTTAAAAAAGTCTCCTCCCGCATTATTGATATAGATCTTGTGTCGCGGGGAAATCTACAGACACAAAGAAGAATCAGAACAACATGTTGTCCTATAACATGTTTTCCCATGTGAGCTAACTGAGTTAGCTGAGCTAAATGTAGTGGGTTCAAATCGTGCACTAAGATACTGCAAACTAAGCCATTAGGACTGCAGGCCATCCATGCAGTCGTACTAGGGGTGTGATTTACTAATAATTATAGGTGTCTAATAATAATTGTAACTGCCAACTAAATAGTTGAAGGCGTTAGAACGAGTTATTAATGCATGAAAAATAATTAAAGCTCCTCTCCAAGATCCAGACGTTTCGTTTTAGAACCTTTTTCCGCCTTACCTAATTGATTCACACGTTCCCGAAGCTGGTAAAAAGAAGATATTATTTTTCAATGATTTTACGTATTTTTTCAACGATTTGACGGACACTATTTAACTACTGGCTTTTTCTTCGTTTGCAATTGTTTTTCTATTTATTAGGCCGCTGCATACGTGACGGGATTTAACACGGACGGAACGGGACGGGAAGTTTTGCAAACATCGTTACATACAAAATGTATAAGGAAATGCATACTTCACGGAGACACGGACGGAGCGGAACGTGGCACGCAATAGCAATTAAAGCCAATTCTTGAAATGAACAATACATCTTTCCTTGTTCACAACACTTACACTTTAGATCCGACTCACAGTCACGGTGCGTATGCATTTAAATCACGTTCCCGTTTAAAACGAGGCAACCACGTCCACGCCCCGTCCGTGTTAAATCCCGTCACGTATGCAGCGGCCTTTAAACGGCTACACCAAATGTATAATTTGTTCAAATTGTTTAATTTATAATATATTTTTAATTAAACAACTACTTTTTAATGTTAGTTACTACTCTTTCTTTTTAGTGTGCCATAGTTCATGACTGGAACCCTAATGGTTTTGTCATGTCCGTCCTTCGTCGACTTCTGTCTAAAAGATTGTTGTTAGAAAGATAAAACTTTGCATGAATATGTAAATAAAATATTTCGGACATCTTAAACACAACATCATCTAGTCCCAAACTAAGCAGAGCTTGTAATATGGGTACTAAACAACTGATATAAATACATAAACATAATTTTCTTTTGTAAATACATACATATTATACATAGAAAACACACAGACTGCGAAACAATTATACACAATTTTAACTGCGAAATATTTGTGGATCACACAAATATTTGGTCCAACCCGGGAATCGAACCCGAGACCTCTTGATCAGCAGTACTACGCTAACCACTAGACCAACAAGGCAGTCAAATATGTGTTTTTAATACGTCGAGAAAGTGCTAAAATAAAATGGACATAAATATTTTTATTTTGGGGTATCTCGCCTACACGTAAAGTAGGCAGGATTAGATAGGACTTGTAAAACACTGTGAGGTTACTAAAACAATTTTTTGAGTTATGTATCCGTTTGCTAGTTACTCAACTTTAAAGTACATTCTTTCGCAAAAACACCCCCCCCCCCCCTACTAAAAGCTAGACTGACTCAAAAAAACTAAAAAAAAATCATGATAGTAGTTCATTAAATATGGAGTTTTAAATACAACTAAACTGGCTTGCTACCTTTTAAAGATCTTAAAGGAGTTATAGGGGCCTATCTTGTAAAATGCACTCACTTGGAAAACTTCGCACAAAAATTAAAGAAATAATTAGTAAACATTACAATTATGTATGCGTGGCCAGACACGCACTTGATCGATTTTTTCTTCTAAAACATCATCTAACATGATTATTAAAAAGTTTTAAATAGGACATAGATGGCAATTAATTTCGAAGGTATCTGTCATTTGGAATCTGATGGTGAATAATAGCAAATTATAACAAATCACACATAAAATATGCCTATTTCATTCCAATACTACATTCATATGGACTTACTATATTGAGATAGATTATATCGATGTATTTGTAGTGATCTATGTAAATGTGCTATTTAAAAATATATAAAAAAAAAATACCAAAAGGCGGAATCCATGAGACGTTGAAGTTGAGTTCATGGTCGGAGTTCTGTAATGGGAGCGGGTAGACAGCGAGCCCTCGTGGAAGACCTGCATGTTTCACAGGATAGTGTCGGTCTGGAGGTTTCGAATCATCACCCTGTTAAAATGATAACAAAATGGTTAATGATAGAGTAAAAATAAAATAGCACATAAAATTTAAGTACATGTCAATCCTGTGAACCGCCTCAATTTTGTAGTCACTTGCCTGCGCTTGGGATTATATACTTTATTTTTCATAACATTACCAAAAGCGTAGGGTTTAAAGTTTATCAAATAAGTTCTGTAGAGGAGACCTGAGCCCAGCAGTGGGACGTTATGGGTTGTTGATGAAATAAGTTCTGGCCTTATCTACAAATTTAGCAAAATAAGACTAGTATAGCCTGCGGGCCAGGTACTGGAAAGTACCTACCCAAAACGAGATTTTTCCCTTTCCATTAAATAGATATTTTTTTAAATCTCAATGACAAACAAGCTTAAGAAAGAAATGTAAACACAGAACAGTCAAGCATGAATAAATATTGAAATCGTAACGTAAATGTATCGAGTCCACGAGACTATAACGGAGTAGGTACTACGATAGGTGGAACGGAGTACTACGAAGCACTATCGTCAGGATCTCGAGACCTCGATACCAATACGTTAGCTACGTCATCGTATTGAATGAACTAAACATTCGAAAACGTAATGAACTAGTGAACTTTTCTGTAAAATTACTTATTTACTGTTAATTAAAACAAAACATGGTTAATTAAATAAAAAAAAACTTAAGCTATGACAGATTAAAAAATGCAGTATATTTGGCGAATATAATAATTATTGACAAGTTATCAATGATTTATTTCTTTATTGTACACATATTTAAAAAAATAAATAATTAAAGTAACAAATTATAGGTATATACGTAACAATCGGCGGCAATTATATCGAGTATTGGTAATGACAAATAGTAAAATCCTTCACTGACTTTTTTTAAGCAGGTAAGACTTTAGATTGACGGATTGTCTTGGGCAACCTGTTCCATTGTCTTACAGCGTGCACTGCAAAGGATTTATTAGCTAACTGGGTGGAATGTTTAAGCATTTTTAGTTTTAAATTCTCTTATGACCTCAGATCTCTTCAGCGAGTATTATGTAGAAACTGAAAGCGATCATTAAAATTAGAGGGTGTGTGAGAAGCGAATAGAATAGAATAATGTATAACAGAGATAGAATATGAACATTCCGGCAAAAGCGTATTGGTAGCTACTTGAGTTTGGAAATATTCGGAGATATGGTCAATGGTTATATTTGTGTATAGAAATGGGCGGAGCATGTAGCAATATGACAGAACGGGATGTGGACAAAAAGCGTTACAGTCTGGAAAGGCCCAAGAGGTACGAAGCATACAGGTATACCAAACATGAGATAACCAGACGACATAGTAAGGGTAGCGGGACAGGAGTGGATGCAGGTCGCTCAAGACCGGGAAGAATGGGATCAATTGGAGGAGGCCTTTACCCGAGGAAGGGTCCTTATTTTCAAATACATTTTTTTATGTTTAAAATGTTGAAAAACATGCTGTTTTTTAATCCAATCCAAGTTATTTTCTGGTAATACATTTAGTTAAATATGTTTTCTCAATATAAAGTTAAAAAAATTACTAATAACTTAATTAGAATAACCAGTAAACCCGTAACAATATAATTATTTTCAAGTTTTCATTTGTCACCACTTACGTTAACATTGAAACCTCAAATAAATTCACACAAACATTTTCCTCAATACTCGTATTAGACGTGTAAACTGGCGTTAAAACGACTTTTAGGTAAATACGAGTAAATTATCAACTAACAACAATGTAATGCTTATATGCTTGTTTAGTTTCAACTATAGTGTTATTTATTTTAATCGAAATGTTAGGAGCAATTTCAATAAATTTTCATTAAATATTATGAATTTTGTACTTATTTTTGCCTGCTTACTTAAAAGTAGACCGATATTTTACTACCAGCTATATCCGATATAGCTGGTTACTAGGTTTAGTAACCTATATGTTTTTTCTCAGACTAGATATCTGTGTACCTTTCATTTTAATCGGTTCCGTAGTTAGGGCATGAAAGACAGGCTAACAGACAGACAGAGTTACTTTCATCATCATCATCAACAGCCTTTAACAGTCCACTGCTGGACATAGGCCTCTGCTTAGAAAGGAGGTTTTGGCTTACTATACCACGCTGGCCAGACGGGTTGGTGTGTTTCAAGTTTTCCTTCTCTTGGCAGTGATGTTAGCTGCTTATTTGTTCCTTTAGTCGCCTCTTACGACACCCATGGAATGAATAGGGGTGGTGACACTTTGTATTCTTAGTCCGTCACTATACTACTTTACCATATTAACGTTACTTTCATATTTATAATATTAGTAAAGATTTCGACCAAAACACGTTTCTTTATTGCAATTTCTGTCAATTACTTTCAACACAACTGTTTGTTTTAGATGAATCTAAGTAACTTCACTTAGAAGCAAAAATATTGCGCAATATATGTGTGCCCTTTTTATATAATAAATAAAAAAATTAAATGATATTAGGTAAAAGCAATGAATTCTCACTACAATGACGGCGGACGACAATACAAACGATTTCAAGCTGAATAGACTTTTAATAAAGGACAGTTAGGGATGATACAAATAGGTACTTTTTGTAAGAGACATGAAGTATTTCGGAGAAATAAATTGAACAATATTTTTAACAGAAAGCAGTATTTTATTTTTTGAAGTTTTAAAAACATATTTTTTGGCATTTTTTACGTAACTTAACAATTTATTATCATCTACAATTTCATACAAAATAAATAAGCATATTTATGTATTTTGTATATTTATTATAGAACGGTAAAAAGTATTCAAAATACTGTGTTTACACTATGGTTGGGTACCCTAGATATGGAAGTGAGTTTACTGTAATCTAAGACAGAATCAGAGTTTTTAAATATGATTAAAATTCACTAAAAGCAGAAAATCATAGGTATCTGTTAGTCTATCAAATTAAACTGTGTAATACAAAACTTGTATCGAGTTAACAAAAACAGAAATTCGGTTTTCGTTAAAACTTTTGTCATATCGTTTAACATTTTCCTCGACAGTAACTGTTGAGGCTAATGGACTAATTGATTCAAAATCAATCATTTTATCAGAATTCGTCACTTCTTTTTTTTTATAGTTGAACCTGCCAAAGTGACTCTACTCTGCCTGATGGAAAGCATGAGTAGAATCCAGGAGTAGGGGTCACCATGCTTATTGTGAGGATGCCCATCAGAACGACATTCTCACGACTTGTTATTAACCTTTTCTATTGTACGGATTTCAACGAAATAGTACGTAAGTATTAAACGACATTAATAATGCAAACACTAGCGGCCCGAGTAGGCTTTACATGAAAGTCTTTGAATTTACTCATTTAAATCTTTGTCTTGATTAATTCTATTTATTGAGTAAAACTACATCCAAATCCATTGAGAAGTATAAAAGGTCTAAACGAACAGAGCGGAGGAGATTTATAAATGAATATTTAAATAAATATTCATCTAGTCCCAAACTAAGCAGAGATTGTATTATGGGTACTAAATAGCTGATATAAATACCAACTTTTTTTTGTAAATACATACATATTATACATAGAAAAACAACCAGACTCCGAAATAAATATTTGTGGATCACACAAATATTTGATATGACCTGGGAATCGAACCCGAGACTTCTTGATCAGCAGCCGCATGCGCTAACAACTAGACCAACAAAGCAGTAAAGAAGTAATTAGTACCTATACGACGATTTGTCGATTGTCTTACATGAATTGCTTATAATATTATCTCTACTAAGGATGTCGTTGTCTAATGTTATTGGTTTCATGATTGATCGGAGAGAACAAAGTTAATGACTCTGAACCTTATTAAACCGACTTAACCATTTAATAACCAGTAATGTACTTATAAAATTCAAAAGCAAAACAATGATTCAAACAAATCAGATGTTTCATTATTGTATTTCATGGTTTGGAACGAATATTTACAAAAAGAACAAGTACTCACAATAAAACATTCATCATCATCTCATCATCATCAGCCTATCGCAGTCTACTGCTGGACATGGGCCTCTCCCATTGCATACCACTTTGAATAAAAATTTAATACATAAATATTTCGGACATCTGACACACAATATCATCTAATCCGAAGCTAAGCAAAGTTAAACATAGTAATACGGGTACTAGACAACTGCTATAAATACATATTAAGTACTTTTTTTTGTAAATAGGAACCGAGGTATCCCATGAACTTACAAATGACAATCAAATATTGACATGGGTAGATTCGACATCACTTTTCTTTCCTCCTAATATATTTATAGAATTAAATGTGGTTTACGTCGAAAATGTACTTTTTTGTTTTCAGATGATTGGTTTTATGTAGGTATGTTACACGATACAATTAATTATCTCACAAATTTTACACCTTCCAAGAATTTAATTACTGTGGTTTAATATAACAATCTATTTTGGTTTCATTACCTCTTGAATAATGTGAATTGAGATCAAAGTATTAAGATTAAGTAAGTGATTAATTGGTACCTTGTTTAAACTAAAACACACTGAATGAAACAAAAAACTAACTCTAATCAAAGATAACAAACAGTTTCACAATAACCGGTAAATAGCTTAAGTATAAAAACAAACAAAATCACATATGTATCCTAATTAATATCGGCAATACGAAAGCCAAAATGTTTACATAGAATTCCGTTCATAGAATAAAAAGAAACACTGTGTGTTTCCAGATTACCTAAATTGATTGATCAAATAAACACTATCGCTAGAGAAGTGGAGAGAAGAAGAAATTAAAAGAATGAATAATTTAATCGCCATTAAAGGTCGCGAGTTCCACTACCATTTGATGCAACATTACTTAAATGGATTAATTTCTATGTCATAAATAATTGCAATAGTCTGTTGCTGGACATAACCCTCTTCTTAGAAAGTTCTTCTTTTCACCTACCCTAATGGCCAGACTGCTTATTAAATATAGAATTTCTTATCCATTTTTATATTGTGCCTATTGTTCTGTACAGCTTTACTGTCTCATTATCTTTTATACTACACCTGATCGGAACAGTAGTCAATATTCCCTGAAAAGAGAACGTTAGTCTTTTCCTTGACCTGAATAAGCGGGAGGAAAAAATGTATGAAAATCCATTTCTAACGTGTTTTAGCGGGATAGTTGTATGAATTTTCATTCTTAAGTGTTATCTTATCAATGGCGCGCGCCTGCCCAAGGAGTTTTCATATAATTTAACTATGGAATCTCCGTGCCACTGACATCATTTTGTGAAGAATAAAAAAAACAAAAGAAGAGCGAATTATTGGTCAAATTCTAAGCTAAATGGTGTCTTACGTGGTGTCTTACGTTTTGATTTTATTTTAAAAATACTTTAAATGTTCCTAATAGGTGTAGTATAAAGCACTGTGTAGCACTCGCGTGAAAGTCCCATTCCTACCTCGGGTGTATTGTGGCCCTAGGCTGCGCCTTCGGGCCACAAACTGCTCCCTCGCTAGTAATCGGTCCCTTTCCTCCCTCGGTGAACAATGTGCTATTATGATCTCCACTGGACAAAGAATTGTAATTATACTCCGTATTCGTAACGAGTCACCAAAGGAACATTTTGTCTATGGCATTGGTGACATTAAAATGGCGCAATTTATTATTTGCAGCGCTAGAGTTGCGCTATTTTCAGCTCGAGTGGGCTAGCTCGACCGGGGCGGTACTACCCTTTTTTTGTGCCGAAATCCCCACGGATACCACCAGTTGGTGGCTATGTCTCATGACATTCTGTCGGCGTGTGGAGCGCCATGTCCGTAGTCTGGCCATCGCAGTGGTGCACTCACGCGTTGGCTCCTTACGGATCAGACACAGGTGATCACCGAAACATCCTTTTCCAGTGATCACTTGTGTCAGCCGATATGAGAGGGTCCCGTGACGCCTCTCGAGCCAATTCTTCATAACAGGTCTTACGATCAATAACGACACAGAAGACCACCCTAAAATGGCAGCATTCGAGATGTCGTATTTTGTTGGTACCTCCAAATAAAACAGGTGAGACTGAAAGCACAATGATGGAAAGGCATCAAGTTATGAATGAATTGCTGAGATTGCTTTTTTCCGTCGTGGTAGTATAATCTTCCCATATGTGCCTCTTCATGGCTCTACTACGGTAAACACGCAAGGCAGTTCCCTCAATTAATCCCATTTGTTTACTTCGTTATTAGATATCTAAGATATGCTTTAAACATCATCTTGACTTCATATGGTTATTTCAATTCCGCAAAATACTTTTTCTTAAGATTCACATGAGAACCTTGAACAACCGCAATAAAAATTCTCAAAAAAAAAGTATCAGCATTTAAGCTAATTGACTAAGAAGTTATTTTATTGAAGTAATTTTATAGAAAAATAAAAGATAATAAATGATACGATAGAGAATAGTGGCGTACTCATTATATTGTTCTTATTTCGAGCAACTAAAGCATTTAGTGGTCAGCTAACGACAGTGTTCGATTAACAAGTCCTTGAATTATGACGTATTTACAAAGTTATTGTTCAACTTACACTTAGAATTGCTTAGTTACTGTAAATAGGTACTATACTATGACGTTATAGTTCACTATAAAATTTTGACATCATAGCTAAAAGTATCATAATAGCACTTTGTTCGCATATCTTCAAACGAGGGCTGCCATCTCTAAAATTTGGAAGATTTGGAGATGTTAACAATCCAATTTTAGCCTATTATTGAAGACGTGGCAGACAGGCCTCATGTCACACACCCAATGAAAAGATCAATTTATTCCGAACGAAATTTCCTGATCGCATAATTTCAAGAAATTCAGCGGTTAAGTGGCCAGTCAGATCGTGTGATTTAATACTACTGGATTATTGATTGCAGCCTAAAAACTCAAAATCTTAAAAGAAAAAATGAAATAGACCCGCCATTTTGCCAAAAAGTGATTAAAAATCTTGATGAAAGAATCGACATCTGTCAGCGTGCTCGTAATGGACATATGTCAGATATTATTCTTCATTCATAATTGCGAGACTTTTCTCTTCGTAATACAATAAAAAATCTTCTTCTAACCGCCAACCGAATGAACAATAATCTTTCTATAGAAAACCAAATACCTAATCGGTCATAAATGTGCATAATACTAAATATTATAAAATTGACACCGCTCTATAACTATTAAAATTCCAAGAATAAAACTTCCTCCCATGATAATAGGCATATCACACTGTTACATTCTAAATAATAAATTGAAGAAAGAAATATAAAAGAAGTTGAGAAGTAAAAAGCACTTAACACTTAACTTTGTTGGAAACAAATAAAACACTCATTATTAAACTATCTTCTGTTGTTGTTTAAAACATAATTTTGGGATATCTATTAGGTGCTAAAAGCTAACGTCATAGTACTATATCTACCTACACAATCTTCATAATAAGCTGTTATCTCCTACTTCGAATGTCTAATCAGCGTTGTTTAATATTCCGTAACATGTGATTTGTATATAATCCAGAGAATGAAATACGCTATTGGGCGCTACTAGCAGCTACTAAAGCCAATCAGATAAGAATGATCGACGGATTTTGATATTTTCACACACTTTGTAGATACGCATTTTTAGGTTTCAGTAGCTAAATGGCAAAAAACGGAACACTTATAGATTCGTCAGGTCTCTCTGTCCGTCGGGCTGTATGTCACAGCCACTTTTTTCCGAAACTTTTAGAACTATACTGTTGAAACTGGGTAAGTAGATGTATTCTCTGAACTGCATTAATATTTTCACATAAAAACAGAAAAAAAGCAATCAATTTTGGTTTTGGTTCCGCATATTTAGAACTAAAACTCATTTTTTTTTATCATCAAACCCATACGTGTGGGTTATCTATGGATAGGTCTTCAAAAATTATATGGAGGTTTCTAATATCACTTTTTTTTAAATTAAATAGTTTGCGCGAGAAGCACTTCCAAAGTGGCAAAATGTGTGTAACTTCTGTAACTTCTAAAATAAGTATGAAACGAAAAAAATATGACATTACTATGCAAACTTCCACTGAAAATTGTTTTGATCGAGATCTAGTGAGCAGTTTTTTTTAATACGTCATAAACTATTAATAAAACATCGATCAAAGTTACAACAATAACAAGAACTTTTTATTTCCTACTAGTCTTTAAGTATTTTAAGCTAAGCCGTTCGCTCGTCCGTGTGAAGGCGAATTTAGAATTCAAAGTGTCCCCTCCCCTATTTTAATCCTACGAGTGTCGTAAGAAGAGACTAAGGCAACAAACCAGGCAATACAACATCAGTACAAAAAGAAGGAAAACTAGAAAACAAAATAAATGTTTATTAGTTGTAACAACCCGTCTGGCCAGCATGGTACTGTATGTGCTATGAAATGCTTTCGAAGTAGAAGACTAAGGTGCTGGACATAAATAAGCTTCTATAAGAAATTACATTATTAATCTTTAAAAGCTTTTTCTTATATGATGTGATGCTTAAAGACTTTGAATGTATAAAATTATGTAAATTTTTAAATTTGTTAAAATGAAAGTTGTTTGTTGTTTTAAATTGTTATTGATGACTATTTTAAAAAACGAACTGAAAATTTGATGTGCATTTCAGAATTCACTTACCAAGAAGATAAATACAATTATAACCACTAGGTATATATGTATTAATATATATAAGAGTATATGTTTTTGATCTCGGCAAACAACATTGTCTTAGAAAAATATTTATGGCCATTTTACTTTACGAATATCAAAATTTTCATATTTTTTTTGTATTGTGATTCGATCGTGGGTACCTCAAAATGTTATTTCTATTTTATAGGCAGCTGTATACAGAACGTCCTAAGAAAATATTTACTTTTTAAACCAGAACCCAATTTCGTTAGTTCGTCCGTAAATTGTTGAGTCGTACAGTTAAAACAAATTGTACCACACAAATAATCAACATTTGTTTGTAATATTAAATGATCTACGATATGCATATTAATGTACATTCAACACTTACTACATCAAAATAGCAATGTGTTTATTTGTTTAACTGTCTGTCTGTTTGTTCCGGTTAATCTCTAGAATGGCTGGACCGATTTTGACGATACTTTTCAATGGTAGGTAGCTGATGTTACAAGGAGTAGGTAACAGACTACATTTATTCTATAAAAAGGGTTACGTCGAAACAAATTGAAAACCACAGTGAACTATGTAACAAACATCGCGGAGCGCAACTGGTATACAATAATCTTTTAAACATAATTTTTACTGACGAGTTCTTATGATCTATTTAAGGCATAACTAATTGAGAAAACAATGTTTTACGAGAAACATACTAAACAAAACAAACAGAATGAATCGAATTTTAAAGAAATTACTCAAACAATTACCAATAACAATGACTTTTTTTCATTCATTACAATTCTGATATTTCTATATATCCATGTACGAGTATCATGTGTGTACATGATAATGACTGCCAATCTAACACACATTGGTGGCAGCTTTTGGATAATGCGATAACCACGTGTACAGCTGCCTCGTCGCGACACTGGCTCGGCCTAAATTGGGCAAAAGTCGCCCAAGGGCGGAGGCAGTGTCGATCAGCTTCGAAGCAAGCTGTCGGAAGTGCTCGTCGAAGAGCCACCTGCCGTCAAGGGTCAGGCCCAGATACTTCAACTGGGCCCGGGCCGGTACGAGGACCGAGTTAACCTCAATGGAGGCGTTGGAGGGAGGCCCACGACGGGGCCCATGGCACAAAAGGGCCTCCGTCTTTTCTAGGGCAACCCGTAGGTCCAGTGCTTCAATGCGCCCGACAACCAGGGAGAGTCCTATGGTGACCAGGCGCGCTGTCGATTCGAAGGTCGCCCCCCGGACTTTTACAAGAGTGTCATCGGCGTAGCAAATTACGTCGAGACTGGGGGGGGGGGGGGAGACGCCCTCGCAGGACCCAGTCGTATCCCATGTTCCACAGGAGTGGTCCGAGGACAGACCCCTGTGGAACACCGCACGACGTGGCCCGACGTCTAAGGACTCCATCTCGGTCCTCGTACATGACGGTACGGACCTCTAGGAAGTCCGCCACTAGCAGTAGTCAGGTACTGTAGCACTCCGTGGTAGTGGAGTGCTGCCCTGATGCAGTTGAATGGCAGACTATTAAATGCGTTGGCGATGTACAACAACACGTCGCCTCAGCCCAGACGGTCGAGGGCTCGGGCCAGCACTCGGGCAGGTACCCCGTCTGGCCCAGGGGCGGTGGGGCGGTGATCTTGGATTGAATCCTTATGCTGACAAACCCTTTACCAATCTATCTCACCAATGTGATATGTAGGCCAAAACTTATTCTCATAAGAGGTTACGTCGAGGATTGGATCGTTAAAGACGAAGAAGACTTTTGAGTAGGCATTATAATGATGACAATGAAAACACAAAACTGGTTTAACTATTTACCATTATTAATACAATAAAATAAAAGTCATAGAACACTTTTTTTCACTTTTCAAACGTATTTATCTATAGATAGTATCTATCTGATATATATCCTTATAACTTACGTTAAGGCTGCTGCTAATTTGATCCTGGCGTCGCATGTGCATCCCAATTGCTATTCACTTCTCAGTTCAGATATTAAGTCAATTTCTTTGATACACATTAGAAACACCAAGCAATTAAAATCTCACGGATTATATTATCTACTTGCACGTTTTTGCCGCGCAAATCGTATTTGAGACTAACATTTTATTAACACAAAAAGTGTGCCAATAAATAAAATAATGGCGGGAAAACTAATGAAGAAATATACAAGAGTGAAAAAAATTGACGACGAACGAATTTGAATATGGAATTGCTCGAGTGTAAAGAGGTTTATTTATATTTTAATCTTGTGACCCAAATGAAGTAAATCGTTTTTTTTTTTAATTTACTGGCTTACTGGCCCTCTGGTGGTTTTTTTTTTAGTTCCATCTTTGCCTGACGTCACCATGTGAATGAAGATTTCAACTGTTCAGAGCCAAAATGATAGATTATTTACAATAGACAACAATTATGATTACTTAGAGGTGTGTAAATAGAGGAACTTAAACAAATTTTTGAAAAACTATGTTTTTTTTTAAAAAGATATTGAATTAATAATAAAAACTGAATGGTTTGTTTGTTTGATTAGTTGGTTTAAAGCACTAATCTCAGTTACTATTGGTTCGAATTGAGCAATAATTATAACATTGTATTGCTTATTTATAATTGAAGCCGACATACAGGCATATAGTACGACTAATAATATTTTACTTTTTGAAATCTTACACCAATAAAGTAATTCTAATTCACTAATGTAAGTCTAGCATCAAAGCAAAATTTATCTATACATATGTAGAATTTTATTTTCTTTTTGAGACTAAGCTGATTGGACCAAGAAAATCACATTATTTCTGACAGAAACGTCTTAAAAAAAATTAAAATTTTGGAAACACAAGATCTAGGAAAAATAAGGAAAATGAGAACGACAAAGATTGCAAGTGTCAACAACCTGCAATCTTAGTCGTTTTCATTTTCCTTATTTTTCCTAGATCGGACCGATAAGGATTTAGCAAACTTTTAAACATACAAGACATCATTCCCCTGAAAAAATATTTTCAAGATATAAAACTGAAATCAACAAAATTGTAAAAGTTAAAAATAAAGTAGCAAATTATTTAAACGTTTTAATGTCAGCATTGGAAATTCAACTAAAAAATATGGCTTTGTCCACTTGGATCCCCTACTAAAACCCCCTGGGGGATTTATTTGCAATTTTCATTTACACTGATCCCCGGGGATTATTTGGATTTAGATTCAATTTTGATCCCCCAGTGACGACAGACACAACTTCCACTTGGATCCCATATTTAAAATACTGTGGAATTTATTTTGATTTTTATCCATACTGATCCCCTAGATCTTCTTGGATTTTTTGTGCTTCTAGTGGTTCTTTTTGCTTACCAAGAGATCCAAGTGGACAAAGCCAAAAATATAATTTATGAAAGCTGAGTACCTTTTAATTTATTACGTTCGATCAACTTTTTATAAATGGAACAACTGTTTACAAATGGTTCCATTTGGCCAGTATTCAAAACGTAATTGTGATAGATTATAAAATATTATAATTTGATCAAAAAAATTAAAAACACCGATAGGGATAAATAATAAAAACTAATTTTACAAGCTTTTTTAACTTGCAATATTTATTTGTACCTAACTATCTTTGTTTTGGTGGAATCTTGCAGCTCAATTTCGAAGCACATAATATCAACCGATTACGCTGAAATTTCGCAGACACAGCGAAGCTAGTCTAAAGAAAAATAGCCTTATTTACTACTAATATCATCAGCTAACTGCCAGTAAAAGTCCCGTCATAATCGTTTCAGCAGTTCGAGAGATCAGCCGGAACAAAAGGACTGTATATACTTTCACATGATTTTAGTAAAAAAATGTTAGTTTGATATTAGATACAGATATTAATTGATTTATTTGTATAGATTATGTAATGTCTGCCATGTATATTGTTTTAATATGGTGTTGCTCCTTCTGTGAATCAGACACAAAACATTCGGTACACAGGCAACAGTTAATTAATCAAACGCAAAAATATTAAATAACAAAACAAATATGATAACGCAATCTGATAGTAATCATTACAGTTATCAATTTTATTATATTAGTACGTTCTAGTACGTTACACAAGTCTCGCATTCGTTAATGTACTCCTGTGTCTTATCCTTATGCATGGTGTGAGAATGTCCATGACATCACAGACAAAATGCAGAAGAATCGCCTGCGCTGGTATGAACACGTTTTACGGCAACCGCCTGGCTATGTAGGTAACAAGTAACGAATGTCTGGCCATGCCACCCCGGCCGGGGCCCGGTAGAAGGGGGCAGACCCAAGAAGTGTTGATTTGACGTCGTAATGGATGACATACACGAGTAGGAGAAAGAGCCAACACCGGGCTCCAAAGTGCAAGCTTTGGAAGCAACCAGGAAGAACATTAGCAGGACGATGATGATGCATAGTACCTAATGAATGAGTTACCTTATACGGAATAAAATCTCAGTATCATTTGAATCTGAGATTAAACTACGCAAGACAACATCAATGCAAAGAGAAGGAAAACTTGAAACCAACCCTATACCAACCCGTCTGGCAGCGTGGTATAGTAGGCCAATACCTCCTTTCTAAGGAGAGGCCTATGTCCAGCAGTGGACTGTTACAGGCTGTTGATGATGATGATGGTGATGATGATCATTTGAATCATAACATCTAATCTGTTGTATTTAAAGTTCTAGACCTCTCTCCATTCGTCAACCTGTGATCCCTATAAATAAATAAATAATCAAATATTTCGGACATCTTACACACAACGTCATCTAGTCCCAAACTAAGCAGAGCTTAAATACGAGTGTATATTATTATGTCTTAACTAGCTGAATTCCTTTGCTGTGTTGCTGCAAAAATTGTGCTGTTCCCAAATTAGTAGGGTTAGGAAAAAGCAAGAAGTTATGAAAATCAATTTCGATGAAACCCTTTTTGTGATAAAAACCAAATGATAAGTTCGAAGTGCCGTTTGTGGAATAAATAATGTAACTGCCATAATACTACTATTTCTTTTTAAATCTGCGATCAGTCCCAGCAACAATAAGCATATGAGCTGAAAGGAGAGAACGTTTTGGGTAGTTTGGGCCACTGCTACAAACTTCCCTTACCGCAATAGCACCGCACCGCAAATGTTCCTTATGATGCTATTTTGCATTCTTTCTAGGCAAAGAATATTTGATTTGCTAGCTGACGACCAGAGCTGGATACCATAAGTCCATGGTTTGACGATCGAGCAATAAACTCTGAGTTTTTTGCTCAGAGAGAGGGTAAAACTACTATAAAAATATTTATGAATTCATATCCCTAACTGTATTGAATATCTACCGTATTTAATGGACATAAGGTTTTTTTTATATAACCGCATACACAATTTTACTACTAGTTGCTTAAATATTAGGAGCGTTCTCTATTTGTCTATTCTTAACCTTACACTTTCCGAGATCATCATCTTCCTAGCCTTTACTCCCAAGTTAATTGGGGTCGGCTACTAGTTTAACCGGTTTTACCTGAATTTCAGTTTTTCCACAGAGCGACTGGCATCGGACCTCCTTAACTGAAATTCGAAGATTGAACTAGTTGTCAGTATATTTGAGGGCACTGACTTCCCAATAGCGATTATCATAGATGGTGATGAGAACCGGGACCGACGGCTTAACGTGCTCTCCGAGGCACGGACGTGAATCACCGCCAAACTTCAAGACTCCGGGCTGTTATTATGAATTTCCTGTAAGAAAAACAACAACAACACTTTTTTTGGCCCGACCCAGGATTTGAACCCGATTAGCCTTGATTAGCAGTCGCATACGCGAACCACTAGACCAACGAGGCACACTTTCCGAGATAATTGATTAAAATCTAATAATCCGCCGCCGGTTGCCTCTAAGGATCGAAAATAAAATACCAGAATTTATTTTGTTTTTAGGGTTCCGTTGCCAAATGGCAAAAAACGGAACCCTTATAGATTCGTCATGTCTGTCTGGCTGTCTGTCTGTCCATCCGTATATCACAGCCACTTTTTTCCGAAACCATAAGAGCTATACTGCTGAAACTTGGTCAATAGATGTATTCTGTGAACAGCATTTAATATTTTTACACAAAAATCGAAAAAAAGCAACATCTATGGATAGGTCTTCAAAAATGATATTAAGGATTCTAATACCATTTTTAGGGTTCCGAAGTTCATAATTCGGAACCCTTATAGATTCGTCATGTCCGTCTGTCCGTCCGTCCGTCCGTCCGTCCGTCCTCGACTTACCGTTCAAACGGTAAGTGCTAGAAAGATGAAAGTTTGCATGAATACGTGTTGTAATTACGTCGACAAAGTGCTACAATAAAATTATGAAAAATAATTTTATTTGGGGTACCTCCCCTACACGTAAAGTGGGGATGATTTTTTTTTCTCGAGGCTACCCCATCGTGTGGGGTATCATTAGATAGGTCTTTTAAAAACAATAAAGGGTTTCCTAGACGATTTTTTGATTTAGGTATCCGTTTGCGAGATATTTCACTTTAAAGGGCACTTTTTTGTAAAAACAGGGCGTCCCCCGACGGCTAAACGGCTGGCTTAAAAAATCTGAAAAAAATCGTGATGGTGGTCCATCTAATGAACTTTGAAGGAAAACTATAACCGATTAGATGACTTTCTTAGTTCAGGAGTTATAAAGGCTTATATGGTAAAATGTGCTCACTTGGAAAACGTCATACAAAATTAACGTATTAATATGTAAACATAACAATTATCTATTGGATACGATTTTAAATCCACATACCATTATAGGCGACTGAGGAACCCTTTCCTGTGCGTGGCCTGACACGTACTTGGCCGATTTTTTTTTATTTTCTTAACTGAATAGTTTGCGCGAGAGACACTTCCAAAGTGGTTAAATGTGTGTGCCCTCCCCCCGGTAACTTCTAAAATAAGAGAATGATAAAACGAAAAAAGAATATGATGTATTCAAACTTCCAACGAAAATTGGTTTGAACGAGATCTAGCTAGATCATATACCGCAATTTACATTTCTTTCAATCAAAACATCGATGAAAGTTACAACGAACTACAAAAACTTTTGTACTATGATGTTACTTGCTGTTATAGAACCCTTCATGGGCGAGTCCGACTCGCACTTGGCCGCTTTTTTTAGATCTTTGGCTATCAATGATGTTACTTTTATGTCTACAAATCATTAATTAAACTCGTATAAAAATAATTCGGTTGCGTATAAAAAAATCAATAAACATTCAAAATGAGTAATGATGTGTTTATGCAAGCTTGGAGTATTTCTCACTCACACTAGACATTCGTAAATATTCATATGTACAGCGTACATATCTATACATATAATAAATCTGTAGAAAAGTCATTTTTGTACATTGAAGAAATTGAAACAAAAAATAGCCAGCGTGTGAAAAGATAAGTAACAGAACCCATTTCCATCATTTTTGAAATTTTTGTCTGTTTGTCTGTTTGTCTGTTTGTCTGTTTGTTTGTGCGCACATCACGTAAAATCTACGAATTCAATGCTGACAATGTTTATATACAAAAATTATACGCAACTTGAGGTTTAACTTAGTTTTTGTTTCATCGAAATCGGTTCACTCTATCAAAAGATATGATTAATTTAGTGAGTTCAAGAAGTAAAATATTACGTTACGCAATTAAGTATAGTACTTGCAACGACATCTTAAGACTAAAAATAGAACTAATGTTGATAGTTGAAATCTAAATCCGATAGATGGCGTTGTGCAAATGACGTCATTTTCTGAATCGCGGTGTTAAGATTTTCCGCGCGAGGATGACGTCCACCGTGTTTACTAGGCAAATTGGGTTTCGTTAGGTGTCTTAAAAGTTCTTGCGTGTGTCGTAAAAGTTCTTTGGTTGCTTGGTTTATCGATTTTCTAAATTGGTCGAAAAAAAAGTATTTGCTTATCTTATTGGTTTCGTTTGGTCAACTTTGGTCATTGGTTTGAAGTACGAAGTTAAGATTGTATTTGATTTACTTCGTAGTTTGAATCCAATAGTGCCAATCGTTATACAGTAAGTTAGTGTTGCCAATTCGTTGAGTCACGACCACGAACAGACGATACGTTGTCACACTAGACTGTTCGACGCACCGTTCTTTTAAGTTTGTAGGCTATTCAGTCATAAGTGTTGTTAGTTTTGTTTATTGCTTTAATTTTCCTTGAAAATGCCTCAAAGAAAAAAAACTAACCTTTCGCTGCGTAGCCGAAATGCGAAAAGGATGAGACTTTGTAGGTCTCAGGAATCGGAAGAAGATCGTGAAGCACGGTTATCTGCTAACCGAGAGCACATCGCTCTTTCACGTGAATCGGAAACGTTCACCGAAAGGGAGTCACGTTTAAGTTCACAAAGAACACGGACCGCGACTTTGCGGTCTCAAGAGAGTATCCAGGAACGCGAAGACCGGCTGTCTGCTGATCGGGAGCGCCACTCTCTCTCACGTGAGTCAGAGACATTCACAGAAAGGGAGTCGCGCTTAAGTTCGCAAAGAACTCGGACCGCGACTTTGCGTTCTCAAGAGAATATCCAGGAACGCGAAGTTCGGCTGTCTGCTGATCGGGAGCGCCACTCTCTCTCACGTGAGTCAGAGACATTCACAGAAAGGGAGTCGCGCTTAAGTTCGCAAAGAACTCGGACCGCGACTTTGCGTTCTCAAGAGAATATCCAGGAACGCGAAGTTCGGCTGTCTGCTGATCGGGAGCGCCAGTCTCTCTCACGCGAGTCAGAGACTTTCACAGAAAGGGAGTCGCGCTTAAGTTCGCAAAGAACTCGGACCGCGACTTTGCGTTCTCAAGAGAGTATCGAGGAACGCCAAGCACGTCTGTCATCTGACCGAGAGCGACACGCTCTCTCGCGCGAGTCTGAATCTCTCTCCCAAAGAGAAGAACGATTAGAAATAGCTAGACATAACTATGTAGGTGTACAAAGAAACAATGAAAGTTATCTTGCATCTGAAAGGGAAAGAATAGATGAACTAAGACGAGCAGAAACAGCAGAACAACGTCAATCTCGCCTAGAAATAGAACGAGCTCGATACCATATGAATAGAGAAACAAATAGCGGAGCTGATGAGTCCATGGAAAATGACGATGCAAATATTTTATTACCTTGGGACAATAGGGAAAAATCAGGGTTCACATATTCGTCTAGAATTAATTATGCTGGCTTTACTTTCGTGGGTGACATGAGAGAAATTTGTAATTTTTGTCATGCTTTGAAATGGAGGAAAGAGACAGATGGAATGTGCTGCTCAAATGGAAAAATTGTTCTTCCAAATTTCCAAGATCCACCACACTTACTTATAAGTCTCCTGAATGGCGATCATCCCCAGTCGAACCGTTTTTTGGATAATATTCGTTTATATAACAGTGCTTTCCAAATGACTTCCTTTGGGGCAAAACAAATAACGGAAGGACCGTTCATGCCAACCTTCAAAGTACAAGGTCAAGTTTATCACCTTATTGGATCTTTGCTGCCAGAAAATGAACCCAAATTTCTCCAAATTTATTTTGTATCCGATTACACGCAACAGCTCAATGTTAGAAATCACAATTTTCCCCAGCTCAATGCTGAGCTTTTGGGTCAACTTCAAGAATTGCTGCATCGCGTTAACCAGTACGTTCGTGAATTCAAAGCTGCATTGGAGTCAATTCCACAAGGCAGCAATGATTTCAAAATTGTTATAAGTGCCGATAGACGTCCTGTGGGTGAACACCGTGGAAGACACAATGCACCCGTCGCAGATGAAGTTGCAGTTGTTTTAGTCGACCAGGAGTGTGAGAGACGTGATATCGTGTTGCGTACACGCGACGATCGCCTTCAACGCATTTTGGAAACCCACCGAGCTTACGACGCCCTGCAATATCCACTAATCTATTGTCATGGTGAAGATGGGTACAATTTTGGGCTGTACCAAGTGAACCCTACTACGAGAGTCACTAATTATCAAAAAAAAATATCTGCTCAACAATACTATTCCTACCTTTTACAAATAAGGCAAAACAGTTTCGTATATTTGCAACGATTTCGTGGTTTGTTCAGCCAATTTATTGTGGACATGTACGCAAAAATAGAAACTGAACGTTTAGTGTATATTCGCACTAACCAGCGACGGTTACGCGCTGAAGAATACGTGCACTTGCGGGACGCCATGCAATCAGATAATAACGTCGAAAACTTGGGTCGATTGGTTATTTTGCCATCCAGTTTCACAGGCGGTCCGCGGTATATGCACGAACGAACGCAAGATGCTTTTTGTTACGTCCGTAAATACGGCCGGCCGGACCTTTTTATAACATTTACAACAAATCCAAAGTGGACGGAGATTTGCCAGGCACTTCTCACAGGACAGGCGTCATACGACAGACATGACATTATTGCTAGGATTTTTCATTTAAAACTCAAAGTCTTGATTAATCTACTTACAAAGGAGAAAGTTTTCGGTTCAACTCTTTGTTTTATGTATAGCGTCGAGTGGCAAAAGCGTGGTTTACCCCACGCGCACATTCTTCTGTGGCTGGAAGAAAAAATTCGTCCCGATGCTATAGACAGTGTCATAAGTGCAGAATTTCCGGACTATAATGCAGATCCGATTTTGCATGACATAGTAAAAACACATATGGTTCACGGGCCATGTGGCCTCTTAAACAGGGAATCACCGTGCATGAAAGATGGTCAATGCTCAAAAAAATACCCCAGAGCACTGAAAGAACTAACTATGGCTGGGGAAAATGGGTATCCGCAATACCGGCGAAGATCACCGTCACAAGGTGGTTTCACAGCTACTGTCAGATTCCGTGGACAAGAAATAATTCTAAATAATAGTTGGGTGGTACCGTATTCTCCAGTTTTGTCAAACGCTTTTCAAGCACACATTAATGTTGAAATTTGTAATAGCGTCGAATCTATAAAATATATATGTAAATATGTTAATAAAGGTAGTGATCAAGCCATGATAGCACTAAGAAATAACAACCAATTTGATGAAGTGACAAGGTATCAATCTGGCCGATACATAAGCTCTTCGGAGGCAGTTTGGCGCATTTTGAGTTTCCCTATTCATGAAAGGTATCCGCCAGTCATCCATCTTGACGTGCACCTGGAAGGCGGGCAGCGAGTTTACTTTCAGCCAGAAAATGTGGCAGAAAGAATGAACAACCCAAGACAAACCACCTTGCTCGCATTCTTTCGCCTTTGCGAAAGAGACAATTTCGCTAAGTCTCTGTTGTACAATGAAGTGCCACATTATTATACTTATAACAAGCAGCAAGGTGTTTTTAATCGCAGGAGACGTGGAACTGCTGTAGAAGGCGAGTCCGGCATTTTTAAAGAACACGTGATTGGAAGAGTATACACGGTGCACCCAAATAATGCAGAGTGTTATTATTTACGCCTTCTTCTTCACACAGTGCGAGGACCTACTTCTTTTGCTGAGCTCCGCAAAGTGGACGATATAGAATATCCCACATTTCAAGCTGCTTGCCGCGCACGGCATTTATTAGATGGCGATCAGCATTGGGATGATGCTTTAGCCGAAGCATGCGTCAGTGATAGTCCACATCGTTTGCGCCATTTATTTGCCATTTTGTTGACATTTTGTGGCCTATCGGACGCTGGGCAGTTGTGGCAAAAATATAAAGACGCGTTTGCCGAAGATTTTTTGAGACAGCAAAATATAAATAGTGAAACTTCTGACCAAGTACGTGAAAGCTGCCATAATAGGGCTTTGCTGGCTATACAAGATATAGTTACAAGTATAGGAGGGAACCCCCTCAGTCAATACGGCTTGCCGACACCGACAGTTGGTGGGGAACGAATTAATAGGGAGTATACATCTGAAATAAATTACAACCCCGAAGAGTTAGCAGAAATATTGCGAAATGGCTGTTCAAATTTGACGTCAGAACAACGTCAAATCTTTGATAGAGTATGCTGTAGTGTAGAACATTCATTAGGAGAAATGCTTTTTTTAGATGCACCTGGTGGAACAGGTAAAACTTTCCTCACTAAAGTTATCTTGGCTCAAATAAGGAGCCAAAACAAAATTGCCCTTGCCGTCGCTTCCTCAGGAATAGCTGCCACTTTATTACCAGGAGGAAAAACTGCACATACAACATTTAAAATACCAATCGACTTGGACCGCACAGAAAACCCTGTTTCCAACGTGTCTCGCAATAGTGATAAAGCAAGGGTTTTACGCGATTGCGCCCTTATCGTTTGGGACGAGTGTACGATGGCAAATCGTAAAGCTGTGGAAGCTGTAGATAGAACGTTGCGAGATATAAGACAAAATGACCGACCGATGGGAGGCTTAACGGTGCTATTCTGTGGAGACTTCAGGCAGACACTCCCTATAATACCCAGAGGAACGAGGGCCGATGAAATAGGTGCCTGTTTAAAGAGCTCTATTTTATGGCGTAGTGTCATATTAACTAATTTGAGCTTTAATATGCGAGCATATTTGGGAGGTGACGCAAACGCGCAGGTTTTCTCAAATTTACTACTTCAAATTGGTAACGGCACATACCCGACTCAAGAAGGAGGTAAAGTAACTTTAGTCGAAAGCCTGTGTTCTTCTGTTGCCTCACAGCAGGAACTCATTTCCTCTGTATACGGAGATCCATCAGAGATCTCGAACCATGACGCTGCTTGGCTATGCCAACGAGCTATTTTGGCACCTCGCAACGACCAAGCAGCAGCAATAAATTCTCAAATATTGGTACATGTTTCTGGAGAAAGTAGGGAATATTTATCTATTAACACGGTTTTAGAAGAAGGAGATGCCACCCACTATCCAGTAGAGTTTTTAGACTCTCTAAATACACCAGGTCTTCCAGCACACAAAATTTATTTAAAAGTCGGAGTACCAATCATTCTACTCAGAAATTTAAGCCCACCAAAACTATGCAATGGAACTCGGTTGAGAGTAACAAATCTCCAACGAAATGTCATCGAAGCCGAAATCTTAACAGGTTGCGGCTCCGGTGATGTTGTTTTCATTCCCAGGATACCCATTATCCCCAATAATTTTCCGTTTACTTTCAAACGTGTGCAATTTCCTGTAAGCCTCTGTTACGCTATGACTATTAATAAAGCCCAAGGCCAGACGTTATCCGTTGCGGGTGTAGACCTTACTTTTGATTGTTTTTCACACGGCCAACTCTATGTTTCTCTATCACGTGTTAGCAACCCAAACAACCTTTTTGTATATGCTCCGGGTAATTCCACCGCTAACATAGTATATAGAGAAGCATTAACGTAATCAACTATACCAAAGTCAGGACTCTTATCTAAATCATCAAAAAGGTGATATACTCTTATCTAAACGACGTTGTTTTGCTCTCGACAACCACGCGAACGAAGTCGCGGGCACAGCTAGTATTATATATGTACAAACTTGTACAAGGTTCGGACTTACGTAAAGATTGGGAGATATTTCGTGATGAACATGGTGAATTTCCTTCGGTGGTTCCCTTATGTGAAAGTGCAACTGAGCATTTGAACTTAAACTCGACACTATAACAAAAACACTAAAAACTTTATTCACGTGCATTTCTATAACTATGTTTATTTTAAATCACAGAATATTTCGATTCACTGTACACGTAATATATTTCACTGTTAGCTGTATGTTATGTTTACTCATGTACACTTTTCTATTATTTTGTAAAAGACAATAAAACAACACTTTTTAAGTTAAAACCAGCTATCAAACCAAAGTTTAAATTATATCCAAACACTAAGGCCATTCGATATTTTTCTTATAATCAACTTGCACAAAGAATATGCGAGTCTTATGCCATTATAATAACTAACATTGATTAAGCGAATCATAATTTGATAATAAGAATTTGGGACTAATCTGCCGATAATACCAATATTGTATCACACACTAACAGATAATGATAAGATAATAATTGGAGTGCAGCTAACCGTACAATATTAGGCTATTTATCTATCTTCTATTCAATTTATTGACTTTAATACTAACTTTCTATGCCCTAGTTTACTCTCGCAAAATTTTACCACGCTATTTTGTGTTGCACCTGTGATTTTCGTTATAACAATAACACTACTAAATCACAGATTACTGAATAGATTAAATACTGCACCGTGTTTCACCTGTAATACAAATAAATAATAAAAAAAATACACAAATTGTTACAAGTATTGACATTGTTAAAAGAAACTTTACAGATAATGATGATAAAAATACTGATCAAATGAATACATGGGAACATAGCTACGAGTACACCGTTCCTGATCAAAACGACGGTCCTGCTACACTTCTGCTATTGACTCAATTGTCAGGCCTTTCGAATTCTATTGTTTAAGCATTGTTTTTTGTGGTCATATCAAAAATAAACAAAAAATATTTCTAAACTGTGTTTCCTATGTATAGATACTAAGTATGTATTAACAAAAAAAAATGTTTATGTATTATATTTGTATCAGTTGTCAAGTCCCCATATTATGAGCTCTGCTTAGTTCAAGACTCAACTCATGTATTTATTATTTAAACTATAACTGATTATAAACAAAATGAGACATATTATGTAAAAAGTAATATTTTTTATCTACATCTATCTACACTAATATTATAAATAGAAAAGAATTGATTGAATATTTTTTTTGAAGTGAAGAGGTTTCGAAACTGCTGGTCCAATTTTAAAAATACTTTCACCATTAATACTCCTACATTATTCCTGATGAACATAGGTTATTTAATTTTTTTTAAAAAGGTAGAGATCTGTGTAAAAACTTCGACAACGTAAACCAAGGTGTTAAAAAAATATCTACCAATTAAAATCACCATATCGCTTACGCGTAAGAAACTTTTGATAATAGAGCAAAGTTATGTAGGTACCTACATTTTATAGGACCTCAACATCTATAAAGAATCTGCAATACTCTTAGTGTAACTTTTATAGTTATGTCACAATAGATACTTTTCATGTTACAATACTCAAAATATTAACTACGGACCACACTAAACCATATTATTCATACCTTAGTATTAATCTGTATCCAAATAAATCACTACGTGCTCAAGACTATCAGTATCTGTAAAATACTTTTTAAATTATTCAAATCTTACATACTTGTCAAAAGTTATCATGAGTACATTTACCAAAATTTATATTTCAGAAACAACGGTTGACTGACTGACTGCACGGTTGGCCTAGAGTCCAGAAGGAAATCCCCTCCCTGGACTCCTTCCAATACAAAGGCGCAGAGAGGGTCACACCGTGTGGTTTTAGTCGGTTCGAGTCCGACACACCACCCCGCCGTAACCCCCGACGGGGTGACGGTCCGCGGGGATTTCCACACGTTAAAAAAAAAAAAAAAAGTGGCCACGCCGTGGGTTCAAATCCCACGTAGGACAACACTTTGTGTGATTCACAATTTGTTGTTCTGAGTCTGGGTGTTCTTTGTGTCCGTTTCATGTATGTTTTTAAAGTCCCCTGCGACACAGGAAATTATATTCCTAATGCGGGAGTTGTCTTTTAAAAAAAAAAGCTCCTTCAGTGGTTTTATCTACTACAGACAATATACGTATTCAATTTAGAAAATTTTGCCAAATAGGTCCGTATGTGTAAAAGAGTAACATCCCGCCTATAGCCAGAACATCAAGTGTATTTAATGATGAGAAATCTAGATTCGGATATACCTTACCATTTAAGTAAAGTAAAACACCAATAGAAATACCTATGTTCAGCCTTGGACTGCAACGGGCGGATGATGATGATGAACCGAAACCATGCATGAATCACCTATTACACTAATTATGTAATTCTTGATGATTTTGATTTTGTTAGTTTTTCAAATGTCAACCTGATCGAATGTTCTCTTTCGAGCATGGTAGGTCAGGTCTGCCCCGAGCGATTAAAATTAAAATTTACCGTGCATGCAAAGCCGGAATGGACCGTTAGCTTAGTTTATAAAATCTAAATCTCTCTTAATTATATAAGATACCTTAGATATTATCCTGTCTTCCCCAATACGAATGTCGGCGGGTGCGACGCCAGGCTCCCCACTCTGAAAAGGATATCTGTTTTGTTCCTATTTTGTCACTCATGCAATAAATTGCCACAACCTAGCGTCGCAGGATATAGCTTACTATCAATGTTAAGTCTTTCACACGTAACTAGTCTCAAAAAAATAATCTTATATTCTTTTATGTGCATTTAGTGAAAAGTTGTTGGTTTGGAATCACAAGCAGACACTTCATTTTATTTATATATGTATGGATAATAAATGCAGTTAGTACCAGTAGTAGTAATAAGAGCTTCACTAACTGAGGCGTGTCACATGTGGTGAGCCGCAGTAAATTTTGTTTCATAGCGAGGTTAAATACACACATCAGCGTTGATACTTTTAATACTTGACCATGAATTTGGAAACGATATCAAACAAAATGATTCCACATTGAGATATTTTATTTGATTATGTCACCATTTCTGTGAAGCACTCTTTCACAGGCCTTTGGTGATTGGAAACAATCAAAGAGGGTGAGTTGCCACCAGGGTGCCGTCAGTACCGTACAGTAGGTGACCGTTTGTGGCATAATTATGTTATAGGCATTTCCATGATTCGTTCGGGCCACGTTAAGCAGTCGGTATCGGCTGTTATCATAAGATAACATTCGTGGAGTTTATTTGGAGTCCATTGGTTAGCTTAAAAACATACAACCTGCACTCGGCCAATTTTGGTCTGCCTTGTTGGTCTAGTGGTTAGCGTATAAGGCTACTTACTGAACAAGAGGTCTCGGGTTCGATTCCCGTTCGGTCAGACCAAATATTTGTGTGATCCACAAATATTTGTTTCGGAGTTTGGGTGTTTTTCTATGTATAATATGTATGTATTTACAAAAAAAAACTGATTATGTATTTATATCAGTTGTTTAGTACCCATAACACAAGCTCTGCTTACTTTGGGAGTAGATGACGTTGTGTGTAAGATGTCCGAAAATATTTATTTATTAATATGGAGACGCATGGCCTTAACTCTCTTCCGAGAAGATACCCAAACCCAGGAGTGGCACATTATGTTGTTGATGGGTTAATTGATGTCAACATTTGGTATTAGCGAAGTTATATAAATACCTCCCCGTACATTCATTCCTGTTTTATAATTCATCGCGTTTTAATTATTTAAAGAGTTTGATTAGTGGATACATTTTGAGTTAATGGAAATTTCGTGGAATTTCCAATTGGAATAATTGCAAATTTTAATGTTTTGAAGAGTAGCACATTTTTGGGAATTTCGGATTACAAATGTTTATCTTCGGTAGCTAACCAACAAAAATAGAATAGTACAGTCAGCGATAGATTCGGAGATGTTTTTGCAAAGTAGTCAAAATTATCTCGAAAGCAATACAATACGCAAACTGTAATCGTAACTAACAAATATTGACTGAGTATTCCAAATCATTTTCATTCAGCTTGGTCAACATTTATATTTAAAATCATAATTTTCAATACCATGTAATTTATATTCTCAGTTTAAGTTTCTATATTTCAAGTGTTTGTTATTGATATACCTTAACAATGGGTACCGCTACGGGGCTATCTAGGTCTAAATAAGTAATGAACTCAATAGAGAACAACAGGTATCAGAATATTTGTATAAAATTCGACTTATTCTGTACTTACTAAATGCTTTACAGTGCCGCATGTAGTGACAAACTTAATTTTGGTACATTTTTAGGTTTCCGTAGCCAAATGGCAAGAAACGGAACGCTTATAGATTCGTCATGTCTGTCTGTCCGTCCGTATGTCACAGCCACTTTTTTCCGAAACCATAAGAACTATACTTTTGAGTACTTGGTAAGTACATGATGGGGGTCCCCATACTAGGAACTAAAACTCAAAAAAAAAATTTTATCAAGCCCATACGTACCCATCTATGGATAGGTGTTCAAAAACTATGTTGAGGTTATTATCATTTTTTTCTAAACTGAATAGTTTGCGCGAGATATACTTACAAAGTGGAAAAATGTGTCCCCCCCTCCTGTAACTTCTAAAACAAGAGAGTGATAAAACTAAAAATAATATATATTGTACATTACCATGCAAACTATCAACGAAAATTGGTTTAAACGAGATCTAGTAAGTGTTTTTTTTAATACGTCATAAATCGTTAACCGCGTAATCGTAATCGTTACCTTTCATTCAATCAATACTCTATTATAAAACATCGATCAAAGTTACAACGCACTACAAGAACTTTTACATGATGTTACTTGCTGATACGGAACCCTTCACGGGCGAGTCCGACTCGAACTTGGCCGTTTTCCTTTGGTTTCCCGTAAAGGTAACAGCGTATTATTCATCCACACCCTCATTTCAAAGGGTACGCCCTTTATTATGGTAATTATTATTCGATTCTAATTATTCTGTTTAATTCAAAAATAAGAATAAATATTTTTATTATTATAGTAATGATTATATCTCTTCAATCCATACAGAAAAATTAATGATTAAATAAAATAATTTTCATCTGCATTACAATTTAGTTAACATTGAACTCCAAACAAGATGTGTTGAGATTATTTAAATTCAAATAACAATTTGAGAAATTGTATTGATTAGTTCAATATACCATATAAATTGCAGTTTATCAAGATATGGCTGCTTCATGAGTTATCAAAATATTTTAAGTCGCTCTATACGTAAGTTTATAAAAAAAGAAAGTAATAAATAAAATAATAGATATATTTCTATAATGAATCAACGGATCTTTGTAACATTAAGAAAGTTACCTCCTCAACACAAGCCAGTAAATGTGAAGTGATATATACTGTCGTCATTCCTTGCGGCAAATAGGTTCAAAGATGTCACTCTGAAAAGAGCTAATCCTTTTTAACACAAATCTCATCTCAAAATCGAGCGAAACGTTATTCATTCTGTATTCGATTACTTTCATACCTCTATACTACTCGCAGTGAGTTATGAATTTGAGTAACAACAACAAAAAGATTTCCTTATACTTGTTGAATAGGCTTAACTGAAGAGATATAGAATGGAATTGTCACGAATAATGAAATCGGTTTGAAAACTGAAAGGTCTGTCGCAATGTGTTGGACAAATGATGCCCGTGATTGTGCTGAGCTTTGCTGTGATTGTATGCTTACTGCTGTTTATGCAGCTGTTACGAAAACGTTAGTATAGTGAGAAGTACAGTTAGATATAGCAGTTATTTTATTAGGAAGAAACTACTAGCAACTTTGCTCCCGCAATGCTAATCATATCCGTGACCAACCACATTAACAAAATCCCTGATTTCATAACGATAGGAGATGCTGACTACAGGAGTTTGATATATGACTGTCAGATGATGATCGTAAGACGTAAGTCCAACTTTGTAGCAATTAAGTTCATTTAGCTGTTATTACTGAACCGCAGAATGATTAACTACGTCTTTTTGTGTTTACATATTCCTTTTTAGAGTTCCGTAGCTCATGACGGAACCCGGAACCCTTCTAGATAAACCATGTCCGTTCGTCCTCGACCTACCGCCCAAACGTTCCCCCCCCCCTCTAAAAGCTAAACAGCTGGCACAAATAATCTGAAAAAAATTAAGACAGTATCTCATATATTGAACTTTCAAGGAAAACTGTAGCGGCTTTGATAACTTTTTTATTTTAGGAGTTATAGGGGCCTAACTTGTAAAATGCTGTCACTTGGAAAACTTCGTACAAAAATAAAGAAATAATAAGTTAACATAACAATGTCTATTGGACAAGATTTTAAATCTACCTACCATTATGGGTGACTACGGAACCCTATTCTATTCGAGGCCTGACACGCACTTACCCATTTTTTTTATAATAAACTGATGGCAATTTTAGGAAAGGTATTAGAATAAGTAATCCTGAAATAAAAATCTTATCTTATAGTACATAAATCATGACTATACTCTGAGGAGCCCAAAGGGGCGAGAAACAATACACAGTACTGCTCTGGATGGTACATCACCAGCAGGTCTAGCGAAGAGAGTGCTACACTCGATACGTCTGGCATCCTGGTGGACTGGAGTACCCTCTGAGTGAGGTCATTCGTGAGAGCAACTGCGAGGATAGTTCTACCTGCGTAGTTTGTTTTAAAAGACCCGAACTAGGAGTCATGATGGGTGTTAAAGTTTCACAGAAGCACCAGTTCAGCAGTCGGAAACTGTTCCTGCGCCTTATCTCTGCCTGACAAAGAGACGAGTTGTCTCGGAGTCCTTTCCTAATATCAAGTGCTTTGTGATGCACATTTACTATTCTTAAAAAAAAACTTATCTAATGCTTATGTACTATTATTGTGATGTATATTCGTTCACCTTAAAGATACCGGTTTCCGATTTGGCATCTTAAAATCGACGACATATCAGAGTCAATCTTTATATTTGTAAAACTAAGAAATTTCGCTATACATAGCATAGAGCACTTAAGCAGAGCACTTAAGGATGTTACCGTGAGAGAGCCATGTTTTTTCAAAATTAGGCAGACTTAACCCGAGCGATATAAAAAGAGGGACGTTTATGATTACATGTATCATTATACTAGGTAATTATACTACTTATGCCTACGAAATGAAAAATTACAATAAATATACTTACATGTAATAGATGCAAAGAATCGCTTACAACATCTTCCACGAACTGAATATCCTCCGTCGTAGTTTCTATCTCTGTAGTCCCAGGACTTGAGTGTGTAGTGTTCACTCCAACTGCGGTCTTCTCAGACAACATACTCATTTCCTGGATCCTGAAATTGTCCGACGGAGACAACCACAAGAGTATGCACCATACCGTCACATTCTTCTTCATGATTCACATTCTGATCACATTTTATTTATTCAACTAGCATATAATTATAGGCATGTTTTTGGAAACATTAGTAAATTGGTACTTCAGGAGGCACAAAGTTGGGTGGTTTGAGGTAGAAGGCTTAAAAAAAGGAAACAGTTCACTTCCATAATGTCGTTATAAACGAATACGCGTGGTTGGTTTTTGATGTTTAAAGACCCCGATTTAGTTATTTGTTATATTTTTATTACGATATTTCCTATTAAGTATAATTACGTGTGTTGACGGATTAAGAATACAGAGTGTCACCACCCCTATTCATCCCGCGGGTGTCGTAAAAGGCGACTAAGGGATAAACTACACAAGACAACATCAATGCAAAGAGAAGGAAAACTTGAAACCAACCCTATACCAACCCGTCTGGCCAGCGTGGTATAGTAGGCCAAAACCTCCTTTCTAAGGAGAGGCCTATGTCCAGCAGTGGACTGTTCAAAGCTCTTGATGATGGTGATAATTAAATAGCCTAACACCACATGTACAAATACCATAACGAAAAACATATAAGGTTAAAATGAATAAACTGCTGTCCCAACTACACAACATTAAAGGCTGTACTTAGAAATAATCAGAAAATATGTATTATAGCTTATCTGTTGGAAATATCAAATATTACAGGAATGATTGATTGACATGACATAATTTAGGGAGTCGCAATCAAGCTATTTATTACGAGCCCGAGTCAAGATTAAAATAATTGTGACGCGACTACAACGTAAACTGTAACCTAAGCTTTTGTATCACATTTTAAACGCGCTAATTAAAATTATGTTAAAAGTAAGTATGTTTACATATCAAGGGAATAGGTGTTTTTATTTAATCTAAGGAAACGACCTAACAAACCAAAGGGCCCTGTCGTCAGAGATTAACATAATTTTCCCCGCTGTGTTTATTTTTCTGTGTCTACCTTTTCAAACCAACGTAATGTTTACACACTGAAGAAATATATGCTTTGGGTTCAGATAATATGATATGTATTCCTCCATCTCATACATTTATTTAATAGGTGTTTGATTTGGGTTGTGTTCTCATATCACACTGAATACATTTTGATTCGAATGCTCAATAAAATTTGATTCCTTACTAATTATTCTTTTTATATCAAAAAAATGTACAGTTCAATGTTTATATGAATAGATTGATAAAATAATTAAATGATCATTCTAAATTCAGCACGTAGCTCTTCATATAACATCTCTTCATCGTCTTATTAATTACATCTATGCTACTGAATTCATTGTTTCAATAATTTAAGGAGAACATTAAATATTTTAAAGGTTTGGTAAGATTGTGATTCACGCTTAGTTTACAATTTGCTGTAAATTGTGCTTTACTCCAAGTAGATAAGGTCATTTTTAAGAATGATAAGTTGAAAGTTTGCCATTTATACAAGTGTTTATAGACACAATAAAACAAATTCTAAGTGTTTTACTTTAATTATTCTCAGTACTGTTATATTTACTTAATAGAAAAAGAACAATAAGAATGGTAAAGAAATAGTACATTGTTCACCGAGGGAGGAAAGGAACCGATTACTAGCGAGGGAGCAGTTTGTGGCCCGAAGGCGCAGCCTAGGGCCACAATACTCCCGAGGTAGGAATGGGACTTTCACCCGAGTGCTACACAGTGCTTTATACTACACCTGTGAGGAACATTTAAAGTATTTATAAAATAAAATCAAAACGTAAGACACAATTTAGCTTAGAATTTGACATAATATTTATAAATATTTCGCGCTTCTTTTGTTTTTTTTATTCTTCACAAAAGGATGTCAGTGGCACGGAGATTCCATATTTAAATTATATGAAAACTCTTTGGACAGGCGCGCGCCATAGATAAGATAACACATGAGAAATGAAAATTCATACAACTTTCTCTCCCGCTAAACACGTTAGAAATGGATTTTCATACATTTTTTCCTCCCGCTTATTTAGGTCAAGGAAAAGACTAACTTTCTCTTTTCATTTTCAGGGAATATTGACTACTGTTCCGATCAGGTGTAGTATGAAAACTTATAGCAAACGAAATTAATTAGGTATCGGATTTTACGTGCATAGATAACCGCTATCAATCTTATCTTAATGCATGTTGTATGCAGTTCATTTATTGAGGATAACAGTAGATTTATGCCGATATTCCAGACAAATACCAGACACAAAAATATGACTAACATTGGAATAAGTTAAGGCGAGCTACGCATAATTAGTTAACCTAGGTCCTAGGTTAACTAATTATGCGTAGCTCGCCTCACTTTTCTGATTAGTCATCCTAGGTCCTAGGATGACTAATCAGAAAAGTGAACTCGATTTTATTCCCGAACTACAGGTATCTGCTATGCTATACTCGAGTTGAAAAAGAATAAAAAATTGCAGAAACAATAAATTTTATCATACCTTAATCAGCATGTTGATATCAGTATAACGTAATTAACCTTCTCATAGACAATTTGTTGTTTATGTCTTATGTGATCTAGAAATAATTATTATGTGAAATATTCATGTACATTAAATGTTAGTAAAATGGGTTATAATAAAGTCCTTCCAACACAAATAGTAAATCTCCGACCAGAGAAGTGTCGACAAAACGGTTCGATGCTATATAGCAGATTCTGATGGAATTCTTGAATCTCGATATGTATTGATTATTACTGTTTTAGGTACTACAATCATATAAATATAATAGTTTTATTTGATGATGTAGAATTTCGTTCATGTATTTGATAAACTTAGAACCGCAACTTCGCCCACATGTATATCGGTTATCGCGGTAAATAGTAGTTTATATCCTTCCTCATGAACCAAAGGATCTTCATTGTAATTTCATCCAAATTGGTTCAGCAGTTTAGCCGTAGCAGCTAGCAGCGTAACAGACAGACAGAGTAACTTTCAAGTTTATAGCATTAGTATAGATTTACAACTTAATTTAAAATAGCCAAGAGATATGTACGACGTAAGATATTTATGTTGCGCTAGAATTAAACCGCTTGGGAAAAGCCCTGGATGACCACGATTTTAATAACTACGCTAGATGTTGCCTTCAGATGATCTAGTCGCTACATTTTGATTCCTTTGATATCAGATTCTCGTCCATTCACCGATGTGTCTAAATCATCATCATCATCATGATGATAATTTGATGTGTCTAAATATAGGACGGTATTCTTCTACACGTTATAATAAACACATCGTTATTAAGAATCTTCCTAGAGATACAAGTATACTATCTAGATGTAAATTCTTCCCTGATTACGTCATAAAATGAATATATATACCAAAATATATTAAGTACATATAAAAATGCCAGACGGGATTATCCTACACCCTAATAAAGTCAATTGTTTTGTTTAAAAGAGGCGTTGATAAGACTGTTTGCGAAAGTTTCGACGTCAACAACTCAACAAGTTGCGATGTGTTTGTCGTAATTATAGTATAACTTTTACACTTAGTTATAATAATAAATGAAACCATATGTAATTAAGTTTAATTATGTTATCACGCAATATGTATACATAATATGTTAACGCAATAATATAACACTAATCAAAAACTTGCTTATCCCAATTAAACATTAACATTTTATGTTAAATAATTCTGAATTTTATTACTCAAGTTTTTTTCCTTATACAAAAATGCTTATGTATATTTACGAATTTTATGTAGAACCTTTTTATGAAAACCACAAAAAATTACGTGAATTAACTATTTTTCCCTGTTTAGATTTCACTTGTAATAATAGTGAATATTTTTGAGTTTGACGACAAAAAATATATTTTAGTAATTTTACTTGTAAGTTTAGTTATGAAGGTTTTGAACAAAATCGATTGGGCGGCAGATTTGGGCGGGTCGCCCTACCGGGAGTCACGGTTACACTGACGATACGTGGCTCAACCGACCTCCATCCATTACTAAAGATTTCAAACTCACGGGTTAATCGTTTATAAAATAATACCACTAATTATAAGGTATTTATCCTAAAGGTTTTTAGTCGATATTCGTCAACAGAAATATTTTTGAATATTTCGCTCATTAAAGGATAGTTGGACGATTATTATTATTATAATTACGTAGGTATATCAAGTAAAAAACAAATATATCTATATATATATTAGATATATATAATAGATATATATGTATATAATAGATCAAGTGCGTGTCAGGCCACGCATAAATTAGGGTTCCGTAGTCACCCATAATGACACGTAAATTTAAAATTGTGTCTAATATATAATTGTTATGTTTACTTATAATTTCGTTATTTATGGTCGAAGTTTTCCAAGTCAGCGTATTTTAAAAATTCGGCCTTTAAAACTCCTGAGCTTTAGTTTTTCTTTAATCCCCATTTTACGTGTTTACTTTTACCCTTTGCCCCAATTAAAAACATTTCTCGTAATTTTATTTTAGAACTTGGTCGACATGATAAAAACACCAATCCAATGTGTAAGTGGAAAACCGATTTTATCTATCCTGATATATTTTTAAGAAAGAGAGATTATTTGTTAGAGAATATATTATTATGCCATGACAATCTTAGAATACTTCACTCCTCAATAAAGCTCATCAGTATAATCGAGTAAATCCGTACATCTATAGTAAATATGAATATCTTTACTCCTTTCATGTAGCTTTATCCACTTACATTGCATTCGAGTTACATTGGTAGTGTCATTATAAATCCGTCTATTTTCGGCAAAACCCAGCGGTTGTAGAACCTTACTATCAGCGAATGATCTTAACTACAGATCGGTTGGTACTGTGTATTTACTAACAATAATTGAATTATTTTAAATGTCATGTTTATGTCATCAGGGAGCGGACAACACCGTTCTAGAGTTAAGCCTTTTGATAGGGTGACCTACACATGTGTTATCTCATATCGCAGTGTTACATTTTGTTCGAGTACATCTTAGAAACCCAGCGTAATGGCTAACATCCTTATCACTTTAACTTTAACGGTAACCCTTTTATCGGCGTAACTCCTACAAGACATAGCCCACTGGACGAGCTATCTGAAGTGGCAGTGGGCTGGCCATATTAGCCGCAGCGCTGAAGATCGTTAGGGTAGAAAGTTCTGCAGTGGAGACCGCGTCTTTGAAAACTTAGGGTAGGCCCCCCGGGCCAGGTAGAGTGACGACTTGCGCAGCTCAGATCGATCAGATTGGTGTGTGTGAATTTTAAATTAACTTATTTTTACTGAATGTAGTTAGTAGGTATATGCGGTAGGTATTTTTGTTTTAAATTCTATAAAGTAAATAAGTAATTCAAGTGTCTATTTGGGATAATAAATAAACCACGTTTAATTTAATTTATAGAAAAGTTACTTTGGAATTTATGATATAAGTATGAACACGAGTGATTATGTTACAATTAACGCCAGTAGTATATAATAGGAATGATGATGTACGATTTCAAGAATATAGTCAGTCGTTTTTAAAAGAAAACGCACAGTCAAATAATACATACTCTCACTGCAATATAAAACTGGAACTCATTACCAGCTCACATGTTTGCTTGCCACTATGATCCCGGGTCCTTTATACGAGGCGTGTAAAAGCATCTCACTAAGCCGCTATAGAGTGGGCCGCCATACAATATTGTCTAAATTCGCAGCAAGTGTGGTGGCTCCCTCACTCTGGGATTCTGCTCATGCTTTCCTTCAGGCAGGGTAGAGTCACTTTGGTAGGCTAAATATACAAAAAAAAAACACAGTACAGTAATGAACGGCAAAAAATGGACTAGTGGTAACGATGGCGGAAGAACTCAAAATAAATCAAATAAGTTGGAGTAAAACATACATGATATTTAAATGGAAAACTGATCACCTGATGAAATTCCTGCAGAACGTGGTCTTCTAATAGAAATTGGAACAGCATAAATCACACCTAAGACAGTCTAAGAACTCAAAAAAGAGCATAAGCGCCTGTGGTGCTTTAAAAAAGCGGCCAAGTGCGAGTTGGACTCGCCCATGAAGGGTTCCGCAGTAGCAAGTAATGTCATATAAAAGTTCTTGTAGTTCGTTGTAACTTTGATCGATGTTTTAATAATAGTGCATTGATTAAATGAAGGGGAAATTGTAGTTCACGATTTATGACGTATTAAAAAAAACTACTAACTAGATATCGTACAAACCAATTTTCGGTGGGAGTTTGCATGGTAATGTACATCATATATTTTTTTAGTTATATCATTCTCATAATTTATAGTTACAGGGTGGACACACACATTTTACTACTTTGGAAGTGTCCCTCGCACAAACTATTCAGTTTAGAAAAAAAATTACTGGAAACCTCAATATCATTTTTGAAGACGTATCCATAAATAGGTTTGATAAAAAAAAAATTTGAAATGCAGGCCACAATTTATTGTTTTTTCTATTTTTAAATGGAAATCTTAATGCGGTTCACAGAATACATCTACTTACCAAGTTTCATTTCATAAGTACCGTATAATTCTTATTGTTTCTGAAAAAAGTTGCTGTGACATACGGACGGAAAGACAGACAGACATGACAAATCTATAAGGGTTGCCTTTTTTGTCGTTTGGCTACGGAACCCTAAAAAGACTGCAATACACAGATCGATCGATCAAAGACTTTTCTAATCTACATAAAAAATAAGTAAGTCAAATACAGAAAATGAGATCTTGCGGAAACGATTGTACAGGGAACGGCAGATGCAAAAAGAAGTAGGTAATATCAAAATACTATAGGAATAAAGCTAAAAATAGAAAAAGTACTGAAGATTTGTTTCGAAACTTGTAAAATGCGCTTACTTGGAAAACGTCATACAAAATTAACTCATTAATAAGTAAACATAACAATTTATCTATTGGATACGATTTCAAATCCACGTACCATTATGTGTGACTGAGGAACCCTTTCCTATGCGTGGCCTGACACGCACTGGAAAGGAAGTAACAAGGAAATTTGACTGCACGGTTGGCCTAGTGGCTTAAGCGGTCGCCACGCCGCTTCCTACTACGCCAAGTGTCGTGGGTTCAAATCCCACGTAGGAAAACACTTTGTGTGATTCCCAATTTGTTGTTCTGAGTCTGGCTGTTCTTTGTGTTCACAGGAATTTATATTCCTAATGCGGGAGTTGTCTTAAAAAAAAAAGAATGAATTACGAAAAGCTATCATTAACTCCAGATAACTAACTAACAAGATACTGAAAATTCATTACAATCCTATTCTAAATCATTACACTCAATACTTTCCGAGCCCTCATTAAGGTTTAAGTTGAAAACCAGCGATTGGTAATCAATGTGAAATCCAAGCATTAGCTGACGCTTGGACCTTTTGCTTTCGGTATTATAGTTTTTGTGTATTTGTTGTGAAACCAATAAAGCTTTATTCTATTCTATTCATTCTATTCATAACACTCAATACTTCCGAGCCCTCATTACACTCCATCACTTTTCATGAAAATTAAACTATTTTCGCAAACATCGTTCCCAGTAATCTGTGTCTAGGAAGTATAATAATCATTAAATTCATAAAAAGAGCCAAATGTGAAGGAAAAATAGGTTCCACCAAATCTATCCGATTTGGACGAAACGGTATAATTACTCTTCACTACATAGTATAAAACAAAGTCGCTTCCGCTCTCAGTCTGTCCTTATAAATGCTTAGATCTCTAAAACTACGTAACTGATTTTGATGCCGTTTTCTTTAATAGATAGAGTGATTCAAGAGGAAGGTTTATATGTATAATACACGCATAAAATAATAGAGAAACATTGATAATTTTTAAGGTTTCTAATGTGATGTTGTAAATAAACCCATTTTTTTTACGCTTAAACGCTGGCTGTACCCTACGAGATAGATCAAAATAATGTATTGTTATACTACAGTATTGTCCGCGATGGTATATGTCTATCTCTTAGGGATAACCCACAATAACCATTTTTTTATTTCTTTCATTTTACGAGAAACGAGTTTTTTACGAAGTGATTTTAAGCAATACAGTATTATTCCTCATCCAATTAAGTACCTTAAATATATTCTGCATTTAATATAGATTAATATGACCCTGTACAGTATATAATTTAAAATAATATTTTTGAAGATATTACAGATTCAAAATGCAGGAACAAAGCGATTGTGGCGGTACCGGTCGAACCCGTTAGGTGGCGCTCGGTTTAGTCGGCATGTATTTACATGACATCTAATTTAAACAACAGAATTATGGCTCATTGATTATATGCTACAAAACTAAATTCTATGCTTTCGCTACTAGCTATAACCATTGGCGCCAAATCTCTTAGTTTTGAGCAACCAGCTTAACTTCCTAATTCTGGCTGTAACTTGCTCGAAATGAGGGAACCAAAAGAGTCTATTATCGACCACTTCACATAAATATTTCACTTTAGTTACCTACCTTATGGACATTAGGGCAGCTACAATTGTTGCCGTTATCGCTCCTACATCTATGTATAACAATATTAAAATCATCCATTGGTTCACGTTTGAAGATACTGAAGCTTATGAAATTTGATTTTGAGGTATTTAACGTTACATAATATTGAATTTTAGCCATTGTGCAACATGAGTCATACCTGCTTCAGCATTATGCTTGAAATCGAGCCAAGAACTCCCATAGAAGGCAATGTATCATCGGCGTATGAAAATGTAGGCGTTAGAATACCTTGCGTTGCATGTTACTGAGCTCGTTAATATATAAGAAAAGCGTAGGGCCTAACACGCTACCCTGAGGGACACCGTATAATGCAGCCGCATTACCACTGATGTCTTTGCTTTCTGTTTGAAAGTAGTACATCAAGAGCCCTATCACTAACACATTTTTTTTTCAGTGGATTCAGTAGAATAGATGTAGGAGAGTCAAATGCCTTCTTACAGTCTAAAAAGACAGTAAGGCACTTTTCTCCATTATCGAGATGCTTGGTTATTAAAGAGGATAGGGCGCCAACAGCGTTCTCCGTAGATACAATTAAACACAATATTTATATCAATAAACTTTTATTTGACATAAAATAAAACGCACAGCACTTCATAGACATCACAAGGTAAAAAATAGTAAAATGTTACAATAGATTAGAAGGGTGTTACACTACATTAGGTCCGGCGCTCTTCCTACAAATAATTGAACATTACAACACTTACTACTACGTCAGTCATTCACGCGTATTACTTATATTTATTTGTTATTATTATTATATTTAATATTTTCGTTTTTACTTTTACGTTGAATTATTCGTTTTGAAACATAAACTTAACTGGTTGTGTCCATTATGCCCGCTACATACGTAACGATAAACCGTAGCGATTAATGTGTAGTTCGATTTGCGCAAATCAAAAAAATCGTTGCAAATTTTCGTTGATAGTGACTGATACGATTTATCGTTACCGTTGTAGTTGGCATTATTAACTTAACATACCTAATAATTATTTTAATTAGTTAGTTTATCGAATTCGGCCATTTTCATTCATCAATAGGATCACTTTTACTATTGGTCGAGCTTTATCGATTCGTAAATATGTCGGTTAAATTTATGGATTAGTACATCGATTTCTGTCTGTTTGTGATCACTTCAATAATCGTAAATGAAGTAGTATTTATAAATAGTAGCATGATCTGTTAACCAATATACACAGGGTGGAGCTTGTGTTAAAGAAACTTTGTGTACAATAATATATTTAAACAAAATAAAAATATTAAACTTTTATTTTATTTTATGGGTGCCTTGTAGCGCAAGAAGTGAATTATTATAATATCAAACATAGGTAATTTGAATGTATAATACATACTGACAAAATCTCTACCCGTAGTTAAAACAAAGTCGTCGAGTAAAAGGTATGTATTATAAAAGTTTAAATGTACCTAGTTGATGAAAACGAGCTTTAGTATTTTAATATTTTACTATGAAAAAAATTACTTTTTATGACAGTAGCGAAATCGAGAGAAAATTCATATCCGATTAGGATATTAATTTTAATCATTTTTTTATTGAATTAGCCTTCTGAGTGAAAAATTAATTACACAGAACTCTTAAACAATGTTTACTAATGTGCGGAAATTGTGCAGACAATTTTGTGAAAACAAGACCGAAACACTATAAGTCTGAAATATAACACAATTTCGAAATACTTGGCTGTGTATATACCATCGAAATATATATGTTATGAATTATAATTAGAGAAAATATTACACTTATATTCTTTAACATACAATATAACTACACACACTTTACAAATTACATTATGGCAATCGTCACATATAGGCACAGAATTAATACATATCCACATATTCCAGTAACTCAAATATAACGACTATTTCGGTATTGTACTTTATTTAGTACCTTCATGTCTGAAGTAAGAAGTTCGTATAATATTTAATCAAACACATCTATAAGGGCGTTGATGTGTAAATATAATTTAAACAGTTATGACACTGGTATGTTTGCCAACATTTTAGCAGACCCAACCTCAAATGCTGCAACTTGACTTATTTAAAATATTAACGCATCGTACTAAACATTTCTGACAGTTTTGTGATTAGTGGACTCAGTCTCAGCCTTCAATTTCATGCATAAATAATGTATTTATTTTTACAACACCTAATAAACTCGTATATGGGGCTGTCCATTAATCACATGAGCTTCGAAAGGGGGGGGGGGGGTTACAAAAAATATATTTATTTATATTTCTGCAAACTTTCGCATTTTCTTCATTTTTTTATGTCAGTCAATCTGCAAGCTTTGTACTCTACCTCTGAATGTAATTATTGTAGTCTTTAATTTTCTATAATAAAATTACTGTACTAACAGCTTAATAAAACTTATATTAGCAAGCCGAAGTGGTAGTGGGCTGGCCATATTAGCCGCAGAACTGATGACCGTTGGAGCACAAGAGTTCTGGAGTCGATACCGCGTCTCGGTAAACGTAGTGTAGGACGCCCACAGGCGAGGTGGAGTGACGACCTGCGTAAGATGGCTGGCAGGAGCTGGATGCGAGAAGCCCAAAATCGAACAGAGTGGTGTGCAATGGGAGAGGCCTATGTCCAGCAGTGGACTAAAAAATACACAGCAGGGGTGGAGGGGGGTAGTTTAAACGTCACCATGTATCACCTAAGGGGAGGGGGGTTAAAAAATGACAAAAAAAAGATCACGTCATTAATGGACGGCCCCTATGCTGGTGCTTCACATATCACTGTTGTTAGTGATCTGTTATAAAATGAGTAAAAATGGAATATGTAGCATACATATATAATAGTTCTTATTGACATTTCGTATTTAAGTCCTACTACATTACTTTCTAACTTACTGGAAAAAGATAGAACATCCCGTGAATCATTCCCACCCACTACAATCGTTAAAATATGGCTTGATCTCAGTAGCAGCTGTCACTAGTGTCATTTTAGGTCTTACAAGTATACTTTAGGTCTGAATTTTTATTTGTGATTTACTAGCGACCCGACCCAGACTCAGATATCTTTAATATTCGGATCGGATTTCTTCTATAGTACATTACATATGACACACAGACTTTTCTATTGAATTTGTCTATCTATGGCTGAAAACTGCGATAAAAGTAAAAAGATCTAAGCTAACAGACAGAGCAAGCTATTTTATTTTAATTGAATCATCGCAGTTCATTCGTGACGTATCTGGTGTTACCGCTAGTATAAAGTTACTTGGCGGTTTTGTGGTCATCTGTCAAGGAGATCAAGTAATATTTTAAGTACTGTGTGTCACTAGATAGTATGTATTAGCTACTGAACCCTGGTTCACTCGCAAGTTTAAAAAACAGTTCCTGTTTAGCGAACTGAAGTAGTTTCTTTCATATGTTTAAATTTAGACAATAATAGATCAAATCACATGCACAGAAACTAAAAACTTGTGCATTCTTATAATTTTGTACATTAATATATAAAATGTGGACAATAAATGTCGGGACTTAGTAATAGAATATACGAATTACACAATACTAAGACAACTAAATATATATCGACTGATATGTTCTCATCTACTAGTGAATATGTTTTAAATTGCTTATTGTTCAATACTAAGTAATTTTTGTGTTGAGTGGTTTGCAGTGTGACGAATTAATATTTTTCTTTTTAATTTATATAATAAAACAGTAGTAAATCGGACTTAGTTTATAATTTTATCAGGGGCATATTTGAGTTCAATTGATAAAAAAATAAAACTATTAAAATTTCAAAACTATGTACTATTGTAAAATTGTTTAACTCTAATACACTTGACATAAGTAACTGGGAATGAATTTTATTAATATTCCTGTTATAGCAAATGTATTAAGATATTTTATTACGTATCAGAGTCTTGTACCTATACTTAATATATTTCTACTTATAATTATTTATTAAACATCATTTTGGGTCCCTCAACACACACTGACACCAACTTGTATTTAAAAAGTATTTTTTATGTGAAATACTGTGATCTAAATATTATTTCTTTAAACAAATAATACCAGGAAGAGAAGCGGTGTTTATTGACAAACTTGCTTGTATCCAATTACATTATCAACTTTTACAAACATCTTTAAATCTATCGGGATTCGACAGAAATCTGGCAACTCAATATCTCATTACTAAAAAATTATAGTTCAAAAAATTCATTAATCGCATTTAAGAGTCCACTCCAGGTATAGGGCTCCCCGTAAAAAAAAAATGAAATTTCGACATTTTATTCGAGTTGCCGGTAAGGCTCCAACAGCAATCGCAAACAACCTCGACTGTATACAAAAGGTTTGGACATTCATAACCTTCTATATTGTGGGCTCATAGAATCACGCGCCCACTCGCTATCGTCGCTAACAGTCGACTCAACTGTGTCACGACCGCACGTACTTTGGAGATGACTAATGCTTCCTTCTCATTCATTCATGGTGACCGAGCGAATGAATAACTTAGTGACAACTCATTCATTTACAGTGAACGAGTGAATGAATAACTAATGGACACATACACTACTGATTCAAACCGCGATTAAATCAGAACTTTAAATTTACAACACGACATGACAGCCAATGAATAATATCTGAAAAACGTCCGTCTGTCATACCCATTATTAAGGCGCATCACACTTACAGAATATAATTTCGTGTAGCGTTATGTTAAGATTGATATCCACATTAAAATACTAACAGATAAATTTAACTCTCAAAATTATATATTACTAAATTCGTTGGAAAGGCAAGACCTACAGATTACTTACAAATCACAGCGAGTGTTAGACAAAATTAATTCTAAAATAAATAATAAATATTAAAATAAATTTATCTTATTAACATTGATATGTAGGTGCGATTATTCGAGTCGGCCGACTAATCGTTAACATCGTGAAACAAAAAAATATAAAAATTCATAAATTAACAATCATGCAAACAGTAGTTATATACACACCTAAATAAATAATATTTAATAATATTCACAGAAAACTATTATATTTGTAGATAATATAGAACATATAAATTGAGTCTATTAATTTGTGTGACTTTGGATTAAAACAATATTTTTCTTCTCGTTTTTCTTAGAAGTAATTTGAAATTCGAAAGAGAAAAGCGAACAAACACTATATTTAAATTAAATCTAAATAAATTATAAATTCAAGATATTCCAGCAAGGAGCCTGTGCGAATCTCACACGTATTTACAATTACTGTTCTTAATATCGCGACTTTCAATACAAATTCGATATGTAACTCGGGACCTGCCAAGATGCAAAGTTTCTCGTTCTGCATTCGATAACGCCTCTTGTTTGTTTGGCTAATTTTGTTCTGGTCACGTGATACCATTATCTTTTAATTTACTCAACGATTGGATCCAACTGTACCGATAGTTGTTACGAGTACACCGGATACATGGCTCTGATGGGTACCGAGTTACATATATAATATTTGCGTAACTATCACACACATAAATTTAAAAAGCAATAATACTAATTTGGTTTGTGCCAATTTATCTACAAATCGTTATTCGTTGGAAAATGTGCACAAGTAAATTAAACGGCAAGACAACTTATTTTCCAATTCTTGAGATTTTTTAATGATATCATTGACTATAGGCCGACCGTTTATCTGAGTCCTCGCCTGCGCGGTAACAGGGGCGCGGGGGTATGACGACAAAGGGGACTGAGACAGGTGCGGGCGGCGGGGGCGCTTAGTGAGATACACATGCGCCCGCCCGCCGCCGGCAACTGTCTCAGTCCCCTTTGTTGTCATACCCCCGCGCCCCTGTTACCGCGCAGGCGAGGACTCAGATAAACAGTCGGCCTATATAGTATTCAACCAATATGTATGTTTTATCTCCATAAGAATTATACAGAATACAGACTATGTTCTTGTTACTCTATACCAAGAAGTCTGCAGTATTTAATTACCTAAACAAAGCACACACTGGTAGTGCACTTAATAGTGTAGCTATAAAACAATGATAATTAAAAATATTCAAAATTTATTGTAAGCTCAAAATATTTTTCATTGTCATTATTTTGACGTTTTGAAAGAAAGCTATTTGTTTCTCTCTTTCCTAATTATATTTAAAGATATCAGTGGCATAATAGCTAAGGCTCCACTCTCAACAGTTTATTTTACATTACAACAGCACAATATGATTAACAAAGTGCCAGACTAGGTAGTTTAAGAAACAAATAAATTGGATAAACTAATAATGCACGAGTATTCTCTACAAATGTCATGTTAATGACACATATCATCTATTTGAATTTAGAATGTCACTTTTTCTTTTGTAAACGTAAGACGGATGCGTTCGAAATTTGAATCAACTTTATCTATAGAATGTCATCGTTGTTTATCCTACATGTATAAAATTACAACATTTTGAGACTCAATAGTTTCAATACGTGCTAACCTTATTCGTTAGTAATCATAGCGAGTCAACATTTATTTCTTACACCTGTATATGTTAATACATAATTATTATTGTTCCGACTGTACTGTTAATAAATAATTACAATATATTTCTTATATCCATGAACACACGATTTTTAATTACTATGTTGACGATAGAAACCGAACTTTTCACGATAATATCATTTGTATCTAGTTAAAACAGATTAATAATTTATTAGCGAAAGTAATTTCTATTGGCAATCAAACCTTATTTCCTTCTAATAATGATATTCTAAGACATTTTACACACCCTTAGATCAGGGATATCGAGAAATATCAATACTGATGCAAATTGATTTACACATTATACAAATATATTTGCATTATGAAGAAATAATTTTATTAATGATTGGTAAATTTGTCTAAAGCTTATAGAACACTGTAAGAATTATGTCGTAAAGGTTCGGTTTCTATCATCACTGCAGTCATATTCCTTATACGATCAGTCTGGGGTCTTAAGCTGTACATTACCATATCGGCAAGTTTCACCATCAATTTGATCCGTTCTCAAATGATATCTTCGCCAGGCCTTGCGAGTACGCCATTTGTATACTTTCGCAAACGAATTTGTATTGGCTCTGGAAAAAATAAGTTTAAGATTATTGCCAAGTTTGTTGCATCATTATCTTCTGTTCTGTCTCAGGTGCGCAGTGGTAAGGAATGAGGCTGCCGTGCTTCAAGCCCGGGGTTCGATTCTCATACTGGGTCATTTACTAAAAAAGTACATATGCTATAATGCTTGGCACTAGATGGTGAATGTGGTAAAATATAATTTGATACTGCACGAAAAGGTAGTCGAGATATTAGTAATATGAAATATAATTGACCCTTTGAGTGCCAAGGACGGTTTACATGTCACACCAATATCCTATTTCATCGGCGACGTTCTACATGAACTCTCGTCTTTGACGTAGTAAGCAGGCGGGCAGAGCAAGGTAGTAGAGCAACCCTGATTTCAGCACGAATGGGCCGGCTCAACTGGAGTGGTACTACTCTCGTATAGAAAACCAACTTAAAAATGACAGCATTTGTTGCTGTCGTATTTTATTGGTGAGTGCGAGACCAGAGAGGCTCAATGTTGCAGAAACATCTCACTAGGTCACCATAGTGTGCGTCACTATGCTGCATAGTGTGCACTCACAAAGATGATGGAGATCACCACTCTCAGATTTGACCTCTCGCTCACACAACACTAGAAGTGTGAGCGAGAGATTCAATATGCCTATAAGGGTAAGCGCGAGGTCTGATAAAAATGATTTATGACTTAGTTTGAACGTTTGTAATGGCCCAAATATAAAAATGACGAGTAGGAGTGTGGTGAGTACGTACGGCGTTCTGTATGCACATGGGTCGTTGCGCGCGCATGGCCCGCACGAGGTCGAGCGGGTAGAGCGGCTGCGCACGCGCCAACGACGCCAGCGCCACTTCGCACAGCACCAGCGCGCCCGTGCGCCCCACGCCCGCCGAGCAGTGCACCACCATGGGAGGAGACAGCGAGGACTCCTCCTCCAACTCCTCACCGTCCTCCCCGTCCTCACCCTCCACCACCGTCGGGATCACTGTAGACGAAACATTCCATTATATTTCTGCACGGTTGGCCTAGTGGCTTTAGTGGTCGCCACGCCGCTTCCTACTGCGCCAAGTGCAGTGGGTTAAAATCCCGCGTAGGACTACCCTTTGTGTGATTCACAATTTTTTGTTCTGAATCTGGGTGTTCTTTGTGTCCGTTTCATTTATGTTTGTAAAGTCCCCCGCGACACAGGAATTTATATTCGTAATTATTGTATTCGTATTGTTTCTGTAAATTTAATAAAATAAAAAGGAAATATTATATAGGGGAACCGGTATAGTTATTGGCCACTTAAGCGACCCGAAGACTGATGGATTGAATTAAAAATAAATTATATAGTAAAACAGTAGTAACTGTATGTATGTATGCTACTTTATTAATGTATTTATTTATTCGTATTGTTTACATACACTTTTATAATATATTATCTGCATAAAATGAACACAAAAATACAAACGTAAAATTTACAGTAATTGGCCGTATTAATACAGTTATTGGCCATGAGATTATACAGTTATTAGCCATATTAAAAAATAGCAATGCTATTATGACATACAAGTAATATTATCTTCATGACGATTTTCATTCTCGGAAGGTTTAGAATCATCATTTAACAATAAACATTTATGGCATATGAAATCAAAAACTTCATCATCATCTGGAATATGCTCTTGATGCTTAATGGGATCGCACTGACGATGATAATATTTATTACAAGTACTGCATAATAAAGACTCTTTTTTCACAGCTAGACGCCGGCATGTATCACAGTTAATTACCACCAAGTTTGATAATACTTTTAATTTATAGCCATCGTTTTTGATTTCAGTGTAAAATTATTTTTCACTTTCCTCTTTAACATCATTTAAATTTTCAGTTTCAGTCTCAACGTTAAGATTTACTTTTTTGTTTCCCTTTTTTGACTTCTTTCCTATGTCTTTACCTTTTTTTGTCTTATTGTCATGTCATAAGGGGAATTTGTTTCAGTTGCTTGTTCGTCTCTTTTCCACGGCATAAACATTTTTATCACCTTTGAAATCCTGTCTCATCAGCGTTAAAAACACGTTGCAGATCACGAATTGCCTCTAACGGATTTTCACTGGTTATGTAATTCCTGATTTCAAAAAAATAATTTCTTTATGTCACTTTCAGAAACATAGGCGCTGGCTTTAGTGACTCCCTTGCTGGTTCTTTCAGCTAAATTGGGGTGACGTTTTTAAAAAGCTTTCAACCACCCCTGAACAGACAAGAGGAGTATCGCGTAGATTATCAGACAAAAACTTTTGTACAGTGTCGAGGACATCATCTGACTTTCTTGGAAACCCTTTGCGAGCCATTCTAACTAACCAGTCTTCGATAGTATCTTCTTCTTCATCTGTGAAATATGGTGTCGGCCCAAATTGAGATCTAGAAGTAGATTTTTTTAGTTTGAACTGTAAATTTGCCCTTGGGATACTATTATTTTTTTGCGACCGCTCGCAAAGGCACTGTTTTACCATTTACTTTTTCTAGTGCCTCATCAAGGGCGTCTTTTGTATACTGGGGTATTTTTAGCATTTTTTGGCATGAACCTGATAGAAAAGAAAGAAACGTTAGTGAGACCTTGTTCAAAATAAATTAAAAAGTATTACAGTTATTGGCCTAGTTTTGTAATAGCTATTATTACGAATAACACAGTAATTGGCCTAGGCTAATAACTATCTACGAAGTTCTAAAACACATGGTAATTGAATAGACCGTTTAGTAATAGGTATTTTATTCGAAGACATTTATTAAAAACGCTGCTTTTTAAGAATATGATAAATATAGTAACTGGCCTACGGGGCCCGTAACTATATTTTTTTGAAATAATCGTGACAGTTATTGGCCACAATAGTTTTTTAGATTATACGAAGTTATCATCATATTATGCCTTAAATCCGATTATAATGCTTAGCTGCTGTATATTTGACAGGATTCTAGGGACTGTACTATGTTAATTACTATTCAAAAAATCTTATGAAAAAAAATTGTAGTCTTAATATTTTTTTTATCAAACTTACCGGTTTTTCTTCCAGCGTCAAGAAATCACAAATCACAAAAAAACTAAATCGCCTAGTGGCATTTTGTTGAACCTTTTTGACAAGTAATAAAATTGTTGCTATTATATATTTTTCAAATCTACTCTTCAATCAAAGAGTCGCTAGTTTTTCAAAATTAAAGTTGAAATGGCCAGTAACTGTATAGGGGCCAGTAACTATAACGTTTCCCCTAGATTGATTTTGCTTTCAAATCGAATTGGTGACGTGTGAGGGCGTCACTAGTTTCGAAATTTGTTGAACTGTCAAAAAGATATTAAAGGAATGGACAGGGTATAGTTGGTCTAGCGGTATGCATATACGGCTACTGATCAAGAGTTTTTGGGTTTTTCTTAGAAAAATGGCTGTGATTCACGCTCGTAAAACCTGTGTTAAACTGTCGATTTTCTTTGTCATGAATATGTATGCCAATCGTTGTTATGGGTCCTTTAAACGATCACATTTGTTGGTCAAACTTAACGTTTACATCAAAAGGCCCTGCAAACAATCAAACTTGTTTGACAAACACAAGACTTTCGAAAAAACACGTCGACTGTTTGACAAAAGCGTCAAACACAGCTGCACACTAGCAAATAATTTAACAAACACGTAAAGTTGACAAACAAATTTGATCGTTTACAGGGCTCTTAATCATGCCTTCAATGCCTTCAAATTTACTGATGCATGTAAAAACTGATTTTCAGGTAAAACCAGTAGAAATACTTGCCTTCATTATGATATCGTCCTTATAATTAACAAAACTAATGTAAAATCACAAATACACGACAAAAATAAATTCAATAACATTTAATGGTTGTCAATCCTAAAATTACACTATTTTATTATAACAAGACTACCCGAAACAGAACTTAGTAAGATACTTAGTTCTGTTTCGCGTAGTCTTGTTATACACAGTTTATTATAAATATAATATTCTTTTAATATTGGTAAAATTTCATTAATCTATGAGTAACTTTAATAAGTAATCGATAGATGGCATGCACGTCGACTTGTATCGCGATATAGTTTAATATATTGCATATCGTATTTAGTATTAAAAAATGAGCTCAATAAGCCAGTTACACCAGATTACAGATGATGTTTTTGTTATCTAACTCTCTAAGAAATCTTATCAGGGCAGCAGTTCAACACCATCATCATCATCAACAGCCTTTAACAGTCCACTGCTGGACATAGGCCTCTCCTTGAAAAAGAGGTATTGGCCTACTATACCACGCTGGCCAGACGGGGTTGGTATAGGGTTGGTTTCAAGTTTTCCTTCTCTTTGCATTGATGTTGTCTAGCGTAGTTTATCCCTTAGTCGCCTTTTACGACACCCGCGGGATGAATAGGGGTGGTGACACTCTGTATTCTTAATCCGTCACCACACGGACGCCAGTTAAACATTAATTCAGTTTGCTAAGGTTAGGCTGTGAAAAATAGAATAGTGTGTGTTCATACATGGGTGTGGGTTCCTGAGGCTGGCGCAGAGCTGCGTGAAAGAGATGAAGGCGGCTGCGTCATCGGGCACGCCGTGGTCGGGCCAGGCCGTGTACTGCAGCTGCGTCACCGACCGCTGAGCGCCGCCCGCCTCCTGCGACACCACACCATCACTCACACTACCACTACTGCACTACTGCAGCGTACATATATAAATTACTAGCTTTTGCCAGCGGATGTACCCGCGCATATGACTTTGTACTTTCCCAAAGTTCCATCTATCTCTATACCAAAATCTGTTGGCGGTTTAAGCGTGAAAACGTAACAGACAGACAGATTGTTACTTTAGCTTTTTTTTATGTAAGCCTACAAAAGTGACTCTACTCTGCCTCATGGAAAGCATGAGTACTCCAGTGAGGAATCCAGGATCTCATTGTGAGTGTAGGCAATGCAGCATGGTGGCCCATACCATGGCAGCCTGGTCAGAAAATTCTGCATCATTCTCCCGGCCTCCTAAGGCCGATTATTCAATCGGCCTCATTCGATGCAGAATATTTGGGCCTCCGGTCTCACACTCACCAACGAAATACGACAGCAAGAATACTGTCATTATTAGATTGGTCTTGTGTGAGGGTAGTACTGACCCGGTCGAGTCGGCCCATTCGTGCTGAAACCAGCGTGGCTCTATTACCTACAAAAGTTTAGGGATACTCATATAGAATAAATTTATAAAGAACGACAAAATTGGTAGTCACTTTGGCAGGCTTACAAAAAAATACCGACAATGCACAAATGCAATAAGCTACCAGACGCTTTGACAGTGTCATAGCTTTGGAATAAACGAAAGAGTATTCACGCCAAGAATGTACTAGTTGAGGATGAGGTGAAATTTTCGTCTAATATTTAAAAAAAAAAAACAAAAAACAGAAGAATCTAAAATGACTGTGTAGTCAAGGCAACGGATAACGGCATGTGACGGCAGCACGCATGCGCTAGTCTGCCTATAAAGCACGGAGCCGCCACTTCCTTGTCGCACTGCAGTTACAAAAATATTTTTTTTCCTTATTAGAGTATTAGGTTTTATCGTTACGTAATTTCTTGATTCGGTCGCCGCGCTCAAAGCCCGCGATAAAAGCTATACAATAGCTTTAAAAACTAAATAAATGTTTACACTAGGAATGTTCTCGAACTTTCGAGCTGGATGGGAAGTGTCAAATAGCATATATATAATTTGTTAGACTTTACAAACCTTAATAGTCATTTCTCTCCTTATATAATGTCCATGATTCTGTTCGCTGTTCGTGTGTATAGTGAGTGTACTGGTGGCCTTCAAAGGCGTGGTGCCGACTTTAGCCCAGTACTGGTGACACTTGGCCCGACCCCGCTCGGTAAGGACAGTGAGCATCACTATCAAACTGCTCTCTGACTCCCACACCATTTGCCAGAAATCGCCTACTGTTGACGCCAAGGGACCTACAACAGTTCACAAAATCACTAACGGTTTTTCATAATCACACTATTTCTACGTTATTTTGGTCGCTAGAAAACTATCCCTAATATATTTAGTTAATTATCTTATTTAAAGTAATCTAATATTCATGTACGTCATTTATTTTGTCAAATTTCTGAAACACTAATTTCAAACTTAACATTTCTATACGCACTTATTACCTTCAGGTGTTGCTGAAAACCAGCGCTGTACCGTAAGTGGTGCAGCATTATGCTGAGCAACATCTATTTTTAATGTACACTGCGACGCAACGCAACGTGTTTTTATTATGTATGTATTGTAAACATAGAAAATGATCTCTTGAACTTGTGTTAATATATACCTGGTTACATGATGTACACCATTATCATTACTAATAACGCAATGCCATGTAATACCAAATATTAATTGTCTGTTTGCAATGACATTAAAATAAACGTATTTTCTTTCTTCTTCTTTCTAATACTTATTATGTTTCAGCGTTGTTTCTTGTAATGGTTGATTAGACAACTTAACAGCGCTGCAGCGTAACGCCTCACTTCTATTTAGCGTTCGAATTAACTCTTTGGAAAATTTGCTAAATATGTATGAGAATAGTTTGTCTAGTGAATAGCGTATGCCACTGCTAATCAAGAGATTTCGGGTTCAAATCCCGGATCGGGCCAAAAAGTGCTTTTGGGTTTTTCTTAGGAAATTCCTAAAAAAAAGCAGCCCGGAGTTTAGAAGTTTGGCGGTGATTCACGTCCGTGCCTCGGAGAGCACGTAAAGCCGTCAGTCCCAGTTGTCATGAACATCTATGGCAATCGTTATTGGGAAGTCAGTGCCCTCAAATTTACTGACAACTAGTTCAACCTTTGAATTTCAGTTCTTCCTTAGGGTTGCGGAGGTCCGATGCCAGTCGCTCCGTGAAAAAACTGATATTCAGGTATAATCGGTTGAACTAGTAGCCGACGCCAAATAATATTGGGAATAAGGGTAGGAAGAAGAAGATGTATGAGAATCGTTTCAGAAGTAAACTCGAACAATATCAATACAACGAATGGTTAGACTAAAAATAAAAAAAAAGAATGAACATGTATAATACCTTGTGTGAAGTTTATTTCACATCAAATAAACTCACACTAGGCTCTCGGGAACGCAAAATAGTAGAAAAAATATTGAAAATTTGCAAAAATATAGGTTTATTAAATGTCTAATAATACACCAAGAAGATAATTAATATAAAACCAAACTAAGGTATTACGGACGGATCGTGGATAAGATCTACCTGACTAGTGCCCGTCAAATTACAAGTTAGTGGTGTATTGTGTGATTGTTTACCTTGTGTAGCAATGTAGGTGAGTACGGTATCAGGGTTGGCCGCCCCACTTGGTATTTCCATGTTGATGTACGATGCGTTGATGTAGTCGCCTGTTGGGCTGTTTTTCAAAACTACTCGCGTTGAATCATCTGTTGCAAATATCAACAAAGGCAAAGTCTAAGTTCAAGTCGAAAGATGACCTATAAAATCAAGATATCGATAATAAAAATATGGTAATAGTATCAAAGGTTTCCAATGGCATGGTTTAGTATGAATAGTCGCTATGCTATCCATTGTATATAATCAATCTCTAGCAATCGATAATGATCAACGGTATCGTTAAGGGATAATATTATCGATAGTATGATGTAGTTTAAAGATCATATCAGATTACTTAATAATAGTATTACTATTGCAACAACACTACTATATAACATAAAACAGGGAATTAACTATAGTTGTAGTAATATGTTGTAGTTTGATTGTTAGTGATTGGAAATTGATTTTGGTCTAATAAATGGTATATATTCAGTGAACGCGACAGACAGCGTCCTGCTATGGGGCCAGTGGTCATCCCGGCATGTAACTCAGTCACGACTGATCTCTCCTGGGGTACCACGGTACGGAGTAGTACGGAGAGATTCCACTGTCGAGGTTTGGCGAGGCTGTTGCGTGGTTTTATAGGAAAACAGGTACTCCGGGAGTTCCACATACGCCTTTCTCTCCACGGTGAATATGTTGCGAAAAATATTCCCTACATAAAAAGATAGATAGTGTGGGCAGAGCCGGGTGGTGGCGTGAGCGCTACGGAGCGTGCGCGCCCTCGTTTGGGGACAAAAGAAAGGGAATATCAGGGTTCAAACACAGAAGGGGGCCAACTACAAGGCGTAAGTGGCCGGAGGTACGTCGGGGTTCCAGGGACTTCTTTTCGAGGGTATGCCTGGTTCCTCGGTTCATAGTTCCCGATAGAGTGGGCTACTCACAGGGTGCGATGTCCCGGTAGCGATTCTTGGCGGCGTTGGCGGGCAGGCGCGCGGCGTTGGCGGGCTCGTCGGGCAGGCGGCGCAGCAGCGCGTCGTACTGGCGCAGGGCCGCGCCGTCCGCCAGCCCGTCGCCCAGCAGCAGCATGGACTGCTCCAGCGCGTCGCCCGCGATGCGCTCCACGCCCAGAGGCACGAACATGGCCGACGGCTCCTCGGGACCCTCCGCCGACTCGTACACCACTGCACGCACACACTAGCTACTCACTCTCGCTCGCACACACTACAAGTGTGAGCGAGAGGTCTGCTACTAATGATTTATGACTCAGTTCGCACGTTCGTAATGGCCCAAGTATAACCATTTTGACTGCCTCGCGCATTGGTATTGTACGCGACCAGTTTGGACTAGATGACGTTGTGTGTAAGATGGCCGAAATATTTATTTACTTTAATTGTATTTTTTTTGTCTCTCTCGGCATATGCACAATTTAGTTCGTGGCAAACTTGAAATAATAAATTTCAAAATTTTCTTTCATCAATCAAATACAACTTCAAGACCTTGCTTTTTACATTATACCGATTGCATTAGAAAGTGGGCCTAATTATTAAGTATAAATAGAAGTACTTTAAATATTAAAAAATTGAGTGGTGAAATAAAAAATAATACCAATATTAATGTTTATAGGTAGATTTTAAAAAGACTGAAAAGTAAAAATTTGTCTAAACCTATTATCTTCTAATAAGTTTCTCACAAAAATTTAAATTGACTAAATTTCAAAAATAATGTACTCACCGTTTGGTTTAACTATTAACGTCAGTACACCTCTCGTATTTCTGATCATATGCACGATCTGTTCATGCGATAGTTCGTCTACATCTGTGCCGTTTATTGACATCACCTGAAACAAACAAGGGATGCCGAAAGCTTAACTTCAAAATTCTTTTACAACTGCAATTAAAGAATATACTCGATAAAAATACGTCCTGTAACACCTACCTGGTCTCCCTCTTGTAGGTGGATTTTGGTTCTGCTGGCGACCCTGGAGACGAGGACGGGAGCCCCACCCCCACCGCGCACGTTGAACCCAAACAGTCCGTCAGACCCCGGCGCTAGTCGCACCCGCACGCCGACCGACCCGGGTAGCGATTCCGCCTCTGATGCGGATTCAGATTCATCCACATAGGAGAGAGGTATACGTAGAATACGTTCTAGAAGATCACCGCCTTCACTGAAAAGAAACGTGGTAATGGTAAAATATGTGAATGTTTTGAATCAATGGGTTCGGTATGTATGTCATTGTTTAAAAAATTTGATGGCAATATACTTTTCAAATTTATTCAAAGTATTTATTTTGTTACACTATTTTGATTTTTCACAGTTAATAATTATAACAGAAATGAGATCGTTTATGTATAATTTTAATATTTTTTAGTGTAGGACGCCCACAGGCCAGGTGGAGTGATGATTTGCGCAAGATGGCTGGCAGGAGCTGGATGCGAGAAGCCCAAAATCGATCAAAGTGGTGTGCAATGGGAGAGGCCTATGTCCAGCAGTGGACTGAGATGATGATGATGATGTATAATTTTCTCTTAATCTGTAATATTTGAAAATTTAGCCTTAGCTGGTCCTTCGAGCCGACTGTGTAACTATAAATAAAGCAAGTAGTTACGATTAAGCCTTCGCTGGTCCTTCGAGCCGACTGTGTAACTATGAATAAAGGAAGTAATTACGGTATGTGCGTGTGTGTGTCCATGGTGTCGGCGGAGTCGGTCCAGGCAGCGCGCGGGGGCGGCTCGCTGTTGGCCGTGACGCGCGAACCTCGCATGGTACCACCTGCTGGCGAAGCTCCCGCCGACCGCTCGCGTACTAGAGATGCGCTACGTCTGTACAAACAATACTTATTTTTCTTGCGCATTCTCACAATTCAGATCACTAACAATTTATTTTACTGTTGTCGACACGAACATCAGATCGCTACACCCTACTGCTTGGGTCCGTAATTTACGTCTCGGAACCTTTATAGTTTCGTCATGTTCGTCCGTCCGTCTTCGCCTTATTGTCTATAAGGTGATTCGAAGGTGATTTGAACAGTCGTTCCAAAGGCAAAACGGTTGCCTCAAAAAACTCATGATGGTAGTCCGTGTATTAAACTTTAAAGCTAAGCCATACCAGTTTAAATAAATTTATTATTTCAGAACTTATGGGGGCCTAACTTGTAAAATACGTTTAATTGGAAAACTTCGTAAAAAAAAAAATAAGTAAACGTAATAATCTTTTGGACACTATATAAAATCCAGTCATTGTTGGTGTCAACGAAACCCTATTCTAGGCACACTTGGCGGATTTTTATTTATTATTATTGAAACCTGTCAAAGTGCTACTCTGTCTACCTGTTGGTGGCGTCTTTATATAGGTGCAAAATATATCTTTTGGAATATAATATGGATATTAAATTACAGAATGAAATAAAACAAATTCATATTAATAAAGATACAAACACCCACCTCACGAAACTGCGATTCGAAGATCTCGATCTTCTCGCGTCTTCTAAGGCCATAGTCTCAGTTCGAGGTACGGTGGGTGCGGCTAGTCCCGCTAAGGCACCCAACGCCGATAATAGTGCACGTCGCCTAGGTGCCCTTAGTCTAAAGAACCCGTGGCGTTCGACGCTACAACGCCAAAGAGCCTTTGCTGCGCGACCAGAACGCATGTTGAAGCCCAACACTGTATCGTAGCTTTCTGACTGTAATGATAAAATTAGGCATTACTTAATTAGACCTAGGGATGACAGTATAATAGTGTTAGCTTGAAATATAGTTGAACGAAATACTACAAATAAAATATACATTATCATCATCATCAACAGCCTCCAACAGACCACTGCTGGACATAGGCCTCTCCTTGAAAATCATACAAAGCTTATATTACTGTTTTTAGACTTACGCAACTTTTACACATGTTTTTCCTATAAACGGGACTTATTCGCGATAAAATTAAAAAGGTTACGATACCTTCTACTTTCCGACGTTTCGAACGGGTTATACCGCTCGTGGTCACGGGTAGACATATATTGGTACTAAAAAGTCAAACCTGTCAAACCAATAGGTTTGAAACGATCGTCTAGCAACAATTGAGCCACACTGATTTCAGCATGAATAGGCCGGTTCGGCCGGGGCAGTACTACCCTCACACAGAAGACCAACCTAATAATGACAGCATTCTTAGGCCTCTTGTAGACGGCACGTTTTTATAACCGTACGGCAATTTAGTCGTACGGTAAAAAAAACGTGCAAGCATGTATATGGCATAGAAAAGCTACCGTACGAAACTACGGTCAGGTGCCGCTCTATTGTGTCTTTTCTGCGGTCAAGCTACGACGTCTTCGCCATGAATACTTAGGCTTCTTGTAGACGGAGAGTTTTCTTTAATTGTACGACACATTAGCCGTACCATTAAGAAAACATGCAAGCATTCATATGGCACGGAAAAGTTACCATTCAAGACTACGGCCAGGTGACATTTTTGTAATTTTCGATTGTTGTTTTTATTCTACAGGCCCGAATTAATGGTTTTAATAATTCTTGATTTAAAATTATCTCATTTACAAAATTAAGAAATAATAACAATAATAATTTATTGTCAAATATAGATTGTTTACAATTTGATAAATTTATCAGATCATTACATGTTAACTACATATGTACCAAATTGTGTCTTATTACTAGCCTCCGTTGCTGAACTAGGTTGGAAATGCATATGGTGCAATACTATACTAACTATTGTATGTACATGTTTTGTCGCATTGAAGACGCCACGAAAACGTGAGAACGTCCGGCGTCGTCAACACACTCCCATAGACTTCCATACAACACTGACGAAAATCACGCCGTGCGTAGACACGTCACGGCGCATACGGCGGCGCTGCCGTGTCGTTGCGCTGCCGCGTATGTCAACAAGCTCTCATAGAGAGCCATATAACACTGCGTGCCGTTCGTAGACGCGGCAAATTAACCGTATTTTTTTACGCCGAAAAAACGTGTGTGTACAAGCGGGGTTACTGTCGTATTTCCTTGGTGAGTGTGAGACCGAAGGCGCAATCATGAACAATTGAGAGAGATAGATGCAGAAATATCTGACCAAGCCGCCATGGTATGGGTCACCATTCCACATTGCCTACCCTCACAAAGAGGATGGTGACTCCTACTCTACTTGGATTCTACTCATGCTTTCCACCAGGCAGAGTAGTCACTTTGGTAGACTTTAATATGAAAAAAAATACTTCAAAGAAACAATGAAAAGAAAAACGTTTAAAACTTACAGGTTCCCTCTTCAATTGAATAAAGAACTGTTTCTTCTTGAATGAAATCTTGACGATTTTACCCCAAGAGAAAGTATTCACTCGGATACTATTTTGGAAAACGACAATACCAATTGACGTGACGCCAATAAATATGTCTTTGCCGTTGTAATCCTGGAACAGAAAAAATATGTTAATGATGACTCTGCGGTATTTGTTATGAAAGTAGGTACACCAAAAACAGCGAGTAATACCATAGAATACATAATAGCACCAGTACAGAAGACTCACTCCGAAAAGTAAATTAAAGTAATAGATACCCTCGGAGTCAAAAGATTAAGTTCAATTCGGATCGCACAGCGCCGAATCACTACGATTATATTTACCTACAATTGCGTCTCTTTCTATGGTGTAACTCTCAACTGTTCTGACGTTGTCTATTCGAACCGCATGTCTGACCCGGCAGGCAGCCGGCCGACTATACCTAAACTGCGGAGTGACACCCCCCTGGTAATTACGCGTAGTCTAGCTGTTATTTTTAGGAATTACAAACAGAAACTTTAACCTCATTTAGTTGTATACAATTAATTTGACTAACTCTTTGCTTTTTTTAATATCTACATACATGAAACGGACGCTAAGAACACCCAGACTCAGAACAACAATTTATAGACCACATAAAGTGTTGTGTGTTGTGGGATTTGAACCCACAATGCTTGGCACAGTAGAAAACGGGGAGGAGATAATTTAAACCACTAGGCCATCTCCATCCCTGCAGTCAATGTATTAAGAGGTCATTACATGCCGATTCCATAAATCTAAGCACTATAATAAGTTACCAAAGCAACTTTTCTAACAAAACTTCTTTATCTCAGGGTTAATACATCCTTACTAAGATTATAAATGCGAAAGTAACTCAACTCAACTTTGAAACTACAGAAGCGATTTAAATTAAATTCAGAACACAGAGAATGTCGAGCGTCTGAGAAAGGACATAGGCCACTTTTTACCGCGATAACCGACTAGCACACGGGCGGAGCTGCGGCCGAAAACTAGTATGTTTATAAATTATGTAATGAAATAAATTACATTCAGATACATAAGAGTCAGGTCACTGTGCCTTTAGAGTGTGTTATCAGTTATGAGTATTACAAATATGTAGGTCAAATACTCATAAATATATCAATAAGGGAAATATATGTACTGATATTATTTGTCCCGTAAATGTGTTACCGCGTGTGTTTGAATATCTAAGAGATGACGGAATGTCACAACTTCATCTGACCCGACTGACCTTAGGTGATTGGAAACAATCATCGAGGGTAAGCATCGACGGCGCGGTCAATACCTAGATGGGTGATCGTTTGTCCCATGATATCTTATTTTTCCGTGATTCGAACGTCGCGTTAAGCAATCGGTCCCTGTTGTTGTCATAAGATACCAGTCGTGAAGCTTAGTTGGAGGCCTTCGGGCTGATTACTAACATCCAACGGTAACATTATGTAGCCACAACCTGTTTTGTCAATCCCCAACCCGCACTCGGCCAAAGTGGGCATCGTTTAAACAAATTTCACAACTCAAATTTAGAAATTAGTAATAAGAGTAGATGTCAATGTTTAAACAAATTAATTCGCCAAACATCTTTAAGTTCAATCTCAATTTATTAAACGAATAATAAATTAGTTGTTAAATAAGCTGGTTATGAGGACAAACATGTACATACAATATGCACATACAAAAATATACCGCGTCTATCGTCAGAACGTTTAATAAAAAAAATAGCCCGACTACGTCAAAAATTTTGAATAAATTTATATAGCCTATGTCACCAGAGTCAATAATACAAATATATTGTTTTAAACTTTCATGGTCAGTAACATTTAAATATAAATCTGCGGGATTGCTACCATATACCTTACCTTACCTTGATTGACTCGAGCCCAAAACACTGGATTGACAGAACGCCACTACATACCTAGATTGGTCAGGGAAGCGATTGAAATTACGAAATACAAAAATTTCAATCGTGAAGATGGGTTTAAATTGTCAAATGTCTGGAATCCAGTGATTCGAATGTTCAAAAACCGGCGTAATCAACAAAACATAGTTTCGCGATCAGATACTGTTAGTGTTGTGTGTCGAGAACAGTTACGAGTGAATAGTGAGTTGGTAAACAGTGGTACCGTGGGCGATCGTAGTAAAAGACTTCGAAAGAGGGTAGACCGATATGTCTGCCAATAACATCCCACCCGCAAGATCTTCAGTTACTCCGTGATCATGGCGCTTGCAACAGCGCCGAAATATCGGATACTCACAAACAATAAGGTACATGGTAGCAATCCCGCAGATTTATATTTAAACATTATTACAAATCCATTGAGACCACATTCATTAAAATCGGTACAGTAGTTTAGGTGACCACGTATACATAGACTTACAACACTATTGTTCTTCCTTCTCGAATCACGGTAGTCGGGTAAAAAGAGACGTCTTAGACTTGACAATTATCCGTATCACAAAGCTTTACACGTCACAGACCGAATAATACCCAACTAATTCCTCAATATTACCTACCTTAGCCGGGTGAGACTCCACCCCATAACAGTCCAAACGTTTCGCGTGCTCTAAGAAATTCGCCTCAGCGTCCGCGGGGGATTGACCTTTGTGAAGTTTGTGCAACTCTCTGATACGTCGTTCATCTTCTGCACATTGCTTCGGTAATAAGCAGAGCTCTGACAGGTAGTTCGGTGGGTGCTCCGACACATTGTAATCACCTAGTTCCGCTGTGAAAATATAAGTTTTATTAGGAATTTGGAAACGTAGCTTTTTGTTTGTGATTTGTAAAATGCAATACAGTCGTCACAAAATAAAATAGATATGTTATCATGGACTAACACAGCTTTTGATCCGAGAGGGGCCAACCTTCATTGATTGTGTGATTTAAACATTGATTTGATTACCCACATTAATATATGCGTAATAATAAAGCGGGGTACATATGGGTAATAATTATATGTATACGCAAATAATATACTCAAGTTTATCTCTTACGCTAAATTTATAGCAGAGTTATCTCTTATAATATGGTACTATTCTTTGCTCATTACCATAATAAAAACTTGAAACAAACCTTTTTTTTTTTTTTTTTTTTTTTTATGTGTGGAAAATCATCATGGACCGTCACCCCACCGGGGGTTACGGCGGGGTGGTGTGTCGGACTTGAACCGACTAAAAACCATACAGTGTGCCCTCTCCGCGCTTCAGAGAAGTCCAGGGTGAGATCTCCTTCTGAACTTCTCCAGCGCCTGCCCGCTCCTGATGCGGGCACCGTCTCGGTTTGACGACCCTCTCTTAGGCGGCGTCCGGCACACACCGACGCCGCCTCCTCGCGGCTGGCCACATAGGGCGGGTGGAGGGAAAACCCGTCCCGTCCACCCGCGGCCACACTCAAGGCGGCATGAGGCGCAGATGTTCGCGCCTCCGCCGCCCGAGTCGCCGGCGGCGAATCTGGTCCGATTGGATGTCGTCCTCCCGGGCCTTCTCCGCCACCTCCTTCTTCGTGATTACGTCCTCGCAGAAGGTTGCGACCGCGGTAAATGAGCTCTCGCTGCCGGCCATGGAACGAACGACGGCCGGAAGCGAGAATCCTCTCCGATGACTGCAGTGAGGACCCGGCGCTGCGTCTCCCATGCGGGGCAGACCGCCAGCGTGTGATGAGCCGAATCCTCGCTGCAGTCGCAGTGGTGGCAGGCGGGACTCAATTCCCTCCTGGCGACCGAGTGCAGGTACTTTCCGAAGCAACCATGCCCGGAAAGAACCTGCGTCAGTCGGAAGGTAAGGGTCCCGTGCTGCCGCACTGCCCATTCGCCGATGACCGGCTGAAGCGCCTCTACGGTGGCGAGGCCAGCACGTGGAGTCTCCAGCCGGACCGACCAGCGATCCATCGTGGCTCGGTGAGCGGCTTCGCGCCACTCGCGCACGTCCTCGGGCGGAGGTCCGACTCCACCACTCTCCGCCCGGTAGTTAGCCACTCGCCGATAAACGTCGGCGAGCACTTCCGCCTCCAAATACCACGGGGGTGTTCCGGCCAGGGCGCACGCCGCCTCCGTCGATACGGTGCGGTAACCCCGTATGGCTCTGACCGCCAGAGTTCTCTGCGGCCGCCTGAGGCGCGCCCTATTCTGCTCGGTCAGAGTCGCCGCCCACACCGGTGCACCATAGAGTGCCATAGACCGGACAACCCCTGTGTACAGCTGCCTCGTGGCGACACTGGCTCCTCCCAGATTGGGCAAAAGACGCCCAAGGAAGGAGGCAGTGCCGATCAGCTTCGGAGCAAGCTGTTGGAAGTGCTCGTCGAAGAGCCACCTACCGTCTAGGACCAGACCCAGATACTTCAAGTGGGCCCGGACCGGTACGAGGACCGAGTTGACATCGATGGAGGCGCCGGCGGGTGGACCACGACGGGGCCCATGGAAAAGTAGGGCTTCCGTCTTTTCTAGGGCCACCCGCAAACCCAGCGCCTCAATGCGCCCGACCACCAGGGAGACTCCTGTGGTGGCCAGGCGTGCCGCCTCTTCGAAGGTCGCCCCCTGGGCTGTCACAAGAGTGTCGTCGGCGTAGCAAATTACACCGACCCCGGGGGGGAGACGCCCTCGCAGGACCCAGTCGTATCCCATGTTCCACAGGAGTGGTCCGAGGACAGACCCCTGTGTAACACCGCACGACATGGCCCGACGTCTCAAGACTCCTTCTCGGTCCTCGTACATGACAGTACGCTCCGTCAGATAGTCTGCCACTAGCCGCCTCAGGTACTGTGGCACTCCGTGGTACTGGAGTGCAGCCCTGATGCAGCTGAATGGCAGACTATTGAATGCGTTGGCGATGTCCAACGACACCGCCAACAGCACGTCGCCGCAGCCCACCGCCTGTTCGGTCGCGGCCTTCAGACGCAGAATTGCGTCGACCGTCGAACGCCCCTCCCGGAATCCAAATTGGGCGTCCGACAGATCGGGGCCCACCTCGCACAGGTGCCGGACGATGCGGGCGTGGAGCACCCTCTCGAACAGCTTACCCGCCTCGTCCAGCAACACGATGGGCCTATAGGCCGCGACCGAGTAGGCAGACCGACCTGGCTTCTGAAGCAGAACCAGCTTCCCGCTTTTCCAACACCCAGGGAAGCGTCCGGACGCCAGACTAGCGTCTAACACTCCCCTGAGGCGGTCCGACATATGATCGAGGGCTCGGGCCAGCACTCGGGCAGGTACCCCGTCTGGCCCGGGGGCGGTGTTCTTGGATCGAACCCTTAGAACAGCCGCCCCTACCTCTGATTCCCTGACGGGTGGCACATCAGCCTCGCCTTCGTCGTCGCCTCCGGCCATGACGGCCATCGACGGGGGCGTGTGCTCCGCCCGCTGTGGGAATAGACTTGAAACAAACCCTATACCAACCCGTCTGGTCAGCGTGGTATAGTAGGCCAAAACCTCCCTTCAAAGGAGAGGCCTATGTCCAGCAGTGGACTGTTGATGATGATACATAATGTACATATTTTAATATACAGACAAAATATAATGATTTTCCTCAAGATTTAATGCAGTAACATCCTCGTATTAGTATATTATTACACCTCGTATTAGTACCTATATATATTTGTGGTATATTATTCTACTAGCTTTTGCCCGCGGCTCCGCCCGCGTGTATGTCGGCTATCGCGGTAAAAAGTAGCCTATGTCCTTTCCCAAGGTTCCGTCTATATCTATGCCAAAATTCATCAAAATCTATCCAGCGATTTAGGAATGAAAACGTAACAGACAGACAGAGTTACTTTCGCATTTATAATATTAGTAGAGATTAACTTTACTAATTTATTTGTTTGATAAGTCAAAATATATAAATATTGCAAACCGAAATATACTACTACTATAAGTAGTAGTATATTTCGGTTTGCAATATTTTTGTTTATAAATGTAACATGTAATCTTACGTTGTAATAAAAGTGTTTAATAAATATCTCAATAACGATTAAAAAAATCGATTTCCTGTTTTTTCATTTTTTGCATTTTCTAAGATTAACTATGATAATATATATTACCATAGTTAATATAAATTACACCATCAGAAAGAAGAGATTTCCTCAAACAGAAAACACCCCAATTTTTTGAAAAAGTAGATATTTTGATGGGTGAATTTTCGATTGAAAATTAGGGTACTTTTTCGTTATTAAGTCAAAATGCGGTGAAAAAATAAATATTTCAAATCAAATAAATTAGTGTATTCGGGACATGAAAACGTAGGTTTTCACTAAACTTCGTTTAAAAATAATTTTATTTCTAAAAGATAAAAATAAAAAACCGAAAACTTGGTTTTTTGTATTTTTCACATAAAATTTGTGGTTATATGAAAAAAGTGTAAATAAAATAGCTGTAGATCTTTTAATTACCTACAACTTTGCCATTAAAATTTTTTCCATAGGACTTGTAGTTTTGCCAGAAATCGAGATAAACCGTTTTTTACCCTTTTTTAGAGTTCCGTAGCCAAATGGCAAAAAACGGAACCCTTATAGATTCGTCAAGTCTGTCTGTCTGTCTGTCTGTCCGTCCGTATGTCACAGCCAATTATTTCCGAAACTATAAGAGCTATACTGTTGAAATTTGGTCAGTCGATGTATTCTGTGAACCGCATTAAGATTTTTACATAAAAATAGAAAATAAACAATACATTTTGGGGGTCCCCATACTTGGAACTGAAACTAAAAATTTTTTTTTCATCAAACCTATACGTGTGGGGTATCTACGGATAGGTCTTCAAAAATGATGTTGAGGTTTCTAATGTATTTTTTTTCTAAACTGAATAGTTTGCGCGAGAGACACTTCCAAAGTGGAAAAATGTGTGTCCCCCCCCCCTCTAACTTGTAAAATAAGAGAGTGATAAAACTAAAAAAAATATATGTTGTACATTACCATGTAAACTACCAACGAAAATTGGTTTGAACGAGATCTAGTGAGTAGTTTTTTTTTAATACGTCATAAATCGTAACACGCAATATACCTGTCATCCAATCAATACACTAGTATAAAAACATCGATGAAAGTTACAACGAACTACAAGAACTTTTATATGATGTTACTTGCTGGTACGGAACCCTTCATGGGCGAGTCCGACTCGCACTTGGCCGCTTTTTTATATATTTAGCCATCCATAGTTACTCTGCCCTGCCTGATAGAAAGCATGAGCAGAATCCAAGAGTGGGGGTTACCACACTTGCTGCGAATGCAGACAATAAAAAAAAGGTATATTACAATATTACAATAAACGTTAATTTGAAACTTTAACCCCTATTTTCTACCTAATTCTGTGACTTATAACTACGAAACCGTCGAAGTTACGATGTTTCAAATTTTAATTTTGTATAACCTATTTTATTCCTTACGTGTTGTATCACAAATATAAAAAAAGAATCCGACTACTAGAATACCTCCTCCTTTATTGAAGTCGGCAAAAATTTCACACCTAAATTATACCTCGAAGTTCTAAATAGACATTAGTGACAACTGACACAGAAATTATATATTTTATGGACAGAAAGTCTCTACTCTAATCCTTTAATGTTTTTTATACGTGAAAGATAGATAGAAAACTCTTTATTTCTACACCGTGTTATAGATTCACAATACAGAACAGAACTTACAGAGTGTTGCTGGTAATCTACTTTTGGAGGGAATCATTAATTAGTATATGGTTGCCTATGCGTGCTGTGTACATACCTATCATCGCATCCACCTTAAATGGCATCTAGTAAGAAAGTGTAAATAGAAACGAGAGTGCTTAGAGGCACGGAAGAGGAACCGACATCGGATTGTGCAACAGTAACATGCCTATCGTGCCAGTGTGCCAATCGCTGGATTTACGTTTATGAATTAACAGCAAAATATTTTATTTGTATGGATTTGATGATATATGGTGATTGCCAATTCCATTGCCGCACATAGGTTGTTGAATCGAAAGTGTTAAAACTCGGAAATGCAGATGTTATGAGAGCAAGTTCAAAGGTTAACTACATGAACTAAATGTTGAAGAGTCATGCAAATAGAAATAAATAAATAAATATTTCGGACATCTTACACACAACATCATCTAGTCCCAAACTAAGCAGTGCTTGTATTATGGGTACTAAACAACTGATATAAATACATAAACATTTTTTTTTTGTAAATACATACATATTATACATAGAAAACACCCAGACTCCGAAACAAACATTTGCGGGTTCACACAAATATTTAGTCCGACCCGGGAATCGAACCCGAGACCTCTTGATCAGTAGCCGCATACGCTAACCACTAGACCAACAAGGCAGTCATGAAGAAGGGTATGATGAATGAGCTAAAAATATACTGAAAAAACAAGATAAAGATAAGATAATATGAATTGATCAACTGTTTGAAATAAAATTAATTATATAGGAAGTACAGTGATGGCGACTAAAAGAAATAGGTTTACGAACATATAGTATTAGTGCGATAACAGCAGGAAATGAACAATCATTATTTTATCAGGTTACGCATACATAATAACATTAAACATTGATTTGCAAAATTCGACTTCAACGGTGAACAGATACTGCTCATATTTTATCATATTACAAAATCAGGAACAATAGTACATTGTTCACCGAGGGAGGAAAGGAACCGATTACTAGCGAGGGAGCAGTTTGTGGCCCGAAGGCGCAGCCTAGGGCCACAATACTCCTGAGGTAGGAATGGGACTTTCACCCGAGTGCTACACAGTGCTTTATACTACAGGAGGTGGAGGTGAGGAACATTTAAAGTATTTATAAAATAAACTCAAAACGTAAGACACCATGTAAGACACAATTTAGCTTAGAATTTGACATAATATTTATAAATATTTCGCGCTTCTTTTGTTTTTTTTATTCTTCACAAAAGGATGTCAGTGGCACGGAGATTCCATATTTAAATTATATGAAAACTCTTTGGGCAGGCGCGCGCCATAGATAAGATAACACATGAGAAATGAAAATTCATACAACTTTCTCTCCCGCTAAAACACGTTAGAAATGGATTTTCATACATTTTTTCCTCCCGCTTATTTAGGTCAAGGAAAAGACTAACTTTCCCTTTTCATTTTCAGGGAATAATGAATACTGTTCCGATCAGGTGTAGTATAAATATTGTTTCTTCAATTTACAAGTAGATAGATTATTAAGTAGTTATCGACAGAAATAAATGCAATTTATGCAACCGGTCACCTCTTACAAGTACCGTCAAGTTCGTTCTTGACCTACATAGGAATAATTTAATTTTTAATTTTTATTGAACACACAGTTGTTCAGTAAGAAAAGTGAGTGTTCTATATGAAGTCCTTGGAAACGTTTCGACGACTAAAATTTAAAGTATAATATTCATGGAAACCTTTAATCTAAGAAGATCCACAAGGTGGGGTTTTTGAGTCTATTGTTTAGTCGAGTGTTAAATAATTTACGTGTTTTAACGGATTAAGAATACGGAGTTTCGCCACCCTTATTTATCCCATGGGTGTATAAGATGGTCCCGCAAACTATTCAGGATATTCCTACGTCATATAGTAATTGATATAATTTATCTATCTCAGCATATTTCAGTTTTGGGTCTACTATCGATCACGTAGAATTCGGACACTCTTTATTTCGTTGAGATCGATATGTGATTATAGGTATTGTAGCGATAGATTTTAGGATATATAACGTAGCTGTATATCGGTAGCAACATTCATATCTTAGTGAGTAAGGTTAAAGGTATAAGCCAGTGCCTAAATAATAAAGATGGCTCCCATAAAGTACACCGTGATTGTTATTCGTTTCGACCCCTAAGTTCGCTATAAATGGACGAACTAAGCTCGGTCGCCCAGGTACTTATAAAGAAGAAGAAAACTTTAAACGAATGCAATACCAAACCGTCTGGCTACCCTGGTATAGTAGGCTAAAATCTCCTTTCTGAGAAGAGCTATCTCTCCAACATTGGACAATTAGGGCTCTCCATAAAAGCTGTTCATGAAATAATTTATAATTTGAAGTAGGCACATTACGAATTAACCTGATGTGAGACAAGTACTTCGGCGTGTCAAGAAATCCCGAGAACTCATGAAAAATATCAAGAGAAGAAAAGTAGCCTACCTGGGACATGTATTAAGACATGAGCGTTACCATCTTCTCCAGACCATGATGATGGGAAAGATTGAGGGTAAAGGTGCGTCGGAGGAAGGAAAATGTCTTGGCTTCGTAACGTTAGACAATGGACCGGGATCGCCAACGTAGAGGAACTGTTTCGTCTGGCGAGGGACAAGAAGAGATATGCGGAGCTGACGGCCAACCTTCAGTAGTGGAGAGGCACCGCAAGAAGAAGAAGAGACACATTAAAGAAAACTAAGAGAACAATAATTGCTTCCTTGTTGTGACAGATTTCACGACTATTGGATTAGTCAAGCTGGAATCTATCAATTAGTATTTTATTATTAGATTATGTGATAATTACAGAATACTTTATAATGCAGGTATGACTAAATCGCATTACACAGCTGGTGCAATTAGTTTTTGTTTGTTTTGTTTGTTTTTTGTTTTGTTTTTTTTTTAAAGACAACTCCCGCATTGGGAATATGAATTAGTGCTCTTTTGTACTCTTTTTACTTGTTTGCAGCACCTTGCCAACTGAAAACCACAATTAAAATTCAATACGCATAAAGTGCTAAAGAAAACTACTTTTTTATATTAGACATATTCGCTCGTTTCAATAACATCGATTGAAGCATACTCAACAGCATGTTACATACTGTTCTCCATAAAACAGCTGTTAGGCCATTATGAGTGTATTGATTTATTTTACTATAAGTCCTTTGTAATAGACGCGTTAATCAGGGCTATAGTTTTATTTTAAAGAATAATCAGAATTATATCTATATAATAAAAAATTAAGTCCGTTTGTAATTTAAAATTAACACCTTTTCACTAAATGCATTTGAATTTATATACGGTACTTACAATGAAAAATTAACTTTCATTTTTTAGGCCTCATCATCAACAACCCATAACGTCCCACTGCTGGGCTCGGGTCTCCTCTCAGGAGAGGGTTAAGGCCATACGTTTACATGCTGGCCGAATGTGGGTAAAAAAGTAACCTAAGTTACTCCTTATATCATCAGCTATTTATCAGTGAAGTCTAGTCAAAATCGTTACAACCGATCAATGAATATACAAATTATACTATTTTAGCGTAGCCAGCGATCTTGATATTAAAATTACAAAAAATGATTTTTGGAGGTAAATATATATACTTTCATATGCATTTATTGGAAAGCTGTTAATTTTGAATTACAGACACTTAATTTTTATTATATAGATATATATAGATAAATTACATAAAACACATAAAATAGTTAAATCGATATTTTTAAAAGAACCAAAATGGAATTATTTTGATTTTCAAAATGTGGTAAGATATGTGTTATTTATTACATTGTAAACTAGGAACTGAAACAACTATTTAAAGTTACAGTTTTTAAAACATTTTAAATTCTCTGTAGTTTTAAATGTTACATCTAATGATATTATCATCCAAATAAATACAGAAATAAATCTATCATGAGATAAAACTCCTATAGATGCCTGCCATTGTCCTTTGTATAAATTAGAATTATTCTTTATTATAATACTTCAATTTTTCATTATATTACTCCCAACTTGTTTTCCTTAACATGAGAACGACCGTACTTAAAAAGACAAGAACATTTTCCTTCCAATTATAATAGAGTTGAACCATCTGTACAATTCCAAAAAATAATAATTCCATGAGCGATCTAAATATTGATTCAAAAAAGACCTGTTAAACTGTACATGTCCTAGTTACACACTGTATTTTTAAGTTAAACAGATTTTTCAAACTCAAATACAACATACATCATTTAGTTGAAGGCATGTGAGCTTTTGAGCGAAATAATAAAGGTTCAGAAGATATAAAAACAAATCAAATTAAAAAAAATAATGTTTTTTTAGAATTTAGGTCAATCACATTTATACGAGAAGCCCAAAATCGATCACAGTGGTGTGCAATGGGAGAGGCCTTTGTCCAGCAGTGGACTGCGATAGGCTGATGATGATGATGACATTTATACTATAACATATAAATATCCCTTGAATTATGATAACCACTACAAGTACTTATTACCGCGAGAACAAGTTGTAATGTAAAAAAAGTTTTTATTTGGTCATTCGTGTTCGGTTCTAGAAACCATTGGTAAATGCTTATTTGAGGTCTTAACAATCTACAAATAATAGTAACTAATTTAGAAGGTACAAATATTGAGATAATATTTCGTAGGTTCGTATTTAATTTTTAAATTCATTGGATATACATATATGGTACCACATAAATTTTCAAGTACATATAAATAAACTATATAAACTTTAATAAATACCTTGTACAGTGAACGAAGCTAACAACAGCGCTGTATTCTTCGGGGCAGCCATCCTCCCATCAAGAAGTAGTTTCCTCAGTTGCAGGCACAATAAATATCTTGTATACTCCTCAGCTAAGCGAGATGGTTCAGGCGGATAGAACCGGACCGCTAACCAAAATTGTGCATTTGTCCCTACTTGTTTCTTAACCGACTTAGTGCTGTCCAGCCAACGCTGTAAGTAAAAGAAATCTCGGTTTATGAGTGGTCTAAAGCAACTAAGATAACGGATAAGTGACTCAACGAGGGTGTGTTCGTAAGTGACCAATCATTAATCGTACCCCGTCTAGACAGTCGACACTTACGTCATCACTTGCTGTATTCTTCGGCAGTGTTAAAGCCGACTCTCAATTTTAAATTGTGTTGTTTTTTTTTGCTGCCAGTCTCCTTTAAACGTGTTAAAGGATTTTTTACGAAACAATAACTTGCGTAGTGGTATTGAAGCCAAGCTTCTCAAATTGTATAGATAATCTTACAATAGACTAATTCTATTCTTTACTTCTTTAAAAAAATACCTAGTCTCACATTATTCTTTCCGTGTTACTTAGTAGTAATAAGACATAGGGAATTTATGTTAATTTAAGGAAAATGATTTATTGTTGAGCATTGGGTTTTCCTTATGAAATATGGAAAACCAATTTGTCAACCTGATCTTGAGTACAAGTAAGAGTTAATTAAGAACGTTTTACAAACCCATTGCCATTATAAATATTACTACCCACCATGTACAGATGAGACACTACGGAAATTATTCGGAGATCTTTACTACAAAACACAAATATGTGTCCAGAACTGGACTTTTGAGAATATACGTATGTATATTATTGTTGAATAGTCTTGACACAGTTGATAGATAAACCTATCACATTTTGCAATCTCTAGCAAAAATCGAAACAGAGTTTATGTTGGGAAGTATATATAAGTAACTGAAAATTATATTGTTTAAATATGCAATGATTTTCCATGTTTTTTTTCTCATCTCAAAGTCATAATCCATATGAGTAGTAAACTATTATTTATATTTAAGTAACTATAGTTTATGTGTGCTGTTTATATATACATTGAAGTTTACCAACTCAAATACAGCAACAGGATTCAATACTATCTTTAGATAATAAGTAACAATTTTTATTATAATTTTTGGATTTTGTGTGTATAGTTTTAATTTTTGTCTACCGTTGATGCGGTATGGAATGATATGGTGAAACGTGTTAGATTGGTTTGAATTCACATTTTCAACGTACGAGTAGTTACAGTATTATAATTAGTAGTGACATAGCCGAATGACATTGCTAAAACTGTGCCAAAACATTGAGAAAGCTGAAAAATTCGGGACGAGATGACAGATGTGTTTGTAGTCTCAGCTGACATTAGGTCAACAATTTTAATGACGCCAATATATCATCGAAAATACCTCCGAATAACAAATTCTTTTAAATATAATGAATTATACTACTTTGTAAAGTAAGAACCTGTACAAACAACAAAAAGAACCTTTAAAAAGTGTTCTTTATATGTGCACAAGTATCACAAAAAAGAGTCTAAAATTCTGTTGCAAGAAACAAGGTTGAATTCAGATAGAGACAAGACAAGAACAGGACTATTATTTTTTTGCTGTATGTTGCAGGTAAAGGTGTCTGAAGCCAAAACATTGACATGTCCTACATTTTAATTAAAAGTAAATTATTGAAGTATATTTTAATAATAAATCCTTTTCAAGTGTATTTGGGGTCGGAAATATTAATTTTTTTCTAAAACTCTCCTCCCTTTTCCTTTTCTAGATACGCCAAATGAATACATACTAAGAGTACACTTAAGAGCAATAAATTTAGGGGTCAGCTACCAGTTTAACCGGTTTACCTGAATATATCAGATTTTACACGAAGTGATTGGCATCGAGTAACCGAGGATCGAACTAAGTGGCGGGCAATTGGAGTGGCCTATGTTTTGTGGTTTCTGATGATGATGATGATTAGCATCGGACCTCCGCAACCTTTTCTTTTGTTTTTTTCCTGTGTGAAAATCGCTTCGGACACAACCAGATAGTGGTTAATGACGGACATAATCCGACTAAACATCGCTCGCCATCTCAAGGTATTAGTAATCCCCTGACTTTTGGAAACCTGACTTAGGGAACCAGCGCCCTAAAAATGAAAGCCCTGGGACCCCGACGTACCTCGGGCCATCTACTTTTTGCAGATGACCTCGTCGTGAGTGGGAATTCTGGACATTCCGAGGCATGCGCGCTACCATCTCGGTCTGCTCCTGCTAAGGTGACGGATGCCCTCACCCATCACCCCTCAGGCTTGCGCTTAAGGAGGCCCAATGATGCAGAAGCATGTTATTAAGCCACTATTGCGAGAGTCACCATGATGCATTGTCTGTAATCACAATGAGGATGGTGACCCCTACTCTTTGATTTTACTCATGCTTTCCATCAGGCAGAGTAGTCACTTTGGTAGATTCGAATATAAAAAAGCTGATACCAGATTAAGATTTGGAATCAAAGTGTAATTGGTATCCATGACAGCTAAGTGCCGACGGCGACGATGAACTTGATTACGACATATTATTTGTACTAAAGGAAGCATTGCACGGTCATCTTGTTTCAATGACTCACCATGTTGTATGTAAAACATACGTCACTATTACGTTTAATCCTTCGAAGTTCACTCGAAAGATTATATTTTTTTTCATTTGATATCATCCGTCGATGACTCATTAGAGAAGTATTCAGTTAAGTTGGTATTTGAACAGGTTGAATTTCTTAATAAGAATGTAGTAATCATCCGTCGATTGCATATTGCGAAAAGTTCCTCCTGAGCCAGACAAATATAACTAACTTTTGCCCGGCCCCTCTCGCGTGTATCTAGGTAGTAGGTAGTCTATGAGTAGTTTGTGCAGCGGTTTAACCCTGAGACCGTGACAGACAGACAGAGTTACTTTTGAATTTATTATATTAGTGTGGAGCAACGAGTGACATGTCCCTCCAACCCAAAAGGAAGAATCTTACGACCAGGTGATTATACCTGGCGAGCCACGGCCCAACGGGGTCGTGTATATGCTAATCGACGCGTGAATTTCTATATTGCGATTCAGGATTAGTAGTTACTCCGTATAGCTCGATACTTCGTGGTTCGGTGCTTCTTCGGTAGATGACGCTGTTGTATATTTTCGTAAACGCTTTATGTGGTAATCGCCACTTAAGAATGGATTTATATTATTGAAAATTGGTGGGAAAACACTTGTCTCTCGTAAACCCGATACTAGGGGTATTTCTTTTTTAACTTTTTTTCTCTGGTGGTACGCGGTTACTGGTCTTATTAAATCAGAGATAGAGAAACAATAGAGAGGAGAAATTTTTGTATTGCACTTTTTAAAACAGTATTACTAAGGTATTGCCGAAGTCTAAATTAAATCGTTTGATGTAAATGACATGAATTCACTAACTTTACCTCAATTTTGGTATAGATTAAAATGTGCATCAAGATTAAAACGATGGCCTTCAAAACAAGTTTATCTCTTTAACAATGAAACTAAACATTGCTTCTGAATTTCCTTAACCATTTATCATTTTAATACAACTCAAGATTTTTTATCACTTTTTTCTGTTGTCGTCGAAGAGATATGTAAATAAACGGTTTTGTATTCGGTGGTGATTCTGTTGTTCACATCAATAAACTAAAATTTACTAAAACTTGTTGGATTATATACTTTAATTTCATTTGTTTACAGTCCATTGTCAACAGAATCAGTACGATTGAAATAAAATAATGTTGGTATAGTCCAGTCAATTAAAGCTTAACTTTGCCATTTTGGTTGAACACCTGCAACCAACGCCAAAATTTCCGTGAGTCTTCGTAGATTAATATACTAAAATTGCAGGGTGCTGCAATACCGGCAAAGGGTGCAAATACACTGCAAAAGGGTGCAAAAACAACTTTTTCGTCTATATCTCGCGATTGGCTGGAAAAATAAAAAAAGATCCTACTACAAACTTGTAGGAAATTAAATCCCCTACAAAAAATTTCAAACGTATTTTCGCGTATCTCTCATAGTTTTTGCACAAAATGCATTTAAATGTGCAAAATTGTAAAAATATTATTATTAATCTTTTTTTTTCATTTTGAAGCGATCCTACATGTTTCCTTGGTATTTAATTAATATTTTTCGGACATTTTTGTTTACTTATTTATACCTTTTTTCATATACCTAATAATCTTGACAAAAAATTCATTTCAATTTTATTAAATGATATTTTTATTTTATATTTTTTTTATTCCATCGGATTCAGCGCAAATTCGCAAATTTTCAAATTTGGGAGGATGGTCATCTAATGAACGGGAGGCATGTAATATGCCTGATAGAAATGTTATATACGATGGTGATACAAGAGGTGAAATGCCTAAACATAGTTTACTAGGATCTGCATAGGTGATGTTTTTTAATCCAGAAGGCAATCTCTCATCTTACATCTCATCGGTGATATCTGTTGTAGATGCTAATTGCGCTGCAGATTTTTTTGCATTCCATTGGAGTTCTTTTATATCAAACACTACTTGCTGGTGTGTACACTGTTATGCCTCCTAAACAATGAAAAGTCTCCTGACCACCTGAGGTTCTTATACAAGGTGGGCCAAAAGAAGTCATCCGATGTTGTTCGGCTCTCAATTTTTTTCTAAATAAAAACTTCGATTTTGTTTTTAGATTATGTTTATTTGAACCTTTAGAATTTTAATAGTTTAGTCGAGAAGATGATATCGGCCAAATGGGCGCAGCCACAATCGATTGCTATACGGGCTCATTTTGTGGCATTTTTCATCACTTCAGCGAGAACTTCGGGCGACAGATTCTCGCACTCATGTGCTCGGGCTTGTTCACGTAAACACGAGACTTCAAAAAACCCCACAAAAAAGTCTGGAATGGTTAAATCGGGCGATCTTGCGGGCCAGTGCAAATCGCGAAAACTAGAGATGAGGCGACCCGGGAACGCTGCCTACAGAATATCGGTTGTGTCTCACGCAGTGTGTGCCGTTGCTCCGTCTTGTTGGAACCACGTGTTCTCCAGTCTTAAAAATATTATTTTGCTCGAAAAATTGTCTACTTCGTCCTCGAGATTGAGAATCGCATGGGCGTAGGCTACATGCGTTTGGTGGTCGACAGGCTGCAGCACGAACATGCGCAGGTCTTTGACCAAAAGTCACCTTAGGGACGACCGGCTGGTGGCTAATTGCGAGGTACGGCGTATGGTTGATGTTTCAGGCGATAGCTCGACATCCTCAGAAACAGCTGCGATATTCTCGGCAGAATAGGTGCTCCGGGGCCGGCCACTCTTGGCAGCGTCTCTTGTAGTCCCTGGCCAAACGGCCCTAAAAGAATAGACACGATTAATCCGCATTCCGCGGGGAGTGTATCGCTCCATGGCTTGTTCACTTGTATTCTACATCTGTCTAGTTTACAAATGTCGAAACAGATTTGACATTGGCCGCCATTTGCAAAAATAAGAGCATCTTTCAAAAGGGTGATTTCTTTTGGCCCACCTTGTATTACGGTCAGTATTATCAAAGACATATTAAAGGAAAGAATCAGTAATTATAGTCTTCTGAGGTTAAATTATTGATGAAACTTCATGAAGCTGAATATTATGGTATGATATGCAAACACCCAGTTTGTTTAGTAGATTGATAACTAACATCGATCCTGTTTTTCGATAAATGTAGGTCTCAACAGCTAGTTGAAGAAACGAATGAAGGATTTAGGACGAAGTGCTGAAATAATACTATGGCCAATACTATCTATTTTTGGGATAACAGGAAATACATCTGACACGATATTTTCATCATTTAATAATGATTTATGTAGGAAGCAAGTTAATAGTGGAGGTATTTCTGATACAACGTTATCAGGGAATTTGTCCGGTTGTAGATAACTTTTTGTTACGTAAAGAGTTTCCTTTATTTTGTCCTGTAAAATTTCTGCACATATAGTGATAATTATTTTCTTAGCCATTTCACTGCGGTCCTCACTTTTACCATACCAATCACTACAATCAGTATGCAATCCTGAGAAGATTGCATACTTTTCACAACAATTGTTGCATCTTACGTTTTTTTCATACAAATAGAACATAAAAATGAAGGATTCATTGTTTCATTTAAATTGAAAACAGTGAATCAAGTTTATTCTGCAAAAAATCACTTTTGGACAGTTAGAAGCACAAAAACTAAATATCCCTGAAACGACAGTTTGGAGTATAGTGACAGTAAGTGACAAACAGTTAGTTGAGCATTTTCTGCTGCAGTCTTACTCATTGCACTCAGCGATATAGAAAAACAAGCGCATGTGTGTGTGTTCTCAATGGTACTATTTTCGTCGAGCGCAAGGTTCTCATTTTTGTCTAAATCTCTATCTCTTTCGCTCTTATTAGGAAACGTATGGTCTTATTCGAGCACATGGGTCCTATTTTTCGATCCTATCCTATAGATCTTGAATGGGACTATTTACGTCGAGCGCAAGGGTCTCATATTTGTCTTATTCTCCCTATTCACTCTTATATTGAAGATTCTTATATAGAAAATTGGAATCAGTGGGAGCAAAAGAGTAGAATAGTAGTAGAAAGAATAATATAAAATATACCACGCTCTTTCTCCGCCAGTTATATATTATTATAAACGTCCCCCTGAAATGAAATTTATAATAGCTCAGGTAAATGGAGAGGTAATTTATACTGCAAATATACGTTTCAAATGCTATTTTGCGCTGAATCCAATGGAATAAAAAAAACTAAAATTAAATTATCACTACATAGTATAAGCCAAAGTCGCTTCCACTCTCTGTCTGTCTATATGTATAATTGCTTCGATCTTTAAAACTACGCAATGGACTTCGACACCGTTTTCTTTACTACATAGAATGATTCAAGAGGAAGGTTTATGTGTATAATACATGCTTATTAGTAGAGAAACATTGATAATTTTAGAGGTTTTTAATGTGATGTCGTAAATAAACCCATTTTTTACGCTTACATTGCAAACGCTGGCTGTACCCTACGAGATAGATCAACTGTGGCGACAACGAGCGACTGTGGCGGTACCAGCCGGGGCCCGTTAGGTGGCACTGCTGTCAATTTATCAGTATCAGTTAATAACTAAGCATAATATTTAAATGATTATTCTGAGGCGGTACGAAGTTTGCGGGGTCAGCTAGTCATATAATAAAATTTAAATGTTTTTTTTTGCCAAGATTATTAGGTAATTGAAAAAAGGTGTAAATAAATAAAAAAAAATGCCCGAAACATATCATTGGAATCCCAATGAAACATGTAGTATCACTTCAATATGAAAAAAAAAGATTAATAGTAACATTTTTTTCACTTTGCACCTTTCAATGCATTTTGTACAAAAACTATGAGAGATACGCGAAAATACGTTTCCAAGTTTTTGTAGGGGATTAAATTTCCTACAATTTTGTAGTAGGATCTTTTTTTATTTTTCCAACCAATCGCGAGATATAGACGAAAAAGTTGTTTTTGCACCCTTTTGCAATGTATTTGCACCCTTTGCCGGTATTGCAGCACCCTGCAATTTTAGTATATTAATCTACGAAGACTTACGGAAATTTTGGCGTTGGTTGCAGGTGTTCAACCAAAATGGCAAAGTTAAGCTTTTATTGACTGGACTAGTAGGTACTTTTGTGACCTAATTGCTGAGTACTACGGACGGATTAGGGCCACAGCACACTGGCTACTTTTAGCATCGGCAATTTTGCGACTGCATCGATGATGCATCGCGTGTTAGCGACTTTCTGTGTTCGATCGCGGCATCAAAATCACGCGTCAAATTGCATCATTCGCGACTTTCTGCGTTCGAACGCGGTATCGGAAACGCGCGTTTTAGCGACTGCTCAGATGCCTGGATCGCGTCAGCTGTAGTGTTGTCTATAATTTTCCGATGCCAAATCGATGCTATCTCCACGATGCTAAAAGTAGCTAGTGTGCTGTGGCCCTTAGATCGATCCGACTCGCATTTTGGCGATTTTATGAAACAGATATGTAACTATTGAGTGGAGATGGAATGGTAAGTAAATATAAATATACTCGTAGAAGTCGTAGTGTAGTACAACAATGTAAGTGATAAAATCTAGCGTGTAAACACTGTGACGTAAGGATTACTTGTGAACTCCGTGATTTCACATCAATTATGAACGGAAATGTGTAAATTGCGTTTTATTTACCAGTACTAGCATTTACGAGTAGAGGTATTTTGTTTTCGTAATTACCCTCTTATGTCTATACAAATAAATATTAATTGAAGTATCTGTAATTTAAAATTAATAGAGTTTCTTTCAATGCATATCTCAGTGCATACGGTTCTTACATCAAACAATATTTTTTTCAGTATTTTTATGTGTCTGTTCCTTCTAATCTCTGGATCGATTTTGACGAGACTTTCACTTGCAAAAAAAGCGGCCAAGTGCGAGTCGGACTCGCCCATGAAGGGTTCCGTATCAGCAAGTAACATGATATAAAAGTTCTTGTAGTTCGTTGTAACTTTCATCGATGTTTTTATACTAGTGTATTGACTGGATGAAAGGTAAATTGCGTGTTACGATTTATGACGCATTAAAAAAAACTACTCACTAGATCTTGTTCAAACCAATTTTCGTTAGTAGTTTGCATGGTAATGTATAACATATATTTTTTTTAGTTTTATCACTCTCTTATTTTAGAAGTTAGAGGGGGGGGGACACACATTTTTCCACTTTGGAAGTGTCTCTCGCGCAAACTATTCAGTTTAGAAAAAAATGATGTTAGAAACCTCAAAATCATTTTTGAACACCTATCCATAGACACGTATAGGTTTGATGAAAAAAAAATTTTTGAGTTTCAGTTCCAAGTATGGGGACCCCCAAAATGTATTGTTTTTTTTCTATTTTTATGTAAAAATCTTAATGCGGTTCACAGAATACATCGACTGACCAAATTTCAACAGTATAGCTCTTATAGTTTCGGAAATAATTGGCTGTGACATACGGACGGACAGACAGACAGACAGACAGACAGACAGACAGACAGACAGACAGACTTGACGAATCTATAAGGGTTCCGTTTTTTGCCATTTGGCTACGGAACCCTAAAAATTGAATTCAATGCAATTTTGCAAAATATTTCAGAATCGACATAGCAGTTACATAATAATTGACAAAATGCAACAGGCATTCTTATCACAGCTTATTAATCTAATATCTGCCATCAATCAAGTGACATTTTACCACTTCTGGTTGATGTAATCTGTTATTGAAATGTGATTAAGTGGATAGATACCTTTATTATTAGACAAGGTCGTGTTTTCAGTTTTGATTTAGAGATTTTGTAAAACACTAGATGACGCTGTAGAGTAACACGGTTAGGATGGCCATGAGCAGGCGTTCTCCTTTCTCAAAGCATAAGCCCAAATGGGCTTATACATTATACTGTTATGCCAGAGAATGTGTTTATTAGTGTGGAATTGTGAATGTTTTATTTTAATTGTTATGTGCGAGTTCGTAATGAGAGGCGATAGTTTTTGTATCTATTATCTGCCTCGATGACGCAGTGGTTGGCGTATGCGGCTGCTGAGCAAGAGATCTCGGGTTCCATTCCCGTGTAGGACCAAATGTTAGTGTATAACATGTATTTACAAAAAAAAGGAATATTTATGTATTTTTATCAGTTGGCTAGTACCCATAATACAATCTCTGCTTAGTTTGGGACTAGCTGGCGCTGTGTATAAGATTTCCGAAAAAAAATGATTACGTGAGTCTAAAATGTGTATTTGTAAGTGGACTGTTTTGTACCGGGAAAAAACGCAAAACCTCTCTGGTGCGCTGGCCTGTGCTGGGTGACCGCATAGATACCCGTTATTTGGTATATTATTGTATTATTATATCATTTACCTGCTTAGAACAATGACATGTTATGTTATTGAATTGTTTTATACACACACACACCCACATTTTTGTAATGACAATAGTTATGCACTCAGATAAAAAAAAACAATTTGACATGAATATTTTATTGTTTTAAACACCAGTAGCCGACCTCAAAAACTCTTGGGAATAATAAAGGCTAGGAAGATGAATATTCTATTGGTACGGATAACATAATTGTTCATAGGTGGGTTAAATTATTAATTTGGTTATTTGGTCTTACAAGAGGTACTTGATGTTAAAGTTTATTATGGTAAGTAATTAAAGTTAACATCTTGTGGGGTACAAATTTCTACTAATATTATTATGTGGAAGAAACTTTGTCCGTCTGTTAAACTATCACGGCTAAACCGATTAGAATGAAATTTAGCATGTAAATATTTAGATTATTGAGGAGACAGACTACAACTTACTGTAACTGACGTAGACCAAGGCGGATCAGTAATTTCTTGTGTTTTACAATAAACCTACCTTTTTTTCTTTTCGCGGGGAATGCTTTTCGCACCATACTCTCCGTGGGGGAGACGAAAGGCGTGTGTGGTACTCCCGGCGAACCGGTCTACCCACTAAACCCCGCGGCGGCCTACCTCGGCAGTCGGGAGGAGCTCCAGGAACGCATCAGCGACTTCTGGAGTCCCCCGTGCCTTACCCCATGACTGGAGTACATCTCAGGGTAATCAATAAATTACCCAAAGCTAATTAATTAAATACAGTAAACCTACCTAATATAAATATATATAAATATTTCGGACATCTTACACACAACACCATCTAGTACCAAGCTAAGCAGAGCTTGTATTATGGGTAACTGGACAACTGATATAGGTAAATACACATAAATATACTTTGTTTTTTTAAATACATACATATTTTACATAGAAAACATCCACACTCCGAAAAAAATATTAACAGTAAAGAACCCGGGAATCGAAACCGAGACCTCAAGCTCAGCAGTCGCCCACGCTACCACTGCGCAACCGAGGCAGTTGTATATAAATATCAGAATCTGTATTAATACCATCTGTATATTATTTATCAACAACAAAACCTAAGCTATTTAATACAGTGCATGTTACTAATTGCTAAGGAAACAACAAAAAAGGACTTCCGATAGTTAATACATGCGTGAAACATGAATGCAAATGGGATATTTGTTTTTGTTGTATTTTCATATAGGTGCTTACATTTTTTTTTAAAATATTTTAACCCAACCAAAGTGACTACTTTGCCTGATGGAAAATATGAGTAGAATCCAGGAGTATGAGGCCACCATACTTATTGTGAGGGTAGGCTATGTAGCAGGGTGACCCCTATCATGGTGGCCTTGTCAGATAATTCTGACCATTCTGATAATTTGGAATGATTGGGCCTCCGGTCTTACAGTCACCAACCAAATACGACAGCATGTATTACATTTTTTTCCAAAAGCTACAATGTTTTATAAAACTATCTGATAGGATAGCAATAAATTATACTTGATATAATATACTGCAGTAGTAGCACAGGTGTAGGCTGGTTTGTGTTAACATGTATATTTTAAGGATGATCTATAATACTTTTTAGATAACAAAATATGATAGACATAAGGGCATTGAATTAATTTTTCGAATTCAAACTATTACTTCTGATCAAATCTTACATCATAATTAAAATTCTAAACATTCAATAACTTTGAATAAAATGAATTGTTCTTAGCAACTTTTTTTTTTAATAATTATCCTATTATATATTTCCTCCTAGCCTGTGGCATACCAACACATACACATGCCTGGGAGCGGTGTGAAGGAACTTGACGCGAAACGTCAATTGCACATAACAGGACCCAAGATCTCGTACCACTATACTTGCAACTCTGACAGCCAGCTCTAATATACGCGGTGCAACCGAACTTTTAAAACTAAGTTCGGCTTTGCTAGCCATATTAGAGCCCATCATAGGGAGAATCCAGGCTGAACAGGAGGGAGTTGCCATCACTGAATATGGTGTGGATAGATGGATATATTTAAAAACAGAACCAGTACAGTAGATGACTACAGTATAAATTTCAGAATGTTTTTCATTTACACTTATAATACTTGCAACTTATAAAACTAGCAACCCAATTGAAAATAATAATAAATATAATAATTACAATTCACATTTAGATTTTTTTTATTACTCAATAATACCTAGGTATCTTCATCTTCTTTTTTTCCTAAATTGCGCACATATTAGCCGTATTTTTACAGATCTCTATAGGTACTCTATAGGTCTACTCCTGTAATTCTGTAAAACTTGGGTTGGCGAGAAAACCTCTATAAGAGAAAAATAAATTGAGGCCCATTGAGCTCTCACTTATCCGAGTTTGACTGTATATAGCAAAAAGGATTTCATTCCTATTTTAAACAAGAGCTTGTAAAATAGGCTTGTTTTGAATATGATGTGATATGATATGATGTGAACCAATCAGCTCTTCATTTAAGGAATGTATTTAATATGATTTAATGGAATAATGGTACTCACTGTTATTTCAGTATTGGTAGCACTGGGTGGTGATCCATTTTCAGTAAACTGTAGTCCAAAGTAATCCTTTTCTACCAATTCAAGATGACGACACACCTGTTCCAACAACACGCTGCCTTTTGCTTTTTTCTAGAATAAAAATAATAGGTTAGACAAAGACCTCACATACATTAATGCTTAGTTAAAGGACATATAGTTATGTCATTCAGTAGAATTTAAAAATTTGAAATTAACAGATTTATGACTAAAATCTGGACTGCCATCATTTTGGCTATGTTTTACTAGAGCAGTGTCGGACTACCAATTTGTTAGATTATAGAGTACTACGCATAGGACTTAACTGTGCACCTGACACTTTCATAAACTTTATTTTTTCGAATATAATTAAAAATAATTAACTCCACCCATTCAAAGTTGCGGGCGGCCTCTAGTTAAATATAGGTATTTTTACGAAAATGTTTTTTCAAATTTGTACTGTCAATGTGAGGTTCACAGTTAAGTTGTACGGCTAGTACTACCTGAGACCAGCTATAGTTTTTAATTTTTGAATGGAAACTTTATATTAATACTTCTACCATAGTGAAAATTCATCATCATTATCAGCCTATTGCAGTCCACTGCTGGACTTAATCCTCTCTCATAGAGAAGATTAAAAATTTTCAAAGCTTTCAAAGAATATGGTACCTCCTTATAATGCAAGCGACAAATGTCTAATGCAAGAATTTAATTGAATTAATTAAATTGAATTACAGTGGTGACTAGAGTTATATCAATAACTTCGACAAGTGTTTAAAACCTATTCAATTTCTCTCAACTTTGAAGGCTGACTTTTTTTAATCAAAGTTCTATGTTATTTAGGTTGGTTTCCACACTTACTCCTTTAGGTGGACCATTGTATGTGTTAATCAAAGTTTTAACTTTAAATAATTTAATTTGTAATGGATTCTCTATATTAAATGTGCAATTTTAAACTGTTTTGGTAATTGAAACAAGTTGTTTTCACCAAAGGCCCCTAAATTTCATCGTCCACATAAGGAGAGTTAGGTAACCCTTAGTGATATTTTTATATTTATCAACCTTAGAGGACACCCAAGTGCATAGATGTTTCTTATCATTTAGGTTACCTACCTTTGGGGGCACTTAGTGAAAACAGGCATGAATTTAACGAAATGTTGTATTCTCTTTTATGAAACGAACAGGATGTCTTCGAAAGAACTTCTTATGGGTTGATATTGGGAAAACAGTTGAGTAGATATATTTAATTTTACTCTGAGAAAACATATCACTGTATACTTCTAATAGAAATCTTGTATGAACAAATTTATTATGATAATATTCACTCCAATAAGATTCAAAATCATACAGATATGATGATTATAAATTAACATATATTGTTTTCATCATTATAAAATTGTTCCTTTAAACATACTGAATATTATCAAAATGAGAGACTGATGAAATCTCATATTTTAAATGGACATCTTTATGCTCATTAAAACCGCAAGGAACTGTAGATTACTGACCTCGATTTGAAAAGATTGTTGGGTATCATCCAAGAACTGCACAGTAACATTGATAATGTTGAGCTTCCGTTCCCGCGCCAGCTCCGAAGCGCGCACGTTGTACGTACCACTTGAACTGCTAAAAGCACGTCTTGAGACACTCTCGATCATCTCATCGATTACTCACTCGCGATTCTACCGTATTATCGTTTAACAATGCTAGCTTGCCGACCAATTACGTATTATCACAGCAAAACTTCAATTAACCTCATGAATCATTGTGAACTATCGCGACGTGTTACACTGCTAAATTACCAATGTGGTATTCCTGAGACACACAGTTATCGTGACGTAATGTTCATTGCAATTTTTCACTCCATACGCCTGGTCAACATATTATTATCCATGTTTATTATTATTGTCAGATGCTGTTAGAACTCAAGATATACAGGCACAGCAGATAATTTATTATAAAGAATTCAAGACTAGCTCACTGTTTGTTAGTCTACATAATTCTTAAAAATTTTAGTCACATGTGAAAGCGCTATTTATAACATTTTATTTTAGCCAAAATTGTGGATAATTTCAATAGAGCTCACATAGCACATAGCTGATAACAATTTCCGCCATATTGGTGTCAGCCGTTCTGTCAGTGGGTACTAGGGATGTGCTGAGTTTTAAAAAAAGCTATTAGAGGCTATTACTTAAAATAGCTAGTTACGTAGAACGCTATAAATAAAAGTAATTTATTTCAAAGTGAAACAATTGAAGTTCACAGATATTTTCAATAAACTATACAAGTGTTTCCAAGACTTTAAAGACGTAAAGTTTTTTTTACATCTGAGATACGACGCTATTTTGCTTCCAACTAAGCTTGTACCATAACATTTCGGAAAGATTGGCTAATTAAATATTTAAATAAAATTCTTTTATTTTTTTGGGAAATCACACATTTAATAAATCCCTTTAACTTCATTAAACTTACTACGAGACAACATTATTACATCGTACCCATCAAACGTTTGCAGTGTTTCATTATTAACATCATCTCAGCCAAAAGCCGTCCTCTGTTGGGAATGAGTTATAATTCGATTTGGTAGTATTTAAATGTATAATACATAATCTTCACCAATTCGAATGACCTAAAGTGATTGGATCACGATCACCATCACCGAGGGTGAGCAACGACGGTGCGCTTAGTACCTAAATGGGTGACCTAGTAGTATTTAGCATGATATTTTATGAGTATTTCCGTGATTCGGTGGTCATGATATTAAGTCCCGGTTGTGATCTCAAAATTACAGTCATGAAACTTCGTTTGGGTTGGCATGAAAACATCCAACGATAAGATTATGTAGCCACAGCGTGTTTTGACAGTCTCCAACTCACACACTCGGTAAGCGTGGAAAGCGTGGAGACGTATGGAACCTTCTCTTGAGATGAAACTCAAGCCCAGCAGCGGGACATGGGACATGGATGTGTCCTATGTCCCGCTGCTGGGACAATAATACAAGATTCAGCATTTGAATATTGTATTTGAATTTGATAATCAACAAAGTGATTTTGATAAAAATCTTAACTTAATTAAGCAAGAAACTTACATGAGGGCAAAAAAGAACGTTTAAGTATTTACTAACTTTTGCCCGCGGAGGGTGGAGCCACGTCAGATAGTTTCTTATGTACTTCTATAAAGCGTAGGTAATCTATTTCTATCGAAATTCACCCAAATCTCTCAATTCCTTAGCCGTGAAAGCGTAACAGATAGAAAGAAAGAGTTACATTCAAATTCATATTATTTTTAGCGGATAAATTTTATTGCCATCAGCATGTCACATTAAATGATCTTTGTCAAGTATTCTTTTAATATAGTGTTAAAAAATTGAGAATGACGAAGGTATAGGTTGTATTAACTTTTCCAAATATGCTGCAAACAAGCATTGTTGAACAGGCTGTCACGTCCACAACCTCCAATATGACACAATCGGGTGCGAGTAGTCTGCGCCACGACAGACGAAGAAAATTTAACCTTTCTTGGGATCCTGAAATCACTTTAGTGATATAATATCTCAGTGTGCTTTTGGGTCACTGCTGTTTATCTTGACACAAAAGAGTTAATGTGGTGTATTCATGGTAGCCTGGACATAGACCTCTCTCATTAAACGCCATTCAGTTAAAATAGCCGCTTTTCATCATCTAATCGTTACTGCAACTGGGTCGTATAGGAGCTTATCATAAAGTTTCACGTGATGTAATCATTCAAATCAAATCAAAACAAACCATTTTAATTTCAAATAAACCATACAACGGCACTTTTGAAACGTCAAGTAGTCAGTCAGTAGTCAGTCGTGAAGTTAATTGTCTGTTCCAATTCGTAGATCCTATGGAGAAGAGCAGACAAGAAACTCCATGGACACTCTTTTCCAACATTGTTTTAACAATTTTTGGTTACATTATTTAAGACATTTTATTAAATGTAAGGACAATGTAACGATGCTGATATTTACACAGGTAGTGTCCAAAAATAATTAAACAATAAATAGAAGTTGTGAGATGACCAGCCCCGACTGGCGGCGCCCGTATTACGAGCATGACCTATGCACCAGCCATCGTCCAGTTCAACCATATCCACCATCCGCCACCGCCAGCAGGGCTTTTGAGCGAGCATGACACACTCACAACCGCCAGTCAACAAACAAACTTATGCTACTAGTGACTACAATGTGCTCACATGTACAATTCAAAATGTTCGCAGTTATACAATAATAAAACCATTTATAAATATGCTCTAAGAGTGTGATAAATATTTGGAACACGTCAATAAAAAGTAACTTATTATGCATGATTTTAATACCAAAAAAAATAATAGTAAGAAGATAATAACTTTGTTAAAGTACAAGGTTTCAGCATCATTGTAGTTTTTTTTAAGAAATGGTATATTTGTCATAGTATAACTAATTTATTCCATTTAATTACAACAAGCGACGCCCATCTCTATTAATGCATGCGTTTAATTATTGGTTTCGTACGGACTTACAACGAAAAGACGGAAACGTGAAACAAAAAGTAAAACCTGATAAATACCTTCTAAAGTAAATAAATATAAAAGAATAACAATGGATTTAAACAGCTTGTACCTTTAAGCTTTAGAGCATCAATCAACGAAACCCGTTCCACAGTTTTCTTGCAAAAGCGGGAATTTTAAATATGGAAGATCATAATTAAAAAATCTGACAGAGATCGTTTTTTCTTTTTTCGGAAGACAGTCCCCATTTCATCTCATCCACATTTTTTTATCATTAAATTCATTACGACGACGACTTGAAGACTAGACTTCACAATTGAAGACATTATTTAAGTACTTGACATTGGCAGAAATATCTGAATCTGATATTCGGCTGGTTACCATTTCATCAAAAGAAGAAGAAATAAAAAATCTGATTTTCTCTCATGCACGCGGATAAAAACATTGGCGTTGCTACGAGTCGCTTGTACTAAGATACGAATTTTCCCAATCCCAATATTTAATACGACTCCGTCAATTTGTACTCTTTAAATATCTACCGCAACTCAAGTGTACTGTCTGTTGTGAACTTACAAATGAACGATGAACTGTTGGTTTTTCTTTAAGCATCACAACTTGTTACAACTCAGCTTTAGCGAGTAGTGTTTTTGTTTTTGTTTGGGTACTTGAGCAAATTTAAACAGTTGAGTTCCAAACCTAAAATTGCTTATTAGCTGTCAAGCCTTCCTTTTAGTATCAGTTTATTAACATATAGACTAATATGTACCTTCTACACCGATGATGACTGAGCGGTTCTTCGATGGTTCGAAAACACAATTGGACCCGGTACCTATTAGGTCCGGAGTCCGGGGTGTGTATTTTGTTTCCCGTTGTTATTTTTTAACTGTATCGGTTAGACGTGAATTTATAAAACTTTTCAAGGGTTGTATCTGTTGGGTTAGAACCAAGCCTAAACTTGTATTTGAGATAAATTGCCAAAACGTAACAATTCCAGTCTTCTAACCTTCTATTTTACCAACAAGGTCTAAAAATACCACTTAAGATAATAGAACATAAAATTAATTTTGTTGGTTCAATTGCCTTCATAAATAGACATATTATTGTAATGTATGAAGGGCAACTGCAATAGATGTTGGTAGTCAGGTGAAGCAATAAAACAAGCAATCAAACAGTTATCTGCCTTTATTCTGCGTCTCTTCATAAACCAGCAGCCATAATCATTCGTTCGGTACCATTATAGGAAGAAAAATTAATACACTATTACATTATTACTGTTACAGTTTGGTTTGAATATGTATTACAGCTGAAATTATGTGTAGACTTTAATAATTGTATTACTATTATATTATTATAGATACATGTGAATCATGAAAACCAGAGTGCAACGCGATTTTGCCATGTAATATTTATTTTAATTATAACTTTAACGGGACTAGTAGTTTTTATCGATAAATAATATCATTTGTACTTAGCATTCTATGCTCCAACTATTACGCTAATGTTTGATGGGAGTCAGATTTTTCATGGCTTAAAAGTTAAATATGTACTTACTTAACAGGCTGTATGGTAGGATTTTTAGCTATTTCTATTGAAATAATGTTATGAACGTATAATTATTATGTATTTGCTAAGGGTTTCCTTTAGAGAAACCTGACTCCTCGTTATAAGTACTGAGATTACGTGCAATACCGCATCGCACAATTTAAGTCACTGTTTACCGTACTGCTGTTGCGTGTGTAGTGTTGTGTGTAAAGTCGATAAAATTATCCGTTCCTAGAATGTATGTTTTTGTTTTATGGCCAAACCTTCCTTTTAAATACACTTTTTTTGCATTTGTAATAATTTTTGAAAATATAAATTTTGATAATATTTTTTCTTTTTGTTCCTAAATATTAATCCAAATATTTTTATTATCCTTAATATTGTATTTACAATTTTTCAACAGCCGAAAAATATGTTCAATTTTTTATAATATTATTTTTTAACGACTCTTGTTAAGTAGTAGGTAACAGTACAAATATTAATGATCACAAGTTGGTTTTCATTGGTCATTAACATACAATATTACATTACAACCTTATTACTAACTGTGATACAATTAACAGCAGGTCTTTATTTGAAAACTATCTAACTAAATTATTTACATAGGAAGGTTCTGTTTTGTGAGAGGCAAATCTTGAAAGTAATAATTTTTTGCCACTTTCTTTTTTGAAATCCAAATATTGTATAATTAAATGTTTGTTTATCAATTTTGTTAATCCGAACTATCCATAAGGCACCTGTCTCCATAGACTTGGTGAAATAATGTCAAAAAATATGAATATAAACGAGTTGATGATCCAAAAGACTGTTCATCGAAAATACGTGTCGAATATTCTAATGCATCTTTAAATGGACGTGATTTTGACTAACACACAATAATGCGATCCTAAATGTATTATATGCGCATATATCTCGTTAGTGTTATATCTTAAAACATAATTATATATAACGTCAAATTTTAGTATTTTTGGAAAATCTACATTTCATAAGTATAATCTCAAATTCTACATTTCCAAATGCGAGGTAATTTCATTAGTTTAACATTTCACTGTGCGAGATATAGGCGCAGATAATCAACTACTTATAAATTTCAAGACCCCCTGTTAATGTATATGCTATGAAAATGTGAAACTTCATAATTATACTCCAATAATCATACTGCTGAATGAAATACAAAACGAATCGTTAATATCGCCACAAAATCCAACTTCGATACTACCTAATTATAATAAACTTTTTTAAAAAGCTATGAAATTATACTTAATACATAAAACTAATAATACATTTCAGTAAAATCAAATTACAAAAACAATATTTACAATTTACGGCAATATTAGACAGTTATACTTAATTATTCTATACATATCGTTTTATACCTATCTATCAACAAAAACCTACTGCAGATTAATAAAAAAACACTTAGTAGGTCACTAAGATTGACGACACATTTTAACTACGTTCATAATATCGATATTAATCTTATAACTATAAAGTGCAACATTCGCTAAGTAGAACGAAACAACTGAGAGTATTTTTAATAAATTAATGTATCAGCTACATTACAAGTTATTGACGAAAATTAAAATTATTGTACTTATATACAAAATGCAATAATATCTTTACGTAATATAAACTGAAAGTGTAAAGATTATGTTTCATATCAAACGTGGAACTTCAATAATTGGCCTTATGCGATTTTGTTAGGCCGTCCCTGTTATTAAAAGCGTAAAAAGTTTATTTCGTTAGTATTGGCTTTTACTGGCATTCTTTTTATAAATAGAAAAAACTATTTATTGAGAAAATGTATTTTGATAATTCCATTTCATTACTTTTGTACTAGTAAACACCTACATTAATTGCTACAACATTCCGCTCATATCATTGTAAACTACATCGAGACGAATATTTCAGTCGAAATTTGTTTTATAATACATTTACGTTACACTTAATACTATTTACCTACTTTCACGTTTATATTGGCTGGAATCGCACAAAGATTTTGCGGTTAAGGCCAGACTTTTCACAATAAAAAAATCAAAATGAAATTCGCCATTTATAAATAAGACACTATCGATGCAAATCATAATTATACTGAATATCAAGACGAGATCACGAATCTACGTGCAGATCTTAAAGCGAAACCATCGATATCGATTGTAACATTGTCGCACTGCATCACTAAGCGTTGTCGTTTTCTTGTCACGTTGGTAATAGATATCGTTGGTATTTTTTTTAAATTAGACCATGCCTTTGGACATCATTCTGACGGTGTTCTTGAGTGCCTGCCGTTTGTTGCAGAACCATATTCTGATGACTTCACGTTCGTAGCCCAGTTGATGCGCTAAACCAGTAATTTCAGTTCCTGGAAAAAGAGAAACGCAATCTATTAGTCCAAATATAGTAAATTATTGTTAATGGTAATTATTGCAAATATAGAATAAATAACTATGTTTTTTAACACTAACAATATTAATAAAATATATAATCTGTCATAATGTCGCATACAAAATTCAATCTTTCAAGTTTATGCACTTATATATTTCCTGATGTTTTCATTATTATTTGAAACCTTTCTAAGTCCTAGAAATACTTCTATACCCTTTTTTAGAATCTTATTTTTTAATCTAGGTTTCAAACCCACCCAGGGTTTGAAGTCTACTTCGATATGGCTGATCTATGATTTTCAAGCCGATCGACTGTCATAAGACCTCCACAAACTTTAATAAAGACTAAATTATGACTATTGTTGGGCTTTTCACGGCTCCAAGTACCTGTAACCATCGCTAATGACGTTCGTAGAACCACCGACTCCCACGATTTAGGTTTAGGATTCCCCCACATTATTGCGATCACAAATAAATTCAGTGCCTATCGTTGACAAGAGACACAGTAGAGCTTAAGGATTACCAAAAACTACCATCTCCTTTACTAATATCAAATCTCAATCAAATATATAAACGCCGTCTCGCATTCATTCAATTTTAGTTTTAAGGTATTTCGACACCCCAAATTTCTAAAGGACGCTTCAACCCTAGCCTCGGGTAGGTAGTTAAAGTACTTCTACGTGTTAAAATACATACCAGATGGATGGGTGTTCCTTTCAAAATGCGCGTTGAGTAGTTCCAAGGCCTGAGGTGTGAATGAAGTTCGTCGTTTTCGTTTCTTGCTCGGTTCCATGCCGATGAAATCTGTCAGATGGTTTTGACCGGAGGCGTACCTGTAATAATTGGAATTCCTAAATACAATTACAAAGGAATAAAGCACAGTGGTTGGCAGAGTTAAAAAAAATATTTGCTTTTTACAACCTTGTTCACAAATAGTGCTATGCCCACGGTTGCATCGGCTATCGTAACGAATAGGATAGTGAATGCCATTCATAAAGAATAGGATACACCAACCGTATGCGTTCTTAAGCACTTTGACATATCATACTACATAATGTTTTTAAGTAAGTGTAAGTTAAGCATCAAGCATGTATTAGTTATGTTAGTGGTGATGAAATTAATGAAACCATTTTAAAAATAATTTACCGTTTGTTTTGGTTTATTAGTTTCAAAACGGAATAATTCAGCATAATTTAAAATTAGGCAGGAGAGCATAAATGTTAGAAAAATATTCTCATCCGTCTCCAGAAAGTAGGTAGATAGGTACACGATACCTGAACAATTCAGAGTAGGTTTTTTATGAATAAAAAAAACGTCTTTTTATTGTGACAACTTGGCAGTGACAAATGTTGTTATTAATCGCGATACGATAACTTTGGTTATTTTGCACTTCACTACAGATGTGATCGCTTTGGTTTTTTACAAAACAGTCAATGCTCTCTGATGCTTTAATTATTCAAAATATTATGATTTTACTTAGACTTGCTCTATGTAAGAATAGGAAATCATTATAAAGCCAATTTTAAACTTTTCATGTTGTTTTACCAATTGAAATAATTTGAGAGGGACACTTTCATTGTTCATTACTAACACTGCCGATACAAACAATCATGAACATAATTTTTAGCAGATTCAGCATATAATAATAATCAAAATGTTCCGGTACTAAGTAGTTTTACATTTTTTTTTGTATTTTAGGTAGAACTTATACGATAGTAACCAGACTTATATACTTACTTATGTATAAAATAAAAATATGTTCCACCAAAGTCACACTTTTAAAGTGTTAATTAACAAACGAATTCTAACTGTACTACGCATCTTAAAATGTCTCTTTAATCGATGCCATCGAGTAGACATTAGGCTTAGGTATTCTTTTTTTTACTAATAATCTTCTTCAGAATATAATGATGGGAAAGGTTGAGGGGAAAAGACGCGTCGGAAGAAGGAAAATGTCTTGGCTTCGTAACGTTAGACAATGGACCGGGATCGCCAACGTAGAGGAACTTTTTCGTCTGGCGAGAGACAAGAAGAGATATGCGGAGCTGACGGCCAACCTTCAGTAGTGGAGAGGCACCGAGAAGAAGAAGACTAATAATCAATATAATACTTCAATACGCAAGTAGGTAGGTATATCATTAGTACGTAACGTATTAGTATTCGAATGTCTCATGATAATTATAAGCCTTGTTCTGGTTTCATAATGTCAATATATATAAATTCAAAGTATTCTAAAGTTTATCAAAGTAAGTTCAATTGAAATACATTTAGGCACACTTATTCAGCTCCATTCGCGTTTTCCTGACCGATTTTGGTCACGATTATACAGCTCTACTTCTATCAACCACCGTCGTAATATTGAGAAAAGCCGTAAGCGTATTATGCTTCTATGTGCGATATTTATACTGCATTGCTTTTTGCAGAAGCAATAAAAAGTGAGGGCACTAACATTCTAATAACAATGATCACAGAGCTTAACCCAGACCGACAGCTTAACTAACGTATCGTCCGAAGCATGGACGTGAAACACCACCAAATTCCACACTCCAGTCTACTAATGAGAATTTCTTTTGAGAAAAAACCCAAAAAGGTCAGTCCCGGGAATCAATCCAGAGATTATAGGTAGTGTATGCTACTACTGATCAAGAGATCAGTAGTAGCATACAATACCCGCCAGCTTAACCAACAGGGCAGTCTCAAGCTAAGCTACCCGTTTATAAATTGATATTTAAAGTAAGAAACGACCGCAGAAATTAACTTGTTAAAGACATTATTAATGCAAACTATGTACTACATGGACTTATTAATAAATTAAACGAGATCCCCGAAGTTACTACATTAATTCAAGGACTATTACGAACAGAGGCGGTCGTTAAAAATTACCACCAAGGGGGACCGATTGCAAATTCAATGTCATTTGCAATGTTAAACCGTGCCGTTGCAACCAGATAATGCATTTTAATGATGCAAAATGTCGAATCGATGGGTCCTGGTGCTTCTTACATTAAGACGTGATGAAGACTTAAGTGACGGGTATAGTTAACAAAATTTTATTGAGCATAGTATGTACAATATTGGTTATAAACTAAAACAATTAACCTAAAACTAAAAACCTTAATAAAATATAATTTAATAACTAAAATATATCATTAAAAGGAGTCCCTTTAGGCATGGTTCCGAAGATACTGGCAGCATTCCCCCTTTGAATTGCTAGACTAATTCTTTGTCCGAGATAACTGCCAGCTCTTCGGTCTCCTGTGATGTCGACTAATCTTTTTGCTATGTCCTTGAAAAGCTTTATAGCGCTAGGACCCCACGGCCCAAGGGTCTCGACACCGAATGGGACAAAATCATATTCGGAGCCTAGACCCCTGTATTTGTATATTTTTACGGCTAAGTAAACATATCACAAAGTGTATGTATAGTTAACATATCACAATATGTTAACTATACATACACTTACGACTGTATCTAAGAAGGGGTGTAAACAGAAACATGTTACTTGATAGGACCACGTTTTAGCCACATAAATTTTAGTCTTACTTGCGTAGTAGGAAAGTAAGCACTTCAATTGATGTTGAATCCTTACTAATAATATAAACGCGAATGAAACTACTGAACGGATTTAAATGAAATTTAGTACACGGATAGTATTATATTTTTCGCGCGATAGCCGACATACAAGCGGGTGTTGCCGCGCGTGAAAGCTGTGGCCACCTTTTAAAGTCTTTTTAGAACTCTTTAGAACTAGAAATGTATAGAAGGATTTAGGGACAGATTACCTGCTGAGGGTTATCTGTGGATTTGGGATCCACCACATCTGATCTTTACTTACCTACCTACTTTGTACCCCGATTTTCTATGAAATCAGTCACAACAATTCTCATATGTGTTGTCCGAAATGTGAATTCACAAAGTTAAAAACTAATTTTTTAATATATTTTATGTTTTGGAAATTGCATTACGAGTTTTAAGGCAAGTGTATTTTTTTCCCTTTGTGTGTCATTTCAAACATTATAACAAAATCTAAATGAATATTTGAAACTAAACTACAGTGCGTACAATAAAATAACCATCGATTCCTATAAAACTGATTTCGTCACGAGAAAACATACCGAAATTCTGTTTAATTTTAAAATTTGAACTTCGTTAATACGTGTAAGAAAGTTGTAACGAAAAATGTTCCTCTTGAGGAAATATTTTATTTACCTAACTTCATCATCGAATTGATTAACTTTAATCTCGAAGTTTTAAAAAAATCCACAGCAACCTTTTTCCATGTCACCAATTTTTAGTTCAAGTTGTGAACTATCTTTGTCAAATTTCTTCCAAATATATTCAGCCGTTTTGATATGTTTTCCTCTACATACAATACATGCATACTAACATCCAAACATATAAGTGCTAAAGCATACAAACTGTCATATTTAGGTACAATAGTAAAATAGCTACCACACAAGTGAGTAGAGCTAATGGTAATGATTGCAAAGAGAGGAAAGATTCATGTCTTCGAGTAGTTATACCATTACAATATATACATTAATACAAGTTGCTGTTGCTAATGATAGTCAATAATAACAAAAGCTAATAGGTGTATACATACATATTATAGACGCCATGTCAATACAGCCGCACAATCATGCACGTTAAACCAACGCCTTTAAAAAGCAAATACCGACACTAGGAACAACCGATTTCTAAATAGACGACAAAGAAATTAGTTATTCCTAAGGATCAGTAACGAGTGTGTTAGATGTAAGTCGTATTGCGAATACAAATAAACATAAAGCCTAGCCCGTAAAAGCATTAGTTAGTCCAGATTTGAGAAATGTCTTTCACAACGTTGCTAAGCGTTATAGGCCAAATGTTTCACGAACACGGTGTAGCACATAACCACGAACATATTCACTCAAACAAATATTTACCTCTCTTCGGCTTCCTTCATCCAACGTTCGAGCACCGGTTTGATTTTCTGCGCACTTTTTGGTGTTATATCCAATTTCTCAAATCTGTATCGAACATAAATGTAATGTTAGATTTTGGCTATGCGAGCACCGATACAATGAAAATCTAACGCGAATTACGTTTTACATAACGCGGTGTTTTACCCGATCCAAATTAACAGAGGCATAAACACAGGACATTGACATTGCGTTAACGATTTTAGAAAGAGAAAACAAAAACAATAGGCAATTTAGTCTACCGAGGTAATCAGTTTGATTAATACTGAACGATGTAACAATAAAACAACGATTTCGGTTAGAAATGAAAGGTAACAACGTATGCCAATGCCCTGGCTTTGAATTGCGCAAAATGAATATTAATAAAAATAAGAGTAATGAAAATAATACATCATGCTATATTAGATGGAAAGTTAGATATTACTCATCGAGATGTTACAAATAATAAAAGTGATAAAGTTCACAGCGATTACTCATAGTGTCGAATCGACATGGTTTGGTAGCCGGCACATTAGTGTAGCGCGTTTGTCTTAACATCAAAATGTAAGTCGGCCGCATGATGTATGGTGCCTTAACTGTAATTACCCGAATGCAAATACCGTACACGTGTGAAAAGGAAAAGAAAGAACGTCAAAACCGGTAATTACAAATAATTATATACGGCATACGTTCAAAAGGTATGCCCGGATCGCCGATCGAGATAAGATTACATTAAACAGCGTTGAAACATTTTGATTTAAAGACATTCTGCGTGTGGACTCGGCTGATATAAGTGAGCCAAAGCGTGTACTTAATGTATGTTAAGTATCTTCGAATTTATCTCCACTATCACAGCGCTATATTGAAAAGAACTAAGTGCACATCATTTAATGTTATATTTGTACGCAGGATTAGATGAAGATAAATTGGGAGATAGATTGTGTTTAGGGATAAAATAAAACAAAACACATACATGTTTTGTTGTTGTGAAGACAGCTGAGCTGCTAGCATCTGCGAAGCCAGGGCACTGGGGACGGTAACAAATAATATGTTAGATATGTCGATTCCAGTGACGGTAAGGGTACTCCAACGGAGATCGCCGAGAGGAACATCACCAGACTAATCTAAAAGGATAGGAACAAAGTCGCACGCTCTATGATATCAAAAAAATAAAGTAGTGTTGATATTTTACTTAAACGTTTATTTAAGGTTTTGAAGTCATATGTAAATGAAGTGTAGGGATTTATCAAGTTAAAGATATTGACATATTGTGTATCGGTTATGCTTATATTATGTATCGTCTTGACGCATTTGGTCTCATATGAAATTGTAATGCACTCGAACAACAGTTAATGATTAATTCAAGATTTTGTTATTGACATCGTTACAAGTGGCAATGACCATGTACCGTACTGTTCCCAAAGTAGATTCTGTGAATTACATTATGTTCACTGTTTGTTGTATTGTTTTTGTTACTTAATGTTATTTGAGGAATAAGTGAATTTGTTATTTGTTGTTAAACAGAAATTATGAAACCTGCATTTCTTGAAAAGTCATTACATTTCGGTTGTATAATGTGTTTAGTAAGTTATTGAATATCTGTAAATTGCTCGAAAATAAAAACAATATGTACTTGTGGGCCTAGTTTAAGACAAAAGGCGCCAGTGACGCAGAACGAGATCCAGTAATAGAATTCTTTTCTCAAAAACAATAATATGTTTTAATTAAAATGCAAATTAATTAAGTCCAGTATAATGAAAGGGGTAACTACCATGTAGCGACGTCACGACACCAAATTGGAGGGAGACGAAAGAAAAATTAATGGGAAATGAAATCACGACAGAACAAAGACAGGGGAATTCTACTCTTTTTAATTACACGAAAAAAGTAATTACGGCAAGATAATTAATTAACTGGAACAGAAGTTACGATTAATGATTTTATTATACGAAGGAGGTCGTCTAGGGGGTGGCTTGGAATTGAAATTTCCTTCGGCTTGTGCCGGTCGCATTCCGTTTTGCATCGAAATTCGATTTGTTCACGGGCAACGTTGTTTCGAGTGATTTGATTCAATTAAACATTATGAGCGTAAAGCTGTGTTGAAGCGTGATTAATTTATCGATTTACGTAGTATAGGTAACGTAAAAAATATGATTTCAACTTCAAAAGGCCATCAAACCAGTATAATTGTAGAAGAAGCAATTTAAAAATATATTTTCTACATTTGGTAGATCTGATGTAATTACATCAATTAAAAAAACCTGGACCACTGCATATCGACTTTAGTTAAAGATATAAAATAATTGTATTCACTCATTCTTAAATCCATATTCCATAATTTACATACATAATACAATAAATTCGAAACCAACTCTGTCTGTTAACGCTGTCCCGACTAAATCACTTTACTGATTTCAATTAAATTTGGGTTGGATATACTTTGAGTCTTAAGGAAGGACATTGGCCACTTTGTACCACAATAAGCCACATAACGAGGGAGGAACCACGGGTAAAAACTAGACATAAATATAAAAGTAATTGTCGTGTTATATTTCGGAAATATTATAAGAACTTACATCATTACAAAATGCTTAGGGTTTAAATTGACCGAGAATCTTATTACATTACTCTTTAAAGGTATTTCTTACGAATTGATTCTAAACTGTAGAAAAACAATATCAAAAGACACGCGTCCACGCCTAGCCCAGTAAAAAATGGTGTAACCCACAACAGCGCGAGCCGGAACGGAAGCCCCGAATGGTAATTAATTAAAAGAATTGTAAGCAATGAAAGGAGTCATGCTGTTTTACAAATCACTTCAATTAACGATATTAAAAAGTTGGAAATGATAACTGAGAGCTGGCCTGCGTGACGACATTTATAAAAATGATTCTTGAACCTTATTTTGTCAGCCCTACGATGTTGCCAGCAAACGGTCACATTATTTTGACAAGCGTGCGACTTTATCTCCCTCGGCTACAAATAAGATATTATCAAATCGTTTTTTACATTTTTCCTTCTTGTATGACAAATTAGATACTGTATTAACAACAACAATTTTGTTGCGACATTTATTATTAAGCTGTGTTGGTGGTGTGTACTCTAATATTCATAATAAAGATTTACAGATTAACTTCAATTTGAAATGTATGTTGCTGTTATTAAATTTAATGTAAATAAATAAAGATAAAAAATGATCAAGTAGGTATTATGCTGGTCCTAACAAAGTAATGTTATCTGAATGAATAAAAATTAAAAGCTATTTGTTGGTAAGCGCATTACTTTTTTGCATAGACAAATAGATACGAGTTGTACTGAAAGTTTAAAAATCTGTGTTAAAAAACATATTGTTTTGTGGCGAAGTGAAAACTAGGCATTCAAAACTATAATATTTGTAGTAATTCACAAGAAAAATATTCTCAAACAGCCTAAAAGTCTTCTCTGTGGTAACGACATTTTAAAACTAAATCTGTTAAGCTAACACATCAGTTTAAGTCCTCATTACAATAATATATTGTTGTTCCTTAAGTACCTAGTTCAAAGCACAGCAACATACAAATTGACGTAGTCACTTAACAAGTGTATTAAGATGTACTCTAGACTATCATCTGCTAAGTTAACTAAAAATAAACAAATACCTGCATATCGCGCTCTGACTGTATGCGGGACCTTCAGTGACAGACAAGGCCTGACCGACTTGGGTCTGCGTGAGGCCAAGGCCAAGCCGTCGAAGTTTGAAAGCCTTGGCGAATTCTTTGATATCTTCCAGGTTGATGCCGTCAACTACGTTGCTAGACGACTGACTGATGGTTGGTTGATCTGTTCAACAATAAAATATATGTTAATAATAACCTAGATGGGTGACCGTTTGTGGCATGATATTTTATGAGCGTTTCCGTGTTTTGGAGGTCACGTCAACAGTTGCTCCCTGTTGTAATCATGAGATAATAACAGTCGTGAAGCTTAGTCCTGAGAGTCCCAACCAGTCCCATGGCATCAAGGACGTGACGTTATGGGTTGTTGTTGAAGATATTTATCGAGATGACTTGATGTTAAAGATGCTTAAGACAAAGTCAGCTGTTCAGTTCCGATGGTTGTTAAGAGTATTCCATACAAACACAGGGTGTTTTCGAGGTTTAACAAGACTATAAAATAATAGGTTTTAGATTGATAAATTACATTAAAGTTGTTTAAAAACATTTGCCTAGATATTTGCAGTGTATTGAAATGATAGTGGTAATTCCTGTCCTCTATTATATTTATTATATTATATTTAGAAACAAAAAACCTTTAAAAGAAGGCTTCAATTTCGTATGCCATAGTGGCAATCACAATTAGATCTATTATTTGATCAAACAGAACGCAAAATAACGATAATTTAGCAGCCAAGGTTAAATAATTCACAGTTTCTTAAAATTATGAAATTGTGATTAGTTATGAGCTTATGGAATCTCTTTCATGTTCTGAATATATATGGCATCTTAACTGTTTTTTACTTCAGGGGGAAGGGTAACCCAAAATAGACATAGACACCCAATATATGTATATGCATCTGTATCTCCCAGTTACCCTGTTTAATCGCGAAGCAAAATTATAGCCAAGTTTAGTGGGCAATTTATGTAATTAGTAGATGGTGGCGGTTCCTAATTATGCGGGATGTCATTAGTGTAGAGACGTGCTACCTTCGCGGAGGTTGGCCCGCGAGTGCCTCCCCCCACCATGCTTAGCTAACCGATGACAAATTACTTTCGCTATCTACCCCCGTTAGTTTAAGGAGTAGTCTGCGTCAATTAAGACAGGGTAGGGTTGGTAAATTGGCAATCGTTTCACCATTTACCGGTGTTCGTAGACGATTTCGTTTTGTTATGTACGTGAGTATAGTGTTTGTTCGGGCAATCTTATTTCTGACAGTAATGAGGTTATGGGATGATTTTTAGGGGAGCTAAAGTAATATAATTCATATCCGATGTCGTGATTGTTTTTCTTCGTGTACCTTTTTGTATTTATCGTCTAATATATAAACTTACTTAAATAAATATTACTTACATAACTATAATAGAGATTTAACTTCTTGGTATCACTTCAGGCGATCTTCATAATCATCATTCTTTTTTATTGTTGTAATGGAAGACAAACGCCTATTCCATTACAGCAATAAAAAAAAAAAAAAACAAGGTACGACTAAAATAATGGTTGTATGTTTTTCTTTAAATGACTTGTTACCGAAGCTTAGTACATCATAAATATAAAATTAATTTGTCACAATGTTAGTTACCATACTCCACCGTACCGGCTTGATCGAATTTTATGAAATTTTTATATGCATATTCAGTACGTCTGAGAATCGGCTACTATCTATTTGTGATATCCCTAGGACATGAGCGGAGCCGGCGGCATCAGCTAGTAATGCATATAGTTAACCAACAATTGTTCTTGACTACTAACAATAATCAACTTTATCTTCAATCAGCCGTATCCTTTTTGTGAAATGGAAAGTAATAACGATATGACGTTTGTTTTCGACGGCCAATTAGAGCATCGCGTGATGAGTACTCCCATTAATTAATTACCTTCAAAAGATAAGTCAATTGGGCAAAGAGTCTCCTTAACTACGGCACGATGGCGTCCTGAATTCGATAACAATACATCAAGATAAAGCTTAATTGTTTAATACATGTAATAAATTAATTAGCAACAATTAAAGTTTGCGTGTCTGTGTGTATGTGACTTGTTACTTGTGTCTGACTTTTCTCTACAAATTCGTTAAGGTTATTAAGTAATGCTTTCTATTCGAGTAATCGTTCTGTTGGTGTTCATGTCAGGGTTATTATCAGTTTACTGTTAGTAGTTGTCAATACGTTCCTATGTCACACGGTGTGGTAATTTGTTGTAGGTAATTATCTTTTATACGAGTGCTTACTGATGTGTTTAGAGTTAAGCGTGTCTTCTTTATAGTTACAGTGTGGTCGTGTGTGACAAACCGGTGAAGGGCCACTTATTGACACATTCAATTTGGTCAAACTTCGGTGGATAATATTTATATTATTAACCGACTATACCTTTCATTAATAATGCAAAAATTACTGCCTCGTTGGTCTAGTGGTTAGCGTATGCAGCTGCTGATCAAGAGGTCTAGGGTTCGATTCCCGGGTCGGACCAAATATTATTTGTGTGATTCACAAATATTTGTTGCGGAGTCTGGGTGTTTTCTATCTTTAGTATGTACATATGTATTTACAAAAAAAAAGTATGTTTATGTATTTATATCAGTAGTCTAGTACCCATAACACAAGCTCTGCTTAGCTTGGGATTAGATAATGTTGTGTGTCGGATGTCCAAAAAATATTAAAAAAATATATATATAATTGTAAATAAAATTAATATACTGTATAGTTACGTGCCTGTTTTTGACGACTTCAAAACTATTTTTGCCAAGGTTGTCTTGCGTTTAAGATTTCCAACAAAAATATCTTCAATGAATTAATGTTGGCTATATTTGGCTGGATGCGAGAAGCACAAAATCGATCAAAGTGATGTGCAATGGGAGAGGCCTATGTCCAGCAGTGGACTGAGATAGGCTGATGATGATGATGATGATGATATTTGAAAGGCCGTTGTGACATATTGACACGTACGACAATTGGTCTTTGGTTAGTGTGGACATGACTCGTGATCGGACTAAGATTGGCGGCTCTACATTAAGGTGGATACCCAGATACTGTTGGGTGATCGGTTGCACTTCAAATTGAATATTTTGAAACCATTTTGGAAGATATAATTTATTGTAAGAGTTGTCATGACTGCTCAACCTGATAGAAAGCATGGGTAGAGTTCTAAAATGGATCTCACCATCCTCATTTACAAGCTGTGCTGTCAATCTGGACGTTGCATCCGCAAAAAGTTGAGAAACCACGGTATAGTGATATTTATCGATAATATCAAAATTACCCCAATTAGTATCAAATACAAACGTTTCTTTAGAACTACAAATTAGCTTTAAATGATGAAATTACAGATTATTTAACACGTTAATTTCGCCCCATCTCAATACACACTGACAATATACACTCGCAAACTCTTCATCTTCTGCACGAAAACCAAAAACTGAACATTACAAAATTGTTTAGAATAAAAGGATTACCCATTAATACCGTGCACCCTTAAATTAGACGATTCCTCAAATAAATTCTTGATTTATATCATAAAAATGTAGCCTTCATTAATTATTCCTTCGGGTAAAGACGAAGGCAAAAGTTAATTTAAAGGCAAGAACAATATTATCAGAAACATAATGTGTACCCTAATTATACCTAAAGTAATTATTGTAATTTGCGTCTTAATTATTCCGTGCAACATTTAAATGTATTTTCCACTTAATAATTCCTTGCCTTAATTTAAAACATTTTAGATTATTCCACAAAGATTAAGAGCGAATATCGCAAACTAATTTCATCCAACATTATTCAAGTCTTGATTTATTCAACAGCTATTTATTTCATTGTTTATCGAATTTCTCTTATCGGACTTCTCTGTAATCGTTTCCTAAAGAAAATGATCCTTTAATATCAGATTTGCGTTTGCTTAGATTGTTAATGTGGCTCTCTCATGCCAACTATATGCAAATTGAAAATACATAAAACAAAAGTACGTTATTTGATAATTAGAGATTTAGTAATTTAGTCTACAATTACATATTAAATTAGGAATTAAACTTACGTGCATTACTAATGTAGGTAGTCAATCAGTGAACCTCTAAATGCACTTGTAGTGCTTTTGGTTAGATATACGATTAGAATAAAAGCAATATTTAAACACCAGTCAAAACCACATTTAGAATCACAACTTAATACGTAATTTGAAATACGTACCTAATAGGGATGTGTGTAATGTGTATTGATTTTAAATAAAAGTATTCTGCTAAATTTACATTCGTGAATTAAATCGACATACGTAACAATCGAACCTTATTCCATATTACGCGCCACATTACTTTAAAAAATGTTTAGTGATTAGTTGTATCATGCACGTAGAAAAAATTTACACAATAATATAGAAAATGTATCTGTGTGTCGCTGATATAAGAAATAGAATCGTATAACTACCATGTCGGAACACGCAAATTATAAATTTGTGGTTCATGTAATGGGTGAAATTACTCGCGCCGAATCGTCTCGATTCATGTTACGATTACGATGTAGAATCGGATACGTTATCGATTATAATTAACGCGTATTATTAAAGTAACTGTATAAGTACTTTTGAACAAGTTTCTTGAAGAATTTAAGCGTTGTTCGGTAAAAGTTTGAGCTTTTCTTTAATATCATCGAGGGCTTTTCATTTGCTTGTCCTGTTATTAAAAACTCATTTTGTAAAAGATATTAGGTGTACCTTGACAATTAAGTAAATAGATATTGAGATTCTAAATTTAGTGTAATTTGAACTTTGAGTTATAAAATAATGGGAAGCTATTACGTATTATTGCTTTTGAATTGGATTAATTTTAAGTATAATAAAAACTTTTTGGTAGATAGCAAGTAATTTTACGTAATCAATTAAATATTAATTTAGAATTTGTTTGTAAAGCATTTGTTAGTAGTTTACTTTATATAGGTGCGTTAAAACATTATGCACTTCATTTACTTACATTTTAAGTACCTAAGTACATATTTTGTGCTTAAATTAATTTGTAAGTAGTAACATGTTTGTTACTATAGGTACCATGTACTTGGTACTAACCCAGCACATAGTTAAACACCAAAGTTTTTATTCTATTAAATTTAATGAATGAAAATATTGCGAACAGACAGTTAAACCTAATAGAAAGACGTTAGATGAAAAAAAAAACCTTAAGCAATACTAGATGTGTTTTTAAAAGTGTTATTTTAGTATATTAAATGGTAAACTTAGAAAAACTGCAAAGAAATACTAAGAACTTTAACTAAAATAATGAGCAATAGTGACCCTGAAATGCTTGAAAAAGGACCTTCGGAAAATGCCTTCCATGTTACAGTACTACCGTAACTTTTTTGCTGACGCTTTAGCTCATTAGCACCGCAGTGTATTCACAGTATATATAAATAGATGGCGCCATTGCGTCGAATCAACAGGTCACTTCCAATGAGATCAAATAAATATTACAGATACATAGCAAGCCGTATGTGGCTGGAACATTATGGGCGGCGTTGATAGGCGGTAGCATTCACCACTCAATGACGTTAAATAGGTTATACAGTATGAAACGAGAAACAGAGACTACTCATCTTTTGACTATTTGAGATTTGGATTCAAATTTATCACACCGATGTTGATTAATAAAGAAGAAGATACTGAATTGCTTACTTCTTACCCTACCGATACCCCCAAAAAAAGTACCTTTTTTTTGTGACTGTGTGTGCATTACTTGTAGTACTTTATAATATTGTGCATAATAATGTCTCCTGCATTGTTTTCTGGTCTCCATAGCGTTCAACATCGTCAATATTGAATGAAAGGCACATCGATGTTGAAAATACGTATGAAATTGTTACTCGTAGGTTTAATGGATACAACCCAATGAAAAGTGTGTTTTTTTAAAGTTACTCATCATCCTCCTAGCCTTATTCCAAAGTTTATTTGGGGTCGGCTACTAGTTCAACCGGTTTTACCTGAATTTCAGTTTTTCCACGGAGCGACTGGCCATCGGACCTCCGCAAACCTGAGGGAGAACTGAAATTCGAAAGTTGAACTAGTTGGCAGTATATTTGAGGGCACTGAATTCCCAATAACGATTGCTATAGATGTTTATGAAAACCGGGACCAATGGCTTAACGTGCTCTCCAAGGCACGGGCGTGAATAACTGTCAAATTTTTATACTTCGGGCTGTAAGAAAACTCCAACAACACTTTCTGCCTGACCTGGGATTTGAACCAGAGACCTCTTAATCAGCAGTCGTATACGATAACAATTAGACCAACGAGGCAGTCAAACGCCAATTTATGGCACATATTTATCGGCGCATTGAGCCCTAGCCACTCAGCGGCCCAACTCTTTGTTTTCGTTTACGTTATCGATTGCGTTCAATTTTATCGACGACGTTAATTATTTGTAATGGATTTTAATTAGTTAATTAATTAATTTAGTTCAGAACGCCGGCTGGCGTGGCCGTTAGTCGGTTTCTTTGATGCCTACAGTACCCCTTTTATTTTGGGCCGATCTCTTTGTATTGTACATTTTAGTGTCATTAGCTGTATACTTACTTGTAATTACAAGTAATTGTTTATTAATAGCTCTTTTGTACTGAAAATAATTGATTCATCCTTGTAGATAGACTATGGGTTCTAGAATATTAGATAATGTCTATACCGAATGATAGAAATTTGACTCTTATTGTTTTCGAATATAAATTTGCTAAATGGATTCATTCCTTGGGTACAAAGCACACTTATAATAATAAATCTGTAAATGAATAAATAAATACTTCGGACATCTGACACACCACATCATCTAGTCTCAAACTAAGCAGAGCTTTTATTATGGGGACTAGACAACTGATATAAATACATAAACATACCTTTTTTTGTTAATACATACATATTATAGAAAACACCCTGACTCCGAAATAAATGTTTGCTGATCACACAAACATTTGGTCTGACCCGGGAATCGAACCCGAGACCTCAAGCACAGCAGTCGCATACGCTACAAATGTGCCACTGAGGTAGCCAAATGTTATGAAATTATTTTAGTTCAATAGTTCATGTAAATAGGTTCAATAAACAAAAAGATCAAAGGTTACAAATTATTCAACTAATTGAGAAACTAATATATTTTTATTTGGAGTCGGTGATAAATATCAAAATAAGATTGTTATATGTTTGAACCCTTCCTAAATTAATTGAAACTAATCATTTAGAATTATATCAGAGAACATTATTGGTAGACGAACGGTATCGCCTATAAGTATAAATTGTCGTATAATTGAATGGAGGGGAATTCGTGAGGTCATGCAGGCGATCCTCACATCTGGTGCCGTAGATATCTGTATTTCAAAAATATAACTTCATTATTATATTTCTAGAGACCTGATATAAGTTATCTGGATTATTTGGCTTATCAATCATGACTATCAATAAGAACTGCCTTTGGCAGGCCACTACTAGCCATATACCTCTCTTTAGATACGAGATTTTGGCCTACGATTCTACGTGGGCCAAACGGATTTATTTCTACTTACAGTGCAGTTCTGCGTGTTGGCTCTCCCTGAGCCGTCTCCTTTGACACCCATGGAACTTTAAATGACAGCACTTGTGTTATATTGTTTCGTTGGTGAGTGCGAAGGCCGAATGATGTAGATTGACCCCGTAATTCGGGTCACCATATTGCATTCATCATCATCATCAACAGCTTTTAACAGTCCACTGCTGGACATAGGCCTCTCCTTTGAAAGGAGGTTTTGGCCTACTATACCACGCTGGCCAGACGTGTTGGTAAAGGTTTTGTTTCAAGTTTTCCTTCTCTTGGCAATGATGTTAGCTGCTTATTTTGTTCCTTTAGTAGCCTCTTACGACACCCATGGAATGAATAGGGGTGGTGACACTTTGTATTCTTAATACGTCACCACACGGACACATATTGCATTGTCTGTCTGCATTCAATTCAACGTGAATCTATACAATATCATATTCAGATACTAACTTATTTATTCATTCGAGAAATTATTCGAGCACTTCTAGACGTGTGTTTACCGAAAATGCCTCATAGATTTATATACCGACGGTTTAATACGAACTGTAGTGGAGAGGAACTGAGTAATTTAGTAATTGTATCCACTAACAACAAATTAAATGGTAATCAATAGATCTGGGGCTACGGCACAATCCTCATGTAACATTTAGTGTGCACGGCACGATAACGACCCGACTATAAAAAAAGTAATAACTATTGTTAAAACACTGTAACACTGTGTTATTTAACATTATTAAAACACTAATATTGAAAATTATCAACAAGTCCATCTGGATCTGTAATTATTATTTTCAATATTTTCCATTGGTTGCAAAGTTACTTTAAAAGTTTCATTCAACTCATCAAGTTGGTTTCTCATCGCAAAAAATACAGAAGTAAATGGGTAGCAAGTACAAAAAATCTGTCAGTATAAAAGCAATACATGGATTTGCGAGGCTATTGTTTTAAATGGGCACTTACGCTTAAAGTTTCCAGCCTAATTTCGCGTGTTCAGGTTTATGTTGCCCTCAGTAGATGTATTGTCATACCTCCGGCTTTACATAATACTGCGGTACGTTGACTTTGCAAGTCTCTTACTGGCTGGTTCAAACTTATTTAAATAGTCACCTAGCTTTATTGCCTTGCTGTTTAACAGTTAGTTTAATATTGTTAACTTAAGTCACTCATAGTAACTATTTGTTGTAAAAAGAAATTAACTATTAAATCCGGTCGTATTTGAACCTGAAATGTTCGTACAGAGAGAAACATGTTGTTTTACAAGCGAGAAATAAGCGCATTTTTAGTTTTAAAATTTCTTGTGGCAGATCGGCAAGAATACCCTGTTAACTAATTATGTAGAAGTGTATTGTTACATTTCAATAGTAATTTCACAAGCTTATGTTTCACAACTTTTAAAATATCTACTTGATTATAACTTGTGAAGTGAATGTTTACAGATACTGGCAACATTACTAAAAATACTATTTATATAGACCGAGATAAACTTCGTTTTATTAAACTTTTTTTTTAACTATCTTAGCCGTAAATTTACCTAGTAGATTATACTGTTGTATGTTATAACACACTATGAATTTGCGTAGTTGTTGATCAACATTTTATTTGCCAATAACATTAAAGGATAATCAGTTAACAGTGGATCGAGCTGTTCACAAATAGCTAGGAATCGATGGACTCATTACGAGACAATTAACAAAGTTAGTCGTGCCAGTACGTGGCCTTAGACGGGTGTTAACTTAGTATTTTTATTATAAGCAACTAAGCAGCTTATCACGTAATTGTTGATTGCCAGAATTAAAAGTAAAGCTTTTTAAAACGAATTTACAAACACGTACGTCTAAATCTCTAGAAGAGATATGTAAGAAAATATATTAAAATGAATAAAACTGTTATTAACCGGAAGTTTTATAAGTTCCATAGAGGAAATTCGATTAGGTTATGAATTTATATGTTACATGTTATTTCTTGATGATGAAATTGGGATGAATCTTCTTAAACCTAAGTCATGAAAAATAAATCGATTAAATGACTCAGCCCTGCCTGACGGAAAGCATTAACAGGAAAAAAACAGTATGAACTTCCTACATGTTACATTACATGACATCCAACAATCTTTGTTTAGGCGTTTCTAAAACATGGATATCAGCGTAACAAGTTATTAACAATATCAAGATACAAAGAACTAGAAGTTTTTGAACTATGGATTTTCATTTTAGCTTAATGCATTATTATACCAAAATTTACTAAAAATTGCCTTAAGACAAAAATATCCGGTCAAGTTTTCTAAACTTGCAATAGGTCAAAGAGTTAAACTTTGAGCATAAAAAAATCATTCCTTCAGTCGTTCTAAAAGTGAATGAAATGGGTCAATAAAAATAACTTTGTCTTAAATAAATTGGCATCGTCTGCTTGGGCGGATAGCGGAATTAGTTTCAATTAACTTGTGTGTTAAAGAGAACTTTGTACTAAATGCTATTGGATTAAAGAGGTCTACTACTTATTAAAAGTTCTAATCCTGTGAGAGATCGGGTTACACTGGAAGGATTCTTAATATAACATTTTTTAAAATATTTTTGCGGCATAGTCTAGACTTGGAGATGTACCAGATATCTACTGCAAGAGATTTCACAATAGGAAAGGCTACTATGAGCTGACAGACTGCTTTAAGTTAACAGAGTTAAAGACTTAAACGCATTATGAAAATGTGTGCAAGTTAAAACTATTAAATCCATGATTTTGTGAATAGATTCCTTATTTAATTGTATTTATGCAAGCTCAAGTCTGACATTTTGTTAACGGTTGAACGCAACATATTAAAATGAACATACTAAACGAATACTCGGTATAAATCTTAACAAGTTTATTATCGATACATAATTAGGAGAACGAAAAGGTACTAGATGGTAATGACTCAGAAAATGCTAAGGTGAGTTCCTTTCTAAATAATGTAGTCGATTTATATCAACATTACCATACCGTTATTGAGAAAATCATGTTTAATCGCTCCGTTGAACATATAATTAGATTTGTTCAAGTTAAAAAAACAAATTAAACAAACCTTTTTTTGAAACGCAACCAAATTAACTTTACAATGATCTGATAAGATCGCGAAGTGGCGGCTCGCCTACGCCGAACAGAGTTGAGCGACAAACGCGGAGGGGACTACTTTCAACTAATCAACTTAACTGGACTGTCACCGAACGCACTCCAAACTTCTAACAGAGGACGGACAGTCTACAACAACTCTTTATAGTATTAGGTAAAATAAGTCCTAGGACACTGTTAGACTTTGCCGAGCTAATGGATCGCCTCTATGCTTAGAACGAGAAACTTTTATGGATAAGTAGAATCGAGTTAGAAGTTGAGTTGAAAATAGCGTTTAAGTTGCCGGTTAGTTCTGCTTTTGTTGTTGAAATAGCAAACGACAGTTTGTCAAAATGAATTAGCTACTAAGTTTACAATACTATAATAAGTTTATGTTATATCCCGAATACGGTACTATATTCTCACGTACTTAGAATTTTATTTGATGGAGCTGTAATAGAACTTGTTTGGTAGACTAGCATTATTTTATGTGAACACAAATTATGAATTTGCTTAATTTAACCTTTTAGTTAAAAGAACAGCTAAAAGTAGGTAGGTACTTACTTGGCGAATCAGCAAGTAGATCACTATCATCGTGTGAGGGTGACTTCACAGATCCTGGTGACATTTTCACAGGGGCATGAGGTGATGAGATTGGTCCAGATCCGGCACTGCCTGCGCTGCTTGCTGGTCCAACGTTAGCATTGTGAGACGTTGTGATTGTTATTTCACCATTCGATGATGCAAGCCTGTTCAACAAACATACATGATACATTGTTATGACGTCAATGTATTTTAATATTATAAAGAGGTAAAGCTTGCGGGAATCGGAAAAGTCTCTGGATCCAATCAACCGATTTTGAAAGTTCTCTTAACGATAGAGAGTTACTTTATTTGTGAATTTCAAATATAAACTCGATAAAGGAATATCATGATATTCAACATACACGCCGGCGGAGCCGCCTGCAAAAATGAAAGTGAAAAATGTGTAATTCTATTTGAGTTCTAATGAGTGTTTTTCATGGTCATATAAATAAAAAACATACATATATAGTTTGAATAAAGTAGTACATATTGAAAGTTATGATCTTTATACTAACTGTAAAAATATCTATTAGTTAGCAATATGCGTATTACGCAAGACAAAGTTTCATTATGATTCTCCATTCATGGAATCATACACATTTTTTTGTATGTGTCGAATCAGATTCGAAACTAGTCACAAGAGTGAGGTGGTCACGGCGGTCACCGTGACGGGAGGCAATTTTAACATTCGACGTAGCGACACCGCACTGTAACTTTAGTGAAGGTAATCTTAGACAAAATGCTTTATAAAGTTAATTAGATGTTGGTATTTTATCTTGGATACATTTAAATAAATAAAGAAGTGCTTATACGAATTGTGTTACTGTGAATGTCTGAACATTTTAATTTGAACGTTATTATTTTACGAGTTTGTTTTTATTTCATTTGTCAGTCAAGTTATATGCGTTACAAACAAATAATAGTTAGTATAATTTGTATTTCTAAGTATAATTTATGTTTCAAAGGGTTTAATATGTCTATTAAGCATACAGATAATTAATTATTACATATGTGTGTTACTTTAAACTTTAAAGTGTAAAACATTTACACGAAAAAAAACCATTTCATTTTTCTTGCATTCATTATCTTGATTTAAAGATTATAAAATCACATATAATCTTGTCTTTAATTTTAATTTAGACAATAAAATGTAAAGATACAAGATGCAATACGATTGTCTATTGTAAACATGGTTCACTGTCACCAAGGACAAAAGAATCTAATTCTTCTTAATCACTCTTGATGCGAGATCGGATAATGCTCATGATTTCATGACTGCTGATTAGAAGATAAATTTAATAGAAGACTTAATAAGGATCTATATCTTCATTTTTGATCCTACTAGAAAAGGTTCTTATTGCCGGTTATTTTTATATTTATTATTTTAGAATTTCAGACTAAATTAACATACTCGATAATTTTTTTCTGATTGTACAGCTATGAAGCTGCGAGCAGAAGTTTGGGTCTTTACGAAAAAAACATTACAAGTCCTTACTACTCAGTGCGAGTACTTTACTGCGGAAGACAGACAATAAGTACAGTCATGCATATATAACTAAGACGCTCACTGCATTAAGTGCTTTCGAATTATCAAGATCGTCTATACAATAAAATTTTCTACGTATATTGTTGTGTAATTTGTACAGATAACATTGAACAAATGTTGTGTATAATACGAAGTGCTTGTGTCGTACACAATGGTGTTCGCAAGTGTCTCTCGCAAGTGCACCGCGGTGTACAAATGAGGTGCGCGCTTCATTAAGTGCGCGCGGCATTAGCGGTAATTGCCGGCTAATTAGGGCCTCATCCGTTGCAACAAACGCACACATGCTCATTTTTATTGTACCCACAAAATTCATACGATGGAACGATGACTCGTTTTAATATCTTATTAGGTTTAAACTTCAAACGTGAATTAGGTTAATTATTTGGTTTCATTGTAATTTTGTAGCGTGCGTTTAATCATCTCATGTCGATGTGTGAAATTCAATCAACAGAAAAGGAGCGATCGTCCAGGTGCGACTTGTATGTTGAATACATACTTATTCTATTTTATTTAGTCGAAGTTTAATTATTAGTTAGAAGACATGATCTCATTTATTTACCTTTTCAGAGTGTTTCAATTAATATGTAAATAAAACTAGCACCCTTCCTACGATGTATTGCACGCATATGTAGTGAAACGATAATATCGCACACACACAACAATATAAGTTTGTACGAACGCACACATCTATATTGTACAAACACACGTTGCGCACACTTGCAAACAAGTCATTAATTGTTCCTTCAAATTTATCAGAGATACTCCGACATCGTAACTACGTCTTTTCAAGATAATTGTTTAAAAAATAATAATCGTCTTGTTGCAAATTTTACAATCTTATTTTCTTGTCATTCGCATGTGACCTTTTATTTTTGTTGAAAGGGTGATCTCGATAATTGGTACATAATTTAATTAAAGCTTTTTAATTAAAGTTTTTCGAATATGAAATGATCGATCATATTTTTTCGTACAAGTATGAATACAAGCATTGTTTTTTTTAACGATTAAAATAAAAGTATCACCTTTAGAGAACGGTAGGCTGTACTTGCTACTCGCTAATAGTTACATAAATTTGCTTCATTTATTTCTTTTAGGGTTTCGAAGTTCATGACTCGGAACCCTTATAGTTTCATCATATCCGTCCGTCTTGCCGTCCAAACTGTTAGTGCTAGAAAGATGAAACTTTGCATGTATATGTGTTTCTATTACGTCAATAAAGTGCTACAATAAAATGACAAAAAATATTTTTATTTCGGGTACTTCCCCTACACGTAAAGTGGGGATAATTATTATTTTTCTCGAAGCCACCCCATCGTGTGAATATCATTAGATAGGTCTTTTAAAAACATTGTGAGGTTGCTTAAGTGATTTTCTGATTTACGGATCTGTTTGCGAGTTATATCACTTTAAAATAATAATTTAAATTCATTTAATAAGAAACTTTTCATTGCGTTTGTTCCGTCGTGTTTAGCTCGGCCGGCAGTCGTGTTTTAACATTTATTGGAGATACCTCAGTTGAATAAAAAAGGTAGATAACGTACTTAGAAAATGACAGTGAAGTCACTTTTTAGGTTTCCGAAGTATATCACTCGGAACCCTTATAGATTCGTCATGTCCGTCTGTCCGTCCGTCCGTCCGTCCGTCCGTCTGTCCGTCCGTACGTCCGTCCTCGACTTACCGTCCAAACGGTAAGTGGTAGAAAGATGAAACTTTGCATGATTAAGTATTGTTATTACGCCGACAAAGTGCTATAATAAAATTTTGAAAAATATTTTTATTTGGGGTACCTCCCCTACACGTAAAGTGGGGATGTAAATTTTTTCTCGCGGCTACCCCATTGTGTGGGGTATTATTAGATTGGTATTTTAAAAACAATACAGGGTTTCTAAGACGATTTTTTGATTCAGGTATCTGTTTGCGAGAAATTCCACTTTAAAGGGCACTTTTTTGTAAAAACAGGGCGTCCCCTCCCCCTCTAAAAGCTAAACGGCTGGATCAAAAAATCTGGAAAAATTCGTGATGGTGGTCCACATAATGAACTTTCAAGGAAAACTATAACGGATTAGATGACTTTATTAATTCATGAGTTATGGAGACTTAACTTGTAAAATGCGCTCACTTGGAAAACGTCATACAAAATTAACACATTAATACGTGAACATAATAGAGCAAGATCCCAGAGCCGCCGGACCTACGTCATTTGTGCAAAGCTGAAATTTTCAGGATTATTAGTACAATGTCTTGTTAAGATGTATGCGTACCCATTAGCTTGAAAGCGGGGCCGTTTCTGAGGTAGCGCGAAGTACAGATAGTAAAAAACCTTACTTACCTACGTTAAAGGTGCAAAGTTAGTATTTACAATTTTTTTAAGAATATTATTTAAAATTAAAATTCATTACTGCCAGACACATTCCGTGGGCCATTACTTCTGCCAGACGTCTTGAAAGTTGTGCAAAAATTACGTAAACTACGTTATAGTAGCAAACCTATATTTTATAACTATATTAAATAACTATATTTTATATAACTATATTTTATAACTAAAAATGTATACATATTATCTAAGGTAGGTACTATTTTAAGACCCTTTGTATACGGCAAGACCAGTCCGAAGGGCCAATCATCCCCCCAGATACCTTTAAATATTTTATATTTAATTTATCATAATCAACAGCCTATCGCAGTCCACTGCTGCACATAGGCCTCTCCGATTGCACACCACTCCGATCGATTTTGGGCTACTCGTATATAATTATTCAATAAATATTAACTATGACATTGATATACTTAGTGCAAAGTAATAAAGAAAAACTATGATAGTGAGTGAGTTGGCACTGAATTCTACGTCATCGTCAAATAAAAAATTGCGAATGGACACAGGAAGCGGTGGAGACGGTCTGCGATTTGATAACAAAATAAATTTGGACTTTATTTTAGTGTTAAGTTATTAGGTTTTAATAGTATAATGTAATTCAATAAAATAATGATATTAGTACAATTAAATACTGTACTAATATCATTATTTTATTTTTTGCTATCACTTAGTACAATCTTTTTATTTTAAGGTAACGATTAAATTTACACTTTATTTGAGTGTATTATTCGTTTCTAAAGTAGATACCTATCTAATATTTATAATTTACTTTTTGACAGTTATTCACTGACATGTAAATAATTTTATATTCACCCCTTACGGCTGTTTTCAATAACCTATAACTATTTTAACTAGATGCAGCTTATTCAAAGTGCTCTAATCTTATCTTGTAAGGAGTATTTTTTATTCTTTTTTTGAACAACTAAACTTGTCAAAAAACTGATTCGACTAATCGATTTTGCCTGTTTAAAGATTAGCCTGAACGAACAGACATGACAGACAGAATTAAAAAAATGCTCTTTCGATGTAGGTATCCTTGATATATGTATACTTTCATATGCATTTAGAGCTGCTTTAAATTTATAAAATCTACTGTACTAATAGTTCCATTTCAAATGCACTTTAGTCTGCATATAGATTATCGTTTACATCAAGAATTATTACAATAAGCAATTACATAAATTATTAATGACATAGTTATATCACGATTTTCCACATACTTAACTAGCAGCATATTGACTGTAATACCTTCTGTTGTCAAAGGTTATTTTATGTATTGTATGAAGTTACTTAGAGGAAATTTTTCATGACGTATATTTTTCATACTAAACAAGTCAGCACGAGATCTCTGTGTTTAACAATGGACTTTTGAAAGCCTGTTGAAAATTATTATAATCATATTTTTTACTATCTTTGATGTGAGACAACCCTTAAAACGCAAAACGTTTTCCTCGCTAGGCAAACGAATGTGATAAAAACGTAACAAATGCTAATCAATGATAATTCAAGTGAAAAGTATTAGTGGACACAAATATATGCATAAAACAAAAATAACAATGCGTCCTCTTTGTGGTTTTCGATGTGATGAATGAATACTTGTAGTGGGCACGACGGTCAGGCATGTGCAAAGTTAATAGGTTGTTTATTGTTACGAAATAACTGCTTAACACTTTTTCCCTCAGGTCGTGTGGTATAACTACTGTTGAGTCTGAATTAGTTAGGAAAATACACTTTAGATTAATCTTATTAGTATAAAAAGTAATTATCAATCTTGCAAAGTTTCCACAAGATAATTATTTATAAGGAAAATGGAATCGTTTAATATCAAAGTCCTACTTAACATGAATGTAAAATGGCATAACCTTGGAAACAAGATATACAATAAAACACCATATAAATCGTCCATCTATACAATGATTTACAATTTTAATGTAACTTTAATAGACATCAAACGACTTACAATATTTATCTAGATTGTAGGCCAACAGAAATGAGGTATTAAACTTAATTATGGATGCGAGAATTAATGCTCCCAACCAGTAATTATGAGGTGGCATTAACTTAATGTCTTTGACTGTACACCGGAGTACTCACACAGACATTGTAACGTGGTGGCCTGCGGGGTGATTATATTTGGAGTGCGAGCTCCCCTACCACCACGCCACAGAAATATTTCTAAGACTCATCCGGGATGCAGGGTTGAGAAAATTAAAAATCTTTCTATTTAGTGGTACATCTAACTTTAATGTAGTCAACAATATTGTACTGCCTTATTACTTATTATTATCCTAATTATCATCTATATCTAACCGACATATAGTAATATACAATTTCCCTGGGGAAAGGGTTATAAATATAATTCTTCTTGTTAACCTGTTACGGACTTAACTAAACTAATACTAGATACATTTGCAACAATATATTACTTGAGACTCATAAAGTTCATTTTCATTTGTTCTATCACTGACCCGGAGAAAACAACACACTCAGGGCGGGTTCCAAGCCCTTGCGCTCGCACTAAATGGTGTTGAACCGTGTTTGTCCCGACCGCACTGGGACCTATATTTAACTATTATCTGTATCTGCCACTCATTTACTAAACTGATAATAACTTCTATCGGTAGTCCATCAGGGTTTCAAGGAGTCTATGTTCACGGAGAACTGATGCGAACAATTTAACGGCTGTCCCTACAGCCGTCAAACACGTGCACAGGACGGTCTCGTCCACGACTCATGACAGCCCGGACGGTTCCCAAATGTCGCAGGCAGGCGACGAATCTGCTACTATGTATATTTTGAGCGGAAGGACGACCATCCACCCACAAAATAATATAAGAAGACCTTACTTGACACGTGGTGACGTGATCGGCACAAACCCGGCTTAGGTTTCCTCCAAACAAACAACAGACGCTGGCAGGCGTCAGTGGGAGCGCCTCCTGGCCCCCACGAAGCGTAAGCAACTACATCTTAGCGTTGAACTCCCAAAACCTTGCCTCTCAGAAGACCACGTCCACGCGGTTCAATCTCCGCCGCAAGAAAAAAAACTCCTAACCAAAGTCTGGCCTCTTCCGTCAACTGTCAACTCCACTTTCTGAAACCACTCGAATTCCCCATAGACAATTATAATTTGTGTTTATCGTTACTAAGAAAATTACTTTTAAACCCTGAGCTTATCAATATTATAATAAATATTTATCTATTTTAACCCTTTTAAAATTCTTTTATTTCGAGCATATAATCAATAACAACACTAACGCCATCTATCGGCGCTTCTAAGAACCACCTCGCGGAACTAACACCCCATACTGCCGAAAGAGGTCGCCTAGGCAAATTCCACTACGTTACAATACCCCCTCCCCGGGAAAAAAGGTTCCTCGCAGGGGAACCGCTCGCTGCCCCCAGCGATCTACACACCACAACACAAGTAGAACATATCCTAGCTCAGACAATATGTCACTTAAACAAGGGAAACCCATAAGGGACCCTCAATCCTATGGAAAAAGCTATAAGCATCTAAAAAAAATCACAAACACAAGTATAACATATCCTCCCCCAGATCATAGTTCCAAAATTAAATAAAGAATAAAACAATAATATAAATGTCTTGGATTTGACAAACTATAATAACTAAATTCTCGGCCATTCTAAAGTTTGAGTACAAAATTCCTATATAAACAATACACTTAAACCAAGTGATTTACTTCAAAACGACTTATCTTAACTAAATTAAAGACAATATCTATGCCGACCACTTCAAAACAACCTATCATAACTAAAGACAATATCTATGCCGACTACTCATATGAGAACTAACTCCAAAATCATTATAAAAAAACTATCCCCAGTAACTCTGTACTGAACCAACTCGATACAAATCCATAACACCACTATTCAACAATCCATCTCTGGTAAATTCTGTATTGAACTAACTCAATATGAATATCACTCCCCAGCAACTGTGTACTGAACCAACTCGATACGAATCTACAAAATCCTAGACCGCTCGTGACCTTAGCTTTATTCCTATAGGCACTTGCAGCCGGATTCCTCGTACAAACCGACCTAAAACCCATCGCTCGACAACAACAACAACTATAACTGGTTTACACTGCCTTTGCAGAAACAGAAAGTGTCTATATTCACAACTTCCCTACATTCAACAAAAAAAAACTAACTACACTACACAACAATGGCTATTAAGGTTTGTTGAATGTCTCAGTTCGATCTCCGTATCAATCACCAAATTCATACAACCTTTCATCCCACATTTCATACAGTCTTTCATACATTCATACAAACTTGGTAGCAACTCTCTTGCCGAGTATACCACTCATTACCTTACAGCTCTGTAATTAAAAATCATATAGAATTTTAACACTGATTATTGATTGATAACCTCTGAAGACAACCTACACCTTAATATCCTTAATGTACCAAGAACGCCATGGTAAATGAAATTAAATTTCCCTCCTATAATCAACCATAATGAAGCCTTGATGGAATACCTATTTACCTAATATATCTACAAACATATCCCGGTTGGGTTCAAACAAAATGTACAAGTCAACTTGTTCACACTGCAAGTTACAAAAGAAAACTTATTTTCTAATTTAAAATAAACTAGTACCTAATATTTGTAAAAACAAAATATTTAGATTACTTTGTGGCACATTAGGCTTCACAAAACTATCTCAAAATATCAATATAACCTGTTGTATCAACAAAACATTTCAATTAACCTTTAACAATTATAGGTATCTGTCAATACTCTGACAATATTTGACATTTGGCTATCTTTAAAACTAATATTTAACAAATATAATTATCTATCACTACACTGACTGTACTTCATAACAATAACTACAATTATACCTGCATCCCAGAATCACAATATTTTCAATGTGAACAAAAAACAAAAGTTTATATACTGAAATATAACACAATATGCCTAAAATAGTGCATAATCATTTAACTAGGAGCCATCTGTAATGTCAATGGCCAAAAGTAAAGTACCATCTATACATAACAATTTGCAAAGTAAATTTGTTACAAAACCATTCCTAAGTGTATTAATAATTTAATTAAATATAACTATAAATAGGGTGCCATCTGTATCCTGTCAAATGGACAACCCATAATATCCTCAGATATAATTATAAGTTGGGCGCCATCTGTAACGTGGTGGCCTGCGGGGTGATTATATTTGGAGTGCGAGCTCCCCTACCACCACGCCACAGAAATATTTCTAAGACTCATCCGGGATGCAGGGTTGAGAAAATTAAAAATCTTTCTATTTAGTGGTACATCTAACTTTAATGTAGTCAACAATATTGTACTGCCTTATTACTTATTATTATCCTAATTATCATCTATATCTAACCGACATATAGTAATATACAATTTCCCTGGGGAAAGGGTTATAAATATAATTCTTCTTGTTAACCTGTTACGGACTTAACTAAACTAATACTAGATACATTTGCAACAATATATTACTTGAGACTCATAAAGTTCATTTTCATTTGTTCTATCACTGACCCGGAGAAAACAACACACTCAGGGCGGGTTCCAAGCCCTTGCGCTCGCACTAAATGGTGTTGAACCGTGTTTGTCCCGACCGCACTGGGACCTATATTTAACTATTATCTGTATCTGCCACTCATTTACTAAACTGATAATAACTTCTATCGGTAGTCCATCAGGGTTTCAAGGAGTCTATGTTCACGGAGAAGAACTGATGCGAACAATTTAACGGCTGTCCCTACAGCCGTCAAACACGTGCACAGGACGGTCTCGTCCACGACTCATGACAGCCCGGACGGTTCCCAAATGTCGCAGGCAGGCGACGAATCTGCTACTATGTATATTTTGAGCGGAAGGACGACCATCCACCCACAAAATAATATAAGAAGACCTTACTTGACACGTGGTGACGTGATCGGCACAAACCCGGCTTAGGTTTCCTCCAAACAAACAACAGACGCTGGCAGGCGTCAGTGGGAGCGCCTCCTGGCCCCCACGAAGCGTAAGCAACTACATCTTAGCGTTGAACTCCCAAAACCTTGCCTCTCAGAAGACCACGTCCACGCGGTTCAATCTCCGCCGCAAGAAAAAAAAACTCCTAACCAAAGTCTGGCCTCTTCCGTCAACTGTCAACTCCACTTTCTGAAACCACTCGAATTCCCCATAGACAATTATAATTTGTGTTTATCGTTACTAAGAAAATTACTTTTAAACCCTGAGCTTATCAATATTATAATAAATATTTATCTATTTTAACCCTTTTAAAATTCTTTTATTTCGAGCATATAATCAATAACAACACTAACGCCATCTATCGGCGCTTCTAAGAACCACCTCGCGGAACTAACACCCCATACTGCCGAAAGAGGTCGCCTAGGCAAATTCCACTACGTTACAACATATATTATCGTCTACAATATAACATTAGTTTGATTATGTTGAATCATGTTTACTGTTTTATAGGACAACTAGCTTACGCCCGCGTGTATCTCGATTATAGCAGTAAAAATAGCCTATGAGTTATTACTGTAAACTTTCAACCAAATCCGTTCAGTAAGTAGTTTTGGCGTGAAAGAGCTACAAACACACATACATACTAACAAACTTAATATTAGTGAGGATGTGACACGAGTTCCATTCACAAATGTTCAGTTCAGAGTTCACAATTGTTCAGAGTTATTATTTTGAACAAATGTTTTGACAATTTCATTCAAATCCGTGTTGTGGAATGAGTAGTGATTGTAGAATGTAACTCGTTTTTTGTAAAATAATGTATGTTACATAGAAAACTTCGTTGGATTTTGATTATTTTGATGACAATCAAGGAATCCATTATCATTTTAAGAAGTTATTTGTTTTGAGCATCTATCAATTTGCTAAGCCTACGTACTATAAAACTAAAAAAATACAATCTTATAACTTTTTTCGTTTCATTTCATTATCACCACCGAGACTTTGAACTAATATACTTCAATATACATAATTAGGTACGGTTAACATTGAGTATTCCTGCCTATAATTACTAGTGCGCCCGTGACGCCTCTAATCCGCCAAGTAATGGTGATAAATAGATCCTATGCGGGGATATCGCATTGAATATATTAGCGTTTAGTAGATTACTTAGTGTGCTGTGTGGAGTGAGAAAATGTGTGGAGAAAGTATTTACTGTTAGTGAATAATGGGGTACATGACTGTCAAGTAAATATTTTGATAAACTATAAGCGGTTAAAGCTAACTATACACGGTGAGGTAAGCCTGATAGGTTTACCTGCATAGTGTGCGTCAGGTAGCCAAGTTTCAGCTGAGTTGAGGACCTGTACAATTATGCAATATACATGCATTTGTTTATCTGTCAGAAATACCCTAACATGTATGGCTACTTTTAAACATCAAAATATATACACACATTACATATTTTGTATGAAATACAATGTCATGATATCATAGAATGAACGAACCCACAACACTCCATGAAGTAGGAATACGCCAGGTGACCCTGACGAAGTGTAAATCACACCTTTCTGATCAAAGAAGTCTTCAATGTTCATTGCACTAAAGCTATTAAACTATTTATTTTAAATGTATCATAAATGAAGCTAGTTTAAAATAGTGGAAGTAACTCCTTACTTCTTCAGCTATCTGCCAGTGTAAGTACCGTCAAATTCAGTATAGCCGTTCCAGAGATAAGCCGGAATGAAAAGACAGTTAAATTGCTTTTTATGGAAGTACTTAAATACTTTCATTTGCATTTAGTAAAGAGTTGTTCATTTGATATTACAAGCAAACATTTCAGTTTTATTTATTGATGATGACTGCCTTTTTGGTCTAGTGGTTAGCGTATGCGGCTGCTGTTAAAGAGGTCTCGGGTTCAATTCCCGGGTCAGACCAAATATTTGTGTGATTCTCAAATATTTGTTTCGGAGTCTGGGTGTTTTTCTATGTATAATATGTATGTATTTACAAAAAAAATATGTTTATGTATTTATATCAGTTGTTTAGTACCTATAATACAAGCTCTGCTTAGTTTGGGACTAGATGACGGTGTGTGTAGGATGTCCGAAATATTTATCTATTTATTAAAAAAAAATTGTATCGATATAATTATATAGATACGTACGTTTTTACGAGAAAATAGTTAGTACCGAATAGTTTTTACGTGACTTGGTATTAAGATTAGCGAGCACACATTACATTACAGCTCTTTCTAGCTAGCTTTGTTTCCATTAAGATTAAACAACAACACATGTAAACGTTTCTAATTATGACATAAAACCAAACGCAACAACGCACAACATAACTAAACTAAGTTAATACTATTTTTGTATTATTTTTCCGCACTGCCAACACCAGAAAATTGTTTATAAAGTGCGTGAACATGGCATTATTTATTTAATTATATCGGCAGCCACGAGTTACATTACATCCTGTACATAATTAACATTAAATAGCTCATTAAATAGATAATAGTTAGATGGGGGCCTCAGGTTTCCTTATTACTTGTAGGTACATAAAACATGTACTAGGTTATACAGCTAAGGTTGTTGGATCTTAGATTCTTTGATACCATTAAGTTGCTAAATCATTTAACTACATTTCATAATGGCGTGTGTAAATGAATTGACAACCCTAGACAAATTTTATGGATAAATTATCATTATAAAGAGAGGTAAATCATAGCGCACTATTTTACTTGAATTGGAGCAGCCCAACTGGTGAAATACCGCAGCCAAACAACAATCACTTTGGTGTTCTTGTGTTCCTGTGAGTGAGTAAGGTTTTCAGAGCTAGGAGAGGGCTATGAGAGTAAAAAAGGTCAGGCTTTCAAGGTGAGGGTGAGGGATAAATATTTACTTCGACTCAGGATTTGAGCCTGAGACCTCAACAACAGTCGCATACACTACCACTGCGCCAGTGAGGTAGCATTGGCAACTCTATTAGAGACAATCCGAAACTATGCAGGTAGTTATAGATAAATTACACCTAGACACAGAACAAATAAATTCGTGTTCATCACACACAGATTTGCCCTTGCGTGGGATCTAAGCTACTACCTCTGCCTTCAGTCTCCAGCAGCAATCAGGATCAGGTACACAAGTTCAACAGGCCCGTAAAATAATTCCTGTTAGGAGTTATGAATAGTTGTATTTGATTGTACGGTTGGCTTGGAGGTTTAAGTGGTCACCACTCCGCCTTTTACTGCGCCAAGGGTTGTGGCTTCAATTCACAGATTATTGTTCTGAGTCTAGGTGTTATTTGTGTCTGTTTCATGTAGGTTGGTAAAGTCCGCGTTTAAGTATGCTTTCGTAATTCTAGAAATCCTATTTTAATAATGAATCTTGCATTAAATAGTACGCTTAGTAAGGTAGTAAGTATGCTATATACCATCACGCTACTACTTACAGCAGTGGAGCAGTAACAATTGATCAACCTATCGCCATAATTGAAATAGAAAAAAATGTTGATATGTTGAATAAATCGATCAACAAGATTATGAACAGTAAAGATTCTTTTTGATAACAGTTGCAACTGTAAAGACCCACAATCTATACAATAAAAGGAAGTACTTTCGCAAACCCATCATTACTTCTGCATTTTATAACCGGGAATTATTGCACACAGTAATGTTGTTTAAAAATATATATTTCATTTAATAAAACTTTTAATACACTATTGTTGGATACGAAACGTTTCCACACATCGTATGCACTTAGTGCATAATTACGTGTAATAAAGGACATTACCCTCAGTCGATAGCATCTTTTTACAACTTTTTGTGTTAACAATAATAATTGCGTGATATCCTTACGTGATGGGCATTAGTCATCATATTAATTAACATACGTATGTACTAATTAAAAAAAATAGTCGAATTCAGTTTAAATGATAACGCAATTCTGTGTTCCATGAAAACGAAACCTGTTGGGGTTATTTTCATAATTTCATGTAATTAAGTTATTTTTTTAATTTGGTGTTATGCCGTAATGTCTCCCTAAGCGGTAAATTAACTTTAGTACAGTAAATATTTGAAAATTGCTTCGTGACACGTAGCTAAAAGATTTTCAAACGCTGATAGCATGTGTACAATTTGTCTAATTTACAAATATTTCGTTATAACTACGCTGTAAGTTGTTAATTTAGGGTAAGAATCACTTAATTATCTACCTCTTTTAATATTTATATATTTTCAGCTTTTCGAATATATATAAAATCGTTAAGTAATTAATTAGATTAAACATCGATTCAATTACTAAAAATATCTGATCGCTGAGACATGTGAATCAGTTTCCGAATTGAAGATATAATCAAAATATTACAAATTATATTCTTTTATTATCGGTGACGGAAACTGGATCTCAATTGTGTTTGTCTGATACCATCAGCAACAATATCCGTTATCTATATTAACTACCAAGTACCAATAACACTACCAAGAATTAATCAATAGATAGATTAATTTAGGAATTCTATTTAAAATTAAACATTATATATGACTGCACGTATGTCGTAGTACTTAAACTGTCATCTTACTGCTTCTTACTGCGCTGAGTATTATCTTTCCAGGGTCCGTCCCTATATGGAAAAATAATTTAATGTACATGATCGACAAACTGAATTTCTTAGTATTTGTGTCTGCATAATGTACATTCGCAAAGTTCCCCGAGACAGAAAATATATTTTTAAAAGAAGAAGATATTTTTCAAAAAAGAATGTTAGTGTTTTTAGGGTTCCGTAGCCAAATGGCAAAAAACGGAAATGGATTCTTCATGTCTGTCTGTCTGTCCGTCCGTATGTCACAGCCACTTTTTTCCGAAACCATAAGAGCTACAATGTTAAAACCTGGTAAGTAGATGTAATCTGTGAACCGCATTAAGATTTTCATATAAAAATAGAAAAAAAGCAATATATTTTAGGGGTCCCCATACTTGGAACTGGAACTCAAAAAAAATATTTTCATCAAACTTAAACTGAATAGTTTGCGCGAGAGACACTTTCAAAGTGGAAAAATGTGTGCCCCCCCCCCCTGTAACTTCTAAAATAAGAGAGCGATAAAACTAAAAAAAAAATATGTTGTACATTACCATGCAAACTACCAACGAAAATTGGTTTAAACGAGATCTAGTAAGTAGTTTTTTTGTAATACGTTTATGACGTATTACGTCATAAATCGTAAACCACAATTTACCTTTCATTCAATCAATACACTATTTTCAAAACATCGATCAAAGTTACAACGAACTACAAGAACTTTTATATGATGTTACTTGCTAATACAGAACCCTTCATGGGCGAGTCCGACTCGCACTTGGCGGCTTTTTTTTATGTTACTAACTTTTTTCTTTTCATCGACGAACAAAACAACAAAATTTGTTTGAAAGGATATACTCCGAATTGGTCCCATATAAATATGGAAAAAAAATTTTTCAATACTGAGGGTAGAGAAACAGGGGATGATTGAATGTGTACTCACTGATTGTAATATATGACATACATACACACACACATAACTTTTTACAGAGTAGTCCAAATTCAATAATATTTTTTTCATTGTAAGGAGTACACCTCGAGGTTAGTACCATATTAATAAAAAAACAACCTTAACGGTAGGAAAATAGGAAATCATTGATAACTTACTGATTGTTATAAATAAAGACGCATAACTTTATACAGAGTAGTTCGATTTCGATAATTCGTAGTGTGATGACACAGATTTATTTGTTAATTTGATTTACTTCTTTTTTAAAGAAAAGGTAATTTAGTTATCTTTGTTCATTAAATGTTCGGCTTATAATGTTTAGGTATGCTTACACTAGTTTAAGAAGTTATATAATATATAATAATAGTTTCTTATTTTCTGCTTTTCAGTTCTTTCTGCGGTTTAAAATTTTTGCTTAAATTTTTATATTAGAGAAGAGTGTTGTCGTGTACTGAAGAAACATACATTTTGTTATATGAGTAACAGTATGAATAGATCCCCGCTTAGGTATTTGTTAGTTGAGGAAATTTTATTAACATATGTGCATAGGGGGAATTCCTAGGGAAAAACTAGAACATTAGACATCATTACGTTAATCTGATATTGTGCAATTAGGTATGCTTGCAGTTTCTGTGTACATGAAGTTATAATTTAAAATGAGTATATTGAAATGTATGTTTAAAATAATTTTTGTATGTTTGCATAAAGTCCGATTGTATATTGTATATTGTAGCTAGATTCTAAATTTATTGAATTGAGTTAAGATTCGGCATTATATAAAGTTAAATTTTCAATCGTTTATCATAATATTTTTTTAAATCGGTTTATAACGAGGGAGTTTCGAAAATACATGTAAATTATAACCTAGTTGTTTCTAAGTTAACTTAGAAAAAGCAGGATTGTTTTCAAGCGATAACAACGTACTAAAATGACTGATATGGTAATTTAAAAAAAATGGATTCTACATGAAAAGTGAGGCCCTAAATAACAAAACGTTAATTAGCAATTCACTCACACGCGCACAAGATCTGTGTAGTGGCGGCACAGTAATTACATTCATTGTCGCGTAATTACTGGCAACACTTGTCATTGCATCCACGCTACAAATCATCCACTTGCACATAACATCAACCCTCTACCCCTATCGATAAAGAACAGTTTTGCTTGACAAGCTGTAACTAAAGTTGCTTTGCTTGACTAAACATTGTCAGACTTAGACAATGTTAAGTAATTAATTTTTTAAAACCTGACACATGATTATAGACCGATGGAGATGTACAGACAAAAAAATTTCGTAGTCAGGTCACTCACCTGTTGATGTTGTTCATCGATACAGATCCAAGATTTTCTCTCTCGTTCCTTTCTCTTGATCCTCCAGCAAATCTTTCAAAGTTTTCTCTTTCTTTGTAATGTCTTTCAGGACGTGGCGATGACGACCGTCTCCCAGGCATTTGTTGTGGCATACTATTCTGCTGTACTGTCTGCAGAAGGTTATGGTTCGCCTGAGGTTGTTGCTGCAACGCTTGCAGTAATTCCTGGGCGTTAGTTGCACCATTCGACAAAAAATTTGGCAGGCCTTGATTGAGAAGAGCATTCGATAATGTTGGATTCAGCATATTCGGCCTTATGTTGGAAGTCTGTTGTGGATTGGAGTTCAGCAACTGATGAGGTTGTGCCATTGCTTGGAGGTTGGCTAGAGATGTAGAGACAACTTGGCCATTGTTAAGAGCTAGATTTACCATTTGATCATTGGAGTTTACGTGATTGACTGGTATTGTGAGGATTGTCTGCGTAGCTATGCCTGTTAAAAGAAAAATAATTATATTCACTTTTGAATGATATACGAATTTATAACGGGATTTACGGAGTTTTGCGCTAAGTTACAAAAGTATAAAATTGAACTTTGCAATTATTTTAGCACAATATTATAATTATAATTTAAATTTTAATAATTAAATTTGTAATAAAATTATTCCAGAGAGAGAAATCAATATATTTATAGTTAGAGTTTCCAATATTGCTAGTTAAATAAATTTTGTAAGTAAATACTAATATTTAAATTATTACCTTGAGATGTAGGTATGAGTAACTGAGCGCCTTGAATGCCCTGCACTAGTTGTCCTGACGCTAAAATGAGCTGCGGCATCGGGGACGGCATCGATGGTGGTAGCATATTGTTGTTGGCCACCGGATTTGGAGAACCCATACCTTAGGGACAAAAGTGCAATTAGATGTTATAACTTATAAAATTAAAATTGAAAACCCTGTAACTATCACAAGTTTAACGGTGTGGAACTTAATTCATCGATCGTCAATCGATTTCAATAATCTAAATGCTGTTGAATGAAAATACTGTAAGCGACTTTGAACTAATGATAACTTCTAACGAGATTCAGATATCATACATACAGTGCGCAGTATCAGCCTTTTAAAAATCCTTAAACTGTTCCCCGTTAAGAATTCTATACTAATCAGAATTTTTCCGTTATTTAAAAAAGTTAACTAGCGACTCTTAGTACATTACCCATAGTTTTTATGTTCTTCGATTTTCTTTACTAAAATATGCACTTATTACGCCTATAAACCTTCCTCTTTCTTTCTATTGCTGAAACTTTTGTTAAAATTCATTAAATAGTTTTAAATATCTAAGCTTATTAGCATTTTAGTTAAAATATGTTCACTGGTGGCGAATCTATTGTGAGACGATGTCAAGGTATATGAAGTACATGCAGGCATTTATACAATTCACTTAAGTACCTATAAAAATGTAATTTTCTAATTAGAGCTCTGATGTGATCTTCTTATATTGTATTTTAATATCCTCTACATTTGACTTACTGTTACTCATAGCTAATAAAACTCCTGTCGAGTAAACAAAGACATTATTTTACACAATAATGATCTCATCAACAACACGTGTCTATAAAGATTTAGGTATTATTGAAATTTGCCATCACATAGTTCTACGTGAATTCGCTAAGTTTTTTGCTAACTACATAATTATAAATTTACAATATGCCCGTAACATTTTGTAAACTTTAGTCACGTATTACGTATAATCGTGGAATATAAACATTGATTAATGCATATTTTACCAACATAATGTTCAAAAAACTCTAGAGCAAATTCGCGTTAATAATTTGATACGATGTTTTACATGAATTCTCTTTGAACACCAATTCATACTAAATCGATAAACATGAAAATATTACAATATGATGTTTTTCTAAACTTTATAATGTTAAATTAGACTTGGTAAATAAAATATGTGATTATTGATGGCCAAATTGATGTAACGTTATGACATTGGTCATGGTACAAGCCGGTGACGAAACAACAATACACAGCTGGACAACGACTTTCTACTTAAGTAATTAAATAATAAAATTGTATTGTGATTACAATTATTGTCCGTGCAACTAAACGAGTCTAACCGAAGATAAAGGCAACGATAGAAAATTACTCAAAACCCATACGCAACCGACCAAAACTAATTCACTGCGAACAAAACGGTTCTGAAGAAAATCTAAAACATTATCTGCCATGCCTTACAAGCCCGTTAAACTCGACATTAACATAACGTATTCATTTAAACCATGACATTTCATATTTTGTAATAAATGCTCTTTCCTACGGCGCATCAATTAAGAACCGAAAAAAATGTATAATTAGCTCTATTAAGACAATAAAACTCTTAATGATACCGCAACAGTCGTAATATCCGTGCGTTCGTGAAAAAAATATGTAATTATACTCATTATTTAAATAGGTTTTTTCGTCCATTACGGCATAGCTTTAATGGGCGGGCGAGTGAAGCCGCTATCTTGAATTCATTAAATCGATTGGATTCGGTAATCACCTAATTACGGCTCACGTGATTTCCAAGTTAAGAGTTTTAATGCGCGAACCGTGTATTTCTGATTATCCCAATCTGTCTAATTCACTCTAATTAGTGGCATACCCTCTGTAGAAGAATAACAGACGTTTAAAAATGGTAATGCTCTGAAAAATGCTAATGAAGTTGCGACTGCAGAGGTTTCGGGCTCAATCGCATAATATTAGCTTGAATAGAAAAATCTTTTCTGTGTTCAAAGCTTACGAATTAACGTCGGCTCAAATTATTTCCCTGTCAACGTAGCTTTACCGCGTTTTGAATGTTTGTTTTATCTTAATGCCATGATGTTGCAAAAATGTGATTTCATTTGCATAAAGTTGCAAAAAAGTTCTAGAACTTGTAGATTATTTGATAGAACCTTAAACACCTGTGTGTAGTGATTAACTTTTATGCAGAACAATTAGTCAACGGATTTTAAAGGAAAAGTTACTGTCACTGTGATGGTTATCTCACCCTATTTCTCATTCCCTATTTGAGTTTTGACTAGCTGTAATGGCGTAGCAACGAACCCGGAGGGTGAGAGTTGCAACATGGCTTGTATATGGCATGCCAATGATCCGTCATGAAATGTAGTGAATACCTTACGTATGGATGAATCAGTAATTTAAAGCATGTTGTTGCGGTCAAGTCTAACTCATGCACACGAAAGGCTAATTTAATGCTTGTTACAACTGTTATAAGGATTAAAATGAGATAATCGTAGATGTTTATATAAACCGCCCATTATTAGATCCAGTAAGTATACAAATCCTAATTGAATCCCACGTAACCATAAATTAATTTTATAATAAAAAGCTTTTGGGAATAAAAATTGATACAAATAAATACTAAACTGTGAAACGAGTACGTGTTGCACGATGTGTGGCATGAATGAAAACTAAGGAAGAAAATTAGATAAGAATTATCTATGAGGCAGGTTCTATGTGGTATCGAAACTTGAACTCAATTGATGAAACCTTATTGAGTTTTCGAAGCGTAAATAAAATAAGTTCACATATTACATAAATAATACGCAACATCACTCGTTCATTCTATTCCAATCTTAATTCTTTAACTTTGAGGGTCTTACCTATAGCTAAAAGCAAGCCATCAGAAAAGATGCACTTCAAAAATTTACAATATATAAACATACCTGGCGCACTGACGCTCAAATTCAGCGGCGAGTTGATTACAGGGTTGCTGGGCATGGAGGTGAGCCCTTGAAGGTTGGCGGCTAGCTGCGACATTTGTTGCGACATCTGTTGCTGCAACTGCTGCGACATTGGAGGCATGTTCTGCTGCATGGTTGCTAGATTCTGCAGATTTTGGAACATCGCCACTGTGGACAAGGGTGTTGACATTGAAATGTGTTATTTATTTAGATTATATTAGCTGAGCCCGCGGTTATTTTTGTGAGTAACGCCGTGGAGTGACGCTAGTAAAAAAATACTCCTTATGGTATAAGTTATCTGTCAGTAAATTCCCGTCAAAATCGGTACAGCAGTTCCAGAGATTATCCGGAACAAATAAACAAACAGAGTCAAAATTTTTAATAATTGTTTTTTTGTTGTTAGTACCATATTTACTTTAGTATAAAGGAATAAGTCTAAATGACTGGACAAATACTAAAACTGATAAAAACAACTTAAAATATAATTGCTAATTAAATAAAAAATAAACTTAAATGGAACTAAATAAGACTAAAACGAAATGTATTCAGTTCTTTCCTGCTTTTTTTCGTGCTTATATAATTTTTAATGCATTTGCATTAGGGCTGAATTACGTATTATAAAGTTTAATGGGAATTTAAATTATTTTGTTATTGTTGCGATACAATAAACTATTTCAAAAAAGAGTTAAAGATTTCATTATTTTTGTCTCATACGTCACTTTTTAGGGTTCCGTAGCCATTGGCAAAAAACGGAACCCTTATGGATTCGTCATGTCTGTCTGTCTGTCCGTATGTCACAGCCACTTTTTTCCGAAACTATAAGAAGTGTACTGTTGAAACTAGGTAAGTAGATTGAGATCCGGCTCGAAGGACCATGTTCGGCACTTGAGTATAAAGGTTGGGTTATTCCTAGTGGACTGTAGGGCTGGTTTATCGTTCGCAATAATAAGACGCCACTAATTCGCACTGCCACAGTGATTATTTTATTTGTATAAAAACGTACGTACGGCACGTTGACAAGCTGCAAAAAGGAAGGAAGTTACAACAGTGTTGACACACTTAAAAAATTACATTTTGATGTTGGTGTTCCCAACATTTTCTATTTTGGTGTGATTTTCACACCAAAATAGAAAATAAACAATAAGTTTTGGGGGTTTCCCCATACATGGAACTGAAACACGAAAAATTTGTTTCATGAAACCCATACGTATGGGTAGTAGGTCTTTAAAAATGATATTGAGGTTTCTAATATAATTTTTTTCTATACTGAATAGTTTGCGCGAGAGACACTGAAGTCAAAGTGGTAAAATGTGTCTCCCCACCCCCTGTAACTTCTAAAATAAGAGAGTGATTAAACTAAAAAAAAATATATGATGTACATTACCCTGCAAACTTTCAGCGAAAATTGTTTTGAACGAGATCTAGTAAGTAGTTTTTTTTAATACGTTATAAATCGTAAACCGCACTTTACCTTTCATTCAATCAATACACTATTATTAAAAAAAAAAAAAAAAAAAAAAAAAAAACATCGACCAAAGTTACAACGAACTACCAGAACTTTTATATGATGTTACTTGCTTCTACGGAACCCTTTACGGGCGAGTCCGACTCGCACTTGGCTGCTTTTTTATTTTCGTTTCGTTTAATAGCCTTTAGTTTGATTTATGCCAGACCTTATCTGGTACCTTTGTCTGCTTAACAGATCATTTTGTTGATTTTGATACCACAAAAAGTATATTATTCTATGAAAAATCACACAAGTATTTCTTCGTCATTCAAAATCCAATGTCATGCTTTCGAAGTGTATGTAGACCTCGTAATGTCTACGTACACTTCGAAAGCATGGGATAAAAAGGGGTGGTGTAACCAGGGCAGTCTTTAACTATGCGGGTGGCCTATGGACTACAAGAGTTTGGGGGCCCTAAATTATTGTGTGTCTAATAAAAATATCAATCATAAATAATAGTACATGCTAAGTAATTATTTCGTATTGAACTGTCATTTTTTTGTGAAAACTATTACACGAAAATTACACATTACGTGCCTAACAATATTTTTCAAGACTATATGTGTGAGGGAAACAAATTGTCTTTTCGTTGGGGAGCCCTGGGCCCTGACCCGTGTCCCTTATAGTAAAGAGGGTAATGGTGGTGACACTCTGTATTCTAAGTCCGTCACCACATGGATGTCACTTTGTATAACTAATTTAAATACGTTCTTATTAATAAGTCTTATCATTATTTTAAGTAGTAAAATATATTTCTTTATTGTACACAAGATTTATTAAAAGTCTGAATTAAGGAAGTACAAGTGGCGGCCTTATCGCAGAGGCAATCTCTTACAGGCAAATATAGGATGGACAGAATAGCATTTGAAGAAAAGTACAGGGTGGTGTATTTTAAAAGGGAAAAGAAAACGAAATTAAAGTAGTATACATTATAGTAATAAATGAATGGCAACACGTAGAAAGTAAGTAAATCAAATAATACAAAGGTAAGCCTTCATAATTAAACTAATAAGAAATTATTTTCGCAACTGATTTTATATCAAACTCGCAATGAATTTATCACCGAATTTTTGATTACCCTTAACATTCTTACTTCACAATGCAAATATCCATGTCATTTGAATCAAACAAACTTTACTAATAAAATATTATGAAGTCATTATAATTAAAACAAATCGGCTATCGATGTTATCTGAATGAATGTTGTAACTTATAGCAATAGAATAGAAATTGGTCATACACTTTGACTGTTCTATGTGTGGTCGCTATATAAATAATATTACATTCAAATTGGAGACAGACATTAAAATGTTAACGAAAATAATCACTTTAAGTGATATTGCTATTGATACGACTGTTATATCTTCGAAGTTTTAGATAAACGGAATTAGACCAATAATCCATTTTTATTAGAAGCTTATTTCTGTAACTTAAAGCTGATGATGAAAGACGATGATATTGGGGTTTAAAAGTGTTTTTGGGCGATTTCTATATTTAAAATCTGTATTTTCAATGTTGAATTTAACATTTTTGAATACTATATCATATTGACAGCGCGACCTTAATACTTTTTTGTTCGGATTTTGTAAAGGAAGGAACAGAAAGTGCGCCTACAATAGCGCACATACTTGTGCACTAAAATATCTCTTGTATAGTTGGGTGAGCTCCTTTGAGACTGGTCGTTAAGGTACTAGGAGTAGGAGTACATTACTACATTACAATTTGATAAGGTGTTATGTTTAAGTATAAAAGTAGTGAATGTAGTACGAACTCACTGGAGCCATTCATGTGTGGCTGCTGATGCTGCGGGGTGCGGGCACGCGGCGAGGGGGTTCGCGGCTCGGCTAACTGCGCGCGCGCCGTGCCCCCCTCCGGCGAGCTCGCGCCGCTCTCCCGATCGGACTCCGCCTGTATAAGAAAAAAAAACATTATTTATAACATAAAACCTCCTTATTTAGAGTCGTTCAAAAATAATAGTATACTCGTTTGGTATTTTTTTATACTAAACTAACATTAAGCTACAATCTTAAAAATTAAATGAGGCCTACTTAACGGATATTTTTGCAGTTTTCAGTGATTGATTCAAGAGGAAGGTTTATATATGCAATACTTGAATAGTAATTTAGCGGCAATATGGGAATCAAATTTGCAAAGACATCCGTGTGAAGCCGGATAACTAGCTTATTAAAAAAAAATTCTAGGTCTAATAAGTAGGTTGGTTGGTTAAATTTTGTCTTTGTTAACAAGTTTGTCGAGAAAAACTGAACTAGAATATCGACAAACCCTAATCTACGAGTACGAGTATTAGCAGAACCTTTTTTTACTTTGTTTTGGTATAATATATGGTCTAAAATGATAACCCATTAATAATGAAATATTTTACAGTCTGAAAAATAGCACGACCAAAATTATTAATATTGGAAACAAAAAAAAAATCAAGGTAACAACACAATTTGAAACGGTATTTATAGAAAAAGTTATTTATTGTTTATAAGCAAATCATTTGAGTACAACTTATTTCCTTTATTTCTTCTATAACTTTATTATATATATATTTATATCTACAATAAAAACATTAAATTACTTTTTAATAAGGAACCCATTGCAGACTACCTGTCTAGGTACCTACTTCGGGCGAGGGTTCAGTCTTGAAACAGTTAAAGGACCTATTATAGATACGATATAATTGTTTTATTTTATTTTATCTGATCTAGAGAACATGCTCGATATAATATATCAGTATAAATATTTAATTATCAAACGTTTTTTTATGTCGATATAAATTACATTAATCGCCTACGGCAATATAATGCGGAAAATGATATTACTATTTATTTTTATTACATAAAAATGAAGTATTTTATTCGTTACTCAGTCTTTAAATCGTTATTAATAATTTAATTACGGAAACCATCTTTTATTTCGATTCTTATAACACAATCATTGTGCAACTTGTAAAGCAATAAAGTATTTATATTGCAATTATAATAAGTAAAGAAGAAGGTCAGGCTACTTGACTTTTAATTATTAAGTACTATTAAAATATAACTGTAAGGAAACGCCTTGAACGGTTAATTTATAATAATTATACCCGTTTGGAGCATGCTACATTTTCTTACAATGAAGCTATAAATATTTCTTCGTGATCAAAAAAGTACGTACGATTATATATTACCATTTGAGTTATGGGCCCAGGCCGTTATCGAACGGAAATGTTACACAAATATTTCCCAAGTAGGTAGATATCTGCGATTACTTATGACTTTAAGAACTAATGTTATCTTAGAAAAGAGTAATAAAGTATTTAAAAACATTTTTAAAAAACAGAAATCGCTTCGCTATGGCAGTTTTTTTTTTAATTAATTACTATGTTAATACATTTACTAAATATTTTAAGTATATTTTTTTTAAAAAAACCTTCTACTAATTGTTTCCAAAAACTTTCGAGATTCTTAGATTAATATTTTGAAAGTGTGTTTTTATACTTGTAACAAAACTAATTATAATTATTTAAGGTTCATAATTACTCACTAAAGATAATGTCATTCTCTCCACACCTGAAAATTTCACTGTTATTGTCTGTTTGTCAACATAGTATGCCACAATGTGTCCTTCAAACTTTAACCCGGTTTCTTTAAAACTTTTCAAAAACTTCGGGGAACTTCAAATACCAAAGGGATATTCGATCTCACTAAATTGAAAACATTTTATCCACACACAGGATTTACCGCGGAAAAACTTTTCTTTACAATAAAAGTTGTATTTAGAACGGAACCATAGAGCACAGATAACGCAGCGAAAAAGAAACACCGAGCACTATCGACAAAGCGTTCACGTTTTTTTTTAAATTTATTTATCAACGGCCGGTAACACATACAGCCGTGCGGCCAAGTTGCACAGCGCGGAATGAAAGCGCGTCATCAGTTTAAAAAATCAACCCCTTTGGTGGTGGGCGGAAAAAATGCGGCCCCGCGGGGTGTTTGGGTGGTCCCTCCGAAATCCTTGCCAAAGCGATCGGCATCGGTCCGACTTGTCACTTGTCGAATAAGCATGTTAATTAAAGTTTTAGATTAGTTTTTTTTAAAGAGCTTTCGACTGTGTCTCATAAAAATTCTCTTTTTAACTCTGTTAATGCTATCAAACATTTTCCGTTGTCGTATCTAAATATATTTGTGGTTAAACTTATAGTTTTCTCAAAACTATATTTCACGTTTATTATTATAGTGAATGTTATAGGTACACATTACTTACACTTAATTAGCTACTTTTTATATTCTCATAATTTGCACTATATTCGAAGGTGATATATTTATTATAATAATTACCAAGTTATTTTTAATTAATATTGTGAAGATATAATTAATCATAATATTTTGACAGCTAATTTGTTGAATAACTATCTAATTACAATGTCAGTATTTTTTTTAAAGACAACTCCCGCATCACTAATGTTCTGCGTCGCGGGGAATTATTTATTATATAGTTAGTTCCATACTGAAAAAAAACATTATGAAAGAGGTAGGTGAATTCGCTTGAACTTGTGAAGTTTCCTCTGAAGGTTGAATACTCTTAACGATCGAAAGTTGAATTAGAATCAGATGAACAACATTTACTCTGTACATATTAGCGCACCTAAACATGGAGAGCAAATTGAATAGAAAAAAGCTTAAAAGCACAATCAAAACTCTGCCGGGCGCTGACTAATGAAAAAAGTTGAAAAAAAATTATCATCAACAAGTAACATTCGGAATAATCAGCGGTACACGGAAAAAATCAGTAATTATTCAGATGAAGTTGGACGAACGAAGGGGGTAAGGGGGCAAGGGCCGGCCAAAATAAAAACGGTGTTGCGTAGGGGTGACACCCGCGCCCCCCCCCCCTCTACAAATGTTATCTAACTGCGTTCGTTTCGCGTCGCGGCGCCGTTTCGCTCTGAATTAGCGCCCAAACCGGCGAAATTTCAATTTGTACTCCATTTTTTCGCGGATAGTTGGTTCCTTATGGAAAAAGCTAGGCTATCACGTATCCCATCAAAACTAGAGCAATGTATTAATGTTATTTTAGCTAGATACTTCGCGTTGTTTATTATGAGTTAGAAGTTCGGTGCGGACCGCGAGCCGCGAGTCGAGTTGTCCTGTTGAAGAAGCGTGTGATTTGTACGGGTCCTTCGTTTGGGCGGCAAAGCGCGGTCATTATCGGCCGTTCGAGCACACACGCGTCGCATTGTCCGCTCGGGTGTGTGTGTACATTTTTACTCATTAATTTTAAAACGCTCCGGATTTTTTTCAGGGCGGGTGCTGGGGGGCCAACGTAGGCCAAAGGGGGGCGAAAATTGGCGATGGCCGCCGGGTGGGGTGTCACCGACGGGGGTTATTAAATAGATTGGTCCGCGGCCGAACGGAGCCTCCGATCTGCACTTGTACCTCGCGTCATTAACGGGTTGAGAACCGATTTTAAATCGTGAAATAACAGCCTGTTACAGGAAAAGTTGAGCACGGCTTATCGGCCTCTCCTGCCCGTGTTCTACAAGCTTAATTGCATTAAAAGTGTATTTTTATTACGACAACATTTCTATTTATTATTGAAAAGATATCTGTCTTGACCCATAAGAAGTAGTATTTCAGTGACAGCATAGTATGAGTACATGGTTCGTTAGTAGTTGTGAGTATAGTAACAATACGCTACTACATGCACGACACACACGCGTGAAGCTTTTTTTCGCGGACGTTCGGCAGTGGGTGAACAGGGTGTCGTGGGGGGACGAAATGTGAAAAATACTCGAAAAAAGGCAAAATTGTAGCAGATATATAATTAAAGCCCAACGTACAGCAACAGCGTATGGCGATGTATTATGCAGACTCGTTCTCAGATGTCGCGAGTGGCCAATACACGGTGTACCTACTGTGTCGAACACAGCGGTCGTAGTAGCCGCGACTGTACCGACTTGATATACAATTCTGTGGGGTGATATCTTTTTAGGCATTAGTGAAAGATTTTAACTGAGAATTATCTAAGACACACGTCTTATTATGAACGATCATTTACGCTGCGACTGACTTGCGTCACGCAGTGGTAGTGGTGGTTATGCTTGCGCTATGCTAGAATTCGCGGGCTCGACTCCCAGGTCGGACAAAATGTTTGTATGTTCTGAAAGCTGAAAGTAGGTGTTTCTATGCATATTATGTATATATTTATATCAGTTGTCTAGTACCTATAAGTACAGGCTTTGCTTAAATTGGGTCTAAATGGCGTTGTGTGCCGTATATCCGAACTTTATTTATTTCTCACGAAAGGTCATCTTGCATTTTAATATTAACCAGACTGTTGGTCCAGCGGTTAGTAATCCAGATTCCTTCTATATAGCTTCTGTATAGCTTCGATTCCCACCTATGACAAATAATTCATTATCTTAGGTATGAGCATTATTATTATATCAGTAATAAGTGCATTTAGCATTATGTATACAGGTTCTGCTAAGTTTGTGATGATGACATGATTCTTGAGCTAGGGTGAGGTAATTACTTAAAATAGTGGCCCAGTGACTATTTTATTAATTTGGGTAAACTTGATGTAGACTATATGCACTACAGTCGAGTTTACATTACACTATAAAAACTCTATATTTCCTGAACAAATTTCCTAAACATCATAATTACATTAGCCTGTAAACAATTTCAAATCTTTGTAGAACACTTAAAACACAAAAGCACTCAATAACAAAATAATCAAATTCATTGTAACATCGAGAGTAGATCTCGAAAATAAAACGGTTCCATGGGGGGTTCATACGACAGATGGTTAGGAGGGGGCTCGCGATTAATTTAACATTAAATTCAATAATAACCTTCCCATTTATTGCGTAATTTCCTTTCAATTACCTTTCATTTATAGCTCTGTAACCGGATTACGAATGTGATGAACGATCGAACGGTTTATGTCTAGTTTGCGTTACCTAGGTACCTACTTACTTTTTTATTTTATGTGACGTAATATATTAGGGGTGTTCTATGTGGTCTTGTTTACAAATTGTTTTTGTTAGTCGATTTTATGTTATTAAAAATGATTTGGGTACCACTAGTACCTATCTACTTGTTAAACAGAATATCAAAATAGAAATTAGTGATACGTGATTAGTGATACGTACTTTTCCATCCGTATTTTGATAAACTTGGAAATTCAGTGTAGAGGTGGTACCTGATAAACTAGGTCAACATATTTACGTAGTAGACATGTATTTGGTATACTCTTTATACCATATGTTTGTAAGATTGCAGGACGTAGTTAGTATATTGAATTTCTAAGTCTGTTTTTAGGGTTCCGTAGCCAAATGGCAAAAAACGGAACCTTAAAACGTCGATCAAAGTTATAACGAACTACAAGAACTTTTATATGATGTTACTTGCTGCTACGGAACCCTTCATGGGCGAGTCCGACTCGCACTTGACCGCTTTTTATTCTAAAGTATCTAAAGTCTGTATATCGTAGTAGCGCTCACAAGGACCGAAGTAGTAACGGCGCCGTGTGATTTAGATTTTTCAACTAAAAATTGATGTTTACGGATTTGCTCTCCATCTAAGTATATAGTACGTCATAAAAAATTACATTTGAGAGGTTTTTTCATTAAAGGAAACCATTATAGGCTAGTCATGAAACACATTATGTATTGTGGAATCTAAAAGATATATGGAGTACCTGTATTTCATCGAATTGATTGGTTGTAAAGTGATCCTAAAATCTTGGGAGAGATAGTTATAACCCTCAGCAAAATGTCTTGTGAAGTTTTTATTTCATATTTTATTGTAGTCACCAATTTTTATTTTTCATGACTGCAATCTTCACCACAGGAATAACAATCCCAGTTGTACTATAATTTATTTTTTTAAACACTCCCAAACTGACGTCATAGGGATACCGATATTGAATCAACCCCCACGGTGTGGCGCGTGGGCACTCGATTCAAATGCTCGTACGATTGTTCAGTCATAATCGACTAAATTTAAGTTTTACAATTTACCATTGTGTTCTCTACTTAAAATGTTGATCGACGATGCAATTAACGTGCACGTTTGTAATTATAATTCTTTTGTAAAGTTCAAACAAAAGAAATTAGATTGCATTTTTAATTTCATTTAAAGCAGGTAGCTTATTAGTTATTCGTTACAAAACCAGTTTTATTACTGTGCATATAAAAAAAATTATGAGATATTCTAAGTTACTTCAAGGATCCTTTTTTCAAAAGCGCTGAATTAGTTAGGATTCCGTATTGATTAATTTTAAACGTTATAAATATTCCCGTCAAAATATAGCTAGCAGTCGAAACACACTAAGTACATCAGTTCTACCAAAATGGCGAATGTTGATCGAACATCCCTGCAGTAGTTTTTCAGATATGCAATTTACTGATTTCAAAAAAAGAAGACACCGCCTGTGGGCCAGTCACCCGGTGGAAAACTGAACGAAAAAACACACAAATGTAGGCTCACGTATGGTAAATAGCGTTGAACGTTAAACCCCTCCGCTTTGATTCTCTGCATTAATTCGTTACTCTACTTTTTATGTTCTTGATGTACCTAGAAGCATAATTAAATTGCGACAGTGTTTCAAGAATATGATTTTAAGAACTTCTTTACAATTCAAGTATTGTTATAGGAGTTACATATATAAATACATACCTATTACATCTATATAAGATGATGATATATAAGATTTCAATAAACAGATATTTAGCTGATAATTATTGAAAAATAAATGAATTATAACTTACCCAATCCTTATTCAAACCTTATATTCTAATGAATTATTATAACTGATTTCTTTTTGTATAAAAAAATTTATGGAGTTCACGACAAAATGCAAAAAAAAATGAGACTTTGAGGTAGTGAATTTAAAAAGCTAAAAATATAAAGTAGAAGTAGATAGAGTAGAGTGACGCTGATTTCAGCGCGAATGGGCCAGCTCGAACGAGGAAATACTACCCTCATTCAGGAGACCATCCTAATAATGAAATCATTCTTGCTGTCGTCTTTCGTTGGTTGGTGTGAGACCAGAGGCCCATAGGGAGATGATGCAGAAACAGGTGACCATGTTACATTGCTTGCTACCCTCACATTGAGGATGGTGACCTACTACTGGATTCTAATCATGCTTTCCATCAGTCAGAGTAGAGTCACTTTGGTGGGCTCAAATATATATAAAAAACAATATTAAATTGTTTAAAAAAGAACAACTCAAAATTATCAGACTATATCTCATCACATCCTTTAAACAAGCTCATACATAATTAAACGTTCATTAAACTTACTTATCTTCATGCAGTTATTAAAAAGAATAAGAAAAGCTTGTAATAGACACGAGGCTTTTGAGCAAAGTAGTCGGTAATGTTCACAATACGCCAACCTAACCTAATGGACATAAGTAATAAAGGCGCTATTATCATTAGCCGTAATTGCCAGGCTAGTTATACGATATAGCAAGTCGTTGGTAAGCAAATTAAACTCTTTTTTAAGTTCAGGGGGTGTGCAATGAACTTTGCTGTGGGGGAAAAGGACAGCTGTTTAATTAAGTGCATCTCTTTTTAGGCGATTATTGTCAATCGATTGTTTTGTGCTTCGATTACTGAGTGACGATTAGTGTGTTATTATGGGCTAATGATGTTTACTTTTCACGAAGGGAGTGTGTTACAATCGTTTGATTGATCAATGTCCGACATGTTAGTATTTAGATGTTTGTACTTAGATTGTAAGCCTTTTTATAAATTGTCCGTTCTAAAGAATGAGTCTCATGATCCACTATATTAAGAATTTTAATAATATAGTCTAATATATAAAATTCTCCTGTCGCGATGTTTGTAACCAAGCTCGGCCGAAACGAATAATAATATAATAATAATAATAAAGATGTAAAAATTAAATAGAAATAATAATAATAATATATTCTGGACATCAGACACACAACATTAACTAGTCCCAAGCTAAGCAGAACTTGTGTTATGGGTACTAGACAACTGATATAAATACATAAACATACTTTTTTTTTTTGTAAATACATACATATTATACATAGAAAACACCCAGACTCCGAAACAAATATTTGTAAATCACACAAATAATATTTGGTCCGACCCGGGAATCGAACCCGAGACCTCTTGATCAGCAGTCGCATACGCTAGCCACTAGACCAACGAGGCAGTCAAATGGACCGATTTGTTTGAAATTTTGTGTGGATATGAGGTAAGTGTGAGAATCGGCTGACATCTATTTTTCACAACGCGGAATGCCAAAGACCGTGTGAAGTGGAGGAAGTATAGTCGGAAAGCGGACTCGGGCGTCCCAGACGCAACCGGGATTAACGCTCGGATTATGACGATAATATTCAAAAGTTCTATCCATACTTTGCTGATCTCTTTCAATTTTCTACTAGAGGACTTCAGTTCTATAATTTGCCTATTATACGCCTTAATTTGTATTTTAAAAACAAAACGTTAGGCATTAAATACCTACATTTAATGCCCTTCTGACCTTGTACAAATAACGTATGTAAGGTATGTAAATTATTTATTTTATATTTTTCTATGCTTGACCTACAGACAGCACGTACAGTAATTAATACTTCATTACCCAAGGGTCTTAAAATATAGAATAGTCAACATAACCATATTGATCATCTAAGTTTGAAAATAAAACACTCTAAATACCCGTGTGTTTAGTACCTCACACTCGCAACCCTATTAATAATTTAATGATAAATATATACGAAAGACGATGTCTAAACCTACGGTTTTGTGTTCCAACCACCTTCAACTATTACCATACTTTTTTTTTATTTGGGGCAAAGGAAACTCTCACACTGACACAACGTAACAATTACAATAAGCATACAATATAATTATAAAGGTATCAGGAGACCGCGTTAAGCCAGCTATTATGTATCATTATGGTTTATTAAGTTTTTTTGATTAGCCCTAATTAAGCGCGGTGGACTGCTACCAAAACATTGAATTTATTTCCACTGAACTAATTGTCTCATAGGTGTGACATCCATTATTTTAATTGCAAACTGAGGCTAATATTGTTTCTTTCTGTTTTAGTGTTGATATGTAAGTACAATACTCATTAATTTTTAATAAAAGAATGTTTGTGTGACCATACTCCATTGTCTGCATTGGCAATAAGTATAATAATAATAATAATTTAGCTTGGCTGTCCCTTCAGTGTCGCATGTTCAGAATGTGGTACCACAAGATGAAGGTGTTGATGCAGTAGTGGACAGTGAAATTATATCCGTAAGTACCCAATGTAATGATAAGATAAGGAGCGCTTTGGAGGATGCGATTCAGAAATACCGATATGTTAATTCTAATAACAGACCCCGGTTGTCTCGTTTGCCCATTCATAAACGAAATTTAGCGCTAGTGAGTGCCCTTGATTCGTTATTACCGGATTATTTCAGTAATAGCGAAGATCTTAGTGATACACATTCCATTCTATACTGTGCGGCAATTGCAGTTTGTCGAGTAGCTGGTGTTAAATTTGTAGAAAATATAACTGCTACTCGACCAAAAACTACTATGCCAGCTTGGCAGTATAGAATCGAACGTCGTATTGCTGAGACAAGGACACTCATTGGTAAGCTAATTAGTTTTAGATCTGGTAATATGCGACCGAGAGTCATGCGCTTTGTGAAACAGGCATTCCTAGGGACTGCTATCAGTCCTCAACGGTATATGTCATGTGTCACAGAGCGCATAGACTTTCTAAAGCAAAAAGTTTATGCATGGGCAAACAGAATTAGGCGGTATAAAAAACGAGTAGATCGGTATAATCAGAATCGGATGTTCCAAAGTAATGAGAAGTGGGTGTACCGAAAATGGGAGGAATCGAATCCATGTGTGAATGATGGGCACTTTCCAGATCAAAATACCACAAATACATTTTGGCAAAACATCTGGTCGGTGCCTGTCATTCATACAGATGGTGATTGGCTTTGGGATGTCAAGCGTTCATGTGAGCCTATAAAACCCATGGAACCTGTGGCCATCAGTCCAGAGGACGTTAGTTGTGCAGTCCGTTCATTACCGAATTGGAAATCACCTGGTCCAGACGGACTGCACAACTTTTGGCTTAAGTGGTTCCGTAGCTCACATGCGTGTTTGGCATCGCAATTTCAGACATCGTTGGATTCGAGTTCATTACCCCCATTTTTGACCACTGGCATGACCCACTTACTCTATAAATCTGGTGCTGCCACGGATCCCAAAAATTTTCGGCCTATTACTTGCTTACCAACATTATATAAACTTCTTACATCTATTCTGAGACTCAAAATTACTACTCATCTTAATAATAATTCGATACTTTCCGTATTTCAGAATGGATGTAGAAGTGGGACCCGTGGCACTAAAGAGCTCCTTATCGTGGATATGACCATTAGCCAACAGGTACGTCGTAATCGTAAGAGTTTGGCGACATGTTGGATAGATTACAAGAAGGCATATGACTCAGTTCCACATTCATGGCTTTTGAGGGTGCTGGAGTTGTATAAAATTGATACAACTCTATGCACTTTCTTGAAGTCATGTATGGGGCAATGGAGGACAGTCCTTCGCTATCCTGGATGTCGCCAAACTGCGGTAAACGACGTACTTATAAAGATCGAGAGGGGCATCTTTCAAGGTGACAGTTTGAGTCCCTTGTGGTTTTGTCTGGCCTTGAACCCTCTTAGCACTCTCTTAGAGGGTTCAGGGTTAGGCTATAGGTTACAGAAAGATGATCGAGTTATATCTCACCTTCTTTACATGGATGATCTGAAACTTCTGGCCTCCACTAAATTACAATTGACAGCGTTACTAAAGGTCACTGAAAACTTTAGTAATTCCATCAAGATGGAATTTGGTGTAGACAAGTGTGCAGTCATGTATGTGAAGAAAGGTGTGATTGTAGAATCTGAAGGAATAGAACTTTCAGATTCAACAAAACTCAGATCTCTTTCTGCCACCGAAACCTACAAGTATCTAGGTTTTTCGCAGTCCTTAGGAATACCAGAAACTGATATGAAACAAACGTTGCGGGAACGCTTCTTTGGCCGCCTGAAAAAAGTCTTTAAGAGTCTTTTGTCGGGGGGTAACAAGGTGCGAGCCTACAATGGTTGGGTCATGCCGGTTCTGATGTATTCCTTTGGTATACTTAGATGGACTCAGACCGAATTAGATGCCCTTGACAGGAGAGTCCGTACCTTATTGACTGCATTTCGAATGCACCACCCACGTTCGTCGGTTATGAGATTGTATATCCCGCGAAAGTTTGGGGGTCGTGGATTTTTAAATATCAAGACCCTACATAATCGCGAGATATACAATCTCAGAGAATATTTTCTTAATACTGATGTGGGAGTGCATCGCAATGTGGTTGCAGTGGATAACGGATTCACTCCACTCGCTCTGGCTAAAGAGAATTGGCGCAAACCTGTAGTACTTAGTACTGATGATCGCAAGGAGGTATGGAAGGGTAAAGAGCTTCATGGTCGGTTTTATCGGGCTTTGAACGGGCCCGATATAGACTTTAAAGCATCAACTTCCTGGCTACGGTATGGTGATCTCTTTGGAGAAACCGAAGGTTTTGTTTGTGCAATTATGGACGAAGTTATCATGACGAATAATTATCGAAAATATATCCTGAAGGATGGTACGGTTGACTTATGTCGGGCATGTCACCGTCCCGGGGAATCTATCAGGCATATTATTTCTGGTTGTTCTCGTCTTGCTAACGGTGAATATTTGCATAGACACAACCAAGTAGCTAAGATCGTACATCAACAACTTGCCCTTAAATACAAACTTGTGAATTTGGAGGTGCCATACTACAGGTATGAGCCCGACCCAGTTCTCGAGAATGGTCGTGCTACATTATATTGGGATCGATCTGTTATCACAGACAGGACTATTGTTGCCAATAAGCCTGATATTGTGGTGATAGATCGATTAGAGCGCCGCGCAATGATTGTCGATATCGCTGTTCCTCATGACGAGAATCTCGTGAAGGTTGAAAAAGAAAAACAAATAAAATATTTGGATTTATCTCACGAGATTGTCGATATGTGGAATGTCGATTCGGCGATCATTGTTCCGATAGTCGTTTCTGTTCATGGTTTGCTAGCCAAGAGCCTCGACCAACACCTTAAGAGGCTCACGTTAGATGGCTGGATCAAGGGTCTGATGCAGAAGGCAGTTCTTCTTAACACGGCACGTATAGTGAGGAGGTTCCTGTCTTTGGAGCCCTAACCACCGGTTTCTTGGTCCCTGAACCCGAAGTCGGTGGTCTACTATTTTTTATATTTTTAAATGTATTTTTTATATTTATATTTAAAAATGTAATTAGTATGTTTATAGACTTGAATAAAGAGAATAATAATAATAAATAAATAATAATAATAAATATTTCGGACATTTTAAACACAACGTCATCTAGTCCCAAACTAAGCAGAGTTTGTATTATGGGTACTAAACGACTGATATACATAAATACATAAACATATTTTTGTAAATACATACATATTATACATAGAAAACACTCAGAATCCGAAACAAATATTTGTGGATCACACAAATATTTGGTCTGACCGGGAATCGAACCCAAGACCTCTTGATCAGCAGCCGCATACGCTTACGTGACCGGTACTCTTGGATTTTTCTCTTGCCATCCATTAAGGCAGAAAGTCATTTTGGTACAACAGCTGATAATTTATTTCAATTATAAATGGTTTTAATAAGCGGAGATGGTACCCCATACAAACCATTTATGAATTTGCAAATTAAACTATATTAATTTTCTTTGTCTTGAAACTGAAAAATATTTAATAATTCCGCTAAATTAATTTAAAATTCTAACAGCTCTATGTATTTGTAAATAATAAAAGCAGGCTATTTCTTTCTAGCAAAAGCTCTAATGGGAAAATAATTGGGCTTTCAACTTGTGGGTATTAAACCGAAGCCATGGCGGTATGTGTGCGATTATATTATGATAAGTAAATTTTATAGTGAACGATCATTATATATAAACGAAATTCTAAACAAACAGTATAGAATTTTGTTTGAAATAATGATCGTTCACTATAAAATTTTGAATTATATATTTTATAATATTAATTATAGTTTTATATAAATATTATGCATTTTAAATTAAGTCTAGATAAAGGGTTTCTTACTTATTAACAGTAATCATCTGCACTAACTATAAAGCATTTTTAAAAGAGTTTATCTGCCCAACTTTAATAATTATTATAAGCGGTTCCGGCTACCATAATACACATGGCATAAAAGACAGAGGTTACAATGATAGTGATAGGTAATATCTATTTCATTAATTTATATATATAAACAAACGAAAATGTAGCATAAATTATTCCCTATATCACTAGCAATCTGCTACTGAAAGTCCTATCAAATGATTTTTTGACGTAATTACCGCATGTACTTCTGGTCCAAGAGCCCAGAGCGATCAGACATAACTTATTTTCACATGGATGAAACCTTAACTACTCAGTAGCGTCTAGTGTACTTTTAAATACCTGCGTGTTTGTGGAACTAGATCTGTGACACCTGGGCAGATATCAGGTGAGAAAGGTAACTAAAAATAAGAGTTGTCTAACTTAAATTAGTATGGCTGATCTTTATATATATTTTGTAGAATATTATTCTAAACTAGTTTCATAAAGTGTCAGACACTTTTCATGGACCAGAGCTTGTGTCAGACGCTTTAAAGATCGACAAAAAATTAATGAACTTTACTTATTTTTACATGTCTGATTTTTTAATATGTTATTAAAGTAACTATTACAAAGTTACATTTCATCAGTCAGACAAATTCGAGTGACCAAACATCCCTTAAACACAAAAATTATTCAGCCGGAAGTGCGATCATCATGCTATTTCAGAGCGAGTGAGACGTCCACAGCAACTTGGCTCCCGTTTTTTAGGGTTCCATAGCCAAATGGCAAAAAACGGAACCCTTATAGATTCGTCATGTCTGTCTGTCTGTCTGTCTGTCTGTCCGTCCGTATGTCACAGCCACTTTTTTCGGAAACCATAAGAGCTATACTTTTGAAACTTGGTAAGTAGATGTAATCTGTGAACCGCATTAAGATTTTTACATAAAAATAGAAAAAAAACAATACATTTTGGGGGTCCCCATACTTGGAACTGAAACTCAAAAAATTTTTTCATCGAACCCATACGTGTTCTATTCGGGGTATCTATGTATAGTTATTCAAAAATTATGTTGAGGTTTCTTATATCATTTTTTTCTAAATTGAATAGTTTGCGCGAGAGACACATCCAAAGTGGAAAAATGTGTGTGCCCCCCCCCCCCCCCCCTCTAACTTATAAAATAAGAGAGTGATAAAACTAAAAAAAATGTATGTTGTACATTACCATGCAAACTACCAACGAAAATTGGCTTGAACGAGATCTAGTAAGTAGTTTTTTTTTAATACGTCATAAATCGTAAACTGCAATTTACTGCAATTTTTTTTTTTAATTTATTTATTTATTTATTCTAATGACTGCGTCGATGATTGCGATGATTAGGAGATATTTGCTGTAATTAATCATAGTGATATTTTTGTGGTAGTGGTAATATTTTGTTTATATCTTTTTCTAACTGGTATCTTTTTTACAATAAAATAAAGATATTTCCTTATAAAATAATATGGATCCTCATATATTCACCTATCACAAATACATGCAATAAATGAATTCACTTTAATATTTAATAATTAACAACTTAATGTTGAAGCCCATGTTATTGAAACAAGAATGCGAAAATCTTAGATTGAAATTAGTAAGTATTTTCATTACATTTAATTTTTTTACTCGATGGGTTCGATGAAAAATTTTTTTGAGTTTCAGTTCCAAGTATGGGGACCCCCAAAATGTATTGTTTTTTTTTCTATTTTTATGTTAAAATCTTAATGCGGTTCACAGATTACATCTACTTACCAAGTTTCAAAAGTATAGCTCTTATGGTTTCCGAAAAAAGTGGCTGTGACATACGGACGGACAGACAGACAGACAGACATGACGAATCTATAAGGGTTCCGTTTTTTGCCATTTGGCTATGGAACCCTAAAAAACGGGAGCCAAGTTGCTGTGGACGTCTCACTCGCTCTGAAATAGCATGATGATCGCACTTCCGGCTGAATAATTTTTGTGTTTAAGGGATGTTTGGTCACTCGAATTTGTCTGACTGATGAAATGTAACTTTGTAATAGTTACTTTAATAACATATTAAAAAATCAGACATGTAAAAATAAGTAAAGTTCATTAATTTTTTGTCGATCTTTAAAGCGTCTGACACAAGCTCTGGTCCATGAAAAGTGTCTGACACTTTATGAAACTAGTTTAGAATAATATTCTACAAAATATATATAAAGATCAGCCATACTAATTTAAGTTAGATAACTCTTATTTTTAGTTACCTTTCTCACCTGATGTCTGCCCAGGTGTCACAGATCTAGTTCCACAAACACGCAGGTATTTAAAAGTACACTAGACGCTACTGAGTAGTTATGGTTTCATCCATGTGAAAATAAGTTATGTCTGATCGCTCTGGGCTCTTACTCTATTCGTAAACGTATGCATTTCGTAACAAACTAGAAATAAATATTTGCAAGAAAATAAATAAAATCAATAATTATCATTGTTCAGTTAAAAAAAATATCGCGCTTAAAACAGTGGTTGTATAGGCCTTTTCAGTTCCCCTAATAACATATTTATTGATAAGCAGTAATTATAGCATACTGTATACAGTGAGACGTTTTGACAGCTTGTTCTGTAATAGCGTATTTATTTCTACGCCTATCATTATATTGGCTCTGTGGTAAATTATATTTTGTTTGTTGTTTATGACTAATGTGTCAAGGCATAGACAATAACATAAAGTTGCCTTTTTGATATGTAAATATTGCAAAAATCGCTAACTAACAGAATATTATTAAGATATGTACATTATCACTTTGTTTTGAAAGTGGCTACTCTAGTAACAAATATTATTATAATTTAAACTAATCATAAGAGCCATTAACCAGAATTTAGAATGAGACAAAGTCGTAAAACTAAACTCTTTACATTAAATCGTTGCTAGTGCGAGTAGTGTGTACAAAGTTATTACATTAAACACTAACTTGCTGTGTCGTAATAGTGTCTGAGTAGAGGACCGGACTGGCCCATTAAGGAAGGGAAATTAGTGCATTATTGACTGATTTCCCTTTTCAACTAGCTGATAGACGCCAGTTCACGTCAGCATTTCGATTTAAAATACTTGCCGGCTGATTTTTGCTGCATTAACTTTGAACGATTAGTTTTCTTGTTAAGGTGTTAGTTTTGAACGTTTCCATCTTGAATGTCTAGTGGGCTGACAACCATTTCTTTAAATATTGTGATACGCCTTTGGTATATAACATAGAGATGCTTACTTGAAATTATGATTACGTTTATTAAATATAAGTGCGTAGTAATAAGCATGAATAAAAAAGAATAACAAAAAAATGCCTTTGAATTGGTGCCTAGACGTTAATATATGAGAATGTAATTTAATTAATAATTTTGCAACTATTTCGCGTAACCTTATTTATTTAGACGACAAACAGCGAATAACATGCTTGATTTAATTTCATTAAAAGTACTTTGTGTGTGAGCAGAGTAGGTAATGAAATGAGTTTGCTTTGACTATAATTTAATTTTCATTGTACGATCAAGTAAAAGGTACGACTAAGAGTTTTCAGCTATCGAAACTAGTGAACTGGTTCTCGCGGCTCACCCTCGCGACACAACGATCGTAGGGTCTCCAATTAGTTTTTATGGTATGCTTCATTACAGCCAGTGTTAATTATTATTGTGCTGACGAACGCCCTGTTCTCACTCGACGACCTAATTAGAACGGGTGCCGAGTTTTTTCCTTTTTGTTTTCTTGTCAGCAAATTATGAGCATTGGGGTGTGTGCGGTGCTTTGTATGGGTACGTGTGTAGGGGCACTTACGTGCGCGTCAGCGCGCCTCATCACGCGGGAATTCTCAATTGGAATACTATAGAATTACCACATTGAATTCGTATTATTTTTTTACGTATCTAATACTGACATTCTGGTCATATTATTGAAAATATCTTTCGCTGAGTAAACATTAAGTTCAATTATTGTTGTTTTAAATAATATTAATGGAGATGCGAATGATTTTATCGCCCTGCGACTTCTCCGTTTTGTTAACCGCGAGACTAATGGCTCAATTGCAATTGTCAAAACCAGAGCAACAAAGTTTGCTCACGCACTACCGGAGTGCTTTTATAAGCTTATAACCAGTGCACCGCCTCGGTTGTTATAAGTGAAACCATAAATTCACCTAATTGGCGCGATTAGAAAATTTTAATCATTTTATAGATTTCTTTTGTAATTTTATCGAGTTCTTTATAGCCGTCCGATTAGTTTTCAACATAAGAGTTAGTTAAAATTGATTGTTAACATGTTATTTTAGTCGATTTCACCAATTAAGATTTTTTTTCTAAACGTTTATTAAAACTTATCGTGTGCTTTATAATTACGAATTGTTATGAAAAGTAGGTTAGTTAGGTAGTAGGTAAGTACTTATTAAGATTTTTTCGTTAAATTTGTGATTGTAGTACGACGCCATATAATCAGCGGATAATTGATAATGTATCGTGCGAGTGTCATATTATATTCGTTTGTTTTACGGTAATGTCCTCAAAACTGTTTGTGTACGTAATTATTATGTCAAACTGTTTTCGTTTTTATTCAATATCTGTAATTTGTGGACCTTCAACACAACACCTGTTCATTGTATTGTGTAGTTTTGTCTTACACATAATTAAATAAATAAAATAAATATTACGGACATCTTACACATCATCTAGCCCCAAACTAAGCAGAGCTTGTATTATGGGTACTAAACAACCGATATAAATTCATAAACATACTTTTTTTTTGTAAATACATACATACTATACATAGAAAACACCCAGACTCCGAAACAAATATTTGTGTATCACACAAATATTTAGTCCGACCCGAGAATCGAACCCGAGATCTCTTGATCAGCAGCCGCTAAGCTAACCACTAGACCAACAGTCGAATGAATTGTCTACTGTATAAGGTCTAGAGAACACATTATTAAGTGACTATGAGTATTGAACTGCTAACATTCAGTAAGAAGTACGAAGAAGACGGAAATAGAAGGTAATTTTTTTTTTTTTTTATATAAATTAACAATATAAATGAATAATAATGTAATTTAAAAAAGGTTTTGACCTTCGCAAAGTGATAGTAATTAAGAGTAAGTAGGCAAAATGAAATAAATACTTGTTTTTTCCTTTTTTGGTATGTTTTAAATAAACAGATGAGTATATAATAAAATTATAATTTTTTGTATATCTTAGTATGAATGAACGAACAGACTCTTCACTTGATGGTAAGCGAGTACCGAGGTAATACAGCATGGTGACCCATACCATGGCGGTGTAGTCAGATGATGCAGAATGATTGGGCCTCCGGTCTCACTCACCAACGAAATACGACAGCAAGAATGCTGTCAATATTAGGATTGTCTTTTGTGGGAGGCTCGAGCCGGCCCATTCGTGCAGAAATCAGCGTCACTACTACATGTAACATCAGCGTGGCTCTACTACTTATAATTTATTTTTATTTTTTAACACACACACACACATGCAGAATGCCTCATGGCATTAAGTCCGCCTCTGTACAACACAGAGGCGGACTTAATGCCATGAGGCATTATCTCCCAGTCAATCTTCAGATAATGCAGAGTTATGATATAGTATGTGAACATATAAAATCAGTGTAACTCTACTACCTATAGACAGAGCATTGATCACAAACTACACAAAGCATGTACTATGGTAATAGACTGTTGATATTAAGTCCACAGTAAAAACCATCAAAGGGACTTTACAAACATGAATTAAACGGGCATAAACAACACTCAAAACAACAATTTCTATAAAGCATTAAGTGCTATCCACAATAGAAAACATCGAGGCGACCGCTTAAACCACTAATCCATACATGTAGTCTGGTATTGCTTTACCTCTTATTACTTAATTAATGGCTAATTGCTTAACACCGCTTTTCTATGTATCACTCTGGTCGATTTGTACCCTATTACATTAAATGTTCAATTACAGTTTTCCCACGGTAAATTTATTACATAGTTATTCTAATCAATTTATGCATATATATGTAATTAATATAATATATGCTTAGCGTAATTATTGCTTATGTTTGCGAACACCCGGATCGATAAATTATTTTCGTTTTTTTTTTTAATTATAGCTGCCTAATTGCCCAAAGTCGATCAAAGTGATGCGCAATAGGAGAGGCCTATGTCCAGCAGTGGACCGCTATGGGCTGGTGATGATGATGCAGAATCCATGATTAGTGGTCAGTATAATAATTGCGAAAGTGGCCAATGTAACATGGTGGCCTAGTGAATACATTTTTCACGCCCTACTTGAAGGACACTGGATTACAGAGGGAAGGAAACACATGCTGGTATTGAGTTTTAGGATTAACTTCAACAACTTATTTTTTTTATTTATTCTGCAAATATGGGTAATAATGGTTAATAAACAGTTTGGGTATGCAATATATTTCAAAATAGCTAGCTTCTAGCCGCATAAATCACCGTTTTCTCATCCCCTAATTGTAAACTTCACTATTGGCCCCCAATAACTTTCTTTCTGAACAATGTTTCTCAACACATCCAAAGAAAGAGAAAATTAATCTGATTCGGGGGTGCCGTGGTATTGTATGCGACTGCTGAGTTGCAGTCCGGGGTTCGATTCCCGGGTCGGACTAAATCTTTGTGTGATCCCCAAATATTTATTTCGGAGTTTGGGTGTTATCTTTGTATAATATGCACATATGTATTAACCAAAAAAAGTATGTTTCTGTATTGATATCTGTTGTCTAGTAACCATTTTTTTTTTTTTTTTAACGTGTGGAAATCCCCGCGGACCGTCACCCCGTCGGGGGTTACGGCGGGGTGGTGTGTCGGACTCGAACCGACTAAAACCACACGGTGTGACCCTCTCTGCGCCTTTGTATTGGAAGGAGTCCAGGGAGGGGATTTCCTTCTGGACTCGTTGTCTAGTAACCATAATACAAGCTCTGCTTAGTTCGAGACTAGATGGTGTTGTGTGTAATATATGTTCGAGACTAGATGGTGTGTCCAGAAATATTTTGACCGAAATGAAAATATAATCAGTCTGAATATACAATATATTTTAAAACAGCAAGGTTCTGTTCATTTTAATCGTCATTTTCTCACCTCCTAGCCGTGACCTTTACTATATGACCCAATAAACTTTATATCTCAACAATCTTTCTGAGCACATACTAGTACAAAGTGAGAGAAAATTCATTGACCATCACATTTTTTTTATTGTATTTAAGTTTCATAACATATCATGCCTTAAACGGTAACCCATCTTGGTCTGACCGCACCGTCATTCCCTCCCCTCGGTGATTGTTTCAAATTACCTAAGGCCACTCGGCTATCAGCGCTTTTCTTTTGCTTCTGTAAATCTTAAAGTATATTAACTATTATAGAAGAAACTGCGCATGTATTAAGCCTGTGTATACGAAACACACTACAATATATTCAGAAACTCCACTAGGTCATCAATAATTTTCTCCTCAAACCAGCAGTACAGTCCTTTGGTCGTGTTTAGTAAATTATTCAGAGTAAAGCGGCATTCTAGTATTAATACAACATAAATTGCATATATTCGCCTCTTCGCTTATGGAAAATTTATTGATCGCTGCCAAGATTTGTATTATTAAAGCCTTAATAGGTCCTCGCACTGCCTACTTTAAGCCAAATAATTGGTGAGCTAGTTTAAAATTAGTGAAAATATTTTCTGGTTTATGAAAATTTACATATTTGTTGATTTAAAATGCGAAATTCGTTGCCGTGTCCGTGTGGGGACGGATTAAGAATACAGGGTGTCACCACCCCTATTCATCCCGCGGGTGTAGTAAAAGGCGACTAAGGGATTAACTACACAAGACAACATCGTCGCAAAGTGAAGGAAAAATTGAAACCAACCATATACCAACCTTTGTCCAGCAGTGGACTGTTAAAGGCTGTTGATAATGATGATGATGAAATTCGTTGCAGTGAAGGTAGCAGCGATTAGAAGTTTGTTTAGCCGTACTTCTGAGTTGCGTTCATTGATTTTGATGTTTAATTAGCTGACCCACAAAGCCCTGTCTGAGTCTCTATTGCCCGTATCGTGATGTTTATACCGCGGAACCAAATTTGTTTCTCACAAAAATGGGGAATAGTGAGCCAACCTTAAAAGATAGATATATACTGTCGCGGCCTTTTTTTAAGTACTTTCAAAGGGGGGCAATTCTGTACTACATGATTTTCGCAAAACTTTAACCGTTTACGCAGCGCACGCAGTGGAAGCTGTCAAGAGAAAAAAAATCGATTTTGAAACTTTCTTAATTGATGCTCCGTTCCTATATGTCTTAGCGTGATGATATATAGCCTATAGCCTTCCTTAATAAATGGCCTATCTTAAACTGAAATAATTTTTCAAATCGGACTAGAAGTTTCTGAGATTAGCGCGTTAAACCAAACATACAAACTCTACAGCTTTATAATAATATATAGAAGTACTAGCTGATGCCCGCGGCTCCGCTCGCGTTTTAGAGGTATCAAAAATAGATGTTGGCCGATTCTCAGACCTACTGAATATGCATATAAAGTTTCATAAAGATCGGTCAAGCCGTTTCGGAGCAGAATGGCAACGAAAACTGTGACACGAGAATTTTATATATTAGATATATTAAAATCTCCTACCAAACATTTTTCTTTACTAAGTTTAATTTACTGATTGAGAGATCCAAACTTAAATTTGTTCAGGATAAACAACAAGAATCAACGAAGTAGTACATATTTTATAAGAGTTGAATACTTGAACGTTCACCAACCGCCATGAGTAGTTTTCTGCTGAACGTAGGCCTTTCCTCAGCAAAGAGGTTTCAAAAGTAACTAATTACCTAAATACGACTGAGGGTAGTGAGTAAAGGAGTAAATGTACTTAGGGCCTACAATTCATGCCCCCTTCGTTCCCCTTATGCTAAAAAGAGTACCTTAAAAAAAACTCTCATTAGGCATATCTATATCTCGCCACCACATTGAATATATATTAAATTCGTTTCACGTATATTCATAATAACTCAGAACATTGATCATACAAATTGTTATCCCATGTGGGATTTGAATCCACAACACTTAGTGCAGTAAAAAGCGGCGTGACGACTGCTTAAACCACTAAGCCAATCGTGTAGTCAAGGTATTTAATTAGTAATATCATTGGGATACTTTTACTTTTTTAGTATTTACCTGTCTACATATGTACATATAAAATACCTATTTAAACAAAGGAAATAATATACCTACTGCATTGTGTTCGATATTAATCAAGTTAGTATTAAAAAAGGTAATAATTAATTATAATTAATAGATTTTATATTACTTTTTATATTAAACATAATTACTCCATACAATATTTAATAACTACGTCAAAGGTTTTTAGCTCTTCTTATAAATACTTAAATATTATTATATACGTTAAATGTATTAAAGTTTAATTAGAGTTAATTAGTGTATACCTATAATAATAAAACACTTAATATGAAATTATTTTGATAATTATAAAAATAATTAGCAACTACCAAATATTAAGATACGGAGGCTATGAGACTTATTTTATTATACCGGGGTTTTTAAAACTAATTTAATATCTATACATTACTTCAATCATTTTAAACGTAATTAAAAATCGGAAAATTCCAAGTCGGGCTTACGCAAGAAGGGTTTCGTACATTTCAAACGGCTACCTGTTGCTGTTATAAATATCGAACAAAAAAAACAAAAAAAAACACATTGATTGTGTGTGAGAAACTCTTAAATATTTAATTAAGTCTGTTTTTAGTATTTGTTGATAAGGCGGTAACGGAACATACATCAGAGAAATTTTTAACCGACTAGTTATCACGGTTCTAAAGTAACTCAACTCTTTCTGTTTGCTACGCTTTCACGGCTAAAGTTTGCACGGATTTCAATGAACTTTGACGTGAAGATACTTTGATTCATGAAGAAGGATATTTGTTAATCTATACCTCGATAACCAGCAAATACGTGGGCGGAAACGGAGCGGAACGGATAGGGTTGAATTCGACGTTTTGACAAGTTTTTCTTTAAAGCCGCATGTATTTAGCTATTTAGACAATATTATTTAACAAAACGTTTGTATTATAAATTATGTAATGCTTAGTACATATACTGTCTTCCTTTGAAAATGAAAGAGTGTTTTAAAAATAAACACAAATTAAGTTCTTGTCATCATTTATAATCGTGCAATAGATCTTAATATCTTGTTAACTAAGCAAACCCCATAAGGATATCAATAACAGGTACTTATATCAATCACGTATTCTCACAAGCTTGCGATTTAATGATCTCAAATATAAAACGTAATGACATAGCTGGCCTTAACAGGTTCTAACATAACATGAGCTCTAGTCTTGCGAAAATAAACTTTATACATAAAGCTTAAGGGTTAATAAATATCATGATAATTCATGAGATCATTCTCGGTACTTGATTTATTCCTTTTAACCGTCTTGACCCACATTCGGGTATTGCCTTTAATTGTTAATAAGCATAATTAAAATGCGTGTTAAACATTATACGAGTCAGTAGGTTCGTTGGTGTTAGGTATGTATTAAATAGTTGTTATTTTAAATGTTATAATGTACTTGGAAGTCTAACTACTTAACCTTTATTTTTAAATTTCTTTAAAAGTCTAGCCTATGTCCTTTCTCAGACTCTAGGCTATTTTACACGTTTTATATTAGGTTCACCTGTATGTTTGTTTTTTTGTAACCGAATCCTTTGGGTGCGATTTTGACCCACTGTAAATGGTCAGATTACGTTCAAACTTTGTAGATTTATCGAGGACTGATGACAATATACTAATTTGAAAAAAAAAGAAAAAAAAAGAAAAAAATGTTCAAACAAATTAGTCTTGTTTAGTCTAGAAAAAAATATTATTTTAAAAAACTAAACAAACACGCTTTTAAACTAAAAAGTAGAAAATAATTTTAAAGTAACAGAGCGTGGGTCTTTCTGAAAATATTTGAATAACGTCGCCCCACGCTTTGTTACATTAACATTATTTTCTACTTTTTAGTTTAAAAGCGTGTTTGTTTAGTTTTTTAAAATAATATTTTTTTCTAGACTAAATTACATTTAAATCAGTTAGTACATGAAAGCCGGACAGACAGACAGTTACTTTCGCATTTAAAATATAAGTAAGGAAGTAAGGATTGAAGAGCTAGTGAGATGTTTTAAAATATCGTAACGCGAGGGAAAAATGTGTGTTGAAAATTTTTGCAATAATTCGTAGATACCACAATGAGTTCATCGAATTAAATTATACGGTTTATAACTAAGTTGCAAGTATCAAAAGTGAAGGTAACGACTTTAAAATCAGGTAGATACATTATTATCGTTATTATAACTTAGGATATTATTCAAACACTTAATCCTTATTATAAGTTAAGGAAAACATAACAACTGCAATTACCAGATATTATAATGTGCGATAAATATTATCAATTCTGAATATGAAATCAATACGTAATTTATCCGACCTCAGTTGGAACATTAATTTTATTTAACAATTCACGATTATGGCATTCAAATTGCAAATTATGTTTTTTTATGCTCGTTCTGCAATTATTTGTCTAATTATGGAAGTGTGCTAATTAGATATATAATTAGTATGTGGGAAGTTGTCTGCAATTAAGATGTTTTTTAATCTCCACACGTACATACATGTGATGCAAATATTGTTAATGATTGGTAAAATTATGGTCTAACGTCTATGTATATAATGAGTATGTCTGTCTGTGTGTGTTTAATGTCCGCCTGTCTAATCATTCTCGATATGATCATATGACTAATGAAATTAACGGACGGAAAATCTATATATGTATTGTGACTCTGATTCATCGTGACATTTCGAAACGTGTTTTTGGCGCACCCTGTGTTTTGTCTTCTAGTAAATGGTTGTGGAAGGATTAAGCGAGCTTTCCTTTCGTTTAGCTAAACTTTTAAGAAAGAAAAGACAAAGATTTCAGTTACTAACCACACATAATTAAAAAATAACACAAGATTGTAGGTGCAAAATAAAAGAGAATGACAAACATTCAGTCGCTTAACTCGTTTTAAACAGCTTTTAACAATCAAACATTGGACATAGGCCTCTCCTTATCTTGTTAACGAAGGTTTTGGCCTACTATATTACCTTAGCCGTCTGGCCAACCCGCCTGGGTTCGTATATGATTTGTCTCAAGTTTTCTTTCTCTTTTCAGTAAAGTTCTTCTCCATAATTTGCTCTCTTAGCCGCCTCGCACCAATGAGATGAATGAAGGTGAGGAAACTCTCTATTTTCATAACGTCACCATATGAAAAATAACGTGTATAAATGCAGTCTATCAACTGAGATATTCCTAGGTTTTCCGGATAAATGGTATCCTACGTTTTCGTGGTAACATTCTTATCGCAACATTTTGAGTCACTAGGAGAGAGGTATTATCATCAGCCTATTCACTAAGGCCTCTCAATAGTCAAGATTTGAGCTCTTGTCACTGGAGAAAAAAGTAGCGAAAGAATCGCTCGCTAGCGGTTTAGGTATTGTTTTTACGTGATATCCGGTCAGGCGGACCTATTTGTGTCGATTTATTACAGAATCTCATGATTATCGCTTGAGTAGTTAAAGTATAAAATAATAATAAAGAGAGAATTATAGCATTTCTAATTAGTTAATTAGTCAGGTTGGTGTAGTTTCTAAGCAGCTAATTATCTACAACTCAATCATAATGAGATGTTCCAGTTTCTAAGGTATTGTCGTTGCAGTACGTTTTACTTTCTCGTTGAGAAATGAGCGATATTAAAATTAGTGTTTCTATTTCTGCTTTCATTATGATACTACTAGTAAAGTTGAAATTAAGTAGAGGAATGATCCGATTCAATCAAGTGCAGAGCATATTTCTGTCTTGCATTCAATTGCAAAGGGTTTTGGGGTTTCCCGTCAAAAGACTGTCGTTAACCGTCTTTAGAAAATTGATCGTTTTCACTAAATGTCGGTTATCTTGGTAGCGGTAAAAATTAGCCTATATCCTTGCTCAGGCACTAGACTATCAGTATACTACCTACAGACATACAGACAGAGTTACTTTCGCGTTTATAATATAGATAGTAAGGATATTTGGTGGCTATGTAAACGAGTTTACTGAACTGCTTCATTGGTCTAGTGGTTAGCGTTTCTCAACCGCTGATCAAGAGGTCTCGGGTTCAAACTTGGTTAAAAGTATTGTTGGGTTTTTCTTACTGAACATTCTTAGTAACACCTCGGAGTATGGAAGTTTATTGGTATTTATTTTATTTATAACTTCATGCACTTATGTACATCGGCGAACTTAATGCTCATTTCATTCTCTACAGGTCAACCGTTGGGGTGTGTAGAGATCACTACTACGGTAGGAGGAACGAGGGTGTTTTTCACGACCACGTTAAGCCGTCGGTCCCGGTTGTCATGAACGTCTATAGCAATCGTTATTGGGAAGTAAGTGCCCTCAAATATACTGACAACTAATGCAACCTTCGAATTTCAGTTCTCCCTCGGGGTTGCGGAGGTCCGATGCCAGTCGCTCCGTGGAAAAACTGATATTCAGGTAAAACCTTTTGACTAGTAGTCGACCCCAAATCATCTTGAAAATAAAGGCTAGGAAGATACGAGTTACTGAAGTATCCCCAACATTAGCTCCTTGACCTTGTATGTTTATTAATTTAATAGTAAATGCCTACATTTTATCTGGACTGAAAACGCTTAAATAATGAAATTAGAGGAATTTTCTGATTTGGTAATGATAAATTTAATTACTGTTTCGTTAAGAGCCTTCAAGTAGTTTTGCCTGGTTGGTCTAGTGGTTAGCCTAGCCGGCTGCTGATCAAGAGGTCTCGAAGAGGGTTCGATTCCCAGGTCGGACCAAATATTTGTGTGATCCACAAATGTTTTCTATGTATAATATGTATGTATACACAAAAAAAAATGTTTATGTATATAAATCAGTTGCCTAGTATCCATAACACAAGCTCTGCTTAGATTGGGACTAGATGATGTTGTGTAAAATGTCCGAAATATTTATTTATTTTGATATTCTTATTATTTTTTTTGTGTCTATTACAGAATCGATAAATAACAAATTCCTGTATACTCATGATAATCGGAAGCAATTAGAACCAATTAGCAGCGACCTCTGGTACATATAAAGTCGCACATAATGTGAAGGTCACCATATGTTAGCGATACAATCGAAATAAAGGAAATTGGAAAAAAAACTCAGTTATTTTTTTTATTAGACGACTATTTTAATGATTATAAGTCTGAATATGGTTAAATTCTATTAGTCTATTATCTTGTACTATAATATCATGACTCATCATCATCATCATCATCAACAGCCTTTAACAGTCCACTGCTGGACAAAGGCCTCTCCTTTGAAAGGAGGTTTCATGTCATGTTCATATCATGACTAATTTTATTAAATCATTATTTTAATGAAAAATACCCATGTATGCACTCAATCTTGTATACCACATAATATATGTATTGTGTGTATACAACACAACACATTTTTTTGAAAAAAGACTACTACACTTGTATAAGATTTGGATCTCAACCCCTGTGCCTCGGAGAGCACGTAAGGTCCTACGCCTCATAGTGCTCCCTGTTGTGTCAGACAATCGTCCCATTCATCATAAAAGACTGGAAGAATGGAGAGTGTACTTATGTTTGCATCAGACTGGAGGCATATATAGTCGTGGACAAATAAAGATTGATGATGATGGTCATCACCATCGGTTAAGAAATTAAATAATATCTTTTTTTTTTATATTTTTGAAGTGACCATTTTAGTAATTTTACTTTTAACTTCAACAGCTTAAAATGGTCAGTTAAAAAGGTTTTGATACCACATTAGATAATGCTTGTTAATTTTAGTCCTTCATTCATTATGTTAGAGAAACCAATAGAGTCTTATAGTGACGTTAATTTAAATTTTCTATTTGTTTACTATCGCAGATCTACACGAAGCCGAACGATAGAAATGCCAGTACTCTTTTATATTCAAGCCTACCAAAGTGACTCCACTCTGCCTGATGGAAAGCATAAGTAGAATCTAGGAGTAGGGGTCACCATTCTCATTATGAGTGCAGACAATGCAGTTTGGTGACCCACACTGGCGACCTATTGAGATGTTTTTGCATCATTGCCTTGTTGGTCTAGTGGTTAGCGTATGCGGCTGCTCATTTAAAATTCTTAGGTTCGATTCCCGGGTCGGACCAAATGTTTGTGTGATCCGCAAATATTTGTTTCAGAGTTTAGTTGTTTTCTATGTATAATATGTGTGTATTTACAAAAAAAAGAATGTTTATGTATTTATATCAGTTGTTTAGTTTTTTTTATTTATTTAAAAAGACAATTACCCCATTAGGAATATAAATTCCTGTGTTTTATTTTATTTTATTTTTTATTTTTGATTGATGTTGCGGGGGACTTTACAAACATACATGTAACGGACACAAAGAACACCCAGACTCAGAACAACAAATTGTGATTCACACAAAGTGTTATCCCACGTGGGATTTGAACCCACGACACTTGGCGCAGTAGGAAGCGGTGTGGCGACCGCTTAAGCCTCTAGGCCAACAGTGCAGTCATGTTTAGTGTGGGACTAGATGGCGTTGTGGGTAAGATGTCCGTAATATTTATTATTTATATAATTATTGAACCATCGGTCTCACACTCACCAAAGTAATACGACAGCTCGAATGCTATCATTTTTGGTTAGTCAGAATGTGAGGGGAGTAATATAATTCGTGCTGAAATCAGCGTGGCTCTACTGCCTTTGTACTCAAAATAATTATTGTGCCACTTTCTGTCCCCGTAAGGGATATTTATTCATCATCATCATCAGCCCATCTCAGTCCACTGCTGGACATAGGCCTCTCCCATTGCACACCACTTTGATCGATTTTGGGCTTCTCGCATCCAGCTCCTGCCAGCCATCTTGCGCAATTATAGTTATTAATGGAGGTAATTGAAGAATATATATATAAGCCTTGTACGGTAGTTCGGAGTTAGTCTGTCATTAAACTGTTGAACTGAAAGCACGTCTCTTATTTAACATTATTTTAAAGAAAGATGCAAGCAAAACAGTCAGTAGCTCAAACCATACACGTTTAAAAGTTGATAAATTACCAAGGGCGATTAAAAACCAGCTTGAGAGTTACACTTTCGTCGCACCAAAACATAAATTTTATCACTCTTAAATACGGCGTTGTTTCTTGACATTGGCAGAGTATTTAATGAGTTAATGATGTCAATTCCAGTAAATATATGAGGTTTGTAATATTAATGGTTTACTGAGAAACCTATCAAGAGTTATAAATAGGTAGGTATAATTGAATAGTAGCAGTCAAGTTCTATGTTAAGTATGTCCTATTAAAATCTATTGTCACGACTATGGGTGTGTTTGTGTGTTAATTGTATGTGTTTAAGATTTGTACTGAACTAGCTGAGATCCGCGGTGCCTCCAGAGGTTATTGTAACATCTTTACAAACGCCGGAAACGGTTATCTAAAAAAAATGCTAATTTTGTAAAAAAAACCAATTGATTGGACCGATTTCAATCAAACATAGCTAAGAACACTCTAGATCAATTCAAACACACACACACACACACACACACACGCACACAAACAGACACACACACGCACACACACACGCACACAAACACACACACACATACACACACACACACCCACACACACACACACACACACACACAGACACACACACACACACACAAACACACACACCACCACGCCCCCCCCCCCACACACACACACACACACACAAACACACATAGACACGTCAAACTTATATTACTACGTCCTATAATCAAGTAAGCCATTCCTGAGTTTGCCTTTAGCAAAAGAACACGAAAAAAAAAGATTTTTGATGAAGAATCGTATATAATTTGCAATGCAGTTACTGAAAAGCTGTTAATTTACATTATATACAAATAGACACTGCAATTTAATCTGTTTGTATGTATGTATAGATAATCATCAGCATCATACCATCATTTTAGTGATTTGTTTTATAGCTGGACGTCTTACTGGCGCCAACTCTCGTTATGAACGTAATTAGTTTCAGGAGTGACAATTGAAGAAAGTTTGTAAGTAAACTGTTTGTAAGTAAACTGTTTGTAAGTACACTGTTTGTAAGCACACTGTTTGTAAGTATACCGGATAAAACAAGGGAACTGGGGAACAAGAACATAATACCTAAGTCCTGTATGAAAAATTAGACTTAAACTGCAATATATGTAATTACAAAGCTGACCGATTTGACCATCGCTTTGAGAGGACCTGAAGATTTATTTTGAAAATTATATTTCCGACGTCTTACACACAACGCCATCTAGTCATTAACTCAGCAGATCTTGTTCTATGGGCACTAGACAAGTCATATAAGTACATATTTACTGTTTAAACACAAACTGTTGGCCTAGTGGTTAGCGTATGCGGCTGCTGATAAAGAGGTTTTGGGTTCGATTCCCGGGTCGGACCAAATGTGTGTGTGATCCGCAAATATTTATTTCGGAGTTTGGGTGTTTTCTATGTCTATTATGTATGTATTTACAAAAAAATATGTTTATGTATTTTTATCAGTTGACTAGTTACCCATAATACAAGCTCTGCTTAGTTTGGGACTAGATGACGTTGTGTGTAATTGTCCGAAATATTTATTAAAAAAAAATTAAAAATACGTATGTTACATAGAAAACACCGAAACTCCGAATATTTTAATTTTAGTGATTTATTTACTACAACAAAAAATATCTTACTTATAAAATTACTTTATCTCAAAGTATAAAGTAATCGTCCTCCAAAGTGACAGTAAAAAAAATGACATTACTTACAAAGTCGGTAGAGCGATATCGTAGGTAAAATGTAGTATTTAATGATCTAATTTTATGTAGATTGTATCATTAATTCTAAATTGATCAACATAATTTCCGACAATAATTTATGTATTTATAAAGGTAGGGGCACACCTACGTCGTTATATAACAAATAAAATAATTCACTAATAAGATACATCAACAAGCCATGATGTCCACCTACTGGGCTGTGGTCTCCTCTCAGGAGAGGGTTAAGGCCAAACGTCGCCACGCTGTCCAAGTGCGACTTGGGGACTGTCAAGATAACGTTTTGGGTATCTTGACGTTGGATGTTTTGAAGCCACCTGAAGGCCTACAACAAAGCTTCACAACTGTTATCTTATGATAACAACCGGGACCGACAGCTTAACGTGACCACGAAAACGTAACGTAAAAAATACATGTCTTCTTAAAATGTGAACCATATTTTAGACACAATTTTCAGTCAATCAAGTAGATTGCATTTTTACATAATTTTTACAAAACATGTTTCTGTCGAGTTGTTAATATTGTTTACACATAGGAGGTGCCTATGCCCAACAGTGGACTGCTATAGACTGATGATGGTGATGATTATGTATAAATATATATGTATATTTAATGGACTCCGTAGTGGTAGACAATCTTTATTGCAAAATCTGGCAAAGTATACCTGTGGATAGGTTATTGTAGTGTTACCTTAACATATAAGTAAGGCATCTAGCATTTGAACCCCTCTTTTCGATCACGTTTTATTTAATGAATTACAGAGAAAAACTCGTTTAGGGTAGAGGTACCAGGGTTTGTGATTGCCCTAGGCTGTAATAATCAATCAACTAAGTGGAAAATTCTACTCAGGTTCACAACAGCATAACTTGACCGTACTGGCCAGTACCTCATAGCGAGGCTTTCTACTCCAATATTCTCATAAATAATAGACGCGTAAGTTTTCGATCGCTGTGCATGCATTATGAGCTAATTACCTTTCGATTATGATCGCGTGGAATCGCTGCATATTTTATCGTTTGTATTGTTCGGCCGCTCCCAGTGTGTGCCAGCCTTTATTCTAAAGCTTTAATGGCGTGGGGCTGGTTTGTTTTGTGTTGCCAATACTTGTAAATGTGAATTGTTTTGCACACTAGTGTCTTTGTTTGTGTTTAGTTCGGTAATAGTGTAATGGTGGCCTTTAATACGCGTTTTGTAGATGCGTATTAAGACGTACTTAATGAGGTTTTTTGTTTGTCTATTGTGTTTTTTGTAGATATTTCTTAAGTACAGTTTTTTAGTTAAAGTAATAAATTGCAAGGTGCTATATCTGGCTTGTCGCTTATGTATTCAAACTTTTTAATACTATTTGGTATTTAGTTGTTTATGTATCAGTAATAAATTAATTGAGCCAATCAAAAACTAAGTTTATCTATTATAATATACTCTTTAGCGAATTTTAGGAAACATATAAGGAATTTCTTGGAAAGTAGAGCAAAATTGCCCTATACTTACATATTTCTAAAGATATAGGCACGCCTGGATTCCTGTACTTTAAGGTTTTTTTTTTAAATTACTAGAAATAACCTTCGTTGCAGATTTTATGCAATCGAATAAACAATAAAAACTCTAGAAAATGTAAAATTATTTGTATTGCGCAACTAAACAACGTTACTTATATTTAGTTGGTAATATTGAACGCACACAGAAACATTACTCACTCACCGCGAGGCTAATTATACATCATTATTACTAATTGTACACACAACTAAGAAGTATTCGCGACTATTAATGACAAAAGCAATTAGGGCGCACGCACACATACGACTCAAGGCAATGGCGTGCCAGTGTACGTGAGTAATACCACTATAATACAGTATTATCTTATTTCTGTTTTTTGGTCTATCGCTATGAATGTTAATTTAGTTTTAATAGTATCTAATACTGGAGGTATCGTAGTTTATAGTTTGTATTGAGTATCGATATTGTACCTGTGGTGTACGTAACAATCCTAGAGAATAGTGTGGAATTGTATTACAGTAGAATTGTTCGTGTTTGCTCTGATGAAAGTCATAAATTCATTGCATAAATTTAGATATATTTATATACAAGAGAAAAAAAACTGAACTGTTGTTGTTTTAAAAATAATGCTGGAAGAATAGTGCAAGGTCAAACAAAAGACGTAATAACTTGTGCCTAGTCTAGTGGTAGCGTGTGTGACTGTTGAGCTTGAGGTCTCGGGTTCGATTCTCGGGTGAGATCCACAAATATGTGTTTCGGAGTTTGGGTGTTTTCTATGTATAATATATTTGTATTTACAAAAAAAAGACGTTTAAGTATTTATATCTGTATCCTAGTACCCTTTATACAAGCTCTGCTGAGTTTGAGGCTAGATTGCGTTGTGTGTAAAAAGTCTGAAATATTGAAAAACAAGTCCTAATACGAATGAGAATCGTTGTTTTGTTTTGTTGAATAGTAGATTTGGCAGAGAGCGGAAATACTATTTCTAGTTATCCAAAAAGATGTATTTAAGATTATCATAATGAAATTCGCATTTATAACGCACGTAGATAGTCATTTATGTCGTGTAGGATATTGTCCCAGTATTATCAGAAACTTATTATAATGTGGTATGTGATGGTAGGAGCGCGTACATCACAGCACTCATTAGTCGAATGCTTAATGGTCTTAAGTATTCGGGCGAGCTCGCCGCGTCAGACCAAGTGCTATTATTTACCTGATCACATTGTCAGACACGATACGGGAAATTTTAAAATCTCAGAGTTATAAGAAAACAAGATTGGTAGTAATTAACAAACACAGATGTTGGGGATAGGTGTTTCTTTAGGTACTGACAACTTTAAATTGTATGAGGATGGTATTACGATGAACCCATGGTTTTCTTTGAAAAGCTGTAAAACATCGGTTTTACTTGCAATAGTCAGTTCTAGCTCCTTGAAATAAAATTTCATTAAGCAATCATCTGACAGATTTTTTTATTTAACACCTTACAGACTGAGGTGCTAAAGCTGCCCAAAATATAGATTGTGCAAGTTTATGTATTATCTATACATATATACAAAAACTTATTTGTAACAGTTACTTTAATTTAGATTTATCACCGAATTTATAAATATCTCAATCCATTTTTTTGATATTTAGTGTCATGTTTCTCAGACTCCATTTCAGTAAATACTTCATTCAATTCAAGAGATTTAACTTTCAAACAACTAGTTTGTTCATGTTGTAAGTAAATAATTGCAGTATCGTGTCGTTTTATATATTGGAAACACTCATTAATGCGGAGGTGCCAGCCATCGCCGGCTCCTTGCCGGGGCGTCGTTAATGACAATAACTTGCTATTAACCAGCCAAAGCGACCAATTCATGATGCTTTAACCACCGTACAGCTACCACTTCATGCCGTCCCTATTCAACTTAGGCCGCTTATAACAAGAATGTGCGCTTAATAGGTAAATGTATTGGTTAGTTCTAGATAAATGTATTAGCGATTGTAGTAATAATACATTCGGATCCACTTACCTTTGGATTAATGGCACACTTATTCTGAATAGATTTTTAGTAGGAATTTAAGTTTTATTGACATAACCAAAAGAAATATTTTAAACTGTCTGGCTATTTGATTATAGATGGTAGAATTTACGATTTAACGTCGAGATTGTTATTCTTCTTCTTATCGTGTCGATGTCACTTAACATGATTTTGACCCAGTGTTCGGCGACGCGGATTGCGTTTGATCTTGCTTGGTGCAGGTCGTCAAGCGTACACGAATCTGGGTTCGTGGGGCATGTCAACAATTAATGGTCCTTTGTCTGTGGTGACGCGCCACAGTTGCATTTATTGAGGTTTTCATATCGAGAAAGAAACACGGTAGGACGTAGACATACACCAGGGCTCCCCTCTGTCAAAGCATAAGCCCAAATGGGCATGTGCATTACATTGTTTTAACGCAGAATGTGTTTATGTTTATGTATGTGTGAAATTTTGTTTTAATTGTTATGTGTGAGTGTTTGTAACAAGAGTTTGTTTGTGAGTCTAAAATCTATATTTTTGAAGACAGACAGCCAATAAATTTAGAAAAATCAAATTTGGATGTCAGTATCGTAAATACTTTTATATGCATTTGGTAAAAAACTGGTTATTTGTCATTTTTAACAAACACACTCCAATTTTATTTATTTGTACTGTATAGATGTACATACATACATTAAATGAAAGCTTATAAATATACATTTATTATTAATAAAACGTAAGTGGCAAAAAGCTACCAATGTGTTTTATTTGCTTACTTCATTACAATAAGAAATGTATTTCGAGAACTGTTCACGTAAGTAACACACCTACAATGACCAAATAAGTAGAATATTCTGAACAAGGATAAAATAGAAATAAACACAATAGTGGGAAATACTATTCATTCATAGTTTTATGGTCATTAAATGGGTAAATAAGGTATTAATATAAAATTACGCGACACGTGCCATTTAATATGTTACTCAGTGAACTAAATTAGTCATATTTTCTTAGAACTGTTGTGCAGTTACTTACATTAATGTACCAGTAATGCATAATTAGATTATATTGTCCTTGTAAATATAACTTTTGAGTTTCCCTCTAAAGGTGTAGTGGAAAAATCATGGTTGTAAAAAAACCAAACTATACTTATTAATATAAATTACTTATAATTATCCGTGTGGTGACGGATTAAGAATACAGAATGTCACCAACCTATTCATCCCGTGGGTGTCGTAAAAGGCGACTAAGGGATAAACTATGCAAGACAACATCAATGCAAAGAGAAGGAAAACTTGAAACCAACACTTTACCAACCCGTCTGGCCAGCGTGGTATTGTAGGCCAACACCTCCTTTCAAAGGAGAGGCCTATGTCCAGCAGTGGACTGTTGAAGGCTGTTGATGATGATGATGACTTATCCTTATTATTATAAATGCGAAAGTAACAGTTTGCTTGTCCGGCTTTCTCGGCAAAACTACTGAACCGAATTAAATGAAATTCGGTACACATATAACCTAGAGCCTGAGAACTGATATAATCTTCACCGCGATAAACGACATACATGCCAGCAGAACCGCGGGCGAAAGCTAGTAATATAATAAATTCAAAAGTAGCCCTTTCTGTCATGGATCATAGATAATCAAAATGGATATCCGAATTGGATAGATTACGGTATAGAGATAGGTTGAACCTTGGAGAATAATGGGCTACTTTTAAACTGATACATACGTGAGTGGAGTTACGGGTAAAAGCTGTTGTATTATAGTAGAAGACTTTGATGACTGAAGACTTATTTATTACCTTTACCTTACCTTATACGTAGTAAGGCAGAAAGTCCGAACTCTCGTTTCTCCTAACGAACTAGCTTGTAGCTGTGTGGCTTTCAATACTTGCTAATTTATTTCTTCCATGATATAAGTTGTAGAAGTGGGTTAATTTCCGCTAAGTAGCTCATTTACATGTTATTATTTTGATATTTTCATGGACTGAACGCTGAGTGTACCTTTTGCTATAAATTTTTAACCTTCTTTACTATTGTAATCACATTATGACGCCTAGATGACCTATTTCCTGTAGAGCTAAGCGCGGGAATAACCTAACCCTTCAATTTCCCTCACACCTACATTAAACAATGACGTCAGAAGCATTACACATAAGCTCGCTCCTGTATTTAGCACCCACACAATCAAAGCTTAAAAAGCCTAATCAACGGCGGATTTTTCGTTTCGCAATCAAGCGGACGAATTTCCACCGACGAACGGAGCAATTGGAAAAATATAATTACGAACATAATCCTCGGCAAATTGGATTAAAAAATGATGAAAAAAAAGAAAGTGTTTTAGGGGTGCGTCATTATTTTTGCGCTGGGAAAGGGATCGGCTAATTACGACAGATGGATGGTTGTACAGTATGTAATAACGCTAATTAATCGATTGCTGTAAGAGGACTTTTTTTAGAAATTCGAGTGGATTCGGTGGTGAATTATCGATATCCCTGTTTTACGGTCTTTTCAGTAGGCACAAGAGTAGTAGATTTGATGTTATCTATATGATGTTTTTAAGATTAACTTTTGATATTTAGAGAAACTATCTGTGTGGTAGCAGATTTAAATTTATATGGAATATTTTACAGACCACAGAATTACTTTTTAACTGTACGATTTGCTTAGTAGTTTAAGCGGTCGTCACGCCGCTTTCTATTGCACCAAAAGTGGTGGGTTCAAATCCCACGTGGGAAAACACTGGGTATTCACTAATAATCGTTCTGAGACTGAATGTTCTTTGTGTCCGTCAATCTTCAGGCAACAACACTACAAACAGAAGGAAAACTCGGCACAACTTATGAAGTTAATGTACTGGGCATCGTGATATAGTTTTTAAAACCTGTGACCAGCGAAATATATATAAGCCTATGGATAAAACAAAAATCTGGTTTATAGAACATTTTTTTAAATAACTACAAGTGATACTGTGCTTAAAAATAATATGGCCAATTGGTTTCTAAAGGAAAGCTCATTGTCTATTGAAGTGCAAGTACACATAGATAAATATTATACACTCGACTTTTCCCAAGCGTATTTAGAGGGTTCGTGTCGTTTCAGCCCTCAGGCGACTGACATTCTACAATCCTATACAAGCAAAATGTCGATCATGACATTGTTTTTTTAGGTGTTAGGGAAGCGAGTTACTATTGAAACTATAATTTTTGTCAAGTCTAATTCATTACAGTAAAGAAAGTTACAGAATAACATTAATTGGGCTGGTTTTGTAGGTCATTCATCTAACCCGGGACGACGCGAGGGGAGAGGCTATCCTGGAGTGGGCGGCTGAACTGAATCTTCAACTTTTAAATCGGGGTTCAGTCAGTACCTGTGTGCGGTGGCAGGGGGAGTCGATTGTCGACCTGTCGTGGGCGACTCCCTCTGCAGTGCGCCTGGTGTCAGGATGGCGAGTGGCGGAGGAAGTGGTAAGCCTGTCTGATCACCGGCACATCGTATTCGATGTGTCACTCCGCCGCTCTGGCCGCCCACACCACCAGAATAGAGAACCTCCGCGACGATGGTCCCTTAAACGGCTCAACAAAGAGATGGTTGTAGCCGCATCCCACGTCTCGGATTGGTCAGAGGAAAGGGTTTCATCCGATCCAGAGGAACTGGCGGCTTGGTTTGGGAGCGTCATGTCATCAATATGTGACGTCTCAATGCCCCGAGTCAGGCCAGCCAGAAAGGGCTCAGCATACTGGTGGAGCGCGGAGATCTCGCGGCTGAGATCGACCGTCGCGAGATTGCGCCGCCCGTACCTTCGAGCCCGGAGAAGACGGCGAGCCACAGTCGAGGAGATCGACGGAGCACGGCGGGAATATGGAGCTGCCGTTAAAGCTCTCAGCGATGCAATCGCTGAGGCCAAGGCTCGGTCATGGAAAGAGCTCATCGCGGGACTGGATAGGGACCCATGGGGGCGACCTTATAAAATGGTTCTGGGGAAACTCAGACCATGGGTCCCTCCGTTGACGGAAACCCTGGACCCGGAGTTCCTGGAAAGAGTGCTAGACACGCTGTTCCCAAGGGTCCAGGACAGTCCCCTGACTCCTCCGTCACAATTGTATCTACAAATGTGGTCAGACGAGTATGAAGTGACGGAAGAAGAGTTGGACCGAGCCGTGCGGCGGCTGGCTTCCCGCAACACCGCGCCTGGACCTGATGGTGTTCCAGGTCGGGCGTTGGTGATAGCTCTGTCGGTGCTAGGGGACAAACTGAGGCAGATTTTCACGAAGTGTCTTAGCCTCGGTATGTTCCCTCTCGTGTGGAAAGTAGCAAGACTGGTGCTCCTAAAAAAGGAAGGAAGGGCTGCAGATTCGCCATCTTCGTTCCGACCGATATGCCTGCTGAACGAGTCGGGGAAACTCTTTGAGAGGGTGATCTCTGACCGTATCAGCGGGCACCTGTCGCGAGTAGGCCCCGATCTTTCGGATTGCCAGTTTGGATTCCGGCAGGGGCGTTCTACAGTGGACGCTATCAGGTGTGTTCGCTCCCTGTCGGAGTCGGCAGTCCGATCGGGGGGGGTGGCGTTGGCAGTTAGCCTTGATATCGTTAACGCTTTCGGCACCCTCCCCTGGCAGGCAATCAGGGCGGCTCTTGTATATCACGAGGTGCCGCCCTACCTGCGGGCTGTCATAGATGCCTATCTACGCGACAGGACTGTGAAATTTGTCGATCGGAACGGGATGGAAATGCGAAGGGAAGTGTGTTGCGGGGTTCCTCAGGGATCTGTATTAGGCCCATTATTATGGAACCTCGCATACGATGCGGTCCTTCGCACTGTTCTGCCCTCTGGCCTAAGTATTGTCTGCTACGCGGACGATACTCTAATACTGGCTAGAGGGTCACGTTTTGAGGAGGTGCTTCTGCTCGCCGAGCAGGGAGTGGCTTGCGTTGTAGAAAAGATTCGTGAGCTGGGCCTAAGGGTGGCGCCTCATAAAACTGAGGCGATATGGTTCCACGGCCTACGTAAGCGCCAGGAACCACCCAGCTCATGCCTCCGGGTGGGTGACACTGAAGTCCAGGTGGGCCAGTACATGAAGTACCTTGGCCTCGTCCTGGACAGTCGGTGGAGCTTCGAAGAGCATTTCGGGCGATTAGTCCCCCGAGTTCGAGGGGTAGCAGGGGCATTACATCGTCTGCTGCCCAATCTCGGGGGACCAAGGGAGGAGGTTCGGTGCCTCTACATGGGCGTCGTGCGGTCCATGGTCCTCTATGGGGCACCCGTCTGGTCTGAGGACCTGGCGGGTTCCTCCCGCTGCAAGGCTCAACTTAGGAGTCTGCAGCGGCTGATGGCCATACGGATCGTACGGGGCTACCGCACCATCTCGCATGAGGCAGCGACGGTCTTGGCGCGATCTCCACCCTTCGACATCCTGGCCGACATGTATACGATGGTCTACGACCAAATTCGTTCTGTCGGTCGGAATGGCGAGGGGACAGCGCCGGATCATGAGCCCGAAATGCTACGGCGGAACGGACATGCTCAAGTTCTGCGGGATTGGCAGGCACGGCTTGAAATCCAGGGCTGTGCTAGCCAGCGCGCTGTCGGAGCCGTTCTGCCTAACTTCGAAGCGTGGGTAGAGAGGACCGGCTGTGTCACCTACCGATTAACTCAGATACTCACCGGGCACGGTTGCTTCGGTGAGTATCTGAATCGAATAGGACGGGAGGCTACAGCACAATGCCATCATTGCGGGTCTGACCGGGACTCCGCCCAGCACACGCTGGAGGACTGCCCTGCTTGGGAATCCGAGCGTCGAGTCCTGGTCGGACAGATCGGACGAAACCTGTCACCGCCAGCATTGATCGCGGCAATGCTGGCGAGTGGCGAGGGATGGGAAGCCGCGGTCTCCTTCTGTGAGAATGTTATGCTCCAGAAGGAGTCCGCAGAGCGAGATCGGGAAAGGGCCGATCCCGCTCGAAGGAGGCGGCGAAGGGGACGCGGCAGAGGTCGCTAGTTCCCCAATCGTCGTCTAATGGTCGCTGCGGTCACACCCTGGGGAGGTGTGACCGCTGCAAACGACCCGAGACAGGTGACACCCCCGGTGCGGCCGGGGGGTGTCGTTTAAGGTGGGTCGATGTTCCGCCTCGTACTGCACAGAGCGGTGAGAGGCGCAACAGCGCCCTGCCCTGGAGGTGAGTCCAGTCATCCCGGGATGTACCCCATTTGTGGGGTATGGCAGGGGGGACACCAGATGCCGCTGTTGCGATCCTGGTGTTCCTTTGAGCTGCTGAGGTAGGCCGCCGCGGGGTTTAGTGGGTAGACCGGTTGCCCGGGAGTCCCACACACACCCTTCCTTGTCCCCCCCAAGAAGGGTATGGTGCGAAAAGCATTCCCCGCGTAAAAAAAAAAAAAAAAAAAAAAAAAAAAAAAAAAAAAAAAAAAAAAAAAAAAAAAAGGTCATTCATCTAAAAGACTTTATAATAATAATAATATAAAAAGTCAGAATTTTTTGTTTTGATGGCCAAAGCCCACCTTCAGAATATACATTCTGTTTCGCGTGGGAATTTACAAATATAAATGAAACAGACTGAAATAACACCCAGACTCCGAACAACAATTTGTGGATCGCACAAAGTGTTCCATGTGAGATTTGAACCCACATCACTTGTCGCAGTAGATATCGGCGTGGTGACCCCTGAAACCGCTAGGACAATCGTGCAGTCGAACCTAACGTTTATAACAATTTTGTAAAGTTTATCTTTTTAAATTGCAAATATAATACAAAAAATATTGAACATAAGTTGAAAAAAAGAAAAATTAAATCTTATTATAATAAGTCCTATTATAATAAACATCAAGTGATAAATTGAGAATATAAATTGTTATCACACCTGTTCATCCTGTAAGTGTCGTAAGGGCTGACTAAAGGAGCTACCTAACTTTTATTTCTTTAATAGTTCTTATTCAAACCTATTTTCTAACATTACATGTAAACGTCTGGATATCTAATATCGTATTTTGTTATTTAATTCATTATAATCAATTTTGCAAAAGAATTAGGATATAGTTTACCTTAACGTAAGCATAAGACCTGTAACCAACCTATGTTTCCACAAATAAATATGATTGATTAATTGAATTACTTTAGATGCACTACAATGCAAAGGAAAACTTTAAACAAATCTAATACCATCCCCTCTGACCAACATGGAATAGTAGGACAAGACCCTATTTCTAGGAAACGGCAGCTATGTATTATAGTGGACTTGTAAAGGCGATTGAAGATTACGATAATTACATGATTCATTAAAATTGAATGATAAAAATATATTATTAGGTTTTATTATATGCCACATTGTCACCGTGAAACTTAAATTACATTTTAATTAATAATATCATTAAGTAATAATTTGACCACTACCACTTCATTATAATTATAAATTTAAAAATAAGACCCAACTCCAGGTTTGAAAAAGCTCAATTTAATATTAACCCTTTCGAAAATTACGCAGCACAAAAATCGACAAAATTATCACCACCAAAGTATGAAGTGGCAAAAGCATGACTACACAGCAAGTAGTGGCGAGGGGTACACGAATAGAGGCACTTAATATCACCCTCTACCCTTCATTATAATCAGTGACGCACACAAGCGCAATATCGATCCAAACCTTATACGTACACTCTACGTTTATACAAGTGATTAGTGTATTTAATTTGAAAATGCTAAGTAGTTGCCTTGTTTTATGCCGTAAGTTTGTGTGTGTGTGCGGGTGTGTGTGCGTGTGTAATTATGTATCGTGGGGTGGTCTAACCCTTTCTGTTTATATCGCGTTCGTCGCGAACTGATCGCGATCCTAATGTTTCGATTAATGCCTTAGTTTGTTGTTAATGTTATTTTTATTTGTGTTGTTATCGGAATGTGCTTTTACCTTGTACAACATTTATTTATTGCGTGTGTTAAGTCATTTTATCGAATCTTCCGTTCTCCACATAAACAGTAATTACGCATAGGAGACGCAATCAACCTTATTAAAAGTCGTGCCTAAATATCAGACTGCGAAAAGTCTCTAATTAATATTAAATTGTTAATATTATCAACGGTATTTTCTATGACACATAATGTTGTTAACAGGTTCAGTCAATGAACACCTTTTAGAAGAGTTAACTTTTCCTAGTCCTTAGTGATTAATTCAAAGATGTGACAATTGATCCACTCCCAGTCAGAAACACCTTTATTCTATCGTATTTTAATGCCTCAGTAATTCATCTTGAAGCTTTTCTATAAAGTTTATCAAGCTTCAACGCCTTCGGTGGACGTGACCCACTTTATTCATTACAATGATACTATTGTGCGATGAGACCTCACGACCTGAGCAGCTTTTCATCACCTTTAAAATTGCTTAACACAATTACGTTGAACATAACATTTTAATATTTTAGATTTTCTTATATTAAATTGATACTACTTGAAGTTATTTTATTGACATTTCTGACTCAGCTAGATGTTGTAGGTTCAAGTCCCACCCAGAACAAATGTTTTATGATGCCATATGATCGTTCATTCTGTATTACCTGGGTATAATGTCTCTTAAATAATTATGTGATCAGAAATCTATTAGAATGTTTATTAGCAGATTGATCAACTTGGGACCAGGCAGTCATGTGTGGGATGTGTGAGCATATTTATAGTTCAGCTTTATTTATTTTTCGTGGGGAGCGCTTTTTGCACCTTTCATGGGGTAAAGAAAGGGATTGGCATGTGTGGGACTCCCGGGGCAACCGTTCTATCTCGGCAGTCGGGTAAAGCACCAGGAACGCATTAGCAGCTTCTGGAGTCTTCCCTGCCGTACCCCACTACAGAGGTATTTATAGTTAATCCTGCCAGAATACGTTTACTCTACCTGATGGAAAGCATGCGTAGAGTTCTACATTGGTAGTCACCGTACTCAATCTGAATGCAGACATTTAAATATTAATCTATTGTACTTCATTTTTATTTCCTAATTATTATATCTGAACGGAAGCACGAAGTTCTCCAATATTTTTGAGTATAACTTTTTTGGGATACTAGTATAGCTACAAAAGTTGCTCACATAAATCAGTTCCCTATGGAATAAGCGAGCTCGAGTATTTTTTGTTACACCGACAGATGGTCAGCTGTTCCTGTTATTTATTAAATTAAGTAGAGCAGAAATAATTAATTTTATCGACTTCATTTTTGTTAGACGGCATGATAAGGTATAAGTGTTTTCGTGATTTGGAGGTCACGTTAAGCCGTCGGTCCAGGTTGTTATCATAAGGTAACATTCTTGAAGCTTAGTTGGAGGCCTTCGAGTGCTTGAAAACATCCAATGGCAATATTTACGTAGCCACAACGTGTCTTGCCAGTCCCCAACCCGCAATCGGCCAGGGTCCCCACCCTGGCCGATTGCGGGTCTCCACTCTCATACGTATTTAGTAAAAAAACTCTTAATTTGATATTAAAACAGACACTTAATTTTATTTATTTGTATAAATTGTTAGTGTAGTGACTAGTTCTACCTAATAAACCTAATACGAGTAAAATTGAACTTACTAATAAAAATATACAATTACGTATGCGACTACCGGTTGAACAACACTCATTCATAGCAATTTCAATGAACGTAACATTTTATCGACGTATTAGTAGGTATTTCAGTTCTTAATGGCTGAACGATGAACCATGAGCATGTAGTATTGTTTTAAAATTTTATAACACGACGTAATTAAGGCGTGCATTAAAATTTATGTCTTTAACTAGCTTAATCTCGCTGCGTTACTCGTGGTTATTGTTGTCAATGGCCAGTTATACCGCGTCTAAAAAAATAGGCCAAGTACGTGTCATAGCATACATAGCATAAGGTTCCGTAGTAATACATAATAGCACGTGTGGAATTAACCCGAGCCCAGCAGTGGGACACTATGGTTTATTGATGAATAAGATATTCATTCCGTGGATGTCGTAAGAGACGACTAAAGGAACAAAAAAAGAAGCTAACACCACTGCCAAGAGAAGGGAAGCTTGAAAAAAACCCTTTACCAACCCGTCTGACCAGCGTGGTATAGTAGGCCAAAACCTCCTTTCTAAAGAGAGGCCTATGTCCAGCAGTGGACTGTTAAAGGCCGTTGATGAACTTAAAAACAGAACAAAGGGAAGTCCATCATTTATCTTCATAATAAACGCAGACGTACATACAGTGTACCCATTAGCTACTCGTCCCAAAACAGTAATAGAAGTTAAAGTAACGATTAATTTGTGTGTGTAAAACTGTGAAAGCACAACATTAGCAATTCGCAACAACACTTACACAGGAGTAATGACTCGTCTGTCCATATAATCATAGAGCAGCCATTACTCCCTAAGACTACACTCACCATGCATTAATAACTTGATGGACTATATGGTGGATTCTAGAATAAGTTTTAAAGTTACGCGTTCCATGATCTTTGATTGATGAACGGACGTTTTCAATAATCTATCCCTAGTCTTAACAAGATACTTATAGGTTATTGAAAACGGTCTCAATTTCCCTTAAAGAGTATCCTGTTCTTTTAGAGCATAAAGTTAAGCAAGTATTTGATTACAGATTACTACTTTATAAACCAATTCAAAGGTATATGTGCTTAGAGAAGGTTGTAAGAGTAATCTATAAATCTACAGAAACGATTTTGAAAATTATTTTGCCCATAGAAAGCTACATTATTTATGAGTGCCAAATGTTATATTGTACTGCTACTCGTTACCTGAAAAATAATTATGTCATCCAACATTGGTGCGGGCGAAGTCACGGGCACAAGCTAGTGTACAAAGTATTTAGACGGAGATATCGCAGGCGTTCAGTGGTATCTTTAGGAATATCGTTGCAGCCTGAAATTTCGAATCTCAATAAAATATCAGCATAATTTTAAAGCATTTAAATTAAAGAAAAGTCCTCATCTGAATGAAGGGCTTTGTATAATGAATTATCTTAAAATTTATTATGTACTGAGTAACACGAACAAAAACTTGAAAATTAAAAGCAAGTGGTCATAAACAGTCATTAAACATGACACAATGATAAAACTTAATAAGTTTAAGAACGGGAATTGTACCGAGAACCGCTTGCGGGATGGCCACCGCACACCGGGGGTGGGGCCTTCACGACATTAATTTCGTGAAATGAACCTAATTTACATTTAAATAAGGACTCGCCTTAGTCGGGATAAGTTGCGAAACTAGCGGCCAGAGGCGCTCTCAAGCCCAAAGCAACCGGCTATTTCATTACTATAATTCAATTCGAACATTTAACATAATAATATATTTTCGTGTATTTTGATGTGTTAACATGAGTGTTGCAATTTTTTGATGTGAAACATCTATAGCCGCACGTAAAACAGATTTCTGGCGTGGCGACGCATGCCGTGGCGACGCGTCGCCACGCTATACGATGGTATATATATACAGTCTATATGCAGTCGTGTGTAGTGTGTGGAGTGGCGACGCGTCGCCACACCGTACTATTTTAATAATTAGTAATATTTTATTTTATCATTATGACATATTTAGTTCCTATTACAATATGTTCTTTTCTGCATATTACTTTTACAAAATAATGGCGATGTTTCACATCTGCCAGGCGTCCCGTGACGGCTCACATTTTTTTTAAGACCCTTTAACTTTCACTTACTTTTCTATTTCTTACGCAAACTATATGTTTAATAAATTGTATAAAAATCAGATAACGCAAAATATTTATTGACTGAAAAAGATTAAGTCTAAATAAGAAACATCTGAAAGAAGTTAGATAAGTTTTCGCATTTCTTTATACCTTTAATAAAAAATATATTATGTAAAAGTTAAATTTGGTCACGAAGATAATAATCTTAATTTATATTCTTCACTTGACACGTTTTTACAATTTACAAAATCTACACAGAAAAACTTTCGGTGTATATTGTTATGTATACAATAAATATTTAATTTGTGAAATAAACAAGCAATTATCCGATAAGTAGAATTCATAAGTTGGTTTAAAAAGTTTTCAACAAGACCCAATACAGTCCGTCAGCAAAAGAGGGTCATCAATAACAAAATTAAAAATTCTTCAATTTGAATTTTAATTGCGTGCGATTATAATCAAGCCGAACGCGAAATCGGCAGCCCTTCGTATCCGTCGACCGATTTTTTAATTCTGAGAATCATCTTAAATAATTCATCCTTCGAACTCGCTCAAACTAGTTGTGTCTGGATTCAACCAGTTCAGAAAGGGGGTGTAAGTTTAATCCTTATAAATTTCCTTTTTACACAAAGCAATATAAGTAATTAGCATAATTTCGTTGAGTAAATGAAATATGGTAATGAGGGGGTGTTAACCCCTTCTTAGGGGGGTTTGAAGTCGTCGTTGGGGGGTTTAGGGTGGTCCCTTCTAGTCGCATCTCGTTGATACTCGTCACAGGCCGATGTAGTGATGATTACAATTAAATTATACGCCATTCAGGGTGCTACGGCCATTTTGTTCTGATTTAATGCTTTTATACCCCTTTTGTGTTGCAGTCTATGTTGTTATTTCCCTTTGAAGTAGTTTGTGACCTATATTTTATTTGATACAAAAAAATACTATCTTTGAATACATTTCTTCACAGAAACCTGTTGTGAAGTTAATACATAACTTAAAAAAATAAACAGACTTATTAAAGTCGATATTTAACCGACAAATTTGTTTTTTTCTGAGACCACGCATGACTTTGTACAGAATAGCCCGTTTTTGATCATTATTTTTTTTATTCTGTTGGAACTTCATATTGTAGTGCTTTTCACCTTTGAAATAAATAAGTTAATAAAATACAGAGCTTTTGTGTTTTTTTTTAAATACACCATTTAATTTATGTAAATTCTTTATTCGTTCTATGTAAATATTTTATTATCAGTACTCAATGTTTACTGTCAGATACATTAGAGAATACTAAAATTTTCTTTATAAAAGCTACACAAAGCTCTAGTAATGCAGTTGTTGTATTTTAACCGACCCTAAGGAAGCGATCTCTACACACATTTAATTTGTGTAATATAGGTACTTTCTTCAACATCCTTAAATCAGTGCTAAAAGGCAACAAAAACTCCACAAGTGAGGGAGAATTGGGTAATCAAGGTCTTTCCTTTTACACTTTAATAACATTTGTGGTTGTACTTTTCAACTATTTTTGAATTTTCTAATAAAAAACAATGCGGAAATGAAAATAAAAAAAATCTTTTTCAGTAAGAGAACTGAACAGATTGTCAAAATTTTGGCCAATATTATAATCAATAGAATCTTGACTTTAATTATATGGATTTTTAAGGACAATTTACTATAATATGTGTGATTAAATACGGCCTATGTTGCAAGCTGCAATCAAAGTTTTTTGTTTTCGTTAAAGATATGAAAGAGACACAAGAACACTAAGACTCGAATATGTGGATTGAACAAAATATAGATCCATGTTGCAATGGATGTCACAACGAAATCACTGCAACATTCGTGCAGTAAAAAGATGCAACAAATCTAAAAGTCTAAACTTTACTGTTATCATTTATACACTAAGTTAGGGTTTTGATAAGAAAAATAAAGTTCCTTAAAATTTTGATTCTACATATGTCCTTCTCAAGAATTAAAGTGTCATTACGCCAAATTTCAATGATATCAGTACAGTACAGTACGGTTTAGCCGCGAAAACTAAAAAACAGTCCGAATTACTTTCGAATTTATAATATTGTAAAATATGGATAATTAGGCTCGATGATCGTTTCACTTGCCTCTTCACTCCATCAAATTAATAAAAATAAACCGCCAATAATTAGAATACTTAAAAAATAATTAAAATGGGATGCCAATTAAAATCCGAGGACTAATAAAATCGTATTGGAATCGAACTAACGACTACTCTACTTCGTGAAATGCCTCGTGATAAAAGGTCTTCGAAAACACAATACCGCGTCTACCCTCCTTTGCGACAGACAGAGATGGATGTACCCAAGATATAGCCAGCTAGAAAGAGATAACGTCCAATTGGAATTAATTAATTATAATTAAGTTTTAAGTTGACGCGCCGGTTACGGGTACGCGTAGACTTTCGTTTACTTTGTATTTGTGTGAGTTAATAGTTTGTATGTATTTGTAGTTAGTATCGATTGAGACTATGGGCCAGAGATAATGAGCTGGGTAGGGCGGATTGTAATAAGTTTTTGAGGTCGATGTAGTTTAGAATGCTACCCGACTAGACATAACAGTCGCCACTCGCAACTAACTCTGTAAGCCGACCCACTGATTCTCAATTTGGTCGGATAATATTTTTTGTGGGGTTTAAAAATATTAGTTTCATATCATTATAAGCAGTTTATTACGACACTGTAATTAGTTTTGATTGATTAATAATCCATAATTATAAAAATAATATAATTATCTCTCAGTATGAGTAATGAAAAAAGAAACCTTCATTATAATTATCGAAGATAATTTGAAAGAAACGATGGCGATGTGTGCAATCTTAAGTTATTTATAAATATCATACCAAGAAACTAGCCATACGCTGAAAAAAAATTCGTTCTGAAAATTACATATCAAATGATAAGACTCATACCGCTAACTAATTAGTAACAATGTGTAACCATCTATACCTACAATATCTTTAAATAAATAAAATAAATAAATATTCGGATGTCTTACACGCAACACCATTTAGTTCCTTGCAGAGCTTGTATTATGGGTACTAAACAACTCATATAAATACATAAACATACATTTTTTGTGTAAATACATACACATTATACATAGAAAATACCCAGACTCTGAAACAAATATTTGTGGATCACAAAAACATTTAGAAAGACCCAAGAAACGAACCTTAGACTTCTTGGTCAGCAGCCGCTCACACTAACCACTAGACCAACAAGGCAGTCATAATAATAAACTCGAGTAATGTTTCTGAGAAATCAAACTATATTATGCTATTGAAGGAGGAAAATATCTATTTACGCCCACATCTTTTAACATCGCAGTATTCTCACCGTGAAGGTTTGCAGATTTGTACGCGACCGAATTATTGCTTCCCGTTAACAGACACCGCGACATTGAATAAAGTTCGAACCCAAGTAAATATCATGTTTCCATTTAAAGCGATAATTTGCGTAATTAGTAATATAGATACAATTTAATACAGATACAAATTACGTCAGATACTTCCCAATCGTCAACATATTCTATACTAGCTTTCTATCGCTGCTCCGCCCGCGAGTATGTCTTTTTTTGCGGTAAAGAGAGGCCTGTATCCTAACTTAAGAAATAAAGTATGTATATTCATGCTGAATTTCATTGAAATCGATGCGATTGTTTAGCCGTGAACGTGTAACAGACAGATAGACAGACACACTAAGTTACCTTTTAAACATATTCATAATAATATTCATGGTTGCCTGTAAGAGATTGCCTTCGGGCGATAAGGCCGCCACTTATACCTTCTGGTTTAAATATCGTTGCAATTGATCTAGTGTACAATAAAGCGAAATATTATTATTGTATTCAGTCTAAAACTGCCTCGTTGGTCTAGTGGTTAGCGTATGCGACTGCTAATCAGGAGGTCTCGAGTTCAAATCCCGGGTCGGGACAAAAAGTGTTTTTGGGTTTTTCTTAGGAAATTCCTAATAGCAGTCTGGAGTTTAGAAGTTTGGCGGTGAATTACGCCCGTGCCTCGGAGAGCACGTAAAGCCGTCGGTCCCGGTTGTCATGAACATCTATGGCAATCGTTATTGGGAAGTCAGTGCCCTCAAATATACTGAAATTCTGAACTGACTGAACTGAAATTCAGGTAAAACACGCACAGAAAAAAAAAAAAAAAAAAAAAAAAAAAAAAAAGGTAAAACCCGTTGAACTAGGAGCCGACCCCAAATAAACTTGGGAATAAAGGCTCGGAAACGAATGTATTCAGTCTAAAACAAACATTCTTAATTCGAATCGAAACAACAAAGCAGAGCATCACGAACAAAACAAAAGCGTAACGAGAGGTTGCAACGCAAGGTTATCGGCCATTGTTATTAAGCCCTGCATGTCTCTAGTCCAGTTTCTCATCCAAAATCGATACCACCCGAGGGGTGCGCCCCTGTTGTTATATCTAGAGACGGACCGCTCTAATTCGTATCGCACGTATGGCGATCTTTCTCCGCATACAACCTAGGTGTTGAATGTACACTTACTTAACCTCAAATATGTAGACTGTAAATCTATATTTTGAACTTGAAATTCATAAAGGACTGAACTATATTTTTAGCTAAAGAAAATACTTTATTTAAATTAGAAGGCAATGAATTACTGCACTTTATTGAAAAATAGTGGATAATAGTCAAGAGTTGCATGCATTTTTTTTTTTTTTTTTAAAAAGACAACTCCCGCATTAGGAATATAAATTCCTGTGTCGCGGGGGACTTTACAAACATACATGAAACGGACACAAAGAACACCCAGACTCAGAACAACAAATTGTGAATCACACAAAGTGTTATCCCACGTGGGATTTGAACCCACGACACTTGGCGCAGTAGGAAGCGGCGTGGCGACTGCTTAAACCACTAGGCCAACCGTGCAATATATTGTCCATGCCAATAAAATAATTTAAATTCGACAGAAACTGTTTGTTACCTTTTCATAACTTAACTACTGCAGCGATGTCATTGAAATTCGTCATTTACTTTGATTCTTGAGAAAGATATAGGCTATTTTTAACGTAATAACAGCTTCTTGAAAGTTTCAGTTGAAAGTTATTTTCTCATTAATTTAACACGATAGTTGATTTATAAAAATTAAACCCAAAATTCGACGCGAAACTTAATCGTAAGTCCGACAAATATATCTAAGAAATCTTCTAGAAGATAGAATTGAGAATCTCGTGCTGCTGATCGAAGAGACAAAGGAACTACCAGCCAATGTGCACTGCTGACCTTTTGATTTAATTTGAATCGAGAAAGTTCGCTGTTATAATCGATTCGTTTGTCTAGACAGTTTGTAGTAACTAATGTTTACTTTTTATTTAGTTCCATTCTTAGTTTCTACTAATGAAGGTAAAATGTTTGAGTTTTTGAGTTTGAGTTAGGTATTGAAGTCAATTGGTTCAGTAAATTTTCCAAAGATATAATAATTCTCACTATTTTAATAGTCAGTAAGCTACTTTTTTTATATTTAAACCTCCCAAAAACCCAAGGTGACTCTACTCTGCCTGATGGAATAATAATAATATAATATTTGGATTTATCTCACGAGATTGTCGATATGTGGATTCGGCGATAGTTGTTTCTGTTCATGGTTTGATAGCCAAGAGCCTCGACCAATACCTTAAGAGGCTCACGTTAGATGGCTGGATCAAGGGTCTGATGCAGAAGGTAGTCCTTAACACGGCACGTATAGTGAAGGTATAGGTTCCTGTCTTTGGACTTTCCAGACCACCGGTTTTATGGTCCCAGTACCCGTAGTCGGTGGTCTACTATTTTTTATATTTTTAAATTACATATAAATTACAAATGTAAATATTATCTAATAAAGAGAATATTAATAATAAAAGCTTTATTCATTCCATACAAAATCATTACATAATTACATGTCTGTATAAATTATATTATTACATTGTATTTGTTATTATTGTATGTATTTTTAAATTATATTTTATTACAATATAATTACTTTTTTTTGTTGTATGGACCCCTGTTGTTGGATAAAAGCCTGCCTGATGGAAAGCATGAGTAAAGTCCAGGAGAAGGGGTCACGATCATTGTGAGTACAAAACAATCAACGTGGTGACCTATTGTGGCTTATTGATATGCTTCTGCATCATTGGGCCTCCTATCTCACACTTACCAAGGAAAAACGACCACACGAATGCAGTCCGTGTGGTGATGGATTAAGAATACAGAGTGTCGCCACCCCTATTTATCCCGCGGGTGTCGTAAAAGGCGACTAAGGGATAAACTACGCAAGACAACATCAATGCAAAGAGAAGGCAAACTTGAAACAAACCTTTACCAACCCGTCTGGCCAGCGTGGTATAGTAGGCCAAAACCTCCTTTCAAAGCCTATGTCCAGAAGTGGACTGTTAAAGGCTGTCGATAATGATGATGATGATGAATGTAGTCGAGCAGGCTCGTGCTCAGCGTGGCTCTATATCATAGCAATGGCGTTTTAAGAAGTCTAAGTGATAGTATTTCAATAGTATATACTCGTATTTGTTAGAAGGACATTTCAGTCTATATAATTTTAATACCTTAATTATTAAATATATTTAAATTTTAATCAAATTACAACAATTAAAAAATTTCAAAAGAGAATGTGATTTATTTCTGTGAGAAGCAATGAGGTTACTACTAGTGTCAGTTTTGCTGATGACGATGATTATCAGATCTAAGTTGTCATTAGGAAGGAGATGAAGGCAGACGCACTCATCACCACTACACTATCACTACATTGTAAGTAAACAACTAGCAATAGCTTGACCTCTATCAGTGTCTAAATACCTATTCATCTATACTAATACTAAAGCTGAAAAGATTTCAAAAAAATATTTCAGTGTTAGATAGTCCATTTATCGAGAAAACCCATAGGCTAAAAATCATTACGCTAAGAAGACAAGAGATAAAAGAAGATACGATAAGAAGAAGAAGATAAGAGAGAAGGAGCGGAGCACCAATGAAGAATGTTATAAAATCGTTTTTTTTTTCCTTTTAAGAGTTTCATCTGCGTGCGCAGCGTAAAATCATGTATGACAAAAAAGTTCTAAAAAAAGTCCGCGACACCATATATCTATCTTTTAAAGTTGGCTCACAATAATCCGTATTACACTACGGGCAATAGAAGACGCAGACGACGCTGGGTGATTCAGCTAGTCAACAATAAATCCAAAAGAAAAACCTTTCGAGGCAGTATATCACTTACAGTCAACACTATCGGTATCAGTAAAACAATTCACATAATTAGTCCGAACCCCAGTTGTAACCAAAACATTGGTTTAAATGTCCGAGTTCTAGATAAAAGTGGAGTAAGTGGCACCCGGGGCGTCTAACGTTAACGCCAAGTAAATAAAATGGTAAAAAAAACTTGTAAAGTGCGGAGGGAAATGCAAAGGATTTGTAGAGGGTTCCCCGGCGGGCAAATTTCACCATTACGGGTTAGGAGCGTTAGCTTTCGTTAAGAAATACTTTTAAGATTTTGTTCAGAAGTTCTGATTTTAAAGAATTAAACTACTTAAAAATTAAAAGGTATGTTATCATTTCATAAAATATGCAATTTGTTTTTTTTAAAACTATATGGCGGGAATGGTATTTGTAAATGACATAAAAGTTGTGAGTATCGAGGCATCCTCTAATACTTTTTGGAGAAATAGGCCAATTAACTTGTTGTTTGGATTATGGTGTTTACAATTGTTTTTAATGTAATTACATCATGAATATTAAAAAAAAACATCCACACAATAGTTTACATTAATACTTTATTATTATAGTTTATACTTCAACAATCGTTGATTTTAAAAGTGACTACTATTTTTCTTCATCCATATTTTGTAAAAATCACACTCAAGTTTGATCTAAATCCGTTTTTAATAAACAGTAAAAAGAAAAAACAATGGTTAGAATCCTAATAATTTTAACACTGAAAACTCGTTGTGTAAACCTCCGTTAAGCTGTAAATTAAGTTGCGGTGCAGGCAGCCGGCCCGTCGGCAAAGCACATATTTGTTCGCACCCCGACGTTTTTGACATTCCTACCTCGCCTCAACTTTTCTTAGGGTTGTAACGCAAACTTGGCACCTGATCAGGGTTATCGAGACTAACTTTTGTAAGCATTTGAAGTTTTTTTAGATAGTATAATTAAATAGAGGGGACCTTTATAAGAAAGACTATTTAAATTTGCTGGTGGGTTGTTTTATTTTAGTTTTGATTGCGTTGGTTTTACATAATTTAACTCTAACTATTAAAGTTTCACGTTCTAAATTTTAGTGTTTGCGTACCTTATAAAATTTTCATCAGGATAATTTAGCCTCCCTAGTTAATTAAATGTTACTAAGCAGTAGTAAACCTTTCAGAAATCATAAGAAAAATTACTCCATTTCCATCAGTAAAAGGTTCACAAATGCCTTTTACTGAAAAAGAGTAATATCTAATACAAGGCATATATTATTATTGTGTTTATTTGAATAAATGTCAATTAAAGTTGAATTCAAATTAATCTAGCCGTTCTTGAGTAGGCAATTACAAAATTTACAATCACATACATATATTTTGTTTACAATGTTCATCTGCTAATTATATATAGGTCTGATGTCAAAGGCCTAGTTGTAAATTAATTAGAATATGACCAGAATTGATCTAACGGCTACATCTAGATTTACAACCTCAGAATATTACATGAATATCTTCACGACCCTATAACAGATAGTAAATGGATTGTTAACTAGTCACCATTTAGTATTACAAGGAAACAAGTTTTCACTTCGTAGTTAATTTACTTGTCTTTGTATAAACAGCCAACGTAAAAAGAAAAGTAAAAACATTTATAGTAGCTGCCATAAAAAGACATAAACACGAAACAAAGTTAACAACTCGAGCGGCAACCCTACTCGAGGCAATGAAAAGTCGGTTAAGCTAATGTTATCGAGAAATAAAAATGTATAATAAAATACAAACACGCGGAGCGAGGAAACAATTTGCCGCGGGAGACGTAAGATTTCATGCCTCCGACACCGATCGTGGCAAAGAAAAACGAACCGTATAACCACGTGATACGTCTAAAAATACAACAACTTTATTGAGTAGAAAATTCCTTAAATTTTCCTGGGATACGCACAGAGTTTTAGACCCTGGAATGGTACTGTTTAGGTGTATTTTAGCTCGAAAGGCTAATGCGGTAATTCAGGAAGAAAAGAGAGTTTTCCGGCTCGTCGGGGCGCCGTGACATTTGTGTTAAGCGGGGCCGAGGGAGCCCGCCATTCATAAAGGAATGAACCGGCGTGGTACTACTTGTTTCGAAGTAAACTTTTTGGATATACGCTTTGGTTGCACAAAAGTTTTGCTTTGTTACTCTTTTACTTTGACAGTGTAGCTTATTGTCAGTAGTCTATGTTTTATGTTAAGCCCTGTTTTATATAAAATAATATTTTAAACTTATAAGTGTTTTAGATATGGCAATACCAGTTTAATTTGCTGGTTGCCTGACCCATGTTAAATTTTGATTAAGATGATCATACCATTAATTTAAATACATCTCTACATATTATAAAATAAAGTCTGCCTGTCTGTTCGCGATAAACTCACAAACCACTGCACCGATTTAAATGAAATTTTGTACCCATATAGTTTAAAGTCTGAGAAAAGACATAGGCTTATATTCATATACTTATATATACTTTTTACCTCAATAACCGACGTAAATATATTCAAAATTTTAAATAAACGTTGATTATACCCGAGTAAACGTAGTGTAGGACGCCCACAGGCTAGGTGTAGTGAAATATCTTCAAACTATTCTGCAACTTATAAATTTCTAAAATATTATCAAAGCACTCCCGAGATCTTAAAACAAACGCAGTCCCTTTGATTATAAACATGTATATAATCAAAGTGCATTCCACATAACTAAACATTATATTTAAAATAATAATACAAAGATAGATTTAACACATACATTAAGTATTAAACCATTTCTAAGAAACTCTATACATATTAGCATCAAAAGCTCCCTTGTATCACTATATCTAAAGGCAGGTCGCACAATCTTAAAAAACGCCATTCAATAGTTAAGGAATTCCGAGTGAACGTATTTTTCTAATCCGCGCGCAAGGACACACTCACGGCGCCACCTGTTGAACGGGGTCACGTGACTTTTTTGCTCCAAGGACGCAATCCTCCTTCGTTCATTCACGGGCGGGCCGCCCCCCGCTCCTTACGCGGGGGTTAGGGGTTTTTTTGTTCCCCTACGTGAACTCCCGAGGGCTTTCACCTACGTGCATTTTCGAGGTCACGTCGGGAATGTTTTGAGGTTATGTTTTGAAGTGTTCCCGTGCGAGGGTACGTTCTCGTGTTCTCGTTTTAAAATTGGGTGAATCTTTCTTTTTACGATATTGAGGTAGGTAGTTGAGAGTATTGATTGTTTTTGATATAATATTATGTAACAGTTTTCTGTTAAATTTTACCGACATATTTTCTTATATATTTTGTAGAACTATGTCATGAATTTTTTCTAACATACATTTTCATAGATTAATGACAAAATTTAGTAGAGTCAGACCTAAGGTTAACTTAAACATCGTCTTGCCAAAATAATTATTTTAATTGTCTTTCTCGTATATTTTTGTAAAGTCGACCATTTTTAAATAGATATAAGAGCGACTTTACGAAACACTATAGAATTATTAGACTTAACCGGATTCTAATTAAACCCTGTCCCTGATAGTGCACCGTGGAGCTGTAGACTGCGTAATTTACATTAATCCAATAATTGCATGGAGGTTTCCTAGTTAGAAATTCAAATGAGATGATGTACAGCCAGGGTGGGTGGAGGGCCGGTCTTCGGGGAGACGTACGAGACGCTGGCGAACGCGACGGGTGGCACGCTGCGATTATTCGCGGGCGAAACATTGTACTGAATGTATGCAAACACATGCATTTGTTACTTCAATAGGACAAGTAAAATTAAAAATATAAAAAACCCTAGATTGATTAGACCGATTTTCATCAAACTAAGAATACTTCCGACTAATTCACCTTTCAAACAAAAAAATAAATTAAAATTGGTTCATCTGTTTGGGAGCTATGGTGCACAGCCAGACACACACACACAGACACGTCAAACTTATAACACCCCGTCAATTTTGCGTCGGGGGTTAAAAGTGACCTTATATTTTGAAGACCTTCATAAACTACAGAAAAGAAATCAAATTATTGTATTTCAACACTTTTCATTATCATCAGAAAAGCATGTTTTGAAATTAAATTATTAAAAGGAACTTAGCTCTTATAAAAGTGTCATATCCATTCCATTACTTTGGTTGTAACTCGCAAACAATGGTTCCCAAATAATTAGTTTTCCTCATAACCTTAGCAAGAACTACGAGTATTATCAGACGCAAGAATAAATCGATATTATAATCTAGTACAGTAATGTGTGATTGTGATTCAGAACTTGATTAATTAAATTGTTATGCTAATGTCAGTTGGGATTTTTGGTAGATATTACTACGTTACGGTTACGTCATCATACGATAATACCAAAAATTGAGTTAGGTACCTTATTAGTTACACGACTTTAACATGACTTTATAATCTATTGTATTCATAAGCAGAGTCGGCTAGGTAAAGCAAACAGAAAATGTATAGCAGAGGACGTCATTAGCTAAATTCAAAATCTGTTTAAATAAACTATAAAATATGTATTTAGAAACTTTTTTGTTTATTACTGTGTTTAGACTTTCGCGACTTTTATACATACCTACTCATATTTTGTTTCTTTGTTTGTTTAATATTTCTTTAATTTAAAACTAAAATTCAATTTACAGTAGTGACGAAAAATGTCACTTAAAAAGCAATCGTGGTAACTTGGCGAAATGTCAATGAGCGGAAGTATAGTTGTATATTAAATTGACATTCATTACAGTCATCAATCATTCAAATTATTTAAATAAGAATAAATTACAAAACACTGCGATTTATATTATTTTTTTATAAAAAAACATTCAATACAAAAATACATATATTATCTATACTTGTGCTTAAATTACTTAATTTTCTTAACATGAAGCAATTGTTTTTTACAGCACTAAAGAATTAAATAAAAAAAAACTAATACATAAATTTGTAGGGTAACGGTACCGATGAGTGACCGTCTAACCGAAACGCAAGGAACAGGGGCGGTTGGAATGAGCGGGCGGCGTCGACGCCTTAGTAATTTCCGAAATCGCTTGTCGACAATCAGAATAGTGCTGTGCTAGCTCGAGCCGAATCAGAATAATTAGTTCTCGATCTGCATCTAATTAATTTAACTGTAGGGCTACATATAGGTATATATTAGTCGTTATATGGAATTTTCAGTTTTTTCCAATATCTAAAGAAATTAGGATTAAAATTATCTATTTATACCATAGTTTTCTAATATTTTACGTTTCTACGTCTATGTTTCTACGTAACTGAGAGAGGAAGAAAAAATATTATTAGAAATGTTGATGTCCTCAGGAAATTAAGGTTTGACATTTAGATCACATTTTTGTGATGAATTAAGTAAAACCCTATAAATTTTAATTTCAGTGTTTTTATTGCTAGCAAAGTTATGTTACTTATGATTCTGTTTCATAATATGGAAAGTTACTGGACGTAAGTACATGGCGTGGAAACGAAAGGATGATTATTGTAGTACATTTCGAAATTAAATTATACATGTAATATTTATCTACTAACGTATTAATGAGTCAGCATGTTATTAGACATAAAATTGATTAGTAAAATTTTGAATAAAATCAAACACCATTAATATGAATTACATTGAATTGTTATCAGTTGATTTGTTATGTAATAAATAATAGCGACGTTCTATGAAAAATAAAAATCTGAAAAAAATCTTTTAAAAGTAGTTCACTTACTTCGATAGTTAATTTATATTCGTGTTCAATTACTTACAGTACAAGTTTTACAGTATAAGATATATATATGTACTGTACTGCTTCGAGAAAAGCAAAATTTTACTTCAGCGCATATACCATAATAAGACAAAAGACAATGACATAATAAAACAAACGAATTACGTAACAGTAGTAAGACAATCCTCAATGGCCGTATCGTGTTACGAAGTTTCTAAAGCTGACATACACGTTGTAAATCACGACATGATACAAGGATTCAAGCAGTACGCCGTCACTAGCCCAATCAGAAATATAATTAGATTGAGACCGGCGCCTAATTGTGATGGTCTCAAGTTCCGAGCCCCTAGGTGCGGGAGACTGCGGCGTGCGCCATAATCAATAGTTGACCTAACGTACCCGTCAAGGATTTCACTATACAAATATGATTAATATTTAATTATGGTCCATAACATTCTTCATACTAATGGCTCTTGGAGAAAAGCAGAGGCTTAAGTATTTGATGGTAGTTCTTCTAATTCCACTTAATGTTTAAAAAAGTATTGATATAATAATGTATACCGCGAAATGAACCTTGCGAGGTATGATGCTTAATGGTTATTTACAAAGGAGTTGAAATTTTAAACGATCTTTTCAAGTTATATTCTATTTAATAAATTAAGTTAAGAATTCTTGTGCAATGAATACACCATGGAAAAAATCCTAAGCGCAGTCAACAATGTGAATTGAAAATCATTAAAATTAATTGATTATGATTATTAATATTAATTATTCTATTGTACAGATTCGATATACCCATCTGGGCACTTTTACGCTCTACTTACGATGTTAGAAGTTTAAAATACAATGCAATAAGTTCCCATAAGCGTCTCGCCGTTAAATAAAATACGCGGGTCGAGGAACCGATAACTGTACATTCAACCGCTAATCACCCCATGAATTCCGCAGAAACCTACGGACAGTCCGTCATAATTTCCAACTTCAAAAGTAATACCATCAACTCGGTGTTAACTTAATTTGACTCACTTTAACAAGTCCAATTAAAGGAATTTGTGTTTCTCTTATCTTCAATATAACATTGAGCATAATTTCAAATTATATTTCAAACTTTCCGATAATGAAGGGTGGATGGGAGCGGGTTGGGGTGGTCGCGGGGCGCGGGGGAGCGGCACTTCGCTTATTTCATTAGTTACATAAATTCTCCTATTGAGGATGGCTGGCAGAAAGGGGACGGTTTACCCTTATTACGAGAGTCTCCTTATCAATACAATTATTAATATAATAATATTATTATTGTAATAATTTGGGAGCCGAGTGGAAAGAGGAGTCGTAGCTTAACTTCGCCAGCAATAAAGGGTGGTGAGAGATAATGGAATGGAAAACAGTTTGAAGTTTTATTGGAAAATTGGTACCGGCTAATTGGCAGCATTATCGATCTGTTGGCGACTCAAGGAGTTTGAGTAAATAACATTTTTAACGAAAACGTTTCGGTTATTGGCGAACGTTTAAAGTCAAAATTTTGAACTCTAACTCCGTTAACGGAGTGTAATCAAAGAAGTTTTTAATAGAGGGCACTCTTTAAAGTGCTTCAAGATTTGTTTCTTAATACAATTTAAAGTCTTTGATAAGCAATTTCGGTAACTGTGGTTACTATATAATGTAATTAAAATAATATTTTCATAATCAAATTAAACTAGGTACTGAATAAGATAAATCATAGTAAGCCGGTCAAATGCTCTGCAAGCAAGATCTTGCGGTGTTTTCTTAATACTAAATCAAAACATTAATTTTAAACGTTGAGATATGATATTATCGACCTCACCTACCGAAACCTCTCATATATAGAAATTGAAACTAGGTTGGGGTTAATCCCGACCCCTGAGATCCACAAGTATAGCCATAATTCCTTAGGGCCACGTCTCATTATAACACTAATACAAGACTCATCCCGAAGTTACGGTGAATACATTAAAGGGTTCAATCCTTACTGATGAGACATCGGTCGGGTGGGAGGGCACTCCGCCCGGTGGGGGCGCTTCGGGCACTGGCCTGGCTGAGGGGGAAATAAGGCAGGCATTATAGGAGATAGCGTTCATTTACATTGTCCAATAACTCCAAGTAGTGTCCGAGCGAATATTAGTTTATGGCATGCGGTGCTCCCAACAATATGTATGTATCAATTTTATATATACCATCACTCTATACTTACATTACAATATTTAAAAGTTGATCTGACCGAAATAATTCGCTCTGTAATTAATTCGATTTGGTTTTAATTAACGAGACGCCAATTTCAATAAAAAATTGAACTCTCTAAAGGATTTCTGATTAGAAAATACGACCAGTAAAAATTAAAACGAATTTATAAACCATTATTTAAGCGTTCCCTTTTAGATTTTCTTTGGTAGAACGGTAAAGTAGAATATTATATTTCGGTACTATAGTCATAAGTTTTAAGCTTGACACTCTTCAGAAACGCATGTTTGATAATTATGAGATTGGAGTCTTGCCTAGCTCAAACATAGTAAAGCAAGACTACACGCATGGTCCGAAATATACGACATTACTATCGGAGAGTGGCATGCGGAGGAAGTGCCCCCACGTTGTACGGCACACACAAATACACAGAATCAAGATGCATGCATAAACGTACACACGCGTGTATATGTGTGCACAAGGGGTCTTCTCTCACACCAATACAAAGGCTAGGCTTTATTCTCATTCGGTAAACGGAGATGCACTACCCTAATTATTGAGAGGAAGCAATCCGTTCGAATAGTACTGTTGACGTAGGTTTGCTACAAATAATAATTGTTTTGCGGTTTACTTGAAGACGATTCTACGAGTAACGTTGGAAAGTATTATCTTAGCAAAAGTTTAAGTAACATTATATTCCTTATAAACCTGTTTAATAGAAACATAAATAGTAGAGCTAATTTTAAATTTTTTACAGTCTTTAGTCCGGTTTGTATTTGCTGTTAGTTAATATAACAATAACGTTTAGGGATATATATATGAATATGTATAATATATATATTTAATCCTTACTAGCTTTTCTATTTTGATTTTTACTAATATTATAAATGCGATAGTAACTCTGTCTGTCTATCTGTGTCCGTCTGACGCACTTTCACGCCAAAACTATTAAAACGATTTTAATGAAATGTGGTATACAAACAGCCTCAGAAAGAACTTATGCTATTTAAATTCATAATTATAAAATGTTCATAAAGTTCTCAATCGAGTTCTTTTAAACACTTTTTCGGATAAATTTAATTGAATATTTCGGCCATCTTATACACAAGATCATCTTGTCCTAAACTAAGCAGAGCTTGTACTATGTGTAATAGGCAACTGTAATAGACTGTTGTAATTTTTTTTTTTGAATGCATCTACATAGAAAACAGCAGAACTCAGAAACAAATATTTGCAGGTTATACAAACATTTTGCTCCGACCCGGGAATCGAACCAGAGACCTCTTGATCAGCAGCCGCATACGCTAACCAATAAACCAACAAGGCAGTCAATGATTTTACGATCCTGTATTATGAGTTTCCAACTAAGAGAAGGTCCTACAGACTTTCGAATTGTGCAAAATATCCTTGTTAGCTGACTTGTATAAGTACATTATACATACATACATTATAGTGACTGGATAATGTTACGATCTGTTGTATCTACGAATTAATTAAGCTTCTACAAAAAGTTTCTGTGAATATCGTAACATGTTATTTTCTTCATTTTCTGAAAATGTTTAGTTTTAAAATCCCTATGTAGTTATGTGTATCTATTGCTGATTAAGATTGGTTTGGATATACTTTTATACTGTTTTCTTTTCAGGAAGTAGTTATAGTTGTCGAAATGACTATTCTCTGTTTTATATAAAAACATGAGTAGAATCCAAGGATAGTGGTCACCAAGTCTCCATCTTCAATCCGAAGGTGGAGAATACAGGTATGGTGACCCACACTATGGCGGCCAAGTGAGATGCATTTTTCTTCCCACTTAAATTCACCGGGATCTTAATGGGATTGAAACCAGGTTTTAACTTCTCGGTCCAGGTATTAAGAGCCGAAAGGTTGAGTTCGAGGGCATTTCGTGACTCTTTTAGTAGATTAGATTAGATTAGAGTAAACTTTATTGTACACCAGTTAATACAGTTTACATACAAGAATACATCATTATACTGACCATGTACATTTGGCATTTAGTATAGCATTTTACAAAAAAAAAAAAAACGTCATATTCTTTTTTTTTTATCTAATTGATGTCGTGTGGTTGTAACTAAGAGAACAGCACAGTAGCCTATTTCAATTGTTTGAAATTAACCAAAAGGAAGCTAGGAAGGAAGGAAGGATATATCTCGGAGATTCATCCAAAACACGAAAGCTAACGATGCTATATCTTCGATCATAATTCCATATTCGGACGTCGTCTAAACATAAATTCATACGTGGTCGCACGCACGCATCGTACCGTCAAATAAACTGGCAGTTTAATCAAAGCCATTAGACAAGTGAGCCAAGCACCTAAGACCAGTATAAAGCGACCCGTCGCCGCCGTCTCGCTGCCCCTCCTTGACTGGTAACAGTTGATGCCGGAGGGGGTGAGGAGCTCTATCGTTACTGGTGGGTGGTGTAGCTGATGCCTTTAACGCCTTGCTGGCTGTTGACCAACGCCAGGAGGCGGGTGGCCATGCGTTCTTAATAAAGATGGCGGAAACATGCTAGTTTTGGTAGTGCAAGGTTGTTGGTTGGTTGGGAAGACTGCTTATGTGGCTTAACCGGAACATGAAGGCTTATGTCATGTGTGGAAATTTTCTCAATAAAAACTAATTTTTTTAAAAGACTAGTAGAATAAAAAGTAAGAAGCAAGTAGAATAAAAAGTAAGGTTTGTCTAGCGAGAGTTTTAATGACGCACTCTCATTTTACATATAAGACCTGCAACTGCATTGCCTAATCGCTCATAATTTTATTAATATATTTGACATGAACGTAAAAATAAAAGCTTAAATATATGCTATGAGCATTAAATCTTGAAGTGTGCAAAATACTTTTCAATTCAATACTCGCATGAATTCCTGATCATACTTAAAAATAAAGGTAGTGACACACAAGCGATACTCTACTCGTAATACAGTATTTATCAAACAGGACACAACATACATTATAGTGGCCAATACAACTACAGTATAATGAGAGTCCGAGCTATATAACTCATCTCCCGGGCTTCCATTTAAATTATTCAGGGGAGGGTAATCTTATTACATTTACATATTAATCAACGGATTTTAATTATACCTCCCCCCCTTCTAGGTTGATAATTTGCTTTCAAAATGCGACTTGCCTTGATTGGAGGCGTGTCTGTGTGGGTGACGGTAACGTTCGTTAAATAGTTTGTTTGTGGTTTATAATTTTGTAAGAGAATACATGTATGTGTGTGTGTTACTTACAGTTGACGTGTGTGAGCTGTACTTTACCTGAAACATAAGAAGAAAGAAATAAGATTACAAATTACAACTAAAATTACATATACAGGGTGAATTTTTGAGACGGGACAGTAAGGGTAGGCACCCTAACCGTTATAGTTACAGGAAAACGCTTATAGGAGACTATCAATATTTTTTTAAGATATTCTGAACTGCATTTACAGATTTTGGAAAAAATGTACAGCCAGCAAGAAAATGGTCATTTTTAACAAAAACTTTTTTTGATGCCAATCGATCCTGTCGCTTATAAGGATCAAAAGTCTCTACTGGACCAACTGAGGTTTGAGTACTAGAAATGTCAGAAATCGCAAAAAACTTTTCCCATACATTTGTACGGAAATAAATCATTTTATTATGTATTTTAGACACAGACAAACATAACTTACATTTAGATGATCACCGCCGTTTTCACGTATACATAAGTTCATACTGAGCTAGTAGCAGCCGATAATTTTCTTGAATAGATATCATTTAAAATACTTGTTAGTGCATCTTTCAGCTCCTGAATACTGTTGTATTTTTTTTGTAGACTTTGTTTTTAGGTAGCCCCACGGAAAAATAACGAGAGGCTTTACCATGTGTACCTAACCACTGTGACCCGAACTGCCTATTCCAACTGGAATACGCTGCTGTTGTGTGGCGGAGCGCCATCTTGCTGAAAATAAACTTTTTGCAATTCTGACAGGAGCCATTTATCCAACTGGTTTTGGAGGCAGAATTAAGAGTACCTTCATAAAATTCCACCATTACCACTCGATACTTGTCGCAGTGGATAATACTTGGCGTACCACACCATTGCAGATTCAGTGTTCCTATTATTTACAAAATCCTCTTAATACAAAAGATGCATTAACAAGGATTTTAAATGATATCTATCCAAGAAAATTATCGGCTGCTACTAGTTCAGTACAAAAATGAATGTACTTATGTATTCATTAAAACGGCCGTCGTTTACAGCAATTTATTTCGTAGATCATCTAAATGTAAGATATGTTTGTCCGTGTCTAAAATACATATTATAATGATTTATTTCCGTACAAATGTATGGGAAAAGTTTTTTGCGATTTCTGACATTTCTAGTACTCAAACCTCAGTCGGTCCAGTAGAGACTTTTGATCCTTATAAGGAACAGGATCTATTGGCATCAAAAAAAGTTTTTGTTTAAAATGACCATTTTCTTGCTGGCTGTACATTTTTTCCAAAAGCTGTAAATGCAGTTCAGAATATCTTTTAAAAATATGTATAGTCTTCTTAAAGCGTTTTCCTGTAACTATAACGGTTAAGGTACCTGCCCTTACTGTCCCGTCTCAAAAATTCACCCTGTATATTATATTACAAGATATTAGTAGAGTCTTCGTTTCAATTACCAGCCAGCTCACGTGTTTTATTCCTACTATGACCGTGGGTTCTTTAATCGGGGCGTGAAAAAACATCTCCCTAATCGCCATACTGCCTGCATTTGCAGTAAGTGTGATGGCCCCCACTATTGAATTCTTTGAATTCTTTTCATCAGGCAGAGAAGAGGCACGAAACGTGAAATAAAACAAATACCTAAAACCAATCGAAATACTCCTTGACAGCTGTTAATAAAGCTACAATTGAAACAGAAATGCCAAAGATGTCAGAAAAAAATGTAACATATCGATATCCTTAATTGAACTCATCTAAAACAATTGTCACTTGATACTTTAGCAGGGGCATGAGTACACTCCACCAAGTTCAGTATAAAATAAGTAAATATGTAAGTAAACAGAAAAATAAGGAATGGTGCACACGAGTTTAATCAGCATACTCATTTGTTTGACGACGCTGGCAACGCATTAATGTCTGCAAGTCGGACGCGCTGGGCGGAGCCGTGCACTCGTAAACCATTGAAGAAATATTATAAAGCTACCAGTGTACCCCGGGGGCAGCAATTAATAAGTATGTTAATACCGTCGGGAATGAAGAAAGCAGTATTTATATACACTCAATATTATACTACTAGTATGCTGAGTGCGTCCGCAGGTGTGGACGTGGGTTTAGCCAGGATGTAAAAAAAATATATGGCACTTATTTACGAACAATTATTTCAATTGTTTCGGTTTATAAAATTTATCATTTACGTAAAGCAAATTAATAAGTTTCACGCTAAGTAAAAACTTTATATCAAGGGAAAAAGAAAGAAAATGGAGAATATACGAACTCATTTTACTAAAAATGTGTGTTGTATCATTATTTTACGTGTTTTTATACCTACGTTTAACCTGTGTTGATACTTTTATTTTCATAGGCCTGCTCACTACCATAATTATTTTTTTCTCCTACATATTTACAATTGTCTATTATGTCAATTGTCTACGTAAACCTATTTTATTTATCAAACTTCGAAGAAATCTAGTTTCAAATATTCTTAAGGTTCCTTATTAAACTATTTAACATTAATATATTTACTAAAACTCGGACAGATACTACTAGGTATTAAAATGTTTATACCAATACTAATCTAATTAAAAACATAAACTCGTATCGTAAAATAAATGATCTTAATTATATTTTTAATGTTAGGAGTCATTTAATTGTTAAATTTTCCAAACGCCTTTAGTACTTGCTATGCAGATTAATTTATTGCGAGAAAAAGATAAATAAAGTCTTGTAACCAACTAGTTGATGTAATGACAGGGTGTTATAAAATTCTAATCAGTGATTCAAAATTACGAAGTTTCCTCAGTAAAATGGTTTTAATTTTTTTCTGATTGCCTCCATTGTCTGCGTTGTTGCTGACTTTATCTTTCAACCCTTTTAACATTTTTTACCATACTTTGTATAACTTTTTGGGTTAGTTAGTATCTAGACGTTTATTTTAACAAATTGAATTTGTAATGAAAATGACTTTGTATTCTTTTGGTATTGATTTATTTTTCAAAGAGTTTTTACGTAATTTGAAATTTTGTTAAAGAACAAAAAAAAAGGGTTTCGACAAATGTTTTTAATTATAGATTTAAGAAGGAGTTAAAAAGCCCCTTCGTTTTCTTTTGCTTGATGAAATTTATTCAAATTTTATTCTGTAAAACCGGTTATAAAGGTTTTTTAACTGGCGTGCCGTTTCAGTCTCACATTGGTTCTAAATGATTTGTTAAAACATATTTATATCGTGGCGTGTCATGCTGATATACATTTTCTTATTCATATAAAATTAAAAATAATTTATGATCAAGTGCGGTGAGAAATATGTCAATATCTCGATATTCCTTCGTAATTACTGAAGAGTTAGTGCAATTTGCACATACCATTTATGATAAGCTTCTAGTTTAACACCACATAAACACAAGTTTATGCACTTATTAATGGAAAATTGATAGGTGTGTATTTTAAAACAGAGAGAAAACATATCTAAGATTTATGATTTAAAAGAACCATATAACCAAGAATATATTGTCAGAGAAATAGGAGGTATTTAAGATGCATTTTGCTAATGAAATGTGAATATTAATTTGATTAACAAGCTTAGTCCTGTATTGTTATTGTGATTTTACAACAACGAACGCATACAACGTCGGGAGTCGAAGCTTGTTGTCCTTATGTCATCAACTTTCTGATAGTGAAAGTCCTGTCAAATTCGGTCCAGCTGTTCCTGAGATTAACCGTAACAAATAGACATAAGACAGACATTTTTTTTAAAACTTGAGGTAGTAGAGCCACGCTGATTTCAGCACGAATGGGCCGGCTCGACCCGGCCAGTACTACCCTCACACAGAAGACCATCCTAATAATGACAGCATTCTTGCTGTCGTATTTCGTTGGTGAGTGTGAGACCGGAGGCCCAATCATTCTGCATCATTCTCCCGCCCTTTGAAGGCCGGGAGAATGATGCAGAATAATCTAACCAGGCTGCCATGGTAGGGGTCACCATGCTACATTGCCTACCCTCACAATAAGCATGGTGACCCCTACTCCTGGATTCTACTCATGCTTTCCATCAGGCAGAGTAGAGTCACTTTGGTAGGCTTAAATATTAAAAAAAAAAAATAGTGTAAGTATCGATATATCTTTCAAATGTAGTTAAAAATTGATAATTTGATATAACATAATAATGTTATTGTATTCATTTGTATGTATGTATAGATATGTGTAATATAGCTGTATACGAGTAAATTTAACAAGTATTGTATACAAATGTATAACTGCCTCCTTGGTCTAGTGGATAGCGATAGCGACTGCCAATCAAATCAGTCGGGGTTCAAATCCCGGGTCGGACCAAAAAGTGTTTTTGGGGGCTTTTTAGCAAATTCCTGATAGCAGCCCGGAGTTTGGAAGTTTGGCAGTGATTCACGCCGGTGCCTTGGAGAGCACATAAAGCCATCGGTCCCGGTTGACATGAACATCTATGGTAATTGTTATTAAGAAGTCAGTGCCCTCAAATTTACTGACAACTAGTTCAACCATCTAACTTCAGTTCTCCCTTAGGGTTGTGGAGGTCTAATGCCAGTAGCTCCGTGCAAAAACTGATATTCAGGTTAAACCGGTTGAACTAGTAGCCGACCCCAAATAATATTTGGAATATGTGCTAGGAAAAAGAAGATGAGTAAATATATTTTCTAAGATAGCCGCAACCAACTTTGCACAATTTAAGAGCAATGTTTGAGTCTAGTACTTGAAACCGATAGGATGATGATGATAACTTCCATGCTGATTTCTGATTAAGTTTGAGCATCTGAGTTTCGAACGTGTGCTCTCGCGTAGCTTACGTACCCTATTTTGGCACTGAATGAGCATGTACAGTGGGGATCAGTAAGCACACCATCCACGTAATTGTATTTTGTATATCGATATCTATACTAATATTATAAAGAAGTAAAGTTTGTGTATTTGTTAAATTGTAAGGGGTAATCTCGGGATCTACTGAACCGATTTTAAAAATTCTTTCACCGATAGAAAGTCACATTATTGCTGAGTGTCATAGGTTATATAAAGATCCGAAAAATATAAAGGCTTTAACGTGGTAGTCCGTCTTGCAAAGTGAATCGGAGAAAAAACGTTCGAATGAAAGCGTTTCTTACGAACGCTGCCTTAACTATGAAAGATATTTTTTTGAGTTCTAGAGAAAAGATTTGGAGCCTGAAAATGCCTACAAAAAAGTCAACGACAGCATATGTCCAACTTTTATATTTAAGTTATGCCCAACGAAGTGGGCACGGGTCAGCTCGTACAGTATAAATATATACTCTTAATGAGGTCTTGTTTTAATAATCAAGAGGAAAGCCATCAGATTGATGGTAAGATTATTATTCAAATTAGGGGAAGTTGGGCCTACGTGGACCTCTCAATACCAATATCGTAGGTCAATAAGACTGTTATGTTGTCTTAATGCCACAGGGGTAGGCTGCAATGAAACCAAGTGAATTTGTGGCGTAAATATCAATATTCTTTAAGTATTATTATTTAAAGTAGGTAGTATCTTTGATTGGGCTTCTAAAAGTGTCCAGTACTGTAAGAGACATGTAAAAATATTTTATCCATACAAATCTTCTATACAAATAAATACAATTTGAGTATCTGTTTGTAATATTAAAATAACTGCTTTTTACTAAATGCAAATGTATGTATCTATACATATGCCAAAATATATTTTTTACAATTTTTGTCTGTCTGTCTGTTTGTTCCGGGTAATCTTTGGGACAGCTGGACCGATTTCGACAGGACTTTCACTGGCAGATAGCTGATGATATAAGGAGTAACTTAGCCTACTTTTTTTAGACTAGCTTCACCCCGCGGCGTTGCCCGTGGTTACAACAACAAACGCGGGTAACACCGCGGGGCTCAGCTAATAAATAATAAAATATTTTGTATCCAACAGGATAATCTGTTACATTGTTTGTGATGTGTTCTGTTACATTCTCTATACTCATGTTTTTAATTCGTTCGTGGTACGGGTAGAGTTAACCCGTAACCATAAGATGTATAATCCGTTAAAAAAATCATAAACTTAATAAATAACTTGATTGCGAATAAGTTTACTATAAAAAAAAATCGCGAAAGTTTAAAACCAGTTGGTGTATTTTAGTTTATATGTGAGGAATTTAAAGAGCACTATATATTAATACAAATCATAGCATATGTGTTAACTTATATGTATACTCTTTCTGTCTGTCGCGCTTTTACGCCAAAACTATTGAACTAACATAACCGACCAACAAGCGGACGGAGCCGGGCGAAGGTTAGTTAACAATAAATTCATCACTCCATCCACTTTTTTTTCTATTCACGCAAAAAACGAGTCACGAGTCTTAATTTCCCATGTGATGAAATATCATCCACTCAGCTTGTTGTCCGATTCCCCCTAGCTTCCTTCAAACACAATCCCCATAATGGCGACTCGGCCTTATTAAACGCTTGGATCATGCGAGGAAGATAAATGCATCTCGAAATTAATTAATAAAATTGCATTTATAAGTGTTGTCTGATATGGCCAACTGAAAAAGAAAAAACAAAAATTTTGGATCCTTGATTGGCCAGCCATTTTATTTCCTTGGCTAATGAAGTTAATATTCATGTTTTTACTTTTAATTGTGATTAACGTACATTATTTTGAAAAGGCATGATGTGTTCAACACTTTCTGCAAATTTTACAAAATCTCAATTTAAGGGATTCTTTCATGGATGTACATATAATTTTTTTAAACTATGTACAGAAATGTAATGCGTTCTTGTTATTATTTATTTCAATGAATATTCGAAGACTTTATAAAAAGTAGCACAATATTATATTGCTAATGCCTGTAAATGGTTTTTAAACTTATTTTTTCACTTCATGAAATATTTTTTTACTGTTTTATTTCCACACAAGTGCGCGTGTCGTAATTTGTTATGCTAAGGTGTAAGATGACATAGGTACCTATGAGATTTTTTATTATATTGATTTTTTTGTTAAAAGGCGTCAAATAGAAACAAAACCGCCGAATACAGTCTTATAGATTCATTTCAGCATTGTCAGAGTTGTTTATCTAGGCTCATTCATTCATTATTCTAAATATAAAGTTATATTTAATGAGTCGAATTAACCCAAAAATTTTAATATGTCATAGTACCGTATTATCTGTATTCACAATGACTATTATAACTACTTTTAGAGAGTCAGGCAAAAAAACAGCTTTCAATAGTTTCACAGAAAACAAGAATAATGAGCCACTTTGGAAGTAAGTATTACTGTGATCTAAACACGTAACGTAACGGGACTAGATGATGTTGTGTGTCAAATGTCCAAAATATTTATTTATTATTTATTATTTATTATTATTATTTTTCAATTATATAAATATATAAACAAGTTAAAATCGTATAACAAGTGCGATAAATCTTTGATTCAACATAAATTGTGAGAATCATTAAACAAATCGCAATAACGAACTAAAGCATTTAAAAAAAACATAGGTGAGTGACGTTTGAAATGAGCAAGTGTCGCGACACTATTAAACAACCTTAATCTCCATTTTTACGAGTGCCCTAGAGAAAAAGCGACCAGTTTATAACTGTAGCACTAAAATATTCGCGTAATGTATCGTTAATCGCGCATTTAATTAAACAAAGAGTGAGTATTTTGCAGACGCACGCGAGCTCGTATCGCCACTTTGCATATTGATTAGAATCGGCGATCGCGAGCTGCGTAGGTTACTGCTACCGGTTGCCAGTTGTCGATACGCGACCGTGCTAATCTTGTGAGAATTTGTGGTGTAAAGGCAGGGAGCTAATCTCTATATATCTGATGTAAATTCTAAAGGACAAAAAAGTTTTATAAATTACAAAATTTGAAATTAATTTTTAAAAGTGAGGGAAAGGTCCACATATTTTCTTAAGTTTTAATTCCCTGTGTGAGATTAAGCATCATTTGGTAGCACCCTGTAATTAAGAGAGTCGCTAATACATTTTCTTTGGTTTTACAAAATGTTTTTACTATTGAAAATACTCAAATAACGAATTACACGTGGCATTTCGAAGTCACACAATGAAAAATAACAATTACTGCTAATATTTTAGAAATAATATACAAAATATGTAGTAGTAGTAACTACATGCTTAAACGCTTTACAAATTAAATTTTAAAGTAATGATTCTTTGATAGCACTAATATCTCATTTATTGCAACACTTATTAAATCAATTACGTTTCAAAATATATCCTTCTTTTTTAAATCAACAATCAAGGTAAAATTTCCCTATCATCACTAGATATCAAATACACGTTAATAGATTTACAATGATTATAAAAGCTTAATTTAATATCAATATGAAACTTAATGAAACCTATCGGTGGGAGAGGCAGTCTTAGATGCTATGCCTAGAGACTCAACGCTAAGATTGCACTGAATGTCGTTTCTAGAGAACCTTGTTGTCTTCAAAGGTAGGTAGTAGTAGGTCTTAGTAGGAAATTCTAAATGCTGTTTGAAGTTTTGATGTTGAAGCACAGAGGAGGTCTGGTTATCCTTTAATCTATGTTTCCTTCAACACGTGGAGAGTCCCTAAGGCGACTTAGTCAGAATTTAAATCAAACTTGTCACTATTAAAAGTACTAAAGGCCTTTGCGCATCGAATCAAATGATTCTTAAAAATAAAATAAAAACTTTTTTATTTTCATACTCGCTGAGCCCCGCGGTGTTACCCGCGTTTGTTAGTGTAACCGTGGGCAACGCTGCGGGGTGAAGCTAGTGTAAAAAAAAGCAACCTAAGTTACTCCTTATATCATCAGCTATCTGCCAGTGAAAGTCCCATTGAAATCGGTTCAGCCGTTCTAGAGATTACCCGGAACAAACACAAATAGTTTCGCGATCAGATACTGTTAGTGTTGTGTGTCGAGAACAGTTAAGTACGAGTGAATAGTGAATTAGTGAACAGAGGTACCGGGTTAGTGAACTTTTTAAAAAAAAAAACACAAAAAAATGGATTTGATTAAGAATGTGATCCATTGACATGAAAATACAAAAGTAAAATTTACTTTTACTAGGATCAGATTAGGCAATATTATATTTACCTAAATATCTCAGTGAACGTTGTTACAACTACAATTTCTTATGGTTAAAGAATAAACAGACCTAGGACCATCTTTGTGATAGATACCGTTCATTAAACTATGTAGAAATAAATATGCGTGAAAACTACTCGCATCGTCGCGTGTCGCGTGAAACAGAAGCTATGTTTTGCACCTCAAACAATTTATGTAAGCTACGCATTTTCTGCGCTGGCGCATTATCCTCCGTCTCTCTCACACTCGTGAGAAATATGTACATGTGCAGAGAAACGGCAAGATAACCTGATTGCTGTTTCATGAGATTACATTCTGGTTTTGACATAATTAGATTAAATGGCTAAGGTCATGCTGTATAATATAGCTTATTTTATTTAGGTTACGTATTTCTCAGCTAGACATTATAACAAGGTTTACTTGTAATACTAACAGCAGCTTAGATGAATTAATAACAACTAGTAAGTGAATGTTAGATTAAAATGAAATTAATTCTTATAGCTTTAGTTGTGATAAAGATGCTCACATGTGTGTACATACAGCACTAATTAAAAATATAATGGCTATGATGATACCTGTAACTCTACGCAAATTTTATCAGGAACGGGCCGGCTTGACCTCGGGGGTACTACCTTCTCACAGAAGACAAACCAAGAATGATACCATTCTTTGTGTAGTGTGTCGTTGGTGAGTGCGAGTAAGATTGAAGACCGAATGATGAAGAAGCATCGCAATAGACTACCGTGGGGTGGGCAAATATATATAAAAAATGTATAGTACTCGTGTATCACTAGCTTTATTCATTAATAAAAAGATAAAACTTAACTTAGATGACAAAATCGAAACAGATCAATATTGACCAGATTGATTTATCGACTGTCTATGACTAAATAACCATGAGACTTATACATTGTACTTTACAATTTTCTACATTTTAACTACCGGCTACATAATATTTACATAACAAGGAAGTATTCAGTGTACTAGTAAATATAATCATTATACCTTATAATTATATTGATACGACTTGTAAAGCCGTATTCAGACTTTTACCAGAATGTATAGGTATTTGTGTAGTTACAACTTAGTAAAGTAAAAGAATGCACTTCACAGATATATCAGAGAGTTACGATTGATTCTAGTCAAAAAATAATATAAAAAGTGGGAAATAAAATTCATACAATATGTATAAATGACGACGATAACAATTCCTTTAGTTTCGCATTAGAACAAAAAGATTATCATTGTACTTAGCCCAAGCGTCCGTAATGATAAAACGTAGATTATAAAAAAATATACTATGAAATATGAGAGACAGTTTTTAATTTCAATAGAATTCAAGGTCAATAATTATTTTAGTATTTATATGAGCCTGCCTAAGGGACCCTACTCTGCCTAATTGAAGCACGAGTAGAAAAGAACTCAAGAGTAGTGATCAGTGTGATCACCATACTCATTGTGAATCCAGCCTGGTGACCACACTATTTTGGCCTATTGAAAAGCTTCTCCATCATTGTACCTCTGGTATAATCGAAATGTCTGATTACTCGTAGAATAATTGCTCGATCGTAATGAAAACAGTCCGTAAGAAGGTTTATAATGTGAATTAATCCTAATGCGGGTGTAAAACAGGCTGGCTTCATTAAGCGTTCTTACGCTATTGAGAAACATTCACTACAGTGCATTTAATCTCATTTAGTGACAGGAAACCTAGTAGTAATACCGCAATTATAGATAAGGAGCCTGGATATCTGTACTTAGAATAATTAATTCGTTTTATATATTGAGCCATGATAGAGGTGCTGGTTAGGTACTAGCACCTTTAACTATTGCTTGTATATTTTATTTCAGACATCTGAACCGGGTACCATCGTCTAGATGCTGAACAGCTGGACAAGAGTAAGACCGACAGTCGGTATAAATACAGCTTATATTTAATCCTTTAATGTATATTCAACGATAACTTATTATTAACATTATTTAATTGTTTGTTTAGATGGTTTATTCCTATTGAAGATTAATATTAGTTTCTGAAAATATATTTGATGGAAAATAATTGACGCTAACGACAAACGACGAATTAACAAAATGTTGCACCAACTGCTATTTATTAAATGTTGCATTAAATTTATTATACTACATAAGCATTGTCTAAAGAATGTTAAGACTTAACGAGTTATAAGAAAACTTTGAATCAATTTCGTTAAACATTGTCATATATGTGTACATTACTGTATATTCGTTTATTCTTCCGCCTACACACATATTTCTCCTTTGGGCAAAAATCTGTCTATTAATAACCAATTCCGAAGTTCTGAACTAAGCCAATACTCTATATTTAAAAGTCGCCACTAAATTAAAGTGAATAATAACATTCAAAAACAACCAGCTCCCGTTCTACGGCGCGGCGGGCGGAGGCCGCGCAACAATCTTACTTTAATTGCGTGTAACATAAATTATGGCGACTTATTACAATCCGCTCCCGATACAGGCTGCCCCGAGGTAGTATAATGTACCAACATGTCGTACGACACGATATTTCGATGTCGACCAAAATCGGTACAGAATAATCGATTTTAAAAGATGTCTAGACTTGTGAGGGAAGTTCATGCTTCATATTATTATATACAATCACATGATACACTTAAGAAATTATGAATTAGTATTTGAAGTGAGTCCCAATGAACAACTAAACTAAATTATTTTTATAATTATATGTCCTATGGTATAACTCTTGCGTGCTATTTTTTAATTTTACTGAATTTCGGTTTGAAAAAAAAAATCTACTGCAGGTATCCGTCTAGTACAGTTCTCAGAAATCAGAAGTGGTATATTTCATAAATAACAAGAGAACGTTAAATAAGGTAAGTTTTGAATAAAAACTTACGGCAAATTCATGCATATTACGTAAACTGCATTACAAATGCTTTCAATTATTACCACCGAAGCCTTTTTCAACTGCGATACTCAGAACACTACCTGTAGTTTTCTAGACGTCATCCTTCGATGGCATTTGTTGTCTTAGGTCATCATCATCATCATTAGCCCATCACGGTCCACTGCTGGACTAAGTTCTTAGGTCTCTTTTCTCCTATTCCAAGACTACTCTAAATTAAAAACTATGTTTACAGAAATGTCTCAATAGAATACAAGCGTGAATATAAAGTGTAAGTCAGGAAATAAATAAGTTAAACAAACTATCTCGCGAACAGCACTATAAAACAGTTTCATCATAATAATTTTCTCCGGTACGTGCGGTGAGAAACCGACCAATATCAATGGTATCGTTAAATAAATTACGGCATCTTATTACAATTCGCTCCCGCAGATTCACGCAGCCTAGTGGCTGTATTGTGTTACCAGTACGACGGGCTACTTGAATACGATCGTACCTCCTATTTTAGAATTTATCGTCTTTAAGTCTTAAATTATCGAAACTTCCGAAGATTGTTGAAAAATATGTTGTCTACCCGTGACTACGAGCGGCATAAACCGCTCGAAACGTCGGGATGTAGAAGGTATCGTAACCTTTTTAATTTTATCGCTAAAGAGTTCCGGTGCAGCAAAAATCTTGAATAAATATGTTCCTCTTTTTAGCTTTTATTATTCTCAAGATTATTTGGGGTCGACTTCTAGTTCAAACGATTTTACCTAAGGATCAGATTTTCCACGGAATGACTTGCATTGGACCTCCGTAAACTTGAGCGCGAATTGAATCCAATATAAGCAACAATAATAAACGAATATATGCTCTATGGTATATGTTCTTGTTTCATAGAAATATGGAAATTAATGTTTTAAACTTTTAGGTCTTTAGGGTGCGATTCCACTTACAATTTGTAAGAAAAGTAAACAATACTTTGTCAAGATAATTATATTTTAATGATCACTCACTACACCTACGATAGTCAGTAGTTAAGTAAAGTTTACAGTTTAGAAGAAAAATTATAGAGTAAGAATAAATAGACAACACTCAGAATACGACATATAGTATGTATAGGTATGCATACAATTTACAATATAAAAATGTTACAAAACGTTGTTAAGATATTTTTTTGGTTAATAATTAATATTTTATGATAATACTTAGCGGCAGGCGTACTAAAAGTATCAATCGCGGCGAAAATAAGCTGTGTCAGTGCGTGTTATAATAAATCTATATTTTTATGTCTCCCAGCAATTTTGTCAAAGAATCTGTTGCCCTAGGTGATAAGAAACAATCACCGAGGGTAAGTAACAATGACGCGGTCAGTGCCTCGATGGGTGACCGTTAGAAGCATGATACATAAACGTTTCCGTGATTCGTAGGTCACGTTAAGCAGTCGGACCTGGTTGTTCCTATTAGATAATAGTCGTTAGGCTTAGTTGGAAGCCTTCGGGCAGCTTAAAAACATCCATTGGCAAGAATATGTAGCCACAACGTTGAGTTGCCAGTCCCCAACTCGTATGGAAGACGTATGGCCTTAATTTTTTCTTGTGAGGAGACCCGAGCCCATCAGTAGGATGTTATCAGTTGTTGATGTTTTTCAGTTCAAATCTTCATCTTCATCTTCAGTTCAATCTCAAAGCACATAGTTTTATTTCGGTTTCACACACCTACCACGAACGTCGAAAGTCACACTTATAAATAAAAAGTTGCTAAAACAAAAAAATGTGTACATTCTAGAAAGTTATGAAATAAATGCCTGTGTGAGTTTTTAAAGTAATAAATGGTCGTTATATATAATATAACGTTGAATGCTTGAGGCCAATGCCCAATGGGCGACCTAACTAGCAATAATCTCTGCTCAAGTTAGTTTAAATATCATGATTAGTAGTTAGAATTAAGAGATATGCGGTCCGAATATCAGTTGTGCGTAATATAAATTATGGCTTCCGTTCCAAAGATGATATCAGTTATCGTATATCGTATATTATAAATATAACTTCGATAAAGATTGTACGATATTTAGAAGTTATAATTAAATTATATATATGCCCGTAGGATCTATAAAGTATTTAATACTGACGCCCATTTTTATATCTTTATAATTTTGATACATATTTAAGAGGTACATATTCTTTCTAATGTTATTGTTCTCTAACGGTCGTTTTCGATACCCTGTCAGGACTGCAGATGGTCTATATTATATATTGATTCACTACTTTAATTGATCAATATAGTAACTCAAACGTCTCTGCGATATTTAATATTATACGTAGTAAATAGTAAGTGCTTAACAAAGCGGGAGCGTTAAAAGTAAGGGTCTCTCTTAGCCGCGAGCCGCACTCTCATATACTCGATAATGACTACTCTTCAGTCTGTTTTAACAAATCGACTCTTATCATTAATCCACTTAAAATCTTTTATCAAATGGCTACCGAATCATTATTTTATATAAAAAAGAAAAGTCAACAAGATAGTTTCCACGCCGAGAGTGCGGCCAGCAACACGATCCGGCAATGATCTAATTACTTTGATTAATGATACACATTTATATCCCCAGTAAATGTATACTGAACGGCCTTTGGAGAATGTTTCATACACTGATAGGATATTAACAGTCTATTTAAATTAATATAAAGAAATAAACTTCATGGGTCTGCCTAATAAATTCGTAAGAAAGTATATTCAGTAAATATAAAAAAAAAAAAAATGTTTTTGTTTGTCTATCTATCTGCTTGTTACGGGTAAATTCTGGAACAGCTGAACTAATATTTACAGATCTTTCACTTTCACATAGCTCATGACATAAGGAGTAAGTTCAATAATTGCTTTCAGACTAGCTTCGTTCCGCGACGTTATTCACGATTCACTACAATAACAGCGGATATCAACTAATACGTAACTAAATGCGTTCTGTTTTCATAAACTACGTTTTTTGTTGTATATACTTTTATTTAACTAATGAAGCATAAGACCCTGAACGGCAAGCGACCGCTTTCAAACCATTCAACGGGTTCTGTAACATTACCGATGCTGTGTATAAATTTCCCAACATCTTGTCTTGCCTGATACTGTTAAGTGCCATTCCCCAAGGGAGGTCTAGCTCTCTCAACGGCGACCACAGGAACATACTAGGTTTGATAGCAGCACTATTTATGTATCTACCATAAATTTGCAGTTTTCTACTCTTTCTATCAGTAATAATTAAAGACCATTGAAAATTAAGAATTAAATCTTGATTGAATATGCGACATCAGCAGCAATAGTGTGGGTCACCATGTTGCATTGCCTGTACTCACAATGAGGTTGGTTACCGTAGGGATCTTGGATCCTACTCATGCTTTCCATCAGTAAGGTAGTCAATTTGTTAGTCTTAAGTAAAAAAAACAACAACATTGATTGGATCGATTTTGCAATGTATTATTCCAGTATGATACATAGCTTTGTACTAAATTTTGCTACTAAATCTTGAAAGTTGCATAGTTAATTAGTCAAACAAAAACTTCATGTAGCATACATGGCTGATTTCAAAATTAGAATAAGATTTCAGAATAATGCAGTTCGATTGAAATGGTATATAAACTTATTTTTTCAAACACTTGTTTTAATTCTCATACTGTACAAAAATTAATGAAACTGACAGTTTTTAATATAATAGTAGAAAATGTCACTTTCATTCATTTTTGTCTGGAATATTGTAAAGAAGTAAATCCTACTAATATTATAAAACCCGAAAGTTAGTGAGTGTGTATGTATGTTTATGGCTCTTTCACGCAAAAACTACTGAACGGATTTGGATGAAAATTTACAATAATATAGCTTTATATCAGAATAATACATAGGCTACTTTTTACTGCAATAATCGAGATAAACGGGCGAAAGCTAGGTGATTATAAAAATACATTAAATCGTAGATATCAAAATATATCACTGTTTATTTCCTGTCAAAACTTCACAGGTCGCTATGCATAAAACACTTGTATAGCAACCATAATGATACGCTTATAACACCGCGGGGCGCAGCTAGTACTAATATAAAAAAAGTAAAAAATACGAAATAGTAGTAAATGTGCATTCGATATAAAACAAAACAAGAATTGAAACAATAATTATTTTTACAACTCTATTCATGTCATTATTCATTTAACGCTCTTTTTAGTTCATACTGAAAACGATAACTGCAAGATTTGCCCATACGCCGTCAGCCATTACTTAAAACAACATAATATTTTTGCCCACAATTATTCAAACCTATAATTTTAAGACAGTCTCTAGTATACAGGGTGTCACTGTAACTTCTTGTGATTAGTACTTGCCGCTTAATAATCGTCTTGGAGATATTTATTGCCGCAGCTCGCTAATTATCAAGGAATTTTGATACTTGAATTATCGGTCTCCTTGCTGGCTAGTTAATTATAAATAATTTTAATACTGTTATAATTGAACGGCCTGATAGTTATGAAATTGTGGTTGTCTAAGTCATTATTTTCGTTAATATTTCAATTGATTACTTGTAGGATTTAGAAATTGAAATATCTGCATTGTAACACGGCCCACTCTGCTATGTTATTTGTCTTATTATTGGTAACTAGCGGATTTGCACGGATAGGTATAGGTTTTTAAAGTTGACAAATTATATGCTAAAACCTTAACTGCCTTGTTGGTCTAGTTCTAGTGGTTAACGTATGCGGCTGCTGATCAAGAGGTTTCGGGTTCGATTCCATGGCTGGACCAAATGTTTGTACGATCTGCAAATATTTGTTTCGGAGTCTGAGTGTTTTCTATGTATAATTTGTATGTATTTACAAAAAAATAAATATGTTTATGTATTTATATCAATTGTCTTGTACCCATAATACAAGCTCTGCTTAGTGTGGGACTAGATGATGTTGTTCGTCCGAAATATTTATTTATTATTTATCTTCCTCCAAAATCAATCTATCCATTTCTAAAAACTGGTGCAGTAGTTTTTAAGTTTATCGTGAACAGATAAACAGACAGACGCAGCAGAGAACTTTTTTTATTATATGTAGTGATTTAAATTATAATTGGTATATATATATATATATTGTACATATTTATACAAGTCCGTCGAGACGTTTGTCCGTACAATGACGGATAAAGAATGCAGTGTGTCACCACCCCTCCTTACCCTATGGGTGTCGTAAGAAGCGACTCTACGCAGAACGATATAATTTTTTCCCTCTTTTTTCACTTTGTGAAAGGAAAAATCAAAATAAACCCTATACGTAAAACCATAGTAGGTATTGTGGACCACAATCTCTTTTCCAAAGAGAGGCCATTCTCCAGCAGTGGACTGCTAAAGGCTGTTGATGATTGCTGATAATGTTGAGTCGCCGCTGAAATAAGATAAAATTCAATCCTAAAACTTGTAAAGCATCCTTTATATACGCTGCGTATAAATCGTAAATATTAAAAATCTACTTACATATCTGTTGTAAAGCTTTCAATATAATGTACACATTGAAATTATTGATGTATGTAACTGACTGTATTGCTACATATGAAACTGTACTGACTTGTACGAGAGTCCCTAAACACGTGTTTTTGTAACACGTGTTTCCCCTTGACCCATTTCGACGATCCATTGTGATCTTTTTTAATTAAATAATATTTTTGTATAAAACAAAACACACTTTCAGACAGTGAAAATACATTTCGAGAAAGTGAAGTGAACACTTACTTACCTTTTGATTGGTTTACAAGTTTAATGGAGCGCACGATGTTGGGTGCATCTCTGGTCGATACGTAGAATCCGGAATGAAAAAAATCGAAAGAGAATTGGAATAACCGATATGGTACCGAGAATCCGCATACTGAAAAGAAGTGAGCCGATCATATTTCCAGTCGGACTGATGGTCGCTGGAGTCGGAAAGTGTTACAATGAAGACACAGGGCGCAACGTGAATTTTGTGTGCCGACGACTTCAGGAAAAAGGCTGGCAGTGAATGTATGCAGACTGCCCGAGACCGGAATGTTTGGCAATCTTAGGGGAAGGCCTTTATTCAGCAGAGGACGTTTAGTTGAGGCTAAAAATTGGACTGATTAATGCTTATTTGTCTAGTGATTCTTTTACTTTTACTTTACATGACTCCACTCTGCCTGATAGAAAGCATGAGTAGAATCCAAGAGAAGAATCATCATACTCATTGTGAACGCAGACAATGAAGCATGGTGATCCATACATACATACCATATGGCGGCTATTAGGATGCTTCTCCTTCATTAGACCTCTGGTCTCTCTCTCTCACAAATGAACTGGTGTTAATTTGTGTAAGAGAGACCAGAGGTCAGAGCACGAATTATCTATCACCTTAGGTCGGTCTTCTGTGAGAGGACCTGTATATACGTACGTACGTAACATGCCTAAAGTTATTCAAAATTTCTTTGGGAATGTTACACCAATTTTGGGTACTTAGTTTTTTGTCTTTGTCCAAGTGAATTCGTCGATAACTGTTAAACTAAATAAATTTAAGTTTAACCCCATCCTTGTGAAATACATGAATATTTTAAGAAATAGTAAGATGTTGAAGTGAGAGATAGTTCACACTTTATTGAGTAATAAGCCCGCCGTGAAACATATCCCTTTAAGTCTTTGTTTTTATTTTAGATAGAATTTTAATTTCCTGCGTTCACGTGTCACGAGCCTCAAAAACTATTGCGCATCGCTCAACCGGTAATACAAAGCAATCTAAATTGGAAAATAGGCAATGCGCAGTGTGTGCTTACCAAAAACGACCATTCTGAATGCGACGCGATTAAAAAAAGAAGTCTGATGCCGATCGCGCCGCGGCAGGGTGTGGGAACCCCGTTCTCCCCCCTTTTTTCCTATTTTTTTCCTTTTTTTCGGGAGGTGGGTGAGGTACGGGTGCATGCGCCAGGCACCCACCTTTGTTTCGCATAAACAAATTAATTTCGGACGCTGTTTTTGATGGTTAATATGTTCGAAAATTGGGATTTTTTTCGTGCGTCGCCAATTGGGCGAAAATATAACTTTGTTTGGTTCATTATGTTATAAATATATGACTGCTTTGTATTACGTTCGCTTTGTTTTGAGTATATGTATTAAAAACTAGGTTAAGTAACAATGTAATATAAATAAATATTTGTTTCCGCGTCATTGTTACTGTCTAAACCTCAGTATAACCTCAGTATGTTATGAAAATAATTGTCCCTGGAATGAAATTAAATATCAATAGATATTATTATATCCTCAGTTCCTCCACAGTGTCAGTTTCTAAGAATGATAAAACTTACAGTTTAAGAAGATTAACCGTCTTGGTCCACCTAACCACCTCGGTCAAACGATAATACATAACATTCATAATACAAATTGCCTTGTTGGTCTAGTGGGTAGCGTATGCGGCTGCTGATCAAGAGGTCTAGGGTTCGATTCCCGGGTCGGACCAAATGTTTGTGTGATCTGCAAATATTTGATTCGGAGTGGGTGGGTGTTTTCTATATATAATATGTATGTATTTACATTAAAAAAGTTTATGTATTTATATCAGTTGTCTAGAACCTAGTTGTATAATACAAGCTCTTCTCAGTTTGGTACTAGACGGCGTTAAGTAAGATGTCCGAAATATTTATTTATTTAATATTATTCGAAGTTTACATGATATTTTCAACTTAGTAATACAATTATGGTATACCTACTAGGTTTCGCCCACGTGTATCTCGATTACTGCAGTAATAAGCCATATTACTGTAAAGTTTCATCCAAATCCGATCAGTAGTTAACTTTCTAGTTTATAATATTAGTAATGATTTCATAATGACGAGATCTTAAGAAACAAACATGTTCATTTTCTATTCTTTTATTTGTAAATGACGCTGCTGGTACTCAGAATTACTTCTGATAAAGGATATAAGAACATATTTTCAAAATCGATCAAAGTGGTGTGCAATGGGAGAGGCCTATGTCCAGCAGTGGACTGAGATAGGCTGATGACGATGATGATGATGAACATATTTTTCAACCAGAATAGCATTGTATCCGCGATATACGCACGTATGAATCTAAGGTATGGCATAGAAGAAAAAACTTTCTGTATTCTTTGAACTTATCTCATGAACTGTTCAGTTTCGTGTAAAATTTTTCATCAATCGGCTTAAACAGAATTTAACGACCTATTTAGGGACGCAGCAACTGACGCAGATGGAATCAGGTGATAATCAGCCACTTCAGACACACGTTGCGCGTACAGGGGGGTGTCTGTTTCCCCCGCACCCTCTCATTAAGGGGGGTGGTAGCGAGGACAATGCATGTTTGTACTGCTTTTTGCCCATTTTTTTCATTATTTCATTTCATTTCGCCCACCGCCCACACGTCCGCGCTCGCGATTGTGCGCCTCCGCTTTTTTATAATTCGTTACCTTTTTTATCGGTCGCTCCATTTTCAGAGGATGGGTGGAGAGCTGAAGTAGCACACGGGCGTTTGAAACGCCGCAATCAGCGTTTTAATTTTTGTTTAATATTACAAGTAATTTTCTAAATGTCATTTCAATTAACCTTTCATTTTAGTTGAAAAAAATCAAAATGACTTCCTAACATAAAATTTAATGTTATCCATAATCAGTGCGTAGACTCAGGTTATTTAGATATTTTCACCATGACTTGGAATTCGAGGTTAATTCTTTTAGTAATCAAAAGTGGATTCAAAATTAAAATATTTCACACAATATTAGTTTCAAAACAATTTCACAGTTGTTTTATATCAATAATAATCGAATTAAATACTCAAATACAATTATTAATTAGTGACCGGCTGTCAAATTTTTGTCTTAACGAACATTTACGATTCACGGTTTCAATTAAGTAAATCGAAAATTAGTTTTAACTTGCTTTAATTTTAAACGAGTTCGCAATTCTAGATTTAATAGCCTTAGCAGCCTACAAACGCTCTTGTGGCCATAATTTGACTGCCTCGTTGGTCTAGTGGTTAGCGTATGCGGCTGCTGATCAAGAGGTCTCGGGTTCGATTCCCGGGTCGGACCAAATATTATTTGTGTGATTCACAAATATTTGTTTCGGAGTCTGGGTGTTTTCTATGTATAATATGTATGTATTTACAAAAAAAAAAGTATGTTTATGTATTTATATCAGTTGTCTAGTACCCATAACACAAGCTCTGCTTAGCTTGGGACTAGATGATGTTGTGTGTCAGATGTCCAAAAATATTTATTATTTATTTATTTATAATGTTAAACACTCATATCTAACACTTAATGCCGTGTAAAATTGTAGAGCGTTTTTTCCGCTGATTCGAACGGACCGTCTGTTGCTAAGGTTTTATATATCAGATAGACACTCGATCTAAGTTGTGCATTACTCATATTGTTAATAGGTTCTTTGTTGGGTGCGATAGGTGAAATGTATTGTTTCTGACCACTCTCGACCGATGGGAGATGTCCTATTGCTCGATGATTGTAACACTTTTGTATCTCGTTTTTATTTTTTAATGTCCGACTTTGTAATTTATACCATTCTGCATCTGTTAATGCAATCAAGTAATCAATGTGGCGTTTGTGTGTGATGGAATTTAATAGCTTTTTAAATCCTCGTTTGGTTGACGTGTACCGTTTTTTATAGTGTTGTGACAAAAGTAAATCAGAGCGAAACACTTTTCCAATAATATTGCTTCGCTGACGATGTAACTCGTGTGGATTATAAAAAGAATGAATGGAAAGAAATAATTAAATGTTGTCATGTTTTACACTGGCGATATCTTTTTATCTGTAACATTCAATAAAAATGAAAATTGAAAATAAATACAGGATTAGAACCGACCATTAGCCAGTGTTTCCATTAATTTTAATGTGGATCGCCGACATTACGAAGTAGAGTGCGATAGAGACGCCTAACAACTAAATATATTCAATGCTTTCACATCCACCACACGGTCTGTTATAAACAAAACAAATTGATATTAAATACACTTCAATAATTTAATTAAAGTTACAAAGGTGCCGTTACAGCAATATTAATTAATAAAACTGAATACAAACCGCTGATTCCAACAGTTAATTTAGCAAACATGAACAAAAAAACAATTAAAAATGACAAAAATAGAATTGAGAATCGAGACACTCCACGCGTTCCGTTGTTCGAATTTATAAGTGTATTGAAAAAAAAAACGAAACTGGTTGTAATGTACGTGATTTCGCATTTTAATTCGCCTGTAATGTTGGGACATCTCCCTTTTTAAATGTTTATTGCGTTTTTTTCCTTGTGCATTATTTAGGGGCAGGCGCGTACGGCCGCATGCATACCTACGGTCACTTTGCATCGTCGCCTGGCTCAAGTGATAGGCAGGTATAACATTAATTTAATACTATTGTGCCATTATTTGATCGATGTCTCTCCTGTCGTAAATAGCTTTGAATATTCATTTTTAGTTAATTGGATTTTCTGTTATTAAGATCGTAAAATTGTTGTGAATGTTATTTGGTTTGTTGGAATTTTTGTATGAAAGCTAGTAATATGAGAATTCATCTATAATATGTGTCTGTTTAATCACGAAGGCCAGAAATTTGAGGATACTGGATTAGAGAGTGATTAAAACAATGCGATATAAACTTGTGCAGTTCGATGCTCTCTTTGGATTACTAATACAACAGCTTAGCGTTAACCCTATTTATGTATATACATATCTATATATTTATGTATTAACAGTATATATTGTTTAATATACTAAATTGTTCAACATAAACTTAGTACAATGTACATATTAATTATTATGAGATAGCTTTGTGAGTTCTAATTCACATCTATACACTTTATTCTCAAAGAAATAGATGTGAAAATATCATATTTAAATTATCTGTGAACATAATAAAACCCAAGACTATACATTAGATCCCCCGTACTATCCTTATAAAATATTACTTCTTCTTCTTTTGATGAGATGGCAACCAGCCGAATAATATCAGCTATTTCTGCCAGGGGACCGTCTTCCGACAAACAAAAAACCAACTCCAAATGTTACTTTATAATCAAGACAATTTTAGCTTTCATTTCTGTTTGACTTTTCGAAAAGAAGTTAAAAAAATGCAACAACTCTCATAACATTGCAAAGATATTGCTCGAAAATATCTATTGTTTTCGGTTTGAAACAATACTTAAGTCTCTCTCATTATTTCCACATTTTCTTCATTGAGTCTGATCAAATTATTTTCTTGAAGTATTATCCCCAATTACTTTGGGCATCAATACACAGCTACTTTCTAACAACTTCTATCATTCAAATATTATAATTAAACAAATCGGAATATATCAGTGAGAAGCCAGACCGATGATAGCAGGCCCTCAAATATCCAAATACTGAAGAGTTCTTCAGTATTTGGATCCTACAAGAAGAGAGAGCTCTCTCTTCTGCCTGCTTCTGTTTCTTATTTGTTTATATGGTAATGCGATGTAAACAATTATTGTTTATATGAAGATGCGATGTAAACAATTGTAAATACTAAACCAGTCCATGCACATACGTATATCAAAATGCAGTAAATAAAAAATACCATGCACTAATATCTAGCACTAATGAAAATTTAACGGTAAACTAAATAAATATAATCTATTACTCTTTTTAATTGGATGTTGTTGTTTCGTAAATATACGTTTTAGTTAGAACAATGTTATTTTTTCTTATTTTTTTTTATTTTTTATATTTGAATCATTTCTGAAGACTGCACGGTTGGCCTAGTGGCTTAAGTGGTTGCCACGCCGCTTCCTACTACGCCAAGTGTCGTGGGTTCAAATCCCACGTAGGACAACACTTTGTGTGATTCACAATTTGTTGTTCTGAGTCTAGGTGTTCTTTGTGTCCGTTTCATGTATGTTTGTAAGTCCCCCGCGACACAGGATGTCTATATTCCTAATGCGGGTTGTCTTTTAAAAAAATAAAAATAAAAAAAATTTAAACCTGCCACAATTACTCTACTCTGCCATATGGAAAGCATGAATAGAATCCAAGGCACCGTCACCGTCCTCATTGTGAATGTAGATAATGAAGAACGGTATCTCATGCTATGACTAGGTTTTTTATTATAGGTTTTCCTAAATTACATTAGGTAACCATTTTTTATATACTTTTTATATATTTATATGTACCTAGATATGTATTTTTCGAGGTTATTGTGGTGTTAAAGGCGGAGCTCTGTATACGACACAAGTTTCAAACGATCGTTCGCTCGACATGCACAATGCATATTAGCAATTAAGAGGTGAACATTTTCATTGCACAGAACAAAAAGCTATCTATATGCCCATATTAAAGAGCACAATAATTATAAGAAAGGATTAATTGCAGTGTTCTTCGTCTTGATTCGCCTGACCGTCTGTCCATTACAATGCTTATCATCTGTTTATATGCAGACACACAGTCTTGTCATTAAAACATATAATGCACCATCAATATCCCGATGTTCGTTTTACTTAATAACTTCTTTATGTAATTTATTACAAATATTTTATTGTTATTGTCGAGATATAGCGTTACGAAGCGTTTTGGACTTAGAAAATAATTAAGTAACGTCTATTTTAAATTGGCCACATTTTTTATGATTGATGTGCAAATGACAATGATTTAAAGTATTATAGATTACAAAATGTACCTACAGTGAGACTAATATAATTTTTTAATGTTGAATAATCATGAAGAATAAACTAGCGAGTCTGTATGCCGTATATTAAATTATTTATGGATTTTTTTTATGAAAACTGAAATCGGGATTTTACACCCTGGTCTTTATAATTTACAACTTCTAAATCGTTCGTTTGGTGCAAAGTAAGAAATTATCCCACTATGAACCTGTAGGCTTCATCATAGACCACCGTTACTAAAGTAATTTGAACTAAAACTCAAGTTAAAGTCGCTGCTGATTGATTTCTTGAAATTTTAGTCGCCCATTTCCTATCTTTATATCAATTCTAAGACATACACAGTTTTATTTTAATAGTGTAGATTAGAATTGACTCTTTTTTTATGAAATTTGTTACCATTGAAATTAATAAACGGGTGTTAAAAATTGCTTTTTGTAAATCGAATACTTTTTTCAGGAACTCTGTCTAAAGCTTTACTATTTTACCCAAATTGTATATTACCGGCAAGAGAAACAAAAATGAAAAAAAAAGGAAACTGCATCGTTACCAGAGAGTATAGACCAAACTTCAAAATTTGAATGTTATTACACCGTTAGTTACCATAGCAACAGCATTCCATAATTAAAACCAAATTTGTGCATTAGACGCCCAGAATCATGTGCTAATTGCACAGGGCTACCGCCAGTCGCGACGCGAGCCTGACAAACGACTTTGATCAATCACGTCCGTCCTCCGTGGGCAGCCCTGGCCGCGGCTGCGACGCCCGAGATTTATATTTGTAGCAACCCTAGCTCCGGAGGTGCAACATCGTGTTTGCCGCTGTCAATATTAATTGTTATTGAATTCTGAACTTTGAGAGACTTGATATAAAAGCGGTATATATTTTGTGTGCGTGTAAAATGTTTTATGGAGTTACTGGATAACCATTTGGTGAGAAGCCGATGGGTTTATGCGTAGGATATTATTTTATGACGTGCGAAGTGCTGCATAATCTAATCCTGTTTACTGAGCTTACACTCCTAGGAAGAAACATTAAATAATATGCACAAGTAAAGTTGAAATGACGGATGTTTGTTTTATAGTTCTAGATAATAAATAGCAATTCATTCAATTTCAAACAACAAACATGTCGCTGTAAATTGATTTAGTTTAAACATGTTAAATAACTATAAATTAATGATGGCGTGATGTGGCTTATTGTTTTCTGGAAATTTGACAGTAATTATATAACTATAATGCTCGATTTACACTTCAACAAGTACAGTGGCGTGTCAAATAATCTGACAGTTATCTCTATTAGTTAAGAAATTCTGACAATTATCTACTAGCATTAGCACATATGCGAGTAAGTTGCAGTCCTTAGAAGAAAACTAGTCACGTAGATTGTTATCAATATTTTTAATCAGTTATATTGTTGAGTGGCTGAGTTCCGAGATGTTATCCGCGGTTATTATTGTAAATAACGCGAGTAACGCTGCAGAAGGAAGCTAGCTTAAAAAAATAGCTTAAGTCACTCCTTATGACAATGACTGCATTGTTGGTCTAGTGGTTAGCGTATGCGGCTGCTTATCAAGAGGTCTCGGGTTCGATTCCCGGGTCAGACCAAATATTTGTTTCGGAGTCTGGGTGTTTTTTTATGTATAATATGTATGTATTTACAAAAAATAAGTATGTTTATGTATTTATATCAGTTGTCTAGTACCCATAACACAAGCTCTGCTTACTTTGGGACTAGATGATGTTGTGTGTAAGATGTCCAAAATATTTATTATTTATTTATTTAGTTTTCTGCCAGTAAAAGTAACGTCATAATCGGTCCAGCCGTTCGAGAGATCACCCGAACAAACAGATCGACAAAAATTTATTTACTTTAATTACGTATTTACTTTCATATAAATTTAGTAAAAAATGTAGATCTGTTAATTAGATCTTACATACCATACAGACACTTCCTTTTAATCATTTGTTTATTTGTACTTTTACTATTCAAATTAACTTAATCAAAAACTTAATGCCTGGCTCGCTTTTACAGTGCAAACGACATTATTTTAAAGTTTTTCCTGTCTTCTGTTTAGGTTAGTAGCTCTAACATGTTATAATGGGTGTAGGCCAAATCTGTAAGCATGTTGTTACACCTCCAAACCCAATTCATTTAATACTTAGAAGTGTTAAGGAAAAACTCGATCACAATAGAGAGATGTAAATGAAATCACCTTCCCCAAAATGAAGCACTCCCCATAACTTATTTAATCAGGCGCAAATTATTTCCATAATAATACATTTCACCTTGGTAAGCGACAAAATTTAAAACCGCATAATGACACCGAAAAACGGTCTCAACGTTTTTACTGTAACTTTTGTAATTTACAAGCCAATTAAAATAAAAAATGGGATGCACCCCCAACCACCCCTTTAATTATGATTTTTTGCATTTTTTTAATGATAATAAATTTGCTAGAATGCAGTGGTGCCGTAGTTTACGCCCAGGACATACACTACGTTGTCTTGTTATTCTTGCGATCAAGTTACAATGTATTGTTTGCTTTTAATCCACACTTATATAAAATAAATCCGTCTATATATCTGTTAAGATAAACACTGCACCGATTTCAAGAAAACTTGGCGTAAAGATACTTTGATGCTTGAGGGAGTAGAAAGGCTACTCGATAACCGACATAAACTGCGGGCTGAAGCTTATTATTAGTGTACCATCGGATTATGAGAGTTAGAGAACAGAGAGTGCACCCCTGTTTATACTCACACTTGTGTCCTATAGTAACTCCTACATGGCCGAAATCGGCTAGTTGTACATCATCATCATAAATTATTATAAAGTTATATACGTTCGTTAGTATTTGATCCAAGTAGATTGGTCTGTGTAACATCCTCCTAGCCATTATTCCCAAGTTTATTTGGTGTCGGCTACTAGTTTTTACCTGAATTTCAGTTTTTCCCCGGAGCGACTGGCATCGGACCTCCGCAACCCTAAGGGAGAACTGAAATTCGAAGATTAAACTAGTTGTCAGTATATTTGAGGGCACTGACTTCCCAATAACGATTGCCATAGATGTTCATGACAACCGGGACCGACGGCTTTACGTGCTCTCCGAGGCACGGGCGTGAATCACCGCCAAACTTCCAAACTCAGGGCAGCTATTAGAAATTTCCTAAGAAAATCCCAAAAACACTTTTTAGCTCGACAAGAGATTTGAACCTGAGACCTCTTGATTAGCAGTCACATACGCCAACCACTCGACCAACGAGGCGGTCGATTCGTCTGTGTATTACAGACATTAAGCGTGAGAAACTTTGCGTCTAATTGTCAGCATAACTAACGTTAATATTATTATACAGTAATAAGCCGATAGAGTCTGTATTGCGATACTAATTCAACCCAACCTCGGTATGTACAACTTATTACGTAAAAACACAATATTTACAACCATAAACAATTGGCGGAACGAATCAAGTTAGTCACCTCTGGTACAACGAACAAGCGGATATCTATGCAAGTTACATTGTACGAAATTTAAATACATGAATTTGTCTTTAGCATTAGGATTACCCCCTTATAGCTTCATTTTAAAGGCAATTTTTATATATATTAATTCAATAATTCAGTAAGTACCTAGTGTACATATATGCTTAGAAGAAAAAGAAATTCTAAAATTCTCGTATTCATGGTTGGAAGTTTATCTCAGAAATTATTGAAAAAGAAATAATGAGTTTGATAAGAATTACTTCTACGTTTCAAATGTAATACTGGTATTTTCTACGTTAAAGGGCATTGCTCTCAAGCGTCTTGGCATAATATGGTATAGCGCATTCTCAATAAGAAATAATTCAGAACGATAGGTCAAGAAATGAGCAACCTATATTTACAAACAAAAAAGCTCAACTATTAAGACAGAAAAGTTTTCAGCGGCAACCTTAACCTAGAAATGGCGCCACTTTGCCTCTTGAACAAGATTGCAGGGTTGTCGCGATCTAATTTTTTAAAGTTTCACATCTTTTTTCTCAGAACTTTGCACATTGCAACTTTTTACTCAAATTAATATTATTAGTACAGTGCATAATAAGGAAGGTGAGCCTGAGTCGCTAAGCCGTGTAGATGAACTGATGATTTGAAAAAGTGGTTAGGACCGAATGTATACGGACTGCATATAGATAGTTGACGCTACTTGAGGGAGACCTACGTTCAGCAGTGTACAGCAACGATGGGTTGATTTGATTTGATAAGTGTAAGAAACATACATCTACATAAATATAATAATGTCTATGTATTTATAAAATAAGAGGATAGATTGCGATACTTGAAAAATATGAATTGATACAAAAAATGGAACTAGGTGCACTCCGGTTACCTGCTCAAAGGAAGCTAATACAAATTGAACGATATCCAACGGAGGCCGACCGACTGCATACCTCACAAAAAGTCGAATGGTTAATGAAAAAAAGCGGCCAAGTGCGAGTCGGACTCGCCCATGAAGGGTTCCGTATCAGCAAGTAACACCATATAAAAGTTCTTGAAATTCGTGTAGTAGTAGTGTATTGATTGGATGAAAGGTAAATTGCGTGTTACGATTTATGACGTATTAAAAAAAAACTACTCACTAGATTTCGTTCAAACCAATTTTCGTTGGTAGTTTGTATGGTAATGTACAACATATTTTTATTTTAGTTTTATCACTCTCTTATTTTAGAAGTTAGAGGGGGGGGGACACACATTTTTCCACTTTGGAAGTGTCTCTCGCGCAAACTATTCAGTTTAGAAAAACATGATATTAGAAACCTCAACATCATTTTTGAACACCTATCCATAGATACCCCACAAGTATAGGTTTGATGAAAAAAAATTTTTTGAGTTTCAGTTCCAAGTATGGGGACCCCCAAAATGTATTGTTTTTTTTTCTATTTTTATGTGAAAATCTATATGCGGTTCACAGATTACATCTACCTACCAAATTTCAACAGTATAGCTCTTATAGTTTCGGAAATAATTGGCTGTGACATACGGACGGACAGACAGACAGACAGACAGACAGACAGACAGACAGACAGACTTGACGAATCTATAAGGGTTCCGTTTTTTGCCATTCGGCTACGGAACCCTAAAAACTACACGCAGTCAATATTTGATGAGAGCCAATTTAAATGTTCGTCCACTTGTAGACATCGTATAGTTCGATTCTGTTGGGCTCGACCGGCCCCGCATGTGTGGGGGTGCCGGCCCCACCGATTTCCCGAAAAAAGAAAAAGAAAGTAAAAATAAAAATGGTCTGCACGCCCGCCTCTGTGTGCGTGAAAAAAATGCAGATATAATGCAAGTAATAATAATAATAATAGGCGATCGGCGGCCGCGCGCCGCCACCCCAACACCACCCAATTTTCATTCAAATGTGCTCGACGATTTTTTAAACTATTTTTTTTACCGCCAATATTTTTTCGGGATTTTCCATTAGCAATGCGACTGTCCGGATAGTCCGTGTTGTCCGGTGAATAAGTGCTCCGTCCGGTCTTTTTGTACAATGCTCGGTTAGATAATAGATTTCATTAAAAGTTAACCAAAGAACCGAATGTATTATTGTCATATATAACATAATAGCTGTAATGTGGTACTAGCGCGTTATGACGAGATACGAGGTAATTAAAATTGTTGTAGTTTATTTCAAACTGGTTGCAACCACATCTGATGTCATCGAGTATATTTTTACACTACTAAGAATTGCGATAATCGCTATTAACCCCGTGAAGCAGTATCTCCAAATAGATTTTCCAAGTGCAGAACTTACTTAGTAACTCAAAACTATCACAAAAAAAACAAGTCAAGTTCAACCGGTGAAGTTAGTAGAAAAGATTACTAGCGTACACACTGTCTTCCCGTACTTATTAAGTACTGAATGAAAATAAAAGTCTTTCCAGCTACCGACGTTTCGCGGTCGATTGCCCATTCATTAACAGCCTTACAAAACCGGTCATAGCGTTGAATTTTGTTTAAATCTAATAATCGGAAGACCGCGTGTTCGGTTCGCAAGTTTGTTTGAAATTCGCAACATACAGAATGTAAGGCTTACCGAATTTTGGACATGTACGATTATTAATTTAGCACGAACAGAAAGTAAAAATTAAAATTATACCGGAAATACACGAAACGGAATAGAAAAGCAAGAGTTGTACGTTTTCACGACACGAGAAAAGCCGACACGGCAACACGACAGACGCGTACGACATGACATTCAATTTAAACTCGGACGACGGACCACGCGTTCAATAATTAACATAATGTACTTTTTCTCCGTTTTTTCACTTCCCGTTTGACACTCCATCACTCATGGAAATTCCATTTTCAATGCTGCTATATGAGGGGTGGGGTGAGAGGGGTGGTCTTTGCATCCGCGCAATGGACATGGCGGTTTTGGGGAGAGAGGGTGGACGAAAAAAAGATTGTTAAAAAGGCTGGCCCCGCCGCGGCCGTGTGTGAGTGCGTGTGGGTAAAAAAGCGCTCACTAATCGATACTATAGATTCTGAAGCAAGTAGGTTGCGCCAGTACCGGGCCGATTGCTCGGCGTCGAATCGCATAGCGATTTTTCGCGGGGCACTAACGAAGCGGTGAATGTTTAGTCTTTGCGAGGACCTTTTGAGCCTGGGGCATCGTCGTCGTCTTTTTGGCGAGCTACCGGAGCGGCCGCCACTTGAGGATCGAGCGCGTTTATTCGCACTCAACTTTGTCCGGCGTTTTCAATTTTAACGTCCACGTGTTCGTTAAGTAGCGGTACTAAGCTTCAACTCTTTCTTTTCGGTATCACCCCTTGAATTGAACTCGGTGAAAGAAGAGTTTTTGTTAGCATTTTTTGAATATCTTGGTCATTTATGGAAAGCCACTTACGAGTGATCTTAAGTAATATTATTTGAATATGAAAATGAACCGTTTTATTGCTGCAATAGAGGTCATAGTTTCCAATTTAGTTAAAGACGACTGTGTACTGCTACTATTTTCCTGTATGAATTTTATGATATTTTTTTGTTATGTATGTGGTTAGCAAAATTCGAATCACTTTCATCATAATCATCATCAACCTTTAACATTCTGCTACTGGACATTGGCCTATCCTTAATTAAGTAGTTTAAAATTCGTGTAATTTACTTTTCTTATTTAGGCTTTGCTTTAAGGGTAGGTACATTGGAAATTGTGCTAAGACCATGAAAAACCTCACAAACTAAAATAAATAATGATCTTTTTGGAGGCAGTTACCACGTTGTGAATAGGTGACCACTTAGGTAGGTACTATAGACATCAATACATAAGATCAAAGTTTTTTTTTAATCGGAGCCTCCTCACCTGTCCTGTATTGAAATCATCGAAAGTTATCAATAAAATCGTACCTATGTACCAACTTTTTTTTATATTTATCGATTCACGTTTTGAAACATGAATGTTATTTTACCAATAAATACTGTATCGAGTTAACTTTTTGTTGTGTGTTGCCAGTAACAAAAAGTATTAATCGGATGTGTTGTGTAATGTTTTCAAATGCGGTTGTAAGTCAGTAACAACATTTATGTCACTGGGTCAGCCCTAATTCGGATGATGTTAATCCAGCTTTCAGATACTTTGCATAACGTGAGAGTTAATTCACTGTTCTAACAGAGAGAAGCAAACTGGGATGTAGACAGCTTCAAACTTTACGTGTGTATCAGGTCCACTAACCGTATATTTCATCGAATATAGAGTTGTTAACAAAGTCTATACTAAATAAATAATAAAATATATATACTAATACGGTACGTATGAAATTTGAAGAAAATGGAAATTGTTTTTGGTCTTAAAAATACCTTTAATAAAAGTGTAATGAACCAAAGTGAATACCTATGTATAATTTTAATTTATTTTATTCCTTTTCCCAAAATATTCCCTTTTACGGTTTAATTTTATAACGAAATCAGAACTATTTTAGTTTTATATTTAAAAGAATTTGTATTTAAATATTCCTTCGTGGAAAAATCAGCAACTCAATGGTACACTTACATGAATTCTCGGAGATCGTAGTACATAATATATTCTTTTAAAAAGTATGAATATCAAATTAAGAAATGTGACCCAAATCATTATTCAGTTATTAGTATTTGTCAATCTTCGAATTCCATAAAAAATTATGAACTCAATTGAGATCCAAACTCGCTTGTTACTTTTTTTTTAATAATATTTTTTATGGCAATGATATCCAACGGACCAATTGTGTAACACTACAAAAGAGTTCGTAAAGTAAGAAGTGTACTCACCTCATTCTTGAGGTTGATGGGCTCTTGCTGCGGCCGGGGCGGCGAGTGCCGTCCCACCTCCGCGCCCTCCAACATATCAGCCTCGCATCCCGACTCGTCTGTGGACAAAAAAAGAGAAAACATAAATTAGTAACATTATAAAGTGCAAGACGAATTTCTCGTCAATATTTTTAAAGAGACGTGGTCCACTATTTATTTACTTTGTAGAAATAAATAAGATAAATATCCAAAGGTGACTCCGCAATAGAAAAAATAACAAGTGCCGTGTTTTACGCATTCACCACATAATAATTATACAATACTAAACTATACAAAATCCATTACGATGCTCATAAATCGATACTGAATCAGAATGTATTTTCAAAATGTAAAATATTTCTTAACAAAAACCTTTTCTTTTCTTCTTTTTAGTTCATATACCATCTGTATAAATCATATAATCAATCATAATATAATTTTGACACTAAACTAAAGTATTTACTTAGTAAACAGAATCATAAACAAAACAAAACGCAATAAAAAACTTAAAACCTCATCCACTCCAGCAGGTGAGACGTCCTCGTAAGTAAACAGCGACCTACACCAACGCGACGACACAAATAGGTCAAGACACGTGTCCCGACTCGGCCCGTCTCCTTTATTCCTACTTTCGTACATTTCCGTTTCATTAACACAAATATCAACCTTGATTCCGAACCGTAAAGGATCAAGTTTGAATATAAAAGAAGTTCACTTACGCAGAAAAGAATTGTTCTAATACTTTCCACATATTCCTGCTAAAAAGTTTTTAGGAATATCAACCTTATGGACTACAGCTGTAGGTTTAGGATGTGGTGTTGAAGTGGTACGATTAAGAACGGAAGAAAAAGTATCAGCTGTTGGATCAGAAGTTAAGTTAATTGAAGGTCGGATTGCGGGTCTGTGTAGCGAGTTTGTTACGAGGTTTTTGTATTGTTTGTAAGCTATAGGAGTTAATTCTTTTTAGAGCTTCTTAATCTATTGAGGCATTCTGAGTTATGTATATTGTCTAAAAGTTTGATTTCCACTCAAAGTTTGCAGATATTGTAATAAAATAAATACAAATATTTAAGTATGTGATTGTCTCAGAAGTTTCTTAGTGATGATAACTTTTCTTCATTATATTTTTTGAAGTGTACACACTTCTCCCAGTGCTGTAAGTACAATGCAATTACAAAGATGTGTAATAACATAACTAAGTAGTGTAGCTGCTTTTGTTTTCAGCCCACTATTTACAATACTATAATTTGGACTTCATATAAGTATCTAAGAAGGAACTTTTTGGTAAAAGTTTTCATAGTAGATGGACTGTTTTGTTGGTCTAGTGGTTAACGTATGTGGCTGCTCATCAAGAGGTCTCGGGTTCGATTCCCGGGTCGTGTATACCATAGACTATGTAGCTGTCACATATAATAAGTGTTAATCTAAGCTTCTTCAGCCTTTATTATGTCAAGTTCTAAGTGAGACTAGGTAAGTTTCTAACTCACAACACCTTGATTGCTAGTCCTACGCCATAACCATTACCTTACTGCATACTAAACTTTATATGGTAACATTCAGGCTAACAAATTATTATACGGATAAATTCAATTGTACAATTTAGTTTGTACCAACTACATTCTCTAGATACACTCGTACACCGTGAGCGCAATAACACTCTTGTTTTGTAACACCTCCTGTGCAATACGGTGTCTAACTAAACACTGCGCAATGCGTATCTATTGTAGTACACTACTCAGGGTAGCGGAGCGACCTTTGCGATAAAGGCACAATAATTATAATGAACTTCTTGTATTTAAAAAAGAATTTTATCCTTACTAACAGTATAATAAATATTTCGGACATCTTACACACATTATCTAGTCCCAAATAAAAAAAAATGGGTACTAAACAACTGATATAAATACATACCTAAACATATTTTTTTTTGTAAATACATAGATATATATGACGGTACAAATGAAACATTAGATAAATATGAAGGTTGCCGAGTTTTATTAGTACCCGCACTTCTTGAGACAGCGCCGAGTTGGCGCTAGTGGAACGTACCAAGCGTATCGTGTTTACCCCCACTACAGAGATTGGTCTCTATAAAAAGCCGAGCACTGGTATAGTCGGCACGCATTTGTAAGGGATGCGTCTTTGTTTACGGATCACTGTCTCTCGACAGTCAGTACTACACCAGCTTCGGATGTGGAATGTTGTTTTAACAACTAGTACTGTCCATCTTGCGGTGGGTGCACGGAACTCTGTTCCTGACAGTTAGTACTGCCCCGGTGAGACCGCCATACCTGACAAGAGTAAGGAACTCTTTCCGCGATAGATGATAGATAGATTATACTGGGTTCCTTCCCATGTTGCCATATCGAAGTTCCATCTCTGATAGCTGGGCCGAACCCGACATATACATAGATAGAAAACTCTTTATTTGTACACCTTATCACAGTTTTACAATAGAAAATAAAAAAAAGAAAACAATTTAAAACTAATGTACAAAGGGCGGTCTTATTGCTAAAAGCAATCTCTTTCAGGCAACCTTAGGATGGAATAAAATGATTCGGAGAGACTGCGGTAGTTGACGGTGCGATAAGTACGGACATACACATTATACATAGAAAACACCCAGACACCGCAACAAATATACGTGGATCACACAAATATTTGGTCTGACTCGGGAATCGAACCCGCGACCTCTTGATCAGCAGCCGCATACGCTAACAACTAGACCAACAAGGCAGTTTAAATGCAAAAGTAACTCTTTCTGTCTGTCGCGATTTCACTCCAAAACTACTAAATCGATTAACGATACATACATATATACGATATATAAATGACCTCAAACAATCATTTAAAAAGCCTCTCTTACTCTATAGAAAAACGATAGTGAATTTTGTACTACTAATATACCATAACTATTGAAAAAATGCAGACAATCACGGATAACAAAGGTCAGACAACCGATTAAGTTGCATCTAAGCACCAAAACACTTGCAACATTTAGTAGAGAAGGTAAAGGTCCCTAAAGGTTATTCGATCAATTTGGGGTTAGATTTTAGTCAAATTTATAGCGTGGCAATTATTTTGGATCAGTTATAAATGTTTAATGAGAATCCTTCTACGTTCATCGAGTAAGACACGCTAGAAGTAAAACGGTTTTTGACCAATCGGCTGATAGAAACGGAACTATAATCTGCTAGTAGTACATTAATATTGGGTAGACCAATAATTGTACTGCAATTACGAACAGTTTTGTTACTATATGACAACAAGGAATTTAGGTTGTAATGGAGAAATAGGGAATGCAAAATCTTAGTACACAAAACACTAAATTATTTGAAAACTAAAGCAGGTTACATATAGCAAGCAAGGATATAATCGCATTTTGTCGTGTATGTACAAAACACTATATACTATGGAATAGGGAAGCTTAGAAATTAATAAAACATAAAGTTCGGCAGGTTCACTACAAACTAAGACACACCAATCATTGTTCTACAAATAGCCGGCCGAGGCTAAGCAACACAGACCGATGCCAAAACCTAGCAGCCGTCGAATATGATTGCTCCTAATGCGCCAGGCGATCGAGGGGGTGAGGTCAGGCTGTAGGGTGTGTGGCGCGAGGTAAGGGGCCAGGGGGGTTACTGCGTCGCGCCGTGTTCCTGACCGAGCAGTAAGTCTGGCTTAATCCTATCGGAAACGCGGGCCCCCATTGAAGATCGGCAAGGGCTCAGCATGAGGTAGTAAAGCGACGACATGTCTGAAGATTTCCAAGATATGTAATCTGTATACTACTTTCAGTATCGTTGAGCTTTAAAATGCTTAACTTTCGACATACATAGTTTCGGCAGTTTTTTCTTTAAAGCCGTACAGTCTAATCTGAAAATGTATTCCTAATTCGGTTCATAAATGACGGAATCCTGAGGTAACAGACGAAATAAATACTGAACCTTCACTTTTTGAGAGGTACTTTTTTACTATTGATTATAATATATTAACTAATAGTACCAATTTTACTGTTAAGAAGCTATTATACCTACTCATTTTTATAATTATAGTTCCTGTTAAGTTCCTTTACCCGTACAGAATAATTCTTTAAAACTGTAACTCATAAAATTTCACCATTCCAAACAGCAATAAGCATATCCACTGAACTAAACTAGTTAAGATAAACAAAGCCGAATTTTAATCTTATCGATAAATTCTTCGACTTATCCTTCACTACGTTCTCTCGTGAACCCGCCTATGCATCTAGGCGGCTAGAGGGGGACATTACAAATTAATAGCACAAAGACCGGCCACAGATCGCCACTGCGAAAATTTACAGGCAGCAGACACTTATAGCACTACACGATAAAGGCTAGTAGCTTTAGTGTGTAGATATTAACGATTTCTGATACCGGCTCGTATGTGGTGTGCTTAGGAATTTATCTTATACCTTCGACAATCGTTCAAATTACATTTGAATTTGAATTACGAACGTAATCTTCTTATATATAAAATTCTCATGTCACAATGTTAAAAACCATACTCCTCAGAAACAGCTTGATCGACTTTTATGAAATATATATATGCATTATGCATTTTCGTGCCTCTAGAAAGCGAGCGGAGCCTCGGGCATCAGGCTAGTATATCTATCAGGAGCTTAAATAAGTCCAATGGCTGTTTTCACCAATGTTTCTTAAATTTAAGGAGCCACTTAGAGAGAGTTGGGTAAGTCTTAGTTGCATATGTATTGTGTTTTTAGTTCATCCACCTTTGGGGGACAATTAGATTTATGTCGATGAAGGTCCGTACATTCGAATGTGTACTCTTCTCATACTTTCAATTACGGAAGCAAAAAATTTGCAAGCATTAATTCAAAGACATGCGGGTGAGTGAAGCGTTATTCAATATGTCGGATTACAATATTTTAAATCAATTTAAACTTTAAATGTTTAGAATATATGTATCACTAGCTTTCGCCCGCGGCTCCGCCCGCGTATATGTCGGTTATCGCGGTAAAAAGTAGCCCATGTCCTTCCTCAGAATCTAGACTACCTGTGTATCAAATTTCATCAAAATCAGTTAAGCAGTTTAGGCGTGAAAACGTAACAGACAGACAGAGTTACTTTGGCATTTATAATATTAGTAGGGATTATTACTTAGTGCAACACAGTCGTTATTGATTGTTTTATTTGACTTCTTTTTTCAAAATTCAGATCTTATGTTTCACGTGACAGTTTGATCTAGTTTTAATTTGAATTGCGAATTGCAAATACTTATTCCACAACAAACATTACAAATATTAAATATCTTAGTTTAAAATGAGTCAATGCATTCAATACAAACATGCATGGGTATTTTCCACATTATGCGGTGTGATGACAGAGTGTATAGTAGGTGGTATGGAGAACTGTAATTATTGTATATTGTTGTATGTGTGTGTCGTTGTTCAATTTGTAGTATGTGTAGTTACGTATCAAATTGTGAAACCTGATGGACTAAGGACAAAATTTTTAAAAAATTGCGTAAAATGGTTTATCAATCTTTTTATTATTTTAATTGAATAAAATTTTTTTTTTAGTGATAAACGTGTTTTTGAGTGGAGACCGCGTTTAGGCAAAAGTAGTAAGTGTAGGACGTCCACAGGCCAGGTGGAGTGATGATTGCGCAAGACAGCTGGCAGGAGCTAGATGCGAGTTGCCGAGGATCGAACTAAGTGGCGTGCGATTGGAGGGGCCTATGTCCAGCATTGGACTGCTATAGGATGATAATGTTGAAACTATGACATATATTTAAGTTAAAACCCGTGACAATAAGACATATACCATATAAATTTTATCTTTATTTAGTCGGATTATAGTTTTGTATATTGGAGCTAATGTATAAAAAAGCTTCTTTCTTTTGGAAAGAAATTAAGCAGTTTGTAAAATCACAGCGCCTATTGTGATGACGGGGGAACTCATTGATAAGAACAAAAGCACGCGTTTCAAGCGAAAACTTGAAACCAACCCTATACCAACCCGTCTGGCCACCGTGGTATAGTAGGCCAAAACCTCCTTTCTAAGGAGAGGCCTATGTCCAGCAGTAGACTGTTCAAGTGTCTTGATGATGATGATGATAATTTTTTTCACTAATTGAGGTAGCTCATATCCAGCAGTGAACGTCCTTCGGGTGGGAATGAAGATGATAAGTATAAAATTATGTACTTAAAGAAAATCAGTTCTGGTAGATAGCAATGCAAATCAGCAAAGAGGTTTGAGATAAATAAATATAGATAACTTAATCTAATTTTGTGGAATCAAAATCGATTACTCAAAACCCTTTTTAGCTGATATTTTTTATATTCTTTTCTAATATCATTTGTGGAAGCTTTAACGACTGCCTCTCTACAAAAGTAAGCGGACAAATTGCTTCTAAAACAACAAAAGCCGACCGGAAAAATTCACAATCGTACCGAATCATTAATCTCAGAAACAAATGGAAATCGGCCGACATCTGCTATACTCGGCTTGAAAAAATGGCGGCTATAGTCGACAGTTGTCACGTTATTCTCGACGGGATTAATTAGAAATGCGATTAAAAGCAAACAAAACAGGGAATGGTGAACTTAAATTAATGAAAAATTACCACCCTCGGAGCACTCGTCAACTCTTTTTTTTTAACGGGGTCGCTCCCGCGCATTAAGCGGCTTTAATTTGAATTCGGAATTAGAATTACGCGCGTTTTATAATTATTGTTTTTTTCGGGCAGTGACGGTTGATTTCTAATTCTAACGAGGGTTTATTCGGAAAGTCACTTATGATATTTTTGGTTAAGAGATTGAATTTTCAAATTTACAGTAGCTTGCATATTTTAAATAAGTATACATATCTAACTAAATGTTAATACTAAAGTTACTTAAAGTTAAACTGGATATCCATACACACATATTACTTTTGACTTTATATAAATATACAAAAATAAATATATATAAATTATATGAAATAGAGTTACAAGTTTTAACAAAAGCAACACTTTAAAATCATAGTTCAAGCATTCATATATAAATAACATTTTCATTATCATAATTTGATCGGCACTTTTCCTCTGTGATACTAAAAATGGGTGAATTATTTTAAAGTCCATAGGCTGCCTAAGCCACTCACTGACGCTAACGTTCTTTGGGAATGAATGTGTATGTTACGAATCTATTGACTCCTCATTCATTAACATCAGGTCAGTAGTTTAGGCGGATGAACATGCACATACATTGACTGTTTTATTCGCCGTAGTGGGTAAAAAAGATATTCCTACATATATTTTATAGTCATAATTCTTGAGCCGCCACTTAAGAGTATAAGAAACTTCAGCCATAAATATAAGAATAATGAAAACCGCGAACAATGCACGCACAACAATAATAAGAAGATAATAAGTGATTGGACCCCACGTGAGGGGTGAGGAGTGTCATTGTGACAGAGAGTCAAGCACCCTTTGTACAAGTGCACACCTCCGGGGGACGTCATTTGTGAACTTTGATAGGTACATGCTTAAAGAAAGTATTGTTTGTTTAAGGGTCTCAACGAAATTATATTCTAATAAATTTATAAGCAGACGCGTAATTTTTCAGGCGTTTTGTAAAAAAAAGCAAAAAAAAAACATAGGATTGAAATGGTTAGGAGCGATAAGGTGATCGACACATCGCTTTCTACTGCTGCTGTTGTAGGTTTAAACCCCTCATGGGACAGTTTGCATGAACATCAAATTATTTCTTTTTTTAGTCCCAATGTTGTGTTGTCTGTGTGTTTGTTTCATTTATGTTTGTAAAGAAATGTTCCTAGTATGGCAGTTGTCTTTCAAAAAGTGTGCATTAATAATACATGTCACTGAAGTTTGCGAATAAAAGTTCAACTTGAAATAAAACACTCATGAAACCAAACTTATATATTGTCGTTAAGAGCTAAATTACTTTAATGAAGTACTAAGTTATATGTTATATAGAATGAACCAGCGATATCGATATTAAAGGTTACCGTTGTTGATTTTGTGCCGTCCACGAGGTTGAAGTAAGTAAATATTTGAATAAACTATGGGGTTCAGTTTAGTTATTCGCTCACATGTTTTCACAAGTTCCTTTCTAAGATATGTTCCAAAAAATAAATATAAAGGTAGACAATAATAACCCTTATGAGCTTCAAATTATTGGTTCGTTTACGTTATCTGTTTGCAAATTGTTTACTTCACCTGAATATATGAAAATGTATCAACAATACCGCAAAAATCTATAGAATTTAAATGGCTGTTTTTAATAGTTTAAGTCACTAGCAATTTCAAATCATTTTTTTATTAGGTCAGTATGTAATTAATACATTTTCTACTCACGGTTTTGATTGAAGTGCGTAAACAGAGCGGTAAGCATCCAGGTATCTTTTGAGGGGTATGCACAATTGTACATGTTATATTGCGATTCTAAGTCCCTCTCATATCCATGCTGATCTGGGAACCAAAGAAAAACATCCAATATATCAGGTGCTTAATCCCCTGTCAAAGTTATCTACTGGAAAGGTGTGTGCGGATTGAAGAAAAACGTAAAAAACTGCGATGCTCACGGGAATCCCCGACCACAGTTTTAAGAAAATAATCTGATACTTTGGTAAATCTTTGGATACCCCAGGGATCAATTCTAGGGCCTTAACAAATCAATGCCGTTATGCTAGTAGTATTGGATCGAACAGGTGAAAAAATACGTTTGGAAAGCTAAATAAAAAAAATGCAACAGCGTGTTTGCCTTGTATCGTTGATTCTGATAATATAAATATTTTTCTACGGTTATTCACGTATAAGCTGTATTTCATTCGACTAGTTGTACACATATCGGTGACTTTTGGGCATATTTGTTGTTGTAACAGATACATAAGGAATTCTAGTTTTCCCGGTTTTTTTTTGTCCTGTTGATGAGTATTTCTATAAAGAGTGTTAGAGGATCAAGATTTATTAAATGTTTACAATTTTTTTATGAATAGTATTGTTTAGGGCAAGATCCTTTTATTCATAGCTCTATCCGTGGCTTACTATCATTACAAGCTCTGTCTAGATATAATCTAGATAATATTTTGCCCAATGTATGTGTTCAAGTTTTGGTAGTAATGTAAGTATAAGTATATTAATAAGCCGATTCGAATGTTGTGTTTATTGTTAGCCTTTGTGTAACTCAGTTACGGTACTCAATGAGAAAAGATGTCGCAAACACAAAGATATTTAAAAGAAACAAAAAAACAATGTAATCGCTTACGAGTAGTATAAAATGAAGCGTCGACACTGGTCCTTTGAACTGCAATATTAATAGCGGCATAGAAGCAAGGGTTTATTACTTACACATCACAGGCGAACAATCGTAATGGTCAAGGAAATGCAACCAACGCGTAAAATTCTCTCTAATGTGTTATTTAGGGACGCACGCATAAATAACATTTTACATGTTATTGTTATAAACGGTGGCGGCTAGACTAGTGATGCTGTACTTTTTGTTTTAATTCCATATACAGTCGTCAATTTTAGTCTACTAGTCTGGTAGATAGTATCGATAGACTCTGTGAGATTGATCTTTTTTGAATATCAAGGTCGAGAAATCAGTTAAAATACGTGTGACAGAATATGAAATGGGTTACAATAGTATTTAAGTACTACGGTTAATTAACTAGATGTAGCCGATATTAAACACCAGTTATTTATTAAAATAATGCAGTAATAGGTGACAAATTAGGGTTAGGTATAATTGAGACCAGGCTGGAATATTTTGTATGCAATCAAGTTGGCCACTTAAAATTAACATACGTGTCTCAGGTTAATTGATTTAGGAGGTGTATTGAGACCTTATTTGTAAATAAATGTTAGTATGATCATGAATTTGTTGTAATACAGATACTACGTAAATAAAAATTCTATAAATGCGTTAAAGAATGATTCATTATCATCATTAATAGCATTTGATAATCAGAAGCCTCTCCTAAGAAAAGAATAGAATGTATATTTTAATACGTGAAGCAAAAACTTAGTAACCCTTTTTACGAAAATTACGCAAACGGAAGAGTATGTATTTGGCACACTTATAGTTTATAAATAAATAAACACACAGATTCCCTTTTGTCAAATTAACATTGTATCGAATCATTTGGCGCAATCACTGATTATAGAAGTATAGTCTTTGACAAAAGAACCTTAATAATGTAGCTATTTATAGTTCAAATTAATGTCGACAATTTTGGCAACCTTTAGTAAATATACACATAAAAATCTTTTAGGATTTACAAAGAATCAGAAAAGAGAGAATGTTTAAGTGCGTTTGATGCGAAGCTGAAACATTTTTACTCTCTTTATATGGTTTTTTTTTACGTAAATGATCTTGCCAAAGTGACTCTACTCTACCTGATAGAAAGTGTAAATAGAATCCAAGAGACTAGTCATGTGGTGACGGATTAAGAATACAAAGTGTCACCACCCCTATTCATTCCATGGGTGTCGTAAGAGGCGACTAAAGGAACAAAATAAGCAGCTAACATCACTGCCAAGAGAAGGAAAACTTGAAACAAACCCTTTACCAACGCGTCTGACAAGCGTGGTAGGCCAAAACCTCCTTTCAAAGGAGAGGCCTATGTCCAGCAGTGGACTGTTAAAGGCTGTTGATGATGATTGATGAAGAGACTAGTCTTAGATGCAGAACACATAGATACTCATTGTCGATGCGGATAATTAAGCATGGTAAGCAAACTATAGCGGCTTACTGGGATGCTTTTACATCATTAGCCCTTCGGTCTATAACTCACCCAATGAAAGACGATAGCACGGCTATTATCAAGGTAGTATGGCACCAGTAGAGCCGACCCATTCGTGCTGAAGTCAATCATAATATTGCTAAAATAATACAACTTCTAGTACAATACATACATACCAGTGAGTATGGGCGTGCCACAAGGCTCAATTCTGGGTCCTTTTTTATTTTTGGTGTATATAAACGATTTGCCATTTTTACTAGTAAGTTATGCGATATTGTTCTATTTGCTGATGACACTCCTCTTATATTCAAAACCAATCGCAAAAACGATTACTCTGATGAAGTAAATAGGTTCCTCGCATTAGTCCTTGACTGGTTTACATCAAATAACTTGCTTTTGAATTCAAAAAAAACCAAATGTATTAAGTTTAGTTTGCCAAATGTAAGGAATATCAGTACAAATCTAGTTTTAAACAATGAAGTTATTAATTTTGTTGATTCAACGGTTTTTTTTGGGAATTACTTTAGATAGTAAGTTACAGTGGGGCGCCCAAATATCGTGTCTCGCAGGGAAACTCAGTTCAGCAAAGTCAGACAGCTTACTGATGTGGAAACAGCAAGGCTAGTATATTTCGGTTATTTCCACAGCGTCATGTCGTATGGCATTCTGCTATGGGGCAAGGCAGCTGATATTCAAACAATTTTCATTCTCCAAAAACGTGCAGTGCGTGCGATTTACAAACTAGGTGCACGAGTTTCCCTTATAGAAAAGTTTAAAGAGATAGGCATTATGACAGTTGCATCACAATATATATTTGCAAACATTATGTTTATAAAACAAAATATGCATTTATATCACAGGAATAGTGACGTTCACTCGGTGAACACGAGACATAAGCATAAATTAGTAGGTCAATATCATAGGCTACATAAAACGCATAATTCATTTATGGGTCTTTTCGTGCGATTTTTTAATAGGTTACTAGCTAGTGTTATGAGTCTATCAGTGGAAAAGTTTAAAAATGTAGTCAAAACTTATCTTATACGTAGAGGTTATTAGACAGTTGACGAATTTTTAAATGATAAAGAAAAATGGATTTGACTACTTGCTCCTTGTCATTTTATTCTACTCATGTGAATGTTGTTATCACATTGTTTAAGAGCATGATTTAACTTTTGTAAGTAAAGATTCTACGTGACGAATAAAGGCCATTCTTCTCTTTCTTTTGATCTTAAAATTAATATTTTATATTTAATCTTTCGTTACCAGTAATTTGGCCAATATTTGAGCACATATAGTTTTAACCTTTGTTGTAAGTAGATGCTCCTACTATGCTGTACCCACTGAGGCTGTTTTTTTTTTTTTTTTTAAATTAGGTTAAGTTCTAATTTTTAATCACTATAATTTGCATCAGTCCTCTAACATGGTGTATAGTATATTAGTGGCAGCACCTTACCCCTTATATCAGGTTTATAAACATTAAAACTATGTAAACATTGGCGATTTGAAAGGAGTGGCCGCGAGTTTTTATTGCCATGTTCTTTTCTCCGGCTCTACCTATTGTTTGCGAACATGGCATAAATGTACATGTAGAATCTTGACCTGTCACAAGAGATGTATTGCATCCTAAGTGAATAAAGAATTTTGAATTTGAATTTGAATATGCAAAGATACAGTCGTTTTACTTTTAGCAAAGTTTCTTAAGAAATATAAAGGACAAGAGTCAGACTTTACCAACGCGAACCATCCAATAGCTATAAGATGGAACATAGTACCACAAGCACATATACGTACACGTATCAAGTGCGTACGATCACTATATCGTCGAAAATACAAATTATCCGCGAACATTTACAAATATCGGTCAATTAAGTGGCGAGAGGGATAACAATTGAAAATGGTTTCGCTTTCAGCGGCCTGGTATAACGCATTCGGTAAATATAATAATAGATGAAGAGATACATCAATGAATGTCCACAACGTTTCGGTACGCGCCACTTTCAATTTTCAACGTACGCTCGGCGGCCATGATTTCGGCTTACTGGAATGTTATTCAGCTTTATTCTGATCAATTTGATTGTTTGTTTATTTCATGTTAGTGGTTTTGTGTTATTTTATATATTTTGTGTCAGATTTCATAGGTATAAACTACTAAGGTTACTTTCAAAATTTAATAATGGCAGGATGTTAATCATTAGAGATGGAATGAAGGACCAGAGGCAGATGTTTCAAAAGATGGTTGACCAGATCATGGCCCACAGTTAAAGAAGTCTATAAATATCGTAGTGTGACAACAGACTAATAGCACCTGATGTAGACATATAGTTGACAAGATGAAAGGATGTGACGACCCTCAGTAGTGAGGTTACAATTCGGAAGGAGAGAAAAGATATTCATATATTTTAATTAATTACTTACAATATAGTACACCATATAATAAATAGTTTTAATATAAAAAAATAATACTCTAAATATAAAGTATTTCAAGCTTAATGTCCATTTTAAAGAAATTTAAATTATAAGTCCTAAAATGGATAATGACTCATGGTTACCTTATCGTTTGCGTTTCCCGCGTATCCCGCGTGATTGCCGCTGACCACATGTTTGTAAAACCCACCATTATTAACATTGTATTAATATTATCTTTTAAACCATGTTGAGTTTATACTACTTTCAATCAGATTTGTGTAAATTATCTCTTTATTTTTCATCCCACACAAGATCTCTAAACTTCGAATCGGTTTCTTGAAGTTTAATTCAATGTGGCTTATGTGCTACTAAAATACACATGAAATATAAACCTTATATCCTAGAAAATAATACTTTATTTATTTGACATAGAAAGTCTCTTACTACTTTTCAGAACCTAAGAAAATAAGCACTATTCTATCAATTAGTTTGAACTTAAAAGATTTTAGGAATATCTCTTAGCTCTTGTATGTCAATTTTTAACCGACTTCAAAAAAAATCGGCCAAGTGCGTGTCAGGCCACGCATAGGAAAGGGTTCCTCAGTCACCCATAATGGTACGTGGATTAGAAATCGTATCCAATGGATAATTGTTATGTTCACGTATTAATGCGTTGATTTTGTATGACTTTTCCAAGTAAGCGCATTGTAAAAGTTAAGCCTCTATAACTCCTGAACTGACAAAGTCATCTAATTTGTTATAGTTTTCATTTAAAGTTCATTATATGGACCACTATCACAAATTTCTCGGCGGGCGGGACGGCCTGTTTTTACAAAAAAAGTGGCCTTTGAAGTGGAATTTCTCTCAAACGGATACCTAAATCAAAAATCGTCTTAACAACCCCTTAATGTTTTTAAAAGACCTATATAATGATACCCTACATGATGGGGTAGCCGTGGACAAGGACAGACGGACATGACATATCTATAAGGGTTCGAAGTCATAAACTTCGGAACCCTAAAAAGTTGTAGATCTTTTAATTACCTACAACTTTGCCATTTAACTATTTTCCTTGTAGTTTTGCCGGAAATCGAGATAAACCGTTTTTTACCCTTTGTTGTATATATTTAGCCATCCAATCTGACTCTACCCTGCCTGATGGAAAGCATGAGCAGAATCCAAGAGTCGGGGCTATCACACTTGCTGCGAATGCGGACAATAATGTATGGCGGCCCACACTATGGCGGCTTAGTGAGATGCTTTTTCACGCCCCGGTTAAAGGACCCGAAAACCTCCCCCCCCTACCCCTTCCCGACCTCAGATCGCCCGTAAATTATTTTTCCTTTCATTTTTATAATATTCTCCTCCTTTTTCAATAGGTTTCATCCTACTATAATTTTATTTGTTTTCAAAAATTATCTACTCTGGTCTACTGGTCTATATGTCATTTACAAACTATCATTATGGTTGCCATGCAAGTGTGTTATTCCTAGCAACCTGTGAAGTTTTGACAGGAGGTAAACAGTGATACATTTTGACATCTTCGATTTATGTATTTTTATAATCACCTAGCTTTGGTCTTTGTATCTCGATTATTGCAGTAAAAAGTAGTCTATGTCCTTTCCAAAGTTCAGTTCTATCATCATACCGAATTTCATCAAAATCGGTACAGTGGTTTAGGCGTGAAAGCGTAACAGACAGACAGACAGAGGTACTTTCGCATTTATAATATTAAGTAGGGATTAAAAAAAAAACTACTCACTAGATCTCGTTCAAACCAATTTTCGTTGGTAGTTTGCATGTTAATGTACAACATATATTTTTTTTAGTTTTATCACTCTCTTATTTTAGAAGTTAGAGGGGGGGGGGGACACACATTTTTCCACTTTGGAAGTGTCTCTCGCGCAAACTATTCAGTTTAGAAAAAAATGATATTAGAAACCTCAACATCATTTTTGAACACCTATCCATAGATACCCCACACGTTTAGGTTTGATGAAAAAAAAATTTTTAAGTTTCAGTTCCAAGTATGGAGACCCCCAAAATGTATTGTTTTTTTTCTTTTTTTAAGTAAAAATCTTAATGCGGTTCACAGAATACATCGACTGACCAAATTTCAACAGTATAGCTCTTATAGTTTCGGAAATAATTGGCTGTGACATACGGACGGACAGACAGACAGACAGACAGACAGACAGACAGACAGACAGACAGACTTGACGAATCTATAAGGGTTCCGTTTTTTGCCATTTGGCTACGGAACCCTAGAAAGGAGGAGGTTCTCAATTCGTAGGAATCCTTTTTTTTGTATGTTCAGCGATAATTTCGTCGTTTATGAACCGATTTCAAAAATTATTTTTGTATTAGAATTTTCGTAGCTTACAGGTGGCTCTATAGTCACTTTAATCAAATTTTTAGCCAATACGTGCCTTTTTACGTTACTTGTTACTTTCTATTCTATGTCCATATATCATTGATAGCAATGCCATTGAATGAAGCGTTTAAATAAGTTTCCTCAAAAAAAATTGCAACTTATACCTCCCTTTAACAGTAGAACGAGAATTTGAATTCACAAAAAAATAAATCCTAAGCCTGGACTAAAGTGGAAATAATAATGTTATGAGCCAGAGTCGTGCCGTTGGTAGCGATTGAAGATTTTAACGATTAACTAAACAATAACTAAACATCTGTGCACTACTGCACAATGGCAGTACAATCGTAAAAATTGCTCATCCATAAAATACTTTTATATTATAATAATATAAGTACATTAATGAGAAATGTATCCCGAAATTCGGCTTTATAATTAATGTGTTAAGGTCGACATTCCACTTTGTGTTTAGGCTATTCATTAGTGATTCGAATCAAAGGGTTGGCAAATCCAAGTTCTATTGTTAATAGTCACGCGTTCAACTTAGTGCGTATAAGTATACGTGTTTTTATATTTCCGTTGCTATAGAAATTAATGCTTTACATTTGTATGAGTTTATAATAAGGTATTTTGGGCCTGACACATAATACGAAATGTTAGAATCATATACGTCCATACTCATACTCAAAATTCGGTAGTAACTCTGTAAAGCTTTCACGGTTAAAACATTGCATCGATTTCAATTAAATTTGGCATAGAGATTCTATAACTGTTGAATAAGGACATAGGCTACTTTTACCGACATACAGGAGTCGCGGGGAAAAGCTAGTAATATTTATATAAATATACTAGTTGACCCAGCGAACTTGGTACCGCCCAACTTTAAAATTCCAGAACTTGATCGCAGCCCCACCTACCGGGTCCAATTGCGAATCTAAACCATTCCCAGATCCCCTTGAACACACACAAAAAATTTCATAAAAATCGGTCCAGTCATTTGAGAGAAGTTCAGTGACATACACACTCACACAAGAATTATATATATAAAGATAGATATATAGATATCATTTTGATTGGTGTGTTAAATATGTACAAAATTAATCGCTTAGATACTATTCATCTTTCTCTTGTACTACTATTTCGCAGTTACCTCAACCCTCACTTTACCAACTGGCATTAAAATTTCTTGTTTACATAATTATTTATAAGTGCTACTAGATAATAAAAAACAAAACATTCAAGCTAAGTTTAAAAACAATGAATTTAATAAGTCTCGTCCATTTTTAACTTTTATTGTTATCGATGACATAAATTAAGACATATTACATAATTCCCAAACGCTGTGTATTTGTATCGAATTGCGAAGTGCTCATTGCCGAGACAGGTGAATTGGAAACAATCACCAAGGGTAAGCAACGATGGCTCGGTCAGACCTAGATGGGTGACCGTTTGTGGCATGATATGTGATGAACGTTTCCGTGATTCGGATGTCACGTTAATCAGTCGGTCCCAGTTGTTATCATAAGATAATAGTCGTGAAGCTTAGTTGGAGGCCTTCGGAAGCTTAAAAACATAAAACGGCAAGATTATCTTGCTAGTCCCCAACCCGGCACTCGTACAGTGTATGGCCTTAACCCTCTCCTGAGAGAAGACCCAAGCAGAGCAGTGAAACAGTATGGGTTGTTGATTGATTGATTGTGTATTTTTCTGCCATTCCTATGTTTCTTTTGCAAACCCATGTTTTAGTTTCATCATCATCATCCTATCGCAGTCCACTGCTGGACATAGGCCTCTCCAATTGCACGCCACTCAGTTCGATCCTCGGCGACTCGCATCCAGCTCCTGCCAGCCGTCTTGCGCAAATCATCACTCCACCTGGCCTGTGGACGTCCTACACTACGTTTGCCGAGACGCGGTCTCCACTCAAGAACACGTTTAGTTTATATATTGCTTTTAAAAAGGAAGAATTGCCAATTTCAAAAATGACGAAGATCTAATTCAAAAGTAACGCTACAAAACAGAAAGACATTTAAAACAAGCAGTAAACGCTTAAAGCGCACAGAACCCTAATAATATTAAAAACACAAACACCAGTGGTGACATCTCGTAATTTCGATTCTAATTACATTTAATGTCCACTGTTATTTTTTCGAGTTTTAATGCGCGCCCGCCATAAAAAGATAATCACAAAAATAATTGAAACGAAATAATAAAGGCTCTAAGGAAGGGAGCGGGGGGCGATTAATGACGGCGTGGGGGCACGGGATAGTCAGGGCATTAAGGCCTAAATAATCAACATAATTACACTTTTAACCTTGGTATCCCCTTTTCACCCTCTAATAAGTGCCATTATAAAGATTCTCTATTTATATCAAGGTGTTTTTAATCAAAACGATAGTTTTACATTACAACGTTCTGAAGATTTTTAGTGTTCATTATTTTAAAATGTGCTAGTTTATTTTGTACTGACTTGTTGGAACTATTCTGTGCCACAATACTTTTGTAGCATCAGCAAATAATTTAGAAAAAATAAGAGAAACGTTACGAGAAATTTTTGATATTTGAGAAAGTGTGTACTAACCTCATTTAATTTTTCTTACAACTTGCTGAAATACGATTGGTTTTTTTTTCAAATAATTTCAGTAATTAGAAAACTATCAAATCTTTCATTTCTAAAATCTAAACACTTCATATTCTATTAACAGAGTGAGGCCCATGGTGAGGGACTATAGTATGTTATTTTCTACAGATTATATCGGAAATATATGAATCTATAGGAAATAGTGAATAATTACTACTGATAACTAATAGAAAATTAGCTTTACATAACTTAGAAGTTTGGTTTTTAAACTTTATCATACACAGGATTCTTACTTACAGTAATCCTGATTCCACTAATTAAATTAAATTCAGTAGAAAATCGATTGCGGTTTATTCCTTTATAAAACTCTTTGAAGATTTAAATATTTTTTAATTATTTTAAAAATATTAAAATCTTTCGAACATTTTTTTTTAAATAATGTTTTTTTGCAGACTGTACAAAATGTAAGCACTTTTACTTCTAAACAAAAAATATATAATTAAAACAACAAACAGATAACTGAAACGTCGAAAGCAGCACATTTGAATATAGAACTAAATATATAGATGTTTATAATTGGGAATGGAGCAATAAGTAAAGCGGGCACCCTTCTGCCAAAGAATCAGTATATAATTAAAGATAATGAGACGCTATTCAGATGTCCGTCTGGATCTTTTCGACGTGAAGAGGTTAGAAGGTATGGATGCGGTATATTGTACGAGATTTTTTCACCCTCCATTTCGGTTATCACAGTAAAAAGTAGCCTATGTCCTTTCTCGGGCTCCATACTATGTGTCTTTTTTAAAATTAAAATCGGTTCAGTACCAATAACGCCAAAAGGCTTGAAAGCGCTACAGACAGACAGAGATTTTAATAGGAGTATTGATAAGGATTTAATAATGAATATTATCTTTTTTGTTGATTCAAAACTGGTCTTCATTCGTGTTTGGTTGACTTTTTGGCGGCTTTTACATATGACGAAACAAAAATATTTCAGTGCCATCTGATCAAGATACAAGGACAGAGTTCTTCCAATCCTGTATGGCGATATGAAAAATTGTGACGCCGATAAGTATAAACATAGCTTTTCATAGTGAGATTTCAATAATTTTTTTTATTTTTTTATCTATTAACACATTAATATCAAAGAATTCTCTGATGTGGTGCAGTTAATCGGACGTTATATATATATATATATATATTTTAAGAGTTCATTTTTATATACTTATTGTATATTATAGGACCACACTATTGCCTGATAAGTCTCTATTAAACAACTTAGAAAAATAAATTATTCTACAAATATGTTCTTGAATGAAATACAAAATTATAGGTAATTCTAGTTGTAAAAAGTATGACTTGGTAGTTTTGATAAAGCTGTTTCTAGACATATACAAAAAGAAATGCTATACATTTCACCTAGAACAAAATATAAATCTGATTTGCAACGAATCCTTATTGGGAATTCTTAATTCTAATAAAGCTCTTTGACCATTACTTTTTGTAAATATATAATATTTAAAAAAAACATATCCATTTTATATCGGACACTTCGTAGCTCTTTAATACATCCTTCACAAAATCACGACTGACGAAGACAGAGATTAAACGAAGGGGTTTTTAATTCAGTGAAATTGTAATTCTTACAAATCTAGAAGCCTTCCCTTAATCAAGGTATTGAATTGAGAATTTCTTGCTTCATTTCGTTGTAGGCAGGCGTTTATAACCCTTTATTGTATGATCACTCGGTATTATTAAATAAAATTGAATTTATCTAATTGAATTATACAAGAAAAATTTAGTTATAGCAGTATTAGAAAATAAATTTTATTTCTTATCATTTAAATTGAAAGGTTTGTAAAGTTAAAATAAAAATTAAATAAAATTATTTCTTTATTGAAAACATTGCCCGGAGTTTAGAAGTTTGGCGGTGATTCACGCCCGTGCCTCGGAGAGCACGTAAAGCCGTCGGTCCCGGTTGTCATGAACACCTATGGCAATCGTTATTGGGAAGTCAGTGCCCTCAAATATACTAACAACTAGTTCAATCTTTGAATTTCAGTTCTCCCTTAGGGTTGCGGAGATCCGATGCCAGTCGCTCCGTGTAAAAACTGATATTCAGGTAAAACCGGTTGAACTAGTAGCCGACCCCAAATAAACTTGGGAATAACGGCTAGGAGTATGATTTCTTTATTGAAAAAAAGCGTTCTTATTTTTATATTAAAGAGCTACAATTTAATAATACGGAAGCATCTCACTAGGTCATCATGCTGCATTTTCTGCACTGGAATCAGTCAGTCAGTGATCCACAAATTGTTATTCTGAGTCTGGGTGTTTTTTGTGTCTGTTTCTTATATATTTGTAAAGTCCCCACGACACTGTAAGTTCTATATATATAAAAAAACACGTTTTATTTCTGTTTCTAGATTCATTAATCTCGAGTGTACATCTCGTATACATTTAAAACTCTAACACAGATTGGTCTAAAACACTTGTCAAACTGGTATAAGCCGACATTAACCTTTTAAAAGCTTTTATTCTCATTTGACATACGGAACCATATAAACAACTAATTATCAATGTTAATGACACATCGATCAAATGTCTTCCCGACGGTTTTAGTCTTGATTCGTGTAATAAAGTTAATAAATTCAATTAACTAGATCATTCACTTAAATTAAGAAAAAAAAAACTTAATTTTATCGCACCAATAAACGACAACTCGCCTCGGACTCGTTTGTCCGTATATTTATGGTGTTTGTTAGAGTTTGGAAGTTGTTTGGCTACTGTATGATGTTGGACCACATTTCAAGACTCTCATAATTAACTAGCTATTTCCAGCGACATCGCTCACGTGATTATTTAATGTTTTACTTTAAAAGTGATAAACATCCATATAACCTTTAATCTCTTAGTTTGACAAATATTTTGGCAAATACGGCGTAGTCATATAACGAATAGCGCATAACGCAGTGTGGATCCGGCATAAAACCTAACCAGAATGACAGCATTCGTGCTATGATGTCTGCATCACATATCAACATCTAAATAGGCCGGGTGGGTCACCATGCTGTATTGTCTGCAAGAGTATGGTGACCACAGTTCTTGGATTTTACTCAGGATTTTATTCAGGCAGAGTAATGTGGGCAGGCTCATAAATAAGCGGATCCTTATTTCACGCTTAATCTCTTGTGCATTTTAAAACAATAATATTGACTGCTATTCATTAAAACTATTTAATAACCTTTGATATTGAAAATAAAACTGTCGTTAATAAAATCAAATACTCAGTGTCAATTCTTCAGTTAGGGCCACCGCAGACTAGCTACTTTTAGCATCGGCGATCGGCAACTAGTCGCTTTTTAGAAGCTAAATACGGCGACCGAACGCTCTACACCGCACACTTAAAAACGCCAAACGCGGCGATCGAGTCGCTTTTTAGAAGCGCGACACAGCAGCTTTACGCTACTCTCCGCACACATTCGGTTGCCGGTAGCAGCGACTTGGCATCTGAGCAGTCGCTAAAACCCGCGTTTCCGATACCGCGATCGAACGCAGGAAGGCGCTAAAACGCGATGCAGCATCGATGCAGTCGCCAAATCGCCGATCGCCGATGCTAAAAGTAACTAGTCTGCGGTGGCCCTTATAGTTTGTTATTGTTGTAGTGGTGTAGCGTATGTGGTGATTAAAAGGTCTCGGGTTCGATTCCCAGGTCGGATCAAATACTTGTATGATCCATAAATATTTGTTTCGGAGTTTGGGTGTTTTCTATGTATACTATGTATCTATTTACAAAAAAAAAAAATATTTATATTGTTAGAGTCCAGAAGTGAAAAATAATAAAAATAATTATAATTCTAAACAATTTACTTTAATTCTGAACAATTTAATTTATTTCATTAATTACAAAATAATCTTAGAAATGCAATTAGACACAAACAACCGTTAATTAAGTAACGAATCTAAATAAATTACAGTTAGTTATACAGCAAGGGCGGTCACGTAGGGCTGTACTAGCTGTTAGACAGCTTTCCTCGCATCCACCGCAATTCAGACAGTACTAACTTGTCAAAGACAGCTTTCCACATCTGTTAACAGAGTAGTACTAATTGTCCAAAGACAATGATCCACACTCCGCGACGCATTCGTCAGAAATGCTTGCCGATACAACAGAGCACTCCTTTTTATACCCAAGCGCAGTGAAGCGATGGCGCCAAAAAAAATGACAACTACCGCCGTTGTGGCTTACAATATATTATATCACATATATACCGAAAATAAAAGCTCTGCTTAGTTTGAGACAACTTTTTTTTTCTTTTTTTAAATATTTCCGGCATCTTACACACAACGTCATCTAGTCCCAAATTAAGCAAAGCTTGTGTTATGGGTACTAAACAACTGATATAATACATACATACTTTTTTTTGTAAATACATACATATTACACATAGAAAAACACCCAGACTCCGAAACAAATATTTGTGGATCACACAAATATTTGTGGTCCGACCCGAGAATCGGGAGAATGATGCAGAATAATCAAACCAGGCTGCCATGGTAAGGGTCACCATGCTACATTGTCTACCCTAACAATAAGCATGGTGACCCCTACTCCTGGATTCTACTCGTGCTTTCCATCAGGCAGAGTAGAGTCACTTTGGCAGGCTTAAATATATAAAAAAAAAAAAAAAAAAAAAAAAAGCCCGAGGCCTCTGGTTCAGCAGCTGCATACGTCAACCACTAGACTTACAAGGCAGTCAATGATGTTATGTGTCATTCGTCCGAAATATTTATTTATTAGTTGTCTTGGCTTGTGAGTTTATCTGCAACATCAAAGGGATAAAAAAAGTGGCGTAATGTGAGGCTCTTATAACAATCGTTTGGCCGTCTGCACCATCCCCGAGCCTCTTTTTTATTAAAAAAAATATAGAAACGCAAGCGTACCGTCTAATTAAAATGATTAACTTAATGGTTTTAGTCATTAGCGTATTTAATTCTGAATTTTTTCCTTTCAGTTGAAATTATAACTTGGCTCGCATTTTTACGATATATTTACGAGCAATTGGCTATTGTTCATATTTAAATGTTCATACGAGCGAATTATTTGTGTTTGTTTTTGTTTAATTACCATAAGTATATGTTTTTAATATTTATTCAAAACTAGCTGAGTCCCGCTGTTTTTTACCCGTTTTTATTTGTTTTAAATCGTGAGTAACGCCACGGTACAGAGCTAGTCTTATAAAAGTAGGCTAGGTTACTCCTTATATCATCAGCAAAGCAAAGCTAATTGCCCGGTTGGCTAGTGGTTAGCGTATGCGGCTGCTGATAAAGAGGTCTCAGGTTCGATTCCCGGGTAGGGCCAAATATTATTTGTGAGACTCACAAATATTTGTTTCGGAGTCTGGGTGTTTTCTATGTATAATATGTATGTATTTATAAAAAAAATGTTTATGTATTTATATCAGTTGTCTAGTACCCATAACACAAGCTCTGCTTAGCTTGGGACTAGATGATGTTGTGTGTCAGATGTCCAAAATATTTATTTATTATAAGCTGCCAGTGAAAGTCTCGTTAAAATTGGTCGAGCCGTTTATGAGATTAGCCGGTACAAACAGACAGACAAAAATGGTTCCGCGATGTAACTTCAACAATAACTGCGGGTAATATCGCGAGACTCAGCAAAATGCTAATCAAATAATTTTAACATTTTAAAAATGTTTTTATTCGTAATCTAACTTTATATTTAAACTAATATACATTTTTCCTGTAGTACCTACTTCTGGTCCGACGTCATTCACCGTTAACTAAACCTACACAAATAAATTAAATTAAATTGTCAGTTTGACATAAATAAAATTAAAATATATACACATACATACTTGCATACATAAAGAATCAATTTATGTTTTATTTTGTCTATCTGTCTCTTGATTCCAACTAATCTCTGGAACGGCGGGACGGATTTTGGCATGACTTTAACTGGCATATAGTAATAATAATAATAATAAATAGATATAATATTTTTTATATATTTATATTTAAAAAATGTAATTTATATGTAAATATTATCAAATAAAGAGAAAAATAATAATAATAATAATACATCTCCTTATTGTACACCAGAATAATAACATACAACGGTAGCTTATACTAGAAGGTACAAGTGGCGGCCTTATCGCCCGAAGGCAATCTCTTCCAGGCAACCATGGGATGGAAAGAAAGACATATAGCTGATGTTTAAAGAGTAATTTAGGTAACTTTTATCTTAGGCTATCTTATATTTCTATTATTATTACTGAACTTGAACAGGTCTCTAATTTTCTTTCAATGAGATCAAAAATATAAATGAAGAGAATTACTTTTTTACACTTAATAAAATAATTTTAAAGTTCAGACAAAATTTGGTAAAGATTAGGTATTTATGTAGGTATACCACACCTAACCCTCACATATGTAGGTATAAGCACGACCTTTATATATTTAATTACTTTTATTTTAATTTGTTCGATAGCATGCATGTAAATAGAACGGAATGGAAAGTTTTCAGACGCGATTAAAGTTAATTGTTTACGTTTCTACAGGTGTATAAACGATCTTTCTAGAAATATTGTGAATAATCATACTAACAGAAAAACTCGACTTAAATGAAAGCAATTATTAAAATAAAATAAATAAATATTTAAATATTTCGGACATCTTACACACAACGTCATCTAGCCCCAAACTAAGCAGAGCTTGTGTTATGGGTACTAGACAACTGATATAAATACATAAACATATTTTTTTTTTTGTAAATACATACATATTATACATAGAAAACACTCAGTAATAAGTTGTACCCGATAGATGTTTATTATTATTATTATTATTATATAAGTAAGTAATAAGTTTTACCTGATAGAGGTTTAGTATAATTATACATATGTGTATCTTCATATTGAATACAGTGTGATTCACAACACAATTCTTGTTCTTAATCTGGGTGTTGTTCGTCTCCGTTTCATGCATGTTTGTAAAGTCCCCTGCGACGCAGGATTTATACACGCGCCGTGTCAAGGAGGACTGCATTTTGCAACAGACCCTTCAGCCATCCAACGCCAATTATTATTACAATTATGTAAATCTTTTTTAATGAGGTCTACATAAAATTGTCTAAGCTTACATTTCACTTGGCCGCCGTAGTGTTTGTCACCATACTGCGTTGCTTTGAGGATGGTGACCCCTCTTGTATTTTACTCATACTTTCCATCAAGCGGAGTGAGTTCAGCAGTTAATATTTAAAAAAAGCTTAAGCTTAAATCGCATCGCATTGCATAGCAAGCTGGAAACAAAAATCTAACTGAAAAGTCACTAAAAATAGTCCCGCACTACGACTAACACCATCCACTAATGGTATTATTTTATAACCAGGATATTAGTTACTGCCCGCGAGCTCTGCGATAGTAATTTGTGAATATGACCTAGATTCAACTTAAGTGTAATAGTCAGTCCCGCGATGCTTGCGGTCTTTAAACCGCAGAAACTTGCGGTCTTGTGCGGTGACTTCGCCGGTCGTTACGCCGATGACCTTGAACATAATTGATAACTCTTTAAAATGTAAGGGAATCTAATAATTATCAAATTATTGATAGATTTTAAATAAGCTTTTGCTAATGCTTTCTAGACAGCTCTCATGGAAAAGACAGTACTTTTGTTTTATTTGTATTTATTCCATTCATACAATACATTTTTTTACTGCTTTGTTGGTCTAGTGGTTAGCGTATGCGGCTGCTGATCAACTTAAAGTTCCCAGGATGGCAGTAGGAAGGTGTTTCCTTCCTACTGCCATCCTGGGAACTTTAAGTTGATCAGCTTCTCAGATCAGATCTGGAACTGGCAGTGAGTTCCAGTTTTCAACTGCTCACCATAGGAAGAAAAAACCGAATCGTTTAGTTGTAATGCGTAATTCTTACTGGTGTACCTACCTACATTAAAGGTACTAATCATACTTGTATTTTTTGTGGCGAAACTTGAATACTCACTTTGAATTCAACGTATCATCCTTAAAGTTTCGTTTGGCTATATTTATCTAATCATTAATTAATGCATAAAACACAGACAAGCCACACCCCTAATTAAAGCACCTTTAGTATTTCCGCGCTATCATTGAACTCATAAAACATTATTCTCATTTCGGCAAAGACATAAAACTTACATTACATGAACTAGTAATTATGTAAATGATTTGTAAATTATCACTACAAACAAAACCGCATGTACTCAAGGTGGCGGTTATTTGTGTGACGTCACGAAATGAGCTATTAATTCGGACTATATTAGACCTTTATCGCGGTGTAAACAACTCCTAATTAAAAGGTACATCAAAGATCGTGAAATAATTACGACGCGCCAAACGTAATGAATTTGTTTGTTCTTCATTTTTGGGGTTTCGGACATCAAGGGCAGCAAAGTTAACTTATTTTCACAAGTTGTTATTATATATTTCGAGAAGAAAATCGCCACTTGGGGTACTTAAGTGGCACTTGGCGGTTCCAAAGCCATATATTTCTTTCAAGTAAATTATTTTACTTAGGCAGGATTAAACTATTACAAAGAAAAGAGAAGAGAAGAAAAAAGAAAAAAAGAGAAATTTGAAGAAATCTTATACTAACCTGTCTGGCCAACGTATTCCAAGATCTCCTTTCTAAGGAGAGGCATATGTTTAGCAGTGAAATATAAAAGGCTTTTGATGATTGAACAGTAAATATGTACACAAAAACTGCTTTTTCTTTAAGCCACACGTTCCGAGTGAGCGTGATGAGAAAAACATACTAAAGAAAAGTCTACTACCATTTAAAAATCTTGCAACGGACTAACGTTCCTTGTGATGCACGTGTCAACTTTTGAAATTAGTTTTATATAACCATGTGATCTCCTCTTTGAATCCAAACTAAAGAACATTCTAATTAAACCAATTTAAGTCACTTCATCTAAAAAACTAGAGCTATGTTACTAATCAAAACTAAGCTTAACTACAAAATACTAACTACGTAAATACCAAAAAAAAAACACCTATATTTCAAAACATACGAAAAAGTATGAGTGGTCAGGCCACATCACATCAAGAGCCTTTAATAGGCCACAGGATATTATTATAGGCCCTTCCTTAGAAAAGACGTAAGAATCTCTAGATTCTTGAGTAAAATATAGCTACCAGCACATTCTTTAAACTTTACAGTCAGGACAAAATTGTAGAATCACGTAGAGCTTTACGAGTGAATCGTAAACAAACTTACCTATGTAATAAATAATCATAATCGCTCACAGCTTATGTCGCATCTATACTTAAATAATCTAGGGAGGTGGTCGTTCATTAATGAGTCGTAATATTTTCTTAATTAAGTTACGCATTGAGGAAACAACGTTGTAAACCTTGTGTAATCGAATTGTGGTATATGTAAGGGCTTGGGCCGATTGCGAGCGATTTAAAATACGAATGTCAAACAAGCTTTCACATTAATTTTTAAGTGTGGCGACTTCCACATATAGCTTAAGTGAATAATATGCAGCAACGCCACCTACCGAAGAAACAATGAACCATGGAGTAACAAATCCTGAATCGCGAAATAAAGATTCTCGCGCTGATTAGCATATACACAATCGCCCACCAGGAATGATCACCTCGGCTGGTAGGAGGATCCTCCTCATAAATACATAATTAATTTATTTTGACAAGTTTGGAGTCCGTCTAAATATTACGAAAACCTAGAGTTTTATTAGACAAAACTAATACTAACAACTTTAGACATCCAACCTTCTCTATATATCATAGTGAAACTTGGCACAATGGGCAATCACTAGTATTACTAAATACGTATATAGTAAAGAGGTATTGCAGATACATGACAACCGGACCGGACACAGTGCGCAATAATTTATTCTGGTTGGAAATCGAACCCACAACTAGTGACTGCGCAGTCTGAATGCGTAACCACTAGACTTAAACTAGTTGTCAATAATAAGAAGTAGACTGTGTTAATATTTCACTACCCAAATCAGATATGGCCATAGAACATAGGCGAGATGAATTGGTCTTAGCGTTTTATTTGTTCACAGTATGGCCGAAGATTTAATAAAAGATAAACAGGCAATACAATTGATTACTGTACAGTTTCCTTAACGCTAATGAGCACCTCATTAATACTTAACTATAATTGAACAATAATATCCGTACTTCACAGAAATAAGGAACGTGTTTTCAAAACATACTTTTAATTTGGTTAAGGAAAATGTAAGCGTCTAATGTTAATATGTTTCGCTGTGAATACTAGAGCTGACGATGATGGTCTTATTCTGATCGACTTATATATGACTAGAAGATCCGCATATCTCATCTGTCTCCTACTGGCTGCAGAACGCACACCACGTGCTACCAAAAAAATGGTTACACTGAGCCAAACTTGAAAGATAGGTAGGTATATGTTGGCGCAGACTTTTTTTACATCTGGCGGAACTCTCACCGTTTACGCAGCGCCCTTAAAAGTACATTATTCCCTGATTTTAGAACATCTTTAATTAATAATACTAATATTGGTAGTTCTTGAGATAGGGCTGAAACACAAAATTATTAAGGTATGCTTACATAAGTTTAAGAAGTTAGTTATTAAGGTTAAGTAATAATACTTTCTTATTATACTATTATACTTATTATTACTATTTTCTGCTTCCCACTTTTTTGGGCGGTTTTTTGGTAAAAAGTTTAATACAATATTTTTAAATAGAAATATCGCACGATTCCTACAATAACAGACTTTTTTATCTTCTTTAAACTTGACTCATTAACGATGTAGGAATTTTTTACTAAATTGTATGAAGTACCTAAATGTGTAGCGCGTGCATTATATAATTTAATAATAGCTGTTATAATTAAATATGGGTTTTTTTCCTCATTAACAAACTGGTTCTAGACTGCAGGTCGCATGTCAGTGAATTCAAGGTTCAATCAGCTAGAAGGGTTGATGTATTATATCTATCATAATATGTCTAGGTGTCTTTTTTACACACGCCACGCACAATAGGAGACACAATAGGATAGATAGTAATATCATTAAAATTCTGAGTACCTTCTATTCAGTGAATAAATATACTATACTATATATATTTATAAAGTCTCTTTCATAGTCCAATGCTATCCAGCTATCTGATGCGAAAGGAAAGAGATCAGTCTCAGGACTGAAGGCCTTACGTACTCTCCGAGGGAAGGGATTCCCCAACTTCCAAACTTCGGGCTGATATTAAGTTTTTATTTTGTCAGAAAAACTCGACTTACTACTGACTTTAACCGTACCGAATATCCATACTATATCTACTGGATGTTTGAAAGAATGTCCTAGTGAGGCTGAACTAAGGGTAATTAATGTTGAATTTTCTATTCGATTAGATCGTAAGTAAAATTATTCGATTACCACAGAACATATCCCTCTTGGTGCGCAAAATATTTCCGCTGCCATTCCCCCTCCTCGGAAGAAGGCACTTGATTTAAACAACGTTATTATGCTGACAATTTGACAGACCATTTTAAACAATCATTATAAGTAGCTACATCCCTCTATAACGTTGTTTGTGTACTCTACTCCTAAATTTGTTACCGTATCTATGACTAATTGCTACCAATAAAACTTGTTTATATTTGGCTTGGTAATAAACATATTTCATCTTTCAATCGCGTACGTTTGGGACCCATATTCAAAAAGAAAAGATTACACGAAATACAACAGTAGTCGTAGTGTCGAATGTAACCAAAAATTGTAAAAAAATGTTGGAAAAGAGTGTCCATGGAGTTTCTTGTCTGTTCTTCTCCATAGGATCTACGAATTGGAACAGACAATTAGCTTCACGACTGACTACTGACTGACTACTTGACGTTTCAAAAGTGCCGTTGTATGGTTTATTTGAAATAAAAATGGTTTGATTTGATTTGAATGAATTGCTGTTTGTATGTTACGCTTTGACGGGGAAACTACTGAAGCGCTTAAATGCAATTTGTAATTCAGATACTTTGGTACTTGGGGAAGTACTTTGGTTATTTTTTACTGCAATAACCGGTATTTACATGGATGATATATTTATATATAATTAATTAACAAGCTCCCGTACAATACGAATTGATTGAACCAGTATTGACCAAAATAGTAATAAGGAAAGAAAATTTAAAATATAGAAGGGTAATAATAGGACAACATACGTCTGCACTGTTGTACTCTACTGTCGTACTAATGCACCTATCAATAAATATAATTAGAGTGTATGTTTGTAATACCAAGTGATCAGTTTTTACTAAATGCATCATCATCATCATCAACAGCCTTCAACAGTCCACTGCTGGACATAGGCCTCTCCTTAGAAAGGGGGTTTTAGCCTACTATACCACGCTGGCCAGACGGGTTGGCATAGGGTTGGTTTCAATTTTTCCTTCTCTTTGCATTGATGTTGTCTTGCGTAGTTTATCCCTTAGTCGCCTTTTACGACACCCGCGGGATGAATAGGGGTGGTGACACTGTATTCTTAGTCCGTCACCACACTAAATGCATATCAGAGTATATACGGTGCTTACATCAAAAATACAGTTATTTAAATTTTCGTATGTTTGTCTGTCTTTCTGTCAGTCTGTTTGTTCCGGCTACTCAATTCTTTGCTCAACCACATACGACGTTTAGTTTTAGGTACACGGTTCCGCTCTCTACTAGGTACTGTTATTTCATACTCGGGGATGATTTTTATTATCTACTAGAAATTGTATGATGTTTATAATCTCTTGAACATTCACCAAAAGAAATAAAGTTGAGCTAATCTTTGTTTTCATAATTTTGGAAAGTCAAATTACGTCGTAGATATTATTTTCGTAAATAATCAGATTACGAGCATATATTTTTAACCACTTTTTTCCTGTTTTTGGTTCTCCCAATTCTTATTTCCGTCAAATTAATTTTGAAATTATTTTTATCCTCATTACAACAATATAATTTACCACAACTAGTGATGATAAGAACTATTGGTATACGGTGCATTTATTAAACAATAACTTAATTAGATACTAAAAGAGAAATAATAGTAAAGTTGTTAGGCAACAACAACACAAAAGTATTGGTAAAAGTTTTATTATGCACAAGTTGTGGGATGAGGAAAAAGTTTTTAGAATTTCGCAACTTTTACACATAGTTTATGTTGTCTAGCGGGACTTATATATATATATATATATATAAAAATGAATACCTATTTCCCTTGGTCACAACATCACCCGTGAACGGCAGAACCGATTTCACAAATTTATTACAGCAAAAAACTGTGTTTATTATTCCCAGGAGAAGATTTTCATGAAAGAATGTTTTTTGTGATTCAAAACTGCTGTTCTGAGTTCGGATGTTCTTTTTCTCCGTTTCACGTATGTTTGTAAAGTCCACCGCAACACAGGTTTAAAATATTCCTAATGCGGGAGTTTTCTAAAAAAATAAAGTTTATTAAAAACCTTCTTTAATCTGACGTTTCAAACCTTTTATACCGGTCGTGGTCACGAGTAGACTGAGTACTGATTCTTTTTTAAAAGACTCAAGCATAATCAGCATAATAATATGATGACATATTGATGATAATAATATGATGATATATTGATGATAAAAATATGTTGACATATTGATGATTGAGATGAGGCGAACTTTAAAAATACTTTTCACTTCCACTAAGAAAATAATCAGATTAACTGAAACTACTATGTTTGTAAACGCAATCAAGGGTTTTTTTTAAAGACAACTTCCGTATTAGACACATATCCTGTGTCGCGGTGCACTTTACAATCATACACCAAGAACACCTAGATTCAGAACAACAATTTTTTAATCATAAAAAGTGTCCCATGTGGGGTTGGAACCCAGAACACTCCGCGCAATAGATAGCGAAAAGGTGACCGCTTAAACCACTACGCTATCTGTACAGGTAAGAAGGAAAGACTTTAATAGATCAAAATAGAAGGAGAAGAATATTATAGAAGCTCTGTGCTAAAAATATCAACAACTTTAAACAAGACAGTAACATCAAATGATTCACTTTTTTTATAAATTAGCAATTAACAAAGGAGGAATTAACTAATAATAATTTGCTTCAGAGTTGGCCATATGGTCTCAATTCATGAAGTATTTGGAAGGCTAACAAATACCAAGGCTCGTTTTATTATTAGAACAATTAAATGATTCATCTAGTACTTCCACCATTATTTAGCCAAGTGTTAAGTGATACAGAAGTTTATAAATAGAACTAGTTAATCCCAGTTGCGGAAGAACAATTTAAAATCTTAGATTAACAAACCGGACAAGTGCGATTCTTGATACTTTGTTCCTTTCGGGAATATATTCTAGAATATATATTCTGAAGGTTGTAGAGCCACGCTGATTTTTAACACGAACAGGCTGTTTCGAACGGGACGGTACTACTACTATCCTCCCACAGAAAATCAACGTAAATCTATTTTTATCTAGATACTTAATGAATATCAAACAAGTCGACCTTTATAGTTTTTTTTTTCATTACGTAAATAAATTGGTATCAGTTTTCATATTAGTAACAAATTCTAGTTTTTTCGTGAGACTTAAACAAATAAACAAACTATAATAAAAATAGATTTTAGAATTCAGAAACGAAATATACCTTGTTAAATTAGCAGATTTCCAAAACTAATAGGTTTTTATAATTTTCATATAAAATGGTTACTACTATAAAATTATTCAATGGTTTTTGAGGTAAATAAAAACAATTTTTTACCCAACTACGAAGAAGCCAAAAACAAGAGTAATAGTTTTGGCAGACTATGTATGTTTTATATGTTCAACAGTAGCAATTGATTCATTGAAAAAGTTGTAATATTTTCCCAAGGCTATATAAATTGTATTTAAAGTTTCTCTATAGTGGAGCTAAAATTTATTATACTCTAATGATCACTGACTAACATGTATAAGTTTTCAAAATAGAAAATTTCATCATCATAATGACTATCGTCGTCCACTACTGAACACAGGCTTGTCCATTTGCATGAGTCTTGTCTCAATAAAAAATGAATTTTAATAAGTTGGAAAAAAAAACACATCACGTGCCTTACAAAGTCGGCCGATTGCGGGTTGGGGATACTATGATTCCTATATCATTGTGTCCCCAACCCGCAATCGGCCAGTGTAGGGACGTATGGCCTTAACCCTTTGTTGAGAGCAGACCTGAGCCCAGCTGTGGGACTTTATGGGTGGTTGATGATTGATGATCATAGTGTAATAACGTGATAGGTTGTATACCACACGCCCGATTGATTCTAAGCTAGTCAGAGTTTATCAGGTTAGACATGGCGAGGACTATAGTAATATGTACTTAGGTGTCATTTAAAAATTAAAAAAGTATGTAATAGTTTTAAACACATTTTAGTATTGATCTTGATCATTACCTGAATTTAAGACTACAGTATTACTTTCTTATCTATCTATAAATCACTCTTACTCGTACGTCAAATAAGTTTTATTATTTGTATTTCAAATATATAAATAAAGTAAAACCTTGAAATACTCGTATTTTCTCATAAAATTGATGTAAGAACTAAATTTTATAAAATAGTTGCCTATAATATTTAAACATAAAAGCTATACGTAACGTACGGATCAAATCGATCCCATTAATCAACGTCAATACAAAAATGCTATTTCCACACAAAATTAGACGATCACCTATACTTAAGACGATTTTGCGAACAATCCTATACCGAACCTAATAACTACCAAAATGAAGGGTTGTAAGCTCTCCGAATTTTAATGAAATATTTGATTTATGCCCACCAAGAGCTTCAGGTAGCTTATTATAAGAATATATCATTAAACATTACATATATAATTAAAGCTGAGCTTAGCCTCCAGCTACCCCAATTTGGAGCCGGCCTCTGCATTATAATTTTAATAAAATTGCCCGTTGTCCAATAAAAAGTAGAAAAAAAAGTAATAATAAGAAAATTATAACACATCTGATTGATGTATTATTTGGTAATTTATTGGCTGTAATTACATCGTGTAATAATGGCCGATAATGCCGCGATCGAGCGGAGTGAGGGAACGATTTATTAGTATTTATTAAAGTATGAATTATTGTATAATTACTGGGATGGGTGCTTCCAAACTAAACAGAGCGGTTGTTTTAGGGTTGAATTTATGGGCAGTTCTCGGAGTCGATCTAATCGGGCTTGTTTGCGATGTAATACGGGCGCCGCGTCTCATACTATAAAACTATGTCGATGAGTCCGTTGGAGAGCCGCGTGGAGTATGTAAGCCGACTATAACCGAACTAATGATAACTCAATTTTGATGGGAATGTGTTATTGTATTGCTTCAGTTTCTCCTTGTTATATTTACGGTGAACAGATATCGTTTTTGAGAATATCGAGTAACTAACAGCGTCGTTTTTATGGTAGATGTGTTTATATTTGTACCTTCAGTCCCTGGGAATGTTATAGGACACTATAGTAAGCAATAGATTCACAAAACTGTAAATTATGCATAGTAAGTAAACTTTTATTAAGCTTGTAAGAATTAAATAAGTATTTTGCAGATTGCAACAAATTATAATTAAGCACATAAAAGTTGATTTATAATCCGTTGAGTGTTTTAAAAACTTTGTTTAAATTTTATAAACTTTATTTTACTTTGTTTAATGAATATTAAACAAAATATGTGTATGAGAGTGTTTAAAAGGATTGAATAGAATTCAATTTTATTACCATCATTATAAGTCATGTAATTCAAAAACTTACTCCTGTAAAACGTTGTCATTAATTTTGGACGTAAGTTTTATTATTAAAACTCTTTATTCTTGTTAATATCAAATAGTTTTCATCATCAGTCTGTCGCAGTCCAGGGGCCATCTGCAAACCAAGATGGCCCGAGGTACGTAGGGTTCCCAGGGTTTTTCCTTCAGAGGATGCACCTGGTTCCCCGACTTCTAGTGCCCGAGAAGGCGTGAACCGCACGGTTTTAGTCGGTTCGTGTCCGACATAGCCACAATTATGTGGCATCCGGGGGGTTTTCCGCACGAAAAAAAAGGCCTCCCCTATGTAGACATCTCTGATCGATTTTGGACTTCTCGCGTCAAGTTCCAATATATTTAAATGAAAGATCACTGCCTGAACTTACAGATGCTACACAGAGAATTTTATCTACACATAAAATTGTGAAGCCCTACTAATTATTTCCAACTTTTAAACAAAGTCAGATTAGATAACTGTAGCAATGTATTTTATATATAATTTAACTATTAAGGGTTTGATCGAAACCTGTATTTTATGCATTATCTTTAAACCAACATTGTTACAATTTTCTACTACAACGTAAATATGACATATTTCATAAGCCTTTTCCGGCGGTTCCGCTCGCGTGTATGTTGGTCACTATCGCGGTAAAGAGTAGCCTACATCCATGCTCAAGCAAATCACCTCCATGGCAAATTTCATGCAAATCTGTGCAGTGATTTAGCCGTGAAATCGTAACAGACAAACGTAACAGACATGCAGAATAACTTTAAATTTATAATATCGGACTAGTATTTATGACTATAGACTAATTTGAATTACTCACCTTTAAAAAGATCAACTTAACCAACATAAATCATTGAATCTTAAAAAAAACGTATAATAATATAATTTACAAGAAATGGCTTAAAAAACTTGTGTGGTCAGTAATCTCATAATTGATATAGACAAACAACGAACATATTCCAATCGATTAAATTTAATCGATTCCATATGTCAAACGTTGCGGCCCATCACTCAATCGACTAATTCAACTGATCCAGATGCATCGATAAACACGAGTTGTACCATAACTCCGAAAGAATTAACTTTAGTAAAACAAACACATGTAGATGTTAATAGTTTTTACTGCCCTTACGAGCACTTACCAAGATCTTGCTTGAGATAAAATAGTTTACAGATGCGTACAAAAGCTGTTATTACCCGCTTCACATAATTTATGCATTGACAATTTTAATTACCTCAACGGTATGGAAGTTGGTTTTTATAATTAAAGCGAATGAATAAAACTTTCACCTCGTGTAATTATTATGTTTAAGATGAGTTTTTTCGGTTCTCAGATGATGTTGTTTATGCAGTGATGGGTTTTCGATTCGTTGTTCGTGTAAGTCGTATATTTTTTGGAACCGACTTCAAAGAAAAAATGAGGTTCTTAATTCCAATGTATGTTTTTTTAACGTTATTTAATTCGATTTTTATTTCTTTCAAAAGGTGTGGTTCCCGTTTGAAATTGAAAAAATTTAAAGATTAAAATTAAGGGATTAAAAGTTCCATTTAATATGATTTCACATGATGTAGATTAATTGAAGTCGGTTACCTTTAAAATTGGTTGAATTTGAATTCTGAAGTCTTAAGAAATTTGACTTAACTTTACTAGACTTGAAGAAAGTTTCAAATTATTTATGTGTAGTAGGAAATTCATTCACTATTAATAACACTACAGTATTCTACAACTAAACTATTCCTAACTACAAGTTACGTACCGGAGCCACTGGCAAATAAGAAGTCCCTTTGAAGGGAGGACGTCTTCAAGTAGGGGTAAAACAGCTTGCCGCCGTCCTGAGACTGCCGCCGCAACTGTTGCAACAATAACAAATTAAATAGAAATTGCATAAAAACTACTTAATTAAAGTTACGTGTAAAACGAAGTACAGTCATAGACTTCAATGTTTTGAAAACCCGCATCTTCCCGTACTTAACGTTTCGTTTAGAAAGGATTCCCCAGGCGAGAGTTCTCGCCGGACGGTGCCGAGGAGGCGGAGGGGGGCGAGGTATACAAGGAACGCGCGGGGCTGCGCGATTTTTCAGTCAAGACCACGTGTTAACCACGTGCATGAAAACTTTTTGCTAAAGTTTTTCTCGCCAGTATGCGTGACGCAGTCCTTTTTCAATTCCGCCCAACTCCGGAACCTCCCACTTAGACGGCGTATCTCTTGCACGTTCTGTTTACGGATTAGATCGACTTGCTTTATGAACTCTATTATTTTTGTTATAACGATGCTTTTTATTGACGTGTAATTTGAGAAATTAATGCGCGTCATTTTGAATTTGTTCGAAAACGTTTTGTCGGTTTAAACAAAACAGTTTCAAATTCAAATTGTAGCCGTTTAAGTACCTATTCGAAAAGATTAGAACTTATGGATATTAAAAATTAAAATACGTCGATTAGTTCCAAATTTCGGAATGATCATTAATATTGATTGATACGAGCCGTGTCTAACACTCATAAAATTTATTGATTATCGACATCAGATTTCACCCACAGACAAGGGAATTAATAATAACGTAATAGTAATAAAAGCCGCTTTCTCAACACAATGCATCACTAGACTGAACCATTTTGCAATCAACATATCAACTTTAGTTGGTTTTACCGTTTACCGTGTTTACCGTGTCTAGAAAATTCTTAATTGAACTAATGAGAAGTAATTACAATTTTTATTGCGGCCATAATGATTACGATGCCTTAAAATAATAAAAGCAATTAGACATTGATGGGCGTAGCGGAGTAGTTTATGTTTGTCTCTGTCACTCCCGGTGCGGGCATTTGGCCCGAGGGGGACATCGTGATCGGATGTAATTGTTTGAACGGTTATAAAAGTTGATGTCAGAGACGGTGTTCTGTTTGTCGTAAAAAGGCGAGATGGTTCAATTTCCAGTATTTTAATGGTAAAAAATAAGGTTACTCCGGTGTTCTAAATAAAATAATATTACTTGTACTATAGCATGTACCAATTGTACAATCTAAATATTAATCAAAGCCTCACAATTTTAATGACTGCCCGCTACAATTAAAATGACTGATTCATAGCAACAAAGTTGGGATACAAATGAGTCACGTGAGACACTTTAATTAGGTACAATGGACTAAGAATTCAAAGGAATAAAATGATGTGATCATGTCTAAATAGAACTAGCTCATAGATTAGTCTGCCTGTATGAGCATTTAGCTCCTGTGTGCAAACAGCCTAAGAAATGTGATTTATTTAAGAATCACCTTTTAAGGCGCTGACATTCGTACTATGCGGAGATCATAAAAAAAATTGTTTTCGCGATTTCATTATATTAGTCAAAAACATCAACCAGTGCAAATTTCATCGTTATTAAATGTCTATTACTTAATAAAGAAAATAATAGTGAACATATTCCACTTTAAAATTCTTTAAAACTTTTTTGAACATTTAATTTGTTTAAACTTTTTGTATCAAATGTTTCATTTGTTAAAAGATAATTATGGTTAGTAGTTTAATAAATAGTTTTTTTAAGTTATAAAGTGGACCGAGAAATTTGAATTACATGGGTTTTAATATGTCGTTGATATTCGTAACGATCACTGTAATCATTTTACACATTCAATAAGTTTTAATAAGAAATTGTAAAAGTTTATAGATCTTTTAGGAAAAATAGTTCAAATTTTACACTTTTCTTGTAAAGGAAAAATATTTTTAAATATTTTTGTATCCTTCGAAATAATAAGAGAATTTTTATAACATACTTTCTATTTATTTATAAACTTAGGTAACCTTTAAATAAATAAAATAATATTGTAAATAATTTTTTTTAGTACGATCTCATTTTTAACAAAAATTATAAAGTGCTTTATTTTGTTGATTTTTTTTCCATGAAAGTGGTAGAAATTAGATATAGGTATAAAATATGAAGAAAACGTGAAAATAAAATTATACATTTTTATAAAAAAAAATATTTTCACTTATAAAATAGTACTTGTGGGTATGGTAAATATTGAGTAATTGGTAAAACAATAATGTCGTAGATATAATTTTTAATTACTTTATATTAATGACATCAGAATAATGACGTAAAAATTATGCTTTGATAGTGATTTTTTTAAATGTTTGACTCCAATAATATACGTGCTAGAATTGTGTTCCCTTCTTTCAACCTTCAAATTTTTTTTTGTTTTTTGTCTATTGTCAAACTGTACTTTTTATATGGGTATGTAGTTGCTAAACTGACTCTACTCAGCTTGATGGAAACCATGAGTAGAATATAAGAGAGGGGGGAGGCTACCACACTCACTGAGAATGCAGCACACTAACCCACACATGACGGCTTAGAGATATGCTTTTTCACGCCCCGCTTAAAGAACCAGGGAACATAGGGGGGATGAAAACACAACATGCGCCAGTACTGACTGCCCGATTTTGACTGCTTGGTACAGAAAAATAGAGCTGAAACGTTTAGTTTAGCTTACCACACTTACTGCAGGTATTCTAGCAATATATTTTTTATTAAAGTTTGGTGGGTATTTTAACGGGTTACAGAAAAGATTCGCAATTATTTTTTTTTGACTTTTGAAACTTTTATTAGACTCTAATGTTTTTTATATGGATCCTGTTTTTAGTGGGTCGGAAAATATGAGAAATGTATGTAAGATTAAGATACTACTGGATTCTACTCATGCTTTCATTTAGACTGAAAAGAGACAATTTTGGTGGGGTTAATATAAAAAAAAAAAACATTACATGATGGGTCATGAAAGTTTAGTGTCATTTCAACGTATTGGAAGAACTTTTTGTCAGTTTTTTTAAAGGGTTTTATTACATTCCATTTCTAAAATTGGATGATGAGTGATGAAATGAATAATTAAATCTGTTTTTTATTTTATTTTCTTTTTTGTCTTTTTTACTTCAATTGGGTGGACTCGATAGAAAACTTATTATAGCACTAAGTGGGTATTAATATCGAACAGATATTAGTTTTTTTTTATGCTTTTAAAATGTACATTTAATGTTTTTACCTACGTTATTAATGAACTCATATAAAATTGATAAAATTATACGTAAATCCATAATAAAGTTAATATAATAATGATTGTTATCAAAAATTAAATGGATTCCAACAAATGATGTGATTAATTATGACCAACTTAATATAATAATAATGAGAAAATTAATGTTCTAGCAATAAATTCATGGTCTAATGATAACAATGCACTTGTTTTATCGTAACAATCAAATTACATTACAAATTAGGTGTCGAGTTGCTACCGTAAAAATGTTACCCCCATTAATTTTACCCAAGTTTGAAAACTAAGTTTTGGAGGAACTTCACATTTATCATTCTAGAAAGTTCTACTTAAATTAAAACTAAGGATAAGTGTACACATGCGGAAGAAATGAGTAAAAAGTAAAAAAAATACCTACTGAAAAACGCGACACATGTATTCGAACCAATCACCTGTTTGTTGGCTCCATTCGCCCCGCCCAGCCGTAACTTTTCCTCCGCACGTCAAAAATACAACCAGATTATACGTGCCATGAATATAAAGGAAAAATATTTTCTTCATAGGTACAAAACTTTTTTCCGATCAAACTATTTTTGTCTTAATCTTTCTACCAATATTCTAACTTAGTTCTACAACTTGTCAAACTATTTTTCACGTACGCAAAACTTTTTTAAATTTAAAAAAAATATTTACCACATTATAATAGTTTAAGAATAGTAAAATAAAAATAAAGAAATATATAATTTTCTAATATGTAATTTCTAGTAATATTTTTATTTTAAAAGTTCAGTTTACAACTAAAAAGTTTTGATTGTATCAATATAAAACTAAACACTTACAATATCCCAGAAGGTTAATGGTTGAAGAGAGAGCTTTAGATTTGTTTTCGTAACAATGACGTTGTTAATTAGCCGGCGCTCGCTGATTCATCACTTTATAGCGTCTCAGAGGCTACTCCAAGCCGATAGTTAATTATTACACTGCAAACACCTCAACAGTTCTCTCCGAATATAATTATTCTATTTAACCGTATAACAACACTCAGTCCAATTTCCGAACGCACTTAAAGTTTGAATACTGAATGACAGAAGACGCGCGAAACGTTTTTTTTCTCCAACTGTCAAACGTGACACAATCGAACGTAGATACGGCCGTCCACGTCAGTACTCTGACGTTCACTAGTCGCGACTCGGCGTAAGTCGAGGAGAAGAAGGCAGCGGTCTCGGCCAACACGCCTTTCGTTCGTCTCTCTCTCGCGCGGCTATACCCGCCCGACCATTTTTACAGTTTAACCGACTCAATTCAATTCAACTCAACTCAATTGTCGTGGCGCGAGTGCCTTCGCACTGGACGCTAGAGTGAGACGTACAGCTTTCGCCTTATGATAAAACCTATGCCTGATATATTTTATCAGAATTAAATTAGTTTTATTGAATTAATGCACTACAGTGATTCTAATTTTAAAGCTAGATTTTGAAATGTTAGCGTAACATGCGTATAAACTAAGAAACTGCGTTCGGAAAATCTGAATAGAGCCTTAATCTTACTTTAAGACGCAGCTGTGGGCACGGATATGTTCGTTTCGCTCGCGCCACTATCGTCCGGCGGACGTAGGGCGCGCGTAAGAGCGAGAAATCCGAACAACGATAGGCGTTACCATTTCCATCAACTCTCACTTCTGGGTGTGTAAAGTTTTAGGCCGAAACATGTAAAAATGCATCTTGAAAAAAAGTTATGTATTAAAAAAAGAAGCTTAGTGCGAGGTGGGGGGACATTAATGCTGGCGGGTGGTGAGGATGGCTTTTTTCGCATGCCGTATTTTCGGGGGTGTTCGCGTAACTGGACAATGCATTTTCGAACACTGCCGGCGATTCGAACGCATCACCTTAGTGGCCCATTTGGACAAGCAAACAACTGGATTTGTATGAAATACAACCAGTTCCCTGTTATAAGCTTTGCCACATGTGAAATAGAACCTAAAAATGTTCCTGGACAAGCGCTACATACGAGTACACATGTAGACGAATTGTATCGAAAAAAACATTAAACGCAATTAAAAATTTCACGGATTTCAAGTTTAAGTATTTCAAATGAGTTACAATCGATAAATACGCCATAAAATGATTGGTGTGTAACATTGGATTGATTTCTTGCCCGTCTGCTCTTAAAAAAAGTAATCATTAATAGTGTTGAAAACTTTAAAGGTACAATGCACTTATACATTTAAATGTCGCGTGTCAATTGAATCTGAAGAACTTTGAAATGCTCTATTCTTAAATTCGTGGATTTACTGAAATAATTATTTTTGAAAAAACTTAGATTAAATACACTTAGCAAAATCAATTAATAGAATCTTATCCAATGGAAATACAACCAGTGAGTATTAAAAATTTACATTTATTTTATCTTATGTGGTCAATGGCCTTTGGCTTGGAAACTTTTCATTGCAAAACTTCTTATAAGATAAAACTCTCAAGAAAACAATATAATCTGAAAAGCATTTATTAATGTATCGTCTTTATTTATTCTGTATTAACGTTTGCTCGCGGTTCCGACCGCCAGTATGTCAGTTATCGCAGAAAAGAGTATCCTATGCCCTTCCTCAAGAATCAAAGTATCTTTATGCCAAATTTGATTGAAATCTGTCCAACGCTTTAGCAGTGAAAGCGTAACAGACAGATCATCATCATCATCAAAAGCCTTTACCAGTCCACTGCTGGACATAGGCCTCTCCTTAGAAAGGAGGGTTTGGCCATTATACCACGCTGGCAAGACTGGTTGTAAAGGGTTTGTTTCAAGTTTTCCTTCTCTTGGCAGTGATGTTAGCTGCTTATTTTGTTCCTTTAGTCGCCTCTTACGACACCCATGGAACGTCACCAACAGACAGATAGTTCCTTTTAAATTTATAATATTTCTATGAATATAAGTATCTATATACATGGTATAATATTATTATAGTTCGTTAAAGAAATAGTCGATAAGGTTCCACACATTCATCACATCCTCGTTACGCCGACAAGTGCGTGTAGCAATTCCTATTCATCTCTGTCCAGTACTCCTGTATACAGCTCTGGCTGACTTCGGTTTTTAAATTTATTTAGCAACTGCATTCATAGAATTTTGATCACGATTCTATAACAACCAGAATCAGTCTAATTAAGATGTATCCTTATTTAGCTATTGCCCTCTTATATTGTATATCTAACTTTGAAATTGAACTTCCATACATTATTCTAGCCTTTTGGAAAAAAAAGAATGAAAAAACACTGTACAAAAGTAACCTCACACAGTAGACCAACCTAATAATGACAGCATGAATGCTGTCATATTTCGTTGGTTAGTGTGAGACCGGAGGCTCAATCATTCGGCCTCCGAAGGCTGGAAAAATGATGCAGAAACATCTGATCAGGCCACCATGGTATAAATAATAATAATAATAAATATTTTGGACATCTGACACACAACATCATCTAGTCCCAAGCTAAGCAGAGCTTGTGTTATGGGTACTAGACAACTGATATAAATACATAAACATACTTTTTTTTACAGACATATAGACAGATCATACATATTATACATAGAAAACACCCAGACTCCGAAACAAATATTTGTGAATCACACAAATAATATTTGGTCCGACCCGGGAATCGAACCCGAGACCTCTTGATCAACAGCCGCATACGCTAACCACTAGACCAACTAGGCATGCACCGTTCTGCATTGCCTACACTCAAAGTGAGGATATTGACTGCTACTCTTGGATTCTACACTACTCATACTTTCAATTTAGACAGGGTAGAGTCACTTTTGGGAGATTTAAATTAAAAAAAAAAACATTAGTCAGACATAACGATGCAGAAGCATCTCGCTGGGCCGCCTTAGTGTGTGTCACCATTCTTCAATATCTGCATCCACACTGAGTCACCACTAGTCTTGGATTCTACTTATGCTTACCATCAAGCAGATTAGAACTACTTTGGTAGCCTTATAAATGAGGAAGATTATTTCTTTAAAGTTTGTTAACCTTCTTGGTACGAAAGAAGTATTCTCATGCTTTACCCACGTTTAAAAAACTAAATGAAGTATAATAATAGTTTACGTAAATCGCGTGAAACTATTAATCGCTGTGAATTAACATCAGACAATGATTACGGATTAATGCCGTAACATCGATCAAGCTCAATGGAGTGCTCAACACTGAACAATATTACTAACGAAGTCATAAATGTAAGTTATCAATACTTTAAGATTCCTTAGATTGCCATAAAAAGTAAAAAAAAACAATTAAGTAAGTGAGTACTAAAGTCTTATCGAGGACTGGCATGGCAATACTATTTACTTATTTAAGTTCTATATCCTTTAGATAGGGCAGAGGACCTTCACAGTACATCGCCATACCGTTCTGCCTTGAAGGTCTTTCTTGATTTCGCTGAAGGTCCTACCAATAGCCTTCGCTTTATCGATGATAGTCCACCGCCAGGTTTGTTTTGGACGGCCACGCTTGCGTTTTCCTTGAGGATTCCAGACGGGCTCGGTTGGAATCTCTTTGGAGGGTGTGACCTATCCAGCTCAATTTGCTGGGACTGATTAGGACTTCATTACAGCGATAGCTATATTAGTTTAACAGAAACTATGCATTCATATAGGCTTTTGTAGAACAAACCTCCTTTTTAAGGTATGTTAAAGACTGTATGTATGATGTGATGAAAACGATACATAAAAGAATAGGGGAACTTATTCATACGTAGTCTATTGAACATAAAACATTTAGTCCGGTCTGGATATCGAACACAAGACCACAACACAGTGATCGCATACGCTGCCACTTCGAGTTACAAAACTAAACTTAGTGATTCTTATGCGTGAGTTAACTATAAAAAAAATGAAAAAATCTTAACTATCTTTTACCTAAGGCTCAGTCTGCGTATGTGTCGGATATCACCCTATATATGTTTAGCCACTCACAAATAATGAGACTTACTACAGGCAAAACATTTTTACTACGTCTACGTCACAAATTCATAGACTCACAAAGTTTACTTCTTTCTTTTTCTTTTTCTATATCTATATTAGTACTAACCATTTCCAGCCAGCCAAACCAGCGATCCTAAACAGGTTAACTTCCTGTTCCACTTTTCTGGAGGACTCCTACGATGTTCTTGCCGCTTGCCACTCTAAGATAATTTAATAGTGAAAAATAATTATAACTTACTAAAGGGCGCATGATAAACTGAGTCAAAAGCTAAAAGTTACAAAAATTTTGTAATAATTAAAATTCGATCTTAGATTCAAAGGTGTTTATAGACACCGATGACTTCAGACACCTATGACTTCTAATATCGACGTCTTGCCTGGGTCATCTGTATATTGATATTTGTGTTAACTTGTTATTGGCCCTCACTTTGTTAATTATTTTTACTATATTATAAAATTGTACTTTCATTAAAAATTTTAAATAAAATAAAAAAAAAAAACAAACAACAGAATAGTGCCCACAAATATTATTTTTATACAAGATTCCATTACGGTTTGGATCAATACGAGTGGAACATTAAATAAAAATTGCGTTCGACAATTGACTTAAAAAGTGCTTACATAGGAAGTTAGTTATTTAAAAACAAAGCTCATAAATCCGACTTACCCTTGATCTTGACTGACGTGAATGTTATTAATTTCCAAAAATAAAAGACAAACTTACCTATAAGAATTCGTTTTATGAATCCTGAAGATGCCCTAACTGGGTTCGATAAAGACTTGAAAGAGATCCATTACGAAGAATTGGAGTTAGAAATATATAAAATAGAAATATAGAAAATTATTGGAGTTAGAAGAGAACTTAGACTATATAAAAAATAAGTTTTTATATTATTTCTTCACGATACCGACGGTATAAAAATGCAGATTTTAAAATCTAAAGGTAGTAACTTACTACGTTGCTATTGACAGACATTCGCAAATCCGCATATATGTCCTTCACCTCCGTACATACTCACTGTTTAAGAAGATATATATATTTCAGACATCTTAAAAACACCCAAACTCCGAAACAAACATTTGCGGATCACACAAATATTTGGTCCGACCCGGGAATCGAAGCCGAGACCTCAAGCACAACAGTCGCATACGCTCCGCGCCACCGAGGCAGTCAAAATAAGCACAGTTTTTTAGGGTTCCGTAGCCAAATGGCAAAAAACGGAACCCTTATAGATTCGTCAAGTCTGTCTGTCTGTCTGTCCGTCCGTATGTCACAGCCAATTATTTCCGAAACTATAAAAGCTATACTGTTGAAATTTGGTCAGTCGATGTATTCTGTGAACCGCATTAAGATTTTTACATAAAAATAGAAAAAAAAACAATACATTTTGGGGGTCCTCATACTTGGAACTGAAACTCAGAATTTTTTTTTTTCATCGAACCTATACGTGTGGGGTCTATGGATAGGTGTTTAAAAATGATGTTGAGGTTTCTAATATCATTTTTTTCTAAGCTGAATAGTTTGCCCGAGAGACACTTCCAAAGTGGAAAAATGTGTGTCCCCCCCCCCCCCCCCCTCTAACTTCTAAAATAAGAGAGTGATAAAACTAAAAAAAATATATGTTGTACATTACTATGCAAACTACCAACGAAAATTGGTTTCAACGAGATCTAGTGAGTAGTTTTTTTTTAATACGTCATAAATCGTAACACGCAATTTACCTTTCATCCAATCAATACACTAGTATAAAAACATCGATGAAAGTTACAACGAACTACAAGAACTTTTATATGATGTTACTCGTTGATACGGAACCCTTCATGGGCGAATCCGACTCGCACTTGGCCGCTTTTTTTTATATTCTTGCTATTGACGTTTTGCTTTGAGATGTAGAAGTTCATATTTTTTATTCGTTGAACGCACTAATGGTATCCATCGCGGTGACCAATCCGTCACGAACCAACGGCTCTATCATTGTTAAAAGTAATAAATTCATTTGCTTGCATATTAAACTTCTTTAGTCTATGTTCACTATAAGAAAAACAGATATATTTTAAAAGTCATGTTATACAGATTCATAAACCCTGGTAAAATTGTCTTTTGGTGGTTTTGAGATACACAGTATTCCTTTATGGATAGAATATTAGGATGATAATAAATGCGCGAAAACGTACCTACAAAAATGTGCGTCAGGTCATTTGTTCGTAGACAAACTTGGTAGAAATAAAACTAAATGTGTAAGATGCATTCATAATAATAATTATAATAAATACAAAAGTAATCTTATGAAATATTCGCTGCCTCGGTGACGCAGTGGTCGGCGTATACAACTGCTGTCCTTGAGGTCTCGGGTTCGATTCCCGGGTCGGACCAAATGTTTGTGCAATCCGCAAATATTTCTATCAGAGTTTGGGTGTTTTCTATGTATAATATGTATGTAAAAAGAATGTTTATATCAGTTGTACTAGTACCAATAATATAAGCTCTGCTTAGTTTGGGACTAAATGGCGTTGTGTGTAAGATGTCCGAAATATTTATAACCATTATTATTCTTATTATTTTTTATCCCTTAGCTTATTAACTCCCGCATTAGGAATATGAATTCCTGTGTCGCGGGGGACTTTACAAACGTACATGAAACGGACACAAAGAACACCCAGACTCAGAACAACAATTTGTGAATCACACAAAGTGTTATCCCACGTGGGATTCGAACCCACGACACTTGGCGCAGTAGAGAGCTGCGTGGCGACTGCTTAAACCACTAGGCCCACCGTGCAGTCAAATTTTTAGTCAAATTATTACACACAAACAAGGACAAAGAAGAAGAAGTCAAGTGGTCTTCCAGTCTCCCAGTTACCATTTCACTGCTAAATCACGAAACGTATTTGGATGAACTTCTGAATAGAGATAGATTTTATTATGGAGAATTACATAGAGTGCAGTGGGCTTAAGCGGTCGCCACACCGCTTTCTACTGCGCCGAGTGTCGTGGGTTCAAATCCCACGTAGGATAACACTTTGTGTGATTCACAATTTGTTGTTCTAAGTCTGGGTGTTCTTTGTGTCCGTTTCATGTATGTTTGTCAAGTCCCCCGCGACACAGGAATTTATATTCCTAATGCGGGAGTTGTCTTTTAAAATAATAAAAAAAAAAATAGAGTACTTTTTGTCGCGATAACATGTACGCGGGTTTTAGTGTTTTTAACAGAATAAGACTTTTGAACACTTTATTACATATACATTCGTATTGCCTCGTTGGTCTAATGGTTACCCTTACCACGTTGGTCTACAACGAGGCAGTGCGACTGCTAATCAATAGGTCTCGGGTTCAAAAAGTATTTTTGGGTTTTTCTAAGGAACTTCCTAATAGCAGCCCGGAGTTTGGAAGTTTGGCGGTGATTCACGCCCGTGCCTCGGAAAGCACGTAAAGCCGTCGGTCCCGGTTGTCATGAACATCTATGGCAATCGTTATTGGGAAGTCAGTGCCCTCCAATATACTGACAACTAGTTCAATCTTCGAATTTCAATTCTCCCTTAGGGTTGCGGAGGTCCGATGCCAGTCGCTCCGTGAAAAAACTGAAATTCAGGTAAAACCGGTTGAACTTGTAGCCGACCCCAAATAAACTTGGGAATAAAGGCTAGGAAGATGACATTCGTACTTAAATGAATTAATCAATTAATTTACATTGAAATAGAGAGATGTTTAGTAATCTACAATTTCATTTAAAGTGTCTTGTTGGTCTAATGGTTAGCGTATGCGGCTGCTGATCTAAGAGGTCTCGAGTTCGATTCCCGGGTCAGATCAAATGTTTGTAGGATCTGAAAATATTTGTGTCGGAGTTTGGGTGTTTTCTGTGTATGTATGAATTTACAAAAATAAGCATATATCTATTTATATCAGTTGTCTGATTTTTTGATTTGGTTTGATTTGTCTAGTACCCATAGTGCAAGCTCTGCTTAATTTGGGACATAATGCTGTTGTGTGTCAGATGTCTAAAATATTTATTATTATTAATTGTAATTAATTATTATATTTATTAATTATTACTAGTTTGCACAATCTAATCTCAAAATAAACTTAAGATTCAAAAAAATATCAGCGTTCTAGTTTTCTTCAAGGCAGTAGAGCCACGTTGATTTGAAGCCGGCTCAACCTAGGCCGTATTCCCACTCACAGAGAATTCGTGATGTTGTTTCGTGGACGAGTGAGAGGCCGGAGGCCTTATGATGTAGGAGCACCTCAATCAGCTGCTAAAGTCTGGGTCACCATACTGCATTGTTTGTATTGGAAATGAGAATACTTATCACTACTCTTGGATTAGACCACCCCAGTTAAACCAGCCGTATGTGCTGATTTTGCAATGCTTATTTGGCAATTTTGTTATTACATTGTATTCGATGATGTCGAATGTATGAAAATTATGAGCTCCGACATCGACATCAAAATAAATTATTTAAAAAAAATCTTACTGGTTGCGTCTTAGATATCAATCAATGTTCGCCATTATCGAATAAAAGATCTATGAATATATTAGCGAAAATTAATCGAATTAATTGAAACCATTACTAAAGCCACGGTTAAGCAGTTCGTAGTCTCTATGTGTGTTTCGGACCTTACGTCACTCCATGTCTTTCTAACTTTCCATTTGTATCATATATTAGGTCATTACATATGAAAGTGGGGTTTTGTACGGGAGGAATATAAAGTAATTTTTTTGTAAAATATATTTTAATTAATCAAAGTATGCACCGTTGTTATCTATGCTTTTTTGCCATCTTATAGGTAGAAAAAAACTATGGGGGTGAGAATCAATAAACTCTTTGAAGGCGGTTTGGACTGCCACATCGGAGTTGAATTTTTTTCCTTGTAAGAAGTTGTCCAAATTCCGAAAAAAATGGTAATCTGTTGGAGCAAGTTCCGGGGAGTACGGTAGATACTCCAATTGTAGCTCATCAAACTTAGTGGTTGTTTGTTGTGCAGTGTGTGGTCTTGCGTTGTCGCGAAGCAACAGTGGCCTAGAGCGATTGAACAATCTCGGTTGTTTAGCAGCTAGTTTTTCCTTCATGTTTTGCAGTTGTTGACAATAGGTATCTGCGCTAATCGTTTGGCCAGATTTTAGAAAGCTGTAATAAACAATACCGGCGCTAGTCCACCCAACACTCACAAGTAACTTTTTCTGAGTCAATTATCATTTAGGGCAGGATATCGCTGGGTCTCCAGGGTTCAGCCATTGCGATGAGCACTTTCGATTATCGTACAATATCCACTTTTCATCACAAGTAACGATTCGATTTAAAATCATTACATTATTGTGTCGGTTGAGCAAAGTAACACAGCAGTCGACGTGTGTTTGTAAGTTCTATTCGAAACATCTGAATAAGTCGCCATGGTGTGGGTCACCATGCTCTATTGTATATACTTTAACTTACAATGAGGAATGTAGTTTTGATATAAGTACCTATGCATTTAGTAAAAAACTGTTCATGTGACATTACATTCAGACACTGAAATTTCATTTATTGGTATAGATAATTTACGAAACGGGTACTCAATCCGAGGATTAAAAGACTTAGAAACAGACAGGTCAAACGAATGCTGTATCTTCCTTTTGTAGGGTCCAACCCCCTAACAAAGTTGCAAATGTTTTTCGTTTTTTACTGTATTCGATATTCTATAGTGACTTAGTCACGTGGTCATAATAAAATATCAGAATAGAAAACGAAAAACGTTTGCAACTTCTACGGGCGCTGGTGTCACCCCGACAAAGCTGTGCATGTACCTTTATGAAGATATGCACCGGAGCCACAGATTAATAAATAGTTACTACGTAACCGGAGCACAGCTTTCCCGATGTCTAATCAAGAGTAATGCATAAAAACTACTGTATCCACTAGCCAATTTTTATCTCGGATGAATTTGATTTCTGGAATATGAGTTAGTGTAAGTCTATTATAGTGTTCTGGGAACGTGGCGAGCGTTCGTTTAAAATTTTCAACTATATGAAGTTATACTTTCCCCGATGCCGAGATCGAATAAAAATATTTGATCAAAAAATAAACAAATAAAAAAATTGTAGACATCTTAGTTTTTAAACATCATGCACATTTAATGCACTGGTAGACTTAATGCTTACATTCTCTACCAGTCCACCATTGGGTGATGCCGAGAACATCAGCCCGTTGCAGTCCACTGCTGGACATAGTCCTCTGCTAAGCTGTACTTCTTCTTTCTTTAGCAATAGTGGTTAGTATCACTTAATTTATAGAGTTGGATTTCTTAATATCTCAAACTATACTAGCACTAAATTCCTAAATCATCGTTATCTCACTAACTTAGATGGTATATTAAGCGATCAACGTGCTATACAGCAACAAGCGACCTTTCTGAGGCCACCCTGCCGGAGCCACTTTCCACATTCTACACACATTATCGAGGTAATTCAATAACCAGCGTCCAGCCATCGGCTCGCTTCCTAATGACATCAAGTTAACCAATTATTCTACAGGATATCATATTCGATCTGACGAAACTATTCGAGGATGTTATACAAACATGTTACAAGAAAAGACAAAGGGAAGTTCGCTACCATTAGGAGAATACCATGATGGTTAGCGACTACCAGCGTCTATGGACAAATGCAAATGAAAAGAAACAACTGTAACCAATCTCCCCTCCCCTTCAAATTAAAGGGTGTTGATGGCTCTCCCACATGAAGACTGACTTTTTATGTATTGAAGTTTTTAATGTAAACTTCATTGACACTTGAGCGTAGCTACCAATACTTTGAAAGTACAATTGCGGCGCGGTTTCATTTACATGAATAAATCTGTCTACATATTACGATACACGTCAAGTTTCGTGAGATTGCCGTTAGTTAACTCACCATGGAAGTGTTTCGTGATTAAGTTACATATTACACATAGAGGGCTATACAATATAATATATATCTATGAGAACACGGTTGGCCGAGGGTCTACAGTGCTGAGTGTTGTTGGCTTAAATTGATTTATCATGCCTAACATGTGTAGTCATGTACACAGAATACTTTATGATTCCTTGCAAAACATCATTTTAATAAAGTAAAAGTTATTGCAAGGTAATTTTCCAATTAACAGAAGAGGGAACTATTTGAAACTGCAAACAGAAAACAGCAAATGTTTAAAAATTATGAAAAATTCAAGTTTAAAATAAAAATCCTCTTCTTTTTTAAAATCAACTCAAAACGAAACTGAACTTAGCTCAATTAATTGTGAATTAAAAATGAACATTCTGTTAACCAAGTTAGAGTGTACCTAACAAGTTTACCTGCACAAATACACTCGTCAGGTAAACTTGAGTTAAATATAGAATATACCTTCACAGTTGTGCGACATGCACGTTCCGGATTACCTGTAAAGTCCAACTGTACAGGCAAACCTCTCAGGTATACCCTGACGTGGACCTATATTAAAAAATAATAATTCATGTTCTTATTGATGTATAATAATACATTTTCTTTTCTAAATAAATTCTATTTTTATAATGTAATCCTACCAAAGTGACCCTACTCTGCCTGATGGAAAGCATGAGTAGAGTCCAGGAATAGAGGCCACCATTGTGAGTGCAGCACGCTGACCTATACCATGACGGCCTGATTAGGTGTTTCTGCATCATTCTCAATGATGCAGAGTTATTGGGCCTCCAGTCTCACACTCACCAACGTAACACGACAGCACGAATGTCATTATTATGCTGGTCTTCTGTGTGAGGGTTACTGCCCTCTACTGAGGGCTACTGCCCCGATCGAACCTTCCCAGTCGTGCTGAAATCATCGTAGCCCTACTAGCTACATAATACTATACTAAAAATATCATTGAACTTTGAGGTATCTCTCGAAAATAAGCACTTCGCTTATACGTAAATAGCTGTGACGTAATAGCATCAAATCCGGCTAAGTTGCATCGGCCAAAAGTTGCCGATTCAGTTAATAATTGATACCGGAGCTGTTACGTGTACCGTTTTAATGGCCGACCAATTGCTATCGCTTTACGTTGGTGGGAACAAAGATATTAATTGTTATATCAGCTTGTGATTGTTTCTCATTGTAGTGCATGCTAACTTTAATAAGCACGAGCTGTGAACTCTTTCGACCAAACCTGAAATGAAATTTTGTACTAAACTCAATGCAAATGGTAATTATTTCGAACTCTTGTGCGAAATGTATGTGCGAATCGAATTTCTAATAGGATATTAAACAGGTTCTTACAATGTGCTATGAATGAGCAAATCTATCACGGTTAGAGAATATGTTGAAATGTTTTCCGTAAGAACGAATTATGAATAAAAAACTGCTAAAACTTTTGCTAAAACTAATCGAAATCAACATGCTAAGAATAGTTTCAGTTAAAGAAAACGTCACTATGTGTCAATGTAACAGACAAAAAAATTACATTCAATTAATCATTGGAGATTTTAAAATTATATATTGTTAGTGTTATAATGAACAGCATTAATTTCGTTCTGTTTTGTAATTCGACTTGTTTACATATTAGTAATATGTAGAAATACAGGAAATCACAGGAAATAGGTCACGAGGATACCAGCTCACTTTTTAGTAATATCTGAATTTTGTTGACGAATTGGAGATCAGCTATAATCTGTTTACAATTGGTAATCGATGAGATGTGTATGATAAGTTATGATTTAAACCAATATTAGCATTACTGCTTCACGTTTTTTGTTTTATATTCATACAAGAACAAATAATAATAATCTTCAACATTAGTTAAGTCGATATTCATAATTATGTATTTACCAGCTTTCGCCCACGGCTCTGCCCGCGTATATGTTGATTATTGCAGTAAAAAGTAGCTTTTATGTTTATCTGATAAATGAGCTATATTTCTGTAAAGATTTATCCAAATAGTAGTTTTACAAGTTTTACATCATACTCATAAACTTTCGCGCTTATTATAATTATGCATTTACTGTGAGTGAGGAGTTGTACCGATGGACACTAGTGCCGTTTTCAGTATTTCACTTAATTCAATCCCATGGAAGACTTCTATTGTTATAATTATTTGAACACGTAGTGAGTCGTATTTAAGTTGTAGAACATGCTACTGTATTCTGGTGTCTGGGTCGATCTAAAAATTAACTGAACCGGTACAAATGTAATGGATTGATGTCGACTCGATGTTTGTTCAGCCTTTTGCTCTGATTAGTTAACAGACACTAGTCTAAGAGCTTTAGAACGATTCTATTATTGAAACGTGAACAATGTTTCTCAGCCAGTCGCAGCTTGAGTTAAATTGGTTATTATTATGGTATACACATTGGATGATGAAATATATATCGGATTATGGTCGTGTGGTGATGGATTAAGAATACAGAGTGTCACCACCCCTATTCATCCCACGCGGGTGTCGTAAGAAGCGACTAAGGGATAAACTACGCAAGACAACATCAATGCAAAGAGAAGGAAAACTTGAAACCAAGCCTATACAAACCCGTCTGACCAGCGTGGTATAGTAGGCCAATACTTTAAAAAATAATTAGCGTTACAGACAGGCTGAAAAATAAGCAAAAGAGCATGCGCCAAAATGTACCGACATCTCAAGAGTCGGAAATGCATTACCTTGCCTGGGATCTGAGAGTCCGAAGTCTGGGATCTGATGACCTTACTCACTTGGAGTTAAAACGAAAGAACTTCGAACTGTGTGTTGTGTTGTGGGCTGTTATGTTGTTGATGATGATGATATGGTCATATTGTATAAGCAATGGGTACCAAAGTATGAAGATAGACCAGATCGCTTCGACGCTACAGATAGATTAAATAAGCTTCAGGATGCCAAAAATCAGGTATTATACTACAATAATACAGACCTTGTAGTATAGTTCTGGACTTGATTATTTTAAGTCAATTTACTTTACTTTCAAATTGTCAATCTTAAAGTTTAAATTCATTCATTTGATTTTGTGAAATTTTATTAAGTTACAATATTTTTAAATAATAATTATGCATTGTCAACTCTACAATCCAATTAAAAAAGTTTTGTTCACTTGTTTAAAAGATCTTTCTCTTTAAAACATCTTTCGTAATTTATTCATGCCTCGGCACCCTATTTTACAAGTTTTTGTTTTGGGTCGCGGTTATCAATTCTTTTCCCGATTTTTATATTTCTTTGTTTTATCTTACTTTATATTTAAAACATATTATGGTATCATATAATGTACACAAAAGAACGATTAAATCTTAGGCACGGTTTCCACTACTTTCATGAAAACATGGGATTCAAAATAGACAAGGGACTTATGTTAAGTTTCACGTGGCTTCGTGTTACGCTTTAATAGTTAAAGAGTAAATACTCTTTCTATAAAACTTGGTATGAAAATATTTGATGAAAAAATTTAATATTAAATTAAAATTAAACCGAAAGAAACGGGCTGACTTAAGGGCGCAATCTAATGTAATAATTATATAGTCTAGCCATAAATATTATAGATACAAGAAAAATCTTTTTTTTTAATTGTATGTAATATTTTAATAAATGTTACATACAAAATAATAACAGTAATCTGTTATGTGTGTTATTTTGATACAGTAATGTAAGAACACTTAAAATATATTAAGCTTATTCGAAATGATCTCAACTGGCTGCTATACAGTATACGTAGAGGCCACACTTTCCACGTTAAAATTCTTCACTGCCAATCTTATGCATTGCTTTAGGGGTAGTAGGGGGTAGGTAGTAGAGCCACGCTGATTTCAGCACGAATGGGCCGGCTCGACCCGGTCAGTACTACCCTCACACAGAAGACCATCCTAATAATGACAGCATTCTTGCTGTCGTATTTCGTTGGTGAGTGTGAGACCGGAGGCCCAATCATTCTACATCATTCTGCCGCTCTTCGAAGGTCGGGAGAATGATGCAGAATAATCTAACCAGGCCGCCATGGTAAGGGTCACCATGCTACATTGCCTACCCTCACAATAAGCATGGTGACCCCTACTCCTGGATTCTCATGCTTTCCATAAGGCAGAGTAGAGTCACTTTGGCAGGCTTAAATATATATAAAAAAAATCGGCCAAGTGCGTGTCAGGCCACGCACAGGAAAGGGTTCCTCAGTCACCTATAATGGTATGTGGATTTAAAATCGTATCCAATAGATAATTGTTATGTTTACGTACTAATAAGTTAATTTTGTTTGACGTTTTCCAAGTGAGCGCATTTTACCATATAAGCCTTTATAACTCCTGAACTAAGAAAGTCATCTAATCGGTTATAGTTTTCCTTCAAAGTTCATTAGATGGACCACCATCACGATTTTTTTCAGATTTTTTGAGCCAGCCGTTTAGCTTTTAGAGGGGGGGGGACGCCCTGTTTTTACAAAAAAGTGCCCTTTAAAGTGAAATATCTCGCAAACGGATACCTAAATCAAAAAATCGTCTAGGAAACCCTTTATTGTTTTTAAAAGACCTATCTAATGATATCCCACACGATGGGGTAGCCTCGAGAAAAAAAAATCATCCCCACTTTACGTGTAGGGGAGGTACCCCAAATAAAATTATTTTTCATAATTTTATTGTAGCACTTTGTCGACGTAATTACAACACGTATTCATGCAAACTTTCATCTTTCTAGCACTTACCGTTTGGACGGTAAGTCGAGGACGGACGGACGGACGGACGGACGGACGGACGGACGGACGGACGGACGGACGGACGGACGGACAGACGGACATGACGAATCTATAAGGGTTCCGAGTTATGAACTTCGGAACCCTAAAAAAAGGGACTCCAAATTATCATGACGTTTAGAGCAAGCGATACTCTCTAAAACTGACCATAAATTATAATCCTGCGAGTTGAGATCGAGACTAGATGACAGCGAGTCTTTAGTTCTGAAAAAGTCCGGAACGTCCGAACAGTCATCTTTTTCTATTACAAACAGGGGAGGTTTCATTGTATCAAAAGCCCGGTACATAAACATTCGACTTATAGGTAACAAGATGGACAGTTTCAGGAATTGTATTTGTCCCCATACCTACTTTGTAAAATGCAATCACAGCGATGGTGCTTTTTAACACATTTTTTTTTATCAACGATTGGCGTGAAAATTCGAAAACACAATATTTTTGCTTTTCTAATTTATGTTTTCAAATGTAAATTAACATATCTGGAAACACATTTTTTTACAGTATTAGTGAATTTAATAAATACACAGTAGGATTTAGAGAATAAGCTCCTAACCCAATTAAAACTAATTTGAAAAGATTAATCACAGACTTGTCCATTACACTGGCCAGTTTGAAAAATTAGATTAACAGTAAACACATAAATACTACATTTACCAAACTAAGTTTTTACTTTCGAGGGAGTCCCCTGAGCACAGTTAGCACATTTTGAAACCTTTATCTTGTTTGGTGAAAATAAATCGAAACACCGAGTCATGAACGGAGATATTTAATATTACCATTTAGAATTTTTAATGTATCAAAGGCTGCAAGTATGTTGAAATTAATCTTATATTAACGATTGCAAGTGTCGTCGTAGGTTGAACGATCGCCTTGCTGCTCACTATTGCGCTAGTGTTGTGGGTTCAAACTCCAACTGAAGTAACTCTTTGTGTGATCTATAAAAATAACTGTTCTGAGTCTGAATGTTTTTCTCTCCGTTTCATGTATGTTTATAATGTCACCTGTATATTACACACAGGATATTTATTCCTAAGGTGGGAGTTGTCTTTAAAAAAATCTTATATTTACGATTGCACGTATTCTATGTCATTTCTCAGGATCTAGACTATGTGTACTAAATCGCTTTAAACAGGTTCAGTAGTTTTAAGCGCGATAGATAGACATAATTACTTTCATGTTTATAATATTAGTAAGGATTCAAAATCATAGTGTATTATTATTTTTTCAATATAAAACACCTTTAACAGTTTATGAAATCACCATGTCAGAGTGATAGACATACGCTGTTTTAAATATATATCAAACTGTTCACATCTTTTATCCTATACTAATCAATTAAAATCTGAATAAGCATTTCACTAAACCGCCATAAAGTGGGTCACTATGCTGTTAGGATGGCGCAATTAGAATGGCGATCACCACTATTTGACTCATGTTGTCTATTAAGTAGAATAGTCCTTTTAAATAAACGTAAATCGTGTGCGAATTAGGAAGAGAAATTGCGAGGAAATAAATGTTCTCACTTTATACCAATTCAACTTTTTACGATGGCTCATCCCATATTATGAAGAATAATCCTTCAAAAACGAAACAAACAAACTCGAGCCATCCATCAAAATAAATAAATACAATTCGCAAAACCTTCAGTTTAGCAAAATATAATACTTTTAAGCGCAACGGGATCTGATAAAACTTGATTAATCTGCCAACAAAGTTTAGGTTCTTATTATAATAAACTAATTAATGATGGAGGCGAACAATTAATTATCGAAGCAAAACTGCCTTCCAAACAATAATGATAATGAGTGTAATTAATTATGGGAAGTTGGTTCAAGACGTACGTACCGCGGGGGTAAGAAGGGGGAAACTAGAGCTACGAATACTTACTAGTTTTCTGTATTCAAAGAAAGCATTAAATAATGACTTATTTTATTAAATTTATAAGTCTATAGATACAGCAAAAACAGCAGAAATAATCTAATTCTTCTTTGTTCTCGCTATTTGTTCTAGGTAAATATAATATCTATTGTTCCTGAGGAGAGCCTATGTCCAATCGAGACTATTATTGGCTATTATACCTTGTCCATTTGTTTAATATCTTTTTGACAGGTCACGCCTATAAATTATCGGTATTTTTTTTCGTAAAAATGTACTACAGTAATGTCGTACTTTATAGACGGGTAGGGAAGTGGGCAGTGTGCATAGCTAAAAACAATATATAAAACAGTTCTTGAAATACGATAAATCGATTAAATGATTAAAATAATCTATCATATTATTATGATCAAAATAATTTGACTTCATGTAAGTGTTGTTTCTGTAAATTTAATAAAATAAAAAGGAAATTAAATAGTATGACTTCAAGATTGATTATGTGCAAGGAATGAAGTCGAAATTTTGGAATTTAACTTTAAACTTAGAATAAAGAACAATAACTCTGTGCATTAATTAATTTATTATTGGACCACTGACTTAAAATGTAACTATGCACGTGTTAGTAAAATTTAACTTTGAAACGCGTGGTTAATAACGTTTAAATCCAGAGTTATGAGAAAGTATATTTGAAAAATCACATAATACTTACTAAACCGACCTTCAAGTGACTGTGTTTGGAAGTTTTCTTTGTTCTGGGTCAATTCAATATCATAATAGTGCACATTTTATTAATTTACAATACTGACTTAAAGAAATTTATATCGATTGATTTTGATTTCAAATCGAATCGGTGACGTGTGAGGGCGTCACTAATTTCGAAATTTGTTGAACTGTCAAAAAGATATTAAAGGAATGGACAGAGTATAATCATTATTGTCAGTAAGATGACACCTGTCACAGTTGTCACTAGTGTCACTTTGTCGGTTTCATAGCAATCCGTCACAGAGCTCAAGCAATATTTTTTAGACTGTAGTTAAAGAATGAAGATCACAGTGTATTACAATTAGGTAATAAATTTGATGAGTGTGAGTACTGTGATAATTAAAAGTAAATATATATCCTATGTTAACTTAATGTTTTTAATAAAGTTTTGTCTCAACCACAAGCTGTTTTAGTCGTTGCCGCATCCACTCGCCCCCATTCCCAGCTCGACGTACCACAAAGGGTGTGAGACGGTAGGTCAGCCCGTTGTCGCGGCGCTGATGGCCTTAATCATTATTAGTTATAATTAAAATTTGGATCTGAATACTTATTGAATAACTAAAATTCCATTTAAAAGTTCTTTGACTGCACACAGCACGTACCCTATGTTAAACTATGACTAGAAAAGTTTGGTTTATAAAAAGGGCTTGTTTTTTACCTAAACCTTCAGATCTAACTTTTTGACATAACAGTAATAAATAAATAATAAATAAATAAATATTTTGGACATCAAACACACAACATCATCTAGTCCCAAGCTAAGCAGAGCTTGTGTTATGGGTACTAGACAACTGATATAAATACATAAACATACTTTTTTTTTGTAAATACATACTTATTAAACATAGAAAGACACCCAGACTCCGAAACAAATATTTGTGGATCACACAAATATTTAGTCCGACCCGGGAATCGAACCCGAGACCTCTTGATCAGCAGCCGCATACGCTAACCACTAGACCAACGAGGTAGTCATATAGTTTATTAGAATGTTAGGACACAATTTGCTATATTATTTTATTTATTTTATATTTTATTTATTTTACACACATACATATGTACAAATAAACTATACATAGACGACCAAAACTAGTTCCGGAAGAGTCTTGGCTTCACCAAGTAAGAAAAAGAAGCCAGGCCTAGTCGTACTATTTCTATACATAAATGTGTATGATGTTTGACTGGATGAACTGTTGATATTGTACACTAACCAATAAGTCACTATCCCAACAAACAAATTACGATATGATTTTAGACTTCATTCAAACCTTCAGTAATGTTCAAATTTCAATTCAGTTCACTATCACGCAAAATTTGGTTAGGGTTTCATCATAGGGTTGTTTCATGTATGTTTGTGAGGTCCCCGCGATACAGGAATTTATATTCCTAATGCGGGAGTTGTATTTTTAAAAACAAAATAAAAACAAGAAAAAACAAGAAATATATTCAAGTCCATTGATTCAAATATTCAATTGATTTTCAGAATACGTAAGGCGTAACGTATGTATATAAAATGAAAAAAGAAACCTACTTTTTCTCACAGAATCGAATATTGCCACAGAATATCAATTAGGATACTCGTAAGCGAAGAATACAATACATTTTAATTGTTTTTTACTAGTATTTAGTTTGGAGTTTTATTTTAAATAAAGTTGTAATAGTTTATTTAAAATAAAATTCTAGGTAGGTAGTATAGCCTCCATATTGTAAGGCCTGCATTCACATATGTGGTGATCATCACTCTTGGAATTTGCTCATGCTTTCCATCAGGTAGAGTGGAATCACTTTACAATTCTATTCAAAAGGACTAAGGTATTTCTAAAACAATTACTAGTGTATATGCTAGGTATTTCACACACAACAACACTTAATCTACAACCCTTTACAAACATTGACTACTTAATAATGTTTAAACATTTCGTGTCAGATACAATCAGATATGAAATATAGCTATATAAAGCTAAACTGTATAGCAGGGCTACCACACTTGGCCTTACAAAGCTTGTCAATACATTATCTAACGTATCCTAACCAAATCTAAGTGCAAGGGTCGCGCAAAGAGGCATACGTTCGCTCATTAGGCCCGCGGTATCGCCCATAAATACGTTATTGCGGAGCGAACGAGCCTGCCCGGGTGGGGCCGGTGGGTTATCGAATTAAAACTTCACTAGCAATAGTTGAGTTGAACAGCGTATTAATACACCATGTATAATTCGTGCGCCCTGGACAAACTTAGGGGTTTTCCATTTGTGTCGACTACTCTGATACGATAAATTTACTTTTTTTCTTAAAAATGTTGTAACTTATATTTGATTTATTTAGGTAATTATTATGATGGCATGTATAAATATGTGTTTTATTAGTAGATATATGTGTGAAGATATATGTTTGTAATTTTATTCCAAAACAAATAAGTAGGTAGTTAATTCAAAACACAATACATAGTCAACTACTACTGTCTGTCTCTGAAACATTTTGCTGGAAGGGATCGCTTTTGGCGATAAGGCAGCTCTTAGTGCACTAGGTACATATCTGATATTATTATGTGCTCTCTTGTAACTCTGTTACATGGTGTACAATTAAGAATTTTTGTACCTATACGAGTATATCTATTATTGTACGTGTGTTGGATTAAAAATACAGAGTACCTCCCACCCCTATTTATTCCTAGAATATCGTGACAGTCGATTAAGCAATGCAAAACAATAGCACTTTAAAGAGAAGTAAAATATGACACACCATAGAAGACTAAAACCTCCTTTTTAAGGATAGGTCTCTAGGATTTGAGAACTATTAAAAATCCTGTTGATGATAATGACGTTGAAATATTTTAGTCGTTTTACTAGACCCTCATCATGTGTCTACAACTAAAAGTCTAAAACCCTAATAAAGTTTAACAAGAAAACTTTTCTAGAATAATTATATTTTAGATCGTATAAAGCATGGTATCAAATCATACCTAGACACATAACAGAAATGCAGAAATAATTGTCCAATACGCATCGTACTAACCGTTCCATTAAACCATTAAATATGATTATGCGAGGTCCCACATTATTAGTGTACGGGTGTCCAACCATTAACATTTCAATTCCCAATACCGTTGCATTATCCATTAAAGTCATGCATTAAGTACAATTTTCTTTACTGGAGGTTATCTTTGCATGTTGATTTTTAAAATTCAAACAATTTATTTTTGTAATTTTGTGTAATGTGTCGACATTACCAGGTAGATTAAGTGTCGTAAGATCGTATGTAGTGGAGAACGGATCATGTGGGCGGGCGGTGGCGTGGGGCGGCGCGAAGGAGCGATCGAGGTAAGGGTACTGGCTACGTAATTAGATTTTCAAAGTCCGAATACACTGCCCGTACTTGTCTTCATAATAATGTGAGCGGATTGAGTGATTTTGATACTTTTCTTATAATATAGTATCAGGTAGAGACCAAATTAACATGTTTACCAAACTATGTAAAAAAGAATATTTAGTAGTTTCGGTCGCACCTTGGCTTTTTCAATGAAATGCGTTTTTGGATAAGTTATATTTCCACTACATTAATATTAAAGAAAATAGACATTTAATTTTATATATATTTAGATCTATGAAAGCCTCTGCCTGATGGAAAGCATAAGTATAATCTAAGAGTAGATGTCACCATCCTTATGGTGAGAACAGACAAAGCATTATAGTGACACGCAGCATGCAGAAGCAGCTTACTTTTGCATCATTGGACCTCCAGTCTTGTACTCACCAACGAAATACGAATTTTAAGTTGATCTTCTGTGTGAGGGTAGTACCGATTCTATCTTTCTCTACTACCTATAGATAGACATAACATTATAAAATATATTGAGTTACAATTTAAGGTCTTCAATAATCTTTTGTTAACCATCTCAGTATGGAGTCTGACATTGCCCTTACAGTAAGAAAATTATCCAATATACATTTCTTTAACAGTTTCATTGACATGGCACATACATATACCTCGTACAAAGACTTCCAAAGAGCAGTCTTTGGCTACCTTCACCTTACACATTCCATTTCTATCGGTCAGGTTACTAAAATATCTTCAGAATATGAGTTTCTTCAAAACAAAATACGATCATAACATTCCAAGTACCAAAACTACACACTCCGCAGTTAACATCGAGGTATTGGATATTTAGTTTGCTTTGGGCCAGCGGGGCGAGGGGGGCGGGGTGCTTAAGTCCAACTATAAATTAGGTAGGGTACAGTTTCATTAATCACCCATACGCCGTTATTATTAATTAACCCCCTTTCGAAGTACTGACAGAATTAACTATCGACCGTACTTCTCACCCCTGATGTCAACTTTAAACTTATACTTAGAAAAAATTTTGTTTGCTTTTTGCAAGTTTGCTGGAAAATAAGTTCTTTGAATAGTTAAGTCCGATTTCTTTTATTTTTCGTCTAAGTAAATGTTGATATACCTACTTAACTAGCCTTTTCAGTTATCTATATTTCAATACGTGAAACAAATCTTTGTACCCCTTTTTATGAAAATTGCGCGGACGGAGGAGTATGCAATTTCGCACAGTTTTACACAGCACACACACACATATAGATAGTAGTAGTAGTAGTAATTAATAATAATATAATTCAGGTAGTCTGAAATATAGATAGAATGTAAAGTTATTTGTCACTCGTATGAATTACTTGTCCTAGTTTAAGCATACCCACTTACTTTGTAAATTATTATTTCGTATTGTGTGCATCTTTTGTTTTTGAATATTGTAATTGTGTCGATTGAGAACATTACGGATGATAGTGTACGAACAAACCTTTCTGGTTTTTGTTACACTACTTAGTTAAGATTTGAAAATGTAAACTTTGTGATTAAATAAATTAAAAAAAAAAAAAAAAAAAAAAAAAAAACATGTATTTGACACACACGCGCACAGTATACTCTTTTGTCAAATTAACATTGTGGCGTTGCTTCGGCGAAGTCAGTGATAATACTCGTAGAAGTACAGTCTTTGACGATAGAACCTTAATAATTATTCCACTTAAAATTCAAATTAAGTATGATCGAATTTCGACTACTTGGTGACCACTTGTTATTATTATTAGTAGGTAGGTTACTGTTAAGTCAGTGCCCTCAAATATACTGACAACTAGTTCAATCTTCGAATTTCAGTTCTCCCTTAGGGTTGCGGAGTTCCGATGCCAGTCGCTCCGTGGAAAAACTGAAATTCAGGTAAAACTGGTTGAACTAGTAGCCGACCCCAAATAAACTTGGGAATAAGGCTCGGAAGAAATAGTTAACTGGTTGCTGGACGAATTGCCGACTGACACTTAGTAATTCGCTGAATGTTTCTAAAGCAGAAAACATTCCAAATATATATTTTCGATGAATGGGATGGATTAATAATCCAATAAAATTAAGTATATAAATAGTAATTAACGTTAGAATGAAATTCAAAAGTTTTTTTGTTTTAGGTTTAAATGTATTACTATATTTATTAGTTGTACCTATGAGGACTGTCTAATTTTTATAATCAGACCTGTCTATCCATAGCTATCAAATTAATACTGGTACAAAAATATACCTTATTTACTGATAATATCAGTGATGTAAAATTACTTAGAAACATATAGTTTCTTGATTAATGTTTCCACTGTCACACGTCACGATTTCATGAGCTGTGTGTACGACAATAACGTACCGTGAAATTGTAATTTGTGCCACTCATGGATGTATTTTTAAAATACAACACAAATAATTGTTGAAAATGAATCACTCAATAACTACAAAACTAAGGATTCTACTGCAGTCAAAGCCCTATGTAAAATACAAAAAAATTACACTACAAAGGTTAACTTTTTCCTGAAACTGCTTCCTCAAAATCTATCAACGCGCTTCTGATTTCTGAGTTACTGACTTTCATGAATGACGGTAATGTCTTTCTATTAGGAGACCTATTTGCCCCCTGTTTCATGAAAAATGAACACGATTTGACTGCCTCGTTGGTCTAGTGGTTAGCGTATGCGGCTGCTGATCAAGAGGTCTCGGGTTCGATTCCCGGGTCGGACCAAATATTATTTGTGTGATTCACAAATATTGGTTTCGGAGTCTGGGTGTTTTCTATGTATAATATGTATGTATTTACAAAAAAAAAGTATGTTTATGTAATTATATCAGTTGTCTAGTACCCATAACACAAGCTCTGCTTAGCTTGGGACTAGATGATGTTGTGTGTCAGATGTCCAAAATATTTATTTATTATTTATTTATTTAATGAACACGATTCTACAACATTTATTTCTATAATTGTTAATCTCAATATGAAAGTTGACTGCGCGGATATCGTATAGTGGTTTAAGCGGTCGCCACGCCGACTGCCATAAAGGTTGTGGGCTCAAACCCACACGTCACCACACTTTGTGTGATCCACAAATTGTTGTTCTGAGTATGGATTTTCTTTGTGTCTATTTCTTTATAAAATCTCTCTCTCTCTAAATAATCTTTGAAAATAAAATAAAAATATATTTTGTTGTAAAGTTATGTGTTCCTCGTGTGTTCTGTAATTGACAATATTGCGGATACGTTTGTCAGCTGACCCTAATAAGGTGAATCAGGTCGCGCAGGTTTGTCTGTGCGGCCGTGGACAGCAATCCAGTACGAAATAAATATTTACATAGTACCTCACACAGGAGTCTGTTAGGCCGGAGGTTTATGTATACAGCCTTGTACGCTTGTTACTGAACCTTTGTGGGTTATAATATATAAAAGGGTGCATATTAAATACTTGTAATTTTTTTGCAGGTTTTATATTTAATATTATGTAAACTATAGAAACACATATTGAGATTGTTTTGTTGAAAATATATGGAAATGTAGCTATAGTAATTATAGAAGCAGACCACAGAATTTGAATCGAAATACCTAATTGTATTTACCAAATATTAATAACTAATTACTGATTTATAACTGATTCAATGACAAGATCCAATCCAAGATCAAGACCAAGACAATCCAAGAACCAAGTTTAATATTATCATGGTGAGTTCAGTACTTACTTATTGAGGATGATTAAATTGCTTTAATACGTTTTTCTAGGTAATACTTTCCTTTTTATGGCAAAATGGCAAAAAACTGAACCCTTATAGATTCGTCATGTCTGTCTGTCTGCCTGTCCGTCCGTATGTTACAGCCACATTTTTTGACTTCTTTAAATTAATTAATTAAAATACATAATTGTTCCTAGATGACTGTGAATGCATTTAAAAGGCTTCTACTCATCTGAAAGTAACTGTGTTGGTTGTTGGCTCACATAGCCAAACTTATCACGATTATAGTATAGTATTAAGAGTTGTCTCTAAGGCTAAATGCGGAAAGGGGAGCCCACCACCAAATTACAAACAATAATTAAATGCAATATAATAAAAAAAAAACAAAATATTATCCAAGAAAGTATTTTAACTTTCACAATAGTTCTAAAATTTTAATATAATTCTACACGTGTTAGATAAATGGTAGTCAACACGATAGCGCCTTGTTCCAGTGATGAATTGGTGCTTCCAATGATTTACATGGCTACGATGCCGACAAATCGCTTGCTACGGAACTCGGCATTCGATGAAGGTGCTTGAACTTTAGTGCATCGAAATGTTATATCATTGACTAGCTAAGGCACGCGGCTCCGCTCGGGTGTATGTACTCGTAGATTATCGCGGTAAAGAGTAGCCTAGTTTTCAAGATAGTATCTCTATGCCATGTTTCTTTGGCATGGGTGCAGCAGTTTACCCGTAAAAGCATAACAGACAAACAAAAAGACAGAGTTACTTTCGCATAGGCAATATTTAAGTATGAATGGATTAGGAGTACTACTTAAAAGTAAAAAAAAATAATGCTTAAAAACAAGTCTTATTTTACCAAGCTTCTGTTTTAAGGACACAAAATACTGAATGTAGTTAGTCTATGATATGTTTTTAAAAATATTAAATCAGCTATAGTGGAAACAAGACATTACTTTCACTAAATAATAATGACTGACACTAGGCGCACACTAGGCGACACGCGACAGCGACAGCTCGACGACTTGACGCGACGACAGGCTGCGGCCGACAAATTTCATATAATTTGCTCTAAGCTCCGAACACTAGGCGTCAGAGACGCCCGAAGAAACAACGACAAGTCGCGGTGACAAGACGTGGCAACACGTCGCCCAGTTTGCGATGGCCGTTAGATTTATTAATTATACTGAGTGCGAATTGTAATTTCAATTTTATTATTAAAAGTCGTACGAGAAATGATAATGAAAACGTTCCTAATAAGACACTTACATCCGTAATTAGATTGCCGTGAAATTAATATTCCACATAGGTAAAGTCGTAAAACTTTAATTGTTTTATAAATTGTAAAAGTATTGAGCTCAGACCGACAAAAGATTATAGCACTATAAGATTATATCGATATTGTTAATTGAAATTTTATGGGATGTATGGTGGAATGATGAGGAATGTGGATTGGGTGTAATTGAGCTGGTATATCACTGATCACACCGTGACGATGAAAACACGAAGCGCTTTAGTTATTTTTGTACTAGTTAAGTTAATATGTTAGGCAGGATGTGCTCTGAATAAAATATTGTGTGGGTCACCATGCTGCGTTATTGCATTGTCTGCATAAATGAGTATGGCGACCACTTTTCTTGAATTCTGCTCATACCTTCCATCAGTACGTAGAGCTGTATTTTTTTTTCTTAGTATTATTTTATTCTTATTCTTTATTCCCAAGTTTGTTTGGGGTCGGCTACTAGTTCAACCGGTTTTCATCTGAATTTCAGTTTTTCCACGGAGCGACTGGCATCGGACCTCCGCAACCCTAAGGGAGAGCTGAAATTCGAAGGTTGAACTAGTTGTCAGTATATTTGAGGGCACTGACTTCATAATAACGATTGCCATAGATGTTCATGACAACCGGGACCGACGGCTTTACGTGCTCTCCGAGGCACGGGCGTGAAATATCCGCCAAATTTCCAAACTCCAGGCTGCTAATAGGAATTTCCTAAGAAAAACCCAAAAACACGTAGAGCTATCTATACCAATAAATGTTATTGAAGTATCTGTTGTATCTCAAATGAACAGTTTATTACTAAATGCAATTCAAATTCAATCGTTTCTTACATCAATAAAACAATTTATACTATTTTTAGTGTGTTTGTCTGTCTGTTTGTCCCGGTTAATTTCTGGAACGGCTAGACCGATTTACAGTAAGCGCATATAAACGATCATTTTTGTTCTATAGCCGAGTGTAATTTGTGTATAATATGTATGTATTTAGAAATGTATGATAACCTATGTTTATTAGCACTTACCATAGTACATGATCTGTTTATTTTGGGATGATGTGACGGTGCATGAGATGCGTGCGATTATTAAAAATACCACCACGTGACATTTACGGGTGACTACGGAACCCTATTTGCGGGGCCTGACACGTACTTGGCCAATTTTTTTATAGTTGCTTTACTTGTTATTCAAATGTCTTGAAGTATTAGATGAACATATTACACATAGTCCCGAAGTAGTTTGCAAATTCATTTTTTATGCTTGGTTACTGATAACATTTAATTGATTGTGTTCTACGAACTGTTCGTTATAATATATCATCATCATCATCAGCCTATCACAGTCCACTGCTGGACATAGGCCTATCCAACTGCAATCCACTTGGTTCGATCCTTAAATAATTTAATTCGTTAAAATATATAAACATAAATGAATAAATAAATGGTTTTCTATTAAAAAAATAATATTTTAAATCATTTCAGTAACTGCAAAGATTACCCCTTACAAAGTTACAAACTTTCTTTAAAATGTCTTTAAAATATCTGTATAACTATATGATTTGGGAAGAAAAGCAAGTACTCTAAAATCAACCTAAGTATTTACTGTTTATCGACTTCAGAATAATGTTTAAATATAATATATATATTTCATGTCTACGAGTAGATTAAAGAATAGTTCGTGGAACACAATCATTCAAATATTGTCAGTGACCTATCACAAACCTCTATTTAGATAGTCAAACAGTAACAAATATGGATTTAACAGCCTGCGACACAGCGTTGACTGCGCGGATTATACATTAAGGGATGATACCGACCAACAACAGAATCTAAACTACTGATTGAGCTGATTAAATCAAATCCGTAATTAAATATTGATATCTTATAATAAAGTTAAAAAATAATTATCAAAATCGGACAACTCTGTAAAAAAAATCATCATCATCATCATCATCAACAGCCTTTAACAGTCCACTGCTGGACATAGGCCTCTCCTATGAAAGGAGGTTTTAGCCTACTATACCACGCTGGCCAGACGGGTTGGTAAAGGGTTTATTTCAAGTTTTCCTTCTCTTGGCAGTGATGTTGGCTGCTTATTTTGTTCCTTTAGTCGCCTTTTACGACACCCATGGAATGAATAGGGGTGGTGACCCTTTGTATTCTTAATCCGTCACCACACGGACTAAAAAAAATATACTCGTCGAATAGCGAACCTCCTCCGCTTTTTCGTCGGTAAAAAGCCAATCTTTTGGGAACGCTACCAGTCGGCGATTGTGCTGAGGAGTTTTAAACATTTATTTCTAAACGTTGTAAACATTTTTGCTTTTGAATTTTAAGTTATCTTTTTGTTGCTGAAACCAAAAATATTAATAGCAAATTAAAACAAACAAACAAAAATGGAATATAGTAAAAATTTAAAAAACTAGAATTGAATACTTATAAAAACTTCAAACATCATTTGGTCAATTATAATCTATTGACTCCTTATTTATTCAAATCGGATCAGTAATTTAGGCACTACGATGGTATACTCAAACCACAGATCATAGAAATAACTCAAACATACATACAATACTAAAACCCTTGTTTTTCGCTTTGATTTCTTTTGAATAACAATTGGAAAAAATAATTTTTGTTTGCCCCATGATAATAATAGCTTTAAAATTTCCCTTCATGACCCTTTGATTGTAAAGTACACAGAGCCAATTAACTGCCTTAAATAGTCTACTGCTAGACATAGGACTCTCCTTGAAAAGAGGTTTTGGCCTGTTTAAATATACAACACAATTAACTTTACTATTATTTACCGGATTTATAAATTCACCTAAATTTGTTAATCAGCACTCTTATCTTATCTTATCTATATTTTACAGAAAAAATACACACAAACCCTGAAAAATTATTGTGCTCATTGGGGAATTATTTTGTTCTGGACGGAAATCAAACCTACAACCTTCTAACCAAGACTCGAGCTACCCCATACATAAATCTTGACGTCAGCAGTGAACTCATTATGTAAACTCCAGACAATCCTCTAATATTATTTATAATTAATTAGAAGTACCGAGCGCCATAAACATGGCGAGTGCATTCCTAACTCGTCGACATCAATATTCAACTGAAGCGTTTATTATCATATCTCATTATACAAGTTAGTGCCCGTGCACGGAGATGTTGCCTCCTTAGGTTATGACCTGACGACTAAACACTCAATTCCTTATACCAATACAAACTAAAACAAACTTTACTACCAAAACATTAGCGTTCGAATTTGGTTATTTGATGACAGAGGTAAGGTCGAGATTCAGTTTCGAAATGCAATTTGGAAATGAGATCCGGAGGGTAGTACCCTTAAGGGGGTTTGGGGGTACGAATGGGCGCCTTGCCACTATTATTTATAAGGGTGGGTCAGTCGACGATAGTCGGCTATGTACGTTTTGCTTAACTGCAACCGCTCACATTTTAAGCTTATTCGCAGATTGTTTTGTTACATTAATTAGCATATCCTTTAGCATCTCGATACTGGTTTGGTTTCGATGTAACAACTGTTAGAATAATTATGGGAATTAAATTTGAGGTAATATTTAAAATAGTAGTTTTGGGTTCGTATTTGAACGACTTTCTAAAATTATACTAATCTTCGATTGTTGATGTACCCATGATACGGCGTCTACCGCTCGACATAGGTTTTCTTCAAGGTTTGTTACAGCACCCGTTCCTGTGCTGCCGTATTCAAATTTATACTAAATACGCATATACTGGGTACCCAGTCAGTATAAAAATCTCAACAGCTTTTACAATGTCAATTATCACAAAAAAGTATTTAAACCAATACTTAAGTACCGTTCAACAGGTAATCAAGAATTTGACATTTGCCTAACAAAACTCATAGAATTAAAGAAAGATTAGATATTCGAGGCATCATTTGTTTAATCAATTTATTGGTATAAAAAAATAGCTGCGTGTAAAAGGTTGGTGTCATAGCGGCATCGTGTCGAATTAGCTAATGCCTCAATTCGTCCATCGGATGTACGTGGGAATTGAGAAAACTTTGTACAGGTGGGCAGGTGTATGCTCGTAAGTGATTGCATGTATACAATTAGCTATATTTCCTTGTAGGTAAATACACTGCACTATATGCGTCAATTATGCTCTGAGTTTAAAGTTCGGAATGTATGTATATCGTCTTGATTGGGTAACGTAAATGAAAGTTGAAGTGATTACCTATATTAAAATTGACCTGAGATTCACGTTGTTAGCTAAAGTGTTATGGAGAAAAAGTTTTTTTTTTTAACTTTATAGGTGTCGTAAATCGCAATTTCTGTTAGGATTCTCCTTTCTCTTTTCTTTCCTTTATACGACAAGTCCTGTCAGCCTTGGAAGACAGTGTTTTAGAGTAGGAACATACGATATTGAATTAAACGGTTCCGCTCTTCCTTCCTGTGCCAATCAAATAAAATCTGAAACAAACTGGCGTCCCACCCATTACGATCATCGAAAGCAGGGCGTGAAAAAGTATCTGACTAGGCTGTTGTGGTGTAGGTTATCATGCTGTGTTGTCCACAATGAGGATGGTTACCATGACTCTTGGATTCACTTATGCTTTCCATCAGACACACCAGTCAATCTCTTATTAACTAAATGTACTTTGTTCTTTTTAGGGTTCTGTAGTTCATGGCTCGGAACCCTTACAAATTCATCATGCCCGTCCGTTTATCCGTTTGTTCTCAACTTACCGCCCAAACGGAAAGATCAAACTTTGCATGAATATTATGTTGTGATTATGTCGACAAGGTGCTACAATAAAATTACTTAAAGTATTTTTATTTAGGATATCGTGTGAGGTATCATTAGATAGGCCTTTTGAAAACATTGCGATGTTGCTCAAAACATTTTTCGATTTAAGTATCCGTTTGCGAGTTATTCAACTGTTTTATTAAAAACCATGCCCCCCCTCTAAAAGCTCACAAAACCTGAGCCTTTTTTTTATGATAGTAGTCCATATATTGAACTTTAAAGAAAAACTATAGCGGTTTCGATAACGTTTTAATTTCAGGAGTTATAGGGGCCTGACTTGTAAAATGCACTTTGAACGTAGTTTTCCAAGTGGAAAAAGTTCGTTTAAGAATAAAGAAATAATAAGTAAACAGAACAATTATCTATTGGACACGATTTTAAATCCACCTACCATTATGGGTGACAACGGAACCCTATTCTACGCGTGGCCTGACATGCACGTGGCCAATTTTTTAAAACATGTAATAAGTACGTGTACCCGAAACAAATAAAACATTCCTATTTGCAATCATTAATTTCAGTTTATTCTAAAAAATAAAGTGCCATTTTGGAAAAAATCCAAAGATTAGAACTGCAGCGAGAACAATTATGTCGTTACCTGTTTTTACCCTGATATCAAGGTATCACATTTAGAACACCTAATACTAAGGCAAACAAATCATTTGAGCTTGCATTTGAAGAGATACCACAAAACCATTGTTCTCTTCTCAAGAAGAAATTAATTCAGATCTAAAATGTAACAAGTAACAAAACCGTTAAGCTGTAATCACATTTATAATAATCGTGGACTATGACGTCATTAATTAGTATGGTAGTATAAAAGCTTGTATGTGAGTCACCCGCCGTGTTCTGCACAATTATCGAGCCTCGCCTGGTACTTATGCCAATTAATCGTTACGACTTATTTGTCGAGCTAAGACAATACACTCAGAATAAATATAGATACACAGTGATGTATGTGGTTTCATGGGATATTCCATGCAAGTTTTTTTTGTATGTTTATTTTACTAAGTTTGACGTAATGGTTCAGTTGATAGTGTCAACTCATGAATTCAGAAATTTGTTACTTGTAGGTTCATTGCAGGGCTTACTGGAATCTCCTCGACGGAAAGTTATACTTATTTCTCATTTCATAGAAAACTTTTATTCTAGCTTGCCGAAGTAACTCTACTCTGGAAAAGCATAAGAATCCAGGAGTAAGGATCACCATTCTCATTGTAAGTGCAGACAACGCTGCATGGTGACCCGTACCATGGCTGGCTAGTGAGATGTTCATCATTCTCTGGATGATGGGAGAATGATGCAGATTCATTAGACCCGCGATCTCACACTCACCAACGAAATACGACAGGTCGAATGCTGTCATTTTTAGGTAGGTCATCAGTGTGAGGATAGTACTGCCCCGTCGAGCCGTACCATTCGTTCTGCAATCAGCGTGGCTCATCTACTAATATTTATACAAAAATATGAGTACACTCATATTATATTGTTCTGGTTACAGGCTGACTTTTACCTTAAACTAGAAAAATAAAAAAAAAGTACTCCACTATTCCCAAACATAAACTATTAGTCTTTTAATATCTTCTGTTCGATGTAATCTAACATATCTACGTATGTAAATATGAAATCCCTATAGGACAATTATATTGACCCAGCTTTAGTTACGAACATAATCTAGGTCACATCATCATCATCAAATCAGGCTGATTGAATTGAAACGGGCTTATCACTTAGCCCTCCCGCCCTAGGCACTCATACCTGTAATGCATGACCCTTTGTAAACACAGTATTCACAGCAGATGATACACATAATCTCTAGTCTATAGGGAGATTAAAATACTACTTATTGTATGCAAATATCATACAATCGTTGTTTTTATGCGACTTACATAAGTAAGTTTTTACGTAAGTAAATTTGAATTGAAGTATAGGAATAAGCTTTTAAATAATTAAAAGCTTATTCCTTCCTATACTTCAATTCAAATTTTGATTGATCAAAGTTGGTATTAAAATTAATTATCCTTATTGATTTTTATAATATCCATGTGGCTACGAATTAAGTAAACAGTCACAATCCCTTTACAACCCATGGGTGTTTTAAATCACTTCTAAGAAAAGGAAAACTTAACAAAAAGCCTTTACCAACCCGTGCCATGATTATTGAAGGCCTCCGGTCAAAGATGAGATCCATGTCCAACAGTGCATTGTTAATTATGATTATTCTATACTACGACGGCTTATCTCAACGTGTGTGCGCGGGAGTCGCGGGACGGTTATCTGACACGAGCGGAGAGAGTTTTGATCACGTGACTTTGGTACATAGCTAATAAAACAAGAGAAATAGAATAGAAAACGAAAAGTCTTTGCAACTTGACTAGGGGAGCAGGTGCAGGACCCTCGGATTTACGTGCCCTCCGAGAGAGCATTTTTAAAGACTACTGTTCTAACCTAGTTTTTACTCGGAGATCCTCCAATTTAAAACATTACTCAAACATTGTATTAATGTGAACTTGTCTATAAAATTTTGTCACACCACACATCACTACTATATATAAAAGAAACCTTGCGCACATCTTATTTAGTTCTACATTTGTAGTTTCTAGGGCCATCAACACACTGCACTGGAAACAATAGAGCGAGCAATTAATACTTTTATGGTGGCGCCTAAACGTAGCTTTGACAGCCTTTGTAGAGCCTATTTAAGGATTGATGTTAGGAATTAGACCGGTTCAAGTGTTAGCTGAGTCATAATAATTATTTTGTCTTTATGTATGCGCGGTGATTATTGTACGATGTTGTCTCGTTTTAAGTATAAAAACTTCGTTTTTATTCGTTGCTATATTTTAACTATTCCCGCGAAGGAGTGAAAATATGTACTGTGATTTCTACTCCCCCCCCCCCCCCCCACATACTTCTCAAGATTACGTATCCCCAATGTGTCTTGCCAGTCCCCAACCAGAACTCGGTCAACGTGGGTACGTTTGACGTTAACCCTAAGAGTATTTCTTCTAATTGGTTTTATTGTCATGCATCATTAGAACAATAATAATGTGTTTTTCAACAAGAACTTTGTTTTCTAAAACAAAATAAAACAAAGAATTTAGATGAAGATGAATAAATTTTATATTTTTTTTTCTTCAGGAGTTTACCGGTATAGTATTTTTTACTACGAAGATAAAAGTTTGGCAAGTATAAAAAAATGATATCTGACAAATGTCCACCCCGCTGACAGATGTCAATTCTTTCATCATACTTTTTTATATTTTTTTTGGCTAACTGGCAGGTCTATTTCGTTTAAACACATCACGTATTTCTTGGTCTTGTTCAAAAAGTTAATAAATATAACAGAACAAAATGAATTATTTCGTGTGGTACTTACAACCTATAATGATAATAATATGTATATATAGCCTTTCAGGCATAAAAATATAAAAGAAAAAAAATGTTGCTTCCACAGATTACAGACAAACAAACAAGACCCATGCTATATGATACGTGCATTAGCGCTAACGGACTGTATTACTCATTTAATCAATTTGCGCAAATCATCTCACTCAATTGTGGCAAATCTTTGGTCTAATGCGAGGCGACAAACTTTTACTACAGCCAGACGCGACTAGACTACTAGATTAGAATAGATGACTGCATATTTGTTAGATTATGTATGACACTAAAATAATTCTTTAGACTTATACGGCACGACCAATTTTAATAAAATATGAGGTGGAGGTTTCTGGCAGTTTGGATTTACGCATTGGATTGGAATACATAACTTGGTTCACAAACTCCATATTGTTTTAAACTTTCATGTTCAGTAACATTAAAATAGAAATCTACTGGATGTACCTTGTTATCGAGTATCCAATATTTTCACACTGTAGCAAGCACAATGATCACGGAGTAAACTTCATACCTCGAAAAAAGTAACGAGGTGTATTCGTGAGATGAGTATGGAATTATTATTTTCATTGGGGAAGCCCTACGTTCATCAGTGGACTGCAATAGACTGATTTAAGTAGTACGTTTACTAATGTATTTGATAAACTGCGGCTGACACCGTTGGATACCACTAGCTATATTTCTATAGTATCCAAATATATTTAAAAAAATAAATAAAAAAATATTTTGGACATCTGACACACAACATCATCTAGTCCCAAGGTAAGCAGAGCTTGTGTTATGGGTACTAGACAACTGATATAAATACATAAACATACTTTTTTTTGTAAATTCATACATATTATACATAGAAAACACCCAGACTCCGAAACAAACATTTGTGAATCACACAAATAATATTTGGTCCGACCCGGGAATCGAACCCGAGACCTCTTGATCAGCAGCCGCATACGCTAACCACTAGACCAACGAGGCAGTCAAGTAAGTAGTATTTGAAAGTTAAATACGCAATAGGCTAGAAAAGTAAAGACAAAAATTAGATCAGATGAATTCTGGGTCTAGTAAAGTATTACCAGGTACCTACTTTATATACAAAAGAAAATCATTTTATATAGGAGTAAAAATAAATTAAGCAAGTAATTTATACATACGCAAAACATTTTTTTCTCAAATAAGGAATAGCAGAATAGAACAAAGAAGGACACAACAGTAGAGCCACGCTGATTTCAGCACGAAGGGGCCGGTTCCGGAGGCGGGGAGAATGATACTGAAATATATGACCAGGCCGCCATGGTATGGTTCACAATACTGCATTGCCTTCACATTAAGGATGGTGACCCCCTACTCCTGGATTCTACTCATGCTTTCAAGCAGGCAGAGTACGGTCACTTGATAGACTTAGTTATGTAAAAAAAGTCCTATTAAACATCTGCCAATATCCAATTATGGTGCATTGAGCCGGGCTCTTTATGAACTACATTAATAAGAATAGTAACACATAGTGAGAATAATCAACAAAAGAAAAATATAGATAATATATTCATTATGAGGTTAGATCGAAACAAATAAACAATATCTCGAGCAGGTCAGTTCGCATACCTGTAATTTGAACTGGCTCTTGCCGGAGGACCCGAAAATCCCTATATAATTATTATAATAACTTAGAAACTCACCCCATGCTATAATTGTTTACATAGCTGTTATTTAGGTAGGGACGATGAGAGCCCTTGCAGTGGCTAGACGAATAACTTACAGTGATTGAGCAAATAAAGTTAGCGTGTCATATCGCTTTGCTGCCAAAAACATCGAATGTTATAAGTTTTTGCTCTCGAGACGTCTGATTCGAACAATTAAGCGATTCCAATGCTGCTTACAGCTATAACCTCTCGTGAATTCTGCATAAGAAGCCAGCCTTAGGCAGACAGACGGCTTGCGGTACACGTTCCATAATGGTATTGAATTTGCTGTACAAATATCGTACTTAATTTGCTGATGGTGATATATTTTGTGGAGATATTTTATTTTCAGTTAAGACATGTGTATGAACGTCGCTATATTGATAAATAGGATATCAATAAATGTAATGTAAATGATCCTAACATAAGTTTCAATATTATTAGGTACTTGAACTTATCTTAGAATAAAAAAAAACCTACTTAGTTATAGAACAATATCGATAATCGTTTATTAGTAATAGTGATAATGTAAGGTTGAATTGAGAAGAATAATTTCCATAAAGTTGCTAAAAATATGGTTATTATTTCTATAGTAACATTTACGCTAAAGTAATATGTAGTATAAATATTACTATGTAAATACACTTTGTTGCGCTGACCTTGTTCACAGACCCTTGCAATTTCCAAGCTATGACAAATAACTTTTGAACATTCACATTCTAAGATTTAAAATTATGTTTAATATACATGAGAATTAACAGGATCATGTGTCAGGTATTATATATTTTTAGACTGGACTTGCTGACCCAATCTCTGACCAGAGTCACCACAGGCAGTGTAGCCAATTTAATGCAGTGTCGTGTTATATACACATTCATAGAAACCTAAGGACAAGCATGTAGTTTTAGTCAATTTCAATTCGATATACCACCATAGTATATCGAATTAAAATCGACGAAAACTACACATGGCTCCTTCATCAGATCTTTCGCTGGGACTACTTTAGATACTTTAGAAAAGAAAATTAAATGATTGCCAGTATTTTGAAATCATTGCAACTAAACAATTCTCACAACGGTTACGAATAGTACCTTTGCCTTAACAACTACAGAAAACTTGATTTCAAAGCAGAATCGATTTAAAGAACAATATACATAAAGATTATAATAAAATATTGCGCTCATTGTACATTGCTTCTTGGCTCGGCGACTCATTACTACGGTTCCAGATTACTGTTTCAAGTCCACACAATAGGACGGGACACAAGTTCGCGCCCCGTCTACGTCTGTTCCAATGGTATCGACACAAATATAGTTGACCTCTACTCAAATAAATTAAACTAATAATATGTTTTCATATGTCTTTTTGATAATATTTATGGTAAGGAACTGCTTAGGTAAAAAGGTTACATAATAGAAATAAGAACAGAACACAGAATAGTTGGAATCACTTGTGTGTCTTGGGTTTTGGTGTGGCTTCAGTCATGATTTATTTTTTGTATGCCGATGTTGCCGAATCCCTCTTATTTCAGGGACAAAGTAGCAAACCTGTCGTTCAGTTCTAGTGAAGTACGTCCCGAGGGTTTCTACCAGTAAAGAAAAGTTATATTTCATTTTTGTTTGTGGAGCACAAGTAATTAAGTTCTTTAAAGTAAAAAACAGTTACTCTCAACTGTTACAAAATACTACATAGGCATAGATAAGAAGATAATATATACTTATAAAGGATGAGAGGTTTTCTAAACTTTTCAAAGATACTTAAACTTAACAATAATTTTAGTAATTATACTGTTGTTTTAGAATGTAATCTAATGCAATCATATCTTTAAATATTTGACAATTATACATACAGGTAAAGTTAAGTAAAGAATGCAAAACAGACTGTTACATTCTTTAGTTCCTGTAAATAAAAAAACAACATTTTTAAAGAACATCAAATTAAAATCAAATGAAATAAAGAAGTGACTTGCTGTGTCGGACATACTGGGAAATATCAAACTATTCGCTGATGCGCTATTTGGCGACAGTAAGTAATTTACGGCTGAGGCTACATTGTGTCTGTACGAGAATAATGTGTCGGTTTATTACGCATCTCGCCTTTAATGAGGTCCGTTGTTTTATTATAATAATAACAGTCATAAGTGTTCTTGGACAGAAGACACAAGAGTTTTCATAACATTTGCATATTTATTGTTAAAATTATTCTATTGTTTTACATACCTTAAAATAACTTTTCTCGTAACTAACGTCGTTTTCCAAGGTATAGTATTAAAATATTACCAAGAGTATGAGAGATTTAATACTGTTTACAGGAAACTGTAAGAAAATATGAAATTATTAGTGCAGGCTGTGGTGACGGACTAAGAATACAAAGTGTCACCACCCCTATTAATTCCTTGGGTGTCGTAAGAGGCGACTAAAGGAACAAAATAAGCAGCTAACATCACTGCCAAGAGAAGGAAAACTTGAAACAAATCCTTTACCAACCCGTCTGGCCAGTGTGGTATAGTAGGCCAAAACCTCCTTTCCAAGGAGAGGCCTATGTCCAACAGTGGAGTGTAGGGGGCTGTTGTCGATGATGATGATGAGGCTACGTTGTGTAGAACTGGAGAACAAAAGTCACATGAACAATACAACAAAAACATCTTTAACGGGTATATCGTGCTAAATTGGTGCAATATTTCCTAAGTTTTTGAAGCGTGTACGCTTCAACAAAAACAAAAACACAATCTACAGAAAGAACACAAAATATATCGTTTATTTTAATACGACTTACACAATAACTTATTACAGCTAAACCTATTTAATAATAAAATATACATTTATCTAACACAAAACACGCTCTAAAGACGTAGAGTTTTGCATTTTTTAATATTGCCTAAGCAGTGGGAATAAAAACACATGCGTAAGTGAAGTCACACATCTAAAAATTATATTTGACTGTATTTTAGAACATCTTTATATCAACTTTGATATAAGACCACCAAGATAAGATCACTTATATAAACGATCTCATAAAATGATACATGTAGATATATCGTAAATGCAATCTTATACTAAAAACCTACTGTACAAAACAAACAGTGTCTACATTCCTAGGGCGAGCAACAAGCGGCAACGAGCGGCAATGTAAACGGGAGAGCAACAACAATAAACAAGTAGGAGCTATCATCGGCGTGTTAACTATAAAAGACTGGAGGTGGCGCCTACGGAGCGCGTGATGTGTGGGACCACCGGACTTACGCCGCCCGCCCTAGCAACATACTTACATAGAGCTGTTAGTGCACTTCTTTTAATTTTCTTTAAATATTAACACACAACAACACGTCTGTGTGGTAACGGATTAAAAATACAAAGTGTCACCACCCCTATTCATTCCATGGGTGTCGTAAGAGGCGACTAAAGGAACAAAATAAGCAGCTAACATCACTGCCAAGAGAAGGAAAACTAGAAACAAACCCTTTACCAACCCGTCTGGCCAGCGTGGTATAGTAGGCCAAAACCTCCTTTCAAAGGAAAGGCCTTTGTCCAGCAGTGGACTGTCAAACGCTGTTGATGATGATGATACAACAACAAAGGTGATAATAAAAATGGCTTATATGAAAATAGGCAATTTATCACATGTATTTATTACACCATGTCAGAATGCGTAACAGTTACTAGAAAGTTTTGAATACAAAGTCAATGATATAAATAAAATAAATAAAAATAATTTAGTAATACTAAATTTTTTACGACTATTTAAACAGCAATGTTATTTCTTAAAATAAGATTTTTAAATAAATTTAATAAAAATATATCATTGTGTGCAATGGGAGAGGCCTATGTCCAGCAGTGGACTGCGGTGGGCTGTTGATGATGATGATGATGAAAAAGATATGAATATAACATTTATTACATTTTACTTTACATGTTGACATGATTATCCTAATCCTCAAAGTAAAATATTATTTAAAAACACTTCAAACATATTTAACATGAAAATGTTTGCATTATTGTAGTTGTTGTTTACTTATCCCTGTACTATTGATCAATTTAATAGTTGATACTGATTCTCTTACATAAAACAGCGTGCATTACGCTGAAGTAGTACTCATACTTTCAAGTTAATCATAATAAAATAAAATATGTAACTTTTGACTTTAAAAAATACCTACTTTAATAAAAAATCATACTGTAAGATAAGATTTACAACTCTATATAAGTACTTGCAGTTTTCTCCCAAACACGTTTTTTATTTGGTCTGTGCAAGTGAGTGGCTATTATACATCGCTGTTCGTACGTCTGTCTTTGTGCCACGACCTTCACCTCGGCTTATTTTGTTCTGTCTTATTACTCCTTTTGTACTTTTGTGTATCGTGTTCGGTTAAGTGGATATTATGCATCGTAGAATTGCTTTGATTTGTGTTGACTCTTTTTTTTAGTTGCATACAACGATTAAGTTTAAAATGTTTAAACCTTCGCAAGAGCTCTTGAAATTATTATTTTTAATTTCTCTAAAAAGAAATTTAGAGTAAAATGTAGTAATAGAGTTAAAACGCTACTTGTCAAAGATATGTGAAACATCGTTTTTTTACCCTATTTCTTTTTTATACTCATCGTATTTGAAAACCTCCATTCAAGTTTTTAAACAAAGTATATTAGTATGTCGCACATCCTATCTCATAACACAAACATCTGGTCTGACTTTATTCTCTATTTTGTGATTCTAATATTTCAAATAAGGACTCTTTTTAATCTTTATAAACTTGCATTTCTATAACATGGACATAATAATTGTTTTTTTACATAAGGAAATCATGTGTCTCTTGGATTCACCAGGGAGCAGGTATGTTTGGCTTTTTATTGAAATATGCCTAATTAAAAGATGCACATATATAAGAAGGATCCAGGAATAGTGGTCACAATACTCAAAACATGTTTTGCAATCATAAAGTCTGCCAAACTGTAAAACAGTTTGTCGGCAGAAGTTCTCGTAGCAATGTTATACAAAAATAATACCAATACTCTTCCTCAACGCTCTCAAACAGAATTCACAAAAAAATATAACGTAAAATAAAAAAAACAAAAATTAATATAAAAAAACAAAACAACACAAAACACAAATAAAAGAGATAGGAGACACCTTTGGGCAATCATGGACACAAAGACAAGTAATGGCCCTTGAGTTGCATTTTATATTGAGGTTTTGTGTCCACTCCACTTAACAAATCCGTGGGCAACTCATTTAACAGATACGCCAATGTATATCTTCTCGTTCGTTTGACAAAGTAGTTCGTGGTTTTGGGAATTACTAGTTTGCCTTTTTTCGATAGACGGTGACTCAACATGGAGACCACACTATAGTGGCCTATTCAGTAGCTTCTGCAACATTGAGCCTCCTGAGTTTAAAGATCCTTGATGTATATATATTATTTTTATAATTAAGCCTACCACAGTGACTCCACTCTACCTGATGGAAAGCATGAGTGGAATCCAGCAGTAGGGCTCACCATCCTCATTGTGAGGGTAGGCCTAGGTAATGCAACACGGCCACGTAGGTAATGTTTTTGCATTATTCTCCCGGCCTCGAAGACCGGGAGAATGATGCAGAATGATTGGGCCTCCGTTCTCACACTCACCAACGAAATACGTCATGTTCTTCTGTGTTGTTATTAATTACTAGCATGGTATATAGTAAAAATAGAGCAAATTTTAGAATAAAATCTACTATTTTTAATCTAAGATCACCAAAATTACTTTACTTTGCCTGATGGATAACATGAGTGGATTCCAAGAGAAGTTACCATCCTGATTATTAATGAAGACATAGCAGGATTGTGCCACGTATAATGGTGACTTTTGCACTATTGAGACTTCGGTCTGGCACTCACCAACGAAATATGACAGCACAAATGCTGAACCGGCCCTTTGGTACTGGAAATCAACGTGGTTCTACTACCTTGTTGACTTTACTTGAAACATGTAATCCACTGGTATTGTATTCATCAAACATTCTTATAATACAATTGAATTTAAATAGGTATGAAAAATGCCTTAAAATTTCTGCTTTTCTTCAACTGAACAGTTAAGGTCCAGTGATTCAGTTTACGGAGTAACTTATAAATTTGTTACATTAAATTAAAGACTTATTTTTAGAAGAAAATTACAATACAACGAGTATCAAAACAAATTCTAACACGAAACATAAAAGCTTACTTCCGATCAAAACCATTAAATCTAAAAGAACAGATTATAGCAACCCACTATAACTCACAGCTAGTCTCACGTTACAATTTGCACTAAATTTATCATACAATAACGTTTGTATCAGAAAATTATTATTCAAATCAACCAGCATTAATCAATTCGCTGATAAAAGAAATTGTGAGCGGCGATGCTCCTGCTCCTGCGCACGAACAGGGTTGTCAAACTATCGATAATCTGGTATGTCGATATCTTAATAACTTATAAAATACTATCAAACAAAAAAGAATGGGCAGTACAGGATAACAATGGGACTTTACATTTCCAGAAGTATTGGAACGTAAAACGAGAGGACAACATCACAAATGAACTTCTACAATCACTATCCGAACCAGCTTCGATACGCACAATGTTCAATAATATTATTAAAACAAGAAAATCCCCAAAGCAGTGAGCAAGATCAACTGCAATACTACTTCACAAGAAAGGAGACTGAAACAACATCGACAACTATCGTTAAACATGTTTAACAACAAACGTCTATGAGACCTTTTAAAAAAATATATTAATAGAGTAACAACACTTTAGATGAGAACCAGCCTCGTGAACAAGCGGAATTCAGAAAGAAATTCAGAAACTGATCATTATGCAAAATATTGCAAACAATAATACTACTAATAGAAAAATACAGAGAATACAAGAAAACACAATAAGTTGGGTTAATCGACTTTACAAAAGCTTTTGATTCTATAAGGCACAAAGTGTAATCTGGACAGCTCTCAGAGCTTTCCAGATTACAAACACAAAGTATAGAAAAGACATATATAGCGAAATAATACACAGTATATACTCCAAATGGAACCAAAATAATAACAAATGGAACAGAGAATGATATCGTATTAGGAAGTGAAAAGATTGAGTATAAAAAGGAATTTATATATTTGGTCAACTAATTTCATTTGAAAACCTAGAGATAAATCTAAAGAAGAGTTGCGTAATATTGTGTAAATAGTACTGGAATTCAAAGGAAATAATGACAAACTGAGAAATAAAATTGGACATCAAAAGAAAATTATACGAGTGTACTATATTGTTATGCCTAACATACCGCTGCTAAACCCGGGCACTGGAGAAAAAGGAGGAAACATGTTTAGCTATAAAGCAAATGAAAATGGAAAGAAGTATGTTGGGCATAAAATTAAAAGATAAAATACCAAACACTATAATTCAAAAAACAAAAATAACAGATGAAGCATAAAGTATCCGCATCTAGACGTGGACTTTCACTTCTAGATGCAGGCAGGCCACATGTGTAGAATAAAAGACAATAGGAACAAAGAGATTAATATAATGGAGGCCAAGGGAAGAGAGTAAAGGAAGAGGAAGACCAAGACGAAGATGGAGCTATATATTTCAAGAAAGATGTGGCAATGCTTGGGAGAGAAAAACAAGGGTGAAGGAACTTTGGAGGAGGGGAGGCCCACTCCGGAAAAGCAACTACATAGTAAACTTACTGTTAGGGATATATAAAAGATAAATTAAAAGTGAAACTGGACATACTATCTTAGAATAGAGGTTTTTTTTATATAGCGATTTGTTAATGAAGTATAGTAAACAAAAACAAAATCGCAAAGGAGTCACATTAAAACGACAATGTAAAAGTTTCAATAGGGTGAAAAGCCTGAAGTGTTATTTTACTATTTTTATTTGTTGTAATAATAAATGCACAAAATTATAAATGATAAATATTTTACGTTTTACATTTTTCACAAGATAAATATTTTATCTTGCGAAAAATGTAAAACGTAAAAATCAACAATCCTTCGTTGCTACGACGACCAGATCTGCGCGCGCCGCTCGCTCTGCCATCGGCAATCTTCGCGGGCGCTGTCGTATGTCGTCGCGCTGTATGTGGAGCAGAAGTCGCCACAAGCCCATTGTTTGAGTATCATGTAGTTAGTTAAGTTATTAGTTGGCAATGCTTTTATCAAGCTGAAAACAGTATTTTACTAGAAAAAACCTTCGTTTGTTGGTTGACGTGAACCAGGTCTAAAGATAAAGAAAAATGTTTTAGGCCTTTGAACAGGATAGGTCATTTTCAAGTTGATCGTATTTTCAAAACAAAAAACATTAAAATAAGAGTTAACAATAGCTTTTGTCTCTGACTGTATGTATGTCGGTTATCAAGACAAGGAATGCCTATGTCATTTTCCATATACCTACTGAGTTTATTCCAAAACTCATTCAAATCGGTTCAATGGTTCAACCGTGACAGCGTAACAGATAGACAAAGCTACTTTTGAATGTATAATATATATTAGTATGAATTAGTAAATTAATAGCCATCACGGTGTTTTCCACCTTAATAGTGTTAAAATTTCATTTTTATGACCATAAAAAAATATAGATAAAAGAAATCTCTTATTTGATATTACATTAATACTATTAATTATTTTATATCTGTTAAATAGAAATCATTTATAGTCAAACAAGGTTGCCCTGAAAACTAAAATATTCAAAAAGATAAGCAGAATTAAGACATCGATATTAATCAATAATCTCCTCTCTACAAAACCAGATGCTTCTGGTCGCTTGAATATGCTTCAGTGTGCGTGAGCGAGATAATGAACTATCTGCACTAATATATTATAAAGTTCATTATAAACAATTATTTATTGTTAGCGCATGTTTATTAATAAGCCGCTCGATACTTGGCTACTGTGTATGTGTTTGTTGATTTTAGGGCTGGCGCTAAATGAAAATTTACTTTTAAAGCGTTTATGATTTCGAAATCTTTACACTTCAATTCACTAAAATTAGTTTCATCAAACGATTAGCTCTCTTCTGCCTCGTGTTTCTTAAACTATAAGGACAAAACCCATGCAAAATTGGATTATTTTCTTTTAGAGAGCCCTAACTTTTGCGTTTTTTTGCAGTAAGTAGTAGCTTGTGTGTTATTCTGAAGTATTAGCAGGGGGGGTGTCACTCCGCAGTTTAGGTATAGTCGGCCGGCTGCCTGCCGGGTCAGACACGCCGGTCGAACAGACATCGTCACAACAGTTCAGAGTTATAGATGTGTCATTGTCATTTTTATGGTGAACGAAACGAATATACTCTCCATACTTCGCCGTATGCGCGCGAATAACCCTCATAACGAATAGCGCATAGCGAAGTGTAGTGCCTGCTTAATACGCAGTTTAGCGCAGAATTGCCTTTGTATCCTACAAAGGCAATTCTGCGCTAAACTACAAAGTCAGCTCTGCACTGGAAATTATTTACTCAGAACGATAATAATTTGTAATTTATTTGTATTTCGATGAGAACTGTAAATACGTTATTTGTAATTGTATATCCAGCTAATCTCTGAAACGACTGTATCGATTTTGACAGGACTTTTACTGGAAGATAGGTGATGATATAAGGAGTAACTTAAGCTTTTTTTTAGGCTAACTTTGCCCTCCGGAGTTACCTGTACCTGGACTCTGAAGTTACCTTTGTTCTGTGACGTCATATACGGTTCAAGTCAAGGGCATTGACACTGAAGTGATATTTTATTATTACGTAATTAGGTTGTGAACATGTTGAATCATGTGTTATGATGAACAAATATTTGGTTGTTTACGGGATAATATTGACATGTAATATTTTTTTGTTTTATTTACATAGATGTGTTCAATATCGAAAGCTGAATATCACATTTGTTTTCTAGACATTAAATTTTAGTCGTGTATAGTACCAGGGGGGTGTCACTCCGCAGTTTAGGTATAGTCGGCCGGCTGCCTGCCGGGTCAGACACGCCGGTCGAACAGACATCGTCAGAACAGTTCAGAGTTATACGATAGAAAGAGACGCAATTGTAGGTAAATATAATCGTAGTGATTCGGCGCTGTGCGATCTGAATTGAACTTAATCTTTTGACACCGAGGGTATCTATAACTTTAATTTACTTTTCGGAGTGAGTCTTCTGTGCTGGTAGGTACTATTATGTATTCTGTGGTATTAGTATAAAGTATAATTTCCATCCGATAAGTAGTTTTTGCGTGAAAGAGTAACTAACATCCATATGTTAATGCGAAAATATGTGACTATTCAGTCACATATTTTCGCATTTATAACAATAGTAAAATATAAAGAAATTACGAACAAAAGGATAATTTTTGTATGGATTTTTGAATTTAGTTATGAAAAAAATATTGTTTTTTTTTATATACAGAGACTGGAAACCAAATAGATTTGATAGAGCTAATAGACAATGTAGTGATGTAACATTAGCATTATTGAATAGTTGTGAGTTCAGCTCCCATTTATGACAACATATTCATCAAGTTTCTAGAGCCTACTTTCAACTTGCTAATGTTTAAATTAAAATTACTACTATCATCAGTTTAATTCGTGGCAGCCCTAGTCACCTCGCCCTTTAGCTGTCAGTGCTTCGAATATGAAAGTAAGCCAAAAGCCGTTGGGTTAGATTGTGCTACTCGGATTGCATGCTGCTTTAAGAGCTGCAAATAAAATGTCGTACAATGCTTGTTATGATTGAAAGAATGAATACGGATATGTTTATGCGGCAATAGTGACATAAGGTTGGCTTTAAAATCTATAAATTTGGACATTTAAAAAATGATTTTTTACACATTTACATAAGTACATGATTATGGGATTGCGTGGCAGTCTAGAGTGCTGTCAGAACTATTTTTCTTTACAGTCGACTCTCTGATGTACATAGTCGACTCATATTTAGGACTAGCTGCGCCCCGCCGTTTTACCGGTTTTTTTTTTATTTAGTGCATCCTTACATAAATACTTTTAAGTCACATCTTTTAAGGCTATATTAAAATTTCACGAATTTAAGTAAATAAGCCACTGCGGTCGAACTAGGCGGAGCCTGTATTTCGACTATCAGCGACAACTGCCCATGCATTACATATAGCTGTACACTTTAAAATATTTAACATGAAATCAGGTCTACAATATTCATAAAGTCGGTGTATGTGTGTGTGTTTTTTGTGTTTGTGTGTGTGTGTTTTTTTGTGTTTATGTGTGTGTGTGTGTGTGTGTGTGTGTTTTTTGTGTTTGTGGCTATTTAATTTATAATGTAGATACTACTTAACCAAGCATATAAGTTTTTCAGTCTCTTCATAGTCAAGTTTCTATAAATAAGTAGTTAACTTTCTTATAAACTGTGTCGTCGTTTGCGGATAGATTCAGGAATTTATTTATCTTATACAAGTGGGGACCTTTAAAGTCAGAAAACTTTTCGATAAAACTACCTTTACAACCCATTATTAGAATGGAATGTTTACTACATATTTCCTTCATCATCAATAACCCGTTACATCCCACTGCTGGTATCAGGTCTCCTGTCAGAAGAGGGTTAAGACCATACGTACCAGCGGCAGTATACCACCAAGTAAGGTAGACACGTCATTGGCGTTCTGCGGAAAGAGTTTCAATTGAGGCAAAGGTGGCGCCCCTGACTTGACCCCTGACAAAAGTTCATCCGTTCATAAATAACTCTTTTTTACACGCTTTTTATTAGCTTCGCCTGTATGTTTGTAATCGATGTAATCGGTGCGATTTTGCCCCACTTTAAACGGCCACATTTCGTTCAAACTTTGTAGATTTATCGAGGACCGATGACAATACGCAATTATGAAAAAAAAAACATTTTTAAACAAATTAGTCTTTTTTAGTCTAGAAAAAAAAATAGATTTAAAAAACTAAACAAATACGCTTTTAAACTAAAAAGTAGAAAATAACTTTATTGTGGGGTTCTTCCTGAAAATATCGCCCCACGCTTTGTTACATTAACTATATTTTCTACCTTTTAGTTTAAAAGCGTGTTTGTTTAGTTTTTAAAACTATTGTTTTCTTTTGTGTGTCTATTATGTTCTACTGTGAATTAAAACACTATAAGAACACATAAGGTGCACACTGTTCGAAATCAGAGGTGTGTACAAACCTAGAGTGGAGCAAGCTTAATATTCTGTGGGTTAGATAGGAGATCCTCCGTTTGAAGAAACTAAATGTTTCACCAAATTTTGATAATACTTTGTCACACATTTTATTAGATTCGTTCGTATACTTATAGTGTATATTTCTGTGTGAAATTAATGAAAATTCGTTCAGATCAACATTGATACTTTAATATTAGTAAAATTTTAAGTTCTTTGCTACAAATCACACTATTGCATTACATAACTAAAACGGCCATTAATAACCTCGAGACTCAGAGCAACAGTTTTTGGCTCACACCAAATCTTGTTCCATGATGGGTTGGAACCCACAACACACAGCGCAATGGAAAGTGATAAGGTGACTGCTTAAACCACTACGCCATGCAGTCAAGTAACGATGTTAAACAACAACAACAGAAATTTGTTGTTAGCGGTTAACTTTATCTTTGAATAATCCCAACACTAGTGACGTCACTCCCAAACCTTCCCCCTCTCCCATTCACCCATACCCCCTTCGGGACTCTGTTTTTTAGTTTATTAGAGATAGAAAATAGTTGCACAATTTTCTCCATCCAGTAAGCCTCTAATACATATTAGAACTTTGTGTATTTCAGAACGATATATCGTTACTTTCTAGTTGAAGTTGTAAGCTGTTAATAGTAGTTATATTGACTATACGACAATGTGAATTTATTTAAAACTTTTGAATGTGTCGGTCTATCTAATATATAAAATTCTCGTGTCACAGTTTTCGTTGCCATACTCCTCCGAAACGGCTTGACCGATCTTTATGAAACTTTATATGCATATTCAGTAGGTCTGAGAATCAGCCAACATCTATTTTTCAAACCCCTAGGACGCGAGCGGAGCCGCGGGCATCAGCTAGTAGTATATAAGAGTAAGCTGTTTGCTATCGTCCGGCTACCAAAATTTAAGTAGATCCTTTTTTGGTCGGTCAATCACGAAAAAAGGATGACGTTCTGAATGAAAATCAATTCGTCACATCACGTACGGTAAATAGAGAAACAAACAATCTCTTCACTTAAACTAGAAAAGGCTATATAGAGAAGTAAACATACGATACAGAGCTGGACCAGAGTAAATGTAACTTATTACAGAAAATGTTGTAGCACGACAGGAAATTACTGCACGCTTATCTTTATTATTCTTTATTATAGTATTTATTATATAAAATAAAGTCGCTTCTGCTGTCTATTCGCTTGCATCTTTTGAACTACTCAGCGGATTTTAATGCATTTTTCAGCAAAATATAAAATTCTTCAAAAGCAATGCTTACAATGTATTACAAGCATATTAAAGTAGAGAAAATTCGAGAATTTCAAGAACTTTGATAGTAACTTGTAATATTTCAAAAAGTTTTTTTAGTTTATATCGTACAGTACGCCATAAAATTTTAGCTTTTTGCACTTTGGCATATAAACCACAAGTATGTATATCAAAATCTAAACTCCTGTCTGTGGGCGTTTGCTGAAAAAATGCTTGCAAAAATTCTTTTATTTTACTTTTGGAACTATAATTTTATTGATAAAAATATACTTGTGAACGTCTATTGAAAATTAGTCGCCATTTTTTGAGTTATAGCGTCAAAATGGCGGCATATAAAACATTTCGATGGCCAACACAAAGCGTAGTTTTCGTTATACAGACAGTTTAACCCTACATTGAAGTGGTCCATTCGCAGCGTTCGATAAAAAAATAAGTCCAAAAACGCACACACCACCCCTAGGCTCGGGCAAAAAAAGCGGATAAAAACGTGCCTGACCCGTAATTTAAGCGTCCTACCAGTTGTCGATAACCTGTGGTACGAAACTGTAAAAATATTCACTATTGATGTAATGTGATTGGGTTTCATTGGCCGCTTAATTTTTTTTGTAAATGCTATAATGGGAAATTTGTACGTACTCTTTCTTAAACGCCATTCATGTAGTAAATGATTTTATTTAAATTGATGTATTTATTTAACAAAAAAAGACAAAGACTACCAGAGTGATTCTACTCCGCCTGATGGAAAGCACGAGTTGAATCTTGCCTGGATTCTATTCATGCTTTCCATCAGGCAGGTTAGGGGTCACCAACCAAAACCCACATTATGGTGACTTAGTGATATGCTAGTGCATCATATGGGTCTTCGGTTTCACACTCACAGCAAAAATGCTGTCAGTTTTAGGATTGTCTTCTGTGTGAGGGTAGTACTGCTCCGGTCGAGCCGGCCCATTCGCGCTGAAATTAGTCAATCGCCTAATATTGGCATTGACTGTCTTTTGGTTTGGCGGTTAGTGATTCTGACTGCTAAACAAGGGGTCGTAGGTTCTATTCTCGTTCAGAACCACGGTTTCATGTGATGATTTGATTGATTTTCTGTGTTATAATTGTAATTTATCTATAACAAGCTTTTCTCCGCGGCTCAGCACGCTTGTATGTCGGTCATCGTGGCCTATGTAATTCCACTAGAATCATTTATTTTTATCACATTTGACCTTGTATAACTTACAGCACAGACACGAGATTTTATGAGACATTTGATACAACTTTTAGAACATCAAAATAATTTCGTTTACACCTTACGAGTTTTCAGCTTATTATTTATCTCTCATTCCCAGATTTCCCCCTTTATTCTGATTATGTAACTGGACTCAAACAGACAGAGTTACCTCTGGTATCTATACAACTAAATAAAATTGAAGTGTCTAATTGAAATATGAAATGAACAGTTTTTTTTAACCGACTTCAAATAAAAGGAGGAGGTTCTCAATTCGTCGGAATCTTTTTTTTTATGTATGTTCAGCGATAATTTCGTCGTTTATAACCCGTTTTCGAAAATTCGCATTGGAATGGGCGTAGCTTACAGGTGGTCCCATCGTGACCATATCGGGATCTGATGATGGGATCCCAAGGAAATCGAACGAACTCCTCAAATATCATAAGCACAATTGTCGCGATTTGGGTACTCGGAATAGATTTTCTTTGAAGTCGGTTCCTTTTTGTTAAAATTATACTAAATGCGAATGAAAGTATATACAGTAGGTACATCAAAAAAGCACTTTTTAATTTAAAAAAATGTTGCTTTGATAAGTATCTTAGATATATTTTCATATGCGTTTATTAAAAAACATAATTTGAAATTACAAACAGATATTTCAATTTAATTTATTCGTGGAGATGAAAATAAACTGTACACCGCACAGTAACAATAGTAGTAGCCCGTATGCAGATAAATCTCGTTTGGAAATTTTGCTCTCCGAAAAATGTTTTTGCTTGCACTTTGTCCTCACGCATAGTTAGTGCACTGGTGATGAGAAAAGAAATTATTCTATCAAATTTTATGCATAAAATCTCTTTTCCTCTATTAATAATAGTATTTTCTTTTAATTTGGGTCGTCTTGACCGGGGTAAGACTACCCTAACACAGAAGACCAACCTATATAATGATTTATGCATTCGTCTTTCGTTAATTAATGTGTCCCAATTTTTTTGCATTATTCTCCCGGTCTCCGCAGGCTGGGTGATTAATGCAGCAGCATCTCACTAAACCACAATCCTGCATTTAAACAATTTTATGGTTGAGTGAGAGTGTGATGATATAAATGCATATAAACTTTTTTATACATATCTAACATACATAGAAAACGACCAAACTCCGAAACCAATATTTGCAGGTCAAACAAATATTTGGCCCGACCCGGGAATCGAAACCGACACCTCTTGATGAGCAGCCACATACGCTAACCACTAGACCCATAAGGCAGTCTAATATACATCCCTACTATATATTATATATTTTTATATATTAATATTATAAATGCGAAAGTAACTCTGTCTGTCGGTTACACTTTCACGTCTTAACCACTGAACCGATTTTGATAAAATTCGGTATGAACATAGAACTGAACTTGGGAAAGGACATAGGCTCCTTTTTACCGCGATAACCGACATACTCGCGGGCGGAGCCTCGGCCGAAAGCTAGTATTTAATATAACTGTCAACACTGTCAACATTGCTGCTCCCTTTCTGTCTGTATATAGTTAATAAACGTCATGTCTATTTTCAGAAATAAAACTACAAATTTAATCAATGAGAAGTTAAATATTTAAAACTTTACATTTCAGATTTTACATTAATCTAGAAAAATCATAATTACAACGAAACTGGATTTAAAAGGATATTTTTAAAACTAGTATTCGAAAGCAAATGCAAGCAAAAAGTAGGTAATAAATATATTACAAATGCCAAAATCTTCACGTTTACTACACAAAGTGTTAACAAAAACTGTTGGCAACGCACCGACTACCGTCCAAATAAATAACGACGAAAACTCTTAGTACGCGAACACAAGACAGGCCACTTGAACAATTTGTAATAGATAATTGATTAATATATGCTTATGATATCATTCAGCAGACTGTTATGCAAACACTGAATTTGATATATTTGAAAGTGAAAAATATACTTAGGTACAGCTAGTAAAAAGTTAGTTAAAGAAGTACGTATGGAGAAACTGATGCAGGTGTGTGTTATTTATTTATTTAAGAATTTATGCACAAATGTGATAAAGGCGGACATAATGCCATGGGCATTTTCTACCAGTCGACCTTAGGGCGATGCAGAGACAAACGTGGTAGATACACAGTAATGAGAGATAAGTTTTTTTAAATTAAAACATAGGTATATGGAACACAATATATAAACATTTATATACCTAACACACACGAGAATGAGAATTTAATTATACAGATAAAAAATAAAATAAAACTTAGTTACACCCACAATATTAATCTTAAATTAAAAAAAAACTAAAGTAGTCATATTTTTCTTAAGATTACATTTTTTTTATGATTGTTTTTTTGCTGTTTTTCATCACTTTCTTCATTTAATACTTTGTATTGCCTCCACGTGATGAAGCCTCCAGTGATGAAAAACAGCAAAAAAACAATCATAAAAAAAATGTAATCTTAAGAAAAATATGACTACTTTAGTTTTTTTTTAATTTAAGATTAATATTGTGGGTGTAACTAAGTTTTATTTTATTTTTTATCTGTATAATTAAATTCTCAATTGAACAGTCTTCGTTTCATTAGGATGGCATACGTAGTTCGGGAGATATTCGGGTTTATGTGACTGACCCGTTATTTTTGGAACCGAGTGTATATATATATATACAAATATATACAAATATAATATATATATATATACATATACTTATACCTACATAGATACATATTATTATATTTTTTCGTTTGAGATAGCTTAAAGTTAACGTTTAGTTAATGTTTCTGTGCAATGTTTCCTCAACAAGTGTTTAAAAGTTTGGCGACTTTTTGCCTTTCTAATCTCGAGAGGGAGCGCATTCCATAGCAGAACATATTGAACTAGGAAAGTAGAATGTACAAAGTCAGAGTGGTGAGTGGGACAGTGGAGAAGTAGGTTGTTTGATGATCTAAGGTTTTTGGAGTGGTTTGTACCTAAATATTGAAGTTGTTTGGTTAAGTAAGAAGGAGAGCTAGGCGAAAAGAGTAAAGAGTTTATGATAGTTAACGCTCGTATTTGTCTGCGTTGGTGAATTGGAAGCCACTTCAATAGTGAGCGATGTTGAGACACGTTATCATATTTACGTAAATTGAAAACGAATCGAATGTGTGTAGTTTAAATAAGGTGTGTAAATCAGGATGAAGAGTTCATGGCCAAGTTATTCTCAATGATTGGAAACAATCACCAGATCAATAAGCAACGACGGCGCGGTCAGTAGGCAGATACCTAGAAAGGTGACCCTGTGTGGGATGATACCATGAACGTTTTCGTGATTCGCAGTCGGTCCCGATAGTTATCGTAAGATAACAGTCGTGAAGCTTAGTTGGAAGCCTTCGGGCGGCTTAAAAACATTCAACCCAAGGTTACGTAGACACAATGTTGTGTTATCAGTCCCCAAACCGCAATCGGCCAGCGTGGGGACAGCCGTAGCCCTGAATTGGGACGTTATGGGTTGTTGATTGAAATCAGGATGATAATTCCTTCAAATTGAATTATTTTCGGGCTACAAGCCGTTTCGACTGAATTGCATTAAATGTGGTCGCGTTTAATCATATGTAATATGTTTGTTTTATGTTTCTGGTCTTTATTTCGCTACTTGTACGACCGGTTCACCTGAATATCAGTTTTTCCACGAAGGGACTGGCATTGCGAAACCCTGAGGGTAAACTAAATTCGACCGACTAAATGACTTCCCATATCGACAAAGGTTGTCATAAAAATCAATGGCTTAACGTGCTCTTAGAGCAACCAAGCGATGGCGAAACACTCAAAATTCAACCTGATCACCTAGGAGACTAACCCGACACCTCTAAATCGGCAGTTGCATAAGCTAACCAATGGACCAACAGGGCCGTCTTTGACTAATATTGAAAATAAATCATTTGTACTAGAGGTCAGCTTACAGAGTAAAACAAAACGAAAATTTTTTTTCTATCTCATTTGCACCTATTCAATTGCATACGGAAAAAGCTAACTAAAATATCTGTTTTATGGACGAAATCGTATTTCTACTGTAAAAAACATGCGACTCTTCGATTATTGGCTCTCTATGCCACCAAGATTTCATGTGTTCATCCATTGTAAATGATAAAAATCCCATTAACGCGACTATTTGACCATATCCTATCTTTATGATGCCAGTTTATTTTCAAGTATTTTTCTGAACAAAAAATATCACAATCTACCTAGCATCTCTAAACTAATACAGTGATTGCACACAAAAGTTTCCACGCCAAACCCGATCTAATACAGCAATTACCTTATCAAGTTTCGCAAATAGCGACCCAATGAACTCTAATACATCGCAATAAGTGGACGAAATAGAGTCTAGAGCACCTATCCTAGCATTATTTGCAGGATCTCTAAACATAGTCACAATAGCTTGTCATCATTCAATTGTGCCAGTGGAAATGGCCCGTTTATCTACAATAGAACGATCACTTCATTGCATTTCTTTAAGTTTCATATATTATGTATTCAGTTTGTTGGAGATGGACCGTTTGGACAATTGATAAAGAAAATCATAAGTCTGTAAGAAATAATTGTAGCTAAAACTTCAAAGTGTTACAGGTCAGCATACAAAATATGTATTTATTACTGAAAACAATTGTTAACAAGTCGACAAACAGAATGGCGTTTAAAATCACAATTACAGAAATTGTGATGGTAAATGGATGAGATTATCTATACTTTTGACTTTTACTAAATTCAACACAATGTGAAATTAACAAACGCAGCACATTATCAGTAATAGGTATTATATTCTTTTATTTTTGTCAACTTCCAAGAAGAAGTTTTAACCTCATAACAAACAAGAATAAAGGAAGGAATTTCTTCCAATGCGAGGAGTCATAATTTGACCCAATGTCTTAAAGCCTAACTAAAGTAATTCCTCAAAAAGTTATCCGTCAAAATGATTTAATTTTATTTTAATATTTTTTTAAAATGGGTCAATGCTTAACATAAAATCAAACTCTCTTACACGTGTACCTTTCAGTACACTAGAAAGAGACAAAACATCCGACCACTTAGCTGCATCAGAAGTCTCGAAGGTCAGTGGGAAAATGGAGCGACCTTTGCTATCAGTTGTGATCTATTCACCGCATCCTTAAGGAGCGGTGCATTTATTAGCATGTATGGCAGCTAATGGAAAGATTGGAAGACGTTAGTGCTTGTTGAATAGATAATAGTGTATCACAGCTCTTTTAATGGTCAGAATATTCATCTAGAAATATCTTTTTCATTGTAAACGGTTTCTAAACAAATTTAAACTCATGTTCGGATGTTTATATCAATTTTAAATAAGGAGATGTATCATATTATGGTTAGAAATAGAAATAATAACAGAGGGCTTTCTGACCAATTCATTGTATTTAGCCAACTCACAGTAGAAGCAAAACGTACCTACGCCATATTATAGCAGGAAGAAGAAGTACCATAGATAATACTTGTAGTAGTATCACAGTCAATATTGGAGATGTTAATCATTGCCACTCAACAGATCAGTGGGTTTATATTTTAACTGTATTGATCGTTTACTATAAGTATAGTAATTAATATTATAGAAAATCAGTACGCTGAAGTGGAAGTGGGCCGTACATGTCTCCAGACGGACTGATGGACGCTGGATCCGAAAGGTGTTAGAGTGGAGACCGCGATTAGGCAAACGTAGTGTAGGACGCCCTGCGGCACGATGGACCGACGAGTTGAAGAAGGTGGCTGGCGGCGCGCAGAAGGAGGCGGCGGAGAAGGCCCGTGAGGACGACATCCAATCGGACCAGATTCGCCGCCGGCGACTCGGGCGGCGGAGGCGCGAACATCTGCGCCTCATGCCGCCTTGAGTGTGGCCGCGGGTGGACGGGACGGGTTTTCCCTCCACCCGCACTATGTGGCCAGCCGCGAGGGGGCGGCGTCGGTGTGTGCCGGACGCCGCCTAAGAGAGGGTCGTCGTACAGAGACGGTGCCCGCATCAGGAGCGGGCAGGCGCTGGAGAAGTTCAGAAGGAGATCCCACCCTGGACTTCTCCTACTCCTAAACGGAGAAGCGCGGAGAGGGCACACTGTGTGTTTTTTAGTCGGTTCAAGTCCGACACATCACCCCGCCGTAACCCCCGGTGGGGTGACGGTCCATGATGATTTTTCACACACTAAAAAAAAAAAAAAAAAAAGGTGGCTGGCGGCGGATGGATGCGAACTGCCCAAGACCTAGATGGTTGGCGTTCCGTTCCTTGGGGGAGACCTTCGTCCAGCAGTGGACGGCGATAGGTTGACACTACTACTACTACATTATTATTGACTGTTGCCAAAATTTTCCTCTTTTAATAATAGTATTTTCTTTTAATTTGGGTCGTCTTGACCGGGGTAGGACTACCCTAACACAGAAGACAAACCAATATAATGACAACATTTATGCTTTCGTCTTTTGTTAATGAATGTGAGACCGGAGCCCCAATTTTTTCGCATCATTCTCCCGGTCTTCGGAGGCCGGGTGATTGATGCAGCAGCATATAACTAAACCACAATCCTGCATTTAAACAATTTTATGGTTGAGAGTGAGATGATATAAATGTATATAAACTTTTTTATACATACATATTATACATAGAAAACGACCAAACTCCGAAACCAATATTTGCAGGTCAAACAAATATTTGTCCTGACCCGGGAATCGAAACCTCAGATGAGCAGCCACATACGCTAACTACTAGACCCATAAGGTAGTCCAATATGTATATCTACTATATATAATATTATAAATGCGAAAGTAACTCTGTCTGTCTGTCTGTTACGCTTTCACGAACCTATATAAACTAATAAACCACTGAACCGATTTTGATGAAATTTGGTATGAAGATAGAACTGAACTTGGGAAAGGACATAAGCTACTTTTTACCGCGATAATCGACATACACGCGGGCGGAGCCGCGGGCGAAAGCTAGTATTTAATATAACTGTCAACATTGTCAACATTGCTGCTCCCTTTCTGTCTAGTTAATACACGATATGTCTATTTTCAGAAATAAAACTACAAATTTAATAAATGAGAAGTTAAATATTTCAAACTTTACATTTCAGATTTGACATTAATGTAGAAAAATCATAATTACAATGAAACTGGATTTAACAGGATATTTTTGAAACTAGTATTCAAAAAATGAAAGTAAAAACTAGGTAATAAATATATTACAAATGCCAACATCTTCACGTTTACTACACAGAGCGTAAACAAAAACTGTTGGCAACGCACCGACTACCGTCCATATAAATTAAGACGAAAACTCTTAATACGCTAACACAAGACAGGCCACTTGAACAATTTGTAATAGCTAATTGATTAATATATGCTTATGATATCATTCAGCAGACTGTTATGCAAACACTGAATTTGATATAGGTATTTGAAGGTAAAAAATATACTACTACAGCTAGTAAAAAGTTAGTTAGAGAAGTACGTATGGCGAAACTGATGCAGGTGCGTGTATTTGTGTGTAGTTTAAATGAGGTGTGTAAATCAGGATGAAGAGTTCAAGGCCAAGTTACCATCAGTGATTGGAAACAGTCACCCGATCAATAAGCAACGACGGCGCGGTCAGTAGGCAGATACCTAGAATGGTGACCGATTGTGGGATGATACCATGAACGTTTTCGTGATGCGGAGGTCACGTTAAGCAGTCGGTCCCGATTGCCATTCCCCAACCCGCACATATGGCAGCGCAGTGTGAGGACATATGGCCTTAACTCTTTCCTGTGAGGAGACCGTAGCTCTGAAGTGGGACGTTATGGGTTGTTGATTGAAATCAGGACGATAATTCCTTCAAACTGATTTTTTTTCGGGCTACAAGCCGTTTCAACTGAATTGCATTAATCGCGGTCATGTTTAATCACATGTAATATGTTTGTTCTATCTTTCTAGTCTTTATTTCGCTACTTGTACAACCGATTCACTTGAATATCAGTTTTTCCACGAAGGGACTGGCATTGCGAAACCCTGAGGGTAAACTAAATTCGACCGACTAAATGACTTCCCCTATCGAAAGCCATTGATTTTTATGACAACCAGGACTAACGGCTTAACGTGCTCCCAGAAGCGATGGCATGAAACTTTCAAAATTCAACCTGATCACCTAGGAAACTAACCCGAGACCTCTTAATCGGCAGTTGCATACGCTAACCAATAGACCAACGGGGCCGTCTTTGACTAATATTGACAATATAAAATCAGTTGTACCAGAGTCAGCATACAGGGTAAAATAAAACGAAAATGTGTTTTCTATCTCATTTGCACCTATTCATTTGCATATGGAAAAAGCGAACTAAAAATATCTGTTTTATGGACGAAATCGTATTTCTACTGTAAAAAACATGCGACTCTTGGATTATTGGCTCTCTGTGCCGCCAATATTTTATGTGTTTATCCATTATACATGATAAAAATCTCATTAACGCACCTATTTGACCATATCCTATCTTTATATGATGATGATCAGTATAATTTCAAATATTTTTCTAAACAAAAAATATCACAATATACGTAGCATCTCTAATACAGTGATTGCACACAAAAGTTTCCACGCCAAACCCGATCTAATACAGCAATTACCTTATCAAGTTTCGCAAATAGCGACCCAATGAACTCTAATACATCGCAATAAGTGGACGAAATAGAGTCTAGAGCACCTATCCTGGCATTATTTGCAGGATCTCTAAACATAGTCACAATAGCTTGTCATCATTCAATTGTGCCAGTGGAAATGGCCCGTTTATCTACAATAGAACGATCACTTCATTGCATTTCTTTAAGTTTCATATATTATGTATTCAGTTTGTTGGAGATGGACCGTTTGGACAATTGATAAAGAAAATCATAAGTCTGTAAGAAATAATTGTAGCTAAAACTTCAAAGTGTTACAGGTCAGCATACAAAATATGTATTTATTATTGAAAACAATTGTTAACAAGTCGACAAACAGAATGGCGTTTAATATCTCAATTTCAGAAATTGTGATGTTAAATGAATGTATACTTTTGACTTTTACCAAATTCAACACAATGTGAAATTAACAAACGCAGCACATTGTCAGTAATAGGTATATTCTTTTATTTTTGTCAACTTCCAAGAAGAAGTTTTAACCTCATAACAAACAAGAATAAAGGAAGAAATTTCTTCCAAAGCAAGAAGTCATAATTTGACCCGAGGTCTTAAAGCCTAACTAAAGTAATTCCTCAAAAAGTTATCCGTCAAAATTATTTAATGTTATTTTAAATTTTATTAAAAAATGGGTCATGCTTAACATAAAATCAAACTCTCTTACACGTAACGTACCTTTTACTACACTAGAAAGAGACAAAACATCCGACCACTTAGCTGCATCAGAAGTCTCGAAGGTCAGTGGGAAAATGGAGCGACCTTTGCTATCAGTTGTGATCTATTCACCGCATCCTTAAGGAGCGGTGCATATATTAGCATGTATGGCAGCTAATAGAAAGATTGGAAGACGTTAGTGCTTGTTGAATAGATAATAGTGTATCACAGCTCTTTTAATGGTCAGAATATTCGTCTAAAAAATATCTTTTTTTATTGTGAACGGTTTCTAAACAAATTTTTACTGATGTTCGGATGTTTATATCAATTTTAGATAATGATTTAAGTTACGTTATGCTATAAGGTGATGTATCATATAATATTTAGAAATCGAAATAATAATTCATTGTATTTAACCAACTCATAGTAGAAGCAAAACGTACCTACTCTATATTTTAATAGGAAGAAGTTGAAGTACCATAGATAATACTTGTAGTAGTAGTACAGTCAATATTGGAGATGTTAATCATTGCCACTCAACAAACAGTGGGTTTATATTTTAACTGTATTGATCGTTTTCTTTAAGTATAGTTAATTAATATTATTAATTAATATTATGGAAAATCAGTACGCTGAAGTGGAAGTGAGCCGGACATGTCTCCAGACGGACTGATGGACGCTGGATCCGAAAGGTGTTAGAGTGGAGACCGCGATTGGGCAAACGTAGTGTAGGACGCCCTGCGTCACGATGGACCGACGAAGCGAATGGATGCAAACTGCCCATGACCGAGATGGTTGGCGTTCCGCTTCTTGGGGGAGACCTTCGTCCAGCAGTGGACGGCGATAGGTTGACACTACTACTACTACATTATTATTGACTGTTGCCAAAAATTTCAGTCTTTTTTTTTAATCTACTATTAATACATTCTGTTTTATTTGGTTCTTAATTCGTTAAACTTTTTTTCAGTAATCACTCAATTGTCTTCTAACTTTCAATAGTTACAAGCAATCATGATGTGAGCTGTAAAAATATGTTTTATGAAAATGAAATATTTACAGGATAATAACATCAGTCAACAACTAAATAAGGTAATAAATACCCTTTTATTTTATGTATCCGAATTGTATTGTTTTATGAAACAAATACACAATTACCCAAAACACAGGTAGAGGTGCGAAAAAATTCAAGTTAAATTTAATATGATAAATGACCCGATTACCAACTCGTTCTGAACTCGTACATCGAAACACTGGCTACATAATCGAGAATTTTATCGCCCCCTATCATTTCGTTTCCAAATAAGTCTCATTTATAACTCGGGGGATGAACAAAACAAAAATTTGAATAAGGAGGGCATTATTTATCGCCGCCCCAATGAAGGCCGTTAATGTGATTTTTTTTTAATAAAAAAATGTACACGGCCGAGCCAAACGAGGCTCATGTATCATCGCTTTTTTTGGACAGTCATTGTCCTCAAAATATATTATATATATTTTTATTTATTTACAATCCACATTCAAGGGAGACGGCGAAAGTACATATATATCAAATTAATTACTCTGTAAATTATTTGTATTATAGTGTTTTTGGGTAAATTAGATGTTTGTATTTTTGCAAAACGTACCTATTATATGTACCTAAAACTCGTATCATAATATTACCAATCTGATAGATATACAAACCAAAGACTTTGAAAGACAAAATATGAATATAAAAAGTCTGTATTTCTAAAAAGTACATCCAAGTAAAATTTGCGTGAGTAAAATATGCGTATGTACCTTTGTAGACTTAAATTACAACACACAAAATCTGAACTAAACTTTATGCAATTTACATACAAAAACACAAAATCAAAACCAGCGTAGACTGGTTTATTCCCAGTTTAATATCTTTGTCTGTAAAAATTAACAACGTGTACCTATGCTGTGTTAGACACATCCTAGTTTAGAATTTAGTAGCGAATGCAGTTCTCAAGTTTAGGATTACAGATATACTTCTTCTTTCATCATAGCTAGCTTATGTTAATATTATACTACCGTAGGAAGGCAGTTCAATTTTCAATCACAGTAATCAAAGATAAGGATGATTTATTAATAAACATTGTAATATATTCATGATGTTTTAAATTCGCAAGGTATAACCGAGCTCATAATAATAAAATAATAAAACGTAAACAAAAACAAAACACCGAACTCAACCCTTCGTGTGCCTAATTAAAAAAATTAAAAAATCGCTCCCTCAGAACGCGCGTTGTCACGTTCCATATTCGCGCGTTAATTACACGTCATTCTTTTTTCAAAAAGCGCGCCAATGACGCGCGCAATTAAAGCTGTGTACAGACAACGGGAAGACGCGACATAAAGCCAGCATACACAATGCGTCCTCGGCGAAATTCGCCGCAGGGCTAGTGAAATTAACAAGGCGATTTACTCTTGACACTAGGCGCCTGTTTTTCACTACTTTTCACAGGGCTGCAGTGGGTGCACGTCGACACATAAACTACCTGCTTTTCAAATCTGAACGTGTAAGAAAACAATATATCAAAACGATTGGTGTACCGGCGCAAACGATATTTATGCTATTCGGATTCTCGTATACTGTGGCAGGTTCTGAGACAAAGCCACTCACTGCGAATGTTCAACAGCTCGTCTCCTCCACATATCGCTGTAATTGTGTGAAATAAAGAGCTTTGTATCATTATTTTCTGTTTTTTTTTTCCTTTTTGTACTTACAGTTGTTGAAGATGTTTGAGATGGAGTTTTTATTACACTTCAATTGTTTTCTCAATTGTTTGTAAACATGTTTTCTCAATTGTTTGTAAACATTCGAGATTTTAATAAATTTGACAACATATATAATGAACGAAGTAGCTAGACAAAGTAGATTTATTTTTATTACAGAGTTGTGTATTCGACACTAGAAATCGATCAAAAGATTACATCGATGATCCATAGGGTATTTTCTTTGTAATAAACAACAAGGTTGTGCGTTTTTTTGTAACAAGTAAAAAAAACGCACTTTTGGTTCTCTTTATTTTCTATGTAACTCAATCATATCATCATCTTCCCTGATGGAAATCATAAGTAGAATCTAAGAGTAGGAGTGACCGCAGAGTGTACAGCAACCTCATTGTGATTCCACACTATGCAACATGGTGACCCACACTATGGCAGCCAAGTGAGATGCTTCTTTTTATTTCTTTTTTTATTTAAAAATACAACATTAAGAATATAAATTCCTGTGTCGCGGGGGACTTTACAAACATACATGAAACGGACACAAAGAACACCCAGACTCAGAACAACAAATTGTGAATAACACAAAGTGTTATCCTACGTGGGATTTGAACCCACGACACTCGGCGCAGTAGGAAGCGGTGTGGCGACCGCTTAAGCCATTAGGCCTTGCAGTCATTATGCAACATTGGGCATCCGGTTTCGCACTCACCAATGAAATACGGCACAATATCATGCGTTAATTGTAAGATTTAAACTACAAAGTATGGACATCTCTAGTTGCAGTAAATTCAGTGTCTTGATGGAAGAGTTACTAACAAAAGGATAGCTTCAGGCAATAGATCGTTCCCGCTTTACTTTCTTCGCGAACAGTCTTTGCCGTTCATGATTTATTCCTAAACTGTCACAATGGCAACTAGTTGATGTCACAAAGCATTTGTGTCAAGAACTGTCCAAGATATTATTACACGTATTGTATCAGGGTTACGTAGTTCATGACTCCGAACCGTTATAGATTCGCCATATCCGTCCGTCGGTCCGTCCGTTGTGAAACTTTGTATGAATATGTGTATTAATCACTTAAGCCGACAAAGTTCTACAATAAAATTATGAAAAATATATTAATTTGGGGTACTTCCCCTACACGTAAAATGGGGATGTTATTTTTGTCTCGCGGCTACCCCATTATGTGGGGTATCATTAGATAAGTCGTTTAAAAACAATACAGGGTTTTTAAGACGATAAGGTATCCGTTTGCGAGAAATTCCACTTTAAAGGCCACTTTTTTGTAAAAACAGGGCGTCCCCCCCCTCTAAAAGCTAAACGGCTGGCTCAAAAAATCTGGGAAAATTCGTGATAGTGGATGGACTTTAAAGGAAAACTATAACGGATTAGATGACTTTGTTAGTTTAGGAGTTATAGATTTTTAACTTTTACAATGCGCTTACTTTAAAAACGTCATACAAAATTAACGTATTAATACGTAAACATAACAATTATCCATTGGATACGATTTCTAATCCACGTACCATTATGGGTGGCTGAGGAACCCTTTTCTGTGCGTGACGTGACACGCACTTGGCCGATTTTTTGATATAAGTACCGTTTTTACTTTCCTAATATACATTTAGTAAAAACGGTTTAAAAATTTGATAATACAGATACTTCAATTTAATTTATTTAAATAGATATATGTGTATTTATCAACACATCGCAAAGATAAAATGACTGTTGACTGATTCATTTTTAAAAAGTAACTGTACAATGAAATGATAAAATGCAAAGTACAGTATTTGGGTAGTATAAGGCGTATAAGTAGGACATATTCTCAGATATAATTCATAAACATCCCTGTCCGATTTTATAAAATAATATACTTACATTACCACAATGAACTCATTTAGGGTGTACCTCTTTTATTTGTAAATGTAGCGACTGCAACAGACACAATCGTTGTGCTACACAGAAACAGAACTTATACAATTATGCAAATTTTATGTTAACCCTAATTGCTAAGTTATTTAAAGAAGTTTCCTTTAACATCTTTAAAAGAGGGAGAATATTTTTTGAACCTCATACTAATGATATTAAATATTCTAATGGGGTTGTGCAACGTATTTAAAAGAAACTTTTTTTGTGATACAGATTTTCTTCAAGTGATTTCCTTTTAGTTTTTAGGGTTCCGTAGCCAAATGGCAAAAAACGGAACCCTTATAGATTCGTCATATCTGAATTTCTGTCTGTCCGTCCGACATAGTAACTATAGTGTTGAAACTTGGTAAGTAGATGTATTTTGTGAACCGCATTAAGATTTTTATACAAAAATAGAAAAAAAACGATAAATTTTGGGGGTTCACATACTTGGAACTAAAACTCAAAAAAAAATTTTTCATCAAACCCATACGTGTGGGGGGGTAACTATTGATAGGTCTTCAAAAATGATATTGAGGTTTCTAACATCAGAGACACTTCCAAAGTAGTAAAATGTCCCCCCCCCCCCCTGTAACTTCTAAAATAAGGGAGTGATAAAAGTAAAAAAAAACATGATGTACATTACCATGCAAACTTCCACCGTAAATTGGTTTGAACGAGATGTAGTACGTGTTTTTTTTTTAATATGTCTTATATTGTAAACCGCAAGCTACCTTTCATTCAATCACTACACTATTATTAAAACATCGGTCAAAGTTACAACGAACTACAAGAAATTTTAAATGATGTTACTTGCTTCCTTGTGCTTTACGAACCAGTTTTATCACAAATTAACTGCAATACATAATACATTACATTAAATAGATAACTAGCTGCGCCCCGCGGTGTTATCCGCGTATCATTATGGTTGCCATGCAACTGTGAAGTTTTGACGGTGATACATTTTGACATCTACAATTTAATGAATTTTTAAAATCACCCAGCTTTGACCGGTTTATCTCGATTAATGCAGTAAAAAGTAGTCTATGTGTTATTCTGATATATAAACTATATTACTGTAAAGTTTCATCCAAATCCGTTCAGTAGTTTTTGCGTGAAAGTACAAACATACATACACACATACATACATACTCACAAACTTTCACGTTTATAATATTAGTAGGATACCATAATCTACTTTGTAAGTTCTAAAATGACACTAGTGACAACTGACATAGAGATCTAGAGAATATAAAGTATTCTGGTAATAAAAAAGGTAGACTGACGTTTAAGGTGACTAGAAGTCTCATTATAACTTATATAAAGTACCAACAAAGCTGCTATGACGAAGTGGAGTCGTTTGGATACTTAAATTTACTGATTCTAGATCATTGATTAGGATCGACTTAGGAATCGAACCCGAGATTTCAAGTACAGCAATGGCGTACGCTTCCTGCATTTTATAAACTATCCTACGTTATATAAAGAATTGTATAGGAACTTAGGTGATATCATAAAAACTATCAGTATTACAATTATCAGAAAAAAAACAACAACACCTATATAACTTTTATATCTTTAGTTAAATCATTCATTCTTACTTATTATTTAATTTGAAAATCGAAAAGTAGACTCGAGACTTTATTAATTGTAGAAAACAATAAAAATCAGCATGATTCTGAATATCGAACATCAAATTCGTAGGTTCCAAATTTCAAACTATCAAATTAACCAAAGGGAGGGGGCGCTGTAAGGTCAGGGGTACACCACCCTATCCCCCGCTTGATCATTTATAATGCCAAAATGTTTTAATTAAGATGCTGTAAAATGTAATTTACATGCAAATTCGGTTTATGTTAATGTGCCGCGTATATCTGTTTGGGTGCGTGCTTGCTATCTAATTTTGCGACAGTGTGTACCGTCATTATCTTGGCTCTAATGAGAAATCTGGCGACGGCTTGATGTTTGCATAATTAAACTTGCGGTTGGGAACGTACGTTTTGATTGTCGCAGTGATAAAACACACGCTTCTAATGCCTACTTATAATGCGTGAAATAGATGTACTGCATTTCTATGTAGTCGTGATTTTAACCAAAACATTGGGATTTGTGACAGAAATATACACCTTTACGTATATAGGAATGAAATGTAATAAAACTTTTAGATCAGGTAGATAAATAGTAGTAATAATAATGTCTTATGGACATTTTTCGGACAACAGCTTTGTGGATCACAAGAGGCGTATTGTGAATATGTAGGACTTGAGGGACCGAGCTTTGCTCGGTTATCTGTTTCACAACGCTATCTAGTCCCAAACTAAGCAGAGCTTGTATTATGGGTACTAGACAACTGATATAAACATATGAACATAATTTTCATAATAATAAATATTTTGGACATCTTACACACAACGTCATCTAGTCCCAAACTAAGCAGAGCTTGTATTATGGGTACTAGACAACTGATATAAACATATGAACATAATTTTCATAATAATAAATATTTTGGACATCTTACACACAACGTCATCTAGTCCCAAACTAAGCAGAGCTTGTATTATGGGTACTAGACAACTGATATAAACATATGAACATAATTTTCATAATAATAAATATTTTGGACATCTTACACACAACGCTATCTAGTCCCAAATTAAGCAGTGCTTGTATTATTAATACTAGACAACTAATAATTACATACACACACTTTTTTTGTAATTACATACATATTATACATAGAAAACACCCTAAGTCCGAACCAAACATTTGCAAATTACACAAACATTTGGACCGACTCGGAAACCGAACCCGAGACTTCAAGAACAACAGTCGCATACTCTACTGCTGCACCACCGAGACAGTCAAATAAAAGACAAGAAGATTTGAATAAATGGCAAACGAAGAACTGGCCCCTTAACCAAGTTAAATAAATTAAATAAATACAATATATATTTGAACTAAGCAGAGCTTGTACTATGAAATCAAAATTGACTGTTGAAATCCTTTTTTTTTAATATATACATAATATATATAGCAAAATACAATTAAATATTAGTAGATCGTGCCGAGTCACGAAACCCTCCTAAAATATCATGCCACAAACCGTCACCCATCTAGGTGATTGTTTCCAATCACGTGAGACCATTTAGCTATGAGTATTCCCTAAAGTAGTTGAGTAAAAAGTAAGTAAATATTCCTAAAATAATAAGTCTCGGCGCATTTAATATGAGGCAAGTACAGAGATTTTTTTCTTTATATATTTATTTATCAATCAATCTATCACCATCTTACTGTTGAACAAAGGAATCACCTGAAGAGCAACAACTATTTACTTAAATTTGGACTCAATATTGACAAAATACAAAATAAGTATATTTTTAGCATTGACATCAAAATAATGACTGTTCCAAACTAAGTTTGAAATTATATTTATTCCAATTAAAATTATTAATTATCAAAAGTAGGTACCAACGGAGTATCAAAGTTAAACCAATAAAATAAACTATAGAAGGATAAATTTGACGAATTCTCATTAAAATCAATTAATTAGAGACGATATTCAACGGACGCCATCGGTCTTCGGTCCACAAGACATTCATTAGCACGAACAGAACACAATTCCGCTAATTTATTCAAAGAAAAAGGTATAACAACCCTACCAACTCACCCCCTTTCATATTTAGGGTTGAAGACAAAGCTGTGAAAGAAATTAATGCCTTGCTCGATAGCAGTGAAAAGTGAAGGGTTATGAATTTTATTCGATGCTTTGGTAGACTCTTTTATTTATTTGTTGCTCAGTAGTTTTTATTTCGATTTTAGTTTTTATTTTTGATTGCCTCGTTGGTCTAGTGGTTAGCGTATGCGACTGCTGATCAAAAGTTCTCGGGTTCGATTCCCGGGTCGGACCAAATGTTTGTGTGAGCAAATATTTGTTTCGGAATTGGGGTGTTTTCTACATATATTAAGTATATATTTACAAAAAAAAGTATGTTTATGTATTTATATCAGTTGTTTAGTACCCATAATACAAGCTCTGCTTAGTTTGGGACTAGATGATGTTGTTTGTAAGATGTCCGAAATATTTATTTATTTATTTATAGATATATGCATATCTGATCGATGGAGCCTATCTGAGTTTTTTATGGCTGTACGGTGATGCTATATCGCGGAAAAAAAAATTGTCTTCCATAAAAGGTTATAGTCAGCGAACCTTAAAAGGTAAACATATGGTGCCGCCGACTTTTTTTAGAACTTTTTAAGGAGAACATTTCTTTTGCACATAATTTTTGTGAAATTTTAACCATGTACGCAGCAATGTAAGCTCTCAGAAAGAAAACTTATTTCCCGTTTTTTCAACGTGATGATGATACATAGCCTTCCTCGATAACTGAACTATCGAACACTGAAAGAATTTTTCAATTGGCACCAATAGTTTCTTAGATTACATTGGATTCGTTCAAACAAACAAACATACTCTTCGATTTTATAATAATAGTATGGTACATGTGAAAATCTAAAGCTATCTGAGTTCGCACACCATCATGAGGTATATATACATGTTGGCGTATTTGGCTAAAAAATAGGAATATTTTTAAAATGGCATAAGTCGGTCAATAAAAATTGTAGAGGGTCGATTTTTTTTAAATACTAGTTATGTACTTTAAGATGATATTTGTAGTTTACTGAAAAAAAACCAGGTAAACGTGCAAGCTTTGTGTTTTTAAGAAAAAAAGCTGGTAGGCCTGATTAAGCAATGTGGTATTATCTTGCAGCTATTGGATATCATTTTTTCCAAAAAGAACACAAAATTTCCTACAGAAGAAAGAAAAAATGATCTCAATACGATGAAAATTGACTGAGTTATAAGCATTTGAAAAATGTCAATTTTTTGATTAAAAATTTTGTTGCGATAATTTTGTTGCGGAGTCGGAGTATATAATATGTTCGTAGTAGATATATATAGGTTTAAGCACAAAATGAATATAATAATATAATACTTCGAAAATCTGACACACTACACATCTAGTCCCAAAATCTGCAGAGCTTTTACCTACTAGGGTTACTAGACAAATAATATAAATACTTTTACATACACAATTTAAATATTTAACAACAAGATTTAAAACAAATATTTGTAGACCGTTCAAACTTTTGATAAGTCCCAAGAATCAAACCCGATACCTCTAGTACAGCAGCCGCCAATCAAATTAATGATGGCTTATTTGCATATTTTGAATACAATTAGAACACTTGTAGGAGGATACGAAATGTATGAGGGATGTGAAAGGATGGAATGCAGAAAGGATGGATTTCATTCAGAAAGTAATACTTATTAAGTTTGTATAAAAAGTAAGTGTTACAGAGTACCGATTAATTGTAAGCTATGACATTTCTCCATAACTCATTTTACATCTTTTCTCTGCCCCTCTGTCGTGAAATTGCGACCACCATATCTGCAAATATCATACTTAGCTGGCAATTGTGACAAGCACATTGTTTAGGATTAAAATAAATCGTGATCACGAATATTAAAATATTTCGGACTTCTTACACATTATCCTCTAGTCCCAAACTAAGCAGAGCTTGTATTATGGGTACTAAACAACTGATATAAATACATAAACATACCTTTTTTTTGTAAATACATACATATTATACTTAGAAAACAACCAGACTCTGAAACAAATAAATTTGGTCCGACCGGGGAATCGAATCCGAGACCTCTTGATCAGCAGCTGCATACGCTAACCGTTAGACCAACAAGGCAGTCAAAATTAAACAAGAAGAAACTAAATATTATAATGATGGTGCACCCATTCACTTGTTCGTATGATCGACATAACTCGCGTAAAAAACCAATTCAATCTCATGACAAGAATGTTTTAATCACATCCCATTAGCACTGCTCATCTATAAAAACAAATAAAATTAAAGTGTCTGAATGGAATTTCAAATTACCAGCTTTTTACTAAATTTATATAAAATTAAATACGTTACCTACATATATTTTTTTAAAATTTTGTCTGTCTGTCTGTTTGCCTGTTACTTCCGGATAATCTCAGACTGGACCAATTTTAATAGGAATATTAGGAGGAACATAAGGAGGATCTTAGGCTAATTTATTTAGATTAGCTTCGCTTCGCGGCGTTACCTGCAATTAACAGCATTAACCGCAAGCCATACATAATAAATATAAAAGTAGCCATCATTTCATTACCACAAGACAAATTCTAATTTCAAAAAACAACACGCTCAAACTTTTGTTATGGTTATATTAGATGCTATTTTTCTTCAGGCAACCCTTCGTTAAGATTGAATTCGTCTAAATAAACTGAATTATATGCTACTTAAATGAGTGTCAAGTCCGGCGGGCCGGGCGACCCCCAGCGTCGTGAAGACTCACTTCAACCTCACCCCGAGATTCTTCACCCATTGTCACCCAACATCGAAACGGATATAACTGAAAAACTAAAAAAAAAAAACAAAAAAAAAAGGATACCCCTTCGCATTAGCATTGCTCATTGTTAGCTGCAATCTCTGCGCATTGTCACAATACGCTTTTGCCTCTTGATTGTAAGCTTTCGTGGTTTTGTAGTAGTTCGGTGACTAGCCTGCCCCTTTGAACAGAACAAACATCAATAGTATAAAGAAACAGTTATTTTAAAAACAAATCAATTTGTATTTAGAGGTGTTTGGATACTGGAGGCATATTAAGAGAATGGGGGAAAACCACCTCAGGAAGGCAGGAAATACCTCCACCCTTTAGAAGACTAACGTTTAACAAACCTACTAGTGTAGTACTGAGTTCTTCCAGTGACTAGGCTTGCTAAGGTCGCTTGGGGCTTGTAGAGGGTTGATAAAGCACGCCTACATTCCTTGTGTTGTGAGTATTGATAGACATTCATAATCAAATGCAACCACATTGAAAGGCATTTGTTTACCAAACTTCTAATAAAGTTCGTTTTATAAATAAGCTATCCTTAGAACTTTGTTAATACCTAGTACTATTTAAATTCAAATATTTTCTACTTGTGAAAATTATGACAAAATTATACACAAATGGAACCTTAAATACTGGCAAAGGTGTTACTGGAACATATGAGAATATTTTTTAACAGTGCAAAATTTTAATTCAAGCAGTAATTTAAGAAGTAGAGAATAAACACTTAATTTGAGATATGTATTGTGTATTTAATAGTGTACTTGCCGTGTAAAAGCCAAAAAAATACAATAAACAAGTTAAAAAAGAAGGAGTATTCGTTTTACTTGTAACTACAGTCCTTTAAAAGAGTACCAATTGAAGTCTACACAACTGATCATCAAATCACACGCGCATAAAAATAAAATAGAAGAAATTATTTATATAAAATAATTAACTTTGTCTTATCTACGTTTTATCATTGTAACGGATACGAGAGTAGGCGGGCGCCCTCACTGAAACGAATAGGCCGGGGCGGCGAGCTTTTCTCACTCTCTTAAACGCTCTCACTAAGTGTAGCGCAAATAAATGTGGTTGATCCTGTGAAAATAAATAAAAATATTATTAATTAAAATTTGACAACAGACACCGATTTGTGTAATTGATATTGTACTGTATAGTATTTAAAAAAGTAAGACTGTATTGCTCTTTGGTGACTTTCGAACACCGAAATATGTTCAGAGCTTATAGATAGAGAACAATATTTGTAACTGGCAAATTTTTGTTATTCTTAATTTTTTATATTACGTTGATGGCCATGACTGACACTTTTTCCTCTTTTGCCGGTTAGAACATTAAGCCAAATGTTTGATCTCTGTAAGTTTGTTAAAACATGAAAAATACAGTTCAAAACACTTCAATTGCATTTCATTTAGATCAAATTGTGTTTAATTAATCGTAAATTTTACATGCCTAAATTTAATAACTACCAACTTCAATCCAAGCAATAAAATTTAATGTTAACTCAGTAAATCCAAATTATTAATATAAAATAAAAAATAACTCTTTCTATCTGTTTGTTGCACTTCCAAGTGTAAGCTGCTCAACCAATTTTGATGAGTTTCGCACTAGAGGTAGATTGGATCTCAAAATAAATAAATTAAAAATCGAAAATTTACTGAATAAAAGATATTTCCTAATGTAAAGTATCAAGACTATATTTCATGACATAAGCGACAAGTGTCTTAAGAGTAGTTGCCGGCCGACATTGTTGCAGCGTGTAGAGCGCTAATATAATAATTCTTATAGACTGTATGTATGTCATCTTCATTATCTTACCTGCATGACGTTTCAAAGGTGGAAATTGACCTCATTTTGGATCACAAAGACACTTTCTTATAACAGACTTTTAGAACTAGTCTATTACTTTGGCTGCGTTTTGTTTTTTATTTATTTATACACGTTCTTGGAGATTCTTCCGTTGCGTCTAGTGATAGATGGAGGTCGATTAACAACTATTTAATTCAGGTGAATCAGCATTTACACGACGCTTCTTAAGACACAACTGCAATTTCAAAGGTGTAAGAAGTCAGGTTATGAAGTCTATCAAAATTCTGATCTCCCAGAAGGGCGGTAACATTTTTCATTTAAATCATTACTGATGTTCTACGAATATGTCTAAAGTATGGAGTTCCCTTGTATTTATCAGTTTGACTAATTTATCCACCTAGAGATTTTACAGTGGAGTTTCTTTTTAAAGCACCTAAACTAAATCTTATTACATGACATGATAAACATCCCCCTAGTCTAGTGCCAAGTGGTTGAAGCGGACTCCACACCGTCTTTTAAAGCGCAGAATGTTGTGAGTTCAAAACCCCACATGGAATAAAGCTTTGTGTGATGCACAAATTGTTGTTCTGTATTTTTCTTCCTTCGTAACACAGGATTTGTGTGTTTTTATTGGAAAATATGTAATTCTAAAGTGTATTTAGTCTATTTGTGATACATTTTTAGCAACCCTATAAACAATCGGCGAGTAGTATGAACAAAGTATATATTTTACAAACACAAGTAAAAAACCCAGCGAAGTCTTTGCATCGGTAAACAGAGCCAACCCTTCAATAGGCAAATGATTTAAAATCACAGTTAAAAAAAGAGAATAAAAAGCTCCGAACTCCATTAGAAACAAAAATAAATTGAATTACAACTCGATCGACATTTTCGATTTGGAGGCCTAACTCAATTAGACGAGAGCGGTGATGGAAAAATAAAATAAATACGAGGAACAAAAAAAAATTAAAACAAAAAAGAGACCAGATATAATTTGAAATATCTCCGTAAATGCAAAGTGTGAGTGCTGTTATTTTATTCAAATGAGGGCGAACTTTTTTTTCAACCCTTTCTCGTCGCGCCATCAAAGTGGCCTGATATTCAATTAAAAAAAGAAGAGTCGACCCGCGACTGAAAATTAATCAGAAAAAATGCTTTTAACTAGATCTACATTTTAATGAAATTATTATTGACGAGTATTATATAAATGGGAACGCTCGAGCCCTTTGTACAGATTGCGTTAGTAATGTACTTTATTGTCTGTAAGCGTATATATTTATTTAGAATTGTTGCTCACGGTTTGTGTACGCTGATTTACGACTTTCGTACTTATCGATTAGAATTTACAGTTTATTCTAGTTTGTGGTCAAAAACTTCTCTACATACATAAATCAAATGTACTCGAACATTCAAGAGAGTAGATATCATTATGACAAACTGGAGCTTGCTTTGTAAATTAGCTTTAAAATTACATTCTGGATCTATTCTTGACTACCTCGGTGGGTCAATGGTAGCGTATATATGCGACTGCTGTGCCTGAGGTCTCGGGTTCGATTCCAGGGTCGGAACAAAAGTTTGTGTGGTCTTCAAATATTTATTTCGAAGTTTGTGTGCTTTCTATGTATAATACAAATTTTTATAGTATATGTTTTTTCACAAAAAAGTTTACGCTAAGCCAACGGTTACAGGTTTTCCATCTGCAGAAAGGGCTATCTGTCATATTAATTATGAATATTGTCAAATTTTAGATTCCTAGCCAAATGGCCCCAGGAGATTGGAAATAATACTCGAGCGTAAGCAACGACTAGCGCGGTCAGTACCTAGATGAGTGACCGTTAGAGGCATGAAACGAATATGTTATGAGCGTTTCCGTGATTCGGACGGTCACGTTAAGCTGTCGGTCCCAGTTGTTATCATAAGATATCAGCAGTTCGAAACCTTCAGACGGTTTAAAAAATCCAACGTCAAGTTTACCTAGCAACAACCTGTCTTGCCAGTCTGTAAGACTTATCACTTTGTAAGATTTACAAATTGTTGCTCTGAGTCTGGGCGTTCTATTTTTCCGTTTCATGTATGTTTGAATAGTCCCGCGACACATGATATATTCTTAGTGCAACTGTTGTTTTTAAGGAAAAATAATAAAATATATTACATGAAGTGATCTATCTACCTACGTGTTGTTTTAATATCACAATACAATATTTAAAGTTATACCAATGCTAGTATCCAATTTTAGTACAAAACAATACTTCCTACACATTATTAATGCATTCTATCAACTAAACTCACTGCACACACTACGGTTATTTTTAAAATTTCACGTCATATTGTTGACGGCCAAAGGCTAGCTGTTATTGTATGTCCTAAATATATTCTAAACGTAATCGCACAGGATCATTTCAATATGTATATGAAGTCATGAAAAGTGCTTTTCCGGATACAGAGATAGGAATTAATTGTTGATCTCCATAACTCTGAGGGACTATTACACAGAATTGTAACATTCATTGCGAGAACAGCATTTGTCGTAGGAAGCTGTCCTATGAAGGGCAGCACAGAAAGTATTGTATAAACGTGCTTGGATGTTCCGCAATGGACGACCATTGGCTAGAATGATGACGACGAGATTCATGGTTAACCATGGCACAAACAGGTCTCAGTGACTGTATCTTAGTGACTTCTACCGCCCCTAGGCACCTGTAACTAACTATCATGGATCCTTTGAACCCTTTAAGTGTCCTCCCCGATAAGTAGGGGAAAGAGTGAAGCCTTCCAGAACTATTCACACTCAGAGAGACCCTATGAAAGATTAAATTAATATAGGTTTTCTGTGGTTGCATACTCCTTTCAAACAGGCTAATATGTGCCGGAGCATGACTCTTCCACACCTGAAATAACCTTTACTCAATTGTAATTAAGCAAGTGTGTAATAAATAGCCGTTAAGTACATAACATAAGTATACTGCACAGCTATTATTTTAAGAAATCAAAATCGATCCTAATCGTCGTTTCAAATAAACTTTTTGCCTTATGTATCTTTCACTATGTAGAAAAACGTTAAGTAGCAGAACCATTATTTAAAAAAAAAAAATTACGAAAGCTAATGATAATGAAAATATCTGGCGTAATGATTAATATAATCTTCTTCCTGTTCACTGAGATCTAATCATTACATGTCGGTGTGACGTGTAACCGCTGTAATTCGAGAGTAGATTCGCCCGTGCATTATTCACCGTCGGAATGAAATGAATTCGTTTTTATTCAAACGGTAGAATGATATAATTAAAATTTGAATACAAGATTAACTGGAGAAAAATTCTATATCGAATTGTTCAGGTTTTGGTTTTTGCGAAGGTTTTGGAAAGATTCAATGTTCTAGACGGACTTCACTTATTTTAGTTTATTTGCAGACAACTGGTTTAAGTTTATATTGTTCTTTAATTTCAAACCGTTTGCTTGAAATTTTATCGGCCCGCTTCACATTGCCATTATTCTTTTAAATTACTTTTATGGATAGACAGTGCTAACGAAATGTCAGAAAGACGACAATCGTAAACATTAAATTTTTTTTATTGTTACAGCACTCATAACTATTTACCTAAATGATAAAGGAAAAGAAGGAACCACAGAAAAGAAGAAAGAAACCTGAGAATTTTTGAATTTTGACTGCACTAGTGGTTTGAACGGTTGTCACGGAATTGTCTACTGTGCCGAATGTTGTGTGTTTAAATCTCACTTATGTGATCCACAAATTGTTGTTCTGAGTCTGGGTGTTCTTTGTGTCCGTTTCATGTATGCTTGTAAAGTATCCAGCGACACAGGATGTATATTCCTAATGCGGGAGTTGCCTTTTTAAATACCAAAAAAATGCCTACACAGAAATATTGTGTTGTCCGGTGGTAGGATTCATTCTGAACACTTTAATTATCTGAAAAGGTATATGCCTGGCACTGTAGATTAATATATCCCTAGTAATAATATAAATGCGAAAGTAACTGTTTGTATGTATGTTACGTTTTCACGCCTAAACCGATTTTGAAGAATTTTATTATAGAGATAGATGCAACCTTGAGAAAGATCATAGGCTACTTTTTACCGCGATAACCGACATACACGCGAGCGGTGCTACGGGCAAAAGCACTTGTTACATTGAATAAAACAGTGAAAGTAATTACTTTCACTGTTTTATTCAATGTATAGTATATAGTGTATAGTAGTGTATAGTGTATAGTGTATAGTAGTAGTGTATAGTGTATAGTATATAGTGTATAGTGTATAGTAGTATTAATAGAAAATTGTGATGATGTGGCAAACAATTGTTTGCCACATCATCACAATTTTCTATACATGCTAATGTTTTCACATTTTTTTTTCATTATAGATCCTTACTAATATTATAAATGAAAAATACATCTGTCTGACTGTGGCGCTTTCAGGCTTAAATTACTGATAAATTTGGTTAAAATGAGGTTCACAGATGATTAAACGTGATAAAGGCTACTTTTTGAAGCGGACAGAGTCTCGGGTGAAAGCTAGTTTTAAAATAAGATTTTCTAAATTGAACATTTGCATTAAATCCGTCTAAGGGCCACCGCAGACTAGCTACTTTTAGCATCGGCGATCGGCGATTTGGCGACTGCATCGATGCTGCATCGCGTTTTAGCGACTTCCTGCGTTCGATCGCGGTATCGGAAACGCGCGTTTTAGCGACTGGTCAGATGCCAAGTCGCTGCTACCGGCATCCGAAATAGTGCGGAGAGTAGCGTTCAGCTGCTGTGTCGCGCTTCTAAAAAGCGACTCGATCGCCGCGTTTGGCGTTTTTAAGTGTGCGGTGTGGAGCGTTCGGTCGCCGTATTTAGCTTCTAAAAAGCGACTAGTTGCCGATCGCCGATGCTAAAAGTAGCCAGTGTGCTGTGGCCCTAAAATAAGTTTTTCAAATTGAACATTTGCATTAAATCCGTCTAAAACTTTACTACTTTTCCCAAGTCGTACGCATTCAAGTTCAGATTTAATAGTTTCTATAATATTATAACTGGTTGAGTCCCGCGGTGTTACCCGTATGATGATGTATGATGAGTAAAGTCGCGGAGCGAGGCTAGTCTTAAACAATTAAACTCAGTTACTCTTCGTGTCATCAGCTAACTGCGAATAAAAGTTCCGTCAAAATCGGTTTATTCGTTCCAGCGGTTACCTGGAACAAACAGACGGACAATTTTTTTGAATTGCTTTTTGATGTAAGCACCTATATAAGTACTTGCATATATATGCATTTAGTGAAACAAAGGTTTAATTGATATAGCAAATAGAAAATATTGTACAAAAGTAAAGAAAAAGGTTAGGAACTCAGAATTTCTAGTTAACTTGCAGTTATAAGTTATAATTAAACTTTCATGGTCAGTAACATTAAAACAGAAATCTGCGGGATTGCTACCATATACCTTTTTGTTGGTGAGTATCCGATATTTCGGCACTGTTGCAAGCGCCATGATCACGGATTGTCAAAAATAGTTAGAGCCAAAGACAATGTTATTGTTATTCTTTATAAAATCATGCCGTTACGTACAGGACTGTCCGCTGTGGCCAGTTTTTTAAATCCGATAATTTCAGTATTTATATTAGAAAAATATACTACAACCTCATTATATTTTATTTAAAAACAAATATAATGAGTTATTTCATTCGAGTAATACGAAAGATATTCAAATATAGCTTATATATTCTCCAAAATACGTAATCAAAATCCAGGATATGATGAAGGACACATAAAAAAGTAGGATAATATTTGGTATTTTATTAAATATTAAAATATGTTTTCCGCTTAAGGCCCGCGACACCAAGCGTGAGAATTTGTGATTGAACACCCACATACATATTTTACATGCACACAGACGCATCGCGCACTGTCGCATACATACCGTAGCAAGCAATCACCGACTTTCGGTTTTTTGCTTATGTTAAATATCCATCAACTGTTCGCCTTTGTAGAACGTATTTTAATGTCTTACAACGCACGCAATGTATCTTGCCATAACGTAAAGCCCGTAGGATTCATTCAGTACAGAAAGTCATAATACTTTCTGTATACCAATCGAATGGTCAAAGATTATAAAATAATTTTACACAGTATAAAATAAATTTGCTCGCGTGCATTGTCTGTCAACTCAGATCGTTTTAAATACGCAAGGTATTTAAATACGGTTTTCATCATAATTAAGGTTACCTTTTAAAGAAGATTTATTAATGTTATTTTATTATTTTAAAGGAACACATAAATAAAGCCAATATTGACAAAAGTTTACGAGTTACATAAATTAGGAATAACCTACAGTAATACTTTTTTAATTATACTTTTTTAATATTTCTTTATTATTTTATTTGTGAATAATAATTTCAAAGTAATTTGGAACAATGTAATATTAATCCTTATCATAATAAATACTGTAGACATTTAAAACAATTTTATTCTACATGAAATATGTAGAATAAAATTGTTTATTACACAATATTATTTAAATAAATATTTTATAATACGTCAGAGCGTTCATCCAGGTCGCACCCGTAATTGGCCGTAATCTTACACTAGTGACTCTCAGTGTAAGATTTTATTATGTCAATAATGTGTGATTAACGAAACATGGTCTTATAGGCATTTAAAAAACATTTAAAATTTGACAAATTATACCCTCCTTTAAAACCAATCTATCCATTGCTGCAAACATCATGAAAATTGGTGCAGTAGTTTTTAAGTTACGTTATGTTTTGAGTTTAATAGACAGGTTGAAGAGGCAGAGGACTGTGTTTTTTTTTTAATATATTTAATGCAAACGGCTTATTTACGCAATAATGTTACTAAAATAAATGTGAAAGTAACTCTGTCTGTCTGTTTGTCTGTTACCTTTTCACGCGTAAAACGCTGAACTGATTTTGATCAATTTCAGTATAGAGATATATGGGACCCCGAGAAAGGACATGGCTACTTTTTACCACGAAAATCGACACACTCGCGGGCGGAGCCATGGGCTAAAGCTAGTAAAACATAAATACGACTAGCGGTTTATACATACGTATAAAAGTGAAATACTAATCATCCAAGACCAAACCATTGAGTAGTATTACTTTCCATCATCAGCTGAACATCTTGAAAGATACGACTAAAGGTAACACACATATACGAAAGTAACTCTGTCTGTCTGTCTGTTACGCTTTCACGCCTAAACCACTGAACCGATTTTGATGAAATTTGGTACGAAGATAGAACTGAACTTGGGAAAGGACATAGGGTACTTTTTATCGCGAAAATAAAGGTAGAAGGGTTTGAAATAGGGGACGAAAATTTGTGTCGAAGTTCCTTATTATCAAACATAAAATCAGGTAAGATTGTTTAATCTACCCTTACCATGTCGTGTGATATCAACGAATTCCACGCGGGCGAAGCCGCGGGCAGAAAGCTAGTTTATAATAAATAACAATAAATAAATATTTCAGACGAATGACACAGAATATCATCTACCAAATATTCGTGTGATCCGCAAATATTTATTTCGCAGTTTATAATACATAAACATACTTTTTTGTTATAAATACATACATATTATACATAGAAAACACCCAAACTCCGAAACAAATATTTGCAGATCATACAAAAATTTGGTCCGACCCGGGAATCGAACCCTAGACCTCTTGGTTAGCAGTTGCATACGCTGACCACAAGACCAACAAGGCAGTATGATATATTACAATAATAAATAAACAACTATTTCGAACATCTTACACACGACATCATCCAGTCCCAAACTAAGCAGAGCTTATATTATTGATTCGACAACTGATATAAATACATAAACATACTTTTTTTGTTGCTTACCTATAGAATACACCCAGACCCCGAAATAAATATTTGCGGATCACACAAATATTTGGTCCTACACGGGAATCGAACCTGAATCCTTACTCAAGCAAAGTAGTCGCATGCGCTACTACTGCCCTCATCATTACGAAATGATGGCTACCAGCTCAGATATTGCGTCTGGAATAGCATTACAAAATAAAAAAATATATAATAACTATTTATAACGTGCTTATAAAATTTTAGGGTTTCCCTATGAACTAACACTGAAAACAGCCAACACCTAAAAAAAAAAATTTTGTGGATCTCATAAACATTTGGTCCGACCCGTGAATCGAACCCGAGGCCTCAATCGCATATGCTACCACAGCGCCACCGAGGCAGTCATATAAAATGAATTTTAATAATCGGTCCACAATTGACAGAGTAATCAATGAATGTACAATAAAAAAAACACAAATAATACTCCTTTTTTGAAGTTGGTTAATAATAATTTAAAATATAAAGATTGGTGTGTCTATTCTCAGACCTACCAAATATTATCAAAAGTTACACACAGTCACGTCGTCGTATGTAAACAATCAAATCTCTGTGTGCGTGACAGTGCGTGTGGAGCTAAAAACGAGCGTGCGCTCGCCTTGAATATTCGGAGAACACTGAATTTTAGGATCGCGTGAACTCTGTTTTATTGCAAATTATTTCTCCATACTAAAATGTATGGAACTTTTGCCGCTAAAAATTAATGATGTTTAAGATTAAATTATGACTTTCTGGTGAGAATTAATAGAAACCTTAAATGCTTAATCTCTTTTTTGTACTTTTTTCTTGCAACTAATAAAATATTTATTTCAAATAAAGCAACATAATACTAGATTGATTCCAAACAGAAGAGGTCGATTTAGGTGATTTTAGTCACTGTTGATGATTTTTTTCTCGAAAATAAATAATCGTATTAGTAACTTTACTCGGTTTCTCTATAGATTGATTTATTAAGAAACTGAGATATATTTTTTACTGTCAAATAATGAATTAATTTGTTTCTCTTGTCATAACCGTAAGTGCTTTTTCGAGCAATTATGGAAACGATACCCTTAAGTCTTATGTTTATCTATTTTTTTACAGTAAGTTAAACATTTTACCTTAATATAAAATAATTTGATACTCACTTCCTACATTTTTGCCCATCAATGGTCAAACTCGTAGGACACAGCAAAATAGTCCTGAGCAAAATTTGAAAAACGCCCTTAGACTAACTTCGCCCCGCGGCGTTGCGCGCGGTTAAAACAACAAACGCGGGTAGCAGCGCGGGGCTCAGTAGATTATAGAAATACTTACTTTAATTAGGAACTAATAAATTACGAAATGAGTTGTATGGACCAAAGTGTATGTACTCCATTCGTGCTTTTTATTCTTTTTGATAAATTTGTAGATTTATAGATCCAAATTTAACTCCTTTGCTATTTGCAGTAGCTGAAAATAGTAAATCCGATAAATCAAAGCCAATGTAATATTAATATAAAAAATATGAAATATTTTACTTACAAATTATAAAAATATATAACACAATGTGTATTGGCGGTGCAAAAGCAACTATACACTGAACCTATTACAAGGCTTTTTCATAAAAGCGAGCACTAACTAAATGTAACTCCCGACTCTAACGGCCTCGCCGCCAAATGGACAGGCACACATAAATCGAGAAGCCTCCCCCCATAATAGCAGGCTCACTCAAATCTAAACCTAAGCCCAAAAGCCGGATTTCTCCCAGTAATACACTTAAAACGCCTGAGCTTAAATCATCGTCATCGTTTGTTGAACAAGACTCTCCGGTCACATATCAGGCCGGCGACGGCTGCCCCCATCCCCTCAAAGGGGGAAAGGCGACCCCCCAATAATTTTCGGCCAAGCCTCTCTGTAGGCATAGATTTCTAGTCTCAACGTACAAGGTGGGTGTTTTGTGTTGGCTATGTACTACGTAAATACAGAGGAAGGATACTCAGTGTACATTTGATCATATAGAGCTGGTATTGTGATCGATAAACTATGTAAGGCGAATGGACTCGGGCGGGCATCTGCTTCTCTTAAGATTACTATTCGATGTTCTCCCTGTGCAGTGAAGTACTTTGTAAGCTTCTCTTTGACTTATGCTATTGTAGTATGCTTTCCTCTTTCTTAGAAATAAAATACTTAAAAGTATATAAACCATTTTGAAGTGTGAAAATAAAATTGGTCATTTTAGTGTTGCTAGTACTTTGCTGGTTGAAATCAAAATTTTATTATTAAATTAGTCAGATCCTAAAAAAATTTAATAATGTTTAGGTAAACGTTATTTTAAGATATTTATATTTTATTCTGAATCATTGCTTAGCCAAGAAGTGAAATCAAACAACTGGTATAGAATAGCTTTAAATTGATAAAAGCTTACTTTTGAAACAGTCAGATTTATGTTTTAGCACACATTTGTTTATAGAGTAGGGAGTCTCATAGCATATTAGGGTTTGAAGTGGCCAGTGACTGATGGAAAAGCTTTCATCCTCACTAAACATCACTGAAATTGTGCGAAATATCGTACGAAACGAAATTAATTCAAAGACGTAATTATTTCTATTGATCACATTAATTTTTATATTAGTTACTATTAAATATCTATAATTGGCGAGGCCTATGTCCAGCAGTGGACTGCGATAGGATGATGAAATATCTTGGAACGCTGGTCTCCAAAATAAGTACTGTTCCTAAATTGAGTTGACTAAAACTGTCATACTATCGCACTAAAATTATATCTTTTCATATAACCATATATTTTTTATAACCAACCTAAGAAGAGCCTTGTACTTTGGGTAGACTGCGCTAGGCTGATGATGATGATGACAGAAACATTTGGTCCGACCCGGGAATTAACCCAAGACCTGAGTCAGCAGTCGCATACGTTACCTCATGCCACTAAAGCAAAAAAGAAATTATCGAAATCTACTTGCAAATGTAGGAATTTTTGAACAAACATGTTTAAAAAATACCTAGTTTCTGTTAATTATTTTTAAAATGGATCTGGTAGCGTATGCGATTGCTATGCTTGATTCTCGGGTCGGACCAAATGTTTGTATGATCTGCAAATATTTCTTTCGAAATTTAAGTGTTTTCTATGTATCACACGTATGTATTTACAAAAAAGTCAACATGTATTTATATCATTCGCATAGTACAAACTCTGCTGAGTTTGAGCCTAGATGACGTTATAAATGTTGTAACAAGTCTAAGGATACTTCTGGAACCAAAGAATATTATAATAACTATGAAATAAAGAACCTTAATTACAAAAACTTCTAAATAAATTAATAATAGTCGAGGGGAGATGATGCGATGCAAATTGAATGTTATCACTAATAGCGTCGATTGTGTAATAATTTCGTGTTGATACATAATAAAGTATTGGCTCGGTGCGTGCGCGCAGACCGATGGGGAGTCGCTTACGATTTATGTTAGAAATTCGCGTGCGGCCAGAACCATTTTTGTACATAACTGGATTTTGTAGGGTTATCAAATTTATTTTATTTGTAAGAATTGAACAGAGGATTTTTAATACTTATGAGTTAAATCTACGTTTTATACTTATTGTAATGTCGTTTCGCAACTAAAAGATTATTTTAGTTTTGAACTCTTGACGCAATTGGATGGGTGTCAAACAAATGTCTGTGGCATCATAGCGCCTCAACGGATCTACCGATTTGAAATTTTCGTGTTTTCGAAAGTAGGTAAGTATTCAACGATGGTTCCTAGCTATGCATGATAAAAATCAGATCAGCCTATACAAAGATATCACCATGCTAATATAGATAGGTTTCATAGGTTTAATTTGTCAGGTTTTTTATGATGAGATTTTCTAGTGATCAAACATGTTTTTTACAAGATTCAAATAGCAATGGAATATGGTATACTTTTAAATTATTTGCTTTATATCATTTTTCAGAAAACTGTTAATCACCTCTTTAACATACACCTATAGATAGTACCTATAGATGAGAAATTTATTCAAATTGAGAATATCACTAACATGTTACGTGTACCCAATGACACTAAAATAATATTATTTAAGCCTGCTGTACATGATCCAACCCTGTGGTGCAGTGACCAAGTCCTATCGACGCTAGATTTATTCCCGCAGCGTCGTGATTTGCGAGACATTATGATAAGTGGGCGAACGGCACCCGAGCAATTAGAACACTGCATATACAGAGCCGCAAATTAAATAAATTAACCAATACACGCGACATACTTAGTATATTTCGATCTCTAGTAGCGGTTTGACCGTGATAGAATTATGATTTGGTAATTTAATCCAATGGAAGCCCGGAGAATGGTGCAGAATGATTGGACCTCCGGTCTCATACTCACCAACGAAATACGACAGCAAGAACCCTGTCATTATTAGGTTGGTCTTCTGTGTGAGTGTAGTACTATCCCAGTCGAGTTGGCCCATTCGAGCTAAAATCAGCGTGGCTCAAACACCTATATATGTCAATTGTCTATATCTGTGTTGACGGATGAATAATACAGAGTGTCAGCATCCCTATTTATTCAACAGGTGCCGTAAAAGGCGAAAGTTAACTACGCAGGACGACATCATTGCAAAGAGAAGGCAATCTTTAAAACATAACTTATTCCAAACCGTCCTGCCAGTATGAAATAATATGTCAAAATCTTCTTTCTAACTCGAGGTCTATGTCAAGAAGTGAACTGTGAAACGCCGTTGTTGCGGTTCAGCTGCAAATGATGTTGTTAAGTTTAATCATCATCTCACTAGTCTTTATTGCTCCCATGACTATATGGGTTCGGCTGCTAGCTCAATCGATTTTACCTGAATTTCAGTTTTTTCATGGACTTGTTGAATGAAATGTGATGATACTTAAATTATATGTTTAATTGTGAGTGATTGCTAAAGACATCCCAGCTGCAATACTATATGCATAGTAAATGATGGTGGCATTCACCAAGCCAATCATAATTAAATTGTTTACGGTATTTTAGTCCGTAAAAGTCTGTAAAACTACATAACTAAACATTTAAATTAATTAATCATTTAATTTCAGACTATAAAATTTTAACATAAAACCAGGTTACAAGTTTGTTATAAATAATATATATAGAATGTATATATAATATAGAATGTTATTTGTTTAAATATATAGATAGAAAACTCTTTACTTGCACACCTGAGAACATAATATGTTAGATATGTAGTGTACAAAGGGCGACCTTGGTGCCAAAAGCAATCTCTTCCAAACAACTTCAGGATGGATCTATTTTTTAGGAGAAACTAAAAACTAAATAGAAGAATCTTAAATACGTTATACAGTAACAGTTCTTTTTTTTCAAACAATTCCCACATTGAAAATACATTCTGTGTCGCAGTTGGCTTTACAAGCACATGAAACGGACACATAGAACACTCAAGCTCAGAATATCAATTTGGGGATATCACAAACCTCCTTTCTAAGTAGAGGCCTATGTCCAGCAGTGGACTGTTAAAGGCTGTTGATGATTGATGATGATTAAGACAAAGTGTTGTCGCACGTGGGCTTTGAACCCACAACACTTGACGCCATTGAAAGCGGCGTGGTGACCGCCCGAAGCACTAGGACAATCGTGCAGAATTTCCTTCTAATATTCTGTTCATGTAACAGGTATGATAATAATACAGGATTTAGTTGTATATATTTTTAAATACAAAGTACTTTTTAACCGACTTCAAAAGCTTTACTCCGTTGTTAAAACTTCGTAATTAGAAAACCGGTCTAGAAATATTTTTCTTATGTAAGCATGAATATGGTAATCTCATGTTTTAAAAATTAAATTTAAAAGACTGTGCATAGACAACTAACACAAAGTGAGAACAGCAAAAAATTCCTTTGAAGTGTGAAAGTACGACTGGCATTTTAATTGTATGAAACTATTATCAAACTTTCGACAGGATACACTGACAAAAAATGCTGAAAGTTTAATCAGTTATGTTAAACGTGTTACTAACTTTAAAATGACCAACTTCTAAACAACCATTATATTTCAACACATATTTTTTTAAACTTAGGCGTGAAAGTTTCAAAATTCATTATGAGCGCATGTTTACATAACAAGCAAGATTTGGCTCCGCACTAATTAATCAGACGGATAGGGTAAGTAATGTAATATGTCTAGCCTAGCTGAGATAGGACTAGGTTATTGTTCCAAATATGCCTTGTTGGTCTAGTGGTTAGAAACTGCCTATTTCGTTTAGTGCCTGCCTTTTGGATTCCCGGGGCGAACCAAATATTTGTGTGATCCACAAATATTTGTTTCGGAGCCCGAATGATGTGTTTTTTTTACTTAAGCCTACCAAAGTGATTCTCCTCTGACCGATGGAAAGCATGTATAGAATCCCTCATTGCAAGGGTAGGCAATGTAGCATGGTGACTCATACCATGGCGGCCTGGTCAGATGATGCAGAATGATTGGGCCTCCGGTCTCACACTCACCAACGAAATGCGACAGCAAGGATGCTGTCATTATTATGATGGTCTTCTGTGTGAGGGTAGTACTGCCCCGTCGAGCCGGTCCATTCGTCTGGCTCATGGCTCTACTACCTGTAAAATGTGTATAATATGTACTTATGTATTTACAAAAAAAACTATGTTTAAGTATTTATATCAGTTGTTTAGTACCCATAGTACAAGCTCTGCTTAGTTCGGGACTAGATGACAATATGTGTAAGATGTCCGAAATATTTATTTATTTAAAAATCGTGGATCTAGTTTAGTCTACAAAAGTAGCCCAAGTTACACCCTATATCATCAGGTATTTGTCAGTGACAGTTCCGTCAAAAGCGGTCCAGTCATTCCAGATATTAACCGGAACATACACACAACCGAATAAAAAAAAGCGGCCAAGTGCGAGTCGGACTCGCCCAAGAAGGGTTCCGTAGAAGCAAGTAACATCATATAAGAATTATTATTCTAATAATAGTAATATCATTTTTGAAGACCCACCCCAATGTAAAATTTTACACATTTTTTTATTTTACACCCCACACGTATAGGCTTTATGAAAAAAATTTTTTTTGAGTTTTAGTTCCAAGTATGGGGAACCCCCAAAATTTAATTAATTTCTACGGACGGACAGACAGACAGATGTCGAATCTATAAGGGTTCCATTTTTAGCCATTTGGCTACGGAACCCTAAAAATAATGTTTTGTTGAATGTACAAAATATACTTTTATACACATAAATTTAAAAGTTCTTAATTTAAAATTACAAGCAGATACTTAAATTTAATTTACTTGTTTAAATACCAGTAACAATATATAAAGTACCAAGGACTTACGAACTGAAGCAGTAGACTCATACGTATAATACGGCCGTCAGTTGATTCATTACGGCGCAATTAAGGGTACGATAAGCGTTGTAATTACGTATGCTAATCGCGAATTTAATTCGATGCACTTGTACTAAGATACTGGCGGACGCCGCGTAGGGTAACCATGACATTGTCAATTGTTGGAGAAAATTTGAAAACTAAATAGTTTTTGGGGAATTGGTTAACAGTGTATTGAGACGGCGTATAACTGATTAATGTATCAGCTTTGTCCTTTCTTACGTATCAAAGGCTTTCCATTAAAAATTTCATTCAAATCGATTCAGCAGCTTAGCCGTGAAAGTGTAACAGACGGACAAATAGACAGGATTCCTTTCAAGTTTATAACATTACCATGGGTGTTATATGAGTAAGATTAAGTCTATTAAAAGCGCATAGACCTAAGAAAAGCAGAGTTAATTTAACGTATTACGTTTCTTCGTTGCGAGTCATGAACTAAGTTTGATGTGTTTAGTTAGCTGTAAAATAGTATTTATGGGACTTATGGTTTATGTTTTGGTATGAATTTTATTTATGATTTCACTTAGAAAGAACCTGTAGTGACATCTAAAGGTTTAAGTGAATATAAATTTTGCTAATCTCAGCCTGCAATTTTTTGGTAACGTTATAAGCAAATGTCCTACAAAACCTCAAATTATGTGCACAATACTTCGACAGGTCGCTGATCGAGTTCTTGTTTGCATTACTGGATATTAGCAATATATTATAATTAAATTAAAACTATATGTAGTTAGTACTTACATACTGTCAGAAACTTAAAACACTTTTATTCTTCACTTGATTTATTGAAGACTGCCTCAGTGGCACAGTTATATTGTATTTGACGGCACTGTTTGGGATCTCAGGCTCAAATCCTGTGTCGGACCAAATGTTTGTATCATCTACAGATATTTGAATTTGGGTGTTTTCTATGTATTACATGTATAAATTTACAATTATACGTATATGTATTCTACCAGTCAATCTCCGCAATATAATCATGGTACAAGCTCTGCTTAGTTTACCGTTGGTGTTGAGTGACACATGTGCGATATATTGACTTAATTTATTTCATCGTTTTAAGACCAAATTTAACATGACTTTTGTCATGCAATCAATTTATTTGTACCAGTGACTACTATCAGAAAAACTTTTAAATGTTCAAGTAAAAAGACAAGGAAGGCCAACCACATAGTTAATACCTGATTAAGTACCTGGATTCCATTAAAAGATTTATTATACAGCAACAAGCTGCGCCAATTGAAAGTCTGACATTTAGATAACATAAGTACCTACGCAGCTACTTATCGACATTTAAGTTTAGTCACATTACATAATGAATTTGTGCATAATGGTTGTCTTTTATCTGTTTTTAGTATCTTCTTCAAATCATAATCATTATGTATCTTTACCTATTTACCTGTAAAATTGTCAATATTTTTTTACCTTCTAAAACTAATTTACTCTTCTATAACTATTTTCTATTTTAGAAATAATACGTTGGTCAGATCAACTAGTGTATAAATGTAAAATACTAATCGGTCCGAAAATTAAAGGCCGCTGCATACGTGACGGGATTTTACACGGACTAGACGTGACGGGAAGTTTTGCAAACATCGTTTCATACAAAATGGAAGGAAGGAAATGCATACTTCACGGAGACACGGACGGGGCGGGAACGTGGCCCGCACGGGACGTGCTAAATATCGTCGCCGACGATGTTTAGCACGTCAATAGCAATTAAAGCCAATTCTTGAATTGAAAAGTACATCTTTCCTTGTTCACAACACTAACACGTTAGATCCGAGTCACAGTCACGGTGCTTATGCATTTACATCACGTTCCCGTTTATAACGAGGCAACCACGTCCACGTCCCGTCCGTGTTAAATCCCGTCACGTATGCAGCGGCCTTTACTTCTGCTGTGAAGAAATAAAGTAGGTCCGGATTTCAGTGCGTATTTGTTAGATGGCGTTGAAGTATATTTTTATCTTTTGTTACTCTAAATAGGATGTTTTCTTATACACATGTAATATAGCAAATAATTTTTGAAGTGGCACCTTCTTGACCCGCGTTGGGCACTTTTGGTAGCAGAAAATCTTATGGGTTCGCATCAGCGACATGCTCATTACGCATGCACCCGCAGTGTGCTGTGCACTTTAGACAAGTTTTGGATGGGTGAAATTTCGTAGGTTCGCGTCTCCCACCTGCATTTAACAGTATATCTGTAGGTATACAGCTGATGTAAATCTTATTAATGAAATTGAATGGATTTAGTGAAAGTTCATTGAAATTGTGTTTTTGTTTGATTATTATTTGAATCGTTTGATTGAATAATCATTGTGCTTCAAATTTTAATATTAAGTTCTAAGTTTTCTCTTCGGCAGTTTCTACAACTGCCATTTTTTAGGGTTCCGTAGCCAAATGGCAAAAAACGGAACCCTTATAGATTCGTCAAGTCTGTCTGTCTGTCTGTCTGTCTGTCTGTCTGTCTGTCCGTCCGTATGTCACAGCCAATTATTTCCGGAACTATAAGAGCTATACTGTTGAAATTTGGTCAGACGATGTATTCTGTGAACCGCATTAAGATTTCTACATAAAAATAGAAAAAAAACAATACATTTTGGGGGTCCCCATACTTGGAACTGAAATTCAAAAATTTTTTTTTCATCAAACCTATACGTGTGGGGTATCTATGGATAGGTGTTCAAAAATGATGTTGAGGTTTCTAATATCATTTTTTTCTAAACTGAATAGTTTGCGCGAGAGACACTTCCAAAGTGGAAAAATGTGTGTCCCCCCCCCCCCCCCTCTAACTTCTAAAATAAGAGAGTGATAAAACTAAAAAAAATATATGTTGTACATTACCATGAAAACTACCAACGAAAATTGGTTTGAACGAGATCTAGTGAGTAGTTTTTTTTTAATACATCATTAATCGTAACACGCAATTTACCTTTCATTCAATCAAAACACTAGTATAAAAACATCGTTGAAAGTTACAACGAACTACAATAACTTTTATATGATCTTACTTGCTGATACGGAACCCTTCATGGGCGAGTCCGACTCGCACTTGGCCGCTTTTTTATTTTATTCTACATTCTTGTAGTGAAATTACTAAAAAAATGGAACCTTAATCGTACAACCTGGTCATTCAAGTCCGACGTGTGGCATCCGAGAGCTGATTAGATGACGTATCTAAATGAGTTCTTATCGCTCACTTTTAGCTCGTAATGTGCCCAAGACAGTATAATATGGAACAGCCTCTGGTTGCATTATATCCTTAGGATTGATTATATGGAAGGACAAATAATCCTACCTTTTTTCTTTTCAAAGGCGTTTCAAAATGGCCAAATTAAATAACGTACATTTGCATCTACCATGGGCCTGTCTCATGTCGATTCCATTTTGTTCCACGTTTAGTGAGATGAAGAAGATGACTTTTTGGATAACTCAAATTTTAGTGATAGTTGAAGTATCAGGAAAACTGATAAGTAACAGCTGACGTTATGTATTCATATAGAATTGGAAAGCTTAATACCCTCTACTTCTTTGGATTATCACTTAGTACTGAAAGTACTGGGACATTAGTACTGGAAGTTTGTACTTACATATTTTCAGCTTGTTTTTTTGTCTTTGTGGGTAAACTTTTTCTCTCTCTTTTCTGTTTTCTTCTTTTTCTTTATTCATCATCATCATCAGCCTATCGCAGTCAACTGCTGGACATAGGCCTCTCCAATTGCACGGGACTTAGTTCGATCCTCGTCTACCTGCATCCAGCTCCTACCAGCCGTTTTCTTTCTTATCTTTTCCCTTTTTTCCTTTTCTTTCTTTCTACATGCAGCATAAATGATGTTTACCCTTACTTTTCACGATATGATTTATTTTCATATAATCTCAAGAACTTTCGTACTTATGAAACTCGTGCAGTTATCTACCATCACTTAAAATTGGATATAATTACATTTAATTATACACATGCTTTAAGTTAAATGAATTATTATATATATTAAAGTGCAAAAAAACCTTTTAAACAAGGAAAGGCAAAACACAGCCGCAGCCAAGCGTGTCCAGGTTTGTTGCTAATAAATATCAATAATGTATGCATTATAATACCATTTTACATACATAATTTATTTTAGCTAATAATAGTTGCAAGAAAGTCATGTTTAGGCACAAATGGCACGGTCACAAGGGGTCACTTTGGTTGCGGTTCGACCGGAATGAGACTATAGTGACATTAACCAGTCTTAGAGATAGGAGGACCATTCCGATTTAAGCACCAACGGGCCGGCCCTCGCATAGAAGATAAACCTAAAATTACAATATCCATTCTGTAGTATTTCTTTGGTGAGTGCGAGACCGGAGACCTAATTATGCAGAAGCATTACACTATTCCACCATAGTATGGGTCACCATGCTTCATTCGCAACAAGGATAGTGACCGCTACTCTTAAATTCTATCTCATATTCTCGTTCAAGCAGAATAGTCATTTTGAACACATTAAATATATTAAAATACAAAGCCATGGCCCTACACAAATCCCATACCAAGCAGTTCTTTCAAGATTTTAAAGCAAGTGACTTTAACGAAATTCAACCTTCGCTGTCCTAATCTACGGCCTACTTTTCCCGTTTCAATAGGGGTGGGGGGGGGGCTTGTACTTATGACTTCATCAACAGCCTTCAACAGTCCACTGCTGGACATTGGTTTCTCCTTTGAAAGGAGGTTTTGGCCTACTATACTACGCTGGCAAGACGAGTTGGTAAAGGGTTTGTATCAAGTTTTCCTTCTCTTGGCAGTGATGTTAGCTGCTTATTTTGTTCCTTTAGTCGCCTCTTATGACACCCATGGAATGAATAGGGGTGGTGACACTTTGTATTCTTAATCCGTCACCACTAGGTGCTAAATGTGATTATTATGATTATTATTATTAATATACCATATTCAGCTTAGCTTTACGACAAGCGAGATATCGGACTAAAGATGTGGTTTTGCGTCTAAAGATAGCGAGAGTATTATGGAGAATGTTTAATAAGTAATAATCTTGTTTCAAGACGAAATTTTCCTTTTTAACTTGTTATTTATATACACACATTAAGTATGTTCTAAACTGGCCTGCGATTTAAAAACGCTTACCTCTTGAAAGGTATGTCTACTGCCATCTGTCGAATACGAATAGAACTAAACATCAATCTTAGGACCTCTTAAGATTGTTGCCATTTAAATTTCAACTTAACAGCTATAGAACATATATATCAAACTTAAATAATAAGATATTACATTAGTGATATACGTTTTATGTTGTTTACAAAGAAAAAAACAGAGTACCGTTTCAATTCAATCTCTCTTGAATGACCTTTGAGCACTCACAAAAAAAATTTAATAATATAATTTACCAACCGATACTTAAAATACCTACCCACAAACTAACTCTATAAATGAATACCTTATATTCTATTTATTTTTCTTTTATTTCTTCTAAAAAAACATACAATAATACATCTATTACTTTCTCCTTTATGAAATCGGTTAAAAAACATTAAAAGAGGCAAAATGCATAAATATCATTTTGTCACACCTGACATTAAAAATCTTGAATATAAACTTATTACCTACAGCCTGTTAACTACAAAACTTAAATCACAAATATTCAACTTTCCACTCACTCAAACCTATTCACATACAGCTGATACAGCTCTATTTTTAAAACGCGAAATGTCATAATTCAATATCAATATCAATTAAATTGCGGAAATGTGTACATTCGACTTATTTCCCTTCAATCCTGTCATCGCAAATTGTTTGTAGGAAAGGCTGTTATGAAACTATACGGTATCCATTAAAATTAGCTTTGGTTACGTTTAAATATACCACAAAACGATCAGTATTTATACCACAAATAGATTGAACAGCAGAACGGGTGAACTCTGTTGTAAAACAGGATAAGGTAAGTGGCATTTTTTTTAAATTTACCAAAATTTTCTCATTGCGCGATTGGAGTTCTTTTAATATAGAAAGGAAAGAAAATTAACGTACACGTTGTGAACGTTATATGTGTGTATTTTGTAATGTATTCGATAAAAATATTTATTTAATAAGTTGTATATAACATGAGTATACTTTGCATACAGTCCTTTTATTCAATAACTCAAAATAATGAAGCAATTATTGCATCCTGTTTACATTTTATATCGTTAGAATACAGATTATGTTTATAATAACATTTACATGTTGTATTTACTCGTAAGGTTGTCATATAAGAATTAAAGATTCAATATAATTACGAGTACACATTTAATTGTTAATATATTTTTATGTATTGATATTTATATTCTTATTTATCTCGAACAAATTGAAAACAAGTTACTACTAATAACAATTTATAAATACCGTACATAAATAAGCATTTAAGGATATTGTCTGGACTTTAAAAGAGACTCAAAAAAAAGTTTAACTTGCAAAAGTGTTCATATAACTTAATTGCAGAATAAATGATTTCATTTCATAAGCATGCTTGTGCATTTTAATAATGTACTTTGTAACAATTTATTTAGATCGAAATTTGCTGTACTTTAGTGATACAGTACCTGAAATGCTGTATCACTAAAGTACATTTTTTCAGTACGTCACGTGTCTCAATGTTTTTCTTTACTCTTAGAGAACACAGACATAAACACCCAAAAAAGAAGTGCCACTTACCTTATTTTTATGTTGAACAGTACACTGTCCCATCCCCATGTTCATAAATGCGTGGTTTTCTATAAATTCATTATAAGACTAGCAAGTTGATTTTACATGGCAAATTTATTTACATATTATTTTTACATTAAAATTAAATAAATTACTAAAAACTTTCAACAGGTTTTCGAGCTAGAAAACTTTGTTCCTGCAATAACTAAGTGCACCAAGGACCTTCAAGAAGTTTTTCGTAGTAGTTGAATCATACGGAAGAAATCAACTTAATCTAGGACTTTGAGCACTACGTGACTAAGAGAAAATCATCATCATCATCATCAACAGCCTTTAACAGTCCACTGCTCTCGGCCTCTCCTTAGAAAGGAGGTTTTGGCCTACTATACCACGCTGGCCAGACGTGTTGGTATAGGGTTGGTTTCAAGTTTTCCTTCTCTTTGCATTGATGATGTTGTCTTGCGTAGTTTATCCCTTAGTCGCCTTTTAAGATATCCGCGTGGGATGAACAGGGGTCGTGACACTCTGTATTCTTAATCCGTCACCACACGTTGTCATTTCTTGTCATTTCCAAATTCATTGATCCTTACTAATATTATTAACGCGAAAGTTTGTATGTATGTTTGTTGCCCTTTCAGGCAAAAACTACTGAAATAATTTGGACTGTACAGTAATATAGTTTATATATCAGAATAACGCAGCTACTTTTTACTGCAATAAATGAGATACACGGGGGCGGAGCCGCAGGCGAAAGTTAGTTTAGAAATAAATGTGACATTGTTTAATTTTCTAATTTTTCTATCCCCTTACTTGTTTGAGAATTCAGTCTCCTGATCTCACGTCAAATAAAAGAAGCAAATAGATAGAAAATAGCGCTTTTATTTTACACTAGCTGCGCCCCGCGGTGTGCTTAAAAATAAAATTGTGATAATATACGATATTCTGATATGTAAGCTATAATTATTGTGAAGTTTCATCAAAATCCATTCAGTAGTTTTTGCGTGAAAGAGCAACAAACACACATACTCACAAACTTTCGCGTTTATAATATTAAGTAGGATTACAAAGTTCAGCTTTAAAGATATTATTTTTCTACTAATTAATAACAATAGCTATAATAAAAAATGGAGGATGTTGTAAATCATACTATAAAATATGATTTAACTCAGGAATTATCTTCTAATGAAAGCATTCAGCTTGTATCAAACTACCTGTATTATCCAAACTGAATAGTATAAAGCGTTTTGATAGAACAGTATTTATTTAGCAACAGAGAAAAAGCTATAGAATAATCAACTGTTCTCTTATTAGAAAAGAGGTAAATATTGAAGACCGTAAACTTCCTCCCATTACAGTCATGAACAACATATATATTAACATATTAATAATTTCAAAGCAACACCAACACAGCCAACCATTTAAAAAGTCCATTGCTTTTATAAAAGCGGCATGATATCAACCGCAAAAACTATCTGGCACTGAATAGAAAAATACACGGCAAACAAAAATATTAAAAAAATTGTACACGCTCAAAAAGAGCGCAGATTGTCGCGGTTTTGAACCCGGTACCGTACGTTATTAATTCTTGGACAGCCGGCTCCGACGAACCGCAATGGACAATCAAAAAATAAAATAACTATCATTCATTTATGCACACATCACATTGGCAATTGTAGTTTCACTTTGTAAATTTATTCGTACATATATTTTGGTAAAGAACATTTATGTAATAATTACATATCTTATTTTAACATACTGCCTGTCTGCATGACTGCCTTGCTGGTCTAGTTGCTGCTACTGATCAAGGGGTCTCGGGTTATCGGTATCTCGATTCCCAGGCCGGATTAAATATTTGTGTGATCCACAAATATTTGTTTCGGAGTCTGGGTGTTTTCTATGTATAATAAGAATGTATTTACAAAAAAAAGTATGTTTATGTATTTATATTATATCAGTTGTTTGTACCCATAATATAAGCTCTGCTTAGTTTGGGACTAGATGATATTGTTGTGATGATGTCCGAAATATTTATTTATATTATTATATCTATTAGGTTAAATATTTGAAGACAGCGTTAGTTGCACAAACTTTTCAACATCTATACTTTTTTTTTATTTAATGGCTTGTCAAGGTGGCTCATTACTGGCTGAAAGAAAGTATAAGTAGTATCCAAGAGTGGAGGCCACTAAACTCTCTGCGAAGCTTTTTCACGCTCCGCTTAAAGAATCCGAAGATTAAAACAAAATATTAGCCAATCAAACATAAGAACAGAGGTGTCAACCATTGCATAATCGAAAACGTAAGCAACTTGGCAGCTGCTTAGCAGTGTGAAACCTATAATTTTAATATTCATATTTTATATTTTTAATAGATAGTAGAGCCACGCTGATTTCAGCACGAATAGGCCGGCTCGACCAGCGCAGTTCGAATCTTCCATAGAAGATCAATCTAAAATGACAGCATGTGAGACAGTGATGACAGTGAGTGTGAAACTGGAGGCCCAATCATTACATTTACATCAACATCATCAGCCCATTGCAGTCCGCTGCTGGACATAGGCCTCTCCCATTGCACACTACTTTGATCGATTTATCATTGATTACACTTATGTTAAACAGTAAAAAGGTCAAATGAAAACACTCACTCAATAGAATCAAACCAACACTGTTCGTAATGCGCGCTCCACTGATCCGTCGGTCATTCGAACGTGTTTTTTCACTGTTTTGTAAATAATTAAGCATGGACGGCATCGACCAAAAAATGTCAATTCCAGTTGCGTCCGATACTGAGTGGGATCAGATTGATTACATTCCCATATTAACTTTGGATCGGAACTTAATACCCAATTAGTCGATACGTTTCACTTTTAAAGTCAAGTTATATTTTAATATCATTTCATTTGTGTTCTCTCTCTCACTTCTACTTATTTTTCTTCTCTAACCAAAGTCATTCCTCGTGCTTTCGTGTTATATTGAGAGGGAATAGTGTTTTATTCGACACTAGCTCTGACCCGCGGGAATTGTTGCTTTTTGGTTTGGATATTGCTTACTATTCCAGTGATTAAAATTATTTTTTTCTAAGGTAATAAAAGCTTAATATCTTATTATAACATCAGCTATCTGATACTGAAATTATTATCAAAATTGGTTCATCCTTTCCAGAGATTATAAAGAATAAACACACAGATGTAAGTAGGTACCTAGTATACTTCTTAATGCATTTAGTGAAAAGCTAAGAAAAGGCACTAAAATTTTATTTATTTGTGTAGAGAAAAAACTGGTTCGATCGTCATGTTGCGATTGGCCTGCGCGAATACCTTCATCAAATTTAGCGTCTATAATCAGAGTTGCCACCCGTCCCGAATTTCCCGGGACAGTCCCGATTTTGATGATATCGTACCGCGTCCCGACGACCTGTTAATTTTGTAATGATTTTTCATAGATGTAACCGTAGGATGTAACAATCACTCAATTGAGTGATTGTTACATCTATGAAAAATCATACAATTCACCTTCTTCTTCTTCCTAAAAGAAACAAATCCAACATTCAGTAAAAATACGTTCAAAGAAACAGAATATGACATCAGTGGTTGCAATTTATAATAAATTAAATATTTTCTTAAAGTTTCAAATGATAACAACTTTGGAAATGACTTATTTGGTTTTAACAGTAATATTATTAAGTTTATAAAGTCAAAAGAAGAAGCAAAAGATAGGAGAGTGACTTTTGAATATATTAGATTAGACTGCAAGTTATTAACAAATGTTACTTAAACAAAATTTTAAGCAATGTGCTGAACGCTGGTACATTATCTGCCTAGACTAAACTAGAGCCTATAAAATTACCATTGAAATTTGATAAATTGTTGACAAGCGGCTAAATGCTAAGATAGTTTTAGTTTGCATTAGTCAATTTATATAATTATCTGTATAAAGTCAGGCGTACGGGGCCATGTTTTGGAATATAATTAATTCAAAGTCCGATTGGTAACTTATCTGACATTTTTATTTAGAACTAAAATTACTAGTTTATTGGACAATGAAGCACCTTATGGTTTTTTTTCGTGTGTGATTTCTGCAATTCTTTGGTAGTATCGTTATTTACGCAGTTCTTAAAAATGATAAGTAATATTTTGCTATATTTACTTACCAAAAAGTAGCAATATATAGGTATACTGACAAACTGTCAGTGGGTTTTAATGTGACCATGTGGGTCAGACAACAGCCGGACTGTCATTAGGCAATCTACCGAGTTAGGTATTGAAAAGGTGAAAATTTTACTAGAATTGCTTTATAGGAGTTTATATTTTTCTCACCGTATGTTAGTATCTATCGTCTACTACTACTGTCTATAACCATGGCATTGACCACAAAAGCCCTATAAAATTCGGAATAATTGCTTCAGAGGTCGAAGGTATATACTATGTAATTACAAAATTTGTTTTTTTCATGAAGATACTGGTTGTCAATAGTTTATTTTCTTTAACAAATATATTATTCTCAAAGCGACATCGGGAAACACTAAGCACCACAACGTTCCAAGTTCTTAACACAATTACGAGTAATTCTGTATAAAACGGGACTCGGTAAGTGCACTGATTATAATGAATAATTCAAACGGCGAATATTCTGTTCCGAGACCACTGTTACTTAAACAAGTACACTGCGTGGGCCTTATTCAAATTCAGGCTTATTAAACTTATCTTTACTTTTGAATCCATTAGACTGACTATCGCTAATTAATTCGTAATACAAATTAATGCCATAGTATTATACAGTAGCTTAAGTTTCTTTCTGAGTGTGTTGCGAAAGATTACCTACTCAATTTTAAAGTTGTTAAGAAGAATTTGAGTTTAACGCGGGAAACCCATCATCGGCAAATAAGGCCCGGCTCGACCTGAGCGATACCACAGCCTCAAGGAAAACTGATGCTAATGCTAAGTGGAAATACCTCATATATTTTAGCACGAGTAGCACGGAATTAGGAACAAACACACTTTAAATGGACACAATAAACACACAGACATCGGCCAAAAATTATAGATAGTGACGGTCTCCATTTAATGTATATTCGTTGCTAATGCGGGAGTTGTCTTCTTTTTTTAATCTGTTCTATAGAAATGAAGTAGTAGAGCCATGTTGTTTTTAACATGAATGAGCCGGCTCGACTGGAACGGTATTACCCTCTCTCAGAAGACCAACCTAAAATGACTGTATTTGTACTGACGAGTTTCGTTGATTAGTGCGAGATGGGAGGCCCAATGGTGCAGAAGAATCTCAATAGGCCGCCACAGTGTGGCCCACCATAGGTTATTGTCTGCATTCACATTCACACATTCAGCATCACATTCTGAATGCAGAGAGTCGTAGTAATCTACTACTCTTAGATTCTACTCATGCTTTCCATCATGTAGAGTGGAATTCCTTTGGCAGGCTCATTTGAAAAAAATGCTACTGTTTGGTACAGTAGATATTTTTTAGATTTTTTTTATGAGATTTGAAATACTACTTTGAACAACTCTGTGTGATGATTATCCACCAGGTAAAAAGATTTCTATCAACTATATCTGTATATTGTACGCCTTTTAAGTTTAAAAAAAGAATTATATAATTTAAATTGGACTGCATTTTTAACGATCAAAACTTAAGGAATATTTAATCTTTCATTAAACTTTAAATGAATTTGAAAATCATAATTTATTCTACTACTTTTAATTACTTGTCTTAACTTAGTGATATCAAGGAACTCTGATGTCAGGCAATGTGACTTTTACGTAGGCAGGACATGAATTCGAATATCAATTACAAGTTTATGTAATAATTGTTTGCCACATAGTATTCTTGTTAAAATCTATTGATCCTTTTGACTTCTACTACTTGAAGACATCTGATTTTTCTATGACTTCCTCGCTGACTAACGATTTACAGACACACGAGAACCCAACTGTTTGATTTCACAGCGAAAATAAGATTTCTTCAAATTAGCCGGTGTTTTGGCTGTGGCCGACTCCGGCCAATCTGTTTCCTCACTCACTATAATACACCACGGTCGGAGTAAGATCAACAGACAGACTGCAACTTTCAATCTCCAATATGTTATTATTCGTTCTTTGGCTCGATCCGAGAATCGAGACTTAGGCCTTTTGATCCGCAGTTGCATATGCTCTACCATCGAGACATACAGCATCAGAAGGTACAATATAATAATAGCGACCGGTTAACATGTTTCGACACAAGAAATTGCACGCTGAAACTATTATTCGACAATAAAAGAGTTTTTTTTAAAACCAAACACAGATAAAGCTAAACTGTGTGATTAATGAATATAAAATTTTCCCAAATAAATATGAAATTTTCCCATATTAAGAAATAACGTATGCGTTGCGTGAGAGACTTGAAGTATTTACATAAATAGATTTATTCGAAGGGTATAAATAATATTAAATCTGAACTTTAATATGAAAAGTAAAGTCCATTCGTTTGGATGGTACACCCGCACGCAATTCTGGCTGTATTTATTTAATTAATAAAATTAATTGAAATTTCAAGTATATAAGCGAATGGACTTTTACACCAGGACTTCACGTTGAAATAAATCCTGCTAGATCGTGTTTCATACGAACAAACATATTCGTATCAAATGTTAGATTACAGTGTCACGAGCTGGATATCTGTTTTAACATATCTATGTGTCTAGATGTACACAATATTAATTATACAGATTCTTTCTTTTTTTAAGAAGATGGTCTAAAAAAGTAGCTTATTTAACCCTTTGTGTCATCAGATTTCTGCCAGTGGAAGTTCCGTCAAAATCAGTCCAGCTGTTCCATGGATCACCTGGAACAAACAGACGTACAGACAGACAAAAATTTTAATATTGCTTTTTTTCATGCGAATTTAGTAAAAACCTATTAATTTGATATTACATACAGACGCTTAAATTTTATTTATTTGTATAGATGAATTATATTATAATAAATTAAAACTAAAATAACGTTTACTTTTCGTCACACGACTTCACTTTTTCAATTGCAATTTTAATTAAATCTTAGTTATGGTAATCTAACGATATGATAGATCATATAAACAGTTAAAATAAACTGTTTTAAGATTGCGTGCGACGCCCGAAGGAATACAGGTATTAGATTATGAGCAATATAAAAGAGTAATACGGTGAGTAATAACTATTACAAATATTCTTTAGTATTATCATAAGATAACACTAGATAATTCTGATCCATTCTGAAATTTCCTGCCAATACGAACATTGAGAAATGATGTTCCTTGTTGGTCTAATGTTCGAGATGTCTCGGGTTCGATTCCGGGGTCGTACCAAATGTTTGAATAATCTGTAAATGTTTGTTTCGGAGTTTGAATGTATTCTATGTGTAATATTTATGTATTTACAAAAAAAAATGTATGTATATCAGTTGTATACTTAGTACCCATAGTACAAGCTCTGATTAGTTTGGGTCTAGTCTTCTGTTAGATATAGGCCTCTCATTAAAGAAGGTTTCGGCTAACTATGGTGGGTGGCCTTCATTCAGCAGTCGACAGCAGTAGGCTGAAGTCTATCATATTAACCAGACGGGTTGGTATAGTGTTGGTGTCTAGTTTACCTTCTCTTTGCGATGCTGTTGTCACCTGATGGACTATCATCAACATATGGACTAACTAATATATCTCTTGTCGGTGTGATGATGGATTAAGAACATGGAGTATTAATACCACTATTTTACAGAGTGGTAGAGTAGGGTACAAACTACGTAGGACAACATCAGTGCAAAGAAGAGGCAAATCTTAAACAAAGCCTATATCAATCCGTATGTATGTATGTATACTCGTAGTAGGAAAAAACCTCTTGTCTGGACAGAGGCTTATGTTTTTTAATCTCTAAAGTCTGTTGAGGTATTTCAATGTTAATGTTTTAAGCCTGACACATTGACTCTACTCTGCCTGATGGAAAGCGTGAGTTGAATCCACGAGTGGTGGTCAAGATTCTCATTGTGAATGTAGAAAATGCAACATGGTGACCCACACTATGGCGGCTTAGTGAGATGGTTTAGCATCATTGGACCACCGGTCTTTCACTCACCAACGAAACACGACATCACGTATGTTCTCACTTTAAGTTGCTCTTCTGTGTGTGTGAGGGCAGCACCACCCTGGTTGAGCTGGCCCGTTCATGCTGAAATCAACGTAGCTCTACTACCTTTAAATAATATGGTAATAATATATGTATAGTATGTTGATAGTACCAGACGGGTTGGTATAGAGTTCGTTTCAAGTTTTTCTTCTCTTTGCATTTATGTTGTCTTGCGTAGTTTATCCCTTAGTCGCCTTTACGACACCTGCGGGATGAATAGGGGTGCATGGTGACACTCTGTATTCTTAATCCGTCACCACACGGACAGTAGTATAATATGTTCATTTCTTCATAATCACACGATAATATTTGTGTATTTTGTATACGATATACCTTTATCTATAAAACAGTGTATTACAGCTCAGCTTTTTTATTTAGAATGTGAAGAAATGCTTAAAAATAATCTAAAGGAATGAAATCATAATATGCACTCTCGACATAATATCTCATTAAAATGCTTTAAGTGCTATAGCTCCGGTTCTAAAAGCAATCATTTAAAATATAACTATCTAGCTCCGGCAAAAAAGCTAAATCGTGACTTATTCATACGTACCAACAAACGAGGTTGTTGCTGTCAAGCAAATCTGTCACTTATTGCGAGAGAGACAACCGCTTTCGTTACATTAACATTTTATTAACATTTCCCGTGCGTCATTAGGGTTGAAATTTGAATATCTGCAGATCGGAAATGCACAAATTAAGCGAGTGATCTGTTGCCAGTAATGAGCTGAAAGGTACGTAATGACGGGGACGGAGGACGGAACAAAACAACACTCTTGCTTACCTCAGCGGGTTAGTAACGAACGGATGACTTCTTGTGTGGAGTGGGCTTTGTCTCAATTTCTGTCAGTTGAAGTTAAATGTTTACTTTTAATATTTTGCATTAACGGTTAAAATTTCGCAAAAATAATGTACGAAATAATTGTTTCCCTTTAGAAGTTCTAAAAAAATCTACGATAGCATTATACTCGCACTTATCTTTTAGGATTATACTTTATAAATGTTCACGCTTGGTACGACATTTAGTCGTTTACACATGTTTCTCAAAATCGATGGCAAAAGTGCTTTACAGAGAGTGAATATACTGAATTCCAACACTACTCTAAAAGTGAAGAGAAGAGTGGCTCAAAGGGAAGACTGTAGTCTATTGGCAACGACACACTTACCTTATGAGTGCTAGAGTAAGCGACCGCTGTGTTTGAAGTCTTGGGTTCGATTTCCGGGTCGGATCAAGTTTTGTATGATCTGCAAATATTTGTTTCGGAGCTTGGGTGTTTCATCATCATCAGTATATCGCAGTCCACTGCTGGACATAGGCCTCTTCTATTGCACACCATTCTGATCGATTTTGATTTTGTCTGTTTACTATGTATATTCGGAATGTATCTACAAAAAAAAGTTAATAGGTATTCTAGTCTTTGTATTAGTTTTTTAATACCCATATTACCTACATGCTCTGCTTAGTTTGGTACTAGATGGCGTTGTGTGTCAGATTTCCGAAATATTTATTAGTTCTCAATAAGAAAAAAAAAACATATTTTTCCAAATTAGTAAAAGCCTTCTCCATTTAAGCTAAACCTCCAATACTCCTTATTAATAAGGAACGGTAGCTCTCTGCTGCACACAGACAGACGGACACACGGACACAGCGAGCGACATTTGTAATGATACTAAATAGTTGCGCGCGGTAGGTGCCCCGCAAACGAGTAATGCGTTCTCTACTTGAGGTAAAGGATGACGATATGCACGGATGAGTAATTAATGATAATAACTTGTCACAACTCACAATCACAATCGGTCGTCTGATACTGATCGACTGATCTGTGAACGTGCTTATACATTAATGGATTATAATAAACCCATACTTCATCATCATCATCAACAGCCTTTAACAGTCCACTGCTGGACATAGGCCTCTCCTTAGAAAGGAGGTTTTGGCCTACTATACCACGCTGGCCAGACCGGTTTGTAAAGGGTTTATTTCAAGTTTTCCTTCTCTTGGCAGTGATGTTAGTTGCTTATTTTGTTCCTTTAGTCGCCTCTTACGACACCCATGGAATGAATAAGGGTTGTGACACTTTGTGTTCTTAATCCGTCACCCCACGGACTAATTTTATTGAAATTTTACATGGAGATACAATTTGATTCCTGAGACAATCAGAGACCTGAAACAAATATACAAGAAACGGACACAAAGAATACCCAGACTCAGAATAACAAAACATGTATCACACAAAGTGAATACAGAATAGAAGATAGAGAAGAGAATGAATGAGAAATAGAATAGAAAACGAAAAACGTTTGCAACTTGGCTACGGGCATGGCTGATAATCTTCTCCTATATTTCGGTGTAGAATAAATTGAGAATACGAAGACTTACTCATAGGTATCATAAGGAGAAGTTTATGTCTACCAGGAGACTTTTAAAGGTTGTTAATGATTGTGTTGACGATCTTCTTTTGTTTAAGGAAACTTTTTGTTGTTTAAATCTGTGCATTTTTAAACATCGTAAAGTAATTTGACAAAACTCAATTTCTGAATAGAGACCAGCTCTCTCCCAATGCCAAATTTCATAGAAATCGGTACGGCGGTTTAGCTTGAAAGCGTAACAGATAAACAGACAGCGTTACTATCGGATTCATAATGTTAGTTTAGAAGTATGAATAAATTTTACAGTAATAAGTAATTTCGTCCCCCCCCCCTCCCCTCTCTCTAAAAGCCAAACAAACGGCTAGCTCAAAAAAGTCATGATCGTAAGTACATATATTGAACTTTCTATAAAGGAACTATAAAGTAGGAAAACTATAGCGGTTTTCATAACTTTTTTATTACAGGAGTTATAGGGGCCTAACTTGTATCATGCACTTACTTCGAAAATTTCGTACAAAAATAAAGAAATAATAAATAAACTTAACAATACCTACCATTATGGGTAACTACGGAACCCTATTCTATGCGTAGCCTGACACGCACTTGACCAATTTTCAAAAATTACGTTGGTAACGTAAAAGTGTATATTTGTAAGAGTGATCCCGTCACATAGTGCGGTCCAGTCAATAAGTCAGAAGCACCTATCTGCGTAATGTCTCGACGAACATTTACATATTTTAATGAGCAGCGAAGGCCTATCTACTGCAGTCCCATGTATAAGTACAGTTCGGTAGCCTAGACGCAGTCGGAGCAGCCTAGATCAGTGCTCTCACTAGCTTTTGTAGTTTGATGGATGTTAGATTCGCTGTTTACTGAGCTTTTAATTTAAACAAATTATAAAAGTGTTTATTAATTATAAAAGATAGTAAATCCACGCTGATTTCAGCACGAATATCTCGGCTCGACCAGGACAGTAGCCCTCAGTAGAGGGTAGTAACCCTCACACAGAAGACCAACCTAATAATGACAATATTCTTGCTGTCGTATTTCGTTCGTGAGTGTGAGATCGGAGGCCCAATTATTCTGCATCATTCACCCGGCCTCAGGAGGCAGAATGATGCAGAATTATCTATCCAGACCGCCCTGGTACTAGTATGCTGCATTGCCTATCCTCACAATGAGGATGGTGGTCATCATTACTCCTGGATTCTACTCATGCATTCCATCAGGCAGAGTAGGCTTTTTTAGGCTGAAATATAAATAATAATAATAATAGCTGTTTTTACCGACTATACTGAACCGTCTCCTTATTACAAGCCTCCTAATGCAGGTAGCTCTAAATTTACAAGAAAAATCTTAGCACTTAGACGTCCCCTAAAGGTTTTTGAAAATTAAAATTTCACTAACACTTACCTAACTCTCTCTAAGTGAACCCTGAAATTTAAGGGTCGTCGGTGAAAACGGTCATAAATCTCACTATTACGAACTAAACGGTTTCACGGCTCGTTTTTGGTGAGAGTCGCCAAAGTATGGAACGACCTGCCTGGGTCTATTTTTCCTTATGAGATGAACTCTGGAGCCTTTAAGAGTAGAGTGAACAGGTTTCTTTTGGATGGGCGTGTACCATCTTCGTCTTCATCTACACTTTCCATCAGGTGAAATGGAAGACAAACGCCTATTCCATTACAACAATAAAAAATAAAAAATAAATATATTTAATACCAAAAAGGAACAAAATAATGTTCATTGCTTTTCAAGGAAGTAGAGCCACGCTGATTTTAGTACGCATAGGCTGGCTCAACCGCGGCGGTACTACCCTCGCATAGAAGACTAACCTAAAAATGACAGCATTCGTTCTGTTGCATTCTGTGCATTTACAATAAGGATGGTGTCCACCACTCTTTGATTCTTATCATGCTTTGAATCAGGCAGAGTTGCTACTCTGCAAAGTTGCGCTTTGGCAGGCTCATAAGAAAACAAAAAATAATAAATAATTGGGTCAAGGCATAACTCTACTACCATTGGCAGAGTCTCCTATCAGGAGCATGTTAGCACTTGTAACTTTTTATTACACGTATGAAAAACTAACTGACCCTTGTCTCTGCGATTCGTAAGTACGCATTTACTTTAATTACAAAACCACCATTGTTGAATGTAACACCAAACAAGTAATAAGGTTACATAGAAAAATCGAATTCAATTAATAAGACACGGAGAACAAGTGGATGTAAAACACTGCAGGTTTAGTTCGTGTGCGCCGTAGACTTGTACATATTCATCGAGAGCATTGGCCCTTATTCTAATTATTTCAAAGCCCTAATTGCCGGTAAATGTTGAGTTTATGTAGACCATAGATTTTTCAGCCACCTACGATAAAGTTCTATGTCCTAACTACAAATACTTAACGGTTAAACCGATGCTAATATGTGTTTGGTTGTTAATTTTGTCTGTATTTTCCGTATGTCATATATTTTAATAAAGAAAATATGGTTCTAACATTTTTTTCAGCCAAATCAAGGTAAAACTACAATGTCTATTAATTTAACTGCGTATGTACAGTCAGGTTTTGATGTTGATTTTTTCACATAAAGATCACAAGATATTTAATGAAAAGCGTCGCAACTGAAGATTTCTAGCACTTACAAAACAATTTTAGTAAAGATTGATTTCAACAGAGAGAGGTTCTTACAATTTTTTACAGTTTAGACAGTAACTTCATGCGACTCAATCAAATCAACCTCCAAAGAGTGACATTAACAACAGTTTGTGTGTTTTACTCACATAATTTGTTTGTCTCTTATCTTTGGAGTGAAAAGGTGCTGTATTGTCTGCACTGTGAGTGCACACAATACAGCATGGTGACTCATACCATGGCGGCTTTAAGAGATGTTTCTGCATCATTCTCCCAGCCTCCGGAGGTCGGAAGAATGATGCAGAACGATTGAGCCTCCGGTCTCACACTCGCCAACAAAAAAAGACAGCACGAATTCTGTCATTTTGGGTTGGTATTCTGTGTGAAGGTAGTACTGGCCCGGTCGAGTTGGCCAATTCGTGCAGAAATTAGCGTAGCTCTAGTACCTATGTCTAGAAGTTGATTATTAAAAGCTGTCGACGCGAAATGATAAGTCAATTTTGATCATTGAATTAATTTCTATATCTGTATACATTCAACAAAAAAAAAAGCTAAATTCATGTAACGATTCAGTGAAATTCTCGTTAAAAAAATAATTTCATCATTGTTGCTACAATTGGACATCGCGAGCTCAGCAACACATAATTCATTTATACCTGTACCTAACCGATATATATGCTTACCCTACATGAAATTCATTAACAAAGCCACCTAATAACTTCCCCCACCGGCGAGGGAGGTCAACAGTGTAGGGGTGGGGTGGTTGACAAACAGCACCCTGTAATGTGCTACTGTTGAATTGCAAAAATCTCATTATGCTCTAACTGTCGTTATAGGAGTAATTAACTACCATGAACAGTAAATTCAATGGAGTCGACATGGTATTAGGATTATTTCATAGATCTGCCTATGGTATATCTGTTCTGAATTGTTATATTAATATGTAGCAGTGTTATATTAATATGAATTCTTGTAATTAATATAATTCATTGCGAGACATTCAGAATTTTGTGAGGATTTTAACGGCATCCCATAGTAATAGGTATACATCAAAGTATATATATAAATTTAACCGTTTAAGTGAAGAAAATATTTATAGAGTTTATTTTGTGTATGTAGGTATTGTTAATAATGTTTTATAGATAATTGTATATGTTCTGTTCTATTCTGAATGTTCAAAAAATATATGAACAATACTGGGTTGAAAAAAATTGCATTTCTCATGGAAAATTTGTATCTTAAATCTCACACACAGATGAATACAAATCAATATATTTTGTAAAAGTGCACTGCACCTACATTTCCATCGATAAGAGCCACCAAATAAAGTTGATTACAGAGTCACGATGATAAACCTTGTCAGTTGAATTCATTTTTCTCAGGACCAGGACATAGACGTTTGGAGCCTTTCCGAGTGCAATAAGGGAAAAGTTTATCATCATTATAACAACTATCATGAGTAAGCTTTTGTTACTACTGTTATTTAAGGCAAGTCATAGACGCGAGATACTCACATTATGTATTCTAAGTGTGTCTTCTCGAGTTAATACAAGACTCTCGATTCTGAACTTAAGTTTATTAAAATGACAAGTCTTTTAACCCTGTCAGTGACATAGGCCGTACGTTAACTACCTTTTTAATTCATCTGAGGTGACTATCAAAATTAACTTTAGGTAAAAGTTAATATTGTTATTATAAGGTAGGTTTCTTACAATTTTTGTGAAAGAGGAGTTTTCACGGAATTCAAGAGAAACACTGGCGTTTTTTATAAAATCGAAGTTGAACAAAAGGTAAAAATATAACAATTTACAAGTTTAGTATTGAAGAGTTCTCACACTCGTAACTTCAACTGACTTAACAAATTTTTCTATCCATATCGTAATTTATTTTCTATCCAAGTTCTGATGCTCTCATTACATACAGCTCTCTGAGTGATGTAATTAAATACAAATATATAAGATTAATAACATTTCGGATATCTGACATACGACGCCATTGAGGTAATGGGGTAAAATGCGCGTACTTTAAAATATAGTTTCCAAGTCATTTTCCACGAGCAATCAACGTACGATACGAGCAATACCCAAAATAATAACTGCAATACAGTTTATTTGATTGTCTACTCCACATATTTTCTAATCCTATGGTAATTGTGTTTCGTTATAACGAGTTTTTTGGCGAGCGCCAACGCGACCCGCGGCAGACCTGTGTTTTGCTTTGCTCATTTCACTCGCCATAAGATCGCTGTATGATATACTGTTTGTAGTACCTAACTAGGGACCTATTAATGCATAATTTAATTACACATATTCTACATGGAGTATGTAGTAACTTCGTATACTCATTATTCGTATCTTATATTATTCTTCGTATCATATATTAAAGGATTTCAAGGATTGTAAATTTATGTTTGTGTAAGTTTATGAGAGTTGAGAAGTATAGGCAGTAGAGCCACGCTGATTTCAGCACAAACGGGCTGGCTCGAGAAGGGGGTATACTACCCTCGCACAGACAACCAACTGTCTTGATGCAGAAGCTTCTCACTAAACCGACTGAGTGTGGGTTACCGTATTATGTTATTAGGATGGTAGATCAAAGTATTGGATATGCTATAGATTTGCTTTGCATCAGTCAGAGTAGAGTGACTTTGGCAGCTCAGTTAGCGACTATTTTTTTCTTCTGTAGCAGGGTACTAAGAATAATGAACACAACTTCATTATGATTCGGTTAACTTGTCCACTAGTGCTGTCACTCTATATCAATATAAACTAGATGTCGTTTAGGTAATATAGGTAAGTGGAGTAGGGTAAGGTTAGTATAAACAAGTTTAATCTTTTCACAATACATTTAATCAAAAGTTAAATCAATCAAATCATCCATACTTTCATCTTTATTTATTAAATCTACTTTCTCCTGAATGTCTTCTTTCATTGTCACATCACGAATGCTTGAATCAATTTGTTTCGAAATTTGAATCTCACTCTCTTTCTGATTCGAAGTTTGAATTTCAGTTTCTTTCGCTTTTAGTGTAGGTGTCTCTGGTTGTCGTACTGCTGCTGTGATCGTCTTTCGTTTCTTTTCTTTAGTGACGGCGACAGTCGGGGCTAAAGTATTCAAATGACTTTTCTGTGAAACAAAATACCTTACGATTATCTATTAGCTTAAAATTATTTTAATCGTCTAAGTGTTTTTGATACAATATAATTAGCACATTGGAATTATAACCTGGAATTAGAATCTTGACCTGTCACAAGCGATGTATTGCATCCTAAGTGAATAAAGAATTTTGAATTTTGAATTTTAACCGTTTTGCATCCGCGTAGTCTCTCCTTTATAAATATTTTGGAGTACGTCCTAAAATGTACCTACTGGCTGATATCTTATCCATGATTATTTAATTTATTTTTATTAAGATCACTTTGGTAGGCTTAAATATGAAAATAAGATACATATTAGCTTTTGTCCGCAGTTTCGCCCGCAGTAAAGCAGTGTCAAATATCGCAGTAATCATATTTCGGATTAATTTATGGCATAAGACACGAACAAATAATGTGACTTTATATTGGTAAAATAGTTTTCAAAATCAGTTCAGTAGATCTAAAGATTACTCTCTAAGACTATAGAAACTCACAACTATACCTCTTTATAATATTAGATAAATAGTATAGATATTAGTTGAATTAACACAAAATGAGGGTCAGCAGATTATCGTTGTTGTAACAAAGTATGCATCATCGTCCATTAGTTCGTCACACGCATGATGCAATAAAACAAGGTATGGCACTCCGAGACACGGTGATGACGTAGGTGACAATTAATTTAGGTGGTTAATCATCATCTGCCTGCCCTTTTTATTTGGGATCGGCGCAGTATGTTTTATCCTTTCATTCCACTCTATCACTCGTCATTTCACTGTTAACTGCCTTCCTATTCATATCTTCTTTCACACAATCCATCCACCTTTTCTTTGGTCTTCCTCTTGCCATGTAGCCTTCAATTTCCATACCCAAAATTTTCTTTGACATATTTTCCTCATCTCTCCGTATCATTATCATCATCATCATCATCAACAGCCTTTAACAGTCCACAAAAGGAGGGATTGGCCTACTATACCACGCTGGCCAGACGGGTTGGTATAGGCTTGGTTTCAAGTTTTCCTTCTCTTTGCATTGATGTTGTCTTGCGTAGTTTATCCCTTAGTCCCTCCGTATAACATGTCCATATCTGGATAACCTATTACTTCTTAACTTTACATCCAGTGGCGTTACTTAATGTTGGTGGTAATAAGTGATAATTTTTTGCCAAAATCATAAAGTTTTAGTAGAGTTTGAGAGCCTTTGATAGATGAGCAGACGTGTCTTGTGTCACCTACGTCATCACCGTGTCTCGGAGTGCCATAACTTGTTTTATTGTATGGTCAAACGTACGTTATGTAATTTGGAGTCAATTGAGCATATCATTTGGATGCGAAAACATCAATTGCATAAATAAACGGCTCCATCACACCGCTATTTAAAGATTCAACGTCGAATTTAAATATAAAATCGTTGTTAATATAAGTGGATTCCGATTCATGGGATTTGTGCGATGGCTTTTTAGTGATTTATAAGTGGGACGTTGGGAATAATGAGGTGTGGAATCGAGGGATGTTGTGATTGAAAGTGTGATTTTTTAATTTATAAAATATGTTCGTCTACGTGTTATTCTGATGTATAACATTGATTGCCTTTTCACCCCCTTAAGGGTCTGGCCAGTGTGGTACCGTAGAACTAAATCTATTTTCTAAGGAGATATACTTTATCATCATTAGTCTATCGTAGTCCACAGCTGGACATATATCTTTTCTATTGCACACCACCAGAAAAAAGAATAAGGGAATATAATCAACATAAAGTGACACACAAACATATTTACACTTAAACGCTAAAACGTCATCTATTCCCAAACTAAGCTGAGCTTCTATCATGCGTACTAGACAACTGATACAAATACATAAGCATAAGTAGGTATGCTTTTTCTTTAAAACTTACATATAAAAAAACTTTAATTAAATAAACTTTATTTCATTAATTAAACATAACTTAAATTTACATAGAAAACACCCAGATTCCGAGACAAATATTTGCAGATCACACAAACATTTGATCCATCCCGGGAATCGAACCCGAGACCTCAAGTACAGAGTCGCATACGCTACCACTGCGTCATCGAGGCAGTCGAATTATGCTATACATAGTTCTTCAACTTGGAGCATTTGGAGGCCTATCAAAATGAGTGTGTTGAACAGATTCATATGCATACTTACTTAATATTATAAATTTGTAATTAACTGTCTGGCTGTCTGTTAGGTTTTCAAGGCTAAACCGCTGAACTGGTTTCAATCAAATTTGGTATTGAGATAGTTTTATTTGTAAGGAAGGTTGCAGGCTACTCTTTACCACGTTATGTCGATAACCCACGTACACGCGGGTGAAGCCGCTGGCAAAAACAGAATGACTTACCAAAGAAGGACATCGCCTCACAAGGAGTTTCACATCTTCAGTGTTAATCGTCGACCTCTTTGCGTGCCTGTGAGGCAACGAAATACATTATTATTTTTAAATTATCCAAACATAATAACTTATGTATTGACTCCTAAAACAAACAATGAAGTCATATACAAACTTTGCAAAAGCTTCCAGGTCTATTCCATATACAGATAGTTTCTTAAACACAAGTTCTGCAACAATTTCCATTGCAGGTTTTGAAATTTCCAAACCAAGAAAATGGCACGTTTCTTTACTGATAGCCTGAACGTCGCGATGCAAAGCAGCGCGAATTTTCTGAAAATTAATAACCTGTTTAATCGCCATCTATACTGCACTACTATCATTAATATAAAATAAGCGGACTTCATAAAAGTTCCGACATGATTCCGTTAGATGTCACTACAAGTTTATTTCAAGAACGAAATGTCAGACTCAGTATCAGTACAGTACATGGATGATAATAATAACAACAATAGGTTTTCGAATTATTATTAATTATCAATAATAAATATGGAAAGTAAATCTATAATACTGAAATTCCTTGTAGAAGATATTGTCATTACAATATTTACCTGAGTTGATGACAACTGTTCAAAGGATGTCATTCTGCTGCAAAGTAAACACCAGATTCTAGGGTTCGATTACCTATATAAGTTTCATAGGCACTATTCATACCACACTTGAATTAATTTTAACAGTATATTATTTCAAAAAAGGATATTTCACTAATTAATTGCAAGTTTCGTTTAGATGTAACCTCAAAGCGTAAACAAAACAAATCCTTTTTTTGGCGGTTAGTTAGTGTAGTGTACCTGTTTATGAAAATCTACCATTTTTTTAAATAGTAGTTTTTTTTCTAAACTGAGTTTACCTGTTAGATAATTACTTGAATTTACGTGACTAAATAAAACAATACACTAAATAATAATTCTTTTATCGACAACATTTTTAAAGTTTTCAATGGTAAAACATTGTTTTGAAGAATTATCGTTTATTTTGTTTGTTTTCTATTCCAGCTTCAAATAACATTAGTGTCAACGGAGCTGGCTGTAATTATTCTAAGTGGCTGGTCTTAAACATGCTTAAACAATGATAAGCTTAATTGTATTTTAACAGCTTCCATCAGTATGTAAGTAATTGTCTAATTAATTTCAAGCGGGATTTAAACATAACGAATTTAAAACATATCTGATTTAAAATAAAGTTCTAATTGCTTTTTCAAAAGCTGTAAAATAGTTTAAATTTCAAGCCAAAGACTTACAGCCTGCCCATTGTTATAAGATAATACCCACTTGTTTTAATAATGTATTAAAGGCCTTTATTGCTTCTATATGCGTGTCAAAGAATTTGATGACCACGACACGAATTTCACTTGTAGGTATTTACGTCAACTACGACGCGTCGTGAGCTGTTTATTTTTTAATGTGTTTTGTCGGTCTTTGAGTGTGGCACACAAACTATGGTGTATTCCCAGGACCGTCTTTACCAATAGTGCAGGGTGTGAGGTTACATCGGCGCAGCGCTGTTTAGGGGCACCGCCGCGCGCCTGATGCGGGACTTTTCAAAAACCTGCCTGCTAATTCAAGGGCGCTAGAGTAAGCTAGATATAGTAGATATGCATGTATTATGTGTACAGAGCGTCACCACTCCTATTCATCCCGTCGTATTATGTAATTAAGCAAGCACACTACGCTAGTCTACAGCCCTTTATTATGAAGTAAAACTTGACAAAAACCTTATAAAACCAGAGAGGTATGATAATGCTTCCTTATAGCTATGTCCAGCAGTGGACTGTTAAGGACTGAAAGGATGATACATATAATAATTAACGAGATTTTTATACTATATAATGGTCTTATGTAGGAAAGAGAGGCTTATGCCTATTAGTGGATGATGATGAATTGTTCATATACTACGATGAAACAGATTAACCTCTAGCCAATAAAAAGTAGTAAATAGATATATTCATTACTATATACTATAAAGTCCTCCGCGTCTGTCTGTTCGCGATAAATTCAAAAACCACTACACCGATTAAAATTTGTAGTCAGATAGTCTAAAGCCCGATTTCCACCGCAAGCGGAACGGACCCATTAATGACTCCTTTTACCTAGCAATACAAAACTGCATACATGTGTTTCCACCAGCAAAGAGTTGACAACGAGGTCGAAAAGAGTAAAAATGAGCTGCGGAGTCATTAATGAGTCCTTTCAACTCGCAATTGAGTTTTAGTAGTGTTTCCACCGAAAAAGAGTTGAGCGGAGCGGACCGAGTAAAATGTGTCCGCTGTCTCGCCAACTAGTTTCAATTTGGAACGGACGCGCTCAACGCTACTGTTTCCACCAACCCCTGCGCTCCTTTCCCTGACTCTCCCGCTGTCGCCTGGGCCAATAGGTACATTGTTGACATTGTTTGTGATATTAATTTGATTTAGATTTATAGCTGTACGACAATACCCATGTTTATGGGACTTTCTCGAATGTGCCGACATAACCAAAATCTTCGTTTTGCACGTTTTTTTCTGAGCTTGAGATATAATAACATATTCTTTTTCTTTGGGTATACATAGTCACTGTCCTCACTTGATTCCGTATCACTCGATAACATAGCGAATTCACTCAACAAAACACTACCGCACGTAACCAGTTCAAAACTCCAACTGAACTCGCTCTCGGTGGAAATTGATATTCATTTCTCATTTTCCGTTCGTCTCGCTCCGCCGAGTCCGCTCTGTCATTATCCGCTCGCAGTGGCAAAACTCTTTGTTGGTGGAAATGCAAACCTATTTTGTTTAAGAAGGTTCCTCTTACCATTTCTCGCTTAATACCCTTTCGCGGTGGAAACCGGGATTAAAGCTTGAGAAAGGACATAGGCGAAAGCTAGTTCGACTGCCTCGTTGGTCTGGTGGTTAGCGTATGCGGCTGCTGATCAAGAGGTCTCGGGTTCGATTCCCGGGTCGGACCAAATACCTATTATTTGTGTGATTCACAAATATTTGTTTCGGAGTCTGGGTGTTTTCTATTATTAATATGTATGTATTTACAAAAAAAGTATGTTTATGTATTTATATCAGTTGTCTAGTACCCATAACACAAGCTCTGCTTAGCACTAGATGATGTTGTGTTTCAGATGTCCAAAATATTTATTTATTTATAAAAATATTTATTTATTTAGTATTGATTAATTTAAAAAAGTATCTTAACTAAATCAAATAATGCATTAAGAATAAAAATGACAAATAACCAGAACCAGAGGTTTTTTAGAATACTTTATACTACTACTTGGGGCTTACATAAAGTTTTCTTCCATATCGCCCACGTTCTTTGGATTCTACTCATGCTTTCCATCAGGCATTTTGGCCATTTAACAAAACATTCCACAATACTGCGCAGTAAGAAGCCGCGAATTGACCGCTTCATTGTGGCTTGCATGCAGCTTTGAATGTCCCATAACCGTATTAATTTTCACATGCAAAAAGTTTGTATTTAGGATATATCAATAAAACACCATTTGATTTTAAACATATTTATAGTGAGCATTCTGTACAAAACAAGTTAACATCCCTGGTTAATAAGAAAATAATTGAACAGCAACCTGCACTTGCAGTTTGCACACTAAATTGTTTTCAGTTAGGAATTCTGATTTCATATTATTCAATAATAAAATCAGTACCTAGATTTAATTTGCAAACATTTTAGGTTAGGATCCTTGAGACAATTTATAAATAAAGAAAATATGTAAGGTTAGTATTACGAACAAATAAGTTTTTATATATATTCTTGAATAAACTTATTTCATAGAAAGACTGACAAAGTTCAAGTGTCTCAGAAATCGTGCATTACACTAATTATAATAATTGCCATTATTAAAAAATAAATTAAAATAGGTACTTATTGTGGTTCAGGAAAAAGGCATATTAAATTTGATAGTATGTAATATATTCTATGTATTTAACTTTTGCTTACGTCAAATACCAAGACAATGTAAAAAAATTAATACAAACATATTGCTTATTAACATTTTTTAGCAACGATAACAACTTTTGAGTACCAGAAAAATAGTTTACGAAGTAAAAAAAAATTGATGGCAGCACCTAGTAATTCACGTGGTGTGGCCACAAAAAAAAATGTAATTTGATAATGGCGCGAAAACAAGTCACAAAGAACCATGTGTAATATTATTTTAAAATTAACTAAATCTCTTATAATGGCTTAAATTACAAAGTAATTTAGACTTTAACAGTACACCGCACAAGATCTATTTTTTCTAATCTGGGCTACAGTTCTATTTGCCATACGAACATATTGGCAATCTTTACAGGACTCCTAAAAAGTTCGACAACAGTCCTTCTACCTAACATCGAGGTGAAGTGTCGAAGTACAGGAGCCGTGTCTTAGTAGATTTAATGACTTCTACCTAGTTTCGGAAAAATGTTTTGAGGAAAACGAACTTTCGCCTCTATGCCAATTATGTATACCTACATTTAAGTATATATAAATATATATATATATATTTAGATTAAGTATGTAAGTGATTACTATTGTTCAACAATAAATGTTTCTCAAAAGTTGATACGTACGTATTTCGGCTATTTTTCAGATACTCAAAATATTTTAAGTATTACATATTTATTCTTATTCGTTTCGCAAAAATATATATTTTATAATTATTTTCTTGTGTACGTTATTACAGTTAGACTTTCTTCACTATTTGGACAACGTCCTCGTCAGCCAACACGTGTTCGATACCAACCTTCTGTGGTTGATGTTTCACAGATGAACCCCACACTAGAGCGCTGTAAACAAAAAAAGACAAATTAGTAACAAATAAAAAGAAGTAGATAGTTTAAAAGTTTTTAATCTATGCATCAATTTTATGTGAAATGAAGAAGGTATTAATTACCCCTGTCTGCATACTGTTTATTTTATGTAAATTATTTAATGTAGGTATTATGCAGGCACCACACTTCGTTATGCGCTATTGGTTATGTGTCTACGCCCTACGCCGTATTCGCCCAAATATTAGTTATGCGCGCAAACAACAAACATGCCATCCACACTTCGAACTGGTATGCCAAATAAGCATCAAATAAGGCAAATATGTGTGTTGTAGAGATGTGTCATTGTCATTTTTATGGTGAACGAAACGAATATACTCCACACTTCGCCGTATGCGCGCGAATAACCCGCATAACGAATAGCGCATAGCGAAGTGTAGTGCCTGTTTAATACGCAGTTTAGCGCAGAGTTGCCTTTGTAGGATTACAAAGTCAGCTCTGCACTGGAAATTATTTACTCAGAACGATAATAATTTGTAATTTATTTGTATTTCGATGAGAACTGTAAATACGTTATTTGTAATTTTATATCCAGCTAATCTCTGTAACGACTGTATCGATTTTGACGGGACTTTTACTGGATGAGTGATGATATAAGGAGTAATTTAAGCTTTTTTTATGCTAACTTTGCCCTCTGGAGTTACCTGTACCTGGACTCTGAAGTTACCTTTGTTCTGTGGCGTCATATACGGTTCAAGTCAAGGGCATTGACACTGAAGTGATATTTTATTAATACGTAATTACGTTGTGAACATGTTGAATCATGTGTTATGAACAAATATTTGGTTGTTTACGGGATAATATTAACATGTAATATTTTTTTGTTTTAATTACATAGATGTGTTCAGTATCGAAAGCTGAATACAACATGTTTTTTTTCTAGACATTAAAATTTAGTCGTGTATAGTAAAGCTAATAAAAAAATCTGCAGGGGGCCCGGGTAACACCTATATAAGAACCCTCACTATTCAACCACGTTTCGTTTATTGAAAACCTTATCAAAATTGGACTAGCAGTTTAATCCACTGCAGATGGTGATTTATCACCGAAACACCTATCAAAGGAGATGTACCAATCAAACTCATACCCATCACTGAAAACCGCTTCAAGATCGGACTAGAAATGGTTTCAGAAATAAACGGCAACGTTAGTTTGCACAAACATTCTCTCACCGCAAATGCATATTTAAAAATTTCAATATAGTTTTTTTATTGCTTGGCTGCATAATTGACTCCACTCAGCCTGATGGAAAGCATGATTAGTCGAAGAGTAGTTTCAAATATAATCCCTACTTCTTCTTCTTCCTACCTTTTTTTAGGGTTCCGTAGCCAAATTGCTAAAAACGGAACCCTTATAGATTCGTCATGTCTGTCTGTCTGTCCGTATGTCACAGCCACTTTTTTCCGAAACTATAAGAACTACACTGTTGAAACGTGGTACGTAGACGTATTCTGTAAACCGCATTAAGATTTTCATACAAAAATTGAAAAAAATTGGGGGTAACACTTGGAACTAAAACTAAAAATATTTTTTTTTTATCAAACCTATACGTGTGGGGTAACTAACCTAACCTATCTATGGATAGGTCTTCAAAAATGATATTAAGGTTTCTAACATCATTTTTTTCTAAACTGAATAGTTTGCGCAAGAGACACTTCCAAAGCTGTAAAATATGTTGGCCTGTAACTTCTAAAATAAGTGATAAAACTAAAAAAAAAATTATGTACATTACCATGCAAACTTCCACCGAAAATTGGTTTGAACGAGATCTAGTAAGTATTTTTTTTAATACGTCATAAATCGTAAACCGCAATTTTACTTTCATGCAATCAATACACTATTATTAAAACATCGATCGTTTTTTTCTCAAGATATTAATACCCTTACATACACAAACAAATTTCACCTATCCATTTTTTTCTAAACTGAATAGTTTGCGCAAGAGACACTTCCAAAGCTGTAAAATATGTTGGCCTGTAACTTCTAAAATAAGTGATAAAACTAAAAAAAAAATTATGTACATTACCATGCAAACTTCCACCGAAAATTGGTTTGAACGAGATCTAGTAAGTATTTTTTTTAATACGTCATAAATCGTAAACCGCAATTTTACTTTCATGCAATCAATACACTATTATTAAAACATCGATCGTTTTTTTCTCAAGATATTAATACCCTTACATACACAAACAAATTTCACCTATCCATTTTTTTCTAAACTGAATAGTTTGCGCAAGAGACACTTCCAAAGCTGTAAAATATGTTGGCCTGTAACTTCTAAAATAAGTGATAAAACTAAAAAAAAAATTATGTACATTACCATGCAAACTTCCACCGAAAATTGGTTTGAACGAGATCTAGTAAGTATTTTTTTTAATACGTCATAAATCGTAAACCGCAATTTTACTTTCATGCAATCAATACACTATTATTAAAACATCGATCGTTTTTTTCTCAAGATATTAATACCCTTACATACACAAACAAATTTCACCTATCCATTTTTTTCTAAACTGAATAGTTTGCGCAAGAGACACTTCCAAAGCTGTAAAATATGTTGGCCTGTAACTTCTAAAATAAGTGATAAAACTAAAAAAAAAATTATGTACATTACCATGCAAACTTCCACCGAAAATTGGTTTGAACGAGATCTAGTAAGTATTTTTTTTAATACGTCATAAATCGTAAACCGCAATTTTACTTTCATGCAATCAATACACTATTATTAAAACATCGATCGTTTTTTTCTCAAGATATTAATACCCTTACATACACAAACAAATTTCACCTATCATGTATTTAGTATAGATTGTGTTGTAATCGGGCCTTGTACTGCAATTCAATGTTTTGAAGTGTTGTTTTGTAATTTATATTCTCGATTGTCGTCACTTAGTGGAACTTGCTAAAATAACTACACAATATACTATACTATAACTACATAAACATGACCAGTATCGTCTTATAGCATTATCAAAGGTTACTTACTGATTATTTTAAATAATACACACCTAAAATCTAACAATTGTGGGTACACATAAATATTCACACACACTTATAAGATATAGCTTATTTGATTTAATGATAAACACATAATCCTTTGTAAACATTATTATTATTAGTTGCGGTTGTTTTTATTTCATTGTTATAGTGCTTTGATGTATTATAAAATCAACTGATTGTTACAATAATTATATTTTTTATAATTAGTATGAGTTTTACCTACTTTATTCTGAGAATTGCGTGAGTAGATCTTTGTTAAGAATCTTTATTAAAATACGTTTTAATTTTTTCCATTGTATTGTATCCTAACTTTTTTACTGATTCGTCTTATTATAGATAAATTATGTTGCATATTTTTATATTTTCCTAATAATTTATTATCTGATTATTTCTGGAAGTAAGTTTTGCATTTAATACTGCTCTTGCTAGAATGGGTGGAAGGCGCTGATGATAGTAACAAAATTATTATTAGTACAGTCGTAAAGAGTCACTTCAATGTCTAAAATTATTTATTAAATAAATTTATTATTATTATTTTAATATTGTGACATAATGTCGACTGCATAAGCAGTGTTAGTAGAATTCGATATACTACAATTTCTCTATTCTCGGTGCGATTTTTTTACACCGACACACCATTATTTCTGTGTACCCACTAGATGTTAAAAGTTGTGTTTATTAAATAGTGGAATACAAGGACGAGTGACTTTAATTTCATTAATGTGTTGTTTTGTATTGTCTTACTTACAAGTGAAGCAAATAAAAACATGGTACTTTGTTTGAAAAATGTCAGTTAATAACTTGTCTAACATTTATCATTGTTTATGTACTAACCATTCGTAATTAGCATAATTGCTTGTGAAGCACATAATTTAGGAAACAAAGGAAGTTCTTTAGTAGTTTTCTTATCAATATGGAGCATTAAAAGAACGATAATCGTATAGGTAACGACGTTTTACATAATTTACATATTTACTCGTGTCTATGAACATTGAACTTACAATGGAAAAACTTGCACAGTTATTTGTTATTCCAATACTGTTTCAAAACATACTGGGAATTGTAGATTGTGCAAAATTGGAAACTGGTGATTCTTTAGAGTTCACATCTCAAGAACTTTCTTTACTGTACGAAAATAGTTTAACACAATATGTTTCTGATGACAAACACTATTCTGAAGATGGATCACTCAACTTCACTGAACTTTCAAGAAAATATATCGGACCGGCTGAAGAATATGATATAACTACAGAAGACGGATACGTGTTGAAACTGTTTCATATACCGGGCAACACAAGTCGCGTGATTCTATTCTCTCACGGTATACTGTGCTCATCCGATGATTTCTTGATCCGAGGTAAAATTTCATTATTTTATATGATGGCTTCGAAAGGTTTCGATTGATGTTTCGATAACGTTAGACCCTGATACTGATAGAAAGTTTTGGCAATACAGCATGCATGAAATGGGCATCTACGATTACAAGGCGGTTGTGGACTTCATTCTTAAAAAAACTGGAGTCGAACAGTTGAGTGTAGCTGCACATTCTGAAGGGACTTCTGCGTTTTTCGTATTTGCCTCTCAAAGACCAGAATACAACAAAAAAGTTAACGTTTTTATAGCACTAGCGCCCGTTACTTATTTAGAAAATTGTGGTCCTGCACTGACTACAATATTAAACCTGTCGCCTATTATAATTAAGATACTGAATACTTTTCATGTGGAAGAAATTGCAGGTTATTATTCAAAGACTAAGGCAGTAATCGACGCTGTATGTTCGAAAGGAACGATAGGCTATAAACTCTGTTTTAATATTCTAGGAAGTATAACTGGTTTTAATCCAGAAAACATTGAACAGGAATTCTCTTCCACAATACTAGGGCATTTCCCAGCCGGGACTGGTGTGCAGAACTTAATACATTATGTCCATATTTATCGTCATAAGAGATTCGTACATTATGATTACTATTCCAAAAATTGGGATATATACGGTTCACCAAAACCTCCAGCTTACGATTTGGGGAAAGTGACAACAAAAGTAGCTTTGTTCGCGGCTGAAGGGGACAAGATTGTTGGGATCAAAGACGTGGAAAGATTGAGATCGCAGTTACCGAATGTGGTGCATTACGAGGTGATAAATGATGATAAATTTAACCACATTGATTACATGTGGGGTAGGAATGCTCATATAGTGTTGTATCAGAATGTAATTGAGCTGTTATTTAAATTTAACAAGAATTGTCTATAATAAAATCAAAGATATTGCTATTTCTTTAATAAAAAACATGTTCAAACTTATGTGTAAACTATTATCATCTAATAAGATGATCATCTATTAATTCTATATTACACCTTAGCTGAGTCCCACGGTGTTACCCGCGGTCATTGTTGTAAATCTCGAGAATAGCTGCTGAGTAAAGTTAGCCAATAAAAATGGGCTAGTGGGTGTCAGGTCACGCATAGATTAGGGTTCCAATGTCATCTATAATGGTACGTAGATTTAAAATCGTATCCAACAGATAATTGTTATAACTTAATAATGCCTTTATTTTTGTATGACTAAGGGATAAACTACGCAAGACAACATCAATGCAAAGAGAAGGAAAACTTGAAACCAACCCTATACCAACCCGTCTGGCCAGCGTGGTATAGTAGGCTAATACCTCCTTTTCAAGGAGAGGCCTATGTCCAGCAGTGGACTGATAAAGGCTGTTGATGATGATGATGATATGAACTACCATCATGACGTTTTTCAGATTTTTTGAGCTAGCCTTTTAACTTTTAGAGGTCGGGTCGGTCGGAATATACCCAGTTTTTGCAAAAAAAAGTGCCCTTCAAAGTTATATAACTCGCAAACGGATTCGTAAATCAAAAAATCGTCTTGGAAACCTCTGAATGATTTTAAAAGGCCTATCTAATGATACCCCACGATGGGGTATCTGCAAGAAAAAAAAAACATGCCCACTTTACGTGTAGGGGAGGTACCCCAAATAAAAATGTTGTTCATGATTTTATTCTAGCACTTATTCGACGTGATAGAAACACATATGCATGCAAAGTTTTATCTTTCTGGTAATTGTACGGTAATTCCATCCTCCTCCTCCATCCATCCATCCTCGACTTATCGTCCAAACGTATTGACGTTTGGACGATAAGTCGAGGATGGATGGACAAACGGACGGACGGACATGACGAAACTATAATATTAAGGGTTCCGAGTCATGAACTTCGGGAAATGACCGTTCCAGAAAATAGCCGAAACAAATTCTCAGACGACTGACAGACATAAAAATAATAACATTTTTGATGTAAGTAAAGTATATACTTTTATAGGCATTTAGTAAAAAACTTTTAATTTGATATTACATTCCGACACTTTAATTTTATTTATTTCTATAGATAAAGAACACACAACAACACACAACAGTTAATGATCACTATAAAGGCAAAAGGATCGATACTTATGTAAATCTTTGGACACATTTTACACAAACTTACATCAGATATGGACAAACATCTTTCTTACGATACATTGTCTTTTTTTCTGTCTGTAGGTTTGCTTCGGCTTATCTATGAAACAACAACCAATTTTGACTGAGCTTTCACTGGCCGATAGCTGACGATGTAAGCAGTAACTGGGGCTACTTTTTAGATTAAGCTATAGTCTAAAAGAAATTGCGTTCCTAGTTACCCGCGGTCCCAGTAGCTCCGCGGCGTTTCCCGAGGTTTAAAACAATTAATGCGATTAACACTGCAGAGCCCAGCTAGTAGTTTTTTTTTATATTGAAGCTAACCAAAGTGACTACTCTGCCTGATGGAAACCATGAGTAGAACCCAGGAGTAGGGGCCACCATCCTCATTGTGAGGATCACTCATCATAGACAATGCAGCATGGTGACCCATACCAAGGTCAGATAATTCTGCATCATTCTTACGACCTTCGGAGGCTGCGATTTTGCTACGCGATTCTTTATAAATGAGTTGTTACGATATAAAAAAATATATAACACGTGCAAGCTAAGATGGTACCTGGCGCAAAAAGAAACATGATGCCGTTCCCCCTCGTGATACTCTGTCGTCTTGTGAGTAGCGCTAGCATCACTATTACCGTTGCACGAATATTCCCATAATAATTATAGTTTAATAGACATTACTTAATATCATTTAAATCAATGCACGAATTTATTTAATTAATATATCATTAGATTTGTCTGGATAACCCAATTGTTAGAAGGGTCACTCGAAAAAAAAACCAGCAAGACGACTATGAGACGAAATAAGTTTAAAATAAAGAATATATACATTTGATATTTTGAGACTACAATCAAAAGGCTTATCATGACCACTGAAAATGGTATTTGATAACCATATTTCAGTACATAACATCATTTAAAATGATATTATTATTATATTAAAATGGTATTACTTAATATAATATCATTTAATACACTGCACGAAGAATGCATTCGGGTAAATAATGAATGAGGCCTGCTTCCTATTGGCATACATGTGTATTTTCTTAACTCAGGTAGTAAAGTACCACCAGTAAGATAAAGTAGTTTGGTTTGAGAAACTATTTAGCACAAAATAAATGGGGAAATTTAACAAAACTAGAATAAAAAAATATTTTTTGCACTCGGTATTTTAAACAACTGTCATTCGAGTCAGGTGCCATGTTAGCTCGCACGAGAATAGATGTTTCATTTCATGTTTTATTTTAGGAAGCGCTTATGGCCAAGTGATTGGAAATAATCACCGAGGGTAACTGAGGAACCCTTTCCTGTGCGTGGCCTGACACGCACTTGGCCGATTTTTTTTATTTCATTTTTATAGTGCTTTGATTTAAAATCAACTAATTATTAATATAATAATAATTTTATAATTAGTATGAGTTATACCTACTTTTTTCTGAGAATTGCGTTGGATAGATCTTTGTTTAGAATCTTTATTTTGCTTTAAAATATGTTTTAATTTTTTTTCATTGTATATCCTAACTTTGTATTGATTCGTCTTATTATAAATAAATTATGTTGCGTATTTTTATATTTTCCTTATAATTACTTATTTTAATATTAATAGAAGTAAGTTTTGCATTTAATACTGCTCTTGCTAGAATGGGTGGAAGGCGCTGACAATTATCTGTAACACAGGTTCTTCCTACAACAGACACCAGTCTCTCACAAAGGAATGTAGCCTCACTGAATTGTTTTTAACCTTCATATTAATGTAACTAAATTTGTGATGAGAAAAATAAATGCATTATTATTATTAATTGTAACACAATTTATATTAGAACAGTCGCCAAAGGCCACGTCAATGTGTAAAATTATATATTGTATAAATTTATTATTATTATTACAGTATTGTGACATAATGACGATTGCATACGCAGTGTTATTAAAATTCGAAATACTATAATTTCTCCATTCTCGGAGCGATAATTATACACCGACACCCCAATTATTTCTGTGTACCCACTAGATGTTACAAGTTAAGTGTTTATTAAATAGTGGAATACAAGTACAGGTGACTCTAATTTCATTGATGTGTTGTTTAAGTACTTTCCATTAACACTAAGTAATATCCATAATTAGCATAATTGCTTGTGAAGCACATAATTTAGGAAACAAAGGAAGTTATTTAGTAGTTTTCTTATCAATATAGAGCATTAAAAGAACGATTATCATATAGGTAACTACGTTTTACATAATTTAGATATTTACTCGTTTCTATGAACATTGAACTTACAATGGAAAAACTTGCACAGTTATTTGTTATTACAATACTGTTTCAAAACATACTGGGAATTGTAGATTGTGCAAAATTGGAAACTGGTGATTCTTCAGAGTTCATATCTAAAGAACTTTCTTTACTGTACGAAAATAGTTCAACACAATATGTTTCTGATGACAAACACTATTCTGAAGACGGATCACTCAACTTCACTGAACTTTCAAGAAAATATATCGGACCGGCTGAAGAATATGATATAACTACAGAAGACGGATACGTGTTGAAACTGTTTCATATACCGGGCAATACAAGTCGCGTGGTTCTATTCTCTCACGGTATGCTGTGCTCATCCGATGATTTCTTGATACGAGGTAAAATTTCATTAGTTTATATGATGGCTTCGAAAGGTTTCGATTTGTGGGCTATGAATTGCAGAGGTAACAGATATTCTCGACGTCACGTAACGTTAAACCCTGATACTGATAGAAAGTTTTGGCAATACAGCATGCATGAAATGGGCATCTACGATTACAAGGCGGTTGTGGACTTCATTCTTCAGAAAACTGGAGTTGAACAATTGAGTGTAGTTGCACATTCTGAAGGGACTTCTGCGTTTTTCGTACTTGCTTCTCAAAGGCCAGAATACAACAAAAAAGTTAATGTTTTTATAGCACTAGCACCCGTCACTTATTTTGACAATTGTGGTCCTGCACTTACTACAATATTAAACCTGTCACCTATTATGATTAAGATACTGAATACTTTTCATGTGGAAGAAATTGCAGGTTATTATTCAACGACTAAGGCAGTAATCGACGCTGTATGTTCAAAAGGAACAATAGGCTATAAGCTATGTTTTAATATTCTAGAAAGTGTAACTGGTTTTAATCTAGGAAACATTGAACAGGAATTCTCTACCACAATACTAGGGCATTTCCCAACCGGGACTGGTTTGAAGAACTTAATACATTATATCCAGACTTATCGTCACAAGAGATTCGTACATTATGATTACTATTCAAAAAATTGGGATATATACGGTTCACCTGAACCTCCAGCTTACGATTTGGGGAAAGTGACTACAAAAGTAGCTTTGTACGCGGCTGAAGGGGACAAGATTATTGGGATCAAAGACGTGGAAAGATTGAAATCGCAGTTACCGAATGTGGTGCATTACGAGGTGATAAATGATGATAAATTTAACCACATTGATTACATGTGGGGTAGGAATGCTCATATAGTGTTGTATCAAAATGTAATTGAGCTGTTATTTAAATTTAACAAGAATTGTCTCTAATAAAATCAAAGATATTGCTATTTCTATAATAAAAAACATGTTCAAATTTATGTGTAGACTATTATCATCTAATAAGATGATCATCTATTAATTCTATATTACACATTAGCTGAGTCCTGCGTAGTGTTACACGCGGTTTAATATTGTTGTAAACCCCGAAAAACGCTGCTGAGTGAAATAAGCCAAAAAAATTGGCAAGTACGTGGCAGGCCACGCATAAATTAGTGTTCCGAAGTTATTTATAAATGTACGTGGTTTTAAAATTGTTATGTTAACTTATTAATGGAAATTTGGGTCTCGATAACTTCTGAACTAACAAAGTCATCGAAGCCGTTATAGTTTTCTTTTTAAAGTTTTTTTTTTAATTACATAAAAAAAAGAATTAAGATTTTTTTGTCTGTCTGTAGGTTTGCTGCGGCTTGTATCTGAAACAACAACTAGGCTTTCACTGGCCGATAGCCGATGATGTTGGCAGTAACAGATGCTACTTTTTAGACTAAGCTAGTCTTAAAGAAATTGCGTTCCTAGTTACCCGCGGTCCCAGTAGCTCCGCGGCGTTTCCCGCGGTTTAAAACAATTAATGCGATTAACACTGCAGAGCACAGCTAGTAGTTTTTGTTTATATTGAAGCCAACCAAAGTGACTCTACTCTGCCTGATGGAAAGCATGAGTAGAATCCAGGAGTAGGGGTCACCATTCTCATTGTGAGGGTAGGCAATGCAGCTTGGTGACCCCTACCAAGGCAGCCTGGTCAGATCATGTTACGAAATAAAATAATATAGATCTATCATATCATGTTTTAATTTCAGGAAGTGCTCATGGCCAAGTGATTGGAAATAATCACCGAGGTAAGTAACGAGAGCGCGGTCAGTACCTAGGTGGGACCGTTTGTGGCATATGTTATGAGCGTTTCCGTGATTCGTGGTCCAGTTAAGCAGAAGGTATCGGTTGTTATAACAGTCGTGAAGCTTAGCTGGAGGCCTTCGGGCGGCTTTACAACATCCAACGGTAAGATTACGAAGCTACAACGTGTCTTAGCAGTCCCCAACCAGCACTCGGCCAGCGTGAGGATGTATGGCCTTAACCCTCTCTGAGAGCAGACCAGATCCCAGCAGTGCGACGTTATGAGATGTTGATGATGATGATAAAACGGAAAATACCCAAGCTCCGAAACAAACATTTATAGATTATACAAACATGTGGTCCAACAGCAGTCGCAGGCAGTATTAAATGCGTTTTTTAATGTTCGGCGTTTTTGGTTTTCAATTTTCAAAAAAAAGTCTATGTATTTTGATCAGTTGTTTGTTAATAGAAGCAATGATTAGTTTGGGACTAGATGATGTTGAGTGTAAGATGTCCGTCATATTTACTTTCAGGTTCATTAAGTGAAAAGTTGGAAATTTTAATCATAATACTTACTATTTGAATTCCTTAACAATCGATCTATGCAGCTTATTACAGAAGTCTTCGACACTAGTTCTATCGGCATGCAGTACAACAGGGGCATTGTAATCGGGCAGTTGTCCTTTAGGCTTTGTGTAAATCCGGATTAACTTTAGATATTCCCACATTTTCTCCAACAAATCGTCAAAGTTCCATTTATGATGAGCCGAAATTGGCACACAATGGGGTATCTTGTAAATAACGTCCAATTCTTCTATGCTAATTTGATCTGAAATTTAAAGTGTCAATAATAAGATATGTACCATTACCAGTACCATTTAAGTTATGTAGAAAATCACTGAATTAATTCAGTTGTTTGTTTGGTTCACATTTTTTTTTAATAAATTACTACTGCGTTGATTGGACTTCGAGAAGAGTAGAGATCGGCCACAACTAATCAAAAAAAATTAGAATAAAGGCAAGTCAAAATTTTCCAACTACAATAACCTCCCAAACAAATATCTGCAGAATATATATACCCGGGAATCGATCCTGAGACCACAGCGACAGTCAAATACAAATGTTGTGACTGGACCATTCCGTCTATAAAATACACATAATTTCCTTACCAATTTTATTAAGCAGATAAATACACGGTACATAAAGTCTGTTGCCTTCAATCACATCAATAAGGTCATCACTGTTAGCATCGTACCGCAGAGTTATGTCAGCGTTGTGAATTTTATACTCTGATAATATAGTCTTCACTGTTTCTATGTCCAGCTCTGTTTGCGGGCACTAAATAAAAAAAGATTTTCTTTTTTATCTAGGAACAAGTTGAGTTTGTTTTAAAAAACTACACATATATAGAAATTTTGATACCACTTGATTTTTAAAAATTATTTCACTACAAGAAAAACAAATAACATCTACTGTATATATTCTACTGTATAATTCTTTTTATCATTCTTAAAAAAGACAACTCCCGCATTAGGAATATAAATTCCTGTGTCGCAGGGAACTTTACAAACATACATGAAACGGACACAAAGAACAACCAGACTCGGAACAACAAATTGTGAATCACGCAAAGTGTTATCCTACGTGGAATTAGAACCCACGACACTTGGCGCAGTAGGAAGCGGTGTGGCGACCGCTTAAGCCACTAGGCCAACCGTAACCTTTCCCAATGTAAGAGGGTTGGCTTTCATACTCGCCCAGACATGGAGGAGTCTCAATGGGTTAGAAATGACAACCATCTATAAAATTGATCAGAGTAGTATAGCTTAACGTTGCAATATGCTAACTAGCCTACTTTTCCTGCCTTTGTTAAATTAAAAAAAAATTGACTACATATTTAAAGTGAATGTGTTTCAGGTCTCGTACACGCCTGGAGCTTACTTCTCTCGGCAATTTATGTCATTTTGGTTATGAGAAAACTATTTATAATAATAAGCATTCTAGTGCTGTATATTTTAACTTATTAATATCAGTTATTATCAGTCTTTATGAAACCCTTTCTTAAGGAATGAATAAAAAATACTACAAATGACTTACAGTAGTGTTCAAATTAATGCCACCCTTATCTTTTTTCCTAAAATGTATGTTTGGAGGTTGCTTGTTTAACCGAAGACCAAAGCCTTCCAACTCGTGTTCTAGAAGTTTCTTGTGTTGCAAAGGTTTAAGGACATCTAATACTATGAAGATAAGACTGCATGTTCTGGCAACAGCAATCACTTGACGACCACGACCCTTGCCGTCCTTAGCTCCTTCAATAATACCAGGAAGGTCAAGTAACTGAAATGAATACAAACAACATTCTGAATTATTTTTTCCTTAATATAGATTTTTTACTCTATAGATTTCTTGATACTAGAAAGATACAGTGGTGCCAATTCTTGTTCAAGAACTAGATATGGGCGTTTTCAGTTTTTGCCACAAACGGTTATGTATCCGATATACAGTTCGCATATCGATATCGAAAACGGTTTTCTGATATCGATTTCAGTAGTACGATAACATTGATATAAAAAACCAAAAACATGTAACAACTCAAATTTAGGTTTAGTTTCCATTGTATAGTTATGTTGATAACTATACAATGGAAACTGAACCTTATTGCTAGTACAGTAAGATACAATAACCACACAAACATGGCTAAAGTTATTTCATATTCGCTTCTTCTCTCTCATACTAATACAATAACGTATACTTAGAACGAGAGGTAGCGAATATGGTTCATATCTCAATATCGTTTATGAAGTTTGCGTTTTGACCTAATGGTTCTCGCATGTTAGTTTAAGTTTTGGCTCGATACAGTTTTTGTGATATCGGCTACATTTATATAGAAATCGATATGGTATGATATCTAACATATATCCGATATAAGTTACGTTTTGATATATCGAACTCATCATTATCAAGAACTGTCTAAACTAAACAGTACAAGCAATAAGTTTTGTCCAGTCAGACAACATCAGAAACATTCATAGAATAATAACATTTGGGAAATCCCTTCACTGAGAATTTGTCACATTATTTTAGCTTTATGACATAAACATAGAGTAACCCCTTATATCAATTTTAGCTTATTGACGAATAATAATTGGATTAAAAACAATAATTGTATGTTTATTTTACCTGAATTTTAGCACCCTTATACTTAATACATCCTGGTACAGTTGTCAATGTTGTGAACTCGTACGCAGCCACTTCAGAGTACACTCCTGCTAAGTTAGATAGTAGAGTTGACTTCCCTACAGATGGAAAACCCACGAACCCAATGCGAGCATCACCAGTTTTGGCAACATCGAAACCTGGAAAAAGAACATAACTGTATTAGTTTAATTCTATTTAGTAAATGTTTCCACCATAAGAGAGACATAACCACAGATTGCTGTCAATAATGTAATTAAGCTACCAACTCCTGCACTAGGAATTTATCGTTTGTACAAAGAACATGTCTGAACTCAGAACAATTTGTGGATTACAAAAAGAACTGTCCCACGTCGGGTTTGAACCACAACCTTGCAATAAAAAAATTCTTAGAACATATTTAAATTGAATTACGTGTTATATTATTTTACAAGGATGTCCACATAGAACCTGTTAATATATTTATAATATTTAGTATACAGAACCCGACTTCGTACTATAAGACATCTTTTCGACATTTCTTTTTTGAATAAACCACTAAAAATTACATATTTACTATTATTTATTTTATTATTATGTATTACTTGTGATTAAACAAAGGAATCTTGAGTGTTGAATATGCCTATTTTAATTACTTTGCCAGGAATAAAGATAAACTAAAAAAACTAATATATTGTACAGGTTCTACCAAATGTGAAATAATACAGACAAGACACATCTCATTTTAATAATAATATTAATAAAACTTTTATTTTGGCAATTTAAGCCTATAGGATTTTTGTTCATGTTTTGATTCTTTAAAACGAGAATATTTTAAAAAAAAAACAGTAACAATATTTTTTTTAAATGATTATGGGAAACAGTGTTTAGGAAGTCTTTATTATGTTTCTATCTTCCACTATAGCACCTAAACTACTGAACAGATTTTATTGAGTATTAACAAATGTTTTTATGTATTTGGGTTATAGTTTTTTTAGTTTTTCTTGTTATCAATTCCATTGTAATAAAACCAAATATTTTAATTAATTATTGTTTGTTTACCTTCGCCGGTTGCTGCGCCACCACCTTTGGGTGTGATCAGTTCACGCCTTAGTTTAGCCAATCGAGCTTTTAGTATACCTAAATGGAGTGCGGTGGCTTTATTCTTTTGGGTTCGAGCCATCTGCAAAGGAAACCAAATATTGCTTAAAACAATTCCAAACAATTATTAACGATACAAAATGTTAGAAGTTTATAGTCATTATAATGCTATATTATATATTAGACGTGTATTTCATTGGTCTTTTGTTAGAAATATCATTAATTTTTAAATTATAACCTCTACCAACCTCGGCTTCGATACCTGCTATCTTTTCTAATATGGTACTCATCTTAGCGGTTTCTTTATTTAATCTTACTTATTATAATAGACACAATTGGTGAGAGTACACAATAAATTATTACTAATTGTTATTAACAAAACTGAATGAAAGCGTGTCAATATCAGTTCGTGTCCAATTTTCCAGAAGTTGAAATTGACAGCTGGTGAGTTTTGTCACCTATGTTGCCATATACAAATAATTTAATTTAAGGTTTATCTAGAAAATAACACTGCAAAAATTATTACTTTTATTAATGGTGGCTATATTGTAATAAATCGTAATAAGCTGTATCATTTATTTTCAACGTTATGTTGGTTGCAAGCGTACCCTTTAGTTAAAATTAGAACCAAACGGGTGGTGTATACAGAAATGAATTGAATAAAATTTATCATAACATTAATTCGAATCATGTAGAATTTAGAATATATTTAGGAGGTAACAAACAAAAAAAAATATTTTGCATTTGTACATTTTGTTATATGTCAAAAAAGTAGGTATATAAAATTTGCATTTGTAAACATCTCATCAAATCATTAACGATTTTTCGTTAACCGTTCAGTTGCAGTGTTTACAAAATAGATAAAATAGGCACAGTGCACCAAATTCATTTTTTTAAATTTATGTCTGTTTACTGCCATCTATGTTTATGCTACTTAACTGCCTTATCCAAAGTATTTACTTTTTTCTTTACACACAAGATGTCACTACAGTAAAGTCAACATTGCGAAGCTTTTCACGTGGAAATGCTTTTCCCGCAGGTTTGCGCATCGTAACCCTGATAGAGAGGACCAGTGGAAACTGTTTTCAGAGTATGTTGGATACGTGCTTCAGTATTACCTTAGGCGTCGCGTAGCCCAGCCGGTGCGATCGTTCACTGGCTGGTTTTACAAGTTACGTACGTAAACAGAAGTGATTCTTATTTAATGTGATAGTGTAGGTATTTCGGTTAAGTTTTGTAAGTTTATTGTGAAAGTAGTTGCCGTAATCAAGTGTTAGTTCCGTGTGATAGTTAGTTGTTAGCTAGATAACTGTTAGATTTAAAAAACAATAAAACTCGTTTATCAAGAAATTAGTTTTAAAGTTTTCGGTAAGTATCAGTAAATATAAATAATAAATGTAATGGACAAATAACTATTCAAATATTAGTAAGCACATGCGGTCAAAATGATCCGTTTTATTTATTCTTTGTTAACTTTATTAATAACATAATAATATATTAATAACTTTGTTAATTTGTGCCCATGTACACAGACAGAAATAAACTTTTTTCTTACATTTCCCGCCCAGTAATTTATGTAAAAAAATTATAAGTTATAATCTTTTTAACATAAATATATTCTTAAACACCAATTTCATCGCCCTAATTAAAAACGATTGTTAATAAGATTCTCGTCGAGTTCATTAACATGAAATAAAATACGACCGACAAACGGTCGAATGTCAACTGCTTGATTGTCTTTTTAGGGTTCCGTAGCCAAATGGCAAAAAACGGAACCCTTATAGATTCGTCAAGTCTGTCTGTCTGTCTGTCTGTCCGTCCGTATGTCACAGCCAATTATTTCCGAAACTATAAGAGCTATAGATACTATTGAAATTTGGTCAGTCGATGTATTCTGTGAACCGCATTAAGATGTTTATATAAAAATAGAAAAAAAACAATACATTTTGAGGGTCCCCATACTTGGAACCGAAACTCAAAATTTTTTTTTCAACTAACCCATACGTATGGATAGGTGTTCAAAAATAATGTTGAGGTTTCTAATATCGTTTTTTTCTTAACTGAATAGTTTGCGCGAGAGACACTTCCAAAGCTGTAAAATGTGTTGCCCTGTAACTTCTAAATTACGAGTGATAAAACTAAAAAAAAAATGTATGTACATTACCATGCAAACTTCCACCGAAAATTGGTTTGAGCGTGATCTAGTAAGTAGTTTTTTTATTACGACATAAATCGTAAACCGCAACTTACCTTTCATCCAAATAATACACTATTATAAAAACATCGATCAAAGTAACAACGAATTTCAAGAACTTTTATATGATGTTACTTGCTGATACGCTGATACGGAACCCTTCATGGGCGACTCCGACTCGCATTTGGCCGCTTTTTTTTTAATTGTTAGCAGCTGCCGGAATCCTCACACTTGGAATTCCCTCTAGATCGCGTTCAGAGATTTAAGTATCTGGGTTACCGATGATTTAGAGGACATCATAGACATAGCGAACGCAGATTGTTGGCTGTCCGCTGCAATATGCTGGCCCGCAGGTTTGCGCGATGTGTATATAACTGCAGCCTCTGGACTAAGTTTACACAGAAGACATATAGGGATTTGCGTGTCCAATATAACAACGCATTTGGGGTGGTCTATGGGTTGCCATGGAGGTTTAGCGCATCAGGCACGTTCACGAATGCTGAGTCCTTCTGTTGGCGTAATAAGGAAAATTTGTAAAGCCTAGGTGGTGGCGCATGTGCTCTGGTACAAAAGTGAGTGGTTTTTTTAAATCAGGTAGCTTTACTTGCAAGCGGCTGCCAGAATTCTCACACTGGGGATTCTCTCTAGACCGCGTTCAAAGATTTAAGTATCTGGGTCACCGATGATTTAGAGGACATCATAGACATAGATAGCGAACGCAGATTGTTGGCTGTCCGCTGCAATATGCTGGCCCGCAGGTTTGCGCGATGTGTATATAACTGCAGCCTCTGGACTAAGTTTACACAGAAGACATATAGGGATTTGCGTGTCCAATATAACAACGCATTTGGGGTGGTCTATGGGTTGCCATGGAGGTTTAGCGCATCAGGCACGTTCACGAATGCTGAGTCCTTCTGTTGGCGTAATAAGGAAAATTTGTAAAGCCTAGGTGGTGGCGCATGTGCTCTGGTACAAAAGTGAGTGGTTTTTTTAAATCAGGTAGCTTTACTTGCAAGCGGCTGCCAGAATTCTCACACTGGGGATTCTCTCTAGACCGCGTTCAAAGATTTAAGTATCTGGGTCACCGATGATTTAGAGGACATCATAGACATAGATAGCGAACGCAGGTTGTTGTCTGCTGCAATATGCTGTCCCGCAGGATTGCGCGATGTGTATATAACTGCGCAGCCTCTGGACTAAGTTTACACAGAAGACATTAGCGATTTGCGTGTCCAATATAAGAACGCATTCAGGGAGGTTTAGGGGTTGTCATGGAGGTGTAGCGCATCAGGCACGTTCACGAACGCTGAGGTCGATGGGTTTATTTTATTTATTTAGTATTGAGGACCTCCAACAAGAGATGAGCACAACAAAATCACTTAGAATGTATAAGTTTTTGCCAGTGCACTCCTTTAGTTACAGTAGGCCACAGCATTATCTGAGGTATTAGGTACTAACATAAGGTTGCCTGGAAGAAATTGCTTTTAGCAATAAGGCCGCCCTTTGTACATTAAATTTAAGTCATTTCTGTTCTGTATTATGAATCTGTAACACGGTGTACAAATAAAGAGTTATCTATCTATCTATGTATTTAGTTTAAATGTGCAATTAAAAAAAATGCAAAAGACACCCAAAGTATGCAAAGACAAAGTAATATATTTATGTATCAAAATAAAATAAAAAAGTACAAATACGATTCACATACATACAAGGAACATTAAGAGCATTCTTACAAGGATTTTTATATCTTTCTAAGGGCTCACAAATTGCGGTTACATGCTGGCGCGTCTCCGCTTCTCCTCCTACAGCATCCTGAATGTGTTCTCAGATAGGTGGGACTGCCCCTTCGTTCTAGGTGGTTGTTCGTTAATGTTAATCGAGTTGCTTGTATATATTTTTAATACTAACACGGTTAAGTCACTGCATTGTAACTAACACAATATGTATTCAGCTGAGTCCGAAACAAAGAATTTGAACTAAGCATTTCTTTAATCAGAAAAACTCAATAACACTTTTTGGCCCGATCTGGAAATCGAACTCAAGACTTCTTGAACAGCATTCGCATTCGCCAACAGGGAGATCAACGAAGCAGTAATCAATTTATAAATAAACTTTAGAGCTATCTAACAACCTTAAAAATTAAAAGACTAAACTGCTAAGAAGATGATGCTAACATATTATTAGTAAGCACTAGGTACAAAGTTGTAAAAATAGCTTAAATTTCAACTCTTTTCGAAATGTGCAGAGTGAAGTTCTAGAAAGTTCAGGGGAAAGTTCAACATGATATAATATTCTACTCAATCTTTAAAAAAACTCGTAATGTATGTCGATCTGTCCGTGTGGCGACGGATTAAGAATACAAAGTGTCACCACCCCTATTCTATCCATGGGTGTCGTAAGAGGCGACTAAAGGAACAAAATAAGCAGCTAACATCACTGCCAAGAGAAGGAAAACTTGAAACAAACCCTTTACCAACCCGTCTGGCCAGCGTGGTATAGTAGGCCAAAACCTCCTTTTAAAGGAGAGGCCTATGTCCAGCAGTGGACTGTTAAAGGCTGTTGATGATGATGTCGATCATTATTTTATAAATTTCATTCAAGCCGAAAACTAGAAGTTAGAACAAAGGCCCACAGGGACCAAGGTTAAATTATAATATACCATACTTTGTCTAATTTAAGTTTCATATTTTGTTGCAAACGTTAGGTTAAATACTTGAAAATTGTTTCATCAATCATCAACAACCCATAACGTTCAACTGCTGGCCTCAGCTCTCCACTTAAAATAGGTTTAAAATAGGCACGCAGGTCTAGTGCGGGTTGAATGCTGGCAAGACGATGCTTCGTTATCTTGCTGTTGTATGTTTTTAACAAAGGCCTTTAACTAAACTTCACGACTGTTACCCTATGATAACAATCGGGATCGACTGCTTAACGTCGCCTCCTAATCACGGAGACGCTCATGATGTCATGCATGTAACGGTCATCCACATTGGTAGTAACAGTTGTTTACGTAGTGTTTGTTTCAGATTAAGTTGGTTGTTGTGAAATAATTGACCATGGATAATTATAATAAGGAACATTTGATTAAATAACTTTTACATGAAAAAAACTTAAACAAATCTTATTCCAATCCGTCTGACTAGTCTGTTATAGTAAATTAAAACCTCCTTTCGAAGCAGATGCTTATTATATGTTCAGTAGTGTACTGTGGCGACTTCCACATACAGCGCGAAGTAAACGTACAACAGCGCCATCTACCAAAGAAACATTGACGAAGAAAACACGTAACGATCTATAAGGAGTAACTACTAATTCTGCTGATTAGCATATTATTATATGTAACATCCCAACAGGGCAGTGGCCCGCCAGGCATGATCACCTCGCCTGGTCGGAGGATCCACCCTTTGTGTTGGAGGAACACGATACCCGTACCTCCACAGTACTATTAAAAGCTGTTGCTGGTAGAAAAATATGGTCTTTCTTTTAAAATAACCAATTGGCGTGCAATTGGAGAGGCCTATGTCCAGCAGTCAACTGCGATAGGCTGATGACGATGAAAATAAAAATAAGAATAATAATAGTTGTTTCTGCTCGTGGTTTGATAGCCAAAAGCCTCGACCAACACCTGACATAGCTTAGAGGCTCACCTTAGATAGCTGGATCAAGGTTCTGATGCAGAAGACAGTCCTCCTTAACAAGGAACTTATAGTGAGGAGGTCCCAGTCTTTGGAGCCCTAACCACTGGTTTTTTGGTCCCTGTACCCGAAGTCGGTGGTCTACTACTTTTTTATATTTTTAAATGTATTTTTTGTAATTTATATTTAAAAATGTAATTTATATGTAAATATTGTGAAATAAGGAGAAATTCGTTTGTAACAACAAAACTCCATTGATTTATACGAAATTGACTTGTAAATTACAGTACTAAGTGGACTATTAGTACAGATCTGCCATCCCTGGAGATTTTGATCATTAAGGAAAAAAATATTGTTTTGGAAATGGAAACCAAGTGAAAATGGGCTAAGAGTCGTGTTCGTTTATCAGTCTATAAATAGTTCCCGACGGGCGATGTTTCCGCTGTTGAATACTAAACAAATTTGAAAGAACTAAATGAAACTAAATGAAATTTGAAAGAACCATACAAGAAAACAAACACTAATAAAGTTTAGAATTATGTTTCCTGCTACTACTTCATCACGCATAAATGTCTTGGGAGTGTATGTGTTGTATCAAGCTGTATAGTTATGGTTAGGTAATAGCTCACTTTAATATATCATACTAGCTATCGCGGTAAAATGAGATTATGTCCTTTTTCAGGCTTAGGACTATTGGTGTACCAAATTGCATTTAAATCGGTTTAGTAGTTTGGACATGAAACCCGGACAGACAGACAGACAGAGCTACTTTCGCATTCATAATATTAGTAAGGATAGTAAAGATTGAATTGAGTGTTAGGAATATATCATTTAATTAAATGGATTCTTTCAAATTACTGCCTTGTTAGTCTAGTGGTTAGCGTATGCGGCTGCTGATCAAGAGGTCTCGGGTTCGATTTCCGGGTCAGACCAAATATTTGTGTGATCCACAAATATTTGTTTCGGAGTCTGGGTTTATGCATTTACAAAAAAATATATGTTTATGTATTTACATATATCAGTTATTTAGTATCCATAATACCAACTATTATCTATGTATTCTGTGATAATACAAGCTCTGCTTAGTTTGGGACTAGATGACGTTGTGTGTAAGATGTCCGAACTATTCATTTATTATTTTAATGTATTATCAATTCACTATCCTTTAAATATTCCTTAAATAACTAGAAGCACACCACCAGTGAGCATCATTTGAATGTTGACCTAAAACTACTGGCAAAGAAATAAACTTAAAGGATTGGTGGGTGTTTGTCTTTTTTATTTCTTTTTAAAGTACCTAATATACTTAATTCAAACTATTATAGCACTCTTTTATCTTAATAAGTACTTCTTATACTCGTTTAGTACAACGACGATGAAAAGAATCACCTAAAGTGTCGAATTAAGAATCAATTTAGATTTTGTTTTTCTTTTTGGAATAAAATTATGAAAAAACGTCACGCCGATCATCGTCGATTATAAAACAAAAAATAATAGTTTTAAAGCTTTAAAACTAAAAAGTAGAAATAATTTTCAGAAATATTTTCAGAAAGAACCCCACAAAAAGTAGAAAATAATTTAAATATGACAAATATTTTTTATACTACACCTGATCGGAACAGTAGTCAATATTCCCTGAAAATGAAAAGAGAAAGTTAGTCTTTTCCTTGACCTAAATAAGCGGGAGGAAAAAATGTATGAAAATCCATTTCTAACGTGTTTTATCGGGAGAGAAAGTAGTATGAACTTTCATTTCTCATGTGGTATCTTATCTATGGCGCACGCCTGCCCAAAGAGTTTTCATATAATTTAAATATGAAATCTCCGTGCCACTGACATCCTTTTGTGAAGAATAAAAAAAAACAAAAGAATCGCGAAATATTTATAAATATTATGTCATGTTCTAAGCTAAATTGTGTCTTACATGGTGTCTTACGTTTTGATTTTATTTTATAAATACTTCAAATGTTCCTCACAGGTGTAGTATAAAGCACTGTGTAGCACTCGGGTGAAAGTCCCATTCCTACCTCGGGAGTATTGTGGCCCTAGGCTGCGCCTTCGGGCCACAAACTCCTCCCGCGTTAGTAATCGGTTCCTTTCCTCCCTCGGTGAACAATGTACTATTTATACATTTATTTATACATTTTTATTTAAGTTTTTTTTCCAATTAGTGTATTAGGATCGGTTCTCGATAAATCTACAAAGTTTGAACGAAATCTAGCCGTTTAAAGTGGGTCGAAATCACACCCAAAGGAGTCAGTTGCAAACAAATATACAGATGAAGCTAATATAAAGCGTGTAGAAATCAAAATCTTATAGAGTAATTTAATAAAGCCCCCGTTACTAGTTTTTGTTTAACTTAAATACGTATCTATAGATTTGTTGCTAAACGAAAGCAATGTCAAAGTAAGTAGTATGTGATAACTAAGATCAATAATATGAAAAGCCAATACTTACGTTACAGATTCAACACTGAACCGAAATATTGCGATCAATCAATCAAATTAGCGGAAACAGCCCTTAATCGTTCACTTGTCAATATAGTTCCTTTGTCAGCCACTGAACTTGACAGCGAAGGCTGCGATAAGGATAATCCCCTAAACTTAATGCGGTTAGGTAAGTATTATCAAGGAATTCTAGAAAAAGAAAAGGCGTATTTTCAATTTTTGCTCTAGTGTGCAATTTCAACCCAAAATAATATTTTCTATTTCGCTAGCTTTTCATGAAAGGCCTAAACCAAGCGAGATCTCGGTTTAGAAAAACGTTTCTAAATAAGCTAGGCATTTTATGTACCTACTTATTGTGTACCTACTTATATGTATCATGATCGCCTATCTTGACTACCTCGCCTCGGTGGTGCAATGGTAGCCTATGTGACTGTTTAATGCATAGGGTTCGTTTCTAGGGTCAGATTAAATGTTTGTATGATCTGCAAATATTTGTTTCTGGGTTTGGCTATTTGCTATGCATAATATATATGTATTTATAAAAAAATAATAGTGTTCTATCAATAAATAAATATTTGGGACATCTTACACACAACATCATGTAGTTTACTTAATACAAGCTCTGCTTATTTTGCAACTAGATGACGTTGTGTTTTAGAGGTCGGAAATTATTAGATGTATGCATATACCCTTTGCAACTAAAATTGCATGCCTGAAATATGAACTATCTGAAGTATTCCTACCGCTGTAATTCCTGTCAATTTTTTTTGTTGATAATTCAAAACTGAATTGAGCGCGTGTGTTTTAGTAATTCAACATTGCGTGATTAGAAAATATTTAGTAATATACTTCATTACACCACCACCGGTAAGTTGGACTGTACTGTTTAAAATTACGTCAAATTTACTGCCACAAAAAATAAGATGACGTAACTGAAGTAACGTCACAATTATTTTAATTTTTATGGCATCTTATAATTTTTTAACAAAAGACAAAGAGTGTGTCCTTTCCAGCTTTGATCTTTTATCAAAAAAAAACTCCTGTATAAAACTTAATTTTGGGGACTAGGAACATTGTGCAATGGGCATGTGATGGGCAATCGGGTGATCGATCCAATAAACACCAAGCACATTATGAGGCTGGCGTACGATACTCGAAACTGCAAGTTGAAATTTGTTCGTAAAATATTGCTGTCTCTGTTTGACAAAATACAACGTAGATACGAGTGCACCGCTGTATGTGTGTGTGTGGATTGACATTCATGCGTAGTAATTCGGACTCTCTCGTAGAAGGTTCGACTATCATTATTTGACTGACACGAATCACACACACATTGTAATATTTTTTGATGCGATAGCACTACTAATTGCTTGAAATTTGTGAAAATATGGATGTGTTTCGTAATATCGAAAATCATGAATGAAAACTCAATATTTTTTCGATTTATTTTGTGTAAGTAGTAGCATAATAATATGAGATATGTTATTGATGAAACAATATTAGAAATATTTTTGTTTTTAAGACAGAAAAAAACAAAATGAAAACATGACATTTACAATGTAAAATATGTAAAATTTAATTTGATTATATTTTATTCTAGATTAGTTTATTTCTAAAAATAAAGATGCTATAACTTAAATAAATACAGTCTAAGTCCGAATATCAATATATCATCGTGGAAATATGTTTATACTGCAAATGATCTTGGTATACCGTTTGTATGGACAATTCAGCCTCCGTGGGCCCCTTAAGCAACGGCGAGGTAAACGTTTAAACTACTACATCATTCCTGCAAAAAATTGACTGACCACATATGTGATAAAGTCTTGACAAGTCCTTTTGTAACATGTTTAGAAGTATGTTTTAAGGTAGCGTGTGGTGGTTACTATCTTCGCAGTAGATCAACCTAAAATGTCAGTACCGTGGTCTGGTGAGTGCGAGACCAGAGGCTCAATGATGGAGAAGCATCTCATTAGGCCGCCTTAGTGTGAGTCACTATGCTCAAACTGCCTCGTTGGTCTAGTGGTTAGCTTATGCGACTGCTAATCTAGAGGGCTCGGGTTCAAATCCCGGGTCGGGTCAAAGTGGTTTTTCTTAGGAAATTCCTAATAGCAGCCCGGATTTTGGAAGTTTGGCGGTGATTCACGCCCGTGTTTTGGAGAGCACGTAAAGCCGTCGGTCCCGGTTGTCATGAACATCTATGGCAATCGTTATTGGGAAGTCAGTGCCCTCTAATATACTGTCAACTAGTTCAATCTTCGAATTTCAGTTCTCCCTTAGGGTTGCGGAGGTCCGATGCCAGTCGCTCCGTGGAAAAACTGATATTCAGGTAAAACCGGTTGAACTAGTAGCCGACCCCAAATAAACTTGGGAATAAGGCTAGGAAGAAGAAGTGTGGGTCACTATGCTGCATTGTCTGCATTCACAATATTGCGGTGAAGTGCGGTGACAACTACTCTTGCATTCTACTCAGGCAGAGTAAAAAAATGAGATGAGCTAAAATACAACATGTAATAAATTAAACATGCTACACTTCAGGTTCAAAAATGAATTAAAACATGATATCGTTGTTGTAAAGAAGCCTTAACAGTGTCCTGTATCTAATCTTGATTTGATACTAAATTCTCAAGAGGAAGGCAATAAAATAGAACCTTGCCAGAATCCTCAGCGTCTTTTTAAACACTGCCGAGATCATAAAAAATACTTCTATACGTAAGCAGTTGTAGAACCGCAGTAAAATTATTTCTTTCTCTTATTTTTTGGTATAAGACCTTTGTTTCGACATTTTGTCGATGCGTGAGAAGGATTGCATACTCCTTGGTTGTATCTAATGTGTATTTGCGGGTTCCGTAGCCAAATGGCAAAAAACGGAACCCTTATAGATTCGTCATGTCTGTCTGTCTGTCCGTCCGTATGTCACTTTTTTCCGAAACTATAAGAGCCATACTGTTAAAACTTGGTCAGTAGATGTAATCTGTGAACCGCATTAAGATTTTCACATAAAAATAGAAAAAACAATACATTTTAGGGGTCCCCATACTTGAAACTGAAACTCAAAAAATTTTTTTTCACCAAACCCTATGTGTCATACGTGATAGGTGTTCAAAAATGATGTTGAGGTTTCTAATATCATTTTTTCTAAACTGAATAGTTTGCGCGAGAGACACTTTCAAAGTGGAAAAATGTGCCCCCCCTCCCCTGTAACTTCTAAAATAAGAGAGTAATAAAACTAAAATATATGTTGTACATTACCATGAAAACTACCAACGAAAATTGGTTTAACGAGATCTAGTAATTAGTTTTTTGTAATACGTCATAAATAGTAAACCACAATTTAACTTTCATTCAATCAATACACTATTATAAAAAAACTTGTTGATACGGAACCCTTCATCGGCGAGTCCGACTCGCATTTGGCCGCTTTTTTTTATTTTGAAACAATATTTTAAGGTTAATTGGACATATGCACATTTTGCACAGCAGTATTATCTTTTTCAGATTTACAAAAGAAGATGGACAAAACAGGAGCTTAATGACGGATTTAGGATAAATAATGGCTTTGAGATTGCAGGAGCGCGTAGAGATAGGAGTTAAATACTAGTGGGGAGACGCTCTAAGTCAGGGATATTTACTGAGTCTATTATTTTTAGAAAACGAAGTAACTCCTATCAAAATGAATTGGATATCGTTTTTTTGCAAGTCCATCGTCATAATCTCAGCCGAAGGACGTTCACTGCTCTATGTGAGTGTCTACTATGGGTCTCAATAATAACTGGCAACATTTTGACTTTTCATCGAAGAACAGCAATCTTCAAAAATCTGTTGTTTTTATTCACTATCAGGACCATTTTTTCCTCTCTTGGTTCTCTCTTAACCACCAGTTGGTAGTTATGTCGGACTCAAACCGACCAAAATCATATGCCGTCTCAAGTACCAATAGCCGGGGTTACAGTTGAACCCTAGAAAGGAAATCCCTGAAACCCTGACGAACTTCGGGCCATCTACATACGGCTTGGAGATACCCTCTTCATAATAATAGTACATGACGCATCCACCCCGGCCTGCTTCTGCTAGGGTGGCAGATGACCTCACCTGTCACCCCCAGGCCCACTATCAGGACCTATCTAGTCTTTTGAAAATCGAAATTAATTAATTATTTTAAAATATTGTTGGACATCTAACACACAACATCATCTAGGCCCTAATTAAGCAGAGCTTGTGCTATTTACATTTAAACATAGTTTTTTTTATAAATACCAACATATTATACATAGAAAATACCCAACTCCGAAACAAACATTTGTGGATCTAACAAATATTCAGTCCGACCCGGGAATCGAACCCGAGACCTATTGCTCAGTAGCTGCATACGTTAACCACTAGACCAACAAGGTATTGTGTCTGAGACCATTCTTAAATGACATCTCATGAATTATTTCATTTATTATAAGTACTTGTAGTGGATGTAACGCGTAGGTATTCCGTGCCATGAATTAATCAAGTTTTCATTTTGTTTCAGATTGTATGGGCTGTTTAGAGAATGTAGAAATAATAAAAATTTCGTATTCAGTAATCGTATCTATAATACATTTAAAAAGTGACAAAAATTAATTCTAAAAATAATAATGAAAGAAACAAAGACGGTGAGATCAGAAACCGAAGTGAAATGTTAAGTTTTTAATTTGAATAAATTTAGAAATTGAATAAATATGTCGTCTGAAGTATCGTTGGAGGGACGTGAACGGCCAGGATTTATACGACGAGCGGCTGCCGGGTGTGCTCGGGCGGCGTTTTCACAAATTGGCCTTGTGATCTTGGTGATAATTTATGTACTCCTCGGCGCGATACTCTTTGAATATTTGGAATCGGGGCCAGAGGTGCAAAAGAGGTCCGCAATACAGAGATCCAGAGAGGAGTGCTTGAAAGAACTTTGGGCTATAACAGGTATGCTTTTTTTTTTTCTTGGTAATCGAGTATTGTATATATGTAGAAAAAGAAATGCTGTTCACATTAGTTTAGATTTAAATTTGGACAGATGATTTCTTAACAATTTGCAATTTAAGTTCAAACTTAACAATCACGAATTTATTTAAAATATATGTCGTAAACAAAAATATATAATTTTAACAAAAAAAAACCGACTTCAAAGAAAAACTATTCCAAGTACCCAAATCGCGACAATTGTGCCTATGATATTTGCGGAGTTCCTTCGATTTCCTTGGGATCAAATCACCAGATCCCGAAATGGTGGCGTTGGGACCACCTGTGAGCTATGCCATATCCAATGAAAAAAGAATTATTGAAATTGGTTCATACTGCTGAACATATATAAAAAAAAAAAAGATTCCGACGAATTGAGAACCTTAGCGTTTTTTTGAAGTCGGTTAAAAAAAATATGACAAAGGAAGCAAATGTCTTTTGTCTATTGACAGCGCGACCTTTATGGTAACGTCAAAACCACCCAATAATTTCCCCTGTGTACAAATGGTATAACCGATACGACAAGGTAATGTGTCATTCAATACTATGAAGTAGATTACTGCGTATTATTGCCAGTTCGAGTACAAGGTTGAGAATTCGTTTGGTTTATTTCTTTATACTTTTTGATTATATTTACTACTAGCTGAGCCATACATTATATTGTTGTTGTAACCGCGGGCAAGGCCGCGGGGCGAAACTGGTCTACAAAAGTAGTCTAAGTTAATCCTTATAGCTATCTGCCTGTGAAAGTCCCGTCGAAATCGGTCCAGACGATCCAGAGATTACCCGGAAACAGATAGACATACAAAAATTGTATACAAAATATTTTGTCATTATGTACCGTGTATACAATTACAACTATGCATTTAGTAAAAAGCGGTTATTTCAATATTACAAACAGACTCCAATTTTAATTGTGAAACAAATTAGATAAATAGGTACATGAACAAAGCAAAGTACTATCAATATGGACAATATGTTTTTAGAGGGTGTATTTTCAGGTATTTTAAACGTTAATACCATTTTTATTCAAAAATATATGTAGATAAGTTGTGATTAACATAAAATATTCAAAATTCATAATTCAAGATATGTAGATCTAAAATCAAAAGTTATGGCAAATTAGGCTTAGATTGCAGAACATTTTAATATTTCGCCGGTAAATCCATCATTTATTTGTGGAAAAATAGGTTAGCCACAAGTCTTATGCTCACGTTACAAGTACACTATGTCCAACCACAAAATGAGTTGTACAAATATTCGTACCTACGGAGATGCAAAAGTGAATCTCATCCTTATCTTCACTGCCTTTTTTCTCAAGATTATTTGGGATCGGCTACTAGTTCAACCGGTTTTACCTAAATATCAGTTTTTACACGAAGCGACTGGTAGCGTACCTAGACAACCCAGAGGTAGAACTGAAATTCGAAGGTTGAACAAATTTATTCTGGAATGTAAAATTGAATACAATTTAATAATCATGCTTAATATGCTTGGTTTATATGCTTGCTTGCAACAGCCTTTAACAGTCCACTGCTGGACATAGGCCTCTCCTTTGAAAGGAGGTTTTGGCCTACTATACCACTCTGGCCAGACGGGTTGGTAAAGGGTTTGTTTTCCTTCTGTTGGTGATGTTAGCTGCTTATTTTGTTCCTTTAGTCGCCTCTTACGACACCCATGGAAAGAATAGGGGTGGTGACACTGTATTCTTAATCCGTCACCTCCTTACTATCCTTAATTAATATTATAAATGTGAAACCCTGTCTGTCTGTTTCACTTTCGCGCCACACCACGGCTTTCACGCCAAAGTTACTGAACAGATTTCGATGAAATTTGGTACACAGAGCCTAAAGCCTGAGAAAGGATATAGGCTTCTTTTTCTGCGATAACTGATATACACGTTGATGGAGCCGCGGGCGAAAGCTAATCTTTGATATCATCGTTGATCATTTAAACAAAACATTTTGTCGATTCATAGTCCCATTTGATTTATAATCAAGACCTACTTTATGCCCACTTGCTCCAATGCCCATTATTTGCTTAACGATTCGATCAATACCGTACCGATATAATGTTCCCAACCGAATAAACAACACGTAGACATCGTCGATTTTAGAGAAGCATTTATAATTAAAATTTTGAATTCTACGTAAAAATAGCAAACATTGAAAGAAAACGTGAAGAGAGGTTGTTGAATAGATTTGAAATTTATGTTCCACAACGGAATATTCACAAAACGCACGTACAATTTTCCTTAACAAATTGTATTTAAAATACTGAACGTCAACAAAATTGTGTAGAAAGTATCCATACAAAACAAAAGACTATAAATCTACATGTCATTTCGAAAAGATTTACACATCACAAAAATATTTATCTATGCTTAAGATACCATTTGACGCGAAACCATTTGAAGCTGTATGGCCAGTAATCTTGGCTAAACTAAAAAAAGGCAGACCAACGCTCACATGTTTCAAATTTAATTAAATTGCAATTTCTATTCTATTGCATTCGACAGAATTGGATACAAAGTTATCGATAGCGAACTGAATACCAAGAATATCGTATATTGAATTTTCAATTGCTATGCATGTTTCAGTTCAAATTAAATTAAAAATATTAATATGTATATTGAAACAAAGAGGTCATAGGTATTCCTGTGACAACAAAGTAGGTCGTATTTTTTTATTAAAATCGTGACAACGAGGGCGCGTCACTGAGTTTAAAAGCAATTTCCTCGCCTATAATAAGAATTTTTAATATTCATGTGGCATGTAAGAGGTTATTTCAATACTATCGGATAATAAATAAACAACTAGAAATATACCTTGTCTATATAAATAGGTATTAGTGAATAAGTAACATTAGTAATTTTGAATATATAATCATGGCGAAAAAAGAAGATTGTATTCATAAATAGTTCATACGAATCTTTGGAATAAATTGTTAATATTTTTCTGAGTATTGTTTTATTTATATGACAATAAATTGATGTTAAGGTGTGGTTCTAATACGAAATCCTACTAAAGTGAAAAAACATCTCACACATCACCAGCCTCTAGCAGTCCACTACTGGACTTAGGCAGAGGCTCAAAATCTCCTTTCTAAGGCTCTCCTTAAAATCGAGGTTTGGGCTCACTTTAATACTGGCTGGACAGTTATTTATTGAACTTCTCAGGATTCAAGTAAGATGTTTTTAAAAATGAGATGATAAATTTTGTGAATATCTAAAATCTACTAAAACACAAATCCATTCTTTGTAAAGCTAAAATTACCAATAATACGCAACAGAAAACCTTTTGTCAATTTCCAATAATATGAACAGAACAAGTTACTATGTGTATGTATATTTACGATAGAAATGGTATAAGCTGTTCTTTGTCTTCAAAGTGCCTTTACAAAGAAACTTGGGGTATTTCACTTCTCTTTCATGCAAGTAACATTTTTCTCTTGTCGAGAAGTGCCTGTAATTTGGCTGACGGAATCCTTTGCTCACACACGAAAGCCTGCTTAAAGTTCGAGAATGTGTTTCACAAAACCAAGTGCCACAGCGCTTTACTTTAACTTAACATTGATTGTATTAACTTATGTAGGTATTCAACTATTATATTTTTATCGATTTATCGTTTGACGAAACAGTAATTTAAGTATGTTAGAAATTGCTTGGCGGTCGGATTTCATTTTCAATGGCATAGTTTATTTCACTTGCTGTACTAGGTAATTTTCATTGGATAATTATATAGGTATAACCTTTTGTACTAAGTCAGATTGTACTATATCTTTATAACGTTTTGGAGGCCGTTTTTAACAATTTTCGCTTTCTGGATGTCTACCAAATACTTAACAACTTACCATGGTTTTGTTAGTTATATTTGTTAAAAGGGATACGTTTCAATGTACAGATAATAATTTATCTGTACATTGAAACTGTACATCTGATGTGAGCATTTAAAAGAAGACGATAAATTATACCATTTCATATCGTTATATTCTGGGCCCAGAATTGTATGGGTTCGTTTTAGTCGCCTTCATGATCGCACGAATAATGTAGTGGTTTAAGCGGTCGACACACAGCTTTCTACAGCATCCTGTGTTATCAATTAATTGATATTCTGGATGTTTTTTTGTGTCACACTTCAATTTTATTTGTTTAAGCTCATAATCCGCTGGGAAAAATTAGTAGGCCTGATATTTTTAATTGAGGATAAACGTGAGTTGGCGGTCGAGGAGAATAATAGCAATGCATCTCGTACAATCACTTTTTTGTAATTCTCGATCACGAAATACAGTTAGGATATTGAATAGCAGACTACGATTAATAATTTTAAATAAGACACTTCACCGAACACGTGGTGCTAGCACGAGATGACCCACGACAATGCTCGCCCCACGACCACGTTCCATTCGAATGGAAAGAATGAACGAACCATAATTATCTAGGCGTAGGGTAAAATAATTATCACCTGTGATCCTTGTCTGTGACTTATGACATGAAAGTAATTGACTATAATGAATCATTCAATCGCGTTAATATTATTTAAAGTGGCAATGATTTCCATCTGCTCGGACGGTCACTGGTCGTACGTGCCAATGCTCGGTGTTGTGTCAGTGCCTTAACTTCACACACTTAACAGTGTTGCCAGATAAAATAATTGATACGCCATCATATTTCCAGATTTATTCAAAGATATTTTGTTTTTGACCACGAAACTTAGCGGTGTGTTGACGACGTCGTCGCCGTAGATTGACTACTGTACTGGAGGTCTCGGGTTCGATTCTCGGGTCGGATCAAATGTTTGTGTGATTCAGTGTCTTCATCCTAGCTTTATTCCCAATATTATTTGGGGTTAGCAACTAGTTATTTTTGTGTGATCTAGAAATATTAGTTTCAGAATTTGGGTGTTTTCTATCATACATATTTACAAAAAAAGTATGTTTATGTATTTATATCAGTTGTCTAGTACCCGTAATAGAATCTCTGCTTAGTTTGGGACTATTGCGTTCTGTGTATGATGTCCGAAATATTTATTTATTAATAACGTTAATGTTTGTATAATGCCAACTTTAATAGCGGTAGGTGTGAAAAATAATAGACGTGTCGTAAATTTCGGAATTTAATTTAAATTACATTTAGTATATTTTTTGCTTTGTTTTGTGTCTCTAAACAAGTAAATACAGTTGCATTATTGGTACTCACGTTTGCAGCGCAATTTAATGTAGTGATAATAAGTAATTAACACCACCTGCCAGTGCATCGCTTTACAGTGCTAAACAGTAACTTTACTAATATAAACAGTCAAGAATGTCGCCAATCAGTGATATAATATCGGCGCAGAAGACACTAGAGGAGACCTTTCTTAAGAAGATGACAGACCTTGAATCTCAGATTAATTGTGCTGGTCCTGCAAAAGACACCGTAGCCAAGGTGGCGGAGGAATTCCGAACCTTTAGAGAGTTGATCTTCTCGATGCTAGGCTTGCTCCGAAAGCAAATAGGCGAATGCTGCAGACAGATCGACGCTATGGAAACCAGACAGCGGCGTAAGGCACTCATTTTCTTAGGCGTCAAAGAGGATGAGAAGGAGGACTGTAAGGCTCTAACGCTTCAACTAATCAACAACCACTTGAGCCTTAAGAACATAACGGCTTCTTCTATCGGGGTTTGCCACCGGCTTGGAGTGTCGAGTAATGAGCGTCAACGGCCTATATTGGTTAAGTTCTCCAGCGTCGATGATAGATCGTCCGTGTGGAAGGCCAAATCAGGACTAAAGGGTTCTTCTATTAGTGTCAAGGAGTTCCTGACAAAAACCAGGCAATCCATCTTCGCCAAGGCCAGGATGCATTTTGGGGTCTCTGCTAGCTGGACCCAGAACGGAACCATAGTTGTCAAGGTCCCTGGTGGCATCCGGCACAAGGTAACGACTATGAATGAGTTGAACCCGCTGCTGATGAAGTATCCAAAGGCTCAATCGGCTTCCTCAGTACCTGGTGATCTATCTGCGGGAGATATCAGGTCTCGTAAGCAATAATTGTAGTCTGGTAGTGACAATCAATGTTCTCAACTTATTTGGTAACTTGAACGCTTTGTTTGTTTCTCTCTGAATGTAAATAAATGAGTTTTAAAATTCTTCATATAAACACATTCTTTCATATTGTATTGCCTTCTACAACTTTGTTTTGCTATTGGAATGACAGAATATTAATGTAGGTACCCTTTCTCTGTTTATTAATAGTGACATTTGTTTGTGTGCAGTGAATTACTAAGAAATGACATAAAAGATGTTTTAACGTCTCTCACTCATCTCACTCACTACTGTTCGGATACGCTGCACGAAACAATGTTTTTCATTAGTATTAGGATTCCTTGCGCCGTACTACAAAGGGTACCATGGTTCTGTTTTATGTCATAATGTTTTTTTTTTCTTTTTTGTTTTTAGTGATGTAAGCTGGCGGGTGGTTCAGAGATACAAACGGTGTACTAGAACATCTGCGTATTCTTGAAGATACACATATATTTGTATATATTTTAATCTAATTTTGTTTTGTTTATTTATATATACGAGTATTTATTATTTATTTGTATTAATGTTGTCAGATAGGTAGTGATTGTTATGTTTCTGCATGTGAGTCTGAAATCGACTTAGGCAATGAAAGCTTCTCCTCCGTAACTGATACTCTCGGTGGTGTCTTGCGCAACAAATTTAATTTAAACAATAGCCACTTACATAATGTGTGTCATATAAACGCCCAAAGTGTCTCTAGCCACTTTTCTGATTTGTACGATGCGTTCTACGACTCAAATGTTCATGCTGTTTTGATTTCCGAAACTTGGCTTAAACCACATCTTCTCTCTACCTGTTACCAGGGGGTAACAGGTAGAGAGAAGATGTGGCTTCATACTCATCCGGAATGACCGGATGGAGAGGAGGGGGGGTGGCGTGGCAATTTACTTACGCAGTGACTTTCCCTACAAAATTATTTCTTCTTCTTCTTCTGTCTCTGAATTCTTGTTCTTAGAGGTTTGTGTTCGGGGCGTTAAAGTCGTTCTTGGTATTGTCTATTGTCCCCCTTCTATTGACTACTTCACTGAATTCGAATCAGTCCTGGAATCTTTGGGTACAGAGTATGCTCATCATATCATCATGGGTGATTTCAATACCAATCTCCTAGATCAAACCTCCTGTCGTTCCTGTAAACTCCGATTCCTTCTTGAGTCTGTCAGCCTTCATGTTTTACCTTTACATGCCACTCACCACAATATGGTTGGAGAAGACACCTGGCTAGACTTAATTATCACTTCCGATCCGTCCTTTGTTTCCTCTCATGGTCAACTAGACGCTCCTGGATTCTCACATCATGACCTGATTTTCCTCTCCTACATCCTTAAACCCCCGAAACCCATACCCAAAATCCTACATAGGCGTTGCTTTAGACAAATGAACATCGATAAATTGAGCAATGATGCTTCACGTATTGACTGGTCGCCACTGATCGAATCCACCTCTATCGATGACAAGGTATCCATATTTAATAAAGAAGTGACTAAAATATATGATACTCACGCACCAATTAAAAAGCTTAGGGTTAAAAGACCACCTGCGCCCTGGATGACCAAGGATATACGAAAGGCTATGAGATCTCGCAATCGAGCTTTTAGAAATTACAAAAGAGACCGTCTTGAAGTCAACTGGCAACTATATAAGACTGCTAGAAACCAGTGTAACCAGATGATACGGAACGCTAAACGCCGCCATATTCTGGTTAATATTAACTTTTCTTCTGCTGCCGACATCTGGAAGTTTCTCGGAACCCTTGGTATCGGTAGATCGCGGCATGTAGACTTTCCTCAATGCATAAGTCTCGATTCCCTGAATCAACATTTTACATCTTCTTCTACTTTGGATAGTCTATCGGAAAATAATACCTTCAATTACATCAATAGTCTACCGCTTCCTAACTCAATCCCTTTTCACTTTGTTCCAGTTTCTGAAGGAGAGATTGAGAAAATAATCATATCTATAAAATCCCAAGCAGTTGGTTCCGATGGTATTAGTCGGAGAATGATCACCACATTATTAGCTCACCTTCTCCCGGTTATTTCCAACATTATTAACTTTTCCCTCATATCTGCCACATTCCCATCTCTATGGTGTAAAGCTTATGTACGTCCTTTGCCTAAAATACCTGATCCGTCTCTTCCTACTCATTTTCGTCCCATTTCTATTCTCCCTTTTCTTTCAAAAGTGCTCGAAGCCTACGTCCATAAGCAGTTCCCCCGCTTTATCTATTCTAACAATTTACTTAGTCCTCTTCAGTCTGGTTTTCGACCGGGCCATAGCACGGTTTCTGCTCTTCTGAAAGTGACTGGCGATATTAAGGCGGGAATGGAGAATGCTAAGGTTACAACCGTAGTACTAGTTAATTTTTCCAATGCCTTCAATACTGTCAGTCACAAACTCCTCCTTGGTATCCTATCCCACTTCTCGGTCTCTCAAGAAGCACTAGACTGGTTCTCCTCTTACCTTCGGGATCGCCAGCAGTCAGTCAAGGTGGAAGATTGTTCCTCTGGCTGGTGTGGTCTCACTGCTGGCGTCCCCCAAGGCGGTATTCTTTCACCTCTTCTATTTTCTATCTTCATTAACCTTATCACCTCTAGACTTCAGTGTTCCTATCATCTTTATGCTGATGACTTGCAACTATATTATCAATCCGAGTTGTGCGATGTATCGTCCGCGGTCTTGATAGTAAATAGTGACCTGGCGGCCGTTAAACACTGGTCCGATATGTTTGGTGTTTCTGTGAACAAAAATAAATATTAGGGTATTATCATCGGAAGTAACCGCCGTATGTGTCAGCTCGACCTGAACTCACTTCCACAGCTCATCTACGATGGTATGGTTATACCGTACTGCGAAAGTGTGAAGGACCTCGGACTATATATCGACGCAACTCTCAGCTGGCGAAAACAAGTTGCATCTGTGTGCCAGAAGGTAACGTTCTCATTGCGGGCTCTCTATAGGCTTAAGAACTTTCTGCCAGTGAAAACTAAAGTAATGCTAATCCAGACCCTAATATTCCCAATAATCGACTATGGTGATGTGTGCTACTTTGACCTGAATGCAGATCTGCTCAATAAGCTTGACCGTCTTCTCAATAATAGCATTCGATTCGTTTTTAATTTACGTAAATATGATCACGTGTCTGAGTATCGCTCTAATTTGAAGTGGCTTCCGATTCACCAACGTAGAGAGACACGGGCGTTAACTACCCTTTATTCTTTACTTTTCTCCCCAAGTTCTCCTTCCTACCTAACTGCTCGATTTCAGTATCTAGGTGCAAACCATACTAAAAATCTTAGATCTTCTAAAAACTCACTTCTTCATTGCCCCACACACTGTTCTGATTTCCTCCACTCAACTTTCTTCGTACAATCTGTCCTATTATGGAACGCACTCCCTCTCGAGGTTAAGATGGCTAAAACTCGAAAAAGTTTTAAAGACCGGGTGAAGAATCATTTCCTGAAGGCCTTATTAGATTAACCGTAATTTCATCGCACTCTCTTCTTCTAGAACTTATGTATGTATATATTATATATATATATATATTATATATAACGTATATACTGTGTTTATGTATATATTAATATGTATTGGTATGTATGTGTATAAATATGAATCCTTTATTTTATTATATATAATATATTATTTTTAATCAAATCTTATTATAAGTTGTGTGCACCTAGTTTTGACCCTAAGGTCGACTGGCAGAAAATGCCTACGGCATTAAGTCCACCTTTGTCACTCTTATGTGCATAAAATATAAATAAAAATAATAATAATAATAGCGAGGTTAATGTCAACTAATAAATTAAGTCAGCTAAAATCTCTGGAAAGGCTGTACCGATTTTGTTGGGGCTCTGACTGGTAGAAAGCTGATGATACAAGGAGCAACTTGGGCCTTATTTTAGACTAGATTCGCTCTTAACATAAGGTATTACCCACAATTATTTATCAATACTTATTTATACCTGTTGCTATAGTGGCTTGTAAAGTCTAATGGATTCCGAAAGTGATTAAAAATTCCTAACAAGCACCCGGCTACTTATGACGAATTTAATGTTATATAATTTTTGAACTTTCATTATTTATTTGTTACTAGCTGACTCAAACGCGGATGTTGTTGTAAATCCCGAGTAACGCCGCGGAACGAAGCTAGTCTAAAACTAATTAGTTACTCCTTATGTCAACAGCTTTATGGCAGAGAAAGTCCCGTTAAAATCGGTCCAGCCTTTCCAGAGATTACCCGGAACAAACAGACAGACATATATTTTAAATAATGCCGTTTTGATGTTAGTTGGTACCGTATGTACTTTGATATGCACTTAGTAAAAAAACTGTTCCTTTGATATTACATACAGACTGCACGGTTGGCCTAGTGGCTTAAGCGGTCGCCACACCGCTTCCTACTGCGCCAAGTGTCGTGGGTTCAAATCCCACGTAGGATAACACTTTGTGTGATTCACAATTTGTTGTTCTGGGTGTTCTTTGTGCCCGTTTCATTTATGTTTGTAAAGTCCCCCGCGGCACAGGAATTTATACCTAAAGCGGGAGTTGTCTTTTAAAAAAAGAAAAAAAAGACACTTCTTATTTGTATAGATATAAGAAAGTAAAAAACATGTAGGTAATAATGATTTTATAATTTTTGTATATTTTTTTGTCTCCAATGGCATACGATCTAAAATGACTATATTTTTTGATCATATTCCAAATGTAGGTATAGAATTATTCATATATTCGTATACAGACTAATAATTTTGTTTTTATAACTTTGCCGGCTCAGACGGCTTTGTTAGATTAATTTATCGTTACCAGCCTTTTAGTTGAATTCGAAACACTCATATATTGTTTTGATTTTATATTTAAGCCTACCAAAGTGACTCTACTCTGCCTAATGGAAAGCATGAGTAGTATCCAAGAGTAGGGGTCACCATCCTCATTGTGAGTACAGATATTGCAGCATAGTGACCCACACTACGGCAGCCCAGTGAGTTGCTCTCAATATAGGTTGGTCTTCTGTGGAAGTGTCGTCTAAGGCGGCTCGGTATTTCTGCTTTTACTGTGTAGAGCGGTAAGAGGTGTCATATTATCCTGGCCCTTGGGGTGACTCTGGCCACACTGGAATGTACCTCAGTAGTGGGGTACGGCAGAGGGGACTCCAGAAGACGCCGCGTTTCTGTTTAGTGGATAGACTGGGTTCTCCGGGAGTCCCACACACGCACTTAGTTTACCCCACGAAGGGTATAGTGAGAAACGCATTTCCCTATGTAAAATAGTGTTGCTATATTAATGCTGAAATCAGTGTGGTTCTACTACTTTGAGCAAAAGCAATGTTAATTGAATACACGTTTCTATTGTCATTGTATAAAATACATCGCCTTTGAACAAGCACCACGTAATGCCGTAATGGCCGTTCAATGAAACAAATTACTCAAGACAACATCAAGTGAAGAAAATCTTGATACAAACTCTGTAATTACCCTAACTGCTCAACGTGATAACACAATCGCGACTCCAAGGAAAGACCCATATCCAACTTGTGGAGTAAAGTCTTGTGATGTAAATAAATATCGATGTAGAGTATATTTTCATCCACCCTGTTAAAATCTTGTACAAGTTCTCCATAAAATTACATCTCTCTAATTAAAAGTTTCTTGTTTCATTTAAACAATTACAAACAGTTATATGAAATAGGCTAATTAACAAAAATCGAAAGCGTAACGCACATGGCGGCCATAAATCATCCCAAAGCCTCTTTTGGTTATACATTGACGATATTTTAGGGTCGATCCTTAATAAGATTTCCTTCAGCCAACAGCGGGCGCACCCTCTATGGATAATAATTTAATCTATATTACGTATTTTATCGTTCTACCCAAATGTGCGTGAGGATTATTTAATTTAAATTGTTGGCTTTGGATTTGAGTGACAATTTTGAGTGACAATTTTGCGCCGTAACATGTCTAGAACGTCATTACTTTTTCAAATTATGTATACCTACATACAGAAATGCTTGATTTTTTTTTGTTGCAACATACATTAAAACATATTATTATGTGTTTAGAAATATAAGTTGCGGGTAACGTCGCAGAGTGAAGCTAGTCTAGAAATATGGCTTAAGTTACTCCTTATTTCATTAGCTATCATCATCAACCAGTGAAAGTCCCGTCAAAATTGGTTAAGCCGTTCCAGAGATTATCTGTAACACACATACAGACGGACGAAAAATGAAGTTTCATATGCACTTATTGCAAAGCTATTACTTTGAAATTACGAACTACACTAAATTTTATTTATTTATATACGAGTAGATTATCAGTATTAGGTCAGACTGCTGTTATCTTCTATTAAAAGAATTAGTTTTCCTAGTTTTCGCAATCACAATAAAAACAAAAAAATGAATTAAGCCATTTAGGGCCACAGCACACTAGCTACTTTTAGCATCGGCGATCGGCGATTTGGCGACTGCATCGCTGCTGCATCGCGTTTTAGCGACTTCCTGCGTTCGATCGCGGTATCGGAAACGCACGTTTTAGCGACTGCCGAGATGCCAAATCGATGCTACCGGCATCCGAATGTGTGCGGAGAGTAGCGTTCAGCTGCTGTGTCGCGCTTCTAAAAAGCGACTCAATCTCCGCGTTTGGCGTTTTTAAGTGTGGTGTAGAGCGTTCGGTCGCCGTATTTAGCTTCTAAAAAGCGACTAGTTGCCTAGTTGCCTAAAAGTAGCTAGTGTGCTGTGGCCCTTATTTCAAAAGTCAGTTGTCATTTCATTTGATGCTGGAAATACAATTTTGATTTTCGCTTAAATATATGGTTTCTTTATAATTTCCAAATAAATCTTCGTTCAAAATCCATTTCAATAACTTTTTACTTACTATGTCACTGGAATCTTCAATTTCCAGTTACACACCAATTTCATCGAGTATTTTATATTAACTCACGAAGACTTTGAAAAGCTGTAGGTATTTCTCGAGGGATTAAAGTGAATTTGATAAAAGAAAAGATGGTAAAAGTATTAATACGTGTTTAGAGTTTTAGATATGTGGAGGAAAAACAAGTCACAACTGTTATATTGAAGTTTGTTGTGTACGTTAAGAGGTGTGGGATTTGATATGTAGAAAGTCAGTCAATATTTAAAGCCATAACATTTACTGTACAGTGTGACCAATAATAAATTTTAAGGTTCTTTATCCTTTTTTATTTTTTCGTGCGGGATTTCCAAAAGATACCAACAGTTGGTGATATGTTGAACTCAAACCGACTAAAACCGCAGACCGTCGCAGTTACTATGAGCCGAGGAACCAGGTATACCCTCTTAAGGAAGGTGCGTTCTTTTGTAGCGCTCGCTTTTCCACCCGGGCCTGTTACTGCTAGTCACTGTCTGCTGACACCCCTAGGCTTGCGTCTCTTTGCCTCCATGTCTATCAGTTTTTATCGACAAAGCTATTTGGCGTCAGTGTTGTGTCTCTCGAGGCTGTAAAAATTAAGTTTTTAAATCACAATAATCATGACGTATGCTCTAAACATACTCACTTATACTCAAAATTTTAACATGTCGCAAATTATAAATTAAGTTTAAAATTTGCGTAAATGGTAAAAGGGAAAGTGCATTATTTGAATGATTGGTATAATTATATATATGATAAGGAGGACTTATAGCTAAAATTATAGGATTTGTAATCAGATAGATAACACTGAGCCAATTATAAGTCCTTTTAGTCATATGCTAATGATAATGGTATATCACTACAATTTTAAAGGAAACAAACTAAAAGCGGAAAAGTTCATTTGATGATCTTGACGATGATGAATGACGACGGACAGACGAATCTTATCTGTCCATATCAGGTATCGATACTTACTGAATTTACTGTTGCCAGAACATCTGTGTTCCACATAAACTGTCCTCAAGTGTCTAGTTTTTCCTCGTATTGCGTTTCTATAGGTCATTGTAAATATTGCAAAACTGAACTTTTTCAAAAGTCCAATTAATCTTATCTAATTGTAGTCAGCTCAAATGGTAAGCCCAATGTAAACCAAATCAAAATTCCTAAAGTATTATCTTATCTCGTATTGAAACGACTGTATTCAAAATGGAAAAATATATTTATTACTTGATATACTTCGATTTATTTCAGTTTTATTGTAAGCGACACTCACATTAAGTGTAATTAATCATTTTTGTGTATCGGTGGATAAAATACAATGAGAATGGGTAATTGAAAATATGTCCAATTTTATCGTAAATCGGTGGCTGGTTTTAATGTGAGTGGGTGATGAACTGTGGGTTGAGTATGTCCTGTTAATGACTGTATGATTTCGACATTTTTAAGGACACTCGTACTTCTTTTTATTGATCAGTTGGTTCGTTTGCAGAGTAAATTGAGGCAGCTAGGAACATCGGTTGTGGCGATCGTTTCGAATGAGCTCATTCACTTAGAAGAGATAAACTTCTGCACTGCTCTCAGTTCATAGGTTTCATTAGTATTTTTTACACAAATAATTGTATGTAAACTACTTCGCCCGCTTGTATATCGGTTATCGTGACAAATAGTAGACAAGTCCTCCAAGTAATAATCTATCTGTTTGGCCTTGAAAACTTAAAAAACATTATAGAAAGAATAACTTTCGAATCCCTGCTTATGTTATAAATGCGAAAGTAACATATACGCAGGCGGAGCCGCAGGTGAAAGCTAGTTCCTAATAATATAGAAGGATATGAATGTAGTACTATTCTGTACCAAAGTATAACTTGTCTAAAAAGGTCAGTGTTTTGTAATATGTTATTTTTTTATTCCTTGTAACTCTCCTCTTTAATAAGAGTTAGTTTAGGCTCTCGAATTAGTTTCTCCATTTAGTACATGTTTTAGAAAGTGCTTGAAATTTGAACAGGCTTGAATCCACTTTGAACAGGTTTTTTTTCTGATTTCAGCTTTATACTACTACAACTATTTTCCAAAAGAATGATAGCAGGATTTCTCTTTGCTAAATGAATATATCTAGAATAATCGGACATTTTTGTCCCATCACTTATTTCCTGAATTTAATATGTAAAATGGCAAGAGGTCAAGGTTTTTACTTAAATAAACTGAAGGTGTTCGGGTTCGACTAAATATTGGTAAATAATTAATTATTAATATTACAGTTAATTAAAAAAAAACTTTAAATATGTATAAATATGCAGTTTTGGGAAATCACCAAACATGAAAATGACAATTTTGCTCATATTTAGGCATTTTTCTTTAAATACATAATATATGTTCAAAGTGTTCAATCTCAGATGCATTTCAGTGCCTATATAAAAGCCAGTTAGTTCCTTATTACAGATTTAAAATAAATCAGATATATTAAAAAACCAAGGAGCTATTGTTATTTATTAGCACCAACATTCCTTCACTATAAGAACAACCCATGTACGAGTATATCAGTACTATCTATATTAATAACCCATAACGTTCCACTGCTGGGCTCGGATCTACCCCCCGAGGAGAGGGTTAAGTCTATACGTCCTCACGCTGGCCGAGTGCAGATTGCGGAATGCAAGACACGCTGTGGCCATGTAATCTTGTCTACAGCTCAATTACCTTTGAGTTGTGTCAAGCGCTGGAGCATAAATACACGATCCTATCACTGTGCGATGGGTCCCTTGTTGTGTTGTTAGTAATAATATAAATTGTATCTGTCCGTGTGGTGACGGATTAAGAGTACAGAGTGTCACCACCCCTATTCATCCCGCGGGTGTCGTAAAAGGCGACTAAGGGATAAACTACGTAAGACAACATCAATACAAAGAGAAGGTAAACTTGAAACGAACCCTATACCAACCCGTCTGGCCAGCGTAGTATAGTGGGCCAAAACCTCCTTTCTAAGGATAGGCCTATGCCCAGCAGTGGACTGTTAAAGGCTGTTGATGATGATGATGATCCAATTTCCGTTGTTACTAATACTTGTGTACCTGCATTCACACTCTCTTAGGACTAAATTGTTTTCTTCACTTACTGTCTCGCCATTCTACAATATTTTATATTCCTTTTGTAATCATTGTACTGTTTACGAATATGTTGCCATATCGAGGGTGCCCGTAGCATTCTGGTAAGATGGTAACCAAGGCTCACATTGTTGTTAAACGTACTGTAAATGTTATTATTGTTTCTCTGTTTTATGAGTTGTGGATCGAGAATAAATCGTTTTTTTTATGTTTGTAAGCTACCCGAAGGCCTCCAACTAATCTTTCAAGACTATATTTATATATTTATTTGGAAAGTTTCAGAAGATAAAAAATTCAAATTAAATAAGGATCACTAGTTGCAAAAGAAATTAGTTAAAGGCGTATCAAAGTTTTTTAACTTAATTTTCCAGCTAATTGAATTTTAATTTTATGTAGATTAAATAATATTTTTTATATCAAAAGCTTTCCAATTTTATGTTTTAATTTTTTTTTAACTAAAAGGTTTAAGTGTACTAAAGTTAGATGGAATATTTATCCTATATTTGTTTAAATTACTTTTTAATGACGTCATGTTTTTTTTTTCAATTAATACCAACAATTTGAAGCGTTGAATGATAGAACAGTTAATTTCGTCTGAAATTGCTTAAGATAAGCATAAAATACGCATCCTGATGAATAATTTGTAAGTATCTATAAAATTAATATGACAAACAGGCACTCCAATCTTATTTATTTGTATAGAAGTAGTTTTGATCTAAGACAAATTGATCGTATTCCGTGCCTAAACAATCAATGTTTCTCGCAAGCATGTAAATATCGTACGAAGCATTATGAGTTTTGTTAAAAAATATCCTTAGAATCATTCTAAAGACATTTTTTATTCATTATTCAGATGTTTTGAGAGTCAACTACATGCTTATAATACTGTTTTCATGTTCTTAACAAAGTATTAGCTACAAGTGGAAGGTGTGTGTCACACAGTCATTTAAGTATTATGCAAATGCGTATAAATACATACTCGTGTGTATGAAGTTCGCATTAGACTTGTACATATATCATATTTTAATGAAATTACAACACTATCGTGCCAACACATGGAAATACCAAATGCCAGTATTCTAATTCTACAACTTCATTATGTTTATGAACAGTTTTATTACCATGCCTATGTGGTTTATGGTTTAAATATACTGTGAAAATTTTGATGTTTAGCATATGGTACTTTGTGGTGGAAAGCCTACAAGGCCACAGTGTAGTGTAGTAGTAGCCTAGAAAGTGGTGGAAAACGTATTCTATACTGACGATAAAAAATAAACTTATTATATCGTAACTAGTGCCTTTATTATATATAGTTTTGTGTATTCAACGAAATATTATAAAATAATGATTTTTTAGATTTTGTGACTTTTACATATAGGTTATGTATTGTAACCTTTTAAATAATTACATAGCGAAGAAGTCCCGCTATACAACTAAACCTATATTTCCCAATTTTATAAATCTAACTTCTCATATTTTATTTAAATCTAATAAATATCAATGTTACAGCTATTTATGTACTATTTGATGGTAAAGTTTTATTTAAATTTTGTATAATTTTGTATTTAAAGTAAATACGTCTTGACGATGTGAAAAGGTATAAAGATAGATTACGCTACACGGTTGGCGTAGTGGACTTTTTTTTTTTTTTTTTTTTTTACGTGTGGAAATCCCCGCGGACCGTCACCCCGTCGGGGGTTGCGGCGGGGTGGTGTGTCGGACTCGAACCGACTAAAACCACACGGTGTGATCCTCTCTGCGCCTTTGTATTGGAAGGAGTCCAGGTAGGGGATTTCCTTCTGGACTCCTTGGCGTAGTGGACTGCACTAACCATGTCGCTTTCTACTGCGCCAAGTGTTGTGGATGCAAATCCCACGTAGGACAACACCTTGTGTGATCCACAAACTGTTGTTCTGAGTCTGGGTGTTCTTAGTGTCCCACATGTACCTATGTTTGTAAAGTTCAGTAATGTAATGATAATTAATCATCCGTGAGTTTTCCTTTTTAACAATAAATAGAAAAATTGTTTTGATTGATAAACGCTTCGATCAAGTTGCATTGACGGTCGTTACGGTTGTAAATTTGTATGTATTTGTTCTAAGCACCTATAGGTGGATATATTTAAATCGAAACGACGCTTTCACGTAAAGCTTGTCAGTGTCAGTAGTACAAATAAGAATATAGTGTATCTTTCATCCCATAAACGATCGAATCGTTATACGATTTTAGGGATGAAAGAGCTATATATATATAGCTCTCAAGGGAAAATAAGTTCTATGAGTGCGTAAGTAAGTACTAAAAATATTGGAGTATTTCGGACTTTCATATGTTAACAAAAAACTGTCGCAAACTTCTTAGTACAACTGAAGATAGTTGAGAAGCTGAAGGAATGAATGTAACAGATGGATCTTTTTCGAAGTATGTGTTCTTATAGGTTTGATGTAAATACTGTAATATCAATTATTCGTACATAGTAAAGCAATAGTAATTTAAACTTTATATCAATAACTTTTCGTATATAACACCACCCTCAACAACACAGAGACTTTTTGTAGAGATATTTTTTTCGTAAGCAAAACACGCATCACGCAATGCAAGTAAGCATGTGAATGCTTACTCCATTTTACTTCAAAATTGTGCACTGTATGAAACTTGGACTGGCGATAGTACAAAGAGAGAAGAGAGAGAGTGTGTTCTATTGCGGCTACATAAATCCTTTTATTTTTATGAGAAGAGTTTTAACCAAATTGTTTATAATTATTATATAATTTTATAGATTTTTTACAACTATGAATTATACCAGCCTTCATTTTTTAAGATAATACTGAAATTTTATACTGTAACACACAATCGCGTGACCAGCACTAAGGTTTTTATAATTCCAAATGCGGAGTGTTTCTGTAAGATAAATAGCGTGGGTAGGTGTCAAAAGTTTAAACTCACTAAATAATATGATGTAATAGAGACCACGCACTTCAACTAATTAAGTAGTATCTCTAGCGTTAATGTTCAATTAAACATATGTTTATGTGATTTTTTTGCCGAATTCCGACTCTCTACTCGGAATTCGGCAAAACTTTGCCGGCTCGACAATAGTTATAGTTCACGACTTCAATTAAAATTAGTGATTAGAAATTCACTTACTTTTCACAAACAAACCAAATTACACCTTAAAGGGCGACAAAGCAGTTTTTAGGGCCTGCTAATGTGATTCTACTTTGCTTTATGAAAAACATGATTAGGATACAAGAGACGCGAAAGCAGAAAATGCAGCATGATGACCTACACTAAGGCAGCCTAGTGAGATGCTCGTTTACACTTGGAACTCCTACTCCTAAATCGCGATAGAGAAATTCTCGCGCCGATTACCATATTGGCAACCGTTAGGCCGTGGCCCGCCAGGCATGATCACTCGCCGCGTCAGAGGATCCTTTGTGATGGAGGAACACGATACTCGTTCCGTCCACAATTGTGTTTCCAAAGTTACTGATACCTAATATATTAAAATATGACGGACGGGGTTCCTTTTGTATTAGTTGGGCTTCTTTGAATAACATATGTGAGTTTGCCTGTAGTAATACTATATTCTGGTGCGGAGTCGTATTTCCACTATTTGTTGTTTATATTTCCTCCAATCTCTGCCCACTCTTGTGCTATATATATTACGTTATATTTATAATCTATTTTCCTTCACGACCTTTCAGCTATTAAAATAGAAGGTCTTTGTAAAGACTGTTGTTTTTGTAACGTGCTGTAACTGCTTTAAACCTAAATAGCTACAAGTCATTTTACTTATGCTGCAAACACTTAAGGCTAACAAACAGAGAGTGACCTAATGGAAAATGACTACGGACATCGTTCTTCCTAGCTTTTATTATTCCTAAGATTTATTGGAATCGACTACTTGTTTAATCTGTTTCACTTGAATATCAGTTTTACCACGGAGAGACTGAGATCGGACCTCCGCATCCTGAGGGTGAACTAATTTCGAACTAGTTTTCAGTACATTTGAGGTAAGTTTTCAGTACACTGACTTCCAAATAACGATTGCCACAGATGTTCATGTTGAACTGGAACCTACTATTTAATTTGCACTTCGAGAACACAGGCGTGAAACTTTTCCAAATCTAGTACTCGGGTATAGGGAGGAGGAGAGAGGAAGAGAGTGGAGAAGAGAGGAGGAGGATAACCCGAGACCTCTTGATTGGCAGTCGCAAGCGCTCGCCGCTAGACCAACAAGGCAGTGACTACGGCTGCTCATGAATGCCTTAAACTCAAAAGTAACAATTGCGTAAAATATACAAATAAGATAAAGTAATCCATCCTAAATATTACGAATTCAGAAAGAGGTCTGTCTGTCTATGTATCTGACTGACTGTAACGCTTTCACAGCTAAACCGTTGCACAAATTATAATGGAAATTTGAGTTGCAGGCAAAAGCTATTGATTTAATATCACTACAAAAGTTTATACTAATCATATAGAAAACTACATCCAGTAGTAATAGCCTATGTGTATGTATTTGTAAAAAATCAATGATAGGAAATGAGCAACAATGCTCTATGTCCTATGTCATTCGTGGTTTTGAAACACCTACTAGCAATCAGTACAGTTCATTCACGAGTGCAAATCAATGCTATTTAAATAAGGGTGAGTTGGACACTATGTCATGTGGCAATGTAATGATTATTGATACAATATAAACAAAACCTAATTTGTGATGATGCCCTGCTTTATTTTAACTTTTTTTTATTTGATTTTTATTATTTGTACGCCATCTGTAGCCAAATGGCAAAAAACGGAACCCTTATAAATTCGTTATGTCTGTCTGTATGTCACAGCCACTTTTTTCCGAAACTATAATTACTGTAATGTTGAATTTTGGGGGTTCCCCATACTTGGAACTTAAAACTCAAAATCATTTTTTTTCATCAAACCCATACTTAGGATAGGTCTTCAAAAATGATGTTGAGGTTTCTAATATCATTTTTTTCTATACTGAATATTTTGCGCGAGAGGCACTTCCAAAGTGGAAAAATGTGTGCCCTGTAACTTCTAAACTAAGAGAGTGATAAATCAAACAAAAATATAGGACGTACATTACCATGCAAACTTCCACCGAAAATTGGTTTGAACGAGATCTAGTAGGTAGTTTTTTATAATACTTCATAAATCGTAAACCGCAATTTACCTTTCATTCAATCAATACACTATTATTTCAAACATCGATATAAGTTACAACGAAGTACAAGAACTTTATATGATGTTACTTGCTTCTACGGAACTCTTCATGGGTGAGTACGACTCGCACTTGGCCGCTTTTTTATACTTATATGTGTCAGTGATAATATCGTCTCTATATTAAGAAACTGAATAAAATATTTTTTCAAACTAAATGAAATACCTGCAAAGGAAATATAATAATAATACATAAATGAAATAATCGCAAAATATAAACTAAGAAGTAAAAGCATCACTTCGTTCATAAATCGGAAACAAATTGAAACCGACGTCCCGTGATCATTGTCCTTAAATCCATCGATACAAAGAACGTGAATAAATCGAAAGGTTCCGAGAATAAATTTGAAATCGTTATAACGTTAACCGATACTACTTGCTTCTAAATATTCGACCTCTTTTGTAGGTGTTTCAAATGATATTGAACTTTATTTTTAATACTATAAAGGTGATATAAATATTGGAACTCTTATTAGGTAATTAAAATATAATATATTTTCGTGATGTTCTGAATTATTAGCTGGTGTTCTTGCTTTAAATAATATATATAAAAAGCAATTATTTTACCTTTATCTTTTTGTTGTTATTCTGATTCACTGAGAATAGATATAAATTCTATAGATATAAACAGATATTTATACGCCATACTCGGGCATTTCGAACATTATTTATTTTTACTATTAGGTCAAGTGGATTGGCTCACTTAGAAGTCTGGAGTTAAGGAGCTCTTTTGTGGTGGTGGACTCCGGAGTCCAAACCTCCTTTCCCCTAACCCCAACGTTAAAACAGAAGAGGGATCAAAAGGGAGGTAACATACTTCTAACCTTTAAGCTGCACCTGCAGCTCAAGAGTCATTGAACACCTGTTCATGGGCGGTGGTGGTCACTTTCTATCATGTTACTCATGTACTGATTTCTCATTTAAGCCATTTAACACATTTCCATAAAAAACACTTTAACCGAAATTACATGATTTAGTTCAAGTAATGTGAAATAAATGCGAGCAGAAGCATATTAAATTAATCGTATTAAGGCTCGAAGGACCATGTACACATACTGAAGTGCTAACCTATTGTTATGCTGTAATTTCGTACGAGACCTTTGTATAAAATTACAATAAAGACTTCGGTTGCCTATTCAAGTTACCGAGCAATTGCCAATGTTAACCGTGTGAGCAAAAAACACATAACACACGTTTAAAAAATGTAACAAAACGTAAACAAACATGCGTAGTCAAAATGTAAATTTGAAAGACCTTTCATGTACGTTTCGGTGAGGTTTTGTAACGTGTATTAAGCCTTAAATAAAACAACCACTACGACCGCCTACCCGTAGGTACGTTTTTACTGAGAGATTTACTCTTTACTAAACTTAAAACGTGTTTATTTTAAATGTATAAAGCTTTTGTGTTGAGTAAGTTGCTCAAAGTTCATTCAAAGTAGTAAAGGAGATAAAGTTCATTCGGTTATTTGTTACTTTTCTTTACCTTTGTATTGGTGTTCTTAATGTCAATTATACGTCTTGTTTTTATAACAAGAAAATGCCTATTATTTTTACGCTGTTTTAAGTCAGAGAGCAGTTTTTTGTTTTATCGGAAGACGGTCCCATTTCATCCCATTTTCTTATCATTAAATTGTAATGAATTGAAGACTAGAAGACGACGACTTGAAGACTAAAAGCATTTAGAATTGAAGACGTTAAATTCTTGACATTAGCAGAAATAACTGATATTTGGTTGGTTGTCAGAGACTTATAAAGAAAGTACTAAGTTTTTTCAAAGCCACGTGCTTAAAATAAACATAATTTGACTGTCTCGGTAGTGCCAGTTTAGTACATCTAATTCAAGCTCCGATTAGTCCGGGTCTAGATGGTGTTGTGTCATATGCCCAAAAAAATAAAGTCTAAATTTAAAAACACAATTCATTTCTTTGTCGTGCATATACTGTTACTACCATTATTTAAAGTTTCCTGCAATGAGTGTGGTTGGAACTCATTAAAATAAAGAATTATGGTAATAAATAATTTGTTAAAAGTGGTCACTTGACTGATGAGGTAATTTAAATACAAAAAAAAAGTAAAAATATAAAAGTTCAGCATGATTATGATCTGGACAATTTGTCGAACCCCTAATAAGTATTAAACATTTTGTTTTATAGTTTCTTGACACTGGGTGACCCCACTAAAGGCACTGATTAGAAAAACCATTTGTTTAAATGACATGTACCTACGAGTACTTCTAAAAAGTAAAATACATTACACAAAGAATATTATCACTATTACAGAAGTGAAAATCTTGGAAAACTTCTGAACTACTTAAGTGTTACAAAAAACCCTTATTAACTACTACTAACAGACTAAAAAATAACTTATTTTTTTATAATAAGGACAATTCTCATTAGGTATACACGTCCTGGGTCGCGGACTTTAGAAATATACATGAAACGGACACAGGTCACTTAGTAATTTTTGAGGCAGTAAAGCCATACTAGTTTCAGCTCAAACGGGCCGGCTCGATTTGGCGGGACTACCCTCTCACCGAAGACCAATCTTAAATGACAGCTGTCGTGTTTTGTATGTGTGTGTGTGTGTCATCAAGCTGAGTGTATTTGCAATGAGTATGGTGGCCAGTACTTTTAGATGCTACTCATACTTTCCATCAGGTTCAGTAGAGTCAATTTTTAAGACTCGCATAGGAAAAAAAGTCTATCCAAAGTAAACAGTCGTTAGATTGGCTCAGGCAATGCTAAAAGCTCAGACAAGGCAATGTTTAATTGGTAGATAAAGTCCAAATTATTAATACACCAAATTATGTGCAACACAGGTCCGCGGACTGGAGGGTAGTAGCCTATTTCCGATTCAGTACAGACAGTCATTTTTGCAGGAGGAAATTTACACACATACCTACACATTTTGGACTCGCATACAAAAATAATCGCCTGTCACTATGAACTCACACAACAATAAAAACAAAAAATCTAAATTTCACTCACACAAACACATTCTGTGTCATAATAATATAATATGTATGCCCATTTGGACTTATGCTTTGACTAACGGGAACGTCTGCGTATGGCAACTCTGTGCCATGTTGCTGTACAGTGCACAATAAATGTACCATAACCAAAACTCTATACAAATGTGGATCAAATAGCACATAAGCAAGAGAATTTTCAATCCAGTATTAATAGAATACGAAAAAACATTGAACTAGTAGTATCTCAAACATAAATTCTAGGGTACCAGCACACTAGCTTTATCGTACGTACGCTTTGAACGCATTGCTAACATCAGACTTAAATCAAGCTGAACAAGATAGAAAAGGTTTCAATATACAAAATGTGATAAATTTATTTTATCTGTAAATAAATATTCAGTTTCATGCTTTGTAAGAGCTGTTTTTAAGAATGTATTACTTGTCAGACAGTAAACTACTGTCTGACAAGTGCTACAAATTATTATTATTATTTTTAGGTTAAGTTAAAATTATAAATAGAATGTTTTTTAAATTCTTTATTTTTAAACAAATATATTTGAAATGATTTTGTTCCAAATTTCAATGTGCCTGGATAAGGATACATTGTGAAATAATTAAATGGTGGCAAAAATATAAATGTAACAGATTTAATTTAATTTATCAATAAAATCGATATTGCTCTACTACATGCAAGAAATAATTTAAATTAACCTGTATCTTTAATGGCTGTGGCTTTCTGTTATATTTTTGTGCAATTGTGAAATAATTGAGTCAAAATCAAAATCAAAATCAAAATCAAAGCATTTATTTCAAGTAGGCCAGTTACAGGCACTTTTGAATTGTCGAAACAAAAATGTAGCTACAGTCCCAGTCACAAGACATAAAAACTGTGAAAGTACTGTAGTTGCCCATTCCCTAGCGTAGATCTCTATGGAGAAGAACGGGCAAGAAACTCCATGGACACTCTTTTAAATCAAAATGTTTTTTACAAAATCTTGGTTACATCATTCATGTTGAGATGGTACATTATGTGAGAACGATGTAGCAAGACGTGCACGTTAAAAGTGTCCATAGTACAACAAAAATACAATTGAAAATTAAAATAATTAATTCAAATAAGCCGTGGCAACTAAGAGATGACCAGTCACAACTGACAGCGCCCGTTCACGAACATGACGCATGGATCCGCACCATTCAACTCAACCATTTTGAAGGGAATTAAATGATCCGACACACGCGCCACCATCAGCGTGACATTTGAGTGAGCATGACATACTCTCAACCGCCAGGGCAGATTCAAGTCAAGAAAAGACGTAGGTTTTCAGTGAATGATAGCTTGAATAGCTTCCTAGTACATAGTACTCACACAATATGGGCCATGCGATTATATAATACTAAAGAGATTGAATCTATACAATGCAAAGAAAGTTGTACAATCTTCAGCAGCTCCAACAATACCATTTAATGCTATCAATTTATGCGCCCCTGTCCTTGTGAAGCAGGACCAGCATTGAGCCAAGCATTTTTATCAGCGATATAATCGCTCAACTTGTAATATGCTTGCTTACATAGTGTGCGTTTAATGCATGTTTTAAATTTTGTCTCATTCAGTTCAAGAATACTTTGTGGAATTTTATTATAGCATCTCAAACAGTACCCCATAAAAGAAGAGTCTACTTTAGCGAGTCTAAAGCCTGGCTGAACTAGTTGGTCCCTATTTCTAGTACTGTAATTATGTTTGTCACCTCTTTTGCCAAAAAGATGAAGATTTTTCCTGACGTACATTATGTTTTCGTAGATGTATTGACTATGTACCGTCATGATGCCAATATTTTTAAACAGTTCCCTTAGAGAATCGCGCCTACGAAGATTATATATGGCTCTGATGGCTCTTTTTTGCAGAATAAATATAGACTCAATATCTGCAGCCCGTCCCCATAACAAGATGCCGTAAGACATTATACTATGAAAGTAGCTGAAATAGACCAGTCTAGCGGTATCTGCATCAGTAAATTGACGGATTTTTCTAATAGCATATGCTGCTGAACTTAGCCGCCCCGCAAGAGATGTTAAATGAGAACCCCATTGTAGCCCTGCATCAAGCGTAATCCCCAAGAAAACAGTTTTATCTACGAATTCAAGTTTCTCTTTATTCAATATTATATCACAATCACTACTCTTAACATTCGGTAAAGCAAATCTTATGCATTTGGTTTTTTTTTCATTTAATACCAAATTGTTTGCTGTGAACCAATTCTGGACTTGAACTAGGGCATTATTCACGTCATCTAGATTTTGGGCCCGTCTATTTATCTTAAAAATTAAGGAAGTGTCATCAGCAAATAGCACCATATTTTGAGGTTGATTTTTTAATAAATATGGTAGATCATTTATATATACTAGAAAGAGGAAGGGACCCAATATTGAGCCTTGAGGAACCCCCATTTTTACTTTTAAACCCTGTGAATTAACACCATTTATTTGCACATATTGTTGTCTATCACTCAAATAAGATTTAACCAAATTCAGTGCAAGTTTTCCTAGTCCGTAATGCTCAAGTTTCAAAAGTAATGTGTCGTGATTTACGCAATCAAATGCTTTGGAGAGGTCACAAAAAATTCCTATGGCGTCTTGGGACTCTTCCCACGCAGTAAATATATGCTTTAATAAGGTTACACCGGCGTCAGTTGTACAACGTCCCTTGGTGAAACCATACTGTTGATCATGTATGATTCTATTGGTGTTAAAATGATCGAGCATTTGATCAAGCATTACCTTTTCAAAAACTTTGCTAAAAACTGGTAACACGGATACAGGTCTATAATTATTAGTATCTTTACTGTCCCCGGATTTGAAAAGAGGTATTACTTTACTGAATTTCATTAAATCAGGGAAAACTCCTTGGTCAACACATAAATTAAAAATTAAAGCTAAGTATGGGGCTATAGTCTCAAGTATGGATGTACAAACTTTGATAGACATTCCCCATAGATCTTCGGTCAGTTTGATTTTTATTTGCCGGAAAGCCTTAATAACTATCATAGGGTTAATGTGTTTAAATTTAAATTCAGCCAGGCAGCTAGACACATTCGCCTTTAATAATTCAATTGAGACATCAGGTGAGGAATTAAGAGCCTCAGTAGTTTTTGATGGTATATTGGTAAAGAAATTTACAAATTCTTCAGCTACTTCCTGATTTGAGCTTTTAGGACCACATGCTGTATCTAATGTGTAGCTAGTGTTACGTATTTTCTTCCTGTTAGTCTCGTTATTTATGACTTTCCAAACTGTCTTTATTTTATTTTCTGCCGATTTGATCTTGTTGCTAATGTGCAGGGCTTTAGCAACCTTGCATGTATTTCTAAAAGTTTTTGAATGAGTCGCTCCCGTTCCCATATGAGTAAAACTCAAATGACTATCATTTTGCTTTAAACTTTTAAAGAGTTTCATAATCAAATCCTGCTTTACTAAAATAAAGACGTCAATAAAAAACCTTTCAAAAAATTTGATTTGCTTTTTCCAATCTTACAAAAAACATTCAAGACGACTTAAATATAATGTTTGTAAGGCGTCAAATTAACATGTCTTAATAAATTTATATAATGGACATCACTTTTGTTTTTGTAAACATACTTCCATATTTAGCCCTACCAATATTAAACTATCCAATTTCTCTTTCGTCCAACGAATAACACAACCTTTTAGTTGTTCAATTAAGAACTAAACCAATCAACTAATAATTTTCCATACGCTCAGACTGTATGGCTAGTCATTTCAAAAGTAAATTAAATTAGATCTTTGTTTCTGGCAGTATAATTATCTAACTAGTCCGCAGCAGTTGGAACAGTTTTATCAATAAACGCGGGGAACCTCCACAATCGATATTATTTGGAATTACAATTGGTAAATCAGATTTTCAAATAAATAAAAAACATTTGTAACATTTTCATAAATAAATGCAATTTCATTTGGAATTTGAAATGGATGAATTGGATTTTGAAATACATTAAACAATTTATTTGTAAGTTTCACCAATTAACGTCTACAATCGATATTATTTCGAATTAGAGTCGATTAATTGGATATCAAAATAAACTAAAGATTTATTTTGTGAAGATATAAGATCTTTTTTAAATAACTAAACTTAGACTTTTAAACTATCGGTTTGCTATCGGCTTTGTTATTTAAATTGAAATCAAATATTAATATTTGATTTCAATTTAAATAACAACACACTAGGTTTCATATTGGTGAGCCGATTTGTCTTATATTCAACTCCTGTCTCAAGGAGGGTGTTTTTCCAACAATATTTAAAGCAGCCCGTATCGTACCAGTTTTCAAAGGTGGAGACAAATCTAACGTTGAGAACTATCGGCCCATATCCATCCTGTCTACTCTGTCGAAGACCTTTGAAAGATTAGTATACAAATATATTTATCCATCTCTCCATAACATAATTATTGAGGATCAACACGGTTTTGTAAGAAAACGAACTACTAATACAAATTTACTAATTTAAACATCATCATTATCCGAAAGTATGGATGAAAATAAACAGACTGACAGCATTTACACAGATTTTAGGAGGGTTTTTAAAGTAATGTTGGATGAGTTAACCTATGTACCAGTGTGTGTGCAGTATGTGTTGCAGTACTATGTAAATTAAGTGAGCTATGTAAGTTGTAAAATTCTCAAAAAACACTATAACTTTATTCAATATGTGGTAAATGTCGCTGATGACACAATACCCATACGTTTGTAATTGTATCTATACTCTTATATTGTGTCGTTGTTTATTTACCTAAAAAAAACAAAAATATATATATACAAGTTGACCCAGCGCCCAACTTTAAAATTCCAGAACTTGATCGCAGCGCCACCTACCGGGTCCAATTGCGAATCTAAACCATTCCCAGATCCCCTTGAATACACACAAAAAATTTCATCAAAATCGGTCCAGTCGTTTGAGAGAAGTTCAGTGACATACACACTCACACAAGAATTATATATATAAAGATGAAAGACGAGAAAGCCATTACGAAAGTTCATAATTTTAAGAGGAAAGGAAGGATTTTAAAAATCGAATCCAATTGTATATAGGGTAACCCACGATGCTCCTTTGGTCGAAGAAATACGTGGAAAGCGGTACGCCCGTTCAATTTCTGGCCTCTAAGGAAACGTGTTATCCGTGACTTCGAATACATCGATTGTCCCGTTGAAAGGCAAAATGTCGTGGGTTCGTAACAAATTTAATCAGGAGGAAAAATAGCAGGCGCGGGAAATACAGTTTTCGATTCGAGACTCCGGAAAAAGCACCGAATTTACATTTGAATGTAGTCACGTAGACAGACCGTCGTTGACCATACTATATGTTTCTTTATTTGTTAGGAGCAGTTTAAGTTCTATATTTCACTTAGAAAATAAACACAGTATATATAAAGAAAGAAATCGAAGTTTTTTATCAAAACGTCATCAGTATTGAACACCTGGCTTTATATGGTTTTTCATATCCATAGAAATTATTCACAAGATAGCTTTAAGATTAGCCAAAAGAAATTAAAATAAATCGTAAATTTAATACCTAATTAGTCATCAACAATCCACTGCTGGGATCGAGTCTTCTTTCAGGCGAGGGTTAAGGCCATACCTCCACACGCTGGCTGAGTGCGGCGGGGGCTGGGAAGACAACGACAAAGCCACCCGGAAGCCTACAACTAATCTTCAATTCCTTTGATATCAATTTCCTTTGATAACATTTGCGACTGACTGACTGACATTGACTGTTTAACATTACTTACGAACCATAGAGACGCTCATTAATTCTCATAATATTTCCATCTAGATAACGACCGTGCCTTCGTTGCTTACAATCGTAATTTTTCCAATCATCTAAAGCCACCTAAAGGCTATGAGCGCGTCGTTAATAGGTACAACAGGAATATGAAAATGAAATCACAAACTCACCTTAAATACACGCCTATATTCTTTTTCGAATACAATTTACATAAAAACAAAAAGGAAACAAAATGTGGGTATCCGCGAAAATTATTGCCAACCGTAAAAAATAAGCAGAGGATTTTACATAAATCTCAGCTGAGTCGGTACGGTATTGTTTTTAGATTTCGGTCGTGGCATTATCTTGGCTTTCGAGTCTATTGTCGACTACAGGTTAGTTAAATAACCTTCAGTGAGGGTAAGCCCTCCTCAGCTTTTGGTTTATGATAAGATGCGAGGAAATTGCTTTTTGTGTTTAACGAACGATTTTGTGTTAAAAATTTATTATCGTGATCAAATTTCTTCACCAAGTTTAAATATAAATTATTTTAATTAAAAAAATGACTAAAATGACTTGGATTGAAAAAAAAAATCGTGTTGGTAATCTTTTTTAACAAGACTATGGGACAAAGGAGTTTGATATTATTCTAGTAAATGTCGTGACTGGTCAGTTCAAAATTGAAATGGGTCGTTCTGGAATACATATCATCCTGGTTGCTTGCATGATTTCATGGCACTAACACCCAGTGAATTCACTTATTAAGTTAAGATCAACTTTAATCTTTGAATTTGTTTCAAAGTGTCTTTTAAAGGCTCAATTCAATTCACTCACTCACTTATTTCATAATTTCCTATGAGTTGAGTGAGTGAGTAGATACTATCTAGCTTTAAAAAATAAAATGTAGTTAAAATTCGAAAAAAAATCTTCATCAGTCTATTGCAGCCCACTGCTGGATATAGGCCTCTCCCATTGCACACCACTCTGATCGATTTTGGGCTTCTCGCATCCATCTCCTGCCAGCCATCTTACGCAGGTCGTCACTCCACCTCGCCTGATGGCTTCCTACACTATGTTTACCAAGACGAGGTATCCAGAGAGTATGTCAGCAGACATAGGACTCTCCAATTGCACGCCACTTAGTTCAATCCTCGGCTACTACGGTCATTCTGGGGTGCGACACCGAGGGGGAGCGCGACAGGGTGAGAGAAAAAATTGAGAACAGTGGTAGTGGGCTTGTGGTGGCCCCTCTGAGAAATAAAGATCCACTCGTCGTCCTCAAAGATGTTTTCATCGATGGGGATGACGAGGATGTGATTCGGGCCTTATACACCCAAAACAAGGAAATCTTCGAGGGGCTGCCACAAGACGACAGAGACTTAAAAATTAAATATAAGAAACGTACTAAGAATCCCGAGACGTCCCACCTAATACTCCAGGTGAGGCCGAAAGTGTGGCAGAGGATGACTGGGGCTGGAAACCTCTACCTTGACCTGCAAAGGGTCAGAGTGGAGGACCAATCCCCGGTCATCCAATGCACTAGGTGCCTGGCATTCGGCCACGGCCGAAAGTTCTGCACCGCGAGTGTGGACAGTTGCAGCCACTGCGGAGGGCCGCACCTGCGTGTGAAGTGCCCCGAATACTCAGCCGGGGCCAGACCACGCTGTTGCAACTGTGCGCACTCTGGGTTAAAGAACATAGGCCATAACGCCTATAGCGCCGAATGCCCAACCCGCCTAAAGTGGAATTACCTGGCCAGGTCGAATACGTCATATTTATGACTACTCACAGACAGCACACATACACAGTACAAAAACACATACACTTATACACATACATAGACACTGATGTATGAAGTATATAATAATTATATAATTGAATACATCAAAACAGGCATACAACTTATAACACGTACAAATACAAAATAGTTCATACTGAGGTGTCAACAGTTGTTTATATTTTTGAATATAAACACTCTGTTGACAAGATAGGGTGAATATGAACTAAAACACTAACATAAACACTAGTATAGACATAGTACAAAACAATACACCAGCCATGAATATGACGACTTCGAAATTAACATCGGGGTGGGACGTCCCGGTGAATAAAAATACAGACAGACAGACAACAAGAATAAAAAAGAAAATAAGATTAAAAAAGGAAACCACACCCACTGGAGAAGCACATGAGACATAACCAGCTGATCTACTTGCATCTAAAACTTTACTATACACATTATTACCTTGTCAACACATTACACATGTTTACAATGCATTACACAGTATTTACACTCAATTATAAAAACAAAAATTGTAATTTAACTCTATATTTAATTTTTAACTTTAAATTTAAATTTATTATTTTATTTATTTTAACTAATAAATGTATATACCATTAAGACAAAAATGTAAATGAGAATAAAAAAGAAACCAAGCTCTCAAAATTAGATAGTAAATTTTAGAATACAACGAATAGACAGCAAAATAAATGAAAGAGCTTAGACAAATATACATAGCATAGGAAATGAAAATGTAAATAATAGAAAATGTAAATAAATATAAATTGTAAATAAATTAACAATACTGAGTATATACTCAGTGAAATATTTATAAGTAAGGTAAAAATGTAAAACTGGATGTACAAGGTCCTGGTTAATGACCGGGGAAAAGTGACGGGGTCAACATACCGACCCCATAAAAAAAAAAAAAAATCCTCGGCTACTCGCATCCATTTTCTGCACGGAAAAAGATCATAATTATACTAGCTACAGTGAATAGCCTGCCTGCCTCGTTGGTCTAGTGGTTAGCGTATGTGACTGCTAATCAAGAGGTCTCGGGTTCAAATCCCTGGTCGGGCTAAAAAGTGTTTTTGGGATTTTCTTAGGAAATTCATAATAGCTGCCCGGAGTTTGGAAGTTTGGCGGTGATTCACGCCCGTGCCTCGGAGAGCACGTAAAGCCGTCGATCTCGGTTGTCATGAACATCTATGGCAATCGATATTGTGAAGTCAGTGCCCTCAAATATACTGACAACTAGTTCAATCTTCGAATTACAGTTCTCGCTTGGGGTTGCGGAGGTCCGATGCCAGTCGCTCCGTGGAAAAACTGAAGTTCAGGTAAAACCGGTTGAACTAGTAGGAGACCCCAAATAAACTTGGGAATAATGGCTAGGAGGATGAGTGAATGTCAACATCCTGCATTATTTGCATTCAAAATGAATATGGCGACCCTATTTTTAACTTCTACTCAAGCTTTCCATTAGGCAGAGAAGAGTCTTTTCAGCAGGCTTATGTATAAATTTAAAAAAAAGCTACAAAATTACGAGTAAAGATATGCGTCAGTAATTACTTATCATCAGACGGAGGTACCGAATAAAGAAAAAAACGTTATTACACAAATACATATTTGCACGTTCCGGAAATTGAGGTCGCTACGTTGTATAATCTTATACGAGGTCGGTCAGGTAGGCTCCTGTTACATTAACGTTAGCATGTCTGTCAGGGATGACTCTTGAAAAATTGATAAAATGTCCTATGTATTAAATTTTTAAGACGATTGATAACTTAAAATTGAAGTATATAAACATACAACTGCACGGTTGGCCTAGTGGTTTATGCTGTCGCCACGCCACTCTCTACAGCGCCAAGTATTGTGGGTTTAAATCCCACATGGGACATCACTTTGTGTGATCCACAAATTGTTGTTTTAAGCCCGGGTGTTCTTTGTATCCGTTTGTAAAGTTCCTCACGACACAGGATGAATATTCTTAATGAAGTGTTTAAAAGTCTTTAAAAGAAACAACTGAAGTAACAAAGTTTATGACTATGGTGACTGGAGTACCTAAACCTCTGGAGCGATATTTCATAGTACTGGAATCTACTTTCAGATACGAACTATTCCCCACGGTAAATGTACTTATCCTTTGGGGTTACAGGACTAAAATATAATCATATCCTTCTAACATCAACTATCTACCAAAATAGCGCCAAATCGGTTCAGCCTTTCTAGAAATTAGTCTTAAAAAACTTACAGACAGACATATGTACATCTATACAATAATTTTAAACGTCGGTTTCATGATGTAAGTACCAAACCGTATTAAACCATTATTCACCATTTATTTCATCATCGGTCTTCCACAATCCACTGCTGGACATAGGCCCTACACCTCCCTTAGTTAAATTAGTTATTTTGAAAATCGAAACAGTCACTTAATTTTATTTATTTGTATAGATTTAAGAAAATAAAGATCTTTAAAACTTAAAAAAGGAGGAGGTTCTCAAATTTACTGTTTTCTTTAAGTTCGTTACTTCAGAACTTTCGATTGGGTGAACCGATTTTGATATTTCTTTTTTATTTGGTAGCTGGTGCCCTTATAAGTCCAGGGAACTCCTGAAACACAATAAGCGGACCTGTCGTGTTTTGGGTACTCGGAATAGTTTTTTTTTTAAGTCGGTTTGTTTTATTATTTTTCTATATGGACATGGTACCAGGAGTAATGATTATTCTCTAACTACACAACTTAGAAACTCTATGTGATGTGTCTATCAAGCTAAATGAATAAAAACTAAACAAAAGAACACAATTCTTTAAAGTTTCCTTTCCTCGATTAGAAATAATCGTCCCTTTAAAAGTTAGAGATTGTCTCTTCAAGAATTTGACAAGTAAAAACGTTAAACTACAATTACTATGGTAATCAACGACCTCAATCCCTTTCAGCTAAAGACTAAAACACTTCCCAAACTTTTTAAATACTCCCGAATAAGAGTAATGAAAGTAAATTATTTTACACAAAAGTTTTGACAGACAAATGTAGACTTTACGAGTAAATAAACAGAACGATTAACGTTGTCTAAATTCTAAAAGTTTCCAAAGGCGAAAATATACGTCAACTTAATCCTTACTTGACTCTAATAAATTAAACTTTAGGTAAAATACGAAAGTCTAAAAAACCTTTAATATTTATTACAAAACTTTGAGTGTGATTTGAATAAATAATTTAAATTTAAAACTGGCAACAATAATAATATGCATGGATTAAATAAATGAAATATAACCGGGGCAGGCCGTGATTAAAATTGTGGAACTTTAAACGAGATTTCTCTTTAGTTTTTATTTTTTGTAAAAGGATTTTAGTTGGCAGTTTTAAATTAATTTTGTCAGCAGTTTATTTGATAGAGTCCACGCAAAAAAATCCACGCTCGTGCACATTTATACTAAAGTTTTCAAGAGATTTAGAAAATAATTTATAAACAAGAACTATTGTTGATTCATCATCATCAGCTGTCTCACGGCTGAACATAGGCCGATTGCACGCCACATAGTTCAATCATCGGCTTTGATTCATCATCATCATCATCATGGGCTGTTGCTCATCGCAGTCGACTGCTGGACATAGGCCTTTCCCATTGCACACCACTTTTGGGCTTCTCGACTTCGATTACATCAAAAATAATCATATCTTCAAAAATGTAAATTCATTTGTTGCAGCATATTTTTCCATATCTTTATTATTACAAATATTACTTTGCACTATGCAGATTCGTGTTTGTTCGTTTAGTACGTGTTTTTATTTTGTTTATAAGCAGACTGCTGTTATGGTAAGGAATTAACGACACTATGAACAACTCCCACTCAAGGGTCACAATAGCGTTGCCATGCTATTAGTTACCCTTCTTGATGTAAAGGGACTAAATCTTTACGTAAATAAAGTTTGCTGTAGTCGAGTGTGAAATGCCGCGTAATTTGTGTGGAGGAACGGGTGTCGTGTTCCTCCAACACAAAGGGAGGATCCTCCGACCAGGCGAGGTGATCATGCCTGGTGGGCCACTGCCCAACAGTTGATGTTGGGATGTTGTATATATGCTAATCGGCGCGAGAATATTACTTTCGCGATGCAGGATTAGTAGTTACTCCGTATAGATCGTTACGTGTTTTCTCCGTAGTTCAATGTTCCTTCGGTAGATGGCGCTGTTGTATGTTTTTGCTTGCGCTGAATGTGGAAGTCGCCACATCACTCCCCTCCAAGACCGGAGGTCGATATATGATGGAGTCAGCTGTCTGTGCTCTGTTGCGGAGCTTGCCAGTGCCAGGAGTGAGCAGTTCCAGTGAGTCGGAACTGAGTGCCGCTAGTTCCAGTGAGTCGGAACTGTATGCCGCTAGTCCCAGTGAGTCGGGGCTGAAGTCCGCTGATCCCAGTGAGTCGGGCGTGCGGTGCGCGGTGCTGCGGTGAAGTCCCCAGTGAGTCGGGGCGGTTGCTGCGTAGTGGCTGGCTGCTGCGTAGACGGGAGAGAGATGCTCTTCTTACGTGGACCGTAGGTGCAGAGTGCTGTGCCTAGACGCTGTTGAGGCCGTAGGGGTAACCAGGTTGGAGCGGTCGCGTCCTGCGTGTGGTATCCCTGTTGAGGCCGAGGTTGCTGGCTGGCTGAGACATCGCTGCGGGAGTGAACAAGATGGCGCTGCTGATCTGCTTTCTTGAAGGCTGCTTCCAATCACGTCGGGGTCACCACTGTGGAGGAACGGGTGTCGTGTTCCTCCAACACAAAGGGAGGATCCTCCGACCAGGCGAGGTGATCATGCCTGGTGGGCCACTGCCCAACAGTTGATGTTGGGATGTTGTATATATGCTAATCGGCGCGAGAATATTACTTTCGCGATGCAGGATTAGTAGTTACTCCGTATAGATCGTTACGTGTTTTCTCCGTAGTTCAATGTTCCTTCGGTAGATGGCGCTGTTGTATGTTTTTGCTTGCGCTGAATGTGGAAGTCGCCACAATTTGCAAAATCTTAATAAAGAAGAAATAAAATAAATTCATCTGACAGAAATAATAATAATAATTTACATGTGGCAGATGTAAAATATGATTATCGTGGAATTTCACCGTAACATTACTATTACTCATGGATCTGATTGCCCTACTTGATGGTTTTTGATATCATGTACATAAGGAATTTAAATTAAGTAAGTCTTACATCACATCGTCAGCCTTTAACAATCCACTGCTGGACAAAGGCTTCCTCTTTGAAAGAAAACTTTGGCCTGCTATACCGTGCTGGCCAAACTGGATGGTATTCTTATACCATTTGTTTCAAGTATTCCTTCTTTTTACAGTGATGTTGTCTTGCATTATTTATTCCTTTAGTCACCTCTTACGACATCTTACGGGGTGAATAAAGGTGGTGACACCCCGTAATCCGTCACCACACGGATATTATATTATTTAAAAAATGTCTGATGTCACATAATTATAAAAAAACTACGAAATGCTCTCTGAATAATACCGTAATTAGAACGCGTGAAGTTTCATATCTAACGACCTCGCTCATATAAAAACCTTACAAATAAGATCTCAAAATGTATGAAACTTTACTTTACAAACAAACTTTACTGCAGGTAAATAACATATTCATAAGTAGTAGAGAGACATAACATAAAAGGACTAAAGTGTTGATTGACATCCATTTACAACATGTTATACTAATGACTAATGGCTACAAATGAGAAAAAGCTTAGGAAAATAAACTGCCTCTTTTGAAAGAGATATATATCAATAGCAATGTTTTGATTATGAAAATAGCAATAAGGCAATTTATTTCTACAGTAGGATCCAAAACACTTAAATGCAAAGACTAAACTATTTTAATACTAAACTGGGATAAACAAACACAAATTTTGTCACATATCGTTCACAAGTTGCAAGAGCTCGCCGACAATACAAGTTTCTAGTGCACTTTCAGGATTGCTGCTTAGCAACTTAGAACTAACCGCAACCGTTGTACGATCGTACATACTTATAACTATATCTATGTACATATGTAAGTCGGAAACATTTCATTCTTTTCCTTATATTCAGAAATAATAAATGAAGTAACCCAATCGGATGTTTATCAACAACCCATAAAATACCACTGCTAGATATGGGTCTCCTGTGAGCAGAGAGTTAAGACCATACACGTCCCCACCCTGGCTGAGTGAGGCTAGGACTGGGAAGACAACGTTGTGATACGTAATCTTGCCGTTGTTAATCTAAGCCACCCGTAATCCTACAACTAAGCTTCACGACTGTTTTCCTTTGGTAACAACTGAGACTGACTGCTTAACATGACCTCCGAACCATAGAGGCGCTCACGTTATCATACCACAAATACAGGAATTAAAAACCATAGAAGAAGGAAAAAACAAAAGTTTTGATCACTTTCATCAATCGATGTCATTAATTGAAAATTTAAAATGTCATTCTAAAAGACTTAATTGATAATCTTCTAAACGTAAAATATATTATATATATATCATAATGTATCATATTGCTTCTCACACCTGACAAATAATTTTGCAACACCCTTTGGTTGGAAGAGAATGCCTGTGGCATTAAATCCGCCTTGTGCAATATGTTTGCAGGAAGTTTAAATAAAAAATATATATTAATTAGTGTGCAATAATATTATATTCTACGTATAGCAGAAGTAGTATTAAGTATACATATGATATATGTTTATTGTTTCAGGTACATATAGCTTTCCTTTCTACCTAACGAGTCATGAAAGGTAATTAACAATCATACATGGTATAAATACAACACACGATCAGAATAACTACCATAAAAACGTAGAATAAACAAGTAATAAATTAACTGTTTGTGATTATAACAAATAGGGTTGTCAACCATCACAGTACTTAGTAATATTTTAAGTCGATATAATAGATATTACGGCAATTTTAATTACGTAGAGTGGAGCCTGCGAATTGCCTAAACTTATTTAGCTGAGTACTTAAAATATTTATAGTTTTGAGGATCTAGTCTATGTTAAGTTTCTTACTATTGAATGCATCCGTTTACCTCTATAACATTAACGATAGTTTTGCAAATTTGTAAATACTATAATTAAATTCCAAACGAGTTGAAGGTGGCGATACATAAAGTCACGCCTATTTCTTAGAGGGGTAGACAATTGATTTTCGGGATTAAATTCACTGGATTTTATTTATTTATATTTAATTATGAACATCTATAAGTAGAAATCTTAACTAGTATTAAATTAAGAAGTTATATTTAACTTACAGCCAAATTCCTATATTTCAATAGGACTCATTCATTAGTTTATGAAACTAAACTTAGAATAAGGTTATCGATTAAATATATAAAAGGCACAACACTACTTCAACATTTTTAACATAATTAGTAGTGGTTAAACACGACTGGAATTCATTTATTTTCTATGAAATTCTGACGTAAAGCTATAAGCCTATTAAATGCAACCTCATTGCATGACTACAACGATTCCAAGTTCACAAAGTGCTCCGTAATATAATCAAATATGACCGAATGAAATATGATCTCTTGACCCATTGATTTTATCGCGGAACGAAATTTATGCCTTGTTCTGAATATTGAATAAACATCCAATCTAACAATAATACTAACTTAGTTTATGTCTAATTTCTAGCCTATTCTCCACTTTTTTATCTGCTTGTTTTGCATTGCTTGTGGTCACTTTTCTACTTAGAAAAGAGAAATATTTGACCAAATATAATATTCGTCAGACATACTTGACAGCTTTAAAGATTAGAGCGCACAAATAAAAAAGTTTGAAATTGATACTTATTATAAATATGTTTTAATGTTGTTGATAGCTGCCTTATTGGTCTAGTTAGCGTATGCGGCTGCTGCTTAAAAACTAAGCAAAATACTTCTAGAAGTATTCCGCTAATTTACACGTTTAGATCTGAGCATTTTGTACTATATAAAATGGTAATAGAAACCATTCCATGCAACATTCTATTTACCTACAAAAATATTACAACCGATTGTGATATGAGGTGATTAATTGACAACTTTTATTACCATTATAAGGTAGAATTCAGCTGTTATTTATAATACAATTTGTTTATATAGAACACGATACGATTCATTATTTTAACAAATGTTGGACTTATTTCTGGCTAAGGAAACATTTCAAAATAAATTATATTTCAGTGTTTACTGAATATTTAATAAGTAAAATATATTTTCATACATTTTTCGTTACGACTAATCAATTAATCTAATATTTAATGTGGAGTAAATATAAATAAATAAAACTATAACTTATCCAACAGATTTTTGTAAGAATTACATAAAAATGTATATTTTAATTTGTCACCTTCTGCACAATATTTCTACATCACCTGAAGGTTGACTGTCGGAGAATGCCTCGTAGCCTTACGTCTGTCTTTGTACAGCATGCCCATTATGTCATTTATTTTTCAAGCTTTAGTGCTGCCAAAGTGACTTTACTCTGCCTGATCGAAAGCATGAGTAGAAACCAAGAGTAGTGATCACCGTCCTCATTGTGAATGTAGACAATGCAGCATGCTAACCCACACTATGGCGGTCTAGTGACCTGTCTCACTGCTGTCATTTATTTCTGGTACCAAAGGGTTGTATCGTTATATTCGAGCACTTTATCAGTGGCGTAACGAGGCGCGGGAGTTGGGTCAGAGTCCTGAGATTCTAGAAATCGAAGCTCAGAAATCCCATCACCACCACCAACCGAGTGCTGGGTATGTCGTTATTGCGGCGATAAAACCCAGGTCGAGCCATACTATTCGTGCTAAAAACAGGGTAACTCTAATACCTTAATCGAATAAACATATACAATAATACGAAGCCATGTTATATTTTTAGTATTGTTCTTATAACCGAGTTTCCATTTCAATTTATTCTTGTATTACAAAATTATTCCTCATAAAAAATTCAGACAGTCGTTATCTGTGCCTATAAAAATATTCGGTTCAGTGCTTACTTGCTTATTTATTTTTCTTATGATTTTTATTTGTGTTTCTTCCAAACGAAATTTGATAAGTCGTTCCATAATGTAAGTGGGCATATTTTATAATTCATGCTTCTATTATATTTGTTGATCTATTATTCAACAATTGACCATGCTAACTTCATTATGATACTTCTTTTCGTGTTTCATTTTGTTGTAGTATAATTTATACATTCAAAATCAATTTTTTTCATAGATATGCCTCTCTAAAATTTGACTCTATTTTTTTTATAAAGTACGTATATATCTTAATTATTCTTTATACCCCTTTTATGTTTTTCGAACGTTTATCTAACAATATCTCATTCGATTGACGAGCAGTCCGACATAAATGCAAAAAGTATGAAATCTTTATGTTAAGACCAATAAATTTTAAAAAACGTGGCTACATTCTAAATTCAAAATCGACAGAATTTTTTTAGTGCTTAGCTTAGCAGAAGATTTACTATTTAAAATAAGAATAACTTCACTAATAGTGCCATTGACCTCGTTCCAACAGTAAGAATGATTGATACACAAATATTGACCAAAGGTCGAAAGTACTTACGAAAGTCAAGCCTCTTCGGTAATGGATAGCTATCAGACTTATAGGGAGGGGATGTTCTATTTGACGCATTAAGATAGTAAAAGGAAGTAGTATCCATATATATATATATAATAAATAATAAATAAATAGATCTTTATACTAAATGCATATGCGTGCCTATAGGTATGTGGCGACTTCCACATACAGCGCAAACGAACAACATACAACAGCGCCATCAATAAAATTTGGTATTTTGAAATACTTTGATTCTTGAAGTTGGACGGACATAAGCTATTCTTTATCGTATGTAGTGATAATCGACATCGACGACATCGACACGTATGTAGGCGCAGCCGCGGGCAAAAACTGGTAAGTCATAAATGAAATTCTTTATTATAATATAAGAAATACACGTGGTTGAATGACAATATATATAATTTGGGGTATTGTTTGTCAAGCAGAGACAACTGTCAATTAAAACGGAATTAAAATAAGGAAAAACAGTATGGAAAAATAGGTTTGCCCTCGTCGCTGCCTGTGTGTATATGATTTATACTTTTAATTTATAATATTAGTAAATTTATTCAGGTAAAACCTTTTGAACTAGTAGCCGACCCCAAATTAACTTGGGAATAAAGGCTAGGAAGAAGAAGAGTATGTATAAGGTGGATTTGAGCTAAAACGAGAGGTATACAGGATTAACTTTTAAATAATATACATTATTATATATTTAGGGAGAATTCAGGTCAAAACATAAAAATCCACTTACGTTGTGTGTTTTTTAATAACTTGCAATTTCTTGATTATTCTTGAGTCGGGTTTTCTACCTAAACTTTACATATTATGCGTATATGGTACACTTGCTTTCGCCTGCGGGTATGTCGGTAATCGCGATTAAAAGAAGCCTATGCCTTCCTTAGACTATTTATATATAAAGTTTCACTTAAACCGGTTCAGTAGTTTTGCCATGAAAGCGCGATAGACAGACAGACAGAGACACTTTCGGATTTGTAACAATAGTAAGGACTAGCTGAGTCCCGCGTTTTTTTTTAATATTTAGCCTAATATTTACCAAAGAGACTTTACCCTGCCTGATGGAAAGCATGAGCAGAATCCAAGAGTTTGGGAAACCACACATCATTTCTGCAAATGCAGACAGTACAGTATGGCAGCCCATACTATGGCGGCTTAGTGAGATGCTTTTGCACGCCCCGCTTAAAGGACTTGGGATCATAGTGGGAGGGAATTTATTGTTTTAAATCGCGAATAACACCGCGGAGCGTGGCTAGCTTTCTGCCAGTTTAAGAGATCAGCCAGAACAAATAGACTGACAGACAGACTAAAAAAAACTTTTTGATGTAAATACCTATATTACCTGTTTCTTTGATATTACATACAGACTCCAATTTTATTTATTTGTAAATATTATAGATATTTAATATTTAAAATACTTTCGTTTATTATTTGTTTAATAGGGGAACAAAGAATTTTCTTCACAAATCAATAGATAAAAATGCTAACTTTATAAACTGTAAACTGCAATTTTAAGTTAAAGCGAAAACCACAATCAAGTTCGTGCAGTGTTTTTTAATCGATGGGATTCTCTTCACAATGGCCTGTCGTCCAATAGTCATTTAAAATAAAACCAGTTGAAAATTGGGGAAGTCATTAAGGTGCTCACAGAGCGAGCAATTAAGAAACTGGGACAGAGAATGACGGAAAATAATTTACCACAATGCTGCAATGTGTGGTGCCATACGTCTATACAGATAAAAATAAATGAAATGTATATGAATGAACCTATTATAATATTTTTGACTGCCTCGTTGGTCTAGTGGTTAGCGTATGCGGCTGCTGATCAAGAGGTCTCGGGTTCGATTCCCGGGTCGGACCAAATATTATTTGTGTGATTCACAAATATTTGTTTCGGAGTCTGGGTGTTTTCTATGTAAAATATGTATGTATTTACAAAAAAAAAGTATGTTTATGTATTTATATCATTTGTCTAGTACCCATAACACAAGCTCTGCTTAGCTTGGGACTAGATGATGTTGTGTGTCAGATGTCCAAAATATTTATTTATTTATTATTATAATTTTATATTTTAGTATTTTTGTTTGTCTGTATCTGTTTCACTGTAACCGTGCTATGGCCGTTTCCACTAGCCTTCAGTTGGTGAAATCAGGCATTAGTATCTTAGTTTTTTAGGGTTTGTGGAACCCCAAAAAACTTATTTTTCGTTCATGACCGTCCGTCCTCGACCTACCGCTACTGCTAGAAAGATGAAACTTTGCATAAAGATGTGTTGTAATTACGTCAACAAAGCGCTACTATAAAATTACTTACACGTAAAGTGGGGATGATTTTTGTTTCTCGCGTCTACCCCATCGTGTGGGGTATCATTAGAAACATTAAAAACATTGCGAGGTTTCTAAAACCATTTTTCGATTTAAGTATCCGTTTGCCAGTTATTCAACTTGAAAGCATTTTTTTGTAAAAACAGGGCGCCCCCCCCCCCTCTAAAAGTTAAACAGCTTGCTGAAAAAATCAGAAAAAAAATCACGATAGTAGTCCATAAATTGAACTTTCAAGGAAAAGTATAGCGGTTTTGATAACTTTTTATTTTAGGAGTTATAGAAGCGCTTACCTTGTAAATTGCACTTACTTTGAAAACTTTTTATGAAAATGAAGAAATATTATGTAACTTTAAAATCTATGTACTATCTATGTAGGATGAAATGTACATTTCTGATATTTTGGTATTGAGTACCCAAATAATTGACCTTCCAAAATATGCAAGTATGATTTGTGTTCTGTACGTCAAATCACAATGAAAAATATATTTCTAAAAAACTGTCCTAGGTACAGCAGGCTCCCCTAAACATATCAATTATCTGTTGTACACAATTTTAAATCCACCTACCATTATACGCGTAGCCTGACACGCAGTGGCCCAATTTTTTATTTAATTTTTAATAATGAAGCATATTTAAGAACATTTGACTTAAATTTCTCTATCATATACATTTATTAACAATTATTATTTACTGTAACAATTGATTTATATGGTATTTAAATAGTGAAAGTTTAGTTACAGAAAATTTATATGCGGTGAAATTTCCTGACAAAGTTACAGCAAGCTGGATAAGGCCAGAGAACATGAGGTAAAGAAAATATCCTTTACTCCTACACTGTTATATTTTTTATTGAAAATAAATTCACATAGGCAACAGTGAAGGTCTTAAAGCTACTAATGGAGGGAGATTGAGGAGATTGATGTGATCCGTCAGGTGAATTATTGCTTATCCGTCACAATCATAGGGTACGCCAGAACTTAACCGCTCTAAGCCCTACGGTGGGTCTCACACCCTTAGCCTGCCTGCTGTGTAAGTGAAAATACCGTATCCTGCGATGTTCCGACGAGCTCTGGGGCAGCCCGAGGGTGTTGGAGGCTGCGTGACGGACGAACCCCACGAACGAAACCTAGTTAATAAAAAATAATATAAAATGGTTATTTAAAGAAAGAAACGACTTTCTTCAATTGAAGGAGTACTAATTAAGGTGAGCTGTCTAAACTGATTTATGTTGAAAAGACCATTTTTAGGATTAAAAACGTTAATATAATTTCGTATTACATCTTTCATAATGGTATCTAAACTTGTTATATTGGTTTCCTTGTGAAGTTTTCATTAAATTAAAATAATATCCTTTAATATTCATTTTAAAACTTTCAGTTTAATTAAATTATTTTCGGCCGATGCCGAATTTTTTTCACTTGATTAAATATTATATTATATTTGTGTAATTCTATGGCTACAATTTTTTTTCAAGACATTTCCCGGAGAGGGATAAACATCTCGAAATGGACACAAATAACACCCAGACTCAGAACAACAATTTGTGAATCAACCATGCAGTTCAATATTTGAGTAAATATAAGATTAGGCAGTATTACTTGAAGATTAATTTGATAAGTTATCATGTTAGACGGGATGATTCCTCCAAACTTCGGTATGTCGGAAGGCTTAGATAAACTTTAGGTAAATTTATTAGAGACAACATAGCTGTTATAGGTTTAGTTAGCTCGAAATAAGATCTTAGGTTTCTAAGTTATAGATAACTTATTCTGATGATTATAATATTGCAAAAGGTTGAGAGCAACTAATGAATAGACTCTCATAGAAAACTAAGCTATAAAAAAATCCGAAAACATAAAGAAACTAAGGCGAGAAAACAGCCATACAAGAAATGATCAAGAGCACGGAAAAAGGAAACAAACAATGGTAAATCGTAGCACCAAGGGCTTTTATATCGCCAGCTTAAATGTAAGAACGCTACTAAACAACTGTAGATTAGATGAACTCGAGTATGCAATCGAAAACCTAAATTGGGATATAATAGCACTATGCGAAACAAGACGACCAGAAGAAACCATTGAAGAATACGAGAAATATATACTCTATCACTCCAAGGGTCAAAATGGACGCTATGGAGTGGGATTCCTAGTCAAGAAATACTTAAAATACAACATAATTGAAGTCAAAAGTTACTCGTATAGAATAGCCTCTTTAAGGATCAACCTAAGCAATAATATGACGTGGTCATTAATTAATGTATATGCACCTACAGAAAAATGCTCTGATGAAGATTTGGAAGATTTCTACAGTACAATAGAAATAGCTATAGAAGAAGCAGAAGTCGAAAACATAATAGTTTTGGGAGATTTTAATGCCCAAATAGGAGCAAAACAACATAACGAAGAGATAGCATTTGGGAAGTATAGTTATGGAAAAAGAAGCAAGCACGGTCAGAGATTGGTAGAATTTGCTCTTGAACACAACTTAAAGCTTATTAACAGCATGTATGAAATAAAGCCCCAAAACAAATGGACTTGGAGAGCTCCAGATGGGACCACCAAGAACGAAATCGATTATATCATGAGTAACAAAAATACCCATATAAATAAATTTGACATAATTAGTAACCTTAACTTTTACACAGACCATCGAATGATAAGGTGTAGAATTAATATAAAATATAGTAAGTCAAGATTGCATATTAAGAAAAAGAACCATCAATACACCAGAGATTTACCAAAGCTAAATAAAGAAACAGGCAAGAAATGGGAAGATAAATTTCAGAAGGCAGTAGCATCTTCAAACAATATTCAAACACAATATGATAACTTCGAAAAAGAAATGGAAAATCTTATAAAACAAGTGCCAACAAGAATATCAGAGAGTAAAGATGTTTTAAATAACGAAATAAAGGAACTAATGATACAGAGAAAAAATTTATACAAAGAGAAAAGAACCAAAGAGTTAAGTAGAAAAATATCACAAGTAAGCAAACAAATAAATAGGAAAATATTACAACATAGGAAACATACCAGAAAACTTATATTAGAAAAATACATAGGTAGCACAGGTGCTTCAAACAAAGCTTACAAAATATTATCAAACAAAAAAGAATGGGCTGTGAGTATGAGGACAAAAACGGGAAATACAATATTTAACAGAGAAAACATCGTAAAAGAAACTACAAATTTCTATAAAGAACTATACAACTCAGATGAGCATCCTATAGTGGATTTCAGGAAAGAAACTATAACACACAAAGGCGAAGACATAGATGAACCTACACCAGAAATATTGGAAAGTGAAATTGAATTTGCAATTAAAACTCAAAAGAAAGATAAAACACCAGGAGAGGACAACATCACAAATGAACTTCTACAATCATTATCCAAACCATTAAAAGCTCCGTTACGTAAAATGTTCAACAATATTATTAAAACACGAAAAACCCCAAAGCAGTGGTCAAAATCAACTACAATACTACTTCACAAAAAAGGAGACAGAAACAACATCAATAACTACCGTCCAGTAAGTTTAACAACAAACGTATATAAAATATTTTCAAAAATAATATTAAATAGAGTAACCAACACTCTAGATCAGAACCAGCCCCGTGAACAAGCAGGATTCAGAAAGAAATTTTCAACAACTGACCATATGCAAACAGTAACACTACTAATAGAAAAATACAAAGAATACAGGAAAACACTATATATAGGGTTAATCGACTTTGCAAAAGCTTTTGATTCTATAAGCCACAAAGCAATCTGGAAAGCTCTTAGAACACAAGGAATAGAAAAGACATATATCGATATAATACACAGTATATACTCTAAATGCTCTGCACAGATTAAGTTAGAACGAGAAGGTCCTGAGTTCCCAATTAAAAGAGGCGTTAGACAGGGTGACCCCTTATCTCCCAAAATATTTACATCGGTACTGGAAGGAATATTTAGACGCATAAATTGGGAAGGAAAGGGGCTAAACATAGATGGAGAACGCCTAAGTCATTTAAGGTTTGCAGATGATATTGTTGTTTTCGCAGAAGACTCTAACGAACTAAACGAGATGCTGCAGAATATAGCATGCGAAAGCAAAAAAGTAGGACTACTACTTAATGCTACAAAGACCAAAATAATCACTAATGGAATAGAAAACGATATTGTAATAGAAGGAGAAAAGATTGAGTATGTAAAAGAATTTATTTATTTGGGACAACTAATTTCATTCGAAAATCAAACAGAGAAAGAAATCAAAAGAAGAGTAGCGCTATCGTGGAAAAAGTACTGGAGTTTAAAGGAAATAATGAAAAACAGAGAAATAAAATTGGACATCAAAAGAAAACTATATGAGTCTACTATATTGCCATGCCTAACATACGGCTGTCAAACCTGGGCATTGAGGAAAAAGGAGGAAACATATTTAGCTATACAGCAAAGGAAAATGGAAAGAAGTATGTTAGGCATAAAATTAAAAGATAAAATACCAAATACTAAAATTCGACAAAAAACAAAAATAACAGATGTAGTAAACAGAATCCGAACCTTGAAGTGGAAGTGGGCAGGCCACATATGTAGAATAAAAGACAACAGGTGGACAAAAAGGTTAATAGAATGGACGCCAAGGGAAGGGAGTAGAGGAAGAGGAAGACCAAGAAGAAGATGGAGCGATATATTTAAAGAAAAATGTGGCAATGCCTGGGAGAGAAAAGCAAGGGATAAGGAACTATGGAGGAGGGTGGGGGAGGCCTACGCCGAGGAGGCGACTACATGGTAAACTTAGTTATAGGGATATAAAAATTGAATTGAAACTGTGCATACTATGCTAGAATTAAAGGCTTTTTTATTTTATTTATTTTATTTATAATATTGCAAAAGGTTGAGAGCAACTAATGAATAGACTCTCATAGAAAACTAAGCTATAAAAAAATCCGAGTATGACCGATTTCCGTATGTAGTTCTGTCAATTTTTTTTCCTTAGAGGTTTTTAGTCAGGGATACAAAACAAAGAATCACAATGATCTATTAGTCCATATCTATATTAATAAATAAAGAGGTAGTTTGTGACGTTGTAAGGGATAATCTCTGGATCTAGTGAATAGATTTTGAAAATTATTTTACCAATAGAAGGCGAGCTGGATGCGAGTAGCCTAGAATCGAACTAAGTGGCGTGCAATTGGAGAGGCCTATGTCCAGACTGCGATAGACTGATGAAGATGATGAATAGAAGGCTACGTTATTTGTGAGTGACATAGGCTGTAAATTAACAAGAAAAATCAATACTATATGTTCTCGTGCGGAGCTGGAGCGGGCGGATATTAAATAGTTATCGAATAGTTGCACATTAAATCTACTTATAAATGTTTTATAATATGTACGGTGATCAGTGACAGTAAAATTCTGTAGTAGAATTTAGTCACAGCTTAAATTTTACAAACTCATTTATAATTTGAATAAATTTTAATTTTTTGTGTATTATTTTGCAGATTTTTGATTTTGAATCACTTTGACAAGTCTTCTTGGGTACGCAAACTCTCGCATAGATTTGGAGTCCTAACACTTTCTTAGTTATTTTCATTTAATTTTATTAATTTTAGTGTTACTTTCAGTCACTTAAAATAAATATTTATATTTAGTTTACGTATTATAGCGTGACTCTGGCGATTTTATCTTATACAGCGTGTTCCTACGCCACAAATCCATATCTCACGTGACCTAAAGCCGACAGGATCCTGATTAACTCTTGTTATTACAGAAATACGGCCGAGCACTATTAGCACCGGTAACCCGATATTTAAAGATATTATACGGCGATAAAGTACTTTGTTTGGTAATAATAAGCAATTTGTGTTATAAGCTTTATGTTATTTAAAATGAACTGGAAAAATGACTGATGGTAAAGTTAACCTTCTTGTTGAAAATAGTCGATGTTGCCAGGTTTTACTAACAACTTCTACCACTCTTCAACGATTTTACCAATTTATAAAAAAAAGAGAAAATCGTTATCGGCCTTATTCTCAATTTTTTTTTTAATTCGAAGTATACAACGGAATAGGAAAGGAAGCATAATATAAGAAATATAATATACATTAGTTTTACCCATAATATTACGAATTCGAAAGTAACTTACTCTGTCTGTTACTCTTTTACGGCTAATCAGCACTGATTTCTATGGAGTTTGGCATCGAGTTGCCTTAATATTTGAGAAATGACATATTATGCCACTCTTCAAGCCAACGTACTCGTGGGCGGAACCACGGAAAAAAATGTAGTAGTAACATAAAATACTTACTTTTGTGTGTGTACGTGTATAAATTATCTGAAACCCGATCAATACTTGAAACACGGATCGGATAGCTCATACTTCCTCCTATACATAGTGGATGATCTGATGTCAGATACAATAGAAGAAGCACCAAACACATTATTACCTGACAAAATTGTGTTGGTATGTATGATGGGCCCAAAATACAGCGTGGAATGTAAAAATGGAAGCATAGGCTGGATAATATCTTAAGTATTAAAAGTAGAACCAATATTTAATATATTTTCTGTGATTTTCCTGGTTTCTGCGATTTTGACAATAAACTAAATGGAACTGCGATTAGTAGTCGAGGATCGAACTAAGTGGCTTGCAATTGGAGAGGCCTATGTCCAGCAGTGGATGATGATGAACTGCGATTACAGTCTTACAGTCTGCATTAAGTACAAATACATCTATTCCTGACATAGTGATAGCGATGGAATCCTGAAACAACAGAACCCCACAATAAGAATGAAGATAAGAATAATATAAATTACAACTTCATTGACTAAATACATCAGGCAAACGCTCACAAACGCGTCCTTAAATTCAGTCGTAAAGTAACAAAGGACCATGTTTTCATCTTTCATTGCGCACTCCAACGGTTAGTGCGGTCACCCTCGTAATAAAACTGGACTCTCACGACATGTTCAACTATAAAATTGTTAATTTATTTTCAACTTAATAACGATATCATTAACGTGATTAATTGTTAGCAACTTTATTACTTTTTTCGTGATTTTAATTATAGAGAAGTTAAAGCCCATTGTACATTAGTTGCTTTAGTAATCACCCTGACAAACTGTATAGTACGTTTAATTTAGCTTTCCTCGTATTTATATGGATTCCCTTTCAAATTATTTTTCATGCCAATATCCATTTACTTTACTTCAGCAATAAAGACGATGTACTTAATCACATCAAATTTTAAATATTCAGAAATTGGATTATAGTTCTAGAAGATAATATTTATATTTAACCTTAAAAAGAGTGACCCATTATCTTTTATTTTATTCTCGTTTACTTCATCATTTCTATTACTACCATTTGAGTAACATACAGATAAATAACTCCTCCAAATAGTCCAAATAGACTAACTCCTACACAGGACTTCGTTCGGTTCATGTTCATGATTGAATGCCTTGGTGGCTCAGTGGTAACGTATGCGACTACCAGATGTTCTTGACATCTCGGATTGTTCGATTCCCGAGTGAGCCCAAATGTTTGTAATGATCTGCAAATATTTGTTTCTGAGTTTCGGTGTTTTCAATGTATGAAACGTATCTATATACAAAAAAATGTATGTACCGGTTGTCTAGTATCCATAATAAGCTTTCAAGCTCTGCTTAGTTTGGGACTAGATGGCGTTTGTTTTTGTTGGCATTAACAAACATCACTTATTTTTTTTAAGTTACTTCTAAGTTAGAGTACGCTTTGCGTCGCTGAATAAGCTAGTGAGGGCATATTGTATGTACACATTAGTTTTAAAAAATATAAACACGAGGGTATTTATTATAGTTTTGTGTGTCAAAGCAATTAGTACTTCATATTTACAACACTATACAATTTGAAAGTCGGTGTTTTGTAATCTGATAAACGTCTAACTGTACTGTTAATACTCATTTGCTAACCTGTAAACAGTTAGTGTTTTGTTAAAAGTTATTGTTGGGTTTGTGTTAGTGAACGGTATTGAATTAAGATGGTCTAAAATTGCATATTGTTCTAGTTTTTGATTAACGTAACCCAGTGTCATATCCATGATATAAAGTTGATCATCAGTTTATATTTAGTATGTATTCCTTCACAAAATTGAACTTAAATATGCTTTGCAATTTGTGACGTATATTGTATAGTGGTTTGACTGCAACATCAAGGGCTTTTGTCACTTATTGAACCTGTTAACGGTTCAATAATCCTTATTAATATTATAAATGCGAAAGTTTGTGAGTATGTACGTATTTAGGTATGTGTGTTGCCCTTTCACGCAAAAACTGCAGAAATGATTTGGATGAAACTTTACAGTAATGTAGCTTATATATCAGAATAGCACATAGGCTACTTTTTACTGCAATAATCGACATACACGCGGGCGGAGCCGCGGGCTTCAAAGCTAGTACCTAGATAAACCCTAAGAGGTTTTCGTGGATTGGCCGTACGTTATAAGTATATGTATTGCATAAGAATGTTGGTAAATAAATAAAAAAAAAGTTCTTTATTATGAGGTTACGAATTCTTAGTATGGATTTCGAAAATAGTAATAGTGTTACAACAAAATAGTGTTTTTCAACTAGTTTACAGGTTTTTACATTGAAAATGAAATAAAAATGTCTTTAGAGAGTAACAAATATGTGACACTAGGCTTTCTTTGGCAGAATACTCCCTCCTTAATGATTATTGATCAACAATGACTAGATTGAAGTGAACTAAATAAGTTATGCATATTTTTAAAAGAAATACTGATGATATGATAATTTGGTTAAATGTTTTTTAGGGTTCGGAACTCAACATAACATTGTGAGTTCCGTTAAGCTTTCGTGAAACAAGGACATCAAAGGAAAAGGAAAAATATAAGATTGAAATCTAAAATACATAAATCAGAGTTACTGCAAGTTCCAGCAACATATTTTGGGGTTAGTAATCTTCTTCCTTGTTTCAATTGCTATTAAAATTTAGGTTAATTACACTTCAAAGTCATCATTGTTATAAATGTATTTAAGTGAATTAAATCATCAATGTCATTTGAATTTCAAATTATAGTGCAGCAACCGATAAATTTAAGGTGTGTATTTAAAAAACATAATATATATAAAAGAAAAAAACTCTACGTCAGTGAGAATATCGTTCTAGAAAAGCTAGTTATGATCAAAACCTAGCTGCGGCTCAAATGTTTATATTCGAATTGGTTCGTGAATTCATTGACCAAAATATTTCCACCATAATGTTATTATGACCAAATTTATTATAATACCATAAAAGAAACAACTTCAAAAGGATTATTTTTCAAAAAATAACAGAGGTCTCTCATATTTACATTTAGGTATGTGGTTGCTTTCATGCGACCACATTTATTTTGTCACCACTCAGCCTTTCCGCGCATTTATCACGGAAAAATAGGTTAGTTCATATTTCATTTTAATCTACTAAAACCCTGATAAATAACAATGTTTTATTTTTATTAGGAAGGTAGTATGGTATAGCGAAGCCAATTGCAGCACGAATGGGTCTGCTTACACAGCAGACCTTTCGTTGGAGAGTGTGAGACCGGAGGCTCAATCATTCTGCATCATTCTCCCAGCCTCCGGAGGTCGGGAGATTGATGCAGACACTTTTCACTTAGCCGCCATGGTGCGGGTCATCATGTTGTGTTGCTTCTATTGCTTTCCAGACAGAGTAAAGTTGCTATGGTAGCCTCCAGTATAAAAATATATATATAAATGTCACTAGCAGAGTCCGCGTTGTTACGCGCGGTTATTGTTGTAAAGCTAGTCTAAACAAATTATCCTTATGTCATTAGCTTTCGGCCAATGAAAGTCCGATCAAAATCGGTTCAGAGATTATCCGAAACATACAGACAGTTTTTTTTTAATTTTTTTGATGTAAGTACCTATGTACTTTGATAGTCATTTAGTAAAAGCCTGTTCATTAATCACAATAAATCACTGCAAAAAATTGGTAGTGTCTCATTTAGCGGTATAATGATAATATTTCCTCACCAAAGTGCTGGTTCTAAGTTAGTGCGGTGCGCGCGGTTCATATCAAGAATAACTTTCCGTAGAGTAAGTATAACTTTAAGTGGAAAACTTAAGCTTACCGTAGAAAAAAACTTGTTAATTTTCTGGTGATTTAGTTCCCTTGATTTTTTAGAACATACACATATACTTAGAAGTCTTCTTACAATAGTTGATTTAATAATAAGATTAGATCTTCAACATCATCATTAATATTTACACACAGGACACAGAAAACCATTTAACTTTAAACTAAACAGATCTCATACTCTTACAGCTATATTTACTGATATAAGTATATTACAAACTTTTTTGTAAATTTAAACATAGAAAAACCCAAACTCCGAAATTAACGTTAGTCCGAAATTTAGGTCAAGCACGGCGACTCACACAATGCCATAGAACACTTCTTCACACACATCATATAGGAAAACACGTTTCAGAATCATGTTTAGAAAACCATTATCAAGAGTGATAGGTCGCTTCGTAATGCGTTTAGGCGCCATTTTAATATTTTAGTAAGTATTTTCTATAAAATGTACATAAAACACTTTAATAAATATCCAAACAAAATGATCTTTCCCGTTTAAACTTTAAATCCCACACGTACACTCAAAATGAGTGCTTGAGGACGAGGTAAAAACACTTCAACTTGCCTTGATACCGCTGTCAAGAGATTTTTGTTTCCGCCGGCCTGTCTGTACTTGACATCAATTCCGAGTGGAATAAAGGAGCTTCATTTAAGGTCTCTCCCTTAAAACGAGCGGGGTTTTTAGATTTGATTAGCTTACTTAAGAAAAATGACAGTTTTTTTTTGTGAAGCTAAGTCATTATATTATAAGCCCGAAGATATTGTATTATGTATGACTCTTTGTAAGATAGACACAAGTAATAAGTAAAATGATGTATATATTCATTACTTTTGTATAAATGTACTCATACGTAAATACAAATGGTTGCCTAGGTTGAACAACCTATGTACATTATAAGTTGTTGGTTTTATTGCAAGAGTTAAAGTGAATTCCTTCATCATAATCATCAGCAGCCTAACGCAGTCCACTGCTAAACATAAGCCTCTCTTATGGCACGCTACTCAGTTCGAACCTCGGCTACTCTCATTCAGCTCCTGACAGCCGTTTTGCGCAAATCATCACTCCACCTGGCCTGTGGACATGCTACACTACACTAATAGTATACAAGGAAATAGTAATATATTAAAATGAACGTTATATGACCAACTATCTAAATAACTACTTCGGCGCCATTCCTAATATTATATAAGAAGCGCACATAACGGAGTGGAGTAGGCGGTGATTAGAAACAAACACCGAGGTTAAGCAGCGACGGCGCGGTCAGTACCTAGATGGGTGACCGTTTGTGGCCTAATATGTTATAAGCGTTTCCATGATTCGAAGGTCATGTTAAGCCGTCGGTCCCGGTTGTTATCATAAGATAACTCTCGTGAATCTTAGTTGTAGACTTCGGACGGCTTATAAACATCCAATAGTAATATTTACGTAGTTCTAACGTGTCATATCAGTCCCCAACCCGCATTCGGCCAGCGTTACGACGTATGGCCTCAACAACTCAACACTCACCTGAGAGGAAAGCCGAGCCCAGCAGTGGGACGTTATGGGTTGTTAGTGAGATAATATATAATCTTCACCGCGCTATTATCCTTCTCCTTTATGAAGACAAGTAAGAGTTTGAAGTTAATAAAATACTGAAAGAGTGACCCTCAATGTCACATCTTAAAAAACGACCTATAAATAGGGTATGAAATATAAAATCATTCCTTAACTGATGGGTCACCGACACAAGAGCCTCTTAAACCTATTTCCGCCGTGCCGGTCAAGGCTTTTTGTATCACAGGGCCACACGACATAATATCTTAAACTATTATATATATCTTTATAGTAGAGATAAATAACTGCATTCAACTTTTCTGAGTTACTAATACTTCTTAGTTTATAATTAAAAAGTTTAGTTCAATTTAACTGCACGTATGTTCCTCTCGTTTTCTACTACGACAAGCATTGTGGGTTCAAACCCCACACTGGACAATAGTTTGTGTGATCCAAAAAATGTTGCTCAAAGTCTTAGTGTTCTTTGAGTCCGTTTTTGTGTGTTTGTAAAATCCTTCGCGACTCAGGATATAAGTTTTCGTTGCCATTTTTTTTTTGTTTTTTTTTATATATATAATCAGGTGCGTTGCATGAGATTAATGTTTGGGGAGAGAAAGCAACTGCTCCATCTCCCTTACTAAGGCAGCACATCGGCTCTCTTGAGTCCTAATAGGATTTGGCTGTCATAAAAAAATGAACTACTTTAATTACTTGTCCAGTAAGTAGGTATAGGTATTATCAAAACATCAAACGGACTACACAGTACCTAAAAATCTAGTGAAATACAATAAATTCTTATTTAGGTAACAGTATTCCGAAGTGAAGTACTATATGTTACATGTAACTATATGTTACACAATTTTTTTTAGTCTATTCCACTCTAACATTCACTTCGAATTTCGAATTCAAATTCCGCCTTTATTTTATAGCCCGAGCCATAGATCGGAACCATAAGTCTAAAACTTGCTCAAAATATGGTCACACTAAAATGTCTACACAAATGTCAGCAGGTGGCTATAAGTGTGGTATTTTTTTATGTAGCTTGTAGTTTTATCTCTGTTCTTTTTTACTGTTTGCATAAAGAAAGAACGTAACTTCAAGCTTATAGTAAGTACCTACTTTGAAAATGTTTTACTAAGCTGTATAAACCGAAAGGTGCTCTTTATGTGGGTTGATTTTTATGTGATAGGTTTTTATGGTATTTTCTATCTACTTTATTAAGATTATTTTCTTGTTCGCTTATCACTAGCTTAAGTTCTGTGTTTCACGATACAATACTGTAAGCTCTGTGATGGTACGGTTAGTTCAGCACAGAAGAGATTTAAGATGGTAGAACGCTGGTTTAAGTATGAACGAGTCGGTTCGACCGGGGCCTACATACTAAAGTACCTCGCTCCCTGACCTCCCTCTTTAACTAAAGTGTATACCTAATAAATAAGTTTACCTGATTATTTAAGTTCTCACAATAAATAACTATTCCGTATTTCTTCATTTACACTATGATACGCGGTTGTTGTTACCTTCTATTAAACGTAATCCCTCAGGTCAATATTGTATAATATTCTCATGCTCCCAGTGAGACCGCTGCAGGAAAATGTACTGAACGACACGGTAAATGTAAAAAGTTAAATAATAGCAGAACTAGTTTCGTTTCAATGAATACTTTACGGCTACTATTTTTTGCAAAATGTTTTTCTTTCATTTTATGTTCGGTTGTATAAGCCAGTAAGTTGTTTTTCATTTATTTTCATTCATATTCTAAGCTACTTTAAAAAGCTATTTCAAATGAGTTTTTATTTCTATAGCTAGCGAGTACTTGGTCTTGGGTCCACAGGAAATTAATTTTAATGAAATAAAATATAGAATACTAACTAGTCTATAAAATATTATGTTATTATTTAGAGTAAAGTTAAAGTACACAAAAATATGTAGAATTCTGTATCTGTCAGGCACCCTCTGGGTTGGACGTCCGACGAGATCTGTTGTTTTAGGTCGAACGAAACAAAATGAAACATATTATATAAATAAAAACATAGTACATGATAACACAGGAAATGAAAAAAGTCGTGTGGCACTCGGGGACTGCCGCGGTAAAGCTACTGCATAGCATTTTTTATCAACTTATGCAATTATAATTATTTTTTATTTATGCAGTATTTTTTTCTTTGATATTAATTCAAGTTTACAAAACAATATACACTGTCTTTATACCAACATATATTCTAACAATATTATTGCCAAACAATATAATCATCCTATTAACCGTGAACTGAACTGTGAACATAATAGTAATATGAGCATAATATGAGCATATCTATAGAATAAAAAAGCGGCCAAGTGCGAGTCGGACTCGCCCATGAAGGGTTCCGTATCAGCAAGTAACATCATTTAAAAGTTCTTGTAGTTCGTTGTAACTTTCATCGATGTTTTTATACTAGTGTATTGATTGGATGTAAGGTAAATTGCGTGTTACGATTTATGACGTATTAAAAGAAAACTACTCACTAGATCTCGTTCAAACCAATTTTCGTTGGTAGTTTACATGGTACTGTATAACATATATTTTTTTTGGTTTTATCACTCTCTTATTTTAGAAGTTACAGGGGGGGGGACACATTTTTCCACTTTGGAAGTGTCTCTCGCGCAAACTATTCAGTTTAGAAAAAAAATATAGTAGAAACCTCAACATCATTTTTAAATACCTATCCATAGATACCGCACACGTATAGGTTTGATGAAAAAAAATTTTTTGAGTTTCAGTTCCAAGTATGGGGACCCCCAAAATGTATTGCTTTTTTTCTATTTTTATGTAAAAATCTTAATGCGGTTCACAGAATACATCGACTGACCAAATTTCAACAGTGTAGCTCTTATAGTTTCGGAAATAATTGGCTGTGACATACGGACGGACAGACAGACAGACAGACAGACAGACAGACTTGACGAATCTATAAGGGTTCCGTTTTTTGCCATTTGGCTACGGAACCCTAAAAAGCGGTCAAATGCGAGTCGGACTCGCCCATGAAGGGTTCCGTATCAGCAAGTAATATCATATAAAAGTTCTTGTAGTTCGTTGAAACTTTCATCGATGTTTTTATACTTGTGTATTGATTGGATGAAAGGTAAATTGCGAGTTACGATTTATGACGTATTTAAAAAAAACTATTCACTAGATCTCGTTCAAACCAATTTTCGTTGGTAGTTTGCATGGTAATGTACAACATATATTTTTTTTAGTTTTATCACTCTCTTAATTTAGAAGTTAGAGGGGGGGGGACACACATTTTTTCCCTTTGGAAGTGTCCCTCGCGCAAACTATTCAGTTTAGAAAAAAATGATATTAGAAACCTCAATATCATTTTTGAACACCTATCCATAGAACCATACCCCACACGTATAGGTTTGATGAAAAAAAAATTTTTGAGTTTCAGTTCCAAGTATGGGGACCCCCAAAATGTATTGTTTTTTTTTATATTTTTATGTAAAAATCTTAATGCGGTTCACAGAATACATCGACTTACCAAATTTCAACAGTATAGCTCTTATAGTTTCGGAAATAATTGGCTGTGACATATGGACGGACAGACAGACAGACAGACTTGACGAATCTATAAGGGTTCCGTTTTTTGCCATTTGGCTACGGAACCCTAAAAACACTAAGATTCAATAGACGGTAATGGAGGATGCGGACGCTATGTATTGTGTAAAGTGGATAACAATTATATATTTTGTAATTTGTTTTTTACAATAGGAATATAGAAAAGCAAGGAAGAAGAATCTAGAATGACTGTGTTGTCAAGGCAACGGATAACGGCTGGTGGCGGCAGCACGCATGCGCTATTCTGCCTATAGATCACGGAGCCGCCACATCCTTGTCGCACTGCAGTTACAATCATATTCTCTATCCTTTTTTAGGGTGTTAGGTTTTTTCGTTACGGAATTTCTCGATTCGGTCACCTCGCTCAAAGCCCATGATAAAAGCTATACAATAGCTTAACAAAAACAGCTGTGCATTAGCACTTTTATTTTGACAGGTAGATAGAAAGCTCTTTATTTGGATGGCTACCATATTATAGAGATACAAGAGAGTATATAAAATGTCAGAAATGTAACTGTACAAGGATGCGGTCGGGCACGGGTTATTTTAAGTATTGTGTTATTTTTTTTTAGTATTTATGTAATCATTATTTAAATTAATATGTATATCTACATTGTCATACTGTACAAAGATCTTAATAATGTTATAGTAAAATGAGACCTAAATGGGTCATCCTACTATTATATATCAGTGTGCAAATACACACCATGGCGGTCTAGTGAGATGTTTTAGCATCAATGGGTACCTGGTCTCACACTCACATACGAAATATGTACAACAGCATGAACGCCATTTTTAGGTTGGTCTTCAATGCGAAGATCCGCTCCGGTCGAGCTATTCGTGCTGAAATCTTCGTTGCTCTACTACCTTGAAAATTGTTTAATCCAAGAATAATATTAATCAAAATGTTCATGATTCGTTTTCTTCAAGACTGCGATTTACCATTCCATTGTTAGGCTTAACTGTCCCACGATATAAACTATTGTGCGGAATATTTCACTACAGCCAGCCCGTGTCTACCGTCGTCAGAGCGTTAATTGCCGTGAACAGGAAACAGATCAAGGAATATCAATCTCGAAGTAGGAGGGGGATAAAAATGACACGCAAGGCTATTATATTAATGAGTTGGATTTGTCTTGTCACGTTGGTGTTATTATGTTATTACTTTCTGTCCTTGTGGCTTTCTTCAAGCCATGTGTGGATAATAGCTGTTTTTGTTTACGTACATTTTCAAATAAGTAATGTAGGTTCTGAGAGACCCTTTGTATGTTCAAATATATGTAGTATAGCTAAGTGTGTATGTAGTTATTAGAATTTAAACTTATAGCATATTAATGTTTTAACCTTTAAATTATATCATGGCTGTGTGGTATAGGTATAGTAGGCCAAAACTCCTTTTTGTGAAGAGACTCATAAAGAATATTGTTGAACCTATTTATAAGTCTATTATTAATATTACGTTAATGATTAATTTACACTACTTTTTTGCATAAAATAAATTACTAATTCACTAATAAATATGAAGCAGAATAATGAATTTGAAAGCAAGATCAACGTGAGATCAGTGTCAGTCCTCAGAGTAGTTTGTAGCATCTGACGTAAAACCCTCCATTAAAATTCAAGCGTATATCTTAGAAGTTCTACCGCAGAAATGCTAAGATATGTTAGAATGTATAATACTACTAATTCGTAGTAAGTAGGCATATATCCTGAGAGCCTAGTATTTACTAAAAAAAATATCTAAACTTTATTAGCCAAAACAGAGCACACAAATTAACATGCAGTATTACAGTTGTCAAGTTTCTTGATAAAAAGAAGTCAAATGACGTGGCATTGATCACGCATAGGTATTAACAAAATTTCAATTAATAGAAAATGTTCTAATTTATGTATATAACTTTTACATAAAATATATATATATATAATTAAGATAAATATATATAAAGAATCATTTATATAGAATAATAAGGAACCTAGTGGAGTCCTCTTATCTTCTAAGCAATATAGGTTTCGGAAGTCCTCGTATTAACGGGCGTAAGAAGTCCTTATTTTTCGTTCCCTGTACTTGAACTAATTACAGAAAGACTTCATTTATTTTAAAATCCTGCCATGCGTTTAACAACATCATTGATGCTTGTGATGTTTGCATCGGTATGTTTCACCTTTCTCTAACTTTTATAAACAAAATCCACGATTGTCTGGCCCCTAAACTACAACTACGAGTAGTATAGAGATATGTTTATTTTTATTTTCTTTTGTTTTTATAATTTTGGAAAAACGTTTTTACTTTTGACACTTTTTGGCGCGAAATGTAAAATTAATCTGTGGAAACTGCTTTGGATAATGTGTAATTTACTTGTTTATTATTGTTCTCTATTTTGTATCTGTTTGTTTCCTTAATAAATCAAAAAAAGAAAAAAGAAATAAGCTCCTATTAATTATTACTATACTATTAATTATTAAAATAATTGGATCAATAAAACGATTATTAAGGCTTGCAAGGATAGGGATAATCTTTTTATGAAGTGGATAAAGGACCCAAATAACTTAATTCTAAAATTGGAGTATAATAAATCTAGAAATTACGCAAACATGTTAATTCGTAAAGCTAAAAATAAAAGTATAAAGACAGAAATATTATTAACTAAAAACAATCCAAGAAAACTTTGGCAAATCTTGAATCAAATAACGGGCAGATTAAGAAAGACCATTGATGATGTTATCCACAATGCCTTTAGTAATAATAATAATAGTAAAGACATCGCAAATAATTTTGCCCAAACATTTAGTAGAGGTGTAACAGAAATTATACCTAAATGCTCAAAATTATTATTAAAAAAATCGGAATATAAAACCTCAGCTAATGTAACCATGCGCCTAAGGCCAGCAGACCCTAAATCTATTGAAAAAATCATTCGTTCCTTAAATGACAATAAAGCTCCAGGAATAGATGGTATCAGGGCCATCGACATAAAAAAGTTATGTACGAAAATTAGTTCCCTGATTTCTAACTTAATCAATCTAAGCATACAATCTCATATTTACCCCCCAGCGCTGAAGACTGGTATTGTAAGACCAATTCATAAAAAAGGTACCAAGTCGCTATATGACAATTATAGACCAATCACCATTCTACCTACCATTGATAAAATTATTGAAAAGTATGTGAGTAATCAAATATATGAGTTCTATAGCAAAAATAAGATACTTAACGAGCATCAATACGGTTTCCAACCAAAAAAGAATACTACACAACTTTTATCAGCATTTACAGATAGTATACATAAACACTTAAATAGAAAAGAACACGTATTGGTGCTCTTCATCGACTATAGTAAAGCTTTCGATACGCTTCGCCACGACACCTTATTAGAGTGTCTTCATGACAGCGGAGTAAGAGGTAACCTGTTAGAGTGGTGCAGGGACTACCTAAATGGCAGAAAATACGTGGTACAAGTTGGTGGCGAAACTAGTGAACCAGTGAGCGTAACTGAAGGAACGGCTCAGGGCTCAGTCCTTGGACCGCTACACTATCTCTCTTATGTTAATAGTCTCGTTAATATTATAAAAAACAGCGAGACTTATCAATTCGCTGACGATACTTGTCTATTAGTAGCTGGGAGAAATGTAGAACAAGCTCAAACTCTGCTTCAAGATGACTTTGATCAGCTAAGTAAATGGTCACACGACGCAGGACTAGTACTAAATGCGAATAAGACCAAGTTTATGTATATCAGCTCTAGTCAGAATAGAAGTGTGATAGTACCTAAATTAACAGCACATTCGCATAGGTGTATGCACATCAATAAGTGTAAAACTTTGTTATGTAACTGTGATGAGATAGAACTAGTTGACAAACAAAAATACCTGGGACTAACTATCGATAACCGCTTCAATTGGAAGGAACACATAAATGAAATAAGCAATAAATTAAGGGCTATTCTGGCAAAATTTTCATTAATTAAACAAAAAATCCCTTTTCAAATACTGTTACTTCTTTATAAATCTTTGGTTGAATCAACAATATCCTATGGACTATCTAGCTACGGCAGAACATTCAAAACTCACCTTGACCAAATATACACACTTCAACTGCGTATTTTAAAAACCATTGTGCCTAATAACATCAAAATCAAATACGAAAATAACTACCACAGGCTATTCGAATTTTGTAAAATCATACCCGTACATGACAAAACCAAATTAATATTATTAATAGAAGAATTTTTTAATAAAGACCTAAAAATAACTAAAATAATTGATCACAATGAAATCAGGACACGTAGTGTTACGAACTCTAAGCTATTACTACCTAAATATAACAATCTACATGGTAAGAGGACACTACAATACATAATTCCACAACTTATTAATCAGCTACCAATATCCCTAAGAGATACAATTACTCCAAAGAATATAAAAAATAAATTAAAACAGTATATATTATTACATTTAAAAGAAAACAATTAAAATATGTACATGATAAAAACAATAAAAATGCTAAGTACTAACTTGTTCTATACATGAAACAGCCTGTATCGCAGTAATATTTACTTTGTTAGGTTTTCTACTCCAACCCTCATAATATAATTATTATAACATCGCAGAAAAAGTGGCTAGTGCGGTCAGCATGCGCCAATGTACATGTTTGGTGCAGGTTTTATTTTATGTCTACCCACGATATGTGTTTGTGTATGTAATATGACTATGTAACATGGTTTATTTATTGTAATTGATGAATCTTGATGCACGGTAAATCTCCAATGAGATTGTGAATGCATTTAATGTAAGTAAACTTGTATGTAACTCTTTGAAATAATAAATAAAAAAAAAAAAAAAAAAAAAAAAAACGATTTTTATTATTTCTCCGTGTGACGGATTCAGAATACAAACTGTCACCACCCCTATTCATTCCATGGTGTCGTAAGAGGCGACTAAAGTCTAAAGGAACAAAATAAGCAGCTAACATCACTGCCAAGAGAAGGAAAACTTGAAGCAAACCCTTTACCAACCCGTCTGGCCAGCGTGCCATAGTAGGCCAAAACCTCTTTTCAAAGGAGAGGCCTATGTCCAGCAGTGGACTGTTAAAGGCTGTTGATGATGATTGATGAATCAATGTATGATATGTAAGTACTTGTGTTTACAAAAAAAGTACATAAGTATTCTATCAGTCAATCTAGCTTTCGTAATAAGTCCTGATTAGTCTAGGCTAGATGACGCTGTCCTAAATATTTATCAATTTTTTTTTCTAGATAACATTCTTTTTAGATTTATTAGTATATATTATATATTTATGATTTTGTTTTACTTACCCAGTCTTTAACATTATCAGGACTTTTAGTTATATCAACTTAGGAAGCAAAACCAACACGCCTTGTTGGCTCTTGAGGGAGTTTGACTAACGCCGTTCGTGAATACTTCAAATTTGATAAATCATTTCTTTTATAAACTCTCTTTCATCATAATACATTAAACTTTATGAATTAGTGGTTAAACACAAAATGTGTAACAAGGTGAAATGTGCAAAAATGTTTCAAGTTTTCAACAATAAATTTTATCAAACACATTTCACAACACTACCATTAATTATTTTAAATTGGATAGCTATTGTATTTTAATTATTTCACCCTCTAACAAGTGCTTACACCCGACACGGTGGGAGCAGACAGTTGTTTACCCGGCCTAACCAGACAATTTCCGTAACGTCAATCTGGTTTAAAGCATAACCTGAAGCGATTTAATAAATAAAACTGATTTATTTTCTTTATTTAAAATGTGGAGGAACGGGTGGCGTGTCCGGTTCTTGTCCCTCCTTCACAAAGGGAGGTTCCTCGAACCAGATAAGGTGATCATGCCTGGTGGGCCACGGCCCATCAGTGGATGTTGGACAGTTCTATGTAAAGGTAAAATGATTATTTTATTAACAGTATAATAAAATAATCATTTTATCTCTCTTCACATCTCTATCTCTAACTTATATAATATTATATTATTAGATATTCTTTAAAAGAAGAGAAACTTTAGAGTGAAATAAATTTTGGCACACAGTTCTAAAAATACGACATTCTAAAATGTTATTTTCTATATATAACCAGATATTTCTATCATAAGATACGCAAAGCGGTAAAAAAGTACCATACATTTCTAGTCATTGTTCTTTAAAAATCAACCTATGAAAGAAATGTCTACTAAGTTTTATATAAAAACTAGCTAAGTGCCGCTGTGTTATTATTATTGTTATAAATCGTGAGGAAACCCGCAGAGCAAAGCTAGTCTAAAATTACTTAAATTATTCCTCTTGTCATCAGCTTTCTGCGAGTGAAAGAACCATCTAAATCGATCCAGCCGTTCCACGATTAACCGGAACAACAAAAAAGTTAAAAAATATTTTTTCGTGATGAAAACGGAGGCATAACGTACCGTTTATACTTGTGCTATATACTTTAGTTAAAAACCGTTCATTTAATATCACAAACAGACATTTAAATTCAATTTATTTGTATAGATAAGTCTCACAAGTTTTGTCTTTAAACCATGCACCTTTACTATGACTTGGTGGATTTGAGGCCGCAATTGACTAATCCCCAGCGGATTTAGGCGGCATCCACCATTCATCATAGCTCACGATGGATTAAAGGACTACAGTACATCACTTACATTTTACCCGTAACGTGTGAACGCGACTAGCATTTGAATGTTGATTACTGTACTTGCGTATGTGGGTTTACACAACGCTTTGGGTTTCAAACGTGTTGGACTGGGCGAAAAATTTATTTTACATTTTTTCTGTAGTTTTTTTTGTTTTGTTTTTTTGTTCAATTTTTATTTCCAAGTCTACTATTTTAAAGGACAAATAGTAGAAAGAGTTTATGTTAGATTTTTTCATAATATAAGAAAGTAATGTATCGCCGAAAAATCGTATAAATTATAGTTTTTTTTGTTTTACTAAGCACATAACAGGCACAACTGATTATTCGAAAGCATCGATAATCAAATTATTAAATGTCAGGCGAAAGAGGTATCTACTTCTTGTTCATTAATCTATGGCTATGCTTGGATATATGGTTCATTAACGTAGTTCTTTTATAAAAAGGAACCATCAATACGTACTACATTTTGTTTAGAATGAAATAAAACATTCTAATGTTTTTAGGGTTCCGTAGCCAAATGCCAAAAAACGGAACCCTTATAGATTCGTCAAGTCTGTCTGTCTGTCTGTCTGTCCGTCCGTCCGTATGTCACAGTTAATTATTTCCGAAACTATTAGAGCTATACTGTTGAAATTTGATCAGTCGATGTATTCTGTGAACCGCATTAAGATTTTTACATAAAATAGAAAAAAAAACATTTTGGGGGTCCCCATACTTGGAACTGAAACTCAAAAATTTTTTTTTCATCAAACCTATACGTGTGGGGTATCTATGAATAGGTGTTCAAAAATGATGTTGAGGTTTCTAATATCATTTTTTTCTAAACTGAATAGTTTGCGCGAGAAACACTTCCAAAGTGGAAAAATGTGTGTGTCCCCCCCTCTAACTTCTAAAATAAGAGAGTGATAAAACTAAAAAAAATATATGTTGTACATCACCATGCAAACTACTAACGAAAATTGGTTTGAACGAGATCTAGTGAGTAGTTTTTTTTAATACGTCATAAATCGTAAACCGCAATTTAACTTTCATTCATGTATTGATTGTGTGTAAACCAATCATCCAGTGTTTTGTTTTACACTAGTATAAAAACATCGATGAAAGTTACAACGAACTACAAGAACTTTTATATGATGTTACTTGCTGATACGGAACCCTTCATGGGCGAGTCCGACTCGCGCTTGGCTTTTTTGTTATACAACGGAACTTATTCGTGGTAAACTTCTTTAAAAAGGTGTCGTCCTTTACTTACCGACGTTTTGAGCATATTATTCTGCACGGATAGACTGTCACCCGTGTGGCAATCTTCAATAATTTTATGGCGAATGAGTCCTGCTGTACAACAAAAAACATGAGTATGTGTAAAAGTCGCAAAAATATAAAAACAGTAAAAAGATTTCAACGCAAAATAATTCAGTACAATGGAATGCAATTAGCCACATTGGCTGCTGACTGTACTTCATTTGTACACTTGTTTCCGTAGTTCTCGGCTACGTAGAAATGAGATGAAAAGTTTTTGTGAAACAATTAATTGGCACAAAGCTCCTTAGCCGATGAATGGTTGAAGCGCTCGCTGTCTGATGAGGCGTGATTTCTGCATGAAGTGGCACGATCAGTTGTACTACTTAATCATTCACGTACTTTCATATTGTTTTATTTCTTTTAACGCAAGTATTTAAAAAGAAGAAGCGGTCATAGTTAAGTCGCCTTAAGTGATTGGAAAGAATCATATTCCTGCGTTATATTTTGGTTTAAGTAAAAGACGGAAATTATACAGAGATATAATGCTTGATCAGCACATTGCAAATATGTGCCGATTATCGAGCACGTAGGATTCCGGCTGTCATTTCCTTGTTGATATTAAGACGTGTTTATTGTGCAATGTAACGATAGATTTAGAATATACACTCGGTTCCAAAAATAACGGGTCAGTCACATAAACCCGAATATCTCCCGAACTACGTATGCCATCCTAATGAAACGAAGACTGTTCAATTGAGAATTTAATTATACAGATAAAAAATAAAATAAAACTTAGTTACACCCACAATATTAATCTTAAATTAAAAAAAAACTAAAGTAGTCATATTTTTCTTAAGATTACATTTTTTTTATGATTGTTTTTTTGCTGTTTTTCATCACTGGAGGCTTCATCACGTGGAGGCAATACAAAGTATTAAATGAAGAAAGTGATGAAAAACAGCAAAAAAACAATCATAAAAAAAATGTAATCTTAAGAAAAATATGACTACTTTAGTTTTTTTTTAATTTAAGATTAATATTGTGGGTGTAACTAAGTTTTATTTTATTTTTTATCTGTATAATTAAATTCTCAATTGAACAGTCTTCGTTTCATTAGGATGGCATACGTAGTTCGGGAGATATTCGGGTTTATGTGACTGACCCGTTATTGGTTTATGTGACTGACCCGTTATTTTTGGAACCGGCTATATAATGTACGTATAAGATCATAACTAAGAGATTCCATGTTCATACTTTAGTACGTAAGGTTAGAATAATAGTACAGTTATTAATTAATAAACATGGCTCCAAAAGAATACACCTATAAGTCGCCATAATCGTGGACCCCTACGACGGACCAAGCAAGAAGATATAAGTTCGCTATAAATCACTTAGGGTAAGCAAGGACGGCACGGACAGTATCTAGGTGGGTGACCATTTGTGGCATGATATGTTATGAGCGTTTTAATGATTCACTGGTCACGATATTAAGATAACATGTCACGATAAGAGGTCACAGTCCGATAACAGTCGTGAATCTTAGTTGGAGACCTTAGGGGCTTAAGATTAGGTATGTAGCCACAACGTGTTCTGCCAGTTCCCAACCCACCATCGGCCAGTGTGGGGACAGTTGTAATAAACTAAGACACAATGGATATATTCTTCGCATCAGTGGTAATTACAATCACTCTAATCTTCAGTGATTTGCTTTAACTTAAACTTCGTTTTATTGCAAAAGATTGCTAAGTCCGTACCTATATAAAATAAGTAATATTACCTGCGAAACTATTTCCGAGAACTATGGAACTCTAAAATACTTGAAAATCGGTTATATAGTTTCGTAGATCATCGTGAGCACGTTTTCATTGAAAGCATTTTTATATTGAATGTAAAGTTAGATTATTTTGTTATAAAGTAAAATGTTAAATGAAACAGGAATGACTGAATATATTTCTTCTTTTCTTTTCTGCATTTTGCATTCTGCACAAATACTTATGCATATTTCTGAACCCAACCTCCAAGCCATATGAATTAAAAGTAACTCTAACTATCTATTAGGCTATCACAGCTGAACATGGGAGGGGTACTTTGATTCTTGACGAAAGATAGGCTTTCTTTATCGCGATAACCGACAAAAATAAGCTGTTACCTGCCCGCCCGCTCTTGCTGGGTGCAACATATTTATTTAAATGTAATCTTAATTTTGACATTTTGATAAACTTTCTATATAATTATAATCGATAACTGCAGCTATAGATGTTTTATTTTACTTGTATTTATTTGTAAAGCGGTGACCTCGTTCACACACTTATTTACTCTTCTAGTAATAAAAAACCTGAAAAAAAAGGTAAAACCACTAATTTGTTGATAGGTATTACTTCTGTTGAGACAGTTATGTTTCTTCATGGTAATATCATCTTTCAGCTCATGGTTCTCCCACGATGAAACAAAATCATAAACCCAGTATCATATATAAGTAATTCTACAATATTAAAGTGAACAAAACCTCCATATACAATGGATTGTTAAAACATATAACTGGGTCCGTTGAATATACTCGCTCCACCCAACTTACGGCAAATGTCTAAAAACTTAGCTAGTCGTTGCCATTGTCGAGAAGTAGGACAGATCCGGCGTGGGCCGAACGGATGCGCTCCTACGATATAACCATCTAACCATTCTACATCATAACAATTATGGTAACACGCGGGTCGCTTACTCCGCTCGGAGTCTAAAGGCACATTAACGTCTAGTAATTAGTTTACCTGTTTGTATAAGGATTATGAGATACGACATAAAGTGGAATGAAGCGAGAGTGTTTAAGTTACTTGCATCTCACCTTCTTCCTCCCTCTTCCATGTTGCAACTATATGATAAATATTTCTACATTTAGTGAAACGTTAAATTAAGTATGGTGAAAAACTGTGACACTAAATTATATTTCTACGTATTTTACATACATACATGCACAACGTTTCAGTTACTATTTCTCAGAGGGGTAGGCATTTGTTTTTAATTACTGCGGTCCTGCCCCGTTCGTTTTCTATTCTATTCTCTATTTTATTTATCTATTCTCTTTCTCTCTCTGTATAGTTTATAACCGCAATTTCAAGAGGATATAATTAATTGTAGGTACATTGTAATTCGACATTATTTAACATGAAAATGAAAGTGGATACGGATTGCGCATTCAAATATTTAATTCCATTAAACTTTATTTCAATTGTGTGTTTTAAAACTAATAGCAACAAATTTTCAAATTTTATTTTTTTGTGTCATTCGCTTTACAATACTTTGTAGCATTGTAAGTCTGTTATACCTATGTCAAAGACTAAAATGTTGTCTAGAGTTGATTAAAAGTAAATATTTTCTAATAATAAACTACTCAAATCATAGTACAATTGTAAATGCAAAAGAGCATACATGTACGCATGTTTATTACTCTTTCATGCAGAAACTACTGAACGGCTTTAGTTGAAACTCTACAGTAATATAGATTACTAGCTTTCACCTGCAGCTCCGCCCATGTGTATTTCGATTATTGCAGTAAAAGTAGCCTATGTATTATTCTGATATATAATCTATATTACTATAAAGTCCAAATCTGTTAAATAGTTTTTGTGTGAAAGAGTATCAAACATACATATTTATATACTCATAAACTTTCGCGCTTATAATAGTAGCACCTAAGGATATATAAGCTACTATGTTTGCTCAGCAAACGTAGTGTAGAACGCCCACAGGACAGGTGGAGTGACGGCTTGCCCTGGATGGCTGGCAGGAGCTGGATGTAGAAGTCCTAAATCGATCAGAATGGTGTGCAACGTGAGAGGCCCATGTCCAGCAGTGGACTGCAAAAGTCTGATGATGACTATGTATTTACCGTAATTACCGACATATACGCGGGTGGAACCATGGGCAAAAGCTAGTAGATAATAAAACTATACAAAACCTTTAAACGACATCATTTTCACTTTAATAAAAACCAAGTCTTTATTAATAGTTCATGTAAGTAATAAACGTTCCAACAGTCCATTATAGTCTGTTAAAGGCCGAGTAATTTCATTATAGGCTCAGTATTAGAGACATAGTGTCCTAATTACTGCGTGGAGTTATTTTATGACACTCCAGGGTTGTCTACAGTTTCGTAGTGATTGAGTGGTTTGATAACGACTAACTCTAGATTGACTTTTTGATTGATAATATAAATTTAATTAGGATAACAGTATTGGAAGATTATATTGAAATTTGTATCAGGATTACAGATAGATTTGGATTAGGAATTATACTTCTATTAGTACGCCGAGGTCGTGCGAGTATTTATTTGCCAAAATAATTCGACTCTGCCTTACGAAAAGCATTAATAAACTCCAGGAGTAGTTAATAGTGACACATATTTGTGTCAAATCTGTTTCTTATTTGTACAACTGCACTACGTGGGCAATTAAACGGTGCAGCGATAAAAAAACAATTCGTTGTACAATGTAATAATGACCTGCTTCGGCAAAAAATTTCAAAAATAAAAGCTTTGATGTCTAAGTATATTAAATACAGGCAAAAAGTAAAATCAAATTTCGGTCCAGAGCCTCATCTCTTACAAATAATTGTATTATCCGTACTTAAATGTTACCTGACTGAAAGGACTCCAATTTATGTTGACATTTTCGAATCTTTGCTTTTTATACCTTATTCTTTTCTACTAAAAAGTGTTGAGAATCTTATACCAGATACTTTTATATTCAAGACAACGACATTGTCTCTAGAAAGCTTACTTTTTTCATTCCTTTTTCTCTCATTTATTTTTTGTAGAGGCTTATGTATAAACCAGACAATTTGTACAATGTGATGGGAATAACATTAACTAATTACTATGAATTTATACGGGAATGATCTCTAAATAAGAAAGTTTAAAATAAGTTTCTTGAATTTTTTAGTATTTACTTACATATTATGTACTTATAACGTATTAGTTTTTTTTTATTATACCTCCTTTTTTCATTTGTATTTAAACTATATTTTGCATGTTTAATACATGCAAAATATAGTTAAGAGTTGCCTTGACAATATTTTTTTTATATTCAAAGATCTGCTTAATTAGTTGGGGTATATTATCTTTATATGGACAAAAAAAAAACGCTTTAGGTTCGACCTATTTGTTTGTTTAAAAAATGTTATTCTTTTAATTTGGTGGTAGAAATTGGTGAATGCAAAAAAAATACTACAATTATACTACTAGATATTACAGAGTTCCTAGATGCTTTTGTTTTGGTAAATCATATATGTAGCAACATGAGCAACACGGTAGTCAAATGCAGACATTGCCTTCTGTCATAGTAAGATCTCTGTTGGGCATGTGTGTGTGCATTTTTTTGTTTTAATTGTTGTGGCTGGCTACAGGCTGTTTTGTAGCGGTAAAGATACTGGCTGCTCCTTTCGGGCCTGTGTCGCTCTATATGTATCACTAATAAGCCTTCCAAATAATCTCCCACGTCATCACGTCAGACATTTTTCTTTTTTAATGTAACTTTCAGATTTTTTTAGATCTTACTTACATACGTAACCTCAGAAATTTCAGATAGGTACATCAATTTCAGATACAAATATTTTATATATTATTTAAGAGAACTAAGTCGCAGCAGTTATTTATATCATGATGTACGTATTCCGGGTTGTAATTAAAAAAATCTTGCAAGAAAAAGAACTACACTACAAGAACACTTTGTATTAAAGACGTTTGTGCGTACGATTAGTTTAGATTACAAAATATATTTATAATTTTATTTTAGGATCTCACTCAGCATACGTTTTACTGTTATTTATGTAGGTTATGTAGTTATCTAAGTAACTGTTATGTGGGTTAATTGTTTAATTTGACTGCATTGTTGGTCTAGTGGTTAGCGTATGCGGCTGCTGATCAAGAGGTCTCGGACTCTGCTTACTTTTGGACTAGATGTGTGTGTAGATGTCCGAAATATTTATTTATTTATTATTTAATTTTCAAGTTTTACTATATTTGACCTGAGCTTATAAAAGCGACATTCATACTACATACATTACTGGCAATATTCTAATTCATCATCTTAGATTTATTCCTTTATTCTAAATTCCTATTTTCTCATGCACGTTTGTGCCTCTAGCATCTGGGATTGAAATTGTATCACATTTCAATTTATCTCTGTGGTACAATTCGAGCAAATTGGCTGTGACGGAGGGACAAACAGTAGTACGAGTGATAAGGGTTTTAGGTTTTCACATTCGGACATACGGTACCCTAAAAATAGCTTTTATAACTCCTAACCTTTTATATTACAGTAATATAACATAACGCTGTAACGTTATGATTTCGTAAACAAAATTTATGCACTTTTTAAACAAATTTTTGTTCACTGTATTTAATCATATTATTAATATGTATTTAAAAACATGATGAGGCTCATGTTTGTTGCTATGAAATTATTACAAAATTTTAGGATACACTATGTGTAAAACTCGTAAAAATAGCTATAATGAACCATTTTTATGGTGATTCTGAGGCTAGACAGGCTACTACTAAGGCAGAACCCATCAAAAAAAATACTGGTTGGTATCTGAGTGTAGTTTACCCTTAATTTATATGTAGGAAGAAGAATTCACTTCTGGGGTTTTTGAATAATATAAAAATCACTTTTAACTCTTCCATTTAATTATTAATTAAAAAAGTAAATAACTTTAATTAGAGAAAAATATATCAGCAGCCTGGTTACCCTAGTACCGCTTAGTTCTGTCAAAAAATGATCTGTGTATTTAAAGCACTACAAGTATTGTTTTAAATTTACAATAGTACAAACGTACCTGTCAAAACCATCTTTACTTAAGAATTTTATTCTTATTTGCTCATCCATAATTCTTGAACAAATTCTGGGGAAAAATTGCCGACATTCAATTATGTAGGTACTGGTACTGTGATTGATGAAGCTGTCATCATGTCCGCATCGTTCTAGTGAACTTTGTACATCGATCATTGGGTGTTTCATCAAAACACGTTTTATGTGTTACAACCTCTTGTTTTGCCAATAATGAACTTCAACTTGGGTATTTCAGTTTTTTAAATCGTGATTTTCACGGTTCTTATTGTAGACGTGACTTATGATGTGGAACCATCCTTACTAATATAAAGATAAACAGTGGTGGTTGTTTGGCTGAACGCGCTAATCTGGGGAAAATACTGGTTTTAATTTAAAAATAATTTCGGTGTTAGATACCAACAAGATCAATAAAATCAGTGATAAGAATTTTGAAAGCAGGCTCAATTGACAAATAAAAGAAATGTGACATTTCAAATTTTTCAACGAGTGTATCAACGATGATATAACCGTTTCAATATTAAACATTAGTAGGTAATTCTCGAGAGGATGACGCCGCCGCCACGGTGTGTGGTGCTTTCCATCAGGGCGAGTAGAGTCACTTTGGTAGGCTTAAATATAAAAAAATCTGTTTCTTAAATCGGTGTCTGTTATCTTTATCCCAGCGAAGACGTATATATAGAAATTTATTGTTTTTTACATGTTTAAGTAATATGCTTATTAATTTTTTTCAGGTACTTATGTAGACAATGTAAGAAGTTGATACAATTACTAAGTTATGAGGTAAGGTAAACGTATTTTCTTTCCTGTTTGTGTACATGTAGTACTTCTATAGCCGGTTCCAAAAATAACGGGTCAGTCACATAAACCAATAACGGGTCAGTCACATAAACCCGAATATCTCCCGAACTACGTATGCCATCCTAATGAAACGAAGACTGTTCAATTGAGAATTTAATTATACAGATAAAAAATAAAATAAAACTTAGTTACACCCACAATATTAATCTTAAATTAAAAAAAAACTAAAGTAGTCATATTTTTCTTAAGATTACATTTTTTTTATGATTGTTTTTTTGCTGTTTTTCATCACTTTCTTCATTTAATACTTTGTATTGCCTCCACGTGATGAAGCCTCCAGTGATGAAAAACAGCAAAAAAACAATCATAAAAAAAATGTAATCTTAAGAAAAATATGACTACTTTAGTTTTTTTTTAATTTAAGATTAATATTGTGGGTGTAACTAAGTTTTATTTTATTTTTTATCTGTATAATTAAATTCTCAATTGAACAGTTTTCGTTTCATTAGGATGGCATACGTAGTTCGGGAGATATTCGGGTTTATGTGACTGACCCGTTATTTTTGGAACCGAGTGTAGTTTACGTCTTATGGAATGTGTTGTTTTGGTTTTTTTCTGCTTTTTCTCTGGTTCCTCCGATGGCTTTCTTGACTAGCTGTTGGACACTGGTAGTTCCATCACCGAATGCGTCGAGTGAATACCAGCAAACTGTGCACTGTTGTTTTGTGGTTAAAGTATTTTATCAATTTTTGTTCAAAATGATGTTTATATGCAGTACATGAGTTATTTAAACTTGAAGACATGTTAATAAAAATAATCCAATACTTTTAAAAGCTTTTGTGCAGAATTTTCTAAAAAAAATTGTAGGGATTAAGACTAATATTTGAATTTAAAGGTTAGCCTTTAAACCTTTTCAAACGTCATCTATGAACCGATTTATTCAGGCAACCTTACACTACTGTAATTGCTATAAAATTAGCTTTATTTTTATGTATATTGCAAGTAGTTAGCAGATGGGTAATTTCAACCTACCTGCTTGCATGCGGCTATCAGCTATTATGGACCAGAAATAAAGCCGGTTCCAAAAATAACGGGTCAGTCACATAAACCCGAATATCTCCCGAACTACGTATGCCATCCTAATGAAACGAAGACTGTTCAATTGAGAATTTAATTATACAGATAAAAAATAAAATAAAACTTAGTTACACCCACAATATTAATCTTAAATTAAAAAAAAACTAAAGTAGTCATATTTTTCTTAAGATTACATTTTTTTTATGATTGTTTTTTTGCTGTTTTTCATCACTTTCTTCATTTAATACTTTGTATTGCCTCCACGAGCTCTTCTGACAGCTTCCAGGCGATTAGGCATGCTGTACACCAAATTTCGGAGCCGGTGCTGAGGAATACCTTCCCATTCCTCCACCAGTGCTTGTATGAGCTCGGGAAGCGTGATTGGTGGGGGTTTCGACCTTTCACGCATCTCTGAAGCTCGTCCCAGGCGTGCTCGATGGGGTTTAAGTCCGGGCTTCGCGCTGGCCACTGCATGAGTTCGATACCGACCTCTTCAAGGTAGTCATGTACAATTCTGGCGGTATGGGGACGCGCATTATCATGCATTAATATGCCATGCCGGTCCATCCTGGCCATGAAAGGACCTACATGTTCATTGAGGATCTCTTCCACGTACCTCTCTGCATTTAGAGTTCCATTTTGAATGAGCACCAGCTCGGTGCGGGCCTCAGCAGAAATCCCAGCCCAAACTTGTACGGAGCCTCCACCGTACGCCACTTTTTCCTCCACACACGCTTGATGGAAGCGCTCCCCTGGTCTTCTGTACACCAACTGCCTACCATCATGCTTATAAAGCATGAATTTAGACTCGTCCGTGAACATTACCCTAGACCAATCGTCTGGTGTCCAGTTTAGGTGTTCGCGCACGTATCTCTGTCTTGCAATTCGATGTCCCCGTTCCAGTTTGGGGCCATTTGCGGGCCTCAATGGTTTCAAATTTGCTTCAGCAAGACGTCTTCTTACTGTTTGAGCGCTTAAATTGCCACCTCCAAAGCGAATAAAGTGAGTTTTTAGACCAACAGCAGTTTGAAAACGATTTCGGAGCATTGTAGCCACCAGTTGTCTGTCTTCCCTGGCCGTTGTGCATCTTGGTCTGCCATTTCCTGGTCTTCTAAGGTGTGATCCGGTCTCTTGGTACCGCTGGACTACCCGCTGAACAGTCGACAAAGATACACCAATGTTTCTGGCTGTTTCACGCTGGCTCCGCCCAAGTTCCAAAAAAGTTAGGATTCTGGTACATTCCTCTAGCGTGACTGCCATGCTTCACCTCACAGAATAATAATTATGCACGTGGAAGACGTTCACGATAATTTTTTTTGTGACAGAATAGAAATGGAAAGCATCCATAATGACATGAAACAAAAATTTTGTTTTTAAAAATAGTCATTTTTTTAAATTTTGTTTTTCTAATGAAGTTTTTTTCATCAACCAGTTTAAATAATATGCTATTAGAAGCGCAACTAAAAAGTCTTTATTCTGTTTTTTATTTCATTGATCTAGCTTTTACAGTTCTGGAGGTATTTCAATTTTTGTGACTGACCCATTATTTTTGGAACCGAGTGTAGGTAGGCAACCTATGTGTTGCATGATAAATGAGCATTATGTTGGCGTTTAGTTTATTTGGCTTGTCAGTCAGTGAAGTGTAAAGAAAAAAAACATGTTTTCAACATTTTTACAAATTATATTCATAAACATTTTTTTGCAACCCATGTGGGTTATGTTCAAATACTTGATGATGAAGGTCCATCTTAACTCACATCTTTTACTATTTTGAACGTGTGTCTGACTTTATTAGTCTACTTGTCGTATATAACAAATTATCTTCCATTGTAAAGTAGTTTCTGAAAAAAAATAGAAGAATTAAAATAACTTTTTAAATACAATTTTAAAACACAACTGGTCCATTGTTCAGATGCAACTAAGACAAGGTTATGTCAAGGTTCATGTGTGCTATATGCATCATGCCAAGGCCAACTCGGGATCGTCTGAAGAGTACTCCACTAGCTGACATGTTGCGAATTAGGCATGTTGAGCCACTTGGACTAATTCTCTAGAACTACAATTGTAGCAGAAACAGAATGTATAAAAGAATAAATGTTGGAGAGAAATTTGTTTACTAATAAATTTGATTCTATAGAAACCTATACTACAGTTATATATTCAATTCAATATAATGTATTTACTAGTAAAAAGAAGAAACAACTCAAAGAAATATTAACATATAAAAGAAAAGAACGACATCAGGCCACTTTTGATATTAAAGAAGATACTCACAGGCCACATTATGTAGTGTAATGTAAGTTCAATAACTTTTATTTATTTTCTATTTACTCAATTACATTTTTGTTTCAAAATAAAATCAGCAGTCAGTAAAACTTTGGCTGGTGTGGCATGAAATCCCGCTCTGCCACGGATCTTGCCACTCAAACTAACAGCTAAGTGTCAAAGAATTAACAGTGAACTTGAGAGAAAGGTTGCCGTTAAGAGCTTTTGTCTTTATTTTATTTTATTAATGTTGCGTGAACTTAGAAGAATTTCAAGAACAATGATTTTGGCTTAAGAAAGGTTTACGAGTGCCTAGGATTTATAATTTTGAACTTCTGATAAAATAATCATAATCAATAAATAAATATTTCTCACATCTAATACACAACGTCCTCTAGTCCAAAACTAATCAGAGCTAGTGTTATGGGTACTAGACAACTGATATGAATAGATAAACATTTTTTTTTTGTAAAAACATACTATACATTTACATAGAAAACACCCAAACTCCGAAACAAATATTTGCGGATCATACAAACATTTGACAAATGCAAGTAACATATTGCGATTAAAATAATAATATTTGGTGTACCTAGCTGTGTATTGCCTTTTTGTACAAACAAATCATACACTTGGATTTTTTCATAATAATGTTTGTAATTTCGTTAGGGGTCTACCTTAACATTTTCTCATAAAGCAATTTAAATAAAGTATCTAATATAATTTAGTTTCTTTTTACTTCCACAATCTGTTACATAAAACATAATAGAATTGTATGTGCCACTTTTGTCACTAAGGACTGTGGTAAGTCAACTAGGTCTAGATTTATAAAACAGAATAAATACCTCGCTTCAACACAAAACATAACTTGTTTCTACACCCGCTGTTCAAACAATAAAGTTCTTTCAAGTTTGAATATATTTATACTTTATTATTTAACAAACTAGAAACATAAATTCACTTCAACTGCAAGCAAATTTGAATACCGAGCAGAATATGTTTTGCTTTAACTTCAAACACTAGCGATATTCAAACAATGACACGTATTGTGCAAACATTGAAATGAAACTGGTCAACTATGAAAAGTGTGCTCGCCAATAGTTCGCAAATGGGTATATTAAATTTCATCGGAACCATTCCGGTGATTCAATTATTGTAGTTCCATTTTGATGTTCGATATTACTTACATTTTGTGAGCTTCTATCGTCTTGGTAACTCAGAAATCTCTTAAATTTGAAAAAAAAATCTAATGACCATTAAAATTCTCTCCATGTAAAAACTGAAAAAATCAGGTAAAACCTGTTGAACTAGTGGCTGACCTCAAATAATCTTGAGAATAATAAAGGCTAGAAAGAAGAAAAAGAAGTGCTACTGAGATCAAATACAAGTCTTGTTTGTTAAATTTCGTTTGATTAATGGCTAAAGTATTGTTTCTATCAAATTGTTCGTTAATCAAAATTATTATCTATTATTTACTTACAACACCTATAGAAACGTTAACCTACTGGCCTCAGAAATGTTAATAATTATTTCGAACTTTTTATAAGCTTCCATAAATATAATTAAAAAATCCATTTGAAAGACTTCCCACTTCCACAAGACAATGGGAGCTAGATAAAGTTTAAGAAAGTTTGCTGTGTAATAAAAGTTCATCGGAGGTAAATTTGAAATCAAGGGGCAAAAAGATTTGTTCTTTATTTAAATTCTTTAAGTTTCGATAATTCCAATTTTTGTATTGTTGTCTTTTTTTGCATGCTCTTTAATCTTATACATTGATGAAATCTGGATTAATCAAGAATTTATTTTCTTTTTTGAATCACTCATAAGATTTTGACAAATACGAAAAAGGAACGATGTACGCATGGACACAAAAAAATCAGAAGTGTGAAATGCTGTTGATGATTTCGTGTGATTTAATAATTGAGATCACCTACAAATAATGGGGTGTTTAATTTCCATAGATCTTAAATAGATGTGAGAGAGATTTGGAAATATTGCCTAATAGTGTGTTATGTGTATTCGTGTATGTGTGTGTATTTTTAGCGGAGACACAATTACGTCAAGTATTTGTGTCTTCGTTAAAAAAAGCATAACCGTACCGTCTACTCCGCCTCAAAAAGCCGGTTGGTGGGAGAAGATGGTGCCGCTGTTGTAGTGGTATGCTTTTTGTTATTCGCTGCCATGGTTTAAATAAGTGGAGGAATAAATGGACGTAAAACTCATGACAGTCATCGCAGCAGTGTGAAGCTGAGACTGGGGATACTGTGTCGTCATGTAACTGTGAGGCAAGACGTTGACTGAACCGTCGGACGGGAAAGGCCCCCCGTACCCTCAGGCACACTTGCCTTACTCGCCGGGTCCCATCGTCCGGTCATCAACCGGCACTCCGAGAATATGCGTGACCAGGGTTCAGGGGTAGCCTCTCAAAGTGGTTAGCCGTGGTTGGGCCTCTCATTATTTTGCGGGTGGCCTGCAGCACCACCGTTTCTACAGGTCCTTCTCCACAATGATTCTATTAGCATTCCTCTTCTCACACATATATCGCGTTAACTGTCACCTCTGCATCTTTGGGCCTCCGGTTTCTTATTCACCAATGAAAGACATCACTGTCACTCAAGGTTGGTCTTCTCTGAGATGGTAACACTGCCTGGTCGAGCCGGCCCCTTCGTACTTAAATAAGCGTGGCACTAAACCTCTTAAAAATTGAGGCATTCATGCAAAAGTATTATTATATACATAACTAGTTGACCCAGCGAACTTCGTACCGCCCAACTTTAAAATTCCAGAACTTGATCGCAGCGCCACCTACCGGGTCCAATTGCGAATCTAAACCATTCCCAGATCCCCTTGAACACACACAAAAAATTTCATCAAAATCGGCCCAGTCGTTTGAGAGAAGTTCAGTGACATACACACTCACAGAAGAATTATATATATAAAGATGACCACAATATCGGCCACGAATCAGATAAAACTCGTGTTTTTTATGACTTGCAATACTACTAAGCTTACAAAAGCAATATAATGTAATATGTAGCATTCATTTTATACCTTGCTGGTAAGCGATTATGGACGACGTATCGGTGTATCCTTTTGAAATAAATATCCACATTTCTAGGTAACTACCTATTCTACACAAACATAAAAGTGAATGTATGTACCCCACAATATTGTTAGCGAAATAAACCCCTATTTCATATGTTATTGCGTTTAACTTCGCCTTGAAGCCCCAGTAATCCATAATAACTTTTATGAGCATAAAGTAGGTATGCCAATTTAGCAATATGTAGGCCGGTATTTTACTTTTACGAGTTCCGATACATACAAAACTGATTTCTAGACGGTAATCGATTTCAAATTTAGACCACATTCGATATTTGGAAAAAAATATGTGTGAGGTTTTATTTTTGGCAGACAGCCAAGAATCAGACTATATCAAAACGAAGAAGCATATTTTAATGAAGCCTGTTACCAACTGATATAATTCGTATTCAGCGTTGCTTGATACCACGAATAATTACTTAATTATATAGGTATGTAGAATTTCACTAGGTACGTAATTGTATTACGTTACGAATCAGGCATAAATGTGATGTAAATTATAGCCTTCGTAAACACAAAGTGGAGATCCCTACATGAGTAAGTCATTTGGTAGGTACTATGTTAGTGTTTAGAGACAGCGGTAACTCCTCTTGTTTTGTTGAATTAATGTATATAATTATCTTGATTGGGACAATTAACAACTAACCGAAATGTATGAAGGTTCAGTATATTCAGACTGTTGACTGTTGTTTGGCCAATTATTCTCGGGGTTTTAGTTCTCAAGTCTAGTGATAGCATCGTTCCAAATGGCAAGACATTCATCCCCTTTACTTATATAATTTGCACTATAACATTGTGCTCTTTTAAAAATGTATGTATTTATGCTGCGTTCAACAAATCTGTGTAATAAATGTTACCTCTAGTTTCTATACTGTACAAAAGTTCATTTACCTTAAAAGCGACTGTGGAGTTGTCAATCTATTATCTTAATTAATACAACTTAATTAATATTTTCATAATCGATTGATTGATGGTATATAAGTGATTACAAAACTACAAATGCTAGAGCATCGATCATAAGAGTTTCAAACTAGGACGGGTCATTAGAAAATGCTTTTCAAGCTCTCGCATAGCAACCGTATAGGTTACAATAATATGTATATTTTATAATAACTTGTTCTATATCTGTACTTAGAATTGAAGTAAGCCGGTACTTGCTAAGAACGTAAGTTACCTTGCAAAGACCCAATATCATTCTTAATATTTATATTTGGCATTTCATTTATAACTTTCATCACAAAATATCATGAAATCCCTAAACTTCTTTTATGGCCGCCTTATAAGTCTGGAACTAAGTAGAACTTGTACTACATGAGAAATAGAATATATAGAAATACATTCTAGTCATATTTACCAGCAGGTTGGGATATGTCACTTTATTAGGCTGTTTTACTACATATTAAAAAATAAAGTTCTCCGCCGCGTCTGTCTGTCTGTATGTTCACGATTAACTCCAAAACAACTGCTACGATTTAAATGACATTTTGTACCCAGATAGTGTAAAGTCTGAGAAAGGACATAGGCTACTTTTTACAGCGATAACCAACATAGACGCCGGTGCAGCCAGTACTTAATTAAAAAACTAGATGGTTTATAAATATACTTAAATAGTCGTATTTCAAAATAGATAATAGATAAACTAGCTAACCCAAGTAGCTCTAAATTGCGTCTCCTTGCAATTATGATTGACTTTTATTGGTAAGCCTGATTTTAATTTAGGCATGTCAACAAAACACACATTTAAAAAGAAAATTGTGAAAGTCGGTTTGGTAGTTTTGGAATTGATCGTGAGTATAAACATGAGACGAAAATTATATGTAACAGATTAAACTCAGATACAGAAAAAAATGACTACCCATCAATCATATATCTAACTATTATTAGTCGAGAATAGGATTTGTAACAAAGTTCTGCAAAGTCTAACTTACCAATCAAGATCACTGATCTCTTAATCCATAGGCCAGATTATGTCTATCGCAATAACTTAAACACAGTTATTAGAAGTAAGTACCAACACACATGTATGTAATCTATTTCGTGGGACATCCTTTGCGATCCGTTCCAATTCTAAATGAAAACCTTATCTGACCTCTTGAATTCAATCTAGATTAAATACGAAAGCATACGAAACGTGATCTCATCATATTGGAATGCTGAATGAAACAAGTATGTTTGAATACCTTAATCTTTTCATTAGGACCCTATTTCGAAGGATATCTAGAAGTGACAGTACAGAAAGTTAAAGCCTTTGGACGGCCCATATATGAGTATTTTTATTTTATACATAACTATTCGAACCTTCAGAAACTATATTTTCTTGTCACAGTTCATACGTGTGTACTTAAATAAATATATATGTATGTTTGAATTAGTTGACGTATTTCCATGGCAATCGTTATTGGGAAGTCAGTGTCCTAAAATACACTGACAACTAGTTCAGTCGCTGCGTGGTCATACTGATATTCAGGTAAAGCTGGTTGAACTAGTAGTCGGCCAACTAATGTACCTTGGAAGGAATGTATAAAGGCTAGGAAGATTTTTTATAAGTGCCTCTACCCTGCCTGATAAAAAAGCATGAAAAGAATCCAAGAGTGGGACCAAATGTGCTGCGAATGCAGACAATGATTTATGGCGGCTTAGTGAGATGTTTTTCACGCTCCGTTTAAAGGACCCGGGATCATAGTGGAAAGGTTACACGTGGGCTGCTAGTGAGTTTCAGTCTTTGACTGCTCGGCATAGAAAAGAAGAGTTCGAAACAGTTCGGCTGTTTCGTTCTGGTGCGGATTTCTTCCACTCTAAGGCGGTGACTTCTAAGTCCAACACGTGTTGTCCTGGAAATGAAGAGAGAAGGAGGGATCAGTTGGACGAGCTCTTTAGTGCACTCTCCATAATAAAGGCGATAGAGGACCGCCATAAAGGCGATGTGTCTCCGTAACTGATCTGCGCGGGTCCAACGGGTCCGACGCATGGGTGAGAACAATACTCCACTGGCTCTGGCAAGAAGAACCGTCTCACTTTGTTAAGAATACCTAGCTTCCACGAGGCCTTGGTGACGCTCTCAATGTACTCCCGTCGGTTGAAATCCCGGCAATTATCCATGCCCAGTATACCGAGCTTATCCTGTAGTGGCAGTTGAGTGCGAAAAGTGAGGAGGGGAAGGAACAGAGACTTTCTGGTAGTGAGAGCGCACACCTGTGCTTTCTTGGCGTTGAACTTGACTGCATTCTCATCACCCCATTGAGAAATACGGCCAGCACAGCACAAGCTCTTATCGCTTTTCCTCAGTGTCGGCTGTCTTTATTTATTTATTTATTAATTCTAATGCTCACTGCACTTACAGTTTGCCTAACACGTACAGCTAGCCATTACAACTTAATATAGTGTTACAAGTTAGATAATATAATAATTGTAAAAAACATAATTATGTATACATAATTATCAATATTAATACCTACCACTTAGGAAAAGTATACAGTCTTAGCAGAAGGGTGTCCCAAAAATCGACCATGAACAGTGCTATCGTCTGCATAGCAATGTATATTGCCAAGAGCTAACGTGTCGCTGTGTCGAAACCGCGAAGGTGCGAAGAGGGAGTCATTAGGTACACCTGAAAGTTTTTTTGAAAGAAAGAAAAGACCTGAAAGAAGCGATGTTTTGTTCTCTCTTGGACATAGGTTTCTCATTAAAGAGGATGTTTTGGCCCAATGTACAATATATGGCTATGGATGACCGTAGTTACTAATTTGCATGTCGACTTCAACTCAGATAAAAACAATTAGAACTGAATAATTAAACAAAAGATAGCAAGTTGAAAAGAAAGCACTAATACATTTTTTTGCTGGCTGAACAGTATAATGGTTACTGACATTGCTGATACAATCTGTGTCTGCAAACTTGAAACGTTTTAAAAAATAATTTAGGATATAAATTAGATGGAAACAGTAGATATTAGTATTCTAGCTAATGAAAGCTCACATTTCTACGTGAACAAATATCTTAGAACACGCCATAATTTGCGGTTGTAGCTTTATTCAAAATTATTCAAACCTATTTTTTTATTACATTATGTGATTTCTGTATATATTTGTACTGTATACTGTACAAATATATACAGAATATACGTATGTATGTATGTACTGTATACTGTATATATTAAACAATTGTGTTTTATGTGTATTTCAATACCTAGTAGCCTACCAGCTATTCCTGTCTATATCTATCTCCGAAAAGTAACAAACATCCATTCTCACAAACGTTCACATTAAAATATAAGTAGGATTCTGTGTTCTTACTTGTTTCTTTGTATATAAATAAATATTTTTGGACATCTTACCCACAACGTCATCTAGTCCCAAAATAAGCAGAGCTTGTGTTATGGGTACTAAACAAGTGATATAAATACATAAACACTTTTTTGTATATACAAACATATTATACATAGAAAAACACCCAGACTCCGAAACAAATGTTTGTGGATCACACAAATATTTGGTTTGACCCGGGAATCGAACCCGAGACCTCTTGATCAGCAGCCGCATACGCTAACCACTAGACCAACAAGGCAGTCAATATATGACTCCTTACAACAGCGACTGGCCTGAAAAGCCTGCCATAAATTAAAAAAAGGAGTAAGGTTCAAAGTTTCAAGGTTCTATTGGTTTGAAATACCACCGGCGCCAATTTGATCAACAGATTGGTTGTAAGAAATACAAATTTTTTTATCTATTTTTTTACAGCTCCCCTTAGAGTGATTGTGTATTGCATAGGAATGATCATGTTTCTTGACTGCTTAAGGCTGTTTTATAATGCCACAAAAAAATTACTTTGTATGTTATATATGTATATACTGAAGACAAGTTATATATAAAAGTGTACTTTTTAACTTAAAAAAGCAAGCCGTTATTTATTTGTTTATTTATTTACATTTCGGAACGTGATCATTGTTTTGATGTACTTGTGTGTGTATGATGTACTAAACTGTCCCCTTGGCCAAGATTCAAATGATTCATTCCGATTCTTATCCTACTATTACGAACACCTCCATTCTCTTAATATTATGAGAATGGAGGCGTTCGTAATAATAGCCAATAATACTATTGGCTAATAAGTTTGTTTTGAACACGTGACGTCATTCCCATTCAATTCTTACCTTTTCTAATAACATGAACGCTTCATTTATTCATAATAACATTCACGTTTTTAGAAGGGGCCTGGACTACGATAAAGCTCTTTCTATTCTATTCTATAATTTAAGTTATGCAATAAGTTTGATGAATTGTTTTGCATTATTGTTTGTGTACCGATCTATAGATTTTACGAGTATGGACTGGCCGCAGAACAGATTGGATTTTAACACCATACGGTTCGTTTCACAGCTGCCATAAATTTAATTTCAAATGTGGCTATTTGGATGTCACCTTGACCGAACTTTACCTTTACGTTATTGGATTACCTTCGGTCGAATTGAATAAATACATATATGGATTCGTTTGTTTGATTACCGTTTCATGTTTGTCAATCTTTAATGGAATTAATATAGGTGTATCCATAGGTATTAGAGACACACTGTATTCAGCATGAATGGGCCTGCTCGAACGGGGCGATACTACCCTCACACAAAAGTCCAATCTAAAAATGACAAATCCATATCATCATTCAAAGTACAGTTTGGTTGACTTAACTTAATGGTTGGTTCATGACGTGTCTAAACTGTAGATCTAAGTGTAGGAGAAGATTCGAAATTCAGAATACCAATAAAAAGCCATTGTAAGTGTCATACGCCATAATATGTTTAACCATGGTTTAACCGAAAACTTGGCTTGAAAATATTTAACGGCGGTCAACGTAACACCGAGCAGCCAGTAACACATAATTTTGTATCGGCTTTTAATGCCAACAAAAATGTTCGCTTATCAGACTTATCAGGAAATCTGAAACACTTCTAAATTAGTTAAGTTTGAACGCGAAACTTGCCTTAACGCATAAATTGTAATAAGTAAATGTGCTCATTCCTCACTGATCTTCGAGAGAATACTGTTATACCATACATGTTAGCGCCATAAATTCATTTAAGGATACGGATATGGAAATGTCTAACATTATTCAAATTCTTGATATTTTGCTGAATATTATTAGTCAAACTGAGGTAACGTTGCTAGGTTTACATGTTTTATTTCTTGGAAATGTAATATTGCCAGAGATATTTTTATTTTAACTATTTCTTTCTTTCGCGACTTTTACACATACTCATGTTTTTACTGTAAACGGGACTTATTCGCGATAATATTATAAAGGTTAAGATACCTTCGACTTACCGAGGTTTTGAACGGGTTATACCGCTCGTGGTCACGGGTAGACTGATGTGAGCTTATCGAGCTTTCGAAATGTCGGAAAATAGAAGGTATCGTAACCTTTTAAATTTCATCGCGAAAATTCCCGTTTACAGTATTCTATTTTTTATTTTGTTTGATTTATAGAAAGAAAAATAGAAGCAAATCACACACATATTCTTTATTTAGCTTAGAATCAACATCAACGAAGAAAAAATATTTCCAAGTTGATCAAATAACATAATTCAAGATCATCAGAAAACTGGTCTAAAATAATCTTAGCCTTGTTGTCATGTAAATATATTTAAGACCTGTAATACACAAAGCCATCTAGATTCAAACTAAGCAGAGCTTGTTCTGTGAAAGCTAGATTGCCTGATGGAAAAATTATAAACTTTTTTTTGTAAATACATACATATCCTACATAGAAAACACCCGAACTCCGAAACAAATATGTGTAAATCATACAAATATTTGAACCCGGGACCTGAAGCACAGCAGTCACATACACTACTATTGCGCCACTGCATTATATTTTTAAATATAAAAATTTAATTTCATTAAATTATCATAGTTAATGATAATGTAATGGAAAACATAGTCTACTACTGGACATAGGCTCTTCCTAGCGTTTGATTAATATTTTGTTACTATTTGTAGCGCTATTCTCCTATGTAGATGTCGTACGCTTACTCGTAGCCAGCTCTACGACAGCTACGCGACCACAGCATGAATAGGTGCCATTGACTCTTTTTATTGTTAACTTGCTACGTCCAGCGGCTATAGTTGTAAATCGCTAGTGACGGCGGAGCAAAGCTCGTCTAAAAAAAATAGCCTAAGTTACTCCTTAAGTTAAAAACTTTCTGTCAATGAAAGTCTCGTCATAATCGGTCCAGCCGTTAAAGAAATTAGTTGGAACAAACAGACAGACAGACAAATAATTTAATACTAGTATCGTAAATACTTTGATATGATTTAACTAGGAAGTATTTCTTTGATATTACATACAGACACTCCAATTTTATTTCTTTGTATAGACTCGTCACTACACTCATACTAATTCTACTAAACAGCAGTAGTCGTAAAGAATGCCTCGGTGCCTGCCTCTGCCTGCCTCGGTGACGCAGTGGAAGTGTGTGCGACAGCTGTGCTTGAGGTCTTGGATTCCATTCCTGTGTCGGGCCAAATGTTTGTGTGATTCACAAATATCTGTGTCGGAGTTTGGGTGTTTTCTATGTAAGTTTTTACAAAAAAAGTATGATTATGTATTTATATCAGTTGTAAACTAAGAAGAGCTTGTAATATAGGTACTAACTCATCATACTACGTAAAATTAAATTAATTCCACTATACAGTAGTGTTGAAAATTGACACAATGTATTAAATACCGTACATAATTGCCGTGTACAAATTACACAACTTTTGAGACTGTAAGCCTCTTTTATTTGAATAAAAATTTGATGCAAACTGAATGAAAGACTTGAAAATATTTTTTTTATTCAAATATTCAATATCTACAAGTCTTAGAGTGTCCAATATGATTTCGCGAAAGTAATACGTCAGTAAGAAATTTACACAAAGGAAATATAAATACACTAAAAAAAGAAAACAAGCTTTATATTAAATGACGTCCCTTATTTTGTTACATTATACAAATTTGCTGTATAAAACCTTGGAGGGCGAACTCAGCCTAAGAAGATCTGCCTATGTTGTTCTTTCAAATTTGATTTAGGCCGCAAAATCTCGCTGTGTTTTTACATCATATACAATTACACAATGGAACAAAATAATAAATCTTATTAAAATCAAAGCTTAACATTTATGTTATAAATAAAAGCTTATAAAATGATATTTAAAAATAATAAATATTTTTCGGACATCTTACACAGAACATCGTCCAGTCACAAACTAAACAGAGCTAGTACTATTCATACTAGACAACTGATATCAATACATACATACATTTTTGTAAATACATCCATATTTTACACAGAAAACACCCAAACTCTGAATCAAATATTTTGAAGCTCGCACAAATATTTGGTCCGACCCGGGAATCGAACCCGAGACCTCTTGATCAGCAACCGCATACGCCAACTATAGTTTATAAAATATTGGATAAGTACTGAGTGAAATTGACAAAAGACAGACTCCGAAATTTTGACAATCTGTTGAAGCATTTTATCGACAAAAAATTCCATCATAAATTCACCCAACCCTGTGATACAACAGGAAAACCGCGCTAAAATACCAAATGTACCCTTTCCTTTTTGAGGTTATGAATATTTTTGTATACATACGTTATGATGAGCTGTAAGCATAAAGTCATTAGCGAGCTTTGGCGGAGATGTTGTCATTACAGTTACAAGTCGTCATTCCGACGAGTGCTCTATTTCCGCGGCTACTAGGGTTTGACCCGGTTTCAACCACTTCGGCGATTGACTTGACGGAACAGCGCTTGCCGAGCCACTGTTGCGGTATTAAAATTTTTTCGTATACACATTTTGTGGTAATGTACAGATTACCGTTTGAGTCGAGACTTTTTAGTATTTTCACTTTTCTTTTTGCTTTGAGGCTCGGGACATAAGCTATCTTTGTATTTTTAAAAAGTCACTGGAATAAAAATGTGTATTCTATGGTATGTTTTTAAGTTACCAAAGCGGCTTAGCTACGAAAGTAGTAACTTATTTTATTGTGTTGGTAGTGGACTTATATATTTTAGTAAAGAAATTAAAATGATTTCATAAAGCATAAAAAATTTAACAACCAAACTTCATTAAGTTTAAAACGTAACCTTTTAAAGTTAAAGTTCAATTTCGTATGTAGATGTGCTCTTAGACGATTTCGGTCGCGGCAGTTCACTAATCAGGAAACATTATAATGCACAAGTGTGTGTTCAAAAATAGGTGCCCTCTCTGTTCCCTCACTCTCATAATACGATGGACAAGTAGGACCGATGGCTTTACGTGCTAATTTTTTGCTCATTTAGTATATTGCTTAAATTACAGTAGACGATTCTTTAACTCTTAAGTTATAAATCTTTACCAATGCTCTGCAGTAATATTAATATTAATAAGCCCTTATTTGTGTTACCTTGAATATCTTAAATTATCAATAACTTTTACCAGCGGTTCCGCCTACGTGTTTAGTTGTTAGATATTAAAAATAGCCATAGTGGCTCGATAACATGTAATATGTCCTATTGGTCAAATAGTTTGAAATTGAGATGAGAGGATTAGGCGTGAAAGCGAACCAAAGCGAAAGAAAGAAACAAATAAACATCCTGAAATTGAAATTTTATGAATGCGAATGTGAATGATTCTTAATTAATAAGTTTTGTTTTTATTTGAAAGAAGTATGTAACATAATAGTTAGGTTATAATAAAAACCTGCGGGATTGCTACCATGTACATTTTTGCTGGTGAGTATCCGATTTATATTTTAATGTTACTGACCATGAAAGTTTATAACAATATATAGAATAGTTAGGTATGCCAATGAAATATTAAGCACTAAACAACTAGTGTTATCTTCTAATGACTTATTTTTAAATTTTACAGTTCAACAGTTTATTAACAAAGGTATAATATTCAAGCGCACTGTGGCGTAAAATTGTAGATTAAGCAATAATTAATTAAAATTGACTCGGCGCCCAAATTACTAAGGCAATCAGAGTGTTTCTAACAACGTCTTAAAATTTATTACGTTATTATAACTAAAGAAACAACATCTGAACTTAAAATTAAAGTGAAGTTCTACAAATGTAATTAGATTTATTTAGATTTTGATCGAATAACAAAATCGAGTAAATCAATCAGTGAATTTCATATTTCATTTAACTTTTGCGTGTTTAACTTTACAAGTAAATAAACTCGTTAAGGCAAGGCCTTTTATTTGAAATGATTGATTGTGGATTTTCAATATAAGTTTGAAATTCACTGTCAGAGGTTAGAATAATATCTTCGTAAGTACTGTATTTATGAATTGATAGTTACACTTTTTGGCCAACTTGTAAAGAATAAATTATTGTAATCGAATCAATGGATATGAATGAAAATAGGTATACCTACTTTTATATTGGCTAAGATTACAAACCTTATAACACCTGCTTTACGAGCCATATTTTAAAATGTAATGAAAAACATACGCTACCAAGCTAAACTATGTCGAGTTTAAACAAAATATACGTTAGACAAAAGTACGTTCCAATGTTTATGACGAAGTTAACACAGTTTATCTTCGTTTTACTTATCTAAAATTCTAATTTAACACAAAATCCTATTGTCGTAAGTCGACATTATAGAGTCTGAATTGACAGTTAAATATAAGATTAGATGATATAAACACCAGTTAAGTAAATGAATAAATATTTCGGACATTGTGTGTTGTGTTAAAACGCCAACTAATTTCAAACTGAGCAAACTACATAAGCTTACACTGTCAAGTTACATTGACAGATAGAATACTTCCCTATACGCCTACCTACATAGTTGTTTATAAATGTACACATACTATACATAGCAAACACCCAAACTCCGAAACAAATATCTGTAGATCATACAACCATTTAGTCCAATACAGCCTTTGAACCCGAGACCTCAAGTCAGCATACAGCATAGATACATACAGTAAGCATAGAGATACACTCCTTCCTTCTTTGTAATATTCTACAAACATAAAATTCTATTTAAACAGTTTGTTTAACTGAGAACATTTACCTTCCTGAATTAATATTTGAGGGCAATCGTAAATACGGACGAAGATACCATTACCAACTCAAAATACACAAACCGTAAACTACGCAATTATTTGCGAACTATTCTCTAATATTTTAACCTTGTATTCTCAGGCAGTTTATTACGAATAGCGGGGGACGTTCACTGACACATAAATGTCAGTTTCGCGTGTTCCAATGGTTGGATAAGCCGCTTTACAGACTGCAGATTAACCCTGTATCGACCTTCCTCCCTTTATATTGACTGAATTTACTTCAATTTACGTAGCTATTTATAGATTTCTATAAGATTATGGTAGCTGTCTGCCAGAATTTCTTTTACATATTTTTTCTATCCATTCCACTATCTGACTACTTTTTTTTTGTGTTTCATTTGATTTGCATATTAGAGATGGAACATGTAAATTGGATTGCTTTTTGAATTAATTTTGTTAATTGGTTGAGGCTCGACTGCAATTTGGTAACTAAAAATTGAAATTTAATTATTACATTTTACCATTTGTACGAGCAAACCCGTACATTTTACTTGTTATTGTTTTACGCTGACATCGACGCGCAGCGAACCTCATTTACCATATAAAATTATTGAATACACAATTAAACAGTAGTCGTTGCAATATCATACAGGGGCGACCTATCGCACCATTCGCCGCGCATCGATACATAGCATTTTCATTGTAAATCTGTTAAGTTTCATGTTTCTATCAAATACAGTTATTTCTTCCTAGCTCATTTATCTTTCATTTAGCATACCGTACATTTTTGGTCCTTCGAGGCCTTCACTTGTGAGATCAGTGCAGTTTTCGGTTAGATATTGTGCCGCGTTTCGCGAGTGAAGTGAATTGAACTAGCAGGTTAGGTGTTTGTACTGTCAGCAAGCGTACAGTACAAAGTTGAAGCAGCAGCAATCATCAAGGATCAACAAGGATCCCCCTATTGGTGAGCAACAAGGCTCTCTGTGTGGAATTTCAAGTAAGATCTTTCCATTTATTTTATTAGCAACATGTCTTTCGAGGACATTTTAGCAAACCAGCAACAACTACTCGGTGCGATTGAACAGATTTACACAAATTTCAAAAAGGATGGCTCCGATCGTAAAACTTCGGACTATATACGCCGAAGACTGGACACATTGGATGCCTACTGGCAAGATTTTCAATCAAATCATATGCAATTATGCAACATAGAATATGCTGAATCTCATAATTATTTCACTTCATAACAATACGACATTGTGAAGGAGAAATATGAAAAGTTTAGAGGAATTATCCAACAATATCAACGACCCGACGACAGACCGTCAACGCCATTATTAAAACCTGCAACTTCTCTGGCAACGTCTGGTCCCACCCAGCAATCAACTTCTTTTTCAAAGACACAGGGTACAAACAGCAAAACTGATGAAATGATACGGAAACAATCAAGTAATTTCAAGGCCTTTGAGCATACAGTTTCCAAGATTAACCTAAACGTTGTCATGGAGAAGTGGGAATTTGAACATCTATTGAAGACAGTACAAGATCGCTGGTCTAGAATAGATACCCTGCATTGGGAATTAGACAGCGAGTTAGGAGACAGAAACCAAGAGTACTATAACACGTACCTCAAATATGAGAATACATATAACGACGCAATAAAGGCCATCAACAAGAAGATGTGGTCAGTGTCACATAGAGAACAAGCCACTCCAAAAATAGAGATTCCAACGTTCGGAGGCAGTTATCACCAGTGGACGTCCTTCAAGGACCTCTTCACTGAATCAATCCACAACAATCCAGGACTCTCCGGCGCTCAGAAGATGCAGTTCCTTAAGACTAAGGTCAAAGGCGAAGCTGAACGTCTTATACAACATCTCCCAATCACCTCTGATAATTACGTAATTAGCTGGGGTATTTTGAAGCACAGATACGACAACAAGAGAATGATTTTTACATCCCATATTAATGTCCTGTTAAACTTGCCGATTTCACAGCAAGCATCTATCAACCACATAAAGCGGATACATGACTCCGCACAGGAAACGCTGAACGCCATCAAGAACCTCGGCGTAGATGTTACATCCTGGGATCCGTTAGTGGTACACCTTTTATGTCAAAAACTAGATTCGGATACTTTTCGGAATACAATATATCTATCAAACAACCCCGAGAATTACCTGATTTGAAGGAATTTTTGATGTTTCTAGAAAGTAAATTCACTAGCATGGAGGTCAGCAGGCGAAAGCAAGAGAATGTTATTCAAAAACCGATCCCTTTGAATACCAAATCAATCGGAAATAGCCATACAAACCCTTCAAAATCATATAATTTTAAACAAACGTACTCCAGTAATAAGCATACTCGTATTTCACAATTGCGAAACGACAAAAGGTCGGACTTTAGTACCTATCATTGTCCAGTCTGCAATGACACACATGCATTATATTTTTGCAAACAGTTCTTAGAAATGGGGCCAAATAAAAAGAAGCAAATTGTTTCAAACTTAAATTTCTGTATAAATTGCTTATATGACCATAACGGAAAGGCATGCTTGTCAAAAAAGCGTTGTCGTGAATGCAGTGAATTTCATAATACATTATTACACGAATCGTATCATCAGCAAAATAGTATTGCAAAACCGTCTACGAGCACGCAGCAAGACAACGCGCGTTCGACTTACGACCGTATGCAAAAAGACAATACTTACGTGTCTCAACAACACATGATTTCTGAATTCTTGTTGTCAACCGCACTTTTAAAGGTTCAAAAGGCAGACGGAACTTATCAAACAATGCGGGCTCTTATTGATCAGGGGTCCCAAACATCCCTTATCACGGAGAACGGGGCACAGTTACTGGGTTTGCCTCGACACAAAAGTAGTAACATTATTTCCGGTATTGGACACACTGAAAACGCATGCAAGGGGACAATGACATTGAACTGTATGTCAACAGTCAGCCCTTATTCGTTTAATATTGACGTAAACATCATGAAAAACCTTACAAAATACTTACCAACATATACCTTCCCTAAGATGACTTGTCTATTCTTAGATAATTTAGAATTAGCAGACCCTGATTACAACGTCAGTCGCCCTATAGACATACTGCTGGGAGCTGATGTGTACTCCAATATCATCTTAGGAGGGATGTGTAGACTCAGTGAGTCGCTTCCAATTGCACAACAAACTCGTCTGGGTTGGATATTATGCGGTGGTATGAAATCGCTCTCGTGTAACGTCATACAAATAGACCTAGATGAAATCCAGCAATTTTGGGAGTTAGAAGACGTTACAGAAGATAGAACATTATCATCAGAAGACATGTCCAGTACGATACGTTTAGAAGACGGAAGGTACCAAGTGAGACTCCCATTAAAACCAGATTTCCGAGAAAATTTAGGCAAGTCAAAAAATAAAGCCATAGCACAATTTTTACAGTTAGAGAAAAAGTTACACAATAATTCATCTATTTTTAGCGAATATAAATCATTCATTAATGAATACAAACAATTACGACACATGAAACCGGCAGTGAGTAATCAGACTCTTGAATGCTTTTTGCCACATCATTGTGTTTTACGCAAGGACTCTACTACTACGAAGCTACGAGTTGTTTACAATGCATCATCAAAAACTTCTACTAATAAAACTTTGAATGATTTAATGTATAGTGGCCCAAACTTGCAACAGGATCTTCAGTCTTTAATCTTGAAATGGAGGCAATATCGATATGCATTTACAGCTGATATAGAGAAGATGTTCAGGCAAATTTGGATCCACCCTGACGACCAACTTCTGCAGAAAATAGTATGGCGAGACGATCCACACCAAAAATTAAACGAATATCAACTTACTACCGTGACGTATGGGACAAAAGCCGCGCCATTCCTCGCGATGATGACTTTAAGACAATTGGCAAAGGACGAAGGATACAAGTTCCCGGAAGCTGCGAAGGTCATCTAGGAGTCATTTTATATGGATGACGCCGTTTACGGTAGCCACTCTCTATCATCCGCTAAGAAATTACAAGAGGATTTAATCAATTTACTTAAATTAGGAGGCTTTAACTTACGAAAATGGACCTCAAATGATAGCCAATTACTACAACAAGAAAATCAAATTTACCGGGATCAGGAAGATTTGAGCTTTAAACAAGTAGGCTCAACTAAAACCTTAGGTCTCCGGTGGGATCCCACTGAAGACAATTTTACATATTCTCCCCAAATTAATTCACAAAAATCCAAGATTACTAAAAGGAGTATATTGTCCGATATGTCAAAGGTATTTGACCCACTAGGATGGATTGTACCTACTACAAAACAAAAAATACTCTTTCAACAAACATGGTTATTAAAAATTCAATGGGACGAACAGGTTCCAGAAAATATTAATAAGGAGTGGACAAAGCTCAAGACCGACCTAGAAAATATCAATCAGCTTAACATACCACGATGGTACGGTACTCAGTCAACAAGTGAGGTCGAATTACATGGATTTTGTGATGCCTCAACAAAGTCGTAAGCCTGTGTTATATACTGTAGAGTAAAAAATTCAGAAAAATCAATAATTTTGGTTGCCGGGAAATCTAAACTAGTCTCTACCAGCAAACAAATATCATTACCCCAGTTGGAGTTGTGTGGGGCAGAGCTACTTGCCAAACTAATGGCAAAGGTAAAACACTGCCTAGCCGGTTATAAAATAAGTACCTTTGGGTGGTGCGATTCCACGGCAGTGCTGTAATGGCTTCAGGGTGAGCCTAGCCGGTGGAAGTTGTTTGTATCGAATAGAACGAAGCAAATTACGAAGGTTATGCCACCACATTGCTGGCGGTATGTTAAGTCACATGAAAATCCTGCTGATTGTGCAAGCAGAGGATTAACCGTATCTCAGTTAAAGGATCACTCTTTATGGTGGTACGGGCCTACCTGGTTGAAGACGTTTGACGCCAAGAGGGAAAATAATACAAAATATTTTACAGAAGAAGACATAAATAGCAAAAAAATAGATAAACAAGTACATATCATTATGAAACAAGAATCGAGCATTATCACTAACTTATTAGAAAAAATTAACTCTATCAATAAGATTTCACGTATACTAGCATGGATTCTAAGATTTATTTTTATAAGGAAAGATAGAAAACACTATCAATATTTAACATTAACAGAAATTAATAAAGCAAAGCAGAAAATAATTATGCAAGTTCAGCATGATGAATTTTGGAAGGATATATGTGAACTAAAGCAACATGGCAAACTAAATTCTAAGAGTAAACTGTTAAACCTAAACCCATTCCTAGATAAAAAAGGTATCTTGAGAGTTGGGGGAAGATTACGTAAAGCAAACATAAGCCTTGACATGCAACATCCCATTATCCTCCCCCACAATGGACGTTTGACTGAGTTACTGATACAAAATGCACATCAAACAATGCTTCACGCTGGAGCTCGATTAACACTGAGTTTCATTCGCCAAAAATATTGGATTTTAGGCGGTAACACAGCTACAAAAATGCAGATAAGACGTTGTGTAGTCTGTAGAAAACAAAGTCCATATTTTCAACCGCAGATAATGGGAGACTTGCCCGAATCAAGGACCAATCCTTCACGACCCTTTACGCATACAGGCATAGATTTTACCGGCCATATTTACGTTAAGGCCAGTAAAGGACGAGGCATAAGGACTACGAAAGGATATGTCGCTGTCTTCGTGTGTATGGTCACGAAGGCAGTTCACCTCGAACTCGTAAGTGACTTAAGCACCTCGGCTTTTCTCGCAGCATTAAAAAGGATGACCGCTCGCAGAGGAACGCCCCGTGAAATCTACAGCGATAACGGACGTAACTTTGTCGGCGCTAACAAAATTTTACAACAAGAGTACCAAAACCTTCATCATATCATGCAAAGTAAGGAGTTATCTTCAGAGGTTTTAAACATGGACATAAAATGGAATTTCAATGCACCATCATGGCCTTCTGCAGGTGGGTTGTGGGAAGCAGCTGTAAAGAGCTTTAAGTACCACTTTAAAAGGGTTATTGGCGAACAAATTTTAACCTACGAAGAACTGTACACCGTACTCACTCAAATAGAAGCCTGTCTGAATGCGAGACCGTTATGCCCCATATCAGAAGATCCCGACGATTTAGATTACTTAACACCAGCTCACTTTCTCACAGGGGGTTCTAACGTCAATTTACACGAAACTGAAACAGATTTAAGAACTCGTTGGCAGCTGACTCAAAAAATAGTCCAAGATCTCTGGAAGCGATGGAAACATGAGTATTTACTACAAATAACAGCACGAAGCAAGTGGCGACAAGCAAAAAATAACGTTCAACTGAATGACGTAGTTATGATACAAGACGATAACCTTCCTCCAGGAAAATGGTTGATGGGCAGAATCACCGAATTATATCTCGGAACCGACGGGCGAGTCCGTGTGGTAATGCTGAAAACCAAAAATGGCACTTTGAAACGTCCTGTAACTAAGTTATCTATATTACCTATTAACGAGAATCTCCAAACACAACAGAAAACTAGCATTGTTTCAAACGCTTGCATCGCAAAAACAAATCGAATTAACATAGCCTCAATGTTTACATACATCATGTTATTTTTAACTATGATTACAACATATCAAGGCACTCTTAATATCACAAAATTTAGAAATAATCAGCATGTTTACTTCGATAAATTATCAAACATGAAAATCATAAGAACTGATTGGAAAATAATTATATATATTACAATATGGAACCTTATTATGAAGGTATCACAGCTCTAAACAAAAGTATTCAATCCATTGAAAAATCATGTGTAATGATACCGGAGCATTCACCTTGTGACATAATATTGTTACAATTACGTCACGGATTAGATGAACTTGAGTACAATAACCACAGATTACTCAGTCAGCCCTTTGACTCGCGACAAAACAGGTGGCGACGCGGTCTTATAGACGGTGTCGGTTACATCGCACACGGCCTGTTCGGCGTATTGGACAGTAGATTCGCAGAGCATTACGAGAAAGATATTACACTCCTTCGTAATAATCAAAAACATATAGCCTCGTTTTGGCAAAATCAAACATCTGTTATAGAAGCCGAGTTCAGTCTGTTAAAGCGAACCGAAACTGCTATGCAACGTCAACACAAATTAATACACCAACAGTTATCTAAGATGGAAAACTCCTTATCAGGCTTAAAATCGGACATTCAAAATGTAAGCTTCACCACCAACGCTATTATGGGGGGTATTTTCGCAAGTAATTTGTTACATAGCTTAAAGGACTTGCAAAATGCTTTAGTTGACACCATTACAGACATATACCATGGTCGTTTCAATCCCCATCTCATAACAGCGCAACAATTACAAGATCAACTCAGTACCATAGCGAGCCACCTCTCGAACGACGTCATGTTACCCATTGTAAACATTCACTCCAAGTTTATACAAATCTATAAACTGTTACGTGTGAAAGCAAGTATGCTCAAAAATTATTCTATATTTGAGGTACAAATTCCCCTACTTGGTCGAGACACGTACGAAATTTTCAAGCTGATTCCTATACCGTTAGAAAAGGACGACTACACTATGTTAGTCGTTCAGCCTGTCTCGGATTTCGTAGCCGTCAACATCAAAAAGGATGCATATATCATCCTTACAGAAAACACATTGAATTCCTGTTTGCTGACGAATATACATTTATGCCATATCCACACTCCTATTTATAAATTAAACAACGATAAAGACTTCTGTCAAACGACAAATCAAGACGAGTGTGAAGTTATCATGAAACCTTGTAGAAATATGTGGCTGGAGACTTATTCTACTAATTTCTACATTTATTTCTGTTGCGGTCAATGTCGCGTACGAACTATATGTGAAGATCAAATAACAGCATGCCAGTTGACTCACTCGGGTCTTGGGTCTATCGAGCAAGGCTGCATACTGAAATCAGACAGTTATGACATAATCGCACATGAACAGAGGTCGAGAGACGTTTACATTACGCCACCAGTAGTCCAGTATATGCACCAGTAGTCGCATCCATAAACTATCTTGTCAATGTGTCCATTCCACATCATTTTTGGAATGAATCTAGTTCGGAGATCGATCAAACCGAGTTAGATGCCATAGCATCACCGGTAGTGACAGTGTAGTGCAGAGTGTAAGTGAGAGGGTCAAGGTGGCCAGTGTACGATAAAGCCACCTCCCCTATATTAAATTCAGTTACTAGCGTTTCTAATCTGTGAGTGATTTAAAGGTTTTAGAGACACTAAGCATTGCAGTATACGTTAAATATACATATTTACATGTTTTCCTTAAATTTGTACATTTTAATTTACTTTTCTTGCGGGGGAGCATGTACGAGCAAACCCGTACATTTTACTTGTTATTGTTTTACGCTGACATCGACGCGCAGCGAACCTCATTTACCATATAAAATTATTGAATACACAATTAAACAGTAGTCGTTGCAATATCATACAGGAGCGACCTATCGCACCATTCGCCGCGCATCGATACATAGCATTTTCATTGTAAATCTGTTAAGTTTCATGTTTCTATCAAATACAGTTATTTCTTCCTAGCACATTTATATTTCATTTAGCATACCGTACACCATTAATGTTTTCATTTAAGTATTGTTCACATGTATTTATATGTTTTAGGAATTACTTGCAGAAGAAAGATGATAAGATAGATCGTAAGTAATTTCAATAATTCAAGATGATGCTTGGAGTGACTTTAACTCCTAGTATGTTTTATTTGTGTGTTATCCTCTATTTTTAAATGAATATTAAGGTAATTTTGTTATATGTGACACAAATATACTATCTTTCTTACTTGTATTATCAGATGACATTATCTGAGATTTATCTTTAGTAATCTTTCTTTTCATTTTGACGATCAATGTTAGTGACAATTACACGATAAAATATACATTGAACTATGGCTAATAACATGATAGTGTCTAGAGATGGTAAACTGGTTTCAAAGATAATATTTAAACATACGTTTAAGCGACGACCTATTCAAAGGACTGACGCTTTTTCTAGCTATTCAACGTGCAATGCTGTCAGTCTTTTGGAAGCGTTACCAGTGGGTGCTGATGCGCTTAAATGTAAATATGTTCATTAGTTTTTTAGCGATTACATTATGCATTCTCCATTATCTTACTTCTTGCAAATCTACTACGATTTAAGTTTAACCTAAGGAAACTAATAATAGGATATGCTGCTACCATAGCAATAGTGGTCACATTCTTCTATTAAATTAGGTTTCTGTATATGTTTCTCATTTACCATACATATCAAAAAACATAAATACGCCTTCCAGTTCATCTTACGATTCCTTAAGCTCCTAGTGAGTTCAAGGACTTATTTACAGCCGAAGACTGCCTGAGGCTGATTGTATGTAAAAGTTCTACAATAAACTTAGTCTAGACAAACCTCTGAAATAACAAGTTGGTACCGGGAAATACCAGTACCGCGTTGTTATTTCTGAGCTGTTTTCTTACTTACTTACGTAAAAACAGAGACGACTTTCTTCAAAGCTCCGTAGAAAACAAAATTACAAATACATTATTGAGATATTATTGTAACAAAGATTACAATACATTATTGTAACAAAGACAAGTATAACTTTTATAACTAATTTGAAAGAACGTGAATGAAATGAGGACTATAATTAAACCATTACAAAATTTATAATCTACCCGCTTCCAATAATTATCACTATAATCTAAAAACAATTTTACAATTAGCCGCTCCAACTAGGAAAAAGAAATATATGTAATTTAATATGTGTATATAGTAGCGAATTTAGTATAACCTTCATAATAAGTAAATTGTCTTAAATTATAATCATCCATTTTTGAAACAAATAATAAGAAAATGCATATTAAATAAAAACAGCTGCCAAGTGCGAGTCGGACTCGCCCATGAAGGGTTCCGTAGCAGAAATTAACATCATTTATAAGTTCTTATAATTGTGTATTGATTGAATGAAAGGAAAATTGCGGTTTACGATTTATGACGTATTAAAAAAAAACTATTAACCAGATCTTGTTCAAACCAATTTTCGGTGGTAGTTTACATAGTAATGTAAAACATTTATTTTTTTTGGTTTTATCACTCTCTTATTTTAGAAGTTACGGGGGGGACATACATTTTTCCACTTTGGAAAGACCTATCTTCAGATACCCCACACGTTTGGGTTTGATGTAAAAATTTTTTTTGAGTTTTAGTTCCAAGTATGGGGACCCCCAAAATGTATTGTTTTTTTATATTTTTATGTGAAAATCTTAATGCGGTTCACAGATTACATCTACTTACCAAGTTTCAAAAGTATATCTCTTATGGTTTCCGAAAAAAGTGGCTGTGACATACGGATGGACAGACAGACAGACATGACGAATCTATAAGGGTTCCGTTTTTTGCCATTTGGCTACGGAACCCTAAAAAGTTTAAATCGCTATAGTTATGCTTAAAAATTTAATAAATCGATTACTATCATGAATTTTGTCAGATTTTTAAGCCAGTCGTTTGGCTTTCAAGGGGAGGGGGGGGGGGAGTGATGATTACGTATATAGATATAGTCTGTCTTTGTAAATGTGGATATGTATTTCTATTTGTGTATGTGTTTTAGTAAATGTATATTGTTACATTTACATATTTTGGAACATCTATTGTTTTGTGTAAACAATGGAATAAAATAAAGATGAAATAAAATAATAACTTTATAATCTATTGCCGCATAAATCATTTATCACATTAATGTAAAGCTATTGAATTACTTATCCGTGATCTATGCAAATGGTTTCATGAAACTTCTAACTTATTATGAACTCAAATAATTTGAGTCAGCTCGAGTCTGAACAGATTACCTTATTGGGGAAGACACTTGATGAGCGTCATAAAAGGAATGACTTGGGAATTATACCGAGGAGTCGGAACTTTATTCTCTTGTATCATAGACATCATTCAAATAACTAGATACAAAGAGGAACAAGAATTTCTGAAAATTTACGAGCTTTAACAGTTTCGAGATATTCATTCAACCGTAGTTGTTAATTAGATGCGTTCAAACGGATGCATTCATAGAAGTAAAGTAAAAAGAATACTGATTTTGCAGTTTTAGCGCTGAGGTAATCAACTTGGTTTTTCTTTTCTTTGCCAGAGCTGTGCATAATATCTCAAGCAACTTTTGATTTTATTTATGAAAAAACTAACATTGTCTTTTCTTCATTTATTATTTCACAAACGAATCTATATAGTACTTTTAGAGAAGGGGCTTATACTGATTTTCTTTTGCAAAGGGGACCAGCAAATAACTATGTATAAGCGAATTTTAACTGTACGTTTATGCTTTGGGTTTATTTATAAAAAGGAAAATCTAACGTTTAAAACATAAATTTAACTTTTTGTCATCTGAGAACAAATTACATAAAACTATTTCATTTCTCATTTACATTCATTTTTTATCACTACATAATAATATTATGAAACAAAATCCTGTGTCGCGTCTCTCTGTCTGTCTGTTCGCAATAAACTTAAAAACTATTGCACCGATTTTTTATACTGTTTTTAGCAATGGATAGATTGATTCTCGAGGAAGGTTTAGTACCTGTATGTAATTGTATGTATGTAATTTGTCTTTTCAACCAGTGATATTAATTGTACTATCTTACATACGTCAGCAAAACACACATTAAAAATAGTGAAAATCGGTTAGTTACTGTCGCAGTTTATTGTGAACAACTATCAACTATCTAACTACTATCTAACAACTATCTAATAATTATCGCGTTACGTATAACACGATAATTATTAGATAGCCTAGATAATAAACGATAATAACAATTGAACCATAATAAATAGATTCAATTATACTTTTTTAATATAAAGAGAAACCACATCCTAATCGAACTTTTAATGAAATCGAAAACAATCGGGGAAATAAGCGTTTTCCATCACTTGAGATTATTTCATATCTATATGATGATGGCATGAAGTGAAAATCCGAAACATCCTTGAAAGAAGTTCACTAAGCCCAAGGCTAAGCCGAGTTCGTAGAATGTCGGAAAAAATTAATTACTTTTTGGCTTTGTTACACACCAAGATATTACGAGCATATTTAATCAATTTGAAGGCAAGAGTTTAGTGTACTAAACAGATATATGTAACTATAAAGTAATTTACGTACAAAAGCGTCTAAACCCAAACTGTATAGTTTTGGGTTTCGATCAGTTTCGTAAAACATTTTTCAAGTTAATTGTACTCGCTTAGGGCGGGTTATTTACTGATGTTAGAGAGATGGAAAGTTTTGACGGGTTGACATGTGGATGGCAGCGGGTGAGTACCGGTTCTGTGTAGTTGGATCAATTGGTTTTCGAGGTTCTTTAGTCGTTTGTGAGTACGGGAAGGTGAAGTTCAGAAAATTGTTGAGAGGATTACGAATTCATTTTTTCAGTTGCTTAGCCAAATATGGAATGCGAATTATCTGTTTATTTAGCACTAGTTTTCTCCCGTTGCAACGCCCGCTTGTTTGTCTAGCCTATGTTCTTGAGTTTCTATACTGTGTTAAAAATATTATATTATTACATAGCGACACAGTTACTTCCGCGTTTATAACATTAGGAAGGATAAGGATTACAAAAGGTTCAATTTTCTTTATAGGTGATTTAGACATATTTTTCACTTATCTTTATTACTTACTAGCTTTTGCCCTCGGCTCCGCCGGTTATCGCGGTAAAAAGTAGCCTATGTCCTTTCTCCGGCTTTAGAATATCTGAGTAAAAAGTTTCATTTAAATCAGTGCAGTGGGTTACGAGTTTATCGCGAGCAGACACACACACATATATATATATAGATATATATATATATATATATATATATGACAGTAAGATAGTTAAGGCAAATTTAATGTCAGATACTACGACTGTTAATTTTTTTCTCGTAAAATATGTCCAATTGAATTGAAAACACCACATCAACTCTCCGCAGACAACACCTATTAATGTTTTATTGTAAGTAAGTCTGAAGCATGTTTGCTTTACACTTACTCTTTATAAAGTTATTCAGCTCTTGAATATATATGGCACCTGGATGGTTGTAGGTACAATTATAATATTCTAAAACAGTGAGTTTTAATTTATTTATAAAGAAAGTACATTCAAATGAGATGAAAATTTACATATTAAATCAGTTTCAATCTCTTCGAACATTTTCATTACACCAGGTGTGTTTAGCAAAGCTTTCCATCTGCAGATTGGCATCTTACGAAGGCTATATATATATATATATATTATATAGACGATCTTTAAAATTGATTTCATTGCCCATAAATGGGTCGCTTGTTTAGAATTTTCTCAAATGGGATACAGGATGTTGTAAATTTTCAATATTGGAGCTAATCAATCAAGGGTAGCGTGAAAATGAGCAGTCTGTGGCTCATTTATCAAACAGCCCGTAGATGAAACTTGAGGCTTTTGAGGTTGAGGTATAAGTAATAAGCGTTCGACATAATATTAATTAGTGCAAAAAAAAATGTGTTAAATATAAACAACATCAGAACGAGAAAAATAAATAACAAAAACCATAACCTGATAGTAAATTAGAGTTTTCATGATTTGGTTGGACTCAAAGCAATATAAAATTTTATTAATACAGAATAAAATAATGAAGACCATTAAATTTGATTGAAGCGATAAAACTGCAAAAAATGCCAAATCGATTTAATCACAGTCAGTGAATTACGGAGATAATAAGAGAGAAAATTAATTTGAAAAATTTGGTACTTCTATTTAGTTACCTATAAAATATCTGCCTGTAATAAAAGTTGCATAATATCCAATGGTATTTGTGTTACTACGTACCTTTTTCTTCATTCTTTTACGATATTTTTTCTACATTAAAGTCTGCAATAACAAGTCTACTGTGCCTGATGGAAAGCATTATTAGAATCCAACAGTGGTGGTAACCATCCTTATTGTGAATGTAGACAAAGCAGTATAGTAACTCATACTATGGCGGCCTACATTTAGCCTGTGGTCTAGCACTCACCAACGAAATACTATAGCACCATACTGTTTTTGGGTTCCTCTTCATTGCGAGGGTACTACCTCTGTGTTAGAGCCAGCCTGTTCGTCCTGAAATCATCGTGACTGTACTACTGTGGATAATGTTTATGATGTTTATTTCGAAAATGACGTATTAAGAATACAAAGTGTCACCACCCCTATTCATTCCGTAGGTGTCGTAAGAGGCGACTAAAGGAACAAAATAAGCAGCTAACATCACTGCCAAGAGAAGGAAAACTTGAAACAAACCCTTTACCAACCTGTCTGGCCAGCGTGGTATAGTAGGCCAAAACCTCTTTTCAAAGGAAAGGCCAGCAGTGGACTGTTAAAGGCTGTTGATGATGATGATGTTGAAACTTGTACATATATTAATACAATGTACTCGTATAGATTACATAGTATTCGTAAGCCAGTATTTTGTTAATAAAAATGAATTTGTTGTTTATGATCATCAATTATTTATCTTGATCTATTTTCGTTTGTTGGCTGATCAAAAACTAAATGACTGTGAGAAAAAGAACTTGGTCCTAAATGATCGGAGTCTGTCCGATAACAGACGCAAATGAGTGTAAATTGAGTTCGGCAAGTGAGCTCAGATTTTTTAAGTGGTATGATTTGCATTTAAGAATACTGTACTCATCTAAGTGCTAGATTAGCCGTAGTTGTTGATATAGTTCTTTTGTATAAAAGTTAAGTTTACGACTAAATAGATATAGACGTTAAACTTATCACACATTGAATTTTAAATGATGAAACGTTAAAAAATATTAAGAGAAGTCTTTAACATAATTTAACAATTATTGTAAGTATTTAAAAAAAATATTTACATTCCACAATTTTAACAATAGATGGTAAACTTATGATTAAAATCTACCCTGTAGGCAACAGCAAATATCATATCGCATAGTAATTATTAGAACTTATTAAAACAAATATTAAATAAATCATAGATTTCGGAAATCTAACACACAACGCCAAAAAGCTTCAAATCGTGCACACCTTGTTCTATGAAAGCTAGTTTGACTAATAGAATTCCTATATACTTTTTTTTCAAAAAAATTCTTATTATGCATAGAAACGATACATGATACACTGCCTCGTTGGTCTAGTGGTAGGCGTATGCGGCTGCTGATCAAGAGGTCTCGGGTTCGATTCCCAGGTCGGACCAAATATTTGTTTCGGAGTCTGGGTGTTTTCTATGTACATATAATATGTATGTATTTACAAAAAAAAGTATGTTTATGTATTTATATCAGTTGTCTAGTACCCATAACACAAGCTCTGCTTAGCTTGGGACTAGATGATGTTGTGTGTCAGATGTCCAAAATATTATTATATTATTATGATAGTAAACTTCCAAACAAATGTTTATGAATCATAGAAGTATTTGGTACGACACGGGATATGAACCCGAGACCTCAAAGGCAGTAGTCTCAAACATTACCGCTACAGCACCGAGGCAATATTAAATTGCAGATTAATTCGAATATATATTATGTATCAAAGGTGCAATATACGTTTATTTTCATATTAAATCCAACCTCACGCATCCGAAAAGTATTCTTGAATACATTCTTCAAATTGGATTCAAAATATCCTAACATATTTTGTCCCTTAACACATAGCCACAGGTAAGTCTGATATATCCAAATGAGTTATTTTGTGATATATTTCACACATTTCCTTTTAACATTTGATCTTATCAATACGGAGCAACCTAACAAGATTGAGACGAAAAGCTTTGTCATACATACAAAACAGCTCTGGGGACCGACTGAAATCTATTCAACAAATGTTTTTTCTCCACTTTAAATGTTGACGTTTCGAAACTCAATCCACCATTTCTCAGTAACAGCCTCCACGGACCAATATTCGGACCTTTCCTCAAATGAAAAGATCTAATCTCACTTTTTATCCGATTCTTTACAATCTACTTGGATCGCTGTTGCTTAAAAGAGCAATTGCTTAGAGCTGTTCTGAAAGAAAATGAATTCACATTTCTTTTTGTTTGGTTACTTAGTATCTTGTAAACAATGTATGAAATTAAGAGCGCTTCAAACAAAAGTAACACGATCATGGGAACAATAAAAAATAATGGCTTGTAAAACTGGACTGGATAAGAAAAATGATTATATTTATTTCAAGTAAGGATACAATGAAGTATATAAATTGTTTATTAAAGTTAATCGTAGCATAACCTTGAATATAACAGTTAGGCATTCCCTTTAAATTTAAGCTATTTATAAAAGTCTTGAGCTTTGAAATTAGTAAAACATTAAGAATCTGAAGACTAATACTTTTTTTAAGATATTGTAATCACAACTCTATATTATGCAATTTAAATAATAAATTGACATTGAAAGACTAAATTTGATTCAACTAAGTATCACCTAAAGTAATATTATAAATGGAAAAGTCGGTAAGTTTGTTTAATAAATAATATCGGTCTGTCTGTCATTCACAACTAAACCACTGCACCAATTTCAATAAAATTGGCATGAGGATACTTTGATTCTTGAAGAAGGATATAGTTTCGTCACAACGGAGCAGCAAGCAAAAGCTTTATACTGGTATAAAAACAAAATTAAGACAAAGTAAATAACAGCCAAAATCTTTATGAATTGCGTATAAAACAATATTTGGTTATAAAAATAAAAGTGTTTTTTTACGTAATCCACAACCTAAACAAATACCTACGCAAAAATCTATTCAGTAGACGAGATCCTTAATGACGAGTGTGGTTCATTTCGTCAAACAGCCGGGGATGATTTGAAACGGTCTAAAGCCATTAACCTGGCCCGGAGACTCCACTTACGGGAAATTACTTTCTCTGCGAACTACGGCTAAAGGAAGATTTTAATGGAAAAAAATACGTCATTTTATTTCGTGAAACAGCCTGGATTTACCGACTTTGATGTGGTATAGTTTGTTTCGCAATGAATTGCGACATAAGTGTAGTATGTTTTGCTTTGAAATAGGTACGATAAAATGTGTACGTACATTTAATGAAATAAAAAGATAAATGTTTTAACTTTAAGAAAATACTAAAATCTTACAGTAAAAAATGAATATCTTGAGAATGTGCTCCTTAATAATCCAACACCAACACTCCATACCTATCAAGGAGGAGAATTATCATCACTCTATAATGGACCAAGAGCCCAGAGCCGCCAGATAGGTCTGGTCCCCGATAAATCTACAAAGTTTGAACGAAATCTGGCCGTTTAAAGTGGGTCAACATCGCACCCAAAGGAGTTGGTTACAAACAAACAAACATACAGGTGAAGCTAATAAAACACCGACCGATGACAATACACTAATATGAAAAAAAGCGGCCAAGTGCGAGTCGGACTCGCCCATGAAGGGTTCCGTATGAGCAAGTAAGATCATATAAAAGTTATTGCAGTTCGTTGTAACTTTCATCGATGTTTTTAAACTAGTGTATTGATTGGATGAAATATAAATTGCGTGTTACGATTTATGATGTATCAAAAAAAAACTACTCACTAGATCTCGTTCAAACCAATTTTCGTTGGTAGTTTTCATGGTAATGTACAACATATATTTTTTTTAGTTTTATCACTCTCTTATTTTAGAAGTTAGAGGGGGGGGACACACATTTTTCCACTTTGGAAGCGTCTCTCGCGTAAACTATTCAGTTTAGAAAAAAATGATATTAGAAACCTCAACATCATTTTTGACCACCTATCCATAGATACCCCACACGTATAGGTTTGATGAAAAAATTTTTTTTGAGTTTCAGTTCCAAGTATGGGGACCCCCAAAACGTATTGTTTTTTTTCTATTTTTATGTAGAAATCTTAATGCGGTTCACAGAATACATCGACTGATCAAATTTCAACAGTATAGCTCTTATAGTTTCGGAAATAATTGGCTGTGACATACGGACGGACAGACAGACAGACAGACAGACAGACAGACTTGACGAATCTATAAGGGTTCCGTTTTTTGCCATTTGGCTACGGAACCCTAAAAAAACTAAAAAAATCTTTAAACAAATTAGTATTTATCTAAAAGATTAGTTTTAAAAAACTAAACGTCTGGCAGAAGTAATGACCCACGGAAAGTGTCTGGCAGTAATGAATTTTAATTTTAAATAATATTCTTGATAAAATATGTAAATACTAGCTTTGCACCTTTAACGTAGGTAAGTAAGGTTTTTATCCATCTGTACTTCGCGCTACCTCAGAAACGGCCCCGCTTTCAAGCTAATGGGTACACATACATCTTATCAAGACATTGTACTAATAATCCTGAAAATTTCAGCTTTGCACTAATGACGTAGGTCTGGCGGCTCTGGGCTCTTGCTCTATAATGACTTCAAATGACATTACAAAAAATGGCAACTCATATTCATAAAATTTTGTGCATTTTTTTTTAGATCTTTCACCTTGATATGAATTCTTTACTATATTTATTCGATTATACTTGTTATCAAGAAATAACACATTGTTGATCCCACTGCTGATATGATCGAATAAAAATAGATCGAAGCGATCGAATAGAACCTTATTTTTATCTAATTTATAACAACTATGTAGGTACAGTGATATTAGAGTAATATGCAATCAAAAAAGAAGCTGCAAGAACAAAAATATGTTTAAACATTAACCTTACCATTGAATGGTTATGAAATCTGAGCTTACGATAATAACACAGTAAATTCATTAAGTACTCAAAACGGAAACTCCGAAATACAAAACGCAAATTACGAAACTCATTTCTCAATGAATACAAAATTACACACGATACCGAATTTATTTAATTTATTATATGATTATAATATTCTTATAACGAGGACATATATTATCAGGCCCATAAATCCAGTGTATATGATGTCATACTGAATCATATCTGCCTGACGTGGGATCATTAATTTAGCGACATACGTCTCACGGTAGCGGTAGGCCAAATGACGGGACTTTGACGTATTCGGGTCTCCTTTCAAAAGCACAGAGTGAAAAATAGCTTATATGAAGAAAATATAAATACTCGTATATTTGGTGAAGATAATATTTCGTATTTTAGGGTTAAGCGATAAGAATATAGTGTTGTCTCAATGTGTACAAGAATATCGATATGAATTATATCAAAGTGTTAAAAAGTCATAACTTTCTAACACTTTGATGTAATTCATGAGCCATGGAATTCTTCATTCGATGTTATTGGAAAAAAGTTTATTAGGAATGAAGTTTGTCAAACAATATATGGACAATAATTATTGTAATAAGCGTTAAATATCTTTGGTTATATATTGGTTTATATATTTTAGTAGGTAGTTGTATGTTTGAAGAAGAGTTAGTAGTTGTTTTTAGAATCCCTCATAAAGATATGATTACTAGCTCTGGCCTGCAGTGCTGCCCGCATATATTGATTACATTACTTTTTGTCGTGTTAGACAAAAAGTAGTCTATGATGTGTTCCAAGAATTAATCTATATATAGCGATATTCATCCAAATCGGTCTGAACCGATTAACTGCTAAACCACTGATGGTTTAGCAGTAATAGCGTAATAGATAAACTGACAAAGTAACTTTCAATTATTATTAGTATGGATGTTATTCTGTACTATAGTTAAATTACATAAATATCGTCATCATCATTTTTTATTATTTTTCTTTTTATTACTTCTTCATTAATATAATATTCGTCATCATCTTTTTAGCCATTATAATTCCCCAAGTTCATCACTCTAATGTTAACAAAAATATAATCGATTTCTGAAAGGGTTTTTACCGATCACTCCATTTCATTTTCTACATCGGAATCGACAAGATAAATGAGTTTCGTGAATTAATGGTACCGTCTGCCCATAGCAGGCTGTTGACAAATGTATAGAATTTGTTGTGTCTAGTCAGATCCTTAATAACAATTTAGCAACGACTGAAATCCTCCGCGTTTTACTGAAAGCAATAAACTGTCGCGGTTGTCATCCTTTTCTTCATTTTTGTGTATTACATATTTCATTGTACTTGACAAAGTTTTGTTACAAAAGCTTTATTTATAACGTAGAAATTCCAGAAAAGATTGGCTCAATATGTTTATCCGACTTCACAGAGGAGAAGGTTCTAAATAGGTATGAATATTTTGTCTTTTATTTTGTATGCATATGTTTTCTTCACAGTCCGAGAAACTAGAGAATTGGAAAAGCCAGTTTTCGACACACATGATTCACAGAAAGCTTGCGATAAGCATTCCTATGACGTTAGGGAACCATTGATTCTGAGAAAAGAGACTAAAAGGTTGATTACGTAACATATTTATTTTCGTTGTACTTATTAGCCTGCTTGTTTCCCTCCTACTATGGCATGACGGGAACGAGACGGAAACGGTATGTCGAAAAGCATCTCTCTAAGCTAGTATAGTGTGGGTCACTGTATTGCATTAATTGCATTTGCGATGAGAACTATGACCCCCACTTTTGGATTGTAGAATTCAAGAGGGGAGTACTAAGTTGTAGGTAGTAACTAAGGTGATCATACTTTTGTACCAAATTGTCTGATGATAAATCGCATCAGACACTTTGGCAGGCCTTAAAAACAAATCAAAAATCAATTATACACTTACCGTTAGGTGACATAGACTTTCATCTTTATCGTGTTAGTGTGATCATCACTTTACATATACAGGTGGAAAAAAATTTACATTATTATCATCAACGATCTTTAATAGTGTACTGCAATTTGTAGGCATAGGCAAAACCTTTCTGATAAGGAGAGCCTGTCACGCTGATCAGATCAGAAAAAATTGAACTTGAAATGTTTTTCAACTCCTTGCAGTAGTGTCATCCTGTGCACTTTGTACTCCTAATCCATTGATCAAAATAATAAACATACCTATTGTACACGCGCAATACTGTTCTGTTAGAGATATATATCTCGAAGTCTATCATTGTTATTAGCAAGAAATATTAAAGAATATATACGTGGAGAAAGATAAAACTTTCTTTCATGTTTCTGCGTCTGATCTGTAAGTGGTACACGGGGAAATTACTTTTTCAAATGTAGACGACATATTAAAATGATTTCGTAACGTTTTCATATCAAACGCAGACGAAGAACATTCAACAGAATCAGCTGATAGCATTATTGGAAATCTCATTAGAAAGTATAAAACGAAATTTGATAAATTTGGCGATGTTTTACGACGTTGATATTCTAATGAAAATATAAATGCAATTAGATCTATATTACATACAGTAATCAGTCATGTGAAAGAAGAATCATAATGTAAGTTAATAGGATTATTTTGATATGAAAATTAATTTGTTCATTTCATAAAATATCATTTTATCGCAAATTTGATAATCATTTGTGATGTCTAAACATTTTTTTCGTCTAAAGTAGTTAGGAACCTATGGATTTTTATCTATTTTTATATATAGTTTTGTCACTATAGAAAGGGCTTTTCTGCGTAGTTTGGGAGCAGATGATCAGATGAGACCTATATTCCAATAGCTTAATGCTGTTACTCGTAAATAAGTTACTAGTGGCAAACTTAGAATAGAATAGAACTTGGGTCTTTTCTAAAGAAATAGTTGTTTGTGAGTTATAAAAACTCAACTTAGTTATTTTTTATTTCAAGACTTTAATTAGGCCTTAAAAGTTTAAACTTCACTCTCCCTTTTCCGAACTTTAATCGGTTTCAAAGCGAGTAAGAACGAATTAAAAAGTCGTTTAACAGAGTTTACTTCACCTTAAAAAAGTTTTTATAAGGAAACTTACCTTAACTTAGTTTGGATCTTCGACTAAACTATAAAATACTTTTCCACGAGCCATTTCTACTGAAGCGATTCGCAGTCTTTTAAAATCTCATTTTATTTAACACCGATTTCCGCATCGAATTTCCGTAGAGAATTCTCTAAAGAAACTCTGGAATTCGAAGACATTATTATTCAAAGTTGTTCAATTACAATTACGAGTACTAAAGATTTTTGTATCTTAGAAGCAAATGAGGCAAGTATGTTACCCCAAGTTAAATACCGCCGAGAGTGACCCCCTCCAAGTAACAGAAGTAGGGAAAGGGGTATTTAAACCGCCTTAGGTCGTGGTAGTATGACTTTCTTATGGACAATATATGTATTAGTAATTTGTAGCTAGAATAACGTATAACTAATTAGGCCTGGTTTAAACATCAAAAATAGCTTATAGCAGTCCACTGGACTGACACTGCTGGACGTAGGCCTCTTCTTAAAAAATGAGGTTTTGGTCTACTAAACCACGCTGGCGAGATTTTTTAATTTTACTCCTCTATACAGTGATGTTTTAATGAAGTTCGCTCCCTTACTTGTCTCTAACAACACCAATGTGACGAATATGGATGGTGACATTCTGTATTTTGAATCCGTCACCACACGAAGAAGCTTGAGTGCTGGTTTCTAAATACTTATTTATGCCAGGTATTTACCAATAGTTTAGGCTCATGAGCTGAATAATAAGTCGAAGGGCTGTGAAATCGAAATGGGTTTTTCGTGTAGGACGCTATTAACAAAAAAGGGATACCGTTGGTCCTTATAAACCTTAAACTGTGAAACCTGCTTTTATATTGAGAAATGTATTCATTTTAGATCTACAGATCTGGTTGTTCGATCTTTTTTGTGCTACTATAGATATTATTTAGAAACTATTTGTACGAAATAAATTTTCGATACTGTACATCTATAGATGAAATTGAAAGTGGGTTTCATTTAATTTAATAATATTAAACATTACTAATATTATAAATGTGAAAGTTACGCTGTATGTCTACTGAACCCATACTAATGAAATTTGGGATACCGATAGTCTAAAGCCTAAGAATGGATATAGGCTACTTTTTATCGCGAAAAAACACCGACACGTGCGCGAAAGCTTGAATAGTATAAATGGACGGAAAGGACTAGGTATGTAAAAAAAAATAGTTTAATCCCAACCAATTCAAAGGGCGGGTATTGACTCTTAAAATATACTTTGTAAGGAGAGAAGTATAAGGATACCTATTCCTATAATCGACATACACGTGAGCTACGAGCAACGAGCAAAAGTTATTTTACAATAGAATTAAAAACTATTACTAAAAATATAACACATTATTACAAGTACATAAAGTAGGTAATATAAATACGTTGGTTTGGAGAGTGTTATTGCTTTGTTGTGAATGTTTGTTAATGAAGTGTTATCATAAAACAGCTTGACAACAACGCCCTTCCCATGCCATAATTTACGCCTAATTCAAATCTAACAATGAATATAATAACACACAGAAGTAAACAAAAGATTAGAACAAAGATAGTTGTTGTTTTTGTTATATCTGGATACTTTTTGTTTAACCTACCAGCCGCTGAGGGCTTACAAAACGGCTTTTATTGATAAACGCCCGCATTGAACAATTCTCAATATCGAAAGTCGTAATGTAAATTGATATCGTGCTGCGGGTCACAGTGGTTACATAAAATACCTAATACATGTAATATATAAGCATATCTAGAATATTTTTTGTGAGCGGTATTCATATTCGTAGCGCGTTCGGAGTGAACTTTATTCAGTTATGTGCCTTCAAATATGTTATATATGCATTTTTGTTACTATGTGTTACATAGAGTGGGTAAGCATATCGGAGCTTAAACGTGCTTCTTTATATTTAAGCCTACCAAAGTGACTTTACTCTACCTGGTGTAAAATATGAGTGTAATCCAAGTTCGAAGTGGTATGCTTGAGCGTAACGCACACGCTCAAGCATACCGTAGCACACCGAGGTCATGATCTGGCGCTTTCTTATCGCTATTCCAACAACTAATTTGGTCATAGATAATAGTATTCATATCAGCCAGAATGTCGAACGGTGGAAATCGAGCCAGGACGGTTGCTGCTACATCAGAGATCGTGCGGTATCCCCGTATGATCCGTATCACGATCAGCTGCTGCAGAGTCCTAAGCTGAGCCTTACAGCAGTAGGTAAACGGGCGACATGTCACTTGTAATTTGTAGGCTACCTACAACACATAAATACTTTTTGTCTAATAATACTTTTATAATAATAATTTTTGTCTGTACGGATTTGTTCTTTTTATATTTAAAAAACAGTGATAAAATTACCTGTCAAATATGGAACTTTCTAGGTACTGATTTTATGAAGGATATATTTTACATATTACTAGCTGATGCCCGCGGCTCCGTTCGCGTCCCAGGGGTATGAAAAATAGATGTTGGCCGATTCTCAGACCTACTGAATATGCATATAAAGTTTCATAAAGATCGGTCAAGCCGTTTTGGAAGAGTATGGCAACGAAAACTGTGACACGAGAATTTTATATATTAGACTAGCTGATGCCCGCGGTTCCGCTCGCGTTTTAGAGGTATCAAAAATAGATGTTGGCTGATTCTCAGACCTACTGAATATGCATATAAAGTTTCATAAAGATCGGTCAAGCCGTTTCGGAGGAGTATGGCAACGAAAACTGTGACACGAGAATTTTATATATTAGATAATAGATGCTTAATTTGCAAGCGTCGGTCTGTAGGCGGGTGTAGTCTAGTCACCCATAGCTAACCATCTTCTCATTTGTCCCAAAACTATACATACATATGTATGTATGTATAGTTTATTTTGTATGCATAGTTTTCGGCTAACTTGATTGTACGAATCACATTTTTTCAATGTAGGTTCCTAAGGCCTGTTTTTGCACGAAATTTATTTATTTCTTTAAAGCAACTTAATGTTGATAATGGGCTTAATGGATTAAGTTGAATGGAAAGACGATAGCATAAATTATTATTTTAATCACAGTTAGTTAAATGAAATTTGTTTGATTCTAGATGACACAAAAGCAACTGAAACTTTTACTTTAATGACTATTACTATAGGGCTATCTAACTTATATTTTCAGGTACTAAAATGTGTAATAATGAGAGCTCTTTGAGGCACACCCCTGTTTAACATTGGATAGTCATAGTTTTAAGTCTACAATTATATGAATAAAAATATCATGAAACGTGTTGCCAAAAAAACTTTATCCTTATTAAAAAGGCAAAAGTGAAATTCTCATCAGTTGTTACACTCTTCCGAAACGAATTGATTGATTTTTATGTAATTTTGTGTTTTTATTCAATAGTTCTAAGAATAGGACGTAACCTTTTTTTTCAATCCCGAAAATCCAATTAAGAATTTTCTCAATCTGTATTGATGATGTTTGTCATTACTGTTTCACAATACAGTTCAAAATTAACTTTTTTTTTATAGTTTTCGATGGAAAATATTAGCTAATTTTAATATGTCATTGTATTACTGAGGTCGGCTGAAAACCCGTACATCTAAAATTATAAGTTATTTCTGAAAAGCATTGTGTGAAGAAAATAAAAAATTAAAATGATTTCCTACATTTTTTTGTAAAATCGACGTATAATCTTTGTTCATGTAATAACGTATCGCTTTTGTGCAAGGTGTTACGGAAAATTACTTCATGTTTTCACGAAACCAGTCCCCATAGTAGTTGTGACAATTTTGAATTTATACATGACTAAAATCATTCATATTTTATAAATCTGAATACATTTCATGTTATCTTTTGGACCAATATCAAGGTTGAAAATTATTTACACCTAGAGGAAAACATTTTAATACCAACTTAAGCAGATTAACGTGACGAGACAATGAACACGAACTATTTTTGTCTTAAAAATACCTTAAAAACTCAAAGAAAATTAGGAGAAGCCATGAAAAGATCTGTAAATCGTCGGTCGTTACATCTAAACGAGCGATTTACTCGCAAGAGTAGGCAATAAAATCAGAAGAAAATCTCGTCAGTCTTATTAAAGAGCCCCTCTTGGTCATTACTCTGTTTTGGCGGAAAATTAAATGAGTTTGATATCTTTTTGTACACAACATTTGGACTTGTTTTATGACAACAGCTGCATAGGATGATGAAAGAGCTTTTTTTGTAATGTCGTCTTCTGTAATTAAATAAAAAAAAAACAAATTATTCCCGATTTCATTTTATTTATTTATACCTCAAAAACAAACAGGCCTAAGTTAGTTTAAATATTTTGAACTCGCTTTCGCTTGCTAATCCCCTATCGTGTATGTGGGTTATCTCTAGTCTTTCTGTGTACTAAATTTCATTTAAATCAGTTCAGTGGTTTTGATGTGAAAGCCCGACAGACAGACATATATACAGAGTTACTTTCGTGCTTATTATTAGTAAGGATGAGGATAGTAAGGACCAAGCAATAATTTTGGATTTGCAGAACTGTAGTAAGCAGGTTACTTTAGGTTACGTGCTACAACAACTTACTTTTGAATTTTCTGTTTGGAAACAGATATATGTAGGTTTATGTTTGTAATATAAGAAAAATAGAAAATAAATTACAAAATCTATTGCCGAAAATATATGTAGCTGGTTATTTTGCAATAAAATGCCCTTCGTATGCAACGTAAAAATGAAATGAAATAAGAACTTTGTTAAGGAACCCAGAATAAGCGAATCAAAATCACAACAATCTATTTGCCCTAAAATATTTATTTTACGACAATATAAGAAATGCGTTTATACTACTGTCAAGTCGTTTTCGCATAACATAATATCTACTGAACTAAATCTGAAAACCCTACCGAAGGGATAGACATCATATGTTTAGTAAAGATAGGGATATAAAGAAAAAAGTTGATGCGATACGGCCAGATTCCCTCGGCCGGCGCTATTTTATGAGCAGTCTTCAATAAAAAGTATTATTCAGGGACGTTTCTATTGTTGTATATTGACACTGATAGGTATTTGTTTTGCATATGTAGAATTCAATAAAGATTTTGCTATTGCATTACTCTCACACAACTTGAAGTATTTAGAATAAAATATTTTTACAATAGCACATGTGTCACGCCGTGGGGAGAAACTAATCTAGAAGGCATAGCCTAAGTTACTCCTTATATCATGAGCTATCTGCAAGTAAAAGTTCCGTCAAAATTGGTTCAGCTGTTTCAGAGATTACCCTTCAGATGATAGTTATTACAGAGGACTTACAGATAAGAATAATGTAAGTACCGTATTTACTTTCACATAATATGCATAAAGCACACTTCATTTTATATTGAGAAATGTATTCATTTTAGATCTACAGATCTGCTTGTTCATAATTCTGAAAGGCATGTATTAATTTTTATTTATTTGTATTATTTATAATTTTTGGAAAAATACACTTGTAACATTTTTTTTTGTGATATTCAGTTGCAGTATATAAATTGTTTCGAAGCTAACACCAAACTGCTCTTAGGAAAATTTTTTGGCGTAAGCAATTATTTTCAACGTGCCCCTCGTTTTGCTTAAGAATTTATTCGGTCTTTGAATAGAAGAGTCTTCAGTCTTTGTGCTTGTGAAGCACTTATCTATACAGAAGGGTTAGTCCACTTACTGTAATAATGTGCGTGTAGGTAAGAGTTTTATTCACATACTCTTCAACCCTCAATATACTAATGGGAGGATTCACAAATCTATATTTTGTCAGAACTGATTTTTAAATTAGCCATTTACAAACTATAATTATGGTTGCTATACAAGTGTGTTATGCATAGCAACCTGTGAAGTTTTGATAGGAGATAAACAGTGATACATTTTGACATCTACGATTTATGTATTTTTATAATCACCTTTCGCCCGTCTATCTCAATTATTGCAGAAAAAGTAGCCTATAAGACATAGGCTACTTTTTAGGGTTCCGTAGCCAAATGGCAAAAAAACGGAACCCTTATAGATTCGTCATGTCTGTCTGTCTGTCTGTCCGTCCGTATGTCACAGCCAATTATTTCTTTCTTTTTTATTCTGATATATATGCTATATTATTGTAAAGTGACTCACACCATGGGTGCTTACTCAGGTTTTCCTGCATCATTCTATGCTGGGGCCGCGAGAATAACTGGGTAAAGACTTATTATTACCGAAGATACTCATTAATGTAAACCCTTCTACGGAAAACTATGTCCAGCCATGGACCATTAAAAGTTATTGATGATGGCTATAATGATGCACAAAAATATATCCACCATTATAAGCAACGATATATGTTATAAAAAGTTTCATATTGAGAGCGTAAACGTCTCATTCCCTTTTTAGAGAAATGAGAATAAATCGGCACTCAGTAATAATACATACTTTCATGCCACTCTCCCGTGAATAAAATTCTCTTAATCTTCCCTCAAAATTAAGATCAGAATTATTGAAATACTTTATTTATTCTTCTGGTAATATTAAATTTGGTTTCCTTATTTGTTTCCCTTTTTAATAAACAATCGTCTTATTTTAATATTATTAGATGCGTTTCGTAGCGTTGCCCGAGATTAATAACCTTACGATGCTAGTCTAAAACAAAAGAAACTTAAGTTACAACTTACATCACCAGCTGTCTTCCAATGAAAGTTCTAATAAAATGGGTTCAGCAGTTAAAGAGATTAGCCAGAGATGGAATAAACAGACTGACGAACAATGATTTTTTGCTGTAAGTTTCGTATATACCTACTTCAAATGCATACGTCATTTGTTAAAAAAACTTTTGGTTTGAAATTACAAATAAATACTTCAATTTTATTGATTTACTAGTTGACCCAGCGAACTTCGTACCGCCCAACTTTAAAATTCTAGAACTTGATCGCAGCGCCACCTACCGGGTCCAATTGCAAATCTAAACCATTCCCAGATCCCCTTGAACACACACAAAAAATTTCATCAAAATCGGTCCAGTCGTTTGAGAGAAGTTCAGTGACATACACATTCACAGAAGAATTATATATATACAATTATAAAGATATAGATTTTATCAATAAAAGTTGTCAGCAAATTTATAAAGAATTAAACTGTAATTTTGACAAAAGTTAAACCCATGTTCTAAAATGTAAACCAAAAGGGAAATTCTTCGTTTACATTTTCATTAATCACAAATTTCGCATTACCGATGTTTACACAAATTCATTTGTATTTCATTGGCTCTGTTTCATTGTTGGCGCAACAACTGTTCCCATTGAATGCAGGTGTTGTAACTTGGAAAAGATTGAACTTTTATTACATTAATAAAAGGTGTTTTAATTTATACTGTGGAGACAGTATCAAACACAAATAGTAGTTATATCAAGTGGGTTTATTCAGGTACTTTCGAAACGTTACATTACGTGGATCTGAAATATCATTCATATAGAGGTGAACCAGCAAGAAACTCCTTGTGGAATGATGCGGTGTAGTGATTTCAGTGGTCTTCTCACCACTTTCTACTGCATTCAGTGTTGTGGGTTTCGTCTTCTCTTGATACAACACATAGTGTGAATGCATGAATGGTTGCTTAGGTTGTTGGTGACCAAGTCTGCTTGTTATTTTCATGAATATCTGTAAAGTCCTCGGTATATTCTATATTTATTACTGCTGTGAGAGATATCTTTAAAAGAAGGTTTTCAAGTTACAATCGATGTGAGCGCATTGAAAGTTAGTGAGGCAATAATGTGCAATTTTCGTCTTAAAAAAAATATGCTTACTAATCTACGATCAACTATATAAATTTAAAGTTATAATATTTAATTATTAATTTGTAGATAGATATATAATACATACATAGCGAGAAGGATGATACTCATAATCTCTGAGCATAATCTATATCTGACGTTATCACAAAGACTGTAATCAGGAAATTTCTACATATAAGCTCTACAGAGCCGGATTGTCACATACATAAATCGCGCATAAGGCTGACTATTATTCCCGTAGACAATCATGCACGATTAATTGTGTAAAACGGTGCATCCTAAATCACTGAAAACGTATGTAGTACTATGCGGTGAGCTTAAATTTGTCCGTAGGAACTGTCAGAGTGAGAGATCAGAAATGGCCTACGTGGATGGAAAAGGACGCAGCATTGCTAGTTTGTAAATCTGCTTTTGGTAATACTCTCGTGCAGTTCGATGAGTTAACTTATTGGTTAGTTAGTCTGTCATCCAGTTTAATGAGAGTTGCGGTTTGAAGATGTCCTCATTGTAACATACTAACATGTCATTGTTTAGTTTATATTGGGTATTGCGAGAACCATGCTACGGCACGTAAGGGTGCGCTTGAACAAAATTATAATATGTCACAGATGATCGGTGCTAAACTGTTTTTTAACGAATAAGTTTTATAATATTAGTTCATCTTAAATAAAGTCTAAGTACCGATTATCTTATTGTGAGTGACATTGTTTAATTCAGTGTCCTGCAAATTTTGTTTCATATTTTTTTAGTGTCGCTTTTCACCGTAGCTGAGTTTCAGTTTTTCTTTCTTTAAGTTTATCAAAAAGCCTCCTTTTAGGTTTTCTTAGAGTTACCAGAATTTATTTCAAGTTAAATTTGATCTTCTGTCAACTTCGTTCTGAAATTCAGAAGGTAAAATAAGGTTTGCTAAGACATATGTATCTGTCGGTATGCAATTGGATTCTTCTCGTATAGGTTTACTGAAGGTGTTTGTAATAATTTTGGTTTTTATATCGTACATTTCCAATTTAACTTTTGAGCTTACTTTATCCAGCGAGCAGAACATATCTTGTAGATAGCTTACTGTTTTGGTAATAAAACTATGTTATCAGCGTATCTGAGATGGCTTCAATAATTGTTATTTATTTTTATACCACCGGCTTAGCAATCCATGCTTTGGAATATTAAGCTCTTTCATACATTATTGTACGGAGCACGCAATAGAAGCTTCAGAACAAATAATTTTCCCCTTTTTGCAATACTTTTAATTGATAGCCTCCTTTTGATCGAAGCGTGATAATTGCTGAAAATTGATGAAAAACTATGACTATAGTTTTTCTCAATAATTGGGCGATCTAATATTGAAATAATTTTTGCTAATTTTGGTGTAAGTGTGTTCAACCAAACAAACAAATAAACTCTTTAGTTTAATAACATCACAAATGTACAAAGATATGGTAGTACAGAAATATATAACTCAGTTTCGTTATGAATTAATGAGTAAAAAATGTATAGAAATTAAATAAACCACTTTTGACAATAATATTAAACTGATAACTATGTTCACTATCGCACTATTTTTGGGTTCACTATTACAACTTTACATAATATTCGATGAACCATTATTCATTTTTTAATGGTATTCTGGTGTAACAGGTAGAAAGTATTATAGCTGTTGTAAGTGCTTTATTACTGCGTATCTTTATAAGCCATTAACATATTTTATGCTCACATTACATTGAAAAAATCGTAAACAATACGGTGCAAATAAAACTTATTTATAGTCTCCTAATTGGTCCTAAAAATACGCTTAAGTAAACAAATTAGATAAAACTATTCGAAGACATATTTCATTAGAACTTCGTGGAATGTGAAACAATTAATTCTTTATAAAAGTGGATTTGTTGCTTAAAATTTTTAGCAGCGTTTTCTTTTCCACTATTGTTTTATTTTTATTAACATATTAACACATTCATTAGGAAATGCAGAGAAAACAACAATTACCTAGATACAACTTGAAAACATTATTGGAGTTGGTTTATAAAATTTACTAATTCAGACTAAATTTCATGCAAACATATATGAAACAAAAATACACTATAATTTATATTATATAGATCTTTTTTTCCCCGTGCTGATATCCCCCCGGATGCCACACAATTGTGGCTATGTCGGACTCGAACCGATCAAAACAGCACGCCTTCTCGGGCACTAGAAGTCGGCGAAAACTTCGATGTTTCTATTCTTTTGTCAAATATAGATATACTTGCCACCCCGGCCTGCTTCTGCTAGGGTGATAGGTGGCCTCACCTGTCACCACCAGGCCTGCGCTTATGGAAGACGGAGATCATTTTGCGATCTACGGCGACTGAATCACCTGCGGTACCTAGCCCGTTGCCGTTCCTGGCGGACCGGGAGGGTTCTAAACCTCTCCCGCCTCCCAGCTAATCCTCCATAAGGGGTTTTAATAACGACGCGCCCAGCGCTCGGTTGAACAATAGAATAATAATATGGACCTAAGTACGTATAACTTCCATCTTTGAATGAAAACGGAACGAACTGAACATAAAAAGATGATGAACATGCTCATTATTAGAAGGAGTAACGAAGTATTAGGGAACTTAAAGTTTCTGTCATGATTATATATGATATAAAGTTTGTAGGAGGAGTATATATTTTTTCATATTTATTACTATCAAAGTCATCATCATCAACAGCTTTTAACAGTCCACTGCTGGACATAGGCCTCTCCTTGGAAAGGAGGTTTTGGCCTACTATACCACGGTGGCCAGACGGGTTGGTATAGGGTTGGTTTCAAGTTGGAGTCCAGAAGGAAATCCCCTCCCTGGACTCCTTCCAATACAAAGGCGCAGAGAGGGTCACACCGTGTGGTTTTAGTCGGTTCGAGTCCGACACACCACCCCGCCGTAACCCCCGACGGGGTGACGGTCCGCGGGGATTTCCACACGTTAAAAAAAAAAAAAAAAAAAGGGTTGGTTTCAAGATTTCCTTCTCTTTGCATCGATGTTGTCTTGCGTATTTTATCTCTTAGTCGCCTTTTACGACACCCGCGGGATGAATAGGAGTGGTAACAATCTGTATTCTTAATCCGTTACCACACGGACTACTACTACTACTATCAAAGTGACTTCACTCTGTGTGATCGGAAGCATGAGTAGAATCCAAGAGTAGGAATCAAATTTACAGACTGCAGCATGGTGACACTATATCGGCTTAGTGAGATGCTTCTGCATCATTGGGTTTCCTATCTCACTCTCACGAACGAAATATGTCAGCACAAATGCTTTCATTTGAGGTTGATCTTCTGTGTGAGGGTAATACTGCCCTGATTCTACTACCTTGAAAATAAAATAAAACAAATATGAGATATATCATGCTTTTTGGGTGTCATATTCATTATGGTTAAGCGTATATATTTTCTTCACGTACTGAATAATTTATAGACAAACATGTATACTTGTCTACTATTCACTTAATAGTAGATATTTACATACTTATTACATTTTACGGTCTAAAGTATACACAAGGCTAAGAAACGGCGCATTTAGAAGAAACTTTGAAGAAATAATCATTTCCATTCAGTGTAATATGTATCGCATGTTTACAAACAGTTACAGTAAAATTGTATGTTTCTCGTTTTCGGGGATGACGAACAATCAGGATAATAAGGTAAGGATAATAACTGTGGTTTGTAAATATGATTTTTTTACTCGTATCCAACCCCGACGGAAAAACAGAGGTGTTATAAGTTCCAACGAGTCTGTATGTCTTTATGTGACAGCGTTGCTCCTAAGGAATAAACCCACTGCGAGCGGGGCATTTTGAGTGAAACTAATATTTGGCATTAAACTCTTTACTTATTTACAAAAGTTGATAGAGAGGTCTAATTTACTGCGATCGATTTAATTTTTTACGTTCTGTGACTTTAGGGAACCTTGGTTTGATTATGGCGTCGAGTCTACTTTAAATTTTTTGTTCTTTTTCTATCATTGAATGTTATCAAACTTGAACTTGAAACTTGAACTTGTTACCATCAACGAAAGTAGTCTCTTTCGTTGATGGTAAAAGTATTCCTCAAGTTCAAGGTAGTACCTTTTTCGGTGTATGAAAATAATCTTTAGCTAAAACAGATCTTATCAAAAGTCACGTGCCAATCCATGTTCCTGCATTAATTTTAGTTGAAGAATCTGTTTTGAAATTATTTCTCTTGTTAGCATACGCTTTCTTCAAATATTTATCGACAATCAGCTAAAACAATCCTTCCAAAATTATGGTACACTAGCTGAGGTCATTAGCTTTCTGCTAGTGAAAGTCCCGTAATATATTTTTTTAATACGTAAACGTTATACTTTTATTTTTCATATATTCGGTCTAAATGTCTAGTAAAGGTATTTAATAGTATCATTCAATGCAAAAATATACTTCTAATGGTATTAAAACTATGTAGAAATCGGTCGGTCGGTTGGATCGTGTAGAAGGCGTTTCCGACGCGAGCGGTTGGTTGGTCGGTTCCCATTGTGTAGAAGGCCTTTATCTTGCAAGATCAACCATTAGGTACAAAGTACATTATGCTTCTTTTATATAATATCAAATTGTAACACCTAAGACTTCGATTCCATGTTTGAAATTTCATATTACCGCACTAAGCTTACGTAAAGTCGTACCTGACTTTTTGAAGGACGTTATCCATTTGGTCAGTGTTGCCCTTTTAAAGGCAACTCTCGGCGATTTCCTGTCACATTCACTTGATAAAACCTTTTCGTTAATCGCTTTTCATTCATCCCTTCCACACGACTAGACCAGCGAGAATTCTTTGCTTGATTTTTTGTCACAATATGTTTCAATAGAGAATTTTGATAAATTGCTACATTTATAAAGAAAACGCTGTGGCGTTGTATTATAACTTAAATTTTGTTTTTATTTATTTAATATTTTTCTTTTACTGGTAGATTGAAGTCTGTCTTACAATTAAAGCAAACTCTTATATAAATATACATTTTCTTGATAGAAGTTAAAATGAATGATAAGAGTCCTCTTTCATTATTGATTCCAATTTCTATTATTATCTAGTTATAAAGGTGGACACGATGTCTTGAACGAAAAACAAGTTTAGATTACCCTGTCAATATGTCATCTGAGTCTGGTTGATCTAAATAGAATAGGTAAACAAAAACAATATAAAAATGTACTAGAAAATATATAAAGGTTCATGTAATATGGAAGTTTAGAAATAATAACAGTTTGTGATAACATACAAGAGGTTTGGACACAAAAACTTCAACAAAAACTTCATGCCAAAGCCACCTCACATTGACACACTGACACGGTTATATTAAAAAATAAAATTGCTTCCTTATTACCTTTTAAATAAAAGTTAAATACACATTATTCATTATTGTCGTTACTTATAATAAAACCATTTATATTTCAGGTAATACGCGAATGCTCCATCTGGATGGGTAAGTCCATTCAATCTACGTTATAAGAATCATCTGAAATATCATTAAATTTGAACAAAGCGCCATGTCTCACGGCTTGTCCTTTACAAAGAATACACAACAAAAGAGACGTTGTACTGAAATTTGTCTAAAAGAAGTGAAAGATTCTGGTGTTAAGGTCCCCCTTGTGAACGAATAAACATTTGGAGTGTACTCTGAATAAATTGAATTCGAATCGGAAATACTTTGTCAAGCTCCTGGCGGTGCTTGCACTATTTGTTGAACAATGTTAGTTTACTTCCACTGTGATTCTGACAAAAAGGTAAACCTCATCAAATATTGTCATGTTCAGTTTCGAATATTTTGCATTTTTTGGATGGTTTTGAATATCCGTACCACTGTTATCTCATCTTCTTAATAACTTGTATTAATCTCAAGGTTATTTGGGGTCAAATACTAGTACAACTGATTTTACTGAATATCAGTTGTTCCGCAGAAGGACCGGCATCGGACCTACACGAAGCTGCAGGCGTACTGAACTCAAAGATAAAACTAGTTTATCGGTATATTTGAAGGCGCTGACTTCTCAATAAAGATTTACAAAAGTGTTCATGTTCATGACAACTGAGACCAACGGCTTAACGTATCTACTCTCCAAAGTCTCGGGCGTGAATTACCGCCAAACTCTTGTAAGATAGACCCAACATACTGATCAGATCTGAAAATTGAATCCTAGACCCCTTGACTGGTAGTCGCATTCTCTAATAGTAATAAAATAGTAATAAAAATAGTAATAGTAGTAATAGACCAACGAGATAGTCATGTAGGTACTAACACAATGAAAATAAAGAATTTAAATAAAGTTACTTCTAAAATTATAATGCCATCAAGGATGGTATTTCAAAAATAACACATTACGAGTATATTAAGTTCTCAAACAAGTGCTTACAGTGCAAACTTCTGTTTCAAACAACTGTTTCAATAATGGGCTTACAGTGCAAACTTGTAAGCCCATTATTGAAACAGTTGCCCCCTACTTAGCTTCAATTTTTAACTCCTGTGTAGATCAAGGAGTGTTTCCGGATTTAATGAAACAAAGCAAAGTAATACCTTTATTTAAATCCGGAGACCCTACAGATACAAATAATTATAGACCTGTTTCAATCTTGCCAGTCTTTAGCAAGGTATTTGAAAAGATCATGCTCAATCAGATGCTTCGCTACTTTAACAAAAATAACATCCTTCACGATCAACAGTACGGTTTCACCAAAGGACGTTGTACAACCGACGCCGGTGTCACCTTGTTAAAGCACATCTTTGATGCATGGGAAGCGTCACAGGATGCTATCGGGGTTTTCTGTGATCTCTCGAAGGCATTTGATTGCGTAAGTCATGAAACATTATTATTAAAGCTTAATCACTACGGACTAGATAAACGAGCACTTAGCTTGATTGAGTCGTATCTCAATGATAGGCAGCAGAAAGTACAGGTAAATGGCGTAAATTCTCTGGGCTCAAGGGTCAGAATGGGAGTACCGCAGGGTTCAATATTAGGCCCATTTTTGTTTCTGGTGTATATTAATGATCTCCCACACATATTGCAAGATCAACCGAACATTGTATTATTTGCAGATGATACTTCATTGATCTTTAAAGTTGATAGGCGGGCTGAAAATTTTGTTGATATAAATAATACTATTAATAACGTACATCATTGGTTCACTACTAATAACTTACTGCTAAATGGAAAGAAAACCAAATGCATTAGATTTTCTTTGCCAAATGTTAAAAGCAGTAATTGTGACATTTTAGTTAACAAAGAGAAGCTAGAATTGGTAGACGAAACTGTTTTCTTGGGAATCACGCTAGACGCAAAATTACAATGGGGTCCGCATGTAAAATCACTTGCTGGGCGGCTTAGCTCAGCGGCATATGCTGTTAGAAAAGTTCGGCAACTAACGGATGTGGAAACCGCACGATTAGTTTATTTTAGTTACTTTCATAGCATCATGTCATACGGCATCTTGCTTTGGGGACGTGCGGCAGAAATAGAGTCAATTTTTATTCTGCAAAAAAGAGCCATTAGAGCTATATATAGTCTCCGCAGTCGCGATTCTGTTAGGGGCCTTTTTAAGGAGATCAATATCATGACAGTTCCTTGTCAGTACATCTATGAAAACATAATGTATGTTCGAAAAAATTTACATCTCTTCAATCAAAGATGTGATAGACATGGGTATAATACTAGGAATAAAGATAAATTAATTCAACCACGTTTTAGACTCTCAAAAGTGCATACATCTTTTATGGGGTACTGTGTTAAATTTTATAATAAAATACCTCAAAACATACTAGATTTAACAGAGAAACGTTTTAAAAATGTTGTAAAACGCACACTATGTAAGCAAGCATATTACAAATTAGAGGATTACATTGCCGACAAGAATGCTTGGCTTAATGCTGGTCCTGCTCCACAGCCACATGATTAATTCTCAAATTATTTAGAAGTTAGTTTGTATTTTTGACATATGTTATGTTTTTTTTTTTTGACATTGGATATCCATATTTCCGACATGGATTATTGATATTTTAATTGTATCTTGTTTGACATTAAATTATTATTATTATTATTTTTTTTTGTAATATCATTATTGCATAATAAATTACTTTTTATTGACATGATCCAAATATTTATCGCATTCTTAGAGAGTAGCATAATTATAAATGGTTTTTATTATTGTATAACTGCGAACATTTTGAATTGTACATGTGAGCACTTTGTAGTCACTGGTAGCATAAGTTTGTTGACTGGCGGTTGTGAGTATGTCATGCTCGCTCAAAAGTCCTGCTGGCGGTGGCGTGTGTAGCGGGTCGTTCGGCTCCCTACGATATGGTTGAACTGGACGATGGCTGGTGCATGGGTCATGCTCGTGATACGGGCGCCGCCAGTCGGGACTGGTCATCTCACAACTTCTATTTATTGTTTAATTGTTTTTGGACACTACATGTGTAAATATCAGCATCGTTACATTGTCCTCACATTTAATAAAATGCCTTAAACAATGTAACCAAAAATTGTAAAAACAATGTTGGAAAAGAGTGTCCATGGAGTTTCTTGTCTGTTCTTCTCCATAGGATCTACGAATTGGAACAGACGATTAGCTTCACGACTGACTACTGACTGACTACTTGACGTTTCAAAAGTGCCGTTGTATGGTTTATTTGAAATAAAATGGTTTTGATTTTGATTTTTGATTTTCAAACTATTCGTTGTTAAAATATTGGCTTGTATTAGTAATGTACAGAATCACAAAACAGATTTCAATTCCCATAAGCGCCCACTAAGTTAAACCGTTTGTTTCTAACTTAAAACCTGTCTTTTATTCTCCTGTTACATTTTCTGAAATGATAAATTACCAGTTCGTTTATTACGTTTACTTCAATTGTTGGTACAAAGTTTGACAGCACAATTTACCAACTTTAGACCAAAATTTCTTTAAATTATCGACAGAAGCCCGTGAATGTAGTTATTGAGTCTCAGGTGCGTGCTTAAATACCCAGATATATTACTTTGAACGTTACTTACTATGGTAAAGTAGTCCACTATAATTGAAAGTTCATGCGCAATGGAATTATATTTCCGTTTCTGTTGATCTAATGATAATGATCAACGTTATTATTTTCAGTACGTAGTCACTATTATACATGTTAGATGTCTGAAGTTATTATTCTTAATTTTCAAAAGAGGAACATATAGATTTTATTTTAAATATAAATATATTTCATACATTTATCAATAGCCGAATTTCATCGTGTACGTGGAGCTTACTCTAATACCTATTATTGGGCACGGCTCAACCAACATTCCGATGTTTGGCTGTTAGTCTTGGATTCTACTAATGATGCTTTCCATCAGGCAGCTCTTACTTTGGCAGGCTTAAATATAATAATAAAAAAATATGTGCATTATGTTCAGAATGAAATGATTTGACGTATTTCATAATGTGTACTGAATGAAATGATTTGACGTATATCACAAATGATATGCATTGGAATAAACCCAGTCCGGGTTTAGCATATGGCAGACTGGATGGTAATTTTTAATAAGGTTCTTTGTAACTTACGGATGCGCAAATAAGACTCTGTTTTCATTTATAATGTTTGTCCGTTTCAGCACTTATAACTTTTTTATTTTATCAAAAGGTGGAATAAGGTACTCATCAATCATGTTTAAAGATTATTTCAATGGATTTTCTTATCTACTTCTGAACATGAGTTTCTCCTCAAAAGATGTTTTGACTTATGTTTTGATATTCTGTAAGTGAATTATTTTGTATTATGCAATATGGTATATTTTTACATTTCCTAATAATTCAGTTGATATTATTGATGAATTGAGTAATAACTATGTCATTAGTGATCTATATTATTCATATCATATTTAATGAGAATATCTATGCATACGAATGACAAAGAATCATATTTTAGTGTTATTTTTTGTTCTATTTTAATACAGTTGCTACTTTTAAGCTACTTTTACACCATTTTTAGGGTTCATGACTCGAAACCGTCCGTCCTCGACCTTATTTTCCAAACGTATTAGGTATATTATTCAGAAAACTTCATACAAATATAAAGATTTAAGAAGTAAACATAACTATTAACAATTGGACTCCATTTTAAATTCACGTGCCAACATCGGTGCTACGAAACCTTATACTATGCGTGGCCAGATACGCACTGAGCCAATTTTGTGATTACAAGTTATATAGTAGATTTTGTTTGAACAATACATCATAAACGTCAACTCTATTATTTTTCCTACTTTTGGTACTACACAGGTAGATATTTATAGAAATAAAAAATATTATACTTATAGTTTTATTATCTTACCATCGGAACTTTTCAAAAGTGAGAAGGCATTTCAAGTGACGCGGTGACCTCCTGTCAGTTCTATGACACTTTTCTTTTCACACTCTAGTTTTGCCTGGCGTTTGATTGACAGCTATTTTCTCCAATATCATCGGGTTATTTATATTTTCATAGAAATGTCAAATAGTCTATTGTAATAAATCTTGTGAAGTACTTTTGAATGGAATAGCTTTGACTTGTATTTATTACTCTGGCAATCAAATCAGATGCCTTATCGTCCCTAGGATAAGATTTCATCATCCCATATATCATGGTCAACTGCTGGACATAGACTTTTCTAGAAAGGAGGTTAACTAGTATTTAACGCTTGGCAGACGGATACTACAAAGTTTGTATCATTTTTTTCTTTTCTTTTTAAATCTGTGTTGCCCTGCGTTGTTTGTTTCTTTTATACGATTTTGTACGATATCCATAGAATGAATTATTTGGTTATATTCCGTATTCATAATCCGTCACCACATGGACATAATTCCCTTGATTGATTAGTATTGATTATATCTAGAAACCCATTTCCCACCGTGGTACTTCAATATCTATTATGTTGATAACTTTAATCTCAGGAGAATATATCAGTTATTAAATCAGATCAGTGTGTATCCATTAGAACACTCATGGGATTATGTTTCCGTACGTGTGAGTTTATGTGTCACTTTAATGTGAAGCAATTATGGACTCTATTAGTATAGCAAATTATTGGAAATCACATCATTCTCCGATGGCCTCCGAAGGCCGGAAGGATGATGCAAAAACATTGTACTAAGCTTATGGTGTGGGTTGCCATGCTGCATTGTATGCACTTACAATGAGGACGGTGGCCCCTACTTCTGATTTCTACTCATGCTTTTCTAGGAGCCGAGTAGAGTCACTTTGGTAGGCATAAATATATATAAAACATTTTATTGATCCTGAAAATGAAAGTGATTTACTATAACCGAATCTGCAATGTAAACAAAAGAATATAATGTGTAATAAAATGGTTACATTTGGTGAACAAATAAAAGAATAATAACACTGGATTTTATATAATCCCAAACAGGTTAGGTAAGTATTCATGATATCATATTCTTATTTAACTAGCATAATTAATTTTAACAGTAATTTCAGCAATGATCCTCTAGATTTTAAAATTAATTTAACATTTTAAAACATTAATATTTAAAACAAGGTATATCTAAGTAATAAAGGGTTGCGTGAATGTTTTATTTGTAATTCATTATACGGAACCCTGTCGATCGATTCAAATGGCATTCAACTAATCTGTTTGTATACTGCCGCCTTCGAAAAACTTCTTTTCAAACTAATCACTCTCTCACATTTCAATAAAATAATAAATTGAAACTCGCAAACGTGTACTGCTAACAAATAAATGCAAAACATTCATTACTTTTGCAGTTATGCAAAAAATAACTGCCATTAATAAAGTGGCACATGAAATAATAATTAATAAAAGAGAATGCAAACTTATCGTGAAGTAAAAACCCAACAGCTAACAAAGTAATAAACTCAATGCTTTGGCTGTCAGCGCACTAATTTGAATTTAGCTATCGTTTGATAAACGAACGCTAATGACCTCTTGGTCCGTAACATATTATACGTTTTAATGATCATAAACGTCAAAAGGAAACTAAAATACTTGTTATAGGGTTTGGATCGCAAAAAAATTGCATATGAATAAATTCTATTCTAAATATTGAAACCAAAACCGTTACGTGCGCAATGTTTATTTCATTGAATGTGACAAGCAGCAATACCGTACTATTGTACTAGGCTTGTATTATTTATAATTGAGACCGGCTATGTTTATATGTTTTATGCTAATTATTTGGTTCAAAAAGTCTATGTTGTAGTTTATAAAGTCGATCGTTTATCGAGTAAAATTCCTACGGAAATTGATTTACTGATTTAGTAGATTATCTGCTACGTAACTTAGAACGTAATTTTTGCTAAAGATTCTGCGACCAACAGTAGGAGAAACTGAAGAACGGAGACTGAGATACGCCCGAGAGATAGAAAGCGCAGGTTCAATGTCAAACAAAACTAGGGAAATAAAAGCAGCCCAACTTGTATGGCTTGGCCACATCAAAAGTATGTTACTTGTACTGTTATGTACATAAGCAGTTTCTTATTGAACTATTGACTATTCTACTTATTGAACTTTTTACTACAAGTCCATAAAAGCAAAATAAAACAAAGCACAGGCATACACGAAATCAGCGAAACCGTTCTCTGTTCTACGTACGGCACACTGGACTATTAACACGTTAATCGGTTACCGTTGAATTGCCTGATATTATCATCGGGCTATACATATACAGATATAGTTACAGATAAACCACCTGTCTCTAACTTCATGTGTAATAACTTTAAATATACATAAAAAGGTGTATGTACTCGTAAGTAAATAAGTTATCATATATATATTCTTATAATGCCAAGTGTAACCAATGTATTAGAAGTATCCTGTTTAATCTTATAGGAATGTTGTCAATAACTATAATTATAATACGATATGCGAAATATGTTACTTATTGAATACGACAGCAATTAACGTAATCACATAATTAATACCTTTTACATAGATTGAGTTACAGGCTGAGTGGCTTAATATTTGACGGTCTTCGTCGACTTGACGATTTCATCAAGAACTTTATGATTACTTATTTTTAACCTTCAACCTGATCGAATTAAATAGGTTACACTAACCGCTAAGTATATTGCTTTGTTCGGATTATGCGGCTGCTGAACAAGAGGTTCCATTCTCTAGTCGGGCCAAATGTTTGTATGATCTGCAAATATTTGTTTCCAGAGGTCGGGTATTTTCTATGTATAATATATATTAATGTATGTATTAATCTCAGTTGTCCAGTACCCATAGTACAAGCTCTCTCTACTCAGTTCAGGATATTATGGCGTTGTTTGTCAGATATCCAAAATGTTTATCCTTAATTATTTTATTTTATTTATAATATATAAAAGATTATATAATAGACGAACTATAAATACAACTTTCTGGTTGCATATTTTTTTTTAGTCTCATAATAGCAAGAGACTCATTCCGAAAACAGTTTTAACTTTTACAACTTGCAAGTTTAAAAGTCCTCAAAAGTTTTAAACAGTTCTCAACTTGAAATATTGAGGAAATTGATTCTTTTTGTAGTTGCATAGATTTGAAGTAATTAACTTTTTTAAATATTTCTATAGTGTTATAGCTATTACGTAATAAATCAATTGTGATACACAATATAACATATATACAATTTAGATACGAGTAGATACATTGATAAAAAACCCTTTGTATGCGCTTCATTTTACAAAGTTACTTGCAAGAACATAATATTTCAGACATGTAGTGAACTAAGGGCGGCCTCATAGCCAAAAGCAATCTCTTTCAGGCAACCGTAGTTAAGTTATTTACAATATAACTGTTGATACTCGTAAGTTATGTTTCTTGAAGAATGTTTGTTAATAAATGCAATACAAACCAAAAATGTTTAAATGAAAGCGGGCAGGTCGTAACTTACTTTGGTACTAATTATGCAAAGACATGCGTACCTCGTGTGGCAATAAAAACAGTTTGTACATATTAGTACACAGATTATTTTAATCGTTGTTTGTGAGTTCAAAAGCTCGAAATTATTACTGTATTATTTTCATAAGTAGTGAAGAAGTAAATATGCATGACAATCGAAACCTATCACAGTACTCAATATTGAGTTTAACAAGACAGTTATATAAAAATAAATTCTGATCATAAGTTTTTGAAACACGCCATAATTGTGCTATTAAGAAAGGATAAACCATAAGTTTTCACATATATAACCTTCTGGACATATCATTCATCATTACCAGCCCTTTGTAGTCCATTGCTGGATATAGGGCTCTTCCAAGGACCGCCACAGAGCCCTGCTGCTGCTTTTTGGATCCAGTTGCTGCCAGTTCTCTTACGTAAGTCGTCCCGCCATCTAGACATATAGTTTACTAGCTTTTGACCGTGACTTCGTCCACGTGTATGTCGGTTATTGCCATTAAAATTAGCATATGTCCTTTCTCAGGTTTTTGACTACATATTAAAACTCGTTTCAGATACTTCATACTTTCAGATTTATAATGTTATAATAAATAATTAGTAAGGATTTATTTAAAAACATACCTAAATGTGGGTCTTCTGTTCTATTGTGAGTACTCACTTAAACATCGATTAGATTCAAGAGGTGTCTTCAACTTAATAAACTGAATTTTACTTCATGCCACTCCGCTCCGTCAGGCCCGTGCGACATTATAAAATTAAAATGTATATCTCACGTCAACAAAATTCCACTTAGAAATATGAAATCCATTTCAAATATCAGAAATGAGCACACGTAATCACCATACCGTCTATGTTAAGTAAATAATCTTCAAATGTGAGAGTTCATCCGAGAGTTAATGGTGAATGAATTTAACCTATAATTAATTCTCGCACCATTTGAAGTACGAAAGACTCAAAGCAAGCATTTTCCTCTCAATTAGTGTCAGCTAATATTTAATTGGATGTCTACTGTACGGTTGGAATATCAACCGATCTTGTTCAAACCAATTCCGTTCGAAGACACTGAAACCTTTGATTAATCTACTTTTCAACTTATTTAGGGTAATCGTATCAAAATCAGGAAAGGTAGATGTAAAATTATGACTATCATATTTGAAATAGTATTGAATGAACTTTCAATAATAATATATTTCGGACCAAATTCTTGATAAGTAATATTTAATAATTGTAAGGAATTCTAGTTTTGATAGAATTGGATGATAATAAATTCCATTGTGACCACAACTATTCAGCAAAGTAGAAACGTAAATTAGATCTTAAAAGAAGGGTTCATTCCGTAATTTATCTTAGTCTAATTAGATTGTTCAGCAACCTAAACTAAAAGATGGATAGGCATTAAATAAAGGTGGTATTAGATAGATCATTTTCTCTTAACTGTGATAGTATTACACTTAGGAGATAGTGTATGGCCTTCCTACATTTCTTATGCCCGTTTTCACTAACTATACTATAACTGTCTCTTTATTAACCGTAACTTAGGTTGGTGAAGACTAAAATATTACTGAAGGTTACCTAACTCTCCCTAAGTTTTCCCTTAAATTCGGTGGACATTGGTGAAGGCCATTAGTCTCATATACATATGATCGAAAAGTATTAGAACTTTCAAAGGGGATATGGTGTTAATGATGATATTTTGATGTAAGTTTGAAGTACGGATATGTTAGATTGCGGTATTTACCCAACTAGGGTGTAGTCAAAAGAAGAGTAATAGTTTTGGCAGTCAATGTACATTTGTACGTTCCACCTTAACGCCTTAACTGCTGAACCGATTTTAATTCATCAAATGTCAACAGATTTGTAATAACACCCAGAGTGATATAGGTAGTTTATAAATATTTTATGAAAGTTTTTACAGAGTCAGGCTATAGTTTTAATTTTTTATTCTAAACACCTTCACAAGCACTGAGACTAATAAACATTAGCTAGATAAAACGTCTAGGTCACAGTAGATCAGAATTCAAACTTTAACTGTTTCACGAGGTGACATAATAAAATTACATTTCATTTTACATACTGTCAACATAAACAAAAATACGTGTAAATGTGAACACTATACAAATATTGAACAATCATTATCGTTTGAAGTAGCTTCTAATGTACTCACTAATGCAAATACGAATACTTGTGGAGAAAGTTTTCATAACTAACTTCAGATTCTCTATGCATGGATCAAAGGCTTAAATAGGTACTGTGTTCGTAATTCATAGGGGTGGCATCTATTATAAGATAATTTAAAATAAAAACTATTCTATTTATGAGTTACTAATTGTGTAACATAACATAAAACAAAGAAAGTTTGTTTCTAATGTAATTATACCTAACAACAAAATGTTTAATGTTTATTTTTTAGTTTTCTCTGTTACACTTAAAACAGTAGCAGGGATAGCATATACAACTGCTTAACATTTAATATAATCTTTATAAAAGACTGACTATGGTGATTTCCTTTCAAAGAAACCTAAATATTTGTTTCACGGCAAAATTTAATGTAATATTCACGAGATACTAAAACGTATTCTAGTACTGACAACCCTTAATCTATTTAGTATTCATCGAACGGCTCTAACTACTTAGTAACAGTAGCTAGCACAAGAGGAACGTTAGAGTGGTAGCTGCTTTAATACAAATCAGAATTTCTCATCACCATATAATACTCGTATACATTCTTATAGATGCAAATAAAGTAGTTTCCTTCAATTTCTGTTTATATTTACAATTTATTCCAGCTTCACCTCATTTCAACACACTCATTGAGTCATTGTTATTCATGATTAACTTAAAAGATCCCAACGGTTCTTCAAATACTAAGTATCTATCTCAATAATTAAATCAACAATTCATACTACCCAATACTCTAAGACTCATGAAAAATGCAACGTGGCAATTTGCGAGCTCAATGCGATAGTTTGTTATTTTCGACTCGCACAACAACCTTCCAACTTGGCGGTGTTACAACGCCATTCTCAGAACAAGGAAAATCTAAATTGGCGAAAACGATAAACTTTGCACAAGAGTGAACTTTTAAGTGTCTTCACCTGTCTCCATTCATATTTATATTAAGGTTCTCATATAGAAACAGTAACTGCCTAACCAAAGTTGTTGGAACTTTGACAAATTTAATTACGAAATGTATACCGTTACTCGTTACGTAGGTAAAGCTTTATTAGAATTCTTTGTTTTTCACCTGAACATTAAGCTTTGTATTACTTGTAACACGCAATTGCTTGCTCACAATAATAACGCCTCGACGATTAAGTTTTATACTAATTGAATTCTTTACACATGTATATTACATAGTACATCAACGGCTTCATCATCGTCTGCTGATGGAATCTTCCCGTACAGAACACTAACGATTCCGGTTTTAAGCATTCATCTAGTGACCCCAATGTCTTATTTAATAGTTAATTCTTCTGAACTATACTTCGAAAAGTACGTTAAGCCTACGGTCCTGGTTAGCATGAACATCTATGGTAATCGTTATTAAGAAGTCAAAGCCCTCAAATATACTGATAAATAGTTCAACCTTCGAATTCAGTTCAACCTAAGTGTTGTGGAGGTCCGATGGCAGTCTGGATGGAAAAAACTGATATTCAGGTAAAATCGGTTGAGCTAGTAGCCGACATAAAATGATCTTGGAAACAAAGGCTAGAACGAAGAAGATTATATTTTAAAGAAGCTATCATAAAATAAATCTACTGTGTGAAATATACAGTACATACATACATGCTACTTTACGTCGCAGTATAACTTCCACGGGTTTATTTGAAGAGCTTTCCGATGTTCAAAGAACATGACGACGTTCATTGCATGTGAACGGAAGTGTAAAATATGTACCGCTATCATGAATGTTTCATGCAGAAAAGAGCCATTCCCACGATGCGCCTCTATTTATGCAATAACTGATATCTATACTTATCTATAATATCTAACTGAGCTATTGTACGCGTTATGCAAACTTCTGGTAGTTACTCTGTTTTCACTGCATATATCTGTTATCGTCTTAGATAGCATCAAATATTCCTTACAAAGAAATATTGGATGATATCTAAGACGAGAATTTCTTACGTACATGAAAAATATGACTGGTAATCTCGTTCGTAATCCTAGTACAAAATTCAAAAAAATTGATGAACTATTTAAAGAATCATTTTTGTAGTACAATATGCATTAACAAGTACTTAGTCAAGCAAAAAATCTTTTCAATAATTATCTGTACCAGTTGGTGTAAATCAAACTGTCATCTAGTTTTTGGATTAATTATTATTGTTGTCATTTAAACTCTAAAACAAAAACAAAACAAATACTCAATGACTTAAGAAAAGCTGACTAAACACAATATCGTGTAATTCGCTAAAGAAAATCCTTAAAAATATCATTAATTAAGCCAGGAAAGGGGCCGGGACATCCGGGTGGGCTTTAATTAACCTAGAGTTAACCAAGTTTATTTTGTTAAGGCACAAACCAATTAATTATTTTTGGCCTTAATAGAACTTCTTCTCAAACAATTTATGACCAACATTTGCTTTATGACTCTTCGAAAATAAGTTGGTGCTTCGCTAGTCGATTTAGTTTGGCATCCCTGTTGATTAAAATTAGCATTTTACGCAATGATTATATTAATACCAATAATACTACACCATCAAATATTTAAGTAACAACACTTCACTTATAACATCTGCACGTCTTGCTTCATCTTTCCGATGATGACTGCACCCGCTGTTAACTGAATTCCACGATGTTGATAATCGGTATCCATCTTCCCGGTTGAAAATTTTTAATTTTATCGCGAAATGGTGCTGTTTACAGCAAAAACATAAGTATGTGTAACCATGTATAAAATAGACTTCAAATACGTTTTTAAATTAATTTTGTATTTATTTAGTGTCAATTTTTTTGTAATTGTTATTAAGGGTATATTTTTGCACATAAACAAATCGAGTTCTAATGTAACACATTGCTGTGGGAAAATGTTTTTTTTTACAAATCTTCGCCATTTAAATCTCTTTGATTTTAAATACTGCAAGGTATAGTATTCTCTAAATTTATTTAACGTCACAATAGACTACAGATATCGCATTACGGTTGGGATTATAAAATCATTGGAACTTGGCCAAATGGCAAGATCAGATTGAAACCCAACCACTACAAAACCGTGAATCTTTTCAACTGTTTTGTGAAGCGAATTCTTGAAATTTTTTTACAATTTATAAAGCTTAGTTATTTACTGTACTCTCCTTGTAAAATTTGATGTGTAATCATTTCACTATTTAAAAATATTTAATTTTTTCTAAACATTTTTAAAAAATTGAAAATGAAAAAGTCGTTATAATCAGAAAAGTAGAGAAACCTTTTTGTACATAAAAACTTCCTGGTTGCTCTTTTAAAACTTGTTAGGTCGGTATATTATTAGTGTTTACGTTATCCAAAATGGTACTCACAAATAGTACAGTTAACAATAAGTCTCATACTGCACTCAACTCAATTCACGTAGGTATATTATTTTGTTATGTTTTCTGTGTAGAACTTAATATTTTCCTGTATTTTAGTTGTGTGATAAATGTACATGTAGAATCTTGACCTGTCACAAGAGATGTATTGCAACCTAAGTGAATAAAGAATTTTGAATTTGAATTTGATCTATAAAGTTGATAATTTTTAAGAAAGTTACGTTTAATAAAAATGTAAAAAATGATTTTTGATTAAAATTTATGTAAACATCTTAAATATTTTTCAATTAACCTTAAGATAATAGGTACTACTTTCGCTGAAACATTTTTAATACGAAAACCTAAAACAAAATTTTCCCAAACAAAGTTTTATTTTAATATAAAAACTTGGCATATTTTTATTAAGCACCCATTCTTTCAGTGGGTAGTCAATTAGCTTGCATTATTGTCCGACGGCGTCTTAATGGAATTCCTTGGCAAATATTCCAGAAAGTTCTCTCACGCGGATGATAATATTAAAATATTGCAAACCGCCTTCATATCCTTGGCATATCGGCTTAACCTAGAAATCTTTTTCACACCACTATTATAAGCTATTATCTAGTTGATACGGTTAAGCAGTTACCGTGTTTCACTGGACGTACAGAAATAATTTATTGTCTGTTGTAAATATATGTTGTGTACGCTAAAATATCTTTGTGATGTATCTTTAGGGCAAAAAGCCGGAGTAGTGCTTTATCAACTTACTCAAAAGCGAACATATCAAGTTTGTTTCTGTGAACTATATATATGATGTGTTCAGAAATACCTTTGAAATAATTTACAATGAAGATTTTAATATTGACCTATTACTGTGATTTTGTCGTGAAAGTGTAACAGACAGACATAGGCTGGTAATAGTATGATTATCAATCCCCCTAGTTATGGTAAATACTTGTCTTATGGATAAGTAGGTGTCCAGATATCTTATTAAGAGTTCTTTCTGAATTTCTTCATGAAACGCAATTTGATATTGTAATAAGGTTTTATTACGTTCTGTTCTATTAGGTTGACTGCCTCATTGTTCTAGTAGTTAACGTATGCGGCTGCCAATTAAGATGTCTCGGGTTTGATTCCCGGGTCGGAACAAATGTTTGTATGATCTGCAAATATTTGTTTCGGAATTAGGGTTTTTCTATGTACAATGTGTATGTATTTACAAAAAAACAAAGTATCTATGTATTTATATCAGTTGTCTAGTACCCATAGTTCAAGCTCTGCTTAGTTTGGGTCTAGATAACGTTGTGTCAGATGTCCAAAATATTTTTATTATTTATTATTCTGACACATCAAATTTAATATCAATATAATTTTATTTTTGTAAATAGGTTTTCACAAACACTTACAATTAATTTTTTAAGCTAGAACAATCGTTTATTTTCTCAAACTAGCCTTGATAAGAAGCGCTGAAACAAACCTCAGACACCAATCCTCCTGATAAGGTGACTGCCGGTTTAATTACGTTTTCTGAAATGAAATTAGTTTAATTTATGTTGTCTATGAGTATATCTGTGGTTCTTGATGGTCGGATAGGCTAAAAAACAAAAACAAACGAATGCGAAGGTAATGTAGTACCATCTCAAATTTATACTAAAAATATTTCATCGAATCAAAATTTCTTCCTTTCGCGTGTATGGACTTTGATTTCTTATCTTTGCTTATTCACCCAAGTGGCGAGAATTAACATCAGTAGGTGAAAAATAGCTTACAAAACGTTGAAAAGGCTGTTATTATGTAAATTTAATGCTGGCTTCGATTAAGTTATTTGCGTGAATTATACAATTTATGGTTGTAGTAATTCTTCATTTTATTAATGCGGTTTAACCATGATATGGGTGTTTAAAGAATAAAAGCTCGAAATAATATTTCATTGCATTTTTACTGTGATAAGAACCAAATTGTTTACCTATTAGCATTTTATCATGTCTTGCTTTTTGTTCAGATGGTGCGAGTATTTTCTTTTTGTTAGTTAAGAAAGACAAAGAAAATTGATTTAACGTGAATGATACAACAATAGACAGTAGACAGTACAACACATTCCATTGAAACATAAATCAATTAAATGTTTCGAAGTATTTATGTGAATAAGCTGAGGAATAGTTACTTAAATAACGGCTTTGTAATTAATTAGGTACATGATTGCTTAAACATTTAGTATTTATTGATATGTTTCCGATATAAAATATATTTTCTTTTATAAAACACATGGCGTAATTGAATTAAAAAGGATAAATGAATAATATTTGTAATAAAATACACGTAAATGGATTTTTATAAGTAGAGTTGATCTCCGTGGAGTCGGTTATATGAACAATTTAGTACGCATTTTATAATTCCACTTGCCATTGTATATGACTACTGAACCCATTCTATGCGTGGCCTGACATGCACTTGGCCGCTTTTTTTAACATCCTTTGACGACAAACACATATACCTATATTCTTCTAAACTTGGTGAATAAAAATTTTTGTACGAAGTTTACCTAGCATGCATATTTTACAATTTAGGCTCTTATAACTCCTGAACTAACGAAGTTATTTAATTTTCCATTTTCCCTTAAAGTTTATTACATGAAACAACAACATGATTTTTTCAGATATTTCTAGCCAGACATTTAGTTCTTGGGGAAGGACGCAAAGTTGAAATACTCTCATACAGATGTTGAACTCAAAAATCGTTTTAGCAACCTCTCAATATTTTTAAAACACCTAATGATACTCCACACGATGAGGTAGACGCAAGAAAAAAGGAGGTACCTCAAATTAATATAATTTTCATGATTTTATTTTACCACTTTGTCGACGTGATAAAAACACATATCTATCGATGAAACTGCTGATAGATATGTGTTTTTATCACGTCGACTTAGTGCTAGATATAGCACTAATGATTTGGACGTCAAGGCTGGACGAACGGACATGACGAAAATATAAAGGTTTCGAATCATGAACTACGGAACTCTAAAGAAAAGATGACTAGGTAATACATATATTTAAGATTTATTTAAAAAATGTCACCTTGATAAAATTTCTTAACATCGATACAGGATAGAAATGTTACATAGAACTTGGAAACTTGGATGAATCGATTTTCAAAAGGTTCCATTACCATTTCCAATTCGATTTATTATGCACCTACAGCTGTGAATAACAGATTTGTTACACCAACACTTGTAAAGTCACGTCTAATGTAGGTACATAAAAGTGGATTTGTAGCGACGTGTCTACATACATACTTTATGTAAGAAAAATTGTGCCGTCTTTCAGTCACACTATTAGTCTATTTTGGAATACATAGAGAATATGAAGCTGCATTTTTATTTTTTTATTAAAAATATTGTGATGCAATGCAATGCAATGTCAAAACTAAAAATGCAATGACAAAACTTAGAAACATCATAGGTAATCTAATAAAGTCCTTATGAACACGTGCAACCCCAATCATTATCCCTACTTTTTAATATTATAAATGCAAAAGTAACTCTGTCTGCCTGTCTGTTACGTTTTCACGCCTAAACTGCTAAATCGATTTTGATGAAATTTGGTACATAGATAGTCTAGAGTCTGAGGAAGGACATAGGCGGAGCCGCGGGTGAAAGTTAGTAAAATATAAAAACACGTACATTTTACATTATTTACTGGCCTCTTTTTCATGTGCACGCTATTTGGTTCTCGCGGCAAAAAGTCTATTTTACTCACTAACATTTTAACTGTCCCTTAATTATTATCAGACTATCGCTGTCTGGTTCTAGACCTATGCCTCTCTAATTATACGCTACTTGGTTCGATCCTTGATTTTTCGCATCCAGCACCTGTCATCTTGTGTTGCTCTATTTTTTAGAGATTATTTACTTCTGATTGTTGCTTTATGAGGGTTACGTAGTTTACGCCTCGGAACCTGGTAGTTTCGTCATGTCCGACGTGGAAATCTTCACTGTTATATTATGGGTGACTACGGAACCCTATTTTATATATAGTATGACACGCATTTTATTAATTATAATCTCGAAGTTCATAGTTCAAGCTTTAGCTTTAAATTATAATAATACATAACGATATACTTACAATACATATCCAAATCAATTTAAGCCTGTTGCCGACATAATTTTTAGTTTTTTTTTATTGGAGTTCAAAATTATATTTTTTCGGACATCTTACACACAATGCCATCTAGTCCCAAACTAAGCAGAGCTTGTATTATGGGTACTAAACTACTGATATAAATACATAAAGATAGTTTTTTTTGTAAATACATACATATGTATAGAAAAACACCCAGACTCCGAAATAAATATTTGTGGATTACAAAAATATTTGGTCTGACACGGGAATCGAACCCGAGACCTCTTGATTAGCAGCCGCATACGCAAACCACTAGACCAACAAGGCAGTCAACTATCAATAATATGTTATACAAACAACAATATTGACTTAGTATTAACATTTGGAATGTTTGTAGAAGAATTATAAATTCGACATACATTTTAGGATGTTGACATTCTCTAGAGAGAGCATTCAAAATTTCAGTAACACTTGAAAGACCTCTTAATATATTTGTTTTCTAAGGGGTTAAATTAGTTAAATTAAGGGTTAATTCGTTCAAACATTGTGTGAAATTGCCTTCATTATATATCTACGTCTACAGTGTTTTTCAAGTTACACACTTTACAAGTTTAATTATTTGTTACGTGTTTAAAATTTATTTCAATCACAAGCAATTTCATTAAATAATTTTCATTTAATAATTTCTACTTACTATACTCATGTTCATTTATTTCGGGTCATATTTGTTTTAACGCGACTTCGTTTTATTTCCATCTATTTAATCATGACTAGGAATTGAGTGGAGAAAACGAGTACTAACTCTGTCTCGAGTACCTCCCAACAACATGGCCCTTTGCGTTCGACTGGTTAAGTGCTTTAAATACTACTATTTATTTGTGTTCTACACTTTCGGCAGATTTCATTAAACTATGTCTAGTTAAAACTTTAGATAAGTTAATAAATTCAGTCCGAATTAACCTTAAAGATATTGTATTATTATACAGGCGAGGTGGAGTAGTGACTTGCGCAGAATGGCTGGCAGAAGCTGGATGCGAGAAGCCCAAAATCGATCAGAGTGGTGTGCAATAGGAGAGGCCTATGTCCAACAGTGAATTGCGATATGCCAATGATGATCATGATGATAATATGCACAATTAATGTTATTACAATCACATTGAAAAAGAATATGACCATTTCCCATTACGATTAGTTTTAACTACAGGTAGGTTGAGAACAACAGTTAGTCATTATTGGAAATGGTATTTTACCCATCACAATTGAACAGTAAGTTGTCGGAGTATAATATTTTGTAACTATTTGGTCAGTGTATAAAATTCTGTAAAAATATATCACTACTATAGTCCTCAATTATAGGTAGTGACCAATTATTTTTAGCACGATCTCTTCTTCTCTATTTATTTAGTGAAATTAAGGGCCGCAGCTGCTCTGCAAGAATGATTTCTACTTAAACCTTTATTACCTTGATAACTAAATGATTGCAATGGCTAAACAGTTGTTACTCAGTCTTTTTATAAAATTGGAACGTTCTGGTAACGACTCTGATGCATATGTTACCATTAATGGGTAGTATCAGACAAATGTATTCGAAGTAAGACTATAAAATATTTTAGCAGAATATTTATTTTCTGATATGATTCTTCAGTTAATTATATAGAATGTTTTGTCATATTTCGTATAATGCAAGAAATCAAAGTATACTCTGTAATCGGACAATTAAATTGTCACCATGCTCCTTGGCCGCATCGATTTCGCATAGGTTTTCCTTATTTTCCTTATTCTAGTATTGGCTAATAATTTGCTTTGACCACGAGACTTAGCGTTGAATGAGGTCATTCCCAAATATTAATTGGTTTACCTTTAACTTTCACGTCTTTAAAATGCAATCAGATTTGTGTCTGAAATGTTCAGGCTCTCCAAAACCAATTACAATACGATCTACTATTTCTCTTATCTATAAACTGACATTGTAAGGAGATCGAATCTCAAATGTTTGCTCTAGCGGTGGTGGTGAAACGTGACGTAAGTGAACATTGCAAATCTGATACGCTTTTTGTGCGAATATTTCGTTGTTATTGCTGCGAGGATAGCTCCGAGCGATAGGAGGGTGCAAAGTGTTGTTTACACAAGCTTTTGAATGATATGTTTTCGTGAATCATAACGACGGTATTGTCGTGTTTCTTCGCTCGTTCTGGGAATACTTTAATCTTATTATACATATTTTTCATCGTTGCTTTTATGTGAACCACATATAATATCTTTCAAACAGCCTTTAAGTGTAGCAGTAACATGTATCTGCAGAATAGTGGTATTTTTTATTTAAAGTAAATGAAAGTTTATGCACTGATCCCAGTGCATTTATTTTATTATATTTTCTTAGGACATGTAACATACAACGACAACTAATTTCAATATAAATAGGGCTTGTAGTATGAAAGCTAGTTTTAGTGCTGATAGAGTATTCATAAACTTTTTTTAAAAAGACATACATATCATTTTAGAAAATAACTCCAAAATAAATATCCGTAAGTTCACAACAAATATTTGCCCCGACCTTGGATTTAAATCCGATACCTCAAGCACAGCACACGCTTACCCAGTGTAAATACCTTATTGCTTTCTACTGATCCAATGTCAAGTCGTAATCTGTTTGGGTAAAATGACTATAAACTTGTGCTGGCTCTTTCAATATTTTTCTTCAAAAACAATGTATTCATTCATCTATTTCATTGAAATAAGAAATAAAAAAACTAGAAAAAAAATTAAGGAATTATTATTTGACAAAATAAGATAGCATAGCAACACTTTAGTGTAACTAAAATTCATACAGCTACTTTAATTTAAAGGTACACTTATAAACCCGTTGTATTCCTGCAGTTTTGTTGCATTTGCATTACGTAAAAAACCGACGTCAATCTAAACGACAATAAACGCCCCAGTTCTCCATTCATTTACTACAGAGAAGTGTTGACGTTTGCGAAACAATAGAAGGACTTGCTCGCGTTCCCATCTCGCTGTACACAATACATCGACACTTATTCTCTACTATATAAGTTAGAAGTCTGTCTATGCGACAATGGACATTGTTGTCTTCGATTTGTTCAGTCGAGAATTGTCGGTGCCGCCAATCGCTTCACTGCGTTATAATTCAATGGCATCCCGCCGTGAAATAATAAAATACAATAACGTGGCTATGTATCTATGGGATTTATTGACTACACACTATTTTGTTGAGAGACCTAAAGATGAAATATGATTATGTTATACCGTGGGCGCTGTTATTTATTAAACTAAAGAGTCAGTGTAGCGATGATGACAATGTTTTATTTTTATATTTTTATAAAGTTGAATAATAATAAAATACGCTCTATAGATATTTGACTTTTTTAGGTAAAGGTAAATATTGGATTTGTTTTGTCTTGGCATGCAGCTACTAGTGAAATGTACGAACTGTCTATCTATTTCTAAAAGTACAACATTTGTGTATTTTTCATATATTTTTTTCTACAACAATAAATATGTAGCTCTAATAATATAGTTCTGTACTCTACCATGTTATTCATCATATTCAATATCATAACTATTATTCACATAATCTCTTTTTCCATATTTCTAAAGCTTTTCAGGATTAGTGAGTACAATTGGATGAGAATTTGGAAAAAAATATATGAAAACGCTTGCGCTGTATAACATTTGTTCGGTAATGCTGTTGTCAGGTGCAACCAGGACGCCAGCGACCCGCGAGATTGCATCCTCAATAGGCTTATATCGATGATAATGTAGATATCATCGAAATAGCGTGTGTGAGACATAAGCTTATGGTCCAAGAGCCCAGAGCGATCAGACATAACTTATTTTCACATGGATGAAACCTTAACTACTCAGTAGCGTCTAGTGTACTTTTAAATACCTGCGTGTTTATGGAACTAGATCTGTGACACCTGGGCAGATATCAGGTGAGAAAGGTAACGAAAAATAAGAGTTATCTAACTTAAATTAGTATGGCTGATCTTTATATATATATTGTAGAATATTATTCTAAACTAGTTTCATAAAGTGTCAGACACTTTTCATGGACCAGAGCTTGTGTCAGACGCTTTAAAGATCGACAAAAAATTAATGAACTTTACTTATTTTTACATGTCTGATTTTTTTATATGTTATTAAAATAACTATTACAAAGTTACATTTCATCAGTCAGACAAATTCGAGTGACCAAACATCCCTTAAACACAAAAATTATTCAGCCGGGAGTGCGATCATCATGCTATTTCAGAGCGAGTGAGACGTCCACAGCAACTTGGATCCCGTTTTTAGGGTTTCATAGCCAAATGGCAAAAAACGGAACCCTTATAGATTCGTCATGTCTGTCTGTCTGTCTGTCTGTCCGTCCGTATGTCACAGCCACTTTTTTCGGAAACCATAAGAGCTATACTTTTGAAACTTGGTAAGTAGATGTAATCTGTGAACCGCATTAAGATTTTCACATAAAAATAGAAAAAAAAACAATACATTTTGGGGGTCCCCATACTTGGAACTGAAACTCAAAAAAAATTTTTTCATCGAACCCATACGTGTATCTATGGATAGGTATTCAAAAATGATGTTGAGGTTTCTTATATAATTTTTTTCTAAATTGAATAGTTTGCGCGAGAGACACATCCAAAGTGGAAAAATGTGTCCCCCCCCCCCCTCTAACTTCTAAAATAAGAGAGTGATAAAACTAAAAAAAAATGTATGTTGTACATTACCATGCAAACTACCAAAGAAAATTGGTTTGAACGAGATCTAGTAAGTAGTTTTTTTTTAATATTTTAATTTTTATTTATTTATTTATTTATTTATTCTAATGACTGCGTCGATGATTGCGATGATTAAGAGATATTTGCTGTAATTAATCGTAGTGATATTTTTGTGGTAGTGGTAATATTTTGTTTATGTCTTTTCTAACTGGTATCTTTTTTACAATAAAATAAAGATATTTCCTTAAAAAATAAAATGGATCCTCATATATTCACCTATCACAAATACATACAATAAATGAATTCACTTTAATATTTAATAATTAACAACTTAATGTTGAAGCCCATGTTATTGAAACAAGAATGCGAAAATCTTAGATTGAAATTAGTAAGTATTTTCATTACATTTATTTTTTTACTCGATGGGTTCGATGAAAAAATTTTTTTGAGTTTCAGTTCCAAGTATGGGGACCCCCAAAATGTATTGTTTTTTTTCTATTTTTATGTAAAAATCTTAATGCGGTTCACAGATTACATCTACTTACCAAGTTTCAAAAGTATAGCTCTTATGGTTTCCGAAAAAAGTGGCTGTGACATACGGACGGACAGACAGACAGACAGACAGACATGACGAATCTATAAGGGTTCCATTTTTTGCCATTTGGCTATGGAACCCTAAAAAACGGGATCCAAGTTGCTGTGGACGTCTCACTCGCTCTGAAATAGCATGATGATCGCACTCCCGGCTGAATAATTTTTGTGTTTAAGGGATGTTTGGTCACTCGAATTTGTCTGACTGATGAAATGTAACTTTGTAATAGTTATTTTAATAACATATTAAAAAATCAGACATGTAAAAATAAGTAAAGTTCATTAATTTTTTGTCGATCTTTAAAGCGTCTGACACAAGCTCTGGTCCATGAAAAGTGTCTGACACTTTATGAAACTAGTTTAGAATAATATTCTACAAAATATATATAAAGATCAGCCATACTAATTTAAGTTAGATAACTCTTATTTTTAGTTACCTTTCTCACCTGATATCTGCCCAGGTGTCACAGATCTAGTTCCACAAACACGCAGGTATTTAAAAGTACACTAGACGCTACTGAGTAGTTAAGGTTTCATCCATGTGAAAATAAGTTATGTCTGATCGCTCTGGGCTCTTACTCTATTATATTAGTTGAATTTACAAATAGTTTTGAGTTACTTTAATTGATGGTTTTATTGATATTTTTAAGATTGCTGCCAAAGTGAGAAAGTGAGAGAGTGTTTGTTGTCCATTCATATCTCGAGTTAATTTAAATTTGTTATATAATACTGTTTTAGTCTATTATTATATAAATCAAAATAAATTAAGTAAAATGATGTATGGACTTGTGTATAGACCGTATGCATTTGACTCTGCTTAACGTAGCGCATTACTACACATTGTCGTAGCTGCTACGCTTAGCTACGTGAAGCAGATTTTACGACATTAAATTTAAGCTACAATGAAAACTTTCAATCGATCAAATTTGTACAAAAAAAAGTAGTAGCTTTGCTACTAAGCACTAGTAAAAAGACAAGGTTAGTTCATTTTAACCTACAAACTCGTAAAGTGATAAAAAATTACCTTGAAGATCTGTAAGTTGATGAAAAGGTTACTACTTAACTACTAATACTCAAAGTTGAGTACTCAACATATACATTTACACTTTATGTAAATGAATAACAACTATAAAGAGAAATCCACATAACATATCGTCCGTATCAACGTAACCATTTCGTAAATTTGTGTACATCAAAAACGACGAACATAGCAGTACCAGCCTCATCCCATCAGCAATAATGATGATGAAAATCTGTGCATTTCACATGAGAATATAATTCCTGTGAATACAAATTGTGTTGGTGTTAATTACTATGTCTGCAGAATGTATTTACTTGCGGAGGTGGTGGCACGTATTCTCAAGACACAGTATTTAAAATATTTTATTATGAAAGTATAGAAATAGGTTATTCTATGCATATAAAAAATGTGGGCTAAAGCTGAACAGATTTGATTAATAATGTTATATTAATTTTATTTTCTCGCGTTCTTCTTCTTTATTAGATTTGCTGGAAGGTGACTGTTTTGTTAGTGCTTGTTTCTTAATACCGTTTTCAGAAAACTATGAGAAGTATTTGAATATGCCATAAATTATTATAGTTAGGCTTTGCATCTTATTCTGGAAATACTCGTACCAGATAAATTATTTTTAATTAAATTTATTGAGCTTTTTAACATTTCTTCGTAATTTAGTAGCTCTGAATTTATAATATTGTTAATTATATCTGCTACTGCCTCTTTCACTACATGTAAAAGCATTATTATCTGTTGTTCACGGTTCAATGCTTACAGCAAACAAGCTCCGAGTTGTGCAACAAATACAACTTTGAGTTAGAGTATACGATAATGTTCATTTAATTAGTTAGGGGTTTTCCGGTTTAGGCTGTTGAAATTATAGTTTGATAGTTCAAGAAAACTAATCAATAGTTGATTTGTAAATATTTTCTTGCTGTAGAAATTTGAAGTGGGAATAGTTAATAAGTATTTTTATCATCCTACTAGAGTATGATAAAATTACTTGTTACTATTCTCAAACCTATCAAATATAAAAAAGATTTAGAAGAAGATCGAACCGTATCGAAGGAATGCAACATCACATACATCATGTCTAATTTTCTTATTTTACTTTCTTTTAGGTATTTTATTAATTTTTTAATATGAAGCGAAAAAAAACATGTAAAGCATTTTCAATCAGACGATCTTTATGATTCATCATTCCTTATTCTGATCGATTTTTAATTATAATAATAAAAATACATCTAGACATTTTTTGAGGTGTGTCTTGGTGTATGTATAAGATCTGTGTCTAACAGTGGACTGCAATGAGCTAATGATGATGATAATGTCTGGATATTTTTTTGACTGCCTTGTTGGTCTAGTGGTTAGCGTATGCGGCTGCTGATCAAGAGGTCTCGGGTTCGATTCCCGGGTCGGACCAAATATTATTTGTGTGATTCACAAATATTTGTTTCGGAGTTTGAGTGTTTTCTATGTATAATATGTATGTATTTACATAAAAAAAATTGTTTATGTATTTATATCAATTGTCTAACCCATAATACACGCTCTGGACTTTATTTTCTATTTATTTCGATGACACATAAAGTCATGAATAGTCATCGTATCTCTCTTATCTTCGCAATAACATGATAAAAATAATCTCTCTTATTTCTGCTAGTTTTATCTAAATAGATCTCACATAATAGGTCTAGACATTTAGTCTGTTAGAAGTTCAATCGGTCTGCGTCAGAGCTCTTTGAAATCTTACTAACCTATATCTTAGGATTAAAAGGTTTTCATGAACATCTATGGTTATTGTTATCGAAAACTGATACTCAGGTAAAACCAGTTGAACTAAATAATCTTTGGTATAATAAAGATTAGAAATATGATTTCAAGAATATAAGATAAAACCAGTTCAACATTCCATGAAAAAGTTATTTGAATATAATGGTTTTTATACTCTAGTCGCATTACACAAATAAACCCGGTTAAGGCAACGGCATAAAGTAATAGTTTCTTAGTGAATAGTTTACCGTCCTGTGTTCCTGCTAGATTTTATTTTTCGTTTGACAGTCATGGTTATGTTTGAAATGTTTCCTATTCTAAGTACATTAAAATTTGCAATGTAAGTTTTTTGAGGTATTTGTCTCGGTTGTATAAAATATATTTCTCTATTTATTAAATATAAAGCAAGCAAAATCATGTCTCTGTATTTTTTCTAATAGTTTAACTATTTATATTTTACGAGCCCCACAATTTTTTTGGTTAAAAGATTAACATAACACTATATTGTCTCTGGTAGTAGGATCGCCATAAATAAAGCTTTATCTGTATCATAATACGCGGAATGGGTGCGTGGTGGCTCTCTTCGGTCTAGTTGGTACATTAGCGGTAAGACCCCAATAATTTATGAGTACAAACATTTACCGGTTAGTGGTAATTTTTGACCGTGACTACGTACTATGTTTTTGTTTGAAAGTTTACCTTCAAGAAGATAGTGAATCATGAAATTTATGGGAGGCAAACTTAGTATACATATATCAACAGACATAATAAAAGGTACGATGAAGATTTCGGAGATGAACTAATAAAGGACTCTTTATGAAATAAACGTTCAATTAACGGAACTCAAAGCATGAGTTATATTGCTTTTTGCCTGTGTGGTTGTTCGCTAACCTTAGAAATGACTTAACCGATTTCAAAGCAGTTCTTTTATATATTTTGGTAGGTTAAAATGATTGTTTTATATTAATTGGTTAACAAATTAAAAAGCTTTATCAGTTTAAAGAATTACTGACATAACCGACAGTACGCGGGCGGATTCTCAGCCAAAAGTATATACTTGCGACCCTTGACTTTCAATAATTCAGAAAGTGTGCCGGTTACTTATATTCAAGTAAGCCATTTGCTCTGATATAACTCTGATATAACATATAACATATTGAGAATGCTACTCTATGTCGATGAGTATTAAGAAATTGGTTTAGAAACGGAGTTATAGCGAAGACTCTGTGTGTCTTCTATATATAGTAAGAACAGTTGTTATTAATTTACAACCATAACAGGACCTCAGGTGGAAGCGTAACTGTCCAGAACCAATAAAACCGTCAAACTTAGGATGATTTACACTTGTTTCTGTGATTGAGCCGTTTGCGTATTGGAAAAGAATTAATGTTATCATGAAACTTTGAGACTTTACAGTAATAATTTTTGATACATTAGATAAAACGAATAACTACTTAAGTAAGTAAAACTTATCATACGTGAGCAATGAAGATCTCTGAAAGTTATCAAAACCAACTATTTTAGTAAAGATTGTAATCAGAACTTTTGTAAGCTAATAACTTAGCAAAGCCCATTTAGTACTATTCATATAAGTTTGGCTCGTGTCGTCGCCACAAATTCTCATTACTAACATGTCCGACTTGCAGGAACTTCACACAAAATTGACCTCGGAGTAATTGAGGCTTGGACCTAACCCTTTCACAGGCAAATCTTCAAAGTATGTCCTGGTAAATGTGCCAGCCGCAATCGGAAGGTTCAGAAATTATGATACGATTTCCTTCAGAACCATTGGGTAGAAGTGTTTTCGATTCACTCTTTTATGTAGTAGCATTATCTTTTTCCGCGTAGATTGTCGTGACAAAAAGTAGCTAAAGTTCAGTTTGTGTTTACTTACATTCGTATATTAAATCCAGTGATTAGTAAAGTAAATCCAGTATTCACTGGATTTACCTTACTAATCAGAAAATAATCTACACTCATATTGATTTCAATACTAAAATATGCATTGCTGTATAATGTATAAATATCATGCAAATTAAGCTCCAACTATTGTGCAGTACGTGATTTAAATCTTTTTTTTAAGTGTACATTCAATACAAATACCTTCTCGTTGAGAGTTTATTGTTTCTAAATAAGATGGGTAGTTTAATGTTCTTTGGGTAATTATATAAGTCAATTCAATCATCATGAAGTGTCCTGCTAAGTCTTGTAATATTATTAGTATTAAATTTGGAACTGAATTTATTAATATTTAAGCCTACCAAAATGGTTCTACTGTATCGGATACTAAACATGAGAAGAAATCGAGAAGAGACAAGATCGAGAAGAGTAGGGATCACTATCTTCATCCTAAGAAATGTTTTCAAATTTTTTTTGTATGTACCGCCCCTGTCAAGCTGGCTCGTATTGAAATATTACATTGCTCAAAACAAATAAACTGCAGCATTTGTTGCAATGAAAACTAAGCTACCAATTTAAATAAGTACTACTTCTTGAACCCATTAATAACAACATAGAAAGTATGATGCCATATTTCATAATAACCTAGATATTTAGTAGACTGCAATTGAGTATTTGTGAGTCAGGAATTAACAGATGTAACCTTATATAAACACACACAATTTGCTTAGGCACCGTGCTTTTACTGTTCAACATCAGAAGAGTAAAACCTATTTTTTCGCTTACCACGCTTTCACACTCCGCTTAATGGATCCTTATCCACTTAATGAAGGATAACTAAATCTGCATTCATGTTGTGTTTCAACTAAAAGAGGACAAAGGTCTTGAAAGCTATTTAAATTAATTTATACAATTCGTTTTGCTCCAGAAAACTGGGAAAAGCTAATTTATAAATCGTATTTTCGAAGCCTTTTGTTTTAGTATTATTTTAATTAGCCTTCAAGTAGTAGCTAGTATAGTGATCCATCGTTTAACATAATTCTTTTTTTTGTGACTCTATTCTGCTTGATGAAAAGCATGCGTAGAATCTAATAGCAGTATATACTATACTCATTGCAAATGCAGAAAATGGCGACCCACACTATGCGGCCTATACATTCTTCACTAGGCATCATTAGACCCCCTATCTTGCTCCCACCAATGAAATACACCAATATGAATTTTAAGTTGATCTTTAGTGAGAGTTTAGTACCGCCGCGATCGAGCCAGTTGATTCGTGCGTGTTGTGAAAATCAGCGTGGTTCTACTACCTTGAATCACGCAATTACGATCACACAAGACGAAGACACACGACCGAACACGCACAGCTGATCGATGATAATATTGTAAAAAAATATAGCCTAATTGTATACCATAACTATATTAAATAAATGATCTGTTTATACTTTTTTTTTGCAATAAAGTAGGACTGGATATTCTGTTAACTTTATTATCTTGTGACTTTTCAGTGAATCTGACAGAAAAGTATCGTACAATTATTAAAGATTAGTGTAGACAGATCTTAAATTGTTTACGTCAAAAAATTCACGTAGGTAACTGAAGTTAAGATTATGACGGGGCTTTAAATTAACTTTGTTGTCACTATTTACATAATTTTTTTTTTTTCATGAAAGTCCAAAATGTGACATCCATATATTATCACATACTAGCTTTGGCTGGCTCCGCCCGCGTCTATGTCGTATATCTCGATAAAAAGTACTACTAAGCCTATGTTCTTTTTGAAGCCTAAGACTATATGGGTACAAAATTTTATTTAAATCGGTACAATGGTTTTTGAGTTCATCGCTAACAGACAGACAGACGCGGCGAAAGACTTTATTATATAATATGTGGTGATGATTCGAAAGTAAATCGGTCTTTTCTGTTCAGATTTGTCTCCTGATCTACTGCACCGATTACCATGAAATTTTGCATGAATATACTATGATTCTTGGGGAATTATATAGGCTGTTTATTGCAGTGATAGCTGACAAAAACGCGGTGTAGTCATTGACAAAAGCAAGTACTTTATATTTGTTACTGTTTGAATTATTAAAGCCTTACTAGAAAATATGCTGTGTTATAGGATACAATAAATATGAAGCAAGTAAATCGTAATACAAGAATAACTGGTATAAATGGAAGCTATACATCGCTTCCAGACCATCTAAATCAGAATATATATAGGTACATTACTCATAATAATGCTACCATGTTCTCTTAAACACAGAAAAATAAGACTTTGCGAGGACTTTAGCCGAGTGAGTGAGGTTACCTCAGTTCATTCGATTTTCTAGGGAGGGGGGGGACTATAGGACTTATATTCAATGTGTTCAAAACTACAAAGTTCATACCATTAACCAACCTTATAAATAGTCAAGTAATAATCGATAATGAAGTAAAATAAGATAGTTATAACCGTCCAAATTTGACTACCCGGTCTTTCTTGTTATTTTCCTTGTTGACTCTCATAAACAACAATCTCTTAGGCCTCATTCGCACGAGAGTTTTTTTAACGGACGTTAAAAAAGCGTTCAAATACAACAAATGCATTCCCAAGTATATGTTCACATGACAGCGTTTTTAAAACACGACGCTTTTTTATCGAGCGGTGTTGCATTTTCAATTTTGGGCGTTGGACATAGACCAAAATATTATGCAACTTCATACTTGAACGTTTTTTTAACGTCCGTTAAAAAAACTCTGTGTGATTGAGGCCTTACAACCCAATTTTATTTAAACTTAACACTGGCCGTTTTCTTATAAAACCAAAAAGAAAAAAAGAAGAGATCTGGCACAAAGTGGTTAAAAACACAGTTTTTTTACAGTACAACATAAAAGCAGAAGTACCATCGCTTTTGCGATTCTAGAATCAATGTTAGGGTAGCCCGTCGTAAAAGTTAATCGTAGTCTTCCAATGTCTATAACCCATTGGCTATAGAATAAATCAAGGCATGTGAACAGTTAGAAGTAAAATTCAAAAGTGCGTTAACAAGGAGTTTTTTTTTATCTCAAACCATTGGTTATTCGCACCAGCTAGATAGTACATTTTATATTTTTGTTTACTTTTTTTTATTTAGCCCCTGTAATGTTTTGTCTACCATTTCTGTATTATAATGTTATTAAATATTTATTGTACATCACTATACTTAAACTGTAAAATAACTGCCTTGTTGGTTTTGTGGATAGCGTATGCGGCTGCTAATTAAGATGCCCCAGTTTGGACCAAATGTTTGTATGATCTGCAAATATTAGTTACGGAGTTTTGTTGTTTTCTATGTATAATAAGTATGTATTTACAAAAACAAAGTATTTATGTAGTTATATCAGTTGTCGCTTACCCATAGCACAAGCTCTGCTTAGTTTGGAACTAGATTATGCAGTGTGTCAAATGTCCACATGTCCAAAAGAGAAGTATGATTCACAGTAACTGGCAAATGTATTCTTTTTAATCAAATAACAGCAACTGTATTTGCGGAACAAATATTTTTCTTATTTTTTTTCTTGTTTTTTTTTTGTTAAAGACAACTCCCGTATTAGGAATATAAATTCCTGTGTCGCGGGGACTTTACAAACATACATAAAACGGACACAAAGAACACCCAGACTCAGAACAACAAATTGTGAATTACACAAAGTGTTGTCCTACGTGGGACTTGAACCCACGACACTTGGCGTAGTAGGAAGCGGCGTGGCAACCACTTAAGCCACTAGGCCAACCGTGCAGTCTGTATAACAAAGTGACGATAAATCCCGATTGTATCACTTATAATAACAAACAACGTAAATGTTATAATTAATTTACAACGGATTTGTGGTTGTCATGAATTTGAATTGTAAAACGATGCTTCAATAAAAATAAGTACAAAAATTCTGAATATTCAGTATCTTTATTGGTGAAATAAATATTCTAAATAGTTTTGAAATCGTCCTCTGTAATGAGATTCCATCGTGTACTTATAAATTGGATACAGGTAAAAGGTCAAATTGGTTTTCCGGGACATCGAACATTCTTCAACGAAAGAATGTAGGTACTTTGCATACCTGTCCAAATATAAAATCGTATTTTTTAGAGAGTATACTATATGTATGTGTAGTGTGCCTCACACTACATATTTATTTGGCTTTCCACGTCGCCAAGTGACGTAAGTTCAAATCCCACGTAGGACAACATTTAGTGTGATCCACAAATTGTGGTCCTGAGTCTGATTGTTCTTTGTGTCCGTTTCATTTATGTTTGTAAAGTCTCCCGTGTATATTATATTCCATAAGTACATATATTTCCAATACGGGAGTCGGATAAAATATCGATATTCATTTAGGCCTTTAAAATGTTTTCCAAAATACTTTTCAATTGTTTATAACCATTTTATTAGTAGCATCAACGAACAGTAATAATGTAATATTCATACCATTAAAATCAAGAAATTTTAGTTTTTGTATAAAATAAATAAATTTAATTAATGTTAAAAAGTCAAACCTATTGCCTAGGGTGTACACTGTTCGAAATCAAAAACTGAAGGTAGTCGTTACCGACGCGCTAAGACAGTGCGATATATACCGAACTAATAGCAACTGCGTTGTGAATACTGTGTTGAAAATTAATAATAAATTAACAATTATACTGTTGTATTACGGACAAATATATAGCTGGTGTGTGTGTAGTGACAATAAACATTACAAGACGAACTTTGTGCCTTGTTATTGTGTTCCCGAACTCCTTCGCCCGGCTGAACAACAAAAAGGTACGGTCAGTACACATTACACTACATTGGTGACCCCGAAATTGTGAACACCATGGCGACTCCGGAAAAGGATAATATCCCAGCAAATCCTCAAGAACCGTCTCCATCGGCTCTCTTCAAAGTGGGTGTGAGAATACCCCCTTTCTGGCCAGAAGAGCCTCAAGTTTGGTTCGCGCAGGTTGAAGGACACTTCGCCTTATCAGGAATCACAGCAGACTTAACAAAATTTTATTACGTAATAGCACAACTTGACAACCAGTACGCTGTTGAAGTCAAGGACATTATTACTTCGCCACCCGCTACTGACAAATATGAAACTCTCAAAGCGGAGTTAATTAAACGTCTATCGGCATCGGCGGAACAGCGAGTACAGCAGCTGCTCGTTCATGAAGAACTGGGAGATAGAAAACCGTCTGCATTCCTCCGTCATCTTCGCTCCCTGGCTGGACCCAAGGTACCCGATGACTTTCTTCGTACTCTGTGGGCAGGCAGATTACCACACAATCTGCAAACAGTGATTGCAACTCAACCGAAAACAACGCCCCTACAAAGCCTCGGTGATTTAGCCGATAGTGTGTACGACCTAGTACCGAACGTACCCCGCACCACACAAGTTGCATCATTAAAAAACAACACAAATAATGATGCCATGACGGAGATGGCTAAACAAGTAGCGGAGCTCACCAAGCAAGTTGCGTCACTCCAAGCACAGCTATCGCACTCTCGCTCGCACTCCAGGTCCCGCAGTGGTAACCAGTATAGGTCTCGTTCAAATTCGAGAAACAGAGGTATATGCCGTTATCATGCAAGGTTCGGCAACAGAGCTTACCGCTGTTTGGCTCCCTGCAGCTTCCAGCCGTCACACTCACCTGCGGGAAACGCCAGCGGCAGCCGACAGTAGCGGCTAACGACTGCCCCTCACACACTGGCCGCGTCTTCGTCACCGACAAAAATACAAAGGTACAGTTTCTTGTCGACACAGGATCTGACTTATGTGTCTTTCCAAAATCAGCGATCCCGGAGCGTCGTACGATAACGAAGTATGAACTATTTGCCGCCAATAACACCGTCATACATACATATGGTTACATAGATCTCTGTCTCAACCTCGGTCTGCGACGGGATTTCCGTTGGAGATTCATCGTGGCCGACGTATTAAAACCCATCATAGGTGTTGACTTCCTCAGTCACTACAACCTGATCGTGGACTGCCGTCATCATCTCCTCATCGACGGGCTCACCTCACTCTCCGTCCAGGTGCCACACTACAGAGCATCAGCTCCTCCGGAATCTGTGACTGTGAAAGCGGTTACAGGAGATTCACCTTACCATACTCTCTTGCGCCGGTTTCCGGAAATCACGAGGCCAGCAGGAGCTCCTAGGGAGATAAAAAATAAGACGCTGCATCACATCCGTACAACACCTGGACCTCCAATAACAGCACGTCCTCGTCGTCTAGCTCCAGATAGACTGCAGGTGGCTAGAAAAGAATTTGAAGAGATGCTTACCAATGGCACTGCACGTCGTTCACAGAGTTGCTGGGCGTCTCCACTTCACCTGTGTAAGAAAAAAGACGACGGTTGGCGTCCATGTGGTGATTATCGTGCCCTGAATGCCAGAACCATACCGGATAAATATCCTATTAGGCACATTCACGATTTCGCTTACCAGCTTTCTGGTGCCCTCGTCAAAGCCTATAACCAGATCGCCGTCGCTGAAGAGGATATCCCGAAAACAGCCATCACTACTCCATTTGGGCTTTTCGAGTTCCCATTCATGACCTTTGGGTTGAGGAATGCGGCTCAAACGTTCCAGCGCTTTATAGACGAAGTATTACAAGGCCTCGATTATACTTTCGGATACATTGATGATATATTAATATTCTCCAAAACACACCGGGAACACCTGGAACACCTGGAAACCGTATTTAGCCGTCTTAAGCAATTTGGCGTGCTGATAAATACTTCCAAATGTGTCTGGGGAACTGCTGACATCACATTCCTCGGATACCACGTATCTCCGAGCGGTGTTCGACCTCTTGACGATAAGGTGAAAGCCATTCAAGAGTTCCCCGTACCAAGAACAGCCAAAGAGCTTCGGCGTTTTCTAGGAATGACAAACTATTACAGACGTTTTGTCCCAAACGCCGCAGCAATTCAGGGTCCACTCAACACCGCACTGTCAGGCCCTAATATGAAAGGTTCGACACCCATAAACATGACTCCAGAGCTACTACGCGCTTTCGAAGACTGTAAACGAAGCCTAACACAAGCAGCGCTCCTGGCTCATATTGATTGTCGTGCTGAGCTAGCCATCTTTACCGACGCCTCAGATGTGGCTATTGGCGCCGTCCTACAACAAAAGTCTGATGATGGAGACTGGCAGCCGCTTGGATTTTTCTCTCGAAAATTAACAGACCCTCAGAAAAACTATAGCGCATACGACAGAGAGATGCTGGCCATTTATGAAGGTATTAAATACTTTCGCTATATGGTTGAAGCGCGAACATTCTCAGTGTTCACCGACCATAAGCCCATAACGTTTGCCTTCACTACCAAACGCGTCAACTGTTCACCTAGACAGCTGCGATACCTAAACTAGACCTAATATATATATAATATATATATATATATATATATATATAACTAGACCTAAAATAAACTAGACCGCCTTCTTAATAACTGCATTCGGTTCATTTTTAATCTTCGCAAGTATGACCACGTGTCTGCTTTACGTTCCCAACTGAAATGGTTACCCATTCGCCTGCGCCGCAACCAGCGTGCTCTGACCTGTTTATTTTCGATTCTCACCTCCCTATCCTCACCTACCTACCTTGCTCCCTACTTCCGTTTGTTGTCCTCTAATCACAACAGAAATCTTCGATCAGAAAGTAATCTGCTTCTCTCATGTGTCTCCCACAGTTCTGACTTCGTGAACTCTTCGTTCTTTGTCCAAGCAGTTCTACTCTGGAATGCGCTCCCTCTTGAAATCAGGATGTCCACTAACCGTTTCGTATTTAAAAAGAAGGTACATGAACTTCTTCTCAACGATATGGTAGTGTCGTCGTAACGAGAATACACCAACAAGTTTTCTTATATTCATAGTGTAAATATGTATCTATAATATGTAAATATATTTAATATGTATGTATATATGTATATGTGTGTATGTATATATATATATGTATGTATGTATGTGTATATATATGTATATGTGTGTGTATGTGTATATGTGTGTATATATGTATTCATAATATGTATCATATTTGTTTAGAAATAAACATACTTTATCTTTTATTTAATAAGGATATTTTATATGTCGAATTAAGTAACCTATGCGCGCCTACCTCACAATATTTCTCCACCACCCAAAGGTCGACTGGTAGAGAATGCCCTGGGCATTAAGTCCGCCGATGTACAAATGTGCATAAAGTTATAAAATAAAATAAATACCTTCACTACATCTCACAATTTACGACAGACATCCGTCACGTTTCAGGAAAGGACAATATAGTAGCGGATAGCCTTTCACGCGTGGAATCAATCACGAACATCGTTGATTACAAGGAACTCGCAAAAGATCAGGATGCAGATCCAGAATTGCAAGCCCTCCTCAGCAACGGTTCTTCCCTGAAGCTACAAAAGGTGACCACTCCAGAGGCAACTCTCTACTGTGACGTTTCCAGGTATAAACCACGTCCTTACGTCACACCAGCTTTCAGGAAACCCATATTCCTCAGTCTCCACAAACTGAGTCACCCTGGTCAATCAGCTTCAGCCATGTTAGTTGCTCAACGTTTCGTCTGGCCTGGCGTACGCAAAGACTGCAGAGCCTGGGCCAAGGAATGTTCGGAATGCCAACGGAACAAGATAACTCGCCATACCCGTGCTCCGCTGGCTATATTTCCAGTCCCTTCACAACGCTTCTCCCACGTACACCTAGATATAATTGGTCCACTACCAATATCGTGTGGATACAGGTACTGTCTCACAGCCATTGACCGCTTTACTCGCTGGCCTGAGGCATACCCAATAACGGACATCACGGCGGAAACCTGTGCCCGCGCTTTCATGTCGGGTTGGTTGGCTCGCTTCGGTTGCCCCCTCAACATTACCACAGATCGTGGGAGGCAATTCGAGTCACAGCTGTTCCGGTCCATGGCAAGTTTCATCGGCGCTAAACATTGTCCTACCACTGCTTACCATCCAGCCGCCAACGGACTTGTGGAGAGAATGCACCGGCAATTGAAGGCAGCAATCATGTGCCACAACCACTCGAACTGGTCAGAGATCCTTCCCTTAGTACTCTTGGGTATAAGAAGTGCATGGAAAGAGGACACCAAAGCTTCAGCGGCAGAACTGGTATACGGAGAACCGCTGCGCTTACCAGGAGAATTTTTCGTGTCGCCTCGTCATGACCTACCAATAGACCTCACAGACTTCGCCAGTCGTCTTCGCAATCACGTTAGCAGATTGTCGCCAGTACAGACGAGTACTCACAATAAGAGCAGGACTTTCTACTTACCCAAGGACATATTTACATCTGACTACATTGTTCTTGCGGGTGGGCCCTGTACGAGGATCACTCGAATCACCATACTGCGGACCCTACAAAGTCCTCGAAAAAGGTCCGAAAACATTTAAATTAGATGTTCAAGGAAAAGAGGTGACTGTGACGATCGACCGAATTAAACCAGCACACATGACCAGAAATGACGACAGCATCACCCTCAGAGACACTACCACACCTAGTCCTGATACGAAAGAACCCCCAATAACAACTAGAAGCGGGAGAGTAGTTCGCTTCCCTAATTACTATCGACCTTGAAAAGGTCTCGGTGGGGGAGTATTGTAGTGTGCCTCACACTACATATTTATTTGGCTTTCCACGTCGCCAAGTGACGTAAGTTCAAATCCCACGTAGGACAACATTTAGTGTGATCCACAAATTGTGGTCCTGAGTCTGATTGTTCTTTGTGTCCGTTTCATTTATGTTTGTAAAGTCTCCCGTGTATATTATATTCCATAAGTACATATATTTCCAATACGGGAGTCGGATAAAATATCGATATTCATTTAGGCCTTTAAAATGTTTTCCAAAATACTTTTCAATTGTTTATAACCATTTTATTAGTAGCATCAACGAACAGTAATAATGTAATATTCATACCATTAAAATCAAGAAATTTTAGTTTTTGTATAAAATAAATAAATTTAATTAATGTTAAAAAGTCAAACCTATTGCCTAGGGTGTACACTGTTCGAAATCAAAAACTGAAGGTAGTCGTTACCGACGCGCTAAGACAGTGCGATATATACCGAACTAATAGCAACTGCGTTGTGAATACTGTGTTGAAAATTAATAATAAATTAACAATTATACTGTTGTATTACGGACAAATATATAGCTGGTGTGTGTGTAGTGACAATAAACATTACAAGACGAACTTTGTGCCTTGTTATTGTGTTCCCGAACTCCTTCGCCCGGCTGAACAACAAAAAGGTACGGTCAGTACACATTACACTACATTGGTGACCCCGAAATTGTGAACACCATGGCGACTCCGGAAAAGGATAATATCCCAGCAAATCCTCAAGAACCGTCTCCATCGGCTCTCTTCAAAGTGGGTGTGAGAATACCCCCTTTCTGGCCAGAAGAGCCTCAAGTTTGGTTCGCGCAGGTTGAAGGACACTTCGCCTTATCAGGAATCACAGCAGACTTAACAAAATTTTATTACGTAATAGCACAACTTGACAACCAGTACGCTGTTGAAGTCAAGGACATTATTACTTCGCCACCCGCTACTGACAAATATGAAACTCTCAAAGCGGAGTTAATTAAACGTCTATCGGCATCGGCGGAACAGCGAGTACAGCAGCTGCTCGTTCATGAAGAACTGGGAGATAGAAAACCGTCTGCATTCCTCCGTCATCTTCGCTCCCTGGCTGGACCCAAGGTACCCGATGACTTTCTTCGTACTCTGTGGGCAGGCAGATTACCACACAATCTGCAAACAGTGATTGCAACTCAACCGAAAACAACGCCCCTACAAAGCCTCGGTGATTTAGCCGATAGTGTGTACGACCTAGTACCGAACGTACCCCGCACCACACAAGTTGCATCATTAAAAAACAACACAAATAATGATGCCATGACGGAGATGGCTAAACAAGTAGCGGAGCTCACCAAGCAAGTTGCGTCACTCCAAGCACAGCTATCGCACTCTCGCTCGCACTCCAGGTCCCGCCGTGGTAACCAGTATAGGTCTCGTTCAAATTCGAGAAACAGAGGTATATGCCGTTATCATGCAAGGTTCGGCAACAGAGCTTACCGCTGTTTGGCTCCCTGCAGCTTCCAGCCGTCACACTCACCTGCGGGAAACGCCAGCGGCAGCCGACAGTAGCGGCTAACGACTGCCCCTCACACACTGGCCGCGTCTTCGTCACCGACAAAAATACAAAGGTACAGTTTCTTGTCGACACAGGATCTGACTTATGTGTCTTTCCAAAATCAGCGATCCCGGAGCGTCGTACGATAACGAAGTATGAACTATTTGCCGCCAATAACACCGTCATACATACATATGGTTACATAGATCTCTGTCTCAACCTCGGTCTGCGACGGGATTTCCGTTGGAGATTCATCGTGGCCGACGTATTAAAACCCATCATAGGTGTTGACTTCCTCAGTCACTACAACCTGATCGTGGACTGCCGTCATCATCTCCTCATCGACGGGCTCACCTCACTCTCCGTCCAGGTGCCACACTACAGAGCATCAGCTCCTCCGGAATCTGTGACTGTGAAAGCGGTTACAGGAGATTCACCTTACCATACTCTCTTGCGCCGGTTTCCGGAAATCACGAGGCCAGCAGGAGCTCCTAGGGAGATAAAAAATAAGACGCTGCATCACATCCGTACAACACCTGGACCTCCAATAACAGCACGTCCTCGTCGTCTAGCTCCAGATAGACTGCAGGTGGCTAGAAAAGAATTTGAAGAGATGCTTACCAATGGCACTGCACGTCGTTCACAGAGTTGCTGGGCGTCTCCACTTCACCTGTGTAAGAAAAAAGACGACGGTTGGCGTCCATGTGGTGATTATCGTGCCCTGAATGCCAGAACCATACCGGATAAATATCCTATTAGGCACATTCACGATTTCGCTTACCAGCTTTCTGGTGCCCTCGTCAAAGCCTATAACCAGATCGCCGTCGCTGAAGAGGATATCCCGAAAACAGCCATCACTACTCCATTTGGGCTTTTCGAGTTCCCATTCATGACCTTTGGGTTGAGGAATGCGGCTCAAACGTTCCAGCGCTTTATAGACGAAGTATTACAAGGCCTCGATTATACTTTCGGATACATTGATGATATATTAATATTCTCCAAAACACACCGGGAACACCTGGAACACCTGGAAACCGTATTTAGCCGTCTTAAGCAATTTGGCGTGCTGATAAATACTTCCAAATGTGTCTGGGGAACTGCTGACATCACATTCCTCGGATACCACGTATCTCCGAGCGGTGTTCGACCTCTTGACGATAAGGTGAAAGCCATTCAAGAGTTCCCCGTACCAAGAACAGCCAAAGAGCTTCGGCGTTTTCTAGGAATGACAAACTATTACAGACGTTTTGTCCCAAACGCCGCAGCAATTCAGGGTCCACTCAACACCGCACTGTCAGGCCCTAATATGAAAGGTTCGACACCCATAAACATGACTCCAGAGCTACTACGCGCTTTCGAAGACTGTAAACGAAGCCTAACACAAGCAGCGCTCCTGGCTCATATTGATTGTCGTGCTGAGCTAGCCATCTTTACCGACGCCTCAGATGTGGCTATTGGCGCCGTCCTACAACAAAAGTCTGATGATGGAGACTGGCAGCCGCTTGGATTTTTCTCTCGAAAATTAACAGACCCTCAGAAAAACTATAGCGCATACGACAGAGAGATGCTGGCCATTTATGAAGGTATTAAATACTTTCGCTATATGGTTGAAGCGCGAACATTCTCAGTGTTCACCGACCATAAGCCCATAACGTTTGCCTTCACTACCAAACGCGTCAACTGTTCACCTAGACAGCTGCGATACCTTCACTACATCTCACAATTTACGACAGACATCCGTCACGTTTCAGGAAAGGACAATATAGTAGCGGATAGCCTTTCACGCGTGGAATCAATCACGAACATCGTTGATTACAAGGAACTCGCAAAAGATCAGGATGCAGATCCAGAATTGCAAGCCCTCCTCAGCAACGGTTCTTCCCTGAAGCTACAAAAGGTGACCACTCCAGAGGCAACTCTCTACTGTGACGTTTCCAGGTATAAACCACGTCCTTACGTCACACCAGCTTTCAGGAAACCCATATTCCTCAGTCTCCACAAACTGAGTCACCCTGGTCAATCAGCTTCAGCCATGTTAGTTGCTCAACGTTTCGTCTGGCCTGGCGTACGCAAAGACTGCAGAGCCTGGGCCAAGGAATGTTCGGAATGCCAACGGAACAAGATAACTCGCCATACCCGTGCTCCGCTGGCTATATTTCCAGTCCCTTCACAACGCTTCTCCCACGTACACCTAGATATAATTGGTCCACTACCAATATCGTGTGGATACAGGTACTGTCTCACAGCCATTGACCGCTTTACTCGCTGGCCTGAGGCATACCCAATAACGGACATCACGGCGGAAACCTGTGCCCGCGCTTTCATGTCGGGTTGGTTGGCTCGCTTCGGTTGCCCCCTCAACATTACCACAGATCGTGGGAGGCAATTCGAGTCACAGCTGTTCCGGTCCATGGCAAGTTTCATCGGCGCTAAACATTGTCCTACCACTGCTTACCATCCAGCCGCCAACGGACTTGTGGAGAGAATGCACCGGCAATTGAAGGCAGCAATCATGTGCCACAACCACTCGAACTGGTCAGAGATCCTTCCCTTAGTACTCTTGGGTATAAGAAGTGCATGGAAAGAGGACACCAAAGCTTCAGCGGCAGAACTGGTATACGGAGAACCGCTGCGCTTACCAGGAGAATTTTTCGTGTCGCCTCGTCATGACCTACCAATAGACCTCACAGACTTCGCCAGTCGTCTTCGCAATCACGTTAGCAGATTGTCGCCAGTACAGACGAGTACTCACAATAAGAGCAGGACTTTCTACTTACCCAAGGACATATTTACATCTGACTACATTGTTCTTGCGGGTGGGCCCTGTACGAGGATCACTCGAATCACCATACTGCGGACCCTACAAAGTCCTCGAAAAAGGTCCGAAAACATTTAAATTAGATGTTCAAGGAAAAGAGGTGACTGTGACGATCGACCGAATTAAACCAGCACACATGACCAGAAATGACGACAGCATCACCCTCAGAGACACTACCACACCTAGTCCTGATACGAAAGAACCCCCAATAACAACTAGAAGCGGGAGAGTAGTTCGCTTCCCTAATTACTATCGACCTTGAAAAGGTCTCGGTGGGGGAGTATTGTAGTGTGCCTCACACTACATATTTATTTGGCTTTCCACGTCGCCAAGTGACGTAAGTTCAAATCCCACGTAGGACAACATTTAGTGTGATCCACAAATTGTGGTCCTGAGTCTGATTGTTCTTTGTGTCCGTTTCATTTATGTTTGTAAAGTCTCCCGTGTATATTATATTCCATAAGTACATATATTTCCAATACGGGAGTTGGATAAAATATCGATATTCATTTAGGCCTTTAAAATGTTTTCCAAAATACTTTTCAATTGTTTATAACCATTTTATTAGTAGCATCAACGAACAGTAATAATGTAATATTCATAACATTAAAATCAAGAAATTTTAGTTTTTGTATAAAATAAATAAATTTAATTAATGTTAAAAAGTCAAACCTATTGCCTAGGGTGTACACTGTTCGAAATCAAAAACCGAAGGTAGTCGTTACCGACGCGCTAAGACAGTGCGATATATACCGAACTAATAGCAACTGCGTTGTGAATACTGTGTTGAAAATTAATAATAAATTAACAATTATACTGTTGTATTACGGACAAATATATAGCTGGTGTGTGTGTAGTGACAATAAACATTACAAGACGAACTTTGTGCCTTGTTATTGTGTTCCCGAACTCCTTCGCCCGGCTGAACAACAAAAAGGTACGGTCAGTACACATTACACTACATATGAACCCGTCCTCTGAATCTAATGGCTAGACTAGTGACTTGTTAACCCGAGGTGCTATTAATGCGGAATGTCTTAAAAGAAGGTATTGTATTATGGTTGAAAGAAAGTTTCTTAAGGAAGCAACAGGAGTTGAAATAACTCTTTATTAGTAAAACCGAAATATATAATCGTTGGACAATATGTTATACAATGACAGTTATAATGATATACTTTCAATGTCTATATTCTGCCTGTATTGTAGCATATTGTAAATAGCTCTTAACAGCTTATGCAATATATTTAGTATTTCTCACGCTAAATAAATATGGAAACTAAAGCGCGACTCTTGCTAGATGCCTCATTAGTGCGTCATAAGAGGATAAATAAACATCCCAGCTTATACTACCTCTCGGGAGAAACAATTGCACTTCAACATACTGCAGTTTAAAATATAATATGTAGGTAAGTTTAATTTGCAGTGTTTAGTTGTTATTCTTAGGTCCAAAAGTGTTTTTAATTTACTCTTGTACTTGGTAATAGAAGCTTTCTAGCTTAGCTTGCGGCGTTCATAGCCAACCATATTTGGCCAGTGTGGGAACGTATGGCCTTTTCCGTCTGTTGTTATTTTCATCTTTTGGCAAACTATGTAGCATACCATGTACTTTATAGGTATGCTAGTAGTAGTAGGCTAGGCTAGTAGTCGTCAATCTACATAATACCGCTATTGAGGTAAAAATGTCTTTTAAACATCTTAATAAACAAAAATTAAAAATTAAGCCCCAGAATAGTGTTAATTTTTCAAGAGTTCTTGTCTTCCTTACATTAGTTAATTAAGAATTCCACAAAGCACAAAAGAGATATAATTTTTAAAGAATAAAATAATTGCTGAATTATACAATCCAAAATTGGCTCTTTAACTTTTCAGTAATTGCAGCATTTATCATTGACCCAATGAACTCTTCTTTACAAATAAGAAAGGTACGTGACATCGCATAATTTGGGTTAAAGAAACAAAATGTAATTTTATAAGACGACTCGATACTCAACAGTTAATGTATATAAATTATACTATTTTCCCCTACTTTAGTTATTTAGATTGTGGTACTTGTAAATCGAGTTTTCTGCGAGTTTCACATGCGAGTATTATCACTTTGGCAGAATTGGCCAAGTGCAGATGATTAAGATAATATCTGACTGTATGTATTTTGAGTAATTTTTGTTTGTTCTTGTTTCTTTTCCTACCTTTATCAATTTTTTTTTGAGAAATTTATTCATTCGCAAATGTATGCTCACCTCTCATTTCTCACTCTCTCTCTCACTCACTCACTCAAAGTAACTATGATGCATTTATAAAATATATATCCAAATGAGGGGTTCTTGGAATTAAATTAAATTGTACTTTATTCCACTGCTTAATTAACTTAAGTTTCACTTGGCCGGCTTCGCCCAAAGATTGACGACCTTTAATATTGACTTCTTTGATAGTGTAATTTAAGTACAAGTTAGTTTAATTTCAAGAATGTATTTCCATGAAATGCCCACAATTGACATTTGAGAATATAAATCAATGTACTGGAATTATTATATTGGCTCAGACAAAATACTTGTTAGCTGATACAACAAAATAAAGCCGCTTCACTATCATTACAAATGTATTCGTATCGGGGCCGGATGATAGTAATTAAACTCTTCATTAAATATCAATACCTGTTCCGATAAATTATCAGTCATCCATCATGTGGACAACTAATTACTATACGCTTAATTGCCTCATCGTGGTGCGTTACAGATTCTAAACTAATTTTAGTTCAGTAATATAGCTACATAACATAATGTGTTACATAATTCTGGATTTGTGAAGCAATGTAACAGCAAATTCAAGATCCTAATTGGCTGGGTCGACAGGAGTGACCAACAATGAACAGTAGTATGATGTATTTTTTTGTTTATACTGAGGAAGGGGGGAAGAGTGCTACATGGATGGCCGTAGTCACAAACCACCATATAACCTAAAAAAAATCATCATCGGTTTTTAAAGTTATCTGTTGTAAAGTTAACTGTTGTAGTTAAATACACTGTTGGATAGAGACCATTCCTTCGCAAGGAGGTTTTGGCCTACTGATCCACGCTGACCAGACGGATTGATTTAAGGTTTCATTTGAGTTTTCTTCTAATACCAGTATCCTGTTGTTCCACGTAGTTTGTCCCTTAGTCGTCCCTTACGACACCCATTGGATGAGCAGGGGTTACGACACTCTGTATTCTTAATCTGTCACTACACGAATATTAACCAAAAAAGACCATTTCATCTGTTAACAGTAATTTTCTTCAACTGGTTTTAAAAATTCATACTCATCTTTTGGCATTTGTATAGGTAGATCTAAATATACAAATAAAAAAATATATTACCAGTCTAAGTAACCATGAAGTGAAACACAAAGTATGAACCTGATGACAACAATTAAACTTCCAAATGACGAAGACTTGCTTACCCACACTACATAATAGCTACATTTCTACATTCCTACATATTTTGTACTTATGCCTACACACTAATGTTTACACAATCTTTGCCACACTCACTCTCACTAAACATCCACTCCTCTTCTCTCACTAACAATTAAATATAGAATATGTACTGTATTTGTTTCAATATTATAATTTATTTGAAACATTGAAGAGAAGAGAAATATATAGCATCTAATATTAATGTAAAAATATATTCAAGTGGACAATTAAGTATATTTTATTGGCAACATAACTCCAAAACACTTAAACTGCTCTTTGTTCTCTGTCGATTTGTGTTTAGCAATGAGGCCACCCATCGTACATATTTACTAGTAATTTTCTGCTGCAACAATGTACCTAATTGGTTTACAATCCTACTAATATTATAAACGTGAAAGTTTGTGAGTGTGTATGTATGTACTAACCGGATTTGGATGAAACTTTACAGTAATATAGCTTATATATCAGAATAACACATAGGCTACTTTTTACTGCAATAATAGAGATACACGCGGATGGAGCCGCGGACGGAGGCTAGTAAAATATATTTTATTTGATCTGATATTGGTATTTCAAAAAAAATAATTTTAATAGAACATACGCACTCAAATAAATGAACGTCAGAATGTATCTTTGTTTATTACATTTTCTTCGCGTGACACTACATAGATCATCACAAAATTAGGTAAGGAATTTAAAACAAAACACTGAGTATTTTGAATTATTATTGCGCTTGAGACCAGCCGTTGGGATGGTTTTTAATGCATTACATAGCGTCATATGTAAAACTACCTTTACCTACTTAGATAAAAGACCGAAATATAATCATATATATAAATTAACCGTAAACTTCACATATATATTACTTATAGAATATAGATGGATGAGTAATCTTATTCATCAATAACTTTTATACAAACAATGTAACCCTAGCACCCGGCAGTCCCTTCAGAGTCACTTCACAAAGGTTTACACTGTATTATATAAGGTAAACTGTCTCAAAATGAGCACGTACATCGTCGGGTATACCTATTATAGCTTGCAAATTGAAATCTCTGAGCTACTGAGCCTTAGCCGCTCTAATCTCCTAAATAATGGCGTTGGAAACAATAAACTGAGATTTGGGTTGTCATTTTGCTAAAATAACACCTCGCCGCGTCTTCCCATTCCTGTTGTTTGGTATGGTAATAAATTATGATGTGCTGCAGTTAGTTTAATTTCAGTCATTGGAAACAATGTATCAATAAGCTCACCATCTTTATAATTATGTATAAGATTTTGAACTAATTGAAACATGGATAAATATTTTATAATAATAATAATATATCTTTAATGTACACCAGAATAGTAACATAAAACGGTAGCTTATACTATGAGGTACAAGTGGCGGCCTTATCGCCCAAAGCTAAAAATAATTATATATTTTGTCTATTTAAAAACTTTGGGCATCTATCCACATCTCACAAAATATTCTTGTCTATATTATGATAACCTAACTGCTGAAAACCAAACACTAGATATAGATAAATAGTGCAGACATAGAACATAGTCCTCATCCTAATCATATTCTTTTGGATTAGCACTCAGTATTACTAAACACTAAACGAACAGGCCAGTCTTTTTCCTCAGAAAAAAAAAACATTTCAATTATAAAGTAATAAATTATAGGGTGTTAGAAAAAGAAACCCTAAGCTGTAATGTTTGCTTAGCACGTGTAGTGAGCTGTCGTCGTGTCGAACAGGCGGGTAATACGTGTGTTGACATCTCACTTCGTGTTATTATGTTTACTCAATGTCAGGTTAATTGTCAGCTCGTCAATCTATTTAAATACTAATGAACTATATGGTTTAAGCGAAACGCGGCTTGAACCTTCATAAATATTGATGTGACTAAGTGTAAGGTAGGTTTATTAGATTAGTTCATTGACTTAGAGAGATGAACTACTTAGGTTTTAGGTTTGTTTCTTGTATACATTCATATAATAATTTAGTCTGATCAATCCCACTTTAATCCTCAAGTTTGCTGTACGTACTCTCATGACACATGTATGTCAAAATTTTTTTAGCTTCTCGGTATTTTTATTATATTTAGATACCAAGTATTCTATTAAAGTTTTGAATTCAATGAAATCAAATAAAATTTTATAAATATCATTTTTTTGGTATTTGCTTTATACTATAATAAATAACAGATTAATTAACAGCAGCAACAATAAATTTTGTCGCGTCTAAATAGTAATGCCTAAGTAAACTTTAAGCCACAAAACATATCAGATGTAATCATGAGTTCTTGCACAGCAGATGTATATTTCGAGAAACGGCTTAACTGCAACTGGTATATAGAGTTTTTGCTCAATGCAAGTCACTGCTAAAATGAAAATTTTAGCCTTAGCTATATATTAATAGCTTAAACCTACTATGTCCCTATATTGCATATTGCTGCAAAAATTTTGAACATCTGATGGCAGGAAAGAAAATCGAAATCATGATAATATCTAGATTAGGTGCGAAGTTACATGCTTTTATACGCATTTAGTGAAAAGCTATTTCATTTATTTCTATAGATTAAGTTATAAATGTTATAATGCATGATCAAACACACTTGCTTTCTGATGTCTGAATACAAATACCTGAATCATCCTGAGATTTGGCATAGAAATCTTCCACGTGTAACACTGTAGTTATAGGTGACGACAATATCATATTTGTCGAACAAACACACCAATATTTATACTACCATGAATTCCGAAACATCATGTTCAAGCGAAAATGCAAATATTGGAACGCAAGTATTTGAGATCGATGCAAACTACATTCTGATAGTATTTACCTGTTTTAGGTGATGTTTGATCGAGAAAATTTGTTTGGTATACATCGCAGAATGGATTCAATATTTTGTTAATTTAATATGTAACTCTAATTTATCTCATTTGATCTGTTGTTACTCGTATTACAACATTTTATCAAAGAGATATCTTTGCGGAAATTTCAATGTCATCTTCATCTGTTTCTTTATGAAAGGTTAAATAACTGTTGTGTTGGTACATTTTAATTTCAAAGAATGAAACATAAAAAATATGTTTATTAGTCACAATAGAACAAGACATTAAAGGTACATCAACAAACAGAAAATAATAATAAATAAAAAAAAAACAATAAAAAAAAGCATAAAACAAATGTTTAACGAAACAAACAATTGTATAAGGAAAAAAAATACTAACAAGAAACATTTCACAATTCTGATTTGTAATAAATAAATAACCCTACTACAAAACCCACATAATAAAGGTAACAAAAATATGTACATATAAAAAAGTAATAGCTAAAACATTTACGCGGTACACGCCTCTTTGTATACCTACTTAAAGATAACAGATCGCCAGTTTGCGGCCACGATCGCACCTCACCATTCCTATTTCCTGAGTTTTCTTCAACACGCACGCGCTATAGTTATTTATGACTCGACTATAAATAATTCCAACACTTCAAGGAACAATATCTAAAAGGAAAATAATATAGATTTTGAATTGGAAGTAGTTTGTTTATAATATGTGGTTATGATGGTTAGATAGTGTTCGGTTAGATTGACTGCCTCGGTGGCTGCATGTTTGAGCATATGCGACTGCCAAGTATTTGTTCCGACCCGGGAATCGCACCTCAAGTATAGCTACTAGAGGTGCGATTCCTGGGTCGGAACAAATATTTGTTTGATTCGCATGTATATACTAACAAAAAAAAAGTATGTTTATGTATTCATATCAGATGTTTAGTACCCACAATAGAAGCTCTACTTAGTTTGGAACTAAATATGGCGTGGTGTGTAAGATGTCCGAAATATTTATATTTATTATAAATTGTACATTATATTGATACTTCGAGTAATATTTCAATTTTTACGATATAATATTAGCTTTCCATAAAAGTTCTTAATAGTCCAAATCTAGACACAGGCCTTTTTAGAAATGACGTCGTGTCCTACTATACGATGCTGGTGTTTTCCTTTTCGTCGATATTATTTTGCAATACTATGTCGTAAGACTAAAAAATATCTATAACTATAAATGAAAGTATTCCTAATACTGTCTGTCTGTACTAATCATAGTGTCAAATTTAAATAAAAAAATGTATCTTTAGAAAGTGTGATCCACGAATAGTACTCATGGATTTTTTTGGTCAAGTTTTAGTAATATCCCTGTACTATGGTTTTCATATATGCAGTAGGTATATATTTCCATATATGCATCCCAGTATATATTGATCAAAATATATGTAAAAACATGCTTAAAGTTATGCCAATTACACTCAACATGAACAAAACGTAGTTATATAACTTGTTCGAAATTTAAATAGAAAGGTATACCCACCAGTTTATTGTGGGTCTCGGCCGTGTTAACGTTCAGCTGCCATTTCGAAGAATTTTAACCAATTGTAGGAGTGATTGATGACGGTGAAACATGCCGTGGTAAAGTTACTAAAATTTGTTAAATACTTTGCAGGGTTCTACGTATTCTAATCGTAGATAAACACATGATACAATTTGTAAGAGGTGTATTGATTTTTATAAAGTGAAATTTTAATTAACTTATCGACTACTGGATATATAATTGGAAAAACTGCAAATCCCATACTCAAAGGAACTTACTTTTAAATATTTCTGTATATAATTTCTTGGCAGCACGGGATCGGTTGTCTTGGAGAACCTTGAGCCGGAAGTCTCTGTCCAGCTTTGGCTAAGGTTATTAAGTTACATATTCTTGTTAGTGTAAATCTATGGCAAAAACATGATGATAACTCAGGCTTCTATCAATAAAATCATTCAGAATCATATGTGACTTATAGCTATGAAAGGAATGCGAAAATGTGATAGGTACTTATTGTACTAAATGATTGATTAATTATCATATAATTATTTAAGTACAAATAAGACAACATTATATATTATTGTAATCGTTTCCTTCATAACCATTGCCGTCCTTGACTTGATCGCGTGGTAAGGTATTGTTCATTTCCTACTGTTCACTGCTACATTTTTCAAAAGTAATTGCTTATTTTTCAAAAACTTTTATCGTAAGTTACTTATTTTGCTATATAATAAGTTTTTATAGTACTGATTAGAGGTTGAAAAGTAAAAAATTGATTATCAAGGCATACATTTTGCGGGTACGTTTGCGTTACACCATTTTTAGGGTTCCGAAGTTCAAGATTCGGATCCCTTATAGGTTCGTCATGTCCGTCCGTAAACTTTGCATGGATATGTGTTTTTGTCACGTCGACAAAGTGCTACAATAAAATTACGAAAAACTCATGTTTTTACTGTAAACGGGACTTATTCGCGATAATATTATAAAGGTTACGATACCTTCTATTTTCCGACGTTTCGAACGCACAATAGCGGAACGAACGAAGGAACATATCGCAGCTGTAAAAAACCGCCAAACAAACAAGTCTGCCATCGCAGAGCACCTGCTGGAATCAGGACCGAACCACTGGATTGAACTACACGACCCGCAGGTCCTCTCCACAGATCGGAACTATTTTCGCCGAATAGTACGTGAAGCGGTTGAAATCAAAAAACACAAAAATTTCAACCGGGAAGACGGATACCGACTATCAACATCGTGGAATCCAGTCATCAGCGGGTGTAGTCACCATCGGAAAGATGAAATAAGGCGTGCAGATGTTATAAGTGTGGTGTGTAGGGGTATCGACACTACAAGAAATCAATGTGATCAAGTGCGGGTAGACACAACCTGCACATCACGAAGGCGACGCTAAGCTCACATCAGTCTACCCGTGACCACGAGCGGTATAACCCGTTCGAAACGTCGGAAAATAGAAGGTATCGTAACCTTTATAATATTATCGCGAATAAGTCCCGTTTACAGTAAAAACATGAGTATGTGTAAAAGTCGCGAAAGTCTAAAAACAGTTATTACGAAAAACATTTTTTTCGGGTACTTCCCCTACATGTAGAATGGGTTCATTTTTTATCCGTATCTACACCATTGTGGTATTATTAGATATATTTTTTTGGTAACATGAAATTAAAATTGGATTCGTATTAGATTGCAATTTGATTTGAATCAAGAGTAAGGCCGCTGGACAAAGTAGGGGCCCAGCTTAAATAATAATGTAATATAATATGTTGGCGTCTAAAACTATAATAACTAATTATAGATATTGTACATATTATTTATTATAGCTGACTAATATTAAAAATGCGAAAGTAGTTCTGTTTGTCTGTCTATCGCACTTTGACGCCAAAACTACGATTTCATTTAAATTTGGTTCACATAATAGTCTAGAGCCTAACAAAAAACATAAATAAAAATTAAATAAATATTTCGGACAAATGACACAGCACATCATCCAGTCCCCTAAGCAATGCTTGTTCTACGGGTACTAGACAACTGATATAAATCCATATAAACTTTTTTTTTTGTAAATACATACATATAATACATAGAAAACACCCAAACTACGAAAAAAACATTTGCAGATCATACATCCTCTTGTTCAGCAGCCCCATACTACCATACCACTACCACTAGACCAACAACGCACTCGTACAAGAGCTACTTTTTACCGCTATACAGACGGGTGGAACCGCGGGCGAAAGCTTGTCTTTTATATAATCAATTTAGTGTACGTAATTTTCCTAGAGTGAATATTTCGTTTGATTCCAAAACACAATTTATCATGTTTTGCGCATTTCCCTGACAAAGGCGTCACGAAGGGTCACGCCTTTGTTTGATGTTTTATGTATTTGTTTTTATGTGTATTTTATGTCAGTGATAAAAACTATTGCAAAGTAACAACTAGCTTACTTGATTAAGTAATATAGAAACAAAACCCCTAGAGTTTAACAGTAATAAAGTAAAAAGAGAAACACAAGTATAGTAATATTCAGCTGACTAATGCATTATTATGTAAACCAACGAGGCCGGTACAATAAGTACCCGTGCTAGACATGAAGACACCATTTCGTCAATTTTTTATTTTATTTTTCAACATAGTCCTCTCGTTCTGGCCATTTTTAACCCCTCACAAAAATAGGACTTGTCGAACTGTCCCTCAAGCTTCTGTCTCTCTGTCTGCTGTCTGTTTGGTGACGATTTTTTGGGATGCGAAGGGCGTCAGGTATCGTTATGGGTTAAAAAAAACAAGAAGGATCACTGGCAATACTTTAGTGAGTTATAGGACTAAAAATTTAAGAAGACACGGCTGCATTGGGCAAAAAACAGGTGTTGTTTCATTACCTTAACGTACCAGCACATTCACCTGGAGATGTTGCCGTCAAACTGCATGAATTGCGTTATGAATGGGTGCAGCACCTCCCGTATTCACCCGATCTAGCTCCCTGCAACTTCTACTTGTTCCCCAACATGAAGAAATGGCACGCAGAAAAAAAATAGCTCAAACGAGAAAATCATGTGTAGCATACAGATGCGTATTTTGAACAGTTCGACAAATACCATTTTTTTCAGGGGTTAAAAAATAGGCCCCAACGTTGGGAGAAGTTTATCTTTCTAAAAGGGAACTGTGTATATATATAATTTCTTAAATGGTGTCTTCATTTCTAATACGGGTACTTATTGAATCGGACTCGTAGATATTTTGATATTTGTTTTTCTCTTTTCAGTTTATTACTTTAAAGCAGAAGGGTTTTTTGTTTCTATAATAATTATTTGCTTAACTCTCCTATTTTCGAAGTGAACCAGTTACTTTTAATAAAATCAACTAAAAGACATTCTAAGCTTCGATCAACTCAGTGGCTTTGATATTGTCGTGAAAATAGGTGCACAATAAAAAAACCCACGCAAACCGGAACAGGAACACTTTATGTACCGGAAGTTATAAATATTTTCACAGCTTAGATAACTTAGTACTAGAGGTAAAATTTAATGTCGATGACCTTTGGGAAATACAGCAAGTAATGTATTTGTTCACAAGATTCTCGTCAGTGGCATTGCAACCGAAGTTCTTAAATATTTGTATGATTATTAAATCTTATAAAAATGCTGTTTATAAGAAGAAGGAAGGATGATGATGTCAGGCAAAAATAGTGTCCAAGACATTTCCTTAGAAATATGTTTATAAAAGTCAGTTATTCACTCAATAGTACACAAATTTAATAAATTAATATATAACTATAAAAAAAACTCGATGTTATATCTTGCTAGCTTTTAAATTTGTTCATAATATATCAGAATACGTTTTCAATAAAAGCGAAGCCGTCAGAGCCTACTTTAACAAATTCGTTGTAGGCCAACGTCAAGGTAGACTCAATTTATCAATCACTAAATAATTAATATCGCTTTTGCTAAGCGAGCACCGTTTCATAACGTGTTGTTTTGTTTATAGAATATACAAAGGAAATAATCAAATTCAATTACGTTTATTGAATTGATTGATGTTATTATGTTTTCTAAGAAAGTGTTTTAATTTCATATTTCATTAACAAGCATACAAAAATATTTGTTTGCAAGTTTTAATGGGTTATTAAAATTATTTAAAATGTTGTTGATGACTTACATTTGTATTTTTCGTAGATTATGGAAACTTGATCTGGTTGAAGATATTAGTTACACAACCCATTTCATTCGTAAATAGTAACTTCATCTAGCAGAGCTTGTATTGTAGGTACTATACAACTGATATAAATACATATGCGTCTTTTTTGTAAACACATAAACATAAAATACAAAAAAAAAATCCGAAACAAATGTTTGCAGATTATAAACATTAGGTCAAACGCGGAAATCGAACCCGATACTTCTCGTTCAGCAGCCGCATACGCTGACCACTAGACCAACAAAGTAGTGAAACACAATTGTCAAGAATACGAAGTATTTCACCCTACAACTCTATTCCAGCCGTGAGTGTTGTAAGCCGACAAAGGGCGCAATCTGTGTACGATAACATCACTGCAAACAGAAGGAAAACTTGACGCAAACCCTATGCCAGTATGTCTGGCCAGCGTGGCCTAGTAGGCCAAAACTTTCTTGCTAATGTTGAATCCAGCAGTGACAGATGTTTTTGTCTACCTGTATGTTTAAGCCCACTAATTTCAAAGGTAACAACCGATTTGATACGGTTTTTCTTTAAGAATTGTTGTAGCATTCACTAATTATAGAGTGTTTGATTAATTTCAATCGGTTGAAAAGTAAAAACAGTTACATCAGTTTAAAGGATCACTGCACACAAAAACTATATTAGTTACATAATTTATTTACCTTACCAACTATCTATGTTAACATCTCATCAAACATTTATTTCATATTAAGTTAAGTTAACACAAAGTAATAGAGTCCTGCTGATTTTAGCACGACGGAGAGGCTCGACCGGGGTGGTCCTAAACTTGCACAGAAGATCAATTTCATATTTCATTGATGTGTACGAAATCAGATGCCTAATGATTTAGAACCTTCTCAACAAGCCGCCATGGTATCAGCAATATGTAGAACGACAGCTACTCTTGGATTGTACTCATGTTTTTCATCAGTCAGAGTTACTTTGGAAGGTTCATATATATAACTCGTGCGAGCTAAGATGGCACCTGGCTCAAAACGAAACATGATACCGCTCCCCCGCGTGATACCCCTCTGTTGTCTTGCGAGTAGCGTTAGCATCACTATTACCGTTGCACGAATCTTTCCATAATAATTTTAGTTTAATAGGTATTACCTTATGTTAAATAGATCACTCCATTTTTTTATTAATTTATCATTAGATTCGTCTGTTTATCCCTATTGTTTTAAGAAAGGTCACACGAAAAAAACCAGCATGACGACTATGAGACGCAATAGTTTAAAATAAAGAATATCCATATACATATGATATTTAGAGACAACGATTAAAAGGCTTATCATGATGATTTAAAATTGTATTTTATAACCATATTTCAGTTCCTAATTTCATTTAAAATGATATTAGGTATTACCTAATATTATTTAAATCACTGCACGAAGAATGCATTCGGGTAAATAATGAATGAGGCCTGCTTCCTATTGGTATGCATATGTATTTTCTTAACTCAGGTAGTAAAGTACTACTTAAGATAAAGTAGTATGTTATGAGAAACTGCTTGAAGCAAAATAAATCTGATCTGATGCGTATCTGCTTTTTGCTACCCCAGTTCTGGGCTCGGGTCTCCTCTCAGAAGAGGGTTAAGACCATACGTCCCCACGCTGGCCGAGTGCGGGTTGGGGACTGGGTGCGGGTTGAGTATCTGCTTACTCCAGGGATATGAGTGTGTATGTACATAATTATAGGTATGTACTACTTAGACATAATTGAAAATAGATCTTTACATACTAGACCTCTGAATCAATTTACACCCTTTGTTTTATTCGATCAGATCATCACATTATTCATAACAGGAGCCGTCTGTAACTCAAAATAAAAAGCAATTTGGATTTGTGCTGAATTAAACACTAAGTCGATTTTAGTGCCGTTGAATCAATAATCATCATCACCATCATCAACAGCCTATAACAGTCCACTGCTGGACATCGATGTTGTCCTGCGTAGTTTATACCTTAGTCGCCTTTTACGACACCCGCGGGAGGAATAGGAGTCGTGCCACTCTGTATTCTTAATCCGTCACCACACGGATAAAGAAGACAGATTCACAGAAAAAGACGGAATCAATAATATCATATTATAATAAATTGGTTAAACTCTTATATTAAACCAGGCAAAACGAAAATTTATACGTTTAAAATATCTACCACGTACAAATCTTTTTATCCAAGAAAAACTTAACGTGAAAAGGTTTGGAGTCGCGTGTAATGCCGTTGGAGCCATACAAAAAATATGATGACATTAGGGTTCGTCCGAACAGGACATGCAACTTCTGCTGGAAAATAATTGGTCGGCTAACAAAAAGTTATCTTTATTTGTTTTATTAAATTGCTTAAACTACATATTGTTATATAATTTGAAGATAAACATTATATTTATCAGCATCTACCGCGTTTTACTCATAAGCAAGTTTAAAGTTTATACAATGATATATGTATATAAATGTTTATCACGATATTTGACATGTACCTAATTGTTTTTCACCACAAAAACTGCGACTTTGCACCATATGCATGTAATTTGCCGAGCATATGCATGGATCTTATTTAATTTAGTACAAGTTTTTATTTCACCGACCCCTGCCACTCGAGCTCAGACCTTAATCGTCCAGATCTAGCGGGGGTCTTTCAAGGGGATCATTTCGAGATCATGATGCAGTTTTTGGATGTCTTTTCGTTCAATTAGAATACTCTAATATAATTTAAGTTTTCAGTACTTTAAATTGTTTTTGTAATAAAAAGGAAAACCTAATGTCATACAATCAACGACAATAAAGGAACGAATCTTTTACACTGTGATTCAAACAACAATAGGTTAGAATCTCATTGTCCCTGTCTGTCCGTCCTATTAATTAAATATTAGTATAAGAACGTGCACAAACTATACGCCGCGGGTCCGGATGTCAGATACATGCAGACATTACATGTTTTGAATAAAACATTTACTAAACGAGACCACAATAGTTAGTTGCCTTTTTAATCACACAGAAACCCGTTTTTGCAGTTTATCTTTCCTTTCTTCTGCTTGACCATACTTTTAATCTGAATTTTTCAATACACAAAAAAACATTTAAATCCCGAAAAAATAAAATTAACGATAAATGTAGTTACCCTCAATAGTATACTGATAAGGAAGAAAGAAAAGCGGCCAAGTGCGAGTCGGACTCGCCCATGAAGTATCAGCAAGTAACATCATATAAAAGTTCTTGTAGTTTGTTGTAACATTTATCGATGTTTTTATAATAGTGTATTGATTGAATGCAAGGCAAATTGCGACTTACAATTATTGACGTATTAAAAAAAGCTACTTACTAGATCTCGTTCAAACCAATTTTCGTTGGTAGTTTGCATGGTAATGTACAAGATATATTTTTTTTAGTTTTATCACGCTCTTAGTTTAGAAGTTACAGGGGAGAGGACATACATTTTTCCACTTTGGAAGTGTCTCTCGCGCATTCAGCTTAGAAAAAAATATTTTAGAAACCTCAATATCATTTTTGAACCCCTGTCCATAGATTGAACACGGGTTTGATGAAAAAAATATCGTTTCAGTAATAAAGTTTCAGTTCCAAGTATGGGGGCCCCCAAAATGTATTGGTTTTTTTCTATTTTTATGTGAAAATCTTAATGCGGTTCACAGATTACATATACTTACCAAGTTTCAAAAGTATAGCTCTTATGGTTTCGGAAAAAAGTGGCTGTGACATACGGACGGACAGACAGACAGACTTGACAAATCTTTAAGGGTTCCGTTTTTTGCCATTTGGCTACGGAACCCTAAAAAGGTGTACAGTTATAGAAGTTAATAAAAACACATAATTTTTCATACAACTTGAGGAGCTATGTACGCAAGAACATCAATATTTCAATCATATTATCATATCCTGAGTTAGAACAAACAGTTACCGTTTAAATAATATTGTTCTGATATTTCCAACCGATGCAGCTGGTACAGCAATATCGCGAACAACCGACGTTTCTCTACTATCATAATATTATGAAAGATGCAGAATGTAATATGTTTGAAAGGTAACAAGAAACAAGTGTATTTCAATTCCATACCTAAATGACTTAGGTGTGTTCAGATTATTGGCCGTGTTAAAAAATTCGTCCCAATTGCTTTGATAACTTCTGCTTGAAATGAATGTTAAGGTTCATAATCATACATAAAAAAGGTTTGACAAATTATAAATGTATCACTGCGAAAGAAGATGACGATGACGTAGAGGAATTCATAGCCAATAACAGTAATAGCGGCAAGGTTCAATGGAGACCAGTTAACTATGTCATATGTGGGAGATATCACAGTACACTAAAGTGTACCCAAACACAGGTATGTTATTTGTTTCCTCACTCTCATAATCTGGTAAGACAGCTATCCGACTCAACCAAAAAAATCAAACGAAGGCTTTCCATGCTCGCAGAGTCAACTTTCAAACTCAGGGCTGTTATTGAACATTTCCGTAATCAGGAAAATTCAATAACATCGATAGATCGAACAATCGAACCCGAGAACTTTTACCTATATCTCTAACCGCTAGACCAACGAGACAGACGTATCAGAAATATAAATATAAAAAAGCGGCCAAGTGCGGGTCGGACTCGATAGTGAAGGGTTCCGTAACAGCAAGTATCATCATATAAAAGTTTTTGTAATTCGTTGTAACTTTCATCGATGTTTTAATAATAGTGTTTTAATTGAAAAAAAAATGTAAATTGCAGTTTATGATTTATGACGAATTAAAAAAACTACTTACCTCATCTCGTTCAAACAAATTTTCGTTGGAAGTTTGCATAGTAATGTACATCATATTTGTTTTGTTTTATCATTCTCTTATTTAAGAAGTAACAGGGCGGGGGGGGGGGCACATTTAACCACTTTATGCAGGCACCACACTTTGTTATGCGCTATTCGTAATGTGTCTACGCCGTATTCGCCCAAATATTAGTTATACGCGCAAACAACAAACATGCCATCCACACTTCGAACTGGTATGCCAAATAAGCATCAAATAAGGCAAATATGTGTGTTGTAGAGAATATACTCTCCACACTTCGCCGTATGCGCGCGAATAACCCGCATAACGAATAGCGCATAACGTAGTGTGGTGCCTGCTTTAGAAGTATCTCTCGCGCAAACTATTCAGTTTAGAAAAAAATAATATTAGAAACCTCAATATGATTTTTGAAGACCTATCCATAGATGGTTACATGTATAGTTTTGATGAAAAAAAAATTTTGAGTGTCAGTTCTAAGTATGGGGACCCCCAAAATTTATTGCTTTTTTTCTGTTTTTGTGTAAAAATAATAATGCGTATCACATAATACATCTACTGACCAAGTTTCAACGGTATAGCTCTTATAGTTTCGGAAAAAAGTGGCTGTGACATACGGACGGACAGACAGACAGACAGAAATGACGAATCTATAAGGGTTTCGATTTTGCCATTTGGCAACGGAACCCTAAAAATGTCGTCTACTATAGCATGTCGTTTAATACAAAAGAAATATAAAAGTTGATTATAGAATAAATTCAATATACGAGTTTTTCATCTACCTACATATCTCAAATATTTCTGAACCCACAAAACCACTTTCAAATCCACTCCTAGTTCAGGATACAATATTTCAACCCTTTATCGATAAACTTAATATTACATTATTCACATTTCTCTATTTATAAACGTTCATACTAAAATATATTCCGGTCTGTACGTCCGTGAAAGGGGACCGTCATTATTTTGCGGGGTAATAAAAATGCCATCGGGGGATGCTCGATATTTTTTGTAATGGTGGCCGTATAAGGGTGGCCTTGCTCTACCTGTGGTTCGTGACTTTCTAGGGTTGAAACTGTCAGATACGACATTGGAATTGTTCAAAGTTAACTTTTTATTTTAATTGTGTAATTTTGCAGACAGAATAACTCAGTCTACAATATTATTTGTAAATATTAACTGTGTTTTATGTACTGACATAAACAGACTTAAAACCGAAAAATATTGTAGATATGTTACCTTATAGAAGTCTTTGGACCTTTTTTAATATAATAATAATCTTTTCAATATCTTCTTTAGACATTTTAAGAATAAAATCAAAAGTAAAAAACATTTTGTTTTGGAATAGTATTTCATTTTTAAATTAAGTGTATTTCTACTTATTTATTTTCTAAATATTGATAAAATTGACCTAATTTTTATTTTATTTTTACAGCTACTATCGTAAATACTAGCCCAGATTAGCTAGTAACGTATCATATTTGTCAAGCACGCAGCTTGCTTATCTTGATATGGTGTGTATACACACATGTCTATAGTTTCCAGAATAAATTCATTAAGTTCAAGATAGTGAGAATAACATAAATCTTAAGAAGATTCTTTATACAAAAACATAAATCACGATAAAATTAAAGTACAAGAAATTGAATAAAACAGCTGCAGTGATTTTAAATATAAATTTGAGCAACCACATAATAAAGATATCAGTCATAGAAAGGATAAATAATAAATATCTCTAAAATTGAATATACATATTAAAAAGGTGATCGTTTCACTTCACCTATAAAAGTAACCTCTATGAACTAACTGTGACCTCAAGTTTTCAAATTTTAAATTCAAACTTAAGAGTAATATTTTGCTATTCCATTTAACCCTAGAAAGATAGTCTGCGTCAAATTGACGCATACGTTTTCGAAATTTTGCTCTCTTTTTCTAAACAGTGCTAATCCATAACTGTGCTTTTGGGACATCTCATTCTATGCTGGGAGCTGCTGTGTGGCATATTTGTCAATAAGGTAAGTGTCACCGATTTTGGAATATAACGACCACGTGAGTCAAATTGACGCATGATTATCTTTTACGCGACTTTTATGATTTTTATTTACATATACGAAATTTTTTTTTCGTGTATATAAGTATTTTTTATCATAACTTATATTTTCATTTTGTTTTTCTAGATCCATAGGCAACAATATAATACAATAGGGAGTAGAAACTTGAATAAATACCATAGAATAGTACATTGTTCACCGAGGGAGGAAAGGAACCGATTACTAGCGAGGGAGCAGTTTGTGGCCCGAAGGCGCAGCCTAGGGCCACAATACTCCCGAGGTAGGAATGGGACTTTCACCCGAGTGCTACACAGTGCTTTATACTACACCTGTGAGGAACATTTAAAGTATTTATAAAATAAAATTAAAAACGTAAGACACCATGTAAGACAAAATTTAGCTTAGAATTCGACTTATTACTTATAAATATTTCGCGCTTCATTTGTTTTTTTTTATTCTTCACATATGTCAGTGGCACGGAGATTCCATATTTAAATTATATGAAAACTCTTTGGGCAGGCGCGCTCCATAGATGAAAATTCATACAACTTTCTCTCCCGCTAAAACACGTTAGAAATGGATTTTCATACATTTTTTCCTCCCGCTTATTTAGGTCAAGGAAAAGACTAACTTTCTCTTTTCATTTTCAGGGAATATTGACTACTGTTCCGATCAGGTGTAGTATAAATGGTCTTTTTCCAAGTTTCTTCTCCCCATTGTAGGAGGAGGTAGCTCTTATGTAAAGTGACGACGAGCTTCCCTGTGATGCTACCGACAGTAAAGTAGCGGACCACGAAAGTGAAAATGTAGTGCAGAGTGGCACAGAAGAAGCTCGTATAGACAAACAAAAGCCGGGGTAGACATCCTAGATCAAATGTGTTCTCTGATGGCCTGTAGTAGGAAAACAAATAGACGGCCTATGGCTTTCTTGTATGGAATGACAAATATTGCTCGTATAAACGCATATAAAATATACTGTCATAACGTTAACAACAAAGAAAAAAGCCTCTAAGTCGCAAAAAAATTAAAAATCTTAGCTTGGGTCTGTCTTCTTCGTTTATGCGTAGACGTTTAGAAGTACCTATCTTGAAGAGATATTTGAGAGATAATATATCGAATATGTAACCAAATGAAGTACCTAGCACATCAGAAGTCAATATTGATTAGCCAGTAGTAAAAAAACGTACTTATTGTACTTTTTGCTAATCCAAAATAAGGTGAAAGGCAAATGCGTCCTGCGAAAAATGTAAAAAAAATATGTGTCGTGAGCAAAACGTTGTGATGTGACAAAGGTGTTTGTGACTGATTTTTGTATATTTTCTTCATAGTAGATATGTTAGGTTATTGATTTTGTATTAAAAAAATACTGATTATTGTGGTAAAAATTAGTTTTGATATGTAACAGTAAGTGTTAACCCTTTATTGCATCTTGATGGAAATTTCCATCAAACTGTTCACAGGTTAAAAAAACACACAAATCAGTAGGCGGTGTTGATATTTTTGCGGCTGACAACTTCTTGATATGTTTATGAGTTAAACGAAACGTAACTACATCAAAAAAAACAAACGTTAATGTCAAAAATGACAATCACAATTTTGTTACTTGGTGTCATTGATGTATTAAAAAACCCTAGATACACACTCAGCGTCGCAAAACCGTCCTCATAAAATAAGCGCACTATTGAAAATGATGCTCATATTTCAAATAGTCTCGCGTCGCTCGCGTCTCTGTGCGCTCGTTAAAAATGCCTAAGTGTTCGATGCGGAATTGTAAAAAATATTACGTCAAGAACGTTAAAAAAGGATGGGATATCGTATTTTCGGTGAGTAAAAGAGTTTGTTAATTTGTTTTTGTTGTTTTTATGACTAAATATCGGAAGCAATATGTGATTTTGATTTAATTTGTCTAAAAACTTCACTTAACGGTCCAAGTATAATACGACAAATTTCAATGGCCGCTTTTTCAGTGTAAGAACGACTATTACACAACCTTTTATTTTAGTCGCATAATCCAAACGACCCTGTTCTGAATTTAATGGAGTCGATTTTTTTTTATTGTGTTTAGTTTTTATATATAAGTTTATTTAATTTGAACTTTTTTGTATTTAGTTTTTAATAAGTATGTATACGTTACAAAATATATAATAATATTATTATAGTTATTAATCGAATTTCAAAAGGAAAAGAGGTCGTCCAAACGGTGTTATTATTAAAGTTCGTAAATATTATATTACCTATTATATCGATTAATTAGGGGACAACTTATGGGTTCGCGACATACAATTTTTTTAAGCCAAATAGTGCATGCGTCGTTTGTTCTGAACATTTTCTGGACGAAGATATGAATGTCACTGCTAAAGGCATAAAACGTCTTCTTAAAACGGCTGTTCCTAGTATAACGGTAAGTAGTCGTTAGCCAGAAAAATAATGAATTTATCAAATAATTTCGTACCTACATTCAAATAATATAATTATTTTTTACAGGATGTCACTGATATGATATGAAAAAATGAAATAAATGATTTTAAGAGTTAATATTTGTTTCATTGATGTACACATGTCCTACCCAAAAACATATTTACGCTAAGTGTAATTATGGGCTTAGAACACAATTTAACTATACTCATGTTTTTACTGTAAACGGGACTTATTCGCGATAATATTATAAAGGTTACGATACCTTATATATAATATTATACTGATACCTTATATATTATATAATATTATCGCGAATAAGTCCCGTTTACAGTAAAAACATGAGTATGTGTAAAAGTCGCGAAAGTCTAAAAACAACAATTTAACTAACTCTTAAAATACTAACTCAATGTATTATAATAAAAAAAATATACAAATATTCCTCTTCACTCCATGTCCTGTCCTGCCGGCTAGCTTCGGTCATAAAATTTGATTGGTCATTGTACGCTACTTTGTAATAAAAACTTTAAACAATGCGCGTAAGGTTGAATGTGCAAAAGATGTGTTTATAGCTTAACTAAAACTACCCACATTGATATTTTTATACATCAATGACTAAGTGGGACAGTTTCGTATGCGACTTTTGTTTGAGACTGTGCATCTAGGGTTTTTATATATCAATGCTTGGTGTTTGATGATTTTGTTGTAACGGTGCAAAAGAATAACGTTATTTTGCTTGCTTTTATCTACGGGAGTTGTTGAAAATATTCATAATGAGTGGAAATAAGGTAAATATTTTAAAATTTGTTAGTATTTGTTACGAACACATAAAAAACATATCTAAAATTATGTCGTTTTGATATGATGTAAATTTACATCATTATGCAATACGGTCATACCTAAAGTATCGAGAAATATTTGTTCATGAAATTATATATATCATATGATTTTTATTCTTGTTTTAGAATAATTTACAAGAGAGAGATATAGAACACTATCTAGCACAACTGGAGGATGGTTGGCTGTCAGAAGACGGACTAGAAGCTGATGACTCTGATGATGATGACCCACCAAATTCACACTATACTAGAGATGAACTTCTAAATAGTTAGGTGATGAGAATGAAACTGAAGATGATCTGCAAGGAAATGAAGAAGACCCACCTCTGGTTGAAGAACCACTAGAAGGTGCAGAAATTCAAAGTGGTAGTAGCTCCCTTGGTGGTAATATATTGAATTCATTAGACAAGAGAAAACTTGTTTGGAAAAAGAGGAATATGGACTTTGATGAAGACAAAATTAAATTCTTAGGCTGCTTAACTTTTACACCTGAACAATCTCAGCTAGAAACACCTTACCAATGTTTTAAATATTTTTTTAATGATGATTTTATTCAGAAAATTGTAGCAGAAACTAATTTATATAACATGCAAAAAGATCCCAATAACAAAATTATATACACAGCATCGGATATCAAAAAGTTTTTTGGGATATTGCTGTTCATGTCAGTGCAAAGGTTTCAAAATACCAGAGCATATTGGCACCCTCTTCATGGTTATGGCCCAGTTTCATCCACAATGCCAGTCAATAAATTTGAAAAAATCAAACTTGCATTGCATTTTCAAGACAATGACCTTCATAAACCTGTGGGTCATGCAGATCATGACCGGTTATTTAAAATTCGACCAGTTATTGAACACCTTAAAACAAAGTTTTCTTCACTTCCTATGGAACAGCGGTTATCAGTGGATGAGCAGATGTGTGCAACAAAGGTTTCACACTTTCTAAAACAGTACTTGCCAAATAAACCCCACAAATGGGGGTTCAAATTTTATGTACTTTGTGATTTATCTGGATATGCACATACATTTGAATTGTATGCAGGACAGGAAAATTCAGGGAGACTTGAAGGAGAACCAGACATAGGAGCTACAGGGAATGTAGTAATTCGTCTGCTAAGAGGTGTACCAAGATATCAAAATTATTTAGTGTACTTTGATAATTTTTACACATCACTGCCTCTAATTTACTTTCTAGCCAAACAAGGAATTCACTCTGTTGGCACTGTCCAGCAGAATAGGATCCATAACTCAAAATTGCCTGAAAAAAAAGAGTTTATGAAGAAGGCAGTACCAAGAGGCAGTCATGAAGAAAGAATATCTACTTATGATGGCATTGAGATGGCCTGTGTCATTTGGAAAGACAATAAGATTGTGACACTTTTATCAACCTATGTTGGGGCATCACCTGTGTCCAGTGTCACTAGATATGATAAATCGAAAAAGGAAAAAGTAGTAATTCCATGTCCACAAATCGTCCATGAATATAATAAGCATATGGGGGGGGTGGACTTAATGGACAGTTTTTTGGGGAGGTTCCACATTCCAGTGAGGTCAAAAAAATGGTATTTGCGTATATTTTTCCACCTACTTGATCTGACAGTGATTAATTCTTGGATCTTGTACAAAAAAAATGCAGTACATAGAAATATACCAAAAAAAGATATACTTTCAATGGGCAGCTTTAGAAATGAGTTAGCACAAGTTTTGTGCAGAATAGGAGCTGACACAGAGATCAAAAGAGGTCGTCCCAGTACCAGCTCTCTAGAAAACGAAATACAGGCGAAAAGGAAGAGGGGACCAGCAGTTGTTGCTCCACCAAAGGACATAAGAAGAGACGGTGTTGATCATTGGCCACAAGTTGGAGGTTCACTACGTTGTAAGTACCCACAGTGTAAGGGGTATTCTACAATAAGATGCAGCAAATGTGGAATCAATTTGTGTCTTAATAAAAACAACAACTGCTTTGTAAATTATCACAAAAACTGATTTTTTTTGCATTATTTTATTTTGTACTAAGCTCATTGTTACTTATTGCATATTGATGTAAATATCCATCATATGGTTTTTAAAAAAAAAAAAATACTTAAAAAGGCCAAGGATTTTTTTATTTATTTTTTAACACATCCTAGGACTATAATTAATGCATATGATTTTTTCCACAAGAAAATATTAAATCATGCAATGAAGGGTTTCGTCGATTTATAGCAAAGTTAAAAGCGTTTGTTTTTTTTTTTCAATAAACAAATGAGTATAAATAAATTATCTGCAGTATTACTTTTCTTATATATGTGTAAATATATAATAGTATTTGATTAATTCAAATAAATCAATATACTTCACACAGCAGCTAATTAAAACTTATGCGTCAATTTTACGCATGAGTATCTTTTCCGTTCTACAAAATATGATTATCTTTCTAGGGTTAATCAAAACAGAAAGGACCTCTAACAATTGTTCAAATAATAAACTCACACAACTGTACCGTCTATAGTTATTCAATTGAAATTGATTTCTTTGGCAAACATTGCTAGACATGATCGAACAAAGATTTATAACAAATACGACTTACACGACAGTACTGTATTTATAAAAAGATGAGTGTTTCCCCCTAATTAACAAAAGTTCATAAACTTTATCATATTTCTGGTCTTTATTATTCATAAGATCGTTAGTGGCCGGATCCCTGGGAATCTTTGGGATTTCAGCACGAAAATAATAATAACAAAGATGCGGATGTCCGATGCTAATCGCTTCGTGCAAAAAAATGAACTGAGGTAAAATTTTAAACTAGTAGTAGTTCAACCGATTTTACCTCAGTTCTGAACCTCCCCCGTTTTCGCACCGCCACTTCTTTCGCAAGCATAACTTCCTCGCAGAAAAAGACGGTTGAGTTCCATGCGTTCACTCCGATGACGGCCATAGATCAAGCTGTTTGATTTTGATATTAATATAAGAGATAAGAATAATGTCGTAAATAAAATAACCCATTCTGTATCCTTACCTCTCCCAAGCTAACTCCAAAGCACAGGTAAAGCAAAAATTTTCAATTATTTTCCGGAATTGGAAATGCGCTCGATAAACGGTAATACGACCGTATTATACGAATGAATCTATAGGTACATGTACCCATACACAGACCGACAGAAAGCTGTTTTATTCACTTGATCTTTTTAATACATTTAAATATATTACTAGCTGAGTACCGCGGTGTTACCCGCGGTCATTGATGCAAATCGAGAGTAAAGGTAGAAACACATTATCGGACACGGCTGACAGCCGTGATCTAGAGTATGAACATAAACTGAGCTGTGCTAACTATCGGACGTAAGTCGTGGACGTGACCTTTGACTGACCTTGAGCGTTCGGGCGTCCGACAGAAATCTGGTACAAGACCGACTGGCGAGACACTTATCAGCCGCGTCCGATAATATGTTTCCAGCTTTACGCTGCGGAGCGAAACTAGTAAAAAAAATAGTATAAGTTACTCCCTATGTTATCAGCTTTTTACCAGTGAAGGTCTCGTCAATATTGGTCCTCCTTTCCAGAGATTACCTGAAAGAAACAGACAGATAGACATAGAGACGGACAGACAGATATACATTTTAAAAAGTTGCGTTTTTGATGTAAGTTCTATATTAACTTTCATATGCATTTAGTAAAAAACTGTTATTATAAAACATATACGAACAGTTCAATTTTATTGCTTTGTAAAGTACTTATGAATACTGTATTTTATGGATATTGTTTTACGAAATGCATTCGAAAGCATATACGTTATTTACATCAAAATAGCAAATTGTAAATCTGTTTGTTGCGGCTTATTTCTGCAATGGCTGGTCCGAATTTAGCGAGCCTTTGTATGTGTATGGCAAGTGGCACACAGCTGGTGACTGTATTAACTTATGCTTTTTTAGGCTAACTTCAGGCTTTACACTTTATTCTTAATTTACTACATTATTGTAGTAAATTAAGGACATCGGTTACCCGCGCGAATTACCCAGCCTTTTAATTGCTATATCAAATTGAAATCCGTATGACTACCTAGTCGGTACTTTCATTTTCTTAGTCGACGGTAATATATTACAGAATATTAATTCTTCGTACAAGAAGCATTTGTTAACAGAAACATTAAACTATTTACTAGTTTAAAGAATACTTGTAGACAGGTACATGACCTCACGAACTTAATAATTATACGGCATTTTCTATAGTTAACTCTATAATTATGTTCCATTAATAGTGTTTCTAATATTTGATTTATTAATCTAGGTATTTTTAGTAAGTCTGTAAGTAGTATTCATGTCAGTCTGTAGTGTAAGTCATGTCAAGCCACAGTCGACTGAATGTCTATCAGTATATTGAACACGTGGGTATATAACGGACAAACTACACTTAACCACCATTTAGCATCGAAAAATAACTTCAGTTTTTTTTTTCATTGCCAAGAGCTTACATGCTGGAAAATCCGTAAATAACTGTTGAATAATTAACACGCGCATTCGATAAGTTATAGATATAAGTATAGATCCATAATATTTGGTTCGACCCGGGAATCGAACCCGAGACCTCTTGATCAGCAGCCGCATACGATAACCGCTAGACCAACAAGTCAGTCAGAAATAAATAAATGAAGTATGTGTTTGTAATTTCAAATTAACCGCTTCTCCCTACTTCATCTGAAAGTTATATGTATAGTAGTTACATAAAAAAATACTTTGTCTGTATGTTGGTTCCAACCTATCTCTGAAACGGCTGGGCCGATTTTGTAGGGAATTTCACTGACATATGTATGATAATATAAAGAGTAACTTTAGCTGCTTTTATTTTTAACTAGTTTCACCGCGGGGTTTTACCTGTTTTTATAAGAAACAACAGTCGTCGATGGTATCTCGGGGTACAGCTAGAGCCTAACTAATGTATTTTAGAAAGTAAGTAAGAAAATTATTTATTCATGCTCCACAGAGACTGTAAAACAATAGAAACAAATAGAGGTTAGGTGTATCATAACTAGGATCTGCATCGAATGTGTGGACAAGAATGGGTTGCGATATCAGCTGAAAGCGGTGACCGTCCAGCGATGATTTTCAGATGGCACCCTGTGAATGGCAACACAATCGTGAAATGAAGAAAGTAAAATATTTACAAAATTAAAGAGTGAACACACAGAGCCAATTAACATACATAAAATTGCAGCGACGAGAACACAAAAAACTTTTTTCAACCAAAACTACGTACAGCTTGAAGCCTTAGTCAAACTTGAATATAATTAAAATATATCCTACTACACCTGAATGATAAAATATTTGCATTTTTTTATTAATTTCAAATAACTATAAAAATCTGAATGAACACAAGATTTTAGGCACATTGTCTTCATAACAAAAACAGCACTCGAGTACACCCGGCCTGACGGCTACTTAATAGCCGGGACGATGTTTATGAAGCTCACATTACTCGGCACTTTTAAGGATCGACTGCATTGGCCTTTGAGGGCTGAACATAAAAACTTGGTGACAGTTTTACCAATATATATCATAGATGGTACAGGTTAAGTGTAAAAATATTAACACACAACACTTATAACAAAGGTTCAGTGCGGTCAGATAACAAGGAACGAAAGATACAAAACATGTAGTACGCTGTAATTATAGTACTGACTATAGCCAAGTAACCTTAGATGATAGGAAACGATCGAAGAAGTTATTTTGTATTTCTGACTTAAATTAATTATTAGTCTTGGTGATTGACATTCCTATATATATTTGTTTTTTGACATTCGATAACCATTTTGTTTCTGACATGTATTATTGTTATTATAATTGTATCTAGTCAAATATGAACGCAGTCTAGTTCACATAAAAATATATTTATTTCGACAGTACACGTTTGCTCAGCATGAGCTTATTTAAATCAAGAACATTATGGATTAAAATACATTGGCTTAAATACTAATATTCGTGTGCATGTGTGTATGGTGTACAGTACCTCACACATGCGCATATTTCCCAAAAGACTTAAGTCTAATTGTTTCTTAGGATACATTTCATAATTGTTTTGGTCATCATTACTTTTATGAGAATTAACCGTTAGAAACATAAGATGGTCAATTCTCAGTAGTTACTGGGTGGTATGATGTCACTTAGTGGATTATCATGGTACGAGGTAAGGGTTGGCTATGTATAACTCCTCCCTCCGTAAGTGCAAAATCATCATCCGAATTTTGAGGGTGTTGATTTTGATTACATCTTTTAAACATAGTATGTCTGTAACGGTACAAAATTATACATAATATTAATATAAAAATAAAATAGAGTACAATGGTTCCTATGCTAATACTATGCACATTCACAAATTCACTATCACTGTTATTTATCACTGCACTGTTATCCTTTAATGCGTGGGATAGAAACTGTAAATTTTCCAGGTCGATTTCATCTAGGTTGATAGTCGAGCGTAACTTAATGTCCTCTGGTGCTATGATGCTAGGTAGGTGTATCGTTGGGGTGCTATGAAAGTCCATCTCTGCTGCTTGCAGGCGACGTTGTCTTAAGGTTATTTTTCCTAGTTTTACTTCACAAGCGTTGTCTAGGGTAATAATGTAGGTGCCCATGATGTCGTGTTGACTTGTCTCGCTGTCACAGTACTCTGTCAGGTATGTAGGAAAACCTGCGTAAATGAGCCAGGAATTTGGCTGTATGTATTTTATTTTAATGTCTGATGCGTTGACAGGAAGGGGACGACAAGACATTATCTTTGTAGAGAACGTCATCAGGTCCTTGATGCAAGTAGTTTCTTCCTCGAAGGATATGTTGCTCTCGTAGCAAAGGAACTTTCCTTCGTCAATCTCTCTGCAAGGCTGGGAGAGTGATACTAATTTCAACCCTTTCGCAAGGATGTGGGAATGTTTAGGAGTTATAAGGAATGATAGGTTAAGGGTAGGATTATACATTGGAAATGGGTGCAAGGTATAATAATTGTAGACGTCTAATTGGACTGTTGGTACTGACATAATGAAAGTTATTTGTTTACCCTTTACATAAGCTTTGATGTCTATACAATGTTCTAAATTTACTAAGTTCGCTATTGTAACAGGAAACGTTAACCTATCTGTTTTCTCTATGTCCTTTAAGATTTTAAATAATTCGTTCGTGTCTAATATAGACTGATGTAATATATTTACTCTACTAAATGAGACTGCTGTGTCTACTTCATCTAAGCGAATTAATAATACTTGAAAGTTATGCGTTAACAAGTTATAGGTATTTAATACTAGGCTCTTAATTCTTTGGAATTGAGTTTTATTTAATATTTCTTCTATTTCCTTGATGCTTTTTTCTAAAATTATAAAGTTATTTCTAGTAGAATTGGTGATGTTTACAAAAGTATCAACCATTTCGGAAATTAAGGTTATTTTACTAGACATTACATTTTGTTTCGATTGTATATTATTGATCAAATTATCATATCTAATTGCATCTTCATTATCCATATTTCCAGTAATTGCTTTTATAATAGATCCTGCAGGATTGATAAGTCCTCGTTTGATTCTATTACTTGGTATTAATTGGTTATATCTCTGTATGGTTATATTCATAATATATTGGGTTTGTAACTCAGCATCGACAAGGCTACCATCTAAAGTATACATATCTATTTTATCTTTCATATAACTAGTTATCTCTAAATATTTTCCTATATTGTAATCTAAATTCCTATTAATCAAGTCTAAATCTAATATCTTAATAATATGCCAGTTATAGAGGCTTAAGGATGCTTGCCCTTCCCGTACAGGGAGAACTCCTGGATTATCTTTAATCCTTTGTAGTTGAAGGGCCAGGCTTAGGACTGCCTGAGTTGCCATCACCAGGACGAACCTGTGAAGGACGTTTTATATCTTTAGCGGGTACTTTTTTAATCTTATTCATTGGGGTTTCTATCGTAACAATATTTTTAATAGGTTCTTTTATAATTTTTGCTTTTTGATATCTGGGTTTGTCTTTACTTCGCCTAGTGTTTACTCCTTTGACGTAAACGTTGTCACCTAATTTTAAATCAAATTGCTTTTCTCCACCGCGTTTTTCTTTAATTTTTTCTTTCGATTCTAACATTTTATTAGTTAGATAATTATATAAGTATTTAGTACGCTTAACGTGATCACTAACTAGTTGTTGGGTGTAGTTTCTATTAAAATCTGTTGCAAAAATACTAGAAGCGTCTGTATGTCCAAATACTACTTCAAAAGGTGTTAAACCGGTTGTTGAGTGTATAGACTGATTATAAGACATAATAGCGTAAGTCATAACAGTTGCAGCATCTGTTATTTTTCTTTCGTACTTAGCTAATCTGTATATTTCTATTATAGTTGAATGGAATCGTTCTATTAATCCCATAGAATTTGGGTTATGAGGTGTACTGATGTGTAAATCGATCTTATAAAATGTTAACATTTCTTTTAACAAATTGTTATTAAATTCTGTTCCTGGATCTGCACTAATACGCGACGGTACGCCGTATAACGAAAAGTATTTTAGTAGTGCTCTAACTACTTCCGGTGTGGATCTATTAGGTATTTGTAGAGCTTGTCCTAACTTACTGAATGCGTCTATGATGGTAAGAAAATAAGTTCCTTCTATAGAAAATATGTCCATGAATATTTCCTGAAACGGTTTAGTTTGCGTTTGTGTTAACTGTAGCTCTGGTTTTAGTGGTTTTCTGTCGTATTTCATTTGTTTACAAACTTCACAAGAATTAATAATACTGGCTACTGTCTGTTCTAAATTGTTCCAATAATATGTACGTTTTAAGTGTGCTGTTGTTTCCTTGATACCACGATGGCAAGTTTTACCAATGTGATATTTAAGGACGATTTCTCTCTGTTCGTTTTCATCTTCTACGTAAATTACCCGTTCGGTACATTCGAATATTTTAATAGTGTCCTTTTTAAACAATGTAGTTATGATATTTGCAAATTGTTCTCGGTGGCGTATGTCTTCGAAATAGATAAAGTATTTTATTTTCGGTTTGATGTATTCTTTTAAATATTTTTTGATTATTTCCGGATTGTTTAGTGGCATGTGTACTTCATAAACCTTTTGCTTGTCTCTAGATAAATCTTTTACGCTTAATTCGTTTTTAAACCATGTATATATGAGTATTTGGTTTGGCTTTGTGTCAATTGCTTCTTTTAATATAGGAATACCCGATGTATCGGTGTTCACATCTGAGTGAATTGATGCTAGAGAGGATGAGTCAACTCTTTCGGAAGCTGTGAGTGTTTCACTTCCTACCGAAGGTATTGAGTAGGGGGATTTTGATCTAGGTATCATAGTTAAAGTGTCTTCGTCAGATGAGATCTCTATGCACTGTGGGCTAGTCTGTTTACCCGTATTGACTATCATAGATATGTCGTCTAAAGCGTTAATTCTTATCCTCGATAATGCATCGGCATTACAATTTTGTTTGCCTGGTTTATGTTTTATATCGTAATCGTACTCGGATAGTCTAAGTCTCCATCTGGTTAGTCTACTTCCTGGTTCTTTAATAGAATTTAGCCATACTAATGGTTTATGATCACTAAGTATTGTAAACTTTTTGCCGTATAGATAGGGTCTAAAATGTTTGCATGCCCATACTACAGCTAGTAATTCCTTTTCAATGGCACTGTAACGTGTTTCTGCATCGTTAAGTGTTCGGCTAGCAAATGCTATAGGTTTGTCGCTACCTATAGGACCTTGTGATAGGACTGCTCCTAACGCGAAGTTAGATGCGTCTGTTGTAAGCAAAAAGGGCTTATCAAAGTCTGGGTATTGTAGCAAAGGTGCGTTAGTTAATAGTTCCTTGCATTTTTCAAAGGAATCTATGAATTGTTTTGTAATAGTAACCTTATTTCTTTTCTTTAAACAATTAGTTAAGGGTTGTGTAATCTTAGAAAAGTCTTTTATAAATTTACGGTAATAGCCTACTAATCCTAGGAAACTCTTGATTTCCGTCGGTGTTTTTGGTAAGGGGAACTGTAATACAGCTTTTATTTTGTCGTCATTTGGTTTAAGACCGTCTTTTGTAATTGTGTGTCCTAGATATAATACTTCCTTTTTTAAGAATTCACATTTATCTAATGTAACTTTGAGGTTTGTCTGTCTAAGTCTGTCAAATATTTTCTGTAGTTTTATTATGTGTTCCTGTAAACTATTTGAATATACTATGATATCGTCCAAATATACTAAGCAATGAATGCCTTGTAGTCCTCGGAGCACATTATCCATAGCTCTTTGGAAGGTGGCGGGTGCCGTTTTCAAACCAAAAGGCATCCTAGTAAATTCAAAGTGTCCTGATTGAGTTGTAAATGCTGTCTTAGGTTGGTCTTCTTTCTCTACTTCTATTTGATGATAACCACTGGCTAAATCAATAGTCGTAAAGTAGCATGCTTTTCCTAGTCTATCGAATAGGTCGGTGATATTTGGTAATGGGTATTTGTCATCTATGGTGATTTCGTTGAGTCTTCTATAATCGATTACCATACGGAACTTCTGTTCCCCGGTGGCATCAACCTTTTTTGGTACTAAGTGTACTGGGGCACTCCACGGAGAATGCGACTCGGTAATAACTTTGTTTTCTAATAATTTATTGACTTGTTTTTGAATTTCCTCGTTTTGGCTGATTGGGTGTCTATATGGGCGTATATAAATAGGGTCTTCGTTACTTGTACGAATTTTGTGTTTAACTTGGTTTGTAAATGACAAGGGAACATGTTCACAATAGAATATGTCCTTGTACTCTAGGCATAAATTTGTGATTAAGGATTTTTCTTCTAAGTTTAAGTGGTCTAGTCGCAACTTGGATAAGTTGTCTTCTAATACTTGTTCTAAATTAGGGATAGAATTTATGTTATTACAGTTAATAGTTTTTATAGGTAAATCTAGTTTAGATACCTTAAAGGGTCTCGTAAATGTTATTTTCATTTCACTATCTGTTGTATTTTGAATTACGGTTTGAGCGAATGAATTTATGCAGTTTACTATAGCGTCAGGCATACGTACTCCTGAACAAAACTCGGTGTAATTTAATACTGCGTTACCATTTTCTAAAGAGGTAGGTACCTTTACACGTTTTTCTGACCTAGGGGGTATTATTATTTGGTGAGAGGGGTTGTATAGAATAGGGATATTCGTCGTTCTTGTTCTTAAGATCGAATTTTTCATGTCTACATTTGCTTCTAATTTTGCTAGTAGATCTGATCCAATAAGACCGTTGTATGTATTATCTACGTTATAAATATAGAACTTGTGTTGAAAACTTTCTTTGAACGTTTTTGGTAGAGGGATATTTGCGATTTGGTTATGCTTACTGCGACCATGAGTGCTAAAGACTTCGAATGGTTCTAAACTAATATATTTCTTAAAATATTGATTTGCTAACTCTAAATTTATAAATGAACGTGTGCTACCCGTATCAATTAAAAATATTGACTTTATTTCAGGTAAATATATATGAGGTAATTTAAGCCCGTTATAATTGAGTTTTATTACTTCGGTTGGGGTGTTGGAGAGGCTTCTATTTGAAAATTTGCGTCTATTTCTTCACTATTGCATTCGTTACTAAATTGGATATCTTCCTCCATATTAAATTCGTCTATAACCGTATCGTCATAGTCTTGTCCGAATTCATAGTCGTATTCTTGTTCGTTTAACATATTATTTCGTACAGTACGCATTGATACGTCTGTATGTGCTGTTGAATGTGGTTTAACCTGTTGATTTGTATTAATCCCGAATCTAAACTGCTGGTTAGGATTTGACTTAAAGAATCCTGATTGCTTATAATTATTTAAAGCGCGTGGAAATTGTTGTGGTGGACCATTAAAGGGTCTATTAAAGTTAGGTTTAAATGGTTGAGGTAGATTTGGTCTAAAACCTTGGGGCTGTTGGTTAAATCTATAGTTATTGTTATTAATATTAGGTACGAAATTAGGTTTAAATGGTGGTTTAAATATTTGATTATTCTGTGGAATAGAAAACTTATTTTGAATAGGTGTTGTAAAACTTAGGTGTTGTTGTTGTGTTGGTTTGTGCGGTAAATTCTGATGGTTGTGATTGAAGTTTGATTTTATTTTATTTTTTGAGTTGTAGCGAGTTTGGAAATTAAACTCTTCCATAACTACACTAAGTGCTGATTCTAGTGTTGTACATTTATTTAATCTAACAAACTTAATCATATCCTCGGGTAAATTATATAAAAATACGTTCAAGGCGGCATTATTATATATTATATATTTAGCGGCTTTTATTCCTTCGTCCGTTAAAATATTTACTTTCGAAATTAGAGAGCTCTTAACGTTCTGTATTCTATGACAGAAATCTAGATACGACTCTCCTTGTTTTATTTTAAGGTTGTCTAATTCTATGCTAATGCATGCTTCGGATCTAGGATCTCCGAAGTGTTGGACAAATACTTCTTTTAATTCTTCGAACGTTTTAATATTTTCTCGTTCACTCACTAAAATAGCGGCTTTTCCTACTAACCTACTAGTTACACAGTGGTAGAGGTAAGCTTGTTGAGCTGGGCTATTATCCCCACGAAAACTCTGAATTACATATTCACATTTTGAAATGAATAAATTGAGTAACTTATCATCTCCATCAAATCTAGGGATGATGCTCTGAATTTCTTTGGGTATTAATTGAATTTGACTCATTTTTAATACAATAATTATAACTTTAGGGTAAAAAAATAATTACGTAAACGACGATTTTTGTTCGAATTACGCGACTTAATAGCTAAAACTGTGTACTCTACTGAAGTTTGAGTAAATTACACATACGTAGAAATGGCGATTTTAGTCCTTTTCACGGAAGGTACTTAACTAATACGTAAATCAGCGATTTTGTCTGAATTTTCGTATATCTTATATAAATAAATGGCGATTTCAGTCCAATAGACAAGGGTTTAAGGAAATGCGAATAAGGGTCTACTCACAATCTGCTTGATCCCATGCCGTTTCTTGATCAGCTTGCTGCAGGAACGTGTTGTTCAGTTGACTAATTTGTTTGATAGGTTCGACGGAGTTAGTGTCTATGCGTCTAGGATAACGTAACGACCGATTCGTGTGTCTTATAAACGATCACTATTCGCGACTACTAATCCTACCGGCTGCGCCAGTCAAATATGAACGCAGTCTAGTTCACATAAAAATATATTTATTTCGACAGTACACGTTTGCTCAGCATGAGCTTATTTAAATCAAGAACATTATGGATTAAAATACATTGGCTTAAATACTAATATTCGTGTGCATGTGTGTATGGTGTACAGTACCTCACACATGCGCATATTTCCCAAAAGACTTAAGTCTAATTGTTTCTTAGGATACATTTCATAATTGTTTTGGTCATCATTACTTTTATGAGAATTAACCGTTAGAAACATAAGATGGTCAATTCTCAGTAGTTACTGGGTGGTATGATGTCACTTAGTGGATTATCATGGTACGAGGTAAGGGTTGGCTATGTATAACTATCTTGTTGTTTGACATTTAAATTTTTTGGTATTGACATTATTACATAATAAGTTACTTTTTATTGACAAGTTCCAAATATTTATCACAGTCTTAGAGAGTAGTATTTTTATAAATGTCTTTATTATTGTATAACTGCGAACAGTTTGAATTGTACATGTGAGCACTTTGTAGTCACTAGTAGCATAAGTTTGTTTGTTGACTGGCGGTTATGAGTATGTCATGCTCGCTCAAAAGTCCTGCTGGTGGTGGCGTGTGTAGCGGGTCGTTCGGCTCCCTACAATATGGTTGAACTGGACGATGGCTGGTGCATAGGTCATGCTCGTGATACGGGCGCCACTAGTTGGGGCTCGTCATCTCACAACTTTTATATTTTATTATGGTTTAATTATTTTTGGATACTACCTGTGTAAACATCTACATCGTTTCATTGTCCTCACATTTAATAAAACGCTTTAAACAATGTAACCAAAAATTGTAAAAACAATGTTGGAAAAGAGTGTCCATGGAGTTTCTTGTCTGTTCTTTTCCATAGGATCTACCAATTGGAACAGACAATTAGCTTCACGACTGACTACTGACTGACTACTTGACGTTTCAAAAGTCCCGTTGTATTGGTTTATTTGAAATAAAAATGGTTTGATTTGATGTGATGACCGTTTGTGTGATCACATAAACGGAGGTCATGTTAAGAAGTCGGTCCCAGTTGTTATCATAAAATAACACTCGTGAAGCTAATGTTGGAGGCCTTCGGGCGTCTTAAAAACATCCAACTGCAAGGCTACGTAGCCGCTACGTGTCTTGCCGGTTCCCAACCCACACTTGACCAGCGTGGGAACATATGAACTTAACCCTCTTCTGATTGGATACCTGAGCCAAACAGTTGGACTTCATGGATTGTTGAAATGTTATATAGTTTAAAAATTGACTGGTAGTATAAAATAATATGGTGGAGGTTGTAAAAATTAAATGCTGTATAATGCTTTTCTTTAATCTTCAACTATGTGACGGTAATCTGGATACTATCATCACCAGGAAAAATAAAATTCTATAATCTCTAGATTAATTAATTACATCAGCCCAAAAATAATTTGTATTTACTTAAACATTATTAATAGCAACTTAGCACCTCACACAAATAAACAAACTACTACACACTGATACATAAATTGTAAACAGAGACAGAACAAATTACGCGTGCTTATCATACAATTTCGTCCCAACCACTAGCCTAAAAGACTCCTTAATTGGTAGAAAAGAGTGAATTATAAAGCATACGTAACATGAAATCTCGAAAATGAAGTGGGTACTTAAAAAGTCTGTTAGCTGAGAGAAAGTCAACATGCATGAGTATCACATCTTTTGCTAATTAAAACTTCAAACTACACACGACCCTTGATACTTATATCCCGATAAGTACACTACATATCACTGGGTTCAGAAGTATCTTAATTTATTCATTTATTTATTCGACTGCCTTATTGGTCTAGTGGTTGGCGTATGCGGCTGCTGATCAAGAGGTCTCAGGTTCGATTCCCGGGGCGGACAAAATATTTATCTAAACTTTCAAAATATTTGTTTTGGAGTTTGGATGTTTTCTATGTATGTATTTAAAAAAAAAATGTGTATTCATATCAATTGTCTAGTTTCCATAGCACATGCTCTGCTTAGTTTGTACCTAGACGATTTTGTGTAAGATATCTAAAAAAAATATTAGTTAATCATTATTTCAATCTGTCACACACCACAACTCTCATGTCGGTAACTCTCATTGTAAGAAAATACTCAATTTATTCTTAGAATCAAGGTACTCACATGATATTTGATTAAATCCTAGTCGAGATTTAGCAGTGATTGATTCATTTACCAGTTCTCCCGTGTCGTAACATCATCTACCGTCAACTTCGATAACTGTGTCAAAGCCACTGACGCTTATTCTACTGAAATTTGAGTCATAGTTTCTTGACACGTAAATTCAGAGAGAAAAAGTGGATACACTTAAGAGTACGTATATAGATCATATTTTTTCATTCTTTGTGTTTTCAGTAGACTGTTCAACAATATTGTTCTCATAATAGAAATTATGAAAATATTTAAAAAAAGAAACAAAACAAAGTACGAGTATGTGTCCAATTTCTAAAAATAATGTTAGTGGCGATGGGCGAGAGTGTCAAGGCAGACATCGCAATTAGACTGCTTTACATTTTATATCATTTCACATTTCCTACAAAAGTGAAATTACTTAAAATGTAACGAATTTTTACCTGATCGAATTTCAATGAAAATAATCACAAAAAATACATAAAAAGTGAGACATGTTTAGGAATACTAAGAAATAGCTCTAATTTATTTCGTAAAATAGGTGAAGATGTAATTTAAGTTACAACTCAATAGCAACGAAATCTATAAATATGAGACGAATATTAAAGAACACATTAATAAACATGAAGCGAAGCTCTAATGACGGGCTAATGGCCTAACGATTACGTGTGTAGAATGAACATAATCACGGATTTTGCACTTTTCAGGTCTATTATTTGCGTACCATATATATTTGAAAGATAGAAGTTGTGAATAAATTTTATCAATTTATAGAAGAATAATATTTTTACTTCAATTTAGCTTTTAGCAGCCTTTGAATTTATAGACAGTGCTAAGAATATATAACGTTACTTAACAAACTGATGTAACTCAATATTATAATTAATTGTTTGTATACGGCATACTATGAAATTTGACGTAGATCAAATATAATTAAAATCCAACCTTTCTGTTACTTAACCACTGCCTATAGTAAGAAAATAAACAGACGTAACATTTATATAATAACAAAAGCAAAACAAATTTTCAATCCAAATTTAGCACTCAATTACAGATTCTTTTGATACAGTCAATCAAATGAAAATATTTAGACGAGATGAAAATGTTCATAACACATTCACTTTAGTTTCGTAACAATATTTTGAATTAAAATCTAGTTGATTTTCAATCTATGTTTGAAATTGTTAAGTTACTGAATAATACTAGTCGTAAAGACTATCAATGATGTTAAAGATTATAATGTAATACATATATGTAGTTTTATATAATATATAAACATTTATTTATTTATTTGATATAATGTATTTTACATGCTGTTAAAGTATTTTATTATAATGTATGTACAATGTTGGTTATAAACTAAAACTAAAACAATGAACCTAAAACTAAAAACCTTAATAAAATATAAAATTATAACTAAAATATATCGTAAAAAGGAGTCCCTTTAGACATGGTTCCGAAGATACTGGCAGCGTTCCCCCTTTGAATAGCTAGACTAATTCTTTGACCGAGGTAACTGCCAGCTCTTCGGTCTCCTGTGATGTCGACTAATCTTTTTGCTATTTCCTTGAAAAGCTTAATAGCGCTAGGACCCCACGGCCCAAGGGTCTCGACACCGAATGGGACAAAATCATATTCGGAGCCTAGACCCCTATATTTGGATGCTTTAGCTTTTTCATGTAATTAGGTATGAGCGATATTATACCAGATAGTTGAATAATTTAGTTTCAGTCTACACAGTCTCTAGCATTACAAAGAAGTTTTTCCATGCTAAGGGTGAAATAATGCAACCTTTTTAAGAGGTCAACGAGCTCCTAAATTATTTATTAGATGGGATAAACAGTTATTAGTAAATAGTCCGAAAATAACATTTCATAAGCGCCTCGGCCATCAAGAGCGCGGTTCACCCTAGTTGATGGTCAATTTAGCAAGATAACCCATCTCTGCAGTGTCAAAATCTGTATGCCTATTGGGATAGCAATGTACTCTATTTTGTTATGAAAACAAACGGTTAAACTGCCTCCAAACATAAAAAATATAATTTGAAGAGGTATGTATATTGTGCAACTGAAATATTTTTTATAATCTAGCTTCTGAAAAGAAGTCATTTGGAGGAAGCGGGTTTCGTGTTCCTCTGATACAAAGGAAGGACCCTCCGACAAGGCGCAGTGATTATGCCCAACAGTTGACGTTGGGCAGTTATGTATACGCTAATCGGCGCGAGATTGTCTATATCGTGATTCAGAATTATTTACTCCGAGGTTCAGTGTTTCTTCAGTAGATGGCGTCGTTTTGTTTTCGCTTGCGCGATACGTGGTAGTCGGCACAGTTTATTCTATATATTTGGAAACAATATACAACTTATAATTGTGAAATGTAACGTAATCTCACGATGCCTATAAATTAATACCTAAATTATTTTTCTCGAGGTAAAAAATAGAAAACTATATTTAATTTCAATAATAATAAAAATATAATAATAGTTTAATAGAAACAATCACAAAGTTAAAAATATGATAGTGAAAATATTGATCGGACTACATTTAGCTTTACAGTCTATAAATTTTTCAACTCAATCAAAACAAACAAGGATAATATATATAAACTTTTCCTCATACACGATGACGTCTCGTATCTTATAGATACGTTTTCTTCAAATAAAAGAAATTTAGAAACTTTATAATATCCCGTAAAATGTCTCATTTATAGAACCCTGATATGTGACCCTAAAGGTTACCGGTAATTTTGTTACAAATATAACAACACAAACAAAAAATTATCAATTTCAGATGTTTGAGATGTTTAGTCAAACTTTTTTTACTACAATTTTTATCCACAAGTTCTCTATCGTCTGTGACAATCATATAAAAATTGAAATAATGGTTGCATATTAATCATCGCGTCAATCGACAATAAATTGGAAGTGAAATTCACCCGTTTTTAGGGTTCCGTTGCCAAATGGCAAAAAACGGAACCGATATAGATTCGTCATGTCTGTCTGCCTGTCTGTCCGTTCGTATGTCACAGCCACTTTTCTCCGAAACCATAAGAGCTATAATGTTGAAATTTGGTCAGTAGATGTATTCTGTAAACCGCATTAATATTTTTTCACAAAAATAGAAAAAAAGCAATAAATTTTGGGGGTCCCCATACTTAGAACTGAAACTCAAAAAATCATTTTTCATCAAAACTATACGTGTGAGGTATCTATAGATAGGTCTTCAAAAATGATATTGAGGTTTCTAATATCATTTTTTTCTAAACTGAATAGTTTGCGCAAGAGACACTTCCAAAGTAGTAAAATGTGTGTCCCCCACCCCCTGTAACTTCTAAAATAAGACAATGATAAAACTAAAAAAAATATATGATGTACATTACCATGCAAATTTCCAAAGAAAATTGTTTTGAACGAGATCTAGTAAGTACTTTTTTTTAATACGTCATAAATCATAAACCGCAATTTACATTTCTTTCACTCAAAACACTATTATTAAAACATCGATTAAAGTTACAACGAACTACAAAAAAATTATATGATGTTACTTGCTGCTACGGAACCCTTCATGGGCGAGTCTGAATCGCACTTGGCCGCTTTTTTTTCAAAATTCAATTACTGTATACAGCTTCGATGGCCAATGTGGTTATGCCGATGCCAATTATTAAATCGACGTATCGAACCTCGGTCTTAATTAAACTACTGTCAGATTTGGAATACAAAAGCGACGTAATTCAAGAGATCATGTAACACCTTAGTGAAACCTTTGAAGATGGTGAAGTTTAATAATATCAATATCAAATCTTCAGCTATTCGTCAGCAAAACTAATACATTTGAGGTACTGGTGTTATACATTTTGCCTAACGGCCCATTCACGAGCTGTGAGCGGCAGCTAAGAGCGAAACGCCGAGCGGTAATATCAAAAGTATAAAAATGTACGAGGCACGCCACGAGTCGCCGCTCATAGCGAAAAAGCTAGCGGTTTTTGCCGAGCGAATTGCTACAGCGGCGAGCGGCGTGGAGAGCGGCAGGAACAAAGGCACAAGTTAGTATGTGCGACGCCACGAAACAGAGCGGCGTGGACAGCGGTGCAGGAGTGACGGACTCAGCGGCGTTAAATAAAAACAAAAAAAATTATACGATTTTATGGCGGTAATGGATACCGAGGCTTTAATAACAGAAATTTTAAATAGACGGCCTATATGGATGTCAAAATATCCCCAACATAAATATAAAAAGGTTGTGGGAAGAAATTGAACAATGTTTTCCGGAATATAATGGTACTTACGTTTAATTTAAATTGATAACACAAAAACATAGAACCTAGGTACCTACCAAACGAAGCTACTGATATGTTGACAAAACTACTGGTATGTTTACGTAATGTAGGTGGATAGTTGACAAGTTTTAAAAGTTAATTTTTTTCTCTGTCAGTAGGTACCTAATTAGCAAAACAGTTTACATATCAGTAGTTTTGTCTGTAGATATAACTATACTCGAAACTACTAGTATGTCTTATACGCAATGTAAGTAGTTGACAAGTTTTTAAAGTTTTTTCTCTCTGTAAGTACCTACTTAGCAAAATACTTGGAAACATCAGTTACTTCTTATAGGTAGGACCTTCGTATAGGTCACTAAATCCACCATCTAAATACCGATCTTTATTTAGTTCGTGCACTCATTCTATCATATTTAAAAAAAAATGTTGTTTCTAAACAGACAGGGGATAATTTTTATAACGCCATGATTTTTAATACGTTTCGACTACCTAAATACGTCCACCGTCGCCGCTGCAACTAACCGCTACTAGGGTTCGTGGCGTGCAAAACGCACCGCTCACCGACGCCGCTCCGCTTTTCGCTAAGACCAAAACTCGTGGCCAGGCCGTAAAGTAGATGTAATAAATCATGGATATTAGTTATATAGATGTTTAGAAGGAGTTGGAAATTCTTTTAAGACGCTAAACCGTAAAGATTTCTTCGTTTCCTTCAATTTCAGATACGTATAGAAGTGTACTACAGTATATTAACTACATAATTCTGGATAACTCATATAATGAACACTTTGTCTGGCTTTTGACTATCACCATATTAATTGTGGCTGTGTAACAGTATCATATCAATATTTCACGGCATAGTTCACTGCCGCAAGTGCCGACTGAAAACGTTTGGAGAACGCGGTGGATCAATATCATTTATTGTGGGCAACTTTTGAATTTTAGCACTGAATAAATTATGGATTTCATACGAATAATTTAAAAGCCATGAGAATACACAAATGGTTTATTCTAAAAGATGTGCGTGATTAACATTGCAATGTGTTATATTAAATATAACAATACAATACAAACTTTCTTAATCATAACTTTAAAATATTATACATACATACATACCACTAATAGCTGTACAAAAAAATACAGTACATATTTTGCTTAGAATAGCACTATTAATTAATGTTACTATACATCTTCAAGTAAACAGATAAAAAGTCCTCAAAACAAAATAAAAGAACGGTAGTAAGGTAACATTAATATTCGTTTAAATGTTACCTGCCTAAACCACCATTGCGTTTCACAAGACCAATTTGAACATAAAAATAAAACGTTTAAGGTTTAATTTTCACAAATTATGTTATAAAATGCGCTCATAAGAGGACAGTAACAGAATTTATGTGTCCCGACAGCAGATGGTACGGAACGCTGATGTCGAGAGTTGCCGCTTCAAAAAATTTATATTAAGATATCTTCAAATGATGAAATTACTGGTTTTATTTCTAATTTGTTTGACATGGAGTGGCCTATTATGATTCTTTTGTTATGTTCAACAAGTTGTTAAAGTTTTAATTTATTATTCGAAGAAATTGAATGTCTGCAATTGAGAAGTAATTTTTAGATCTAAATATTCTAAGAAATGATTTTTACTACTTGGTATGGATTTGATTTTACTGTTTTATAACATTTAGCTTGATATCATACGGCTGTGTGTGAAATGTATGAGTTTATTTTTATTTTTTGTGCGGAAAAGTACATTCTTTTCTAAATAATATTTATAAATAGTTTTATTCGACTGTAGATCATGATGATATCATCTTTTAATAGTCCTTTACTAGATGTAGGTTTCTTCATAGATAGGAGGTTTTGGCCAACATACTACATAGCCTAAATTGTTTGAACAAGGTTCATTTCAAGTTTTTTTTTTATCTTTTTTGAATTATACAGCTAACGACGTGTTTGTTTGTGCCTTGAGTATGTCACTCAGGAATCTTTTTTAAGATTTTTTCTTGCTTTCAACGCTAAATGTCATAGTTACATTATTGTTATTATTTGGTGTATTCCTGTTATATGTTTGACACTATACCAAACAAGGAACAAGGATTATAAGCATCTCTCTTAGAATGTTCCTAAAGGTGCATTACGTTTAAATCGACAAATCAAATCGATCATGATTATTGCTAGATAGTAAAAACTTTTGAGATGGATACTAAATAAAAGTGGAGAATTGAGCAACTGATATGCACAGAGCTTAAAATTCATATCCGTCAAATAACGCACGCTGACATCGAAATCTGTGTTGACATGTCAGCTCATGTTGCAATAACTGTCGCTCTATGATATTTTTTTACTGGTATGCTAATCTGACATGAATGTACAGTGAGCTGAACGCTCCTAAAAGTGCATTTGGAAGTCTCTTACAAAGATATTTTTGTCAGTGCATATCCGTTAAGTAATAGCTGAAGTAAGTGCCTGTAAAAATTTTCGGAAAGAAAAGTCCTGGATTAAGAAGACTCAAATAGAAATTTAGTTTTATAGACTGTACCGATTCTGGCGGTACTTTTACTAGCATATAGCTGATGTTACGAGTATAAGGCTAGTGTTATTTAAGCTGCTTTAATATGAGATTAGCTGGGTCCCACGATGTTACGCATTGTTCTTAGCAAAAAGATACTAAAACAAACTCCGCGGGATACAGTTAGTTTTGATATTATATAAAAGTTTTATAATTCAAATTCAATCACGTTACTCAAAACATAAATTAATTAATAGTATTATATCAGATTGTCACGCTCAGAAACAGCAGTGACCTAAAATCGTTTTTAAAAGATCAACATGGCGACATCACGTCGAACATATAATATGAAAAAGTAGGTACAATGTAGTACAGAATGCTATGGTAATCATATTCGAGCACGCTCCCCGTTTTGTAGTTGGCAGTACCTGAATATTGTGACCTGGATACTCACGGATTTGAAATCGACTGGAAATGATGGGTGGTATTTTTCTATTTCTACTTTATACTTTAAAAGGAATATATGTTTAAGAGTTGTTATATTGTTTCAGTATTAGATCTAAGAAATACATTTTGTTTAGAAGTACTGTAACTCATCTCAGTAATTGAATTCATCATATTCTGAATGGTTCTGCATTACTGGAAAGATACAACTATACTCGTATAAAGTTAAAATAGAGAGATAATAAGTTTTAACTAGATTGCTAATGTGTTTTAATAACACCAAAAAGTCGCCATCTTTTTCATTAAAAATAAATATTAACTGTAGATAAAACGCTGATATTTCTTAATAGTACATAATTATTAACATCGTTTGAATCGACAAAAAATCAACGTATTAACCAATAACTTTTTTTTTATATAATGCCTGCCAAGGTGACTTTACTATTACTTATCTTTGTATCTTATATAACTTTAGGGTTGGCTTATTGTGAAAAAAAAAACACACACACACACGCGCCATGGCCAATACACAGACGCAAACGATGTTACGTGTGTATTGTATTATCTTACTTGAGTCTTAGACTAATCAAGATTTTTGTTACGCCTTTTAATTAATCGTCATGCAAGTTTTAATTCTCGTAGATGTAAAGTTACAAAACATATCTTAGGTAGTAGAGCTACGCTAATATTACCACGAATGGGTCATCTTAACCGGGGCGGTACTCCCTCACACAGAAGACCAACCTAAAAAAAAAGGGGCCAAGTGCGAGTCGGACTAGCCCATGAAGGGTTCCGTATCAGCAAGTAACATCATATAAAAGTTCTTGAAGTTCGTTGTAACTTTCATCGATGTTTTAATACTAGTGTATTGATTGGATGAAAGGTAAATTGCGTGTTACGATTTATGACGTATTAAAAAAAAACTACTCACTAGATCTCGTTCAAACCAATTTTCGTTTGTAGTTTGCATGGTAATGTACAACATATATTTTTTTTAGTTTTATCACTCTCTTATTTTAGAAGTTAGAGGGGGGGGGGGACACACATTTTTCCACTTTGGAAGTGTCTCTCGCGCAAACTATTCAGTTTAGAAAAAACTCAGTTCAGTTTAGAAACCTCAACATCATTTTTGAACACCTATCCATAGATACCCCACACGTATAGGTTTGATGAAAAAAAATTTTTTGAGTTTCAGTTCCAAGTATGGGGACCCCCAAAATGTATTGTTTTTTTCTATTTTTATGTGTAAATCGTTTTTATTATGTAAAAATCTTAATGCGGTTCACAGAATACATCGACTGACCAAATTTCAACAGTATAGCTCTTATAGTTTCGGAAATAATTGGCTGTGACATACGGACGGACAGACAGACAGACAGACAGACAGACTTGACGAATCTATAAGGGTTCCGTTTTTTGCCATTTGGCTTACGGAACCCTAATGACAGCATTCGTCTTGTTGTTATTCGTTGGTGAGTGTGAGACCTGAGGCCCAACGATAAAGAAGCATCTCACTAAGCCCCTTCGTCCTGACCCCTACTCTTGTATTCTACTCATGTTTTCCATAGGGCAGAGTAGACTCAATTTGGTAGGCTTACAAAAAAAAACACATATTATTGTATCCAGTAACACGTCATCGAAATACAACATAGAAACGTGCAAAGGTATAAACGATGCAACAATATTGCACAACTTTTATGCGTTGCGAATAAAAGTCGGTGCACACTGGATTACTTTGACCCGCTAGTTTACGGCCGCAATCACGATTGTTCCACCAACTGTTTGTCCGACTGAACTTATATTCTCACTTTGATCCTTTCAATATGAATACGTGCTTTTTGCTTCGTTTATGATTTAACAAACAGTAAAGGTAATGCTATCATTCAGGTGTTGTTTGCCTATCTTTTTAATCTAGTAGTTAGCGTATGCGGCTGCTAATCTAGATGTCACAGGTTTGATACCCGGATCGGGCAATTTTTTGTGTGATTCGCTTATATTTGTTTCGAAGTCTGGGTCTTTTCTATATATAATTTGTATGTCTTTACAATAAAAAGTATGTTAATGTATTTATATCAGTTGTCTAGTACCCATAATACAAGCTCTACTTAGTTTGTGACTAGATGACATTGTGAGTAAGATGTCTAAAATATTCATTAAAATTTATAAAAAAAATAATTATTATACGTCTCTTTGAAGGGCTTCAATTATTATTAAAATCAATTCTGTATTTTCCTACAACATTGAACTATAACGATTTGATACTTCGAGTACAAATAAAAAATGAAGTGGTTTCTTTTCGATCTTTATTACATTTCTGTAAATTTTCTGTCAATTAAAAATTACTTCTTGACACAGATGGAGTACACGCACATCCTGGAATAGATTGTGATGTTGTTAGTCTAATCCACTCACATAAAAACATGCACAGTTTAAGCGAGTGGTTGTGATCATCATAATTATTTGTACACTGTAATGCTTTATCCTTTTTTTTTGTTAATTTAATACTACATCTCAGAAAAGTTCTTAAGACTTTTAAGTAGTTTGCCTAATAAATATGTCTATTAATACGATAAATGAAATAGTTTTTATATATTTAAGCCCACTAAAGTGACTCTACTCTACCTACTGGAAAGCATAAGTAGAATCGAGGAGTAGAGGTCACCATCCTCATTGTGAGGGTAGGTAATGTAGCATGATGACCCATACCATGGCAGCCTGCTTAGATAATTCTGCATCCTTCTTCATGGTGCAGAATGATTGGGCCTCCGGTCTCATACTCACCAACGAAAGACGACAGCAAGAATGCTGTCATTATTAGGATGGTCTACTGTGTGAGGGTAGTACTGCCCTGGTCGAGCCGGCCCATTCGTGATGATTCAGCGTGGCTCGACTACCTATCATTTTATCAGATTTCAGATATAGATACAAATAAATTAACAAAAATAAAAATTTGAAAGCTGGGAATTCTAAACAGATATTAAGAATTTCCAGGAATTCTTAACATAAATTATTTCCAACTATTTTGTAATTTAAAAGGGCTAATTAATATAAATTCAATATTATCAACTTTATAATACAAGATTCAAACACTTAAATGAAAAGAGTATCCATAGTAAGTGTGGCTACCTAATTTACTCCTATAATAATTCTAATTTTAGCTCTGAGGGACTTTTGTGGTACACTCACTGAATTGACCTTCAAGCGATACGAGTGACCTCGACCTCACAAAAGTGAGGTCCCTCAGGCTGGAGATGAAATTTTACTCGAATAATTTTAAAGGAAGGGAAATTTGATCATTTGGGAACAATTAATTAAGAACCTATGTGGATAAAGAAAGAGAAGAATTTGTTGTTTTCGGCCCTACGGGTGTGGTTCTCTATGTTTCAAACGCTTAGGGAACAGGCACTTAATTACTTGATTTCCGGTATCACATTTGATAAATTAAAATGCTATTTATATGATTTCATTATCTTCCATAAGTTAGATGCTAATAATGATGTATATGTAATAGGTCTAAAAAAATAATAAGGGAAGAATTGTGAAGATAAAGAGGTCTCGGATGCGATTGCCAGGACGTACAAAAGTGCTGAAATTTGGCGGTGTCTCACACTGTGCCTCTAAGAGAACAATAAACCGTTTAAATCGTCGTTCTCAGTTGTCATAAACATTTATGATATTCTACAAGTGGATTCATAGTAGTATTTGATTCAACAACTAAGTACTCGCATGTTGTGTTAAACATGATCCACAAAAATATGTATGATATTTTTGTAGTTTTCCTATTGATACACAAAATATTTTTAAAACTATAACTTGTATTGAGCTGAAAAATAATATAACAACAGCCATAATCTAGATGCATTTTCCCGTTATTTTTCGTTATGTTAATAAAGGAATACGGGAAAAAATATTACCCGTATTTCGAATAAACTCAAGGTATATTATCTTAATAATTTCAACGGTAACTACATTCCTTAAAAGACTACTAGACTTAGATTTATAGTGACAGTAACCATAATCTGAAATTCGATTATATTCTCCAGTAATATCTTCCCTTAAATATGTTAATTACATGTAATTATTATTATTATCATGAACACCATTTACCAGACACCTATCAGACATAGGCCTCTCCTTGGTAAGAAGGCTTTGGTCTACGGTACAACTTCAGATAGCTTGTTATAACTTTTAGACTTTCGCGACTTTTACACAGACTCATATTTTTTACTGTAAACGGGACTTATTCGCGAAATAATTATAAAAGTTACGATACCTTCTATTTTCCGACGTTTCAAACAGGTTATGCAGCTCGTGATCACGGGTAAACTGGTTAATATGTTTTATTTAATGCTCTCCTCCTGTATATAAACTTATTAAACGTATTAATACATAAATAGTAGTATCAACTAGTATATTTATTATCTAGTTATAAACCCGATGTAGTCCAATTAATACACATAAAGTGTATTACTGGTTATTACTTTTACAGTCTAATAAGCTTAAATGCGTATTAAAAATAATCCTAATGCACCATTGTTTTGTTTTGATTGACGTCAACAGCTGCGGTTATGTGTTTTCATTTACTTTGGTTTCATTTATTGTAAAGAAAATAGAAGTGCTGTTTTATTGTCAAATTTCATATTTTTCTCTCTTCTCTTCTGATTATAAAAAAAATAATTAAACAGTCGAGCCTCTCTACGGATTTTAGTACTTGAAAGACGATAAGTATCCCTTAAAATATTATGCTTTTTTACTTGTAACATTAAACTTTATAGTACCTACATAGCAAAAACTAAATAAGCTTAGCTAACTGTTAACAAACTGCAACAATTAACAAACACAACAATGTATATCACAACTAAAACTTTAACGATTAAATTAAAACAATTGAAAAACATATGTGGCTTCAAATGTTTGTATTAAAACTTCTCAGGGGATTAAAGTTCTCGTTGCTATTAAAAGTTAGACACATGTTATAAGGATTCTAGCACTATAGCCTGCTATATACATATTCTTATTACTCGCCAGTAATAAGAACATGAACAATATACATATGAAATTGTTAATACCTCTAGAGAAATCTACGTTTACGATTAGCGGTGGCTTTTATGTACTGATCCGGTTTTAGTGCTTAACTGAAAACTAGATACGTATCGAGCGATAGTTATATTATGTTTTTTCTATTCTCAATTTAAATTATTAATACTGAATATTAATTTGTGGCAGCTCGTGCATCAATGTTGTTTTCTTTAATTATTTTTCAGAATTATAATTAGATGAAAATGAAATTAATAAAAAATAATGTAAATGAAAATAAAGGGTTGGTATCAAAGATATTAAGTGTTGGCTCTAAGCAGGCTAGCTATACATTTTTTTCAAAAGTTGCATTACGTATTTGAATAAACGAAATTCTTTCTTTTTTTTTTCTTTTAAAAGGACTTATTACATATAATATCGGATACTCACTAACAAAACCTATTTGTTAGTGAGTATCCGATGTTTCGGCGCTGTTGCGTTACTCCGTCAGTTACTCCGTGATCATGGCGCTTGCAACAGCGCCGAAATATCGGATACTCACTAAAAAAAAATGCATGGTAGCAATCCCGCAGATTTATCTTTAAAAAGACAACTCCCGCATTAGGAATATAAATCCTGTGTTGCAGTGGACCTTACAAACATAGATGAAACGGACACAAAGAACATCCAGACTCAGAGCAACAATTTGCGAATCACACAAAGTGTTATCCCAAGTAGAATTTGAACCCACGACATTTGGCGTAGTAGAAAGCGCCGTGGCGACCGCTTAAACCACTAGGCCAACCGTGCAGTCAAACATTTAGGCGATTCACACACTGCACCGCGCTCCGTCGCGTAGCGCGGAGTGGCAGATTTTAATATTGTGTGCAAGTACATCGATTAGTATAGAAAACACTCCAGGTCCAACACACTGAACACGCGCTACGACGCCTGAGCGCGTGCGGCTAGCAGCTTCGGGATTGGCTGCCCGCGCCTACGCGCGTGTTCGCGTCGCCAGTGTGTGAATCACCTAATTCTATTGTGTTTTGTCGTCACCGCTGAAAAAGTTTAAAAGACTGTGTGAAAAAAAATGCGTCAGTGTAACACTAACAAAATATATAGTGTCAGTTTTAATACTCACATCTATCAGAACTGAACAGATTTCACAATAAATATATAACTGGTTGAGGGTAGGTACCTCTGCGGTGGGAACCGGTCTAAAAAAATAAAAAAAATGGTCTAGAAGTTTCAGAGATTAGACGGATCCAAAAGAAAGACAGAAAAACAAATATGTTGAAAAATTTGAAAAAATTTGAAAAAATTGCATAATGTAAGTTGCGTATACACTGTTATTTAGTGAAAAGCTATTGAATTCAAATTACTAACATAGATTAAAATTTTGTAAAGTTGTAAAATTAAAACAACTTATCAAAAAAAAGATGCTAAAAAAAACACTGATTTCAAAATTATAGAGCGTCTAACTTTATATATGGACCTACAATTCGGTCTACACCTTTAATTACTAGTATAAATTTTAACTAATAATTCGATTACTGTAATGGACTAAGCCAATGATTTGGAAATGTAATTTATTATGTTGATCTAATTTCAAAATGAAATTCCTTTGAAAAATGTCAGCTTTCATTGTTTGAAAGGCATTTGTAATTCAAATAAATGTCTCCATTATAGTTTCTCGTATTGCATGAAAAACTTATTTAAATTAGCTTACATTTATATGATTACATATTGAACTAGTGGAACGGTCCAAGAATGGTAGTCTGTTTAATTTCATTTCATTTTCATTACACGCTTTTTATTAGCTTCACCTGTATGTTTGTTTGTTTGTATGCTTGTAACCGACTCCTGTGGGTGCGATTTTGACACACTTTAAACGGCCAGATTTCGTTTAAACTTTGTATATTTATCGATGACCGATGAAAATACACTAATGTGAAAAAAAAAATGTTTCAACAAATTAGTCATTTTTAGTATTTTAGAAAAGAAAGAAAAGACATTAAAACATTATGTTTCTGTTTTTTGTTACGGGGAAAACATTGACAGTATAAAATGACTTTATAAAATTTTCTGCAACTCGTTAGAAAACTAAACATCGACTTTCTTTCAACCGATATTCTAGTTTTCTAGCTGTTCAAAATATTTATTTCAAACTGAACAATACAGAATCACAAACAGAATGTGAGAGAACTTTTTAAAACTCTCTAAATTGCGGTGATAGCGAAATCTGCAACCGAATTATGTTTAATTTATTCCGTTTTATGTTTCTGTCACCATTCCAGCCACGTTGCACTGAAATGTTCTGCCAAAGGACAAATGATTCCACAATTGTATGGCTGACAGTTAGATGTCGATAGTGATCTGTTAAAGCCTTTGAAACGAAGCGTTGATACGGCTACTGTCAGCTTTTTACCCCTTAGTAGGGTGACTTATTTGAGAACAGCTTACGGTAAGCAGCATTCGTATGATAAAGCAAAACGGTTAGTGCTTTATTATTATGGTCATTTGATGCAATACATTCATGTGTTATTGTTGACAAGTAAAACTTGCAACATATCTTAAGCCAGGCCGTCTGGCCAGCGTGGTGTAGGCCAGAACCTCCATTTTGAGTCTGGGTCTTCTTTGTATCTATTTCATATACGTTTGTAAAGTCCCCCGCAACATAAGACTTATATTCCTAATGCAGGAGTTGACTTTTTAAAAAAATAAAAGGACAGAAAAAGACAGGCTTATATCCAGTAGTCGACTTCTAAAGGGTGGTGATGATGTAATGTGTTTGTTTATCTCGTATAACAAGTGGGATGTAAACATAATCTCAAACTTGATTTGTAAGAAATGGGCGACAGTAATTTTATTTATCATTTAGCATTAATTGCTGGACATAAATCTCTCCTCAGAAAAGGTTATAAAAAGGATTAAGGCAAGTTTCCCTTTTCTTTGCAGAGCTGTTTACCCAGTCAACTTACTCCTTAATACATTTCTTTCTCGCTTATTCAATACACAATCCCGAATAATTATGCGCAAGAAACATACACAAGCTCGGTAAATTGGAATCAATTATCTTAGTCAACATGAAAACAGTCAATCAACCATATTTAGGTAATGAATCGATGAATCAATATACCATATATTATGCACATAACAGGTACACATAATTTGCTGAAATCGGCTCTGCCTTTGCGACCAATCCCTACTAATATTATAAATGCGAAAGTAACTCTGTCTGTCTGTCTGTCTGTTACGCTTTCACGCCTAAACCACTGAACCGATTTTAATGAAATTTGGTATGAAGATAGAACTGAACTTGGGAAAGGACATAGAATACTTTATATCACGAAAATAAAGGTAGAAAAAAGGGTTTGAAATAGGGGACGAAAGTTTGTGTCGAAGTTCCTTAAATCAAACATAAAATCATGTTAGGTTGTTTAATCTACCCTTACGATACGATATAAACGAATTCCACGCGGGCGCAGCCGCGGGCGGAAAGCTAGTGTTATTATAAATTGTTGTCGAACTAATGTTTGTTCTTGAACATTGATATTATGTGTTACTGAATATGTTTAACATGGCTCAGAGGGTCTGATAGCTGATTATAAATATCCAAAAAAATAACAATTTGTATGCTTTTCTTTTAATCTAAATAACCTTTACCGTTTCATTTTTAAAAACATTAAGTTGTGTTTCAAAAAACCCTGACTGCCTTGATTTATATATTAATATCTAATTGATAGTAGGTCTTTACGTCAATCGTAAGTAATTTTACTTAATTGAACTATAAATGTAGTCGGGTCAAATTACTTACACTTCAATAAAATATTTTCGACATCTGGAATGGGCCAACTCGACCGGAGCGTTACTGCCGTTACGCAGAAGACTAACCTAAATTGACAGCATTTGTGCTGTTGTCCTTGGTTGGCGAGTGTGAGACTGGAGGCTCAATCATTCTGCATCATTCTCCCGACCTCCGGAGGCCGGATGATGAAACATCTCATGCCGCCATGGTGTGGGCCACCATTCTACATTGTATGTATTCATAATGAGGATGGTAGCCCATACTCCTCGATTCTACTCATGCTTTACATCAGGCAGAGTTGAGTCACTTTGGTAGGCTTAAATTTAAAAAAAAAACAACAGATCAAGAGGTACATTTTGTGCTTACCTAAATTAAAGAATAAAATGTGCAATCATTTGATCATGATTTATCTCCTTAACTAAATGCGCCCCGCAGTATTACACGTAGTTTTTGTTGCTTGTTTTATTTGAATCGGATACTGTTCACTATTTTGTTGATTTTAATTTTATTTTCGTAAATCCCTATTTTATCTAAATTAAAAGCAACCTAAAACCTCGTCTATCTGCTAGTAGAAATCTCGTCAAAATCAAACAGACAAGAAAGTATGAATTTACTATATTTAGTGAGAAACTGTTAGTTTAAAATAACAAGCAAGCACTTTAATTTTATTCATTCATATAGATTAAACTACATTAAGGAACTTCAAAACATAGCTGTGACTATGCTATCAAATGCAAACATTTTGAAACAGAAAAAAGTTAACTGGGAAATTTATGATTTGTATTTTGTGTTGGAACGCTTTCAACCACCACTACTATGCAGATTTAGAAATAGTGGCACAATAAAATTATTTTATTTTTGCCTTACCACACTAACAACACAATACTTTCAATTCTAAAGCTATTTTAATTCATTTTTTTATGGGGCTAACAAATTAAGAATAGGTACAGCGTGTGACCATTCCTATTCGTCCCATTTTTTTTAATAATAAAATCTTTAAAATCCGTTTCGAGACGGATTAAGAATAGGAACAAAGTGTGACCACTCCTATTCATCCCATTTTTTTTTATAATTAAATCTTTATTTGAACTAGAAGAACAAGACAGCAACAATATATGTATATTATGCAAAAATGCTGCATTATTATGCTCCATTTTGTCTGAGGCCATCAGAGTTACAAAAATAATATTATATACAAAGTGTACAAATTACATTAAAAGAAATAAGAAAAAAATTACTAGAGATGATATAGAAATATACTGTACCTATATATGTACATTATGCATGTGTGTGTGTATTACACTTAGGCGATTCACACACTGGCGACGCGAACACGCGCGTAGGCGCGAGCAGCCAACCCCGAAGCTGCTAGCTGCACGCGCTCACGCGCCTAGGCGCGTGTTCGGTGTGTTGGACATGGCGTGTTTTCTATACTAATCGGTGTACTTGCATACTGCAAATCTGCCGCTCCGCGCTACGCGTCTTAGCGCGGTGCAGTGTGAATCGCCTTAGAAAGAAGTGTGGGCATGTATGTGCGTGTGTATGTTCGTGCATGTGTATGTGATACTATGAAAGTGGAGTATATTTGGATTGTATCGTAAGAGGTGCCGTGGGAAAAATCCTTAGAACAACCTCATTGCAAAAAGAGAGAAAACTTAAAACAAACCCTATACTACACGAACCTGTCTGACCCTCTTGTTATAGCAGGGGTAAATTACTTGTCTAAAAAAGACTTATGTGGACTATTAAAAACTGTTGGTTCATTGTTATGATTGACTACTTACTTGAAATTTCACCCTTTTTAGGGTTCATGATAGTAGTCTATGTGATGAACTTTAAAGGAAAACTATAACAGCTTAGCAAGCTTTGTTAGTTCAGGAGTTATAGAGGCCTAACTTGTGAAATACGCTTACTTGGAAAACTTCGTACAAAAATAACGCAATAATTAGTAAACAAAACAATATTCTATTAAACATCACTTGGATTGCACATCACATCATCACATCACAAACATCACAACTATAGAACCTTATTCTATGCGTGGCCTGGCACGCACTTGCCCTATTTTATTAGGTAGAATTCGCTATCATATTATAGTTCGTCACTTTTAACCACTTAGGCCTGGCGACGTTATACTGGCAGTCAATCAAAAACCTAATTTAAAAAAACAATTCCATTTTAAAACTCCAAAACTGCTCTCGCTATCTCAGACTCTCAATATGGCAAGAGACAGCAAAAGGCCATTTAGAACCTAACTCCGTGACATCTGCTGGTATTATATTCGACAATTTCTACAAACATTTTATAAACTGAGACCAACTGGATTTCCTCGCAAGGAGATATAAAACTTCTGGGTGTTTTCTTCTAGAAACCTGAATGTTATCAGAAAAGTACTATATAGATAGGGTTTCGCCTCGTAACTTTAAATCTAGTGAAGAACCATGTTAAAAGTATTGATCTGGAATAGAAAATTTTTAAAAGTTACAAATAGTAATCGGATCGATTTAGTTTCAATACAACTAAACGAAAACTTGATGTATGCAGATCGCTAAAAGTATTTCAGCTCCTTCAAAGAAACTTCGTAAAGTTTAAATCAAAAGAGGACCTTTTAATATTATAACACCAAGTTGCAAAAAGTCATGAGGCTTGAAGATACCTTGTGACTTTATGCTAATAAAATTTCCGAGTTTGGGTAGCGAAGATTTTGATTATGAGAGACGTAATAAAAACTTTGTCGACTTTTATACGGCCCAATTAAAACGTCTGCAGGACAACGTGCCTCTAAGTCATTACTTGAGTATTTTGAAAACGGGAATATTACTTTTAAAAAGTTTAGAACAAATAAATTAATATGTTCTAAAAGGTGTGTTCGTGTCCGTCTCTATCGATAGATAGCTCTTTTTTCGCACCATGAGCTGCTTGAACGTACAATGATGCTTCATTGGAATTATTGGAATGATAGTATGAACAGCAATACACATTGTGCGAAACTTTCACAAGTATTCGTACGTCACACACAAAAATATTGACGAATTCAATTGAAATGAATATGCAAAATGAAACCTTAAAATTAATACAGTAGAAAATGTATATAGCTGTTATAAAATGTATAATAAATAAACGTATATTAAATTTACAAAGCGAAATAATGTGCACATTTTTATTTAAAGAAACTATTTAGAAAACTTAGTATTTTTATTGCTGTGTTTCAAAACTTTCATCCAAAAGTAACCGATAGATTTGATTTATAGGGACTTTAAAATTAAAATAACTCCAATCATCGACTGCCTCACATCACATTTTTTTGTTTCATTCTTAAATAAAACTTTCGCATTATAATATATATACTATTCCTATATCCTATTCCTGTATCTTGACGAACACAAATACCACCCAAACTCAGAATAACAATTTGAGAATCTGCTAACTACACCACTAACAAATATAATTATATAATTAATGTGAATGAATTAGTCGCAAAAGCCTTTAAAAGCTTTTATTTTAATTTTAGAATTACTATTCATATAAAAAACTATATTTTTTTTTTCAAACTGTAATTATCTGATAAATCCGTATGATCTAAATCCTACCTAATTAATTAATTCATTCCATTTAACTCCGTCTGGTGATAGAGTTTAATAAAAGAAAGATTTTAGTAGTAGTAGCAGTAGAATCGCATTATTTATTTAAATTTAACAAGACGTAAAACTCAATAATACAATATCGAAAATTCTTCACTTATTTCTTTGATACGATAGGCTCACAGTTCAATATAGCTACCTACTTGATTTTCTCAGCTAGGTACTATTGAACGAAAATTAATCACGGTTAATTTCCTTACACAGACTTGAAGCCTCAATTTGAACACGAGAAACCCAAAACTTCCAATACTTCACGTTAAATTGTTTACAAGGTTCAAATATATTTTGCTATCGATATTTCCTACTCAAGAATCTACAGGAATTCTCTTTAACAAAACTTTACGAACTACCACTTAATTGGTTAGTTCATAGTTACTCGACTTGAAATATGCTCATGAATTCCGCATCAATCAGTAATGCAAACCGCATAATTCATTGTGACGTAGAGTCAAAAAATAATAGAAGAAATAAAATTTACATTACTTTCAACCTGAGTCAGTATAATATTAATACTGCCACATCTTATGACACTACATATATAACGGAAGAGTATGGTCACGGTCATCAAGAGGGTCCATGATTCCTGGTCTTTGAAAAGTGGGCGTTATTAGAAAATATTGGATGGGGCAACGAAATAAAGTAGTTCACTCGATTTAATTATAATGTTCAGTGAAATTACAAGATTAGTTATACGTGACATAACTACAGTTAGGGACGTATATAGGAACTCGCGATGGTTCAATATAAACCACTCTAACCGACAGCTACACTCGAAGTGACCTGTAGTCCACTCGGCCGTTGAATCGTTGAAAGCCGTCAGATGGCATTTGCGTTCTGTGTTGCCAATTGATCTCGCAACATATATACTTATAAATATGCATCGTTAATTAAAATATTTCTAGTACAACCAAGAAAAAACGATGCTTAACTGTCTATGTCATCATCATTATCGACAGCCGTTAAAGCCCCGCTGGTGGACACAGGGTTCTACTCAAAAAAAGACCTTTTGGCCTACTATAGTCGTTTGAAACCTGAAATTTAGGAAATCACTAACCTACGAGTCAATACCTCTATTTCTATTGATATACAAAAATTATAAGCTTTATAAAAAGAGAGAATACATATTTGTTTTATTTATATAAAATACCAAAACATTAAACGCATTATAACTAATAAAATAGTATTTTCAGATCAAAACATAGTCCTTTTGAAAAAAAACTTGTATTAGAAGTCCTTTTTAGGGTTCCGTAGCCAAATAGCAAAAAACGGAACCCTTATAGATTCGTCAAGTCTGTCTGTCTGTCTGTCTGTCTGTCCGTCCGTATGTCACAGCCAATTATTTCCGAAACTATAAGAGCTATACTGTTGAAATTTGGTCAGTCGATGTATTCTGTAAACCGCATTAAGATTTTTACATAAAAATAGAAAAAAAACAATACATTTTGGGGGTCCCCATACTTGGAACTGAAACTCAAAAATTTTTCTTTTATCAAACCTATACGTGTGAGGTATCTATGAATAGGTGTTCAAAAATTATGTTGAGGTTTCTAATATCATTTTTTTCTAAACTGAATAGTTTGCGCGAGAGACACTTCTAAAGTGGAAAAATGTGTGTCCCCCCCCCTCTAACTTCTAAAATAAGAGAGTAATAAAAGTAAAAAAAATATATGTTGTACATTACCATTTAAACTACCAACGAAAATTGGTTTGAACGAGATCTAGTGAGTAGTTTTTTTTTAATACGTCATAAATCGTTACACGCAATTTACCTTTCATCCAATCAATACACTAGTATAAAAACATCGATGAAAGTTACAACGAACTACAAGAACTTTTATATGATGTTACTTGCTGATACGGAACCCTTCATGGGCGAGCCCGACTCGCACTTGGCCGCTTTTTTGGTAGAGTTTACCTCCATACTTTGCTGTATACCTAATATGCAGGACATCGTCAATACATCTGTAATTTCATGACCGCGAATAACCGGAATAGCAGTACTGTTTAAAACGTTAGCAAACATTGATTGCCCAGAATTAATACCACGAAAAATTTATGAACAAAATCGTAAAATTCACAGAAAAATCTTATAAAAACATTGAAATTACAAAAGTCTGTAGAATCATTATTCTGTAGAAATAGAAATCAATGCACTATTTTTTTTTTTAAGTTTGTGTCGGTTTAAAATATCTGTTATAATCCTTGCATCTTCCTTTTTTAAATATCATGGCATGAGAACGTCGCCAATCTGTGCGTTGTGTAGTTTCCATTTACATGACTAATTAGTTGGCTTGGCGCCAAGAACCGACTGTGTGAGCGCCAAGGTGCCACAAGCAGTTTACCTACCTAACATTGATTGCCGATGTCAATACGATTTAATATGTTTTACTTTGAATTGGGATTCAAATGTATACATCCTGAATCACACAATATCCAGATTGACCCATGTCTTGTAATTATCATCAGCGTATTCCACTCCACTGCTGGACATAGGCCTCTCCTATTGCACACCACTCTGATCGATTCTAATCTCTTGTAATATTTTTGCTATATAATAACTACATATGAACTTGAAAGACATATGGTAATTATACTATGTTATATAAATGATCATGATTTTATCTGTGATATATTAAGACGCTATTATTATTGTACCAATGTTATACAAAAAGTTATTAACAAATTTTTCTTGCAATTTAATTAAAAAAAAAAACAGGTTTTTCGTTAACTTTCTTTGGCAGTATCATAGAGGTAAAAGGAAGAACGAAGGCAATATAATACACTTACAAGTCTAAGCAAAATATGAGTTAGTGTGGCGAGATATTTTATACCTAAGTTGTGTACGCACGTTAGTGACTTAGGACTAACGTTCTTCTCGACGTTAATAAAACTGTTCACATGATAATAAATTAATAATATGATAGATAAAAAATTAAAGTCAAGTAAATGCGAACAAAATTTAATATATTTATTGTTTTTATGTATGAGCCTCAGGCTTTAATAGTGAAAAGAGTCACTCACTCATTGCAAGTGCAGATAATGCAGTATGGTGACCATCATTAGGTCAGGACTCGCACTTGGCCGCTTTTTTTATTCATAGTTACCCCGTCCTTTCTACGTTAAACTTTCATTCTTATTGAAATATTGTAAGTATAATTCAAACCTTGAACTTAAGAATAAGACTGGCACAACAAAATTTCTAAAAGTAATAAATTAGGTTCAATCAAACGATACATAAATTTGAACGAGCTTGATAAAACACCACACCTACCTATTATATATTTATTGTAATACGAAAGCCTACGGCCGGCAGTAAAATAATATCATGAATGTTTTTTTTTACGTTTAAGTGTGTATCAACACAATATCTTTAAGGGTCTTTGTTTAATCTGATTAGTACGAGGTCGTCAGCACTGAATTATTTAATCAAAATAATACAGAAATGTTAGTTTTTGTAGAGGGTCAATTGAAACGGCACGTTATGTTCTATTTGTGAGTATACTCGTATTATCAAGGTCATTCATTTTAGAAATCTCACTTGTATGAATTAACTTCGGAAATAATTGAAGAAAAGTAATACAGATTCTAAATTATTTTAAAACCGCTTTAGGGAACAACTGAATATTGAAGAATGTCACCATAAAGATAGAACTTCCTAAGTAAACTAAGGGTAATTTAAAAAATTGGCCAAGAACGTGTCAGGCTTAAGGCATAGAATAGGATTCCGTAGTCACCCATAACGGCACGTATATTTAAAACCATGACCAATAGATAATAAATGTTATGTTTACTTGTTGTTTAGTAGTTTTTCTACGAAGTTTTTCAAGGGAGTGCAATTTACAAGTTAGGCCCCGATAACTCCTAAAATAAAAAAAATATCAAAACCACTATAGTTTTTCTTAAAAAGTATGGACTCCTGTTATGAATTGTTTCAGATTTTTCAAGTCAGCAGAGTTAGCATTTAGAGGGGAGGGGGGTGACCGCCCTGTTTTTACAAAACAATGCGCTTTAAAGTTGAATAACTCGCAAACGGAAACCCTAATCGAAAAATGGTTTTAGCAACCTTACAGTGTTTTTAAAAGGATTCAAATTGCTGTCACGCTGAAGAAAAAAATTTCTCTAAATTATTAAGAAAATTATTAGGACATGAACTGTTAGTTTACCGATTACTACCGAGATTTTTTACAGAGTTTGGACTAGTTCTAACAAGTTGAAAATGGTTTTTCTGTCTATAATCCTCTAATAATCATTTATATATTGTTACTTAATAATATTATAAATACCAAAGATTTAGGTGATTAAAATTAAGTGTTTCTATTTTAACATAGTTGTATTGTCTCTTGAGTGAATGTTTTAAAAGTATAAAATAATTTCATTTGTGCGCTTGAATAAATCATATCATATTTAACGTATTTCGTATAAACCCGAGATGAAAAATACCTGTTTGACGGATTAAAATTTTTCATATCGAATCCACGGTGACATTGGATGGTACTTAACACTGCTGAATATTTCGATGGAATTATAAAATTCACACTTAGGAAAGTGAACTGTAAGTATTCGAACATACATTTAAACCTGTATGTATTTACATCGCCTGTGTGAGACTTATTTTTTCTGAACAAAAAATATTTAAAGTCGGCTAAATGCGAACCCGTAAGCTTCCGTACCATTATCTATAACTTTCAAACTTCTACTTGTTGTCCTTATTAGGTTTCATACGCTATCTTTACTTCAGTTGTATTGTAGAAGGAACATAAACATTCGATTAAGATTCGACTGCCTTGTTGGTCTGGTGGTTAGCGTATGCGGCTGCTGATCAAGAGGTCTCGGGTTCGATTCCCGGGTCAGACCAAATATTTGTGTGATCCACAAATATTTGTTTCGGAGTCTGGGTGTTTTCCTATGTATAATATGTATGTATTTACAAAAAAAAAGTATGTTTATGTATTTATATCAGTTATTTAGTACCCATAACACAAGCTCTGCTTACTTTGGGACTAGATGATGTTGTGTGTAAGATGTCCAAATATTTATTATTATTATTATTATTATTAAGAATAGATCTATCGTGTATAACTGTTGATTTTCGTTAGTAATTAAAATTTAATTAAAATAGGATGACATTTATAAAAAAGTCCTCTGTCCCTTTAAACCGGATTTCAGACATCAAAGTGTTTTGCCTTTTTTCATTCCATCGTAAACCTTAATAAAGGTTTTATAACCTGGGCAACAGGCTTCGACACGCCGCGCCCTACCGGACGTTTACCGATTATCGTATGTCGAAGCTACCCTGTGTATGTTTACACGAAACACGCTAGTTTTCACACTCTACAACTTGAAAATACGACTTAAAGCACCAAATTATAAGGCATACTTTGGAGTGATATCAAAATTCCCATTAGATCAGATTAGTAAATATAATGCATTTAAAAAATAACTATTTATGATTAGGTATAGTTATTTAGTTTGTCTAAATATGTAATTTAATAAAACTGAAAATTGGCCGAAAATATTATTAAGTTATGTAAATAAAATAATCTTAACCCACGGGCCATGGTTTGACTGATTGTAATAAGCCCGTCTACTGACGCAGGGGTCTCTGGTTCGATTTGCACTCAAATAATTATTGTATGTTGTATATCATTTGTTCTTTAATATAGTGAAATTGTATAATAATCTACACACCTATACATATTAATAGAAGTGAATCTATCTGTTTGTATTATGAAATTTACAGGTTTTTTATAAATGAAAAGGAAAATTGGGGTAAATGGCCCCCCCTCGTGAGAAAAAAGGAGGTGACCCTTTGGAATTCTCAGATACCTTGGGGTTCAAGTGATTTTCTATCCAGGTTGCACCTGGTTCGACGGCTTACGGTTTTTGGTCGGTTCGTGTCCTACATAGTGGTAAACAGCGAGCTGTATCCATCCAGATTCGTAAATAAAAAAATATTCATTCAAAATAAATTTGAAAAGGTTTTAATATTATATTGATTGTTTAGAAATACGATATAAATGAACGTAAACAATATCAAACGGTTTTGTATAGCTTTCATCTCTGAACAGTCATATTGAACATTATAATTGGTGGCTGCCATTGTTATGCGTATGACTTCGAACACAAATAATACTTTTTTAATACTGGTTAGAAAAACAATGAAGGGAATGACGTAACAAAGGTAAGAAAAACAAGATTTTATTTGAGAAACTCTTCAGTAAGGTTGCGTAAATAATTGGGTTTTGTAAGGACTTAAAACAAGAGAGATGAATAACAAGATTTTTTATACTCAAATTGAGAAAATTGTACTTATTGAAACGAAGCCGTTTATTTTTTTGTTGTTCTTAAAGTATACTAACATTATAAATATTTGCTTTTAAATATTTCACTAGTGGTAGATTTTGCCTACGACACATACACACACAGTGACATGCAATGGGAAAATGCAGCAGTGGACTGCATTAGTCTGATGATGATGATGATGAAATAAAATACTAACTAGTACATACTTGAGTTACTCTTGTCGTGTTTTAAAAACTGTCCACATTTTGTTAACTATTTGATTCCACACACATGATCGAAAAGAACTTTCAACTCTGCTATTTGAGATTTAAAGATCGGAAAACTCGTTCTAAATCTAAATTTAAAAATGTTTAACAATAACGGTTAAATTCTTTTAACAGTCTATTGGTCCTGCAATGCAGCATGGTGACATACCATGGCAGCCTGATCAGATGTTTCAGCATCATTCTCCTCATGATTGACCTCCAGTCTCACACTCACCAACGAAATACGATAGCAAGAATAGTGTCATTATTATGATAGTCTTCTTTGTGAGGGTAATACGGCCCCGTTCAAGTCGGCCCATTCGTACTGAAATCAGCATCTCTCTACTACCTGGCTAATATTGTAGTACCTTGAATTTTGAGAGCTGTAAATTATTATAGTCTAAATGGTGATTATGTTCATTTCACAAAAAACGTCAACTAAACTAGACAGGTAAGTTGATTCCTTTTATCGAAGTGTATCAACATTTTTCTGACTCGACACTTTTTTAGTTCTAAATCTGATGTATCATAATTGTTAATTATATCTTCACTTTAGATTCGTAAATAGTTTATAACTTCAGTTTAAAAAGTAAAATATCCACTCCAGGTATAATCATCTCCCAATGTACGCCACTTAGGTCGCTTTCAGGGTACTCGCATTAAACTCCTACCAGGCATGTCCCGAAAGTCATCACTACAGCTAGGCTGTGGATGTCCTACACTATGTTTAACAATTAATAAAATAGTCTCGAATGACGCAAAATAATAATAACTGTAGAAGTTTATAAAAAAATCTTGATAGCATAATAATTGTTTTTGAACTTTCGAGAACCAAGTCCCACTGTTCAACAACAAAACACAAGTAAGTTTCTACCAAATTACGAAAGTTGCGAAAGGGAAATGTGAAAAGAGTTAAATTACTAGATATTATATCTCCAAAAATAGTAATATTACCTTTTATGGTAATATCTGGATTTTCACAATGCGCCTTACCTTACGCACCTTTTATGGAAATTCACAGTGTGTGTGACACTCATACGGTGATATCCAACATACATGCGGGCGGAACCACTTGAAAGAATTGCACGCCACTTGGTTCGATCCTCGGCTACTCGCATCCAGCTCATCCCAGCCGTCTGGCGCAAATCATCACTGCACTTGTTGTTGTTCTTTATCAATGTTTATATAGCACAGAAATGTATTTTTTTCTTTTTCTGTAAAATATGATAGGTATATAAAATATGTATGTATCTTTAAATGTATAATATTTACGAGTCACTATAAAAAGTGATAGAAACATTGCTTACTCTGCAAGGGCTGAATAAGACCTTTTTATATATAGAACCATCTGTTATATAGAACCTTTTTGGAGTTGACTAATTCCTTAATCTTGTCCTTGATATTTTTAATAAAATTGTAAATCTTAAGTTCCTCGTGTTTACCTAAGTATGAGTATTTAATAAGTTTATAATCTTGTGCAAAATATGTTTTACTACCCACTTTTATTTTATATAATATAGGTAAAAAAAAACGCTCACTGATTTATTTTGTTTACATTTGTGTATGTTTTCTCAGTAAGTGAATTCTGTAATTCTTTTTGAGAAATAAAGATTCTTTAACCGTAATCTTTTCATTAATTTTGAATGAATGACATGTATTTAATTACTGTTTGATTCTTTTGCAACTTTTACTCATACTCAAGTTTTTATTTTGTAAACGTGACTTATTCGTGTGATACCTTCTACAAAGCATGGTATTTAATTATTTATTTATATTGAATAGCAACAGTACACATATAAAACACTCCTAACAATATTTCACAAAATGTAAATATATTTCAATTACACAATATCCATACTAATACAGCGTGGACCAAAAGTTCGATTAAAATCGAATCGGTAGCTGCGACAAGCAGCGACGGTGGCATGTGGCGGAGGGCCTACGAAGCGCAAAAGCGGCCAATGGGAATTCAGTACCATATCGTCGTTTAGTAATAAGCAACGTGCGTTCTGTGTATGCGAGTACTACCGCAACAACGATTCTTTTACTCTTTTTTTTTTTTTTTTTAACGTGTGGAAATCCCCGCGGACCGTCACCCCGTCGGGGGTTACGGCGGGGTGGTGTGTCGGACTCGAACCGACTAAAACCACACGGTGTGACCCTCTCTGCGCCTTTGTATTGGAAGGAGTCCAGGGAGGGGATTTCCTTCTGGACTCCAACCGGCGACGATTCTTTTACTCTAGCTCAACGAAAAGAGATCCCGAAAAAAAAAACTTGGACCCTACTTAAAAGCGGCTTAACACCTTAGGCGTGCCCAGAACATCTTTGATTCGTATTCTTCACAAAGATTAACATTTACATCCTCAGAAATTAAAGCGTCAAGATCGCGCTCAGAGGCTCCAATTTCCAAACAAAATGGACAAATTAAGGTGCCATTAACTGACCACCTCGCAGCCCGGACTTCTTTGGATTTCTTTCTTTGGGGATACCTTAAAAGCAAAGTTTTCAACAGCAACCCAGAGTCCCTAGAGGAATTAAAAGAAAATATCCGAGAAAATTTGTGTTTCGTTGAATGTTTTGCATATTTGCAAAATATTTCACGAAATACTTGTGAGGCCGTCATTGAAAATTTCGCTCCAGGTTGCAGCAGTGTCAATTTTGAGACAAATTACTTATATGTGATCCTTGACTAAATAGTCAAGGATCACATATGGACGACGTAATTTTAAAAAAATTATAAATACACAATTTTTTTTTTCACATCGCTAATTTCTTTTAAATTATTATTTGAAATGTAAACGAAACGAACTTTTTGGCGGCAAGTCGAGAACGGATAGACATGATGAATCTATAAGGGTTCCGAGTCATAATCTACGGAACTCTAAAAATTCAAGAAATGAATGTGCAAAGCTTGAAAACTTTGTGTGGGATTCAACCTTTATTTTTCATATGTGGTTAAATGAGAAAAAATAAAAGTGGAAAGAATTCTAATGACAAGAATATAAGTGAGACAAAATAAGTTTATCAGTACAGCTAGTCAATAAAAAATATCAATATAAAGTCTGTGATTATAAATAATTTTATTATATTTCGTACATTGTATTGTCACCTTATGTACATTACATGCGTTACAGCTCGATTGATCTACGTGGTTATTGAGCAGATGTTGCGGTTACGTCCTGGATTGATGACCGCTGTTTACATATTGACCATTATTTACGTCGGTGGTTAGACTACAACGCTATTTAGCAGAACTTCTTCAGAGCTTCTAAAGGTCTCAGCTGAGCTAAGGATTTTGATTCAACAACAGATGACTGCCGTAGTGGCACAATGGTAGGGTATGCGACTTCTGTGCTTAAGATCTCAGATTCGATCTCCGGATGGGGCCAAATGTTTTTGTGATCCGTAAATATTTGTTTCGGATTTTTTGTTTTTTTTTTATAAATATTTAAGCCCACCAAAGTGACTCTACTCTGCCTGATGGAAAGCATGAGTCACCATGCTCATTGTGAGAGTAGGCAATGTAGCATGGTGACCCATACCATCATTTTTGAGCCTCTGGTCTCACGATCACCAACGAAATACGACAGCAAGAATGCTGTCATTATTAGGATAGTCTTCTGTGTGAGGGTAGTACTGGCCGGGACGAGCCGGCCCATTCGTGCTGAAATGAACGTGGCTCTACTACCTGATAACTGTATTATTTATTTTTGTTTTTATATATATTAATATACAGAAGGCTGGGAGGATACAAATATGAATATATTATAACCACTAATGTAGGCACTGTAATTAAAGTGATGATAAATACGTCCAACTCATTAAGTTTTAAAATATTCAACATGAGCAGGACCGGCCTGTAAAGTAACCAGAGTAGATAAATGGAGCTCAGATAAAGGATATTTGAAATGAAATGCTTTTGAATAAATTATAATATTAAAATTCTTACTTAAGTACAGGTTTTATGAAATATAAATGAAAATACGTTTTTTAAGATAGCAGGACAGCAGGGATACAAGCTTTCATCTACAACCTATAACTTCCCACTGCTGGGCTCTTAGGAGAGGGTTCAAGCCATACTTTCCCACGTTATGACTAAGTAACGTAATCACTTAAACTAAGTACGTAATCTTGCCGTTGTAAGTTCTTAAGCCGCCCAAAGACTTCATAATAAGATTCATGACTTACGATAACAGCCGGGACCGCCTGCTTAACTTGACCTCTGAATCACGGAAACGCTCATAATATTTACCACAAACGGTCACCCATCTTGATACTGACCGCGCCGTCGTTGCTAACATGCAAAGATGTATCCTAAGTACATAATTATCTGTAGAAGATAATCCATGCTAATATTATAAATGCGAAAGTAACTCTGTCTGTCTGTCTGTTACGCTTTCACGCCTAAACCACGGAACCGATTTTGATGAAATTTGGTATGAAGATAGAACTGAACTTGGGAAAGGACATAGGCTACTTTTTACTGCAATAATCGAGATACAAAAGTTTTTACCTTTTACCTAGGTGATTTTAAAAATACATAAATCGCATATGTCAAAATGTATCACTGTTTATCTCCTGTCTAAACTTCACAGGTTGCTAGGCATAACATACTTGCATGGCAACCATAATAATAGTTTGTAAATGACATAAAGACCAGTAGAGCAGGGAAGATAATTTTTGAAAACAAAATTTTAGTACGATGAAACCCATTGGAAAAGGAGGAGAATATTATAAAAATGAAAGGAAAATTAATTTACGGGCGATCTGCGATCTGAGGGGGGTCGGGTAGGGGAGGAGGTTTTCGTTTTCGGGTCCTCCTCGGACGGGGCGTGAAAAAGCATCTCACTAAGCCGCCATAGTGTGGGCCGCCATACATTATTGTCTTCATTCGCAGCAAGTGTGGTAGCCCCGACTCTTGGATTCTGCTCATGCTTTCCATCAGGCAGGGTAGAGACACTTTGAATGGCTAAATATTTAAAACAAAGGGTAAATTGGGAATGAGGCTAGGAAGATGAAAGGGTAAAAAACGGTTTATCTCAATTTCCGGCAAAACTACAAGTCCTATGGAAAAAAGTTAAATGGCAAAGTTGTAGGTAATTAAAAGATCCACAACTTTTTACGGTTCCGAAGTTTATGACTTCGAACCCTTATAGATTCGTCATGTCCGTCTGTCCGTCCGTCCTCGACTTACCATCCAAACAGTAAGTGCTAGAAAGATGCAACTTTGCATTGTAATTACGACGACAAAGTGCTACAATAAAATTAAGAAAAATATTATTATTTAGGGTACCTCCCCGACACGTAAAATGTGGATGTTTTTTTTTCTCGCGGCTACCCCATCATGTGGGGTATCATTATATAGGTCTTTTAAAAACACCAAAGGGTTGTTATGACGATTTTTTGATTTAGAAATCCGTTTGCGAGACATTCCACTTTAAAGGCCACTTTTTTGTAAAACCGGGCATCCTCCCCCTCTAAAAGCTAAACCGCTGGCTCAAAAAATCTGAAAAATTCGTGATAGCGGCCCATATAATGAACTTTAAATGAAAACTATAACGAATTAGATGACTTTGTTAGTTCAGGAGTTACAGAGGCTTAACTTCTACAATGTGCTTACTTGGAAAACGTCATACAAAATTAACGCATTAATACGTAAACATAATAATTATCCATTGGATACAATTTCTAATCTACGTACCATTATGGGTGACTGAGGAACCCTTTCCTGTGCGTGGCCTGACACGCACTTGGCCGATTTTTTATTTACACTTTTTTTTCACATAACCTCAAAATAAAAGTGAAAAATTAAAAAAAGTTTTTGGTTTTCTATTTTTATCTTTTACAAATAAAATAATTTTTAAACGAAGTTTAGTGAAAACTTACCTTTTTATGTCCTGAATACACTGTAATTTTTTTGATTTGAAATATTTAATTTTTTCACACTATTTCGACATTTTTCAAAAAAATGGGGTGTTTTCTGTTTGATGAAATCTCTACTTTCCGATGGTGTAATCCCTACTAATATTATAAATGCGAAAGTAACTCTGTCTGTCTGTTTCGCTTTCACCTAAACCACTGAACCGATTTTGATAGAATTTGGTATGAAGATAGAACTGAACTTAGGAAAGGACATAGGATACTTTTTATCGCGAAAATAAAGGTAGAATGATTTGAAATAGGGGACGAAAATTTGTGTCGAAGTTCCTTATTATCAAACATAAAATCATGTAAGACGAATTCCACGCGGGCGAAGCCACGGGCGGAAAGCTAGTATATATAATTATATATAATATAATATAATAACCTACGATAAATCAACAAAAGATGGCGTTGTGTAATATCGATCATACGTAAATCTCAATGTTAACGTCCTTTCCTTTAATTTACTTAAATGTTATTTTTTTTAGATTTTTAAAGTTTAGTTACATAGAATTTTAATTAAACATTATTCAGTTATTTGTTTTTATTCATTTCTAATCTCAAATCTCATTTTATGAATCCTCTACATGTCCATATACTTTTCATTTTTTTACCCGCATTTCACGTGATTCGAATTATAATAATAGGTGATCTATAAATGATCTATAATTGCTTAATAAAGCAATTTTCCTATCATAGGTAAAGACTGATACAAGTTATCAACATATAATCATATCATTGAAATATAAAACTTGAAGTATGCTTTAAAAATTCCATTTACATTTTCTCAACTACTGCTAGCATTTTACAAAATGCGCGTATCTCCATGGTCGACTGGCTCGAAAATAAAAATTGTTGGCGAATAAATCTAGAACGATTTAAGTTGTACCGATGTATATCCGAACATCCATCCGGTGTTGACGGAATATATCGGCATTGCCGAATCAATGAAACTTTGTACAGCTTTTCTTTTTCGTTTTCGAGTTGGAAATGGTTTTGTAATTGAATTTGAGCTAATATTGCACGTGGCAGACTTATAAGTTTATTAGATATGTAAGATGTTTTGTTCATGATAATAAAAATATATGCGTAATTTCTTCGATCACAGTTTCCTGCTATCTACAAGAGTAATTTCTTGGAAGGTAACAATTTAAAAAATATATTACTGTTTAGTTCAGTTGGTAAGTATTTAAATTTTCGCAAGTTTATTGTTATTTCTTGATTGCATTGTATTGGTATTTCTTTAAGTACATTTCTTTCATAAACTCAGAGTAGTCAGAACTTACTTTAAGCACCCTTATTGGCGTCACCTGTATGTTTGTTTATATTATACTAGCTTTCGCCCGCGGCTCCGGCCGCGTGTATCTCGATTATTGCAATAAAAGTATCAGAAGATAGAAAGATATATAAGCTATATTACTGTAAAGTATCATCCATTCAAAGCCGTTCAGTAGTTTTTACGTGAAAGAGCAACAAACATACATACATATTTGCATACATACATACTCACAAACATTCTTGAGAAAGGACACAGACTATTCTTTACTACGACAGCCGACTTAAACGCGGGCGGCGTTAAAGCTAGTTGTGTTATATATACGTGTTAGTTTACTAAAGAAACTGTGATAATCACAATCATCACATTAATAACGTAAAGCGTGTACTTATTGATGAAAGTGATTTAAATAAATCATTACGTAATAAATCTGTATACTACACTCGGTTCCAAAAATTACGGGTCAGTCACAAAAATTGAAATACCTCCAGAACTGTAAAAGCTAGATCAATGAAATAAAAAACAGAATAAAGACTTTTTAGTTGCGCTTCTAATAGCATATTATTTAAACTGGTTGATGAAAAAACTTCATTAGAAAAACAAAATTTAAAAAAATGACTATTTTTAAAAACAAAATTTTTGTTTCATGTCATTATGGATGCTTTCCATTTCTATTCTGTCACAAAAAAAATTATCGTGAACGTCTTCCACGTGCATAATTATTATTCTGTGAGGTGAAGCATGGCAGTCACGCTAGAGGAATGTACCAGAATCCTAACTTTTTTGGAACTTGGGCGGAGCCAGCGTGAAACAGCCAGAAACATTGGTGTATCTTTGTCGACTGTTCAGCGGGTAGTCCAGCGGTACCAAGAGACCGGATCACACCTTAGAAGACCAGGAAATGGCAGACCAAGATGCACAACGGCCAGGGAAGACAGACAACTGGTGGCTACAATGCTCCGAAATCGTTTTCAAACTGCTGTTGGTCTAAAAACTCACTTTATTCGCTTTGGAGGTGGCAATTTAAGCGCTCAAACAGTAAGAAGACGTCTTGCTGAAGCAAATTTGAAACCATTGAGGCCCGCAAATGGCCCCAAACTGGAACGGGGACATCGAATTGCAAGACAGAGATACGTGCGCGAACACCTAAACTGGACACTAGACGATTGGTCTAGGGTAATGTTCACGGACGAGTCTAAATTCATGCTTTATAAGCATGATGGTAGGCAGTTGGTGTACAGAAGACCAGGGGAGCGCTTCCATCAAGCGTGTGTGGAGGAAAAAGTGGCGTACGGTGGAGGCTCCGTACAAGTTTGGGCTGGGATTTCTGCTGAGGCCCGCACCGAGCTGGTGCTCATTCAAAATGGAACTCTAAATGCAGAGAGGTACGTGGAAGAGATCCTCAATGAACATGTAGGTCCTTTCATGGCCAGGATGGACCGGCATGGCATATTAATGCATGATAATGCGCGTCCCCATACCGCCAGAATTGTACATGACTACCTTGAAGAGGTCGGTATCGAACTCATGCAGTGGCCAGCGCGAAGCCCGGACTTAAACCCCATCGAGCACGCCTGGGACGAGCTTCAGAGATGCGTGAAAGGTCGAAACCCCCCACCAATCACGCTTCCCGAGCTCATACAAGCACTGGTGGAGGAATGGGAAGGTATTCCTCAGCACCGGCTCCGAAATTTGGTGTACAGCATGCCTAATCGCCTGGAAGCTGTCAGAAGAGCTCGTGGAGGCAATACAAAGTATTAAATGAAGAAAGTGATGAAAAACAGCAAAAAAACAATCATAAAAAAAATGTAATCTTAAGAAAAATATGACTACTTTAGTTTTTTTTTAATTTAAGATTAATATTGTGGGTGTAACTAAGTTTTATTTTATTTTTTATCTGTATAATTAAATTCTCAATTGAACAGTCTTCGTTTCATTAGGATGGCATACGTAGTTCGGGAGATATTCGGGTTTATGTGACTGACCCGTTATTTTTGGAACCGGCTTTAGAAGCTAAGTCTCTAAGATAGAATTCAGTAAAAACATTACCAAGTGAAATAGCATACTACCGCGCATTACAGTTCACCCACATTTACTCTGAGACTTCTACAAGACATCGAACATTATTCTTAGATATAAACTTTATAACCGTTTCCACGTTTGAATTCATGACCGAAATAATTCCGACTTCAATATATTTATAACTATCATTAAATATACCTTTATTAGCTTCCATTGTCTATTTCATAAAGTTGTATTAATGTTTAAAATTAACACTTAAAAGGTAAAAGTTTATAGCTAGTAAAATACGTATTTGCTAATTCACGGTCGTATAAATTGTTACGACCAATTTAGTATAATTGTTTGATAACTTATTTACAAGTAACATTTTCTTAATTCTTCCCTCATTAAATAAGAAAATTAGGATACTTAAAATCTAATTCAAAATAATATACCTTTTAAAGTTAAACGTAAATAAACTCTACTTAAATAATAAAAATGAACAGTTTAAGATTCTCGTAAACATTTAATAGCGTGGTTTGTCATCAAAATTGAGAGCCCAAAACCAATCACCTATAAAATGACAAGCTGCGATGCAAGGACACGATTTTAATCCAGACACAGACAGTAAACAGATCGTGATAGGACGGGCACAGTGTACTTTTTATCTACGTACGTGAGTTTCACTCGAAGGTCGATCTAAAGTCAACAAGTTTGCTTGACTCAATTTTAGATGAATGCAATCAAAGTATTGTTTAAAGTAACATAGTAATATGTTTAATCAAAATTGGTTTGCTTAGAATGTTGAACATGTTTTTGTATTATATTTCGAAGACAAATGACACATAGCTGTCTAGATCGAAGCAAATATAATTTGTTAAAATACAGTATATTAATAAAGTATATTTAGCAAAGTACATTATAAAATACCTTAAGATAGACGATACATGCATAAAAAGATTTGTACTCGTCCAAAATCAAAGTCAACAAAGAAACCGAGTCGTGAGAATTGTATGTTGTTATTGCGTATTTCTTTTTAGATATTAACATTTTTCACAATGCATCATACTTTGGAAAATTCTTAAAGATCAAATTTGAATGACAGTTTCCTTATCCTAAAGGTTTTTTCAATCACAGGATAAACATATAAATACGTTCGAAACATCGGAAAGTATAAGGTTTAAAAACCTTTTTGATTTTGTTGCGAATAAGTCCCGCTCACAGCAAAAGGCATGACAAAGTTTTACACTAGTACAGACAAAGGTATTCTAAAAATGCGGGCACCAGATCTAAACTTAATGCCTGCTTCAGACATACCTTCGTAAAGTACTACTCATGAATAACTAAGTGTAATGAGCCAAAATGTAATGGAAAGAAAAGAAAATTTTAATTAACAACATGTTGAGATTTCGGAGCAAAACATTTTGCTTGTTTGTGAATTAATCAGTTGGAATTTAAATTAGCCACTCAGAAGATTGATCACGTACAAGAGATTTTCAGCCTTGATGAAAATAACTTCTTTAACTGGACCAGATTGTATCGAGTTTGATAAAGGTATTTGTAAATATTTAATTCAGAGTTTAAATCAAATTGACGTGTAGATTGAATTCATATAGGATATTAGAACTGTTAAAACTTCAAAAACATGTTAATTGCTTCGTATTCAGTTACAAAGTTTATAACTATGTTTTGTCTTCATCAATCGTAGCTCTGGTGTAGGTATTATACTTGATGACGTACGATGCCACAGAGACCCCTTTCGAACTTGTAATACCCCATCGAATTTTGCATCTGCAGTTAAAAACACGTTGTACGTTGATAAGTGTGAGACTAAATGATGCTAAAACATATCACTAGGCCGCCATTGTATGCCATTGTATTGTATGTCACCATGCTCCATTGTCTGCACTTTTTTCTTTTTCCATTTTGGAAGTGTCTCTCGCCCAATCTATTCAGTCTAGAAAAAAATGATATTAGAAACCTCGACATCATTTTTGAAGACCTATCCATAGATACCCACACATATGGATTTAATGAAAAATTTTTTTTGAGTTTCAGTTCTGAGTATTGTTTCATGGGGGACCCCGAAAGTGTATTGTTTTTTTTTTTCAATTTTGATGTTGAGGTTTCTAATATCATTTTTTTACCGTGAAAATCCTAATGCGGTTCACAGATGACTTCTACTTACCAGTTCTTATAGTTTTGGAAAAGTGGCTGTGACATACAGACGGACAGACAGACAGACATGACGAATCTGTAAGGGTTCTGTTTTTTGGCATTTGGCTACCCTATAGGAACTTTTGTTAAATAAATAATTCATCCAATATCAATAATCCAACTAATATTATAAATTAATAAGTGAGCTTGTCTGTCTGTCCGGAACATTTTCACGGCTAAATTAGTTTAGATGAAATTTACAACATACATCATTTTATCCTTGAGGAAGGATATATATAGGCTATTATTTACCGCGATAGCCGATATATACGGGTGTTGCCGAGGGCAAAAACCAATGACCTGAGCTTAGTAATTACTGCCGTTCATGGAACCTGCAACTGACAGTCACCAACTCACTCCTCATTTTGTGAAAACAGTGAGAGAAATTCTTTTATCCATATTTATATAAAACCGTGGAATCAAGCCGATCAAGTCGGCCCATTAAATAAATAAATATTTCGAACATCTTCCACACAACGTCATCCAGTCCCAAATTAAGCAGAGCTTGTATTATGGGTTACTAAAGAACTGATATAAATACTTATACATACTTTTTTTTATAAATACATACTATATATATTATACATAGACAACACCCATTTGTTCCCTCAAGTTGAAAGTATATTAGTTTTGGTAAGACTGAAGATTTAATAAAATATAAGTGCATTTGAAATTATACTTTTAGACATACTCATGTTTTTACTGTAAACGGGACTTATTCGCGATAATATTATAAAGGTTACGATACCTTCTATTTTCCGACGTTTCGAACCGTGACCACGAGCGGTATAACCCGTTCGAAACGTCGGAAAATAGAAGGTATCGTAACCTTTATAATATTATCGCGAATAAGTCCCGTTTACAGTAAAAACATGAGTATGTGTAAAAGTCGCGAAAGTCTAAAAACAGTTATACTTTTAGAGTTTTAGCTATCATCATCATCAGCCTATCGCAGTCCACTGCTGGACATAGGCCTCTCCAATTGCACGCCACTTAGTTCGATCCTCGGCTACTAGCTATACTTATTCATATTTCTCAACAATTGGTTACAGTTGTTAAAAAAAAATGTCCCTTAATGCGTCCTCCATTTAGAAAATATAAAACTTTCTAATCCTTTTTGAGGATGATGAAGGTTCACCACAAATATTTCTATGAAGGAATTAATTTTGTTTGTTAATGTTCTTTTTATTAAATTTGTTTAGGGTAGGATAAAGTTGTATTGCCATTAAAGGATCGAGTCCTAACTCTTTTTGCTAATCCTGGATTTTTGGGATTGGTTGAAAATGACAACGGGTTCCTATGATGACGAACAGATAAAAAAAGTCAGCGTTTTGTAAGATGTTATGGAAAAGGGGTATTATAATATAATAATAATATTATATATATAATATATAATATAATAGAATATTATATAAATATAATAATAATAAAGGCTGTTGATGATGATGATGATGAAAAATATTATTAAATATGAGTTATTATTATTTAATAACTCATATTTAATATTTGACTGTCTTGTTGGTCTAGTGGTTAGTGAATGCGGCTGTTGATCAACAAGTCTTGGGGTCCATTCCCGGGTCGAACCAAATATTTGTGTGATCCACAAGCACTTGTTTCCGAGTCTGGGTGTTTTCTATGTATAAAATGTATGTATTTACAAAAGAAAAAGTATGTTTATGTATTTATATCAGTTGTTTAGTACATACTTCTTTATACAAGCTCTGCTTAGTTTGAGACTAGACAATGTTGTGTATAAGACGTCCGAAATATTCATAATATAATATATTTAATATAATATGGTGGCCGATTAAGAATACAAGGTGTCACCACCCCTATTCATTCCATGGGTGTCGTAAGAGGCGACTAAAGGAACAAAATAAGCAGCTAACATCACTGCCAAGAGAAGGAAAACTTGAAACAAACCCTTTACAAACCCGTCTGGCCAGCGTGGTATAGTAGGCCAAAACCTCCTTTCTAAGGGGAGGCCTATGTCCAGCAGTGGACTGTTAAAGGCTGTTGATGATGATGATGAATATAATATAACATTTATTTCAAAATATGAATAAAATTAATAAATACGATTATTATCAAAATGAACCAAGATTGCTTTATTACTGTAATATCTTAAAACTCCGTCTCTATTGAATCCTAAATACGTTATAGCTTTTAGGGATGTTTTTAGTTTATTTTAAAGTTAAATGTTATATAATATCTGAGTCTGTATCAATCACACACAAGACTCAAAATAAAATGATCGTGCTTACCTCCCATCTATTTTTACTACTTAGTAATTAATATAACAAGGTGTAGGTTAATTATGATCAGTTACCATTAAATAAACAGATCAATCATGGTCTACCTCAGTCTACCACAGTCCACCGCTGGACATATACCTTTCCTATGACACGCCACATTGATCGGTGACGTAATACTTCTAGATATTTCCATTAATATCAGCTTTCTTTCATACAAAATTTAATTCATAAAATATTTTTATTAATCACATCACGAAGTTCGAAACAATTTCAATAAATTTTTATTTAAAGTTATTCCCAATATATCACGATCTTAAAATCATATAAATCTCTAGAATAATCAAATATAAACCCGAAATTAACAAACCTGATATAAAATCATAATAAGGAGATGAATTGAGGAACGAAAATCTACTCCTGTATTTGCCATTTAAATGAGTTCGGGAAATACCTGGTTTTGGAAACACTGGATTTAAATTACGGTCTGTCGATAGGCGGTTATTGCTGGCGTTTATAATATTTTCTATATTATAAAAGAATGCTATTCAAAGTGAAACTTATGACTGACAGATTAGAATTTAAAACGATAATTATCAACAAAATCAACAAAGGAGTCACTAACATAAAATTAATAGTTTAATAGCTAACTTCCAAGGTTCATAACTAACACCCAAGTTCAATAGCTAACAACCAAGGTTAATAACTGACATCCAAAGTTAAAAACCTCTAAATCAATTCGACTTTTAAAGTCTACAATTGAAGTTCCACAAAAAATGTCTATCGACGGAGATTTCTCTTTAAAGTTAATTGGTACTTTTCACTTTAATTAAACTAAACAAAGGTTGATTGCAAGCCTCGTTATTTTGAGTGTTGGTTCATCTAAATTTAATAGACTATTTACGGACCTTATCGTGAATACTTGGTGCTTGATAGCCAATCCAGCTTGAGGAGTACAGTTAATTTTCGTAATAATTGTAAATACTCAAGACGGTTTACCAGGCTAAGAAAATGGCCGAAATTTAAGTCTTATCTCTTAGAGCTACGGTTTAATTAAAAAAAAAAATTACGAGATGAGGATATGCATCAAACTTGTGGTATATCAATATTAATGTCATTTTTGGTGTTTTATTTTAAGACAATCCAGCATTAGGAATATAAATCCTGTGTCGCGAGGGACCTTTACAAATATACATTAAATGGACACACACACCGACTCAGAACAATAATTTGTGAATCACAGAAAGTGTTTTTCCACGTTGGATTTGATCCCACGACACTAGTAAGTAAGTAGAAAGCAGCTTGGCGACCGTTGAAACAACTAGGCCAACCGTCACCCCAAGACTTCTTATGAAGCTTCACTATTTATAAATACATGGTTTTATCGTATAGAATAATCTGTCATCTGTAATATTTTTTAATGAACAAAACGCAATATTTGTCACGGGCCCTTTTTTGGGTTGATTTATGTTTAATTGACTTTTTTTTTTAACTAAATTTTCTAAATTCTGAACTAAATTTACTTTTTCTCTTGTTACAGAGCGTCTCAATGTACTCTATGAACGTAATTGGACGCGTCTCGTCCACGAACAACTACGAAAGTTCGAGTCATCCATAGTGGCTGCGGCACGCCAGTCGTCCGAGACACAACCGCCTGAACTTACTGTGGACTCAAAGTGGACTTTCTCTGGTGCACTCATATATTGCATCACGCTCATCACTACTATAGGTGAGTGAGATGAAAATATTAATTATAAAGAGTAATCAAATCATGTTAGTAATCGAGTTTTAGAGTTCGTTTCCTTGTTATAATTAAGCATTGCATTTAGCATAATGATTACTCCTATTGTTACTTTTAATTTAATCTCGAAGTCTACGCTTAATCAATAGGCGATATAAATCTTAACATTATTAAGATTCGATAATTATGCTTAAAAACAAATAATAATAATACGAACTTTTAAACAATCGATTTTATATGGTTGGTACATCTAAAATTGTAGGTTTCCTTTGACTAGTAAAAGTAGTTACTTTTACGAAATTCAACGAAAATTTAATTACAGGATATGGTAACGTCTCTCCCCGCACCGCTGCTGGTCGAGCAGCGACAGTAGCATATGCAGCAGCAGGGGTGCCACTCACACTGGCGTGTTTAGCTGGCCTTGGCGCTTCACTTGCTAGGCTAGCACGCTTAGCGTGGTTGAAGGCTACCAAGAGAAAAGTACCCAATACTTGGAGGAAGGACGGGGAAGTAAGTGCATTCTTTAAAAATGTTGTGAATTTTCGAATGAACTGTTCGAAGTCAAACTGTTTCTCTAATTACAAGGACTGTTTTAAAATATTTGTATCTCTTATGCAAATTTAGTGAGTTGTCGATTTACAACACGGTTTTTGTATAATTAGAGCTCTCAGCTTACTCCAAAGTTTTTTTTTATATGGAATCATCAAAAATATTTTAAACATTGCAAGCAACAAAATATCGAGACTACATAACTTAATTTTGCACAAATCCTATACATATACTTATAAATATATTTAAAAGACTTTATTTCATTCACAATATAAGAACAAAACATTGTTAAAATATAGGATGTCAAAACAATTACCAACAAAATCATCAGAAATTTTTAGAAGCTGTAAATTTTGTGGTAAAGTTCATCAATGTTGTGGCACTTCTTAATTGACACCGATACAATAGAAGCGTCACGTAATACACCACAGAATGGAAAAAAAACTGACACATTTTTGTGCAGACATCCACGACATATTAATATCCTGAGGAACACCCTTGTCATCAACAATGAGAAATAGTACGCTTCATCATTACGCTTGCGACGGTCGTTTGTGATTATAGAGCAAAATATTGTTTTAGAAAACAAACACCTTTGTACCCTTAGCATTTATCCGACTTTTTTGTATTAAAGTACCAAGGGTTAAATCAATATAATATGTATCTATGCAATTAAATAAAATGGAAGTATTTCTTTGTAATTTAACAGTATCTTAAAAGTAGAGTAGTATGTCAGAACGATTTTTCAATAAAAAAAAACTATATGCTTTTTAAGAAAGAATAATTCTTGCACTAGGAATAAACTATGGAAATTTACAAACATGCATGAAATGGACACATGACACACAATGGACAAAATAAAACACCAAGCCCTAAAACAGCTATTTGTGGATCACACAGTGTTGCAATTTTATAAAATTTAGTCATGATTGAGATAATAATGTTTTGGTATTTCTCTGTTATAGCCGGAAAACTACTTACAACTACATGAGCAGCAGCGACTCTTACCACAACCAGCTGAACACAATCAATACACATCATTTCCACCGAAGACCTACAGATCGCCAGGGACCGTAAAAGCGAGAGCTGGAGACAGAGGACAGTACTCACAAGTCTTTGAAAGAGCTCCTTCAAGTCCTAGATCGGCTACTTTAGGAAGAGTCAAGCGGAGTACCTTAGCTGATGGTACGAATTTCTTTTTTATTTAGGCTTGATTAAGCATATACAAATAAACCAACTCAATAAAACTCCTGATGTATGATGATTGATGATGATTAAATGATACTCGTGAATATTGCTGTTTTTACTTGAATAATAATAATTATTACTTATTGTAACAGAAGATAAATACAATTTAAGTGTAAGCCCCCATTCCCAAACTAATGTAAACTGTATATCAGGAATCAATTCCTTCACAAAAAGAAAAAAAAAATTACTTCGGATACTATTTTATATAGATTGCGTCTAATAATAATAACCCGTTTGTGAAAGTATCAGGTGTATATAACTTTTGTAGTATTTCCAAACAAGTATACTTTAGTAATTATACGAAATGATGTTGGAATGAGGAATAAGAAAACTTATTTTACTTTGTTTGTAGAACCACACACGTCTTCATCATTACAAACACAAACATTGGATCGCAAGAAAACCATGGGCAGCTCGAAGTGTCTCGCGACAGTCCACGGCCCTGGAAGAGGCAGAGGGAGAACCACAATACAAAGACCGAGGGGAGCTATCATAGAACAACTCATCGCAGAGGAATGTGGGGATCTGATGAATAGAAGTCAAGACGAATTAGACGACTCTGAAGATCCAGAAGAATCGTGAGTAGTTTTATAGTTAGAACAGGAGTATGAAAAATTATTTCAAGGCAGAAATGTATATGGATAAACTCATTGCATTGAATATTTAATAAGATAATCTTATATTACGTTCTACCTTATGTATACAATTATTACAAGTATACATACCTAAGACACTCTTTAGTACTTTATATAATGTTCTTTTGAATTTAATTAGATGCAGGTAAAAAAATAATTTAAATTTAACCTAGTCCTAACAAATATTTAGATAGATCTTCTACTAGGTATTTCTATTTGAATCCTATATTCCAATATAGGATTCGAACAAAAACCTTTCTCATGGATTATTTAATATTTATACACACTATTATTCACACTTCATCTTTTTCACTTACTTTAATTAAAAAATATTTCAGTTTTGCCACCGCACGTTCCGGTTATTGCATTTGAGCGATGGCAAAGTCAACACAATTTTAATCAAGTATTGATTTTATGTACACCGTCCTTTTCAAATTACATTTATATATTTATACATTTAATTTGAACTTATTATTACATCTATGCTAAGTAACTAGTACTTACTGAAGTAAAAAAGGTAGATGACAGACTATTTAGTAGTGGCCGTAGGAAAAAAGGGAAAGGACACAGCGTAAACAAAACAAATAGGGTTTTGGCAGTAGGTTTGTATGATCCATCTTAGTGCCTGAACTATTGTTCAGGTTACAATGAATAAGGTGATAATAGATTCATAATAATGACAAGGTTTTTTGATCAATTTTATACAGATTATCCATATCAAATTTATCCAAAACAATTACGTTACCTATCATTATTTGCAAAACCCAGTCTCATTAGCCTACTGTACTGATTAAAAAAAAAACAAAAAAAATGATTACTTAATGTTTTTTATAAACTCATATGAATGTATCTTTTTAAATCAACTGAGACATTATTTAATTTGTCCACAGAATATGTCCACATGATACGCCATCGCGAGTGCCTTTGATATGGAATGAAGAAAGTCACAAAGTGAAGAGTTGTACTGTACCCAGCAGTAGCGCCTCCACGAGTGTGCAGCATCACATCCACCACGGCATAGAACACTGTCACATACCAGTCGGCATAGTACTATTCCTTCTTCTCGCGTATATTTGTGTCGGAGCTGCTATATTCTCGGCTTGGGAGAACTGGAGTTTCCTTGACGCTGCATACTTCTGCTTCATCGCGTTAGCTACTATAGGCTTTGGGGATTTCGTTCCCACTAGCTTTTTGACATCCAAACATAGTACAGATAATTCTAAAAGTGAATATGTGCAAATGATTGCATGTTGTGCATATTTAGTGTTTGGACTTATTTTAATAGCAATGTCGTTTAGTCTTCTCCAGGATGAAGTTGTTGCTCGGTGCTCCCAGATAGCCAATAGTCTAGGTTTGTCTCGTCAATGACAGTACGAGAAGAGCGAATGTAGCTCAACAGATAATCACTTGAGAATGTTATGATTGTTATTATAAGGAATTGATTTTGGGTCCACGTCATTTAATTTTCTCATTGGATCCATTTCTGTAATCATTGTAATCCATGTTATCATTCTATTGTAAGTCAGAATTATTTTCTCATATATCTGTACATAAATTTGTGATTTTAATTTAAATATGTATGAACAAATTTAAAAATGAAAACTTTTTACGCAATTTGTACTCAAAAGTGGAAGATGTTCGTGATGTAAATAATGTATATATAAAAGCAAGGCTGAAATTGTAATGAAACAATAAAATTGTGTTGATCTATTGCCTCTTTCATTTCTGTAATTTAGTGTGAATTTAAATATTAATAAAGATATGCAGTCCATATAAAACTAGGTCTCGTATGGGCGAAATTACCGATACTTGAACATCATCATCATCAGCCCATCGCAGTCCACTGCTGGGCATAGGCCTCTCTTATTGCACAACACTTTGATCGATTTTGGACTTCTCGCATCCAACTCCTGCCAACCATCCTGCGCAAATCGTCACTCCACCTGGCCTGTGGGCGTCGTACACTACGTTTTGCCGAGTTGCGGTCTCCATTGCAGTACTCTTCTACCCCAGCGGTCACCAGTTCTGCGGTTAATATGACCTGCCCACTGCCATTTCAGCTTCCTAATCCGGTGAGTATGTCGATGACTTTAGTTCTCTGACGGATCACCTCATTCCTGATATGATCCCTCAGAGAAACGCCAAACATAGCCCTTTACATAGCACGCTGAGCAACTTTGAGTTTGAGGACCAACCGTACCGTAAGTGTACAAGTCTCGGCTCCGAATGTCATGACGGGTAGGACTGTGCTGTGACAGTCCTACCCTAGTAACTTCTTATGAATCATTTTTAAATTACACGACTCTAAGAAAGAAGAAAATAAACATCACACTATTCTCCTTATCAATCTAGGTCATTGGTCAGACAAAAAGTAAAATCTTTGAATGCATTATTCGAGCTTCCAAAGTATTGGCCTGAACAATAAACTAATACCCATCATTTTTCAAGACAGTAGTTTTTTCCATTTGAGTGGTTGCAATTTCACTGGAACATACTAGAAATGCAATCGTCCTAATTGAAAACCGCAAACAGACATAAAATCTGTGTATCACAACCACAGGGGATCAGAACCTCAGTTAACTGGACGACATAATTCGACTCTGGTCTACATAAAACCTCCCTGGGGGATTAAGGGCGGTCGAAACCGAGCTTAATGTCTTTTAACTAGTACCGCATCAACATTAAACATTGACTATATCGCTGAAGAGGCATTTAAATTAAAACTTTTTGTTATACATTGTGTTAAAATGAAATTAAGTTTGAAGCCACCATCACATAATGGACTATATTAGATACATAGTGCTAAATAGGGATAAATTATTGAACGCAATCATTATATTTTTTCCATTCCTTTATTGTCTTTTTGACAGGTCACGCCTATAAATTACCGTTATTTTTTTCGTAATAATGTACTACAGTCCACGTGGTTCGTCTCGTAGACCCCAGCCGGGTCTCAGGGTAACTTCTCCAGGCCTATAGCCTGTCTCGGTGGTCTTCCGCGCCGCCTGTCAATACAGACGGGTCACTGGGTTAGGCCCGTGTGGGCCTCTGGTAGTTCCGGAGTGTCAGTCCGGTAGGGGAGCGTAGCTAGCGAGGCCATCCCTCGGGATGGCCAACTTGCTTGGTACGTCCTTGGGTCTTGTTTAGTGTCACCACTTCTGCGCTTAGCGAGGTCGAGCTCCAAGGGATAATGTCCCCGAGGAGCGCCCGTCAGCTAGCATCAGTCCGGTGTTGGGGATGGTCCGATAGATGTTGGGCATGGTCAGGTAGGGTTTACCACGGAGGCGAGGTCTCGCGGCAGGCCATGTCTGTCCGGCGGGCGCCGATGATAGGGCGCAAGCTCCCGCAGGTGACGGGCTTGCGAGCCGTCGGCACGCACGAAGATGTTTGAGCTCAGGCGTTTCACAAAATCGTCCAAGGTCTCCACCCCCAGATCCCTAGAGATAGTTCTGTTCCGTACAAAACGAGGGGCGTTGGCAAGAGTGCGTAATGTAAGCGACTGCTGCGCTCGCAACCGACAACGATTCGTTTCGGAAACAAGCGCGAACCAGGCCGGGGCACTGTAAGTAAGTCTGGTGCGAATGTAAGTCTTGTAAACACCAAGCTTTGCACGGAGCGGCAGTCGGGAAGATAGTACGGGCCGCAGTAGGGAACGTGCGGCACGAACCTGGGCAATAACGTTATTTACATGGGGCTTCATGGAGAGGGTGCGGTCGATGGTCACGCCGAGGTATTTCACCGTCGCGGACCACTCGATATTCTGCCCCATGAGCTTCAGTTGTGGTAATGTAATGCTTCCTATGGAGATAGCCTGAGTCTTCGCCACGTTGACCGTCAGCCTCCAGTCCTCCAGCCAGCTGGGAAGTGCGTCTAGAGTATGTTGCATCTTGGCAACAGCGTTGGTACCACTTTGTGACGTGGTGATGTAGGCCGTGTCGTCGGCGTACAGCGCTAGCTTTACGCCGTCGGTGACGGGGATGTCGTCTGTGTACCAAGAATAGCACACTGGAGAGAGGCAACTTCCCTGTGGCACACCGGCACAGATGGGTCGTTCTGTGGACACGGCGCTTTCAACCGCCACTTGAAAGCGCCTGTACTACAGTAATGTCGCACTTTATAGACGGGTAGGGAAGTGGCTTGTGCATAGCTAAAAACAACAAACTATAAAAGAGTTCTTGAAATACGATATATCGATTAAACGATTAAAATAATCTATCATATTTATGATCAAAATAATTTGACTTCATGTCAGTATTGTTTCTGTAAATTTAATAAAATAAAAAGTAAATTAAAACAGTATGACTTCAAGATTGATTATTTGCAAGGAATTAAGTCGAAATTTTGGAATTTAACTTAGAATAAAGAACAATAACTCTGTGCATTTAATTAATTAATTTTTGGACCACTGAATTTAAATGTATCTATGCACGCGTTAGTAAAATTTAACTTTGAAACGCGTTGTTAATAACGTTTAAATCCAGAGTTATGACAAAATACATTTGAAAAATCACATAATACTTACTAAACCGACCTTCAAGTGACAGTGTTAAGAAGTTTTCTTTGTTCTGGGCCATTTATATATCATTACGGTACACATTTTATTTATTTACAATACTGACTTAAAGATTATTATATCGATTGATTTTTATTTCAAATCGAATCGGTGACGTGTGAGGGCGTCACTAATTTCAAAATTTGTTGAACTGTCAAAAAGATAATAAAGGAATGGACAGAGTATAGTTAAAAACATTTGTAAGCTTTAAAAACAGTTGATAAATTTGTCAAACAATCGACTATATTACATAGTCCACTTTTAACCGCGATAACCTACGTACACGCGGGCGAAGTCTAAAAGCTGGTTATTTATATTTTTTATTACAATGAGTCATTTTCTCCAGTTTTTTAATTATTTCCTTTCGAACGTGATGGATTTAGAGAATACGGATCTATTTTTCCCAAATGTCTCGTTTAAGAGGTGACCAAGGAAACAAGCAACGGTATTATTTACAGTGAACGCACACTTTAACGGAGCCGAACGCGTCGAACGAATCGAAGTCAAGGAAGCCTCGCATACTATTCCGCACCAGAAGAATCGACCGCGCCGAAAGCATCGACTGCGTCAAAGAAATCATTTCAAGAAATAGTACTCGTGCGTTGCTCTGACATACGCAACTGATAGAATGCGAGCGCATCGATCGAGACGACCGCATAATCCGCACCGAATTCGTCTAGGATTTCTGGGGTTCTTCCAGATGCAGACGATTCGACGCGGGTAAGAGTGCGAGGTTTCATGAGATTTCATATAAAGAATTCTAAAATTCGTTTCGTTCGACTCGTTCGACGCGTTCGGCTCTGATAAGTGTGCGATTACCTTTAGTAAGTTATAATAGTCTAAAATATTCTTTTGAAGAGGTTATGAGACTATTACGAGCTGTTGAAGTAATGTCATGATGACCTGATGTGAAGTTTAAAAAGTGCAGTACTTCTACAGTTTTATTTCTCTACTTTCGGTTTTCATTACTTATCTGACTTCTTTATCATAGAAGAGTCTGCTTTCGTCATGTATTTTCTTGATAGAATAATTGCAAAATAGGCGGTTCACAGATACATAGCTCAGGTTTTAGTTTCAACCTTATACCGAAAACACCGTTTATATTAATATTATCATGGTATTAATCGTTAGCCGTTGGTCATTTGGCGTATACCAGCTCTACGTGACTATGTGCGTTTATTAGATATTTTGTCCAAACTGTGGGTACCTGTAATAGCTGCATGCGTGATTCAAATGCGCTAAATCGAATTACAGCCTAAATATTTATAATGAATTATATATTAACTAAAACGATTACTCAGTAGTTAAATATTCGGTTCTTTTAAATTATTTATTGCTACCCTTGAAAACTTATTGATCAGACAACTTCAAAGGGTCTTCATCGTTATCATCTTAGCCATAATACATACGTTGCTATAGAAAAGTAATAAAGAAAATAACAAAAAAACACACACAGTCTTACTTTTTTCGTATTGATATTGCAATGTTGACTGCACGGTTGGCCTAGTGGCTTAAGCGGTCGCCACGCCGCTTCCTACTACGCCAAGTGTCGTGGGTTCAAATCCCACGTAGGACAACACTTTGTGTGATTCACAATTTGTTGTTCTGAGTCTGGGTGTGCTTTGTGTCCGTTTCATGTATGTTTGTAAAGTCCCCCGCGACACAGGAATTTATATTCCTAATGCGGGAGTTGTCTTTTTAAAAAAAAAAAAAAAAAAAAAAAAAAAAAAAATGTTTAACAGAATAGAAGGTCATACTGTGTATTTGTGCCTTATACTACATAGTTTTTGCAAGATATATTCAAAAATGAATGAGTATGGGTCCCCGATTCTGAATTTGGCGAAATAAGGGATAACCCTAGAAAAGATTCAAATTTTCTATAGGTTGAACTTAACAATCCTGTCAAAAATGCGAAATCAGGAAACTACATGCATTAAATTTTAGTTTGGGTAGTTTAGATAACTTAAATATTTTTACGACGAGTATTTTGTAAAATTAATACCCAGATTGTTTTATCATAAATTTACACGGAATCTTTAAAGAATGTGTTCATATCTAGGGACATTAGTAAAATAAATCTAATTTAATCTTCCATCGATTTTAAGTTCAGCATCATGAAATCACCGCATAGATCAAACATGTGCGTCTAAATAAAGAAATTCTTCATTTAATTTTGTGATCAAGTTGTTACCCACTCGTCATATAATCATGTTGCTCGGTTGAAGGAGTAAACAAAGAGTAAAAAAAGTACCTATGCTTAACCTTCTATAAAAAGTAGATTTTATAAATAACTAATTCATTTTCATTTCATCATTAACAACCCACTGCAGGGCTCGGGTCCTCTCTCATAATAATAAATAAAAACTGTTATGTATTAATTTCAATCCAAAACTCCTATTAAAAAATAACCTAGTTCTCAGAGTTATTTCACTCCGAAATATTATTGTCAACAAGCCACAACGAAGGCTTTGTTGAAAATTTGATGTCAGTGCAATAAAATATTGTTGTCAGAATCGCAAAATAACTTAGCGTTCAGAACTATACATAGTTGAATAGAATAGAATAGAATAGAATATACTTTATTGCACACCAAATACAGATTTTTTACAGTTGAAAGTTTTTACGAGATATGTACAATGGGCGGCCTTATTGCTAAAAGCAATCTCTGCCAGGCAACCTTTGGATGGACATTTCGACAGAAGAGAAAGTATAAAGAAGGGTAGTTAAGGTGTGTTAAAGCTATTGTGATTCTAAATAGAAATATGAGTACACATAAACACAACACAAATATATATACATAATAAAAAAAACAAAAATACATATACATAAATACACAACGTAAATAAATAAAATATATATTGTAAAAATATATACATAACATACATACATTAAGATATTATAAAAAATAATTCAGTCATATACAGCTATCGAGAGCAAAGAGTACTTATGAAGCCAAGTAGTGTTCTTTAACCATTTTCTTAAACGCTGTCAGTGTTTCGGCACGTCTAATTGATGTTGGCAAACTATTCCACAATCTGACAGCTTGCACCGTGAAAGATTTGTCATAAAATGTTGTGGTGTGGCTAGGCACCATTAGCTCCAAGGATTCTGACGACCTTAAGGATCTCATGTGTGTGTCACTGAGGAATATAAAACGTTCCTTTAAATAAGGTGGGGAAAAGGGATTAAATAAGATGCTATAAAGCATAGAAAGAATATGAGAGTTCCGACGAAGCCGAATTGGGAGCCACTTGAGCAATTTGCGAAATTCAGTCACATGATCATATTTGCGCAAACCAAATATAAATCTAATGCAGAAGTTTTGTAGGCGCTCAAGTTTATCAAGCTGCTCCTCGGTGACATCGAGATAACTGACATCGGAGTAATCAAGTATAGGAAGGAGTAGGGATTCAGCCAGCGCAACCTTAGTAACTGTAGGTAGGAAGTTGCGAAGTCTACGCATTGAGCCCGCCGATGCGAATATTTTCCTACTAACCTCTCGCAATTGGGGACCCCAAGACAACGTACCGTCAATGAGAATTCCCAGGTTCTTAACAGAAGTACTAACTGGGAGTACAACGTCATTAAATTTGATGTCTGGTAATTTAGACCAGTCTATCCTGGAGTACAACCTGGAACTGCCCACAACAACGACCTTAGTCTTAGATGGATTTACAATTAGACCATACTGACTGCTCCAATCACAAACTCGCGCCAAGTCTAAGTTCATAGTGGCAAAAGCTTCTGACAGTTTGTTCAATGGAGCTTGCGTATAGATTTGAAGATCATCTGCGTAAAGGTGGTAGGAAGAGAGTAGTGTTTTTGAGATGGAATTTATGAAAATGGTGAAAAGTAAAGGAGATAGCACGCCACCCTGCGGAACTCCAGCAGATGTATTATGCCATGAGGAAAAGAATTCCTCGACGTGTACACGCTGCTTTCGTCCTAACAGGTAACTACGAAACCACTCAATCACCGTTGGAGATATGTTAATACTGTGTAAAATGCCCAACAAGATGTCGAAGTCTACTGTATTAAAGGCATTACTAAAGTCCAGTAAGGAGAGTATTGTAAGTTTTCCATGCTCCATGCCCAGCCTGATATCGTCAGTGACATTGATCAGCGCGCTTACCGTGCTATGACCTGCACGGAAGCCCGATTGATAAGGATTTAGGAGACAGTTCTTAGTTAGGTAGGAAGTTAGTTGGGTGTGGACAAGGCGTTCTAAGACTTTTGACAGAAATGACAGTACGGAAATTGGACGATAGTCGGAGAAAGATGTAGGATTGGGTTTTTTGGGAATGGGGATTATCTGTGCTTCCTTCCAGGTATCAGGAAAAACACTGTTGGCGAGGGAGTGATCCAGGATGTGGCATATAATGGGAAGGATTTCATCGATAATCGGTTGGATCATGTTCCGACTTATGCAATCACTTCCAACAGCATTGGAAGTTATGGACATTATACACTTCTTAACATCACAAGCAGTAATCTGTTGAAAAAAGAACGGGCAGAAGTCAGGAGTTGGAAGAGATGAAAGATATTTTAGGGTATTAGCTTTACAGGTTTGACTGTAATTAGACAAAGAAGAGAAATGTAAATTTAATGAATCAATATTAGTTGTTTTAGGAACCGTATTTGTCTGTGATTTTCCAACTCCTATTGTTCTGAGAAATTTCCACACTTTCGATGGGTCTCCGTTCTCGACCGAATTGTGAATATATTGGCGTTGAGCTTTTCTACAAGCCTTATTACAGATGTTTCGTATGGCAATGTATTTATCCCTATTGATTGTTGTTGGGCGTGTTTTGAACCTGCTCTTGGCAATTGACTTTCGCGATATTAAAACTTTTATTTCAGCAGTAAGCCAAGGTGCAGGCAGGTGCTTGATTTTAATATTTCGCACAGGAGCATGTACGTTGTAAAGGCAAGTTAGCTTACTGTTGAATATGTTTACCTTCTCATCAATGTTGTCTGTGGATAATAAAGAAGTCCAATCGATTATGCTGGCATCCTGGCGAAGTTTACTAAGATCCATGTTACTAAAATTGCGCTGCCTGAGAATTTTGGGCTTAGGTTTGGGGGGACGTAGTTTGTATGAGAGAAATATCAAGTCATGGTAAGAAAAGTCATCCGCGGAGCATTGGCCATGCTTAGTGACTAGATGAGCAGAGGATACAAGTATGAGATCGAGGAGAGAAGGAATAGAGTTGGGAAAGTTGTGAGTTGCATTTAAAGGCAGGATAGTTAAATTACATGACTCGACAGTACTGGTGAAGGTGGAAGAACGGGAGTCTGTTTTGAGCAAACATGTGTTAAAATCTCCCATAATGATAGTGTGACTGTAAGAAGGTATATGGCGTTCAAGGAGCCTTTCAAAAGAAGAAAAGAAGTTGATGCGTGACGAAGGAGAATAATATACCCCTAGTAGGAGTTTGTTGTGAGATAACTCTATTTCTATAAATAGGTGCTCACCGGCATTTGGTGGAGGCGGCTGAGTTGACAAATCCACAATATGATAGGAGATAGATTGTCGTAGATATATGGCAACACCACCACCTGCACCCCGGTCACGATCATTTCTTATTAAATCAAAATTGGGAAGTGAGTAAGATGTTGAAGGGAGACATGGCTTAAGCCATGACTCGGAAATGAGAATTGCATGTATATTCTTACAGTCAAAGTTGGTCAGCATCTCTGGGAAATGAGCCGGAATACTCTGGGCATTGATGTGGACTACATTGAAATTCTCAGGTACATCAGAAAACTGAGACTCTAAAGTTTCAGATAGTGACGGTACACTAACAAAGCTGTAGTTGTGACTATTAGCCGTCTTAAAACTCTCTGTATCACTGTCTTGGTCTGTGCATGACATAATAAAATAAAATAAAAATATCTACAGATATACAAAATAGCAATCAATATATATATATGTGGGAGTAGGAATATTTTTTAGTAATTTTCTAAATTTAGTTATGGCCACACTGGGCGTTATGTTTTTTCTCTTTGGTTACGCTACGAATGGCGGCAGGCCACAAAGATTGTTATACGATTTATATTAAAAGATTGCAAAGTTAATTCTACACTGTTTCTCTTCAACGATCCCACAACTTTTTGGGGGCTCGTCCGGGATCCAGAGAAGCATTTGTGTTAAAAAATTAACAACGATTACGACGAAAAACAAGAAAGTATATCTACGCGTCATCAGTTCATCAGTGAACTTTAATATTGGCATTTTACGACGGAAGATTGTTATTTTAAAGATAAAAAACTCATTACTACGAAGATTTAGGATCCAGAGAAACATTTGTGTTAAAAATTAACAACGATTACGACGAAAACAAGAAAGTATATCTACGCGTCATCACTTCATCAGCGATAGTGAACTTTATTATTGACATCTTACGACGAAGGATTGTTATTTTAAAGATAAAAACTCATTATTACGAAGATTTTGTATCCAGAAAAATATCAGAGTGGACGGAACAACAATTACGACGAAAAAGTTCAAATAGCCCACGCGTCATCAGTGACAGCGATCCTTTTATTGTCATTTTACGACGAAAGATTAACATTTTCATGTATTAAAATTCAATATTAAGGATTGAATAATACCGAGAAGTATCAGTGTCTCAGAAATAACCAAAATTTCAAATAAAAAATTCAAGGTAAAAAACATTAGTGAGAGATATCTGTACAACCGCCATATTAGATTTATTAAAAATTTTACGTGTGAAGAATATTTTCTTAAAACGAATAACCTTTCAAGATGCCACCGAAAAAGGATATTAAAGACGGAGAAGAGCAAAGAGAATGTATTAAAACTAGAGAAGAGCGAGAAACACGAGAAATCGCATCTTATATCTCGTTTCGTGATGTGGAAAAGTCTATGACGTCATTTACTGGAGACGATACTTACCCGATTAATACATGGTTCGAAGAATTCGAAGACACAGCATTGTTGATGAACTGGTCCGAAATAGAAAAATTGATTTACGCTAAAAGACTCCTTAGTGGAACTGCAAAACTGTTTCTACGATCCCTTGGAAGTGTCAGAGACTATAAAAAACTTAAACAAGAACTTGAAGATGAGTTTGGACTTAGATTAAATAGTGCAGCCATACATAAGAAACTTAGTTCACGAAAAATGGAAAAAAATGAAACTTATCAACAGTATTTTCTTCATATGAAAGAATGTGCACTACACGGAAACATTGAAGATGCCGCACTTATGGAATATGTTATTGATGGCATTCAAGACAATGAAACTAATAAATCTATTTTATATGGAGCGTTAAATCTTAAAGAATTTAGAAGAAAATTAGATATTTACAAAAGTATTAAAGAGAGAAATCTTATTCGACCCAGTATAACTATTAATCACACCAAGAGTAACAAAATTAAGCGATGCTTTAATTGTGGTGATCTGGATCATCAAGCACCAAGCTGTACAAAGGGCATTAAGTGCTTTAAATGCAATGAGTTTGGACACAAAGGACCCGAGTGTAGTAACAGAAATAAAAAGATGTTGAATATTCAAAATAATTATTCAAAAACTAAAGTTTATAAAGAAAACAAAGAGTTGACAACCCCATACAAGAAGATAAAAATAAATAATATTGAAATATCAGCACTAATTGATACAGGAAGTGATGTGAACTTAATTAGGTTGTCTCAAGCTTTAAAAGTTATGTCAGAAGAAGCTAACTACAGTGAGCAAACATCAATAAATTTAACTGGCATTGCCGGGAAGGAACTTAGTACCATCGGCCTTCTGAAAGCTAAAGTTTTGATTGATGACTATTGTACTGAAATGGAATTTCATGTTGTACAAGATGACAACATACCAGTTTGTCTTATTATTGGAAACCCTATTCTTAAAGAATTTGAAATTAATTTTACCGCCTCTGGCATTTCATTTGAAAAGATTACCTACCTAACGCTACTGACAGAAGAAAAGAATGATATTTGTGGTGAGCGCTTTCCTGAAAACAAAGATATTGCAAAGAAGATTATTAAGATGATTGAAGACTATAAAGGCAATGTTAAGAAGAAGGAAAGTTACATTAAGATGAAAATTATACTTACTGATGAAGACCCAATCCATCAAAGCCCGCGTCGCCTATCACCACTAGAAATGAAAGTTGTTGATGAACAAATAAAAGAATGGCTACATTTAAACATTATACGACCCAGCAAATCAGACTTTGCAAGCCCCATAGTGCTAGCAAAAAAGAAAAATGGAACTTACCGACTATGTGTTGATTACAGAAAATTAAATAAGAAAATAGTGAAAGATCGGTTTCCACTGCCCCTTATAGAGGATCAGATTGACAGATTCAAGGGTGCAAATTGTTTCACAACCCTAGATTTAAAAAATGGTTTTATGCATGTAGATGTACATGAAGATAGCAGGAAGTATACTGCATTTGTAACTCCACAAGGGCAATATGAATTTATGAAGATGCCGTTTGGTCTCTGTACTGCGCCATCAGTGTTCCAAAGGTATGTAAACCATATTTTTCAAGATCTTATATCTGAGGGTACCGTTCTGGCATATTTGGATGATTTGGTTCTGCCTTCTGTATCAGAACAAGAAGGATTAGAGAAGTTGGTGAAAGTTTTTGAAAGAGCTGAAGAGTATGGTCTTTTATTCAACTGGAACAAATGTCAATTTATGAAGAAGGAGATAGAGTATTTAGGCTATATAATAAAACAAAATGAATTAAGTCCATCAAAAGAAAAGATTTTAGCAATTTCTAAATTTAAAACTCCTCAGAACATCAAATCTTTACAGTCTTTTCTGGGACTGTCTGGTTACTTCAGAAAGTTCATTAAAAATTATTCTATAATTGCAAGACCTCTAACCAGCTTATTAAAGAAGGATACTATATTCCATTTTGACGATAAATGTGAAACAGCTTTTAACGAATTAAAAAGAATTTTGTGTAGTTCACCTGTATTAAAGATTTATGATCCAGAGCTAACAACAGAACTACACACAGATGCTAGTGCAGACGGTTATGGAGCTGTCCTGTTACAGAGATGTCCTACAGATAATCAGATGCATCCAGTTTACTTCATGAGCAAGAAGACAACCCCGGCTGAAAGAAAATACCATAGCTATTATTTGGAAATATTAGCAATAGCTGAAGCTGTCAAAAAGTTCCGTGTTTACCTATTAGGCATTCATTTTAAAATTGTTACAGATTGCTCTGCTCTTACTAAAACATTACAGAAGAAGGACTTACCTCCCCGTGTTGCTCGTTGGGCTCTGCTACTGGAAGAGTATGACTACGAAATAGAACATAGGCCAGGATCAAGGCTTAAACACGCTGATGCATTAAGCAGAAATCCAGTCTGCATGATACTTACCGAGGCTACTGCCCGCCTCAAGAAAGCACAAGACGACGATCCGCATACTAGCTTGTTGAAGACAATTTTAACAAAGGAACCCTATCAGGACTATGTTATGGAAGGAGGAATATTGTGTAAGGAGAAAGATGGTACGAGACTTATTGTGGTTCCTAGGAAAATGCAGAATGAAATAATAAGGAAGAAGCATAATTATGGACATTTTGGTATAAGAAAGACTGAAGAACTTGTGAATAGAGAATACTATATTGAGAACCTAAAAGAAAAGATAAGAAAGATTATAGATAATTGTGTAGAGTGTATTTTGATTGAACAAAAGAAAGGAAGAAAAGAAGGATACCTACATCCGCTGGATAAAGGTGATGTACCATTGTCGACTTATCATATAGATCATCTCGGTCCACTGACATCTACAAACAAAAACTATAAGTACATTCTTACGATAGTTGATGGTTTCACCAAATTTACTTGGATCTATCCCACCAAGTCATTGTCTACAGATGAAACATTAAGTAAATTAAAAGTACAACAACAAACCTTTGGCTCGCCTCATAGGATTATTTCCGATCGTAACGCCGCATTTACGTCAAAAGACTTCCAAGATTATTGTGAACAAGAAGGCATAGTTCATTACACTATAACCACAGGACAACCCCGTGGAAACGGACAGGTAGAAAGGATACACCAAATAATTATTAGTGTTTTGAGTAAATTAAGCGCCGATGATCCGGCTACATGGTATAAACAAGTTTCCAAAGTACAACGCTGTTTAAATAGTTCATGGCAAAGAAGTATTAAAATGTCTCCATTTGAATTACTATTTGGGACAAGAATGAAAGATGCAAATGAAGAAATTATGAAACTGATAGAAGAAGAAGTAGTTAAGAATTATAATGAGCAAAGAACTGAATTGAGAATGAGAGCAAAGGAGTCAATACAAAAGATTCAAGAAGAGAATGTTAAAAATTACAATCGAAAAAGGAAAATGGCCTGTGACTACAAGATTGGAGACTTAGTGGCAATTAAAAGAACTCAATTTGCTCAAGGAAGTAAACTATATCCCAAGTATCTAGGACCTTATGCAGTCACAGCCAAAAAGCATCATGAAAGATATGCAGTGAAGAAAGTAGGTGAGGGTGAAGGGCCTATTAATACCACAACCTCAGCTGACTTAATGAAACCATGGGCTGAAGTAGAGATGGATGGATGTTCATCTGAGTCAGATGAATGATCAGGACGGCCGTGTGGGAGTAGGAATATTTTTTAGTAATTTTCTAAATTTAGTTATGGCCACACTGGGCGTTATGTTTTTTCTCTTTGGTTACGCTACGAATGGCGGCAGGCCACAAAGATTGTTATACGATTTATATTAAAAGATTGCAAAGTTAATTCTACACTGTTTCTCTTCAACGATCCCACATATATGTATTTATAATTATATATAATAAGTAAATATAATTTAAGAAATTTAAAAATAAAGTAAACTGTGTTAGGTTATTATAAACAATGAATGTAAGCGTGTGTACGTACACTCAAATGTAAATGTTAAATAAAATAAAATTAAAAAATTGACCATCTGCCGGCTGCGTTACATATCTAAGAGAATAAAATATATATTATACACATAATGGAGATACATTTTTCATATCACTAAAAAAATAAAATAATATAAGAACAACAATTTTATATTGCCTCATTACCAGTCATCAATACCGATAACAAACAAGAACTAATAAATTATAAAGAGAGAGAATATAATTATACAAACTAAAGGAAAAATATTAGCAATTTTAAGTAGTAGGTTTCTGAACGCCACGCGTTATGACTAAAGAAATGTCATACTGACAACTTGACAAGGAAACATGACATTAGACACATGACATTACACACTTATCAAGTTATCACACACAACACAAGATAAATAATAATTGAGTGTAAGGTGTTTACTGTTTAGAACTTTAGAGATCGTAATAACTGAGGTATATCGAAAAGTTAAGTGATTAAAGTGACATGAGAGTAATTGCATTGAACGCGCTGACCGTGCGTTCAGTAAGGGAGTTTCGAACACAACTGTTAAAAGTATGACTGCGTATGATGACTGGAATGGTAAAATAAATAGAAATAGGGAATGTTATTTTTTGTTTGCTCCTCGTCTTGTTTTAGTGCTTGGTTTTTCGGCTGGAATGTCCTTTGGTTTATCGGGAATAAGCCGAATTAGTTCACCTAAAGATCCCACTCGATGTCGTGCTCCTTTTGCGTCAAGGACATAGACGTGGCCTTCACGAGTCCAGCACTTGGAAACACCACATTTCTCTCGAGCAGCCATGAAAAGTTTATGCCTAGCACGAGTCACAAACTCAGAAAGGGTAACACCAGTCCCCTTAAGCTTGGTTTTTGTGAACCATATCTTATCTCGGACAGCCACGGATTGGAATTTCACTAGAATTGGCCTGGGTTTATCAGTGACAGTGGCCCTCCCCAGTCTGTGGCACCGGCGGATATCAGTGGTCACAAACTCAGAGATCCCAAGTTTATCCTTGATTGCACTCACCGCTGTCTTCGAAGTATCCTCGGACTTGTCGTCAGGAATGCCATGAATCAGCAGCATTTTTCTGCGGCTACGCATCTCAATGTTGTCCACTGTCCTAGTTAGGAATTCAATTTGAAGTCGAAAGGTAGAAATAGTGTCCATTACAAGTGTTTTGAATACTGTAAAATCAGCCGTGATTGTGCTTATACTTGAAGTGTTACCTGGGTTGTTGGCATTCCTCTGCAGCTCAGCCTCGAAGTTAGCCATTCTTTCTTCTATTCCAGACATGACTGTAGAAAAGGATTCCTTCAAACCATCCATATTCAAAGATGTTTGCTTCTATGGAATGTATCAATTTGTAGTGTATCACAGTTGTGGATATTTATGAGAGGAGATAACACACAGCTGGTAGGTGGCTTATGTTGACATATATAAATTCATATATGTATGGATGTAAATTAAAGTTAAACTATATAAAATTTAAATAAATTTGAGAGATCAATTAAAATATGTGTGCACAGTGAGAACTACCCACAATACCCTTTAGTTGCATACTGTGTTGGCCTAGAAACTGCGCCTTGTTAACAAAAAGTAAAAAAATATCGTTAGTATAGTCGAGCTTTGTAAGTACTCGGCCAGAGTGGTGACATATGACCTTAACCCTCTCCTCAGAGGAGACTCGAGCCCAGCAGTTATTATGGATTGTTGACGATGACGTGTAGGTCTATTGACTGCCTCGGTGATGCAGTAGTAGCGTATGCGACTGCTGTCTCGGGTTCAATTCCTGGGTCGGACCAAATGTTTGTATAATCTGCAAATATTTGTTTCAGAGTTTGGGTGTTTTCTATGTATGTACGAACTAAATAGTGTGTTTATGTATTTATATCAGTTGTCTAGTACCCCTAATACAAGCTCTGCTTAGTTTGGGACTAGATGGCGTTGTGTATAAGATGTCCGGTTTTTTTTTCTTTATTTGTTTTATATTCAAGTTTTATTGTCAATATATTCTATGAAATAACTGTTTACTAATTAAACACAATATTTAATTGACATAAGTTGTTCATATTTCATCATCATCATGCTTTTGACAATGCATCCTTGGATATAGGCATCTCCGATATGTGGGTATAAGTTATGTATATGTGGTATAACGTTTATTTCAATTTTTTCTTCTATTTGTAGGAATATCTTGTCCTACTTAGTATATTCCATTAGTAGCTTCTTACGAAACCCACAAGAGCGGTGACACTCCATATTAATAATCCATCACCATTCATATTTATATACACGAAAACTGCATCAGATTTTACAAACATTGCTCTACCATGGCAAGAATGATTTTAAGTCAAGATATCATTAAGTTTCTATTCAAAGAAACAGAACAGTCGCCATAAGCATGGACAGTAAACTCGTCGCCCGAAAATCCTCACAAAACGAAGATTAAGAATTTTTATTCATTAATTCAGCATTTAAATAAGATAAATTACCTCAAATATAATCAATTCTAGAGATAATACGTTTAGTGGCTTAAGACTAAACAAACTTTCAACGAAATTGTTATCTATTTAGATCTAAAAATGTGCTCCGATCTTATTATTCAAATAAGCGATGTGTCTCAATAAAAGAAAGCTTTAAATAAATAAGCAATGACGGTAATGAATCGAAAATACTACCTGTGCTAAAATATTTATTTGAAGTAACGTTTAAATACGTATGCAAATGGAGCCCAGACCATACGCGTAGTGGATATTATAGTTTTGCAGAGTGGATGACATAGAGAATGCTTAAATTGGGTAACGGGTTGATGTCTTTGCCCATATGAAGAGAAACTATTTAGTATTAAAAATTACCAAAATATTTGCATTACAATGTTTTCAAAATGTTTTTTAATTGAACATGTGTCTATATATTTTTTTGGCAACTGCAAATTAAATCGGTGGTAACGCATATTAGACCAGCGCTTTTAGTGTTTGAAAACAAAATAAATTATAGTAGGATGAAACCCATTGTAAAAGGAGGAGAATATTGCAAAAATGAAAGGAAAAATAAATTACGGGCGATCTGAGGTCGGGAAGGGGGAGAGGGGGGGGGTTTAAGGGAAAAAAATGGCTTATCTCGATTTCCGGCAAAACTACAAGTCCTATGGAAAAAAGTTAAATGGCAAAGTTGTAGGTAATAAAAAGATCTATATCTTTTACATTTACACTTTTTTCACATAACCTCAAATTTATGTGAAAAATTCAAAAAACCAAGTTTTTGGTTTTTTATTTTTATCTTTTACAAATAAAATTATTTTTTAACGAAATTTTGTGGAAACTTAGCTTTTCATGTCCTGAATACACCGTAATTTATTTGATTTGAAATATCTATTTTTTCACCTCATTTTGACTGAATACCGAAAAAAAACCCTAATTTTCAATCGAAAATTCGTCCGTCAAAATATCAACGTTTTTGACAAAAATTGGGTGTTTTCTATTCGATGAAATGTCTACTTTCCGATGGTGTAAAAATATATATACACTACCATAGTAAATCTTCTCAGAAAATGCAAAAAATGAAAAAACTCAAATTCGATAATCGTTATTGAGATATTCATTAAAATTTACACTTTAATCACTCGAAAAACGTAAGATTGCATGTTACAATGATAAACAAAAATATTACAAATCGAAATATACTACTATAATTAATAAAATAATAAATAATAAAGTTAATATTTAATAAAACATCTACAATATTTTGAGAAAGTTGCAGAATCTTCTTTATATTATATGCATATGTGCCTGTTTATTATTATTTTAAGATGATTTAATACCTGAGTGACCTACGAAAACTTTTAGGCCATCAAAAGGTATTTCCTAGAAAATAACTCAGCCTGCACGTGTAGTTTTATAAAAGATGTCGTACACTGCTCTGTTTTACAGCTGCTACGAAATAGCAAGTATGTAGTAAGGTGTTATAGTAAAGTAGAACGAATTGCGTGAGCAGTGATATCTAATAAGAACTAGTTCTGATTGTCTATATAGAGCTGTCATTGTTCCGTCACTCCACCGCAAGAATTGTATTAATATATTATAATTAAATGTGTGATAAACCGTATCAATGTTCTTTGTAGTCCTATAACTCTTCAGGTTATAGGACTACAAAGAACATTGATACGGCCCAGTACCCAGGGACTGCTAGTGAGTGAAATATAAGCCGTGATTTGAACTAAAACAGTTCGTCGTAATGAACGCGTCTATGTACGTTATTGTTTTTTGAGGTTGAAAAAACTTCAATATGGCTACATCTATTAAGATAGATCGACTTACTGGCGATAACTATGATACATGGAAGATACATATGCGAGCAATATTGATTAAAAATGATCTATGGGAATATGTATCGGGATCGTTACCAAAACCACAGCTAAGTGATTCGAAATATGCCGATTGGGTAAAAATGGACAGAAAAGCCGAGTCTGACATATTGTTAGCGGTGAGTCCAAGTGAGTTAGCTGCATTGGATGGTTTGGAAAGTTCTAAAGCTATTTGGGATAAGCTAAATTCTATGTATCAGTCGAGCGGTCCTGCAAGAAAAGCATCGTTGTTAAAAATGACGACTTGAAGAAGCACATCGCGGATTTCTTTGATGCGGTTAAGAAGTTGAGAGAAATCGGTTTGATAGTTATCGATGAACTACTTGCTATATTATTGTTGTATAGTTTACCGGATTCATTCGCCATGTTTAGAACGGCAATGGAATCGCGTGATGATTTACCATCAACGGAAACCTTGAAGGTAAAAATTATCGAAGATTTCGAAGCACGTAAGTCTAAGATGACTGATCAAGGTGCTATGTTTGTCAAACGTATGAATAAAAATAAGAATGCCAATCTGAAGAAGAGTAATGACAACCAGTATTTTTACAAAACCAACGTCGAATGTTATCGTTGTGGTCGTCGTGGGCATCTAGCGAAAGAGTGCAGAACTAAATATATTAATAAATTTAAACAAAGCGCACAAAAGATAGAAAATAGTAATGACAGCAAACAAAAGACTACAATGTTGTTTAGTACAGCCGAAGAGGTTATGTTAGGTGAGAAAGTAAATCCTATGTGGTGTATAGATAGTGGAAGCACGTGTCATATGTGTAATGACAAGCAGTTGATTCGGGATTTTACACGGCTAGACTCCGAACTGAATTTAGCTAATGGCGATAGAACGAAAATATCAGGCACTGGTAAAGTAAGTTTTTCGATTGACACAGGCAGTGAAGAACGCCAGATTGATGTCGAAAAGGTGTTTTATGTATCCGGCTTACGAACAAACTTATTATCAGTAGCCAAAATGACAGATCGTGGGTTCGAGGTTCGCTTCAGGAAGCAAGATGCGATTGTAATTGATAACAATGACAAAATTCATATGCGTGCATATAGAGTTGGTAACCTATACTATGTTCGGATGAGTGATAACTCTGTCAATAATGTTGCAGCCACGAAAAATTCACTAGATATATGGCATCAACGACTCGGGCATCTCAATGAACGTGACCTAAAATATATGGCGAAGAGAGGTTTAGTACATGGGCTAACATTCAAGGATGATGAAAAATTATCTGAATGTGAAATTTGTATAAGTGAAAAGCAGACTTGTACGCCTTTTCCAAGGAAAAGAGAAGATCGTACCAATGAACTATTAGAGATAGTGCATAGCGATGTTTGTGGTCCCATGAATCATCAATCCTATGGCGGTAAAAAATATTTTGTCACATTCATCGACGATAAATCTAGATGGTGTGAAGTCTACTTTATAGCGAATAAAAGCGACGTCCTAAGTGTATTTAAAACCTACAAAGCCTATGCTGAGAACTTAACTGGAAAGAAGATAAAAAATCTCCAGTCTGATAACGGACGAGAATATGTTAATAAGGAATTTGATTACTTCTTAAACAAAGCAGGAATCCGAAGAAGATTGACAGCACCGTATACGCCACAACAGAACGGAATTGCTGAAAGAAAGAATAGGACTTTGGTTGAAATGGCACGATGTATGATGCGTCAAGCAGGAAGTCCTCCTGCACTTTGGGCAGAAGCAATTAACACTGCTAATTATATCAGAAACCGGTGCCCAACTACAGCTTTGAGTGGTCACATACCTTTCACTCTATGGAAAGGAAAACAACCTACAGTAGTATATATGAATGTGTTCGGCTCTAAAGCTTATTATAAAGAAAAGGGAAAACCGAAAGGAAAATTTGAGTCTCGTTCGCAGTTAGGAATATTGGTAGGATATGATACTCAATCCAAAGCGTATAGAATACATGATCCTACGACAAGAAAGATTATTGTGAGTCGTAATGTGAAGTTTATGAATGAAACTGCATTTAGACATGAATATAAAGAGATACTTGATGAAGAAAAGGATAATGATGAAGACAGAGACACTGATGAAGAACAAATAAGAGTAGAATTAAACATATCAAATGAAAGAAAGGAAGATAATCATAGAATACTAAGAGCCCGGAGAGATGGCAATAGATTAAACTGGGAAAATTTAATAGAACCTTCTAAGAGAGGGAAAGGAAGACCTCGTTTAATTCGTACTGGTCAGGTGGGAAGACCACGAAAAGAATACCATACAATAAAAGGTGATAATACGGATGGTGAAAATGAACCAGATAATGAACCAAACGAACAGATGAGTGCAGGAATAACAATAATAGAACAAATGACTTGGAAAGATATATTGTACCAAGACCAATACAACGAAAAGTTATTGGAAAGAGATTCGTGTTTAGTACCAAAAGTACTGGCAAGAAAGTACGTCTCGTCGCAAAAGGATGTTCACAACGTCCAGGGGAGGACTTTCATGAAACCTCATCACCTGTTGTAAGATCTACATCCATAAGGCTAATATCTGCATTGTCAGCAGAGTTAGGATTAGAAATCCATCAAATGGACGTAGTAACTGCCTATTTAAATGGTTCACTCGATGAAGAGGTATATATAGAGGTTCCAGACCAGCTAAGCGAAGTCCTAGAGAGAGTACTCGCAAAGGATAAAGTTGGATCGAAAAAGAAGATAATAGGAGAGAAAAATATACTTGAGACAGCTAAATGCTGGAACAAAGCTCTTGACAAATGTGTGGATAGCGTGTGTTTATTGAGAAAATCTTTGTATGGCTTACGTCAATCAGGACTGCAGTGGTATAAAAGGTTAGTGAGCAAGTTGAATGATATTGGTTTTAAAGCCTTACCACAGGATCCTTGTGTGTTTATTGCACAAAAGGGTGAGCGATTGATGTTGATGGGTATTTATGTTGATGATATGATATTAGCGACGAATGATACAGTGTGAATGGATGATATAAAGAAACAACTAGGGAGTACATTTGAAATGAAAGATATGGGGAAAATTTCTACATGCTTATGAATCGCATTTAGTCGTGATAATGAAAATAGAGTGTCTGTGTAACTTAGGTATGATGAATGATATGCTCACGACTTCGAGGGGAGGTGTTATAGTAAAGTAGAACGAATTGCGTGAGCAGTGATATCTAATAAGAACTATTTCTGATTGTCTATATAGAGCTGTCATTGTTCCGTCACTCCACCGCAAGAATTGTATTAACATATTATAATTAAATGTGTGATAAACCGTATCAATGTTCTTTGTAGTCCTTTAACTCTTCCCAGACCTGCCTTGCCCACTTCTCTAAGAAAAACGTTTTAATAGCCAAAAATTTTTCATAGGTCACTCAGGTATTAAATTATCTTAAAATAGTAATAAATAGGCACATAAGCATATACTTTAAAGAAGATTCTGCAACTTTCTCAAAGTATTGTAGATGTTTTATTAAATATTAACTTTATTATTTATTATTTTGTTAATTATAGTAGTTGGAGGGACGGCGTATAAAATAGCCGAACTCCTGGCGTGAAAAGGGTTATTAGGCGGTATATATAAAAAAATGCGGTTGATCAGCGAAAAACAAAGAACACTCACCTTCAACTTTTCAGAATGCCCAGCAGTACGTCACAGGCACCGTGTAGTTTCAGGCACAGGTCGAGGCGCGGCGGTATTAATATACAGGCGGAGGCGATGCGATTATGATAATAATTAATAAAATTAGCGTTATCGTAGGCGATGCGGTTATATATCAAGAAGGAATCAGAATGACATATAAAAATCAATGTCAAAAGATCATTTTGTTTTTCACGACCTCGTTATTTTTTATACGACCATAGAGGTGAACCGACGTAGGTTTTATTCCGTGGACACTCCTTCAAGCGTCCAGCGAGCAGTATCTCTGTCAATTCGAAGTTCAACCGCAAGATGGCGTAATGAAATAATTTTGAAAGGAGGTGCGTTATTTGACAATAAAATTAAGCGTATGGAACCGAAAAAAGCGTTTGCGCTTAACCATGCTCCCCGCCTTGAAAGCTCTCACGGAACTTTCAAAACAGATGCAAAAAGTTAACTAATGTAGCGTAGAATAACATATACTATGTACTATAGCGAACAGTTATATAATATAGCGGATAAAAATAATTGGCGTATGGAAACAAGATTGATCCTAAACTTAAAGCAGCGTAAAATGAGCGAAATAAAAATAAAAATACTATATATTATTGCGTAGGAATTGGATACAACTTAATGATAGGGCGTTTGTAATGACCGGAATTGGTTTTAACCATGGCTACGCGAGCAATGTTATCCGTACCCTTAAACACCTCGGTAATAATTCCTAAGGGCCAATTGAGAGGGATAGAACTATCCTGCTCCACGAGCACAACGGTTCCAATCTCAACGGGTCTATCTGCGGTTGCCCACTTCTGACGCACTTGCAGAGTGTGCAAGTATTCTAATCTCCACTTAGTCCAGAATGATTGGACCATGCTGTCCAACAAACGTTTGCGATCCACAAGACCGATACGCTGTTGAGACAAGTCAGGTGCAGGCAAATATTGCAACGGCGTAGACATCAGAAAGTGAGCGGGAGTTAGCACCTCTGGGTGTGGATCCGAAGACAGAACACACAAAGGGCGCGAATTCATTATACATTCGATTTGCGTTAAGACAGTTTGAAGCTCCTCATAAGTGAGAAGTTGGGTACCAACTACACGATCTAGGTGCGTCTTCAAACTTTTAATATTTGACTCCCACATTCCACCGAAATGGGGAGCGCGAGCTGGAATCATCTTCCACTCAATGCGTCGCGATAACAACTCATTTGAGAGCGCGGATTTAAAATTTGAACTCAACAAGAAGCTATATAGTTCATCTAATTGAGCCTTGGCTCCAATAAATGCGGTACCATTATCCGAATAGAGACAGGACACTGGACCACGTCTGGATATAAAGCGTTTGAAAGTCGCTAAAAACATGTCCGACGTCAAATCAGAGACTAACTCTATGTGAACAGCTTTAGTAACAAGGCACACGAACAAGCAGATATAGGCCTTCTGGGAGCGTTGGCCTCTACGTCGTGAGAGCGTTATGCGAATTGGGCCGGCATAATCTACACCGGTATGCTGAAAAGCTCCTGCCTCCGTCACACGGTACGCAGGAAGATCAGCCATCATGGGCGTGGGATGCGAGGGTTTAACCCTAAAACAAATGTTGCACTTACGCAACTTGGAGCGGATGACAGTTCTGGCATCTAATATCCAAAAACGCTGTCGTAAAATGGACATAAGAAGTCCAGGACCAGTGTGACAATTGACAACGTGATAATGTTGTATAATTAAATCAACAACATGGTCATGTTTGGGAAGAAGAATTGGGTGTTTTACATCAAAGGGAAGATCAGCTTTAGAAAGCCTTCCTCCAATCCTCAATAGACCTTCTTCGTCTGAGAAGACGGCTAAGTTTCGAAGCTTATTTGAGGGAAGTTTTTGCGATTTGATAAGCTTAATATCATCAGCAAAGTGTACGGATTGAACAGCACGCAACAACATGTGCTCCGCAGCTGTCAGCCCTTTGACCGACCGAGGTTCAAAATCAAGTCTTGGTCGCGTGAATTTAAGCACGTATGCGATGATATGTAGCAACTTATCCCAAGACGAGATTCGCCGAGCTAACTCGTACAAGACTGGTTGTTCCAAGCAAGCGGTGGTTGTGAGTATGTTTGTCTTATGCTCCGGAAGTTCACTACAATTGGTGGGAGCGAATGGTTTGATTGGCCAGTCTTCGGGAGCACTACACATCCACGAGGGTCCGTGCCAAAAAAGATCGTGCGATACAAGTTGCGAAGGAAGCATACCACGAGACAAACAATCACTAGGATTCTCAACACCAGCTACATGGTAAAAATGTTTTGCGGCAAGATTCTCTTGACATTGAGCCACACGATTGCTCACGAATATCGACCAACGATGTGGAGACGAATGAATCCATGAGAGCGCAACAGTGGAGTCAGAGAATGCGTATATTCCTGCAATAGGAATGCGTTCGACGTAATTGTCATAAACAGTTTTCACTAACTTTGACATAAGCAAAGCGGCGCATAATTCTAGACGAGCTAGAGTAGTTATTTTAGAAGGCGAGACCTTTGACTTTGCGCAGAGAAGACGTGTCTGAACTCCAGATGAGTAGGTGCAGTGTACATAGACTACGCAACCTAAGCCATTCATACTGGCGTCACAAAAGGCAACAATGCGCACAACACAGTCTATCTCAACTCCAACATGGCGTGGGATGCGCAGTGTGTCAAGCAAAGGAAATTGTTGCACTAAGGCAAAGAAGCGGATGCGAATATGTTCAGGGGCGGGATCGTCCCAATCACTCTTATTCAGCCACAATTCTTTAATCAGCAATTTGGCGTAGAGTATAACCGGAGCAACCAATCCTAGCACATCGAACAATCGAGCGACAACCGATAGTATACTTCTCTTGGTGCATGTTTCAGGGATCTCCGTGGAAGTGAAGAAAAAACGATCCTTACAAGGATCCCAAGAGAGACTTAATACTTTAGAGGAGTCGTTTCCGACATCAAACTCCAGCGGCTTGCGATGTGAATCTGGTAGAATAACCAATATGTCTGGTGAGTTGCTGATCCATTTCACCAGATCAAAATCACCCTGCTTGAACAAAGCTATCAGATCCTGTGACAATTTTTTAGCGGTTTCTACATCAGGGACGGAATGAACTAAGTCATCCATGTACAGCCGGGTTTCGGCTACTTGAGCGGCGTCTGGGTAATGTGAACTCATTTCAGAGGCGAGCTGTCGCACAGTGCGCATAGCTATATACGGACTTGATTTCAAGCCGAATGGTTGCCTATTGAAGTTGAAAGAGCGTATATTCTCAGCGTCATTAAAGCGGAATAAAATTTGCAGGTATTTACGCTGATCAGCAGGTACACCTACACGTAAGTACATAGACCTTATGTCAGCGTTCAAAGCGATAGGAAATAATCGGAACGCTAAGAGCAGCAGGAATAAATCCGCTTGCAAGTTGGGACCGATATGCAGCACATCATTAAGAGACAGTCCAGTATGCGTTTTTGAACTAGCATCCAGAACAATACGCGGCATAGGTTTATCAGGGCGAACTACAGCGTGGTGTGGTATAAAATAACCATTGGCGAAAGATTCTGAGTCATCAACAGGACTGAGGTAACCATTGTCAATGTAGTCTTGAATGACTTTGTTATAATTTTCTCTCAACTCGGGTGACTGGCGAAACTTCCTTTCCAACGACGTAAAGCGACGAAGAGCGACAGCGTGAGAATTACCAAGTTCCGATGGATCCCTACAAAAAGGTAACGAAACGGTATAACGTCCGAAATCATCGCGCGTCACAGTGGACGTGAAAATATTTTCGCATTCAGTTTCCTCGGGAGACAAATAACGTGTTGTCGGTACTTCCTCAAGTTCCCAGAACTTCTGAACCAAATCATTAAGAGCGAGTGCAGTAAAAGACGTAGCGGTTGTGACGTCACTGCATGGATAATCACCCATTAATATATATCCAAAGGTTGTCAATAGAGCGGGTGGAACACGTGGGCCACCTTCAACTTTATTCCCCAAATAAATATACGGGAATAGTTGCGCACCTAATACCAGGTCTATGTCTCCGGGGATGTTCCAAGTTAAATCTGCGAGCGGTAAATTATTAAATTCCAACTTACGATTCCATTCAATAAATTGAGATGGCAGTTTATCCGTAATGGAATCTACTACGAATGCGTGAATAGTGTATTTATGTTGCGGGTAAATGCGGGATTCTATGTCCAAATATACATAACCAATTATTGGACTAGAACTAGAACCTACACCTTTGACAAAAGAATTACTCATAGGTACAATATGTAGATTCAAAGAGCGACAACAATCTGTTGTAATTAAATTATTTTGCGAGCCATTATCAATTAGGCATCTAACCACAGTCTTATTACCAGTACTACCTCTAGGACGCGCATATACCTGTGCAGTTGACAACAATATGGTCGACTTAGCTTGTGCATCAGAAGCGAGCAATACCGCGGGAGCGTGTTGTGACGTCACCGACGGCGGTGTCACGCACTGATCAACATGCGTAGGTACGTCCAGCGGCGGGCAAGACGCGGTAGGCGAGGCGGGAGTAACCGAAGCAACACTCGGCACCACGAGACGCTTCGAGTGTGACTCAGCACCAACAATTACTGTATGCGAGCGGGTTTTATCATTTTTATATTCATTGCTAAAATGCAAAAGCGTATTATGGCGTTTTTGATGACCTTGGCTTGCACAAATCTTGCAGACAGAAGTCGAGCGACAATTTAATAAATTATGCACGGTGCTTAAACAATTTACACATCCGTGTTTTGATTTTATAAATTCAAAGCGTGCTTTAGCGTCACGCAAATTTTTAAATTTAGCGCATTCATATAGACGAGTATGTTCGATACTTGCGCAACACACACAAGCAGACGCGGGCGCAGCGGGCGCAGCGGGCGCAAAGCTAGTAGGTACTTCGCTTGCGACAAAAGATTTTGTTTGATTTACACGTGACGAAGTTGCGGGTTTAGCATTAGAGTGTTAGCGGAACTACGCGGGTTAGATCGTTCTAAAACTTTTGCTTGGTCCTGAACAAAAGATATCAAATGTTCAGACGTAGGTATTTTAACATCTCTGACTGATAACTCAAATGCTTGCAAAGTTTGTGTATCTATCTTACGCAATGCACAATGTAAAGTAATAAAATCGGTCAGATCAGGAATTTGCAATTGTTTTATAGCGGAAATCGAAGCAGAATATTTTCCAATAAAGTAATCTAAACTGGAAGCGTTATAAGTACATGCCTTTGCGTCTAAAATATTATTAAGGTAATGTATACCTAAGGCACGTTCATCTTGATATTTTTTAACTAAACTATCCCATATTATGTGATAAGTTTCACCAGAAGGTACAATACCCACGGTAAATTTCTGCGCTTCATGGGTTAATTTAGTTATCAAATATTGTACACGTTGCGCGTCGGTCAGCTGTTCATTCAAGTGAATGTTCGACTTAAAGCTTTGATAAAAGATGTTCCAATTTTCTATTTTTCCGTCGAAAGTAGGTATAACTAACGGCTGCAACCTAACTACCGGCATCAAATCCGACCCGGGGCGCGATCGTGTATCAGATGAATGCGATGTTGCATCGATTTTATTGCGTATTCTTTTGATATGATTATATAAATCTTCAAAAGAATCTAAACATGCGTATTCGGGCGTAGCGTCGGGTTTCATTAAAAAGTTAAGCTTGTTTATTTCATCGACAATCATTTCAAATTTGTCACGTAAATTTTCAATGTTTTCCGAATGAATCATGAATTCTTCATTGGATCGTAATGACTTGTCGATGGATAAATTGTTGGACATGTCGTACAATTTATTAATTCGTCCAAATAAAAATTCGCGTTTATGTATTAAAATAGTAAGCATTGTGTCCGGGCTCGCTTTAGTAGACATGATCAAACAAAAAATCTACCTACTATTTAAAAAACAAATGACTTGCGCTTTCAGAAAACAAATGAAGGCAGGCCCTTTCTCTTCATACGCAAACTATTCTTAGCTTTTTATGAAAGTATGTATGTTTGAGCGTTATTATCGCATAAATACGATGATATGTATACGATAATAAAATATAGGCGAAATTTTAATGGGAATTTACCAATAATTACGTAAATAACCCGGGCGTTGTATTGTATTACTCGAACGAGAACTACCAAAATTACGTAAATTCTATTGTCAAATAACACAAATACAAGAGTAATTTGTTATCCGGTTTTTATCCGGGCTACGAAGGACCAAAATGGAGGGACGGCGTATAAAATAGCCGAACTCCTGGCGTGAAAAGGGTTATTAGGCGGTATATATAAAAAAATGCGGTTGATCAGCGAAAAACAAAGAACACTCACCTTCAACTTTTCAGAATGCCCAGCAGTACGTCACAGACACCGTGTAGTTTCAGGCACAGGTCGAGGCGCGGCGGTATTAATATACAGGCGGAGGCGATGCGATTATGATAATAATTAATAAAATTAGCGTTATCGTAGGCGATGCGGTTATATATCAAGAAGGAATCAGAATGACATATAAAAATCAATGTCAAAAGATCATTTTGTTTTTCACGACCTCGTTATTTTTTATACGACCATAGAGGTGAACCGACGTAGGTTTTATTCCGTGGACACTCCTTCAAGCGTCCAGCGAGCAGTATCTCTGTCAATTCGAAGTTCAACCGCAAGATGGCGTAATGAAATAATTTTGAAAGGAGGTGCGTTATTTGACAATAAAATTAAGCGTATGGAACCGAAAAAAGCGTTTGCGCTTAACCAGTAGTATATTTCGATTTGTAATATTTTTGTTTATCATTGTAACATGCAATCTTACGTTTTTCGAGTGATTAAAGTGTAAATTTTAATAAATATCTCAATAACGATTAAAAAATATCGAATTTGAGTTTTTTCATTTTTTGCATTTTCTGAGAAGATTTACTATGGTAGTGTATATATATTTTTACACCATCGGAAAGTAGACATTTCATCGAATAGAAAACACCCAAATTTTGTCAAAAACGTTGATATTTTGACGGACGAATTTTCGATTGAAAATTAGGGTTTTTTTTCGGTATTCAGTCAAAATGAGGTGAAAAAATAGATATTTCAAATCAAATAAATTACGGTGTATTCAGGACATAAAAAGCTAAGTTTCCACAAAATTTCGTAAAAAATTATTTTATTTGTTAAAGATAAAAATAAAAAACCAAAAACTTGGTTTTTTGAATTTTTCACATAAATTTGAGGTTATGTGAAAAAAGTGTGTATGCAAAAGTTGTAGATCTTTTTATTACCTATAACTTTGCCATTTGACTTTTTTCCATAGGACTTGTAGTTTTGCCGGAAATCGAGATAAGCCATTTTTTTCCCTTAAAAACCCCCCCTCTCCCCCTTCCCGACCTCAGATCGCCCGTAATTTATTTTTCCTTTAATTTTTGCAATATTCTCCTCCTTTTACAATGGGTTTCATCCTACTATAATTTATGTTCACTTTTTGTTATTTTAAGAGCTAAAAGCACTGGTCTATATGTGTTTTTTAATAAGAAGAGTTATATTTGATTTTTTTAGTACATATAGGAATTTGACTTAGCACACTAACTGCTAAATATATATCAATGAATAAGATACCGCTGGGTAGATTGCACTGTAAAAATACCTTCAGATTATGTGTGACCTAAGTGTTTACATGAATTAACGTAATAGGTATTAGTTATTTATTTGATATAAATTTCTCGACGATTTGACTTTTAGACCACTGTTTATCTTACTGTGAGCTTCTAAACTGTTCCAATAATAAGGGCCTTTTTGCATATATTAACCGTTTCTACTGCCTTTGTGTTTAACAAACCAATAGCCGTAACCTATTTAGAACTGTCATTAAGACTTAAGGTACAGTCGTTATAACAAAGATATAAACAGACACATTTTAATTAAAATGGATACTATGCACGTATGTACTATGGCACTAAATACATAGTACTTATTTTTCACAAAATAGATTTAAACAATAGAATCGCCTAAATATTAACATGTGTTCAATTATTATCTTAACCATATGACCCTTTGTACGCAACGTACAAACTCCTTACGACGCCCTCGGGAGTAAAACTGAATGTCCATTCCCGGTCAGGCCGTACGGAACTGGCAGTTCTATTTCTCTTAATTCCCTTGGTAAGGTATATTACACAAAAACAGGTCTAATTTAAATACAAGCCTCTGCGGTAATAATATCGGTCTCAGCTCTGGAAATACCATTTGAGATACATTGTTGCGGTACTTTTAAATCCTCTGCTCCGGTTTTATATTCGAAGTTTAACGGTTCATTATAACATTCTACATAGTATTAATGTAAGTATATTATGTTTACATAATATTTGATGTTTACTTTCAAAACAATGTCACTAAGAAAGTGATACACTTCATTCTAAAACTAATTCATTAGGTACACTAATACCTACTTAATTATGAGCAAAGTTACTTGCGCATGGTGACATTGCCTCTCAGCTAGCCAATATAGGTTATACAAATTCAAGGGCATCTTCCAAATTTGCCAAATAAAATGTACTAACGTCGAAAGAACCTAAATAAAATTATCATTTTACTAAAGGACAGCCTGGAGACGTTCAAACATCCGATCCTAAAAACTCTTTGTTAAGACGAGCCACTTACATCAGAACGTCAATTGAATTCGTAACACTCACGAAAAAAAACACTTCATTTGAGAAAACACGGACGTCTATTTACTCTGTCCCTTCATGGTTAATTCCGTACATGTACGGTCCCATTACCATAGTCGAAGGTGCACGAAATCACAATTAACATATAGATGTGACTTTCGACCGGCCAGCCCCTTTTAGCGAAATTACAAAAGACACGCTTTTAACAAGATCTTATAAAGTTTTCTCCAAACGCGAAATAGTGAAGATTAAAATACATCGCGTGGAAAATGAAACTTGGATGCGGTATGTCAGTAAATTGGAGATCTTTTTGCTATGTTTTTCCATGCTAGGGTTGTCTCATTGACGAATAATAGTATTAATTGTTTATTTTTTATTGAAAGTCAATTAACTCTTAGATATATAAGACACTTGTATTTTTAGCAAGACAATCATTTATTCAAAGAAATTTTCATTTTTTTTTTCTGAATAAAGAACAAACTTTCAGTTACAGTTGATTATCAATAATAATTTTAATTTTACTCGTTTGTTTGATACTATTCAGTACCTACTATCAGATAAAAAGTAAAAAAAAATATGAGTCTAACCTCAATCTATACTATATAATATTATTAAACTGAAGAGTTTGTTTGTTTGTTTGTATGAACGCGAAAATCTTAGGAACCACTGGTCCGATTAAAAAAAATGTAGTGTTAGATAGTCCATTTATCGAGGAAGGCTATAGGCTATATATTATCACGCTAAGACTAATAGGAGCGGAGCACCAATGAAGAATGTTTCAACATCGTGGGTTATTTTTCCTCTTGAGAGCTTCCACTGTGTGCGCTGCGTAAACGGAGTTTCCCTTTAAAGCATAAATGTCTCTTTTAATTTTGGCTCACTATAACCTTTTTTATGGTTTTTGTTTTTTGCATATGCTGTATAACATCACTGTACGGGCAATAGAAGATGCAAACGGGGCTGTGTGGGTCAGCTAATTCATTTTATAATTGTCTAGGTAATAAGGTGCAATCTTCGATAGATCTTTGTTAAGAAATTTTATGTAATAAATAAGCGTCTGTCACGGATGAATTTTCATTTGCTAAGATTTGAGATATTGAAACATGTACTATAATCTAATGAAATTGACTTCAACAACAAGTTTTAATGAAATATAGTTTGATTATTTACAACAGAATCAGATAATTGTCAACCATAGGGTTGTTTCATACTTAGAAATCAGTGTTTTGAATTTTCGTACTTTGACAAGTACCAAATATACAGGAAAGAAGATAGAAATGGTAAAACACGAACAAGAACTTAAGTAAAGGTTCATATCGGATCTACGTATGTGTACAACACTGAAGTCTAAACCAAAACATTATCAATTAAGCCATTAGAAGTATCAGACTTTTTTATACCTTGTGATCAGTTATGACTGATCACAAGATATGTCAATATAAGCAGATCATGTACGAGTGTTGCTGACATTCAGAGCTTAGCTCTTAGCGAAACCCATCCTTATATTAACCTGAGTTCTATCTAGTCATCAAATATATACTTTTAGTCGTCAAATATATTCCGCTGCTTATGGAGCCGATGTATGGATTCAGGCATGGTGAGCTCTTGTGCTGGTTAGTTCGGGTGCTTTGATAGTCTCAACATGAAATTGACTGACTCCACTAATTTCTATTACCTTTTTTATCATTGACATGTCAAAAATTTTGTGGCCCACTGGTGTTCTTATAAACCAAAATTTCTCTGACATCGATCAAAATTAGATACAATAATTGACATGTGTTAAAATGACAAATTTGAACAATTGCGACATTTAATCTTAATCTTACCATCAGGACTATCGTTATATTTATAACTAGCTTTCCGCCCGCGGCTTCGCCCGCGTGGAATTCGTTTATATTGCGCGACACGGTAAGGGTAGAATAACCAATCTTACATGATTTTATGTTTGATAATCAGGAACCTCGACACAAACTTTCGTCCCCTTTATTTTCGCGGTAAAAAGTATCCTATGTCCTTTCCCAAGCTCAGTTCTATCTTCATACCAAATTTCATCAAAATCGGTTCAGTGGTTTAGGCACAGATCAAAGAAACATAGGAGATTAGGTTTGTACACAAATTTATTCGTGTTCAGATGTCTCCGCGTTTCTCCCACTTCCTTCACTAACACAAAACCAAAAATTGTAAGCACGGCACACAAGCTCGTATTTCTCCCGCACACAAAGAAACTTACAGCAACACCAATAAACCCACTAATATAACACATTCAAAAAGAGGGCGGCGCATCTACCTGTAGCTACGGATTCCGAATAAACACACATGTGTGCAAATTATGCAACTAGTAATGTTAAGTGATAATCATAGAAAAATATCGATCAAACTTCAGTTAGCTATATTACCTACTCTTTCTCCTAAAGATTTCATTGACTGTGAAAAGCAAAACTAAACAGGAGTTTAATTCGAACATATTCTATACAAGCGATGTTTTATCATAATTGGAATATTAACTAACTAATTACCAAGAAACAGGATATCAACTTCTTGAATCTAGACTAGAACACAGGTAAAAGTGCAAGAATTTTATTGATAAGGGCTTAATTAACCAGTAAAATGTAAATATTTATTTAAAACTTGCCGCTTAGACAGTTTAGGTGTTGCGTTCTTATTACAGTAGTGTAATCTTACGTTTGCATATTTTTCCATTACGGCTTTTATTAGTATTATTAAATGGTTAATCATTGGCGATTGATCGTATTGGTGAAAATTTATTGGGACGAGCAAATTGTGCCATTTTTTGTTACGAACCAGCTTGAACCCCTTCCTGTCGCATTTATCCACATTTTTTTAAGTTTTGATCCTTCGGATAGCTAAAATTTTAAAAATAAAAGCAAGGTATAAATTATGCTTGACTACCACAATAAATTAAAAATCTAAACTTTTTTATTTACACTTTTTTTACGTTTACATATTTATAATATTTTAATTTATTTATATCTTTAATAATCATGCGTACTTAATAGGATCGTATAAAATATCGACAATCTTAAATATCACAACACATCTCTAACACAAGCCGGCCGGCAGCGGCCGCATCCCGAAACTATCATGTGAGTGAGATTATCAATAAAACACTTATCCATTGCGCTATTAGACCAGCCGATTCATTGATCGATTCACACTAAGTAAGCAATGGTTTTAAAAGTTTTTAGTTCCTAAAGAAAAGGATTGATTTGGTATTTCATCATATTTTTAAAATGTTTTAATGAATTCAGTATGAAAAACTATAATATTATAGTACTTATATATGAAATTAGATGCCACCTTTCTTGTAATTTACAATACAGCTGTTATTTTTGCAAACAATCGCTGAACAACGCGGCATTTTGTCAAAAATCATGAGCAGTGAAGACGTCGCAAGTTGGCATTCGACTAATGTCCGAAAATGGCATCAAGCCGCTTTGAGGCCAGATGCGTTCGCAAGCGTCACGCCTCAATTGCATATCTCCCTATGTTTCTTTTATCTGTGGGTTTAGGCCATTCACACACTGCCCCGCGCTCCGTCACGTAGCGCGGAGTGGCAGATTTGAATATTGTATGCAAGTACATCGATTAGTATAGAAAACACGCCAGGTCCCACACACCAAAAACGCGCTACGACGCGTAAGCGCGTGAGCGCTAGCAGATTCGGGATCTGCTGACCCGCACATATAAGGGCGTGGGCGCGTCGCCAGTGTGTGAATCGCCTTAGGCGTGAAAGCGTAACAGACAGACAGACAGAGTTACTTTCGCATTTATAATATTAGTAGGGATTACACCATCGGAAAGTGGAGATTTCATTAAACAGAAAACACCCCTATTTTTTGATAAAAGTACATATTTTGACGGGTGAATTTTCGATATTAAGTTAAAATAGGGTGAAAAAATAAATATTTCAAATCAAATAAATTACAGTGTATTCGGGACATAAAAAGGTAAGTTTTCACTAAACTTCGTTTAAAAATAATTTTATTTGTAAAAAGCCAAGTACGTGTCAGGCCACGCACAGGAAAGGGTTCGTCAGTCACCCATGATGGTACGTGGATTAGAAATTGTATCCAATAAATAATTGTTATGTTTACGTAATAATGCGCTAATTTTGTATGACGTTTTCCAAGTAAGCACATTGTAGAAGTTAAGCCTCTATAACTCCTGAACTAACAAAGTCATCTAATTCGTTATAGTTTTCAGTTAAAGTTCTTTATATGGACCACTTTCACGAATTTTTCCAGATTTTTTGGGATCGCCGTTTAGCTTTTAGAGGGGGGGGGCGCCCTGTTTTTACAAAAAAGTGGCATTTAAAGTGGAAGTTCTCGCAAACGGATACCTAAATCAAAAAATCTTCTTATCAACCCTGTAATGTTTTTAAAAGACCTATATAATGATACTCCACACGATGGGGTAGCCGCGAGAAAAAAATAACATCCCCACTTTACGTGTAGGGGACCCTAGATAAAATTATTTTTCATAATTTTATTGTAGCACTTTGTCGACGTAATTACAATACATATTCATGCAAAGTTTCATCTTTCTAGCACTAACCGTTTGGACGGTAAGTCGAGGACGGACGGACGGACGGACGGACAGACGGACATGACGAATCTATAAGGGTTCGAAGTCATAAACTTCGAAACCCTAAAAAGTTGTAGATCTTGTAATTACCTACAATTTTGCCATTTAACTGTTTTCCATAGGGCTTGTTGTTTTGCCGGAAATTGAGATAAACCGTTTTTTACCCTTTGTTTTAAATATTGACTTTACCCTGCCTGATGGAAAGCATGAGCAGAATCCAAGAGTCGGGGCTACCACACTTGCTGCGAATGCAGACAATAATGTATGGCGGCCCACACTATGGCAGCTTAGTGAGATTGCTTTTTCACGCCCCGCTTAAAGGACCCGAAAACCTCCCCCCTATCCCTTCCCGAGCTCAGATCGCATCGTTCATCGTTTCATCCTACTATAATTTTATTAATTGTTTTCCAAGATTATCTACCCCGGTCTAGTGTTCTATATGTCATTTACAAACTATCATTATGGTTGCCATGCAAGTGTGTTATGCCTAGCAACCTGTTAAGTTTGACAGGAGATAAACAGTGATACATTTTGACATCTACGATTTATATATTTTTATAATATTTTCAAGCTTTGGCCTTTGTATCTCGATTATTGCAGTAAAAAGTAGCCTATGTCCTTTCCCAAGTTTAGTTCTATCTTTATACCAAATTTCATCAAAATTGGTTCAGTGGTTTAGGCGTGAAAGCGTAACAGACAGACAGAGTTACTTTCGCATTTATAATATTAGTAGGGATTATTATGTCGAAATGTACGGAAATTAATAGGATCCAGTAATATTTAAAAAAATATTTTATTATTGCATGCCTTAAGTACAATAAGGGACTATGCCATTTGAACACCATTGTTATGGTAGAATGTACTCGATCCTTAAAAAATCGTTATCATATTATTCTGTACTACATTCTTGCAAATAAATAATTTCATTTCATTTCACCAGGACTCATTCGATATTTGTCTAAAGATATAATATTTAAACTTATCTTAGTAAAAAATAAATAAAAAATTAATTATAATAACAAAATGAATGAATTCCGTGATCAGTTGCAGTGTCTAGATTTCTTTATGTAACATTTAATGGCATCGTCAACTGTGAGCTGTCAAAATTACCGGGTTGCATGGCCACACTAATTTTCTGCACAAGAAAAGAGTCACGCGATGCATCAATCAGTCTCCTTTTAATCTTTTAATATTAGCTAGTATCTTCACAACTCAGCTACTATTTTAAAGATAAAGGAAGTAATTATTAAAATTATTTTTGAAAATATAAAGTTCTTTTTTATTTTTATTCTTTTTTTTAGGAACTTTTACGCACAGCGTATGTCAGTTCCATCGTATCTTAAACATATTTATTACTACATACTTATAATTTTAACACAATCGACATTAATTTGAATAGAGCTCTTGCGTCATCACTACTAAGTTTCGACAGAATTTTGTGGTACATTCCTACGTCGGCTCCATTCATATCCAAGTCGACCACTAAATAAACTATTTCTACTAGACACAGTCTTTCAATATAAAGTTCTTATTAAGTAAAACTATTTTTGCTCATTGAGTAAGATTTCGTTGAGTAACCTTTCATAAATAAAAATGTATATTTACAGACGTATCAATTGCGTCAAGTTATGTCAACGCGTTACATTATTATTATTACGACTATTACATTGTAATTAAATTCACAATCTGATATTTTTATCTATATAAGCTAGTCGTGTAAATCTTATTAAATAACTATGAATCTAATGTAAAGTATTTCCGCAAACGTATTAAAATGATCCCTTCGGATTATAGCCTAGATAATTATATATATTGGAATCAATTTCAATGATCAGATTAGTGCGAAATGCGAGAATACTGAGAAGTACTCTACGCTTTCCCGGATGATTATTAATTTGTTGCTAATATTATGTGTGTAAATGTATTGTAATATTATGTGTATGTATTTGAATAGGACTTACAATAGGTTCATATATTATTTTCAGATTAGCTTTCATATCCTATATTTAGAAATTAAAAAATGGCCAAGTGCGTGTCAAGCGACGCATAGAACTGGGTTCCGTAGTCACTCATAATAATAGGTAGGTGTAAAATCGTTTGCAGTAAATAATTGTTGTTTACTTTTTTTTTTAATTTTTGTATCATTTTTTCCAGGTGAGTGTTTTAATAGTTAGGCCGCTATAACTTCTGAAATAAAGACGTTAACAACCCATCTATAGTTTTCCTATAAATTTGATATAAAATACTTTCATTTTCTTTACAGTACTACTGGACTACTTTCATTAATTTATTCAGATTTTTTTAGACCAGGCTTTTAGAGGGTGGGGGGACGCCCTGTTTTAACAAAAAAATGCTCTGTACATTGAAAAACTCGTAATCGAATACCTAAATCGAAAAATGATTTTAGCAACCTTGTAATGTTTTTAAAAGACATATTTTTCGATACTCCACACGATAGGGTAAAAAATGATCCTCACTTTACATGTAGGGGAGGCACCCCAAATAAAAATACTTTTTCTAATTTTATTGTACCACTTTGTCGACGTAATTACAACACATATTCATGCAAAGGTTCATCTTGCTAGCATCAACCGTTTGGGCAGTAGGTCGAGGACTGACGGATCTGACGAATCTATAAGGTTTCCGAGTCATGAACTAAGGAACCCACAACACCAGCCCATATACTATTTCACACTGTGAAAACTGAGACATTTTGAGAATCGAGTAAAACATCCGTTTATCCATTCAAATATATATAGGGTGAATTTTTGAGACGGGACAGTAAGGGCAGGTACCTTAACCGTTATAGTTACAGGAAAATGCTTTAAGAAGACTATCCATAATTTTTTAAGATATTCTGAACTGCATTTACAGATTTTGAAAAAAATGTACAGCCAGCAAGAAATGGTCATTTTAAGCAAAAACTATTTTTAATGTCAATCGATCCACGTCTCGACCAATAGAGACTTTTGATCCTTATAGGAAACATCCTATAAGGATCAAAAGTCTCTATTGGTCCGATTGAGGTTTGAGTACCAGAAATGTCAGAAATCGCAAAAAACTTTTCTTATACATTTGTACGGAAATAAATCATTTTAATATGTATTTTAGACACAAAAACAGATAACTTCCATTTAGATAATTTACATTTAATTAATCTACGAAATAAATTGCTCAACACGACCGCCGTTTTCACGAATACATAAGGTCACTCATTTTTGTACTGAGCTAGTAGCAGCTGATAATTTACTTGGATAGATATCATTTAAAATCCTTGTTAATGCATCTTTCAGCTCCTGGATACTGTTGTAGTTTTTTTTGTAGTCTTCGTTTTTAGATAGCCCCACGGAAAAATATCGAGAACCGTTAGATCGGGGCTACGAGGTGGCCACTTAGTTGGACCATGTGTACCTACCTATCCACTGAGACCCGAACTGCCTATTCAAACTGAAATACGCGGCTGTTGTGTGGCGGAGCGCCATCTTGCTGAAAATAAACTTTTCGCAATTCTGACAAGAGCCATTCATCCAACTGCTTTTGGAGATTCTCTAAAATGACGTCGTTATACACGGCAGAATTAAAGTACCTTCATAAAACTCCACCATTACCACACGATACTAGTCGCAGTGGATACTTACTCGCGTACCAAACCAATGCAGATTCCGTGTTACTATTATTTACAAAATACGTTGAATACAAAAGATGCATTAACAAGGATTTTAAATGATATCTATCCAAGTAAATTATCAGCTGCTACTAGCTCAGTACAAAAACCAGTGTACTTATGTATTCATTAAAGCGGCGGTCATTTTGACCAATTTATTTCGTAGATCATCTAAATGTAAGTTATCTGTTGTCTGTGTCTAACATACCTACACATTAAAATTATTTATTTCCGTACAAATGTATGGAAAAAGTTTTTGCGATTTCTGATATTTCTAGTACTCAAACCTCAGTCGGTCCAGTAGAGACTGTTGATCCTTATAAAAAAGAGGATCGATTGGCATCAAAAAAAGTTTTTGTTTGAAATGACAATTTTCTTGCTGGCTGTACATTTTTCCCAAAATCTGTAAATGCAGTTCAGAATTTCTTAAAAAAATATGGATAGTCTCCTAAAAGCGTTTTCCTGTAACTGTAACGGTTAAGGTACCTACCCTAACTGTCCCGTCTCAAAAATTCACCCTGTATAACTCTAATAAAGTTAATCTAAGACATCTTTACATTACTCTTAATATCTAAAGAAGTCAATGAAATGAGTTCAATTTTGATAATTGTTATTGTCAACATCATCATCATCAACATCAAACATCTGCCACTCTGGCCAAGCTGCCAAAGTTTTTCGTTCTGCAATCGCTGACATCTCAATCCCCTGGCTTGATTGGCCAATGTCAATTAGTCATGTGATCAAAACAAAATACCAACAAAATATTGCATAACGAAAACCGTAAGGAACTTGGCTAGGCTTACTGGGCGTATGGTGACGGATAAAGAATACAAAGTGTCACCACCCCTATTTATTCCATGGGTGTCGTAAGAGGCGACTAAAGGAACAAAATAAGCAGCTAACATCACTGCCAAGAGAAGGAAAACTTGAAACAAACCCTATACCAACCCGTCTGGCCAGCGTGGTATAGTAGGACAAAACCTCCTTTCAAAGGAGAGGCCTATGTCCAGCAGTGGACTGTTAAAGGCTGTTGATGATTATGATGACTGGGCGTATTGGTTATTTCTAATAAATAACCAATAAGCTCACGACAAACCCTTTGATGGTGCAATGAAATACATGACAGGTATATAGAATCACTCAGTTAGGCCAATAATACTGTTTTCATATGAACTTATTGTTATTGTTTTATTTGCACGCTACATACACAATAACTCGCAGCGTTCCATGTGTGTAGAATGATTAACATCAATCATCATCAACAGCCTTCAACAGTCCACTGCTAGACATAGGCCTCTCCTTAGAAGGAGGTTTTGGCCTACTATACCACGCTGGCCAGACGGGTTGGTATAGGGTTGGTTTCAAGTTTTCCTTCTCTTTGCATCGATGTTGTCTTGCGTAATTTGTCCCTTAGTCGCCTTTTACGACACCCGCGGGATGAATAGGGGTGGTGACACTGTGTATTCTTAATCCGTCACCACACGGACGGAATGATTAACGCGGATTTATAATAGTTGCAGATTTTCATTGATTCGCGATCCATAAATCTGTTTAAATTCTTCTACATATGGACACAGATTAATGCCTAGGATTTATCGCTATGTATGTTAGCAGGCATAAACTACATATTCTGAATAGAGCATTGAATAAATCCACAGTAAACTTAAACCTTTAAAAGTATCTCAATGTGACAGGTGTTCAACCTTTTTGCACTACAATGATTGATTAACTACTTGTTAAGAACAGTTTGCCACATCACAACCCCGATGTTGCCGGGTCGTATTCAACTAACCCAAATAGGGTACCACCGCTAAACTCGAACAAAGATTAATGGCCGGAAAAATAATGTTAGAGAAAAAACAAATAATAAACACCCTAAAACAGGTGTTTGTAAAAACAGGACGCATCGATCAAACTTTTTGTTTCTTGTCTTCGGAGGAAAGACAAATGAAAGTTCGACGATGTTCGGTTGTGTTCAACGATTTATCTTGAGACTTAATTTTCAAAACGTCCACCGTTTGAAATAATCCGAGAAATTGGAATGGTACATACAAGTGCTAAAATCAAATAGGTTATATTTGCATTGAAGTGTTGAACCCAATCTTTATATACGATGAAAGAAGGCCTCCCCCAAAGAGCGCCAACCGTCCTGTTGCTGTTTTGAGCAATAGGCAGCTGCTTCCAGCTATTTTCTTCCATCGTACCGCACTAAGTTTACCTAATCGCGGTCTCCACCCCAGGAGCTGTGCAAAACCTTCCTTGCTCACAGGAATACAACAACACCAAAGTGATGGTTATTTGGCTGCAGTCTTCTGCGAGGCCAAGGCATTTCACCAGTTGGGCTGCCCCGATTCGAGACGGCCAAGTGCCAAGTAAGTTCTGGTATTTTTATTGTTAAATGAGATCCATAACATTACAATGTGGAAAGCTAGTGGGTATAAATTTAATACCTCTAAGCGTTCATGAGCTTTCGAACTTTGATTATTAACAGCTCCAAGGGACAGTAGACTTGAGTATTTGATATTAATTTTAACTTGATACCTCCACGCGTTCCCGAGAAAAAGGATCTTGATAGACAGACAGACGGACATCAAAGAGTCCTATAATGGTTCCGTTGATTTCCTTTCGAGGTACGGATCCCTAATAAAGCTTATTACTCCTTCAAATACAAGTATAACTCTACTCAAGTGTAAGTATACCCATTTAAGTATAAATGTAGGTAATACAGGCTTATGCATTATCGTAAATAACATAACAGTTACCGTTAAAGAACACTGAGGATTATGTTTACCTTTGGCCAGAGTCAATTTAATCCCGTTCTGTAGGTATTCCCGCAAAGTGAGTTTCATATTTAAATAAACTTCTATTCTGTAATTTATCACAATCGATATGATTGTGATAAATCGATCTTATAACCGTACCCACTGGTATAAGCAATTAAATATTTTGCATTCTAAAAATAATTAAATAATTTTGACCAACCATTGTAAATCATCATAATAGACCACTGCTGGACATAGGACTCTCCTTAGGACGGAGGGTCTAGCTTACTACACCTCGCTAGCAAGACGGGTTATAGGATTTGTGTCCAGTTTCCTTCTCTTTGTAATGCGGGTGCCATGCTTAGTTTTCTCTCTTAGTCGAGTCCTATGACTGTATTCTAAATCACTACATGGATAGAATTCCAAATAAAATAGTTTAAAAGTTCATGACGCAACAGGCATTAAACTTAATTATTAAACATTAGGCAAACGCCAAATGAAATATCAAATTCAAGTTTATTAAACTTACCTCCTTTCAAAGGAGAGGCCTATATCCAGCAATGGACTGTTGATGATGATGAAGTTAATTAAACTACACATACATTATTAGGATTTGTTATTTATTTTAAATACAGAGCAGTTTATATGCTTACTAGGAAATTAGACTTCTAATGGATTACAAATACACTATTTGTATTCAAAGCCGCTAAATTCAAATTTGTATCCGCATAATCATTGAATTAATTGTTCACAATTTGTTATGATCAGCGGTCTACATTAATTATGAATCTGATCCAAAATATATAGATTAAATGTATTATTTACATTGTAAAGTTACAAATTAATTGTTATTTGAAATAATATAAAATAATTAACAAACTTATTTATTTATCATTTTAAATACACGAAGTGGAAGTTACTAACAACTCTAAACGCGAAGTAAGTTAATTGTCAAGTTCCACATATCTCAATGTTTAAAAAAAAAGATCGGCAAAGTGCGTTTCAGGTTACGTATAGAACAAGGTCACCCATGGATTTAAAATGGTGTCCAATATATAAGTGTTATGTTTACTTACTACTTGCTTATTTTTATACGAAGTTTTCCAAGTAACCGCATTTTTCAAGTTAGGCCTTTATAACTCCTGAACTAACAAAGTTATCTAAACCGTTATAGTTTTACTATAAAGTTCATGACATGGACTACCACCATGACATTTTTCAGATTTTTATGAATAGGTATTTGAGAGAGGGGGCTACTTCAACATAAAATGCGCTTTGAAGTTGCATAACTCGCACACGAATAATTAAATCAAAAATCGTCCTAGCCCACACTGGGGTTAAAGTGACTATAAAAATCATCTTGCTATATTTTTTACACTTCTTCTTCTTCATGCAATAGAATATAGTATAGTATATCTCTCTAGCTCACCGTTAGGCAAAAAAATACCGAGGTTACGAGACGTGAACAAAAGAACCCTAGAAGAGGCAACTAAAATATGAGTAGGTATTCATCATCATCATCATCAGTCTATTGCAGTCCATCACTTGACATAGGCCTTTCCCTGTGCACGCCACTCTGATAAATTTTGGGCTTCTCGTATCCAGCCCCTGCCAATCATCTTGCGTAAGCCAAATTCCTTAGCTCAGAAGAAAGTAACATCATAAAGTCCTTAAAAATTACATATTAAAAATGAGAACTTAAACGTAATAAAGTTGATGAAAAATGTTCAAATCTAAATAGGTAATAAATCAATCCAATAACGATATCAATCTATTAAATGAATTTAGGGAGCGTAACTGCTACCTATATTAATACCGTTCAGAGGCGCCAAAAAACTTTAGAGAGAATTTAAAACATTTGTGGCTAAGGTCAACTTGAGTAGGTAACCTTTTAAGAACTGTGATCTTAGGGCATCTTAGAAACTTTCTGCGTATGTCCACATACACATAATATTCGTTGTAATTTTGGTTTCAGTTGCAATATAAATGCAGCGATAAATACTAGATGCAATTGAAAATAATAGTGAATGACAAATATTTATCTTTTACGTCTGAACTAAAATATTATCAAGGGTAATCTAACCCTATTTAAGGTGCCATAAAGAGCCATAATTTTTAGCACTGAATTTTAAAACTTCATTAGTTGCCATGCTGTAGTATATTCAAACCGGTTGTGTCTAGTTGGTTTTGTAATCGCATAGCATAAGTAAGTGTGTCTTTATAAACAGAAATCTGTTGAGCTGACTGAAAGTTGTAGATTTTAAAGTCACCCCTCAATGTCATATAAACGATATCAATAATCGTCTACTTGAGATGCGAAGTGAAAAGACCGCCACACCGCAGAGAGAGGTTAGCTAGCCTTTAATGAGCGCGAGCCTTTGCTTTGTTAATGCTAATGGTCTTTGGCTTGTCAACTTGAGAAAACGAACTTTAGAACATACTTTGAGAATTTTCAATTTGAATTTAATATTAGATCGTTATACTTATTACTATATCATTTAATTAATTAATTAGTAATGGCGTATTTGACTCACTATAATGGTACTACTTCCTGAATTAAAATATGTGTATATATACAGGCTACATATGAGTAAAACCTTTGCCAAATTGTGAGATTTTGAATTTACTTCACGATTAAAAACATCCACTTGTTTACAGGCTCAGATATTAACCTAATACTCGTAATACTTAAATAAACAATGAGAAGTTATTTAGGTATGCTAAATTGTAAAAAAAAAAACTAGTAATAATTGAGATATTAAAAGACAATCAGATTATTGAAAACAAATTATTCATATCCAATATGTAAATACAAATTGATGAAAATGTAATTTGAATTTTACAAAAATCATAGAGTAAGTATTTTAAATTGTCATGATTACTTATGAGTAATTCTCTAAATAGATTTTATAAATTTTGTCCAACTAAACTAAGGAGTATTCAATGCGCCTTTGAATAAATCATCATCATCAGCCTATCACTGGCCACTACAGGACACAGATCTCCTCTTCAATAGCATTTCCATTGGTTAGATTATCCGCTTCTCGTATCCAGCTTCTGCCAGCCGTCAAAAATTAAGAAATCATAATAACCCATAATGTCCCGCTGCTAGGTCGTATACATACGACCCCACACGGGCTGAGTGCGGGTTTCCGGACTGACAAGACATGGCGATTTTATAGGACTAAACGAATGACAACCACGGCATACATGATGGCAGCCATATTTATTATTTAAGCACTGGTTTATACCTGTAACCTTACCCACTAAAAAAAGAAATTTGGTACCGACATATAACTTCATTATATATCCTGAAATCTATCGCTACAATGCCTATAATCACGTCTTGATCTCAACGAGATTAATAGTGTCCGAATTCTACGTGATCGATAGTAGACTCATATCTGAAATATGCTGGTCAAGATTAACTATTGTATAAATTCTATCAATTACTTCAAACAATATATGAGGTATAAATAACAACGTTGTAAAAAAAAAATAACTACGTTACGCTACGTTATCTTGCCGATGGATGTTTTTAATCCGCCTGAAGGCCTTCAAATTAAAAAAATACCATTTCAAAATATTCATAGACTTACTACAATCTTGATAAGTTAGATGGGAATCCATTTATCTGTTATTTATCTGTATTGACAATAATATTTTCCAATATAGATAAACTACTTTTTAAAAATACACCACAATCAAAACGACACCAAAGGGATCGTTAAACATAAACGTTATATCAGCGGAATATCCCACACCAGAGGGATTGATCATTAACCTTTTTATGTATTCAACGATAAATAAGCCAAGTTCGCTGTAAGTACATAGTTACAGATCCCTAAGGAAGCCAAGTACTAAAGGTACGATTTAGAGACATAAGCGGATAAAAATAATTGGCTTTTTATCTTTCAGGATCTTCTAAACCTTCAATTTCAATTTAGAGAACCCTCTCTTCAATTTTAGAACCGAGCGTACATTTTAAATTCTAAATATTTCATATTTACAAATACATTATTAAAGTAAACGTTCATTTTCAGCCACAAATTTCACATTCTATATCAAAAATGTTAATTCTCTTCGGTATTTCTTTTAAGTTTTACTTTTGATCCACGAGAATGAAGGAATGCAATGCTCACATTGCATTCCTTCATTCTCGTAGAATACACGTTGTTTACTGTCGTTTATACCCTTGAATAAACTCCTTTTGTCTCACACAAAAATAATAAAAATTTAAAAATCATTATGCGAAGCAAAATGTCATTTAAGTGGCTGTACCTACTAAGTTTTCTGTAAATAAAAAGAAAATTCCGTTTAACTCGTAAATGTTACACACACGTCTTTGAATTCATTTATAAAGTATAAATACTTTATGAATTCATTTATAAACTAAACCCTTCGGATCTCCGGCTCCTCGCGGAATGAGGAATCAGGAGTATGTGGTGATTCCAATAAACAACACCCCAACGGCCGGTCTCAGGCACCCTGCCCTGAGGAGGACGCGGCCCATATTATTTCAGGTCCTCCTCAGGGTCGGCGTCGCGCCTACAAAGGCTCTATCCTAGAGGAAGCCACAGAGGCTACCTCGTACCTATTGGCCAATCATTACATTGAATGGGGCCTGATCACGTTTTGTGACCAGGCCACCATCCTACCGCCCGCTGTCAGTATTTAGTTTAACGAAACAAATTACGATAGCAAATTCATACGAAAACTGTTAAATAAAATTTTAGGAATAATGAACCCTCTGTCATTTGAATAAATTGCCTAATTATTAGTTTTAGAAGTTCTGTTTTTAATTAAGTGAAACTCCAAGACCATTGCGTGATGTTTTATTGAATAATAACTTCCAATAATGTAATAGCTATTTTCGGTCTGATTTAATTTACTAAAATGTGAGTTATTTTCTTCATTTTAAGTAGTGATATTTTTGCATAATATAGTTTAAAACTTAAATTTAATAATAGTTATATTTTAACATCCATAACACTAAAGTTACATAAGATTCGACACACTAAATAAGCTTGTAGCGTGTTTTATTACTTGTAGGTAAACTTCACTAACCACGCATAATACTAAAAGCTGTTTTGACCTTGGATTATCACGACATACCTACCGTCAAGACGTTCACGAGCTTACACGTAAAAAGGCTAAGCTGTCGTCCCACTGCAAAGATAATTACGCGGACAAAATACAACACCTGACAGGTAACGCAGTAAGACATCAATCACGTATTCATTCAGCGAACTAAATAGACACGCCTCTGCTTTTGGCTAGCTGACAACCCTATTTGTGTGACTACATATACAATAACCTGAAAAATAAGCTTTACGATCAGAGCGATAAAATTCAAAATCTAACTGACGTTGGTTCTGAGAAATACAAATATGTTAGCTAAACTGTTTAGAAAGTTTTTCGGGTGTAGAAAGGGACTTTGTAAAATATTTCTTTAGTATATAAATGGGGAAATGGATTGTATAAACATTGTGTGTATTTCTTTAAGATAACTTTAGATAACATAAGTAGCGATTCTTGTAGCTGATTTATTATTTGTAGGGAAATAAGATGAGCATGAGGATATGAATGGAGATATAAAAAAAAATAGATTCACAACTTAGAAATAAAAAAAATGTGTCTGGTATACTTAGGTATATAATGGATCGACTCTTTTAGGTGACGGTGGTTTATTTACTCTGCCTGACAAAAAGCATGGGTTAAATCTAAGAGTATCGATCACTATACTCATTGCGAATGCAGTTAATCCAGCATGGTAATCTACACTACGACAGTTGTTAAGATGCTTATGCATCATTTCTCCTCCGTTCTATTATTTACCAACGAAAAACGACAGCATGAACCTTAGATAGATTGGTCTTCTATGAAAGGGTTCAGTTGAGCCGGCTCATTTATGTTGAATTAAACGCGTCTCTATTGCTTTGAAAACATGCTTACTTGGATAGAACATTTACATTGAATGTCTTACAACATGCAATTTAAACTATAAACCTATTGATTATTATGTTTTATTTAGTTTGTACGAAATTCGATTTTTATTATTTTATTATCAAAAATCAATTTACTCTATTTTGCTTCTCACCGCCGAAACATCGAAACATTCGCTGCAATATGCAATTTCGCGCAGTTTTGATTAAACACAAGAATTGATTAACAAAAGAATTTCAATCGTACTGAGCCATATTGCAGATAAAATGAATCTTCATCGTATTACGAGCCGAGTTCAAAGCAAATATTTTCAGTTTTGTTGAAATAGCAAGCACAATTTTACGAGAGTATTAGAACACTTCACTGCAGTTATTATCTACATAAAATATGCAATTGTTTGTACATGGAGAATTTACTTGCATAGTTTAGTTACTTAAGTAGGTATATGACAAGTTCTAATATGAAATTGTATACCCTTAAACATGTCTTAATATGTATGTATAAGTGTAAGGATGTCTAGTGAATTTTTAAGGGAGCTCCTTAATATTTTACTTCGAGACTTATCGTAGTGGAATATAATTGTTATTAATATGAATATTTATTTTGGTGTAATGTGAAGTGGCGAGGCGACCCCCAGAACGACATATGTGCAGTCAACATTAATAATTATGAACTAAGCTGTTAACCCAAGAAATTGCCTACGTCCATCTCTAAGGTTAGTTCAGCGTTTAAGTCTTGAAATAGTAACAGACAGACAGACAGAGTATCGGAAAGAGAATAATTTCGAAGATACAGTACAAGGTTATGCTACGCTAGCGTATAATTATTTTGATCAACGCGACAAAAGTAACCTAAGTATATCTCCATCTCCAATCTATCTCTTTATCGAAATTCATATAAATCTATTCAGAGGTTTAGCCATGCAAGAGGCAGACAAACAGTCAAATGTATTTATTGTTTGTCATATAACCGTGTATTTATTGTTTTAAAGACAACTCCCGCTTAAGGAATAAGCATTCTGTGGCGCGGGGTACTTTACAAACATACATGAAACGGATACAAAGAACACCCAGACTCAGAAGCAGAATTTTTGGATCACAAAAGTGTTATCCATATGGGATTTGAACCCACAACACTTGGTCTAGTAGAAAGCGGCGTGGAAGCTGCTTAAAACACTTGGCCAACCGTACAGTCAGTATGAATTATTAGTATAGATACAAACTAAAGTAGGTATTTAAATAACTGTCAAGAGAGGAACTCGTGTTCAAACAATAGCGTTGTTGGATTATAAGCTCGTAGCTACATCTCCTAATGAAATATGTGTTTCAACAATATTTGATACTATTTCATACGAATAATAACTGAAATACACTTGATTAAATACGACTATGTAGTTGTAGTGTGCAGTAGATTTACTTATTTATATTATTTTTCTATGATCCATTCATGTAAAAGAAATAATAAGATTAATTATTGATTAAAAAAAGAATACACGCATTCCTTGTCAAAGAAGAATGTATCACATTCATATCACAAAAATGGTTATAGTCGAGATAATGTAAGGATTCTAACGATATGTGCGTATTAACATAATTCTAAGCCAAATTTATTGAAATGTCTTTGAAAATAAATTATGTAGTTGAATCTTAAATAATATTGAATGTCAGTGAAACAGTCAAATAATTCAATATTTCCCAATCATCATCATCAGCCTATCGTAGTTTAATGCTAGGCATAGGTATCTTAAATGCACGCCATTTAGCCACCATCTTCGGCTTCTCACATTCAGCTCCTGCCAGCCATCTTAGAAAATTCATCACTCCACCCGGCCTGTGAACGTCCTACACAACCCAGACGCGATCTTCATTCAAAAGCATTCACACTTCATTATATCAATTGTTATCAGTTCTTCAGAAAATATTATGGTCAGCCTACTACCACTTCAATATATCGGTACAGAGCAATGTTGTTTGTGACACTTGAATTGTTGTAAAATGTTTTATTTTTTAAGACATCAGACCGACTCAGTTTATTTGCATAAACTCAATACTGCGAGTACTATGTGCAGGAAATCTGCACTATCGACTCGTACGCTCCATTTCACGTTGGTTCTGCTGAATGTGTGGCGATACATCAAAAGCTGTGACTTTCAATGAGCCTTCATCACGAGACACTATTTATACGACGGATTTTAAAAGTCTGTTGGTGAATAATTGTAATTTTTTAATTTCAATTGGCAACAAACTCTAATGAACCCTTCCATATAACAACAACGGTTTAGGCAATTACCTATATTTGCCAAAATCGTTGTTGTTAAAAAAATTAAGAATAGGAAACAAGATTAGATTAGTCAATAGTCAACTAGTTATTCCACAATTAAATAAAATAGTTCCTCATTATTATTATTTTCTAACATTACAGAGTAAAAGGTCTAGTGGTTAATATTTGTATTATTGAATCGCGATTTGCAACAAATTCTGTTAAACTAATGACGATTCAAATAATACGTTTGGGAATATTTATTTTTTTATAAACTTAAGAAACAGTTGCACTTACAAAAGCAATTTTTACCTATGCGTAATATTTTGCTGCAAATATTATTAACTTTAAATTTATAAAAGTTCTGAATTAAGGTGTCCCCATAAACTAACTCGCAGCGTACTTTCAGGTGTCTTGCAGAAAAACCATAAGGGTTTTATCCAAACTCATTCCTAAATCTAGCTTTATCGCCAAATCGCTTCGTAAACTATCTTTTTGATAAAATTGAGATCAAGTCATTGATTTCACTCAGCTATTTTTTTTACAGAGATTCTGATATATTTTCTAATACCTTTGGAATGGCGAAGCACTTAAGATGTTCTGTTTAAATTTTTCAAGCCTCAGTATTATTGACATTTCATTATTTTAATAACCTAATAGGGGTTAAAATATTTCTATGCTTAAAAGTATTTGTAGTTTTTATATTTAGCAGATTCAATACCTTGACATATCTTTTAATCTACTATTTAAAACATGATTCCTCTAACAGTTAGCTTCTAGAATTTTAATTTCATATCCAAAATATGTTCTGTTTAGGTTATATCCTCCTACTAATTTTGATCCATACAGAAATATTACATTGTGTGTAAAATATTTTAAACTTATACCACTCCTAATTAAAAAAACTAGTGATCACTTTAGCTGTGCATAACTTCATGTTTATCCTTTCGAACGATTTTCGTATATAGTAGTATAAAGTACAAGTTTGTATTTCACATATTAATATATAGATTTATATAAGGAGTTTTAGATGGTAGCAGTGAACTATTTAAAGCTGTTCATGATATGAAATAGTTAATTTTTTTTTATAAACTTCTTAATCTAAACATGAGATTCAAATGAACAAGTTTATTTAGAAAGAAAATGTAGGACCCAAATAGGTAGAATATGAGCATTCATCCCACGTTTTCTTTTTCCTTCTACAGACTACATACATTAATTATGATATAACACAAGATCATGTAACTTCGTACAAATGGTAAGAAGAAAACTTATGAAATTTTTACGTGGTCGCTTAGATACCGTACACCGTATACCGTATTCTTTGTCAAAGTTTAACTACGTTTAAGTGAATAAATTTATTTATTAATATTCTATGAGATTCCATCTCAAGCTCTTCAGTCGTTACACTTCAAGTTACTGTCGGTTTACACGAGACTAGGTTGATTTCGAGAACGAGTAATTCGATCAAAAACGTGTCGTATGTCACTAAGCTGATATCAAGATGTTTCTCTCTTTTGTGTAATAAGTGTTTACTGATATTATAGTTTAGCTTTTGTTTCGTGTCCATAGAATAATATTTATCTCTCAATTGTGAAAATATCAGGTAAAACGGTGTACTATTTAAAACTTAACATGTTAACTGCGGGCCACATTTTGAAGAACTTTCAGCTGGTGCGGCTGAGGTCGAATCAGCCCCAAGCTAAACTTCCTTGTAATGCGGTTGAGGCCTTTTCTGCCTCATGTTTCAATCATTTGGTAAATGTGTTGTAACTTGATCAGGAGCGTGATTTGATGTTTAATTTTATGCTAAAATTACTTGCATGGTATTGTTTTATATACACCTAGCTTCGCCCCGGGTTCGGATTTTTAGTTTTAGAGAAAACACCTAAAATATATTTGAGGTCGTTTTAGACCACACATCGCACTAAATCGGGGCGGCATTAGTGATGGGAATGAATTTATATCGATGAATGTCCATGTCTATGTTATATTTCTATTACTTTTTAAATTGTTATAGTATTGTGCATAAAAGTATGGGGTGTTGTTAAATAAAATACAAACTATTCGTTCATCTAATTTATTCTATATTACTTTGCATGCTGTTCGTTAAAACAATGCAAGCACATAGCTTTCTTACATTGTGAACAATTAGTCATTTTTTTTTTACTTTCTTTGCAGCCTGCATGGCTCCTAATGTAAATCGTAATTTTGCATAGGAAATGACGCAACGTTTCCTTATTTGACCCTTTGCAAGGATGTGCTGAGACTCTGAATGGTTATGTTATGTTTTGCAGAAAGTGTAAATGAATAAATATATAGAAGAATTTTCAGCTTTTATAATATAACTAAGGTATGGGTGTCACGGGCTCTCACTCTATAAATATATAACTCAACACACACAAAAAAACATTAAACAAAAGAATTTAACAAAACTAAAAAACAAACAATTAACACGATTACGCAAAGACACATGCTCCAGTATCGACTATGGTAGCGTCACTAAAGTCGACTTACCTGCTCTCACGCCGCCCGCGCGCCCCGCCGCTGGAGGTCGAAATCGGCCTCAACCCGCACCTTGTTCAATAATTTTGTGGTCAGTGCGTTTGAGGCGTATTTCGACCTCAAATATTTTTTTTACAATATTGAGTCAATGCTTCGCAGACATAAAGAAAGCTATATTTGTCTTTGTCGTACCTCATACGGTTGAGTGTAAACAGCCGCCGCACTAGAGAGAAAACACAGTTTTACGCGCCGCACCAGCGTAAAGTCTACCATGAGGCTGAATCAACCTCAAGCCGCAGTGAACGTGTTAAAAGATGTTGTGATAAACGTATAAATAAAACTTTCTTAAAAATACTGACCAACAAACGTTTTTTCTATAAGTTTTTTGTGTGTACCTATATAGGTGTAACTGCCTCGTTGGTCTAGTGGTTAGCGTATGCGATTGCTAATCAAGAGGTCTCAGCTCAGGTTCAAATCCCGGGTCGGGCCAAAAAGTGTTTTTGGGATTTTCTTAGGAAATTCCTAATAGCTGCCCGGAGTTTGGAAGTTTGGCGGTGATTCACGCCCGTACCTCGGAGAGCACGTAAAGCCGTCGGTCCCGGTTGTCATGAACATCTATGGCAATCGTTATTGGGAAGTCAGTGCCCTCAATTAATATACTGACAACTAGTTCAATCTTCGAATTTCAGTTCTCCCTTAGGGTTGCGGAGGTCCAATACCAGTCGCTCCGTGGAAAAACTGAAATTCAGGTAAAACCGGTTGAACTTGTAGCCGACCCCAAATAAACTTGGGAGTAAGGCTAGGAAGATGACCAATAAACGTGTAATTATAAGATATGCATTCACTATTATTTTAAGTTCTTTTTCAGTAACATAATTTTGATGACACTTAAATGTTTTATTTACTTTAACTTTAAATACTTAATAGTTTGTGACAATATAAAAGTGACATAAACTCTTCAATAAGATATATTTGTCGATGCTCTTCGCAACATATTTATAGTCATATTACGGAAAGACAGACAGTATAGATAAAATTTATTTATCATGGTCTGTATACTTAAAAAATAATAGTAATCCTTCATAATTTTTGATGCTAATTGTCAGTAGACATCGATTCTTCAGTCTTGACTATGCAACCTAATTTTATACAGTCAACTTTATTATCAGGAGAAAGATATCAGCTAACTTTCCAGTTACAGCCACTTTATCATACTGACATTTATATGTCTAAATATTACATTGGCTATTTACCCAAACTCACAGTTAACGAGCAGTCCCAAAGCTGTAAATAGTATCCTAGTGTGAAATATCCTTTATTAACTATTAAATATTTCAAGTGACGTCAGAACTTACGCAGTTTCAATACAAACAGTTTCAATCAATACAATATAATAAATAAGTTTATATATTCAATTGTTCTTAATGCATTAATCACGAACCTTTTTAATCCTAACTGAAATGTAATTCAGTTTTCCCATTTACTCACAATGTATACTTACGTAGTTACTGTTAAATTGTAACTGTACATTTACGTAGCGTTGATGTGATATCAATGTATCGATAGTATCAGTAAATTCGATCTATAATTCTTAAAACAGGATAATAAGTGTTTATCTAAATATTAATACGTACAGAAAAAACTTTGTACCCCTTTTTACGAAAATTGTCTGAACGGCGGAGTATGAAATTGCTATTATTCGTTTTTATAATCTTATTGTACAATGTAAATTATTTATTTTATCGAGGTGTTGGTACATGTATTAAAAGGTTATTGTTATATTATACCAACAATAAAATAAAATTATATTATTTAAATATATTGTTTCTTTCAATTAGATAATTTTGTACATTTAAGCAGGCCTATGTATTTTCTCATAAACTAAAATAAAAATGTTTGCTCAATCCATCGTGTCCATGTCTTAGGTTCATGGTTTGTATGAATATTGTTTATTAACTTTAGTGCTGAAATTATATTACCATAGGAGCTTAAGTGATGAGCTCCATAATTTAATCACGCTCAACAAGCTCAACTTTGAGTCGATAAACTGTGTGTTTTAAGTAGCGTGCTTTTGGTTTACAAAAAAATTTAATTAATTAATTTTTTTCAGACATAAATCTTTCAAACAATTACTGTACATATATTACAGAAAAGCATAAGAAATATGCGCAGTCCTAAAATAACTTTCAACAATAGAAGTGTTTAAAAAAACAACTAGTATTCAGACTCGGGTGCCGTAAAAGGCGACTAAGGGATAAACTACGCAAGACAACATCAATGCAAAGAAAAGGAACACCTGAAACCAACTCTATACTAACCCGTCTGGCCTTTTCATGGAGAGCCGTATGTCCAGCAGTGGACGTTTAAAGGCTGTTGATGATAATTAAGACTCATAAATCAAAATTCCTCAAGATGTTACCGATTGTATCATTGTGACTAATTTTAGTTAACTATTAGAAATTGATAGAAAAATCCATAGCTTAGGTTTGTAAATATAAGATGCAGTCATCACAATTTTAAAAGCTTTTAGTTTAAGTTAAAATTTCAATCAAAAATAAAATGTCTTAATTTCTCTTTAATTACTGACTTTAGCAAAATCACGTTTCAAACTTCACATACTAAAGGAGTTACGTTATCTTAATTACGCGTTCGTGAACATCTCGTCTCAGTTTCATGATATTGCCTGCTGGAAAACTTGCATACTCTAACCATTTATGGCCATATAGAAAGCGTTTAATTCCCTTTTCCTCTGCTACATCAAGAGTCATATGTTGATGAACCTCAGTTTCGTATTTATCTATTCTTAAATTGGCATTTCCAACACAATCCTCTAGACAGCTTTCGACAGTGCATAGTCTTCATATTGTTAAAAGCAAACGTGAAAAAAGGTATGTAGATAAAAAAAATTACTGCCTTGTTGGTCTAGTGGTTAGCGTATGCGGCTGCTAATCAAGAGGTCTGGGGTTCGAATCCTGGGTATTTGTTTTCCAGCCTGGGTGTCTTTTATGTATAATAATATGTATAAAAGGACAAACTACGCAAGACAACATCAATGCAAAGAGAAGGAAAACTTGAAACCAACCCGACTGGCCTGCGTGGCGTAGTAGGCCAAAGCCTCTTTTCTAAGGAGAGGCCTATTTATTTATTTATATAATTATTTATTTATTTTAATCAACTGCTTACTACACTATGACCAGCAGTGGACTGTTAAGGGCTGTTGATGATGATGATTGACATGTTTACTCCTTTATAAAAATAATATGCCGTAAAATAACAGTTTAATGGTCCGTTTAATAGCCATACCATGCAATCGTGATGCACACGAACATCTCATGTTTAGATGATGGTAATTTTTGCTTTATTTTTCACTTCAAATAGACGATACTCCTAACTTGCACGCTACCGTTCATAGGAATTGCAGGTTCTGTAATTTTAGTACTTTATTTTGATGATATTTTTTAGAATAAAAAATATAACTATATACATATATCTAACATGTCCATGTGGTAGTTTTACATTCATTTCATAAAAGATATTGACTTGCCAAAACTATCACGTTGATTTAACGGTTAGCGTATCCGACTGTCGATCGAGAGGTAACGCGTTCGATTTCCGTGCCGGATCAAAAATGTTGTCCTGTTTTTCCAACAAAAATCTAAATAACAGCCCGATGATAACAGTATGGAAGTTTGGCGGTGTTTCACGTCCATGCCCCGGAGAGCACGTTAAGCCGTCGGTCGCGTTTGTCATGAACATCTATTATAATCGTTATTGGGAATTCAGTGTCCTTAAATATATAGACAACAAGTTCAATCCTCAGTTCATTGCAACTCCTTAAAGAAAAAACTGAAATTCAAATAAAAATCGCTTGAAGTAGTAGTCGGACCCAAATATATTTTTTATAATAAGGACTAGGACGAAGGTAGGTAAGAAGGTTGACTCGTTTTACTTTTAATTTCCCTTTTAGTCTGAACTAGTCATCAGATGGTTCTCTAGACACCTGCAATTTAAGTATTGGAACTGCTCTTTATTATCAAGGTGAAATCAATACATCAACAAATTGGTGGGCAACAAAAGTTTGGCATCGAAACGCTAAGAAGATCAACAAATTACTACTCTAAGCAGTATCTGAAGTTGAAAAGTGTCACCACTAATATCATACATACATGTTACATGTTACTACTAATATCGATAATTATGGTTACATGTAGGGAAAAAGGGTTATGGTTAAATTACGAAACAGTATAAATAATTTAATTAAAACTAGCTTTTGCCCGCGACTCTGCTTACGTGTTATTTTGATGTATAATTTTGATTGCCTTTGGGAAAGATTTTTTCAAAATTCTTTCTAGTGCTCGCCAAATTTCAGCTTCATGAGTCCAGTAGTTTTCATCAGTCAGTTAGTAGCAGAATAGTTTTATAAATATTGATTACAAACGGTGTTTCTGCAGCAACCAAAAAATATGAAGCTTAGGATTCTGATATATTTATCATAAATTAATGTTTTGTCACATTGTCATTAATAGAACATCTCATCACTATCATGGTATCATGATCAGGCATGTATATGCCTACAAATAGTTATAGGTTCGTCCTCCACCATAATGTACAAACATTGAGTGGAGAACGAACCTATAAAGTCATCATATCGGACACTGAAAATCTCAAAAAAATATTTATGGATCATCGTTAAAAGTAATAGAAGAGCAATCAAATCTATTTTTGTTATACCACGACGAAATAATACAATGATAAAGTCGGATTTCAAAGTAAGACCTAAATGAAGAATGTGAATATTTAAGAAGCTTTCCATTCACCGCCCTGGTTCCATCAATAATTGATCGTTCGAACTGAGGCGGGAAATAAGATCGCATTTATCGTATTATCTTTCAAACCTTGATAAACGAAAGGATTTCATATAAAGCCGCTGGCTATTGTACTCCTCGCTTAAGTGGGGGTACGCGGGTACGCCGTCGTTGTTCGAGCACTCGTTATGTACACCTGATTAATCGCGGGTGGTTTCGTTTCAAGTAGAGGTAAATTTATTTTTTAATTCACAGCAAAGTTACAGAAGTGACTCGTGATTGTTGAGTAGGAAAATGTTTTTTTATTTTTAAACTTTTTATGTTTGTTTGCATGGGATATTTCAAAATATAAGGAACTAGCTGACCCGGCAGACTTCGTACTGCCTAATTAAATTGCAATAAAGTCCTGTCAAAATGATTTGTAATGTGACATTTTTTTGTTCCTACATATTTTTAGTCAGGCAAAAAATTCTCCTGAACAGAACCGTCACCCTGGTGATAAGTCGTTGTGAATAAGAAATATAATTAAATAAAACATATTTAAGCGTTTAAAAATAAGTAATTCCTTTATTGTTAATCATGTGCATCATATTTATTAACAAAAATCAGTTTTATTTTCATTGTAGTGCTTTGTGATATACGATATTTTTTGTTTGATTACCTGGCGCATAGACAAACAAATCTGACGGTTTTCCAATACGGGAACAACATACAATTTACATACAATTCTAGAATTTTCTAGTACTGTTTTTTATCGGATTTCTCCATAGAAAATGAGTACATACCATTCCTGAATTTTCTTAATATCTCGCTCCAGGGTTCTAGAGCATCATTGAGTAAGAAACATCTACCTAAACTTTATTATTTATAAAAGTAGATAAGTAACATTAAACTGAGTACCGAATACTTGCTATTATTATTTTACTAAGGAATTGCCACTAGGAAGAATTGGGTATATGAAGAAAACTAATTAGGCACATACAGAGCACAAAACGCTTTTCTGTGCAATGTGACGGAACCGTATCAAGATATCATCCGCAGCTCATTTAACAATATACCGTAACATGAATACACATATATATTATATTAATTCTATAAGGATATTTGAATGAAAAATTCCTGTGCTTTAAAAAAATTAATTCATGTTTGCAACATCTAGAATAACAATTTCTTTTAGTTGCATTGCAATTGATATTGAAATAAGAAATAAAAGTTAAAAAAAAACCTTCTTAAAGAGGAGAACGTAGAAACTTATTATTTAAAAGAAGAATTATAAGAATTAACTTATAAATCATTAATGATATTGATCGCTTTCAAGCAACGAATTTCGATTTTGGTAAACCCCGTGCTTTCAAATCAAGCATTAGCAATCATTTCATTACTGGTTGATTTTAGTTCAATAGTTTCTACAAAATGAAATTGATTGTGAAATCATAGACGATGATTCTTAAAATCAATAAAATTACAATTTCAAAATATGTAACTTGAATACAGACGAACTTTTTTAACATTTCGTTCTTTTTGATACAAAAATTATAATGCCCTTGAGATAAAATTACGTCGAAGAAGAGATTTCGTCGTATAAATAAGAGTATATGTATGACACAGCCAACTGTACACAGTATAAATAAAGACCCTCTCGAAATATTGCAAGTTGGCACCAACAAAAGTTTGACAATGACTAGCTAGTTGTCTCCAAATTTTGTTATGAATTTACTTCGCCGAGTCACTTAGGAGTTTTCTCATATGTGGTCTACGATGGAATAAGATTGGTGGTACACTTATGAAGTGGCAAAACGCTGCATTATGTCTATCTTTGACAACTTTATAGACAACTCTAAACATTTATGTATCACTGTTGTATAAAGAATTAATTTTTAATGTGAATTTTACTCTTACTTTTTTGCTTACAATATAAGGTAGTGATCAATTTAGCTTTTTTCACTTCACCACGCATAATTTTTACTTATAATTTGTATTCAAAATATTGAAAAATGAATGACAAGTATAAATAAACAGAGTCTACTTTTAAATCATTTTTTATTTACGACTTTTGAGAAAATAAATACAAGGATGATAAAATAAAAGTGAAACTATAGGAAAGGAGGTGAAAATTGTAACAAACTTCATACCGTTCATGTACTATACTGAGAGAATATTTTCCACAAATCAACTCTTATGATAACCTTTTGAACCTGTCAAAGTGACTCTTCTCTGCTTGATGTAAATCATGCCAAGAAGGGGTGAGGCCACCACACTCACTGCGAATGTAGACAATGGAATATGGAGGCCAGCACAATGACAGTCTAGCGAGATGCTTTTTCACGCACCGCTTATGGCATCCGGGATCGCAGTGCGAAGAGAACACATGAGCTGGTAGTAAGATTAATAGCCATAAAAATGGAAGTCATAACATATCCAAAAAGTTATTTGATACTTCATGAAAGTTTCTACTTGTAAGTAACATTTGACTTGTAAGTTGTAGGTATAGGTAGGTATTCACTGTATCTTAATAGATCACAAATAAATCAAATCGAATTGTCTGTCTGTAATTTTTAATTAAACAGTTTTTAACTAAATGCATATGAAAGTACATTCCTTACATACATAAAAAAAGTTTTTCTCACCGTCTGTCTGTTTGTGCCTATACCGTTTTTAAAGGAACTTTCACTGACACCTAACTGTTGATATTAGAAGTAATTTAGGCTACTTTCTTAAAAATAGTTTCGCTCCAACAACATTCTTGGATAACTAAAATAGATTGTATCGTATATTAGGCGATAACAGAGATGTCTATTTAACCATTAATCTTTATAGCCTAGTCGAGCGGCTAGAGATTTCACCTAAAATATGTGCAATAGATAATTACAAAGAAAAACAAGAAGAAACAACAATACTGAGATCCGATAATCATTAATCTAGTGAAACAAAAGCCTGAGAACACGGGGAGACAGAGAGCAATCAAAGGGCAATCGACCGAAAGTCCACTGAGTGCAGACAAATGGTCCAATATATGGATCCAATATATGTGTTGGATTGTGTATACTCGGTCAATACCTCAATCGGCTTATCAACCAGCTATTGGCTGGTTTATTTGTGTACATTTACGTTCAAGGGAAATATTTATTGAAGCGTGGAACGACGGATCTTTGTGAACATTTTTAAGACTTTATCAATTGGCGTAATAGGAAAGACATATTTCTAATAAAGTAAAAGTAATAAAATACTGTACCCAACTAGTATACAATTATCGGTTATAAGTGTAACATTCTTAGAGCAAAATTTAAGAGCAAGGAGCTTATACTAGATACATGTACTATCTTTATATATATAATTCTTGTGTGAGTGTGTATGTCACTGAACTTCTCTCAAACGACTGGACCGATTTTGATGAATTTTTTTGTGTGTGTTCAAGGGGATCTGGGAATGGTTTAGATTCGCAATTGGACCCGGTAGGTGGCGCTGCGATCAAGTTCTGGAATTTTAAAGTTGGGCGGTACGAAGTTCGCTGGGTCAACTAGTCTTTATTATAATTCTTGTGTGAGTGTGTATGTCACTGAACTTCTCTCAAACGACTGGACCGATTTTGATGCAATTTTTGTGTGTGTACAAGGGGATCTGGGAATAGTTTAGATTCGCAATTGGACCCGGTAGGTGGCGCTGCGATCAAGTTCTGGAATTTTAAAGTTGGGCGGTACGAAGTTCGCGGGGTCAACTAGTGTATATATAAATTACAAAATAATTTGATGTTTGACACATGGAATGATAAAAAACAAAAATCCTTGGCTTCATTACAGCTAAATTTCCAATACGAATTCAAGAATGAATTTTGTTTTCTAATAATATAATAATATGTGTAGCTGCTGCTACCTGCTACTGCTATGCTATCAATGCCTTATACCTTTTCATTAGATTATAAAGAAGCATAAAAATTGGCGTGCAATTCCTATAAGAGTTTTTTAATAACGTACAAACCAGCAATGAATCGTATATTATCATGAAGAAATTAGGTCCGTATACGTCCGTAACAAAGATAAAAACCACATTTAATTATAAAACTTACACAAAATGTTATGTTCTGAACATGCCAACTCCATTTTTTGTTTCTTTCATTTCGCATCCATAAACAATTACTAAATGTAATTCGGTACAAGGAGTTTTGTGTTTTGTATTTCAAGCATAGTTAAGACTGTCCTATATTTTTTGCTCCTAATAGTGACGATTTCATTAATACGTAATATGTACGGAACTAGAGTGCCTGGTCGCTATAGCCAAAACAATTGCGGACAAAACAACTATCGTTCGAGATGATGCTCTAATGAGCTTCCTGCGCTATTACTGTAATATAATTAAACAACTATGCAGAGTATTTGGGTTAGTGAACAAATGTTGGCAATGTTGAATAAAACTATGCTAACTATAAAAATAAAATAAAAATATATAAAGACGTATAAATACGATCAAATATTTCAGGATTTATACAAACTTATTGCAATGACTTACTTACTCAATATATTATATCATATTATGCATAAAAATATAGGTAAAAAGTTAAAGTATAATGTTAAATAAAGTATAATCACCATGCCACAAAATCTGGGTCACCATACCACAAAGTCTGGGTCACCTTGCCACAAAGTCGGGGTCATCATGCCACAAAGTCTGGGTCACCATGCCGCATTGTCTGCATTCGCAATGAATATCGTAAACCTCTTAAATTCAGCTCATGCTTTCCATCAGACAAATCAGAGTCATTATGTAAGGCTAACATATAGAGATTTTTTTTTATTACTTGATTCTTTTTTATTGATCTTGGTCTCAACTAATCATGTATCTAATCATTCAACGAATCATTCAAACAAATGATTGAAATAATATGTTGACTGCCTCAAATTTAAGAACAAACAAAAACATTTGAGCTTAAATTTCAGTGTCGTTTTACGTATTACGTAATTTACCTATCTATGTTCTCTTTGTTTCGGCAATTCTTGCCAGAATAAATATAAGAAAATTAGGGCCCCTTCTGTCTGTGAAATGCAACGTGTAGAAATACCTGTGAAAGATTTACTTCTAAAAATTAATATCACTTATAGAGCAATTGAGATCACGCAACAATGAATAACAAAAAAAAAAGTTTAAAAGTAAATAGGGTAAAGGAGTTCTGCAAGATTTCGATCCTTACTAATTGCTTAATTTTTTTCTGATTTACCTTACTACAAAACATCCATCCATCTTGTAATAAATATGGTTCTAAATAAAATAGCTATTGTTATACAAACAGGTGTTGTCAATAAATAAAAACAATTGAAATCGTTTCCATTCTTCGCTAATATTTACGAGACCCGCGACAAACGTGAGAGGATTTCCTATTGATCCAGTACAATTTATAAACAAAATTGTTTTGCTTCAGAGAATGGAAGGGAGGAAGAAGCAGATAATGGGGTATTACTCAAAGTCGTATTTCTCTCATCCACTGGCGATTAGAGGATTATTGTATCATTCCCCGTAAGCTCCACGGGATAAGGATACCGCCTAACAAAAGTAATATTTTGTTTTGAACTAAATACGGCAGGTTCGATATTCATTTGTAAACGTTTTATTTCTTGTATTCATATCGAATTGTAATTGTTTTCAGGTATCGTCAATATTCAGCCATCATTATACTTAGTAGCTTATACTTGGTAGTCAAAGTGACTTATCTAAAGAAATCTTCATACTCAATAAAAAATTATATTATAATATATTAAATACATCACTACTTTGTATCTTCTGCCCATTGAAAACAACTTTAAGGGTCGAAAAGTCGTAATATTAGGTACCTACAAATTGTTCAGTTTCGCTTTAAGGCTAAAACAACTGCAAATAAATATATTTCATTACGAATTAATACATTACTCATTCTTTTGCGTGACTTCAATTAAATAATTCATTTACAAATGTCAACTATCAAACAAAATGTAAAACAGATGATGAAAAACAAGCAATAAGTACTTTCTCTTGTAAAGGTAGAAGACCTAAAACAACTTTGTAATGATCGAAATACGAAACTAAAACAACTGAAGTGAAATTGAGCCGTAAAGTTACACAGTTTAACGTTTATGTCCATCGAAAGCGTCCTTCTACATATACATCTATATAACTTTATATTCCTGGATTACTATAGAAAATAGATTGGTAAAACTAAAATGAAATTAATGATAGTAATTCAGGTAGCAGTTGCTATTATTACTTAACACACCGTATGTGGAACCTATTGAAGGATTAGTAGTGGATATTTTGGAGGTGTTAATTAGTTAGTTACTAGGTTTTCCACAGCACTCCGACCGCATGTGTGTCCTATGTCTTTCCTCAACAAACAAAGTATCGCCTTCTCAAAAATCATTGAAATACGTCAAACGATAAAGGTTGAATCCAAGAAAATAATCCAAGAAAGGTGGTCACCATCCCCGTTGTGAGTGCACACAATTCAGCATGGTGATCTACACCATGGCAGCCTAGTGATATGGTTTTATATCATTAGGCCTTTGGTCTCGCACTCACCAACGAAATACAACAGCACGAATGCCGTCATTTTTTGGTAGTCTTCCTGAGAAGAGAAGAATGGATCGGCTTGACCAGAGTGGTACTGATACCACTCTGGTCAAGCCGACCCATTCTGAAATCAGAGTGGCTCAATTACCTTTCAATAAAAAAGGAAGAAAAACAATCAATAAAAATAAGGATTGGGGTTAAATAATGTATATTTATATGTATATGTTAATTTATGTTATATTAGTATAATTTTATATCAATTACATATTGCTCTGTACAGCTCTAACCTCAATACACCTACCATACTACATCTCTACACCCCCCAAAGGTTGACTGGTAGAGAATGCCTTAGGAATTAAGTCCGCCGATGTACAAAAGTGCATGAAGTTGTAAATAAATAAATAAATAACTGCCAATAGCAAAACTATAACCGATGAATAAAAATAGCCAGCTCAAACCAAAATTGTGACCAGATACATCGAAAGTTAAATCTGTTATTGGTCAATGAAATTGCGATCCATATCGGATTGAGGTGAGCTTCCCCCTCGACATCGATAATCGGGTCATTCCGAACTGCCAATTACAGAGGTGGGGATGTGCCGACGAACGTGTCAAAGGCGAAATGTTTTTGACCAAGGCAATTATAACCTCAAACTCAGTTTGGTAACTGTCATCAATGTTTAAGTAAAATAGTTTCCTAATTACCGATAAAACGATAAATTAGTAGTAAGGTATTCTAAATGAAATGGTTCTGAAGATAAAAATTAAATGCAAATTCCGAGACTATGTTCTTTTTCATGTGTTGTATTCTCTCATATACTCGTTTAAAGATAGATGTATGTGTGAACAATCGTTGAAGCAATCTAGTCTAGTGATGGGCGACTGCAAAGCTTAAATTTGCCCGATAAGTAAAGCGTGTTGGGATATCGTATCGTTGAAACGGTTGTGTGGTTGCATTGATCATGTGTTGTGTTATCCTAAAATAATTTGTATGTGTGTTTGATAAAAAAAATACGACCATAAAACTATAATGAGTACTTTCTTAAATAAATTAATGTACAACTCAACACGAAGAAAGATTTTCATGAGATGTCTATTCGTTAGCTTCATAATGCTAGATTAATCAAAACATTGTTGTGATACACCTCATACTGTTGTAATTAAATGTAATTAAAAAAATCCAAATCCATTTTCCGAACAAAAAAGCTTTTAAGCGACACACACACACACACACCACAAGTTCTGTAACAGCTGCAAAGTGAAGAAAAGAACTGAATTTAAACCATGTTTGTGAATCACGTAATCATTCTATTGTAAATCTGTAATATGGTGTACAAATAAAGTTTTTTTTAATAATAAAGCCTGTCAAAATGAATCTATTCTGGTTGGTCTGGTCTGGATTTTTTTTAATTTTTTGACCTAACTGTTTTGCTTTTAGAGGGGGGGACGCCCTGTTTTTACAAAAAAATGCGGTTTAAAGTTAAATAACTCGCAAACGGATATCTAAATCGAGAATAGTTTTAGCAACCTCGCAATCTTTTTAAAAGGCCTATTTAATGATACCCCACACGATGGGGTAGACACTAGAAAAAAAAACAACCCCACTTTACGTGTAGGGGAGATACCTCAAATAAAAACATTCTTGGTAATTTCATTTTAGCACTTTGTCGACGTAGATACAACACATTTTCATGCAAAGTTTCATGTTTCTAGCACTAACCGTTTGAGCGATAAGATGAGGGCGCACGGATGGACATGGCGAATCTATAAGGGTTCCAAGTCATGAACGGAACCCTAAACACTGAGTATGAGAATAGTAGACTATTATGTATACTTTCTGTCTAAAAAATACAATCCTATTTGTACATGTTTATTTTAGACGTTACGGTTATTTTAGAAGCTAGGTAAAAGCCAATACTTTGCTCGTCTTATTGAATTGTAGTTAATAATTGTAGGCAAGTTAAAACTTTACTATATTATTTTAAGCTTATTTAGAAGCAAAGCGCGACGGAAACCTGCTCTATTATCCAACTCGGCGTAGGAAGCGTACGACAACTTGTTGTACAGATAACGAACTGGACTACGGTTTGTTACAGCGTCTGTCTCTAGGGTTCTCAGGAAGGCAAATATTCAAGTAAGACAATCAAATATTCAAATATCTGAATTAAGGAAATACGGTCTTGGAAAATAGGTTGAATATTAAATTTACTACAAATACAGTAGTAGACAATACAGATGCAGGTAGTAGAGCCACGCTGATTTCAGCACGAATGGGCCGGCTCGACCCGGCCAGTACTACCCTCACACAGAAGACCATCCTAATAATGACAGCATTCTTGCTGTCGTATTTCGTTGGTGAGTGTGAGACCGGAGGCCCAATCATTCTGCATCATTCTCCCGCCCTTCGAAGGCCGGGAGAATGATGCAGAATAATCTAACTAGGCTGCCATGGTAGGGGTCACCATGCTACATTGCCTACCCTCACAATAAGCATGGTGACCCCTACTCCTGGATTCTACTCATGCTTTCCATCAGGCAGAGTAGAGTCACTTTGGCAGGCTTAAATATATAAAAAAAAAAATGGCTCTACGTTTTACATCTGTAACATAGATAATACCAGCTGTGTACCGTTGTTATTGTTATAAACCGAATAGCGCCGCGGAGTGAACCTAGTTTTAAAAAAAACTATGTTACTCCCTATATCATCAGCCTTCCGTCAAAATCGGTTCAGCCGTTCTTGAGATTACACGGAACAAACAGACAGACTGACAGACAGAGAGATGGACAAAAAATTTAAAAATTGCTTTTCTGAAGCAAGGAACGTAAAAACATTACTTGCTTCAGAAAAGCTATTTTTCATATGTATTTACTAAAAAAACTGTTATTTCGATGTTACTTACAGACACTTCAATTTCAATTTTTATATGTTTCAATGATTAAAAAAAGTGATAATAATAGGCACATAGGGTCTTACGATGAGTCCTAGTTAATATCCAAGGAATAAAGTATCTTTGGAGTTTTTTCAGTCAGTACCGTCAGGCCTATGTCCAACAGTGGACTACGATAGGCTGATTATGATGAAGTTTTTTGCTGTTAATAATCATTGAACGTATATTCATCAATATATACAAAACTGTTTGGTTATAGCCGAAGCAACTGGGTACAGGAATCTCAAATTTCACATGTAAAACACATGCGAAATTTCGGATTCCTACACCCAGTTGTTATTATTGTCTGTTCGCCCACATGATTTACCGCCTCGTCCAGCAACACGATGGGCCAATAGACAGCGACCGATTCGGCAGGTCGGCCCGGCTTTTTGAGTAGGACCAGCTTCCCCTTCTTCCAGCTCTAGTTGTGGAGGTCAATTGCCAGTAGTTTCTTAGAAAAACTGATATTCAAATCAAATCAAATGAAACCATTTTATTTCAAATAAACTATACAACGGCACTATTGAAACGTCAAGTATTCAGTCAGTAGTCAGTCGTGAAGCTAATTGTCTGTTCCAATTCGTAGATCCTATATAGATGAACAGACAAGAAACTCCATGGACACTCTTTTCCAACATTGTTTATAATTCAGGTGAACTAGTCACTAACTTCAAATAAATAACCTTGGCAACAATAAAAAGGCTAGAATTAATATTCTTCTTATTAAATGTTTTTACTGTCTATAAGTCACGTTGTTTGAACGAAAATTGTTTTATTGTAATCCAATGTTTTACTAAAGCTTTTTCTAACTAAAATCGTGTTACCTGACAACCTTGTTTGCAACTGTTACTGGACTCTGTTTATTAACATAGCAACGAGTTTGTCCGAGTTGAATTAGATATTGGACCGCGATGTTTAGTTTTACGGAAAATCAAACTATTGTGAACATAGACCATCTCGTATGACCCATATTAGCACAATGTATTTAGCACTAAAACAGCCAATGTTATATTTCAATAATATTTGAAAGAAAGAAGAAATAAAGCAATAGAAATTTACAAAAAGTAACGAGACTTTACTTAATATAAATCACTTTTTTAAACAGCAAAATGTGTGTCTACAAAATGAGTAAAATAATTAGTAAAAATTTTATCACAAAAATAGCACTGCATGAGCACGATAAATGAAAAAGGCGTTTTGTACAGTTAAACTAATTATGTTTGTTTATCCTGCCGCCTCGTAACACCTTTTGAAGCACATTCTTAGTTAGTGGTTGACACAACGTAGACATAACACATTTCTTTTTAAACATATTTATTCTGATGTATGTTTGCGTAAAGTATTTTAAATAAAAACTACTCATAGAGAGAGATAGTTTTTCCTCGTTGGAGCGTATAAAGTTTTCATGCAACGCTTTTTTTTTTATGTTAACGTTAGGTTTTAGCGTTAGCGGTATTTTCGGGGTAATTTGTAGATCGAACCATTTTAAAAAATCCTTTACCAATCTAAAGCTACATTATTAGTGAGTGTTATCATCACGAAAATTATTACCGCGATACACTAATAATGGTATTAAAAAATGATCATCGTTAAGATAAAATAAAAGAGTATGTAACTATCTGATATCGGTAGATATCTAAATAATTTTATAAATTAATTACCAAACACCAAAATGTCGAAACGCTGTTTAAACAAAAACCTACTCGGGAAAGTCTCGGCCAACAAAGGACCAAGCTGTGTGACCAAAGAGAAGAAAACTTTTAATGATACATACGAGTATATTCCTCATGAAGTTTTAACCTGAATTACAGTTTACAACTCATTTACTTTACGAAAGTAAATAAAATCAACATACATAAATAAATACACACATATATATACAGAAAAGCTTCATGTCATGACGCGTATAAATTACTTATAACAACTGGGACCTAAGAGAGTGTTCTGTTACGATGTCGCAACCCTGGCTTTCTATATAAATAAAACTGCATCGCTTGCATTCACGTAAGCGACGCGATTCTTGCTAAACAATACTTCAACATAATTACGTCAGACTTATTTCCGATATCGTTGAGGGCACTTGGTTCATATTAATGTAATTTCTTTGATTTTTATTAAATATTATTTCAGTTTGAATTAAATTAGTTTTTTTAAAAAGGACTTCTAGACCCACCCCGTAACAGTGGTGTCAGAAGTGGGATTTTTGGGTAAGATTGCGTGAGAAAAACGTGTGCCCAATATTCCAATTAAAACAACCAGTGCCCATTTCTAAGCCATATCGTAGTTCTATCGTCCTTCCTGACAAAACCAATAAGTCTCACACTCAAGATTCCACCGAATATCTCGCCGTATCTCGCTGCTCCTCTATCATACAACATCAGAGGACGTGTCCCACTGTATCCCGCAGTGCCCTACTGCACTTCGCCGTATTCCGCCGCATCCCGTCGCGATTGCCCGTGACAGAAAATCTTGCGCCGCTTGCAAGGTAATCCCGTCGCTGATAACGAGCTGCCATTCCTGTGAAGACACCGCTACCGACGCTGTTCCTGAGAAGAATCCAGCCAGCCAACGATGCTCGTCCACTGCGCGATTTTACTGTGAGTAAAACTATTTTTCCCTAGTTATTGCCATATTCGCGTTTTAAATTACATCTATCTCTAAGTTCTAGACCTGTAAATTTTGTATCATTACTTAACGATGCCTCAGGACAATAAAACAATCGCTATCCTTTCCGAAAAGTTCCCAATTCAAGTGCTATGTAATTTCATCAACACGTATAGCGGACAAAGAGACACGCTACCAGCATTTTTGACCAACTGTAAAAACGCTTTGGATCTTGCCTCCGAGTCCCAAAAAGAGTTATTACTTAAATATATTGTATCTAAATTAGATGGAAAGGCGCAGATAGCGTGTTCAAATAAAGTTTTCGATACGTTTGAGGATCTAAAAAACTTTCTTAAACAAAATTTTGGGGAAAGAAAGCACTATAACCATCTCCTTTTAGACCTTCAGTCATGCAAACAGCAGCCCACTGAAACAGTAGCTCAGTATGCCCTAAGAATAGAGACATGCCTGACTAGTTTACAGTCTGAGATACATAATTCCGATTCCCTGAAGAAAGAACTAGCGGGTCGCATCGCCATGACTGAGGATCTGGCGCTCTATACTTTTACATTGGGGTTGCAACCTAATATTAGTAATATCGTACGGTGTAGAGACCCTAAAATACTGAATGCAGCCATTAATATTGCAATCGAGGAGGAAAAAATCCTAAATTTAGTCAAAAATACGTCTATAAAATCTAAATATTGTAAAAATTGTAATAAAGCGGGTCATGTAGAGTCAGAATGCTACGGTAAATTGAAACGCGATATGCAACGCTCAATGAACCTGAAGAATGCCCTATGGTATATGATATTTCACAAAATAAGAGAACCTCGTTACCATATATTGAAGTTCATACGTCTCATTCTCAAAGTCCACTGAAGTTTTTAGTAGATACAGGCAGTTCCATATGCCTCGTGAAAGGTTCTAGTTTGTCAAAAGAACCAATGTGTGATTCTCATACTGTCAAGTTCAAAGGTATAAATGACGTTGGATCACACGCCGAGACAAAAGGTAGATTTATTTTGACCATACTCAACTCATCTCAAACTGGCGAGGTCTCGATCCCATTCTATTTCCATGTAGTATCTAATGTTAATCTCGACTATGACGGCATCATAGGTACGAATTTCCTGTCAATTCATAAAGCATCTATATTATACTCAGACTCGAAACTCAAGTGCGAAGTCCCTACTGGCACAATTATACATTTTGAATTAAAAACATCTGACCAAACGTACGTGATTCCTGCTCGTAGCGAAATGTTAATTGAATGTCCTGTTACAAATCCCGAAGTAAGAGAAGGTTTAGTCTTATGCACAAAATTAAAGGAATACCCGAAACTTACGTTTTCGAAATGTTTAACTTGCGTGAGGCCTAACGGTAAAATCATTATCTCTGTATTAAACACGTCCGAAAACCAAGTTCTCCTTAATCCTATAAAGTTCACTCTTGAACCCGTATCTTGTGTTCTCGAGCCAAGTATTCTAAAACAAACACCTTCTTCTCCCCTGGAAGCTGCCTCATGCTTCCAGACCACCTTGTCTGATTTGGACCGCGATAACAGAGTACAAAAGGCCTTAAGATGCGATCATTTGACTCAAGAAGAAGAGTCATCTCTACGCAGTTTGTGTTCGGAGTTTAGTGACATATTCTATCTAGAGGGTGACATTTTGACAGCAACTAAGACGGTCCAACATGAAATTCGAACCACTTCCCAAACACCTATCCATGCTAAGACCTACCGCTTTCCTGAATGTCATAAAAACGAGGTCAGTAAACAAGTCAAAAGTATGCTAGATCAAGGTATTATCAGTCCTTCTGTGTCTCCTTGGTCAGCTCCGATATGGGTAGTGCCGAAAAAACAGGATGCGTCAGGAAAACCTAAGTGGCGTATCGTCATCGATTATCGTAAACTTAACGAAATAACGATCGGTGACGCCTACCCTATTCCGAACATCACCGACGTTCTAGACCAGCTGGGCCATAGCAAATATTTTTCAACCCTAGATTTGGCATCTTCCTTTCATCAAGTGATGATGAAAGAGTCTGATGCTGAGAAGACAGCGTTCAGTGTTCCGGGTGTTTCTGGTCAACCAGGACACTATCAGTTTAACCGCATGCCTTTTGGACTTCGAAATGCTCCTTCCACGTTTCAACGCTTGATGAATGTCGTACTTTCAGGCCTTCAAGGCCTCCACTGCTATACCTATATGGATGATAACGTAATTTTCGGACATGACCTCCGAAATCACGTGACTAACCTCAAACTAGTTTTCGAAAAATTACGTGAACATAATCTAAAGTTACAACCCGACAAAAGCGAGTTTCTTCATAAAGAAGTACAATATCTAGGCCATATTATAACTGACAAAGGTGTGAAACCTGATCCCAAAAAAATTGAGTGCGTAAAAAAATTCCCAGTTCCGAAAAATCCTCGAGACATTAAATCCTTCTTAGGTCTAGTCGGCTATTATCGGCGTTTCATAGAAAACTTTTCCCATATAACTAAACCCTTGACCAGCCTTTTAAAGAAAGACACAAAGTTTATATGGCTTTCTGAACAACAGTTAGCATTCGATACGTTAAAAGAAAAAATAACAACAGCACCAATCTTACAATACCCCGATTTTACGAAGCCATTCATTCTTACTACAGATGCTTCCAATTACGCTATCTCAGCAATTCTTTCCCAGGGCGAAATAAATAAGGATCTGCCCATTGCGTATGCGTCACGCACATTAAATAAATCTGAGGGAAATTATTCGACTACTGAAAAAGAATGCCTTGCTATCATTTTCGGCACAAAGGTCTTTCGGCCATATCTATATGGCCGCCGGTTTAAAATCGTAACGGACCATAAACCCTTAGAGTGGCTTTTTAACTTCACAGATCCTAGTTCAAAAATTGTTCGTTGGCGTTTAAAGTTAGAAGAGTTTGAATATGAAGTAATCCAAAAAAAGGGTAAACTAAACTGCAATGTTGATTCTTTGTCCCGAAATCCTGTCCTTGCCATTGATCCTGACACTCCGTCCGCGTCTGAAACATATGAAAAATATTTAAAACTTAGTCAACAGCAAAACCTCTCCTACGACACAATAATAGAAGAACATAATGACTCACTACTTAAGGCTAAATGTAAAATGATCACTTACCCGACTGCAATTGACTTAGATGATTCGATTCCGTATTGCTCTGAAATTATACAACTTTCTAAGTTTGATGACAACTCGCCTGACATAAGGACCTTAGAACGAGAATTATATACATTCCAAAGTACTTCCAACGACAAACATGTCTACACACATTTGTATTTACGTGTCCATCATTACGACGAGATGACGTATACTGACATTTTCAACATGTTGAGAGACTATCGAGATATGATTTCGACTTGGTACTTGGAAGAGAAAGAATTCGCCATATCTGACTTTAAAGACCCTTTCAATAAATTGTCGTTTAATAAAATATATAATATGCTCGCATTCCTATTTCATAATACAGGCATCAAAATACACATCTATCATAACAATATCTTGTTCCCGACTCCCTCGGAGGTCCCTCAAATATTAAAAGATAACCATGACTCACCCTCTGCGGGCCATCCAGGCATATCCCGAATGTATGAAAGACTCAAGACCTTATACTGGTGGAAAAATATGCGCCAAGACATAGAAAACTATGTCAAGTCTTGTAAGTCTTGTCAGATAAACAAACCTTTGCGGGGTACTAATAAAGCCCCGATGATAATTACTTCGACAGCTACACGACCTACTGAAAAACTCTTTTTAGACATAGTCGGACCTCTACCTGAAACTAGAATTGACAAGTATAAATTTATTTTGACCTTGCAAGACGACCTTACGAAATATTCACAAGCTTACCCCATGCAATCCTGTTCGGCTCAAGAAACTGCTCAACGCCTGGTTCATTTCATTTCCCATTTAGGCATTCCACGAACTATCGTCACTGATCAAGGCACAAACTTTTGTTCAGACGTGTTTAAACAGCTAGAGAAACTATTTGGCATCAAACACATTTACGCCTCACCTTATCACCCACAGACTTGTGGCGCGTTAGAGAGAAGTCATTCTACCTTAAAGGAATATTTAAGATCTTATATTGAAGACAACGCTCATACTTGGGATTTGTACCTAAACACAGCAATGTTAGCCTATAACTCCAACATCCATTCAACAACCGGCTTTGCACCATTCGAGCTTCTTCTGGGACATAAACCTTATATTCCTAAGTCTATAGACGCTTTAGATACTAATACATACACCGATTACGTAAGGGCGCTCAATCACAGATTATATTACAGTAGGCAAAAGGCGCTACAAAACATACAAACATCTAAAGAACGTTCTAAACGCTACTATGACTCACACTCCCGGCCTGTGACGTATAATATAGGCGACATGGTTTATATACGGTGTCACCATAAACAAAACAAAGCGCTGTCTCCAGTATGGAAAGGTCCTTACAGGATAGTAAAGTTAAACGGAAATCATACCGTCACAGTCCAAGTAGATAGGAAGCACATACGTCATCATTATGACGAAATTAAACCCGCCTCCGTCTAGTGTAAACATGTATCCATTCTATTGGTTACAGGTTAGTGTCAGCAGTTTCCGGGAGTCAACTCGTCACTAAGTTAATCGGATCTCCCGGGTTATATTTCGATAAGTTACTAGATTTAAAGTTTACAAATGATTACTGGAACGTTATCACCTATATAGATTTAAGCCACATTCAACCACATATAGAAAACGTAGAATTTTTGTTAGATAGAGTTTCTAAGTATTGCGATTCAACACAATCTTCTAAGGTAAAAGATGACTGCTTAAATTCTTTAAGTGCGTTGAGGACTCAACATAGCAATAATATTAAAAAGTTTTCATCCATCTCCTATTTAGTAAATGTAAAAGAAACAAAACGCTCTAAACGCGGGCTATTTGATGCCGGTGGTTCCATATTAAAAACGTTCTTTGGTACTTTAGACTCTGATGATGCAAACAAGTTCACGGACGCTATTAATAAAGTACAGTCGGACGAAAAACAGTTAACGGTACTTATGCGCGATAACATTCATGTTATTAAGTCCACTATTTCTACTTTTAACAATACTATGTCAAAGGTCAAGGAAAATGAGTATCGTCTAAATCAAAATATGGCTGTTATTGAAAACACCTTTCAAAAATTGATAAACACCAACGACAAGCTTGAAATAAGATCTCATTTATCTCTTATGCTAAGTTCAATAGAAAGTATTGTAATTACTCTGTCCTTTGATATAGACGATATAAACAATGCGATATTATTTAGTAAAATAAACGTACTGCACCCGACAGTACTCAGTCCCATGCAATTATACAAGGAGCTCGAGTTACACGTTAACTATTTGCCTAAGCATTCTGAACTACCTATTCGCTTATCATTACATAACATAAATGACATAATTAATATATGTGACATTGTATGTTACTACCACGACAATAAGCTTATTTTAGTTGTAAAAATACCGCTGGTTCTTCCTCAGATTTACAACCTTTACCAAAACATCCCGTTTCCTGTCCCATTTGATATTTCTGCACCAGACACTTATCTTCTTGTCGCACCTAGTAAACAATATTTGGCAATAACTTCGGATAGACTGTTTTACTCACAACTCGATAGTGTGAGTGAGTGCAAAATAATAAAAGATCAGTGCTATGTGTGTGTTCTCGGAAACGTTTACTCGACGATCGCGAATCCTACGTGTGAAACTATGTTGCTAACGGAAGTTATCTTTAAGTTACCAAAGTCCTGCGAAACAAGAGTTCTTCGAGGTTCAGTGGATTTGTTCCAAAAAATTACCAACAATCGATGGATATTCGTACAATCGGAACCAGGAAAATGTCATTTCGTATGTGACAAAGCCACCCGTAACACCGATGAAATCTTGTTCGGTTCAGGAATAATGCATGTACCAAAATCGTGTTCTGCTTTTTATAAAACTTTAACTTTTACACCAACCGACAGTTTTACTTCAAATATTACCAGTTCAATCTCGAATTTTAATATTGTAACCGATTGTTGCGATAACATATATTGCGTGTTTTCCCAGGGAGTCAATTAGACGACACGTTGATTGTAATGCTTTAATAATGACTCTGTTATCTCTGTAAGACTCCGACTAATTTAACTTAAACTAAAGCTTATATACAATGTAATATGTAGACAGTTTTAGGTGGGGCGCTACTATGAAATATTATTTACTTAATTGCTTAATTGACAATATGTTGTTTATTCTTCCTTATTTAATATTTTATAATATTACTATTGTTTGACGGCACGTACGTTAACTTTAGTAAAACAATTATTTAATCACGTAACCGTGTAAAGATCTATACTACTATTTTGCTGTGGCTTCGCCATAGATATTCCCCCTCTGAAGAGAAGAAACATCCTTATACCTTGTAAGAAAAGGTGTGATGTGACTTTAAACTACGTTTGTGTCTCTAATTATAGTGGTGAGCCTCTTCTCTATTTTCTTGTGGCTCGCGTTAGATCCCATGTTGTACTGTTTCGACGCTGGCTAGGTGAATGTCTATTGTTGTATAGTTCTGGTTTATATATTATAATTGGAATCTAACCGTCTGGTGGGAGACTCTACCAGAACGTGTCCTTTTTTCTGTTTGCTTATCTGCTTGTGAAGATTCTGTTATCTTGTCTCCGATTGTTCGTTCGCTTATCTTGCTATTGTTTAAAATAAATGCTGGTTTAAGTCTATCGATAGCTACACTTTTTTGTTTTCCGTTTATCAAGATCGTGAAGATCTTATCATTGCGACTGATGACAAAATAAGGTCCCTCGTACGGTGGTGTGAGGCTGGGCCGTAGTCGGTCACAACGTAAGAAAACGTGCCTACATTCAGCTAACTGTGGGTGTACGAATATCTTGTCGTTCTTGCTTTGTCTTTGTGGACGCGAAATCATGTGTTCTAAGTTATCCTTAATTTCTCTGATAAAATCTGCGTACGTTGAGTTATTTTGTGTCTCGAAAAATGCTCCAGGCAGTCTAATTGTTGAACCGTATACTAGTTCAGCTGCCGAGACTCCTGTGTCTTGCCGTAAACTCGTACGTATGCCAAATAAAACGGTAGCTAACTCTTTTGTCCAATTTATTGTGTTTCCTCTTGCTATCAATGCAGTTTTTAATGTTCTGTGCAATCGTTCTACTTTAGAATTTGACTGTGGATGATATGGGGTGGTTCGAATTTTTTGAACTCCCATTAAGTTTGTTAAATTTTTGAATATTTCAGATTCAAATTGGCGTCCCTGGTCTGTGGTAATGTATTCAGGGCATCCGAATCGGGTTATCCAACCTTCGTATACCGTTCTGGCTACGGTTTCTGCAGTTATATCAGCTATGGGGAATGCTTCTGGCCATGAAGTACAGCGATCTATCATTGTGAGTATGTATCGTTTGTTTTGAGAAGTGGGTAGAGGTCCTACTAAATCAATATGCAGATGGGAAAATCTTCCCGTTGGCATGAATTCTCCGAATTGTGACTTTGTATGACGATGTATTTTTGCTCGTTGACATTGTAAACATGTCTCCGACATCTCATTTACGTCTTTATTCATATTTTCACATATATAGTTAGCTGAAATAAGTTTCCTCGTAGTATTCTTACCAGGATGGCTAATGTTATGAAAGCTTTCGAAAATAGTTTTCCTGAATTTGAGTGGTATAAAAGGGCGTTGTTTTCCTGTTGATATATCGCAATAAATCTTAATATTTTCGTTTGGAAAGTGTATTAATTCTATTTTTAATGATTTATTGGCTTTTAGTCGTTTTAACTCGCTATCATTCTTTTGATATTTTTCTACCTCGTGCCAATTGATTGCAGAGGGTAAGGTTATCGTCTCGATAACTCGAGATAAGGCATCGGCTACCACATTCTTGTGGCCACTGATGTGCTGGATATCCGTACTGAATTGTGATATATAATCCAGATATCTGATTCGTCTAGGGGTATCATCCAATGATGGCTTCTTGTCGAAAGCATGCATTAGTGGTTTGTGATCCGTGTAGACTGTAAATTCTCGTCCTTCTATGAGTCTTCTGAAGTGTTTTATAGCCATATAGATTCCTAGCAGCTCTCTATCATAGGTAGAGTATTTTGTTTGGGCTTCACTAAATGATTTGGAGAAAAAAGCTATTGGTTCCCATTTTGTTTTTCTTCGCTGCTGTAGTACAGCGCCTGCGCATTTGAGACTAGCATCTGTCATTAAAGCTATTTGTGCGTTGCTGTCCGGATATGCCAATGTAGTTAATTGTCGAATGTCCTGCTTGCAGCGTTCAAACGCGTGGTTTGATTCCGTATTCCACTGGATAACCGTCTTATCGTTTTTCTTACTATTAATTAAATATTTATTTAACGGTGCTTGATGCTTTGCTGCGTGTGGACTACTGCTTCTGTAGAAATTAATCATACCCAAAAAACGTCGTAACTCATTTACCGTTTGTGGTTTAGGGTAATTGTTTATAGCTTGAATCTTTTCCATAGTAGGAGTCAACCCTTGGCTCGTTATATGATAACCGAGGAAATCAATCTCCGACTTGGCGAATTCACATTTGTTTGTATTTATTGTTATACCGTTTTTATGTAGGCGCTTAAACACCTCCTCTAAGTGTTCATAATGTTCCTTAAGGTTATTTTTCTTGTCAGCGATAAATATGTCGTCCACATATACAAATACGTAGTCCAAGTCTCTGAATATAGAGTCCATAAATTTTTGGAAGGACTGTGCTGCATTTCGTAACCCGAATGGCATTCTGATGAATTCAAAAAGTCCAAAAGGGGTTATTATCGCTGTTTTCTCTGGTTCAGCAACGGGCAGAATGTGGAAAGCTTTCTTTATGTCTATCTTGCTGAATATTCCTTTTCCGCTTGCTACATACGTGAAATCGAGTAGCCTTGGCAGCGGGTACCTGTCTGGTACTGTTATTTTATTTAGTGCGCGGTAATCTCCGCATGCTCTCCATTCGCCATTCTTCTTCTTGACTAAATGGAGTGGCGATGCCCATTGACTGCTTGAAGGACGGCATATTCCCATGTCCATCATATCTTGGAATTCTTGTTTTGCAATCCTGTATTTGTCAGGAGGTAATGGACGTGCTCGCGTAAATACTGGGAAACCCTTTGTTATTATTTGATGCTGTACTCGGTGCTTAGTCTGTAGATTCATTGATCTAGGCTTTGTAATATCTTCATATTTCTCTAATAATCCCTTTATTGGTTCCTGTAGAGAAGCGTTTATAGATCGCACGGATGCAATTTTTGTTCTTACTATTTTGGCAGGCGTTTTCAGACCTGTTTTTTTATCGATCAGTTTTTTTCCGTGTATATCCACTAATAACTGATAATGATTCAAAAAATCAGCTCCCAGGATTGGCATCTTGACATCGGCAATGGTAAATGTCCATTTAAAGCTTCGGCGCAGTCCTAGGTTAAGCGTTAAAGTGCGTTCCCCGTATGTATTTATAGGGGTCCCGTTTGCGGCGAATAATTGGTATTCGCATGCTTGGCTCTCCTTATTTGTGCTATTTATAACCGAAATGTTAGCACCCGTGTCGACTAAAAATCTATAACCACTGTTTGAGTCAGTTATAGTTAGACGGTTTGCTGGGTGGATAGCACAGAGGCCCGTCGTATTCTGTGCTAATTTTAGTTTTCCGATAGCCTGTTATTTTTAATTGTATTCCATGAACAAGGCTTATTGCATCTATATGAATCCTGCTTGAACCGATTATGGAAATAACATAATCCATTATGTGAGTTTTTGTGGCGCGACCTTGACCGTGAATGTGGCGTATGTCGTGTTTGGTATTTGCTGCGTTGCATAGGTCGATTCTCGCGTATGCTGCGTAATGCATTTATTTCTATTCGCATGGCTTCAAGTTGTGACGTTATGTTTGTAACTAGGTTAATGTCAACCGCTGTTTCTTGAGTATTTCTTTTGTTGTAGGTCAAGTTTTCGTATATTTTATCGGCTAACTCGCTCAAGTTGTCTAACGACATATTGTTTGTAACCGATAATATCGCTGTTAGCGAAGCGGGGAGTTGCCTTAGCCACAGCAGGCGAATAGTGTCGTCGTTTATTTTTCCACATCCAGCTTCTTTCATTTTTCTCAGGAGCTGGGAAGGCTTCTGGTCTCCAAGGTCCATTTCTGCTAGTAGTCTGTGGAAACGTCGGTGTTCGCTCTCTTCGTAGCAGTTTATTAGACGTTCCTTGATGGTGGAGTTCGTTGGGTGGGTTAGTTAATATGTCACTGACTTGATGGACGACCTCTTTTGGTAGTTTGGATATTACCATGTTATATTTGTAATCTTCGCCCTGTTTTTGTGGTGCTATTATTGCTTCAAACTGGGCGAACCATAAACGTGGGGAGTCTGTCCAAAATTGCGGTAGTTTGTCTGTGACCGTGATAGCAGCAACTGATTCGCACCCAGTGTCGCCTCTTGAAGGAGTTGTTGTTGGAGCCATTTTTGGGATGTGATAATTTCGTAATGCTATTGTTCTCTAGATTCACTGCTGAACACCATATAGGGTTCCGGTCGTCCTGGTATTATATCAGCACTAGAAACCAATAGATCACGTCGGGGTCACCAATTATTGCGTGTTTTCCCAGGGAGTCAATTAGACGACACGTTGATTGTAATGCTTTAATAATGACTCTGTTATCTCTGTAAGACTCCGACTAATTTAACTTAAACTAAAGCTTATATACAATGTAATATGTAGACAGTTTTAGGTGGGGCGCTACTATGAAATATTATTTACTTAATTGCTTAATTGACAATATGTTGTTTATTCTTCCTTATTTAATATTTTATAATATTACTATTGTTTGACGGCACGTACGTTAACTTTAGTAAAACAATTATTTAATCACGTAACCGTGTAAAGATCTATACTACTATTTTGCTGTGGCTTCGCCATAACATACATTTAAATAAAAGCATTAATCAGGTTCCTTTAATAAAGTTAACTGAATTTAATAATCTGGATTCCTTAGTCAAAGCCAGTACACAATTAAACGAATTTGAAAACCAGATAAGGAAAATTGAAGAGCCTTCTCATTTAGAAAGATATTCTACTCATTATTTATCATTAACTTATGTAATCTCTACCGTCGTTCTATTATACATCTTATTTAAAAGTAGAAGATATGTCTGTAATAAACATTCAGGCTTCTGCGTCAATATATATAATAAAAACTATAATAATAAAACAAAGAATCAAAAAACTCAGGACATAGTAGTCCGAAGGTCACAGCGTTATACATCCGACTCCTCAGAGGAAGATGATCCTCGCTCATCTGTAAAATCCTTACCTAATTTAAAAAGAAATACAATTATATAATTGTTAAATTACGTTATGTGAAATATCGACTTACTGCTAGTTCAACGGTCTATGATAAGAATATTTTAATTTTATAATAACTAGTTTATATGAAGTTATAAGTAAAGTTATAATATAAAGTTTTAATTGTAATATCTCATAAGCACTTTAAAGTTAAGTAGATAAATATAAAAGTATGTTGTAGTAGTTATCAATTTCTGTAGCCCACGGCGATCTCTGTTTTAAGTAAATACATTGATCTTTACTTTTTCTATAAAGATCAATCTTAACGGGGGGGTTGTTACGATGTCGCAACCCTGGCTTTCTATATAAATAAAACTGCATCGCTTGCATTCACGTAAGCGACGCGATTCTTGCTAAACAATACTTCAACATAATTACGTCAGACTTATTTCCGATATCGTTGAGGGCACTTGGTTCATATTAATGTAATTTCTTTGATTTTTATTAAATATTATTTCAGTTTGAATTAAATTAGTTTTTTTAAAAAGGACTTCTAGACCCACCCCGTAACAGTTCCCACTGTATCGTGACGATTAATTTATCGTTGAACGACTGTCGTCTCTAGCTGTTCCGATCATATCAACTGCTAATCGTCACTGCGTCGTTAGCGTTGGCTGTAGTCTCATTGAATCGTAATGACATTGATACCAGCAATCACCTTGTTGTTTGCACATCAGTCTTCCTCTACCTTTTTGATATTATTTTCAAACAGTATATAGTCGCACATAGAGTTGAAAAGAAATAAATTATTCCAATTTCATATACAAGGACATTCGATTATTCGTCACGATAAGTCGTAACATTTCTTTATCGTTTTACATCTGCCGTGCAAAAATTTACCTTGCCACCTTATATATGAATACCTCTATGAACCCAAAGACCCGGCGCTTTAAATGACTGAATAATCTATCGTCACGATAGTGAGAACCCATCCTAATATAAATAGCAAGTTAGACACGCTAAACTTAAATTACCATTTGTTTCCATAAACTTTCTTGTTTCCGTTTTGGTTGTAGTGCCGTTATAATTTTTATACGCTTACTAAACTTTTCGTTGGGTAACTAACCGAAAATAAATTAAGATAATCACAGGCGAATTGTTTACTAAACAATTTTATTAATCTGTTAAATAATTCGCTTCATGTATTGTGAGGTTTTCTTTATGAACTGTGTGTAATATACCAGTATAATGTAGAAGTATCATGGCACCTAATCCAGCTGTCATTATGAATGACTCGTGCCCAATTCTCTGTACCTGTAACAATAAAATGGTAATTTCATACTTTAACCCCTATTAGTTAAGCCTCTATAACTCCTGAACTAAGAAATTTATCTAAGCCGTTATAGTTTTGTAGATTTTTTGAGCCAAGTTTTAGAGAGAAGAAAGAAATCATCTCCACTTTACATATGTGCAAAAAAATTAGCGTTATTTTATTTTTAGTAGTCGATATAATAAAAACACACATCCATGCGAAATATCATCTTTTTAGCACTAGCTTAATAGCATTTGGAAGGTAAGTCGAAGACGTACGGACGGACATGACGGAACTTTAAGGTTTTCGAGTCGTAAAATACTTGCTCTAAAAACCGTGAAGTAAGTCAATACAGTTACGTACACAACGACGAAATTCCTAAAAACTTTTAGGATTGGTACAAATCATACTTCTATGACGTATTTTCTTCATTATCAATCAAATCACTTATATTTTTAGTGAGCCTTCTATGCAATATGATACGAAATTCATCTGTATTGTAATATAATTATACTAATGAAACGAGAATCCGGTTCAAATAAATGTATTTTAGAGTTTTTACACGGCAGCGTTTGAAATATTTAAGTCTAAAGAAGAACGGAGAAAGAAGGTTGCGGTAAAAGCGTTCAGTAGATATTTCTTTTCTATCTTGACCATCGTTATCTCATAATTTCTTCAGGAAATATAAAAGTGCTTCTACTTCGCTTTCCCTACCTTTTTATTGAAATGATTATGCAAAAAGATATGACGCTATCATTAATATTATTTCCAATTTGCACCATATCGTTTAAAGGGTGTTAAAAAATGGTGATAAAATTTTAAGACCTTAAGCTACACATTTTACTTTACTATTTTGGATGAGCTACTTTATATTTTATTATTTGTATATTATGTAGGTGCGTTCGTGTGTGCGTGCTTGTGTGTGTGCGTGCTTGTGTGTGTGTGTGTGTGTGTGTGTGTGCGCGCGCGCGTGTGCGTGCATGCGAATTGTGTGCGTCTGTGTGTAAAAATTATGTGTGTATAATTCAAGATTCTAAGTGGTTATTTTGATTTTATTCGATTTATTTGAAGTTAGTTTACGTACAATTCTATACCCTTACATATATTATTACTATTGAATATTTTACATAATCTTGCGTACGGTGAGTTAGATCCTAACATTCTTCTTCTTAGTGGTGGACCAAGTAGAGTAATAGCATTTATAGGTATGTGATGAAACAATGCAATTTACTCAAACTTTTCACACCGATTTTACTAATAGTAATGTGCCATTTGTTATAAATCATTTTTTGTCATTAATAAGTATTAGTTCTATCCGATTTCTTAGTTCTCACCGTAGTTAGCACCGATTAATCTAAAAATAATACAATAATTACGTATCATACGTATAATTTACAAGGTAGTAGAGTCACACTGATTGCAGCCTGAATGGACCGGCTCGACAGAGGCAATACTACCCATCACAAGAGACCAACCTTATATGACAGCATTCGTACTGTAGTGCTTCGTTGGTGGCCTAATGATGCAGAAGTATCTCAATAGACCACCATAGTTACCCACGTATCATTAAGGTTGCTATGCAATTTTGTTATGCATAGCAACCTGTGAAGTTTGACAGGAGATAAACAGTGATACATTTTAACATCTACGATTCTATGTATTTTTATAATCACTTAGCTTTCGCCCGTTTATCTCGATTATTGCAGTAATTAATGTAAAGTTTCATCCAAATCCGTTCAGTAGTTTTTCCGTGAAAGAGCAACAAAAATACATACACACATAAATACTCAAAAACTTTCGCGTTTATAATAGTAGTAGGATAGTAAATTTACAGAGTAATCGATTATTTCGTCATACCTTGTTAATGATCAAGTGCGAGACATAATTTGACTGATGCTCATAACAGGCATAGTGCTAAAATGTCTTGACACCTTTACAACATATATATTGCCATTTTTTCTTCTAAAATCTTTCCATATAAACGAATATATAAACTTGAACTCCCATTTCAAAGAAATATCAATAAATACAATAAATATGTTATGAAAGTTGAGGATACCGACGTCAATGATGACAAGCGGTCTCGTGGTCAATTGTGTCAGTGCGATTGACATTTTGCGAGCTTGTAGACGATCTTGACTCCCATAAGAGACCTTCCTATTTATTGTTATGTATCGACTACTAGCATGCCGTTTATATTTTCAATACTATCAATATAAATTTGTTTAGAAAGTTTTCCGAATTGCCTCTTAGAATGTCCCAACTCCAAAGTTTACTCACATTTTCGAACAATCATATCGGTAATTTGGAGTTCTTCTCCGATTAGCCGCACTCGAAGAGTTTACGGGTCATTAAGTTCTTTCGGACCGCCCCACAAGCCTACTTTGTTCGAAGGACCAATATCTATATAAATTATATTTCTGTACCTTGTATGTGTAGTGACCGGAAAAATACTTCTTCCTGAAATAAATTTATGATAACCGGTTAGGAAGGTAAATATGGGTACTAAAAGTAAATGCCATAGTCTTCTAGATACCCTATTTAGTTGTTACATTACTGATTAAAAAATCCTTTAAGGCTGTCTAATAATGCTTAAACAGATTGGTGTCATTAAATCGTTTGATGTTTTTATGGTACGTAATTATTCAATGGTACATTAAAGTGTTCATACTAAGTTATTATTATTGTTATTATTTACTTTGACAAAGTATCGCAATACGATTACACATACAATATTAGACTACCGAAAAGTTGTACACGATTGATAGGTTTTAAATATTATATTTAAAACCTATCAATCACTGTTTGTTAAAATTCAAGATTTCAATGTAGGAATAGCTTATAAGCTTTCAATAAGGAAGGCACTCATAATGACATTAATTTCACGGCTGAACCGTTGCTTCTACTACTACTAGATATTTTGATACTTAAGAAAGGACATAGTCTACTGAGATACACCAGCGGGGTAGTTAAGTAAAATTACAAAATAAATATTTAAAAAAACACATTTATGAAACATATCAAATCTAATGTAGTATAATGTTGGTACACGTCAAAGATTGCAGTCGCTTCTCGTCAGCAAAAACGCTTAGCAAGTTACACGGTTGATTAAATTTTAATCAGACTTTATTGAAGTAGGTTGAGTGAGTGCGACCGCGGTAAGCTCATGCATAAAGCATACATTACTACCTTGTTTAATTTTCTTTGGTTGCCTTTTCTATTACCCTCGAATAACGGAGCATTACGAAATTAGAGTACTTTAATTATACTTGTATTATACAGGCGAAAGTGAATAAAGGAAAATTAATTTCCAAATGCAAGCATTTAACCGAGAATGAATTTATTGCAACCATCATTAAAAATGTTGTTTAACCTTTTGACCGCCAGGGTCACATATATGTGACAAGCGAAAACTGTCCCTGTACGCCAACGTCACAAATATGTGACCAAAAAGCGGTGCACCTAAATACGAAATAAAGCCTATAAACATTACTTTTATGCATTTAAATTTATATAAGTACCATAAGAAGAAGCTCTAACTGTTATCTATTTCCATAAAACTATTTAAATTGCTTTATGATATTAAGAAATTTTACTCTAAAAAGAAAGAAATAAACTCTTAAAAAAGCGGCCAAGTGCGAGTCGGACTCGCCCATGAAGGGTTCCGTACCAGCAAGTAACATCATATAAAAGTTCTTGTAGTTCGTTGTAACTTTCATCGATGTTTTTATACTAGTGTATTGATTGGATGAAAGGTATATTGCATGTTACGATTTATGACGTATTAAAAAAAAACTACTCACTAGATCTCGTTCAAACCAATTTTCGTTGGTAGTTTACATGGAAATGTACAACATATATTTTTTTTAGTTTTATCACTCTCTTATTTTAGAAGTTAGAGGGGGGGGGACACACATTTTTCCACTTTGGAAGTGTCTCTCGCGCAAACGATTCAGTTTAGAAAAGAATGATATTAGAAACCTCAACATCATTTTTGAAGACCTATCCATAGATATCCCACACGTATAGGTTTGATGAAAAAAAAAATTTTGAGTTTCAGTTCCAAGTATGGGGACCCCCAAAATGTATTGTTTTTTTTCTAATTTTATGTAAAAATCTTAATGCGGTTCACAAAATACATCGACTGACCGAATTTCAACAGTATAGCTCTTATAGTTTCGGAAATAATTGGCTGTGACATACGGACGGACAGACAGACAGACAGACAGACAGACATGACGAATCTATAAGGGTTCCGTTTTTTGCCATTTGGCTACGGAACCCTAAAAAGAATGTCCTCACACGCCAGAGTCACAAATATGTGACCACTAGTGATGTAGGGCACGTTAGGTGATATCGTAAGTTTATATTAAAATTTCGTTAGCCTGTTTTATTTTTGTTGTTAAGTTTTGTTATTATACCTATTCTGTTAAAATAAGTAAGAAAGTAATTAACAGCCGTGCTCGTAAAATGATAATTTAAGTAGACAATTATTTTGTAAAGCAGAAAGAGTACTCTTAGTTATTGATACAAAATATAAGCAGTGCCCTAAAATGCCTCGTACACTACTGAGGTTTAAATGAAATAAATAATGTCCATCACAAGTTGCTTAGCTTTTTTTTCAAAATTCTACTTGTTACTTTTTATGCCAGGTTTATAGAAGCTAGTATTTAAAGGCTATAAACGTACATACTGTTTTACATTTTGTAAAAAATTTCTATTTTTATACAGTTGATTATATACTTAGCTTATTTGAATCGTGTATTTTTTTTTAAAATATCTCCTTCAACGGAATTATTGAAATCTAATTTAAAATACGTGTTTTAATTATTATTAGTTAATATTATACTCGATAAGCGAGACAGTACGTTGCTACATCCTTAATTGAGAAGCGCAATATTCATAAAAATGACGTACCGTCCACGCCAGGGTCACAATATCAAGACAACAGATCAAGAATAGTGTTGTAGCTATAGTTATTATATTTAATTATATTGTCGTCTCAATTCTGCGGTATTAAACAACTCTGTAAATAGTGTATAACTGTTACTAGAGTAGGAAGAAGTGTAATGTTGAAATAAATTCAGTGTTATAAGGACATATATTTTGAAATTGTAGACGAAAATAAAAATACAATTCATGTTATCGATAAAGTTTTGGAATGCTTATTTTTTTCGTAGGTATTTGCGCTAAATTTGTGGTCTGGCGTCGAGGGCAAGTTGATGAGTTTTTGCTCTGGCGTTCAAAAGGTTAAACAGATCAAATTTCTAGTGAACTTTTATTAAAAAAAAATGCGAAAGTTAAAACAATATTCGATTCAAAACCAAAGAAACCGCGAATAATTCTGCGCGTATATTGTAAATGTGTTGCGCAACTAATAACATAGATACTTAAAAACACTTGTATATTTATGTGTAAAATTAAAAACCTAGACTAGTATTTAATATTAAGCACTGCTTAAACGAAAACGAAAACTTAAACCGCAGGGTTCAATATTGGGTCCATTTTTGTTTCTGGTGTATATTAATGATCTCCCACACATATTGCAAAATCAACCGAACATTGTGTTATTTGCAGATGATACTCCAGTGATCTTTAAATTTGATAGGCGGGCTGAAAATTTTGTTGATATAAATAATACTATTATTATTGTACATCATTGGTTCACAGCTAATAACATATTGCTAAATGGAAAGAAAACCAAATGCATAAGATTTTCTTTGCCAAATGTTAAAATCAGTAATTGTGACATTTTAGTGAACAAAGAGAAGCTAGAATTGTTAGACCAAACTGTTTTCTTGGGAATCACGCTAGACCCAAAATTACAATGGGGTCCTCATGTAAAATCACTTGCTGGGTGGCTTAGCTCAGCGGCATATGCTGTTAGAAAAGTTCGGCAACTAACGGATGTGGAAACCGCACGATTAGTTTATTTTAGTTACTTTCATAGCATCATGTCATACGGCATCTTGCTTTGGGGACGTGCGGCAGAAATAGAGTCAATTTTTATTCTGCAAAAAAGAGCCATTAGAGCTATACATATATATTATAGTCTCCGCAGTCGCGATTCTGTTAGGGGCCTTTTTAAGGAGATCAATATCATGACAGTTCCTTGTCAGTACATCTATGAAAACATAATGTATATTCGAAAAAATTTACATCTCTTCAATCAAAGATGTGATAGACATGGATATAATATAATAATAAGGATAAATTAATTCAACCACGTTTTAGGCTCTCAAAAGTGCATACATCTTTTATGGGGTACTGTATTAAATTTTATAATAAAATACCTCAAAACATACTAGATTTAACAGAGACACGTTTTAAAAATGTTGTAAAACGCACACTATGTAAGCAAGCATATTACAAATTAGAGGATTACATTGCCGACAAGAATGCTTGGCTTAATGCTGGTCCTGCTCCACAGCCACATGATTAACTCTCAAATTATTTAAAAGTTAGTTCGTATTTCTGACATTTGTTAATTTTATCATGATGATTGACATTCTTATATTTCTCATTTTTTTTTACATTGGATAACCATATTTCTGACATGTATTATTGATATTTTAATTGTATCTTGTTGTTTGACATTACACTATTATACTTTTTTTTTGGTATTAACATTATTGCATAGTAAATTACTTTTTATTTACATTTTATTGTGAAAATAAAACAACTTGTGTTTCGTGTTCAACGGTGGCTATTGAAGAACTGTCCGTTTATTAGTGAATGAACAGAGAATGAGTTCCATTACACTGTTATACTACATCTATCAATAGATGGCATTAGTTGTTTCATTTGATGTTTCAATTAAGCATTAAATTTTAACACCCCCACTACATCATATGAAGCAATCAAAACAAATTTCACAAATTTACCAGTCCCAAGATCTCCATACATTTATAATGCTTAGTTGCACCAAGTGCCTTTGTGAGAACATCAGCTGGCATATCATTGGTACACATATATTCAATGTTTATAACATTATTACTAACTGCATCTCTTAAAAAATGATAGCGGATATCAATATGTTTACTTTTTCTATGTAAAGCATAATTAACAACAAACTTTTGAGCACTCTGACTATCATTGTATAAGGTAATGGAACATACATCTTTATTGGTGACTTCAGAAAACAATACTCTTAAATACATGGACTCCTTACATGCCTCGGCTATTGACATATACTCGGCTTCCATACTTGAAAGAGCAACAGTCCTTTGTTTTTTACTTTCCCATGATATGACACTGCCTGACAAAATAAAACAATAACCAGTATATGATTTCCTGTCAATACTATTATTAGCCCAGTCAGCATCAGCAAATCCTGTCAAATCAAAGTTTCCTTTTACATACCTTATGCAATAACTTTTAGTTCTCTTTAAATACCTAAGAATGCCTTTCACATAATTCCAGTGAACACTATTGTGACAAGCATTAAACTGGCTTAAAAAACTGACACTAAAGGCTATGTCAGGTCTTGTTAACACAGATAAATACATGAGACTACCTATTAACTGTTGATATGGGATGTTAGTATCATTATCATCATTTTTATCAAGCTTTAGTTTGGACTCCATAGGTGTACTGGCCTCTTTACAATTTAACATATTAAATTTAATTAACAATTGATCAATATATTGTTCCTGATCTAGGGTACAAACACTATTCTCAGTATCAATCTTTATTCTCATTCCCAAGCATTGCTTAACCTGTCCAAGATCCTTAATTTGAAATTTAGAACTTAATACAGTAACTAAATGATCTGTTTCTACTTTACTATTTGAATATATAAAGAAATCATCCATATACAGAGCAATAATAACTTTAACATTATCATAAAATTTTATAAACACACATGGCTCTATAAAACTTCTTTTAAAGCCTAATTCTGTCAAACACTGATCAACTTTTTCATACCATGATCTTGACGCCTGCTTTAAGCCATAAATAGCTTTATTTAATTTAACAATTTTACTATTATTATTACTATCTAAATCAACTTGTGGATAAGCCATATAAATGTCTTCTTTCAAAATACCATTTAAAAATGCTGTTTTGACATCTAAGTGAGTAACATTTAAATCTAGTTGTACAGAAAGTGCAAATAATAATCTTAAAGTACTGTGACGCACCACAGGTGAAAATGTCTCATCATAGTCTATTCCTGGCTTTTGGGTGAAGCCCTTTGCCACTAGACGAGCACGATATCGAACACTGTTGTCACTATTTAACTTTGTTTTAAATACCCATTTACACTGAACTAAAGTCTTACCTTGAGGTACTCGACTCACCACTACCCAGGCATTATTATCTTCAAATGCTTGTAGTTCCTCTTCCATTGCAGAAATCCACTTGTCTTTAGAAGAGCCTTGTAGAGCTTGTTGGAGACTAGATGGATCATTTTGATTCTCAGCATTCAACTGCATGCAAAGATTTGAGTAGCCGTAACGCTGTGGTGGCCTTCTAATCCTCTTTGGTTCTCGTGGTATTGAAATCTCTTCTACATTCTGCAACATAGAGTTATCAGCCTGATCAGTATTACCCATCTGGTTAGTTTCACTTTTAGGTTCTGTACAAGTGACTATATCAACAGACTTATCTATTTCACTCTTAACTTGTTGCGTTTCTGAGATTTCCCCCACTGAAACTGATATGTTATTGTCTATGTTACTTTTCATGTTTTCCTGAATTATGACATCCCTGCTTACTAAAACACACTTCTTATTTGGGTCATAGATCCTATATCCCTTCACATTTTCAGGATACCCTACCAAAATATGTGGTTTAGACTTAGTATCCCACTTAAGTCGTTTTTCTTTAGGGATATGCACCATAGCTTGACTTCCAAAAATCCGAATGTGACTAAGGTTTGGTTTTCTATTAGTCCAAAGTTCAAATGGTGTCTTGTCCTGTCCCGATGCTGGTGACCTATTCCTAAGGTAAACGGCTGTGTTTACAGCCTCAGCCCAAAATCTTTTGTCTAAAGCAGCATCAAATAACATGCAACGAGCCCTTTCAACCAACGTTCTATTCATGCGCTCACTAACTGCATTCTGCTCAGGGGTATAAGTATTAGTCTTTTGATGGACTATACCAGCTTCAGCCAAGTAGCTATCAAACAAAGCATTACAAAATTCTAGACCATTGTCCGTTCGAAATATTTTAATTTTCTTATTCTGTTGATTTTCAACTAAAGATTTAAATTCCTTAAAATATTTAAATACTTGGTTCTTAGCCTTTAAAAAATAAACAAAGCTCATGCGTGTGTAATCATCAATAAAAATCAAGAAATACCTACAGCCACCAATAGAATTCACCTCCATGGGTCCGCACACATCTGCATGAATGGTATTCAGTACTTCATTACTTCTCGTGCCCACATGGTTGAACGGTAATCGTGACTGCTTTCCTTGACAGCACACAACACATGTACTTTTATCAATAACAGCTTTGTCCTTGAAATCTATACCCACAACTGCACCTTCTTTCATTTTATTAAGGTCACTGCTGTTCAAGTGTCCCATTCTGCGATGCCACAGTTCACTCTTCACACTGTCAGATGTGGTAAGCAAACAGTTATATCTATTCTCCACATTCAGTTCATAAACACCATCAACTAATCTGGCCTCTCCAACCAGTTGATCTCTAATGTTATAGATATAACAACAATTTTTCTGAAAGTCCACTCTGTTCCCATTTTGAATTAATTTACTCACAGATATCAAGTTCGTAGCAACACTAGGCACACATAATACATCCTTTACAGTGATAGAATATCTGCAATTCGACGTGACTGTAACAATATCAACATCACCCGAGCATAACACAGGCATCACTTCTTTATTAGCTGCCGTGATCTCCTTTATACTCGTGTTTACTGATGTGTTCCGAATATTGTTTACATTCGAGGTTATATGCACGCTTGCACCTGAATCCAAATACCAATCATTCTTTTTGAAGTTTCCACTTAAAAATACTGCAGAAAATGCATTTGAATTATTTGTTTTCGTATCTAAAACTTGTGTACATTTATTTTTATAGTGCCCAATCTGTTTACAACGATAACACTTGATGACTTTCTGTTTGCTACCTTCGCCATCTTTGAATGAGTTGGCAGATCGATTGAATGATTTTGTTTTCTGATTGGAATGCTGACGCCCTCTAGCGTATAACGCAGTAGTTTCCTTCGATTCTTCATTTCCGGTTAAGTCTAATAATTTTGATTTTACAACATCCGCCGTAATGGCGATCCCGGAATGTTCGATGGCCATGAGCATAGGAAAATATTTATCGGGCAATCCCGCCAACATTAAACAGCCAATCCACTCATCATTTACGATAAATCCAGTTCTCGACAATTTCTGCCCCGTTTCAATGATTTGAGTGACATAACTTGTCATGGAATCCGAAGTTTCGAGGCGTATCGATATTAAATTTCTCAACAACATAATTCTTCTCGAAAAACCGGAGTCATCAAACATTTGCTGTAAATTCTGCCATAGTTCTTTAGTAGTCCTAGCACTCTTAATGTGTACGTATAACGACGGATCTATCGTTAAAATCAACTTTGCTTTCGTCATGGCGTCTTCTGCAATGGCGGCTCCAACTCCTTCAGTCTTGAGAAAATTTAGCTTTCCTTCTAGTATTAATAGATTTTCAGCAGCAAACGCCCACTCACTATAATTTTCTCGACCTTTAAGCTTCGGCACATTTGCAATGAACGAGTTCATACCAGAAGCCATGTCTGAACACGTGCAACACGGATAGGTACAAAGTTTACCACTAATCACTACCGTGATGTATTGCAACGATGCAATCGTCTACTGTACACTCACTAACTAAAAACTATAACTTTACAAACTCTAAATTAGCTTCGAGGGACTGGGCCCATAACCTATTGTGAAAATAAAACAACTTGTGTTTCGTGTTCAACGGTGGCTATCGAAGAACTGTCCGTTTATTAGTGAATGAACAGAGAATGAGTTCCATTACACTGTTATACTACATCTATCAATAGATGGCATTAGTTGTTTCATTTGATGTTTCAATTAAGCATTAAATTTTAACACATTTTTCAAATATTTATCGCACTCTTAGAGAGTAGCATTTATATCTAGTTTTATTATTGTATAACTGCGAACATTTTGAATTGTACATGTGAGCACTTTGTAGTCACTAGTAGCATATGTTTGTTTGTTGACTGGCGGTTGTGAGTATGTCATGCTCGCTCGAAAGCCCTGCTGGCGGTGGCGTGTGTAGCGGGTCGTTCGGCTCCCTACGATATGGTTGAACTGGACGATGGCTGGTGCATAGGTCATGCTCGTGATACGGCCGCCGCCAGTCGGGGCTGGTCATCTCACAACTTCTATTTATTGTTTAATTATTTTTGGACACTACCTGTGTAAATATCAGCATCGTTACATTGTGCTCACATTTAATAAAATGCCTTAAACAATGTAACCAAAAATTGTAAAAACAATGTTGGAAAATAGTGTCCATGGAGTTTCTTGTCTGTTCTTCTCTATAGGATCTACGAATTGGAACAGACGATTAGCTTCACGACTGACTACTTGACGTTTCAAAAGTGCCGTTGTATGGTTTACTTGAAATAAAATGGATTTGATTGATTTGATTTGAAGAGTTCCACACTTAGATTATTGCAAATTAAGAAGTTTTTAAATCCACCTTAAAAATATGAATTGAAGTGTTAAATATCATGTAAAGCTCTTGAATTTATTGAAAAACTATCAAACCTAAGTATTTTATTTTGAGAAACACTATGAAGTGTTTGTAAAAATAAAACTATGTATAAAAATATAATAATGTAGATTTGTATGAACATATCTACAAAGTTGAAGTTACAAAATTCAAACATAACTTTAACCAGGTATACTTTCACTGGTATAAGGGCTGTATACAGCTATAAAGTCATATGAGATGTATACAATTAAATATTTTAAGTTGCTTAAAACATATTTTCACACTTCAAAATAATTAAATTTGTTATAAAGAAAATCCACCATAACAAATCCCAAAATATAAGCTCAAATATCAAAACTTTCAATCAAGGTTTCGCTCAAACTTCAAAACGGCTATAAAGACATCAAATGCTGCCTTTTATGTAGAGTTAGTCCATTAATTAATTTTTAATCAGAATCTATGGCCTTTCCAAGCGAGGAGCACGGAGGGCGCCAGGAATGAAAAGAGGAGGGGGTAGATTGAGTTTGTTCCACAGAATTTTATGAAACTACATCCTGTTTTAATACCATTATATTATTTTCAATATCACTAGTGAGAATTATACATAAATTATAATCATAGTCTAAAATATAATCGTAAATTAAGCATCTGAAAATTAATAAGTCAGGAAGTTCTCTGAACCTCTCTGTACTTAAAATGTCATATTTGAAACGATAGATTCAAACACGACATTTTCCGAGTTGATTGATACATCATCTTCTTAGACTTTATTATTTAGTTACTGGCTGTTGCCCGCGGCTCCGCTCGAGTCCTAGGGTTATGAAAAATACACAAAATTTCATTCAAGTCGGTCAAGCCGTTTCGGAGGAGTATGGTAACTAACACTTTGACAAGAGAATTTTATATAAAAGATTTGGTGTCATTAAACCAAGATTATTTGGGATCGACTACAAGTTCAACTGGTTTTCCCTCAATATCAGTTTTTCTACGGAGCGACTGGCATTGGTCCTCCGAAACTCTGAAGGCGAACTGAAATCGAATGTCGTACTAGTTGTCAGGCAATTTAAGGGTACGTTAATATCTTGTAAGTTATATTTCAATATATTAACATAAATAAATTCTATGCACATAAATAAAATTGGAGTGTCCGTATGTAATATGAAATGATCAGTTTTATTCTAAATGCATATCAAAGTAAGTACAGTACTGACATTAAAAAGTAATTTTCAAATTTTTTGTGTCTCTCTGTTTGTTCCGGCAAACGGCTTTGGAACGGCTTGTCCGATTTTGACGGAACTTTCACTGGCAGAAAGCTGATGACATAAGGAGTAAGTTAGGCATTTTTTTTAAGCTAGCTTCGCTCCGCGGTGTTACTCGCGATTTATAACAATAACCGCAGGTTAGTAATAAATGATAGTGAGTGCAGTATTCGCCATGATAACTTTTACATGTTTTCAAAACACAAAATATTCATAGTTTCTTTAAAACACACTGTAATAGAAACAAGAATAGAGCATCATCAGCCTTTAACAGTCCACTGCTGGACATAGGCCTCTCCTTTGAAAGGAGATCTCTTACGACACCCATGGAATGAATAGGGGTGGTGACACTTTGTATTCCTAATCCGTCACCACACGGACATATCAATATAGAGCAATATCTACAAATTGACATAGATTTGTAGCTAAGAATTAATTAGAAACAAGTATAAGAAAAATTATTCATAGGACACAGCAATACAACAATTGCAAAGGTCAAATAGAACAAGAGAAACAGATTTCAATTATAATTATTAAATTCTGAACCCCTAAGTAATTGTAGGGTATAAAATAAAAAGCAAAATTTATTTCACCTTAAGACCATTATTGCAATCTCGAGACCCAATAAAGGTAAGCGGACATAAAGCAGACGTAACTGGGATCTCGGGATATGCCATTTCGTTTAATTAACTCATTAGTCCAAAAATTGTTGCTGTCCCTACGTTAGGCGTTTGTCTTACAAGAAGCGATTTACATTAAAACTAGCTTTAGCGTATGTGGCATTTATCGCGATTAAGAAATCCTTCCTCAAGAAGCAAAATAGCTCCATGCCGAATTTCATTAAAATCATTGCAATGCTTGAGCCGAAAATGATGTGACAAGAGTGAGATGGGTTTATGCCCAGGCACATTGGGTATATTGAATAAATGACTAATAAATGCCTGTTTACGCCCAATAAATGTCTTTTATCTGGGCAAAAATTATAATTTGAAATTTTGAAATATCAGTGACTATTTATATTTAATATAGGCAATTATAGTAAAAATCTCGTTTATGCCCAAAGCGCCAAGTTTTTGCCTTTTCACCCGTATTTGTTTTTGTCCTCGACCCATCACTAGACAAGAGCAGTTAAACAGACAAAGTTACTTTTTAAGATTGGGTTCGAGAGCAGGTGTGGGGGCACAGGTAATATATCATCATTAACAACCCATAACGTCCCACTGTTGGGTTCAGGTTTCCTCCCAAGAGAGGGATAAGGTCATGCATTAATATATAATTTTAACAAAAAACCGACTTCAAAGAAAAACTATTCCAAGTACCAAAATCGCGACAATTGTGCCTATGATATTTGATAGTTCCTTGATTTCCTTGGGATCCCAACACCAGATCCCCGACATGGTGACGATGAGACCACCTGTGAGTTATTCCAAATCTGATGCAAAAATATTTTTTGACATCGGTTCATAAGCGACGAAATTATTGCTGAACATACATAAAAAAAAAACAAACGACGAGAACCTCCTTCTTTTTTGAAGTCGGTTAAAAAATTGTCACATAACCAAAATATTTAAAATGAAGACAGATATAGCAGCTACCTTTAGAGATACTGTCAATCTCAGATATGGAAAGAATGTAGGCTACTATAGTAATATTAATGTGCTACGATAATAAAGCTACTCTTTACCGCGATAACCGACATGTGTACATGCGAGTACCGCTAGAAGAAAATAATTTACAAATTATTATATATATGTTTTTACATTCAAAATAGAATGAATGAAATCAAAAATTTTGTACTCTAACGCTATTCAATTCTTTATTCTCTTGTTTCATTGGGTAATGTTTTGTTTTGATCACGTGACGTGACGTGACATTAATGATACAAAAGAATTGAGAATAGAATAGAAAACGTTTGCAGCTTGACGAGGAGGGCAGGCCTTTGTCGGTGCAGCAATTGCCAGTCCTCTCTATTTTCTGCGATCTGAAATCATAATGGTTTAGAAACTAACATTTTATCAATGTCGTGTAATCGCTGTCAGTGCAACAAGTGCTTTACACTTTACTGTAAGACGCCGTTGTCACTGAATGTGACGGTAATTGTGTAATTGAATAAAATATTCATACCTTAAACGTACTTAGATGGGATCGCTATTTCCGTGTTCATTTAAACAACCAGTATTATTTAATTATAAAACTAATTGACGTTTGTCAGCAACTACGGCAAACAGTTATAATAATTAAATAATAGTTTAATTAAATAAGTTAAAGATCGAACGCAGGAAGTCGTTAAAACGCGATGCAGCATCAATGCAGTCGCAAAATCACCGATCGCCGATGCTAAAAGTAGCTAGTGTGCTGTGGCCCTAAAAGATCTAAAAACACTCTAACATATTTAACCTTTTTTTATGTTCACACTGTTATAACATCACGCTTCGGGCAATACGAGACACAGACATGGTTGTGGGTCAGCTAGTAAATTATGAAAAGAAAAATGCATCATCATGTTTTTTTTCAACACATCGTGTTTTTTTTAATAATAATAAGTACCTTTAAACGTCATTAGCAGACCGGCTTGTGATTCCTACAATTTTATGAATTTCAGATTGTTCTTTTTCTTTTTTTTTTTTTAACAGCTCCCGCATTAGGAGTATATATTCCTGTGTCGCGGGGGACTTTACAAACATACATGAAACAGACACAAAAAACACCCAGACTCAGAACAACTAATTGCGAATCACACAAAGTGTTATCCCACGTGGGATTTGAACCTATTTTAGGAAGCGTCGTGGCGACCGCTTAAGCCACTAGGCCAAGCGTGCAGTCATAAGTCTCCAAACAGTTACTCTGTTGATACCATGATTATCATAACGTTATTTACGACAAGACTATAGAACAAAATAGAATTCATTTAGAATGGAAATTTATGACAATAAAAAATATTCTTGGCTCTGAAATAACAAACAACTTACCTTTACCCAGTGATCATCCTTAATTTTATTCATTTCAATTAAAAAAGAACTTTGGACCTTTGTCTGGTTTTTAATAAGTTTAGTTCAACTTTTGTAAAAAATCCTTTGTTTAAGAAGCTTTATTGAAGTATATCGCGAAATATTTTGTCGCAGCAGCTTGATTAAGGCTTAATCAACGTCTCGAAAGCTGCCAAATTTAAACGAGATTGTGTAAAACCAAGTCTGAGATGGGATTATCTTAGTAAAATGAAAAATATTTATTGCGAATCACAAACAATAGCTTTGATATTAATTTTTTGCAACTGACTTTAAAATATGAGTTTGCAATTTTACTGAATGATTTTTAAAAATGCTATTCCATGTATTCGTAATTCGCTTGGAGTGGAAATTCGTGAGTTTCTTACGAAACGCAAACGCGTAGCTATTTTGTAAGTAATATTCTTTCCCAATTGTAAATTGCCTATTACATTAATATAATCAAAAAAGCAGCTCTTTTAATACACTACAAAAATCATCTCAGTATATAATAAAAAAAATACTTGGAGAACTAATACCATTCGTCACAGTTTAGTGTGCATTATGGCGTATTCCTACGCATAATAACTTCTTGCACAATAAAGGCGATTACACACACACAAAACTATAATGCAATAGTTTACGAAAGACGAACACGAACACATAAAAAGCATACAGTAGTATTTTATGCTCACATTATAGTCTAAGATCCCACTGCTCGATTCTGCAGGTATCTGTTTTTTCGATAAAACTAATTTTAAATGAATGTTTATAAAGTATACAATGGATTAGAGATAGGTTGCCTATAAAAATTTTGCAGGTAATTGCGGCTAACTTTTAATAGGCAACCTATCCCTTATCCATTGTATAGTTTATAAACAATCATTTAAAATTAGTTTTATTGAAAAAACAGATACCTGCAGAATCGAGCAGTGGGATCTTGTACTATTAAGTCAGTTGTAAAAAATAAATATTAAAGCTATTGTTAGTTGTTGCGCAATAAATATTTTTTATGTTTGTCTAGACTAGAAAGTGTATGTTCAAGAATCACACGTCTAGTCTCACACTTATAAAAGTTTCCCTCAAAATAAAATTTTCAACACTTTTAGAGAGGATCTCATAGTTGCACAGTTAGAAGAAACTTTAAATCCAACCCTTAGTAACTTTAGTGGTATTCGTAACTAGTAGGCCTTAAGTCTCGATAACAAGGATGCACTCGAACTTTTTATTCGTTTTGAAACCAGAAATACTATTGTTGTGATCAGTTGGATTTGTTATAAAATATTTAATTAATAGTAAGTTCTTCATTAAAATATTGAAGTATAATAAATAGATATAAGAATAATATCTATTTATTTAGAGATAATTGTATTCTCGTACTCAGCAATACTGAAATGTCGGACGTGACGTAATATTGTCATTTCTGTGGGTTGGGAGAGAAATGTTATAAATAATAGTAATTAGTTGAATGAAGGAATTCGCTGCTTGCCAGTTGGAAGCTCAGTTCTGTTATCAATATTGACTGTGAATGTGTACCTACCCTAAAGTGTAGAATATTAACCGTTCAGTAAAGCGGTTTTCGTCATACAATATAAATTCGAGGTTAACATGCGATCTGTCAGCCCGTAGAAAGCGTAACACGTTTTCTAAAGCGCTGCTACGGTCTCAAAGAAATATGACATGGAGATACTTTAATTCTTAGAGAAATACATAGGTTACTATTTACTACAATAAACGACATACAAGCGGTGTGGAGCTGCGGGTAATAACTAGTAGCATATACATCTCCTTCTAACCCTACATCTAATTCTAATAATGTACAAATTCAATAATGTCACTTATTTCGTATAAACTTATCAACTTTAAAATTACTTAAACACAAGTCTCTGCAGTTTGCAGTTTCATGTGCAACCGCCTTAAAAACTTAGATTCACAACAATGCGCTTGAAACATAATTAAAGTTGGAGGGTGCGGAGTTTCTATTGTATTAAAGGTATTGTTGATTTATAATTGTTACGGCGGCTTTTTACTATAATTGTATGAAGGAAATTGCGCTCTCATGGTTGCGAATAAAATTTAAATTATAATGAGATTAATGAGGTTTCCACAAGAATGCTTGCGTCTATGAATAGAACACCAACAATTATGGGATGAAGGTATATTTAGTATGAAATGAATGCATTTATGAGATTTTAAAAATGATGGACTAAGAATCAAGGTGTTAATCCTTACTAATATTATATATGCAAAAGTAACTCTGGCAATTTATCGGGCTTTCACTTCAAAACTACTGAACTGATTTAAATAAAATACACAGTTTAAAGCTTAACCCTTCGGTTGCCTGGTGCCTAAAAATCATTTCGCATGTCTGGTGGGTCTTTGAGACCCGTAAACAAAATGCTTGGTTTTTACATACTTAACGAGTCAAAAAGCTAAATACAGGGTTTTTATTAATCCCCACTTACATTTAAATTATATGATTGGAAAAATTGAAACTAAAGTTGTTTATCAAAATGTTCATTATCTTATTTAAAATTCTCATATTTTACGTAACAAAAATTATCAATTATGTTCAAAAGAGAACAAAGGCTACCTTTACTGTGATTACTGACCTACACGCGGGCGGAATAGCGGACGGCAACAGTACAGAATATTTAGAGAATAACCACATCACAGTAGGAGTACAAGGCATGGCAAGGCATACATCATAATCGCTGTACCTTTACAGAAACTAATCTAAAATAAAAGTAACCTAAGTGACTAAGTAACTATAACAGAAAACTCAGTGTATCGTTGGGTAGTTTGCTATAACACACGTACTTGTTTACTCGTCAAAGTTTTTACATTTTCTTATGTCGGGAGTTGGTTTTTGTGTTGAACTTTGTGCTACAATTTAAGCTGGGATTGTCTGCCATTGAATGAGACAGTAAGTGATCCGGACTAGTGTAAAACAAAAACATATAAATAAATTAACTTTAAATCAAAAGCTGCATACCGTCACTTCGTGATTGTCCGGCGTAAACAATAAAAACGCGTAAGCGACGCATTCTGCACGGCGCTTACGACTTTCTTGCCGCGAGGTCATACTATATGCACCGACAACGAATGAATAACTTTTGCGAAGCTACTTAAACGAGTGTTACCTTTTAAAGAAACGGAAATAAATAAATTGACGATTATTATTCTGAGTAGGGAGGAACGTAAATAGCTATATTATTAGGTATTTTGATCGCACACCCAATTAATTATATCATCTAAAATGTCAAAGCAACAACGCACGCCTCCCAGTGCCACTAAGTCAACAGGTAACCTGAATCAGACCCAATCGGAACCGGACATAAACTAAGCAGTAACATTAAGTGAATATGTCACCACAACTAGATCTAAGCGTCGGCGCAATGATAACTCGCCCAAAGCCGGGTCCGGACAGAGTTCCCAGGAACTACAACTAATGTTCGCTAACTGGAAAAGGGATCAGGATACTTCCGTTACTTCAATGCTGTCGGAGCAGGCTGCAGTCATGGACAAGTTGGTATCTGAATTGGCAGATATAAAGAAACAAAACAACCAAATACAAGCGACAAACGTTGAAATACGCAACTCAAACGCTGATATCATTCAATCTATGTCTTTTATAAATAAGCAGTTTGAACAAATAAAAAAGGAAGTTGAAGTTTTAAGAAAAGAACGAAAAGAACAGGGTATTTACATTGAGAGCTTAGAAAAGAAGATTCAGGACTTGCAGTATAAATCTAGGTCATCGGGTACTGAAATTAGGAATATACCGTTTAACGAGACGGAATCTAATGACTGTCTTATAAGAATGGTGTGCAGCATTGGTGGAGCGGTCGGCGTGCCTCTCACTGAGTCTGATCTTCGCGATATATATCGTCTACCAGGCAAACCCTCAAACAATACTTCTCCACGACCTATAATAGCTGAGTTTAAGGATGTGTTAACCAAGCAGAAATTATTAAACGCCGTTAGATTATACAACAAAAACAAGCCTATCCTAAAAGACAAACTCAACACGGAACTTATCGGAATTCAAGGAAAACTTCAACCGGTATATATAACTGAACAACTACCTCCAAGCTATAAAAAGCTGTTCTACCAGGCCCGGGAATATGCCAAAATGAATGGATTCCGGTACTGTTGGACGGCCAACGGGAACATCTTTCTTCTTAACAGGAGGGAGACAAGCATATAAAAATAACCTCAGAAGAGTGTTTGTTGAATTTAGGTAATAATAGCTCATGACTGTATGTACAGTTTATTTTTTACTTTATTATTGGGTTTATATTTCAGTTATTTAATAACATTAATAAATTTGTAATTGTAAAAATATTATGTAAACAAACCTACACTTCTTTACTCCACACTATCTCACACATCATATTCACTATCTCACTCCTGCTACGCATTACTCATAAAAACCTAGTCACACAAACTCGGTATTTCCTTCACTCACATGATTATATCTGCTTGATAATAACGATGTTCAATACAACTATAACTAAACTAGACTCCACGGTATATTTGAAACTGTATAGTGGCTCTGTTTGCATGTATTTTTTTCTTAATCAATGGCTACCATAAATCACATTAATAACGAATTGGATTCTATGGCAGGGAACAGTTTTCCTTGTCTTCCAGAGGAATGTCAGAAGTTTGTTAATTTATCAGAAAATAACCTTAAAATTCTCCAACTTAACATACGTAGCTTAAACAAAAATTTCGATGAATTGCAAATTTTAATTAAAAATATAAAAATCGATATAGATGTCGTTGTTTTGACGGAGTGTTGGCTGAGTGTATTAAATAACTTACCTATATTAACTGGTTATCGTTCTTACTCAACTAAGGTTAACTGTAATCAAAATGACGGTAATGTGTTTTACATAAAATCTGAAATAATACATTCGGTATGGGAACCGAGCTTTAAGAAAGGGAATTGCCTAATCTGCGAATTAAATAACAAAATAGCCATACTGGCCATTTACCGCTCCCCTTCATATTCCACAAAAGAAAGCTTTGACACCTTCTTAGATAGCTTGGATACCATTTACCAACAATTAACTCACTTCCCTAATATAACACTTGTCGGAGACACAAACATTGACATAGTTGATGAACATAGAGACCACCGCGCCTTGGACTACTTAATTTTGAATGCATCCCATGGATTATTACCGACTCACTTCCTTAGTACTCGTCATAATAAATGCTATGATCACGTACTTCTGAAGTCTAAACTTACTCCTACTACCCTTGTTTTAGATTCCTATATCACCGACCACAAACCGGTGTTATTGATTATTGAAGATATGCAGTCTAAAAGGAAAACTACCGTGTGTTCATTTTCACTAAATTATGACGCTATTAAATTAGAATTGTCAAATACTGATTTCTCCTTTATCTATGATATACAATCTGCGAATATAGCGATGAATAAATTAATAAATATCCTAAAAATAATCATAGACAAACATAAAATATACAAAACAATCTCACGTAAAAAAAGGTGCTTAAAACCGTGGATAACTAGTGGTATGTTAAAATGTATAAGGAATCGAGATAGAATGCATAATAATTATAAAAAATATCCGGACAACGTTACTCTTAAGATAACTTACATACGCTACCGGAACTTTTGTAATAAACTCATCCGTAAATTAAAGACTTCATATGAGCAAAGTGAATTGACAAAATCTAAAAATAACCCTAAGGCTCTTTGGAAAACAATTAAAGACATAACCAACACTCAAAACCTACACTCCAGTCCCATTGAATTACTTAAAATTAGCGACGATCCGAAATCATCTGTAAATGAGGTCTGTCATTATTTTACAAACATAGGTAGAAACTTAGCACAGGATATAATCAACCATACTACGGCTCCCCCTATCGCAGCCAGAGACCGATTACTGTCTTCCCCATCTAACTCACTGGCTATACTGCAAGTCGACAATTCTGAGGTGGAATCCCTTATTCTACAGTTACGTAATGACAGTGCTGTAGGGTGGGATGGAATTTCACCTGTATTTTTAAAGGAATGTCGTCAATTTTTGGTACCACCACTAACTGCCTTATTTAATTACTGTATTCAAACAGGAGTATTCCCAAATGCGCTAAAGAAGGCAGTAGTTCACCCAGTCCACAAGGGAGGGGCCAGAAACTGTGTCAATAATTATAGACCTATCTCCATTTTATCAACTATTTCTAAACTGTTTGAAAAAATTCTTAATAATAACCTCAAAACCTACTTACAGAAATATAAAATCATACCTAAAAACCAATTTGGCTTTCGATCTGGAGTCTCCACAGAAGATGCTGTACTCGAACTTACACAACTTGTAGCCAAACAACTGGATAATCAAAACAAATGCCTCGGTATATTTTTGGACCTTTCAAAAGCTTTTGACACGGTTTCCGTCCCCCTCCTCATTTCTAAGCTGGAAATGCTCGGAGTGCGCGGCACTCCGCTGGAGATTTTCAAGGACTACCTTAAAGATCGCACACAGACCGTTAAAGTAGATTCTTTCCTGAGTAACGAAGAGTTGGTAACTTTCGGCATTCCTCAAGGTAGTATCTTAGGTCCTACCTTATTCCAAATCTATGTCAATGATTTGTGTTTGATGAGTTTCCCTGAGTACGTTAAAATATTCGCGTATGCCGATGACACCGCAATAATTGTTTCTGGCGCTACGTGGGAAACCATTAAAAGTAGGGCAGAACTAGCTTTAAGTGGAGTCATTAACTGGTTAAATTTGAATCTGCTTAGTATAAATGTACAAAAGACCGCTTATATTCCTTTCGCGATTCGATGCAATGGCGCACCATCCGACTCCTTTGAGATCACAGCTCATTTATGTTCCAACCTGAGATCTTCTTGTAATTGTCCTGCACTAAACAGAGCAAGCAGTGTAAAATATCTTGGAGTACAAATTGACTGTGGGCTGCGATGGGATAAACACGTAAACTTAATTACTACCAGAACAATGCGTCTCATTCATATTTTCAAATCACTTAGGAAGTCGGCTAACTTTGAGGTTATTATGTTGGTATACCAGGCACTGTGCCAATCTGTAATTGGATATTGCATTACGGTGTGGGGTGGCGCAGCTATGTCGCACCTAATAAAAATGGAAAGAGCACAGCGAGCCATTTTGAAAATAATGTTGCGTAAGCCATTCAGGTATCCAACTGTCCAACTTTATGCCGATTCTAAGATACTAACCGTACGGCAGCTTTACATTCTTCGAACAACCCTCAGGTACCACAATTTCATTCAACCTCCAGAACACAATAAACGAAAATTTTATGCACCTCCTGTTCGTCACAAGACCTCCTTCTCTGAACATCAATTCTACACGTTAAGCCCTTACATATACAGTAATATTAACAAAGACTTAAACATCCTACAATTTAACAGATTTAAAATCAAGCATCGAATAACTGAGTGGTTATTACTCAAAGATTATTCTACCACTGAATCACTGGTAAAATTCTTAAAGTGACAATATCACTAACATACAATTAAAATACACACAATCTCACACTTACCATAATACACACAGATACACACACACACACACACACACACACACACACGCGCGCACACACACACACACACACGCACGCACGCACGCGCACACACACACGCACACACACACACACACACACACACACACACGCACACTTCACTTATGGTATCATATATCATTTCCACATATTTTATATACGGTAATCATCTAACCGGCACGGTACCTTTAACGTCTCAAAACCCAACGATAAATCACTAATAGGAATCCTGATTGCTGAAACCTGTCTCTTAAGATACAGGCATTGCCTAGTTTGAGAGACAGGGCTCAATTGTTTAGAACAACAATATTGTTTAACCTATTCGAACTTTAGCATTTGATATTGCAAACATTTACTTTATCGATTGTGTTTGAATGTTGTAACATTTCTTTTGGATTAATAAACTTTATTATTATTATTATAAACTGATGATACAAGGGTATTTTCAGTTTTTTGACAGTGAAAGTCCTGTCGAAATCAATTTCGAAAGATTAGCCCGAACAAACGACATACTGACCAAAAATCTGCAATTTTGATTTTTGATGCAAGTACTTACTTTTTTATTTTTTACTAGCTTTCCGCCCGCGGCTTCGCCCTGCGTGGAATTCGGTTATATCGCGCGACATGGTACCCCCTTTCCCCGCGCACGCTTTAATTGTATTTGTCTTAAACAATTGAACAATCTTACATGATTTTATGTTTGACAATAAGGAACTGTAGGCGCCAGCGCTTACCTCGTTATCGAAGCCGCCTGGACATCCTCCGTTTTGCGGTTTTCTGTGACAATTCTTTCTGGACACGATAACGTTTGGCGGTAATATTGATCAACACAGAGTCACTGCACTTTTGAGTTAAAATTGTCACAAATTTATAGTCTTTTGCGTAATTTTGAATATTGTTCGCGCGCGCGGTTGAGTTCATTCGAAGTTCTTTTTGTCAACTGGCACTGGCGCCATTTGGGAGAGAGGAAGGGAGAGTGTTGCCAGGAATATGTGTTGCGTTTTGAGGCGTATATATATGCGATGATTTAAGAAATATAATGTGTTGACACAAATTAATATGAGTGTATAAAAATAACAAATGTGGCGCAGCCAACTTCGGGGGGCCTAGAGGTTTCCTCTACATTGCGTTAAAACTAAATGAGAATGGAATTACCTTTTGAGAAAAAAAACTTAAAATTAATACATTTGAGTTAAACTTATTGCGTAGGTAACGGGCAGAGCCGAGTAACTGGACGTATATAAGTTCCAGAACAAGTCTTTACTTTAGCGACGCGGATAATATTATCTTTTCCGGGGAAAACCTCTATAACAACAGCGAGAGGCCAAAACATAGGATGCGAGTTATCATCTTTTATTATGACTATTGTTCCCACACTCAAAGGCTTAGAAGGAGAGTTCCATTTTTCGCGTTGTTGAAGTGAAGAAAGATACTCCATGCTCCAACGTTTCCAATAACTTTGGACTATTCTGTTTAACAACTGATAGCGAGTGAGTCTATTCTCTGAGATAGTGAGATCAATATTTTCTGCGGGCAAATATTTTAAAGGAGTTACATTTAAGAAATGATTCGGAGTTAATGCGGATGGATCAGAAGGATCTGATGAAAGAACGCAAATTGGGCGGCTATTCAACAGGCCTTCAATCTGTACTAAAATTGTATTAAATTCCTCATATGTGAGAATTTGAGTTCCGATAGCTTTGAATAAATGAGCTTTTGTGGATTTAATATTTGTCTCACTCAAACCATTGAAGTTAGGTCCGTAAGGCGGGCTGTGTTGAAATTGAATTTTATGTTGAGTGAGATAATGACTCAAGTAATTTTGATAATCAGTGGACTGTATTAATTGGTAAATTTCGTTTAATTTGCGCTTTGCACCAATAAAATTAGTGCCTCCGTCGCTATACAGGATCGAAACAGGACCTCTGCGTGAGATAAAGCGTTTGAACGCCGCGAGGAATAAGTCTGAACTTAGGTCAGAGACCAACTCTAAGTGGAGCGCTTTAGTCGTGAGACAAACGAATAGGCAAATATAAGCTTTATGGCTTTTAACTCCTCGGCGTCGTATGTGCGTAATATAAAAGGGTCCTGCGTAATCAACAGCAGTATGCACGAATGATTTAACTAGCGAAATTCTGATAGAGGGAAGATCGCCCATCCGGGGGATCGTACTACGCGGTTTAAGCTTAAAGCATGAATTGCATTTATGCACTCTTTGGCGAATTAAATTTCTGGCAGAGAGAATCCAATATTTTTGGCGCGTTAGAGATAATACTAATGCGGGACCAGTATGTAAATTTGATGCGTGATAATGATCGACTAGAAGGGACACTATTCGACCTTTAGCCGAGAGCAAAATTTGGTGTTTTTGATCAAAATCTAAGTGGGAGTGGGTAAGTCTACCACCTACTCTTAGTATACCTTCATCGTCGAGAAAAGGGTTAAGTTTTAACACGGCTTTACTTGGACAAGGTTTATTCATTTTAAGCGCATTAATTTCTTGGGAAAGATATTCCGATTGTGCGTAGCGTAATGCGTAATTTTCTGCGTGTTCCAAATCACTTGTAGTTATAGAACCGCGAGACTTCAATATTTTTAAAAAGCGAAGTACGTATACGAGCGAGCGAATGAGTTTCGTCCAAGTCGAGCAGCGTTCGGCTAGATCGCGAATGGGGTGAGTAGTTTCTGTCAGAGCAGAAGTTTGTACGTGGAGAGAGGTACTTTTAGTTTCTTGAGATTCCGTATTTTCATTGTGATTAATTTTGTATTCTTTTACAGGCCAGGTATTTACAGGAGCGGATAACCACTGCGGACCATGGAACCAGAGAGTGTTATTTATTAATCCTGTTGGTGTCACAGGGCGCGAGACTATATCAGCGGGATTTTCTACACCATGAACGTGAAACCAGTGGGGAGCGGGTAAGTATTCATTTATCTGAGCGATACGGTTAGCTACGAACGTATGAAATTTATGCGCGGGCGAATGAATCCAGGTAAGAGTCACTGTAGAATCCGAGAATGCGTATATTTTATTTATTTTACAGCGTTTACTGAAGACAGAGCGGACCGAGTCTATCAACTTTGCGAGTAGAACTGCGGCGCAGAGTTCTAAGCGTGCGAGAGTTTTGTTGGGGGTAGAGACTTTGGATTTAGCGGTAAGTAATTTTACAGATTGAGCGGTCGCGTTTTCATCTGAATCGACTCGTATATATACAGTAGCCCCATAACATTGTAGGCTAGCGTCTGCGTACCCTATCAAGATTACTCTATTAGTAGAAGTTATGCCAATATGACGCGGTATTTTAATTCTTGAAAGTTGCGGGAGTTCTTTAATAAACTGCGTCCATTTTGAAAGAATGCAATCAGGCACTTCATCGTCCCAGTCGAGTTGTAATTTCCAGCATTCCTGAATAAGCAGTTTCATGTAAGCAACGACTGGACTGATGAGACCAAGCGGGTCGAATAAGCGTGCGGTTACTGAAAGGATCGAGCGTTTAGTGCATGTCTCTGGGACATCGATATTTGTTTTGAAATGAAAATTATCATCATTAGGTTGCCATTGCATACCTACGATCTTGGTGTCTGCGTTGGGATCATCGTCGAATTTGACAGCGAGAGGGCTTTTATGAGCGTTTGGAATGCGCGATAGGAATTGAGTGTCATTTGAGATCCATTTGACTAAATTGAATCCTCCGGATTTAAACATGGCGGTCATTTGCTTGTAGATAATTTCAGCGGTATCTACGCTATCGACAGAGCTGACGTAGTCATCGACATACATATAATTTTCAGCCTCATAAGCGGCGAGCGGATATAAGTCACGACTGTCGGCGGCGAGTTGACGCACTACGCGTAAGGCGAGATAAGGTGAGCTAGACACGCCAAAACAGACTCTATTAAAGTGATAGATATCAATCGGCGAATCTTTATCGAATCTAAAGAGAATCCGTTGGAATGAGTGATGCTGTGGAGAAAGTTTGACTTGAAAATACATTTTTTCTATATCTGAATTTATTGCGATTGAGAACATGCGGAGATTGAGAAGCAGATCAAAGATACTACTTTGTAGAGTCGGGCCTACATACAGTAAGTCATTAAGTGACTTGCCTGAAGTGGTCTTACATCCAGCGTCTAAGACTACGCGAATTTTTGACGTTTCCTTTTCAGGGCGATACACAGCTCTATGCGGCATATAATAAACTTGCGTGTCTTGAAAATTATTTGATACCTTGGACAGGTAGCCTTGATCAATATACGTTTGAATTGTCGTATTATAATCGGCGCGTAAATTATGTGAGTCGAGTTTCTTTTCTAGATTTAAAAAACGACACTTGGCTATAGAGTAAGAATGCCCCAACTCGGAGGGCGAGTGTTTGAACGGGAGATCTACCGTGTATCTACCGGTATAGTCGCGCGAATACGTAGATTGAAATATTTTTTCACATGCTTCGTCATCGGGACTAAAGTGTTTTTTATCGGGGACAGATTCTATCTCCCAAAAGCGTTGCGTTAATTGACCGAGAGAGACCGCTTCTGTTTGACAGAAGAAAATCTTTTTAGAGTTATGAGCGTTAGACGTAACAGAAGTATTCTGCGCGAGAGAAGCGTGAGCGTTAACATTTGGCGTGAGCGAGTGCGAGCGACATTGGGCCTTTCCCATGGCGACATATCCGAGAGTGGTTTGTATACCTACGACCGAGGAAGTCGGCGAGGTCGATTTATGCGAACCGAGTAAAAGTGGGAATAATTCGTTGCCTATCAAACAATCGATTTCACTGGGAGCGTAATAATGGTCGTCAGCCATTGGCAAATCTTGCAGATGAGTTAATTCCGTCGTATTAATTTCAGCGTTGGGCAAGAAGTCCGTTATCGTATCAATAACACGAGCGCAAACCGTGTAAGCACAGCGCGAGTCGAAGCGGGAATGCATTTTAAATTGCGTGATTCCGAGAGAGTAGTTTTCTATTTGACCAATACCTCTGACAACAGAGGGCGCAGGCGTTATTGTTAAATTTAAGCGTTCGCAACAAGCTTTTGTAATGAAATTACTCATAGAACCCGTGTCCAAGAATAAGCGTACGCGATGAGCTTTATTATTAATATACACGTTTACAGACGCGGTAGGTAACAATACTGTAGTATCATTGTGCGAAATACACGCGGGAACAGTGACTGACATCGCGAAGTTATTGTTTTCAGCGTTTGAATTAGCGCGCGAAGTGGACGACTGCGGCTCTGATACGGGAGCGTCATAAGTGCGAGCAGAGTTCACGAGCGGCGGGCGCGGCGCAGGCGGCGGCTGCGAGAGCGAGTGAGACGGACGATTCGTGCCGTCGACCGGCGCTCGGGCGGAGCGGTCGCGCTGCGCTGTCGATACGCGGTGATAACTTGGCACGTTGTTATCATTATAATCAGCGCGCGGGAATCGAGATGCGTTTGAATTAATGTTATAGTTGTCATAGTGTAATAGCGAATGATGCTTGCGATTGCAGATCGAACATCTGTTGTTAGATTTGCATATATTTATGTGATGAAAGCCTAAGCAATTTATACAGAACGAGTGTTGACGAACAATGTCGTTGCGAGTTTGCGTGTTTTGTTTCAAAAAATGTTCACATTTGAACAGCGGGTGCGAATACACAGAGTTGCACACTTTGCAAGGAGATTGAAAACTCTTTGAAGTTTGAGGAGCGTTTTGAACACAGAATGATTTTGTTTTATACATTTGCGGTGCGGCTTTATTATTTTGAGTGCGGTTATTCGAATTATATTGAGAATGAGAAGTCGATGGAGCGTGGAGTGCATTGAGCTTACTTTGTTGGGTTAGAAATTTTTTCAGGTCTGAAAATTTGGGAATTTCTATGTCTCTATTAGACTGTTCAAATAAGTCAAGCATAGGTTTGCTAAGCTTGCTTAAAGCGATGTGAGTTATAATGAAATCTGACAAGTTGTCAATTTTCAAGCGATTCAAAGCGGCTTCGGCTGAACAAAAGTTTTCAAGAATAGTATCAGCTGATTGGCCGGGCTTTAATTGTAACATTTGTTCTAGATAGCCCGAGGCTTGTACCCTAATATCATGGTATTTTGCTAGAAGAGCTTTCCATATGATTTCATAATTTTCAGAGGTAGCGGTTATGCCAGAACATACATTGAGAGCTTTGCCGGAGAGGGCACCGGTCAAATATTGAACTTTTTCAGCGAGTGTGAGATGAGTATTGGTGTGTATGACACTGAGGAAATTTTCATAGAATACTGGCCACTTATTGGGCGTACCATCAAAACTTACAAGTTGAAGCGGGGGTAATTTTGTATTAAAGCTATTATTTTTCTTTTGAACCTCAAGCTCCTGTCTCAGAGTGATTTCCGTTTGTTTTATGAAACAATACAACTCATCAAATGTATTATAAATGCTATAACTCGGCTGAGCCTCAGGATTTATTTTAAGTTTCTCAATCATAAGTTTATCTACAGTTTCTATGTAATCTGAGCGCGTTTTGTCAACAGACTGAGCCCTAGACAGGAATAGCGTGCGTGTAACATCGTCGGAAACCTTTAGGCTTAAGTTATAAATATCTTGAATTATTTGAAACAAACATTGTTGTTTTTGTTCTAAAAATATTAACATAACATCTTCGTTACTTGTTTTATCAATTTTAGGAGGCATATTGGAAAGAGTATTTATAGTTAATTATGCGTATTTAAGTAATTTGAGTCGAAAAAATGATTATTCGTAAAATAAATGACAATTACTAAATGGCGGTGAAATGATAATTCAATATAGCGGGTCGGTTGGTATTTGCGTGAGCGGCGAACAATATTGTAAGAATGATTTTCTGAAATATGCAATATATACCAAAAATATTACTTGAATCTTAGAGAATGAGTATGATAATTGAGTTTTAGAGTATAATAATTGTAAAATAACAATATATATGTGTAATGCGAATGAGTAAAGTTTGAGCGTGGCGGTGCGTAGCGTATTTTAAAATAGATTTTTGCGTAAATGATATTTGAGTGTGAGTAATTAGCGTGAATATATATAATAAAGGGATAAATGGGGGATTAGACTTGGAGATACGGATCGTAAGGACCAGACCTGTAGGCGCCAGCGCTTACCTCGTTATCGAAGCCGCCTGGACATCCTCCGTTTTGCGGTTTTCTGTGACTACTCTTTCTGGACACGATAACGTTTGGCGGTAATATTGATCAACACAGAGTCACTGCACTTTTGAGTTAAAATTGTCACAAATTTATAGTCTTTTGCGTAATTTTGAATATTGTTCGCGCGCGCGGTTGAGTTCATTCGAAGTTCTTTTTGTCAACTGGCACTGGCGCCATTTGGGAGAGAGGAAGGGAGAGTGTTGCCAGGAATATGTGTTGCGTTTTGAGGCGTATATATATGCGATGATTTAAGAAATATAATGTGTTGACACAAATTAATATGAGTGTATAAAAATAACAAATGTGGCGCAGCCAGGAACCATACAAACTTTCGTCCCCTATTTTAACCCCTTCTACCTTTCCCAAGTTCAGTTCTATCTTCATACCATGCATTTAGTGAAAATCTGTTAATTTGGAATGACAAACATACACTCCACTTACGTTTATTCGTGTAGATGTTTATATTGAAGGTATGAATAATAACTTGTGATTATATCGTAGTTAGTCATCATACATAGTTAAAACATAATTATTATTGCACGTGAGTACCGAGTAATATAACAACTGATAATAGATATCTCCCAAGCTTACAGTTTATATCTGCTAATTTGGGCTGTGAATTGTTAAAACAACCTTGTATATGCGAAAAATAACTTTACTGTAGATATAATAAGAGCGGTTTTACTAATTAGCGTAATAGCTTAAAGTTTTAATTAGTGTGTCGTATTGTTTTTAGTTATGAATAGACGATTTAAATGGCGAATACAGTTGACGATGGAATGTATATATTTTGGTGTGTGTGTGTGTGTATTTTTGATTCAACTTCAGACCAACTCTCGGTGCGTTTTGAATCAACAAAGTAGGTGCGACTTTGATGTCACATTAATAAGTTAAAAGTCAATGGTTTTAAAAGGGGCAATAAAGTGTAAAAAGATTTTCTAATCGTAAATTCTTGTTATTCTTTTGAAAAGTATTGTGTCTTTATAGAATATTAGCTTTTGCCCTCGGCTCGGCCCGCGTGTGTGTAAAAAAGTGGATGTACTCAATAGCCTAATATAAGAATAAATAAATCATTTCAAATCTACTCCTTATAAAAATTGAATAAGTATAGAAATTTAAAATGTTAGCATAAGGTAAACAGCGTCTTGTAAAGAATACAATGGCTTAACATTATTCCTATGCAAGATATTTTTAACGCGGAAAACGTATTTCACTATCCCGCTGTCCACTTTTTGCGAAGGAATAAATTAATCGGATTTGGAATATCATATTTTTTGCTTTATTAAGTTATTCGTACTTTGATAATATCGTTCTATAATTACTATTATTTTTGAGAATCCCAGCCTTACAATCGTGAAGGTCCTACGGATACCACCAGTTGGTGGTTATGTTGGACTCGAACCGACCAAAAACCGCACACCGTCTCAGATACCAGTAGCCGGGGAACCAGGTGTACTTTGGAAAGAAGATTCCTGGAACCCCAACGTATCTCGGGCTATCTACCTACGGCATGCAGATAATCTCCTTCAGAATAGAATTAAAGATTTCCCTTTTCTGGACCCTAGAAGAGCGTATAATTATGATGTCCTGAAGCTTTATAAAATGTAATAAATATATTCTTGTTTTGTGTATAAATGCTTGTCTTTCTTTTTTTACATCACTCGGACTAGGGATGAAGGCTGTCGCTTCGTGGGGAACTTTACAAACATATGTATATGTAACGGATACAAAGCTCTTCCTTCTTATGCCGAGCAATCAAAAGCTGGAACTCACTACCAGCTCACGTGTTTCCTTCCCACTATAATCCCGGGTCCTTTAAGCGGGCGTGAAAAAGCATCTCACTAAGCCGCCATAGTGTGGGCCGCCATACTTTACTGTCTGCATTTGCAGCAATGATGCGTGGTTTCCCCCACTCTTGGATTCTGCTCATGCTTTCCATCAGGCAGGTAGAGTCACTTTGGTAGGCTAAATATAAAATAAAAAAAAACTATTTTTTGATCACAGCAAATTTAATCCCATGTGGGACTGTGTGAACGCTCAAGACGGTGTAGTAGACAGCGGCGAGGCGACCACATAAAATACTAAGGCAATCTTTGTTATCAATTGCAATCATTTTTGATAGAACCGTCAGGGTAGCTAGTTTAACATAACACGTAAACATTGTGACTAATAAATAGGTAATTTATTCAAACTTTGTTAAATAGCTTTAACACTCGACAAGTAATCCTCTTTAATACCCCTAAAATGTTTTCTAATTGGTAAAGGCGAGAAGCAAATTTTATCAAATTATAGTCTCTTAAAATTTGTTAACGCACTTGTTGGGTAATCAATAATAAATATTTAATAAGATTATAGACGTTATTGGAAATCAAGTTTTAATTTAAATTTTGTTTTAGGCTTAATTTGATAAAGTTATTCCAAAGAAGAAGAATATTTAATTATTCACTTGTAATGTCTTTAAAGAAATTTCTAATACAATTACTAAAATCAATGTATGTTTATATTTGTTTTATAAAGTTTGTTAAAGGAAGAACTACATAGCCCACAAGATTAGTAAGCTGAAGTGGCAATGGGCTGGCCATAATAGCCGCAGAACCGACAACCTTTGGGGTAAACGTGTTCTTGAGTGGAGACCGCGTCTCGGCAAACGTAGTGTAGGACGTCCACAGGCCAGGTGGAGTGATGATTTGCGCAAGACGGCTGGTAGGAGCTGGAGGCTTTAAAGAAAAATAAATCTTCTGTAGGTATATCTTGTAATTTTCATAGTATGTAAATTTAAAAATAAGTTATAAGGCCAATTATTATTTAAAATGACACCGAAAATAAACTAGTAATAATTTTTTTTTAATAAGATGGCGTATAATCCACTTTATTTAGGCTCGGAACTCGGGAACCAGAGCTTACATCTGGCGCCTTAGACCACCGGATATCATACTGCTGAAGAATAGGCATCACTGAAGAAAAATCAAATAAATAGGAAATTCCAAAAATGAAATGCTGTGAAACGAACGGTAACGGTTTCAGAACGTTATTACTGGATTCACAAAGAAATGTAAATTACTTTTAAACCTGAAAAGTCCAGGTACCTGCACAAAGATCAAAGCTTTTTTATTATGATCCTTATTTAGAATGATAATTTAATCACTGATTAATTTTATATCTAAACAAGATATGAAAATTCATCAGTGACTAGCATTTACTAGCGACGCCGCTCACATGTTATCGGTAATTACAGTATAGAGTAGCCTATATCCTTCCTTAACAATCAAAGTATCTTCATGGCAAATTTCATTGAAATTGGTGCATCGGTTTAACCGTGAAAGCGTAAGACACAGATGGACAGAGAGAGAGCTATTTACGAATTTATAACATACTAGTTGACCCGTGCCCACTTTGTTGGGCATAACTTAAATATAAAAGTTAGACATATGCTGTCGTTGACTTTTTGGTAGGCATTTTCAAGCTAGCAAGCAAGCTAAAATATTTCTTTCACAGTTAAGGCAGCGTTCGTAAGAAACGCTTTCATTCGACCGTTTTTTCTCCGATTCACTTTGCAAAACGGACTAACACGTAAAAGCCTTTTTATTTTTCGGTTTTTTATATTACCTATGACACTCAGCAATAATGTGGATTTCTATTGGTGAAAGATTTTTAAAATCGGTTCAGTAGATCCCGAGATAACCCATTACAATTTAACAAACACACAAACTTTACTTCTTTATAATATTAGTATAGTAAAGCTTTCGACTCAGCTCCGGCTCCGCCCGCGTAAAAGTCGACTATCGCGATTAAAAGTAGCCATGTCCTCTATCAATCTCTAGACTATCTGTGTACCAAATTTCGTTTACATCGGTTCAGCAGTTTTTGTGTGAAAGCGCGACATATACATAGTGTTACTTTCGAATTTACGTATATTATGGAAGAGTGGATTAATATGGAAGAACATATTGTATTGCCAGTTTGTTCTAAGCATATAGCGAATATAGTCAAGTAGGTATGTCTGGCAAACTACAACTGCCATCAATATAAATTACGGAGGAAGTAGTACAGTAAAAGCAAGCGAAAAATGTGAAATAAAGTTACTAACGCAAGAGCACAAAGTTTTGGTTTTAGCGTATTTTGTAGCAATGTTAGATGGAAAGGGACTATATTCTTGTATCGTTAGACATTTTAGAAGTAAATTTTTATACGAAATTTAATTTAGCTATTGTATCTCACCGTTTGGCGTACTTGCGTTTTAATCAAATACTCGGATCATTTTTCTAAATTTTATTAAGTTTCTTTTGTTTTTAACATTAGGTAAAGAGACACACATAAGTCATCATTTTTACAATTACTTCTTTTTTGGTCTAGTGGTTAGCGTATGCGGCTGCTGATTAAGAGATCTTGGATTCGATTCCTGGGTCGGACCAAATGTAATCCACAAATATTTGTTTCGGAGTCTGGGTGTTTTCTATGTATAGTTTACTTGTATTTACAAAAAAAAATATGTTTATGTATTCATATCAGTTATTTAGTACCCATAAAACAAGCTCTGCTTAGTTGGGAACTAGGTGGCGTTGTGTGTGAGATGTCCGATATATCTATTAATAAAAAAAGATTATTTCGAACCTCTCATCTTCTTTTTATTTGTATGTTTTATCCAAGCTGGCTACCAAATTTAATATTAATATATTTAATATTATAATTAATGGATAAATGTAATGTATTGATTCAAATGTAATCATCATATTTTGTATTATAAGTTCCTTGTAGATCAACCCCTATGACCTTTAATCGTCGTCACTTTTTTTTGTCTTTTCTAGGGTTCCGTTGTTCATTGCTTCAAGGGTTTTGGCTTCTTATAGTCTCGTCATTTTCGTCCGATCGTCCGTCCTCAACTTACCTCCCAAACAGTTTGTGCTAGAAAGATAAAACTTTGAATGGATATGTGTTTAATCAAGTCAACATAGTGCTAGAAGAAAATTACGGAAACAAAAAAATTTGGGGTAGCTCCTCTACACGTAATGTGGGTATGTTTTGATTTCTCGCGCCTACCCCATCGTATCATTAGATAGGTCTTTTGAAAACATTGAGGGGTTGTGAAAACAATTTTTTGATTAGGGTATTCGTTTGCGAGGTTTTCTACTTCAAAGGGCAGTTAAAACAGGCTGTACTTTAAAGAAAAACTAAAACGGCTTAGATAACTTTATTTGTTCAGGAGTTATAGAGGTCAAACTTGTAAAATGTGCTTACTTGGAAAACATAATATTTAAACATAACAATCATCTATTGGACATGATTTTAAATTCACGTGCCACAATGGATGACTATGGAACCCTATTCTCTGCGTGACCTGACACGCACTTGGTCCATTTTTAGGGTTTCGAAGTATATCACTCGGAACCCTTATAGATTCGTCATGTCCGTCTGTCCGTCCGTCCGTCCGTCCGTCCGTCCGTCCGTCCTCGACTTACCGTCCAAACGGTAAGTGCTAGAAAGTTGAAACTTAGCATGAATATGTGTTGTAATTACGCCGACAAAGTGCTACAATAAAATTATGAAAAATATTTTTATTAGGGGTACCTCCCCTATACGTAAAGTGAGGATGAATTTTTTTTCTCGCGGCTACCCCATCGAATGGGGTATCATTAGATAGGTATTTTAAAAACAATAAAGGGTTTCTAAAACAATTTTTTGATTTAAGTATCCGTTCGCGGGATATTCCACTTTAAAGGGCACTTTTTTGTACAAACAGGGCGTCCCCCCCCCTCTAAAAGCTAAACGGCTGGCTCAAAAAATCTGAAATAATTCGTGAAGGTGGTCCATATAATGAACTTTGAAGGAAAACTATAAGAGATTAGATGGCTTTGTTAGTTCAGGAGTTCTAGAGGCTTAACTGCTAAAATGCGCTCACTTGGAAAACGTCATACAAAATTAACGCATTATTACGTAAACATAACAATTATCTATTGGATACGATTTTTTATGCTTATGTAATTCAATGAAATCTTGCATAGATATACTTCTCGATTCTCGAAAAATCATCATCATCATCAGCCTATCGCAGTCCACTGCTGGACATAGGCCTCTCCCATTGCACACCACTGTGATCGATTTTCGGCTTCTCGCATCCAGCTCCTGCCAGCTATCTTACGCAGGTCGTCACTCCACCTCGCCTGTGGGCGTCCTACACTACGTTTACCGAGACGCGGTCTCCACTCAAGAACTCTTCTGCCCCAACGGCCATCAGTTCTGCGGCTAATATGGCCAGCCCACTGCCACTTCAGCTTGCTAATCCGGTGGGCTATGTCGATGACCTTAGTTCTCTGACGGATCACGTCATTTCTGATACGATCTCTCAGAGAAACGCCGAGCATAGCCCTTTCCATAGCACGCTGAGCAACTTTAAGCTTATGGACCAACCGTACCGTAAGTGTCCAGGTCTCGGCTCCGTATGTCATGACAGGTAGGACGCACTGATTGAAAACTTTCGTTTTTAGGCATTGTGGGATCGACGACGAAAAGACTCGACGTAGCTTTCCAAACGCTGCCCAACCCAACTGAATTCTTCTATTCACCTCATCCTCGAGGTTGTTTCTACCCAACTGCAATGTCTGCCCAAGGTAGACATATTTTTGAACAACCTCGAGAACGGTATCGTGTACTGCAACCGGTTCCGGTAGAACATGTTCATTGAACATGACCTTGGTTTTGTCCAAGTTCATCCGTAGGCCGATGCGCATAGAAGAATAACACAGAACAATCTTCACCGCGATAACCTTCATACAGGCAGTTAGAGCCACGGGCAAAAGCTAATTGATAACATTGATTTCTACGAAGCAGTCATCTAAGTTCTTCATATAACTACAATGCATTTACAATTATTTGACTTCATAGTTGGTCTAGTGGTTTAAGCGGTCGCCACGCCGCTTCTACAACGCCAAGTGTTGTGAGTTCGAACCTCACATGGTACCACACTTTATGTGTACAACAAATTGTTAATCTAAGGCTGGGTATTCTTTAAATCCATTTCATGTATGTTTGTAAAGTCCTCCGCTACACAAGAATGTACCTGGTGTGGAAGTTGTTTTTAAAAAGTCCGCTAAAACTATACACCAATTAGACCGCAGTGTCGATAATGTTTGAAAACAAAATAAATTATAGTAGGATGAAACCCATTGTAAAAGGAGGAGAATATTACAAAAATTAAAGGAAAAATAAGGTCTGGAAGGGGGAGAGGGGGGTTTTAAGGGAAAATATGGCTTATCTCGATTTCCGGCAAAACTACAAGTCCTATGGAAAAATGTTCAATAGCAAAGTTGTAGGTTAAGAAGATCTACATTTTTTGCATTCACACTTTTTTCACATAACGTCAAATTTTATGTGAAAAATTGAACACGATTTAAATGTAAATTTTAATAAATATCTCAATAACGATAAAAAAAATCGAATTCGAGTTTTTTTATTTTTTGAATTTTCTGAGAAGATTAACTAAGGAAATATATAAAAAAATTTACACCATCGGAATGTAGAGATTTCATCGAATAGAAAACACCCCATTTCTTTTAAAGAAGTTGATATTTTGACGGGTGTATTTTCGATTGAAAATTAGGGTTTTTTTTCGGTATTAAGTCAAATGAGGTGAAAAAATAGATATTTCAAATCAAATAAATTACAGTGTATTCAGGACATAAAATGGTAAGTTTTCACTAAATTTCTTGTAAAAATAATTTTATTTGTAAATTATAAAAATAAAAAACAAAAACTTTGTTTTTTGATTTTTTCACATAAAATTTGACGTTATGCGAAAAAGTGTGAATGCAAAAGATGTAGATCTTCTTAATACCTACAACTTTGCCATTGAACTTTTTTCTATAGGACTTGTAGTTTTGCCGGAAATCGAAATAAGCCATATTTTCTCTTGAAAACCCCCCTCTCCCCCTTCCCGACCTCAGATCGCCCGTAATTTTTTTTTTTTTAATTTTTGTAATATTCTCCTCCTTTTACAATAGGTTTCATCCTACTATAATTTCTGTTCAGTTTTTAGGGTTCCGAAGTTTATGAATTCGAACCCTTATAGATTCGTCATGTCCGTCTGTCCGTCCGTCCGTCCGTCCGTCCTCGACTTACCGTCCAAACGGTAAGTGCTAGAAAGATGAAAACTTGCATGAATATGTATTGTAATTACGTCGACAAAGTGCTACAATAAAAATTATGATAAAAAATTTATTTCGGGTACCTCCACGAAAAGTGGAAATGTTTTTTTTTTCTCGCGGCTAACCCATTATGTGGGGTATCATTAGATAGGTCTTTTAAAAACAATAAAGAGTTTCTAAGAGAATTTTTTGATTTAGGTATCCGTTTGCGAGAAATTCCACTTTAAAGGCCACTTTTTTGTAAAAACAGGGCGCCCCCTTCCCCCCCTAAAAGCTAAACGGCTTTCCCAAAAAATCTGGGAAAATTCGTGATAGTGGTCCATATAATGAACTTTAAAGGACTATAACGGATTAGATGACTTTGTTAGTTCAGGAGTTATAGAGGCTTAACTTTTACAATGCGCTTACTTGGAAAACGTCATACAAAATTAACGCATTAATATGTAAACATAACAATTTTATTATTCATTGGAAACGATTTCTAATCCACGTACCATTATAGATAACTGAGGAACCCTTTCCTGTGCGTGGCCTGACACGCACTTGGCCGATTTTTGTAATTATCATTCTGTTAGAATAGAAATACGCCTAAAAGAAAAGACTTTTTGTAATGGATTTATGTCAATTGATTTATGAGACATACACAAGTGCCAATTGAACCTTATTCAACATTAGTGTGTGTAGAAGTAAACAACGGTAAAATAATATCACATTATTTTACATGTCGAGTGATATGCGAATAGTGGCCTACGTGTTTAACTTTTTTGCTTGAACTTTAACAGAAGGGTGCACAAAGAATAGGTATTTCAGGAATGATGAATGCCTTTTGGGAGATTAGCAAGAGTGTTAAAATATCACAGTCTACTTTACTCTTATGTTCATTAAAAATATTTCCATATTTTTGTGTGGAATATTTTTACTCTAAAGTTTTTTATCTTTAGGTTTTGCTGGTGCTGTAATAAGACTAGAATGATTTCTATCTTGAGATTTCGTCGTACGTAATATACAAAATCTGTTCTTTAATATATTATATATATACGCAAATAGAACAAAGCTTGGGATGGTGACCCCTTCTCTTGGATTCTACATAAGCCTTTCATCAAGCAGAGTATGGTCACTTCCGCAGGCTAAAATACGAAAAAAGTAATTTAGAAGTCAACCCAGTTATATGAATTTTCATTGCCTCAGTGAGTCATTTCATTAGGATTTCCTTTCAATAATGAATAAGTGTACGTTCATAATGTAAATTCACAAACTTACAAATTCAGAAGCCACAGTATAATATTCACGGAACTTGAGCGAACCTCAGACCCCCAAGCATTATTATTTAAAGTTATTTCTTCAACACAGATCTATATACTTTAAAACGCTGGATATCCATTATTCTTTATCACTACATATTATAAAACGAAGTTCTCTGCGGCGTCTGTCTGTCAATGTGCGAAAAACTTAAAAAGTACAGCATCGAATTGATCATGTTGATTTCAGCAATGCATAGATTGATTCTCGAGGAAGATTTTAGTATATATATATATAGCATTTATAATTTGTCAAGTTTTAACGGATTTTAATTCAGTTTACAGCAGTAAATAATTCAAGAGGGAGGTTCATATCCGTCCGCTATTTCTTCTTTTCAGAATTTCATAGTCCACTGCTGAGCTTATGTATCTTGCATGCTCTTCTATTGATATCTATTGGCGGCACTTTTAATCCAAGTCGGCCAAGCCACAGCTACTTATCAGACTGCCACAGCTAATATCACAAAATGAATATTAAATTATTTCGAAATCATATCCAGGACCATTAAACATCTAGAATTCAACCTCAAGAAGGCCAAAGTTGATAGACGATCGCTTTGGTCAGTAACTAACTACTGTGGGAAATACAAGCAGCGCTAATTAACATCGCTATCATTGCAGTCAATACCATTTTAATTAATAAACTTGTACACTAGAAACCATTTCGTACGATAGTTCTCTTGAACAAAAAAAAAACTCAGATCACCTGGAGTCCAGATCATTTGATGGTAATGAATTCTTAAGAAATGGAAATAAATATTGATAAAGTAACGTGCAAAGTACTCGTAAAATGCGTCAACTTTAGAATTTCAATTACATTTTCATTCTTTAGATCATCACTATCAAACTATGATAAATTTGTGGTATGCATTCCTGGCTTCCCTTCACGCAGTTAGCTTCACACTAACATTTTACTTGCTATAGGAAAGAAAATAATTACAGCAAAAATAAAATAGTGCTAGATATTATAAATACACAATTCATCACAAATTTTAATACTTACGTCATAAGTTCTCAGATAACAACTGTGACAACGGTCACAGGCATCAAGCCATATTTAAGGACTGCGGCAGCTTAAACTTTAATTTTGAGAAGAGAAAATCACATCTTGTTTAAATATGAGCTGACTGTCAAAAACTTAACATCGCGAATGGCTGAACAAACAATATCATTTATTTATTATTTATTTATTCAAACTTAATGCACATATCGTACAAAGGCGGACTTAATACCGTGGGCATTCTCTACCAGTCAACCATAGGGTAATGTAGAAATATGAAAATTTTACTTAATTTTACACGAAAAAGCGAATTTTATAATTTGTATACATTTCGTTACAAGTCTGTATGTAAAGGAAGGAAATTGATTAACAAATTAGAAAATGAATATTCGCGTAGTTTTATTTGTTGCACAACGCAACTGCAAAGAGAAACTACACACAAAGGTAGCATGAAAATAATTTAAATTGTTTACAATTTAAGTTATTTAAGTAATTTAAGTTAGGTACTGAGATGGTATCAATATGATTGTATCATCTAGAAGAGATTAAATGTATTTTTTTCTGTATAAATGACAATCACTTTAGTGTAATAAAATTCAACAGTATTTTTTTCCTTTTTGGCATTAAATTCTCGTTAAGTTATCTAAACAACCAATCTGAATAATGTGGATTTACCACCTGATATTGCGTTTAATGTACTCAGGCTAAAGTGGAAATATATTTAATAGAAGAGTTATATAGAAAGACATTGGAAGTACTTTATAGTCAATAATAACGTTTGAGAGATTGAAGTAGTGTCGTCGTTATAAAAATGAAAGATTGGGTTAATAAAGTAGCAATTGTGACAGACTGTGGAGATGATACAGGTATTGCTATTATTGAACAACTGGCTAAAGCTGGTATGATTGTAATTGGTTTCAATGAAGATGAAAATGTAATAGAAAAAGTTACTGAAAAATTTAAAGCCTTGATCGAAAGCAGAATAACGGGAAAAGTAGTGTTATGCCGATGTGACATTACGAAAATAAATCAACTAGAAAGTGCATTTGTTAAAATCAAGGAAAGGTATGAAGGAGTTGATGTATTGATAAACAATGCATTTTGTAATATAGATTGTCTTGTAAATACTGGAAGTGTTGAGAATTTCAAACAGATCATTGATGTTAATATATTTTCAGTAGTGGCTTTCATAAGATTAGTAGCTGCGACCATGATTGAAAAGGGAAAGAGGGGACATATAATTAATATAAATGATCTTTGTTCTTACCAACTTCCCGCTGAGACAAGTAAAAGTGTATTTATAGCAGCTAAAGTCGCTATTACATCAGTCAACGAAATTTTGCGTCACGAATTTCGATATTTAAAAGCTAACATTAAAGTAACTAACATTGCATGTGGAAGTACAGAAAGTTCAACAGAAGCACCACATGATCAACCCAAATTAAAAAGGAGAGACGTGGCAAAGTTAGTCAAGTTAATATTGAATACGCCAGAGCAACTACAAGTGCATGAAGTTTTAATAGATTCAGTGGCTGAATAGCAACGTGCTTTGTGACATGTGATGTATATTTTTTATTAACTTTTTAGTTAGATGTTTGGCTTTAAAAGAAAAATTATTGTTATATTTAACAGTAGCTATTGACCGTATATTCACCTACGTGTATGTAACTGGCATTATCACATCGTGGGAAAGAGTAAGGTCCTTCCTAAAAAATCTAAATGTTTTAGTGTATTTTTTTTTAAATCTGTACATCTGTTTAGCCGTAAAAGTGTAAAAGGCACATTTACAAAATAACTTTCAAATTTTTAATATTATTAAAGATATAACGAATCATGAACATATCAAAAAAAAATGTGAGAAGTGACTCAACAGTCTCGCAGCAAACAGTTTTCCACACACGTTTGCCGCTACAATTTAAAATAACACAATCCGAGCTATAAATCTATTCGGTAAATTTGGAGTGAAGTTTTTTTATAGGTTTTCAAAGTCGGAATGATACAAAAATCTTTTTTGTAACTGAAAAAGTGTTCATCAAAATCGGAAAGCATACATTATCCTAATTAAATGGTAGGAGCATTAGCGCTCATTACAATATGTACTCGTCTGTGAAAGCATTTGCAAATCACTGCTGGCAATCTCATTTTCATCTTCTGGTAAGCTTTGCTTGTTGAAATTACATTTTTAGCATATATTTACATTTTAACGATTCATATCATCTTCTTAATATTGATTAAAGTCATTAAAGACATATGGATTTGAAATAATTGCCTATAGAAAAAAATCCTAGTGAAAAAAGTTATTCAAATAATATATTTACTGTGTCTTTATACATAATAATTAATTTGGGTTACAAACAAAAATCTAGAAGGTTTAAGATACAATGAAAAAAATGTAGAAGTAAGTGGCTTAATATACTAATAAAATTTAAACTAAACACTGGTCGAAATATATGTATCAAACCCTCCTCCCTCAAAACCAAGACCTCCATAGGAAAGAAATATACTTTCCTAAATTTGTTAACAGTTTTATAGCTTTTAATTCACACCGCCCTTCCCAGAAACCTAAAACAATTTGCGATAATTTGCCTTTGAATATCTTATCCCAGTAATATTGTGATATTATCGTCTTTTTATTGGGGCGGTATAGCGTAGCGCGTTTTTTTACGGTAGCATCTACACCTAAACTTTGTGTACAAATAATATTTTTGTTTACGAAATTTACGCACGATGGGAAAAAACTGGATTAATAAGCGCTTATTTGGACCATTTGGCTGTTTTCGGCGAGCTGTGAATTGTTTTTAATCTGGAAACAAATTGCCATTTCAGTCGTGAATGGCGATTTTTATAATAACGCGCCGAATTATCTTCAGATAAAGAACAGACTTTACGTTTATTACTTTTATAACCTAAAACGGCGGAATGAAGTCTGGGTATGTCGTAAATATTATCCATGAAATAAAATATCTTTAATAATTTTATATAAAAGTTGATTAAAATCCCGAAATTTAGAATACATTTTGCTGTAAGGAAAAGTTTCAATAGAATATTTTACGATTGCTCCAGTATAATTTAACATTTCATTTCAACAAGCTTATTAAGTCGTTAATAGAATATTCCAATAAATAATACTGAAGTTAGACGTCGGTACAATCTTCTTATTAATCCACCAGCATTGAGGTCTAAAATAAGCTCAATGGTGAAACGGGTGGTAAGTAATTTCGGTGTGGTCCAAGCTTTTTAGTTGTATAATAAACCGGATAAACCCTATTCATTTAACAACATTATTTTATAGAACAGTTAATCGATTGCAGATAGCCACAAATAGTGACTATCTGTTTGTATCCTACATACGTTCCAAAAATAACATTTGTTTCAAACTTATCCATTAACGAGGTTGAATAATTTAGTGATGTCCTGCATCTAATTGTTTATTTATTGTTTCAGGGAGGTAAAATAACGTTAAGGTAAATAAATCGTGTCAGTCGTGTCTCTCCTGGGTTCCCTTCTGTCGCTGTCAGTTCAAATCTAAAAGGACTTTGTACTAAAAGTACGTTTAGATTTGGACCACCAGCTGATATTTCGTTATTTGCCTTTAAATGTGTTATAAATTTAATTAAAGGCTAAATAAATTCTTTGGTTAGCGTTTTATTGCCAAATTGGGTTACAATGAAAGTTGGTGAATTGTTTTGGATAAAATTTATATTTACTACTCATTATTTTCACATGATTTTGAAAAACTTCTTAATTAAATAGTTCGGCAGTGTTTTTTACGTTTTTGCCTTTAGAACTCTGATCTCTTACAGGCAGGCTTAGGTCCTGACAGCCGGTGCAGCCCAGGACGAAGTATAATTATATGTTTTAAGTCTTTGATATCTTCTATTGTAATTATTACGGTGATGATTAAGCATACAAAGTGTCACCACCCCTATTCATTCCATGGGTGTCGTAAGAGGCGACTAAAGGAACAAAATAGGCAGCTAACATCACTGCCAAGAGAAGGAAAACTTGAAACCAACCCTTTACCAACCCGTCTGGCCAGCGTGGTATAGTAGGCCAAAACTTCCTTTCAAAGGAGAGGCCTATGTCCAGCAGTGGACTGATAAAGGCGGTTGATGATGATGATTGTAATTATTGTAATGGTAGGCTGTAGAAGGAAATTTGATATACAGTAAATGCAAAACGTATCTAGTGTATGAATTTGGATAAGGAATATTACTGTTTTATTACAATTGCTTAGTAGAAAAAATAATTTACCTATATTAAATATAAAAAGATATTAATGGTAACTGTTAAGCCCTTAAATTGCTGAACATAGATTGCAAACTACAAAATCACGTTTTTAAGCCCCGTAAAAGGTTTTACTAATGTTTGTTAGAGTAATTTAACTACAAAATACATGATCAAAAACTTGCTCATAAGAAAACTAACACACTTTTATGAACATATCCAATGTAGTTATGAGTTGTGTAGATGCGGATTTTTTTATTCATTAACGTTTTTAAAGGTCCTAATCTTATAAACATATTACATAAAATTCTCGTGTCGTAATGTTAGTTACCATACTCCTCCGAAATGGCTGGACCGATTTGTATAAAATTTTGTGTGCACATCGGGTAGTCTGAGAATCGGCCAACATCTATTTTTCATACCCCTAGGACACGAGCGGAGCCGCGGGATTCAGCTAGTTTATCTATAAAATTAATGCATTTAGAAATGAAAACAGACTGATTTTTAGTGAAATAGAAAACCAATAATGGTTGATTACGATTTATTGTGTTTAGTATTTTATTTATTTATTTAATCCGTTTGACAAAAAACAACAGTTTGTAAACTGAAAAAGACAAATCACACGAAATAACTTTTTTGCCGTTGAATTCATGAAACATATATTTTGACTACAACTACGTAAATGAAATAGTTGAGCTTTTCATGCACCGGAGTTTCCGTCGCTTAGTTTTTAAATGTAAATGATAAGCACGTAACAAGAGCAACGTAAAGCTTAGATACATTGTAAAATAGTATATGTTAGGATGTGGTTACACTGCATTGTAACTTACTAAAATCAAAACTACGGTATTTTCACACGACTAATGGACCGTGGCTGTTCAGTATTCGGTCCCAAGTACACAAATGCATTCAAGTTTCATAAACTGCATTAAAATTTAATGCAAGTACTGCAGTTCAGTGCTGAATAAATCTGGATTTAAAAAGTTCTGTACCTGCACGTCAGTTTCTCCCTAACGATGACAAGGGTAAGTTTTGTATGTCGTACAATAATAGTTTAAAGTTATAGAATATAAAGCGTTGTGTAAAATGACACAAAATATTGATGTTCCATAGAATTTCACTATCACTGTAGTAGGTAAAAACTTCATTTGTAAGGCCTGTGTTCAGCAATGAACCGTCAGGGGATGATTGGAGAGTCATTCAAATAGTTACCAAACGTTGATTCACAGTCATTGGATCGTTACGAACTCTAATTGTATTTAAACTATGTCGAATACATCAAATTAGCCGAGCAATATGAAATGGCTGGTTCTAGTCCTGTTTATAATAGAACATTACAAACATTTATTATTTTGGAATTTTTAAAAAAAAAAAAGATTCCCATATATTCCCTAGTATAAATGATGCCATACTTAAAAATACTTACAAATTGAAAAAAAAATCATATTTTGAAAGCAAAACATAATTTTAACTGTATAAGTCTCATAGGGTCCTATAATAGCATGGTCATCGCTGTTCAATTTTTCATTTCTCGATATTGGATTATAGCAGTTAATACGGTGCTCTTTCATTAGACACTTTTTGCATTTTTATATCTACTATGTAGTAAGCTGGCCAGATGGGTTGGTATGGTTTATTTTATATACAAATGGATAATTAAATCACAGTTCCTATCAACACTGTTACCGGTGTTGTAACTGTCACTGCGCTGTTTCGGGCCCAACAAAAGGCTGAAATACACAAAACATTAATGTTTAAAACGTAAAATAAACGACACAATTTGTTCAGTGAAGTATACTGTACATGCTGCGGCAGACCTAAGTATGACTAACCATGAAAATGGTTATGACACTGAAGATTAAGTAATCAGAATTATTTTTTTAAAGTATAAAGTTCTTTGTAAGGTAATTTAGTAACTAGAAGATAATTAATAAGTTTGATAATTGACGCGATAATAGTCATAACTGTTTATGAATATTTTAACAATATGCAAAATCATTCAACTGCATATAATGGTATTCAATAGGGTTTATTTAAAAAAAAATGTAAAGACTTTACGAGTTTTTAAAGCAACATACATATTAAATGTCTGTATTACTGAAATCGAAAAAAAAATCGACAATCGGATATTGTAGTGACAGAATTTTGTGATATCTCCTTCTTGAATCTGTCAGAACTTTCATACGGTACTCTTAGATTAGATGAACCAATATAGCTTTGAGTTATCTGTTGGTATAAGTAGGTTGAAGAAGGCGTGTTCCTAAGAATTAAATAAATAAATAATAAATATTTAGGACATCTTACACACAACATCATATAGTCCCAAACTAAGCGGGGCTTGTATTATGGGTACTAGACTACTGATGGACGCGCCATATTGTCATTTTATTTAATTGTCGCGCTGACTGATGAACGCGTCATCCTATCCACATTTCCCTTTGTCGCAAACCTCGAGCAAGAAAGAATAAATGACCAATAGAAAACCGCCGTTAAAACGTTAAATGTCAAGTATAATTATTGACCTTCGATGAGAAACCCGCGAGACTTCCGATCGAGGAGGTCGTTTCGGACTTCATCGCAGACGGTCGAGCTAAAGGGATGTGACGCGCTCGCATTCCTCATATACAGAAGTGTTTCGTTCTTTGCCTCAAACCATCGTTGAAGGCGTGTGTCGTTACGGACAGTGACAGGCCTGGTGAATTGGACAAATGGCCCCTCACAGCAGCCGCCAGCCCAACGCGTGAAGTCACCAAAGAGAGGTTCGTTCCTACCTATTAAAACGAACTGTCTGTCCATAATCTCACGTTTTCCTAAAGGCAGTTCAGGTCCCGCTTATGTCGCGATCCATCAGTCAGCTAAGAAACGCCTCGCGGATACCGTAGCAGTAGATAAGGTGTCAGCCATTTTGGGAAAACCCCGCAAATATAGAGTCCATTGAAGTCGCAAACAATTATTATTATGAACGCCCCGCAAAACTCATTTTCTTCTTAACTATTGCTTGTAAAGCCAACATTCTACACCAACTGATATAAAACACAATCATACTTTTTTTTAAATACACACATACTATACATAGAAAACACCCAGACTCAGAAACAAATATTTGTGGATCACACAAATATTTGGTCCAACCCGGGAACCCCTTATACAGCAGCCGCATACGCTAACCACTAGACCAACAAGGCAGTCAAAATTCAACAGTTCTAATGAACCTGAACTTTATTTTTCTTTTTCATTTTCATTTACCTACAATAAACTACAAGTTTTTAATCTTACCAGACTTTACCTTGGTGCCTTTGGAAAACCAAAGTCACCAAGGTAAGGTAAGGTCACTAAGCACAATTTTATAAGATACTAGCTTTCGCCCGAGGCTCCGCCCGCGTGTATGTCGGTTATCGCGGTAAAAAGTAGCCTATGTTCTTTCCCAAGTTCAGTGCTATCTTCATACCAAATTTCATCAAAATCGGTTCAGTGGTTTAGGCCTAGGGTGAAAGCGTAACAGACAGACAGACAGTTACTTTCGCATTTTTAATAATAAGTAGTGTTTTAAAGCGACAAACGTTTATAAAAACCAATTAATATCCTAGTCACTTTACATCATTCAAGTTGTAGATTTTGCAATTTAGCAAAAGAATCATAACTAAAAACCAGTTCAGAACCGTAAGGTGTTAATTAATTTACCACACCATCTTTTATATCCAGACCCGTTTATCTTGGTTCCGGTACTGCCCTTACTAACGATATCTCAGTTGTCTCATCGTCCATGAAAATGTGAACTCAAGATATTTCCTTAAAAGCAATTCCGCTTTGTGAATTTTTCATCCTATTATGGTAGCAATAAAAATGTCCGCTATTTCATTACAGACGTTTTATGGGCGATGAGGTTAATAAAAGGAATCATTTCAATTACATACAAGTTCATTTTTTATGAAATTTAATGTATATTGAGTTATCTTGTAGATTAATTCGCGAGAAAGTAAGTCGTTGAAATGTATTATTTCCCCCACGTAGTCGACTTTTATTACTTTCATTTTTTTCAAGAACGTTTTTGTCTGACATTATTTTTTATCTTTTATGTACCTTTCGAATACATGTGAACTTAGAGGCTTTTTATTGGATTATTTTTTTTATGTTATTATATAAATTTAAATGACAAGCTAATCGCTGGGTTGGAGCGGTGCCGTTGACGTGCTTGCATAGTGTGCCATGACCCTTAGTCTGGGTGTTCTTTGAGTCCGTTTCATGTATTTTTGTATAGTTCCCCGTGATACAAGATGTATATTCCTTAAGCGGAAGTTATTTTTTTAATAAGGGAGAGATAACTTCCGAAAATGAATATTTAGACACATTGTATGTAAACATGACGTCATACATACGTTCTATTGTCACCATATTTATGTTTAACACGGAACAACACAACGGAACAAGGTGCGTGTCGCAGCATACAATTTTGGCAAAAGTGTAAATCAATTTTTTGTACGTAAAAGACTTTTCAGTAAGATAATACACAGATATTTTTTTTAATTAACAGTAGCTATTGGTAGATATTCGTACGAGTATGTCCGAAACTGATGAGCCCTAATATGACAAAAATAATAAAGGTGAGTAAATTTGTACTAAAATTAAAAAGCTGAAGAGTTTGAATGAAGAATGTTTCAAAATCGCTGGTTTTATCCTCTTGAGAGTTTCCGCTGCATGCGTAAACGGATAAAGTTTCGCAAAAATTTTGTACGACAGAATTTTCACCTTTAAAAGTTCCAAAAGAAATCCGCAATAGCCTATTTCTATCTTTAAAGGTTAACTTACTTATTTTTCTTATGGGAAACAAATTAGATTCCGTGGTATAACATTACGCTACGGGCAATAAGAGTCAGACGGAGCTGCGTGTGTCAGCCAGTCTATTATATACTGTTTATATTTGTGAGATAGTAAAGTTTTATAGGGAGATCAAAGCGTCGTAGGTCCACTCCTCATACAACTGAAAGCCGAAAGATTTTGTAAGGCAAATTACAAAGTTGCGGATTATCTGGCAAACAAAGACTATGTTTCAAAAGTTTTAACAACCAGTGGGTGCACGGAACTCTGTCCCTGACAGTTAGTAGTAGTAGTAGTGCCCCGGTGAGACCGCCCATACCTGACAAGTGCAAGGAACTATCCGCGGTAGATGTTATTCAAAATTAGAATGGGTTCCTGTGTTGCCATATCGAAGTTTCATTTCTGATGGCTGGGCTGAACCCGACATATGTATGTATGTCTATTACTTAGAAGTAATGAACTGAAAAGAGAGAAACAATTTTTGTAAGCTACCAAGCACTTTATGGTGCTACAGCAATCGGATTTAGGCCAAGTACATATGACCGCGCTGTAAAATATCAATCTAACGACGTAGACGCTTAGATCAAATAAATCTATCGATTTGCTTATCGATGAAATCGAATAAGAGATGCCAGAAAAAAAGGGACACTAAGGATTATTCAATTTAATTTTTCTTCGTGTAGTATCAGGTAAAGGTATAAAGTTACAAAAAGGCTTGAAGAAAGTCTTTCACTTAAATAGGATGCACCCAGTATCGTCTTTGTCTTCTTATCAGACGCCTCAGTTTTCGTCTCAGGTATAAAATCCATAAGCAAATTTGCTTCTTCCACGTCCATTCTCAATTAATGTTGATGCCAGACTGTCGCGTGTACGTATTCTGTCATGTCAATGCTTCCACCACAAATGTACCACGCGATCATTTGAACTTGACCTTACTGTTTTTATAATTTTCAGACGAATCTTACTATTTAATCATGTCTTTCTCGGTACTTCTTACAACGTGTTTGTAATATTGATTGATTCTTGACTTAGTTATATACGTAAGATTACTACGATAGCCTAGTTCCTATTCAGAGTTCGTGCTTATTTTGATTTTTTAGAGCTTATAACATCTAAAGTAAGCTCCCTCCCTTCGGAAGATAATATAATACTATTTTCATGATTGGACATAACCGACATGGAATATATTTTTTAAATGCCTCACCATACTACAAATAAATTAGATTAAAACTTTAAAAACTATATTTGACTGCCTCGGTGGCGCAGCGGTTGAAGTCTTGGATTCCATTTCCGGGTCGGACCAAATGTTTGTGTAATATTTCGGAATCTGGGTGTTTTCTATGTAATAAATGTATGTATTTCCAAAAGAAAGGTTATGTTAATGTATCAGTTATTATCAGTTGTCTAAAAGCCGTAATACAAGTTTTGACAAGTTTGTGGCTAGATGGCGTTGTGTGTGATTTTTTATTTATTTACTTTTTATAACTAAAATAAACATAAATAATAAACAAACATACAATAACTTACTGTCGTGCACAAATGGTATAAGTAAAGATGACTCTTTACGACAGTAAGTTATTGTATGTTTGCTTAAAAGAGAAAAACGTCGTCCTATTTAAAAATACGTCTCCTGTGACATTTGAGTTCCAAGTTCCTATGATCGCTGATTTTCACCTGACTTCATATGTTCTATCGTCTTTTCTTTTTATAAGTAAGTACTGAAAAAGACATTATTCATGCTAATAGACTACTGTGTAATACATAAGAGAATGCTACTACTGTTTGTAAGTTAATGTAAGATACTTGCGCATAATTGCTTAGAAGGATATTTATTTAGTAAGACTGCTTTAAGACTAGTTGGGGAGAATCTTGGGAGAGGTTTATGTCCAGCCTTTAACTATGGACGTGTGGTCTCACAGGCCGCTTGCAGTTTGTGATTCTCGTGCTCCCCTCCTCCCGCGTAGCCCACGCGTTTGCCAATCTCGGTAGCTTCGGTTTGGTGGCGAAACGACCATTGAGAGTGGAGGCTACGTCACCGGCTGAATGTTGCGTGAGTAGCTTGGCTTTATAATTATTTTGAGTGCGGTCTGTGAGACCGCGCGTCCACATTTATGATAAATTCACGCTGACTTTGATTTTGTTTGTTTTAGATTTTGTAAACTAAAACGTCAAAGAACGATCAACCAATGACTGCAGGCAAACGAATATCGAGTTCATCGACTGAGAGTCAGTAAAATATTGCGATAAGATGATCCTTCTTATGAAGACGAGTTTCCAGGACTGCTTTTAGAATCGGATCAGTGCAACAGCGATAGGGATGTTGATGATTGTTTGTTTTATGAAGCTGACTTTGAAGAAAATCACTCGAGTGAACAAGAGATTATTGAAGAAAGTTTTAGTACTACCAAATCTGACGGTGACAAAAGGAGATCTGATAGTGAAAGTTCAGATGACGAAAATATACCTATAACACAGCTACAGCCCTCGAAGAATTACTGTGGTAAAACAAATGTAGTGAACAAATGGGCTACAGAACCACCACAAACACTTGTGTAAGCTGTAAACAGCCAATATGCCTACAACGCTCTTAGCCGCTATGCAAAGACTTATGTTTAATTTTGAGAAGATTATGTTGTTTTTTATGTTCTTTGTTCTTTATATTTTATCGTGAAAGAAGTTAAACTTACTAAAAAGTCATTTTCCTGTGCTAATATAACTATAAAGTGATCCCAAGTTAAAAAGTCTTAAAAGTGCCTCAGATTGTTATATCGTTAGATTTAGGCCCTGCGCGCACGGGAAACTTTTGTTACTGTGACTGTTTTGTCACTTTCATTATGGCTGTAGAATTATATGGAGATGCACGCACGTTGCGACGTGACAATCGGATGACAAAACTGTTTTGGGCCTGCGAACAAGCCTGTGAAAAAACTGTCAGCGCGCCGCTAGAGTTTGATAGAAGCGCGCGCACGGGTGACAAAACAGTTTCTGCCAGTGCCCTAAGCCAAAAGCGGAAAGCGGAAAGGACTAACTTTTTATTTATATTTTCAAACAACAGGGGATTCTGTTTGAACTAGCATTGTAATCAAAACAAAAGTGTCTCCTAGCGTTCAATCACCACATTATCATAAAGGGTCTAAGCAGTATGCCTTGAAGTTGTTCTAATAAAATATTAAGGTTTTCTTCAAAATTACTAGAGCTTGAATTGTTTTAGAGAAAATGAAATATGATATAATTTATTTAAGTTAACACTGGTTGAAAGATTACCAGATGTAATTTAATTTTGAGAATAACACAATGATCGAAGATTCTATGTTTCGGCCCAAAAAATTTAATTTTGTACTGAATGGATTTTTACCCTTGAAAATCGACTGGCGATTTTTTGGGTTGGTATAAAAAAATATTTACAATAGTTACAATTAGCTGAATGTATTAATTTGATATGGTAATAAAAATAATTCTTATAATCGAATTCCTTGAATGATTTTACTGATAAGAGATCCCACAGATTGTTTAATGAATATTTTTTTTTTCATAAAATGGATTTATATTTATATTGTAAATACAGAAAAGATATAGAATCGATCCTTTAGAAATCGTTTTTTTTTAAAAATCGATTCTTCTTGTTCTGATTCGAATCGAATCAAAAATCCCTACAAAATAGTTTATCCTGACGCCATTTTCCGTGCCCCGCTCTCCGCTTACTTTTGATTGCCCGCTGGCGATAAGCAAATATATATAGTATATAGAAGAAGTGGAAAGAAGACCAGCACTTTACGAGAAAATATTAAAAGAATATTCTGACATATAATAAATACTAGGCATGCCTTTTAAGTTCTGTCGTTTCCATATTTAACGGCAATTTTAAATTTGGAACAGTTCTATATTCGAATGTGTTTAAATTTTGAATCTGAAAACATTTTTAACACCCCAACTTTAAAGTGGAATAAATGTTATAATTAGTGGTTTGAGCGAAGGGAAAAGTGTACTAAACTATGTGGTGAATACTTTGAAAATATGCAGTAATTCATTAAAACTTTCTACAATCATTCGAAAACTTTTACGCCGTATGATTTCGCAAATAATGGCTGTCTCCTCCAAATGCATATCGTTTAAATGAACCATGGATTTACAAAAATGTTTCGTGACTGTCATTCCCCGTGTGCGCACTCAGATTTTGAGACGCGACGCGACATGACAAAAACTTTTTTGTCACAGTGACAAAAGTCACCCGTCAGCGCACTGCTTTAGTTTAAAATAAATACATTTTTCATTATAACTACATTTATTTTATTTAAATTTAGTCACTCTTCTAAGGAATATAAACAAAAAATGATACGATACTTACTATTCAAGATAGAAACCATCCCGTAAAGATAGCGGTCTATGAGACCACACGTGCTTAGTAGTGTAACGAAAATGAAACATCCATAGTTAAAGGTTAACACGACACCTTATACCATATCGACTGCTACCTTAAGAACGATAGGCAGGGTTTTTTCTATTAGGTGAAATTACACAGGATATACTACTACTACGCTACAAATATAATGTTCAAACACAATATTTAAGTACATCTCAGTACTAAAACGTTCAAACAATTCTTATCTTAAAAAATAATGTGTTCTTTGTTACATAAAATGATTATGATCTTGTAAACATAAGCATTCAAAGAATTGGCATTACAATAAATTAACGACATTCCTATTTAGTTTTACTTTAAAAGTAAATTTATACAGATCCTAAACTACAATTCATATCATAGCTTTACATTAATAAATCATCTGTATATCCAACAACGGTACATTAGATGTGAGCTGTAACACAAAGAATTACTTACCGCTGCGTCTCGAGGGTGAAGACTGAGCATATCTAAAATTATACATTTATATTCTCAGAACAAAAATTAATGAAGCACAAATTTTATTTTTTTATTTGCAATTATGGAAGTATTACTGGTCGTGACACAAAAGTAGGTTTAATTATATGTATGTTTTTGATAAATAGAAACAATCTAAGACTGGTCATAAAATACACACTAGAGTGCATAATATTCGTTTATAAATAATTGTTCACAGGTGGCTAGTTTAAAGCAATTAGGGATATCTTAAACCATTTTTATTGAACAGATAGTTCCTCATTAGACAGGTAATTACATCAAGAAGGTGGCGTCCAAAATAAGAAGGCTTTGATTGAGATAAGAACGCTCGCATTTAAGCGGTTTTAAAAGATTATGGTACTATTTTACAAGTTAAATAGAAACGGTTATTTTTACAGCACGTTTATTAAGATTTAACATTTTTAGCAACATTACTATACCTTTTTCTATGCCTTTACCAGTACAAGGTGTTCGATAGGTCACATTAGTGTAAATTCGTCTCGACATACATTTCAGTTCGGTTTACTCAAAGAAATAAATGACCTGAGCAGTACTGCTACTGATTTAAATTTAACATTTTCCCGTATATATTCCCGTATATATATTTTATTCAGCATAGCCATAGTAGAGCCCATGCTCTGCTATGGTTATGCTAAATAAAATATATACATTATCACAAGTATCATAGATGATTATGATCACGCAAGATAAATCCTCAATTGCTATCAATACAAAGAGTTGGTTTACTCGATAGCATGTGACTTATTCAGTGATGATTTGTTCTTACAAATCGAACTACGTTTTGTCTTCAGGGAACACCTGCATTAACTTCGCTCTGAATCTATCTTTGTCTTATTGAATAAATACTTGAATACATTTGCAGAAGTAATAGAATTGTTCTAGTTTCTTGATTCTGGTGTCGTTTAGTGTGATCTTCTTGTCTATTTGGATAGAGGAATTTATTTGATAGTACCCAGATATGCTAAATTCTAATTTATGATAACTACAGTTTATATGTAAACGAGGATCTAATTTTCTTTTGTTGGTATGTATGCTTATTTTAATAGCTATTTTCAAACTAGAACAATTCCTTCTCTTTCCTAACAAAGAAGAACAATTGTATAAACTTAAGCGTCTCCAAAATATCTAAATAAGATTCATATTCGGTTTACGTAAATGTAATCAACTCTCTGAGTATCGTGTTAAGTTCGTGAATCGTGTTCTCAGTGCAAGCCGTTAGACTCTGGAATAAACTGCCAAGACAATAAAATCTCTGCGAACATTTAAGAAAAATCTTACTAATTATTACTTGACCAAGTAGGAGCTGCAAAAGGAATACTGTCAGCCTATTGTATTACCAAATGTTGATCTCCACAAATGTCTCCACATATATAATTTCTTACTTTATAGTGGTGTGCAATAAAATTGTATAAATAAAAATGAATAAAAAAGTTATCGGTCACCTTGCTGCTTTATATCCACATTCGCGTTGAGGATGGTGACACTCACTCTTGAATTCTACTCATGCTTTACATCAGATTGAGTAGGGTTATTCTGATGTAAATTTTGGTTAATTTATATGAAAATAAAACGAATCCAAAAAAATATTATGAAACATAGTCTTTGCTTGCCAGATAATCCGCAACTTTGTAATTTACCTTACAAAAACATCCGACGCTGGTGTAGTACTGACTGTCGAGAGACAATGATCCGTACACCAAGACGCATCCCTTACAAATACGTGCGGACAAAGACAGTGCTCGGCTTTTTATAGAGACAAATCGCTGTGGTGGGGGTGAACACGATACGCTCGGTGTACGTTCCACTAGTGCCAACTTGGCACCGTTTTTCGAAGTGCGGGTACTTATACATCACGACTACCGTCACATTTATATAATGATTCATTTGTACTGTTATATACATACATCTTAATTTATAGCACTTGGTTATTAATCAATCAAATAATCGAATTATTATTTTGTACGAGTAACTTAAACAGCATTCGATTATTTTTCATTTTATTCTTAAATAAATACCACGTGTTTTTTAAATTTTAAAGCAAGACACTCGTAACCTCGTCTTTTGTTCTGAAATGCTACAATAAACCACGTTTATTGGCTACTGTGCAAACAACCAGTACTTACATTTAATAATAAATCGGGACCTCGTATTGCGTTTGTCGTACACCGTTACTGATGTAATAAACCTGAGAATTATGACATCTATTAACATCACACAAATGAAGAGTAACATTCATTTAGTACCTTTCAGTCGCTTAGACTAGGAGCATGACTGCACAATATATTTTTTATAGGGCAGAATATTATAACATCTGGTGGGTTGAAACTTAAAAGAATTAAGTATCTACTTGGGAATTCTGACACAGGTAATAAATCCAAAAACTAGACAAAGAATTAAATGAAGACCGCGCCTAAGTCCACGGAGTAATAGGAAGCCGACTGGCCTGATGGAGCGACAATTTGTGCAAGATGGCTGGGAAAATCAAGACGTGATTGGATAAAAATCGACTTAAGTGGCGTGCAAAAAGAGACTTCTAGGTCCAGCAGTGAACTGCTGAATAGGCTTATGTTATTAGTAGGTATAAAATTTGTAGGTATAATATAAAGACTAATAAACAAATTAATTTAGGAATTAATAACCTATAAAAAACTCTTTTACACTTACTGACCCACACAACTTCAACTTCGTCTCCTTTCAAACATGCTCATTTTCTGTTTGTTTAAGTCAAATGTAAAATCTTATCTTAAGCATGCCAGCAAAACACATTTAATAACCCTTTCTTAGCAGTCTAGTAAAGAAGTGAAAATGAGTTAAAGTAGTTTCAGAGTTCATTGAGCAACAACGTGACACGAGAATCATAATATATAACAGATTATATCCAGTAATTATTCTAGTCTTACCTATCCCATTTAATAACACTACGTTTAACTCCTTAAAATTAGTTTAATTTAATTCAAATTATGACAACTGCAAACTCTTCGACTAGTGATTTTTACACACTACGGTGTACACGGCACTCACGTAGGCAGGTATTTGTCATTGTTACTGAACCGTATTTATCATTACGAGGAAATCATACAGTTATGTTTCTAAGTTACCCAAACACTAGATTATTATCACGTCAATGTTGTTTGGTAGAAATTCAATGTCTTGTAATTTTATAATTTCCAATTATTACTGTAATAAAATACTCTACCGTTTAGCGTCCCGAAATGTGTTTAGTCATACTAATTAATACGTATTGGTGAAATCCGCAAAAATTAATAAACAAATTTTGAAGAAATTTTTCTTTTTTTTTAATTCAAACTTGCTAACGAAATTAGTATTTATCATTAATACACACCATCATCAACAACTCATAACATCCCACTGCTGGGCTCGGGTATCCTCCCAGGAAAAGGTCAAGGCAATACGTATACATCAATACGCACGCGTTATACGTTTTATATAATATACATTGTGACTTAATTTATACCTAATTATATTCAGAGTAGATCAAAGATTAGATCAGATTAAAATTATTTCAGACGCTGGTCAAATGCAAATATCATTATAAACATAATCAAAACAAACGAATGTTCAATTTAAATGTAGCTTTGAAAATATCACTAATTCAACGCATTCATACGTAAACCTAACGATAAATAAAAAGAATTCACAATTTTCATCTCACAGCTGAATTAATGTGTCTCGTACAACGTGAAAATTATTCAAGTTTCTCTTTGAAATGGTGTAAAACTCATAGCTAGCAATCAGTGTGGATTGAGATTCGATTCTAAAGGAAAATAAATTGGTGAGTCAGTCACTGAGTCGGCTAAATTACAGCCTTTCGACGGCGCAGTATGAGTGTGCGTTCGCAGAGCACTACTCGGTTATCCTATTAGCATTAATACGCAGTGACTTAAACCGTACGATTCTAAACATTTTTGTGATATCGGAATAGAAATTATAGGTAAATGTAGGTTTTTAAATATTCTATTTTCTAGTTTTACTACCCTAAAAGTAATATATAAATTTAAAATAACAATAAATCTATTTCACTGCCCATGAACATAACGCAAGCGCAAACAGTAGGTAGAGTTTTAGAATAAAAAGGTTGTTATACGACTATAACTGAGTCAATTACGATTAAGGGTATGATTTGAGTGTTTTCCTATTATGTGAAATAATTAAGTAGTTATAGTTATTTATATGTATGCACATAGGTTGCTATGTTTCAATAGGTATCTAAAATGTTATGTACCTATGTATTTTGTATTTATATATGTAGGTATGCACATTTATCTATCTCTGATTACAAGTGTCTCGTATATTCATTAGCTAATCAGAATCCTAGATAAGTTATTGCACCGTCAACTACTGTCTCAAACAATTTGATCCACCCAAAGGTTGCATAGAAGAATTTGATCCGCCCTTTGTACATTACCTGTATATTTGTCATTTCATGTACTTGTAATTGTGTAATAATGTGAACAAAAAAGAGTTTTCTATATGTCAATCTATATATTACATTTTTTCACAGAATAATAAAACAAGTTCATTCAGTTAGACATAATATAATACTATATTTGAAAAACTAAATCGCACATTATCAACACAAGAAACTTACTTCTTGAAAAAAAAGAAGTACTAAGTCTTGAAACCGCCTAAAACATGACTAGCTACTTACCTGAAATAGGAGTAAAACCAATTTACAATAACTTGTAAAATTACTTTACACAAATCAACTCATTATCAGCTAATATGACATATTATATGGTCAGGTCAAGACGGGAACAGTGGCTTGGCGGGAACGATGGCTCACCTAAGCTATTTGCCAAACCGAAAGGGATAATAAAATTTATGTTTAACTGCTCACGCGTCGGAAGCATTTGCCAAGTGAACGTGTTGTTCGCACTAGTCAGCTGGCAGTGCATCAATGCAAATGTTTTATGGCGTCTTTTAATGTGTGCAAAAGAAAAAAATAAACTAAATTTTATGGATTATTACTCAAAAAAAGGTCTCTGAATCACGAAGGTTAAGGCCTTAACTCTCACTCTCTCTCTTGAAATAAAATGTGGATTCTCTGTCAATGACTTCATGAACTTATAACTTAAAAAAAAATGATCCACCGCACTGTTCCCGCCTAGAACCTAATCTGTATTTATTTTTTATATTATAGGGCGCAAACGAGCAGGTGGATCACTTGAATGTATCAGTAATAACAATGATGAGATGAGATGATGAGATGAGTAAAAACATGTAGGGGTCCCTACATGTTTTCTCTTAAGATTCGCTTCAATATACACATACCAGGAACTACTTTTACACCTTCTTGTTTTAAAGCTTTAGTAGCTTTAATAAGGGACTTCTTGATCTCCGGGTAGCCTTCTAACAAATCTTCCCAGTTACTGAGCCTCAAGTATACAAGATCGACCACCTGTAATTAGTATAGGTACCACTGATTACGCAGATTCGTACAAGACCCTTTTACGCAAACGTTGTCACACACAAAAAAGGGGCCATCCATAAATTACGTCACACCTTAGGGGGGAGGGAGGGGGTCGACGAAGTGTGACATTGTGTGACAAGGGGGTGGGAGGGAACCTAAATAATGTGACGTCACATTTTAAAATCTATTGTAGTCTAAGTCTTAAAACACGAACTTTAAACTATTATTTTACGAAAACCTAAAAAACATATACAACTATATCTGTGTAAATATAAGATACCAATTGTTTTGGTGACCACTCGCTCTACTAGTATTACGCGCCGACCACTTAAGCACCCTATGATTGCGCCTAGCGGACCTAGCGGTGATTTGTTTCTTTGTTTCTATTTCATTTGACCACTGTCTTTCGCGGATGAAACAACGTCGTTCTTAGTTCTACTGTTTTGTGATTAAATCACCTTTTTCTTCTGTCGAATAGTCCATCCAAAGGTTGCCTGGAAGAGGTTGCTTTTAGCAATAAGGCCGCCCATTGTAAATATCTTACAGAAACTTTCAACTGCAAAAACTGTATTTGGTGTACAATAAAGTATCACTACATAGTATAAAACAAAGTCGCTTTCTCTGTCCCCATGTACGCTTAAATCTTTAAAACTACGCAACGGATTTTGATGCCGTTTTCTTTAATAGATAGAGTGATTCAAGAGGAAGGTTTTTATGTATAATACATGCATAATATAGTAGATAATAATTTTAGAGGTTTATAAGCTGTGTTTTTTACACTTACATTGCAAACGCTGGCTGTACCCTACGAGATAGATGAAAATAATGTACTACAGTATTGTACATCTTAAAAAGGTCTACAAAAAAGTCCGCGATGGTATATGTCTATCTCTTAGGGATAACCCACAATAAGCATTTTTTTATTTTTACGAGAAATAATACCTTTTTTACGAAGCGATTACACAGTATTAATCCTTATCCAATTAAGTACCTTAAGTACATTGTGTATTTACTATAGATTAATAGGGCCCTTTACAGTATGTAATTTAAATTTTTACTTTTGAAGATATTACAGATTTAAAATGCAGGAACAAAGCGATTTTGGCGGTACCGGCCGGGGCCCGTTAGTTGACGCTGCTGTCGATTTGTCACTATCAGCTAATAACTAAACACTATATTTTATTATGATTTAATATTCGAATTTTATTTGAAGATATTTTATATATTTACACTTTTTTTTACGCGGGGAATGCTTTTCACACCATACCCTTCTTGGGGACATCGAAGGGTGTGTGTGGGACTCCCAGGCAACCTATACCGACTAATCTCTGAGTCACGTTGAGAACTGGATATTAATAACAATAAAACTTGGATTCGTTTTTTTATTTTGTTAATTTCTATAATTAATATAATCGTGTTCAGGGTTCCGTAGTTCTTGACTCGGAACCCTTATTCTTCTTCTTCTTCTTTGTCATTCCCTCAATGCTGAGGATCGCGACCACAAGTAACAAGCTTCCACTTCGTTCGGTTATACGCAGAACCCTTATACATTCGTCAAATCCTTCCGTCCGTCCTAGACCTACCGCCCAAACGGTTGGTGTGTCTATAAAATGCTACAATAAACATTTTTAAAAAAAAAAATTGGGGGTACGTCCCCTATTCGTAAAGTGGTTATGTTTTCATTTTCTCGAGGCTACTAATCGTGTGGCCTCTAAAAGCTAAACAGATGGCTCGAAAAATCTGAAAAAATTCATGATAGTAGTCCATATATCAAATTAAAACTTAAAGGAAAGCTATTGCGGTTTTGATATATTTTTGTCAGGAGTTGTACAGGTCTAACTTGTAAAATGCACTGTCTTGGAAAACTTCCTACAAAAATTAAGAAATAATATGTAAACATAACAATTATCTATTGGACACGATTATAAATATACCTATCATTATTGGTGACCACAGAACCGAATTCTATGCGCAACCTGACACGCACTGAAAAATTTTTGATTTATAATTTTTTTTTAAATATATAATAATCAATTTTTGTTTTATTAATTGTTTGATTTGATGTTAATTTTATTAAAAAATAATTTTAATGGAAATAAAACTGATTTCGGAATCTGTTTTCATTCAATGATTTCTAAATGTAAATTTGCAAATTATGTGACGTCACACTAGGGACGGGGGGGAGTCTTACAAATGTGACCAGCTGTGACAAGGGGGGGGGGGGGGAGGGGCAAAAAAATCATGAAATTCGTTTGACGTAATTTATGGATGACCCCAAATTAATGACGTCATATTTAAGAAGCCTATTCACACGCTCAGAAAAGGCTTAGTTTTAATTGTTGAATAAGTTCTTGAGTTAATCTTTTGGCGGTGCTTTACACCTTTGGCTCGAAGAGCACGCAAGTCGTCGGTTCCGGTTGTCACCCACATCTATCGCAAATGTTATTGGGAAGTCAGTGCCCTTCAATATACTGATAAAACGTTCAGTCTTCGCATTCGCCATTAGGGTTGCGATGCCATCACTCCGATAAAAACTGATATTTAGGTGAAACCGACCCCAAATAATCTTAGGAACAATAAAAGCTTGAGATAATGCTGAAATACAGGTAGTGGAAGACATCAGCGTAGGGTAGTATATTGTTATTAGTAATATTTTAAAGTAACTTATTTTTTTCTGTATTACGATACAACCATCTTACCGTGCGAGTGTAATAAGAGAACTGAAAAGCACTGGTCGAAAATAATCCCGGTATGCTACCAAAGTAGCCATTAGAATAAATTAAAGACACAAATGTTTCTTCACCTCTGTAAAAAGAAATCTTCCTTTACATTCTCATTTTCTATAAAATATCTCAATATTATTACATTCAAAAGTTTTTCATTCAATGCTTCATTGAATGCTTAATAAAAGTATATACGGTACTGACTGAAATACATTTTTTGAATTTATCGTCAGCCTATTTCTTCCGGGTAATCTCTGTAACGGCTAAAGCGATTTTGACGGAACTTTCACTGGCAGAAAATCGATGACCTATGGAGTAACTTAGGCTAATTTTTTAGACTCTCTTCGCTAAATCGCGAGTAACACCGGGGGTGTTACTCGCGATTTACAACAATAACACTACGGGATACTTTCACTGACACCAGTACCTCCCTAAAATCTTTTAATAGTGTTATTGGTATATCCTTGACTCATAATTACTGTTCAGGTTAAATTGATGATTTCGTAACAAGGTATCTGCTTAAGCTTGTACCACCCCAAATACCTAGTTTTATAGTATTTCCAATAATACCTTCTTTCTTCACAGCTACCTAATTTTCATTTTCTAGGAAAACTCAGTGTATATCGCTCTGCACTGCCTCCATTGTAGTAACTAATTAAGTTTCATTTCGATGAATAGATACTTACTCGGCTGAAGTACACCATTTCTCAACCTCTCCTTCGTGTATAAAATATGTGACATTGAAGACGTCACCTTGTTTCACAATATATTTACCTAGAAAAGTCATAAGATCAATACACGATCATAATGTTGTCGGTCGCAACTCAATTTCTCCGGTTCAGTAGCTAGTGAAATGTCCCGAGTTGGATATACAACTGTCATCGCAGCTATCGCTTCGCATAATTATACGTTTCGATTAAAGTTATTCTACAGCCGCACAAAAACCTGTTACAAAGCTGTCATTGCTTTTCATTGAGTTCTCAGAGCTTAAAGCACTAGAATTATTGCCTGAGTACCCACTTTATAGGGAGGAGGAGGGCTAAACACAAAATTTTTAACTTGCAGTTTTCCACGGACAGTGACAGTCATATACACTATGTTACCCGGACCCCTTCAATCTTAGGTGCAGAGTGACATATCGTATGGTTTTAGTCAGTCCGGTTCCGACATACCACTTCACCTCAAACTCTGGTACGACAACGGCCTGTGGGATATCTTCAGCACGTTAAAAAAGTCATTTAAAATATTTTCTTCCTAAATTTTTTTTCCGGGAATCCCCACGTATACCACCAGTTGGTGACTACGTCGGACTCGAACTGACCAAAATCGTACACCATCTTGGGTACTTTTAGCCCTGGAAGTCCCTAGAACTCATTTTTTCCCTTGTCAAAAGTTCGAAAGACAAACAAGTCCATAAAAATACTAACCCGGATATATAACAGTTCTCTCTAGCCTGGCGGCGAGTTGCCTTTTAAAGTAATCGGGCAAATCACGAAACGTGGATGGCCTGTTTAAATGATGAATATAGAGAGAGACGAAGAGGTCCTCTCGCAGACATTTCGGTCCTTGTAAAGCTAATTCTGGAAGCCAGTTTCCTACGTACAAACAATTTTAATTTAAGTAATGTTTATTTCAAATGTACCTACGCTATCCTGCAATTTTTCTCAAACTTTCGTTTCTCATCTATTGGGTCCCCTTACCTATCCTGTTAACTAAAACTCTCAGGTTGAAGATATTAGCTTTGAGTCATTGCATTTTTTCAAATGTAATAGTTTTAAGCTCAGTTGCCAATGAACGACATTTTACTAATTCAAAGGTAAACTTACTTGCTGACTTTTGAAATATAGAATACTGAAATCTACTATAATATAGTCTCTCCCCAATAACCACCATCCACAAATGAATTTACTTTCTGCATTCATGTTGAAAACAACATAATGAAACAACATTTCAACATTTCGTTGCACCTTTTTTTCATCAGGGTTAAAAATATTTTTAGATTTCCTTCTCCTTGAGGATATTGGAGCCAAGACTATGTGCTGAATATCTATTTACCTCTATATTTACTCCACAGTTGCTCCGCATATTTTCGTACGAATTTAATAAGGGACGCACATAATCCGCTGTCTTTTAAGAAAGTAATCAAATTCATCACGTAGTAATCGAATTGGTAAAAGCTACGGAACTTGGTGTATACAGTACTAATAATAAAAGCCAATATCCATAAATCAAGGAGATAAAGTGCGTAGGTTACAAAAATCTTGTAGTACACCTGTTCTATAGTAAGGGCAATTACCTGCATAAAGAGATAATAGGAAGTTAGAAATACATATGTGTAGTGAATAAATAAATTCATTTAAGCTGGTCCTCATTTCTGGCATTCATGGTTTAAGTTATTAAGAAATGATAATAGTGAATAGAAAATAGATAATAATGAACAGATCGGCTGTCTCACAACAAAAATACAATTAAAAGAAATACACCTACGCTATCTAGGTACAAACATATAGGCATAGCATAAAATTACTTACGGCATCCATACTTGTATGAGTAAGTATAATTATAATGAAAGTCATTGCAATGACATAATCGTTGAGCCAAAACACTGGAACTACTAAAGCTGGCAGCCATTTGTCTCCGGCCTGAATTATTTTTTTTGTAGGTCGAGCGCAACCTACAAATGAAGCAAGAAGAATTACTGTAACTAAGCAAACATATACATAAAAAAATCTTTAAGCTTCCTTTCAAAAAGTTTAAAAACGTTTGTGAAGTTGAGCCGACCTCGTAATATTATATGGCTAAACAGACATAAAATATTCCTAGAAGCTTTGACATGACTCAACATTACGAGGCGTGCCTAAAACACAACTAGAACCTTATAGTACTTTTTATTGCTTTTCAAAGTAATAACCACGTAGCTTACTACACTTTTCGCTCAAACCAGTTATTATAACATTTATTCCACTCTAAAGTGGGGGTGTTCAAAATGGCTGACTTGAAAGCGTCGACTGGTTCCAGTGGTCAAAGTTTCTAGTCCGGTGAAGCACCGGACATTTAAACATTACCAAGAAGACTCTTCTTCATTTTAGGAAATGTAAAGAAATCGTTAAGGCTTAAGTCAAGACTGGAGAATGGTCGTGAATTTCTATTTTTTCCTGCTTCAAACACTCAACCGTTTGACGAGCGCTGTGTGAGCTTGCGTTGTCGTGGTGCAGGATGATGCGTCGCTTCGAATTAGATTTTCGAAGTTCGGCGATGACTTGTGGTAAACAAATATTTGTATACCACTTTGCGTTAACCGTTCTACGATCTTTAAAAAAAGTGCAATAGTCGCAACATGACCGATTTTTCCAACGAACGTGGCCACCATCTTCTTTGAAGTGCTTCGAGAACGAACAACTTTAGTCGGCTTTGGCTCGTCTTGCAAGACTAAGATTGTAGATTGTTGTTTGGAATCAGGATCATAAGCATATATCCAAGATTTGTCACCACTCATGATGTCGAAGACGTGATTTGACTCTCCTCGGTTAACCTTTGCGCTTTAAAAAAATCTTGTTTCATACTTTTTCAGCGTCGATTTTTGTTGTAGTTGGTTTTAGTTTTTACTTTATATTAATTAAAACGTTTTGGTTATATATAGTATTTTTTTTTGTAATGTATACAAACCGACCATCATAAATTGTCTGAACAGACAAGCATGAGACAAGCATACCATAGAAATATTACAATTATCGTCATATAGCAAATGCTAATAATATGTAATATACAGGGTGAATTTTTGAGACGGGACAGTAAGAGTAGGTACCTTAACCGTTATAGTTACAGGAAAACGCTTTTATGAGACTATCCATTATTTTTTAAGATATTCTGAACTGCATTTACAGATTTTGGAAAAAATGTACAGCCAGCAAGAAAATTGGCATTTTAAACAAAAACTTTTTTGATGCCAATCGATCCTGGCTCTTATAAGGGTCAAAAGTCTATACAGGTTTGAGGTTCGACTGAGGTTTGAGTACTAGAAATGTTAGAAATCGGAAAAAAACTTTTCCCATACATTTGTACGGAAATAAATAATTTTAAAATGTATTTTAGACACACAAACATAACTTACATTTAGATGATCTACGAAATAAATTGGTCAAAAAGACCACCGTTTTAACGAATACATAAGTACACTCGTTTTTGTACTGAGCTAGTAGCAGCCGATAATATTCTTGGATAAGTATCATTTAAAATCCTTGTTAATGCGTCTGTCAGGGACCCAACATACGCTGGAAAACTGCCCTGCGTAGGAGACCGAGCGTCGAGTGCCGGTCGGACAGATCGGACGAAACTTGTCATCGTCAGCATTGATCGCGGCAATGCTGGCGAGTGGCGAGGGATGGGAAGCCGCGGTCTACTTCTGTGAGAATATTATGCTCCAGAAGGAGTCCGCAGTGCGGGATCGGGAAAGGGCCGATCCCACTCGAAGGAGGCCGCGTAGGGCACGCGGTAGAGGTGCTTTCCGCACCGAGGTATGGTGCGGAAAGCATTCCCCGAGTAAAAAAAAAAAGGTTCAGTGACATGTCATTAGCCGTAGGTTCACGACTATTATCTTAAGTTAATAGTGACGTGTGTTTATGAGATTAAAAAATTTGGTTGTTTTTCTTAAGTAATTGACAATTATTAATTTGTTACAAAAAAAAAACCAGGTCCTTGATTTTAATCAAACCTTACCTCCTTCTCTGTCATCAGGATGAGCCCACTCGCTGAAGTCAAGTGATAGATTAAGTTTCTCAAAATCCGGAACATCGAAAGGAAATTTGTATTCGGCTAAAAATAAAATTTAAAATCCATACTAGTTATATAATATCGAAAGTAACTCTGTCTGTATGTCTGCTGAAGTGTCGCAGTTAAACCGCCGCATCGATAACAATAAAGTTTGGCATAGATATACTTTGATTCCAAAGACATTGGCCACTTTTTATCACAATAATCGGAATTACATGGGCAGAGCCATAGGCGAAAGACAGTTGAAATGTAGTTTCTTTACGCAACAAATATAAGCGATTTGAAATATATTTGATAAATCAAGCAAGCGGATTTGTTAACTTAAAAATAATCTACAAATATATATTAGATTTCTAAATATCACACATTTCCTTCTTTTTTTTAAAAAAGAAAGTAAAACTCTCGCATTGCGAATACAATTTCTGTGTCGCGAGTAATTTTACAAACATACAGTATACGGACACAAAGAACATCAAGACTCAGAACAACAATTAGTGAATCACACAAAGTGTTGTCCCACGTGGGATTTGAACCCGCTAAAGCCACTAGGCTAACCGTCACAGCAACAGGCTTAAATGGTCCAATGCTGGGCATCGGCTTATCCTTAGAAATAAATTGTGGCCCATACTAGGCTGACCAGGCGGGTTGGGTATATGCCTATTTCCTATGTCACGAGAACTTCTTCTACTCGTATTTGTGATAAAGGGAATGGATGAGTTAACTTACCGGAACAAGCAACGTAAATCCATCCACATGAAAATATATGAAGTAGGAGTAATAAACCCGCGGTTTTTAGAGCTCTTGGGGCCAACTTAGTCTGAAAAACAACGTATATTTATGTTTTCGAACATTTTATGTTTATTTGAATACTGCCAGATTTTTATCAAAGTATATACAAACACGAAATTCAGTCCGTTATAAATGAAGTCTTTAGGACCTTCTAAAAGAAAGTGAAACTGACCGAGCTTCATCATCATCATCATCATCAGCCCATCGCAGTCCACTGCTGGACATAGGCCTCTCCAATCGCACGCCACTCAGTTCGATCCTCGGCGACTCGCATCCAGCTCCTGCCAGCCGTCTTGCGCAAATCATCACTCCACCTGGCCTGTGGACGTCCTACACTACGTTTGCCGAGACGCGGTCTCCACTTGACCGAGCTTCGCTTGGTTACTACTATTTACTGTTTAACAACACCATCTATACTCTCAATTAGCTGTAGTGTTCGAGTACCTCCCATCAACCAACCAAGTGTTACTGAAAAAGTGGTATAGATGTCGCAATCCATGCTTAGAGTAATGTAAAAGAAGAACGCAAGAAACAAAATTTTTATCGACACAATGAAGTTGTCAGTATGGAGATCCGCAAATTGTTGTCACAAATCTTAGTATTCATTGTATCTATGTTTGTTCCTAATACAGCTTCAGTTGTCTTTTTTTGGGCCCTATGTGAGATTTGAACCCACAATACTTGTTGCCATAGAAAACGACATAGCGACCGCTCCAACCGTCAGTCGTGCAGTCGAATCTTTCATGTTAAGATCTAATATATTTTAGATCTAAATAAGTTTTTCATCTTTCAGTGGTGAATAGTTTCAATTATCAGAAGCTACCTTAAATCCTTGGCAGAAATGATACTCGAAGTCAATAAACCATTTTAGTCTCAACAACTTCGCTAATTGAAATCGACGATCGTAGTTGATTATATTCAGTAAAGGAATCACAAGTGACAAGGTATCTACGTAAAATTCCCACTTTTTAAGAATGCCAAAACCGATAATACGCCTCACGCATTTATTGTTTTCAACGATGAGGTTCGCCTGGAAGCAATGGTTTTTGTTAATTGTAATTGGTTCTACATTTTTACGCCTCATTTTCTAATCGACAACATAATAACGTACACGTAAATAAAATTGAAGTCTGTTGGTAATTTAAAATTTCCAGCTATCACTAAATTCATTTGAAAGTACGAGTATTCAGTACACTTTTTTTATCTTGTATATGGAATTTTGATAAGAGCTTTCATTTAAAAGGAACAGTAATTATCTAGGTAAATAGCCCGATACAAACAGAATTAAAGTTGAGCAAGTACAAAAATTAAAATAATATTTGTGAATATATGAATTTGTGTTGTATTTTATAAAAAGTTTCAATACTTACCGAATAAAACTCACATACGACATTAGCTATGTGTAAAAAATCCAGAAGTGTTAGTACGACGTAAAACCCGTGGAGGCAGCCCTGGGGCAAGGCGGTCCACGGCAGTATCACCACAATGAAGGCCGTGATACAAGGGCCAACAAACCACGTCAAATATAACCACCATGCGTACCAGGTGCGATGGTGAGCCGTTATTGGATTAGGCATCCACTGTCAAACATATATAAGTATGATGAAATCAAATCCAAACATCTAAACATCCTTTGTCTCACTTTGCAGCTTTTAAAACAATTGAACCGATTTCAATGGAATATTCACCGTTTGCCAAGACTTTGTTTAACTAGGTAGTGGTTAGAATAAGACGATATGTGTCATTTTAAGGTTGGTCTTCTGTATGAGGGTAGTAGTACCCCGGTCCCGACGGCTAATGAACATAAATTCATACACAGATCTCCTACCAAAAAGCTCTGGCTTATACACTGGATTACCATGGGATGCCATGGTAAGTAGTAGTATGGTAAGCAGCCCTCACAGGGATGGAGGGATACCATGCCTGTATGGGCTGCTAGTATTTTTTTATTTAACGCCTGCCAAGGTGACCCTATTTTGCCTGATTGAAAGCATGATTAGCATCAAAAAATGGGGGCCATCACACTCACTGTGAATGCAGGCAGTATGGCAGTATGGTTGTTTTGAATTCAAAAAAGAATTCTAAAGATTACGACAAAATTTGTTGTTATCCAATGTTACAACAGTAATTTGTAATTAAATTCTAATAGTATGACCTATGCAATATCGTAAAGTCATTAATAAGGATTATGATATCGAGCTGTTATGATATTACATTTTTAGGTACATGAGCAAAATGTAGTCTTAAACTAAATAAAATTCTTACTGGAAGATGAATAGCTTTCTTCGATCGAAGAAGGTACTCTATACTGTCGTATGGATTTTCCACGAACCATGTCCTGGTCGCCAAGAAATCAGTTTTCGATTGAACGTTCCTGCTGATGGTCTTTCTCACCTTTAAAGAAAATCATATAAAACATTGCTCTGCATTACCAAATACGACTATGACACACGGATATCTCGAGGTATGAAGAAATCCAAACTAATGTTATAAATTTGAAAGTTACTTTGTCTGTATGTTTGTTACAAAGATAAGATAAGATTGTTTATTCTATATTTCAAATTAGGCATGAACATATTATTATTTTGCTTCTTCTAAAATTACATAGACTACTTTTTACCGCGATAATCAATCATTTATTTGCCAGAATGTAGGTTTACAGAGTATGGTCTTAAAAGATGTACTAGTCCTATTTACATCCCACTAGTAATAATTGTTATGCAAATATTTAGTGTATTACACTTTAAATAAAATTAATTAAATATTAATAAATTATTCAAAAGTCGCATCCAAGTCTCAAAAATAAATAAGATATGTCAAAAATACACGCGGGTGGAGTGGTCTAGTACTAGTGAAAGCTGGTACTTCATATCTAATTACTCGCATATAGAGGTTTAAAACAAATTTAGAACGCATAGTACCTCATCGGTTATAATTTCCTGAAAGTTTTTGATAGGCAGTTGAAGCACATCTGCATGGGTGTAAGCTTCAGCAGAAATTTTCACTGGTCGTAGTCTTGTACCAACTAGCTGACCAAATATATCTCCCTAAAACAATTCATATTCAGTTAGATTAGTTTCCCGTCTTATCAACTATTCCTCTCAAACTGAACTCCTATAAATTTCCATATTTCTCAACCAAGTAATATGCTCCTCCTGTCTTACTATCTTTTTAAAAGATGTAAACGTAATTTTACATGCATTATGAAGCTAAATAGTTTCTTAATGTAGATAGTTCAGTTACCGAGGAAGACTTTAGGGTATAAATCATACGCTACAACTGAATACAAGGAGAGTACCCAAAATATTTTATCAAAAACGGGTAAAACATATTATATAAATAATTTCATAGGTAAAGACCTATTATTATATTATAAAAATAAATATTGTTCATTATACAATCATGTATTCAATACCTTAGTAAGTGTTATGATTTTCTTTCCATTCTTCTTTAAGACAACTCTGCCGCGGTGTACCACAAATAAGTCTGCAACTAAATCCATTTCTCTCATAATCTCATGTCCAGGTAGAAAATAGTTAATAGTGCTTATTCTTGCCAGTTTTTTTTGCATACTTTCTCCACCATTAAGTAATGTGTCCAATACAAAGTATGTCCTATATGTATAAATACAACACATATATAAAAAAACGCTTAACAATTAACGGTAATTGCCTTTTTAGAAAAAAAATAGAATCAGTTGAATAGTTTAGGTACTACGGTGGAACATACAAAGATACTTAAAGTGCCGAAAGTAACTTTTTTTGGTTTCGCCGTTGTAGAGTTAGAGACTGATTTCAGATGTTTTACGCACAGAGAGAAGGAACGGATCCACTGCATAGTATACTCATATACTCAAAAATTGTACTATGCACAACAATTACACTATAACTGTTTGTATACAGTAAGTAATACACTCGTATCGAGTAACAATGTTCTATAAGAGTATTTGATAACTAGTATGGATGCGGAATTATCATCTACCTACATAGTCTACCGTGATATGTTGACACTAATAAACCATATCTGCAGATGTAAGTTTGACTTATTGCGCTGAGCCAACTGCGGATTTATTGAATAATAATACAATAGTAACAGAAATATAATGTTACAGTTGAAACTGGTACCTAAGTTCAATTAAGTACTTTTCTAAATTGCTTTCATAATCACCACTTCACGTACGTTTTAAAACAGCCGTAAGTCAAATCCTGTCCAAAAACCAATCCGATGCGCTTGTTCAACATTTTCTGAATATTTATACCTTTGGTCCTGTAAAAGAATTTATTCAAAAAATATAAGCAATCTGATTGAAATATGTGTCATTAGATAAATGATTTTTTTTTAAAAAAGGTTACTAAAATCACAGACTAAACTTTATTTTATTTTGTCATTTCTCGTGCTTGAATAGTGTAAAAATACGTTAAAAGAGCAACCTATGATGTTTTATCAAATAAACTCCTAACAGAAGTAATAGTTATCCTTGAGTTACTATTGTTCAAAATGTCTATAAATAGATTACCTCATCCAGCAATATCGAAAATGTGCTATAGCTTTATCAATCACATCTTGTTCAACGCGTTCATTTCTTAAAAATGTATCCAAGCTATCCACTCCGTATTGAAAGAGCGTATTCTCCCGACAAGCCAATACCAAAACCGATAGTGTGTAACATGTCACAAACCTTGATCAATAAAAATAATATTTTTATAGCTGGACTTCATTGTCACCTCATTCATTAAAATCAGGTTAGTAGTGTAGACGCCACAGTGGAACATACAAAATGTAGGTACTTACGACTGTCAAAATTATTACCTTTCCTTTTGAAAAAAAACCAAACTAATATTCTTCTTTGTAAAACTATCTCCTACAATAAAGTGATATCTACGTGACGATGTTCTAACCAATAACTTATACAAGAGCAAAGCCAGACTTGAACGAGTACAATATCAATGATATGACATTATCGGATGCCTTGAGCGTCTCAGAAGGTCACGTTAAGCTGTCGGTCCCGGTTATTATCACAGGATAATACTCGTGAAACTTAGTTGGAGGCCTTCAGGCGGCTTAAAAAGATCCAACGGTAAGATTACGTAGCTACAATGTTGCATTATAGTGTCAACTTATCGCCGTCCACCGCTGAACGAAGTGTTGTTATGGGTTATATGGCGAAGCCACAGTATATTAGTAGTTTAGATCTTTACACGGTTACGTGCTTCAATAATTGTTTTACACAAGTTAACGTACGTGCCGTCAAACAATAGTAATATTGTAAATTATTAATTAAGGAAGAACAAATAACATATTGTCAATTTAGCAATTAAGTAAATAATACTTCCTAGTAGCGCCCCACCTAAACCTGTCCATATTACATTGTATATAAGCTTTAGTTTAAGTTAAATTAGATGGAGTCAATACGGAGTCTTACAGAGATAATGTAGTCATTAATAAATATTAAGATCAACGTGTCGTCTAATTGGCTCCCTGGGTAAACACGCAATAATTGGTGACCCCGACGTGATCTATTGGTTTCTAGTGCTGATATAATACCGGGACGACCGGAACCCTATATGGTGTTCAGCAGTGAATCTAGAGAACAATAGCATTACGAAATTATCACATCCCAAAAATGGCTCCAACAACAACTCCTTCAAGAGGCGACACGGGTGCCCACCCAGCGAAAACAAGTACTCCACCATCAAGGAACGTCTAATAAACTGCTACGAAGAGAGCGAACACCGACGTTTCCACAGACTACTATCAGAAATGGATCTTGGAAACCAGAAGCTTTCCCAGCTCTTGGGAAAAATGAAGGAAGCTGGATGTGGAAAAATAAACGACGACACTATCGCCTGCTGTGGCTAAGGCAACTCCCCGCTTCACTAACAGCGATATTATCAGTCACAAACAATATGTCGTTAGACAGCTAGAGCGAGTTAGCCGATAAAATATACGAGAACTTGACCTACAACAAGAGAAATACTCAAGAGACAGCGGTTGACATTAACCTAGTTACAAACATATCGTCACAGCTTGAAGCCATGCGAATAGAAATAAATGCAGTACGCAGCATACGCGAGAATCAACCTAGGCAACGCAGCAAATACCAAACACGACATACGCCACATTCACGGTCAAGGTCGCGCCACAGAAACTCACCTAAAGGATTATGTTATTTCGATAATCGGTTCAAGCAGGATGCATACAAATGCAATAAGCCTTGTTCTTGGAATATAATTAAAAATAACAGGCTATCGGAAAACTAAAATTAGCACATAATACGACGGGCCTCTGTGCTATCCACCCAGCAAACCGTCTAACTATATCTGACTCAAACAGTGGTTATAGATTTTTAGTCGACACGGGTGCTAACATTTCAGTCATAAATAGCACAAATAAAGAGAGCCAAGCATGCGAATACCAATTATTCGCCGCGAACGGGACCCCTATAAATACATACGGGGAACGCGCTTTAACGCTTAACCTAGGACTGCGCCGAAGCTTTAAATGGACATTTACCATTACCGATGCCAAGATGCCAATCCTGGGAGCTGATTTTTTGGATCATTATCAATTATTAGTGGATACACGGAAAAAAACTGATCGATAAAAAAAAAACAGGTCTGGAAACGCCTGCCAAAATAGTGAGAACAAAAATTGCATCAGTGCGATCTTTAAACGCTTCTCTACAGGAACCAATAAAGGGATTATAAGAGAAATATGAAGATATTAAAAAGGCCTCCACAGGGACACCACACGCAGGACGCGACGGCTCCAGCCCCTGCGGCCTCATCAGCGGCTAGGCACAGCACACTGCACACACGGTCCACGTAAGAATAGCAACTCTCTCCCGTCAACGCAGCAGCCAGCCACTACGCAGCAACCGCCCCGACTCACTGGGGACTTCACCGCAGCACCACGCATCGCACGCCCGACTCACTGGGATCAGCGGACTACAGTTCCGACTCACTGGGACTAGCGGCATACAGTCCCGACTCACTGGGACTAGCGGCACTCAGTTCTGACTCACTGGAACTGCTCACTCCTGGCACTGGCAAGCTCCGCAACAGAGCACAGACAGCCGACTTCCACACACAGCGCAAGCGAAAAACATACAAGAGCGCCAGCTACCGCGCGCCATCTAAAAGCGCCTACATAAAAACGGCATAACAATAAATGCAAACAAATACGAATTCGCCAAGTCGGAGATTGATTTCCTCGGTTATCATACAACGAGCCAAGGGTTGACTCCTACTATGGAAGAGATTACAAGGTATAAGGATATTTTCTCTTCAGAGGGGGAATATCTATGGCGAAGCCACAGTATATTAGTAGTTTAGATCTTTACACGGTTACGTGCTTCAATAATTGTTTTACACAAGTTAACGTACGTGCCGTCAAACAATAGTAATATTGTAAATTATTAATTAAGGAAGAACAAATAACATATTGTCAATTTAGCAATTAAGTAAATAATACTTCCTAGTAGCGCCCCACCTAAACCTGTCCATATTACATTGTATATAAGCTTTAGTTTAAGTTAAATTATATAGAGTCAATAGAGAGTCAAGAAAGAGTCATAATGTAGTCATAACAGAGTCATTATTAAATATTACAAACAACGTGTCGTCTAATTGGCTCCCTGGGTAAACACGCAATAGGTTACATTACCAGTCCAGCATTTGCAGCTCAATACTTGCAGCTTATGAGTACCAGAAACCGGTTGACATTTCTTATAAGGACAACACCCACACTCGTAGTATTCCTTGAGTATCAGAGACCTTTACAACCATACATGATAGGGAAAAAGGTTTGTCTAAGAACAAATATTTGTGCATGAATCAAAGTGTCATTTGGGATTTGAACTCAAATTACTCAGAAGGTGACAAAGTGACCACTTAAACAACTACGTCAGCGCAATCCGTGCAGTCCATCCACTAATAATTAAAATCATACTAAACTGGTAACTATGTTCTCTTACCACCCAACGATGCTAAGGAAAATTAACATGTACATTATCCCAATCGTCGAATCATGTGGTATAAAGCCACCGATGTAATTTGCCATCATGCTGCATTGTGCTGAATATATACTTTGAGCAAAAATCTAAAAACAAGAAAATTACTATCAAATACCGGGATGGTTGGCACTCCGTGAGTCCTCCAAGAAGTACCAACGATTCTAGTTTACGGTTCAGTTCCCGGAACCTTCATACGTAAACACGCCGATAGGTTGATGTTAAAGTAATATTATTCTATTTTATCAGCACATTGTTTCATAATGGATACATTGAGATAACAAAAAAATTGTGTATAGGACATGTGAAAAAATTACTTGCTAGACATACAGACAAACATTCAGTTATAGATATATAGAAAAAGGAAGATGATAGAAGATAGATATCCCGTAATAAGAGCATGTCAAAGTCTCACCAAATGTATTGAGTTACTATCAAGCTTCTCTGGCAAGGAGAAAATTTGAGGCATCCAACACGTATTCCGATAATTTATATCAACCACGTTGTAATTGACGTCGAATTTGTAATCTACACAGTGCGACATCAAATAATGGCTAGTCCCCAATATAATTAGAACATTTACCACTTGCCACTTTATAATCTAAAAATACAAGATCTTGATCATATTAATCTTCAAAAGCAAAGACTAAAATGAACTTGAGAAAGTTTTATAATGGAATATTGGTAACCGGAATAATCTTTTAAATACCGAGGTCTAAAAAATCGCTACTTGCAACGGAACGTAAATTCAATTATCTCAATTTATGCGATCAGTTGGGAACTACAAGATTGTCTACGGTAACAAGAGTATAAGAGGTAACAAGGGTCTATATGTCCACTGGTAGCAATAATGGGAATAAAGTTGGAAATATCACATAATTATCACTACTAGTAGTATATTTAATTAGTATTATAAAACAGGGATAAATTTTACTTTTCGCTAGAAATTATAAATGAATGGCGAATGTAAAAATTTGAGTGATTCATTAATTCTTATAGTTTCGAAAAAAATGTTTTTATTACTAATGTTACAATTATCCGACATAACTATGTTAGTTTAACTGTTAAGTCCATTAAACAAAACAAATCAAATATATATGTCTAATATACAAACCCTGTAACCAACATTAACAGTCGGTAAGTCACAGATGTAATCGAAATACGCAAACAAAATATAAATATGTGCAAATTTGCAGGCTGTATTTATCAGCAAAGCGTTGTTCCAGTCAATGTCTTGTGATACGAGTGATCTGAATATTTTGAACCAGGGCAGTACACCGATGATGTCCAATAAGAAACCCTTGGTCAAATAATTTAACACACACTTCACTTTGCCGCTGATTAGTAAGCCTTCACTGTCGTGATATGTTATCTAAAAGTAAAATATTAAGTAAATTGTTGCAAGGAAATCGCTTATAATATTTGTTTTCATAGACAACTCCCGCCTTTTTTAGCCGCCCGACTTAACAAAGACGTATGAAGAAAATATCTAACAGACGGACAATTTACATGTCTTGTTGTCCCATGTGCCGTTTAAATCACTACATCATCCGCATAATCAACGAATTCAACCCTATATCTGAAAAGCTAAATTTTGTATAATATAGTAACATGAGCATTTGAGGTAAACGGGATGGGTTTTTAAAGCATTAATATCTCTTGATAATATTTAACATTATTCTTATATAGAATCTTTCACGTTGGTACCTGTATAATTATACCTCTAATCCAATATAATTATTTTTACATAAAATATTTTAGAAAATAAAAATTCAACTCCTCAAAAACAATGAACTAAAAAAAGGAAAAACAAGTAAAATATATATAAAATTCTAAACTAATGCATTGTTTTGTAAACTTACTACAAACAATTTATGGTGATGCCGTGATGCCGCATGCGGTGACAAGCGTAATTTTGGTAGATCTTTCTAGTCTTCTTTTTTTTGTATTGTCAAGTATTTTTTTTCATATTTCTTTTTAAATTAATAAACTACGTTTAATAAAGAATAATGCATAGAAATGAACAAGGGTTAGATATACCTACTGATAGATACAAAAGGAATTGTTAAGAAGTAGTTAATAGAGTAAAAGTGGAAATAAACCACGATAAGCAGTAGTCTTTCAATACCCACTGACTTTCAATGTAAGGTACAAAGTACTAATTATTCATTTCAATTATTCAAAAAAACCTTTTCACATTAAATATGTAATTTGAGAAAAATATACCGAATTTTACGTTCATTAATTATTTCTTTTACTATAAACGCATAAAGCAACAAAACTATTTTCAGAAAAATTGGGACTCACGAATAGCTTCAAAACAATGTCAATCCAAGCAACGCAATCGCATATTAATCCAATAATTTCAAATGTGTACATAGCTTGAGCACCAATACTTCCTGTAAAATTGGGTTAAATCGTACTTTAATCATTCTAATTTACTGTAGAGAATCTCTTATAAGTTCGGAATTCTGATATAAATATAGATTTATGAGAAACAAAGCAAAATTTAGACAATAAACACAGTTTTGCCGCGAGAGTTGTTTTATCTAAATATTTTTTTTTTGTTTGCATGAAACTAAAAAACCCCGGAAACCATTAATTATATTTTGCCAGTTTTTAAACCGTGAAAGGTACGACGGGTCACAAAAATGTATGTACGTCACGATATTTTTTTAAAGAATTTAATACATGTTTTAAGAGAAGGTCTTTATACTAAGACTAGCTGACCCGTGCCCACTTCGTTGGGCATAACTTAAATATAAAAGTTAGACATATGCTGTCGTTGACTTTTTTGTAGGCATTTTCAAGCTTCACATCTTTTCTCTAGAACTCAAAAATATATCTTTCATAATTAAGGCAGCGTTCGCAAGAAACGCTTTCATTCGACCGTTTTTTCTCCGATTCACTTTGCAAAACGGACTACCGCGTAAAAGCCTTTTTATTTTTCGGTTTTTTATATAACCTATGACACTCAGCAATAATGTGGCTTTCTATTGGTGAAAGAATTTTTAACATCGGTTCAGTAGATCCCGAGATTACCCCTTACAATTTAACAAACACACAAACTTTACTTCTTTATAATATTAGTATAGATGGTGAATACTATTATACACAGAGATTTAGAAAAGGTGTTCGTCTAGTTTAAGATCAGGACATAGTCCCTCAAAAAAATTGCGTACTAGATGGACAAGACTGAATCTTCAAATTTAAATAGAAGACGCACGACATGTTCTGATGGAGTGTGTGGAGGAGATGGAAAACTTTAAGACCCTCAGGGATTCTGTCGTCGCCTACATCTAATGGAGTGAAAATACTCTATCACATGACTACGTGCGCAGTGACTCCTCTATGATGTAAGTGTAACATTCCACTATTACATGTACAATGGTGACAATGAGGCTGTTTGTCATATAAGAAAAAAAAAAATATGCAACAGAAATATTTTTTTAAACAATAAAAGTTATTGCGAGCCAACCATAATAGATGGACATATGATCTCGCTACGTTTTGTTTAGAATTTTAGTGTAACTTTGACCATTTACACAGTGCACGTATTGTTTGCCACTCTTGCAACGTTATTATTTTTTAATAAAGTTAAGGACGTAAACAAGATAAAAATCACACCTTTTAAGGAAGCATTTGTTATTGAGACACATACTGTAATTGCTCTACATAGTAACCATGTTTGCATAAACCTGTAAAATAAATTGTTAAAATTACTCTTAGTATTTTTTCATATTACACTTTCATAAAATACAATTTACATATAAGTGACCTAATACGGCACATAAAAGTTACAATTACTCAACAACGTTAATATTCACTTTACTGGATATGTTAAAATTCAAATACGGGTTTCTGAATAAAGTATTTAGTTTGGTTTATAATTTGTTTAAAGTGTAATTTCATTCTGTAGCTTTTATCACTTTTATTGTAGTGACTGTAAAGTTCTGATTCTAATACTTAAATAATTAATTAAATATGAATAACACAAATATATGAAATATTAATTTTTAAAATAAGACTATTTAAGGTTAAATTTTTTTTATCCTCAAAACATTTCGAGAAGCATGATGGATTGGTAATGACATGTAAGGCGTGACAAAACAAAAAAAAAATCATCCTATCACTGTGTACGAAAATAGATGTACACTGACAGTAAACAAGTTCAACTGAGTGTTTTATATGGGAATTATTAATCATTAATTGAATTGTAGCTTATTTATTGCTAGCTTTCGCCCGCTGCCCTGCCCCTGTTTGTATCGGTTATCTTGTAAAAAACCTCTAGATTATCTAGACCATCTGTTTTTCATATAAAACGGTTCAGTAGTATTGTTGTGAAAGCGGGATACTTTAGTATTTATAATATGGGTAAAGGTTTCATAATAGTTTTTTTAATAGATATAGTTATCCATTTATATTTGTTTTAGCTTACTTCCGTTTTAGGTAGTTAATATCTCCGCTGGGTGGCGTAGAACCAGTAATTAATAAAATAGTTGATGAACTTATTAGATGGTCACATGCCGTGTTAGTCCAGGCTCAGTAGGTATCTAAAATCTTAGATCATATTTTTTAAACTAAATATTTCGTATTTTTAGTTTGGTATGATTTGAAGTGATTAAGTTCTTAATTAGTCTCAATAGTTGGCGTTTAGACGATAAATGAGAAACTATTATTACTTACTTTGACTCTGGTTCTCGCCAACTTCTGATGTCTCTGAGTATTGTGTGAGGTAATGAACCAGCAGATGGTTCATTAATTTCGGTTAGAGAGGTCTTACCAACTTTCATTTTGGATTCTGGTTTATTATGTCGAACTTGATACTACAAGATAAATAAATTAAGCAACTAGCTGACGCACGCAGGTCCGTCTGCGTCTTCTATTACTCGTAGGGTGATGTTACAAAGCGGGAACAATTTGTTAACAAAACATGTTACTGGAGAGCCAATCCATAAGGATAGATATTTAGTGTAGCAGAATTTTGCTTATGAAAGAGGGGAACAATTCTTTCATCGATTATTTTTGTGAAACTTTATCCACAAAGCCAGCGCACGCAATGAAAGCTTACAAAAGGAATAAATTTCTTACGTTTTTGCAACATTTTTATTGCTATTTATAGTCGTATTTATAACTGGGCTATCCAATACTGGAATATTTTTTTAATTGTACCAGTATCTCTTATTAGCGCGTCCAACCAAACAAACGAACTCTTCAGGTTTATAATACTAGCATTGATAACTTTATTTATAATAGAAAAGATAAATCAAGTTACGAGTATAATCGGAGATAAAGATTATGCACTGGAACAATAAAATAATTGTCTATACTCAAGGGACAAGCCATCTCACTATGGTGTGAGGGGATCATTAGTGGCCTTTACTATTGCGAAGCCCTGACAGGATAGACCGGCTCGGATTGGTTGGCGAGGCTTTGAGCTGGTAGATTATTGGCTCTTGGCTTTGTGGAATTAAAATTGATATTGTCATCTCCTACTTAAAGATACTGACCTGTTGGTAGATGCAATATATTTACCTCATGATAATAATGGATTTGTTCCTCAAAAGCCTCCTCAATTTTTGAGCGAAAGTCTTTTATAGTCCTTTTTAAAAAGTACCATTCTAATGGAGAACGTTTATAAATTTGAATGAAGTCTTGAATAGTTATGCATAAAATCTAAAATAAAAATTAAAACGTGAACGACAGAGAAAACTGTCTCGTTCTTTTAGAGAACAGTAGACATCACAAGAAACTTGTTTGCTCATACAAAAATAATCTACCTATTGGTGGATCCTCCAACCTGGCAGAGTGATCATGCCTATTTTTTTTACGCGTGGAGAGCTTTTCGCATAATACCATCTTCTGGAAGACAAACTCCAGGAATACATTAGCGGTTTCGGAGGTCTCCTCTGCCGTACCCTGTCTATCCCAGGGTGAACAGTGCCAGGCATAATGACGGGCAGACCAGGCACTGACGGTGACACATTCGTCCGATCAGTCCGACTAGAACTTGACGCTCGGACTTCCACGCAGGGCAGTCGGACCCGCAGTGGTGGCATTGTGCGGTAATCTCACATCTGATTCTATTCAGATATCCACTGAAATATCCGTGTCCGGTGAGTATCTGAGGCAATCGGTAAATGACACATTCGGTCCTCTTTCCAAGCTTCAAAACTCGGCAGAACGGCACCAACAGCAGTGAATTTCGTACCGGCAGTGACTTGCGTGTGTTTTCCGCCGTAGCGTTCCGGGCTCACGAGCTGCCGCTGTTTCTTCGCCATTCCGACCGATAGAACGAATTTGGTCGTAGACCATCGTGTGGAAGTGTGGAGATCGCGTCAGTACCGTCGCTGAATCATAGGATATCGTGCTGTAGCCCCGTACGTCCCGTATTGCCATCGGCCGCTGCAGACTCCTCTCAGCGGGAGGAATCCGCCAGGTCTTTATACCAGACTGGCGCCCCATAGAAGACCATGGATCGACGCCCATGTAGAGGCATTAAACTTCTTTCCGTTGTCCTCCGAGTTTGAGAGCAAACTAATATCTAATCTCTCTCAGAGGACTAATCTCCCCCGAAATGAGAGCCTAACAGTCCATGTTAAATAAAATCGGTCAAATACGTGTCAGGCCACGCATAGAATAGGGTTCCGTATTCATCTATAATAACACGTAGATTTGAAATCGTGTCCAATAGATAATTGTTATTTTAACTAATACACGAACTAATGAACGATTGATTGATTGATTGTTTACTTATCATTTCGTTAAAATTGTACGAAGTTTTCTAAGTAAGCACGTTATATAAGTTAGGCCTCCTCCTGAACTAAGAAAGGTAGTTTTCTTTTGATATTAATTACATGGGATTACCATCACAATTTCAGACGATGTGCTTTCAGAGGGGGGGAAATTAGCATTTAAACAATAAAATACCCTTTATAGAATAACACGCAAACGGATCTCTATCCTAGAAACCTCTCATTGTATTTAAGCAATCTAATAATACACGCACTTTATGTGCTGGGGAGGTACCCTAAATAAAAATAAACTCCGCAAAAAAAAATATTATTGAGAAATTGCCATTTTTCAAATGCTTTTAACTCGTTAACTTTTCATTGTATTGAGAACTTTTTTTGTTTTATAGGTAATTTCTGTGTACTTTCAGGAAAAAAATATGTGCAATAGCTGCGAGACAATGCCACTTTACTATGTCCTAATCAATCCTATCAGCTTTTTTTACCATAAAGTACACCTTTTAACGAGTATTTTAAAAAAAGCGACCCTCTACAATTTTTTTCGACCGACTTATGCCACTTTAAAAATATTCCTATGTTTTAGAAAAATACCGCTAACATCAGCATTACCCATGCATGCCGCGTGGTCGGACTTACGCATCATTGTGATCCTAAAAAGAACCCAAAGAGATTTTGTGAATCGTTTCTTAAATTAGCCCTTTGCGCTTTAGGCCTTTAATATCGTGTATTACCACCTCGCTGACGAATTACCTCTCCTAAACGTTCTTGTATATTAATGCACGCTCTAATTGAATCTTGAGGTACCTCGTTCCAAATTTCATTCAGATTCTCAAGCTCTTGGAGACTAGCAGGTCTCTCTAAGTTACGTAATCGCCTAACTATCATGTCCCACACATGCTCTATAGGATTAAGGTGTGGGCTATTAGCAGCATGAGGCAAAACCTCTACGTTGTTTTCTTTCAAGTAAGTACGAATTATTCTTGCAATATGGGGGCGGGCATCAAGATGAAATTACGGCCCATTTACAAGAATTTGAGCAGATTGAATTTCAATAAGCCGTAACATTTCGATTCAAATTAAGTTACTGTAATTTTTAACTGCTATGTAATCTGTTTAATAAAATTAATGTTGAATGATCTTTCGCCTTAACTCTTGACCAGTATACTGCCTGAAACTTCTACTTTATTTTTTGAATTGATTTGTCGGTAGGGTTGATAATTTTACTTAAAGTGTAGATGCGCAATGTTAAACGGAACAAAAACGTAGTGGTGTAATTTTAAATAAAGCTACACTTTTCATTGATTAATAAAAGAAAAAATAACGAATAACAATGTTGTTCCTATATTTATGAGGGTTTAGGATAGCTGCCGGGGCACGAATTTGTTAAATGTGATTTGATAATTTTTACTACGGGCTACGTATTGGCTACTGCTGATGTTGGCGGTATTTGGCTAAACCGTAGGAATATTTTTAAAATGGCATAGGTCAGCCAAAAACATTGTATGGGGTCGATTTTTTTTTTAATATTCGTTAGAAAGTGTACTTTAAGATGATGTTTGTGGGTTTCTGAAAAAAAAAATTTGGTAATCCAGGTAAACGGGCAAACTTATAGATTTTTAAGAAAAAAAACTGATAGGTCTGATTAAGGCATAGCAATGTGGCATTATCCCGCAGCTATTGCACATATTTTTTTCCTGAAATTACACAAAATTACCTATAAAACAAAAAACAAAGCGGCCAAGTGTGAGTCGGACTCGCCCATGAAGGGTTCCGTATCAACAAGTAGCATCGTATAAAAGTTCTTGTAGTTCGTTGTAACTTTGATCGATGTTTTAATAATAGTGTATTGATTGAATGAAAGGTAAATTGCAGTTTACGATTTATGACGTATAAAAAAAACTACTTGCTAGATCTCGTTCAAACCAATTTTCGTTGGTAGTTTGCATGGTAATGTACAAAATATATTTTTTTTAAGTTTTATCGCTCTCTTATTTTAGAAGTTACAGGGGGGGGACACACATTTTTCCACTTTGGAAGTATCTCTCGCACAAACTATTCAGTTTAGATAAAAATTATATTAGAAACCTCAACATCATTTTTGAATTCCTATCCACAAATACCCCACACGTATTGGTTTGATGAAAAACATTTTTTTGAGTTTCAGTTCCAAGTATGGGGACCCCCAAAATGTATTGTTTTTTTTCTATTTTTATGTGAAAATCTTAATGCGGTTCACAGATTACATCTACTTACCAAGTTTCAAAAGTATAGCTATTATGGTTTCCGAAAAAAGTGGCTGTGACATACGGACGGACAGACAGACAGACAGACAGACATGGCGAATCTATAAGGGTTCCGTTTTTCGCCATTTGGCTACGGAACCCTAAAAAGATCTCAATACGATGAAAAGTTAACGAGTTACAAGAATTTAAAAAATGCAAATTTTTTGATGAAAATTTTTTCTGCGATAATTTGGTTGCGGGGTGTATTTATCGTGATCTTATTATAGCACTTTATCGACGTGAATAAAACACATATCCATGCAATGTTTCAACATGACGAAAGTATAAGGGTTTAGTCTTGAAGAATGGAACCCCAAAAATATATATGTTAAGGTGTCTGTGGAAGTCACCAATTAACGTAAATAAAATTATCGTTGGCTTTCATACACAACTAGATTATAGATTATAACAAAGTTGATTCTTCACAATAATAATATTATTTGTAGGAGTGGTAAATGAATAATTTTAAGTGAGGGCTACTTAAAATAATAAAATCCATAAATATGTTTAATACTTACTTCGCAGTCAGTGTAACACGTGTAACTTCTGAGAGCTAACTTTCCAAATAATGAAATTACAGATAACATGTCACCTGGTTTATAGAATTTCGTTATCAATTCACCATTCGGCCCATAAGCGTTTGATTTAACATAACCCTAAAATATAAAATAGCCACCAATAAAAAGAAATTGGGGTTTGTCCACAATAAAGTTAATTAAAAGGACCTTAAAACTACAACTTAAAAATAAACTGTCATACTTGTTTTGCTTAAAATAAAAAAAAAAGGGGAAACCACCCAATCGTTGGCACTCCTTCAATTAATAACACTTTATGTTTAGTTAAAAAAACAAGGAAACTATAAGCTATTCAAGTTCAGTATGCTTTAAAAAGTAAAATTCTTTAATTTATCTGTTAGGAACTGTGAACATTGTTCCAATAACAAATGCGGCGAATTAGAAACAACAACTGACATTTTGTACTAGTGATTTATAGTAGTTATTTTGGTTTCTTCTTAAGGTGACAGCTTTATTAATCATAGTATATCGCAGCTATTCGGATTATTGATACTTTCGAAAAAAAATTATATACATAATTACACATCGTAGCAGTAGATACACAGTTTTTTTTATTATCACATTTTATTTATTTCATGTGCCAACATTTGGATCAATGAATTCATCATCAAAATCCTTTTATTGGCCCACAATGCCAATAGCAAAAGCTAATTATTGGCAGTAGTGCCCATACTAGAACATGGTGTGCTAATAAACTATGTGTATGTTTTTTATTCATATAGAGTAGAAAGAGAATAAAATAAAGAATTGGTTAAACGTCAGCCATGCGAAGGGTTTTCCTAAACGTAAAGAAGATCTTCTGAAGAGCGTATCAGAAAATTATAAAAAGCGGCCGATCTAACCCATTCAAAGACAGCATTCCAGGAGAGAAATGGTTTAAACTCTTCTTAAAGCGGCACCCGAATATTGTTGTAAGAACTCCGGAAGCAGTAACTGCGGCAAGTGCTACCGTGTCAAAAAATATATAAAAGGATAGTTTCAGGCAATTGAAAGATATCTAAAAGATCACAGTTTGTTTGAAATTCTATTAGACCTAAAAAGAGTCTTAAATGGTGGCGAAACTAATTTCGTTCTTTGCGCAAAGACAGATGTGGTCTTGGTACCAAAAGAAGCAAAAAATGTTTACGAGATCGACCACGCCTCAGCTAAAAGTTCATTAGCAGTGATGTTTACTTTTGATGCCAATGGCCCGTACAAGAGCTTGCCAAGTGAAATTGCTTCAAAGGTACCAGCAGATTGAGTATAGGCCTAAGTGACAATGGCTGGATGAAAACAGAAGTTTTCTTCCGAAAGTGTTACATCCGCATCTCGTGCGAAATCAAGTACTATTCCCGGTCATTCTATTTGTAGATGGACACAAAACTCACCTCACCTACGCCGTCAGTGAGCTTTATTCCACATTGGATATTGTGCTTATAGCACTTTATCCTAATTGCTTCAGACTGCAGATGTCTCAGCTTTTAGACCTCTAAAAGGTGGTTGGCAGAAGACCGTATTAGAGTGGCGGCGTGACAATCCATCTCGAGCTCATATAAAAGTCGATTTTGTACCGTTATTGCAATAGACTATAGATACAATTAAGATACAATTATTAATGGTTACGGGCTACCGTCTTTGTCCGTGGGGCTTAAATGCTAGACTACTCGAAATTAAAAATATGAAAAATAATAATTAAACCCTAAGTACATATAGGTAGGCTTATTTTATATTTTTAATGATAGGTAGGTACCTACCTAGTTCCTACTTTAACTACGTGCCAATAATTAGACTAGTTAATGCCAATATTAGGACATTGTATGCCAATAATATGATTTTCTGTAGTCTTTCGGATTTAAGTGTTAAACATTATTTAATACTATTCAATCACATAAAAATGAATATAGAAACAAAGATTAAACTATTTTCTTTGATTCTGTCCTATGTTTTGTCTATTAACTTTTGCAAATGAGATTTTATGATAATTTAATTTCAGATTGACACGAAGTACACATACTCTTAAAGTGCCAATTATTGGGTGGTTTACCCTATATCGTGAAATATTAAAACTACTACAACAAAAATGTTTACTACCACAAACATATTTGAAAAAATAATGCTCAAATGACTTACATGCACGACCCAGGTGACATTCTCCCATTGACATCCCATTAAATTTATACTAGCATTTTTAGGCATTATAACATATTTCGATGCACAGGCTAATTCTCTTATAAATGCTGGGTCTGCATATATAAACATTTTCGATTCACCAATCAGTTTCTGAGCAACTTCACCTTGCACTTTCCAATAAATTTCATATGGTTCGTGTTTAAACGAATCTCGATCCATTACATTTAATCCTTTATAGTACTTGTAGTGGCATACCAGATACGTTTCCAGACGCTTTAATAAATCTTTTTGGATACCATAAGTGTGATAATAGTTCTTTAAATTAACAACAAAGTATTGATAATCTGTGGCATCTCGGTATCTTAAATATAAGCAGGCTAGAAATTTAGCTTTACAGTATGCAAAGACAATATACGCTACAGCTCCAACTGCAATGGCCAAGTGAGTGTCATTTACTGTCATTGGCAAATGTGTAGAAAATATAAACTGAAAGGTCCATGGTACAATTACTCCAACAATAGGCTTTAGATTTTTAGTTGGTTCAATCTTATTGCCAAAAAAATAAGTGAACGTTAAGGTTGGTAAATTGCGGGTAAGCTCATGAACCACATAACTTATTATTACTACAAAACAAATATTTAGTAGTAAAATGCTACGACACACGGCCCCTATGGGACTTTTTTTAATATCCCATTTTATGTAATGCGACGAAAAAAGAACATAAACCTTCAACAATCTGTTAAATTTTACTACATTCCATTCCACACTATCGTCCATAAATGGCATATTGATAGCTTTCAAAATATCTTCTACCCAAACTGTTGATAATATATCCAATATAAAATTCAAACTCTTGCAACGTTCAAAGATAATAGTGCCAAACTTCGGTGTTTCATTTTCTTGTATCCTTACCGCTGTTGAGAGTGATACACATAAATCTGCGATGTAAACGCAATCAATCCACAACAAAATAAAATATATTATTGGTGAATGGCTTCTTGTAACAATATAATGTGGGAATATAAATAATGCAATGAATACGGTACAGATAACAACTTTCTTCCATATTGAACCAAAAGTAGAATACGGTGACAGAATCCAGGGGAACTGATAATTAACGAACATAGACTTCGTTTGAAGTTGCCCATCAGTGCATAATACTAACTGTCCTAGATATTTAGCACAATGGTAATTAGAGGATTCGGGTGGAAGCTCACAACTCGCATTGAGTTGGCTAAGTTCTAATTGAAGAGATTTTTTTTTCCAACTGCTAATAACATCAAAGATTTGCCACCACCGCGACTTGATCCAGCCCATATCCTCAGCTTCACTTCTATCTAAATCTTTTATTTTCTCTTTGCAAGCGATCAATTTTTTTGCATGATTAATTTTGTCTTTGTATAATTGCAGTATAGCTTTACGATCATCCGAAAATTTATAAAGGGCTCTTAGTAAATCTGCTTGTGTTAGATAAAATACTTCGCAATAAGTAAGGCAACGAGTAGCAACTTTTTTTTTAGGATGAGGTATCAAAAAGTTTACGTCACCGAATATTGTGCCACTTGTGACAGAAAGAATTGGAGATGTTCCATCATCAGCAGAAATCAATTCAACCACGCCCGATTTCACGTAGTATAAATTACTCAAGGTTTGAGATCCTGCATAAAATCTTTCACCGGGCAACTTATAACTTATATGGACACATTCAAATAGAAATCTTTGGAAAGCACAAGACCTTCTCCTTAGTGTAGGACTATGATGAAATAGCGGCCAAAATAAATCTTGTTTAATGGCAATTCTTAAGTACCTCGGCATTTCTTCAATTATATCGGGCATATGAACAATACCATTGCGTCTTCGCCACATGGTCGTATAATATGTTTCAACATGTTGATAAGCTTTATGTGAAGTATTTCTCCTCTTAGTTTCCTCTATTATTTTTTTAACTGATGGGTATTTAGAACAAACATTTTTCAATCTTAACACAGATTCACTGAAAGCTTTTGGCAAAACAAAAACAGTTAGCAATATATAACCAGCTATCATGAACAGACAATTCAACAGGAACTCTAAGATTGTGGAAGGTAAGATGTGATCTATAACTCTTCTTAATGCGTGAGAATAAATAAAGGTGAGGGCGTACTCTAAAAATTCTGCATCTAAATGTCCAGCCACCTGAAAATATAATATTATTATAATACCAATCAGATTTTTATCCTAGCGATTCTCAACTGAATAAAATTAGAAGTTCCGGCACCGTGAAGTATGTTAGGCTATGGGAGAAAATAAGGGGCATCCCCAGATAAATTTAGCATATTGTCTGAATCTATGTTTTAAAACAACCATTTACTTAAAGGTAGCAAACTGTTTTTGTTTTTGTATTACATCCCACACACATATTAACAGTATTTAATAGTTCACTACTAAACATAGGCTTGTCCTTAGAAAATAATCATTGCCTACAATACCACGCTTAAGTATATTAGACCAGGGTAGAAACCTCTTAAAATAACAAAAAGTGAACATAAATTATAGTAGGATGAAACCCATTCTAAAAGGAGAAGAATAGTACAAAAAAGGAAAAATAAATTACGGGCGATCTGAGGTCGGGAAGGGGGAGAGGGGGGGGGTTTAAGAGAAAAAAATGGCTTATCACGATTTCCTGCAAAACTACAAGTCCTATGGAAAAAAGTTAAATGGCAAAGTTGTAGGTAATAAAAAGATCTACATCTTTTGCATTTACACTTTTTTCACATAACCTCAAATTTTATGTGAAAAAATCAAAAAACCAAGTTTTTGGTTTTTTTTTTTTATCTTTTACAAATAAAATTATTTTTTAACGAAATTTTGTGAAAACTTAGCTTTTCATGTCCTGAATACACCGTAAATTATTTGATTTGAAATATCTATTTTTTCACCTCATTTTGACTGAATACCGAAAAAAATCCCTAATTTTCAATCGAAAATTCGTCCGTCAAAATATCAACTTTTTTTAAAAAAATAGGGTGTTTTCTCTTCGATGAAATCTCTACTTTCCGATGGTGTAAAAATATATATATATTACCATAGCAAATCTTCTCAGAAAATGCCAAAAATGAAAAAACTCGAATTCGATTTTTTTTAATCGTTATTGAGATATTTATTACACTTTAATCGCTCGAAAAACGTAAGATTGCATGTTACAATGATAAACAAATATATTGCAAATCGAAATATACTACTATAATTAACAAACAAATAAATAATAAAGTTAATATTTAATAAAACATCTACAATATTTTGAGAAAGTTGCAGAATCTTCTTTAAATTATATGCGTATATGCCTATTTATTATTATTTTAAGATAATTTAATACCTGAGTGACCTACGAAAACTTTTAGGCCATCAAAAGGTATTTCATAGAAAATAACTCAGCCTGCACGTGTAGTTTTATAAAAGATGTCGTACACTGCTCTTACGGCTTACAGCTGCTACAAAATAGCAAGTATGTAGTAAGGCCCAGACCTGCCTAGCCCACTTCTCTATGAAATACCTTTTGCTGGCCTAAAAGTTTTCGTAGGTCACTCAGGTGTTAAATTATCTTAAAATAATAATAAATAGGCATATACGCATATAATTTAAAGAAGATTCTGCAACTTTCTTAAAATATTGTAGATGTTTTATTAAATAATAACTTTATTATTTATTTGTTTGTTAATTATAGTAGTGTTAGAGTCCAGAAGTGAAAAATAATAAAAATAATTATAATTCTTAACAATTTACTTTAATTCTAAACAATTTATTTCATTAATTACAAAATAATCTTAGAAATGCAATTAGACACAAACAACCGTTAATTAAGTAACGAATCTAAACAAATTACAGTTAGTTATACAGCGAGGGCGGTCACATAGGGCTGTACTAGCTGTTAGACAGCTTTCCTCGCACCCACCGCAATTCAGACAGTACTAACTTGTCAAAGACAGCTTTCCACATCTGTTAACAGAGTAGTACTAATTGTCCAAAGACAATGATCCACACTCCGCGACGCATTCGTCAGAAATGCGTCCCGATACAACAGATCACTCCTATTTATAACCAAGCACAGTGAAGTGATGGCGCCACAAAAATGACAACTACCGCCGTTGTGGCTTATACGGCCTCTCCTGACACCCTGACGTCCTCGGCAGGTCCGGATGACCACACTTCTTCATTGTTCTCATTCGCGGTTACTGGAACATGTACAAAAATAAAAGTTTATTGGACGCCTCTGTAAGTACATCATCGTCCAATTGGTCAGTTACTAAAAACAGTTATCAAATTTAGCGTAAACAGTTAGAGTTAACGAATAGTTTTACAAGATAATAACAGTTAACACGAATAAGAAAGGTTCGAACCTCCAAGGAAAAGAGTGAAAGATTATTTATAATCCGCGCCAGATTAGAAACAAACAGTCACTGTTAGATATATTTAAAATAAAACTAGAAACTTAGTACTAACACAAGAGTAGACTTCAGCATGAAGGTCTACCGTTACCATAAGAACCATAATATCATAAGAACAGTTATCATAAGTGTGTGTCTTAAACATTTAAACTTAAAATTAACAAGACCACGAGTTTGGGGCTGGTTACCCTGTCCAGGGTCTTAAACCTCTCTCATCAAGACCACGAGTTTGGGGCTGGTTACCCTGTCCATGGGCCTTAAACCTCTCTCATCAAGACCACGAGTTTGGGGCTGGTTACCCTGTCCATGGGCCTTAAACCTCTCTCATCAAGACCACGAGTTTGGGGCTGGTTACCCTGTCCATGGGCCTTAAACCTCTCTCAACAAGACCACGAGTTTGGGGCTGGTTACCCTGTCCATGGGTCTTAAACCTCTCTCAACAAGACCACGAGTTTGGGGCTGGTTACCCTGTCCATGGGTCTTAAACATCTCTCATCAAGACCACGAGTTTGGGGCTGGTTACCCTGTCCATGGGTCTTAAACCTCTCTCAACAAGACCACGAGTTTGGGGCTGGTTACCCTGTCCATGGGTCTTACCTCTCTCAACAAGACCACGAGTTTGGGGCTGGTTACCCTGTCCATGGGTCTTACCTCTCAACAAGACCACGAGTTTGGGGCTGGTTACCCTGTCCATGGGTCTTACCTCTCTCAACAAGACCACGAGTTTGGGGCTGGTTACCCTGTCCATGGGTCTTAAAATTATCTCAGGAAGACCACGAGTTTGGGGCTGGTTACCCTGTCCATGGGTCCATTCCAATATACACACCTCATGCTCTCCACCATCCGCCATACATTGCACCACACCTCACGCACACGGGGATCAGGCCGAAGATTGCGTCTCGTACACACGGTGAACAGGCGGAAGGTTGCATCTCGGGCACACGGAGAACAGACCGCAGGTCCGCTTATCACTGAGCGGCATGCAGGACGCAAGTCCGCACCTCGCGATACAGCGAGCAGGCCGCAAGTCTGCGCCTCACCAGGCAGCAGCAGACACCAGGTCACAGCCCGGGCTCGGCTCGCGTAGACTGCACCTTGCACAGTGACGAGGCTCTCAATGCATCGTTGTCATCTAAGGAAAGCATGAAACATTGCATTAGTTTTGAATACGGTATTACTTTAACGTCACCAATATGCTTCATTATCCTCATGATTAGTCAGAGCTTTTAGAAGGCGATACTAGCAAGCAAAGCTTTTAGGATATTTAAAAATAACAGTGCCCTCAGTATGTACGCAGTAATACCGTCAAGAATGTTACTAACTTTCGCATATCTCTCAGGACGCAAGACCCGGAGGATGTCAGAAAATGTTACAGAAGTCTCACGGTACTCGGTTAAGGATGTTCCCAATAATCGCAAAGCTCTTAGGATATGATACCGGGTCACCAGTTTTGGTTATGTCTGCAGCTTGACGATTGGCGTCAAGCAAACCCGAAACATGTCCAAGTATGCCCACGCAGTGAATTCGAGTTCAGACTAATTGCCCTCAAAGTCATTTTATGGACCAGGGCTTGTCCGACAGGTGTCGTTCAATCACTTACTGTAATAGGCCACCGTCTGCTTATAGTCGATCGTCTCGAGTCTGTAGTTAAACCTTACCATTTTAACCTTTTTACCTTTCTGCTACGGCGGCCAGTCCCAATGGTGACCAACCAAAAACACAGTAGACACTACAGCACGCAAGTACTTGTCTAACACAGGTGTACGCCTTTGGTTCGATGAGACGGCCACCCAACATGACCCGAAAGAGGTCAGGCGTAGGACCGTCGACTCTTTGTACTCATTCGAGTCACGGAGCGTTGACCACAACTTTTAAACTTCGGGCCGTGACAAGCATAACTATAATTAGAAGTACACAGTATTATTAGTTATTGTTTGTTCAACCCAGAAATCGAACCTATATTGAACAGTAGTCGCATACACTAACTGTCGACCCAACAAAGCAGTCGAAACCATCACTACTCAGTACACACTAGTACTGACGTTTCAATAAGTACCTCTGTCAGGAAGAAAAAGATCACAACCTGTGCTGGCTTGTAATGTCCTCATGAACATGAACTCGTGATCACATATGAATGTCACACCTTTACTATCAGTGTTCTAGAATGTTTTTGTTTAAGATCTTAAAACTTAAAACCCGAAATAGCTAGCCTTATCTTTATGTAACACTACTTGGTACTCTCGCATTGGCTAGTGATTAAACCTTGTTTTAGCTCGGTCTAACCTAACCATTAGTACTTATAGTTTCACAAACAACATAATGTCTCGCAAACTAACACTTAACGTTAATTTAATACCTGACACTAGTGAGGGTATTTAAAACCTTTCATAATGCTTCAATTACTTTAACCCATTATTAAAGTTATGCCTAAGTAGACGTACTAATAAGATCGATAGACATGTAGTCGTTACCGGTATCAATATTTGGCATTTTCATAAACATATCAAAACATAATTAACAAACATACGATGTGTTACACGTTATCATAATCTTTCTATAAATTTGTTGTTGACGTTGTGTAAACCCAATAAGATTACATTTGCAATATGAAGTTCCAGTTTGGAGTCCAAACTACGTATTTAAATATATACGCCGTCTAAAGACGAATTTAAAGAAGTTTCTTTGAACCATAAATTACAATTGTAGTCATTTTGGTATTACCTACTCGTAACTATAAAATAAATTTAACATAATAACTTTAGAACCTAAACGTTTGGCACTCGATGTCATAACACTACAGATTTTACAATAACAGTTGACTGATACAATTACTAGTAAATAATGTGACATACGGCGGAAGATTCTCAAGCTGTTTTATACAGACTCCGGTAAGGACTAGCACTGCTGTCCACGCCCCCTTTCGCCGTATTGTGAATAGTTACAACACACGTTTTTAAACTCTCGATGTATTTGCTCTCACCAACCACCAATATAAAAGAATAGCCCCATCGAATTATCAAAATAAAAATTAGAAATGTAATTGATCATCAACTTTTTCTTGTTATTTTTTTTTTTTATCATCCCTACTATTATAAATGCGAAAGTAACTGTCTGTCTGTCACGTTTTCACGCCTAAACGGCTTAACCGATTTTGACGAATTTTGAAACTCAAATAGTTTAGAACCTGAGAAAGGACATAGGCTACTTTTTACCGCGATAACCGACATACACGCGGGCGGAGCCGCTGGCTAAAGCTAGTTGTTTAATAATGGTCATTTAAATTTTTACATTTACGGAGAAACATATCTAGTAACTTGGTTTGCACACTGTACCTTGTTATAATCTGACAAGCATCTATTTTTCCATAAAGAAAGATAAATAAATTAATCACAACGTGCGTGGGTATTATTCTCAGCGTACTTACGTTAGTGCAACTTAGTTTCATTTTACGTAAATCGATTAAAATGTGGTTAGCTTTGCATTAGGCAGCCACTTTAAAACTGCAACTGCTATTAATTCATCATCCATAGTAAATAAGCCCAGTTGTTTATGCACAGGTGGTATGGATACAAAAATTCGAAAAGTTTTAATCTCGTTAAACAAAATATTTGCAATAACAAACGGTAGAAGTTCATTGTTAAAATTCAACCAACTAAGATCATTACTTAAGCTCTTTCGTTAAACCACAGCTTTGCATCAGCTATAAGGCATTTTCCGATGATACACCCCGAGCAGTCGCGATATTTTTATCACTTTAAATTGCGCATACGATTTACATTCGTACACTACATATCAAAATTATGTGAAAATAAATCACAACTCCACATGTAAATATGATTTGATCTTACCAGTACAGCGTCAAATACAACTCACAAGTTTTTCATAACTGAAGCTTCCAACCTTCTCTCATAACCGTGTCGGCACTGGTTGACCACATTGTACACCTTGTACATTGGCACGGATGCAGTTTCCATCGCTTAGCACAATGTTTACTATCTGAAAAGAAAGCATTATAAACACGAACAAACCGAAACATAGCGTGAAGTACAAGTACCCTCATTATTTTATTAAAATAATCGTTTTAAAACCGTTTGTAATTGTCACTAAAAACCAAATATATTAGTCGTCACTTCCTTTACGATTTTTATATTTGCTATGTTTTGACTTTGTTTTGATTTTTGACTTTGATTTAGAGCGGATAAGAATATCACAAAAGTCTGATTCCCTTATGAAAAATCACAACGAACACTGAATTTCGATAGCGTTCAAATGAGCACTAATAGTGTGCAATGCCTTTTTTTCTAACAAACGAACGCGTTTATCGTTCCCGGGACCTCTGAGGCGAATCACTGCGTATATTCACTTTGGTTCTATATGACAGCGCGATCTATTGTGCATTTGTCGATGCTCTCTATCGTAAGACACCTAGATAATGAAGTATAGGCAAATTAAATGAAAATATCTAACTAAATGTCGGTAGTTGATCGTTTCCCAAATCTTGAAAATTAATAATTTGTGAACGTAGATCGATCCAACTTCTGATGTTAGAGTCCAGAAGTGAAAAATAATAAAAATAATTATAATTCTTAACAATTTACTTTAATTCTAAACAATTTATTTCATTAATTACAAAATAATCTTAGAAATGCAATTAGACACAAACAACCGTTAATTAAGTAACGAATCTAAACAAATTACAGTTAGTTATACAGCGAGGGCGGTCACATAGGGCTGTACTAGCTGTTAGACAGCTTTCCTCGCACCCACCGCAATTCAGACAGTACTAACTTGTCAAAGACAGCTTTCCACATCTGTTAACAGAGTAGTACTAATTGTCCAAAGACAATGATCCACACTCCGCGACGCATTCGTCAGAAATGCGTCCCGATACAACAGATCACTCCTATTTATAACCAAGCACAGTGAAGTGATGGCGCCACAAAAATGACAACTACCGCCGTTGTGGCTTATAGTAGTATATTTCGATTTGCAATATTTTTGTTTATCATTGTAACATGCAATCTTACGTTTTTCGAGCGACCGGTACACCGGTACACCAAGCTGCATCCTACGATCGCCTACAGGTCTTCCTATGGTGGTGATTTTAGGCATACCCTCCCAATGCAGATGCAACTAAGGCCACGGCCTCCAGTTTGCGATCGTCCGCCAGTTTCTGGTTATGGTGGCTACCATGTCAATAATAGGGCCCCAAGGATTAGGAGTCAGAAATCATATGGGGGAAATGCTAGTCAACTTCCTCGAACGCGAGGAGCTCTTATTGATGAATTCAATGGCAAAGGCCCCACGCTGTCATATAAAATGAGATTGACTTCATTATGTATGACGGACAAGAGCCATAATAGTAAATTCACAGACATCTCAGTGGTCAATAGGTTTAATACCGGTAGCGATCTCCAAATAGCCCGAGGCTCTCTGCATATTAAGGTTGATCGTGCCCGTTTGATGAAGTCCACCAAGTTAACCCATGATAGGATCTGAAAAGTGCCAGTCAAACTTGGGAAACCGATTCGCTGGCGTGGGAACTACAACGGAAGTAAACCAAACCTCGAAAATGTTTCGGTTCCTCAAGAAAGAAGCTACGAGATTTTGTGAACTGTACCGTAAGAGCAGGAAGTCGAATCTTTTAGTAGGGGCCTTAGGGTTAATGAGGAAACGGCTTGAAAATCCAACCATCACTTCGTTTGCAAAGAGGATGCTGAATTAAGATATCAGCAAACTCGTACGATACCACCAACGGTGCTCCAATACTCTTTCAATCGATAGAGCGATCGAGCCGATTTGGGGGTTAAAACTGCTCATACAATTTCTGGGAAAACCAAACTGACGAAGTTGACCACAACAAGTAGAGAAGTTATTTCCTCCAAAATGGTAGTCCTTTTGTAAGTGGAAAGCTTCTATAGCCGGTTATACGCTTCGCAGGTATTGCGTTAGTCATTTTAATGTAATTATTAATATAACTAAATCTTATATATAAAATTCTCGTATCACAATGTTCGTTCCCAAACTCCTCCGAAACGGCAGGACCGATTTGTATGAAATTTTGTGAGCATATCGGGTAGGTCTGAGAATCAGCCAACATCTATTTTTTATACCGCTAGAACGCGAGCAGAGCCGCGGGCTTTAGCTAGTACTTTATTAATATTGAAACGTTTGTATTAAGTTTACTTTAAATACATTCTGAAGACAATATAGCTGATGACGGTAGTTGATTAAAATACAAACAGACACACTTCTCGTCAAGACGTGGACCAGTACGGAGCTCCCTACTATTCAACCAGTAATTGAGGATATTATATAGATTTAAAAGATAAGTATATACTATTCATTTTAGTGTATTTCTTTTTACTAAAATGTTTTCTAATATGTTTATGACTTTGATTTATGGGTATGTGTATAATGTAAAATATGTATGTAAAATAAACTAAGTTTGGAAAAGAGTGTCCATGGAGTTTCTTGTCTGTTCTTCTCTATAGTATCTACGAATTGGAACAGAAGAATAACATCATGACTGACTGACTACTTGACGTTGGTTTATTTGAAATAAAAATGGTTTGATTTGATTTGACTTGGTTTAATTTGCTTTTGATATACTCAAATTCCCGATGTTTATTCTAATCATACCTACAGGGTGAATTTTTGAGACGGGACAGTAAGGGTAGGTACCTTAACCGTTATAGTTACAGGAAAATGCTTTTAGGAGACTATCCATAATTTTTTAAGATATTCTGAACTGCATTTACAGATTTTGGAAAAAATGTACAGCCAGCAAGAAAATTGTCATTTTAAACAAAAACTTTTTTTGATGAAATGATATCTATCCAAGAAAATTATCGGCTGCTACTAGCTCAGTGTACAAAAAAACGAGTGTACAAGACTTATCTATTCGTTAAAACGGCGGTCATTTTAAACAATTTATTTCGTAGATCATCTAAATGTTAGTTATGTTTGTCTGCGTCTAAAATACATATTAAAATGATTTATTTCCGTACAAATGTATGAGAAGTTTTTTGCGATTTCTGACATTTCTAGTACTCAAACCTCAGTCGGTCCAGTAGAGACTTTTGATCCTTAAAAGAAACAGGATCGGTTGGCATCAAAAAAAGTTTTTGTATAAAATGACCATTTTCTTGCTGGCTGTACATTTTTTCCAAAATCTGTAAATGCAGTTCAGAATATCATAAAAAAATATGGATAGTCTCCTACAAGCGTTTTCCTGTAACTATAACCGTTAAGGTACCTGTCCTTACTGTACCGTCTCAAAAAATCACCCTGTATAATATTTCAATGTCTATACATAAATTGTTAGACCAAACTCCTTTATAAAAAAAATCGGCCAAGTGCGAGTCGGACTCGCCCATGAAGGGTCATATAAAAATTCTAGTAGTTCGTTGTAACTTTGATCGATGTTTTAATAATAGTGTATTGATTGAATGAAAGGGAAATTGCGGTTTGCGATTTAAGATGTATTAAAAAAAATTAGTTTCAGTTCTAAGAACCCCCATCATTTATTGTTTTTTTTTATTTTTGTGTAAAAATATTAATGCGGTTCATAGAATACATCTACTGACCAAATTTCAACAGTGTAGCTCTAATAGTTTTGGAAAAAAGTGGCTGTGACATACGGACGGACAGCCAGACAGACAGACTTGACGAATCTATAAGGGTTCCGTATTTTGCCATTTGGCTACAGAACCCTAAAAACTGTGTTTATTTGACCAATAAATAATAAATTAAAAGATTAATTTGTTTCAAAAATTCGAATGTTTTAATAGATAAATCCTTTATCTCTATGTATATTTAATATCCTCTTTTCTCTATTCTAACACTGATCCTGAAAATAAGAACACTAGAGCCTCATTAGCGCGCCACTACACTAAAGGCCTGTCAGAAGTCAAAATCGAGATGGTTCTTCAACAGCTTAAAATGGAAAAGCCCCAGGAGATAAGGGCGTTACAATATAAAAGCTGTAGGTAAACCAGTACTGAGGGAGCTCCGAGAGCTCTTCAAAGTTGTCCTGTTTGAAGGGAAATCTCCAATGGAGATGAAGTAGGTGTTGGTCATGCTATTCTTCAAAAAAGGTGATAAGATCCTATTGAAAAACTATGAAGGCTTTTTCTATCTAATGCAAAACTAAAAGCTGTTTTCAAGAGTCATCACGAACCGTCTTGCGCCAAGACTCGACGAATTTCAACCACTAGAGCAGGCTGAATTTCGGAGCCGATATTATAGTATTTTCTTTTCAATAAAAAAAAAATATCTTAATAAGGCTAGTATGTTAAAGATTATGCGTGGTCAGACATAAAAATAAATAAACACGCGTCGCCTTGAAAACCTCCTCTTTTTTTTCGTAGGTGAAAGATCCATGCAATTTGTAATTAATATTCAGTTTTCCGATTCTGGATGACGATCCACCGTGACCCATGAGCGGTATATATAATTCGTTCGAAACGTCGGGAGGTAAAAAGTTTTGCAACCTTTGATTTTTATTACGCATTAGTCCCGTAATAGACCAGTGCTTTTAGTGTTTGAAAACAAAATAAATTATAGTAGGATGAAACCCATTGTAAAAGGAGGAGAATATTGCAAAAATTAAAGGAAAAATAAATTACGGGCGATCTGAGGTCGGGAAGGGGGAGAGGGGGGGGGGTTTTAAGGGAAAAAATGTCTTATCTCGATTTCCGGCAAAACTACAAGTCCTATGGAAAAAAGTTAAATGGCAAAGTTGTAGGTAATAAAAAGATCTATATCTTTTACATTTACACTTTTTTCACTTAACCTCAAATTTATGTGAAAAATTCAAAAAACCAAGTTTTTGGTTTTTTATTTTTATCTTTTACAAATAAAATTATTTTTTAACGAAATTTTGTGGAAATATCTATTTTTTTACCTCATTTTGACTGAATACCGAAAAAAACCCTAACTTTCAATCGAAAATTCGTCCGTCAAAATATCAACGTTTTTGACAAAAATTGGGTGTTTTCTATTCGATGAAATGTCTACTTTCCGATGGTGTAAAAATATATATACATTACCATAGTAAATCTTCTCAGAAAATGCAAAAAATGAAAAAACTCAAATTCGATATTTTTTAATCGTTATTGAGATATTCATTAAAATTTACACTTTAATCACTCGAAAAACGTAAGATTGCATGTTACAATGATAAACAAAAATATTACAAATCGAAATATACTACTATAATTAACAAAATAATAAATAATAAAGTTAATATTTAATAAAACATCTACAACATTTTGAGAAAGTTGCAGAATCTTCTTTATATTATATGCATATGTGCCTGTTTATTATTATTTTAAGATGATTTAATACCTGAGTGACCTACGAAAACTTTTAGGCCATCAAAAGGTATTTCATAGAAAATAGCTCAGCCTGCACGTGTAGTTTTATAAAAGATGTTTTACAGCTGCTACGAAATAGCAAGTATGTAGTAAGGCCCAGACCTGCCTTGCCCACTTCTCTAAGAAAAACCTTTTAATAGCCAAAAATTTTTCATAGGTCACTCAGGTATTAAATTATCTTAAAATAGTAATAAATAGGCACATAAGCATATACTTTAAAGAACATTCTGCAACTTTCTCAAAGTATTGTAGATGTTTTATTAAATATTAACTTTATTATTTATTACTTTGTTAATTATAGTAGTATATTTCGATTTGCAATATTTTTGTTTATCATTGTAACATGCAATCTTACGTTTTTCGAGTGATTAAAGTGTAAATTTTAATAAATATCTCAAGAACGATTAAAAAATATCGAATTTGAGTTTTTTCATTTTTTGCATTTTCTGAGAAGATTTACTATGGTAATGTATATATATTTTTACACCATCGGAAAGTAGACATATCATCGAATAGAAAACACCCAATTTTTGTCAAAAACGTTGATATTTTGACGGACGAATTTTCGATTGAAAATTAGGGTTTTTTTTCGGTATTCAGTCAAAATGAGGAGAAAAAATAGATATTTCAAATCAAATAAATTACGGTGTATTTAAGACATGAAAAGCTAAGTTTCCACAAATTTTCGTTAAAAAATAATTTTATTTGTAAAAGATAAAGATAAAAAACCAAAAACTTGGTTTTTTGAATTTTTCACATAAATTTGAGGTTATGTGAAAAAAGTGTAAATGTAAAAGATATAGATCTTTTTATTACCTACAACTTTGCCATTTAACTTTTTTCCATAGGACTTGTAGTTTTGTGTTTCATCAATGGGTTTCATCCTACTATAATTTATGTTCACTTTTTGTTATTTTAAGAGCTAAAAGCACTGGTCTATAATGCAACAAAAACTATATTTAAGCATTTTTATGTAAGAATTGAAAATAGTTGAAGGAAGCGTTTTAGTATAATTATAATTATCAATATATGAAAAAATAAAATAAAAATGTGTAACCTTATGCAATACGTAAGTCCGCCAATCGTGTTCTGGTAGAAATTGACCACAGTTTGAACATAGACCTTCATAAGTTAGTAGTATCCAAATATCACTTAGAGAGGATACAGTTATTAATGTTATTAAGCTAAATCCTAGAATTAACTTTGGATAAGAGTGCGTTGATGTTAGTTTATAATATTCCCATATTCTGTAAATACTGTAACAACCAATAACTGTTAGATCAAATATCAAACGAGGACAAGAAGCAGTAGGTGAGCAGTAGATTAAGTAACATTATTGTTTTAGTTAGATGCAGCACGTATTGTACAAAGTTCTTTGAAATAATTTTATTGACAAATTTAGTAAGTCGTAGGTACATCGTAAATGTTACAAAAAATGTTAAGACTATCGTCATTCAAAAGCTCAACTGTGCAATGTGGTATAGTACGCGCCACGAGTCATGAAAGAAAATGGCGACGACTAACCGAAGAGAAAAGTGTACTATAAATACACGCGCACGATAAGTTGAGGCTTGACGTCATAGTAATAAGTTGGTACAGATACAAAAAAATGTATACAAGTCTTACTTATTTGTATTATTCTATATTATAAATATAAATAATCTTATATTATTAGATGTACTAATTTATAGACTTATTATTATAATAATCGAGGAACAACATTCCTCGCAGGTCTCAACTGCGCGTGTAGTAAATGATATTCAATATAAATTCGCTGTGAATAGGATAATAAAAAAAAAGCGGCCAAGTGCGAGTCGGACTCGCCCATGAAGGGTTCCGTATCAGCAAGCAACATCATATATAAGTTCTTGTAGTTCGTTGTAACTTAGATCGATGTTTTTATACTACTCTATTGATTGAATTAAAGGTAAATTGCGTTTTACGATTTACGACGTATTAAAAAAAACTACTTACTAAATCTCGTTCAAACTAATTTTCGTTGGTAGTTTGCATGGTAATGTACAACATATATTTTTTTTAGTTTTATCACTCTCTTATTTTAGAAGTTACAGGGGGGGGGGGGGGGCACACATTTTTCCACTTTGGAAGTGTCTCTCGCGCAAACTATTAGGTTTAGAATAAAATTATATTAGAAACCTCAATATCATTTTTGAATACCTATCCATTGATACCCCACACGTATGGGGTTGATGAAAAAAAATTTTTTGAGTTTCAGTTCCAAGTATGCGGACCCCCAAAATGTTATTCTATTTTTATGTAAACACCTTGCTGCGGTTCACAGAATACATCGACTGCCCAAATTTCAACAGTATAGCTCTTATAGTTTCGGAAAAAATTGGCTGTGACATACGGACGGACAGACAGACAGACTTGACGAATCTATAAGGTACTCATGTTTTACTGTAAACGGGACTTATTCGCGATAATATTAAAGGTTACGATACCTTCTATTTTCCATGATTTTTAAATATGACTATGTGTAAAAGTCGCGAAAGTTTAAAAACAGAATCTATAAGGGTTCCGTTTTTTACCATTTGGCTACGGAAAATTGTCGTTCTACACAAATAACTTATAATAAGTATTGTCCGATTAATGAAAGTACGTGACACTTGTGTTATCGCTGGTACCCAAGGCGAGCCCAGTGCGTGCGCGTCGCTCGTTGCATGGTTACTCGTCCCGCGTCTTACCCCTACCTCAACTGAGACCTATAAATCGTCGTCTGCGCACTTTTATGATTTGTGGCGCGTTCAATAGCTGTAACTCCATTGAAGTTTATGTGTTGCCTCATAATCAATAAATGTCAAAGAGAGGGATTTGTATATTTCCTACTTAGCAATACCAACTAAATGAACCTAAAGTTATATCTCCTACTGCGTCACTTAAATGACTCATTAAAGACTGTCGGCGTCGTGTTACAAAATTCTATTACAAATAATAGTATACCCCATTCAAATAAAGACAAAGAAAATACTTACATTACAAATTCAGTGTATGTTAATATGTTTGGATATAATTTAGTATATTCATTACAATCAGGATCTTGTGCTACAAGCCGGTAAAACGGAATTAGAGAGACTATGTCGAGCAAAAGAAGAAATGCTGACTTTGGCATGTATTCACGTCTCATAGCTTTATCGGTCACTTGCCTAAAATAGTACACCATATTTTATTTATTATTACTTGTTTTGTATTAATTACACCAGTTTGCGAAATTCGATCAGAGTAGTGTGACACCAGTTTGATCAGCAATAGTAAAAATATCCCTAATATTTTTACTATTACTGATTTGCCTGACGTTTCGACCAGGTTGCACTGGCCGTGGTCACAGGCTCAAAGACCAGTCAGCCTGTGACCACGGCCAGTGCAACCTGGTCGAAACGTCAGGCAAATCAGAGGTATGTAATACCCTTAATAAGTGATCGCGTCAATTCACGTAAAAATAATATTAATTATCGTATAACGCGAAAGTTTAAAAGTTAGAATATCCCTAATGTTGCTACTTTTTGCAAATACTTACTGCTAAAAATTAAAACTAATAAGAAGTAAAATATACAGTTCAAAAGTTCACCTGTGAATGATATGAAGAAGCGTATCAAGGCCGTAAATTGGATCGACTAAATACGAATATATAACAATAATTACATTTAGAATGACATATTGATTTCCATCCACTTTCCAACAGCGAACAAAGGGGTATACCGACTGAAAGGGACCCTATAAAAGATAAACAATAACATTATTAAAAACTTACCTATTCATTTGTTTATTTATTAATTATCTCAATAGGCTATTTGTGGGATAGCCACGATAACATCGAAGTCAGTTAATTATAAGGGTGGAATATAATATTTCAAAATATAGTAAAGTTCAGAAATCAAAACGATTATCTGGTATAGATAATAGTATCTATAGATATATACTACAGGTATACTTAGTATATCTTAGTCTTCAGTCAGACGTCATCCACGCCTGAACAATGTTCTTCCCGATGGAACGCAAGCCCGGGACTTCTTGCGTTCCTTGCGGTTTTTTGATTGATTTGATTGATTAAGCAATTACATTTTTGACTTGCCGGCGTATCGATTATTTTAGCTGGCAACACTGTTAAGTGTCTGAAGGTAAGACACTGACGCAACACCGGGCACTGGCGCGTGCGACCGGTGACCGCAGGGATGGAAATCATTGACACTTTAAAATAATAATAACGGGATTGAATGATTGATTTTAGTCGATTACTTTTTTGTCATAAGTCATAGACAAGGATCACAGGTGACAATGATTTTATCCCATCCCTAGATTATTATTGATCGTTCGTTCTGTTATACCCCATCTCTATTCCTGATTATGCTTACTCAGCCCTTCGTCATCATCACTGACAGCCTACCTTATTTAGTACATCCCTATTCAAGTCAGTCTCTTCCTAGATTCGGTACAGATCGGTTGGCTCAATCCTAGATTTAATTCTATTTCAATATATTTTATTCTAGCCAAATTAAATTAGTTTTTTTTAAAAAGCAAGGTCAAAGAACCCGTATAACATTTTTGGTGGCAGCGGTGGGATACGAAAATCCCCTACCTATAAACCCGAATACGTCTTCGAAAACTGTCCTTCACCTATTCTCAGCCTAAAATCTCGTGAAAGTGCTATTCGCAGTGAAAATTAAGTGTTTGTGGTAAAAGTGCAATTTCTGAAAAGTTATTACTGTTCCAAAGGCCTGTAAGAGTTAAGTGAAGTTTTACTTATAAAATACTAAGATCTGTATTTTCAAGATCCAGTCAAGATCCAAGTCAAGATGTTCCTGCTTTTGATCCTGACTGTACCGTGAGTGACTTAAATACATTTCTACTTCAAACTATATCTGTGCAGTGAGTGAAACCACCGATTTTTCGTCGATTGAAAATTAAGACTTCCAGTTCCTGTTATCCAGTTATAGAACTTTCAACCTTTATACATCCACATTATTTAAATTTAAACTGTTAATCTTACAAGTTAGTTATTCTTTATCTGAGTTACATTGTCACCTGCACTCTTATCAAATTGTTATTGTTAACACTTTCCCCGCGAAGCGATTACATACGCGGATCTCGCCGTACGCGGGCCAATTTTGGCATATTTCAAATGGTCATAAAATATAAACTATAATAGATATCAATTATTTGTATTTTTTATTATGATACTTCCTTATTATATTTTGTATATAAGAAATAATACAATGAAATATATCAATATTACTTTTATTTATTTATTTATGAAAATTATACAATTTTCATGAAAAAAAAACTCTTACATCAGACAAGACGTGCTAAAATTATCTCTATTGATAAGTAGTATGGGTTTTACAGGGTGTAATCTCTTTTGGTATGATAAATTTTGAATTAAATGTTGTTACATAACGGCACATTACAATCTGGGCAATAAAATACAGTCTCTTTACGTCCCCCTTTGCCGGTATCTTTTTTATTTCATCTGCGAAAGCTTTGCAGACTGCTGCGTACTTGTTTTTTTTCCGAGGATGGTATCTTATCTATGAAATGTCGACCAGTCAGTCTCGCAAGACCACCTCTCGCATGTGGACCTCGAGACACCTGCGGCTCCTCATTCCAGTTTCCATCGATAGCAAGGTCCTCATCAGCTTGCCTTAGAAAATTTCATTATCAACTTTCATTGTCATCAATGTCTTCTACATCAATCTTCATCACATTGCAAGGCACCTGTCACCTAAAAACTCGCGGCATTTCGCGCCAAAACTCGACGTAACCTACCCACTCTTGTAAGTTTAGCTCCGCACTGGCCGCCGCGCGCTCCCGAAGGATCCTTGTAGTTTAATGAATTTACTTACACATTTGAATTTTGTTGCAATGTGTGTGAAATATTCACGTGAGTCTTATTTCGTTCGCCGATCTCGGATAGGACTCGTGATTTTTGAACAGTGAGTATGACTACTACTACTACTACATGTAGCATTAAAGAATTTGAGTCCTTTGACCAATTTATCGAATTTTTAAAACAACAATTCGGAGATCGCAAACATTACGCTTATCTCCTTTCGGAATTACAGGATAGCAAACAACTCCCTAATGAAACAGTCTGTCAATACGCCTTAAAAATAGAAAGTCTCCTATCTCAGCTAATGAACGAAATTAAGATATCCGTTAAAAAGAAAACGGAAGTAGTCGGTCGTGTCGCAGCCATGGAAGACCTTGCTCTCCACACTTTTGTGATCGGACTCCATCCGCGATTATCGCAAATGGTGCGGTGTCGTAACCCCGATTCTTTAAACGCAGTTATAAGTTTTGCTGTAACAGAGGAAAAAATAATATCCTCTGTATTCAACAAAAAGACAAATTTCAATCCAGGACATTCTAATCAGGTAGATAAGTTTAGAGGTCCACCTCGTCGCGATTCTCGACCACAACAACCCTTCCATAATAAGTCCCATACTAGGGAAACTGTCTGTCGTTATTGCAAACATGTCGGTCATACCATCGAAAACTGTCGAAAACGACAATACAATAACTCTGGATTCCAATCCCAACCTAATAGCTCTGTTCCATTTAGAACAACAAGTAATTTCCCAAACCCTTCTGGTCAAAGTCCTCCTCGCAGGACTTTCACAATAGAATACCCTGAAATTACTAAAACTGAAGAAGCTCAGAACCATAATTTAAACGAATAATGGGCTCACGGAGGTGTCTCGTGAGACCCAAATCACAACTTCTCACTGAACCTTACCATATCAACGGCACCCATCCTTCTAAATCCAAGGACCACACGGGTAACCAGCACCAAGCAAGCGTCCATCCTCCTAAATCCAAGGACTACACGGGTAACCAGCCCCAAGCAAGTGTCCATACTTCTAGTTCCAAGGACCACACGGGTAACCAGCCCCAAGCAAGTGTCCATTCCTCTAAATCCAAGGATCACACGGGTAACCAGCCCCAAACAAGTGTCCATTCTTCTAAATCCAAGGACCACACGGGTAACCAGCCCCAAGCAAGTGTCCATACTTCCAGTTCCAAGGACCACACGGGTAACCAGCCCCAAACAAGTGTCCATCCTTCTAAATCCAGGGACCACACCGGTAACCAGCCCCAAACAAGTGCCCATTCTTCCAAATCCGAGGGTCACACGGGTAGCCAGCCCCAAGCAAGAGCCCCGAATCATCCAACTACTAATGAAATTCAAGATAAGAATTTCTGTAAGTAAAATAAAGTGTATGAAATATCCTTTAAAAATAACATATCGTTACCTCATGTCTCTATTCAAACATCCATTTCTAATAAACCACTTATCTTACTTGTAGACACAGGATGTCTACTTCAGAAGACTTCTATTCAATCATACTCAGACTTGAAACTTGTCAACAACATAATCAAACTCAAAGGCATAGATAGTCGCGAAGAAGCCGTTCCTACCATTGGTAGTTTTAACATGAACCTAATATTCAACAAAGAATCAATATCCTATCAATTTCACGTAGTAGAATCAATGGATTTTCCTTATGATGGTATCATAGGAAATGATTTACTTACCCATTATCAATGCTCTGTTGACTACAATCGCCAAATTCTTAACCTAGGAGTAAATAGAATAAAATTAAATTTAACTCACCCGATCTATCAAATACCACCCTGTTCTGAAATCATTGTAGAATGTTCAGTCACTAACCCTCAACTAAAAGAAGGACTTATTCTTGACCAACACATAAGTGATACCCTACTTATAGCAAACTGTTTGACTAAAGTTTAAGAGAATAATCAAATAAATCTTACAGTCTTAAATACCTCTGAAAGTCCTATTTCTCTAAATTCAAATCTTCAACTCACCTTACATCCAATTGACTATGAAACCTGTCAAGTACATTATACCAATAAAACATGTATTAGTAGAACTAATGAAGTCCTTAACCTTCTCCGAGTTTCACACCTAAATTCTGAAGAAAATGAAGCTCTTACAAACCTTTGCATGTAATACTCCGACACTTTTCATTTACCACGCGACAAACTTACTCATACTTCAACAATAACACACAAAATCAGAAGAATAATAGACCAAATGTTAGATCAAAATATCATTGCCCCTTCTACTTCCCCTTGTTCATCCCCTATCTGGGTTGTGCCCAAAAAACCAGATGCTTCCGGAAATCGTAAATGGCGAGTCGTTATCGACTATCGAAAATTAAACGACATAACTATTGGTGAAGTATATCCCATACCACAGATTACAGAAATACTCGATCAACTAGGTAAAAGCAAATATTTTTCTACATTGCATGCATTTAGCCTCTGGATTCCACCAAATCTTAGTCGAACATGCAGAGAAAACAGCTTTCTCAGTTCCCCAAGGTCACTTTCAGTTCAATCGCATGCCATTTGGATTAAAAAAGGCCCCTTCCACTTTTCAAAAGCTCATGAACACTTGTCTTTCCGGCCTTCAAGGTTCCCGTTGCTTTGTCTATCTCGATGACATCGTCATCTATAGTTTTGACTTACAAAGCCATATCGAAAACATTACATCTGTTTTCCAGAGACTTCGTGACTTCAACTTAAAATTACAGCCCGACAAATGCGAATTTTTACGCAAAGAAGTAGGTTACCTCGGACACATCATAAGCAGTGACGGCGTCAAGCCAAACCCCGAAAAGTTAAAAGCTATAACAAATTTTCCAGTTCCAAAGAGCCCCACTGACGTGAAATCCTTCCTTGGACTAGTGTCTTACTACAGACGTTTCATCCCTGACTTTTCCAAAACTGCTAAACCTCTGAAAAAACTCCTCAAAAAAGACACTACGTTTAACTGGACAAATGAACAACTGGCATTTGAAATTTTACAAAATAAACTTGTTACTGCTCCAATCCTAGCCTATCCAGATTTTACCAAACCTTTCCTTCTTACCTGTGATGCTTCCCATTATGCTATTTCGGACATTCTCTCTCAAGGTCCAATAGGAAAGGATCTCCCTATCGCTTACGCATCTCGGACTTTAAATAAAGCTGAATGCAACTATACCATCACCGAAAAAGAATGTCTTGCCATTATCTTTAGTACTAAAACCTTCCGACCTTACCTTTATGGTCACAAATTCACCATAGTTACAGACCACAAACCCCTTCAATGGCTCTTCAACTGTAAAGACCCTGGATCACGATTAGTACGTTGGAGACTAAAACTAGAAGAGTTTGAATACGATATTGTTCATAAAAAGGGTAAAATTAATTCAAACGCCGATGCGTTATCTCGATTCCCAGTAAATCCCGTTAATATCGACCCAGATCTCTCTAATCCATCCTCGTTAGATCTTAACGAAGATCCTCTCCTAGAATTACCCCCACATATACCTTTTGCCTTTGAAAACGATGAAATCATTCCACTGAACCAAGGTCCTAATTCCAACCCTGTACCTGATCCAATCTAGATAATATTTTAAATCCTAACACTGATTCAGATCCTGCAACAAACAATACAGATACGCCTGGATTATTAGACCTAGGTCCTTTAGAATTAAGTCCTCACAGCGATGACCTCTGCCTCGATTTTGATAACCTAAACATTTCCTCTCCAGCGACATCTGAAACCTTAACAAATCCAAATCTCCACAATGGTGACTATTCGACGTTTACAAAATCCATGAACAGTAAAGACTTTACTTCAAATACAGTTATAAAAGAACATAGCGAACATGTACTAAAATCTTCGTGTAAAATAATTATCTTCCCGACATCACTAGACCTAGACGAATCTAATCGTTACACTGACGAAATCTTGTCCAACTTGCCAAATCGAGAAGAAATTATTAATGCTGATAAAGAGCTATACTCAACTCTGAAAGTTAATTATGAAAATAAAGACATCTACTTGTTATTCACTAAAGTTCACCATTTTGACATTTCACCTTATCCATCTATCTATGACAGTCTCAAAAAATTGGGAGACACCATCCTACAGTCAGAACAAAATATAACAGACATTGCTATTTCCGATTTTGAAAATCCATTTGACCAACACTCTTATACCAAATTAAATAACATTCTACTTTATATATTCCACAACACTAAAATCTGTGTTCATGTTTATTTAAATAAAATAATTTATCCTGCTTTAAGCGAAAGACCCAAAATTATTTGCGAAAATCATGATATCCCAATAGCAGGACATTTAGGATCATCCCGTATGTACAATAAAATTAAGGTTAACAGTTCTACTGGAAAGGAATGAGAGGAGATATAGAAGACTATGTAAAAAAATGTAAACTTTGCCAAGAAAACAAGGCCCTTAGAAAACTTAATGGAGCTCCAATGGAGATCACTACCACTTCAACAGCCCCCTTTCAGAGAGTTTCACTTGACATTGTCGGACCACTCCCAGAAGCTGGTACCGCTAAATTAAAATATATCATGACCCTACAGGATGACCTAACAAAGTATTCGTAGCCTATCCCATACGCAGTACTACAGCCGAAGAAACAGCAGACTGCCTAATCCATTTCATATCCCTCTTTGGTATTCCGAAATGCATTCTCACCGATCAAGGTACTAATTTCACTGCCGATCTCTTCCAAACTACTTGTAAATTTCTGAAAATCAAACAGTTAAGGTCCTCACCTTATCATCCTCAAACACAAGGCGCCCTGGAACGTAGCCATTCCACTCAAGGAATACTTGGAATCCTTTATTAATGAATCCCAAGATAACTGGCCTACCTATGTCTATACCGCTATCCTTACTTATAACACTACAACTCATTCAACAACTAAATTTAGTCCCTACGAATTGGTCTTCGGCCATAAACCATTTATTTCTTCATCCGTATTTGAAAATAATCCTAGCACGACCTACTCTAACTACCTCCGCATGCTTCAACATAAGTTTGAATATTCTCACCAAAAAGCTTTTGAAAATATCCTAAGATCCAAAGAAACTTCCAAAACTTACTACGATTCTCGTGCTAAACAACCTCCTGTTTACAAAGTTGGCGACTATGTTTACCTTAAAAACCACTTACGGTTAAGAAAAGCTCTCTCTCCCATCTGGAAAGGTCCATATAAAATACTTCAAGTCCACAACAATAACACTGTAACTTTATTAATTAATCGTCGTCATGTTACACATCATTTTGATCAAATCAAACCAGCTGAAACAGTTTAAAACTTCCAATCCTAACATCACATCTTTTTCGACTATCGTTATTATATCATTCTATTATTATATCTATCTTCTACAATTTCCAGGATCTCCGTATTCGCACACCATGATCCAACAGACTATGTGCAACCGATAAATTCAAGTTCTGGAATATATTTTGACCACCTCGGAAAACTTAAAATAACACATTTCCCATATTGACCCATTGTTAGAAACCATTAACTCCGCGATAGGCACAATCCGTTTCATTTGTAAAGATTCCGAAGCTTTAGATCACGAACAATGTAATAATATTCTAGATCCTTTATCAGCCCGTTATAGGGACTTAACACAACTATATTCTTCAATTTCTCATCTTATCGACAACCCATCCAAACGTGGTGCATGGTTTGGAGGTGTCGGCACCTTAATGAAAACAATATTTGGTTCTTTAGATGAAGACGATGCTATATGTTATGATGATGCTATATCCACCGTACAAACTAATCAAGTAAATTTAGCTTCCTTAATGAAAGAAAACATTTTAGTTACTAAGTCTGCTATCTCCGAATATAATACGACAATTTATAAACTCAAAATCAATGAAGATAGTTTATTTATTTATTTATTTATTTATTCTTTATGTACAGGTGTACAAAGGCGGACTTAATGCCGTAGGCATTTTCTGCCAGTCGACCTTAGGGCGATGCAGAGCTAAACATGGTAGATGCACATACGAATCATAATTTTAAGATATAGCACACTTACTCTACATATACATGCATATTATATACATACACATATATACACATATATACATATATATATATATACACATACCATACATATAAAGAATAATATAACATACATAAGTGTATACAATACTTAATATAAGTATGTATAAACGTTAATACACATAAATACAAATAACACATATTCTAATAAATATATAAAAATTCAAGAAAAGGGGAGCTAAAATTTACGGTGGTTTATTCATTGTGTCTGTAAAATGCCTCCGTACTTGGAATTTGAAAGTTTGTCGAGTTTTTGCCATCCTGATCTCGAGAGGGAGCGCGTTCCATAATAGAATAGATTGCACCAAGAAAGTAGAATGCACGAAGTCAGAGCGGTGAGTGGGACAGTGGAGAAGAAGATTGTTTGAAGATCTAAGATTTTTATCGTGATTTGCACCTAAATATTGGAGATGAGTAGTTAAGTAGGAAGGAGAACTTGGTGAAAAGAGTAAAGAATATAGAGTGGTTAATGCTCGTATCTGTCGACGCTGACGAATTGGAAGCCATTTAAGAAGGGAACGATGCTGGGATACATGATCATATTTACGTAAATTGAAAACGAATCGAATGCAATTGTTGAGAAGACGGTCGAGTTTATTGAGCAGATCTGCATTCAGGTCAAAGTAGCACATGTCACCATAGTCGATTATAGGGAATATTAGGGTCTGCACAAGCATTGCCTTAGTTTCCGATGGTAGAAAGTTTTTAAACCTATAAAGGGCCCGCAATGAACCTGTGACTTTCTGGCACACAGATGCGACTTGTTTTCGCCAGCTAAGAGTTGTGTCAATATACAATCCGAGGTCCTTCACACTTTCAGAGTAAGGAATAATCATGTCATCGTAAGTAAGCGGTGGAAGTGAAGCAAGGTCGAGTTGGCTTATACTTCGGTTACTACCGATGACAATAGCCTGGCATTTTGTCGGATTCACTGACACACCAAACATTTCAGACCAATGTTTAATGGCTGCCAGGTCACTTTTTACGACCGAAACCGCGGACGATATATTGCACAACTCCGATTGATAGTAAAGTTGCAAGTCATCGGCGTATAGATGACAGGAACACTGAAGTCTTGTAGTGATAAAATTAATAAAGATGGAAAATAAAAGAGGTGAAAGAATACCGCCTTGAGGAACGCCAGCAGCCAAATTACACCAGCTGGAAGAAGATTCTTCCACACTGACTGATTGCTGACGATCTCGAAGATAAGAGGAAAACCAGTCCAGTACGTCTTGAGAGACCGAGAAGTGGGAGAGGATAGCAAGGAGGAGTTCATGACTGACGGTATTGAAGGCATTGGAAAAGTCAACAAGTACTACAGTTGTAACCTTGGTACTCTCCATTCCCGCCTTAATGTCGCCAGTCACTTTAAGCAGCGCAGAAACGGTGCTATGGCCTGGTCTAAACCCAGACTGAAAAGGACTGAGTAAGCTGTTACTGTAAACAAAGTAGGAGAACTGTTTATGGACGCAGGCTTCTAGCACCTTGGAAAGGAAGGGAAGGATAGAAATTGGACGGAAGTCAGTTGGAAGAGACGGATTAGGAGTTTTAGGCATCGGATGCACATATGCTCTCCGCCACAGGGATGGGAATGAACCAGACATGAGAGAGAAGTTAACAATATGGGAGATAACGGGAAGGAGGTGGACCAAAAGTGTGGTGATCATTTTCCTGCTAATGCCATCACAACCAACGGCTTGGGATTTAATAGAAAGGATAATCTTCCTAATCTCTCCCTCAGTAACAGGACTGAATTGAAAAGGGCTTACATCTGGACGCGGTAGACTATTGATGTAGTTACGAGCATTATGTTCAGATAGACTGTCCAACGTAGAAGAGGTGATAAAATGTTGGTTAAGTGAGTCGAGACTTATGGATTGAGGAAAGTCTACATGTCGCGATCTGCCGATGCCTATAGTTCCTAGGAACTTCCAGATGTCGGCAGGAGAGGAAGAAGAAATATTATCGAGAATATGGCGGCGTTTGGCGTTCCTTATCATCAGATTACACCGATTTCTCGCAGACTTATACAGTTCCCAGTTTGCTTCGATACGGTTTCCCTTGTAAGTCCTAAACGCCCGATTGCGACGTCTCATAGCCATCCGAATACCCTCAGTCATCCAGGGTGCCGGTGGTCGTTTCAACCTAACCCTCTTAACCGGTGCATGAGTGTCATACAGTTTTTTGACTACTTGGTTGAAAACATGCACCTTGTCATCGATAGCAGTGGAATCGATTAGAGGCGTCCAGTCAATATGTGATGCGTCATTACTTAATTTATCAATATCCATTCGTCTAAAGCAACGCCTGTACAGGGTTTTAGGTTTGGGTTTTGGAGGTTTAAGGACGTAGGAGAGGAAAATCAGGTCATGATGTGAAAATCCGGGAGCGTCAAGTTGACCATGAGAGGATACAAGGGTAGGATTGGAGGTGATGATTAAGTCGAGCCAAGTATCCACGCCGACATTATTGTGGTGAGTGGCTTGTAACGGTAGGATATGAAGGCTGACCGATTCAAGAAGAAGCTGGAGTTTATGGGAACGATTGGAGCTTAGGGCTAGGAGATTAGTATTAAAATCACCCATGATGACATGATGAACATACTCTGCACCCAGCGATTCAAGAACTGTTTCGAAATCAGTGAAATAGTCAATAGAAGGGGGACAATAAACAACACCAATCACGACTTTAGCACCTCTGACACAAACCTCTAAGAATAAGAATTCAGCTGAAGCATCATAATTAGAAGAAGAAGAAGATAGAATTCTATATGGAAAGTCACTGCGCAGATAAATAGCGACGCCACCTCCTCTCCTGCCTACCCGGTCATTTCGGATAAGAATAAAGCCAGGTAAGGGGTAAGAGGTGGAGAGAAGGTGCGGCTTAAGCCATGTCTCTGAGATCAGAACGGCATGAACATTCGTGTCACAAAACGCCTCGTATAAGTCAGTGAAGTGGCTAGGAATGCTTTGGGCATTTAGATGACAAACATTCAATAGTGAACTATTTTTATTATTATTAAACTGACGGCGTAGAATACCACCAAGAGTATCTGTTACGGAGGAGAAACTATCATCACTTGAAGAGGTTACAGATTCACAAGCAGAAACATAATACTCATTATCTGAGGACATGGATACAAACACACGGTCAATAAATTTATTAAACTAAATAAAGTTCAACTTTAAAATTTATAAATATAATATAAAATTAATATATATATTTAAGTGTATATACTTATTAAATAACGTGCAGATGTTCTGGTACACAGCTTGTATCTCTGCACCACCCGCCAGCTTACATAATTTCAGAAAAACTTAAAAAGAAAAGAAAAATACACTGTGAAACAGTACGTAAACTCATAGCAGTGCGAAGAGAATGTCGATGCTTTACAGATTGCAACACCGTCAACGCAAAATTTTAAACTCAAGCGCAGTGTATTCGAATACAGAGAATGAAGTGAGTGAATGTTTTGTTACTCACAAAACGTCAAGTTAAAAAGTAAACAAACAGAAATGGAATAAGCATTAAGAAAATTGTGTTTATAATACTTGTTAGTCTACGCAATTAAATCTATTAAAATAATATCTACACAACCCGGGCCAGGGGCCCTTTTAAAAACTTAACAAATGTAAATATGTGACAGAGGTAAAGATCACTAATGTAAGTTTCAATTTGCTAATGCTTCATGTAATTTATTTACAAGACCTGATTTATTTTGTAGACCGCTCACCAGAACTCGAGGAAGACAGTTCCGCTTGAGGATATTTCACCAGCAGCGAGTTCAGTTCATCGATGTCCGTAATCCTGTTCCGGACACCACCGTGGGTTTTGACGACTATGGTACCGTCCTGTGTCCAGCAAGCAGATACACCAAAATGCTGCCTGGCCTTTGCGAAAACAGATTGCCTGCTCTTTGTCAGAAACTCCTTGATGGTTATAGGCGAACCCTTCAGTCCCGACTTGGCTTTCCACACTGACGATCTGTCATCCACAGTCGAAAACTTAACAAGTAAAGGCCGCTGACGTTCCTTATTCAATACCCCAAGGCGGTGGCAGACCTTAATAGAGGAGGCAGCCACATTCTTCAGGCCCAACTTGCCGTTAATGACTTGAAGTGCGACTCCCTTGCAATCTTCCTTCTCGGCCTCCTCGACACCCAAGAAGATAAGTGACTTACGCCGCTGTCTGGTTTCCATCATGTCTAACTGCCTGGAGCACTCGTGAATTTGTTTCCGGAGTAAGCCCATCATAGAGAAGACTAACTCCCGAAAAGTTCGAAATTCCTCTGCAACCTTGGCCACAGTGTCCTTGGCAGGACCAGCACTCCGAAGCTGAGCCTCGAGATCACACATCTTTCTAGTGAATGTCTCCTCTAGTGTCTTCTGTGCAGACATAATGTCACCAATTTGTGTCATCCTCTGTTTTTTTAAACTAAAATAAACACTGCAAAGCGATTCACTGGCAGGTGGTGTGGATGCAGTGGGTTATTATCACATTAAATATATATCTAATGTGAGTACTAGCACTTAAACCGTATTTACTTGCCCAAATATGTAGAATAAGACAAAATATAATATTAAATACAATTAAAATAAAATTCTCAGATTCACGATACGTCTATACTTTTTTACACCTACCGCCGAAAAAGTTAGTTTAAACGATGCCATTTCAAGGCTTTCTAAACAATTGACCAACACGTCAATTCTTTCTAATATTTTAGATGTAAGAACAAACATAAATTTTGTACTTAATAAATTAGAGGCTTTAATTCTCACTTTATCTTTCCAATTAGAAGATGTCATAAATACTATTCTTTTCAGTAATGTAAATTTACTACATCTGGCGATATTAACGCCAAAACAACTATTACAAGAACTTAACGATAATATTAGACACTTACCCACTGAATCCGAATTAGCTGTAAGTCTAAATATAAGGTCTATTCATGAAATACTGCATGTATCTAGTTTAGTAAGTTACTATATCAATAAGAAAATTGTTTTAGTTCTCAAGATTCCACTTGTATTACCAGTAGAATTTAACCTGTATAAAAACATTGCTTTGCCTGTACCACATAATTCACATAAATTAGATTCTTTCAGTCTCATTCTACCAAGCTCAAAATATATAGCTATAACTAAAGATAAAACTCAGTATTGTTCATTTAACACCTTAGATAAATGTAAAGAAATTATTCCCCATAACTATATTTGTAACATTATAAATATATATTCTTCCAATGTACCCAATTGTGAAAACACATTAATAAGCCAAGTAGTTACACAAATACCCAACCAATGTAAAACAGAAACACTATTTGGTAAATTTAATATTTGGAAATCGATAACCAACAATCGTTGGATCTATGTACAAAGCAATAAAAATAAATTGACAATAGACTGTAAAAATTCAGATGTACAAGAAATCATTATATCCGGTATTGGTATTTTAACTCTTCCTTCTAATTGTATCGCTAATTGTGGAAATTCTAGACTTTTCCCTAATAACTTAAACTTTACTATAAGTTCACCAGTAATTACATTTTCCGACTTCAATATTATAAATGACTCTTGTTGTAGTATTAATAAAATAAATAATACCTATCATAATCCTATCCTACCTTACAACTTCAAAGATATCGATCTTGAAAATATAAATCGAAACTTTGTTACTAAATCTAACTCTGAAATACATAATTTAAATAAGATCATAGATCAGCCGCATTATGTTAAATACCAAACTCACTATTTGATATTTACAAATGTAATGACATTAATTGTAATTTGTTTTATATTGTATAAATTATTTGTTAAGTTATATCCTAAGTTTAAATCCAAGTTTGTAACTCAGCCAGAAGCGACCTCTAACGAACTCAGTGAACACATTTCAAATTTAGACTCTCACATTCAATCCCCTCGTCTAAGAGATTCCGTTTAACCTTTTCCACCCCATTTTCCATTTTCATTTCCTGAACTTCGATATTTACTACCCTCGAACTTCAGGCTTCTGCGGGGGGTTGTTATACCCCATCTCTATTCCTGATTATGCTTACTCAGCCCTTCGTCATCATCACTGACAGCCTACCTTATTTAGTACATCCCTATTCAAGTCAGTCTCTTCCTAGATTCGTTACAGATCGGTTGGCTCAATCCTATATTTAATTCTATTTCAATATATTTTATTATAGCCAAATTAAATTAGTTTTCTTTAAAAAGCAAGGTCAAAGAACCCGTATAACAGTTCGTTCGTTCGTGAGTTCCTTTAAAAATGGAACGTCGTCGTTGACGAGCAGAGTTGTCGCGGATCGTCTCGTGTGAGCACCACGTGTTCGGTGGAGTGTCTTATTTAAAATAATTAATCATGGGCTGCTATTCAATGTCCTAACTGTATTTCGTGATCGAGTACTACAATAAAGTGAATGTACGAGAACATTCTCCTCACCCGCTAAACTCACGTCTACCCTCAATTAGAAATATGAGGCCTACTAACGTTCCCAGTGGATTCAAGATTTAACAGACTCAAATAAATGTTAAACACCACTTTAACTGGGAAATTGAAAATTCTATACTCACTTACGTAAATATCAAAATGAGTACTCACAAAAAAAGTCTTCGTAATTACACAAATAAGAACTAGCTTTTGAAACACAGGATGAAACGGTAAAAAAATTAAATTGCTCCATTGTATGCCAGTGTTTTCATCAACTGATTCAACATTTATATTATCATCTACACCTGGCGCATCATATCTGATTCTAGTGTCTTCAGATTTCACTTTATTGACTAATTGAGAATTAGTAGGCATTATATTATAACACAGCAAACGGTAAGTTCATGCAAAGAATATTCTTTTTAGTGTGAATTTTGTGTTTAACATTAGAGTATTGATTTGTAACTCATTTCATTAAATGTGTTTTGTCAGATTTCTGACAACAATTCTTGTATTTTTTTTAAAAGAGAAACTGGCCGTCTATAACTATTGTCAAATACATAATGTAGTATTTATGCACCTTCTATTAGTTCAATCATAGAAACGAGTATACAGGTTTTCACCGACTCATTTTATCAAAAAATCATCAATCAAAAAGGATCATCAAAATTTAAATTTTGATGATCCAAAACAATATTTCTATAACCTTTTGACTCGTTCCTGTTAGGTAATTTAATTCGGACGAGCACCAAAGAAAACGCAGCATATCATGACAGCCATTTTAATAGAGAGAGACCCACATAGATTAGTAACCACAGACAACATACTAAATAGGGATGTTACACAATAATCTACACACCCCCTCAACTTAGACATTTTAAACAAAATTCTTAAATTGTTTAACTCAAAACTTATTACAATATACCATAGGTTTTCAACTTACAACTAAAGTTTGTGGTACAAGTTATATTTACTTTTAATTACATATGTATAAATATTATTTAATGTACTTATATAAACATAGCACAAAAGAAATAAAATGTTACAAATTTTACTTCAATTCACTTATAATATAATTTTAAATATAATTTAGAAACCCGAGGATTTTGATGAAATTGACGCAAAAGCAAAATACGTCATAGTGTAATGTCTTTCCGATAGATATTTAGAAATTGTGAAAAAATGTAAAACTGCAATGGAAATGCTCACGCAGAATATACATTCGAACGGAAGACTGTATTTAATAAACTTCATCTCTAAAGAAGACTTATTTCCTTGAAATGTGAAAATGGCAAGAAGCTTCAAGACTATTTTTTGAAATTTGATGGTCTCCAATTCGTTTAGTACAACGAATTGGAGGCTGCTGGGAGTCAGATAGAAAATATGGACAAAATTTGTTACTTACTATCATCTATGCCAGTATAGTATGATAATGTCATCACCAGCATTGAAACTATGAGCTCGGAAAAGACATTATGATTTTGTGAAAGCAAGGCTGCTGGATGTAGAAATTAAAGGAAAAATCAGTTCCGAAAAATCGGAGTCGACATTCATCACCTGCTACAGCTGTGGAAAACCAGGTCATAAATAATTTGAGTGAAAAAGTGAAGAAAGAGCAGTACAATGGCAAGGCAAAAGAGGCAGTGTGAGGTGTCACTAGAGGACAACATCGTGGAAGAGGACAGACTCGAGGCCGTGGACGAGGTTATGGTCGTGGACAAGTACGGGAACTTGGGAGAATCTGTCGCACAGATGAGGTAAACCCATTTTCATTTATAGCCAGCGAGAATGTATTTTCTATTGATTAATGTACTGAGGACATTAAATATATTGTTGATTCAGGTGCATCACAAAATTTAATAATGGAAACTTATGAAAAGATTATGTCAAATATTTAAAATTTAGAATCGGAAACTAAAATTTATGTAGCGAACGGACAGTATTTAACGTCATATAAAAAGGGTAACTTAAAATCCTCTCAGGATTGCATACTGATGGTAGTGATTGGTATGGTAAGAGTAGTAAAATGGCTAAGAAAACAATCATCACTGTATGTGCAGACATTTTACAGAACGAAATAAAGGAAACTCGTTACGAAACAAAAAGTTATCTACAACCGGACCAATTCGCTGATAACGTTGTATCAGAAATACCTCCACTATTAACTTGCTTCATACATAAATTATTATTAAATGATGAAAATATCGTGTCAGATGAATGTCCTGTTATCCCAAAAATAGACACTATTTATTGCCTATAGTATTATTTCAGCACATCGTCCTAAATCCTTTATATCGTTTCTTCAACTAGCTGTTTGAATATACATTTATCGCAAAACAGGATCGATGTCAGTTATCAATCTACTAAGCAAACTGGGTGTTTGCACATCATAACATAATATTCAGCTTCATAAAGCTTCATCAATAATTTAACCTCAGAAGACTATAATTACTGATGCTTTCATTCAATATGTCTTTGATAATACTGACCGTAATATAAGCACCTTAGATGGTCAGGAGACTTTCATTGTTTAGGAGGCATAGAAGTGTACATACCAGCAAGTAGTGTTTGATATGAAGGAACTCCAATCAAATGTAAAAAAATCTGCAGCTCAATTAGCATCTACAACAGATATCACCGATGAGATTTACGATGAGAGAGGGCCTTCTGGATTAAAAAAAGTCTTGTGGCACTCGGGGACTGCCGCGGTAAAGCTATTTATTTATTTTTATTGAAGCAGTTTTTTTTTTCTTTAATATTAATTCAAGTTTACAAAATAATATATACTCTCTTTTATTGCCAAACAATATAATCATCCTTTTAACTGAAAGACAATGACAACTAAACAGAGAACATAATAGTAATCTAAAGTCGGGTACTCATTAGCGAACTGTAACTGTAACCGGACAGTTACAGTAACGTGGTTCTAATGTGTACGCGAGTTGTAGTCTTCGTGTCAATCGAATTGAATATGTCCATCGAACGCCCTAACCCACCGTACTCATTCAGTCGGCTGTAACTGTTACCGAACAGATACAGTCTGCGTACGCGATGTCCACATTACTGTGAACGTAACGACAAGCCGGCTCTGACGCAATGTTCGTTTGGAGCTTGGCGATTTCGGACGATATATCTTTCGCGTGTGCAGCATATAAACTTATAGACGCTTTAATCGATTATTATAAAAGGCCACGAAGATGGTGGACTCATCGAATATACTCGTACAGGGAAAGAAGTAATCTACTTTTTCTTTGTTTTTTTGAAGCAATCTTTGTCTTTCGGATTCCATAGCACACTGTTTTCTTTGCAGGCGTCTATCAGCAAAAGACATTTATCCTCTGTCCACTCACTCATCTCGAGAAAAATACTTATAGGTTCGTAGTGTGCAACGAACTTCTTTGGACGTCCACGAACGTACTGCAAGCTTCCTTTGATTCGCGCCAAAAACCGACATCCATCGGCTCGGTGCGAGCCGCTCGCGCACTGCTCGCGGCAGGCTCGCGTACCACGTACACACTGTGATTTGTGGTTACAGTAACGTCCAACGGTTACGTTACATAGTGAATACCTGTTTATCGTCGGCTCGCTGCGAACTGCAACTCGAACCGCTCGCGGCAAGTTCGCGAACCACGTACATACTATAATTTTTGGTTACATAAGATGCAACAGTTACGGTTACAGTTCGCTAATGAGTACCCGGCGTAAGCTATCTAATATGGAATAAAAAACGAAATAAAAAAAGAAGAAGAATCTAGAATGACTGTGTTGTCAAGGCAACGGATAACGGCCGGTGGTGGCAGCACGCATGCGCTAATCTGCCTATAGAGCACGGAGCCGCCACATCCTTGTCGCACTGCAGCTACAATCGTATTTTCTTTCCTTTTTTAGGGTGTTAGGTTTTTCGTTACGAAATTTATTGATTCAGTCGCCGCACTCGAAGCCCGCTATAAAAGCTATACAATAGCTTAAAAACATCCTAGTAAACTATGTTTAGGCATTTCACCTCTTATATCACCGTCGTATATAACATTTCTATCAGGCATATTAAATGCCTACCGTTCTATCAGATTCTATCAGATGGAATAAAAAATATATAAAATTAAAATATCAACTGTCCGTGTGGTGAAGGATTAAGAATAAAAAGTGTCACCACCCCTATTCATTTCATGGGTGTCGTAAGAGGCGACTAAAGGAACGAAATAAGCAGCTAACATCACTGCCAAGAGAAGGAAAACTTGAAACAAACCCTTTACCAACCCGTCTGGCCAGCGTGGTATAGTAGGCCAAAACCTCCTTTCAAAGGAGAGGCCTATATCCAGCAGTGGACTGTTAAAGGCTGTTGATGATGATGATGATAATGAAAATATCATAAAATAAAATTGAAATGATTTTTTTTGTCAAGTGCAAAAACTATGAGAGATACGCGAAAATACGTTGAAACTTTTTTGTAGGCGATTTAATTTCCTACAATTTTGTAGTAGGATCTTTTTTTTATTTTTCCAGCCAATCGCGAGATATAGACGAAAAAGTTGTTTTTGCACGAACGAAGACTTCGTTGGTATAAAAGTTTGACGGATAATTGTGTAAGAAGACTTTCGTACAAATCAAATCAAATCCATTTTATTTCAAATAAACCATACAACGGCACTTTTGAAACGTCAAGTAGTCAGTCAGTAGTCAGTCGTGAAGCTAATCGTCTGTTCCAATTCGTAGATCCTATGGAGAAGAACAGACAAGAAACTCCATGGACACTCTTTTCCAACATTGTTTTTACAATTTTTGGTTACATTGTTTAAGGCATTTTATTAAATGTGAGGACAATGTAACGATGCTGATATTTACACATGTAGTGTCCAAAAAACAATTAAACAATAAATAGAAGTTGTGAGATGACCAGCCCCGACTGGCGGCGCCCGTATCACGAGCATGACCTATGCACCAGCCATCGTCCAGTTCAACCATATCGTAGGGAGCCGAACGACCCGCTACACACGCCACCGCCAGCAGGACTTTTGAGCGAGCATGACATACTCACAACCGCCAGTCAACAAACTTATGCTACCAGTGACTACAAAGTGCTCACATGTACAATTCAAAATGTTCACAGTTATACAATAATAAAAACCATTTATAATTATGCTACTCTCTAAGAATGCGATAAATATTTGGATCATGTCAATAAAAAGTAATTTATTATGCAATAATGATATTACAAAAAATAAAAAATAAATATAATGTCAAACAACAAGATACAATTAAAATAATTAATAATATATTTTAGTTCTATATTATATTTTATTAAGGTTTTTAGTTTTAGGTTCATTGTTTTAGTTTATAACCAATATTGTACATTTTTTCGAACATACATTATGTTTTCATAGATGTACTGACAAGGAACTGTCATGATATTGATCTCCTTAAAAAGGCCCCTAACAGAATCGCGACTGCGGAGACTATATATAGCTCTAATGGCTCTTTTTTGCAGAATAAAAATTGACTCTATTTCTGCCGCACGTCCCCAAAGCAAGATACCGTATGACATAATGCTATGAAAGTAACTAAAATAAACTAATCGTGCGGTTTCCACATCCGTTAGTTGCCGAACTTTTCTAACAGCATATGCCGCTGAGCTAAGCCGCCCAGCAAGTGATTTTACATGCGGACCCCATTGTAATTTTGCGTCTAGCGTGATTCCCAAGAAAACAGTTTGGTCTACCAGTTCTAGCTTCTCTTTGTTAACTAAAATGTCACAATTACTGCTTTTAACATTTGGCAAAGAAAATCTAATGCATTTGCTTTTCTTTCCATTTAGCAATAAGTTATTAGCAGTGAACCAATTAACGAAGAAAGAAGGAGTTTATGTGTTAAACTTCGGTTATAATAATTAGTTAATCATATCCCGAAATAATTTATATTACGCTTTACGTGTATTACGCTTTTTCTCATTTTGCCTTGTAACTAATTTACGTTGTAAGATATTAAATAGCGGCCTATTTTATTGTCTTTACTTATAATTACTCAAGTAAAAATGAGAAGATACTAATAATGCCTTTGATCTAGAATCAAAAGTTATTAAGTTCACTATATATTATGTATATTGTATGTATATATTACAAATTCATCTTTGGAAAGATGTAAATATTCTAAATTCTTAATGCAGAAGGCTGGTTTAATTAGTGAAGATCATTCAATTGTGTGGCCTGTGACGCCAAATAATCTGACTTCTATTGTGCTATAGACAGCGAACGAGTAGATGGATGACTCGCTGTGAAGCGATCTTCAACATCGACATCTACACATAATGCATGCACCACACTTCGTTATGCGCTATTCGTTATGTGTCTGCGCCGTATTCGCCCAAATATTAGTTATGCGCGCAAACAACAAACATGCCATCCACACTTCGAACTGTTATGTCAAATAAGCATCAAATAAGGCAAATATGTGTGTTGTAGAGATGTGTCATTGTCATTTTTATGGTGAACGAAAGGAATATACTCTCCACACTTCGCCGTATGCGCGCGAATAACCCGCATAACGAATAGCGCATAGCGAAGTGTGGTGCCTGCTTAGGAGACGGCCTGGCACATACTGATTACAGAATCTATCTATGTATAATCTGACCGGTGCGCACTTTATTGAAACAGTTTTACAGTTTTCAAGTTAACTTAATGTAACTTTCTATTGGTTATAGATTTTTATATCAGAGTAGTACATAAGAGTTTACACCTGTAACCTAACCCACTTTACCTCGTTATAATATTAGTATTGATCTGGAAAAAATATTTCAAATATTACTTTGACGATTTTTCAATTTTATAAAGAAAAATAAGTTACACATCATGCTAAACAATAAGGTTCGAAGTCACCTATAATGGTTCGATAATTTAAAATCGTGTCCCATAGATAATTGTTATGTTTACTTATTATTTCGTTATTTTTGTACGAAGTTTTTCAAGTAAGCAAATTGTACAACGATTTTATTAGCACTTTGTCGACGTGATAAATACGCATATCTATGCTAAGTTTCATATTTCTAGTACTAACCGTTTACGGACGTACATACGTGCGGACGGACATGACAAAACTGTGAGGGTTCCGAGACATGAACTACGGAACCCTAAATATGTATCAAAGTTGTGTGTTTAACTTTTATTTATTTCATGAAATAAATCAAAGTGCCGGTGTTTAGCAAGCTACAACCTAATTGAATGAAGAAACATAAAAAAATATTATATAGTAGTGTCCCTAATGAGGGTTTTACGTGGTTTCGGGTATTTTAAGTGTAGTACTCGAAAATTCATAATCATTTTATAACTAGAAGTTCAGGTTGGTTTATTATTATCATTGAAATAGATGAGAAATATGTCGTACAGTGTTTGTGGCACTGGCGACTAGTTAGCAAGACTAAATAAATATTTTTGGTACTACACTATAAATGATGATCTAATAAAGAAATTCAGCGAATTTCCATAACAATTAACAGTAGCTATTGGTATTCGTACAAATAATATGTCCGCAACCAATGAGCCCTAATCAGACAAAAAATAGTAAAGGTGAGTAAATCTGTACTATAATTATAAAGCTAAGAGTTTATTTGTTTGTTTGGTTATGGGCTCTACTATGGCTATGCTGAATAAAATATATATACGGGAATATATACGGGAAAATGCTAAATTTTAATCAGTAGCAGTACTGCTCAGATTCTTATATAGATATTTCTTTCAGTAAACCGAACTGAAATGTATTTCGAACGAATTTACATTAATGTGACCTTGTACTGGCAAAAGCCAAGAAAAAGGTATAGTAGTGTTGCTAAAAATGTTAAATCATAATAAACGTGCTGTAATAATAACTGTTTCTATTTAACTTGGAAAAAAGTACCATAATCATTTTAAACCGCTCAAATGCGAGCATTCTTATTTCGATCAAAGCCTTAATATCTTATTTTGGAAGCCACCTTCTTGATGTAATTACCAGTCTAATGAGGAACTATCTGTTCAATAAAATGGTTTAAGATATCCCTAATTGCTTTAAACTGCGAAACATTATATTTAAAAGGACATTATGCACTCTAGTATGTATTTGATGACCAGTCTTAGATGTTTCCATTTATAAAAAAACATACATATAATTTAACCTACATTTGTGTCACGTACCAGTAATACTTCCATAATTGCAAGTAAAAAATAAAGATTTGTGCTTCATGGGTACATTTGTTGTGAGAATATAAATGTATAATTTTAGAGATGCTCAGTCTTCACCCTCGAGACGCAGCGGTAAGTAATTCTTTGTGTTACAGCTCACTTCTAATGTACCGTTGTTGGATATACAGATGATTTATTAATGTAAAGCTATGGTGTTAATTGTAGTTTATGATCTGTATAAACTTACTTTTAAAGTAAATTTAAATAGAAATGTCGTTAATTTATTGTATTGCCAATTCTTTGAATGCTTATGTTTACAAGATCATAATCATTTTATGTAACAAAGAACACATTAATTTTAAAGATTTCATAAACAATTGTTTGAACGTTTTAGTGCTGAGATGTACTTAAATATTGTGTTTGAACATTATATTTGTAGCGTAGTTTTCTTACGGTACAATATCCTATATAATTTCATGTGAATAGAAAAAGCGGCCAAGTGCGAGTCGGAATCGCCCATGAAGGGTTCCGTATCAGCAAGTAACATCATATAAAAGTTCTTGTAGTTCATTGTATTTTTGATCGATGTTTTAATAATAGTGTATTAATTGAATGAAAGGTAAATTGCAGTATACGATTTATGACGTATTAAAAAAAAACTACTTTCTAGATTTTGTTCAAACCAATTTTCGTTGGTAGTTTGCATGGTAATGTACAACATATATTTTTTTTAGTTTTATCACTCTTATTTTAGAAGTTACAGGGGGGGACACACATTTTTCCACTTTGGAAGTCTCTCGAGGAAACTATTCAGTTTAGAAAAAAATGATATTGGAAACCTCAACATCATTTTTGAACACCTATCCATAGATAACCCCACCCCACACGTATGGGTTTGATGAAAAATATTTTTTTGAGTTTCAGTTCCATGTATGGGGACCCCCAAAATTTATTGTTTTTTTTCTATTTTTATGTGAAAATCTTAATGCGGTTCACAGATTACACATCTACTTACCAAGTTTCAAAAGTATAGCTCTTATGGTTTCGGAAAAAAGTAGCTGTGACATACGGACGGACAGACAGACAGACAGACAGACATGACGAATCTATAAGGGTTCCGTTCTTTGCCATTTGGCAGTGGCAGTCGGTATTTTATTAGGTGTCGTGTTAAAATCCTTTATCCTCTCAGCCGAGAGACGTAGAAGCCACTGCTGGACATAAACCTCTCCCAAGGTTCTCCACAACTAGTCTTGTAGCAGTCTTAATAAATAAACATCCTTCTAAGCAATTATGCGCAAGTATCTTACATTAACTTACAAACTGTAGTAGCATTCTCTTATTTATTACACAATAGTCTCTTAGATAATAATTAGCATGATTAATGTCTTTTTCAGTACTTACTTATAGAAAGAAAAGACGGTAGAACATATGAAGTCAGGTAAATATCAGCGACCATAGAAACCTTCAACTCAAATGTCGCAGGAGACGCATTTTTAAATAGGACGACGCTTTTTAGGTTTCCGTAGCCAAATGGCAAAAAAACGGAACCCTAGATTCGTCATGTCTGTCTGTCTGTCTGTCCGTCCGTATGTCACAGCCACTTTTTTCTTATAAGCTGACACTTTCCTTATACCATTTGTGCACGACAGTAGGTTATTGTATTTTTGTTTATTATTTATTATATATTATTTTATTTTAGTTATAAAAAGTAAATAAATAACATAAATATATAAATAGAAATCACTTTAGAGGAGGAGGGAGCTTACTTTAGATCTTGTAGTATAATGTCTTACGGCATCTTGTTATGGGGACGGGCTGCAGATATTGAGTCTATATTTATTCTGCAAAAAAGAGCCATCAGAGCCATATATAATCTTCGTAGGCGCGATTCTCTAAGGGAACTGTTTAAGAATATTGGCATCATGACGGTACATAGTCAATACATCTACGAAAACATAATGTACGTCAGGAAAAATCTTCATCTTTTTGGCAAAAGAGGTGACAAACATAATTACAGTACTAGAAATAGGGACCAACTAGTTCAGCCAGGCTTTAGACTCGCTAAAGTAGACTCTTCTTTTATGGGGTACTGTTTGAGATGCTATAATAAAATTCCACAAAGTATTCTTGAACTGAATGAGACAAAATTTAAAACATGCATTAAACGCACACTATGTAAGCAAGCATATTACAAGTTGAGCGATTATATCGCTGATAAAAATGCTTGGCTCAATGCTGGTCCTGCTTCACAAGGACAGGGGCGCATAAATTGATAGCATTAAATGGTATTGTTGGAGCTGCTGAAGATTGTACAACTTTCTTTGCATTGTATAGATTCAATCTCTTTAGTATTATATAATCTCATGGCCCGTATTGTGTGAGTACTATGTACTAGGAAGTTATTCAAGCTATCATTCACTGAAAACCTACGTCTTTTCTTGACTTGAATCTGCCCTGGCGGTTGAGAGTATGTCATGCTCACTCAAATGTCACGCTGATGGTGGCGCGTGTGTCGGATCATTTAATTCCCTTCACAATGGTTGAGTTGAATGGTGCGGATCCATGCGTCATGTTCGTGAACGGGCGCTGTCAGTTGTGACTGGTCATCTCTTAGTTGCCACGGCTTATTTGAATTAATTATTTTAATTTTCAATTGTATTTTTGTTGTACTATGGACACTTTTAACGTGCACGTCTTGCTACATCGTTCTCACATAATGTACCATCTCAACATGAATGATGTAACCAAGATTTTGTAAAAAACATTTTGATTTAAAAGAGTGTCCATGGAGTTTCTTGCCCGTTCTTCTCCATAGAGATCTACGCTAGGGAATGGGCAACTACAGTACTTTCACAGTTTTTATGTCTTGTGACTGGGACTGTAGCTACATTTTTGTTTCGACAATTCAAAAGTGCCTGTAACTGGCCTACTTGAAATAAATGCTTTGACTTGTAAGATCTTCATCATTATCAACAGCCTTTAACAGTCCACTGCTGGACATAGGCCTCTCCTTTAAAAGCAGGTTTTGGCTTACTATACCACGCTGGCCAGACGGGTTGGTAAAGGGTTTGTTTCAAGTTTTCGTTCTCAAGGCAGTGATGTAAGCTGATTATTTTGTTCCTTTAGTCGCCTCTTACGACACTCATGGAATGAATAGGATTGGTGACACTTTGTATTCTTAATCCGTCACCACACGGACAGGCTCAGTATGCATAACTAAAAACAACATGTAAATCAGTTCTTGAAATATGATAAATCGATTAAACAAATAAAATAATCTATCATTTTAATATGATCAAAATAATTTGACTTCATGTAAGTATTGTTTCTGTAAATTTAATAAAATAAAAAGGAAATTAAAGAACAGTAACTCTGTGCATTCATTATTTTATTTTCGGAACACTGACTTAAAATTTAACTATGCACGTGTTAGTAAAATTTAAATTTGAAACGCGTGGTTAATAATGTTTAAACCCAGTGTTATGAGAAAATACATTTGAAAAATCACATAATACTTACTAAACCGACCTTCAAGTGACTGTGTTAGCAAGTTTTCTTTGTTCTGGGCTAAATATATATCATAATAGTGCACATTTTATTTTTAGGGTTCCGTAGCCAAATGGCAAAAAACGGAACCCTTATAGATTCGTCAAGTCTGTCTGTCTGTCTGTCTGTCTGTCTGTCTGTCTGTCTGTCTGTCTGTCTGTCCGTCCGTATGTCACAGCCAATTATTTCCGAAACTATAAGACCTATACTGTTGAAATTTGGTCAGTCGATGTATTCTGTAAACCGCATTAAGATTTTTATATAAAAATAGAAAAAAAACAATACGTTTTGGGGGTCCCCATACTTGGAACTGAAACTCAAAATTTTTTTTTTCATCAAACCTATACGTGTGGGGTATCTATTGATAGGTGTTCAAAAATGATGTTGAGGTTCCTAATATCATTTTTTTCTAAACTGAATAGTTTGCGCGAGAGACACTTCCAAAGTGGAAAAATGTGTGTCCCCCCCCCTCTAACTTCTAAAATAAGAGAGTGATAAAACTAAAAAAAATATATGTTGTATATTACTATGAAAACTACCAACGAAAATTGGTTTGAACGAGATCTAGTGAGTAGTTTTTTTTTAATACGTCATAAATCGTAAATCGCAATTTACCTTTCATTCAATCAATATACTAGTATAAAAACATCGATGAAAGTTACAACGAACTACAAGAACTTTTATATGATGTTACTTGCTGATACGGAACCCTTCATGGGCGAGTCCGACTCGCACTTGGCCGCTTTTTTTTACAATACAGACTTAAAGCATATTATATCGATTAATTTTGATTTCAAATCGAATCGGTGACGTGTGAGGGCATCACTAATTTCAAAATTTGTTGAACTGTCAAAAAGATAATAAAGGAATGGACAGAGTTTAATTAATAGGTACGTATTGGTGAAATCCGCAAAAAAATAATAAACAAATTTTAAAGAAATTTTTATCTTTTTTTTTAATTCAAACTTGGTAACGAAATTAGTATTTATGATTAATACACAGCATCATCAACAACTCATAACATCCCACTGCTGGGCTCGGGTATTCTCCCAGAAAAAGGTCAAGGCAATACGTATACGTCAATACGCATGCGTTATACGTTTTATTTAATATACATTGTGACTTAATTTATAGCTAATTAAATTCAGACTAGATCAAAGATTAGATCAGATTAAAATGATTTCAGACGCTGGTCAAATGCAAATATCATTATAAACATAATCAAAACAAACGAATGTTCAATTTAAATGTAGCTTTGAAAATATCACTAATTCAACGCATTCATACGTAAACCTAACGATAAATAAAAAGAATTCACAATTTTCATCTCACAGCTGAATTAATGTGTCTCGTACAACGTGAAAATTATTCAAGTTTCTCTTTGAAATGGTGTAAAACTCATAGCTAGCAATCAGTGTGGATTGAGATTCGATTCTAAAGGAAAATAAATTGGTGAGTCAGTCGGTGAGTCAGTCAGTGAGTCGGCTAAATTACAGCCTTTCGACGGCGCGGTATGAGTGTGCGTTCGCAGAGCACTACTCGGTTATCCTATTAGCATTAATACGCAGTGACTTGAACTGTACGATTCTAAAAATTTTTGTGATATCGGAATAGAAATTATATGTAAATGTGAGTTTTTAAATATTCTGTTTTTTAGTTTTACTACCCTAAAAGTAATATATAAAGTAAAACTTAAAGTTATACTTATTTATATGTATGCACATAGGTTGATATGTTTCAATAGGTATCTAAAATGTTATGTACCTATGTATTTTGTATTTATATATGTAGGTATGCACATTTATGTATCTCTGATTATATTCATTAGCCAATCAGAATCCTAGATAAGTCATTGCACCGTCAACTACTGTCTCAAACAATTTGATCCACACAAAGGTTGCATGGAAGAATTTGATCCGCCCTTTGTACATTACCTGTATATTTGTCATTTCATGTACTTTCTTGTAATTGTGTAATAATGTGTACAAAATAGAGTTTTCTATCTATCAATCTATCTATTAGATTTATTCACAGAATAATAAAACAACTTCATTGAGTAAGACATAATATAATACTATATTTGAAAACCTAAATCGCACATTATCACCACAAGAAACTTACTTCTTGAAAGAAAGAAGTACTAAGTCTTGAAACCCCCTAAGACATGACTAGCTACTTACCTGAAATAGGAGTAAAACCAATTTACAATAACTTGTAAAACTACTTTATACAAATCAATTCAGTATCAGCTAATATGACATGTTATATGGTCAAGTCAAGACGGGAACAGTGGCTTGGCGGGAACGATGGCTCACCTAAGCTATTTGCCAAAACGAAAGGGATAATAAAATTTATGTTTAACTGCTCACGCGTCGGAAGCATTTGCCAAGTGAACGTGTTGTTCGAACTAGTCAGTTGGCAGTGCATCAATCATCATCATCAACAGCCTATTAACAGTCCACTGTTAGACATAGGCCTCTCCTTAGAACGGAGGTTTTGGCCTACTATACCACGATGGCCAGACAGGTTGGTATAGGGTTGGTTTCAAGTTTTTCTTCTCTTTGCATTGATGTTGTCTTGCGTAGTTTATCCCTTAGTCGCCTTTTACGACACCCGCGGAATGAATAGGAGTGGTGACCCTCTGTATTCTTAATCCGTCACCACACGGATGAAAACATTATGCATCAATGCAGATGTTTTATGGCGTCTTTTAATGTGTGCAAAAGAAAAAAATAAGCTAAATTTTACGGGTTATTACTCAAAAAAAGGTCTCTGAATCACAAAGGTTAAGGCCTTAACTCTCATTCTCTCTCTAGAAATACAAGGTAGATTCTCTGTCAATGACTTCATGAACTTATAACTTAAAAAAAAATGGAGCCATCACACTGTTCCCGCCTAGACCCTAATCTGTATTTATTTTTTATATTATAGGGCGCAAACGAGCAGACGGATCACTTGATGGTAGGTGATTACCGCCGCCCATGGACTCCCGAAATATCAGAAGAGTCACAAATACGTACTTAAACTTATTTCCTAAATATCTTTCCATCACTAATAACAATGATGAGATGAGATGAGATGATGAGATGAGTAAAAACATGTAGGGGTCCCTACATGTTTTCTCTTAAGATTCGCTTCAATATACACATACCAGGAACTACTTTTACACCTTCTTGTTTTAAAGCTTTAGTAGCTTTATTAAGGGACTTCTTGATCTCCGGGTAGCCTTCTAACAAATCTTCCCAGTTACTGAGCCTCAAGTATACAAGATCGACCACCTGTAATTAGTATAGGTATCACTGATTACGCAGATTCGTACAAGACCCTTTTACGCAAACGTTGTCACACACAAAAAATTAATGAGGTCATATTTAAGAAGCCTATTCACACGTCCTGAAAAGGCTTAGTTTTAATTGAATGTTGAATAAGTTCTTGAGTTAATCTTTTGGCGGTGCTTTACACCTTTGGCTCGAAGAGCACGCAAGTCGTCGGTTCCGGTTGTCACGCACATCTATTGCAAATTTTATTGGGAAGTCAGTGCCCTTCAATATACTGACAAATCGTTCGATTTTCGCATTCGCCATTAGAGTTGCGATGCCATCGCTCCGATGAAAAACTGATATTTAGGTGAAACCGACCCCAAATAATCTTAGGAACAATAAAAGCTAGAGATAATGCTGAAATACAGGTAGTAAAAGACATCAGCGTAGGGTAGTATATTGTTATTAGTAATATTTTAAAGTAACTTATTTTTTTCTGTATTACGATACAACTATCTTACCGTACGAGTGTAATAAGAGAACTGAAAAGCACTGGTCGAAAATAATCCCGGTATGCTACCAAAGTAGCCATTAGAATAAATTAAAGACACAAATGTTTCTTCACCTCTGTAAAAACAAATCTTCCATTACATTCTCATTTTCTGTAAAATATCTCAATATTATTACATTCAAAAGTTTTTCATTCAATGCTTCATTGAATGCTTAATAAAAGTATATACGGTACTGACTGAAATGCATTTTTTGAATTTATCGTCAGCCTATTTCTTCCGGGTAATCTCTGTAACGGCTAAATCAATTTTGACGGAACTTTCACTGGCAGAAAATGGATGACCTATGGAGTAACTTAGGCTAATTTTTTTAGACTATGTTCGCTCCCCGGTGTGACTCGCGATTTACAACAATAACACTACGGGATACTTTGTAGTAACTAATTAAGTTTCATTTCGATGAAAAGATACTTACTCGGCTGAAGTACACCATTTCTCAACCTCTCCTTCGTGTATAAAATATGTGACATTGAAGACGTCACCTTGTTTCACAATATATTTACCTAGAAAAGTCATAAGATCAATACACGATCATAATGTTGTCGGTCGCAACTCAATTTCCCCGGTTCAGTAGCTAGTGAAATGTCCCGACTTGGATATACAACTGTCATCGCAGCTATCGCTTCGCATAATTATACGTTTCGATTAAAGTTATTCTACAGCCGCACAAAACCTGTTACAAAGCTATCGTTGTTTTTCATTGAGTTCTCAGAGCTTAAAGCACTGGAATTATTACCTGAGTACCCACTTAATAGGGAGGAGGAGGGCTAAACACTACATTTTTAACTTGCAGTTTTCCACGAACAGTGACAGTCATATACACTATGTTACCCGGACCCCTTCAATCTTAGGTGCAGAGTGACATATCGTATGGTTTTAATCAGTCCGTTTCCGACATACCACTTCACCTCAAACTCTGGTATGACAACGGCCTGTGGGATATCTTCCGCACGTTAAAAAAAGTCATTTAAACTATTTTCTTCCTAATTTTTTTTTTCGGGAATCCCCACGTATACCACCAGTTGGTGACTACGTCGGACTCGAACTGACCAAAATCGCACGCCATCTTGGGTACTATTAGCCCTGGAAGTCCCTAGAACTCATTTTTTCCCTTGTCAAAAGTTCGAAAGACAAACAAGTCCATAAAAATAGTAACCCGGATATATAACAGTTCTCTCTAGCCTGGCGGCGAGTTGCCTTTTAAAGTAATCGGGCAAATCACGAAACGTGGATGGCCTGTTTAAATGATGAATATAGAGAGAGACGAAGAGGTCCTCTCGCAGACATTTCGGTCCTTGTAAAGCTAATTCTGGAAGCCAGTTTCCTACGTACAAACAATTTTTATATAAGTAATGTTTATTTCAAATGTACCTACGCTATCCTGCAATTTTTCTCAAACTTTCGTTTCTCATCTATTGGGTCCCCTTACCTATCCTGTTAACTAAAACTCACAGGTTGAAGATATTAGCTTTGAGTCATTGCATTTTTTCAAATGTAATAGTTTTAAGCTCAGTTGCCAATGAACGACATTTTGCTAATTCAAAGGTAAACTTACTTGCTGACTTTTGTCAAATATAGAATACTGAAATCTACTACAATATAGTAACTCCCCAATAACCACCATCCACAAATGAATTTACTTTCTGCATTCATGTTGAAAACAACATAATGAAACAACATTTCAACATTTCTTTGCACCTTTTTTTCATCAGGGTTAAAAATATTTTCAGATTTCCTTCTCCTTGAGGATATTGGAGCCAAGACTATGTGCTGAATATCTATTTACCTCTATATTTACTCCACAGTTGCTCCGCATATTTTCGTACGAATTTAATAAGGGACGCACATAATCCACTGTCTTTTAAGAAAGTAATCAAATTCATCACGTAGTAATCGAATTGGTAAAAGCTACGGAACTTGGTGTATACAGTACTAATAATAAAAGCCAATATCCATAAATCAAGGAGATAAAGTGCGTAGGTTACAAAAATCTTGTAGTACACCTGTTCTATAGTAAGGGCAATTACCTGCATAAAGAGATAATAGGAAGTTAGAAATACAAATATGTAGTGAATAAATAAATTCATTTAAGCTGGTCCTCATTTCTGGCATTCATGGTTTAAGTTATTAAGAAATGATAATAGTGAGTAGAAAATAGATAATAATGAACAGATCGGCTGTCTCACAACAAAATACAATGAAAAGAAATACACCTACGCTATCTAGGTACAAACATATAGGCATAGTATAAAATTACTTACGGCATCCATACTTGTATGAGTAAGTATAATTATAATGAAAGTCATTGCAATGACATAATCGTTGAGCCAAAACACTGGAACCACTAAAGCTGGCAGCCATTTGTCTCCGGCCTGAATTATTTTTTTTGTAGGTCGAGCGCAACCTATAAATGAAACAAGAAGAATTACTGTAACCTTGCAAAAATAATACATAAAAAAAATCTTTATGCTTCCTTTCAAAAAGTTTAAAAACGTTTGTGAAGTTGAGCCAACCTCGTAATATTCTATGGATAAACAGATATAAAATATTCCTAGAAGCTTAGACATGACTCAACATTACGAGGCGTGCCTAAAACATAACTAGAACCTTATAGTACTTTTTATTGCTTTTCAAAGTAATAACTACGTAGCTTAATAAATTTTTCACTCAAACCAGTTATTATAACATTTATTCCACTCTAAAGCGGGGGTGTTCAAAATGGCTGACTTGAAAGCGTCGACTGCTTCCAGTGGTCAAAGTTTCTAGTCTACTAGAAACTTTGACCACGAAGACTTTTCTTCATATTAGGAAATGTAAAGAAATCGTTAAGGCTTAAGTCAAGACTGGAGAATGGTCGTGAATTTCTATTTTTTCCTGCTTCAAACACTCAACCGTTTGACGAGCGCTGTGTGAGCTTGCGTTGTCGTGGTGCAGGCTGATGCGTCGCTTCGAATTAGATTTTCGAAGTTCGGCGATGACTTGTGGTAAACAAATATTGGTATACCACTTTGCGTTAACCGTTCTACGATCTTTAAAAAAAGTGCAATAGTCGCAACATGACCGATTTTTCCAACGAACGTGGCCACCATCTTCTTTGAAGTGCTTCGAGAACGAACAACTTTAGTCGGCTTTGGCTCGTCTTGCAAGACTAAGATTGTAGATTGTTGTTTGGAATCAGGATCGTAAGCATATATCCAAGATTTGTCACCACTCATGATGTCGAAGACGTGATTTGACTCTCCTCGGTTAACCTTTGCGCTTTAAAAAAATCTTGTTTCATACTTTTTCAGCGTCGATTTTTGTTGTAGTTGGTTTTAGTTTTTACTTTATATTAATTAAAACGTTTTGGTTATATAGTATTTTTTTTTGTAATGTATACAAACCGACCATCATAAATTGTCTGAACAGACAAGCATGAGACAAGCATACCATAGAAATATTACAATTATCGTCATATAGCAAATGCTAATAATATGTAATATACAGGGTGAATTTTTGAGACGGGACAGTAAGAGTAGGTACCTTAACCGTTATAGTTACAGGAAAACGCTTTTATGAGACTATCCATTATTTTTTAAGATATTCTGAACTGCATTTACAGATTTTGGAAAAAATGTACAGCCAGCAAGAAAATTGGCATTTTAAACAAAAACTTTTTTGATGCCAATCGATCCTGTCTCTTATAAGGGTCAAAAGTCTCTACAGGTTTGAGGTTCGACTGAGGTTTGAGTACTAGAAATGTTAGAAATCGGAAAAAAAGTTTTCCCATACATTTGTACGGAAATAAATAATTTTAAAATGTATTTTAGACACACAAACATAACTTACATTTAGATGATCTACGAAATAAATTGGTCAAAAAGACCACCGTTTTAACGAATACAAGTACACTCGTTTTTGTACTGAGCTAGTAGCAGCCGATAATATTCTTGGATAAGTATCATTTAAAATCCTTGTTAATGCATCTTTCAGGGACCCAACATGCGCTGGAAAACTGCCCTGCGTAGGAGACCGAGCGTCGAGTGCCGGTCGGACAGATCGGACGAAACTTGTCATCGTCAGCATTGATCGCGGCAATGCTGGCGAGTGGCGAGGGATGGGAAGCCGCGGTCTACTTCTGTGAGAATATTATGCTCCAGAAGGAGTCCGCAGTGCGGGATCGGGAAAGGGCCGATCCCGCTCGAAGGAGGCGGCGTAGGGCACGCGGTAGTGGTGCTTTCCGCACCGAGGTATGGTGCGGAAAGCATTCCCCGAGTAAAAAAAAAAAGGTTCAGTGACATGTCATTAGCCGTAGGTTCACGACTATTATCTTAAGTTAATAGTGACGTGTGTTTATGAGATTAAAAAATTTGGTTGTTTTTCTTAAGTTATTGACAATTATTAATTTGTTACAAAAAACAACCAGGTCCTTGATTTTAATCAAACCTTACCTCCTTCTCTGTCATCAGGATGAGCCCACTCGCTGAAGTCAAGTGATAGATTAAGTTTCTCAAAATCCGGAACATCGAAAGGAAATTTGTATTCGGCTAAAAATAAAATTTAAAATCCATACTAGTTATATAATATCGAAAGTAACTCTGTCTGTATGTCTGCTGAAGTGTCGCAGTTAAACCGCCGCATCGATAACAATAAAGTTTGGCATAGATATACTTTGATTCCAAAGACATTGGCCACTTTTTATCACAATAATCGGAATTACATGGGCAGAGCCATAGGCGAAAGACAGTTGAAATGTAGTTTCTTTACGCAACAAATATAAGCGATTTGAAATATATTTGATAAATCAAGCAAGCGGATTTGTTAACTTAAAAATAATTTACAAATATATATTAGATTTCTAAATATCACACATTTCCTTCTTTTTTTTAAAAAAGAAAGTATAACTCCCGCATTGCGAATACAATTCCTGTGTCGCGAGTAATTTTACAAACATACAGTATACGGACACAAAGAACATCAAGACTCAGAACAACAATTTGTGAATCACACAAAGTGTTGTCCCACGTGGGATTTGAACCCGCTAAAGCCACTAGGCTAACCGTCACAGCAACAGGCTTAAATGGTCCAATGCTGGGCATCGGCTTATCCTTAGAAATCAATTATGGCCTATACTAGGCTGGCCAGGCGGGTTGGGTATATGCCTATTTCCTATGTCACGAGAACTTCTTCGTATTTGTGATAAAGGGAATGGATGAGTTAACTTACCGGAACAAGCAACGTAAATCCATCCACATGAAAATATATGAAGTAGGAGTAATAAACCCGCAGTTTTTAGAGCTCTTGGGGCCAACTTAGTCTGAAAAACAACGTATATTTAAATTTTCGGACATTTTATGTTTATTTGAATACTGCTAGATTTTCATCAAAGTATATACAAACACGAAATTCAGTCCGTTATAAATTAAGTCTTTAGGACCTTCTAAAAAAAAGTGAAAGTGACCGAGCTTCCCTTAGTTACTACTATTTACTGTTTAACAACGCCATCTATACTCTCAATTAGCTGTAGTGTTGGAGCACCTCCCATCAACCAACCAAGTGTTAATGAAAAATCGGCCAAGTGCGTGTCAGGCCACGCACAGGAAAGGGTTCCTCAGTCACCCATAATGGTACGTGGATTGGAAATCGTATCCAATGGATAATTGTTATGTTTACGTATTAATGTTAATTTTGTATGACATTTCTAAGTTAGCGCATTGTAAAAGTTAAGCCTCTATAACTCCTGAACCAACAAAGTTATCTGATCCATTATAGTTGTCCTTTAAAGTTCATTATATGGACCACTATCACGAATTTTCCAAGAATTTTTCAGGGGGGACGCCCTGTTTTTACAAAAAAGTGGTCTAGAAAGTGACATTTCTCGCAAACGGATACGTAAATCAAAAAATCGTCTCGAGAACCCTGTATTGTTTTTAAAAAACCTATCTAATGATACCCCACACGATGGGGTAGCCGCGAGAAAAAAAAATCATGCCCACTTTACGTGTAGGGGAGGCACCCCAAATAAAATTATTTTTATAATTTTATTGTAGCGTTTTGTCGACGTAATTATAACGCGTATTCATGCAAAGTTTCATCTTTCTAGCACTTCTATAAGGGTCGAATCTATAAGGGTTCCGAGTTATGAACTTCGGAACCCTAAAAAGTGGTATAGATGTCTCAATCCATGCTAAGAGTAATGCCCAAGAAAAAGGCAAGAAAACTCGAAAAACTCGCGATTTCCCAAGAAAAATATCGACACAATGAAGTTGTCATTATGGAGATCCGCAAATTGTTGTCACAAATCTTAGTGTTCATTGGGTCCATTTTATCTATTGGTTTGTTCTTAATACAGCTGGAGTCTTTTTTTGTACTCTATGTGAGATTTGAACTCACAATACTTGTCGCCATAGAAAGCGACATAGCGACCGCTCCAACCATCAGGCGTGCAGTCGAATCTTTCATGTTAATCTAAATAAGTTTTTCATCTTTCAGTGGTGAATAGTTTCAATTATCAGAAGCTACCTTAAATCCTTGGCAGAAATGATACTCGAAGTCAATAAACCATTTTAGTCTCAACAACTTCGCTAATTGAAATCGACGATCGTAGTTGATGATATTCAGTAAAGGAATCACAAGTGACAAGGTATCTACGTAAAATTCCCACTTTTTAAGAATGCCAAAACCGATAATACGCCTCACGCATTTATTGTTTTCAACGATGAGGTTCGCCTGGAAGCAATGGTTTTTGTTAATTGTAATTGGTTCTACAATTTTACGCCTCATTTTCTAATCGACAACATAATAATGTACACGTAAATAAAATTGAAGTCTGTTGGTAATTTAAAATTTCCAGCTATCACTAAATTCATTTGAAAGTACGAGTATTCAGTACACTTTTTTAATCTTGTATATGGAATTTCGATAAGAGCTTTCATTTAAAAGGAGCAGTAATTATCTAGGTAAATAGCCCGATACAAACAGAATTAAAGTTGAGCAAGTACAAAAATTAAAATAATATTTGTGAATATATGAATTTGTGTTGTATTTTATAAAAAGTTTCAATACTTACCGAATAAAACTCACATACGACATTGGCTATGTGTAAAAAATCCAGAAGTGTTAGTACGACGTAAAACCCGTGGAGGCAGCCCTGGGGCAAGGCGGTCCACGGCAGTATCACCACAATGAAGGCCGTGATACAAGGGCCAACAAACCACGTCAAATATAACCACCATGCGTACCAGGTGCGATGGTGAGCCGTTATTGGATTAGGCATCCACTGTCAAACATATATTAGTATGATGAAATCAAATCCAAACATCCTTTGTCTCACTTTGCAGCTTTTAAAACAATTGAACCGATTTCAATGGAATATTCACCGTTTGCCAAGACTTTGTTTAACCAGGTAGTGGTTAGAATAAGACGATATGTGTCATTTTAAGGTTGGTCTTCTGTATGAGGGTAGTAGTACCCCGGTCGCGACGGCTAATTCATGCTGAAATTTACGGGCTGTCTCCACGGACGAGAGAATTGCGGCGATATTATCGTGGTGTTTCTATTTACTCGGTGGTTCCGCAACAAGTTGCGACGATAAGCTGAAAAAACCATCGCTTGTTCGTATTTAGAAGTATGGACCTATTGCGATTCTATCACCCGTAAAGACGGCCCCTCAGTGAACATAAATTCATGCACAGATCTCCTACCAATAAGCTTTGGCTTATACACTGGATTACCATGGGATGCCACGGTAAGTAGTAGTATAGTTAGCAGCCCACACAGGGATGGAGGGATGCCATGCCTGTATGGGCTGCTAGTATTTTTTTATTTAACGCCTGCCAAGGTGACCCAAGTTTGCCTGATTGAAAGCATGATTAGCATCAAAAAATGGGGGCCACCACACTCAGTGTGAATGCAGGCAGTATGGCAGTATGGTTGTTTTGAATTGAAAAAAGAATTCTAAAGATTACGACAAACTTTAATTGTTAACCAATGTTACAACAGTAATTTGTAATTAAATTCTAATAGTATGACCTATGCAATATCGTAAAGTCATTAATAATGATTATGATATCGAGCTGTTATGATATTACATTTTTAGGTACATGAGCAGAATGGAGTCTTAAACTAAATAAAATTCTTACTGGAAGGTGAATAGCTTTCTTCGATCGAAGAAGGTACTCTATACTGTCGTATGGATTTTCCACGAACCATGTCCTGGTCGCCAAGAAATCAGTTTTCGATTGAACATTCCTACTGATGGTCTTTCTCACCTTTAAACAAATCATATAAAACATAGCTCTGCATTACCAAATACGACTATGACACACGGATATCTCAAGGTATGAAGAAATCCAAACTAATGTTATAAATTTGAAATGAAAGTTACTTTGTCTGTATGTTTGTCACAAATATAAGATACGATAAGATTGTTTATTCTATATTTCAAATTAGCCATGAACATATTTTGCTTCTTCTAAAATGACATAGACTACTTTTTACGGCGATAATCAATCATTTATTTGCCAGAATGTAGGTTTACAGAGTATAGTCTTAAAAGTTGTACAAGTCCCATTCACATCCCACCAGTAATAATTGGTGTGCAAATATTTAGTGTATTACACTTAAATAAAATTAATAGTAATAAATTATTCAAGTCGCATCCAAATGTCAAAAATAAGATATGTCAAAAATACACGCGGGTGGAGTGGTCTAGTACTAGTGAAAGCTGGTACTTCATATCTAATTACTCGCTTATAGAGGTTTAAAACAAATTTAGAACGCATAGTACCTCATCGGTTATAATTTCCTGAAAGTTTTTGATAGGCAGTTGAAGCACATCTGCATGGGTGTAAGCTTCAGCAGAAATCTTCACTGGTCGTAGTCTAGTACCAACTAGCTGACCAAATATATCTCCCTAAAACAATTCATATTCAGATAGATTAGTTTCCCGTCTTATCATTTATTGCTCTAAAACTGAACTCCTATATATTTCCATATTTCTCAACCAAGTAATATGCTCCTCCTGTCTTATTATCTTTTTAAAAGATGTAAACGTAATTTTACATGCATTATGAAGCTAAATAGTTTCTTAATGTAGATAGTTCAGTTACCGAGGAAGACTTTAGGGTATACATCATACGCTGCAACTGAATACAATGAGAGTACCCAAAATATTTTATCAAAAACGGGTAAAACATATTATATAAATATATTTTTTTATATATATATTAGGTCTTTACCTATGAAATTGCCGTTTTGTATGCATTAAGTGACAGTACTTATTTTTTCAATTATTCGAAGTAATCACCCAAGCAATCGACGCATCTTTGCCAACGTATTGGCATTTTATTGATGCCCTTCTTGTAAAAATCAGCTGGACGGGAGGCAACAAACTCTTCAAAGGCATTTGTACTGCCTCTAGGGAATTGAATTTTTTACCTTATTGCATACAAAACGGCAATTTCATAGGTAAAGACCTATTATTATATTATAAAAATAAATATTGTTCATTATACAATCATGTATTCAATACCTTAGTAAGTGTTATGATTTTCTTTCCATTCTTCTTTAAGACAACTCTGCCGCGGTGTACCACAAATAAGTCTGCAACTAAATCCATTTCTCTCATAATCTCATGTCCAGGTAGAAAATAGTTAATAGTGCTTATTCTTGCCAGTTTTTTTTGCATACTTTCTCCACCATTAAGTAATGTGTCCAATACAAAGTATGTCCTATATGTATAAATACAACACATATATATAAAAAAACGCACAATTAACGGTAATTGCCTTTTTAGAAAAAAAATAGAATCAGTTGAATAGTTTAGGTACTACGGTGGAACATACAAAGATACTTAAAGTGCCGAAAGTAACTTTTTTTGGTTTCGCCGTTGTAGAGACTGATTTCAGATGTTTTAGGCACAGAGAGAAGGAACGGATACACTGCATAATATACTCATATACTCAAAAATTGTACTATGCACAACAATTACACTATAACTGTTTGTATACAGTAAGTAATACACTCGTATCGAGTAACAATGTTCTATAAGAGTATTTGATAACTAGTATGGATGCGGAATTATCATCTACCGACATAGTCAGTGATACCGTGATATGTTGACACTAATAAACCATATCTGCAGCTGTAAGTTTAACTTATTGCGCTGAGCCAACTGCGGATTTATTGAATAATAATACAATAGTAACAGAAATATAATGTTACAGTTGAAACTGGTACCTAAGTTCAATTAAGTACTTTTCTAAATTGCTTTCATAATCACCACTTCACGTACGTTTTAAAACAGCCGTAAGTCAAATCCTGTCCAAAAACCAATCCGATGCGCTTGTTCAACATTTTCTGAATATTTATACCTTTGGTCCTGTAAAAGAATTTATTCAAAAAATATAAGCAATCTGATTGAAATATGTGTCATTAGATAAATGATTTTTTTAAAAAAAAGGTTACTAAAATCACAGACTAAACTTTATTTCATTTTGTCATTTCTCGTGCTTGAATATTGTAAAAATACGTTAAAAGAGCAACCTATGATGTTTTATCAAATAAACTCCTAACAGAAGTAATAGTTATCCTTGAGTTACTATTGTTCAAAATGTCTATAGATTACCTCATCCAGCAGTATCGAAAATGTGCTATAGCTTTATCAATCACATCTTGTTCAACGCGTTCATTTCTTAAAAATGTATCCAAGCTATCCACTCCGTATTGAAAGAGCGTATTCTCCCGACAAGCCAATACCAAAACCGATAGTGTGTAACATGTCACAAACCTTGATCAATAAAAATAATATTTTTATAGCTGGACTTCATTGTCACCTCATTCATTAAAATCAGGTTAGTAGTGTAGACGCCACAGTGGAACATACAAAATGTAGGTACTTACGACTGTCAAAATTATTACCTTTCCTTTTGAAAAAAAACCAAACTAATATTCTTCTTTGTAAAACTATCTCCTACAATAAAGTGATATCTACGTGACGATGTTCTAACCAATAACTTATACAAGAGCAAAGCCAGACATGAACGAGTACAATATCAATGATATGACATTATCGGATGCCTTGAGCGTCTCAGAAGGTCACGTTAAGCTGTCGGTCCCGGTTATTATCACAGGATAATACTCGTGAAACTTAGTTGGAGGCCTTCAGGCGGCTTAAAAAGATCCAACGGTAAGATTACGTAGCTACAATGTTGCATTATAGTGTCAACCTATCGCCGTCCACCGCTGAACGAAGTGTTGATATGGGTTACATTACCAGTCCAGCATTTGCAGCTCAATACTTGCAGCTTATGAGTACCAGAAACCGGTTGACATTTCTTATAAGGACAACACCCACACTCGTAGTATTCCTTGAGTATCAGAGACCTTTACAACCATACATGATACGGAAAAAGGTTTGTCTAAGAACAAATATTTGTGCATGAATCAAAGTGTCATTTGGGATTTGAACTCAAAATACTCAGAAGGTGACAAAGTGACCACTTAAACAACTACGTCAGCGCAATCCGTGCAGTCCATCCACTAATAATTAAAATCATACTAAACCGGTAACTATGTTCTCTTACCACCCAACGATGCTAAGGAAAATTAACATGTACATTATCCCAATCGTCGAATCATGTGGTATAAAGCCACCGATGTAATTTGCCATCATGCTGCATTGTGCTGAATATATACTTTGAGCAAAAATCTAAAAACAAGAAAATTACTATCAAATACCGGGATGGTTGGCACTCCGTGAGTCCTCCAAGAAGTACCAACGATTCTGGTTTACGGTTCAGTTCCCGGAACCTTCATACGTAAACACTCCGATAGGTTGATTGTAAAGTAATATAATGCTATTTTATCAGCACATTGTTTCATAATGGATACATTGAGATAACAAAAAAATTGTGTATAGGACATGTGAAAAAATTACTTGCTAGACATACAGACAAACATTCAGTTATAGATATATAGAAAAAGGAAGATGATAGAAGATAGATATCCCGTAATAAGAGCATGTCAAAGTCTCACCAAATGTATTGAGTTACTATCAAGCTTCTCTGGCAAGGAGAAAATTTGAGGCATCCAACACGTATTCCGATAATTTATATCAACCACATTGTAATTGACGTCGAATTTGTAATCTACACAGTGCGACATCAAATAATGGCTAGTCCCCAATATAATTAGAACATTTACCACTTGCCACTTTATAATCTAAAAATACAAGATCTTGATCATATTAATCTTCTTCAAAAGCAAAGACTAAAATGAACTTGAGAAAGTTTTATAATGGAATATTGGTAACCGGAATAATCTTTTAAATACCGAGGTCTAAAAAATCGCTACTTGCAACGGAACGTAAATTCAATTATCTCAATTTATGCGATCAGTTGGGAACTACAAGATTGTCTACGGTAACAAGAGTCTAAGAGGTAACAAGGGTCTATATGTCCACTGGTAGCAATAATGGGAATAAAGTTGGAAATATCACATAATTATCACTACTAGTAGTATATTTAATTAGTATTATAAAACAGGGATAAATTTTACTTTTCGCTAGAAATTATAAATGAATGGCGAATGTAAAAATTTGAGTGATTCATTAATTCTTATAGTTTCGAAAAAAATGTTTTTATTACTAATGTTACAATTATCCGACATAACTATGTTAGTTTAACTGTTAAGTCCATTAAACAAAACAAATCAAATATATATGTCTAATATACAAACCCTGTAACCAACATTAACAGTCGGTAAGTCACAGATGTAATCGAAATACGCAAACAAAATATAAATATGTGCAAATTTGCAGGCTGTATTTATCAGCAAAGCGTTGTTCCAGTCAATGTCTTGTGATACGAGTGATCTGAATATTTTGAACCAGGGCAGTACACCGATGATGTCCAATAAGAAACCCTTGGTCAAATAATTTAACACACACTTCACTTTGCCGCTGATTAGTAAGCCTTCACTGTCGTGATATGTTATCTAAAAGTAAAATATTAAGTAAATTGTTGCAAGGAAATCGCTTATAATATTCGTTTTCGTAGACAACTCCCGCCTTTTTTAGCCGCCCGACTTAACAAAGATGTATGAAGAAAATATCTAACAGACGGACAATTTACATGTCTTGTTGTCCCATGTGCCGTTTAAATCACTACATCATCCGCTTAATCAACGAATTCAACCCTATATCTGAAAAGCTAAATTTTGTATAATATAGTAACATGAGCGTTTGAGGTAAACGGGATGGGTTTTTAAAGCATTAATATCTCTTGATAATATTTAACATTATTCTCATATAGAATCTTTCACGTTGGTACCTGTATAATTATACCTCTAATCCAATATAATTATTTTTTCATAAAATATTTTAGAAAATAAAAATTCAACTGCTCAAAAGCAATGAACTAAAAAAGGAAAAACAAGTAAAATATATATAAAATTCTAAACTAATGCATTGTTTTGTAAACTTACTACAAACAATTTATGGTAATGCCGTGATGCCGCATGCGGTGACAAGCGTAATTTTGGTAGATCTTTCTAGTCTTATTTTTTTTGTATTGTCAAGTATTTTTTTTCATATTTCTTTTTAAATTAATAAACTACGTTTAATAAAGAATAATGCATAGAAATGAACAAGGGTTAGATGTACCTACTGATAGATACAAAAGGAATTGTTAAGAAGTAGTTAATAGAGTAAAAGTGGAAATAAACCACGATAAGCAGTAGTCTTTCAATACCCACTGACTTTCAATGTAAAGTACAAAGTACTAATTATTCATTTCAATTATTCTAAAGAACCTTTCCACATTAAATATGTAATTTGAGAAAAATATACCGAATTTGACGTTCATTAATTATTTCTTTTACTATAAATGCATAAAGCAACAAAACTATTTTCAGAAAAATTGGGACTCACGAATAGCTTCAAAACAATGTCAATCCAAGCAACGCAATCGCATATTAATCCAATAATTTCAAATGTGTACATAGCTTGAGCACCAATACTTCCTGTAAAATTGGGTTAAATCGTACTTTAATCATTCTAATTTACTGTAGAGAATCTCTTATAAGTTCGGAATTCTGATATAAATATAGATTTATGAGAAACAAAGCAAAATTTAGACAATAAACACAGTTTTGCCGCGAGAGTTGTTTTATCTAAATTTTTTTTTTTGTTTGCATGAAACTAAAAAACCCCGGAAACCATTAATTATATTTTGCCAGTTTTTAAACCGTGAAAGCTACGACGGGTCACAAAAATGTATGTACGTCACGATATTTTTTTAAAGAATTTAATACATGTTTTAAGAGAAGGTCTTTATACTAAGATGGTGAATACTATTATACACAGAGATTTAGAAAAGGTATTCGTCTAGTCTAAGATCAGGACATAGTCCGTCAAAAAAATTGCGTACTAGATGGACAAGACTGAATCTTCAAATTTAAATAGAAGACGCACGACATGTTCTGATGGAGTGTGTGGAGGAGATGGAAAACTTTAAGACCCTCAGGGATTCTGTCGTCGCCTACATCTAATGGAGTTAAAATACTCTATCACATGACTACGTGCGCAGTGACTCCTCTATGATGTAAGTGTAACATTCCACTATTACATGTACAATGGTGACAATGAGGCTGTTTGTCATATAAGAAAAAAAAAATGTGGAACAGAAATATTTTTTTAAACAATAAAAGTTATTGCGAGCCAACCATAATAGATGGACATATGATCTCGCTACGTTTTGTTTAGAATTTTAGTGAAACTTTGACCAGTGACACAGTGCACGTATTGTTTGCCGCTCTTGCAACGTTATTATTTTTTAATAAAGTTAAGGACGTAAACAAGATAAAAAATCACACCTTTTAAGGAAGCATTTGTTATTGAGACACATACTGTAATTGCTCTACATAGTAACCATGTTTGCATAAACCTGTAAAATAAATTGTTAAAATTACTCTTAGTATTTTTTCATATTACACTTTCATAAAATACAATTTACATATAAGTGACCTAATACGGCACATAAAAGTTACAATTACTCGACAACGTTAATATTCACTTTAATGGATATGTTAAAATTCAAATACGGGTTTCTGAATAAAGTATTTAGTTTGGTTTATAATTTGTTCAAAGTGTAATTTCATTCTGTAGCTTTTATCACTTTTATTGTAGTGACTGTAAAGTTCTGATTCTAATACTTAAATAATTAATTAAATATGAATAACACAAATTTATTAAATATTAATTTTTGGAATAAGACTATTTAAGGTTAAATTTTTTTTATCCTCAAAACATTTCGAGAAGCATGATGCATTGGTAATGACATGTAAGGCGTGACAAAACAAAAAAATTTTCATCCTATCACTGTGTACGAAAATAGATGTACACTGACAGTAAACAAGTTCAACTGAGTGTTTTATATGGGAATTATTAATCATTAATTGAATTGTAGCTTATTTATTGCTAGCTTTCGCCCGCTGCCCTGCCCCTGTTTGTATCGGTTATCTTGTAAAAAACCTCTAGATTATCTAGACCATCTGTTTTTCATATAAAACGGTTCAGTAGTATTGTTGTGAAAGCGGGATACTTTAGTATTCATAATATGGGTAAAGGTTCCATAATAGTTTTTTTAATAGATATAGTTATCCATTTATATTTGTTTTAGCTTACTTCCGTTTTAGTTAGTTAATATCTCCGCTGGGTGGCGTAGAACCAGTAATTAATAAAATAGTTGATGAACTTATTAGATGGTCATATGCCGTGTTAGTCCAGGCTCAGTAGGTATCTAAAATCTTAGATCATATTTTTTAAACTAAATATTTCGTATTTTTAGTTTGGTATGATTTGAAGTGATTAAGTTCTTAATTAGTCTCAATAGTTGGCGTTTAGACGATAATTGCGAAACTATTATTACTTACTTTGACTCTGGTTCTCGCCAACTCCTGATGTCTCTGAGTATTGTGTGAGGTAATGAACCAGCAGATGGTTCATTAATTTCGGTTAGAGAGGTCTTACCAACTTTCATTTTGGATTCTTGTTTATTATGTCGAACTTGATACTACAAGATAAATAAAGTAATCAACTAGCTGACGCGCGCAGGTCCGTCTGCGTCTTCTATTACTCGTAGGGTGATGTTACAAAGCGGGAACAATTTGTTAACAAAACATGTTACTGGAGAGCCAATCCATAAAGATAGATAAATATCTATCTTTATGGATTGGCTCTCCAGTAAATAGTGCAGCAGAATTTTGCTTATGAAAGAGGGGAACAATTCTTTAATCGATTATTTTTGTGAAACTTTATCCACAAAGCCAGCGCACGCAATGAAAGCTTACAAAAGGAATAAATTTCTTACGTTTTTGCAACATTTTTCATTGCTATTTATAGTCGTATTTATAACTGGGCTATCCAATACTGGAAGATTTTTTTAATTGTACCAGTATCTCTTATTAGCGTGCCCAACCAAACAAACGAACTCTTCAGGTTTATAATACTAGCATTGATTGATAACTTTGTTTTTAATAGAAAAGATAAATCAAGTTACGAGTAAAATCGGAGATTTATAAACATTATGCACTGGAACAATAAAATAATTGTCTATACTCAAGGGACAAGCCATCTCACTATGGTGTGAGGGGATCAACAGTGGCCTTTACTTTTACGAAGCTCTGACAGGATAGACCGGCTCGGATTGGTTGGCGAGGCTTTGAGCTGGTAGATTATTGGCTTTGTGGAATTAAAATTGATATTGTCATCTCCTACTTAAAGGTCCTGACCTGTTGGTAGATGCAATATATTTACCTCATGATAGTAATGGATTTGTTCCTCAAAAGCCTCCTCAATTTTTGAGCGAAAGTCTTTTATAGTCCTTTTTATAAAGTACCATTCTAATGGAGAACGTTTATAAATTTGAATGAAGTCTTGAATAGTTATGCATAAAATCTAAAAAAATAAATAAAAAAATGTGAACGACAGAGAAAACTGTCTCGTTCTTTAAAGAACAGTAGACATCACAAAAAACTTGTTTACACATACAAAAATAATCTACCTATTGGTGGATCCTCCAACCTGGCAAAGTGATCATGCCTATTTTTTTTAGGCGTGGAGAGCTTTTCGCATAATACCATCTTTTGGAAGACGAACTCCAGGAATGCATTAGCGGTTTCAGGAGTCTCCTCTGCCGTACCCTATGACTCAGGTCTATCCCAGGGTGAACAGTGCCAGGCATGATGACGGGCAGACCAGGCACTGACGGTGACACATTCGTCCGATCAGTCCGACTAGAACTTGACGCTCAGACTTCCACGCAGTGCAGTCGGACCCGCTGTGGTGGCATTGTGCGGTAATCTCACATCTGATTCTATTCAGATATCCACTGAAATATCCGTGTCCGGTGAGTATCTGAGGCAATCGACACTATAAGTGACACATTCGGTCCTCTTTCCAAGCTTCAAAACTCGGCAGAACGGCACCAACAGCAGTGAATTTCGTACCGGCAGTGACTTGCGTGTGTTTTCCGCCGTAGCGTTCCGGGCTCACGAGCTGCCGCTGCTTCTTCGCCATTCCGACCGATAGAACGAATTTGGTCGTAGACCATCGTGTGGAAGTGTGGAGATCGCGTCAGTACCGTCGCTGAATCATAGGATATCGTGCTGTAGCCCCGCATGTCCCGTATTGCCATCGGCCGCTGCAGACTCTTCTCAGCGGGAGGAATCCGCCAGGTCTTTATACCAGACTGGCGCCCCATAGAAGACCATGGATCGACGCCCATGTAGAGGCATTAAACTTCTTTCCGTTGTCCTCCGAGTTTGAGAGCAGACTAATATCTAATCTCTCTCAGAGGACTAATCTCCCCAAAAATGAGAGCCTAACAGTCCATGTTAAATAAAATCGGTCAAATACGTGTCAGACCACACATAGAATAGGGTTCCGTAGTCATCTATGATAACACGTAGATTTGAAATCGTGTCCAATAGATAATTGTTATGTTAACTAATACACGAACTATTGAACGATTGATTGATTGATTGTTTACTTATCATTTCGTTAAAATTGTACGAAGTTTTCCAAGTAAGCGCGTTATATAAGTTAGGCCTCCTCCTGACCTAAGAAAGTTAGTTTTCTTTTGATATTAATTACATGGGATTACCATCACAATTTCAGACGATGTGCTTTCAGAGGGGGGGAAATTAGCATTTAAACAATAAAATACCCTTTATAGAATAACACGCAAACGGATCTCTATCCTAGAAACCTCTCATTGTATATAAGCAATCTAATAATACACGCACTTTATGTGCTGGGGAGGTACCCTAAATAAAAATAAACTCCGCAAAAAAAAATATTATTGAGAAATTGCCATTTTTCAAATGCTTGTAACTCGTTAACTTTTCATTGTATTGAGAACTTTTTTTTGTTTTATAGGTAATTTCTGTGTACTTTCAGGAAAAAAATATGTGCAATAGCTGCGAGACAATGCCACTTTACTATGTCTTAATCAATCCTATCAGCTTTTTTTACCATAAAGTACACCTTTTAACGAGTATTTTAAAAAAAGCGACCCTCTACAATTTTTTTCGACCGACTTATGCCACATTAAAAATATTCCTATGTTTTAGAAAAATACCGCTAACATCAGCATTACCCATGCATGCCGCGTGGTCGGACTTACGCATCATTGTGATCCTAAAAAGAACCTAAAGAGATTTTGTGAATCGTTTCTTAAATTAGCCCCTTGCGCTTTAGGCCTTTAATATCGTGTATTACCACCTCGCTGACGAATTACCTCTCCTAAACGTTCTTGTATATTAATGCATGCTCTTATTGAATCTTGAGGTACCTCGTTCCAAATTTCATTCAGATTCTCAAGCTCTTGGAGACTAGCAGGAGGTCTCTCTAAGTTACGTAATCGCCTAACAATCATGTCCCACACATGCTCTATAGGATTAAGGTGTGGGCTATTAGCAGCATGAGGCAAAACCTCTACGTTGTTTTCTTTCAAGTAAGTACGAATTATTCTTGCAATATGGGGGCGGGCATAAAGATGAAATTACGGCCCATTTACAAGAATTTGAGCAGATTGAATTTCAATAAGCCGTAACATTTCGATTCAAATTAAGTTACTGTAATTTTTAACTGCTATGTAATCTGTATAATAAAATTAATGTTGAATGATCTTTCGCCTTAACTCTTGGCCAGTATACTGCCGTAAACTTCTACTTTATTTTTTGAATTGATTTGTCGGTAGGGTTGATAATTTTACCTAAAGTGTAGATGCGCAATGTTAAATGGAACAAAAACGTAGTGGTGTAATTTTAAATAAAGCTACACTTTTCATGGATTAATAAAAGAAAAAATAACGAATAACAATGTGGTTTAGGAGGGTTTAGGATAGCTGCCGGGGCACGAATTAGTTAAATGTGATTTGATAATTTTTACTACGGGCTACGTATTGGCTACTGCTGATGTTGGCGGTATTTGGCTAAACCATAGGAATATTTTTAAAATGGCGTAAGTCAGCCAAAAAACATTGTAGTGGGTTGATTTTTTTTAAATATTCGTTAGAATGTGTACTTTAAGATGATATTTGTGGGTTTCTGAAAAAAAAATTTGGTAATCCAGGCAAACGTGCAAACTTTGCGTTTTTTAAGAAAAAAAAACTGATAGGTCTGATTAAGGCATAGCAATGTGGCATTATACCGCAGCTGTTAGACATATTTTTTTCCTGAAATTAATTATACAAAACAATGCTTCTGAGTTACATCACGAATTTATAAGATTTGTACTTAACAATGAATGTTAATATTATTATTAATTTACTTCGTTTCTTAGTAAGGGGGCTTCAATATTGAGTACATGATTACAAGATTATATACAACACATCATTTTTGTGACATAAAATTTTATAATAGGAGTGGTAAATGAATAATTTAAAGTGAGGGCTACTTAAAATAATAAAATCCATAAATATGTTTAATACTTACTTCGCAGTCAGTGTAACACGTGTAACTTCTGAGAGCTAACTTTCCAAATAATGAAATTACAGATAACATGTCACCTGGTTTATAGAATTTCGTTATCAATTCACCATTCGGCCCATAAGCGTTTGATTTAACATAACCCTAAAATATAAAACAGCCACCAATAAAAAGAAATTGGGTTTTGTCCACAATAAAGTTAATGAAAAGGACCTTAAAACTACAACTTAAAAATAAACTGTCATACTTGTTTTGCTTGAAATAAAAAAAAGGGGGAAACCACCCAATCGTAGGCACTCCTTCAATTATTGGCACTTTAGTGTTTAGTTGAAAAAACAAGGAAACTATAATCTATTCAAGTTCAGTATGCTTAAAAAAGTAAAATACTTTAATTAATCTGTTAGGAATTGTGAACATTGTTCCAATAACAAATGCGGCGAATTAGAAACAACAACTGACATTTTGTGCTAGTGATTTATAGTAGGTATTTTGATTTCTTCTTACGGTGAGAGCTTTATTAATCATAGTAAATCGCAGCTATTCGGCTTATTGATACTTTCGAAAAAAAAAACATACTTAATTACATAATTAATTACATCGTAGCAGTAGATACACAGTTTTTTTTATCACATTTTATTTATTTCATTTGCCAAGATTTGGATCAATGAATTCATCAAAATCCTTTTATTGGCCCACAGTGCCAATAGCAGAAGCTAATTATTGGCAGTAGTGCCCATACTAGAACATGGTGTGCTAATAAATTATGTGTATGTTTTTTATTCATATAGAGTAGAAAGAGAATAAAATAAAGAATTGGTTAAAAGTCAGCCATGCGAAGGATTTTCCTAAACGTAAAGAAGATCTTCTGAAGAGCGTATCAGAAAATTATAAAAAAGCGGCCGATCTAACCCATTCAAAGACTGCATTCCAGGAGAGAAATGGTTTAAACTCTTCTTAAAGCGGCACCCGGATATTGTTGTAAGAACTCCGGAAGCAGTAACTGCGGCAAGTGCTACCGTGTCAGAAAATTATATAAAACGATAGTTTCAGGCAATTGAAAGATATCTAAAAGATCACAGTTTGTTTGAAATTCTATTAGACCCAAAAAGAGTCTTGAATGGTGGCGAAACTAATTTCGTTCTTTGCGTAAAAAGACAGGTGTGGTCTTGGTACCAAAAGAAGCAAAAAATGTTTACGAGATCGACCACGCCTCAGCTGAAAGTTCACTAGCAGTGATGTTTACTTTTGCTGCCAAAGGCGAAATTATCTCACCTATTGTTATATACCCGTACAAGCGCTTGCCAAGTGAAATTCCTTCAAAGGTTGAGTACCAGTAACCAGCAGATTGAGTATAGGCCTAAGTGACAATGGCTGGATGAAAACAGAAATTTTCTCCCGAAAGTGTTACATCCGCATCTCGTGCGAAATCCTGTACCATTCCCGGTCATTCTATTTGTAGATGGACACAAAACTCACCTCACCTACGCCGTCAGTGAGCTTTATTCCACATTGGATATTGTGCTTATAGCACTTTATCCCAATTGCTACAGACTGCAGATGTCTCAGCTTTTAGACCTCTAAAAGGTGGTTGGCAGAAGACCGTATTAGAGTGGCGGCGTGACAATCAATCTCAAGCTCTTATAAAAGTCGATTTTGTACCGTTATTGCAATAGATAGTCTATTGCAATAACGGTACAAAATGCACAAGCAATTAAGATTTGAATTGAAGAGAGATTTGAAAAGAATTGCAAGATGCAATTAAGATACAATTATTAATGGTTATGGGCTACCGTCTTTGTCCGTGGGGCTCAAATGCTAGACTACTCGAAATTAAAAATATGAAAAATAATAATTATACCCTAAGTACATATAGGTAGGCTTATTTTATATTTTGAATGATAGGTAGGTACCTACCTAGTTCCTACTTTAACTACGTGTCAAAAATTAGACTAGTAAATGCAAATATCAGGACATTGTATGCCAATAATAGGATTTTCTGTAGTCTTTCGGATATAAGTGTTAAACATTATTTAATACTATTCAATCACATAAAAATGAATATGGAAACAAAGATTAAAGTATTTTCTTTGATTCTGTCCTATGTTTTGTCTATTAACTTTTGCAAATGAGATTTTATGGTAATTTAATTTCAGACTGACACGAAGGAAACTCTTAAAGTGCCAATAATTGGGTGGTTTACCCTATATCGTGAAATATTAAAACTACTACAACAAAAATGTTTACTACCACAAACATATTTGAAAAAAGAATGCTCAAATGACTTACATGCACGACCCAGGTGACATTCTCCCATTGACATCCCATTAAATTTATACTAGCATTTTTAGGCATTATAACATATTTCGATGCACAGGCTAATTCTCTTATAAATGCTGGGTCTGCATATATAAACATTTTCGATTCACCAATGAGTTTCTGAGCAACTTCACCTTGCACTTTCCAATAAATTTCATATGGTTCGTGTTTAAACGAATCTCGATCCATTACATTTAATCCTTTATAGTACTTGTAGTGGCATACCAGATACGTTTCCAGACGCTTTAATAAATCTTTTTGGATACCATAAGTGTGATAATAGTTCTTTAAATTAACAACAAAGTATTGATAATCTGTGGCATCTCGGTATCTTAAATATAAGCAGGCTAGAAATTTAGCTTTACAGTATGCAAAGACAAAATAAGCTACAGCTCCAACTACAATGGCCAAGTGAGTGTCATTTACTGTCATTGGCAAATGTGTAGAAAATATAAACTGAAAGGTCCATGGTACAATTACTCCAACAATAGGCTTTAGATTTTTAGTTGGTTCAATCTTATTACCAAAAAAATAAGTCAACGTTAAGGTTGGTAAATTGCGGGTAAGCTCATGAACCACATAACTTATTATTACTACAAAACAAATATTTAGTAGTAAAATGCTACGACACACGGCCCCTATGGGACTTTTTTTAATATCCCATTTTATGTAATGCGACGAAAAAAGAACATAAACCTTCAACAATCTGTTAAATTTTACTACATTCCATTCCACACTATCGTCCATAAATTGCACATTGATAGCTTTCAAAATATCTTCTACCCAAACTGTTGATAATATATCCAATATAAAATTCAAACTCTTGCAACGTTCAAAGATAATAGTGCCAAACTTAGGTGTTTCATTTTCTTGTATCCTTACCGCTGTTGAGAGTGATACACATAAATCTGCGATGTAAACGCAATCAATCCACAACAAAATAAAATATATTATTGGTGAATGGCTTCTTGTAACAATATAATGTGGGAATATAAATAATGCAATGAATACGGTATAGATAACAACTTTCTTCCATATTGAACCAAAAGTAGAATACGGTGACAGAATCCAGGGGAACTGATAATTAACGAACATAGACTTCGTTTGAAGTTGCCCATCAGTGCATAATACTAACTGTCCTAGATATTTAGCACAATGGTAATTAGAGGATTCGGGTGGAAGCTCACAACTCGCATTGAGTTGGCTAAGTTCTAATTGAAGAGATTTTTTTTTCCAACTGCTAATAACATCAAAGATTTGCCACCACCGCGACTTGATCCAGCCCATATCCTCAGCTTCACTTCTATCTAAATCTTTTATTTTCTCTTTGCAAGCGATCAATTTTTTTGCATGATTAATTTTGTCTTTGTATAATTGCAGTATAGCTTTACGATCATCCGAAAATTTATAAAGGGCTCTTAGTAAATCTGCTTGTGTTAGATAAAATACTTCGCAATAAGTAAGGCAACGAGTAGCAACTTTTTTTTTAGGATGAGGTATCAAAAAGTTTACGTCACCGAATATTGTGCCACTTGTGACAGAAAGAATTGGAGATGTTCCATCATCAGCAGAAATCAATTGAACCACGCCCGATTTCACGTAGTATAAATTACTCAAGGTTTGAGATCCTGCGTAAAATCTTTCACCGGGCAACTTATAACTTATATGGACACATTCAAATAGAAATCTTTGGAAAGCACAAGACCTTCTCCTTAGTGTAGGACTATGATGAAATAGCGGCCAAAATAAATCTTGTTTAATGGCAATTCTTAAGTACCTCGGCATTTCTTCAATTATATCGGGCATATGAACAATACCATTGCGTCTTCGCCACATGGTCGTATAATATGTTTCAACATGTTGATAAGCTTTATGTGAAGTATTTCTCCTCTTAGTTTCCTCTATTATTTTTTTAACTGATGGGTATTTAGAACAAACATTTTTCAATCTTAACACAGATTCACTGAAAGCTTTTGGCAAAACAAAAACAGTTAGCAATATATAACCAGCTATCATGAACAGACAATTCAACAGGAACTCTAAGATTGTGGAAGGTAAGATGTGATCTATAACTCTTCTTAATGCGTGAGAATGAATAAAGGTGAGGGCGTACTCTAAAAATTCTGCATCTAAATGTCCAGCCACCTGAAAACATAATATTATTATAATACCAATCAGATTTTTATCCTAGCGATTCTCAACTGAATAAAATTAGAAGTTCCGGCACCGTGAAGTATGTTAGGCTATGGGGGAAAATAAGGGGCATCTCCAGTTAAATTTAGCATATTGTCTGACAATATGTTTTAAAACAACCATTTACTTAAAGGTAGCAAATTGTTTTTGTTTTTGCATTACATCCCACACACATATCAACAGTCTTTAATAGTTCACTACTAAACATAGGCTTGTCCTTAGAAAATAATCATTGTCTACAATACCACGCTTATGTATGTGTGATGCGCAAATATTTGTTTCGGTGTTTTCTATGTAAAATATGTATGCATTTACAAAAAAAATAGTATGTTTTAGTTGTCCCGTAATACAAGCTCTGCTTAGTTTGGGACTACGTTCGTTGTGTGTAAGATGTTTGAATTAAATACATTAAGCATCATATTTGTAGAATTGTTTGTAGGCAAACAGGGATGTAAGTGGGCAAACCGGCATCTTTTGCCCGCACCCCACCTGTCTGCATGCGATAAATTCTACTAAACAAGTAACGAGGTTTTGGCGACCGACTGATGGTAGTATATTCATCTAAATATGTGATTCAGGCCAATGATGGGCAGCAGCTGCACCGCTACACCAAGCTGCATCCTACGATCGCCTACAGGTCTTCCTAGCGTGCTGATTATGGGCATATCCTCCCAATGCAGATGCAACTAAGGCCACGGCCTCCAGTTTGCGATCGTCCGCCGGTTTATGGTTATGGTGGCTACCATGTCAATAATAGGGCCCCAAGAATTAGGAGTCAGAAATCATATGGGGCAAATGCTAGTCAACTTCCTCGAACGCGAGGAGCTCTTATTGATGTATTCAATGGCAAAGGCCCCACGCTGTCATATAAAATGAGATTGACTTCATTATGTATGACAGACAAGAGGCATAATAGTAAATTCACAGACGTCTCAGTGGTCAATAGGTTTAATACCGGTAGCGATCTCCAAATATCCCGAGGCTTTCTGCATATTAACTTCAAGGTTGATCGTGCGCGTTTGATGAAGTCCACCAAGTTAACCCATGATAGGATCTGAAAAGTGCCAGTCAAACTTGGGAAACCGATTCGCTGGCGTGGGAACTACAACGGAAGTAAACCAAACCTCGAAAATGTTTCGGTTCCTCAAGAAAGAAGCTACGAGATTCTGTGAACTGTACCGTAAGGGCAGGAAGTCGAATCTTTTAGTAGGGGCCTTAGGGTTAATGAGGAAACGGCTTGAAAATCCAACCATCACTTCGTTTGCAAAGAGGATGCTGAATTAAGATATCAGCAAACTCGTACGATACCACCAACGGTGCTCCAATACTCTTTCAATCGATAGAGCGATCGAGCCGATTTGGGGGTTAAAACTGCTCATACAATTTCTGGGAAAACCAAACTGACGAAGTTGACCACAACAAGTGGAGAAGTTATTTCCTCCAAAATGGCAGTCCTTTTGTAAGTGGAAAGCTTCTATAGCCGGTTATACGCTTCGCAGGTATTGCGTTAGTCATTTTAATGTAATTATTATTATAACTAAATCTTATATATAAAATTCTCGTATCACAATGTTCGTTCCCAAACTCCTCCGAAACGGCAGGACCGATTTGTATGAAATTTTGTGAGCATATCGGGTAGGTCTGAGAATCAGCCAACATCTATTTTTTATACCGCTAGAACGCGAGCAGAGCTGCGGGCTTTAGCTAGTACTTTATTAATATTGATACGTTTGTATTAAGTTTACTTTAAATACATTCTGAAGACAATATAGCTGATGACGGTAGTTGATTAAAATACAAACAGACACACTTCTCGTCAAGACGTGGACCAGTACGGAGCTCCCTACTATTCAACCAGTAATTGAGGATATTATATAGATTTAAAAGATAAGTATATACTATTCATTTTAGTGTATTTCTTTGTACTAAAATGTTTTCTAATATGTTTATGACTTTGATTTATGGGTATTTGTATAATGTAAAATATGTATGTAAAATAAACTAAGTTTGGAAAAGAGTGTCCATGGAGTTTCTTGTCTGTTCTTCTCTATAGTATCTACGAATTGGAACAGAAGAATAACTTCATGACTGACTGACTACTTGACGTTGGTTTATTTGAAATAAAAATGGTTTGATTTCATTTGACTTGGTTTAATTTGCTTTTGATATACTCAAATTCCCGATGTTTATTCTAATCATACAGGGTGAATTTTTGAGACGGGACAGTAAGGTTAGGTACCTTAACCGTTATAGTTACAGGAAAATGCTTTTAGGAGACTATCTATAATTTTTTAAGATATTCTGAACTGCATTTACAGATTTAAAAAAAAATGTACAGCCAGCAAGAAAATTGTCATTTTAAACAAAAACTTTTTTTGATGAAATGATATCTATCCAAGAAAATTATCGGCTGCTACTAGCTCAGTACAAAAACGAGTGTACAAGACTTATCTATTCGTTAAAACGGCGGTCATTTTAAACAATTTATTTCGTAGATCATCTAAATGTTAGTTATGTTTGTCTGCGTCTAAAATACATATTAAAATGATTTATTTCCGTACAAATGTATGAGAAGTTTTTTGCGATTTCTGACATTTCTAGTACTCAAACCTCAGTCGGTCCAGTAGAGACTTTTGATCCTTAAAAGAAACAGGATCGTTTGGCATCAAAAAAAGTTTTTGTATAAAATGACCATTTTCTTGCTGGCTGTACATTTTTTGCAAAATCTGTAAATGCAGTTCAGAATATCATAAAAAATTATGGATAGTCTCCTACAAGCGTTTTCCTGTAACTATAACCGTTAAGGTACCTGTCCTTACTGTACCGTCTCAAAAATTCAGCCTGTATAATATTTCAATGTCTATACATAAATTGTTAGACCAAACTCCTTTATAAAAAATCGGCCAAGTGCGAGTCGGACTCGCCCATGAAGGGTTCCGTAGCAGCAAGTAATGTCATATAAAAGTTCTAGTAGTTCGTTGTAACTTTGATCGATGTTTTAATAATAGTGTATTGATTGAATGAAAGGGAAATTGCGGTTTGCGATTTATGATGTATTAAAAAAAATGAGTTTCAGTTCTAAGAACCCCCATCATTTATTGTTTTTTTTTATTTTTGTGTAAAAATATTAATGCGGTTCATAGAATACATCTACAGACCAAATTTCAACAGTGTAGCTCTAATAGTTTTGGAAAAAAGTGGCTGTGACATACGGACGGACAGCCAGACAGACAGACTTGACGAATCTATAAGGGTTCCGTATTTTGCCATTTGGCTACAGAACCCTAAAAACTGTGTTTATTTGACCTTTATAATAAATTATAAAGGTCAAATAAACACTTTATTATATAATAATAAATTAAAAGATTAATTTGTTTCAAAAATTCGAATGTTTTAATAGATAAATCCTTTATCTCTATGTATATTTAATATCCTCTTTTCTCTATTCTAACACTGATCCTGAAAATAAGAACACTAGAGCCTCATTAGCGCGCCACTACACTAAAGGCCTGACAGAATTCAAAATCGAGATGGTTCTTTAACAGCTTAAAATGGAAAAGCCCCAGGAGATAAGGGCGTTACAATATAAAAGCTGTAGGTAAACCAGTACTGAGGGAGCTCCGAGAGCTCTTCAAAGTTGTCCTGTTTGAAGGGAAAACTCCAGTGGAGATGAAGTAGGTGTTGGTCATGCTATTCTTCAAAAAAGGTGATAAGATCCTATTGAAAAACTATGAAGGCTTTTTCTATCTAATGCAAAACTAAAAGCTGTTTTCAAGAGTCATCACGAACCGTCTTGCGCGAAGACTCGACGAATTTCAACCACTAGAGCAGGCTGAATTTCGGAGCCGATATTATAGTATTTTCTTTTCAATAAAAAAAAATTATCTTAATAAGGCTAGTATGTTAAAGATTATGCGTGGTCAGACATAAAAATAAATAAACACGCGTCGCCTTGTAAACCTCCTCTTTTTTTTCGTAGGTGAAAGATCCATGCAATTTGTAATTAATATTCAGTTTTCCCATTCTGGATGACGATCCACCGTGACCCATGAGCGGTATATATAATTCGTTCGAAACGTCGGGAGGTAAAAAGTTTTGCAACCTTTGATTTTTATTACGCATTAGTCCCGTAATAGACCAGTGCTTTTAGTGTTTGAAAACAAAATAAATTATAGTAGGATGAAACCCATTGTAAAAGGAGGAGAATATTGCAAAAATTAAAGGAAAAATAAATTACGGGCGATCTGAGGTCGGGAAGAGGGAGAGGGGGGGGGTTTTAAGGGAAAAAATGTCTTATCTCGATTTCCGGCAAAACTACAAGTCCTATGGAAAAAAGTTAAATGGCAAAGTTGTAGGTAATAAAAGATCTATATCTTTTACATTTACACTTTTTTCACATAACCTCAAATTTATGTGAAAAATTCAAAAAACCAAGTTTTTGGTTTTATATTTTTATCTTTTACAAATAAAATTATTTTTTAACGAAATTTTGTGGAAATATGTATTTTTTTACCTCATTTTGACTGAATACCGAAAAAAAACCCTAACTTTCAATCGAAAATTCGTCCGTCAAAATATCAACGTTTTTGACAAAAATTGGGTGTTTTCTATTCGATGAAATGTCTACTTTCCGATGGTGTAAAAATATATATACATTACCATAGTAAATCTTCTCAGAAAATGCAAAAAATGAAAAAACTCAAATTCGATAATCGTTATTGAGATATTCATTAAAATTTACACTTTAATCACTCGAAAAACGTAAGATTGCATGTTACAATGATAAACAAAAATATTACAAATCGAAATATACTACTATAATTAACAAAATAATAAATAATAAAGTTAATATTTAATAAAACATCTACAATACTTTGAGAAAGTTGCAGAATCTTCTTTATATTATGTGCATATGTGCCTGTTTATTATTATTTTAAGATGATTTAATACCTGAGTGACCTACGAAAACTTTTAGGCCATCAAAAGGTATTTCATAAAAAATAGCTCAGCCTGCACGTGTAGTTTTATAAAAGATGTCGTACTCTGCTCTGTTTTACAGCTGCTACGAAATAGCAAGTATGTAGTAAGGCCCAGACCTGCCTTGCCCACTTCTCTAAGAAAAACCTTTTAATAGCCAAAAATTTATCATAGGTCACTCAGGTATTAAATTATCTTAAAATAGTAATAAATAGGCACATAAGCATATACTTTAAAGAACATTCTGCAACTTTTATTTTGACGGACGAATTTTCGATTGAAAATTAGGGTTTTTTTTCGGTATTCAGTCAAAATGAGGTGAAAAAATAGATATTTCAAATCAAATAAATTACGGTGTATTTAGGACATGAAAAGCTAAGTTTCCACAAAATTTCGTTAAAAAATAATTTTATTTGTAAAAGATAAAAATAAAAAACCAAAAACTTGGTTTTTTGAACTTTTCACATAAATTTGAGGTTATGTGAAAAAAGTGTAAATGTAAAAGATATAGATCTTTTTATTACCTACAACTTTGCCATATAACATTTTTCCATAGGACTTGTAGTTTTGCCGGAAATCGAGATAAGCCATTTTTTTCCCTTAAAACCCACCCCTCTCCCCCTTCCCGACCTCAGATCGCCCGTAATTTATTTTTCCTTTAATTTTTGCAATATTCTCCTCCTTTTACAATGGGTTTCATCCTACTATAATTTATGTTCACTTTTTGTTATTTTAAGAGCTAAAAGCACTGGTCTATAATGCAACAAAAACTATATTTAAGCATTTTTATGTAAGAATTGAAAATAGTTGAAGGAAGCGTTTTAGTATAATTATAATTATCAATATATGAAAAAATAAAATAAAAATGTGTAACCTTATGCAATACGTAAGTCCGCCAATCGTGTTCTGGTAGAAATTGACCACAGTTTGAACATAGACCTTCATAAGTTAGTAGTATCCAAATATCACTTAGAGAGGATACAGTTATTAATGTTATTAAGCTAAATCCTAGAATTAACTTTGGATAAGAGTGCGTTGATGTTAGTTTATAATATTCCCATATTCTGTAAATACTGTAACAACCAAGTTAGCAGCAGTTAGCTAGATCAAATATCAAAATAGACAGGACAAGAAGCAGTAAGTGAGCAGTAGATTAAGGAACTTGTTTTAGTTAGATGCAGCACGTATTGTACAAAGTTCTTTGAAATAATTTTATTGACAAATTTAGTAAGTCGTAGGTACATCGTAAATGTTACTCACAAAAAATGTTAAGACTATCGTCATTCAAAAGCTCAACTGTGCAATGTGGTATAGTACGCGCCACAAGTCATGAAAGAAAATGGCGACGACTAACCGAAGAGAAAAGTGTACTATAAATACACGCGCACGATAAGTTGAGGCTTGACGTCACAGTAATAAGTTGGTACAGATACAAAAAAATGTATACAAGTCTTACTTATTTGTATTATTCTATATTATAAATATAAATAATCTTATATTATTAGATGTACTAATTTATAGACTTTTATTATAATAATCGAGGAACAACATTCCTCGCAGGTCTCAACTGCGCGTGTAGTAAACGATATTCAATATAAATTCGCTGTGAATAGGATAATAAAAAAAAAGCGGCCAAGTGCGAGTCGGACTCGCCCATGAAGGGTTCCGTATCAGCAAGCAACATCATATATAAGTTCTTGTAGTTCGTTGTTTACTTAGATCGATGTTTTTATACTACTCTATTGATTGAATTAAAGGTAAATTGCGTTTTACGATTTACGACGTATTAAAAAAAACTACTTACTAAATCTCGTTCAAACTAATTTTCGTTGGTAGTTTGCATGGTAATGTACAACATATATTTTTTTTAGTTTTATCACTCTCTTATTTTAGAAGTTACAGAGGGGGGGGGGGACACACATTTTTCCACTTTGGAAGTGTCTCTCGCGCAAACTATTAGGTTTAGAATAAAATTATATTAGAAACCTCAACATCATTTTTGAGTTTCAGTTCCAAGTATGGGGACCCCCAAAATGTATTGTTTTTATTCTATTTTTATGTAAACACCTTCCTGCGGTTCACAGAATACATCGACTGCCCAAATTTCAACAGTATAGCTCTTATAGTTTCGGAAAAAATTGGCTGTGACATACGGACGGACAGACAGACAGACAGACAGACTTGACGAATCTATAAGGGTTCCGTTTTTTACCATTTGGCTACGGAAAATTGTCGTTCTAAACAAATAACTTATAATAAGTATTGTCCGATTAATGAAAGTACGTGACACTTGTGTTATCGCTGGTACCCAAGGCGAGCCCAGTGCGTGCGCGTCGCTCGTTGCATGGTTACTCGTCCCGCGTCTTACCCCTACCTCAACTGAGACCTATAAATCGTCGTCTGCGCACTTTCATGATTTGTGGCGCGTTCAATAGCTGTAACTCCATTGAAGTTTATGTGTTGCCTCATAATCAATAAATGTCAAAGAGAGGGATTTGTATATTTCCTACTTAGCAATACCAACTAAATGAACCTAAAGTTATATCTCCTACTGCGTCACATAAATGATTCATTAAAGACTGTCGGCGTCGTGTTACAAAATTATATTACAAATAATAGTATACCCCATTCAAATAAAAACGAGGAAAATACTTACATTACAAATTCAGTGTATGTTAATATGTTTGGATATAATTTAGTATATTCATTACAATCAGGATCTTGTGCTACAAGCCGGTAAAACGGAATTAGAGAGACTATGTCGAGCAAAAGAAGAAATGCTGACTTTGGCATGTATTCACGTCTCATAGCTTTATCGGTCACTTGCCTAAAATAGTACACCATATTTTATTTATTATTACTTGTTTTGTATTAATTACACCAGTTTGCGAAATTCGATCAGAGTAGTGTGACACCAGTTTGATCAGCAATAGTAAAAATATCCCTAATATTTTTACTATTACTGATTTGCCTGACGTTTCGACCAGGTTGCACTGGCCGTGGTCACAGGCTCACAGACCAGTCAGCCTGTGACCACGGCCAGTGCAACCTGGTCGAAACGTCAGGCAAATCAGAGGCATGTAATACCCTTAATAAGTGATCGCGTCAATTCACGTAAAAATAATATTAATTATCATGGAACGCGAAAGTTTAAAAGTTAGAATATCCCTAATGTTGCTACTTTTTGCAAATACTTACTGCTAAAAACTAAAACTAATAAGAAGTAAAATATACAGTTCAAAAGTTCACCTGTGAATGATATGAAGAAGCGTATCAAGGCCGTAAATTGGATCGACTAAATACGAATATATAACAATAATTACATTTAGAATGACATATTGATTTTCATCCACTTTCCAACAGCGAACAAAGGGGTATACCGACTGAAAGGGACCCTATAAATGATAAACAATAACATTATTAAAAACTTACCTATTCATTTGTTTATTTATTAATTATCTCAATAGGCTATTTGTGGGATAGCCACGCTAACATCGAAGTCAGTTAATTATAAGGGTGCAATATAATATTACAAAATATAGTAGAGTTCAGAAATCAAAACGATTATCTGGTATAGATAATAGTATCTATAGATATATACTACAGGTATACTTAGTATATCTTAGTCTTCAGTCAGACGTCATCCACGCCTGAACAATGTTCTTCCCGATGGAACGCAAGCCCGGGACTTCTTGCGTTCCTTGCGGTTTTTTGATTGATTTGATTGATTAAGCAATTACATTTTTGACTTGCCGGCGTACCGATTATTTTAGCTGGCAACACTGTTAAGTGTCTGAAGGTAAGACACTGACGCAACACCGGGCACTGGCGCGTGCGACCGGTGACCGCAGGGATGGAAATCATTGACACTTTAAAATAATAATAACGGGATTGAATGATTGATTTTAGTCGATTACTTTTATGTCATAAGTCATAGACAAGGATCACAGGTGACAATGATTTTATCCCATCCCTAGATTATTATTGATCGTTCGTTCTGTTATACCCCATCTCTATTCCTGATTATGCTTACTCAGCCCTTCGTCATCATCACTGACAGCCTACCTTATTTAGTACATCCCTATTAAAGTCAGTCTCTTCCTAGATTCGTTACAGATCGGTTGGCTCAATCCTAGATTTAATTCTATTTCAATATATTTTAGTTTCGCTGGTACTTTTCACGAATGGTGCTCCTCATATTTGCGCGACCGCACATCAAAGGTAGTAGTCAGTGGGTATGAATCAGATCTTTTTTCCAATTTATCTGGGGTTCCTCAAGGTTCTCATTTAGGACCTATATTCTTTAATATTTTTATGAATGACGTCACTCTTGCTTCAAAAATAGCAAACCATTTCTTTATGCGGATGATCTCAAGTTAATGAGACCAATCAGGAATGCTCAAGACAAAGTGCTATTGCAAGAAGATCTTGATGGATTGGTTAGTTGGTGCAAAGATAACAAAATGGCACTGAATGTTGACAAATGCTGTTATATTCGCTTCACACGAAACCGTAATGCTGAATTGCCTGGGGTTTATACAATATCTGACCAACATATTCAAGAAGTCGCAAGTGTCAGGGACCTTGGTGTTATTATTGATAAAAAACTTGATTTTAGGGAACATTATGGTCGTATAGTCTCTAAATCACTTAAAACCCTTGGTTTTATAATGAGAAACACCAAAAATTTTAAAAATAAAACTTCCATTATTAGACTATATGAGAGTTTGGTGAGATCTATCGTGGATTATTGTTGTGTAGTTTGGCATACGCACTATGAAGTTCATTCCAATAGAATAGAACGTGTTCAAAAAAAATTTGTGTACCACTTAGGATATAAATTTAACCTCTCAAAAAAACTAACCAGCTACACAAACCGACTAATCCATTTCAACATTCCATCACTAAAAAAGCGTCCTAAAATTTTAGATTTATCATTTTTACACAAATTAGTTAATGGTAAAATAAATTGTCCTCATCTACTACAAAAACTTAATATTACGATCTCCAATAAACTTCCACGACTGACTAGGTCTCCCTTTTTACACCTAAGAGATCTAAAAGAAACTTGGGCCACTTTTCTCCTTTAAATAGACTCCAAGCGGAGTATAATGCTGTCAGTAAAAATAAGAACATTGACATATTTAATTTAACTTTACCTTCTTTTAAAAAAAAACAGTCATCATTAAGTTAAGACATGCACATTTGGTTTCTCTTATTGTATAACTTTAAATTATTTTTTGTTAGAAACTACATCTGATACTGTTTTTTGATAATTATTTAATTTTTAAGAGGAAGCATTATGCTCCCAACTATCTGTTATTTCAGATAAAATGTTTGTTTGTGCTTTTCGTGGCAACCTATAAATAAGGCGGCACCAATGCATGTTTACTTTAATTTGTTTGTATTTTAGATTTTAAGGTGTATGTTCTTGTTGGTTGTCCAAATAAATAAATAAATTATAGCCAAATTAAATTAGTTTTTTTTAAAAAGCAAGGTCAAAGAACCCGTATAACATTTTTGGTGGCAGCGGTGGGATACGAAAATCCCCTACCTATAAACCCGAATACGTCTTCGAAAACTGTCCATCACCTATTCTCAGCCTAAAATCTCGTGAAAGTGCTATTCGCAGTGAAAATTAAGTGTTTGTGGTAAAAGTGCAATTTCTGAAAAGTTATTACTTTTCCAAAGGCCTGTCAGAGTTAAGTGAAGTTTTACTTATAAAATACTAAGATCTGTATTTTCAAGATCCTTCAAGTCCAGATGTTCCTGCTTTTGATCCTGACTGTACCGTGAGTGACTTAAATACATTTCTACTTCAAACTATATCTGTGAAGTGAGTGAAACCACCGATTTTTCGTCGATTGAAAATTAAGACTTCCAGTTCCTGTTATCCAGTTATAGAACTTTCAACCTTTATACATCCACATTATTTAAATTTAAACTGTTAATCTTACAAGTTAGTTATTCTTTATCTGAGTTACATTGTCACCTGCACTCTTATCAAATTGTTATTGTTAACACTTTCCCCGCGAAGCGATTACATACGCGGATCTCGCCGTACGCGGGCCAATTTTGGCATATTTCAAATGGTCATAAAATATAAACTATAATAGATATCAATTATTAGTATTTTTTATTATGATACTTCCTTATTATATTTTGTATATAAGAAATAATACAATGAAATATATCAATATTACTTTTATTTATTTATTTATGAAAATTATACAATTTTCATGAAAAAAAAAACTCTTACATCAGACAAGACGTGCTAAAATTATCTCTATTGATAAGTAGTATGGGTTTTACAGGGTGTAATCTCTTTTGGTATGATAAATTTTGAATTAAATATTGTTACATAACGGCACATTACAATCTGGGCAATAAAATACAGTCTCTTTACGTCCCCCTTTGCCGGTATCTTTTTTATTTCATCTGCGAAAGCTTTGCAGACTGCTGCGTACTTGTTTTTTTTCCGAGGATGGTATCTTATCTATGAAATGTCGACCAGTCAGTCTCGCAAGACCACCTCTCGCATGTGGACCTCGAGACACCTGCGGCTCCTCATTCCAGTTTCCATCGATAGCAAGGTCCTCATCAGCTTGCCTTAGAAAATTTCATTATCAACTTTCATTGTCATCAATGTCTTCTACATCAATCTTCATCACATTGCAAGGCACCTGTCACCTAAAAACTCGCGGCATTTCGCGCCAAAACTCGACGTAACCTACCCACTCTTGTAAGTTTAGCTCCGCACTGGCCGCCGCGCGCTCCCGAAGGATCCTTGTAGTTTAATGAATTTACTTACACATTTGAATTTTGTTGCAATGTGTGTGAAATATTCACGTGAGTCTTATTTCGTTCGCCGATCTCGGATAGGACTCGTGATTTTTGAACAGTGAGTATGACTACTACTACTACTACATGTAGCATTAAAGAATTTGAGTCCTTTGACCAATTTATCGAATTTTTAAAACAACAATTCGGAGATCGCAAACATTACGCTTATCTCCTTTCGGAATTACAGGATAGCAAACAACTCCCTAATGAAACAGTCTGTCAATACGCCTTAAAAATAGAAAGTCTCCTATCTCAGCTAATGAACGAAATTAAGATATCCGTTAAAAAGAAAACGGAAGTAGTCGGTCGTGTCGCAGCCATGGAAGACCTTGCTCTCCACACTTTTGTGATCGGACCCCATCCGCGATTATCGCAAATGGTGCGGTGTCGTAACCCCGAATCTTTAAACGCAGTTATAAGTTTTGCTGTAACAGAGGAAAAAATATTATCCTCTGTATTCAACAAAAAGACAAATTTCAATCCAGGACATTCTAATCAGGTAGATAAGTTTAGAGGTCCACCTCGTCGCAATTCTCGACCACAACAACCCTTCCATAATAAGTCCCATACTAGGGAAACTGTCTGTCGTTATTGCAAACATGTCGGTCATACCATCGAAAACTGTCGAAAACGACAATACAATAACTCTCGATTCCAATCCCAACCTAATAGCTCTGTTCCATTTAGAACAACAAGTAATTTCCCAAACCCTTCTGGTCAAAGTCCTCCTCGCAGGACTTTCACAATAGAATACCCTGAAATTACTGAAACTGAAGAAGCTCAGAACCATAATTTAAACGAATAATGGGCTCACGGAGGTGTCTCGTGAGACGCAAATCACAACTTCTCACTGAACCTTACCATATCAACGGCACCCATCCTTCTAAATCCAAGGACCACACGGGTAACCAGCACCAAGCAAGCGTCCATCCTCCTAAATCCAAGGACTACACGGGTAACCAGCCCCAAGCAAGTGTCCATACTTCTAGTTCCAAGGACCACACGGGTAACCAGCCCCAAGCAAGTGTCCATTCTTCTAAATCCAAGGACCACACGGGTAACCAGCCCCAAGCAAGTGTCCATACTTCCAGTTCCAAGGACCACACGGGTAACCAGCCCTAAACAAGTGTCCATCCTTCTAAATCCAGGGACCACACCGGTAACCAGCCCCAAACAAGTGCCCATTCTTCCAAATCCGAGGGTCACACGGGTAGCCAGCCCCAAGCAAGAGCCCCGAATCATCCAACTACTAATGAAATTCAAGATAAGAATTTCTGTAAGTCAAATAAAGTGTATGAAATATCCTTTAAAAATAACATATCGTTACCTCATGTCTCTATTCAAACATCCATTTCTAATAAACCACTTATCTTACTTGTAGACACAGGATGTCTACTTCAGAAGACTTCTATTCAATCATACTCAGACTTGAAACTTGTCAACAACATAATCAAACTCAAAGGCATAGATAGTCGCGAAGAAGCCGTTCCTACCATTGGTAGTTTTAACATGAACCTAATATTCAACAAAGAATCAATATCCTATCAATTTCACGTAGTAGAATCAATGGATTTTCCTTATGATGGTATCATAGGAAATGATTTACTTACCCATTATCAATGCTCTGTTGACTACAATCGCCAAATTCTTAACCTAGGAGTAAATAGAATAAAATTAAATTTAACTCACCCGATCTATCAAATACCACCCCGTTCTGAAATCATTGTAGAATGTTCAGTCACTAACCCTCAACTAAAAGAAGGACTTATTCTTGACCAACACATAAGTGATACCCTACTTATAGCAAACTGTTTGACTAAAGTTTAAGAGAATAATCAAATAAATCTTACAGTCTTAAATACCTCTGAAAGTCCTATTTCTCTAAATTCAAATCTTCAACTCACCTTACATCCAATTGACTATGAAACCTGTCAAGTACATTATACCAATAAAACATGTATTAGTAGAACTAATGAAGTCCTTAACCTTCTCCGAGTTTCACACCTAAATTCTGAAGAAAATGAAGCTCTTACAAACCTTTGCATGTAATACTCCGACACTTTTCATTTACCACGCGACAAACTTACTCATACTTCAACAATAACACACAAAATCAGAACTACCTCCGAAATACCAATCCCTACAAAATCCTATAGGTTCCCTGAAGTTCACAAAAAAGAGGTTCAAAAACAAATAGACCAAATGTTAGATCAAAATATCATTGCCCCTTCTACTTCCCCTTGGTCATCCCCTATCTGGGTTGTGCCCAAAAAACCAGATGCTTCCGGAAATCGTAAATGGCGAGTCGTTATCGACTATCGAAAATTAAACGACATAACTATTGGTGAAGTATATCCCATACCACAGATTACAGAAATACTCGATCAACTAGGTAAAAGCAAATATTTTTCTACATTGCATGCATTTAGCCTCTGGATTCCACCAAATCTTAGTCGAACATGCAGAGAAAACAGCTTTCTCAGTTCCCCAAGGTCACTTTCAGTTCAATCGCATGCAATTTGGATTAAAAAATGCCCCTTCCACTTTTCAAAAGCTCATGAACACTTGTCTTTCCGGCCTTCAAGGTTCCCGTTGCTTTGTCTATCTCGATGACATCGTCATCTATAGTTTTGACTTACAAAGCCATATCGAAAACATTACATCTGTTTTCCAGAGACTTCGTGACTTCAACTTAAAATTACAGCCCGACAAATGCGAATTTTTACGCAAAGAAGTAGGTTACCTCGGACACATCATAAGCAGTGACGGCGTCAAGCCAAACCCCGAAAAGTTAAAAGCTATAACAAATTTTCCAGTTCCAAAGAGCCCCACTGACGTGAAATCCTTCCTTGGACTAGTGTCTTACTACAGACGTTTCATCCCTGACTTTTCCAAAACTGCTAAACCTCTGAAAAAACTCCTCAAAAAAGACACTACGTTTAACTGGACAAATGAACAACTGGCATTTGAAATTTTACAAAATAAACTTGTTACTGCTCCAATCCTAGCCTATCCAGATTTTACCAAACCTTTCCTTCTTACCTGTGATGCTTCCAATTATGCTATTTCGGCCATTCTCTCTCAAGGTCCAATAGGAAAGGATCTCCCTATCGCTTACGCATCTCGGACTTTAAATAAAGCTGAATGCAACTATACCATCACCGAAAAAGAATGTCTTGCCATTATCTTTAGTACTAAAACCTTCCGACCTTACCTTTATGGTCACAAATTCACCATAGTTACAGACCACAAACCCCTTCAATGGCTCTTCAACTGTAAAGACCCTGGATCACGATTAGTACGTTGGAGACTAAAACTAGAAGAGTTTGAATACGATATTGTTCATAAAAAGGGTAAAATTAATTCAAACGCCGATGCGTTATCTCGATTCCCAGTAAATCCCGTTAATATCGACCCAGATCTCTCCAATCCATCCTCGTTAGATCGTAACGAAGATCCTCTCCTAGAATTACCCCCACATATACCTTTTGCCTTTGAAAACGATGAAATCATTCCACTGAACCAAGGTCCTAATTCCAACCCTGTACCTGATCCAATCTAGATAATATTTTAAATCCTAACACTGATTCAGATCCTGCAACAAACAATACAGATACGCCTGGATTATTAGACCTAGGTCCTTTAGAATTAAGTCCTCACAGCGATGACCTCTGCCTCGATTTTGATAACCTAAACATTTCCTCTCCAGCGACATCTGAAACCTTAACAAATCCAAATCTCCACAATGGTGACTATTCGACGTTTACAAAATCCATGAACAGTAAAGACTTTACTTCTAATACAGTTATAAAAGAACATAGCGAACATGTACTAAAATCTTCGTGTAAAATAATTATCATCCCGACATCACTAGACCTAGACGAATCTAATCGTTACACTGACGAAATCTTGTCCAACTTGCCAAATCGAGAAGAAATTATTAATGCTGATAAAGAGCTATACTCAACTCTGAAAGTTAATTATGAAAATAAAGACATCTACTTGTTATTCACTAAAGTTCACCATTTCGACATTTCACCTTATCCATCTATCTATGACAGTCTCAAAAAATTGGGAGACACCATCCTACAGTCAGAACAAAATATAACAGACATTGCTATTTCCGATTTTGAAAATCCATTTGACCAACACTCTTATACCAAATTATATAACATTCTACTTTATATATTCCACAACACTAAAATCTGTGTTCATGTTTATTTAAATAAAATTATTTATCCTGCTTTAAGCGAAAGACCCAAAATTATTTGCGAAAATCATGATATCCCAATAGCAGGACATTTAGGATCATCCCGTATGTATAATAGAATTAAGGTTAACAGTTCTACTGGAAAGGAATGAGAGGAGATATAGAAGACTATGTAAAAAAATGTAAACTTTGCCAAGAAAACAAGGCCCTTAGAAAACTTAATAGAGCTCCAATGGAGATCACTACCACTTTAACAGCCCCCTTTCAGAGAGTTTCACTTGACATTGTCGGACCACTCCCAGAAGCTGGTACCGCTAAATTAAAATATATCATGACCCTACAGGATGACCTAACAAAGTATTCGTAGCCTATCCCATACGCAGTACTACAGCCGAAGAAACAGCAGACTGCCTAATCCATTTCATATCCCTCTTTGGTATTCCGAAATGCATTCTCACCGATCAAGGTACTAATTTCACTGCCGATCTCTTCCAAACTACTTGTAAATTTCTGAAAATCAAACAGTTATGGTCCTCACCTTATCATCCTCAAACACAAGGCGCCCTGGAACGTAGCCATTCCACTCTCAAGGAATACTTGGAATCCTTTATTAATGAAACCCAAGATAACTGGCCTACCTATGTCTATACCGTTATCCTTACTTATAACACTACAACTCATTCAACAACTAAATTTAGTCCCTACGAATTGGTCTTCGGCCATAAACCATTTATTCCTACATCCGTATTTGAAAATAATCCTAGCACGACCTACTCTACCTCCGCATGCTTCAACGTAAGTTTGAATATTCTCACCAAAAAGCTTTTGAAAATATCCTAAGATCCAAAGAAACTTCCAAAACTTACTACGATTCTCGTGCTAAACAACCTCCTGTTTACAAAGTTGGCGACTATGTTTACCTTAAAAACCACTTACGGTTAAGAAAAGCTCTCTCTCCCATCTGGAAAGGTCCATATAAAATACTTCAAGTCCACAACAATAACACTGTAACTTTATTAATTAATCGTCGTCATGTTACACATCATTTTGATCAAATCAAACCAGCTGAAACAGTTTAAAACTTCCAATCCTAACATCACATCTTTTTCGACTATCGTTATTATATCATTCTATTATTATATCTATCTTCTACAATTTCCAGGATCTCCGTATTCGCACACCATGATCCAACAGACTATGTGCAACCGATAAATTCAAGTTCTGGAATATATTTTGACCACCTCGGAAAACTTAAAATAACTAATGGACACCTTGACGTTATAATACTTATTGACATTTCCCATATTGACCCATTGTTAGAAACCATTAACTCCGCGATAGGCACAATCCGTTTCATTTGTAAAGATTCCGAAGCTTTAGATCACGAACAATGTAATAATATTCTAGATCCTTTATCAGCCCATTATAGGGACTTAACACAACTATATTCTTCAATTTCTCATCTTATCGACAACCCATCCAAACGTGGTGCATGGTTTGGAGGTGTCGGCACCTTAATGAAAACAATATTTGGTTCTTTAGATGAAGACGATGCTATATGTTATGATGATGCTATATCCACCGTACAAACTAATAAGTAAATTTAGCTTCCTTAATGAAAGAAAACATTTTAGTTACTAAGTCTGCTATCTCCGAATATAATACGACAATTTATAAACTCAAATTCAATGAAGATAGTTTAAACGATGCCATTTCAAGGCTTTCTAAACAATTGACCAACACGTCAATTCTTTCTAATATTTTAGATGTAAGAACAAACATAAATTTTGTACTTAATAAATTAGAGGCTTTAATTCTCACTTTATCTTTCCAATTAGAAGATGTCATAAATACTATTCTTTTCAGTAATGTAAATATACTACATCTGGCGATATTAACGCCAAAACAACTATTACAAGAACTTAACGATAATATTAGACACTTACCCACTGAATCCGAATTAGCTGTAAGTCTAAATATAAGGTCTATTCATGAAATACTGCATGTATCTAGTTTAGTAAGTTACTATATCAATAAGAAAATTGTTTTAGTTCTGAAGATTCCACTTGTATTACCAGTAGAATTTAACCTGTATAAAAACATTGCTTTGCCTGTACCACATAATTCACATAAATTAGATTCTTTCAGTCTCATTCTACCAAGCTCAAAATATATAGCTATAACTAAAGATAAAACTCAGTATTGTTCATTTAACACCTTAGATAAATGTAAAGAAATTATTCCCCATAACTATATTTGTAACATTATAAATATATATTCTTCCAATGTACCCAATTGTGAAAACACATTAATAAGCCAAGTAGTTACACAAATACCCAACCAATGTAAAACAGAAACACTATTTGGTAAATTTAATATTTGGAAATCGATAACCAACAATCGTTGGATCTATGTACAAAGCAATAAAAATAAATTGACAATAGACTGTAAAAATTCAGATGTACAAGAAATCATTATATCCGGTATTGGTATTTTAACTCTTCCTTCTAATTGTATCGCTAATTGTGGAAATTCTAGACTTTTCCCTAATAACTTAAACTTTACTATAAGTTCACCAGTAATTACATTTTCCGACTTCAATATTATAAATGACTCTTGTTGTAGTATTAATAAAATAAATAATACCTATCATAATCCTATCCTACCTTACAACTTCAAAGATATCGATCTTGAAAATATAAATCGAAACTTTGTTACTAAATCTAACTCTGAAATACATAATTTAAATAAGATCATAGATCAGCCGCATTATGTTAAATACCAAACTCACTATTTTATATTTACAAATGTAATGACATTAATTGTAATTTGTTTTATATTGTATAAATTATTTGCTAAGTTATATCCTAAGTTTAAATCCAAGTTTGTAACTCAGCCAGAAGCGAACTCTAACGAACTCAGTGAACACATTTCAAATTTAGACTCTCACATTCAATCCCCTCGTCTAAGAGATTCCGTTTAACCTTTTCCACCCCATTTTCCATTTTCATTTCCTGAACTTCGATATTTACTACCCTCGAACTTCAGGCTTCTGTGGGGGGTTGTTATACCCCATCTCTATTCCTGATTATGCTTACTCAGCCCTTCGTCATCATCACTGACAGCCTACCTTATTTAGTACATCCCTATTCAAGTCAGTCTCTTCCTAGATTCGTTACAGATCGGTTGGCTCAATCCTATATTTAATTCTATTTCAATATATTTTATTATTTCATCAACAACCCATAACGTCCCACTGCTGGGCTCGGGTCTCCTCTCAAGAGAGGGTTAAGGCCTTACGTCCCCACGCTGGCCGAGTGCGGGTTGGGGACCGGCAAGACACGTTATGGCTACGTAATCTTACCGTTGGATGTTTTTAAGCCGCCCGAAGGCCTCCAACTAAGCTTCACGACTGTTACCTTATGACAACAACCGGGACCGACTGCTTAACGTGACCTCCGAATCACGGAAACGCTCATAACATATCGTGCCACATACGGTCACCCATCTAGGTCTGACCGCGCCGTAGGTGCTTACCCTCGGTGATTGTTTCCAATCACCTAAGGCCACTCGGCTATGAGCGCTTCAATTCGATATTTTATTATAGCCAAATTAAATTAGTTTTTTTTAAAAAGCAAGGTCAAAGAACCCGTATAACAGTTCGTTCGTTCGTGAGTTCCTTTAAAAATGGAACGTCGTCGTTGACGAGCAGAGTTGTCGCGGATCGTCTCGTGTGAGCACCACGTGTTCGGTGGAGTGTCTTATTTAAAATTATTAATCATGGGCTGCTATTCAATGTCCTAACTGTATTTCGTGATCGAGTACTACAATAAAGTGAATGTACGAGAACATTCTCCTCACCCGCTAAACTCACGTCTACCCTCAATTAGAAATATGAGGCCTACTAACGTTCCCAGTGGATTCAAGATTTAACAGACTCAAATAAATGTTAAACACCACTTTAACTGGGAAATTGAAAATTCTATACTCACTTACGTAAATATCAAAATGAGTACTCACAAAAAAAGTCTTCGTAATTACACAAATAAGAACTAGCTTTTGAAACACAGGATGAAACGGTAAAAAAATTAAATTGCTCCATTGTATGCCAGTGTTTTCATCAACTGATTCAACATTTATATTATCATCTACACCTGGCGCATCATATCTGATTCTAGTGTCTTCAGATTTCACTTTATTGACTAATTGAGAATTAGTAGGCATTATATTATAACACAGCAAACGGTAAGTTCATGCAAAGAATATTCTTTTTAGTGTGAATTTTGTGTTTAACATTAGAGTATTGATTTGTAACTCATTTCATTAAATGTGTTTTGTCAGATTTCTGACAACAATTCTTGTATTTTTTTTAAAAGAGAAACTGGCCGTCTATAACTATTGTCAAATACATAATGTAGTATTTAAGCACCTTCTATTAGTTCAATCATAGAAACGAGTATACAGGTTTTCAGCGACTCATTTTATCAAAAAATCATCAATCAAAAAGGATCATCAAAATTTAAATTTTGATGATCCAAAACAATATTTCTATAACCTTTTGACTCGTTCCTGTTAGGTAATTTAGTTCGGACGAGCACCAAAGAAAACGCAGCATATCATGACAGCCATTTTAATAGAGAGAGACCCACATAGATTAGTAACCACAGACAACATACTAAATAGGGATGTTACACAATAATCTACACACCCCCTCAACTTAGACATTTTAAACAAAATTCTTAAATTGTTTAACTCAAAACTTATTACAATATACCATAGGTTTTCAACTTACAACTAAAGTTTGTGGTACAAGTTATATTTACTTTTAATTACATATGTATAAATATTATTTAATGTACTTATATAAACATAGCACAAAAGAAATAAAATGTTACAAATTTTACTTCAATTTACTTATAATATAATTTTAAATATAATTTAGAAACCCGAGGATTTTGATGAAATTGACGCAAAAGCAAAATACGTCATAGTGTAATGTCTTTCCGATAGATATTTAGAAATTGTGAAAAAATGTAAAACTGCAATGGAAATGCTCACGCAGAATATACATTCGAACGGAAGACTGTATTTAATAAACTTCATCTCTAAAGAAGACTTATTTCCTTGAAATGTGAAAATGGCAAGAAGCTTCAAGACTATTTTTTGAAATTTGATGGTCTCCAATTCGTTTAGTACAACGAATTGGAGGCTGCTGGGAGTCAGATAGAAAATATGGACAAAATTTGTTACTTACTATCATCTATGCCAGTATAGTATGATAATGTCATCACCAGCATTGAAACTATGAGCTCAGAAAAGACATTATGATTTTGTGAAAGCAAGGCTGCTGGATGTAGAAATTAAAGGAAAAATCAGTTCCGAAAAATCGGAGTCGACATTCATCACCTGCTACAGCTGTGGAAAACCAGGTCATAAATAATTTGAGTGAAAAAGTGAAGAAAGAGCAGTACAATGGCAAGGCAAAAGAGGCAGTGTGAGGTGTCACTAGAGGACAACATCGTGGAAGAGGACAGACTCGAGGCCGTGGACGAGGTTATGGTCGTGGACAAGTACGGGAACTTGGGAGAATCTGTCGCACAGATGAGGTAAACCCATTTTCATTTATAGCCAGCGAGAATGTATTTTCTATTGATTAATGTACTGACATTAAATATATTGTTGATTCAGGTGCATCACAAAATTTAATAATGGAAACTTATGAAAAGATTATGTCAAATATTTAAAATTTAGAATCGGAAACTAAAATTTATGTAGCGAACGGACAGTATTTAACGTCATATAAAAAGGGTAACTTAAAATCCTCTCAGGATTGCATACTGATGGTAGTGATTGGTATGGTAAGAGTAGTAAAATGGCTAAGAAAACAATCATCACTGTATGTGCAGACATTTTACAGAACGAAATAAAGGAAACTCGTTACGAAACAAAAAGTTATCTACAACCGGACCAATTCGCTGATAACGTTGTATCTGAAATACCTCCACTATTAACTTGCTTCATACATAAATTATTATTAAATGATGAAAATATCGTGTCAGATGAATGTCCTGTTATCCCAAAAATAGACACTATTTATTGCCTATAGTATTATTTCAGCACTTCGTCCTAAATCCTTCATATCGTTTCTTCAACTAGCTGTTTGAATATACATTTATCGCAAAACAGGATCGATGTCAGTTATCAATCTACTAAGCAAACTGGGTGTTTGCACATCATAACATAATATTCAGCTTCATAAAGCTTCATCAATAATTTAACCTCAGAAGACTATAATTACTGATGCTTTCATTCAATATGTCTTTGATAATACTGACCGTAATATAAGCACCTTAGATGGTCAGGAGACTTTCATTGTTTAGGAGGCATAGAAGTGTACATACCAGCAAGTAGTGTTTGATATGAAGGAACTCCAATCAAATGTAAAAAAATCTGCAGCTCAATTAGCATCTACAACAGATATCACCGATGAGATTTACGATGAGAGAGGGCCTTCTGGATTAAAAAAAGTCTTGTGGCACTCGGGGACTGCCGCGGTAAAGCTATTTATTTATTTTTTATTGAAGCAGTTTTTTTTTTCTTTAATATTAATTCAAGTTTACAAAATAATATATACTCTCTTTTATTGCCAAACAATATAATCATCCTTTTAACTGAAAGACAATGACAACTAAACAGAGAACATAATAGTAATCTAAAGTCGGGTACTCATTAGCGAACTGTAACTGTAACCGGACAGTTACAGTAACGTGGTTCTAATGTGTACGCGTGTTGTAGTCTTCGTGTCAATCGAATTGAATATGTCCATCGAACGCCCTAACCCACCGTACTCATTCAGTCGGCTGTAACTGTTACCGAACAGATACAGTCTGCGTACGCGATGTCCACATTACTGTGAACGTAACGACAAGCCGGCTCTGACGCAATGTTCGTTTGGAGCTTGGCGATTTCGGACGATATATCTTTCGCGTGTGCAGCATATAAACTTATAGACGCTTTAATCGATTATTATAAAAGGCCACGAAGATGGTGGACTCATCGAATATACTCGTACAGGGAAAGAAGTAATCTACTTTTTCTTTGTTTTTTTGAAGCAATCTTTGTCTTTCGGATTCCATAGCACACTGTTTTCTTTGCAGGCGTCTATCAGCAAAAGACATTTATCCTCTGTCCACTCACTCATCTCGAGAAAAATACTTATAGATTCGTAGTGTGCAACGAACTTCTTTGGACGTCCACGAACGTACTGCAAGCTTCCTTTGATTCGCGCCAAAAACCGACATCCATCGGCTCGGTGCGAGCCGCTCGCGCACTGCTCGCGGCAGGCTCGCGTACCACGTACACACTGTGATTTGTGGTTACAGTAACGTCCAACGGTTACGTTACATAATGAATACCTGTTTATCGTCGGCTCACTGCGAACTGCAACTCGAACCGCTCGCGGCAAGTTCGCGAACCACGTATATACTATAATTTTTGGTTACATAAGATGCAACAGTTACGGTTACAGTTCGCTAATGAGTACCCGGCGTAAGCTATCTAATATGGAATAAAAAACGAAATAAAAAAAGAAGAAGAATCTAGAATGACTGTGTTGTCAAGGCAACGGATAACGGCCGGTGGTGGCAGCACGCATGCGCTAATCTGCCTATAGAGCACGGAGCCGCCACATCCTTGTCGCACTGCAGCTACAATCGTACAATTTTTGTGGGTAGTTGTGACAGCAACATTAAATTTTTTGTGTCTTCATTTAAATTTTAATTTAATATTATAAACAAGTATAGAAAAACATCTTTTTACAAGAATTTTAATGAGAGAGTAAAGCACCTACCGGTAAAGTGTTATCTCCTATCAAAGTTATTTATTTTCAAAGATACACTTGGCAAACACCCTGCACATTCAAGATTATCGATATGAAGGAATCCTTTACAAAAATGATGGCTGGTATTGAGGAACGCATGGCTGCCTTCGAGTTGGAGCTGCAGAAGACTGCTAAAAACACAAGTACACCAACCTTAGCGGCACTCGCAATGGATTTTGAGAGTTTCAAAGCTTTTGTTGTGGGCACCATTTCTAGTTTTCGCACACAAATTGAGCTTTTAGCGCAGCAGGTTGACAGCATGGAGATGCGCACACGTCGGAAAATGTTGCTTTTTCATGGAGTTCCCGAAGACAAGGATGGAGACCCTTTGCAGTCGGTTGTGAGTATTGCAAAGAGTCATCTTAAGGTAGAGGGTTTTGCAGAGGCAGATATTCGGCGTTGCCACAGAATGGGCAGTCACGCAGGTGCTAAAAAGCCTAGGCCCATATTGGTCAAGTTCCAGCTTGCATCTGTTCGGGACAAGTTATGGTTTGCCAAAACCAAACTCAAGGGGTCCGGTATAACTTTGTCTGAGTTTATCACTAAGACAAGACACGAAGTCTTTATGGCTGCACGCGACCGTTTTGGTGTCTCAAAGTGCTGGACACGAGAGGGTCACATTTATATTCTCGACCCCAATGGGACACGACATCGTGTAGATTCTTTTAGTGAACTCAATCGACTTGACTTCACACAGAGGACAGCACCAGTAGAAAAAGCTGCAACGAAACCTAGACGAGCTGTTAACAAAAAATAAATCTTGTATTGTGCTCGTGCTCGTGTTGTGATTGTCGGATGATGTCAAGTTATTGTTGTGTAGTTGTTAGTATTCGTATTTTTTCTCTCTACCCTATCTCACTACACTACTTCTGTATTCTAAATAGGCAATAAAGTCTTAAAATTATATTATTTATGAATACCTCAACTACACAATATTCTCACATTATTTGTTGTTCATGATTTGACAATTTGACATAACACTTTGACATGACAGATTATATTGCATCCGAACTCCGATGTACGCGACGCAGCACTGATATTCTCGTAACTTTTTAATTTTGATAAGTATTATTTTTATTTTATTTTCTTGAAATATCTCTGTCTTCATGTTGATTTATGTTTGTGTATCTTGTTTGTATCACAATGTTTTTACTTTATATTTCTTTTTAATTGTTTCCTTTCTAAAGTTATCATATATTTTATAAGTTTGATGAAGTTACATTACTTTAATGACACAACTGGCGGGTGGACAAAATATTATAAAAAGGAAAAGACTAAAATCATATTTACACATAAACTCTATTTATTTATACATATTATACGTATCATATTTATATACATTCGCATATTTATATATATTTAAAAAAAAAAAAAAACTTGTTGCTTTTGGCATTATTTACATTATACAATGTTAAGTTTAAATATCAGCAGTGATGATGATAGTTTCCAATCAGCTAGTAGTCATGACGATAGCTTTGTGAGTATACCTTCACTCTGTGATACACTGCAGGCCCAGTTTTCGGATGTTATCAGGAACTTTAATGTAGTCCACATAAATGCGCAGAGTATTCCGGCCCATTTCCCAGAGATGCTGGCTAGCTTCGACTGTAAGACTATTCACGCTATTCTTGTTTCAGAGTCATGGTTGAAGCCATGTCTCCCTTCTATGACTTATTCTCTTCCTGACTTCCACTTAATAAGAAATGACCGTGCAAATGGTGTTGGGGGAGGTGTTGCCATATACTTACGTAAAAATATTCCTTTTCAAATTATAGACTTGTCACCACAACCACCATCACCAAACGCGGGGGAACACTTATTTTTGGAAATAGAACTGAATCATATTAAGATATTACTCGGTGTTTACTATTGTCCCTCTTCTCGAATAAATTTTTTACCAACATTCGAAAAATTATTAGAAAGTAAAACACCCGCTTACAGTCACAGTATTATTATGGGAGATTTTAACACTTGCTTGTTAAAAAATGATCACCGCTCTTCCTCATTCCGCAGTATAGTCGAGTCGTGTAATATGTCTGTCCTTCCCTTAAATGCTACTCACCATTTTCCTAATTCTACTCCATCCCTTCTAGACCTTATCCTTGTCTCTTCCCTAAATTCAGTAGCTAAGCATGGACAGTGCTCAGCTGATGAATTTTCCTACCATGACCTTATATTCCTATCCTATAAAATACGCCCTCCTAAACCTAAAACCAGGATTGTTATGCAACGAAATTTTAGAGACATGGACCATGACACTCTCCGACGAGATGCTGCTGAAATCGATTGGAGTTTGTTGTCACAAATGGACTCGATTGATAGCAAAATAAACTTTTTCAACACTAAATTGACCAGCCTCTATGATACACACGCGCCGGTTCGGGCTATAAGGCTCAAACATTTACCCACACCATGGTTAACAGATGAAATAAAAACCTTAATTTCAAAAAAAGCTGTAGCCAAAAGTAAGTTCAAATCTAGACCAACACTTAGTAACCGGGAAAAATATATTACCATCCGAAATGTCTGCAGTAAGGCTTGTAGGAAAGCACAACGCCAACATATCCATAATTCGGTCGAGAACGGAGACCCAGCTAAAATCTGGAAGTTTCTGAAAACATTAGGAGTTGGTAAGTCACAATTATATTCAGATTCGAAAAAAATTGACATCGAGTTGCTGAATCAACATTTCTCTTCTTCGTCTAAATTTAACCAGACCCGTAAGGCAAATACCTTACAGTATCTTTCTATGCTTCCAGCTCCTCATCATCCACCGTTCTGTTTTAATCAATTATCTGCTTGTGATGTTGAGAAATGTATTATGTCCATCTCTTCCAACGCTGTTGGAAGTGATTGTATTAGTCGTAACATGATCCAACCAATTCTTCCTGAACTGTTACCTGCCCTATGCCATATCCTAAATTACTCTTTGCTGTCCAGCACTTTTCCGAAGATTTGGAAGGAAGCACTAATTATCCCACTACCGAAAAAAAACAATCCTAAATCCTTCTCTGAGTATCGTCCCATTTCCATTTTGCCCTTTCTTTCAAAAGTCCTAGAACGCCTCGTGCACACCCAATTAAATTCATTCCTAAATAGAAACCAACTCCTAAATCCTTTCCAATCAGGTTTTCGTGCGGGTCATAGTACGGTAAGTGCGTTGATCAATGTTACTGACGACATCAGGCTAGGTATGGAGAATGGAAATCTTACAGTTCTTTCCTTGCTTGACTTTAGCAATGCTTTTAATAGCGTAGACTTCCACGTACTATTGGGCGTATTGCGTTCGATCAACATATCTCCAACAGTAATTGATTGGTTTCAAAGTTACCTGTTTGGACGAAAGCAGCGGGTGCGCCTGGAAGAATCTTTATCTTCTTGGTGTGAAACGTCTGCTGGGGTACCACAGGGTGGCGTTTTATCTCCTTTACTTTTCACTATATTTATAAACTCCATCTCTAAGTCATTAACCTCATCCTACCACCTTTATGCAGACGACTTTCAAATTTACACTCAAGCACCGTTACACAAATTATCAGAAGCCTTTTCATCTATTAGTCTAGATCTGGCGCGCGTCTGTCAATGGAGTGAGCAATACGGAGTTGTGGTGAATCCATCTAAGACCCAACTTATTGTTGTAGGCAGTCCAAGGATGATATCGAGGATAGACTGGACTCAACTACCGAATATATCGTTCAACGGTACAACATTAACAATCAGTAGCTCTGTAAAAAATCTGGGGATTAATATCGACAACACATTAACATGGGGTCCTCAATTGCGAGAGGTCAGTCGAAAACTGTTTGCATCGGCGGGTTCCTTACGAAGATTACGCAACTTTCTTCCAACGGCTACTAAAATCGAACTTGCACAATCCCTCCTTCTCCCCATACTCGACTATGCTGATGTCAGCTATCTTGATATCACGGAGGAGCAACTTGATAAACTTGAGCGCCTTCAAAACTTTTGCATTAGATTCATATTTGGACTCCGCAAGTATGATCATATTTCTGAATACCGCAACCAGCTTAAGTGGCTCCCAATTCGCCTTCGACGGAATGCTCATATTCTTTCCATACTTTATGGTATTCTATTTCACCCTTGTACTCCAACTTATTTAAAGGAACGCTTTGTTTTCCTCAGTGACACACATTCGAGATCCTTGAGGTCATCTGAAACTCTGGAACTGACAGTACCAACTCACTGCACAAGGTTCTATGACAAGTCGTTTACTGTACAGGCTGTCCGACTTTGGAATGCATTGCCAATGGCTATAAGGCATGCCAAATCTTTACCTTCTTTCAAAAAACTAGTGAAAGAACACTACCTGTCATCTTAATCCACTTTATTCTATCCTATTATTTTTGTTTGTAATGATAATGTAAATATTGTATTTATATGTGATGTATAACTATCTATATATGGATTTATTTACTTGTATTAATGTGTATTACAATCAATCTATCTTTGTAATTTACTCTTATACTGATTGGAATTCTAATATAAATGCATATGTGGTTTAGTGTGTGTGTGGGAAGGGGGATAGAATGTGTGTGTGTGTGCGTGTGTGTATGCATTTTTTTTTTTGTTTACTTTTCGCACCAAAAACTGCCCGTGAATTCGTTCTTTATCAGTCTATTTTTTCCATCCCAAGGTTGCCTGTAAGAAATTGCTTTTTAGCGATAAGGCCGCCATTTGTACATGGTCATACTTTAAATGGACTCCTAAATGTAAACTGAATGAAATGGTGTGTACAATAAAGATTAAAAAAAAAAAAAAAAAAAAAAAAAAAAAAAAAAAAAAAAAAAAATCGTATTTTCTTTCCTTTTTTAGGGTGTTAGGTTTTTCGTTACGAAATTTATTGATTCAGTCGCCGCACTCGAAGCCCGCTATAAAAGCTATACAATAGCTTAAAAACATCCTAGTAAACTATGTTTAGGCATTTCACCTCTTATATCACAGTCGTATATAACATTTCTATCAGGCATATTAAATGCCTACCGTTCTATCAGATTCTATCAGATGGAATTAAAAATATATAAAATTAAAATATCAACTGTCCGTGTGGTGAAGGATTAAGAATAAAAAGTGTCACCACCCCTATTCATTTCATGGGTGTCGTAAGAGGCGACTAAAGGAACGAAATAAGCAGCTAACATCACTGCCAAGAGAAGGAAAACTTGAAACAAACCCTTTACCAACCCGTCTGGCCAGCGTGGTATAGTAGGCCAAAACCTCCTTTCAAAGGAGAGGCCTATATCCAGCAGTGGACTGTTAAAGGCTGTTGATGATGATGATGATAATGAAAATATCATAAAATAAAATTGAAATGATTTTTTTTGTCAAGTGCAAAAACTATGAGAGATACGCGAAAATACGTTGAAACTTTTTTGTAGGCGATTTAATTTCCTACAATTTTGTAGTAGGATCTTTTTTTATTTTTCCAGCCAATCGCGAGATATAGACGAAAAAGTTGTTTTTGCACGAACGAAGACTTCGTTGGTATAAAAGTTTGACGGATAATTGTGTAAGAAGACTTTCGTACAAATCAAATCAAATCCATTTTATTTCAAATAAACCATACAACGGCACTTTTGAAACGTCAAGTAGTCAGTCAGTAGTCAGTCGTGAAGCTAATCGTCTGTTCCAATTCGTAGATCCTATGGAGAAGAACAGACAAGAAACTCCATGGACACTCTTTTCCAAAATTGTTTTTACAATTTTTGGTAACATTGTTTAAGGCATTTAATTAAATGTGAGGACAATGTAACGATGCTGATATTTACACATGTAGAGTCCAAAAAACAATTAAACAATAAATAGAAGTTGTGAGATGACCAGCCCCGACAGGCGGCGCCCGTATCACGAGCATGACCTATGCACCAGCCATCGTCCAGTTCAACCATATCGTAGGGAGCCGAACGACCCGCTACACACGCCACCGCCAGCAGGACTTTTGAGCGAGCATGACATACTCACAACCGCCAGTCAACAAACTTATGCTACCAGTAACTACAAAGTGCTCACATGTACAATTCAAAATGTTCACAGTTATACAATAATAAAAACCATTTATAATTAAGCTACTCTCTAAGAATGCGATAAATATTTGGATCATGTCAATAAAAAGTAATTTATTATGCAATAATGATATTACAAAAAAAATAAAAAATATATAATGTCAAACAAGATACAATTAAAATAATTAATAATATATTTTAGTTCTAATATTATATTTTATTAAGGTTTTTAGTTTTAGGTTCATTGTTTTAGTTTTTAACCAATATTGTACATACTATGCTCAATAAATTTATTAAAATAACAATAATCCATGTCAGAAATATGGATATCCAATGTCAAAAAAAAAATAGAAATATAAGAATGTCAATTATTATGATAAAATTAACATATGTCAGAAATACAAATTAACTTCTAAATAATTTGAGAATTAATCATGTGGCTGTGGAGCAGGACCAGCATTAAGCCAAGCATTCTTGTCGGCAATGTAATCCTCTAATTTGTAATATGCTTGCTTACAAAGTGTGCGTTTTACATCATTTTTAAAACGTTTCTCTGTTAAATCTAGTATGTTTTGAGGTATTTTATTATAAAATAGCTGACCCCGCGAACTTCGTATCGCCAATTCAACGTCACTCAATGGCTGTGAATGACATTGACATTCGTTACGCGCGTTTTTTTAAATATGCAAAATTAAATGTATATTTTTCAATATTTCTGAGAGATTTTCTTAATATTTTTTTTCGTAAGAACCTTCTCCTAATAATAACAAATACAACAAAAAAAGAATTAGTGAAATCGGTCCAGCCATTCACGCGTGATGCCGTGACCAAGGAAAACGGGTTTCATTTTTATATATATAGATTTAATACAGTACCCCATAAAAGATGTATGCACTTTTGAGAGTCTAAAACGTGGTTGAATTAATTTATCTTTATTCCTAGTATTATACCCATGTCTATCACATCTCTGATTGAAGAGATGTAAATTTTTTCGAACATACATTATGTTTTCATAGATGTACTGACAAGGAACTGTCATGATATTGATCTCCTTAAAAAGGCCCCTAACAGAATCGCGACTGCGGAGACTATATATAGCTCTAATGGCTCTTTTTTGCAGAATAAAAATTGACTCTATTTCTGCCGCACGTCCCCAAAGCAAGATACCGTATGACATAATGCTATGAAAGTAACTAAAATAAACTAATCGTGCGGTTTCCACATCCGTTAGTTGCCGAACTTTTCTAACAGCATATGCCGCTGAGCTAAGCCGCCCAGCAAGTGATTTTACATGCGGACCCCATTGTAATTTTGCGTCTAGCGTGATTCCCAAGAAAACAGTTTGGTCTACCAGTTCTAGCTTCTCTTTGTTAACTAAAATGTCACAATTACTGCTTTTAACATTTGGCAAAGAAAATCTAATGCATTTGGTTTTCTTTCCATTTAGCAATAAGTTATTAGCAGTGAACCAATTAACGAAGAAAGAAGGAGTTTATGTGTTAAACTTCGGTTATAATAATTAGTTAATCATATCCCGAAATAATTTATATTACGCTTTACGTGTATTACGCTTTTTCTCATTTTGCCTTGTAACTAATTTACGTTGTAAGATATTAAATAGCGGCCTATTTTATTGTCTTTACTTATAATTACTCAAGTAAAAATGAGAAGATACTAATAATGCCTTTGATCTAGAATCAAAAGTTATTAAGTTCACTATATATTATGTATATTGTATGTATATATTACAAATTCATCTTTGGAAAGATGTAAATATTCTAAATTCTTAATGCAGAAGGCTGGTTTAATTAGTGAAGATCATTCAATTAGATAATAATTGCTGATGTGTGTGGCCTGTGACGCCAAATAATCTGACTTCTATTGTGCTATAGACAGCGAACGAGTAGATGGATGACTCGCTGTGAAGCGATCTTCAACATCGACATCTACACATAATGCATGCACCACACTTCGTTATGCGCTATTCGTTATGTGTCTGCGCCGTATTCGCCCAAATATTAGTTATGCGCGCAAACAACAAACATGCCATCCACACTTCGAACTGTTATGTCAAATAAGCATCAAATAAGGCAAATATGTGTGTTGTAGAGATGTGTCATTGTCATTTTTATGGTGAACGAAAGGAATATACTCTCCACACTTCGCCGTATGCGCGCGAATAACCCGCATAACGAATAGCGCATAGCGAAGTGTGGTGCCTGCTTAGGAGACGGCCTGGCCCATACTGATTACAGAATCTATCTATGTATAATCTGACCGGTGCGCACTTTATTGAAACAGTTTTACAGTTTTCAAGTTAACTTAATGTAACTTTCTATTGGTTAAAGATTTTTATATCAGAGTAGTACATAAGAGTTTACACCTGCAACCTAACCCACTTTACCTCGTTATAATATTAGTATTGATCTGGAAAAAATATTTCAAATATTACTTTGACGATTTTTCAATTTTATAAAGAAAAATAAGTTACACATCATGCTAAACAATAAGGTTCGAAGTCACTTAGAATGGTTCGATAATTTAAAATCGTGTCCCATAGATAATTGTTATGTTTACTTATTATTTCGTTATTTTTGTACGAAGTTTTTCAAGTAAGCAAATTGTACAACGATTTTATTAGCACTTTGTCGACGTGATAAATACGCATATCTATGCTAAGTTTCATATTTCTAGTACTAACCGTTTACGGACGTACATACGTGCGGACGGACATGACAAAACTGTGAGGGTTCCGAGACATGAACTACGGAACCCTAAATATGTATCAAAGTTGTGTGTTTAACTTTTATTTATTTCATGAAATAAATCAAAGTGCCGGTGTTTAGCAAGCTACAACCTAATTGAATGAAGAAACATAAAAAAATATTATATAGTAGTGTCCCTAATGAGGGTTTTACGTGGTTTCGGGTATTTTAAGTGTAGTACTCGAAAATTCATAATCATTTTATAACTAGAAGTTCAGGTTGGTTTATTATTATCATTGAAATAGATGAGAAATATGTCGTACAGTGTTTGTGGCACTGGCGACTAGTTAGCAAGACTAAATAAATATTTTTGGTACTACACTATAAATGATGATCTAATAAAGAAATTCAGCGAATTTCCATAACAATTAACAGTAGCTATTGGTATTCGTACAAATAATATGTCCGCAACCAATGAGCCCTAATCAGACAAAAAATAGTAAAGGTGAGTAAATCTGTACTATAATTATAAAGCTAAGAGTTTATTTGTTTGTTTGGTTATGGGCTCTACTATGGCTATGCTGAATAAAATATATATACGGGAATATATACGGGAAAATGCTAAATTTTAATCAGTAGCAGTACTGCTCAGATTCTTATATAGATATTTCTTTCAGTAAACCGAACTGAAATGTATTTCGAACGAATTTACATTAATGTGACCTTGTACTGGCAAAAGCCAAGAAAAAGGTATAGTAGTGTTGCTAAAAATGTTAAATCATAATAAACGTGCTGTAATAATAACTGTTTCTATTTAACTTGGAAAAAAGTACCATAATCATTTTAAACCGCTCAAATGCGAGCATTCTTATTTCGATCAAAGCCTTAATATCTTATTTTGGAAGCCACCTTCTTGATGTAATTACCAGTCTAATGAGGAACTATCTGTTCAATAAAATGGTTTAAGATATCCCTAATTGCTTTAAACTGCGAAACATTATATTTAAAAGGACATTATGCACTCTAGTATGTATTTGATGACCAGTCTTAGATGTTTCCATTTATAAAAAAACATACATATAATTTAACCTACATTTGTGTCACGTACCAGTAATACTTCCATAATTGCAAGTAAAAAATAAAGATTTGTGCTTCATGGGTACATTTGTTGTGAGAATATAAATGTATAATTTTAGAGATGCTCAGTCTTCACCCTCGAGACGCAGCGGTAAGTAATTCTTTGTGTTACAGCTCACTTCTAATGTACCGTTGTTGGATATACAGATGATTTATTAATGTAAAGCTATGGTGTTAATTGTAGTTTATGATCTGTATAAACTTACTTTTAAAGTAAATTTAAATAGAAATGTCGTTAATTTATTGTATTGCCAATTCTTTGAATGCTTATGTTTACAAGATCATAATCATTTTATGTAACAAAGAACACATTAATTTTAAAGATTTCATAAACAATTGTTTGAACGTTTTAGTGCTGAGATGTACTTAAATATTGTGTTTGAACATTATATTTGTAGCGTAGTTTTCTTACGGTACAATATCCTATATAATTTCATGTGAATAGAAAAAGCGGCCAAGTGCGAGTCGGAATCGCCCATGAAGGGTTCCGTATCAGCAAGTAACATCATATAAAAGTTCTTGTAGTTCATTGTATTTTTGATCGATGTTTTAATAATAGTGTATTAATTGAATGAAAGGTAAATTGCAGTATACGATTTATGACGTATTAAAAAAAAACTACTTTCTAGATTTTGTTCAAACCAATTTTCGTTGGTAGTTTGCATGGTAATGTACAACATATATTTTTTTTAGTTTTATCACTCTTATTTTAGAAGTTACAGGGGGGGACACACATTTTTCCACTTTGGAAGTCTCTCGAGGAAACTATTCAGTTTAGAAAAAAATGATATTGGAAACCTCAACATCATTTTTGAACACCTATCCATAGATAACCCCACCCCACACGTATGGGTTTGATGAAAAATATTTTTTTGAGTTTCAGTTCCATGTATGGGGACCCCCAAAATTTATTGTTTTTTTTCTATTTTTATGTGAAAATCTTAATGCGGTTCACAGATTACACATCTACTTACCAAGTTTCAAAAGTATAGCTCTTATGGTTTCGGAAAAAAGTAGCTGTGACATACGGACGGACAGACAGACAGACAGACAGACATGACGAATCTATAAGGGTTCCGTTCTTTGCCATTTGGCAGTGGCAGTCGGTATTTTATTAGGTGTCGTGTTAAAATCCTTTATCCTCTCAGCCGAGAGACGTAGAAGCCACTGCTGGACATAAACCTCTCCCAAGGTTCTCCACAACTAGTCTTGTAGCAGTCTTAATAAATAAACATCCTTCTAAGCAATTATGCGCAAGTATCTTACATTAACTTACAAACTGTAGTAGCATTCTCTTATTTATTACACAATAGTCTCTTAGATAATAATTAGCATGATTAATGTCTTTTTCAGTACTTACTTATAGAAAGAAAAGACGGTAGAACATATGAAGTCAGGTAAATATCAGCGACCATAGAAACCTTCAACTCAAATGTCGCAGGAGACGCATTTTTAAATAGGACGACGCTTTTTAGGTTTCCGTAGCCAAATGGCAAAAAAACGGAACCCTAGATTCGTCATGTCTGTCTGTCTGTCTGTCCGTCCGTATGTCACAGCCACTTTTTTCTTATAAGCTGACACTTTCCTTATACCATTTGTGCACGACAGTAGGTTATTGTATTTTTGTTTATTATTTATTATATATTATTTTATTTTAGTTATAAAAAGTAAATAAATAACATAAATATATAAATAGAAATCACTTTAGAGGAGGAGGGAGCTTACTTTAGATCTTGTAGTATAATGTCTTACGGCATCTTGTTATGGGGACGGGCTGCAGATATTGAGTCTATATTTATTCTGCAAAAAAGAGCCATCAGAGCCATATATAATCTTCGTAGGCGCGATTCTCTAAGGGAACTGTTTAAGAATATTGGCATCATGACGGTACATAGTCAATACATCTACGAAAACATAATGTACGTCAGGAAAAATCTTCATCTTTTTGGCAAAAGAGGTGACAAACATAATTACAGTACTAGAAATAGGGACCAACTAGTTCAGCCAGGCTTTAGACTCGCTAAAGTAGACTCTTCTTTTATGGGGTACTGTTTGAGATGCTATAATAAAATTCCACAAAGTATTCTTGAACTGAATGAGACAAAATTTAAAACATGCATTAAACGCACACTATGTAAGCAAGCATATTACAAGTTGAGCGATTATATCGCTGATAAAAATGCTTGGCTCAATGCTGGTCCTGCTTCACAAGGACAGGGGCGCATAAATTGATAGCATTAAATGGTATTGTTGGAGCTGCTGAAGATTGTACAACTTTCTTTGCATTGTATAGATTCAATCTCTTTAGTATTATATAATCTCATGGCCCGTATTGTGTGAGTACTATGTACTAGGAAGTTATTCAAGCTATCATTCACTGAAAACCTACGTCTTTTCTTGACTTGAATCTGCCCTGGCGGTTGAGAGTATGTCATGCTCACTCAAATGTCACGCTGATGGTGGCGCGTGTGTCGGATCATTTAATTCCCTTCACAATGGTTGAGTTGAATGGTGCGGATCCATGCGTCATGTTCGTGAACGGGCGCTGTCAGTTGTGACTGGTCATCTCTTAGTTGCCACGGCTTATTTGAATTAATTATTTTAATTTTCAATTGTATTTTTGTTGTACTATGGACACTTTTAACGTGCACGTCTTGCTACATCGTTCTCACATAATGTACCATCTCAACATGAATGATGTAACCAAGATTTTGTAAAAAACATTTTGATTTAAAAGAGTGTCCATGGAGTTTCTTGCCCGTTCTTCTCCATAGAGATCTACGCTAGGGAATGGGCAACTACAGTACTTTCACAGTTTTTATGTCTTGTGACTGGGACTGTAGCTACATTTTTGTTTCGACAATTCAAAAGTGCCTGTAACTGGCCTACTTGAAATAAATGCTTTGACTTGTAAGATCTTCATCATTATCAACAGCCTTTAACAGTCCACTGCTGGACATAGGCCTCTCCTTTAAAAGCAGGTTTTGGCTTACTATACCACGCTGGCCAGACGGGTTGGTAAAGGGTTTGTTTCAAGTTTTCGTTCTCAAGGCAGTGATGTAAGCTGATTATTTTGTTCCTTTAGTCGCCTCTTACGACACTCATGGAATGAATAGGATTGGTGACACTTTGTATTCTTAATCCGTCACCACACGGACAGGCTCAGTATGCATAACTAAAAACAACATGTAAATCAGTTCTTGAAATATGATAAATCGATTAAACAAATAAAATAATCTATCATTTTAATATGATCAAAATAATTTGACTTCATGTAAGTATTGTTTCTGTAAATTTAATAAAATAAAAAGGAAATTAAAGAACAGTAACTCTGTGCATTCATTATTTTATTTTCGGAACACTGACTTAAAATTTAACTATGCACGTGTTAGTAAAATTTAAATTTGAAACGCGTGGTTAATAATGTTTAAACCCAGTGTTATGAGAAAATACATTTGAAAAATCACATAATACTTACTAAACCGACCTTCAAGTGACTGTGTTAGCAAGTTTTCTTTGTTCTGGGCTAAATATATATCATAATAGTGCACATTTTATTTTTAGGGTTCCGTAGCCAAATGGCAAAAAACGGAACCCTTATAGATTCGTCAAGTCTGTCTGTCTGTCTGTCTGTCTGTCTGTCTGTCTGTCTGTCTGTCTGTCTGTCCGTCCGTATGTCACAGCCAATTATTTCCGAAACTATAAGACCTATACTGTTGAAATTTGGTCAGTCGATGTATTCTGTAAACCGCATTAAGATTTTTATATAAAAATAGAAAAAAAACAATACGTTTTGGGGGTCCCCATACTTGGAACTGAAACTCAAAATTTTTTTTTTCATCAAACCTATACGTGTGGGGTATCTATTGATAGGTGTTCAAAAATGATGTTGAGGTTCCTAATATCATTTTTTTCTAAACTGAATAGTTTGCGCGAGAGACACTTCCAAAGTGGAAAAATGTGTGTCCCCCCCCCTCTAACTTCTAAAATAAGAGAGTGATAAAACTAAAAAAAATATATGTTGTATATTACTATGAAAACTACCAACGAAAATTGGTTTGAACGAGATCTAGTGAGTAGTTTTTTTTTAATACGTCATAAATCGTAAATCGCAATTTACCTTTCATTCAATCAATATACTAGTATAAAAACATCGATGAAAGTTACAACGAACTACAAGAACTTTTATATGATGTTACTTGCTGATACGGAACCCTTCATGGGCGAGTCCGACTCGCACTTGGCCGCTTTTTTTTACAATACAGACTTAAAGCATATTATATCGATTAATTTTGATTTCAAATCGAATCGGTGACGTGTGAGGGCATCACTAATTTCAAAATTTGTTGAACTGTCAAAAAGATAATAAAGGAATGGACAGAGTTTAATTAATAGGTACGTATTGGTGAAATCCGCAAAAAAATAATAAACAAATTTTAAAGAAATTTTTATCTTTTTTTTTAATTCAAACTTGGTAACGAAATTAGTATTTATGATTAATACACAGCATCATCAACAACTCATAACATCCCACTGCTGGGCTCGGGTATTCTCCCAGAAAAAGGTCAAGGCAATACGTATACGTCAATACGCATGCGTTATACGTTTTATTTAATATACATTGTGACTTAATTTATAGCTAATTAAATTCAGACTAGATCAAAGATTAGATCAGATTAAAATGATTTCAGACGCTGGTCAAATGCAAATATCATTATAAACATAATCAAAACAAACGAATGTTCAATTTAAATGTAGCTTTGAAAATATCACTAATTCAACGCATTCATACGTAAACCTAACGATAAATAAAAAGAATTCACAATTTTCATCTCACAGCTGAATTAATGTGTCTCGTACAACGTGAAAATTATTCAAGTTTCTCTTTGAAATGGTGTAAAACTCATAGCTAGCAATCAGTGTGGATTGAGATTCGATTCTAAAGGAAAATAAATTGGTGAGTCAGTCGGTGAGTCAGTCAGTGAGTCGGCTAAATTACAGCCTTTCGACGGCGCGGTATGAGTGTGCGTTCGCAGAGCACTACTCGGTTATCCTATTAGCATTAATACGCAGTGACTTGAACTGTACGATTCTAAAAATTTTTGTGATATCGGAATAGAAATTATATGTAAATGTGAGTTTTTAAATATTCTGTTTTTTAGTTTTACTACCCTAAAAGTAATATATAAAGTAAAACTTAAAGTTATACTTATTTATATGTATGCACATAGGTTGATATGTTTCAATAGGTATCTAAAATGTTATGTACCTATGTATTTTGTATTTATATATGTAGGTATGCACATTTATGTATCTCTGATTATATTCATTAGCCAATCAGAATCCTAGATAAGTCATTGCACCGTCAACTACTGTCTCAAACAATTTGATCCACACAAAGGTTGCATGGAAGAATTTGATCCGCCCTTTGTACATTACCTGTATATTTGTCATTTCATGTACTTTCTTGTAATTGTGTAATAATGTGTACAAAATAGAGTTTTCTATCTATCAATCTATCTATTAGATTTATTCACAGAATAATAAAACAACTTCATTGAGTAAGACATAATATAATACTATATTTGAAAACCTAAATCGCACATTATCACCACAAGAAACTTACTTCTTGAAAGAAAGAAGTACTAAGTCTTGAAACCCCCTAAGACATGACTAGCTACTTACCTGAAATAGGAGTAAAACCAATTTACAATAACTTGTAAAACTACTTTATACAAATCAATTCAGTATCAGCTAATATGACATGTTATATGGTCAAGTCAAGACGGGAACAGTGGCTTGGCGGGAACGATGGCTCACCTAAGCTATTTGCCAAAACGAAAGGGATAATAAAATTTATGTTTAACTGCTCACGCGTCGGAAGCATTTGCCAAGTGAACGTGTTGTTCGAACTAGTCAGTTGGCAGTGCATCAATCATCATCATCAACAGCCTATTAACAGTCCACTGTTAGACATAGGCCTCTCCTTAGAACGGAGGTTTTGGCCTACTATACCACGATGGCCAGACAGGTTGGTATAGGGTTGGTTTCAAGTTTTTCTTCTCTTTGCATTGATGTTGTCTTGCGTAGTTTATCCCTTAGTCGCCTTTTACGACACCCGCGGAATGAATAGGAGTGGTGACCCTCTGTATTCTTAATCCGTCACCACACGGATGAAAACATTATGCATCAATGCAGATGTTTTATGGCGTCTTTTAATGTGTGCAAAAGAAAAAAATAAGCTAAATTTTACGGGTTATTACTCAAAAAAAGGTCTCTGAATCACAAAGGTTAAGGCCTTAACTCTCATTCTCTCTCTAGAAATACAAGGTAGATTCTCTGTCAATGACTTCATGAACTTATAACTTAAAAAAAAATGGAGCCATCACACTGTTCCCGCCTAGACCCTAATCTGTATTTATTTTTTATATTATAGGGCGCAAACGAGCAGACGGATCACTTGATGGTAGGTGATTACCGCCGCCCATGGACTCCCGAAATATCAGAAGAGTCACAAATACGTACTTAAACTTATTTCCTAAATATCTTTCCATCACTAATAACAATGATGAGATGAGATGAGATGATGAGATGAGTAAAAACATGTAGGGGTCCCTACATGTTTTCTCTTAAGATTCGCTTCAATATACACATACCAGGAACTACTTTTACACCTTCTTGTTTTAAAGCTTTAGTAGCTTTAATAAGGGACTTCTTGATCTCCGGGTAGCCTTCTAACAAATCTTCCCAGTTACTGAGCCTCAAGTATACAAGATCGACCACCTGTAATTAGTATAGGTATCACTGATTACGCAGATTCGTACAAGACCCTTTTACGCAAACGTTGTCACACACAAAAAATTAATGAGGTCATATTTAAGAAGCCTATTCACACGTCCTGAAAAGGCTTAGTTTTAATTGAATGTTGAATAAGTTCTTGAGTTAATCTTTTGGCGGTGCTTTACACCTTTGGCTCGAAGAGCACGCAAGTCGTCGGTTCCGGTTGTCACGCACATCTATTGCAAATTTTATTGGGAAGTCAGTGCCCTTCAATATACTGACAAATCGTTCGATTTTCGCATTCGCCATTAGAGTTGCGATGCCATCGCTCCGATGAAAAACTGATATTTAGGTGAAACCGACCCCAAATAATCTTAGGAACAATAAAAGCTAGAGATAATGCTGAAATACAGGTAGTAAAAGACATCAGCGTAGGGTAGTATATTGTTATTAGTAATATTTTAAAGTAACTTATTTTTTTCTGTATTACGATACAACTATCTTACCGTACGAGTGTAATAAGAGAACTGAAAAGCACTGGTCGAAAATAATCCCGGTATGCTACCAAAGTAGCCATTAGAATAAATTAAAGACACAAATGTTTCTTCACCTCTGTAAAAACAAATCTTCCATTACATTCTCATTTTCTGTAAAATATCTCAATATTATTACATTCAAAAGTTTTTCATTCAATGCTTCATTGAATGCTTAATAAAAGTATATACGGTACTGACTGAAATGCATTTTTTGAATTTATCGTCAGCCTATTTCTTCCGGGTAATCTCTGTAACGGCTAAATCAATTTTGACGGAACTTTCACTGGCAGAAAATGGATGACCTATGGAGTAACTTAGGCTAATTTTTTTAGACTATGTTCGCTCCCCGGTGTGACTCGCGATTTACAACAATAACACTACGGGATACTTTGTAGTAACTAATTAAGTTTCATTTCGATGAAAAGATACTTACTCGGCTGAAGTACACCATTTCTCAACCTCTCCTTCGTGTATAAAATATGTGACATTGAAGACGTCACCTTGTTTCACAATATATTTACCTATAAAAGTCATAAGATCAATACACGATCATAATGTTGTCGGTCGCAACTCAATTTCCCCGGTTCAGTAGCTAGTGAAATGTCCCGACTTGGATATACAACTGTCATCGCAGCTATCGCTTCGCATAATTATACGTTTCGATTAAAGTTATTCTACAGCCGCACAAAACCTGTTACAAAGCTATCGTTGTTTTTCATTGAGTTCTCAGAGCTTAAAGCACTGGAATTATTACCTGAGTACCCACTTAATAGGGAGGAGGAGGGCTAAACACTACATTTTTAACTTGCAGTTTTCCACGAACAGTGACAGTCATATACACTATGTTACCCGGACCCCTTCAATCTTAGGTGCAGAGTGACATATCGTATGGTTTTAATCAGTCCGTTTCCGACATACCACTTCACCTCAAACTCTGGTATGACAACGGCCTGTGGGATATCTTCCGCACGTTAAAAAAAGTCATTTAAACTATTTTCTTCCTAATTTTTTTTTTCGGGAATCCCCACGTATACCACCAGTTGGTGACTACGTCGGACTCGAACTGACCAAAATCGCACGCCATCTTGGGTACTATTAGCCCTGGATGTTAGATTGTAGTAACAAATTATACCACTAACGCCATCTACTGTATTTATATTGTAACTATGTTTACTGCCGCCATTAGCTCAATAAAGTCGTCACTTGATTGCGGAAAGTTAACGTGTCTTAATAGGTTATGGGCAAATATCCAGTTTATTTTCGGTTTTATAGTTTTTCTTTGTATAAAACAGTCGAAAAAGTGAACGTTACTTGTAATCATGTCAGTGAATTATATTCAAAGCATTCCGAAGCTTAGAGGTCGTGAAAACTTCGACGAGTGGAGTTATGCTGTTGAAAATTTGTTAGTGCTAGACAACTTAGTGACCTATGTTAAATCGGAGCCAGAGGCTGATTTTGTGCTGAAGCCTTCAGATGACGCAAAAGCCAAGGCGAAGATAGTTTTAACTATTGACCCCGGATTGTATGTGCACATCAAAGATACGAAAACATCTTTGGAGTTGTGGTTAAAGTTAAAATCCATGTTTGATGACTCTGGATTTGCAAGAAAAATAACTTTACTACGACATTTAATCTCGTTGAGACTTGAAAATTGTGATTCGATGACTTCATACGTCACGCACGTGGTCGAAACGGCGCATAGATTAAAAGGCACAGGATTTACTATTACCGAAGAATGGGTCGGTTCATTATTGCTAGCTGGACTACCAGAAAGATTTTCGCCGATGATAATGGCTATAGAGCATTCGGGGATCAAAATTACCACTGATGCGATAAAAGCAAAATTGATTGATATGGAAATTTCTAGAAATGAAATGGATGCCAGTGGCGCTGCATTCGCTGCGAAAAAAAGTTGTAAACTGCAATTCAAAAATGGCGGTAAATCGTCGTCAAACTTAAAAGTGACAGATGACAAGACCGTGACTTGTTATAAATGCAAGCAAGTCGGTCATTACAGAAATAAATGTCCATTATTGCTGAAAACAAAACAATCGAATGCGTTTAACGTGGTATTTTTAAATGGTGAATATAGTACAAACGAATGGTACGTAGATAGTGGCGCAAGTGCACACATGACGGCAAACAGGAGTTGGGTAAATAATGCAAATTTTACACCATGTTTATCAGAGATTACCGTCGCTAACAATATGAAAGTGCCAGTTTTGTGTTCCGGAGACGTACGAATTTCAACTGATTGTAATTACGACATAACTGTCAAAAATGTGTTATGTGTACCAAAGTTAACTACGAACTTGTTATCAGTGAGCGAGTTAATCAAAAACGGTAACAATGTTGTTTTTGAAGCAAATCAGTGTTGTATTCGCAACAAGAAAAATGCATTAGTAGCTACGGCAACGTTGTTAAATGGAGTGTACAAGCTTAATATAAAAATAGCAGATTGTATGCTGACAGCACCTGTTTTAGCAAATGCAGAACTTTGGCACAGACGGTTGGCGCATATTAACAGCAATGATCTAAACAAAATGAGAAATGGCATAGTGAATGGATTGTTTTATCCGGAAACCGAGGATATAACAAAGGCTAACTGTGTAACCTGTTGCGAGGGAAAACAGATGAGGTTACCATTTCCACATGTCGGACAAAGGAGTACTGAAACATTGCAGATAATTCATGCTGATGTCTGTGGTCCCATGGAAACAAAGTCCATTGCCGGTGCTCAGTATTTTGTGTTATTCATTGACGATTATAGTCGTATGACTTTTATATACTTTCACAAGTATAAAAGTGAAATTTTCAACATATTTAAGAATTTTAAAGCGATGGTTGAAAACCAGCAGAATAAAAAGATTAAAACATTGCGCACGGACAATGGTGGTGAGTTTTGTAATGGTGAAATGGAGAATTACTTACTTAAAGAAGGAATTATTCACCAGAAAACAAATGCATACACACCCGAGCAAAATGGTGTTTGTGAACGGGCTAACAAAACAGTAATAGAAAAAGCACGATGCTTACTCTTTGATGCCAAGCTAGAGAAAAAGTTCTGGGCTGAAGCAGCAAATACAGCAGTATATTTGAAGAATCGCTCAGTAACTTCAAGTTTGGAAAATAAGACACCTTATGAAGTGTGGCATAATAAGAAACCGGACTTAAGCCACATACGAGTTTTTGGTAGTTCTGTGATGGTTCACATACCAAAGGATAAAAGATTGAAATGGGATAAAAAGGCACAGATGCACATCCTAGTAGGCTTTTCTGAAACAGTGAAGGGATATCGTGTATATGACCTTAAAAAGAATATTGTTACTGTGAAAAGGGATGTCATAGTGCTGGAAGATAATACAAAATCTAGAAAGAATGAACAAGAAAATGATTGTAAAGAACTAGTAGATTGGATACAGAATGAGAGCGAAGTTGGAGCAAATAATTCAGTATTGAATGAAGATAGCAGAGATTCAGTGGGGGAGTCTTCAGTGAATGAATCTCTTCAAGAATCAGATTCAAATACATCTTCATTTACTGATGCATCTCATGTAGAAGATGATGACACTTTAATAACCTCTTATACAGACACTGATATATCACAAGGCGAGCTACAACCAGTACCTGAACAGGGTAAGAGAATACGAAAACCCCCAGAACGTTTTGGTTACTCTAACATTTGTTTTTGCAGTTCTACTCCAGACTTTGAACAGTTAGAATTCTCAGAAGCGCTGAATGGCCCTGAAGCTGATCTGTGGAGACAGGCCATGCGAGAGGAACTTCAATCGTTTGAGGACAATAAAGCGTGGGAAATCGTTGATGTACCAAGTGATGGGTCAATTGTGCAGTGTAAGTGGGTCTTAAATAAAAAACTAGATGTGAATAATAAAGTGCGGTATCGTGCCAGACTCGTGGCCAAAGGTTTTACACAGAGACGTGGCATTGATTATGTGGACACTTTTTCTCCAGTGGTAAAACATTCTACACTGAGAATGTTGTTTGCACTTAGTGTACAGTGGGACATGGACATTACACATTTAGATGTAACAACAGCATTTTTAAATGGATGTTTAAAAGAAGATATTTACATGAAAATTCCTGAAGGTTTTGTAAATAAAGGCACTGGAAAGGTTTTAAAACTTAAAAGAGCTATTTATGGACTAAAGCAGTCTTCTTTAGTTTGGTATGAAAAAGTGAAAGACTGTCTTCTTAATTATGGTTTTAAAATAAGTAAGTTTGAACCGTGCTTGTTTATAAAACTCTTTAAGAATGTTAAGATTATTGTTACTATATATGTGGATGATTTTTTGATTTTCTCAAATTCTAATGTGGAAACTCAAAAACTAAAAACTGTTCTTAGTTCTCAGTTTAAACTAAAAGATTTAGGTCCTGTTAAACGTTATTTAGGTATGCGCATTAATGTTAATAAAGAATGTCAGACTATAACAGTAGATCAACAGGAATATATAGAACAATTGTTATTAAAGTTTAATATGTCAAATTGTAGAACTATAGATAGTCCTATTGAATGTAAATTAAATTTAAAAAAGGCAGAAAATTGTACTGCAAATGTTCCATACCAAAAATTAATTGGGAGTTTGATGTATTTAGCTGTTTTGACTAGACCTGATTTGTCATATTCTCTTAGCTATCTTAGTCAGTTTAATAACTGTTATGATGAAACTCATTACAATCACGCTAAAAGAATATTGAAGTATCTACAGAAAACCAAACATTATTGTTTAAAGTTTAGTAAGAATAATGTAGAATTGGAGGGTTTTGTTGATGCTGATTGGGCCAGTGACACACTGGATAGGAAGTCTTATACTGGCTTCTGCTTTACCATGTGTGGTTCGGTAATATCATGGCAGAGCAGAAAACAGAAGTCTGTTTCTCTGTCCAGTACAGAGGCTGAATATGTTGCACTATCTGAAGCAACAAGAGAAGCTACATATTTAGGAAACTTGTTTAGTGAGATCACAGGTAAATTGCATTGTGTGGTGCTTTATTGTGATAACCAGAGTGCACTAAAATTGGCAACTAGTCACCAGTCACTCAATAGAACGAAACATATTGATGTTCGTTATCATTATGTCAGAGATGCTATACAGAATAATTTAGTTAGAGTCATGTATATATCAACTCAGGAGATGCCTGCAGATTTGTTGACAAAGGGTTTATTGTCAAATAAGCATCATAAATTCTTAGATATGATAGGCCTTGTTCCTCAGTAAAATGTTATGTACTAAGATAATTTAAGAATTTATAGATATTTTGTTAAGTGGGGGTGTTAGATTGTAGTAACAAATTATACCACTAACGCCATCTACTGTATTTATATTGTAACTATGTTTACTGCCGCCATTAGCTCAATAAAGTCGTCACTTGATTGCGGAAAGTTAACGTGTCTTAATACTGGAAGTCCCTAGAACTCATTTTTTCCCTTGTCAAAAGTTCGAAAGACAAACAAGTCCATAAAAATAGTAACCCGGATATATAACAGTTCTCTCTAGCCTGGCGGCGAGTTGCCTTTTAAAGTAATCGGGCAAATCACGAAACGTGGATGGCCTGTTTAAATGATGAATATAGAGAGAGACGAAGAGGTCCTCTCGCAGACATTTCGGTCCTTGTAAAGCTAATTCTGGAAGCCAGTTTCCTACGTACAAACAATTTTTATATAAGTAATGTTTATTTCAAATGTACCTACGCTATCCTGCAATTTTTCTCAAACTTTCGTTTCTCATCTATTGGGTCCCCTTACCTATCCTGTTAACTAAAACTCACAGGTTGAAGATATTAGCTTTGAGTCATTGCATTTTTTCAAATGTAATAGTTTTAAGCTCAGTTGCCAATGAACGACATTTTGCTAATTCAAAGGTAAACTTACTTGCTGACTTTTGTCAAATATAGAATACTGAAATCTACTACAATATAGTAACTCCCCAATAACCACCATCCACAAATGAATTTACTTTCTGCATTCATGTTGAAAACAACATAATGAAACAACATTTCAACATTTCTTTGCACCTTTTTTTCATCAGGGTTAAAAATATTTTCAGATTTCCTTCTCCTTGAGGATATTGGAGCCAAGACTATGTGCTGAATATCTATTTACCTCTATATTTACTCCACAGTTGCTCCGCATATTTTCGTACGAATTTAATAAGGGACGCACATAATCCACTGTCTTTTAAGAAAGTAATCAAATTCATCACGTAGTAATCGAATTGGTAAAAGCTACGGAACTTGGTGTATACAGTACTAATAATAAAAGCCAATATCCATAAATCAAGGAGATAAAGTGCGTAGGTTACAAAAATCTTGTAGTACACCTGTTCTATAGTAAGGGCAATTACCTGCATAAAGAGATAATAGGAAGTTAGAAATACAAATATGTAGTGAATAAATAAATTCATTTAAGCTGGTCCTCATTTCTGGCATTCATGGTTTAAGTTATTAAGAAATGATAATAGTGAGTAGAAAATAGATAATAATGAACAGATCGGCTGTCTCACAACAAAATACAATGAAAAGAAATACACCTACGCTATCTAGGTACAAACATATAGGCATAGTATAAAATTACTTACGGCATCCATACTTGTATGAGTAAGTATAATTATAATGAAAGTCATTGCAATGACATAATCGTTGAGCCAAAACACTGGAACCACTAAAGCTGGCAGCCATTTGTCTCCGGCCTGAATTATTTTTTTTGTAGGTCGAGCGCAACCTATAAATGAAACAAGAAGAATTACTGTAACCTTGCAAAAATAATACATAAAAAAAATCTTTATGCTTCCTTTCAAAAAGTTTAAAAACGTTTGTGAAGTTGAGCCAACCTCGTAATATTCTATGGATAAACAGATATAAAATATTCCTAGAAGCTTAGACATGACTCAACATTACGAGGCGTGCCTAAAACATAACTAGAACCTTATAGTACTTTTTATTGCTTTTCAAAGTAATAACCACGTAGCATAATAAATTTTTCACTCAAACCAGTTATTATAACATTTATTCCACTCTAAAGCGGGGGTGTTCAAAATGGCTGACTTGAAAGCGTCGACTGCTTCCAGTGGTCAAAGTTTCTAGTCTACTAGAAACTTTGACCACGAAGACTTTTCTTCATATTAGGAAATGTAAAGAAACCGTTAAGGCTTAAGTCAAGACTGGTGAATGGTCGTGAATTTCTATTTTTTCCTGCTTCAAACACTCAACCGTTTGACGAGCGCTGTGTGAGCTTGCGTTGTCGTGGTGCAGGATGATGCGTCGCTTCGAATTAGATTTTCGAAGTTCGGCGATGACTTGTGGTAAACAAATATTTGTATACCACTTTGCGTTAACCGTTCTACGATCTTTAAAAAAAGTGCAATAGTCGCAACATGACCGATTTTTCCAACGAACGTGGCCACCATCTTCTTTGAAGTGCTTCGAGAACGAACAACTTTAGTCAGCTTTGGCTCGTCTTGCAAGACTAAGATTGTAGATTGTTGTTTGGAATCAGGATCATAAGCATATATCCAAGATTTGTCACCACTCATGATGTCGAAGACGTGATTTGACTCTCCTCGGTTAACCTTTGCGCTTTAAAAAAATCTTGTTTCATACTTTTTCAGCGTCGATTTTTGTTGTAGTTGGTTTTAGTTTTTACTTTATATTAATTAAAACGTTTTGGTTATATAGTATTTTTTTTTGTAATGTATACAAACCGACCATCATAAATTGTCTGAACAGACAAGCATGAGACAAGCATACCATAGAAATATTACAATTATCGTCATATAGCAAATGCTAATAATATGTAATATACAGGGTGAATTTTTGAGACGGGACAGTAAGAGTAGGTACCTTAACCGTTATAGTTACAGGAAAACGCTTTTATGAGACTATCCATTATTTTTTAAGATATTCTGAACTGCATTTACAGATTTTGGAAAAAATGTACAGCCAGCAAGAAAATTGGCATTTTAAACAAAAACTTTTTTGATGCCAATCGATCCTGTCTCTTATAAGGGTCAAAAGTCTCTACAGGTTTGAGGTTCGACTGAGGTTTGAGTACTAGAAATGTTAGAAATCGGAAAAAAAGTTTTCCCATACATTTGTACGGAAATAAATAATTTTAAAATGTATTTTAGACACACAAACATAACTTACATTTAGATGATCTACGAAATAAATTGGTCAAAAAGACCACCGTTTTAACGAATACATAAATACACTCGTTTTTGTACTGAGCTAGTAGCAGCCGATAATATTCTTGGATAAGTATCATTTAAAATCCTTGTTAATGCATCTTTCAGGGACCCAACATGCGCTGGAAAACTGCCCTGCGTAGGAGACCGAGCGTCGAGTGCCGGTCGGACAGATCGGTCGAAACTAGTCATCGTCAGCATTGATCGCGGCAATGCTGGCGAGTGGCGAGGGATGGGAAGCCGCGGTCTACTTCTGTGAGAATATTATGCTCCAGAAGGAGTCCGCAGTGCGGGATCGGGAAAGGGCCGATCCCAGGAGGCGGCGTAGGGCACGCGGTAGAGGTGCTTTCCGCACCGAGGTATGGTGCGGAAAGCATTCCCCGAGTAAAAAAAAAAAGGTTCAGTGACATGTCATCAGCCGTAGGTTCACGACTATTATCTTAAGTTAATAGTGACGTGTGTTTATGAGATTAAAAAATTTGGTTGTTTTTCTTAAGTTATTGACAATTATTAATTTGTTACAAAAAACAACCAGGTCCTTGATTTTAATCAAACCTTACCTCCTTCTCTGTCATCAGGATGAGCCCACTCGCTGAAGTCAAGTGATAGATTAAGTTTCTCAAAATCCGGAACATCGAAAGGAAATTTGTATTCGGCTAAAAATAAAATTTAAAATCCATACTAGTTATATAATATCGAAAGTAACTCTGTCTGTATGTCTGCTGAAGTGTCGCAGTTAAACCGCCGCATCGATAACAATAAAGTTTGGCATAGATATACTTTGATTCCAAAGACATTGGCCACTTTTTATCACAATAATCGGAATTACATGGGCAGAGCCATAGGCGAAAGACAGTTGAAATGTAGTTTCTTTACGCAACAAATATAAGCGATTTGAAATATATTTGATAAATCAAGCAACCGGATTTGTTAACTTAAAAATAATTTACAAATATAATATATTAGATTTCTAAATATCACACATTTCCTTCTTTTTTTTAAAAAAGAAAGTATAACTCCCGCATTGCGAATACAATTCCTGTGTCGCGAGTAATTTTACAAACATACAGTATACGGACATAAAGAACATCAAGACTCAGAACAACAATTAGTGAATCACACAAAGTGTTGTCCCACGTGGGATTTGAACCCGCTAAAGCCACTAGGCTAACCGTCACAGCAACAGGCTTAAATGGTCCAATGCTGGGCATCGGCTTATCCTTAGAAATAAATTGTGGCCTATACTAGGCTGGCCAGGCGGGTTGGGTATATGCCTATTTCCTATGTCACGAGAACTTCTTCTACTCGTATTTGTGATAAAGGGAATGGATGAGTTAACTTACCGGAACAAGCAACGTAAATCCATCCACATGAAAATATATGAAGTAGGAGTAATAAACCCGCGGTTTTTAGAGCTCTTGGGGCCAACTTAGTCTGAAAAACAACGTATATTTATGTTTTCAAACATTTTATGTTTATTTGAATACTGCCAGATTTTTATCAAAGTATATACAAACACGAAATTCAGTCCGTTATAAATTAAGTCTTCAGGACCTTCTAAAAGAAAGTGAAACTGACCGAGCTTCATCATCATCATCATCATCAGCCCATCGCAGTCCACTGCTGGACATAGGCCTCTCCAATTGCACGCCACTCAGTTCGATCCTCGGCGACTCGCATCCAGCTCCTGCCAGCCGTCTTGCGCAAATCATCACTCCACCTGGCCTGTGGACGTCCTACACTACGTTTGCCGAGACGCGGTCTCCACTTGACCGAGCTTCGCTTGGTTACTACTATTTACTGTTTAACAACACCATCTATACTCTCAATTAGCTGTAGTGTTCGAGTACCTCCCATCAACCAACCAAGTGTTACTGAAAAAGTGGTATAGATGTCGCAATCCATGCTAAGAGTAATGTAAAAGAAGAACGCAAGAAACAAAATTTTTATCGACACAATGAAGTTGTCAGTATGGAGATCCGCAAATTGTTGTACCAAATCTTAGTATTCATTGTGTCCATTTTATCTATGTTTGTTCCTAATACAGCTTCAGTTGTCTTTTTTTGGGCCCTATGTGAGATTTGAACCCACAATACTTGTTGCCATAGAAAACGACATAGCGACCGCTCCAACCGTCAGTCGTGCAGTCGAATCTTTCATGTTAAGATCTAATATATTTTAGATCTAAATAAGTTTTTCATCTTTCAGTGGTGAATAGTTTCAATTATCAGAAGCTACCTTAAATCCTTGGCAGAAATGATACTCGAAGTCAATAAACCATTTTAGTCTCAACAACTTCGCTAATTGAAATCGACGATCGTAGTTGATTATATTCAGTAAAGGAATCACAAGTGACAAGGTATCTACGTAAAATTCCCACTTTTTAAGAATGCCAAAACCGATAATACGCCTCACGCATTTATTGTTTTCAACGATGAGGTTCGCCTGGAAGCAATGGTTTTTGTTAATTGTAATTGGTTCTACATTTTTACGCCTCATTTTCTAATCGACAACATAATAACGTACACGTAAATAAAATTGAAGTCTGTTGGTAATTTAAAATTTCCAGCTATCACTAAATTCATTTGAAAGTACGAGTATTCAGTACACTTTTTTTATCTTGTATATGGAATTTTGATAAGAGCTTTCATTTAAAAGGAACAGTAATTATCTAGGTAAATAGCCCGATACAAACAGAATTAAAGTTGAGCAAGTACAAAAATTAAAATAATATTTGTGAATATATGAATTTGTGTTGTATTTTATAAAAAGTTTCAATACTTACCGAATAAAACTCACATACGACATTAGCTATGTGTAAAAAATCCAGAAGTGTTAGTACGACGTAAAACCCGTGGAGGCAGCCCTGGGGCAAGGCGGTCCATGGCAGTATCACCACAATGAAGGCTGTGATACAAGGGCCAACAAACCACGTCAAATATAACCACCATGCGTACCAGGTGCGATGGTGAGCCGTTATTGGATTAGGCATCCACTGTCAAACATATATAAGTATGATGAAATCAAATCCAAACATCCAAACATCCTTTGTCTCACTTTGCAGCTTTTAAAACAATTGAACCGATTTCAATAGAATATTCACCGTTTGCCAAGACTTTGTTTAACTAGGTAGTGGTTAGAATAAGACGATATGTGTCATTTTAAGGTTGGTCTTCTGTATGAGGGTAGTAGTACCCCGGTCCCGACGGCTAATGAACATAAATTCATACACAGATCTCCTACCAAAAAGCTCTGGCTTATACACTGGATTACCATGGGATGCCATGGTAAGTAGTAGTATGGTAAGCAGCCCTCACAGGGATGGAGGGATGCCATGCCTGTATGGGCTGCTAGTATTTTTTTATTTAACGCCTGCCAAGGTGACCCTATTTTGCCTGATTGAAAGCATGATTAGCATCAAAAAATGGGGGCCACCACACTCACTGTGAATGCAGGCAGTATGGCAGTATGGTTGTTTTGAATTCAAAAAAGAATTCTAAAGATTACGACAAACTTTAATTGTTAACCAATGTTACAACAGTAATTTATAATTAAATTCTAATAGTATGACCTATGCAATATCGTAAAGTCATTAATAAGGATTATGATATCGAGCTGTTATGATATTACATTTTTAGGTACATGAGCAAAATGTAGTCTTAAACTAAATAAAATTCTTACTGGAAGATGAATAGCTTTCTTCGATCGAAGAAGGTACTCTATACTGTCGTATGGATTTTCCACGAACCATGTCCTGGTCGCCAAGAAATCAGTTTTCGATTGAACGTTCCTGCTGATGGTCTTTCTCACCTTTAAAGAAAATTATATAAAACATAGCTCTGCATTACCAAATACGACTATGACACACGGATATCTCGAGGTATGAAGAAATCCAAACTAATGTTATAAATTTAAAGGTTAATTTGTCTGTATGTTTGTTACAAAGATAAGATAAGATTGTTTATTCTATATTTCAAATTAGGCATGAACATATTATTATTTTGCTTCTTCTAAAATTACATAGACTACTTTTTACCGCGATAATCAATCATTTATTTGCCAGAATGTAGGTTTACAGAGTATGGTCTTAAAAGATGTACAAGTCCTATTTACATCCCACTAGTAATAATTGTTATGCAAATATTTAGTGTATTACACTTTAAATAAAATTAATTAAATATTAATAAATTATTCAAAAGTCGCATCCAAGTCTCAAAAATAAATAAGATATGTCAAAAATACACGCGGGTGGAGTGGTCTAGTACTAGTGAAAGCTGGTACTTTATATCTAATTACTCGCATGTAGAGGTTTAAAACAAATTTAGAACGCATAGTACCTCATCGGTTATAATTTCCTGAAAGTTTTTGATAGGCAGTTGAAGCACATCTGCATGGGTGTAAGCTTCAGCAGAAATTTTCACTGGTCGTAGTCTTGTACCAACTAGCTGACCAAATATATCTCCCTAAAACAATTCATATTCAGTTAGATTAGTTTCCCGTCTTATCATTTATTGCTCTAAAACTGAACTCCTATATATTTCCATATTTCTCAACCAAGTAATATGCTCCTCCTGTCTTATTATCTTTTTAAAAGATGTAAACGTAATTTTACATGCATTATGAAGCTAAATAGTTTCTTAATGTAGATAGTTCAGTTACCGAGGAAGACTTTAGGGTATAAATCATACGCTACAACTGAATACAAGGAGAGTACCCAAAATATTTTATCAAAAACGGGTAAAACATATTATATAAATATTTTTTTTTATATATATATTAGGTCTTTACCTATGAAATTGCCGTTTTGTATGCATTACTGTCACTCAGTACTTATTTTTTCAATTATTCGAAGTAATCACCCATGCAATCGACGCATCTTTGCCAACGTATTGGCATTTTATTGATGCCCTTCTTGTAAAAATCAGCTGGACGGGAGGCAACAAACTCCTCAAAGGCATTTTGTACTGCCTCTAGGGAAATGATTTTTTTACCTTATTGCATACAAAACGGCAATTTCATAGGTAAAGACCTATTATTATATTATAAAAATAAATATTGTTCATTATACAATCATGTATTCAATACCTTAGTAAGTGTTATGATTTTCTTTCCATTCTTCTTTAAGACAACTCTGCCGCGGTGTACCACAAATAAGTCTGCAACTAAATCCATTTCTCTCATAATCTCATGTCCAGGTAGAAAATAGTTAATAGTGCTTATTCTTGCCAGTTTTTTTTGCATACTTTCTCCACCATTAAGTAATGTGTCCAATACAAAGTATGTCCTATATGTATAAATACAACACATATATAAAAAAAGCGGCCAAGTGCGAGTCGGACTCGCCCATGAAGGGTTCCGTATCGGCAAGTAACATCATATTAAAGTTCTTGTAGTTCGTTGTAACTTTCATCGATGTTTTTATACTAGTGTATTGATTGGATGAAAGGTAAATTGCGTGTTACGATTTATGACGTATTAAAAAAAAACTACTCACTAGATCTCGTTCAAACCAATTTTCGTTGGTAGTTTACATGGTAATGTACAACATATTTTTTTTTTCGTTTTATAACTCTCTTAGTTTAGAAGTTAGAGGGGGGGGGACACACATTTTTCCACTTTGGAAGTGTCTCTCGCCCAAACTATTCAGTTTAGAAAAAAATGATATTAGAAACCTCAACATCATTTTTGAACACCTATCCATAGATACCCTACACGTATAGGTTTGATGAAAAAAAAATTTTTGAGTTTCAGTTCCAAGTATGGGGACCCCCAAAATGTATAGTTTTTTTTTCTATTTTTATGTAAAAATCTTAATGCGGTTTACAGAATACATCGACTGACCAAATTTCAACAGTATAGCTCTTATAGTTTCGGAAATAATTGGCTGTGACATACGGACGGACAGACAGACAGACAGACAGACAGACAGACAGACAGACAGACAGACAGACAGACAGACTTGACGAATCTATAAGGGTTCCGTTTTTTTCCATTTGGCTACGGAACCCTAAAAACGCTTAACAATTAACGGTAATTGCCTTTTTAGAAAAAAAATAGAATCAGTTGAATAGTTTAGGTACTACGGTGGAACATACAAAGATACTTAAAGTGCCGAAAGTAACTTTTTTTGGTTTCGCCGTTGTAGAGTTAGAGACTGATTTCAGATGTTTTAGGCACAGAGAGAAGGAACGGATACACTGCATAATATACTCATATACTCAAAAATGGTACTATGCACAACAATTACACTATAACTGTTTGTATACAGTAAGTAATACACTCGTATCGAGTAACAATGTTCTATAAGAGTATTTGATAACTAGTATGGATGCGGAATTATCATCTACCTACATAGTCAGTGATACCGTGATATGTTGACACTAATAAACCATATCTGCAGCTGTAAGTTTGACTTATTGCGCTGAGCCAACTGCGGATTTATTGAATAATAATACAATAGTAACAGAAATATAATGTTACAGTTGAAACTGGTACCTAAGTTCAATTAAGTACTTTTCTAAATTGCTTTCATAATCACCACTTCACGTACGTTTTAAAACAGCCGTAAGTCAAATCCTGTCCAAAAACCAATCCGATGCGCTTGTTCAACATTTTCTGAATATTTATACCTTTGGTCCTGTAAAAGAATTTATTCAAAAAATATAAGCAATCTGATTGAAATATGTGTCATTAGATAAATGATTTTTTTTTAAAAAAGGTTACTAAAATCACAGACTAAACTTTATTTTATTTTGTCATTTCTCGTGCTTGAATAGTGTAAAAATACGTTAAAAGAGCAACCTATGATGTTTTATCAAATAAACTCCTAACAGAAGTAATAGTTATCCTTGAGTTACTATTGTTCAAAATGTCTATAAATAGATTACCTCATCCAGCAGTATCGAAAATGTGCTATAGCTTTATCAATCACATCTTGTTCAACGCGTTCATTTCTTAAAAATGTATCCAAGCTATCCACTCCGTATTGAAAGAGCGTATTCTCCCGACAAGCCAATACCAAAACCGATAGTGTGTAACATGTCACAAACCTTGATCAATAAAAATAATATTTTTATAGCTGGACTTCATTGTCACCTCATTCATTAAAATCAGGTTAGTAGTGTAGACGCCACAGTGGAACATACAAAATGTAGGTACTTACGACTGTCAAAATTATTACCTTTCCTTTTGAAAAAAAACCAAACTAATATTCTTCTTTGTAAAACTATCTCCTACAATAAAGTGATATCTACGTGACGATGTTCTAACCAATAACTTATACAAGAGCAAAGCCAGACTTGAACGAGTACAATATCAATGATATGACATTATCGGATGCCTTGAGCGTCTCAGAAGGTCACGTTAAGCTGTCGGTCCCGGTTATTATCACAGGATAATACTCGTGAAACTTAGTTGGAGGCCTTCAGGCGGCTTAAAAAGATCCAACGGTAAGATTACGTAGCTACAATGTTGCATTATAGTGTCAACCTATCGCCGTCCACCGCTGAACGAAGTGTTGTTATGGGTTACATTACCAGTCCAGCATTTGCAGCTCAATACTTGCAGCTTATGAGTACCAGAAACCGGTTGACATTTCTTATAAGGACAACACCCACACTCGTAGTATTCCTTGAGTATCAGAGACCTTTACAACCATACATGATACGGAAAAAGGTTTGTCTAAGAACAAATATTTGTGCATGAATCAAAGTGTCATTTGGGATTTGAACTCAAATTACTCAGAAGGTGACAAAGTGACCACTTAAACAACTACGTCAGCGCAATCCGTGCAGTCCATCCACTAATAATTAAAATCATACTAAACCGGTAACTATGTTCTCTTACCACCCAACGATGCTAAGGAAAATTAACATGTACATTATCCCAATCGTCGAATCATGTGGTATAAAGCCACCGATGTAATTTGCCATCATGCTGCATTGTGCTGAATATATACTTTGAGCAAAAATCTAAAAACAAGAAAATTACTATCAAATACCGGGATGGTTGGCACTCCGTGAGTCCTCCAAGAAGTACCAACGATTCTGGTTTACGGTTCAGTTCCCGGAACCTTCATACGTAAACACTCCGATAGGTTGATTGTAAAGTAATATAATGCTATTTTATCAGCACATTGTTTCATAATGGATACATTGAGATAACAAAAAAATTGTGTATAGGACATGTGAAAAAATTACTTGCTAGACATACAGACAAACATTCAGTTATTGATATATAGAAAAAGGAAGATGATAGAAGATAGATATCCCGTAATAAGAGCATGTCAAAGTCTCACCAAATGTATTGAGTTACTATCAAGCTTCTCTGGCAAGGAAAAAATTTGAGGCATCCAACACGTATTCCGATAATTTATATCAACCACATTGTAATTGACGTCGAATTTGTAATCTACACAGTGCGACATCAAATAATGGCTAGTCCCCAATATAATTAGAACATTTACCACTTGCCACTTTATAATCTAAAAATACAAGATCTTGATCATATTAATCTTCTTCAAAAGCAAAGACTAAAATGAACTTGAGAAAGTTTTATAATGGAATATTGGTAACCGGAATAATCTTTTAAATACCGAGGTCTAAAAAATCGCTACTTGCAACGGAACGTAAATTCAATTATCTCAATTTATGCGATCAGTTGGGAACTACAAGATTGTCTACGGTAACAAGAGTATAAGAGGTAACAAGGGTCTATATGTCCACTGGTAGCAATAATGGGAATAAAGTTGGAAATATCACATAATTATCACTACTTGTAGTATATTTAATTAGTATTATAAAACAGGGATAAATTTTACTTTTCGCTAGAAATTATAAATGAATGGCGAATGTAAAAATTTGAGTGATTCATTAATTCTTATAGTTTCGAAAAAAATGTTTTTATTACTAATGTTACAATTATCCGACATAACTATGTTAGTTTAACTGTTAAGTCCATTAAACAAAACAAATCAAATATATATGTCTAATATACAAACCCTGTAACCAACATTAACAGTCGGTAAGTCACAGATGTAATCGAAATACGCAAACAAAATATAAATATGTGCAAATTTGCAGGCTGTATTTATCAGCAAAGCGTTGTTCCAGTCAATGTCTTGTGATACGAGTGATCTGAATATTTTGAACCAGGGCAGTACACCGATGATGTCCAATAAGAAACCCTTGGTCAAATAATTTAACACACACTTCACTTTGCCGCTGATTAGTAAGCCTTCACTGTCGTGATATGTTATCTAAAAGTAAAATATTAAGTAAATTGTTGCAAGGAAATCGCTTATAATATTCGTTTTCATAGACAACTCCCGCCTTTTTTAGCCGCCCGACTTAACAAAGATGTATGAAGAAAATATCTAACAGACGGACAATTTACATGTCTTGTTGTCCCATGTGCCGTTTAAATCACTACATCATCCGCATAATCAACGAATTCAACCCTATATCTGAAAAGCTAAATTTTGTATAATATAGTAACATGAGCGTTTGAGGTAAACGGGATGGGTTTTTAAAGCATTAATATCTCTTGATAATATTTAACATTATTCTCATATAGAATCTTTCACGTTGGTACCTGTATAATTATACCTCTAATCCAATATAATTATTTTTACATAAAATATTTTAGAAAATAAAAATTCAACTGCTCAAAAACAATGAACTAAAAAAGGAAAAACAAGTAAAATATATATAAAATTCTAAACTAATGCATTGTTTTGTAAACTTACTACAAACAATTTATGGTAATGCCGTGATGCCGCATGCGGTGACAAGCGTAATTTTGGTAGATCTTTCTAGTCTTCTTTTTTTTGTATTGTCAAGTATTTTTTTTCATATTTCTTTTTAAATTAATAAACTACGTTTAATAAAGAATAATGCATAGAAATGAACAAGGGTTAGATATACCTACTCATAGATACAAAAGGAATTGTTAAGAAGTAGTTAATAGAGTAAAAGTGGAAATAAACCACGATAAGCAGTAGTCTTTCAATACCCACTGACTTTCAATGTAAGGTACAAAGTACTAATTATTCGTTTCAATTATTCTAAAGAACCTTTTCACATTAAATATGTAATTTGAGAAAAATATACCGAATTTTACGTTCATTAATTATTTCTTTTACTATAAACGCATAAAGCAACAAAACTATTTTCAGAAAAATTGGGACTCACGAATAGCTTCAAAACAATGTCAATCCAAGCAACGCAATCGCATATTAATCCAATAATTTCAAATGTGTACATAGCTTGAGCACCAATACTTCCTGTAAAATTGGGTTAAATCGTACTTTAATCATTCTAATTTACTGTAGAGAATCTCTTATTATGTTCGGAAGTCTGATATAAATATAGATTTATGAGAAACAAAGCAAAATTTAGACAATAAACACAGTTTTGCCGCGAGAGTTGTTTTATCTAAATATTTTTTTTTGTTTGCATGAAACTAAAAAACCCCGGAAACCATTAATTATATTTTGCCAGTTTTTAAACCGTGAAAGCTACGACGGGTCACAAAAATGTATGTACGTCACGATATTTTTTTAAAGAATTTAATACATGTTTTAAGAGAAGGTCTTTATACTAAGATGGTGAATACTATTATACACAGAGATTTAGAAAAGGTATTCGTCTAGTCTAAGATCAGGACATAGTCCGTCAAAAAAATTGCGTACTAGATGGACAAGACTGAATCTTCAAATTTAAATAGAAGACGCACGACATGTTCTGATGGAGTGTGTGGAGGAGATGGAAAACTTTAAGACCCTCAGGGATTCTGTCGTCGCCTACATCTAATGGAGTGAAAATACTCTATCACATGACTACGTGCGCAGTGACTCCTCTATGATGCAAGTGTAACATTCCACTATTACATGTACAATGGTGACAATGAGGCTGTTTGTCATATAAGAAAAAAAAATATGGAACAGAAATATTTTTTTAAACAATAAAAGTTATTGCGAGCCAACCATAATAGATGGACATATGATCTCGCTACGTTTTGTTTAGAATTTTAGTGAAACTTTGACCAGTGACACAGTGCACGTATTGTTTGCCGCTCTTGCAACGTTATTATTTTTTAATAAAGTTAAGGACGTAAACAAGATAAAAAATCACACCTTTTAAGGAAGCATTTGTTATTGAGACACATACTGTAATTGCTCTACATAATAACCATGTTTGCATAAACCTGTAAAATAAATTGTTAAAATTACTCTTAGTATTTTTTCATATTACACTTTCATAAAATAATACGGCACATAAAAGTCACAATTACTCGACAACGTTAATATTCACTTTACTGGATATGTTAAAATTCAAATACGGGTTTCTGAATAAAGTATTTAGTTTGGTTTATAATTTGTTTAAAGTGTAATTTCATTCTGTAGCTTTTATCACTTTTATTGTAGTGACTGTAAAGTTCTGATTCTAATACTTAAATAATTAATTAAATATGAATAACACAAATTTATGAAATATTAATTTTTAAAATAAGACTATTTAAGGTTAAAATTTTTTTTTCCTCAAAACATTTCGAGAAGCATGATGGATTGGTAATGACATGTAAGGCGTGACAAAACAAAAAATTTTCATCCTATCACTGTGTACGAAAATAGATGTACACTGACAGTAAACAAGTTCAACTGAGTGTTTTATATGGGAATTATTAATCATTAATTGGATTGTAGCTTATTTATTGCTAGCTTTCGCCCGCTGCCCTGCCCCTGTTTGTATCGGTTATCTTGTAAAAAACCTCTAGATTATCTAGACCATCTGTTTTTCATATAAAACGGTTCAGTAGTATTGTTGTGAAAGCGGGATACTTTAGTATTTATAATATGGGTAAAGGTTTCATAATAGTTTTTTTAATAGATATAGTCATCCATTTATATTTGTTTTAGCTTACTTCCGTTTTAGTTAGTTAATATCTCCGCTGGGTGGCGTAGAACCAGTAATTAATAAAATAGTTGATAAACTCATTATATGGTCACATGCCGTGTTAGTCCAGGCTCAGTAGGTATCTAAAATCTTAGATCATATTTTTAAACTAAATATGGAAATATTTAGTTTAAAAATATGTATTTTTAGTTTGGTATGATTTTAAGTGATTAAGTTCTTAATTAGTCTCAATAGTTGGCGTTTAGACGATAATTGAGAAACTATTATTACTTACTTTGACTCTGGTTCTCGCCAACTCCTGATGTCTCTGAGTATTGTGTGAGGTAATGAACCAGCAGATGGTTCATTAATTTCGGTTAGAGAGGTCTTACCAACTTTCATTTTGGATTCTGGTTTATTATGTCGAACTTGATACTACAAGATAAATAAATAAATCAACTAGCTGACGCACGCAGGTCCGTCTGCGTCTTCTATTACTCGTAGGGTGATGTTACAAAGCGGGAACAATTTGTTAACAAAACATGTTACTGGAGAGCCAATCCATAAGGATAGATATTTAGTGTAGCAGAATTTTGCTTATGAAAGAGGGGAACAATTCTTTCATCGATTATTTTTGTGAGACTTTATCCACAAAGCCAGCGCACGCAATGAAAGCTTACAAAAGGAATAAATTTCTTACGTTTTTGCAACATTTTTATTGCTATTTATAGTCGTATTTATAACTGGGCTATCCAATACTGGAATATTTTTTTAATTGTACTAGTATCTCTTATTAGCGCGCCCAACCAAACAAACGAACTCTTCAGGTTTATAATACTAGCATTGATAACTTTATTTATAATAGAAAAGATAAATCAAGTTACGAGTATAATCGGAGATTATGCACTGGAACAATAAAATAATCTTCTATACTCAAGGGACAGGCGACCTCACTATGGTGTGAGGGGATCATTAGTGGCCTTTACTATTGCGAAGCCCTGACAGGATAGACCGGCTCGGATTGGTTGGCGAGGCTTTGAGCTGGTAGATTATTGGCTCTTGGCTTTGTGGAATTAAAATTGATATTATCATCTCCTACTTAAAGATACTGACCTGTTGGTAGATGCAATATATTTACCTCATGATAATAATGGATTTGTTCCTCAAAAGCCTCCTCAATTTTTGAGCGAAAGTCTTTTATAGTCCTTTTTAAAAAGTACCATTCTAATGGAGAACGTTTATAAATTTGAATGAAGTCTTGAATAGTTATGCATAAAATCTAAAAAAAAAAATTAAAATGTGAACGACAGAGAAAACTGTCTCGTTCTTTTAGAGAACAGTAGACATCACAAAAAACTTGTTTGCACATACAAAAATAATCTACTTGGTGGATCCTCCAACCTGGCAGAGTGATCATGCCTATTTTTTTTACGCGTGGAGAGCTTTTCGCATAATACCATCTTCTGGAAGACAAACTCCAGGAATACATTAGCGGTTTCAGGAGTCTCCTCTGCCGTACCCTGTCTGTCCCAGGGTGAACAGTGCCAGGCATTTTTTTTTTTTTTTTTTTTTTTTTTATATAACGCCTGCCAATGTGACTTTACTATGCCTGATGGAAAGCATGAGTAAAATCCATAAGTGGGGGTCGCCATACTCACTGCAAATGCAAGCAGTATGGCGAACCACATTATGGCGGCCTAGTGAGATGCTTTTTCACGCCCCGCTTAAAGGACCCGGGATCATAGTGAGAAGGAAAAACATGAGCTGGTAGTGAGTTCCAGTGTTTAACCGCTCGCCACAAGAAGGAAGACCCGAACCGCTTAGTTCTGGAGCGTATGTCTTCCACTCTGAAGGGGTGACTTCGCTGGCCAGATCGTGTTGTTCTGTAGAGGAAGGGAGAGGGTGGGATGAGTTGGAAGAGTTCTTCAGAACACTCACCGTGGTAAAGGCGATAGAGGACTGCCATAGAGGCGACATCTCTTCGCAACTGCAAAGGTTCTAGGAACTCGGTGGCTTCGGGACTGTCTATGATGCGAACTGCTCGCCTCTGCAACCGATCGAGAGCGTCAAGCAAGTACTGCGTAGATCCATCGCATAGATGAGAACAGTACTCCACGCAGGAGCGAACCTGGGTCTTATAGAGAAGACACAGATGCTCCGGCGAGAAGAACCGTCTCACCTTGTTTAGTACGCCTAGCTTCCGCGAGGCCGCCTTTGTGACGCTCTCGATATACTCCCGTCGGTTGAGATCCCGGCAGATATCCATGCCCAGGATACCGAGCTTATCCTGTAGTGGCAGCTGAGTGTTCTGGAAAGTAGGAAGGGGAAGGAAAGGAGACTTTTTGGTGGTGAGTGCGCAAACCTGTGTTTTTTTGGCATTGAACTCGACCAGATTCTCATCACCCCATTGAGAGATAACGTTCAGACTAACACTTTCACTCCATAGGCATAACTGACAGTCCCCTATGCAGGGCATGCTTAGGGGCAGAGGAAACGGTGTCACATGTACTCATTGAGTGCACAGGTGTCACCGAAACACGCAAAAACACCCTTGGATCTCCCAAATCTGTTGCAGAATGTCTGAACAGGCTTGGAGACCTTATCCGCTTCTGGAGGGAGGTGGGCTGGCTGGAGTGATGGCCGCCCTCACGTACAATGGTCCACTTAAAGGACTAAGTGCGGAAACCACCCACATAACATAGAACATAGATAACGTTCAGAACCCGGTCGAGTTCAGCGACAAGTTCCTGTCGTTTAACCTCAACATCCGCTGATTTAAATGTAGGATGTCCAAAATATTGTCCATGCACTGTGCTGTCATCTGCATAGCAATGTATGTTGCCAAGGGCTAACATGTCATTGATATGCAGAAGGAACAGCGTGGGCGACAGGACAGAGCCTTGGGGTACGCCTGCGTTTACCTGTTGGAAATCAGACGCCGCGCCGTCACAAAGGACTCTAATGCGGCGCTGGCGCAGGAATGCGGCAATCCAGCTGCACAATTTAGTGGGTAGGCCGTATGCCGGAAGCTTAGAGAGAAGCGAACGGTGCCAAACCCTATCAAAGGCCTTGGCCATGTCTAGGCTGATGGCCAGGTTCTCTCCATACTTATCCAAAGCCTCACCCCACAGGTGCGTGAGGTACGTTAGAAGATCACCCGTTGATCGGTTCGGTCTGAAGCCATATTGCCGATCACTTAGCAGAGAGTGATCTTCCAGGTAATGAACCAATTGCTTGTTAATTATTCGTTCAAGCACCTTACAGAGTATGGAGGTGACAGCTATAGGACGGTAGTTAGCGGGATTGGAGCGGTCACCCTTTTTGGGGATAGGTTGAATATTCGCCTCTCTCCAGGCCTCCGGGACAATTCCTGAGGTATATGACAGGCGATACAAGCGTGTCAGTACAGGAGTCAACTCTGGTGCACAGTTCTTAAGAACCACCGCTGGGATCCCGTCGGGTCCACTGGCTTTCCGGACGTCGAGTGACCGAAGCTCCGCGCGTACTTCACTCTGCCGGATACGTATATCCCGCATTGTGGAGCTACAGGTCGGAATGGTGGGCGGAATCAAGCCACGGTCATCGATTCGGGAGTTAGCCGCAAAAAGGTCGACGAGAAGTTTCGTCTTCTCCTGCGGCTTGTAGGCAAGTGATCCGTCCGGACATTTCAGCGGTGGTAGTGAGGGTTGGCAATGGTTGGACTGCACGGCTTTAGCCAATCGCCAGAACTTACGGCTACCCGTAGGGTGTGCGACGAGTTCTTGGCCAATCCGTGCAATGCGCTGGGCATCCGCTCTCTTGTAAGCCCTCTTGCATTCCCTTGTGGCTCTGTTATACGCTGCTTTTAGGCGATCGATGTTTGGGTCACCATGGTCGCAAGCCCTGACCCATGCGCGGTAGGCCTCACGCTTATTTGCAACGGCGTGGGAGCACTCGCGATTGAACCACGGACGGGTCTTCGGGCTGGCGACATCACTGTAGGGAATGTAATATTCCATACCAACAGTGATTTCGCCAGCCACCGCAGATGCACTCTGTGACAGATCCCTATCTTTAAAGCAGCGTTCAGCCCACGGGATGGACGCAAAATAATCCCGCATTCCATCCCAGTCTGCTGACGAGTAGTGCCACAGTCTTCGCCTTGCCGCTGCAGATCGTGGGGCGGCAACAAGAGGCACCACGGTGGACACCAGGCAGTGGTCGGAGGAGCCTAGAGGGGCGAGAACCGACACACAGTACTGCGCTGGGTGGCTCGTGAGCAACAGGTCTAGCAAGGAGGGTGCTTGACTCGATGTGTCTGGTATCCTGGTGTTCTGGACTACCAGTTGGGTGAGGTCATGCGTGAGAGCGAATGCGTGGGCAGTTCGACCCGCGTGGTCAGTCTTGGAAGACCCCAACCAGGTCTCATGGTGGGCGTTAAAATCTCCAAGAATCACAAGTTCGGCGGTCGGAAATTGCTCCTGCGCTCTATCCACTGCCTGACTCAGGTGGTCGAATAAACGGGTTGTCTCCGAGTCTCCAGTGTGGGAGCGATAAAGGCACACGTAAATTCGACTGGTAGATCCGAGATCTACGTGAAGCCCGAGGATAGAGAAGGATGAGTCCTCGAGGCAGCGCAGACGGCGACAGCAGACATCCCCCCTGACGAAAAGACACACTCCAGCCTTCGCGAGGAAGCACTCCTCAAGCTGGTATCCAGGGTAGTGGAGATATGTCGTGTCGGCAGGGCGGTGTATCTGTGTCTCCGTTAGAAACAGCATAGCCGGCCGTACCGTCTCAAGGTGCTGGTGAACGGCGTTGAGGTTTGCATGGAGTCCACGAATATTTGTGAACTCCACCTCAAAGAGCGGGTTGGTGGGAAAAGAGGATGCCGCTGTGGTATGCTTCTTCTTTTTGTTGTTTGCTGCCATGTTTGTTTGAGTGTAGGGACGTGAAAGGCATGACAGTCATCGCGGCAGTGTTTAACCGAAACTGGGAATACTGTGTCGTCATGTAGCGGGGAGGTAAGACGGTGACCGAACCGTCGGACGGAAGGGCCCCCGTACCCTCCCGGAAGTGGTCGCCGGGTCCCACCGTCCGGTCACCAACCGGCACGACGAACCACTCCGAGATTATGCGCGACCTGATGGGGCAGCCTCCCAAGGTGGTTAGCCACGGTTGGGCTCCTCTCTATGCCGCGGGCGACTAGCGGCACCACCGTTTCTACAGGTCTCCCTGGCCGACGGTTCGACCTACGTCTCCCTCACAATGACTCCTCAAGAATTCCACTACTCACACACATACCCCGATGACTATCATCCCTGCATCTTTGGGCCTCCGGTCTCGCACCCACCATCGAAACACGACAGCACAAGTGCTGTCATTTTAGGCTGGTGTTTTGTGCGAGGGTAGTACCGCCCCGGTCGAGCCGGCCCATTCGTGCTGAAATCAGCGTGGCTCTACTACCTTATGAAATGATGACGGGCAGACCAGGCACTGACGGTGACACATTCGTCCGATCAGTCCGACTAGAACTTGACGCTCAGACTTCCACGCAGTGCAGTCGGACCCGCTGTGGTGGCATTGTGCGGTAATCTCACATCTGATTCTATTCAGATATCCACTGAAATATCCGTGTCCGGTGAGTATCTGAGGCAATCGGTAAGTGACACATTCGGTCCTCTTTCCAAGCTTCAAAACTCGGCAGAACGGCACCAACAGCAGTGAATTTCGTACCGGCAGTGACTTGCGTGTGTTTTCCGCCGTAGCGTTCCGGGCTCACGAGCTGCCGCTGTTTCTTCGCCATTCCGACCGATAGAACGAATTTGGTCGTAGACCATCGTGTGGAAGTGTGGAGATCGCGTCAGTACCGTCGCTGAATCATAGGATATCGTGCTGTAGCCCCGTATGTACCGTATTGCCATCGGCCGCTGCAGACTCCTCTCAGCGGGAGGAATCCGCCAGGTCTTTATACCAGACTGGCGCCCCATAGAAGACCATGGATCGACGCCCATGTAGAGGCATTAAACTTCTTTCCGTTGTCCTCCGAGTTTGAGAGCAGACTAATATCTAATCTCTCTCAGAGGACTAATCTCCCCCAAAATGAGAGCCTAACAGTCCATGTTAAATAAAATCGGTCAAATACGTGTCAGACCACACATAGAATAGGGTTCCGTAGTCATCTATGATAACACGTAGATTTGAAATCGTGTCCAATAGATAATTGTTATGTTAACTAATACACGAACTAATGAACGATTGATTGATTGATTGTTTACTTATCATTTTGTTAAAATTGTACGAAGTTTTCCAAGTAAGCGCGTTATATAAGTTAGGCCTCCTCCTGAACTAAGAAAGGTAGTTTTCTTTTGATATTAATTACATGGGATTACCATCACCATTTCAGACGATGAGCTTTCAGAGGGGGGGAGATTAGCATTTAAACAATAAAATACCCTTTATAGAATAACACGCAAACGGATCTCTATCCTAGAAACCTCTCATTGTATTTAAGCAATCTAATAATACACGCACTATAAGTGCTGGGGAGGTACCCTAAATAAAAATAAATTCCGCAAAAAAAATATTATTGATAAATTGCCATTTTTCAAATGCTTGTAACTCGTTAACTTTTCATTGTATTGAGAACTTTTTTTGTTTTATAGGTAATTTCTGTGTACTTTCAGGAAAAAAATATGTGCAATAGCTGCGAGACAATGCCACTTTACTATGTCTCAATCAATCCTATCAGCTTTTTTTACCATAAAGTACACCTTTTAACGAGTATTTTAAAAAAAGCGACCCTCTACAATTTTTTTCGACCGACTTATACCACTTTAAAAATATTCCTATGTTTTAGAAAAATACCGCTAACATCAGCATTGCCGCGTGGTCGGACTTACGCATCATTGTGATCCTAAAAAGAACCTAAAGAGATTTTGTGAATCGTTTCTTAAATTAGCCCTTTGCGCTTTAGGCCTTTAATACCGTGTATTACCACCTCGCTGACGAATTACCTCTCCTAAACGTTCTTCTATATTAATGCATGCTCTAATTGAATCTTGAGGTACCTCGTTCCAAATTTCATTCAGATTCTCAAGCTCTTGGAGACTAGCAGGAGGTCTCTCTAAGTTACGTAATGGCCTACCCATCATGTCCCACACATGCTCTATAGGATTGAGGTGTGGGCTATTAGCAGCATGAGGCAAAACCTCTACGTTGTTTTCTTTCAAGTAAGTACGAATTATTCTTGCAATATGGGGGCGTGCATCAAGATGAAATTACGGCCCATTTGCAACAATTTGAGCAGATTGAATTTCAATAAGCCGTAACATTTCGATTCAAATTAAGTTACTGTAATTTTTTACTGCTATGTAATCTGTATAATAAAAATAATGTTGAATGATTTTTCGCCCTAACTCTTGGTCAGTATACCGCCTTAAACTTCTCCTTTATTTTTCTTTATTGATTTGTCGGTAGGGTTAATAATTTTACCTAAAGTGTAGATGCGCAATGTTAAATGGAACGAAAACGTAGTGGTATAATTTTAAATATTACCTTTAAAACAAAAAAAGATCTAAATACGATGAAAAGTTAACGAGTTACAAGCATTTAAAAAAGGCCAATTTTTGATGAAAACTTTTTTTGCGATAATTTGGTTGCGGGGTGTATTTATCGTGATTTTATTATAGCACTTTATTGACGTGAATAAAACACATATCCATGCAATGTTTCAACATGACGAAAGTATAAGGGTTTAGTCTTGAAGAATGGAACACCAAAAATATTTATGTTAAGGTGTCTGTGGAAGTCACTAATTAACGTAAATAAAATTATCGTTGGCTTTCATACACAACTAGATTATAGATTATAACAAAGTTGATTCTTCACAATAATAATATTATTTGTAGGAGTGGTAAATGAATAATTTAAAGTGAGGGCTACTTAAAATAATAAAATCCATAAATATGTTTAATACTTACTTCGCAGTCAGTGTAACACGTGTAACTTCTGAGAGCTAACTTTCCAAATAATGAAATTACAGATAACATGTCACCTGGTTTATAGAATTTCGTTATCAATTCACCATTCGGCCCATAAGCGTTTGATTTAACATAACCCTAAAATATAAAATAGCCACCAATAAAAAGAAATTGGGGTTTGTCCACAATAAAGTTAATTAAAAGGACCTTAAAACTACAACTTAAAAATAAACTGTCATACTTGTTTTGCTTAAAATAAAAAAAAAGGGGAAACCACCCAATCGTTCGCACTCCTTCAATTAATAACACTTTATGTTTAGTTAAAAAAACAAGGAAACTATAATCTATTCAAGTTCAGTATGCTTTAAAAAGTAAAATTCTTTAATTTATCTGTTAGGAACTGTGAACATTGTTCCAATTACAAATGCGGCGAATTAGAAACAACAACTGACATTTTGTACTAGTGATTTATAGTAGTTATTTTGGTTTCTTCTTAAGGTGACAGCTTTATTAATCATAGTAAATCGCAGCTATTCGGCTTATTGATACTTTCGAAAAAAAATTATATACATAATTACACATCGTAGCAGTAGATACACAGTTTTTTTTATTATCACATTTTATTTATTTCATGTGCCAACATTTGGATCAATGAATTCATCATCAAAATCCTTTTATTGGCCCACAGTGCCAACAGCAAAAGCTAATTATTGGCAGTAGTGCCCATACTAGAACATGGTGTGCTAATAAACTATGTGTATGTTTTTTATTCATATAGAGTAGAAAGAGAATAAAATAAAGAATTGGTTAAACGTCAGCCATGCGAAGGGTTTTCCTAAACGTAAAGAAGATCTTCTGAAGAGCGTATCAGAAAATTATAAAAAGCGGCCGATCTAACCCATTCAAAGACAGCATTCCAGGAGAGAAATGGTTTAAACTCTTCTTAAAGCGGCACCCGAATATTGTTGTAAGAACTCCGGAAGCAGTAACTGCGGCAAGTGCTACCGTGTCAAAAAATATATAAAAGGACAGTTTCAGGCAATTGAAAGATATCTAAAAGATCACAGTTTGTTTGAAATTCTATTAGACCTAAAAAGAGTCTTAAATGGTGGCGAAACTAATTTCGTTCTTTGCGCAAAGACAGATGTGGTCTTGGTACCAAAAGAAGCAAAAAATGTTTACGAGATCGACCACGCCTCAGCTAAAAGTTCATTAGCAGTGATGTTTACTTTTGCTGCCAATGGCCCGTACAAGAGCTTGCCAAGTGAAATTGCTTCAAAGGTACCAGCAGATTGAGTATAGGCCTAAGTGACAATGGCTGGATGAAAACAGAAGTTTTCTTCCGAAAGTGTTACATCCGCATCTCGTGCGAAATCAAGTACTATTCCCGGTCATTCTATTTGTAGATGGACACAAAACTCACCTCACCTACGCCGTCAGTGAGCTTTATTCCACATTGGATATTGTGCTTATAGCACTTTATCCTAATTGCTTCAGACTGCAGATGTCTCAGCTTTTAGACCTCTAAAAGGTGGTTGGCAGAAGACCGTATTAGAGTGGCGGCGTGACAATCCATCCCGAGCTCATATAAAAGTCGATTTTGTACCGTTATTGCAATAGACTATAGATACAATTAAGATACAATTATTAATGGTTACGGGCTACCGTCTTTGTCCGTGGGGCTTAAATGCTAGACTACTCGAAATAAAAAATATGAAAAATAATAATTAAACCCTAAGTACATATAGGTAGGCTTATTTTATATTTTTAATGATAGGTAGGTACCTACCTAGTTCCTACTTTAACTACGTGCCAATAATTAGACTAGTTAATGCCAATATTAGGACATTGTATGCCAATAATATGATTTTCTGTAGTCTTTCGGATTTAAGTGTTAAACATTATTTAATACTATTCAATCACATAAAAATGAATATAGAAACAAAGATTAAAGTATTTTCTTTGATTCTGTCCTATGTTTTGTCTATTAACTTTTGCAAATGAGATTTTATGATAATTTAATTTCAGACTGACACGAAGTACACATACTCTTAAAGTGCCAATTATTGGGTGGTTTACCCTATATCGTGAAATATTAAAACTACTACAACAAAAATGTTTACTACCACAAACATATTTGAAAAAAGAATGCTCAAATGACTTACATGCACGACCCAGGTGACATTCTCCCATTGACATCCCATTAAATTTATACTAGCATTTTTAGGCATTATAACATATTTCGATGCACAGGCTAATTCTCTTATAAATGCTGGGTCTGCATATATAAACATTTTCGATTCACCAATCAGTTTCTGAGCAACTTCACCTTGCACTTTCCAATAAATTTCATATGGTTCGTGTTTAAACGAATCTCGATCCATTACATTTAATCCTTTATAGTACTTGTAGTGGCATACCAGATACGTTTCCAGACGCTTTAATAAATCTTTTTGGATACCATAAGTGTGATAATAGTTCTTTAAATTAACAACAAAGTATTGATAATCTGTGGCATCTCGGTATCTTAAATATAAGCAGGCTAGAAATTTAGCTTTACAGTATGCAAAGACAATATACGCTACAGCTCCAACTGCAATGGCCAAGTGAGTGTCATTTACTGTCATTGGCAAATGTGTAGAAAATATAAACTGAAAGGTCCATGGTACAATTACTCCAACAATAGGCTTTAGATTTTTAGTTGGTTCAATCTTATTGCCAAAAAAATAAGTGAACGTTAAGGTTGGTAAATTGCGGGTAAGCTCATGAACCACATAACTTATTATTACTACAAAACAAATATTTAGTAGTAAAATGCTACGACACACGGCCCCTATGGGACTTTTTTTAATATCCCATTTTATGTAATGCGACGAAAAAAGAACATAAACCTTCAACAATCTGTTAAATTTTACTACATTCCATTCCACACTATCGTCCATAAATTGCACATTGATAGCTTTCAAAATATCTTCTACCCAAACTGTTGATAATATATCCAATATAAAATTCAAACTCTTGCAACGTTCAAAGATAATAGTGCCAAATTTTGGTGTTTCATTTTCTTGTATCCTTACCGCTGTTGAGAGTGATACACATAAATCTGCGATGTAAACGCAATCAATCCACAACAAAATAAAATATATTATTGGTGAATGGCTTCTTGTAACAATATAATGTGGGAATATAAATAATGCAATGAATACGGTATGGATAACAACTTTCTTCCATATTGAACCAAAAGTAGAATACGGTGACAGAATCCAGGGGAACTGATAATTAACGAACATAGACTTCGTTTGAAGTTGCCCATCAGTGCATAATACTAACTGTCCTAGATATTTAGCACAATGGTAATTAGAGGATTCGGGTGGAAGCTCACAACTCGCATTGAGTTGGCTAAGTTCTAATTGAAGAGATTTTTTTTTCCAACTGCTAATAACATCAAAGATTTGCCACCACCGCGACTTGATCCAGCCCATATCCTCAGCTTCACTTCTATCTAAATCTTTTATTTTCTCTTTGCAAGCGATCAATTTTTTTGCATGATTAATTTTGTCTTTGTATAATTGCAGTATAGCTTTACGATCATCCGAAAATTTATAAAGGGCTCTTAGTAAATCTGCTTGTGTTAGATAAAATACTTCGCAATAAGTAAGGCAACGAGTAGCAACTTTTTTTTTAGGATGAGGTATCAAAAAGTTTACGTCACCGAATATTGTGCCACTTGTGACAGAAAGAATTGGAGATGTTCCATCATCAGCAGAAATCAATTGAACCACGCCCGATTTCACGTAGTATAAATTACTCAAGGTTTGAGATCCTGCATGAAATCTTTCACCGGGCAACTTATAATTTATATGGACACATTCAAATAGAAATCTTTGGAAAGCACAAGACCTTCTCCTTAGTGTAGGACTATGATGAAATAGCGGCCAAAATAAATCTTGTTTAATGGCAATTCTTAAGTACCTCGGCATTTCTTCAATTATATCGGGCATATGAACAATACCATTGCGTCTTCGCCACATGGTCGTATAATATGTTTCAACATGTTGATAAGCTTTATGTGAAGTATTTCTCCTCTTAGTTTCCTCTATTATTTTTTTAACTGATGGGTATTTAGAACAAACATTTTTCAATCTTAACACAGATTCACTGAAAGCTTTGGGCAAAACAAAAAGAGTTAGCAATATATAACCAGCTATCATGAACAGACAATTCAACAGGAACTCTAAGATTGTGGAAGGTAAGATGTGATCTATAACTCTTCTTAATGCGTGAGAATAAATAAAGGTGAGGGCGTACTCTAAAAATTCTGCATCTAAATGTCCAGCCACCTGAAAACATAATATTATTATAATACCAATCAGATTTTTATCCTAGCGATTCTCAACTGAATAAAATTAGAAGTTCCGGCACCGTGAAGTATGTCAGGCTATGGGAGAAAATAAGGGGCATCCCCAGATAAATTTAGCATATTGTCTGAATCTATGTTTTAAAACAACCATTTACTTAAAGGTAGCAAACTGTTTTTGTTTTTGTATTACATCCCACACACATATTAACAGTATTTAATAGTTCACTACTAAACATAGGCTTGTCCTTAGAAAATAATCATTGCCTACAATACCACGCTTAAGTATATTAGACCAGGGTAGAAACCTCTTAAAATAACAAAAAGTGAACATAAATTATAGTAGGATGAAACCCATTCTAAAAGGAGAAGAATAGTACAAAAAAGGAAAAATAAATTACGGGCGATCTGAGGTCGGGAAGGGGGAGAGGGGGGGGTTTTAAGGGAAAAAATGGCTTATCTCGATTTCCGGCAAAACTACAAGTCCTATGGAAAAAAGTTAAATGGCAAAGTTGTAGGTAATAAAAAGATCTATATCTTTTACATTTACACTTTTTTCACATAACCTCAAATTTATGTGAAAAATTCAAAAAACCAAGTTTTTGGTTTTTTATTTTTATCTTTTACAAATAAAATTATTTTTTAACGAAATTTTGTGGAAACTTAGCTTTTCATGTCCTGAATACACCGTAATTTATTTGATTTGAAATATCTATTTTTTCACCTCATTTTGACTGAATACCGAAAAAAAACCCTAACTTTCAATCGAAAATTCGTCCGTCAAAATATCAACGTTTTTGACAAAAATTGGGTGTTTTCTATTTGATGAAATGTCTACTTTCCGATGGTGTAAAAATATATATACATTACCATAGTAAATCTTCTCAGAAAATGCAAAAAATGAAAAAACTCAAATTCCATATTTTTTAATCGTTATTGAGATATTTATTAAAATTTACACTTTAATCACTCTAAAAACGTAAGATTGCATGTTACAATGATAAACAAAAATATTACAAATCGAAATATACTACTATAATTAACAAAATAATAAATAATAAAGTTAATATTTAATAAAACATCTACAATACTTTGAGAAAGTTGCAGAATCTTCTTTATATTATATGCATATGTGCCTGTTTATTATTATTTTAAGATGATTTAATACCTGAGTGACCTACGAAAACTTTTAGGCCATCAAAAGGTATAAAAATAGCTCATAGAAAATAGCTCAGCCTGCACGTGTAGTTTTATAAAAGATGTCGTACTCTGCTCTGTTTTACAGCTGCTACGAAATAGCAAGTATGTAGTAAGGCCCAGACCTGCCTTGCCCACTTCTCTAAGAAAAACCTTTTAATAGCCAAAAATTTATCATAGGTCACTCAGATATTAAATTATCTTAAAATAGTAATAAATAGGCACATAAGCATATACTTTAAAGAACATTCTGCAACTTTTATTTTGACGGACGAATTTTCGATTGAAAATTAGGGTTTTTTTTCGGTATTCAGTCAAAATGAGGTGAAAAAATAGATATTTCAAATCAAATAAATTACGGTGTATTTAGGACATGAAAAGCTAAGTTTCCACAAAATTTCGTTAAAAAATAATTTTATTTGTAAAAGATAAAAATAAAAAACCAAAAACTTGGTTTTTTGAACTTTTCACATAAATTTGAGGTTATGTGAAAAAAATGTAAATGTAAAAGATATAGATCTTTTTATTACCTACAACTTTGCCATTTAACATTTTTCCATAGGACTTGTAGTTTTGCCGGAAATCGAGATAAGCCATTTTTTTCCCTTAAAACCCACCCCTCTCCCCCTTCCCGACCTCAGATCGCCCGTAATTTATTTTTCCTTTAATTTTTGCAATATTCTCCTCCTTTTACAATGGGTTTCATCCTACTATAATTTATGTTCACTTTTTGTTATTTTAAGAGCTAAAAGCACTGGTCTATAATGCAACAAAAACTATATTTAAGCATTTTTATGTAAGAATTGAAAATAGTTGAAGGAAGCGTTTTAGTATAATTATAATTATCAATATATGAAAAAATAAAATAAAAATGTGTAACCTTATGCAATACGTAAGTCCGCCAATCGTGTTCTGGTAGAAATTGACCACAGTTTGAACATAGACCTTCATAAGTTAGTAGTATCCAAATATCACTTAGAGAGGATACAGTTATTAATGTTATTAAGCTAAATCCTAGAATTAACTTTGGATAAGAGTGCGTTGATGTTAGTTTATAATATTCCCATATTCTGTAAATACTGTAACAACCAAGTTAGCAGCAGTTAGCTAGATCAAATATCAAAATAGACAGGACAAGAAGCAGTAAGTGAGCAGTAGATTAAGGAACTTGTTTTAGTTAGATGCAGCACGTATTGTACAAAGTTCTTTGAAATAATTTTATTGACAAATTTAGTAAGTCGTAGGTACATCGTAAATGTTACTCACAAAAAATGTTAAGACTATCGTCATTCAAAAGCTCAACTGTGCAATGTGGTATAGTACGCGCCACAAGTCATGAAAGAAAATGGCGACGACTAACCGAAGAGAAAAGTGTACTATAAATACACGCGCACGATAAGTTGAGGCTTGACGTCTCAGTAATAAGTTGGTACAGATACAAAAAAATGTATACAAGTCTTACTTATTTGTATTATTCTATATTATAAATATAAATAATCTTATATTATTAGATGTACTAATTTATAGACTTATTATTATAATAATCGAGGAACAACATTCCTCGCAGGTCTCAACTGCGCGTGTAGTAAATGATATTCAATATAAATTCGCTGTGAATAGGATAATAAAAAAAAAGCGGCCAAGTGCGAGTCGGACTCGCCCATGAAGGGTTCCGTATCAGCAAGCAACATCATATATAAGTTCTTGTAGTTCGTTGTTTACTTAGATCGATGTTTTTATACTACTCTATTGATTGAATTAAAGGTAAATTGCGTTTTACGATTTACGACGTATTAAAAAAAACTACTTACTAAATCTCGTTCAAACTAATTTTCGTTGGTAGTTTGCATGGTAATGTACAACATATATTTTTTTTAGTTTTATCACTCTCTTATTTTAGAAGTTACAGAGGGGGGGGGGGGGACACACACATTTTTCCACTTTGGAAGTGTCTCTCGCGCAAACTATTAGGTTTAGAATAAAATTATATTAGAAACCTCAATATCATTTTTGAGTTTCAGTTCCAAGTATGGGGACCCCCAAAATGTATTGTTTTTATTCTATTTTTATGTAAACACCTTCCTGCGGTTCACAGAATACATCGACTGCCCAAATTTCAACAGTATAGCTCTTATAGTTTCGGAAAAAATTGGCTGTGACATACGGATGGACAGACAGACAGACAGACAGACTTGACGAATCTATAAGGGTTCCGTTTTTTACCATTTGGCTACGGAAAATTGTCGTTCTAAACAAATAACTTAAAATAAGTATTGTCCGATTAATGAAAGTACGTGACACTTGTGTTATCGCTGGTACCCAAGGCGAGCCCAGTGCGTGCGCGTCGCTCGTTGCATGGTTACTCGTCCCGCGTCTTACCCCTACCTCAACTGAGACCTATAAATCGTCGTCTGCGCACTTTTATGATTTGTGGCGCGTTCAATAGCTGTAACTCCATTGAAGTTTATGTGTTGCCTCATAATCAATAAATGTCAAAGAGAGGGATTTGTATATTTCCTACTTAGCAATACCAACTAAATGAACCTAAAGTTATATCTCCTACTGCGTCACTTAAATGATTCATTAAAGACTGTCGGCGTCGTGTTACAAAATTCTATTACAAATAATAGTATACCCCATTCAAATAAAGACGAGGAAAATACTTACATTACAAATTCAGTGTATGTTAATATGTTTGGATATAATTTAGTATATTCATTACAATCAGGATCTTGTGCTACAAGCCGGTAAAACGGAATTAGAGAGACTATGTCGAGCAAAAGAAGAAATGCTGACTTTGGCATGTATTCACGTCTCATAGCTTTATCGGTCACTTGCCTAAAATAGTACACCATATTTTATTTATTATTACTTGTTTTGTATTAATTACACCAGTTTTTCGAAATTCGATCAGAGTAGTGTGACACCAGTTTGATCAGCAATAGTAAAAATATCCCTAATATTTTTACTATTACTGATTTGCCTGACGTTTCGACCAGGTTGCACTGGCCGTGGTCACAGGCTCACAGACCAGTCAGCCTGTGACCACGGCCAGTGCAACCTGGTCGAAACGTCAGGCAAATCAGAGGTATGTAATACCCTTAATAAGTGATCGCGTCAATTCACGTAAAAATAATATTAATTATCGTATAACGCGAAAGTTTAAAAGTTAGAATATCCCTAATGTTGCTACTTTTTGCAAATACTTACTGCTAAAAATTAAAACTAATAAGAAGTAAAATATACAGTTCAAAAGTTCACCTGTGAATGATATGAAGAAGCGTATCAAGGCCGTAAATTGGATCGACTAAATACGAATATATAACAATAATTACATTTAGAATGACATATTGATTTCCATCCACTTTCCAACAGCGAACAAAGGGGTATACCGACTGAAAGGGACCCTATAAAAGATAAACAATAACATTATTAAAAACTTACCTATTCATTTGTTTATTTATTAATTATCTCAATAGGCTATTTGTGGGATAGCCACGCTAACATCGAAGTCAGTTAATTATAAGGGTGGAATATAATATTACAAAATATAGTAAAGTTCAGAAATCAAAACGATTATCTGGTATAGATAATAGTATCTATAGATATATACTACAGGTATACTTAGTATATCTTAGTCTTCAGTCAGACGTCATCCACGCCTGAACAATGTTCTTCCCGATGGAACGCAAGCCCGGGACTTCTTGCGTTCCTTGCGGTTTTTTGATTGATTTGATTGATTAAGCAATTACATTTTTGACTTGCCGGCGTATCGATTATTTTAGCTGGCAACACTGTTAAGTGTCTGAAGGTAAGACACTGACGCAACACCGGGCACTGGCGCGTGCGACCGGTGACCGCAGGGATGGAAATCATTGACACTTTAAAATAATAATAACGGGATTGAATGATTGATTTTAGTCGATTACTTTTTTGTCGTAAGTCATAGACAAGGATCACAGGTGACAATGATTTTATCCCATCCCTAGATTATTATTGATCGTTCGTTCTGTTATACCCCATCTCTATTCCTGATTATGCTTACTCAGCCCTTCGTCATCATCACTGACAGCCTACCTTATTTAGTACATCCCTATTCAAGTCAGTCTCTTCCTAGATTCGGTACAGATCGGTTGGCTCAATCCTAGATTTAATTCTATTTCAATATATTTTATTCTAGCCAAATTAAATTAGTTTTTTTTAAAAAGCAAGGTCAAAGAACCCGTATAACATTTTTGGTGGCAGCGGTGGGATACGAAAATCCCCTACCTATAAACCCGAATACGTCTTCGAAAACTGTCCTTCACCTATTCTCAGCCTAAAATCTCGTGAAAGTGCTATTCGCAGTGAAAATTAAGTGTTTGTGGTAAAAGTGCAATTTCTGAAAAGTTATTACTGTTCCAAAGGCCTGTAAGAGTTAAGTGAAGTTTTACTTATAAAATACTAAGATCTGTATTTTCAAGATCCAGTCAAGATCCAAGTCAAGATGTTCCTGCTTTTGATCCTGACTGTACCGTGAGTGACTTAAATACATTTCTACTTCAAACTATATCTGTGCAGTGAGTGAAACCACCGATTTTTCGTCGATTGAAAATTAAGACTTCCAGTTCCTGTTATCCAGTTATAGAAATTTCAACCTTTATACATCCACATTATTTAAATTTAAACTGTTAATCTTACAAGTTAGTTATTCTTTATCTGAGTTACGTTGTCACCTGCACTCTTATCAAATTGTTATTGTTAACACTTTCCCCGCGAAGCGATTACATACGCGGATCTCGCCGTACGCGGGCCAATTTTGGCATATTTCAAATGGTCATAAAATATAAACTATAATAGATATCAATTATTTGTATTTTTTATTATGATACTTCCTTATTATATTTTGTATATAAAAAATAATACAATGAAATACATCAATATTACTTTTATTTATTTATTTTTGAAAATTATACGTTTTTCATGAAAAAAAAAACTCTTACATCAGACAAGACGTGCTAAAATTATCTCTATTGATAAGTAGTATGGGTTTTACAGGGTGTAATCTCTTTTGGTATGATAAATTTTGAATTAAATATTGTTACATAACGGCACATTACAATCTGGGCAATAAAATACAGTCTCTTTACGTCCCCCTTTGCCGGTATCTTTTTTTATTTCATCTGCGAAAGCTTTGCAGACTGCTGCGTACTTGTTTTTTTTCCGAGGATGGTATCTTATCTATGAAATGTCGACCAGTCAGTCTCGCAAGACCACCTCTCGCATGTGGACCTCGAGACACCTGCGGCTCCTCATTCCAGTTTCCATCGATAGCAAGGTCCTCATCAGCTTGTCTTAGAAAATTTCATTATCAACTTTCATTGTCATCAATGTCTTCTACATCAATCTTCATCACATTGCAAGGCACCTGTCACCTAAAAACTCGCGGCATTTCGCGCCAAAACTCGACGTAACCTACCCACTCTTGTAAGTTTAGCTCCGCACTGGCCGCCGCGCGCTCCCGAAGGATCCTTGTAGTTTAATGAATTTACTTACACATTTGAATTTTGTTGCAATGTGTGTGAAATATTCACGTGAGTCTTATTTCGTTCGCCGATCTCGGATAGGACTCGTGATTTTTGAACAGTGAGTATGACTACTACTACTACTACTACATGTAGCATTAAAGAATTTGAGTCCTTTGACCAATTTATCGAATTTTTAAAACAACAATTCGGAGATCGCAAACATTACGCTTATCTCCTTTCGGAATTACAGGATAGCAAACAACTCCCTAATGAAACAGTCTGTCAATACGCCTTAAAAATAGAAAGTCTCCTATCTCAGCTAATGAACGAAATTAAGATATCCGTTAAAAAGAAAACGGAAGTAGTCGGTCGTGTCGCAGCCATGGAAGACCTTGCTCTCCACACTTTTGTGATCGGACTCCATCCGCGATTATCGCAAATGGTGCGGTGTCGTAACCCCGAATCTTTAAACGCAGTTATAAGTTTTGCTGTAACAGAGGAAAAAATAATATCCTCTGTATTCAACAAAAAGACAAATTTCAATCCAGAACATTCTAATCAGGTAGATAAGTTTAGAGGTCCACCTCGTCGCGATTCTCGACCACAACAACCCTTCCATAATAAGTCCCATACTAGGGAAACTGTCGTTATTGCAAACATGTCGGTCATACCATCGAAAACTGTCGAAAACGACAATACAATAACTCTCGATTCCAATCCCAACCTAATAGCTCTGTTCCATTTAGAACAACAAGTAATTTCCCAAACCCTTCTGGTCAAAGTCCTCCTCGCAGGACTTTCACAATAGAATACCCTGAAATTACTGAAACTGAAGAAGCTCAGAACCATAATTTAAACGAATAATGGGCTCACGGAGGTGTCTCGTGAGACCCAAATCACAACTTCTCACTGAACCTTACCATATCAACGGCACCCATGCTTCTAAATCCAAGGACCACACGGGTAACCAGCACCAAGCAAGCGTCCATCCTCCTAAATCCAAGGACTACACGGGTAACCAGCCCCAAGCAAGTGTCCATACTTCTAGTTCCAAGGACCACACGGGTAACCAGCCCCAAGCAAGTGTCCATTCCTCTAAATCCAAGGATCACACGGGTAACCAGCCCCAAACAAGTGTCCATTCTTCTAAATCCAAGGACCACACGGGTAACCAGCCCCAAGCAAGTGTCCATACTTCCAGTTCCAAGGACCACACGGGTAACCAGCCCCAAACAAGTGTCCATCCTTCTAAATCCAGGGACCACACCGGTAACCAGCCCCAAACAAGTGCCCATTCTTCCAAATCCGAGGGTCACACGGGTAGCCAGCCCCAAGCAAGAGCCCCGAATCATCCAACTACTAATGAAATTCAAGATAAGAACTTCTGTAAGTCAAATAAAGTGTATGAAATATCCTTTAAAAATAACATATCGTTACCTCATGTCTCTATTCAAACATCCATTTCTAATAAACCACTTATCTTACTTGTAGACACAGGATGTCTACTTCAGAAGACTTCTATTCAATCATACTCAGACTTGAAACTTGTCAACAACATAATCAAACTCAAAGGCATAGATAGTCGCGAAGAAGCCGTTCCTACCATTGGTAGTTTTAACATGAACCTAATATTCAACAAAGAATCAATATCCTATCAATTTCACGTAGTAGAATCAATGGATTTTCCTTATGATGGTATCATAGGAAATGATTTACTTACCCATTATCAATGCTCTGTTGACTACAATCGCCAAATTCTTAACCTAGGAGTAAATAGAATAAAATTAAATTTAACTCACCCGATCTATCAAATACCACCCCGTTCTGAAATCATTGTAGAATGTTCAGTCACTAACCCTCAACTAAAAGAAGGACTTATTCTTGACCAACACTTAAGTGATACCCTACTTATAGCAAACTGTTTGACTAAAGTTTAAGAGAATAATCAAATAAATCTTACAGTCTTAAATACCTCTGAAAGTCCTATTTCTCTAAATTCAAATCTTCAACTCACCTTACATCCAATTGACTATGAAACCTGTCAAGTACATTATACCAATAAAACATGTATTAGTAGAACTAATGAAGTCCTTAACCTTCTCCGAGTTTCACACCTAAATTCTGAAGAAAATGAAGCTCTTACAAACCTTTGCATGTAATACTCCGACACTTTTCATTTACCACGCGACAAACTTACTCATACTTCAACAATAACACACAAAATCAGAACTACCTCCGAAATACCAATCCCTACAAAATCCTATAGGTTCCCTGAAGTTCACAAAAAAGAGGTTCAAAAACAAATAAAAACAATAACCAGTAACTGTGAATTAACGGCATTGAACTTGGGTATAACGTGAATGTGACAATATTGAGCTTCTATAGTGTAATTTAAAAGAGAATTGATAGGTTGAGATTCATATATCTATAAACCGAGCAAATTAATAGAAAACCACATAATTATGAATAGTTTCATAGGAAATATCACCTTCCGTCGGCGGCGAACGTCATCCGAGCCATCAAAAGAGGACAACAATTTATCATTAGCAGAACATGACAGTAACATACATAATAATACAAGTTTACCGGACATTTCTGATGACGAGGACGATGAAAAAATAATCGAACTACAATCTCAAATTAAAAAGCTTACTACAGAGCTTAATAGTGCACTATCCGAAATAAAAACTCTCTCCCAAGAAGTGCTTCACCTTAAAGAATCAAATAAGGAGTTGTCCAGAGTAAATAAAATGCATAATGATGTTGATTATAGTCCCAAAAACTCCAAAAAACGAACACCTAAGAAAAAAACTACAATAACTGATAACTTAAGTGAACCAACACAAACAAAATTTCAAACTGCCGAATCTGAGCTCAATCGTATAAATAATACGAAGCATGAAAAACGTGATGATATATCTAAGCATAAAAACAGCACCATAAAACATAAGTTATGTATACTAAGTACTAATAAGAGAAACAACTTACTCACAATAGCTGAAGACACATTTCAAAACAATTACAATATATGTCATTATCTAAAAACAGGCAGCAGTACAAAAGAATTATTATGCGGTATAAAGACAAAAATACATAATTTCAACTTACATGACTTCTGTATTATCTTTCTCGGGGAAGAAGACTTTCGAACGACAAACAATTATTACGAAATTATTGTCCATCTAAGAGAAGTCTTACTCGATTTGCAGAACACAAATGTCATAATCTGTTTGCCAACATACAAATATGGAGACCATACACTATTCAACGCTAGAGTAGAAACTTTTAACAACCTATTATATCTGGATATTATGACCCACGGAAATGCATTCCTATTAGACAGCAACTTAAATCTGAAATGTGACTTCAGTATGTTTAACAGATATTCTAGAGCAATCAACAACGTTGGCTTGCGGATAATATTTAAAGATGTGCAAAATTTAGTCATAGACATTGTACAAAACATTACTACTCACACTGAACGAAATGAAAGAGCTGATACTGACTTAAATACCAAATCCCCAAATGAACATCTTTTTCGCGACTAGACATTTATGTATTATGCATCAAAATATTGCAGGGCTACTCTCGAAATCTGACTGTCTTACAGTAAGCCTGCATGAGTTTCTAGACAAAAACGTGCACGTGGATATATTATGTATCACAGAACACTTCATGGCAGAAGGGTATGAAAAATACCTTAACATACCCAACTATTGCTTAGCCGCAAGCTTCAGTCGAAAAGAAAGTAAGCGAGGAGGGTCATGTATACTTGTAAAAAACGGACAACAATACAGAAACTTGAAAAAAATTACTAAAATGTCTAAAACAGGTGTTTTTGAATGTTGTGCTATTGAATTAGTTAAATTTAAGATTGTTGTAGTATGTATTTATAGAGTGCCAAATGTAAACAATTTTACTCTATGTATCGAAATATTAGAAACGCTATTACGAAGCTTAATGAAAAAGTGTTATAAAAATATAATCTTAGCTGGTGACTTTAACATAGATATATTAAAAAAAACTAAGCAATCAATGGAATTTGAAAGTCTAGTTTTAAGTTTTAATTTAAGATTAGCAGTTCAACAGCCTACTCGACTTAAGAGTGGAACATGCATAGACAACTTTGCGCATAATTTCAGCAAATCTTGTAAAGTCACAGTATTAGAACTCGCGTTGTCTGACCATACTGCCCAGCTCCTCAAATGCCCAATAAATAAAGCAGATGATATTGAACGCTGGCGCAAAATAAGACGAGCTTATACAACAGAGAATATAATTAAATTTAAAAATTACGTTAGTAGCTTATCTTTTTCAGAGACTTACGAAGCTTCTGACCCTAACTTAGCCTATAACACGTTTTTAGATATATTTTCTTTACTGTATGTACAATGTTTTCCACAAGTTCATATTAACGTTAATGTACAAAACAAACAAAAATGGGTATCTCGTGGAATTAAAATGTGCAGCAAAAACAAGCGAAAATTATTATGGCAATATAGAAGGAAACCTACTCTACAGAATAGAAATATTTTTACAACTTATTCTAAATTATATAGAAAAATTATAAATCTAACACAAAGAGCCCAAAATGGTTATAAAATAAAGACATCTAGGAATAAGTCAAAAACTACTTGGCAAATAATAAACCGTACAAAATTGAATAAGCCAATGAACCATATTAAACTTAAAATAAAGAAAGAAATAATAACAGACCCTAAAATTGTGGCTAACTCTTTCAATTCCTACTTTGTTGATAAGATTAACCCTGTTTTAACTTCCGGAGATAAAGTTACAAAGCACATAATTAGTAGAAAAGAATCTATGTTTATGGTACCTAGTCTGCCTCAGGATATATTAAGAATAATAATGTCACTAAAGAATACAAATAGTATAGGGTACGATGGAATCTGCACTAAAGTAATTAAAGCAGTAGCCCCTGAAATATGTAGTCCATTAAGTCATATAATTAATCTCAGCATTAATGAAGGCGTATTTCCAGATGCACTTAAAATAGCAATTGTAAAACCACTTTTCAAAAAACTGGACCGGAATTCAATGGAATGCTATAGACCAATTTCCTTAATTCCAGTTTTTTCTAAAATTGTTGAAAAATTCATTTATAAACAACTTAATGCATATATGGAAAAAAAATTGATTCTTTGTGATGAACAAAAGGGATTTAGGCAAAACAAAACCATTAACATGGCTATTTATGAATTTTTGCATGTGGTTATGACCAACGTGGATAAAAATACGCCTGTTTGTGCCGTATTTTGTGACATGACGCAGGCGTTTGATTATGTCAAACATGATATACTATTAAAGAAACTTGATAAATACGGTGTCAGAGGAAATGTTTGGAACCTTTTTCAGTCGTATCTCGAAGGTAGGAAACAGATAACACAGGTAAATAGCGTTAATAATACATCAAAAATAGAAGAAGTATTCTCATCAGACGAACGTACAATTTTTTACGGTGTCCCACAAGGAAGTGTACTAGGACCTCTTCTATTTACAATATACATAAACGACTTACCTAGATCAAATGAACATCAAATGACACTATTTGCAGACGATAGTACAGTTGTTATACCTTGTAAAAACAAGGAAACGTACCAAAATGACATTACCAACACTCTCAGTAAAATTATTGCATGGTTAAATAATAATAATTTAAAAATTAACATTACTAAAACATTAATTATGCATTTCAGTCAACGACCACTGACATTTGATATGAAAATTGCCCATAATAATAATAATATTGACGCAGTCAACTCTACTAAGTTTCTAGGATTAATTATTGATAGAAATTTAAATTGGAAACCTCATTTAGATTCTTTAAATCAAAGAATGTGTAATAGCTCTTATGCTTTATATAGTATATCGCGAGTGCTTAATACAGACGCACTTCTTACCGCGTACTATGGACTAGTGGAGCCCATTCTTAGATACGGAATAATCTTTTGGGGTAATTCAACGAATAAAGAAACTATATTCAAAGCCCAAAAAAGATGCATCAGGAGTATGTTCAATCTACAACCAACAGACAGCTGCCTGCCGTATTTTAAAAAATACAACATACTAACTCTACACTCTCTTTACATTTTTGAAATCGTAACGTTCGTTAAGTCTAATCCTAATTTGTTTCCCCGTATGGCAGACGTAGTACCTAGGAACAGGCGCAATAATGCGAAGCTCTGCTTACATAGCGCGAGAACTGCACTTATGCGCAAAAGTGTCTTTTGCATGGCTCCGGTAATTTATAATAAATTACCTCATAGTTGGCACGATCTAACTATGGTTGACTTTAAGAAAAGAGTTAAGTTGTTTTTGGTCAAAAAAGCGTATTATAACGTCACAGATTTTTTACAAGAGTGTAATATTAAATAGTTTTTTTTTTTGTAATTATTATTATTTTCTTCGCTTCTTTTTATTATTGTATTCTATTTTTTGTCATCTATGCATAGTTTATACTCTTAATTTTTTTAATATTTGGATATTTAATATTATTTTTTTTAGCAATATTTGCACGCCAATTTATGTGGCAAACATGTAAGAACCTTTTCAAATACCTTTGTAACATCCTACATGCCTTGAACTGTATGTACACACATGTTTATGCAAATAAATATTATCTTATCTTATCTTATCTTATCGAAAATTAAACGACATAACTATTGGTGAAGTATATCCCATACCACAGATTACAGAAATACTCGATCAACTAGGTAAAAGCAAATATTTTTCTACATTGCATGCATTTAGCCTCTGGATTCCACCAAATCTTAGTCGAACATGCAGAGAAAACAGCTTTCTCAGTTCCCCAAGGTCACTTTCAGTTCAATCGCATGCCATTTGGATTAAAAAATGCCCCTTCCACTTTTCAAAAGCTCATGAACACTTGTCTTTCCGGCCTTCAAGGTTCCCGTCGCTTTGTCTATCTCGATGACATCGTCATCTATAGTTTTGACTTACAAAGCCATATCGAAAACATTACATCTGTTTTCCAGAGACTTCGTGACTTCAACTTAAAATTACAGCCCGACAAATGCGAATTTTTACGCAAAGAAGTAGGTTACCTCGGACACATCATAAGCAGTGACGGCGTCAAGCCAAACCCCGAAAAGTTAAAAGTTATAACAAATTTTCCAGTTCCAAAGAGCCCCACTGACGTGAAATCCTTCCTTGGACTAGTGTCTTACTACAGACGTTTCATCCCTGACTTTTCCAAAACTGCTAAACCTCTGAAAAAACTCCTCAAAAAAGACACTACGTTTAACTGGACAAATGAACAACTGGCATTTGAAATTTTACAAAATAAACTTGTTACTGCTCCAATCCTAGCCTATCCAGATTTTACCAAACCTTTCCTTCTTACCTGTGATGCTTCCAATTATGCTATTTCGGCCATTCTCTCTCAAGGTCCAATAGGAAAGGATCTCCCTATCGCTTACGCATCTCGGACTTTAAATAAAGCTGAATGCAACTATACCATCACCGAAAAAGAATGTCTTGCCATTATCTTTAGTACTAAAACCTTCCGACCTTACCTTTATGGTCACAAATTCACCATAGTTACAGACCACGAACCCCTTCAATGGCTCTTCAACTGTAAAGACCCTGGATCACGATTAGTACGTTGGAGACTAAAACTAGAAGAGTTTGAATACGATATTGTTCATAAAAAGGGTAAAATTAATTCAAACGCCGATGCGTTATCTCGATTCCCAGTAAATCCCGTTAATATCGACCCAGATCTCTCTAATCCATCCTCGTTAGATCTTAACGAAGATCCTCTCCTAGAATTACCCCCACATATACCTTTTGCCTTTGAAAACGATGAAATCATTCCACTGAACCAAGGTCCTAATTCCAACCCTGTACCTGATCCAATCTAGATAATATTTTAAATCCTAACACTGATTCAGATCCTGCAACAAACAATACAGATACGCCTGGATTATTAGACCTAGGTCCTTTAGAATTAAGTCCTCACAGCGATGACCTCTGCCTCGATTTTGATAACCTAAACATTTCCTCTCCAGCGACATCTGAAACCTTAACAAATCCAAATCTCCACAATGGTGACTATTCGACGTTTACAAAATCCATGAACAGTAAAGACTTTACTTCTAATACAGTTATAAAAGAACATAGCAAACATGTACTAAAATCTTCGTGTAAAATAATTATCATCCCGACATCACTAGACCTAGACGAATCTAATCGTTACACTGACGAAATCTTGTCCAACTTGCCAAATCGAGAAGAAATTATTAATGCTGATAAAGAGCTATACTCAACTCTGAAAGTTAATTATGAAAATAAAGACATCTACTTGTTATTCACTAAAGTTCACCATTTCGACATTTCACCTTATCCATCTATCTATGACAGTCTCAAAAAATTGGGAGACACCATCCTACAGTCAGAACAAAATATAACAGACATTGCTATTTCCGATTTTGAAAATCCATTTGACCAACACTCTTATACCAAATTATATAACATTCTACTTTATATATTCCACAACACTAAAATCTGTGTTCATGTTTATTTAAATAAAATTATTTATCCTGCTTTAAGCGAAAGACCCAAAATTATTTGCGAAAATCATGATATCCCAATAGCAGGACATTTAGGATCATCCCGTATGTACAATAGAATTAAGGTTAACAGTTCTACTGGAAAGGAATGAGAGGAGATATAGAAGACTATGTAAAAAAATGTAAACTTTGCCAAGAAAACAAGGCCCTTAGAAAACTTAATAGAGCTCCAATGGAGATCACTACCACTTCAACAGCCCCCTTTCAGAGAGTTTCACTTGACATTGTCGGACCACTCCTAGAAGCTGGTACCGCTAAATTAAAATATATCATGACCCTACAGGATGACCTAACAAAGTATTCGTAGCCTATCCCATACGCAGTACTACAGCCGAAGAAACAGCAGACTGCCTAATCCATTTCATATCCCTCTTTGGTATTCCGAAATGCATTCTCACCGATCAAGGTACTAATTTCACTGCCGATCTCTTCCAAACTACTTGTAAATTTCTGAAAATCAAACAGTTATGGTCCTCACCTTATCATCCTCAAACACAAGGCGCCCTGGAACGTAGCCATTCCACTCTCAAGGAATACTTGGAATCCTTTATTAATGAAACCCAAGATAACTGGCCTACCTATGTCTATACCGCTATCCTTACTTATAACACTACAACTAATTCAACAACTAAATTTAGTCCCTACGAATTGGTCTTCGGCGATAAACCATTTATTCCTACATCCGTATTTGAAAATAATCCTAGCACGACCTACTCTTACTACCTCCGCATGCTTCAACGTTTGATAAGTTTGAATATTCTCAACGTTCAAATAAGTTTGAATATTCTCACCAAAAAGCTTTTGAAAATATCCTAAGATCCAAAGAAACTTCCAAAACTTACTACGATTCTCGTGCTAAACAACCTCCTGTTTACAAAGTTGGCGACTATGTTTACCTTAAAAACCACTTACGGTTAAGAAAAGCTCTCTCTCCCATCTGGAAAGGTCCATATAAAATACTTCAAGTCCACAACAATAACACTGTAACTTTATTAATTAATCGTCGTCATGTTACACATCATTTTGATCAAATCAAACCAGCTGAAACAGTTTAAAACTTCCAATCCTAACATCACATCTTTTTCGACTATCGTTATGATATCATTCTATTATTATATCTATCTTCTACAATTTCCAGGATCTCCGTATTCGCACACCATGATCCAACAGACTATGTGCAACCGATAAATTCAAGTTCTGGAATATATTTTGACCACCTCGGAAAACTTAAAATAACTAATGGACAACTTGACGTTATAATACCTATTGACATTTCCCATATTGACCCATTGTTAGAAACCATTAACTCCGCGATAGGCACAATCCGTTTCATTTGTAAAGATTCCGAAGCTTTAGATCACGAACAATGTAATAATATTCTAGATCCTTTATCAGCCCGTTATAGGGACTTAACACAACTATATTCTTCAATTTCTCATCTTATCGACAACCCATCCAAACGTGGTGCATGGTTTGGAGGTGTCGGCACCTTAATGAAAACAATATTTGGTTCTTTAGATGAAGACGATGCTATATGTTATGATGATGCTATATCCACCGTACAAACTAATCAAGTAAATTTAGCTTCCTTAATGAAAGAAAACATTTTAGTTACTAAGTCTGCTATCTCCGAATATAATACGACAATTTATAAACTCAAATTCAATGAAGATAGTTTAAACGATGCCATTTCAAGGCTTTCTAAACAATTGACCAACACGTCAATTCTTTCTAATATTTTAGATGTAAGAACAAACATAAATTTTGTACTTAATAAATTAGAGGCTTTAATTCTCACTTTATCTTTCCAATTAGAAGATGTCATAAATACTATTCTTTTCAGTAATGTAAATATACTACATCTGGCGATATTAACGCCAAAACAACTATTACAAGAACTTAACGATAATATTAGACACTTACCCACTGAATCCGAATTAGCTGTAAGTCTAAATATAAGGTCTATTCATGAAATACTGCATGTATCTAGTTTAGTAAGTTACTATATCAATAAGAAAATTGTTTTAGTTCTCAAGATTCCACTTGTATTACCAGTAGAATTTAACCTGTATAAAAACATTGCTTTGCCTGTACCACATAATTCACATAAATTAGATTCTTTCAGTCTCATTCTACCAAGCTCAAAATATATAGCTATAACTAAAGATAAAACTCAGTATTGTTCATTTAACACCTTAGATAAATGTAAAGAAATTATTCCCCATAACTATATTTGTAACATTATAAATATATATTCTTCCAATATACCCAATTGTGAAAACACAGTAATAAGCCAAGTAGTTACACAAATACCCAACCAATGTAAAACAGAAACACTATTTGGTAAATTTAATATTTGGAAATCGATAACCAATAATCGTTGGATCTATGTACAAAGCAATAAAAATAAATTGACAATAGACTGTAAAAATTCAGATGTACAAGAAATCATTATATCCGGTATTGGTATTTTAACTCTTCCTACTAATTGTATCGCTAATTGTGGAAATTCTAGACTTTTCCCTAATAACTTAGACTTTACTATAAGTTCACCAGTAATAAACATTTTCCGACTTCAATATTATAAATGACTCTTGTTGTAGTATTAATAAAATAAATAATACCTATCATAATCCTATCCTACCTTACAACTTCAAAGATATCGATCTTGAAAATATAAATCGAAACTTTGTTACTAAATCTAACTCTGAAATACATAATTTAAATAAGATCATAGATCAGCCGCATTATGTTAAATACCAAACTCACTATTTTATATTTACAAATGTAATGACATTAATTGTAATTTGTTTTATATTGTATAAATTATTTGTTAAGTTATATCCTAAGTTTAAATCCAAGTTTGTAACTCAGCCAGAAGCGACCTCTAACGAACTCAGTGAACACATTTCAAATTTAGACTCTCACATTCAATCCCCTCGTCTAAGAGATTCCGTTTAACCTTTTCCACCCCATTTTCCATTTTCATTTCCTGAACTTCGATATTTACTACCCTCGAACTTCAGGCTTCTGCGGGGGGTTGTTATACCCCATCTCTATTCCTGATTATGCTTACTCAGCCCTTCGTCATCATCACTGACAGCCTACCTTATTTAGTACATCCCTATTCAAGTCAGTCTCTTCCTAGATTCGTTACAGATCGGTTGGCTCAATCCTATATTTAATTCTATTTCAATATATTTTATTATAGCCAAATTAAATTAGTTTTTTTTAAAAAGCAAGGTCAAAGAACCCGTATAACAGTTCGTTCGTTCGTGAGTTCCTTTAAAAATGGAACGTCGTCGTTGACGAGCAGAGTTGTCGCGGATCGTCTCGTGTGAGCACCACGTGTTCGGTGGAGTGTCTTATTTAAAATAATTAATCATGGGCTGCTATTCAATGTCCTAACTGTATTTCATGATCGAGTACTACAATAAAGTGAATGTACGAGAACATTCTCCTCACCCGCTAAACTCACGTCTACCCTCAATTAGAAATATGAGGCCTACTAACGTTCTCAGTGGATTCAAGATTTAACAGACTCAAATAAATGTTAAACACCACTTTAACTGGGAAATTGAAAATTCTATACTCACTTACGTAAATATCAAAATGAGTACTCACAAAAAAAGTCTTCGTAATTACACAAATAAGAACTAGCTTTTGAAACACAGGATGAAACGGTAAAAAAATTAAATTGCTCCATTGTATGCCAGTGTTTTCATCAACTGATTCAACATTTATATTATCATCTACACCTGGCGCATCATATCTGATTCTAGTGTCTTCAGATTTCACTTTATTGACTAATTGAGAATTAGTAGGCATTATATTATAACACAGCAAACGGTAAGTTCATGCAAAGAATATTCTTTTTAGTGTGAATTTTGTGTTTAACATTAGAGTATTGATTTGTAACTCATTTCATTAAATGTGTTTTGTCAGATTTCTGACAACAATTCTTGTATTTTTTTTAAAAGAGAAACTGGCCGTCTATAACTATTGTCAAATACATAATGTAGTATTTATGCACCTTCTATTAGTTCAATCATAGAAACGAGTATACAGGTTTTCAGCGACTCATTTTATCAAAAAATCATCAATTAAAAAGGATCATCAAAATTTAAATTTTGATGATCCAAAACAATATTTCTATAACCTTTTGACTCGTTCCTGTTAGGTAATTTAGTTCGGACGAGCACCAAAGAAAACGCAGCATATCATGACAGCCATTTTAATAGAGAGAGACCCACATAGATTAGTAACCACAGACAACATACTAAATAGGGATGTTACACAATAATCTACACACCCCCTCAACTTAGACATTTTATACAAAATTCTTAAATTGTTTAACTCAAAACTTATTACAATATACCATAGGTTTTCAACTTACAACTAAAGTTTGTGGTACAAGTTAAATTTACTTTTAATTACATATGTATAAATATTATTTAATGTACTTATATAAACATAGCACAAAAGAAATAAAATGTTACAAATTTTACTTCAATTCACTTATAATATAATTTTAAATATAATTTAGAAACCCGAGGATTTTGATGAAATTGTCGCAAAAGCAAAATACGTCATAGTGTAATGTCTTTCCGATAGATATTTAGAAATTGTGAAAAAATGTAAAACTGCAATGGAAATGCTCACGCAGAATATACATTCGAACGGAAGACTGTATTTAATAAACTTCATCTCTAAAGAAGACTTATTTCCTTGAAATGTGAAAATGGCAAGAAGCTTCAAGACTATTTTTTGAAATTTGATGGTCTTCAATTCGTTTAGTACAACGAATTGGAGGCTGCTGGGAGTCAGATAGAAAATATGGACAAAATTTGTTACTTACTATCATCTATGCCAGTATAGTATGATAATGTCATCACCAGCATTGAAACTATGAGCTCAGAAAAGACATTATGATTTTGTGAAAGCAAGGCTGCTGGATGTAGAAATTAAAGGAAAAATCAGTTCCGAAAAATCGGAGTCGACATTCATCACCTGCTACAGCTGTGGAAAACCAGGTCATAAATAATTTGAGTGAAAAAGTGAAGAAAGAGCAGTACAATGGCAAGGCAAGAGAGGCAGTGTGAGGTGTCACTAGAGGACAACATCGTGGAAGAGGACAGACTCGAGGCCGTGGACGAGGTTATGGTCGTGGACAAGTACGGGAACTTGGGAGAATCTGTCGCACAGATGAGGTAAACCCATTTTCATTTATAGCCCGCGAGAATGTATTTTCTATTGATTTATGTACTGAGGACATTAAATATATTGTTGATTCAGGTGCATCACAAAATTTAATAATGGAAACTTATGAAAAGATTATGTCAAATATTTAAAATTTAGAATCGGAAACTAAAATTTATGTAGCGAACGGACAGTATTTAACGTCATATAAAAAGGGTAACTTAAAATCCTCTCAGGATTGCATACTGATGGTAGTGATTGGTATGGTAAGAGTAGTAAAATGGCTAAGAAAACAATCATCACTGTATGTGCAGACATTTTACAGAACGAAATAAAGGAAACTCGTTACGAAACAAAAACTTATCTACAACCGGACCAATTCGCTGATAACGTTGTATCAGAAATACCTCCACTATTAACTTGCTTCATACATAAATTATTATTAAATGATGAAAATATCGTGTCAGATGAATGTCCTGTTATCCCAAAAATAGACACTATTTATTGCCTATAGTATTATTTCAGCACTTCGTCCTAAATCCTTCATATCGTTTCTTCAACTAGCTGTTTGAATATACATTTATCGCAAAACAGGATCGATGTCAGTTATCAATCTACTAAGCAAACTGGGTGTTTGCACATCTTAACATAATATTCAGCTTCATAAAGCTTCATCAATAATTTAACCTCAGAAGACTATAATTACTGATGCTTTCATTCAATATGTCTTTGATAATACTGACCGTAATATAAGCACCTTAGATGGTCAGGAGACTTTCATTGTTTAGGAGGCATAGAAGTGTACATACCAACAAGTAGTGTTTGATATGAAGGAACTCCAATCAAATGTAAAAAAATCTGCAGCTCAATTAGCATCTACAACAGATATCACCGATGAGATTTACGATGAGAGAGGGCCTTCTGGATTAAAAAAAGTCTTGTGGCACTCGGGGACTGCCGCGGTAAAGCTATTTATTTATTTTTTATTGAAGCAGTTTTATTTTTCTTTAATATTAATTCAAGTTTACAAAATAATATATACTCTCTTTTATTGCCAAACAATATAATCATCCTTTTAACTGAAAGACAATGACAACTAAACAGAGAACATAATAGTAATCTAAAGTCGGGTACTCATTAGCGAACTGTAACTGTAACCGGACAGTTACAGTAACGTGGTTCTAGTGTGTACGCGTGTTGTAGTCTTCGTGTCAATCGAATTGAATATGTCCATCGAACGCCCTAACCCACCGTACTCATTCAGTCGGCTGTAACTGTTACCGAACAGATACAGTCTGCGTACGCGATGTCCACATTACTGTGAACGTAACGACAAGCCGGCTCTGACGCAATGTTCGTTTGGCGATTTCGGACGATATATCTTTCGCGTGTGCAGCATATAAACTTATAGACGCTTTAATCGATTATTATAAAAGGCCACGAAGATGGTGGACTCATCGAATATACTCGTACAGGGAAAGAAGTAATCTACTTTTTCTTTGTTTTTTTGAAGCAATCTTTGTCTTTTGGATTCCATAGCACACTGTTTTCTTTGCAGGCGTCTATCAGCAAAAGACATTTATCCTCTGTCCACTCACTCATCTCGAGAAAAATACTTATAGGTTCGTAGTGTGCAACGAACTTCTTTGGACGTCCATAAACGTACTGCAAGCTTCCTTTGATTCGCGCCAAAAACCGACATCCATCGGCTCGGTGCGAGCCGCTCGCGCACTGCTCGCGGCAGGCTCGCGTACCACGTACACACTGTGATTTGTGGTTACAGTAACGTCCAACGGTTACGTTACATAATGAATACCTGTTTATCGTCGGCTCGCTGCGAACTGCAACTCGAACCGCTCGCGGCAAGTTCGTGAACCACGTACATACTATAATTTCTGGTTACATAAGATGCAGCAGTTACGGTTACAGTTCGCTAATGAGTACCCGGCGTAAGCTATCTAATATGGAATAAAAAACGAAATAAAAAAAGAAGAAGAATCTAGAATGACTGTGTTATCAAGGCAACTGATAACGGCCGGTGGTGGCAGCACGCATGCGCTAATCTGCCTATAGAGCACGGAGCCGCCACATCCTTGTCGCACTGCAGCTACAATCGTATTTTCTTTCCTTTTTTAGGGTGTTAGGTTTTTCGTTACGAAATTTATTGATTCATTCGCCGCACTCGAAGCCCGCTATAAAAGCTATACAATAGCTTAAAAACATCCTAGTAAACTATGTTTAGGCATTTCACCTCTTATATCACCGTCGTATATAACATTTCTATCAGGCATATTAAATGCCTACCGTACCTACCTGATGCCTACCTAATCAGATTCTATCAGATGGAATAAAAAATATATAAAATTAAAATATCAACTGTCCGTGTGGTGAAGGATTAAGAATAAAAAGTGTCACCAACCCTATTCATTTCATGGGTGTCGTAAGAGGTGACTAAAGGAACAAAATAAGCAGCTAACATCACTGCCAAGAGAAGGAAAACTTGAAACAAACCCTTTACCAACCCGTCTGGCCAGCGTGGTATAGTAGGCCAAAACCTCCTTTCAAAGGAGAGGCCTATATCCAGCAGTGGACTGTTAAAGGCTGTTGATGATGATGATGATAATGAAAATATCATAAAATAAAATTGAAATGATTTTTTTTGTCAAGTGCAAAAACTATGAGAGATACGCGAAAATACGTTGAAACTTTTTTGTAGGCGATTTAATTTCATACAATTTTGTAGAAGGATCTTTTTTTTATTTTTCCAGCCAATCGCGAGATATAGACGAAAAAGTTGTTTTTGCACGAACGAAGACTTCGTTGGTATAAAAGTTTGACGGATAATTGTGTAAGAAGACTTTCGTACAAATCAAATCAAATCAAATCAAACCATTTTATTTCAAATAAACCATACAACGGCACTTTTGAAACGTCAAGTAGTCAGTCAGTAGTCAGTCGTGAAGCTAATCGTGTGTTCCAATTCGTAGATCCTATGGAGAAGAACAGACAAGAAACTCCATGGACACTCTTTTCCAACATTGTTTTTACAATTTTTGGTTACATTGTTTAAGGCATTTTATTTAATGTGAGGACAATGTAACGATGCTGATAGTTACACATGTAGTGTCCAAAAAACAATTAAACAATAAATAGAAGTTGTGAGATGACCAGCCCCGACTGGCGGCGCCCGTATCACGAGCATGACCCATGCACCAGCCATCGTCCAGTTCAACCATATCGTAGGGAGCCGAACGACCCGCTACACACGCCACCGCCAGCAGGACTTTTGAGCGAGCATGACATACTCACAGTCAACAAACTTATGCTACCAGTGACGACAAAGTGCTCACATGTACAATTCAAAATGTTCACAGTTATACAATAATAAAAACCATTTATTTATTATGCTACTCTCTAAGAATGCGATAAATATTTGGATCATGTCAATAAAAAGTAGTTTATTATGCAATAATGATATTACAAAAAAAAATTATAATATAATGTCAAACAACAAGATACAATTAAAGTAACAATAATCCATGTCAGAAATATGGATATCCAATGTCAAAAAAAAAAATTTTAATATAAGAATGTCAATTATTATGATAAAATTAACATATATGTCAGAAATACAAACTAACTTCTAAATAATTTGAGAATTAATCATGTGGCTGTGCAGCAGGACCAGCATTAAGCCAAGCATTCTTGTCGGCAATGTACCTAATCCTCTAATTTGTAATATGCTTGCTTACATAGTGTGCGTTTTATAACATTTTTAAAACGTTTCTCTGTTAAATCTAGTATGTTTTGAGGTATTTTATTATAAAATTTAATACAGTACCCCATAAAAGATGTATGCACTTTTGAAAGTTTAAAACGTGGTTGAATTAATTTATCTTTATTCCTAGTATTATACCCATGTCTATCACATCTTTGATTGAAGAGATGTAAATTTTTTCGAACATACATTATGTTTTCATAGATGTACTGACAAGGAACTGTCATGATATTGATCTCCTTAAAAAGGCCCCTAACAGAATCGCGACTGCGGAGACTATATATAGCTCTAATGGCTCTTTTTTGCAGAATAAAAATTGACTCTATTTCTGCCGCACGTCCCCAAAGCAAGATACCGTATGACATGATGCTATGAAAGTAACTAAAATAAACTAATCGTGCGGTTTCCACATCCGTTAGTTGCCGAACTTTTCTAACAGCATATGCCGCTGAGCTAAGCCGCCCAGCAAGTGATTTTACATGCTGACCCCATTGTAATTTTGCGTCTAGCGTGATTCTCAAGAAAACAGTTTGGTCTACCAGTTCTAGCTTCTCTTTGTTAACTAAAATGTCACAATTACTGCTTTTAACATTTGGCTAAGAAAATCTAATGCATTTGGTTTTCTTTCCATTTAGCAATAAGTTATTAGCAGTGAACCAATTAACGAAGAATTACATATTAGAATACATGGGAGTTTATGTGTTAAACTTCGGTTATAATAATTATTTAATCATATCCCGAAATAATTTATATTACGCTTTACGTGTATTACGCTTTTTCTCATTTTGCCTTGTAACTAATTTACGTTGTAAGATATTAAATAGCGGCCTATTTTATTGTCTTTACTTATAATTACTCAAGTAAAAATGAGAAGATACTAATAATGCCTTTGATCTAGAATCAAAAGTTATTAAGTTCACTATATGTATATTGTATGTATATATTACGAATTCATCTTTGGAAAGATGTTTGGAAGATGTATTTAGACACATTGTATGTAAACATGACATCATACATACGTTCTGTTGTCACCATATTTAGATTTAACACGGAACAACACAACGGAACAAGGTACGTGTCGCGGCACACAAATTAGATGGTTACTATGGTACTTAAGATATATACGTAAGATATATACGCTGAGAAAATATTTCTTAATTGTTATGGAAATTCGCTGAAACAAGATTTCATTAAAACTGTGTTTTAAATTAACAGTAGCTATTGGTATTCGTACAAATAATATGTCCGCAACCAATGAGCCCTAATCAGACAAAAAATAGTAAAGGTGAGTAAATCTGTACTATAATTATAAAGCTAAGAGCTTATTTGTTTGTTTGGTTATGGGCTCTACTATGGCTATGCTGAATAAAATATATATACGGGAATATATACGGGAAAATGCTAAATTTAAATCAGTAGCAGTACTGCTCAGATCATATATTTCTTTGAGTAAACCGAACTGAAATGTATTTCGAACGAATTTACATTAATGTGACCTATCGAACACCTTGTACTGGCAAAAGCCAAGAAAAAGGTATAGTAGTGTTGCTAAAAATGTTAAATCATAATAAACGTGCTGTAATAATAACTTTCTATTTAACTTGGAAAAAAGTACCATAATCATTTTAAACCGCTCAAATGCGAGCATTCTTATTTCGATCAAAGCCTTAATTTCTTATTTTGGAAGCCACCTTCTTGATGTAATTACCAGTCTAATGAGGAACTATCTGTTCAATAAAATGGTTTAAGATATCCCTAATTGCTTTAAACTGCGAAACATTATATTTAAAAGGACATTATGCACTCTAGTATGTATTTGATGACCAGTCTTAGATGTTTCCATTTATAAAAAAACATACATATAATTTAACCTACATTTGTGTCACGTACCAGTAATACTTCCATAATTGCAAGTAAAAAATAAAGATTTGTGCTTCATGGGTACATTTGTTGTGAGAATATAAATGTATAATTTTAGAGATGCTCAGTCTTCACCCTCGAGACGCAGCGGTAAGTAATTCTTTGTGTTACAGCTCACTTCTAATGTACCGTTGTTGGATATACAGATGATTTATTAATGTAAAGCTATGGTGTTAATTGTAGTTTATGATCTGTATAAACTTACTTTTAAAGTAAATTTAAATAGAAATGTCGTTAATTTATTGTATTGCCAATTCTTTGAATGCTTATGTTTACAAGATCATAATCATTTTATGTAACAAAGAACACATTAATTTTAAAGATTTCATAAACAATTGTTTGAACGTTTTAGTGCTGAGATGTACTTAAATATTGTGTTTGAACATTATATTTGTAGCGTAGTTTTCTTACGGTACAATATCCTATATAATTTCATGTGAATAGAAAAAGCGGCCAAGTGCGAGTCGGAATCGCCCATGAAGGGTTCCGTATCAGCAAGTAACATCATATAAAAGTTCTTGTAGTTCATTGTATTTTTGATCGATGTTTTAATAATAGTGTATTAATTGAATGAAAGGTAAATTGCAGTATACGATTTATGACGTATTAAAAAAAAACTACTTTCTAGATTTTGTTCAAACCAATTTTCGTTGGTAGTTTGCATGGTAATGTACAACATATATTTTTTTTAGTTTTATCACTCTCATTTTAGAAGTTACAGGGGGGGACACACATTTTTCCACTTTGGAAGTCTCTCGAGGAAACTATTCAGTTTAGAAAAAAATGATATTGGAAACCTCAACATCATTTTTGAACACCTATCCATAGATAACCCCACCCCACACGTATGGGTTTGATGAAAAATATTTTTTTGAGTTTCAGTTCCATGTATGGGGACCCCCAAAATTTATTGTTTTTTTTCTATTTTTATGTGAAAATCTTAATGCGGTTCACAGATTACACATCTACTTACCAAGTTTCAAAAGTATAGCTCTTATGGTTTCGGAAAAAAGTAGCTGTGACATACGGACGGACAGACAGACAGACAGACAGACATGACGAATCTATAAGGGTTCCGTTCTTTGCCATTTGGCAGTGGCAGTCGGTATTTTATTAGGTGTCGTGTTAAAATCCTTTATCCTCTCAGCCGAGAGACGTAGAAGCCACTGCTGGACATAAACCTCTCCCAAGGTTCTCCACAACTAGTCTTGTAGCAGTCTTAATAAATAAACATCCTTCTAAGCAATTATGCGCAAGTATCTTACATTAACTTACAAACTGTAGTAGCATTCTCTTATTTATTACACAATAGTCTCTTAGATAATAATTAGCATGATTAATGTCTTTTTCAGTACTTACTTATAGAAAGAAAAGACGGTAGAACATATGAAGTCAGGTAAATATCAGCGACCATAGAAACCTTCAACTCAAATGTCGCAGGAGACGCATTTTTAAATAGGACGACGCTTTTTAGGTTTCCGTAGCCAAATGGCAAAAAAACGGAACCCTAGATTCGTCATGTCTGTCTGTCTGTCTGTCCGTCCGTATGTCACAGCCACTTTTTTCTTATAAGCTGACACTTTCCTTATACCATTTGTGCACGACAGTAAGTTATTGTATTTTTGTTTATTATTTATTATATATTATTTTATTTTAGTTATAAAAAGTAAATAAATAACATAAATATATAAATAGAAATCACTTTAGAGGAGGAGGGAGCTTACTTTAGATCTTGTAGTATAATGTCTTACGACATCTTGTTATGGGGACGGGCTGCAGATATTGAGTCTATATTTATTCTGCAAAAAAGAGCCATCAGAGCCATATATAATCTTGGTAGGCGCGATTCTCTAAGGGAACTGTTTAAGAATATTGGCATCATGACGGTACATAGTCAATACATCTACGAAAACATAATGTACGTCAGGAAAAATTTTTTATTTATTTATTTATTTATTTATATCTTTCTTACAATATCCTTACAGACTAATCCAATGCGATATTGTAGTTACATTTTTCTAAAACTAATTACATCTATTGGTAACAAATTTTGCGAAGTGCTATATTTGTGAATTCACTCAGAGTACAATAAAATATATCCACCTCGTCAGCTATGAGGTTGAGTGTGCGCAGAGCGCGCGTCAGAGGCGCCTCGCGCAATAAGTTAGTGCGAGCGCGCGGCACGGCCAGAAGGCGCGGCCGCCGCCGGCGTCCCGCGTAGCCATCTGGAACGCACAGACCCACCCTCTCCAACACATCTGCATTATGTATCCCACCCCTTACTACCCTGAAAATATATGTTACGAGTGTGAGTTCTCTCCTGACCCTCAGTTCATTATATCCTACCATTCCTAAGATAAACAGGGTGGGATACATTAATGGATAAAAAGGATACACACCATAATGCTTCATGTAAATAAATCTGATAAATTTATTTTGTACGCGCTCCAACATGACACTATATTTAGTTTCATGTGGAGCCCAGATAACTGCGTTACATTCTAATTGACTCCTAACTAGTGCATTGTATAAAGCTAAAATAGCGTTTATATTTGAGAAGTCTTTAGCTGTACGAAGTACCAATCCCAAATTTCTGTAAGCTTTTCTACAAATCTTGTGTATGTGATCACGAAACGTCAGCTCAGTGGTAAAATGTACTCCCAAGTCTCTCACTTCCACTACCCGGGTCATCGCAGTCCCGTCCATCGTGTACTTGTAGTGGATAGGCGTGCGCCCACGTGTGAATGAGATGGTCACACACTTCGACACATTGAACTGCAACTTATTTTGCTTGCTCCAGGTTACTACTCTGTCTATGTCCCCCTGTAGTTTTTCACAGTCTGCCGTGCTTCCAACAGTAAGGGATAATTTTAGGTCATCCGCGAATAACAAACACTTGGCGTCCTCTATTACACCAGGCAGATCGTTGACCATCAAAATAAACTCTAAAGGGCCCAAGTTACTTCCCTGACTTACGCCTGATCTAGTAAAATATGGTCGCGTTTGGTGTCCCGCATACTCCACATATTGCTGTCTATCCCCCATATAGCTTGCGAAGAAGTTAAGCAAATGCGGAGTGAACCCGACGCCAGCTAACTTCATCAGCAACACGTCATTATCGACCAGATCGAATGCTTTTTTAAAATCAAAGTATGCCGCGTCGGTCTGCCGCCCACTGTCCACTGCTGGTACTACTTCCATCATGTGGCACAAGAGATTACTTGTGGTACTTCTTGCAGTTCGAAATCCGTGTTGCGCGTCTGAAAGTTGTGAGCGCACTTGTTCATATATATTTTTATGTACAGCGGATTCAAGTACCTTTGCGGGTGTTGACAGTACAGCAACCGGTCTATACTCCTCTACTTTAGTACCCGAACCTCCCTTCGGTACCGGTATAACCCGGGTCGTCTTCCACCTCTCTGGGAACACTGCAGATTCAAGGCTAATGTTGAAAATATGCAACAGCGGCTCCGCTAGGACCCTACGGCAATCCCTAAAAATGTAAGGAGGGAGACCATCAGGCCCCGAAGATTTTTTCGGCTTAAGTCGCCGAAGGGCACCCATTACGTCATCTAATTGTAGCCTGTCGAGATGAATCCGCGCCGCTCCGTTTTCTCTTCCTGCCTCCGCCATTGCACTACTCACATCTAATCTGGGCTTCTCCTTGCTATAGACAGAGCAGAAATACTCAGCAAAATTATCAGCCGCTTGTGCGCCCGACAATGCCAGTCCATCTTTTATAATTGTTGCTCTAGTCCTACTACCTGTTTTGGATTTTATATAATTCCAAAAAGATTTTGGGTCGCTAGTCATGTGATTCTGTACACGCTGTCGATACTGTTCCTGTGCGGTTTTTAGTTTTTTTTTTGACATCAGTTCTACACTGAGCAAACGCTTCGTAATCCACTCTTGAGCCAGTAGCCTTATACTGTTTGTGAAGATTGGCTTTTCGTCTTATGTCGCGAATTATCTCACTCGTATACCACTCAGGATAAATGTATCTAGAGCGTATACAACTTCGCTTTTTTTTGGGTACACAGCTATCTATAATTGTAAATAAAGTATCATAAAAATAATTTAAACTCGTTTCTAAATCAAAGCAATAATATAACGGAGTCCAGTCAATTGATGCTATCTTTGAATACAGTAATATAAAATCTGTTTTGTTAAAGTTCCAGTTGTTGTGTTTGTTTACGTTAGATATAAATGAGTCATCACTCGCCCCTACGTCTGTGCCCCGCCGCTCAGGCGAGCTGACACACACCTGTAATGGTGGGTGATATGCATCCACTGCAATTAGTGGCTCTTCAGCCGCGCGAACGCACACACACTCCCCCTCCACGTAGGTCGTCAACACGAGATCTAGACACCTATTATTGCAATTTACTATTTTATTACTCTGAGTGAATCCGCAATAAGTTACAAAAAAATCGTAATAAGAAGTTATACTCGTCTTACAGGAATACAAATTAAAATCTCCCAACACAATAACTTCTTTATACTTATTACAATATTGTTCTATAATTTTGAACAATAGCAAGAATTCGTTTTCACTACTATTCGGCGGTATATAAACTACACAAATTAAAAATAAAAACTTATTTCCTAAATAAACAGTAGCACTTACTATTTCGAACACATGATCGTCAATGTTTACATCACAAGGTACGGGCATTCTTCGCAACTCGAGACGCGGTGTGGCCACTAAACAAGCGCCGCCTTGTTTACGTCCGTCCGCTCTGTCACATCGTAATATTGTGTAACCTGGTGGAATGATTTCGGCGTCGTTAATGGATTCATTTAGGCCCGTTTCTGTTATGGCGATCAAATCTGAGTTAGACGATGACACCGCCACATAAAAATTATCTAATTTAGTTCGTAATCCTCTGACATTTTGATAATAAATCTCAAGCGAAGCCTTACTCTTGTTTTTTATTTGGTGGTCTACGAAACCAAACCCATTCACAAAATTCCACGTTAACTGGCCAAGTGTCCGGTTGACATAATTCACTGTATTTACTTTCTGGCACGCCTATAACAAAGGAAGCATAGTCCCTTTCTGTTCTATGCTTAAGTTTTTCTACTTTAACGGATATTTGCATTCCACATACATTCTTCACATATTTTTCAATTTCTTCTTCTTTAGTTTCCTTCTGCAAACGCCAAACATGTAAAAATTTTTTCTTTTCTATGCCCTTAATTTCATTTACTATCATATTTCCCCCTCTCTTCACTTCAGTGTTAGAATATTTTTTCACTTTTCTATTTACTACTGTCCAGTTCTCCTCTTTATCAGTCTTTTCCTTCTCTTTTTCATTTACCTTATCTAATAGACTCTTATTGACTTCATTCTCTCTACGCTCCTTTAAGTCTGTGACTGCCTTTGTCGATTTCGTGGCCCCACACTTTATTGAGTCACTTTTATTTACTACCCGCTCCTTATTTTTTTTCACCACATCAACAAATAATGTTTTCGATGGCGATTTTGTGGTCTTTGACTCATTACTATCCCGTGATATATTTTTTTCAGTGTTACTATTCAATGGCAGTTCATTTTTCTTTAGTAACATTTGTATTTGTTCTTCCAATACATCTACTTTATTGGCCTTTTCTTGAACTACCTCCATTATTTTTCTTAAATTTTTCAATTCAGTTTCTGTTTCTATAAATCTATTTTGTAATATTTCATATTGGCTAATTTGTTCATCCATTCGAGCCATCATTATCAAACGAAACTCGCGTACCTCCTCCAGTAGCTTTGTCTCGCCCTCCACAATCGACTCGTCCGGGTTGCGGCGACTACGGCGCTCAGTGTTTACGTAGCATTCGCTCGCGCCGGGTGTGAATGTTTTATTCAAAATTATGTTTCCTCTCACCGGTGTATCTGCGTTGCCTCTCTTGGGAATAGTGCGCACACATTCTGGACACACCCAACTTTCCTTATACTCCCTAGTGAACGCTTCAAATTTCTCCGTTGTCAGCGCCAGACACTTCAAGTGGTATAGTTGTTTGCAACTTTCTTGACAACACTCCATGTAGGAAATATCGTAGATAACGGCTTCGCAGCCGTTGCATTTCGTCGCCATTCAGTAACTTTGCAAATAAATAAATTAATTATCTGTAACTGTAAATTACGTCCGTTCGCTTCCGCGGGTGGGTGGTAAGTTCTTAAAATCTTCATCTTTTTGGCAAAAGAGGTGACAAACATAATTACAGTACTAGAAATAGGGACCAACTAGTTCAGCCAGGCTTTAGACTCGCTAAAGTAGACTCTTCTTTTATGGGGTACTGTTTGAGATGCTATAATAAAATTCCACAAAGTATTCTTGAACTGAATGAGACAAAATTTAAAACATGCATTAAACGCACACTATGTAAGCAAGCATATTACAAGTTGAGCGATTATATCGCTGATAAAAATGCTTGGCTCAATGCTGGTCCTGCTTCACAAGGACAGGGGCGCATAAATTGATAGCATTAAATGGTATTGTTGGAGCTGCTGAAGATTGTACAACTTTCTTTGCATTGTATAGATTCAATCTCTTTAGTATTATATAATCTCATGGCCCATATTGTGTGAGTACTATGTACTAGGAAGTTATTCAAGCTATCATTCACTGAAAACCTACGTCTTTTCTTGACTTGAATCTGCCCTGGCGGTTGAGAGTATGTCATGCTCACTCAAATGTCACGCTGATGGTGGCGCGTGTGTCGGATCATTTAATTCCCTTCAAAATGGTTGAGTTGAATGGTGCGGATCCATGCGTCATGTTCGTGAACGGGCGCTGTCAGTTGTGACTGGTCATCTCTTAGTTGCCACGGCTTATTTGAATTAATTATTTTAATTTTCAATTGTATTTTTGTTGTACTATGGACACTTTTAACGTGCACGTCTTGCTACATCGTTCTCACATAATGTACCATCTCAACATGAATGATGTAACCAAGATTTTGTAAAAAACATTTTGATTTAAAAGAGTGTCCATGGAGTTTCTTGCCCGTTCTTCTCCATAGAGATCTACGCTAGGGAATGGACAACTACAGTACTTTCACAGTTTTTATGTCTTGTGACTGGGACTGTAGCTACATTTTTGTTTCGACAATTCAAAAGTGCCTGTAACTGGCCTACTTGAAATAAATGCTTTGACTTGTAAGATCTTCATCATTATCAACAGCCTTTAACAGTCCACTGCTGGACATAGGCCTCTCCTTTAAAAGCAGGTTTTGGCTTACTATACCACGCTGGCCAGACGGGTTGGTAAAGGGTTTGTTTCAAGTTTTCGTTCTCTTGGCAGTGATGTAAGCTGATTATTTTGTTCCTTTAGTCGCCTCTTACGACACTCATGGAATGAATAGGATTGGTGACACTTTGTATTCTTAATCCGTCACCACACGGACAGGCTCAGTATGCATAACTAAAAACAACATGTAAATCAGTTCTTGAAATATGATAAATCGATTAAACAAATAAAATAATCTATCATTTTAATATGATCAAAATAATTTGACTTCATGTAAGTATTGTTTCTGTAAATTTAATAAAATAAAAAGGAAATTAAAGAACAGTAACTCTGTGCATTCATTATTTTATTTTCGGAACACTGACTTAAAATGTAACTATGCACGTGTTAGTAAAATTTAAATTTGAAACGCGTGGTTAATAATGTTTAAACCCAGTGTTATGAGAAAATACATTTGAAAAATCACATAATACTTACTAAACCGACCTTCAAGTGACTGTGTTAGCAAGTTTTCTTTGTTCTGGGCTAAATATATATCATAATAGTGCACATTTTATTTTTTACAATACAGACTTAAAGCATATTATATCGATTAATTTTGATTTCACATCGAATCGGTGACGTGTGAGGGCATCACTAATTTCAAAATTTGTTGAACTGTCAAAAAGATAATAAAGGAATGGACAGAGTTTAATTAATAGGTACGTATTGGTGAAATCCGCAAAAAAATAATAAACAAATTTTAAAGAAATTTTTATCTTTTTTTTTAATTCAAACTTGGTAACGAAATTAGTATTTATGATTAATACACAGCATCATCAACAACTCATAACATCCCACTGCTGGGCTCGGGTATTCTCCCAGAAAAAGGTCAAGGCAATACGTATACGTCAATACGCATGCGTTATACGTTTTATTTAATATACATTGTGACTTAATTTATAGCTAATTAAATTCAGACTAGATCAAAGATTAGATCAGATTAAAATGATTTCAGACGCTGGTCAAATGCAAATATCATTATAAACATAATCAAAACAAACGAATGTTCAATTTAAATGTAGCTTTGAAAATATCACTAATTCAACGCATTCATACGTAAACCTAACGATAAATAAAAAGAATTCACAATTTTCATCTCACAGCTGAATTAATGTGTCTCGTACAACGTGAAAATTATTCAAGTTTCTCTTTGAAATGGTGTAAAACTCATAGCTAGCAATCAGTGTGGATTGAGATTCGATTCTAAAGGAAAATAAATTGGTGAGTCAGTCGGTTAGTCAGTCAGTGAGTCGGCTAAATTACAGAATTTCGACGGCGCGGTATGAGTGTGCGTTCGCAGAGCACTACTCGGTTATCCTATTAGCATTAATACGCAGTGACTTGAACTGTACGATTCTAAAAATTTTTGTGATATCGGAATAGAAATTATATGTAAATGTGAGTTTTTAAATATTCTGTTTTTTAGTTTTACTACCCTAAAAGTAATATATAAAGTAAAACTTAAAGTTATACTTATTTATATGTATGCACATAGGTTGATATGTTTCAATAGGTATCTAAAATGTTATGTACCTATGTATTTTGTATTTATATATGTAGGTATGCACATTTATGTATCTCTGATTATATTCATTAGCCAATCAGAATCCTAGATAAGTCATTGCACCGTCAACTACTGTCTCAAACAATTTGATCCACACAAAGGTTGCATGGAAGAATTTGATCCGCCCTTTGTACATTACCTGTATATTTGTCATTTCATGTACTTTCTTGTAATTGTGTAATAATGTGTACAAAATAGAGTTTTCTATCTATCAATCTATCTATTAGATTTATTCACAGAATAATAAAACAACTTCATTGAGTAAGACATAATATAATACTATATTTGAAAAACTAAATCGCACATTATCACCACAAGAAACTTACTTCTTGAAAGAAAGAAGTACTAAGTCTTGAAACCCCCTAAGACATGACTAGCTACTTACCTGAAATAGGAGTAAAACCAATTTACAATAACTTGTAAAACTACTTTATACAAATCAATTCAGTATCAGCTAATATGAAATGTTATATGGTCAAGTCAAGACGGGAACAGTGGCTTGGCGGGAACGATGGCTCACCTAAGCTATTTGCCAAACCGAAAGGGATAATAAAATTTATGTTTAACTGCTCACGCGTCGGAAGCATTTGCCAAGTGAACGTGTTGTTCGAACTAGTCAGTTGGCAGTGCATCAATCATCATCATCAACAGCCTATTAACAGTCCACTGTTAGACATAGGCCTCTCCTTAGAACGGAGGTTTTGGCCTACTATACCACGATGGCCAGACAGGTTGGTATAGGGTTGGTTTCAAGTTTTTCTTCTCTTTTCATTGATGTTGTCTTGCGTAGTTTATCCCTTAGTCGCCTTTTACGACACCCGCGGAATGAATAGGAGTGGTGACCCTCTGTATTCTTAATCCGTCACCACACGGATGAAAACATTATGCATCAATGCAGATGTTTTATGGCGTCTTTTAATGTGTGCAAAAGAAGCGTCGGAAGCATTTGCCAAGTGAACGTGTTGTTCGAACTAGTCAGTTGGCAGTGCATCAATCATCATCATCAACAGCCTATTAACAGTCCACTGTTAGACATAGGCCTCTCCTTAGAACGGAGGTTTTGGCCTACTATACCACGATGGCCAGACAGGTTGGTATAGGGTTGGTTTCAAGTTTTTCTTCTCTTTGCATTGATGTTGTCTTGCGTAGTTTATCCCTTAGTCGCCTTTTACGACACCCGCGGAATGAATAGGAGTGGTGACCCTCTGTATTCTTAATCCGTCACCACACGGATGAAAACATTATGCATCAATGCAGATGTTTTATGGCGTCTTTTAATGTGTGCAAAAGAAAAAAATAAGCTAAATTTTACGGGTTATTACTCAAAAAAAGGTCTCTGAATCACAAAGGTTAAGGCCTTAACTCTCATTCTCTCTCTAGAAATACAAGGTAGATTCTCTGTCAATGACTTCATGAACTTATAACTTAAAAAAAAATGGAGCCATCACACTGTTCCCGCCTAGACCCTAATCTGTATTTATTTTTTATATTATAGGGCGCAAACGAGCAGACGGATCACTTGAAGGTAGGTGATTACCGCCGCCCATGGACTCCCGAAATACCAGAAGAGTCACAAATACGTACTTAAACTTATTTCCTAAATATCTTTCCATCACTAATAACAATGATGAGATGAGATGAGATGATGAGATGAGTAAAAACATGTAGGGGTCCCTACATGTGTTCTCTTAAGATTCGCTTCAATATACACATACCAGGAACTACTTTTACACCTTCTTGTTTTAAAGCTTTAGTAGCTTTAATAAGGGACTTCTTGATCTCCGGGTAGCCTTCTAACAAATCTTCCCAGTTACTGAGCCTCAAGTATACAAGATCGACCACCTGTAATTAGTATAGGTATCACTGATTACGCAGATTCGTACAAGACCCTTTTACGCAAACGTTGTCACACACAAAAAATTAATGAGGTCATATTTAAGAAGCCTATTCACACGTCCTGAAAAGGCTTAGTTTTAATTGAATGTTGAATAAGTTCTTGAGTTAATCTTTTGGCGGCGCTTTACACCTTTGGCTCGAAGAGCACGCAAGTCGTCGGTTCCGGTTGTCACGCACATCTATTGCAAATTTTATTGGGAAGTCAGTGCCCTTCAATATACTGACAAATCGTTCGATTTTCGCATTCGCCATTAGAGTTGCGATGCCATCGCTCCGATGAAAAACTGATATTTAGGTGAAACCGACCCCAAATAATCTTAGGAACAATAAAAGCTAGAGATAATGCTGAAATACAGGTAGTAAAAGACATCAGCGTAGGGTAGTATATTGTTATTAGTAATATTTTAAAGTAACTTATTTTTTTCTGTATTACGATACAACTATCTTACCGTACGAGTGTAATAAGAGAACTGAAAAGCACTGGTCGAAAATAATCCCGGTATGCTACCAAAGTAGCCATTAGAATAAATTAAAGACACAAATGTTTCTTCACCTCTGTAAAAACAAATCTTCCATTACATTCTCATTTTCTGTAAAATATCTCAATATTATTACATTCAAAAGTTTTTCATTCAATGCTTCATTGAATGCTTAATAAAAGTATATACGGTACTGACTGAAATGCATTTTTTGAATTTATCGTCAGCCTATTTCTTCCGGGTAATCTCTGTAACGGCTAAACCGATTTTGACGGAACTTTCACTGGCAGAAAATGGATGACCTATGGAGTAACTTAGGCTAATTTTTTTAGACTATGTTCGCTCCCCGGTGTGACTCGCGATTTACAACAATAACACTACGGGATACTTTGTAGTAACTATTTAAGTTTCATTTCGATGAAAAGATACTTACTCGGCTGAAGTACACCATTTCTCAACCTCTCCTTCGTGTATAAAATATGTGACATTGAAGACGTCACCTTGTTTCACAATATATTTACCTAGAAAAGTCATAAGATCAATACACGATCATAATGTTGTCGGTCGCAACTCAATTTCCCCGGTTCAGTAGCTAGTGAAATGTCCCGACTTGGATATACAACTGTCATCGCAGCTATCGCTTCGCATAATTATACGTTTCGATTAAAGTTATTCTACAGCCGCACAAAACCTGTTACAAAGCTGTCGTTGTTTTTCATTGAGTTCTCAGAGCTTAAAGCACTGGAATTATTACCTGAGTACCCACTTAATATGGAGGAGGAGGGCTAAACACAAAATTTTTAACTTGCAGTTTTCCACGGACAGTGTCAGTCATATACACTATGTTACCCGGCCCCTTCAATCTTAGGTGCAGAGTGACATATCGTATGGTTTTAATCAGTCCGTTTCCGACATACCACTTCACCTCAAACTCTGTATGACAACGGCCTGTGGGATATCTTCCGCACGTTAAAAAAAGTCATTTAAACTATTTTCTTCCTAATTTTTTTTTTCGGGAATCCCCACGTATACCACCAGTTGGTGACTACGTCGGACTCGAACTGACCAAAATCGCACGCCATCTTGGGTACTATTAGCCCTGGAAGTCCCTAGAACTCATTTTTTCCCTTGTCAAAAGTTCGAAAGACAAACAAGTCCATAAAAATACTAACCCGGATATATAACAGTTCTCTCTAGCCTGGCGGCGAGTTGCCTTTTAAAGTAATCGGGCAAATCACGAAACGTGGATGGCCTGTTTAAATGATGAATATAGAGAGAGACGAAGAGGTCCTCTCGCAGACATTTCGGTCCTTGTAAAGCTAATTCTGGAAGCCAGTTTCCTACGTACAAACAATTTTAATATAAGTAATGTTTATTTCAAATGTACCTACGCTATCCTGCAATTTTTCTCAAACTTTCGTTTCTCATCTATTGGGTCCCCTTACCTATCCTGTTAACTAAAACTCACAGGTTGAAGATATTAGCTTTGAGTCATTGCATTTTTTCAAATGTAATAGTTTTAAGCTCAGTTGCCAATGAACGACATTTTGCTAATTCAAAGGTAAACTTACTTGCTGACTTTTGTCAAATATAGAATACTGAAATCTACTACAATATAGTAACTCCCCAATAACCACCATTCACAAATGAATTTACTTTCTGCATTCATGTTGAAAACAACATAATGAAACAACATTTCAACATTTCTTTGCACCTTTTTTTCATCAGGGTTAAAAATATTTTCAGATTTCCTTCTCCTTGAGGATATTGGAGCCAAGACTATGTGCTGAATATCTATTTACCTCTATATTTACTCCACAGTTGCTCCGCATATTTTCGTACGAATTTAATAAGGGACGCACATAATCCACTGTCTTTTAAGAAAGTAATCAAATTCATCACGTAGTAATCGAATTGGTAAAAGCTACGGAACTTGGTGTATACAGTACTAATAATAAAAGCCAATATCCATAAATCAAGGAGATAAAGTGCGTAGGTTACAAAAATCTTGTAGTACACCTGTTCTATAGTAAGGGCAATTACCTGCATAAAGAGATAATAGGAAGTTAGAAATACAAATATGTAGTGAATAAATAAATTCATTTAAGCTGGTCCTCATTTCTGGCATTCATGGTTTAAGTTATTAAGAAATGATAATAGTGAGTAGAAAATAGATAATAATGAACAGATCGGCTGTCTCACAACAAAATACAATGAAAAGAAATACACCTACGCTATCTAGGTACAAACATATAGGCATAGTATAAAATTACTTACGGCATCCATACTTGTTTGAGTAAGTATAATTATAATGAAAGTCATTGCAATGACATAATCGTTGAGCCAAAACACTGGAACCACTAAAGCTGGCAGCCATTTGTCTCCGGCCTGAATTATTTTTTTTGTAGGTCGAGCGCAACCTATAGATGAAACAAGAAGAATTACTGTAACCTTGCAAAAATAATACATAAAAAAAATCTTTATGCTTCCTTTCAAAAAGTTTAAAAACGTTTGTGAAGTTGAGCCAACCTCGTAATATTCTATGGACAAACAGATATAAAATATTCCTAGAAGCTTAGACATGACTCAACATTACGAGGCGTGCCTAAAACATAACTAGAACCTTATAGTACTTTATATTGCTTTTCAAAGTAATAACCACGTAGCATAATAAATTTTTCACTCAAACCAGTTATTATAACATTTATTCCACTCTAAAGCGGGGGTGTTCAAAATGGCTGACTTGAAAGCGTCGACTGCTTCCAGTGGTCAAAGTTTCTAGTCTACTAGAAACTTTGACCACGAAGACTTTTCTTCATATTAGGAAATGTAAAGAAATCGTTAAGGCTTTAGTCAAGACTGGAGAATGGTCGTGAATTTCTATTTTTTCCTGCTTCAAACACTCAACCGTTTGACGAGCGCTGTGTGAGCTTGCGTTGTCGTGGTGCAGGATGATGCGTCGCTTCGAATTAGATTTTCGAAGTTCGGCGATGACTTGTGGTAAACAAATATTTGTATACCACTTTGCGTTAACCGTTCTACGATCTTTAAAAAAAGTGCAATAGTCGCAACATGACCGATTTTTCCAACGAACGTGGCCACCATCTTCTTTGAAGTGCTTCGAGAACGAACAACTTTAGTCGGCTTTGGCTCGTCTTGCAAGACTAAGATTGTAGATTGTTGTTTGGAATCAGGATCATAAGCATATATCCAAGATTTGTCACCACTCATGATGTCGAAGACGTGATTTGACTCTCCTCGGTTAACCTTTGCGCTTTAAAAAAATCTTGTTTCATACTTTTTCAGCGTCGATTTTTGTTGTAGTTGGTTTTAGTTTTTACTTTATATTAATTAAAACGTTTTGGTTATATAGTATTTTTTTTTGTAATGTATACAAACCGACCATCATAAATTGTCTGAACAGACAAGCACGAGACAAGCATACCATAGAAATATTACAATTATCGTCATATAGCAAATGCTAATAATATGTAATATACAGGGTGAATTTTTGAGACGGGACAGTAAGAGTAGGTACCTTAACCGTTATAGTTACAGGAAAACGCTTTTATGAGACTATCCATTATTTTTTAAGATATTCTGAACTGCATTTACAGATTTTGGAAAAATTGTACAGCCAGCAAGAAAATTGGCATTTTAAACAAAAACTTTTTTGATGCCAATCGATCCTGTCTCTTATAAGGGTCAAAAGTCTCTACAGGTTTGAGGTTCGACTGAGGTTTGAGTACTAGAAATGTTAGAAATCGGAAAAAAAGTTTTCCCATACATTTGTACGGAAATAAATAATTTTAAAATGTATTTTAGACACACAAACATAACTTACATTTAGATGATCTACGAAATAAATTGGGCAAAAAGACCACCGTTTTAACGAATACATAAGTACACTCGTTTTTGTACTGAGCTAGTAGCAGCCGATAATATTCTTGGATAAGTATCATTTAAAATCCTTGTTAATGCATCTTTCAGGGACCCAACATGCGCTGGAAAACTGCCCTGCGAAGGAGACCGAGCGTCGAGTGCCGGTCGGACAGATCGGACGAAACTTGTCATCGTCAGCATTGATCGCGGCAATGCTGGCGAGTGGCGAGGGATGGGAAGCCGCGGTCTACTTCTGTGAGAATATTATGCTCCAGAAGGAGTCCGCAGTGCGGGAACGGGAAAGGGCCGATCCCAGGAGGCGGCGTAGGGCACGCGGTAGAGGTGCTTTCCGCACCGAGGTATGGTGCGGAAAGCATTCCCCGAGTAAAAAAAAAAAGGTTCAGTGACATGTCATTAGCCGTAGGTTCACGACTATTATCTTATGTTAATAGTCGCGAAGCTTAGTTGAGTGACGTGTGTTTATGAGATTAAAAAATTTGGTTGTTTTTCTTAAGTAATTGACAATTATTAATTTGTTACAAAAAACAACCAGGTCCTTGATTTTAATCAAACCTTACCTCCTTCTCTGTCATCAGGATGAGCCCACTCGCTGAAGTCAAGTGATAGATTAAGTTTCTCAAAATCCGGAACATCGAAAGGAAATTTGTATTCGGCTAAAAATAAAATTTAAAATCCATACTAGTTATATAATATCGAAAGTAACTCTGTCTGTATGTCTGCTGAAGTGTCGCAGTTAAACCGCCGCATCGATAACAATAAAGTTTGGCATAGATATACTTTGATTCCAAAGACATTGGCCACTTTTTATCACAATAATCGGAATTACATGGGCAGAGCCATAGGCGAAAGACAGTTGAAATGTAGTTTCTTTACGCAACAAATATAAGCGATTTGAAATATATTTGATAAATCAAGCAAGCGGATTTGTTAACTTAAAAATAATTTACAAATATATATTAGATTTCTAAATATCACACATTTCCTTCTTTTTTTTAAAAAAGAAAGTATAACTCCCGCATTGCGAATACAATTCCTGTGTCGCGAGTAATTTTACAAACATACAGTATACGGACACAAAGAACATCAAGACTCAGAACAACAATTAGTGAATCACACAAAGTGTTGTCCCACGTGGGATTTGAACCCGCTAAAGCCACTAGGCTAACCGTGACAGCAACAGGCTTAAATGGTCCAATGCTGGGCATCGGCTTATCCTTAGAAATAAATTGTGGCCCATACTAGGCTGGCCAGGCGGGTTGGGTATATGCCTATTTCCTATGTCACGAGAACTTCTTCTACTCGTATTTGTGATAAAGGGAATGGATGAGTTAACTTACCGGAACAAGCAACGTAAATCCATCCACATGAAAATATATGAAGTAGGAGTAATAAACCCGCGGTTTTTAGAGCTCTTGGGGCCAACTTAGTCTGAAAGACAACGTATATTTATGTTTTCGAACATTTTATGTTTATTTGAATACTGCCAGATTTTCATCAAAGTATATACAAACACGAAATTCAGTCCGTTATAAATTAAGTCTTTAGGACCTTCTAAAAGAAAGTGAAACTGACCGAGCTTCCCTTAGTTACTACTATTTACTGTTTAACAACGCCATCTATACTCTCAATTAGCTGTAGTGTTGGAGCACCTCCCATCAACCAACCAAGTGTTAATGAAAAATCGGCCAAGTGCGTGTCAGGCCACGCACAGGAAAGGGTTCCTCAGTCACCCATAATGGTACGTGGATTGGAAATCGTATCCAATGGATAATTGTTATGTTTACGTATTAATGTTAATTTTGTATGACATTTCTAAGTTAGCGCATTGTAAAAGTTAAGCCTCTATAACTCCTGAACCAACAAAGTTATCTGATCCATTATAGTTGTCCTTTAAAGTTCATTATATGGACCACTATCACGAATTTTCCCAGAATTTTTCAGGGGGGACGCCCTGTTTTTACAAAAAAGTGGTCTAGAAAGTGACATTTCTCGCAAACGGATACGTAAATCAAAAAATCGTCTCGAGAACCCTGTATTGTTTTTAAAAAACCTATCTAATGATACCCCACACGATGGGGTAGCCGCGAGAAAAAAAAATCATGCCCACTTTACGTGTAGGGGAGGCACCCCAAATAAAATTATTTTTATAGTTTTATTGTAGCGTTTTGTCGACGTAATTATAACGCGTATTCATGCAAAGTTTCATCTTTCTAGCACTTCTATAAGGGTCGAATCTATAAGGGTTCCGAGTTATGAACTTCGGAACCCTAAAAAGTGGTATAGATGTCTCAATCCCTGCTAAGAGTAATGCCCAAGAAAAAGGCAAGAAAACTCGAAAAACTCGCGATTTCCCAAGAAAAATATCGACACAATGAAGTTGTCATTATGGAGATCCGCAAATTGTTGTCACAAATCTTAGTGTTCATTGGGTCCATTTTATCTATTGGTTTGTTCCTAATACAGCTGGAGTCTTTTTTTGTACTCTATGTGAGATTTGAACCCACAATACTTGTCGCCATAGAAAGCGACATAGCGACCGCTCCAACCATCAGGCGTGCAGTCGAATCTTTCATGTTAATCTAAATAAGTTTTTCATCTTTCAGTGGTGAATAGTTTCAATTATCAGAAGCTTAATTACCTTAAATCCTTGGCAGAAATGATACTCGAAGTCAATAAACCATTTTAGTCTCAACAACTTCGCTAATTGAAATCGACGATCGTAGTTGATGATATTCAGTAAAGGAATCACAAGTGACAAGGTATCTACGTAAAATTCCCACTTTTTAAGAATGCCAAAACCGATAATACGCCTCACGCATTTATTGTTTTCAACGATGAGGTTCGCCTGGAAGCAATGGTTTTTGTTAATTGTAATTGGTTCTACATTTTTACGCCTCATTTTCTAATCGACAACATAATAATGTACACGTAAATAAAATTGAAGTCTGTTGGTAATTTAAAATTTCCAGCTATCACTAAATTCATTTGAAAGTACGAGTATTCAGTACACTTTTTAATCTTGTATATGGAATTTCGATAAGAGCTTTCATTTAAAGGGAGCAGTAATTATCTAGGTAAATAGCCCGATACAAACAGAATTAAAGTTGAGCAAGTACAAAAATTAAAATAATATTTGTGAATATATGAATTTGTGTTGTATTTTATAAAAAGTTTCAATACTTACCGAATAAAACTCACATACGACATTGGCTATGTGTAAAAAATCCAGAAGTGTTAGTACGACGTAAAACCCGTGGAGGCAGCCCTGGGGCAAGGCGGTCCACGGCAGTATCACCACAATGAAGGCTGTGATACAAGGGCCAACAAACCACGTCAAATATAACCACCATGCGTACCAGGTGCGATGGTGAGCCGTTATTGGATTAGGCATCCACTGTCAAACATATATTAGTATGATGAAATCAAATCCAAACATCCAAACATCCTATGTCTCACTTTGCAGCTTTTAAAACAATTGAACCGATTTCAATGGAATATTCACCGTTTGCCAAAACTTTGTTTAACTAGGTAGTGGTTAGAATAAGACGATATGTGTAATTTTAAGGTTGGTCTTCTGTATGAGGGTAGTAGTACCCCGGTCGCGACGGCTAATTCATGCTGAAATTTACGGGCTGTCTCCACGGACGAGAGAATTGCGGCGATATTATCGTGGTGTTTCTATTTACTCGGTGGTTCCGCAACAAGTTGCGACGATAAGCTGAAAAAACCATCGCTTGTTCGTATTTAGAAGTATGGACCTATTGCGATTCTATCACCCGTAAAGACAGTGAACATAAATTCATGCACAGATCTCCTACCAATAAGCTTTGGCTTATACACTGGATTACCATGGGATGCCACGGTAAGTAATAGTATAGTAAGCAGCCCACACAGGGATGGAAGGATACCATACCTGTATGGGCTGCTAGTATTTTTTTATTTAACGCCTGCCAAGGTGACCCAAGTTTGCCTTTTTGAAAGCATGATTAGCATCAAAAAATGGGGGCCACCACACTCAGTGTGAATGCAGGCAGTATGGCAGTATGGTTGTTTTGAATTGAAAAAAGAATTCTAAAGATTACGACAAACTTTAATTGTTAAACAATTATACAACAGTAATTTGTAATTAAATTCTAATAGTATGACCTATGCAATATTGTAAAGTCATTAATAATGATTATGATATCGAGCTGTTATGATATTACATTTTTAGGTACATGAGCAGAATGGAGTCTTAAACTAAATAAAATTCTTACTGGAAGGTGAATAGCTTTCTTCGATCGAAGAAGGTACTCTATACTGTCGTATGGATTTTCCACGAACCATGTCCTGGTCGCCAAGAAATCAGTTTTCGATTGAACATTCCTACTGATGGTCTTTCTCACCTTTAAACAAATCATATAAAACATAGCCCTGCATTACCAAATACGACTATGACACACGGATATCTCAAGGTATGAAGAAATCCAAACTAATGTTATAAATTTGAAATGAAAGTTACTTTGTCTGTATGTTTGTCACAAATATAAGATAAGATAAGATTGTTTATTCTATATTTCAAATTAGCCATGAACATATTTTGCTTCTTCTAAAATGACATAGACTACTTTTTACCGCGATAATCAATCATTTATTTGCCAGAATGTAGGTTTACAGAGTATGGTCTTAAAAGTTGTACAAGTCCCATTCACATCCCACCAGTAATAATTGGTGTGCAAATATTTAGTGTATTACACTTTAAATAAAATTAATAGTAATAAATTATTCAAGTCGCATCCAAATGTCAAAAATAAGATATGTCAAAAATACACGCGGGTGGAGTGGTCTAGTACTTGTAAAAGCTGGTACTTCATATCTAATTACTCGCATATAGAGGTTTAAAACAAATTTAGAACGCATAGTACCTCATCGGTTATAATTTCCTGAAAGTTTTTGATAGGCAGTTGAAGCACATCTGCATGGGTGTAAGCTTCAGCAGAAATTTTCACTGGTCGTAGTCTTGTACCAACTAGCTGACCAAATATATCTCCCTAAAACAATTCATATTCAGTTAGATTAGTTTCCCGTCTTATCAACTATTCCTCTCAAACTAAACTCCTATATATTTCCATATTTCTCAACCAAGTAATATGCTCCTCCTGTCTTATTATCTTTTTAAAAGATGTAAAAGTAATTTTACATGCATTATGAAGCTAAATAGTATCTTAATGTAGATAGTTCAGTTACCGAGGAAGACTTTAGGGTATAAATCATACGCTATGACTGAATACAAGGAGAGTACCCAAAATATTTTATCAAAAACGGGTAAAACATATTATATAAATATTTTTTTTTTATATATATATATTAGGTCTTTACCTATGAAATTGCCGCTTTGTATGCATTAAGTGACAGTACTTATTTTTTCAATTATTCGAAGTAATCACCCAAGCAATCGACGCATCTTTGCCAACGTATTGGCATTTTATTGATGCCCTTCTTGTAAAAATCAGCTGGACGGGAGGCAACAAACTCTTCAAAGGCATTTTGTACTGCCTCTAGGGAATTGAATTTTTTACCTTATTGCATACAAAACGGCAATTTCATAGGTAAAGACCTATTATTATATTATAAAAATAAATATTGTTCATTATATAATCATGTATTTAATACCTTAGTAAGTGTTATGATTTTCTTTCCATTCTTCTTTAAGACAACTCTGCCGCGGTGTACCACAAATAAGTCTGCAACTAAATCCATTTCTCTCATAATCTCATGTCCAGGTAGAAAATAGTTAATAGTGCTTATCCTTGCCAGTTTTTTTTGCATACTTTCTCCACCATTAAGTAATGTGTCCAATACAAAGTATGTCCTATATGTATAAATACAACACATATATAAAAAAACGCTTAACAATTTACGGTAATTACCTTTTAAGAATAAAAATAAAATCAGTTGAATAGTTTAGGCACTACGGTGGAACATACAAAGATATCTAAAGTGCCGAAAGTAACTTTTTTTGGTTTCGCCGTTGTAGAGACTGATTTCAGATGTTTTAGGCACAGAGAGAAGGAACGGATAGTATACTCATATACTCAAAAATTGTACTATGCACAACAATTACACTATAACTGTTTGTATACAGTAAGTAATACACTCGTATCGAGTAACAATGTTCTATAAGAGTATTTGATAACTAGTATGGATGCGGAATTATCATCTACCTACATAGTCAGTGATACCGTGATATGTTGACACTAATAAACCATATCTGCAGCTGTAAGTTTGACTTATTGCGCTGAGCCAACTGCGGATTTATTGAATAATAATACAATAGTAACAGAAATATAATGTTACAGTTGAAACTGGTACCTAAGTTCAATTAAGTACTTTTCTAAATTGCTTTCATAATCACCACTTCACGTACGTTTTAAAACAGCCGTAAGTCAAATCCTGTCCAAAAACCAATCCGATGCGCTTGTTCAACATTTTCTGAATATTTATACCTTTGGTCCTGTAAAAGAATTTATTCAAAAAATATAAGCAATCTGATTGAAATATGTGTCATTAGATAAATGTTATTTTTTTTAAAAAGGTTACTAACATCACAGAATAAACTTTAATTTTATTTTATCATTTCTCGTGCTTGAATAGTGTGCAAATACGTTTAAAGAGCAACCTATGATGTTTAAGTAATAGTTATCCTTGTGTTACTATCGTTCAAAATGTCTATAAATAGATTACCTCATCCAGCAGTATCGAAAATGTGCTATGGCTTTATCAATCATATCTTGTTCAACGCGTTCATTTCTTAAAAATGTATCCAAGCTATCCACTCCGTATTGAAAGAGCGTATTCTCCCGACAAGCCAATACCAAAACCGATAGTGTGTAACATGTCACAAACCTTGATCAATAAAAATAATATTTTTATAGCTGGACTTCATTGTCACCTCATTCATTAAAATCAGGTTAGTAGTGTAGACGCCACAGTGGAACATACAAAATGTAGGTACTTACGACTGTCAAAATTATTATCTTTCCTTTTGAAAAAAAACCAAACTAATATTCTTCTTTGTAAAACTATCTCCTACAATAAAGTAATATCTACGTGACGATGTTCTAACCAATAACTTATACAAGAGCAAAGCCAGACTTGAACGAGTACAATATCAATGATATGACATTATCGGATGCCTTGATCGTCTCAGAAGGTCACGTTAAGCTGTCGGTCCCGGTTATTATCACAGGATAATACTCGTGAAACTTAGTTGGAGGCCTTCAGGCGGCTTAAAAAGATCCAACGGTAAGATTACGTAGCTACAATGTTGCATTATAGTGTCAACCTATCGCCGTCCACCGCTGAACGAAGTGTTGTTATGGGTTACATTACCAGTCCAGCATTTGCAGCTCAATACTTGCAGCTTATGAGTACCAGAAACCGGTTGACATTTCTTATAAGGACAACACCCACACTCATAGTATTCCTTGAGTATCAGAGACCTTTACAACCATACATGATACGGAAAAAGGTTTGTCTAAGAACAAATATTTGTGCATGAATCAAAGTGTCATTTGGGATTTGAACTCAAAATACTCAGAAGGTGACAAAGTGACCACTTAAACAACTACGTCAGCGCAATCCGTGCAGTCCACCCACTAATAATTAAAATCATACTAAACCGGTAACTATGTTCTCTTACCACCCAACGATGCTAAGGAAAATTAACATGTACATTATCCCAATCGTCGAATCATGTGGTATAAAGCCACCGATGTAATTTGCCATCATGCTGCATTGTGCTGAATATATACTTTGAGCAAAAATCTAAAAACAAGAAAATTACTATCAAATACCGGGATGGTTGGCACTCCGTGAGTCCTCCAAGAAGTACTAACGATCCTGGTTTACGGTTTAGTTCCCGGAACCTTCATACGTAAACACGCCGATAGGTTGATTGTAAAGTAATATAATGCTATTTTATCAGCACATTGTTTCATAATGGATACATTGAGATAACAAAAAAATTGTGTATCGGACATGTGAAAAAATTACTTGCTAGACATACAGACAAACATTCAGTTATAGATATATAGAAAAAGGAAGATGATAGAAGATAGATATCCCGTAATAAGAGCATGTCAAAATCTTACCAAATGTATTGAGTTACTATCAAGCTTCTCTGGCAAGGAGAAAATTTGAGGCATCCAACACGTATTCCGATAATTTATATCAACCACATTGTAATTGACGTCGAATTTGTAATCTACACAGTGCGACATCAAATAATGGCTAGTCCCCAATATAATTAGAACATTTACCACTTGCCACTTTATAATCTAAAAATACAAGATCTTGATCATATTAATCTTCTTCAGAAGCAAAGACTAAACTGAACTTGAGAAAGTTTTATAATGGAATATTGGTAACCGGAATAATCTTTTAAATACCGAGGTCTAAAAAATCGCTACTTGCAACGGAACGTAAGGACAATGCCCATACCCCGTACCATATTGCGCCATAGATATATTAACACCAAAATTAATGTTTTATTTATGTGTATTATGTACTGACTTATAACCGTTTTTTAGATCGGCATTTAAAAAATTCATTTAATGGTGCTAAATAATTAGCAATTACCTACTTCCGTAAAACAATACATATCCATATGTCAAAAGTTCATTTCCGAAATATTGCACGTTCCGTGTCTGTTATTTCCGAGGTTTAACAATGAACATAAAAATCTTTGTTCGCCTTATTAGTTTTAGCCGTTGTATAAGTAAATAAGATTTTAAAGTAGGAAGTAAAATATGTAATTCTTTTACATCATTTTATTTTATATCTCACCATTTCATAAAGTAAACATTGTGTATTTTCGAAACTCAAAACACGTTCATGGCGATTCGGAACGCTTAATTACAGAACTGTCAGTGTTAATTTCTTTTTTGTTGTGATGACGTTTGGTCGATGTTATTCTTGCTGCGTTAGAGTTGATCTGGTAGTTTTATCGTTTATTTAATTCACTACGTCTATAATAAATATTGACAGTGTTGAGATAGTGACTCTTTCCTGTTGATTATCGAGTTAGTGACTTTGAAGTGCCGTGTCATGACAGTGACTGTTGCCGGCGTTCATGGTGCTTATCTAGTAAAAAATGGAGCGAAGTGACAGTGTGACTGTAGAGAGTAGTAGTCGGCGGTGTATCAACTGTGCGTTGGCGGTACCAAGGAACGCACTGATACATTCGGTGGGAAGTGTTCACGCTAGGATACGCGAAATATTGACATCATGGGTTACACCTACTTTGGTAAGTTTTTTCATTAAGCATTCATAAACGCATTCATCATATATTGTATTTGGTAGTTGAGCCATTAGTATTCCAGTATATGCTTCTAGTATGACAAAACCACTCTGTACAATCTTTTTGATGGCTTTGAACATCTTTTATATGTCATAGCTGTGGAGGCTTCGCCTAAATTCCAGTTCTAGCCAAAAATGTAGCCAATAAGTTCAACTAACTGTCAAATATTTTTAGTGAGAGCTTGAAGTATGAAAGAGTTACTTATTAAAGTGCATAAATTGTTTTAGTGCATATATTTGCACATACATTTATGAACTATAATTATTTACTGTATGTATAGTTTATAAGGCTTTTGTCAACAAACACACATAACATGCATATGTCAGTGTATTGAATAATGAAATACAGTATAACAAGTTTTTCTTTTTTAGGTTACTCCGGATCATTTTATATGCCACAGTTGCTACTTGTTGATTCAAGAAGGAACAATTGGCAGCCCAGTAGTGGGCCATCAAAGTGTTTGTTTCGGTTGTGGTGTATCATTATTACGCACTCGTGGAAGAAGAACCTACCAAATAAGGCCTGATTCTTTACAACGAGATGTGATTTTGCAATCGACACCACTTCATCTTGTAAGTACAATATTGACACTATGGTATATGGTCTATACTCACAAGGTTTCAGAAAATAAAAGTTGTATTAAAATGTTAAAATGTTCTAAAAAGTACTATAAAAGTCTAATTGCAACAATTTATGTTTCGCGAGACTGAGGGCAGTACGATACCAAGATCACCGATGTACTTGCACCAGCCGTTATAGCAAAAGGTCAAATCAAAAAAGGTGTGGTCTCACTAATGCAAATGAAATATGAACAATTAATATTCAATATATGTAAACTATTTTATATAGGATGAAATTGTAAATACTAGGATAGAAAGTAATTAATTAATATTGTGATAATAATATTAATAAATAAATAGATAATAATAAAATAATGGTGAAGTATTTATATAGAAAGAATTTATTGATACAATATTATGAAGATAGTTATTTTGTTGCATAGAATGTGTGTGTGTGTGTTTGTATGTGTTCCTCCTACAACACAAATGCAGTGAATGCTTAATCTATCTTATTTCTAGTATATTCCTAGAAATTAATGTAATTTTAATTATTTTAGGTCTCTAGACTTGAGAGAGCATGTGCTGCTTGCTGGAGATTGGCTACTAGGATAGTCAACAGACAACTGTAACATGATCGTCATAGGCCAACCGGAAATGAAGAAGTTCAAACAACTGATGAGCCGCCATCAAGAATTACCTCTTCTATATACAGACGGGCAGCGAACACTGCTAATCACTGTTTATACATGAACTGTACTGGACCCGAACATCTAGTAATAATATCTGTGTATCGTGCTTACATGCTAATAAACTTAGTGTACGGTGAAGTTTAGACTTTAATTTATTCCTTCGAATTTACCACTACACTACAGCAGCCTAAGGAAAACATACACGCACTTTCAACCCTACACCTCTCTCAATACAAAGTACTTAAAAATCACCGATTTTATATACCAGCGTCAGCTCGAATTTGCCAACACCATTTATACCATGGACCTTGGTGTAAATTAACATCAACACTAACTAATTTTACTGCACAACAGTTTGATGAAATGATGGGTATAATGGAACGGTTGTCTGTTAGAAATACTCTTGATTTCAGTAGTCTGCTTAATATGTCGCCTGACATGTGTCATTATTGGTTAGGAATATCTCCAGATCAATTTAATGAATTAATGTTTACTATACCAAGATTAGATGAAAAGGTACCGAATGCTGATTTAGCATTTTCAATTTTTTTAATAAAACTCAGAACTGGAGAAAGCAATGAGAGATTCGCATCTCTGTTTAAAATACCTCATCTACTTTAGAACGATACATGGATAAAGCCAAGGAATGCCTAATTAATCAATTTGTACCTCAATATTTGGGTTTTAATCATATGGGTGTAAAAGAAATAGCGGCAAAATTATTCCTGAGGGGTTCTTTGGAAACCCAGAATTATCCCCGGATACAAAACCTGCAATCATTATGTGTGATGCTACTTACATTTTTGTTTAAAATAGTAACTATACGATTCAAAAGAATACATATAACTTACAAAAGCTTGTTATCTGATGATTTATAATTAATTATATATAATTAATATATTTGATTATGTACCTAAAAGTAAATGATTTATCTGGCTATGTAAGAAAATAAATGTTTAATCAGGCATCTCAAATTATTTATTTGTGTTACCTTGTTAGTATGTAAGTGATTTAGTTTAATTTTAGCAATCGAACTAAAACATGCAGCAACTTATTAAAAGCCTAAATAAGTAAAGGACTCAATTATAACCACTTTTAACAGTCTTAAGATCATATTCTCCATGGTAAGCCGAGGCATAACTTAAAATACTACTCATGCCTGTGTTAGTCACAATTACAACTCACAATGTAAAGGGGGCGAAGAAGTCCGGGCCCAATTTATCGTGCTCGTGTAGTATCTATAATATACAATTCGCTACTCAGCAATGCGGCGTTTATCTATATAATATACCTAATATACCTTTATCTACCAATATACCTGCGACATAGATATTTAGCTTTATCTATGTCGCAGGTATATTGTCAAAACCATTAGATTATAATCTACCGTAGTGAAATTATAATAACACTGCTAACCTAATTATAATATTTTACTATTATAGTGATACTCTAATATCACGGCTCTTACAATTTACCTGCGGCATCTATAATAATCACGCTGATTCAAAATTACTAAAATGTTTTCATCAGGCGTTTTCCAACTTAAATAAGTCAATTTCTCTAAAATGCGGGTAAACATTGACAAAATATTTTTGATGGTAAAAGGTTAGATAAAAACTAAACTCTTGACGGCAAATTTGGTTTGACGCAAGTTGGTACGGATCTCCATAGAAAAATGGGCATTGTCCTTTCATTATCTCAATTTATGCGATCAGTTGGGAACTACAAGACTGTCTACGGTAACAAGAGTATAAGAGGTAACAAGGGTCTATATGTCCACTGGTAGCAATAATGGGAATAAACTTGGAAATATCACATATCACTACTAGTAGTATATTTAATTAGTATTATAAAACAGGGATAAATTTTACTTTGCGCTAGAAATTATAAATGAATGGCGAATGTAAAAATTTGAGTGATTCATTAATTCTTATAGTTTTGAAAAAAATGTTTTAACTACTAATGTTACAATTATCCGACATAACTATGTTAGTTTAACTGTTAAGTCCATTAACCAAAACAAATCAAATATATGTATATGTATAATATACAAACCCTGTAACCAACATTAACAGTCGGTAAGTCACAGATGTAATCGAAATACGCAAACAAAATATAAATATGTGCAAATTTGCAGGCTGTATTTATCAGCAAAGCGTTGTTCCAGTCAATGTCTTGTGATACGAGTGATCTGAATATTTTGAACCAGGGCAGTACACCGATGATGTCCAATAAGAAACCCTTGGTCAAATAATTTAACACACACTTCACTTTGCCGCTGATTAGTAAGCCTTCACTGTCGTGATATGTTATCTAAAAGTAAAATATTAAGTAAATTGTTGCAAGGAAATCGCTTATAATATTCGTTTTCATAGACAACTCCCGCCTTTTTTAGCCGCCCGACTTAACAAAGATGTATGAAGAAAATATCTAACAGACGGACAATTTACATGTCTTGTTGTCCCATGTGCCGTTTAAATCACTACATCATCCGCATAATCAACGAATTCAACCCTATATCTGAAAAGCTAAATTTTGTATAATATAGTAACATGAGCGTTTGAGGTAAACGGGATGGGTTTTTAAAGCATTAATATCTCTTGATAATATTTAACATTATTCTCACATAGAATCTTTCACGTTGGTACATGTATAATTACACCTCTAATCCAATATAATTATTTTTACAAAAAATATTTTAGAAACTAAAAATTCAACTGCTCAAAAGCAATGAACTAAAAAAAGGAAAAACAAGTATCACATAATCCATATAAAATTCTAAACTAATGCATTATTTTGTAAACTTACTACAAACAGTTTATGGTGATGCCGTGATGCCGCCAATAGTGACAAGCGTAATTTTGGTAGATCTTTCTAGTCTTCTTTTTTTGTATGGTCAAGTATTTTTTTTCATATTTCTTTTTAAATTAATAAACTACGTTTAATAAAGAATAATGCATAGAAATGAACAAGGGTTAGATATACCTACTAATAGATATAAAAGGAATTGTTAAGAAGTAGTTAATAGAGTAAAAGTGGAAATAAACCACGATAAGCAGTAGTCTTTCAATACCCACTGACTTTCAATGTAAGGTACAAAGTACTAATTATTCATTTCAATTATTCTAAAGAACTTTTTCACATTAAATATGTAATTTGAGAAAAATATACCAACTTTTACGTTCATTAATTATTTCTTTTACTATAAACGCATAAAGCAACAAAACTATTTTCAGAAAAATTGGGACTCACGAATAGCTTCAAAACAATGTCAATCCAAGCAACGCAATCGCATATTAAGCCAATAATTTCAAATGTGTACATAGCTTGAGCACCAATACTTCCTGTAAAATTGGGTTAAATCGTACTTTACTCATTCTCATTTACTGTAGAGAATCTCTTATAAGTTCGGCATTCTGATATAAATATAGATTTATGAGAAACAAAGCAAAATTTAGACAATAAACAGTTTTGCCGCGAGAGTTGTTATATCTAAATATTTTATTTTGTTTGCATAAAACTAAAAAACCCCGGAAACCATTAATTATATTTTGCCAGTTTTTAAACCGTGAAAGCTACGACGGGTCACAAAAATGTATGTACGTCACGATATTTTTTTAAAGAATTTAATACATGTTTTTAAGAGAGAGTCTTTATACTAAGATGGTGAATACTATTATACACAGAGATTTAGAAAATGTATTTGTCTAGTCTAAGATGAGGACATATTCCGTCAAAAAATTGCGTACTTCATGGACAAGATTGAATCTTCAAATTTAAATAGAAGACGCATGACATGTTCTGATGGAGTGTGTGGAGGAGATGGAAAACTTTAAACCCCTCAGGGGTTCTGTCGTCGCCTACATCTAATGGAGTGCAAATACTCTATCACATGACTACGTGCGCAGTGACTCCTCTATGATGTAAGTGTAACATTCCAGTATTACATGTACAATAGTGACAATGAGGTTGTTTGTCATATAAGAAAAATATATTATGCAACAGAAATATTTTTTTAAACAATAAAAATCATTGTGCGTCAACCTTAATAGATGGACATATAATCTCGCTACGTTTTGTTTAGAATTTTAGTGAAACTTTAACCATTTACACAGTGGACGTATTGTTTGCAACGTTATTACTTTTTAATAAAGTTAAGGACGTAAACAAGATAAAAAATCACACCTTTTAAGGAAGCATTTGTTATTGAGACACATACTGTAATTGCTCTACATAGTAACCATGTTTGCATAAACCTGTAAAATAAATTGTTAAAATTACTCTTAGTATTTTTTCATATTAATAAATAATAATAATAAAAAAGCCCTTTATTCTACCACACAATTACATAATTAAATTTTAGATTTCATGATTACATACATTAATGTTAGTTAGAATAATTTACATGATGAATTTTTATAAAAAAGTTTTCATTCTAATAATCAATTCTAACAAAAATTTCATTTTAAATAAATATTTATAATAATAATTTAATTTACAATGCATGCATCTTGTATAATTTGGCTCTAGGGTTTACGCAGTAGTCGCCTCTTTGGCGTAGGCCTCCCCCAACTCTTTCCACGTTTTCCTGTCTCTGGCTCTGGTCATCCAGTCTACTCCTAGCCTTTGCATAAATAGGTCTCCCCATCTTCTTTTTTGGCGTCCTCGTGACCTTATTCTGTCTCTTGGGATCCACTCTATGATTTTCTTGGTCCATCTGTCGTTTTGCATCCGACATATGTGACCCGCCCAATTCCACTTTAGAGCTCGCACTCTTTCTACTACATCGGTAACCTTTGTCATTTTTCTGATTAACTGGTTATTTATTCTATTCGAGAGGTTTATCCCTAACATACTTCTCTCCATCTTTCGCTGACATATGGCAAGTCTATCTTCTTCACTTCTTCTCAAAGACCAGCTTTGACAACCATAGGTTAAACACGGGAGTATTGCTACATCGAAGAGCTTTCTCTTGATGATGATATTAATAGATTTGTTTTTCATGACTTCCTTTAAACTCCAGTATCTTTTCCATGCTATAGCAATTCTTCTGTTCACTTCCTTCTCAGTATGATTTTCGAAAGAAACCAGTTGGCCCAAATAGATATATTCTTTTACGTATTCTACGTTTTGATCGTCGATAGTTACCGAATCTGTTTGTTCACTGTTTGTTATTATTTTAGTTTTAGTGATATTTACAAATAGGCCCGCTTTCTTACTCTCCTCTGTCAAGTCATTTAGCATGGTTTTCAAGTCTCCAAGATTTTCAGCGAATATAACTATATCGTCCGCAAAACGGAGGTGGCTTAAGTATTCTCCGTTCACCTTCAAACCTTTCTCTTCCCAGTCAAGTTTCCTGAAGATACCTTCTAACACTGCTGTGAATATTTTTGGTGACATTGGATCACCCTGTCGGACGCCTCTTCTAATGGGAAACTTGTCTCCGTCTCGTTCCAGTCTAATCCTTGCGCATCCTTTTCCGTAAATTTGCTGTAATAATGCTATGTACTTCTTTTCAATTCCTTGATGTTGTAACGTTTCCCATATTTTGCTGTGAAGTAATGAATCGAACGCTTTCTTGTAGTCCACAAAACACATATATACGGTTTTATTATACTCCTTAGCTTTCTCTATAATTTGAGTTACGACCTGTGTATGATCCATGGTTGAGTAGTTTTTACGGAATCCTGCTTGTTCACATGGTTGGTTCTCATCTAGAGTTATTGTTATTCTGTTGAGCATCACTTTCGAAAATAACTTGTAGATGTTGGACATTAAGCTGATTGGTCTGTAATTATTTAAATCATTTCTGTCACCTTTCTTGTGTAGAAGTACAATAGTTGATTCCGACCATTGTTCCGGAGTTGACCCAGTTTGTAGTATGTTGTCAAAGAGTGTCGAGAGAATGGCCTGTAATGGTTCAGAGAAAGCTTTTAAAAATTCGTTTGTGATATTACCATCGCCGGGAGCCTTGTTATTTTTCTGTGACTCTACAGCATACTTGATCTCTGCGCGTAGCACACCAGGGTATAGGGTTGTATTTTCTTCCGCATGGGTATTAGTTTGTGGAGTTATTGGTTCTTTAGGTGTATAAAGATCGCTGAAAAAATCGGTTGCCACTTTTAATATATCTGATCTTTTTGTAACTTGGTTTCCGCTTTTATTTTTCAAGCTTGGTGTCCACTCAGATTTATATTTAAGTTCTTTGTAAGCATTCTTTATGGCTGATGTCTTTTGTATATAGGTTTCGAATACATGTTGCCTATGTAATCTGTTGTCTCTCCTTAGGTTTTTGTTTATTTCCTTGCTTATTTGGGTAATTTTTGTGCGTACTTGTTTTGTTCTCTTTAGACAGTATAGTTCTTTTCGTTCCTGTAACAAGTCACGAGTTTTTGTACTGATTCTGCTCTTAACAACTTTTTCCTTCTTTGGTAATCCTTTCATCAATGTCTTTACTTCTGACACAAAGGTATTTGCAGAATTTATTATTTTTAAATTATTTTCTAGGGCATATTCTACCAGCCGTTGGCCACGATCATTTCTTTTTCCAGATGTGTATTCTCCCAAAATACATTTTTCACCTTGTTGCCTTTCACCAATCTTTGCGTTAAAGTCGCCCATTAATATTGTGTTAGTTTTATTTGCAGAATTTATTGCTTCCTCTACAGTTTGATAGAAAACATTTATTTCTTCATTACTGGAGCTTTCCGTAGGTGCATATACCTGGATGATAACCCAAGTATTGTCGTTTTCCAGTTTTATCTCGAGAGCTGCTACTCGGTCTGAATAACATTTCAGACTCTGAATGTGCTGTTTCCAAGATTTTTTGATTAGGAAGCCCACACCGTTTCTGCCTCTGTCACTTGATGAGTGGTAAAGGATAAATTTTTCATATTCTTCTATTAATTCTGTTTTCCGTCTCACTTCACTTAGACCAATTATATCCCAATTAACCTTGTTTAGACTAGTAGTAAGTTCTGTAATTCTGTTGTCTTGAAGCAAAGTTCTGACGTTTAAACTTGATATGTGTAGGTAATTTTTCAGTTTTTTCTTGTTTTCAAAAAATCGCTTATTGCTAGTTTTTAAGATTCGTGGAGATGGAGGGTTATAGTCAGTAACTCCCGCGGTGACAAGCCGTCTTGGGAGATAAAGATGAAGAGGGGCCCCTTTTATTCGTTTTTTGGTGGTGAGTGTACTTCAGACAAGCTTGACTCTGACATTTTTTTCTGGGCTCTGTACATGTAGGAGGTGATATCATTTGTTTTATTCTTCTTCGGTTTCTGTTTTACATTGTTTTCACTAATCAGGGTACTTTGGTGGTCGGGGGACTCTGACAGATTCCGTTTTTGTTTCCGTGTATCTTTCACGGAGTGTCTAGTTTTAGGTCTACCAGGTAATGTTACTATTTTATCATAGCGCAATATAACATTTTTTCCAAGGTTACGCTCCTTTTCTATTTCTTCTTGTAGTTCCTTGCGCTTTATCAGAACTTCTTTTGGGAAATCTTCTTTAATATTAATGAGGGAGCCCTTTAGTGTTTCTTTCTTCTTTAAAATTTCGATTTTCCGTCCTACTGTTGTAAGTGTTACTAATAAAGGTCTTTGCTTCTTCCCTTTTTGGCCAAGACGTCTCACAAGTTCTATTTCAGATGGTTCAATAGAAATGTTCATGTTATATTTTATACAACGCAATAATATATTCTGTAAATCTTCGTAGCTGTGCTCTGTATCCTCTACTCCATAGAATATCAAGTTTTTCTTTCTAGCCTGTTTCTCCAAGTAGTCTATTTTTTTCTGTTGTTGATTTATTTTTATTTCTAGAATGTTAGTTTTGTTTTCGATAATTGTAAATTTTTCGTTAATATTGTCATTTATAGATTTGGTAATATTCTCTTGCATCTCTTTTATTTCTCGTTTTTGATTGCTAAGTTCGTTTTGAATGTCTTTTAGAATTTCCATAAGACTTTCCATGTTTTGCTACCTGTAGTGTTCTCTATCGGCGAGATAGCAGTACTAAAATCCAACGTCAGATTTTTATGGACGTTGTTGCGCTTACGCAAGGCAAGGTAATAATGTCAGTAGTACAGTCAAACGTCACTAGATGGCATCAACATCAAATTACTCATGCATTGTGTAGCAACATAAGGCACTTTGCAATTTTATTTGTAGGTGGGTATGTATGCAATAAGTAAGTAGTTAACTTTTCACTTTCCTATATTTCTTATTACTGCTTCTTTGCACTTATATCACAAACAATTAGTCTGCAGTAATGTGGATAGTTTGATTACCACCTGATCTCATCTACATTTGCACAGTATACACAGTCCCCGCTTTGATGTTATGTAGTTGATATTTTGTCTTTTTTGCACTGTTTTTGATTCTTTTTACAAATTTCTTTGTTCCCTAATGTTATTGCACTGAGTCTACAACTTAAATCGTGAAAGCAATCGTTTTATATATTTTTAATTTAAAAAATACTATGGAGCTGAAGTGAACATGGGCACAGTAGCGCCACCTCTCCCTTTTTTCATATTACACTTTCATAAAATACAATTTACATATAAGTGACCTAATACGGCACATAAAAGTTACAATTACTCAACAACGTTAATATTCACTTTACTGGATATGTTAAAATTCAAATACGGGTTTCTGAATAAAGTATTTAGTTTGGTTTATAATTTGTTTAAAGTGTAATTTCATTCTGTAGCTTTTATCACTTTTATTGTAGTGACTGTAAAGTTCTGATTCTAATACTTAAATAATTAATTAAATATGAATAACACAAATTTATGAAATATTAATTTTTAAAATAAGACTATTTAAGGTTAATTTTTTTTTATCCTCAAAACATTTCGAGAAGCATGATGGATTGGTAATGACATGTAAGGCGTGACAAAACAAAAAAATTTTCATCCTATCACTGTGTACGAAAATAGATGTACACTGACAGTAAACAAGTTCAACTGAGTGTTTTATATGGGAATTATTAATCATTATTTGAATTGTAGCTTATTTATTGCTAGCTTTCGCCCGCTGCCCTGCCCCTGTTTGTATCGGTTATCTTGTAAAAAACCTCTAGATTATCTAGACCATCTGTTTTTCATATAAAACGGTTCAGTAGTATTGTTGTGAAAGCGGGATACTTTAGTATTTATAATATGGGTAAAGGTTCCATAATAGTTTTTTTAATAGACATAGTCATCCATTTATATTTGTTTTAGCTTACTTCCGTTTTAGTTAGTTAATATCTCCGCTGGGTGGCGTAGAACCAGTAATTAATAAAATAGTTGATAAACTCATTATATGGTCACATGCCGTGTTAGTCCAGGCTCAGTAGGTATCTAAAATCTTAGATCATATTTTTAAACTAAATATGGAAATATTTAGTTTGAAAATATGTATTTTTAGTTTGGTATGATTTTAAGTGATTAAGTTCTTAATTAGTCTCAATAGTTGGCGTTTAGACGATAATTGAGAAACTATTATTACTTACTTTGACTCTGGTTCTCGCCAACTTCTGATGTCTCTGAGTATTGTGTGAGGTAATGAACCAGCAGATGATTCATTAATTTCGGTTAGAGAGGTCTTACCAACTTTCATTTTGGATTCTGGTTTATTATGTCGAACTTGATACTACAAGATAAATAAATTAAGCAACTAGCTGACGCACGCAGGTCCGTCTGCGTCTTCTATTACTCGTAGGGTGATGTTACAAAGCGGGAACAATTTGTTAACAAAACATGTTACTGGAGAGCCAATCCATAAGGATAGATATTTAGTGTAGCAGAATTTTGCTTATGAAAGAGGGGAACAATTCTTTAATCGATTATTTTTGTGAAACTTTATCCACAAAGCCAGCGCACGCAATGCAAGCTTACAAAAGGAATAAATTTCTTACGTTTTTGCAACATTTTTATTGCTATTTATATTCGTATTTATAACTGGGCTATCCAATACTGGAATATTTTTTTAATTGTACCAGTATCTCTTATTAGCGCGTCCAACCAAACAAACGAACTCTTCAGGTTTATAATACTAGCATTGATAACTTTATTTATAATAGAAAAGATAAATCAAGTTACGAGTATAATCGGAGATAAAGATTATGCACTGGAACAATAAAATAATTGTCTATACTCAAGGGACAAGCCATCTCACTATGGTGTGAGGGGATCATTAGTGGCCTTTACTATTGCGAAGCCCTGACAGGATAGACCGGCTCGGATTGGTTGGCGAGGCTTTGAGCTGGTAGATTATTGGCTCTTGGCTTTGTGGAATTAAAATTGATATTGTCATCTCCTACTTAAAGATACTGACCTGTTGGTAGATGCAATATATTTACCTCATGATAATAATGGATTTGTTCCTCAAAAGCCTCCTCAATTTTTGAGCGAAAGTCTTTTATAGTCCTTTTTAAAAAGTACCATTCTAATGGAGAACGTTTATAAATTTGAATGAAGTCTTGAATAGTTATGCATAAAATCTAAAAAAAAAATTAAAATGTGAACGACAGAGAAAACTGTCTCGTTCTTTTAGAGAACAGTAGACATCACAAAAAACTTGTTTGCACATACAAAAATAATCTACCTATTGGTGGATCCTCCAACCTGGCAGAGTGATCATGCCTATTTTTTTTACGCGTGGAGAGCTTTTCGCATAATACCATCTTCTGGAAGACAAACTCCAGGAATACATTAGCGGTTTCGGAGGTCTCCTCTGCCGTACCCTGTCTATCCCAGGGTGAACAGTGCCAGGCATAATGACGGGCAGACCAGGCACTGACGGTGACACATTCGTCCGATCAGTCCGACTAGAACTTGACGCTCGGACTTCCACGCAGGGCAGTCGGACCCGCAGTGGTGGCATTGTGCGGTAATCTCACATCTGATTCTATTCAGATATCCACTGAAATATCCGTGTCCGGTGAGTATCTGAGGCAATCGGTAAATGACACATTCGGTCCTCTTTCCAAGCTTCAAAACTCGGCAGAACGGCACCAACAGCAGTGAATTTCGTACCGGCAGTGACTTGCGTGTGTTTTCCGCCGTAGCGTTCCGGGCTCACGAGCTGCCGCTGTTTCTCCGCACTTCCGACCGATAGAACGAATTTGGTCGTAGACCATCGTGTTCAAGTGTGGAGATCGCGTCAATACCGTCGCTGAATCATAGGATATCGTGCTGTAGCCCCGTACGTCCCGTATTGCCATCGGCCGCTGCAGACTCCTCTCAGCGGGAGGAATCCGCCAGGTCTTTATACCAGACTGGCGCCCCATAGAAGACCATGGATCGACGCCCATGTAGAGGCATTAAACTTCTTTCCGTTGTCCTCCGAGTTTGAGAGCAAACTAATATCTAATCTCTCTCAGAGGACTAATCTCCCCCGAAATGAGAGCCTAACAGTCCATGTTAAATAAAATCGGTCAAATACGTGTCAGACCACGCATAGAATAGGGTTCCGTAGTCATCTATAATAACACGTAGATTTGAAATCGTGTCTAATAGAAATTGTTATGTTAACTAATACACGAACTAATGAACGATTGATTGATTGATTGTAAGTAATATATATAGTGTAAGCGCGTTTTATAAGTTAGGCCTCCTCCTGAACTAAGAAAGTTAGTTTTCGTTTGATATTAATTACATGGGACTACCATCACTATTTCAGACGATTAGCTTTCAGAGGAGGGGGGAGATTAGCATTTAAGCAATAAAATACCCTTTATAGAATAACACGCAAACGGATCTCTATCCTAGAAATTTCTGATTGTATTTAAGCAATCTAATAATACACGCACTTTAAGTGCTGGGGAAGTCCCCTAAATAAAAATAAACTCCGCACCAAAAAATTTCATTGAAAAATTGCCATTTTTCAAATGCTTGTAACTTGTTAACTTTTCGTTGTATTGAGATCTAGTACTTTCAGGAAAAAAATATGTGCAATAGCTGCGAGACAATGCCACTTTACTATGTCTTAATCAATCCTATCAGCTTTGCCACAAAAATGAATGACCATAACTTTCGGTATTTACTTAATCTTCTTTTCTGATTTTTGAAGTTTATCCAATGTTCGTTCACATGATTTTACCGTTATCTAATCTGTCCTCTATTCAGTCAAGGTTCGCTGGAAGAAAACTCAGGTTTGGGTTAAGCTCGCCTTTGTAAATGTAATCTCCTTGTAAATAAAGTAAGAAAATTTGTGTACATTAAATAATAAAGAGCTTTTTTTACTATAAAGTACACCTTTTAACGAGTATTTTAAAAAAAGCGACCCTCTACAATTTTTTTCGACCGACTTATGCCACTTTAAAAATATTCCTATGTTTTAGAAAAATACCGCTAACATCAGCATTACCCATGCATGCCGCGTGGTCGGACTTACGCATCACTGTAATCCTAAAAAGAACCTAAAGAGATTTTGTGAATCGTTTCTTAAATTAGCCCTTTGCGCTTTAGGCCTTTAATACCGTGTATTACCACCTCGCTGACGAATTACCTCTCCTAAACGTTCTTGTATATTAATGCATGCTCTAATTGAATCTTGAGGTACCTCGTTCCAAATTTCATTCAGATTCTCAAGCTCTTGGAGACTAGCAGGAGGTCTCTCTAAGTTACGTAATGGCCTACCCATCATGTCCCACACATGCTCTATAGGATTGAGGTGTGGGCTATTAGCAGCATGAGGCAAAACCTCTACGTTGTTTTCTTTCAAGTAAGTACGAATTATTCTTGCAATATGGGGGCGTGCATCAAGATGAAATTACGGCCCATTTGCAACAATTTGAGCAGATTGAATTTCAATAAGCCGTAACATTTCGATTCAAATTAAGTTACTGTAATTTTTTATTGCTATGTAATCTGTATAATAAAAATAATGTTGAATGATTTTTCGCCCTAACTCTTGGTCAGTATACCGCCTTAAACTTCTCCTTTATTTTTTTTTATTGATTTGTCGGTAGGGTTGATAATTTTACCTAAAGTGTAGATGCGCAATGTTAAATGGAACGAAAACGTAGTGGTATAATTTTAAATATTACCTTTAAAACAAAAAAAAGATCTAAATACGATGAAAAGTTAACGAGTTACAAGCATTTAAAAAATGCCAATTTTTGATGAAAACTTTTTTTGCGATAATTTGGTTGCGGGGTGTATTTATCGTGATTTTATTATAGCACTTTATTGACGTGAATAAAACACATATCCATGCAATGTTTCAACATGACGAAAGTATAAGGGTTTAGTCTTGAAGAATGGAACCCCAAAAATATTTATGTTAAGGTGTCTGTGGAAGTCACCAATTAACGTACATAAAATTATCGTTGGCTTTCATACACAACTAGATTATAGATTATAACAAAGTTGATTCTTCACAATAATAATATTATTTGTAGGAGTGGTAAATGAATAATTTAAAGTGAGGGCTACTTAAAATAATAAAATCCATAAATATGTTTAATACTTACTTCGCAGTCAGTGTAACACGTGTAACTTCTGAGAGCTAACTTTCCAAATAATGAAATTACAGATAACATGTCACCTGGTTTATAGAATTTCGTTATCAATTCACCATTCGGCCCATAAGCGTTTGATTTAACATAACCCTAAAATATAAAAAACCACCAATAAAAAGAAATTGGGTTTTGTCCACAATAAAGTTAATGAAAAGGATCTTAAAACTACAACTTAAAAATAAACTGTCATACTTGTTTTGCTTAAATAAAAAATTAAATCGTGAAATATTAAAACAACTACAGCAAAAATGTTAACTACTAGAAATATATTTGAAAAAAGAATGCTCAAATGACTTACATGCACGACCCAGGTGACATTCTCCCATTGACATCCCATTAAATTTATACTAGCATTTTTAGGCATTATAACATATTTCGATGCACAGGCTAATTCTCTTATAAATGCTGGGTCTGCATATATAAACATTTTCGATTCACCAATCAGTTTCTGAGCAACTTCACCTTGCACTTTCCAATAAATTTCATATGGTTCGTGTTTAAACGAATCTCGATCCATTACATTTAATCCTTTATAGTACTTGTAGTGGCATACGAGATACGTTTCCAGACGCTTCAATAAATCTTTTTGGATACCATAAGTGTGATAATAGTTCTTTAAATTAACAACAAAGTATTGATAATCTGTGGCATCTCGGTATCTTAAATATAAGCAGGCTAGAAATTTAGCTTTACAGTATGCAAAGACAATATACGCTACAGCTCCAACTGCAATGGCCAAGTGAGTGTCATTTACTGCCATTGGCAAATGTGTAGAAAATATAAACTGAAAGGTCCATGGTACAATTACTCCAACAATAGGCTTTAGATTTTTAGTTGGTTCAATCTTATTACCAAAAAAATAAGTGAATGTTAAGGTTGGTAAACTGCGGGTAAGCTCATAAACCACATAACTTATTATTACTACAAAACAAATATTTAGTAGTAAAATGCTACGGCACACGGCCCCTATGGGACTTTTTTTAATATCCCATTTTATGTAATGCGACGAAAAAAGAACATAAACCTTCAACAATCTGTTAAATTTTACTAAATTCCATACCACAGTATCGTCCATAAATTGCACATTGATAGCTTTCAAAATATATTCTACCCAAACTGTTGATAATATATCCAATATAAAATTCAAACTCTTGCAACGTTCAAAGATAATAGTGCCAAACTTCGGTGTTTCATTTTCTTGTATCCTTACCGCTGTTGAGAGTGATACACATAAATCTGCGATGTAAACGCAATCAATCCACAACAAAATAAAATATATTATTGGTGAATGGCTTCTTGTAACAATATAATGTGGGAATATAAATAATGCAATGAATACGGTATAGATAACAACTTTCTTCCATATTGAACCAAAAGTAGAATACGGTGACAGAATCCAGGGGAACTGATAATTAACGAACATAGACTTCGTTTGAAGTTGCCCATCAGTGCATAATACTAACTGTCCTAGATATTTAGCACAATGGTAATTAGAGGATTCGGGTGGAAGCTCACAACTCGCATTGAGTTGGCTAAGTTCTAATTGAAGAGATTTTTTTTTCCAACTGCTAATAACATCAAAGATTTTCCACCACCGCGACTTGATCCAGCCCATATCCTCAGCTTCACTTCTATCTAAATCTTTCATTTTCTCTTTGCAAGCGATCAATTTTTTTGCATGATTAATTTTGTCTTTGTATAATTGCAGTATAGCTTTACGATCATCCGAAAACTTATAAAGGGCTCTTAGTAAATCTGCTTGTGTTAGATAAAATACTTCGCAATAAGTAAGGCAACGAGTAGCAACTTTTTTTTTAGGATGAGGTATTAAAAAGTTTACGTCACCAAATATTGTGCCACTTGTGACAGAAAGAATTGGAGATGTTCCGTCATCAGCAGAAATCAATTGAACCACGCCCGATTTCACGTAGTATAAATTACTCAAGGTTTGAGATCCTGCATAAAATTTTTCACCGGGCAACTTATAACTTATATGGACACATTCAAATAGAAATCTTTGGAAAGCACAAGACCTTCTCCTTAGTGTAGGACTATGATGAAATAGCGGCCAAAATAAATCTTGTTTAATGGCAATTCTTAAGTACCTCGGCATTTCTTCAATTATATCGGGCATATGAACAATACCATTGCGTCTTCGCCACATGGTCGTATAATATGTTTCAACATGTTGATAAGCTTTATGTGAAGTATTTCTCCTCTTAGTTTCCTCTATTATTTTTTTAACTGATGGGTATTTAGAACAAACATTTTTCAATCTTAACACAGATTCACTGAAAGCTTTGGGCAAAACAAAAAGAGTAAGCAATATATAACCAGCTATCATGAACAGACAATTCAACAAGAACTCTAAGACTGTGGAAGGTAAGATTTGATCTATAACTCTTCTTAATGCGTGTGAATAAGTAAAGCTCATTGCGTAATCTACAAAATGTTCATCTGAATTTCCAGCCACCTGAAAACATAATACTATTATATACCAATCAGATTTTTATCCTAGCGATTCTCAACTGAATAAAATTAGTAGTTCCGCCACCGTGAAGTATGTTAGGCTATGGGGGAAAATAAGGGGCATCTCCAGTTAAATTTAGCATATTGTCTGACAATATGTTTTAAAACAACCATTTACTTTAAGGTAGCAAATTGTTTTTGTTTTTGTATTACATCCCACACACATATCGACAGTATTTAATAGTTCACTACTAAACATGGGCTTGTCCTTAGAAAAGAATCATTGCCTACAATACCACGCTTATGTTTAAGTGTGATGCGCAAATATTTATTTCGGTGTTTTCTATGTAAAATATGTATGTATTTACACAAAAAAATAGTATGTTTATGTATTTATACTAGTTGTCATTAGATTAACCCGTAATACAAGCACTGCTTAGTTTGGGACTACGTTCGTTGTTTGTAAGATGTTTGAATTAAATACATTATGCATCATATTTGTAGAATTGTTTGTAGGCAAACAGGGATGTAAGTGGGCAAACCGGTATCTTTTGCCCGCACCCCACCTCTCCTGCACGCGGTATATTCTGCTAAACAACTAACGAGGCTTTGGCGACCGACTGAAAGCGGTATATTCATCTAAATACGTGGTCCAGACCAATGATGGGCAGCAGCTTCACCGGTACACCAAACTGCATTCTACGCTTGCCTACAGGTCTTCTTAGCGTGGTGATTATGGGCATATCCTCCCAATGCAGATGCAACTAAGGCCACGACCTCCAGTTTGCGATCGTCCGCCGGTTTCTGGTTATGGTGGCTACCATGTCAATAATAGGGCCCCAAGGATTTGGAGTCAGAAACTATATGGGGCAAATGCTAGTCAACTTCCTCGAACGCGAGGAGCTCCTATTGATGAATTCAATGGCAAAGGCTCCACGCTATCATATAAAATGAGATTGACTTTATTATGTATGATAGACGAGAGGCATAATAGTATATTCACAGACGTCTCAGAGGTCGATAGGTTTAATACCGGTAGCGATCTCCAACTAGCCCGAGGCCCTCTGCATATTAACTTCAAAGTTGATCGTGCCCGTTTGATGAAGTCCACCAACTTAACCCATGATAGGATCTGAAAAGTACCAGTCAAACCTGGAAAACCGATTCGCTGCCGTAGGAACCACATTGGACGTAAACCAAAGCTCAAAAATGTTTCGGTTCCATAAGGAAGACGCTACGAGATTCTGTGAAATGTAGCTTAAGGGCAGGAAGTCGAAGCTTTTAGTAGGGGCCTTAGGGTTAATGAGGAAACTGCTTAAAAATCCAACCATCACTTCGTTTGCAAAGAGGATGCTGAACTAAGATATCAGCAAACTCGTACTACACCACCTACAGTGCTCCAATACTCTTTCAATCGAAAGAGCGATCGAGCCGATTCGGGGGTAAAAACTGCTCATATAATCTCTGGGAAAACCAACTGATAAAGTTGACCACAATAAGTGGAGAAGTTATTTCCTCCAAACAGCAGTCCTTTTGTAAGTGAAAAGCTTCTATAGCCGGATATACGCTTCGCATGCATCTCGATCTGATCCCAAAAAAAGGAACACTAGAGCCTCATTAGCGCGCCACTACACTACACGAGGCCTGTCGGTCAAGTCAAATCAAGTCAAAATCGAGATGGTTCTTACACAGCTTAAAAATGGAAAAGCCCCAGGAGATAAGGGCGTTACAATATAAAGGCTGTAGGTAAACCAGTACTAAGGGATCTCCAAAAGCTATTCAAAGCTCTCCTGGTTCTGAGCCGTATTTCTCAACGGGGTGAAGAGAATTTGGTCGAGTTCAACGCCAAGAAAACACAGGTGTGCGCGTTCACTACAAAAAGGTCTCCATTCCTTCCTCTCCCCACTTTTCAGAACACTCAACTGCCACTACAGGACAAGCAATACAAGCAAAACAGGCAAAACTGCCACTACAGGCAAATATCCATGCCAGGGATGGGCATGAATATTTGCCGGGATCTCAACCGCAAAAGTACATTGAGAGCGTCACCAAGGCGGTCTCGCGGAAGCCAGGTGTGCTCAACAAGGTGAGACGGTTCTTCACGCCTTAGCATCTGTGTCTTCTCTACAAGACCAAGTTCGATCCTGCTTGGAGTATTGTTCTCACCTCTGCGATGGATCTGCGCAGTACTTGCTTGACGCTCTCGACCGGTTGCAGCGGCGAGCAGTCCGCATTATAAATATTCCGGAAACCACCAAGTTCCTGGAGCCTCTGCAGTTACGGAGAGACATCGCCTCTATGGCGGTCCTCTATCGCCTTTACCATGGAGTGTTCCGAAGAGCTCTTCCAACTGATCCCTCCTTCTCCCTTCCTTTACAGGACAACACGTGCTGGACTCAGAAGTCACCGCTTTAGAGTGGAAGAAATACGCACCAGAACAAAACGGTTCAGCTCTTTTTTCCTATGCCGAGCAGTCGAAGACTGGAACTCACTACCAGCTCACGTGTCCTTCACCTTCACCTTCCCACTATGATCCCGGGCCCTTTAAGCGGGGCGTGAAAAAGCATCTCACTAAGCCGCCATAGTGTGGGCCGCCATACATTATTGTCTGCATTCGCAGCAAGTGTGGTAGCCCCCACTCTTGGATTCTGCTCATGCTTTCCATCAGGCAATGTAGAGTCACTTTGGATGGTTTAACATAAAAAAAAAGTTGTCCAACTTTGAAGAGCCTTTGGAGGACTGTTTGAAGGGAAAACTCCAGTGGAGGTGAAGTAGGTGTTGGTCGTGCTATTCTTCAATAAAAGGTGATAAGATCCTATTGAAAAACTATCGAGGCTTTTCCTATCTAATGCACAAAGCTGTTTTCAAGGGTCATCACTGAAGCAGGCTGAATTTCGGAGCCGATATTATAGTATATTCTTTTCAATAAAAAACAATTATCTTAATCGGGCTAGTCTGTTAAAAAATATGCGTGGTCATACATAAAAAAAATAAACACGCGTCGACATGAAAACCTCCTCTTTTTTTTCGTGGGTTAAAGATCCATGCAATTTGTAATTAATATTCAGTTTACCGATTCTGGATGATGATCCACCGTAACCCATGATCGGTATATATAATTCGTTCGAAACGTCGGGAGGTAAAAAGTTTTGCAACCTTTGATTTTTTATCACGAATAAGTCCCGTTGTTTCCGAATCGGTACTATACAGAGCGGACGTGTTAATTGCTCACGCGCTGTGTCCTAGTTAAAAGTGCAGTCGTAGCGTCGCGCTGCCTACGCAGCCGTCGCGTGCGATGACCCACTTACAGACATATGACTAACTTAGGTGTGATTATTCATTGTGCAATTATTATTAAATAATTTTAATGATGACTAACATCACGCCATCAAAATCTATCAAACTCACAACCGAAAATGAACATTTCTTATTCGAACAGTATATGAATGAAAAACAAAACAGCGACAATCTTCGACTTATGGTGCAAGACTTGCGCGTGCAGGTAGAGAACCTTCAAAGTCAACTGCAGAAGCTCCAAAACGAAAAAAAAACCACCATTGGTAGAAGAGTCTGAAACAGTTCAGTATGAAACTGATGAGGACGAACTAGCAAATGAAACCGAGTGGATTCGTCAACAGAGTCGTAAAAAAAGGAAGCTGAACTTATCGTTGACACCACCAACTAAACAACAAGGGATAGGTTCCAGCGAAGATGAAACCAAAATAACTAAAGTTAAAAAACCTCCACAACCTCCACCCATAATTGCTGAAAATATAAAAGATTACCAGAAATTTTACGATTTCCTATCTGCAAATGCTACTGGTGAGTCATTTGTAATAAAAATGCTAAATAATAATAGCGTGAAAATAAACTGCCGTAATGAAGATACTTACAGATGTATCACAAAATTACTACTCCAGAACAATTTCCTTTGGCACACTTACGAAAACAAGCAGGACAGACCCATTCGAGTGATGGCGAAAAATTTGCCTTCCTCGTGTGTACCGGCCAGAATTACAGAAGACCTATTAGCTAAAGGTTACAAAATCCTAGAGGTGGTGAACAAGCTAAGTTGGCGTGACATGTTCATGCACTCTTTTAAAAATGATGAAGATATAAAAAATATTTACGGCATTATGGCAATCCTAGGCTGTAAAGTAGATATTCAGCCACTGAAAACTAACAAATTAGTAGCACAATGTAAGAGGTGTCAAGCCTATGGATACACACAAAAATATTGTGCTAAGGAACCCCGTTGTGTTAAGTGTACAGGGAAACATTTAACAAAGTACTGCAAAAAGCCAGCAGAAGCTAAACCAAAATGTGTTCACTGCGGCGAACCTCATCCTGCCAGCTACAGAGGTTGTATGGTTACAAAGTTTTACAAAGAGTTACAAAAATTGAGAACCAAAGTCAGTAAACCAAAGACTGTCCCCTCAAGTCAGGGCACGAAGGTAAACGTTGATGAAAAACCTATATCATCTCAGGTTGTTACAAAAACACATACATTTGCTCAAATAACTAAGGGCACTCACGGACAAGCACAACTCCAAACACAATCACCAACAACGCTGGATGGAAAAATCAACCAAATTTTGAACATTATAACATCATTCGATGAACGATTAAAGAAACTAGAACACAACACTAGGGCTACTTTATTCCAACAATCATGAGTAACAAACTGAAAATCATGACTTGGAATGCTAATGGACTCCTACGCCATCAAAATGAGCTACAAGTTGTCCTAAGAAAACGCAATAATAATAAAAGAAAACATTTCTCATTACGAAAAATTCAAGCACGAAGAGCTTGAGATACAGACTATGGCCGTATGTGTTATGACTAAAATGTATACCATAACAGTTTCATCAATCTACAGTCCACCAAGGTATTCTTTGAAATCTACACAATACCGAAACCTCCTACGAAAAATGGGAAATAGATTTATTCTAGGTGGTGATTTTAACGCTAAAAATACACCTTGGGGGTCTAGACTTACTACATCAAAAGGGAAAGAACTGGTATGTGCAATCAGAGACTTACAGTGTAACGTAATATCTACCGGAAATTTGACCGGGATTTTGACATGAATTCAGATCATTCACCAATCATGTTAACAATAGATGAAAAAAATATATTAAAAGAGACCCGCCCGACGCTAGGAAACAAATACACTGATTGGGAAAGCTTTAAATATGACTTGGAGACTACTATTAATCTAAAAGTCCCATTAAAGCTCCCACAACATTTGGAATCAGAAATATCTACTTTTGTAACTGACATTCAACGATGCGCGTGGAAAAATACGCCAGAGTTGAGACGTAAAATCAGAAGTACTAACTATCCAATAGAGATTAGAAATTTAATCAGCGAAAAAAGAAAAAAACAGAGACAAAGATACCTTATCATTAATGAATAGGCTCACAAAAAAGCTTACTCGGATAATACAACAGTTCAAGGATGACTGTATGTGTACCTACCTAAGCCAACTAACCAGTGACCGCACTACAGATTATTCGTTATGGAAAGTCACAAAGAATTTTAAAAGACCCGTTACGCAGATACCACCCATTAGAGATGAAAATGGGCAATGGGCTGTAAGCAATGAACAGAAAGCTATAAGATTTGCTTGTTATTGAGCAGATATTTCGTCCGAATGTAGCTGATACTGACTCGTGACATGTCAAGATACAAGCGAAATTTATGAAGAAGACATAAGACTTGTAACTCCGAAAGAACTGTACACAGAAATAAAATTTCTAAACCGTAAAAAGTCTCCCGGTTATGATCTTATTACTGGGGAAATCCTATATAATTTACCATGGAAAGCAATAGTTAAGCTTACGACGCTAATAAATGCTACATTTAGACTAAAATACGTACCTGATATGTGGAAAGTAGCAGAGGTAATAATGTTACCAAAACCTGGCAAACCACCTCACGAAACAATCTCATATAGGCCTATTTCTTTATTACTGATAATATCTAAGTTATTTGAAAAGCTATTATTAAAAAAGATGAAACCAATAATAGAATCAAAGCATCTAATACCCGACTATCAGTTTGGCTTTCGAAAAAAAACATTCTACTACAGACCAAGTTCATAGAATAACGGATATAATAGAAAAAACTCTAGAAGAAAATAAAGTGTGTTCCACAGTCTTTCTAGACGTAGCACAAGCTTTTGATAAAGTTTGGCATGATGGACTTGTGCACAAATTAAAAAGAATACTACCAAAATCTTTTATAGATATCTTAAAATCCTATATATCTAATAGAATGTTCAGAGTTAGAGAAGGAGATGCATATTCTGAGCTGAAACCTATTAAAGCGGGGGTTATTATTAAAGGAAGTGTCCTAGGTCCGGTACTGTACCTGTTATACACATCTGACATGCCAGAATTAGAAGAAAATATCATTGCAACTTTTGCGGATGACACGGCTATTATGGCCACTGGGTCCACACATAAAGAAGCAATCGATAAACTTCAAGTAGCAGCGAACACCATTTATGATTGGACGAGTAAATGGCGAGTAAAATTAAATGAATCCAAATCGGTTCATATCGACTTCACCAATAAATCACCTAACTATCGCCCGGTATTTATAAATAGTCATATAATACCCTATGCCAATACTGCCAAATATCTTGGAATGACACTAGACGCAAAGCTTCGCTGGAAAGCCCATGTCAAAAAGAAACGTGACGAGCTGGATCTTCGCTACAAAAAAATATACTGGCTCTTGGGTAAACACTCAAAAGTGTCCGTACATAATAAATTGTTGATATACAAACAAGTTCTTATGCCTGTATGGACTTATGGTATCCAGCTATGGGGATGTACCAAACAATCCATTACACTGATGATACAACATTTTCAAAATAAAGTACTTAGGGGTATTGTAAATGCACCCTGGTGCATTAGAATGAACGACCTCCATCGGGATCTTAAAGTTGAACTCGTCGCAGACATCGTGTCGAAGTACGCCGAAGTTCATGAACGCAGACTTCATCATCACGTCAATGTTGAGGCTATCCAGCTCCTTGACAATACGAATATTAAAAGAAGACTCAAAAGGATAAAACCCTTTGAGTTAGTTAAGTGAAAGTGCAAAGTGTACAAAATAATACCATTAGTGCAGTGTATTAAAGGAACACAAGAACAGAGTGCCTTCAATTAATTAGAGACAATAAGAATAGTGTTATTGGACACAATCTTATTATAGTTTTGTTTTATTAATATAAGTCAAAGTAAAATTACTCATTAGTCCGTAGACTAGATCGTAATATCAATGTCCTACTATACTGGTAAGGCATTTCAAGGAAAAAAAAACCAATAAGTCCCGTAATGCAACAAAAACTATATATAAGCAATGGTTTTTATGTAAGAATTGAAAATAGTAGAAGGAAGCGTTTTAGTATAATTATAATTATCAATATATGAAAAAAAAATATGAAAAATGTGTAACCTTATGCAATACGTAGGTCCGCCAATCATGTTCTGGTAGAAATGAACCACAGTTTGTACATAGACCTTCATTAGTTAGTAGCATCCAAAAAACTGTTATAAAGGTCATAGTTATGAATGTTATTATGGTAAATCCTAAAATTAACTTTGGATAAGAGTGCGTGGATGTTAGTTTATAATATTCCCATATTCTGTAAATTCTGTAACAACCAATAACTGCTAAAAACTAATTGTTTTCATGTTTAATCTGCTAGGTTAATCCTAACAAAACTTGGTGCACCACTAGATTTTATGTTTGATCAACTATCAAAATAGACAAGACAAGATATAAGATAAGATCAAATATCAAAATAGACAGGACAAGAAGCAGTAGGTGAGCAGTAGATTAGGTAATATTATTGGTTTAGCTAGATGCCGCATGCATTTTATAAAGTTCTTCGAAATAATTTTATTGACCAATTCACAGAAAAAACAGAAGTTACAAATTTAGTAAGTCATAGGCACATCGTAAATATTACTCACAAAAAATGTTAGACTATCGTCATTCAAAAGCTCAACTGTGCAATGTGGTAGCTTTAACTCCATTGAAGTTTATGGGTTGCCTCTTAATCAATAAATGTCAATGAGAGGTATTTGTATATTTCCTACTTAGCAATACCAACTAAATGAACCTAAAGTTATATCTCCTACTGCGTCACTTAAATGATTCATTAAAGACTGTCGGCGTCGTGTTACAAAATTCTATAACAAATAATAGTATACCCCATTCAAATAAAAACGAGGAAAATACTTACATTACAAATTCAGTGTATGTTAATATGTTTGGATATAATTTAGTATCTTCATTACAACCAGGATCTTGTGCTACAAGCCGGTAAAACGGAATTAGAGAGACTATGTCGAGCAAAAGAAGAAATGCTGACTTTGGCATGTATTCACGTCTCATAGCTTTATCGGTCACTTGCCTAAAATAGTACACCTTATTTTATTTATTATTACTTGTTGTGTATTAATTACACCAGTTTGCGAAATTCGATCAGAGTAGTGTGACACCAGTTTGATCAGCAATAGTAAAAATATCCCTAATATTTTTACTATTACTGATTTGCCTGACGTTTCAACCAGGTTGCACTGGCCGTGGTCACAGGCTCACTGACCAGTCAGCCTGTGACCACGGCCAGTGCAAATCAGAGGTATGTAATACAATTAATAAATGATCGCGTTAATTCCCGTAAAAAAATTATTAAATATCGTGGAACGCGAAAGTTTAAAAGTTAGAATATCCCTAATGTTGCTACTTTTTGCAAATATTTACTGCTAAAAGTTAAAACTAATAAGAAGTAAAATATACAGTTCAAAAGTTTACCTGTGAATGATATGAAGAAGCGTATCAAGGCCGTAAACTGCATCGACTAAATACGAATATATAACAATAATTACATTTAGAATGACATATTGATTTTTATCCACTTTCCAACAGCGAACAAAGGGGTATGCCGACTGAAAAGGACCCTATAAAAGATAAACAATAATGTTATTAAAAACTTACCTATTCATTAGTTTATTTGTTAAATATTACAGTATGCTATTTGTGGGATAGCCACGCTAACAGCGAAATCAGTTAATTATGAGGGTGCAACATAATATTACAAAATTTAGTAGTGTTCAGAAATCAAAACGATTATCTGGTACAGATACTATATATATATATATATATACCAGATAATCGTATAGGTATAGTTAGTATGTCTTATGGTGGCGGTTCGCGCCGCGACAGCGACAAGCGACCGAGACAGGAGACCGAGACAAGAGACCAAGACAAGAGACCGCGACCGTCACTTGACGTTAGGCAATGTATAATCGCCAGTTCGCGAGCGAGACCGAGACAGGAGACAGAGACGCGAGACAGGAGATAGCGAGACGGTCGCCGCTCCGGACAATTAGTTTCTCGTGTCTCGCTCAAAAAGTACATGTTTTTAGTATTTAAAATGAATACTTTTATGACTAAGACTGTGAAACACTGATTGAACTGATCAGACAGTATTTATTTATTTATTTACTTATTTATTTATACTTCACGCACTTTAAATAAATTGGCGGACTTAATGCCTAGGGCATTTTCTATCAGTCAACCGATACCCTCCGATACATGTACGATGCACGATTAGACTCCTACAGAGACGAAAATTTGAAGGACAATATTTGAAAGGGCATAGCTGAAATCATAAATAACCTGTCTCGGTCGCTTGTCTCTGTCGCGGCGCGAACCGCCACCTACTTGTCGCGGTCTCCGCTCGTGGTCTCCTGTCTCGGTCTCTTGTCTCGGTCGCTTGTCTCTGTCGCGGCGCGAACCGCCACCTTAAGTCTTCAGTCGAACGTCATCCACGCCTGAACAATGTTCTTCCCGATGAAACGCAAGCCCGGGACTTCGGGCGTTCCTTGCGGTCTTAATCAATTACATTTTTGACTCTAATAAATGTTAAACACTACTTTAATTGGGAACTTGAAAATTCTAAACTCACGTAAATCTCAAAATGAGTACTCACACAAAAAGTCTTGAGAATTACACAAATAAGGACTATTTTTTGAAACACCGGATGAAACGGTAAAAAAATTAAATTGCTCCATTCTATGCCAGTGTTTTCATCAACTGATTCAATATTTATATTATCATCTACACCTGGTGCATCATATCTGATTCTAGTGTCTTCAGATTTCACTTTATTTACTAATTGAGAATTAGTAGGCATTATATTACAACACAGCAAACGGTAAGTTCATGCAAAGAATATTCTTTTTAGTGTGAACTTTGTGTTTATCATTAAAGTATTGGTTAATAACTCATTTCAATAAATGTGTTTTGTCAGATTTCTGACAACAATTATTGTATTTTTTTTTAAAGAGAAACTGGCCGTCTATAACTATTGTCAAAAACATAATGTAGTATTTATGCATCTTCTATTAGTTCAATCATAGAAACGAGTATACAGGTTTTCAGAAGCTCATTTTATCAAAAAATCATCAATCAAAAAGGATCATCCAAATTTAAATTTTGATGATTTAAAACAATATTTCTTTAACCTTTTGTCTCGTTCCTGTTAGGTAATTTAGTTCGGACGAGCACCAAAGAAAACGCAGCATATCGTGACAGCCATTTTAATAGAGAGAGACCTACGAATAAATAATAAGTCAGGAAGTCTAACTGCGCTCTAAAAATGACCCAACAAAAGTCGTGTCCAAGTAGGCGGTGCTTAAAAGTCGTGTCCACCGCGTCATTAGTCGGACATTGTTCTTGCCAGCGATCACACTTCACATTTCGATTTATTATTGTGTTGTCAATAATCATGCCAGTGAAGTGGTGCAGGAGCCATACAAGGCTAAAATGTCCAGGGATCACTTTTATCTAGTAAGTAGTAGCATAATTATAATTATATTTAATGATTTGCAAATATGTCATCAACCGAGATGGATAACACTATGCAACATGAAGTCAGTAAATTTTTGATTGATTTTTTTTTCTTCTTGGTGAAATATTGAAAAGAATATCGATAAAATATTTTATTATTATAAAATAGGTATATTCATTTTATAATTTTATAACGATAATCACACTGAAGGCCAGCCTAAAATGGCAGCATCCGTGCTGTCGTCTTTCGATGGTGAGTGTGAGACCGGAGGCCCAATGATGCAGGGGTGACAGTCATCGAGGTATGTGTGCGAGCAGAGTAATGTTCGTGTAGTCATTGTGTGGGGGCGCGGATGGAACCGTCGGCCAGGGAGACCCGTAGAAACAGTGGTGCCGGTGGCCGCCCGCGGCATAGAGAGGGGCCCAACTATGGTTAACCACCCTGGGAGGCTGCCCCGTCAGGTCGCGCATAATCTCGGAGTGGCTCGTCGTGCCGGTCGGTGACCGGATGGTGGGACCCGGCGAACACTTCCGGGAGGATACGGGGGCCCTTCCGTCCGACGGTTCGGTCACCGTCTCGCCACACCGTTACATGCCGACACAGCATCCCGAGTCTCGGTATTACACTGCAGCAATGACTATCACGCCTTTCACGTCCCTTTACTCCTCTAGAAACAATGGTAGCAAAAAGAAAAAGGCATAAACGTTCAACAGCGGCACCCTCTTCTCCCACCAACCCGCTATTTGAGGTGGAGTTCACAAACATTCGTGGACTCCATACAAACCTCAACGCCGTCCACCAACACCTCGAGACCGCACGGCCGGCTATGCTTTTTGTTAGGGAGACACAAATTTGCCGCCCTGCCGACACGGCATATCTTCACTATCCCGGCTATTTACTGGAAGAGTGCTTCCTCGCGAAGGCTGGGGTATGTCTTTTCGTTAGGGCGGATGTTTGTTGTCGCCGTCTACGCTACCTTGAGGACCCATCTTTCTCCATCCTCTGGCTCCACGTAGATTTCGGGTCCATAAGCCGAGTCCACAGATGTCTTTATCGATCCCATTCCGAAGATTGTGAGACAACCCGATTTTTCGATCACCTGAGTCAGGCAGCGGACAAAGCGCAGGAACAGTTTCCAACCGCCGAATTGGTAGTTCTGGGAGACTTTAACGCCCACCATGAGTCCTGGTTGGGATCTTCCAGAACTGATCACGCGGGTCGAACCGTCCACGCATTCGCACTCACGCATGACCTCGCCCAACTGGTACTCCAGCCCACCAGGATACCAGACATGCCGAGTCAAGCGCCCTCCTTGCTAGACTTGCTGCTGACGAGTCTTCCGGCGCAGTACAGTGTGTCGGTTCTCGCCCCTCTGGGATCCTCCAACCACTGCCTGGTGTCCACCGCTGTGCCTCATGCTGCCCCACCACGACCTGTGGCCGCAAGGCGACGATTATGGCACTACTCATCAGCAGATTGGGATGGTATGCGGGACTATTTTGCTTCCATCCCGTGGGTTCAACGTTGCTTTGGAGGTAGGGATTTATCGCAGAGTGCATCTGCCGTCGCTGACGAGATCACTCTTGGCATGGAATACTATATCCCCCACAGTGAGGACGCCAGCGCACGAACTGGCCCCTGGTTCGATCGCGAGTGCACCTATGCTGTGGCATACAAGCAATCCACTTACCGCGCATGGACCAAGGCCCGCGCTCACGGCGACCCTGACGTTGATCTTCTTAAAACAGCGTTCAATAAAGCCACCAAGGAATGCAAGAGGGCTTACAAAAGAGCGGATGCCCAGCGCAGGCCAAAACCGTGCAGGCTAACCACTGCCGGCCCTCACTACCACCGCTGAAATATTCAGATGGAACACTGGCCCACCAGCCGCAGGAGAAAGCGCAACTGCTGGTTCATCTCTTTGCGGCGAACTCCCGAATCGATGACCGTGGCATGGATCCGCCTACTATTCCACCGTGTGGCTCTACAATGCGGGATATTCGTATGGAAAGCCAGTGGACCTGACGGTATTCCTGCGATAGTACTAAAGAACTGTGCACCGGAGTTGTCTCCTGTATTGACGCGCCTATACCGCTTATCGTATTCCTCAGGAATTGTCCCGGAGGTCTGGAGAGAAGCAAATGTTCAACCCATCTCTAAGAAAGGCGACCGCTCCAACCCGGCCAATTATCGACCTATAGCTGTCACTTCCATTCTATGCAAGTTGTTTGAGCGGATTATCAACAGCCAATTAGTCCGTTACCTAGAGGATCACTCATTGTTATATCATCGGCAATATGGCTTCAGACCGAACCGATCCACAGGTGATCTTCTAGCGTGCATGACACACCTTTGGGGTGAGGCTATGGATAGGCATGGGGAGTCTCTAGCCATCAGTCTCGATATGGCCAAGGCCTTCGATAGGGTCTGGCACCGTTCGCTTCTTTCCAAGCTTCCAGCATTCGGCCTGCCTCCCAGACTCTGCAGCTTGATTGCCGCTTTTCTGCACCAGCGCCGCATTAGAGTCCTTTGCGACGGCGCGGCCTCCAACTTTCAGCAGATAAATGCTGGTATACCTCAGGGTTCCGTCTTGTCGCCTACACTGTTTCTTCTGCATATCAATGACATGTTAGCCCTCGGCAACATACATTGCTATGCAGACGACAGCACAGTCCATAATCGATATTTGAGAAACCCTACTGCCAAGGCGGTGGATATTGAGGAAAAGCGGAGGGAGTTTGTCGCTGAGCTCGACCTGGTTCTGAGCCGTATTTCTAAATGGGGTGAAGAGAATTTGGTCGAGTTCAACACCAAGAAAACACAGGTGTGCGCGCTCACTACAAAAAAGTCTCCATTCCTTCCTCTCCCCACTTTTCGGAACACTCAACTGCCACTACAGGACAAGCTCGGTATCCTGGGCATGGATATTTGCCGGGATCTCAACCGACGGGAGTACATTGAGAGCGTCACCAAGGTGGCCTCGCAAAAGCTAGGTGTTCTCAACAAGGTGAGACGGTTCTTCACGCCGGAGCATCTGTGTCTTCTCTACAAGACCCAAGTTCGTTCCTGCGTGGAGTATTGTTCTCACCTCTGCGATGGATCTGCGCAGTACTTGCTTGACGCTCTCGACCGGTTGCAGCGGCGAGCAGTTATCTGCTCGCCGCTGCAACTCTGCAGTTACGGAGAGACATCGCCTCTATGGCGGTCCTCTATCGCCTTTACCATGGAGAATGTTCCGAAGAGCTCTTCCAACTGATCCCTCCTTCTCCCTTCCTTTACAGGACAACACGTGCTGGACTCAGAAGTCACCGCTTTACTACGCAGACTACGCGATGAGACTGGTGGAAGAGACGCTGATGGTTGTCCGGTCCGAGGCACCATGTGAGTTGGTGATCGGTCGAAGGGACGCCTGAGGTCAGTTGTCTGCCCAGTGTGTGTGTGTGTGTGATTGGTGAAAGGGGCGCTGACGGGTTGTCAGGTCCGATACACCATGCGAGTTGGTGGATGGTCGAAGGGACGCCTGAGGTCAGGTGTCCGCCAAGTGTGTTTAATTTAGATGCGAGGGGTAAAGATCGAGATCTTTTTAAACAGGTGTCATGAATTAGTAGCGAGTCAGTGATGGACGAGCGATTTTTTTTTCTCTGATTGACGAGGAGTACGAGACCTGTAGAGGTGAGTGATCGCACAGGGACGTGCGATTGTCAGTATGGCCGTGCCGGCGTATCGATTATTTTAGCTGGCAACACTGTTAAGTGTCTGAAGGTAAGACACTGACGCAACACCGGGCACTGGCGCGTGCGACCGGTGACCGCAGGGATGGGAATCATTGACACTTTAAAATAATAATAACGCGATTGAATGATTGATTTTAGTCGATTACTTTCATGTCATAAGTCATAGACAAGGATCACAGGTGACAATGATTTTATCCCATCCCTAGATTATTATTGTTCGTTCATTCGTTCGCGAGTTCCTTTAAAAATGGAACGTGGTCATTGACGAGCAGAGTTGTCGCGGATCATCTCGTGTGAGCACCACGTGTTCGGTGGAGTGTCTTATTTAAAATTATTAATCATGGGATGCTATTCAATGTCCTAACTGTATTTCGTTATCGAGTGCTTCAATAAAGTGAATGTACGAGAACATTCTCCTCACCCGCTAAACTCACGTCTACCCTCAATTAGAAATATGGGGCCTACTAACGTTCCCAGTGGACTCAAGATTTAACATATTTAATAACCAATCTGAAATGAAACTGTTTTTTTACGCAGATGATTCGTCTTGAAGAAACGCCAACATCTTCAAGGAATACTACAGAAAATGAAAACAGCACTTATGAAAGATTACAATTGATATGTAATGATGGTCCGGCTTTTTACACTTGTGAATGCTTTAATAAACATGTTTAAATTTTTTGGGTTGATGAAAATACACGTTCTGCAAATTTTAAAGTATGTGATTTACCTGAGCAGCACTTTTAGTGCTGCTCAGGTAAATCACATACAACATACAACAAATTTGTTCCGAGTTAGACTTCCTTTTTTTTGGAATTTAATGACCTGGTAACTAAGACCTTTAAGTCAAGGTTAGACTTCCTGACTTATTATACTTACTTTCTACACACCTAATCTTTGGGTTCGATACTTTTAATTTAGGTGTATATACGTATGTATTTTAAATAAAGACCGTCTTTCTTAGATTTGAAATTGATCATCTATGTTATTTTCAGGAGAATAAAATCATCACTGAATATAACGATAGTGTTAGAACCAAGAAATATATATATATAAATATTAATATACCATCATGAGAAATTGAATCTACTCTGAATACACCTAGAATACGCATGTGCAATACATTTTACCACTTTCGAAGTGCCTCTCACGCAAACTATTTAGTTTAGAAAAAAAATATATTTCATAAATATTGCGAAAAAAGATTATTTTTTAATGTCTTCTAGGCAAAAACTTAATAAATTAATTATATTTCGAGGGACATATCGTTTATTACAAAAAAAATATACAATTATATTGTTTTATTATTTTATTAACTGTCCGGTAGACTTATTACATAACATCGTTCACGCTGCTGTCACAGCAGACATTGCAGCAAGCGAATGAACCAATCCCTGCTTTTGTTTTGAATTCAAACCAATCACAAACAATGTCTATTTCTAACCTCGGTTATGATTGGTTTTTGTTTCGTAAGTCGTTTTGGTTTCAAGTTGGGCCACTTTTTGTGTGAAATTTGTTCCGAGTTAGACTTCCTTTTTTTTTGGAATTTAATGACCTGGTAACTAAGACCTTTAAGTCAAGGTTAGACTTCCTGACTTATTATTTATTCGTAGAGAGAGACCCACATAGATGAGTAACCACAGACAACATACTAAATAGGGATGTTACACAATAATCTACACACCCCTCAACTTAGACATTTTAAACAAAATTCTTAAATTGTTTAACTCAAAACTTATTACAATATACCATATGTTTTCAACTTACGACTAAAGTTTGTGGTACAAGTTATATTTACTTTAAATTACATATGTATAAATATTATTTAATGTACTCATATAAACATAGCACAAAAGAAATAAAAGGTTACAAATTTTACTTCAATTCACTTAAAATATAATTTTATGTATAAAACATGGCCGACTCTTATGATCGTGATTGATATGGTCTAATATATAGTTCAACAGGCTACTGTGGTACAGTCAGCGTCATAATGATATTGGCGTTCAAAGTGGTCAAAATGATGTGAAAAACACTAATTCAATTTTATGTTGGCACGCAAGGTGCTCAAATTGTTGTACGCATTCAAAGTGGTCAAAAGATCTTAGCAAGCAGTTGTCAATAATATGTTAGCTAACAGAGTGTTCATATTGATGTTATCAAATAGGTTGTTCATTGGTATCTAAGCATGCAAACTAGTCAAAAATATCTTAGCATTAAAGAGAAACCAACCTTATCACCCACAGATAGAGTTTACTTTGCAGTTTCACTACATAGTATAAAACAAAGTCGCTTCCGCTCTCTGTCAGTCCCTATAAATACTTAGATCTTTGAACTATGCAACGGATTTTAATTCCGTTTTCTTTAATATATAGAGTGATTCAAGAGGAAGGTTTTTATGTATAATTCATGCATAATATTATAGTGGAAAAACATTGACAATTTTAGAGGTTTCTAATGTGATGTCGTAAATAAACCCATTTTTTACGTTTACATTGTAAACGCTGGCCGTACCCTACGAGATAGATCAAAATAATGTACTACATTATTGTATACCTTAAAGAATCTAACGTAAATCCTATCCTATAACGTATATCCTAACGTAAATGCGATTTGGGAATCGTTACGGGATAATATGCAAGCGGTAATAATTGATAACAATAACTCATCTTCTGATTATAGTGATTAGCATAGAACCTAAGTCATCTTCTGATAATTCGGACTCTGAACCATCAACTAAGAAAAGTAACAATGAGAACAGTACATAGGAAGAACCAAACACAGACATTAGTCTTTCAGGAGAAACATTTGGCAATGTATCAATAAAAGAGTTAAAAAAATACAGAGTACTAAGCCCGCTTAAGATGTTAGAGGAAGAAAGAGGTTTAGTTATTATAGTAATGTGTGTGTTGAAACCGGTACAAATCCATGTGTAGACCAGCCAATATAACATATAAAGAGGCTTTAAATGGGCTAGAATCAAGAGAATGGTGTAAAGCTTTACAGGAGGAATTAAAATCATTTGAAGAAAACGAATCTTGGAAAGTAGTGGACAACCCAAAACAAACAACAGAGGTTAAGTGTAAGTGGGTGTTCAAGAAAAAAGTGGACAGTTGTGATAATGTGCGATATTATGGTCAGTTAGTCGCCAAGGGTTTTACACAAAGACCAGGCACAGACTATACAGAAACATTCTCACCAGTGGACCGTCACTACAATAAGACTATTGCTTGTATTGAGTGTTAAATATAATCTAGACATAACTCACCTTTTTTTTTTTTTTTTTTTTTTACGTGTGGAAATCCCCGCGGACCGTCACCCCGTCGGGGGTTACGGCGGGGTGGTGTGTCGGACTCGAACCGACTAAAACCACACGGTGTGACCCTCTCTGCGCCTCTGTATTGGAAGGAGTCCAGGGAGGGGATTTCCTTCTGGACTCCAACCGGCGCCTGCCCGCACTGTTGCGGGCACCACCTCTGTCGTGTACTCTCTAATTGGGCAACGTCCGGTCACACGCGGACGACGCCCCCTCGCGGTTGGCCTCTACTGCGGACGGACGGGAAACCCGTCCCGCCCATCCGCGGCCACTCTCAGGGCGGCATGAGACGCAGGTATGCGCGCCTCCGCCGCCCGGGGCGCCGGCGGCGGATCGGGTCCGATTGGATAGCATCCTCCCGGGCCTTCTCCGCCACCTCCTTCTGCAAGATTACGTCCTCAGACATAACTCACCTTGATGTAACCACAGCTTTTTTGAATGGGCATTTGAAGATGTGTACCTATATGAGTTTACTATACAAATTGGAATGTCATAAAAAGAAAGTATTAAAACTAAAAAAAGGTGGCTATGACATACGGACGGACAGACAGACAGTCGTGATGAATCTATAAGGGTTCCGTTTTTTGCCATTTGGCAACGGAACCCTAAAAATCGGCCAAGTGCGTGTCAGACAGAAACCATTTCAACTCTAGAGGAATTGCAATTAGAAAACATTCGACACCCTCCGTATTCGCCAGACCTTGCCTCAACGGACTACCATTTTTTTCGTAATTTAGACAATTATCTACGTGATAAAAAGTTTTCTTCCCAGGAGGCAGTACAAAATGCTTTCACACAGTTTGTAGAATCTAGATCACTTGAGTTCTATCGCAAAGACATAAATTACCTTCCTATTAGATGGCGGCAATGTATTTATAATAATGGTAGATATTTTGATTAAATAAATATGTTAAATGAAAAAGTCCCCCACGCACATAAAAGGGTTCCTCAGTCACCCATAATGATACGTGGATTTAAAATCGTATCCAATAGATAGGTGCTATTTTTACGTATTAATGTGTTAATTTATGACGTTTACCAAGGAAGCGCCTTTTACAACTTAAGCCTCTATAACTCCTGAATTAATAAAGTCATCTAATCTGCTACAGTTTTCCTTTAAAGTTCATTATTTAGACCACCATCACGAATTTTTCCAGATTTTTTGTGCCGTTTAGCTTTAACAGGGGTGGGGGGACTCCCTCTTTTTACATAAACGTGCCCTTTAAAGTGGAGTTTCTCGTAAACGGACACCTAAATCAAAAAATCCTCTTAAAAATCCATTATTGTTCTCAAAACACCTATCTAATAATACCCCACAAGATGGGGTAGCCGCGAGAAAAAAAATCATCCCCACTTTACGTGTAGGGGAGGTACCCCAAGTAAAAATATTTTTCATAATTTTATTAACAACACATATTCATACAAAGTTTCATCTTTCTAGCACTTACCGTTTGGACGCTAAGTCGAGGACAGACGGACGGACGGACGGAGAGACGGACATGACGAATCTTTATGGGTTCCGAGTCATAAACATCGGACCCCTAAAAGGCAATCTACGGATTGAAAGAATCAGTTAGGGCATGCTATAAGCGTGTGGATGATTTTTTACAAACCTTGGGGTATAGGAAGTCAATCAATGAACCTTGTTTATTTGTTAAACATATTGATAATGTCAGGATGATATATAGCCTTGTATGTGGACAATTTTATTTATTTTTTGTAATTGTAAACTGAATACCTTAAGACTAAGTTAAAATCTAAATTTAAATTAAAAGCCTTGGGAAATATTAGACAATGCTTAGGAATGAGAGTCAGATCAAACAATAATGAGATTTTTGTAGATCAGGAACAATTTGTAGATCATATATTAGCTAGGATTATCATGAAAAATTGTAACCCAGTCAGTACACCAATGGAAGTAAATTTGAAGCTAAAGAAGAGAGACACTCATTGTACTCAGTATCCTTACCAGCAATTAATAGGAACTTTAGTTTATTTATCTATGTTAATCCGCCCAGATATATTTTATGCTGTTTGTTACTAGAACCAGTTTAATAATAATTATAATGAAACACATTGGAAACATGTAAAACATATTTTAAAATACTTGAAAAAAATCAAGCATTTTTGTTTTTTCGTTTATGGGTTATGTCAATGCTGAATGGGCATCATATTGTGTGGACCGTAAGTCTTGTACTGGATACATATTTAAGAAGTGTGGTAGTGTCATGTCTTTTAAGTGTAAAAAACAACTAACATTAGCTTAATCTAGCACAGAAGCTTAATATATGACTATAATATTTGTAAGGCAAGTAAATAAGCCATTTACTTGAGCAGCTTATTGTTGGAATTAGAATGCAGAAATGAATCACCTATTCAAAATATGTATTGGTATAATCCACAAAATTAAATTATTAAAAAAAATATATTAAAAATTTCTAAATCATTACTGTAGGTTATTTGAAGTTTATGTTACTCGTAAAATTTTGTCAGTATTGGCTATATTATAAAAAATAATTTGTTTTTAAGAAACATTGACTTTATATGTGTTCCATTAAAATAATCCTACTATGTAATCCTAATAATATTATAAACGTGAAGGTTTGTGAGTATGTATGTATGTGTGTATGTTTGTTGCTCTTTCACGCAAAAACTACTGAACGGATTTGGATGAAACTTTACAGTAATATAGCTTATATATCAGAATAACACATAGGCTACTTTTTACTGCAATAATCGAGATAAGCGGGCGAAAGCTAGGTGATTATAAAAATACATTAAATTGTAGATGTCAAAATGTATCACTGTTTATTTCCTGTCAAAACTTCACAGGTTGCTAGGCATAACACATTTGCATAGTAACCATAATGATACGCGGGTAACACCGCGGGGCGCATCTAGTACACTAATATAATCACATTAATAAATCTTCCCTAAAAGATAACTTTAATTATGATGAAAACCGCGTTTAAATACCTTGCGTAATTTAAATGATCAGAGCGGACAGACAATACGAGCGACTTTATAATGAACTGCGTAAAAATTTAATATTATTTGACCGTTCGATTATAATAGGTACTTTCTGTACCCGGCGTGTAGCTTGAATGAATCCTACGAGCTTTACGATATGACAAGATACATTGCGTACATTGTAGGACATTAAAATACGTTCTACAAAGCCGAAAAAATTGATGAATATGTAACTTATACAAAAAACCAAAAACGCAACCACATCGACTCATTTGCTGAAGTTCCTATGACCACCTTCCAGCTCCATCATCAGACCCTGGTTACCATATAGTATCAAAGTACTCGTAAAGACGAATAAAATGAGCCCAATTTCGATGGGGTTGCGTCTAATTACGGAGTTCCTATGGCCACCTTCCAGCTCCATCATCAGACCCTGCTTACTATATAGTATCAAAGTACTCGTAAAGACGAATAAAATGAGCCCAATTTCGATGGGGTTGCGTCTAATTACGGAGTTCCTATGGCCACCTTCCAGCTCCATCTTCAAACCCTGGTTACCATATTAGAGTGTCAAAGTACTCGTCAAGAAGACGAATCAAATGAGAATTTTTACTCGAAAATAAATAATCGTATCATTAATTCTACTTTTTATCAAAGAAATTTCAATTGGTTTTATCTCATTTAAATTCCTATATCCATACTCCTTTTCTCAGTATAATATTGTAGATAGATTCAATAGAATATTGGACTATGTTTTTTAATAACATTCGAAACAAAAGACATGTCAATTACGTCATGCAAGAAATGAAAGAGAAAGGTATTGAAGACAAAAAAGGACAAACATTTAAAAGTATTAATGAATCTGCAAAGTATACTCTATCTGTGGGCGATAACGTTGGTTTCTGTTTATTGCTAAGATATTTTTGACTAGTTTGCATGCTTAGAAACCAATGAACAACCTATTTGATAACATCAATATGAACACTCTGTTAGCTAACATATTATTGACAACTGCTTGCTAAGATCTTTTGACCACTTTGAATGCGTACAACAATTTGAGCACCTTGCGAGCCAACATCAAATTGAATTAATGTTTTTCACATCATTTTGACCACTTTGAACGCCAATATCATTATGACGCTGACTGTACTACGGTTTATAATACATTTGTATTATATTCATAATATGCTCCATCAAAAATTGAAACTAGCAAGATATAATGATAATTTTATTTAAAAAATTGCATTAATTGAATGATTCTTGGTGCTTTGAAATATGTGGGACTGCCTGAAACGAGTCTGAAACTCATTGATATAATATTCAACCTCCTTCAGTGCTGCGTACATCGCAGGCAGTAGACAACGTGATTTATCTCATTGTGTCAAAACTTGACATTGACCTTTGTCTCTATAATTCAATGTCTGTCTCACAAATACGTTTAATTTTATGTTGAATAAAACCTAACTTCCCTAGGTTTTGCTCTCTTATTTCAATTTATTCAACATAATGGAGAAGTATCTAAGACCCGAGAGGTTCGACGGGGATCCCACGGTAAAGTCTACGGCAAAGGAGGGCTCCACTCCATTGGAAACAAACTTAGTACCCGTCTGAGCGACGCAGTATCATTTGGGGGCGGCATCTTCAGCAGGGGTTGTAATCTCTCAGCGTCAGGCTTGATGATATGATCCGGTCCTATTGTGTAACCCAGCAAGTTTATTATTGTTTGATTGAATTTGCTTTTCGATTCATTAAGGGTCAAGTTGTACTTGTCGGCAGCTCTTAGAAAATTCTCAAGGTTGTCATCATGGTCACTCTGCGTTTTACCACAAACAGTTATGTCGTCAAGATAGGCGAATGTTCCTTTCAGGTTTTCTGTGCGTATGAGCCAGTAATAAGTACCAGCCGCTCGTAGAGGAAGTGGAAATATTGCAAGCCAACCCTGATTATTCATTTGTTAAACTCAAAGATGGTAGGGAGACCACAGTATCCAATCGACATCTTGCCCCAATTGGACAAGGAGAAGGAGAGATATTGGATCTTCCTCTACGAGCAGCTTCTTGACTTCATTTTGGATAAAAATCTGTTCTTCGAACACTGAGTCTGCGTGATTTGAAAATAAAGGGACGGCAGGAACGGAGGCTTCAGCAACACTGCATACCTTAAATACATCTTTAGGTCCCCCGAAAGTGAATTCCAGACTCGAGTGGTTACGAAGGACATCATGGCCAACTATCATGTCAGCACAGAGATTTTTGACTATTAGCAAGGTAGTGTTGGCATAAGAGTGTTTACCTATTTTAATGTTCTGATTCAACATTTATTTTATCATCTACCCCTGGGGCATCATATCTGATTCTAGTGTCTTCAGATTTCACTTTATTTACTAATTGAGAATTAGTAGGCATTATATTACAACACAGAATATTCTTTTTAGCGTGAACTTTGTGTTTAACATTAAAATATTGATTAGTAATTCATTTCATTAAATGTGTTTTGTCAGATTTCTGACAACAATTCTTGTATTTTTTTTAAAAGAGAAACTGGCCGTCTATGACTATTTTCAAACACATAATGTAGTATTTATGCATCTTCTATAAGTCCGATCGTAGAAAGGAGCACTTACAACAGCTATAATACTTTCTACCTGTTACACCAGAATACAAATAAAAATGATTAATGGTTTATCGAATATTATATAAACTTGAAATAGTGAACCCAAAAATAGTGCGATAGTGAAAATAGTAATAATTTTAATATTATTGTCAAAAGTGGTTTATATAATTTCTATACATTTTTTACTCATTAATTCATAACGAAACTGAGTTATATATTTCTGTACTACCATAACTTTGTACATAACAAAACTGTTGCAAAAAGGGGCAAATTATTTGTTTGATAGCTTCCATTGCGTGCTCTGTACAATAATGTATGAAAGATTTTTTCCCTCTAAAAGTTATAAAAACGCCTGAGATAGCACATGTAAGTATATATTTTATGATTGGCCTGCTTGTATTTTTTTTAATAAACAATTTTTCTCATGCTGTATAACTACGCACTGCGGTGAATAGGAGACGCGGAATGGTAATCACTAGCAGTAGTATCTATATAAGTTCAAGAAACTAATTATTGTGATCGATAAGAAATTTAAAAAAATATGTACAAAATTATACATTACATAATTTACCAATGACTGTCTCGTTGGTCTGGTGGTAGGCGACTACTGATCAAGATGTCTCTTTTTATGGATAATGTGTATGTATTTACAAAAATTCAAATTTTCATCATCATAATCAACAGCCCTTAACAGTCCACTGGTGGACATAGGCCTCTCCTTAGAAAGGTGGTTTTGCATTTTTTGTTGATCATCAAAATTTTTGAAATAACGATATCTCATTTCGAAACAATATAATATAAATTTATTATAGAGTTTATTATATAAATATTTACTATCTATCGAAGTGTGTACCTAGTTTAAAAAAGTGAGTAGACTAGCATTACTAGTACAGAAATTAATTATCAATACCTTTTAAATATACAAGTCGAAGATACATTCCAATTTTAAATAATATAGGTTAATTGCCCACGCCATACAAGTTTTACGTCTTTTTTCAATTATGCTCAGCTCCTATAACTCATGTTTTTCCTATCATATTTTTCTGTTCTATGCTTTAGACTATGAGAAAAGTATGTATCTTCATCGAAATGTATTCCGTGGTAGTTATGATAATGAATGATAATGACGCCATTTACATATCTGACTGCTTTATTGGTCTAGTGGTTAGCGTATGCGGCTGCTGATCAAGAGGTCTCGGGTTTGATTCCCGAGTCGGACTAAATGTTTGTGTGATCTAGAAATATACATTTCGGAGTCTGAGTGTTATATAATATAATATATATATGCATTAACAAAAAAGTGTGTTTATGTATTTATATCAGCTGTCTAGTACCCATATTACAAGCTCTGATTAGTTTGAAAGATGACCAAAATATTTATTATTATTACATATATTTTTGTTATTTATTGAAAGGTAAAACTTCTGATATTTTCTCCGACGTTCTGAACAAGTGATAAGACTTTTGGCAACAAGTAAAATACCCATTATATATTGTATAGATTATATAGTACTAAGAATGGTGAGAGCAAACAAACCTCGTCGATAACTGCTATTCTTGATTAGTTAATCCTGCTAAAAGAAGGTAAAGTCAAAAATGCATGCAAGCCCATTAAATATCCTAATCTTGCTTCATCTTTTGCGTCCTGTCTCACACAGCCTACAACTTTAACCTCCTAACAGTCCTCATGCTAACATTGCTCATTAATTTTGAAACAACAGATCTACGAAATCAGTATGAGACATTAATTATTGAAAACGGTCGTTGTTATAATAACGTTACTGGTTTCTTTCAAGCAATTGGCCCTGTATTCACAGTGCATTGTGCACATGGCATTTATTTATCGACAGTACGACGAAAAGTATGAAATCAGTTTACATCAGATTTATATTTATACTGAACATTTTAATTTAATACTGATTTCTTATCAACCGTTAGCACTAATACAAAAGCAAATTCTTTCAAGACATTTATTTATTTTTTGTCGAATATTCAATTATTCTATCAAAATGTTATACTCTCTTGTCAAAGTCTTTATTAACATTGACCTAAGTGACATTATTATGAATATTACCTACTTGCAAGATACGATTACTACATATAACCGAAGACAGTCATATTATCTATTACCGAGTAATAGAAGTAAAGAAGAGCAAGTATATAATAATCAATTGTGTACAATAATTTACACACACAATTTATTTTGTAAAGAATAAATTCAAATAATAGATACATAATTCAAATGCAAACGATCTCAGTTGGCATCAGATAAAGACATAAAAGAAAAGAAGTTAATTAAGTCCTTCGCAGAGTTGAATAAAAGCACTGCTGTTCGTTTTTGTTCGCCAAGTCAATTAAGCCTTAAGAAAAATGAAACGCGATCCTTTAGAACGCTTTGCTTTAAATATTAAGTATTTTTAATCCTTAAATTGATTATCTTTACCTTAAGAAATTTCAGTTTTAGTTTAATATGTATGATTTATATTTAAAACCCATAACCTATATATGCCTTTACCTTATCCTCAAAATAATAAATTAAAATAATGATTTAAAAATATATTAACACTTTTCATTAAGTTATTTTACGCTACGAATGAAATAAGAGGATAATCATCTAATTTAGCTAATTTCATAAAGTTATGAAATTAACAATAACAAAAATAACAAAATCTTAACCATAACAAAAAGCAGGGACCTTTTTCTGCTTCTGGTACCTATATATTTTGAAAATTACTTGAAAATTGCGGCTTGTAGGTGGACCCTTAAAATTGCCTTTCAAAAACCTAACGTATATAAATATGGGTGAGTTATAAATGTCGCAATGTACTTCTTTTCCTTCTTTTATTGAGATGGCAACCAGTCCAATAAAATCAGCTATTTCTGCCAATGTCAAGTTCTAGTCTTTAACTCGTCATCGTAATGCATTAATGATAAAATGTGGACCATCTTCCAAAAAAACAAAAAAAGATCACCATCGCAATGTATAACTGCTGAGTTATAACAACGGTCAGTTTCACTCTTCTCTATGGTCAATGTGATGCCGCCTGCTGAAAAGCGAACTTGTACTGCAACCCAAATGAGCTTTGCAGATATAAAAACATTAACACTGGAAGTACGTGAGTTTTTATTTTGTCTGAAATTTCTAAAGTAATTTTCTATGCCTTCGATGATTGCGAGAACTGCAAAATCTGTGAATTATGTTAATAAGGGCAACCAAATAGGCTAGAAATGAAAAAAAATTTAAGTGAAATTTTACTGCAGTCATTTATTTTAAGCATATGAGTTTATGTAAGAAGATTTAAAGCTGCTTGTAATTATTTTTGTAACTTTATTGAAAAAACCTAACTTTTATTGATTAAGAACTCAAATTAATTCGAAGATGAATAGAGTTACTGTGTGATGTAAGAAATTGCATTAATTAATATATTTCATGTAATGCATGGAATATCACTTCATTGACTTGAATCCCACGGGGAGCAGCTAAAATCATAAGTACCACATTTGACACGTCTTTGGGTGTCAAATGAGGATTATTTATAAAGAAATCTTCATCAAGAAATTTTATTCCTGCCGTTTTAAATATTCCTGTTTCAACGATTCCAGGAGAAATACTTGTAACCTTGATCTTTCGATTCAATAACTTAAATTCATTTTTCAAAAGAGTATTCAAAACTGTCATTACCCTTTTCGATGTTATATACAAATTAATTTTCGGCTCAGCAAAAGGCGGCATGTAGTGACCACATATACTGTTGATATTGATTATTTGCCCAGAACCATTCTTTTTCATCATAGATTCAATCCCAAAATGCGTACATGCAATCAAACCAAAGATATTAGTGTCTATAATATCTTTAAAGTTATTAATATCACCAGTACATATTAAACCTTCTTTACCTATAGCAGCATTATTTATTAGTACATCAACTCCTCCATAAATGTTTACAATACCTTCAAAAGCATGTTTTAGTTCTTCACCGTTAGAAATATCGCATTTACAAGGTATAAGTTGTCCTTCTATTTTTCCCAGTTTATTCAACTTTACAAGTATCTCTTCAACTTTTTCTTCAGTTGGTTCAAATCCAATGACTATTAAACCTGCTTTTGCTAAGTCCTCGGCTATCTGAGCACCTATTCCGTGTGCTGCTCCAGTCACGACGGCTACTTTCTTGTGCCAATATTCCATTATTTTCAATTCGTCTAAATATTTCAAGACAAATTATAAAAAAAATAAAATTTATTAAGTATTACTACGTACGGTGAAATCCTACACCAAGCAAAATAAATAATATCAAAAACAAGCATTTGTATTAGCTATATACAAATTCAGAAGATCCGATAAGGTACAAAGTGAGGTTTTGCGTGACTTAAAATAAACATTAACCACTATTTAAAATACTTTACCTTATATTTTGCATATTTTTTGCAAATCGCACTTTTTTATTTTCATGGTAGTTACATTTTTATAATCAGACTAGCTTTGCCCGCCGCTCCACCCTCAAATATTTTGGTTTTCGAGGTAAAGATTGGCCTATATCCCTTATTTATAAACAGCTAACATGGTATCCTACATAAAACAACGAGGATGAACATATTTGGATATCGAATGGAAAGAGAAAATGAGTAGCTATCACTTAGGTTGTTACATTTATTCTATTGAATTCTGCTGAGTACGTTGTACAGACTATTTGGTATTGTAGTGGCAATGTATTATGATAAACATCATTACAATTCCTTTGAAATTGAGACTAAGACGTAGAATTATGAGCTGCGGAGTATGCACTGAATCTATACAAATAAATGAAATTGAATTATTTGTTATAATTTTAAATGAACAGTTTTTGATTAAATGCATCTGCAAGTATATACGGTACATATATCAAAAAATCTTTTTCTTAACGACTGGGCCGGTTTGGACGGGCCTTACACTGCCTTACACCTTAATCAACGAGCACTCACCTCCCTTTTCTCATTTATCACTTCACCATTTTCTCCTACATACCTTGCCCCGTACCTCCGTTATCTATCCTCTAATCACGAAAGAAATCTTCGTTCAGAAAATAATCTGCTTCTCTTATGTCCCTCTCACAGCTCCGACTTCGTTAACTCTTCATTCTTTGTCCAGGCAGTACTACTATAGAATGCGCTCCCGCTTGAAATCAGGATGTCCACTAACCGTTATACATTCAAAAAGAAGGTACATGATCTCCTTCTCAACGAAATGGCAGATTGTTTAAATCGATAGATGGAACACAATATCATGTTGTCATAGTGTACGAATATTGTATATTTTAATTTAAGTGCATGTATATATATGTATGTATATCTTTGTATGTATGTATGTATATGTCTATGTATGTATACCTTTGTATGTATGTATGTGTATCTTTGTATGTATGTATGCACGTCTATCTTTGTATGTATGTATGTATATATCTATGTATGTGTAGTATTTTACACTAGTTATCTGTGCACCTCCCTACAAGATTTCTTCACCACCCTAAGGTTGACTGGTAGAGAATGCCTTGGGCATTAAGTCCGCCGTTGTACAAAGTGCATAAAGAAATAAATAAATAAATACACTGGTATTTAAATGATGTTATAAGAAACAGGTAACTTAAGCTACTTTTATCTAAGTGCTCCTCACGCCGTAACTCATGGTTTTTGTTGTCAAGGTACAACCAAAACCGTGGGTAATTAGAATTAGATAGTTAGAATAACAACCTTTTTTTTTTTTTTTTTTTTTTTATGTGTGGAAAATCATCATGGACCGTCACCCCACCGGGGGTTACGGCGGGGTGGTGTGTCGGACTTGAACCGACTAAAAACTACACAGTGTGCCCTCTCCGCGCTTCTCCGTTTAGGAGGAGGAGAAGTCCAGGGTGAGATCTCCTTCTGAACTTCTCCAGCGCCTGCCCGCTCCTGATGCGGGCACCGTCTCGGTTTGACGACCCTCTATTAGGCGGCGTCCGGCACACACCGACGCCGCCTCCTCGCGGCTGGCCACATAGGGCGGGTGAAGGGAAAACCCATCCCGTCCACCCACAGCCACACTCAAGGCGGCATGAGGCGCAGATGTTCGCGCCTCCGCCGCCCGAGTCGCCGGCGGCGAATCTGGTCCGATTGGATGTCGTCCTCCCGGGCCTTCTCCGCCGCCTCCTTCTGCGTGATTACGTCCTCGCAGAAGGTTGCGACCGCGGTAAATGAGCTCTCTCTGCCGGCCATGGAACGAACGACGGCCGGAAGCGAGAGATCCTCTCCGATGACTGCAGTGAGGACCCGGCGCTGCGTCTCCCATGCGGGGCAGACCGCCAGCGTGTGATGAGCCGAATCCTCACTGCAGTCGCAGTGGTGGCAGGCGGGACTCAATTCCCTCCTGGCAACCGAGTGCAGGTACTTTCCGAAGCAACCATGCCCGGAAAGAACCTGCGTCAGTCGGAAGGTAAGGGTCCCGTGCTGCCGCACTGCCCATTCGAGTTAGAATAACAACCTACCGGAACCAATTGTGTTTTCAAATCGTCTAGAAACCCATTGAAATGGACACACAAAATTTTAATCAAGTCGGTCGAAAACTTCTGATGGAATTAGGTGACAAACACACTTCGGAGGAATTACGAATTATTCGTTTCATTACCTTTCTGTAGAAAAAACACTGTTATCTCAAATGCTTGTATTTTTTTTTTTGTTTTAAACGTGACCTACCTGGAAGAAATTGCTTTAAGGAATAAGGCCGCCCATTGTACATATCTTATATATAGAAACTTTCAACTGTGGAAAACTGTATTTGGTGTACAATAAAGTATATTCTATTCTATTCTTACCTAACTATAATAATATATAATAATATAATAATAATCTTTATTTACTTAGAAAAGAGGAACAGTTTATCTATCTTACCTTCACAATGAAGTTAACATTATTATGTATTTGACATAAACAGATAGAGTGAGAAACGACGGTGTCTGAGCTAGTAGAAACTGTGTGACAGACACCGACGCCATCCCCCCATTACTTAAGTCAAGGTTCAACGTTCAAAATAAAATTAACTACACAATCACAATAAAAGAACACAAAATGTAAAATTATTTGAAAAATGTATGTGTATTTGTGTGTGTGTGTGTGTGTGTGTGTGTGTGTGTGTGTGTGTGTGTGTGTGTGTGTGTGTGTGTGTGTGTGTGTGGATGTATGCGTGCGTGTGTGTGTTTGTGTGTGTTATAGTACAACCACAAGTAGTCTTTCAGTCTCATCATAGGAAAGCAACTGAAGGTCATCCATTAGCACCATTTTACATTTATGCCTACATAGGGAGAAAAAATGTATTTTTTTATTTAAATTGTTATAAAGTCGGCAGCTGAGATTTTGATAATGTCGACCCTGTGATCGGAAAACTGTATTTGGTGTACAATAAAGTATATTCTATTCTATTCTTACCTAACTATAATCTAGATCAGGTAAGTATCTAACATACGAACATGTGATAAATGTGAAAAACTAGTAATTTTTCTATATATATAAGTATCATCCTTTCATGGACTATCAACATTGGTCCTTTCATAGACCTCTGCAGCACACAGATTTCGATAAATATATAATATTGCTTTAGGATAGATTTCGATGGCAGGGCGACTTATGAGGGCTAGGGGTGACTGGGTGCAAAAAACAGCAGATCGAAATATGTGCTGTACCAGGATGTCAGGTATGTCCAGGATTAAACGACAACAAGCTGGTGTTGAAGAAGGTTTTAGCCTACTTTAGCAGAAGACTGCTTGGTATAGGGTTTATTTTCGGTAGTCTCTCGCTTTGCAGGTATATTGTCGTGGGTAGTTTGTTATTACCCACACTCTATATTCTTAGTCCGTCACTACGGGAACTATTTATTTCAAATACCAACATGACAATCCACCGTGAGTTTGATGGTAAAGCCATGTGGAATTTAAAAACAAAAACGAATTAGGTGTAATTGTCCTTTTCTTATATTTATTTCTATTTTCCAGCTCAGCATTTTCACAAAAAAATGTGAAGATTGTACTACATTATCTAATATAAACTTATCAACAGTTTATTATGTTTTATATAACACACCTCTAATATAACCTAAAATATTAACTCGAATCCATTTACGTCACTCCCAAAAAGCACCCATTGTTCATGCTACAATAGCGTTTAGGGGTAAATCTCTAGATCAACGTAAAATAGATTGATCGCGATTTATCGTCATTTTTTGCTACCTATAGGAAAACGCCCAATCAGTTGGGAATTCCATTATGTCATACGGGTAATAGAAAGAGCGTGAACGTATTACGTTTGTGAATAGATGCACTTGGAGGAAATAGCGCGATCTCTCAAGGCTGATTGGACGCGTCACGAGGATTTTGTGATATTTACACCCTTACATTTACAAACAGAGTTAGTAATGTCAGAGTTGAGAAATACTTAGAAATTGCAAACGCTGTTTTGTGACAAATTTGTATTAATTAACGCAAAATTTTAAGTATCGTTTTTTTATATTTAATCTTACTAAAGTGGCTCTACTCTGCCTGATGGAAAGTATGAATACAATCCAGGAGTATGGGTCACCATCCTCATTGTGAGTGCAAACAATGCAGCATGGTGGCCCAGACTATGGCGGCCTTCTTCACCATTGTACCTCCGTCCGGTCTCACCAACGAAATACGACCGCACGAATGCTGTCATTTGGTTGTTGGTTGATCTTCTGTGTGAGGGTAGCACTGCCCTAGTTGAAATCAGTGTGGCTCTCTATTCTTTTGAGTAGAGATTAAATAATGCCTTGAAAAATTACTCTACTTAAATATTACGATATAATATATATTAAACTAAAGTGCACTTCATTAGATGTTTTGAAGTCTATTGAAGAGAAGTAATCAGCTTCAGCAATCTTATCTCAAATCTCAACGTCGCAAACATTGTGATTATTGTTGAAATTTAGTCACACAGCGTTCATCACAAACAAATAGGTACATAGTACTTGTAGCTTCTGTCTAACACACCATTTCTTTACTTTTCAATATTCTTCAGAAGTAGAAAAACGTGAGGTTTTAAGTCCCTACTATATTAGTATTTAAACAGTCTAAAATGATGTAGTATCTATACACTGCAGAACTACATAATAATACTACGAAACGGAGTGCGTGTGTGTTTCAGACTAACGTATAGGTCTACGAATATAGTTCGACTTGTAAACTTATGTAGACATCATTATGTACTTGTAGCTTTATGTCTACAGTGCGGTGTAGACCTGGCTTCTATATTACAAGAATAGCTAGCATTAAATGTCCAATAAACATTTCACATTAGGTTTCTAAGGGTAGTAGAGCCACGCTGACTTCAGCACGAATGGACCGGCTCCTCAGGACAGCAAGCACTATTCTCACACAGAAGACCAACCTAAAAATGACAGCATTCGAACTGTCGTAATTCGATGGCAGGTGTGAGACCGAAGGCCCCATGATGCAGTTGTATCACACTAAACCGCTATATAGTAGAATCCAGAAGTAGAGGTCACCAACCCCGTGAATTGTGAATGCAGTATGTTGACCCCCTTCTCCTGGATTCTATTTATAATTTCCATCAATAAGAGTTGTGTTACTTTGGTAGGCCTATATAATAAAGGTATCATATTCATTCATACATACAAATTACTTTGTTATCTTTATGTTCAACAAAGACAGTTACCGCAATTGGAATGGAGTGAACTGTCATGGGACTGCAATAAACTCGAACTTATCACACTCTTCATATATAACCGCCAACGTAATCATATAAAGTTTCTTTCGCTCGTAAAGTAACCAAGTTTTAATAATTGTCGAGGGATCACCGTCAGATTCATTCACACGTAATACGAGGGTCTATAAAATTTACCGACATGTTTTTTATTACATTTTTAAAAGAGGTCTTTGAATAGGTAATTCCTGTGAGGTTTATGTTCAAATATAGAATACAAATAATACCCACCACAGATACTCAAACAGTAACAGATCTTGACATAATTCTCTTGCATACACGTTTATACAAATATCCCTGAAAAACTCATGAAGACCAAAAACTTTTAAAACTGTTGTTTAAATTTATTATCAAAGTTAATTATCAAATGATTATTTTTGTAAGGAAAACGAATGTATCTCAACGATGCTAAAAATGGTCTGACAATATTTTTGTATCGGTCGTCGTATTAGCCGGTATTATTCTTGTTTCATTTTGTTTTGTATTACGTAGTGTATAAATTATCATGGTGTAATAGTTACCATAAATATTCAATTTAATTTATCTTTCTTATAAATAGCGACAGGAATAACAAGTACCTATTTATGTTCATTCTCAAATCAATTTGTTTAGTGATATTAACAGCGTCCGTCGCTTACATTAGAATAAGTTGGGGACATAAACATTCGGTGTTCGATATATGCAATAATAAATCAGGGAAGCGGGCCGATGTCCGTCCATGCGATCCCGAAAGTATCGGATGCTATTGTATAAACAATATGTAAGTCAAAAGATACGATATTTATTACATTGGGTCTTGGCCCTCTTTTATTGATGAAACTGAGTCTACCTAATTTTTGCATTGAATTGTTTCATTTATCACTAACTCACACATCTTTTCTCTGTCTACTTAATTTCTTTCTATAAAAATTGGCTAAGTGCGTGTCAGATTGCAATCCCGCACTGTATCCAATCCCGCGGGATTTTTGCTGGATTGACTTCGTTACAGCGGGATCCCTCGTAGTTTATAGTTGTTTTTATTTATAACTTTATGCACTTTTGTACATCGGCGGACTTAATGCCCAGGGCATTCTCCGCCAGTCAACCTTAGGGTGGTGTAGAATCTTTATAAGGAATTAAAAATAACAAAAAACTTTTTCTTATTTATAATCAACTTTTTATTGAAAATACGAAAATCAACAACGCCTTACTTACTAATAATCGACTTATTATTTCACCAGTTCGACAAGTCATTCATTATTAAAAGGTCCGGTCCAGAAACGTAAAAAAGTATCAAAATTTGTTAGAACTTTGTAGGTATTTTTGTACTATACGTACTAGTTAACTAAAAATATTAATTCTAATCTTTATCTGAGGTAATAGTTATAATCAGTATTTTGTATTCACAACGAGTATCATATGAATTTAGTTTACTAATAGTATTTAATTTTTTTTACCAAATAATTAGTCGTAGGTAACGTTAGAAATATGAAATAATCTAAGTAGCAAAGTAGTAAAATCAAAGGCGTCAATGTACATAAATTTGCACCGGCTGATGCCTGCGGATTCGCATTTTAATTCTAAAATTGAGCTGGATCTCGCTGGATTGCGGGATCCCACTTTGCTGGTTTGAAATCCCTAGTGTTGTAATCGTTTCAAATAGATAATTGTAATAATTGATAATAGAAATTATTGTTTACTTATTAATGCGTTAATTTTGTATGCATATTTTTTTAAGTAAACGCAATTTTCAAGTTAAACCTCTATAACTCCTTAACTAACAAAGTCATCTAAGCCGTTGTAGTTTTCCTTTAAAGTTCATCATACAGACTACCATCATGAATTTTTCAGATTTTTCGAACCAGTCGTTTAGCTTTTAGAGCTTTTAAAGGGAAATAACTCGCAAACGGATACCTTAACCAAAGAAATGTCTTAGTAACATCTAAATGTTTTTAAAAGACCTATCTAATGATACTCTACATGATGGGGAAGCTGTGAGAAAAAAAATCATCCCCCACTTTACGTGTTGTCGAGGTACCCCAAATAAAAATATTTTTCGTGATTTTATTCTAGCAGTTTGTCGACCTGATAAAAACACATATCCATGCAAAGTTTCATCTATCTAGCACGGACACAGCGAAACTATAAGAGTTTTGAGTCATGAACTTCGGAACCCTAAAAACGTAGTCTTCAAAGAGCTTTGGATGACGTCTTTTGATAACGAACGGCTCATTGCACATATTTGCACAGATTATTACACAGATATTATACACAGATAATTTGTAAAAAACATTCCTACATAAATATCTTATGAAAGATTGTTAGCCTAAGAAACTCCCATTACATTGTTATTTTTCTGATTAGTACAACAAAAATCCTAACTAGTATTATAAATCTGACTGTCTGTCTGTCGCGTTTTGACGGCAAAACTACTCGTGCTGAACCAATTTAAATGAAATTGGGTACACAGAGTGTAGAGCCTGAGAAAGCACATGGGCTACTTTTTACCGCGATATGTATGTATGTCATTTGACATACGCCGCCGCGGGCATCAGCTAGTATCACATTAAATTGTTTGCAGTTAAGCAGTATCTGTAAATCTGTGTTATTTTATTAAAGATCTTCGCACCTATAACTCATTTTTAATATTTCAAATTTTAAGAAAGAATATTACTATTTATAATTTCATTTAATCAAAATATTTTAGTTAAATATATATAGTTTTTCGCAATAAATTTAAAGACAGCAATATGTATGTATTATCAGCGTGCGTTACCCCAGCAAAAAAGCAAAAAAAATTGGGCCTTAGAGAGATGAGAGTATAACAGAAAATTAGTGTGTTCTGAGGTGTAATTTGTTACAAATAGCAAAATTTGTGCATGTAGTAGTTTAAAAGTTATTCGACAAAAACACTTTTTGCTGGAGTAACGTTTCAAACGTTACCCCAGCAAAAGAATTTTTTTTTAAACGTTTCAGACCCAAACGAAATACATGAATACATAGCTTTTGTTCCGTATTAAATGTTAGCAAACAGCAAAATTTGTGTGAGCTGTGGTTCTTAAGTTATTGACAATTTTTCTGGGGCAATATTTCGGTCTTGTCTAGAACTTGAAAATGGCTGAACGCAGAAGGTTGAAAAAAAATAGCATCGATAGACCTTCTTTTGCTGAAATTTGTTTAATCATTCGTTTTCAAATTGTTTGAGGAACACCGTTGTAATAAAATGGTTTTAAAAATCAGAAAAAACTGTTTTGCTAGGAAACCAGTATACTTACAATCAAATAAAAAACTGTAACATATAGCCATGGTTTACATTTATAATGACTGTAAATTTGGAATTAGTAACTTTAAGCAATATGAAGATATAAGTAAATATTATTAATTTTAAATGGTATATTTAAGTCATCGAATACGCAGTTCCTTTAAAAGAAGGAAACGTGGCAAACTCTAACAAATTTAAGTATATCATCAACAAACAAGCCTGTAAATTTCAGCTATCAATCACGAATATTATAAAAGTTATATGTAAAACAAGAATGTAACAACATTCTCTTATAACCCGACCAAATTAAAAGGTTACGTAAAAGCAACTGCGCTATACATTCGGCTGACATCTGAAATGAATGGTTTAATAGAATATTTTGTTGGTACAGTTACGAACAAAAAAAGTTAGGTCCGGGTGACAAGAATATTGAATTGAGTATGATTATTTTTTTTATTTAAAAACAGTCTTATACGCTCACATAAGTACATAAATGTTAGAAAAATCACAGATAGTTGAGTAATTTCAACATGCTTAGATACTAACTTAGATATTTTTTTGTTTCTTTTTACAATGAATTAAATAAATATTTACAATGTTTAGTAACATTTTCTTGTTAAATTTTTCTTGTCCTTTCCTTGTAAAACGTGTTCAGTTTTTAGACGCATTATTCTTTTTAAAATTACATTTGTTGCCTTCCTGTTGCTTCCATGGTGTCGCGGTGAATGTAACTTATTATTTTTCTCATAACAAGAACAAAAAAAGGAAAAAATATAGCATACTATATGATTTTTTTATATTGTTTTATAAAACACTATTCCCAACTGTTATGATATTTTGGTTTGCATTAATTTGAATTCGAATGAAGAATTAAATTGTATGAAACAAAAAAAAATAAGGTTTTAATTAATTTAAGGTTTTAAAATTAGTTTAAATATTTAAATTACAATCTGATAAAAATATTCTGTTGACTGTACAAAATACCAGATACTAAGCCGTTAATTTACGAAGATATTTAAATGTATGGCGCGGTCGCTTTTACGTAACCTTTTAATTTTGCTCGGGTTATAGGAGAATGTTGTTACATTCTTGTTTTACATATAACTTTTATAATATTCGTAATTGATAGCTGAAATTCACAGGCTTGTTTGTAGATGATATACTTAAATTTGTTAGAGTTTGCCACGTTTCCTTCTTTTATAGGAACTGCGTATTCGATGACTTAAATATACCATTTAAAATTAATAATATTTACTTATATCTTCATATTGCATAAAGTTACTAATTCCAAATTTACAGTCATTATAAATGTAAACCATGGCTATATGTTACAGCTTTTTATTTGATTGTACGTGTACTGGTTTAGTAGCAAAACAGTTTTTTCTGATTTTTAAAACCATTTTATTACATCGGTGTTCCTCAAACAATTTGAAAACAAATTATTAAACAAATTTAAGCAAAAAGAGGTCTATCGATGGTATTTTTTTCGAACTTCTGCGTTCAGCCATTTTCAAGTTCTAGACAAGACCGAAATATTGCCCCAGAAAAATTGACAATAACTTAAGAACCACAGCTCACACAAATTTTGCTGTTTGCTAACATTTAATACGGAACAAAAGCTATGTATTCATGTATTTCGTTTAGGTCTGAAACGTTTAAAAAAAAATTTTTTTGCTGGGGTAACGTTTGAAACGTTACTCCAGCAAAAAGTGTTTTTGTCGAATAACTTTTAAACTACTTTATGCACAAATTTTGCTATTTGTAACAAATTACACCCCAGAACACACTAATTTTATGTTATACTCTCATCTCTCTAAGGCCAAATTTTTTTTGCTTTTTTGCTGGGGTAACGCACGCGTATTATCAACATCCTTTAACAGTCCACTGCTGATCTAGGCCTTTACTTAGAAAGGATATTTTGGGCTACCGTAATACGCTTGCCACCTGGGTTGTTATGGTTTGTTTTTAAATGTTTATTTTAATTAAAATTGTAATGGGGTTTGCCTCATTACGGCATACATTTGTAATAATATTCACAAACGTAACATCAACAGTTTTAATGAGGAATACTCACATTTAGTCACAACTGCCTCGTTGGTCTAGAGGTTAGCGTATGCGACTGCTAATCAAGAGGTCTCGGGTTCAAATCCCGGGTCGGGCCAAAAAGTGTTTTTGGGTTTTTCTTCTTAGGCAATTCCTTATAGCAGCCCGGAGTTTGGAAGTTTGGCGGTGATTCACGCCCGTGCCTCGGAGATCACGTAAAGCCGTCGGTCCCGGTTGTCATGAACATCTATGGCAATCATTATTGGGAAGTCAATGCCCTCAAATATACTGACACCTAGTTCAATCTTCGAATTTCAGTTCTCCCTTAGGGTTTCGGAGATCCGATGCCAGTCGCTCCGTGGAAAAACTGAAAATTCAGGTAAAACCGGTTGAACTAGTAGCCGACCCCAAATAAACTGATGATGACTCACATTCAGTTACATTTGACAATGACTGACAATTCAGTAAAAGTTTAAAGTTTATTCAGCAATCTGCTATAACACAGGTATGGTACACTTTCATACACTTCAACTTAAATTTGTACGATTTCTAGCTCACCTTTAATTAGTGTCGACAATATAAAGTTCATGCTATGTGTGTAATGTGTACCTACATAGTTCAACAGTGATTATCTGAGGCGCGAAGGGACACACCGCAATGGTGGGTTAAAACTTGTCTAGAGTCTGGACATGTTTAATTGCGTTGTCCGCGCCCGTTTCCATTAGGAGTGTAGTTATCCTCGCGCTCTTTGTAGTTTAAAATGAGGTTTAATGATGATTGCACACAAGTTACTTGGGACTAATTACGATCTCTAACTTTATTATTATCGCTCGTCGACACGACCGGAGAAGTATTGCAATATATCTACTTTTTCTTTTATGAATTATACAAGGTACAACCTCAGATGAATATTCATCTGAAGGTACAATAAATATAATGGTATACAAAATTGTTATTCCTAAATTCATCTTTCGTGTAGTATTTAAAACACTTGATTGTATAGTTTCGTTAATTTATATACACAGAAATAAATTCCCACCCACTTGAAAATTAGAAAGTGATGCTGAGATAGTATTTGCCTTAAAAAATAACTTCATATAAAAATAAAAAACAACCTGTGGGATATATGATACGTTCTTGTTAAAGTATTTTCCACCGTTTCTTTAGGCTGTTAAATATCTTATTACATAAAACAAAACTTACAAGGTTGACCGCTGTTTCCAATTAGAAAGAGCGCATTTGATATCCCTACAAGTTGTATATCTAAATTCACCTCGTCAAAAGGGACAAAACTAAGCCGGTGTAATGTTACAGTGGGTTAAAACTTGTTGACATAGACCGGACGTTTAAACAAGCCTACCATTCCACCGCAACTGTAGAATATAATGAACACCTGTTTGAGTAAATATTAAATTCCTGCAAAGTTGTTACGCTAGTGAACATGTGAATATATTAACTAGTTAAGTAATGATAAGTAATGTTAAGTCGGACATAATAGTAGATTAGTAGCCAAGGGCTGTAAGGCATCAATTGCAGCCCGAGATATTTAGTTCGAGGGTGCAATTGTTGCTCACACCCGAACTAACTATTCTGCTTTACATCTCGATTGTGAGGTAAATAGAAAAAAACCGGCATTTTAAGAATAAACCCCGCCTATTTTCATTAAAAAGAAAGGGGTTTACATTACATTATTAGCCTAGAGCGCTAATTAGTCACCTACAAGCCCCATTTGGAGGTAATAAGAACCTACTTACCGAACATGAGAGATTTAAAATAGTTTTATACTAATAAGTTCTGTTTAATACATTAACATTAAACCCCTTTTGATTTTTATTACAATATATGTATTTTATTTAAATTTTAATAGAATGCACTAAACACATATTTTCTGAAAAAAACCCTTTAAGCAAAATAATTTATTTAATTTATTATAAAAAAATTACCTACATTAATTGTTACAGTAGTGATAGCTGAGTTTCTCTCTGTTTTAATTTTTAAGCCCCAGTTAATCACTCTTAAGGTGTCTAAGCACCTGTAATACACCGTAAAACGATCTTTTGATCCTTTATATTAAGTTTTAACGGTCGTCCATTTCGCTGAAATTAATATGTAATTTGCATGTTAATCGACTGTTAAAAGGAAAATCTTAATTTTAGTCAAGATGAAATTTCTCAGGTTGATAATTAAATTTTCTAATCAGACAAATTGTTACTAGCGAGTAGGGTTCACGTAATGTTAATGTTTAAAAACTTTTAAAATAGTTTTTTAGCGCGGATTTTTTTCTGAACAGAACTTTTTTTTATTTTATTTTTATTTTGTTGTATATGTTTTATTTTATTATATAGTGTTAAAATACTATATAAAATATTACCTTAGTAGGGGGCACTACTGTCGGTAGCCTGTAGTTGATAGCTGGATCATTTTTATATAATATTCTTCTGTACGTGTGTTTGTAACCTAAATGTCCACATAAATGATTGGATAAAATTTTATTTTTAATTTCAATGGGTATCTACATAGTTTGTAGAAACAATTCGAGCTTTTAATCTTAGTAGTTAGCGCTACGGTCTAATTATTCAATGATATGATGAAGTTCGCAAAGTTAGCAAGTTAAATACGAGTATTATATAACTTTTACAAAAATTTAAGCCGTCTTCAGTCAATAATACACAGAGAACTTAACATTTTTAAAACTATAGAAGTATAGAATGGAAAATGAAAATAACTACGAGCACTCAATATAACAGGTACTCAATATAAAAGGTAAAATTATTAGATACTAACTGATGCCCGCGGCTCCGCTCGCGTTTTAGAGGTGTGAAAAATAGATGTTGGCCGATTCTCAGACCTACTGAATATGCATATAAAGTTTCATAAAGATCGGTCAGGCCGTTTCGGAGGAGTATGGCAACGAAAACTGTGACACGAGAATTTTATATATTAGAAGAATATCATAGATATCGGTCTGGTCTAAAGTCGACGCCGGACTATAATGGCTTACAACTACTATAGAAATATTTTCCTGTCATGTCTTCTATAAGCTATATCTTTTTTTATTATTTCTAGTGACGTAGACAAATCTGCAAATAGCTAATACCTCCCTATTAGGCCAGGTGGAGTGATGATTTGCGCAAAACGGCTGAAAGGAACTGGATACGAGAAGCTGAGGATCGAACCAAGTAACGTGCAATTGGAGAGGCTGGTGATGATGATGAAAACTAAATCATTCGCATTTGAGAGATCCTACTGTTTCATTCAGTAAAATAAGTAATATTTATATAAACAAACTCACAATTCTTTTTCAATAGCACCAACCCGAAACACATGGCCTTTTTTTCTATGATACTATTAAAAATAAAATTTAAATCGTTTATTATGAACTATGGCAATACAACATTAACAAAACGGTAACGATGATAGCTGCAAAAATATAAAATTGTACTAACGGCTATCAGCTATCCTTTATAGCAAAGTAAGTTGTTCCAGATCAAAACTAAAGTGTAGTATGTTAAATTAAAAGTTCTTTAAACGAAATACAAAAATTTAGAAATGCTTTCCTAGACTTTTGGTTAAATTTAATGCTGCATTGCTCTTTGGACCAGCTTCGTAATAGTTGTATCGATGCTTGGGTAGAAGCCAACACTTGGTTGCATGATCATATACAATACGACTCGATCTTGACCGTAGTTCTGCATATGTTTTTCTGAAATAGCTCTTTTAATAATAATTGATTTATCATACTGACTGTTGACAATATTACTGAAAATTATTATATTAAATAAAAATAATATAAAAATGTATGAAAACCTTGTGGCTTACTGGAAAAGTTACTGAATATTTAGTTATACCGTATACGTGTGTTAAAAATTTTCCTACTGACAATTTATTTTCTTTGTAAAGTTTCAACTCTACTATAGGGCAGTAAAAGGGTAACTGGGAATTGTTTAAACTCATAGTTATCAAAAATTTATGATCAAGTTCGTTGAGGCAGTAAACCTGTAATAACTTGGCAGGTGCAAACTTTCTTCTGGGAAATATGTATGTTACTAGTTGTGTTTTTGCGAGAAATTTTATAATAAAGGATAAGAAAGGTTTTAGTAATTTTGACAAAAGATATTATTGTATTAGCATATAATAATATTCATATATATTATAATATGCCATGTTCTAGGGAATATGGCGTTCTAGACTCATAATGTACTACACAATGTATCTAATGTATCTACAAAAATGTCATCATCTTCATTTTCCGAGCCTTTATTCCCAAGTTTATTTGGGGTCGGCTACTAGTTCAACCAGTTTTACCTGAATTTCAGTTTTTCCATGGAGCGACTGGCATCGGACCTCCGCAACCCGTGAGAAATGAAATTCGAAGATTGAACTAGTTGTCAGTATATTTGAGGGCACTGACATCCCAATAACGATTGCCATAGATGTTCATGACAACCGGGACCGACGGCTTTACGTGCTCTCCGAGGCAGGGGCGTGAATCACCGAACTTCCAAACTCCGGGCTGCTATTAGGAATTTCCTAAGAAAACCCCAAAAACACCTTTTGGCCCGACCCGGGATTTGAACCCTAGACCTCTTGATTAGCAGTCGCATACGCTAACCACTAGACCAACGAGGCAGTTATCTACAACATCCGGAATATGACCGGAATAAAGAATATATTCCGGCGGTTAATAGGTAATCACTTAAGGATTTTACAATATTCAGACATGGTCATATTTGCGTAATACGAAATGTAGTTTCTGACAATCTTTCAAGCTTATTATATCTATTTGGCATCAGCATAGAAGGGAATAGCAGGGATTAATGAAAATCTTGTTTGTAAAAAGTACAACAGTGTTTCTACATATTTAATTGAATATTGGCAAAAGTTTTACTACAAAATGTTTAACTAAATTTTAAAATCAAAGCAATTTATTTCTTAAAGAAAAACATTAAAGATAAACTAAGTTGAAACATTTATTCCATATTCCTTGCATAGTTTGGTAACCTGGTGGGAAGCTACAGCGGCGCGGCGCGGCAACATCGTCACATCGTCACCAGTCGCTGGACGTACGTTAAATGCCTGTAGCCTGCATGTACCAGCCATCATCCGACCTATCACTCTACAGAACCCCGAAATCATGTTAATACACTCCATCCAGAGCTTTTATTTCTTTTATAAATATAATAACTAGCAGTGAACTAAGATATAGCCAGTATATCTTGGGATTTACCAACACGAGTTGAAAAATGTAAGAATTGATAAAAAATATCGATTTTGAATAACATTTCACTCAGACTTATCTAATGTAAATAGGTAATTCATCATCAACAAAGGGGATCTCGTGTCAATGGTCAGTTAGTAGTAGTTCTAACATGAGTTACAGGATTCTGTGACAAAAAATGGAGTCTGACGTAGGTGCATAGAGAAGAAAATAAAAATAATACATTTCCGTTATCTCGAAAATGACTTTCCTAAAAATCTAATTAGGTGTTGCAAAAAAATGTACAAAACAAAGAAAACGTTTTTGTGACATGTTTTTTTAACATCTTGATACTTTGATTACACGGTCTTTGAGGTAAATATGTACTAAGATTTACTGATATAATGGTGGTAAACTGTTTGAAATAAACGCTGATCATAGAACGGTTTGGATTTTTATCACAAAGAGATTGTAAATCTTGGGTTTTGTTGGAAAATCATTGAATTTACTGGGTTTTACATTTATTATACTTCTATCCAGCTATTACTTTCTTTCTGCTCCTAAGTTTAAAATAAAAATCTAAGAGACATATACAAATTATGTCTTATAAAAAATAAAATTTAATAAGAACTAATTTCATCGTCGTTTTCTACCATATAATGACTTATTATGTTTGATTCATAAAGTTCTTAATTTAGTATTTGTTTGATTCTAATAGGGCTCTCAATCTAATTTTATTTAAAAAAAATAATTACAATCATCATAACAATGCTCGCATTTACAGGAATAAAGAAAACTAAGCGTTTGCATTTTCTCTTCAAGTAATACAAACAAAAGAACCCATTTAAACGATATGACATTTAATTTTATTTGTTTATCGCTCCAGTAAAAGCTACAACCGCGGATTAAGACCGGATTACTAAAAGGCCTACAAAGAGCCGCGGTAAACAATCCAATTACATCCAATCCCAGTTCAGACAACTGAAAGAAGAATTGAGGGAATAGTTCACTATGAACAATTTGTTATTTGTCCTACATTCTGCGCAATGGGGGAATATGGTGATGTAATTATGTACATATGTATCCAAAGACGTAAAGTTGTCTGCCTGTGAATGCGAACCTTTAAGGGCGAATAAAAATATATCGATAAGCTGTACAACTTACCTGACTGTTGAGGGTATTTTCAATTCCGGGAGTAAAAAATCTATTTCGTAATAAACCACTTGCATTGCGGGTCCGTTCTCATCTCTTATAACCAAATTCTTAGAACAAGACTCGCCTGCTCTTACACTTACACATTTTGCTGGAAACGAGTAATAATGTACAAAAACATAATATTGGTAATACGACCCCTTCAAATAAAGGTGTTGCTATTTTATGTACTTATTCAACACCGTAATTTATTTGGGTTATTAGAACTGTCTTAAAATTTAAGTAAGACTTTAAGGTAAGTATGAGTATTAAACGTGTGCCAGTGCAAAACTTCTGAAAATACACAATAACGCTCTGCGTAATGACTATTAATGTGATCTTTTCATTTACATACCAATACGTAAATACATAATATCGTCCTTAATATCGTCGTACATAACATAGTATCGTAACTTACATTCCTATGACGTATTTATACATTATTATGCTTCTGATGATGATACACGATATCAGGCTCATACAAAATAAACATAAAATATCATCAATCAGACTCACCTACGATTTCGTAGAATACAAAAACGCCGATGTCCTGTAAAGCCTTGTGCCATTTAAGTACCTTTTCTACGGGACCGGAAAATGTCCTCGGACCGCTTTTGTGAAGCGCCTGAATACAACCGTTTATTATTATAGCATGGTCTCATTTTACAAATAGTACCTACTATATTTAATAAGAACTTTTTTTACTATGAATGTATTTTTGTATAGAATGTAACAAGTCTATTCCATCCACTTTTCAGTTCAGCCTGTGTCTATGTCCCCATTGATAGACTCTGATATGACTCTTGAATCAAAGTGGTAAAATTTAGATAAACATATATGTTTAATCCAGTATTCTTTATAATATCAATCCTAGGCAATGTTTACAATATCTAATACTGACTTTGCCTAAGCAGTGTATAAAATACCTGAATCATATAATATTACTGGTAATAGATACAATAGATACAATCTGGAAAGCAAATTAATAGCAACTAACTCGCTCCAGTTCAGTCTGTGTCTACGTCCTCATTAATAGACTCTGATATGACTAGAAAACCGGCATTTAGTTTTGAAAGTTCGGTTGCATTGCTCACTGTACTAATACATAAAGTAAAGGTTGAGAGTTCGAATGTTGTAAGGGGTAATCTCTGGTTCTACAGAACCGATTTTTAAAAATTCAATTATCAATAGAAGGCTACGTTATTTGTGAGTAACAAAGGGTATATTATTAAATCAAATATTAATGTCCCCGTGCAAAGCCGGGGTAGGCGGCTAATAAAATATAATGATGATACATAAAGCAGAAAGGAAAAATCTATAAAAATCTGTCTGTCCTTTGATAGAAAATATAAGAGAAGGGAAATAGCTGTTCCTACTTACAGCTTTGTACAGATAAATCGGAGAAACTTAAAGGTTCAAGAAATCACTTTTTTTTTTTCAAAGACAAAGGCACGGATATTGCATCGGTCGAGCGCACCGGAAAACTTCCCGCAATGAACTTTAGTTACTTTGACGAAATGGATCAATAGGAATAGAATATAAATACTTTACTGCTATTGATACCATTCAAAACTTTATAAGTTTCTATTATGGTTGACATAGACAATAGAACACGGTATATACCTACTATAAATCATCAAAAATCATTATTTCATCAATCATCATCAACAACTCATAATGTCCCACTACTGGGCTCGGTGTGGTGACGGATTAAGAATACAGAGTGTCACTACCCCTATTCATTCCGCGGGTGTCGTAAAAGGCGATTATGGGATAAACTACGCAAGACAACATCAATGCTAAGAGAAGGAAAAAATTGAAACCAACCCTATACCAACCCGTCTGGCCAGCGTGGTATAGTAGGCCAAAACCTCTTTTCCAGCAGTGGACTGTTAAAGGCTGTTGATGATGATGACTGGGCTCGGGTCTCGTCTCAAGTATATTATTTACAACAGTACAACACTTACATAGTTAAATCGTAACTTTATTGTGGTTTTGCTTAGTATTTGCTTCTTAATACCTATTGTTTTCCATAATCATAGCCATTATATTTAGAGAAACGGTGCATAGTAAATTTATATTCGTAGTATATTAAATCATTTCAGCACCATGAAAATTCAAATAAAACTAATGTTATTAGGTGAAAAATGAATTGCCATTGGACTATTAATCCCGTTGCGTCTTAAAGGCCGCGGTCTCATAACCATGACAAAGAAGAGAAATGCTCGCAGTTACTTTTATTGCCAGAGATTTCTTAGACTTTTTATTTTATGAGCCAACTTGATATGGTTTTTGATGAGGGCCTTCTGTCAGACCAAGGGAAGTTTTGATGTAGGTGTGAGTTGAGAAAGGTTTAATTATATTAATTTGTAGATCTTTCCGACGTATTTGTTAAGGTATGTGTTTAATCTAGCAAATGCTTTCTACGATAAACGTAGATAGTTGGGATAATTGGACTTAGATAATAATGGAAATTGTTAGCATCAGAACTAGAAGGAAATTAAATGTATTAGATTCTACTAGAGGAATCATAAATATCTATTCATATAAGTTCAAACGCAAGTGAGCACCTACAGCCTTAATTTTTAGAAAGCATTGGAACATATTCACGATAAATAAAAAACAAGCAATATTTTAGTGCCACCCAATTTTTTGAATATTTATCTTAACATACATAAACAGGGCCGGATTTAAAGATGTGGAGGCCTCGGGCAACAAAGGAGTGGAGGCCCCTAGGTCCCAAATTATATTCCAAATAAAATGATCAATTTTTTTCAATCTGTTTATATTTAATGTAATCATGTTTGTACAAAGTACTGTAGGTAAAGGTAGAACGCGAAAAAAAATATGAAAGGAAAAGTGGTTTACTAGTGTTTACTAGATTGTTTTTTTTTTCGAAGTCTACTGTAGGGGCCCCTCTTTTGTGGAGGTCCCGGGGCTGTTGCCCTAGTTGCCCTGGTTGCCCTCCCCTAAATCCGGCCCTGTACATAAATTATATTGTAGTGACAATTTTCCAAAAGTACTTAAATAACAATGTACGACACACAATCACTCTAACTGCTATACAACAACAATTTTTACACAAAAAAGCCTCATTTTATATTGTATTGAGGATCATGACCCCTACTCCTGAATTCTACTCATGCTCTCTATCCTGCCTGCAGAGTACTCACTTTGGTAGGCTTAATAATATATTAAAAAAAGTATTGGGTAAGGCATTACATTGTCTTTTTAACCATATTGTTAATTTCTAATTGTTCATTACATCATTAGAAGGTTACAAATGGACTTCATCCCGTGAGATCGATTTATTGTTTTTATCGAAAGATGGGTAATCTAAGCATAATTTTATTAACATTTTGTTATCATTAATTTCATTACGATACCGACTTGAAGACTTTAAATATAAGACATTGGCAGAAATAGCTGATAACATTCGGATGATTGCTATCTCATCAAAAGAAGACTATATCACGAGCAATGTCACCCATTCAGCCAATTTAATTATGGTTAAAAATAAACTGCTGAATTAAGATTACCACTATAAACCAGAGAAGATTTTATACCTAGCCTAACTTGTGACGGATGAATTATGAATGCTAGATTAAACACGCTTGGGTATAGTCGACTAATATAACAGAGTGGCACTTAAAAGGAGATAGTAATTTGTGCTCAAGTGAGTTGGTAGCTAATTGCCATACATCTATCTACATTAGCGAAATCTTTAAATCTTAGAAAAATGTTTAAGAAAAGTTTTATTTAACACTGAATTTCGTTTTTAAGTTTCGGAGAAGTTAATCAATAATTAATCGAGAACCATATATACAGTAATATGAGGCATCAAACAATTACTAATGAATCATGAGTGCAAGACTTTCCAAAGTTAGTTTTGACTTACCCGAAGTCTGTCAGTTCTTGACATAATTTGACTTTGATTTTCTTTCTTCGGTACTGGATTGGGAGCCACTTTAGGTGTAGCTATTAAAAATTAAAAAAAAATAAAACTTTTAGTTTGATATAAAAAGCATTTGAATTGAAGTGAAATTTATATATCTCGTATGTATTATATAATCCGGTATTCAATACAATATAAATCCTAGGAAATGTTTACAATATCTAACACTGACTTTGCATGGATATACGCGCACGGAGTCGTTCCAAAATCTAGTAATATAGCAATTATAGTTTACCGCGTCAGCTAATATCACTATATTTTTTGTCTCCAAGTTTAATAGAACACTTTACTGAAGACTCTAATAATCTGCATACCCACTGTAGATATTAATCTAAAGAAAGTGGTAATGAGGAACCATTTTGGAACCAACAATTGTTTAGAAGCAATAACTGTGTGTACAGTTGTACACGTCTTTAATTAAATCATGTTTTTTCGGTAACAGGGGAGACTTTCGAACTCAACCCATTGGGGGAACGAGTTTAAACTCGTGTCCTGGCGAGTATCTCGAAGTTTCGCTTTAAAACCCAGTTCCCGAAAATATACAAGTATCTAATGAGCTTGTTAGTCGGAGTTACAGCTTTGCTACAGGTTGGTAAATACTTTCGTACATATTTGACACCCTTGAGAAATGTGTTAGGTTTAATATTTGGTTCATGTGTTTTCTTATATTGTTACAATTCAGATAATCTAACGAATGAATATTGATAAATTAAGTAATGACGCATCACATATTGACTGGACGTCTCTAATCGATTCCACTGCTATCGATAACAAGGTGCACGTTTTCAACCAAGTAGTCAAAAAACTGTATGACACTCATGCACCGGTTAAGAGGATTAGGTTGAAACGACCACCAGCACCCTGGATGACTGAGGGTATTCGGATGGCTATGAGACGTCGCAATAGGGCGTTTAGGACTTACAAGGGAAACCGTATCGAAGCAAACTGGGAACTGTATAAGTCTGCGAGAAATCGGTGTAATCTGATGATAAGGAACGCCAAACGCCGCCATATTCTCGATAATATTTCCTCTTCCTCCCCTGCCGACACCTGGAAGTTCCTAGGAACTATAGGCATCGGCAGATCGCGACATGTAGACTTTCCTCAATCCATAAGTCTCGACTCACTTAACCAACATTTTATCACCTCTTCTACGTTGGACAGTCTATCTGAACATAATGCTCGTAACTACATCAATAGTCTACCGCGTCCAGATGTAAGCCCTTTTCAATTCAGTCCTGTTACAGAGGGAGAGATTAGGAAGATTATCCTTTCTATTAAATCCCAAGCCGTTGGTTGTGATGGCATTAGCAGGAAAATGATCACCACACTTTTGGTCTACCTCCTTCCCGCTATCTCTCATATTGTTAACTTCTCTCTCATGTCTGGTTCATTCCCATCCCTGTGGCGGAGAGCATATGTGCGTCCGATGCCTAAAACTCCTAATCCGTCTCTTCCAACTGACTTCCGTCCAATTTCCATCCTTCCCTTCCTTTCCAAGGTGCTAGAAGCCTGCGTCCATAAACAGTTCTCCTACTTTGTTTACAGTAACAGCTTACTCAGTCCTTTTCAGTCTGGGTTTAGACCAGGCCATAGCACCGTTTCTGCACAGCTTAGAGTGACTGGCGTCATTAAGGCGGGGATGGAGAGTACCAAGGTTACAACTGTAGTACTTGTTGACTTTTCCAATGCCTTCAATACCGTCAGTCATGAACTCCTCCTTGCTATCCTCTCCCACTTCTCGGTCTCTCAAGACGTACTGGATTGGTTTTCCTCTTATCTTCGAGATCGTCAGCAATCAGTCAGTATGGAAGAATCTTCTTCCAGCTGGTGTAATTTGGCTGCTGGCGTTCCTCAAGGCGGTATTCTTTCACCCCTCTTATTTTCCATCTTTATTAATTTTATCACTACAAGACTTCAGTGTTCCTATCATCTATACGCCAATGACTTGCAACTTTACTATCAATCGGAGTTGTGCAATATATCGTCCGCGGTTTCGGTCGTAAATAGTGACCTGGCAGCCATTAAACATTGGTCTGAAATGTTTGGTGTGTCAGTAAATCCGACAAAATGCCAGGCTATTGTCATCGGTAGTAACCGAAGTATAAGCCAACTCGACCTTGCTTCACTTCCACCGCTTACTTACGATGACATGATTATTCCTTACGCTGAAAGTGTAAAGGACCTCGGATTGTATATTGACACAACTCTTAGCTGGCGTAAACAAGTCGCATCTGTGTGCCAGAAAGTCACAGGTTCATTGCGGGCCCTTCATAGGCTTAAAAACTTTCTACCATCGGAAACTAAGGCAATGCTTGTGCAGACCCTAATATTCCCTATAATCGACTATGGTGACATGTGCTACTTTGACCTGAATGCAGATCTGCTCAATAAACTCGACCGTCTTCTCAACAATTGCATTCGATTCGTTTTCAATTTACGTAAATATGATCATGTGTCCCAGCATCGTTCCCTTCTTAAATGGCTTCCAATTCGTCAGCGTCGACAGATACGAGCATTAACCACTCTATATTCTTTACTCTTTTCACCAAGTGCTCCTTCCTACTTAACTACTCATCTCCAATATTTAGGTGCAAATCACGATAAAAACCTTAGATCTTCAAACAATCTTCTTCTCCACTGTCCCACTCACCGCTCTGACTTCGTACATTCCACTTTCTTGGTGCAATCTATTCTATTATGGAACGCGCTCCCTCTCGAGATCAGGATGGCAAAAACTCGACAAACTTTCAAATTCCAAGTACGGAGGCATTTTACAGACACACTGAATAAACCACCGTAAATTTTAGCTCCCCTTTTCTTGAATTTTTATATATTTATTATAATATGTGTTATTTGTATTTATGTGTATTAGCGTATATACATATATTATGTATTGTATACACTTATGTATGTTATATTATTCTTTATATGTATGGTATGTATACAGGGTGTAAAAAGACTAAAATCGAAAACTTAATGGTTGCATTCAGACCATGATACTGAATAGGTTTAGCGAAAAAAAAACGCAAAATATATGTTAATTTATCTAAGTTCTTTTTTGTATTTTTCTGGTTACATACACATAGTACAACATAATAGGACACTAACAACCTAATTATCTCATTTAGGAAACCAAAAAATAAATAAAAACAATAAAACTGCAATGTATTTTTAAATAAAATCAGTTGACCGGGGGTCATTACACAGTACCGCACGCGGTTCGATGACCGCGGCTAGGGAGCGCAGGCGCGTCCCGCCCGCAGTAGGTACCTTACACTAACTAAAACTTTAAACGAAATCACTCTCTAATCTGACTTTCTGATGGGTTATCAACCAACGCTTAAATAATAATGGTATCCTGTGCACTTGTTATTTTTTTTCGTATAATGAAATCATTCATCGTCTTCAATGAAATTCAAGTTTATTTTGCGCCGGGAATCGAACCCATAGCACCGTGCGTCTGAAGTCTTAAGCCTAGACGTGAGCCTACGCCTACGGTTTTCTGAATAGCAATGCTGATTCGGCAATCTATTCACATTCGCTCTTCTTACATACCGTGGGAGAGCCACGCTTCGGCATGAATGAGTCAGTTCGACCAGAGTGATACCATGGCCTCACAGAAAACCGGTGTGAAACAGCGCTGGCGCTGTTTGTGCCGCCTATAGTATTGCGGTTATCCATTGGCGACGGTAATCGCTTACCATCAGGTCATACTTCAGCTCGTTTAAACCCTATTCCATAGAAAAAAAATACAAAATTTCCAATACAAAACGCGAAATTTGTCCAGGAAACCTACGGATGCATCTAGCCGTAAAACTTTGAATTACTTTGAAATTTTTATTAATTTACCTAAACACAGAAGACGAAGCACTGTAGCGGCAAGTTTGGTGTGCCATTGTCGGCGAATATCAAAGAAGCGTGATCTTTGAGTTTATGCGACAAAGGGTTTCCGATGTCATGTCGTAGGTATTTACCTATCGATACGTCAGATCGGCGGCGTGTCAAAGAACTTTAATTCCCTAATTTTATAAATAGGTACGAACTAGACCAGTCGGTCTTCAATGTTCGCACAGTCTGGACAGTTGCGTGGTGCATTATAATTTTTTTAAGGGATTTTTATGGGAATTTTTAAGGGACTTTCACGAAAGTTTTGTGTTGTAATTTTCCTTTTTTAAGTAGGTATAGTAAGTTAATTGTTTATTTTTTCGTTTTTTATTCTCTTAAGTTATCAGTTATCACCGAATTTGTGTTATTTTTAGAATAGGTACTTATATTTTAACAGTGATAGTGATTATTTATAATGTTTAGTGCGAGGGAATACGGCCAAATGATTATGTGCTATGGTGTAGCCCGCGTAAATACATCACGGGCTTTGCGTATTTACCGTGATAGGTTAGTCATCACGGCTGCCTATCAGAGAGGTTTGAATAATGAGAGGATTACATCCCAAAGGCATGGAGAAGGCCTAGAAGTAGATCTTCGAGTGGACGAACAGGTCTTGAGAGAAATCCTCGGGTTGGAAAACGACCTACGGCAAAGTTAATTAGAGGTCATGGAACCCCAATATCGCATCAAACAGTGCATAAGATTTTAAGAAAAAATAATAAAATATGCTCAGTTTGTGCCATTTCTGGGTCGACCGAGGCTCTCGCAGAATTAGGTAAGTAGCGTGAAGTCACTAGGTAGGTATTTTCGTTAATAGGGAACTTTACTGACGCCGCGACGCGTAGGTAGTTAAATTAAATAGTTATGAAAGGCATTGACCTAGCTACTCAGTGCGCGCATACATTGCTGGCTTCGGAAATTAATAAAAATCTTGATACATTGTTTTTTCCGGCTACAATTTTTTTTAAAGACAACTGTTTGATTTTTTTAATTAGTTTTGGGGTGCTGAAGCTGCATCTTTCGTTTTCGGAAGTCGTCTGGTTACACCCTGTATATATATATATGTATGTATATGTATGTATATGTGTATATATGTGTATGTATATAATATGCATGTATATGTAGAGTAAGTGTGCTATATCTTAAATTAGGATTCGTATGTGCATCTACCATGTTTGGCTCTGCATCGCCCTAAGGTCGACTGGCAGAAAATGCCTACGGCATTAAGTCCGCCTTTGTACACCTGTACATAAAGAATAAATAAAATAAAAAAAAAATAATCTATTTAAACTATGCGAGATGCTTCTAAATTAAAGTAAAATAAATGTTACATATTTCGTATAACTTGATAAGTAGTTTAAACAATTTACTACAACGGGTTTTTTTGTTCTTTAATATAAAATGTTAATAGCAGCCCTGCCCCCTAGCCAACTTGGTTAAGGGGCAGCTCGTATAGACAATAGGCGGTGTTTCATGCCCGTACCTCAGAGATGCCTTGGACCACAGTTGCCTTGAACGTCTTTGGCAATCATTATTGGTAAAACAAGTATGTACCTTCAAATATACGGGCGGCTATTTGAACCTTCGAATTCAATTCACCCTAAGGGTTTCGGAGGTCCGATGCCAGTCGTTTCTTAGAAAAACTGATATTCAGGGAAAACTGGTTGAAATAGTAGCCAACCCAACCCAAAAATAATCTTTGACGAAATAAAGGCTAGTTTAAACTATTTCATAGTTAATTACAAAGAGTATATAAATTATCGATAATTAATTATTTTAGGTATCATCTTATGGAACCCATAATGACCCACTGCTGTGATCAGGTCTCCTCTCAGGAGAGGGTTAAAGGTCATAGCACACTGTAACGGCACGGCAACGGCACCGCTCCAACCCAGCCATTAGCTTGTCATTTGAATTTGACCCTTAAATCGTATGTCGTATAATATGTTTCATAACATCAGCATAAAGAGCTTGCAACTCGCGGTTGGCGTGCGTACGGCGAGCTTGCAACTCGCGGTTGGCGTGCGTACGGCGAGCTTGCACCTCGCGGGCTGCTTAGCGCGCTGGCAGCTAGCGGTAGCCAAAATTCAATACAGAGCCGTGCCGCAGCTGTGCCGTTACCGTGCCGTTACAGTGTGCTATGACCTTAAGGCCATTCAGCCATAGGTATAGATTCTATAAAACAAAATGGGATTTTTGTATAAATTTTAATTGCTTAAATGACTCTACTCGGCCTGATGGAAAGCAAAAGCAAATAAGATAGTAAACAAAGTTTTAATCTCACCTTGAATTTTATTCTCTTGTGTGACTATATTCTGTTGTTGCATAACTTCTTTAGATTGATTATCTGCATTAGCTTTTCTACCATACAACATATTATTATTAGTATATTGTGTCGATATTGGCTCCATGGATCGCGATCCTGAACAATAACCATTATAGTTTAATAAGAACTTTAAAAAACATCATAATGTTACAAGATTACTGTTATTGTAGTTGATATTGAACTAAGTATAAATAAAATCACATTTTAAAATATTTTGTAATATTTTATATAGTTTAACTTTGAATAGACCTAGTCTCGTTTCGAATGACTTCATTTATGAGGATGCACATGTATGTGGACTTTAAGAGACGTTGTAAAAATATGACTAAATATACCAGTTGACGGTTTATAAAAAAATTAACAATGCTACCGTGAATATATTTTAATGGATAAATTTACCGGTTGCCTTGACCTGCAATTAGCTTAAAATATGTAGATATGTTTAAATTTGGCCCAAATTTATGTAATGTCTAGTACTTACCAGTATTAATCCCGTGTGTGAACATTTTAGGCTTAGACTTTTCGACACCAGTGAAGCATCGATTTTGGTAATTCGATCCAAAGCTGGGATTATCAGTCACATTAATTGATTCGCCCTGCATCGGTTGACCTAAGATTTATGTTTGTTTATTATCATTGTATGTAAGTACTTAACACTTAACAAAAAATTAACAAAAGGCAGCGGAAATGAGATAGACACATAGAAGTTCCTACTTTCGAGTATAAAGAAAATGGTGAATATGGTTCCTGAGGGAAGGTTTTCAAGAACCAAAGTATCTTATTTTCAGCATTTGCAGAGAAACGAAAGCACATATTTGTCGTCTTCTTTTACACGATTTTTATTAGCTTCACTCGTATGTTTGTCTGTTTGTATTTTTGTAACCGACTCGTTTGGGCGCGATTTTGACCCACTTTAAACGGCCAGATTCCGTTCAAACTTTGTAAATTTATCGAGGACCGATGACAATGCACTAATTTCAAAAAAAACTAAAAAAAACTAATAAAAATTGTTTAAACAAATTAGTATTTTTTTGTATTTTTCTAAAAAATTAAACAAACACGCTTTTAAACTAAAAAGTAGAAAAATATTTTAATGTAACAAAGCGTAGGGTGCTTTCTGAAAATATTTCAATAACGTCGCCCCACGCTTTTTACATTATAATTATTTTCTACTTTTTAGTATAAAAGCGTGTTTGTTTAGTTTTTTTTACACGCTTTATATTAGCTTCACCTGTATGTTTGTATGTTTGTTTGTATGTTTGTTTGTAAGCGACTCCTTTGGGGGCGATTTTGACCCACTTTAAACGGCCAGATTTCGTTCAAACTTTGTAGATTTATCGAGGACCGATGACAATACAATAATTCGAAAACAAAAAAAAAGTTTAAAATTTTTTTAGTCTAGAAAAAAAATATAGTTTTAAAAAACTAAACAAACACACTTTTAAACTAAAAAGTAGAAAATAATTTTAATGTAACAAAGCGTGGGGTGCTTTCTGAAAATATTTCAATAACGTCGCCCCACGCTTTGTTACATTAAAATTATTTTCTACTTTTTAGTTTATAATAATAATAATAATAATAAATCTTTATTTGCAAAAAATGTGGTTTTTATAATAGGTGGTTTTTAATGTCTAAAGTGCGAGACACATTTCGCCATATATAGATAGCATGCAAATATTTAATAATTGTTAAAGGGAATCTACATTAAATATTCCTAATTAGATATTACATTTAGATTAACTAGTTTAGAAGTCACATAACTTATGACTATCATTATATTTGTTATCTTTATATAATTCTAACAAAAATAAAAGAAGGGAAGACTAAAGGAAACAATAACTAAATAAATATTACGAATAGATTCCTAACTATTTATACAATTCTAGACTCTAAATATTCTTTGATAGTGTAGAAACATTTTTCAGTAAGCCATTTTTTTAGGCGTGCTTTAAACAATTTTAAGGGCAGTTCTCTTAGCTTTTGGGGTAGTTTGTTGTAAACTTTAACACACATGAACATACTATTTTTGTGATAAAGGGCAGTCCTGCATTTTGGTACAACTATCTTTGTCGGATCCCTTTGACTGAAGAGACTGCTTTCGCTGATTTTTTTAAATATCTGCGGGTGTTTCCTGACAAACAGTCCAATTTCTAGAATATAAAGAGAGCTCACAGTAAGTATTTTAGTTTTTTTGAATAGCGGCTTGCAGGAGTCTAAAGGTTCAGAGTTGCAAATTGCTCGTAAACATTTTTTTTGGCACAGAAATACTTCATGGATTAAACTTGAATTGCCCCACAATAGCAAACCATATCGTAGTAACGATGCAACATAACCATGATAAGCAGTAATTGCTGTACTTTCTGTAGCAGTTGTTCGTAGCTGTTTTAAAGCGTAAACAAATTTATTAATTTTTGTGCATACATTGTTGATGTGCAATTTCCAGTTGCAATTATTGTCTAAGGTGATACCCAAGAATTGTATGGTACTAGTGTTGTTAATTGTGATATTATTGTATCTTAAGGTGGCGTTGGTGTTAATTGTTTTATAGTTAGAAAATTGAATGTATTTAGTTTTATTTAGATTAACTTTCAAGTCATTATATGTGAGCCATTGTATAATTTTATGTAAAGTTGTGTTAATTTCCGTTTCATAGTTTATTTTGTTAATGTTGTTGAAAAAGGTGTTTGTTTAGTTTTTTAAAACTATATTTTTTTAATGAAAAAGTAATAAGTCCCTATTATAACACACTTTCGCGTTTATAATAATTTGTAGGGAAGTAAGGATAAAGATAAATATATTGAACTACGTAGATGATGAAGAAAAATGGATTTGACTACTTGCTCCTTGTCATTTTATTCTACTCATGTGAATGTTGTTATCACATTGTTTATGAGCATGATTTTACTTTTGTAAGTAAAGATTCTACGTGACGAATAAAGGCCATTCTTCTCTTTCTTTTGATCTTAAAATTAATATTTTATATTTAATCTTTCGTTACCAGTAATTTGGCCAATATTTGAGCACATATAGTTTTTACCTTTGTTGTAAGTAGATGCTCCTACTATGTTGTACCCACTAAGGCTGTTTTTTTTTTTTATATTAGCTTATGTTCTAATTTTTAATCACTATAATTTGCATTAGTCCTCTAACATGGTTTATAGTATATTAGTGGCAGCACCTTACCCCCATATCAGGTTTATAAACATTAAAACTATGTAAACATTGGCGATTTGAAAGGAGTGGCCGCGACTTTTTATTGCCATGTTCTTTTCTCCGGCTTTACCTATTGTTTGCGAACATGGCATAAATGTACATGTAGAATCTTGACCTGTCACAAGAGATGTATTGCATCCTAAGTGAATAAAGAATTTTGAATTTGAATTTGAATTAGGTATATAAAAATAAATGCACTATTCAATACAATCGTAACGGAATCGAAGCCAAATGAACTCTGGGACTTTAGGAAAAGTGTTAATTAAGTCCCCTACATTGTATTAGATTTTTAAATGAGAAAAAAGGTTATTTTTAATATAGGTTTAGAGAAATATAGATAACATCGGGTACCAATTATCCTGCGGACATTGTGAATGTGGATTAAGGAAAAGGGTTGCGCGGCTCTAATAGATTTTCGGTTAGATTAGGGATCCCATCGAGCACAATTTGTAAATAAGGTACGATTACATGACGACGTGTTTGAAATGTTTTAAAGCATTAATTAGTTCTGTTTTATAATTTATCTGATTTCTTTGTTACCGCAAGTCAGGTGGTTTTTAGGGTTCCGTAGCCAAATGGCAAAAAACGGAACCCTTATAGATTCGTCAAGTCTGTCTGTCTGTCTGTCCGTCCGTATGTCACAGCCAATTATTTCCGAAACTATAAGAGCTATACTGTTGAAATTTGGTCAGTCGATGTATTCTGTAAACCGCATTAAGATTTTTACATAAAAATAGAAAAAAAACAATACATTTTGGGGGTCCCCATACTTGGAACTGAAACTCAAAAATTTTTTATTCATCAAACCTATACGTGTGAGGTATCTATGGATAGGTGTTCAAAAATGATGTTGAGGTTTCTAATATCATTTTTTTCTAAACTGAATAGTTTGCGCGAGAGACACTTCTAAAGTGGAAAAATGTGTCCCCCCCCCCCCTCTAACTTCTAAAATAAGAGAGTAATAAAAGTAAAAAAAATATATGTTGTACATTACCATTTAAACTACCAACGAAAATTGGTTTGAACGAGATCTAGTGAGTAGTTTTTTTTTAATACGTCATAAATCGTAACACGCAATTTACCTTTCATCCTATCAATACACTAGTATAAAAACATCGATGAAAGTTACAACGAACTACAAGAACTTTTATATGATGTTACTTGCTGATACGGAACCCTTCATGGGCGAGCCCGACTCGCACTTGGCTGCTTTTATTATTTTATATTTTATACTAACTTTCACCGGCGTGTATGTTGGTCTGGTCTATGTCCTTCCTCATGCTAGAGACTATCTGTGTACCAAATTTCAACCGGTTCTATAGTTTTGCCATGAGTTTCTTCTTCTTTTCAACCAATCAATCATCATCATCAACAGCTTTCAACAGTCCACTGCTGGACATAGGCCTCTCCTTAGAAAGGAGGTTTTGACCAACTATACCACGCTGGCCAGACGGGTTAGTATAGGGTTGGTTTCAAGTTTTCCTTCTCTTTGCATTGATGTTGTCTTGCGTAGTTTATCCCTTAGTCGCCTTTTACGACACCCGCGGGATGAATAGGGGTGGTGACACTCTGTATTCTTAATACGACACCACGCGGACAGTCAACCAACAACGACGACAGTCAAACACCAATCAACCAACAACCCAAAATATTCCACTGCGGGGCTCGGGACTCATCGAGAGGGTTAAGGCCATACGTCCCCACGCTGGCCGAGTGCTGGTTGGGGACTGGCAAGACACGTTGCGGATACGTTTCTAATCTTGCCGTTGGATATTTTTAAGCCTTTTCAAGCTTACCTTCTCCTTCTTAAATATCGAGAAACATTTCAATTTAAGTTGGAAATTGTGTTCATATGCTACGTAATATATTTTGGAAACTGCACAGCTATATATTCAATATTTCTTTTTAGGGCCACAGCACACTAGCTACTTTTAGCATCGGCGATCGGCGATTTAGCGACTGCATCGATGCTGCATCGCGTTTTAGCGACTTCCTGCGTTCGATCGCGATATCGGAAACGCCCGTTTTAACGACTGCTCAGATGCCAAATCGATGCTACCGGCATTCGAATGTGTGCGGAGAGTAGCGTTCAGCTGCTGTGTCGTGCTTCTAAAAAGCGACTCAATCTCCGCGTTTGGCGTTTTTAAGTGTGCGGTGTAGAGCGTTCGGTCACCGTATTTAGCTTCTAAAAAGCGACTAGTTGCCGATCGCCGATGCTAAAAGTAGCTAGTGTGCGGTGGCCCTTATTCATTATTTGTTTGACAGACTGTCTGTCAAAGACTGTCAGTTACATCCCTCTTTTTGACCTAACTTTAGACGTGATAGGTGAAAACCAATACTGTTTTAGTTCTTGTAAAACACAATAATATTTTACTATTATTGTGTAAATACTGTAGTGTAAATATATATAGTAATTACTACGCAAAGAAAAAGAAAAGGTACCTTAAACTTACCCGCAACAATATACTGAGCACTGTTATCCGAATAGTTAGCTAAATATCTAGGGTCGATTCCTGTCATCATTTGACCTTGAGCTGGATGTAACTAAAACATACATTTTGTAAATTAAACTAATGCATCGTATTAATAACTGAATATAGATGTTAGCATTTTCATTTTTACAGAATTTTATTCTTTGCGAGAGATAAATGTAATTTTTTTTAGGTATTTTATTACCGTAACCGTAATAAGTCATTTCATGAAGAACTACTTAAAATACCTCAAAATATTATAAGAAGAAATCTCTGAATAAGAAAGTTATCTCTCGCAAAGAATAAAATTTCGTTAAATGAGAAACTATATGTAAAAACTGTTTACTCTTCACTTCAACAGGTTGTTCTGTCTGGGTTCTGGGTAAATGTCCTGGTAATTATATTTTAATAATACAGATTTTAAATGATAAGTCACGAATCCGCAGTGGACTCCGATATGTGAATGATGATATATCGTTACAGATTCACATTATTTCTTTTTAAAAATAAATATTTCTGACATCTTACACACAACATCGTCTAGTCCCAAACTAAGCAGTGCTTGTATTATGAGTACTAGACAACTGATATAAATACATAATCATACTTTTTTTTGTAAATACATACATATATAGAAAACACCAAAACTCCGAAACAAATATTTGCGGATCACACAAACATTTGGTCCGAACCGGGAATCGAACCCGAGACCTCTTGATCAGCAGTCTCATACGCCAACCACGAGAACAACGAAGCAGTCAAAATTATTTCAGCAAAGTGTACATGAAGCAATACAAAGCAACATTCTTGAAAGTAGGCATGGCTATAATCTTAATTCAAAGCCACTACCATCTTCTTTTCCGAACCTTTTTCCCGAAGTACTACGATACCCACTAGATACATACTATCTACGTAAAACAAATTAACAAAGATAGGTAGATTACATACGTTCTGACCAATAACTGGATTGTTTACTTTTGCGATGTCTATGTAATTTGAGTTAGGCACAGGTTGCATGTTCGGAAACTGATTTGCATAAGCACCGCCATAGTAAACGTTTTCGTTTGGACTAAACAAAAAACAACGTAATTTTATGTTTTAGGGCTATAAGCATTTTGTAGAACTAGGACTGTTCACAAAGAATGTGGCATTTTTCCAAAACTGTTATAATGAAAAACAATGTCGTATAAAATGCAAGTTAGAACCTAAGTATTTATGCTACATTCCTTCACGAGTACTTTGGAAAGTCGTGTAACAATTATAAATACAGCCAATACAGGTTAACAATTAGGCATATCTACTCCGTCATGCGATATAATTTATAATACTAGATTTTGCCCGCAGTTCTGTCCGTGTGTATGTTGTTTATAGTATTGGTATAGAGAGTAGTTTGCCATTCATCAAGAATCAAAGTATCTCCAGGCTTAATTACATTGAAAGTAACGGTTTAGCCGTAAAAGCGTAGCAGACAGACAGACAGAGCTACTTCCAAATTTTAAATAAGCACAGGTTATGAACTTATGATAACTAATTCAAAACTCAAATAATAATTTAGAAAAAATATTTCTATTCGAATTTGATTGCCTAATGTAATAGTGCATGCATTTTCAACTTGTTATTAAACCTACTCCGACACCTTAACTTAAAAAACTCAGAACATATTAAGTTTCGCATACTATCCTTGATTATTACTTACAAAAATAAGCTCAGAGATCGCCACGAATCATGAAAGTCTTCATTTGTTTTTGGAGTTTAAAGACACGGAAACAGAGAAACCTTAAGAATTTTCTTTTAATTTCATGAGCTATGACCGCAAACACAATCTATATAACATTAAAAAGGAAAGGTATGAATTTTACTCACTTTATATAATTTTTGGGAGTGTTCTCTGAAAATATCATCATTTGATTTCTCTGAGGATAGTCTGAAAATTAATTAATTTATTAAACGATAAATGAAATACCTACGTTACCGTACATTCCGTAATTATATTAAAGTTATAATTCTTACTAGCTCCAGCTCTTGCTTCTCTTATTACGTATCTATCCATTTTTACCAATGTAAACCATAAAGTTTAACTGAAACTAATAAAACTGAAATAGAATCACGCAGAAAAGTTTAAATTTGGCGCCAACGTAAAAACCTTTTAAGAGCCTTGTTTGAATCTACCGTTCCGATATAAACAAACGTCTAGCAAAAAAAAAATGCAAGGATGTGAAAAATGAGGTTAGAAAATTTACATATAAAATTGTTGATATCAAACAGAAAACAAAATTAAAAAAAAAAATATTTACAAAGAGAAAACCTGTGTCGTAAACTTTAAGTTCGTCAAGCAAAAAGTTACCAATTCAAAAGATTTTTCCCTTAGTTTTCCCCATACTCGTGGGTCTTACACGGGCAAGGGTGGCAAATACGTATTAGCTTTTTTTTTATTTGTCGTTTGAACTGGATATTCATAAAATAATGTAATTATCAAATAACGCATAACATTTCATATCAGATTATTATAAGGAGGTAAAATTTCATGAATTTTATTGGAATCACTCATAAAGTTTTCAACTTTAGAGTAGCTTAAATTAGTAGCAAATATTTCTAAGTGCTGGTAGCATTGGAGTTGTTTTATTTTGATTGACGAATATTGTTGAATGAATGACTTGTGTCACTACATGACACATGAATTAGACTTGGGCAACACAGTTCACATTAAAGATTCAACTCACCAAATCTCGTTCAGTAAAATGAACTAGTTCATCTAAATCACTCAGCAGTTCATTTCGCTCTGTGATTCTGTGAGTTGCAGCAACTCATTTATCTCTATGACTCAGTGAGTGATTTAGCTAAGTGACTCAGTGAGTTGCATTGTTCATGAACTGTGAACGAGAGTAAATGTTTATAGTTTATTGATTTGGATATTTCAATTTCCCTTCATACTTTCTTCAGGCTTAGAGTCCTAAGCCTCATGTGGTGTCTACTTAGTCTTGTTGTTGGATGTTTTGTCAGTCGACAATTAAAGTGACAAATATAAATAATATCTTACAGATTTCACTTTAAATGTGACAATATCTACCTATACTATTTCAAACTTATACTTACAACGTATAATAATTTCAAATACTAATTACGATTGACGTAATTACCTGTTAGTAAAAAACAATACTACTTTAATGCGTAAGTTTAGTTTCGGAATCCTTTTGAAGTTCAGTTCACAAACAAACTACGTAACGGCAACAAAATTGCAATATTGAATAAAAATAAGGATTGCTATTCTAAAATAAACGCTCTCGTACAACAAATAAAGACTAAAATATTTGTTTATAAAATGACGAACATATATAGAAAAAGAAAGCGCTATACAGTAGGCAGTGTGCGTGAATGCAACAACAAAGAAATCACAAGAACTCGGTTTCGTAAATTCGTATTGAATCAGAGCGGGAGCGATGAGTTGGTGAGTTGAAATACTCCACACAGTTGAACGAGTTCAATTCGTTCACTGCAAATGAGCAGTTCAGTGGAACGAATCACTCCTGAGTTACACAAGTCTAACATGAATCACAGTTATAAACTTTGTAAATAATTCAGGCATAACATTGTAAAAGCTAAATTATGGAGCTTCAAGATACATATTATAATAAATCGGAATACGTAGAAACCGTACGTTTAAGTTTTCCTAAACATTACAGATAGAATATTGAAATATGTTCATCAAGTTATATGTGTTATATGCTTCCAGGCATCGGGAAATAAAGTAAGCAGACAAACTGTGCTCTGTGGCTCTCAGAATATAGTCCTCCATGGAAAAGTAATAGTTCAGAGTGATGCTATAATCAGAGGAGATTTAGCAAACGTGAAAACGGGGAGATTCTGTATCATAAGCAAAGGATCAGTTATTCGTCCTCCTTTTAAAAAATTCAGCAAAGGGTAAGATAATATGATAACACTGTTAATGTTTATTGTATGATTACGCTATTCATCATAATTTTCATAAATGTTAGGTCACTTAAAAAATAATGCATATATATAGACAAATGTCTTTTACACGAACAAAGCCACAGTTTATGCATATTTTGTTAATACATTGAGTACTAAGCCAAAACTTACCAATAACTTTAAATTATTAACACTACCTTATTGTACATATTATTATTTGAAACTGTGTGTGCAAATATATTTTTAAATAAGAAATTAATATAATGTACCTCCATTTTGCAGTGTGGCCTTCTTTCCTTTACAAATGGGTGATCATGTGTTTGTGGGAGAAAATACAGTAGTCAATGCAGCCGTTGTGGGTTCATATGTTTATATAGGCAAAAATGTTGTTATTGTAAGTATGTTTTTTTTTTAAATTTAATTTTCTATTACTAATTCGGATATATAAATGAGCCTGACAAAATTACTACCTACCCCCCTAATGAGAAGCATAAATAGAATCCAATAGTAGGGATAATAATAATATATATCTTTATTGTACACTAGAATAATAACATACAACGGTAGCTTATACTAGGAGGTACAAGTGGCGGCTACCACACTTATTGTGAATGCACATAATGCCGCATGGATAATGCAAATTCATGTACTAGAGTCTACTTACATGCCTTATTATACATATAAAATACCTGTTTTATTAATTACATACATCTTGTCGGAGTTTAAAGATTAAAATGAAGTTACACCACTAAGTCCTGAACGCCAATTCTAGTAATAAAAATTTGCTTTCCATCAACAAGGTGTTTTCTTAGTAAAATTATAAAGTATTACTAATACTAGAAACTGTTCTAGTATCAGTAAGACCAAGATTCAATAATATCACTGTTAAAGTCGCAGGGTTGAAGTTGAAATAAACTTGAAAGACTTCCTTGGATACTCTGACATTTAATAAAGATTTCTAAACAATATTATTTCCACTGATTTCCAACACATTATGATAAAATATACAAAGTTTAGTTCCTTTTTATATAGTCCACATGACATAGAACAGTCATATTTTAAACATTTCTTCTTTTTACATATAAGGAGGTCGCACATTGTTGTCCTAATATATATGCAACCTTAATATCTTCTCTCAATGAAGACCTATCAAATTTAAGAGCTTCTGCAGCCTTGGTCTAGCTAAAGCCTTCGTGAACGTATCTGCAAGCTGATACTCAGTTGTGACCTTGCTCACAACTATTTCGCCATTTGTAACCATCTCTCTGACAAAGAAGTGTCTAATCCGAATATGTTTAGTACGTTTGTGGTACTCCGGATTTTCAGCTAACTTGATCGCAGCTTCATTGTCCACTTTGAGAATAGGCACACCCTTCAGTTTGGTCATGCCTCCAATGACTCTGAATAACCAAATTGATTCCCGAGCGCCTTCACTGGCAGCAACAACCTCTGCTTCAGTAGTAGATATAGCTACGCTTGTCTGACGTTGGCTTATCCATGACACGGCACCTCCAGCATACATGCACAAAACACCAGTGGTTGAACGCCCTGTGTTCAAGTCACCTCCATGATCTGCATCACTGTAGCTCTCAAGAATACCTGTCTTGAAACCTCTTTTGTACAGTATCCCTTTTTCTGGAGCATATTGCAAGTACCGTAGTATTCTCTTTAGTTTGACACAATCCTGTTCTTTAGGATTTTCAAGGCTTCTAGAAACTATGCTGACTGCATATGCAATATCGGGTCTAGTTCCGACCATTAGGTATGTCAATGCACCAACAACTTGTCTATAGTTCTTCAACAAGCTGCTTACATCACATGACTGGTCTTGACTGTGACATTGATCCTCTTTAACCGTAGGTGTCATTACCGGTCTACAATGTTCCATTCCAAATCTCTTCAGCACTTTCTTTGTGTAACATCCCTGAGATATTTTGATTCCATCATCAGTCTTTTCAATCTCAATTCCAAGGAAATATGACGCCGTCTTTGTGGTAATTTTAAACTTATCTTTCATTTGTCCTATAAACTTGTTAATAAGGTCCTGACTCGTTGCAGCCACCAATCCATCATCAACATATAGGGCAACTATTAGTTTACCTCCACAAGACGTCTTCCTTATGAATAAGCAAGGATCCGAGTCACTAACTTTGAATCCAATATCTTTGAAATAGTCCAAAATTCGCTTATTCCAGCATCTTGGAGCTTGTTTCAAACCATAAAGGCTCTTTTTCAATAAACATACCCGACCAGAACCATCATCATGCCCTTCAGGCTGTTTCATGAAAATTTCCTCTTCAAGTGACCCGTAAAGAAATGCTGTTGAAACATCGAACTGCATTAATGACATGTTTTCATTGGCTGCGACAGCCAACACACTCCCTGCATAGGTTATATGAAGGCGTTAGTGAAGACCGCTTGTATGATTTATGTTTGCAGTTCTTCAGTTACAGAAAGGATCCTGTTGATGATATTGCAACGCACATCTCAAAGTTGAAAAATGTATGGTACAGGTTAAGGCAAGAATTAATGAAAGAAGAGGACTGTAAGGAACTTCCAGATATTTTATTAATTTGCAAAATCCTGGACACATTGCCGGAAGGATATTTTTCATTTAAATCGAGCTGGTTGCTGATGTCTAAGAAGGATCGGACTATTGAGAATATAACGAGCCAGTTGTGTGCACATGAAAAGGCTCTTGGCAACAACGGTAAAGACGGCAAGTCTAGTTGTGATGCTCTTGTAGTGAAAACAGGAAAGAAATTTGCTAATAAGGCTAATGACGTAACTCTGGGCTTAGGCAAAGAGTTACGATGCTACAACTGCAAAGAAGTTGGTCATATGAGAAAGGATTGCCCTAAAAGGAGTATATCTCGTCAAGTTGTGGACTGCAACAAAGGAGTTAACATGGTGTTACTGTCTGTGAATACGGTTGAATCTGACTCTGATCGTGATAACTGGTACGTAGATAATGGTGCTACAAATCATGTTACGATGCGGGCAGATTTGTATCAAGATTTTAAATATTTTGATGTAGATCACACTGTAACAACGGCCGATGGAAATGTGATTAAAGCTATTGGGCAAGGTTCAATAAGCATTAAAGCTATAGTTAACAAAAAGGTTGTCAAGTCAACACTGAGAGATGTTTGGTACGTTCCACAGATAAGCAAAAATCTGTTTTCAGTACTGTCAACGCAAGACAAAAATCCGGGAAGCGTGTTTGAGTCGCGGGTCACTACTTGTTCAATGAAAATTAATGGAAAAATTGCAGTTACAGGACATAGAGAGAGGTATGGAGGTCTGTACAGGCTGAACTGTAGGATTATACCGCCATCTAAGGTAATTGTAAATTTGATACAGAAAGTAGATATGCTGCAACTCTACCATGAGCGGATGGCTCATCAGAATAAAAGGCATGTGAAAAGTCTAATCGAGAGGGAACTCGGTATAAAAACCAAGGAAAGTGGAGAATTATGCGAAGGCTGTATATTTGGAAAGTCCCGCAGATTGAAATTTGGTGTAAGGGAAACGGCCACTCAGCCTGGAGAACGCATACACACTGACGTGTGTGGTCCATTCCCGCTATCGATATCCAAGTATCGTTACTTTGTACTGTTCAAAGATGAATTCACGCGTTATAGATTTGTATACTTTCTTCGAGAGAAATCAGAGGTTCATGAGAAACTCAAAGAAATGTTGGCATCTGTCAAGGTAGCAGGTCACACAGTCAAAGAGTTATTGAGTGACAATGGCGGTGAATTTGACAATCAGAAAGTACGAAAAGTATTGTCGGATATGGGGATAAAACAAAGATTAGTAATGCCTTACACACCGGAACAAAACGGGTGTAGTGAAAGGGAAAATCGCACGATTGTTGAATCAGCGAGAGCAATGATGCATGCACATGAGGAGCTGCCTCAGGTATTGTGGGCTGAGTTGGTGAATACCGCTGTCTATGTTTTAAATAGAAGAGGTCCAACTACAGTGGAAGCCTCAGGCATTGTGGGCTGAGTTGGTGTGAATACCGCTGTCTATGTTTTAAATAGAAGAGGTCCAACTACAGTGGAAGCCTCAGGCATTGTGGGCTGAGTTGGTGTGAATACCGCTGTCTATGTTTTAAATAGAAGAGGTCCAACTACAGTGGAACACAAGTCGCCATTTGATCTGTGGATTGGTAAGAATGCAGATAATTTGGTCAATGGTGGAACAAGTGACAACAATGACATTCATCAAATTGTTAATGAAGGTGTTGGTACTGAAATCAGTGACACTGACTTCGTTGGTAGAGAAGATGAAAACACAGAGTTTGTTGTTGGAGAAGACGTTCCAGTTGAAAATTATGATGCGTTTGATGACGCTAGAAGTGATATTTTGGAACAGAGTTTTGAGTTAGGGGGAGTAGGGGAAGATGAAATAAACTTGAAAGACTTCCTTGGATACTCTGACATTTAATAAAGATTTCTAAACAATATTATTTCCACTGATTTCCAACACATTATGATAAAATATACAAAGTTTAGTTCCTTTTTATATAGTCCACATGACATAGAACAGTCATATTTTAAACATTTCTTCTTTTTACATATAAGGAGGTCGCACATTGTTGTCCTAATATATATGCAACCTTAATAATCACTTTATCAGTGTGATTACAGGTTTGTAGCGCTAATAATCTATGGGATATAGTAAGACAGACAAATAAAAGGACAGATACACATAACAAAACTATTACACATCCTATTTTGTCTATGGAAACCTAAATCCTTTGTGATTGATCCTTGATATGACAAGCTTGTTGCTGGTGGGCTTGGTGATAAATCATTCTGACTGCTAAATAAGAGGTCCTTGCTTCAATTCCCAGTCAGAATAAATCCTTATGTGATGAAGATGAACATTTGTTTTGTATCTAGGTGTAATTCATCCAGAATATGTATTTATTTATAAAAATGTTTATTAGTCATGTGGTAACCATAATACAGGCTCTGCCTAGTTTAAGATCAACCCTCTTTGCATAATTGCAAACATTTTTCAATCTGCAATTGCTGATGCCTCTTTTCTCTTGTTTGATTGGCTAATGTCACTCAGTTACATGATCAAAATAAAATAATAGCCAATCAAACAAGAGAATAGAAGTGTCAGCAATTGCAGAACTAAAAACATTTGCAACTTAGTTATGGAGGAGGAGGTCATCAGACCATGTGAAAAGTGTACATAGATATTATTATCATTAACTATCTGACCCAGTCTGTGTCTTTTTTTCAACCATGCTTAGCTTCTATTGGTCTAATCATGATGATATCCTATTTTAGGCATGTCAGCAAAACACACTTAAAGAAAATATGGAAAAGAACTCCACATAGTTAGATGTGTTCTTGAGCAACAGCCGAGAATTATATATTTATTTATTTCAAGGAACACAAACAATGTATCATACAAAAATATCTTAATACCTAGTTTTTATTATTGTTTGGTACATACATAAATAATATGTGTCCACAGTTTTTGCCACTTTATATTAATACTAGTTGACCCAGCGAACTTCGTACCGCCCAACTTTAAAATTCCAGAACTTGATCGCAGCGCCACCTACCGGGTCCAATTGCGAATCTAAACCATTCCCAGATCCCCTTGAACACACACAAAAAATTTCATCAAAATCGATCCAGTCGTTTGAGAGAAGTTCAGTGACATACACACTCACAGAAGAATTATATATATAAAGATTATAAACTAGCTAAGCGAGTTCCAAAAAGAAATTAACATTAAAAAACTTACTCTTAAACCTATTTTTATTTTTGAGTGATACTTTCTTGCACATAAATAATACTCCAAGTTACATTCTTAAACAAAAAAAAATGGTAAAAATAAAATAAATCGTAGCAGGCCAAAACCTCCTTTCTAAGGAGAGGCCTATGTCCAGCAGTGGACTGTTAAAGGCTGTTGATGAAAATAAATCTTTATATCAGTTAATCTTGTGTTTATTGTACATCCTATTTGTTATTTGCAGGGACGTAGATGTGTGCTTAAAGACTGCTGTATGATTGAAGACAATTCTGTATTGCCTGCTGAAACAGTAGTGCCCTCTTTTGCAAGATATTCTGGCAGCCCAGCTCGACTCATCACCACATTACCAGAAGCCACACCAGATCTCATGACAGAATTCACTAAAAGCTATTATCAACATTTCTTACCAACTACAGTGCAATAATTAATTATTCTAAAATAGGTCTATTCTATTTGTTATGCTTAATTTAATATTTATAAACAGGCTTAAGTTGATACATTTATGTTTATTTTAAGGGATTTTCAAAGATACTCTAATAAAATATTTATATAAATTGAATGTGTCTTTTTAACGGACTGCGTCAGAAGGAGCGTAACGTTTATCAAGCGTATGTTATATGAATACTAGCTCCGCTCGCGTCCTAGGGGTATGAAAAATAGATGTTGTCCGATTTTCAGACCTACCCAATATGCACACAAAGATGAATAAATAAAATTTAAAAAAATTAAAAGTTCACAATGACAATCGATAGATGAAGTTGTGCAAATTTTTGAATCAATGCAACTTACGCTTTCGTTACAACACAGGTTAATTTAATTTATTCTAAATTATACTTATAACCATAGATATAAGGTATTCTATATCTATGCTTATAACTGTATGCGAGCGTCATCTATTAAGAATACCTTGAGAGTATTTGTAAGTCTTGAATTCATTTATATTTATTTTAAGGTGTATATCCTTGTTGGTGGTCCAAATACATAAATAAAACAAAAAAAATCTCAGTAAGTTGCAAACTCATTTTTTGCTGCCAAAATCAATAAAAAAATTAAGATTTCTATTTTTCATATCAGGTTTCGAAAATAAAAAAGGGCACTAGTACCTCTCTAACCAACATACCTGTATTGTAACTTTCGCATGCAGCGAGACAGCAAATGTAGTAAATCAATTATCTGAAAATAATTAGGTACTTAAATCTTAGATCTAATATATATCTGTCGGTCTAGGTAGCAAGGACTTAGTAACTACTTAGCTGCTAGTCGACCCGTTTCCACTCCAGATCAAGCGATCATGTAATTAATATTATAGTTTGTTGTCTATCTGTAATTAATTTATACTATACAAAAAAAAGAGTATATTGTGTTTGTACAAACTAACAGTAATCACTATTATACATTTTATAAAATAAAGCTCTCCTTCGCATCTGTTTGTCTGCTCGCGATAAACTCTAAAACCACTGCACCGATTTAGATGAAATTTTGAACCCAGATAGTCTAAAACCTGATGAATATATGAGGAAACATAGGATACTTTTTTACCGCGAAAACCAACATTAAGGCGGGCGAAAGCTAGTTCTATAATATAAATGCATATTAAACTCTAATCCCGCGATCAATGTTGTAAATCACGGAGTGAAGCTATCTAAACAAATTGCCTAAGTTACTTCTTTCGGCATCAGCTACCTGCCAGTGAAAGTCTCGTCCAAATCGATCCAGCAGTTCCAGAGATTACCCGGCAGAAACACAGAAAAATTATAATTTCAAAATTGATTTTTAGATCCTAAGTACTGTATATACTCTCATATACATTTAGTTAAAAAAGTGTTTATCTTTTTATTCACAACGGATGCTTTAATTTTGTTTATTTGTCTGTATGTTTGTCGTGATTGCATAAATGCGATTTTTTTAAAACAATGTACAGACTACACTTTCGTGGAACGGAATGTAATCACAGTTTGATGACAAGACGCGAGTCCTTTTTGTTTTCCAACAAGCGTTTGTGTCGCGCAGTCAAGCCGTATGTTCATCGCAATATGAAGCACTATTCTGTGACAGGAAATACAGTAGACCATTTAATTGACTTCGTTGCCACATGAATATACCCCCAATTGTCGTCGTCGAACCTATGATCCATTTCGTTTTATTTTAAATTAAAATTGTTTAAATAGTTTACTTTGACTTTAATTTTAACTATAGATGTTGTGTAACAGAAGAAGGGTATCATCGTAATATGGAATATCATTATTCCGATCTTTGCATGCCGTCGGATCACCTAACTGGTATGTAAAGTTTTTATACAATAAACGCGTATTTAGATAAATACACAACTTGTCAAGACTATACCTATATTGTTCCACACACTATATTCTAATAGATACATTGAATACTTAAAATATTGTTTTTATTATTTTTATTACAAGTAAACAAGAATGTTTGTTTGACATTATCAAGTTTTGACCGAAAAATTTACACATTTTGGCACAGAACTTGGCAAAATCGTTGCTTAAATTAATAAGGGTATTAAAATATAATAATAAGAACAGAAAATTGCTAAAATTAAAATTTAATTCCTTCCCTTTTGTATGCTCTGACTCATAATATATCTTCTGATGATATGGGTTGATATAACTTTGTACAAGTTTTGTTTTACTTTTATCTGATGAATTTTTTGACAATGACTGAGTTGGGGACATAAAATATTTAGTATATTCTTTCCTCTACACTGGCATTACATTTAATATAACATTCAAGAGTAATTATGTCTTACATCAGTAACAAGAATAATGCTTCTGTAATTAGTGTTATATACCACTCAGGACAATATGCCACAGAATATGGCAACCAGTATATGCCACCAAACAAATCAGCAGAGTATGAGGTACGGGCCAGTGTACTGGTGGATGGGGGAGACAGGTTTGGGGTGTCTGCCGTTACCTTTGACAAATCTGAAGAGCTGATATGGATGGGGAATCAAGGAGTGAGTACTGCAGTATCTTTATAATAAGAAGTTTGATTCAAAAATGTAATGTAAATTTTCTAAGTTTGTGTGGTTACAATATTATTTTGATTCAGAGTTTTCTTGTTCCTTTACAAAGAAATGTACCATGAACTATACTACTCATGTTAATATTAGAAATTCGAAAGTAACTATTTGTAATGGTTTCACAGCTAAACCACCTTGCATTAAATTTGTAATGGAGATCCTTTGATTATATTGATTACTGACATATATATAATCGCCAGCTAAAGCAAATCTCCTAGAATATGAAATATATCATAAATAACTTACAAGTAAAGGAGAATAATACTCTTATTATTTAATACACTAGTGTAAATTTCAATATCAGTTATTTTTAGGAATAATTATTTTATAACTTGCATTGTTCTTCAATTCATGATATGTTGTTACTTACTTTAAGGGACATGTGACGTCATACTATGGACCCACAATGCAGAAATATACATCATTTCAAGTGCATGAGTCTGAAGAAGTTCGAGATATTATAACTCTTGAAACTGGAATTTATGCACTGACAAAGACTTCACTAAGGCACCAAATACGTAGGGGAATACCTAAGCATACTTACAAGTAAGTAGACAACACTATTACAACTTGGATTTTATTTTAAATAAGTTAAAATTAAAACTTTAACGCTTGGACTCACATCTTATTTTTATGTTATCAAAATCTACTTATATTTTTTTTACATAATAAATAACTTTCTTACACCTTGAAATATATTCAGAATTAAAATAATTATACATACTTTTTTTTTTAAAGAGTATCTTATGGAGTTTCTTGCCGGTTCTTCTCCATAGAAAAGACATTTTGGTACTGTGCAACTACTTGTTAATGTAATGTTTCTAAAGTGCTAAAAATGCCTTCTTGAAATAAAAACTGTTTGATTTTATTCATATTTGTAGGGGAAATTTAAAATTTTTGAGTTAAAACATACTTGACTTTTCATTAGTTTAAGTAAGGCAATTTTATGTAAACAATAGGCTGCCTGTGCTCTGTGCCTATAACAATTTATAATTTAAAGATGAAAGATCATATCTTAAAATTAATTGATTATAAATATAGGTCTGCCAATATGACTGACATGCAGTGTCTCTACCAAGCCAGTTCCACAAAACTACTTCTGGGAGGACATCAAGATAAGTTGATTGATTTGGATCTTACCAAGATGAGTGAAACTATTATCGTAAGTGTACAAAAGAGCTATTAATATATACATTCCATCCAATGTATGTTGCCAAACAGTAAATATCTGTTTATTGCAAAACTTGTATCTACATAAACATGTATATACAACTGCTCTGTTGATCTAGTGACCCTAACTACAAAGCTGGTTTTGATTCCCAACTAGAACTAAAAATAAAAAAGAAAGAAGAAATAAAAACATAGAACTTTACTTAGAACAACAATTTGTTGATACACAAAGTCTCTGGTTTGATCCCACAGGTTTTTAACCCAGAAAAAAGAGGGAAACGGCTTAAACCACTAGCTATCCGTGTAGTCGTAATAACTGTATGTTGAGTATGATTGTTTTTTATGGGTATGCATGTAATTTGTTTGTAATGATACACATATATTTAGGTATGTAAGTATATTTATCAGCCCTTGTGGTAACTATAGTACAGGCTCTGTCTATTGTGGGACCAGCCAAATTCATACATATGTACATCTTACACATCATGTGAATACATCTTACATACAACATCATCTAGTCCCAAAATAAGCAGAGCTTGTGTGATGGGTACTAAACAACTGATATAAATACATAAACATACTTTTTTTTTGTAAATACATACATATTATACATAGAAAAACACCCAGACTCTGAAACTGACCCGGAAATCGAACCCGAGATTTCTTGATCAGTAGCCGCATATGCTAACCACTAGACCAACAAGGCAGTTGAAGTGTGTAGTTATTATTATTACTTGTATTATCGCAACATAATAATAAATAATAAAAAGAAAGGCTATAATAAATAGGTACAAATGATGCAGTGAATACATATTTCATTTGTCATGTTTGTTTTCACTACTTGCAACAAATATGTCTTCTTTTTTACTAAACTTTATGATAGGTATTCATAAATATTTTCCATTCATCCTAGGCATAGAATTCCTACGTTTGTAAACATTGTTTTTATGACTGTTTGCATTTCTCTCTAGCCAATAAAAGAAGAAGGGTGCGCTGTCCTTCGAAGCGGCGGTGGGTCGTTAGTTGGGTGTGGCAGTGCTAATGGAATTGTGACTTTGAGGGATATCCGGACTCCCAACACTGCTGAACATACATTCAGAGCCCATTCCGCTTGTCTATCAGATCTGGATATGCAAGGAGACCTACTTATTACTTGTGGGTTTACTCAGACGTAAGTGATGCCGTAATAACTAATTATTTTAAATGTCCATACTAATATTATATATTCCAAAGTAATTCTGATCTGTTACTCTTTCACGTCTAAACCGAAAATTGCACAAGAATATATTTTTATCCTTGACAGATTTAAATCCATTTTCTTTTAGATTAGATCACGTCGTGTTTTAATTTATATTGTTCAAACAGAAAACACTTTATTTTGAGCAATAATAATGCAGGGGTTCTTAAGAGTATCAGCAGATAAATAGTTTTTGAAAAACGTTGTTTATACAATATCTATAAGTTTAGTAAATAAACCACAAGCATTGTCTAGTTTTCGATCAGAAGGCGTATCTGAGTTATTACTAAAATATTGTATATGCTGATGCATCTGTTAATCTTGACACTAAGTCTTAATTCCAGGGGTGGGATGCCAGTAGCTGAGCCTTACGTGTTAGTGTGGGACGTTCGATGTCTCCGCGCCAACCGCGCCCCGGGCGAAGGTTCCTGGCCCTTGTCCATCGCCTCGCCGCCACTACTGCTTCACTTCCTGCCCGCCTTCTCAGGGAGAGCAGTTGCATTGTCGGGAGACGGCCACGTAGCGTTACTGCATGTCAATGCGCCTAATTCTGCAGAGCAGTCCGTTTTCCAGGTATGGATAAACAGTGTGTTTAATAAAATAAAATATTGTTGCATATGATCAAAGTGTTTATGTAGACGCATTTCTATAGGTCGCCATAATGTGGGTCATCATTCTCATCATACTGCATTGACTAATAGTTTGGATTCTACTCATGCTTTCCAGCTGGCAGAGTTAGATTTGCAGACTCATATCAAAAATGGCTTTTTAAACTGGAATAATAAACACTAACATAATCAATTATTACAATTATTATTATACTTAAGTTAAACATATAGATGTGTGCTTTAACTAAATTATCATATTTATGCCATCTAAAATTTATTTACAGTAAATTGGTCACATAATTTTTGTTTAAACTTAAAGAAATCAAATTCCTAAAAGCATATTAAAAAAACCTTTTAGGCTTTAGTCTGTAAAACTATGGAAGTTTAATAATAATTCGTTTATTTCAATCCCATTAAAGAAAGATGAGTTACCAATTATTATTACACATAACACATTTATGTGAGAGTCAGAAGTTCAAACTAGTGTAAGTAATATAATACTGCAGAAAGAAACAAACTTACGAAAAATTTGCGTTACATTGACGTTTTAATATTGCAGGTAGACACCCATAGCTCTCTTTGTACGGTGATGGATGTATCAGCTACCAGTCAAGCTATAGCATTTGGTGATCAAGCTGGGCACTTACATCTATTTTCCCCACAACATAACCATGAACCTGTTTTCAACAACTTTTCAAGGTAATTATTTACGATACGACTAGTGAAATAAAATCCCTAAAGATTTTGTACAAACTCGGTCTGTCTAGAACGCTTTCGCGGCTTCCGAACCGATTTTATTAAAATTTAGCATATAGATACTTTGATTATTGAAGAAGATAATAGCAGGGGGGTGTCACTCCGCACTTTAGGTATAGTCGACCGCTTGCCTGCCCCCGCAAGCCATTCCGGTGGGTTGTCTCTTACGCACGATACGCGTCACGTTCGTCACCGCGTCGCTCTCGTGCATTATTGATTATTTTTTATACTTTTCGAAACCCACAATGGCTTCTAATGACAAACCTCGATCTTCTAATTCATGTAAAAAATATAGTTCTGTTTACGGATGTCTAAATAAAAGATTTTAGGTGTTAGGTAGGAACTAATCTGTTCGTGTCGTACGTAAATACATACGACGCGCACTGTTATTTCGATGTGATATTATTTAAAACGTCATTTGTGTCAAAAGTACCTACAGTTATTTTTTCACTAAAGTAAAGTACTAGAGAAAAAGTAGTTATTATACCTATCATATATCAAAATTATTTTTAAAAGAAGACATACCTGATTACGTCAGAAAAGATATAACATAATCGTAGGTGCTTCGACGCTGTGCAATCTGAATTGAACTTAATGTAATGACGCCAGGGTCCCTATTTCTTTAATTTACTTTTCGAAGTGAGTCTTCTGTACTGGTACTATTAGGTATTCTGTGATAATAGGTTACTTCCATTCTCAAGCATCAGCAAAATTCATTGCAAAATCAATAAAGTTACTTGGAGTTGAGTTGACTACACGGTTGACCTAGTTAAGCGGTCGCCACGCCGCTTTCTACTGCACCCAGTGTAGTGGGTTTACAAACCAAATGGGACAACACACACAAAAAGTGTATGATCCACAAATCGTTGTTCCGAGTCTGGAAGTTCTATGTGACCGTTTCATGTTAGTTTGTAGTCCCTCGCGACACAGGATGTATATTCCTAATGGGGGACTTTTTTTTAAGTTTAAATTCTATTTCCTACAATCAGTCTCTACGACATTGAGCTGGATATTTATATGGTTATGAAATGGACGTGTATGGCACAATATCCAGAGATATGTCCACATTGGCGCTATCTCCTCATGCGGTCAGGTCTCGAGGAGAATGGGGGACTTGTATTTAAAACAAATGAATATATAATAAACCTCTATGTTTCTTTATTCAGGGCGACAGAATTCGCTGACCAAGTAGTGGGTTTGCCGTACGTTGCTTTCAGCGACACCAATTTCCAGTATTCATCTGTTCCTTTGCCACCTTTGGCTAGTGGTAGTAAGTGGTTCAATGAATTGCCTCCAGAATTCTTCAAGAATGTATACAGGTACTATATTTTTTTGCAGTCTGTTTTTAATATTTAAGGTATTTTATTACACTTATATTGACTGGTTTCGAATACTTCACACAGGAAACCAAAACCAATAGATAGTGAAGTTTTAAAGTCTATGAAAATGCAAGGCCCCATTGGATATGCACCAAATCCAAGAACGTTTAGAAGGAATCAGGTATATAATTGAATGTATTTAATTCTGAACTGAACTTGCATGTAGCGTATTGGTGAAGCATGAGAACAGAAGGTGCCAATTACCCTTCTATATAAATAAGTTTTTTTTTTACATTTTACACACAACGCCATCTAGTCCCAAACTAAGTAGAGCATATATTATGGGTACTAGACAACTGATATAAATATATATAGTTTTTTGTAAATACATACACATTATACATAGAAAACACCCAAACTCCAAAAAAAATATGTGCGGATAACACAAACACTTGGTCCGACCCGGGAATCGAACCCGAGACCTCAAACACAGCAGTCGCATACACCCACTGCGCCATCGAGGCAGTATATATGTACTTTAATATCATTATATTTTAATAGTATTATTAAACTAATTTAAACTTAGGCAAAAACCTGATGCGAATGATTACCCATTAGTATAGACAGAGAAATATATGAATTCCACTTATTAATATTGGACTTCCAAAAACTACTTTTTTTACAAGCCTAAGTGACTGCTCAGCTTAATGGAAACCATGAGCAGAATCCAAGAGTTGTGGTCACCATGCTCGTTGTAAATGACAGACAATGCAATAATGCAGCATGGTGACCCACGCTAAATAAAATATGAAATAAAAATACATTATAGTATGTGTTATGTTACGGTTGTATGGTGGTATGTGTAAGGTTGCTTGGAAGTGTACAAGTGTGTTTGTACACTACATATGTCATTTAATGTACTCTGTAATAAGGTGTGCAAATAAAGAGTTTTCTATTCTATTATCTATATAAAAAATCCTAATTACATAATTTTATATTAAAGATTAATGAATCCCTAATTTTGTGTATTACACATAAAACAGTACTAGTAAAGAAAGAAGTCCTAACGCCGAAAGTATATCAATCAACTTGTGATTGTTTTAAGTAAATAGCAGTACATTAATTGGTGTAGTACAAAAATCCAGTATTTTTGCGTGAAATCGAAGGCAGAAACTGAGTCAACTAGTCACAAGCAACTGTCAGAAAAGTTGTTTAGTACAAAATCTCATCTCTAACGGCATTCAGTGCAACCCGATAAGACTTCTACAACGCGTTATACAGATAATTAAAGCCATCTATTGATTTTTTTTTGTTACCACACTCATTTAAATTACAATAAAAGTACTAACCACTGTTATTCATACTATAATAATATTTGCAGATGCCGTACATAGAGGATAATTTAGAAGATTTGACCGCCGCCAAGCAGAATGACAATAAAAACAATTTACAACCTATACCCAAGCATTATCAAAAGGTAAGAAGCGCTCATAGTCAAGTGGAGTTTAGTAATTAGAAACAATCACCGATGGTAAGCGACGACGGTGTGGTCAGTACCTAGATGGGTGACCGTTTGTGCCAGTATATGTTATGAGCCACATTGCATTGGCTGCAATAAAAATTAGGTTCTACTGAGCACCTACTGGTCCATCACGCAATGAGAATTCAACTTCGTTATCTGTTAAACCGTGCTTCTTCGGCTTTGATCATCTGGCGTTGTCGAAGGACCTTTCTTTTGTATTGGATATATATTATACAAGCTTTTCTTTGTTTCGATGAACAGGTGATAATCTACAGAGAAAAAAAAATAGTTTTCTCAATAGCAAAACTCATTTAATTTTTTTATAATAATATTTTTGTATTGTGTGTAAATATTATATTTCAGGTGGAATTACATTACAATAAACAAGGCCCGAACGACGACATAGAAAAGAGTAACAGAACGGGGCTTCCAGGACTAGAGGCGACTGTACCTAATTCATATTGCAATTCCATGTTGCAGGTAATATCATTTTTGTTCATGTGTGTGTATATGTAGCTTCATGTGTTCAAATTATACTTTGTTTTTTTTTCAGGTTTTATATTATACACTGCCAGTTAAGTCTACACTTTTGGCACATACATGCGCTAAAGAGTTCTGTCTGAGTTGCGAATTAGGTATGAAAAATTCTTTCATATGATTTACGTAATGGTTTTAGTAACAATTAAAGCAACTATGAGAAATTTGATGACGATCGTTGCCTAACAAACGAAAAAAAATGTTTTTTCCATATCGATTGTTATAAACAAATGATTTTTTCGATGGAATTAGTTTAATATTAGAATATGTCGTGTTCACTGATATCAATATTGTTTCATTCACTGTTTACGAAAATTAAAATTTAACCTTGAACAAAGGTGTTCAAGGTTAAATTTTAATAATCGATCTGTAGTCGGTACCCTAAATAAATTTATTTAGGGTACCGACTACAGATCGATATTTGAACTGTTTTTATCGCAGTGTCTCTTGGAACTAGAAAGTTTGATACCCCGCTATGACCAAGTGTATGTGTTTTTTTTTTCATATTTAGGCCCAAAAATTGGACTCTGCCTGATGGAAAGCATGAGTAGAATCCAGTAGGGGGTCACCATCCTCATTGTGAGGGTAGGCAATGCAGCATGGTGACTCATAGTATGGCAGCCTGGCCAGATGTTTTTGCAAGATTCAATCATTGCAATGATGCAGAATGATTGGGGCTCCGGTCTCACACTCACCAACGACATACGACAGAAAGAATGCTGTCATTATTAGGATGGTCTTCTGTGTGAGTGTAGTACTGCTCCTATCGAGCCGGCCCATTCGTGATAAAATCAACGTGGCTCTACGACGTACTATTCCAGGGTTTCTGTTCCGAATGTTGGACACATCAGGCGGGACGCCGTGCCAGGCCAGCAACTTCCTGCGCGCGTTCCGCACCGTGCCGGAGGCGGCTGCGCTCGGCCTCATCCTGCCCGAGCGTGGGCCAGACCCGCGGCCGGACCTGGTCGCGCTCATACAGGTACTGCTCCTCTCCTACTGTGCCGCACTGCAGCTCCTGCAGGTACTGCTCTTGTACCGTGCCGCACTTAAAAATATTACCAAACGTTAAATCGATACTCGTTTCGTGTTAAATCGAGTATATAGTTGGTTTCGAAACCTTTGTAGCCAAAACTCGAATGATATTATTATAGTCTCTCTCGATATAATTCGAAGTCGTTTAGTCCTTGTATTATCTTATATCTCATTATGATAATTGTTAAGTTACTCGCATTTATTGGACTGCATGTATTTATGCATTTATATGAAGAAATATTTAAATCATGTATACTTCTTTGAGTGACACATACTGATGTCACAGAATGTAATAGTGAATAAGTCATTATGTACCTATTCTAAATAAATAAAATAAATATTTATTGGACTCAAAATAGTTGTTGTAATTGATTTTACTATTAAAATAGTATGTATATATTTATAAGAATAATCTATATTTATCCATGTTCCAGAACCCATACCGAGTTATTTTTAGTTTATGCCAGAAAACGGTTTGTTATGTTCATCGAAACATTAATAATGCTCTTTGTGCACATGCAATGCTTAACAACATTCAGCTTTGAGTATTAAATAAAGCCAGAAATATTAAGCAAGTGTTATAACTTAGTTAATCAACCATTCTACCAAACGAATATTTCTTTTTTATTTGTTATTATGTACACTAATTTTAATAGCTTATATTTTCCTTGAAATAAAATCTCAATTTTCTAATTCATTACTAGATAATAGACATTTCCAAATTCTGTGTTTCCAATGGATGGCAATATGTATAATCCACCAACAATTAAAGGTCCAGTTATTCACAGAGTTGGAATCGTTTTATTCTGCACCAAATACATTATGAAATACTCGAAACACGTAAGAAAGAGAAGGAGCTATCTTTGTTGGCGAACAGTCCGCCGAAGCCGTCACGAATAAACACGAAAGTGAACCGAAGTTTACCGACACATGTAAACGGCCAATACAGTGAAGAATATCAGTATACAGAACTGGAGTTTCTTGGGCCTGCCACTGAGTTTGAACACGAAGAGTTGAGGGAAGACGGCTGGACTGGGAGGGAGGACGGTGAGCTATGTTTTGTAGTTGTGCTTTTCAGAGTTGATCATTATGAATGATCTACTCTGAATTCGAGGGTTTATATGGCAAGGGAAATGATACTAACTAAACACTATTTAATTATGTACTATATATTTATAGTTACTGGTAATCGACAGATTTATATAATATTTTAAAGTAGTATTCTTGACATAAGCCAATGTAAATAGAACGGAGCCGATTAGTTTTTTTTTTCTAAAACTACCGTACACTACCAGACCCTAACATCAGTAAAACGTTTGTAATATATGCTTTGTGTAGAACCTTTCTCATGTCTCAAAAATGTTTATAGCTATCATTTTTGGAACAATGGATTTTGGAGGTGGGTATTTATATTAAATTTTTTTTACCTACTTCAGTGGTATGGAGAACGGTATGTAAAAATCATCATATGTTTCATTTCGAAGACGTTAGGCCGGTTGCCTGTGCCAATCTTTCTTGAGAATATAACCATTTTTCAGATGGGACAATACCTTGGGACTAGGAGGGGAAGGGAGGATCAGAAAAATATAGGCAAAATCAGTGAATCTGTAAGGGGCGAGGACACTAAAATAGGGAATTGTCTAGGATTTTCTTCCGTATTTGAAATTATGTAGTCCCTTTATTATTTGAACCTTCCATAGCAATCGTATACTACGATCTTTATATTGATTGATATATCGATTGTCGTTTAATCGACCTTTAACCAGATCCGATCCTTCTAGTTTTTAAACCTCGATTAGTTGTTAGGTATTCTTTCTATAGAAATAAGAACCAAAATGATATCAGTTCATTGTAATATTCAGAAAGACTACAAAATATGTTAAGAAGTTTTTGAAATTCAGGTGCGGGCGACGCAGAGACTGTTAATAATCACGAATTGTCAAATAACCATCAAGATGAAAGAGAAGAGTCGGATATTTCGCAACTGTTCGCAATCGGCAGACATCAGTTAAATCGATGTCTCAAGTGTAATAAGGAGGTTAGTTTAACGTCATAATCTTTTTAGACATGATATTACTGACTAGAAGGTTGTGAGAATCCGCGTAATTTGTTTTCATTGTAATATACATTCGTCACGATTTATATATTTTCTATGTACATAAATTAGAATGAGTACACATTGTTTTTTTTTAATTAATTTAAAATTATACATAATAATAAAAGTAATACAAATACCATTTTTAAGTGTTTTTAAAAACATTGCGTGCGATTGACAATATTTAATTCCCTGAATAGAAAACTGAAGATCAATTAGACCCTGTTGTACAGAAATGATCCAAAGAATGATTTGCGGAAAATCGAGTACAATTTTTAATATATTCATAGTTTTAAATATTATATTTCTTGCTTCATATTATGATACTTATATTTAAAATTACCTCTGTTTTTATAAATTAACGAATTCATTGGTTTAGTAGTCAGTGTACCTAATAGGTTAACAGGCCAAAAATAAATCATTTTTCGTACCCTGACCTATTTTATGACGCAAGATTTTTATTTTTGAAATAGGAAGGTCGTGAGTCCGTCGTGCTAGCCTGTGCCCTGCAGTACCCAACAGCTGTACGTGAAGGGCCTGATTCTAGAGGAGGCTTCTTAGAACTAGTGCGGGCTTCATTAGCGGCTAGACGAAACACGCCGGCTTGGTGTGATACTTGCTCAAGATTTACTCCCACTGTGCAACGGGGGAGAATTGTTAGGTTATTAATCTACTAATATTTTATTAAGGCGTATTTAAGTAAGTGGCCATGGCATAGTATAGTCTAATGAGGATTGAGGCTTGTGAGTTTTTTTTGCAATTATTGTATTTGATAGAGCGAATGTATTAGATTTACTTTACAGCGATTTATTGACTTAATCTTCAATTCATGCTTTTATATAGATTACCACCCATACTGGCAATTAATTGCGGTGGAGCGACTGTCCGGGAAAAGGCATACTGGGCAAAGGGCTCTCAAAAAGATCCAGTAAGTACAACCCTTGCATTTTTATAGTATGGCAGACAAACGGGCAGATAAGGTTACCTAAAAATAAATGTCTACTGCTATCCATGCACATCTGCATCTCAAGTCACATAGTCATCCAATCTCTTTTTTAAGCGTGCAAAAGTGATCCTACTCTGTCTGATAGAAGGTATGAGTAGAACCCAAGAGTGGTGGTCACTATCGTCATGTTGAATGCAGATAATCCAAAATGGTGACCCACACTATGGCAGCCTCTGCATCATTGGGCCTCCGGTCTCGCACTAACTAAAGAAACACGACAACACAAGCAGTCATTTTAGTTTGGTTTTCTGTGAGAGGGAAGTATAGTCCCTGTAATGCCGACCTACTCCTTTTGAATGTCTTCCCCTCAAGTAGGAAGGGGGAGGGTAGGTCGTGGCGGTATCCCAAATGAGTCAGGCCAATGTCAAATGTGTGTTTAAAGTGTTTCATCATCACCAATCTATTGCAGTCCACTGCTGGATAAGCCTTTAAACTAGTATGTAACATGGTTCGAGCCTCGGTAATGTGTTTAGTTTACTTAATTATTTCTGATGTTCTAGCCAGAAGCAAAGCGTGGGGGAGGCGGTAAGCCATGCCGATACGGCTTGCATTGTGCGAGGCCCGGGTGTCATTTTAAACATCCAGATAGGTGAGTCGTTAACTTTGAATTTAAATCGTGTATAATATAAATGGTATTCTCTTATATGAGATAATATTGTAATTTTACTCAAAATATGAACTTGACAGAACTGTTGTTGTATTTTCATTTGTTTGACTATACGACTATTTTTATATATATACATATTTAGGCCTACCAAAGTGACTCCTAAAGTGGACTACTAAAGGACAGAATCATCTAATATATGGATATATAAAATACAAAACATTTATTTATCAAACCTCAAGGACGAGAGCGGACCCACGGGCATCAGCTAGTAATATATAAAATCGTATTAATCAAGTCCGCTGATTTCTCTTTAAAACTGAAGTTTTGGTTATACTACACTAACACGATGGCTTGGTATAAGGCTTCTTTATAGTTTTTCTTACCTTCGCAGCGCTGTTGTATAAAAACTTCGACACCGTAAGCACTAATATTTTTTTCTCTTAACAACCTTCAGGCCCAGCTCTCAAGGTTCGTCGAAGAGTCCGACGCAAGAGTCACATTGTGTGCTTCCGCAACAGTTACTTATCCGACTGCAGTCCGATGGTGACGTCATTATCAACGATAAGGTACTGTTGAACAGTTAGATTCTATATATTATCATAATGCCATAACTAATGTAGTGCCAAAACATTATTTACTACATCTCTATAAGTTCACTTGAATCATTATTTCCCAAAACGCTTTATCAATCAGTTCGTAGGGAATACCTTAGTGTATTAAATAAAGCCTCTTCCGCTGTCTGCACGTAATTAAATGTAGTTTTCGGCAATAGATAAAGTGATTCAAGAGGAAGGTGTGTGTCATGCATCTTATAGTAAAGGAAATCCGATATTTTAAAGACTTCCATGCGACGCTAGGCCGGGTTGCCAATGAAGTTTATAAATAAAATAAATGAAAAATCATACCCGATTGTCTACTTATCATAGTAAAACTGAAATTTTGGTAAATCAAACTTAAACACAGTTTTTCAAGGACGTCATACTTGATTTCAAACTTTCATCATCATCATCAACAGCCTTTAACAGTCCACTGCTGGACATTGGCCTCTCCTTAGTAAGGAGGTTTTGACCTACTATACCACGCTGGCCAGACGGGTTGGTATAGGGTTCGTTTCAAGTTTTCCTTCTCTTTGCATTGATGTTGACTGGCGTAGTTTATCCCTTAGCCGCCTTTTACGACACTTGCGGGATAAATAGGGGTGGTGACACTCTGTATTCTTAATCCGTCACCACACGGATATTTCAAACCTTATTCATCCAAAAAAAATACAGCCAAGACAAACTTAAGTAATACGATATGAGAAACCCGCATAACAAATCATATAATTAATATTTTACTGTTTATACAGAAATTGATTCTGAAAACATTATAAGGTAAGTACTGCAAAACTACACCGACATTTTTATAATCATATATAAATATGACTCGCATATGTAGTACAGTCTGTTGGTATAGTGTGAGCCATCGTCCGAACCGCACACGCCGAACAACAAACATAAGAACAGGAAGAACGTCACGACGCAGTGCGAAGAGGAGTACTCTCTGTCAGCAGCTGTCGTCTGTGTAGAAGACAACCCTAAGAATTTGGTCGCCTATATACAAACCACACCTTCGAAAGACATTGAACCTGTATGGTACTTATTCAATGATCTAAGGTACGAAAATTAAAAAAAAAAATGTTTTTATTTTTATATTATTATATTTGTATCTGTAGAGGTTTGTTTGTAAATCAATTTTATAAATATACGAGTATGTATAAATTAAATATCTATAATATCTATATACTGCCGAGCCAATTTCTACTATGTTGGCCTCTATTAGTTACTAGCTCATAGGATGGCCCAGTTTTACATGTGCCTTCTTATAACTCCAGATTGTAATTATTTTGCTGAATTTTTTCGACTTGATAATTTTCGTTTAAGGAGCTTATATTATAGGTACTAGGTACTAACATACATATTATAAATAGAAAACACCCAGACTCGAAAACAAATATTTGTGAATCACACAAATAATATTTGGGAACGAACCCGAGACCTCTTCATCAGCAGCCATATGCGCTAACCACTAGATCAACAAGGAATGTTATCATATTGCAAAATATGAATAAGCACGCACACTCTATTCTTCCTCTTATAAAATAACTAAGCAATATAACCAAGGAACTAAACAGTAAAATAACAATAATTAAATTTATGCATGTCGAATGCTTCTGTTAAGGGCTTTTTCTTCTAGCCTTTATTCCCAAGATTATTTGGGGTCGGGTACTAGTATAACCGATTTTATCTGAATATCAGTTTTTCCACTGAGCGACTGACATCGAACCTCCCCCCCGACCCTGAAGGAGAACTGTACTAATATGTAAGGATAAAGGAAACTGACTTCCTAATAAGGGTTGCATTAGATGTTAATGGCATAGAATAAAAAAATATGTTATTTTTCCAGTATTGTACCTGTAAGTGTAGAAGAAGTAGTCCAATTTGGTGCGTGGTGGAAGACTCCATGCGTGCTGTTCTACACAGCTAGCAGTGCACGGATCACTGTTGACGAAGATACGAGATCATAGCCTCAGCTTTTGTATGGACCATATAACGGGTTCGTATCTATCCACGATAGTCAACAATATCCTTAAGGTCGGAGATCGGATGGTAAGCGACCATCTTCCCTCATAGGTAATCAAAGATACCGGACCTAAATATCTACCTCTCCATAACTCTGTAGCTGCTCACGACACACGACTACTCGGATGGCGTAGTGCTATAAGCGATCACCTCGCTGCTTGCTTCCTGCTACGTGTCGTGGGTTCAATAGTTCACATTAGACAAAACTTTTTGTCATCATCATCATCAGCCTATCTCAGTCCACTGCTGGACATAGGCCTCTCCCATTGTACACCACTTTGATCGATTTTGGGCTTCTCGCATCCAGCTCCTGCCAGCCATCTTGCGCAAATCGTCTCTCCACCTAGCCTGTGGGCGTCCTACACTTTATGTGATCCTGTCAAATTCTTGTTCGGAGTGTGGGTATTCCTTCTTTCCGTTTCATGTATGTTTGTAAAGCCTACCCGCAACACGTTGTAGTTCACTTTTTTCATGGGATGACAGATTATGAATACGGAGTGTTCATTCCCTTATTCATTGTCGTATAAGGTAACTAAGGGTCCATAATACAAAGAAAATCCCTAAAGAAAGAAGGAAAACGGAAAACGAACCCTATAGAAAAATCTCTGGCCAGAGATTTATAGTGCGCCAAATAATAATAATAATCCGTATTGACATACAATACACAATACAACTATTTGAAGTCCCTCTCTCCCATGCTAGGTATTACACCTGTATTACAGGAGACAGAAAATCCTCTTTGAAAGAAAGAAAGAAAACACTTTCGAAGGATAGACTCAATCCTGCAGTTAACTATTACATTTTAAGACAATGAATCATAAAAGGAAAATATATGTGCTTCATGGAATGTATTACTGAAATCTACCTAAGACACATCACTCAAAAGTTATAATTTTCAAACATAATGCTGTGTTAATGTGACTTTTATATTTTCCAGTGTTATAGGTCCATACGACATGACTGCTATGTACTACCAGGTACCAACAGAAGCGCATTACAACTACATACAATAAATTCCATACGCTAAGCTCAATTGAACGCTTCGGCACAAGTGAACAAACGTATATGAAAACTATGTGATAGATATTATGTGCAGACTGTGGTCGAGTGAACAATACGAAACCAATGATTTTTATATTCATGCAGATTTTAAATACAAAAAGAAACAGATGTCTATAAAGTTTTAAAGCTCGGTAAGGTATTTTTATGTATTATTGTGCTGTGTAAATCTAATTGTAACTTGTTAAAGTTTACAAAGCTACTTAATTATAAGATGTTTTGATCACATTCATGTTGCAGTAGAATTTCTGATAATTGAGTGATGTTTAAGTTTATGTCAGAAGACATCTGATGGTCAACTAACAATAATCTAATGCCGGAACCACACTGCGTTATGCGCTATTCGTTATGTGACTACGCCGTATTCGCCAAAATATTTGTTATGCGCGCAAACAACAAACATGGCCATCCACACTTCGAACTGGTACGCTGAATTATCCCAAATAAGGCAAATATGTGTGTTGTAGAGATGTGTCATTGTCATTTTTATGGTAAACGAAACGAAACCGTTGAAAGTCGTTCATCGACTATACTTTGTCCATGTGTTTATTTTCTTTTTGACAGTTCAAGAAATTTCGAAATTAGTCACGTCCTCACACGTCACCGATTCGGCAAATCATGTAGGTTTATTCGTGTCCTTTGAAGCGTGTCAAAAAACCAACAAGGCGACGGATAAGCGTATTCGCTATTCGTGCTTGTGTTATGCGTACGAATAAAGCGAATATTGGCGAATATACTCTCCACACTTCGCCGTATGCACGTGAATTACCCGCATAACGAATAGCACATAACGCAGTGCGGTTCCGGCCTAAAATATGTTTAAAACCCACGACGCTTTAGTCGTTCATGTTTGAAGATTATGCTCACTGCTCAATAAATTTTGCATAATTTGAACAGTATTGCACAATCAGAAAAATATTTATTATCAACCTAGATTTAAACAAGATACAAATAGAGAATTTTGTCTACTGTCGCTCAAATAGTGTAAAAGAAAACCGCTCAAGTCATTAGCATGTCCCCTATTTAACTGTTATGTGAACAGCGTTCTAGTTGAAGCTTATAATGTGTTGATCTTAACAGATATTATATTAGTAAATAGCAGATTTATGGTACTTCCTAATGAAGTCAGTTTACTAGATTTACATGGCAACATGAGTTGTAGTGGCAAAGCAATGCTAAAATATGTGCCTAACTGCGTAATTTGCAGTGATATGCCTAATTATGTGCAAATATCTACCTCAAAATATATTCCGTTCCTTAATATTCCTTACTGAGTTTTGAAACAATACGCCAAGAGTATGTATTTTTATACACAGTGTGAAATTAAAATATGATATATCAAAGGGGAAAGACATGTTGACTCATATTGGTTCTAAGTAATTTATATATGTAATGTGATGGAGTTGAAATGTTCTGAATGTATTCCTGCCTGCTAACATTGGTCCTGTATTTAACTTGGTTACTTAATCAATGACTACATGGAAGAAATTCTTGCAATTCACGTTTATGCTTCATGTTGAGGTTATACCACAGAATACATAATAGTACTCATACAGAAGACTCACTGCTAAAAGTAAATTAAAGAAATCGGGACCCTAGGCGTCATAAGATAAAGTTCAATTCAGATCGCACAGCGCCGAATCAACTACAATTATATTTACCTACCGTTGCGTCTCTTTCTATCATGTAACTCTTACCTGTTCTGACGATGTATAGTCGACCGGCATGCTCGTCCGGGCAGGCAGGCGGCCGACTATACCTACCTGCGGAGTGACACCCCCCTGGTTATACTTAAAATATGTTCACTTAGAGTGTATTTTTCTAGTTTGTTTACTATGTAATATATTGCAAACTAGCTGACCTGCTTATCTCAAAACCAATTTTTCCCGTTTTCGCACTATTTTCCCTGGATACTCAGATCCTACTGGTCGTAACCTACAACCTTCTTTGATAAATGGGCTATCTAACACTAAAATTATTATTGAAATTGATCCAGCAATTCTCGTGTTAATCTGTTGGCCAAGGGATGTATAGAGATTTATTTTTATATATTATGTAGATGAGAAGACCATCAGCTCCATGGACACCTAGAAATTACACTGTTATAAGTGGAATGCGGGTTTTGACGAGTATTGATTTTGGACAGACATATATTGTGGAGCGAGTCAGTGCCAGGAGTGAGTAGTTCCAGTAAGTCGGAACTGAGTGACATAGACTGTAGAGAGATGCTCTACTTAGGTGGACCGTAGGTGCAGTGTGCTGTTCCTAGACGCTGTGGTAACCTGATGAGATGAGGTTGCTGGCTGGCTGACTAATGTACATGCTATATTATCCGGGGTCACCAATTTAGAGAAGCGGGTATCGTGACCCTCCAACACAAAAGGAGGATCCTCCAACCAGGCGAAGAGATATCTTCGCCTGGTTGGAGGATCAGGAGGAGGCCCGCCAGTCACGACTGTGACTGGCGGGCCAAGACCTGATGCTTGATGTTGGGGGTGTGGTATATATGCTAATCGGCACGAGAATTTCTATATCACGATTCAGGATTAGTAGTTACATTATAACTCCGTGGTTCAGTATTTCTTCTGTAGATGGCGCTTTATTATACCGTACTTCATTACTGACTCTAGACTTGCTTGGTTCCAAAATGTCGTTCCTATATAGAAAAACCGGCAAGACTCTTCCGAAAAGGAATCAATAAAAAAACTAAGATTTAGTGTGTTGATATGTGTACAAGAGTCCAGAAAGATCCCAACAGAGAACAATAGGTCCGTCCTTCATAAATACATATTGCCAGTCGAGTTTTTGGCAAAACAATAACAAGCAAAAAAATTACTTCATTTTTTATGCTTTTGGCCATTTTAGACAACTCTATGTATGTATTAATTTGGACGCTAAAACACTTGAATTCATTCGTAAATTGCAAGAATTAATGAAACTATTGTTTTCTTTAATAAATATACTTAATTATGTACAAGGTATTTCATGTTTGTTCACCAATGTAATTTTTACACACCATGAAGAATGTTTAGATTTAAGAAATTATTTATTTTGGTTGTGATATTACGAGTAAATTAGGAAAAGGAAAACTAAATTCTTACTCTTCCAATCATCGAATTACAAGAAGTATTGACAGATTTGAATAAATTCATCAAAATCTTGTAACATTCGTTTTGCGGGTATTTCATAGAAGTATGTTATAGAACTAGGCCATGTCTTTTGTTTCTTTGTCAATTAGTATAGATTAATAACACCAACGTTTTAAATAATAGCAAATTATATTTTTGCAGCATTATTTACGATTGTTACAGTCTTGTAGGTAATAGTCCTAAGTTTTACTGAGAACCGTCCCGTTAAATAGACACTAAATTTGACATAGAACCTTGTTATTGTAGTCGGTACAAAATGTTTAGCCATTATGGGAATTGTCTCCTTTTTATCCTTACACGTACTGCCTTCTCTTAAGAAACAAATAAGTACCTGTATTATTTCTTGGGCCACAGCACACTTGCTACTTTTACCATCGACTATCGGCGACTAGTCGCTTTTAAGAAGCTAAATACGGCGACCGAACGCTCCACACCGCACACTTATAAACGCCAAACGCGGAAATTGAGTCGCTCTTTAGAAGCGCGACACAGCAGCTGAACGCTACTCTCCGCACACATTCGGATGCCGGTAGCATTGATTTGGCGTCGGAAAATTATAGACAACACTACAGCCGACGCGATCCAGGCAACTGAGCAGTCGCTAAAACGCGCGTTTCCGATACCGGGATCGAACGCTACGCTAAAACGCTATGCAGCATCGATGCGTCACAAAATCGCCGATCGTCGATGCTAAAAGTAACTAGTGTGCTGTGGCCCTTTTTCATTATTCTTTCAAGAGATGAATATGCCATCATACATACGTCAATACAGGGCAACCCAGTAGTAGTACTATACAAAATCAAGCACTCATCGATAATTGCAATCAGTGTAACTTGCTATTTTTTTTGAAGTATTTTGTTTTTATCCTTTGCGATAAAACAAATGTATAGTTTAAAGAAAAAAAATATTTTTGTAGGAAAATACGAATTTTCTAATACTGCTATAGGTACGTTATTGATGAAATTTACTAAAGATCTTTAAAATGTGTCCATAACTGAAACGAAATGATTATCGTGTTTATTAGCTTTTTCTTGCAGGTCCGTGCGTGCGTGTTAGTCGATTATCTCGGTAAATAGTAGCCTATGTGTATTGTACCTACGTGCTATATTACCGCAAGGTTTCTGTATGTTCAGTAGTTTTTGCGTGAAAGAATAACATACATCGTCTATGCATACTGAGAGCCCTGGTCAGCTAAATTATATTCGGTATTTTTATTTGATTAGCTTTTGAGACAGGCACGGTCTTTGTGATAAACATTTTGTGATCGAATATGAAATGATTAAATAACCAGCAGTTATTCCCGTTCCATGATATTTTCTTCCTGATATGTGTTATCTTGTGTTAAGTCCTGGTATGGAAAACGACTGATATACAACTTAAAGTGATCGTTTAAGCGATGTGAACGATATTGAGTCATTATGAAGTGTACGATGAAATATTTATTACAGTAGCTTCGGCTATTAAGATTTTTAGACTTGTGTAAAAATATGCTTTGAGCACATTGTGATTTTGGTGACATTCCTCGAGAATATTTTAGTTAATTTTGTTCGTCTCAATGTGTTCAGAGCTCAGAAATAAATATTTTCGATTATTGAAATTATTCCGCTTGTACGTGGTGGCTGGTTTTAAAATAAACTGAATGTTTAATAATTACTTCTTTTATTTTTAATTATCCTTCAATAATACGCTTAGACATAACACATTGGCTTATTAATTACATTTTTTAAATAGAAACTTAAATTATTTGTTCCTGTTACGTCGAAATAAAATAAACTAAAATATATACCTAATGCAAGCAACTGCTAACGTTTAGACCCTATATCAAAATACAAGGTGTATCTCCAGCAAAGACAATCATCAAACCATGGCTTTCGACCATCATACCGACCTATTTTATCAAAGCATAGATAATGGAAAATGAATTTCAAAATTTTACTTTTCTATAAAAACTATTGGATTAATAGTTTTGTAACTGACCAATGTTTGTAAGTAGAATAGAGTTTCAAGTTCAACTGGAAAAGTTTTTTCTTTGGAAAACTTATTGAGATGGGCTAAAGTCATGGCTTTACTAATTGTTGGAGACATACACTTTACTTGGCGCTAAGTACAAACAAAATTAGAAAGTGGTTGGTCGAAACTAATTGTTAACCCAAATGTTAAAAAAAAATTAAAATATACCTACCCTATTATTCAAAAACATTAATATCAACTTTAGGCAACGGTATTGTGTTTATAGCGAACTTATTACTTCTTGTTTGATCTGTCGTAGAGGTCCACGTTTATGGCGACTTATAGGTGGATATCGAATAACAATGATCGTGTATTCTTTTGGAGCCATGTTTATTAATTAATCACTGTACTATTATCTAACCTTACGTACTAAGGTTTGTACATGGAATCTCTTCGTTATGATCTTATAGCTACATTATATATTCTAAATCTATCGTTACATTGCACAATAAACACGTCATAATATCAACAAGGAAATGACAGCCGGAATCCTACGTGCTCGATAATCGGCACATATTTGCAATGTGCTGATCAAGCCTAATATCTCTGTATAATTTCCGTCTTGTACTTAAACCAAAATATGACGCAGGAATATAGGTCCCTACCGAAAAAAATTTACGGTAGTAAATTCAGACAAACTTCATCTTATATCAACAATTGACGATTATAAACATAATCTATTTTACTAACAATTATAACATTAAACATTATGTCGGTATCATGGAGTAGTTCCTAGCTAATAAATATTCTAGGTCAATAAAAATCATAACATTAAAATGACTACAAAACAAACATATGATCGAGAGTTGCGACCTTCACGTGTCAGCAAAATTTACAAAGTATACAATAATATATTTATAATAATATTTCAAGAATTACATAGTCGGCAACCTTATTATAATATCGTTTAGCGAATTACATCAACCTTACTCGGTCAATATACACGTACTTCTCAGTATCGTAATACTGAATGTAGGACAACTTGAATACATGCCCACAGCACTTTGACGGCGGATAAACGAAAGAAATAGATTTACCTGATTGTTGGAGAGCGAGCCTCGGTAACGACAGTATTCGATTGATATCATGCTTTAGCTGCGATATGAAATCATCGTAATACGTCTTGTCGTTATATTGCTCTAACGCCTCTCCAGGCAACTTCTTTAATTCTGACATTTCTGCTGCACACGACAATTCTCGTCGTAATCTAGCGTTGACGGCATAGATATTACTTCTATTATTCGTGAAACGGCGTCAGAAGTTCATTTTGAGAACACTTATGTATGCCGCTAGTCCCCACTGAGTCGGGGCTGAAGTCCGCTGATTCCAGAGCGTTGGAATTACAAGCGGTGTGTGGTGCTGCGTGAAGTCCATATTGTGTCGGGGCGCTGATGAGGCCGAAGGGGTAACCAGTTTGGAGCGGTCGCGTCCTGGGTGTGGTATCCCTGTTGAGGCCGAGGTTGCTGGCTGGCTGAGACTTGATTGATGATCATTGTTGTTTTGGATGAACCATAAACGTGGCTAGTCCTTTATGCAATACTGCTATATAAGTTCACTATATAAATCTCCTTCAGAAGGTACGATTACTTGCTTCTTCATTGTTCAATTTTCGGTTTTTTTCTTAGTTCAATATCGGGTCCTTGTTCCTCTTCTTTGTTCTTTTGTCGGGGTCACCAATTATAGCGACCTTATATCTTCATTCTTGTTCAGTTGTCGGGTCCTTCGTTGTTCTTTTGTAGGGGTCACCAATTATAGCGACCTCATGTTTTCGTTCTTGTTCAGTTGTCGGGGTCACCAATTATAGCGATTGGTGTCTTCATCTTTCTCGTTCAACTGTCGGGGTCACCAATTATAGCGAACTTATTACTTCTTGGTTGTTACGTCGTAGGGTTCCACGATTATGGCGGCTTATAGGTGGGTATCGAATAACAATGATCGTGTATTCTTTTGGAGCCATGTTTATTAATTAATCACTGTACTATTATCTAACCTTACGTACTAAGGTTTGTACATGGAATCTCTTCGTTATGATCTTATAGCTACATTATATATTCTAAATCTATCGTTACATTGCACAATAAACACGTCATAATATCAACAAGGAAATGACAGCCGGAATCCTACGTGCTCGATAATCGGCACATATTTGCAATGTGCTGATCAAGCCTAATATCTCTGTATAATTTCCGTCTTGTACTTAAACCAAAATATGACGCAGGAATAGTGTTATCTACAACTTCAAGACTAAAATTTTAAACTTTTAAATAACACAACCGTCGCTCGGTAAAGCTTATGAATAAATTGTTACATAAACAAAATTAAAGATTCATATATATATATATAAATAGGTATAAAGTGCTCACAGCCGAGTAGCCTTAGGTGATTGGAAGCAATCACCGACGGTAAACAAATACAGCGCATTCAGACCTAGATGTGTGCCCGTTTGTGTCATGACATGTCATGACGTTTCCGTGATTCAGAGGTCACGTTAAGCAGTCGGTCCCGGTTGTTATCATAAGATAGCAGTCGCAAAGCTTAGTTGGAGGCCTTCGGGCGGCTTCATCATCGTCATCATCATCAACAGCCTTTAACAGTCCACTGCTGGACATAGGCCTCTCCTTAGAAAGGAGGTTTTGGCCTACTATACCACGCTGGCCAGACGGGTTGGTATAAGGTTGGTTTCAAGTTTTCCTTCTCTTTGTATTGATGTTGTCTTGCGTAGTTTACTCAGAATAGATTACGCAGTGTCAACGTGTCTTGCCAGTCCCCACCCTGCACTCGTGCTGTTGCTGCTGCTTGCGTGGGGACGTATGTCCATAATCTTCTCCTGAGAAGAGACCCGACCACAGCAATGGCACATAATGCGTTGTTGATAGAATAGTATTACTCATTCCTTAAGTCATTTCCTTCAAAAGGCTGCAAGTCGGCCTTACGATGTTCATCCAACACGCATGTGGTTTCAAATCTATCAGTAGCCACTTTCTTTATATTTTCGTACACCATTGGATAATAAGCTATAGTGTTGTCAAAATCTGTCTTATCAAGTCTGAATAGTTCGCAGTTTGTCACGGCTACTGCAGAAGCTGTCCTAAAACGGTTCATGACTAAAGCTATTTCACCAAAGAAATCTCCGTCCTCAAGGTGACAGATTTCTTGTCCAGCGTTTGAGTATATTGCAACTGTTCCTTTATCAATAAAGTAGAGGCAGTCACCTAAAATTAAAAAAATATATTTATAAGATTTGTATTTAGCTTTTGAATAAACATCGTCAAATTTTAACCTAATTTCTAAAATGTCAAAGAAATTTTTTGCAATATTCGAATTTTCGAATGGCGTTTGGAGTAATATTTTGTTTTATTTGTAAGTTACTTTAAGCAATCAGAGATATTAACTAAACTTTATCTATAGTAATGTGTTCTTATAATGAATTTTGCGTTAGATTGGTTATTTGTTCGTTTGATGTTCCTTTCGAAAAAATACTATTGAATATTATTCTGACCTTTTAGTAATCTGGTTTTCAATCTCGAACAGCAAAACTAGACACAGTCAATGCCTAACATGCATGGAAAAAAGATTTCCGAAAACGTGAAAACACGCATAGTACCTATATACTTAACCATTTCAAAATGTGCGACTGTTGGACACTTACCAACAGTATTAATCTTTATAATAATATCTCCGGCAATGAATATGACAACTCTTAACTTGAAGACAATCTGGATTAGCAGAGATCTTGGAAGCAACTTCAAGAAGTCTAGTTCTCTTACTATCTGCCGACCGGTGTGCATTAAAATATCACCACGCAACTGCCCAGACACACAGTCCAGCATTAGAGGTTCCTTAGAGTAAAAAAAAATACATTTAAGCGTTAAATACATAAACAAATTTTTTTTTTGTAAATACATACATATTATGTATTATATAGTAAACACCCAAACTCTGAAACAAATATTAGCGGATAACAGAAACATTTGGTTCGACCCGGGAATTGAACCCGAGACCTCTAGCACGGCAGTCGCATACGCTACCACTGCGCCACTGAGGCAGTTAAAGATCAAAGATCGTCTGAGATGGAGAACACTATTTGTCCATTTCTTAAGAATAAGGAGTTTTACCACCTCCACTCATTCCATAGGAGTCGTAAGAGGCGACTAAGAGACAAATTATAAAGGAAATATTTATACTACACCTGATCGAAACAGTAGTCAATATTCCCTGAAAATGCAAAGAGAAAGTTAGTCTTTTCCTTGACCTGAATAAGCGGGAGGAAAAAATGTATGAAAATCCATTTCTAACGTGTTTTAGCGGGAGAGAAAGTTGTATGAATTTTCATTTCTCATGTGTTGTGTGTCAAGGAGTTTTCATATAATTTAAATATGGAATCGCCGTGCCACTGACATCCTTTTGTGAAGAATAAAAAAAAAACAAAAGAAGCGTGAAATATTTGTCAAATTCTAAGCTAAATTGTGTCTTTCATGGTGTCTTAAGTTTTCATTTTATTTAAAAAATACTTTAAATGTTCCTCACAGGTATAGTATAAAGCACTGTGTAGCACTCGGGTGAAAGTCCCATTCCTACCTCGGGAGTATTGTGGCCCTAGGCTGCGCCTTCGGGCCACAAACTGCTCCCTCGCTAGTAATCGGTCCCTTTCCTCCCTCGGTGAACAATGTACTATTCAAGAAGGAAAACTTAAAACAAACCTATATTTCTTGCTGTTATATGATCCTGCTAAAGAGACAACTCATAAAGAAAAGTATGAGCAGAATCTATCATCATCCACCATCCTCAGGTCCAGTAAAACGCTTGTGGATAATTAAACCTTCGGCCTCACACTCACCAATGGTCTTCTATGAGAGGGTAGTACCTACCGCTCCAACCGCAGCCGGCCCATTCGTGTTAAAATCCACTTGACTTTACTACTGTTGATGTACCTACCTTGTCTATGTCTAGCAATGAACTATTAAAGGCTTGATGATAAGATATGTATTCCTTCCAATCACAAATATAAAGGTATTTACCGTAAAATATTTAGACTGAAACCGTAAAGCGTAGAATTTGAGAATTTTCTTTTTTAATCTAGCTCCAAATTTTCTTTGCACCATATAATGTTGTATTTGCTTTTGCATGATGTAGTATTTTGCTCTAGCAGACTCAGTGCCAATCAATGCTATTATGTATTTCATAACAAAATGGAATATCAGTATCTGTAAGACATACGTAGGTACTTATTATTTTTTATAATAAGTATTAATACCAGCGAGTTTTTAAATTCTACACACAAATCTGAACGGGATATTATTAGATTGCATGTGTTTTCAAATTGATTTTTAACCGACTTCAAAAAAAAGGAGGAGGTTCTCAAGTCGTCGGAATCTTTTTCTTTCTTTTTATGAACCGATTTAAAAAAATATTTTTGCATTGGAATGGGCGTAGCTTATAGGTGATCCCATCATCACCATATCGGGATTGATAATGGGATACCTACCAAGGAAATCGAGGGAACTCCTCAAATTGTCGCGATTTGGGTACTCAGAATAGTTTTTCTTTGAAGTCGGTTTCTTTTTGTTAAAATTATTTATAAATTGAGTCATTGGATAAACGTCATTATTTTGTACATCTACAAATGAGAGTAGGTACATAACAGTTTTTCACTAAATGTAAATAATATATTGTATAATTATAAAAGAAGGTACCTTAGAAATTAACCACGCCACTATATAATACGTATCAAAACAATGAGATTGCTTAATTACATTCATATTTGTATTAGTTGTTAACATCCCAACTGAAACAAGAAGCAGGATGTATGTGACTTAAATTGATTTTATTTCTCCAAATCTATTCTGTGTAACGGGTCATTGAACACCCAGTAACATGTAGCGTTTCTTCACTGAAGTTGACATACAGACAGAATAAAATTATGACCGAAAGATTGCGATTTCAAACCCTACTCAGCACAGTAAAGATGATTATCAATTTCTGAAACAAGCACTGCATCTTTTCAAATTCATAAATCTTTTGAATTTCTATTGAGTAGGTGTAGTTTTAAGTTTTTTTTTTTCATGCGGAACTTACAAAAAAAGTTGAAAAATTAAAAAAGGACAAAAAGTTTTGTCACAAATTGAGCAGTTGGTTCGTGTGGTGATGGATTGAGAATGCCGAATGTCACCATTCCCAGTCATCATAGCGTTGTCTTAAGATGACCTCATTCATTAAAATTTCAGTAATTTAGGTTCAGTAATTTAGGCGAACAAACAAAAAATAAATACTAGCGCCCTTCGTTTTGGAATGGAATATACAGTACTAAAACAGAAACCCGTCTGGCCAGCGTGGTATAGTAGGCCAAAACCTCCTTTCAAAGGAGAGGCCTATGCCCAGCAGTGGACTGTTAAAGGCTGTTGATGATGATGATGATGATGAAAACAGAAAAATTGTAAATGGATCAAATGTTCGTGATATGTAAAATTTAACTAAATCAAAATTGTGATCTTACCAGCTCGATCTAGAGCATAAATAATCCTAATAGGCATAGTATCATTCCATAGCTTCCCATACGTTAACCATGAACAATTCCTAGGATTGACAGGGTGAAATTCTCCCTCGTTCACGTATTCTACGCAGAATTGAAGGTAGATGTTCCATGATAGGTAAGTAACAATACAGAAAAATATTTCTACTGCTGTTTCCTGGTAGATCTAGGAATAAATAATAAATAAATATTTCGGACATCTTACACACAAATTCATCTAGTCTCCGAACTAAGCAGAGCTTAGTATGGATACTAGACAACTGGATATACATACATAAAAATTCTTTTTTTTTGTAAATATATGCATATTTTACATAGAAAATACCTAAACTTCGAAACAAATATATACTCTAGAACAACAAGGCAGTTGTATTTATTGGAATGATATTTAATTAGTCTTTATTAAGCAAAATTTTATTCTCGTATCACTAGTTAATTATTAACCCTGGTCTAATGACTCATTGTATTCTATTATACATACAAATCATCATCTTCCTAGCCTTATTCGTAGTTCAACCGACTTTACCTGAATATCAATTTTTCCACGGAGCGACTGGCATCGGAACTCCGCGACCCTAAGCCTTAGGGTTGCGGAGTTCTCCCTTAGGGCCTTAAGGAGAACTGAAATTCGGAGGCTGAACTAGTTGTCAGTATATTTGAGGGCACTGGCTTCCCAATATCAATTGCCATAGATACTTATTAAAATCGGTCTAATAGTTTAGGAGTTACGGTGGAATATATAAATATACATAGACTATTAAAACTATTTAGTACCCTTACTTTTGGCTTTGCTTTAGTCGGGTAAATGTTGAGCTGTTGCGTATCGTCTGGCAGATGGTAAATATCGAAATTGTTCATAGTAAAAATGTGCTCAAAAGAATGGCTTAGTAGGGAGAATGTCGCTTGCAGATGGCGACGCGTCGCCATTTAGCATCAGCATGGCATAGCATACTAAACTTGTCATACACATTTTCGTCTCAAAATTCTTTAGTGTACCTATTAAAAGTGGAATATGAGGTAGGTCCAGCTTTAGGAATATATCTCGTATATCTTATGTCGCTGGGAACATTACGAATATACATGAACTGAAGACAAAGAAAACCTAGACTTATTTTTTATTTAAAACAAAGCAACAATTTGTGGATCACAAAAAGTATTGTCCCATGTGAGATTTGAACCCACCCCCTTAAACCACTAGGCTAAAGAGTAGAAAGTTTTTCAAAATTACGCCAATAATCTTTTCGCTCACACATCTTTTCAAATATATTAAAATTTGACTTACAGAAGCTCTTAAAACCACCAAAATGTTCTTAAGATGGATCATTATTCTCGGTAATCTCAATATGTTTACTGACTCCAAGAGGAAGGCCACGAGATTATAAGGATGGTTGTACATGTATGGTATAAACGAAAGAGAACTAAGTATGTCTATGAGTAGCCAAGTCTTAACATAATGAAAGGCGATCTTGCCCAAGTCATAAACGGCGACTTTGCAGGTTTTCCCTTCAATATAACCCGTGAAAAAGTTGGCTATAACATTGATCATGAATATAAAGTCACAGACATATATCATTTCCACGTGGATATCCTGGAACACAGTGTAAAAAAACATATTATAATTTTGCCTGCTTTGTTGGTTTAGTGGTTAGCGTATACGGCTGCTGATCCTTAGGTTGTTATTTGAACCGGTCTAGGAATCGAACCTGAGACCTCTTCATCGTCAATAGCATACAGTAACAGCTGGACCAACGAGGCAGTCTGTTACTTATTGGTAGAACACTGTTCAGAATAGGACTCTCCTTAGAAATTAGGTTTTAACCTACTTTCGTTGTAATTGCTGCAATAATTCACATACATTTGTAGAATAAACATTCCTTAATCACACATGAATTATTAAGCAGTTCGAAACAGTTGTATCTTAGATTATATATTAGCCATAATTATTTAAATAATGCATACAAAGCCGTTCTACAATATTCGTCAAAATTTATATGTAATCATTTATTTGAATTGCATTTGTCTTGGTATCTAAGTGTAACACGGACAAAACATACTTGTATGGTATGTTAGACGTTACGAAACCCTTTGAATTTTAGATTATAGTACCTCATTTATATCCGTTGGTGGCAAATAAACAAATTGAAGTTCCACCATGTTCTTCCGTAGTAACTCCAGTACTTAGTAAGTCTATTACATAGTAATTAACTTAGTAACTTAGTAAGTCCAATAACCTTATATTATAAAAAGTCACTCCAGATCCATCCTTTCATAAACACTGTTTTCATTTAAATTGGGCACACACCCTACAAAAACCCAAAAAAGGTGAAACATTCAAGTTGTTAGCAGAGAGGAATAACAATATTCACCCTTAAAAATACTTAACCATTCCGATGATGCTGTTTGTATACTAAATAAAAATAATATATATTTAATAGGTACATATAATTATGGCAAACACTAACCAAGAAACCGTAATCAACCCCGCTGTAGTATATCGCGAGATACAATCCTAGAATAAGCATTAGAATAACGTTAGCCACTTCAATGAAAAAACGCAGTCGGCTAAACGGGTGTATAATGAACGGATGTTTCGTATAATGGCGATACTTTTCCGCAGAAAGTGCAGCATATGACCTGGGTATACATGAAAACAAGAATAAAATATTTTTTTTTTCAACAATCTCTTTTTAAGGTTTCATCACCAAAGGGTAAAACTGGACCTTATTATTAAGACTTCGCTGTCTGTCTGTCACCAGGTTGCATCTCATGAACCGTGTTGTACAGTTGAAATTTTCGCACATGATCATACTGTCGCCATAACAACAAATACTTAAAAACAGAATAAAACAAATATGTATTGAAATGGCTCCCATACAACAAACGTAACGTTTTTGCGGAAGGATGTAGACGCTTGAAATGTGTTTACATATAATGGTACGGAACCCTTTCTGCTTAGTCCGATTTGCTCTTGGACGTTTTTTTAATCAATTTTTCATGTAATCAATTACTCATGTACCGCTTTCGTGTGCCATTTTCACCAGTTAATTAGTCCATTAGCTAGCATTGAAAAGCATTAATTGTCTCATCAACAACCCATAACGTCCCACTGCTGGGCTCAGGTCTCCTCTCAAGAGAGGGTTAAGGCCATACGTCCCCACGCTGGTCGAGTGCGGGTTGGGGACAGGCAAGACACGTTGTGGCTACGTAAACCAAATGTGTCTATGGGTTACTAAACCATAGACACATTTGGTTTTGTGTCGGGAAACTAACAAAGAATAATAACTTATAATAACTTAGTATAATAACTTACTTACTTAGCTTACTTACTTATTAGTCATATATCCTAGTTCTAAACTGGAAGTATTATATTTCAGAAGCAGAGTTCTCCGGTATCTATAGGTGAAGGGAACATTTTATTCAAAGTAACTAGTATCATCGTATAACACTTACCTGTACAAATTTAAAGCTCTAATATCACTAGATCTTACAGACATTAAATAAAACATAAATTTTCTGAAAGGATTCATTTTCAAGTGATATTTAGAAATTTGTTCAGGATCCAAGTGACATTTGTGTCCACGAAAGTACTCATGAGCGGTTGCATCTTCCAGTTTGCGGTGAGTTTTCAACTTTTGATCTTTGTCTTCATCGTAATCTTCATCCGCTGCTTTAATTACATGCATGGACATAATGATATGTAATTCAGAAAGCGACTACTATTATTAGAAGCAAAATTTTGTACATATGACAAGATACCTGTCACTGTACACTGTTTGTGTAGACCACTGAAGTAGGAATCCTAGGTCTATGGTGTAGACACTGAACTCTTTTTTAAAGTTTTTTCTTTTTGTTCATAAGACGGCAACCGGCCGAATAAGCTATTTTTGCCTATGTCAATTACTAGCTTTTGCCCGCGGCTTGGCCCGCGTCTTTGTCGGCTATCACGGTAAAAAGCAATAAATAAGCTATATTACTGTAAAGTTTCATCCAAATCCGTTCAGTAGTTTTTGCGTGAAAGAACAACAAACAATTATGTATATACATACATACTCACAAACTTTCGCGTTTATAATATTAGTAAGGATAGTCTTCAAGTCGTCGTCGTAATGAAATTAATGATAAAAATATAAAAAATGTGGATGAGGTGGAATGGGGACCGTCTTTAGAAAAAACTTCGAATTAGAATAAAACATCGATTTTAGAAGTTGGTCACTACGACTGGGTAGGAAGTAATTGGTTACCATACGAGTACTACAAACATAACATATATCTACTAAACCAATATACCTATTATGTTTAAACTAATATTTACAACATCACTCGATGGACACGCGTCGTGTATTGGGTCAAATAGAAACCTATCATTTGATAGACTTAGAAAAACAACTAGCTGACACCACGAACTTCGTACCGCCCTTGAATTACTAAATAATTATTTTATTTATTTGTCAGCTGTGGGTGATACAACAACAGCACACCACGAACTGGGTTCAATTGTATTTTCAAACCATTATACTGACAGAATTTCACCTTATTCAGTCCAGCGGCTAACAAGGAGTTAGGTTACAAACACACATACAGAAGAGTTATATAATATTTAAACTAGCTGACCCGTGATGTTAAACCGGAAAAAATAATTGTCCCATAAAAAGGTTATAGTGAGCCAACCTACCTATAGATTTTAGAAGTCCGTGTCCATGTGGTGACGGATTAAGAATACAGTTACGAAACGAAACGAAACCGATTCAGTAGACCCAGAGATTACCCCATTTTTTTCGACCTCCACCCGAGGACGTGCGCGATTGGCTCGAAGCCGCTCGCCGAACCACAACGGTTCATTGGTCGATCGGGCTGGAGACTCCTCGTGCTGGCTTCGACGCCGTGGAGGCGCTCTAGCCGGTCATCCTCGAGTGGGACCCTGGGTAGCCAGGAGGGAATTGAGTCCCGCCTGTCACCACTGTCCGTGTGGTGGCGGATTAAGAATACAGAGTGTCACCACCCCTATTCATCATACGCGGGTGTCGTAAAAGGCGACTAAGGGATAAACTTCGCAAGACAACATCAATGCAAAAAGAAGGAAAACTTGAAACCAAGCCTATACCAACTCGTCTGGTCAGCGTGTTAGAGTAGGCTAAAATCTTCTAAGGAGAGGCCTATGTCAAGCAGTGGACTGTTAAAGGCTGTTGATGATGATGATGAGCTAACCTTAAAGATAGACATATGCTGTCGCGGACTTTTTTTTAGACGGAGTGGGGAACAATTCTGTTATACCTACATGTTTGTTTTCGAAAGTTTACCGTTTACGCAGCGGAAGCTCTCAAGAGAAAAAAAAAACGATTTTGAAACATTCTTCATTGGTGCTCCGCTCCCATTGGTTTTAGCGTGATCATATAGCCTATAGCTTTCCTCGGTAAATGGGCTATCTATCATTGAAAAAAAAAACTAATCGGACCAGTTGGTCTTGAGATTAGTGCGTTCAACCAAACAAACAAACTCTTCACCTTTATAATTATTATTATGGATGAGTTCCCAACCTCCACTCAGTCCCCATCCCCACTCGGCCAACGTGGCTTTAAGCCTTATGGCACTTATGGCACATTATTATCACTTTTTTTGCAGTGCAGTTTAATAAAACTACTCAAAATAATTTAAAAAATATGTTAATTAAATAAGAAACAATTCTTACACCTAATTACTATTATAAAAATTTACAATAAAGTCCATGATATCGTTTTCTTACTCTTCTTCCATATGTCGGCACATTTTCTTGAACAAAATGTGGCACTGAGCAGAACTTCTTCAATTTTACCGATGAGCACGATTTCCCTGATGAAAGACAAATATAGGTTTTAATACTGGAGTGATTGATACCTACTTGTTTCGTTCCTCTGTGAGTTTAAATTGAGTTGACATTTAATAAAATCGGAATAATTTTTGTTCAAAAGAAATATAAATTAAGTATAGTACAGGATCCCTGGTTCACTTTTACTCTTGATTACTAACAAGCTAATTTTCCGTGAGTAGCTTCGTTCCGATGAGACGCCCAACTTTTACTGTGCGAAAATTCTCGATTGAGGTAGGTAACAGGGGTAGCAGTAGTATTTTTATATACTAAATTATGAATCATTAGGAATAAATAAAATTGAAGTCTGTAATTTCAATAAGCAGCTTTACACTGAATTCAAATGAAGGTATCCTACTAATATTATAAACGCGAAAATTTGTGAGTATGTATGTTTGTTGCTCTTTCACGCAAAAACTACTAAACGGATTTGTATGAAACTTTACGATAATATAGCTTATATATCAGAATAACACATAGGCTACTTTTTACTGCAATTATCGAGATACACGGGCGAAAGCTAGGTGATTATAAAAATACATAAATCATAGATGTCAAAATGTATCACTGCTTATCTCTTGTCAAAACTTCACAGGTTGCTATGCATAACACCTTGCATAGCAACCATGATACTTTGTAAATGGCTAATTTAAAAATTAGTTCTGGATATTCACATATGTAGGCTATTTTTTATCCCGAAAATACTAATACGTGGGTAGCACCGCGGGGCGCAGCTAGTACATACATACGTATAAAAGAAATATCGATTATATATATTTTTTGTCTATCTGTCAATTTGTTCAGATTAAGTGACGTATTATGAATACAAAGTGTCACCACCCCTATTCATCCCACGTGGGAGTCGTAAAAGGCGACTAAGGGATAAACTAAGCAAGACAACATCAATGCAAAGAGAAGGAAAACTTGAAACCAACCCTTTTTTTTTTTTTTTTTTTTTTTAGTGTGTGAAAAATCATCATGGACCGTCACCCCACCGGGGGTTACGGCGGGGTGGTGTGTCGGACTTGAACCGACTAAAAAACACACAGTGTGCCCTCTCCGCGCTTCTCCGCTTAGGAGTAGGAGAAGTCCAGGGTGGGATCTCCTTCTGAACTTCTCCAGCGCCTGCCCGCTCCTGATGCGGGCACCGTCTCTGTACGACGACCCTCTCTTAGGCGGCGTCCGGCACACACCGACGCCGCCCCCTCGCGGCTGGCCACATAGTGCGGGTGGAGGGAAAACCCGTCCCGTCCACCCGCGGCCACACTCAAGGCGGCATGAGGCGCAGATGTTCGCGCCTCCGCCGCCCGAGTCGCCGGCGGCGAATCTGGTCCGATTGGATGTCGTCCTCACGGGCCTTCTCCGCCGCCTCCTTCTGCGTGATTACGTCCTCGCAGAAGGTTGCGACCGCGGTGAATGCGCTCTCGCTGCCGACCATGGAACGAACGACGGCCGGCAGTGAGAGATCCCCTCCGATGACTGCAGTGAGGACCCGGCGCTGCGTCTCCCATGCGGGGCAGACCGCCAGCGTGTGATGAGCCGAATCCTCACTGCAGTCGCAGTGGTGGCAGGCGGGACTCAATTCCCTCCTGGCGACCGAGTGCAGGTACTTTCCGAAGCAACCATGCCCGGAAAGAACCTGCGTCAGTCGGAAGGTAAGGGTCCCGTGCTGCCGCACTGCCCATTCGCCGATGACCGGCTGAAGCGCCTCTACGGTGGCGAAGCCAGCACGTGGAGTCTCCAGCCGGACCGACCAGCGATCCATCGTGGCTCGGTGAGCGGCTTCGCGCCACTCGCGCACGTCCTCGGGCGGAGGTCCAACTCCACCACTCTCCGCCCGGTAGTTAGCCACTCGCCGATAAACGTCGGCGAGCACTTCCGATAGGCTGGCCTCCGGCGCTTGCCGAGACGCGCGGGGAGGCTTTCAGCCCCCCTGCCCGGTCTGGTGATTGGCGGGCTTATTCGCCGCCGCACACACCGGGCAGTGGGGGGCAGCTGAGCAATCTGCCGCCTTGTGCCCCGGTCGACCGCAGCGGAAACATAGACCGCTGCAGTCGAAGCAACTCTCGCACTTCGAGCGAGTGTGTCCGGCGGTTAGGCACTTGAAGCACCTCATCGGCCTCGCAGCCAGGAGCGTAACCCTGGCATTCACAAAGCCGACGAGGATAGCTCCGGCGTCGCCCAAAACTTTGGCTGATGCCACGGGACAGCTGACCCATGCAGCGCCTAGCCCGCCTGGACCGGGGCGGATGGTGCCGACCCTGATGTTATCCGCGCTGCAGCCGGTCTTCTCCCGGATTGCATCGCGGACATCTTCGGCCGTCACAGAATCGTCCAAGCCCGAAATACGCAGCTCTGCGCACTTCGTGGGCCTGGCGATCTTGACGCCATCCAACTCGGCAAACATGCCCCTCAGCGTCTCGGCACATTTGTCCGCCGTCTTTGCGCCTTCTGCTCCAGGGAACTCGAGGACTCGAGCTCCCGTCTGGGCGCGGCGCAACCTGACCCCTGCCGGTCCAAACTCGCTGGCAAGACTGGCCCGGGCCTTTTGGAAGACAGCCGCATAGGTCAGTCCACCACTGGCCGCCTCCGTCGTGACGGTCACCACTACAGCCGCGGTTTTAGGCGGCTGCAGTTTTCGCGGCTTCTTTTTGGTGGCCGCTGTCACCACCGGCGGTGGCTGCGAGGCTTCGGCTGCCTTTTCGGCGGCCCTTCTGGCCCGCTGCCGCTGCCGCTGTTGGCTCCTCTTTGAGCTCCCCACGACCTGCCAGCTGTCGTTAGCAGCGGCAGATGTGGAGGTGCCCGGCAGGGGTGTTGGAGTGGGGAGAGGGGGGAACTCCTCTCCTGTTTCCGGCACCGCCTTGGTCGGCGCTGTGGCCGGTGTCTTTGCCGGCGCCTTCGCCTGCACCTTCGCTGGCGCCTTGGCAGACGCCTTCGCCTGCGCCTTTGCTGGCGTCTGGGCCGGCGCCTTCGCCGGCGCTTTCGCCGGCGCCTTGGCCCCCTTCCCCTGTTTCTGGGGAGCCTCAGGGGCCGGGGCAGCGGCCGCCGCCGCGTACGACACCGGACCTCCCTCAACGGGGAGTTTGGTCGGCGCCGCCGCAGCCTTCGGCCTCTGCGATGCCAGCGGCGGACGTACCACTGGGGGTGGAGGCAGCATTGCCTTCAGATCCGCCAGGCGACCATCCAGCATGTGCCCCACCGCGACTAGCACCTGGCGCAGCTGGGCGTCAGGCATCGCCGCATTGGCTGGGGCTGGGGCAGGCTGGGGCAGGGCAGTGGCCACCATCTCGGGATGACTCGCTTGAAAGCAGGCGAACTTGTAGCCGAGTTCGGCCACCTGCGCCGTCAAGCGGCCATTTGCCGCCTGCAGACGAGCCACGTCTCCGACGAGTTCGTCCACGGCCCCCGTGATGGCGGAGGAAGAGTCCTTAAGGGCCCTCACAAAGGAGCCCTTCAGGTTTGTGGACTTGGTGGCCACTCGGCGGATCACGTCCACCGCCACCTTCGCCCTATCCTGCACGGAGGGAGGAGCCTGTGGTACGTCTCCCGCCGTCGTCATCAACTCCTTGACCCTCTGCAGGAGTTCCTCAATCTCTTCCTCCGCCTTTGCCTCTTTGTCCACCCTGTTGCGCCGGTAGGTCTCCGGCTTGAAGACGGAGCCTGACGGGCCTGGGACCGGCGAGGGTGACGCCGTTCTACGTTTCGGCTGGGATGCGTCACCGTCGTCATTCCCAGCGTGCTCGCGCTTCTTCCGGACGTCGCTCGGCTCCATCTGCATTGGCTCCGAGCCATCCGTGTCCGCCGCGGCAGTCTTGGAGCGCATGCGCTCCGACACTCTTCGGCTCCCAGTCGTCTGTTCGACTACTGGGAGCCCCTCCAAGATGGGCGTGTCCATCATCACCCTCAACTCCTCGGGTGAGACATCCTCCAGGATGCTCACCACCTCACTCTCCTTCTTGCCTTCTTCGCTTACGTTTGCCATTGAGTTTGCCATTTCGTTGTTAATAGTTTCCAATCCGTTTTCTTTTGTTTTTAAATTTAGAGTATCCATAATAAGACCCACGAGAGGGGGAGAAATACAAGGTCGACCCGGGCAGAGATCCCCCAATACCCGGGCAAGCGTAAATTTTTAGCCAAACCGAGGGGTCCGCAGGTACCTCGGCTTGGGGTGCGTTCGCAACTGAACTTCCCATCAGCCATGCATCCCCTGGCCACGCACCAGAGCTTGAGATTCGGGGTGATTTTTTATAGAGGTTTTCTTCCTCGCGGTCCAGGCGGTTAAGCCAAGACCCACGCCCCCGATCAGAGCATTCTTCTCGGGGCTACGCTATGCCGACGGTGGCAGGAAGACTACGTCACCCTGCCTGCTCGGTGGTAATGTGAATACACGCCGAGCCCGCCCTCCTTTCTCCACCGCTACCAGCGGGAGAAACTCCGACCCATGAAGGGTCCCACCTTCGGTTTTTTTAACGAGGTTAACCTCCTCCTTGCTCCGAAGAGCGAAGAGCCAGCAGGGGAAACGGCGGAAACGCCCGCCCCGCTGGACCAGGCCTTGCCCGGGAGCCGATGACATGGCTTCCTCTCCAGCTAGAATATTAGCCGCTGGCGATAATCCTCCCCTCCAGATAACGCGGAGGAAATGAGGAGGAACAGTGCTATCGCCAGCGCCCAGGGTGCACCACGTGGAGGTTTTCTAGCCAGCAGCACCCCAACTTGAAACCAACCCTATACCAACCCGTCTGGCCAGCGTGGTATAGTAGGCCAATACCTCCTTTACAAGGAGTGGCCTATGTCCAGCAGTGGACTGTTAAAGGCTGTTGATGATGATGATGAATACTGGAACGGCTGGACTGATTTTGACGGGACTGGCTGCTGGCAGCTGATGATATAATGAATAACTTCAAGGTACTTTTTTAGACTCGCGACGTTGCCGGCGATTTTTGTTATAAATGTACAACAATAACGGCGAGTAACACCACGGTACTCAGTTAGTTGGAAAAATAATCTCTTGTGAAAATTGTCAGTATTTGTTTTTTAAACTTACCCAAAACAGAATTCTAAATACGGGTAGTCAAATACTGGAACTTTACACTGCAAGTTGTCGCATCTTGAGATAGGGCCGTTGCTGAGATCAGATATTAAGAAATTTGGTAGAAAACTAAAATATTCTTTTATTATATCTGCTGGAACGTAATAGCCTTTTGAAGGTTTCTTGCTAAATGGTTCTTTAATTGGTTTCTGTTTGGTATCGCTTTCCTCACAATTATTGACGTCTTTATCAGTAGTATCATTACCGATGATCGTGAAGTTCTGGAAATTATCTTGTAAGGCTATTATATTATTATTGAGTTCATTAGAACTATTTTGTCTCATATGCTCGGAATAAAAACTGTACGTTTGTGGGTTGAACTTTCTCACAGTCTTCGTTATTATTTGATAGAACTGTCTTTTGCTTATCTCATAAAGACTTGGTGGCGAGTTAGTTGATGGGTCTGATATAATATTGTACTGCGTCGGGTGTTCTACTAAGATCGTCCACTCTACGGAATGGTGATTTATTTTTAATTTACATGTGCTGTTGGATCTCTTGTTTGGTTGATTCGAAGCAGTGTTTAAACATCTGGAATAGAATGCAACTGTGATAATTGATAAAACTCCGCATTACAGCTTACCAGCCAATTGAAATCAATCAAGCATTCCATTCAATTAAGTATCAAGTATATTTAAAACTATGGAAATTAAAAAGAAAACTCAGAAAAAACAATATCTGATTACAATAGCAATAGCACTTTATTATGATGTCAAAACTCAACCTGAATGCCTCGATGTCAAACGGTAGTAATAAAGAGAAACAATTTCGTCAATAACTTATCTCACCGCAACTGAATTTAAAGCACACATTAATCACAGAGATACGGGTCTTGCGTGTGTTTATGAGGATTTATTGGAAACAGTTGGCGAATACAAGTACTATCCAAACTTACCCAATATTCAGACATCTTGTTTGCTGATCTCTAAACATGTGATACCACAGTGAGTAAGGCAAAGTCTTCAAACAAGTGTTCCTCCAAAATCTAAACTCACAGTGATGTAAGTTATATACAGGTCTTTGAGGAAGCCATCGTAACTTGTTATCTGAAAGTTATATAAAAATATGCTATTAGTTATATTTTATAGGATTATTTTTCTATGTATGAACTTTTCAAAGTGACTTGACTCTGCCCGATGGAAAACATGAATATAATAAAAGAGTAGTGGTCTATTCTAATTTCGAAACCAATTCTTAACTTACGAAAATTTGAGGTGTTGATTCCTCGATTACGTGTAAAATAAATAATCATTAAGCTACACTATAACTCATTCGAAAGAATAATAATCGGAGAATCGTTACTCCTTAGTAATAGGTCAAGTAAACGTTCAATCGACTTGCCATTAATAAGCACATATAGTATGAATCTCGAAGTTAAGTTACGAACTCCATAATAGCTTACTGGCAAATAGGACAAGGTTAAGCATAATGTGCAAACATCTAATCGAATTCTCTAATTATGAGTACACTAAAGTCTTTTTCTCTCCGGACCCAGAGGAAGGGAGGGTTTCCAGTTACCTCATTCAAACGTCTGCACATTTGACCCTCCACATATCATAAGTCTATGTTGTTTTTTACTTTTTAATGTACCTATCCTGTTGAAGCATTCGTTGTTCCCTTTTCGACGAGCAGACGGAAACGGTATGTTGTTTTATTCTTGATCTCGACAGAAAGTTCTACTTCTTGTGTTTATGTTTACATAACGTTAATATGCTTTAAGCGAAATATACTTGGAATCTTCGCTCAAATGCATATTTAAGTGCTACACAATTAAAGGATCGATTTCGAAATATCGTATAGGAAAAACCTATTTTGTATTTGGCTGGTAAGTAAATACTTCAATCGGAATAAGTATTTTTGTAGTTTAGTAGAAAGTTAATTTTAATGTTAAAGCATCTTTACATAGTCACTTAAAGAGTAGCCTATGTGCTTCCTCAAGAATTAAAGTATCTTTATGACAAACTTAATTAAAATCGGTCCAGTTACTTTCTAAGTTATGATGGTAGTACGGATGACATTTTTACTAAACGTAAATAGGTCTTTAGGTAAGCTAGTTAGTTACAGAAGACCAGTCACCGCTCACATTTTGGCGGTTTTAATTATAATCCTTTTTTAGAAATTAACTGTTAATTCTAGCTTAATAAATACAAGCAACTATTTGTATCAAAGTTGCACATACATTTTTAGATTTATACTTCATTGTGCTCATCATACAATATTTATCCTTGGTAGGAATCAAAACGACGACCTTTGGTTTAACAATCAGAACTACTAATCGCTAGCCCAAGTGAACAAAAATCTCGGTTAACAAAATAAGTGGAGAGATCATTCTAAAACTAACTCAAAAGCACTTTTTAATTCAAACATTCTACGGTGGTCCTTCCAGGCCACTCTAACATACACAACCAAAATGGGTCAACAGAATCAATGAGGAAACATTAAAGTTGATTTATCGAGAATAGTTTGTTATCTAAAGCGCCAAAACTACTGTCTTGAACTTTACGACGGCTGGTAAAACTGTAACTAGAACATATTAGTGAAGTAACTGGTGCACCATTTACATTAAAGCTTGTTGGTTAGCTAAATAGGCCCATGGTTTCAGAGAAATTGCCTCGTCATTTTTACCCGACTACGGTAAAGCCAAAGGAGGGTTATGATTTTGCCAGGCTATGTATGTATATTCATTTGTTCCCTCATAGCTTCTCAACTACTATTAGTTGTTGAAGTTTTTTGGTACGTTTCTATGCAACGTATGATTACGGCTTCTTCAGTAACGTTGTTTAATCTAGTGTCCTGAAAAGCTTATTTTATACTTTTTGAGTGTCGTTTTGTCGTTGTCGTAGTTGCGTTTTATTTTTACTTATTTTATCATTTCTACGAACGTAACTTGTGCCTAGAAATTAAATAGCTAAGCAGTTATGAGGATTCCCTGCAGAAGTAAAATCTTAAGACTATAAAATATATATTCTAATAGGATTTAGTCTATTGTATGTTTTATACATAAGTAGGTTTCTGAAAAAATTAAATACGGACCCCGTCGTAAGAGTTTGTTGAGACTCTTGGTCTAAAGGTAAATAACTATAACTGCTGAGTGTAGACCTGAGTTGAAATAATAGTTTGATGGGAATGGTTTGACTCTTTGTTTGGGTATAATTCAACCTGGACTTACGTAAGATATCTCAAGTTGATACTTTTTTTTACCATATAAATAAATAAAATTGGAGTATCTGTATGTAATATCAAATCAACAGTTTTTTACTAAATGCACACGATAGTATATACGGTACTGACAACCGAAAATGTTGTCTGTCTGTCTGTTTGTTCCGGTTAATCTCTAAAAGGCCTGGTCGTTGGTGAAAATCGTTCACGGGACTTTTACTGGCAGAAAGCTGATGACCTAAGGAGTAACTTAGGCATTTTTAGACTAGCTTTTCTCCGCGGCGTCACTCGCCCCTTACAAAAATAACCACGGGTAACTCGGAGGGATTCAGCTAGTCAGCTATAGAAAGTAAACTCCCGCATTAGGAATAAATCCTGTGTAGTGAGGGACTATACAGACACAGATGAAATGACTTATAGAACATTAAGAACACCAAAACTCAGGTAAACAATTTGTGTACGACACAAAGTATTGTCCTATGTGGGATTTGAACCCACAACACTCAGCGCAGTAAAAAACGGTGTGGCGACTGTGTATACCACTACGCCATCTGTGCAGTCATAATATTCTAATTTATCTACTGAGTAGCCATAAAAATATATTGAATGTTGAATGCTACTTATTGCTTAAATACCTATGGTATTTATTGAACACTGCACGTAGAACCGACGTGGCAACCGCTTAAACACTAGGCGACTAGTGTTTAAGCGGTGTTAAGATTGAATTCACCAAATTCAATGGTTTACGCAAGATGGCTGGCAGGAGCTGGATGCAAGAATCCCAAAATCGATCTAAGTGGTGTGCAATGGGAGAGGCCTATGTCTAGCAGTGGACTGCGATGGGTTGATAATGATGATGAATGGTTTACAAATAAAAGTCAAATCGAAATAATTCTATTGAATTTACATAGGTTCATAGGTAACTTTTCTTTATTTTTATGGTTTGTAGTCTATTATATTTTTTTGTTCCAATATAAATTTAAAGCTTAGTACCTTAGAATTTATGCAAAATTCCAATATGTTTAATAAGTGACTTTTTTTCGGAACATTGTATTCTGATATGATTTTAAGTGATAAAATACTAGGTAATAAATTAATACTTCATACCCTAAAAAAATAATAAAAGGCTTAAAGTGTGGAAAGGATTTGTCACACTCTATTACGTAATAAGTACATAATACGCATTAAATTTCATTGAAATATTTATTAAATTTATGCCAAAACTACTAAGTTACATATCGTAAAATTATATAAAGAATCAAATTACCACAAACCGATAGGTACCGTAGACGTCTTAGTTCGCCGATTCTTAAAGGAAGCTCTACCAACTCGTTTTCGTCCAAAATCAGAAACTTCAAATTTCGCGCGTCACCTATTTCATCAGGAATACACTTCAACCTATTTCCACTCACATCTAAACACTTGAGACATCGCAAATTCGCTATCTCTCTTGGCAGCTCCGTTATATCATTACCGCTTATATACAAGCTCTCCAAATGCTCTAGAACACCGATGTTACTCGGCAAACGTGTTAAAAGATTTTCTTTCAAATATATATCTGTTACTTCTGCCTCGTCACCTTCAAGTTCATTTAAAGGAAATTCAGTGAATCCTCTATAGTTCCAGTGGAGCACTGTGCTTGGTGTCAGTTCTCCGTTGTACTCCATGTTTTTTATTAACCTACTGTTAGGTATTCTTCATTTTGTCACTTCACTGGTCACTGTTCAAGCTTCACTTGATAAGTTTAATTAAATTCGAAAGTTTAAGATTCATGTCTGCCTACAACTATAAAAGAAAAGCGCGCTCTCCTGAATCCCGTTTGAAGAAGACTGCAACTGAACGCGTGCGGACGCATGTGAATTATTTTTAAATCTATAACAAGGTCTTTGCTATAGTTTTACGTTAAAATTAATTAGGGCGCCATTTGAATTTCTGGCCTAATTTATTAAATTCCTGTCACTAAATATTCAAAACAAAAATAATTGATGATGTGGATGTTTGTGAACTTACAGTAAATTTATTTTTAGAACTGAAATGAAAGAAAGACTGAATCGAAATTTATAAAAGTAGACAAAACCATAATATAATTAATTGATAATATATTTGAACTAAGTAAAATCAGTAAACCGGTATTTTATATTTTTAAACATTTAATCCTGAAAATATAATTAAAACAGTACAAGTTGGTGTGATTTGTTCAACACTGGGTAAAGAGTTTGGCGACGCTCCAACACGACCGGTGGCGTTAGGTCGAGGACGTTCGATTCATAATAACAATTTACGGACCCACATTATTGATGAAATATCAGCGTCATCTGTTTTAAAATAATTTTAGTCAAAGGCTGAATGTACCAAAACGCATCCCTAACATCTCAGATTAGAGTTTTCATTCGTAATCTGAGCATAACACAGTGCGAGTATATTTAGAAATATATATTTTTTTACCAAAAACAATGCTTCTTAGTAATGACGTGTTCTTAAGTGCAAGTATATATATATTAAACTACGATAGTTACCTGAGCTGTGCCTGAGTACATTGTAATTTTATTATAAGTGTGGGCTGGACTGTAAAGTATGAATAGAAGGTAAGCATAAGGTTATCTGTAAAACATTGAAGACCTGAATGGTTGATTACTGTGATTTTTTTGTTTATAAATTTTTGTGTTTAGATTTTATTAAAATGCTACAAAGAATCACCTATCGGTATTTATTAAATTTACCCCTATCTATCTATGTACCTTGATGATGGAGTTCTTCCTTAATTAAGATTCTTGATGCACGGCGCTGTGCGATCCATCATAATCATTTACCCTAAATCGTCAGAAGACATTAGAACCGAGTTTCGTCTTTGTTAATAAAAGAGAATTGATTTAATATGACAATTTTTCTTAGGTTTTACGCAGAATGTTATGATAAGCATGTATTTATTTATATTCAGACAGACCAGTGAAATACCACTAATCCTTTAACAGCAATAGTTTTATTCGTTGAACTTGATGTAAGTGTAAAACACTATTTGAAATAATAAAGTTGTATTAATAAATTTAAGCTTAAAGTTTCTCAGCGTGCTAGGGAAATGGCTATGCTCGGTGTTCTCTGAGGGATCGTATCAGGAATGCGGTGATCCGTCAGAGAACGAATGTCATCGACATAGCCCACTGGATTAGCAAGCTGAAGTAGCAGTGGGCTGGCCATATCAGCCGCAGAACTGATGACCGTTGGGGTAGAAGAGTTCTGGAGTGGAGACCGCGTCTCGGTAAACGTAGTGTAGGACACCCACAGGCGAGAGACGCCTGGATGCGAGAAGCCCAAAGTCGATCAGAGTGGTGTGCAATGGGAGAGGCCTATGTTCAGCAGTGGACTGCGACAGGCTGATGATGATGATTAATAAATTTATTTCTTTTACGGCGTCAAGAAACTGATATTTAGCACAAACGAGCATGGTGGTGAATACAATATATAACAAAAAATGATCTAATTGAGATTAGAAAATTTAAGAACTTATTTATTTTATTTTATGTTGTTCGGAATACCAACAGCTTAAATATGATAAAATAAACATTAAACATAGTTATAAACAAAGCCATTTACAGGTACTCGCAATTACATCTTTATAGTCTTAGTCAGCTTTATAGTTCCTATCTTGAAATAAAAAGAAAAATTAAAAGTATTCCGTATTTTTACTATTAGGAACGATTGATATGTTTGTTGATGTCAGTGATGATAAAAAATAATAATCCTTGCCGATAAATACGTGCTCTTAGCGAAATCACTTCACATATGAGCGCTCCAGTCGCATCTGCCGCCGACAGACGAATTCAAAAAACGTGATTTATTTTAATAAGTTCCTTTCATGCTAGTTCCTTTCGTGCTACATTTATAAAGCTATGCTGTACATTTACAAAATGGTTTGAAAAGTCAATTTCATTTTGGCATAGTAAAATACATTGGCTGAGCTTCTATGGCCACTTTCTTGCTCCAGCATCAGATCAGCTCCATGTCATTATAATATTTCCCAATCGGAAATCGTGATAAATTGAAACCGTATTTTACTTACAAGATTTCATTACAGGTAAAGGGACAGGTGACACTAAATGAAAATTTGTGAAACTAAAAAAAAAGTGCAAAATAAACATATCTCTATAATTCTAGTTCATAAGGATTTTTAGAAAAGACCAGAAGACACTCGAAAGGACAACCTGGAACCTGGAAAAATTTTAGTTTCGCTGGAGCAAAAGAATCGTTGTTGCGGTAGTACTCGCGTACACAGAACGAACGTTTTTTATCAGTACTGAATTCCCATTGGCCGCTTTTGCACTTCGTAGCCCCTCCACGTCACCCCGCTGGCGCTGCTCGTCGCAGCTACCGATTCATATTTTAACGAACTTTTGTTCCAACCTGTATTTCATCAATCATCAACAGCCTTTAACAGTCCACTGCTGGACATAGGCCTCTCCTTTGAAAGGAGGTTTTGGCCTACTATACCACGCTGGCCAGACGGGTTGGTAAAGGGTTTGTTTCAAGTTAGCTGCTTATTTTGTTCCTTTAGTCGCCTCTTACGACACCCATGGAATGAATAATGGTGGTGACACCTTGTATTCTTAATCCGTGACCACATGGACGACATAAGTATCCATTGTTAATGGCTAATAATGGTTTGCCACACTACCACTGTATTTATATGAACAAATAAAAGTTTGATTTAAATAAATAAACAATTTGGACATCTTACACACAACGTCATCTAGTCCCAAAATAAGCAGAGCTTGTGTTATGGGTACTAAACAACTGATATAAATACATAAACATACTTTTTTTTTGTAAATACATACATATTATACATAGAAAAATGAAATTGAATCTTAACAAGTGATAAGATCGTTATCCATACAAAAATAAATAAAATTGAAGTGTCTATTTGTAAAATACGAAAGTATATACGGTACTGCACGTTTAGCCTAGTGGTGGTCACCACGCCGCTTTCTACTGCGTCAAGTGTCGTGGGTTCAAGTCCCACATAGGATAACACTTTGTGTGATTCACAAATTGTTGTTCTGAGTCTGGGTGTTCTTTTTGTCTGTTTAACGTATGTTTGTAAAGTCCCCCGCGACACGGGATGTATATTCCTAATGCGGGAGTCGTCTTTTTAAAAAAGAAAGATAGAAAAAAGGAAGAAATAAGCATTTTTTTTAAATATTTTTCTCACTGTGTATTTGTTCCGTGTAATCTCTGGAATGGCTGGACCGATTTTAATGAAACTTATACTGGTACTAATGACGTAAGAAGTAACTAAGCTATTTTTTCTAGACTAGCTTCGCGTAGCGGCGTTACTTGCAGTTTAGGACTCAGCTAATCACAAATATACAGTGAAAATACTACTAGAGCATGTAGTATAGATTGCATAAGGTACATAAAACAAGAGGAAAAAAATAAAGTACGATCAAATTGTAGTTTATTTCAAAAAAACCTACATGGAATATTTTTATATTATTCTTTTATAATGAATAAAAGGTGCCATACAAAATGATACTCACATAGTATCCACTACAATTAATACACACGTCATTATCACACATTCAGTACAAATAGATTTAAGATCAGACTTTGAAGTAATTAAAGTACATCATCAGGTTTAGACAAAGGTTTTATAGATATAGGGAATAACTGAAGTGTTAGAAATTCGGCGTAGATATATACAGTTAACCTTAAATATAATAAAAGTACTAATTTTCAGATTTTTTTAACATTATACTCGGAACAAGTAACTTTGCACCATAATATGCGAGTGCAAGAATAATTTATTGATCTTTAAACTCGCCAATAGATCATAGAATAAAACCTAAATAATATTAATATGTTTTTGATACAATTCTTATTCCTCAATTTCGAAGACTATGTAACATAGTTTCGCTTGTATCATTGTCGATTTAAATTCTAAATTCCTCATTATGTATTAAAGAATACAGTTTAAACTATCACAATAGGGTTTATAGATATTTTAATCAAAATAAAACCCAGCAATGATACAGCAATGATACAGCAATGATACAGACAAAGGTAAAGTAGAATAATTAAAACATTCAACTATTCAGACATTCAAAGTGATCAAAGGTAGTTTTTAGTACGAGTACATTGGAGATTATGTTCAGTTTGCTACTTTAAATTGTATTTGAAACGAAAATCGCTAATTATACTATTGATTCTCCGTACTTACTCACTAAAAAGTATTTATTCAACATATCGCTTAAATCATATATTTATATTACTATAAATATCACATCAATTTTAAAATTTTAGACACTCAAGTCCAACAATTTTTCGACGTAGAAAATTATTTGTACAAAAAAAAATTTTCCTATTTTTTTCAAACAATCTGTGTTAGATTAATAGTTTATGTATGTCAAACATGGAATGAATAATACGCTTCATTTAGCTCCTGATGGTTACAACGATAGTTTTTTCTAAAATTACGAATACCTTGAATTAAACTACGAATAATATTTTGACGTGAATACGAGACTAAAATTTAATACCAAGTGTATCTTTGAAATATCTAAAAAATAGTAATGGAATATTCATTGTTCAAACTTAAAGTTAAAGCTTTAAGTTTATGATACGAATGTATTACAGATACTCTGTGTAAACGGTAAACCATATAATACATTTTATACATTGTATGAAATCTGCCAAATATATAAATAACACAAAATAGTATTGAAAAATTAAAGTCAAAAATTCTTAAAGAAAATTAATTATTTAAACATTAATATTGGCAATTGATAACCTTACAACTTATTGTGTCCACAACAGAACCGACGAACAAACGATTTCAGTACAATATTAAAATTTAATACAAACAAGTTTACTTAACTTTGGGCAACAGCAAAAGAGACTAGAGAATTAAACGTTGCCATAGCAATAAAGATTGCCACATTAAAATCTACGAATTAATCGCACACGACGTCCCTTGCCATCGCTTTCATCATCGCTATCCACGGATTGTTGCCGGTGCCCTAGCATCAGAGACTGTACTTTTGGATTCAGGGGCAGAGCTGGAAATGACGAACGACGAACCATCGGCACTGGGCGCGCGCCTGCCATGAAACAGACAAAAACATCATTAATTTAAATTGATCTCAATCTCAATTAATACAGCGCTCATCTCACTAAAATGACAGCAAAAGCTATAATAAGCCATATGAAATGGCATCGAAAAGAACTATGGAGTCGAATGAAAAGTTATATTCGCCTTTGACAGTGCAATTTCTTTTACGCTCTTTCAGCTATTGTCAAAGCAAGCAAGTTTTGTTGTGAACATGTAATATCAATATAAAAACAAATGTAAAAGATATCTTATAAAATGCTACTAAAAGCTAAAATTATATTCGTTACTGAGTTGGAAATAATTCTTAAATTGCTATGAAATCCAAATTTAAAAGGGTATTAAATTAACAAATTTCTCGAATATGCGTCGAAATGAAGTTTTCAAGTAGGAAATAGTCGTCCAGGTTTTATTTATTTTGTTAGGAATTTTATTTCCTTTCACTTTCTTCATAATTTTCTTTAGGTATAACTGTAAGAAACTTCATTTGATAGATAAAGGTCTATTAATTTTCAACGGACTCACAGTCTGAATTGTGACTTTAAAATGCATTTTATAGACTCGGACCTCACTCCATCGTGTCTGTGGCCAAATTGAAAAAATATTACAGCTATGTATAAAATTCTCAAATTATTAAATCAAATATTTAGAATATCTGTAAAATTAAGTATCACATATAGTAATACACTCAATACACTGTGTATATGTATAAAATACTTCTACAAGTATAAAATAACTTTAAAATTGATGAAAGCTCAACCGTTCTCAGAACCTAAAATAAATTTGGAATAACTACAATCAATAAATGATTGTACAGCTAACGATAAAACATATAAGGAGATTACCGTTATGTAATCCTGTACAAATAAACCACCTTTTGTAGTCACATCTGTCTGTTTCATCAGTTAACAAGGAATTATAAATTGGATAAAGGGGTTTCCACACTAAACCGATTTAATACAACTAAAAGCCAATTAAGTGCCAACTAAATCCACCACAACACGAAGGTACGATGGAAAGTTATGATTATACAGTCTACATATGAAACCTTTGATTAACCATTTGGAATGTAATCAAACGTTCAATGGATTGAGAGTATAATTGGTCATGGACAGTATACTGCAAGGTTTATTCTATATTAAATGATCAAGATATTGACGGATTGATAAAGTGATAATTAATTTGGAAGGTAATAAAAGACACTATGGTTCCATGCAAAAATTATATATTTATTGAAAATTATTGCATCTAAGATTTGCGAGAAACAAATAACTTGATTTCAAAATCTACGACGTGAGAGAAATATAAAAGAAAGTACTAAAAGTGTGTTATTAATGAATTCTAATTTGAAATAGCGTGAATTACATTAATTACCTGAAAATCTTTTTCAGTCGTCAGACAGACCTTGTTATGAAACAGAAAATAAAAAACAGTGATAGGAGAGATAGAATATTAAAGAACATGAAAGTAAACAATTGCATTCATATTTATAACATTAAAAGTTTTGATCCATAAAATAGTAAACTTGCATTTAATTCAAGTACGGTCGACCTTACTCCTTAGTACTGAAATAGATTTAGAAATAACAATAGACAGCATACCAAAGAGTTTGGCCACTGATTGTCTTTTCACAAGTCTCGGTTCCCCGCCTTGGATTTCGTTGATAGATGCTGGCGCCGATCCTTCTTGAGATTTTCTATGTTGCTCACTGAGGTAGGAATTAATGGACTCCCCCCTAGTGTATGGTCTAACCTGACGGCGGGTCGTTTTATTTTCGTCGTCAGTTGTATTTACATATGATTCAGCAATCTGGAACAGCTGTAATCCAAATTTACTTGACTCTCTACGTAAAGGTTTTTTATTGGCAAATTCTGCTAAGGACTGTCTACGTTCCCCATCTGGATTTAGCTTCCTTTTAGCTCTTTCATCTTCTTTTGCTTGAATCACTTCTAATATAGCATTTATCAATAGTATTAAAAGGAATACGGTGATACCTATTACGGTTATTGTATTGTTGTCTGCTCTTAATTGTTCCTGCTTTTGGATTTGCTTCCATTTTGACAGTGGTTTTTCAGTAAACACTTCTAAAACGCTGCATCCATTTTTTACGAACAAAGGAATAACTTTCGATTTTAGATTTCGTTTTATCGGCAGTGTTTGATTTTTTGTACCAAATTCTGATACTATTTTGGGTTCTGTCTTATTATCAGACGCGTCGAAATTTTCTTCTACATTTTGTTTGATAAACCACATGTGTACACTGTACATACAATAAACAACCACGGCAAGAATAAAAAACAGGATTTTACGTTCATTCATGTTTACATCGCAATAGCACTGGTTTGTTTTGACACAGAATCACGCCTGTGTATATGTTTATTCGCGAACTGTACGATACCGTTTAGCGATGTAACTAAGAACTAAAACGTTTGTTAAATTTCACTTTTGCAGGTTATTTGTATTTATTTTATGAGGTGTTAGTACGATGTGTAGCCCACCGTCGTCATTTTAGGATTTGTGAAGTGGGTAGTATGTAGTGCGCATGTGCGGGCGGTGGCCGGGTCGCCAGGGTCGCGCTCGCTTGTAGTCGCTACTGTAGTTACACTCCCACTGACGTCCACACACATACAGACACTTCTAACGTTTACCGTCCACGTCGTCTCAATCAACTATCTAATCTATTTATTTACTAACTATTGAAGTCTTCACGATGATTTTAGAAATAAAAACGCGAGTTTTATAACAAGCGCATGTTAATGTAAATTGTGTTTTCTTTCTGGAAAACGTTTGTGAAGTTTTTAAAAGAAAAACTTACATTTAAAATATTTCAGAGAAACATTTATTATATTTAAAAGAAAAACTTATATTTAAAATAGACGAAAAGTCAAATGTCCATGAATGTTTATTTTAGCCGAGTTCCGCTAGCTTGTAAGTTGTTGTTTAAGTACTTACACCTATACAACAACAAGCCAGCGAAGCTATATAACAGTGCAAGGTCCGACAAAAGCAGTCTTCCAGAGATTGTGTGAAATACCTATGCAGAAAAAAATAAAGATTGTTTTTTTTTTAATGTGAGTATCGTATATACTTTTATTCCTACGCATTTAGTTAAAATTTAAAATTGAACAGATACTTCTATACATATCACCTCCTTATAATTCGATTTGTTTGCATTAGACAACGACTATTACAAATATTAATTAACGCAGTATCAGAGAAACTGTTGATAAGTCATTTTGTTTGCATTTGTTATTGGGCAATGCACACACATACAACCAATCTCTGTATTCAGACGTTTTGTGAACGTCGGTGATACAAACGTTTGGTAATCAGAGTAGATAAAATAACGGAACCCTTACTTGTTATGTCTCTATAGTTACCGAAATAAAATTGGTTGAGTGTATGCAGTATTGCCGGATAAGATAACGTATGAAATTCAATAACTTTTATCTGAAAAATTTATTTGTTGATTCATACCAATACTGCGTTGATTAATGACACTGCACTTTATTATATTCTCAGTTTTTAATATTCCCGAGTTTAATTAGGGTTGACTACTAGTTCAATCGGTTTTAGCATAATAATGTTTATTTTTACACGGCGGAGTGACTGGCATGGGAACTCTGTAACCTGTTTAGGTTCTCTCCGAGCCACGGGCGTGGAACACCACCAAAATTTAATATAATGGGCTGTTATTACAAATTCATCGTTAGAAAAACAGAACAAAAGTTTTGGCTGGACCCGAGAATCGAACTCGAAACTTCTCCATCGGCATCCTCCGTCGTATACGCAAACCGCAAGACCAACGAGGCTGTTTACTCGTTTGCCTGTAATAATAGTAGCAATTTTTGAAAAAGAAATTTGATTTTAAAAATACTAAGTTCTACTTGAAGCTATATAGCTATGCTTATATTGGTACTTATGGTTTAAATTTTTAACAGAAAATAATGGTATTTACTTTGCACATAATGAATGAGCTTTATTTTTTGACATCAGTTCTGAGAATTTTACGCTGCGAAGTGTCCTTGTTGTACATTATAATACCTTCCCTTAGATATATACTACGAGTAAATGAAAGATTTATATAGGTCCTTGCTTAACACTCATACATAAAAACATAACCATAGACTACGAGTCCGTACTGTCTCTAAAACACACCTACATCTACTACCACAAATTCACTTCAATGGTACCACACTTGAGATCACTACTACTGTCAAAAATCTCGGAATCTACATGGATACGACTTTATCTTGGGGTCCTCATATACAGGAAGTTAGCCGGAAGATATTTGCCTCTGCTGGGTCACTACGAAGACTACGTAATTTTCTTCCAACTGCAACTAGGGCTGCACTTGCACAAGCTCTTCTTCTCCCAATTCTCGACTATGCCGATGTCAGCTATCCAAATCTCACTGAAGCACAACTTGATAAGCTTGAGAGACTTCAAAATCTATGCATACGATTCGTATTTGGCCTACGAAAATACGATCACGTCTCTAAATTTCGTCAAATGCTCAAGTGGCTACCTATTCGCTTTCGCCGGAATACTCATATCCTCATTTTCCTTTACAACGTCTTGTTTAATCCTAGAGCCCCTTCTTACCTCAAAGAACGATTTAAGTTCCTTAATGACACACATGACAAATGTCTAAGGTCATCTGAAGATTTGAGACTGGAGATGCCTCTGCATTCCACTAAATTCTATGATCAATCTTTTACGGTTGAAGCTGTACGCTTGTGGAATGCTTTGCCAATAAAAATTAGGAAAGCGCAAACAGTAAATGCCTTTAAGAAAATGGTTCAAGAGTTTTATATATCACAACTGAGTCAGTCACAGCATATGGTGTGAATGTTTTCCTTTTCCAAATTGTAATTTAACTGAATAGTTATTTATTTATACGTATATGTGTATTCACATTGGGGTGTATTAGTATTTATATGTATCGTATATATGTATTTGTGTAGGTATATGTATGTGTATGAAATATATTTATTGGCAATTTCAAATTGTACAAAACTTATCGCACCGTCAACTACCGCTGTCTCTCCGAATCATTTTATTCCATCCTAAGGTTGCCTGGAAGAGATTGCTTTTAGCAATAAGGCCGCCCTTTGTACATTAATTTTAAATTGTTTTCTTTTTATTCTCTATTGTAAAATTGTGATAAGATGTACAAATAAAGAGTATTCTATCTATTCTATCTATCTATCTACATCTGTACCTACTCATTCTACAAATTCGAAAGTAACTCTGTCTGTTACTCTTTTATCTCTAAACCACTAAACTCATTTTAGTGAAATTTTCATGGGGATACTTTGATTCTTTAACTGGGACTTAGGCTACATTTAATAGCTAGTAAAATAAATATTAAACATTAATAAAAATGTTTCTATTACGATCTAGCTTAGGTCATAATAAATTGTCATATAAGTATTGTTAACCGATTTCAAAAAAAGGAGGAGGTTCTCAATTCGTAGGAATCTTGTTTTTTTTTATGTATGTTCAGCGATAATTTCGTCGTTTATGAACCGATTTCAAAAATTCTGTTTGCATTGGAATGGGCAGCTGACAGGTGGTCCCATAGTCACCATATCGAGATCTGATGATAGGATCCCAAGGAAATCGAGGGAAGTCCTTAAATATCATAGGCACAATTGTCGCGATTTGGGTACTCGGAATAGTTTTTCATGGAAGTCGGTTCCTTTTTGTTAAACTTATTATCTACAACAAGAGCTTTACTCTAAAAACTAGATCTCGTACTAGGTGTGTATAAGTACAAATTGTATAGGATACAATAATAAGAATTTCATTCTGAAAAAATTCTGGAAACATTAAATTATTTCAGATTTCAAAACCGAAGTCTTACGAAAAGTTGTAAGCTATTAACATTACGCCGCGACACTTAAGGTCGGAGCAGTGCCAAGAAACGACAATGAAACTGGGAGAAACGACTAGTCTACTGTACGGTAGATATATAATTTATAGAGTAGATATGTGCTCCCAATACTGAAAAACGCCGACGCCTGATATCAATAATTCAATGTATGTCGAACGTTCACAACGCGAACTCACTCTGAAATGTACACGGAAGCAGAAATATACTAAAGAATTGAAAGATTGATGCGATGTGTTTGAACACAACTTACTAAATTGATATATCTAATTATAGAAGCACTCCGGGTTTAATATACAACTATCTGAATGCATTTTGGTGATGGATATCATTACAAATAGCTGTTTTATTACTACCAATAAAAATGTTGTAGATAGATAGGTACTCACTTGTTGTTATAAATGTTTATTGAGCAAATCAAACAGAACCTCCCTATTTTCTTTGAGTGTAAAATGCTCTGCTTTCTAGCCTTTCTTCCCAAGTTCATTTGGGGTCGGCTACTAGTTCAACCGGCTTTACCTGAATACCAGTTTTTCCTCGGAGCTGCGGTCTTGAGACTTTCGCAATTTTTACACATACTCGTGTTTTTTACTGTATACGGGACTTATTCGCAATAAAATTAAAAACGTTACGATATCTTCTACTTTACGAAGTTTCAAACGGGTTATACCGCTCGTGGTCATGTGTAAACTGATGTGTTTGTGAACCTACCCAAGTTTCATCATCATTTTACCCGTGACCACGAGCGGTATATCCCGTCTAAAGTGTCAGAAAGTAGAAGGTATCGTAACCTTTTTAATGTTGTCGCTAATAAGTCCCGTATACAGTAAAAACATGAGCATGTGCAATAAGTTTCAAATAAATAAATATAAAAAGAATGGCCAATAATGAGATACATTAAATTTATTTTACAAATACAGATTCACAGATTCTACTACGTAAATTGGAATCTGTGGTATTTAGGTCAGAAGTTACGTGATGCTTTGAACTGAATACAGATCAGATTGAAACTTTAAATTCGAAATTAATGAAGTTGAACTTAATAAAATAATGAATTCCACAAACTTAAATAATTTGATTAATTTCAGTTTCATCATTAATATTTTATTGTTTTAACAATATACGAGTAACTAGCTAACTCGCACAGCTTTGTTTGTGTCTTTTAAAATATCTTTATTCAGATTTTCACCAAGTCTTTCTCCAAGGTCCAATCAATCTCTATACAGAAATTCATCCAAATCAGTTCAGCGTTTTAACCGTGATGATGATTTAGATGGCCTTCATAAATCTATCTAATACCAACTAAGAGAATTAGCGAAATTATTCCACCCGTTCACTCGTAATGCTTTGACCAAGGAAAATAGGGATTCCTTTATATGTAACTAGCTTTAGCTTTTAAAATTATTTGGTACTAGGTACATTATCATAAATGGTTTGGTTTCAAAATTGATTGCTCACTTTTCAATCAGTTATTAATTTACTCAGCCATTTCCAACATGATTGGATAAACGAGGAATAAGATTAAGAGACCAGGCCTATGTCCAGCAGTGGACTGTTAAAGGCTGTTGATGAAGATTAAATAGAACACTTGAGAAGTGTATTCAATTATTCATCATGTCTTTTTGAAGTGAAGCCCTCTATAGGGCAGTATATCCATATAGAAATGTACTTATATACTCATTGCTGCACACACAGGTCGACAAATTTAATTTCAAAATCAAACATTAATTTTAATATCCAAAAATAGTTTTCGTAAGATTGGATACCTGTGTCATATCTTCCGTCACACACAGTACCGTCTTATTCGCCTAACTAGATGAGAAATAAACTAGATGTCGCAAACGCCACGTAGGAAGGCGGAGAAAATCGTGACTCAGAAACATTAGAAAATGGACTGGGATCGCCAGCGTAGAAAAACTGTTTCTTCTGGCAAAAAACAGAAAGGAGTATGCATAGTTGATGGTCAACCTCCAGTATTGAAGAGGCACCATAAGGAAGGAAGGATGGAAGGAAACGTAAACAGTCCTTAGTAATTATTTTTTTGAGCCTATCAAAGTGACTCTACTCTGCCTGATGGAAAGCATGAGTAGAATCCACGAATAGGGGCCACCATACTCATTATGAAGGTAGGCAATGTAGCATGGTGACCCATACCATGGCGGCCTGGAGAACGAAGAAGAATGATGCAGGATGATTGGGGCTCCGGTCTCACACTCACCAACGAAATACGACAGCAAGAATGCTGTCATTATTGGGATGGTCTTCTTCGTCTTCTGGTGAGGGTAGTACTGCCCCGGTCGAGCCAGCCCATTCGTGCTGAAATCAGCGTGGCTCTACTACTTACAATCACTTAAAGACTTTTACACAAATGCCACTTTTGAATCACTTATAGGCTTTTAGAAAACATATAAACAAAATAATATAATTTACAAAAGACTAAACCATTATATTAAATCCATTTCCTTTAAAAAAATATCTGTTAAATTAATTATGGTTTTATTTTCATTTGTATTTGTATCGTACTCTCGGCCATCTGGCTCCTATTGATTTAATAAAACAACGTCTGCAACGCTAATAGCATTTACGTGAAATGATTCAATTATTTTAAGGACCATAAATATTGCAGTTTCAACTAGAAAATACGCTTTCATGCTTTATTTTCAAAATAACGCTAATTGATTGGGTATCAAGTCTGGTTGACTGTTGTTTTTTCAATAGGTACTCAACCAAACTTTTGGTTTTGAAATAAAAGCGGGAAATTAAGTCAATAAAAACAAAAAAATATCATAACATTTATACATACAGGTACATACCTGGAAGCAAATTACGAGTACCTATCTAATGTTGAAAGTGAACTATTGACTGTATCAGCGAGAAGTGTGTGTGACTTAAAATAAACTACCGTCTTATTTTTTAGAAAATTAATCTTGAACTTATGTGTAATCTATTCGAAAATATGCTCAGCAATATACTTGATAGCATATTTTTTCAAAACAGTATTCCAATATTGCGCTGCAGTTAAGGCAGGCAGGCAGTTACGATCCAGAAAGATTTCCATTTCGCGCTTCGTCGCATTCGGCTGCACATTAAAATATGCAGCTGAATCCCTATTCTGGTGGATGTATAACCGTTAGCTACCAGCGATTGAGTTCATATCTCCTGAATAACAAAAGTCAATTGTTAAAATTTAGGATATGTGCTGTTTCTTACTGTGGAAGATGAAAACATTTGTGATAGCAACGTTAATTTAAAATATCCCGAAACTCTAAAGCACAGTTGAAAGCGGCTTATAGCTACGGAGATGTGGTGATGATTGATGTAATGTCTACAGTAAGGATATGGTATTATTGACTCTTTTGGAAAAACTTTCGTAAATTTACTTTCCGATACATAGACTAGAATTGTATAAATATACAACCCAATTTTATTGATCACAATTATGAAGAAAACTACCAACTAATCTGGCCAGCGTTATATAGTAGTCAGAAACCTCTTTTATAAGATATACATTTAAATTAATGGCAAACAAAGCGAAATTAGGAAACATATGATGATAATTATAGAAGATTCTACAATTATTTTTAGTTCAGTAGTTGTACCCCTTCTCTAACTACATATTCCTACTGTCGAGATTTTATGTATTTCTTTAATATCTGTTTGATTTACTAGGAATGCTATAACGAATAGGTACTTAATATGCTTAGGAACTTATGTTCGCTTTCCATTACTATAAACTGAGTCGCACAGTAAATGATTATTTTCATACATAATGTAAATATATTAACCACACCCGTGTCACGATTGCTCTAAACCACCAGATTCCTTGAACAATTATATATTATAAATGCCAAGATGAGTATTCAAGTGAACGCTATTCAAGTAATATTCATCATCATCGTCATCAACACCTTTAAATAAGTTGTTGTTAGACTTAGGTCTGGTAGTAAGTCAAAATAACTAGCCAAACAAAAAAAAAATGATTTTTGATGTAAGTATCGTATTATACTTGTAAATATTCCAACTATTTATCTATCTCGAAAACATTTTTACACTCTTCGTTATATATTTCCGGCGTGTAAATAGTGTAAAAACTTGTACATACATGAGAAGACTTTTATTTCATATCAACCGCCTAATACTCTCATATGCACTTGGTGAAAAGATGCTAATTCAAAATTTAATTTACAGAAATAGACTTTTTTATTTATTTGAATAGATATACGCGACTACTTGCTTGACAAAATGATCCCCAAGCGATCAATTTAGACAAACTGTTATCGGATCGTTGGGCGATTGAGTGGATGATTGCCTAAGCAAATGTGTTGTTTGACCTTTTACAACCGCTAGGCGGGGGTCCTAATGTACGCATTAGATGTCTGTATGATATGCTAGAGGTACCTGATAAAATTGGTATCTTCTCAGGTACAACATTAAAGGGTGAGAATGATTTTAGGTATAAAACAAATTATAATGCTAGTCCTAGTCATATTGATGGGGAAACAAATTTCTTGGAAACTGTCTCATTTTCATTGTTTTTTATCGTTAAGATATTTTTTATGTATGAGCCTGCCAGTGTCTCCATCTAGCCTGATGGAACGCATGAGTAGAATTAAGGAGTGATCACCATACTTATTGCAAATGTGGACAATATACAAAAGGTGTCCCACACTATAGCGGTCTACTGAGTTACTGCATCGTTGGGCCTCCAGTCTCTCACTCACGAACACAACACCACATCATGGATGAAACGCAGTAATATTTTTTTACAATTTCTACTAGTAAACATAAACATATATTTACTAATTTATGTGTTACCGAAAACATAAATCTCAAAGTTAAGATAAAACAACTAAGTGTGAAATTAAATAAAGGGAAAAACAATCTTTGCTAGAAAGAGGTATTTATAAAAGGAAACCTTACATACGTGTTTGACTTAGAAAAAGAAGTTGCTAAGTAAATAATTAGATTACCAAGTACTTAAGAGCTATAGTCATATATTTCAAACTAATGTATTGGTATGGTATTTTCCAATGAAACTCAAAAACGATTTACACATACCGTGATGTCCCCTTTCAATGTCATTAATAGAATTTTACACGAATTGAACATAATTGGAAGAGTAAAGGCCGCTGCATACGTGACGGGATTTTATACGGACGGAACGGGACGGGAAGTTTTGCAAACATCGTTAAGCAGGCACCACACTTCGCTATGCGCTATTCGTTATGCGGGTTATTCGCGCGCATACGGCGAAGTGTGGACAGTATATTCGCCAATATTCGCTTTATTCGTACGCTTTATTAGCGAATAGTCGACTTGTCGGTTTTTTGACACACTTCAAAGGACACGAATAAGGCGAATACACGCATCGACTGCCCACACTTCGGACGGGTAGTGAAGTGCCCTGTGCATAACTAACAACCACAGACTATAAACAGTTTTTGAAATAGATAAATCAATTAAACGATTAAAATAATCTATCATATGATCAAAATAATTAGACTTAATTTATGTATTGTTTCTGTAAATTTAATAAAATAAAAAGAGAATTAAAATAATATGTTTCGTTCGTTCGTTGACCATTAAAAATGACAATGCCCTGTGCATAACTAACAACCATAGACTATAAAACAGTTTTTGAAATACGATAAATCGATTAAACAATTAAATTAGTCAATTATGTCATCAAAATAATTAGACTTCATTTAATTATTGTTTCTCTAAATTAAATAAAATAAAAAGAAAATTAAAGTAATGCGTTTCGTTTGTTCGTATGGTTTCGTTTCGTTCATCATAAAAATTACAATGACACATATCACATTACAATCACACACACATCTACAACACACATATTTTTTGGCATACCAGTTCGAAGTGTGGTGGCGTGTTTGTTGTTTGCGCGCATAACAAATATTCGGGCGAATACGGCGTAAACACATAACGAATAGCGCATAGCGAAGTGTGGTGCCTGCTTTACATACAAAATGTATAAAGTAATGCATACTTCACGGAGACACGGACGGGGCGGGAACGTGGCACGCACGGGGCGAGTTAAATATCGTCGCCGACGATGTTTAGCACGTCAATAGCAGTTAAAGCCAATTCTTGAAATGAAAAATACATCTTTCCTTGTTCACAACACTAACACGTTAGATCCGAGTCACAGTCACGGTGCGTATGCATTTAAATCACGTTCCCGTTTATAACGAGGCAACCACGTCCACGTCCCGTCCGTGTGAAATCCCGTCACGTATGCAGCGGCCTTAAGTAATTATGTGTATTTCTATCACTCCAGCAGTGACAAAAATAGAAGAACTACTTGTGTGAACTAAATTGAAACGTATAAATCTATTTTTAAATAATCTGTGCATATATAAAAAACTTGTAATGAATCTGTTTTTTTTAGGGTTCCGTTGCCAAATGGCAAAAAACGGAACCCTTATAGATTCGTCATGTCTGTCTGTCTGTCTGTCCGTCCGTATGTCATAGCCACTTTTTTCCGAAACTATAGAAGCTATACTGTTGAAACTTGGTCAGTAGATCTACTCTGTGAACCGCATTAATATTTTTACATCAAAATAGAAAAAAAGCAATAATTTTTAGAACTGAAACTCAAAAATTTTTTTGTCATCAAAACCATACGTGTGGGGTATTTATGGATAGGTCTTCAAAAATGATATTGAGGTTTCTAATAACATTTTTTTGTAAACTAAATAGTTTGCGCGAGAGACACTTCCAAAGTAGTAAAATGTGTCCCCCCCCTGTAACTTCTAAAATAAGAGAATGATAAAACTAAAAAAAATATATGATGTACATTACTATGCAAACTTTCAACGAAAATTGGTTTGAACGAGATCTAATAAGTACTTTTTTTTTAATACGTCATAAATCATAAACCGCAATTCAAATTTCTTTAAATCAAAACACTATTATTAAAACATCGGTGAAAGTTACAACGAATTACAAAAACTTTTATATGATGTTACTTGCTGCTACGGAACCCTTCATGGGCGAGTCCGACTCGCACTTGGCCGCTTTTTTGTATATATTATAAGGGGCAAACGAGCAGACGGATCACTTGATGGTAGGTGATTGCCGCCGCCCATGGACATCCGAAACACCAGAGGAGTCACAGGTGCGTTGCCGGTCTATGAGATGTGAGTACGCTCTTTTTTTGAAGGTTTGAAGGTCGTATCGGTCCGGAAACACCACAGGCGACAGTTCATTTCGCAATTTAGATGTGCAGCGTGGCTGGAAATTTCGGAAAAACGCACTGTTGTGGACTGCCAACCATCTTAGTGATGGGGATGGAAATACTGTCGCGTGGAACGATGACGGAAAGAAGCGGCAGGGATCAAGTCGAACAATACCTCGGAACACTCTCCGTGGTATAGGTAAGCGATAGAAGATACAGAGTGATGCTACATCTCTACGCAGCGCCAAGGGATCAAGCCGATCTGAAATATTACGGCCGTCGACGATTCGAGTCGCTCTCCGCTGAATACGGATATTAATGAAGGGTTTTTACTAAAGTAAAATAACAGCAACTCAAGAACCAAAGTATCTTCGTGTCCAAAATTCAGTCAGTTAGAGACAGAAAGATAAAGGTAATTTCGAATTTATAATGTTAAGTACTAAAAATTGTTAAATATCGAGTATAAAATTTAGAAAGAACAAAAGAATTTTTTTAATTCAACGTCTTCACATAGTAAAGTAATAAAAAAGTAAAAACAGATTGTGTGTACAACAGTAGGATCTGCATCTAATGTGTGAACCAGAACGGGAACCAGAGCAGTGATTTTCAGATGAAAATTTACTATAGAAACAATATTGTTTAAACAATGTGGATGTAGTTATGTAATCAGTTTCAGAATAGGCGCGCGAAACAGCAAAGTTTGCACCTGTCGCACTAATGTACGTATTGCCATACATGAAATTACACAGCGATTTTATTATATCGCCTACTTGGCTGGAATCGGAAATTATTGGCAAATTGAAGAAATTCAACGTGTTTCTACTATTAGTAAACAATGTTTTATACATTTTATTTAAATGGTGTGGGTGTGTTAGCTATTCCGAGTGCGGACTGGCAAGACATGTTGTGGCTATGTAATCTTACATATCGTGTGTTTTTAAACTGAACGAAGGCCTCCAACTAGGTTCCACGACTGTTATGATAATAAACGTGACCTCCGAATCGCGGAAACGCTCATAACACATCGAGCCACAAACGGTCACCCATCCAGGTACTGACCGCTTCTTCGTTGCTTACCCTCGGTAATCTTTCCAATCATCTACAGCCATTTGGCTGTGAGCACTTCAAATGGTTAAAGTTTTATGTAAATAAGAACTTACTCTCACGTTACTTATTAAAAGTTTAAAAAAAGTCCACCACAACATAATTAATGTCTGTTTTTTTTAAGTATTTTTGGTTCTTTCTTTCTTTCTTTCTTTCTTTCTTATGGTAAACATTTTTTTCACACTGTTTTAACATGTCGCTGTGATATATGATGACTAGATGGCGTTGTGTGTAAATTGTGTTATTCACGTATAACTGTGTAAAATTTGCGAAAGCGTAAAAAAATGTTGGTTCAATTGATATTTTTAGGAAATTCGGTGATCAAACAAATATGAATATGTAAGAGTCGACACCGAGTTTTATTTATGCATATAATACTTTAAGCACATCCGATTTGGGAAGTTCAATATTCAGAATCGCACAACGCGACGCCATGTTCCAATATATTAAATATTTGCTTAATCTCCGGGCATTTTAAATTTTTATTTTCATTTTCAACACGAAATAAAAGAGTTAGCTATTGAGCTAATTAACACATTTTGAAGGTATTTAAGAGCTCCAGGAATCTCTTTTTTAGTTTTTTGATTTCGAGAAGACCTTATAATTAGGCTGAGTTCTATGATTTTCAGAACTATTTCACTTGAATTTGTCATCAAATATTTGTCGAGATTCTCAAACTCATTTCTATCGCTTTGAATAAACTGTGCCTTGTGAATATAGTTTACGGACAAACATGAAAGGAACTATTACTAAAGAAATGAAATGTCTCATTAAAATATGATATCGTTCCATTTGGTAATAAGTTGTTGAGTTTGCTCTAAATAAGACTTTTACTGCACTGCACTTTTTAAGAAGTTTTAGGTACTACACTTAGTTTTTGGCCTAGTGGTTTAAGTGGTCACCACGCCGCTTTTTAGTTTGCCAAGTGTCGTGGGTTCTAATCTCACATGGGAAAATACTTTTTGTGATACAGAAATAGTTGTTTCGAGTCTGAATGTTCTTTATGTCCGTCGTCGGTTTTTTGTATTTGAAAGATCCTGATAGTCCAGTTATTATTGTATATATGTATTTTTGCATCCTAAAACTGTTAAATATAATTACATTTTAAAGTCAGGAGTCAATGTTACAAAAATCGTTTTATTTCTATTCTATTCTATCTGTTCTATCGTTGTAATTATATTAACAAAAAAAATTAAAAGTGATTAAGATGAAATGAAAACCGTATTTGGAAAAAAACGAAACTAATCTCTTGAATAAATTAAACTAATAAAAATATAATTTCATTAGTAGCTACTGCTAGCTGAGTCCCACGCCATTTCGACGTTTTTGGAAAGTTATCTTAGAACAAAAATCGTAGGTAACATCACAAACTAATTAAAAAAGTCTTAATTTTTTTTCTATTTATCGAACAAAAATGGGTTACGCGAAATAAAACAAAACCATTAGCAAGTACCTACCCACTAAAATACTTGAAGAAGTAATCGAATCCTAGCAATAAGTCTGTAATTCATTTCGAGACTAAAACCTGATAATAGGCTATACCCAAAATAAAACTATTTTTATATAAAACATATAAGTAGCCATTATTACTGTTTGTGTTATTTTTATCTTGTTATAAATGAGTTACGACTCAAGTCAATCGGATGATTGATCACTCTCAGACTAATGAGGCTTGAAGAATAAGTGTGGGTGACTGGTTATTGTTGGGGACTTGAGTCTGACTTAACATTAAATCTCGACTTTGTATTCTGTTTATCCAGTATAAATTATTTTCTTTCAAAAGTCTTTATGAGTTTTGATTATTTATTTTATACGTATCGAAAAACTTTTGAACTATGTACTTTATTTTATTATCCATACTAACGTTAATAATGTTGTAACGTTAAGCCCTTTTAAAATTACAACATTATAAATTTGTAAGTAACTTTATGTTTGTATCTTACGCTTCCACGGCTAATCCGACCTGGTTGAAAATATGATGTGGATAGAAATATTATATTTTCTTGAGGAAAGATATAAAGTGCCTGTGCATATAAACGTTCAACGCAAAACCCATACTTCACATTGCTATTGATTTTGATAAGGCGCATATTATAATCAATTGAAAGATCGATGTTAGTGGCTTTGGAGCCGTGATGAAAACAAGTTTGGCCTTATTTCCAATTATGGTCAGCCCTATGTACCTGTAGCTATATGTGGATCAACAGCCTTCAACAGTCCACTTCTAGACATAGGACTTCTCCCCAGCAAAAAGGTTTTGGCCTACTATACCATGCCAGCCAGACGGTTCGGTAAAGGGTTTGTTTCAAGTTTGCCTTCTCTTTTTCTCTCTCTCTCTCTCTCTCTCAAACATTTGATTCGACCCGGGAATCGAATCCAAGACGTTCAAGAACAGCAGTCGCATACGCTACCACTGCGCCACCGCTGTGTAGGTTACATTATTGGTGCATTCGTAGAAATTAATTTGTTTGGAAGCATTTACCTATTTCAGCCAAAGACAAGTAGGTACTGTTGGACATAGGTCTTCACCAATACTCTTGATTATAATTAAAACCATGACCGTCCCGTCATGGTTTGGGTCACCATGCTGAATTGTTGCATGCAATGAGGATGGTGGCACATGCTTTCCATCAGCCAGAGGAGAGTCACATTGGTAGGCTAAATACATATAAAAACAATGTTTCATAATGTTAGAATATGCCTTTGACATATTAAACAATATCAGAAAGCGCACGCGTTTTTCAACCAACATACAACACAATTAAATTATAGCTTTCGTTGTTCATTGAAGTAATGTTAAAATACGTGTTTACATTATATTTTCTTTCAACTTATCTAAGCGTATTGAATGAGCCACTCAGAATAAGAATAGTAAAGCAAAAAATACTAACACGAGTGTAAGTCTAAAAAACCAGTAATAATTTGCTTTCAATAAGCATTTTTGATTTAACATCAAAAGAGAGGGATTTTTTCAAAGCCTCAGTACTCGTGACTAATGAACCTGAACGCTTTTGTGACGAGATAAAGCCAGCTTCCGAATGAGTGTGTGTTTTGACTTCATAACTTTGATATATATTATATAGATGCGGTAGTATATTTGGGTTTCATTGGCAATTTTTGGAGAATTCGTGAATGTAATATGGAGTTTCGTGTGACTTTTCAAAAGACTGGGTTGTTGTTAGTATGTAATATACCATCTCAGCTGATGTTAAGTATGGATATGATTTAATTTTATAAATATAAATTTTGCTTCACGCATTTATACCTACAGATATATTTTATACTAGCTGACCGGAGACCACAAGTTGGGGAGAATTAGAGCAATCATCTATTCTGTTTTTTTCTTATTGTTATAGGGGGCAAAGTAGCAAGCGGGTTATCTGCTATAAGTTTAAGTAACTACTGCTGGCGCTGTCATAGAGTAAATAGTTCTGCAAGTTGCAATTCAAGTGTTTTATGTGCGTTGTGCCGTTTTTATTTCTACATCATACACAACCCATATTGTTCCATTTATAATTTATGCTCATCATCAGTGACAAAGGTGTATTTAATGCCAGTGGCATTTTTTACCAGTTGACCTTAGGACAATGCAGAGCTGTGAATCATTTAATGTGTTATCCCACGTGGGATTTAAACCTGCGACATTACGCCTGGAAAGCGGGGTGGCGTCCACTTAAACCGCCTAGTGGTTGTGCAGTGCAACTGTGCCGTCTAAGATTATCCACATATTTATAGGGTCCATGTCCTAAGGAGACAATTTACGTAACGGGTTGTTTTAAACTGAGTCGATAACAAGTTTGTGTAAGACGGAACAAAATTTTGCGAGAGAAACATGATAAGTACACACAATCGGATTGACCTTTCATTTGAGTGTAAGTGTCACATCTCATTAGCATATCTCTGTGAAGAATAGTGTGAACTACAATTTTCTACATACAAATATACAATGGTAAGTGTTCCGGTTTAATTATACATACTCCTAGAACTGTATCAGGACTGACACGACTTTTTCATATTACGAAAGATATTGTTTAACATTTCAATAATTTTATCTAGAATTTTCCCTATATAACAAAAACAATACGCATTAAATAATTTCACATATTTTATTATCATTTGTCTATAAAGTTGTATTAGTTTGTATGATCAATATTTCTTTTCTTACTTTCTTTTATCTCATTTATTAATATTCTTTTTATTTTTACTCTTCGAAACATTTGTGTATTTGGTTTTTAGCACAGTAGTTTTCTTCTATCCTAAAGCTACCTGGAATTATTTGCTGCGATGAGTTCGCCATTTATATAAGTCTGTTGATTTTTTTTCTTTACAACTAAAATATTAATTCAAAAAATTGTCATTTTTTATTTGATTTCATCGTCATCAGATTATCGCAGTCCACTGCTGGTCAAAGGCCTCTTCAATAGCACGCCACTAATGCGATCTATGGCTACCCTTCAAAATGCATAATTTGATTTTATCATCATCACCTAATGGCAGTCCACGGCTGGACATAAGGCTTCTCCAATTGCACGCCTCGGCTATAAATTTGACTCATATATACTTTTTTTTTAAACAACTGTTCACTCCTTGTTATTGTCTTATAGAAATATCACAACAAGTAGATTAGGTCTTGACCTAGCGGTTAACTTTTAGATAATATCAGTATAGTTAATTTCGATGGAATGCACATTACATGAGATTTACATAAATAAATACGTATTTATATTCACATATAAATTGCATTCTTAAAATTAAACTCATTTGTACTTCACGTATAGATTGACTTGAAGGAGAGGACTGAGCAAGCAAAATACTGAAATCTGAAGTAATCTAAAGGAGGACTATAGGGAGGTTTTTCTTCAAAGAGAGTGATGCTTAGGAGGACTACAATACCATAATGGTCTGATGAACAGTAATATAATTTGCATGTGTCTTAATATAAGAACACATGTCAGACTTAGGTAATGGAAAATTATAAAAAGCTTAATATAGATAAAACAGTTCTTTCAAGAATATCTTGTAATAAATACAAAATAAATAAATATTTGGGACATCTTACACACAATATCGTCTAGTCTCAAACTAGGCCGAGCTTGTATTATGGGTACTAGACAACTAATATAAATACATAAACATACTTTTTTTGTAAATACACACATAATATAACATAGGTAACACTCAACAAAAGTATTTGTGGATTACGCAAACATTTGGTCCGACCTTTCGATCAGCAGTTGCATATGCCAACCAACGAGGCAGTGTTATATTAGTGGAGTGAAGTTTCTTATAATTTTTGTAAGTTTCAACTTAGAAGAAGTTTTTGTTTCAGAATACGGCACTTATTTTATTCTGCATCTTTACGTGTGTTTATGGCAAAGCTATGCAAAATACAGTCGTGCTGATCCCTAACACGCAGACTGCCATCGCAACTGATCCCATTACCCCAAGACCACCCGAGGATCAATTTAAGGTACGATAGTTTTTGTAATAACCCTCCTTTAGCTCTGCCGTAGTCGGGTAAAAACAGTTTAAGTATTTCAATTGTACATAGGTATATGTAGGTACATATTGCATCATTACTATGCTTGACGTGTATAGTATATACATCCATTAAAATAAATAAAATTGAAACGTCTCTTTGTAAATAAAAAAATAACAGTTTGACTCTAAATGCTGCTCGACCGATTTTAACGCAATTTTCACTGACATTTTTCTGATGTTAAAAAAGTAACTTAAACTATATTTATTTTACAAAATAAAATAGGCTTCATTGAAAACAAAGTGAAAATGTATCAAATAGAAAACAATGTCTTATTCAAAACTAATACAACATAGGGGCAGATAGTAATTAACATTTAAGAGTTTGTATAAAATATTTCAGCAAAATCCTCCAGTTATCTGTAGTTTTACAACTGTCTGTGCGTGGTCTATGTACAACCCCAAGACTCAAGAAGTGGAAAGATCATCAATTAATCCGACGTAAGTCTACTAAAACTTAATGTGTTTTTATAACTATAATTAAGAGTATGTCTTTATGGTAATAAATTAAAAGAAAAACTTTTTTTTGGAAGAAGTATTTATTGAAATGCACTAACAGAATAATTACACGAGTTCAAGCTCTATGGAGTCTATGGGGTTGCGTTCTTTCATTACGGAGCTTCTTGTTCCAGCATTAGATCAGCCCCATGTTGTTACTTAATATTCATATTTGCATGCAAAATGTTAGTTCACTCTGAAACCGGAAAGTGGATCAAATTTAACTTAGCAGGATTTCATTTCTTAAACAAAGGAACAGACAAAATTAATAAAAGGTTCTAAATAAATAGGCTGTAACTTTGGAGAGGTTTGACTGATAGAAGACCTTGTAAATCAGATGAGCTCATGTGGTCAGGTTCCGGACAGACATACACTAACCAGATCAGCATATACTGAAGTAAGACCTCTTTAGTATATTTAGATTACCGGGTTGGATTAAATATTTGTATGATTTACAAATATTTGTTTTGGAGTTTGGGTGTTTTCTATGTTTGATATGTATGTATTTACAAATAAAAGTATATATGTATTTATATCAGTTGTCTAGTACCCATAGCACAAGATCTGCATAGTTTGCGACTAGATGATGTTGTGTGTCAGATGTCCGAAATAAATATTTATTACATTCATCAAATATTAGATATGCAAGTTATCTAATGCACCGATGAAGTCTTAGGAAGACCTAAATTTGAATACCTATTTATTAATATTTATTTATTCACCCTCTTCTTTACAGATGTATATGTGGACCCGGCAAGGTCTGTAAAGTGGTTTCGGTAAGTTTGTCAGCACACATGACCACGAGCCGATGTGTGTCATCTGAATCACAGTCAACATAGACATCATAATATATTAATATCTTATCTATTGGTTTTTATTTAAAATGATTTCCTGATATTTTTAACTCAATAACATATAAAATTTTACTTTTATTTTGTTTCATTTGTGTGCATTACTTTCAATGTTATTAGAACAAGACATTGTGACATAGCTGAATTGTTTTATTTATAATAGATGTAACCCCTCGGTCAGAAATAATTGAAAAGCTAATTAAAATAAAAACAACTCCCGCATTTGGAATATACACCTGTGTAGCGGGGGAATTTACAAACATACAAGAAACGGACACAAAGAACACCCTGACTCAGTTTGACTCAGAACAATTTGTTGATCACACAAAATGTTATTCCGTGTACGATTTGAACCTAAACAGTTGGCGCAGAAGATAGTGGTGTGGCGAACGCTTAAACCACGAGGTCATCTGTGCAGCCAACATAGCAGACTACATAGATTGCACTTCGTATAATAAAATAAGGTCCTGTTTTTTTAAAAATCTACCACAAATATCTATACAAATTTGTAAAAATGAAGTGTGTAATTTTTAACGGAACTCTTACTCGCACATAGCTAATGATGGTACTACTTAGGCTACTTTTTAGGGTTCCGTAGCCAAATGGCAAAAAACAGAACCCTTATAGATTCGTCATGTCTGTCTGTCTGTCTGTCCGTCCGTGTGTCACAGCCACTTTTTTCCGAAACTATAAGAACTATACTAACTTTACGTTGAATTTTAGACTAGTTTCGCATAGCGGCTTTCTCACAGTCGCGGTTGTTGGCCCCATACAATAGTTTGGGGCCAACAACCGCGGGGTATATCTGGTCGGTACAAAAAAAAATGTTTTTCAAATAAACATTAATGATATAATTATTTTCACAGAATGAAAATTAACATTAATCTTGCAGATTTTAGAATCTAGAATCACAGAATCTGCACTTTATATTTTTTTTAAATTTATTATTGTATGTATTTTTAATATCAACAAGATAGATATTAAAAAGTTTTACTTCTTGTGTTCAAAAAATGTGTTCGAAATAAACATTCATGAAAGCCATTCTACAAAATCACTAACCGTTAATAGACAAATTCTGTAGAAGCAAGTTTCTTTCATAAAAATGTTCAACTAAAAGTAGTAAACGCTGATTCTAATTCTCACTAGTAGCCGACAGGATCGCTACAGAATTCAATAATATCGGCGAAATGGTTCGGATAGAATTCAATAAGATTGAAATTGAGAGCCGGTGAAGTAATATCGTCAAAAGCCAATTTCCCTTCATTAAGAACGCGTTCAAATTCAAATGGCAATGAAAAAACCTTCATTGCTACCCGTAGCTGCTCCACCCTGGCGATTGGCCATTCAAAACAATTTTTGTGTCCTATTAGACGGCACAAATATTAATAAGTATTCATATCAAAAATTGCTGAACAAAATGAAAATACTCGTAAACTGTTTTTTTTTGTAAAAAAATATTTCTCCATTTTCTGTTAAATAATTCAGCATACTTTTAAGAATAAAGTAATGTTTTTAAGCTACTGTATTTTGTAATTACTTTCTACAAAGGACCTCTTTGTAAACACACTACACTACAAAGCACAGAATAAAAATCATGTCAAAGAGATTTTACGAATTTTACATTGGAATAAATTTATTCCAAACAAATTGTTCTTCAAAAGGTGAATTTATTAAATTACATACTCTCTACCTACTTAATAGACAGAATTTATATAGGATAATTTAGATAGAAATAACCTGGCCTGTAGTCAACAATAATAGGAATCTTTCGGTGTAAATCGTATAAACAGAATTAGAACAACTAAAATGTCAATGAGGGGCAAAACTTTAACAAGCTTTGAACTGTAGTTGGTTGCACATTCGACTGTCACTTCGTGGGTTTCGAATTAAAACTCCTGCTCAGTGTAAATATCGTGTGACACATAATTATTTTTACCCTTTGACCTTCCCAACTTTCATGCTAGATTCCTATTGGTCTAACCGTAATGCTAACTATCCTTTTCTAAACTAATTCTTAAGTAAGCCATATCTTAGGCACATCGAATTACACGTTTAAAACACGATAATCGATTAGTTAGTTTCGAAGTTTATCATGAGCATTAACGTATCATAAGAACTATAGTCAAATGTAAAATAAATAGTATTACTACTATACTTAACTGCGACCCGGTTAACACAAACATGTAAAGTATTCAGTACAGTACATACACGTAATCGTACCTATACAGTTTTGTTCAATTGTCAATTAATTGCTTTGGTTCAGATCTTAGCTTTTACTTATTGTCAGGTCCATGATAAAAGATACCGATATTCTTTTTAGGATTCCGAAGTTCATGACTTCGAACCCTTATAGATTCGTTATGTCTGTCTGTCCGTCCGTCCGTCTGTCCGTCCGTACGTCCTCGACTTACCGTCCAAACGGTAAGTGCTAGAAAGATGAAACTGCATGAATATGTATTGTAATTACGTCGACAAAGTGCTGCAATAAAATAATATGAAAAATAAAAATATTTGGGGTACCTCCCCTACACGTAACGTGGGGATGTTTTTTTTTTCTTGCGGCTACCCCATCATGTGGAGTATCATTAGATAGGTCTTTGAAAAACAATAAAGGGTTTCTAAGACAATTTTTTGTCTAAAAACTAAACGGCTGGCTCAAAAATTCCAGGAAAATTCGTGATAGTGGTCCATATAATGAACTTTAAAGGAAAACTATAATGGATCAGATAACTTTGTTGGTTCAGGAGTTATAGAGGCTTAACTTTTACAATGCGCTTACTTAGAAAATGTCATACAAAACTAACGTAGTAATACGTAAACATAACAATTAACCATTGGATACGATTTCCAATCCACGTACCATTATGGGTGACTGAGGAACCCTTTCCTGTGCGTGGCCTGACACGCACTTGGCCGATTTTTTGGAAGTTGTTTCTTCTAGTTGTATTATTATAGGTAAGACAAAAAGTGTTTTTTAATAGATTAGACATTTACATATATAAAATTAATTAACAGCAACTTGAAACTATTCAAGACAGATAATTTGTTGAGAATTTCTCTAGACTTTTTATAGTTCCGTACTGAAAGTCCGTCTCTCAGTGCGTCCATCCGTCTGTCTTTTACCAGCCTGTATTTCATGACTCGTGATAGCCAGATAGATAATATAGTTCTGTTGCAGCCATAACAACAAATACTAATAACAGAATGAAATAAATGTACAGCAAACATTATTTTGTTAACGTTTTTTTGCTCGATAGTAATAACGGCTAATACTTTTTTTTGATTACGTGACTGAGTGACATTCTCTATCAAACGGGGTAATCGATCCGAAATATTTATATTTATAGATACGCAATTCTTTATGAGCGAGTTCGACTCTCATTTGCCCGACGTTATACATTCATTAAAAAAAGGATTAAATTAAAATCTTTGTTGACACCGTTTTTCCAATTATAGTCAATAATCATTGAGAAGAAGGTCCGAAGCCTCTCTCAATTCACGGCATTAATGAATGCTTAATATCAACCATCCTCCTTTACTCTCAAAAATACTTTAATGAAATTGTGCAAAATTAAATAAAATTTGATTTGAAGAAATGTTTGATTTGTTTCTCTTGTCCCTAAATTATCTATTTCGTGTTGAAAGCCTTCTGAGGAAACTGTAATTCAGGTAAAACCGGTTGAAATAGTAGCCATCCCCAAATATATTTGGGAATAATAAAGGCTAGGAAGACGATGCTTTCGATGATGATGATTATAATTTCGTATTATATCATCACATGTTATAATTCAATGTTACATCATATAAAATTATGGTAAGTTCATTATTATAGAGAAAAAATTACTACTGGACCCTAATAGAATATCAATTTCTTCACTTACAAAAACTAGCCAAAGTCGGTACAATAATTACGCACGAATAACGTGCTATCTTATTTACAAATATAAAATAATTCCCAGAGAGGGTACTGTTTGTCATTTTACTATATTGCCGCGGAATATTTTGCTTGTGCATATGTTGGTCACGTACGGGCCTTGGGAGCCTTCCCACTCGGTCTGGATGTTCTTCTAATATATTATGATATTTGGGGCAGACTTGGAAGAACTGAAGGTTACGAATGAGAAAGGTTTGTTTTCATATTATGCGATAATTTATTTTTCAGAACTGTCTAACATATATTTTGGCAATTTTGAATACTTTTACAATACATAAATGTAATGTAAATGTTCTAACAGATGAAACCTTGAGACATTACTGTATCATAAAGGTGCTATAAATCATGGGATCTATAATAAACTGGCTTTCCGCAACTTCGTGCGAGTGTATGTCGGTAATGGCGGTAAAAAGTACACTATGTCTCTCCTCGAGAATCAAAGTAACTCTAGGCCAAATTGCATTGATATCTTTGCAACAATTTAGCGGTGAAAGCGCTATAGACAAACAGAGTTATTTTGTATATTACTACATTAGGATGGGAATAAAAAAGAGAAATGAACAATTTTTTTACCTCGTCATCAATCATCAATTAATGTCCTCTATGTATATTAAGCTGTTTATTTTTATTATTCGTTGTAAAAATGGGAAAACTCAAGGTTTAAAACTAATCTGATATTTGTTTTTAAAAATTCAGTCTCGTTACTCTCAAAGTATAGATATAGTGGCTATAGTTCTCATTTCATAGTTATTAGTATTCCTTACTGTAATTTACTACTTCTTCGTAGTATTCTTCAATAATAGAAACAGGTACTACATTGCAAATTATTATAGTAGTCACAAAATAAGAAGCCGGTTTGACATTTGTCATCGTGGCGTAATTAATACGATTAATTCGTGTTTTTGAGTGCAATTTTTCAATATAAAGTTAAACTTGATGCTTATTTATGATACGCGTTGTGATAGTGTATGGGTAACATAGTAATTAAATAGGATTATGAATTTGATTTTTCAATTTCTTACATGCGGCATGTCAAATGACAAATGTCAAAACGGGCTTCTTATTTTGTGACGACTATAATCAGTAAAATGTATGTTTTATGTCATAACGAAATTGTCTTTAAGTTCTTAAAAGACAATAATGTATACTAAATAATTAATAAATATTTAGGGCATCTTCCACACAACGTCACCTAATTCCCAAACTAAGCAGAGCTTGTATAACTCGTGCGACCTAAGATGGCACCTGACTCAAATGTCAGTCGTTTAAAGTACTGAGTGCAAGAAAAATATAATTTATTCTAGTTTTTTAAAATTTCAACATTTATTTTGCTTCAAGTAGTTTCTCTTAACATAATACTTTGTCTTAAGCAGTACTTTACTACCTGAGTTGAGAAAATACATATGCATAACAAAAGGAAGCGAACCTCATTAATTATTTACCCAAATGCATTCTTCGTGCAGTGATTTAAATTATATTAGGTAATACCTAATATCATTTTAAATGAAATTAGGAACTGAAATATGGTTATAAATTACATATAAATACAATTTTAAATCATCATGATAAGCCTTTTAATCGTAGTCTCTAAATATCATATGTATATATATGATATTTAGAGATTAGATATGTATATGGATATTCTTTATTTTAAACTATTGCGTCTCATAGTCGTCATGCTGGTTTTTTTGTGTGACCTTTCTTAAAACAATAGAGTTATCCAGACGAATCTAATGATAAATAGATAAAAAAAATGGAGTGCTTTATATAACATTAGATAATACCTAATAAACTAAAATTATTATGGAAAGATTCGTGCAACGGTAATAGTGATGCTAACGCTACTCGCAGGATGACAGAGGGGTATCACGCGGGGGAACGGTATCATGTATTGTTTTGAGCCAGGTGCCATCTTAGCTCGCACGAGTTATATTATGGGTTCTAGGCAACTGATACAAAATACTTAAACACACTTTTTGTTGTAAATACATACATATTTTATACGGAAAACACCCAAACTCTGAAACAAATATTTGAGAAACACCCGGGAATCGAAACCGAGACCTCAAGCACAGTAGTCGCATACGCTCCCACTACCACCGAGGCACACATGCGCCACCGAGGCATTCCGAAGCAATTCGTGTCCGGTTTTCCTAAGTCTATAAATCCCAAAACACTGATCGTACGTTTATGGAACATTTGCGCTACACTAGTGCCTATAAAGTGTTCATTATAGACACAGTTGGAAACACCTAACATAATACCCGCTTAGGATTCACTGTTATTATTAAAGCGAAATCCGACACGATCCGTACACCAACAATCACACTAATTCCGTCTTAATTTCAATGGCTGTCTGTCACGTAGGCCAGTGTCGGGCGTGCGACTGAATTTACAATATAAGAGCTTTGCGAGAGTTAATTGCGGGATTGCGACTAATCTGAGTATACGGCGACGACGCGACGCTCCAGGCGTCACGATACCCACTGTACATTTAATTTCGTTAAGTCGATAAAACTCCTTTATGTATTGTACGTTATTTATCCAAATGGCTTACAAGGATTCCAACTTTTAGAAACGTACTGATTTAATGAATTTACAAATGTATCTTGAATTACAAAGTTTTGGAAAAGTTGTTGTGTATAATTACATAAATTATGGGGGTGAAAAGCTGTGTCGCATATATAAGTGTAAAATTTATTTAAGAGTTAAACTTGGAAGTCATTTTGTATTTGAAAGTACACACAATTTATGGTGTACCAACTTTTATAAAAGTTTGTTCAACTCGTTCAGTTCGTTACAACTATTCAGATATTTAATTTATGATAAGTCGTTGTAAAGTGCTGTTGCTACCCTTGAATCTGTGAATAAACAATAAATAAATAATTTATAAATCTGACACACATTGGCATCTAGTCCCTAACTAAGCATATCTTGTGCTATGGGTACTATAAAACTGATATAAAAACATATTTTTTGTAAATATGTACATACATAGTAAACAACCCAAACTTCAGAAAAAATATTTGCAAATCATACAAACATTTGGTTCCGGCAATTAGGCTGTCATTATATAATTGTATCTTTTAAGATTTGATTATCTAATTATATCTTCAGAAGAAGCAAAATTTTAGTAGGAAATCAAAACGTAGTCTCTAGATTGATCAAAAATAATTGTGCTAACAATTATGTACTGCCATTCCATATAAGTATATACATATGTTATATTTGTACCATGGTACAGCTCTGTAGTGTAATTACATACAACATCTTTATAATTATCATTCAAATATGTATTTTTGTATATATCCCTATTTCGTATTTGGAGAGGTGTAAGTACTCGGCTATTCAACAGAAGCTCATTAAGGATTATTTAAGTACTGATTCGTAATTACTTTTTCTACACCTACATGTTTGCGTTGAAAATGAAAATTCATTCCCAAGAATAAAGGAATGACATCTTTTACATGTAATGTATGAAGTACTTTATTTGCAAGTGATGACGGTTGCTTTAAAGTATTTTTAGAAGGCTACAACATACAGATCCAGGTAAGTTATTAACTTTTACTACCAATGTACTTAGAAAGAAAGTACTTCTATGAAAGATAATAATACTTAGGTATTTTAGGATAAGAACAGCTTGGTCCCTTTTGTAATAAGGATCATTATTTTCATTTTTCAATATCTTTGCATAATCTGCTCATGGTCTAAAACAGTGTAGACAATTTTGTTTAACCTAAATGTAACTTACGTTTCATTCTTTGTTCTTAAATCAGGTTAAAAGGACGATATTTCTTTGTATTCGGAGCTCTGACAAGAAATACTGCCTTATTTGGCTAGAACCTTCCTCGCAGTTCATTTAAATCCTGATGTATAGAGATATATTGTTGCTTAACTTTTGGTTGAAATATCCAGTCTATTTATTTAAAACTAATGTTACTTTAACCCTAATTTTGTTTTAATTATAATTAAAATAAGAAATATCTTTTATTTAAAACTGAAAGCAATATAAGATTAAACGAAATGGTGACAATGGTGGATACTGATATAATGCTATAATTATTTTGTAAGCTTCGTTGTTTTAGATTTCATATTCTATTAATTTACCAAGACGTTAGAAGGCTTCGATTATGGTTTTCATTTGAGTGTCACTTTGAATCAAATATGTTTCTATCTTATATTCAATTCAGTTCAGATACATTAATTAATAAAAACAAAAGAAGACTTTAAAAATAATCATTTACCGACTAGCATATATTATTACTAGAAGTTTGAAACAATATTATTTGCATACCTAAATAAATTCGCTTTTAATATTAATACACGGCCAATATTAATACACGGCTTAAAGGAATAAATCTGTACTTATTCCAAGCATTATGGGCATGTCTCATATTGGGGTTAGAATGAAACTTTACCCTGTTAATTTAGGTATAAAGTCATTAAAATTTCATTCTTATGTTAGACGGGTTTTAGTGACACTTATACACTTGTTTAATATAAAAATTTGAAGAAAGAAACGGCTTTTTTCGGTCGGTTAGTATTTAAATAGTGCTCAATTAGTATTTATATGGTTTTTGGGCCTTAGTTTATATGGGCATTGATTTAAAAAAATATATAAAAATTGTACACTAGAAATACCTACTGTAAATACCATACTATAACCATATTATAGCGTACCCAAAATATGCTTTTTGCGTTTAAATTTCAAATGATATTATAAGCGTAACTTTAGAATATTTATTATTGTAATATACCAAGATAAGCACAAAGTGTGATAAATATTTTTAATACATGACACTAATATGGTGACTCCAAGAATTATTCCTTTAATAATCCACCCTCTTGCAATGATTGCACATAAATATACCGTGGGCCATCTAATTGAATTCTTTTTAATAAAAAGAATAAATTCGGAATGTAATAAATAAGCCTTTTTTAAAATAAACAGTAGACGTTTAGTAACAAGAAGAAATGTTTAGTATTCTGCGAATATAGTAATAAATGTCTTTGTGATGAAACTTCAAGACAATAAAGTAATGTTAAATTTTAAAAGTATAAATTTCTAGCTAAATGTAAGGCTAAAATTGCAGTTATCTTGTTATAGGTACACTGGTTACACGGGGTTTTTAATAGACTTTCTAAAAATGCATTAGTTTGAAAACTACATGACAAAATAACCGTAGCTATTAGCAAGTCTGTAACAAGCTAAAACTATCATGGTATAGCACTATTGAGAAACCCAGGCCACATTCACTGTGTAAGACGCACGCAAAGCAAGAAGAAAAACTTGAAGTACGTAGCTGATCTTGAATTAATATACAGTAAATAGAATCACGTTGATAGAAGCACAAAGATATCCTTGACAAAGACAATCTTGAAGATATTGCGGAGTCAATTACAATATTTACATCTAAAAGGTATCCATAAATCTTCCTACACGTAATTACAATTATAATTAATTCAAATTTATTTATTGAATAGCTTTAGCCTAGAGAGCTGCTTTTCTGAATAGAAAATTTATCAATCAATTCAGATAACCATGTTCTTTTTAACTAAAGAAAATAACGGAGGAGGTTCTCAATTCGACATATATATACACTCGGTTCCAAAAATAACGGGTCAGTCACATAAACCCGAATATCTCCCGAACTACGTATGCCATCCTAATGAAACGAAGACTGTTCAATTGAGAATTTAATTATACAGATAAAAAATAAAATAAAACTTAGTTACACCCACAATATTAATCTTAAATTAAAAAAAAACTAAAGTAGTCATATTTTTCTTAAGATTACATTTTTTTTATGATTGTTTTTTTGCTGTTTTTTATCACTGGAGGCTTCATCACGTGGAGGCAATACAAAGTATTAAATGAAGAAAGTGAAAAGGGAGAAGCAAGTTCATTTTATTATAAACTTTCTTTAATTTTACAGTGTTTAACATTTCAAACATAAAAAGTGTATAACATGTAAAGAGCTTTGAGACCCATTAGTCTTAAAAAAGGAATATGTTACATGTGGCCTGAAACTACGGCTAACAGGGGGAATAAAATAAATCTGTTTCTCCATGAGGCGTAGATAAAAAAAATTGAAAGTCGAAAGTAGCTGAAGTTACACTGTCAGGATGTGCAGTTGCTTGATTTTTATCCTGTTTCTTTAGAGACCTTGCGACATCTTTATTTTTCATGTATTGATTAAACCCTTTTGAAACATTATTTTCCTCTGTCCATGCTTGATATAATTTGAACATAATTGAGAAGTTCAAGCCATAAGTAATTCGGATAAGTAAAGTTTATTTGAGACTTTTCTTATATAACGGGACTCCACAGGCTGAAAAGATTTTACGTGATTACAGACACCTTCGATTACAGCCGCTGTGTTAATCTTATTTTTGTTATCTTAGCTCCTTTGAACGGTTCCTAATATTTTAATCATATTTATCCAAAGCGCTCTATATAAATTGGTGACTGATGGACAAATTTGTTGTTGTGGACAATGGATGGACAAATGATTGTTTTGCAAACTTTTACACTTCTAGGGTTAGATTTGTCTTAAGCCAACGGGCCGTGTATAAGTTACACTGAAGTTGCGTTTTGAATCATTTTCAGTGGTCATTCTCTTTCAGTGGTTAAGCACAAGTCGGCCTCTCGAGTAACTTAGCCGTGATAGTTTTTGACTCTACAAACATTTGCACTTTAAAGTTTAATATTTCGTAAACGGAGCACTGAATAAAAGAATATCCTATGACTACTCTGTACATTTTTGAAATACCTCTCCAACGATATAATATAGCCTAGAGAAACAAAATCATCTCCACTTTGCGTGTAGTTATGTTTTCTTTTTATATTTTATACTAGCTTAACTCCGCGGTGTTTTCCGTGGTTATTGTCGTACTGCGGGTAACGCCGCGGGACGAAGCTAGTCCAAAAAGTAGCCTAAATTACTCCTTATATCATCAGCTACCTATCACTGAAAGTCCCATCAAAATCGTTCTCGCCGTTCCAGACATTTGTCGGAACAAACGTCTATAAGCTAAGCTGCGGATAGACAAACTGATATGGTGAAACTATAAGGGTTCTTTGTAAGGACTATTTAACCCTAACAATCTTAAAAAACACCTTACAAATAGGTAGGTACTTCATTTTCGACAAAATTAACCGAAGTAAATTGTAACATCTACGATGATAGCGAAGTAAAATGATTCAGGTGGCAGATGGTCGTTTATGCGTCGGTATTTTAAAATATGACCTCTCTTATAGATTTATTATTCTACAAACAACAAATCTAAGAATTTCACATTTACAGCTTTGAATATTTACTAAACAAAATTAATTCACACCAGCAGTTTCACGATTATCACTTAATTTTGTGAGTTTTATCAGATCTTCTGTTTTCATGATAGTAACTTATTTTCCTGTTCTACTTAATTGCTTCAACAGTTGCCGTCGTTCTTTATTGATTTTACTAATTCAAATGAAGACTACAACAAACCCTCGAAATATCACAGATATTAGACACAAAACCTCATTTAACATAAATAATAACAAAAATCTAATCAAGCCGACGTAGCGCATGTCAACTGACTGATGTCCTTTTATGTATGCACGGGGAAAGTCCCGCGGCCCCGTGTAAATGCGGCCAACGTTACTTGGTCGTATTTACTTCGTAGTGTTTGAAAGAACATACGTAGTTGACTTTTTTTACGTACGAAAATTTCTTGAAATAATGTGATATTTAAAAAAAAAAATGTCATATTGTAAAGAATTGTTTTATTAAAACGATTGTACAATAAACTGAAAATCATAATTTTGTAGATAACTTTATTTACTTTGCACCCGTCGATATTATGTATGACCACGCATAACATTTTACACAGTAGCCCGATTTTGATAATTGAAAAGGGTGTACTCCGATGTTGGTCCCATATAAAATTTGAAAAAAGAATTCCAACCTCAAGGGTAGGGAAAGAGAGGATGCCTGATTATTCACTCACTAATTTATGACCCCGCACTTATAGAGTGGTCCGATTGCGATGATTCTATCTTTATTTGAAAGGCTTATCTCGAGGTTAGTTCCATAAAAATTCAGAAATAAAAACCAACCTTAATGGCAGGAAAGTAGGAAATAAATGATAACTCACTGATTGTTATATGAACACGCATTTAGATAATTCATTTTTAGGGTTCCGTAGCCGAATGGCAAAAAACGGAACCCTTATAGATTCGTCAAGTCTGTCTGTCTGTCTGTCCGTCCGTATGTCACAGCCAATTATTTCCGAAACTATAAGAGCTATACTGTTGAAAGGACAATGCCCATTTTTCTATGGAGATCCGTACCAACTTGCGTCAAACCAAATTTGCCGTCAAGAGTTTAGTTTTTATCTAACCTTTTACCATCAAAAATATTTTGTCAATGTTTATCCGCATTTTAGAGAAATTGACTTATTTAAGTTGGAAAACGCCTGATGAAAACATTTTAGTAATTTTGAATCAGCGTGATTATTATAGATGCCGCAGGTAAATTGTAAGAGCCGTGATATTAGAGTATCACTATAATAGTAAAATTATAATTAGGTTAGCAGTGTTATTATAATTTCACTACGGTAGATTATAATCTAATGGTTTTGACAATATACCTGCGACATAGATAAAGCTAAATATCTATGTCGCAGGTATATTGGTAGATAAAGGTATATTAGGTATATTATATAGATAAACGCCGCATTGCTGAGTAGCGAATTGTATATTATAGATACTACACGAGCACGATAAGTTGGGCCCGGACTCCTTCACCCCCTTTACATTGTGAGTTGTAATTGTGACTAACACAGGCATGGGTAGATAGTATTTTAAGTTATGCCTCGGCTTACCTTGAAGAATATGATCTTAAGACGGTTAAGTTAAGTGGTTATAATTGAGTCCTTTACTTATTTAGGCTTTTAATAAGTTGCTGCATGTTTTAGTTCGATTGCTTAAATTAAACTAAATCACTTACATACTAACAAGGTAACACAAATAAATAATTTGAAATGTCTGATTAAACATTTATTTTCTTACATAGCCAGTTAAATCAATTACTTTTAGGTTCATAATCAAATATATTAATTATATATAATTAATTATAAATCATCAGTACCGTCAAGAGTTTAATCTGAAAGTATTAATTTCGTGAATATTTTTTTTGTTCTGTATGTGAATAATGTTCAGTTGAATAAATATTTTTTTTTTAAATAAATATTTTGGACATCTGACACACAACATCATCTAGTCCCAAGCTAAGCAGAGCTTGTGTTATGGGTACTAGACAACTGATATAAATACATAAACATACTTTTTTTTTTTAGTATTGAGAGAGGTATTACTAGACGTTCGGGTCCAGTACAGTTCATGTATATACAGTGATTAGCAGTACTCGCTGCTCGTCTGTATATAGAAGAGGTAATTCTAGATGGCGGCTCATCAGTTGTTCGAACTTCTTCATTTTCGGTTGGCCTATGAAGATCATGTTGCTGCTGTCTGTTGACTATTCTAGTCGCCGCCCTCCAGCAAGCAGCACATGCTCTCTCAAGTCTAGAGACCTAAAATAATTAAAATTACATTAATTTCTAGGAATATACTAGAAATAAGATAGATTAAGCATTCACTGCATTTGTGTTGTAGGAGGAACACATACAAACACACACACACACATTCTATGCAACAAAATAACTATCTTCATAATATTGTATCAATAAATTCTTTCTATATAAATACTTCACCATTATTTTATTATTATCTATTTATTTATTAATATTATTATCACAATATTAATTAATTACTTTCTATCCTAGTATTTACAATTTCATCCTATATAAAATAGTTTACATATATTGAATATTAATTGTTCATATTTCATTTGCATTAGTGAGACCACACCTTATTTGATTTGACCTTTTGCTATAACGGCTGGTGCAAGTACATCGGTGATCTTGGTATCGTACTGCCCTCAGTCTCGCGAAACATAAATTGTTGCAATTAGACTTTTCTAGTACTTTTTAGAACATTTTAACATTTTAATACAACTTTTATTTTCTGAAACCTTGTGAGTATAGACCATATACCATAGTGTCAATATTGTACTTACAAGATGAAGTGGTGTCGATTGCAAAATCACATCTCGTTGTAAAGAATCAGGCCTTATTTGGTAGGTTCTTCTTCTACGAGTGCGTAATAATGATACACCACAACTGAAACAAACACTTTGATGGCCCACTACTGGGCTGCCAATTGTTCCTTCTTGAATCAACAAGTAGCAACTGTGGCATATAAAATGATCCGGAGTAACCTAAAAAAGAAAAACTTGTTATACTGTATTTCATTATTCAATACACTGACATATGCATGTTATGTGTGTTTGTTGACAAAAGCCTTATAAACTATACATACAGTAAATAATTATAGTTCATAAATGTATGTGCAAATATATGCACTAAAACAATTTATGCACTTTAATAAGTAACTCTTTCATACTTCAAGCTCACACTAAAAATATTTGACAGTTAGTTGAACTTATTGGCTACATTTTTGGCTAGAACTGGAATTTAGGCGAAGCCTCCACAGCTATGACATATAAAAGATGTTCAAAGCCATCAAAAAGATTGTACAGAGTGGTTTTGTCATACTAGAAGCATATACTGGAATACTAATGGCTCAACTACCAAATATAATATATGATGAATGCGTTTATGAATGCTTAATGAAAAAACTTACCAAAGTAGGTGTAACCCATGATGTCAATATTTCGCGTATCCTAGCGTGAACACTTCCCACCGAATGTATCAGTGCGTTCCTTGGTACCGCCAACGCACAGTTGATACACCGCCGACTACTACTCTCTACAGTCACACTGTCACTTCGCTCCATTTTTTACTAGATAAGCACCATGAACGCCGGCAACAGTCACTGTCATGACACGGCACTTCAAAGTCACTAACTCGATAATCAACAGGAAAGAGTCACTATCTCAACACTGTCAATATTTATTATAGACGTAGTGAATTAAATAAACGATAAAACTACCAGATCAACTCTAACGCAGCAAGAATAACATCGACCAAACGTTATCACAACAAAAAAGAAATTAACACTGACAGTTCTGTAATTAAGCGTTCCGAATCGCCATGGACGTGTTTTGAGTTTCGAAAATACACAATGTTTACTTTATGAAATGGTGAGATATAAAATAAAATGATGTAAAAGAATTACATATTTTACTTCCTACTTTAAAATCTTATTTACTTATACAACGGCTAAAACTAATAAGGCGAACAAAGATTTTTATGTTCATTGTTAAACCTCGGAAATAACAGACACGGAACGTGCAATATTTCGGAAATGAACTTTTGACATATGGATATGTATTGTTTTACGGAAGTAGGTAATTGCTAATTATTTAGCACCATTAAATGAATTTTTTAAATGCCGATCTAAAAAACGGTTATAAGTCAGTACATAATACACATAAATAAAACATTAATTTTGGTGTTAATATATATAATAATATGGCGCAATATGGTACGGGGTATGGGCATTGTCCTTTGGTCAGTCGATGTATTCTGTGAACCGCATTAAGATTTTTACATAAAAATAGAAAAAAACAATACATTTTGGGGGTCCCCTTAATTGGTACTGAAACTCAAAAATTTTTTTTTCATTAAACATATACGTGTGGGGTATCTATGGATAGGTGTTTAAAAATGATGTTGAGGTTTCTAATTCCATTTTTTTCTAAACTGAATAGTTTGCGCGAGAGACACTTCCAAAGTGGAAAAATGTGTCCCCCCCCCCTTCTAACTTCTAAAATAAGAGAGTGATAAAACTAAAAAAAATATATGTTGTACATTACCATGCAAACTACCAACGGAAATTGGTTTGAACGAAATCTAGTGAGTAGTTTTTTTTTTAATACGTCATAAATCGTAACACGCAATTTACCTTTCATCCAATCAATACACTAGTCTATAAACATCGATGAAAGTTACAACGAACTACAAGAACTTTTATATGATGTTACTTGCTGATACGGAACCCTTCATGGGCGAGTCCGACTCGCACTTGTCCGCTTTTTTATTGATTGATTGTACGTACGTAGAAATGGTTTATTAACTGTTATCAATAAAACTATTTCGGTCACTTAAAGCGCTGTCCCTAAAATTTCAATTTCAATAATTCAATAAATAATGGGTACTGATGTAGACTTGAATACAAAGTATTTTATTTGGATGAGTACCGTATAATCTGACTTATTTAGTGACAACATTACTCTTGCATATTTTAACATGAAAAAGTAGTTATTGTGACACAACTGTAATAGTAACACAATTTACACATATAGTATCACGGACTTTTTTGTAGATATTGATGTCCTCTATAAAAATGTAGTACATCACTTTGTTCTATTGTCAATAGTTTTCGCAACGTACGCAAAATAGGGATTTTTTTGGCATTGTTTTAACACCTGCCACATAAGGGATAATGTAGAATTGTACTGGTGAAAGAATTTTTGGAGCCAGTAGTTTTGAAGCTTATTGATTTCAGACTGTTATATAAGTTTCTAAATATGTATTGTCATTACGAAATAACCTGAAGCCATGAAAAAGGAGTAAGTTTTATTTTTTTATTTCAATTTTTACACCTTTCATATCTTGTGTAGGCTGATAATACACAAGAAGTCATTGTCTTTAAAGATTTTTTTACTTGGCGACCTTAGGCCGAAGCAGAAATATTATAAGTTGGTGCTAAATAACAAGGTAAACGAATAAACTACATATCTAATAATATGTGCAAATACTCATATTTCTTAAGTGCAATTATTAATAGATTTAAGATTACATTAACATATGTTTCTACATGTCATGCAAATTCCTTCCCAGAAATGTTGATAGGCAGAGATAATTTTATCCAGTTTTATCTTTCATCAGTGAGTGTGAGACCTGAGGCCCAACCATTCTGTATCATTTTCCCGGCTTCCATAGGCCGAGAGAATGATCCAGAAACATCTGACCAGGCCGCCATGGTATGGGTCACTATGCTGCATTGCTTACCTTCGCAATGAAAATGGTGACACCTACTCCTGGATTAAATATAAATATTTTGATAATATTTTTTTGGGACATCTAACACAACATCATCTAGTCCCAAACTAAGCAGAGCTTGTGCTATGGGTACTAGACAAGTGATATAACTACATAAACTTACTTTTGTTTTATTTTTTGTAAATACATGCATATAATACATAGAAAACACCCAAACTCCCAACCAAACGCCCAAACCAAATATTTGCAGATCATACAAACATTTGGTCCGACCCGGAAATCGAACCCGAGACCTCTTGATCAGCAGCTGCATACGCTTACCACTAGACCAACAAGGCAGTCTGATTCCAGATTCTATTCATGCTTTCGATCAGATATTCTTTGGTAGGCTTAAATATGAAACCAAAGTGGCCAAATGCGTGGCAGGTCACGCATAGATTAGCGTTCCGAAGTCATCCATAATGGAACGTGTATTTAAAATCGTATCCCGTAATTTACATGTAGGTGAGGTACCCCAAAGTTCATGACTCGGAACCCCTATGGTTTCCTCATGTCCGTCTTCAACTTACCGTCCAAACAGTTAGTGATAGAAAAATGAAACTTTGGATGAACATGTGCTTCAATTACGTCGACAAAGTGCTGGAATAAAATCATGAAAGTTATTTTTATTTGGGGTATTTCGTCTACATGTAAAGTTTGGATTGCTTTTTTGTCTTGCGTCTACCCCATCGTGTGAGCTACCATTAGATAGGTCTTTTGAAAATACTGAGAGGTTTCTAAAATAATTTTTCGTTTTAAGTATCCGTTAGCAAGTTATTTCACTATAAATCGCATTTTTGTTCTTAAAACAGATCGTCGTCAATAACCCTCTATAATAGCTAAACGGCTGGCTCAAAAAAAAAAAAAAAAAACATGGAGTAGTCCATATATTGAACTTTACAAAAAAAACTATAGTGGCTTGGATAACTTTTTTTAGGTCAGCAGTTATAGGCCTTAAGCCTTAAGTGATCTACCTCTACATATAGTTTAAGGGAAATGCGCTGGCATCCATAATAATTAACTATTCGATCACCTTATATGTGATCGTAAGCTTGATATTTTAGCTTAAATATACAATCTATTTTGTACCTACACGTAATCTCTATAATCCCTTTCGGAAAGGGAAGCTCGCGTTTATTATGAAGTTATATTACATTTTCAGATAAACATATTGAGCGTTGTCTATCCTAATATTGTAACTACATACGAATATATATATATATATAATCTAATTATACAGATTTTCTACTCATGTTATTCTTGAAGGGTTAAACCGGAAATGTTTGTTAAAAATGTATTGAAATATATCGAAAATTACTTTTATATGTCGATTATCGCTATAAAATGCAGTCCTTCTTCAAGAATAATAATATTTCCACGCCAATCTCAATGGAATTAAAAAATGATATTACAAACCTCATATCATTTTTGAAGACCTGTTCATAGACCATGACCCCACACGTATGGTTTTGATGAAACAAATTTTTTTGTTTTTCAGTTCTAAGTATGGGGTCCCCCAAAATTTATAGTTTATTTTTCTAATTTTGTGTAAAGATATTAATGCGGCTTACAGAATACATCTACTGACCAAATTTCAACAGTATATAGCTCTTATAGTTTCGGACGGACAGACAGACATACAGACAGACAAACAGACTTAAAGAATCTATAAGGGTTCAATTTTTTGCCATTTGGCTACGGAACCCTAAAAAAAAAAGTCTCCTTTCATTTAATGTAACTAAATGTAAATTATAAATACCCTCCGAGGAGACTATGAAATGGGCCAATAACGACAGAAAGTCACCGTTGAGATTCAGACGGATATAAATAAATCATGGTCTACAATGGTTTCGCAGAACCCATTGTTTCGAAGGGATGTCATCGCTGGTGCTTCCACAATACGGCTTTTAAATCAAAATTTCAATTTTTCTTCAGGCATACTTTATTTTAATGAGTTAAGAGCTTTTTTATATTTGTATTCTATTTCCTTATTTTATTTTGCGGGAGTCGTGAATAAATTTAATCACATTGTTGTTGGTGTCAGTATCTACAAAGTGTTGGAAGAAAATGGAATTATAAGTGCTTTCTTTTGTATAAATGTTTTAAACTTTTAGCAGGTCACTTCAAAGGTAAAAAAGTGGCCAGGTGCGAGTAGGTCTCGCCGATGAAGGGTTCTGTAAAAGGAAGTAACATTAAATAAAAGTTGTTGTAGTTCGTTTTAACTTTAATCGATGTTTTAATAATAGTGTATTGATTTAATGAAAGATAAATTGTGGTTTACGATTTATGACGTATTAAATAAAATTACTTACTAGAAGCCTCTCGTTCAAGCCAATTTTCGGTGGAAGTTTACATGGTATAATGTACATTATATATTTTTTTTAGTTTTATCTCTCTCTTATTTTAGAAGTTAGAGAGGGGGGGGACCACATTTTACCACTTTGAAAGATTATATTAGAAACCTCAATACTCATTTTTAAAGACTGATACATAGACTGATACTTATGGGTTTGATGAATTTTTTTTTGAGTTTCAGTTCCCAGTATGGGGAACCCTCAAAATTAAATGTTTTTTTCTATTTTTGTGTGAAAATCTTAATGCGGTTCACAGAATACAAACACTAACCAAGTTTCAACAGTATAGTTCCTTTTTTGCCATTTGGCTATGGAACCCTAAAAAGCATTCAAACCAAGAGTCTGTGAATGGAATGAAAAATTATTTAAGGTATTAGAGCCACGCTGATTTCAGCACGAACGGGCCGGCTCGATTGAGACGGTCGTGATTAGCGGGCATGTGCAAGACCAGAGGCATTGCCTCCATACGCAATGTGCTAGGTGCCCACAACTCTAGGATTCTACTCATGCTTTTGAAAATAGGTCGAAATTATGTTAATCCGTTGGATGCTGGCAACATTGAACCCATTGTTGTGGTGAAGAGCTTTGGAGAAGGTACATGTTCTGATGTGATGAGGCTTAAGAAAATGTTTTAAATACTAAAATCCGACATTAAAACATTTGTTATGTCAAAAAAGCTGGCCTCAAAATGGTCGACAACAGAAACATGTATATTGGTGCTTGTCGGCAGTAAAGCAGCGAGGATATTTGCCCTCAAGACCATGATTTTTTTTTTCAAATGTTTACTTTATAAGTCTTAATTAAGTAAATGTTTCATAAAATAAAAATTGAACTAAACTTATTCCAAAAACGTGGAATGGATTCGCATTTTAATTTTTTTACAAACGTAGATTTTGGTTTCCATGATTAAGCTGCACGTTTATAAATATGTTTCAATTAGGTACAAACGTTTTTATAAATTTTTAAAATATCTTACCTTGCTCTTATATAAAAAAAATATGACCTTTGACTTCCATTTTTTTCTTTAATTTTAGAACTAGATTTCAAATACACATAATGTGTGCTATTCCAAAAAAAGAGAATAGACGACACAGTGATTATATTAATAGTAATTGGTATGCGTATTTTTGCGACCGTGTGAAAACAAGTTTATGTAATAGTTTCAATTGTTGCCAAGGAATTCTAAAATATAACGTTCATCGACATCATCACAGTTTCATTTCATTTTCCTTTATTTACTCTGTGAATATTTTTATATTGAATACGAATGTTTACTTTACAAAGAAAATAATAATGTGAGTAACAATATCACCATTAAAATTTATTTTATTCTAGGTTTTTTTTTTTTTTTGACTCTACTCTTCGTTATTCTTACATAGCCCTGAACTGATGTTGAAAGACATATTGATTACTTTGATTTTACCTCCCTTTCACCTTTATCCTACGCATATTTGCAATTGATAAAGCTTCAGTTGTGATCAGTGCCAGTTATAGACACCTGCAACTCATCAAAGGAGGAGGAGTCAAAGAGGCTTCTTGACTTGACACCGTCTTGACACCGGAGGCTTGATCCGGTGATTTGATGACTTGGTCATTAGTAAGGAAAGGATTGTTTGGCAATAGTTTTTTGCGAGGCCGTGATATGATTTCGGTTAAATCGACTCATACATACCAAAGCATCTTTCCCCATTATTACGATTGTCACAATTTTTAGTTCGATATTGAGCTGAATTTATCAAAATTTCTCTTCACTGCTTTCTTCAAGAAATTAATCTTCAATGTCACTGCAAAGGGGCATTTATTGTTAAACACAATCACGGCCAAAAGAAAAATATAATATTAAAAGGTTGCTGAAAAAACAAAGCTTATATTTTTATTACGTCGTAAACGAAAGCGCCATTTTGTGTTTATAAAGAACCCTTTTAACAGAATCTTTTAGCAAACAATACTCTGGAGAGGTGAAGGGTTATTCTTAATACGTAATTGAATTATTTTGCTACTTGCTTACCTTTTGCATACACATCTTCATATGAAAGTATAAGTCAAGGTGACCGGGTCTTCTCTTCGCTCATTACAGAAGAATTTATGTCAGTTTTTATGAGCTAATAGAAGACGACTAACATAATAAGAATTCGTTTTTAATATTCATTGACTGGTCGCTTGATACTTTTTATTTTAAGACAGACATTTTGTGCTTTAAGCTGCTTAATTTGTTTTTTTTTTTAAATTAAAAATATCTTAGTCTTAACGGGTTGGAATATATACTAAAACATACTTATTTGTTAAAAGTTTACAAGGGACTTGATAATAATGAATACTATAGAGCAACTGAGGACAACTACATACAACTAACAATTTATGTTCTCATTATATTGTAGAAATGAAAGAGGTCGTAAAACAACAACACAAACACACAACAGTAAAATATAATCAAAATACATTTATTTACAAACTAGCTTTCCGCCCGCGGCTTCGCCCGCGTGGAATTCGTTTATATCGCGCGACACGGTAAGGGTAGATTAAACAATCTTACATGATTTTATGTTTGATATTATGAAACTTTGACACAAACTTTCGTCCCCTATTTCAAACCCTTCTACCTTCATTTTCGCGATAAAAAGTATCCTATGTCCATTCCCAACTTCAGTTCTATCTTCATACCAAATTTCATCAAAATCGGTTCAGTATTTTAGGCGTGAAAGCGTAACAGACAGACAGACAGACAGAGTTACTTTCGCATTTATAATTATTAGTAGGGATGATTCATTGATAAATGAAAAAGTAAGAAGCTTAAGATGTATTAACAATATTTCAGGCTAGACTACCACTTAAGGTTTCTTGAGTTTAAATTTAAAAACTATTTAATATTGTGAATATTTAAATATTCAAATACGTTCTCTATTCAATTTTATTTGTTAGTAGCTTTCGCCCGCGGCTACGCGCGCGTGTTTGTCGGTTATCGCTCTGAAATGTGTTGTCCTTTCTCAGGCTCTAGATCATCTGTCTACCAAATCGGTTCATTAGTTTTACCATGAAAGCCAGACAGACATACAAACAGCCAGACGAAGTTACTTTTGCATTTATATTATTATTAACTAGGTTCCGCCCTTGGCGACGTCTGTGTCTATGTCAGTTATCGCAGTAAAAAGTAGCCTATGACCTTTCTCAGGTTTTTTTTAGACTATCTTGGTACAAAATTTTATTTAAATCGGTTCAGTACTTTTGATGTGACAGCCGGACGGACACACAGACAGAGTTTTTATAATATTATTAATAAGGAGTAAGGATAAAATGTCATCACCTACATTTTATTAACAAATCTTAAAACCATTTGGCTCATTGACAAATCAAAAGGGTAAAAGGTTAAGTCAAACAATTATGGTTTCCGGATTGACATCGGGTGTCACATTGATAATAATAACGCCATCTGCATTGATATACATACTCATAAATATGTATCAATGATTTTCTACGTCAGACTAGCCAGATCACGATCTTAGTGCGTGGTCGATCTGTAGATTTGTTGCTATATCGATTTAGTGATAACCGTTTTTGTATTAAAGACATTTGGAAAAGAGATGAGAGTTCTCAGAAACTTGTTAGTATTACAACGAAACTAAATTACTAATAAGGTATTTCTCATTTTTGATTTAGTAGTTTTCAAAGTCATCGTAATAGCAAAATCACTATCGGCGATGATTTGAGGAAAATAATTGGGAGCGGATGTATGTGGAATGCACCAAACGGAAATATTGGTGCCCTTGAAAGTAGGCTTTGTAAGTATGTTGGGAAATTGAAAACTAAACATTTTGTAGTAATTTGTAGTATATTTTATTTAAGTATTTTATCAGTCAATCTAACTAAAGCTATCTAAAGCTAGTCATCGTTGTTCGTTACATGTCAGAAATATTTATTATTTATCATTACATTCATCAGCCGATGTTTATTTAATGTATGTATTACGTTAAGAATATCAAGAATCCATCAACATTATGCAAAAGAGTACGTACGGCCTTCACTTACTTGAACTAGGTTTGTCAATCTGCGTGCAGTATGGGTATCCTTGGTTAGCACATTTGTTTAGTGCTTTTACCAAATTTACATCGAAATAGATTTTTAATTCATAATAATCTATATTTGATATTAAAATATGTAAATATTATAATACGTTTGTTGTAATATTGATTAAACGCTGAAAGTTCACCCAACAAAATGCTAATATTGTACAATGATTTCAATTATTATAGCTGCCAAAATAACTGTACTTAATCTGATGGCAAGCATGATTAGTATTCAAGAGTGGGAGCCACCATACCTGCTGTTTGATGGCGCACATAATGGTGGGCTTTTTCGCACCCCACTTAAAGGACCTAGGATCAAATCGGGAAACACATGCCCTGATAGTGAATTCCACTTTTTATACTGCTACTGCTACTGCGTCGTTTACTAGAACTAAAACGTTTCGTTAAAGAGTTGGAAACCCAGCACGTGTTGTCCTGTAGAGGAAGGGAGAAGTTGAAACCTTTTGGAAAGAGCACTTCAGTTTTGATAATAAGCTGGAACATAATAACCACCCAAATTAAGAATGTCTTACTATTTAGCATTGAACTTTGAACTCGAGGTACGATCAACTCATAAACCTTCACTATCTTGTTATCAGAGATCACTCAGTAAGAAGACTAGTAGGTATTTTTTACGTAGGACGATATTCACGAAATGTGTTGACTTAACATCAGTGCAATCTAACATGACTGCATCTTAGATCTGTTATTAAATTTTGCCGCAAGTAGTAGCAAAACATTTTTTGTTTTTGCTGAACAAATTTAAAAAATCTTGACCTTAAAACGTATTCTTTTTATGGTTATAATATTTAACCTATAACCGATAGATATTTTCATCATCATTTATATAGAGCTATGCTGTTGTTTAAGCAGCTCTTTTCAGCTCTCCTTATCAGGAGCCGTTTCCTTACCACTTTTTTCTTAATCTGGACGATATAACTGTGTCCCCGTTTTCTTCTTCCCCCTTTTCTTCTTTTTTTCGCTCTATGACGTTACTTGAAAAGTTATCATGGCGTATAAGGTGTCTACCATCTTGCCTACCACCTTCTGTATGGGTGTGAAGTTTGGACAATAACTATACAAGATAAGACAAGAGTGGAAGTCTTTAAAATGTGGTGCTGAAGAATAATAGAAGAAATCAGCTGGACGGAAAAAAATACCAACAAATAAGTCCTAGAAAGAGATATAGAGAAAATGCTGCTTAAATATACAATCTACGATTTGAAGGTCACCATATAATCAATCATCATCATTATCATCAATAGCCTTTAACACTCCATTGTTGAACATAGGCCTCTTCTTAAAAAAGAGATAGGCCTACTTTAACACGCTCACCAGACGGGTTGGTATAGGGTTTCTTTCAAGTTTTCCTTTTCATTGTCTTGCATAGTTTATCCCTTTGTCCTTTGTCCCACGGGATGAATAGAGATGGTGACATTCTGTATTCTTAATCCATCACCACACGGATATATAATTAATACTAAAGTCAAAACTGTTCTTTCTCTTAACTTTGATTTGTACGTTGTCTTGGCCGCATTACACTAAATTAAGGTGGTAGAGTCACGCTGATTGCAACACTGACTGGATTGTATTACCCTCACAGAAATAAATAATATAAATAAATATTTAGGACATATTACACACAACGCCATCTAGTCCCAAACTAAGCAGAACTTGTATAATGGATACTTGATAACTGATATAAATACATAAACATACTTTTTTTCGTAATTACATACGTATTATACATAGAAAACACCCAAACTTTTTTTTTCCTTTTTTTATTTACCGCCTACCAAGGTTACTTTACTATGCCTGATGGAAAGCGTGAGTAAAATCCATAATCCAAAGGTGGGGGTCGCCATACTCACTGCCAATGCAAGCAGTATGGCAACCCATATTATGGAGGCCTAGTGAGACGCTTTTTCACCAGCTCAAACACAGATGACTAACTTCAAACGATAGCATTCGTATTCGTATGGTGAATGCGAGACTGGAGCTCCAATAAGGCAAGGTTTCAATAGCACGGGGATCTATAAATAAGGGCTTATAAAAAAAACACTGAATAGATTTAATGATACTTGCATATTTTGAATTCTTATAAGGTAAAGACATTGGTGGCAGACAGATCGCAAAACATGGTTCCAATATTGTGTTGATGTCAACTATTTGTATAAGTACAAGCTCTTTATTCATTGCTACTAATTTAACAATAACTTATCATAAACAGTCACTGATAGAAATTGATCTTCAGAAAAGAGTTTTGGTTCATTACGAATATCATGTTCGATAGATGGATTTTATACCAATAGTATTTATATAATTAACAAGTTTCTATTAAGTTTTTTAATGGTTAATTTATATACGAAACCGCTGTCACCAGCTGGTTTGTTTTAATACCGGTTAAGTAACACGACGGCTGGGTTCGTCTGCCGTCTGTATGACAGTCAGACCGACACAAAACTAGTCTTTTTATAAATATATTTGATTCAGAAGGCTATTCCAAACCCTATACTATACTAGTATAGTTCTTATTTAATCAATATTCTAGGACGTAAAAAACGCCTTCGTGTTTTGTTTCGGCATTTCTTTCCAGAGTGAGTCTTAAGAAATGCTATCGCGTTCTAGTTGTTAAGTCCGACTTGCTAAAATAACTGTAAAATATTTCCTTATAAAATTAAATAATATTTACAATTTAGAATATCCGTGGTGAAAGAAAAAATAGTATTATACTATATCCTTAGACTGCCTAAAAAGGTTAAGGTCCCTATAAAATTAAGTAGAACATTTGTAAGTCTTGAGTCATCATAGATGCAATCATTTATTGTGGGTGTACAACACAATAGTGTTCCTATGTATCAGCTGTTTCGTATTACTGGGTCACATCTTCTCAATCACATGAAGCTATTTCTTAGATATTTAAAATTATTTTGTCCTAGATCTAAAACATCTATAGGTGTTGTATAATTTAAGTGTGTTTGAGGTGCGGACTGTTAAATTATGTTTGTCTATCTCAACATTTGGCTTGCGATTGGAATAGTAATGAAGACGAGTCTGGTTTAAATAAGCTCTGAATTGCATATACATATATGTATGTTCAAATATTGAATGTTTTATGTTGTAAGAATATGTAAATAGTAGTAATACAATGAAATTACTTATGTATTTTTGGGTTACCGTTTTGGTGGTCTTTCTTTGATGAAAGTAAATGTTGTGTAGAGAGTAAGTACTAAGCATTATTTCCTACTAACTTTCGCCTGCGGCTCAGACCACGTGTATGTCGGTTATCGCGGTAAAATGTAACCTATGTTCCTTCTCATGCAGGACAGACAGAGAGACAAACAGATTTACTTTCGCATTTATAATATTAGTAAGGGAGAAATTATTAGATTAGAGGCCTATATACACGTACGTAAAATAACCAAAGAGTAATTTTAGAGTTAACTCTACCTGTCTAATGATAAAACGTTTTCACAGTACATAGGTTTTACATACAAATTGTCGTCTAAATTCTGAGTGGCTTTTTATTTGACTAAAATAATACAAGTATTTTGTTGCCTGCCTCTTTGAATTATATATTTTAATGATTGAACAGGTTTCAGAATTGTATAATATACCCCTTTATCTCTGAATAAAATGAGATCTTAAATGAACTTTAACCTTTTATAATTTAGGAAAAAAAAGTTGATCTTTCCTGTTGGTGGAGATGTTGGTTGGTACGTGATATCATCCTGGCTTAGCTATAAAAGACACATACGATTTAGAGTTAGCATTAGATTGGTCTTGTAGGTCGTATCATCAACACAAAATGGTAAGTACTTCTAGTGAGTGCGGTCGATAAATGTGTGGATAATGTTTTAAAATCTTTCTTAATAGCTGATCAATTTTCATAAATGAATTAATTATAAAGCTGTCAAACAATTTGTTAATCAGTCTTGTTGCAAAATCATTGTTCGAACATTTAAATTTCATTGGTAACTGTGTTATTTTAAGTGACAGACAGGGATTTTAATTATAATTGTTTATAGTTAGTTGTCTAATTACGTTCTTTGTTCACTCAACAGTTTGTTTTCTCTTTCAACATTTTTAATTAAGTAAGGGACTATTTTACTGCACCAATGGCATAGTGGCTTAAGCCGTTCCCACGCCGCTCTATTTTGTGCTGAGTGTTGTGAGATCAAACCCCATATGGGGCAACAGTTTGTTTGCGCTCCACAAAATGTTGTTCCGAGTTTAAGTGTTCTTTGTATATATTTTTTGTAACATATGCTTGTTAACTCTCCCGCGACACAGAATGTAGTCCTAATAGGAGATTATGTCTTGAGAAAAATAATAATTATAATAGTGAAGAAAACAGTACAAAAAATATATATTTGTACATGATTTGAAAAGTATTTGTTAGTATATCTTTCTCTGTATAAATCAACATATCGGCGTCCACTGCATTACGAAGATCTTTACAGGAAGTGCCAACGATCTTGGACAGTTCGGAGCCAAGGCTATATTCATATTGTTTCCTTGCTTCAATTTCTATTGTTGTCAATATTTGAGACCTTTTTTTCATTAGAAATCCGCAATTGTCGCCCTTTGCATCGTAGCGTGCGTGTACGCAGCTAGCGAGCAGGAAGCCACGGTGGTGCAAAACAACTACGAGTCGTTACCCTCTGGAGACTTCCAATACAATTATGAAACCAGCAACGGTATCCTGGGATCCGCTCAGGGAAAGGTCAAAGTTTTTGGAAAGGTAAGAAAACTACAAGAATAAGACTTTTAAAAATGTTTTATAGTTTTTTAATCTGTAGTTATTACTTATTTTTCTTTTTCTTTCTATCTTTTTATAAATTTTTAAGTATCAATATTTGTTTCTCTTAACTGAATAGATTCATAAAATTTGATAAATGGTTGTTGCACAGATTGTAAAAAATTTGTTCAGTAAGCGTTATATAAAGAAAACTATAAAAACTCGTAAACTTACAATTTGTTACATTATTTTTTATTTTAACTATATGAAACATAGTTGAATATAATAGATAGTATAGATTATAATGGTATAATAGTTTGGAACAGTACCTAATTTCCCTGACTAAGGAATGTGTGATTTAGTTACATCGATTGTAGCCGTAGCCAATAGTAATATAATACAAATGGATGACAAAATGATAATAACTTTTATTGCATTAATTTAATTTTAATAATTAAACTAGACCCAAAAACTTGAACTTAGACATAATCTTTAGACAGGTTCACCTTCCTGTTCAGGAATTTGCATTTTTTACTAAAATTAAATTTAAAAACCAAACAAACCAACTTCCTCAGTTTTGTTCTAATTAATTTCCCTTTGGGTTCCGAGACAGTTTAATTTCTCTTATGACTTCTCTAAGTGTCATAACTCGGTGTGTTCTTGGGTATTTTAGTTTACAAGTTATAGTGCTAGGTGAGTGGGCAGGATTTTAGTACCAGACAGTGTTCTGTAGTTTGTGTATGTAACATGTATTTTTATTTTTCAGGATGAGGTAGCCGTTGAAGTTTCTGGATCCAACTCATACCAATCCCCTGAAGGTGAAGTTATCAGTGTAAAATACGTCGCCGATGAGAATGGATACAGGGCCGAGGTAAGATAACCTTAGTTTTCATAGTAGCATCATGGCAGGACAGTTTTATCATAATACTAATATTCATAACAGCGATGTAAGCAGCGGGTTTATACCACTGCATTATTTTTGTGTCGCTGTAAAATACTAGGGTTGAAAATGTTCACAAGTTACAGTGATCGTTTCTTGCTCTGCAGATTTTTTGGACATTTTTTTTGGACATCTGACACACAACATCATCTAGTCCCAAGCTAAGCAGAGCTTGTGTTATGGGTTAGTACCCATAACACAAGCTCTGCTTGACAACTGACTAAACAACTAGACAACTGATATAAATACATAAACATACTTTTTTTTCATACATATTATACATAGAAAACACCCAGACTCCGAAACAAATATTTGTGAATCACACAAATAATATTTGGTCCGAGCCGGGAATCGAACCCGAGACCTCTTGATCAGCAGTCGTTGATCTAGTGGTTAGACAGATTACTTGTATATTGTAACTACTAAAATCAAAATGTTAAAAAAACTGTGTTTACCAAATTTCTCTTACGGTTTTTAAAGCATACAAACGTTTTTGTACAAAGGAGACAGTATTTTATGTTTGATACAAATCGGTGGAAAAATAAAATTATAGATGAAAATACTAAGTTTTCTTTGTTCATAATCTTTACAATATATAAATGTGAAATAACTTGTGTTATATTTCTATGTACACAGAAATATAACAAACTCAAAATATTGAATATGCCAACTATGTGAAACTATGAATAATTAATCCAATTCCATAAATAATATTTGAATTAAGCTAAATTAAGTCATCTGTATTCGAAGTGTATGTGGTATGTGGACACAGACACACCATGGTACACATTTATGTATACTACTCTGTAGTAAATCCCTATAAAAATATTAAAACCAATATAATATCAGACGCCTACCAACCTCTTCAAATGATTATGTGTTCCTAATCAAGTTGTTTGCGGTTGGATTACCTTCACCAGTCTTGCCTTGTCTTCACCATTTTACTAAATCTATTTTTTTCCACAGGGTGCTCATCTCCCCACTCCCCCTACTCCAGTTGAAATCCCTGAATATATCGCGAGAGCTATCGAGTACATCGCAGCTCACCCCTACACCGAGAAGAAGCAGTAAATGATCACCGACAAAGTACAAAGTTGAAAACCAAACCACTTACAAATGATATCTTCCCAAAATGGGGAGGATGGCTTTAGGAACTATGTTTTATTGTTACTGTTTGTTAATTAGACAATAAATAATGTAAAAACGGTAATCTTTATGTTATTTCTTTTATTAGTCGCTACTTTTTTTTCCTCGTCGGTAGCTGTATCGTCTCATAGAAAATTAACCTAAAATCATTGTCGCGTGTTTCGTGGTGTGTGTGAGTATTGGAGGCCAAATAATTCAGAAGCTGTCTCAATAAGATGTCATAGTGTGGATAGTGTGGGTAACCATGCTTCTTCGTCTACATTCACAATAGATTCGGTGATTATTATTGTTGGATTTCACTCATGTTTTCCATCGGGCCGAGTAGTCATTTTAAAAGCTCATGAATAAAAAAGTCAAAACAAACTCTCAGATATTAATTATTGATGGCGGGAATCGTAAAAGGGGTATAGCAGACCTACAAATTTAAATTTATTTAAAATAACTGTGTTTGCCTGTCCGTAGTTAGCGCCGCGAACTACGGACTAAACTGGGGGCAGAGACCACTATTATGCAGTTATGCACTCTAGATTAATTGCCAGGACTCCGCCTGAGTATATAATATTGTTTTGGAAAGACACTTATTATACACTTATACGTTTACATTTATACATATACGTTTTTTTTACTAATGTACAAACGCCAAAAATTCCTCTGCATCATCGCTTACTAGAAGCGTTTCCAAAAGAAAGCTAATTCTCTGTGCTAGAAATAAGCTAGTCTATAAAGCACTTTTCAATTTCTCTATTTTTATTCTCATGAAGTGGGTAAGCGTGTTGGTGTCTTATGAGGCAGAAGTTCCTTAAAGATTCAAGATATGTTAAACAAGTAAGTAATACAACATTCCTATTAATTTCAATATTTTCTACAATTATTTTTGATACTAATTTATTCAAACAAGAATAGGATAAAAACAATGCAGACTTTGTTTTCATTTAATTCTGTAGGTAACAGAGCACTGTTTCTTAATTATAATCGTACTAATCCTACTAATATTATAAACGCGAAAGTTTTTGAGTATGAATGTGTGTATGTATGTTTGTTCCTCTTTCACGCAAAAACTACTGAACGGATTTGGATGAAACTTTACAGTAATATAGCATATATATCAGAATAACACATAGGCTACTTATTACTGCAATAATCGAGATACAACGGTGAAAACTAGGTGATTGTAAAAATACATAAATCGTAGATGTCAAAATGTATCACTCTTCATGCATAACACACTTGCATAGCAACCATAATGATATACAAAGAAACATACTAGTGAAGCTAGTAAAAGTATTTCAAAAAGACTTTGTACAAATTAAACCAGCACCAATGACGTAACATAAATTTCCCTCACGGTTTACGGTAATTAAAATAACAAGTTTTAAAAAGCGTACATTTCCCAACATGTCCTAAAAAGTTTAGATTAAAATATAGTCCAGAGTCTGTAATAAATCAGCTCTCAAAGGGAAGATATCGTACTGATATACCTGATAACAGAATTATACACTTCATTTCACATTATTTGGGTCGAAGAATGTCGGGGATTCTGAGAATTTATATTACTCTCAAGTTACTTTCAGACCTAAGTTTATACTTTCAGAGTATAAACTTTTTCAGTTACTTTAAGTCACAACTTCTTTAGTTCAACTTTGCAAGGAAATTTTAATTGTACAGAAATATAAGCATCATCTTTCTAGCCTTTAATAATAAAGGTAATAAAGCCAGTATTATTTAGGGTCAATTACTAGTTCATTCGGTTTTACCGGAATGTCAGTTTTTCCACGAAGCGATTGGCTTCGGACATTCGCAACACTGAGTGCAAACTGAACACGTAAGTTCAATTAGTAAATGTACCGACATTTGAGGGCACTCACTACACAATAACGATTATCATAGATAGGTATGACATCCAGGACCAACGCCTTAACGTCCTCCACAACTCACGTGCGTGAGACACCAGTAGCTATTTAAAAATTCTAGTGAGAAGAACCCAACAACATTTAGGCCCTACCCGGGAATCAAACTCGAAACATCTTGAGAGGTAATTACATAAGCTAACCGCTAGAACAACGAGGCAGTCTTTTTAAATAGCTATAGATAATTAACACGCACAAAATTATAAACTAATATTCTTTTAAATTCAGAGAGCTACGAAAGTTACAACAAAACCTATAAAGTAATTAAACGATCAAAAATTAATGATCTATAGTTAGGCGCATATTATATTAATTTGATATTCATCATTCGTACCGAGTACCGAGCAGACTCAAAGCAACATTCTCAAAACCAATTTCAAACTGCTTTATTGCTGCTTTGTAAATGCTTGTTCTCACAAAATAAACAGTGACTGACTGAAGTATCAACAGCATAGCACATTACGCTTCAAAGAAGATTTGGTCTACTATTCCACGTTGGCCAGACAAATTGGTACAGGGCTTGTTCCTTCTCTTTGTAGTTTGGAGGTTGTCATGAATAGGTGTAATATCACTCGGTTTTATTAAACACACATCACATGGATCAGTATATACTATTGTATACACACACACACACCGCTTTCTACAGCTCAGTGTTATGGGTTTTAATTGAACATGGTAAAATACTATGTGTGATCTATAAATTGTTGTTATGAGTCTGTGTATTCTTTATGTCCGTTACATATGTGATTGTAAAGACAAGTCCCCCGCAACACAGGATTTGTATTTTTAAGATAGGAGTTGTCCTTTAAAAGAAAGAAAAAAATATAGCTCAAGATTAATATAATTGTTGATGTACAACAGATAGTCTCTGTTGTCGTCAGCGTAAAAATAGGTCAAATGAATCGTCCTATCACTTAGCTATCGCCATCGACGGACCCTTGAGTAAGGGTCCAATGATGCACGATCCCTTTCATCGAGTAGATCTTTTAATTAAGATTGTATCTCGTGACGTGATCAAACTTTTACAAAGTAAGGATCAATTTAGATTCTAGCAGTTGTTAGTGGCATTCCATTCAGTTTTTCAAGTTGAACTTGTGCGAAGTTCGTAAGACATTTATTTATTTCTTCATTGTATACAAATCAAAAAGAACAAGAGCAGTGATTTAAAAAATAAAACACTGTATTAATTTGAAACCGTTTTTAGCTACGAAGTTGGTTAATAGCTGTAGTAAGTAATTTTTTTTATATAATATTAGGTGCCAAAGGACTCTGCCCTGCCTGATGGAAAGCATGAACAGAATCCAGGAGTGGCGGTCACCGTGCTCACTGCCACTGGGGACAGTCCAGCACACGGTGACCCACACTATGGCGGCCTGATATTTTTTTAGTCGTTTCAGTTACGTCAGTTATTACTTATGAAACATACTTATGATAATTCGAATTGCTTCGTACGTCAAAAAAAATAATTTTTGCGGAGTATTGCAATTTCCATTTAACTGTATTATTATAAATTTTTCAAAAATTAGCCCATCTCCTTCCTCAAGATTTATTTTTTAAAGTTGTCTCGTTTTCGTTGTATGTTAGTTCTCAACTTATTCGATAGGGACTTTACAAACATATATGAAACGGATACAAATAACATCCAGACTCAGAACAAAATTCTGTGTATCAAACAAGTGTTGTACAGTGTGGGATTTATAACAGGGATGTTATGGAGCTCCGTAGCCGTAACCAAAACTCTAAAATTAAAATATAATATATACGTATCTCAGGTTTCGAATAGTTTCGGATAGTTTCGTATTAGGGCGGAGTGTAAACAAAAAGACATTTTTCGATAGTTTTGTTATATCACGTGAATCTTGCAGTTCGTTTGTTATTTCTGGTCATAACATAACCTTTTACATAACTAGTTACTTTTATTCAAGAGTTGTACTTAATTTAAGAAAGTCAGTATTAAAGTAAAAGTAATTAAGTAAAAAATAAAAGTAAAGTAAAAAGTAGTTAAGTATTAAATTGATAACTATAGACAAAATGCGATCAAAGTCGAGTTTAATTGGTCATTTTTAGTTGGTCATTTTTACATCAAGTTAATGTAGATTCTGCAAAATTTAAACAGTGTGTTAAAAACTTTTCCCGGATAGGAGGTCGCACTACTTCACTGAAACTTCATTTTTAATTTAAATCAAAGCCAAGATAAAATCAATAAATAAAACCAAATTATAACATACTATTTGTGTTTATGTTTTACTTCAATTTAATATCCGTAACCGAAACTATCCGAAACTAACGGATAATCCGAAATAATTATATATCCCTAACCGTATCCGAAGTTCGAAACCGATGTAATTTTTTCCTAAACCAATATCCGTATCCAGATCCGAAATATCATATCCATAACATCCCTAATTTAAAACTGCAACACTTAGCGCAGTAGAAAACAGCGTAGTGACCACTTAAACTACTTGGCCAACTGTGCAGTCACACTTCTGTCTAGTCGGCGCGGTCACTACCTGGATGGGTGACCGTTATTGACATGATACCATTAGCGTCTCCGTGATTGACAGGAGCTACGGTCACGTTAAGCTTCTAATTTATAATTTTATTATGGATTATTTCTGCTTTTAAGGGTTTCGAAGTTTATGACTCGGAACCCTTATAGATTCATCATGTCCGTCCGTCCGTTTGTCTTCGACTTACAGTCAAACGGTAAATGCTAGAAAGATGAAACTTTGCATAAATATGTGTTGTAATTACGTCGACAAAGTGCTACAAAAAATTATGAAAAATATTTTTATTTGGGGTACCTCCCCTACACGTAATGTGGGGACGTTTTTTTTTCTCGCGGCCATCCCATAAAGGATTTCTAAGCGAATGCTTTGTTCTAGGTATCCGTTTGCGAGAAAATCCACTTCAACCCTCCCCTCTAATAGCTAAACGGCTATCTCAAAAAATCTGGAAAACTTAAAAGGAAAACTATAACGGATTAGATGACTTTGTTAGTTCAGGAGTTATAGAGGCTTAACTTGTAAAATGCGCTTACTTGAAAATCGTCATACAAAATTAAAGCACTAATACGTGAATATAACAATTATCAATTATCAATAATAAATAACCAATATTACAAAAAAAACCGACCTCCAAAAAAACTATTTTGAGTACCCAAATCGTGACAGGTTTCGATATGATATTTGAGGAGTTCCCTTGATTTCTCCAGGATCCTCTCATCAGATCCTGGTTTCCTTATCACGGGACCACATGGTAATAGCTTTCAAATAAGAAGAATTATCAAAATTGGTTAACTCAATTAATAGTTCTAAGGTAACAACATAGGTAACAAAAAATTCAGTCGAATAATTGAGAAACTTCTATTATTTAGAAATCGACTAAAAACACATCAATTCCCCGATCATAGTCATTGGTTTTTAGGGTTCCGTAGCCAAATGGCAAAAAACGAAACCCTTATAGATTCGTCAAGTCTGTCTGTCTGTCTGTCCGTCCGTATGTCACAGCCAATTATTTCCGAAACTATAAGAGCTATACTCTTGAAATTTGGTCAGTCGATGTATTCTGTGAACCGCATAAGGATTTTTACATAAAAATAGAAAAAAACAATACATTTTGGGGGTCCCCATACTTGAAACTGAAACTCTAAAATTTTTTTTTCATCAAACCCATACGTGTGGGGTGGGGTCTATGGATAGGTGTTCAAAAATGATGTTGAGGTTTCTAATATCATTTTTTTCTAAACTGAATAGTTTGCGCGAGAGACACTTCCAAAGTGGAAAAATATGTGTCCCCCCCCCCTCTAACTTCTAAAATAAGAGAGTGATAAAACTAAAAAAAATATATGTTGTACATTACCATGCAAACTACCAACGAAAATTGGTTTGAACAAGATCTAGTAAGTAGTTTTTTTTTTAATACGTCATAAATCGTAACACGCAATTTACCTTTCATCCAATCAATACACTAGTATAAAAACATCGATGAAAGTTACAACGAACTACAAGAACTTTTATATGATGTTACTTGCTGATATGGAACCCTTCATGTGCGAGTCCGACTCGCACTTGGCCGCTTTTATTTAAATTCTAATGCGCTTGAAAGATTCCTAGAAATCATCTTGGAATTTGTGGTAATAACAAATTGTTAAGCAAAGATGTAACAGCCGGTAGCTAATTAAATACCAGTCATCTGATGCATATTTTATAAAGTTGATCTATAAACTAGTTTGGAATATTTAATGCACATCTGTATAAGAAAAATCTTAAAAAAAAGTTGTTCAAGATCTCATTTCTGTCTATATTGAGCGTAATGTTATATAGTCGGATAAAAAATAAATATGAATTTTAAAGGTCAGCGTATATGACAAAGCAAGTTAAAGAAAGGTTTGGTTGTGTTTTATAATGTATAGATGTCGTTGATAAAGTAAAGACTTAATATTTGTTATGGTCCAAGAGCCCAGAGCGATCAGACATAACTTATTTTCACATGGATGAAACCTTATCTACTCAGTAGCGTCTAGTGTACTTTTAAATACCTGCGTGTTTGTGGAACTAGCCCTGTGACACCTGGGCAGATATCAGGTGAGAAAGGTAACTAAAAATAAGAGTTATCTAACTTAAATTAGTATGGCTGATCTTTATATATATTTTGTAGAATATTATTCTAAACTAGTTTCATAAAGTGTCAGACACTTTTCATGGACCAGAGCTTGTGTCAGACGCTTTAAAGCTCGACAAAAATTTAATGAACTTTACTTATTTTTACATGTCTGATTTTTTAATATGTTATTAATGTTATTAAAGTAACTATTACAAAGTTACATTTCATCAGTCAGACAAATTCGAGTGACCAAACATCCCTTAAACACAAAAATTATTCAGCCGGGAGTGCGATCATCATGCTATTTCAGAGCGAGTGAGACGTCCACAGCAACTTGGATCCCGTTTTTTAGGGTTCCATAGCCAAATGGCAAAAAACGGAACCCTTATAGATTCGTCATGTCTGTCTGTCTGTCCGTCCGTATGTCACAGCCACTTTTTTCGGAAACCATAAGAGCTATACTTTTGAAACTTGGTAAGTAGATGTAATCTGTGAACCAGATTAAGATTTTTACATAAAATAAAAAAAAACAATACATTTTGGGGGTCCCCATACTTGGAACTGAAACTCAAAAAAATTTTTTCATCGAAACCATCGAGTAAAAAAATTAAATGTAATGAAAATACTTACTAATTTCAATCTAAGATTTTCGCATTCTTGTTTCAATGACATGGGCTTCAACATTAAGTTGTTAATTATTAAATATTAAAGTGAATTCATTTATTGCATGTATTTGTGATAGGTGAATATATGAGGATCCATTTTATTTTATAAGGAAATATCTTTATTTTATTGTAAAAAAGATACCAGTTAGAAAAAGATATAAACAAAATATTACTACTACCACAAAAATATCACTATGATTAATTACAGCAAATATCTCCTAATCATCGCAATCATCGACGCAGTTATTAGAATAAATAAATAAATAAATTAAAAAAAAATGCAGTAAATTGCAGTTTACGATTTATGACGTATTAAAAAAAAACTACTTATTAGATCTCGTTCAAACCAATTTTCGTTGGTAATTTGCATGGTAATGTACAACATACATTTTTTTTAGTTTTATCACTCTCTTATTTTAGAAGTTAGAGGGGGGGGGGACACATTTTTCCACATTGGATGTGTCTCTCGCGCAAACTATTCAATTTAGAAAAAAAATGATATAAGAAACCTCAACATCATTTTTGAATACCTATCCATAGATGGTACGTATGGGTTCGATGAAAAAAATTTTTTTGAGTTTCAGTTCCAAGTATGGGGACCCCCAAAATGTATTATTTTTTTTTCTATTTTTATGTGAAAATCTTAATGCGGTTCACAGATTACATCTACTTACCAAGTTTCAAAAGTATAGCTCTTATGGTTTCCGAAAAAAGTGGCTGTGACATACGGACGGACAGACAGACAGACAGACAGACATGACGAATCTATAAGGGTTCCGTTTTTTGCCATTTGGCTATGGAACCCTAAAAAACGGGATCCAAGTTGCTGTGGACGTCTCACTCGCTCTGAAATAGCATGATAATCGCACTCCCGGCTGAATAATTTTTGTGTTTAAGTGATGTTTGGTCACTCGAATTTGTCTGACTGATGAAATGTAACTTTGTAATAGTTACTTTAATAACAATAATAACATATTAAAAAATCAGACATGTAAAAATAAGTAAAGTTCATAAATTTTTGTCGAGCTTTAAAGCGTCTGACACAAGCTCTGGTCCATGAAAAGTGTCTGACACTTTATGAAACTAGTTTAGAATAATATTCTACAAAATATATATAAAGATCAGCCATACTAATTTAAGTTAGATAACTCTTATTTTTAGTTACCTTTCTCACCTGATATCTGCCCAGGTGTCACAGATCTAGTTCCATAAACACGCAGGTGTTTAAAGTACACTAGACGCTACTGAGTAGTTAAGGTTTCATCCATGTGAAAATAAGTTATGTCTGATCGCTCTGGGCTCTTACTCTATTAAATGACTCCTTTTAATATGGCAAAGTAATTTTAGGAGTGTCAAATAATTTATTTCATTTGATTTAAATAAGACAACTCCCGCATTAGGAATATAAATTACTGTGTCGCGGGGGACTTTACAAACACACATGAAACGGACACAAAGAACACCCAGACTCAGAACAACAAATTGTGAATCACCCAAAGTGTTATCCTACGTGGGATTTGAACCCACGACACTTGGCGCAGTAGGAAGCGGTGTGGCGACCGTTTAAGCCACTAGGCCAACCGTGCAGTCTATTGCAGTCTAATTGAGAAAATTGTCCAATGAAATTTAAATTACGCATGAGCATTTTGAAACTAAATTAATTATTAGCGAATATAACTTCCCCAGAATGTGAGTTTCACTCAGTTATAACACTGTATCTAGAAGTATGGCTGGTTAATCTTAATTTGTAATTAATAATATTCTCTTTTTGTTTGTAGTAAAAAGTAAAGAAGTATAAAATTATATTTACACTTTGTAGTAAATATTCAGGAAACTTAATTCAGAAATCTCAGAAAATTTTATAATAAATAATAATAATATTGTTTGTTCTTTCGACTACTATAGAGGACTTTTATGAGGATACTTTTAACATTTATATTTTTACAATAACATAGGTATAGCTTTTAAGGTACAATATACTAATGATGAAAGTTTTTTTGGACATCTTACACACAACATCATCTAGTCCCAAAGTAAGCAGAGCTTGCTTTGGGACTAGACTTGCTACTTACTTTGCTAACATAAACATTTTTTTTTTTGTAAATACATACATATTATACATAGAAAATACCCAGACTCCGAAACAAATTTTTGTGGATCACACAAATATTTGGTCTGACCCGGGAATCGAACCCGAGACCTCTTGATCAGAAGCCGCGTACGCTAACCACTACACCAACAAGGCAGTCCAAAGTTGATAATGAGATACTACTATACAAATGAATATATTTTATTTAGGAAAACTAAATAAAAATAGGCTTTGATAGAGAAAATAATGAGTGAGAAATAGAGAGACGCACGCAATATACTTGGAACAAATACTGGAGTATGAAAGAAATATTTTAGAGCAATATACCTGTAAAGATTAAAACAAAAGGACGGGAGCTGGACAAAAGGCGTGTCTGCCCGGAAGGGTCATCACACGATTATACGAAATGGCAAGATGACATAGTAAGGGTGGCGGGACAGGAGGTGATGCAAGTCGCTCAAGACCGAGAGGAGTGAAATCTTATGAGGAGGCCTTTACCATAGAAAGGGCTCTTACTAATGGACCAAGAGCCCAGAGCCGCCAGACCTACGTCATTAGTGCAAAGCTGAAGTTTTCAGGATTATTAGTACAATGTCTTGTTAAGATGTATGTGTACCCATTAGCTTGAAAGCGGGGCCGTTTCTGAGATAGCGCGAAGTACAGATGGATAAAAATCTTACTTACCTACGTTAAAGGTACAAAGCTAGTATTTACATATTTTTTCAAGAATATTATTTAAAATTAAAATTCATTACTGCCAGACACTTTCCGTGGGCCATTACTTCTGCCAGACGTCTTGAAAGTTGTGAAAAAATTTGGTAAACTACGTTATAGTAGCAAACCTAAATTTTATACAATTATCTAAGGTACTATTTTAAGACCCTTTGTATGCGGCCGAAGGGCCTATCATCCCCCCAGACATATATTTGTAGTAATTAGGAAGCTGAGGTATATCATCTTTGGTATTATTTCAAGAATATAATTGTAAAATATTAAATGGTTTTTACACGCTTTTTGGATTGGTCATACAAAGGGTCTTAAAATAGTACCTTAGATAATATGTATAAAATTTAGGTTTGCTACTATAACGTAGTTTACCTAATTTTTTCACAACTTTCAAGACGTCTGGCAGAAGTAATGGCCCACGGAAAGTGTCTGGCAGTAATGAATTATAATTTTAAATAATATTCTTGAAAAAATATGTAAATACTAGCTTTGCACCTTTAACGTAGGTAAGTAATATTTTTATCTATCTGTACTTCGCGCTATCTTAGAAACGGCCCCGCTTTCAAGCTAATGGGTACACATACATCTTAACAAGACATTGTACTAATAATCCTGAAAATTTCAGCTTTGCACTAATGACGTAGGTCTGGCGGCTCTGGGCTCTTGCTCTACTTTTTATAATTATTTTATGATCGCCACCTGATGAAGAAATGAACCTCTCTTGATTTAGAAATCTCTTGCACAAACATAGACTACTACAAGCGAATTTTATGGAAATTATAATTATTAATATTTACAAATTTTAGTTTAATACCATATTTTATGAGCGTTGCAATATTACATGATTGTGATTGCATTTGACGACAGACAAAAATGTCTTGTTTTTGGTATTAGAAGCTTAACCTTGAATTGTATTCGAGAGCCTGATACTCGCGCAGCATAAATTAGATTAAATATCACATATTCTAATAATATCACTTTGGATGGGAGCAATGATTATGTAAGTAAGGATTTCGTAGAGATGAAACTGTCTCTAAAACATATTCAAGGATCATACCTATCGTCTAATGAAATTCTAGAAGGATCAATTTTCGAAACATTGGCCTAGTCAAATAAGGTCTAGTCGTAGTTGGTTTAAAATATGAATCAGAGCTTAAATAAATGCAGGGCAGCTAATACGTGATGAAAAGATGGAGTTTATTTGTCTTCATTTTCAGATACTGCTGATAAGTAATTATAAAGTCGGCACTAGTTAAGACGAAAAGTGAACCAAACGGTATCGAATCGGAATGGATTCGATCGGATACGACCAAAGCCTTACGATTGCATGCTTTCGGCTACGATCGCGTGTCGATGTGTAATATAAAGTTTGAAACAAGTATCAACAACGGTGACCTCCGAAGCACGGAAACGCTCATAACACATCATGCCACAAACGGTCACCTATCTAGGTCTGACTGCGCAGTCGTTGCTTGCCTTCGGTGATTGTTTCCAATCCCGTAAGGCCACTAGGCTGTGAGCACATTTTCAAATAAAGTTTAGACACTGTTTATTATCTCGTACATTTTAACATGTTCGAAAGATTGTATGATCCGTGCAGATCAAATCCGTGGAGAGACTTTTAGTGAAAATGATCTTTTAAACTCTTTTGTGGAAGGCTGTGTTGCTGCATGAAGAGAGGTAAATTAATTAAGAAGGTTTTCTTTACCCGTTTTGCTCGAGTTGGTATTTTTAAGACAGGAGTACGACGATGGTGTGTTCCACACGAGGTTTGTGATTTAGGAGGTAGTGGCAGCGTAGTTGAGCATCGTCAACGCATTCAGTAGTCTATTATTTCTGGGTTTCAGGTTTAACACGGGGTTTCTGAATACCTATCTTAAGAGGACGATACCATCATGTACAAGTACCGAGAAGAGTATTTGATTCGCGGTCAAATTTCATCTGGTTTTCCACAGAGATTCCTTCTTGGAACCCTCCTGTGGAACATATGGTATAATTTGGCTTTGTCCTAGACTTAAAAATACCAATGAATCTTTGCATACAAAGTGGGAGGAGCTACTAGGTAAGTATCCCTAGTGGTCGGACGCTGGTAATACCAGCTCGGTACCGGTAAAATACTTCATTTCGAATGCGCTATGTCTACACTTAGGCGACTTGATCTGCGCAGAAATCCCCCCGGATACCACTAGTTGCTTCCTATGTCGGACTTGACTGACTAAAACCGCACACCGTCTCGAGTACGGATACTATATAGCCGAGGAACCAGGTCTACCCTCGAATTGAAGTCCCTTGAACCTCGACGTATCTCGGGCCACCCTTGGCTTGCAAACGGCCGTTTTCCAATTGGGAACCACCATTTTTCTCACAAAAAGAGACAGCCAAGTTCCACGCACTCTCGCTCCTTATATTTCAGGAATCATGATACGGAGTGAGAGAACCCCCACCCCGTTGGCCGCAAATAGGTTACAGCTCGGCTGCTCTAATGCCGGATATTGTGCGGTCACGCCGGTTGTCTGGCCACCGCAGTGGTGGTACTCGGACGTTGCCTCTTTACGCATTATACACAGGAATCTCCGAAACATCACCTGTATCAGCTTGTATGAAAGGCTACTGTGATGCATCTCGAGACAATCCTCCATATCAAGTCCTACCGCCGCAATAACGGGGTGCCCAGTGCTCGGGTGCCCAAGTCGTACTCTCCATTCCTCCACGAGGACCTGGTGGAGTTGGGATTTCTAATCTTTGATTTCTCGAATTTCAAGAGTCTTACCTAACTCTTGCGCCTCCTTGCACTACTGACAGAGAACCGCAAGGGCTCTCACTTCCACAACTTGAGTAACCTAAAAATTACCTTCGGATTTCGTTGGTGAGTGTACCGTCCATGTGACCGGAGGCACTAGGGTGCCATAGTGTGGGTCACTATACTGCAATATTTTTATTAACAATAACGATGGTGACCCCTACTTCTGGATTCTACTCATGCTTTTCATCAGGTAGAGTAGAGTCACTTTACTAGGCCAAGACATGAAAAGAAAACTTGTTTGAAACCAGTGTATAGCCAGTAAATAAGCCAGGTGTGTAGTTGTATCATGGAGTGTTTAGGTAACAGGTGATCATGAACTTATGGGTGGTGTTTCTGTGAGGGTTCGTTAGTCTTATAAGTCGGCTATATAAGAATATTATCACGAACGCTTCTCTTTCCCCAAAACATGGGTCATAGATGGTGTATGACGAATTCAAAAAGTCAAAATAAATGCTTATGTTAAACATAGTACTTTTTTTTTTATATTAAGCCACCCAAAGTGACTCTACCCTGCCTGATGGAAAGCATGAGCAGAATCCAAGATTGTAGGCCACCACACTTGCTGCGAATGCAGACAATAATGTATGGCGGCCCACACTATGGCGGCTTAGTGAGATGCTTTTTCACGCCCCGCTTACCTTTAAGCGGGGCGTGAAAAAGCATCTTACTAACAGCTCACGTGTTTCCTTCCCACTATGATCCCGGGTTCTTACCCGGGATTATAGTGGGAAGGAAACACGTGAGCTGTTAGTGAGTTCCAGTCTTTGACTGCTCGGCATAGGAAAGAAGAGCCGAACCGTTTTGTTCTGGTGCGTATTTCTTCCACTCTTAAGCGGTGACTTCTGAGTCCAGCACGTGTTGTCCTGTAAAGGAAGGGAGAAGGAGGGATCAGTTGGAAAAGATTAATTGAGTAATTATCTGATTTCTAAAATTGAAGGAAAAAACATTGTGTATTTTAATTAAATAAAACCGATGATTATAACATAAATTAGACTACGGCAGTGAGTTCATTATTTTTTCTTTGTTAAATTTTACAAACTTTATGGACGATTTTCTAAATTACCCAATAGAATTTTAATCTAAAAAGAATCCTTATTTCTAAAGAGCCCGAGAGTTTTGTATACATGTATTACGCAATAATGTTTTTAATTTCGTCACATTTAGAGATTAATCCAGTCTTCAATATAGCTACTGCGACAGTAACAATATAATTAGCATTGTTTACTTCTTTTAGCTTGTTTTAATCAGATTTTTTTCAGTTTCATATCTATGTGCATAATAATTGACTATGATGATGTGGCAAAGGACTATATAAATATATTTTCACAAATGTACACTTTCTATTTTTGACTATCGTCTTCATATTGGTTGGCTTTATCTATTTAATGCCATTAAAAATAAAATCAGCACCTTATTCAGACTGTGTTTACACTATCATTCGAAAAAGGTCGTTGAGTTTAAGACAATCATGTTTCCCAAATTTTTCAACTTCTCTCATAGTTTTTTAAGAAAGTAAAGATATTTGCACTAAAACTTTATTAAAAACTATAATAGAAGTAAAACAACCAGTCACTTAATTAATTATAGCAGATGTCTAACTTTAAATAATCTGAATCACAGTTTATAATCTTTGACTCAAAATGTACTCAAAAAGAAAAAAACTGCTACATTTAAATTCAGGTCAGATGCTATATAAACGCGTTGATACATAATTTCAGTCACATTGGTACAAAAGTTGACATCTACTAGCAAAATGGTGAGATACATTTTTTGTACATCCTGTTTTATTAAAATAATATTTATTTATCAATTTACTAATCACCAATTGAATTACAATTTAATATTTGCCATTTCACGTTAATTTTTGTTCCTATGAGAGGCTAGTTTTTGCCCGCGGCTTCGTCCAAGTTTATATCCATTTTCGTGGTTAAAAGTAGCCTATGTACTTCCTCAATAATCAAAGTATCTTTATTCCAAATTTAATTGAAATCAGTGTAGCTATTTATCTATGGAAGCTTAGCTGTCTTTTGAATTTACAATAATAATATAGATCATTTATTTGATAATCTAAATGTTTGTATGATCTCCTGTTATATTATATTATATATTTGTTTCTCAGTTTGGGTGTTTTCCATGTATTCCATTTTCTTTATTAAAATTATTGTGAAGTGAATTTATGATAAGAAAAAACTTTTTCGTTTCAGAAATCCTTCGTTATTTTAGCCGTAGCTCTGGCTTGTGTAGCCGCAGATGTCGCACATTTAAAGGATAACTATGTTCCCATCGTCAAGTCTAACTACGATATTACTCCTGAAGGTTCATTCCAATACTCCTACGAAACCGGTGATGGTACTCTTGCTCAAGCTCAAGGAGGATTGAAGGACCCTAATTCTGTAAGTAAACCCAGTTCATTTAAAACAATAGACTAGTTAGACCCAGTCAGTCATAACGTCAGTTAATTTTCATGTCTTAGTGAAGAACAGAAACGCAAAGAGGGCACACCGTGTGGTTTTTAGTCGGTTCGAGTCCGACACACTGCCGCGCGGAATGGTGACGGTCTGAAAGACCCCGGCGTTGTGACGGTCTGTGGGGATTTCCACACGTTAAAAAAAAGGTAACTGATAGTAAAAGAAATAACCGAACTCTTTGCTACACTTGGCATATAAGATGAATGACATGACTCCACCTTAAGTTTAAGAAGGACAAGAAGATGACGATGTTGTTTATGATTATTAAGAACTTCTCTCATACTTATACTTCTCTAGGCTCAACTCAAACTCAGACAAAAAGCCTAATCGTCTGAGTTTAATACTTCGTATAATTGCATTGCCATGGACGGTACGGTACGGCAACTAACATTGTGACACGAGAATTTTATTAATATATATGTTGTCACTCTTTACAGGAAACCCCGGCTCAGGTTATCCAAGGCGCATTCAAATATATATCTCCAGACGGAACTCCCATCGAGGTTACTTACACTGCTGATGAGGAAGGCTTTAAGCCCCAGGTAAGCATCCAATATTTTCGATCTTACGATACAAAATTTATTCTGTTAAGAAATTTCGTTCTTAAATTTAACAATTCTTGTAGTTATAAATCATAAATGGTAAATACTGCATACTGCAGCAATCTGATTTGAATTTTTAGAAAATAATTACACGGTACGGTAATGTTACCATTTTTGAAAACATTACAAAACAAAAAGTTTTGCTCTGAATTTTCTTCTTTATTGTTGAACAATACAATACTGCAACTTATCATTTTTGAAATCGAAACTTTCAGAAGAAGATATTTCTAAAAAAAATTTTTCATTTACAGGGAAGCCATCTTCCCGTGGCACCACCGACCCCTGAGGGTATTCTACGCAGTCTTGCCTACATCGCTGCTCACCCTCCTCCAGTTCAAAAGCCTTAATTCAGTAAATAAAAACTCTAAAGAGACCACCTATAAAATGTAAAACTCGCATAAAGTCAATAAAGTAGTGTTGAAAATTTAACTGTTATCTTGATCCCGTTCTTATCCTCGATTACTTATTGTGAAACTTTTGGTAGAGCTTTATGTTATCAGCAACATTCTAAAAGCAGTTAATAAGTTAGTCCAGTCTATTAGTACTTATATACTTTTTTTTTTAAATACATACAAATTAAACATAGAATTCCACATTTTATTCTCTATAAACTAAAGCCGGTTCCAAAAATAACGGGTCAGTCACATAAACCCGAATATCTCCCGAACTACGTATGCCATCCTAATGAAACGAAGACTGTTCAATTGAGAATTTAATTATACAGATAAAAAATAAAATAAAACTTAGTTACACCCACAATATTAATATTAAATTAAAAAAAAACTAAAGTAGTCATATTTTTCTTAAGATTACATTTTTTTTATGATTGTTTTTTTGCTGTTTTTCATCACTTTCTTCATTTAATACTTTGTATTGCCTCCACGAGCTCTTCTGACAGCTTCCAGGCGATTAGGCATGCTGTACACCAAATTTCGGAGCCGGTGCTGAGGAATACCTTCCCATTCCTCCACCAGTGCTTGTATGAGCTCGGGAAGCGTGATTGGTGGGGGGTTTCGACCTTTCACGCATCTCTGAAGCTCGTCCCAGGCGTGCTCGATGGGGTTTAAGTCCGGGCTTCGCGCTGGCCACTGCATGAGTTCGATACCGACCTCTTCAAGGTAGTCATGTACAATTCTGGCGGTATGGGGACGCGCATTATCATGCATAAATATGCCATGCCGGTCCATCCTGGCCATGAAAGGACCTACATGTTCATTGAGGATCTCTTCCACGTACCTCTCTGCATTTAGAGTTCCATTTTGAATGAGCACCAGCTCGGTGCGGGCCTCAGCAGAAATCCCAGCCCAAACTTGTACGGAGCCTCCACCGTACGCCACTTTTTCCTCCACACACGCTTGATGGAAGCGCTCCCCTGGTCTTCTGTACACCAACTGCCTACCATCATGCTTATAAAGCATGAATTTAGACTCGTCCGTGAACATTACCCTAGACCAATCGTCTAGTGTCCAGTTTAGGTGTTCGCGCACGTATCTCTGTCTTGCAATTCGATGTCCCCGTTCCAGTTTGGGGCCATTTGCGGGCCTCAATGGTTTCAAATTTGCTTCAGCAAGACGTCTTCTTACTGTTTGAGCGCTTAAATTGCCACCTCCAAAGCGAATAAAGTGAGTTTTTAGACCAACAGCAGTTTGAAAACGATTTCGGAGCATTGTAGCCACCAGTTGTCTGTCTTCCCTGGCCGTTGTGCATCTTGGTCTGCCATTTCCTGGTCTTCTAAGGTGTGATCCGGTCTCTTGGTACCGCTGGACTACCCGCTGAACAGTCGACAAAGATACACCAATGTTTCTGGCTGTTTCACGCTGGCTCCGCCCAAGTTCCAAAAAAGTTAGGATTCTGGTACATTCCTCTAGCGTGACTGCCATGCTTCACCTCACAGAATAATAATTATGCACGTGGAAGACGTTCACGATAATTATTTTGTGACAGAATAGAAATGGAAAGCATCCATAATGACATGAAACAAAAATTTTGTTTTTAAAAATAGTCATTTTTTTAAATTTTGTTTTTCTAATGAAGTTTTTTTCATCAACCAGTTTAAATAATATGCTATTAGAAGCGCAACTAAAAAGTCTTTATTCTGTTTTTTATTTCATTGATCTAGCTTTTACAGTTCTGGAGGTATTTCAATTTTTGTGACTGACCCGTAATTTTTGGAACCGAGTGTATATATAAAAGTATAAAAAATATATGATTACGTAGAAGTTATAAAACTTCCGTTAGTACACAGTCCAAGATTTATTATCATTAATCATTTAAGATATTTTAATGTTGAGATACATGTACAAAAGCCATGTCTACAGCAAAATACACACACTTCCGTATTCAACTTTATAAAAGAAGCCTACTAACAACCTCTTGTACGAATCATACGGATCGTGACATAAATCGCTAACACAATAGCCCTACAGCATTGCCGATATGCATAAGGCTTGCCTTATTGAAAGTTTTATTTTAATACACCTAAAATGTGTATTATGTGAGTTTACTAGGTAGTTATACATTACTAGCTGATGCCCGCGGCTCCGCGTCTAGGTACCAAAAATAGATGTTGGCCGATTCTCAGACCTTTTGATTATGCATACAAAATTTCGTCCAAATCGGTCCAGCCGTTTCGGAGGAGTATGGGAACGAACATTGTGACACGAGAATTTTATATTTAAGATTAAACTAAATATTTTATTTAAAAAATGTACATCATAAAGTTTATCTTTCTCTGGGTAGTTTTGACACATTTCAGGGAACGAAAAATCATCGAATTTATACTACCGTTGTGTCACTTTATAGATCAAATCGCGAAAGTCACTAACATCACTTGTCAAATAAGCAATTACATGATTTATTTGCAAATGTAGGTGATATGTTGTGGCTTCGCGTTGCTACAAAAGAGCGTGGTTGAGCCGTTTCGCATTCAAAATATTCATGACATGCATACGACATACACGCATACTGGGCGACAATAGCAGTGGCGGGGCAGTGTGTAGTTTGTAGTTTGTTGAAGTGCCACAAGTTTCATCAAGTGTTTCAGATCAGTTTTTATTCATTGTCTGCTATGCTGTGGTGTGTGGTGTCACTTCGATGTAATAACCTTTGTTTCGCAATATGAAACTCCATACAGGATGTTACAGGACATAGGACATAAAATATAGGATGTTAACAAAAAAATCAGATCAAATTTTAAATGTTGTGTTTATTCGAAACAAGTAATTAAAGTTTAATGTCAATTAAAAAATACTGTGAATAGTTTTGAAAGATATATTTCATACGGATAAGGCTTATGCTTGCAATAGATAAGTCATTATCAGGCTTAGGACTATTTTAATACTTTTAGAAACTGCATTAATAATCTTAAAACAATTGAAACTACTAAGTACAAATTAATTACGTTTTAACGTTCTCAGAAAAAAAACTTATAGTAATTGTCTATCATAATTAATACTACTATTATTAAATCAATGAAATTATAATTTGTTTCTATTTGAAAACCTCAGAAATATAACCTAGAAAAGTAAAGAAGTAAATAAAACTGTTGCTCCTTTTTGGTTTGCACACAAATTTTCATTTCACCAATCAATCAATCAATCGTCATCACTGTCATCAGCAACCCATAACGTCCCACAGCTGGGCTCGGGTTTGTTCTTGTGAGAGGGTTAAGGCCGTAATGTCCCCACGCTGGCTGAGTGCGGGTTGGGGACTGGCAAGACTCGTTGTGGCTACGTAATCTTTAATTCTATTACTTTAAAAGAAGTAAAATAAATTGTAATAGTAATTTCCTTTTTTTAAGACAACTTCCGCATTAGGAATATACATCCTATATTGCGGAGGACTTTACAAACATACAAGTAACGATCACAAAGAACACTCCAGACTTTGGACAACAATTTCTGGTTCACATAAAGTATTGACACACGTGGAATCTGAACCCATGCCACTTGGCAACTGCGTAAACGACTAGGCCAGCGGTGCAGTAATATTTTTTAAAGATAATTCAAATACTAGAATTCATTTCAACTACATTTAAAAATACTTGAGTGGATTACATTGCTGTTTACTTACTTCTCAAGCTTGCAACCTAACATTGTAACCAATCATTGTGAAATGTTGAATGTAACAATATGATCATGTATTTGAAAAAAGATATTTTACACAATATAATAAGATCTCCATGTATATTTTATGACTAAATGAAGTCCTCATAGCTGAGTGGCCTTAAGTGATTGGAAACAATCGCCGAGGGTAAGCAATGACGGCGTGGTCAGTCGTAGATGGGTGACCGTTTGTGGCATGATATGTTATGAGCGTTTCCGTGATACGAAGGTCAGTTAATCAGTCGGTCTTGGTTGTTATCCAAAGATAACAGTCGTGAAGCTTAATTGGAAGCCTTTGGGCGGCTTAAAAACATTTAAAGCAAGATTTACGTAGCCACAACGTTGTCTTGCTGGTCCCCAACCCGCACTCGGCCAGCGTGAGGACGTATGGCTTTAAATCTCTCCTGAGTCCTGAGCCCAGCAGTGGGACGTTTATGGGTTGTTGATTGAGTAATTGATTGACTGAGTCGCGCGGTGTTCCCCGTTTCTTCTAAGTTTCATTTTAAAAGTTTCATTTAAATACAGACAGTAGTTTTTGCGTAAAAAATCAACAAACATACACACTCAAAAACTTTCGAGTTTATAATACTAGTAGGATATTAGATCTTCTGATACGTATAAATTACGATATATGATCTTCTTTATTTTGTTTTTTTATTTATTAACACTTCCTACATATTATTTGCATGAGACAGACTTAATGCCATATGGCATTCTCTACCAGCCAACCTTTGGATGGTACGTTAAGGACGTGGCAGGAGTCTTCCTAAAAAGAGGGGTCAAGGCTATATTCATAAAAGAATATAATATAGATATATACAATACACAATATATATAATATATTAAACAATTGACTACCTTGTTGGCCTAGTGGTTAGCGTATGCGGCAGCTGATCAAGAGGTCTCGGGTTCGATTCCCGGGTCGAACTTAATGTTTGTGTGATCCGCAAATATTTGTTTCGGAGTTATGGTGTTTTCTATGTGTAATATGTATGTATTTACAAAAAAAAAACAGTATGTTTATGTATTTATATCAGTTGTCTAGTACCAATAATACAAGCTCTGCTTAGTTTGGGACTAGATGGCGTTGTGTGTAAGATGTCTGAAATATTTATAATTAAATAAATATATATATATATATATATATATATATTTATTTAATTATTATTTAATTATATATATATATATATATATATATATATATATTTCTTCTTCTTCTTGCTAGATTCTTTCCCCTTTGGTGACCTACCTTCACCACATGATCTTATTTCACGAAATTCTGTCAAGAGTCGTCGGTCAGGTAAATTCTACTTCTTCAGGAGTTTGGTCATACTGGTTCACCATGTCAACGGAGGTCATCCCCGACTGCTTATGGCTTCGTGTAAGTTCTGAGCAGCCCGCACAACACGCTATTGTGAAAGTCTTAAAACAGTTAAGTAATGAATTCTGGATGAGGCAATTAAAACTCTCATCATGAAAAAGAAGAGTTATTGTATGTTGTGTATGCAAGGTACTTGGCAAAAAATATGTCTAGCGTGTAGAAGTTTCTAAAGGGTTTTATGTTATATTTGGAATCGACAAATTTATTTTGCCTTCAAAAAAAAAGGGGTAAAACAGAGACAGTACAGTACAGAGAGGTAAAACAGTATTATTATTTCTGTGATAACAGCGAACCTTCGCTACTCGTAGAGTCATTTAAAGAACATGAAGAAATGTACAATAAATTAGTTATTTAAAAATTAAGTGATTTTAGTAAGAAGTTACACAAATGCAGAACAAGTTCCGTATTCCGTAAGTATCAATTTTTAGGGATCCGAAGTTTATAAATCGGAACCCTTATAGATTCCGTCCGTCCGTCTGTCCGTCCTCGACTTACAGTCAAAACGGTAAGTGCTAAAAAAATGAAACTTTGCATGAATATGTGTTGTAATTACGTCGACAAAGTGCTACAATAAAATAATAAAAAATATTTTTATTTGGGGTACTTCCCCTACACGTAAAGTGGGGATGATAATTTTTTTTCTTGGCTACCCCCGTGTGTGGCGTATCATTAGATAGGTATTTGAAAAACAATAAAGGATTGCTCAGACGATTTTTTGATTTAGGTATTCGTTTGCGAGGCATTCCACTTTAAAGGGCACTTTTTTGTAAAAACAGGGCGTCCCTCCGCTCTAAAAAGTTAAACGGCTGGCTCCTTATAATAAACTTTAAAGGAAAACTTAACGGATTATATGAATTTGTTAGTTCAGGAGTTATAGAGGCTTAACTTGTAAAATGCGCTCACTTGGAAAACGTCATACAAAATTAACGCATAAATACGTAAACGTTATCTATTGGATACGATTTTAAATCCTCGTACCAATATTATAGGTGACTGAGGAACCCTTTCCTGTGCGTGGCCTGATACTCACTTGGCCGATTTTTAGTTTATTTCTTACATTAATCACCAATTAAAACTAAAATTATTAAAATATTTTAGAATGCCTACAATGAGGCAATTATTTATCTGTAGTAGCTGTATAATATTGGAAGCAAAAAGTGATTAACGCACTTACAAGTAATTTGAAGTTCAATGTCTTAACCTTGTTAAGTGAAGGGACTCCACTACCAATAGTGATGAATCTCGAATGACACTCGCCTTTGTCTAGACTGAGTGACCGTTGCATAATCTACGTGTCAAGGTTCATTACGCATAAATGGTTTAATAAAATATTTTACACATAATCAATATATTAACAAAGGAATTATCAGTTTTGCATAATGTTTAAAATTTTATTTAAATTAATTCAATACAGTTTTAATATAAATTAAATTTCAACAATATTCGAAGACCGAGCATGAGCATTTTGTAATTTTTAATAGGCACATTCTAAATTCGATACTGCTAAGTGTGTGAAATTTGGTGAGGAAGTATGCTAAGAAGATTTTTACTCAAAATTCAGACATTCATTCTAAGTCATAACAAATAAAGTCGGTCAAGAGCGTTTTAGGCCACGCATAGAATAGGGTTCCGTAGTCATATACAATGCCAAGTGATGTCCTATAGATAATTGTTATGATTACTTATTATTTTGTTATTTTCGTACAAAGTTTTCCAAGTAAGCGTATTTCACAAATCTTTCTAGCACAAACCGTTTTGACGGTAAGTCGAGAACGGACGGAAGTACGAACATGATGAATCTATAAGGGTCATGAACTACGGAACCCCAATAACCATTTCATTATAATTAAAAACATTTTATTCATAGACTTGGATCTATTATAGTCATTTAATGTTTCGCCATTTATCTTATTTTAATATTTAGTGTCAATCATACATACCGAGACATAGTTTATAATCCTCAACACTGTATTTCAAAAAGCCCGAAGTCAACTCTTTTTAGTATGTACTTATCTTCTTTTTATCATCAAAAAAGGAAAAAGATATATTTGTATAACAGAAATACCGAGAAACCAAGAGTAAGTGATTTTGCAAATTTAGAGTTGGAAAAGTGGCTAGGACTATAAGGACTACGTTATTTCCTAATGCGGGATAGGGTAGGGAGACTCATGTTACAGTTTAAGGACTGTAAAAAGCATGACAGTTTTTTGGGACAGCCCTAAAATGGGGACAAATAAGAATACAATAGACACTTCACCTAGTCTAATACCTCACGATCCTTTTCTAGAGTGTCGATCATGTCGCTCTCGAATCGGTCTGTACACTAATGCTAGTAATGCTAAACATTGCCACAGAGATGCTGTTTAAATCATTTGAAAAGATGTTAAGGCCTATTATAATCTTTATTATTCTAAAAGTTTCAGAAATTCGTCATCATTTCAGCTCTCTCTCCAAGGCTCTCCACCATAGCAGGTCATGTATTGCCAGCATTCGATGTTTTCCGTCAACCTATCAGATATTAAATGTTTTGTAATATTATTTTAGATTTTTCAAAGCACTAGTGATCAAATAGCAGGCTAGAAGAAATCTAACACCGTCAGTATAAATTACAATATTAAAGTTGTTAGAATTATTTTGCCATTTGAATTAGTTACATTATAGGTCAACACATTTTAATTAAGGTTTTAAGACTTATATGCTGATGTATTTTAATTCCAAGGTAACCTTGCAGAGCTCTTATAGACATTTAAAGAAACAGCTCAGCTGACTAGGCTTGAACGTGTGGTGATGAATCAAGAAATGAGGAATACACAGTGTTACTAATATTGTTCATCCTATTAATTTGGTGTTTACTTATACATATTTGGTTGAATATAAAATTCACAATATACTAACTGAGAAACAAATAATTATAATTAAAGCTTACAAGAGTGTACAGGGACATAATTAGTGATTACCAACTTAAAGTACACAGTACTGAAACAAAATTATATGCTTAAGTATTTGATTATTTTAAATTATAAAAAAACTATTTACATATTTAAGCCTGCCGAAGTGACTACTCTACCTGATGGAAAGCACAAGTAGAATCCACGAGGTCACCATCCTCATTGTGGATACAAACAACGCAGATTGGTGATCCGCGCCATGGCGGTCTAGTGAAATATGCTTTTGCTTCAATGGGATACCAGTAGCCTTTAGACGTCTTACACTACGTTCATAGAGACGCGGTCTCTACTCAAGAATCTGTTTAACCCAACGGTTATATCACGCGCGGTTCTGCACCACACGCCTCCCTGCTACTTCAGTTTGTTAATTTTGAGGGCTATGTCTATTACTTTGGTTGTTTGCTGGACCACATAAAGACCTAAAGACATAAGTAAATTAATACACTTGTCACTAAAACTGAAAATCTATGCGAATCATTTTCGAGTTGTATAAACTATGTACTTGTGACACTCGCAAATTTATGCACTCACCTTCCTCTGCATATAAAACAAGACTCTTAACATTTATGAGTATGTCATTATTTTACGTAGAGTATCTTAGACGTATTACTGGCACCCGACAATTGCAAGATATCGAAAGCATGAACATACGTATATAAGTATCCAATTTATTTATCGGATAATAAAATAAATAAATTTGGTGCAATGAACGATAAACTTTTATTGTGACAAGAATGAAACATATTTAAAGAATTCTTCCAAATAAATTGGTAATAGCTAATAATAGTTTCGATACAAATGCCTATATTATAATATAAAACAATTTCACCATAGCAAAATCTTTAAATTTCGAAAAGCGCATTATTCATAAAGATAAATATCACGTTCACGTTTGATTAAACTTTGCACTTTGATGATTTACGAAAGTGCAGACCTGCCTTTTCGTAAAGAGTATTCAAATATTTCTTTCATGAATTTAGTTATTGTTTTAATTTAACATGTTTTTGACGCTGAGGCTATATTATGATAAAGACTGGCCTATGTGCCATCTCCTGTAACTTATTTGTATGCCGTTGAATACGGCCAAACATGACTGAAACTATTGTAATTTATTAATATTTTGAATACCATGTGGGTTCACCATGTTTATAAGAATAAAGATCTTTCAAGGACATGTATTTTGTAAATTTAAATACTCGTGTATATCGTAATCCTATAGAATTGAGTGGAATAAAATTAATAATACACAAATAACTTATAAACGATTAATTATATACCGGTTCCTGTAGTGTTCCTAATAAACAGTAATAATAATGAGTTAAAGGCACACGTGCAAATGTAATAATAGTATTAATAATTAAATTTCGCTGTGAAACATTAATCTTGGATGGAGCTTTGAGGATTAACAAACTCAAGTTTAACAGAGTAATTCTATTAGGTATAGAATAATTACTTGAGCAAGATTCCTGTTACATCTGTCGTATGTTGTCTGGAATATAAGCCTACAGTCCCTTGATTGCGCTGGTACTTCTTAATCCATTACGTTATTGTCTTGCTTTTCGCTTTTTAAGTCGTCATGCGATTTTTGTTTAAAAAACATTGCTTGCTTGTGAAACGTCGCTTCGCTTGCCAATTTTACTGACAATTGTTTATTAATTGATATTCACTAATATATACATATTATTGAGTTTAGTTACAATGTCTCCTTGATGATAGTATTACGACTACAGATACTAAATACATTATCACGGTTACCACAAATTTAAAAAAGTCCACCTCTATATAACTCTGTTCAATTTACATTTTCAATTGAATGTAGCTTCTCTCATTGTCAATAGCATATGACCTCTTTTGCTGGCTCTTTTGCTGGTCTAAAACGAAAGTTTATCCATTTTGTCTAATCACATAGTTTCACCAAGCAGTCAAAGCACGAATATGTATAGTAGTACCTTTTTAGGGTTCCGTAGCCAAATGGCAAAAAACGAAACCCTTATAAATTCGTCATGTCATGTCTGTCTGTCCGTCCGTATGTCACAGCCACTTTATTCCGAAACTATAAGGGCTATACTGTTGAATCTTGGTCAGTAGATGTATTCTGTGAACCGCATTAATATTTTTAAGCAAAAATAGAAAAAAAACAATACATTTTTGGGGGTCCCCATACTTAGAACTGAAACTCAAAAATTTTTTTTCATCAAAACCATACGTGTGGGGGGGGGGTATCTATGGATAGGTCTTCAAATATAATAATGAGGTTTCTAATATCATTTTTTTCTAAACTGAATAGTTTGCGCGAGAGACACTTCCAAAGTGGAAAAATGTGTCCCCCCCCCCTGTAACTTCTAAAATAAGAGAATGATAAAACTAAAAAAAATATATGATGTACATTACCATGCAAACTTTCAACGAAAATTGGTTTGAACGAGATCTAGTGAGTAGTTTGTTTTTTAATAGATCATAAACCGCATTTTACATTTCTTTCAATCTTTTGATTGAAAGAAATAGTGTTTTCACTATTATTAAAACATCGATAAAAGTTACAACGAACTACAAAATCTTTTATATGACGACTCGCAATTGACCGCTTTTTTATCACTATTTTTAGCCTACCAAAGTGACTCTACTCTGCGTAATGGAATACATTACTACAATTAAAAAACTTAAGGGTCACCATCCTCATTGTTAGTACAGACAATGCATAATACAAACTACCTGGAAACCTGACAGTAAAGTAGTATAATGCGGATTTATGTACACACACCTCTGCTTCTTCTTCGCCTTTATTCGGAAGATTATTTGGGGTCGACTACTAGTTCAATCGGTTGTACCTGAATATCAGTTTCTCCATGGAGCGACTGGCATCGGACCTCCGCAATCCTGAGGGAAAACTGGAATTCCAAGGGTGAACTAGTTGTATATTTGAAGGCACTGACTTCCCAATAATGATTGAAATTTATGTGTATGACAACCGGGGCGACGACTTAACGTGCTCTCTGAGGCAAGGGCGTGAATCACCACCAAACTTCCACACTCCGTGCTGTTACTTACAATTTCCTGTAATTAAAATTTCCTGAAAAAAAAATTTCCTGTAATTAAACTTAAAATTTCCTGTAAAGAAAAACCCAACAACACTTTTGGCCCGACACGTGATTTGAACCCGAGACCTCTTGATTAGCAGTCGCATACGTTAACCACTAGAGCAACGAGGCAGTCATACACCTCTGTATTGTATGGCAATCCGTTTAGAGTGACGGAAAAACAATGTTTATCCTAATTAAATCAAAAACTTTGCCCACTAACAGATTTTCAACAAACCAAAAAGATGTAAAACACGGATAATCATACAAATCTTACATTGCTTATGATAGACAAACATACTTCATATTTGGTACTTTATTTCACGCTTCCATAAGCCGCAGGCAAGGGCATTTGAAATACCTACAGAAAAATATAAGAAACATAACATTTGAAACCACTAAAATGATATAAATGTCAGCAAAATGGATTCGTTCTTGAAACAAATATTAATAATAGCTAAAATACTCATAAAACATCATAATGTCGGGGTCAAGATCTCATCAAAATTGTGCTTCAACCGTCTTTTATCATGAATCATATTCAATACTTTATATTTAAAAGTTTTGGTTTAAAAGCCAAAACGCACTTAAGCAGATATGTATATAGTATAAAAATATAAGTTCTTTCAAGGGCGGGGGCTAAGAGGTTTTCGAGTGTCTTAATAACAGCAGTTTCTGGATTCCTCCTATTTCAGATTCAGCATGGCATATCGTGAGGTCTGAGTTGCACCTATTGCGATACGCCATCGGGCCGTAGTCGCAAACACCGGCGTAGGGTATATAAACGTAAAAAAAAATGTATATATTAAAATTTGTCAGGATGGTGTTTTAAATATCGATTTTTATGTTTGGATACATTATTAATTAAAATATTGTTCTTTAAACATTTGACAAAAGATGACTATTTTGTAACCTTTGAAGGAATCAGAAATCATAATATACATGGCCTACAACTAGCCTATAAATCTACCAAAGTGAATCTACTCTGCCTGATGGAAAGCACGAGTTGAATCACGGAGTAGAGGTCACCGTCCTCATTGTGAGTGCAGACAAAGCAGCGTGGTGACCCACACTGTGGCGCCCCTAGTGAGATGCTTCTGTACCATTAGGTAGACCTCCAGTCTTACGTCTCCAACGAAATACGACGGTACGAATGCTGTCATTTTAGGTTGGCCTTCTGCGTGAAAGTAGTACTGCCCCGGTCGAGTCAGCCCATTTGTGTTGAACGGTTCGGCTCTTCTTTCCTATGCCGAGCAGTCAAAGACTGGAACTCACTACCAGTTAACGTGTTTCCTTCCCACTATGATCCCGGGTCCTTTATGCGGGGTGTGAAAAAGCATCTCACTAAGCCGCCATAGTGTTGGCCGCTATACATTATTATCTGCATTCGCAGCAAGTATGGTAGCCCCGACTCTTGGATTCTGCTCATGCTTTCCATCAGGCAGGGTAGAGTCACTTTGTCAAAAAAAAAAACACATCGTTACTTTCATCAATCAGTAAAGTCATCACCTTAAATTAGTAAAAGATCGCTATGGTAACAGAAAAATACGTCACACACACATATAATTTTCCTTATAATTTAATTAAAACTACGTATCCAAATAATTATAAACCACACAAAGTTTAGAGATTAGGAAACCAGGTAATTAATTTCTGCCAGGTTCAAAGCTTACGAAATTGCAGTCTCACCAAAGAGTACGTAAATAAAACAAATTTCGTTTTATATAAATAACGACATTTTTTGGTTTGTGTCCGCCATTGAGCTTAACGATGACTACTACCAAACATTTTTATGAATGGAAGGTTAACTTTCCTTCGGTACTTTTTAAATGAATAAAACTATTTTTAAAGTCGTATTAGACACTATCTTTACAATTTAAACGTATTTACTGGCTTTCTTACGACAATTAAAATTTTATTAATAATTCAGCAATATCAATTTAAAAATTATATTTCTATAAATAATTATTATACTTATTTTTGCTCACGTGTTTGTAGCTATCTCCTAAAAGTAAAGTCTCGTCTAGAGTATCACCGTGCCAAATGTAATTGAAATTGTAAAAACAGCTTAGCCGTAAGCGTAACAGGCAGCCAGAGTTTGTTTCCAATAAATAATAATATTAATAGTGGTATAGATTGGACTAATAAACGTATTTGTAAGTAAAGAACACGATTAACATCAACCATAGAATTGATTAGGATTGCGAGATCAGCCTTTTTCTTCACATGATCGTGATTCAAGTGCGTGTATAAAGGATTATAATTTAACACTCTCACAAAGATATGAACCTTCAGAAATACACAAAGGCATTAGTTAGTATAGTTATATAGTATTTTTTTCTAAACTTTAAAAAGGTTCGTAAATAGGTATATTAAAAAATTTGGTTATCCCTTTAACTTCTTTGGTGGTTTAGAAAATACTCATAGCTAGTAATTCTTATACTAGAAAACTATAGCAGATTGTTAAGATACTACATATTGCTATTGATAAACTTTCTATTGTTGTTACTTTGAATAAAAAATATAAAATAAAAAGCCCAGTCAAACTAAGAATAAATGTATTACCAATAGCTTATACAACAAAAAACTTCATGACTACCATTAATTTATCTAACCCATTAACTATTTCTTATAACACAATGTACGTTAGAAGTCGTTGCCACTATTGCGACTCAGAATTGAATATTACATACATGCAATAAAATATTGTTTGTTTAAGGCATTAGTGGAGCGCAGTTAAGTTACGCTACAAATTTACATTATTTAGTTATGTAGATAGCACGTAAACATCATCATCAATAGCCTTTAACAGTCCACTGCTGGACATAGGCCTCTCCTATGAAAGGAGGTTTTGGCCTACTATACCACGCCTGCCAGACGGGTTTGTTTCAAGTTTTTCTTCTCTTGGCAGTGATGTTAGCTGCTTAATTTGTTCCTTTAGTCGCCTCTTACGACACCCATAGAATAAATAGGGGTGGTGACACTTTGTATTCTTAATCCGTCACCACACGGAAACTTTGTTAAGTGAGTGAGTGAGTGAAAGAAATATGTATTTTTGGGTAAATACCTACGTAATAATTTTTAGATTTTTGGCCGATGCTAGTGAGGACCGATATCACTGATCGGTCACTTTCTTAAGCATTATAGCTTTAGGTCTCTTTCCTAGAGGCTCTTATCAAATTACATCAATACCTTACTGATGAGCACAGTTCTTTATTTAAAAAAGAGGTTTTGATCTACTATACAATGTAGATCGCCCACAGGCGAGGTGGAGTGACGACCTGCGTAAGATGGCTGGCAGGAGCTGGATGCGAGAAGCCCAAAATCGTTCACAGTGGTGTGCAATGGGAGAGGCCTATGTCCAGCAGTGGACTGCGATAGGCTGATGATGGTGATGATACAATGTATGCTAGCCAGACAGGTTGGAATAGGGTGTGTGTCAAGGTTCCCAGGAGTTGGCGGACCTCCGTGCGGCCTGCGTACGTGCCCGGAGGTCCCACACCTGGAGTCGGCGACGTCACCGCGGAGGTGGTGAGGAGGTGGACCGGCTTCACGAGGAGTACCGAGCAGCTCGGGAAACTCTGAGGCTGGCCATCTGCCGCGCCAAAGACGCGTCCAGAGTGGAGATGCTGGAGAGTCTCGAGCGTGACCCCTGGGGTCGGCCTTACCGTGCGGTGCGACAAAAGCTCCGCACACAGGGCCCCCCCCTTACGGAGACTCTCCAGCCCAGCTTCCTGCAGGAAGTGGTCGAGGGCCTATTCCCACAGCAGGCGGAACACACACCCCCGTCGATGGCCCGTCGTGGTCGTCGTCGGGACAGCGTGGGTGATGTGCCGCCTGTCAGGGAATCGGAGGTAGGGGCGGCTGTTCTACGGATTCGGTCCAAGAACACCGCCCCCGGGCCGGACGGGGTTCCAGCCCGAGTGATGGCCCGTGCCCTCGACTACATGTCGGACCACCTCAGGGGAGTGTTGGACGCTAGCCTGGCGTCCGGACACTTCCCTGAGCGTTGGAAGTGCGGGAAGCTGGTACTGATCCAGAAGCATGGACGGCCTGCCGATTCGGTCGCGGCCTACAGGCCCATCGTGTTGCTGGACGAGGCGGGCAAGTTGTTTGAGAGGGTTCTCTCTGTCCGCATCGTCCGGCACCTCAGCGAGGTGGGGCCCGACCTGTCGGACGCCCAATTCGGCTTCCGTGAAGGGCGTTCGACGGTCGACGCGATCCTGCGCCTGAGGGCCGTGACCGAAGAGGCGGTGAGAGGCGGCGGAGTGGTGTTGGCGGTGTCCTTGGACATCGCCAACGCCTTCAATAGTCTGCCATTCGGCTGCATCAGGGCCGCACTCCAATACCACGGAGTGCCAGGGTACCTGCGGCGGCTGGTGGCAGACTATTTAGAGGAGCGTACCGTCGAGTACGAGGACCGAGATGGCGCCTTGAGACGCAGGGCCATGTCGTGCGGTGTTCCACAGGGGTCTGTCTTAGGACCACTCCTGTGGAACATGGGATACGACTGGGCCCTACGAGGGCGTCTCCCCCCCGGGCTGGGTGTAATCTGTTACGCAGACGACACCCTGGTAACGGCCCGGGGGGCAAACTTTGAGGAGGCGGCGCGCCTGGCCACCACGGGAGTCTCCCGGGTGGTCGGGCGCATCGAGGCACTGGGTCTGCGGGTGGCCCTGGACAAGACGGAGGCCCTATTATTTCATGGGCCCCGTCGCGGTCCGCCCGCCGGCGCCTCGATCGAGGTCAACTCGGTCCTCGTACCGGTCCGGGCCCAGATGAGGTACCTGGGTCTGGTCCTCGACGGTAGGTGGCTCTTCGACGAGCACTTCCGACAGCTTGGACCTAAATTGGTGGGCACTGCCTCCGCCCTAGGGCGACTTCTGCCCAACTTGGGCGGGGCCAGTGTCCGCACTAGGCAGCTGTACACGGGGGTTGTCCGGTCGATGGCACTTTACGGTGCACCGGTGTGGGCGGCGGCTCTGTCCGCCCAGAACAGGGCGCGCCTCTGGCGCCCCCAGCGGATACTGGCGGTCAGAGCCATACGTGGATACCGCACGGTGTCCACAGAGGCGGCGTGTGCCTTGGCCGGAACACCCCCGTGGGATTTGGAGGCGGAAGTGCTCGCCGAAGTTTATCGGCGAGTGGCTGACTTCCGGGCGGAGAGCGGATTTCGCCCTCCGCCCGAGGACGTGCGCGAGTGGCGCGAAGCCGCTCGCCGAGCCACCATGCTGAGATGGTCGCTCCGGCTGGAGACCCCACGCGCTGGCTTCGCCGCCGTGGAGGCTCTTCAGCCGGTCATCGAGGAGTGGGCAGGGCGGCAGCACGGGACCCTTTCCTTCCGGCTGACGCAGGTACTTTCCGGGCACGGTTGCTTCGGAAAGTACCTGCACTCGGTCGCTAGGAGGGAACCGAGTCCCGCCTGCCACCACTGCGACTGCAGTGAGGACACGGCCCAGCACACGCTGGCGGTCTGCCCCGCTTGGGCGGCGCAGCGCCGGGTCCTCACTGCAGTCATCGGAGGGGATCTCTCGCTGCCGGCCGTCATAAGATCGATGGCCGGCAGCGACAGTTGTTTTACCGCGGTCGCGACCTTCTGCGAGGACGTAATCTTGCAGAAGGAGGTGGCGGAGAAGGCCCGGGAGGATGCCATCCAATCGGACCCGATCCGCCGCCGGCGCCCCGGGCGGCGGAGACGCGCATACCTGCGTCTCATGCCGCCCTGAGAGTGGCCGCAGATGGGCGGGACGGGTTTCCCGTCCGTCCGCAGTAGAGGCCAACCGCGAGGGGGCGGCGTCCGCGTGTGACCGGACGTTGCCCAATTAGAGAGTAGAAAGCAGAGTAGGTGCCCGCAACAGTGCGGGTAGGCGCCGGTTGGAGTCCAGAAGGAAATCCCCTCCCTGGACTCCTTCCAATACAAAGGCGCAGAGAGGGTCACACCGTGTGGTTTTAGTCGGTTCGAGTCCGACACACCACCCCGCCGTAACCCCCGACGGGGTGACGGTCCGCGGGGATTTCCACACGTTAAAAAAAAAAAAAAAAAAAAAAAAAAAAAAAAGGGTGTGTGTCAAGTTCAACTTTTTTTTATATATATACTTAAGTCTACCGAACAGCGTGGCTCTACTACCTACCAACTTACTTGTTCTTACTACCTCATTTATGTTTGCAGTGTTCTCAGTCGCACTACATGCTCCCTTAGTTCCGACAACACTGAGATGAATAGAGATAATGATACCTTGTATTCTTCATCCGTCACCATACGAAAACTGTAGTAAAGAGACCCCTGAACTTGTTCGGGAGAAAACCGTTAACGAATTTTAGAGGACGTCGGCAAATACAGCTGTTAGGCCGCTGGTATGGTTTTTGAAGGTTTCCAAAAATCAAAGAAAACTATTCGTATGTTATTAAGTCAGATCGTAATGAACATCTAAAACATAAATAGCCACGTCCTTATTATTCATCCTATGTTAGCGAAATAAGTCATTGATTTTAAACTCTAAATGTTATGAATTCTCATGTTATGTTTTGTTTTTGTAAGATCTGATAATTGCACTATTTAATTGTAATTGATGTATTACTAAAGTACGAATGCACCTACAAATTTAATCAATTATGTTAAAAGATGTCTAGTTCTCCTTGATACTGGCATTTAAATCAAAACTAATATTATAAATTTGTAAGTGAGTTTGTTTGATTCCTTTGATGCTTTAACCACATAGTACATATTCACGCTGATAAAAAGATTGCATTAATCCTTTTGTTGCTACAAGAAATCTTATGAAAATAACTTCATCACATCACATTCATAACTTTTAACAATTCAGAGCTGGACATAGGCTTTATGTTTAGGGAAACATGAAGGGAAGAGAAGGGTCTCTTTGCAGTGATCTTGTTTTGTTTTGCTCTCTCAGCTGCCTCATATATGGGATGAATCGCAGCGAGTAAAGCCGCTAACATAAACCAGTGTTTACATACATTAATGTACGAATAACATGATTAGGAAGGTCTTTTTGAAATGTGGAAGATATTTATTGTATGTCTTTGTATAAATAATGTATAAATGATGTTACCGCGATGGTCAAGGCTCTTCCTAAATATAAGACTTATTGTTATCAATGCCGGCTGTGATCATACAATATCTTCCTGTAATATCAGTAGACTATTTCTATTTTTATCATTGAGTAAAGCATACATAAATCTATCATTTAAATAGAATATCATTGACTGCAAATCTTAAAGTACAATGAAGATTTTATTTTAACGGAACGGAACGGAAACCTGAGTCAGAAAATCATCTTGGCATCCTCTTAATGTTTTCTATAAACCTATATAATGATACCCTACACGATGGGGTACACGAGAAAAAAAAATCATCCCCACTTTTTGAGTAGGGAAACTCATAGGATTGGCGTTAGGTTGGCAGAGATGGCGGGCTCTGACGGAAGTTTTATGTGACACAAGAATATCTATTAAAACTAAAGACAACATCTACAAAACCGCAGTCAGACCAGGTATGGCGTACGGTACAGAGTGCCGGGCCATAAAGAAAGCTCACGAACATAAAATGCACGGGAATGAAATGAAGATGCTAAGATGGGCAGCAGGTGTATCTCGACTCGATAAAGTGCGAAACGAGCACATCAGAGGCAGTTTCAAAGTCGCGCCCACATCAGAAAAAGTCACCGAAAGTCGCCTACGATGGTTCGGTCATGTCATGAGACGCACTGAAAGCCATGTGGTGAAACGGGCTCTAGCGCTGCCAAGTAGTTAGCAGGGTAGAGGACGCCCACTAGCAACTTGGTGGTCCACGGTGGCCAATGACTTAGAGCTTGCGCAAACAATTAATGTTTCGAGAATCCAAGACAGATTGACTTGGCGCCGCAGAACGAGGAGAGCCGACCCCAAATAATGAGAAATGGATAGGACAAATAAAATTGTTATAGCGGTAATAAAAATAGATAATCTGTGAAAATTTCAACTGTCTATCACGGTTTATGAGATACAGTCTGGTGTCAGATGGACACACGGATAACGGTGTCTTAGTAATAAGGTCCTGAACCCCTAGAAAAGTTGCAAACCTTTATCGTTTTAAATTATATATTCCATTTTTAATCTCATTACTCTTGTTTGATTGGCTAATATTTTTTGTTCACGTGACTGAGTGGCATTAGCCAATGAAACAAGAGAATAGAGAAATAGAACCGAATATAGAATAGAAAATGATAAACGTTTGCAACTTCGCTAGGGGGACTGTTTTACCTTTTGGGTACGGAATCCTAAAAAAAACGCTTATGTTGAAAATCAGCAATTTCGATGAATAAGGTATAACTTATCAAAGTTCTTCATTTTTTGCTATGTTGCTTAATCAGCTGGTGATTAGTTGTCCATCTTATTAATGGGTACAGTCAGGAACAAAAGTGTGACTTTTTATAAAGATTCACATTGAAATGTAAACTTAGTTTGTAGCAGAGTTTTAAATTGACAAATATTCTCTTACCAAGCTTATTCCAAATAGGGGAAAAGTTATTTAGGGAATGAACTGAAAGAAAAAGTTGAGGAATTACGTCTCTTGACTTTTAGAGAACTTCCAACAGTGGTCACTATGTGGTAACCCATCTGCTCGTTTAAACCTAAAAGCCTACTAAAAGTCGCTGCAAACCCCGGTGGGGTCTAAAATAGAATGTGGCCTAAGTTACTTCTTTTATTATTAAACCAGTTATCTACCAGTGATAATTCCGTGAAAATAAATTCAGTCGTTCCAGATATTACCCGGAACAAATAAATAGACAGCTAGACACTTTATTTGAGCTACAAACAGACACTTCAATTTCATTTCTTTGAATAGATTAATATCAAGTAACTTTCGTTTCTGAATGTACCTGACCTTTACAGGTCATACAATGTGGTCAGAGAAAGAATGATGACTGTTCTGTTCAACAACAGAACTGCACGGTTTCTACTGCGTCAAGAGTCATGGGTTTAAATCCCACGTGGGTTAAAACTGTATGTGATCCAGACAGGTAGTCCTGGGTCTTGGTATTCTTTGTGTCCGTTTCATGTATGTTTGTAAAGTCCCCCGCGACACAGGATATTTATTCCTAATGCGGGATCCTCATTTGAAAAAAAAAAAACAAAAAAGAGACAAACTATTAATATAATGTATGAATGCTTTCGCCATTCACGCTCGCTTGCGATACAGAACAAACAAACCAGATTGCATATCATCTACTTAGATGAATTACCTTTTATTTTTTATTTGTTAAGTTTACGCACTACACTTACATAAATGTCACGTGCTAGCTTGTGCATTGGAGCGCTCTCTTTCTACAACAGTAACTGCCACGCTGGTCTAGAGTTCGAATCCCTATAGGGCCAAAAAACTGAGTTTTTCCTTAATTAGAGCTCGGAGTATAAAAGTTTGGGGTCATAAACCCCATGCCTAAAGAGCACTTAAAGACGTCGGTCCTGCGCCTTATCACTCCCCGTTCGTGCCCTGCGGGACGAGCGCTCCCCTTTTTTGGTGGCAACAAGGGGAACATCGGAGTTCCCACAAATGAGAAGGTTACCTACAAGCCGTAGGTGGCCCGAAGTACGTCGGGGTTCCATCATCACAACAGGGAAATGGGCTAGGAGAACATCATCACAACAGTAACTAATTTATAAGATGATGGTTTTTTTAGGTAGAGACGGTTGCTTCTTTTGGCACCTAGTCACCCTTGACGCGCTCATCTTTCTTACTAAATTGATGAAACATGGTATGTCGTAACCCTCATTATCCTCATTATCTTGTTTTACCAATTGTGTATCGGTATCAAGGTTCTCGCTTCAATTCTGAGGATAAATTAGTAGTATTTATTTGTGTTTTCTTTGGTAGGTAATATAATATGTATTATTATAATATGTATTGATAATTAGGTACAAATAGAACTAACTAAATTTGAGTCACGTTTTGAGTTGAGATTTAATTTATATGATACTATCTTTATACCGCGGCTCCACTACTGTGTATGTCTAAGCAGGAACGAGTAGTCGGTCCCGGCTGTCATGAACATCTATGACAATCGTTATTGGGAAGTCAGAACCACGAGCAAAATTAGTTAATTTTTTGAATTCAGTTCGCCGTCAGGGTTGTGGAAGTCAGAGGCCAGTCGCTCCGCGTAAAAACTGATATTCAGGTAAAACCTTTTGAACGAATAACCAAACCCAAAACAACCTTGGGAATAATAGAGGCTAAAAAATAATGGATGGTAAAAATTAAATACTTCTCAGATGTTTGTAATTAAAAAACTAAAATAGTTCACACACAATGACCACTAATTGCACGTTCAAACCGATTAGCGAGCGATAGAAGAAAAAAGAAATCAATCGCGGATATGTTCCTACAGAAAAATAACATAAATAACATAAATAACAAATATATATATATTTTAGAGCCTTAGTAATGGGAAAGTTACATCTTTAAAAACCATGTAACAAGAATTTGTGGATTCATTGTCTGAGACCATTTTAGAGGCGGTTGAGAACGTTGAAGGCGATTTGAAGCAAATCAGCCATGTAAGCTTTTCGAAACATATATTGTCGTTTCAAGTAACTAGTAAGTCCGTTTTAAAAAGCTCCATAAATCCTTTTAGGTAGTAGAGATATGCTCATTTTGGCATAAACGGGCATGATCGACTGGCGCGGTACTACTCTTTCGCAGAAAACTATTCTAAAAGAGTAGCAATCATGTGGTCGTGTTTTCTGGCGAGTGCGAAACCGAAGGCCCAATAATTACCATAATTGCATTGTCTGTATTTGCAATATGAAGATGAGACATTGATTTTTTCCATCGATCAAAGTAGAGTCACTTTGTAAGGTTCATAGGAAAGGTTTTCAAGCTAGTGCTTGAAATACCACATTTTTGATGGATTTGCTAGTGCAAATCCATCAAAAATGTGGTATTTTTAGATAGACCAATAATAACACTAGCACTTCTAGGGACTTATTTGGTAGAATTCCTATAGACTAGACTCCTAAGAGGCGTAAGATTTGACTGTTCTATACTTTCGACGTGTTTGAAAATAACTCCACTGGTTATTGAATTTACTTTTATTAGTTAGTGTTAATAATTTGTACTTAAAACATTCCGATTTTAGTTCTTAATAACAATCTTTACACCGTCATAAATGACCTATATATTTAGCAAACATCAAATTTTTAAATGACGCAAAAAGTTCTGCGACAAAGATAGACATACACCGTTTCGATTTGTGTTGTTGTATGTTCGGAAATATTTTGAAAGAATACTTTATTAATTTTACTAAATTAGTGCCCTAAACAAATGAAAAATCAATACTAATATTATTAATTCGAAAGTATCTCTGTCTGTCTGTTTGATCTGATCAAGATCTAGCTATAAATATATCACGCTCGCAAATTGCACAAAAAACTTAGTGATTAAAATCGACTTATAATTAATAGTTTCTTACATGATAAAAGGTATATTAACCTGCAATATGTGTGTACAAAACATATAGTAATTTAGTAGATGAAATAGTTTCTCTTAACCCTTGCAGTTTTATTAGTAACTAGCTTTCCGCCCGCGGCTTCGCCCGCGTGTAATTCGTTTATATCGCGCGACATGGTAACGGTAGATTAAATAATCTTACATGATTTTATGTTTGATAATAAGGAACTTCGACACAAACTGTCGTCCCCTATTTCAAACCCTTCTACCTTTATTTTCTCAATAAAAAGATCCTATGTCCTTTCCCAAGTTCAGTTCTATCTTCATACCAAATTTCATCAAAATCGGTTCAGTGGTTTAGACGTGAAAGCGTAACAGACAGACAGACAGGCAGACAGAGTTACTTTCGCATTTATAATATTAGTAGGGATTACACCATCGGAAAGTAGATTTCATCAAACAGAAAACACCCCAATTTTTTGAAAAAATTTGATATTTCAAAATAGGTCAAAATAAATATTTCAAATCAAATAAATTACAGTGTATTCGGGACATAAAAAATAAGTTTTCACATAACTTCGTATAAAAAAAATTTTATTTGTAAAAAATAAAAATTTAAAAAAAACTTGGTTTTTTGAATATTCACATATAATTTGAGGTTAAGCGAAAAAAAGTGTAAATAAAAAATCGGCCAAGTGCGTGTCAGGCCACGCACAGGAAAGGGTTCCTCAGTCACTCATAATGGTAAGTGGATTAGAAATTGTATCCAATGGATAATTGCCATGTTTACGTATTAATGCGTTAATTTTGTATGACGTTTTCCAAGTAAGCACATTGCAGAAGTTAAGCCTCTATAACTCCTGAACTAACAAATTCATCTAATTCGTTATAGTTTTCTTTTAAAATTCATTATATGGACCACTATCAGAAATTTTTCCAGATTTTTTGAGCCGGAATTTTAGCTTTTAGAGAGGGGGGGGGGGACGCTCTGTTTTTACAAAAAACTGGCCTTTAAAGTGGAATTTCTCGCAAACGGATTCCTAAATTACACGTGGTGACAGATTAAGAATACAAAGTGTCACCACCCCTATTTATTCTATGGGTGTCGTAAGAGGCGACTAAAGGAACAAAATAAGCAGCTAACATCACTACCAAGAGAAAGAAAACTTGAAACAAACCCTTTACCAACCCGTCTGGCCAGCGTGGTATAGTAGGCCAAAACCTCCTTGCTAAGGAGAGGCCAACGTTCAGCAGTGGACTGTTAAAGGCTGTTGATGATGATGATGATGGATTCCTAAATCAAAAAATCCTTTTAACAACCCTTTAATTTTTTAAAAGACCTATATAATGATACCCCACATGATGGGGTAGCCGCGAGAAAAAAAAACATCCACACTTTACATGTAGGGGAGGTACCCTAAATAAAAATATTTTTCATAATTTTATTGTAGTACTTTGTCGACGTAATTACACTACATATTCATGCAAAGTTTCATCTTTCTAGCACTTACTGTTTGGACGGTTAGTCGAGGACGGACGGACGGACGTACCAAACGAATCTATAAGGGTTCGAAGTCATAAACTTCGGAACCCTAAAAAGTTGTAGATCTTTTAATTACCTACAACTTTGCCATTTAACTTTTTTCCTTGTAGTTTTGCTGGACTTGTAGTTTTGCCGGAAATCGAGATAAACCGTTTTTTACCCTTTGTTTTATATCCCATATATAGCCATCCAAAGTGACTCTACCCTGCCTGATGGAAAGCATGAGCAGAATCCAATAGTCAGGACTACCACACTTGCCGCGAATGCAGACAATAATGTATGGCGGCTTAGTGAGATGCTTTTTCACGCCCCGCCTAAAGGACCCGAAAACGTCCCCCCTACCCCTTCCCGACCTCAAGTCACCCGTAAATTATTTTTCCTTTCATTTTTATAATATTCTTCGCCTTTTCCAATGGGTTTCATTCTACTATAATTTTATTTGTTTTAAAAAATTATCTACCGTGGTCTACTGGTCTATATGTCATTTACAAACTTTCATTATGGTTGCCATGCAAGTGTGTTATGCCTAGCAACCTGTGAAGTTTTGACAGGAGATAAACAGTGATACATTTTGACATCTACGAATTATGTATTTTTATAATCACCTAGCTTTGGCCTTTATATTTCGATTATTGCAGTAAAAAGTAGCCTATGTCCTTTCCCAAGTTCAGTTCTATCTTCATACGAAATTTCATCAAAATCGGTTCAGGGGTTTAGGTGTGAAAGCGTAACAGACAGACAGACAGACAGAGTTACTTTCGCATTTATAATATTAGTAGGGATTTTGCTTTAAAAATAAAACTATACCGTTTCAAGGCACACATAATTAAAACCTGTTCTTACGTGAACTCTATAATTATACATATTACTTTGCCAAACAGACTTAGAGTGACTAACTAAGATTCCTTAGTCTATAGGAACACCTTTTCATGATTTATTTTACAAGTAAATAATAATTAAAAAACTAAAATAGTTCACACACAATGACCACTAATTGCACGTTCAAACCGATTAGCGAGCGATAGAAGAAAAAAGAAATCAATCGCGGATATGTTCCTACAGAAAAATCAGTGAATCGCGTTCACCTTGTAAACTAACAAATCATATAGATGATCAAAGCTTCTTTGTTGCAAAATAATGCAAATGCCGATGCTTAGAACCTTATACAGGCGAAGAGGTTCGAGTATATAACGCGGCTCGTTTATTTTATAATCACAGTTATACATCGTCTGTTAACTTTGACACACACAAGATGGTGAGTGAAGATTCGGTTGCATCATAGCGGTGGTATTTGAGAGCGCACCCATGTGACCATTTTATAATATACCTACTCGTTTTACAATTAAATTTAATTGAGTAACTGTCGTGCACAAACTGTGATATTACAATCAAAATTAATAGCGTACAGTTATTTTTGAAACTCAAAACATTAATATGATTGAAAAAACTTACAAAGCCGTTCAAAGGATCTTTAATAGAGCTCTAAAGTGTAAAATTTAAGGTACAAATGATTGATTTCACAGAAATCTTTTGTCGCCCTTTTCGCCATCGTGGCAGTTGTCGCCGCCGATGTTTCCCACCTGAGAGGACCTGATGCTGATGCCACAATCGTCAGTCAAGATGCTGATGTGTTGCCGGACCAGTACTCATACGCCTACAAGACAAGCAACGGTATCGCTGGACAAGAAAGTGGAGTCCTCAAGAATGTCGGCCGTGTAAGTAATTTTTACACTCTTTGGTCTAGCGGTTAGCGTATGCAACTGCCAATCAAGAGTATCGGGTGTGATACCCGGGTCGAGCCAAAAGTTGACTTGTGTTTTTCTTACAAGAAATTCTTGATTACAAAGCCAATTACTGAATATAAGAAGTATTATAACATCATTTTCATGATAACAATCCTCCTAACATATCTAGTAATATTTTGCTTCATAATATTTTAGAATCACCTAAGTAGATAATTGTTGAAAGATTAAGCAATAATTTAAACGAAGAATATTTCGCAACGTGTCATAATTTAATAAATTACAACAAGAGGATCAAGGCCCCACCGTTGACATTTAGATTATGACCGATGATCTTGCGTAGGAAATATGTTGATCTGTTCAATAAAACCTACATTTTAAGTTTAATAAGTTTATATGCAATAATCTATACTAATATTATAAAGAGGTAAAGTTTGTGCCGTTGTAGAGGTAATCTCTGGATCTACTGAAATTATTTTAATTTTTTTATCACCAATAGAATGTCACATTACTTATGAATGTTTTATATTAAAACGAAAAATTATTAACACAATATTCCACATACACGTGGGTGAAGCTGCGAGCAAAAACTATTAGACGTAATTTAATTAATTTAATTTAATATCAATCTTACATTTATTGAGACCACCTCATCTAATCGATTTCTTTTAATAGATTGAATATTCAATAAACATTTCTGTATTAAACGAACAATTTTCATAAGATTTATTTTTTTATGTAGGAGGATGAAGCCATTGAAGTCCAGGGAGCCAACAGCTACACTGCACCAGACGGCCAAAAAATCGATATCACCTACATCGCTAACGAGAACGGATTCCAAGCCCAGGTAAATATTACTGTTAACATTACATTACCGTTTTGCAACGAGCAACGACGGAGCGATCAGTACCTGGATGGGTGACCGTTAGTGTTACGATACTATGAGCGTCTTCGTGATTCGGAGCTCACGTTAAGCAGTCGGTTCTGGTTGTTATCATAGTGCAACAGTCATCAAATTTAGTAAATTAAAATGAACCAACGGCAAGGTTACGTAGCCACGACGTTGTCTTGCCAGTCCCCAACCCACACTTAGACAACGTTTGGACATATGACTTTAACTCTCTCCTGAGAGAAAACCAGAGCCCAGCAGTGGGACAGTATGGGTGTTCATGACTGTTTTGCATTTTAAATATAATTTAATCGTAGTTATATACAGATATAGTCACTAAATCATTGTTGTGTTGTTCATCAACTACTATTTTCACATTTTATTGATTGAGTTTTTAATGTGATTTTATTATTTTCAGGGTGCTCATCTCCCCACTCCCCCAGCCCCCGAGCCCATCCCTGACTACATCCTCAGGGCTATTGAATACATCAGAACTCACCCACCCAAGCCAGAGAAACCCTAAGTCAATAGACTTTAAAGACTTTAAGCTATAACACGAAAACATCTAAACATCTTTAGAACTACCATTTTTACCTCTAGTCGCAACATGAAGTTGATATTTTACTGAAATACAAATATTTTTTCTCTACTGTTTTTATTTTTTTATGTTTCCATCTCATTAGATTCTACTACTAATAGTGTTCAATATACTTATTTAAATGACAACTATTATTATTTTAAATAGTAAAAGGTTTATTTTTTTAAAGAAGAGCTTTTATTACTTTTCATAACATCAGCTATGTAAAACATAATATTCTGATAACCTTATCAATCATTTCATGAAAAAATAGACTGATAAAAACTAAAGGATACTAATAATACAAGAAAAATAATATAGTAAACTAAATACGGACTATGTTAATTTTATCAAAAGTTTTTCAATAAAACTTAAATAGATTTGTAATAATATGTCGGGTTACATGGGCTATGTAACCCGACCCATTATTACAAATCTATTGACACCTTGATTCAAAAGCTTTGGCTCCATGGTGGAATATACAAACGTACAGTAAATTGTCAAAAAAATAACCCTTGCTTTTGTCTTCGCACTAGTACGTTAAAAATACCAATTGAAATTTTAAAATGAAGATTATGGTAACGTATTAAAAGCTTTAAATAAAAGCAGTCAAGTGCGAGTTTGATTCGCCCATGAAGGGTTCCGTAGCAGCAAGTAACGTCATATAAAAGTTCTTGTAGTTCGTTGTAACTTTGATCGATGTTTTAATAATAGTGTATTGATTGAATGAAAGGGAAATTGCGGTTTACGATTTATGACATATTAAAAAAAACTACTTACTAGATCTCGTTCAAACCAATTTTCGGTGGAAGTTTGCTTGGTAATGTACATCATATATATTTTTTAGTTTTATCATTCTCTTATTTTAGAAGTTACAGGGGGGGGGGGGGACACATTTTTCCACTTTGGAAGTGTCTCTCGCGCAAACTATCCAGTTTAGAAAAAAATGATATTATAAACCTCAACATCATTTTTGAAGACCTATCTATAGATACCTTTCACGTATGGTTTTAATGAAAAAAAAATTTTGAGTTTCAGTTCTAAGTATGGGGACCCCTAAAATTTATTGATTTTTTTATATTCTTGTGTAAAAATATAATGCGGTTCACAGAATACATCTACTGACCAAATTTCAACAGTATAGCTCTCATAGTTTCGGAATAAAGTGGCTGTGAACATACGGACGGACAGACAGACTTAACGAATCTATAAGGGTTCCGTTTTTTGCCATTTGGCTACGGAGCCCTAAAAACTGTACTGTGCCAACAAAGGCATACTCGTACTTCAACAGATTTTGAAGTAACATGGTTATAACTACAAATACAACTAAAAAAAATTGTCAGTTTGTAAGTTTGAAGTATCGGTTTGTAACTACAAACGAACAGTTTTTCACTAAATGCATAATGTCTTAAACCGTAAATACTTCATATCGTAGTTACATTAAGAAATAAAGATTTAATTTTTTTGTCTGTGTATGTCTACTACTGTCTGTGTGTGCAGACTACTCTCGAGAACGAGACAGATTTGGATGAAATTTTCATTATCAGATAGCTAATGATATAAAGAGTAACTAAAGCTAATTTCATCATAGAAAACAAATAGGCTTACGCGAAACAGTTACTGTTTTGTTAGTTAATTATTAAACAGTAAGCAATATCTGATTCAAAAACAACAAAAACCGTGTGTCGCAACTAGCAAATACAAATAGGTAGCATGAACAATTCTCCATGCAGAAGATCATTGAAGGAACAAAGATCTTGCTCAACAGTAAAGAAGTAGACAGCCCGGGCAGCGTCAAACGCCTCGTAAATTACACTTTAGTGTTTAAATGTTATGCATGCCATATATACCGATAAGTATGCTGGGTCACGCCATTTACTCATCAGGCAAAAATATTTTTTTACGAATTGTCGTTCTCATTTTTTAATCTTCTATTACTATATAATATAGATTGATGCGTTTATAGGTTAGACTTGTGTAGTTCATGAACTAAGTACTCAATCAACCACGCTATACGGTGCTAAGTGTACTACGTAAGCATGTAGTTCATTCTCTGAAAAAAGAATATTTGAACAATTCCTTGCTCCGAATCAACAACTGTACTAAAAGAACTGCGTAAACGGTTAAAGTTACGCATAATTTAAATATGACAGAATCGTTCCTTTTTAAAAGTTCTAAAAAAAGTCCGCACACAGCTTAACTAGCAGTCTACCTTTTAAGGTTGGCTCATTATAACCTTTTTTATGGCTAACAAATTTGCTTCTGCGGTATAACGCGCAATAGACGAAGCAAACGGCACTGTAGGTTAGCTATTACAATATAAATTTTACATTCATCTCAACTTTATTCATACTAAAGTTTAACTCACATTGAGTTTCGGCTATCGAATGCAACTGCAGTAGATGTCCAAATCCACTGTTTATTAAACAATCTAATCTCTATTTATGTAGAAATTGAATTGTGTAATTAGAGCGAAAATATTTAAAGCAACGTACATACTCTTTCAATTGTTCTTTCAATGCCTCTTACATTAATACTTTTAATATTTTTATATCTAATCTTATTTTCGCTACCTGCAATACAGTCAAGTTGTTTCCGTGGTTTCATTCACTTTTTTAATTATTGTTTAAGTTTTGGTAAACGTAGTGTAGAACGCCCACAGGCGAGGTGGAGTGATGACCTGCTTAAGATGGCTGGCAGGAGCTGGATGCGAGAAGCCCAAAAACCATCAGAGTGGGGTGCAATGGGAGAGGCCTATGTCCAGCAGTGGACTGCGATAAGCTGATGATTATGATGATTTTTTTTGTATATGTCTTAGTTACTAAAATTACTCTACTTTGTATGATGGAAAGCATGAGAAGAATCCAAGAGTGGTGGTGGCTGCATTGTGCACGTTTGGCAATGAGGATTCATATATGGAGCCGCTATATGGTGACCCACAATATAGCGGCTTAGTGTGACGTCTTTTTACGCCACTGTTGTACCACCCGGGGTCATAGTGTGAGGAAACTAAAGTTATTTTCTACATTGATAAAGTGTGCATATAACTTTAGTATATTCAGTTGAACAATTATAGCATGCTATAAATAATTGTTTTAATATTGTTGGCAACTATAATAAAGCAAAATTAAATGTCATCATTGTAACTTTTTATATTTCTCTGGAAAAAAAACAATGCACTATTATCAAATTTCATAACTTTGGTTCAAATTGTATGATGTAATTGCAATCCTAGGATAGGTAACCTCTAAATTATAAGATTATACAATCGTGAGCTGTGTTTATTGATTTGTCCTTCCTTGAAAGATTTCGAATTTTTCACATCAGAATAGAAAGAGAGCTTGTTGGATGTCGTATTGTATTTGGAAAGAATACAAAGTGTATAATACCAGTATTTTGTTATGCAAGTTGTATTACAGTTAACGTTAACAGAAAACTTACAAATTAATGGCAATGATATCTCTCAATATAAAGTCACGTGGTCATGACCAGATATTAGCTTATAATATAGAGATTAGAGTCACTGCGCCACCGAGGCTGTCAAACAATGAATCATGTTCAACAGAATACTGGCTAGGGTTTCAAAATTATGTTATTATTTGTTTTAGTGATGATTACTTTGTTCATACAATCATCATCATTGTTCTATTAACGAATTTCACTTCCAGAATTTACAATAAAACTAAGATTTTATCATAATCTACATAAGTCAAGTATTGAATTTGAGACACGTTCTTCCATTGTTCCCTGTGAAATATGCTAATAACACACAGATTAAAATCTGTCGAATGAATTAAAACTTTGTTTTCTTATATTTGTTGTATGCTTATAATACACCACAAGACATAAATATGGGTAAAACATCGTACTTAAATTGATCTAGACATCGAAATACCAATAGGTCACAGCAAACGGCCTTGCGGTTCATCCTGATCTCGTGTGAAATCACTTTCAAATAGTGTTTATATATATTATATTTATTATAGGCACGTTAGAAAAGAGGTTTCGGTATAGTATTACCACTCTGACCAGACGGTTTGTTTAACAATTGTTTCAGAATTTCATTCTATGTGCAGTGATGTAGTACTGTTTAGTTTGTCCCATTCTTTCTTTTCAGCATTTTGTTGTACACTGCTGAACGTATGCCTCTTGTATGTTTCTCCATTGAGGCCTATTTGCGGCGTCTCTTATCCAGGTCAACCCTGCCAACTTTATAGTGTCGTCCGACCATCGAACAGTTCTGCCTACTCTTCGGCTTCCTGTTCTGGACTTCCACACGAGCGTCCGGTAGGTCCACCTCCCATTATTGTAGCTGCACCCGTCTCTTTGAAAAATGTCGTTAACTCTATCGAGTCGCATAATCTCTGTGTTTCTTACTTTATCCCGCATTGAGATACCAAGACACTTTGGGTGAATTTGAGGCGGCTTACTCTATCGATGTTTGTCCCTTGGTCACCTCTTACGATCCCCACTGGATGAATAAACCTCTTATATAAAGAGAGATCTATGTGCAAAATGTCGCATTCTAATACACAAGGAATTAAGCTTGTCATCCCACACTTGCTTGTAAGAAAAGGTCTTCAAGCGATAAGGCCTCCGCTTGTACATCCTAGCTTCAAGATACCGTTGTGATTCAGTGGTGTTAAATTATTACAAATCTATTCATACTTCATACTATATATGAGAATATAAGAATGTTAGACAGATTTTATATTTTTTTAACTTACATTTATAGTTATGTTTCAAATTAACGGCAACCTATTTTTAGGCAACTTTACCGCCACACATGGTATCACACCTTAAAATGAGAATAACAGTTTAATATATATAAAACAAAACATTACCCATGTATCTGTCAGGTGCACGTTTAATCCATAAATATATGGATGTATGTGTAAACATAATAAGGGAACACACACTCGAGATTCATAATAGCTTCAGTGAAACCAGAACAAAGCCTGATCCTGACGTACACAGGCGGCTGCGGGGACTATAGTGCGGGGAAGGGGTTGTGTGCAAATATTGTCTCGCAACCAACAGGCTTCATTAGCAATGACTGGGGTAATTAATTTCACTCTTGGATGGATAAAGGCTGGATGTATGAAGCGGTGCTGACGTTTCTTTGGATCGTTCAACAATGCCCATTTTATTGCTATTTCAAATTGGATGTGAACTGTGATAATATTTAGACAGGTTTTTTAGACAAAATGGTTTTAATTGAATAACGCAGTAATTACTCACGCTAAAAAATATGCTTTAATAGCTCAATTGAATTTGGCTTGAAGTAAACAACAATAATCTGGGAATCTACTCGTAAAAACATATAACAGAAACAAAATATACACGAGGACGTCGAGATTTATTTTTTACGTATATTTAGCCAACGCTTCATGTACTGTGTACCGAAATATGGCAAACTTTTGGTCATAAGTGTGGTAAAAACTGCTGTGAAATCGTCAAATAAATTGAGTCTGCAGTACCTAATCTTAGTCATTTAATTTAAATTATTAGATTTTGTTTCATTGTGTTTTTGGTATGGTACGTTTTGTTTGTATCATTTTTAATTCTTTAAATATATTAGGGTTCCGTAGCCAAATGGCAAAAAACGGAACCCTTATAGATTTGTCAAGTCTGTCTGTCTGTCTGTCTCTGTCCGTCCGTATGTCACAGCCAATTATTTCCGAAACTATAAGAGCTATACTGTTGAAGTTTGGTCAGTCGATGTATTCTGTAAACCGCGTTATGATTTTTACATAAAAATAGAAAAAAAGCAATACATTTTGGGGGTTCCCATACTTGAAACTGAAACTCAAAATTTTTTTTTTCATCACACCTATACGTGTGGGGTATCTATGGATAGGTCTTCAAAAATAATGTTGAGGTTTCTAATATCATTTTTTTCTAAACTGAATAGTTTGCGCGGGAGACACTTCCAAAGTGGAAAAATGTGTGTCCCCCCCCCCCTCTAACTTCTAAAATAAGAGAGTGATAAAACTAAAAAAAAAACATGTTGTACATTACCATGTAAACTACCAACGAAAATTGGTTTGAACGAGATCTAGTAAGTAGTTTTTTTTTAATACGTCATAAATCGTAACACGCAATATTCCTTTCATCCAATCAATCTAGTATAAAAACATCGATGAAAGTTACAACGAACTACAAGAACTTTTATATGATGTTACTTGCTGGTACGGAACCCTTCATGGGCGAGTCCGACTCGCACCTGGCCGTTTTTTTTTTTACATGTAGACGCGTTTTTAGTAAAATAAATATTTTTGACATCTTACACACAACATCGTCTAGTCTCAACTGTCCCAACTAGTGTGGATCGCACAAATATTTGGTCCGACCCGGGAGTCGAACCCGAGACTTCTTGATCAGCAGCCGCATACGCTAACCACTAGACCAACAAGGCAGTCATGAATATATATCACAATTATTGTATTAGAAAGAGCTTCCCCTTCTAATACAGGCATTTTATGCTTAAAAGGAGGGTCCAACATTAATTATACGTTCATTGTACATTTGTTAACGCAAGTAAACTAATTTGAATTTGAATATTTGCTTATTTTTACGCAAATCAACATATATTTGATAGACACGCACACCAACAGAACTATGGTTTTCCGCCTGTTTTAGTATACATAAAACTAAAAAAAATGGGATAACATTTAGGGCTCGGCAATGGAAAACGGTACGGTACATTGCCTAGACATAAACATAATGGTGATAATACTATAGGACTGATGAATTAATGCGACAACGAGGAAATTAAACATTGTGTTACATAATACCGTAATTACAATTTAAAGCCGTCATAACAAAAGGAAACCAAAAATGGTGGTAATGTAGGCGCCCAGCATAAAATTGTTGGCAATACATGAAAACTCATTTAGTCGTCGCAAAACCGCAGAGCTCGTCGCGTAATTATATTAACTGCATTTCGAGTGGCACTCAAAGCGTTCGACTTATCGAATTTGGCCTTTGCGACAAATACGTATGAAACGTAATGTGTAATGAAATATGCAAGGGTCGATGTTGACGGGTTTGTTTAAAATATTGCTATACGATGTTCTTGGGTTTCTGTAACTGGAACTATTTTGTATCTATGTATGATGCAACCAAATTTATTTGCTTCAAAATATATAGTCATTATCATTGCCTTTAATAGTTGCTGCTGCTGCTGCAAGACATAGGCCTCTCCTTATAAAGGAGGTTTTGTTGCAGATCTATAAATTTCCAATTTCCATGTATTTACACAAAACACATGTATAGATTGATTTATTAGCGTTCATGTAAAACTTATTATAATCAAAAAAATATTTCTTATTGAATAACTTCACATGTTTAAGTTACTGGTTTATCTAAAAATAGTGCAAATTTTTGTAAAATTTTAAAGAGAAGTGATTTGATAGAAATAGCCTTATCCACACAGAACGCTAGGGTTAACCAATTCTGAAGTTACTTTTTACAATTTAATCAAAGAGATATTTTTCAAAGACTTCGAATCTCTTGTGTATATTGAATTTTCCATGGTGTCCACTCTTTTGCTCTTTTTACCAACAAAAAACTGTTAACTCATTAAATATAGTAACCCAAAAAAAGTGACAATTTTCGCGTTATTACCTATTCAATTATTAGCCCAAAATAACCTAATTCCAAACTACATATGTTTTGTGGTAACATGCCTGTTCTTTCATGCTACTAACTGAAAGTTTCAAAAAGCAACTTATGATGTTTCGAATTGAATAAATTTAAATGCTCAACCAAATTTCGATTGATAAAATGTCCAAGATAGGTCAAAAAAGCCAATATTCAATGATACGGGGTTGGGTCCGAATCAACTATATATAACAAACTCTTTTTATCAGTTGTTTGTTTGATGAGGATCCTTTAGTGCTCACAAAAGTTCGTCTATTTACTTCGATCAGCATATCAATTGTTTCGAAAGTTTTATCCATTTTTATTTAACTTACAATATTATCATCAATAAAGATTATTCAATCATACAGACAGCACAGCTTCATTATCATCAGTTAAAGTTATTGTCAGGTATATATTTGTAGTGTAGGAGTATAGGAGTGTCATGCAATTGAGGAGGATATGTCTAGCAGTTGTCTGCGATATTCTGATGATGATGGTTTACATGTAGAAGGTAAATCTAAGAAATTCATCTCAACTTATATTTTTTTTTGCAGGAACTTTTAGTGTTTGTTTGGACATAAATTGTTATTGGAGTGTACAGTAAACAAATTCTTCAACATGACATAGCAAAAAAAATATAGACTATCATAATTCTCTGTTAATACGCCTATGTCTATTTTATATATACTCAAAAGACTCAATTCATCATAATAATACATTATTTATATTCACAATGATCATGGTGACCTCTGCTCTTGGATCAATCTATCAAGCAAAATATTGAGGTACTTTGAAAAGATAAAAAAATGTAATAATAAAGAAATTGCTTGTTTGCTAAAAAGTATAAACAAAGTAAAATACCTTCATTGTCTTCAATCGATACGATAACACAATTTTCATTGCAGGAAATTAATTTCCTTTCAGCTCTGCAGATCGGTCGTATGTAAACGAAATTTTATTTTCGTTTCCTCAATAAATTTCTTATTTTTCTCTTTATTGAATTTTAAAACGGTTGGGTATAATTTTTATAAAAAGAAACTAACATTGCTTTGTGAAATATGAAGATGCCTCGTCGTTGCCATTAAACTTTGTTTATCTTTCGTGATACAAATTACGTTTCTATCACTTACTTAATTAGTTAATTATATTTTGGTTCCTATTAATTTCATCGTAAAAAAAACTCAAAACCGAAGAAAAAACATTCAGTTTACACTTTAAAGCATATAATAATTGTTTGGCAACAAGTATTTCCTAGAAAAACGTATATAAATATGTTCAATATTTTAAATTCTAAAGTTTCGGTGTAGGAAACCATTTTACTGAGTTTAATTAATAATTATTGTTGTTCAGTTACATTGGTGACATGAAATTCATAATAACAGCCCAGAGTATGGAAGTTATGGAGTCTTGAACATCTATGGCAATCGTTATTGGCAAGTCAGCGCCTTTATATATACTGACAACTAGTTTAACCACCAAATTTCAGTTCTCAGGAGATCTGATGCCAGTCACTCCGTGAAAAAACTGATATTCAGGTAAAACCGGTTGAGCTAGTAGCCGACCCCTAATGATCTTGGGAATAAAGGATAGAAAGAAGAATAAGTTAAATTCGCAGAATAGCGTTAAAACTGGTGTACTTATTTGTATATCAGCAAACATGGTGAACAGACGACAATTTCATTGTAGCCTTTATACGAAGAATCATTTTTATAACCTCCATAAAACTATTTTCACAATTTTTCAAAATCACATTCAATTGAACGAATAACTATCGATCATTCGTTTTACACTGCGCTTTATACGATACCCTGGAATCCTAGTAGATAGAAAACGTCCTGTACCAGGATGGTTATCGATACAAAAGTCGTAACATACATCACGATCAAGCAATTTCACAGTTGTCGTTTTATATATTTGCATCTTTATTACTTGATACACCTGGGAAAGCGCGCAGCTCCCGATACAGATCTGTGACATGACGTCTACTGTAGGTACACGAAAAGCTATTATAATACAAACTAGAGTTTGCCTGCAAGTCGAACATTGACCCCAACTAAATGTTACGTTGTATGCTTCGAGGATGAGGTGAATAGAAAAATTTAGTTGGGTTGACCAGTATTTAGGAAGCTACGTCAAGTTTTCTCATCGTTGTTCCTACAGTGCCTAAAGGACGAAAGATTTCAACCGTTCCCATCATACGATACAGTTATTCACAAGCTCAAAGTCGTTTAATATGCTATGGAAAGAGCTACGCTCAGTATTTTTCTGAAGGATCACAACAGGAAGGAGGTAATCTCACAGAAAACTAAGGTCAATGACATTGCCTACTGGATTAGCGACTGAAGTGGGTTGGACATATTAGAAGTACAAATCAATAGTATTTGACTCATTTTACAGAAATAGGGTTATAATTACGAAAACAATTATGTGAAAGGCCTTCATTACCACCTTCAATTATCAGTATAATTTGAATTGTCATGATATAGAGTTTCCGTGTTTTAAAATTACATAATAGTATTTATCGATTAGGAGTAATACCATTAGCTATTAACAACATAAGTACATATTTTCAAGGTAATTGCAATTATTTTGTTTTAGATTCTCTCTAAACGAACAATTCTTGTATTTTCAAGAGAATATAAAACCAAATAATTGATTTACTGATATTTGCCATATCGGTATTAACGATATGGCAAATATCAGTATTGCATTGTTAAATACAGTAAAAGCAAATATCAATACTGTAAAAACACCTTAATCTGTGTCTATTCCGAAATGTTAAATAGCAACCTATAGTAGGGCCACCTAATGCAATGCATACAGTGATAGCAAGTAATGTTAACACGTGAAATATCTATAAACTAGATTGTATGTACGTATTAGGTTATTTGTTTTGTATGGCGGAAATAGCTTTGGCTTCTACTAAGTTATCTTGTCAATTATCTCGTTCGTTTATTTCCGTTCGTTGAGAGCTTTATAGTATATATCAAAATAAAAGCACTACATATATTCAGGGATGACTAAGTTAAGGTATTGAAAATACAATTTATTAATGTAAAATTGTCGTATCCACCATGTTAGTTGCCATACTCCTAACGTTAACATTTTTTTATAACCCTGGGTAACAAAGGGTGAAACGGACGCAAGCGGAGCCGTGAGCATCAGCTAGTTTAATACAGTTATAGTCTTCATTCGTAATTTTTACATTTAAGGATTAGGATGTTTGTATGTATTTTAGTAAAAGAAACAAAATCGGCCAAGTGCTTGTCAGGCCACGCATAAGAAAGGGTTCCTCAGTCACCCATAATGGTACGTGAATTTAAAATCGTATCCAATAGATAATTGTTATGTTTACGTATTAATGCTTTAATTTTGTATGACGTTATCGAAGTAAGCGCATTTTACAAGTTATGTGTCCGTGAGCTACGGATTAAGAATACAAAGTGTCACCACCCCTATTCATTCCATGGGTGTCGTAAGAGGCGACTAAAGGAACGAAATAAGCAGCTAACATCATTGCTAAGAGAAGGAAAACTTGAAACAAACCCTTTACCAACCAGTCTGGCCAGCGTGGTATAGTAGGTCAAAACCTCCTTTCAAAGGAGAGGCCTATGTCCAACAGTGGACTGTTAAAGGCTGTTAATGATGACGATGATAAGTTAAGCCTCTATAACTCCTGAACTAACAAAGTCATCTAATCCGTTACAGTTTTTCTTTAAAGTTCATTATATGGACCATCATTACTAATTTTGCCAGATTTTTCGAGACAGCCGTTTAGCTTTTAGAGGGGGGGGGACGCCCTGTTTTTACAAAAAAGTGCCCTTTAAAGTGAAATTTCTCTCAAACTGATACCTAGATCAAAACATCGTATTAGAAATTCTTTATTGTTTTTAAAAGACCTATCTAATGACACCCCATATGATGGGGTAGCCACGAGAAAATAAAAACATCTCTTTACGTGTAGGGGAGGTACCACAAATAAAAATATTTTTCATAATTTTATTGTAGCACTTTGTCGACGTAATTACAACACATATTCACGCATAGATTCATCTTTCTAGCACTTACCGTTTGGACGTTAAGTTGAAGTCGGACAGACGGACGGACATGACGAATCTATAAGGGTTCCGAGTCATAAACCTTGGAACCCAAAAATATGTTATTATTAATATTTAAACTCTGAATTTACTACGACTTATAAAAAGTTCTACCTTGTGTTCTTTATAGAACAAAACAGTCATTCGATACAGTTACGTATATATACAAAGTTGTATAATAAACTGTGATTAAATATGTTACATCAATTCATTGAAATGGCACAGCCTTTCAGGAATTATTTTTGGAAAGAATATACCGATTTTAGTCAAAGTTGTCCCTTGTTGTTTGTGTAGTCGGAAAAACTATAAGATAAACATCATTAGTTAAAGAAATGCCTCTTAGGTCTGTAACTGCCATTGGGGACGATTGTACAAATAAAGTGTCCTTTTTCATTAAACATTTGTATAATCTAAAAGGACACTTTATTTGAGTATATGAATGTTGGCTAGCTAATTGCCATTGTCTGCTCAAGATGTTTTCTTTTTTTCGTTCGTTGCTCTTTCAGCACCTTAGTCTTTAAAAGATTTTCGTACTTATTATGTACCTTTTTAATAAAACCATTTTTAGTGTGTGTAAAGTATTTTAGTGTGTGCGCTTTATTTCATATAACATTTTGCACAACTTTAATCAGCGGTTAATAGAAGAATTCCTCTATGTTGGGCAGCATATGGGAAGGTTCATCACATCTTCGAGTCATAGATCCCAAAACCGCTGAAAACACACTTAGCGCCGAGACGTGGGCATTCACTGTTGGACTGGCCCACAAGTTTAAAGTAGCTCAGTGTTCGATGTAGCATGCGATGCTAGGTGTTTCTCTAGTAAATAGAATACGTATCAAAAATCTTCAAATAAGAACTGGAGTAAACGATAACGCAAAGAAAAGTGTGCGCTGTGAAAGCAGTGCGCTGAAGAGTGACAGTCCAATATTAAACACACATGCAGAGAGACGAATCGAGTATGAGATTAAGTACTAGGTACTTTAGGATATTTTCATAAAGGATTTTTTTGCAAAGTTGCAATTTTGAGTAAAACTAATTTTGGGATCATTACAATTTAGGTACAATCCTCAAGTCAAATATAGTTTCTGTAGCTGCAAAACAATCTTGATTCGCAGTTTTGCAATCATATTGGGATAGACCGAAGCACTTACTTTTATCGATTGCTGTTTAATATTTTTAGTCACGCGAGGCGGCAATAAGTTGGGAACAAGGATTTTGTGCCTTCTGAACCGTTTCACGTGTGTTAGGAGTATACAATTTTACATGCTTATTGAATTAAGTTATGTGAATTAATTTATGTTATTCTTAATAGATCGTTTTCCTAGATAAGAAACTAGATAATGGGAAAATAGTATTCAATTTATTGAATAGCTAACAAATAAAAGTGTGTGGGTACGTACGTCACATGTTCATGTATGTGTGCCAATGCTATGCTTTTTTTTCTAATGAAACTTCGATTGTAGTAATTAACAGCAGTGGAAGGAATAAAATAGGTCAATTTGACAATCTTTAAGAAATAATACTAACAATAGATTTTTATTTAAGCTGCGGAAAACTTATATTATTTTTTAAATATATAATTTTCCTACTAAATGTCGATTTTAAGCAAAGAATCCTCTTCTTCTCATATGTTTTGTTTACAGATGTTACTTGCATTTAAGCAAAATAACATCTGAATAATAATGAAACACAGGTACTAAAAGCAATTACTTTTCTGTAACAAAATATAACTTTAAGGATAAATAGGAAAGTAAAACAGTAAGCTATTAAATATTACGGTGATTATCCGACTTTTGTGGTCAACGAATACTCTTGTTATAACAAACATATTTAATACCATTAAATGAGATAAATTTTCAATTTACGGTTTTACCGTATTTGTGGGTAAACATAAATCTTCTTTTGGTTTCCCTTTTACTGTACAAAGTCATTCCAAAAGTAAGGGTGCTTAAAGAGATTTACTCATCTTAAAATTTTAAATAGGTTAGGAATAACGTTGTTGAATTTATATGGCTTATTTTGAACTATGTAAACAGGCAACACGGAATTTATATGTATAACTTAACACTGTAAGTACAACAAAAGGATTGCCCAATTATGAGGAACATAGTAATAATTTGAAAGTGTAACAAAGACATGTCAAATTTTAGTTTTAGAAAGCATCTGTTTTCTATAACTTTTAAACTTTTTCTAAATATTAACCATAAAAACTTATTATCTATAGATATCCAATATTTTATCCAGTATTCACATGTTATGTTCATATAACATGCTAGAATATTATATAAATGATAAAAATGTAAAATGTCGATGTACATGAAAGTGGTTGTATAATTTCGATGCGGTTTTCTCTTATGTATTGTGATGAAATTTTCTTAAATATTTACTGTTAATTTTTTTCAGTCTATTGACAAATAACAATGACTTATCAGCAGAGATCGGAATTGGGTGTGTGAAAATACCTAAAGTTTGCAGAAGTTTGCAATAATAATATGGAGCTGTTACAACCACTTAAGTTAAACCAATATTTATCATTTCTAGGAAAAAAACTAATATTATTGCATGTTCCGAACTCTGAATGTCGAAAATAGTTTACGCACAACTTTCTTGCAATTGAAATATATGTTTTTAATTTATTTTTTTATGCAGTGCAGGTTTATTAATTTAAAAAAAGCCGACTTCAAAACTATGTAAAGACGCGAAAATGTTCGTTTTCCTTGCATCAACCTGTAGCAAAACTTTTTAACTTAAGATACAGATCAAAAAAAGAAATTAAAACCGCATTAGCATTTTGCAGATATATAAAATTCTGTGTTTGAACGACAAAGAACAATTGGGACTAAAAGACCGAATTTTAACCGGAAAAGTACAAAACAAAAATTTATTTAGAACTTTATTAGCAGCTTGTAAATGTTTATAGTTCGGTGTTTCAAAGGTAAGGAACATGTAAAAAAAAAAACTAAACCAGTAAAATTCAAACCCGGTTTAACTTAAGTGGTTGAAACAGCTCCATATTATGTCCCGCTGCAAACTTTAGGTATTTTCACACACTCAATTCCGATCTCTGTTTATCAGTTTAAAGAATCATCGTGATATGTGGACGGAGCCACAGCCGAAAGATTGTTCTGAAATATGTAAGTAAAACAGTGCCCTAAATTAAATATTGCGAAACTATGTTCAAAACATTATGATGAATTACAATACTAAATATCAAGACCAAAGCAAAACTGTTTTCAAGTAAAATCGTTTATGATAAATAGCACGTACTTTGTTCAAAGTTGGGCTTTGATTCGATTTAGACGATTTCGCCGTTGAGGTTGTGTTCAGCATAAATTCAACAATTCAATGTACAGAATCCAACCTGATTCGAGAGTAATCACGCAGGATTATTCAGCATAGTAAACTTTACCTATTATTATACAAACAATAATTACAATTTAATCCACGAGCACGTCAATACTCCAAATTAAAGAAAAAAAACACTGTGTAGTAAAACACTATGAGCACAGCACTTATTAAGGGTATAATATTCATCAATTTTGTCTTATGTAAAAATACTTAATGCCATATTCATAAATTTTGATAATAGTCTAATTCATCGATTTCTGACTTATTAAATAGGGGCCAATCGGCCGTAACGGGCCAGCTGATGGTTAGTGAATACCGCAATTAGTCTTTGCATCTCAATCACTCAGTTAAAGTCTCAACTTAACCTCACTCGCTCAGTATAAAGCCATGAAAAATAACATAACATAGATTTTCTGCGAAGTTGCGATATGACTACTATTTTATCGGGTCCAAATTAAAGCTAATTAGCTACTAGGGACCGAATAAGGTTTATTTAGTACTTTTAAAGTGAATTTATAAAATCGAACCTACTAGCCCTGATTAAGCGGGCTGTATTAGTTTTATGACTTTAGTGCCACTACTACAAATACAACTTATTATGACAATATGCGCAATATAAATCAACAAGAAAAGTTAGGTATGTAGAAATTTTCTAACATAAAAATACTCTACTAATTGAGTACTAATAAAATTTAGTAAGGCAATTTAGAAATACTGTGAATTCGTTTGAAAAATTATTCTGCTCCAATAACAATTTTAACACAAACTAATTTATTGCATTCCCAACTTTAGATTACAACATTTGCATGTGGGCACGGCTTTAAACTCACTTGAAAGTCATGGCATAGAAACCTGATAGCGTATGTTTAGCTCACCCTATTTTATTTCTACTAGTTCAGTCACCATTTTTGTTTGATCCCCCTTACCTCTCGAATCGTTAAGATCTAGGTATGAACGAAGAAAGAATCGTCGATGAGCGAAGGTTTTTCTAAATTGGTTCTCCAACTCAGTAGTATTGTAGTTTAGCTAGTGTCACAGTTTATGACAGAAACTGAGTCATTTGGCTCACGATACGCCTGCGTTTTACGTTTATGATATTTTTAGGGGTCGGTATACCCTATTTGTGTTCAATGTTGGATTGTAGTCACGACAATATTATAATAATACATTATTATTCGATTCCTTGCTTTCTAACATTTGATTGAGTGTTTACACGTATAACACGTTATCTCATTTAATATTAATTATACTCCTTCCCTTACCAGTGACTTTGTGCAGCGTGCATGTTGTGGTTTACAAAGATTTATTAAGTGAAATGTAGTTTAACGTGGAACTTAAATATGTAAATTAATATGTACAAACTTTACCTATGTATTTTATCCGACAAAAGTAATGAAAATTTATATTTTTTCTATGTTTTTAAAAGACAACTCCCGCATTAGGAATAAACATCTTATTTCGCGGGGGACTCTAGAAACTTACATGAAATGGACACAATGAACATCCAGACTCAGAACAACAATTTGTGGATCACACAAAATGGTGTCCTACGTGCGGGTTAAACCTACAATATTTGATACAGTAGTTAGTGACAAGGCGATCGCTTAAACCACTAGGCCAACTGTGCAAAACTGTTTCTCTTTCATACGTACAAATTATTGCCCACATAAACAAAGAGTTCAATGTAATATTCTTTATCATTACTATTCTATTGTATTGCTAAAGGTACAATCATGATCGTCTTGATCATGATTATACCTTTTACACTTACTACTTACACTTACTACTACACTACATTAAATTTCCAACAATTCCATTCTAGGTTAAATGTCAAAATTGACTATGTGTGTTAATCTATCGCACGTGATTGTTCAACAATGTGATCCGCAATATACGTCCTCTATACGAGTAGGTACATGTATAATCGTATTTCTCTACCCTATCCGTCGGCTTACGAAAGTAGAATAATAAAATCGCATAAATATAGGAAGGTACAAGTCGATTGTACGACATGACGCGTGCCTCTATTAAAAGTTTTGACAGCTCAGGTTAGCAAAGAGTATTGTAGAAATTTTTCATGAATATTATTTTCAGGTAGCCAGTAACAATTTAGGTGGTAGTAGTTGTATTCACGATGAGGATGGACCACTATTCCTGGACTGTACTTACTCGGAATTGACACTTTGGAAGGAATATTAAAAAAAAACAGTTTACATCGAAAGGCATGTCTGACTGACTGATGAAATATAGTGAGTTCTTTGGCAATGGATTGGAGTTTTTCGAAAAACTGCAGTCTCACGATGCCTAACATAACAGTGGATTGTTACGGAGTATCACATATAGGAATCGGGATATTGGGTTAATGTTGGATTAAGCGTTGCTTTCCTTGCTGTTTATCATAATATTTTTTGTTGGGAAGGGCACCCGATCTGGATTGCAGTATTGATAAATCGGGGCTGATGCCGTTACTTTGCTTTGGGTACTAAGTAAAAGGGAGTGAAGCACAAAACAATGAGCTTTACTTATTTTATTCACTCTTTTAACTTACGAAATTTTATTCACTATGGAGCAAAAAGAAAAAGTATTAAGTTGTCCTTTAATTAATCTTTATCTTTGAGTATGCAATCTTGATAGTCTATCGGCTTCAAAAGGAAGGTAAGTACAATGTTTTTTTCCTAAATTTAATTAAACTTTGGACGGTTAAGCTGGGTAAGGCATAATCGTTTGTTCAAGCATTTTACAAAACTTTTGTCATAAGTCACCTATATTACACGCTTTTGCGTAAATGGGGCAGCTTTTAGTTTAAAATATATCTATTTTTATAAATTACCTAAAACTTATAATAGATTTGTGTACCAGCCATTAAAGTTTAGAACTACGAGACTTATAAAAAGCTTTTTCAGCTGAAATATAGTATGTAGCTGCCATATTGTAAAGAATTCGTAATTATCTAACTCAAGCTTACATAATAGTTTTTTTTTAAATATAAACCTGCATTAGGAATACCGCACATTCTATGTTACAATATGTAATTTATTTTCAAGAGAGACGAGAAATTATTAAAAACAGTCAAAGCTTTTTGTTGTGACTTATGGCGATAGCGGCGTTGAATTTTCTGGCAATAAGCATGTAAGTGGCAAATTGAAAAAGTCTCTATATACTCTTTGTAAATATTGTTTATCATTTTATAAGTGAAGACGATTCCCGGATCCAGTCTTTTATAGCATAGTTAGTGTTTACTAAAATACTAATGCTCTCTTACTTCTAAGATCCATTTTTTAGGGTTCCGTAGCCAAATGGCAAAAAACGGTACCCTTATAGATTCGTCATGTCTGTCTGTCCGTCCGTATGTCACAGCCACTTTTTTGTTGTTGCGTTGTTATTTGGTAACTAGATGTAATCTGTAAACCGCATTAAGATTTTCACCTTGTTTCAGTTCCAAGTATGGGTACTTGGAACTGAAACTTGAAAAAATATTTTTCTTCAAACCCAAACGTGTGGGTATCTCTGGATAGGTGTTAAAAATTGAAGTTGAGGTTTGTACTATCATTTTTTTCTAAACTGAATAGTTTGCGCGAGAGACACTTCCAAAGTGGAAAAATGTTTGCCCCTGTAACTTCTAAAATAAGAGAGTGATAAAACCAAAAATAATATATGTTGTACATTACCATGCAAACTAATAAGGAAAATTGGTTTGAACGAATTCAAATTCAAATTCAAAATTCTTTATTCACTTGCAATACATCTCTTGTGACAGGTCAAGATTCTACATGTACATTTATGCCATGTTCGCAAACAATAGGTAGAGCCGGAGAAAGGAACACGGCAATAAAAACTCGCGGCTTCTCCTTTCAAATCGCCAATGTTTACATAGTTTTAATGTTTATAAACCTGATATGGGGGTAAGGTGCTGCCACTAATATACTATACACCATGTTAGAGGACTGATGCAAATTATAGTGATTAAAAATTAGAACATGTGCTAATTTAAAAAAAAAAAAAAACAACAGCCTCAGTGGGTACAACGAGATCTAGTTAGTCGTTTTTTTGTAATATATCATAAATCGTAAACCGTTATTCACCTTTCATTCAATCAGTACACTAATAAAAAAATATCGATCAAAGTTACAACAAAATACAAGAACTTTTATATGATGTTACTTGCTGATACGGAACCCTTCATGGGCGAGTCCGACTCGCACTTGGCCACTTTTTTCGTTACACAGGACCGAGTCGGTTCGACCTTGCTGGTTGGTTGGTTCTTTGGTTGCTTTTCACCGAGCGACTGACGTCCTAGAGCCTTAATGCTCCCTTCGCTATAAAAATTATAATGAGCAAACAGCGTCTTAAACGACGGCAAAGCCTGACACGTATATTAGTTGTATGTATCCATGGTCTAAACTAACATTGTGTAACTATCTAAACGTCTCCTCGTTTCACTGTGGTAAATTTGATAAAGCTAATAATCATCTATTTGTTGTGTTACATTACGTTACCGATAACTATTTTTCTATTTTCGATATGAGCATGCGAAAATGATTCCACTCTGCCTCATGAAATATATGAGTAGAATCTAAGAATACCATCACCATCCTCATTGTGAATGCAGACAATGAAAGACGGTGATCCACACTATGACCTACTGAAATGCTTCTGCGTTATTAGCCTCCGGTCCAGCACTCACCATCGAAACACCACAGTACTTTTTTTTTATATATGATAGGGGGCAAACGAGCAGACGGATCACTTGATGGTAGGTGATTGCCGCCGCCCATGGACACCCGAAACACCAAAGGAGGCACAGGTGCGTTGCCGGCCTATAAGAGTACGCTCTTTTATTGAAGGTTTGAAGGTCGTATCGGTCCGGAAACACCGCAAGCGACAGTTCATTCCACAGTTTAGATGTGCTAGGCAGGAAATTTCGGCAGTGCGATATAGTTGTAATGTTTTTATTTTTAATAGTAATCTTTCCAAACGAATAATATAGCGCAAAACAACAGTTCAGTAAAACTATATCAATGGTAACTTGAATAGGCTTCATTCAACTTCACTAGCTCAATAATTATAAGCTGATGCCATAAGGTTTCAATTAAAACTAAGAGAGCTCATCAGCCAGTTAAAGGTAGACCATTACGAATGGCTTCTTTTGTTCAAATGACCAGTATTATTTAGACTATCTTCATGTCCATTTCCGTACTATGATAAGTCCAAACATATAATAGACCATTGTTTTTTATAGTCTGTTTCCAAAATTTTGTACACTAATTATTTCAAAATTTTGTATAACATTTATGTACTATTACCAAACTCGTTTCAAAGATTAGACAAAACTTTCTTTAAAGATAACTCTTTAGATATTTTATTAAATGCTTCGTAAAAGAAGTAGTTTAACATTAATGTTAAAATTATCCAAAGAGGAAGGTAACTTTACAATGCAATCTTTGTTGGAGTCAAATAATGGTTCTCACATGCGCACTCAGACAACAACATACCACGCATGCGCTATTACCATGGCGTCGAACAAATGACAGTTTTGACAATATTCCTCGGGAATACACACTATATTTAGTTTTTTCGTTGAATAAATAAAATATCTGACGATATCCTACTTGAAAAACAGCGTTAGTGATTTTATAGTTTGCTATGATATACCATCATAAAGAAATAAGTGTTTGTTATATAGAGTCGTTAGAGGTTAGTTTGAGTACCGTGTTTATGTTAGTACATGTGCCGTAAATATTAATTTTAACCTTTAATTCAGTGTTGTGTTGAGTTTTCTTATAACTCTAAACTTTATTATTGTGAGTCAATGCTGAGACGAGGGCGTTACTTGCAGTTACACAGGTTTGAATTTTAAATTGAATTATGTTATAGTTTTAAGGTTTCATTTAGTCTTTGCGAAAATTCATTTTTATTCTCTTAAAACTTTATCGATAAGGTTTATAGAAGACCGTGTGAGAGCTATAATATCACTGGAATTAAAAACGATTAGGCTCGAAGTAGGAGCTACCTGGTCCGAACCATTTTCTATTCCATATTCAAATTTGGCGGGATTCAGTTTACTACATATACCTACAATGTATTATTCGAGATATGCAGTTCTGTGATGTGATGATGCGCCTAGCGGTAATGTATTAAGTGTGCATACCTTGTGAATGATTCTCACATTTCTAATATCTTGCCGCGCCAGTCAGTTGTAATCACTTAGGGAAATGGGTCGCCACGCGACTCGGGAAAATGTAAAGAACCGACCACTCAAAGGAGTTTTTTTTGCTTTAAAGACAATTCTTGTTATGATTAGTGTAAAACAATAAGCGAAGCCAGGGACGTCTTTACATTGCCATGGGTAATATAAATCTTTATTGAATGAAGTTCTCTTTTTAGATCATAATACACATAGATGGACACTTTTTTTTAAAGTTTTTTAAGATTTCTTTGTACTACTTAATTGATTATTTCGGTTTGTTAGTTTGTATTGCTATTGATACGTTATATATATCGACAGTATTATGATATATAATGATTGTTAAGAAATGAAATATCAATACCAATAATAATAATAAATTCATTAAATTGTTGTCATCAGAAATAAAGATAAGAAATCAAATTACTTAGTGCGTGACAGTTTCAATAAAGAAATGGAAAACTTGTTTGTTTTACAATTCTTTTATTAGGTACAATACAGACGTTGTTTTTCATAAACCGATTTCAGGATTTCTTATATTTTGGTCCTTGGTATTTTTGTATATAAGTGTACTTACTATCGCCATTAATTACATTCGCTATGAAAGTAACAGAGACATGGTGTTCACGTGCTATGCAAAGGACTTTAATGGTATTACCTAACTAAGATTATAAATATAAGATTATAAACTTCTAAGATTATAAATGAATAAATAATGTATTTGGAGGCTCAAATAGTTCTCGCGGTGAAAAAGCATTCAACTTAGATGCCATACTCCATTGACTGTATTCGTAGTGTATATTGTGGCCCTGACTCTTCCACTCTATCAGGCATTCAGGCTCTCATCAGGCTTTCTATCAGGCAGAGGAACGATAAATTTTGAAGGCTCTAAAAAAATACTAATTTCTGCTTTTAATCGCTATAAAATTAAGTAACATGGTCAACACTATCCCTAGCAAATAAAGTACTATAATGAGATCACTAAGATGTTGTAAAAAAATAAATACAATTATTAATATGAACAAAGAGTTTCCCAGAATTCTGCTGTTTAGAGCATAATTAAGTATGAGTCACAGTGATATATAACTGTAATATTCACTTTGGGGTGTAACAGAAATAATTGTGATAAGCGTAAAGCTTCGTCATTAGGCAACGTTATAAAATGTAGTCATTTTACTGAGCGTATGTACAAACGAGCTTGAATAAATTGGGTCCTACATATTTCACTAAGATTATTATTAACTACAAGCTCGTTTCAAACAAATTATAATTCTAGTTCTAAGCAAGGACAACTAGTTTTTAACCGACTTCAAAAAAAAGGAGGTTCTCAATTCGTCGGAATCTTTTTTTTTTTTTATGTATGTTCAGCGATAATTTCGTCGTTTATGAACCGATTTTAAAATTTATTTTTGCATTGGAATGGGCGTAGCTCACAGGTGGTCCCATCGTCACCATATCGGGATCCCAAGGAAATCGAGAGAACTCCTCAAATATCATAGGCTCAATGTTGCGATTATGGCACTCGGAATAGTTTTTCATTGAAGTCGGTTCCTTTTTGTTAAAATTATAAAATCTATGCCTGCTAATATGCAGCTTGTTTGTGTGGTTAAATGCGCCAATCGCAAGAAGTACCGGTCGGATTTCAAAAATTCTTTCAGTGTTAGAAAACCGAGTTTTCGAGGAAAAACTTTAGCGAACGCAGACAGCATTGCGACCGGTCTGTACCCATTGACTTCATTATTGGCACTACCTTTCGGATCCGGTATTACTTTTGTGACTTTCCAATGGTCGGGGTAATGACTTTCTTTTTTAAGATGTGCAACAATAGCCCCCAGATTACCTCAAAGCCAAGCCCAGGGCCCACAGAGTGCTTACGCTTGTAGCGGTCGAGTGCCAATCGGAGTTTCCGCCCCGTAAGCTTACCCGTGTGAAACCTTGCTGCGCTCACCATCGCGGTGGCTAATCAAAATTTCACAATAACAATGTATAAAATAATTGTTCCCCTTTAAAAGTTCACGGAAGCGGTATATGTCTAACTTTTAACATTGACGAATAATCTTTAATAAGGTAAACAAATTTGTTCACGGCTGTATAATATCACAATACGGGCAAAAAAAGATGGGTATTCTCGGGTCAGCTAGTTTTTCATGTTTTCTCACCGAAAGGGCATCGACTTGAAAACGAATAACTATATTGTTGATCGAAATCGATAGAAAAAGCAGATTCTAGGCAGTTCGTATTTCGGATTAATTGTTCTGGTATCCATTCTAATTTTATCTGTACGTCTTTGTCTTTTAAAAATAATAGCTACACATGTTAACAGTGTAATCTTATTTAGCAAAATATCAACTCGTTTATTAAAGTTCTTAAAGAGCTTTTTCTGTACACACATATTTTTTTTTCATTCCGTTAAATAAGATACAAGATAATAAACGATTGCTGTTCTTAAAATAAATGTCTTATTTTTCTTATACAATCAAATCGTTAGCAATGAAATATATTTATACAAGGCGTCTAATTATATCTAATTCCTACTTCAATTTCCGTATAACCCTCAATAGAGCTAACAACGCATTGACTTAGACGGTATCTTCTATTCAATACCACAAACGAGTCCACGTTGTATTTGTACTAATTACGTCGGTTCATTACACACAGTATTGACGTTTGTGCGGTTAAGCTCTCAACTAATTCTGTGGTTCTAATGTCAAACTGCCAACTTAACGTATATGACTTTCTGAAACCGCTATTTATTATTGGAATAAATAAATAATTATTTTGAATATCTGACTTACAACGCTAATGTAATATACAGACAATATAGCATTATGACCGGCTGCGAGATGCTTCTGTGTCGGTTGTGACATATCGGCGGCAGATGTTGGCTGTGAGACGCTTTTGCATCATTGGGCCTCCAATCTCATACTCACCAAGGAAATACGACAGCACGAATGCTGTCATTTTAGATTGGACTTCTGTGTGATATAATAATAAATGCATTTGTCAAGTTGGTTTGTGTACACTTATTGAGTTCACATTTTTCATCACAGCGAAGGATGCCATGATACAAGTTAAATTTAAAACTTCAACTGAGTATACTATATGCTTTTAGAAATATGTATATATGTAAGTGAAGTATTATTAGTTTTGCCACAGTTACAGGCTCTGTCCTGTGTGGAATCAGACGGCACAGTTAACGTAAATTACAAAAGACTGAATTTTTTAAGTGGACTTCATCAGATGTAGATACTTTGATTGTCGAGGAAGGACAAAGCTTAGGCTACTCTTCACCGTAATAACACACGGCCTAAAGCTAGTAGACGTTTATCAATTTTAAACAAAATATGCCTCATCAGTGATAATTTCTTGCAAGTTTTTCATAGGCAGTTGAAGCACACCTGCATGGGTGAAAGTTTTTAAGTAGACATTTTCACCGGCCTTAAAATCGCTAAAAGCTGTAATGTATTGAATTTTTTATATACATTTTATTAAAAAATGCATTTGCATGATTAAGCAAATGTGACTCATATTGATATTACATATATTTGATAATATAATTTTAAATTAAATGTAAATAACACATAACAAGTATTTTATTTTTTTATACAACTGACTACTTATCTCCATACAAATAATTTAAAAACTAATGAGGTAGTTGCGCTGTCTTATCAGTTAGAGTAATCTCAGCGATATTAACTTTGGATGGATTTATTACTAGGGTTAGGTAACAGTCGGTGTAGCTCCACTCCTATTAACATGGCGTTACGACTAATGTAACGCAATATTACCTGCCTACGAAAAATCCTTTGAATTGGCACGGAAAAAATATATGTTTTGCAGGGATTTCAACTACCTTTAGTAGGAGTAGTATTACCTTAAGTACAAGTTTTAGTAAATACATTTATATATTTTTGTTTGTATTTGTTTACATAAATGTGTCCTGGTGAATATAAGAACAGACAGATGATAATTTTTTTTATTTAAAAACTTGCCATGTGAAGAGTCACTGCCTCGATGAGAGTAGAAACTGCCTGATGGAAGGCATGAGCAGAATCCAAGACTAGGCGCCACGACACTTAATACAGCCTCGAAAATATCCGTATCAATTGGAGCTTGTAACTAATCCACAGAAAAGTTTTGTTTTTAATTACCAGTTTGTTTACTTTTTGTGCAATAGGTAAGGCCTATGTCCAGCAGTGGACTGCGATAGGCTGATGATGATGATGCTGTTTACTACACACGTCACATTGCACATGCCTTTACAAGTTCACTGCTGGAAATAGGTCTCTCTTTTAAATGGATATTTTGGCCTACTACACTACTATTTCTATACAATTTGCCACCACTAGACAGACTAGATTCCTTCAAATCATTTTAAAATTAAAAATATTATACTTTAAGTTTTATATCATACAAACATCATAAAGTAAGTAGACTTTGTGTCAAAGGATATTCCTGTTCAGTAAAAATTATGGCCTTTAATAATACTAAAGTGGAGGCAGCAACATCTATGGAGTTCAAATTTGGTAGAAGATTATCATAAATTCGAAAGTTTTAGCTGAACTTAGAAAACAGAGACAAGAACTCTTCGAATAATTAAATTTTTCGAAGTAAAACTAATAAATCATAAAAAATACTTTTTAAAAATCTGTTTTAGTGGTTTTCAGTTTGGCTTTTTAAAATCTGTGCTTTCTGTGTACACAGTGTAAAGGCATGTGTCATTTGAAATTAGATGTAGATGAAAAAACTGGTTCTGAGCCATCGCTCATTACGTATCGCCGAGTACGGGAGGTTACCTGCTCTCTTTCCAAGATGAAAGTGTTTTGTATTAAATCTCTTTCTACAATCGCTAACGCCTCTAATGTCTTATCTTAATGTCTAATATTTTTATTTAGCACCTGACTTAGCGTTGGTAGATGTCAATTCCATAACTTTTTTTTCCAGTTTATATAATGGTTACGTTTGCAGAATGTCAGCTTGGCTAGGAAGACATCTCCTTCTCATAGTGCCTCTCCACCATGGAGGTTTTCCGTCAGCTCTGCATTCTCTTTTCTGTTTTTTTTTGCATGACGAAACAGTTCTTCTACACTGGTGATCCCTGTTCACTTTCATAGATTTCTGAGCTACGATTTGCTTCGATTTCAAACATGGTGTCTGCTGGATATTTTTGCCGGATATTTTATAATAAGACGAATGTAAAGGTTCTGTGTGTGACGAAAAGACGAAAAATAATGCCCATTTATTACCCAGGTAGCCGACCGTCTTTTAATGGTCGCAAGTAGTTCACGGAATCGTTGCACACATCACGTACGTACTTCAAGAACCTTAATTAACCTAGTGAGATTGACTGGCTCAAACAGCATCCCGTAGTTTAAACTTTTTTGAGTTCTAGGTGTTCAAGGGTGGTGGTAATCACTTACCATCAGACAACCCTTCTGCTTGCCTATCTAGTATAATCAAAATCATCAGTCGGCCCAGCTGTTCCAAAGATCAGACAGACGGATGGCCATTTATTGGAAAGCTGTTATCCTTCAATTAAAAACAGTCACTTCAATCTTATTTATTTTTATAGATATTAAGAGGCCGGCGTACGACACTCGAAACTGCAAGTTGAAATTTGTTTGTAAAATATTGCTGTCTCTGTTTGACAAAATACAACGTAGATACGAGTGCACCGCTGTATGTGTGTATGTGGATTGACATTCATTCGTAGTAATTCGGACTCTCTCGTAGAAGGTTCGGCTATCATTATTTGACTGACACGAATCACACACACATTGAAATATTTTTTGATGCGATAGTACTACTAATTGCTTGAAATTTGTGAAAATATGGATGTGTTTCGTAATATCGAAAATCATGAATGAAAACTCAATATTTTTTCGATTTATTTTGTGTAAGTAGTAGCATAATAATATGAGATGTGTTATTGATGAAACAATATTAGAAATATTTTTGTTTTTAAGACAGAAAAAAAAACAAAAGGGAAACATGACATTTACAATGTAAAATATGTAAAATTTAATTTGATTATATTTTATTCTAGATTAGTTTATTTTTAAAAATAAAGACGTTATAACCTAAATAAATACAGTCTAAGTCCGAATATCAACATATCATCGTGGAAATATGTTTATACTGCAAATGATATTGGTATACCGTTTGTATGGACAATTCAGCCTCCGGGGGCCCCTTAAGAAGTAAAAATTAATAAAATTTAAAAACTGCTTTGGTTTTTTATACATATTTGAAGCTGCTTCTAATATTTTCTAATTACACTGAAATTGAGGCATAATTACTATAAGCAAATTAATTATAATGAGTAGTCATTAGGTTCATCTAACAATATCATTATCTTCTTAACAATAATTTCATAAAGTTGACTTAATTCTACTTGTAATTAATTCCTGTCTTATCTTCACTTAATAGTCTTTAATCATATCCAAGATTGCTTAACGTGTTCTACTAGTACAACCAGTTTTACCTGAATACCAGTTTTTCCGCAGGGCGATTGGTATCGAACCTCCACAATCCTGAGAGTGAACTGAATTTGAATGTTGTACTAGTTGCCACTTTTTTAGGCACTGACTTCAGAATTGTCATTGATGTTCTTGACAACCAACACTTATGTACTCTTCGAGGTATAGAGAACACGTTAAACCGTCATAAATAATTCGTTCCAAACTAATATCACAAAGAGGTAAAATTTGGAAGGTTGTAGGAGGTAATAGATGGAACTTCTGAAACGATTTTGAAAATTATTTAGAACCGCTTATGAGCATAGCCAAGCTGAGCTCAGGTCTGCTTTCAGAGAGGTAAGGCCATACCTCCCACCGTGGCCGAGTGCGGGTTGGAGACTGGCAAAGGCACGTTGTGGCTACGTAATCTTGCCGTTGGATGTTTTCAAGTGAGTTTCACGACTGTTATTATAACAACTGAGACGACTGCTTAATGTGACTTTCGAATCACGTTAACGCTCATAAGATTTCATGTCACAATCGGTCACCCATCTAAGTACTGACAGCGCCATCGTTGCTTTCCCTCGTTGATTGTTTCTAATCACCTAAGGCTACTTGACTATGAGTGTTGAAGATGTGATATAAACTAAGTAGTGATAATTCAAACAGAATCGTTTTCTTTCAAAACTAAATAACAGGTAAAGTTCTCCATATTGATGCTCCTAAATACGCCTAAGGCTATTGAAGCGCTCCATAGGTAAGATGATATTGCTATAAGGAAAAAAATAGGCGTTCATTTGAATAATGGGATCCTTCGTAAATTTTTGAAATGGAGCCTTAATATAAGTTATTTTAGCATTGTTTTGTGTTATAAGGGATCGGTAAGGGTTGCTCAAATATTTTCATTCACTTATGTTATTGACTATTGATGAGCCAGTGAGGATCAGGGCAAGAGGTGCGTAAGGTACCTACTACTGAAACTTGGACGCTTATCGCATATTTATGATGAAAACAACTGACAAACTTTAGACGGTGGTTCATTTATTATATAAATCTGTTAAATATCTCAAAGAATTTTATCGTATTTTGATATCAAAATATTTTTGGAGGTAGAATAAAAAATATTTAAGGTTAAGGTTTAAACTAGGTTAAAACCTAAGTTAAGCAGATAACTTTAAGAACAGATTGTTATGAAGTGGTATTGGTATGTTAAACACCTAAATAATTAAATAATCTCACAAAACATTCAAAATAAATGTATTACGCCTTCGTAATTGTAACTGATGGCACTTATCTTTACAAATAAATGAATTTAAGTGTTTGTAATATCGAATGAACAGTTTTTTATGGCCTGATCTATAACTGTGCTGGTTGGTATCCACCAATCATTAAAAAAACAGAAATCAAAAACACCCCCAGTACGAATATTCTTTGGTTTTAAGAAAGTTTGGTAATATAGACAACACACTCTTGATCTTTGACAATTACAGAAAAAATAGCGAGCAAAATTTTTTTACCGTGTTTTCCAGTCTCGCATATATTTAAATTATTAGGGTAACAATTTTATACAATAATTTAATATTAATATTAATAACCTTTTCTGTGTAAATAAAGCTTTACAACAACAAAGTAATACAAAAACTTATTAAAGTCACATTTGCGGCGTCCTTTAATTAGCAATTTGCACCAACCCATAACAGTAGCGGAACCCACGAAACTCAACGAACCAATATCTGAGAATCTTATTTACGCCTAAAATTCCCCTTCTTGCCTCTAGTAATAAATAATACGTTGGCAGACAGCTTCTCCAAAGGGTTTTTGCATGCAGGTCGGACGTGTTCAGAGGCCCGATGTTTCGACCTTCATTAATTACGTTATTATGAATTCTGCTCACATTTGCTGTCATAATGCGCTCCGTAAAATCCTATATGCGTACTTAGGCTTTACAAGAAGCCGGTATGCGTAAAAAGTTGGTGAAAACCATCTCTCTAGGTAGCTTCTCCGTTAGTATAATGGGCCTGAAATTATTGTTATGTTCCCGTTCCGCACCTATATCTCAGCGGGGTTTCGGCACGTGAAATTCTCGTGTGGCACCCCAGGGCTTTTTCTATTTTGAACTGAATCTCTACATTCTCTGTATCTCTATAAAGTAGTGCGAGGAACTAGATATGCCAAGTTATTTTTTCTAGTGATTTCTTTTATTTTATTGAAATGTATACTAAGTACGCAATAAGTGACTAAATATGGTCAAATTTTGCTAGTTTTCTTTGTAATCTCTTTAATGAACTAAATCTTTGATTATATACATGTCTAGATGGAGTGTTGCGCTGCATTCGCAATAAAAACAACAGGCCAGATTTGCAGGGCTTGTGTGCATGTTACACACACATGCAAGCGTAGACTACGGGCGCGCGCATGACGTGGGAGCGTTCTGAGTGATACCAGCCCTTGAATGTTTTCCATAAAAGGAGGGAAAATAATTGTGTATTGATTTTGAGATTTATAAGTAATTTGTATTAAATTTAAAGTCAGTCAATATGTATCAGAGTTTTTGCTTTTGAGTTACTAGGTAAAATATAATAATATGTTGGTGAAAAAGGGAATTGCTATTATGGCTGATTTATTCTTAATACTTAACAAAAAATTGGTAAAAATTTACCCTGTGCCTTAGAAAGTAGTCTGAGGTTCCGGTACTTTGAAAGGGGGACGAAGGAAAGCCAACTCACAGAGGCCTTTAATTAAGTTATTATACAACATAGTTATATTTAATTTAATTACTATATTTTTAACTAGATGTTCCCCGCAATTTCTCGTAAATCTTGTTTTTATATCGTTCTCGTTGAGAACTCAGAGAAGGTGTAGCTTCCGATTAGTGAAAGAATTTTCAGAATCAGTACAGAAATTCTGGAGATTAGTGCGTTTAAACAAACAAACAATCTCTTCGGCTTTACGTCGTACATACTACTTTCATTAATAGCATCCATGGAGCGGCAAAATTGACACCCATATCAGATTAACAATATCTACCACCTTAGATTTAAAAATATATGATATATACATATATAATATGTATTATCCAGCACTATAGATAAGATTCAACATTTTGTAAATTGGCTAACACTCACATGGGAAATTTAAATTCAATTAACAGACAACCCTGTAAAAATGCCGTCAAAATGGTGGTCGAACTTTGATAAAATTTCACTGAGTTAATTTAATTATTTCTTTACAATATAGTTATTTAAAGTTTATGTACCGATGATAACTAATTTTTTTAGTTGATTTCAATCGTCCAAAGTTATTCCTGCACACTTTTATCATGCAAAACGTCATTTTTATACGCCACTCAATACGTGTTTACCGTACAATGACAGTAACGCCACTGATTGGCCGCGACGAGCTTAGTCTCTTACAGTTAAATACTATTTTTTTGGACGTTTAGACGCTCGAACTCTCTATCTAGACATGTTTATAATCAAAGAACTAAATAATCGTAATAATAGTGTAAGTTGACTAATTACCAGATTCTGTGCATTTGATGCAGGTTTTTACCTCGAGGAAAATTGTTGTAGTTTTTAATGATTATATCTATTCTAGAGTAACTTTTCCATTACCATTTAATTAGTTGCTTCTGTAATTTTTGAACTATCTGAGCTGCAATGCCAAACTTCTATAATGATAATTTTTCAAATATGTGTTACTACAATCCTGAATTAATTCAGGTTACTCTAGGTATTATTTTGTCTTAACTTTTTTTGTTAGTATTAAATCATTTCAAAACTAGAAATATTGCAAACCGATTAGTAAATAGAAAAATAATATTTTTATTTCCCTAATTTTTTTAGCAATCGTAAACCAAAATGATTATGTTATCCCAGTAAATTCTTTCTCTGAAAAGAGACAATATTTTCATCTCTATTTCTTAGTTAATTCACTCTCCATCTCTTGGGTAATTTTTGTGTCCAACATCTGACCTGTTGAGCAAATTGTTGTCTGCGGTATTACCGGACTCATAAAAGCTTAAAGGCTTTGAGTACTGTCACCTCAAAAGCCTGTCTATGAACGACAGTAGCTATTAAATCGCCTCCTCTTTTGCTCTCTGATTGAAACTAAATATCAATATTTAACATCAGTCACACCACTTACTGATAAAGTTCTTGATAGACTATTGTGAACTTATCTGCCAGTATGCCTTATAATCCACAAGTCTCAGATAGAAATAATATGTAAAATAGCCATATATACAAGCAACTATATATTATTTATTCATTCTATATTCCACATATCAGATAACTATCTAAAATTTTATTAAGAGCTCGTCAAACTGGCCCTTATTTTTGCGAATTTGTTGGCGAGATGAATATTGATATTAAACTAATACTTGATAAATTAATACTTTTGCATAGGTTACACCCACGGGAAATTACGCATATGACGGTAAAGGATTCTTGTTAGGACTACAAAACCCTAAAAGGTTATGATTAACAGCGTATTTGCGTGTAATAAATAACCGTTGCCTTTAATTTGAGATCTATTTAATTTTTGATCATTATTGTTATTGCTCTCTCAATTGCCTCTCTACGTGCACTGAATTTTATTCGAAAGCATTTGTAGTATATAAGTAGGCACTATATCAACCATTTTTTTAAAATGTCATCATCATCATCATCAACAGCCTTTAACAGTCCACTGCTGGACATAGGCCTCTCCTTTGAAAGGAGGTTTTGGCCTACTATACCACGCTGGCCAGACGGGTTGGTAAAGGGTTTGTTTCAAGTTTTCCTTCTCTTGGCAGTGATGTTAGCTGCTTATTTTGTTCCTTTAGTCGCCTCTTACGACACCCATAGAATAAATAGGGGTGGTGACACTGTATTCTCAATCCGTCACCACACGGAACATATATGTATTAATTTTTTTGTTATTGTTCTGCATCATATAAATAAATAATAATTAATAAAAAATATTTATTGTTCAAGATTAATATGGCTGTTTTTAGACTTTCGGGATTTTTACACATACTCATGTTTTTTACTATAAACGGGACTTATTAGAGATAAAAATAAAATTAAATAGTTTACGAAACCTTCTATTTTCTGACGTTTCGAACGGGTTATACCGCTCGTAGTCACGGGTAGACTGTTTTAATTTTATGGCGAATAAGTCCCGTTTACAGAAAAAACATGAGTATTAATATAGCTTTTACAATAAAACTCGAAAACTAACATTATATCTAATATAAGCAGCACGTAAGATTCTTGGAATCATTGTAACAAATTAGAATACAATCAAAATATGTTTGTCTGGTATACCCACACCCAAAAATTTATATCTATAACTACCGGCCAAAACTGATTTTAACTTTTTCTTCCTAATTTTAAACTAATCTTTCATAGCTTGCTTTAATAATTCTTTCTTTTTGCCAATAGTTTTCACTACTTGAAGTTTATTAAAAGCATATTTTCTTTTCAAATGGCATTCCGGGTATAACCTTACAAAAATGAAAATATCAATCCAGTTGCAAATATTAATACTAAGCAAAGTGAAACTTAGAAAAAAAAGTTGGATTTGGTAGGTATAAAGATTCAACCTGATCGATAACAATTGGTACTTAAAACCAAATGTACCACATCCAGCAATTTTCGGCAAAATAATGTTTCCACGAAACCCCTTTATTTGAATGGAAGGTAAAACGGCATTATTTATTGCGCATATGGAAATGCGTCGTGCAAAATGGGATCGTAATGTTTGATCGTTTTCGAGATAAAACCAACGTGTATGTTATACAAGGATGGCCATTTCTCTCTTTATTTGCTTTTCATTTGCATAGCTGATTAATAAGTAAAACTGTGTAATAAACTGGACATACGTTTATGTAATTTATCTAACTCTGCGTGACAATACCGTTCATGTGCTAGAATTTATTACGCACCTTGAGATTGGATTCAGTGTTGTTATGTTTATCTATATGTGTTTAGTATAATGGAATAAAACCTATAGTCCAGTCAATAAAAGCTTAACTTTGCCATTTTGGTTGAACACCTGCAACCAACGCCAAAATTTCCGTAAGTCTTCGTAGATTAATATACTAAAATTGCAGGGTGCTGCAATACCGGCAAATGGTGCAAATACATTGCAAAAGGGTGCAAAAACAACATTTTCGTCTATATCTCGCGATTGGCTGGCAAAATAAAAAAAGATCCTACTACCAAATTGTAGGAAATTAAATCCCCTACAAAAACTTGGAAACGTATTTTCGCGTATCTCTCATAGTTTTTGCACAAAATGCATTTAAAGGGTGCAAAATGAAAAAAAAGTTACTATTAATCTCTTTTTTTCATATTGAAGTGATACTACATGTTTCATTTGGATTCAAATGATATGTTTCGGGCATTTTTTTTATTTATTTACACCTTTTTTCAATTACCTAATAATCTTGGCAAAAAAAATATTTAAATTTTATTATATGACTAGCTGACCCGGCAAACTTCGTACCACCTCAGAATAATCATTAAAATATTATGCTTAGTTATTAACTGATACTGATAAATTGACAGCAGTGCCACCTAACGGGCCCCGGCCGGTACCGCCGGTACCTTTGTTCCTGCATTTTAAATCTGTAATATCTTCAAAAATATTAATTTAAATTACATACTGTAAGGGGTCGTTTTAATCTATATTAGATGCACAAAGTATTTAAGGTACTTAATTGGATAAGGATTAATACTGTATTGCTTATAATCGTTTCGTAAATAATCCATTATTTCTAGTAAAAAGAAAAAAAGTATTGTAGAACTTCTTAAAGTGTACAATGCAGTATTGTTACAATTACATTTACTTTTTTACAATTTTACAATTATTGTTACAATGCAGTATTGTTACAGTAGTACATTATTTTAATCTATCTCGTAGGGTACAGCCAGCGTTTGCAATGTTAGCGTAAAAAATGGGTTTATTTACGACATCGCATTAAAAACCTCTAAAATTATCAATGTTTCTCTACTTTTATGCATGTATTATACATATAAACCTTCCTCTTGCATCATTCTATCTAGTTAAGAAAACAGCGTCAAAGTCCGTTGCGTAGTTTTAAAGATCGAAGCATTTATACGGACAGACAGAGAGTGGAAGCGACTTTAGCTTATACTATGTAGTGATAATTTAATTTTAGTTTATTTTTATTGCATTGGATTCAGAGCAAAATTGCATTTGAAACGTATATTTGCAGTATATATTACCTCTCCATTTACCTGAGCTATTATAAATTTAATTTCAGGGGGACGTTTATAATAATATATCACTGGCGGAGAAAGAGCGTGGTATATTTTATATTATTCTTTCTACTACTATTCTACTCTTTTGCTCCCACTGATTCCAATTTTCTATAGTAAGAGTCTTCAATATAAGAGTGAATAGGTAGATTAAGACAAATATGAGACCCTTGAACTCGACGAAAATAGTACCATTGAGAACACACACACATGCGTTTGTTTTTCTATCTCGCTGAGCGCAATGAGTAAGACTGCAGCAGAAAATGTTCAACTAACTGTTTGTCACTTACTGTCACTATACTGCAAACTGTCGTTTCAGGGATATTTCGTTTTTGTGCGTCTGTCCAAAAGTGATTTTTTACAAAATAAACTTGATTCACTGTTTTCAATTTAAAGGAAGCAATGAATCCTTCATTTTTATATTCTATTTGTATGAAGAAAACGTAAGATGCAACAATTGTTGTGAAAAGTATGCAATCCTCTCAGGATTGCATACTGATGGTAGTGATTGGTATGGTAAAAGTGAGGACCTCAGTGAAATGGCTAAGAAAACAATTATCACTGTATGTGCAGAAATTTTACAGGACTAAATAAACTCGTTACGAAACAAAAAGTTATCTACTACCGGACAAATTCCCTGATAACGTTGTATCAGAAATACCTCCACTATTAACTTGCTTCATACATAAATTATTATTAAATGATGAAAATATCGTGTGAGATGAATGTCCTATTATCCCAATAAAGATACTATTGCCTATAGTATTATTTCAGCACTTCGTCCTAAATCCTTCATTCGTTTCTTCAACTAGCTGTGGAGACATACATTTATCGAAAAATAGAATCGATGTTAGTTATCAATCTACTAAGCAAACTTTGTGTTTGCACATCATACCATAATATTTAGCTTCATGAAGCTTCATCAATAATTTAACCTCAGAAGACTATAATTACTGATGCTTTCGTTCAATATGTCTTTGATAATACTGATCGTAATACAAGGTGGACCAAAAGAAATCACCCTATTGAAAGATGCTCTTATATTTGCAAATGGCGGCCAATGTCAAATCTGTTTTAACATTTGTAAACTAGACAGATGTAGAATACAAGTGAACAAGCCATGGAGGGATACACTCCCCGCAGAACGCGGGATAATCGTGTCTATTCTTTTGCGTAACAATTCGTCTGTGGTGTTGGCGCAGCGCGGATTCCATCGCCGATTCCCCGGTCGTTCGGCACTAACTGCGCAAACACTGCGCCGTTTGGACAGGGACCACAAGAGACGCTGCCAAGAGTGGCCGGCCCCAGAGCGCCTATCCTGCCAAGAATATCGCAGCTGTTGCTGAGGATGTCGAGCTGTCGCCAGAAACATCAACCAGACGCCGTGCCTCGCAATTAGCCATCAGCCGGTCGTCCCTAAGGCGAATTTTGGTCAAAGAACTGCGCATGTCCGTGCGTCAGCTGCTGCCTGTCGACCACCAAACGCATGTAGCCTACGCCCATGCGATTCTCAATCTCGAGGACGAAGTAGACGATTTTTCGACCAAAATAATAATGAGCGATGAGGCTCATTTCCACCTCAGCGGGTACGTGAACAAGCAAAACTATCGCTTCCGGGGCACCGAAAATCCACGAGTGTATCACGAGGAGCCATTATAATCGCGAAAAGTGACTACATCAAACGACAACAGTGAACGGTGCGCGCTATATGGCCATGTCAACCGAGTTTTTTCTGCCACAATTGAATGAATTAGGACCGTAGGACATGTGGTTTCAACAAGACGGAGCAACGGCACACACTGCGCGAGACACAACCGATATTCTGAAGGCGGCGTTCCCGGGTCGCCTCATCTCTCGTTTTGGCGATTTGCACTGGCCCGCAAGATCACCCGATTTAACCGTTCCAGACTTTTTTGTGGGGTTTTTTGAAGTCCCATATTTATGTGAACAAGTCCGAGACCCCGGAAGCCCTCAAGGACAACATACGATACGAGTGCGAGAATCTGTCTCCCGAAGTAATGAAAAATGCCATAAAACGAGCCCGTATAGCAATTGATTGCTATACGGGCTCGTTTTATGCTGCGCCCATTTGGCCGATATCATTTTCTCGACTTCACTAATAAAATTCTAAAGGTTCAAATAAACATAATCAAAAAACAAAATCGAAGATTTTCATTTAGAAAAAAATTGAGAGCCAAACAACATCGGATGACTTCTTTTGGCCCACCTTGTATAAGAACCTCAGGTAGTCAGGAGACTTTTCATTGTTTAGGAGGCATAGCAGTGTACACACCAGCAAGTAGTGTTTGATATAAAAGAACTCCAATCAAATGTAAAAAAATCTACAGCGCAATTAGCATCTACAACAGATGTTACCATGAACCAACTGATATTAACCTAGAAAAATATGTGTACTTAAGAAATCTCTGCAATAAGATGTGTAGAAATGCACAACGCCAACATATCCACTCTTCCGTAGAAAACGGAGATCCAGCAAAAGTCTGGAAATTTTTAAGAACATTGGGAGTCGGGAAGTCTCGTCAAGACTCTATTCCGAAAAATTTTAACATTGATCAACTTAATAAACATTTCTCTTCCGTGTCAGACATAAATGTCAATACTAAGGCTAATACTCTCAGACATATTTCTTCTATCTCAGCTCCCAACTATCCACCGTTCGTCTTTGATCCATTGTTCGCTTGTGATGTTAAGAAGACCATTTTAGCGATTTCATCGAACGCAGTGGGAAGTGATTGTATCAGCCGAAACATGATTCTGCCTATCCTTGACGAAATCCTACCCATCTTATGCAATATCCTGAATCATTCCATGTCCAGTGGTGTGTTTCCGTCCGCATGGAAAGATGCTCAAATAATTCCTCTACCTAAAAAAAGTAAACCCTCTTCATTTTATGATTATCGACCCATTTCCATCTTACCTTTCCTATCTAAAGTCCTTGAACGCCTCATCCACTCTCAACTGAATAACTTTCTTTCCAAAAATTCCTTATTGAACCCGTTTCAGTCCGGCTTTCGTCCTGGTCATAGCACGACTTCTGCGCTGGTACACATTACGGATAGTATCAGACTAGGCATAGATAGTGGAAGAGTCACAGTACTCACTTTACTTGATTTTAGTAACGCATTTAATACTGTAGATTTTCATATTCTGCTTGGCATACTACGGTCTCTTAACATATCTCCAAGGACAATTGATTGGTTTCATAGTTACCTGTCTGGTCGCCGGCAACGTATTTGCATTGAAGACTTAACGTCCTCCTGGTGCAGTATTTCTGCTGGTGTACCTCAGGGTGGCGTTCTATCTCCTCTACTCTTCGCTGTTTTTATAAACTCAATCTCTAATCAGTTAATTTCCTCCTACCATCTTTATGCAGATGATTTACAAATCTATACACAAACTCCTGTTAATTTGTTACCGGAGGCATTCAACTCAATCAATGCTGACCTGAAGCATGTCAGCGAATGGAGTCATAACTATGGACTCAAGGTTAATCCCTTAAAGACGCAGGTATGTGTCATTGGCAGTCCTGGATTGGTCTCAAAAATTAACTGGACACAACTACCACAAATTCACTTCAATGGTACCACACTTGAGATCACTACTACTGTCAAAAATCTCGGAATCTACATGGATACGACTTTATCTTGGGGTCCTCATATACAGGAAGTTAGCCGGAAGATATTTGCCTCTGCTGGGTCACTACGAAGACTACGTAATTTTCTTCCAACTGCAACTAGGGCTGCACTTGCACAAGCTCTTCTTCTCCCAATTCTCGACTATGCCGATGTCAGCTATCCAAATCTCACTGAAGCACAACTTGATAAGCTTGAGAGACTTCAAAATCTATGCATACGATTCGTATTTGGCCTACGAAAATACGATCACGTCTCTAAATTTCGTCAAATGCTCAAGTGGCTACCTATTCGCTTTCGCCGGAATACTCATATCCTCATTTTCCTTTACAACGTCTTGTTTAATCCTAGAGCCCCGTCTTACCTCAAAGAACGATTTAAGTTCCTTAATGACACACATGACAAATGTCTAAGGTCATCTGAAGATTTGAGACTGGAGATGCCTCTGCATTCCACTAAATTCTATGATCAATCTTTTACGGTTGAAGCTGTACGCTTGTGGAATGCTTTGCCAATAAAAATTAGGAAAGCGCAAACAGTAAATGCCTTTAAGAAAATGGTTCAAGAGTTTTATATGTCACAACTGAGTCAGTCACAGCATATGGTTTAATGTGAATGTTTTCCTTTTCATAATTGTAATTTAACTGAATAGTTATTTATTTATACGTATATGTGTATTCACATTGGGGTGTATTAGTATTTATATGTATCGTATATATGTATTTGTGTAGGTATATGTATGTGTATGAAATATATTTATTGGCAATTTCAAATAGTACAAAACTTATCGCACCGTCAACTACCGCTGTCTCTCCGAATCATTTTATTCCATCCTAAGGTTGCCTGGAAGAGATTGCTTTTAGCAATAAGGCCGCCCTTTGTACATTAATTTTAAATTGTTTTCTTTTATTCTCTATTGTAAAATTGTGATAAGATGTACAAATAAAGAGTATTCTATCTATCTATCTATCTAACAGATATCACCGATGAGATGTATGATGAGAGATTGCCTTCTGGATTAAAAACATCACCTATGCAGATCCTAGTAAACTATGTTTAGGCATTTCACCTCTTGTATCACCATCGTATATAACATTTCTATCAGGCATATTACATGCCTCCCGTTCATTAGATGACCATCCTCTCAAATTTGAAAATTTGCGCTGAATCCGATGGAATAAAAAAAATATAAAATAAAAATATCATTTAATAAAATTGAAATGAATTTTTTGTCAAGATTATTAGGTATATGAAAAAAGGTATAAATAAGTAAACAAAAATATTAATTAAATCCCAAGGAAACATTGCTTCAAAATGAAAAAAAAAGATTAATAATAATATTTTTACAATTTTGCACCTTTATATGCATTTTGTGCAAAAACTATGAGAGCTACGCGAAAATGTGTTCCCAAGTTTTTGTAGGGGATTTAATTTCCTACAATTTTGTAGTAGGATCTTTTTTTATTTTTCCAGCCAATCGCGAGATATAGACGAAAAAGTTGTTTTTGCACTCTTTTGCAATGTATTTGCACCATTTGCCGGTATTGCAGCACCCTGCAATTTTAGTATATTAATTTACGAAGACTTACGGAAATTTTGGCGTTGGTTGCAGGTGTTCAACCAAAATGGCAAAGTTAAGCTTTTATTGACTGGACTACTAGTGTAATTACCACAATTGCGCAGTGGATTGTTAGTGTTAGTACATAATATGAAAATAAAATTACATTGACTTCAATTAACCTTATTAAATCATACATCCACCATCTGTTGACCTTATCCCTTGAGAAAAATACGCTTTCAGAAACCTCTTTTCATTGTTACGCGTTTTGATTAAGAATGCCGGAATTTCATACACCTGAATTATACGAAAATGGCATTCCGATAAATTTTTAGGTGTAGTCTAAAATGTCAATACTGAATTCAATTGAAATTCCACTAGACGGTCCACCCATCGCTCAATTCGCAGTTTCAATTATTTAAGCCAATGTTCATACCGCAACGGCGCTCTACCGTAATGATACACGTCCGTCCTTCAGTTGAATAAATAATATGGCTAATCGTATTATTCACGTATCCAGATAGCATTTAGGTTAGTTTTGCAATATGCCCGCGGTAATCACTAGCCAGCCAGAACATCCAGATGAACGTAGCTAAACGCTCCAAATTTTAAGGCTAGTTATAGACGGTTGGTTAAATTCAGTGTTTGTGTGTATTAGAGGTATTCTGTGATATTGTACTACCGTTTTGCTTATGGCTTTATCATATTAACAGATAAACATACTCTGTTATTAGTTTAATACGGGCTTTTGTTTTCAAATTTCAAATTTCAGAAATAGATCAGGATAGGATCGAAGGGCCTTTAAGCTATGGTATTCCGCAGGGAAGTGTACTTGGGCCTACCCTCTTCCAAATTAATGTAAATAGTCTATGCACGATGGACTTTTAAAACTCCCGGCTTAACGCTTATGCTGACGACACGTCAATAATTGGTTTCGTGTTCTTGCCGGTCTCTCACTAGGACTGATAGTGTTAAATACCTAGGTATTGTTATCGATAAAGCACTGAAATGGGATAAACATTTGGATGTACTGACCAGTCGCGTAACGCGTCTCATTCACATTTTTAAGAGACTCGGAGAAAGTTAGTGTATAACGCCTTATGTAAATCTGTAATAAGATACTGTATCTCTGTTTGGGGAGCAGCAAATACAACAAAATTTATGAGTTTATGAGTAGAGCGAGCACAAAGAGCCATACTTAAAGTTATGACCAAAAAGCCCAGAAGTTACCCAACCACAAAATTATACTCAGAATGTCAAGTACTAACAGTGCGTCAGCTCTTTGTGCTCAAAACAATACTTAGGAAACATTCGGTACTACCCCCTGTCGACTCTTATAAGCGTAAAAAACTTTTTCCAGGCATCCCGCGTAAGAAAACATTTGCTGAACACCAGTACTTCACGCAAAGTACTCATTTAAATGGACAAATACATAAACAGCTGGATATAAGAGATCTTAACATCTATGACATTAAAAATAAAGTGTCAGATTGGCTACAAAGCCAAGACTATTCGCAAACAGAGTCTCTTTTAAAATATATCAGATGACTTGCACACGAAAATAATACACACCCATAAACACACACACACACACACATACACATACACACACATACACATACACACACACACACACACACACAACACAAAATACGTCATCATTAATAAATATACATTATCACAATTACATATCTTGATTGTAATAAAGAACACACCGCTTAGCAATTAATTGTGTAATTTTATTAAGTGTAATCTAAAACTCGAACACTATCTCTTAAAATACAGGAATACCTAGTTTAAGAGATAGCATTAAACATTTTAGTACAGTCACAATGTATTGTGAAGTTCTAATGTAATTATGTATAAATTGTATCTGTTTTTTTTGTAAAATAAATTATTATTATTATTATTAAGTATATGTACGTACTAATGTAAATGGGCACGCCGTCATTGTGGCGGTAAAACCGGTTGTGGAAGATTGGCTCGAAAGACGTCACGACTGACGCATTTCATACCGGCTGACACAGGTGATCACTAGAAAAGGATATTTCAGTGATCATCTGATGTACTAGGAGCCAACGCCTGCGTGACATCATGCGATGGTAATGATGACACGCCGCCCCACACGCTAGCAGAATGTCCGGAGGGAGCCGAGGCGTAATCTCGTAGTCGTCTACGGCAATTTTGGAGTGGGGATTCATATTTAACACGATTGCAGCCATGATACGAAGAGAGAGCGTATGGAATTTCACCACTGCCTCTTTCTGTTAATAAGTTATACTTGTGAAGGAAACGGCGGAGCAGGACCGGGAAAGGCTTAATTTTCCGGTTCACCCGACACTCGAGGTGGCCCGAGATACGTCGTGGTTCCAGTGATTTCCTTTGTAGGGTGCACCTGGTTCCGTGCCTACTAGTACTCATGCGGCTTCTAGTCGCTTTGTGCCGTGCTTTAGCCGTCAGGGATTCTTGAATCACTTGATAAAGTTTCAACAAATATATACTTACGTATTTTTCTTATTTGCTCAAAATGCCTAAGAAACTTTAGTATTTTACTCACCATGTATGAATGCTAACAACGATAAGAACAAAAGTGAATGGTTCAAACTTTTTACAAGTATACCTTAAAAGTATGAGAAATAGCGGTTACTATGTCGTAATACTTCGTCGAGGACGCATTCAAAATTTTATTACACTACGCGAAGTTGGAAAACTTTATAAAATTGTGGAGAAAGTTGACTATTAAAAATTACTTGTTTTTCTTCATCTCTTACTGTATGTATTCATAAAAAAATTATATTTTTGCTATTAATAGAAATGAAATGACATGAATGTTTTCCTAATATAATATCCTAATTATTTATATGTTTATATGTATGCATATCAGTTGGTATGCGTGTTGTATGTATGTATACATGTTCGGAGATATGTATGCGTTTCTAGTTATATTCATTAGTAAATTTTATTTCTTCAAAACTCCTTGCACCGTCAACTACTGTCTTTCCGAAACATTTTAATCCATCCTAAGCTGTCTGGAAGAGATTGCCTTTCAATAAGGTCGTCCTTTCTACATTAAATATAAGTCGTTTGTGTTCTGTTTTGTAAATCGATGTACAAATTAAGAGTTTCCTATCTACCTATCTAATCAAATATGTACAATTCGTCATTTAATACATTTGTAGGACTTGTTAGAAGGATATTTTAGTAACGTTCATAGGAAAATAGAGACATAGTAACGTTGCCTTATTGGTAATATTGTCTAATAATAGAAATAACTTCAAGAAAAGTTTAGGTAACTATAACCCGGCTATGTGAATTATTTTGGTAATATCTATATTTTCCATGTCACCCGGGTCATTTTAACCAATCTGTTTACAGTGGTGTAAAGAGATTGGTTAATGGCAAAATAATTTCAAACTACTAAGCCGATTTAAATGAATGTGGAATTGAATGAACATTTAAATGGTTCAGTAGTTTGGGAGCAACGGTGAAACAGGCAAACGTACATGTACCGCCTAAACTATTAGATATATCAATCCTTCCTTGTGGCTTCACCGTAGTCGAGTAAAAAGTAAAAAAAAACACCAAGTCAATAAAATTTTCAGGTTAAAAGCATTGTAATTGTATTGTTTCTAGTTTAAATATCGGTTATGTGCAAAACATAATATTATAATCAGTATTTGTAAGACGTTTCTTTTTTCTTTCGAAAACGAAACAGTGACTTGAATAACATAATCTATTTCTCCTCAAGACTATTTTTTCCACGCGATTTTAAAATACAAAACTGTTGTCAAACCCACGAACATTTAACTAGCTAGAATAATTCTATTAAAATAATTAGTTAAACAAACTACAAAATAAGAACAATAGAGTTATAATAAAACGGAATTTTGAAAATTAAATTTCTGCGAAACCTACGGGCGGTAGTGTCAACAGACGAAATGGATAAAGTTAGTAAGTGTTTTAATGCAATCATAACGTCGAGTTTACCCGCTTACTGAAAATTAAAGTGGCCAACAGTACCCAGTACAGATGAGACCTTAATTATATCGTGTTGCTTGAATTTTATAAGTTTGTATTGGACTATTTGCCGCTTGTGGTCACATGCAGCCGAACTGTTGTACACATTAAACCGCAATTACGCTCTATGGAAATTTAAACACCTACAATTGTGCGATTGTGCCATGGAATATGGTTTCGGCACATTGTAATTAATTTGGTATTTTAATTACCGGTTTATATTACACAACTGCTAACAGATGTGGTTAGTTTGTAGATTCTCATAATCTTTTACGGTCTGCTTACAAATGATAATTTACATATAACGTGGTTGTAAATTATTAAAAAGAAATATCATCAGCCTCTCGAAGTTTTCAGCTCTGTGCCTCTCCACTAGCACGCCACTTGGTTTGATGCTCGTCTTCTCGCATTCAGCTCCTTCGAGCCGTCTTACGCAAAAAATAAAGAATAATTATTTAGAATTAGATTAGATTATTAAGAAGAATTAAGAATCTCAACAACATGTCAATTTGTTGAGATTTTTTCTTGTCCTGCTAATATTATAGGTACATGTTAAAGTTTGCAATTAGGCCACTCTTTCACGCAAAAACTACTGAAAGAACTTATATGAAAGTTCATAATAAGAAATAGCTAAATAATACTATATACTATAGGACAATACAAGGATGAGTGGAATACAAGGTTTTCAAAGCATTATCAGACATACACGCGGGCGGAGTCAGGCACAGAAGCTAGTTTATTTTTGTATCTGTTTTGAGTTATAAAAGTATATAATGCAAATAACTGTCATACTCACTTCATATATTAGGTAATTAGGATGTACCCTATTATATTCAATTTAGTTATGTACCTACCTATGGGAGAATCTAACTCGAATTTCATGGTTTCCCCATTAATAGCAGCATTAATAAGGTTATATTATTGTATTCGGATATTTTTACTTTGTTGCTATAGCTATAATTTATAACAATAAAGAAAATATTATAAATTAATGACTCCGAATGCATTTATTTACCCAAAAATACATTTGGGTGGCGATTCGCAACTGCGTCCAACACGAAGTGCCAATATGAATTTAAATTGAAATTAAGTTCGTCGAAAGGGCTATTAAAAATTAAAAATTTGTTCTGTGCCCGGTAGCCGGACTTACGTGTAGCGTTAATGATAGTATAACCCAATGGTAATCCCACGCCTCTGTTTCAGTTAATAATAATTAAAAATTAAAGCGTACTTTGTTCAATTCATTTTTAAGTACTATTTACCAAAATGCAAGGTGTCGGTACTGGCAGTATAGACATAGGACTTAAATTTATTTTCATAATCTATTTTAGAAAAAATAAGACTTGTAAAATGACATTATGATTGCATTGTGAAGCATTGTGACCTTCATCATCATCATCAACAGCCTTTAACAGTCCACTGCTGGACATAGGCCTCTCCTTTGAAAGGAGGTTTTGGCCTACTATACCATGCTGGCCAGACGGGTTGGTAAAGGGTTTGTTTCAAGTTTTCCTTCTCTTGGCAGTGATGTTAGCTGCTTATTTTATTCCTTTAGTCGCCTCTTACGACACCCATGGAATGAATAGGGGTGGTGACACTTTGAATTCTCAATCCGTCACCACACGGACATCGTGACCTTAAGTGATTGGAAACAACCACTGACGGTAAGCAACGACAACGCAATCAGACCCAGATGGGTAACCATGTGTAGCATGACATGTTATGAGCGTGTTCGTGATTCGGAGGTGACGTTGAGCAGTCGGTCCCGGTTGTTGTCATAAGATAGCAGTCGTGAAGCTTATAGACTACAGGCCCATGTCAAAAATGGATGGGTCATATGAACCACCAGGTGACGTATATAGAACGATATAAGAGCATAAAATAATAAGATTCAGCACTATGCCGTCACTTGTAAGCTGTCCATCTGAGTGCTGGTGAGAATTCAAAAGTGCAGGTTTAGTGAGTCCATTTTGGTCATATATTTTTGTACGGCATTTTTACCATCGATAGATCCATGAAAAATAATAAGAAAGCGCGCAGTGCCGTAAAAAAATAATGCGCCACAAAGTCGGTATTTTTTGTTGATTTTCTTACAATTTTCAGGGTAAATTTGGTCATTTCATTCTGTACGGCATCAGTTTCATACTGTTTCAATACAGCTTTCAATCCATTATTCCGCAACGCCGTACAAAAATCATGCGACAAGGGGAAAAAATCGAGGGTTGCAACCCCCTCTTTTTCCGTGGTCCGGGGGGTGATTTGATACAACATAAAATTAATTTATTTTGAAAGTATTTTAAGCATAGATAATATTTTTTTACATGCCGTACATTTTAGTTGGTCCAAAGGTTTGTAGCTGAAATAAGGAAAAATCCATTGAACGAAATGTAAGAAAAATCCATAATAAAATGTAAGGTGAAATTCAGGACGATATTTTTTTATACGGCATTTAGATAGTTTATTTGTACCTAATGCTATTTAATTGAATGCAAAAATCTGAAAGTTCATATTCATAAAAAAGGTATAAAAATATTATATAAATATAATTTACATAAATTTATATCGCTTACGGAGCGACGTTTTGTTACGACGTTTAGCATTTGTAGGCATATATCTACACCTGCCTTTACTGTACTGTGTGCTAAGTAGTCATAATGTACTTTATTCGGATGTATGGAGTCTACCAATAAGAACGTCTTGGTTTAAAAATTGAAGAAAACACACATTTTTTTATGAAAAATGCATCCGATTGACTTATTTGATAGATAATTTTATGCCATTTATGTTATAAATAATATATCAGCCAAATGACCGTCGCGGCTCTTTTTGCAGACGGTCGCCCGCTCACGCCAATTTTCGATGACGCGGTGCACCATTTCGGCCGGTATGTCGGCTATGGCTCGTCAAATGTTGGCTTTTAGACCAGCGACTTTTACGACCGACTTTTTTTACCGTCGACCTTATTACCAATGAGCTTTGGATGGATTTTAAATGACGGTCGGTACGATTTCAACTGGTTCCACGGCGAGGAATGCCCCCAAAAAGTCAGTGACATAACAGAACTGGATGAGGAATTAGGCGAAGAAGTCGATGACGTCATAGGTAAATAAATAAATCTTTACATCTTTAATCTGTACGTAAGACTTTGACAAAAACTTATTCAAGTTTCAGAAAATGATAGAGAAGATAATTCGGATGTCGATGAAGACGTTGATTCCGAAAACACCTTAGCAGCTGATTCTGATACCGAATAATTTCGGTTTAACGACATTTATTTCTCAAAAAGACAAATGTCCCTTACATGAGAATAAAACATGAGAATAAAACATTCATTGAAATAATTAACCCGAAACAGGTGGGTATTTACAAAAAAATAATATTGACCAACGTCGTATCTTGAGATGTGAGCTCACTGTAGTCAAAGTCTCAAGTTAAAAGCGACAATATTATTACTTAATTAAAATATATAACATAAAATATTATTTTGTATTATCTTTTTAAAATATATCGATTTTTTTTTTTTAAATTGTTTTATTTATTCACATTACAATGAAACAAATCAATTTATATACATGTATCAATAATGTTTGGAGTATATATTAAACCAAAAAGTATCCAAAACTACTAATACTGGGTTATACAGTTTCAATTCTTGGATATTATATACACACCCTTTCACTTCGGTTAGACGTCATAATGATTTTATCATATTAGCAATTGTTTTCTTCAAAAATATGGTAATACCGTACAGTATCAGATGGCCTTAAAGTACTACACCCTTAAAATGGTAGCGTCATTTTCATCAGCTTATAAGATAATGGTCTGCATTAAAATGGACGGCATCATTTTTTTCTAATTAATTTATCTTAGTACTATTTAAAACAAGGGAAACATGTAGAAAATTGCTATATTTTATTAATCTATGAATATTAAAGTTTTGCAATAATTTAATAAAATTCAGTTTTTGTTTTTCTCAATATATTTTTTTAGAACAGTTTCTTTTGAACGGCAATGCTAATAACAATTGTATTTTACAATATCATGTTAAAAAAAAAGTTGCCGTACTGAGTCAAATGATTTTACAGCTTTATAAATCAATTATACCATGAAATTAAAATAATTATAAATATACATTCAAATGAACAATAATTTATTGACGGCATTATTTTTAATAGTACTTTTGAGTGCTAGGTAATGTTTTGAAACCAAAGCCGTACTTTTTCAAATCACCCCCCGGACCACGGAAAGAGTGGGGGTTGCAACCCTCGATTTTTTCCCCTTGTCGCATGATTTTTGTACGGCGTTGCGGAATAATGGATTAGAAGCTGTATTGAAACAGTATGAAACTGATGCCGTACAGAATGAAATGACCAAATTTACCCTGAAAATTGTAAGAAAATCAACAAAAAATACCGACTTTGTGGCGCATTATTTTTTTACGGCTCTGCGCGCTTTCTTATTATTTTTCATGGATCTATCGATGGTAAAAATGCCGTACAAAAATATATGACCAAAATGTACTCACTCTACCTGCACTTTTGAATTCTCACCAGCACTCAGTTGGACAGCTTACAAATGACGGCATAGTGCTGAATCTTATTATTTTATGCTCTTATATCGTCCTATATACGTCACATGGTGGTTCATATGACCCATCCATTTTTGACATGGGCCTGTAGTCTATTAGTTGGAGGCCTTCTGGCAAAAACATCTAACGGCAAGATTACGCATTCGGTCAGCGTGGGGACGTATGGCCTTAACCCCTCCTGAGAGGAGATCCTAGCCCAGCAGTGGGACATTATGGGTTGTTTAATGAAATATATGTAATTTTACCGTCGAAAACTTATTAAGTAGAGCAATGAGAAACCAGTCTTTTACAATCTTCGTCAATATATTATTTTTATAAATACAAGTGATATAATTGGAAAACTTTTTTGATAATTTATACAATCAATACAGTAAGCACCTTTGCTTTAGATGCGAGTTGTTTTAGTAGATCATTCTAGCGAAGTCAAAAAGGCAGTGCCTTGATGTGCACCTCAAATATTGTAATACTATAACCAGTATCTAATACTAAATTGGGCTTAAAATCCTTTTACAGATCAATTTCATCAGTAAGTTGAATGAAAGTCTCTGCCCGATCATTATATGTGATCAAACTAAATATTTTATTCTATGGTGCTTTTTCCATCAGTGCTTTCATTAGTTTTTTAAAAACATACACACACACACGAGATCTATTTTAAAGTTTTAAAGCCTAATTTATGAAATTAATTAATTAAATATGGGTCTATTTGTACGCGATAATTTAGACACTTGTTCTAAAAGGTATGTGACAAGTATCAGTCTATCGACTTTTCCTATCTTATTGCACCGCGTTTTAAATAGCAGCTGAATTTAAAAATTAAACATGCCATCTACACACATCAAAAGTGTCTAGGGATCAAGCATTTTTATGCGGATTTCTTGAGATTGAGATGTGGCTTTGTAATAAATTTATGATTTTATAAATTTATATGGATCCTTTTTGGTGCATTTCATAATTTGAATCAGGAACTGTCAATCAAATTCGAGTAAAAGATGAAAATCAGCTGCCAATATTTTCCCTATAAAAACATACAACGCATTGAAGAAATTATTAGTGCTACTGTTTCCCTACTACTGATTAAAACCAACGTTATTATGGAGCGGCGACGTCATTTAAGCAGGGAAGAAATGCTCAGAGCCGTGGGAATGATAGAAGCTGGTTCCCGGCAACGTACTGTGGCTTTAGCTCTGAATACAAGTCAGAGTGTTATCAGTCGACTTTGGACACGTTACCGAAGCACTGGTACCGTGGCTGAGCGCCATGGAGGACGGTATCGCTGCACCACACGGAGACAAGACCGATACATTCAAATCTTAACTCGAAGAGCTCCAACAATAACCGCCATGATGTTAGCCGTGAGGCTTCATCACTCTTCAGGGAACTTAATTAGCGACCAAACAGTCAGAAACCGCTTGCATGAAGTGAACCTTCATTCCCGAAGACCGCTACGGGTACCACCTATAGCAATGCACAATCGTAGGATTCGATATCAATGGGCTCTTGAACACAGAAATTGGGCAGAAGAACAATGGCGTTTCGTGTGCTTTTCTGATGAGTCTCGTTTTGGTATGAGACCGGATACAAGACGTATACGACACTGGAGAACCCCTGGACGCCAACAGCGATTAAAATCCTGCCAGGAAGTCCATCCTTATAGTGGTGGAACCATCATGGTATGGGCGGGTATTTGGATCGGCGGAAGAACTGAGTTGATTTGGATCAGAGGCAACCTCAACGCTCAAATTTATGCTGAGACGATTGTATCAGACGTCATCGTTCCTCTACAAGTGCAAATCGGTCCCTTATTTCAGTTAATGCATGATAATGCACGACCGCACACCGCAAGAGTTGTAAGACAGACTCTCGCCGCAGCTAGCATCAATGTCCTGCCCTGGCCTGCTCAGTCGCCAGACTTGAACCCGATTGAGCATGCATGGGATATGCTACAGAGAAGAGCTCTGCCGAATATGGAGGGTATCCAGTCGCAAGAAGACCTTTTTTTGTTGTTGCAACGAACATGGGCGGCCATTCCACAGCGTGATTTGGATGAACTCATTTTGAGTATGCCAAACCGATGTTCTTGTGTTGTTAGTGTTCGCGGTAGAAACACGGATTATTAATTGTTTAAGTTACCTAATAAAATTTTAAAGAAAACTGTTATTTCAGTCTTTTTTTAGAACTTTAATGTTAGTGGTTCAAATGTCAAAAATCCCTTTATTAGGAAAATGGCAAATTTCTTTACTAATGCAAAGGTGACTTGGTTTATCGTTACTGTGACAAACGAAAACACTTTATTTGATGAATCCTTAAAGAAATTTTTAATTAATATCAATCAGGAGAAAAGTTATTGCAAAAATATATGTTGATCCCTAGACACTTTTGATGTGTGTATCAATCCCATTTGCATAGTAAAATCGCGCTCATATGGAAGAATCTAGAGGTATTTTGGAGTCGGCCATTTTTAGTCTGATGAACGAATTTTGACATGATGAGGACAGAGAACAGAAAAGAAAAATTAAATAACGAAGAAATTAAAATGAGAAATGATATTTTGAAACTACTGTGATGTATTTTACAAGATTTTAAATAACTTGCAAGATAATATGTAACTATGTTTGTTCAATCCTCCAATTTTGAAACAGATAAACTCAACCGATTACGCTGTTTTTTTTTAGATAATGCAATATTATGATGACATGGAGCTGATGTGATGATAAACAAGGGTCAAGGGAAATCTGGAATGAAAAGAGGAAATATTGTCGAGTGTGGACACATTCCATGTGTACTGACGAGTACTTTATCTTTAGATGGTATTCAGGTTCTAAAAGCATAAGATAAAAAGTTGAAGCAAATTTGAGTAAGGCCCGTATTACACTGTAAAATATTTTATAAAACATATTTTATAAAAGTTATTTTACAAAGATCTTTGATAGTGTAATAGGCCATATTTTATAAAATATTTCTTTTATAAAATTTCTTTAATCAAAGTTAACAGGTTGGCATTACATTTTATAAAAGAATTTTGAAGAAGTCAACTACTAAATGGTGTTACCACCTTACAAAAAATAAAACTAAATTGTGCAATAATATGGTAGAATTAGGTAAGCCTTCTACCATATTATTACACAATTTAGGATTATTTTTTGTAATGTGGCAACACCATTTAGAGGTTAATTCAAACATAAATAAATATTTCGAACAACTTACACACAACGTCATCTAGTCTCAAACTAAGCAGAGCTTGTATTATGGGTACTAAACAACTTATATAAAAACATAAACATACTTTTTTTTATAAATACTTACATATTAAACATAGAAAAACAAATATTTGTGGATCACACAAATATTTGGTCTGACCCGGGAACCGAATTTTTTAATTTAAAAATATTTACGAATGCCACGAAACGCTGAACAACACAAAACACGAAGACTACAAAAATAGAAACAAAAGGCAAGATAGTTATAAAACAACTTGTCTTCACTTAATATTTCTTTTATTAGGTTTTGATGAATCCCTTTAACGCCACGCCTTGCAATTCATGGTTTAACCCAAGCACGCTTGCGTCGGCGACATTGCCTTTTCTTCAATAAAGCAGTCAGTATTATAGCACTCAATGTACTTAAACAAGCATAGAATGCTACATCATCCATGATAATGTTGATTACAAGTGCTAGACCAACAGTTTCACTGACGTTTTAATACTCAAGTATAATAACCGAACTAAACCAATATTTTCTCAACAATGACATTTTACGTATATATTTTACGTAGTGTAAACTCTAGCCACACATCTTTTATAAAAGAACCATTCGTCAAATATTTTATCATATATGTATTTTATTTTATAAAATATTTTACGGTGTAATACGGGCCTAAAGGAGCTCCACAATAAAACGACACAACCCCATTGAGTTTGGGCTTGTTCAATTTGTCTTGATGAGTACTTATGACATACGGAGCCGAAAAGAAAACTCTAACGGCACGGCTGGTTTACAAACTCAAAGTCACGCAGCGTGCTATGGAGAGGGCGATGCTTGGAGTTTCTCTAAGGGATCGTGTTAGAAACGAGGTAATCCGGCACAGAACTAAAGTTATTGACATAGCCCACAGGATTAGCAAGCTGAAGTGGCAATGGGCTGGCCATATTAGCCGCAGAACCGACAACCGTTGGGGTAAACGTGTTCTTGAATGGAAACCGCGTCTCGGCAAACGTAGTGTAGGACGTTCACAGGCCAGGTGGAGTGATGATTTGCGCAAGACAGCTGGCAGGAGCTGGATGCGAGTAGCCGAGGATCGAACTAAGTGGCGTGCAATTGGAGAGGCCTATGTCCAGCAGTGGACTGCGATAGGCTGATGATGATGATGAGTACTTTGATCGTATATGGCAACCAGGGTCTGATGCTGAAGTAAGAAAGTTTCCATATAAACTATCTCTCGAATAATACATGCTAGGAAGATGACTAAGGCTTTATGAAATAATGTAAGCTATTTCTAAAATATATTCTGATGAATAACTTAAACGTTTAAACAAGATCTTATTTAGCTTGTTAAATGATCCTGTAAAAGATAGCTGTGTCTATAATCACTGTCTGTAATCACTTAAAACATTTCATATCTAAAGCTGAAAGGTATCTCAAGACTATCTATGATCTCGTTAAATAATATTGTATTAATTACTAGCTTTTGCCCGCGGCTCCATTCGCGTATATTTCGATTATGCCGGTAAAAGTAGCCTATGTCCTTTCTCAGGCTCTATACTATTTATAATTATATCAAATTTCATTCAAATCTGAAATTAAAATTAAAAGATAAACAGACTGACAGACAACTTTTCCATTTATAATATTAGTCACGAGTAAGGATTATAAGTTCTTGACTGTTTTGACTATCTCGATTTTGTATGAAATGTTGCGATTTTAAGTCGACGTTATAAACTCGCGTCAATTTTACTTAAATAAAACATTGATGTATCTAATCTAATATCTTTAAACGATTAATTAGTCTATAAACAGTTATTTACGAATATATATTTAAATCTGTGATCTCGGAAACGGTTCTAACGATTTAGCTGCAATGTAATATTTGGGGGTTTACAGGGGTGAAAAATCGATTTAGTCTTATGTTTGGGAAAACGTAAGTTTTTGAATTTTCATGCATTTTTTCTTTCACGTTTTTCTTTGCTTTCGACTACTCTTTCAGTAATATATAGTTGGATTGAGAAAACAGATGGCGTTGTTAAACAAAGTATTCTAACCCAGTAAAGCTCGGCTGCCCAGGTATTAGATATAAATTAGAATTATTGTCGAACATCTTTTTTCTTATCCATATTTTTCCTGCTAAGATAGCTAAGCACAAATTTTGCAAATATAATGAAGAGATAGTGAAATATCAAAAGCGTGGGTAATTTTGTTGAAACATCTACAAGTTGAAACTCAGTAGTACCGCCAACGTTAATTGAACATCAAACAATTAGCTTGCTTGAGAAAACTAATTAGGATAGTAGTAAAGTAAGCAAGTCTTCCTAAATACATAATTGACTACTGGATTTTCGTTACAAAAACGTTTTATTTTAAAACATTGTATAAAATTAAATATTAAAGACAAGGAGAGTAAAAAATATTCATACTTCCATACTAACACTATAAATTTAAAAGCAACTCGGTTTGTATGTATATCTGTTTGTTACGCTTTCACAACTAAAATTTTGATACGGATACTTTGATTCTTGAAAAAGGACAAAAGCTAACCGATAAACACGCGAGCTGTATTGTCATTTAGATCAACTTACATTGACTAGCATGAAGCTTCAAAAGTACCTATCATTTTGAACATTTTACAAATAAAATTTTAATAAAACACTAGCCACCTACCACCTTATAAATCCTATTGCATTTGTTAAACAATAGGATTTTTCATTATTTTTCTATTTTTACACTCAAGATACTTATATTCTCAATAGCGAGTTTGCACAAGTAATCAATAACTTACCGTAGATCTAATTACCACGTATACTTTAGCAATGGCACGCCATTGCTCTAGTTACTAGGAGCGTCAAAATGAATTATGGCTCTTCATTAAGCCAAAGTGCTGTCTTAAAGTGTCTAAAAAGATTCCATTATGTTAAGGGAATAGCACCCGCCTCGTTTATTAAGCTCGCCAACAGTTTTTTATCTGATTACGCCGTGAACAGATTTGTGTTTTGCAAGATTGTAAAATTTGTGACGGCCAAACTTTCGACGCTTCAATTATGATCTGAAGATAGGGGAACTAAAGTTGTTAAGTTTTAATGACAATTGCTGTTTTTTTTTATTATTAAATGGATCTATATTAAAATTATTATTGTGAAGGTCGCGGGAAGCCATTGGATTTAGGCAGCACAGAATTGGTTGTGCAGCAGTGGACGTATTTTGGCTGAGATTATGATGATGATGACATGGATCTGCATAAAAAAATTAATGTGCAGGTTAGGCATACTTATTCCACTTACTTTCTAAATTAAAATATTTTTCGTGACATTATTTTAGCATTTTGCCGGCGTGATATAAACATATTCGTGGAAAGTTTCATCTTTCTAGCACTAACTGTTTAGACGGGCGGACGGACGGCCATGTGGAAACTATGAGTCATGAACTACGGAACCCTAAAAACAATCTTAAAGTAACATATTTTTAATAACTATACTGGTAAGATATAACTGCCTCGTTGGTCTAGTGGTTAGCGTATGCGACTGCTAATCAAGAGGTCTCGGGTTCAAATCCCGGGTCGGGCCAAAAAGTGTTTTTGGGATTTTCTTAGGAAATTCCTAATAGCTGCCCGGAGTTTGGAAGTTTGGCGGTGATTCACGCCCGTGCCTCGGAGAGCACGTAAAGCCGTCGGTCCCGGTTGTCATGAACATCGTATGGCAATCGTTAATGGGAAGTCAGTGCCCTCAAATATACTGACAACTAGTTCAATCTTCGAATTTCAGTTCTCCCTTAGGGTTGCGGAGGTCCGATGCCAGTCGCTCCGTGGAAAAACTGAAATTCAGGTAAAACCGGTTGAACTAGTAGCCAACCCCAAATAAACTTGGGAATAAGGCTAGGAAGATGACTGGTAAGATATAGTTATAAAATGTATCGATTCATCTGCTTTAGATAACTAAAATATATTATCATTTGTGAATTCAAATACAAACAATAATCGTATATTTAAATCGTTTGTCTATTGCTGAATTACTACCGGATGGACACATCATAACCGCATAAATCCGGTTGTAGTAGTTCAGGCTTACTCGTAATCATTTAGTACTATCGGTCGCAAATTATGTACGCAATTCTCCGAAAAGTAAACTATTATCTCATTTTGTATTAATCGATTCGTGAACTTTAATTTTCAATAATTTATTTACGCCGTTGAGTATTTTAAAGATACAAAAGCGGCCATGAAGGGTTCCGTAGCAGCAAGTAACATCTTAAAAAAGTTTTTGTAGTTCGTTGTAACTTTCAACGATGTTTTAATAATAGTGTTTTGATTGATAGAAATGTAAATTGTGGTTTATGATTTATGACGTATTAAAAAAAAAACTACTTTAGATCTTGTTCAAACCAATTTTTGTTTTAAGTTAACATCGTAATGTACATCATATATTTTTTTGTTTTATCATTCTCTTATTTTAGAAGTTAAAGGGGGACACACACATTTTACCACTTTGGAAGTGTCTCTCGCGCAAACTATTCAGTTTAAAAAAAAAGATATTAGAAACTTCAATATCATTTTTGAAGACCTATCCATAAATACCACACACGGTACGGTTCTGATGAAAAAAAAAATTTGGAGTTTCAGTTCTAAGTATGGAGACCCCCAAAAATTATTGCTTTTTTTCTATTTTTGTGAAAAAATATTAATGCGGTTCACAGCATACATTTACTGACCAAATTTCAACAGTGTAGCTTTTATAGTTTCGGAAATAATTGGCTGTGACATACGGACGGACAGACAGACAGACAGACAGACAGACATGACGAATCTGTAAGGGTTCCGTTTTTTGCCATTTGGTAACGGAACCCTAAAAACCTTTAAGTCTTATTTAAAACTGAATCCTACCCTCACCTTTACCTTACCACGTTTATCTGCATCTATATGTAGTAGAGCTACGCTGATTCAGGTTCAGCTCGACCGGGACAGTACTACCCTCACACAGAAGATCTACCTAAAATGACAGGATCTACCTCATTCAATGATGGAGCATCTCACTGAGCTGCCAAGGTCACCATGTTGCATTGTATGTACTCACAGCGAGGATGGTGGTCCATACTTCTGGATTCTACTCATTCTATCCATTAAGCAGAGTAGAGTCTTTTTGGTAGACTTAAATGTAAGAAAAAAACTTTGTAGGTTAAAATCTAGACAAGTTTGGACATGACATGTCTTTTGTTTCAGAGCCTACTAGTTGCCAAATGGCTAGATAATACCTATACAATATTTAAATTAGTACTTTGCAATTTTCTAAAGAACTTCAAAATATTATAACCCAACTACGTAAAAACTGTTGGTGAAATTTATATCGTCTATTTCGCCCTGGCCATTTTTAGGGTTCCGTAGCCAAATGGCAAAAAACGGAACCCTTATAGATTCGTCAAGTCTGTCTGTCTGTCCGTCCGCATATCACAGCCAATTATTTCCGAAACTATAAAAGCTATACTGTTGAAATTTGGTCAGTCGATGTATTCTGTAAACCGCATTAAGATTTTTACATAAAAATAGAAAAAAAACAATACGTTTTGGGGGTCCCCATACTTGGAACTGAAACTCAAAAATTTTTTTTTCATCAAACCTATACGTGTGGGGTATTTATGGATAGTTGTTCAAAAATGATATTGAGGTTTCTAACATCATTTTTTTCTAAACTGAATAGTTTAGACATAGTTTAGATAAAACTAAAAAAAATATATGTTGTACATTACCATGCAAACTACCAACGAAAATTGGTTTGAACGAGATCTAGTGAGTAGTTTTTTTTTAATACGTCATAAATCGTAACACGCAATTTACCTTTCATCCAATCCTAGACTAGTAGAAAAACATCGATGAAAGTTACAACGAACTACAATAACTTTTATATGATGTTACTTGCTGATACGGAACCCTTCATGGGCGAGTCCGACTCGCACTTGGCCGCTTTTTATTACTAATATGTTGATTCTTCATTTATTTAAATCGATTCTTTATTTATTTAAAACGGCGCTAAATATACAAACTTAAGGCGACTGCCAATTTTTTTTCGACTAAGTCGAACCTAAAAGGAAGAGTTATAGTTCCTTTGCGGCGTATGTAATATATTATGTTTATTAGATACTAGCTTTCGGCCGCGGCTCCGCCCGCGTGCATGTCGGTTATAGCGGTATAAAATAGCCCATGTCCTTTCCCAAGTTCTGTTCTATCTTCATACCAAAGTTCATCAAAATCGGTTCAGTGGTTTAGGCGTGAAAGCGTAACAGACAGACAGAGTTACTTTCGCAAAAATAATATTAGTCGGAAAATAGGGATAATGTATGGAAGTTTGAGAAAAAAACCTCCTTTCTAAAGAGAGGCCTACGTCCAGCAGTGGACTGTTAAAGGCTGTTGATGATGATGATGGAAGTTTGAATTAATCTTGGAATATAATTCTTATTTTGTTCTTGTTTGTGTCCAGCATGAGAGAAAATAAACATTTAATAATGATAACATTTTAAAAAAGTAGTTTTCAAATATACATGTAGTATTTCTATCTCTCTTCCTACATAAATTAGCCCTCGGATCTTGTACATAGCTCACAGCTGCAACATCATACATGTAATCTACACATCCATACTAAAAAAAAACTGGCACTGTTTGTAATTTCTATTTAAAAACTTTTCACTAAATGAAAGTCAAACTATATACGGTACCTACAAAAAAAAACATTTTTTATTTATTTTGTCTGTCTATTAGTTAAAGTTGATCTTTGGAATGTTTGCACCGATTTGAACGGAACTTCCACTGGCAAATAGCTGATGATATAACTTAGTCTAGTTTTGTTTTAGACTAACTTCACCCCGCGATGTTATCCGTTGTTTGTGAACGTACGTTTTACTTTTAACGTCAAATTTTATTTTTGCATGTTGGCAAAACCGCAAAGGACGTAATGTAGCTATGTCGTTTCCAGTATACAGCAACATGAAAGGTATGCAACTTTTCATAATTATAAATGAAATTCATGACTACGCATAAAATAGGAACAAACAAACATTGCCTTTTATGTAATACTAACTTAGTCTCGCATTTTTACCCACTGGTTGTCGTTGTACCTTTACATCAACCACGAGTAACGTTGTGGGCAAAGTTAGTCTAAAAAAGTAGTTGTAGGTTGTTCCTTATATCATCAGCTACCTGCAAGTGGAAGTCTCGTCAAAATCGGTCCAGCTTTTCCAGAGATTATTCGGAACAGACATACAAAGTAAAAAAATAATAATATAAATGTTGATTTTTTTTTTATATTCAAGCCTACCAAGTGACTACTCTGCTTGATGGAAAGCATGAGTAGAATCCAGGAGTAGATCCTCATTGTGAGGGTAGGCAAAGCAGCATAGTGATACACACCATGGTGGCCTGGTCAGATGTTTCTGCATCATTCTCCTGGCCTCCGGAGACCGGGAGGATGATGCAGAATAATTGTACCTCATACACTTCAATTCTATTTACTCGTATAGATTAACGAGTTTTTCTACGTGTGGACATATCCCAACCTCTAACGTAAATAGTTCTTATTAGCGTTGCGATGATAAACGTAACGTGTCGGAATTGTTTTTTTTTTCCGTAAATAGTTTGAATGTATTTAAATATCAATGTATCTCTTTGTTACAATGGACAGTCTTTTTTTTAATTTTGTTTTCTCTTTGAAAGAAAGATTTTTTTACAAAGAAAGATTTTAAAAATCATTCCAATAAAATTTGGTATGAAAATAATTTGATTACCTAATTGTGGGAAATATAGATTTTTCTTTACCGCGATAACCGACATAAACGCAGGCGGAGCTGCGACCAAAAACTAGGCATATGAGAGCAAGTGATTTAGCTATAAGAGGATTGTCTAAATGAAAACCTAAATTGGAGGTACGGCATACGACTACACTGATAATTTACATTTATATCAGCTATTAATATGTTTTCTCATAGCCTAAATGTTATAAAATTACTAGGCAATACCCGCAGCTCCGCTCGTTTCCTATGAAAAATAGATGTTGACCGATTCTCAGACCTATGTATACTTACAAGGTATGATGGTGTAACTAAATTTAGAATCTGCTGATTGAAATCTATTTCTATAGTTATTACTATTAGGAAACTGAATACCGACATTCGAAAGTTAACGCAAGATTTTGAATAAAACAGGGAATATTAGTAGTCTTTAATAATAGTACGCCATTATCTCATTTAAAATAAATAATGGCGCAAATTCTGATGTCGATAAAACTAAATTCACTAAAATTTGATGTTGGATAATGTGCTTTAATTATATTTCGGTACAGGTCATTTTCCGTGTGTCAAGCGTATCACCGATTGACTTTTATTTGGTACTGAGCTAAATATACATGCGTCTAGTAAAACCTAATATTTGAGATATCGTGATATCTTAGTTCTGTATAAAGTAATTTGGGTTCATCCATACTAACATTATAAATTTGAAAGTAACTTTATGTGTCTGTCTATATGTTAGATACTACGCTTTTAGCTTTCGACTAAACCGTTTTGCATAAATTTTGGTACATAGATAGATTGAAGCTTATAAAGTATATGATTATTTTTTGTCGCGATAACCACCGTACACGCGAAAATACATGGCTAGTTTTATATAAATTCATATAAGTATATTGTCAATACTAGCTAAAGCTTACTAGTGGGGTACTTCTTATTATCTATGATCACTTACCAGCTAAAATGTAAGACATAATATGTATTCAATATTCGTTTCACTACTAGGAATTTCACGACGAGGATGTCCACAACAATAACTTCAAAAGCTTATGTATATTCATGTCTGCTCTCATCCTTGTCAAAGGTGGGATGCTACCGTATGAAGTTAGTGTTGTCAGAAAAGAAAGAGAGACCATTTATTGCCGATGTCTTGTTAAAGTTAATTAAATCTATAATTTATTTACACAGGTTATTTATTTGAACAATTGTAAATATATTTTCTAAGAGTAGAGAATGGGCACAAACAGATATTGTTTTTTATTTTATTTTTTTAAAGACAACTCCCGCATTAGGAATATAAATTCCTGTGTCGCGGGGGACTTTACAAACATACATGAAACGCACACAAAGAACACCCAGACTCAGAACAACAAATTGTGAATCACATAAAGTGTTATCCTACGTGGGATTTGAACCCACGACACTTGGCGCAGTTGGAAGCGGTGTGGCGACCGCTTAAGCCACTAGGCCAACCGTGCAGTCACACAGAATAGCCAGGTGAAATACATTTCCCAAGAGCGAAAGACCTATTCTTGCTTTTAAATTTTGTGGGGTAAGTTAATTGATACCAGCATTAAATTAAACGTGAGCCCTTTTGATCAAGTTACCGTCTTTATTATTTATAGAGGTAGATATAATATATCTGCATGAAGGAGGTTCAAAGCGTATCTAAGGCATCAAGTAGAGGCTGTGTTGTATGAAGTGAATACAATTTTTTGTATTTGTTTTCTTTTCTATCCTAAAACATATATTTACCAAAAAAACATTTTATTAAAATCTGAAGTGCTATAAAATGAAAATAATTGTTTTCTATCCTCGGTGACTGGAAACAATCACCGAGGGTGAGAAGCGGTCTTTACCTAGATAGATGACCGTTTGTGGCATGATTTTATGTATGATATGAGCGTTACCGTGATTCGCAGATCACGTCATACAGTCGGTCCCAGTTATTATCATAAGATAACAGTCGTGAAGCTTAGTGGGAGACCTATAAGCGGCTTAAAAATACATCTAACCATAAGATTACGTAGCCATAACATGTCTTGCTAGTACCCAACCCACACTCAGCCAACGTGGGGCTTTAACCCTCTTCTGATAGGAAACCTAAGCCCAGTAGTGGGACGTTATGTGTTGTTGAGAAATATTTTATTAATCTTATCGACAGCCCCCTATTCACAATAACATGACTATCCTACTAATATTATAAACGAGAAAGTTTGTGAGCGTGTATGTATGTTTGTTGCTCTTTCACTCAAAAACTACTGAATGGATTTTGATGAAACTTTACAATAACATAGCTTACATATCGGAATAGCACATAGGCTACTATTTTCCACCATGACGGACCTATACGCGGGCGGAGCTAAAGCTAGTATTTAATATGTTTTCCACCCATGATGCTTACAAGGGTAATAAATTAATCATCTATCTGACATTTTAAAGCCAGGCTTACAGTAATTTTGGTACATCATATAATTATATATATTTTGTCAATAATGGAGAACATTTTACAAATCGATTCATTTTGCTCTCTGCAGGTGAGCCCTAAAAATTTTAAAATTTCAAAAATCTTGTATTTATAATGGCGTGGTTTATGTGGCAATGTGTATTTGCTGAGTTGTATCAAACGATAGTTGTCAATAAATTAATACTTTAAGTACGTGAGTTTTATTTTCTCTGAAACTTCGAAAATGCATGCATGAAAATCAAAGTGAGTGCCTACAACGCAGACAAATAAGATCATATCCATACTAATACTATAATTCGGGAATAACTCGGTCTCTTAAGCTTTCACAGCAAAGCCGCTACACCGATAATAAATAAATTTAACATGAAATTTCTAGGTAGGTAGTAGGAATATAGTAGGTAGGTAAAGAATATTAGCGCGATAATCGACATGCCTGTATGTCGATTATCGGACATAGTTGGAGCCGTGGGCAAAAGCTAGTATTAATATACATATAACCGTCAAACACGCACAAACACTGAAAATACAATTTAAAGAGTTAATTAGAACTCTCTTTTTACAATCTAAATTTATGGCATTCACACTGAATTTTCATTAAGTAATTACTTATTAATTACTAAGTGAGACACAGGTACAAAACATTAGTTGGCAAATAACAATGAAGTACCTACTTAACGCCTCATTAATGCCATCACTAAATAACAAGCAAGAAATTTATTGCTAACAATAAAATATCAGGCGTTTACATTAATTTTGTTTCTATAAAAAAATCCCCTTTCTGCGTGATAACCGTCGTAACTTACAATTTTACGAGGCAAGCAAGTAAAATGTGAAAAACTCAGTCCTATGTCCTTGTTCAAAGGGCTCGTAAAATACTTACCTTAACGAGCTTAGAGATAAGACGCCAGTGATAAGGCCCCTCCATAGAATATAAAAACGTCTATTAAATATATTTTTTGAAAGTCATTAAATGTGTTGTTTATGTTGTCAGAATTTTTAAAGCTATCAATTTTTATGATTTTAAATTTTTAATAGAATTCCGGGTGGTGATGGATTAAAATACAGAGTGTCATCATCCATATTCATCCCGAGGGTGTTATAAAAGCCGACTAAGGGATAAACTATATAAGACAACATCAATGCAAATAGAAGGAAAACTTGGAACCAAACCTATACCAACCCGTCTGGACAGCGTGGTATAGTAGGCCAAATCCTCCTTTCTAAGGAGAGGCCTATGTCCAGCAGTGGACTGTTAAAGGCTGTTGATAATGATGATGATGATAAATAGAAATATACTCTATTATTTGATGATAACAAATAAAATTAACATCATATTACATAAACAGCATTAATAATACACCGTTTTATATAGGGCTCTCCTTTGAAAGAACGTTTGCTCAGTTTGGCCGGCCAGAACGGTTAGAAAAAGGTTTGTATTAAGTTTTCACTATTTTTGCCGTTGAGATCCTGTTATAATATTTATGGCATGAATACTGTACACACACACTGCACGCTGTATTATTAAAGAAATAAAATCAAAGTGAGTGATTAAGTTAAGACCTACATGTTGTTCAATAGATAGGAGTTTCGAATTTTTAATAAAACAAATTCTTCACAGCAATCACTGAATGTCTTTGTAAAGTAGCTTCTTAAGTATGGCTACTCAAGTAGATCATTGCTATCGTCATACCTGTAAAATCAGTCAAATTACTTTCAAAGCATCATTTTTTTTTATTATAATAATGAGACATAAAAAAGACAAAAGTTACAAATAGTTGCATGTCAGTAGACAGTCTGGTTTGGAATATTTAATAACTAAAGTAATTGTTCCAATAAATTTTGTTTAAAACGAGACAGACTACAACGTAGACAGACGGTGACATTATCTACATTCTTTCAAATTGAATTATTTTATTCATGTAGATTTTGTTTTTATGGTTCATTAAATACTTTTTATTAGTATTGCCGCTCGTATTATCTTTTATATTATTATGTATCTACTGGGAATTTTAACTTGAATTGAACAATAAATGTTGGTTTTGTGACTTAAGCATGTAATTTGAAGGAGAAAAGATACCAATCGTTGCTCGAACAATAGTCTCTCTTTTTAGGGTTCCGTAGCCAAAAGGCAAAAAACGGAACCCTTATAGATTCGTCATGTCTGTATGTCTGTCTGTCTGTCTGTCCGTCCGTATATCACAGCCACTTTTTTCCGAAACCATAAGAACTATACTTTTGAAACTTGGAAAGTAGATGTAATCTGTAAACCGCATTAAGATTTTTACGTAAAAATAGGAAAAAATTAATACATTTTGGGGGTCTTCATACTTGGAACTAAAAGTCAAAAATATTTTTTTCATCAAACCCATAAGTGTTAGGTATCTATGGATAGGTGTTTAAAAATGATGTTTCTAATATCATTTTTTTCTTAACTGGATAGTTTGCGCGAGAGACACTTCCAAAGTGGAAAAATGTGTCCCCCCCTGCAACTTCTAAAATAAGAGAGTGATAAAACTAAAAAAAATATATGTTGTACATTACCTTGCAAACTATCAACGAAAATTAGTTTGAACGAGATCTAGTAAGTAGTTCTTTTAAATACGTCATAAATCGTAAACCGCAATTTACTTTTCATTCAATCAAAACACTATTATTAAAACATCGATGAAGGTTACAACGAACTACAAAAAACTTTTATATGATGTTACTTGCTGATACGGAACCCTTCATGGGCAAGTCCGACTCGCACTTGGTCGCTTTTTTTTAAAATGGCACACGAATAGGTGGAGTGACGATTTGTGCAGTATGGCCGGCAGGAGCTGGATGCGAGAAGCATAAATTCGATCAGAGTGGTGTGCAATGGGATAGAATGTGCAAAAGGCCTATGTCCAGCAGTGGATTGCGATAGGCTGATGATGATCATGATAGGTAAGTAGTTATATGTAAAATTAGTTACATAACTAACTTCAGAACATTACACTGGCACACTAAACTAACTGGCTCACATAGAACATAGCTGCATAGTCTAGACTCAATTAATTGTGTGTTTGTATAGACAGTGGGCCTGCTTATCAGGTATTTTATGTGTCATTAGTTCCTTTCATTACATACTTAACATATTTATTTGTTTTCAGTAAAGTCTCACTCAGTCAGTTAAAAAATGATTGCATTTGGTCAATATAAATTTTATCCATCTTAAAAATTTCAACTACTTGCGAGTTACGATTGTAAAATCCTTTAGAAAATTAGGAACAATATTGAATGACTATTTTATACAAGGTAAGAGATCAAGGTAAGAGATTAGACATTCTTACCATAGTGTATTTTATACAAGTACTTTTTATCATAACTCTATATAATTCAAAATATAAAAAAACGGACAATTACACACAACGTCATCTAGTCCCAAACTAAGCTAAGCTTGTATTATAGGTACTAAACAACTCCTCTTGATCAGCAGCCGCATACGATAACCACTAGACCAACAAGGCAGTCAGTATAGTAGAACCCAAGGGTTCAACTATATGGATGGGTCACCATCCTTATAAGACTTGTACTATATCGGCCTCGGCCTATTCTAATGCATAAGCATCATTGGGCTTTTCCAACGGAACACGACATTTGATATAGACCTTCTGAGTGAGGGTAGTACCGCTCCGGTTGAATACATGTATACGTTACAGTTAATGCTACATATGAACATAAATTTGAAATTACATAGTCGGATTTATTTAAATTTATCTTCAAGAATAAGCTAAATTACAATGGGTAGGTATAGTGTTAGCTAAGTAAATTATATAGTTTACATCTTTATAACAATTTCTTAATCAACGGTAACATAAACTTTCAACAAACCCTATCATCTTTGGTTATTAAATAAATTAGATATAAATTTAATAAGCTTGTATGATGAGGGTCTCGACTAAAACTAAAAGCTCGCTCTTCTATTAATAACGATAATACCTTTGTTCGTCTCCTATTGAGCTTTTGCTTCTACATTCACTATACCATTAAATATATCTATACTAAAACTCGCTGATGCTCCAACTCCGCTCACGTCTTAGAGGTATGAAAAATAAATGTTGGCCTCTTCTCAGACCTACCCGATATACACATATAAGTTTATAAAAATCGGTCTAGCCGTTTCGGAGGAGTTTGGTAACAAACCGTCACGAGAATATTATAATTAGAACATTATAATGAGGCAATGTTTGAGAGGTTGCGAGCGTGTGACCCCGTAGGGGGTAATTTTTGGATATGGTGAACCCATTTAGACAATTCTTTTACCAATATACGGCTACATTATTTATAAGTGTCATAGGCTATAAAACAAGAATTGTTATGGCATATTATGAAAGAAAAATAAAAAGCTTATGTAAGAAAAAAAACCCTCTCCCCGTTTTTTTAATTTCGTGGGGTCATTTTGACAGAAGCAGGTCGGGGTGGTAACGCGAGCGCTACAAAATGCGCATGCTTCTGTATTTACCGGAAGGGGGGGCATCGGTTTTATCGCACGGTGGGGGGCCGTCTGCAAGCCATAGCTAGTCTAGATGGCCCGAGGTGAGTCGGGGTTCCAGGGACTTCCTTTCGAGGGTATTCCTGGTTCTCCTCGACTCATAGTACCCGAGACGTCGTGCAGTTTTAGTCGGTTCGAGTCCGACATAGCCACCAACGAGTGGCGTCCGTGGGATTTCCGCACGAAAAAAAAGAGGTCATTTTTTTCTATATCACTACCACAATTCTACAACAACTAAGACACAACTATTAACGACAGTTGTAAGGAAAATTTTCAATGTGATAGGTACATTTAAATCTATATCTTGATATTAAAATTTATCAGTTAATAATGTAATTAATAAAAGTGAATTCAGGTTATAATTTTCAATATTTGTATGATATTAATCATAAAAAGATATTAGCAATATTTTGGAAGGTAACTCTGCTAAGACACGTGTATAATATCTGCATAGTGATTGCCAAGTCTGCCAAAGTGACTCTGGTCTGTTTGCCTCTGTTTGTTTGCAGCATCCAAGATGTCCGCCACCATCCTCATTGTGAGTGCACTCATGGTGACCGCACTATAGCGGCCTAGTGAGATTTTTCTGCATCATTGGGCTTCCGGTTTCGTACTCACCAACTAATTAATCAACAACTCATAACGTGTCACTACTGGGCTCGGGTCGGAAAGGATTCAGGAGAGGGTTAAGGTCATAGTCTCCACGCTGGCCATCTGCGTGTTAACAACGAAATAAAAAGTAGGAATGCGATCATTTTTAGGATAGTAGTACTGTAGGTGCTGAAATGACTGCAGTAACTGCATGTAATGAGTTAAATCTGATATATCATCACGGCCTCGTTAGTAAATTTTCCAGATTCCTGTCACACACTTCTATCCCTTTTTACAGAATTACTTATTGCAGGGAAATTAGGGGAAGTATATTAGATTACAGATTACTGATTTAAAATATATTTCCTCTAACTTACCTGCAATAAGTAAAGCCATTAATCTTCTAGAGTATTTTTCAATCTCATAATATGCTGCTTATTTAATTTCTATTATTATGCTGTTTATGCTTATGCTTTTGATTATATATTTGCAATATATGTATAAATAAACATTTTTGTTTCATTTGTCTGTCTTGATTTTTTTCTATAATTTCATAACATGCTAAGAGATTGTTTATATTTTTTCCTATCATGATTTCCCCTATTGTTTTGATCAAACCCTTCGGTCCCACGTGGTCGTCCGCACTCTCCTTTCCTTGCTATGCCTTGTTCCAAAATAAGGATTTAACTTTGTTTTGGTACAACGCCTTCACCATTTTAACATGAGTGCGAAACGTCACTGGATGGAGCGAGGCACCGCCGACAACCACCTGTGATGCCAACAATACAAATCTGACATCTCTGCGCTTAACGGTTTGCGCTTTGAGCCCTCGTTGAACAGTGCCTAGTATCCTTCGCGATCCAAGCTTCCCAACGCCAAGAATCCTTGTGTATGCGCTGGTCAGGTTGCCCGCTCTGCCAGTTTCAACCCTAAAAATACGCCACAACCTGGATCTGGCCAAAGCCTCCCATTTTCTGCGAACTGTACACTTGACGCTGAATGCGTTGTGCTCAACGCGATCCAGGCCTTCGCGCACACAGTTACAGCATTGTGGGGCCGTTCCACTTTGCCAGTCTGGGCATTTCGTACGCATGTAGGGTCCCTCGCTGTGGCTGCACCTTTCGTTCTTTTCGCTACAGAGGTGTCTCCCGTGTTTTTGGCCCAGGCATAGAGAGCATTGGACGAGGGGAGATTGGTGTCCTCGACCCTTATCAACTGCAGATCTATGGGGACGGTCTTTCTGTCCTGCAGCTTAGTCATAACTTCGGGGTGACCCTAAGGAATATGTAATGTAAACATTAATCATACTTTGCGTATGTCATTATTATAATATATTTTATCGTCATAATATTTTAAGGCCACTTAAATCTACAAAAATATTTATATCCGTTACTTTTAAAATCATCAGAATACTCAAACAGATGAAATCTATTTAGTAAAGTTATGATCATTACTAAACATTCAAATTATATTCTATATTAGCAAAGACAGGTTACTATAGAGATATTTCATTAAAACTTATTGCTCAGTAAATCCTTTAAGAGCTAGCACTAAGGCTTATAGCACACTGACACCTCAAATAATGACGGAGCACCGAAAGACGACTATTATTAGGGTTCGAACTCATATCTTCTTTAAGTATAGAGACACACAGGTACACATTGTGATTTAATTATTTCTAATACCTTTATAACTTGACCAGTTTAAAGTATTTTGTTATTATTTACACTTATATACTAACATTATAAAAAGGTAAAGGTTTACCTGAAGATTTGTGAGTTTGTGACATTCTATGGGGTAATTTCTGGATGTACTTAACATATTTTGAAGACTATTTAATGAAAAGTCGTATTATTTGTGAGTGTCATAATTATAATAATCTTCTTCTTCTATCTATATATATAAAAATGAATTGCTGTTCGTTAATTTCGCTAAAACTCGAGAAAGGTTGGACCGATTTGACTAATTTTGGTCTTGAATTATTTGTGGAAGTCCAGAGAAGGTTTAAAAGGTGAATATATAAAAAATGAATTGCTGTTGACTGCCGTTTTCGAGTTTTAGCGAGACTAGCGAACAGCAATACATTTTTATAGATGGATTCCTGTTGTTTGTTTTAAGTTTATTTTAAACAAAAGTTTATGCATTCTATTTATCGATTGAGGCAGTACGAAGTCTGCCGGGTCAGTTAATACTAACCCAAAAATGATTACCGCGATAGACCATATACACGCGGGTGGGGTCGAGGGCAAAAGCTATTTTTGATATACTAGTTTTTCCCTATTTTTTCATTATTAATTTTTCATAGTTGTAATCTTGATGTTGAATCGTAAATCTGTTCATCGGACATAAATAGGGTATAATAGTCGTATAATAGTATTGCAAAAACAATCCTATTAATATATTGAACTTGTAAGACTATCTGTAATTTTACCATCCAATAGTGAAAGTATTAGTAAATAAATACAAACTTGTACGAGTCCATAAGACTCCCTGTGTGTCACAGTCCTAATAGGCACTATAATCGATATAGTGGGTTGATACTCAGTTTCACTTGCTAGGTATTATGTACTAAGTTTAATTTAACGAAGTTATGTAATCTCTTGTCCCGTTTCGTATGAAAGCTTTTTGTTTGGCATGGTACGATTGTCTTTTGGTACAATTAATTTATATAGTTTACTGAATATGAGCTCCTAGCGTAATTGAATAGCCTATTGTCGTTATTTGGTTTGTTTTACGTTGATTGTTTGTATGAATTTCTATGAAACTTCCCTCGAAGATGATGATGATGAAATTCGTTGATGAGAAATTATCTGAAATATTGCTTATTTTGCAGATATTAGTGAGGCCCATGAGTAATCTATAAAAATTATAATATGTTACGTACAGTTTTGTTACAGACTTTAGATCGTCCGCCTGGTGTCCTCAATTTTGATGTCTGTTTCAACAACTATATTTGAACCGCGTCCTTTCTTAAAACCTAATATAGATAGCTCTTAAATTTTAAGAGACACCTAAGCACTAAGGTGTCGCCTTAATAATCGAAAATATCAATAAGAGTGTCTTGTTGGTCTAGAGGTTAGCGTATGCGGCTGCTGATCAAGTGGTCTCGGGTTCGCTTCCCGGGTCGGATCAAATGTTTGTGTGATCCCCAAACATTTGTATCGGAGTCTGGGTGTTTTCTATGTATAATATGTATGAATTTACACAAAATAGTATGTTTATGTATTTATATTAGTTGTCTAGTACCCAATACAAGCTCGGCTTAGTTTAGGACTAGATGGCGTTGTGTGTAAAGATGTCGAAATGTCGAAAGTCACCTAACTCTAAGTGACACCTTAAATGTGTGATTGATGGTTGTTCAAACGTTTTTTCCTCCTTAAAATAAGTATTGACAAGCAACAAAACGGGGAACGAAATTTTAAATATTCAAAATAGAATATAAAATTCACAGCTTATTTATCATACTTTAGTTTACATAAGATTTTCATAAGTCTAAGACGGCGATTATCCAAAATTTAATCATGAATCTGGGTATCAAAAGTTTTCAGTCCAATCTTGTGTTTCACTCCCATCCGCTTACAGTTGCACCGGAACTGTAGCATAACTTTTAATGAATGGACTCGTAAACATCGTGTGTTTCCGTTTACTAAGTTCGTACACAAGTGTTTTGCCCAAATTAATTATAACACTCTCTCTGCAACTAGTTGTACAAGTAGGTGGATTGTAATACCTGCCCAATAAAACTATGAATATATTGAGATACTATTACGGGCTTAAGTATTTTATTATTGACTCTAAATATTTATTTTATAGTTAGAAAAGATTTATATAGCAGTTTGGGGGTGATTCACGTCCGTGCCTCGAAAAGCACGTAAAGCTTTTGGTCCCGGTTGTCATGATCATCTATGGCAATCGGTTTTAGGATGTCAGTGCCCTCTTATAATAGGTATTTAAATACTATTAAGTCTACAAGGATTTTTTTATATAGAATCTTTTGAATTAGGACAAACATATAATGTTTTTAAAAGGCCTATCTAATGATTATACCATGGGTTAAATGCGAGAAAAAAAACATCCCAACTTTAAGTGTAGGTCGATGACGGACATGACTATTCTATAAGGGTTCCGAGTCTTGAACTACGGAACCGTAAAAAAAACTAGATGGTTTTGTATGTTACATCTTCTTCTTCCCAGCCATTTGGGGTCGGCTACTTGTTCAACCGGTTTTATCTGCAAATCAGTTTTTCCATGCAGTTACTGGAATTGGACCTCCGCAATCCTGAGCGTGACCTAGAAGGGTGAGAATCATGAATAGAATCCAAAAGTGGGAGCCACCACACTCACTGTAGCTGTAGTCAATATAGCGATTCACACTATGGCGGCCAAGTGAGATGCTTTTTCACGCCCCGCTTAAAGGACCCGAGATTATAGTAGGAATGAAACACATGAGCTGACAATGAGTTTCCGTTTTAAATTGCACAAAAAGACAGAGCCAAACCGTTTAGGTCTAGTCTAGTATTTCATCCACTCCTCAAAAAATTATTTAAAACTCCTTAAAAAACTATTAACGTCTGTATTAGAACGGTCATTATATCTTAGATAACTATAACACCAGAGACAAAACAGTCGTAGTCAATCTAGTCCTAGACAAGCTAGATGAGGAATATCTTAGCAGTAAAATAATATATTTTGACCCAAATATCCTACCCGTTTTACTGAGCCAAGGCTTAAGTTGAAGGCCACCTTGGCATCGTTTCGTTGACGACTTATTACATCATATACACAGTGTCAAAAATAAACAGAATATTTTACAATATGTGTAAAGTATGATAGATACATATTATGATATACATACTTATGTGTTTTCTCTGTACGAGTATAATATGTATGTATTGACAAAAAATATGTTTATGTATTTATATCAGTTGTCTAGTACCGATAATACAAGCTCTGCTTAGTTTGGGACTAGGTGGCGTTGTGTATAAGATGTCTGAAATATTTATTAGTATAAATATTTTCACATTATGGTATCAATATATACTATTATATATAAAACAGCTCCGATACTGACTGACTGACAGGAAGCTGACATTTGGCATGTGTATTGCTTGAGGAGTAGGCAAGCACTAAGATAGGATTTTTGAATTGCTACCCCTTAGGGGGTGAAAATGGGACTTGTATTTTTATTTTTTATTCTGGTGTTTGTTTGTAGGCGAAACCGCAGGCATCTGATACATATATACCTAACATAAGCATTACTAATACAGTATAAACTCTATGAAAACATCCTTTTTCTTTGCTTCAAGCAAAGAAAAAGGATGTTTTCATAGAGTTTATTGTACCTACGTTTATTGTACACATACGAGTAGGTACTTAATACAGTTTCAAATCTAGGTATTTTTGTGTCTCTTTGGAATATTTTTGTAGTCCCCCAGCCGTACAGAACTTACGCTAAATCCGGGATTTATCTTACATACAAAAAGAAACCATGTTTCATCAGTATGGAGATTCCAAATCCATTAATTCTAATATCTCTTTTAAAACTTCATCTAAAACAGTACGAAATACTAATAACAGTACCAGTTTAAGGCTGACCCTTAAACTGGTACTGTTCAATCGTCGTAATAGGTAACAGTTTAAGGCTGACCCTTAAACTGTTACCTATTACGACGATTTAAAACCATAATTTAATATTATAACGTTATCAGTTTATCTATATTTTCCTGTTAACGATACCATCACAGAACATATCTATATCTTATCCGAGATAATATCTATTTTAATTTGTAAGCCGCTTGATTAATATTGAAAATTATTGTTTAACCTACTTTGTGATAGCGTAATCAATTTATTTTAAATGTTTATTAATGTAATTTCTTAGTAAGAATTCAAAGTAAACAGTAAGTAAATTTTAATGTAGTAGATAAGGATTAAATAAATTGACTTACATTTTTTTATAAGAGACGTTAGAAGTTTCAGACATGCAGACCTTGAACTACTCGAAATAGTATTATTTATATATTATATTATTTTCCTACTTACAAGTTTTCTGTATCGAAATAGCTATAATTTGAGAGAGTTGGGAGTATTTTGAAAGAGTAATCTTCCTAGCCTTTATTCCCAAAATTATTTGGGGTCGACTATTAGTTCATCTGGTTTTACCGGAATATCAGTTTTTATACGGAGCGACTGGCATCAGACCTCCGTAACCCTGAGGGAGAACTGAAATTCGAAGATTGGTTTGAGGGCACTAACTTCCCAATAACAATAAACTTCACAGGTTTCGTAACTTATAATAAAATACATTCTTACCTTCCCTTCACACCCTCAGTCTTCAATAATTTTATCACTCTGAGACAATCTAATTCTTGAATTACAAAACTTTTTTTACAACTCTAAGCTTTCTTTACTTCGTTTATTTATTTGAAACTAGCTTTCGCCCACGGCTCCGCCCGCATGTATATCGATTATTGCAGTAGAAAGTAGCCTATGTGTTATTCTGATATATAAACTAATATTACTGTAAATCCTAATGTAATATCCAAACCCGTTCAGTAATTTTTGCGTGAAAGAGCAACAAACGTGCATACGTATATATACTTAAACCTATACTCACAAACTTTCGCGTTTATAATATTAGTAGGATTAATGAATACATCTTATAGTAATAATAATAACATAATCTGCATCACCTTGTATTATAGATTCAGAAATATAATAAATTCAAACCCAAAAGTTAAAGTCGATTCACTGTTGCGTAAAATTTAATGAAAACAAAAAACTTCTGTACTGTACACGACCATATGCAATCTCGTGAGACTTGAACAGAGTGTAATTATCTTATTGTGTATTTTTATCTATACAAAGAAGTACTTAATACTTATCAGGCAGTACAGCAACAGTATAAAACTACATTTTTAAGAATAAAGTTCAACTTTCGAGTAAATATACAGTGTTTAAGTGTTTTACGCGACTCGGCAAACGTAGTGTGGGACGTCCACAGGCCAGGTGGAGTGATGATTTACGCAAGACGGCTGGCAGGAGCTGGATGCGAGAAGCCGAGGATCTAACCAAGTGGCGTGCAATCGGAGAGGCCTATGTCCAGCAGAGGAATGCGATAGGTTGAGGATGATAATGATGATGAAAAAACCTTAAAATATTGACACACGATGAAGTTATAGAAACTATAACCCGACTATGTAAATACTTTCATAAAATTGATATGTCATATTGGTGTATGCCCATTTCACATGTGCTGTTTCACGAATCTCTTAACACTTCATTCATTAAAAACGGTTTAGTAGTTTAGACGCTATGGTGGTTATACTTACACATAGACTACAAAAACACTATGATAAATAAATAATCAACCTATGAATCAAAAACGAAATTATTCCCAAATCTTTTTTTTCATGACAGGGAGTGTATATAGCACACAGTGTGTGTACATTTCGATGTACATTGGAGTGTATATCTTCTTCTTCTTGCGGTGCCTCTCCACTAGTGAAGGTTGGCCGTCAGCTCCGCATATCTCTTCTTGTCTCTCGCCAGATGAAACAGTACCTCTACGTTGGCGATCCCGGTCCATTGTCTAACGTTAGCCAAGACATTTTCCTTCTTCCGACGCGTCTTTTCCCCTCAATCTTTCCCATCATTATAGTCTGGAGAAGATGGTAACGCTCATGTCTTAATACATGTCCCAGATAGGCTACTTTTCTTCTCTTGATGTTTTTCATGAGTTCTCGGGATTTCTTGACACGCCGAAGTAGTTCCTCATTCCTGACTCTTTGAACCCAGCTTATTCGAAGCATACGCCGGTAGAACCACATTTCTAACGCCTCTAGTTTTAGGCGCATGTGCTGTTTAATCGTCCATGCCTCACAGCCATAGAATACAATTGGCCAGATGTAGCACTGAAGCATTCGTACTCTAAGATTGATGTCGAGTTTTTTGTTACAGAGTACCTTTTTCATTTTATTGAAAGACGCACGAGCTATTTCAATCCGGGCCTTGATCTCATTTTCGGACTCCCATGCTTCATTGACCCATGCGCCTAAGTACTTGTATCTCTGGACTCTTTCGAGCGATGCTCCTGCAACTGTTATGCGAGGATTAAGGGTTTGGTTTTACGATGTGTATATGAGTGTATATACATTTCGATAATACAATTGGTTAATTTAGGAACACACAGGAACACACGTGCTGGCCTTGGAAGTCACCGCTTTAGACTGGTAGAAATGCGCACTAGAACTAAACGGTTTAGCTCTTCTTTCCTGTGCTGAGCGGTTTCCTTCCCATTATCATCCCGGGTCCTTTAAGAGGGGTATGAAAAACCATCGCACTAAGCCGCCATAGTTTGGGTCAGCATCGCCATACTTCCTGCAGCGCAGGCAGTGTGGTGGCCCTCACTCTTGGATTCCATTCATGCTTACCATCAGGCAGAGTGGAGTCACATTGGCAGGCATCAAATAAAATAAAAAACTATGTGAATAAACATGTTTTATACATAACAAACCTTTATTTGCTTACTAGCTTTTTCCCGCGGCTGAGCCCGCGTGTACGTCCGTCATGGCGGTGTATGTAGTAGCCTATGTGTTATTCCGATATGTAAGCTATATTATTTTAAACTTTTATCAAAATCCATTTAGTAGTTTTTGCGTGAAAAAGCTACATACATACATATTCTCAAACTTTCGCGTTTATGAGTATGTATTTATGTTGCCTAACTACCTTGTTGGTCTAGTAGTTAGCTTATGCGACTGCTGATCAAGAGGTCTTGGGTTCGATTCCCGGGTCGGACCAAATGTTTGTACGATCTGCAAATATTTGTTTCGGAGTTTGGGTGTTTTCTATAATAATATATGTATGTATGTATTTACAAAAAAAAAGTATGTCTATGTATTTATATTAAATGTCTAGTATCCATAGCACAAGCTCTGCTTAGTTTGGAACTAGATGATGGTGTGTGTAATTTGTCCGAAATATTTATTTATTTAATATTAGTAGGATATAACATTTTTAAGCTTCCCTGTTTTATTTGTATGGTCGGAACTATTATAAAAAATTGTTAATGACTACAATATACTTCATGTCAAAAATGAACTGATTAGATTGTTAATAATATTATTTTGTTTTTAAAGAAAAATAACAGTTTTAGCATTTTTTTTAAGAATACTCCAATTATGAAATCTCTTTGTACCAGTATATCTATTTTTTAAATTTATAAACAACATTACAAATACGTCAATGTATATAACAATACACATTTTAACAACTATTCATACTGTGTTTAAGCTTATTAGACACCAACATGTGACTTGTTGAACTAATAATATCTTTATAGCCATGACTTAACTAAGAATGACATATTTATCGGTTGAAAAAGGTCGTCCTTCCTTAGGAGTGATACTATCTTTTTTAATTTTTGTCGTAAATATTTGCTTAAGCTACTGCTCACAGCTGTCAACCTATTATTCTTTTAGCAAAACAGACACAAACTTCCCGCCCCTATATTCATCGATGTCTGACTACTATAACTATGAAAACTATATTTTTTTTATTTAACGAAAAATATACTCCAAACGCACTACTTATAAAAATGATGATTATCTTCGGAACAAGCCTTCGCTCAGCAGTGCTAGGCAATAGGCTGAACAACAATATGCACTGTTTTCAGTATCATAAAGTGTAGCATGCTAAATTATACAGCCAAAGTAAATATGAAAATAGCAGCTTTACCGTAATAAAAAACCGCCAAATATCGAAAGGTTCTAATCGTACATTTCGAACCCTAAAATTGCTTTGTTCAAAGGTTAAACGTAAAGTGCCTGGGGCTACGAGGCTCTACCAAGACTCACATAAATGACTTTCAGCGGCAATGAGACAATTGGACCTTGATTTAGAGGGTTGCTTTCGATAACCGGCAGGCAACAATAATGAAAAGTCCCTAGAGATAGACTAGCCAGATGAAATAGAGATAGCAATTTTAAAAATCATTTTACGAAACTTGGCTTTTTAACACACTTTTAGTAGCTTCCCTTGTATGTTTGTTTGTAACCGACTCCTTTAAACACGACTTTTTATTCGATTCATCATTAAAACGTATTTTTAAGTTCTTAAACTACGTTTATTTTAAGTCTTAAATTATTTTCATCAATATACATAAAACTGTTCCGTTACTGACTAACTGACAAACAATGCACAGCCGAAACTACGGGACGCAGAAAGCTGAAATTTGGCATGTTCCTTTAGGAGCGTAGGCGAGCAATATTAGAGATTTTTAGGAAATTTCACACCTAAGGAAGTAAAAAGACAATCAAAATTATACATCAGATCAACACGTGGGCGAAGCCGCGAACAAAAGCTAGTAATATATATGACACATTGTGTAAATAACAATAATGGAGTATATAAATGTAACTCTAGTAAACAACGTGAAAGGTTTGTCCTGCAGTATTTAAATATGTACATATCAAAACAATGAAACAAAATGAACACAATTAAATTTTGAGTTAGCTCCCATAACTTCGGTCATCCTTAAGCTTTTTAATTACTTCTTAACAAAAACAAAAGTCCATAAATTTGTGGAGTACCAGTCTGAGAGTTTTCTTTGCGGACACCCTATAATAAAATTTACAAGCAACTCGAATTTAATACAATTGCTTTTTGAATAATTTATCTGTATTATTCATTACTCTGCAACCCTTTCGCACACCGAATAAGCGCGAACTTCTTCAAAAAGTTTTATTGTTTACACCGTTCTTCGGAAACTCGGCACAATCGTTACCCTATCTCGCTCACACTGTTACTTTGGCTTATTCCTTCCCTCTCTAACGTGTGATTGCTTACTCGGAGGCTGCTTCCTTCCTGCCCTTTATTGGATTGATATCGGATTGTTATTTTTTTGTTCTGTTTAGAAAATTGGCGTCTGGCGTTATTTTTTCAGCCGGTTTTTCGTATCGCTGGGCGCTGAGGATTACAATACACTTTGCTATACATCTGTTATGAGTGAGTGCTGGTCCATTGGCTGATCTCAAAGGAAGGTTCTGTCGTAGCTAATGAACTCGAGTGAAATAATATATATGTTATTGGAAAATTATATGGGTATACCTAATGATTTTTTTAAAATATTTCTCGTCTAGTAAGACGTCTAGCAATTAGCAATGCCGTTTGCTATATGCCGTCTTATATATCTGAATATTGAACCTTCTTCACTTGAATCATCTTCACTGCCTTGTTGGTCTAATGGTTGCTGTATGCGGCGGATGTGCAAGAGGACTCAGGTTTGATTCCCGGGTGGGATCAAATGTTTGTATTTAATAAATAATAAAGTAATTTATTTGTTAGCAAATATCTGTTTCGGAGATTATATGTTTTACATGTATAATATGTATTTACAAAAAAAAAGAGTATTTAAGTGTATTTAAATCAGTTGTCTAGTACCCATAGTACATGCTCTGCTTAGTTTGGGATTAGATGATGTCGAATCAAATCAAATCAAATCCTTTATTCTGCAATTAGTTTACATGAACACTTTTGCAAGTAAAACTTTTTTTTTGAGCAGATGAGTTCGGCCTTTCCTAACTGGACTAGCCCTGAGAAGAAAGGACGAAACAAACTCGTGTGTCAGATGTCCGAAATACTTATGTAGAAGTTCTAGGTTTATTTAACCCAAAACCACTAACAATAATTGTTGTGCGGGTGAGATGCGATAAATAATGAACGCGATAAAATACTTTGATACGTGTAATAGTTACAATTATTATGGTACGATTCTAAGACAAGTAAAAGTTATATTTAAATTACACGGGTATATATACAGAGGTTTTGCACCCGACACTAATAACTAATATATCGAGAAGTCGCGGGTAGAATTACCCGAATGCACCCAACAATAAATTTATTATCTTCGTCGCGCGGTCAAGGCCTATGCCTTGTTGTAGCGGTCGAGTCAACTTGCCTACTATCTGTTTTGGAGTTATGTGTGGGACAAATTTGTATGCTCCACACACGACTGGTTTTTCATACGGGGATCGAACCCGTGACCGCTACACTACTCCCCCGCTGAAACCGGAGCTAGCTACGGTTGATAGTAGTCCGGGAATCTGACTCTTCGCCCGCTTCTGGTCTTTTTGGTGGAAACCTGGTCTTCGGTTTTTGAGGGTTGAGGAGCAGCATGTGATGTTTCATCTTGTGTGACGTAGGCTGGTTTCAGACGGTCAACTGATATGCGTTGAGGTTTGCCTTGTATATCAACGTCAAAAGTCTTCTGGTCGCGTTGCAGCACCTTATACGGACCCAGGTAAGGAGCTTGGAGTGGTCTACGTACAGGACCCTGGCGAACGAAGACATGAGTGGCCGTTTTGAGGTCACTAGGCATGTAGAAGGTACGGCTGGAAGTGCCGTGCCAAGATGTTGGTTGCGGAGTTAGCCTGCTGACATGGGCACGCAGTCTGTTTGTGATGCTGGTCATGTCCATCTCGTCATCAGGCGCAGGTGAGAAGAACTGTCCAGGCAGACGAAGTGGTTCGCCGAAGACTAGTTCTGCAGCAGACGTTTGGAGGTCCTCTTTCCACGCGCTGCGAATACCGAGTAGAACCCAAGGTAAGGTCTCGACCCAGTTAGAAGACGCGTGGCACGTGATGGCGGATTTGAGCTGACGGTGAAGTCTCTCTACGAGACCGTTGGCCGACGGGTGATAGGAGGTGGTTGTGTGATGTGTCGCACTGATCAACGCGGTGAGCTCCTTGAAGGTGTGCGACAGGAACTGTCTACCGCGGTCAGTGGTTATGTGCTCTGGACATCCGAAGCGTGAGATCCACCCTTCCACAAGGGCAGTCACACAGGTATTGGCGGTTATGTCCTGAAGTGGGTACGCCTCAGGCCAACGTGTGAATCGGTCGACAATCGTGAGGCAGTACCTGTAACCAGAACATAATGTAAGTGGACCTATCAAGTCAATGTGGATATGACGAAAGCGTGCTGATGGTGGTTCGAATGTTCCAAGAGGTGCAGATGTATGTCTGGATATTTTGGAACGCTGACAGTGCTGACACTCTTTAGCCCATTGTCGACAGTCTCTCCTGACGCCTGGCCAGACAAAGCGTTGCGTTACCAGTTTGACGGTAGCCTTCGCTCCTGGGTGGCTTAAATTGTGAAGTGCGTCAAATACCTGTCTGCGAAACGATGGGGTGACGTACGGCCGTGGCGTTGGAGAGGAGACATCGCAGTATACCTGTAACTCTGACTCTGATGTTTTAACCTTTTCAAGTTTCAGTGCTGAACCGGTCTTCAACAGGTCTTGCAATTCAGCATCGGTGTCTTGTTCTCGGGCCAGAGACTGGTAATTTAGGGGCATAGAAATTTGGTTGATGCGTGAAAGGGTGTCAGCTACGACGTTGTCCTTCCCGGCAATGAATTTGATGTCCGTGGAGAACTGGCTGATAAAGTCGAGGTACCGGAATTGACGTGGTGAGCAGTTCTCTCGGTTCGTTGTAAACGCAAAAGTCAAAGGCTTGTGGTCTGTTAGAATCGCGAATGTCCGGGCTTCAACCATGAACCGGAAGTGTCTTATGGCTTCATAGACGGCTAGTAGTTCGCGATCGTAAGGACTATACTTCTTCTGGCTTGGGCTTAACTTCCTTGAGAAGAACGCGAGTGGTTGCCATACCTCGCCCTTTCGCTGTTGTAACACCGCTCCAATCGCAGAGTCCGAAGCGTCTGTTTGGATTGCAAGCTCTGCTTGCGAGTCGGGGTGTGTCAGGAGTGTCGCTTCCGCAAGGCTAGTCTTACAGCGGTTGAAGGCTTCCAGAAGAATAGGTGTCAGTATAATCGGTTGTGTGCCTTTAGTCTTAGGACCGGAAAGCAACGCGTTGAGAGGGGCTTGAATGGAAGCAGCATTGGGAATGAAGCGTCGGTAAAAGTTCAGCATGCCAAGAAAGCGTCTGAGTTCCTTGACATTCTTGGGAGTGGGAAAATCTTGTATGGCTTGAACCTTTACGTCTAGAGGTTTGATTCCTGCTCCTGTCACTCTAAAGCCAAGAAAGTCTACTTCCGGTTGTCCAAATACACATTTGTTGGTGTTTATGAGGACACCGAATCTTGCCAGTCTTTCGAAGAGTTGTTTGAGGTGCTTCTGATGTTGAATGGTGTCCTGACTATGAATGAGGATGTCGTCCAAGTATCCAAAACAGAAATCGAGTCCTCGAAGAACCTCGTCCATGAAGCGTTGGAAGGTTTGAGCGGCGTTACGAAGTCCGAACGTCATGAACGGGAATTCATAAAGGCCGAAGGGTGTGGTGATGGCTGTTTTGGGTATGTCCTCTTCAAAAACTGGTATTTGGTTGTAGGCGCGCACCAAATCGACGGTGGAGAAGACAGTACTACCTGCTAGCTGATGCGTGAAGTCCTGCAGGTGTCTAACAGGATATCTATCCGGTATAGTACGGGCGTTTAAAGCTCTGTAGTCTCCGCAGGGACGCCAACCGTCGTTTTTCTTGCGGGCTAAATGCAGCGGCGAAGACCAAGGGCTGTCTGATCTTTTCGCTGTACCATTCTGCAACATCTCCTCGAATTCTGTCTTCGCAATCTTCAGGCGTTCTGGATCCAGTCGACGAGGACGGCTGACTACTGGTGGGCCTGGGGTTGTGCGTATGTGGTGTACGGTCGAGTGCTTCACTATTTGGGGCTTACCGGTAGGTCGAGTGACGTCAGGGTACTCTCTCAACAGCTGGTGATAAGTGGAAGTACCAGCGGTGGTACGTACTGATGAGATCGCCTCTGTGGAAGCTTGACACCTAGTTGAGACTGTCAAGTTTGTTAGGCCATCAATTAAACGTTGATTGCGGCAATCGACTAGCAGGTTGTAATAGCCAAGAAAGTCGATGCCGATGATCGGTTTTGAGACGTCAGCAACGATAAAGCGCCAGGTGAAGGCGCGGCGTAGCCCTAAGTCTAAGGTCAGGGGCAGGTAACCATATGTAGGTATTACTGACCCATTCGCTGCAAATAACTCGTACTGCGTCTTGTTTCGTAGTTCCCGAACAGCGGATCGTGGAAAGACGCACAGGTCTGAACCCGTGTCAATTAAGTATTGTACCTTTGTTACGCGATCCGTAATGAACAGGCGACTTGTAGTTGCTAGGCAGTCGTTCGCCGCCACTAATGGCTGCCTTGGTAGTTTACCGCATTCGTTGCCTTCTCGAAGGTACAAGGTTGTGTACATTTGCGCGCTTTCTCACGAAATCGATAATGGTACCAGCAGTGCGGATGTCCCCATGGTCGTGAACTTGAGCGAGAACGACTTCCGTGTGAGTTTCTGGAACGTGATCGTGAACGTCTGTGCCGTTCCATACTCATCGTCTCTATTTTACGACTGAGCTCCGCTACTGTCCGCGTCAGCATCTCGATGGCCGTGTTTGTGTTCGTAGTGGATGTTGACATTCCATCTACTTGCCCGGTTACTTGACCACTTACTTGCGCGGTTACTTGCGCAGTTACTGGAACGACATCATTGACTCGGTCGGCGAGTTCAGCCAAGTCTTCCAGCTGCATCTTCGACTGCTGGGCAGCGATGCAGGTCTGTAGATGGGTTGGTAACCTACTTGCCCAGATTGTCCGTATAAAATCTGAAGGGACGTTTGCTCCCGCCAGATGTTGCAGGTGTCGAAGAAACTGTGTTGGCTTCCGGTCGCCTATTTCCTCGTGCATCAGGAGTTGTTTGATTTTACGCTCCTGTGAAGCTGAGAGACGACGTATCAGCTCGGCTTTTATGGTTGCGTACCTGTCTGTGGCTGGTGGGGAAACTATCAAATCCCTCACTTCCGCTGCATGCTGAGGTTCCAGTTGCGCCAACACGTAGTAGAACTTAGTGCTGTCAGCACTTATATTAGACAAAGCGAACTGACCTTCTAGTTGGGCAAACCAAAGCTCGGGGTCATCCGGGTTGAACGGGGGCGTCTTCACACCAACACGGCAGGTTGCTCCTAGGACGATTTGGTCGTCCTGCTTGACACTCCGTCCAGCGGTCTCACCAGGTTGCGGCATCTTCTTTGGAATACTCTTGCTGTATTCCGACGTCGGTGGTCACCAGTGTAGATGTTCTAGGTTTATTTAACCCAAAACCACTAACAATAATTGTTGTGCGGGTGAGATGCGATAAATAATGAACGCGATAAAATACTTTGATACGTGTAATAGTTACAATTATTATGGTACGATTCTAAGACAAGTAAAAGTTATATTTAAATTACACGGGTATATATACAGAGGTTTTGCACCCGACACTAATAACTAATATATCGAGAAGTCGCGGGTAGAATTACCCGAATGCACCCAACAATAAATTTATTATCTTCGTCGCGCGGTCAAGGCCTATGCCTTGTTGTAGCGGTCGAGTCAACTTGCCTACTATCTGTTTTGGAGTTATGTGTGGGACAAATTTGTATGCTCCACACACGACTGGTTTTTCATACGGGGATCGAACCCGTGACCGCTACACTTATCCGAATTATTTATCTATGCTCAATATGGCTTTCTTTTAAAAATATTTTGTTATTCATTGCAATATTCAATGGAAACTGTTAATAACGTTCTTATAATGAAACTGAGATATTATAGTCAACATTTCTATTCTAATGCTTTTGTTCTTTATCTACCTTTTTATCAGATATTTGCTAACTTAGCCACTAATTAGGGAGGAAATTCACTGTGTAATAGGAAAAAATATAATAAAGGAGTGGAAACATTTCCACTCCTCTTGTTATGTACCAGATAATCTAATCAAAACAAAACGTTCACTTTATCTAAATTTACCACAATTATGGTTGAACGTTCATAGGTAAGTGTTTCACAAACAAACTGCACCAAATGATGTCATATTATTTGGCTACAATATTTGTTTGCTTAAGCTATCATAATAGTAAATTCTGTTGTTCACCGTAAGTAGAGATTTTGATATGTGATGTAGTCTTGAGCCTACTTAAAGTTCTATGACGATTGATTACAAAAGAACTATTTCAGTGTTTTGATATTGAAAGAGGTTCAATCTAATAAATATCAAATGGGGCCACGATACTCATTATGAGTGTAGGCAATGCAGCATGGTGACGACCCATACCATGGGGGCCTGGTCAGAAAATTCTGCATCTTTCTCCCGGCCTCCTAAGGCCGGTTAAATGATGCAGAATTATTGGTCCTCCGGTACACTCAAAAACGAAATACGACAGCAAGAATACTGTCATTATTAGAATGGTTTTCTGTGTGAGGGTAGTACTGCCCCGGTCGAGCCAGCGCATTCGTGCTGAAATCAGCGTGGCTCTACTACCTACTAATCTGTTTATCTCTTTAACGCCGTTAGTACACCGACGCATTCGTATGCGGCAGCGAAACAACGAAAAAACTGTCAGTAGTATGGCAGAATTTCGCATACGCTACGTCTCACTCTAGCACTAGGCTACATGAAATAGTTGCGTCCTTGTCGGTATTGTTTCGCAAGGAACTGCGAAATCGTCGTTACACAGACGCAGATGTTTTGCTAGTGGTGTTTCGCATCGCAAGGTGTTCGCATGCGTTCTGTAGTTGAGGACAGATTTTCTTACTATGGAAGCCGAAAATATTGAAATATTTTTCTTTGCGAAAAAACCGCTATGTACTAACATTTCGCAGATATTTCGCTACCGCAGTAGTTTCGCAGTGATTCGCTGCCGCATACGAATGCGTCGGTGTACTAACGGCGTAACAGTCTTAAACTCACTAACAAAATACGACAGCACGAATGTTGTCATTTCTAGATTAGAAATTTTTTCAATAATACGCAATGCAATAAATGCTCTGATATCATTGGTTGTAGCGTGTTGATTTTATATAGTCTATAAACACCCTTGGTAAATGGGTTTTCTAATTTAAAGGGATTTTTAAGATTATTTTATTGAGATTAACGTGTTCAATCAAACTTTTGAGATTAATAATATTTGCAATCATTACACGAGTTTTTTAATTGAATACTTAAGTTGTTTTTCATGTGTATTCTTAAATATTGTTTTGTTTTGATTTGAAAAAGTCTGACAATATCCATTGTAATTTATACGATTCTGTTTTAAACTAATTATTGAAAACTGAGGAAATGCGTTCTGTTACAAGTAAAAATTTAGATATTTTCCTTTTTTCTAATTTTATTCTTCGTTAATTCATTTAGCAGAAGTTTCTCGATTAGAGAAATCAATGTGGAAAATTAGACATGTAAAAGATAAAATTTTAATGGCTTTTATAATTACCTCTGCGAATAAATACATTTTAATGTACTGTCACTTGTATATTTCAATCACAGTTTGTATTATTTTGCCGTCATCGTGGGACTGCCTACTGTTATCAACTCTGACTATTTTATTAAAGGAGTTAAAGGGGCCTAACTTCTAAAATGCATTCACTTCGAAAACTTCGTACAAAAATAAGGAAATAATAAGTAAATATAGCAATTATCTATTGGACGCGATTTTAAATCTAAATACACATAGAGGTGTCTATGGAACCCTATTCTATGCGTGGCCGGAAACTCAATGGGCTAATTTTTCTTGCATAAATATTGAAGAAAATAATTTATCATCAGCGAGTTTAAGACATAAGTAAATATTGTTCCGGATTTATAGACATATATTTAAGACAACGTTCCTTTAAACTCATTGTCTTAGTATTATTTTTATTTAAACTCGTAGTTTATGTATTATCCAATATCAATGACATCTAATGAATGGTGAATCAACAATTAACATAAACATGCATTATTACGTGAATATACCTAAATATTCCAGAGTTAAGAAAAACAATCATTTCAATTATAATGATTGAATTCACAGCTATGGAGTAAAGGAAAGAGACCTCTCCCTTTGATTGATTGAAGAATTGCGATGACCAAATTGCGTTGAACAGATGACATCATAAAATTTATCGCATAGCTCCATTTTTTCTTAGTTGTAATAAAACAACCTAAACAATGTACGAAGAATAATACAGAAAATGATTAATTTTAAAAATAAAGCTAATAAACACGCACTCTATCCCTGAAACATGTAGAAGAAGGAGTCTCTAACATTCAGATTTTACTATAAGTGATTGAGCCAGTATTATTAATTAAGGGACAGGTAATGAAGGCAATCAATACTTCTATTGAATTGAGAAATTATACGGATGAAATGTGAATTGTAGGCAATGACCACGAAAACCGGGTTCACATACCTACCTAGAATTCTGATTCAAGCCCTGTTGAATGCTTCTAACTTACCAATAGCGTAAATTGTCAAAAGTAGTAAAGAAAATTTTATTAAAAACGTAATATCAATGTAATTATTACAATTTATAGCAATATCAAACAGCCGTTATTTTAACGTTAAAATAAACACTAAACGAGAGTGAACCATTACACAAAATTTGAACAAATAGAAACAAAAGAGAGTGCCTAAATACACAAACGATGGAGAATAATAGATGAGTGATCTTTCGACCTAAGTTAACAAAATAAAAAGCGGCCAAGTGCGGCGTGATGTAGTGAGAAGAGAGTTCCTTCCGACGAATGTACTAGGTATTTATCTCAATAACAAACATAAAATTAATTTCATGTTATTTTTAGAGAATATGATTAAGGTTTCCGACTGAGTTGTTTTGAGAGGGTTTGATAATTTTATTTGCCTTAAGCTTAGTAGATATTTGTAGAAACTGCACTTTATGTATGTTACGATTATATCAGTTTAAGATTTGGAATAATTTGACTAAGTCATTCGTTTGTAGTCTTTTATGTTTTGTTGGTCTAGTTGATCTATGCGGCTGTTGATTAAGATGTCTCGAGTTCGATTCCCGGGTCGAAATGTTTGTATGATCTGCAAATATTTGTTTCGGAGTTTGGATTTTTCTATGTATAATGTGTATATATTTACAAAAAAAGTATTTATGTATCTAAATAAATAAATATGTAAATATCAGTTGTCAAGCTCTATTTAGTTTCGGACTATATGATGATGTTTGTCTTAGATGTCCGAAATATTTATTTATTACTAGCTGATACCCGCGGCTCCGCTCGCGTCCTAGGGGTACGAAAAATAGATGGTGGCCGATTCTCAGACTTACTGAATATGCATAAAAAAATTCATAAGAATCGGTCAAGCCGTTTCGGAGGAGTATGGGAACGAACATTGTGACACGATAATTTTATATATGTATAAGATTTATTATCTTCCGGACGAACTTTATCCTAAACGGTTGTGAATAAAATGATATTTATAAGAGATGGTAATGACCGTACGAACAACTGATAACGTATCTTTACAACGGTCGGTGCAATCGGAAGCCTGTTGTACTCGCATAGCTTTGGGTTGCGTTTTACAAACGAGAAGTTGTATTTAAATGTATATAATTATTGTTCTAATGTGCTCTTTAGGAAATAGGAAAACGTTTTGTTGACAAATCTTAGTATACTTATATATGATACCAACCAACATGTATGTACATACATACATGTTGGTTGGTATTTTATCTAATTTTATTCTGACCCAACAAACTTTGTATTGAAAAATAAATTATTGCTGGTGAATGTTTGGGTAAACAAATATGGTTTGATTGAAGAAGAGTGAAAATTTAGGGTTATTAGGAACCAGAACTTTAATGTCAAAACATCAAAAAAGATAGCTAGCTATCTAGCTGTTTCAGAGAAGAAATAACAAACATTGTAACATGAGATTTACATTACGTATATACTAAACTATACAATCAACTAAAAACTTTTGTTCGATTTTAGGTTTTTGTTATGTAGTTTGGTTTTAGTGTTTAGGAGTTACGGTTTACTAAAGAAATTACGAGGTAAGAATACGGGATAAGAGTCGACTAAGAGAACTAACAACGCATAAAAAAATTACTGCAAATACACTCCTTAAAAACTTTAAACAAAGTTATAGAATGTAACTAAAAATGTGATTAAAAAGGAACTCATGTAATTTGATTCTTAACCTACTTTTTTATTTCTTGTGATATGTGTCTATGTATATAAATAAATATGTATGTATGTATCTAAAAAGGTATGCATTTCTTGTATAAATGCATAGGTAATATAGATATTACAATACATTAACATTTATTCTTATGATATATTAGATAATATATCGTTATTAATCACAGAAGAACACATAGGCTACTTGTATCTACAAGTAGCCTATGTGTTCTTCTGTTATATAAGCTATATTACTGTAAAGTTTCATTTAAAGCCGTTCAGTAGTTTTTGCGTGAAAGAGCAACAAACATACATACACACAAAGTTTCGTGTTTATAATAGTAGTAGGTTAATACATTATTATTACATTAGGCAAAAAAAACAAAAGAGGTACATTTTTATAAATATATAAGGTACCTGTCAATGAATAGTTCAAACTTTGGACAGTGGGAACAACCTTAAATCCACGTCTAGTGTATTTATAGAGTGCTCAACGTAATTAGAACGGTATTACAGTTTGCGTGCAGGTCCCTGACTTCTGTTGGATGCTTCAATTTATTCAAGTGCTGTTACACTACGGTTAAACTGTTTGGGTACTTACTTTGTAAGAAATGGACGTTAACAAGCTAATTATAATATTATTATATTATTGTATTTTTATTATTCTAAGTAAGAAGTAAAAGCGCTGTGGCGTAAAAATATTACATTTATTAAATTTTCATAAATAGTTAAATATGCATTTTTACGAACTTTAAAACCACAATCCATAAACATTTATTATTAATATCCATTTTTTCCAACATTTAAGTGTACCTAAGTAAGATTAAAAATGCAAATTTTTGGTAAGTTTTAGAGGTTGATTAGATATTAGTTTTTTTTTCAGAAGCAATCTAAACCAATGATTATATTTATAATGTATAAGATTAAGTATACCTAAAGTCTATAAATATGGTAGAATTACAAAATATTCTCCAAAAATTAAACTTATTTTGCTGTAAAATGTTCTGTTTAAATTTAATAATAGACATGTGATTCCTTTGTGGACTTTGTTTGTTTTATGTGCTGCATTGCACCAAAACACTGTAGTAATTAGAGATCACTGAACAGGAAAACGGTTGCTTCTAATTGCAAAAGGTTTAATTAGTATCAAATTAGCAGAACCACAACTAGAAAAAAAATGGCATGAATGTCTTTGAAAAATTTATATAAAGTGAACTATATTTTGTTGCCATCGTGTGTATGTTGGTCGGTTATCAAGCTAAAGAGTAATTTAAATCTTTTTTTTCAGTAGTGATTTATCTGTGAAAGCATAACAGACAGACAGATTTACTAAGTCATTTTCGAATTTTTAGTATCAGGATGAATTAGATATATGGAAATCATTCTGATCGCATTATTTATTTATGTCGGTTTTTTGCATAATAACTAGATTTGAATATCCGTATGCATTGTATTTGTATGCTTAAACATGCAATTACGTATACATACAATGAATTGTATAATGGTAACTACGCAATGATAAGCACGCATGTATAAAATTCCTAAATGAACCTGTAGGTAACCATTCAATAAGAGTTACATGGTAAAGAATTACTAATGCTTATGCCGTGCACTCTGTGTAAGTTTCCATTTCTTTGTAAAGGTTAATATTTCTTACATAAAAACTAGTTGATGACATATTGTTGTGAATCGCAAGTAACGCCGCGAACAAAGCTAGTCTTCAAAAGAAAATAGCCTAATTTACTCCTTGTGTCATCAGTCATCAGTCAGCCAGTGATATTTTTCTATTTTTCTAATTTGGCTGCCTTGTTGGTCTAGTAGTTAGCGTATGCTGCTGCTGATCAATAGGTCTCGGGTTCGATTCCCGGGTCAGACCAAATATTTGTGTAATCCACAAATATTTGTTTCGGAGTCTGGGTGTTTTTCTATGTATGTATTTACAAAAAAAAAGTATGTTTATGTATTTATATCAGTTGTTTAGTACCCATAACACAAGCTCTGCTTACTTTGGGACTAGATGATGTTGTGTGTAAGATGTCCAAAATATTTATTTATTTAATTTCTAAGCACTAAGTACTGTTCATATACCTACTCGTAAGCTTATACAATTATAACAGAATAAGGAATAAAATTAGTAGGTTAAAATACATATTTAATTATAATTGAAATAATATGTGAATAAATAATAAATGAAAATAAATTACTCGTAATTTGTAAAACGACCGAAATATGTTCTGTTATAAAATTGATAACCATACCCATTGATTGCCTTTTAATAACCTGCTGTGTCAATGTCAATCATCTTGAGGCGTTGGCATTTGATATAGGTGTATTAGACACACATTGTACCGACGTTTATAACTAACAAAACGTTTGCTTTTATGTACTTTCAGTTGTTCTTGTTTGCTTGATAGACAGCTTGTCATGTTTATGTTGGTATGTTGGAAGTGTTGGTTTTGTGGCTTTGGTTCGTTTTCAGAGATTGACCAACGCACTTCCTAGAATAACAGCGACTGTGGAGTAAGGAGGGCTTAAATTTGTTTAATTGAAGCTAAATGATCTCCAAATTACCGAACTTATGTATTATGAATTTAGAGCTAAATAGTACAGTGTCAAAGTAATCATTTTCATTATTTTAGCGACATTATCCTTCTATATTGTCGGCTCACAGACGCACACGCCCATTCGCTATCGTCTCTAACAGTCAACTAAACTGTGTGATGTGTCACGACCGCACGTGAGCTGGAGGATGTCACCTCCAGCTCACGTGGAAGGAAGCATTATGTCAAATGCTTCCTTCTCATTTATTCACAGATAGTACAGTGAGCGAGTGAATGAATGACTGAGTGACACTACAATTATTATATTTTTATACAGTAATAATTATTTAAACCAAACAGTATTCTCATTTGATAAATTTGTTTAAGTAGAACTAAATAATAAATCTGTTGGAAAAAATACTCTCGTTAAATCCATAATGTACTTGTATCTGGTCAATGGATCTTGTGTGAATGAACCTGTCAGATTAATGATGGGCGAAGATAAACGGCTGTGTCAGCATGAAAGGTAGCTGCTTACATACACATATTACTCACTACGGTAAAATAATAAATAAATAGGTACATGTTTAATGTATTTATAATGGATTTTAATTAGTACTATATTTAAATAACTTTGTATTTTGGCTTGCAAAATAGACAGTTGGAATTATAACTGTGTTTGGTAATGTCTTAAAATGTAACGTCATGATACAATATTTATTCAGTGTATACTAAGACTGTACCTAAATATTCGACTGCTAATCACGAGGTCTCGGGTTCAAATCCCGGGTCGGGCCAGAAAGTGTTTTTAGGTTTTTCTTAGGATATTCCTAATAGCAGCCCGGATTTTGGAAGTTTGGCGGTGATGTCACGCCCTTGCCTTGAAGAGCATGTAAAGCCATCGGTCCCAGTTGTCATGAATATCTATGGCAATCGTTATTGGGAAGTCAGTGCCCTCATATATACTGACAATAAGTTCAACCTTTGAATTTCAGTTCTCCCTTAGGGTTGCGAAGGTCCGATGCCAGTCGCTCCGTGGAAAAATTGAAATTCAGGTAAAACCGGTTGAGGGGTGCGAGGTCCGGAACCTCCACGTGGTGCACCCTGGGCAACGGAGACGGCAGCGCCTCTCCTGCCAAGCGAGGGAGACGCTGCCGCCTGCGGCCAATTCCGGCCGAGGTGGGAGCGACCCTCTTGACGGTTGCTTGGAGACTTTCCACGTATCCCTCCGTTAAGCGGAGGGCACAATGGAGAGTACGATAGTGGGCGGAAGAGTTCTAAACCGCTGGCCTTGACCAGAGGTGGTGAACATTGGTCTGACGCAGACCACTTTCCGACCAAGTCGCAAGCCTGACTGGGGCAGCAGTCAGGAACGACGGCTCTTCGAGGGCTACGAGGAAGGAAACCTCTTTAACAAACCACGGGGCGGACGGACTCGGTCTGGTGCAGACCCCGTCCGGCCAAGCCGTAATCCTGAACGGACAGGACCGGTGGTTCTTTGGAACCGCGAGGAGTAAACCTCTATAAAAAAACCCTAAGCCCACGCTCTTACGCCTGGCAATGGGCTGAGTCGCTGGAGGGAGTCCAGTGCCGAAGGCGTCATGTCGGAGGACGGTAAACTCAAAAAATAATGACATGGGAAAACAAAAGGAAATACCTACCCAGGAGGGTCCCAGACGCACTGCGCCTGGGGAATCCCTCCCGGAGCCAAACGGCTCCGGCAGCTCCCAATCGTATTCTGGGGGGAGCATCCAATGTCAAAACCGCCCGTCGCCGAGCGGAAAATCCGGCGACCAAATGAACGCGGAGGACGCGGAAAGACGTGGGGCAGTGTTAGATTCTGACACTGCCTCAGAAAAGAGCGGTGCAAGCACCCCGGTGGTATCAGCTGCAGAGCAGAAACAACGAAGCTCGCAAAAACGCGTAGAATGTCCGGCGTGGGAGGAGCCGAGACGTGACCTCGTGGCGGCCATTGGGGTGAGGAGTCTCTCGCTCCATAACATGATTGTGGCAATGATACGGAGCGAGAGCGCGTGGAACTCCGTCGTCTCTTTCTGTGAGCAAGTCATGCTTGCGAAAGAGATGGCGGAGCGAGAGCGGGAGAGGTTCAGAACTCTTCCGGTCCGCCAGGCCCGGGAACGGGCCAGGTACCGCAGGCAACTCAGGCGCCGGAGATCGTTAAATGATCTCCGTCCTCCATAAGCGCAGGCCTGGGGGTGGCAGATTAGGCCATCTGTCACCCTAGCAGAAGCAGGCCGGGGTGGATGCGCGAGCGCTATAAAGTGTGTGCCGTGCCGTGTACTTTTTGAGTGGTGCCCCCACACAGAAGGGGGCCATCTACTAGCGGTAGGTGGCCCGAGGTGCGTCGGGGTTCCAGGGACTTCCTTTCGAGGGTATACCTGGTTCCCCGACTCATAGTACCCGAGACGACGTGCGGTTTTAGTCGGTTCGAGTCCGACATAGCCACCAACGTGTGGCATCCGTGGGGATTTCCGCACGAAAAAAAAAAAAAAAAAAAAAAAAAAAAAAAAAAAAAAAAAAAAAAAAAAAAAAAAAAAAAAGGTAAAACCGGTTGAACTAGTAGCCGACCCCAAATAAACTTGGGAATAAAGGCTAGGAAGAAATACCAAGACTGTTCATAATTATAACAATTGTATGCCTCACAACAATTATTGTAGTACATACATATTATATCAAACTGTAGTCCTGATATAAACCCAACAGTGAGATAGAACGTGTCCGTCCCAGATAAGGGAAGTATTCACTTGATAACGAGTCCAATGCACACTAAACACGATAACGTGCCGGCAATTGCACTCCAACTGCGGTAATATTTAGGAAACAGACTTTTATTTATTTTTATTTTAATAGTTATCCTTCTACTCAATGATTTTTTGGAATAATTTGAAGTTAATAATTTGTACCAAAAATTAATTTGAGATCTTATTTAAAATTCTTTATTATATAATTTTTTTATGGATGTAGTGTACATAGTGTCTGTTTCTTTATTTACATGCCTAGTGACCAGTTTCACCGGCTTCTGATAAAGTTCCAGATAGTTATCTGACGTTGTGACAAATAAAAGTTCCTGATATGTGTGTGAGTATCTGACATATTTGTCTCTATCCGAGCCTGACAGATAAATTAAAATGATTCTATCAGGGACTTAATTAGCAAGTTGTGTACGTTATAATACGTTCTTTGTTTTTAACCGACTTAATAAAAGGAGGAGGTTCTCAATTTGTCGGAATTTTTTTAATGTATGTTCAGCGATAATTTCGTCGATTATGAACCGATTTCAAAAAAGACTTTTTGAATTGGAATCGGCGTAGCTTACAGGTGGTCCCATCGTCACCATATCGGGATCTGATGGTGGGATCCCAAGGAAATCGAGGGAACTCCTCAAATATCATAGGCACACTAGTCGCGATTTGGGTACTCGCAATAGTTTTTCTTTGAAGTCGGTTTCTTTTTGTTGAAATTATAACTTATTACAAATTGTTAATTTTATAGTATGCTAGCTTGGTCCCGCGAATTCGTGTTACTATATAAAAATAGCCCAAGTTACTTCTTATGTCATCAGCTTTTTGCCAGTGAAAGTCCTGTTAAAATCGGCATAGCCTTTCCACAGATTACCCGGAACAAACAGACAGACAATCATTTTTTTTTTAATGTGAGTACCGTATGTACTATCATTTGCATATAGTAAAAAATAGTTATTTTGATATCATATCATACAGATACTTCAATTTTATTGATTAATATCGCCGCGCAAATATTATTATGTATGTATACATATTTTTTATTTTATACTATACATAATCCTTAACCTTGACGATTAATTGTATTCTCTATATTTAGTTTATTAGCTCGGTTTTAAGATATAATATAAATATAACTATAAGATAAAGAGCAACATTTGTAACAACTAGACAATTTCAAATTATTAAATTTAGATTTGTGTCTTTCCTTAACAATTAGAAAGGCCCTTCGTTATTATTATCATCTCAGTCAAAAGAGGTCCACTATTGAATACCATGCCGCTCTCTACTGCCCCAAGTGTCGTGGGTTCAATTCTCATGTGGGACAATACTTTGTGTGATCCATAAATTGTCGATCTGTGTCCGGCTGTTCTTTGTGTTGGTTTCATGTATGTTCATAAAGTCTCCCGCGACACATAACGTTCCTAATGCGAGAATTGTCTTTAAAAAAAATTGAAATCTCCAAGAACTCCTCCTCCTCACAACAACCGGTCAAAACAAATGAATAATAATATTACCAAGTAAAGTAAATTCAAAGTAAATTATACAACAAAAAATATCGAAATTGAATAATTTTTTAAACAGAGTAATGTAGAAACATTGCATCATCATCAACAGCCTTTAACAGTCCACTGCTGGAAATAGGCCTCTCCTTCTGAAAGGCATTGCATCGTGTGATTTAACCTGGTTTGTTGCTGACATATATATTCCACTTTGGTGAGGTGATGATTACACATCGTTATCATATCATCATCATTCAACCTCCCTCAATAGCCCACTCGTGGAGAAAGGCTTCTTGTTAGAACTTCGAGTTTTATCATCTCATCAAGGCTAAAAGCATGGTGTGTTTCTAAATGGTTGTCATTTTTTTAAGTATATTATTTGTCTTATCATGCTGCCTAATGTACCTAAATTATTAAATTTCCCAAGAGTAATATATAGTAATATTCATTTAAGTATGACTAGACAAATTGATAAATAATGAAGTTTATATAGGTATTAATTATCTAGCATCATTTTACTTGTCACTATTCATATTGACCAGGCGCTATTAATAGTCTAATATTAAGTCAATCATTATTATCTCCCATACGAAATTTCATCAAAATCGGTGCAGTAGTTTAGTAGTGAAGGCGTAGTAGACACACACAGATAGAGTTACTTACGAATTTATAGCATTCGTATGAATAAGATTGTAAACACACTTTTTGTTTCGGAGTTTGGGTGTTTTGTATGTATAATATGTATGTATTTACAAAAAAGTTTGTTTTATGTATTTATATTAGTTGTTTAGTACCCATAATACAAGCTCTGCTTAGTTTGGGACTAGATGACGTTGTGTGTTAGATGTCCTAAATATTTATTTATTTATTAGATAATTATAACTATTTAATAACTTTAACAAAAAGGAACCGACTTAAAAGAAAACCATTCCGAGCACCCGAATCGCGACAATTGTGCCTATGATATTTGAGGAGTTCCCTCGATTTCCTTGGGATCCATTCATCAGATCTCGATATGGTGACCTGTAAGCTACGCCCATTCCGATGCAAAAATATTTTTTTAAATCGGTTCATAAACGACGAAATTATCATGGCTGAACATACATAAAAAAAAAGAATAAAAAGATTCCGACGAATTGTGAACCTTCTCCTTTTTCTTAAGTCGGTTAAAAAGGAGGAAGTGAATGACTAATAGTTTATATCTATTAAACCTGAATAACAGTGCCTTTATAACATAAGTAAGTTGTATAAGTCTCATACAATGCTCAGATATTTTAATAGTATTAAACAGAAAAAATAAAATAATGATTTAAAATGATTATGCTTTAGTAGTATCAGCTACAGTATTGATAATATTTGTCAATCAGATATTTTTTTTTTTTTTTCCGACATAATAAATAATAATTGGTACCTGTTTATCGTTCTCAGTTATCACTATACATAGAAATAAATTATAGGAGCGCTATCTAAGAATAATCAAAGCATATTTGTCGACTTCGTGTACAAGTACTGATAAGATTAATACGCATATAAATGGTAATAACGTCAAAAAAGTCTTCAAGTTTTCCTACGTGAATTTTATCTAACGTGTTGAACGGAAGCCGACCGATGCGCACATCTCGTTGCCGCATCCCGTTTCACTCGGCCCTCCGCCAATCGCCTCCGACCTCCGACCAAACGGACCTCTACACCTCAATTCTCCCTCAGTCTTATTGTGGGCGACGCGACGCACGGACGTACGATACGGCCGCTCAGCATTCGCTCGCGAGCTTTCGAATTTTACCTGTGGATTGTCAGTGACATGTGTCTGTAAAAATACAAATAAAAAACATTGTGGTGTTTTTTCTGGATTAATACTGCCCCGTTTCGTGTTCCGGGAGAATCACAACATATCATTTTCAAGGTCGGTGTGTTATAATGTATATGCTTTGCGAATAGTAATGCTATTGGATGCATTCGGAATGTCACCCGTCCAGTCTTTATAAGTTGGCATTAAAGGATTGTCGAGGTGAAGGATTTTTTTTTATAAGTTTGTATATTGAAGTTCGTTGACGTCTTAGAATAGAGTTTTTTCTTGCTTGACCGGTGCGTGAAGCTCGTTTCTGCGCTCGGTCAATTATTATTCGATCTCTATAAATAATGAACAATCGGTTATTCAAGATCCAGAAGATACCGATGTATCACAAAATAATGATCTTCGAGTTTCCTGCATAACTTTAACGTTATAACATCAATATACCCTAATTCACAAATGTATACCGTTTTATCTTCGGTGTGTAGTTACACAACGTAGGTTGAAAGCCCTCATAAATCTGTAAAATTGTTATTATGAGCAAAAATCTAAAAGAGGATATAAAACTGAATCTCTGTATAATTATCACATCCAAAACATCTGTACGTGTACATACTTACGTTTAGTTTTTAATTTCAAGATGATCTCATCCACACCTGACCATTTGAATATATTTTGCTTTTGTTTGTAAGCAATGTTCGTCTCAGTTATAATATCTAACGCTGTTGATATATTGCCAGTGGTTAAATTGTTCTCCTGGATGTATATTGGTGAACTCATTATTCTTTACAATATGGTTTAAATAGGTCTGGGTGTCACCTTTAAATATCGGCGTACATTGTGCGAGTAGCATCTTTGAATTTCATCAAACAGCACAATGCTCCCTCAATTCAATTCTCAAAAGTCCTTTCAAATCATTCGAAATCCTAATGATTCCTTATGTACATCAGATATAATTAAGGTAGGTAGGTCATAATCAGGTTTCGTCCTCAAATCTAGCTTCCTATTTCGTTCTTATTAACTTTCATTATGTTTCATTGTGTGTGACAGAACCAAATTTTTAGTGTGTCAAGGATGTTTTAATAACAATGACTGCAAATTTATAAATAATTGAGGTAAGGACAACGATTCCTTGAACTTTGAAAACTTCCGCGAATACAAGAAAATGTTATTATTGAATTAGTCATTTCTTATGTGAAACGAATTTATGTAAATTGTTATAATTGGACACGAAATGTTTTACACAATACCTAATTATTAGTTTCGAGAATATTATTACTATTTTACTGAAAAGCAAATCTTACGAGTACTTATTTACTTACTTACATCTAGGTACTTTAAATCGACTCTTATATAGATTTCTGGAGTACATTTTATCTAGTAGGGACATATCATTTGGTAGATTTGTTTAAAAACAACATTAAGTTCTTATACTTAGGGTGAAATTGGACGTTGTTAAAAATCTGACGGAAAAAAAATATTTTATAGTATATTTTGCCCGCAGCTCCGCCCGCGTATAGGTCCGTCATGGTGGTAAATAGTAGCCTATGTGTTATATAAGTTATATTATTGTGAAGTTTCATCAAAATCCATTTAGTACTTTTTGCGTAACAAACATACATACCTACATACTCACCAACTTTTGCATTTAAAATATTAATAGGACTGATGTTTCTAAGCATAGAGAGGCGTTAAGACGGAAAGTATATCCAAAAAAAAACAATATTTAAAAATTTAAGCATCTAATTTGTTTTGCTCTATTTATCATTCCAATAAATCAGTTGATACCTACATTTATTTTGTCAAATCTTGTAGGACTAATTAGACATAAACTAAAATTACAGCAAGTAAGGGCTTTATTCTAAAGTTAAACTAGTAAAAGACATATTAATAAAATAATACTACTGCAAGCCAAGAGCCAAACTCTCTAAGATTGCAAGTAATGTCGATCATCACTTTCAGACGGAGCGTTCCTTTAACGGGCGTCGAAAATTATTATTTACGTCAAGTAGTTTCAGAAATTTAGTTAAAACCTTTCGACGTTTCACACCAAAACTAATTACAAGGTGAACTTGTCCATCCATTTGGTGATTTGTGTCGATCATTACCCTTAGAGCGGAGAGCGGAAGTTGTAAAATTGGGAAGTGTTTATGCGAAACAGCGGCCGCTTGTAAAGCTGAAAACAGACTTCCTTAAAATAGAATTAACGTGCTACTGGTAGTATTGTACTAATGGAAGAATATTTACCTTCCATTCTATTATACGTTTGTATATTTTCTTAAGCAATAACAACTTTACTAACCTTTTTGATGTGTAAATTTTATACTTGCTTACAGTATTTCTCTTGCAATAAAATAAGCTTGTAGAAAACTAACTAAACTTGTTGATTATTTCAGAGTCTCAATACGCCACGTTTAATTAGATCTTATCCTTGAGGGAGACCACTCGGTATGATTATGTATTAAATACGTAAAAAATTTAACCGGATAAAAAACTTTTTATTCTAATACGTGAAGTGGCAGTGGGCAAGCCATATTAGCCGCAGAACTGATGACCGTTGGGGTAGATGAGTTCTGGAGTGGAGACCGCGTCTCGGCAAACGTAGTGTAGGACGCTCACAGGCCAGGTGGAGTGACGATTTGCGCAAGATGGCTGGCAAGAGCTGAATGCGAGAAGCCCAAAATCTATCAAAGTGGTGTGCAATGGGAGAGGCCTATGTCCAGCAGTGGACTGAGATGGGCTGATGATGATTCTAATACGTCAGATCTTTGTAATTTACGACACATTACTGTGAGACATTATTTTTAACGTCTTGAAGAAACGAGGAGGTTTTCAATTCGTGTCTTATAAATTTGAATGTTTATACTTCTCCTTAAAACTGAAGAGAGAAAAAGCTAACCCGTTTAGCACAGCAGTCGCGTAGAGACGTTACTACTATGCCACCGAGGCATTCAAATGAAATTCGTTAGTCTATTTAAAGCTAAACTTTCCTTCCTGGATCGAATTCAAACATACTACTTCATTCTACTGGTTGAACTAGTTTACGACCCCAAAATCCCTACTTTCCTACTAATATTATAAATGCGAAAGTAACTCTGTCTGTCTGTCTGTCTGTCTGTTACGCTTTCACGTCTAAACCACATAACCGATTTTGATGAAATTTGGTATGAAGATAGAAATGAACTTGGGAAAGAACATAGACTACTTTTTACCGCGATAACCGACATACACGCGGGCGGAGCCGCGGACAAAAGCTGGTTAGGAATAATTAACCAACATTCGGAATAATATAGGCTAGGATAAAGTGAGAAGTTTAAAACTATGAAATGAGCCTTAGTTTTAAATTTTTGTTTCGTTTCGATAATCTAAATAATAATTCAGCTTTCTAAACGATTATCACATAACTAATTGTATAAAATATTAGTTGTATTCGTACCTACTGCTAAATGGAGGACAGTTTCAGTAACATCAAAGCGCACATATATTAACACGCTTCTCTTAAGAGCACTATTCTTTTTTTTTTTCAAAACCTGCCAGTCACTACTCAGCCTCATGAAAAGCATGATTAGAATCCAAAATTGAATAGTAAAAAATGTAAAGAGCATAACATGTTAATATTTTCTTAAAAAAATATCTGTATACAACGTAAAACGGTTAAGCCTTCAATGTTATTATTAAGTAATTTTCTTTTATATAATTTAAAAAAAGTTTTACCCATACATTATTATGTGTTCATTACCTACATTTAAATATATTAGTTCTATTAGATAAAGTCGCACAAAACATTCACATCAAATTGTTGCAGTGACGCAACTCGCAAGTGAGTTTTCTTACCGGCGACAAAGCCGGCTTCGAGTAATTACACAAACTGTACTTCCTAGCCACCATGCGGAATAAAAACAACCGTGAGAACATCACTAAATCAACATTAAAAGCTTTGTCTAATATTCTACACGCTTTATATTTCTGCTACTAGTTTTACTCTCTCGTGTTTATTTAAAATTTCGTTTATCATGACACACAAATAATGTAGCCTTCTACTAGTAAAATAATTTTCAAAATCGATTCAGTAGGTCTAGAGATCAACTTCTATAACCACAAACTGTATCTCTTTACAATATTAGTATAGATAAAAAAAGAAATAAATATCTTTCGCTATTTTTGCCAATACTCTATTAGAAGATATTCAAATAACTATCGAGTTTAAAATAACCATCCGCAGTCGATAGAATCTAACTAGTTAAATCTTCCGTAAATAAAACAGCATTTCGATCGGCCGGCAATGTTCTAGTCGAATACATTCAATCCAAATATAGCTTTAATACCTTTTTTAAATTGCCGAGTTCAAAGATCTTACATTGAATCACGCATACAAATTCTTATCTTTATACTGGCTGTATTGACTGCCTTGTGGGTCTAGTGGTCAGCGTATGCGGCTGCTGATCAAGAGGTCTCGGGTACGATTCCCGGGTTGGACCAAATATATGTGTAATACACAAATATTTGTTTCGGAGTCTGGGTGTTTTCTATGTATAAAATGTATGTATTTACAAAAAAAACATGTTTATGTATTTATATCAGTTGTTTAGTACCCATAATACAAGCTCTGCTTAGTTTGGGGCTAGATAAGATGCCCGAAATATTTATTAAAAAAAACTCTTGGATTCTACTCATGCTTCTCATCCAGCAGAGTAGAGTTACCTTGGCAGGCTTTAAAAGGAAAACTACCCATATATCGCATATTGATGTCTGTATCTGCTCCTTACTACCTATCCATTAAAGATAAAAAAAAATTCAGAATTTACTAAACATGCTCGATGATTTGCATTTTGAGCTTATAATAATGTATGAGAGTCGGCTTGCGGTTTTGTCGAACATCTGTCATTGTGACGTCATTGGTATTACAAGTTTTCAATTAATGTTGTGGAATGTGTCAATGTATCTACGTACTATCAAGTAAGACATATATTCAAACTAACTGATATATGGTGCTCGAACTAAATCGTTGAAGGCACCCAACGTCGCTTTTTGCTACCAAGTTTACCTCTCAAGGTAGTACAAGAACGTTCATCTCAGCACGAATGGCCCGGCTCGATCGTGGCGGTGCAACTTTTACACAAAAGAGCAACCTTTAATGACAAAATTTGTGCTATCGTGTTTCGTTGGTGAGTGTGAGACCGAAATCGTATTCACAATAAAGATGGCAACCACTAATCGTAGATACTTCTCATACTTTCCATCAAGCAAAGTAAAGTTATTTTAACTGGCTTAATACATAAAAAAAAAACATATTTTGACCACAAGTGTATTTATTAGGTTTTATTTGAGTGATCGTTTCTTCAATTACATATTTTAATAACTGCACGTATGCATTTAACTGTCACAATTTACTGAACCTCCTTGTCCTAATTATTTAGCTATCAACAGACTATCGACAAATTAGAGTTCCCCGTATCGAGGCCGAACCTATGACGTTTCTGATAATCGAACGGCACGTGGTGAACGAAAGTACTGTTATCGTGTATGTAATATAAATACCACTATCACGCGTAGGAGCAGCATTGTTTGGTGATACGAAACCTTCACTGATTTGTATCGATCAGATTGTGTTGCTTAATATTTGTCTTCCACAATCTGTTTTGTGTTTACTCTAAAACATGTGACATTATGTATAATAAAATTTGAAATAAAATCAATAACTATGATGAAATTAAGTATCCATACTAATACTATAAATTCGAAAGTAATTCTGTCTCTCTGGCCGTATGTCTTTCAGTCACGTTTTCACGCCTAACCTGCTAAACTGATTTGGATGATGATTTACAAATTGATCGAACATGAAGAAGGACATGGGCTTTTTTTCACAAAAACTAATATACACGCCAGTGGAGCCGTGCCCAGAATCTACTCGTTTCGAAAATTAACGTTTCGATTTCGAGCTAACAAACTTTAAAAACGGAACTTCTCTATTAACCTCTATTTTAAAAAAAAAAAATTTTATAATATATAGTTCTAGTATTTCTATTTTTTATTTCTATAGTTTTTCAATTCCTAAAAACTGGTAGAACAATATGAAATTAATTAATTGAAATTTAACTTACTTTTGAACTATTTTTGTTACATAAACCAACTCGTGACGTTAATGTGTTACAACAATTTATATTTATTTCTAAACCGACCTTAGATGTTATCAAAACATTTTAGTCATACTTTAGTTCCACTTTAGTCTCCGGTTTAGTTACTAATTATTATAAAATGCATAAAGATAAAAGGTACGTTTTTTATATCGTTGTTGTCAAGCTGCATCATGCTGTATCAGTCACGGTTAAAAAGCAGACGGTAAAGTATGACGTGTACAAAATTGTTCTCTAATTCCTGGAGTAAAAAAGAGTTAGGTTTATTGTTTAGTTCTAAGTGTGAGGTACTTTTTACGACAAGAGTGTTCTGATTTAAAAGGTGCGTGTTAATACTTAATATATTTCAAGTTGTTAGTAAAATTTTTTAGCCATGTTACCATAGTATTAACTGTTGTAGTAGTCACTTCTTCCAAAGACGAAGGAATATGAATGTAAGGATGCTGTACCTGTGCTGTGAGTCACTCCACCCACGTCTGTTAATGTTATTGCCTAGTCTATGTGTTATTTAAACTACATTACTGTAAAGATTCATTTGAATACGTTTACTTAGTAGTTTTTGCATCAAAAATTTACAACGATTAATCCTGACAACTATTCTTACAAACTTTCGCATTTATACAATTAGTACCTAAGATACAAATTTTGTTTAAGCCTACATATTTGACAGTATGAAAAAAACCCATGCTATACAATGAAACATTAACGTACTTATACATAGGGCTAATAGTTACACTTACACAAATTAAGTAAAAGAAAATTACATAACCATTTAATAACTAGGTACATATAAAACTAGTGTACTTGATATCGGTTTGTTAGCTGGAATGTAAAATATAGAAGAATTCCAACGAATTTTTTATTATGGTGCCGGATAGTGGATAAGCGTAGATATGTTTTATTCGTCGCTCTGATAACATGTTTCCTGTAACAGCAATTGACGATAAATGAAGCGCTTTATAGTTTGATATTGTTATTGCTTTAAAATTGCTATATACATATTGTAACAATGTGGACAATGGAAGTGTATTTAATACAGTACGTAAGCCTTTTCCGTTCATTACTCGGTTCTTATATTCAATAATAATGTTCAACTCTTTTGTGAAGTGTGTGAAATTTACCCTCTACAATCAATGCGAATAATATCGTTATGATAACAATTTCTTTTTAGCATTTAAAGTCAAATGATTGATATCGTACTTCATTGTAAGAAAAAACTCACAACAAAAGATTCTTATGAGAAAAAAGACATAGTTTTTTATGATACAATTTTCCATAGCAAACTAATGTTCGTTTATATTTGTGAATTCAAATTAAATCTGTAAAATTATTTTGCTCTACACGTGACTTGATACGGTTTGGTGCGCATAATAATGCAAATGGCTATTTGATAACATATATGTATTTGTATTTTTTTTAATTAGACTTGTTTCTCCTGCACTCAAGATTTTACGGATTAATTAAACATTTCGGAAATCTAGTCCCAAAAAAACTAAGCAGAGCTTGTATTATGGGGTACTAGACGACTGATATAAATACATAAATATACTTTTTTTTGTAATTACATAAGTAGTGCATTTTGCACAGAGAAAACACCTAGCGGATCACAAAAATATTTAGTCCGACCCGGGAATCAAATCCGAGACCTGAAGCGAAGCAGTTGCATACGCTACCACTACGCCACTGAGGCAATCAAAGATTTGAATGAGATACTCTATCACAAATCTAATTGGCCGCAATATATTGTTTACAATTTAAAACCTATCAAAGTGTATCTATTCTGCTTAATGGAAAGCATTTCATTTCTAGATAGATATACTGTTTGTATTGTTACTGCAATACTTATCGTAGTGTAGTTAAATCCGGCCAGATAACGAATTCTCATAATTAAACCTGATAGGATTGTTCGCGTTGTAAGCACATTAACGCACAGACAAGTAGACCTTAATAGGTATTGATACTTTTTTTAGTGTTTGCCGTTAAATGTAAAAAAATATTGTGTTGCTTTGAATGTATTTTTTGCAAGTCTTTATGCTTAAATGCTTCCATATGGATAAACACTGGGTAGTATAGTCTATATCCTGGTGCTACAGAACACGGTATATTCATTTATTCTTTCGGGTTTGTTGTCTTGATAGCCCGTTCATACTCCTTTGGTCCAAATTACTGAAAGCCATTGAGTTGAATACTGGAAATTACCGTTAAATTTCTACATTAGTAGTTTTAACCTTTTTTTTTATAAAATATCTGCCATAATGATACTACTCAGATGGAGATCATGAGACAGAATCCGGCAGTGGTGGTCACCGTCCTTACTGTCAATGTGAATAATGCAACATAGCGACCCACACTAGCGGCCTAGTAAGATTAACACCTTAGTAATAATAAATAGTGTACGGAAGTTTTCATAAATTAAGAAGTAAAAAAACAATGGCAATTATTTTCCCATAAAAATAAAATTCAAAGTAAAAGTTCTGTTTATAATTGTTATTGTCGTATTGATAACATGACGAGGTTTTAATTTATTAACTTGTTTATGTCACCGCCGCGTGGTGTACCGGCTCTAATGGCTGATGATGCATGTCGCACACGCGATAAACGAATTGTTATCACATCACTATAAGTAAGAGGACAAAACTTAAAAACAAGCAATAGCCGTATAATTAATTGCATGACGTGAATAAAACCAGAAAATTGTTTTAATTCATACGTGACGTGATAAAACGGAAATATCGTAAAACTCAATTTATTTTCGTATACTTTTTAAACTTTAAACGTATTTAGTTTTATTTTATCGTTTAATGATGAAAATTATTAGACACTATTAGACACACTGAGCCCCGAGTTGTTCCCCGCGTGTGTTGTTGTAATTGTGGGCAACGCCGCGGGGCGAAGCTAGTCTAAAAAGTAGCCTAAGTTACTCTTTATATCATCAGCTATCTGCCAGTGAAAGTCCCGTCGAAAACCCGGAACAAACAGACAGACAGACAAAAATTATAATAAAAATATTTTGGCATATGTACCGTGTATACATACATTCATTTAGTAAAAACCGGTTGTTAATACTCTAAACAGACACTCCAATTTTATTTATTTGTATGTATCTATATGTAGATAACATTGTAATCAAATTTATCTTAGTTTTAACGTATTTATTATTTATTTATTTTATATTATTATTTTTTTAATTTTCGTTATTAAGGGATGCTCTAAAAAGTTTTAAGCAGCTTTAATTTGTAACTTACTATATTACATGAATTGAATAAATAATAACTGGAAATAAACTCTGAAATTTAACTATATTAATTTAGAGCCTGTCAACAAAAACTGTAGGGAGATTCCAGCCAAGCTTGCCATTAACACCTGAAGTAATGACCACTATCACTCTTTCAAGAGTGATACCGATAAGGAAGAAGAAGCCATCCAGTAACCAAAACATAATTTTTTGCGTTTTAATGGTTTAAACGTCTGGTGAAATGTGTTAAGTAACTAATTATATTTTAAGTAATTGCTACAACTTAAATTAGAACACGTCAGCACAGAAATGAACTTGATTAAAAATTTAAATAGCACCCAGTTACTACATTTAAAAGAGCATATTTATTCTGAAAGCAATCTCCCTGATATCATTGTGAAAGTTAATACATACAATAAAATAAACTACAAAATATCAGATGCGGTAAAAGTTGTACCTAAAATATGTATTGATAATATGAATACGTACGATAATAATATTTAATCGGGATTTGTTCACCATTGAATCGCTATAGTAGGTACGTATTTGCCATGTTAGCATGCACGCATTGAAGTGTAGTTAGATAATCACCCGTATTATTCGTACATATACTATTATAGGTATTTTCCAAAGTTTCACTTTTACACTGAAACGTTTTATGATGAAAAAGAGGAAGTACTCAGTAATAACTACGGGTATAGATAAAAAAATATGTTTTATTTTAGAATGTACAATACTATTTTAAGATGTACTTAACTGCTTGGTAAACAAAGTAAATATTTTGAAATGCAAATAATTAATGTATTTTAAATTCAATTACTTAGTAGTAAGTCCTAGCTATGTTTCGTGGTTTTGTCTTCTTTCCATCGTATAAAATTAAATTGCTTCTGTTGTCTTTTTGCTTAAATCTTTTATACTACTCTACATATTTTAATCCAGTCTTTAGTAATACATAGAGTGATTCAAGAAAAGGTTGATATGTGTATTTCATTTTTGTGTATTTCATCATATTTTAGCAGACGAAATCCGAGTATTTCAAAGACTTTCGTGAAAAGCCAGACCTAGTCGCGTAATCAGAACTGTACACTGAATTTCCTTACAATTCATGCAAAAGGATCTGATACCCTCTTCATGTAAAATCAAGTGCAGTACAATCTTGATTTCGTCAATTTCTAATGGCAACTCGTAAGCAACTAAATCTACATAAAATAGTGTGTCACCATAAAGAAAACTAGTTATCCCGTTAACAGTAGCAAAATATTAGATATTCTCTTTAGGAGCTTATTTAAAAGAAACGTAACACATGAAATAACAGTTTCTTTCAAAACAACTTTCAACATTCAACTTGTCAGGAAGCTAGAAAGACGACTGTTAGGTTCGTAAAAGAATTTTAGTAACATGACTTTGTGTAGTTGAAACTTGTAAATTTAAAAGAAACTTTGGACCCTAGATGAATAAATTCGAACATAGTTGTCTTAATTCACAAGACTTGAAATTGTGAAAGTCCAAATTCGAAGAAGATAGGTAAATATGATTATTAGCTCATATTCCTTATGTTGCTTCGTAAAATATAGTTATCCCTTTTGGCAAATATACTTCCCAGTGATGCAAAAATACAAAACAGACGGGGTGACTCAGTGGGTGGGAGTGGGTGGTACCCAACAAGTGTGGGTCACCATACTGCATTACCTGCGTTCGGAATGAGCTCGGCTTTCCATCAGGCAGAGTAGAGTCACATATATGACATAGTCCTTAAAGATCTTTAAACAGGTGTTGTACTATTACAATGACTTATTCGGATTTGAATGATTGTGTTTTGATTATAGGATATAACTAAGTGGCGTTAAAGTGGCGAGGCCTGGACATAAGCCTGCAATAATAGGCTGATGATGAATGATGATAATGAATAGGTGAAAATAAGTAGACTCAAAATGTTATGATATTTCTATTCACGTGTTCGTAGTAGTAGTTTCGTTTATTTATATGGTAATCAACAGTATGTATATGTTACGGCTAATATCCGAAGTGAAGCTACCCCTAGTTCTAGCCGGCTATAACTAAGTGTAGCCGATAGCCGTTGGTTAAACCTAGGTGTAACAGATTTGTTAAGACTAGTATTAGGTAACTCTACTGACGCGTCTATTTATGTACATAAAAATACTAACCTAACCTAAAAGGCAAATTATACTTAGTTTTAACCAAATGAAACCGGCTACATCTAATATTAGCCGTAACAAATCTGTTACACCTAGGTTTAATCAACGGCTACCGGATACACCTAGTTGTAGTCGGCTAGAACTAGGTGTAGCCGCACTTCGCTTATTAGCCGTGACATATAGGTACAACACATTTTTGATTGCATCACTATAGTAATATTATAAAGTGGTATAGTTTGTGATGTTGTAGGGGCTTATATCTGAACCTACTGAATTTATAATCATATCGAATAAACTTACCAATATAATCATCAAAGGCTACTCGCGTTTTACAATGATCGCGTGTAATAAAAAGTAGTGATAGTTAAAGAACAATTAATATAATATGAATAACATACCATTGGAAATTTAATTTACCTAGATATATTTATTCATTAGTACAGACATGACTGCCTCGTTGGTCTGGTGGTTAGCATATGCGGCTGGTGATCAAGAGGTCTCGGGTTCGATTCCCGGGTCAGATCAAATATTTTTGTGATCCACAATAATATTGGTTTCGGAGTCTGGGTATTTTTCTATGTATAATATGAATGTATTTACAAAAAAAAGTATGTTTATGTATTTATATCAGTTGTTTGGTACCCATAACACAAGCTCTGCTTAGTTTGGGACTAGATGATGTTATGTGTAATATGTCTGAAATATTCATTTATTTATTATTATTTATGACAACTTCACATATAACTAATCTACCTGTGTATGATAGAAATCCACAATTTGTTGGTGTTTAAAGTCGAATATTCATAGAAAAAAACCATCCATATCATTAAATCCACCAATAAAGTTAAAGAACTTACTATTTAAAGAAACTGTCTGTTAGTCTGTTTATTCCGGATAGTCTCTGCAAAGGCTGCTCCGACTTCGATGGGCCTTTGCTGGCAGACAGTTGATGATTTATGGAATAACTTATGCTACTTTTTTGGACTGGCTTTTTCTATATTAGCTTCGCCTAACAGAATTTTTAAATATATAGCAAACAAATGTAGGTGAATTAGTACTGCTTAATTGCGTGTATGGACTATTTTACTTAGTTAATTTATAATTGCAGGAAAAATGGTAAATTAGTAATCATTACACACGGAAAGAAAAACCGTGAGAAAAATTGTAAACGTGGTAGCTGCATGTGTACGTACCTATTTATAAATGAAGGCTTTATATGCTACTTACTGCCTTGTTGGTCTAGTGATTAGCGCATGCGACTGCTCTGCTTAAAGTCTCGGGTTCGATTCCCGGGTCGAATCAAATGTTTGAGTGAAACGCAAATATTTGTTTCATAGTTTGGATGTTTTCTATGTATAATATGTATGTATTTACAAAAAAAAAAAGTATATTTATATCAGTTGTCTAGTACCCATTGTACAAGCTATGCTTAGTTTGGGACTAGATGGCGTTGTGCGTAAGATGTCGGAAATATTTTTTAATTATTTTTATTTTACCTACCATTAATGATATGTACTGTATGGACATATTAAATCGACTGCACGGTTGTGTGGTTAAAGTGCCACCTCGCTTTCTACTGCGCCAGGTGTTGTGGGTTCTAATCCCACATGAGAGAGCATTTTGTGTGATCCACAAATTGTTGTTTGTAAAGTCCCCTGCGGCAAAAAATATTAAAAAAAAATGGTGTAACGAAAATATAAAAAAATATAAACAATGTATACAAAATAAAATTATATTTGCTTTAATGATCACGTATAATCATGTAATAAAAACATACATTATGTACCTATATATATATTTTTTATAGCTATTGTAATTTAAAATTAGAAAGATAGAACCCACACCAAAGGATCTCCAACCAATCATTTTTCTACTCGTTGCAATAGTCGTTTGGATAAGAAATGCGTACTTTGACATGAGCTGAGTGTAAAACAGGTTTCATCGACCCTTTACTATGAGTCACACAGTCAGTCGTCTATGCACTTACAATTGGTATTTCCAACTTAGATCGATCGTTTGCGTTATGTCGATCGTAGTTGCGTGGTAGCAGCAATGTGTATTATAATGTAGACTGCGGTGTCACCGGAGGCTATTCCTCGGTCAAGTGTACCTGTTTGCCCGCACATAGTTTGCTTGTGATGTTAACGTGACATCACGCCGTTTTGCAAGATTATAGGAAGTCCCCTTTACAAGCGTGAGAATGAAGTTGCCTATTCAATTACTATACGAAATGATTTTATTTTCGTTGATACCGTAGTGTAGTATCTCACATACCGCTTAGCTATTCTGCCGTCATTGAATGAGATGACATCATTATTGCAATAGCAGACAATTGACACAATCACAACACTCGGCCTGTTTTAATGCTAACTGATAAGATGAATGTGTATTACATTGGAGTAATTTCTCGCTTCGTGGCTCTGTTGGATGTTTTATTTCATTGTGTACCTGTTCGTTTTAAGCCGTTACCCCATTGTGTGGTTTCAGGGTTCGTTTATTCCAATTTTGATGGTATTTGTAAAACTGTTAAAATAATTATTAAGTAAGTACTTGTGCAAGAAACAATGAATGCCTTTAAGTTCTAAATATATTTCTGGAAATAACATTCGTTGTCCTTGTTGCTTTATAGGCTTATCATTTTTAATGGCTTCCTGTTTACCGCCTAAATTTCAGCATATTAATCCAGTAGATATCTACCTACTTCTAGGGCAATCGGGGCAATTTAAGGAACCTAAGACTTAAAAGTAGGACTTTCACATATATTCCGTTTAAACAAAGACTTTAAATTAGAAAGAAATTAATGTGAATTTAATATCTTTCGACTACTAAAGTAAAAAGTACAAAACAACAGTCAAAAGATTACGAGTGCATTGTGATTGAAATTAAGAACGCGTGTTATCTATATCTATTATTTTTGCTCTACTAAAAGGTATTACAAGGTTATTCCCGGTTAAATTATTAAGTTCGAGAAAAGCAAAGACATATTTAATCTAAATTGTTTGTGTTCTTAATACTACAATAAATTGTTAATAGAGGAATTATATGTTATCAATAGTGTTTTATTGTGTTTGATTTTTGTCTAATGTTTTCAGTAATATAGAACGTGGTCAGACATATGCCTATTTAATTTGAGCTGATTACTTGTTGCTCATTTAATATTTACGTACTTGTAACATCTCTCTCATATTAATGTTGTTAAATGAAAAGGTTATGCATATTTTAATAGGAGTACCTACAACATACTACCAAGTATTATATCTAATATGTAAATAAATAAATAAAATAAAATTTATCATTATTTATTTTGCCTACCAAATCTGCACAAATATATATTTCATTTTATTCAACATCACCTAGTTTAAACATTACATACACATAGCAACGAAAAATATCAAACCAGATTTAAAAATATACACAGCTAATAAAATATATACAGCCCGAATGACATTATAAAATACAAAAAGCAATTTTCTAAAGATTTTTTTTATGCAATAAATTCGTGTATTTCAAAACAAGTTATAAAATCCTCCGAGAGTTGTAGTTTATCGTACCGGCATTACGTTTTCAACAACAACAATAATGTTCTTATCGAATGTTTCGTACTTAGATTTTATATTACGGCAGAGGTTTTGTACGAGCCGCATAAAACAATCGCCAATTGTTTTTTCTAGTCCAACAGCACCGTGAGTTTCTGTACGTGATGATATTGGATTCAATTTCCTTATTGCTTACGATTGGTTTCTTTAAACTTTTGGCTAAGTTCAATGCATTCTCTAAAATGCTATTTTTATTTTGAATGAAGATTAAACTATAGGTCTCATATACTTTGCCTGATTATTAGTATTTAGCGTTTAAGAGTTAGAAACGAAAAAGATTATAATTAATCTTTATCTCTGTAACTTTTTGATTGCTTATATACTTTAAATATTTTGACAAAAACAGTATTTTCGCCAGTATGTGTTTCAACTCTACCAGTAATAAATGTTTATTTAAATCTGCGTTATCAAATATCAAGTTTATATGCGTTCTTGTATTTAAAAGTGAATGCTCACTGATGAAGTAATAATTTTAATTGTTAATACAAATATTCATAATTTTCATAGCCGAATAAAACAATGGACATGTTTGTACATAATTGTGGGAAACAAATTTATTGTTCGGCGTTTTCAAAACGTACGCTATAAACGCTAAACTTAAAATTACCAGCCTCTATTTAATTTTAGTTGTATTTAGTGTTAAGTAATTTTTAGTCAAATAAGCTAAAATACCTTTTCATTGAACGTGATATATTGCAGTTGTTATAAATTAAAATTTATTAACTTGGACTTTAAAAAAATAAGCGAATACCTGTTGCCAAAAAACAGAATAAAATAAATATTTTTTGGGGTTCCATACAACAAACGTGCTTTTTCCCGTTTTCTTAGTAAAGCAAGTAAAAGAAAACGGGAAAAATGTTAAAATGTTTATGTTAAAATGTTATATCGCCAATATAAATACAACTCTGAAAATTTCAATTGTGTAACTATTAAGAGTTTTTTGTGATACGGTCTGATGATAGACGAATAGACGGACGAACGAACGGACAGCGGAGTCTTATTAATAGAGTCCCGTTTCACTCTTTGGGTACGGAACCATTAATAGTAAAAAGATCAGTATAAATAATATGTATAAAAGGCTAGCTCGTAAAAAGGAACAATAATTAAAATACAGGTAAACATTATAATTTAGATTATTTTAAAGACACTTTTTATTGCTGATTACATAATATGGCGACGCCATGGCACGCAAACAGCCGGTCTACCCGGCATTATATAATTTATATTTTGATTGTAAAATAACATTTCCCACTAAATTATCGTTAACTTTAAGACGACTATTTACCGGGTGGTAAATTTAATAAGACATTGTTAGAATCCAGAACATAAGTTTATAAAGTGAGAAATGATAAGCGTTAGAAGGTACGTACGACTAACTTGTAAGTCTCTTGTGGATATTGTGTTGTTTCATTGCAACTAGCCAGTGCCATTGCCGTCGGAAACCTAAACGGATTGCAGTCCTTAAAGGCAACTAGGTATATGAGTTTAGTCAAATGATAATAGCGAGTCAGATACACATACCAAGAGTTATTTGGTGTGTAGAATCTTTGAATATTATCTTTCGTATTTGAGTACAATTAATTCATTATGAACCAAAATTTCTTTTGATTAATGATTTTGTATATTTAAAATTATACATATATTGCTGATCTTTTTTAACTAAGACTAAAGACCATTAAATGTGTAAATATAGCTGCATAATATTATAGTAGATCATTAGAAAACAAACATTATGAAATGTGCTAATTATATCCAAACTCGGTTAAAGAATTGATTGTGTTGACACCACCTTTACTTACCAGTAACTATTACCTTCCCCGATTCGCTTTTGGATACTTAAAACTTCTAACAGATTAGGTAAAGTTTTATGTAATGAGTGTGGAGCTACTCGGTAGAGTCATAATGAGCACTTGTGTACTGTATTATTAAGCTTTAAGTTATTGATTAACATGGACGTTCTTCCCACAGCTAACTATACCTTGCATAATGTCGATCGGTGGTCAGTGCTATTCAAAAATCAATTATCGTTAAGAAAATTTATGTTCCTCTTGTATAATTTCATACTTCACGCACCTGACACACAACGCCATCTAGTTCCAAACTAAGCAGAGCTTGTATTATGGGTGATAGACAACTGAAATAAATACATGAACATATTTTTTCTGTAAATACATACCTAATATACATAGAAAACACCCAAACTTCGAAACAAATTTTTGCTGATCATACAAACATTTGGTCCGACCCGTGAATCGAACCCGAGACCTCAAGCACAGCTGTCGCATACGCTACCACAGCACCACCGTAGGCAGTCAGTTATAATGAATATTTTATTTTTAATCTACTTATCACTACTTATCATTATAACAAATATGTTTTTTTAGAATTATTACTATAACTTTGAGCATAGTTTTTTAATCGCTTTTTAACGTAACACTATCACAATTTATAAGATCGGACTCTTTGGTCATTAACAGCCTTGAATGGTCTACTGCTGGACATAAGCTCTCCTGAAGAGGGAGATTTTAGTCTACTATGTTTTCTTTAGTAAACTTAACTAAATTAGCTATATATTATAATATATATGACTTTATTTTAAGTGACTATTACAAATAATTTATTTTTAGAACCCTTAACACGAACTGTACAACTGTATTCAATGAAACTTTATTACTGTACCTAATTATAATAATGAAGTAATAATGAATTTTTATCCATTAATCTTTCTAATTTAACTTATGGATTACTTATTAATATTTTTTCTTTTAACATAGATTTACTTATATATTGCAATAGATATCTTATTTTCCTGTGCCGAGCGGTTAAAAACTGGAACTCGCTACCATCCCACGTGTTTCCTTCCTATTAAGATCCCGGGTCCTTTAAGAGGTGTGTGAAAAAGCATCTCACAAAGCCGCCATAGTTTGGGTCGGCATCGCCATACGTCCTATATCGCAGACAGTCTGGTGGCCCCCACTCTTGAATTCTATTAATGCTTACCATCAGGCAGAGTGGAGTCACATTGGTAGGCATAAAAAAAAAACTTCTTTGGATGATGATATATGTTGACGAGATGGCAAAAAACGATCGCAATTGATATAATGTAAATTCAATTCAAGTGTTCCTTTACAGAATACCTTTGATCTAACAAATATATATTTATTAATTCTTTCTTTCTCTTATTTCAGGTACCTTCTGGTTTAATAACTACTTCCCCGACTGTTACTGCGTAAGCTAAATAACTACTTAAAATTATCAAATTTATCTATTAATTTTGTACTAAAGGTAATGTTTATATCTGTGTGTATTAATTTTTTATCATTGAAAAATACTGTTCATTCTTAATCTGATATTATATCGGCGTTATGAAAGGAAAATGTTTTTATTTTTTGATATCATTTCGTTTTGTGATAACACTTTAATAATGTAATTTTCAATAAAAAAAAACGTGATTGAAGTAAAGTTTGTAGGTGTATTCAAACGAAATGTAGCCCTGGTTTTTCAATAATGATAATTAAGACAGTAAAACTGCATATCTTCTACTAAATCCCTGTTTTTAAATGCCTCTCCGTTTAGCGAAGGAATGTAGTCAGCTCTGTATACTCTTGTTTACGCGAGGGGAATGAGGTCGACAGCACTCTCGATTTGTGTAGCCATTACTTTTTCTGCGACCGACCACCGCAATGACCTTTAAAAGTTCATATTGTATAAAATCCTCAGCAATTTAAAATAGATTTATTATTGTATGGCTATTGTTTTTTTATACTGTGACGTGAGTTAATTTTTAATATGCATACATCTATCTATACCCCTTTTATGAAAATTGCATGGGCGGAGGAGTTTGCAATTTCGCACTCTTATAGTTTATGTAGAGAGGAGGAGTGCAAGAAGCTATTATTTTACACACACACGCATAGACACTCTTTTGTCAACACAATATTGTACCGTAACCTTGGCGAAATCCGTGATTACAGAAGTATAAATCTCTGACAATAAAACCTTAATAATGTTGCCACTTATAATTATAATGTAGTATGGTATGAATTTCGACCACTTGGAGACCACTCGTAATATTAAATTTGTAACATATTGCAGGCACTAGATGAAAACCGCAATTCCTAGAAAATTATATCAAAATATCACTTCTAATTTGTACTACGTCGTGTTCGAAAATTACAGAGTCAAAATTAGTAACAAATGTTATAGTACCAATTGTTCCTCGAGAGTTTCAACTCCGAGGCTTGGGGCTGATTATCGGGAACGTTACAACATAGCCACCAACCGGGGCTCTGAAATATTGACCTTAAAGTCCCATTAGTGTCCAGTTTGGAGCTCAGATAAGCCGAATTTGACCGATTAAGGATATGAAGTTTTGATTTGGAAGCAACTTTCAGGGGATTGTTTGTCCTTTGGTATGGTTGAACTATTCACTACAGTGAATGTTCCTGTTTAATATATTGTAGGCTTTTAGTCACAGCTGCTTGTTCAATACACAAAGGACTCAAACTGTCAAGAATAAATTTGCAAACTAACAACTACTAAATATATTAGGAAAGTGGTTTGCCCTTTTGTTGTTGTAAATAACTAGGCATGTTCTGAGAAGTTGTGATTATAATTACTTCTAATGTGTTATCTTAATTGTATAAGATTATATAGATAAAGTAGTAAAACATAACTTCCAAACAAATACTTACACTTGTTCAACACGTTTACATAGTGTAAATGTAACGAGTTATATTTGTACATAAGTTTACGCACGATTTATAAAAAAAAATGAAATGCTATTGACGGCCATGCGCGCAGCCTATAAAAGTGGCTTGTATTAAAAGTAAGTAAACATCCAATGACCGAAATTGTGTTATAATTTTTTATAATATATTTAGTTTCAACAATTACTTATTACATATATACCTTATTTTAAAACCAGTCCCCTATAAAAATAATTTTAAAAAATCATTTCGATAATCATAAAACTTTCGAATGTCATTCAATCACTTTCAAACATTTAACGCTGAGTAGTTCACGAGGCAGTTCAAAGGTCTCTTATTATAGAATGTACGAGTTTGCTGTAGACGTGTATGGTTTCCGACACCTCGTAATCATCTTCGTTCTTGAACCGGACTATGCTATTATAATTCATTGTTTTGGTTTGTCTCATCATGCCATCTCTATTGTTCCCACTCATGTTGTCAAAGATCGTTTGGAAATAATGAGTCACTTCTATTCAACTTGCTCCGGAACCTATCTCATTCACTCTAGCTGTATGCCGACCTCCTTTTTTTCCAAACGCGTATGTATATAACTAATATAACAGTCATTCCAATTTATAAAAAATAAACTTGTCGTATCAATAGTGTACACTCACTAGTTTTTAGTGTCTATTTATAAATTTCTACCAAGTGACAAACGTTTGAATTTTTTAAAACACTCCAACGGTCCGCAAGACTAAAATTCAAATCCTTCTCCAAGACACAATGTCTGTAAGCGCATCTTATTGTGTCGTCCGATATCTACAATTGATAAATGGACATTCTCGCTTCCTTTTTCGCTGAGATTGTAGATGTGATTTATTCTTGTTGTAAATGTTTGGATTTGACCTTTTAGTTTTTCTTGCTTACACTTTGAAATGTTGTTCTTTAAGTTAGTATTTTATCAGTATATTGTGGTGATCGAAATCTTTTGTACATTAACGAAGTTTCTGAAACGAAAAGGTGCCGTATAAATTTTATTGTAATAGAAAATGTATTGTATTAATTTTACGAAGTTAAAATTAATGATATTTCTTTCCATTAGACGAATTGAAATCCGAAAACATCTGTGACTGTGAATTCATTTATTTCATTTTACTGCCACATAATTATGTTAATATAATTTTAATGAGACACTTCGCGGGAGTGGAATAACTTGACTCCTTCGACAGTATTAAAGTGCACTCCAATCAAGTTGGAAACTGCAGATAGAAATGCACGAATGTCATTATATGTCATTTTAAAAGAGTCTGGCTTAAAGAGACGTACCTACATACAAACGATTTATAATAATTTAATATCTTTGACCACCGAAGGCTACGTAATAGCTATTAACAACGTTAATTCAAATTTGGATGAGAAACAATTAAAATATGCTCGTACTATGTTACCGTCACAATACTATTATAATAGGTACTTCTGTGGTAAACTCTTAAAACATTTTTGAAATGAGCTAGTTATAACTACAAAGATTTCTTGCGTACAAGTGTATATCGTGATTATCTATATAACGAAGCATTTGATTCTACAGATGGAAGTGTGAAATAAAGCAATTCATCGTATGAGCGTGCGTACGAATAACAAAAAGAAACGCCTCGAGTTGGACCGTTATGGCCTCAGCTGAATATGTAGAATCTTTACTTTGACCGCCAGTTCGCTCCGAGTACCGTTACTGCGCCTGACCATTCATATTGTATTTGTATTGTTTTGTATTGTGGGCTCATGTGACATGTGCCACATAGTTATAGTATATCAACTGATTGACACGGTTCACGTTCTATAGAGATTCTATATCTTATTATACAATTAATTATTTATATAATGGAACTATTGAATCTGCAAAGTTGTTAATTGGAACTGTAGATGACAAATAAAGGATTACGAACGTAATTGTGACACTCTACATACATGTAATGTTATATCTATTGGGTGAAATTCCTTCTCCGTTTTTGTTATTGTTTAGTTGTATTTTAAAAGAATTTTAAATTCCAAAACCAAAATATTAACATTACTAGCAGGTTTTAATTAAAACGTAGTTGTAAAAACTATAATGAGGTGCGTATTGTTTCCAAAAGAAAGTCACAGTTATTATTCCGGACGCGTTTTAAGAATTGAATGGAAATATTTACATAGAGAACGTGTTTTACCAGTTCACGTTACGGTGTCAACTGCATACTACTTTTTCTTTATGTAGGTAAAATTATCGCCTATACTTATGATTATTAATTTACTTAAATTGTTGTACCTACTCAGACAGCCAGAATAGGTTGAGCTGCCAGACCGACTGACATATTGAGACGTGACGTTTCCTTGGTAATCCATGTACCTAGTATATCTATCAACATCATATTATATTCGACAGGTCACTCAAAAAATTATATATTATTATAATTTATTCAATAGGAATACATGACTATTGTTGAAAGGATAAAATATATGGTAGCCGCTAGCTCTAGCTGATTAGATGTAGAAGTCAGAGAACTGGAAACCATGGCTGTGAGGTATGGCCGAGAAAATCTGTTTGAAAATGCCACTTGTCTCCTCTATTGTAAATAAAAACGTATACATGTGAGATACTGAAATTTTATTATATCAAAGTTTTACGAGTTACAATATCACCAGGACCTATACCTGATTTTTAAATAATCAACCATTCATTTCATACTTCGAGGTACTTATTGAGGATAAATAACAATATAGTCAAAGTAAATTGTGGCAGTTCATGAATAAAACGTCGACATGTTTACCAATTCAGACCATAATAATTCCATTAGAGGAAGTAAGTCAATTGTAGAACATTTTGATAATAAATACATGTTGATCAATGAGGTAATCTATACTACATACTTGCTTACTATGTACAGTCAAGGGTCATATATAAATTACTATGACCAGAACTTTTATATTTGTGCTTTGTGGTTATCGTTGTGTTTAATGTATTAATGCACGTACATAATTATGACCAGATCCCTAGGCAAGTTACAAACGTTTTTCGTTTTCTATTCTATTTCTCTATTCTCTTGTTTCATGGGCTAAAATTTTGTTTTGATCACGTGACTGAGTGACATTAACAAATGAAATAGACTGAGTAACGTTAACAAACGAAAACCGTTTGCAACTTGATAACTTGATAAATAGAATGAAATAGACTGAGTAACAGTAACAAACGAAAACCGTTTGCAACTTGAAAACTTGATAAATAGAATGAAATAGACTGAGTAACAGTAACAAACGAAAACCGTTTTCAACTTGAAAACTTGATAAATAGAATGAAATAGACTGAGTAACATTAACAAACGAAAACCGTTTGCAACTTGATAAATAGAATGAAATAGACTGAGTAACATTAACAAACGAAAACCGTTTGCAACTTGAAAACTTGATAAATAGAATGAAATAGACTGAGTAACATTAACAAACGAAAACCGTTTGCAACTTGATAAATAGAATGAAATAGACTGAGTAACATTAACAAACGAAAACCGTTTGCAACTTGATAAATAGAATGAAATAGACTGAGTAATATTAACAAACGAAAACCGTTTGCAACTTGATTAATAGAATGAAATAGACTGAGTAACATTAACAAACGAAAACCGTTTGCAACTTGATAAATAGAATGAAATAGACTGAGTAACATTAACAAACGAAAACCGTTTGCAACTTGATAAATAGAATGAAATAGACTGAGTAACATTAACAAACGAAAACCGTTTGCAACTTGATAAATAGAATGAAATAGACTGAGTAACATTAACAAACGAAAACCGTTTGCAACTTGAACTAGGGGGGGCTGATTTAGGGGTACAACAGTAATTAGTTTCCTGGACTCCTCCTAAAATTTAAGCGCACAGAGGGCACGCCTTGTGGTTTTAGTTGGTTCGATTGCGACAAACACCCCGCCGTATAGAAAACCCCAGCGGGATGAAGGCCCGAGGGGGGGCTAGGGGGGGCTGATTTATATTTCTTTGTGTGCAATTAAACATCACATATATAGAGATAGGCACAGGAATGACGTCCGTCTCAGGAGATATGATTCACACGGAACCAATAAAACAATAAAACAGAAATGATCAGTTATGTTACGTGAATACTCATAATTAATTGAATCTGTTTACGTAACAACAGAAATTGAAATAATCTTATCCTCTTATTCGTGTGAACCTGAATTGGATTACTATTCTGATATGAAAATTTACAAAAACTGACTCGGTCGTGAGATTTTATCCCACGATTCCTCAATTAGTAAAGAGTAGGGCTTTAATGTGCAAAATTATTTCCGAATATGACTAATGAAATTATGAAGTTTAAATCACCTTGCTAAGTATTGGACTTAAGAAATATAATGCACTCCGATAAAAATATAATTTTAAAACGTGATTTTTAATAGCCATGTTAAATTGTGTTGTTATCCAATATTATGAACCTGGTGTAAAAACAAAATTATCATTTTACTAAAACCACACATTAGCAGTTATAATAAAAATATTTTGGATAGCTGACACACAACATCTTCTAGTCCCAAACTAAGCAGATGTACTAGGGCGGGTACTAGACAACTGACTTCTTTTTTGTAAATACATATTATACATACATAGAACATTAATTATATAATTATCATAGGTAGCATGAGTCACTGCCTCGTTGGTCTAGTGGTTAGCGTATGCGACTGCTAATCAAGAGGTCTCGGGTTCAAATCCCGGGTCGGGCCAAAAAGTGTTTTTGGGATTTTCTTAGGAAATTCCGGAGTTTGGAAGTTTGGCGGTGATTCACGCCCGTGCCTCGGAGAGCACGTAAAGCCGTCGGTCCCGGTTGTCATGAATATCTATGGCAATCGTTATTGGGAAGTTAGTGCCCTCAAATATACCGTCAACTAGTTTAATCTTCGAATTTCAGTTCTCCCTTAGGGTTGCGGAGGTCCGATGCCACTCGCTCCGTGGAAAAACTGAATTTCAGGTAAAACCGGTTGAACTAGTAGCCGACCCCAAATAAAATTGGGAATAAGGCTAGGAAGATGAGGTAGCATGAGTCACCATGTTGCATTATTGGCATTTGCAATGTACTTACAATGGTGAAAAGTACTCTTGGATTTCTCGGGCTTTGTATCAGCTACTTCGGGAGGCTCTAATATATACCTATATAAAAATATTTAATTTGAGTCTAGATTCGATCGCAGATATGATCGTGTTTTGCGTCATAGTCAAACGTCTTTATCGATCAATACATCGATCAAAATTAGTTAGAAACCTATCGCTAAATCTGTTATTGTAGTATGGTTATCATAAAGATCTAACAGTAAAATAATGACGAAGAGGAAATGGAAAACCCTTGTTTATATTTGCATTATGTTCAAATGAACTGATTTAGTTACAATTGATTTATTCAATATTACGTAATGTAGGATAAAATTCAAATATAACATTGAACAAGCAAAATACTTATTATTTGAAATGGAGTTCGTCGATACGCAATCAAAAATTTATTGGTTTGTACATAAATGTTTTAGTACAGAAACAGTGGGCTGAAGTAATTTACGATCGCTAGGCATAACTAAAAATACAATTATGGAAGTATGAAGTTTTTTTTTGCTAAATTTTGCAATGGCAGAATTAGAAAGTCAAACGTACCTTATTATTTATGTTTAAATAATAGAGTAGAGGTCTTTATTTGGTATTTTTACCTACTCAGATTAAGATAGAGAATAGAGATCTTAATAATTATACTGCAGATAAAAATATTACGATAAGTTACGATTATATAAATAAATATTATATAGATGAGAATACCTGTCCCTCTTGCTACAATACACCTAAACATTAATGAAACTAACAAATGACGTCTTTTAATGGTAAGTCACTCTTCAAGGCAAAATAATAATCAACACAGGCAGGAGAATATAGGCATCATCGATTATGGTAAGAGTATTGACGCCAAACATTTGCAACTTAGCTAAAGGCTAATGTTTTGTGCATGCACTCACACAATACGTAATTCCAATAATTTAAATAATGTTCTATAAAAAAACTTGCATTTCATTAATTTCCTTCAAATTCAAATTGGATAACTTACTTTAAACTATTAATGTTTCTTACCATCTGGTGCTATTACGTGTACACGTTTCTATTGAATGGTGTGCTAGAGTATGCCTAGAGCGTTTGCCAAGGCCGCTGCCATTGACCGTGGCTCGTCAAGACTCGTTACACTCATTAATAAACATTTAACACTCATTGAAATTATCTCAACCGGTTTCAAAAGCGTGTTCCTTAAAATTTCTACCTCTGGTTTCGGAATGTTAGGTACAATTTTTAAAATTTCTTTAAAGACATTTTAGATAAAAGTGGAACGATTTATGAATTTATAATAATTTGGAATTGATTTGAACATCTGTTTTTATATATTGGGCTTGTTTGTTTAACTTATTCTAGAGTGTTGTTTGGCTTTCAAGTAATATGTTTCATCATCATCATCATCAGCCTATCTCAGTCCACTGCTGGACTGACAAGATATTATTTTGATGAAACATAATTATCTTGAGACGTATGATCATCTAGCATACAAAATAGTTTTCATTACCAGGGTTGTATCACCCTCACACAGAAGACCATCCTAATAATGACAGCACTCTTGTGGTCGTATTTTGTTGGTGAGTGTGCGACCGGAGGCCCAATCATTCTGCGTTTCCCGGCTTCCAGAGGTTGGGAGAATGATGCCTAAACATCCGAATTGGCTGCCATGGAATGGATCACCATGCTGCATTACTTACCCTCACAATGCGGATAGTGACCCATACTTCAAGATTCTGCTCATGCTTTCAATCAGGCAGAGTATAGTCACTTTGGTAGGCTAGAAATTTTTTTGTAAACTCGAACTTCTTTTTAGCAGTAGCGAAACCTTATCTATAACATATTCGTAAGTATGAAATGTTTAACCAACAAGCCACTTGACTTATAATAATATTTGAGTAACGTGAAATGTAAATCGATTAATTAGGGAAATTCCTTTCAAGTCGAATATCAGACAGAATACCGTATTGGAAAACCTGTTAAATATAACGTTACCGTTACCTGCCTCGTCAACGAAGCCATCTCATGTTATGTACGCTTTATTGGATTAGGTAGCACGGCCATTGACATAGGCTGTGTTCGGATGTGTTCCGCTATGCCTCTATATCATTTATTTTTAATGATTCTCTTCATTTGCATTCCTTTTATTAACACTTCCTTTTTACACGCTTTTATAAGCTTCATCTTGATGTTTGTTTATTTGTAAGCGAATTTTGAAATCATTTTTTTTCTAAACTTTTAATTATTATCTTTTTTTTTTACTTTTAATTATTATCTTTTTTTTTTAACTTTAATTATTATCTTTTTTTTATTTTATTTTTCCCATCGCTCGTATATAAAAGTACATAACATTAAGTGACAAATTTTACTAATGCCTTGCACACTAACCAACATTTGACTGCCTCGTTGACGCAGTGGTTAGCGTATGCGACTGCTGATCAACAGGTCTTGGGTTCGATTCCTGGGTCGGATCAAATGTTTGTATGATCCGCAAAAAAGTTTTGAATGGTGTGTCGTTTTGTGAAGAATAATGTTCCATTGCAATCGCCTTCAAAAATTTGTTGCAGTAACCTAAACTTTTGCAATCAAGCGGTTAGGGGACAAGATGGCGTTGTGTAAAAAAAACCATTCGTCATATCATTACACATATGATGAATGTGCTGAAATCAGCGTGGCTCTACTACCAGGTAGTAGAGCCACGCTGATTTCAGCACGAATGGGCCGGCTCGACCCGGCCAGTACTACCCTCATACAGAAGACCATCCTAATAATGACAGCATTCTTGCTGTCGTGTTTCGTTGGTGAGTGTGAGACCGGAGGCCCAATCATTCTGCATCATTCTCCCGCCCTTCGAAGGCCGGGAGAATGATGCAGAATAATCTAACCAGGCTGCCATGGTAGGGGTCACCATGCTACATTGCCTACCCTCACAATAAGCATGGTGACTCGTACTCCTGGATTCTACTCATGCTTTCCATCAGGCAGAGTAGAGTCACTTTGGCAGGCTTAAATATAAAAAAAAAAAAAAAAAAACATATATTTTAAACATACTTAGCTAAACAACACTTAAACTAAAAACCAAACACAACACCAAATAACAATGAGGATAATTACAAAAATTTGGGACAAACAAACAGGGCATTTCATCACATGGAAGAAACTCCACCACGATTTCTTGGGACTACCTAGCTATTCTCTTGTGATTTGAGGATACCGGATCTAAGTGAACCTATTGAGTCATAATGCATATAGAAATCTGGTACCGCTTTTGAAAAGCAATCTTATTACGATTGAAGACATTTTCAATAGCATAAAAATAGTATTCCTGTGTTGATTGATTAATTGGATTGATAGTTCCTTACTGGTATGTCTAAGGGCAGTGCAATGATCCACCTTTAACTGTGATCTCCTCGTCTTTTTGGGCTTTAAATATCGTCACACAGTTGGTGAAAAGCAACGATACAATTTCTTGACAGCAGTCTTCTTTTCCTAAAAGCTTATCCCTGCGATCAACTCTTTTCAACATGATGAATGATTGACTTGTCAAAATCAATCATTCATCATAGAAAAATTCAGCATCTGTTAAAAAAAAGGGTTGTTTTACAAATTTAATCTCCTAGAATCATATCCAATAGAGTATTTGCAATAGCGGTTCTGGATGTTTTCATTGACGTTAAATTATGATGAATGCATTCATTGTATACGGTGGTGTGTATTTATTATTACGTCCAACCTTTTGTTCGGGTAAAATTATCGCGTTGCGCAATATCCATTGTTGTATACGTAGCGATTATGACTGTTTTCAGCGCTGGGTACTTAGCCACGAAATTCGACTGTGTTATTATCGAAATTAACATACTATCAATCAATTATGTTGAATTGTAAATATGATGTAAAAACTTATGATAGTAATTCCCTACGTAATCTTCAAATAATCCCATGTGTCCAATGTTATGAGGTAATGAAAATAAATTACTTTAGTAAAACTATTAAAAACTTTGAATTAGCATCATAAACTTAAATAAACATTCCATTGATATTTTTTTAATATTATTCTTTTAACGGGATATTCAACAGGCAAATGTTTCGGATTGGTTTCGGAATGACGGACGTCGGAGATATATTAAATAAAACATACAGACTAATTGAGCACCTACTTTCTTTGTAAAGTCGTAAATAATTAAATTATTAAAATATAGTTTATAAATAAAATAAAAAAAAACACGATTACAAAAGTTCGATACAAAGAAACAGGTAAATAAAAGTGTGTTAAAAAGGGTTTAAAGCGAAACGAAGTTGAATATAGTTATAAACAGGAATTTTAACTTTTAGATATTAAAGTTCCTTGTCGCAACTAATATTAAGGCATCCGCCTAAGTGACACATACATTTACATTAGTACTGTCACAAACTTACATAAATCAACATCTAACGACATTTTCGTGTAGCTGTCGTTGGATAGAACATTTTGTAATGTTAGGGCAATGTATGAATTCACTATATCTGACATTTTGCGTAATTACGAGTTCAATGTTACGTTTGTTGCGTAACGTAGGTATGTAGTTGTCTAGAACAATTAATCAAATTATTCATAATTATCACATCACTGTTTTCACTCTAAATACAAAAGTTTCGAAGGACAACGTTTGTTGGTCAGCTAGTTGAAACATTGAATAGAATACTCACTCATTTACTGATTCTTAAAGGAATTTAATAATATAATTTAATTTACTCTAATACATTTTATTAGCGTTTTCGTTCGTAAGTATTAAAAAATTATAAAACTGAAAGGTTTCCAAACGTGCAGCCAATTTGATAGCCATAGCCACAAAATATTTTGTTTATGATATTACGAGTAAAGCCTCGTCTTTCTTATTTCAGCCATCTTCTCTAAATTATTTATTTAGGTCATAGGCTATATATTTAATCATTGTCCATCAACAATGAATCTTTTACCTAGGTCCTAGTAGACGAACGTGAGTAATAAAAAAAACTCTTGCTTTGGTGGTTCAGAATTTCGTGAGAAATCAATAAATGAGTGATCGTTCTATTCTTTGTTTGATTAGAAGATCTGTTTAAATATAGAACAGAACTGATATTATAGTTTCATTTTCTTTTATATATTTAAGCCTACCAAAGTGATCTTGAGATTCATTTCTATTTTTCTTATAAGAGCCTTCCAAAGTAACTGTACTCTGCCTGATGGATGGCATGGGCAAAATCCAAGAGTGGGTGGCGATCACCATCCTCATTGTGAGTGCACACAATGCAGCACGGTGACCCACACTATGGCGCAGTGAGATGATTCTGGATCAATGGGCCTCCGGTTTCGCACCCACCAAAACAATATAACACGAATGCTGTCAACTTTAGGGCAGTCCTCTATGCGAGGGTAGTACCGCCCCTGTCTCAAGTACCTTGATTCGTTCCAAACTTCTTAATAACATAAAAAAAAGAAATTAAGTAGGTAAATAAAGATATACAATCATAACAAAACAGTTATCATACCGATGACTAAAAGAAAACAGTTTAGAAAGCTCAAAGTGTGAGTGACTACATATAAATCTACTTTTCATCGATCGAACCTTTCCCCGCGCTTGGATAGTGAATCCCTCCTATCGGCCACTATCTGTTAACTTACGGTAACGATCGAATTCACGCTCCACAGTGTGCGACAATCCGGGCTGATTTATGATTCATTTCGTACCTATTTGTACGGTATTCTTTTCTGAGGGGTATGAATATATAGCACACAGCAGGTACATAGCACTTAAACTAAGCCTTATCACGGGGATTCCCAAAAATGGTTATTATATTCATATTGTTTTAAAATCAAGTCGAGACGTACTTTAACAGTATTGCAGACTTAACATTTTTCAATTTAATAAATAACTACCTTAGTAAATAAATGAAAACATTAATAAAAAACAATGTTTAGTAAAAGATTCGTCGCCAATGGTTCATATTTATTGAAATATTTTTTTCACAAATGACATATTCCATAATTTGTGATATTGAAATGCTAAAACTGATTTAAATCTTCACCCATACTTTCCATGTCATTAAACCGAGGACACAATCACGCAGCGGACTGCCTAGCGAAAGCATCACTTTCACTGCAATCTGTGACCTTTGACAGAGAGGGCCTCTAGTTCGTCGAGCTATGGGTGCCGCACCGTGTGATCTTATGCATTAGCACTCTTCAGAAAAGAAACGATGGGTAACCGGTTTACAAATTAACGCTGAATAATGAATGACCATCAATTTTGGTGACCGCGTATTCTAACACTGCGTCAGAGAAAGCTGTAAGGTCGAGATCTTTTAACTATTTGGAATATTTGTACTATACTGTGATTGAGGTCACCAGAATAATAACCGATTTTAAAATGTTTTTATGTCCGTTGAATCGTTAAGAATGTTTGAACTAATTTTAAACTATATAATTATTCAGTAATCAATCATCATCATCATCAACATAAAGCCTTTACATAATCTCTTCTTACAAAAGAGGTTTAGATTACTATTTAATTCAGTAATTGTTGAATAATAATTTTTGTGATTAAATATTTTTTTATTGTGTTAACTTTTCTAACTAATTATGCTATTCTCAATCGTACAAAAAAGCACTAGTGATGCAATTAATAAATATTTTCTTACAAAATATAATATTAATAATATTGTATTTCTTTACTGGTTAATAAGGTTAAATATACATACGTAATATATTTCTGTTCATCATGACAAAGATATTCTTAATGAAAATATCAGTTCTCTTTCAGTATACAGTGAAGCCTGTCCAGAGTTGAATGAATTAAAATAAAATCCGGTGAGGTTTCATATTGGCAGTATAAAGAGATACTGAATATTTTATTTAGTTTGATTGAATATTTCGATCTCCGTATACGTTCGGATGTTCATTGGATTTTAATTGACAGCATTGGCTCTCATATAATTATATTATCTTTCTTCTAATGTTTCTAGTGCGGCAATGACATTATTGCCAATCCTACTTTATAATAACGATTACTTTTCGACTGGATAGCCTATTCGTCTACTGACTAGTGACGGACAGACATTAACAACCCTCAACAGTCCACTGCGACATAGTCATCTCCTTAGCATGGAGATTTCGGTCAGTAGGTCAATCCGTCTGACCAACTTGATATAGTTATCACGCTGGGTCGGTTCAGGGTTTGTTTTAAGTTTTCCTTCTCTTTGTAATAATGATGAGTTATCTGCTCCCATAGTCGCATAACATATTTCGACTGAGTCGAATATTATTCTTCATTCATCAACATACGTAGAGATTACATACATTAGATTAGAAACATTTAAGTAGCCAAAGCCAAAGCCATTTCAGAAAACAGCAGTCTGGTCTCATAGAAAAGCTCTGATTAGCGTCTCCGACTGTCCCATGTTTCGTGTCATCACCTTCAACAACGCATAACGTCCAATTGCTGGGGCGCGGGGTCGGGTTTCCTCTTAGGAGAGGGTTAAGGCTATACGTCTCCAAGTTGGCCGAGTGCGGATTGGGAACTGGCAATACAACATTGTGGCTACCGTGCAATCGTGCCGTTGGATGTTGCCTGTGATAACAACCAGGGTCGATTGCTTAACGTGACCTCCGAACGTGAATCACGGAGACATTCATGGTATCATACCATTGTTATATTTCCATAACAGTACTATTTATTTATTTGAAAATATTAAATAAACAAAATCAATGTTATTCCTTACCGTTCTAGCACTTTACACAATGTTAGAACTAATATCAATATTATTCCATCATACATTGATATAAATAAGTTGGAACGTATCCACTATTAAAATGATTAGAATATACTCATAATAAATGAAACATCAGGTTTCAGATAATATCTATCGTACCTACTTGTTCACTATCAACGAAAATTGAATTGAAAATTATCTGTTGTGTATTTTCACTTTATATGATGAGTACATTTTCATGTTTTTTTTCACTCGAGAGCCTGATGTCAATGAATTTGTAGTGGCGAAAAAAATTGTCTGTCAACAATGTAAATTTTAAATTACTTATTTATTTTGAAGCTAACTTTCAAATGCAAACTCAATTGTGAATGTTTAAAATCGCAAATTATGATAAAATGTACAGATCAAATAAGTTTAGCAGAATATTTATAGATTATCATAATGCTAGGAAGTCACGTTGTTTCCAAAGGCTAACACTCGAAGGTTACTCTGTGGCTACTTTATGTGACGACTTTTCTATTAGCAGTGACCTCGGAGAGAGTCTTTAGTGATCCCAGGAGTTATTCGCAGTATTGGCGCACTCACGTATTCCGGTTTGTTCTATCGTAATAATGTATTGCTATACTAAATACATCACAACTTATTTATTGTATTATATATTCATCAATCATCATCAACAGCCTTTAACAGTCCACTGCTGGACATAGGCCTCTCCTTTGAAAGGAGGTTTTGGCCTACTATACCACGCTGGCCAGACGGGTTGGCATGGTTATATATTAAAACATAAAAATTATTATACAAAACGAAAAGGTTTGGACGAATGTTCAGAAAACTTTTTATATTAACATTAATTTCGTACGAGTTCATAGTGTATACATATGTAGTCCATTTGCAGTCCCAACCTTGGCATGAGAGATAATAAGCTGAAAACTCGTCCACACCTTTATATTTTTTCTAAAAGTTGTCTAAAAAAACTGTTTAATTTTATGATTTTGATTTCAAATTTGAATCCGAAGTATCTCTGTAACGTCATTCTGTGGTAAACCCCTAATTTCACTGGAATAATATATGATGTTAACATTAAAAAGACTTTAGGTAGAAAATTTCAACTATAGTACGAACAATTGTCATGGACAGTAACGATGCAAAAGGTATCTAGGAATCTGGGTCAAGAGCCACATTTCTTCTTATTAACGTAAAAGCTTATACTGGAGTTTAGGTCTGTTGTTAATTGATAAGGAATCATAACAATAACCATAGGCATAGTTCGTAGAACAACAACAATCAACAAAGTTTGTATTCTTGGCTTTACAGTCTGGTTATCATAGTACAGGCTCTGATTAGCTTGTCTGACTATTGTCTAATCTTGACTATTGTCTTAATTGTGTTTTTCTCTTAGAATTTTCGTAAAGAACAAAGTACCTTCGGTAGTACAAAGAAGTACTTTCTTCTAAATTAAAGTAGGTAAATGAATCTTATAAGGCACTATAAATATTATTCACAGTACATTAAAAAACACACACATTCTGTCATCCCATCCATCAGTCGTTAGTTTTTGACCTACATAATTATGCAGCTTATTTTAGAGCCGTTTTACTTAACGGCGTACAAACCTTTTAACGTTGAGTAGTTTGATAGGCAGTTTTCATTTTTTACTGTAACTACACTAAAATAGCAATACGTTTATAAAAGTACAATTTGTTCATTACAAGTGTTGTTAGAGTGTGTATTATATGAATAATTTCAACACGACGAATGTGTCGTGCGTGATCCAACCCTTTAAAGATTGTATCATTACATTGGGGAAACGAACATGCCTGTACGATTGTACTGACTGTACGATTTCAATTTATTCATGTATGTAATTTTAGCAGAACATTGAATAGCATATTGTTTTTATTTGTTTCATTACTGTTTTGCTGAAAGGTTTACCGTGTAATATAATTATTAGTAGAAATGATAAACATCAGGTTATAAAGTTCGATCTTAATTCATTTTTTTTTGCTTTCTGTACTTCTCTTCATATTAAACTTATCCCGTACCAAATTTTATACTCCTCCATTCGCATAATTTTCGTGAAAAGGGGTACCAAGTTTTTGCTTCACGTACTAATATATCGATTTATTCAGTAAGTCCATTGCACAATGTGTTTCTGTAATATGACAAAGCTATATTAGATGGAGACTGAGAAACAGTACCATGAATTCTCAGATTTCTAGTTGCAGACTAGGCAAGACGGTATGGTTATATATTAAAACATAAAAATTATTATACAAAACGAAAAGGTTCGGACGAATGTTCAGAAATTTTTTTCATATTAACATTCATTTCGTACGAGTTCATAGCGTATACATATGTAGTCCATTTCTAGTCCCAACCTTGGCATGAGAAATAATAAGCTGAAAACTCGTCCACACCTTTATTTTTTTTCTAAAAGTTGTCTAAAACTGTTTAATTTTATGATTTTGATTTCGAATTTGACTCCGAAGTATCTCTGTAACGTCATTATGAGGTAAACCCCTAATTTCACTGGAATAATATATTAAGTTATCATTAAAAAGACTTTAGGTAGAAAATTTCAACTATAGTACGAACAATTGTCATGGAGAGTAACGATGCAAAAGGTATCTAGGAATCTGGGTCAAGAGCCACATTTCTTCTTATTAAAGGCAAAGCTTATACTGGAGTTTAGGTCTGTTGCTATTTGATAAGGAATCATAGCAATAACCATAGGCATAGTTCGTAGAACAACAACAATCAATAAAGTTTGTATTCTTGGCTTTACAGTCTGGTTATCATAGTACAGACTCTGATTAGCTTGTCTGACTATTGTCTAATCTTGACTATTGTCTTAATTGTGTATTCCTCTTAGAATTTTCGTAAAGAACAAAGTACCTTCGGTAGTACAAAGAAGTACTTTCTTCTAAATCAAAGTAGGTAAATGAATCTTATAAGGCACTATAAATATTATTCACAGTACATTAAAAAACACACACATTCTGTCATCCCATCCATCAGTCGTTAGTTTTTGACCTACATATGCAGCTTATTTTAGAGCCGTTTTACTTAACGGCGTACAAACCTTTTAACGTTGAGTAGTTTGATAGGCAGTTTTCATATTTTTATTGTAACTACACTAAAACAGCAATACGTTTATAAAAGTACAATTTGTTCATTACAAGTGTTGTTAGAGTGTGTATTATATGAATAATTTCAACACGACGAATGTGTCGTGCGTGATCCAACCCTTTAAAGATTGTATCATTACATTGGGGAAACGAACATGCCTGTACGATTGTACTGACTGTACGATTTCAATTTATTCATGTATGTCATTTTAGCAGAACATTGAATTGCATATTGTTTTTATTTGTTTCATTACTGTTTTGCTGAAAAGGTTTACCGTGTAATATAATTATTAGTAGAAATGATAAATCAGGTTATAAAGTTCACTCTTAATTTACTTTTTTTTTGCTTTCTGTATTTCTCTTTATAATAAACTTATCCCGTACCAACTCCTCCTTCGTTTTCCTCCATTCGCATAATTTTCGTGGAAAGGTGTACCAAGTTTTTGCTTCACGTATTAATATATCGATTTATTCAGAAAGTCCATTGCACAATGTGTTTCTGTAATATAAAAAGGTATATTAGATGAGTCTCAGAAACAATACTATGAATTCTCAGACTTCTAGTTGCACATATATACTCATATTCATGCATTTATACTTTTTTATATATTTATTTCTTTAAAACTTACAGGCAAGGGAGAAGAAATATGTCACATATGGAAATTATAAAATAACTAGCTTTTGTCCACGGCTCCACGTGTATGTCGGTTCGGCGATAAACAGTAGCTTTTGTTACTCCTCGAGAATCTCCATACAAATTTTTACTGAAATCGGTGCAGGGATTACGACGCGTGACTGCGTTACAGCAATAGACAGATTTAATGCCGAATTTGTAATACTAGTGTAAATTCAGTTGTTAGACTCAGATATTTTTGTGCTGCTAGTACTATATATTGCCATAGGTAGATCTAAAAACTCCAGAGATACAATACGTCAGGACGTGCGATTGTTTATCAAATTAGTCGCCATAAAACGTAGTGAAGTCTACAAGTATGAGCATTGCTATTACCTAGAATATTATGACAGTAAAACAATTCTAAGAACTTTATTGAGATCTGTGTAGTCTTACAGAGCGTGCATTGAAAGAGATACGCCACTTGTTAAGATTTAAGACAAGACTCTGAGGCTAACTTCCACTGTTGCACAAAGACGAGTCTATGTGAATTTCTTGTTTCCCGGTTCAATGCTCCTTGCGGTCATTCTTCTAAAGTTGTCTATTTGTATCACTGTAAATATTTTATCAGTGCTTAAAATATAGTTCGAATTTTTTATGATCCAATAATGAACATATTAATTAATTTTATTTTACTACAGATAATAAAAATTATATGAATAAGAATGAAAAGGGTTGTTCTTAACTAAAGCAACAAATATGCTTTATAAAAAATATTTACGTGTCAATATCACTGTTGTAGATTCTACAGTCCTATAAAGAGAATGGTTAAATGAGTTTTTTTATTATATGCCTTGTATGTAAAGTTCTTTCAAAACATAGCTTAGTAAAATAGGTACGCAATTGGCACTGTTGATTTTTGTGGAGATTTATCATCCCCGAAAAACCCAGAAATATTAAATTTTAGCTAAATCGTTTCCGAGATTAATAGTTTAATCGTTTCGTTTCGTTTTTAGCCGTTTCTGAAACTGCAAATATATGTATAGGTATATATGTATATATATATATATATTCGTATATATATAATTTGCATTCCCACGATACGTACTTCTTAACCTACGTATATCAATCATATCATTATATAAACTCAATATAAAACAACAAGTTTTATATTGAGTTTATATAATGATATGATTGATATCCGTATGTGATATACGATAAAAACCCACTAAAATGACTCCTTGACCTGTATTCCCATACCACTTTCAACCTTCGTGTATATGTGTGCTTAAGGTGTTTGCCATTGTTTCAGGTAAGCACTCCCGTAATTATGTACGAGACGCGCCCGCTGAGACGCATCCCGATGCTGGTAAGGGGAAACTTTCACATGTGAAATTTCTTACTCTCATGGTTTTATGAAAACTTATGACTATGAGTATGTGATACTTTTGCAGACATGTAACCACTGTAAGTACGATGTATGACTTCTATAAGTAGGGTTTAGTGTACTTTCACGCAACTGATGATAAGAGACTAATGCGTGTTTTCACCTGTCTTATCTAGATGTCTTAAGAGCTTAGAAGTAGAGTCTAGATAAGCCGTAAGACATCGAAGCACTTAGGTGTACCTTAAAGGTAAAGGTACCGTAAACGAAAATATCACTAAGGGATAACCCTTAGTACATAACTCACTCTTATTGGCGGCAATCACCTACCATCAAGTGATCCGTCTACTCGTTTGCCCCCCTATAATAAAAAAAAATAATAATTTAGTAATCCCATAAATTTAGGGGACGTTGGATAAAAAGATAAAATAAGGCTGCCACAGATACCAGTGCATTGCCGTCTTTGGATTACTCCCCCCGCGTAATCCAGTGGAGCCGACCCGAATATAAATTAGTCTGCCACTTTACTTTCTAATGTACTATTGTAATTACTTCCCAATATATTCATATCAAAAATAAAATTATTGCCCATGTAACTTACCAGTTCACTGGCTAAACAGGCTATAGTGACTAACAGAAGGAACTAATAATATAGGTCGAGCTTACTTATATGGGCATTGATATCTACCCGAGAACTAGCGTGCAAAAAGTTTGTTCAAGTTAGATTACTAGATGTAACGTGAAGAGATGTATGAGGGTCTTGAGTATTTGAGCCGGATAGTAAATAACATGTGTCTTCCTGCGCTGAAAGCCGCAGTAAATAAACTAGTATTTTTACATGTAGTAGTATGGTACAGCTAAATACTAACATACATTCTTTAAACACCTCATGACTAGATCTGAATCTATTTAATCTATCATAAAAGTAAGAAGGTTGCATAGATGACCAAAGTAAAAATGACAGAAAAATCTCACTCATAGTGTGGGTCACCATGCTGCATTGTGTGTACCCACAATGAGGATTGCGACCACCACTCTTGAATTCTGCTAAAGTTTTCCATCAGGCAGAGTGAAGTCACTTTGCATGGCTTATAAAATAAACTTAAAACATTTGATACTATATACTATAGAACTAAAGTATCGCTTTTAATAACGTCGTTCCAAAATAAAGTAGAATAGCGCCATTATTCTAGTTAATGTATTTTATCGTCATAAATAATGCGCGTCTGTTATTTCATTGCCGAACAAATTAATAAATTAATATCGAGCGTTATAAGCTTGAAGGCAGGCGCCCAATGTTATAAATACTACAAACACACCGTAGACAGATTGAATGCCGGCTTTTAAAATGAAAAGCCATTTTTTTTGACACATTTATAATATTGAAGGAAAATTTTAGAAGGATAACCCTTCTAAAATTTTCCTACAATGTTATAAATCTATCTTGAGAGTTTTAATAAAGACATTTTTGTTGTTTTTAGGCTCTGATCAAATGTAATTAGAATTTATAACCAGAACTAAATATATTTAAAGAATGGATGCTTCGTTCAACTAGTAACATCCCCAAATAATGTTGGGCAGGAAAAATAAAGATTATGAAGATTTATAATGTTAAATCGTTGAAATTGTTGTTTATGGGATTTTTATCTGAAGGGTAGACTATTTTTGAAATGTACATATCGTATGTCAATGCTCGCAAAAGGAAAATATTTGAAAGATTTAAAAATGATTCCAATGCTTCTCTTTTCTTTTCTTCACGTTTAAATCGTGAATTGCTATGTAATGGTGAATTAAATGCATAGAGTATTATCAACGTAGTTCAAAATTAATAGACACTCATTATCGTATGATCCGCTGTTTTAGGCACAATGTCACATCCATTACATTATGAAAACTATAATAACTGCGGTTACATTTAAGACATTAATTATTTAAATACCAATGTTTCCTGCTTCCTGATAGCGATATCGAAATGAATAAATTCATTTAACAATTCGTAATGAATTGTGTATTTATAATGTATGATACTATATTATTATTTATTATTTTATGTGCATATACGAAAGAGATGTATGTGTACCTACATACATATGTATGTGTTGAATATTTGGCTATCATTGCACGTTGATTTTTTAAGGTTTTGGAGATTCGTTACTCCATAGGATAAAAGTAATTTTATAGGATTGTCTGCCTTTTTGTTTTCATCTATATTTCTATCATATTTTACATAACTAATGTGAATAAAATAAAATGTAAAGTTCATAATAATACGTCACTCTTTAAAATTAATTGGATTTATTGTAACCGCTTATTATTTGAACCCTTAAATAAGTGCAAGCAATACTTTTAGTTTCATACAGATGTGATTTCTTTTAGTTTATTTTGGAATATAATGTACTCCAATATTATAATAAACGGTATAATACAATCACACACACTGAGATAATATTTTCCATTCAAATTGGCAGACATAAAGAATATAAATATTATTGTAAAATACGTAATTCAAAATGCTGACAACTCAGAAACAATGGACGCAATATCAGTGTTTAAAAATGGGTTATATCATTTTCCTTATTGTTGTGATATAAGAAATGGAAACAATACTTTTAAACATTAATTAATCATAATATTTATGGTGGTATTGAGTTGAAAATCAAATAAAAATTTGAGATAAATGCTTTGTCTTTTTACATAAGGCTATTTTATATAATAAGAAATGCTTTTACACTTAATTAAAAATCGAGCGTCGTAATCAAGATGATAGCAATATTTAAGTATTTCACTATTTGGTAAGCTCGGATACCTACTAGAGACAATTATTTTAACTACTTAACAAAAAAAAAATAAGAACCAGAAATGGAGTGTAGGACAAGCCAGGTAAAGTGTAAATTTATGCAATATGGCTGGCAGGAGCTGGATGCAAGTTGCCTTAAAATCGCTCATGTAAACTTTGTGTAGACAATAGACCGTAAGTTGATATTATACCCTGTATCGGGTAGTAAACCTTTCATTCGATTGATCCAGATGAGACCAAGATTGTATAACAATAAAAGTATTAGTAGTATTGGAGATATTTTTGCTTAGTATTTTTCTTTTTATTCACAATAGTACAACTGAAAAGAAAAGGAAAACCAACACAAAACATACGAGAATCCATCTGGTCAGATGTTACAATGACTCTACCCTCCCTAAGAGAAAGCATAAGCAGAATCCAAGAGTGGTGCTCACCATCCTCAAATCCTCAGCCTCTCTATTCTGAAAAGGAGCCTATATCCATCAGTTTACGGTGTTTATCAATGATGATGATGAAATAGTAAGGAAGTCAAGAAACAAAACTTTTTACGGCTCATGATGTTTCACTTAACCCATACTTGCATAAAAAGGATCTTCCTCATGGTAATTTCAAAAGCTCTTCCTACAAGATACCGATTTCTTTTAAGCCACCAATGAGACACCCATAAAATGAATTCCGAAAGATATACTTGTGAAAGAAATAGGCTTTATTGCGTATAAACGTTCTGCGACTCAGCTAGCAGCAGGATCGTGTCGTTTTTTATGATCAACGGGAAGGCAAAAGTCGTGAACGAAAGCTTTTTTATTAAAGATTAAAATGACCTAAAAGAGTTATGTTTTATAGTTAGCTTACTTTTGTTTTATGGAAGCTTTCTATGGAAATTGTTAACCTTCGTAAAAAGGAGTGTATTTATGATGGTAGTGCTATTAGTATTACTTTGTTGCGTAACGTTCTCTAATGTTACAGTAAACTAGCTATTTCTGGTAATTTCACTTGCGTTAATATTTACAGATTTGCTACGAATTATGGTAGCGTAATGATATACATCATTCCTTATTTCTTAATAATTACTCTAGACAGTTATAGGTTGGTTTATTGAACCAATTTTGTAAATAATTCAATTTGTTTTTCAGGAGACAATTTGTAAATGAGAACTTAAACGTATTTTTTTTTAATCGTTAGAGAGTTAGGTTTTGATGATTTGGTATCACAAGAAACCCATATTCAACAGTTCCACACTTTACAAACGTCCAACTTTACGTGAGAATGAAATAAACACAGAAATATAATATATTCTGTGTCACAACATTTAGCTCATTAGGGAGCTTCGTGGCAACCGCTTAAACCACCACGCCATACATGTGGTCCAATCACGACTAAAACGTCCGATAATATCACTTCCTTACTTATTACTTAATCATATAATTTAAACTCTCGATTGTTGGCACTTGGTGGAACTTTTTAAAATACGTTCTTGAAATTAAACTCACTTATACTTCTATTCCACTATTTAATAAACATAAAACTTTACCTGACTAATTTCGTGTTATAGCATTAACAAAGGTTCAATTACTATACACATCCAAAACCTAACAACTGTAGGTGTGTGAGTTTAATTGCAAGAATATTACTTAATCCTTTATTGAGTAAATTTATACTTAAAAGGTACAATTTATATTTAACTAGCTGAATCCCGCGGTGTTACCCGCGATTATTAAAATTGCGACTATAATTTGAGATTTAAACTATCCTATCTCTCAAGTTAGATCGAACTGCACATGGTGTGCGAATTTTATTATAATCGGTTAAGTGGTTTAGAAGTCCATTGAGGACAAACATTGTGACACGAGATTTATATATATTAAGATAGTCCAATTTCTCATCGAACTCCGTAATGGTGAATCAATACACGTAAAAATGACACGTCATTACTATAATTACAATATGGAACTGGTACTCTCATTCAAGTGCACGAGTCGAGTACAACGGTCACGGTAGCTGACCGTACTCGTATGCCACTTGATACTGACCGCGATCGTTGCAACCTTCATTGTCTACCGCGTTGCCTTACGAGGTTGTTCTTACTGCGCGGACGATAAGTATATTACATTATTAGTAAACTACTTTTATCGTAAGCTTTTAATTTCATCGCGAAGAGGTCTCGTTTACAGTAAAAAACCATGTGAGTATGTGTAAAAGTCGCGAAAGTCTAAAATCATCAGTTTACTATTTAATTTTAGAGAGTTATGTGCATATTAATAGATGCAATCACAATTTAGCTGGCTTTTTATTTTAACCCTAGAAGCCCAATCATATTTTACTAGCTATTAAGCCCAAACATAGGTCAAATTGACCTACACAAATAAATATACTCTAGACATAGTTTATTAAATTATACCTATTGTTTTTGAATAATGCATTTATATTATTTTATGGTTAAATCAGAAAAAGGAACATTGGAGTAATATTTATTTATTATACTATAAAAATAAAAACTTTAAAGTAACGATACATAAAATTGGTACATAATGAGATCCTTTCGGTTTTGTATATAGAATGCTATGTTATGTTTGCGTTAATCAAATAATACTTTTGTTTACTACTAAGTAGTCCACTTTTCATAATAATATTAACAGTTTTAGTATATTATTTTCACTTTATACACACTTTTGACTCATGTCAAAATTGTGTACACGACAGATTAGTTTTTTACATTTGATGCACTGTAAGTTTGCTTTCGTTGCTTTTCATAACAATAATATCCACAGTAGTGACGCTTCTTTGGTTCTGTTTCAACAGTAAGATCATCTGACGATGGTTGTAGCTTAACTTGAAGAATATTTGTAATAATTTCAAAGTATGAACCCTAGAAAGAAGGAGCTTTCAGCCGCCTTTGCATCCATGACGAAATCAGGACAGTGCTCCAATTTATTCATGGCTTCGCGATTTCATGGCTTTTCTTTATTAGTCGGCTTGTTGCGACAGTAAATTACGTAGGCATTTACGAAAACCATATCGAGCATCCCGTAAAACACAGCCATGGGTCTTCTTTTTGCCTTCCCATTAGTTAATATGGAGGAACACATTTGGTCTAAAGTATCAACACCTCGTTTTGTCTGCTCATTTGAATTTTCACGTTGTCTACCACCTCGTCTTCTACATCACTTTTTACTTCGTCTTGAGCCACGCAATCGTCCTCTTCAGAGACAGTATCAAACGGCTCCAAGTTGTCTGTAATTTCTGAAAAAGATACTATCTCGACCACCGTCAGGTGCTTAGAGGATGCCATATTGTTTTATTACCTAAAACTAATCTTTATAGTTACAAATAAACCAAGAAACTACGTCTAAACCTATAAAATAGCACATTATAAATACGTAAAACGAATGCAAAACTTACACAAAGCCCAAACATAGGTCAAAATGACCTATAACATTGCGATAACTACAAAACAACGATACTTACCAAAGTCTTATAACCGCCTCCTCTTAGCTCTTGACGGGCAGTAAGTTGGTTTGATCAATCACGGCGATCGAACGAAACATACGAAAAAGATACCAAATATACGTTTCCATGTAGGTAAAATTGACCTAGATTGGGCTTCTAGGGTTAAAAGCTTATTTCTAAGTTTAAAAATATGTACATTGAATACACATTAACATAACCTCCCGCTGCTGGGCTCGGGTTTCCTCTCAGGAGAGGGTTAAGAACATATGTCCCCATGTAATCTTGCGGTTGGGTGTTTTTAAGCCGCATAACTCCACCAACAGAGCTTTACGACTGTTATTCCATGATAACAATCGGGACCGACTGTTTAGCGTGACCTACGAATCAGGGAGACGCTCATGGTATCATGCCACTAACGGTCACCCATCTAGGAACTGACAGCGCCGTCGTTGCTTAACCTCGGTGATTGTGTCTAGATACCTAGGGTATCTTAGTTATGAGTGCCATTCAACACATATATTGGAAGTCAATGTTTTTTTATGATTTTTTGCAGAATGTATTTTAATAAATTTGTTAATCATGATATTTGGCTAGGCATATTATGTAAAGTGAGATCGTGCCTAACATGAAGATACTCATGTCATTGTGTTCATGCATTTTATAAAATAAATAACCTCGAAAATAACTTGGAGTTTTACTAGGACTGGTACCAAAACCCCACGCTGCCTGGTTATTACAGTCATACAGTAAGTGACTACCATTTTTCTTATGTTTTGTCCGTCTAATAGTTTTTTAAGTATTAAAGTTAAGTGCAATGACAATTGAATTAGTTTTACATTATAGTTACCTATTGCCGTAGTTGTATATTGAATGAATAGGCAACAAGACACCTACTTCAAATTCAAAACTTGTAATTTAAATTCAAAGCCACATCGCTCCATTTATATTAATGCGAGAAATACAGTTACTGTAGGTCTGATTTAATAATGTTTGTAATGGGTTGTTCGTTTAGTGGGTCTAAACCTTTATTAAGTTGATGTCGGTGCTCGCTCCACAATGTTATCGCTTGTCATCTTCGATTAATGACACCTCGCGTGTTCGTTGTTGATATTTGCTACATTTTTTACGCCATTAGCTTTTAGATATGTTAAAAGTTTGATTGATGTTAGGTATACGTAAGTAAATTATACATAAATGTCAGCCGTAGTAAATTGCTCTAATTTAGAAGTTGATATTTCATGTCATGAAGTAAAACTGTTTTTGAGTTACGCCGCAAAAATATGAGTCATTATAATAGTATTTTCCCGTGATAGATTGCCCAATGATCCGATCTGACTGATTGCATAGGCAAAGCTTTATTACATTGCATCTTTTCTTCTTGATAAAAAAGACTAATTTAGCGTGGCTAATTGGATATTGAGTCGTTTGTTTGGAAACTATCTTTGAATTTGCAATCAAATTTTCACCTGTTTTTTTATTGTTTTGAATTATTTTCTCCTAATCAAAACAAATGTTAAAACGTGTTATTACCTTATAATACATGAATGTTATCTGTTTGATTCACATACATTAATCTTTATTAATAAATGATTTGTTGGCTAAAGCCTAGATAAAGTTCAATTAATTTCCTTTCTCAAACAGTCATAATTTTCATTCAATCCGTCAGGTTTTAACGGTATAAGGTAGAAAAAAAGCGGCCAAGTGCGAGTCGGACTCGCCCATGAAGGGTTCCGTATCAGCAAGTAACATCATATAAAAGTTCTTGTAATTCGTTGTAACTTAGTGTATTGATTGAATGAAAGGTAAATTGCGGTTTACGATTTATGACGTATTAAAAAAAAACTACTCACTAGATCTCGTTCAAACCAATTTTCGTTGGTAGTTTGCAAGGTAATGTACAACATATATTTTTTTTAGTTTTATCACTCTCTTATTTTAGAAGTTAGAGGGGGGGGGGGGACACACATTTTTCCACTTTGGAAGTGTCTCTTGCGCAAACTATTCAGTTTAGAAAAAAATGATATTAGAAACCTCTACATCATTTTTAAACACCTATCCATAGATACCCCACACGTATAGGTTTGATGAAAAAAGTTTTTTTGAGTTTCAGTTCCAAGTATGGGGACCCCCAAAATGTATTGTTTTTTTTCTATTTTTCTGTAAAAATCTTAATGCGGTTCACAGAATACATCGACTGACCAAATTTCAATAGTATGGCTCTTATAGTTTCGGAAATAATTGGCTGTGACATACGGACGGACAGACAGACAAACAGACAGACAGACTTGACGAATCTATAAGGGTTCCGTTTTTTGCCATTTGGCTACGGAACCCTAAAAACCGCTATGTCACCGCGGTATCGTGACCTTAGAAGAAGTTGCAATGATAATTCTATTTAAAGTTTTTTGCATATTCAGTTGGATAAGTCTTTAGAAGAATTAAGGACAAATAAATAGGAATAGTGGTGTTTCGTAAAGTAATTACGACGAGTAACAAATTAAAACGAAAAAAAATTCAAAAAATTCAAAAAAAAGCTCTCTTTTTAAATATATATGATATAATATGTATTTCCATCACGTGTTAATTCTGACGTGTCAGCTAACACGGCAATTCGCTTTAGTCCTTGATAATGGTCATTCGAAACTACTGTAATTACCCTGATATTAATCCAAAATCATAGAACTAATGTAATATTTAATAAATATCATTTGCATGCTTTAGAGGCAGAGTTCGGCTCTTTGGTAGGACCTACATTAAAATAACTCTGACGTTATCGAATTCTCCCGTAAAAATTGCACGCGTTGATCAAGCCTGATTCACTGAGTAGTTCACGGTTACAAACAACGTGGCAGGAGTAATTCAGAGTAATGATCATCAATATTAGTCTATTCAACTAAGGGTTTCATTATTTACTAGCTGCGCCCGAGTATCATTATGGTTGCTAGGCAACCTGTGAAGTTTTGACAGGAGATAAACAGTGATATATTTTGACATTTGACTACGTTTTACTGTATTTCTTTAATCACCTAGCTTTCACCCGTTTATCTCTATTATTGGAGTAAAAAGTAGCCTATGTGTTATTCTGTTAAATAAGCTATATTACTGTAAAGTTTCATCCAAATCCGTTTAGTAGTTTTTGCGTGAAAGAGCAACGAACATACACACATACTCACAAACTCACAAACTTTCACGTTTATAATATTAGTAGGATTATAATATTAGTAGAATTATGACCTTGAATAACTTACAAAATAGACATTAGATTTTATTAGACTTTTGAGACAACTTCCAGAACATCAAAATAAAGGTGTTTACGAGTTTTCAGCTTATTATCTGTCATTCCGAGGTGGACCTATATTTGGCTTATTTGATTGGAGTATAAACTTTTCCGTTACTGACTGACAAACAACGCACAGCCGAAATTACTAGGCGCAGGAAGCTGAAATTGGACATGTCTTCCTTGAGGAGCGTAAGTGAGCACTAAGATTTTGGAAAATTCCACTCTGAAGGAGAGGAAAAGGGCAATCAAAGTTAAACATCAGAATAACACGCCAGTTAGTCTTGTAAATAACTACATGCAAAGAGAACCCAGACGTCTAAAAGATCTTTGATTCACCTCGTCAAGCATGAGTCAGTATGACGTCATTGCGGATCTTCGCAAAATCAAATCCTCTTAATAACAAGTCACGCACAATGATCATTCGATTGATTCACAAGGCTAGGATGTATTGTATTCAATGCCATATTATGCTTGGCAATTACTTTCACCATTACAGTCACGATTATTGAGACGTTTCATTTTTTCCTTTTAAATAAACGATATTGATTGGCTTTACATCACGATACAATATTATAATCACATTATGATGTTATTGTTACATAATATATTTGAAGAGCACTACTGTATTTACATATTAAAAAAATAACAAAGAAAACATTTTTACTTTAGAATTGCTTCAAACATGTCCGTGTGGTGACGGATTAAGAATACAGTGTCACCACTCCTATTCATCCCGCGGGTGTCGTAAAAGGCGACTAAGGGATAAACTACGCAAGATAACATCAATGCAAAGAGAAGGAAAACTTGAAACCAACCCTATACCAACCCGTCTGGCCAGCGTGGTATAGTAGGCCAAAAACTTCTTTCTAAGGAGAGGCCTATGTCCAGCAGTGGACTGTTAAAGGATGTTGATGATGATTATTAGAGAACTAGCTGAGTCCCGCGGTGTTACCCGCTGTTATCGTTGTAAATCGCGAGTAATGCCGCTGAGTGAAGCTATTTCAAAATAATTAGTCTAAGCCAGTGAAAATGCTGTCAATATCGGTCAAGCCGTTCCAGAAATTAGCATGAACAGACAGAGAAATATTTTAAAATTCCTTTTTTATGTAAGTACCGTAGCATATTGTAACTTTAATGTAAAATATAGAGATATAATTTAAAAGCACTACTGTATTTACATATTCACAACAAAACAAAGAAAACATTTTTACTTTAGAAGGGCTTCAAAGTTTATTAGAGAGTGAAATTCTCTTCAGGAATAGAAATACTCGAGTTTGATATTGTTTCGCCTTGTTCGTTCATATTAATTTAGCCTCCGATTGCTACATCCACCCAACAGGAGGAATTTGAAATCTAATTAACTTTCAATCTCGAGGCATTAAACTCGAGTTTGTTTTGAAGTGCCGTTTGTCTCTGTGTGTGTATTTTAATTGGGAACATTTTGTACACCAATGTTGGATCGTTTTGAATGCGATCGAGGTAGATAATTAGAAAACAACAAGTATAACGGAAAAGCGGAGTAAAAGACGAGTTGATTGGTCCAAGGGTTTTCTACTTCATCCAATATTGTAGCCGTGTATAGCTTAATTTGAATTTATACGGAGATTAAAGAGGTTTTTGTAAGACACTAGCGGGTAGATAAATATATGAACAAGCACCTCATACAAATATGATTATATTTTATGGAATGCATACATAAACTTGACAAATGATATACTTAAACCTTCCTCGAGAACCACTCTACCCATTTGTGAAAACGGCATGACAATTGGTGTAGTAGTTTTTGAGTTTACGACGAACAGACATACAGACAGACACGGCGTAGGACTTTGTGTTATAATATGATACACAATTAAATTACAATAATAACTCTCTTTTACCCGACAGCGTCCGAAGACTCAGAAGGAGGGTAATATGTTTAAAGCATATTATGTATCTATGTCCATTTGTTTTGGCGTGCCCCACAGGCCAAACGACTGGACGGATTTTGACATATGAAATATCGTTGAATTCGTTAGATTTGTGGTAGTCACATAGGCTATATAAATTATCAAACGGAAAAAAACGGGAGACGGCTTATTTTTTATTTACCTTAGCAAGATGGGTATCAAATGAAAGATCTTTAAAAGACCATTTCAAATATATGTGTATATCATATAATATTTATACTGTTTTATGGAACTTTAAACATAAATTATCAAAAAACACAAGATATATATATATTTTATCGGCCGAATACGGGATTTGAACTCTGCAAATTTATTATAAAAAAAAATATTGGCTTAATAAACAAGAGAAACATTATTATAGAAACTTTGATATTGTGATACTTGTTCTCTTTTCAGTTAATTTCTGTTAAGTAATCTGGTGTCTTGTTTCTTTAATATATTTTCGTGTCAAAACAATACATTTTTTTAAATTTCTTAATGCTGTACGAGAACCAAAAATCTTCAGACATTTGACATAAACGATAAATTTAGTATTTTACAACCATTTTTGACATTGCTATTGTATTCATATATAGTTGCCTAAGGTTACTGAGTGTCGGGAACAGAGGCGATAAAACCGTTGAAATTAGATTTACGACTCCCACCGTGTTTGTGTATAGGTGCATAATTTAATTAACAAATGCTGTTTACTTCAAAACTCATTCTGACTGAGAACGTCTCTGTTTGATTGAGCCAACACACGTTTGTTTGTTATACCAGTTTAGAATTCACTTTGTTTAGAGAAACCATACCGTCTAACAAGGAAGCGACATTCGAAACACTGAGTTTAATTTAGCCACCAATGAATTGGTAAAGAGATAGTTCATGCATTTTAGCAATACCTTTTGAATATAATTTTCCTAAAAAATATATATTGCCTACATTTTAAATGTCTTACATTGAAATCAAAGGACAAGGCCCCTTACACGAAACCATCAACATCTGAAAGTTGTAATATTTAAAATAAAATAAAAACTACACTAAAAATAGAGAATACATGATTACTTATAAATCTTTTTCTGTAGAATAACATAAGAATTAGGTAGCTACTTATAGAATCATTAATCACACTTTCCTTGATTATTAGAGTACAGTAATCATTATTTGCTAGTACCAAGTCGTTAGTCAAACTGTTTACTAAAGTAAAAATATATAATCAAACCCATAATTTCATTTCTTTTGAATTGTGATTATTACCTAAGTGATTCTATTCTGTATGGTGGAAAACATGAGTAGAATCCAAGAGTAGGGGTCACCATCCTCAAGATCAAAAATCCTGCAAGATGGTTCTGTATCAATGAGTCTCACACGCACCAACGAAATAAGACAACATTAATGATGTCATTTTAAGGTTGGTTTTCTCTGTGAAGGTAATACCACTCTGGTCGAACAGGCTCATTCTAGCTGAATCAAATCGACGTGGTTCTACTACAGATTAATCCGTTAAAGAAAAAGAACAAGCTTAGAATTGAGAATCCCCTGGGTATCATATCATACCCGTACTAATTATAAGTGCGACCTAATCTCACCATCTCTATCAGTCATGCCAATGAATTTATAATATTAAGTATGCCTTTTAAAGTTAAACAAGAACAATACAAAAATTATAATACTTGACTCATTTATATGGGGTTCCGGAACTTCTCAAAGTGTAGGTGTTAGAGTGCTTTTCATTCTGTCAACTTACACTTGGCTATCAAAGTGCACATTAATCATCAACAACCCATAATGTCCCATTGCTGGGCGCGTGATTCCTCTCAGAAGACGGTTAAGGATAAGAGTTCCACTACTGATGAAAGTAAATTCTATAGATTTTTCCCGGTATCTCATATATTTATACAATAAATCTTAAATAATAAAATATTTTTTAAAAAGAGACCATTGATACATCAAAGTCAGGAAAGATTTCTCGCTAACCTTTGACCAAAGTCGATTCATTAATTCAAGGCATTGGCAATCACGATTTTTCTATAAAATACAATGTGTAAGGATAAAACATATTGTGGAACCTAGCTATATTTTAAGAATATTCAGTAATAATACACAAAAGTTTCAGATTTCTGTTTTTCTAGAAATATCCTGAAGCATTTTAATTATTTAAATATTAATGTGGTTTAATTCGTTTTATTTACTCTGTCTATTCCGTAGGAAGAAAAAAATGATGAAATCTGTGTTAGAATGTTGAAAACAAAACATACCTATAAAATGCACTCAAAGGTCGATTTTGTTCTGTGCCTCGTAAATACCACTCTAGAGGAGTAGTACGTTGAAAACATGAACTACTTAAACTATTAGGTTTCCGTTTACTTCATTCCACTTAGAAACTACGCTGAATTCCTCACATTGAAAACGAAAAGTATCACATTTTAGCTTCTTTACGTGATAAATATGTAAATAATAAATATGTTGGAGAAAGTGTAGAAACAATTAACCCTGAAACGTTTCAGTTCTTTTAATGTTATGTGTATAAATTTAAATTCATTATTAAGAAATTCACTTTTTCTGTGATCATCAGATTACACTTTTATTTAGATGATGAACTATGAACCGAAATATAAAACATACACAGAGGTGAAGAATACACCAGCTTCAGTTTAGATTCACAGAATCAGTGAAAGGATTTATGCAACAATCTACTTGTGTAATACATAGGCATGTATGAACTGTGCGGAGATGAACGTTTATAATAATTTTTGTGTGACTTTCTAAGTAGACATTCCAGTGTTGTCTGGATTGGATGATGCTATGCCATGTTGGAGATACATCTGGTTCTGTCGTAAAAGAAATTATAATTTATTAAGTGTGTTATATGTCTGGAAATCAATTTCGGGAATAAAAATGGCGGTTTGTTTTGTTGTATAGATGTAATTGACAGGAACCTATTTTTGTGCTCATTATGCTTGGTCTCAGTTTTAATCGCAGACTTGTTTTAATGTAAAGAATAAACATACAAAACAGTGAAACCATTTACAAAACTAAGTAAGTGGTGGGTACACAGAAAACAAGTATAGTTTTCATAACTAGATATAATTTCCAAGAAATTTTACTTAAACTTTTGCCTCTTTACATTTAAAACAATTACCTAAGAGACACTGGGAAGTAATGAAATTTAATTTTTCTTTCAAAGTGTCCTCTTATCTTGTGTATATATACTGTAGTGAAACTTTGTTTTCAGTGCAATCTGCTATTTCTTACAGCTATCGTGCTTCAAGACATTTAAGCTTTTATTTTCTCACCCAGTTGGTTTTCATGTACTGCTACTACTCGGTTCAACGTTTGTGAACTCTTTGCAAGACTAGTGGAATTACTAGATTGTCTATTCTGATCATTCTGTTTAGAAATAGCGGTTACAATAACTGTTTATATTAAAAAGGTAATATATTCAGTGGTAGTAGAGCCACTATGATTTCAGCACGAATGAGCTATGCGCACACAGAAGACCAACTTGAAATCACAGCATTCGTGCTGTACGTCTTTCGTTAGTGAGTGTGAGACCGGAGACCTTATCATTTGGCATCATTCGCATCAGAATAATTCAGATTCAGGAGTAGGGGCCACCATCCTCATTCTATGCTCACAATGAGGATGGTGACCCCTACTTCTGGATTCCACTCATGCTTTCCATCAGGCATAGAAGAGTCACTTTGGTAGGCTTTAATATAACTATAAAAAACGTAGGAAATTTGATTATCATTTTTAAATTGTGATAAAGCCAAAAGATTTTGTTCTTCATCAACATTTACAAATCAATATGGCATGACTAAAAGAAACTGAATTAATCTTTTTGCTAGAGTATATGATTATATCAGTTTTGAGTTATATTATTACGACACATAAAGTTTCTTTGGTGTATCTGAATCGTGGGTAAACTTATTAAGATAGAATCGTGTTCTCACGTTCTGTATATCGCGACATCCTGCTCTTGATGGTTAACTCTGTAAAAACTAATGTAAAAGAGCAAATGATCGAGTAAAAATGGCAATGTGAGATGAAATTCCATAACTGATCAAATGTTTTCCCACGATTTCAATACATTTGAGAACGTGTCGAATTGATTTCAATTTGTAAGCCATTTAAGCATTGAAAGAAATTCATTATAAAGTTAATAATATTTACATCGATATATTTAATATTTTTAGGTTATTTGGAGGTTCTCAATTCAATCGTATTTCTATGTGTTTGTTCCTTCATAACTTAATACCGTGTGTTTTGCTTGCTTACAGGTAACAATACTTGTGGAGCTAATAATAATAGTTTTACATTTTTAAGCATTTTTTGTATGGCAATGATTTGTTTGAAGTCGCTTTGTTTATTTTACATTAACAGTTTATTCTTAATTTTCCAAGTATGAAAATATATACCTCACATCTAATAAAATAGACCCATTCACGTAGACAAACCTTAGGCGAAAATAAAAATCTATGAATAGAATATTTTTATACATTGTCTTGTGCACATTTCAGTCACTATTCTCGGCATCCTGTATGCGGCCTTACAAGAAGACGACATGGTATGCGAAAGCCATTTTATTCATATTGATTTGTTAACCATTTTTATACAGATTGTAATTTTGTGGTTAGATAATATGAAAAATATTTACACGTTTCTTGACAGCACTTAATATGTAGTGTTATGTAATTTACCATTAAGTTTCAATATGATCAATCGTGGTCAAGAACAGACCTGTCCATCCATGACCTCGAGCATTACCTTGATCGATGCTTAACCGAAGATGATATTAGTATTAATAACAGTGTCTCGATTAAGTCTTGATTGACTTGTCTCAAAAGTTCAATCTTAATAAAATCTGCATATTAATAGCTTGTTCATTTATGCCATGGAGTCCAAATATACTCGCTTATTTTAGGTGCTATAATGTTATATAATTATTAGCTTTATACTTTTTACACGCTTTTTATTAGCTTCACCTGTGTTTGTTTGTATGTTTGTAACCGACTCCTTTGGGTGCGATTTCGACCCACTTTAAACGGCCAGATTTCGTTCAAACTTTGTAGATTTATCGAGGACCGATGACAATACACTAATTTGAAAAAACTTATAAAATAAATTTTTAAACAAATTAATCTTTTTTAGTACAATAAAGCATGGGGTACTTTCAGAAAATATTTCAATAACGTCGCCTAACGCTTTTTAAATGAAAATTATTTTCTACGTTTTAGTTTAAAAGTTTTTTAAAACTTTTTTTTTTCTATTTAAGAACACTAAAATGGAAGTCTAACAACTAAGTATTTAGTCTCGAAAGTTAATCGTTTTACTTTCACGGGTTGGATATCAAACTTAAAATTAATCGTTGTCATGTTGCCGTAAACGTTGCATCTCAAGTCATTAAATCACATAGACTGACATGACAAATGATTTTGTTAATACACAAGAGAATTCTAGATATCATCGCAGAGTGACCTAAGAGAAAGGGGTAATGGTATACGTTTCTAAAATCCGTCTGAAGAGCTCCTCGAGTTCACTGTTACATAATACCCATGATTACACAACGTATACAATATTTTATATGAAAAAAGAGCATAAAAATGTAATATATATTGTTGTTACATAACACGTAAGAAATCAAATGTAAAACGGGAATTTGTTAGCGTGGTAAACTACATGGGACACTAGAAAATCTATGTAGTTGAGCAAATTCTATATGTCCTTTTTCTGGATCGAAAGTAATGATGAAATCGAAAGTAATTAAGCTATTACTGATGCACTTTGTTGCTTTTATACTGTGTAAGCTCTTCAAAGGCTCTTAGGTGCTTTATTTATTTAAAACTTATTGCACATGTTCTACGGTGGCGAACTTTATGCAATGAGGCATTTTCTTCTCCATCGTGTAGATTCCTAGCCATCCCAATTCGCTATTGCACATCCGGTATTATCCGGTATTAAACCCGCTTGTAGGAAGGAAAGCTCTAAATTACTCATTTTCCCTAGCGGACCCGCGATAGTTGGATCAATAAGTTCATTACTAAACAGCAAAGCATGTAAGCGGGTGACTCTGAGTAAACACAATTGTTCCTTATCGATAATTTTACTATGCAGCAGATCACGCGTAGAAGACTTTTTAAACAGTTTTTTGCCGTAAGTGTGAAACTACAGTTAACGAACATTATAGTTTTTACCTGAAACTGTTACAATAATAATTGATATTCTATATTTAGGATGTTTACTTCCATGTAAGTACACACGTACGCGCGGTTATAATAATAATAAGTTATGACACCTGACGACATACGACCTTCTGATCCCAAACAAGTTGGAGCCTGTTGTATATTAACATATCCTTATTTGCTTGATTGTATACATGCTTAAATGTTACTAGATTTAATCATATTATACACTATTAGATTTAGATACTTAACAAAAAAAATCGAATCGAATAAGGTGAATCTACCACGATAGTAAGGAAACCCTAATGTTTGTATTGACGGAAATAATTATCGAATCCTAAAACATTTATTAAGTTTATGTATATTGAATCTTATGATGCACATTATTAAATTTAAACAACATTTTTCTTTGTCTAACAAAAAACACTTCCTGAAATACATATATAACGCAGTGATAAGATTAACATTACATTACAATGTAAAACAAAGTAAATCTGAGTGAGTGACTCCTATTTACTTTGTTACATTAAACATTATAATTACGTAAAGCTGGTTCCTGATCTGTGGTAGCCACTAGCCAGTTTTTTGCGGTTGAAATGTTCTATATGTAATTTACTGTACCTCTATTAATGTGCGTTCAAACTATTACGATGACAGGATTAACACAACTCATAAAATGTGCATAAACAATGACTTACGTAAAAAGTATGATGTGATTGCATGTCAGTTTATATTTCATGTATAAATGTTAAATTTTGCATAACCTGTTTGTTTTTAAATTTTGTATTCTTGATACTATGTTAGTGACCCTTAAAATATGTTAGTGACCCGGATGCTCAGCTGCAGTTTTGTGAATCACCGAAGACGCATATATACGCAAGTCACTTTGAGAAACTTAAGATGTAAGTTTATGCAATACTTATTGTGTTCATATTTATTTGTTGCAAAATGTGGCGGTCGTTCAATAATAATTGTGTAATGTTTAACCAAACAATTACATGCATATGTGTTTGTAACATTTGACATGGAATGTTGCAATTTAAAAGATTCATCTTTTCTAAATTTAAATGAACAAATTTATGACTTGTCTTTAAGCCAAGTTACTTATGCCTTCAAATAGTCCTTCTTCACATACGAAAAGGTAATAAGCAAGATCATTTTTAATTTATTTTATAACCAACAGTGGTCATTGCAATAATTTCGCATGCATCTTCAAGTTTACAAGGATTGTAGCTTCAACTATCATTTTCTTTACAAACAAGTACCTCTTGAACAAACCTGTTGGAAGATATAAGATAGGTTATTTGTAGGACTACTTATCTTTTGTTTTTATGTTTTCACTTTTAATCTGAATTAATACTTGTCTAAATACACGTCACCTTTTCTGCATACACAGTGTATAATAGTTTCTCATAGTTTGTCGCAATTTAATTTAAATAAGCTTATATTTCCGAAGGTTTTTGAGAACTTTTAATTTTAAACAAATAAAACGTTCAGTTAGAAAAAAGCGGCCAAGTGCGAGTCGGACTCGCCCATGAAGGGTTCCGTATCAGCAAGTAACATCATATAAAAGTTCTTGTAGTTCGTTGTAACTTTCATCGATGTTTTTATACTAGTGTATTGATTGAATGAAAGGTAAATTGCGATTTACGATTTATGACGTATTAAAAAAAAACTACTCACTAGATCTCGTTCAAACCAATTTTCGTTGGTAGTTTTCATAGTAATATACAACATATATTTTTTTTAGTTTTATCACTTTCTTATTTTAGAAGTTAGAGGGGGGGGACACACATTTTTCCACTTTGGAAGTGTCTCTCGCGCAAACTATTCAGTTTAGAAAAAAATGATATTAGAAACCTCAACATCATTTTTGAACACCTATCCATAGATACCCCACACGTATAGGTTTGATGAAAAAAAAATTTCGAGTTTCAGTTCCAAGTATGGGGACCCCCAAAATGTATTGTTTTTTTTATATTTTTATATAAAAATCTTAATGCGGTTCACAGAATACATCGACTGACCAAATTTCAACAGTATAGCTCTTATAGTTTCGGAAATAATTGGCTGTGACATACGGACGGACAGACAGACAGACAGACAGACAGACTTGACGAATCTATAAGGGTTCAGTTTTTTGCCATTTGGCTACGGAACCCTAAAAATGGCTGTGTAATGAAATTATTCAAACTTTATTTTATAAATTTAATAATTAATTCTGTGTCATTTTCAAAACGATTATGCAAATTTGTGACCTTCATCAAACTTCGTGATGAGTATTAACACATCACAATGTTTCCTAATTAGTTTTTAATGTTACATCGCAAACTGTCAAGGTCCCTACCGTCAGATGTGAAAGACGTGCATAATATTAATGGTGACACTTAAAATCCCATGAACTTGACTATCAGATTGGATTATAAATGCTTTTACTGTAAAAGGTATCGCTGGCGTATTCGTGAAGCAACTTACTACAAAGGGGACTGCGGTGTAGAATAGAGCGGAGGTGGAAGAGGGGAGAGGGAATAGTAAAGGTCAGTTGCTTGCTTCACCGGTATGGCCCGATGCTACACCCGATCATCGTGTACCATAAATACGTCGACCTCTGCCGTTTTATTAAAGTGTTGGGCGTTGCGACAGGCTATGTTGCTTTTATATATAGTTATGGATAGTCGGTATTGAATTATTCATAAATGTATTTGTAAATAATAAATAAAGAAGTTTCTGCTTTTTGAAATTAAATTGTCTTGTGAAAGCAATGTGTGCAAATGAAAGTTAATCATATCAACATCAACATTCAAAAGTGAATATTAAAAGACGATTATAATGCCAAATTTCTAAAAAATATTTACAGACATCGGTAATCCGTGATACCATACATACATACGTATACTCTTCAAGGACAACTTACATCATCCAATTTAAAAACAAACCTTAGCTATCACAATTCAGCCATTACAGTACTATTTATTCTTAGATGTTAGAATTTGGCATTAGGTACTGAATTAATTAAAATCAAAAGTTCTTACATAGGCTTCCAAGAATGTATTTTATTGTTCAAGTATCGGTAGTACTTTAGTATGAATATTATTTAAAAAAAACATTAAGCGGTACTCCAAGATCTACGATTATAATAAAAAATCTATTGTCACATGTAGAATTTATCACAGCTGGTTTAAAGAAGATTGCTAACAACGCATGAATAAGCCACCTTTGACCTGCTTCGATGGTCTTTGTGCTCCACTCTGCTTCGAGCTCTGTGAGGTTCCCCGCCTTGGATTCTGCATTAATGTCTGTCTTCAAAGAAAATTCAGTCTTCATTATAATGAAATAAGATAAATTCTCCTGAGACATGGGATAATGATGAGTGGATTATAATAAATTGTTTTGAAACATTAGTGTGTATTTTAATATGCTTATGCTGTTAGATATTTGATTTTATCTGACAAATTGGAGTCTCAAGTAGAGATGTAGTTTGGAGTAGGATTATAATATTCTGTAGCTTTCTATAGATGTTTATTAGTACTATAGTATCAATAATACAAATTTAAATACTTACCGTTGTAAGGTTTTCATTACTCGAAAGGAAACCTTATAAAATAAATTTATTGGATTCATGTCGATCTACCCAAAATTAAGCCTTTTATATTTTCTAAAGCATTTTGTATTGAAAAAGGTCTCACGGCAAAAGTAAAGGAAAAACTACATCTATTGACTTATTAACTGTCAAAATGCCTGCCTGACAGAACTCATGAGTAGAATTCAAGAGTTTTGGGTCACCATCCTCATTGCAAACGTGGTCCATATTATGGAAGCCAGATGGTTTTTCACGCCTCGCTTAAATGACGGTTAAAGGAGTCGCCTAAATGAAAATAAAGAAGGAAAGGCTTAAAGGAGGATAGTGATTTTTTTGTGGTAGAAACAGTAAATAATAATAATATGTAGTACTTACAAGCCAGTATTAAATTGCTTTACTGTTTGTGTGTGTGAGTACGCTGAAGTGGAAGCTATAAAGATAATTCAAAATTATAATTGCATGGTAGCATCTAATAGCTACAATCATGTTGAATTAGAAGCGGTCAGTATAATAAACCTGGCCTAAAGTACCTACTAATTTGTCTGTTTCAAGTTTGTTACTAACTATTGTTTTTAAAATGGATTATAACGGACATAAAACATTTGTCAAGAACAAGCTTTTACTTGCGACTTCGCTCCCGTTTGTCCGTTATCGCGCTAGACAAAGAGTTTGGGTGTTTTCTATGTATAATATGCATGTAGTATTTACAAAAAAAATATAGGTACTCGTATATGTATTTAATATAGGTTGTCTAGTGTCCATAGCACGAGTACAAACTCTGGATAGTTTGGAACAAGATGACCTTGTATTGAATGAATATTTATTTATTTATCTCCATGTTAAATTTAACTAAAATCGGTTCGGTTTATGCAGCGGTTTAGAATCGTTACAGACGGACAGGTATTTTAGAATATATAAAGTTAAGTAGATAAGATTCTCTAAAGCGAATTACCAATCTTTATAATCATATATCACCTTACAAAATAAACTTTCTTTCCCTAAAAATTTACAAAATTACATAACTCAGTTGTTCGTGACTTCACACATATACCTAATTAACGATTATGTAAAATGTAATAAACTTTTATTTTTATCACATTTCGGTCAAACAAAACGAGTTGTAAACTACGTTTAATAAGACAGTTCTGCAGTAACATGCTACATTAATTTCTTCTAAATGCACTTTTCACGCAGCGTTAACGTTAGAAGGTAATCCAAAAACTATATGATGTTAAATTCATTGTTTTAATGATACAGAAATTGCGGTATTTTGCATGCGGGAGAGGGAAAGTGTTACATTATGAAACTATGTAACAAACCATTATGTTGGAATTGAAGAACTACAATAACACTATCTCATATTTATTGCTATGAGTTCGTTTAAATTAAAATTAACATTACTGTATATTGCTTTCATTACTATATATAAGCGAATGGTAGTCATGCCATCTTAGCCGACCCCATATAATATTGGGAAAAAGGCTAGTAAGAAGAAAAAGAACTAGTTATGACATCTTTTTTTTCAAATGATATATTTTCTATATAAATATGCATGCGTATGCATGTTTGTATGCACAAAATTCTAAAGATAAAGTTTAAAATATGAGGTAATTAAGATACTAACCTACATATTTATATTTTAAAAATTAATGCAGAAAACCTAATTAAACTTTTGACGCTGATATGCTCCCTCGCTATTTAATTAATCACTTTCCTTTTTAGGGTTCCGTAGCCAAATGGCAAAAAACGGGACTCTTATAGATTCGTCATGTCTGTCTGTCCGGCTGTATATCACAGCCACTTTTTACCGAAACCATAAGAACTATACTTTTGAAACTCGGTAAATAGATGTAACCTGTGAACCGCATTAAGATTTTCACATAAAAATAGAAAAAAAAACAATACATTTTAGGGGTCCCCATACTTGGAACTGAACCTCAAAATTTTTTATACTATTTTTGTAAATTACTATTAAATTTTTATCACTTTTGTATAATTTCAATATTTAATGGTCAATAGAATTTTAATGTGTCTACAGATAATTAATTTATTAGAAATAACCGAATTTGTATAAATTTCACACTGTTTTTTACTGTTACGCAATACTTCCCTTACTTCGATCAAAGAATAAATCACAAAAGACGCTGTCGTGGTATTTATATTCAATTAGATACTATTACTCAGCATGAAGGCGCATACAAAGCTCTACCAAATATAAGTATCATATATCGATCTGTAATGTGTCTAAAAAAATACCGTCTGAGTTCTTTTTGCTGCGTATCACAAGATCATTTAGTAGAATTGCTCTTTTATGTCATTATCAAATCCTTATTTCTGTTAAATCAGCTTCTTTTGCGTTAGGGTGCTCCGAAAGAGGTTTTAGTAATTTACTTCTTTACATAAAAGACATTTCGAATCTATATTTATATGCGCGAATACCGATGTGATTGCTTTGGGAATAGAATCATGAATAAGTAGTCGTATGTTTATAATTTTTTTTAATTTATATTTGAATATCAAAATATAACGATAAAAGGAATTATTGTAATAGCACATATTGAATTGTTTAATACAACAATCACAGTATTGGATTTTTTATTTCACGTTTCGATAATTTTATATTACTATGCATGACTACCTCGATGGTTCAGTGGTAGCGTATGCAACTGGTACTGAGGTTTAGGTTTTGGTTCCCGTGTCAGATCAAATATTTGTGTGATTCACAAATATTCGTTTCGGAGTCTGGGTGCTTTCTATGTACATATATTAAGTATGAAAAATAATAATAATAATAGTATATATAATAATATAATAATAAATATTTTGGACATCTGACACACAACATCATCTAGTCCCAAGCTAAGCAGAGCTTGTGATATGGGTACTAGACAACTGATATAAATACATAAACATACTTTTTTTTTGTAAATACATACATATTATACATAGAAAACACCCAGACTCCGAAACAAATGTTTGTGAATCACACAAATAATATTTGGTCCGACCCGGGAATCGAACCCGAGACCTCTTGATCAGCAGCCGCATACGCTAACCACTAGACCAACGAGGCAGTCATATAGTATAATACTTATGTATACCGCTTAAAACTGATTTGCCAAATGTTCTAACCAAAACATCTTCTAAAATACAACGTAACGTACCTATGGGCATTTTTTGTTTCAAGTTGGGGATTTAAATACTAAAGATTTGAAAGTACTGTGCAGTAGTAGATTGATAAAAATCCTTTACATTGTTTTTAAACTTTGATTGTCTCATGAAATGTAAGAAGATCGGAAAAGTCGTTACTGTTTGAAAGTTCAACCGGCAACCGTTACGAAACTTCTTGGTGGTGCACCGATGGAATTTTAAAATATTAAAAGTAACTCTTGGCCTTGGCATCTTAAGTTGTAGATAATAAATATACGTTCCAAGAATTTCATTCGCAGTATTTTATTTATTGAGGTTCTATAAATTGTCACAGATAATTTTGAATTTGGATGGTTATTTAAATGCATGGTAAAAGCAGGAAAAGAGGACATCTTTTGTCTTATTATACTGCCAGATCGTAAAATTGTTAAAAGTAAAAAATATGAGGTAATCAAAATACTAACCTACATATTTATATTTTTAAAATTGATGCAGAAAACCAAATTAAAAGTGCCTTTTGACGCTGATATGCTCCCTCGCTATTTAAATAATCACTCCTTTTTCCTCAATTAACTAGAACAAAAAATTTTACTACTAAGTATCCGAACAACTTTACTGTATATATGTTGCATCATAATATGCACATTAGAGTTTAACCGAAAATACCACTAAAATTCATGAATTAATTAATCTAAGATATTAACCCATATAACTATATGTTGTTAAACTCAATGCAAAGCACCTAATTAAAAATTGCCATTTGACGGTGATCTCCTCCCTATTGCTTTATATGAAAACTTTCCTTTTTCTTCATTCGAACTAAAACAAAAAACTTTCGACCACTAAGAATCCGAATAACTTTACAACCCAAATAACTTAGCAAACAAAAATTATTAGAACCTCTTCAACATTCCGAACAAAATCTTATTTATTGTACTACAGCCCATAGTCATGATATTTTAGTTTACTAAACGATCTATCTTTGATCTCACCTAATATTTTTTGTATATATACCTATTAAAGAACATTTCGAGAACTGCATAATATGTTTACTTATATCTGATTTCGACTGTAATAAATTGACTGTAATGTTATTACCGATTTAAATCCTCAGTAGCAAAGTCTCGAGAGATTCTCGTAGATTTCTAAGGAATGTCGGTAATTTCTAGTTATCGTATTCTTTTTTTATTCGCTACTCTCAAATAAGAGCTTTGAGTGATTCCATATCTCTCGGGATTTTCAATTTAGAATTGATTGTAGGAAGAATGAGGAAAGAAGATTGATATCTGGGATTTTTTCTGTGGGCCCATTCGAATTGGAGGCCGCACAAGTGAGTGATCGCCTGAGTCTGTCCCAAGCTAATGATACCCGAGGCTTATCGACTCGTCTGTCGCTCGTCATTTTTATGGATTCAGCTGGATTCATGTAAATTTGTTTTGTCAGCGAGCCACCTTGTAACCAACGCTATAATACGTACTGGTAATGTTAATATTGATACATTTTGAGACGGTGTACTGCTTATTAATGATTGGTTATTACCTACTTTTTAACTTAGTAACTAAAAATATATTTTCAGTAAACAGCAGCACGTTCTTTATTCGAAAGATATTTTTCACTGCTATTGATATTTGTTTCATTATAAACACATAGACATAAATTTTGTTCGGATGAATTTAAATCATTTGTGTCTTTTGATTCTTATATATTTCTCACTATTTATTACTACTAATTTATTTTTGTTATTGTTTGTTATTGTGTGTCTTGACTTTGTCTCAGTTGGTAACGTCTAGTGTGGAGTATTCGCAAATTTAATATTTTTATTCAGAAACAAAATAAATTCTGCATTGATTTCATTTAGAATTTAAAATTTCAGTTTTCTTAATTAAATTTGGTCTTTTCGTTTCGTCTAAGTACTAAAAACTTATAATATATGTCGTATATTATATTTCCATGAAGTAGGTATTTTAGCGCAAAACGCTATTAATATTCATCGCAGTACTTGTGTTATCGAATATAGTAAGTTGTCTAATACTTGTCAATGTAATTAAGGCGTTTCACACGCGCCGCACAATACTCACAGTAGGCAGTCTGCTCACGTTATAATTACGAAGATTCGCCCTATTCCCAATGACTATACCTGTCTACAACAATGACGTCTCCATATTCAATGTACGTGCTTCTGATTGAATCTAACGGACTCAAAGGAGAATAATATAGTATTATTTGTCGTCAAACACCTCACTCGTCGCTTTCGATCATACTTGACAAAGGTGAATTACTTGTAACGTAATTTTGGCATTCTCTTTTTAAACAATATCGAACAGGTGAAAAACATTATACATTATTTTATTTAATACATTGTTTATTCTTAATAAATAATTACTGAGTCCCGCGGTTTTAAATTTATTTATAATACCTACACAACACAAACCGTGGTAGTGAATTCAGACTAATATAAAAGTGAACTATGTTACTCAGCTATCTGCCAGTAAAAAATCCGTCAAAATGGATGTAGACGTTTCAGAAATTAACCGAAATCAACAGACAGACAGATAAAAATTTTGAAATTTTTTTTTGATGTAAGAACCCTTTACATTTATATGCATTTACTAAAGCTGTTAATTCATAATTAAAGCACAGACAGTATTATGGCCCTGATATTGTCCCTGATTCCATTGGCACTAATTAAAATTCTTTGGAATAACTTAGTACATTGAATAGGTTTTCATTGAAATATTTTAATTTTGGTAGTTAATTTAAAATGAATAATGGTCATGTTAGTTATTACGGTATTTTTGACAATATTTTAATACTCGGTGCTAGCATTTAATTTAATATGTTTTTACTAGCATTAGCTGTTTATTAAGGTTTAAAATATTTTATAATATATTCGTCTCGCCTGAGGCAGAATCAACATATCTATATATACTAGTAAAAGTAATTATTTCTGGTATACCCCGCACGCTTGTGATTCATTTACATTGCAAATTCACAATAATGAGACCTTGAAGTTTGTTAACATATCGTTATACTATGAACATTGTTAGTGTGCATACATACGCAAATATGTATTTTATATTAATACTACTCGTTAATAATTGTAATAAGGAATAAAACATCTACTTATGCTTTGTCATCATCTTCCTAGACTTTAGTACCTCTAAGATTATTTGGGGTCGGCTACTAGTTCAACCATAACCCACAGAGCGACTGGCATCTCACTTCCTTTAGGTTAAAGGACGAATTGAATTCTTAGGTTAATTCATCATCTCAGCTAAGAGATCTTAACTGGTTCACATAGGCCTCCCCCAATCTTCTTCAACAACAACCTATTCTGATTTTATTATTTATGCCTAATTGAAATGTATAAAGCTCTGGATAAGTTTACTTATTTGATTTGATAAGGTGTACGATACGATGCGTTTGTAACTGGATTGTCTTGATTGCATCAGAGTAATCAGTTTGATTGCATTGTCGTTTATTGTAATCTTGAGCCGACAGATAACTACTAAGTAGCAGTAGCCAGTCTGTTTACTAACTTCTCATTTAAAATTTGATACTCAATTCTTTTGTGGGTGAATTTAATTGTGGGTGAAATAATCATAAGTAATACCAACACCGAATGCTATCCTGAAATTAGCACGTATTATCGAAATATAGTTAGAATTAGAAGTTTTTTAAGTAAGAAATCAAGTTCCAATTAGTATCCTATTGTTCTATCTTCGTTGTATTTTGAAAACCGCTAAAGAGATTAAAAAGACTACAAATGATAGTTTTTGATTTTCGTTTGTCATTAATAAAACACAATGAATGCTATATGAGTTTTTTTTTATATAGCCGTAACACTCAATAAGAAACCTATATAGAGAAAAATGAGGTTCGGACTATACTAAGTGATATATTTACTCGTGATCGGAAAGATGTTAAATAGAAAAGCTCCTTGTAAAATATATAAAAGATGTTCTGCTCCATTGATTTACAAAAACTGTCCATTGAAATGTACTAAAGAAGTCGAAACGGTAAAGTATCTGGACACTAAACCAGATTAACAGTAATTTTACCCAAAAAGCAATCTAATACGACCAACATATTATCGTGGCTAGTGGGCATGAATGCCTAGATAAACGAGAGCCGGTACGGTTTGTTAAGCACATCTATTTTTTAATCGCACTCTCACTTTATCAACGCTGCTTTCTGATTTTGAATGTCTTTTGTTTCTTTTGAATCAATGTGAATTTAAGACAAATTGGGACTCCTCTTGACTTTGACCACATCGGTGGCACAGACTTCTGTGCCACCGAGGCGGTCACAACTTAGTGTTAACACAAACGTGCTCGAGGTTGTGGCGACTCATGGTTCAATTCACGGGTCGGTTAAATGTTTGTATGACCTGCAAATGTTTGTTTCTGAGTTTGGGTGTTTCTGTGTACAGTATGTTTGCATTTATAAAAAGAAAACATGTGTTAATATCAATTGTCAAGTACCCATAGTACAAGCTCTGCTTAGTTTGGGACCAGTTAGCGTTGTGTGTCAGATATCCGAAAGCTACAATATATTTATTTACTTTATCATTTCAAAATGATCCAGTTTCTAAAATACATATTTGTATTCAATTTATTAACAAAAATATGACTAACTAGAATAGACAAATTGTACAAAGTCCATCTTTAACTTAATTTAGATTAAATTATTATTTTAATGATGATTTTTTTTTTGTTTACAGGTAAATCATTTAACACATTCAAGACAATAGAAGCGACAGTAACCACACACATATGAAGTCTTGTTTAACGCTACGACGAGGTAAGGTCCGGTGAAAATCTCTGTTTTACATGTAAACTTTGACGTCGAGCGTTACGAAATTTGGAAAGTTGCCAATATGTAGGAATTCGTACTCGTTCCAGGGTTGTACATGGTTGTAGAGCTCTTCAGTGTAGGATGGAGTTCTGGCAGTTTAATAAAATTTATTAATAACTTCACCGAAAATAAAAATGGGTACCTTTTCTTTACGTTTGCTTATTTTGTTCTTAAATTACGCGAATAACAATATCCGTTTATTCGATTGAAAATATGAAATTAATTTGCGTTGTTACATTTTTTCTATCTCTCGCATCTTTTTCTCGGTACTATATTTTCTTATTTGTTGTATGTTGTTACGAGTAGCAATTTTCTCTGTCGATTAAATTCAAATTATTTGGAACGGTTCTAAAATTAGATAAATGATTCCATTGCTTTTCTTTAGTATTTTTGTAAGAAATATATTTTAATAATTTTTATTTTTTTCATTACTTGCCTCTGACTTACGTCACATTAGCTTAATTAAATTAGAAACTTACATTTCCTTAATAATTGCTACATTTCATAAAAAAAGTTTATTATATTTCTAATTAAGTTAATGCCAGTATAAAATAAATTATCTTAAAAAAAGTAGAAATAACATTTTTTTATTCTTACTTTTTATTCACTTTTATTTGTAATGATAATATTAAATAAATAAAAAAACGTGATAGGGATTATTAAATTAGGTAAGGGGAAATAAAGAACTATATTAAACAATTCTAGTTATTAATTAGTTGTCATAGTTCTTTTTATCTTTCTTTCCTTCTACTATCATCTACTTCTATTAACTTTAGCTTCTATTCTAACTCTGCTAATAGAATTGAATTACTTGATATGTACTAACAAAATGCTTTATAGCTTGTTAGTTGTAGATCAACATTTTATTTTCAGCGTAAAAAATAAAAAAGTTAAGCAACATTTTTGATTTACTTATAATAATGACTTTAATTCCTTGACTAGTGCTCTTTAATTTAAAAATGTAAGACTACCGTGATTAGTGACTTCAACATCCTAATTTGCGAAATCTGATTTAGTTACAAGTTATTATTCAAATTGACGGCATTGTTCTGATTTCTACTAGCAGCTAACAGTACTTGAATTACAGTACATAAGGCTTAATTTAAAGCGATCTGAATCTCTACCAATTTAAATCATCTTACCTTTGTAAGAAGTGAAAGGATTGTGGGAATTTAAGTGCATTTTAACTAGTTATATTATCCTAAACACGATTGTTGAATCAAGCTAAGTGATGCTTGTGATGTACTTTAATTCAAGTTCTTTAGGTTTCATAATTTTATGCTACTAGCGGATGCCCGCGGCTCAGCTCGCGTCCTAGGGGTTTGAAAAATAGAAAGTAGCCGATTCTCAGACTTACTGAATATGCATTAAAAATTTCATAAGAATCGGTCAAGCCGTTTCGGAGGAGTATGGGAACGAAGATTGTGACACGAGAATTTTATATACTAGATAAAAAAAACATAAGGATCGGTCAAGCCGTTTCGGAGGAGTATGGGAACAAGGAATTTCTGAACTAATGAAAATCAAATGAATTTCTCTTAAGTTTCAAAATGTATGGCTTTTTTTTTACATAGTTTTTTTTTATATGAGTATGCCAAAGTGACTTGATCTGACTGAAGATGCATGGTCAGTATTCAAGAAAGTTTGTCACCATCCTCATTGTGAGTGCACACAATGCAGCAGAGTGACCCACGATTATGGCGGCCTTGTGACATGCTTCTGCATTAATGGACCTACGGTCTCGCACTCACCAAAGACATACAACAGCACGAATCATTTTTAGATTAGTCTTCTATCAATATGAGAGGATAACACCGCCCCGGTCAAGTAGACCATTTCGTGCTATCAGCAAGGCTAGATATTTAAACGTTTATCTTAAATTTTTTTTATAAAGTTATGAATAATAGTAATAACTAATATTACATTTGAAATCTACACTAATACAGAATCCTACAGCCGCCGCACGTTAAAAGATTTACGAGGGAATAAGTTTGAGGGTCGTTAATTTTACTGACGCGCCGATTATCTTAACAAGTTGTCGTGTTTGAGATAATCGCTGTCTGAGATTTAATAAAATCGTTTACTGGAAGTCATTAAAACTTTTCTTTATTTTCAAACTTAAGTAACGTTTTTTATTGCTGACTGAACTGACATTCCTAAGAGGCTGTGTTCTTTGGCTTATATTATAAACTTGAAAGTGACAGTGTTTGTTTGTTACGTTTTCATGTCATGATTACTCGATAAAATAAAGTTTCATGTAACCTTTATTTGGGGCAAAAAAATAGAGTTTGAACTCCTGTTAACTCGAAATATATGCTATTTAACGAACTCTAAACAATTGTCAAAATCGATGAAACTAAATCAATATGTTTCACTTATTACACAAATAGAAAAGAGAAAATCATAATACACCAAAAAGTTTATAAAAAGTATCTTATTCAACACACTTCATAAAGTTAAATAGAGAGCAATGTAAAATAAAAAATGTTTACGTAACAATTTTTAAGGGATAGGCAATTACAGCAAACACATTTGGGTACTGCTGACAACTGCTTAAATTTCAGTCACGAAATTTCTCGGCTAAAACAGCTTTGCATCCGACGACGTACATTACTCAAGTATTAAAACATGACCTAGACAATTTAGCATTTAACCTCGAATTATTTTGGAGATGAGATTTATTTTTTCTGAGTATTTGAAATGTGGTCTAAATTATATAAGATTCTAAACTAACAATTGAGTCAATATTTTAAGGAGACATAATATATTAAAACATTAAAAGAATTAGTTAATACAAACGATAAGATAAAATAATATTTATTTCCACAAACATGTGTGTACAGTTCATGGCATATAGAATGTTACAAAGGTATCAAATAAAAGCTCATACATGTTTGCCACTTAAATTAGCGTACAAAATTTTTAAAATGTTATTAGACATTTAATCCTTAACAATTATTGAAGATATAAATTATGCGTACGTTTCAAAAATAGAGCACAATGAGTCAGATCTCAGATGTTAGATGAAAAGATAATAAAAACTATTTAATAATACAGATAGACTCTTGTGAAAAATCTGTGACGCTATAAAACGCTTTGTTGCACAAAAACGATAACAATACATATCAAATACACATCTATATATATAAAATTACTTACCATACTCCTCGAGAGCGGCTTGATCGATGCTTATGAAATGTTGTGTTAATTCAGTAAGTCTGAGAATAGGACGCAAACCATTTTTTATACCCGGTAATAAAGCATGAAATGGACGCGAACGGAGCCCTTCAGCTAGTGTTACTATAAGAAACTCATCTTTTCTATCAAATGTTTTTCATTGTTGTTTGAAAGATTTCAATTTTGACACAAAAATTATCACATTTAGCTATGAAGACAACGATGTACAACATTGCGTGTGCTACAGCAATACTCACTGATATCGCAATAAGCTAATCGTGCTAACAAACGCCTCTGCGTTCATGCATAATGAAATCTATATTTGATTTGACCGAACGATATGACCATAGGTCTCTAAGTAAGGGAAATGTTCATGTGATTGACTCTTCGTGATCCGAACAACCGCAGTACCTTGAAAACCTACCTAATTTATCTCATTTTGAAATCTTACAAGAAAAAGTTAAATACAATATCACGGCTATATAAAAACATTAGATAAAATTTATTTAGGTTCTCTTAGTCTCCTAGACCATTATTACGAAAGTAGTTTTATCGCGTTTCAGGCTTCGAGTAAAACCTGATATCCAAAGACAAACAATGTGAACTGAGACTGTAGCCTGGAGCATATTTCCTGTAGCAAATATTTCCTTGAGACACTGTCCCCTCGAGATAAATACCGCTTGTTAATATCGAACCACCCACCCTCGGGGTTAATTTCTGCACAGAGTCAATGGAGCACGAAGTTACCATCGTGATCCCCAATTTACTGGCAACAACGACACACTGGTTCAAAATAAATTATATGTTATTTAGTGCTATTGTAATATATATACATTAGCGAGTCTATAAATTAGTTTAAATGCATTCCTGCTATAGCTCCAGGCATTTGGCGATCTACCAATGCATTGGTAAACTGCTGAATATGGCGTTATTATGCCATTTGGTAAGGAAACCGTCATTTGGTATTATCGAAATGTGCCATTTGTGATAACTTATTTGTAACTTACGATGAGTTGCTAGTTGCCAGCGGTAATGATAACGGTTATTTTGCATACTAGATAATGTAACTTAGTTTTGTAGCATCACACTTGCATATATTATTTTTCAGAATGTTTAATTTACAAGGCGTAATACTAATCCTATTGCAGTCCACTGATCACATAAACTTCTAAATACACAACTAATATAATGATTCTTTAAAGTACTATTTTATTCGTCTCATGTGAGAAAAGTAATTAATTAATTATTTGTTTTGATATAATGTCATAGTATATGCAGCATGACATAGTTATGTAGGTGTCCAAAATTGAAATTATAGAAGTAGCGTAGCGTAGTCCTTTTTTTTCGGATATCCTACAACGCCATCTAGTCCCAAACTAAGCTTGACTTACAACGCCATCTAGTCCCAAACAGATCTTGTATTTCATAATACAAGCTCTGCTCGATATAAATATATATAAATGATATATATACACAAAAAACTATGTATTTACACAATTTAAACAAATACATAAACATACTTTAATTTTTAAATATATACATATTATACATAGAAAACAAATATTTGTGGATCACAGAAACATTTTCGGGAATCGAAACCGAGACCTCAAGCACAGCAGTCGCATACGTTCTCACTGCGTCACCGAGGCACTAGCTGTATAGAAGAAAAACAGAAGGCTAACGGACTGAACGAGTAATACTTATTATACTGACTTCTCTTGTGAGGAGAGAGCGAGTTACTTAAAATTTACTGAGTTCACAATTTTTTTATGCTGCTTAATGCCCATAATTAAGGTGATATTAAAAGCGAGAATTATATTTTCACCTATTATTAAACGAAATGTCGTAAACAATGAATACAATAGAATGGCCGCTATTACAGTTGTAAGTGCTATAAATTTGCATTTGAGTGTCTTAGTGTTGCCATAATAAAATGCAGTAATGCGCCGGCGCCTATCATTCGAGACATTACACATATTACGTGAGTATTTATATTATGTACATATGTATGACATAACATATTAAGTTTTGTGAATTTGCTTATAAATATTAATAGAAGTCAGAAGTAACAACAGTTGTTCGGGAAAAACTTAAATTTACCAAACTCCTTTCTAAGAAAAGTTGAACAGCTGTGGACTATTTGTGGTCGGTTGATGCCATTACTAATGCTTGATAAATTAATACCCATAATACTAATTTAATTTTAAAATATATTTGATAGGGAGTAACAACATCTCAGGATTTTTTAAATAGAAAAAAAATGTATTGATCAATGACTAAAACATTCATTACTTAAAATAAAAATATTAGACACCATTAGATGTTACCTTAGTATTAAATGATCCAGTTGTATCTTATTTGATTCATTACTCTTCTTTATATATATATATATATATATGATTGGTGATAGAGACAGAACAACAGTTAAATCGATGTTTCGATATTTCGTAATCAGCCTGTTTAAAAATTCTTAAGCTATGAGAAGATATTTCCTATTATGAAAACTGAATGCTTAATTCAAAAAAGGAGAGGCCTATGTCCAGCAGTGGACTGTTAAAGGCTGATGATGATGATGATTAAAAAAAACCCGTTCGTATTAAACATCTTATTATTTATTATATTAAATGAAAATACATTATAAGATATAATTTGATAATTTACGACGCTAACTTGATGATTTTTCATTCAGTTCTTCAAATTTTCAAATTTAAATAAAAAAAATATAAAAAAAACAATATTCTCATATTTATTTTTCTAGATCAATACTTTTCAAGAGTAGAAGCTTAATTTAAAAGAATATAAAATTGGCAACAAATTATTTAAAATAATATAATGTAAAATGATGCATCGTCACCGTCCACTGACTGGACATAGAAAGAAGGTTTAATAATTGATGCATCATCTAATGGAATTTTGCTTGTTTTGATAATTACATAGCAGTAATTAAATTTATTAGAAGACAAACTTTCAGATCTTGGCAAATGTAAAGTATTTTACAGAGACGCAAATAATTAACTTTTTTTATAGTTAAGTTAGTACACTAATTAATGAGAGATAAAAGAAAAGTTACAAAGATTTTCACCAACTCTTGACTTCGGGTCGAATCAACTCACCCTTAATAAACTCTTCATAAAGATCTCAGCAGTTTCTGTTTATAAGTTTAAAAGAGATGAGACTATCTTAAATATATTCCATGAAAAAGGAGGCTTACGGTAATTTAGGACCGATGCAATCGTCAAACTTTAAAAAATGATGCTTCTTAATGACGCAGAAGCACTCAATAGGCCGTCATAGTGTGGGTCACCATACTGCATTGCCCGGGGTTTTGTTATTGAAATGTTAGTAAATCTTATTGGTTTACAGTCCATATAATATTTCAAATCTGAACAATTGTTGTTCCGAACGTGCAAAACGTGTAGCCACCAGAGTGGCAGATTACTATAAAAGAAAACGTGTTCAAAGAGATGGCCATTGGTGCTAGTAGTCAGCTTCAGGGTAATCGTCCGACAATTTGTCCATTATATCATAAAAAAAACATATTTATTTTAACATTTCAAATTCATAATTAGCATAACATGAATGTAATGGAAACTAGTTGACCTACAATCACAAAATTATAATTTATAATTAAGCTGTCCAACTCTGATTTGTAATACTAAAAAGAAAATACAGTAAACTGAATGAAGAAAACAGAAATAATTATGAGACTAACACGTATTTTAAAGCTGAATGTATTATATTAGTTTTACAGATGAACAATGTGTAATACTTAATACGGAAGTTAACGTGATCAATAGATATTACCCTTTGTAATGGTCTGATGTTTCGACCAGGATCTTAGTTGTTAGTTAAAAGTTTAAGGACAGTAAAAATCGGCCAGGTGCTTATAAGGCCCCGCATAGAATAGGGTTCCGTAGTAACCCATAATGGTACGTGGATTTAAAATCATGTCCAACAGATAATTGTTAAGTTATTCATCTATAACTCTTGAACTAACAAAGTAATCTAAGCCCTTATAGTTCTTACTACCATCATGTTTTTTTTTCTGATTTTTTGTGTCAAGCGCTTAGCTTTAAGAGGGGCAGAATGTTTTTCGTGATTGTATTAAAGCACTTTGTCGAAGTGACGAAGACACATGTCCATGCAAAGTGGCATCTTTCTAGCAGTAACCGTTTGAACGGTAAGTCGAGGACGAACGGACGGACGTACGTACGAAACTAAGAGGGTTGCGAGAGTCATAACTCTACGGAACTCCTAAACTGTGTTTTATTTAGAATAATAATCAACTACCAATCTAAAAAATGAATACAACTATACTAGCAATATACCTATTTACCTATCTAAATAGTTCGAAATCTCAAATTTTGGAGGATCAAGGCATATTTGTTTTTCGTTCATGTAAAAACTACTGCTCAGATTTAGATAGAACATTACAGTAACGTGGTTATTTACTTATCAGAATAACATATAAACTACTATTTACAGTGATAACCGACATACATGCAAGTTGAACCGTGGGCCAATATAAGTAAAGTCATAAAACGAGATCGTGAAATCTAAAAAGAGCACAAGTAACCTGTACTCGATAAACCTGACTTGACTGCACAACCTGCCATAGTAATTATCTGCATATTTATTTTTTACTCTGGCAACTAAAGAAGTATTGTAATAAAAAGAGTTAAAATAAGTTATAGACAAGCCGTTGTCGATCCCGCCGATCGGCCTTTCCGTTTATGAAGGTGCATTAAAAGCTTTCGATATTTTACGATCCTCGTATCGTCATCCCATGAGAGGTTAAGGCGACTTGGAGTTTATAGCCTGTTAACAGATCCGGTATCGTTTGAATGACAAGGTTGTTAATAAATTGTGTTGGTTATTATTCACCATTAGAAGATACACATCGTTATAAACCATTATTTAATGTTTAAAACTCTTTAAGAATTATAAATGTGAAGAAATTAATAAAGTAAAATGGTAATTAAGATAAGCGATGAACACGATAGGAACAAATAAATTTATATAATTAACACTTGTTTTGAGTAGAAAGGAAACTTATAAATTTATATGATGGTTATAAATTTTAATGATTTAATAACATGCGCGTGTTATAATTTATTTTATTGATTTTGAAAATCTTATGAGACGAAAAGGTAAATAAATTGATATGTTTAATTAACAAAATGGAAAATACATATGTATATTAAATATCGTAATATCCTACGTAATACTACTACATAATATCGTATATTAATGTATTTTAATGAAAATTGGCTATTGCTAATGTAGAATCATCTCTAATTTGTATAAGCTAAAGAACTTTGTTAAATTCAATACTTATTTTATATGTACACCTACTACATCACTTTTCTGCATGACCTGAGAGTTGACTGAAAGAGAATGCCTCATTATTTAGTCCGTCTCTGGGCAATGAGTTTTAAATAAATAAATATTTTTTTGTTCTAATTATAATAGCTGCTAACTCAGTATGAAAGGAAAACAATAACAATAGCATGCATAATATAAATAAGGATCGTTATCCGTATTTGCAGATTTATTGCAAATACTAGCACATAATTTGCAGTTTATCTAATTGATTTGATACAAACATCATAAGAAGATCTCGTATCTAAATTAATCAATGCAATCAATCACCGGAACTGAAATAAGTGGTGATAATATTATTAATAACACATTGTTCGAGTGTATACGGATCCAAGATTCGAAAGTAATTACACTACGACAGATGGTAGCAACAAGAGGCAATTATGAATGATTCACGGAGTTATTTTCCCACGCTTCGATATTGTAACGATGGTTAAGTAACCAGTAACCACATTCTTGTTCACCGTTCATATTAACATTTTGTGATGGAAGTGAGACAGGTTTTAGGATTCAATAAATCAAATGAACCATTAATTTATGAATATATACTTGGATAGTGACATTGTAAACTCTAAAGACTATAAAGGTAGTAGAGCCACCCTGATTTGGGTCGGCTTGACCGGAGCAGTACTACCTTCACATAGATTAGCAATCATTCTGCATCATTCTGGGATTATCTGACCAGGCCGCCATGGTATGGGTCACCATGCTGCATTGCCTACCTCACAATGAGGATGGTGACTCCTACTCCTGGATTCATCTCATGCTTTCCATCAGCAGAGTAGAGTCACTTTTTTGATTACGGCTCTTGGTATGCTCTGTACTCGTAACTGTTATGTATCATAATTATCTTTATCTTTATATATATATTTCTTCTGTGAGTGTGTATGTCACTGAACTTCTCTCAAACGACTGGACCGATTTTGATGAAATTTTTTGTGTGTGTTCAAGGGGATCTGGGAATGGTTTAGATTCGCAATTGGACCCGGTAGGTGGCGCTGCGATCAAGTTCTGGAATTTTAAAGTTGGGCGGTACGAAGTTCGCTGGGTCAACTAGTATACATATATATTAAAATATATACATTACTCTTTCATAACATTTCGTACATCGGATGAAACTCCTTAATTTAAAAAAAACTGTATAGATGAAGTTTATGTAAACGTGGATTGATGCACTCTGCTCTTACAATGAAATGTGATTGTTAGAACCTCGTAACTTGCTATGCACGATCGAAATTGACTAACCAACTCCGTAACTTTCAGTGTGTCACTAGTACAGGCTGGCACGCTTTGAGCAGTGCCACACACGCAAACATAACCGAATTGCTCTGTAGCTTAATTGAAACATCTGTAGTTACTTTAGTGATGTATTTATAGGGAGCGGCCGTACATAAAATAAAGGTTTATCATTTTAAGTTTATTTCTTAGTTGAATGTGACTTTTGTTAAATCTGGCAGCAAAGAATTGGTTACGTATCTGAAATTTAGTTTGAGTTTTTATAGAAATTATAATGTGACAGTTACTCACCAAAAGATAGAGTACCTAACTAATATATCAGTTCTTACGGAATTGTTTTCTTTACTCATACCTGGGATGGAGTAAGAGGAAAGCAGTTTCAATTATTGTGAATGATAAATTAGTTTTTTTTTAAACACGCAGATACCATACTAATACTGCAATATTTTTTGCATCTAAGTTTTTGTAACACCCTTTATAAAGTAAAGTTTATTGCTCTTGATTGCATATTTAAAGTATTATTTTCCAAACCATACGTATTTTGGGGATTCGTTAAAACAATATTAAGAACTAAAGAATTGTCCAGTGCCTACTTTTAAGGTTGTTGAAAAAAGTATAATTTGAACTATTGTGAAACAAACCTAATTAAAAACAATTACAGGCAGCCTATCAAAGTGATTATCATCCGTACATGCAACTACACAATGCACTTAAAAGCCGATGGTGCGTGATTGCGCGTGCATACCTGTTGCTAATATTATACCTGCCGGTTTGTCGCGACCTCATACAACTCTTGCGCAACCGCCGATGCAACCAATTGTAACATATAGGTACACTTCATTGTTACGTTCATAATTAAGAATAGTTCTTGCTAAGCGATAGTTTTTTTATACAAGGTATACAGATTAGTATTACTTCAGTGTTCCACTTGTCTATAAGGTGAACTCGAAAGACTATACCACGAATGTTGTTCTTTTAGGTTGGTCTTCTTTGAGAGGGTAGTACTATCCCGGTCGAACCGGCCCGTTTGACCTTCGTTAAACCAGCATGGCGTTATTACCTCGAAAATCATAAAATTAAATAATAATTGTCCTACGCATATACGTAGGTTATAGTGAAATACGTACAAGTTGTACATACAATTGTACGTCTTCCACGTACTAAATAGAAATTTAGTTGAGATTTTGCAAAAAAATATGGCTATTTTATTTTAGAAAATACTTATCCTCACTTTTCCACATCCAGGATAGGACATTCAGTATTCAAATCATTGTGATGAACTATTTTTAACCGACTTCAAAAAAAAAGAGGAGGTTCTCAATTCGTCGGAATCTTTTTTTTTTTTTATGTATGTTCAGCAATAATTTCGTCGTTTATGAACCGATTTCAAAAAATATTTTTGCATTGGAATGGGCGTAGCTTACAGGTGGTCCCATCGTCACCATATCGGGATCTGATGATGGGATCCCAAGGAAATCGAGGGAACTCCTCAAATATAATAGGCACAATGTCGAGATTTGGGTACTCGGAATAGTTTCTCAATGAAGTCGGTTCCTTTTGGTTAAAATTATATTTACCCAAGTCTGAGAGAGATCCCAGCCCATTAGGACGTTATGGGTTGTTGTTGAAGTGTTTTGCTTGATTATATATTTGTTTACATGAAACACGTAATATTTATTAAGACAACAACAAAGGCAGCAAATAAATTCCCACTCAACAGCAGGCTAATAACATCGTACATTTACAATGGGTACGAACACCTAAGTTTAAAGGTATACAAGCATATATTATGTATATTATGCCTTAATGGTAGTGCCTTACGCGTTGTTTGGAGTTATTGTCCGAGAATTTTGTAGGTCAAGGGGCTTGGACTTACGACCCGGCGACGATGCGACCTACTACAAAATATATATGTGAGAAGGGCTGTGCTCTATATAGTGATGAGATATTTCTGGTTTCATTTCCTATATCATAATTCATAACTATTTCAACAAAGTCGTAGTCGCCGCATATTTTTTTATAAATACAGCGTGGCTTTTTCACTACTAAATATATTTTTCTTTATTTATAAAAATAAAATAATAATAATGTCTTTTTGGATATCAAATTAATTGTATTACTATATGAATACTTAAGTATATAAGGTACTAACAACAAAAAGTTATTTTTTTTTTAATTCTCGTCTTTCTGTCTGTTTGTTCCAACTAATCTCTGGAACGGATTAACCGATTTTGACGAGACTTTCACTGGCAGATTAGGAGTAAAAACTAAGTGGCCCCTTGAATTTAGGGGACGTTAGTGCAAACGTCCATTACTAAACTAAATTACAAATTTAAAAACAGTCGAATCTTGATATCAACATCATTAAATTTTGTGTTTGAGGAGATATACTTCGTCCATTGAAAACAGGAAAAATGGCAATAATTTACTACAATACGATAAATTAGCTTACATAGTGGACGTAAAATTATCTAACAATGATCCTAACATAGTTCCACAAATACTCAAATAACAACAGGAATTTGTAAATGATAACGTAATCGCTCAGTATTTCATTAGGTATGTGTGAGGGCTTATCGATTCTATTGTGGTATAATATACTGTTGGACTTGTCGAATTTACACAGTCCGTTTGATTAATATTTAGATAGTCAAACTTTGAAATTGCCAGAATTAGTTCAGGGGCATTTAATTTGCTAATTATGTGTTACTGCTAAACCACTCTTATGTTAGATGTTTTGAAAGAATTCGAGGATATTACTTTGAGTGGAACTTACATTGCACGTATTAAGAAAAGCAAAATTTAAAATATAATGTAAACGGTGTACAAATAAATCTTCAAACCAAGAAGCACTTACCGATTACCGCAGTCACAACTACTTATGTCTGTTTTTACCTCTTATAATTAAACCGACTCCCTACCAGGAGCCCCCCAACGTTAGTAGCCCCTACATGAAATGACTAAGGGTGACCCAATCCTCTCTAAGTGACCCCTTAAGTTTAGTAGTGGTACCCCAATCCGTGTGGTGACGGATTAAGAATACAGTGTCACCACCCCTATTCATTCCGCGGGTGTAGTAAAAGGCGACTAAGGGATAAACTACGCAAGACAACATCAATGCAAAGAGAAGGTAAACTCGAAACCAACCCTATACCAACCCGTCTGGCCAGCGTGGTATAGTAGGCCAATACCTCCTTTTCCAGGAGAGGCCTATGTTAAAGGCTATTGATGATGACGATGATGAGGTGAAAACGCGATTTCTCTAATGAAGTCAAAAGTAATATATATAGATGAATGTCAATATAATATATTGACATTCATCTATATATATTACTTTTACTCCAATATTATTGGAGTTAAGTAAAGTAGTAAAGCATAACAGTTTCGACAGTCTATGTATGAATTTTTGAATATTCATCATAGCGCCTAAACTACTGAACGAACCGATTGTAATGACACAAAATTGCTAATAATGTCCCGTATAACATAGGTTATTGAAACAAAAATACAATAGAAACGGAATAAATCAAACTAAAGTTTAAAGATACACACACCAATATATATAAATATTTTAGCTATTAATACATTATTTTATCTATTAATGTACCTATTCATATTTACTGACAATAATAATGGCAGATACATTTTTGGATAAGTAGTGAGGTTTTACTTTGATAATGTGCTTACATAAATCAATGAAATTAAAACTGAAAGAAATAAAAAATTGTCAACAAAAACAAACTGAATATTATCATAACTTTGACTCAAACTATGCGAAGTTGATTGTCGGAGAAGACTCCAGCGGTTTGCCTTGACGCCGAGTTGATGTAGGTTACCCGTTGCGGTCATACAAATTATTTAATTGCATTATTGTTATGTATGACATTGATTTCGTATGCTGTTGCTACTGACTTTACGTAACCTTTAAATTTTAAATTTGATTATTATCTTATAAAATGTATGTGAAAAAAATGAAGACCCGTTCATTAAAACATTATTTTGTAGATTCCTTCCTGGTAATACATTTGAGTATGCTGTAATGTAGTTACAAGGTCAAGGTCAGCAGTCAGTTGTCTTGTGAGTCATCGTGTTTCGAGTTTGATGAAAATAAGAAAGGCCAAGCTAATTCATGTAAATAGTGTACCAAACTTATTACAGTTTTTAGTGAAGCGTGTAGACTTCACTAAACTCCGGACTAACAACCCCGACATATTTGTACCTCGCGGTTGACTTCCACATTTGTACAACATGTACAATAGTTTGTATAAATAAAAATTCAAGTTTTTTTTTTCGGAAGGAACACACCTGCTCATATGGCCGAGTTCACTGACCAGTTAAATTCAGAATAACGATGATTTTATTCCGTTAGACCTTACGTTATTACCGTTTTCTATTAAGTACTTAACTAACACGTACAAGGTAGATGTTATATCCATATGTATATCTTGACTGCACATCTGGCCCAATACGGGGAGTTGAGTAGTTTTTTTTTCGGATATGTCTCACACACTAACTATTTCCAAACTAAGCAGAACTTATATTATGGGTACTAGACAACTGATATAAATACATTAACATACTTTTTTTTGTAAATATATACATATTATACATAGAAAACACCCTAACTCCGAAGCAAATATTTGCGAATCATAAAAACTGTTGGTACAGTAGGCATACGAGGCAGGTTGAACCGAGCACCGAAAAAAAAATGCTTGTTTTCAAAATCATCAAGGACTTGAAAATGAAAAAAATAAGAACATTAGTTAATATTACATCCATTATATTTATAATTTGGTTAATGGCATTTTCAAGGTCCATCCGTTGGTGGTCATACAAAAGATGACAGCTGTATAAACTACGCACAGTGACGTAAACGAAAATGTTAATGTTAACTCATAATTTAATCACTAAAATATTCATTTAATCAATTGTTATAGGCAGTTTTCCTTCTTAAGAACATATAAGAAGAAGATATTTTATTATGTTGTACCCGTTAGTTGTCACGTCAAATTGGTACCTAAGTACTTGATTTAAATTGAGTAAAATAAGTATGACATGAATTATTACAACAATAGTAAACAATTCATGCATAGAGTAACGAAAAAGAAATGTATGGCTAAGTTGTAGATTTTTCTGTGAAAATAATTCCTTCTCTGTACATTTCCACTTATCTCTTTGTCTGATGAAGTAGCATACACACTTTGCCAATATAATTATTCATCCTATTTCTGTTAACAGATATAAATAATATAATTTAACTATTCAAGATGTTTCTTACAAGTATTTCTTCTTATTGTCTCTAATTATTATCACCGTTACCGGCACTGTGCTGCCAAGTTATACTAAAAAAAACGGCTTATATCGTCCTAAGCAAAAAAACTAGTTGGAAATATTAAGTAGAGTTTATGTATTATTACGACAAAGGACTTAATTATATAATAATAAAACTATTAATCGCAATATCAACTAAAATATAAACCTTACTGAATCGAGTTACCAAAAATAGGATTAGCAGGCACGAGGCCGACAGTGGTCATGCGGTAATATCGGCCGGACGGGGTTAGTGCACTTCCGTAACTAAATTGTCCCGCCGACCAGGAAATGTGACGTCAGAATTTCGGGACATTTACTCGGGCGTGGTAGGACTCACTAATGCTGAAAAGGGCACGCAACCTTGTTAAAAATATTTAGGCAAATGCTGTGTAATTGTTCAGCTGAGCAAATATATGTAAATGTATAGGCAATTATGAAATGTGCAGTTAGAAATACAAAATTACAAAATGTTTATATCATGTTATATGTATTTATTGATGGTCCTATTAAGACTTACTATTAAACTATATCATCATCATCAACAGCCTTTAACAGTCCACTACTGGACATAGGCCTCTCCATAGAAAGGAGGTTTTGTTACTATACCTCGCCGGCCAGACGGGTTGGTATAGGGTTGGTTTCAAGTTTTCCTTCTCTTTGCATTGATGGTGTCTTGCGTCCCTTAGTCGCCTTTTACTACACCCGCGGGATGAATAGGAGCGATGACCCTCTGTATTCTTAATCCGTCACCAAACTATTTATACTTAAATAATTACATAAGCTGAATCCCTCTAAAAACCAAAAACCCGCCGTTTTTATTGTAAGTCGCGAGTAACGCGACGGAGCGAAGCGAAGCTAGTCAAAAAAATTGGGCAAAAGTACACCTTATGTCATTAGCTACCTAAGTACTTGATTTAAATTGAGTGAAATAAGTATGACATTAATTATTTCAAAAATAGTAAACGATCAATACATAATAGAGTAACGAAAAAGAAATGTATGGTTAAATTGTAGATTTTTCTGTGAAAATGAATTCCTTCTCTGTACATTTCCACTTATCTCTTTGTTGAAGTAGCATACACACTTTGCCAATATATTAATTCATCCATTCATTAATGCGAGGCGAGCTGGATGCGAGTCGCCGAGGATCGAACTGAGTGTCGTGCAATTGGAGAGGCCTATGTCTAGCAGTGGACTGCGATAGGCTGATGATGATGATAATGTCATTAGCTATCTGTCAGTGGAAGTTCCATCATCATTCGTTCAGTTGTTCCAGAGATTAGCCTGAACAAAGAGATTTCTGAATTTGCTCTGTTTGGTGGAAATACATATACTTTCATAAACATTTGCTAAAAACCCGTTTATTTGATACCATTAACAGACCTGTAATATTTTCTGAATTTTCTTTTTAATTTTCTCCTTTGATGTTATAAATACGATTTCCTTCTCTGCTTGTTTCCGATAGATTTGTCACTAAGAATAGTTTGTAAGGTACAACTTTCTGTAGTAGCGTAGAATATTTTATAGGCACTATGGGATATTGAGTTTAGTTCGTTTTTAAACACCTAATAATATATTTTACTGCTTATAGTAACGCTCATCTTAATTGGAAGTTTGAATTCGTACTCATTTTTTAGACTCATAAATAAAAGAATCGAAAACAAAATTGCACACAAACTTTAACACATTCTATGTAAAAATTGGGCTTATGCTTTGACAAAGGGGAAGACCTGTATATGACTTCTTACTCCCTGTCGTGTTGCTCTATGGCATACATAGTAAAAATAAAACATAAACACTACATGTTATTGTGTTTGTACCGAGAATCTAGTCGGATTGCGAATGGACAGTCGTAAAACGGGTGTCATCTCATCATGGACGTGCGGATCTCGGAATGGCTCCGATATCTTCTTTATTCCGTTTAGCATAATAGTGTTGGTGTTGCTGACTCAATGTGGATCCACATGAAACTGTACCGTGGTCGAAATTGGATTCTATCAGAATTTAGATATAGATTTCCATTCATGTTCGTACGTGAAAATATGTATATGTAATATATTATGATCGAAGAAAACCGTACACTCGCCTTTTACATATCTACGAGTCCGCATTTTGGAGAAGTTTCTTCATTATCTCGTGAAAATACTTTTTCGAGAATATAGTAGATCCAAGATTGTAGATTATATTTTAAGGTTATTTGAATATATGTTACTGTATATAGTATATGTTCCTGTTTGGATTAGTGTTATATCATTAGATTTTTAAATCACACAATTTTTATGAATTAGGCGCTTACTTTTATCATATGTATTTTATTTGCCATAAGCCTCAAATTATCTTACTCTTATGAGTATAAAATTTTCAATTTCGTTTACGATAAATAAATTTGGTATTCATAATTAGTCAATGTACTGACTGTTTTTTTTTATTTCAGGTAATTCTATCTGTTTGAAGAACTAGTCGAATTAGTAAGTATTTAAACCGAGTCTCAAACAACGTCCAATTTCATCGACATCACGTCATTGATTAACCAACGTTGTTTTGTCAAATCAAATCAAATCAAATGTATAAGCTGATCAGGTGTGGCACGAGTTTTTGTAACGACTTTCTACTTCACATGTATTTAGATATTGTCAATTTCGTACACCCACGTGTAATGATCCTTCTATTCGTGTATTTGCATGCACGAGATCAAAAAAGTTTTAAAAGTTGGTCCACGCACGTATCTACTTTAATCATCTTATTTTGTAAAGTATTTTTAAGTATTTCTAGTTCATGCTTGTTATGCATAACAGAGTACTTAATATAATTGCTTGCAGTATTGTAACACTATGATTATATCAAAATTTTTATAACTTTTTTTAATATAATTTTTATGACATCTATGTGGAATAAAGTAGTTTTTTCAGTTGGACTAACTGAAAAAACTACTTTATTCCACCTCACTCATGTTTGTGCTTGCATCGGTTTCGGATACTTAGGCCCATTTTCACTAACTATACTTAAACTGTCTCCTTACTAGGAGCCCACAGACGTGAGTAGCCCCTAAGTTTTCAGAGATATTTAAGCACTTAGGTGTCCCTTCAAGGTTGATGAAAACAAAAGTATTTCCTCTTTCTATGTGGCCTCTTAAATATTAGGGATGTTGGTGTAATACCATCCATTATAATACCTAAATAAACTTTTTTCAAACCATAATCCACCTACGGGCTCATCATCATCATCTTCATTAACAACCCATAATGGTCCACTACTGGGCTCGGTTCTCTTCTCGGGAGAGGGTTAAAGGCCATAAGTCCCCGCGCTGGCCGAGTGCGGGTTGGGGACTGGCAAGACAACGCTACGGCTACGTAATCTTGATGATGTTATCCTATGATAACTACCTGGACTGACTGCTGAACGTTACCTCTGAATCACGGAAACGTTCATAACAAATCATGCCACACACGGTTACCTATCGTAGTCTGACCGTGCCGTCGTTGCTTACCCTCGGTTGTTTCCAATCACCCAAGGCCACTCGGTATTGAGTGCTTCACAGCTATCGATATATCAGCTCAAATTTCCTAGCACATCATCTAGTACTTATAAATGGATAAAAATATATCAATTTCTTTATTCTGCGTTAAAGTATATAGTATAGAAAAGTAATAGTGTGAATTAGATTCCATTGAAAACTTGGGTGCATAGAGTTCCCACCGATAACTTAGTTCACCAAACCACCCTCACCTGCAAGTGATGCACCTGCTGATCGACTGACGAGGCTCTGGCAGACTAAAAATATCGATAAACGGCAGGCTCACCGGCAGGCTTATAACATGGAACCAAAAAACTGACAAAAAGTGCGTGTTTAAAATGGCTCTGCCTTTTTTTTGTTGACGAGGTGGGAAATTTCTTCGTATCTTCGGCTCCTCGGGAATTCAGAAGCCAGGAGTATGTGGTGTTTCCACTAAAACCCACCCAAACCACCTGAAGCATGCGTGATATTATTTATGTATGAAAAATTCAAAGATATCATATTTGACGGAACACTTTCCAAGCGAAATTTGTGTCAATGCACACGAGCCTTTTGCGACATCACATTTGTTTGTTCTTTCATTGTATTTGCGCTTTCCACCAACATTTACTTATTGACTTTCTGTACTACCTACGTATTTGTATACTTTCAATACTAAAGAATAGACACAAGTAATGTAGTGCTACTTCCTGGTTTTGTTTTTAGTTTTACTTGCGATGAAACTTCAAATTATGTCACAATCATTTTTGTCAATAAGTAAATAAATATTTCCGGCATCTTACACAACGTCATAATCTAGATCCTAACAGCATAGCTTGTATTATGGGTACTAGACAACTGATATAAAACATAAACATACATTTTTTTTAAACACACATATAAAACATCGGCATCGGCATCGGCAAACGTCCCAAAGGCAGACCTCACACGAGATGGGAAGATGAGCTGAAAAAAATAGCTGGTACCTGCTGGTCGCAAATAGCTCAAGACAGAGACGCATGGTGTTCTTTAGAGGAGGCCTTCACCTTCACTTGAGGAGGGGTTCATGCAAACAACTTTTATATTATTATCTAGACTTAAACTTTTTTATTTTTATTTTTAACGAAAAGGAGAGTGAAATACGTGTAAATCGCATCACTTTCTGTCTTTTCTCTTTTTATTCTTTAAACTATGTATCTTACTTTTTATTTTTTTGCATGAAATAAAAGGCTTATTATTATTATTATTATAAAACATCCAGACTCCAAAACAAATAGTTGCGGATTACACAAATATTTGGTCCGAGTTGGGAATCGAACCCAAGACCTAGCACAGCAGTCGTCGCATACGGTACCAATGCGCCAGTATATTCACCAACTATACTTAAATCATCTCTTTACTAGATACCCACTAACGTAGGTAACCCCTAAGTTTTAAGATACATCTTAGCACTTGGGTGTGCCCTAAAGATTGGTGAAATCAAAACATATCACTAAGGGTTCCTAACTCTCTCTAAATCGGCTTGACTTTAGGGAACTTTGATGAAAACAGCCATTAATATCAATTCGTATCATCTATCTCAGTCCTTCAAAAAAACAATCTTTAAAGCTTTTGCCTGATTGTCTGTTTGTTTATGGAATTTCACTGGCAGATAGTCCATGATAATGATTATAAGGAGAAACTAAGGCTCCTTCTTTTAGATTAGCCTTCATCCCGAGTTGCCGCAGGTACACAACAACTGAAATACCTATATAAACACAGTACGGTACGGCTACGTCATATTTATTACGCTATTCAAATAATTGCTCTATCTCGACTTGCGTCTAAGAATTCAACTCCAAATTTAGGCAATTAAAATTTGAGATATTAATGCTCAAAGTTAAATCGACCTACAATTTCAGAGGAAGTTTACACCTGAAGTATATTGAGAACACTAATTATGTTGAAGTGAGTGTACTTACGCTAGAATCAAGTTACGTTCGAGATGTAAATACAACAATTAAAATAAAGTTCAGAAACAACTAAATCAAGGATTCTTATTTATAGATATAACTAGATTTTGCCCCCAGCCCATTCCACGTGTATGTCGGTTATCGCTGTAAAAAGTAGCCTGTCCTTCCTCATGAACCAAAATATCTCCATGTGAAATTTTATTGAAATCGGTGCAATATTTCACCCTAAAAGAATAGAATACAGACTGGCAGACATTATTGGTATGGATACAAGGTGAATACGGATTTAATATTTAATGTTATTTATTATGGTAGATTTTTAAATATCTTTAACCCATGTACTTTGAACACGCGTCTATTCATTTTTCGTTCTCAGCTAAAATGTTTCGACGGAAAATTTTAGCTTATACATTTTAGCTCCGAGTAAAGTCAAATTAAAGAAATCCTACGATACGCAATATGGCGGTTACTAGTAAATTTCAGTGTAGAAATTCTTTGCCTTATTTTACTTTGGCCACAACTAAGTGCAAATGTACCTCGGTACTGGAACATTGTGCCAAGAAACAGTGTTTATGAGAGCATTTCTGTTCGCCTTTTTATTTGAACAGATGTATTTTCTAATCTTTGTTAATTTTAAGTGTAAAAGCTTTATTTTTGTAATTATTAGTACCTATTTAAATTAAATTTTAATTAAGGTCATGGTAATAGAGCCACACTTATTTCGACATGAATGGGCCTGGCCCAGATCAATACTGCCCTCATAAGAAGACCATCCTAAAATGACAGTATTTGGCTGCAGTCATATGTCGTTGACGAGTGTGACACCGGATACCTAATGATGCAAAAGCTAGGATCACTAGGTGCCATAGTGCGGTAGTCCGGGTCACCATGCTGTGAATTCTACTCATGTTGTCCATCAGGCAGAGTAGAACCACTTTGGTAGGCTTAAATGTACATAAAAAACAAATTAACATCCATATATTCTGAACTAGATTATTGTTAACTAAGTTAGATTTTAGATGGAGTATAATACAAACGACTTTCATATAAAATAGAGTTGGCAATAAAAAAAGTTAGAAATAGAAATCGAACGAAAAAAGATTACGAGAATAAGAAAATGTAAACCTTTTTCAGTAGAAACCACACTCCAATCGGTTTATCGACAGATCAAACGGATAGGTCCAGTTGTGTACGTATCTTAAAACATTTATGTGTGAACTAACTGAGCGCCACGTTGGTACTCGCGCTCGTGGTTATACCTTTACAACAGCCGCAGGTAACACCGCAGAGTAAAACTAGTCTAATAAAAGTAGCCATTATTACGTCCTTGTATCATCAGCTATCTGCGAATATAACTGACTGAGACTGTTTATTTTTACTTATTCGTACAGATTGTATAGGGCAACACCCCGATCGACGAATTTGTTTGTCAAATTTACGTGTTTGTCAAATTATTTGATAGTGTGCTGCTATGTTTGACGCGTTTGTCAAATAAGTTTGATCGTTTACAGGGCTCTTTTGATGTAAACGTGAAGTTTGACCAACAAATTTGTCAAACAAATTTGATCGTTTACCGGGCCCATATGGAAAAAATACTTCTAAACTTCACATTATAGAGAACCACCTTATATCCAAACCGAGTCCCTCAATAACATTCGTTTCTAATTGATTTTCGAAGCTCTTAAAACTTTAAAATTAAATATCTCATCATTTGAGAAGACAAAATCTTGTTAAACGATATAAAAGACTGCATTTGCCTTAGGTTTTAAAATCTAAAACGAAGAGGTTCATGCAGCATCTAATTTTAGTTAAACCTTTTATCGTAAATAGTTTGAATTGTTGGCTCTGGTCCTCTGCCGAATTAAAGGGATCAAAGTGAGGCCTTTTATAGCACAAAGAAAACACGAGATACGTCTGAGTAACAGTTTCATTATGGATGAACTTCGACTATGTGCGATGAATTTTGCGTACCCAACTACAAAGGCAGGAATATAACGTACCGTATGCTCTTATAAAAGTTTATCTGGATTAACAAATGAAAAAAGTTGAAGTATCTGTATCTGTATGTAATATCAAATTATCAATGATTTTACTAAGTGCATATGAAAGTAAATCGCTCGCGATTTACAACCATAACCGCGGGACTTAGCTACTATTAAATGTATCTGCGTTAGGTTGTAGGTAGCATTAGCTAGATCGGCTTTAATATCATTGATTAATTAACCATATGTATAAACGAATAAAATCATGTTCAGAACTTTATTTTATAGATCCATACAAAATTTTCATTCTAAACTCAACGTCTGTTGCGATTATATGAATTTTACTAGGTACTTGATCGTTTCTTATTTCTTCATCAGCATTCGGATTGTTTGAAAGGAAATTGTACCTTAGGGTTTTGGCATAAGGTATATTTGTTTTATGATACATAAAAATCGTATCACAATTTCATTTAGTGCAACAGTCGTAATCATAAAATAGGCTTACGTAGTTGAAACTCATTGAAAACGTTTGATACTATTATTTCTCGATATTGCTAAATACTTATTGGAAACTCGAATAACTGCAATTCTTATTTGTTAAAGTAGCTCTGCCCCGTGACTTTCCCCATGGTTGTTTTGACACCTTTTTAACAATCGGCCGTGGTACTGGCGCGAAGCTAGTACAATAAAAGTACTCCTTATATCAGCAGCTATCTTCCAGGAAAAGTTTCGTCATTATCGATCCGGCCGTTCCAGAGATTAGCCGGTAAAAACAGACTGACTGACTGACAAAGAAGTTAAAAACTGTTTTTTGATGTATTAATAGGTAGTTAGAAAAAATGATTTAAAATTACAGTTCAATTTAATATTACATGTGTGAGAATTTTTATATTAAAGAAAACCATCATAAAATTTAAAAAAAATTGAAAACACTACAAGAAAATTAGCAATATAAAACTGAATATTTCTAACTTTCTTATAATACTTTAATTCGCGAAGCAACTGAATAATGATTTATGAAAGTTTTACTCGTTATCGACTTATACTAGGTATATAATAACTCATTTATGAAGTTGTCGCTATATTTGCAATATTAAGGTAAATATTTTATCTTCTTTCTATTAAACTTTTATAGAACTTTATACATATTCGCGAACATAAAAAGATATTAGCTATAAACTTTACAAGAAGTTTTCAAAGAGAGTCGTATCACGGAAAATAGGTAAGCACAAAAGTTATTCGCCGAACATTTTCAAAAGGATATAATTTGCGTTCACTTGACTTAAATGAAGTTTTGTGAAGATTACCTCGGCGGGCTCAGTAATTCTGATGAAACGACTCAAATTATGGCTACGTTGCTTCAAGCGCTTGCCTTTCCTCTCTCGGTTACTGTTCCTGGCAGCGTACAATATCTACTTTATCCTTATCACATCTTTGAATCTTATTGCTAAGAAGGTAACAATTAAATTGCTTTGCATCCACAGCAATTGTATCAATCTTTGTGTCTTAAGTTTCATTTAATATTTCTAAGAACAAAAACCGAGATGATCTTTTTAATTAGTTCTTCTTGAATTAACCGTAATAAAATGTTGTGTAAGTATTTCACTTTACTTGCATTTTAATTAGCTTAAATCATTTTATTCTATAATTACTTCTACTAGTTAAAAAAATAAAACAACTTTTTGATTTACGAGTACAGTCCATACAGTCACGTTTGGATTTTCTCCTATAAAAAATACGAAATTTATGCTCAAGTCCCAGAGTAAGAACTTAAAATGCTTTCTTTTCTAAGAAAACATTGTCTTGTTCGGAGTACAATCACAATACATATAAGAATAGTTAGACTAATATTGAAACAAATTTTGTGAATTTCTACCGTAAAATCTAGCTGCGCATTGAAGGCAGAAGGTGCTGACTCTTAGTAGATATTCAGACCGCGCTCGCAAAACTTTGATACATGGCTCGGCTATAAAATGCAGCGCACCCAACCCGCATGTTTTGTACACTTGTGACCATTACACACGGGCACAGTTAAATGAAGCGATTAAATACAGACTCACCTTTGCATACAGTGTGTTTATTAACACACGATATTTTATCCAGATTCAAAACCAAAATATATTGTTGTGAGAGATTTTTTTTATTTTTCTTTATATTGAAAACTGCCAAAATGATTCTACTGTGCTTGATCGAAAGCATGAGTAGAATCCAAGAGTAATGGTTACCATCCTTAATGAATCCATCTATAATGAAGACAAGGCAAAATGATGACCGACACTGTAGCGTCCTAGTGAGATTCATCATTAGCCCTCCGTTATCGCACTCGCAAATGAAATATAATAGTACGAAGGCTATCATTTTACATTGGTGTTCTATGCGAATCTAATACCTCCCCGGTCGAGGCAACCCGTTCGTGCTGAAATCAGAATTGAAATTTTTGGAACCTTATTCATGAGTACTTTGATTACAACAAATTTCTTTCTCAAATACCATTATTTTGATTTATATTACATGTTATCTTTCAACACAGGTGCACGTTTCGGTGCAAAGTAACATAAGTTTAGCTCTAATGACAAAATTTAAATTACCTACGTGATTTACGAGCGACACGGACGTTCGGAACAACGTTACTGCGAACAATATAGGACGAGCTTAAGCAATAGCAACGAATATAATGTGGAGTCGGTAGGTGTAGTTTATTGTATGAAAGTGTATGTGGAGACACCGTGTGGTACATATCGTTGTTGGTTAGAGTTGGGTATTTCATTTCGGGATATTCTTTGGTGTGCATTCAACATTCATATTTCTTATTTTTAAGTTACCGGCTATCAATAAGTTACTATATTTAGTAATCATTGAAATTGAGTACAACATTATTTGACAACACCTCTAAATCTGTCACGGTTAACAATGATCTAGGAACATTTGACATTTAAAAAATATAGCATTTCTAATTATGTACTCGTAATTCTAATAAATGGTATTTTTTTCTTCTATAAGTAATTTTAACATCGCTTTGCAAAACTTTTTATGACTTCGATAATATCGAAATATTATAAAATCCATTCAAAGATCAAGAAAAAAGTCAATCCATCAAGAAAAAAGTATGGTATGGTTATCAGCAGTGCGATCACCTTGAAACCCATGACATGCGCCTTTCACTAACAATAATCTCAACTTCGATTCATATGTCGCCACTTTGCAAGCAAGTGTAAATTGCTGTTTACGAGAAAATAAAAGTCTAGAACCGATTGGTACTTTTGAACGTTACAACACAAAATGGAAACTGTATGTTGTATGTTTTGAAAGTTCAAATACTATTCAAAATATATATTATTATATACAATATATTATATAACCCGCACTCGACCAGAGATTCACTCTTAAGATTGGCTAGGAGAGGGCCTGAGTGGAGTGCACATCATGGGTTGTTGATATATATTATTATAGCATACTGGTCAAAGATGCAGAAGCATCTTACTAGGCCGAGGCCGTCAGACTGTTAGTCACCATACTGCATTTGTAATGAGTTGAATGCTCTTGGATTCTGTTCAGACTTTCATCAGCATGCTTCAAACCGAGTACCGTCAATCATAAGAATTCTGTCATAATTTTTTTGAGATGCAATCATGATTTCACCACTAAAGCACCGAAGACCTAAAATTTGAAATTGTGAATGAGTTATCAGTTTACTTTTCATTTGTATTATATAACGATACCTTAAATTCACTTTTATATTGAACCTTATCATTATAATTTGGTTGTACACAATGTACACATTTTAAAATTAGACAAACATTTGTGATATGAATGGCAAGTAGAATGAACAATTCTTTCCATTTTAGTATACCTTTAAGCTGCCATGAAAATTTTTTTGAAGTTATTAGGTGTATGAAACAGACGCAAGAATTATTATTATAGTAACCGAAAAGATTAATTATTATAAAACCATGGAAGTATTATTTATTTCCTAGGATGCATTGATTCAGTTTCTTGTTATCGTTCATGAAGCTAACACAATCAATCATTGTCCAACTTCCTATAGAAAATTAAGTTGACCTTTCCTAATCCACATCACCCTTCGATTAGAGGTCGATTCGGCTTTTGAATATTATGTCCTCCAATGATTTATCCATTGTGGATCTTGTGACAGCTTCGTATCTCGATCATTCTATGCAAATGAAATGCCAACTTAGATAAAGGTTCGGATCGATGAGACGGTCGGTTTGAATGAAATTGTGAGTCTCTCAAATCCATCCGAAACGTCAAGTGGTGCACCGCCAGTCAAGTTCAGGGATTTCCACTTTAGGTGTAAATGGGGAACTGTTTTTGACAGAAAGGATTCACGTATTTATCGGAAAAAGTATAATGATACGCTGATGATGGTGTATGAACAAAGAACTCGAAATAATGTTTTCCTTTAATATAAATGGAACATGAATCACAATGCCAAATTCTTTTATTGTGTATTTTAATATTGCTTAAAATGACAACAAAAATTGTGATACTTTGTAGGGGCCTATCCTTAAGAGAAATTTTTCGCATTCAATGTGAATATAATATATTATTAGTATTTTGAGCTCAATTTTACAAAGAAAATCTTGTTAAACAAACCTCGTATTGATGATGCGTATATTTTGTGGTTTTATATACAAGTATACAAGCGCAGTCATATCATGACGTATTAACTCTATTAACTGTTATATTATTATATCCGCTGATTATAATTTAATTTGCAATATTCCATTTTCATAATAAATATAAAATTAACCGACTTAAAATCTCTCAATTTTAATATTAATATATTTAATAGGATGTACAGGCATAATAATCATTTATTCAAATTTACATACATATAGATTTGCGAATTACTTTTAATTTTTGAAGTTTCAAAAAGAGACAATAAACTCTACAAAAATGACTACAAATCAACAGTGATTGCTGGTATCTCATAAATATGCATTAATTTGTTACTTAAACGTACAGTATTTTTTGGAGTCAGGTCAAGTATGATTTCAAAAATAAATTTGTTTTAAAGCTAAGTCACCACTTCATGAAAATTCAGTTCGAAGTCCTAGTTGTCAAAAGGCTAAATAATATATTTTAAACAAATTTGCGTCTGTATACGAAGTACCTCTCAAAACTTACCTTTCCGATGGGTTGGTTTGTTACAGTTTATATTGCATATTCAGTCCAACTATGAAATGTGAACATGTTGTCAGCATTTCGTTGTACGACAGTAGTACGACTACATCTAGGGTTGTTACATAAAAGTTATCTTTTAATTTAAAAGATTAAATTATTTATTTATTTATTTAAAGGTTTCCCACAGCTCCTGTTAAAAAAAAATACATAATAATAAGTGACAAATTTTACAAGGCCTTGTAAAATTTGTCAAATTTGTTCTTCTTGCCAAAAATAAACAAGAAATCTTAAGCTGTGAACATCAAAGTACTTCTGGAAACCTCTTATATATTTTATTGGCAACCCTATAAGTTATGGCACGATGGTAGACGATACTCATAAAAACGGGTGCCCCAAGTCAGGTTGAATCATTTGCATGTCTATTGAGATGAAAGTGGTAAGTATTTATTACATGAGCACGTTGTGGTCGTCATGGGGTCGATGGGCACTTGTTGCGAAAACTTTCATTATGTTACATTCAATATATCTTGTGATTCACTTTCATAGTTTGTGGAATACTAGAGACATATAAATTTTGTTTTATTATATTCAAAGAGTCGTTGTATTTTTCCAACTGTGACACTTGAATAACTAACTAATAAAATAACTTCTTTAAGATTCTACAAATATTTTTAAATTTAAGTTCATGGCGTAACATTTCTAATTTGAGTCCACATTAGTTATGTGGTATTTCACTGTTTTTCTAATGAATACAGAAAGACGTGAAATATCTTTATTCACACTTACTTCTGTTTGAGGTAGAACTATTTATATTAAAAGCTCGATATTAAAAATAGTTTACAATTTTGGATGCAGATGTCAAGCTAGTAATATTAATATTCAGTTGAGCAATCATCATTGTAGTAGTACAATAAATGGTTTTAATATTATTCTGGAAAAAATAAAAAGTGGATAGAAGCGGTTTTGAATCTATACCCCTCAAATATCTCACTAAACCACCCGCCGGTGTGGGTCGCCATGCCGCGTTGTATGAACTCATAGTGAGGATGACGCCCCATACTCCTGGATTCTACTCATGCTTTCCATCAGGTAGAGTAGTCACTTTGGTAGGTTTAATATATAAAATAACTGCCATTTCAACATATAAAAGAAAAGATATACTTGAAAATATTTTTAACCCATTTTTTTTTGTAGTGAGTTAATTGCGGCATATAGTATTTATTCATTTAATATTGGTTATATTTTTGGCTCACCTAGCGCTATTGTCTAATCCACTGTGGATCTATTACAATCTGACCTTTTGTTACTTTGCCTCATTGATGGTGAAACTTGTTTTTGGGATAAAGACTACACATTACTAAAAAAATTCTTCACGCTGTATCAAGTATTGATTTAGTATACTTTCAATTTCATAAGGTATAAAAATATAATATACAGACATTTTTGCACATATTACTTTTACTCCGAGCTGTTATTAGGATTTTCTTGATAGAAAAACCGAACAAAACTTTTGACCCGACTCGGAAGTTGAACCCAAGACTTCTTAATCAGCATTCGCATACGCCCATCACTCGACCAATGAGAAAATTAAATACAAATATATCTTACTATTGAAACTAATCTAGAATTTAAACGAGCTATTAAAAATAATATCGATTTGTATTGAGAAAAAAATGGTCTCAATTTTAATCTCTTGTCTTGTAACTTGTAAATTCACTAAATTTGTAACTCGACATTGCATGCGGTCAATGAAGCTTCTTGCAACATAATAGTTTAACATCATAACATATTGTTTATTTTATTTACGGATAATACAAACTTTTGTCGTTGTTTTGTTTTCAAACTACATAGCATATTTATTTTCTAACCTACGCTTCACTTTCTTGATGACTTTACGTTCGTTTTTGATCGATTTCATCAAAAGGAGGGTCATTTTTTTCGAGCATATTATTATGGTGTTAGAAACGTGGACAAACAATACGGTGTTACCTAGGAACAAAGAAAGATCTACCAAAATTACGTTTTTTACCGCATGTGGCACTTTAAAGTATTTAGGAAACTTGTAAACAATTGTTAATAAGTGAGTTTTATATGTTTATTGTGATACTTGTTTTTCTCAACCAATCAGTCAGGCAGCTTATTACTTTTTACCGAACTACGAATTTAAAATCAAAACAAGTTGCATAAAGAGAAGTTTTAGAATTAAGACTCGAATTCAGTGACAGTTTCGAAACGTAAGTATCTTTCGTAGTCGAAATTCACACCAAAGATTTTCTCACACCATTAACTTTGAAAAGAGCGATCGGACGGAAGAGATTAACATCCACCGCAGTCTTTATATGAGGCTTCTTGAAAACGTAGTAGAGGGAACTTGCAATGGAATTTGTGCTTCTTTTGTTTTCGTGAAAGATTGCAGCAAATTATTACTCTGCTCTGTTTGTTTGGTTTCCAAATTATAGCGATTATTTTATTAAAACAGTCTCTATAAAAGTTGATTGTGTGTCATTACGTATGAATAAGTATGATTATGTGGTATGCCGTAGTATAGAAGTACAGCGTCCAAATGCTCTCTTGGTGACTCATATGACAATTATTTGATAAAAAATTTGGTTTACGTCTCAAAATTTGGATTTTTTTTAGAGGTATATTACATTTTTATCACATCTCGTTAGATTAGTTAGGATTGTAGAAAAATTTATACCAGATAAAGAATAGAAGCCGGGTATTCATGTCATGTCTAAGATCCATACTGTTTAAATTTTAACCATTTTATTGTAATATTACATTATTATTTATTTCACATATTATTGTGCATGTATTTGTGCTTAATCAAGTTTGAGCTTACACGAGATCTTTTACATGAAAAATATTTTCCGTCATTGTATTTAATATTTCTATAATATAAGAAGTGATATTTTCTTACTGATGTACTGGTGCTCAATTTCATCTGAAATGAATTCAGGAAAAATATACATTCAATGGATTTACAGCAAAGCCCTACGCCGCCGCGTCGTTAAGTACCCGAGAGGTGACTGCGTGGAAAAGATTAACTCCTGCGGCCGTATAGAACGCGAACCTTAAGAATTTATAGCTGGAAATAAAAGACTATTATAGTACTTTTACTTTTGTACCGAAGGAATTTATTTGACAAAACAAAACATTAAGTATTGCAATCGCTTCATTTATAATTCCGGTTTATTTCATTTAAATCTATTTCATCACGTTTTAAAATTAAATAACGAAATAAAAAGTATAATAATATGTTAAATTTTTAATTAATTAAATCTTAAAGAGAAAGGTCAAGTTTGTGGATCACAGTCAGCGGCTAATATGGCCAGCCCACTGCCACTTCAGCTTGCTAATCCCTTGCATTACTACAAAAATACTCAAAATATATTTCTTAATTTTCTCTCGAAACGCTGTATAACGTTAAGAGATTTACGCAAATACCGATATCTTCTACTGCTTTTAAAAGCGTATCGATTTGGCCATTTTAATATATGGCGAAACGTACGAAAGGATTTGCAAAATCAAAGAAAACGTTATCAAAGGACGAACGATAGGAAACTACTCGGTTACGAAATGGCATGTTTTTGTTAAGGCAAGAATTAACTGTTAGTGTCTACATTACTTTCAGTTTATTAAATAGCAAATTTTTGATTTTGGAGTTCCCGTAACCATTAGAAACATAGAAATTGATTTTGGAAGTTTTAGAAAAAATTTAAACTCGTGTATTTATATTGATAACTTTCGTTTAATACAACTCAGCAATTATACATTGCCACATATGTCACGCCCCTATTCTTAAAAACAAATTATTTGGAATTTGTCAATTTAAAAGGTCCTCCTACAAGCCGGAATTATAAAATTATTTCGAAATTTTTCACATTCTGTGAAGAAAAAACACACCCAAAAATCGCAGTTTTCTCAGTAATTTTTTCGATTTCCAAAAAATGGGCCATACGAATTTCAAAATTCGAATTCCGGATATAGGATATATCCTGATAAATTTAGCAAATTTTGGAATTATTATCTTTAATCGTTATCTTTAAAGGTATTCAAATTAACATATAACAGAAAAAGGATGTGACGACCGTTTCCAATTTTCAATAGTAAAAGTTGAATTCAAAGCTGATAAACTAAAAGTTAGTTGCCCAGCCAGTCATTAGAATCTATTGGATCTGATGATCCAATAGATTCTAATGACTGGTTTTAATTTTATTGATATAAAATTAAGACGTTTTAAAGTAGTTCTGAACTATCGATTATTTCAAAATGAAATTAATTTAATAAATAAGAACTTAACTAGACTAAGACGCGATTATAGTTGATTATGTAAGATTAATTAAATACATATTATATGTATTACGTTAAGGGTAGATATTACGATGATACGGCCATGCCACTCTTTTGCTTGACTTGGCATTGCCGTGCCCCCAGATGAAAATGTTACGAATTGACTGATCAAATTAGAAATGATTATGAGATATTAGACGATAAACTGTAGGCGAAAGTTGGCTCTCATGGGCATTTATTTGATCTAATAAGTTAAGAAGTTCCGTATTACTTCGAAATTGTGCCGAATATTCTCTAACAACTGTTTTTTCGATTCGTATTATACTTATGAAACAATAAAGTTGTTTGAGTGTCTTTGGGTACACTTTACGTAATTTGCTATTATTATTTCTGACGATTTCTCCAGAGAATATTTACTTACTATTATATAACAGTTAAAATATCTGAAATAATTTTTGATTCAAGAAATGTTAACCACTCTAAAATAAAGTTAGTTTATTAATGGGAAACGAATTTTATACATAAAGTCTTTCGCCATTACTTTAAAATAACTGAATGTACTCGCGCTCCACAAGTACGAGTTAAAGATACGGTACGGACGGCGTATAGGATTACTTGTCCACTTTCATTACTGACTGTTATAGGCCGAACTGAAAGCTATTTGTAGACCACGGGTAATAGTCCTTCGGAATCGACAAAGTTTGTCCGCCTTGCGAGAATGAAGATGTGTATATCCTACAGCGAATCATGTATTAGGGTTTGTGGTATCGTACATTTAAGATATTTAGACTTTTGTATATTATCAAAGCTTTCAGATTAAAATACAGATCTTAAGTCAATGAAATTATAAAATAATACAACAAATATTTTCCTTTCTGAAAGAAAGCTGAAGAACAGATTTTAAGCCTTTACTTTAATCTTCTAACTGAACCTACATATAGATAATAAAAACTATACATTTATAACGATGTGAGTGATTTTGATAAGAAATCAGTATGTTTTTTTATGATGTTATCAAACTATCGGATTAACTCTCTTTGATGGTAACTGCTGTTCGATACGTCTTCAAAACGTAAGGAACCGCTTAGAGAGAGAAAGAGAGAGTTCGGTAATCCTTAGTGATATTTTCGTTTTCACCAACCTTTGGGGAGAAACCTAAATTCTAAGATATCTTTAAAAAAATTAGGTGTTTCTTGACGATAGGGGGTTCCTACTGAAGAGACGGTTTAAGTGTTGTTGTGAAAATGACCGTTAGTGTCACCATGCCGTATTTTATGCATTCACAATGAGGATGTTGGATTCCTGGATTCTACTCATGCTTACCATCAGGCAGAATAGAGTCACTTTGGTAGGCTTAAATATATAGAAAATATCAAGAAAAAAAGGTATGTAATCAAAATTTTCAGTAGTAGACATAGTACTACAAAATGCCAACTCGCGACCAAATTACTGTTAATGTCAAATGTTTTAGTGTCACTAAACAGTTAACTTTACTTTGAATTGAGATATATACTATAGTGATAAGACACTTTTACGTACTTATAAAAATAAATAAATAAATAAAAAAAATTTATTCAAATAATAGTACTGCTTCTACTTACATACAATACTTCTGCCAAACTGTTATCTCAGTTTGTTGGCAGATGTAGCTCCCTTTAATCAATATAAAAGCAATGTACAAAATATATATTCTATTCCGCGACACAATGTTTACTACTACACTATACTACATATATACAATCTTAACAATATCGTTCCTGTTACATTGAATAAAATATAAAGTTCTACATATATTTTTATTTACATACATACTCACATACATATACATATGCATATCCATACTGTACCTGCTGTTAGGCTTAGCACAACAATTGTGGTTGACCCCACAGCATGAAGAATTCCTATCTGGATACATCTGACATGAGATCTGCATAATACTTATCGAGAAGGTACTTACTAAGTTTATTTCTGAAAGATCTTTTTGTAGTACACGTATTTTCAATTTCTATCGGTAAACTATTAAATATAACTGGCACTAAATATTTTCTACATCTTTGTCCATAATAATTGTTAAAAGTGGGTACAATAAATCTTTTCAAGTATCTGTCTCTTTGAGGTCTACAATATGTTGAGTTGATTTTGAACTCATTGCTACATAGATGTTCTGATGCCAATATCAACACCGACCTCTCATGAACTGGAAGCATGTTACATTCGACGAACAAGTCTTCATAATTATTTAGTTTACACCGTTCTTTTACCTTTTTATGAACCAGTAGTTTCATGAATCTTATTTGTAACTGTTTTATTTTGTCTAGATATGTTTTGAATGTGTTACCGTAGCATGCCAGCCCATAAGAGATAAGCGAATCCACTAGTGCATAATACACTGTGTACAAAGTAGCCCTATCCAACAATAAACTAAGGTGACGAAAATTTACCAACACTGATCTCAACTTATCACACAGATATGTAATATGTATTTTCCAAGAAAAATTATTGTCGATTGTCATCCCCAAATACCTATATTCGTTCACTACTGTTATATTCACACACCCGCACTGTCCAACTTTATTACTGTGTAAACACTCATAGCTATGTCCAACTATTACCGGCGATCGTTCTACATTTTTAAGATGTGGGGATCGGATATGCATACATTTTGTTTTATTTATGTTCACTATAATGCCATTGTCGTGAGACCATTTAATTATATTGGTAAAATCTTGCTGAATGTGTGTTTCGATTATATTTATGTCTTTATCAGCATAAACCAAACAGGTATCGTCAGCATACATGTATATACGACAATTTTGTACCACATTACACATACTGTTTACATGCATTATATATCCGACGGGACCGAACACGGACCCGGTCGGCACGCCGCACGTGACAGATCTTTGCTCGCCAATGACGCCATCAATCGCCGTACATAACGTTCTGTTGCTGAGGTATGCCATGAGCTTATTAGAGATGAATCATCTTCCGAGCCTTTATTCCCAAGTTTATTTGGGGTCGGCTACTAGTTCAACCGGTTTTACCTGAATTTCAGTTTTTCCACGGAGCGACTGGCATCGGTCCTCCGTTACCCTTAGGGGGAACTGAAATTCTAAGATTGAACTAGTTGTCAGTATATTTGAGGGCACTGACTTTCTAATAACGATTGCCATAGATGTTCATGACAACCGGGACCGACGGCTTTACGTGCTCTCCGAGGCACAAGCGTAAATCACCGCCTAACTTCCAAACTCCGGGCTGCTATTAGGAATTTCCTAAGAAAATCCCAAAAACACTTTTTGGCCCGACCCGGGATTTGAACCCGAGACCTCTTGATTAGCAGTCGCATACGCTAACCACTAGACCAACGAGGCAGTATTTAATTTGTTTACAGAATTTTAATTTTATTTGTTTACGTACGTTCATAATATCAAAACATGTCGACATTCACCACAAATTTTTGAAAAGAAAATAATAAGAGATAAATAAAGCAAAAATGTACGTACACCGTATTCTAACATCAAAAAGCTTTTTCACCTATTGAACTCTGCTTTTATTTCACATTATTTTTTGTTCATTGTAAATTATGTTTATTTTGCTTTTTTCTGTTATTAGATTTTTTTCTTCATACTCTGTGATTTTAAGTTTAAATTAAAACCTTTATTATGTTAAATAGTTCTGACGACCAATTTTTATTGTGTCATTGAAGACTTTCTATGATTAGACATATCAAGAAATTTAAAAGCTTTTGTGATTTCGAGTTTCTGTATTACAGTTCAGCCATATTAGCGTTGGTTTTTACTGACTGTAAATAATAATCACTTTGTAGTAAGCGATATATTTATGTACAATAATAATAATGTAATGTTCATGTATTTGGTAAGATATTTATAAACGTAGACAGTCTTTCCGCGGATCTTCTCTTTTTCATCTTTAATATTTTTCCATTGAATAAAAGTCGCAATGTTCCTCCCCCGTTTTTATGCGTGTTTGGTAATGGCTAAGGCAACAATGATATATAAGAAACTGTGTATGTCGTCGAGTGGGACATGTTCACAAATGATTTATGAGCTAACGCGATATTTATTTCCTTTATATAGTCATCTCTTATGCCGTGTTTCAAGTTTTCCGCTTGTACGAAAACATTTCTTACGAATATTGATATTTTACGACTCTTCCATATTTATGTGAGTGAAGATTTGGATATATTTTGTTTTTTATTTTTTTCTGTGACAGTTAACAAACTTCATGTACCTTATTTAATATATTTCCTCAGCTATTGGTACTTTCAATTAATTCGGTTAAATATAAATAAATAGACCTTTATTTTCCATTTAATTTTCTTGAAGTATTTTTTCAGTGAGTGTTAACTTTGTAGTCACTTGTATATTATTCTGACGCATTACATTGAGAGTTCAGAGGCCTCAGACTTTCTAGCTACAGCCATTTGAGTTCTAGATACGCAAGTCTGACCTACGAGCGAGATATTCTCATATCCATCCGTATGAGCAAAATTACTTTCTTAACACCTATGTTTTTGTATACTTTACACGTAAATGTCGTTGGTTTACTTTTTGGATGTACTCTTACTTCTTATTACTTTACTAGATCTATAATGTTATAATAGTTAGCAAAATATGTATGCTTAACACGCCTCCGATAATGATGTAATCCTAGCCCGGCCAAGGCAGCCAATCAGAACACATATCAGCCAACTACGCAGGATACTTTAGTGCAAGTACACAAACACAGACATACTCTTCATCGCCACACTCTTGCAATCCGATGGGACGGATATCCGACATGACAGAAGAGAGATCACGAGATTGGTGGCTTTACGTGCTTTCCATGATGCGGAAGTTAAGACCCCGACTTCCAAACTGTTATTATTCAGGACTGTTATTAAATAAATATTTCTATAATGAGAAAATCGCTTTGGCCCGACTTTGGAATCGTACCTGAGACCTCTTGATCGGCAGTAGCTTAAGCTAACTTTTAGACCAACAAGGCAGTTAACTTTTACGGTGATGCGTAAGTTTATTCAACATAGCAACAGTACAATTTTTGTGTTTTTAGTTTGACTAAAGACGATTAGATTAGAAAGATTGTATAAGATGTCTGAAATATTTACTAATATATTTTAAATGCTTACATTTAAGAGAATAATACTCTATATTCGTAACCACAGATATTCGTCGAGATATAATGCACCTAGATCGATACCCTGCCTTAGTAGAATTTGATTAACTTGTGTATAATAATGTGCATCTTATTCGATAATCCAGATCATCATAGTTGTGTTCCATCTTGTGAACTAGTCCGGACATTCGCTCTCACGATCGCACCACGAGGTCGTGGGCAAGCTTTGTTTTATTATTTATTAACACTTTAATGTATCTAGATTTAGTGGAATGATTTTTACACATATTCTTTTAGAGATTTTTTTTTGAGGTGCACTCGACCTCAAAGTTTGTCCTTACTTATTTTTTATATTCATACTATAATTTTTTGCATCGTTAACTCTGTATTGTTTGCATGGAGCTGAGTAGGTATTTCATTGCAAAATTACAACATAGACCATGAATAAAATGAAATGGTATAAAATGATTATGTTGGTTTATTTATGTACTAGCTGCGCCCCGCGGTGTTATCCGCGTATTCACGGGATAAAAAGTAGCCTACATATGAGATTCCAGAACTCCTTTTTAAATTAGCCATTTACAAACTATATATAAATATTTGTTTTGGGAGTCTGGATGTTTTCTATGTATTATAACTATGTATTTACAAAAAAAAAAGTATGTTTATGTATTTATATCAGTTGTGTAGTACCCATAACACAAGCTCTGCTTAGTTTGGGACTAGATTTTATTCATTTATCATTATGGTTGCACGTTTGTTATGTTAGCTCGTTAGAAGTTTTGACAGGAGATGAACAGTGATACATTTTGACATCTACGATTTATGTATTTTTAAAATAACCTAGCTTTCGCCCGTGTATCCCGATTATTGCAGTAAAAAGTTGCCTATGTGTTATTCTGATATATCTTACATATAAATTTCTCGTGTCACAAGGTTCGTTCACATAGTCCTCGGCTGGACCTATTTGTATGAAATTTTGTGTGCATATCGGGTAGGTTTGAGAATCGGCTAACATCTATTTTTGATACCCCTCAGACGCGATCAGATCCGCGGGCATCAGCTAGTAAGCTATATTACTGTAAAGTTTCATCCAAATCCGTTCAGTAGTTTTTGCGTAAAAGAACAACAAACATACATACATATATACATACTCGCAAACTTTCGTGATTATAATATTAGTAGGATATGAAATAGTTTTTTTCTTGCATTCGTTATGAGTATCACTACTGTTATATTACGCTCATGTTTTCCATCATGCAGATTAGCATCACTTTGAAAATAAATAAATAAATATTTTAAACATGTAACACACAACGCTATCTACATTTTAACTAAGCAGAGCTTGTACTATGAAAGCTAGATTGACTGATAGAAAACTTATTTACTTTTTTTGGTAAAAGCATACATATTATACATAGGAAACACCCTGGTCAGGATTTGAACTTGAGAACTTAAACATAGCAGTTGCATATACTACACACGTATGAAGAACTAAATAATGTGGGTGGGTATAGAAATCGTAGGTAAGGTATTGTAATTGTAGGTAGGGGTTGGTATTCAAAATGTTAAATTGTCATCATCAATCATAAGTGCTTTTATTTTAATGTTTTAATTTAATTTATGCAATGTAGTACGTTTTCGTTTTATAACTCAGCATTTCATGTATTGTGCTGCTTGATGCAATATTTTTCAAACAAACTTCCTTTACTCCAGTATCTGTAATTTCAACGTGAGCATGTTCACAACATTGACGAAACTAATTAAATAGAGAGCTGAGCGCATGAAGTCAAAGAGCTTTATAATATTATCTCTGCATGCCATGCGGAGCGTAACGTGTTGAAGATATCACCTACATTGCCTTAATAAAATTATTCACTCCACATGAATACACCTTCGCTAATAATCAGAACTAATGGACCATATATGGCACTCCGATGGCTTTTTAATTGAAACTTGGCACATTTAGCAGCCGAAACGGCTAAATGACGATTTACTATATGGTGTCAAGGGTCGGTCGTTTCAAGTTACGATATTAGTCCATTTGCTAGTTGAATGAGTTGAGTTTGAAGATTTACCCGTTACACAGGTCGGTAGAAAAGTGGGAAGGACGAGTAAAGTACAATGAATTAACCTGAACTGTATTATTTACAAAATTATCTGCGACAATCTAAGCCTATGCTTAATTTTATAAAGCTGAAGAAGTTTCTTTGTATGGTTGAAGGCGAACATCTTTAGAACTACGACAGCGAACTACTACTAGTCCGATTCTTTGACTGTTAGATTGTTCGTTTATCAAGAAAGGCTATAAGACTATATATCTTCACGCCAATATTAATAAGAGCAGAGTATCATCAAACACGGGCGAAAGTTTTTATCTTTTTAAGAGCTTCTATTACGGCTATTACGGGCGCTGCTTACTGTTGGTTTAATGTATGAAATATTTTATTACATGTTCTTAAAAAAGTCATTTGACTATCTTTTAAGGTTAGCTTTCTATTGCTTTATAAAAGTTGAAATAGTTCACGCTAAATAACATCACGCTACGAGCAGTACAGACATGGATGCGTTAGTCAGCTAGTTGACTTTATTAAAAAAAAAAATCATTTAACCAATGAGTGTTAAAAATTAAAAATATTGAACTAAATCGGGTCGAAGATAGTCAAATCAGTAAATATATAAAATACATATCTAAGAATAATAATTATTTCTGTAGCTGTAGCTGTTTTTAGTTTTTCGCGACTTTTACACATAATTATTCGCAATAAAATTAAATAGGCTACGATCTGCTATTTTCCGACAATCGGTCGGTTTACACCGCTCGTGGTCACGTGAAGACTTTAGTGGCTAGTTTACCCGTTTACAGCATCAGCAGCAGCAAACCAAAAGCTAGCTGTATTTGAAACATTTTAAAAACATAGGTTTATGTGAAACAAGTAGATTTAATAAACGGTAAATTATTATAACAGCTGTGCTGTCGTAAGAGTCTCGAAACTTATTCGAATACTAATCACGTCAATTTGTAGCTAAGTTTCCAAGACAAGGAGGTAAAACAGGTTCGAGTTGTGACGAAAGATATCCTCAACTTAGAGAGACTTTGATAAAGTTCAAGGGTGTAGCCGATAAAAATGTTTCTGCTTTGTAGGTTGTTGTCGATATATCACGAAATAAAATGTATGGCCAACGTTTGATACGCCGGTGAAACTAGGGCAATCGCAGCAACGCCACTTTTTCTAGAAACTTCTCTCGGAAACAAGTTTTACGAGTAATATGCGATTAGTGGAATCTGATCTCGATAATGTTCAATGCTATTGATGCAATATAGAATTTAATAAAATGGAAAAAGTATTCGTTGCTTTTTTGAGTTAATGGGGCTCTGAAGATCTGAGGAAATGGTATTTCATTATTATGTATTAAAATCGTGGGTGGCTGAGGATACTTTCAGGGAAAGGTGTGTGGGACTATTACAACTGCAAGATATTTGTTTAATAATGTACATGTACTAGCTAGTACCTAACAATTTTCACATTCATACAAATAAATAAATAAATATTTCGGACAACTTACACACAACGCCATCTAGTCTCAAACTAAGCACAGCTTGTATTATGGGTACTATACAACTGTTATAAATACATAAACTTCCTTTTATTTTGTAAATACGTACATATTATACATAGAAAACACCCAAACGCTGAAACAAATATTTGCGGATTACACAAACATCTGGTCCGACCCGGGAATCGAACCCGAGACCTCTTGATCAGTAGCCGCATACGCTAACCACTAAACCAAGAAGGCAGTCAAAATTGAAGTGTCCGTTTGTCATTTCAAATTAATAGCCCTTGACTAAGTATATACGGTATAAAGTATATACGGTACGGTACGCCCGTGCCTCGGAGAGCACGTAAAGCCGTCGGTCCCGGTTGTCATGAACATCCTATGGCAATCGTTATTGGGAAGTCAGTGCCCTCAAATATACTGACAACTAGTTCAATCTTCGAATTTCAGTTCTCCCTTAGGGTTGCGGAGGTCGCCAGTCGCTCCGTGGAAAAACTGAAATTCAGGTAAAACCGGTTGAACTAGTAGCCGACCCCAAATAAACTTGGGAATAAGGCTAGGAAGATGATGAGTATATACGGTACTGGCATCAGAATTGCAACGTTTGAAATTTTTGTTTACCTGTCTGTTTATGCTGGCTAATCTTTGGAACAACTGGACTGATTTTGACGGGACTTTTACTGGGTGTTATTTTGTTTATTTGAATCTACCAAAGTGACTTCTTCTCTGCCTGATGGAAAGCATGAGTAAAATCCAGGAGTGGTGGCCTGTATCCTCATCGTGAGTTTAGACAATACAGAAACCGTTTCTGCATCAGCCTCCAAAGGCCGGGAGAATGATGTAGAATTATTGGGCCTCTAGTCTAACACTCATCAATGAAATACATTTTAGGTTGGTCTTCGTGTGAGGTTAATACTGCCCGAGCTGACCCATTCGTGCTGAAATCAGCGTGGCACTGATACCTATTCAACTTATTTACTGATGACGTAAGGAGTCTTTCCTTAAAAGCAAGTTTTTTAGAATAGCCTTGCTCCGTGGCGTTACTCCGCAATTCACAACATTAACCACGAGTAACACCGCAGAATAAAAAATTTACGTACTCTAGTTTCTCGACTATAACTTATAAACTTAAAATGGTTCGATTCCCTTTATTTCATTTACTTTACAATATAAATCACAATGTACGTGTATAATTTAAGTAATGAAATTCTAATTTAGCCCTAACACTCAACAATATTAACGCACTTAGGTTTAACAGTGGTTGTTTAGTTTAATAACTTTGTATTATATTATAAGCCACTTACACACGTACCTAGAAATGTTGCATCGTAAACATATTCCACAACACGGAACAAATACAAAGCTCGACTCTAACGCGATAAACTGCTTATAAACAAAATACCGGACTAATATACTCATATATATTTAATGTTAATACATAGTTAAACTTTACTTGATAATCTAATAAAACTGAGATTGATTTCATTTTGTTCGATGTAAACGAATCGAGAATTTTCCTTTTTTTATTTTACTTACATTACTTCTGAGTATTTTAATTTAGAAACCGATTAAAAATATTATGGAAACGTTCATAACATATAATGACAAAAACGTTCATTAAAGGAACTGACCGCGCCGTCGTTCCTTACCCTTGTAGATTTTTCCAATCACATAAGGCTACTTGTTTGTGAGCGCTTCCAATGTCAATATTTACAATATCAGTAATGATTCAATAGATAAGTAAGTAGTATCGATCTTTCTTTTTATATATGTATAAACATATAACAGTCTAACCACGACACATGCATTTCCAAATCATTGCCTAGAACGAGAATCTGGTATTGTTCATGCCTGCAATTTCACGGGATGTCACGTTTGTTAGAAAAATGCTTCTACATATTCAATATGTTCCCGGTTACTAAATTTCACATACAAGTGTCGCGATGACAGGTCATACTCGTATTTTTCACTAACAGAGAGAAGTCAGGGCTAACACAACAAAGAACCTGATTTGTGAAGGTAGGTTTTGTTTATTTTTAATCCATTGGGATAAGGATTTAATAATTTAATATCTACGACATGATACGAGTAAATTTACAATACAGAATTTTAACGCATCGAGATTTTTTTTATATGAGCCTGCCAGCTTTACTTTGCTGTGCCTGATGGTACGCATCAGCAGAATCCTAGAGTCGTGGTCACTATCTTCATAATGTGAATGAACACTATGCAATATGGTGACCCACACTATAGCGGCCTAGTGAGATGCTTCTGAATCGGACCTCCGGTCTCGCACTTACCATTAAAATACAACATCACGAATGCCGTAATTTTTAGGTTGGTCTTCTATGCTAGGGTAGTCATAAGTAACTATGACTATGATTATACTGTAATAAATAATCGACAAGTAAGCATAGGTATCAACATTAGCCTATCGCAGTTTAAAAATATTTGGAAAGACTCGCAACCCTGACGTAAATCGATTTTTTAATAGTACTCCAATAAATTTTGTTCAGAATCCACACGTAGTCATATCAAGTTTTCGACATCTGTTGTCCTAAAGTTTAAGAGAGTCAAGTCGTATATTGTAATGATTCAACAATAGATAAAAAAAAAGATTCTTTAAAGTAGATTCCTGTTCAGGACTAACGATTTTTTTAGCACAATTCAGGAGTAGCGATCACCATGCTGAATGTGAGGGTAGGCAATGTAGTATAGTGACATAAACATGGTGGCATGGTTAGATAATTCCGCATCCATCTCCCAGCCTTCGGAGGGCGGGAGAATGATGCAGAATGATTGGGCCTCCGATCTCACACTCACCAACGAAATACGACGGCAAAAATTCTGTCATTATTGGGATGATCTTCTGTGTTAGGGTAGTACTGCCCCTTCGAGCCGGCCCATTCATGCTAAAATCAGCGTGACTCTACTAGCTACAGATGCGGTAAAATTTGAAAAGAATAAATTTAAAATAATGACAGTTGGATGTCCTTTGTGTTCTGAAAAATCAATGACATTTTAGTGACCTTTCCTTTTGTAAAAAATAATCTGCACAACATCCTAATGTTAAATATATGAGGCAAATGATGAACATTGTTCGATCAAACAAATTGTTCCCGGCTGGTTTGACATACACAGGAAAAGTTAATTTTTATGATATTTAATAAATTTTATTTTCGTGTAAAGTAAGCATAACTCTTATAAATATTATAGTAAAATATACAGTTACTATTATTAGATTTTAACACAAGGCGTGAATGTTCATTGAAAGCTATTCGTTTTATTTTCTCGTTCTATAATTACAATGGAAGTAGTAATTTTGAGTTTTTTTTAAATATATTATATATTGGATATTAAGAAAGTTTGTAGATAACAAATGCCATAAAATATGATCTCGGTTTCTCACTTTCCCTTTAACAGTTTAATAAACAAGTATACAACCTAATTTTAGACTTTTCAAAGTCCAGAAATAGATTACCGAACCGAATTAGGCCAAACAAAATGAGTGCTAAATAATTGAAATATGCTATTTAAAAATACATTACTTAAATATAATGAATATGATTTTAAGCGTCATTCATTAATGATGAATGAAAACAGTGGGGTTACTTCATTCATTTACGCCACGTAATATAGTCATTTAGAATTTTATGTTTATTTTATTACATTCTTTTTTAATTGCCTTTTCGCCCTGTAATATATCATTTTTTCAAGTAGCTTATGGGTAGCCCTATAAAGTTTTTTAGGGCTATGACTCGCGTGTTCGATTGAGTTACAATCCTTTGCAATAATTTGAAATCGGACATAAAACGCCATGTATATTTTATATGGTTTCTGAAAAAATAGGTATTTTTTTATACAACAATAATTTATGGTTCCACGTCTACATTTTTCAATAAGAACGAAGACGTAAATGTTACTTCTTCTTGATTAATCTCAGCTTTGAAAATGCAAATGTGGAATATTATTCTTTTAAATTAATCAATAAGCCAAAAACCAATCAATCATAAAAGCAATATCAGAAGGGAATAGCAAAGAGATAAAGCAAAATATAAAATGCGCTATCTCAGACAGCCGCTTTTAAAAGACGGAAGTACTTACTCGACGCTGTAGCAGTTTGATTTATTCGACTCAAGGCTCCATTGAATATGAAGTTTCAGAGACCCAGGTAGCCGCTCAAATTACTGATGAAAATTTACTTTTGCACCTTTTCGATTACGTTTTATGACTACAACTTGTTCTTGTCAACTGATGTTATGCTTGTTTAGCTTTTTACGTAAAATATAACTAGTTTTTTCAATGTCAAAAATTAAATTCATAATCCTATTTAATAACTATTTTACCCATACACTATCTTAACGCGTATCATAAATAAGCTTCAAGTTTAACTTTAAATTGAAAAAATACACTCAAAATCTCGAATTAATCGTTGTTAAAAATCACGATGGCAAATTTCAAAACGGGCTTCTTATTTTGTGACGACTTTAATATAATTTTTTTCTTTAATTGTAATTTTATTTATAAATAAATATTGAAACAACCAATAACTTAACATTTGTTTTTGACAAACTCAAAATTTTTTACAAATCTCGAGCTTCTTGTTGGTGTCGCTTCATGTGCTTCATTTCATCCGCCGTGTCGACCTGATAGACGATGCACCTAACCAAGCCTTGTCCCGGAGGAAGTTGGAAGCTTCATATTATTATACATCCAAAACGTATAAATATTAAGTGAAATGGATGCCTATTGTTAGGAGTTATGTGAATTTATTTTATTAGTAGAATCGAAATATCAATACTTGACAAGGACAATATAGTATACAATTACTGTAAAAAACTCCTAAATCCTAGTTTCTATATAAGTTATGTATCTATAGAAAAATATGGTTATCTAATAGTAAACTAATTTACTGAAAGTAAACTAATTGTGTGAATTAATTGTAACTAGACCGAAATCCCAAAAATCTGCTTGAGTCTCGTAGTATAAAATATTACTATGTATAAAGCGGAATTAATAGTGATATAACAAAAGCCTATAGGTACCTACCCGTACCCACATCTCTCATCCCATTTTATTTCCCACTTCCTATTTATCAAGTTCACTTTCTTTTGTTATATAATAAATGAGTTCAAAAATCTCCCATTTCTCAACATTTCGCTCTCGTCGCCCTATCTAATATTTTTCAAAACGATAAATGAGTGTTGCCATTGAAGAAATTTCTCATCATGATAATGATACTCACTGAAAATTTTTCAGTATAAATCACATTATATTAGAATAAAAGTCAAGTGGTTTATATTTCTCTTCTGCAGATTTATTTTTTAAATTGTTCGCACTTCAGGCTTCATCTCATACCCAGTGTTGTTATAAATTTACTAGATGTAAAAGATTGTACCAAATCTTGGCAATCTAAAAGTATTTTAACAGATCGTAATACTTTTTCTGATTAATTATTAAAATATTGTTTTTCTCAAAACAAATACAAGTACATAGGCCATAAAAAAGGTTAGTCGTGGACCATACAAAGTCAGTCGTTCGCAGAATAACATAATCACGCGAAGTATTGCAAAACTATAGGGCATAATGGCCATTTTCACCAACGTAAACTAAATTTAAGGCGCCATATAGAGACATTTAAGTAATTCGTTGTGATAATTTCATTTTCACCAAACTTTAGAAACCACCTAAGTGATTTAGGGGCTACCTACGTTAGCGGGCTCCTAGTCAGGAGATGGTTTAGTTATAATTATGGTAAAAAGGGGTATCGATGTAGTAAGAAGTGGAAAAATCAATACTTATACTACTACGCAGTTCATGCAGTCATATTTATATATCTTAGATTATATTTTTATTTTCAATTAAATATTATGTGATGTATGAAAACAGCTACTAGAGAGAATAATTAAATTTCTCTCATTAAGACAAACCAGATACATATACACATTATATTAGTATCCATTACCTCGTAGAGTACTTTTGGGGAATTGGAGCGCAAATGAATCTCTCTTTTTATTTCAATTTAAAAATGCACCGCACCGTACGGATGTGTATATCACAGTGACCTAAATATTACACTATGCATCCGCTCTAGCTTCTACCAGTGGGAGATAGGGACCAGTTCTGAAGGAAATGGACTTCAATTAATAGCGTCACAAGAGTAATAGTTTATCAAATACCTGTATTGCAATCTATTCGGGACTACGTCTGTGATATGTTAATTGTGGGAATGTATTGTCTAACATTAGATGGGTATCTGAAACTATGTTTAATGTTTTGGCAGGTAGACACAGTTGTTACAAACTAAGATCCCTTATCAACTTGAGGAGTTTCTATATCAAAAACGATAATACGGAAGGTTGAAGGTTATTAGATCAGAATTCAAAAGGGAAGGTAATTTAACCTACAAAGAACACGACGTCGAATCCTATTACACGTAATGTGTATTCTCAAGATATTTCGGGACCGATTCTTAGAATTTGATGCTCTGGTGACATTTGGTTTCAGTGATTGTTTATCATGATAATACATATAATAATGTGGAAATAATTGACAAGCCTTTTTAATTGATTTTAATGTTTTCTAAGAATTTTATTTTTAGATTATGGGGTACCAATTAAAACAAAATAAAGATTTACTAATTAAAATGCATACAATTATTATTTTATAATTTATATTTTTTTATTGTACTTAATGGAAGCTGTAGTGTTTTTATCAAGTTTTGGTCGTAGTAATCAGTTCGTGTGTTATCGAATATCACAGTGATAAATTTTAAAATCAGACAATAATGTATGGCAGCCCACACTTAGGCGGCTTAGGAAGATGCTTTTTCACGCATTGATACATTAGACAAATAATCTTTTCAAACACTTCGCAACTGATATACTTTAAGTACAATAAAAAAACTTAAATTTTAAAAATATACCTTCATTATAACTCGTGCGAGCTAAGATGGCACCTGGCTCAAAATGAAACATGATACCGTTCCCCCGCGTGATACCCCTCTGTCGTCTTGCGAGTAGCGTTAGCATCACTAGTGCACGAATCTTTACATAATAATTTTAGTTTATTAGGTATTACCTAATGTGACATAAATCACTCCACGAATTTATTTTATTAATATATTATTACATTCGTCTGGATAACCCAATTGTTTTATGAAAGGTCACACGAGAAAGAAACAGCATTACGAATCTGAGACGCAATAGTTTAAAATAAAGAATATCCATATACATATGATATTTAGAGACTACGATTAAAAGGCTTATCATGACGATTTAAAATAGTATTTTATAACCACATTTCAGTTCCTACTTTCATTTAAAATGATATTAGGTATTACCTAATATTATTTAAATCACTGCACGAAGAATGCATTCGGGTAAATAATGCATGAGGCCTGCTTCCTATTGGTATGCATATGTATTTTCTTAAGTCAGGTACTTTACGTACCACTTAAGATAAAGTAGTATATTAAGAGAAACTACTTTAAGCAAAATAAATGTTGAAATTTAATAAAACTACATAGAATAAAGTATACTTTTCTTGCACTCAGTACTTTAAACGACTGACATTTGAGTCAGGTGCCATCTTAGGTCGCACGAGTTATACAACTTGCAATGCCATGTGACTTTTTTTGTTGATAACCTTAGCAAGCACTTTAATATGAAAGGGAACTGTTGCATATTAATTAAAAATATTTATATTTTTACACAAAGTGTCGTGGGAGCTAGTTTGGGACCAACAATAGCACAAAGATGTTTCCGCATATTATAAAAGCAAAGATATTAGCACATAGCTTGTAACATAATATTAATCAACATCATCATCGGCCTATCGTAGTCCACTGCTGGATATAGGTTTCTCCAATTGGCCGCAGATTCAACAACGGTTGGTGTAAATATTATTTATTAACAAAACTTGAAAGTACATATTTATAACTATCTTGCTAATCCTACTTCCTAATAATGTTACGAATGTGAAAGTTTATGAAGTTAGATGTTTCTTACTCGTTCTCGCTAAAACTCCTAAACAGATTTGAATGAAACTTTACAGTAATATGGCTTATATATCAGCAAAACATATAAGATACTTTTTACTGCGATAACGGAGATACACGCGGGCGGAGCCGCGGGGCAAAGCTTTTTGTGATAATATAACTAAAAGAGGACTCATGAAAAATTCCCTAGTCAGTTTTATGTACCTGCTTATGGAAGTAGACGAGTACTTGCTATGTCTAGGCATACGCACGTTGAGTTCTGTTATATATTATGTAATGTAAAGTTTTCATGTAAGATGTTGTTGAATGAACCATACTTAACTTGCTAACATGCCACATGTCGACAGCTGACATGACTGAAACAGACAACATATGATCCAGGCCCACGCAATGTTATATTATACAAACGAAATATATGTATTTAGACGTGATATGTTTATCTGGGGGCACGGTATTGCCCTCGCCAAGTTGAGCATTTAACATTTACTGGTGATTTTTGTCGTTTTAAAGATATAAAATAATAGCTGCTAATTCTTTATTTTAACATGAACACTATGCGAAAGAAGATCTTTCGTAAATGGTCTTTCTTTAAAGATGAAAATATTTCTCACGTATTTCTCTAAACGTGACTAAATAAAAACAGTACCAAAAAAGTCTGAATTTTTTTGATAGTTTTTCTTTTTGTTTTCTCTTTTAAATTCTAGTAACGTCAGAGGGGTTTTCAACAGACAAAAACTATTTATAGTAATAAACTGAAAATTTGATGAAAGATTAACGGTTATCTTAAAAATAAATAATATAAAATAAAATAATATTTATTAGTCACGTAACATCATAAGTTCTTTACATCATGGTTACAACGAGTACCGGATCGAGCAAATAGAAAATTTGACATATTAACTTATAAATTTTGTACACATTCTGCCGCCCTTTGTACACAGAGAGCAGGACAGCCCCGAGGACTTTGTACATGGCATATATCATATTTATCTATAAATCTTATTTAGTGATAACGTAGTACAAACAAGGATTTTTTTATTTATCTATCTAAGTTAACATTAATTCCAAAATGTCACTCTTGAAATGTTTCAATTTTTCAAAATATTAAATATTCAACATGGTGTAACGCCTATCAGTGACACCGATCAGAGGCCGCCGTATCCTGTTACATCGCAAGGTAATCCATTATACTAATAGTGAAACACGAATGTGGTAGTTGTTGATAAGATATAGCATTATTGTGTTGTGTATGTATGTCATATACTACTTCTAGCTTTCGCCCGCAGCTCCGATCGCATGTATGTCAGCTATACCTGTAAAATGTAGGTTTGTTTCGGGGGTAACTTTGTCTGTCGTGTCTATAGACCTGTCTGTTACACGTTCACGGCTAAATCCAATTGGGATGAGTTTTTGTATAGAGGTAGATTGAACTTCGGGGAAGCAATAGCATGAGCTGGTTGATCTGAACTATAATGTATGTTTGTAGAAATAAAAGTTATTATGTGTACTGGTTACCATAAGACAGACTACATAGTCGAAAATTATACAGTAAATAATGTGTCAAAATAATAAAGATTTGTATGTATTTAGGTCTAAATGCATGATTTCAAATTTCCAAACTGCGTACTACGTCATAGCGGACACTAACAAGTTTATAATAAATAACGCTGTATATGAATTAAATCTATCACGTCGCGCTATCAATTTCATGGGACAACGCTTCACAGCATCATGGCTCGTAGCATCTATGTCCCCCACGTTGATGCATCCGGCAAATCTGCCTGCTCTAATTAAAAGAAAATCGGCCAAGTGCGTGTCAGGCCACGCATAGAATAGGGTTACGTAGTCACCCATAATAGTACGTGGCTTTGAAGTCGTGTCCAATAGATAATTGTTATGTTTACTTATCATTACTTTATTTTTGTACGAAGATTTCCAAGTTGGGCCTATAACTCTTGAACTAACAAAGTGAAGTAATCCGCTATAGTTTTCCTTTAAAGTTCAGCATATGGACTATCATCATTATCTGCAAAGTTTCATATTTCTAGCACCAACCGTTTGGACGGTAAGTCGAGGATGGACGGACGGACATGACGAATCCGGTTCCGATTCATGAACTACAGAACCCTAATAAAAGAAAAGTGTAAAAAACTGTCACCGAAATCAGCGTGTGGCCTAAAATATTTTTTAAACATGATTTAGAACACAAAGGGCCAGAATTTTTTTAACCACTGACTGATAAAGTACCTGATAAATTAATTTGAACTCATCAGCCAGATAAGTACAAATTACAGTTTTACAAATCTCTGACAGAGACAAAAATATATTTCATTAAACGAATTTTAAGCTACTGCTAGGTTAAAATCTAAACCAAATAGGATAGTATTTTGAACGAAATACAAATAGAAACATTTATTTCATTAATCCGCTTGGTGAAAAAATACTTAGGTGATTATTAACGGATCAACGGTTACAGAGAGAACTAATAATATAATGTATGAAAGGTTACATAAGTGAATAGTGACACTTCATTTCCATTGGTAAGTAGGAAGTTTGAAAAATTATCATACACATATATATTTTCCCACTCTTATGTAAAGAACTAAACTAAACTATAAAGAACAATAACTCTGTGCATTAATTTATTTATTTTTAGACCACTGACTTAAAATGTAACTGTATTAGTAAAATTTAACTTTGAAACGCGTGGTTAATAACGTATAAATCCAGAGTTATGAGAAAATACATTTGAAAAATCACCTAATACTTACTAAACTGATCTTCAAGTGATTGTGTTAGGAAGTTTTCTTTGTTCTGGGCCAATTATATATCATAATAGTGCACATTTTATTTATTTACAATGGCGGGCAAAAAGATAATAAAGGAATGGACAGAGTATAGTACTTCTTGTAGCGTAAGTTTTATCAATATACTTATTTCCTATTTGGCTGTTTAGTCTAGTAGACTAAAAAAGACTAATTAGTTTAAACATTTTTTTTTGTATTTTTTTTTCAAATTAGTCTATTGTCATCGGTCCTCGATAAATCTACAAAGTGTGAACGAAATCTGGCAGTTTAAAGTAACAAAGCGTGGGGTGCTTTTTGAAAATATTTCATTAACGTCGACCCACGCTTTTTACATTAAAATTATTTTCTAATTTTTAGTTTAAAAGCGTGGTTGTTTAGTTTTTTAAAACTATTTTTTTTAGACGTAGTAAATAAAATATAGGCATACGTAAACGAAATGTACAAAGAAATATAAAAAAAAAATTGAAATCTTTCAGAATTTGCTAGCTATGTTAACTGTAAGTGAAGTTATGTAATCAACTTTAGCAGCTGTTCCTAACTCTAGGTGAATCTCGAAAGCCTTTCATTACATTCACGCCATCATGTTCTCAACTTCCTCTACTATCAGGCGATGCCGCAATGGCGATCAATTAAAAAGTAAGTGTGAGGATCTCGAGAGTGGACTTCGTTCGTGAAAGGTTCGTTGTATCCAATGGTTTAATAGGAGCACGGTTTTGTTCAGCGCTTAATATTTCACTTACGAATATAAGTTTTTTATCCATATCCTACTAATATTATAAACGCGGAAGTTTGTGAATATGTACTTATATATGTAAGGGTGTTTGTTGCTCTTTCACGCGAAAACTACTGAACTAATTTGGATGAAACTTTACAGTAATACAGCTAATCTAATAGAAGTTATTCTAGAACACAGCTAGAACAAGAAACCTAGTATTTTTTTATTTTTACCTTAATACATGACAATTTATTATTAAATTAACATTTTGCATAAGCTTAGTAAACAATAATTTTGATTCTAGACGAACATTTTTACTAGTGTGATACTGCTAATTCTCTTTTTTCGAAAATTCGAAAATTTAATTTGCATGAAGATATATAAAATGGCTAATATGTGTCTCAATATAACTTTCTCTCCTGCAATGTAATTTTGTTTAATATTTTTTTTTTTTAATTTCAGTTAATTTAAAATTTTATTTTAATTCTATTCAATATTTTTAAACGCTATAGGTACAGGGTAAATTTTTGAGACGGGACAGTAAGGGTAGGTACCTTGACCGTTATAGTTACAGGAAAACGCTTTTAGGAGACAATCCATAAATTTTTAAAATATTCTGAACTGCATTTACAGATTTTGGAAAAAATTTACAGCCAGCAAGAAAATGGTCATTAACAATTTTTTTTGTTGCCAATCGATCCTGTTATAAGTCTTATAAGGATCAAAAGTCTCTACTAGACCAATTGAGGTTTGAGTACTAGAAATGTCATTTTAGAGAATCTCCAAAACCAGTTAGATAAATGGCTCCTGTCAGAACTGCGAAAAGTTTATTTTTAGCAAGATGGCACTCCGCCACACAACAGCCGCGTATTCCAGTTTGAATAGGCACTTCGGGTCACGGGGAATAGGTACACATGGTCCAACCAAGTGGCCACCTTGTAGCCCCGATCTAACGCTTCTGGATATTTTTCTGTGGGGCTGCTTAAAAACGAAGTCTACACAAAAAAAATGCGGCCAAGTGCGAGTCGGACTCGCCCATGAAGGGTTCCGTATCAGCAAGTAACATCATATAAAAGTTTTTGTAGTTCGTTGTAACTTTCATCGATGTTTTTATAGTAGTGTATTGATTGGATGAAAGGTAAATTGTGTGTTACGATTTATGACGTATTAAAAAAAAACTACTCACTAGATCTCGTTCAAACCAATTTTCGTTGGTAGTTTGCATGGTAATGTATAACATATATTTTTTTTAGTTTTATCACTCTCTTATTTTAGAAGTTAGAGGGGGGACACACACATTTTTCCACTTTGGAAGTATCTCTCGCGCAAACTATTCAGTTTAGAAAAAAATGATATTAGAAACCTCAACATCATTTTTGAACACCTATCCATAGATACGCGTATAGGTTTGATGAAAAAAAAAATGTGAGCCGTCACGGGACGCCTGGCAGATGTGAAACATCGCCATTATTTTGTAAAAGTGATATGCAGAAAAGAACATATTGTAATAGGAACTAAATATGTCATAATGATAAAATAAAATATTACTAATTATTATTATTAAAATAGTAGTCTATATGCAGTAGTGTGTATATACAGGATGAATTTTTGAGACGGGACAGTAAGGGTAGGTACCTTAACCGTTATAGTTACAGGAAAACGCTTTTAGGAGACTATCCATATTTTTTCAAGATATTCTGAACTGCATTTACAGATTTTGGAAAAAATGTACAGCCAGCAAGAAAATGGTCATTTTAAACAAAAACTTTTTTTGATGCCAATCGATCCTGTTTCTTATAAGGATCAAAAGTCTCTACTGGACCGACTGAGGTTTGAGTACTAGAAATGACAGAAATCGCAAAAAACTTTTCCCATACATTTGTACGGAAATAAATCATTTTAATATGTATTTTAGACACAGACAAACATAACTTACATTTAGATGATCTACGAAATAAATTGTTTAAAATGACCGTCGTTTTAACGAATAGATAAGTCTTGTACACTCGTTTTTGTACTGAGCTAGTAGCAGCCGATAATTTTCTTGGATAGATATCATTTAAAATCCTTGTTAATGCATCTTTTGTATTAAGCGTATTTTGTAAATAATATGAACACGGAATTTGCATTGGTGTGGTACGCGAATAAGTATCCAATGCGACAAGTATCGAGTGGTAATGGTGGAATTTTATAAAGGTACCTACTCCTAATTCTGCCGTGTATAAGGACGTCATTTTAGAGAATCTCCAAAGTTGGATGAATGGCTCCTGTCAGAATTGCGAAAAGTTAATTTTCAGCAAGATGGAGCGCCATCTTGCTGAAAATAAACTTTTCGCAACACCAGTTTGAATAGGCAGTTCGGGTCACAGTGGATGTCACATGTGGTACACAAAAAAAATTACAATAGTATTCAGGAGCTGAAAGATGCATTAACAAGGATTTTAAATGAAATCTATCCAAGAAAATTATTATTTCTAAATGTAAGTTATGTTTGTCTGCGTCTAAAATACATATTAAAATGATTTATTTCCGTACAAATGTATGAGAAAAGTTTTTGGCGATTTCTGACATTTTTAGTACTCAAACCTCAATTGGTCCAGTAGAGACTTTTGATCCTTATAAGAAACAGGATCGATTGGCATCAAAAAAAGTTTTTGTTTAAAATGACCTCTTTCTTGCTGGCTGTACATTTTTTCTAAAATCTGTAAATGCAGTTCAGAATATCTTAAAAAATTATGGATAGTCTCCTAAAAGCGTTTTCCTGTAACTTTAGCCGTTAAGGTACCTGTCCTTGCTGTCCCGTCTCAAAAATTCACCCTGTATATACCATCGTATAGCGTGCCGTGGCGACGCGTCGTCAGTCGCCAGACCAGAAATCTATTTTACGTGCGTGTTTCACATACGTGCGCCTATAGATGTTTCACATCAAAATTTTTGAGTTTCAGTTCCAAGTATGGGGACCCCCAAAACGTATTGTTATTTTTCTATTTTTATGTAAAAATCTTAATGCGGTTCACAGAATACATCGACTGACTAAATTTCAACAGTATAGCTCTTATAATTTCGGAAATAATTGGCTGTGACATACGGACGGACAGACAGACAGACTTGACGATTCTATAAGGGTTCCGTTTTTTGCCATTTGGCTACGGAACCCTAAAAATACAACAGTATTCAGGAGCTGAAAGATGCATTAACAAGGATTTTAAATGATATCTATCCAAGAAAATTATCAGCTGCTACTAGCTCAGTACAAAAATGAGTTAACATATGTATTCGTGAAAACGGCGGTCGTTTTGAGGAATTTATGTTTGTCTGTGACTAAAATACATATTAAAATGATTTATTTCCGTACAAATGTATGGGAAAAGTTTTTTGGAATTTCTGACATTTCTAGTACTCAAACCTCAGTCGGTTTAGTAGAGACTTTTGATCTTTATAAGTAACAGGATCGATGGCAACAAAAAATTCATTTTTTTTAAATGACCATTTTCTTGCTGGCTGTCCATTTTTTCCAAAATCTGTAAATGCAGATCAGAATATCTTAAAAAAATATGGATAGTCTCCTAAAAGCGTTTTCCTGTAACTATAACGGTTATGGTACCTACCCTTACTGTCCCGTCTCAAAAATTCACCCTGTAGTAGAGTACCCATTTCAATTCATCCAAATTATTTATGAAAATAAATCATTATTGAAGCAAAAATTTCGCGTGGGCTAATACGATCTCGACGCACCGCGCCGTGTATTCATTGGTAAACATATTTCAGACCTAAACCGTTATTAATCCAATGTTAAGTCAATTAGGCGCCGACTCCCTTATTAAGGGGCGGATATAGGCGGATATATGCGGATATAAGTGCTTCGGGGCGCGTTGGGTCGGAAACTAAAATCGTGGCGTGGTTTGCGCCCCTGGTCTAATGGGCTCTACCGTAACGAGGGACGGTGAGGACTCTCGAGACCAGACCGATCTCCGAATGAACGACTAGGTACGGCTCTTAAACGAGATGTGTACGTCAAGAGTTTTATGAGCTCGTATTTTGAGCACTTTATGGCTTACAATTACTTTGTTAAATAACTTATTCTTGTTTATTTCTTAATGAATATTGTTTAATATTCTTTTGTTTCAGTAACAGATTTATTTTTTTATTTCTAATTTCAATAATTAAGCAGTGTGTCTTTTGTCAACAGATTTTGATCGTTTGGCGTTCAAAAACCAGCAGTGAAGGTAATTGATAATTAATACATTATTTCAGTAGCACCAATTTAATTAGAAACGTATAGTAACAATTTAAAGGGGATAATGGTGTGCAGTGCCTTTATTCAATCACGTTCATTAATTCAACTAAAGCCGGTTCCAAAAATAACGGGTCAGTCACATAAACCCGAATATCTCCCGAACTACGTATGCCATCCTAATGAAACGAAGACTGTTCAATTGAGAATTTAATTATACAGATAAAAAATAAAATAAAACTTAGTTACACCCACAATATTAATCTTAAATTAAAAAAAAACTAAAGTAGTCATATTTTTCTTAAGATTTCATTTTTTTCATGATTGTTTTTTTGCTGTTTTTCATCACTTTCTTCATTTAATACTTTGTATTGCCTCCACGAGCTCTTCTGACAGCTTCCAGGCGATTAGGCATGCTGTACTCCAAATTTCGGAGCCGGTGCTGAGGAATACCTTCCCATTCCTCCACCAGTGCTTGTATGAGCTCGGGAAGCGTGATTGGTGGGGGGTTTCGACCTTTCACGCATCTCTGATGCTCGTCCCAGGCGTGCTCGATGGGGTTTAAGTCCGGGCTTCGCGCTGGCCACTGCATGAGTTCGATACCGACCTCTTCAAGGTAGTCATGTACAATTCTGGCGGTATGGGGACGCGCATTATCATGCATTAATATGCCATGCCGGTCCATCCTGGCCATGAAAGGACCTACATGTTCATTGAGGATCTCTTCCACGTACCTCTCTGCATTTAGAGTTCCATTTTGAATGAGCACCAGCTCGGTGCGGGTCTCAGCAGAAATCCCAGCCCAAACTTGTACGGAGCCTCCACCGTACGCCACTTTTTCCTCCACACACGCTTGATGGAAGCGCTCCCCCGGTCTTCTGTACACCAACTGCCTACCATCATGCTTATAAAGCATGAATTTAGACTCGTCCGTGAACATTACCCTAGACCAATCGTCTAGTGTCCAGTTTAGGTGTTCGCGCACGTATCTCTGTCTTGCAATTCGATGTCCCCGTTCCAGTTTGGGGCCATTTGCGGGCCTCAATGGTTTCAAATTTGCTTCAGCAAGACGTCTTCTTACTGTTTGAGCGCTTAAATTGCCACCTCCAAAGCGAATAAAGTGAGTTTTTAGACCAACAGCAGTTTGAAAACGATTTCGGAGCATTGTAGCCACCAGTTGTCTGTCTTCCCTGGCCGTTGTGCATCTTGGTCTGCCATTTCCTGGTCTTCTAAGGTGTGATCCGGTCTCTTGGTACCGCTGGACTACCCGTTGAACAGTCGACAAAGATACACCAATGTTTCTGGCTGTTTCACGCTGGCTCCGCCCAAGTTCCAAAAAAGTTAGGATTCTGGTACATTCCTCTAGCGTGACTGCCATGCTTCACCTCACAGAATAATAATTATGCACGTGGAAGACGTTCACGATAATATTTTTTGTGACAGAATAGAAATGGAAAGCATCCATAATGACATGAAACAAAAATTTTGTTTTTAAAAATAGTCATTTTTTTAAATTTTGTTTTTCTAATGAAGTTTTTTTCATCAACCAGTTTAAATAATATGCTATTAGAAGCGCAACTAAAAAGTCTTTATTCTGTTTTTTATTTCATTGATCTAGCTTTTACAGTTCTGGAGGTATTTCAATTTTTGTGACTGACCCGTAATTTTTGGAACCGAGTGTATATTGTGACGTCAGATCGGCCACGGATTTAATCAATTGACCCGACCGACATCGAACTCCATTTGAGAGGGAAGGGTCCGAATCTGAAAGCTCTACAATCATTACTAGGTACATTATTGCCGGTAATAGGGACCCCTTCGATTAAGATCGCTGATAAATTTAATGGAACTATCCAATAATGTACCCAAGATTTTCGATTACTGACCCATATCTATCGCTGGTTGTAAGTAATGAATATTTTGATATGTTTGTAATTAGAGGGCTGTATTGTATTATCACAATGATTGGAAGAATATTCACTGTGTCCGAGAACTGTGCCACATTTTACCTTTAGGGGTATAGATTAATTTAAATATGAATAGTCATTTGATATACCAAGAAAATACACACGTTAAATTGTTAGAGATAATTTCAAATGATCGGATATGGATGATCTCATAGCCTTATACAGCATGTAAACAAAACTTTGACCATGATAAAAGTTTTATATGTGTCAGTCAAAACAAAGTAAATTTAAATTTTAGCTACAGTTAGTTAGGTTAATGATAAATGACTATTGAACAAATTCAAGATTAACAATGGCAAAAACTTAGGATAATATTACCGTTCTTGAATTAGCTCATCTTTTTTCACTTAGCTATTATATTGTAACATGCTACTGGGTTTTCTGTAAATACTAAGCTCCAAATAGGTTAAAACCTAAAATAACTAGGGTAGTATTTTGAGGGAAATTCAAACAGAAAAATACATTTCATTGAACAGGTGATTATTAGCGCAGATGAGGTTATAGATAGAATTAATAATATCATGGTATATTGTTTGAAACGTTACTTAATTGAATAGTGATTCTTCATTTCCTTATATAAGGTGAAGACAGTGGTGAGAAAAAGATCCCATACATTTATTTTTTCTACTCTTTTTAAAAACACATTTTGTGAAAATATTCTAAGTATCATTAAAATTCTATAGACGAATGAAATGCACACGAACTAAAACACTATATAATTTATTGGCGTTGAATAAAAGTTATCTATTTGTTTCAGAGTTTTACCAAATAACTTATTTCATTTGGCTTTTCAGTTCTGAAGTTCATTTTTCTGTGTTATTAAACTACTTTATAGGTGAATTGAAATTCTTAATTTATTTAACTACTTTATAAACAAACAAAAGTTTGCTCGTTTGTTGTCCATTTCCGTCATCAGAAAAATACAGGTTTACGTTGTTGTAGTGTCATTAGACCAACATAATTATGTGTATCACGTTTCAACAGTTTACAGAAATTAATTCCGTGGGCTATAAGCGTCGTCCCCTGTGTTTAAGTTTAATGGGACTAGTTTTAAAGTATAGTTATCAAATTACAAATAATTAGAACTCTCTACAAAGTTATTATAAAAACTGAAACTCTTACACTGATTGAGCTCAAACTTTGATATGAAGTACAATTTACAGGCTCTTCAGATATATTTTTTTCTGTTCTTTTTGAAACTAAAATGTTTTATAGTGATCCCTAGTGGAATACTGCTAGTATTTTTAAGTTAACATTATGAGTTTATTGATTTAGAATCGTAAGCTACTACAAATTATGATTTAATATCAAATGCGAAAAATAACTCTGAAACAATATTTCATTAATAAATAAATCAAACTCGTTTTCAAAATTTACGTTTTCTTACATATAAGCCCACTAAAGTAACTACTCTGCCTGATGGAAAGCATGAGCAAAATCCAGAAGTAGGGGCCACCATCCTCATTCCGAGTGCATACTATATCGCGGCTTAGTGAGATGTTTCTGCATAATTCTCCTGGCCTCCGAAGTTCGGGAGAGTGATGAATCAACAAAATATCACGTTTGGATATGCTGAGACAAGGTCATTGGCCATTGCAGGATGTCAGTGCTTATTCCATTGCTGCCGTACTGACTGTTTTATTACATTGGAATTTTATTGTGAGTCAAACTTTAACAACTCGATATTTTCTGCACAATTACCATCACATTGAATAAATTTATTTTAGCAACCACCGTGACTTATACAGCTGTTGTCATTACACCTTCATGTGTGTTCCTTTGTCTTGCATTATTGTGAGGTCATCTATTTAAAATGAGTTCAAGACAAGATCTTGAAACTGATATAGGAACATCATAAAAACATACATCCAAAAATCCAACTTTCTTTTGGTAAAAATATTGGATCAATCACTTAAGATTTTGATGACATTTAATGTGACACATAACCAGTTTCCATAGAACATTCTATTCAAAATTGGAAAGAGAATGAAATAAGAGGTCGTCTAAAACTGGTGCGAAGTGGTATATGTCAAGAGCACCGCTACAGCAGACGCATTTAACTGCAAATCGCATTGCGAATGATAGTGACCGACTGTAGTTACTGCAACGGTTTGCAGCGACACCGTTTGTGGCAAGTTTATTCGCTGGACTGATTGTTTTAACATATATCTACAGCATAACACTAAAGTTATACTATTTGTGTCAGAATGTGTACAATTTCTGACCTCAATTTAGAGGCAGTATTTGTTAAAATATTTAAAAGAATATGAAGTCAATCAAGCATTGTAATATGACAATCAATACATATAAGGCAGTTCCGCTACTGACTGATTGACAGACAAACCCACAGCCGAAACGACTGGGCAAAAGAAGCTGAACACTCCTAAGAGGGTGAAAAATGCAACCAAAGTTTTACACCAAAATCACACGTAGGCGAAGATAGGAGAAGGACAAAAGCTAGTATTTGATAAACAACAAACAATATAAACTTTTTTTGAATTACTCTTAATGTATGTTATAATTGAGAGTAAATTAAATAAGTCTTTTTGTTCTTGGCTAGTTAGCATATAAAGACAGCAAACTCACTCAAAGAGTATGAAATAGATACTTTAAAATTAGGATAATTATGTTTGTTTCGCGATATTATTTTATAATAGTTGTGTTTTTTAGTACAAATAAATTGCGAATACGTTAAGTGTGCCAAGTAATCTGAATCATGACGGTGGGGTACGTAGTTAGCTACATGTACGACACGTGCTATTGATAATATCAAAAGAAAAAAAAAACAATAGTGTGTGGCGATATGCAAATTGATCAGTAGTTATCCACCTAATTTAAATGTATAACAGCCAAAATAATGTGATCTCGACACGTTAATAATATCCTCAATGAATATAAAACTGTCAGTGGTTTGCGACAAGCAATATTTATTGCTTGTTTTTATTCAAAAGCTGCAATGTTATTGTCGATTTGGTTTAAATATCGGCCCCCGGTGTACTATTCATGACAAAACAACCACGCAACTACGGGCATTTAACTGGAAATATATGTAGGTATGCTATGATATCGTTATGTATTATTATTATGATCTGAGATACAAAGTTTTAAGTATTCCGTTGAGGATTCAGAGCCCTTGTAAATCTTTGTTAGTATTATGTATACTACGTTGATGAGAATCATTTGTTTTATGGTCTGTTTTGTTCTTGTTACTGTGTACAATATATATTATCTAGATTCTCCCCTCCCACTCTTTTCATTATGATATTGCCCAATTTTAAATGTAATATTATCTGTCTTTTGGGTAATGTTACTTGATACTTGTTTTAAGATTCTTTTGTTCTAAATTATACTCGTACATTTAGATGTACTCAGACACGCTAATGTCATTTAGGATCTTAATCTAGTTGTGTTTATCAAGGCTATGATGGCGTTACAAATTTAGTAATTTTTAAACTAAGCTATAAACAGTTTAATTTTGTTGATCTATCCCTTTTCTTCTTAGTATTTTTTGGTAATGTAGGAGTCTACCCATGTTTTGTTGAAGGTAGCGTCGTTTATTACATAATTAACTGCCTTGTTGGTCTAGTGGTTAGCGTATGCGGCTGCTTTTTTTTTGCGAACTTATGTTTTGCGAAATATCAAGTATATTTTTTTTTAATTGCATTTATTTATGACGTATAATTAGCATGCAGATCATCTCTAACCTTGTCCTCTCCTTGCGAGTCAATGCGTGCTTCACGACTAATGCTCTGCACGATATTTGTGGACGCAGGAAGTATTCGATAAACAGCAATGTTTTTATAAACCTTTCCGATATCTTTATATAGCATAAAATGAAATCGTTTGTTATTAAGATCTACTTTTGAATTGATCAACATACATATTTTAATACAGTTTCAGTAATAGATATAGTAATTCAAGAGGAAGATTGATATTTGTAATGCATGCATATCATAGTAGAGGTAATTTAAAAATTTCAGAAATTCCGATATAATGCACTTGTTATATTCTCTAATGATTTGGCAATCACAGTACACATCTATTTACAGTAAAAATCGCTTTTGTTTGTTTCGTAAACTTACAATACTAATTCAGACATCAAATATTCTGTAAAGGAATAAATAACGCTTCACTAAATTTCTTTTTTGAACTGACTACTAAAGGAACCTCGTCTCTCCTAATTTACATACCTACAATTGGACAAAACCATGAACCAATAATCAATCAACATCGTATTGCACATTATCGCGGTAAATAAATCGTCTTAATCTGGGATAATGATAAGTAACTTAAATAATAAACCAAATAGATAATTTAGTAATATTGTAACACGATTTTCAAATGAATTATATTAGTATTTAACAAGAAATAACAAAATATTTGCTTGAAGATAAGCTTTATATTTTTTGAATTCCATGGTTGCCTGTAAGAGATTGCTTCGAAGCGATAAGACCGCCACTGGTTATTCTTGTGTTTTAAATTAGAATTGTAAGATATTTAGTGTGCAATGAAGATATAAATTATTATAATCATTTAAATTTTATCATAATTAATTAATGGATAGACTTCATGAAAGAGGAGGGGAGGAGGTAGCAGTGAACTGACGAGTGATAGATAAGAATGGGAGTAAAAACTTCATTGCATTTGCCATAAATAAAGTTAAGAAAAGAGTTGGATTATAATAATATTCGCTCAAGAACTTTATAAGCGAGTGATGTTTTTATTTGTTTTATTTGCAACCATTGGATTAAAAACTTATGGTATGTCAAAAAAACTGGACGAAAATTTTGTGTTTACTATCACAATCTCATCTTCTTAAATCTCATGAAACCTAGTAATCTCCTTAACTCATTTGAACCCAAAATGGTTACTTAATATGTTTTAGCTACACTCTGATCGAGTAAAATATAATCTCTCAAGTAATACACACCGAAAAGCTGTTTATCTTGCCCAAGGCTGAAGGTCGGTAGCTCCTCACTGCAGTGTAAAATATTAAATGCGGAGTATAAATTTTTGTGGTCTCCACTGTGAATTTCGTTCGTGTGGCTTACTAACCACATTCTATTTTATATGAGGAAGACATGTGACTGTTTTCATGAATAGAATATAAATATATAACGTACTTTTTAATAAGCACTCTGTTGTAAGTAGAAAAATCCAATAATGTTTATCGTAAATAAGAATAACTGTTTGTTACATGGTAAAAACAAAAATTTGAAGACTAGGTTAGATAAAATTTTATATGTCTTCCCGCTGGGAAATTCTTGAGATTAACATAAATAAGTTTTGTTGAGTTTTCTAGAAAAAAATATCCTTATAACTATGCATAGACAGTTCAATGGTTTTTACTTTTATTCAAATATATTAAAAAAAATAATAATAAATAATAATAAAAAAAAATATTAAAAGAAAAATAAATATTTTCTATAGTTTCAGTGACAATTTGAAGAGCTAGGTGAGGTTATCCTAATACAGTCAACCAATCATTATCAAGGCATAAATTATAAGTTCACCTACATATGTTATTGTAACATAAAGTTGTTATTTGTGCAAATATTACATGCATTTACAAATAATAGTATGTATTAATTTGTATATATAAGAGTTATCATCAATCATCATCAACAACCCATAACGTCCCACTGCTGGGCTCGGGTCTCCTCTCAAGAGAGGGTTAAGGCCATACGTCCCCACGCTGGCCGAGTGCGGGTTGGGGACTGGCAAGACACGTTGTGGCTACGTAATCTTACCGTTGGATGTTTTTAAGCCGCCCGAAGGCCTCCAACTAAGCTTCACGACTGTTACCTTATGACAACAACCGGGACCGACTGCTTAACGTGACCTCCGAATCACGGAAACGCTCATAACATATCATGCCACATACGGTCACCCATCTAGGTCCGACCGCGCCGTAGTTGCTTACCCTCGGTGATTGTTTCCAATCACCTAAGGCCACTCGGCTATGAGCGCTTATAATTGAATTAAATTATAACTCAATTATAACTCTTATTTATACAAATTAATACAGTCGATTTATAAAACAACGTATGGAATGGATGTCTATAATCGGAAATTACTGACTATAGTTATAACAAAAAGTTCATTTTCCATTACTTTAATGGGGTCCAGGCAAAACATAAAGACGCACCGTTTCCCAGAACACACTTTAGAGTTTTAGTTTTAAATTTTACACTAGAACGCTATTAGCAACGAAAAACCCAGTATGAAGTGTCTCTGTTAAACGTTTAACTACGCTATTTAGAAGCAACCCTGTATCGCTGGTGCAATACAGCTCAATTAAGCTTCTGCCAACCCTTGCCATTCGTTGTGGTTAAGTTGTGGTCACATTAAACTGTGGAACTACGCGCGTCATTTGCGACAAAGATCTTTTCACAATGTTGACTGATTTCCACATCGATGAAGTGCGGTATATAATTAGCTTTATTTTCATACTTACGAATTTGAAATATGAATTATGTCCTGTCACAAACTAGTTGAACAAAAAGGTGTCTTTGTCTTAAATAATTAAAGTCTTAAACGATTCCATAATTTTAACGAAGATCGTTATCGTCAGCAGTCCGTTACAGTCCACTGCTGAACATAGGCCTCTCCCAAGGTATACCACAGAGCCTGTTCTGCTAATTTTCGCAACCAATTGAAGTCGACCCTTTTACGCCAGGCATCCCGCCAAATTGTGTTTTGAATGCCAGTAATCGTAGTTTGCCTACAGTACTTATTCTCTAAATTTTATAAGTACTTACTATTGTTATACTCTTGTATTGGAATCTGTACTGATAAAGCTGAACTATTGTATAATTTTTAAACCGATACATTTTTATGGTTTCAGCTTGACGAAACACTAATTCTCCTAATCCTAATGTTACTCATACCATTTCTGTCAGGGTCGTATTCAACTTTCTTATAAATTCTTAACTAATCATTTTTGTTATACCGTGTGGTGAAGAATAAAGAGTGTCACCTCTATACCTCTCATGGGTATCGTAAAAGGTGACTAAGGCTAAGAAACTACATAGATTATTGTTACTGCAAAGGAAAGTGCACCGTCTAGACATCGTAGTATAGTTCGCTAAGCTTCTTTAAAATCAAATCAAATCAAACCATTCTATTTCAAATAAACCAATACAAAGGCACTTTTGAAACGTCAAGTAGTCAGTCAGTAGTCAGTCGTGAAGCTAATTGTCTATTCCAATTCGTGGATCCTATGGAAAAGAACAGACAAGGAACTCCATGGACACTCTTTTCCAACATAGTTTTTACAATTTTTGGTTACATTGTTTTAGGCATTTTGTTTTGTTGTCTTTGTTAGGGAGAGCCCTATTTTCATTAGTGAACTGTTAACAGCTGTTAATGTGATGTGATTTGTTGTTATTGCACAGTGAAAATACGATTTAAAATAGCAGGAGATCATTTGTTGTGGAAATTATTAGGAAATACCTATTTAGGTCAAGGTCAAGTTGTCGGAAGGAAATTAATAATACAAGTTTTCAATTATTCATATTTGTATTCAAAGACTTAATTGTTCATTTCAGTATAGTATTTCAATGGAAACGAAAAATATAAACATCATGCGATTCATTTGATAACCTTTCAAAATATCAAGGTCGGTTATTGTAACAAACTCGTTCTATTATTACAAAGGCTACTGTGTCAGTCAATGCATTTCCACGTTAACGCGCCTCTGTTTTTCTTAGTACTAACATTACTTGCTGACTGTGCATTTAATCTACTTGAAAGAAAATCAATAACATAGAGCTGTATTTTCACATGAGATTATGTAACAAAACGCGATCTACCCTTTCTTTACTAGAAACCCCCTAACGTAGGTAGCCCTTAAATTCTAATATAAATCTCAGCATTTACATGCCTCCTATAGATTGATGAAAACGAATAGTAGTAGTAAAGGTGATATCACCTTTGTACATTAAATGTTAGTTCTGTTCTGTATTTTGAATCTGTAACACGTTGTACAAATAAAGAGTCATCTATCTATCTATCTAAAGGCTACATAACTTTTTCTAAGTGGCCCCTTAAATTTAGGGGATCTAAAAATATTTCTGGCATTTAGATATTTAGGGGATATTATGATATGAGATATTTATAGCTTAACAACGGTTAAGCCATAAATATCGTAAACGTTAGTACATAGTATGTACCTGGTGCTTGATTTAGTTTAAAATAATTGTTTTGGTCATTAAAATATTCAACTTCTGCCATATTTACCTAAAATAATAAGTTACCGTTTTTATGAAACTGAGTTTTAGTACACAAAAAGCTTTTAAGCAAACACGTTACCGGGATGAGAAGCGGTAAAAACTTCAAACATTACCGTGGGAAACCCAATAACAAAATCTTCTCGTAAATCATTGTGCCCAAGTAAACTAGTACCACTGGCAAAAAATAAAACAAAAACAACGCTCTATTAGTTTTTGTTGCGCGCACATTTTCCATCTAAGCTCTGACGTTGAACAAATAAAATCACACAGGAGAAAAGTAATTTAACTCGTGTCAAAGGCACACCGGCAGTCACCTTTAAAACGAATGCAATAAGCACACCGCCGTCTTCATGCGTGCCTCCAGAACGAGTTTTTTTATTTATTTTCTTAATGAACATAAATAATAAATCGCACAAACTCATTAGAGTTAATATTTTTTTTTTAAATGTATTTAATGAAGTGTAATAAAATACATTCGTATTTTTAATTGCAATACGATAGAAATTAATCCAAGTTTTACCGTTCTCTGAACGAAGGCTATTACTTGTCAATATTTAAATTTTCTTTAATAAATTTTTCCTTTTTTCCTTAGACATTTTCAGAACTGTGAAAATAATACATAAAATAGGATTTTGCATAATCATGTGGTGCATGTATATTTTAAAATTTTTGTACCACTTAAAGCAGTATTGTATTTGTGTTATTCAATCAATCAACAACCCATAACGTCCCACTGCTGGCCTTTCGGAAGAGGCCATACGTCCCCACGTTGACCGAGTGTGTTAGTAACTGCTTCTAAATATTTTCATCTTATAAACTGAATTACAACTTTTCTTCCTTGATTATTCATTTCTGCTGAGCTGTGTCCAAAATAGATCAATCATGATGGAACAATTTTATTTTGGTTCCTGCTCTACTAGTTCTTATATCACAAATAAATTATTTTTAAAAAAGTTATTTTTTAGGGCAATAATAATCTTGTGTTTTAATAATGTCATATATAGTTTAAATTATAATATAATATTCTTTAAATCCTCTATAACGTTACTATAACGTGCCTCAAAAAGCACGTTAAAAAGCTGTCAGTCCCTCTTCAGCGATCGTTACGGGTAGTTTGAAGCCCTAGTTTGGAGCTTAAAAGTTGGTCTACAGAACTTCTATATCGCCTAGTACTCGTTTGTAGAGGTCTGATTGTAGCCGTTTCACGTAAAGATCAAGTTCAAATATATCGTAAGAGATTTTTTTTTGACTGCCTCGTTGGTCTAGTGGTTAGCGTATGCGGCTGCTGATCAAGAGGTCTCGGGTTCGATTCCCGGGTCGGAACAAATATTATTTGTGTGATTCACAAATATTTGTTTCGGAGTCTGGGTGTTTTCAATGTATAATATGTATGTATTTACAAAAAAAAAGTATGTTTATGTATTTATATCACTTGTCTAGTACCCATAACATAAGCTCTGCTTAGCTTGGGACTAGATGATGTTGTGTGTCAGATGTCCAAAATATTTATTATTATTATTATTTGAAGCCAACTTATCTTGGGAAAGTTGCTTGATAAATAATATACAAATGTATATTTCGGACATCTGACACAACGCCGTCTAGTCACAAACTAAGCATAGCTTGTAGTGTGGGTACTCGATAACTGATTTTTATAAATGTGTTCTTTTCATACATAGAAAATGTCCAAACTTCGAAACAAATATTTGCAGATCATACAAATATTTCATCCGACCCGAGAATCGGACCCGCAACTTCGAAGTTGAAGTCGCATAGGCATAGGCACAGGCACTAATGCGCTACCGAGACTGTCATAGAATATTTAAATGAACAGCGCAATTCAGTATCTAATATTGTTTGTAAAATTAATTCATAAAGGGATTTAATTCCAGGTGAGAACTATAAATTCTGTTTAATATTAATGTGTGACCTACAGCACGTCCACTTACAATATTAATATGATTTTATGTGTTTGATTTTCTTGATTTTGTTTCCCTTACTTCATACTGTATTTAATGTTTAAAGTAAGGACGAATGTGAATAATTAAAACCTTTGTGGTGGACACATGAATATTTTATGATATGCTTTACAAAAAATGTAACAAGTGACAAAATTCACACGTGCGTGGGCAAAGAATTGAATATTTTAAGAGAAGGTTACCATATTGTATCAACGTGGTGTAGGTTTTCCGTGGGGAATGCGTAGACCTTATTATGCACACGAGACCTACGTGGTTTACTTAAACACCGCAAAAGATACATAAATAATTTGTTTTTCTTAAAATGCTTAAATGAAATAATACTACGAGACTTTTCTAAATTAATAATTCCGTAAATATTATTATAATAAGAATGACACTTTCTTCTTCCTGAAAAATAGTTTTAAAAAACTAAACAAACACGATTTTATACTAAAAATACAAAAAAATAATATTAATGTTACAAAGCGTGTGGTGCTTTCTGAAAATATTTCAATAACGTCGCCCCACGCTTTTTACATTAAAATTATTTTCTACTTGTCGAACACTCTTGCCAGTGGTCGTGGCAGTTGATAGGTAGTGTTGCGACTCGTTGTCACCGCTTAATTTCAGGGCCGCTGCACGTCTTGCGATGTCTCTCCACTGTTGTCGATTTGCTGTATTGCGGGCAGACTGTACTGCAGTTGGTAGTAGCTTTTATTAGGTATAGCCATCTGGTTGGGGACCGACCGTGATCTTGTACCCTCTATTCTATTTTCCACTACAAGTCTCTCCATCGAATCTGCCTTTCTAGAGATGTGCCCAAACTTCAGGATCAAACTAAGTGGCGTGTAATTGGAGTGGCTATGTCCAGCAATGGACTGGGACAGGCTGATGATTATATTGCGCTTTCATTTCCTCATAACTTGATGTAACATTTTACTCAACACTTTTTAACCTAAAAATTTCACGTGTCATGCATAAACAAAAATTTCATTTCCAGGCAGTCAGAGACAGCTTAGATCTCGTTAGTTCTTTACATATAACACATATTAATTAAAATCTAATACAGTAAGGGCTCTATTGAACTAGACAAAGCATATTTGAAGCGATGACGCTTCAATGTTGATGAATGTATGAATATAGTATAAGAACATCTAACACTAGTTACTTTATTGACTGTTATATATCTCTAGAACGTGTTAAGTAAGTTTGGTTTACTATGTACATATATAAAGTGTCGTTAAGGACAAAAAGAAGCTTGAAAAACTAGTCTTACTTCACGGACTGCTGAGAAAATGGTTTGCAAGAGAGGTCAGGCAGCTCAATGTCTATCAGATTAGGTGTATAATGATGTTAAAAACGTATTTACATGATGTTTCTTGAAAGTTCTTAGATGTTGCTGTTCACTTGTTATTATATTTGTCAGAATTTAAAATATCAAACCAGTTTCTTTGCATATTCAAATGAATTGCCATGTTTATCTTTATGACTTTTTTATTATAGTTTCCTAACTGTAGTTTAACATATTAGGAATGCGTAACGGTATTTGATATGTCACGACGATAGAAACACGAAATTTAAACTTAATATTTTGTATCAAAATTTAAATGAAATTAAACAATGGCCGTTTGTTAACAAACTAGGGTTATTTAAATGGAAAATGTGAGTATGAAACAAATTGATTTAAAACCGTACAAATGTCATTAGTACGTCTCTTAGGAATATGGGGTGTGGTAGGATTAGCGCGGGGGTCGGTCGGTGACCTGTAACCGTTGTGGCCACTCTCCTCTTGTATTGAACGAATAACGAATACCATGCTACGAGACGTGTTTGTTGTGTGATAAAGTTTCTACAGTGTAACACTACTTTTCATATGATAAGATCTCATATATAATTACTGTACTTCGTGCTTTAGGTTTCCATGTTCTACCATGCTACATGGGCAGTGGGCATGAACATACCGATATGAAATGTCAAAAAATACTTATTTTAATAATTGGTGACCAAAGTATTATATTTTCTACCTTTAATAAAAAAAAGAATTATTCGTAAAATGATAATATGAGACATCGTATTAGTATCCAAAGTATATATCTTATAAGAGGAAAACATTTATATCTCTTCAATAATTTTTGTCGGCTTTTAGGAAATTACATTCATCGAAGAGTGTGTAACTTAGTGAGTGATTCTATGGACTCCGATAAAAAGGAAAATAAATCTCGAGAGGGATTGCCAAATTAGGTCATTTTATCTTCGTTTAACTCGAGATCCGAGGCGATTTAGCTTTTGACGTCCATTTTTTATTTTTTTCCTTGGGACTAAATAATTGGTTTATTATCAAGACTGATTCTGCACATTAACGTTATGGACTTCAAAATTTTAGACGGAAAATATTGTGATTTAACAGGTTTTTTTTTGATATGAACCTGTCAGTGTCTACTGTACTTGATGGAATGTATGAACAAGATCCAAAAATGGTGGTACCTTACACAGTACCCAAACCATGACGGCCTAGTGATATGCTTCTGGATCATTGAGCCTCCGGTCTCGCACTCACCAGCGAAGTACAACAGCACGTATGATGTAATTTTTAGTTGGTCTTTAATGCCAGGGTAGTCAAGCTGGAAGCCCAATTCGTGTTGAAATCATTCTCTGCTACCTTTTAAATATTTTTTTATAAATAAATTGCTAGTTTACTCGGATATTTTAATAATAATAAATAATAAATATTTGGACAACTTACACATAACATCATCTAGTCCCAAAGTAAGCAGAGCTTGTGTTATGGGTACTAAACAACTGATATAAATACATAAAAATACTTTTTTTTTTGTAATTACATACATATTATACATAGAAAAACACCCAGACTCCGAAACAAATATTTGTGGATCACACAAATATTTGGTCTGACCCGGGAATCGAACCCAAGACCTCTTGATCAGCAGCCGCATACGCTAACCACTAGACCAACAAGGCAGTCAAAATGCAGTCAATTTTTTTACTAATAGTACTATTTTCTGATATCTAATATGTAGTTCCAAACTAAGCAGCGCTTGTACTATGAGATTTAGATATACAGAAAGTTATGTACCTACCGTTTCTAGTGAATCCATATATTTAAAACTTACACCATCCAAACACTTAGTGCTATCCAGGAATGGAATTTGAGTTCTAGACACAGCATTCGCATACGCAACCGCAACATCACAGCAATCATTATAGAAGGAACAATGCCATTGAACGACGTTTTCCTAACCTGGTCATATCATCTGTGTTACCAACAAGTATATAATAAAACGATGAATTGGGTAATAAACAAAATTAGTAGTTGCACATCAAATCGTGACTGGTGGGCGGAAGGTACCGGTGTTAACTTAGGTCATGGCTACGCTCACGCAACGTCATATTTGGCCTTTAAAACAGAGTTTTTATATCTTGACTGTATCTGCTGAAGTCACTATTTTAACCATTTTATTCATATCAAGAGTAAGTAGTGTCTACAAATGAAAAGGTTGCAGCGGCGAGCAATCCGCATTATTGACAGTCCCGAAACTACCGAGTTCGTGGAGCCTCTGCAGTTGCGGAGAGACATCGCTTCCATGGCAGTCCTCTATCGCCTTTACCATGGTGAGTGTTCGGAAGAGCTCTTCCAACTGGTCCCTCCTTCTCCCTTCCTTTACAGGACACCACGTGCTGGACTTGGAAGCCACTGCTTCAGAGTGGAGGAAATACGCACTTGAACGAAGCGGTTCGGCTCTTCCTTCTTATGCCGAGCAGTCAAAAGCTGGAACTCGCTACCAGCTCACGTGTTTCCTTCCCACTATGATCCCGGGTCCTTTAAGCGGGGCGTGAAAAAGCATCTCACTAAGCCGCCATAGTGTGGGCCGCCATACTTTTTTTTTTTTTTTTTTTTTTTAATGTTGTAATGAAATAGGCGTTTGTCTTCCATCTCACCTGATGGAAAGTGTAGATGAAGACGAAGATGGTACACGCCCATCCAAAAGAAACCTGTTCACTCTACTCTTAAAGGCTCCAGAGTTCAACTCATCAATAAACTTTATTGTCTGCATTCGCAGCAATGATGTGTGGTTACTCCCACTCTTGGATTCTGCTCACGCTTTCCATCAGGCGGGGTAGAGTCACTTTGGTAGGCTATATATAAAAAAAAAGGAATATCCATACTAATTTTACAAATTCAAAAGTATCTCCGTCTAGTAGTAGTAGTAAGAATGTCTGTCGACAACGCTTTCATTGCTAACCCGTTGAAACGATTGTAATGCATTTCGGTATATTAATACTGGGTTACTTTTTGTTGCGATAAGCGACAGATCGGGCCATAGGCAAAAACTAGTTGGTTATTACAAAATACATTTTCAATGAGGGCATTATGATTCTAATCGATACTGATACGAGTAGGTATCTTATGTTCGAAAGTAACTTTGTTTGTTTGCCTGTTTGTCTGTTACACTTTTACATCGCCGCCGCTACATTGATTCTTATGAAATTTGGCATGGAGATGTTCTGATTCTCGAGGAAGAACATCAGCTTACTCTTTACAATGATAACCAACATTCAGGCGGAGCCGAGCGCAAACGCTAGTTTCACACCTTAACCAAATCAACACCATTCGTTATATAACTGTCGCTTGGCACTTTAAACAGCTTTATGTAACAAAAGCAATCATTGTCCGTAGATTATCTTCCGCTGACGATATGGCTTCGAACTCTCGCGAATAATCAAAATACTCAGCTGAAATTCTTCACTATTGTGACATCGTTTTAAACTATTTAATTAAAATTGTTCTTTGCAATCCACGACAGCTGAGGGAAACATTTGCGACGTGTTTTACACATATTATCTCAAAGCATGTTTAATTAACGTAAATACTCGTAGATGTAAGGTTTGCCTAATATGTCCGTTGATGTCATTAATTACAAGCTCTTTCTCTTGGTTTAACTAGTTATTCAAGGTGAGGTAAAGTGGTGAAAAGGGTACATATTTTTAACAAAGTATGGCCTTATGTTTTCTTGTGTATATGTGGTATTTGAATATGCAACAATTTTATAATTATCGCTTGTACTGTGGGTACTAGACAACTGATATTAATACACGTAAACATTTTTTTTCTAAATACATACATTTTATAGCTAGAAAAGACCCAAACTCCTCAACAAACATTTTCAGATCATACAAACATTTGGTCTGACCCGGAAATCGAACCCGAGACCACAAGGACAGCAGTCACATTCGCTACCATTGTTCCACAGTTAAGTTGCCAAAAAACCACTGTTGAAATTGTATTTACCTAAATTGATTTAATTGAAATAAAAATTTTAGGCAAATGCTACAAGGAAGTAAATTGTCAGTATGCAAATAAAATATCGGACATTTGAATTTGGTTAATGGTATACCAAGTTAAAAGCCTAATTAAAATATCGATTGAAACATTTTTGTTAAATATTATACTTAAATAATTTCCACGATGAATGGTTAACATTTACACCAATTCTACTGAAATGACTATAAGCCCTCGGGACGAGTTCTCTCAAATTTATTACAGCAGATGTCTTAGACGCTCGAATATTTCGCCAATTGAAATTATTTACGTTGAATTTGAAACCATAAAGATTTTATCTTATTTATTACTTCTATTTCGATAACAGCTTACATATAAATGAACACAATATAGGTTATCTTTAAAGTCCAAATATTTTTCTAATTGTTACAGGTACGAGGGCGTTCAAGAATTTGCTAGAACATCGCAGTTAAAGAGGTAATGCAACATTTTAGCTAGCACTAAGAACTAGCTTGAGTAAGCTTGTATATTTAATTTAAACTGTAGTTATTTGCATAAGTTTTAATTAATATACGCTCACGGTTTAAACTTAGAGAAGTTTTGGAAATTAAATTTGGATTACTCAAAGAAGAATATTCTTAAATGTACAGTGGCAACTTCTGTTTACTTGTTAGTTTTAATGGGAGTTATTTAAAAATTAGTTACCTATCATCAAAGCTTAGTTATATCACTCGTAGGTTACTAATTACCTAAGTTAAGGCAATTAAGATCTATGAATACCCTATTTATTTAATGCTACCAAATATAATGTTTTGAGCATTTATTACTTAGAAATTTTTTTTTGCTAGATGAATATTTTTTTTAAAAGGCAACTACCGCTTTGAGAATATATTACTATGTCGCGAGGAACTTTATAAACATAAAAAAAAACAAACAAGAAGAACACCTAGAATCAGATTAAAAATATATGGATCACACAGTGTTTTTCCGTGTAGGATTTGAACCCATAACACTTGGCACAGTAGAAAGCGGCGTGGCGTTCACTTATACCTCTAGGCCAACCGTGCAGTTTCTTTGTTCGTTGGAATTCAACAGTTCATAGGAATGAGAAAGTTATGTTTTTAGTAAACATAGTTTACAAGGCGGAGAACTTCTATTAGCCTAAAACTCGCCGTCCTACACCATTATTTTTTCAGGAACCACTGGGGTATTAAACAAAACGACCCACTGTAATTATAGTGCTTAGAGAAGAACATAAATCAAAATTGTGTTCCTTTTATTAACGAGCTTGACACAGTTCGTATTGATAAGTTATTATTTTGTTCACAGGATTGTCGAGGAATATGGACGATAAATCATGCTTATTGAGGAGTTGGAAATGAAACCAAAAACCAGAAAGAAACAGATAAAATATAACGAGGCGAAGGCAATTTTATAGCCAAAACATTTACCAAAGTCATGTAAAGTAAATGTCTATCAGTGCAACTGTCATATCGTAAAGGGCATATCTGATGAACATTGTAAAATACAAATACATATCTCATTATTTTATGCTAGTCACCCTTTTGTGATTATAGATAGAAACAATATTGCTCAAATTCTATAAACATTTTTTTAATTCAAACATCCTAGATATTAATGAATATAAGACTAAAATATAAAATTTCGAGGAATGTATTGAGTGAATCAATTAGACTTATCACTTTTTCGAGTTTATGTCTTGTATAGTAGTGATATAATATGAAATACTACAGCATGTTTTTCCTACGAAGACGGACTTTGATCTTAAAAGCCATTCTCGTACTCACTGCGATCTGGTTTATGGTCGCACTGTTGACCACTAATGGCGGTTCGAGAAACGCTATTGGTGCCCCACCGATAGAATATGATGATGCGGAGGCAAAACCGCTGAAAATGGCAAAGCCAACAGCAACGAAAAGGAAGAGCGAATCATATGGCAATAACCTATCTGACGGTAAGCATTTTAATACATTAATGTAGCATGGACTTGCACGGTGAAGGTACCAACTGCTGTCAAATATAGCATAATAGCCTCATATAGTGGCGTCTATTGATACTAACTCAAGTATAAAAATGATTTTTCAATCAACGAGTTATAGAATATTGACATATTGTTGGAGAAAACCTTTTCCAAATATATTTCCCGGGTCGCATCTCTTGAGACCCTGCAAGAAGAAAAAATCTCAGTAGTTGTTTTGTTTCTTTTTATTCAATTTGAAAGTGAAGTTCAAGGAGAATTTTATTTTGTATCATTGCTGTAAAATTTTGATTTATTTAAATGAACATATAGTAGTAAGTTTGATAAGTAAGTAGTAAGATACTACTAGAAAATACACAAAAATATTTTGAAGTAGTAACTCAAACTTATTATTTAATTATCATATCAGAAGTATGACATATTTTTCTTTGTCAATATCGTATATTTGTGAATTTTGTTTAATTCTTCACAAAAGAAGTGCTTAAATTAGTATCAATATTTTATTGTACATTGTAAAATAAATCTTAACATCAACAAGAAAGGGTTAGCTTTTGAGAAATAGTCATGCAAATAAACAATATAGATATAGGTTTCTATATACTACACTTAAGAGGCCGGCGTACGACACTCGAAACTTCAAGTTGAAATTTGTTCATAAAATATTGCTGTCTCTGTTTGACAAAATACAACGAATAGATACGAGTGCACCGCTGTTTGTGTGTATGTGGATTGACATTCATTCGTAGTAATTCGGACTCTCTCGTAGAAGGTTCGGCTATCATTATTTGACTGACACGAATCACACACACATTGAAATATTTTTTGATGCGATAGCACTACTAATTGCTTGAAATTTGTGAAAATATGGATGTGTTTCGTACTATCGAAAATCATGAATGAAAACTCAATATTTTTTCGATTCATTTTGTGTAAGTAGTAGCATAATAATATGAGATATGTTATTGATGAAACAATATTAGAAATATTTTTGTTTTCAAGACAGAAAAAAATAAAATGAAAACATGACATTTACAATGTAAAATATGTAAAATTTGATTTGATTATATTTTATTCTAGATTAGTTTATTTTTAAAAATAAAGACGTTACAACCTAAATAAATACTGTCTAAGTCCGAATATCAAAATATCATTGTGGAAATATGTTTATACTGCAAATGATCTTGGTATACCGTTTGTATGGACAATTCAGCCTCCGGGGGCCCCTTAAGGCCTCAAATATGCACCAATGACCCTGTCATTAGTTAGAACAATGTTTACGATAATTGTAAACATTGTATCTGCACATAATTTCAATAAGTAGTTTATATATCCATTTGTTATCCATTTAATGTCATTGACCTGTCTCAAGTGATAGTCACATTATAATTATCTATCATGCAGTATTACACTTTATTTATATTAGAGGTGTAATGCATTCATATGTTTTATTTTTCTCTGCACGTTATAAATTGTATGTAATTAGGGGTTCCTTTATTTCAATATCTTGCATGATAATGTGCGTTTATCCGTCACAGCACGAACGCGGGTCGATTGGATCGGTCGCATTATGGGACAAGAAGGTAATTTTGAAGGCCGTTCTTTCTCTGTAGCATAATTTTAATACTTCACATTCATATAAATATTTGTTTTAAATCTGTGCTCTGAGATCTTAGTGTGTACTGTCAAGCCTAGCTAATGGTCGTTAATGTACTGGTCAAGTAATTTAATCAATTACGATACTCACTTATTTAGAACGTATAACATTTGATGGTTGATATGTATATAAAACCGATTTTTAACAGAAACTTATCATTAAACTATTAGCTTTTCCGTACTAATTCTACTAATAATAATAATAGTAACTAACATTCAAGAACTTTCTTTATCTACTTTCTTTTTTTAATATTCATTGTCGGTAACATTTGCTTAAGAGGTAATTAGTATGCCTATTTACTGTAGTTGGATTTAATAACAGTGAGTTGGAAATATACAATATACAAAAAACTAGTAAAAATAATACTGTAAGCTAAAATAGTTGATACCCTGCAGGCCTTGGAGTTATAGCTGCTCCGGGATCGGACAATGCACCCGGTGAACTGGGCAAACCTGTTGTACTACCGAAGAATATTAGTGAAGAGGCAAAGCTAGCAGTCCAAGAAGGGTGGAAAAAGAACGCTTTTAACCAATACGTCAGTGACCTGATATCTGTTAAAAGAAAGCTACCAGACCCAAGGGACGAATGGTAAGAAAATCATATGAAATCCTTATAATACGCGAGTTGAGGTGTAACGAAAAATGTACCCTCGGGATTGATATTTTCTCATATAAATCTTTTTTATTTCTTATCATATCGTTGTAAATATTTTGCAGAATAAGGAAAAGAATAATAATATTCGTGTATCAGTACCGTTGTAAATCACAATAGATGCTGTGATTTTTATTTATTTATAATCTGTAAAAGAACGAATGACTCTTCATGTAAACAAGTTTTTTAAATATTTAACTAGTGCAAATTGTACGCCGATTTATTTGTGTTGTTTTAAAACATTTTTATAGATTATTATAAATTTCTACAGGTGTAAACAGCCCGGCTTATATTTGGAAAACCTACCGCAGACGTCAGTAGTTATCTGTTTCCACAATGAAGCGTGGTCCGTATTACTTAGGACAGTACATTCAGTGCTTGATAAGTCACCCTCGCATTTAATCAAAGAAATCATCCTTGTCGATGACTTCTCTGATATGCGTAAGTACCATCAATGTACCATAAGTTATTTAATAGCATAGATGCATTCTACGTAATTTTTGTAATAGCATATAAACATTACCTTGTATATTACAGCCCACCTAATGCAACAGCTGGATGATTACATGTCATCGCTTCCTAAAGTGAGAATAGTCAGAGCTACTCGCCGTGAAGGTTTGATCAGAGCACGACTTCTTGGTGCTAGATTTGTTACGGCACCTGTTTTAACCTATCTTGATAGCCACTGCGAGTGCACAGAAGGTATAATACATAGAAATAATACAATTGATTTGTAAATATTATTTATTAAAATAAGAAATAATTCAACGGCGTATTTTTGCAGGATGGCTCGAACCATTATTAGATAGAATTGCCCGCAATAAAACTACAGTCGTCTGCCCTGTAATTGATGTCATTGACGACAATACTTTAGAATACCATTATAGAGATTCATCTTCAGTGAATGTTGGAGGTTTTGACTGGAATCTCCAGTTCAATTGGCATCCAGTACCGGCAAAAGAAAAAGCAAGACATCAACATACTGCGGAACCTGTATGGTCTCCGACTATGGCTGGAGGCCTTTTCGCTATCGATAAGGACTTTTTTGAAAAACTTGGAACATATGACAGCGGATTTGATATTTGGGGTGGTGAAAATTTAGAGCTCTCATTTAAAACTTGGATGTGCGGTGGAACTCTTGAAATAGTTCCATGTTCTCACGTCGGTCACATATTCAGAAAACGTTCACCGTACAAATGGCGAACAGGTGTTAACGTACTAAAGAAAAATTCTGTACGACTGGCTGAGGTAATATATTTGATATCTTTTTGTTTAAGTACTTATCGCACTTCCCTAACGAATGTTAACAGAATTTTGTATATATTACTTTTATGGTTCCAGGTGTGGTTGGACGACTACGCAAAATATTACTACCAACGTGTTGGTAACGAAAAAGGTGATTACGGTGATATAAGTGGCCGGAAAAAATTGAGAGAGGACTTGGGATGCAAGTCTTTTGAGTGGTATCTAAAGAATATTTATCCTGAATTGTTCATTCCTGGCGAGTCCGTTGCTCATGGCGAGGTACGTTCGTTTTATTTATCAATTGAGTATTTTAATAAGTCAATAGTGGTAAACTATGTTTTACAAACTCATAATCATATATTTTTCTGTCTTTGAAATATTTATCTGCAGTATGAGTGCAAATTAATCGAAGGTTTCTTCAAAATTATTACCTATACAGATTCGAAATGTCGGCTTCCAAAAGATATGTTTGGACTCTCCAACCCGCAAGTCAGATCATCATAAGCCAGTCGGACTTTATCCGTGTCACCGGCAGGGAGGAAATCAGGTCTTCTGTCGATCTTATTTTGACCGACTGCGGCAGTACCACTTTTCAGGAGTAGTTCAAATTATTTTTGCGTATATTTTTTTGGTCCATTCAGTTTTCCATAATTGCACTCTATGCACGTTGAAAAGCACGGTTTTTGTTAAGCACGTACAGTCAATGTTTGAATTTATTTTTATGACTACCAATGATAGATTCAAAACAGAGAGTATGGCCATTTCTGCATTGACGGTGTGACGGTAGAAGACGGCGAGAAAGAAGAAGATATGCCATTTGCCAAAGCAGCCATGTGCCATGGGATGGGTGGCAACCAGGTACTCCTTATGAGACAAAAGGAGTTGTTTGACCTTGGGCTGAAATTAATTTTGTTCTTTTTATGGTTTTAACGGTTGTCATTGAATGTTGATCTTGTGAAATTCATAAGGAATGTTACGTCTTTCATTGTATTTTTTTTATAACTGTCGTTAATATTCTTCATCTTCATTATCACTATAAACCAAGGTCATCATTGAATATTATTTTACCTTTACTTCGAAAATAATATTGAAACATAAAATGATGACGTTGGACTAGCACGCTTGCTTTTGGCACGCCTTTTAACTAATGGATGGCATCAGATCGCGAATGCTGATTCAGAAATGTGCCTCGACTCCTCTGCGGGACCTGAAGAAATGAAGAAACCAGTCAACGTATGGCCTTGCCACGGGGAATATGGAAACCAGGTTTGTCCTAAGGCCGCAAAATTATTCATTTTCATCGCTTTTGCTTTTTCTTTAGTTGGTGTCGGTTCTCATCGTCATTGTTATTTGGGTAAGTTTGGTAGTTTGTAGGGTAAGCTTTCATTCATAAAATTATGGTATATAATGTAGCTTTCACATATATTACAAAGTAATTTATTCGAACATTCGTATGTCATATTTCTTCTTCTCAAATGACACACTAATGCTCATCATCCTGTCCATTCGTATACTGCTTTACTAATGCAATGAAATGGTTAAAGTTTATAAGTAATTAGCAATTAATTTGTAAAGAAAATTGACTACTTTAAGTAACATATGTGAATACTGAACTGATCCAAACAAACACACAAATTAAATTAATTGCCCTCTATTATTTAGTGAGGGTAGAATTTAGACGTAATTTAGCACGTTTCGTAATTTTAAATTTTATTCCTCAAATTTGGTACTGCCGCTAGGTAAATTATATTCTAAATAGCTTTTTTACACGTATGGCAGTTATTTTAAATGATTATAATAAAGAAAGTTACTTTTTAAGAGTAGATTGATAATATTTAAATACTGTCATAACTTTAAAAAAGCTAATTAGTAAATAAGTTTTTATCTCATAATGGCTTTATATTGTATAACGTTTTCCGAAAGGATTTAATTTAAATAACATTAATTTAAAAAGTAACTATTAAAAATATTTATTTGTCTATGCGTTTTATATAGATGGTTTTGGTTATGGGCCAAGTGGTGTATATTTATATATCATATCGTATTTATCATGTAATTTGGTTATTGATATAAGAAATTGATATACTCAATGTAGATCTTGATGATCAACAATGAAACACCAATGTTAATTTGTAGACCGTTTTTCACACTTCTTAGAACCTTCATTTATTTATGAGGCCTCCTTTACACACCATACCTGTGAATTTCTTGTTATTGTACCATACCCACGCGGTCTAACTCGCCGGTTTTCCGGTGGCATTAAATAAATTATTGACTTTAGAGTGGTATAGGTTAAATAAATGTCTAAATATTATATATAAAATTCTCGTGTCACAGTTTTCGTTGCCATACTCCTCCGAAACGGCTTGACCGATCTTTATGAAACTTTATATGCATATTCAGTAGGTCTGAGAATCGGCCAACATCTATTTTTGATACCTCTAAAACGCGAGCGGAGCCGCGGGCATCAGCTAGTATTATATACAATTTTGCGGTAATATTTTTTCAGATATTGTTTTTAATATAATATCAATGAATTTTTTTCAAAGACCACCAAGATAAGTTACACTACTTTATAGGGTGGGTCACCATGTCGCATTGTCTCTGCTAGATGCTGGATTCTGCTCATACTTTTCATCAGGCAGGGTAGAACCACTTTTGTAGGCTTAAATTTACAAAAAAAAAATGTTTATTTAATTTTTAATTTATTCTTTTTATAGAAAATAATTTGATGAATAAGAGAAAGTTTTTTTACAAATATCTTTTTCTTAAATTTAAATTCTTATTGTATTATTATATTGTAAAATATTTTATCACATGAACATTCATGATTAACACTCCAACATGCGACTAATCAGTATTTTATAACTTACACCTGTTTTTCTACAGTTATATTAAGAACTAATATTGTTTTGTAGAATTTATAACAATTAGTCGATATGCATTAAGTCAATGTATGCAAGTGACAGATAAGCCAGTCAGCCTCAATCTTATCGACTCTTAGACATAGATCTGGGATATCGACCGTTCCCATTTACTCTTCCATACAATAATATATATATATATAATATATAGTTTTCATTTTAATATGGAAACTAATCGATGACTTTCGGATTTTATCCTTAGCATTATGTAAAATATAAGGCTTAAATTTATTCTTTGATTGCAATTGTTTAAGAAATTCTAATTTCTAAAAATATTTACAGACGGAACAAGTCTGTTCCGTCTGTAAATATTTTGTCTGTAAATATTAAGTCTGTAAAATTCAAAAAATCAATTTTGCGCCTGTCAGTCGACAGGCGCAAAATTGATTTTTTGAATTTTCTAACACTAATAGTAAAACATACCCAGTACTACTAATACTATCAGATATGAAACTAGAAAAAACGTTTTCAAAATCTTTATATATATAATTCTTGTGTGAGTGTGTATGTCACTGAACTTCTCTCAAACGACTGGACCGATTTTGATTAAATTTTTTGTGTGTGTTCAAGGGGATCTGGGAATGGTTTAGATTCGCAATTGGACCCGGTAGGTGGCGCTGCGATCAAGTTGTGGAATTTTAAAGTTGGGCGGTACGAAGTTCGCTGGGTCAACTAGTATTATATAATATTTCTTAAAAAAAAACATAAATTGCTTATTTTGAATCCGTTGAATTGGATGGTGGCAAGCCTTAAGAGAAAATACATCCCAAATTACTTCTAATTCAAATAATATCTAGTCGGCCTTAAGTTTGCCGGTCATTTTTTTTTTTTTTGAGGTCTATGTTTTGACCTCGCAACTTTTCCTCATCCATAGATCGACAGGACTTTGTCATTCAATATTTACATTTATACTATCATTTAATTTTACATCGCAATCGGGTAATTCCCGATATTGTGATAATTATTTTTTCAACTAATATTGTATTTACATTGATTGCTATTTAATACATGTGCTTATATTCTATGCATTTATATATTTAATACACATTTCGTTTTGTGCGTTCAATTTTTTGTTGGCATTTTAATTCAGTACATTTCTGCTGACATCTTTGTTTTTTTTTTCTCTTTACAATTTTACTACAGTATATTCATTGCGAGGTCTATCGATAATTGTTTTTTTTTATTTTAGTTATATTTAAATGTATTCATTTAGTATGTGCAAGTTGCGTGTTATGTTGTGTTGTGCTGTGTGGTGTTGTATGGTGTGGTGATGTATGGTGTAGTGTTGTGTGGTGTTGTGTTGTATGATGTTGTGTTGTGTTGTGTTAGTGATGTAGATTACTCCAAGACGTCACGCGTGAGTGCTGACTCCAACCTCGTAATATTAATGACCAGTGTTATGTTTTGTGAACAACAAAACAATTGTTGACCCCTCAGTTATGAATTGGTCATGTCTGTTTGTGTATGTAGCTGTTCAGTTTTTGTGCAAGTTTTGATGTACTCCTATATATTTAATATATATTACGTAGATCAGTGTTTATGTGTGTATATGTTCCATGTCGTGTGTGTGCTGTGGGTGTGTGAGTCATAAATATGACGTGTTGGACCGCTCATTATTGATACGTTGACTAATCATAATTTGACCAATTGTTAACCCCTCATTTGTAAATACATAGTTTTGTGAGTCCTTATCTGAAACTCATTATGTTGCACAGTTTTCGTTTATTACTTGTTTGTGTAACACGGTTTGGTTAACAACTATTTGAAAAATAAAAAACCACAACATTCACTAAATTTGCCGTAATTTGAAACGGATTTTTACATACATATAACACAAATCTCATAACAAACGTTTTACATATTTTAAAACATAGGCAAGCCATTCTCAGCCTAACATAATATGCTATTATTACATCGATTCAACATATACTTTATCACACTTTAATGGTTTTCAAATTAATTTTGGTGATTTTCATTCTAATGTACTAAAATAGACAAGTTCACTATTTAAAAAAAATGAATACATAAACATATATAAGTAATTTATGCAATATATTACAAATCATAAAGAAACAATAGGTTTGTAACATGGTACCATAATTTTTCAGTACTGGATGTATTCTAAAAATGGAGAAATTCGTCGAGATGAGACTTGTTTGGACTATTCTGGACATGATGTTGTCTTATACCCTTGCCATGGAGCTAAAGGAAACCAGCTGTGGCTCTATGATGCTCGAGTAAGTATTTATATATCTACTACCAAATACTACCTAACATACATATAAAACAAGTACTTAGTCAGATATATTATGTGAATAGTACTGTAGAGTATGTGTCACTATGTTATTCATTCGCTTGTTCACTGTGAATGAATGAGGTGACACTAAGTTATACATACACTCGTTCACTATGAATGAATGACTAGGAAGCATTATGTCATCTCGAGTGTGCGTGTGGTCGTGACACAGTTCAGTCGACTGTTAGCGACGATAGCGAGTGGGCACATGCATCTGTGAGCCGACAATATGGAAGACAATATACTACAAGTACATAGTTCTTTATTATTGATAGCAACGATGTAAATTGGTTTTCCATTACTCGAAAATTATTAGTTTGAATTGCAAGGATCATTGGTAGACTATGAAAATGTCCTAAACTCTATTTACTTTAAATCTATAATACTGTTATCAACAAGCAAAGCAGATTGAGTTGTGAAGTTACTATAAACAACGTCTTTGAAAACCTCATTTGAAACCTCGATCTCACTTAAATCAATTTCTTCATCTATTTTTACAGACAAAGTTATTAAAACACGGTTCGAGTGAGAAATGTATGGCGATTAATCGAACTAAGGAGAAAATAGTAATGGAAACCTGCAATGAGAACGAGGGCAGGCAAATGTGGAATATGGAGAACTTTAATGCCGACAGATTATCCCCAGAGCTAACAGCCGAGTAGCCGGAGGCTTACGATGAAGTGCTGTTCATATAAACGGCAAAGACTGTGAGGACCTACTACACGATTGTGACTTAGTGATAATTCAAATGGTTCACTTGTTGTCTGACACAATGAATGCTTTGTAGTTAAACGTATATTTTATTGTACAATAATAGTTGGAATACGGTGGAGTAAGAGTAGAAGGTAAGCTTTTCACTTTGGCATACAGGCTTGTGAATATGTCATATGACCCCCGATAAAATGCGGCCTATAGGACATGAATACTGTGTTGGGTTGGTTCATACAGATGCCATTTGTTCAGTTCCTACCGTTGTTTGCTACTTGAAATATAACAAAAAGCACTACGAGTGATACATTCGGCTTGAGAGTCGAAATATATGTGAATGGTGCTTGCTTGTTTTTACCTAATTGTTGATATTTATGACTGAAATATTATATTTATGTGAACGTCACTGAAATCGGCAGTTTTGAGTTAGTTTTGTTTTTTTGCAACAATTATTGTATAATAGTGCTTTTATCGAAATGTTATTAAAATACATATCTTGAATGAAATCTTAAATCATTTATCTATGATTTGGTCTAGAATAAATGTTCATCACGTCTTTTTGTGAAGTTTAACGTGGTTTATGTAAAAAGTTGTAATAGTATTCTTTATCGAGTATTAACTTACCGATTAGAATTTAGTATACATTTCGACTGTACATATCTTCGATATTTGTATGCTTCGACATATTAATAGTGTTTAATAAAGTAAGTGACTGAGTATGTAAAAAAATACACATTCCCTGAGAATCCTAGATCAATTGTGGATGTGTCCGTCATTTAAACTGTATTGACACATAAAACGTAAATTACTTTATTGTGATTTTTTTAACGACATATATCAAATTACAGTCAGTCGTTTTGATACACGCCGTTGTTTATAAAATTATAGTGAAATTGTAATTTATAGTAATAAATGATAAATTTGTTATTAAGTATATAAATATTTTTGTACACCTAAGTTTCTGAGCGAATTTATTTTAATCACTTTATTGTGTAATGGCCAATTTTTGTGTGTAAATTCATAATTAAATTTGATTTGTCGTAATCTGTACCTATCTAATATTATTAGGTAAGTCACTAATATTATTAGGTCAGTACTACTGCTAGGAATGAAATTTCATGTGAACGAAGGCAATTGGCATGATTATACTTACTTTTTTACAGTTTAACTTGCATTTACCTATAAATTAGACTGCGTATAATTTTCAAGGCCTAATTATTTACATCTAATAAAGTAATGATATTATTTTACCAGAATTTTATTATTAAAGGCAATATAAATTTTTTTGATGATTAAATTCCAATAAATTTAATTCGTTAAGGAGTTCACAAGGAATGTATTTTCTTTTAGTTTCGTGTATTAACAATAGTACGTAGCGTTTTTTGTAATATTAGTCTGTATAACACACATAGTTTTTGTTACTTAGCGGTACTTCTATTATTGTGTGTTTTTAATTGAGAATATTTTAACATACTGCCAAACTGTCTTCCTTCGTGTTTGTATTTTCTGTATTCACTTTATTGTGTTTAATACTTTATTAACAGTGTAGAGCTATGTAACTTGACTGAATTTAATTTTGTGGATATCTATAATCAAAACATATATTAGAATTTTACTATGTTACAAAACTTTAGTAAAGAAAATGTTATTGAGAGTATAGAAAAATGTATATAAAATATATATATTCGTCAGCTAGTAAAAGTTTATCTAGGACTGGACCTTTATTTGGTTGACTTCGTACTCAACTTGTTACTGAAGAGGTATTGAAAAATATATTTTAAAATTTGTTAATTGTGACTATAGAATGTATATTTTTAGAGTAGATACAGATCTTTAGACTTTTTTATTATGTAAAATTACAGATTAGTAATAACGTTACATAAATGTATAACCAAAACACGTCTAGTTTTATTAATTTTGAACTAGACGTGCGACTTATTTCAAAGATCCGAGAATTTGTGTAAAAGTATATTATCTTGACATATCAGTATTTAAATCATTCCTAAATAGATTACTATCGCGTCAACTCCTAATTCGTTTTTGTAGTAACAGCAAATCTAAAATTGTTTTTATTTCATCTGAATTTGATTTCATTTTAACACTTTGATTTTCTGTTCAATTTTCCAGGTAAAAACAAATTGCCAAGTTAATTTTACACTTACAAAAGATAAATCCATGCATCCACAAGTGTATAGGTAGTAAATATTAGTGTTAAATATAAATAGATAATTATGTAATAAGATGTTTTAATGTGCCTTATAACTTTACATAATTATTGAATGTTGAAAATTTCTGTATATATTGCGGTGTCTCCAAATGTAATTATACTAGGTATGTACTTTAGTTTAGATGGCGATTAAATAGGTAGTATTTGTAAAATAAAGCATTATGTTGGATTTGTATATGTGAGTTTTATTGCTCCGACTACCCATAGATATGATTTGACACGTTTTCTATTTTTTTTTGTTTTCAATCATCCTTAAAAGTACCACATCACGCAATATTCTTAATCGTGATGCAAAACTTTGCACTCCTTTTTATGGTTTATGTGGAGGAGGACTGCAGGTAGCTATTTTTTTAATATGTTTAAAAAAACACTATTTAATAAAAGCTAAACATATACTACTATGTATTTTAAACACGCACGCATAGATACTTTTTTTGTCAAATTAATATTGTAGCGTTGCTCTGGCGAAATCGTGATTATAGAAGTTATAGTGTTTCAAATTAATAATGGTCAAGTTACGACAATTTGGCGACCACCACTAGCAACAATTAAAAGATATAGGTTCCTATTTTGTGCGATTTTTGGCAGAAAATGCAAACTATTCTTAGTTTTAATTGAAGAAATATAAACAGGACATGCTTAGACGTTTTGATTTTGTAATAGCCATATATCCATTTTGGTTTTCGTACGTACGAAGTCTGAGAAAGGGTATTTTCGTTGCAGGATATTGCAATAATGAACACATGAATGAATGCATGGGGTAGAAAGCTTTAGGAGAGAATATCGATTGACCCACTAGGGGATCTTTTTACTCTAAAAAGTTGTATACCTTTTGAAATTTTTCACGAAATGAAATTTTTTGCTAGCATTTCACACATAGTTATTACCTAATAGCTTTACGTTGTTCATAATGTTTCGTTAATTTTCAATTTTATGAACAGTGAAATGGGCAAATTACTACACACGCCATTTTATGTAGATATTTTTTGACTAAGCTGCATCAAAAAAGTATTAGAAAAAAGAGGCCAGTACAATAGTCTGTAAAAATCAAAGTTCGGCTTTATAAATAGGCTTTCTAAAACATTTCAAACGCACTCATAAATGCTGACAACAAACCATCAGAATTTTTACCTAGAACGATGAATTCAGAACTTTTTCCAGCAACTGTCCAGCCCAGGGCTATTCGCGGTGCCTTACAGAGCGTATTTTCAGCTTTTATGTCAGCCTCTTTGCCCACGAGATTAGTGTTAGTACAGTCGTTTTGACACGCAACTTTGAACTGGATTGTGCACAATTAGTAGTTTTGGGAAGTAAAGTCCTACTCACACAATGACGACACTCAGGTACGCGTAGTCTGAAATGGATTTGTTAGTTTGTTATTGTACTATTGTATTATACATCACAATAGTACACAAACTCATTAATTCTCGATAAAACTAACTTTATCTCGTAGTATTTGCTATAACTTCTTAGATAGATTACAAAATATTATATAAGTGTGGCACTACCACTCGAAGGCAGTAATGGCACGCTACAATTATTAGCAGCCTCGACCGGGACGGTACTACTCTCTTACAAATGACTGAAACGATAGTCTGTCGCGTTTCATTTGTCAGTACGAGATCGCTGGATCATCTGGTCGCTGGGTAGCTGGATACGGCATTGTCCAAATCCCCAAAGAATATGATGTCCACTGCTCCAATTTTTCATTCTACTCATGCTTTCCATGGGGCAAAATAAATATCTCGGATAGCGAACTGGAATTCGGAGATTGAACTAGTTGTAAGTACAGCTAGTTCAATCTTAGAATTTCCAGTTCGCCCTCATGCTTGCGGAGGTCCGATGCTAGTCGCTCCGTGTAAAAACTGATATTCAGGTAAAACCGGTTGAACTAGTAGCGGACCCTAAATAGTCTTGGAAATAATAAGAGGTAAGAAGAAGTAAAAGTAAATATGATTTTGTAACTTATATCGCTGTTTTAACTATTTCATCGATAGAATTCACGTTAAATTATGTTACTTGCGTGCCAATATAACACAGTGAAAACTCAACAAAAAGGTGACGGATTGGCAATTCACATAAATGGTTACAGCATGCAGTTACACAGCACTCAATTACGCTCTATTTTACAATTCAAAAACTTCAATCATAAATTCTGATGATGCCCAAACAAAAAGCTATAATGTTGAAACGTGTTCGTCGTTTGTTGTTGCTCAAGTTTTAATGTGTCGCGTGGACCCACTGTGCGGCCACGGGCTGTGTGTAAGTGGATGGTTATGTAAGGGATAGGACATTACAGGATTACGTTACTTCAAAAATTGATACGATATGTAAAAATAACGTTATGTTTTACGTATTGTCAATATAATAATGTTTAATACGTGACTGGGATACATAAAAAATGTATTTTTGTGAATCTCGGTGGATACCTTAATAAAAATAATTATCAGAGAAGTTTTGTATCAAATTCAATTCCGTAAAAATATCAGATTGCGGATCATTGTTTTTTTTATATATATTTAAGCCTTCCAAAGTGACTCCACTCTGCCTAATGAAAAGCATGAATAGAATCTAGGAGTAGGGGCCACCATCTTCACTGTGAGTGCATACGATGCAGTATGGTGACCCACACCATGGCAGCTTAGTGAGAAATTTTTGTATCATTCTCCTCGTAGCCTATAGGTCAGAGTGATGCAGAATGATTGGGCCCCCGGTCTCACATTCATGAACGAAAGACACAGCACGTATGCTGTTCACGGATTAGATCACCGTCATCATCTTTTCAGTCAAAAAATATGTACTACTGACAGTCTTTAAGGAGACTAGTCAACTGTGCAGGAGATATTTTTGTTTAATAGTGTTTGCACAAAAATAAATAAAAATGAATAAATATAATTTAAAAAATAAAATTATAATAAATAAAGTAATAAAATTGAATAACTTGCGATGCGAAGCATGATCGACTACAAGTCCCAAACTCCTGGCAGTTATTATCATTTCTAAAATCACAAAGTTGAGCTAGTATTGATATAGATAATATATAGCGTCGCAAATCTGACGAGATTGCACTTTTAGATATAATAACATAAATAAAAGTCAGTTTATTAATGAAAATGACTTAATACATACATATTTTAAGCTTCGTCAACATAAGACTAAAAAGATTGTCAAAAACCTATGCTAGTGCCTAAAGGACGACAAAATATAAACTTTTATGAAAGTTCTAAATAAATATGATTGTGTCTTGTAATCATGATAAAAATCTCTCATCTTAACACACATCCTGAAAATCTGAATATTTTCAGTACGCAGCGATTTGATACAAAGAAGAAATGTTAAAATTGCTCTCAGTCTCATGAATAAATGATAGCTTACGAAGTATCACAAAGTCAAAAGTAATTCAAGAAAGGAATTCTTATTTTTGCATTGCACACATTATGTACCTACTCGTATTTGATTGTTAAATATATTTATTCCGGAAAATATCCAGTTCATTATGAATATAAAAAATATGCGGGCAAAAAGTAATGATATAACCCAATTTTCTTTTTACTATATTATTTGGTGACTATCAGGCAAAAAGAAATTATATAAACAATTTACTTTTTACCATATCGTGTGGTGACGGATTAAGAATACAAAGTTTCACATCCCCTATTCATCCCATGGGTGTCGTAAGAGGTGACTAAAGAAACAAAATAAGCAGCTAACATCACTGCTAAGAGAAGGAAAACTTGAAACAAACCCTTTATCAACCCGTCTGGCTAGTGTGGTATAGTAGGCCAAAACGTCCTTTCTAAGGAGAGGTCTATGTCCAGCATTGGACTGTTAATGATGATGATGACGATTATTTTTAATAAATAAACATTTTACAAATGTAACATTTAACCTAATATGAGCACATATCCGACTTAAAAGTTAAAAAGTTTTGTTTTTCATTACATTCCTTCTCTCTTTGTACTTTTTTAGTAAAAAATGAAGTAAATTTTATTCAGATCTCGATTAACAAATTATAAACATTTAAATCGAATACATGTCGTCTAACCTTAACTGACAAAGAAAATATATTATAATTATAGCACTTAGTGTATAAATAAGTATTAGCTTGAAAGAGTGTGGCAATATGACCTTCATCCATCAACACATTAGGAAGTTACATGTATGAGACACTTAAGACACTACCTCTTCAAGAATAATGCTGTATTTCTTGTAAGGAAACTCTACAATGTAGTGTCTGCTTCTCTTTTTAGATGTCGTCGATCGGCACAAATCCCGAATTAGTGAAACTCTGCGGAAGTTTTTACAAATTTTCAAAGTTCAACCCGGTTAAATCAGAATCAAATGTATTTCTTTGTCTTTCCTGCAAACTACATATGAAAATATATTTGTTTATGGAAGTCTATGAAAATGTATTATAGACATCAATTAAGTAATTCTCAAGCTGAGAGAATGATGCAGAATGACTGGGCTTCCGGTCTCACACTCACTAACGAAACTTTTATCATTAAAGTGACATGAACAATATTATTAATTTGAAAACAACTCTGTCTGTTTGTTACGCTTTCACAGCTATACCTTTGTACCAATTTGAATAAAATTTAGATACATAGGCTACTCTTACCGAGACATACGCGGGTAGAGACCACATATTTCGATAACATCTATCTAAAAAGCTCCAAAAGTTTAATTTACACCACCAGAAGGCCTAGATGGTTAAGGACAGCCCTGTCTATATCTATGCATACTTAGACGTAATATAGTCTAATGTGTATTGTGTCTTCTGCGATAGACACACGAGAAACGTTTTGAAACACTGTATCTTTTTTGTAAACTATGTTTATTATTCTGACTTTTATAGTGTTCTCGTTTACCGCGTATCTTACCTTAATGAATAATTTATATCTAATGCATGTACTGTCCATATCAGTCCTTGCATAGAATACTAGTCACTAGATGTCACAGAAATACCTAGATGTTAACTAGTAAAATATATACTAACTAGCTTTAGCCCCGGGGCTCCTCCATCGTATAACAATAGTTAAGTCATTGAAATCTGTACAGACCGTCTGTCATTGATACCACAGAATTATGAAGCTTTTTCTATAATAGCTATAAATAATTATTTATCTTGTGATAAAATAAGATATATACCATTTTTACAATTAAATTTAAATGTAAACTACATTAATTTCTATCATATCATAAGAGTCACTAAATAAATATACCATAAGTTAATATCGTTAGTATTGTATTATAATCAGTAAATTAGTAATTAAAACACCTTTCTTAGGTTCATCGATTTACAAATTATGCAAAGGGTCCTAGCTATTATTTCCTATTTAACTGCAAACCTATTCCATATTTTCCGCCACATAAGCCTCAACTTGATGACGTCAACAGTCAGCCAGACGTCAAAAGATACATTTTCACGATGGGCATTAACTTAGCTAAAACGAGCCACAGACTTATCTAAATAATGTGCAATATTTACCTAACTTAAAGTGGTCTCTTATTTATGTAGAATTTAGAATTTTAGATTCTACATAGAGATGAAACCACCTGATTACATTGGCAGAATAATACTACTGTTATCGATTCTCAGTCGAATATCAAGAGGCAACCCGAGGACATGACCTAATATTGGGTAGAAGACAACATAGTTTATAGAACGAACTAGATCCAAAACGAGAAAAAGTCTAGAGTTAATTCTAGAACAGTACAAAAAATATCAAAGTTGCAAAGTAATTATAAAATAACTGATAGTTTAATAGTTGTTATTATATTTAATGACCATACACTAAGGGAAAAGTAATTCTAGGTATACACAAACAACAACAATTTATCACTTTGTAATCTTTTATGACACATGAAAACAATTTTCTAACGCTTTTAGGCTAATGAAAACAATTCTCAGTGGTGTGTTTATTTGTACAATGGTCGGCCATTGTTCATGAGGACGGTAATATTCAAATTATTCATGTCTTAGTTAGAGATTTTTGTGTCTTATCAATTTGATATTTAGTTTTAATTCTTACCAAAAACGTATGTACCTATTATTTAGAAACTGCAGTCAGGTAGCATAAATCATTATTTATTGTATTGGGTTGTTTGACAAACTAAAATTATTTTTTTTATTTTTATAGAATACGTATACCAACTTGACATTTAAATTTATGACGGCGTGTGATTATGTACCACAAATTCCATTACTGTTAATAATGATTTATTGTAATCATAACTCAATGTATTAGTTTAGTTTTAGTCGATTCTGTAATCGATATTGAATGTATTTAAATAAGGGCGTATAATTTCCGAATAGGGTAGTTTGTGTCGCGCCACTAGTAATGGCGGTCGGTCATTCTACTGACGACTTTCGCACGAGGTGCACATGTGCCTATTGGCTCATAACTCGTTTCAATCTACTTAATCGTTTATGATTTTGTATTAATATAAAATAAAATAAATAAATAATAAAATGAGACCTCCTCTGACGCCCCGACATATTTAACATTGTTTAGTCACATACTTTAACTACATACCAATACTGGACTATTAATATTAATTATATGCGATCCCAGTGTTTTTATTTCTATAAGTATTAACGACTTTTTCAACCCTTCTAAAATATTTAAATTGTAAATCACAACGATAAGTCAAGTCGTCATACTGCCGTCAGTAAATTTTAAGTAACAAGAAACTATCCTCTTGAGGCCATTGGTTATAGTCTGCCAAAACAGATTAGTTTCTTCATTATCATCGTCTCGGGTGGAAGACGTCCACCGTTGGATAATGTCTCCCCTAAGACTCTTTATACTAGCCGGTCATCCAATTATCAAATTATTTAATGTTTATTATTGTAAAAATTGAATTTTTACGATATAACCAGTGTAATTATCTATTTTTGGTACTAATTAATCTAAAAATCATCTCTTTCTAGAAACACAGGTAGTAGAGCCACGCTGATTTCAGCACGAATGGGCCGGCTCGACCCGGCCAGTACTACCCTCACACAGAAGACCATCCTAATAATGACAGCATTCTTGCTGTCGTATTTCGTTGGTGAGTGTGAGACCGGAGGCCCAATCATTCTGCATCATTCTGAATGATGCAGAATAATCTAACCAAGCTGCCATGGTGGGGGTCACCATGCTACATTGCCTACCCTCACAATAAGCATGGTGACCCCTACTCCTGGATTCTACTCATGCTTTCCATCAGGCAGAGTAGAGTCACTTTGGCAGGCTTAAATATAAAAAAAAAAAAAAACAAAAAAAAAAAAAAAAAAAAAAAATACACTATAAAATTACTGTAAAAATCTTTGAAGCTGCTTTTTTTCCAATACACCATTTTATGAATATGATTTATTTCTTAGGGTTTCTAAAAAAATATAATAGTATTTGTGAAGGAAGTGTATCCTTAATAAACATCAATGCACGTGTTAGATTAGAGAAAAGATGAGATTAATTATCTTTTAAAATATTAGAATATTTAGAACGAAAGGAATTTGAGTATATCAAATCAAACCAAATCAAATCATATTAAACTTTCTTTTATTTTAATGTCCAGTAGTCAGTCAGTTAGTCAGTCGTGATTCTATTCGTCTGTTCCAAGGTGTAGATCCTATGGAGAAGAACAGACAAGAAACTCCATGGACACTCTTTTCCAACATATTTACATACATATTTCACATTATACACATATTAATAAATCAAACATTATAAATTACTACAAAAGTACAGAACATTTTAGTAAAAGGAAATACACAAACGTGAATGGTATACTTAGCTTTTAAATCTATATAATATCCTCAGTTACTGGTTGAATAGTAGAGAGCTCCGTACTGGTCCACTTCTCGTCAACAAGTCCTTCTGTCCAGTCGGAACCCTCGCTTTTATAGGCGACGACAAACAAGTACGACACATGTATTTTAATCAAGTACCTTCATCAAAGTACATTATTTTCAGAATGTGTTCAAAGTAAACTATTAATACAAACATATATCAATATTTATATAAAATATATAGTTAAAAGTAATAATAATCACATTAACATTACTAAACAGTGTTTATAGGCAACGACAACTGAGCAAAACATACGAGTATGTATTTTATCAACTACCGTCATCAAACAATATGTTCAGAAAATATTTAAAGTAAACTATTAACAAACATATCAATATTTATCCAAAGTATTTAGTTATATTAATAAGTAAGTACATTTACATGAATCTAACACGGCCATACTGACAGTACTTCGTTCTCGAAGTACTTATAATTACGTACTTTCACTTATTAAACTATTATTATACTATTACTCTTCAATTGGTTGACATCATTCAAAATATCATTCTAAATTAATTCTATAAATTTAATTCTAAGGAATTGGTCGAAGTCGATGGTATTGTCTGGATCATTCAATATGATCGTAGTCAACACAGGATGTAAAAAAAATATATTCTTGTATTTGATCTAGCCGAGCCTGTATTGGAGGTGTATTTCCGTTGCAAACAATTAAAAATGTTGGCGCAAAACCGGTTGATTTTTGTAGTGTAATATTTAGTGACAGTTGCTTTTTCCATTTGGCCGTTTGGCCATTCTGACGACTCGCTACATGTAGTAACAACTTGACTAAATTTGCTAAAAAATATTCAGTTCTAATTCTTCGAATTTTACTGTAATTACGATTTTGGCATATACTTGTAAGGTACCGATGCTTTGTTTATACTGTAATTTCAACCTGTATCCTCACCAGGACATAGGTGTCAAAACTAATTTCGTTTAACCGATTTGTTTTTTAAAAATAGGAGAATCATTATTGGGTTTTAATTTGCAGAATGAATATATATGCCCGGCTTTTTTTTTTTATAGTAAGTACAAAATTTTGTGAGCTGCAAGGTTGTCGCTTTAATGATTACGAATTATTTGTTGGTTTACTGTTTTTTGAATTTATTGTACGATTACGGTTAGATTTGAGCCATTCCTCAAAGATCACAACACAAAAATGACGGTATTGTACGAATTGTGTCAAGAAAAACCGATTCGATTTTATTTAATATTTAGAAGGAGTAGGTACTTTGGTTAAAATATTGTCAAAGTCATTTGGTTAAGGTAAAATATTTTTGTCTTATGTATTTTATTTTACAATTGGTGAGAAGATTATCCCGCAGTAACAACATATTTTAGGATTTGTCTTAAAAACTTTAGGAAATGCGAGTTAGTAGTGTTCTTAGTGCAACAATCTATTGGTCTTGTTTTTTTTTGTTTTGGCATGTGAAGTCAATAAGTTTATCAATTGTGAAGTACTTTTAAGATTTATACTTTACCATGAAACTAGTAAATATCTTTAGTTAAATTACATATTTAGTTTTACAATATTATAATAAGTAAATAAGTCTCGTGTTTTTTGTAAATGAAGATTTAAGATAACAATGAAAGAACAGTAGATGGGTAGCTTGCAATAATATTGATAATATTTTGATGCGAAAGTGTTGAATATTGTGCATAGAAGGTTATAATCACCATAGGGATGTTTTTATCTGTGTTCAATTAACAAACCAAGTTAGTTATCGTAATAAAATAAACGGAACTTTTCCGCATAATCTAACACAGCCAGACTGACCTGTACTTCGCTCCCAAAGTAACAAACGTCTCTGGCCTTGGCATATTAGTTCTATCACTTGCTGCACGTGAATTTCAAACTAACATCAGGGCAGTGACACAGCAATTCATACAAATAGCCTCTGGCCTTGACATACCAGTCCTATCACCTGCTGCACATGAATTTCAGACTGATATCAGGGCAGTGACCGACCAGCAGTAATCAAGCTTATACAGGGCAGTGACCAACCAGTAGTGATATAAAAACCGTTTTGTTCTAAACTTATATCCTCTCAAACATCCATTGTTAATTGAACACAATTTATTAACAAGTGAATAATTTATAATTATTGCCAAAATATCTTTACGATTCCTTTTCACAAGACCGCAATCATTGCACAAAATATCAACAATAACACAACATCGTAATAATAATCTATCATGGCTAATCACCAATAAACTATATAACCTATATGAAAATCATTATCTACGAATACTATCAGTACTTTTCTGGAGTTTCCCTAAGACTTTGCCTAGCTATGTCAGCTGCAGAATCAAACCCGTGGCTATCATATGGTGATTTATTTGCATACCCGTAATACGAGACAAAAAATCTCTTATTTATGGTTCATTTTATGGAATTACAATCCGTGAGAACAGTGAAATTTAAACCTAGTTAATAAAATTATTTAAGAGAATTAAAACGTTAACGTTTCTAATTCATACATGGGTATTTAGATTCGGTTGGTGAGGTTCGTTATCTGTTTAGGTTGGGCGTTTTGTAGTTTATATAGGTTGTAAAAAAAATTGAAAACCAATGTACTACTAATGCAACTGTTAAACGATGCTATCCTAATTTTAATATCGGATATACCTCCATAAACAAGCTCGACAAGCTGTCCCTCAAAAATGCTACTTACAATAGAGTATGGCCAGAGCCCTTAAGGGCTTGTAACTACTTTGCTTACGGTTGTGATGGAAGCTCCATCCATGGTCGTTGGCTATGGCGTCAGTGTTGTCCTAGCCTTCCGCCCCGTTGTTCTTGTCCGGATGAAACGGCGGCAACACCACATCATCTTCACTTCGGTTACCAGCTACAGCATCACGTATGGCTCCAGAAGGCCCTCCAACATAGCAGGATACATCTGAAAATGTTTGTGACAAAGTACATAAACAATAACAAAGCACATGGGTTCCGATCGCACTTCTGATGTTAGATTAGAGAAAAGATGAGATTAATTATCTTTTAAAATATTAGAATATTTAGAACGAAAGGAATTTGAGTATATCAAATCAAACCAAATCAAATCATATTAAACTTTCTTTTATTTTAATGTCCAGTAGTCAGTCAGTTAGTCAGTCGTGATTCTATTCGTCTGTTCCAAGGTGTAGATCCTATGGAGAAGAACAGACAAGAAACTCCATGGACACTCTTTTCCAACATATTTACATACATATTTCACATTATACACATATTAATAAATCAAACATTATAAATTACTACAAAAGTACAGAACATTTTAGTAAAAGGAAATACACAAACGTGAATGGTATACTTAGCTTTTAAATCTATATAATATCCTCAGTTACTGGTTGAATAGTAGAGAGCTCCGTACTGGTCCACTTCTCGTCAACAAGTCCTTCTGTCCAGTCGGAACCCTCGCTTTTATAGGCGACGACAAACAAGTACGACACATGTATTTTAATCAAGTACCTTCATCAAAGTACATTATTTTCAGAATGTGTTCAAAGTAAACTATTAATACAAACATATATCAATATTTATATAAAATATATAGTTAAAAGTAATAATAATCACATTAACATTACTAAACAGTGTTTATAGGCAACGACAACTGAGCAAAACATACGAGTATGTATTTTATCAACTACCGTCATCAAACAATATGTTCAGAAAATATTTAAAGTAAACTATTAACAAACATATCAATATTTATCCAAAGTATTTAGTTATATTAATAAGTAAGTACATTTACATGAATCTAACACACGCTATTCTATTGGCAGCATTATTCACTTTGTAACTTTTTTAAAATGGTATGAGGTTATTGGAGTCACGGCATTTTCATGTTATTTAAATATTCAAAAGTTATTATCCTATCTAGTAGTAGTGGTAGCTGTCATACTAATCGATGAAGATATAATGCTGAGCATATTAATATTGTGGAATTGTACAAGTAAGTTAATTCAGAAGCTCATTTCTATCAGAATTTTTGCCGATCAAATTAGTTAATTTACCAACATTGCATTTAGCAAAATAAATGATTTATTCAATTTGATCTACAATTATCTATCTAGACACAAAGCTACGAAGACCCAATTAGTAAGTTACTTAGTCACGTACAAGACCTTTTAGTAACGTCTGGTTACTTCTAAGGTCAACGAGTAACAACAAAGGCAACTCTTAATACAGTTAAGATTGTAATTAATATTTCTTTTTCTTAGTTATTTATGCAGAAGTATGCCACGATCAGTGCACGCGTAGAAGCATTCACTTTATTCATATTTTATTTGGAAACCAAACATCTTATGACTAATTAACTACTAATTAAATATCTATTACCCATTTACACGTATTCACAAGTATTCAGTGCTTTATTTCTAGAAACAAAAATTAAACAATAAAAAAATAGAAAAAATAATCAATCATTCTTATAGTAAGAAGTTTAAGTCAGTGAGAGAACCAACTCAAACCGTCCGCTAGAATACACGAACCTAAAGGCAGTTGAGCCCGTGTTATATAAGTCCAACTCAGGTATGTCACATAACCTGTTAAGGTAATTAGCGGATCATACGCTTAATGACCTATTTCTGTACCTCGAACCATATTCAAGGGAAAGGCAATTCTGACTGACCTGGTAGGAACTATTGTGTATGGCTTATTTAGATTTTTGACTGTGCTATTTTAATTATAGAGGCGACGTCTATAATTTTCCTACTTCAATAGTAGTAATAAATGTTGCCTCATACATCCACTTTGTAGCGGTCGTCATATTCCTTGTATTTATATTGCAGATATCCAGTTAATTTCCGTTTTACGGAATCCAATCCATCTATGTTAAACTTCAAAATGAGAGTTCCAAACTTGTGAACAATTTTTGTTGTATAGCTTTTATTCTTGTTATTAAAAATGATGATTTATCATTATTATTATTTTGAAATATAAATTTTTCTCTTGATGCTTTACGTATTTTCTTTCTATCTGTAGGAGTTACGTAGTGAAACAAAACAGAAAGACGGAGTTTTTTATAGAAGCGGAAAATTGCGGAAAATTTTCATTACGATTGTAAACTTTTTATTAATATTTGGTATCTAATTAATAAAACAATAACTATCATATAAAATATATTAAACTGCAAGAGTCCTTTAGTTCTTGCAATTTCTAATTTCACTCGAACGGGCAATAATCGGAGCAGTCCAAGTCTGAAAAACTTTTCAATACTGCCTCTGATTCCACTTTATTCATTGGACCGTGCTTCGAATAAAGTATTTCACGATTTAACATTTAATTTTGTTCGGTGTGACAAATGTATTTTCTATAAGAAACCTTTTAAACCTATCAACTGCATTTTTGGTGATAATGTTGCTTTAAAATGTTGCTAAATTATTTCACAGTTATTTTACATAAGTACAGTTAGTGTAAGGTAAATTTTAAAACATCCTGACAAAGAAATAAACCTTTAGGAGGAAATGGGAAGTTTTTTTTAACTAACCTTAGCTGTTGATTGGTGATAATAAGAATTATATACTGATACGATTTTGCGGTAACCGTTTGGGCGGTAGGTTGAAGACGGACGGACGGACGATCATGACGATTCTATAAGGTTTCGAGTCATGAACTACGGAACTCTGAAAAAACAATAAATACAGAAGCAGGTACAACAGAGCAAAAAAATGATAATGAACAATCAGATTAAACACATCCCCAAAACTGTCCTGGTTTACGTAAATGTAAGGAACACGCTATCTTTCCTATAATTCATAACATCCAAAGATTATATATTTCATCTTCAATAAGGAAAAATCCATAGCTATTTACATTTTATGCCATTGCTTAATCTTCATACGCAGTGACAGACGTCCGTTGAATATTTAACTAAGCCGAGTCTCGTCGCGGCTCCAACTCGTAATTTTGGTTCGATTCGAAAACTTTCGGGTTTACCAGTATTTTGGCGGTGTTCGAATAGTCATTGAATACAAAAACTTTTTCATTTACGCTCTCGGACGCAGACTGAATAATATATGAACGGGTGGCGTGAGCTTACTGAAATCATTTGGTTTTAAGGATTTTAGCTCTTTTTCTCAGCTGAATTAATGACATCTTACTCGTGGTCCATAGAAAATATAAAGAGTATATAACTTGTTCCATTTAGATTCTAGTAGAGTTTAATCATCATTACTTACTTAAATTCACTGTTCTTTTTTCACTTCCTAAATTCACTCACATTCACATATCTGAGGTCGTTCGAAGCTTGAAGCATTCTTGAAATTCCACTTAGTATATTCAATTTAGCAATATTGAAGAAGGAATAACTATGTGTTTACTGCCTCGTTGGTCTAGTGAATAGCGTATGCGACTGCTAATCAAAGTCTCGGGTCAAATCCCGGGTCGTCCCAAAAAGTGTTTTTGGGTATTTCATAGGAAATTCTTAATATAGTAGCTCGGAGTTTGGAAGTTTGGCGGTGATTCACGCCCGTGCCTCGGAGAGCACGTAAAGCCGTCGGACCCGGTTGTCATGAACATCTATGGCAATCGTTATTGGGAAGTCAGTGCCCTCAAATTTACTGACAACTTTTTTTTTTTTTACTTGTGGAAATCCCCTCGGACCGTCACCCCGCCGGGGTTCTCGACTGGGTGGTGTGTCGGACTCGAACCACACGGTGTGACCTCTCTGCGCCTGTGTTTTGGGGAAGGGGGCCAGGTTGTTATCGCCTTCTGGACTCCCCCCGACAACTAGTTCAACCTTCAAATTTAGGTTCTCCCTTAGAGTTACGGAGGTCCGATGCCAGTCGCTCCGTGAAAAAACTGATATTCAGGTAAAACCGGTTGAATTAGGAGTTGACCCAAAATAATATTGGGAATAAGGCTAGGAAGAAGTATGTGTTTAAAGATGTCAATTTCCTTGCTATCGTAGTTGATTAATTTTTCAAAATCATACTAAAGCATTCACGTCAATATATAATACATGCTATTAGCACCAAATTGATTTCTTGTTGCAAAGTTCAAGTCAAATGTTAAATTAAATAAATTTTTATACTGATTTTATACTTTGATGTTCTTAATACATCTATTTGTGAACCAAACATCGTATGTTGAATATATTATCAAAACCTGCCAAAGTACAAATATTCAAATGAAAGGGATAACAGGAAAAGAACATTGGTTTTATACAATTTGTCAATATATGAAAACATAACCATTTACATATCGAAGTAGATATATTCAGTTGCTCAAATGATGAATAACGCATGAGAAGGCTTCCTTTATTTGACGACTTGAAATAGGAGTGAATTCAAAATAGGGTGAACGCAATCATTGCTCAGTCGTTCAGAACTTTTCGAATTATTGTAACACATTCTTTTAGCGTAAACTGATACAGCAGTTTGTGAATGCTAAATAGATTTTATGTCAAAGTTTGATTAGTTTGTTATGTTTAGTTTCAACCTTGGCAACTCAAGCATTAAGAATTAATCCCGTGTCACTGGCGTTTTAAAAAAATACCTGTAACGAATATAAAGAACTCTCAGTTTCAGAACAACAGTTCCCCAATCACATAAAATATTGTCTCATGTGGTGTTTAAACCAATAATTTTCAGCTTATTAGAGAACGTGCAGTTGCAAAATTGATTCGCCTGATTTCCTGGGCTATAAAATCGTCATTATTATAATGACACTATATATCACTCAAAACAAAAGAACACCGTACCTGCCCTTGGCCACCCAAAGGGCTCTAACTGGAATTATATCAATATGTAATGTTAGAATAGGAGTCACAATTTCATACTAGATTTATGGAGGTTCAAACACTGGTGTATTCAGCTAATCAATTTTACCCGTCGCACCATTTACGATTTGTGAGAGTTGCGAACTTACATTTTTTATTATTCCTGACGTGTTCTGTATATGCTATAGTCGTATATTGTGATTAAATTTATTTGAAAAAATACATCAACAACAACTTATGCATTTCTTTAAATACCCAATTAATAAATAGGTTGACTATAACACGTCATCTTCATCTTCCTAGCCTTTATTTTCAAGATTTATTTAGGATCAGCTACAAATTCAACCTGTTTTACTTGAATATCGGTTTTTCCACGGAGCAACGTGCTTTAGACCTCCTCAACCCTGAGAGAGAATTTGAATTCGAAGATTGAAATAGTTGTTAGTATATTTGATAGCACAACTTCCCTATAACGAATGCCATAGATTTTCATTACAACTGGGACCGACGGCTTAAAGTACTCTCCTGAAACACCGCAAAACTTCCATACTCCGGACTGATTATAAAATTTTCTGTAAGATAAACCCAACCAAAGCACTTTTGGCCCGACCTAGAATACGAACCCGAGACCTTTTGATCAGCAGTCGCACACACTAACCACTAGACCAATGACCAACTTTATAACACGTAATATGATTTTATAAAGTTTTTTATATCGACTTCAAACACTTTTGTAAGAATCTGTAACCAAGATGAGTCTATAGGGAACCGATAACCGATGTACATGAATTGTTGTAGGTAATAATTTATAATTTATTAGTAGAGATTTAATGTTGTAATATATGTGATAGTGATAAGTTTTGTGGATATAACAAATAATGATTCTCTTTAGTAAAAATATGTATAGAAGCCGCTATTAGTTTAATAAATACAGATGCTAATCTCTATGAAAGATCTTTAATTAATGATATTAATAGCATTTAAGACAAAATTATATAAAATAAACTTGAAGTATTCCAACAAAGATTAAGTTTACTCGCTTTACTCTTAAATAAATTTGATTAGACTGTTTAATTTCCTCTTTGAATTAATCCGTAATCATTCAAATATAGTAAAGGAGAAGGATTACCAAACCAAATACGACCTTACTAACTCATAGATTAAAATCTAAATTCAAAATTTGAACATAATCTTCACAGAAATGAATTACAACTTGATTAATATAAAATTAGCTGTCTTTGATCTTTCAGTGTGAAACAATAGCAGGGTCTTGGAAAATACCTTCAAGTACTGCAATAACCCATTCCGTGAACTACCAAATTAATCTTACGTTACTATTAAAATTCAGCAAGCTGGAGTAATAATAATAGTTATTGTTTTTCAAGGTAGTAGAGCCACGCTAATTTCAGCACGAATGGACCGACTCGTTCAAGGCAGTACGTAAATAACAGCAATAACAGCGTTGTATTTCGTTGGGGAGTCCTTAATAACATTCACTTGCTTGTTGAAATGTTTTTTTTAATGAAATTTAAAGGGTAGTAAAGCCACGATGATTTCAGCATTAATGGGCCGGCTTGACCGGGGCGAGACTATCCTCGAATAGAAGACCTACCTAAAAAATGAAAAAAATGTAAATTCTTGCTGATATATTTCGTTGGCTAGTGCGAGACCACAGGCCCAATGATGAAGAAGCATTTCAATAGGCCGCTATAGAATGGGTCACCATGTTGCATTGTGTGCACTAACGCTGATAATAGTGACCAAGACTCTTGGATACCGCTCATGTGTTCTATCAAGCAGAACAGTTACAAAAAATCATTTCTTAAAGATTATGAATTGATATTCCTAAAAATTTAAGAAGTTATCATGAAACTGCGAAAGAAGATGAGACATCAAACTCTCACTTCTATTTATATTTTAACTTTAGGTAAAACTAGCCGGCATTTGCTGTAGAGTTTCCTTGGTTTAATACAACCTCATTTCATGAATTCTTTGCCTCACGTTCATACTTCAACGTATATAATAACCTTGTTAAATTTTCACAAGAAAAGCTTTCAGTTATGTGGAAACTTGTTGTGAAAGAAAAATATTTTATAATAAATTTTTAAAAAGGAAAAATGTCCGGAGCGCTGCCTATCAAGTTATAAATATTGCACACTACGTTGAGAGATGACTTTTAATATAATTTTATGATATAAAATGATAAAGAATATGATACAAAAAAGAAAATTGACATTATGGTTTTGCTGTTGTGCATTTATGTCTCCAAGGGGTACCATCTGAAAACCAGTGCTGAGTGTAATCGTAACTGATGACACACAGCAATATACTGATATGGTAACCCATTCAGATTAGCACATATAACAACTATTTTTGTTAATACTTTTATGTACTAGGTGTAGTTAGTTTATCTGAATAAATGTTATACTTTTATTAATATACTCTTTATTTCAAATATATATTATTATGTTGCCGTCATGGGGTTGAATTTGAAATTTATTGAATGACTAAGCCGAATAAGCGTTACTAATAAAATAAAAAATACATACATAAATCGTTTAATAAATTATTAATAAATTAGGCGATCTATATCCATAAACCATTTTTGATTTTTTTCTGTGTTTGTGTTTCATGTATACACATAACTGAAAAAGACTGAAAAACTTACAATAACTTTTCAAAGTATAATTTTTGAAGCATAACCTGTCTAGTAGAAATAATTTTACTGGTAGGAAATAAAATGTATTATATACTTAACATATACACATAACACTAGCAGTCCCATTCAAAGAATACATTTATAGTTTTATCCGTAGGGTTTCCCTACGGATGCGCCTTCCTGCGGTAAAACTTTTATTTTATGCCTTTCAGTGCGACCTCGAAATAAATTAGTGACAACTTACCTTTCTTACGGATCCAGTAAAAGTATTTTGTCGTTATTAGTCCCAATTCTCGTTAAGGTATTACACCACTCTTTGCGGTACAATACGACTCTCTGTAAGAAACTACAGTACGAGATTTAGGTCTGCAAAACCTTAATGCCCGACTTAGTTTCGACCTGATGCTTTCAGTCTGGTTCCGCTTTCACAGCGCCTTTCGCCTTTCCGTTTTAAAGCTTTGCTTACCTTGTTCACTATTTTGGTTCACAAAAGTTGGAATGAGGTTTCTACCAAAGTTTGCTTTTGGCTTTGAAATTGATGTACAGGTTTTCTTTTTCATTTATGGGATTGATTACTGCTATCAATAATGTATCAATATGTGTCTTGTCTTTATTTGTGGTACTATTTTGTTTATTTGGGATTTTGTTTTGTTTCCTTAAGTTTAATATTACATAATTATTGATTGTGTCTAGTTACTGTACACATGTCATGAAGCTCTGTATTTGGCTTAAGAGTCTTAAATATCATGTATATTAATAAAGTTTGTAGAGTTTATTATTAATAATTAAATTAATTCTTCAAGTACTAACTAAAAAACAATGTAGACTGCATTCTTCTAAAATTTCATCAGCATATCGTATCTTGCCAAGCTATTGAAGAGCACACCGCAAGAGGATTTTGCATTCAGTCGTTACTTCATGAAGTTATGTCCTGTACACTTCCTTAGGTCTATATACCTGCATATTTAAGAACAACGTCATTTTTATTGCAAATTTTGTTACTGGTTGAGGTGTCAAGAATATTTGGCATGTATTTTTGTTTCGAATACATTTTATATTTGCTTCTGGGACTTTCAAAAAGAATGCTATTGTATTATATTATAAATAAGATTATAACAAGAAGAGTGACAATATATAAAGACTCTTTATGCAACGCGTTACTAACCTAATGGAACATTATCTTTCATCATATGTTTGAAATGTCAATATGAGCGACATTTTGATGTGGTAAACATTCATGAGTCATAAACACTTAATAATCTACTGTTCATCTGTTACTTAAACAGTTTAAGTTATATGCAGACTTATCATTGCGAAAGGCATTATGGCAATGAGACAAAAATAATTTTTTTTTGACTAAAATAATTCTCAATGGGATAAACTAAACTTTTTGGGGTATAGGGTATTATGAATTAACATTAAATAGTTAATAGAAAGATTTAAATCAAAAAGTTCCATTCATCATCATCATCATCAACAGCCTTTAACAATCCACTGCTGGACATAGGCCTCTTCTTAGAAAGGAGGTCCATTATAACAACAATTTGTGAATCACACAATGTCCCACGTGGGATTTGAAATCACGATACTTGGCGCAGTAGAAAGCGGCGTGGCGACTGCTTGCATCACTAGGCCAACCGTGCAGTTAGCTAAAAATATTTTCATTCTGTTTTGAACTGCCATCAATCCTTACCGAACTATTATAATCAATTCACTTGAGTGAGCAATTGTCGTTTGTGGTGCACAAGTCGTTACTACTGCTATTCTATCAGACCATATAGATGTCCCCCTCTTATTTATTAAGTGTTTCTGGAATATCTAACAATTTAGCAGACAGAGGATTTTAATGAAGGGCTAGTCATTAAGCGTCGCTTTTTGTTCCTATTGAGTTTTTTAACGGTAAGACAAACTATTAAATCAAACTATTATCATTTATGTTTTTTGCTATACGTAATGTTTTTAGAAAAAAACCTTGAGAAATAACAGAGAACTTATCTTCCATTCGGATATTTTGCGGTCGGAAATTCCAAATCAAACTATTATCATTTATGTTTTTTGCTATACGTAATGTTTTTAGAAAAAAACCTTGAGAAATAACAGAGAACTTATCTTCCATTCGGATATTTTGCGGTCGGAAATTCCTTTGGAACCGTATCGTATGTAGATGAACGGATAAACCTTGACGGTGAGTTCCTCGGAGTTCCTCGGAGTTCATTTATTATTTTCATATCGCATGGTATAGAATTATTTCATTTAAAAACATATAACAATAATAAAAACAATATGCGGAGAAATAATTGTTGTTGTTTTAATTAATCCATAATTTGTTAATACCGTCAAACAACTCATGTGTAAGTGCGAGTGACAGTGACAGTCTTAGATGTTATTTATAACCATAAGTATTTTATCAACAGTTCGTGTATCAAATACTTTAAAAACTCTCTACTTGTAAATACATATATTGAATACTAACTTTCGCCCGCGGCTCCACCCGCGTGTATGTCGGTTATTGTGGTAGAACTATGTCTATGTCCTTTCTTAAGTTTTAGAATATTTGAGTACATAATTTCATTTAAATGGGTTCAGTAGTTTTGACCTGAAATAGTTTTCGAACATGCAAAAAAGTCTGTCCCATAAATCAGAAACAGTAATATGCGTTTTATTGCGACAGGTAGCACAAAAATACGCCAGCCGTAACAAAACATTTCATTGACATCTTTAAAGGCACCAAAAACAGTAGTGTTGTCTATAAAATGTCAACGTGAGACAGTGACATACGCGCTTTGCGTGTCCGAGAGCCATGTATCAAATAAAGGGGAAACACCATATTTTTATTAAGGGTTTTAGACAACAACAACTTCTAGTGAAAAAAGAAAACCCCACGCAGTGCAAAATGATTAGAAACAAAAATAAGATTGCACTATTTCCTGATTAACTGACTAATCAACTCGGTAAAACATTATTTTACAACGAGATCATCATGTATAGTTGGTATATACCTGATCATGGATTATGTATAACCGTATAAAAATTCGTTGCATGGTGTAGGAGGAGTTAGATGATATACAAACAAATATAAGAAATAATAATGATATTAAATATTTTGGACATCTTACACACAACGTCATCTAGTCCCAAACTAAGCTGAGCTTGTATTATGGGTACTAAACAACTGATATAAAAACACTTTTTTTTGTAAATACATACATATTATACCATACCATATTATATCCAGATTCCAAAACAAATGGTCCAACCTGGGAATCGAACCTGAGAGTGCCCGAGACCTCTTGATCAGCAGCAGCATACGCTAACCATTGACCTAAAAGGCAGTCAAACAAGTGAGTTTTACACTGTTTAGAGATTCTATTCATATCATATTCTCGCATACTCCTTTATAAGGCTGAATAAACTGCATACATAGTCGCAAAACTGAGTACATACCTATAGGTTAACAAACCATAAAAATCAAATATTAAAAATTAGATAAAATGTAGACTTCAAAAAAAATAAACCAAACTTTTAGTATCTAGGACTCAGTATAAATTCATACACGCAACCTATCTTCTCAGTTCAATAGGCTGTGATAATTAAATCATCATATTATGTGATTCCTACGGTATCTCATCCCAATTATATTAAATATTTCATTAGTGATAAACGCTTTTACTGCCATTAGTATGATGGTTATTTTGAAGAATTCAAAGAAACCAGAAAAATGTATAAATAGTCAATGATTAAATTTCATGTTTTATTATTAATTGTATGAAAAGTAGATTAAAAATGAGCAACGGAATCCAATTATTTTTATATTTACAGGGTATGTTATTACATCTCTACTTATAATGTTATACATAATACTTGTTTGTCATGTTTTATATATTTTTGCGCTTCATTGTACTTTACTATTTATAAGTATTAGCTTGTTCACCTTCAGTACTCGATTAATAGTAATAAATTTAGATCCCGTCGATACATAAAAAAGTTTCATAAGAGATTCAATAATTATTTGACTAAATCTTTATTAATACTTTATTAGCAAAGCGGCGAGTATTCCATTGTCTCCAAAATATTCAAATCGATTAACTAAGTTTTTTTTTCTTTATCGTAAGTTTTTTTGTTGACGGGTGGAAAATCCGGCATTTCGGGAACTCAGGAGTCAAGAGTATGTGTTGTTTCCCGTAAAAACACCCCGACATCCGACCTCTGACGCTCTTCTCTAGAAGATTCGAACCATGTTATATTCAGGTCCTCCCCGAATCGGCGCTATGCACTATCAGACTGAACTGAAAAAAACTTTCATCGACGACGGATATAGAGTAAAAAAAGTTATTTTTTCAACTCCGATATATCGGTGCATTGGAATCGAGAAAACGAGACGACGGTATCGATTCATGCCTATTTTTACCACTCTGATAATATCATCTATTCTCTTTTAGGGTTCCGTAGCCAAGGGCAAAAAACGGAACCCTTATAGATTCGTCATGTCTGTCTGTCTGTCTAACCTTACATTTCATTCAATCAAAACATTAGTATTAAAACATCGATCAAAGTTACAACGAACTACAAGAGCTTTTCTATGATGTTATTTGCTGCTAAGGAACCCTTCATGGACGAGTCCGAATCGCCCTTGCCCGCTTTTATAACGTATTTGAGTAGCTGAATTTTATGTAGTATAATAAAATTACCTAATTTCCTTTCCGTTAAACTATGTACACTTTTTTCGATGCAGATTTTATAGTTTTTGTAAATGTATAGTTCTCTGTAGCACTATCCTGGTATTGGGCAGCTCACATCCATCAACTGCCAGTTACTTTCTTCAAATCGTCGGACCATCGTGCCACAGGGCGTCTTGCACTACGTTAGCCGTCTGCCTAACTGCGGTCTCCACTCTATCACTTGTCGGGTCCACCGACCATCAAGTTCGTCTGGAGACATTGCCGGCTCACTTCCACTTCATCGTACTGATACTCCTCTAGACCTCTGTCGAATAACTTCGTTATGAATTTTATCAGATAGGTAAACGTCCAGCATTATGTATATATGCATACAGTCGTAAAACCAACGAACAAATAAAAATTTTTTTTCGGCTTTTACATTTTAATTATTTTTACATTTTCAACCAATCACATTTTTTATTCTCACAAAACAGCTTATTGCAATACTAATAGTATTTTAACTTACAATCTATTTTGTAATCTCAAAATTTAGGATACACCTTTTTGCAATGCTCTGTAAATGAGCAATTTATTATTTTTCTCATTTCAAAATCCATTTTAGTTTTGACTATTCATTTCCCGCAGGTGCTAGTTTTTATAACTAAGTATTGTGAGTTTTTATTACCAACTGCCAGACTCTGATAATACATATACATTTCATGATGCAATTAAGGAACAGTGACTATCAAAGGGGAACAAAAACTTTTAAATGAATCAGTTGTTTTTTTATTGTAAACAAAAGCAAACTAATATTATTATAACCTATGTGGCCAGTCGAAGATCGAGAAGAAAATGTTTAAAGTCAAAATTATTCTTTGGAACGTGAAGTGAGCATTACTAAACTTATTTCGGTATATTTTTACTTTTTCTTGCTCTCCTCTGGCCTAATAAAAAGTTTGTAGTTCGAGTAAAATCATAAAGTCATGAGATTGCTTTGAAGCGCCTGTAGCTTTAACGATTGCAATACGTAAATTGTGAACTCTAAGAATATTTTTAACAGGTGAAAGGTGAAATATAATTCTCGTACGAAAGATGACTCTACATTAGTTTTTTGTGGATATAATCAAGAGTATGTTTGCATGATTTAAGAATAAATTTTCCTTAGTTCTATAATGAATTTAAAATTTACGTAAATGTTTTTTTCATTTGTGACTTATGTGATTAAGTGACTTTATTAGTTTAGGAGTTATAGAGAGTTAACTTGTAAAATGCGCTTACACGGAAAACGTCATGTAAAATTAACGCATTAATACCTAAACATAAGAATTTTCTATTGGATACGATTTTAAATCCACGTACCATTGTGGGTGACTGAGGAACCCTTTCATGTGCGTGGCCTGATACGCACTTGGCCGATTTTTTGAAATTAGGTATCCGTATTCTACTTTAAAGTTCATTTTTTGTAAAAACAGGCCCCCCTTCCCTATAAAGGTTAAAAGGCTAAATCAAAAAATCTAAAAAAACATGATAGTATTCCATATATTGAACTTTGAATAAAAACTATAGCGGTTTAGATAACTTTTTATTTCAGGATTTATAATTGTAAAATTCACATACTTGGAAAACTTTGTATAAAAATAAAGAAATAAGAAGTAAACATAAAAATTATCTATTGGACACGATTTTAAATCTACCTACCATTATGAGTGACTACGGACCCTGACACGCACTTGCCAAATTATTGCTATTGTTCTATCTAAAAGCATCAGCGTTTTAGACACATACAGGATGTATTTGTTGTTGCATACATTAGTTACAATACTGTTCTTAAGGAAACGTATAATCATTATTTCATGTCAACCTGTTACCGGTGATACATATTACACACGAAACACATGATACTTTTAACCCTACAAATTCCATCGAGATGGACATTTTACTACATTCTTATGCTCAAATAAACATGAGTATAGCGCTCATTGTAAAGCAGACGTGTCTATTTTACATGCCCCGGGATAAATGAAGCTATAAAAGTCACCCTGTTTGTTACTGACGATCGTAAACTTTACAGCATACACTTCAAAGTTTTCTTAGTTGCCTATAGATTGAATAACACTGTAGATATAAATATATCAATGCCATTTTAATTGCAAGCTATGTTAGCTGCGGTTTTTGTTGTCAATCGTGTGTAACACCGAGGAGTGAAGTTAGTAGAAAAAAATATCCCAAATTACTCCTTTTGTTATCAGCTTCTTGCCAGTGAAAGTCTCGTCAGAATCGATCCAGCCGTCCCAGAGATTACCCGAAACAAACAGACTGAATTTTAAAAAAATGCGTTTTTGATATACCTAAGTGCCGTATATACTTTGATATGCATTTAGTAAAAAAAGTTCATTTGATATAACAAACAGACACTTCAACTTTATTTATTTATATAGATGTATAAATTCATACTGATATTTGAAATTTTAGTTACTTTTGATCCAATAAACACAAACCTAATAATTACAATTTTCGAAACAAATGACAATTGACAAAGCTATTAAAATTTCGCGCCAAGAATTCAACGGGCATATAAGTTTTTGATGACCGTTTTCACTAAAGTCTCCTAAATTTAAAGGGCTACTTAGAGAGTTATGTATATCTTATGAGTGTGTGTGTATTAAGTGCTTAGATTCCACTTAAAATTTAGAGGCTACCTACGTTACGGGTTCCTAGTAAGGAGACTATTTAAGTGTAGTTGCTGAAATGGGTACCATCTTCCTAGCCTATTAGGAGTTATAGAGGGTTAACTTGTAAAATGCGCTTATATGGAAAACGTCATACAAAATTAACGCATTAAAACCTAAACATAATAATTTTCTGGATGACTGAGGAACCCTTTCATGTGCGTGGCCTGATACGCACCTGGCTGATTTTTTTTAAATTAGGTATCCGTTTGCGAGTTATTCTACTTTAAAGTTCATTTTTTGTAAAAACAGGGCCCCCTTCCCTATAAAGGTTAAAAGGCTGAATCAAAAAATCTAAAAAAAACATGATAGTATTCCATATATTGAACTTTGAATAAAAACTATAGCGGTTTAGATAACTTTTTATTTCAGGATTTATAATTGTAAAATTCACTTACTTGGAAAACTTTGTATAAAAATAAAGAAAATCAAATCAAATCAAAATCATTTTATTTCAAGTAAACCATACAACGGCACTATTGAAACGTCAAGTAGTCAGTCAGTAGTCAGTCGTGAAGCTAATCGTCTGTTTCAATTCGTAGATCCTATGGAGAAGAACAGACAAGAAACTCCATGGACACTCTTTTCCAACATTGTTTTTACAATTTTTGGTTACATTGTTTAAGGCATTTTATTAAATGTGAGTACAATGTAACGATGCTGAATTTTACACAGGTAGTGTCCAAAAATAATTAAACAATAAATAGAAGTTGTGAGATGACCAACCCCGACTGGCGGCGCCCGTATCACGAGCATGACCTATGCACCAGCCATCGTCCAGTTCAACCATATCGTAGGGAGCCGAACGACCCGCTACACACGCCTCCGCCAGCAGGGCTTTTGAGCGAGCATGACATACTCACAACCGCCAGTCAACAAACAAACTTATGCTACTAGTGACTACAAAGTACTCACATGTACAATTCAAAATGTTCGCAGTTATACAATAATAAAACCATTTATAAATGCTACTCTTTAAGAGTACGATAAATATTTGAAACATGTAAATAAAAAGTAATTTATTAAGCGATAATGTTAATACCAAAAAATAAAAAAAAATATAATAATATAATGTCAAACAACAAGATACAATTAAAATATCAATAATACATGTCAAAAATATGGTTATCCAATGTCAAAAAAAAAAGAGAAATATAAGAATGTCAATCATCATAATTATATTAACAAATGTCAGAAATACGAACTAACTACTTGTTGAGATGTAAAAACAGTTGCAATACAGACCTTGTGAAGTATAACTCGTGCGACCTAAGATGGCACCTGACTCAAATGTCAGTCGTTTGAAGTACTGAGTACAAGAAAAATATAATTTATTCTAGTTATTTTAAATTTCAACAATTATTTTGCTTCAAGTAGTTTCTCATAACATACTACTTTATCTTAAGTGGTACTTTACTACCTGAGTTAAGAAAATACATATGCATACCAATAGGAAGCAGGCCTCATTCATTATTTACCCGAATGCATTCTTCGTGTAGTGATTTAAATAATATTAGGTAATACCTAATATCATTTTAAATGAAATTAGAAACTGAAATATGGAAGAAACACAATTTTAAATCATCATGATAAGCCTTTTAATCGAAGTCTCTAAATATCATGTGTATATGGATATTCTTTATTTTAAACTATTGTGTCTCATAGTCGTCATGCTGGTTTTTTTTCGTGTGACCTTTCTTAAAACAATTGTGTTATCCAGACGAATCTAATGATATATTAATAAAATAAATTCGTGGAGTGATTTATATGATATTAGGTAATACCTAATAAACTAAAATTATTATGGAATGATTCGTGCAAAGGTAATAGTGATGCTAACGCTACTCGCAAGATGACAGAGGGGTATTACGGGGGGGAACGGTATCATGTTTCGTTTTGAGCCAGGTGCCATCTTAGCTCGCACGAGTTATACACACGCATTTTATTTATTCGCTAACTAGACAGACGATATTCAACCTTATTATCATTACAACATGGTCCATTCCGAGCCGCATTCAATTTAAAAGAACTGGTTGATCGAAGATAAGTTTTTTCTGTATGAAGATAGTTGGCGAATATAATAGACAATAGACGACGGGCTGCTGTTATACAAATTGCAGTTATATGGTGTATTGTGCATTCCTGTGGTTACAATAACGAAGTGAACGTTTTAAACGCATTATATTAACTTTCATTATGGAGGCAGTTGAACAACAATTAGAACTTTTAGAACATTTGTCGAATAGTATCGTGAAAACCAAAACAAACTTTAAAAAGTCAAGAATTACTATAGGTTATGTTGAAGCGAGATTACAGTGCGTAGAAGACTATTGGAATTCGTATCAAAATAGTTATCAAAGTTTATTGAAGAATACTAAGAAAGAACAAAGGAATACTATTGACTATTTTACGCAAGATTTATACAGTCAGTGTGAAGAAACTTATGTAGATTTAAAAGCAGATATTAACGACACACTTCGATTATTAAAGAGAAATTTAGAAACAGTAGGAAACTCAGCACAAATATCAGCATCATATACACAGAAGGAATGTTCGAGCAGCGCAGAGGTCAAACTTCCGAGAATTAATCTACCTACATTTTCGGGGACGTATGAGGAATGGCAATCATTTGAAGATACATTTACGGCGTTAATATCGAACAACAAATTATTGAGTAATGTACAAAGGTTTCATTATTTGAATTCGTGTTTATCTGGCGAGGCAAAAAACACTATTAAACATATTCAAGCGACAGAACAAAATTATGAGAAAGCTTGGGAGACTTTGAAAAATAGATATAGCCACAAGCGGCTTATAGTCAATGCAATATTAAAAAGATTATTTACATTTAAAAAGGTTAACACCCAATCACCAGGCCATTTAAAGACACTGATTGATACTACTAAGGAGTGTTTGAATAGTTTCGAATCTATGAATCTTTCAACATCTACCTGGGATCCTATGATCATCTATATTACAGTGCAAAATTGGATTATGACACGCATAAAGATTGAGAATCCCATGTGAGTCGTGAGTACCAAACTGAACTACCTACTTTACAAAATATGATTACCTTCTTGGATAGTAGAATACACACATTAGAGTTAACCTGTTCGCCTTCTTCAAGCTCTCAAAAATCAATTAAGATGATAGAACGTTCGTGTCATTCGTCAGCCGTAAATATCATTTGCAAGTTATGTAAAGGCCAGCATCTCCTCTGTCACTGTAAAGAATTTGTGAAACTTGAACCACAGAAGAAAAGTGAAGTTGTCAAGAGCAATCGATTATGCTACAACTGCTTGTCACCAGGCCACCCAGTGTATTATTGTAAGCAGAAGACTTCTTGTAAAATATGTGGAAAGCGACACCATTCACTTCTTCATAGCAAGAAGAGAGAAGATATTCAGGATACAGAGAAGAATACAACACCACCTGAAATCTCAATGCATACGGTGAATGAACAACAAGAAAATCTTCTGGATGAGTCTATCATAGTGAACTTCGCACACAAGCAGAGTAGAGCGTTATTAGCAACAGCGTTGGTTCCGGTCCGGAGTAAATGTGGCCGTGAGACTACGCTAAGGGCACTAATCGATCCTGGCTCACAAGCGTCATTTATAAGCGAGAATGCAACTCAACTCATTAGACTAAAGAAAACTCCTGTCCAGTGCTCAATCACAGGAATTGGCAGCACCACAACTCCAGTGCGTTATGTGGTACAGTTGGAGATACTATCACAGTATGATACTCAATTCAGTCTCCCTCTGAAAGCATATGTTTTAAAATCACACATAACATCAAAGTTGCCCAGTTCCACAATAAAACCACAGTCAGATTGGTCACACTTAGAAGGTCTAAGGCCTCTGCCTCGAATTTTGCGGGTAGCGGGGCGGCAGCGGCGGCGGCGCGGTCGCGGCGGGATCATAAGCGTAAAATCATATGGACCGGTTTTTGAAAACAGCGGCGCGGCAGCGGCGCGGGGGGCGGGCAACGAGCGGTGCACTTCAGTCAAGTGGTGACCGCTCGCGCTGCGCGTCTGCATTGTGGTATAGTGTAGTACAATTTTCTTTTGTGACATATCAAAATGTCATCGGACGTGCAAGAACAAATTATTTCGGCAATCTTTGAGAGGAGACCCATATGGAACAGCAGAGATGATAGTTTCAAGAATATATTCAAAAGTTTCTACACTCATTCTAGTGTAGTCGTAGAATTTGTCGGGATTTTGTCTCTGTTCTTCATAGTTTCGATAAAATTCACCATTTATTTTCCTTGCCCTATAGTAAGGATCCACTTCTTCTTTTTCCCACAATAAATCAACCGTTAGGAATAAATTTGAATCAAAAAGTTGTTGTCGCCGTCTTTGAGACATTTTGTTCGCGAATAAAAATAAATATCTCGACAACACAACTACGAACACAACATTATGCCGCCGCCGCCCCGCTGCCCGCAAAATTCGAGGCAGAGGCCTAACACTAGCAGATCCACAATACTACATGTCAAACAGGATTGATCTATTGCTTGGTATTGATGCATACACTGAAATTCTAAGAAACAATTTAATAAAGGGGCCACCAGGCTCACCGTCAGCCTAGGAGACAAGTTTGGGGTGGATTTTGTTTGGAAATATTTCTAAACATGAACAAACTGCTCAAGAATTAACAGTCATGCATCAACAAATAGACATAGATATAGATAGTCTATTAAAAAATTTGTGGAGCATAGATGAATCAGCTAAACGTACACTTACCTTTGATGAGAGCGTCTGTGAAGATATTTATAAAACCACACATAGTCGAGATTCAGATGGAAGATATATTGTTAAATTACCCTTTAAAATAACACCTCAAGAAATAGGATCTACTAGAGAGATAGCACTGAAGAGATTAGAACACTTAGAACGACGATTAGAGAACAAACCTGAATTAAGAGAAGAGTATAGCAAGGTTATGGAAGAATATATACAGCTTAATCACATGGAGAAGGTCCCAAAGGAAGAGATAAATAAAGTGTCAATTTATCTACCACATCACGCCGTGGTACGAGATAGTGAAACCACGAAGGTGAGAATTGTCTTTGACGCGTCATGTCAAAGTTCAAAGGGAAATTCACTCAATGATTTACTATTAGTGGGACCTCAATTACAAAAAGATATACGAAACTTAATTATGAGATGGCGTTTAAAGAAGATTTGTTTTATAGCAGATATTCAGAAAATGTACCGTATGATATTAGTCTCAAAAGAAGACACAGACTATCAACGATTATTATGGAGACAGAATCCTACTGAAGAAGTTGATGACTATCGTATGCTCAGAGTAACATTTGGGACAGCCTCAGCACCCTATTTAGCAATAAGGACCCTACAACAGTTATCGACGGATGAAATGAATAAGTATCCTATTGGGGCTAGAATATTAGCCGAAGAATTCTATGTCGACGATTGTATTAGTTCCCATGATACATTAGAAGACGCGATAGAGGCTAGTCAAGAATTAATAAAGATTTTAGAAAGTGGAGGATTTACATTACAAAAATGGGCATCGAATAGCAAAGAGTTTCTAGATACAATTCCACAACCATTGAAAAGTGTAAGTGTTGATGCGCAAGAAAACTTTATAAAAACATTGGGTTTAATCTGGAACATGAAAACAGATACATTTCACTATCAAATAAAATTACCACCTAAATCAGCCTTAATAACAAAAAGAATTATTCTGGGAGACATACAACGTTTGTTTGACCCTCTGGGGTGGATATCACCAGCAATCATCACTGCTAAGATTTAAATACAGAATATTTGGAAAGAGAGACTTAGTTGGGATGAAGAGGTTGGAAAATCGAGTGAAGTAGAATGGAGTAAAATAAGAGATAGTTTTAAACATTTACATCATATAAAAATACAAAGATGGATGGGTAAAGAACACAATGATGAGATATGTCTGCATGGGTATTGTGATGCCTCCATCAAAGCATATTGCGCAGTAGTTTATTATAGATAAGAAAAGAAGAACGGTGAAGTCAGAACAGGAATAATTGCATCATGGACTAAAGTAGCACCAGTTAAAGTAATTTCTCTTCCACGCCTGGAACTGTGTGGGGCGGTACTATTAGCAAGATTACTGACGCAAGTAAGAGAGGCTCTCAGACTACCAGAAAGTAAAATCCATGCCTGGACAGACTCCACAGTTGTTTTATCTTGGCTCTCAGGCGACCCTAATAGATGGAAACAATTTGTCAGCAATCGTGTAGTCGAGATATTAGACAACGTTCCCTGCTCAAGATGGTATCATGTCAGGTCAAAAGACAATCCTGCCGATATAGGTTCTAGAGGTGTCTACGTAGGCAACCTAATAGATAATAAGCTATGGTGGGAAGGACCAGAAAGCCTTAAAGAGAGGGATTTTAAGTTTTCTAGATTTACTATTACTCCTACTGAGATAGAAATGAAAACAATACCAGTCAATTTTAAGACATTAAAAATTAAATTTGAAGATTATAGTACATTACAAGAGCTTTTAAAAACCATTGTTTATAGTTTAAGATTTCTAAGATATAGAAAGCTGTCTGCAAATACTAATATAACAATTACAACACTGGAAGTAGAGGAAGCATTAACAAAATGTATAAACATAGCACAAAGGGAAGAATTTGAAGATGAAATAGAAAGTTTACAAAAAGGGAAAAATGTCAAGAAATTAAGTTGTTTGAAAACGTTAAATCCATACCTAGATGAGAAAACAAAAACAAACAACAAATTATCAGGGTGGGTGGCAGACTGCGCCACGCAAGCCTAAGCCATGATCAAAAGCATCCCATAATATTAGGCATAAACAATGAACTGTCACAACTGATTGTAGCAGAAGCCCATCAGAAGACATTGCACGGAGGGATTCAGCTAATGCTTAGTTATATTAAATCAAGATACTGGATTATTCGGGTCAAGAATCTTATAAAGAAATGTATACACAAATGTATTATCTGTGCACGACACCGAGCAATATCGAAAACGCAAGTTATGGGTGATCTTCCCAAAGCCCGTATCACTCCTGCTCGTCCATTCAGCAACAGTGGTGTAGATTTTGCCGGTCCTTTGCAAATACTTACGTCAAAGGGCCGAGGTACAAAAACTCGCAAGGCCTACATCGCCATATTCATTTGCATGGCCACCAAGGCCATACATCTTGAGTTGGTTGGCGATCTAACCTCAGAAGCATTCATCGGAGCATTTAATCGATTTATTGCACGAAGAGGCCGATGCACACATCTATGGAGCGATCATGGTCGTAATTTCGTAGGTGCTAATAAAGAGCTACAAGCAGCTTGGAAATAAGCTAACTTAAACTTACCTGGTCATCTCGCAGATATTCTTGCAGCCGACGGCACTCAATGGCATTTCATTCCACCATATAGTCCAAACTTCGGCGGATTGTGGGAAGCCGCCGTGAAGTCCACAAAATTCCACTTGAAAAGAATCCTAAGTACCAACCTAACGTTTGAAGAATTATCGACAATATTGTGCCAAATAGAAGCCTGTTTGAACTCGCGCCCATTGACCCCCATCGATACTGCTGACACGGAATCAGAAATATTAACTCCTGGACATTTCCTCATCGGAGAATCCCCTGTCACCATACCAAAACCAAGTTTAAGAGACGTTCATATTAACTATCTATCGAGATGGCAGCTTTGTCAGAGGATGGTAGCTGATTTCTGGCATCGTTGGCAAAATGAATACCTGACACGTCTACAAACTCGAGCAAAATGGATGAAGAAGCAGAAAGAGTACGACATTGGTGATATAGTTCTATTGAAAGAGGATCAATTACCACCGGGGAAATGGGCCCTGGGTCGTATTGTCGCTAAACATCCAGGAGAAGATGGTCTTACTAGATTTTATAGTATTAAATATAGAAATAGTATCGTCCAAAGATCTTTGTCAAGAATTTGTGCATTGCCAATAGATAAAGATTGATTTTGTTAAGTTTTAATTTGTACTTTATCACTCATTTTTATATTCTGATTACTATCATGGTGTTAACATAGTATTTATTACTAAGTTGAAGTTTAAAATATTTTTGTTAATATTTACTTATAGTACCGATTTTAGAGTATCTTATCTTATTGTTTATTAGTCATCCTGTTGTCTACAAGTTAATTTGAGACATTCTAAGTTTAGTTATTTTGTATTTCTTTAAATCACATACTGTTCACTATTGCTTGAGTTACCGATTGCAAAATTCATAGTTTTATATGTATAATTTTTAACATTATTCTTTAGTAAAGGACTATATCCTTTGGTGGGCGGTATGTTGAGATGTAAAAACAGTTGCAATACAGACCTTGTGAAGTACACACGCATTTTATTTATTCGCTAACTAGACAGACGATATTCAACCTTATTATCATTACAACACTACTAAATAATTTGAGAATTAATCATGTGGCTGTGCAGCAGGACCAGCATTAAGCCAAGCATTCTTGTCGGCAATGTAATCCTCTAATTTGTATTAAGCTTGCTTACATAGTGTGCGTTTTACAACATTTTTAAAACGTTTCTCTGTTAAATCTAGTATGTTTTGAGGTATTTTATTATAAAATTTAATACAGTACCCCATAAAAGATGTATGCACTTTTGAGAGCCTAAAACGTGGTTGAATTAATTTATCCTTATTCCTAGTATTATATTATACCCATGTCTATCGCATCTTTGATTGAAGAGATGTAAATTTTTTCGAACATACATTATGTTTGCATAGATGTACTGACAAGGAACTGTCATGATATTGATCTCCTTAAAAAGGCCCCTAACAGAATCGCGACTGTGGAGGCTATATATAGCTCTAAAGGCTCTTTTTTGCAGAATGAAAATTGACTCTATTTCTGCCGCACGCCCCCAAAGCAAGATGCCGTATGACATGATGCTATGAAAGTAACTAAAATAAACTAATCGTGCGGTTTCCACATCCGTTAGTTGCCGAACTTTTCTAACAGCATATGCCGCTGAGCTAAGCCGCCCAGCAAGTGATTTTACATGAGGACCCCATTGTAATTTTGCGTCTAGCGTGATTCCCAAGAAAACAGTTTGGTCTACCAATTCTAGCTTCTCTTTGTTCACTAAAATGTCACAATTACTGCTTTTAACATTTGGCAAAGAAAATCTTATGCATTTGGTTTTCTTTCCATTTAACAATAAATTATTAGCAGTGAACCAATGATGTACGTTAATAATAGAATTATTTATATCAACAAAATTTTCAGCCCGCCTATCTACTTTAAAGATCAATGAAGTATCATCCGCAAATAACACAATGTTCGGTTGATCTTGCAATATGTGTGGGAGATCATTAATATACACCAGAAACAAAAATGGACCCAATATTGAACCCTGCGGTACTCCCATTCTGACACTTGAGCCCAGAGAATTTACGCCATTTACCTATACTTTCTGCTGCCTATCATTTAGATACGACTCAATCAAGCTAAGTGCACGTTTATCTAGTCCGTAGTGATTAAGCTTTAATAATAATGTTTCATGACTTACGCAATCAAATGCCTTCGAGAGATCACAGAAAACCCCGATAGCATCCTGTGACGCTTCCCATGCATCAAAGATGTGCTTTAACAAGGTGACACCGGTGTCAGTTGTACAACGTCCTTTGGTGAAACCGTACTGTTGATCGTGAAGGATGTTATTTTTGTTAAAGTAGCGAAGCATCTGATTGAGCATGATCTTTTCAAATACCTTGCTAAAGACTGGCAAGATCGAAACAGGTCTATAATTATTTGTATCTCTAGTGTCTCCGGATTTAAATAAAGGTATTACTTTGCTTTGTTTCATTAAATCCGGAAAGACTCCTTGATCTACACAGGAGTTAAAAATTGAAGCTAAGTAGGGGGCAACTGTTTCAATCATGGGCTTACAAGTTTGCACTGACATACCCCAAATATCCTTGGTCGGTTTGACCTTAATTTCATTAAACGCCTTCACTACGGTAGATGAGTTTGCGTAATTAAAATTGAAAGAAACTGGATAGGCAGCGACTTGTTTTCGGAGCAATGCCAAAGAGAGAACCGGTTAGGAATTCAGAGCTTATAACAAAACCGGTGAGAAATAAGAAGTAAACATAAAAATTATCTATTGGACACGATTTTAAATCTACCTACCATTATGAGTGACTACGGAACCGTATTCCATGCGTAACCTGACACGCACTTGCCAAATTATTGCATTGTTCTATCTAAAAGCATCAGCGTTTTAGAAACATACACGATGTATTCTTTATTGCATACATTAGTTACAATACTGTTCTTGTAATCAATGAACCGACAAAACGAAACGTATAATCATTACTTCATATCAACCTGTTACCGGTGATACATATTACACACGAAACACATGATACTTTTAACCCTACAAATTCCATCGAGATGGACATTTTACTACATTCCTACGCTCAAATAAACATGAGTATAGCGCTCATTGTAAAGCAGACGTGTCTATTTTACATGCCCCGGGATAAATGAAGCTATAAAAGTCACCCTGTTTGTTACTGACGATCGTAAACTTTACAGCATACACTTCAAAGTTTTCTTAGTTGTTTAAAGATTGAATAACACTGTAGATATAAATATATCAATACCATTTTATTTGTGAGCAATGTTAGCTGCGGTTTTTGTTGTCAATTGTGAGTGACATCGTGGAGTGAAGGAGGAGGAGTGAAAATATCCCAAATTACTCCTTTTGTTATCAGCTTTCTCCCAGTGAGTCTCGTCAGAATCGATCCAGCCGTTCCAGAGATTACCCGAAACAAACAGACAATAAAAAAATGCATTTTTTATATAAGTGCCGTATATACTTTGATATGCATTTAGTAAAAAAAGTTATTTTAATATTACAAACAGACTCTTCAACTTTATTTATTTATATAGATGTATAAATTCATACTGATATTTGAAATTTTAGTTACTTTTGATCCAATAAAACACAAACCTAATAATTACAATTTTCGAAACAAATGACAATTGACAAAGCTATTAAAATTTCGCGCCAAGAATTCAACGGGCACATAAGTTTTTGATGACCGTTTTCACTAAAGTCTCCTAAATTTAAAGGGCTACTTAGAGAGTTATGTATATCTTTTGAGTGTGTGTGTATTAAGTGCTTAGATTCCACTTAAAATTTAGAGGCTACCTACGTTACGGGCTCCTAGTAAGGAGACTATTTAAGTATAGTTGCTGAAACGGGTACCATCTTCCTAGCCTTTATTCCCAAGTTAATTTGGGGTCGCCTACTATGAGACAGATAAAACAATACCCGAATTTATGTAATAATGAAGAAATTTACAAACGAACAAGATACTCCTAAGCAACAACTCTGCATTCTCAGTCGGGTAAAAACAAGTATACAAATCCCTAAAAGTGATTGTTCTGACGATAGATCGAATATATCTATGACAAAAGAACCACTACAAAACTACGCAAACGAAAATACGCAATACGCAATGCGCCTGACATTAATAAATTACATCCGACGTCTGTTTGATACTGGCATAACTTTCTTTACGTTGACCTACTTCAGGATTCAGTTTTATCCAATTATTAACCTTTGTTTCTTCCATTGTAAATATTAAAGAAGGTTAGGGTTCTCTCCTGCGTTGTCCTCAATGTTCAAGACTATAAAACTGGTACACAAAAGCAACGTTTCTGAATGATGTATTCATCCATCTTATCATCTTGTTGAAGCTTTACGCGAGGCGAACACGACCGCGTAAACTGGAGAGCAACGATACTTTGTACATGGAGTGAAGAAATAAAGAGTGAGCGATATTGTTTTGATAAAAATGGCTGCTTTTCCGATTTGCGATCATACTTATCTTTATAAAAATAACTGCCTGTCTTCCTGCAGGTAGAGGTCTCGGTTTCGATTCCCGGGTCAGACCAAACGTTTGTGTGATGCACAAATATTTGTTTCTTAGTTTTGGTGTTTTTCATTTATATTATGTTTATGTATTTATATCAGGTGTCTAGCATTAATAAATTCAAGCTCTGCTTAATTTGGGACTAAATGGCATTGTGTCTAAGATGAAGGAAAAAATGTAATAGAAATACACCCGTGTGTGAGATCAGATTATTATGAGATTATACATAGTAATATTATAAATTGGAAAGTAGCTCTTTATGTCTGTCTTTCTGTCTATTACACTTTCACTACGAGTACTAAACCGATGACCGTGAAAATTTCGGTAAATAATATAGATCAGATGTTGAAGAAAGACATAGAATAGATACTTTTAGTCAGATTTAACCTTTTCCAGTATTAATTGTTTGGTATTATTATTGTAAATCTGGAAATGATTAGTGTTACACCATCGGTTTGCATAATTATGTCAATATTGTAGGAAATTTCATCTAGACTGAAATTAAGTTTGTATTTGACGTGACGAACCGCCTCCTGATGTAAGTTAAGTTTTGAAATCCGTTTCTGTTTGCAACATCATGTTTTCATTGAAGCCTATATTTTTTTGTACCTTAAATTTTATACATTATAATGTAATGTACAATATGTAACTAAATATTTATGTAATAACTCATCCACGTATTACAGTAATATAACTGGAACTATGTATGTATAAACATACATACATAGTTCCAAAATAAATATTATAGACATGTATGTAGAACGTGTGCTTAATAATTTATGTATAACACGAGAGGTAGGTATATATATACATAATTCTAATGCCACAACCTACATTATGTTATGAATAAATCTATATTTTATCCTTTTATAAATATAGTCTTGGCACCTCTTTTTGAGAAGACACCTGCCATGACCTTACTGTACCATCCAAAAGTTGGCTAGTAGAGAATGCCATGGCATTAAGTCCACCTCATACAAATTTAATGCAGAAAGTGTTCAATATAAAAATAAAAATAAATATAATAGTTGCCATACTTCTCCGATGCAACTTAATCGATTCTTCTAAAACTTTATGTGTTTATACAGTTAGTCTGAGAATAGGACGTAAAATGTTTTTATACCCCCAGGTAACGAAGGATGAAACCGACGTGAGTGGAGTCGGCCATCGGCTGGTAATTCTATATAAGTAATTGACTTTAGATAAAATATAAGGAACTTAATTGCACCAACATTTTGATATGTTGCAATACACAGACAACAAGACAGTGCCTCAAGTTCCCGCCTTAAGGGTATAACTTTTACCTAAAATTTCAGTGGACGTAAAGTTAACATCAATTTGTTTTTTAAATTGGTGTATGCAACACGTATTTTTGAAGCAACAAGCATAAAACCACATACAACCAAAAAAACAAACTCCTTATGTTAGTGAAACCCTAAAAAAGCTGGCAACTTTAATTATATTGGCTTAATTATGGCTTTTTCCTGTTTCTACTTTCCTCAACTTCAATGTTACACATTTGAAACAAAATCATTCCCAAAATAAGTATTCAATCTCTTTACAACACAATACATGAATCCATCGACATCTACTTCTCAACGTATCAAGTAATCCATCTCCTATTCCTCATCCATCACTCCTTACTCCATGTATTGTTTCGAAAGTAGCTCGTCCCGCCTTGCCATAAGAAGTGTCGAGCCCAGCGGGACTTCGATAAGATTCGTCAATGCTTCGAAGAATCGTCGCACCACAAAAACGGGGGTAACTTAATGGCTGACATTTTGTCCTGGAAAAACCAACAAGGGAAATCATTGGTTCATTTTGTGAAGGATTAAAGATACTTTGTCTAACCATTTCAGTGTCAAAGTATATAGTATTAGTGTCTAGAGTATTTTTTTGAGTAATACTGTAACGAGATAAAAACTAGATAAAAAAAATGCTTTATTTCAGAATATAAAATAAGGAAAATAACTTCTATAGAGATCGTTTGGGTACAGAAGTATGAATATATTAATCACTGAATGACCATTGCAGCATTTTAATCATGCGTGGCTTCTATTTGTCTAAGTTTGATGATAACTATTATGTTATCTTAAGTACGGCAGCGAAACATTTTAATAAAAAAATTCGACCAAGTGCGTGTCAGACCACGCAGAGAATAGGGTTCCGTAGTTACTTTTGTAAAATTCCAAGTAAGCGTATTTTACAAGTTAAACCTCAGACACGCCTTAAGTAAAATAGTAACGTAAGTTGTTATAGTTTTCCTTTAAAAGTTCATCACATGGACTATCATCACGATTTTTTTCAGATTTTTCGATCTTAATCGAAAATCGTCTTAGCAATCTCTCAATGATTATAAAATACCTTTCCAATAATACTCTACACGATGAGGTAGACGCGTAAAAAAAAAACATCCCCACTTTACGTGTAGTGGAGGTGCCCAAATAAAAATATATTTTATAATTAGCACTTTGTCGACGAAATAGAAACACATATTCATGCAAAGTTTCATCTTCCTAGCACTAACTATTTGGATGGTAAGTCGAGGACGGACGAACATGATGAATCTATAAGGGTTCCAAGTCATGAACTACGAAACCCTAAAAAAACCGTGAAAATCGTGTACATACATAAGAAGTTCTTCTTATATTAGGGTTAAATACATGACCAACGACGTGACACGAAAATTATACATAAAAGTTAATTGAATTCAAGAAGTATTAGTTACTTTAACTAAAAGGCTTAGTATTAGTTACTATAACATAATCCTATGAAACATGCAGACCTTCTGTATTTCTATTAGTTGAAGGTTGATTCGCAGACTGGTATAATCTGTACTGGACTGAAGTATACAAATATACAGGTACACAGTGCACACGTACAAAAATTTGAATATGCCATGAATATCCTGTCTGGCTAGCATAAGATGGAACCAAACCTCCATTATAAGAAGATTTCGAGCAGTGCAATCTTAAAAATGATAGTAATGAAAATTTTACACTTGTGCAAATGATTTTTCACGTTAATCTGTAGGTACCTAATCTTATATATAAAATTCTCGTGTCACAATGTTCGTTAACATACTCCTCCGAAACGGCTTGACCGATCTTTATGAAACTTTATATGCATATTCAGTAGGTCTGAAAATCGGCCAACATCTATTTTTTATACTCCTAGGGCGCGAGCGGAGCCGCGGGCATCAGCCAGTTTTATTTATAAAATTCTCGTGTCACAATGTTCGTTACCATACTCCTCCGAAACGGCTGGACCGATTTGTATGATATTTTGTGCGCACATAGGGTAGATCTGAGAATCGGCCAACATCTATTTTTCATACCCCCAGGACGCGAGCGGAGCTGCGGGCATCAGCTAGTAATATATAATATAATAATAAATGACGAGAATTCATAAAATATTGCAATTAAAACGGATCATATTATATAACGCCAAAAGACTTCCACCAATATGTCAAAGAATCCGACCAATTCTTGCGATGGAATAAATGCCAAACAACAGAGATCAATACGAAACTACCGCATTCAACCCGATTAAACAGTGTAAAAAGCTTAAAGCTTTGCAAAAAGGGGAACAAGCTGGCTTAGACAATACGACGAGCTAGCCGCCGGCGTCAGGCACACAACTTTTTCTCTCCAACCATTGTATTTTTTATTTCATTTTGTCAATTCAAACTTATATAGCGCTGTAGGACAATCTGACTCGCTCATAGGGAAGTGTCGGAAAAGTTGCTAACGTACTAGATGTGGGATTTCCCAATAACATTTGTGGGTTTTTGCATTCTTTTAATTGAAATAGCGCTTGGGGGAATTAATCAACCGAGCTTATCAGTTTGCTTGACATCAGTATATTTCATTCAAATAAAATAACTTGTATTTTATAACATTGTAACATTTTAATTAATTTTGAATGTTAAACAGATGTTTTAATTAATCGAGCTATATAACTGAGAGTTAAATTAATGTTGATTTTATTTTTTATTTCAAATTTATGGTGAACTGCACCATGAGTTTTAAATAAAAAATGGTACATGTTACTCGTATTAAAAAAGGGAGTTCTAAATCAAATACAAAATTTCCTCCTTAATAACCAACCATATTGTTTGTAAGAATTTTAAAATTTAATATACACCAAAAGTGTTAAAAACCTTGTTTTCATTACAAATATTTCTAATGCTAGTTAAAATCCGTATCCCGGTCAAGTTAATACATACATGTAAAATTTCTTCAGTCTGTAGAAATTATGTGCCCAAAAATCTACTAAAAATGGCTGCATCTTAGAGCCTAGTACGTCATAAAATATTCTAGTGAATAAAACTTTCTAGAAAGAATTATGCAAGGATGGCATTCAAAGAGACAGGCTCTACTATAAGCGCTGACACACAGGGGAAATTAATGCGTTCGTTACTGAAAAGAGAACGTCAGATGTGCTAGAATTGCGCCACACAATTCCATAGTCGAAAGAAGTTACACATTGTACATTGTATAAAAAAATATTACAGGATATTCTTTGCATTGGATGATAGTTTTCATATAAAAAACCTTAATTTATATTGTAAGTATAGTTATTGAAAGAAAAACCTATTTAAAACTGTTTTAGACAAAGAAAAAAATGAAAATTCTCAAGTAAGTCATCTGCTTAGATATATGTGATGCCGATATATAGATGTGCGAAATATTTATTTTACTTTAGAGTCGTAGTCATTACAGTGACAAGTACGCTGGTGCAGAGTAGATAACTAAAAAAATCGTTATGGAAAAACAGAGGCAAAAATGTAGAATATTTATTCTAGGTTTTACAATTAGCATACAACTCTTCTTTCCATTTTGATTCCTTTACGCTAGAGTTATTTTTTCAGTCCAGTTTTATCTCCTTTTAAAAATACATTTTATTATTTCAAGGTGAAAATTAATCCACCCTACCAAATGAAAAATGCATGACTCTTAAAATATGTATTTCATTCGCAACACTCTTTGTTACGGTTTCTGTACAATAGTCTACAAGAAAATAGCAAACCCTTGTCGTGACGCAGGTACCCTCACGAAGGTTTTTATTATTGATGTGTCAGGTTGAGTTATGTGCTGAATGTACAACAGTTATAAGGAAACGAAGGTTTGATGGCTTGAAAGGAGCTGAATAATGAGAGGTTGCAGTAAATGGTAGGCAGTTAATGTGTTTTAGTATGGACAGATATCTCATCATTAAATGATGAATGTTTTTTTACTATATACATAATTGCATAATACTCTTACAGATTATATTTGAAAAGAATTGGTACATTGCGCTACCTGATTTTCATCATCATGAATTATCCTTACCAACCTTGAACAAGCAAATTATTGCGATTTGAGGCAATCTGTCATTTCGAGAGTTGAAGATAATAAAACTGGATGTATTTATATTTAAAAGGAAAGAAAAGTTTGGAAAGTAAGGTCGTTAAGAAAAGATGGCAACGTAAATAAAAATATTGCTTATCCTTCGATAGTTTCGAAGTGTCAGTAATTGATACACCATTACTATAGATATGCTTGAGAAGGACAAGGTCACTTATCTATTATTTGACATGAACTCGTTAGAATTCAACAGCTTTTAGAGTCTGTAAAGTTAGACAATCATTATGGAAACTATTACAAAACTTTTGCTCATATTTGGTAAGATATTGGCTATATTCATATTCAATTTATTTACTTTAAATGAGACTTCTGTTTAAATATCATAAAGTTTTTTAAACGTTGTTAGTTTCTGATATCATCTACGGCGCTTGGAATACAAATCTAAAATACTGTCATTCTGTAAAAGAATAATAATAATAAATGCTTTGGACATCTTATACACAACGCCATCTAGTCCCAAACTAAACAGAGCTTCTATTATTCATACTAGACAACTGATATAAATACATAAACATACTTTTTTTTGTAAATACTTACATATTATACATAGAAAACAGACTACGAAACAAATTTTGAAGATCACACATATATTTGATCCGATCCGGAAATCGTACCCGAGACCTCTTGATCAGCAGCCTAACCACTAGACTAACAAGACAGTCACAAAGTCTGCAACGCAGAAGTGTGGTTGCACTGCTACTCCCGTTTGTTGCCTGAGTAACTGAGATTGCGGCTAATCACAATTAGGATAAAGATTAGTATACAATTCTGGTTTTTTTCCTATGGTAAATAGGTACCATTGAGAACAGTGAACTAGAGAACAGTCGAAAAAAATACAGAATGTAGTTTAATAAATAACTGGTAGATAGTCAGTTGAAACTTACCCATAAAGAGATAGCTGTTAGTTTTGGGATAAATATGCGTGTTTGAGCACGATTATGCACTTCAAGGAAGTAACCAAAATCCATCAGGTACTTTCTCAAATAGTAAAACAAGCTTTTCTCTCAACAATGGTAAATCTTAAGCAGAAAAAAACAGAACTTTGTAAAATTAGAAATATGTTAGTTTTTCAATCTAATATGACAAATACTTTAAAAAACAACGATGAGTTTCCAGCTCCTGATAAAAGTGTGAAGTAGTGCACATTGAATATTAAATATTCAAAATTTAATCGCAGTCACATTGCACTGAAATAAAAAAACTGTTGGATTGCATTCGAGCAAAAACTGGTTTCGAATGAAAGATTTTATTGATGTAGAAAATGACACTTCTAGTTCAATATTGGAGAAATAGCGTTCTATTCAGCACGTTCGCTCTTAAAAAACATTAAAATTTTGTGATACTGAAATATGAAAGTAATTACTTGGAAGCTTCTTTTTTCATTCTAGCCATATTCCCAATATTATTTGGTGTCGCCTACTAGTTCAACCGGTTTTACCTGAATATCAGTTTTTCCACGGAGTGACTGGCATCAGACCTCCGCAACCCTAAGAGAGAACTGGAATTCGAAGGTTAAACTAGTTGACAGTATATATTTGAGGGCACCGACTTCCCATTAACGATTGCCATATTTATTCATGACAACAACAATTTTAGACATGTAAATTTCTCGTGTCACAGTGTTAGTCGTCATTATGCCATACTCCTTCAAAATGGCTTGATCGATTGTTATGAAATTTTGTGAGTTTATTTACTAGGACAGAGAATTGGTCATAAACTATTTTTATACCCTAGGTAATAAAGAATGAGATAGACGCGAGCATCAGCAAGGTAACAATAAACTTAATGTTGAATACAGTTTAATACAAGTTGTATAATAAATATATTTTTGTATTGTTGTCATGTTTTAAATGTATGTAAATTGTAGTTTCTCTATCTGAGAAAGTGTATTTATTTTCCTTCTTTATTTTTACTGAAAACGAATATTTTCTAAAGAGACTTGACCTCCGACAGATGGCAGGGATAAAAGAAAACAGCCAAAAATCCTTTGCAATGGGTCGCCACAATATGTTATAAATACTATAACTGTACCTGCCAAACCTAAATGAAATTAAAAGTAGCGAAATAAATGAATAAAAAAATTTTTTCTTAAAGAAAAATCGTAATTTTAATTTGATGTATGTTTACTTATCTTCATATTTAAAATACAAATAAATCGTAACAATGTAACTACATATACTAGTATATATATTTATGTGTAAATTAATAAGATTAAATCAAAAATAGAATACCTATGAAAATAATAGCCATTTTCATCACTAGTAAACTAGGTTCAAAATAATTTACTATCAGTTTCGTGAAGCTGACCTACTTTCAACGAAGTATGAGGTGCTTTAGAATTTTAACGCAAGTCATTGCCTAAAGATAGCTTACTGCTTTACTTTATGTCTAATGTTTCTATGAGAGAATTAAGTTTATCACTTAAACAAGAAACTTGCTACTTTTTAAGATCAAATAACATATGTAACCTGCGAAGTATCTACATACATACTACGTCTTTTTAAAATAAATATACACTCATTTGCAAAATAAACGGGCGGTTTCGATTTTCTTCCTGGCTGAAAAAAATAAAATACCAAAAAGGTTTTAATCATTTGAACATTTTACTGGCCAGTTATAAAAGTGCCATGTTTATAAGAGTACCTTCCAAATTCAAATTTTTGACTGAGCCTGGTTTTCAAAGAAAATAACTTTTAACTACATTTTGTGGCGCGAATTCCCTATAGTTAATATCGACTCTAATTAACTTTTTGTCAATTTTTATTAAATTATCTGGTGTCCTTGACATTTAAAAGTATTGTTATTGCTGTTTAGCAATCTCGAAAATGGTAGATAAAGTGATAAAAGCGAGCAAAATTATTGCGCAGCTTGAAGAAGGTTGCAGCCAATGTTTCGTGGCTCAGAGGCTAAATGTGAGTCGGTCGACATCAAGAGACCGGTTCCGTCAAGAGAAGGCCTGGTTCTGGCAGAAAGACATGTATCGAACCACGGGATGATCGTTTTCTAGTTGGTCAAGCGTTGAGAAATCGCAAATCTTCTTATGTGGACCTCAAGAACAGACTCGAAGAAGTAAGAAATGTGCAAATTAGTCTATGGACGGTCAGGAGGAGGCTTCTCGCTGCTAATATACATAGTCATCGACAAAACAAAGAAATTAACGCGTTTCATTTTTATTTAGCGAGCAGGTACAATAATAGTGTTTTGAGCTAAAACATTATTTCTCAATAATTTAATCAACATGTTATGATGAAACTGATGAAAACTATTCCTTCCTAATAAATTTATAAAATTCTGAGGATAACAATACCTAAAATTGTCAAACAAACAAATAGTAACTATAAAATAGATATTTGCTTAAGTGCCCGTTTTTTTTGCAAAAGAGTTTATTTAGATATAAAAAATAGCCAATTGAGTTGTTACGCAAAACACTAGAATCGCTGGAACAATTCGAATTTTATATTTTTTATAGCTTTCAATAAGGCAATAAGGCATGCTGAATGGGCCGCCTCGACCGGAACGGGACTACCCTCACACAGAAGACGAACCTAAAATGACTTTGAAATTGACATTCGTGTTGTTGGATTGATGCAAAACCATTCCACTAAATCACCACAGTATGGGTCACAATGATGCATTGTCTGTACTCATAATGAGATTCTAGTCAGTAGGTCTTGGATTCTAGTCACACTTTCCATCAGGCCGAGTAACTTTTACGAGTATCAAGATCTGAATGCGCCGTCACAAAATATATAGAAAAAGAATAGAAGTAAATATTTAAATTTAAATTAAAACACCTTCCAATCAAGTGATTGTTTGTCATCACTATATTTGATTTCTGTTTTAAAAGACTTATTAAAAATCATCATCATCATCAACAGCCTTTAACAGTCCACTGCTGGACATAGGTCTCTCTTTTGAAAGGAGGTTTTGGCCTACTATACCACGCTGGCCAGACGGGTTGGTAAAGGGTTTGTTTCAAGTTTTCCTTATCTTGGTAGTGATGTTAGCTGCTTATTTTGTTCCTTTAGACGCTTCTTACAACATCCATAGAATAAATAGGGGTGGTGACACTTTGTATTCTTAATCCGTCACCACAATCTATAAAATATAGGGTAAAGTAAATCATCTATCCGATTTTGACGGAATTTCACTGGCAAATAACTCTTAATGTAATGAGTAAGTTAGGTTACTTTTATTTAGCTGCGGCCCACAGGTTATTTAATAATAATATATCTCTTTACACCAGAATAGTGCTCAAGCTAGGAGGTACAGGTGGCGGTCTTATCGCTCGACGGTAATCTCTTCATCATCATCATCATCATCAGCATATCGCAGTCCACTGCTGGACATAGGCCTCTCCCATTTCACAACACTCTGATCAAAGTAATCTCTTACTCATATATTATAAAGGTACAACAATAACAAATTTTCAATTGATCTTTTTAATGACTTGTCTGTTCTTTTCATTTTGATGGTCCATGAACATCAAAACACTGTAAATACTCACGTCAATAAAGCGGGATATGAAGTGATACAAGACATCCATATATATCAACTCACAGCTGAATGCCTCCGTTTTTATTCAATGGATTCTCTCTACTGGAAGTAAGTCGGTGTATGGGACTTCTGTCACTCGTTCCGCTTTCGTCCAGTTTTGTTTCATGTTTGTTTACTCTAATGTATTGTTGTTGTTGTTTTATCAAACTTTGGTGTTTGGTTTTCCTTGTACGTACACACAAATTGAAATAGTTTTGGTCTGTAATTCTGTAATCTTTATGAATAGATTATAGAATTATATATAGTCAATAGTGTGTGAGCGTAAATTAAGAATGTCATAACGTCTTCGGTAAGACGGCTTTATGTTGAAGTTACTTTGGGTAATTGACTAACTATTTAGTAGGTATTTGATGTACACTAGTATTTTTAATTGGTTTTGTTTCCTTTAAGTTTTGAAATCATCTACTCTCTTTTTTCTTTTTTTTTTTTTATTTAATTATAAATCTGTTCTCTCTAAAGGTAAACGTGTCAACGGTTGGTTTCTTTCATATACCGTTCGTATAGAATTTGTGTATTTATATGTGTTGGTGTATACAACTGCCGATGGAGCGGTCTCGGATTCATTTTCCGGGTCTGGCCAAAAGTGTTGAGTGGTTAGGAATTGAAGTTTGGCGTTGAATCACACTCGTGCCCCGGAGAAGATGTTGTTGAAGAAATACCAGCATTCCTATTTATCGAAGCGCAAAGACGGCACGGTCAGTACCTAGATGAGTGACCGTTTGTGGCGTGATATGTTACGAGCGCTTCCGTGATTCGAAGGTCATGTTAAGCAGTCGGTCCCGGTTGTTATCATAAGATAGCAGTCGTGAAGCCTCGTTATGACCTGAAAATATCCAACGGCAAGATTACGTAGCCACAAGCGGTCTTGCCAGTATTAACCCTTTCCTGAGAGTATATCCGAGCCCAGCAGTGGGACATTATGGGTTGTTGATTGATTCATCTTATATGTCACCTTAATAATCAGTTACAACAGCAATAAAATGGTACGGTACTTAAAAAGCAAATAAATACGACTGAAAGCATCGCGTGTAAATATTTCCAGTAATTATGTTTTCTACTTACACAACTTCATTGCACACGAAGTCAATAATTTATTTTTACACTTTATGTGGCAGACATGCCATGTTCCCCGAACACTAGCTTAGTTTACAACAAGTCGACAAGTTGTACTTAGTTACATGTCGCAGATTGTTTCTCGCATACTTGGTAAGGAAACCTACCGTAGCAATATTGATTTCATAGAAAATTTAAAGTTGGGATTACAATTCATTACTCTTGAACACAAGGATATACATACGTAGATATTTATATTGTAAGTTCAATATGATTACTATTTCTTCAAACGTTTTCGTCAATGTGGTGGATATTTATGCCGTTTCTACATTAATATTAAGAAATATACATGACATAGAAGTTTTTACACTACTTTCTACTGTCCTGAGTCCGATCTAAATGTAGATCAGCAATATCTTTTATTTGTGTCGGTTTTATTTTTGTGTGTAACCCAATATACAACCTATTTGCAATTCAAGATAATATTGATTCTTAGTGAAGGAGTAATATGACCTACAAAGAGATTTAACAGCATATAAAAAAACATCTTCAACACCTTTTACTAAATTTGTGCACATACAAAGCCATCTACCGTTAACCACCTGCTATCTTGCTTAAAGATTCATAATCATAACACAAGGACTTTAAGTACATATTTGCATAGTTGCTAGTATATATAATTGAGGAGTCAATCAACCAGTCATATACAGCTTTTCTTTTATTTCATTAGTACGATACATTTAAAACAGTTACAATTTAATTGGGTATTGAAACTTCGTTGAAAGTTTTAGCTTAAATGGTTTAAGCGCATAGGGGTTAAATAAACACCATATAAAATATATGTATATTGATATAATTTACATGAATTAACATTCCTTTAATAAAGTACTCTTACTTTAAATTGTTTAGTTCCTTTTATAAACCCATAACGTCCAACTGCTGGGCGCTTGTCTTCTCCGAGGGTTAAAGCCATACGTCTCCACGATGGTCGAGTGTAGCTTGGAAACCGACAAGACAATGTTGTGGCTACGTAATCTTGCCGTTGCATGCTTTTAAGCGTCCCGTAAGGTCTCCGACTAAGCCTCACAACCTACTCATGTATTTGTGTATAAAGTTTAACAATTTTCAGATAGACATTTCCGACATTTTTTCAGATATTTCGGACATCTGACACACAACATCATTTAGTCCCAAACTAAGCAGATATTGTACTATGGTTACTAGACAACTGATATATATACATATATACTTTTTTGTAAATACGTACACATTTACGTATAACATAGAAAACACCTAAACTCTAAATCAAATATTTGCAGATCATATAAACATTTGGTCTTAGCATTTGGTCCGACCCGGGAATTCAACCCGAGACCTCTTGATCAGCAGCCGCATACACTAACCACTAGACCAACATGGCTGTCAAAATACATAAAGAAATGTAGAAAATATCCTGCAATTTACTAGCAATATTTATTGACTAGGTATACATTATTCACTTAAACTTAAAAGGCAAACGCTTCGTTTATTTTCAAACTTTTGAACACGCTAATTGAAATTCTGCTTATCCGCTTGAAATGCGGTAACAATATAATGGGATGAATTTCGTAGATATCCTTAAAGCTTGCGTAATCTCACAAAGGAGCAACATAAGCCCTTGTTACTTGGATGACTTAGAATACACGTTTTATACTTCACAGTATTATGGCTCAAATATTATTTTATACTTATAACTTTCTAAATAATTCTATTTTTTTATATAAAGTATTAAATTAAATAAATATATATTTATATTATATAAAATAACGTGTATATATAAACTACCAAAACTTTTTATACACCGTCTGTGTTAAAGTTGTTTAGAAGAAATCGTCCTGAACGATAAAACCGTCGATTATTACACTTACATACATTTGTACTTTGTAGGTCATCTATTCTTTTGTTTTGTGTATACAATAAAGATAAATAAATATGAAATGCTACCGCTATCTAAGTAATTCTGTATCATAGGTATTTTTACAAGTCTATGTGTTTGTACGTTTTTACTTCCTCATGCTCAAATGCCTAGACCAATTTAGGTCAAATGTGGTATGAAGATACCACATTTGAGGCTACCTTGGTTTACTATGTACGCTATTTTTTCTTTTTATATGAAGAATATCTATTGTAACCATATAAATTCATGGTTCGGCGGTTTAGCTGTCGAAGCCTTACTTCACAGAGTTACTTCTAAGCTAATAATGTTAGTATGGATGATTGAAAGTATCTAAAATCCGTGGAAAACATATCAGGACACAGCGTTCTAAACGAAAGTTCTATTTAAATAGTATAGGTAATCATCATCATCAGCCTATTGCAATCAACTGCTGGTCATAGGCCACTCGAATCGCAAAGTTCGATCCTCGGCTACTCGCATACAGCTCCTGCCAGGTCTAGTGATGATTTATAAAAGGAGGCTGGTAGGAGCTGGATTCGATATATAAATAGTAATATCTATAACATTTAAAATTTAATAATTTAAATTAACATTTTCGCTTTCGTTCCGCTAACCCTCCGTTGGTTTTCACTAAAGAAGTTAAAGTGGAATCAGGGAGCAAGCAATTTATCTAACTTCATAGGTCTTGCGATAAAAGGCCCCGATATATAAGTATAAGTAAAGCCCAACCAATATTGCTAGTGTGATTAATACCGTGCGGTCGTGCTTCACTTTGTTTAGCCCCTTTCGACATTCTCGTTTCCTTTATTCTCACTAAAAGGGTGATCGACATTGTGCGTTAAGAAGTATAAAATAATTACTGTACTACAATATAAAAAATTGAAATGCATAAATTCAGTATAATTTTATTCAAAATTTGTATGAATTAGCTCTGGAAAAAATCTAGAACATTTATAATAATTAACTATTATGACACTCAAAAATGTACTGAAGACTAGTTCCGCAAATTCAGTTCGCGTTTAGGATTGTAGAGGTTCGATGGCGATCACTCCGTATACTGACATTCAGGTAAAACTGGTTGAACTAGTAACTGACTACAAAATATTTTGAGCATAATAAAGGCAGGAAGGAAAAAGATGGCACTCTAATCGTAATAGTTAACAATATTTTTTCTGTTGTTAAATTGTAGCACAAGATATATTTTCTTTTATACTACTCTGGAAGTAATCCATAAAGATATGTGGGCATTGGACATATCTTTAAGGATTGCACAAAGTGTTGTACCATGTCGGCTTTGAACCCACAACACTTGGTGACCGCACAGTCATGTAATCAGATGCAGTCAATGAATAACATCCTCGTCATCAATCTATCGCAGTCCACTTCAGGACACAGATCTGTCCAATCACACGTCACTTGGTTCGATCTTCGGCTTTATAATAACAGCGAATATTAATTGATTTAACAAAATGTAAGCGTGGTACCATTTTCATAAACAAAACTTCTGCAATATTACGCATTACACGTACTCCAGAATATCAAATCGCGCATGTGTTTTCTTTTTCAATCAACATTTGAGGAATACTCGTATGTAGGCATGTTGATTGATTACCGATTTAACTAAGTAGAAAAATGGGAACAATTAATATATATTTGTAAATAATTGAGGCTTATATTAGTCACGGGTAGAAGCTAGATTTCCATTGACGAGTGAATAGGGAAACATTGTTTATGTCGAAGAAATATCAACCTGAAATTAATGAAGTAATAACTTAAATAAATTTATGTATGTACTGCTTAAACTCGTTGTGGATTAAATACTACTAGTATTTTTTTTCTTCAATAATTATGATCACTCAATAATGAGACTTTAATAAATCCCAACACGCGCGTGCGCACAGATAAAATGGACTGTGTAGAGGCTTACGTCTCCACTCTACGCATGATCTACCAGTAACTGCTTCTACTACAACATTACTGTATGGTAACTAATGTTAATGCCATTAAAATCTCTTACTTCTTAATAAGTCTTTTAAAACAGAAATCAAATATAGTGATGAAAAACAATTACTTGATTGGAAAGTGTTTTAATTTAAATTGAAATACAATATACTGCCATTATTTTTCTATATATTTTGTGACGGCGCATTCAAATCGTAAAAGCTCTAATTATTATTTATCGTAACTCCTTGTTACAATTTAATTAGGTAAATGTACACAGATGTTATTCCTCTAACAATAAGTACAAAAAAATTAACGAGGCTTTACACAACAGCTTTCTGTAAATTATATTAGTACAGGTATTCTCAGAAATTATAATATCTTGTGAAGATTCAAGGTTATAATTGTGTTCCTTCCTTCTTGTTATTCAATAATGTTCTAGCAAATAACCTATGCAGACTAAATCAAAAGTTATCGACCAACGTGTTTTAATTTCCTGCCAAAGGATGGGGGACAATTTTATTCTCCGAAATCGGCTGAGTGCTATTAGGATTAATTTTCTTGTTACACAACATCGCATATATTTTGGTACAGGCACGGTAAAAATTACTAATATATACATATTTATGTCAGTACATAGTTGGAAAGTAATTACTAATTCAAATAAACATTCGTGTTTGGTCTTTGTCTTTATAGTTCGATATATTAATGTAAAATAATAGTAAATGTGTACTAGATAAAAACCAATAGTAGGCCACAACCTCCTTTCAAAAGAGAGGCCTATGTCCAGCAGTGGGCTGTTAAAGGCTGTTGATGATTGGTGATGATGAAATAAAAGCTCTGAATACTCCGAATTCTTTCAGTTGAACATTATTTTCAAAACCTCTCAAAAGTTTTAGAATATTCTTCTACAAACAGTTACAAATAGTCTGGACCTTAACCAACTTAAAACTGCACCAACCTATCAATATGTGAATACAAAAGTTCAATTTATAATACAATCAACAATGAAAGCACAAATAACAAAAGAATTCTCTGTATTTCTTTTCTCCATTCATCGAATATTTTCAAACGTTTGCTCTATCATTTTAAATTGATTGATAAAGCCCTCTCTAGCCTATTGTTCAAAACGTTTCACCTCGTATAACAATTCAATTAGTATTTTGTTTCTGTTTCTTGAAAGTTTCACCAGATACAATGAATTGAACTAAACGAGTTGAAAAAATAGTTATATTTATTAGAGTAAAAAAAAGGGAGTAAAAAGTAGTACATATTAGTTGCTACATTCTTCTGGGAAATTATCATGTCTAGATTAGACTCTGTAATTATTTAGTTAATGCTGGAGCCAAATAGAGGAAGAGTTTATTGCTTGTATATTTTGTGTAGAAGTCGGGATACCAAAAGACGAACCTCGGATAAGGTTCGTCTTTTGGTATTGATACCAAAAGGTAATCCAACTATCCAGTGAAGGTTGTGGATGGTGGTGGATGAATGGTCGTTGAATACAGATGTTGTGGCGCATCTTCGTGTAAGCCCAAATCCTGAAGTGTATATCTATCAGCTTTCTGAAAGGATGTAAAACAGTCTAGTAAACCTCTAAAAATAGGAAAACAGTTTTTTTCATCTTCAGTTATTTTCAATGTGCAAACCGTTTTCCTTTTGCCAAAAGATACTCAGTCAATGTATCTTCTTTATGGTTCATTATTTTAACACACAAAAATTTAATAGATTTCTTGTTAGTTCCATATCTTATGAAATAAATTCGTAAGTCTGTAAAACAAGATCACCATAACAATAAATGAGCATACACGACCACAATAGTACGAGTACAAACATCGAATTGAAACTTTTGTCTCAAGTTGCAGTAAAAGTGCATTCTTTGTGTTTGGCTCGTTAAAAGTTCTGAAAAAGAACAATAGATGCTGAAACAATAAGGAGGGAACTCTTTAGCATGATCGTCAGCCGATATTGCATTTATACATCACGATATTTAAGAAAAAATATATTCCTGGATGCAAAAAATCGGCCTCGGCCAACCTCCTTCGCTTCGTTTTGAAACAGAATTAATCCAAAAATTAAATAAACAAAAAAAAAGTTTTGTAGCTATGTGAAGATGAAGGAGAAATGCACTTTATTGTTTTTGAGCCTGTAAAATCGAAAAGTTTGTTAGTGGTGTAGCTAAAACATGTCTAATGAAACCTCAAATCTTTATCAATAAACATAAAAAAGTCACTTTTAATAATTTTAGTTTTTAATCTAGATAGATTTAACATTGGGTATGAATATAGACTAATTTTTGACACGATGACCGACATGTACCCATAAATTAGAAATCTCAAGTTGCAGTAAAAGTGCATTCTTTGTGTTTGGCTCGTTAAAAGTTCTGAAAAAGAACAATAGATGCTGAAACAATAAGGAGGGAACTCTTTAGCATGATCGTCAGCCGATATTGCATTTATACATCACGATATTTAAGAAAAAATATATTCCTGGATGCAAAAAATCGGCCTCGGCCCACCTCCTTCGCTTCGTTTTGAAACAGAATTAATCCAAAAATTAAATAAACAAAAAAAAAGTTTTGTAGCTGTGTGAAGATGAAGGAGAAATGCACTTTATTGTTTTTGAGCCTGTAAAATCGAAAAGTTTGTTAGTGGTGTAGCTAAAACATGTCTAATGAAACCTCAAATCTTTATCAATAAACATAAAAAAGTCACTTTTAATAATTTTAGTTTTTAATCTAGATAGATTTAACATTGGGTATGAATATAGACTAATTTTTGACACGATGACCGACATGTACCCATAAATTAGAAATGTTATTAGTAATACGTTTTTAAAAGTTTTCCTGTATAAAGGCTTGCTCTCTGTCATCGAAACTTGTTGCTAAGAATATAATTTGGTACTATAGCGTGGGTACCATCTCTCAATAAGTGATATTGTATCGTAGACATATATTATTCTATAGCCAGTATGATATTCCGTTCTTTCTTCGAGTCTTTCTTCTGAAACTAGCTGAAACACCACACACTCCTGGTCGTGAGAACCCAAAGAATCGGAGATGCGAAGGAGTTTTTCTAGCATTTTACCTGAATTTTAGATTTTACACGGAGCGACTGGTATCGAAACTCCATAATTCACACTAGAAATTATCTATTGGACATGATTTTAAATCTTCTTGCCATTGTATATAACTGCGGAACCTTCTATGCGTGGCCTGACACGTACTTGCCCAATTGTACGTGAAGCACAACCATTGAGAACATTATATACTAAAATTGAGATTAATAAATACATGAGGTCATCTGATTATGACTCGTTAGAATTTACAGAAAGATATAAAAAATATTTAAAAATATATGACTTGGATTAAATTCTTCTATAGATACTTCTAGAAACTAAAGTAACATAAAGGCAATAGTATCAACTAGCCACAAAGTTTATTAATAAATGCCGAACAGCTTCGGAGAGCCCAGAAGTTTTCTATTGTCGTCCTTACTAGGTACAAAGTTAGCAATAACATCATCCTCTATTTTAAGAATACTACAACAAACTTCAGTTATTAGATACCTTCATACTTGTATTGAAATTCCTTTAACGGATTTGAAACAAAATTTAAAAGAGTGGTAAGGTAAAAAAAAATGTTTTATGCATGGACAAGATGCAAGTCATGTCGATTCTTTTTCTGCGATTGCCAACTGCCTCTATTCTCTTATGAGTTGACTTCTACAACAGCACTCCTAGCGAAGTTGCAAACGTATTTCTTGTTCTATTTATTCTCTATTCGACTTCTCTATTCTCTTGTTTCACTGGCTAATATTTTGTTTCGATAATATGATTGAGTGACATTAGCTAATGAAACTTGAAATTGCTAATAAATCAAGAAAAGTAGAATAGAGAATAGAATAGAAAACAACAAACGTTTGCAACATGGCAAGGGCAGTTGTTATTATTCTAATGACATTGACGCTTATAGATTAACAACTTAGCTCGGGGGTAGTACTTGTAGCTTGATGTAGTAGATACACAATTGATGTAACTAATATATATGGAGCTAAAGACTCGGAAGTACATACGTACAATCGTTTATACTAATGTGCAATGACAGTTTATACTAAAGAATACTTGAAAAACAAAGTGAGCATTAGTTTTGAAAAAAGTGTGTGTAGATATAAAATGTAAATGCGCAGAATCCAAGAGTCACCATCCTCATTGTGAGTGCATACGATGCAGCGTGGTGACTCAGACCATGGCGGCCTATATATACAAAAGGAAAGAATGTACTAGCACATTAATAAGCTGTATTAGATTCACAATGTATACAATCTTTTGAAGTTAATTATGATATTATTCTTAACACTTATAGCCTATTTGTAGAAGCAAGTATTCAGTTGTAAACGCATCTATTTATGCTTATATTCGGAGGAACTTACTCCTAAAAAGTATCCTTAAAATAGAATACAATAAATTTATGTTTATCTTAAACAAGTTAATACAGTTTATCTAGTCACCCTCCTTTCTAAGGAGAGGCCTATGTCCAGCAGTAGACTGTTAAAGGCTGTTGATGATGATGATGATATAGAAACATGTCAATATAATGATCTTTTGCAATTATCGGTCTTATCTCTAAAAAGTAATTTCTCTAAAAAATGAACTGTGTAAATAAAAACCAAATTCATGGGAAGCTTTGGAGCGAGAAGAAAAAATAATAATAAAAGAATTTAAATGAATCGGATAAAAAAGTAAATAACCAAAGTTTATAATAGTACAATGAAGAGGTTACGAAAAGTCGTCTTTTTGTTACCTCTTCATTGAACTTTTATTATTGTATTCGGCTTAAACACTAAAAGCAGTTGAAAATGTCGTCGTTATTAGATAAAATCACATTTGGCTCTCTCATCCGAAAAAAAGTAAAGTGTAGTGTATCGTCGCCATCAAAAGTTCAGTGGCTCTTAGCGCCATCGATACGATCGAGTCGTGTAGTCAGTATTTGAAAGCACTGTGTACATAAGTACAGTCGCCAACACATTGCTATTGTTATGTTCGTCAAATTAAATTATGAAAGCACTAGAAACACTATAACAGCAGCTTGATGTAGATTTTAATCTCTGTAAAATACTATTAGGCCGATATTTTTGGCAAACAAAAAAAAATAGTAGAATGAAACTCATTGGAAAAGGAGGAGAATCACTACATCACTACATAGTATAAAACAAAGTCGCTTTATCTGTCCCTTTGTATGCTGAAATCTTTAAAACTACGCAACGGATTTTGATGCCATTTTCTTTAATAGATAGAGTGATTCAAGAGGAAGGTTTTTATGTATAATACAGGCATAATATAGTATAAAATAATATTAATGTCGTAAATAAACCCATTTTTTACGCTTACATTGCAAACGCTGGCTGTACACTACGAGATAGATCAAAATAATGTACTACAGTATTATACATCTTAAAAAGGTCTACAAAAAAGTCCGCATTGGTATATGTCTATCTCTTAGGGATAACCCACAATAACCATTTTTTTTACGAGAAATAATGGCTTATTTACGAAGCGATTTTAAGCAATACAGTATTATTCCTTATCCAATTAAGTACCCTATATGCATTCAGTATTTAATATATTAATATGGCCCTTTACAGTATGTAATTTAAATTAATACTTTTGAAGATATTACAGATTTAAAATGCAGGAACAAACCGATTGTGGCGTTACCGCCGGCCGGGGCCCGTTAGCTAATGCTGCTCGATTTGTCACTAGCTATCAGTTAGACAGTTAATAACTAAACACAATACTTTATTATGAATTAATATTCTAAGGCGGTACGAAGTTCGCCGGGTCAGCTAATATTATATAAAATAAAAGGAATAATAAGTAACGGGCGATCTGAGGTCGGGAAGGGGAAGGGGGGGGAGAGGTTTTAAGGGTAAAAAACGGTTTATCTCGATTTCCGGCAAAACTACATGTTCTATGGAAAAAAGTCAAATGGCAAAGGTGTAGCTAATAAAAAGATCTACATCTTTTGCATTTACACTTTTTTCACATAACCTCAAATTTTATGTGAAAAATTCAAAAACAAAGTTTTTGGTTTTTTTTTTATCTTTTACTATTATTGATATTTTTTCAAGAAATTTAGTGAAAACTTACCTTTTTATATACCATACACACTGTAATTTATTTGATTTGAAATATTTATTTATTCAGCTTATTATGACTTAATATCGAAAAAGTACCCTAACTTTCAATCGAAAATTCACCAGGCGCTATATCAACTTTTTTCAAAAAAATTGGGTTCTTTCTGTTTGATGAAATCTCGTGTTGAATAAACATTTTATTCTTTTCTTCAGATTTAACAGATTGAACAACAATTAGCATATTAATGAATCGAACCGCACTACATCTGGTTCCCTCTTTGCCCACAAGCGGTTAACATAAATATATATATAAAACTTATAAAAAAACACCACTCTCTCACTCACACTCTCCCGTTATAGGAAAGCGAACGATCATCGAAGGCTCGTAGTAAATCTACTACCACCGGCCTCACGCTCAGGGTGCCGCGCCACATCTCATCATCGTGGTTTGCGAGGACTCACATAGTGTGAAAGTCTCGGGAAGAGCTTACTATAGAAATGATCCTATGAAGTAAGGTCTTGACAAATTTGTTTGCAAACGGTCACGTCATTAACTCACGGAGAGTCTTAACACCGTAATGTAAAACATGACGTAATAAATAGGGCGCCATCTAGTACAGGCATATTGTAACTAAAAGTGACGTCACAAGACAAGCATGGTGTTTTGTCATGTCTGCCGGGCAGATTGAGGTTATAACAAAAAATTATTTTACTACAGATTTTAAAGATAGATTTCAAGAAAATATCCTTTGCTAGGTTAATTTCTTTTGTGAAAATTTTATAGTAGAGGAATGGAGCTGCTGAAAGCAACTTTACTATCTTTTACAATTTCATTTATGTTATGTAAGTGATATGCGTTTATCAAAATGAGATCAATACTTTCCAGTCGCAACCTCAGTATTCCCCTGCGCACTCGTCTACTTCAGTGCTACATTTGGCTCATAGCCCTTTAGGGTTGCGAAGCTTGGACTATTAAAGAAGACCTTCGTAAACGTATTGAAGATTTTGAAATGTGGACTTAAACAAAACCATCAAAACAAGAAAAGTTGCCTACCTCTGTCATGTCTTCAGACACGAGAAATACAATTTACTGCAACTCATTATGATGGGCGAAATTGCGGAGAAACGTCGAGTAGGCTGTAGAAAAAAATCGTGGCTTCGAAACATCCGCGAGTGGACCGGAGTCAAGAGCGCCGCGGTCCAGTAATTGGAGAGGAACAAGAAGAAGAAGAATAATGTAAGTGATAGTGCACAGGGTTGAAAAAAAAGAAAGTTCCCCTAGATTGACACAAGATCCCCATTGCATAACATCATTAAGTATAAATAGAAGAAATTCGGGCTACTTGCAATTTTTTTATTAAAAGTTCAAACTTTTGTCAGCGAATATACCAACAACCGACACTTTTTAACGTATAAAGTACACTGCTACATACATGAACATACAGCTACAGCATTCAATAGTTTAGAACGAACCGAGCTAGGAGCTTATTGGGACATTTACCGTAGCTTTGAGAGTTCCGTACTGAGTTATATTATCCCATTAAACGCATACGCAGCGTAAAAAGCCCTGTAAAAAAAGTTATGACCTCCCATATAATATATTACCACCATCGCTAAATTTTATAAAGAAGCATAATTTACAATCTAATTTATACAATGTTATTTCAGCAAAATCAGCGTGTGATGTAAAGTGCTATACTGGCGGTTTCTCTTTTAGATAGGTTTGAAACAAAACCATTCGATAGAGAAGTCCAGTATGTAATTAATGCGTCATACTAAGCAAAGCAACAGCACTACAAAGAAATGGAAAATTTGTAACTCTGTAACAGACCATCTCGTCAGTGTGCTAAACAAAACTTATCTAAGAAGAAGCCTACGTCCGAAATTAGACTATTTTATGCTGTTGTTGTCATTTGGTACACTAAAACATTTTAAAGGTATATTTAAATCTAACATCCCCATTGTAGAAGTAAAGTAAAGCTATTATTTATTGCAACCGGTAAAGAGTGAGTTCAGGCAATGTGCGACATTGCAATTTGTCATGCGGCTAACGACAGCTGCCGTCCTTTTGTCTCGCTAGCTTCGACGTGTATACCGTTTCATAGATTTATTGTTTTGACGTGGCTAAAACTCATGTTTGGAAGTTGATAGATTGCAATACGAAAAAAGAAGGCCTTGAGGTCCATCAAGCTTAGTGACTAATTCACAAACATAGTATATAAATGTGTACTAACTTTGTAAAATACTGACCAAACATATTTTAAGGGTTTAGCGCAAATAAATTGTAAAAAAATTGTAAATATTATATCGCTCTGAGGGGTAGACAGAGGGGATTAAAACAATCTCGTTTTTTTTATTAAATGTATAGACGTCAATCACTTAGAATTTTATTAAAAGTTTAGATAATACCTGGAACAGGCTTCCAGAGAGCGATGTTATGGCTCACTAAACTGCTTTAAGAACAGGCTCGAGGAACATATCTCCAAGCTATTTGAAACACACGCATCACCTCTTTAGCTGCTAGTGTGTCATACTAAATACTAAAAAAAAAATACCAAGATCATTTATACCAACAACTTCATTAAAAATTGAAACATCCACAGGCAAGGTGGATTTATGATTAGCGCAAGACGGCTGGTAGGAGTTGGATGCGAGTAGCTAAGCATCGAACTAAGTAGCCTATCCAGTGAACTGCGATAGGCTGATGGTGATGTTGATTTACACATTCTTTTAAATCAACGTTGGTTTAATTCAAATATTTCAATGAATACAATTTACTGTTACAAACTAAGCTTATTATACTTTGACACTGTTTAAAGCAGAAAGATAGCTAAACTTAAAGCAGAGCTTCTTTTTAACGAATTCGAAGCACGTTACAACTTAAACAAAGAAACTCAGTATACCAACATTGTGGGCTTCTATTGCAATGAAGTAGCTATTGCATTTTTATGTGAACACTTTCTAGAAGTACCATTCTATTCGATAGTAGATTTAATGGGAATCTCAGAACGTCTGTTTTACTAAGTTCTTTTGTTTTGCTTAAAAACTACAACAGAACGTAATATAAGTATTTTAAGAGTTGTTCTTATTATAGGTCGTAAAATAATACTGTTTTGGTATACTGCCCAAATGAGCCTATGTATTTACACTGTTATGACACAAACTATGTTTGTGTGTGTGAAATTGCAAAGGTTTGTAGTTTGCAAACTATGTTTGTAGTAACAGACAAAGCATGGTTTGTATTACATGTGAGTCTAAACTACATAGCATATGTGTTAATCCCGTGGGATACCACCAGCCGGTGGTTATGTTGGACATGAACCAACCAAAAACCACACACCGTCTCAAAGTACTAGTAATGATATTTCCATAACCTATTTAAAATAATAATAATTAAAGAACTTTATTTGATTTTATATTATATAAGACTAATAATTGGACTTGAATAAAACAGTTCATCTTTCGTAATACAACAAATCAAACATTAGACGGATTGTCTTTAGATAAGTGCGATATAATTAAAGTTATTTTAGCACCTATTTTTAACTCATCTTTAAGAAATTAAATAACTTCCGATAGAAAACACATATATTTTATTTATCACCGGAACCACACATTTATAACGTATTATTTTACTTTCTTAAAAAGGTCATGCACTTTATAAAAAACAAGTTTGTTAAATAAAAAAAGCGGTCAAGTGCGAGTCGGACTCGCCCATGAAGGGTTCCGTACCAGCAAGTAACATCATATAAAAGTTCTTGTAGTTTGTTGTAACTTTCATCGATGTTTTTATACTAGTGTACCTATTGATTGGATGAAAGGTATATTGCGTGTTACGATTTATGACGTATTAAAAAAAAACTACTCACTAGATCTCGTTGAAACCAATTTTCGTTGGTAGTTTACATGGTAATGTACAACATATATTTTTTTTAGTTTTATCACTCTCTTATTTTAGAAGTTAGAGGGGGGGGGGACACACACATTTTTCCACTTTGGAAGTGTCTCTCGCGCAAACTATTCAGTTTAGAAAAAAATAATATCAGAAACCTCAACATCATTTTTGAAGACCTATCCATAGATACCCCACACGTCTAGGTTTGATAAAAAAAAAAATTTAAAGTTTCAGTTCCAAGTATGGGGACCCCCAAAATGTATCGTTTTTGTAGTGTTTTATCAGTCCACCCTCATTATGTTATTATCGAATAAACCAGTCTGCAATAGTCCGTGTTTCATTACGCATACATTACAGTGGCGCAGTCGTTTTTAAATAGTTTTTTTAAACTTTTAGTGACGATTTCGTATAGGAACAATGCCTATCGGTAAAATAGAAGCATTTGAGGTCGGGGCACATAATTGGGACGCTTATTGTAGGCGAATTAAGCAGTTTATAGCTTTGAATAGCATCGACGCGGCGTTACACGTAGCTACTTTAGTTACTCATGTCGGCGTTACTTGTTACGAGTTAATGTGTGATTTGTGTGCGCCCGATTTGCCAGAATCAAAGACATTTGATGAGTTAGTGTGTATTGTGAAACAACATCTGGAACCCCAGAGGTCGGAGATTGCAGAACGGCACATTTTTCGGCAACGAAAGCAAATGGCGGGGGAGACCGTAAGCGAGTTTTTACAGAGTTTGAAGCATTTGGCTAAAACCTGCAATTTTAATAACTCTTTGGAGGAGAATCTCCGTGATCAATTTGTGTCAGGTCTTCACAACGAGGATATGAGATCCAGACTTTTTGCTGAAAAAGATTTAAAGTATTCGCGAGCTGTCGAGCTCGCGTTGTCATTGGAAGCTGCAGACAGAGATGCAGTGACGGCAGGTCAGGGGGTCGGAGCAGGCATAGCTGAAGGTGTACACCGTGTGATGGCGACTGCGCCGCGCTGCCGGCCGGGCGAGCCGGCCTCGCCAGCAGGCGCGGGCGCACCCAGTACACACAGCTCGATGCAGCGTCGACCGTGCCCGCGTTGCGGCCGTACTGGGCATGCAGCTTCGAGATGTCGTTTTAAAGTGTATAATTGTGACAATTGTGGTGAGAAAGGTCATTTAAAAGTGATGTGCCGTAAGTTTGACGGAGAAAGTGAGTCACAGGTGAAACAAAATAAAGGTCAGTTTTGCTTATCTAATTCTAATTCGGAAGACAGAGTGAGTTTTTACAATTTATCGTGTAACAGCAGTGACAATCCGTACTATATTACGCTATATGTCGAAGGATATTCTTTACAATTTGAGGTGGACACGGGTTGTAAATTTTCAGTAATATCTAAGTATCTTTATAATAAAATGTTTAGTAATTTAAAGTTAAACAATAAGCCATTGATCTTGAAATCTTATACGGGCAATTTAATAAGACCGTTAGGTTATATAAATGTAAATGTGTTATATCACAGTAGATCACAATTGTTACAACTTTATGTGATAGATAATGGTGGTCCACCTCTGTTAGGGCGTACGTGGATTAGAATGTTAGGTATTAATGTTAATGATTGTTTTAGTTTGTCTGATTTTAGATGTGATCAATCAATTAAGTGTTTATTGAATGAGTTTCCTGATGTATTCGCTGATGGGTTGGGTACTTGTAATGTTCGAATGCAGTTACATTTGTCGGATAAAACACCTATATTTGTGAAAGCACGTCCCATACCATTAGCTTTACGCGATCGAGTCGAGCGTGAGTTAAAGCGTTTACAACGCGAAGACGTCATTTTTAAGGTAGACCGATCCGACTATGGCACCCCTATAGTGCCAGTTATAAAAAAAATGGTGACATTCGAATATGTGGGGATTATAAAACTACAATTAATCCCCGTCTTAAGGATTTTCATTACCCATTGCCTAGAATTGAGGAGATATTTGCAACCCTTGCCGGAGGGGTGGTTTTTTCGAAATTAGATTTGTCCCACGCTTACCAGCAGGTATTATTAACTGAGGACTCGCAACCGATGACGGCGATCACTACTCATGTTGGTACATTCGTCTATAAGCGCGTCCCTTTCGGTATAAAATGTATACCTGAAAACTTTCAGAAAATTATTGAAGAAATACTGAGTGGCTTGCCTTTTACGGTTGTTTTTCAAGATGATATATGCGTGGGAGGAAAATCTTATTTAAATAACTTAGATAACTTACGAGCTGTTTTATTAAGATTAAAAAATGCAGGTTTAAGAGTGAATTGGTCAAAATGTGAGTTCTTTAAAGATAGCGTAAGTTATTTAGGATATAGAATTGATAAAGAAGGCTTGCATGCCGATGAACAAAAGCTTGAAGCTATTAAATATGCTCCGACCCCTCGAGATGTAACACAGTTAAAAAGTTTTTTTGGTCTTGTTAATTTTTACTCAAAATTTGTTCCAAACATTAGCGACATTTTAAGACCGTTGTATAGTTTACTCAAAAAAAATTGTAAATGGTATTGGAGCAAAGATTGTGAGTTAGCTTTTGTCAAAATTAAAAACATGTTGAGTAATAGTCCGGTGTTGGCGCATTACAATCCTAATTTACCTTTGATTTTATCGGTTGACAGTAGTGCCTACGGGCTGGGTGCTGTATTGATGCATAGATATAAAGACGGTACAGAACGCGCGATCAGCTGTGCCTCTCGCATACTCAATGAACACGAACAAAATTATTCACAACTCGATAAAGAGGCATTAGCTATTATTTATGGTGTCACTAAGCACCATCAATATTTATATGGTAGACATTTTTTATTACGCAGCGATAATCGCGCACTTAGTTATATTTTTGGTAAAAATAAAGGCATTCCTCAGACTGCAGCGAGTCGCTTACAGAGGTACGCAGTTAAATTAGCCGCTTATAATTTCGATATTGAGTTTATACCTTCTGCGAAAAATTGTTTTGCAGACGCGTTATCACGTTTACCGTTACAATACCTGCACAATTGCAATAGTTTAGATAGTGATTTTTCCGATGGCAGTTATTTAAATTTCATAGAAAACAACTTCCCGGTTACTTTTAACGAAATACGAAGAGAAACAATGAAAGATAAATTTTTAAATAAAATAGTTGGGTATGTTAAATTTGGTTGGCCAGATCGGATAGATAACGATTTTGATAAAGTTTATTTTCAAAAGAAAGACAACCTGTTTATTGAACACGGGTGTTTAGTTTGGGGTTACCGAATCGTTATACCCAGTAATTTACGTAAATATATTTTATCAGAATTACACAATGGGCATATCGGCATAGTAAAAATGAAACAGGTTTCTAGAAATTATTTTTGGTGGGAGGGATTAGACGCAGACATTGAACGTATTTGTCGTGAATGTAGTGCGTGCGCTTCTCAACGCGATCATCCCCCTCATTCGCCGTTGCATGCTTGGCCGTGGCCAATGGAACCGTGGACCAGGAAGTTGAGAGTGTCACGACTACTTCAGCGCAAATAGTAATTTCTTGCTTACGCAAAACATTTTCTAGATTTGGTTTACCGAAATGCATCGTAAGTGATAACGGTCCACCTTTTAGTTCTAAAGATTATTTAAATTATTTAGACAAAAACGGAATTAAACGAATTCTAATCGCTCCTTATCACCCATCCAGTAACGGCGCCGCCGAAAATGCGGTACGTTTAATTAAGCAAGTACTTAAGAAGGCCACCATAGAAGGTGAAAATTATGAGACTGCCATCTGTAGATTTTTATTTGCATATAGAAACGCCGAACATTGTACAACACAGAAAGAACCGGCAGTGGCCATGTTCGGACGACGTTTACGAGGACGGCTCGATCTAATACGGCCATCCACTGCCGCTGTGGTACAAAATAAGCAGAGTCAGCAAGAAGCACACTTTGGTGGTGCTACACGCGATTTCACACCCGGTGAACAAGTTTTAGTTCGTAATTACAATGATAAAGAGGTTAAATGGAAAACGGGTACGGTTGTGAGTAAAACCGGTCCGGTTTCTTACACTGTAAAAACAGACAGTAATGACCAAGTTACCAAGCGACATGTCGATCAGCTGATCAGTCACAGAAAATCGCGTTACTCGTTGCCCGATACCGAGGACAACGCAGGTTGTGTGACGCCGTTAGATCATTCTCCTACTTCGGATAAATCGTGTTCACCTTTACAAGTAGATTTAAGCAGTGGGGAGGGGGAGGCAGATGTAGTAGATGTAGATGAATCATTTCATATACCGAATGAGCGCCAACATCGAAGCTATACTCCACATAAAATGGTCCTGCGTCCCCGTGTTAAAAAAGTTAATTAAGTTAATTACCTGTTATAATTTTATTATTGTATGTATAGTGCTTGATTTAAGGAGGGAAAAATGTAGTGTTTTATCAGTCCACCCTCATTATGTTATTATCGAATAAACCAGTCTGCAATAGTCCGTGTTTCATTACGCATACATTACAGTTTTTTTCTATTTTTATGTAAAAATCTTAATGCGGTTCACAGAATACATCGACTGACCAAATTTCAACAGTATAGCTCTTATAGTTTCGGAAATAATTGGCTGTGACATACGGACGGACGGACAGACAGACAGACAGACAGACAGACTTGACGAATCTATAATGGTTCCGTTTTTTGCCATTTGGCTACGGAACCCTAAAAAGTACGCAAATTAAGCTTAACAAAACAAACAACGTTAAAGTATTCTTGAAAATCTAACATCATTGAAAGCTGTTAAGTAGAAAAATGTCGTCTTACAGTTTAACTAAACACATGACTCAATAAATATGTTTTGAACGTAAAGATGTCTCTAGATATTTAAAGTCCGACGATAAACTAGAGAGCTATACATCATTCGTCGACGTGGAAGTGGATAGTCCGGTGGCGATCTATATTGATATAGCCATTAATCATACCTTGTCTCGACGCGAATCTCCCGCGAGTTTTCAGCTCTGCAGATTTTATTGAGTAAATCTGTTTTGGAGAATCAATAGCTAACAAGAAAAAATATTTTTTTTGTTACGAGTGTAGAAAGTCTCTTAGGATGTTCGGTTTTTTGGGCACACAAGGATAGTTTTAGGTTCTGCTCGATACGGCATGGTATTTAGGCACGTTTGGTTAGCATGGCTTTTTCTCGGAACAAGCTACAAAAATCATCTCCGCTATCCCTAAAAAGGTTCAAAATATAAGAGATTTTTATGTATTTAAATGATGAGTTACCTACTGTGAAGTAGGAAGCTTGTACTAGGAATAAAAACTTTCGTGAAAGGTATTCATGGCAAAACGGCATTTATAAATGCGTAAGGGTCGGTTCACCCCTTCACAACAGTTCCCGGTAGGTTACAAAGCTAGTTGGGTATTAAAATACACATGTGTAGAAGACCTTTTATTATTTATATACATTTTTTATTGGCTGGATTTTATTGATCCAAACAAATAAAAATGAATCCTCGAAATGTATGATGTACGCGTGTGAATTCTGATCGACTGCACCAAATAGTTTAATATTTTTTAAGGTTCCGTGGTTCATGACTCAAAACCCTTATAGATTCGTCATGTCGGTCCGTCTAACTTTTATTTTATTGTCCAAACGGTTGGTGCTAGAAAGACGAAATTGTGCACGAATATGTCATATAACACGTCGACAAAGTGGTACAATAAAATCATGAATATTTTTTTTATTCGGAATACCTCCCCTATACCTAAAGTAGGGATAATTTCTTTTTCTTGTGTCTACCCCATTATGTGGGGTAATCATTAGATAGGTCTTTTAAAAACATTGAGGGGTTGATAAGATGATTTTTTGTCCGTTTGCGAGTTATTCAACTTTAAAGGGCATTTTTTCTCAAAATATGGCGTTCCCCCCTCCCTCTCTAAAAGCTAAACGGCTGACTCAAAAAATCTGCAAAATTTATGATAGTAGTCCAAGTGATGAACTTCAAAGGAAATCTATAAGGGCTTACGTAGCTTTTTTAGTTAAGTAATTATAGAGGCCCAACTTGTAAAATACGCTTTCTTGGAAATCTTCGTACAAAAATAACGAAATATTATGTAATCGTAAGAATTATCTATTAGTCACGACGAAAGCTATCATAGGTAACTACGGAATCATATAACACGCTCTTGGCCGATTTTTTTATGTTATTGTCAGGTTAAGCTTTGTATAGAAAATAATTATAAGGAAATCGACAGTGTATTACACTCCGTCGTAAACTAAGGCAGAAATAGATGAAAAATTCGCCATGTCAGCTGGTTTAAAGAAAATCTTTTGTTGATAATCTAAATGCATTACGTCTAATTTTAGTGTGATATGTCTAGTTTGATATTATCGCTACACTTTTCTACACGTTTAGCAGGATTTGCTAGGATTTGAGATATTGAAAAAATTGACTGTAAGTCAACATTATTTTAATATAAATAGTTAAAAAAAAAATTGGGCTTGTTTAGTCATGTTAACAAAAGAATCACGGCCAATGTCTATCGTAGTTATTATAGTTTAGCTCGGAGCAATAATCACCTTATGAATACCCACGCGAATTATGTTGTGTCGAAGCGTTCGACTTTGCTCAGGTTCTGTTTTCCAAGTTATTCCATGTCTTTCTTTATAATTGTCAATTGAGACTTATTCTTAAAATGATACATCATCACTCTTACTTCACAATTTTTCCTCATCGTTTTTTAGATGCTGGTTCTGTCACAATTTAGCTGTTGACAGATGCTCTAAAAGTGAAAGTTAAATTTAAATGTGAAAGTGAAAAAAGCTCTAAAAGTGAGAGTGAAAGTTAAATTTAAAATCTTCTCTGTCATATCATCAATCGGTGACATGGAAGCACTCCAGGGCGATCTGAATAGGTTAGAGAAATATTGTCAGGTCAATAAACTCAACCTTAACCCTTCCAAGTGCTCTGTAATTACCTACACAAGGAAACGCATGACCATAAGTACCAATTATACACTGGAAGGCCAATCAGTCTCAAGGTGTCGGGTTGTTCGGGATCTGGGTGTCTACCATGACAGTGGTTTGCTGTTCGATGAACACGTGGATGCTATTATCAAGAAAGCTTCTAGGGCACTGGGATTTGTGATGCGTATATCCAAGTGCTTCACGGAAGCTAAAACGTTAAAAATATTGTACTGTACATATGTAAGAAGTCACTTGGAATACGCATCGCAAATTTGGAGCCCACGATATCATATATATATTGACAGGATTGAAAAAGTACAAAAACGGTTCGTCAAATACCTCTGTTTTCACCAAAAAATCCCTTATCGGTCAGAAAATTATATTTCACTTTGTAAGCGATTCCATCTGTTGCCTCTTGCAAATCGTCGTATGATAGCTGACTCACTGTTATTAATGAAAATTCTTGATGGCAGTATCGACTGCCCGGAACTTCTAGAAAAAATTAACTTTCAAATTCCCAGCAGACCGCTCCGTTACAACCCTCTTTTAAGCGTACCTAGGGCATCTACAAATTATCGGCAGAACAGCTATATTGTGCGTGTGAGTAGGGCTTTCAATGAGCTTTGTAAGCATGACAATATAGATCCATTCTCTATGAGTGTCTCAAAGGTGCAAAAATGTCAGAGCCTTAAGTTTTTCTTAAGTTAAAGTAATAACAATAAGACAAGAATTGTTTTTTTTTTTTTCTGTCGCTCACAGCTTATGTTTAGTATATCACTACAGGTGAGGACTTGTAATTGGCTCACTGTTATCTACTAGATTGCAAATGTTATTATGTTAGCTGTAAGTCCTCCATAATATAAATAAATAAATAAATAAATAAATAAACAGGTTAATTCTCATAATCGCTGTCGGGTAACAATATTAAACAATATTTTAAAAATATTTTAATTACAGTTACGAATAGGCACGTTGAATTTCACTTTGTGTTATTTGTCTCTTAGCTATTTCTCTAAATTAAAATAAATTAGAAGAGTACTTGATGAAAAACGTTATAGAGCTAATGTGACAGTCATGAACTATCTCATGTTTATATGTCTGCCACTTCTTGTTATAACCTCAATCTGCCCGGCAGAAATGATAAAACACCATGCTTGTCTTGTGACGTCACTTTTAGTAACAATATGCCTGTACTAGATGGCGCCCTAAATATGACGTCATGTTTTACATTACGGTGTTAAGACTCTCCCTCAGTGAATGACGTGACCGGTTGCAACCAGATTTGTTAAGACCTTACTTCATAGGATCATTTCTATAGTAAGCTCTTCCCGAGACTTTCACACTATGTGAGTCCTCGCAAACCACGATGATGAGACGTGGCGCGGCACCCTGAGCGTGAGACTGGCGGTAGTATAATTACTACGAGCCTTCGATGATCGTTCACTTTCCATAACAGGAGAGGGTGGGGTGTTGTCGCTGTCTGAGTGGTTACACAAAAGATTATGAAAATAAATATAGACCTCTTTGGAAAACATTACACTACACTAATAGTTACTCGCAATTTTCAACAATAACTGCTGGTAACACCGTGAGTTTCAGCTAGTAAATCATATTATCTGAAACTTGTTATAATGACGTTATCGTGTCTCGTTTTGATCGGTTACTCAAAATTATTATAGTAACAATTCAGTGATTTCAATGTTTTTCTTTCTTTTTCTTTTTAAAAATACAACTCCCGCATTAGAAATATAAATTCCTGTGTCGCGAGGGACTTTACAAATATAAATGAAACGGACACAAAGAACACCCAGACTCAGAATAATAAATTGTGAATCACACAAAGTGTTATCCTACGTGGGATTTGAACCCACGACACTAAGCGCAGTAGGAAGCGGCGTGGCGACTGCTTAAGCCATTACGCCAACTGTGCAGTCTATGTTGTGTAATATGTGTAATATTGTGTAAATAATGTTTTAAAACAAATTTCTTCAAATATCCTACTAATACTATAAACGTGAAAGTTTGTGAGTATGTGTGTCTGTGTGTATGTTTGTTGCTCTTTCACGCAAAAACTACTGAACGGATTTGGATGAAACTCTACAGTAATATAGCTTATATATCAGAATAACACATAGGCTACTTTTTACTGCAATAATAGAGATGAACGGGCGAAAGCTAGATGATTATAAAAATGTATTAAATCATAGATTTCAAAATGTATCACTGTTTATCTCCTGTCAAAACTTCACAGGTTGCCTAGCAACCATAATAATACGCGGGTAACACCACGGGGCGCAGCTAGTCAACTATATAAAGAGTATTGCAGTAACGCTAGCTAAAGTGTACCGCTGCGTACTTCCGCGCTTAGCCCCGTCTGTTGTATTTTAAATGAGCCCTTCCCCCTAACACGAGGATATCTGTTTAAAATGTCACATGACCAGAAGCATTCTCCGATTTACGACCAACACTCTGGTGGAGTTATTTCTGTGGGAAGTTTATGGGGTAAGGAAAATGTGATTATGGAATTGTTTTACTTTATTACAGTCTACGTTAAGGAACATAGTTAGACAGTTGATTTACTGTGAACGTGTTTTTAGCTGAGTAACATACGCATTGTGTAAGTTTAAACTGTATAAATCTTCATCATCATCAACAGCCTTCAACAGTCCACTGCTGGACATAGACCTCTCCTTAGAAAGGAGGTTTTGGCCTACTATACCACGCTGGCCAGACGGGTTGGTACAGGGTTGGTGTCAAGTTTTCCTTCTCTTTGCATAGATGTTGTCTGGCTTAGTTAAATCTTAAAACTATGAAAAAGTAAAAGATCTTAATTCGATTTATTTACTTAATCTATATTCAAACGGAAATAAAATATGTTATCAAAACTATTATACTAAAATTACAGTTATACATTTCCATTTAACATTTATTTATGAGTATCATCTTTAAAGTAAATCGCAATACTTAAGAATAGATAGATTAGGCTAATCTTAATTACGTCCAGAAGGAAATCCCCTCCCTGGACTCCTTCCAATACAAAGGCGCAGAGAGGGTCACGTCACACCGTGTGGTTTTAGTCGGTTCGAGTCCGACACACCACCCCGCCGTAACCCCCGACGGGGTGACGGTCCGCGGGGATTTCCACACGTAAAAAAAAAAAAAAAAAAAAAAAAAAACTTAATTACGCTGAGAAATTACAAATTAGTAAATATTAAAATATTTTCTTTAAACTACCTGACAGCGAATTTATTTGCTATGTCCGCCTAAGGTTACGACGGAGTGTGTCGATTATCTTATAATTCTTTTCTATACAAACCTTGTCTTGACATGCCGGCTAAACCAAACTCTTAATATAGAAATTCCACAATTTCTATGGATTAATCAATCAAAATCACAGTTATGTTAAATATCATGTCATATGTGGTATGTCTATAGTGAAAATTATTTTGTTAGTAAGGTGCAATCTTCAATAGATGTTTATTTAAGGTTTTAAAATTAATAAACAAGCGTGTCTCCGATGACCTTTTAGTTGGTTCTGAACTAAACAGTAAGTCAATGGCATAAAGTATATAGTTCAACAATAAAATATGGTAGAATTAAGTTTGGGGATATAAACAAGATAATTACTACCAGCTTCCACCTTTTTTTCGACATTATTGTAATTTAAATGAGTGTGAAATATGCTATTAATTATTTTTGTCGCGTGAAATCGTAAAACACCTACCAGATATTAATTACCGCATATACGCAGAAGTAAGAAACACCTATCAAGTTACCGCTTAGGAGCCATGCAGGACGTGGCAAAGTCAAATCAGACAGCTACTGTATCATTCAAACCTGCTCCGAATAAGGAAGAAACGTTGTTCACATATGCTCTGAACATATCGATTTTTCGTAATAGTATATAAGTGAGAATAATACATTACTGAAACACTTAATGTAGACGTGTGTCCGTGTGGTGACGGATTAGGAATACAGAGTGTCACCACCCCTATTTATCCCGCGGGTGTCGTAAAAGGCGACTAAGGGATAAACTACGCAAGACAACATCAATGCAAAGACAAGGAAAACTTAAAACCAACCCTATACCAATCCGTCTGGCCACCGTGGCATAGTAGGCCAAGACCTCCTTTTTAAGGAGAGGCCTATGTCCAGCAGTCGACTGTTCAAGGCTGTTGATGAAACACTTTAAATTGTCAATTTCCTTACATTAAAAGTCTTAATTGTTATTATAACTTCTATTTATAAAGTGAGTCTGTTGGACACTACTGGTCAGATACGTTACAAAAGCATACTGGAAAATTAAACTTTAAATTACCACTCAGGCAGCGACAACACCCCACACTCTCCTGTTATGGAAAGTGAATGATCATCGAAGGCTCGTAGTAATTATACTACCGCCAGTCTCACGCTCAGGGTGCCGCGCCACGTCTCATCATCGTAGTTTGCGAGGACTCACATAGTGTGAAAATCTCGGGAAGAGCTTACTATAGAAATGATCCTATGAAGTAAGGTCTTAACAAATCTGGTTGCAACCGGTCACGTCATTCACTCATGGAGAGTCTTAACACCGTAATGTAAAACATGATGTAATAAATAGGGCGCCATCTAGTACAGGCATATTGTAACTAAAAGTGACATCACAAGACAAGCATGTTGTTTTGTCATGTCTGCCGGGCAGATTGAGGTTATAACAAGAAGTTGCAGTCAATCAAACATGATAGTTCATGACTGTCATATTGACTTGCCAAATCTCTTAATACTTGTGGCCTATATTCATGTAAATCCAGGTACATAACTTTGTTTCATATGTATCTATATGAAACAAAGACAACATTAAAAATACTTAAATATTTTTGGCGATCTAATCTCTCAATATTAGAATTCAGCATTTTTGGCGTATTTATTCAAAGATAAGATGAAATATAATATTATCTGATTCAAGACGAAGGATATTGTAATTACTAACGTTTCTCTAACAGGAATAGGAAAGACAAATTTAAGGAATATCCCAAGGGATACACATTAATCTTGACAACAGATAATTATATTATCTTTCTTATTTATGTTGAAAAATATCGCATTTTATTTTCCTTCTTGGACAAGAATGGTACATAATAAGATTATCTTAGTTAAACAATATAGGTGAGCATACTTAACGCTGACCAGTCCTATCTTTAACTTTTTAATTTACAGAATAAGTCTTGACATTTATTTCTAATCAGGTATAAGTCTTAGCTTTGCTAACAAAACTAAGTACGGTAGTGAGCTAAATTTGCCATTAATTGTTGGAAATTATTATTAATAATACGTATTGGCAAGTTAACGTGACAGACATGAACTATCTCAATCTCACTTTTAATTGTCTGCCACTTCTTGTTATAACCTCAATCTGCCCGGCCGAAATGATAAAACACCATGCTTGTCTTGTGACGTCACTTTTAGTAACAATATGCCTGTAATAGATGGCGCCTTAAATATGACGTCATGTTTTACATTACGGTGTTAAGACTCTCCCTGAGTGAATGACGTGACCGGTTGCAACCAGATTTGTTAAGACCTTACTTCATAGGATCATTTCTATAGTAAGCTCTTCCCGAGACTTTCACACTATGTGAGTCCTCGCAAGCCACGATGATGAGACGTGGCGCGGCACCCTGAGCGTGAGACTGGCGGTGGTAAAATTACTGCGAGCCTTCGATGATCGTTCACATTCCTTAATAGGAGAGTGTGGGGTGTTGTCGCTGTCTGAGTGGTATTATGAACTCATATTTATATTACAGGTCACACAGTTATGTTATTGGTTATTTTGCACATTGCATTAATTTTGTACAGTAACATGAAATCTTAATGTATGTATGTAATATACAGAAATACAGAAAGCATTGCTTTTATGCATTGCATTGTCTTGAATTTGTTAAGAATGGTCACCCGTCTATTGTCTGACCTGCCTCCATAGTCGAGTTGACATTCTAAAAACTCAAAAGTTGCTAAAAAAAGGTTTATAAACCAAAAAAAATATATAACCACATAAGAAAATAACAAAAGTTAGTGATTGTAGAAAGAGAATTGAGGCGAAACACTTATAGACTAGGAGATGGTGACAGAAAATATTTTCCCATTTTCTCCTGCAAGTCTTTTTAAGAATTGATAACTAACATTAAAATATGAAAGATAGAGGGGTTACGAGCCCTTGCGCACTTGCACGTCATAAAGAAAATGGCTTTGTGTAAAGAATTTTAGTATTTTTTCATGACATTATTATGCATGCCTTTGTAATATAATGCAGTTGGAACAAATTTAAGCTATAATAATTGATGGCATGCAACTCGCAACGGCCGACGGGGCTCAAAGGGCTACCTAGAAATGAAAAAAAAATAGAACATTTCCGTGTTTACAATTTGCATGCCATTGTAAAAAAATAGTTTTTTTTTATTACAAAAATACTATGCGAAAATTGGCATGCACCCCTCGTATGACCAAGGGTGCAAAATATTATGAAAATTTTGTTAAAATTTAATACAACTATTCCGTCATTTCAAACTACTTCTATTAAAGATGAATATTAATTTTATGACCAAATTATTCTGAAATACAAATGACATGCATGTTGCACATGATCATTATATTTTAAATAATAGCAAAAGTTGCAAAAATTTAATAAACATTTCCGCGTTTTTTATTTGCAAGCCGTTTTGTATTTCATAAAAAAATATTATTTTAAGTATATACCGAAAATGGCAAGCGTATTAAATAACACGATCGTATTTTAAATAATAATGAAAGTTTCATAAAATATATATCAAACATTACCGTGTTTTTAATTTGCATGCCGTTTTGCATTTCATAAAAACATATTATTTTAAGTATATATCGAAAATGGCATGCGTATTAAATAACACGATCGTATTTTTAAAAATAATGAAAGTTTCATAAAATATGTAATAAAAATCCGTGGTTTTAATTTACATGCAGTTTTGTATTTTATAAATAAATATTATTTTAAGTTTATGACTAAAATAGCATGCGTATTTACGTCTATAGTTCAACAGAAAAACCATATTATAAAAAATTAAAAAAATCCTGGGCTCTGTGCTCGAAATGCCGCCTTTACGAAATGTCTTCCAGCCTAAATAGACGCTACACTTTTATTTTTTCCTTTTGGCCTCAGTGTACACGTAGATACGCAGTTGAAAGCATATACCCGCCGAGTAACAAAGATTCATAATATAATATATAATATATTATATATTACAAGTTTCAAAGAGATCTAATAATATATATTACAAGCATTATATTAAATAAAATTACATGCATTTCAAAATCACCAAAAAAATATATACTATATAAAATATTTCAGTTATTTAATAAAGTAAACCCGAGTACATAATAATGGAAACAATAACTTAGTTTGAAGAAAGTCACATACCAATGTATTGGCAGCGGTTTTTTTTGTTAATTCAAGTAATTTTTTCACAATAAAAATGCATGCCATTAGTAATTGAAGTTTAATATAATATTTACAAACAATGTACAAAAAGGCATGCAAAAAAAACAGGGAAATGTTCCTTTTTTTATTTTCGTTAAAAAACTTTCTTTAATTTTATTTTTGCACAATTTTTTTATGTCAGGCTTGTGTAATATGCATGCCATTTTTTTATCAACTTAAAATAATGTTTTTTAATGAAATATTGAATGGCATGCAATTTTCGTCATGCATGCCACTACTTTACAACTTCCTGTTGTGCATGCCAAATTTGCTAACGTCAATAAATTATAAAAATTAAGCATTGTTTAAATGGCATGCAGTTTGAAATCACGGAAAAGTTGTATTGAATTTTCACAACACTTTCTTAATATTAAGAAAGTGTTCCAACCTTGGTCATACGAGGGATGCATGCCAATTTTCGTAGAGTATTTTTGAGATAAAAAAAACTATTTTTTACAACGACATGCAATTTGTAAACACGGAAATGTTCTAATTTTTTTTTTCAAAAATACGTAAACTTTTGAGCCCCGTCGGCCGTTGCGAATTGCATGCTATCAATTGTTATAGCTTAAATTTGTTCCGACTATTACAAAGGCAGGCAATATAATGTTACGGAAAAATACTCAAAGTCTTTACACAAAGAGAAGCCATTTTTTTATCACGTGTAAGCGCGCAATCTTTCATATTATATGGTTAGTTATCAATGCTAAAAAGACATGCAGGAGAAAATTAGAGAACATTTTCTGTCACCATCTCTTAGTCTTTAAGTGTTTTCCTCAATTCTCTTTCTACAATCACTAACTTTTTTACTTTTTATATGGTAATTTTTTTTTTGTTTTATATTAGCAACTTTTGTGTTTTTAGAATGTCAACTCGACTATGGAGGCAGGTCAGACTATAGACGGGTGACCATTTTTAACAGAATACAAAAGCAATGCTTTCTGTATTTCTGTCCATAATATACATTAGGATATCATGTTACTGTACAAAATTATTGCAATTTGCAAAAATAACGAATATCATAATTGTGTAATATAAATATGAGTTTAATTTACCACTCAGATAGCGACAACACCCCACACTCTTCTGTTAAGGAAAGTAAACGATCATCGAAGGCTAGCAGTAATTTTACTACCGCCAGTCTCACGCTCAGGGTGCCGCGCCGCGTCTCATCATCGTGGTTTGCGAGGACTCACATAGTGTGAAAGTCTCGGGAAGAGCTTACTATAGAAATGATCCTATGAAGTAAGGTCTTAACAAATTTGGTTGCAACCGGCCACGTCATTCAATTACGGAGAGTGTTAACACCGTATTATAAAACATGACGTCATATTTAGGGCGCCATCTAGTACAGGCATATTGTTACTAAAAGTGACGTCACAAGACAAGCATGGTGTTTTATCATTTCTGCCGGACAGATTGAGGTTATAACAAGAAGTGGCAGACAATTAAACATGAAATAGTTCATGACTGCATTAACTTGCCAATACGTACTGCAAGTTGTATTAGTACCAAAACTTACGATATTTTAGTAGTATCCATAATCGTAGAGCTTCACAATATAATATTGGATTAAGTTCTCAGATAAAATTCAAACAAACGTGTTCTTTAACAGAAATAATTGAAGAAAGCTGACCTCATCAATGATCATCTGCAATTGCAGTTTCTAGCGAGTACCTATCGCAAAAGTACTTTTACCTAAGTTGTAACTTACTGCTGTAATAGAGTTCGGAAAACCAAATGAACTTAAAACCTTGAATCGACTAAAGAAGCCCTTAAACATTCTCTTCCTAGATGTGTTCATGGTAACATCATGGCATTTCACTACGTATACCGTAATGTCATTGACAATTAGTAGCTGAACATTGTTTAATATTTACGCTATTCAGCGATTACCAATGAACGTGACATCATATTGATCGTAAGTGCGGTCAGAAGCTACCCAATCGCATTTCACACGTTTGAATTGTCTCTGATGAGCATGTTTGCGCTATTCAAGAGCTACCAATAGGGTATCGATTATTATTGATCGCTATATTGAGTAACTACGTCGGCGACTATTGTTCTCTGTCTGATGAAACCGCCATTATCTGCGTTAATATGAAAATTTAGACTGAATACGTTACGGTCTTAAAACACTACAGAAGTTTACGGAACGAGTTCTTTTAAAAATCTTATGTTCGAAAGTAAAACATGTGACGATCAGTTTGCCAATCAAAAAAAATAATTAGATAATTATGAAAATTCATCATCTGACATCCCTTTTCCAAAATTACGACTTAAAAGTTATAATTACTTTTAATATAATAGATAAATAAATAAATATTTCGGACATCTTACACACAACGCCATCTAGTCCCAAACTAAGCAGAGCTTATATTATTGGTACTAGGACAACTGATATAAATACATAAACATACTTTTTTTTACTAAATACATACATATTATACATAGAAAACACCCTAACTCCCAACAAATATTTGCAAATAAAACACAAACATTTGGTCTGACCCGGGAATCGAACCCGAGACCTCATGTTCAGCAGTCGCATACGCTCCCACTTCGCCACCGAGGCAATTTGAGATGTATAAGAATTGTATATCTTTATATTGACATGTGCCTCAGTTCATAACATAAGCTTGGCTAGTTCTCTGAACCGCTAAATTCCAAAAATAAATAGTAAGTGTACCTAAAAATATATTTAAAAGGAACTCGTTCTTTTCTAGGTTATTCGATATCATCTAAACCCGATGAGTACTACTTATACACCCGGTAAGTTTACCGTACATAACATTATCAGCATTACAAGGGTATGGAAATCCAAACATTTCTTTTATCCTAAAGAAAAAGATTCAAGTATTAGCAGATCAAAGCGACCCAGATTGAAATATTACGGCAAATCTCTACCTATTACTAGCGAAATCCTTTAAAGGGTCACTAATACGTGAGATAAAGGAGACATATAAGAAAATAATGTACATATCTGCCGAAAGCATGGAAAATAGTGATCCGCTGTAAGACGATGATCCCAATAAGGATATTTTTTGCGATAATAGTGTATTTGAGTACCGAGCATTTTAGTATTTCTTTTAGTACGAGTATGTTTTATAACTTGAAACTCTTGTTTATATTTAGATAATAATGCTGATGGATTATTGCGTTTGTTTGTTTGAACGCTTGTCGATGCTATTTAAATATTTAAATGATTAATATTGTAAATGATAAATGTTTTTGTTGTACATATAAAATATAGAATAAATACTTCAATCATAACAAGATATTCCTTGGAGCTGAGCAGTAATTTTGAGTGAAATTAGAATTTGAGGGCTAGGCCACTTAGTAATGTTAATTTTTATACAATAGATTTACATTGATTTATTGATAAACATGGTAGTTAGACCCTATTTGTGTATCTATATACATTCGGTGCAAACGTGTGACTAGATTCGATTGAATCGACTGAAAACATTGAGCAAAGCACAGCAAATCAGTCACATACAACTCAATGACTTTATATATATTTTTTTAAAGTGATTGTGGGTGAACCTTGATTTGAAATACATGTTGTAGTATAAAAGCTATTCGGCGAACTAACCCAGAGTTTAAGCTCAAAGCATTTCCAGTAATAAAATATTACAAAGTCATAACCCTCTCAGCGCTCTGCCCTATCGGGAACAACAGTAGCCTGTATTAGTGATAAATGGGCACCAGTTTATGAGATCGCTTTTATATGAGGTTAATAACGAGGGCAGGGGCTAAGAACTGTAGATTAATATCTCATTGGTCGGGACCGCCGTACGCACGGGATGTGGAATTCCCTTTAATAATGTTGTACTCGCCTGGCTTGAGTTTTATAACACTATAGAAAACGATTGATACTTTTATGTATATTGTAAAGAAATAGGTAGTTAGATCGTCCTTTAAGGCTGAAAAGAAGAAAAGAAAACGACTACACGTTCTTCAAATAGAATAATTGAACAAGAAAAAGTCATACAGAACATTTTGGTGTCTGAACAAAAAAAAGGACATTATCATCACCGCTTCTGGACATAATTCGATCCTCGACTACTCCCTCCGAGATCCTGCTAGCTAAGAAGAAACAAGAAGAAGAATAAATGGCACATATTATATTGTTACCACCAGTTCAGCAATTATCCTGAATTTGTTATGGGGAAACAATTAAAAGATGTACCTGATGCTGCTCTAAATCATTCTTAACATTTAACGCTTCACACATTAATACCAATTCATTCAAGCGCGGTCAAGCCTCAATATGGGAACAGTGTTTACATATAGGTCCCTCTGTGCATCGCAATGTGTTGAGCCTTCAAATTTAACTGTTATGATTGACTTGTTGCTTGAAAAGGTCAAATTGCTAACGCTATTTGTAAATCTGGACACCGAAACATCTTAATCTTTTCGAACTGGTTTTGATAAAGATTTTTATTTGAAAAAAGGAAGGTTTTTATTTTATGTGATTGAAGATGTTACTGATGAAGTAATGAGTGATAGAGAAAAATTAAAGAAGAGGTAAACTCGCCGCGTATGAGAAGTTGATATTTTATCTTCATTACTTGTATGAAGAATAACATGGTCAAATGGTGATTGCATTGTCACAAACTACAGATTTGGCGATTGATAGCGGACAAGGTAGGAGATACTCAGAAATAAGGAATAAATGTACAATGCTTTTAATTTTTTTTTTAAATAAAGTAGACATGGGTATTTTATAAAAAAACTAATTCCCTCTTATGCCAAAGTTTAAATTTCTCCTGTTTCACTTTCAAGTACCTACTAAGTTAGAGATTGGAGTATCCACGACCAGGATCTAACATATAGTTATATAATTTGTGTTAGTGATACTATTTCTGTAGACCTATCTTCCAAACTTGTGTATATTTATGAACAGGCATAAAATAATGTAAAGTTCAAAATGTAAGTTTAGATATTTAATTAGGTACTTGACCGTACCGTACGATTGTGGCCGGCAACAAGTGAGATAAATCACATTACGATGACAGTTTATTATATTTGAATACAATGCGTATTTAGATTTTTAGGTTGTTACGTATCCTTAATCATTTCACACGGCACTTGAAGATCATGACGTGTGGCCCTTAATATTTCACATGGAATTCAAGGTGCTTAAGTGCGAGCTATCTAAAAGTGCAAAGTGATATCGATGTTGTACCTCAAACGCATATTTCGAACTATTTTTCGAGATTTAGATTCATTCCTGTTTCACACTTCGAGGCGGAATCACCTGTACATGTTTAGTTCTAGTTATTAATTTGTAAAATTATTTGATAATTAAATTTATATGAATATAAATGAAGTAAGTTTCTTTTGGAATCCTACGGAAGCGGCAAAAACGTAACAACTCGATTACGATGTTATAAGTTACGAAGAAAATATTGCATCATCACTTGTCCAAAATCCTTTTCTAACATTCTCAATAAAACAAAACTATAGAAATAAAAGTGGGCTCAAAATTAACGCTATCCTCTCCAAGTCGACATTCGAGTACGCTTGAACAAAGTACGTCGGATTGTTTGGAATACAACTCGAGCTCATTTGGTATACAGCTCAGTGGAATACGATTAAGGTTGCCATAAAAACCGGAAATAAAGGAAAGAAATGGGCGAAGGCATTTTTCTACATAAATTATAATAGTTTTGTATACTACTTACTAATGAAATAAATGTGGATAACTGAAGTACACGTTTCTATAAATAACAATATCAGTTCTATATAAAAACTATCCTAATTGTGGGTAAGCATCTAATCTTAGTATAAAAGGACTTAGGCCAGATCCCCTTATTATTTTAGTAATACGAAAGTGACGATATTTTTATATTTAAACTTTTTACAAGTTATCTACCAAAATGAGCCTTCTCAGTTTGATTAGAAAGCATGATTATAAGTCAAATGTAGTGTTCACCATCATCAATGTGAATACGGATAACTCAACATGCACCCCTACATTATGACGACCTTGTGAGATGCCTTTTAAATATTAAAAAAAAAAGAAACCTTTTGACTTTAAAAGGAACTTGACACTTGTCTTTTTTATGACGGAGCGGAGAAACGTGCAAAATAAATGAGTTACATGATAGAAAGTCACTGCCACCGCTCATGAAAGTCTACAACTTAGCCTTTAAAGAAGGAGTCTCTTTTCTCGATGTCTTGAAGGCGATATCGGTTAGAGAACACCGTAGAACATTTTTTTCCACAAAATGTTTGTACGAGATAAAAGTCTATTAAAATATTATTAGAGTGCCACTTATTCAAATGATGGACCTGAATGCCGTGTGGAACGATGCGTAGCGACCGGTATTATTCAATCAATTTCTAAGGCACTTAACATTCGATAGAGAACGCAGTGTTGAGACGAAACGGGTTACATAGTGTGACATCTTATTCACAACTCTTTTGCACACACCTTCAGATTTGTTAGATTGCTAGATAGAGAACAAAATTCAGCTTCTTGCTACTTAATTTATCTTCATTCCAACATACTAAAGAAGTCTCTATTAATTTCATACTTTGATTACACGAGGAATGATTTTGTCCTATTGTACGGAAGGAACCATAAAATATTAATGGCAAAAATACGTTTTATATTTTATGGAGACGGCATCGTTATAATACCAGGTAGACCTTGGGTTGCTTTACATTGCCACCCTACTAAGTACAGTTATTTAATTAAGATATATTAGTCTGTCACATATTCAAATATGTGACATGGTAATTCCGACATTTTCGGATTTGAAGACCACAATTTAAAAGTCAGATTACTGAGCGAGGTCACAACTAATAGTAACCGGATTTAAGTACGAGTACAAGTTTTTGGGTATTTAAGCACTTAAAGCTTTCTAAATATTCATCATTCTTAGCCTTGTACGGTATGAAAATTAATGTTTAACTTAAAAAAAAAAGATAAAATGACTATTCCACTGTTTCAATTATACTAAGTGCATTGTCTGACAACCCTAGCTGGAAATGTAAAAGCTATATGTACTAGAATCGTTTCAGGCTAGGACAGGGCTTTCCTGTCCGAGGATATATTGCAATTTTCACGTGTACACTACCGTCTTATCTGTTCATGTGAAGGAATAAACTCTTGTTAAATGATCTGTAAAAATGACAATTGAAGTGACTTTTGCTTTAAGGAAACGAATAAACTTATTTGCGAAATATTTTTAAATGTCTGCTTTCTTCTTTATTATATGGTGTTTTAAGTTTGAGTTAAGAAATTCGTTAAATGGAAACTATTTTAATTTAACGTGCAAAGTGACAGGGAAATAGACCAGAGTTTACAGTAACTGCATGATGGCAGAATAATATAATATGTCTATAAATTGGATCTCACATTTTCTAATATTCTAAAGGTACAGATCTAACAGAATCACTAAACCGGGTTGGCGAACTTTTAAGTCAGGTTTCAAAAGGAACGGAATGGAAATGCTGAAACGTAAATGTGGTCACGGACGATGAGATGTGATTATTTTAGTAAAAGTAAAGAATGAATATATAATGCATTCCTATACTGAATTTAAAAATGTCATAGATAATTAAAAGAAGATTCTTGCAGAACACGAAATTGGCTTATTCAGAGAATTAGTCCTATCTTTTATTGTTGCCTTGATACAAGCTAAAAACGAAAGGTTAACAATTACTTCGGTAGACAGTGTCCAGATGCTGTAACAGCATTTTACAGAGTAATATCACTTAAAGGCGTGCACGTACTGTAACGATCCCTCGTTAGCTCTTAGTCGTTACGCTGCACTTTAGCGTCTTACTACAAGGGTGGACTTGAATTTCTTATCCGAACGGATATCAGGTTCAAAGGTATTATGTTACTAGTGTTAAGAATTAATATGTAAATGTGTTTGACCTTGGACGGTAGACCTGTTAACGCTTTCGAGGGTATAATTAGTTTTTTGCAGCCAAGGTTAAAAATAAAAGCATTCAATGTTTTAGTACTACTTGTACACTATTTAACTTTGTTTGACCTGCATTAACAAATGATATGTTTGATTATGTGTGTAATTTATAATTCGTAAGAAATTCACGACATGCGTTTCACAATGTATAATGTGTCATCGTTTTCCTTTCTTATCCTTTTCTTTATTCCTTATCACTTTTTCAAATAAATCGACTTTTCACGCCTTCCAGACTTTTTCTGATTGCTTATTGTAATAATTGATAGAAAGGTAAATAACACTCAATTAAAAATATCATCATCATCATCAGCCTTTAACAGTCCACTGTTGGACATAGGCCTCTCCTTAGAAAGGAGGTTTTGGCCTACTTTACCACGCTGGCTAGACGGGTTGGTAAAAGTTTTGTTTCAAGTTTTCCTTCTCTTGGCAGTGGTGTTAGCTGCTTATTTTGTTTCTTTAGTCGCCTCTTACGTCACCCATGGAATAAATAGGTGGGACAACACTTTGTGTGATTCGCAAATTGTTGTTCTGAGTCTGGATGTTCTTTGTGTCGCGGGGGACTTTACAAACAAACCTACATGAAACGTAGGTATGTTTGTAAAGTCCCCCGCGACACAGAATTTATATTCCTAATGCGGGAGTTGTCTTTTTTTAGAAAGAGAAAAAGCATGTTTAAAATGTGATAAGCTGTATTAATCTTATTTTTATTACAAAGGACTCTAAGTCATCTCCAAATTGTTAGTTATCCCTGTCATCTAGCTACTATCTTTATAATACAGGTACGGTAAAGGCCAACTCAATTAGTTTGTAACGATTATCTAACTCAATTCCTAATTAATTATTTATTATTTATTTATGTAAATCACTATGGGAAACATTGACCGGTAAATTTAAATCAATAAGAATGAATGATATTTTTCTTATTATTTTATGGTAATATTATGAATTCAATATCAGGAAATCAATTCCTATTTTAATTTGAGATATTGAATCGGAGATTCAGTTTCATTTTGATTGCAGAATTTGATCTGACCTAACTAGTGAAAACTAAAGTATTAGTAGAAGCAAATTATATACAGTCAATTTCAAATTACTAAAATTTTCGTAGAAAATTAGTTTCTGCCAAGATTGTCTCCCTTGTTTTGTTCAGCCAAGTTTCTTTATTAGGACACTAAATTAGGGAGGGACTCTATTAGAAAATTATACCTAGCTTTTAACTTGTGGTATTAAGCCTAATTGAATAGGGACAAGTTTATAAAATAGATAATTAATCAAGAAAACTGGTGATTGTAATTTGTTTTAATTCGCAATTAATAGAGGTTAAAGTATGAAATTACCGTTTTATTGTAATGGTATGAGATATTTGAGTAAAACTTTTTTCAAATTTCTTCTTTTAAAAAAATGCAACATTTGATTATCGACTTTCAGTATTTTTTTTTATTCAGCTTATACAAGAAAGATGAATACTTCGAAAATTCGAGTGATTTTTGAATACGAATTCCGACGCGGAACTAACGCTGCTAAACTTTGGAGAGGGACTGCTACACTTTTCTTTATTAAAAGAAATTATAATATTATATTATTTGATACACACACACATACGATAGTTCGATCTTAAACTAAATTGAACCTAATTCATAGTTACCAAACGATTTATACTCATACTTATATTTCGAAATACTTGAAAAACTTATATTCAGGTAAAATCGGTTAGTCTAGTACCTGACACCAAAAAATCTTGGGAGTTATAAAGTCTAGGAAGATAATGATACAAATGGTAGGTAAATTACACTCATGTGTAGAGCAATTGATAATATAGAATAATGATACAGAACAGAGAACATGATTTGTCCAAGGTGGGATTCGAACCCAAGTCGAGCTGGTTCACTGAACCCATTAAAGTGTAGAACAATATTTTTAAAGACAACTCCCGCATTAGGAATATAAATTCCTGTGTCGCGGGGGACTTTACAAACATACATGAAACGGACACAAAGAACACCCAGACTCAGAACAACAAATTGGGAATCACACAAAGTGTTGTCCTACGTGGGATTTGAACCCACGACACTTGGCGTAGTAGGAAGCGGCGTGGCGACCGCTTAAGCCACTAGGCCAACCGTGCAGCAATATAATCAGAATAAGATTATAAAAAAAATATTTTTTGCGTTTTTCTTAGTTTAATTTGCTAACATGAAGCTTGCAAGTATATCTTCCCTTTTTGCATTCCGACTTAAATTAATGTTGACGCTTTTAGAGCCCTTTTCAACACTGTCTCATAAATGTAAGATCACGTCATCATCAGCGTGTTTATTATTATTACATATTACTAAACTTAACTATCCAGTAAATATTATTAAGATCAAATCTAAATAGTTATCTTAAAAAACCTGGAGCTCGTTACCAGCGACCAGGACACGTGTGACACACCGCCGATGCCCGTGGCCAGGCCGTAAAACCCTGTCGTAGTGGCAGATAAACATGTTCTCCCGTGTCATTTAAAGCGTGGCCAGAGAAGCATTTCATTAGACTGATTAGTGTGGGTCATCATGCTGCATACATTCATTCTCAATATTAAGGATGGTGACCACACCACCCTAGAATTTTGCTAATGCTGTCCATTAGCTCTAATAGTCATTTTGGCAGCTCAAGAAATTCATTTCCATTTGCTGAGCGTAATAGATCAGTATTTTAATCTAACAATTTCAGTAATAAATGAGGTAATTATGCATATTTAAACTTTATTTTGATTATGATAATATGATGACCATGTTATTGACAAATAACGAAGGATCATACTTCGTTTTAAATTTGATTAAATGTACTGAACAGAATAAAAAAGCAAACAAAAGCCTTAAAAAATTAAAGAATACAAACTTCCTTTTGAAATTTAATAAACTAACCTTTATTTGAACAAATCTATAACACATAATTTATACAAAGAAATATTTAATGTTGATGGTAAAAAAAAAATGAAAAAAAAAATTTGCACATTGTGTTTACTTGAAATTAAGAAACAAACATAATCTACAATAATAATTCTGTGATATATCCGAAGCAACTTTAAGTGCTTTTCGTAGCTTATCGTTCTAATTAAGTCTGGTCAAGTGTTAGGTTTGCATTACAACCCTTAGGGTTGCATTTAATTAAAGATCACTTATCTGATAAGTTTCCTGCCAGGATTTAAGTGATTAAGTACTTTGTTTAAATTCTGCTCACGTCAAGCTAAGACGTTAGAGATTGTAATGTCCCCTACATTAGAGGACTTTGTATTAATATTTAAGTCTCAAGCTTCGCGATAATTTTAAGTCCTCCATTTAATTGTTTCTATAAAGGCATTGGCCTATCAATTGAAAGGTTGCGTGTTAGATGGTCGTCGTCTTCAGCCGTAACTTCTAATTGGAATGTTTTACTTTAGTAATAGACAATTACAATAAATGATTTTTTATTTTATTTGTCCAATATAGGGTTTATCAAGCAGTCAAACTCTTTTATTGAAACGATTTTGAGTGAGAACTGTGGTCTTTGTGTCTGTTTTATGTGTGTTGAGTTGATTCGAGTGTGTGAGTCAGACACAAGATTACGAAAATTGCTAGGGCGAGAGTCAGTCTTAAGAAAGAAATAGTTTCCCCTACATTTTTGTAACTACTTTGCTTCTAAATGTCCTAGAATTAATTTAACAACTTTAACTTCTTTTTGGCTATGTAATCCAAAAATCTTTTTTCGAAAATGCCTGACAAGGCGTACTTGAAATGAAAACTTTTTGATTTTGATGTACGCGGATTGTTACTCAATAGAAAAGACTTAAACTTATAAAAAATAATAAAAGAATTGATTTAGTTTTATTTTTCAGCCACTGATCTATACAAACGTTGGGATATTCTCACAGTTAGACAGACCTTCATTTTATCATTGGTTCTGAGAAAGCACACGGAGCTGCAGTACGATGCAAATCTCAATATGGACAATCGTAGGAAGGCTAATGTTTGTTCAATTAGTTCCTACTACAGACTTTCACAAATATATTATTTCTTTCTTAGAGGACGTCTTTATAACAAAATAAACACATGTCTAGAAATATACCCAATGCGAAATTTTTGATTGTCTTTATGTAAATCACTCAAAAGTCTTGACTATGAAGCAACGGAGACGTTTAACAAAATTATAACACACACACCCAGACACACACACACCCAGACACACACTTACACAGACATACACACACCCACACACACCCACACACACAGACACACACACATATAAACACAAACAAATGAATTCACAATCCCTTCTTTCACCCATTCTTGATTATGCTGACGCCAGCTATTTAGATCTTACTGAATCCCAATTTAATAAGCTTGAGAGAATTATTAGAGTTCTAGTAGGTTTTTTATTCCCAACAGTAGTTTTTTTATTCAATCGTCCTATTTAGTGCTTGCACTTAAGTCATTTATAGAAATGGTTATTCTATTTCAAAACTAAATAATATCTACTTTCGACACAATAATACTTCTAAGTCAAAACGCTTTGAAAGTTTGTACTAAGTCGGAATAAAACAAACATTCTTCCAACACATTAAATATTCCTTTATATTTCAGTTTGAATGAATTTTTGTTATAAAGAGAATGATTACAAACATTGCCGCTAATAACACGATGAAACGTACGCCTAGGCTTAGTTTTCATACAAAATTATTAAGTAACCCACATTGATATTCCATTATTTGTAAGCATTACGTGATTAGAACACTAGACGAACATAATTGAATACAACCTTATCCAATTATCGAACTTAGTATCTGTTAATTGTTAAACGGGCTGTGCATTGTGTAAGCGTGACGTTGTTAGTTAAGATAGTACGTACATAACTATATTTTGCTTATAGTTTCTATAACTTTACATTGTATTTTTAATCGACTACGGCAAAGTCAGAGGAGGGTTATGATTTTGACAGACTATGTACGTATGTATGTAAGTATGTCTGTAACTCATAGCTCCTCAACTACTTATTAGAACTGGATAAATGAGGCATCGTTAGAAGCGTCTTGATCGTCCGCTGGTTATAGGTTATATTACTTGTTACTGAATCTTATGTGACGCCCTCTAGCGGTCATAAAGTCCTGTGTTAAAAAAAATATTGAGATAAATTTGCCGTGTTTGGTATCATTGGAAAGAGCGTTACTTGTACATTTCAAAAATATATATATTTTTAGCATGTGCTTTTGAGTTTGTCCGTATTTCTTCGATAATTGGATAACCTATAATATATATTTTTTGCAAAGTATTCTTAAATTTCAAAACCAAGCCGACCATAATAAAAAGCATATATATTATTTAAGAACACTTTGCAAAAAATATATATTATAACGCCATCAAATTTAAATACCAATATCAAACAGAAAAAAGTAATAATTATATCCCAAACTTAGTTTGGGACTAGATAATGTTGTCTGTCAGATGTCCCAAATGTCTGAAAAAATTCAAACTATCAACCAGGTTTGGAGGACAAATATATAATGTAACTCAGTTTGTTATATTTTTAATAAATAAAAATAATAATCTGATTTTTTTAAAACTTCATACACAAATACATTATAGTGCATGATTAGGGTATAAAGTTGTTGTAGACCTTCGGGTCGCTTACCCGACATCCAACGGCAAGAATTTAGAGAAAATAGAAAAAAAATTGAAATTTATCAAATCTACATTGTAAAAGAAGTATTAAAATATAACGAGTCCAAAAAGTATTACTTAAACTTCTACTACTAATTCTGCAGAGTTATTTCTCTAAAATAATAAACGCCTAGTACAAAACACAAACACAACATTCAAATGAGGTCTGAAGACCTGACAGTGAATAAAATAGCTTCATCAGTTTTTCATTTAGGCTTTGTTAGTTACTAGCTTTCACCCGTGGCTCCGACCGCGTGTATGTCGATTATTGCGAAAATCGCGAATAGCTTATGTACTTTCTTGGCCTTTAACTATCTGTGTACTAAACTGCATTACAATCGAGTCACTGCCTAATTTGGCGTGCAGGCAGACATTGTTATTTTTGTAATATAATATTACTAAGGATTGCGAATAATAATAGACTACAATTGAAAGCCTTTGTTAAGTCTTTGTTTTAAGAACTAATATTGTATTAGTTTTTTGTCATAGTCCTATCACACCAGACTTCGTGAATTGTCGGTATTACCATCCCAATACCGACCAATCAGAAATTGCGCTTACTATTACAATAAGTAACATCTTTTTATGCATAGATTACATCATCACCGTCATCATCATCTGCCTATCTCAGTCCACTGCTGGACATAGGCATCTCCCATTGCACATCCCTTTGATCGATTTTAGGCTTCTCTCATCCAGCTCTTGCCAGCCATTTTGCGCAAATCGTCACTCAACCTTGTTTGTGAAAAATGAAAACTTTAAAGTTGAAGTAAACAAGGCTTATAAGAAATGTTTTCAATTAGAGAAGTATAAGTTATTAAAACTAAAAATATTGCTAACAAAATAAAGGTAGCAAAATCAAGAACCAAACTTGTTTGAGATTTTGAGTTTGAGAACTTTTGAGGAATAAAGTTACAGACTAATTAGCGTTAGCCCACAGAATATAAAGGAAGCAGAATTATCCTCGATTATATCGCAAAGACAAAGTTGGCGTGTTTGTGAACCAGACGGTTTAATTGATTTGAAAAGTTCCATTGTGATAATTTAGTTGAAACTTTCGGAGACATGAGCAGAATTTAATTGGAGGATTTCCACGAGTGTATTCATACTATGAGATAAATTTGAGCAAATTGGTTTAAGTAAAATAATTTATTAAATTTATACCATTTATCTTTTCACCGTGGGATAGCCATGCTTCAATGAAATAAATAACTGGGCCGACAAATTTTGATTTTATCAAAGAAAATTAAAGACTCTACATTGTAAATTTCTTCGAAATTGGTTCTGTGGTTTTGAAGTGAAAGCATTTCAGACTGAGTTAGTTTCGAATTTATAGTATGTCTTAATGAGGTCATCGGAGCCCAACGGCCTCCTCATTAAGAACCTTCTTTCCACCCATACTTCCAAAACAATGTCAAAATATTTTCTTAATAAGCTACCAAAAATGTTGGTCTACAAAATATCACATTCAGAACATGTTTTTTTTTTTTTTCTTTAAAGACAACTCCCGCATTAGAAATATGAATTCCTGTGTCGCGGGGGACTTTACAAACATACATGAAACGGACACAAAGAACACCCAGACTCAGAACAACAATTTGTGAATCAAACAAAGTGTTATCCCGCGTGGGATTCGAACCCACGACACTTGGCGCAGTAGAGAGCAGCGTGGCGACCGCTTAAACCACTAGGCCAACCGTGCAGTCGTATGTGCAACCATAAAACACGTCTGCACTATAAAGAAGATAAGAATCGCTTAGAAAGAAATAGAATATTTATATCTCTGGATATGACACCACCACGGTGTCGCCTTTGGCCACAAAAGCCATGTTTACTCAAGTAAAGAGCTTCTGCATTTTTTAACTTGCGGTACTGGGGCCCGACGTTCACACTTTTATGTACCTTCATCCTGTCTCGATGTTTTATCTTTAATACCGAATGCACATAGCTTATAGAAAGCGCAATAAAAATGCACAAGTTGTCATACTCAGTTTAGTTTTATTACACAATTTGTTTTTGTTTTTTAAACAGACTAATCGTGAATTTATTATCTAAATGCCTAGGAAAATTTATATAAACTCTTTTGCAAAAAAAACGGGCACATAAGCAAAGAACTATTTTATAGTTACTATTTGTTTGTTTGTCAATTTTAGGTATTGTTATCCTCAGAATTTTATAAATTATTTAGGAAGGAATAGTTTTCATCAGTTTTATCATAACATTTGATAAACTTATTGAGAAATAATGTTTAAGCTCAAAACACTATTAATGTACCTGCTCGCTTAATAAAAATGAAACGCGTTAATTTCTTTGTTTTTATTGAATACATTAAAAGCAGATAAAAGTTTAGTATTGTGTGACCCCCTCTTGCTGACATCACGGCTTGCATTCGTCTGGGTATGCTAGCGAGTATATCTTTTATAGTTTCTTGGGGACTACGTTCCCACTCCGCGGTAATCACATTCTTTAGCTCTCTGATGGTCTGCGGAGCCGGCTGCACTGATCTCACTCGTCGCTTCAGAACGTCCCAGACATGCTCTATGGGATTGAGGTCCGGACTTCTAGCTGGCCAGTCCAAACAACGAATTCCAACTTTTAACATATACGCTTCCACATCGCCAGACCGGTGAACGCGAGCGTTGTCGTCCATAAAAATTGAGTTTTCGCAAAGAGCGGTTAAAGTGGGTTGTGCATAAGGAATTAGAACTTCCGTTATGTATCGGTGTTCAGTCAGTGTACCGTTTTCGATGAAGACTAACTCCGTACGATCCATAGAATTTATTCCTGCCCAAAACATAACAGAGCCCCCTCCATAAGGTGTGATTTCTTCAAAACATGCCTCTGCAAAGCGTTGTCCTCGTACGTAACACTCGCCGACGTCGTTCTTCACCATGCAGCAATATCCTGGCTTCATCGGAGAACAATACCCTATCCCAGTCTCCATGAGTCCATGACACATAATTTCGAGCGAAGCTAAAGCCCGATTTCCACCGCGAGCGGAACGGACCCATTAATGACTCCTTTTACCTCGCAATACAAAACTGCATACATGTGTTTCCACCAACAAAGAGTTGATTCATTTCTCATTTTCCGTTCGTCTCGCTCCGCCGAGTCCGCTCTGTCATTACACGCTCGCAGTATCAAAACTCTTTGTTGGTGGAAATGCAAACCTATTTTGTTGAAAAGGAGTCCGTTCCGCTTACCATTTCTCGCTCATTACCCTTTCGCGGTGGAAACCGGGCTTAAGCCTGGCAACTCGATGTCCACGGAGTAATTTAGGGCCACGTGTCGGGCGATGACTGTGTATATTAGCAGCGAGAAGCCTCCTCCTGACCGTCCATAGTCTAATTTGCACATTTCTTACTTCTTCGAGTCTGTTCTTGAGGTCCACATAAGAAGATTTGCGATTTCTCAACGCTTGACTAACTAGAAAACGATCATCCCGTGGTTCGGTACATGTCTTTCTGCCAGAACCAGGCCTTCTCTTGACGGAACCGGTTTCTTGATAGCGCTGCCAGGTCCTTTGAACTGTCGACCGACTCACATTTAGCCTCTGAGCCACGGAGCATTGGCTGCAACCTTCTTCAAGCAGCGCAATAATTTTGCTTGCTTTTACCACTTTATCTACCATTTTCGAGTTTGCTAAACAGCAATTACAATACTTTTAAATGTCAAGGACATTAGATAATTTAATAAAAATTGATAAAAAGTTAATTAGAGTCGATATTAACTATAGGGAATTCGCGCCACAAAATGTAGTTAAAAATTGTTTTCTTTGAAAACCAGCCTCAGTCAAAAATTTGAATTTGGAAAGTACTCTTATAAAAATAAACAAAAAAAAATACGTGTTAATATTTTCCCGAAAACTACCAAATTTTTGTTCATAACGCATGATAACATTCACGACATGATATTACGTAACAAGAAAGTGTCAATGTCCTAGCCTGCGGGTTGCGGGTGCGAGCGGGGTACCTAATACCTACGATGCGACGCCTGCGCCTAATGGCGGCATGCTTTGAACTGATTTGACTGTATTGGGCGATGCGTCACACACATTGAAACAGAAAATGTTATTCATTAAAATTAAAATACGCGTGTGTTATATTAAATATAATTGGGTGACAATAAATTATGGGCATATTTTAACATTTTAAAAACCATAATAACTCAGTTATTTTTGTTTTTTGGGTATTTATTCTATGGTGTTTTATGTTAGTATATAAGTTCTGTATCTGCCGCTAGTTTTTCTCTGGTAATTAAAAACTAACCGTGTATATATCGTATAAGAGCGTTTACCAGATCTGAAAATGCAATTGTTTATAAGACAAATCGGCAGTACTTTGGTAAATATTGTGTATTGGTAGATGTACAACGGTATGATAGAGTGATTCGAATAATCCCACATCAAATAAAAATTCATTATGTTTCACTACAAAAGTAAGATGCATAAAAACAAGTAGTTCTGTTTTTGTTACAATGTTAAATGTGTTCACTCAATTAAATACAAACTCACTGTAATGAAACGACTATAAAATAAACTTCCGTTTTGATTGCATTATTTTCTTCTCCGAAGAATGAAGAATACGTTTATATTGTCGTCTGGTATTTAATAAAATAAATGTTGATGAGTCTGAAAAACAACATAAAGTTGTTTTTCTTTTACATATAATACAGACAATGTGCCAAGGCGTATCACTTACGCACTTAGGCAGCCTATTGAAATACTTCTGAAAAATTGGGCCTCCAACTGGGTCTCCCACTCACCAAAGAAATATGACAGCACGAATGGTTGGTTGGTACCACTTTGGTTCTCCTTTCCATTCGTGCTTAAATCGGTGTGGCGTTTCTACTCGTCAGAGTTAGTACCTATGTCAATCTCCCAACATTAACAGTTGGACCATATCTCGACAGGCATGATCACCACGCGTTTTTCACTCATTTTATCCGTGTGGTGACGGATTAAGAATACAGAGTGTCACCACCCCTATTCATCCCGCAGGTGTCGTAAAAGGCGACTGAGGGATAAACTACGCAAGATAAAATCAATGCAAAGAGAAGGAAAACTTGAAACCAACCCTATACCAACGTACCTATACGTCTGGCCAGCGTGGTATAATAGGCCAAAACCTCCTTTCTAAGGAGAGGCTTATGTCTAGCAGTGGACTGTTGAAGGCTGTTGATGATGATGATGATGATGATGACGCATTTTTCAACGTTCATCTTATTTGTAGAGGCATAACACCCGTTATTTCATAGTTTTTTTTTCTACAATTAAAGTATTATAATTAGAATATACCAATTTGATTTCTACCAAAATACATTTGAGTTGATACTATTATTTGTGTAATTAAATATTATACTCTGTCCATTCGTTTAATATCTTTTTGACAGTTCAAGAAATTTCGAAAATAGTGACGCTCTCGCACTTTACCGATTCGATTTTAAATTAAAATCAATTTTATTGAAGAAGAACTTTCAATCGATTTAATTAAATATTTTTAGTTTTAATATTTATTATTCGTTAATTAGTTTTCTTAAATTATATATGAAATAATTAAAAGTATAAATGATAGATCACTAAATAAGAAATATTTATACATTTAAACAATACAACGGAGGTAGCTTTTAGATCTCTTAGGTGTAAAAAGGGAGTATCTAGTCAGTCGTGGAAGTTTATTGGAGACCGTATTATTAAGTTTTTGTAGTAGATGAGGACAATTTATTTTACCATTAACTAATATGTGTAATAATGATAAATCAAAAATTTAACGACGCTTTTTTAGTGATTGTATTTTGAAATGGATAAGTCTGTTTGTGTAGCTGGTTAGTTTTCTTGAAAGGTTAAATTTATATGCTAAGTGGTACACATTTGTTTCCTAAACGCGTTCAATTCTATTGGAATGAACTTCATGGTGAATGGATGGTGGATGGATAGTGGATGCCAAACTACACAACAATAATCCAGGACAGATCTGACGAAACTCTCGTATAATCTAATAATTGACACTTAATTTTTAAAATTTTTGGTGTTTCTCATTATAAAACCGAGGGTTATAAGTGATTTAGAGACTATACGATCATAATGTTTCCTAAAATAAAGTTTTTTATCAATAATAACGCCAAGGTCCCTAACACTTGCGACTTCTTGAATACGTTGGTCAGATACTGTATAAACCCCAGGCCATTCAGCATTACGGTTTCGAGTGAAGCGAATATAACAGCATTTGTCAACATTCAGTGCCATTTTGTTATCTTTGCACCAACTAACCAATCCATCAAGATCTTCTTGCAATAGCATTTTGTCTTGAACATTCCTGATTGGTCTCATTAACTTGAGATCATCCGCATAAAGATATGGTTTGCTATTTTCGAGGCAAGAGGTGACGTCGTTCATGAAAATATTAAAGAATACAGGTCCTAAATGAGAACCTTGAGAAACCCCAGATATATTAGAAAAAAGATCCGATTCATATCCACTGACTACTACCTCGATGTGCTCTCGCGCAAGTATGAGGAGCACCATTTGTGAAAAGTACCAGCGAAACCAAGTAGCGATAACTTCTGTAATAATATACTGTAAGGAACCTTATCGAAAGCTTTCGAGAGGTCATTACAAATAAAATCAACGGGAGTGCGATCGTCTAAACAACGGGATATGTCATCAATAAAATACACAAGATTGGTGCAAGTCGAGCGAGCAGATACAAATCTATGTTGAGAGTCTGCGAGAACACTCTTAATATACCATGATACGTAAGGACATAACAAGGATTCTAGCAACTTGGCGAACACACATAGTATAGTGATCGGCCTGTAATTTTTGACATCGCTTATATCGCCGGCCTTGTGGACTGGCATAATAAGGCCTAACTTCCAAAGTGAAAGAAAGATTTAGTTTGTTAGAATGTATGTTGGTAAAAAGACAGTGTATATAGTTTTGTAAACTTCAATTTATATAAAAAAAAATGCATATAAATAAAAAATAAATAATTATAATTGCATAAGTTGATAAAAAATTCTATGCAATAGCTTTACCGAGGCAGTCCCCGAGTGCCACACGACTTTTATTTTATTAAATTAACAGTAACAATACTTACACAAGTTAAATTATTTTATAAAATGATCGATTATTTTAATCATTTAATCGACTTATCGATTTTAAGAACTGTTTGATAGTCTGTGATTGTTAGCTATGCACAGGGCACTTCACTACGCGTCTATAAAGTACGATATTACTGTAATACATTATTTTGAAAAAAGAAAACGGTAATTTATAGGCGTGATGTGTCAAAAAGATAATAAAGGAATGGACAAGGTATAGTTGAATTGTTACAAATATTGTTTTAAAAATGAAAAAAAAAGTAAAAAATGTAATGAGAGGGTGCGGTACATGAGAATAGGTATTAAAAACTCTTGCTCGTACAAGTAGGTGACTATTTCAGTTTCAATCAATGGGAAACTCCTGATTAAAAACTATAACGTTTAAATATTGTGCATTCTACTTTTGAAAACAAAGCCGTCATTTTGTGTGTGTGCACGAAAGTATACAAAGACTATGCAGAGTATTTAATTTAGATAGTGGCACACTTCTGTAGGTATTTAAGAATTTTCATGAACTTTTCATATTTAGTTACTTTAAGCGTAATTCAGATAAAGTTAAGGTACTCAAATTTATAATATTAATACCGAACAGAGTTAAACTAAACAACCGATTTCAAAAAAAAAGTCAATTATCGCGGTAAAAAGTAGCCTGTGTACTTTCTCAGGGTCTAGACTATTTGTGTGACAAATTTCATTGAAATTGGTTCAGTAGTTTTGGCATGGAAGAGCGATAAATAGATGTACAGAGTTATAGGCCGACATCTCGTGTGTATCTCACTAAGCGCCCCCGCCGCCCGCACCTGTCTCAGTCCCCTTTGTCGTCATACCCCCGCGCCCCTGTTACCGCGCAGGCGAGGACTCAGATAAACGGTCGGCCTATACTTTCACATTTATAATATTGGTAAGGTTTTTAGGAATCTAAAACTGTAAAAAAAATTCCCTCCTAAACATTATAGTAAGATAATGTGACATTTATTTGTTTGTTCTAATATTCACTATCAAACTAATATACACTATAAAAAATAATATATATTTATAATATAAAATATGTATATAATTTAATCCAGAATAATGCATTTATTTCCTCTTCCGAAATCATTATTTATACTTAGCAACAATCTTGACATTCGACAAGTCTTACAAGTATTTTCCTCAATTAACTACCAATACCCTTGTTCATAAGAACGAGAAACATCGAAGATAAATTTTGTTTCGACCTGACTAATTCATAACATAGAAGATTTTCCAAAGCAGACTGCAGTGGAATTCAATTTGCTGGCATTAGACCCCTGGCTTTGTCTGTGATAGTGTTGTTAACTGCGATATTAATCCCCACGGGATTAGTAGTACCGGGAATAACAAGTTTATTATTTTCCAAATCCGACATATTTTCAAATGTACTAATAACTAATGCACAAGTTATTCAAGTGATGCTGTGTTGAAATATACATAAGTATTTAGACACCGTCGTCATATATTTTTAAGCACCACTGTGGTGTATTATAATTAATTAGTTAATAGCTAGTGTTGGTGTATAAACACTTCCTCTAGGTCTTCAAGTGTCACAAAAACTGCACGGTACCACTGAATTTATTGTTACAAAGTTGGCACACAATACAAAGTGAAATAAATAATAATTCAATATTCTAAAATATATCTCGGCTCATAACAACAATGTTACGATTCAGCATAGATACACAACTATGTTCTGTGTTCAGTGGACTGTTAAAGGCTGTTGATGATGATGATGACACGACTCTATCTACCGAGCCAAGGTGTATAAAAACGCTTTAAATTTGGACAGTTGGGATAGCATGCCATATGGTAAACATTAGATTTTTTTATGTTAGCAAATTTCAAAGCTGAATTTACTATTGATAATTAGTAAGTCAATATTGACCAGAAAAGGTAAACAACTTGCAATGTTTTCTTAAGTTTTACTCAAACACAGCTTCTTCTTCTCTGCCATTTCATAAAATATTTATATATGAATTACTGTAGATGACACTTCAACTTGTTTGAAAAGAAAAAAAGGAGGTTAGTAGAAATGCGACGGGATCACACCCCGTCCCTGCGGGCTTTACAACGTAAAAAATAACATTTTTATGCAAATGGGAAAACATCATAAACGGGCAGATTACTGCTTACCTGATAATAAAGCTTGCTATATTCTCTGCTTGTAATTTACGAGGCTTGTGGGATAAACCTTATGGCCAAAATAATTGTGTGAGACTAGTTGTAAATGTAAGCTGTACTAACATTTTGTGTTACCTGTTTATTAGCAAACACAAAAGTTTTTATTTTTACGTTAAGGATAATTTGCAGAGGTTTCTCAGCTTCACAAGTCATATATTCATTTCTAAATGATTTTAGAAAACCAGGTGAATTTTTTTTTGAAAAGACTCTCCACACTAATTTAGATACTATATAAACTTCTTTTTCCTTTGTGGAAATTCTTTGTTATACCATCAGTTGGTGGTTTTATCGGACATGAACTTCCTAAAAACCACACGCCGTATCAAGGTACTAAAAGTCAGGACAGCACTTTATAATCTGACAATTTGTTGTTTCTATAGCATACCTTATATAATTGTGTGTGGGAAACAATGATCCATATGGCGAGTGACGGATTAATACTGCGGAGTGTCTCCACCCTTATTCATCCCGTGAGTGTCGTAAAAGGTAAATAAAAGAGATAGCAACGTAGGAAAACATCACTACAAAGAGAAGGAAACCTCGGAAAGACATCGTGGCATAACTATTTTCTATGGAGAGTCCTATATACAATTGTGCACTATTAAAGGCAAGGTTAATATGATTGCATAGAACAGGAACTTATTATGGGAAGACATAATGTATAGTGGTTTAAAGCTTGAATTATCTTGGTTATGTTAAAATACTTAATTTTATTGTTTTTAATTTTAATCCCGTTAATGTTCCGGACGCGACCATCACTATTTCCAGAACAGGGTCACAGAAATTTCACTTCATAAATTTCATCTGGGACGTCGTAATTATAGAACGGGATGCCTCCGGATGGATTTTGTATTAAATTCTTCGCAGATCAAAATTAATTTGGCTAATTTTATGGTTCCAATTGGCTTCGTGATTAGTTTTCTGATTTGTTCCGTTAGAATGAGTTTGAACAGTTTTCTATTTATAAGGAGAATTTCTAAAACAAACGGGTAAATATCAAGATTACGAGAAAGAGAGCTTTGTCTTTTTAGAAAAGTATTATCAAACTAAAACGAGATTCAAATGTGATATTTTTTACATCAAAATTGAAATAATGATGTCTTAACTTGACTGTGTCGTTGATCTAGCGGTTAGTGTATAGGACTGCTGATCAATAGGTCTCGGGTTCCATTCCCGGGTCGATCCAAAAGTAATATTGTTTAGTTATTATAAAAATACTTAATAACAACCCTTCTACTTTCCAAACTCGTTGGAAACTAGAAGGAATCGTAACCTTTTAATTTTATCACGAATAAGTCCCGCTTACAGTAAAAAATTACCCGGAGTTTGGAAACTGGCGTTTTAACCCTCGCGCCTTGGAGAGCTCGTAAAGCTGCATCTGATATCTTTCCAGTTGTGTTAGATAAAATCATTCCATGAGATCATGAGAGAATAGAGAGTTTATATATAAGAGTAACACTATAGTATCTGTTTCATAGTTGGTTAGTCTCCATCGAGACTGCTTGTCGATGCCAAAATCAGCTAGCAGTACATCATCACCATCATCACTTTCTTTATTAAAGTTGAAAAAAAACTATCTACATTAGACACGAATTTTTAACCAGTCAGAATTTTTTTTTTCTCTGCATCGCCCAATCGGTCAACAGGCAGAGAATGCTTAGGCATTAAGTCCGCCAATGCATGTTTTTGTGTATAAAGTAACTAAATAAATAAATTATTTCTTCTGCATATCCAAGACTAGATTATCATTAGACAATGATTAGATATTGTAGCTCGTTCGCTCATTGTGTTCATCTATAAAGTTATGTTCCAACTCCAAATTTAATTGGAACTTCATAGTCACTAAACTTGTGCTGTACAAGTTACTGAGTAAAGCAGGTACACACACACACACATTGTTATGACATTGGATAGTATTAATTCATATAATTTTACATTTGCAAACTGAATACAATTATAATCCATGTGTATAGTTCGATTAAAGATTATTCATGTATTCTGATTGTGTAAAATCTATAATTTATACGACACGAAATTTAAATTGGTAATTGTATTTTAAGAAAATTTACGGTAAACTTGGAAATTTCCAACGACAGATTAAGACAGTTCCCATTAAACGCTATGCAAAGTTAATAAACAAACAAACTGTTCAATGTTGGCGTCTGTTATAACGCTCAGTTTGAAGTTCTCGACGCGGTCCGAAAACCAATTATTGTTCGGAACACTGGCGCCAACCTTTTGTCAGAAGTCTCCTACTTCCTGAGTTTAATAATTTTCCAACTGTGGAATAATTGCTGGTTAGACTTTGAAATAGGTACGTGTGGTAAGTTCGCTCAATGTTAGCAGTTGGGCTTAACTTGGCGGTAGCAGTGTTTGTGAACGATTGTTATGGTAACTGTCTATAATTACGTTAGTGGTTTTGAAAAATAGGTATAGTTACTGGATATGTAACTTCGTATATTTACTGGTTAAGTAACTTGACATTTAGAAGCTCAAAATTACATGTAAATGGTACGTTGTCACTCTATCCTGTCCATTCGATTTCAAAATATTTCTGGGTATAATCGCTAAACTTTGTGTGAAGATTATAGGGTAATTAATAGTAGTAAATATATGAAAAGAGTAGGGTTTGAAAATAATACTAAATTTCGTATATTTTTGCCAAAGTATCATTACTTCTTCTATATAAAAGATATCATCTTAAACGCTGTATAGCTGAAGTCTATCTTAACAATGTAACCTACCCTGGAGGCAAACCGAATTTCCAAATAAACCGTTCGATAACCTATTAAACGCCTCCAAAACCTTTTTGTAACATCGTCTATTACAAATGGCAATACTTCAGCAAAATGTTCCACGGTTCTGACAACCGAAAATCCATTTCACAATTTCAGACAAGGGTATAATTTGATATGACGCCGAAGAAATGGCAAAATAAATTCACATCAGTAAATAATGAATGTTATTTTCATAGAACTATTGATTGCTTTATATGAAAATAGTGTTTTCTTGTTAATATCGCAGACTAATGTTCACAAGGCATGTTAAAAGGCGAATGACTGAGATGAGGTACCAGCAGTTATTAAAAGCATGCATATTATATAATGTTTGCTTAAACACTTACGAACAATATTATATTTAATTAATTAAACTTTAAGGTAACATTACTTGCCTTTTAACTTGATTACTGTGGAGTCAAAAGTTAGTTAATGTACAGATGTACACTCGTTAGTGTACATCTGTACATTAACTAACTTTTGACTGCGTGCCTTAATTGTTAAACCGATTTAATAAATGAGGTGTCAAAAGATTCGTAACAGTAGCACGAATGATATTTTCTGTGTTATGGGTGTGAGTAACCAGTGACTACACGGCCTTTTTTTATTTCATGCGGAAATCCCCTCGGATACAACAATACATGTTGTTGTTGTTTGTAGATGGCCCCCTTCTGTGTAAGAACACCACTCAAAAAATTTTACGGCGCGCGCGCTCTGTCATGCAATAAAAATAATTCGTTCCATCTGACAAAAAAGAGTGAAAATTTCTAAATCTTTATTACATTTCAAAAGAGCACTATTTCCACGAGTATGCAGGAAAATAACACGATATTTATTGAACTTATAATTTCATCAACTCCCTATTTTTTGAAAAATAAGTTATGTACTTTTATTATCTAAATATAAAAAAATATCTTTGTTCAAAAGCAATCTCAGATTCATACAACATATCGCCATATCTATAACACGTTATGAGGACACATTCAATGAACATTGAACATCTAACCTCAATCTAAACCATATATTAAGTGTGAAGCACCATACAACGACATAGTCGCTATAACTGCCGTCTCGGAGCATGCATTACCATCTAATCCCTGGATGAGTTCAAGTGTGACACGGAATATTAAACGGCTTTGGTAGGTCACCCCGGATTAGCTGATCCCCGAAACTTTGCCAAGAACGGACCAACTTTAATTATGGTTTAATCATAGTTTAGATATCCATTATGTAGTATTTTCATTATAGTAGTGAATACGTAAATGTATAAACTTTACAATGGTGGATATCTATAAACGAAATAATTATTTTATTTGATAGAAAAATAGAATGATTGATGATTTATAAATTTGTTGATCTGAATATTAAGTTACTATTAATATTATTTCTGCGAGTTTGTCTTTACATCACTGCAAGTGTGTGTCTGATGTTTCTGATTCAGTGGACTAATTACAATTAGCAATATTTATTAAATTTTTTTAAAGCAAGTTAATTTAGCCATAACGGGACAATTTCTATACGAAAACAACACTATAAAACTAAACAATCTTAACAAAACACGTTGCCAGAATGAAACTTTACATCGACAAGAAATGTTTCGACGAAAATTTGTGTCCTTAAAGTTATTCCAGCGCCATTGTTCGCCACAATAGCCCCGCTGATTCCTGAGCAATAGCTTGATGTAATGTCCTCACTAAACATAACACAAGTGGGTAACTTTGCTTTCTCCCAACTGTTTCCGATATAGAAGTAGGGAAGGGTGAAGAAATATTGAGGAAAAAGTATTCACGTAAGAAATATATGTATAACAGCGCTAGAAGAGTATTTGTAGAAGGGAGGTGTGAACTTTAAGCTTGTAAATATGTCAATCGTACCATTATTATCTTTAGCCCATGAACGTATATTCAAATAATAATAATTATATTGGGAATAACGGAGTTACGTTTGACTGACTTTCATTAGCCTCACTTAAAAACAAACAACGAATGTTGCATTTTACTTATCAAAAAGTGCACTGTGTACTGCTAATAATAAACATTGTATGGGGTGGTGTGACCATTTAGATTAAAACACTAATGACATGTCATATTCTGTAAAAAATTTGGCACATTAGGTATATTAGAGTCCCCGACCCGCACTCGGCCAGCGTGGGACGTATGGCTTTAACCCTCTTTTGAGAGACCCAAGTATAGAAGTGGGACATTATGAGTCGTTGATGATGATAATGATATGTTAGAATCTAATTTACTTCACATTTTATTATATTAAGCACAGTTATAACCATAAAAAAAGAAGTGCAGCACCATGTTTAAAGGATATCTTAATTGTGACCTTTGACAAATGGCAATACTAAAATTTTGTGTGAGCAACTAAACTTACAGATAACATACCACATTTTACATTGTCGTCTCTCTCTTAATCTAATATCTTAAGGTCTTCCGTATCAATATAACATTTTGAAGTTTAGAATACTTAAATTTCTATGAAATCCGAGGTACATCTATCTTACATTCCGTTGCAAAGTTTTACACAACATAATCTAAATTGATCTCAAGATATAACACAATAACAATGTGCTCGAAGTTGTTTTGATATCTCCTTAAATTATAGTTATACTGCTTTTTATTGCAACTACTTCGGATGACGTCAACAGATATCCGTAATAAAGGAAAAGTATAGGTAGTAATGGCACACTGATTTCTACACGAATGGACAAACTCGACAGGGACAGTACTCCTCTCACACGGAAGACCAACCTAAAAATTACCGCATTCGTGTTGCAGCAATGATGCAGAAACATCTTATTAGGCCGCCTTGGTGTGGATGTCCATGCTGCATTGTTTGCACTCTCAATGAGGATAGTGACTGCCATGAGAATAGTTGGATTCTACTCATGCTTTTCATCAGGCAGAGTAGAGTCGTTTTGTTAGGCTTAAGTATAAAAAAAGAACTACAATTATAATATACGTGTGCCAAATGTCTTTAATAATATAGATAAGTTGTGAGCGTGAACACTGCCAAGCCATCCATTTGTAACTATAGAGATATAATATAAAAATATTTGTTTTATCTCTACACTCCAGAGTGTAGTAGATAACATATTTTAAGCTAAATCATGAGTAAGTTACTTTTCTGTTGCAACTTGAAACCGCATTCTAAAAAGAAGAAAAATCCAATATAATTCACAAAAGTTTTGAAGAAAATGAACTAAATATTGTATTTTCAAAAAACAATTGTGTTTATGTTACATGTGTGTGTATGTATGTATCATTTAAAAGGTACAACAACAATATTGCTTACTATGACTTCAACATTTTGCGGAAGCGTAAATATTTTTCTTCAGACTGTGTGAAAGAATGATTCTTAGTATTTTACTTGAATGGACAATCGTTGTACAATGTGATGTAGTTTTTCACGATCAGTGGAAGTATGCAGTCTTTTCGTAATTTAATCGTATTAAAAAAAGTTATTAAGTATTTTTTTCTGTTTACGGGCTTTTGGATGGTATTGTTTGTGATAGTTGGTCTAAAATATCAATCGTCCAATATAACTTCTTATAATGGAAGAAGATTATATGAAACATCTTTGTCTAATTTAAGGAACTGGCACATAAAGGGGGACAACTCTCGATTTCGAGGTAAAGTAAGAAATATTGAAAGCGGTTCAAAGTTTTCTAGCTTGCTTTTATTAGTTTGTATGTATGTTTATTTGTCTGTGATCGACTTTTGTAAGCGTATTCTCTTAACTTTATTAATGTTAGGATCAGTTTAATTTTTACTCAGAAATAAATTTATTACAGGTTGGGAGCTACTACCTTATGCACATGAGAACTTGACAAATGCAGAAAGACTTAAAATATTGAAATCTTATGATGACCCTCCAGGTAATTCATAAACGAAAGTTTATGTATATTAAGATAGTTGTAAAGGTAATGTGACTTTTCTTATATGAGAGTTAATTATATTTAATCATAATGTACAATTTTTCAAAGGTGTCGATGGTAGACCAGTTTTATTGCAATCTAATTTGAGACACGATATCAAACAAAAGGTCAGAATGGGTTGGAGGTTATACCACTTTAATTCATTTGTTAGTGACCTCATTCCTGTCAATCGATCATTACCGGATTGGAGAGATAAATGGTAATTCTAAATTTATATTTTATCATCTACTAAATTAGTTGGCAAAGCTTGTCTATAAACAATAGCCTACATGTTAGAATCTAACGTATACTCTTTATGTCATAAACTTTCTGCCAGTGAAAGTCGCGTCATAATTGATCCAGCTGTTCCAGAGATCACCCGCAATAAACAAGCAGATATACAGACAAACAAAAATTTTCAAAGTTGATTTTTTTTGTTGTAAGTACATAATTTCATATGCATATAATAAAAAACTGATAATTTGATATTACACAGACATTTCAATTTTAATTATTTGTATAGATTCTACGTAATAATTTTTTAATTATTCTTTTAATTTTTGGTCAACTTTATTTAGCCGCCGCCCCTATCATACTTAATGGTTACATATTTGTTGATTGAGTGGTTGGAGAATTGAGCTACTAAGCCAAAGGTGGTGGAATCTATTAAAAATAAAGGACAAGATATTCTAGTGTGTTTAATAACTGTCTACCGACGGCGAAGGAGAACTCACACATTCAGTGAAAAGCAATAAGAGAATTGCTGTTCTAAATGTCTGTACGTTTTTAAGCATATATTATGCAACTAAAAAGAGATTTCGATGAACTGAGAACTTCCTCCTTTTTTAAATTTGGTTAAAGTTATGATTTTCAGTAGCATACGATTTCGTTAATGTACGACTTCTGTTAAAGTACATATAAAACTTCAGCCTTTGGATAATCATGAGTACCTTTACTATACATTGATACATTTTTTTATTAAATCGTAATTTGTGGGAGAATTGGAGTCTAAACTAAGCCGAGACCTGTACCATGGATCTCCAAGCTGACATGATGAAGTCAACTGAAATTGTCTTCATCAAGTATAGTAAAAGTATTTATACGACTGTTTCTTTTCATATCAGTTGTCTACTACCTATTATATAAGTTCTGTTTAGTTACTAGATGGCGTTGAGTGCGTTACACACGATGTCCGAAATAGTCATTGTTTTTTTTTAATTTGATGGGATTAACAATAAATTGGTTACAACCCGCTCATAGAGAGTTTTTAGATTTAAATTTTGTTTGAACTAGTCAATATTCATTTCTGTAAACATTATATTACCAGCAAAACTTACAAAAAAAATATATTAAGCTGACAAAATCGGATCACAAAATCGCGATGATGCTAAAACACGAGGTACGATAAAAATGGTAAATCCCACTATACACTATACGTATATAGAAGCGGCATCTATATTTGTATCAGTAAATTGTTCCTAATCTTTAAACGTCCTTTGATAACTTCTGCGAACTCAAAGGCCTATTCAAATAGTCAAAGATACCTTTGTTTTAACAATTTACACTAGTGCATAGTTCAACAGAATGCCTAGTATCTATTCAAAAGGAGTTCACCTTATTCGAAGAAACAGTCTGTTACACATAGTTGCATTTATAGTGAAATTTTTGTTTGCCAGACTCTATGTATGTGTCTTAAAGAAGAAAAAAAAACAGGAAACTTCTTAGTATATTAATTTTATTTGGATTTGTATCCTAACGAACACTGACATAAATTTAACCTGGTTTCTTTTAGTATCTACATTACATACAGTACATTAACTATTAATGTAGTTACCAAATCTTTTAATTATATTTCATACAAACACAGTTTTATTACAATATCTCTGCAGGTGCAGAAAACAAAATTACTCTTCAGATCTACCGTCTGCAACAGTTATTATATGTTTTTACAACGAAGCATGGTCTACTTTGATCAGAACAGTTACTTCAGTGCTTAACAGAACACCGTCGCACCTTTTGGACGAAATTGTTTTAGTTGATGACGCTTCTACCTTCAGTAAGTTTATTAAGCAAAAAAAATATATAACTTATAGTGTCTAAACTAATTTTAGCCTGTATTATTCCCAATATTATTTGAGGCTGGCAATTAATTTGATCGGTTTTACCTAAATATAAGTTTTTTCACGGAGCGAGTAGCACTGGAGTTTCGCAACCCTTAACTATTAATGTAATTGAGGGAGAACCAATTTCAAAGATTGAACTAGTTGGCAGTATATTTGAGAGCACTGACTTCACTATAACAATTGCCATAGACATTCGTGTCAACTGGAAACTACGTCACGGAGATGGCTTAACATGCTCTCCGAGGCAATTCTATCTCCCTTAATGTTCAATGGACTAATACCTAGAAATTTCAAATACAACTTTCCTTATTAAATAATTTACCCAAAACTGTGCTTGATATTTAGAAACTCATAAAATACAAGGTTTCGGGAGGTGTCAGTTGCAAATTATACGTTTTGTTTCAGCCCACCTGCACAAACAATTAGATGAGTATGTTAACTCAACATCAAAAGTTGTAATTAGACGTGCATCACATCGTATAGGCATTGCTCGGGCGAGAATGTTACCTGTTCAAGAAGTCAAATCACCAGTGCTTGTGTATCTTGATAGCCATTGTGAATGTACTGAAGGTGACTCATTTATTTTACACAATATTTTTTATATACATCAAGTAGTAGGTAAACTGTGCGTAAAATTTCTATAAAATCAGTAAGTAATTAAAGCTAAGGTAAAAAAAATAAAGGTGCTGCCTTATTATCACATTTGTTTTATTCTATTTTATTCCATTTGAACTTAATTTTAAATTAATGAATAATTTCAGGTTGGTTGGAGCCATTACTACAGCGTATTAAAGATAACCCCAGTACAATAGTCAGCCCAACCGTAGATAACATACATGACAATACCTTCCAGTATATTCCGCAGGATGCCAATAATATTCAGATGGGTGGCTTTACCTGGGACTTAAAATTTTCATGGATAGGAATCCCACAAAAAATGTTAGAATCTCGAGCTGAACCATTAGCTCCGATAAAAACGGCGACTATATCTGGTGGACTTTTGGCTATTAGCAAAGACTACTTCGTACAACAAGGAATGTATGATACGGGAATGAATATATGGGGTGCAGAGAATTTAGAAATTTCTTTTAGAACTTGGATGTGTGGCGGATCAATGGAAATAGTTCCTTGTTCTCACGTTGGCCACGTTTTCAAAGTGAAGTCGCCATACAGTGATGATGATAAGATCTTAAAGAAAAACTTTGTTCGGCTTGCCAAGGTACTTTACACGGCTTATATACACATGTACTTAAAAGTCGCGATGAGTCTTTTTGGTCTTGATTTATTTGCATTTTTTTCTCAGGTGTGGCTCGATGAATACGCTAAGTATTTTTACGAGAGAATAGGAAACGATATTGGTGAATACGGTAATATTACGGAAAGGGTAGAACTTCGAAAAAAACTAAATTGTCAGTCATTCCACTGGTATTTGGAGAATGTGACGCCCTACCAAATTTTACCACATTCATTTGTGGCTAGTGGCCCAGTAAGTACGAGTATGACCTTTAGAAATTACGTATTCTTTATCTGTCTGCTGGCAAAACTACATAAATATAGTAAGGCCTAAGTTAGATAGCAATTACGAGTGATATTCACATAAAATAAAACTGAAGCCAATTTTAAAAGACTTTTCTTCTCTTTATAATGTAAAACTGACGAATGACTTACAACTGTGTACAAATTTTTTATAACATTGTTTATAAATTTAATGTAGATAGATACCTACTACACGCATTTTCCATATTGTCCATGCCATAACATAAAGTTTTTTATGTTGCTTTGGTCCGCTTATTATTAATAATAAAAATTATACTTTAACCACAGCAGAAATGCCTCATTAATCACTTATTTATTTTAGATATCTAGTGTATTAAAGGAAGATTTATGTTTAGACGCACCCGTACCCTTCCCGAAGTTTGACGCAATTGATTTGTTTCCATGTCATGATAAAGGTGGAAATCAGGTAACACATAAGTGCTCGTATGTTCTTCTTTATCCTTAAAAAAAGATGGTCCTATTTTTGGATCTTCAATAATATGGTATTTCTATTCAAGTGGGAACTTATTTTAGTACCAACAGTTTTAGTTATGAAAATATTTTTTTTAAGACAACTTGGTGTGTTAAAACTGAATTTTTTTGCTGGTAATTCTTGTTCTTTTTAATATAAAAATAAGACATAAAGACTGAAACTTTGTCGACATCGATTTCAATTTAACCAGTTACCTCGCAGTACTGCTATCAGTCTTATAGGTTCAATTCTCGCGTGTGTATACACTTTATATTTTTTATTTATATTAATTTACTCTGCCTAGTGGAAAGCATGATTAAAATGCAAGAGTACTGGTCACCATACACATTGCAAATGCAAAAAATGCAGTATGATGATCCACAGTACTGTGGCCTATTAAGAATAAATCATTGAACCTCTAGTCTCGCACTCACCAAAAAACACTCCAGCACGAGTGCTGTCATTTTACCTTTGTCTTCTGTAAAAGAGTAGGACCGCCCCAGTCGAGGCGGTCCATGCTGAAATCAGCTTAGCTCTACTATCCTGAGAATCCATAAATTGTTTTTCTGAGTCTTTTCTATTCTTCTGTGTATTTTCCGTGTTCGTTTTATAAATGTTTGTAAAGTCCGCCTCAAAACAGCATATTATACATTCCTAGTGCGAAAGATATTGTTTGGATTTGAAACCAAACATTGAGTGTTAAATCTTAATTATTTTCTTTAAATGTTATGATGTGGTTTACCTGCAGTACCTATTTATTTTATCTATAACTAATACTATTATTAAACAAAATGATGTAAACAAAGTATAATTTTCAGTATTGGTCCTACACTAGTATCGGCGAAATACGTCGAGACGACTTATGTATAGACTATTTGTATGAGTCAATGACGTTATTTTTTTGCAATAATGCGGCTTCACAGATTTGGTTATATTTTGAACAGGTAAAATAATATTTCTTTATTTTTAAATTTTTATTTCAATGATAAGGATTAATTATATTGCATGTATTTAATACCTGTAATGAATAAGTATTCAAATATTACTAAAAAAAAACTACTGCTTATCAAGAGGTCTCGGGTTCGATTCCCGGGTCGGACCAAATATTTGTGTGATTCACAATATTTGTTTTGGACTTTGGGTGTTTTCTATGTATCATATGTATGTATTTACAAAAAAAAAGTATGTTTATGTATTTATATCAGTTGTCTAGTTACCCATAATACAACTGTTTGGGGACTAGATGGCGTTGTGTGTAAAAATGTCCGAAATATTTATTTATTTTTTATTTATTTATTTATTTATTTATTATTTATAACTTTATGCACTGTAAGTACAATGGCGGACTTACCAGGCTACCATCGGGTGGTGCGGCAATGATTGAGAAGGTGCACTACAATTTAGTTTGAAGTTGTAAGGAAATATAAATTGAGGAATAAATGAGTAAAACGATATATCTGGATATTCATACAAAATACATGCAAACATACATACAATATATATATATATATATATATATATATATATATATATACATAAACATACATTCATACATACATATAATAACATAAATAAAATTATTATTAATATTTAATGTCAATTTAGTGATTTTAATATTTTAATTTTTGAATAATACATCATACATTATTCAAAAATTAATATATTAAACTAGCATATAGTTTTGAATTATTCTAAGCTTAATAAGCAGAACACAGTTGCTCATTGTTATTACTGTAAACATCATAATTATGTATTCCTATGTTCCACAATTAAGAATATTGATTGAAAACACAGTTTTTGTTGTTTGGGCCAAATTTTTTTTAGCCCCAGAGCACCTTTTTTACGTTTAATTCATTTTTTTATTTTAGGACCAAATAATATTACATAATTTAACTCTAAAATGCCTGAATATAGTGCAAGATTACGACGGTTTCAAGCCTATATTGACAAAATGTAACAGAACTACTGCACAGAAATGGAAAATGGCCAATTTTAAGGTTGAAAATTTCACACCGGAATTACAAGCAGCGATGAAAATCTACAAAATTTTATGGGAACGATACAATAATAAACTTAAACAAAGTCAGACAGTTGGTCAGGTCAACTCCACAATGTCTATGTCTAAAATAAATACCTTTACGTTTGATATAAAAAAGAAAGAATTAGACACTATAGTGATGAGAAATAAGAGAACTGTGCATGCCACACATAGTAATATTTAAATAGAAGAAGGCTCCTAAAAAATTTAAAGATGACATAAAGCGACGATTGTTAAAAAGTGACCTGTAAAAATTAAAAATAAATCTTATTTTATATGACACATTGTCATGCCAATTTCAACCTACTATATTTCTTCCTCACCTCATTTCTTGTAATGAAAGCTGGAGGAAAATAAAACGTCATGTCAGACTTTTGGTGTCAAGTATAAATGAGTAAAACGATATATCTGGATATTCATACAAAATACATGCATGCATGTATATATATATATATATATATATATATATATATATATATATATATATATATATATATATATATATATATATATATATATAATCATATTATATATAACGCACTAAAATAAATTATATGATTAAACTAAAATACGTGAAAAAAACAAAACAATAAAAGACTATTTTATAAAAATAATTACAAAGTTAAAAACAGTTTATGAAAAGGTTATTTATTTATACTAGTTGTGTAGTGTTACTACTAAAGATCTTCATCATAAAATTTTGAATGAATTCATGAATGAATAAAATCTGTCCTAACTTATTCATCTTCTCTAAATTAATATTTTATTATGTTTTTTTTTAACAAACACTTTCATCATCATCAACAACAGCCTTTAACAGTCCACTGATGGATAGGCCTCTCCTTAGAAGGAGGTTTTGGCCTTATATATCAGGCTGGCCAGACGGGTTGGTATAGGGTTGGTTTCAAGTTTTCCTTCTCTTTGCATTGATGTTGTTTTGCGTAGTTTATCCCTTAGTAGCCTTTTACGACACCCACGGGATGAATAGGGGTGGTGACACTCTGTATTCTTAAGCCGTCACCACACGGACAAACACTTTACCGTGGTCAAAATGTCCATTTTAAGCGGAGGTCTATATTTAAATTTGTTATAACATTTTAGTTTTATGTTCCATATTAGCTATGAGCTCCTAAATTTTTTGTAAATAAAATAAGCAGGTTTTGAACAATTTCTTTAGTTATTTATACTGAAATTTTGAATACGATAGCATACCTTTAATATTAAATAAAACTCTTGCTAGAAATCCTCTTTATTGTTAATACATAAAACAGAAAATCAAACAACACGGATTGTTTTGTCTGCGAGTATATTCAAAGAATCCTTTATTTCCCAATGCTCCCACATTTCCGTAATTTAAAATGTCAGCAAGAATGTTTTGTCTTCTCATTTCCTTGTAGTTATTTCAAATACGTATTTCAAATAATGTGTGTTTTCCTTTAGTTTAATTTATAAAATAGATATAAATAAATATTGGGTGAAAATCCCAATTTTTATTGTTTGAAGTCAATTCAATCTAAATTCGTAAGTAACTTTGTATGTGTGTTTGTATGTTACACTGCGATGCCGCTATGCACGAGATGATTTCATTCTTGAGGAAAGAAATAGGGGAGTTTTTATTTCGATTACTGATATACATATGGGCTGAACCGCAGCCAAAAGTTAGTGTGTCTTATATTTCGAATGTGGATGAAATAAAATCTAATAACTATAAGGAAAATCTGACACTCGTTTGATTCTGATACTGGAATTTCTAAAGTGTTTTCGTATAATAGGCATATTAAGTTCATCATGAGATAGGATTTCAAGCGTCGTGCAATGATCCTATGTTATTATAATTGGGACATTTTGGCATGATTTCGGGAATACCTCCATAATCTTTGGCACAGATTCAAATTGCTTAATTGACCCTAAGGACATGTACATAATCAAGTTTAGTGAACGTAAGTATAATTATTATAATATTCTGAGACAAGGCACTATCAGGACTAAAACTAAGAACTTAATTAACAATCATCTTCTTAGTCTTTTTAATCCATAGATGTTCATGTCTACCGGGACTGACGGCTCTAAAGAGTTCTTTTAAATTATATATAGTAGTATTATTTTGATAATTTGTTTCTAATTACTAAACATTATTCGTATTTGATGCATTGAACGACTTACGGACTAAAATACTATCTACCAGTAGCCTAAGTCTCCAGTTTGTTTATGCAGAAAAATGAGAAGATGACTATGTTTAGGTTGAAATTAGTTATTTAAAAACATTTACAAAGAATGAACCACTACAGTAAACTTATATATATATATATATATATATATATTGTTCCTATATAATGGATGAAGATGATAATATGAATAAATAATCACTCGTGGATTCTGACAATTATCTGAGAAAATTGTTATATACATAGCTTTTTCGGTATTTTATAAGGTCCCTAACATAAACATTCAAATTACCAATTCAACGTATTAACAAGTTAAAGTGAAAATAACACAATTTAAATATGTCTAGCGTTTCTCTAAAACATCCACATTAGTCATGTATTAAATAGGCCAACCGTATTGTGAAGATCTCGTACATTTGCATACGAATCACACACCCTTTTGGTAACAACAGTAGTTCCCTGTCACACATTCATAATAGTATTAGCATAAAACATGCTTGTATTACAGTATCATAGCTTTGTGAACAATATATCAAAAGTTTGTGAAGCAGCTTTGAGGTGGTACTTGATTAACATACTTGTGGCTTATGGTGTCACATTAGGTGATTTCAGTGCATTGACGTTTCCTAATAAGGTAATTATTCCTCTCACAACTATATTTTGCAATAGAGCTTGTTTTTTTACGATTGCCATCATCAGTTTTCACTCACATGAGAGATCCTTAAATATTACAGATGCTAGAGTTGATTCTGAACTTTTAAATCTGTGAAAGTTTAAGCCGATATAAATATATCTAAGTCAATTTCGAAGTATGGGTTATTTTTCTAAGCGACATACCAACGAAAGAGTCTTAGCATAAGCTAATACTAAATGATTATTAGTGATGTCACACATTACTTATGGCAATATCACATGTTTCTAGGTCAACGCAAGACCTACCTTAAGATTTCCTACGAAATCCACTACTACTAATGAACTCCTAGAACAGTACAATATTCTAGAATTTAAAACACTGTTTAATGTCGTAAAACACTACAAATGCATGTTGACATAAATTAAGCAAAGTCTCTACTATTACCGATAGAATACTTTTATACTTTTTGTAAATACATACATGTTACACATATTAGACACCTTACCTCCGAAAACAACATTTACAGATTATATAAAAATTTGGACCAGGTAATCCGACCGGCAGTAGTACACTGTGCCACTAAGGCAATATTAACTATGAGACAGACAGAAAACGAAGTGATTCTGTAAGAGGGTCCATTTTGTCTACTGCGGTACTGAAGTTTACAATAAAAAAAGTGTTCTACTAAATATTCGACTAAGTGTATGCTTGAATGAACTTATCTTATTTTGATTTGCATGTAATAACAATACTATCTATATATTTTAAAAGAGTACCATTGCGTACTAAGATAGTCAATTAACTCACAAACCGTTTAATAACGTAACCACGCAAATTATGGTGATATTTACTTTCAATGGAAATGATACTGCGTACCTTTTAGTGTGCGTACAGATTACGAATAAGCAGCGAATTTCACCTTACACAGGTGTTTTTTTAGGGAACTCATTATACATAGAAGCGTTTATAGGCAAGTTTCCTTAGGTTTGAAAACGATTACCGGATATACAATGACGGCGATGGTTAGTGTTGTATGTACACCTGCGAATCACGGAAAAACTCATAACATATCATAATAAGATATGCTATTAGTTTTTCCGTGATTCGCAGGTCACATTAAGCAGTAGGTCCCGATTGTTATCATAAGATCACAGTCCTGAAGCTTAGTTAGAGGCCGTCAGGCGGTTTATAACATCCAACGGCAAGATTTACGTAGCCAGAACGTGTATTGCCAGTCCCGCACTCGGCCAGCGTGAGGACGTATGGCCTTAAACCTATCCTGAGAGAAGATCGGAGCCCAGAATTGCGATGTTATGGAATGTAGGGGAAAATGAGAGGGAGGGAAAATGAAAATGATGTTATGAAGGGGACTCTGCTCTGCCTACTGGGAAACATGAGTAGAATCCGAGAGTGTGGTCCACCACACTCACCGCGAATGCAGTATGACGATCGATACTATGACAATTTAGTGAGACGCTTTTTCACAAACCGTTTAAAGTGTGAAACCATAGTGGAAAGGCAACACGTGAGATGGTATTAGGTTTCAGTTTTTAATTGATCAGTAGTATTAGTTGAAGGTTAATCTAAAAAGTTAGAGAAGTTAAATATAACTTCAGTCTGATCACATTTTTAACATTAACTTTAGCCTTTACTATTTTTCTCTAGTCTATATGTTTTTTTTAAATAAATTTACACCCGAGACTACTTTTACCCTAACCGCCGGTAATTCTAAGGGTGATAATCTAGAATAAAATTACAAGGAAGAATTGTTCATGCAAATACACATGAATCTTCATATACTTTGCACTACCTTGGAGAAAAGTTAACGAGAGTTAGATATTATGTAAAATCACTTGGATCAAGTATTACTAAATATTTGCTTTAATATTACAGGAAATGCCAGCCCTTATATTAATGTTCGGATATTCCTTAAACATTATTAGAAAGATATTCACGTGTATTTACATTATTGTAACATGGGGGTAGAACCAAAATACGTTACTTTTTACAGCTTTTACATCTATTTTTTTAATGTTACATGCGTTTGGTCCTTTTTAACGACAACATGTCATAGTCCGTGGTTTCTCAATAGAACACCTTTGGTCGAACTATTTTATGTATTTTGAACAAGCATATCGAAGGTTAACCTCCTAAGTATGTGTTCCATCATGTGTCAGTTATACGTTGAAGTACTATATTTTATTACAAAAACGGTAGAATGAACGTAAAAATACGATATTTGGCAAATTTCAAAGGAAATGATATCAGTTTTTAACTACTTTTGGCAGGAGACCGAAGAGCAACGCAAAGGAGTTTCTACATTAACATCAATGAAAATGTTCTTCGAACATCGTCAACGAGCCGTTTGAAAATTGGAACGTAACGTAATAAATTAGTAAGCATCTGGTCGTGCCAGTAGCTTATATTGTACAATAACTTAGCAGCCAAGTCAAGTGGGAGACAGGCACTGTTTTGTATGATTAATGACGCGGTCGTTAGTCGACGAGACTGCAAATGGCAACAGAGTGTCGTCTTTATTTTCTGCTAAATGCGTTCATCTTTCTTGTACATTTGTGTCAAATCTTGGTGACGTCATTAAATGGTGACGTCACTGTAAATGAATGCGGTGGTACTTGTTTATATGCGTTTCAGCTAGGGATGGTAATAGTAATTGGTAAGACATTGTTGCACAAAGTTTAACGTGTGGGTTTAAAAGATATTCTAAATATTCAATCCATACTTTTGTAATTATATATATTTTTTTTAAATATGGATTTTCTTATAACGTTGAGTCTTAAATGTGTTGTCATATATAATTATTTATCTTTCAGAATCATTGTTAAGTTTAGTTTAGAGATCTAACCTATTACATATAGGAAGTCAGTAAATAATACCTTTCTTAGAATAATGGTCGTAGTAAAAATAAGCTCATTATTTTTTAAATAGATGGGTTTAGTTATCTGTATCTAGCATTGTACAAGTACGATCGAGTTCCACTGAATGGCGTTTGAATGAGATTTCGTACCTACTATAAAACTTTTCTGACAGTTTAGTGATTAGTTTACTCAGTTTAAGCCTTCAATTTCATGCAAAAATAACAGATTTTTTATATATCGTGACAGTGCTTGATTAAAAATTGAACCCATAAACCATAATTAACCTAATCATAAGCAGTATGTTTATATGAGTATCAAGTTTACAAAAAAAAACATGATATCTTCCATTTAAAACATTTAATATGTAGTAAAAAATAACAAATATTTTGGAAGACCTTTATTAAATACTTATGATGCCTGAGGTCTCTTGAGAATCCCAAGTGATTTTATAGGCGAATTGAATTGATAAATTCATTAATACCACATGAAATTCACAGCTTTAAAGAGATGCTATTGTCTTTAATGTAAAACTATAAGCAATTTAATATAACATTATCGTTTAAAACAGACTAGAAGATCGAAGATCATCAACATCAATAAATAAATATTTCAGACACGTTACACACAACGCCATATAGTCCCAAACGAAGCAGAGCTTGTATTGTGGTTACTAGACAACTGATATGAATATACATAGATAGATAGATACTCTTTATTGCACACCATAATACAAAAGATACATCGTAGGATTCAATCCAATAAAAACAGTGGTACAATGGGCGGCCTTATCGCAGACTGCGATTTCTTCCAGGCAACCTTAAAATGGATTATACTTAAAGATAATTGTAGTTAGCTGTGCACATTTACAATTTTCTAATACTCACATATATACATACATTCATGCGCCTACATACATACATATTATACATATGATACATACATAAACATACATATTCAGACAGCTCATAGTTGTTACAGAGATAGGTAGTGATCCTTGACGAGTCATTTAAAAGTATTTACCGACTGTGCCTGCCTTACAGCCTCCGGTACGGCATTCCACAGGCGTGCAGCTTGCACTGTTAAATTTTTTTATCAGTGTAAGCTGTGGAGTGTGTTGGAATTTCCAAAGTTCGATTTTCCGATGACCTTAAGCATCGTGTGTGTGTGTCATGAATAAAGGTAAATCTTTTCTTCAAATAGGTAGGAGTTGTAGGGTTAACTAAGACATTGTATAGTAGGGAGAGGATATGAGTATTCCGGCGAAATCGAATTGGAAGCCACTTGAGTTTAGTGCAAAATTCGGATATATGATCATATTTGCGTAAACCAAAAATGAATCTGATACAAAAATTCTGAAGTCTCTCAAGTTTATCAAGTTGGTCCTCGTTTAGGTCAAGATAGTTGACATCGGCATAGTCGAGAAACGGTAGCAGAATCGATTGTGCAAGCTCAATTTTAGTGGGAGTTGGAAGGAAATTGCGTAGTCTTTTTAAACAGGCTGCAGAGGCGAATAGTTTTCGGCTAACATTTTGTAGTTGAGTGTTCCAAGAGAGGGTTTTGTCGATGAATATGCCTAAGTTTTTAACAGTGTCACTGATAGGGATTATGACATACATTTTTATCAAAACATACGTATAATACCTAGAAAACACCCAAACGCCGAAAAACATATTTGTAGAACACAAACATTTGGTCTGACCCGAGAATCGAACCCGAGACCTCCAACACAGCAGTCGCATACGCTCCCACTGCGCCACAAAGACAGTCAAGGCAGTTTGTCAAATCCTATAAGTCCATAGTTGGACAAAATAATGTTTTTCCTTAGAAAGAACAACCTCTTTTCAAAATAATGAAATTGTGTTTAAATTTAAGCTCTTTGATTATATACATGTCTAGATGGAGTGTTGCGCTGCATTCGCAATAAAAACAACAGGCCAGATTTGCAGGGCTTGTGTGCATGTTACACACACATGCAAGCGTAGACTACGGGCGCGCGCATGACGTGGGAGCGTTCTGAGTGATACCAGCCCTTGAATGTTTTCCATAAAAGGAGGGAAAATAATTGTGTATTGATTTTGAGATTTATAAGTAATTTGTATTAAATTTAAAGTCAGTCAATATGTATTAGAGTTATTGCTTTTGAGTTACTAGGTAAAATATAATATAATGTTGGTGAAAAAGGGAATTGCTATTATGGCTGATTTATTCTTAATACTTAACAAAAATTTGGTAAAAATATACCCTGTGCCTTAGAAAGTAGTCTGAGGTTCCGGTACTTTGAAAGGCGGACGAAGGAAAGCCAACTCACAGAGGCCTTTAATTAAATTAATATACAACATAGTTATATTTAATTTAATTACTATATTTTTAACTAGATGTTCCCCGCAATTTCTCGTAAATCTTGTTTTTATATCGTTCTCGTTGAGAACTCAGAGAAGGTGTAGCTTCCGATTAGTGAAAGAATTTTCAGAATCGGTTCAGAAATTCTGGAGATTAGTGCGTTTAAACAAACAAACAATCTCTTCAGCTTTACGTCGTACATACTACTTTCATTAATAGCGATAATATTATAAAGGTTACGATACCTTCTATTTTCCAACCTTTATAATATTATCGCGAATAAGTCCCGTTTACAGTAAAAACATGAGTATGTGTAAAAGTCGCGAAAGTCTAAAAACAGTTCATTAATAGCATCCATGGAGCGGCAAAATTGACACCCATATCAGATTAACAATATCTACCACCTTAGATTTAAAAATATATGATATATACATATATAATATGTATTATCCAGCACTATAGTTATGATTCAACATTTTGTAAATTGGCTAACACTCACATGGGAAATTTAAATTCAATTAACAGGCAACCCTGTAAAAATGCCGTCAAAATGGTGGTCGAACTTTGATAAAATTTCACTGAGTTAATTTAATTATTTATTTACAATATAGTTATTTAAAGTTTACTTATCGATGATAACTATTTTTTTTAGTTGATTTCAATCTTCCAAAGTAATTCCTGCACACTTTTATCATGCAAAACGCCATTTTTATACGCCACTCAATACGTGTTTACCGTACAATGACAGTATCGCCACTGATCGGCCGCGACGAGCTTAGTCTCTTACAGTTAAATACTATTTTTTTGGACGTTTAGACGCTCGAACTCTCTATCTAGACATGTTTATAATCAAAGTTTAAGCTATTCAGACAGCCCTACTAGCAACAACAATTAAAAAAGAAAAAGACTGAAAAGTCACAGTCTTAGTTAATTCAGCTGCACTCCGCATAAAACTTCCGGAGTTTTTACTTTCAATTAAAGAGTGCTAATGGAAAAAACTAAGGATTCTTCACAATGGAGGTCATTAGTGAGGAAAACTTTTTTGAAACGTTACCAAATTCACTCTTGGTTCTATTAAACGGAACTTTGGTTGTAAATCACGACTTTTTGTTAGGTTGTGTTCAATCTAAGCGTAAGCGTGACGAATCAGCAATTTTAGTTGTTTTAGAAAGTGAATTCAGCTCATCATCAATCATAGCACCATAATTATAGCATAGTTTATCAGGAAAGTAAGGGTCCGCAATTCTGATGTACTTCTGTATCTCTATATTTAAAATTATCGCTGTACATACATATAAAAAGATACCGAACAATTGAGAACTACCTCCTTTTTTAAAGTCGGTTCAAAAGAAGTAGCAATCATTTATGCTCAAAGCTTGAATTCTGTATGAAATTGGAGAATTAAGACTTAGAAAAAATCGAAAAGATAAATACATATACATGACAACACATCTCTATGGGTTCCGTTTTTTGCCATTTGGCTACGAACCCTAAAAAGTGAAGAACAAAAACATTGGTTATGTACGGAATAAGGTATGTCAATGTGTAGAATAATATTTAATGTTGATAAGATTGTATGAGTGATAAATTCGTAGTCCAGTTCAGTTAAACATTCAATAACAGTTTTTTTAAACTTATTGAGGGTCAATTTTTATAACACAACTGTTTTGTAAGTGTATAGCAGTTATAGACATGATATGATTTTATATACACAATCATTACGTCTTTTATTTATAGATTGAGCGATGGTGGTAGGTGACTTGGTATGTGCATAAAAATATGTTAAAATAAAGATTTTGTAATAAGTAGAATAAGTTTATTTATAAAGATTAACGGAAGTATATAAGCATTTACTATATTTGGACATAAGGACTTTGACTGATTTGATACCATCAGTAATTTTCGAATATGGTTCAAAATTACAAAAAAAAAACGCTGAAATACATGGTAATTTTTCTTTGATTTTTTTTTCTCAAAACCTGTGTCGTTAAATATTAAATGCACTGAAATTTTAAAGCATGATATTGAGGGACAATAAAAGTTTGGCAGTCATGAAATCAAAACAAGAATAAAAAACTCATTTGAAGGGGATCGTTATGTCTAATTTTTTCAACGATTCCTTTTTGGTTCGGGTGTTCCTCGTTAACTTCAGTATTTGCTCACCTTTACCTCAATTTACTTTAACGATGCCCTTGTAAATCTAAAGAGACCAGTCTTTTTTGTCGGTGACTCTTGTACTGTAAAACCAAAATATGTATTCACTTAGAATGTCAACATCATTACTTCTTAAAGTTTTATCTACAATGTTTTAAGGTCGATATTTGACTGACACCTTTATTTTGAAATAGCATTAAGTATCATCGTAGTAATGACTCTAATGAAGGTTTTTCAAAAGGGTGAGGTTTACCAAGCGTCATTTAATTAAGACAGGACAAGTTTTTGTTTCTAAATTTTCTTTTAAATTACAAGATTAACTGGGTTTTTCTTACACTCGTTTCTTAAGACTGTTGATTTTATTCAAACTTTGATGGTATTTAGGTACAATCAGATTTTAGAAACAAACTGCGGGAAAGGATTTTTATTCCTAATGCGTGAGTTGTTTCTTCTTTTCATTTTTTGATTTAAAAAATTAGCATTAAGTACGATTTTAATGTAAGAATTATATCTTTCAGTACACTATGTAGTTTGCAAGCATCACAATATAAGGTTTTAAAGTTATTATGTACGAATTAATAAATTAAGTTTAATAATAACAATTATAGTTTGTACATCTTACACATAACGACATCTAGTACCAAACTAAACAGACTATGAGTACTAGACAACTGATATACTAAATACATAATATATTTGTTTGGAAATACAAACATATTATACATAAAAATACTCAGACTCCGTAACAGACATTTGCAGATCATACAAACATTTGGTCCGACCTGGGAATCAAACCCTAGACTACAAGCACAGCAGACTCATACACTACCACTGCTCTACCGAGGCTATCAAAGACATTTTTTATTTATTTATTTAGTTTAGCAACACCAGTCTGTTTATACTCTTACATGAACAATAATATGTGATTATACATAAAATTTATTGAAGTGGATAGATGGATAGAAAACTCTTTATTTGTACACCTTATTACAAATTTACAATAGAGAATAAAAAAAGTAATTTAAAATTAATGTACAAAGGGCGGCCTTATTGCTAAAAGCAATCTCTTCCAAAAAACAAGAATAAAAAACGACAAATCATAATAGTAATAATTTATTGTAACTATATAGTTATATAGTAACAGATTACTGTAACTGTTTATGACTAAATAACTAAACAATAATTTTATATGCACGTAAGCAGTTATGGTTGAAATATGTTTAATGATTCGACAATAATAGCTCTGAAAGTACTACCGTCGTGAAACTTTGCTACTATTCATAACTTATTAAAAACTCTAACCCAGGAACAAAAATTCTCACAACTGCGTACAATGATAGTCATTTCCGTGTATCCAAAGAGTCAATATTCATTTCTACTGAAACAGTTTTCACAGAATTTCATTTTACTTTCAATAAAGACGTTCGAATAAGCCAGTTCTTTAGGATGATACGAAGCATGCAGTCGTTTCGAAGGTACACATGGATAAAAAAATATTTTAAAATATTTCTTCTGGTTTTGGGTTTATGGATATGTTTATGCAATATGGTGTTTGGTACTGGTAAATTATATGAAGCAACTCTATTGAAGTTTAGAAGGAAACAATTTTTTGATAATATTGGAGGATTTCCAGGTAAGTCAAATCAATCTGTCAATGAAAATAAATCATTCTCAACATAAATATTGACAACTGACGGGCCCGTTGGTCTATTAATTGAAGACCTTGTCGGAGATTGCCAATTTGATTCCTACTCAAAAATGTTATGGTGCTCATTAATAAAAAATAGTTCTACTAGTTCTGATAATTAGGTTGCATTCAATAACACAAGTGTGCGTGCAACTTTCATTCTATGAGAATAAAAACATCTAGAGTAACTCTCACATCATAGCATATTTTCCCAACAAGTTACACTGTTACTGCTATGCGAGTTACTAGATGGGAGATTTAATATTATTTGTTTATTTATTAACCAGCAATAAACATATAAAATTCCATATTTTGTCTTATAAAACCGGTTAGTTTTTTATGCCAATTTAGGCTTACCAAAGATCTTCTACTCTGCCTGATGGAAAGCATGATTAGAATTTAACATAAGTAGTCATCATCCTGATGGTGAATGCAGACAATGCATCATGGTGACCTACACTATGGTGACCTAGTTAGATGTTTCTGCATCGTTGGATCTCTGATCTCGCACTCACTAATGGAAGACGATAACACAAATGCTGAGAGGGTAGTGCCGCCCCGGTCGAATCGGCCCGTTTGTGCCCGTTTAAAGGTTTTTGGTTTGACTTGGAGATCAGGTTTACAGTTATATTATGAACTTATAAAAAAATAGTAACTACCATTCTTAGGAACTAATAAGTAGGAAAACAGACTAATTACTGTTTTTTTTAGGAATTATTTTTAAACTTTTATAGATACAACTCCAGAATTCCACCACACACCACTCACCAGTGTTTGTCCCTCAGGGGCCAAAAAAAGTCAAGCGCGTATCAGTGTTTGTCCCTCAGGGGCCAAAAAAAAGTCACCTTGAAATAAGGTCTATCCCGCGAAAATAAAATTCAGCATCTGGGTAATTGACATCCTGGATCAAATGAATGGTACTTTTTATGCCGAAAATTTGTAGCAATTCCGTGGGATGACATTTAATCTGATATACCACTGTGTAGGTTTTTCAAATTTATAATATTCATACAGCTCAAATGAAATTGAGATTATTTTCAGTATGGAATGCTCCAAATTTCAAAAATGAAACGAAACGTATTCCAGTAAATATTGAAAACGTTATCCAAGATTTTGACTTTCCTCCTGGTAAGTGTTAATCCCTACCCAATATGGTTATTATGACTACAAGTAGTTTACAAGTTTTAATGAAACTTTTCAGGTATAAATGGTAAAGGAGTTAAAACACGAAGTGATGTCAGTTATGGAATTAGACTCAAAATTAACACGTTAACTGCCATAGTAACATTTTGATGACGGCTTTTTTTTGTTTTTGTTTTTGGGTTGTATATTGAAGTAAATCAAAGTATATGACTATTTTAATTTGTTTCCGGTGATTATAATGTAAAATAAAGCGAAAAAAAAAATTGTCACGCATATGTGACTGACGAGGCCCAACTGAAACAAAACATAGCTATTGCGCCATGTCAAGCATTTTGTCAGGCACCGTCCGCCGGTCGCCAATTTATTTGCGCGGGAAATGCACTCGCTGCAGCGCTCGGCCGTTTGAACAAAAGTACCTACGCGTGTCTTAGTTCATTATTAGTATTTATGTATTATTTAGTCACTTCGAATTAGCTGCGGAAGTAAGTGCGCGAACCCATCGCTCTAGTTTTTTGTGTTTTTGGAGTTTTTGTGTGACGATAGCTATTATAATAATGTCACTTATAGATAATACGTGTGATTTTGAGTTATCATTGGTAGATCTGCAAGCAATTGACGAACTAGAAAAACAACTGACTCAAAGAGATTTCGGGCTGTTAAAAATTCCATGTTGTAGTGAAATATGTGACGATACAGAAATAATTCTGCATAGGCGAGGAAACAGAAAGAGGCGGTATGTGATAGAAAGTGGCGACGAAGATGAAAACCCAGAACAGCAGGTTAGCACAAGGCTTGAGAACGATTTATGGTATGAACCAGCGGGTAAGCAAAGAAAAATTATACCTTTCACAGAGTGCACTGGCTTGAAACCTTATAGTTTGAGAAATATGATGGCAAAATCCAAACCTGAGGATTTCTATTCTTTGTTAGTTCCGGATAGTGTGTTTCATGATATAGCTATGGAAACTAACCGATTTGCTGCCCAGACAATTACTAAACTTAGTTCAAAAAACCTAATAAAACGAGGATCGCGATTGCTTAGTTGGTCCGATACAAACCAAGACGAGATCAAAAGGTTTTTTGGTTTGATATTATTTATGGGTATAGTTAGATTGCCTAAGCTAGCTGATTATTGGTCGACAGACCCCATGATTTGCCAATCTTTCCCGCGAACAGTTATGTCTCGTAACAGGTTTGAAATTTTGTTACGAATGGTACATTTTTCTAACAACGATAACCAAAGATACGGCGACCGTCTGTTCAAAATACGTGAACTGGTCGATACTTTAAATCTCAACTTTGAAACATATTACTATCCTCAAGAAAATCTTTGTATAGATGAGTCTCTGGTACCATTTCGGGGACGCATTATATTCCGACAATATATCAAATTGAAGAGGCACAAATATGGAATTAAAGTTTTCAAATTATGTACTAACCCAGGCTACACAAACAGAATTCAAATATACGCGGGAAAGAGAGGCGAGACCGAAACTACAACCCCAACCAATGTTGTGATGTCACTTTTGGAAGGATATCTTCAAAAAGGTCATACATTATATACCGATAATTGGTATACCAGCATTGACCTGGGACGCAAACTGTTGGACGAAGAAACGCATCTTGTGGGTACTTTACGTAAAAATAGAAAATATTTGCCTAAAGATGTTATAAACGGAAAGATAAAAAAAGGAGAGTTTAGAGCTAAAGAAAATGAAGATGGTATGACATGCATGAAATGGAAGGATAAAAGGGATGTTTATTTACTGTCTACGAAACATTCTATTGGATTTACAAGGACTTACAAAAGAGATAAAGAAATAATAAAACCAAAAATTGTAGTGGATTATAACAACGCAAAATCTTCTGTAGACCTATCTGATCAAATGATCGCATACTCAACACCTTTGAGAAAAACTGTAAAATGGTACAGAAAACTTGCTGTTGAATTGTTGTTAAACACTGCTTTACTAAATTCTTACATAATTTATAAAGAAACCACGAAGACTAAACTGGGGATAGTAGAATATAGGAAAAAGTTGTGCAAATATCTAACAGAATCGGGCAAAGAAAACTGTAATCCTAACATGCCATTGACAAGAAATAGGAGGCAAAAGCATGAGCTCAAAAAGAAAGAAGGACCTGTTAAAAAATCTAGAAAGTACTGTTCACGGTGTTATAAAGTAAATGTTCAAACAATAGATAGGAATTATGCTAGAAAGAAGACTAAGCAAGTGAATTTATTTGAAACTTATTGCCCACAATGCCCTAATGAACCACATTTTTGCCTATCTTGTTTCAATGAAGAACATAAAAAAATGTAACTTTTCCATGACTTCTCTGACTGATACACTCTAAATTACAATTTTTATATAATTTTCTAAGCTGTATAAGACCAAAATATGATTATTTCGCACAATAAAAAGATTTTATAGTTTCACCGCATCGTATTTAATTTTTCCCAATAAAACCTAAATAATTCCAGTTCTAAATATAAAAACGCTAGGCCAAGTTGCACATAGTTTTTCCTGGGCCTTGTCAGTCAATTTTAATAGATATTAACGGGCTAAACGTGCCGGACAGCTCCCTGAGATCATTTAAATTACATACTGTGGCGTCAGTCACCCGGGACTGACATGGCCTTAACAGATACCATGTCTGTCAAGCACCGGTGCCTGACATGGCAGTTAACGTGTTAAAGAGGGTTGGACAAAATATAAGTTTAATGAGTTTGTCAGCAATCTTATACCAATTAATCGGTCGTTAGTTGATCCAAGGGATGAATGGTGAGGAACACTGTTTTGACTTCTCTGACTCTCTTTTCATTTATTTATTTCATCAACAACCCATTATGTCCCACTGCTGGGCTCGGGTATTCTTTCAGAAGACGGTTTTGGCTACATAATTTTGCTGTTGCATATTTTCAAGCCGCTTGAAGGCCTCCAACTAAGCTTCACGACAGTTATCTTATGATAACAACTGAGACCGACTGCTGAACGTGACTTCCGATCACGGAAACGCTCATAACACATCATGCCACTAACGGTCTCCCGTCTAGATCTAGCCGTGCTGTCGTTGCTTAACCTTGGTGATTGTTTCCGATCACCTAAGGCATCTCGACTATGACTGCTCATTTATTTTAATGTCCATCTTTAGTTCAATAAATATATATGCAATATGTATACATACATCCTCCTAGCCTTATTCCCAAGTTTATTTGGGGTCGGCTACTAGTTCAACCGGTTTTACCTGAATTTCAGTTTTTCCACGGAGCGACTGGCATCGGACCTGAGACCTGAAATTCGAAGATTAAACTAGTTGTCAGTATATTTGAGGGCACTGACTTCCCAATAACGATTGCCATAGGTGTTCATGACAACCGGGACCGACGGCTTTACGTGCTCTCCGAGGCACGGGCGTGAATCACCGCCAAACTTCCAAACTCCGGGGCAGCTAATAGGAATTTCCTAAGAAAATCCCAGAAACACTTTTTGGCCCGACCCGGGATTTGAACCCGAGACCTCTTGATTAGCAGTCGCATACGCTAACCACTAGACCAACGAGGCAATATGTATACATACATGATTAATAAAAACTGTTAGATAATCACAAAAAAAATTTGTGATTAAAATGAGCGGTCATCTGTTTTTATAACCAGGTCCTTTTGTAGCAGGTTATACCCGTATTTTATTGTGAATTTAGCTATTATTGAAAAAAACAGTGAATCTCGATATCCCACAGGCTTATCTTAATGACCAAAGTGAGTAAAGATATTCATATTTGAATGGTATATCTAATATAATATTTCAATTTTAATACAACAGTAAATTTGAAAACTCCATCATGTCAAAAGTGACAAATGGTATTTGTAAGCGATTTTAATTTTTATATTGAAATTTTGTAAATCACACAATTTGCGATGTGCACTAAGTTTTCGGTAAACAGTGTGTCCGAGCGTTCTATCTGTTCCACTATTAGTTTTAGTTAATGCAACCACGTGAGTCAACCACATCAGTCAACCCGTGACTACGAGCGGTATAACCCATTCAAAACATCGCAATTTAGAAGGTATCGAAGGTTGATAAATGATTTTATCGCGAACAGGCCACAATATATATATATATACAATAAAAACTATGATTGTAAAGGTCACGAAAGTCTAAAAACAATTAAAATCTTTTATGTAATATTCAAAGCCAAAGGCAACGTAATTATACACGACAAATTTTTAATGTCCAGAGAAAAAAATATGTGGTATTCAGCTTTCGATACTGAACATATTTATGTAATTAAAACAAAAAAAAAAAAACGTGTTAGTATTTTCCCGAAAACTACCAAATTTTTGTTCATAACGCATGATATAATTCACGACATGGTATTACGTAACAAGAAAGTGTCAATGTCCTCGCCTGCGGGTTGCGGGTGCGAGCGGGGTACCTAATACCTACGATGCGACGCGTGCGCCTAATGGCGGCATGCTTTGAACTTTGAACTGATTTGACTGCATTGGGCGATGCGTCGTACACATTGAAACAGAAAATATTATTCATTGATAATTAAAATACGCGTGTGTAAAATATTTGGGTGACAATAAATTATGGGCGTATTTTAACATTTTAAAAACCATAATAACTCAGTTATTTTTGTTTTTTGGGTATTTGTTCTAAAATAATTTAATAATAATACTATTTTTTTACTAAAACCCAAAACAAAGTGTAAGTGTGTGAGTTTTTATATTGCCTACCAAAGTGACTCTGCTGTGCCTGATGGAAATTATGAGTAGAATCCAGGAGTAGGGGTTACCGTCCTCATTTTGAGTGTAGACATGTTGACACACACCACGCGGCCTAGTCAGATGCTTCTCCATCATTTGACCTCTGGTCTCACACTCACCAACGAAATACAACAGAATGAATGCTGTTATTTTAGGTTGGTCTTCTATGTAATAGTAGTACTGCCAGATTAGTGGTAGGTAGGTACATTATTGCTGATATCTGCGTGGCTGTACTGCCTTGATTATTTACATCAAATAAGTTCTCCAAATAACTTCTTTTTTAAGGTGTAAAGAACAAATTTTCTCCTCGGATTTGCCAAACGCCACTGTTATCATAAGCTTTTTCGAAGAATCTTGGTCTACTTTAATACGAACAATTACTTCAGTTATTAACAGGTCGCCACCACATCTTCTCGATCAAATTATACTAGTCGATGACTATTCAAGTTTAGGTAAGTTTACACGTAATGGTAGTTTATAATTTTTATTTTACAAATCATCAATAAACTTTAATTATCCACTAATAGATACATACAGGAGTATCGGTTGGCTAAGTGGTTTAAGCGGTCGCCACACTGCTTTCTACTGCGCCAAGTGTCATGGGTTCAAACCCCACGTGAGATAACACTTCGTGTGATTCGCACATTATTGTTTTGAGTCGGGGTGTGTCCTTTTCATGTTCGTTTGTAAAGTCCCCCGAGACACAAGAATTTATATGCCTAATGCGGCAGTGTCTTTTATAAAAAGAAAAAAAAAGAGCAAAAGGAATCTTCTTACAAAGGGTGTTTATACCACTTAAGCCACTAACGACTTGATAAGTTGAATACGTTTTACGGATTCTCATATACTTAGTCCAAACTTTAATAGTTTTTAAGGTCCAAAGTTGTTTTCAATATTGATATCCAGCCTTGTTTATTTCCAGATCATTTAAAACAACCATTAGATGACTACGTTGCATCAATGCCTCAAGTTACTCTCAGGCGAGCCCCTCGACGATTGGGTGTCATTGGAGCGAGATTATTACCAATTCAAGAAGTCAAATCACCCGTTATTGTATATCTTGATAGTCATTGCGAATGTTCAGAAGGTAGGAGGAACAACAACTAGGCTGTTATTGTTTTTCTTTTGCTAACTCTCTATACGTATGTTTATGTATAGCAACGGCAGAAAACGGAAATGTAGTATCTTAAAATTTTACAAAATGAGTTTATGGATAGTTGTAGTTAGAAAAAATATATTTCAAATTTCACCTTCCTATCTTTATTTATCTGAAAGCTATGAATATTCAAAAGTTCTCTGTGTTGTAAAGTTTTATATTTTGAGGAACAACATTGCTGTCGATATATAGATAAGTATTATGACGTTGAACGAATTATCATTAAATTCAAGAATATACCTTTTTTGATTTTCAGGTTGGTTAGAACCCTTACTTCAGCGTATCAAAGAAGATTCAAGTATATTAGTCAGTCCAGTTATAGATCAAATACATACAAATACTTTTGAATATATTAAACAGGACACTGACAATCTTCAATTAGTTGGATTTTCATGGGATCTCAGCTATTCTTGGCTACCAATTCCACGCAATATTTTCACTGTACGCAAAGCTCCTGCAGCTCCATTAAAGACGCCATGTACTCCTGGTGCTATTTTAGCTATAGACAAAGAGTTTTTTGAAAAGATAGGATATTATGATACAGGAATGGAAATCTGGGGTGCGGAAAACTTAGAACTATCTATCAGAACTTGGATGTGTGGCGGGTCATTGGAGATCATTCCTTGTTCACATGTGGGCCACATTTATAGAAGTCCAGAAGACGAATTTCTAAAGCCAGTTAATAGAAACTATGCTAGAATAGCCAAGGTAATTTTAAAGGATTATACAAATAGGTGTTCAGGTTCGAATAATTTGAAAATAACCCTTGTGACAACTAAAATACACTATTAGAAAACTCTTAAAATCACAGAATAACGCAATCGTCCTCAATGCTCGCCGAGGTCGTTGACTAAATACTTATTATCACTCTGATATTAGTCGATCTTTAATTCAAACTGAACTTAACTGTGTTTCTATATTTATTACAGGTTTGGCTTGACGAATACGCCAAGTATTTTTATGCGAGAATAGGAAAGAAGAAACTTGATTACGGTGACGTATCTGAAAGAAAACAACTTCGGAATAAACTAGATTGTAAACCGTTCAAATGGTATTTAGAAAATGTTTATCCTGAACTTGAATTGCCGGAAAGTTTAGGCGCTTACGGTCGAGTAAGTATACTTATTGAGTAAAAAAATGCATTAGACGATGATCAACTGAGGAAATGACTACATTTCTTCATAAGAAAGATACAATGTAAAATTAAAACTAACATGTTTTGTAATTTAGCTGGAAATACATTCATTTTTATAGACTTAGTTTCCGTACTAATCGCACAAGTTGTGAAATGCTAGAAAAGCGATAATTCATTTGCGAGGATCAGTCACCGTTTTGGGATGAATTTTAAATTTCAGGAAGTACATTCATTATTGAGGAACTCAATAATTATTAGGGCAGTTTCTGAATAATCAAATTTGAATACCGTCAAAGCAAGGAGTTGATTTTCCTAGTAAGCCAATATTGAAAAAAAACATGACAAAACACATATTTTACAGATTTATAGTGCTGGTGGCAACGAACTTTGTCTAGATGCTGCTATTAATTTGCATGAATATGATCCTATAAAGATGGTGAAATGCCACTTCGAAGGCGGTAAACAGGTAATATATCAGTTTTCGACCTAGTTCAAAAATGTAGGAGGTTATTTTTTTTATATGAACGTGTACCAAAGTGACTACTCTGCCTGATGGAAAGCTTGAGTAGAATCCAAGAGTAGGGGTCACCATCCTCATTGTGAAGGTAGGCAATGCAGCATGGTGACCTATACGATACAGATGTTTCTGCATCATTTTCCAGGCCTCAGGAGACCGGGAGAATGATTGAGCCTCCGGTCTCACATTCACCAACGAAATACAATAGCAAAAATGCTGGCTTATTAGGGTGGTCTTCTGTGTGAGGGTAGTACTTCCCCAGTCGAGCAGGCCTATTTGTGCTCAAATCAGCGTGGCTTTACCACGTCTATTACCTCCTTAATGAATTACCTCCTTATTAAATGGGTAGATTTGCCATAGTGTGCGTCATAATTCTGCATTGTTTGCAGTGAGGATTTTGTGACTCTTGGATACTATTCTCTATTTATATTTGGCACTTTGAAATTCTCATAAATAAGATGAAAAAAATAAATATGCAACCTACGCAGAGCAACAGTTCCATCACTGCTACGTAACAAAAAAAATGCAAGAAATCCTATACCAACCCTGGCTGGTGTGCTATTAGACTTTTGATGATGATGGCATTAATTTTCTAGTAATGCTTTCTATAACAAATACATTAATATTATTTTACAGTACTGGACTTACTCTCGCAATGGTGAAATACGTCGTGACAAAATTTGTATAGATTATTTATATAAAACAGTTACGCTATTCGTGTGTAACAATGCGGCGACACAAGTCTGGCTATACTTAGCGGAAGTAAGGCATATTTATTTTTTCTTCTACATTACTATCTTTATATGTACTATCTTTTTAACTAACTACAATATCAAAATATGCATTCTTATTAAAATATTTGAGCACTATTGTGTGATACTGTGGGGAAAATTCGCTTAGTAATTTGAGTAGATATAAAAAATATCATTTTTATTACGTATGTGCTTGTGCTCACGCACGGTATTCATTAACTTATCAATTGTTTATATGATCAATCTCACTTTAAGTAAAATCATTTGATCAGCACTTCAATTATCGCCATTAATAACATTCCCTTTTCTCACTCGTATGGTCATGGTATGGTCTGTTTTTGCTGGTTCTGTACTTCGACGGACATAGTGGCGGTATCGTGGAGACATCTCATCATTATGTTGCATCACCAATCTATAAGGCAGCGCTGCAAGAACTCCAGAACAGGCTAGATCTCGACCGAGTCAAAGGCTTCCTTATAGTCCACAAATGCTAGGCACATTGGCTGATTATGCTCTTCGCTCTTCTTTATTATTTATATGAATGTGGTCTATGGCACCATATCCGCTCCGAAATCCAACCTGTTCCGGTGGTGGTAGCTTTACTGCTTTTAAGTCTTATTATAAGTTCTAATGACTCTTAATAGTTTCACACTTATTATTTTATGATGATTATTTTTAAACAGCTCTAAAGATTTATTTCATTAAGGTATACATTTACATTCTACATAATCAATATCAAAGTTTATCGGACCAATTTATTTTAGGATAAAATAATAAGACATATGGTAACGAAGAAGTGTTTAACCGTAATGGAGATTGTTTTCAATCATAAAGTGATGTTGCGAGACTGTTCATCACACAAATCACAGAGATGGTTAATGGAAAATTATAATTTTGAAAATCTTACACCGCAATTGAAGTTAGGTATTAAATCCTATGACAGTTTAAACAATAAAAATAATTCAAGCCGCAGTACGACTACAACCATATTTCGTGCTATCCTTTGATGTGAATCGGAACCGTATAAATTGTTGTAAAATGCCGATAAAATACGAAACGTCTGCTAAAAATTAAAAGTATTCTGAGAAATAAAAAATATACATATATTTTACATAGTGATAATTTTGTTTTATTTTTTTTGTATTCAGTCGCCACTTCTTTATCGTAATTAACAAATATAGAATAATGCTATCACTCTACTGTTCTCTACAATTGTTACACACACACACACACACACACACACACACACACACACACACACACACACACACACACGCGCACGCACACACACACAGGTAGAGAGAGAGAGAGGGAGAGAGAGAGAGAGACGCACACAGACGCACGCACACATAATCGTATGCTATGTGCACATGAGCATGTGTGCGTGTGTGTATACGCATAATCAACATATTATGATAGCATATAATGTGAATAAAGTGATTTAATATTACATGTTTATGGAGGTTTTTTTGCTATTATTGTATTAAATGGATTTAGATGGGTATAAATTCACCCACTCAAATTATTATCGTCATAAATAGTCAGCGTCTCTATATATGAAGTTTTCTACTTTGTGTAGAGGCAGTTAACCATATACTTTCAAGTTACATTTATTTATGCATCCTCCTAGAAATTGGAAAATATATCAGGATCCAATAACGTCATTCTCTCGGTGAAAAGCAATGAACACTGTTTATCACACAGAACACAATTAGCACTGGTTTTATAGTATCCCACCGTAAAAGAAAAATCTGACTAAATCATTCTTTTGTTTTATTTGTACGACATTTAAAAAAAAAAACATCAGACATCTTAAATAAAATAAAAGAATAGAAGAATAGAATAAAATGAAGCTTTTATAAACTTAAAAATAAATATGTACTTTAAAGAATGCAAACAAACATTAACATTTTAAACAAAGTAAAAAGTCCTTTGTAGTACAGTGCTTTTACTTTAAACCACAATAATGGTCCCGAATTGAAACGCAGTCCTCATTATGTGGTTAGGGGTGGCCCCAAAAAGACAGTAATAAAATGCTTTCAGGTATAAAGTGAAAACATAATGTCAACCTTAAATGACTTAGTGGATTTTAGTGGATTTAATGAAAAATATTGTGGATTTCGGATGTACCTAATAATTAAACATCTAAGACTTTTCTATCAATAAATTCGGTTTCGGTAGGAGTATAAATAGCATGTTCAAGCTTGTTTATTTTAATGCAGTTTCCATTAATGGTTAAATAAATACCTATAAAAATTTAAAAAAAATTGAATGTAATATGAAATAATAAACAAATGATTTTTGTTTTGATGTGGAAAATACCATTTCACAAGATTTAAAATTTAAATTATTTTAATGTTATACAATATTCTGAAGTTGTATAATTTATGCCTCAATAAATAAAATAAAAACAGTCAGAGGCCAAATAAACCATGGTTTACATAAACGTATAAGATCAGTAATATTAAATATACTTAAATTTAAATTACATCTCACAGTAGGTTCTCAAAATATTTTCTATTATATATAAATAAACGAAAACTCCTGAGTATTTATTAATATTAGAGTATTTTTATTTTTCAATAGTTTTATAAATTACGTTTATCTAAGAATCGAACTAATCTAATCTCATATTGTAAATATTATTTAGAGTTCTTTCGAATGAGATTAAAAAAGTATTCTCATTAATTACAGCTTATAGTTTAACAAACACCAAAAGTTGTTTGTAGAAATGATAAAGCAATTGTGCTGCTCCCTATTGTGCGGCTTTTACAAAATGTAAAGAATATGCTACTTCAGTGTTAAACTAATTAATTAAAAAAGTGTATATTAAAAATATGATTTTACTAACCTTGCTTTTCATTTTAAGTCTACTACAATCCACTGCTTGACATAGGACTCTCCTATTACATGTCGCATTGATCGATTTTGGGCTATTCGTAACTAGCTTACTGCGAAAATCGTTTACCGAGACATTATTTTGCACTCCAAAACTCGTTCACCATGGCTTTCGTTTCTTACGCGTAAGAAAACCAAATTATTGCAATTTTCTATGCAAGCATAATCTATTTAAATCCAAGGTCAAAAACAACTCAGGAAACAAACTTGATAATTTATTACCTTTTTGTAAAAGTAAAAGCGTTATCTGCGGATTAACTTAATTGCGGCTATAAAATAAAATATTTGGCCGAAACAAAATTTTCAAGCCAAGGTTTTTTGTTTTAACCTTAGTGAGGATTATACCTGATTTTAGTTGATGTTTTTGGCCTCCCAAAATAAATTACGTACCCCTGAGTTGGGATAAAATTTTTGGAAGAGAAACTAGTGTGGTCGCTTTGGGGAAAGGGTTCATTGGTCTGAAGACCTCCATAAAATGTTCAGGTTTCACTATACTTCATTGTTGATTTGTTTCTTGTTTGTTGAAGACAATTCTAAACTAAACTTTACAGAACAACTGTTTCCCTTATTTCACAAAGAATGTAATACAATTCTATCTCGGATAAAATTTCCTTCTTAACTCGTTTAAAAGTTAATCGGTCAAAGCCAGCTTGCAAACAGAATTAAATTACAATGGCAAAGTTACTAAGAAATTGTATTCGCTAAATCTAAAATCTGTTCCAGTAACAGCTATTTAATTAAATTAGGGTTGTGTAGAAAACCAACTAGTTGTGTGGATAAAGACTAAAGATGACTTTTTTATGCGGGGATCGTGAGAGGCTCCTTAACATGCATTTTAAAAAGATGAAGGTTTTAAATTTTTATGTCTTATTTGTTATCAGCATGATATATTGTTTTCTAAAGCAAAGCCGAATATGTGTATTGAAAATACCACTTATAAAATTACTGATAAGAAACTGGTTTTATTTTTATTTACTTCATTCTCAACACATTATTGTACTAAAAGCAGCAGGCTTTTAGTACAATAATTTGTTGTTAATAATAATAATTTGATGATTTAGAAATGACTGACGGTATATGTGAAGAATCGAATAGATAAAATAAGTACATAATGCTGCAACAACACTAACAATCACTTCATTTAATTAAGAGAATTTAACATGTATTATAGTATCTGTGCCACAGTTTGTATCACACCTTAACTCAGTTACCATTACCACCCAATAAACCATTTCAGTGAAAGAAACAAAGTTAATACAGCACTTTATCTATAATACATATAATAATACGTATATATATATAAATCAAATAATTATATCATCATCAGCCCATCGCAGTCCACTGCTGGACATAGGCCTCTCCCATTTCAGTCAGCGCCATTCTGCGCAAATCATCACTCCACCTGGCCTGTGTGCTTTCCTGATACGATCCCTCAGAGAAAGGTCAAGCATAGCCCTTTCCATAGCACGCTGAGCAACTTTGGGCTTGTGGAACAACCGTACCGTAAGTGTCCAGGTCTCGGCTCCGTATTTCATGACAGGTAGAACGCACTGATTAAAATCTTTCATTTTTAGGCACTGTGGGATCAAATATGTAAACAAAATATAATTTATGTATATCGGTATATCACAACTATGGGTATTTTTCGTATAGGGTACGGAGCAGATAATTAATGGTTTGAGCTTCCTCAACCTCCAAAATTTGATAGGACAGTGACTTCACTCACGGGTCAGGAAATCAGCTGAAGTATATAATAATAAAAAGTTTCCTACGACTGTATCTCCGGTCGAATAAAATAATGTAGTAATAAAACCTTGCATTAATCTTACAATATGGATTTCTACAATGTGAGCGTTTATGCATAAAAGCTTAACATTACTTACGTAAATATTTTCATTGAGCAAGAATTTTGCCCGTACTTTGCATGTACAAAAACTTTGTCGTCTAGTGGAGAACCTATATTTAGAAGGTTGATACATTTTCTTCAAATATCTGTCTAGACATCGAATCGAATATCGAATAGGTTAGTGAAAAAACTGAAACGACCCAATTATGTTGTTGGAAAACTTACATCCTAAAGTAAATTCAAAATACGAGTATATGTCCAACAACATACATATATGTGGCATACTGATTTGCATAATGGTTCACATAGAGAGATATACGGCGTATTTCACAGGCTTCGCAACATATTGAAGGGAGGGATGAAGAAAAATGGCTCCGGCATCGTGCCCTGAAAACTGGTACCTCTAATTTACATGTGATGTGCATAGTCCTTGGCACAATGTATTACGGTATAAAATAGATTGTGTTGCATCTCTCTAAATGAAGAGTAGAAGGATGAGGGTTAACAAATAAGTTACGGACATCCGAAATTTATGACCGGACGTTTTACGCTTCTATTTCAATGTTGTCACCTGACTTTGTGTCAGAATTTGAGTATGATTTATTTTGAAATTAAGTTATATAATTATCACATTTATTGTTATAAATTATTAGTAAAACCGCTAAACGTTAAACGTGAAGCTAGTCTGCCAGTTAAAGTCTCGTCAAAATTGGTCCTAAATCGGTTAAGGTACTAGTTAGTTACTAGATCCTTAGGTCAAAATTGGAGAAAAATTCACGAATTTGTTATATTTTATGAGCATTTTATTAAACAATAACACAACAAACCTCATTAGTCTAATGCTTAGCGTAAGTATGTACCTACTGTCCACCAAGAGATTGATTCCCGACTCCAGGCTAAAGAGTGGTATCAAGTTCTAATTATAAATCTGTTTCATTAAATTCCGCAATTTAGAAAACTTTTGATTCATTCAAATTAGGTGGAGTATCGTGTCTCATTTTAAAACCAATTAAAATATTGTTATTACAAACTCGTAACAAATTGTCTAAACTATAATTCTGAAGTATCAAACTTATCTTAACATGTCAAACAGAGCACACATATGAATATTCACCATCAGTAAATTTGCCATCACTTAGTATAAGTAGGGAGTCCACATTTGAGGTCGTAAATCTACTCACCCAGGACTTATAGGTTTATGTGGTCTTGAAAGTTTTATTTTATGAGTTCCTTGTTCTATGGTAATGTTCGGAAGGTATGAAATATAAGCGTCAAGTTTATATGTTATGTGTTATTGCGTTTATTTGTTAGATCTTTATTGCTAAAGGATAACATATACAGGGATTGGGAGGTTTACTGCCTTTTGTAAATATATATTTACAAAGTTAGTTTGATTTTTTATAGATTATAGAGAAAATAAGTTTTAATCATAATTTATTTCTTTTATCAAATATTTCATATAAGGTTTATATTTTGCCAGGTTTCCAATAGTAAAGCTAAAATACTTGTGATAATATTATATTTATCAAAGTTAAAATGAAAAGTTTGAGTCCCTAAAGAGTTTAAACCACAGAGTATATATTCTTCCTGCGTATGCATATAGTGCATGTGGTAGCCTATTCACACTGTGAACTAATTCCTAAAATAGAACTTAATCACAACTAAAAGAGTTAACAACAAAAATCCTAGTCTTCTTCTTCCTAATACTGTTTGGGGTCGGCTACTAGTTCAACCGGTTTTACCTCAATATCAGTTTTATTTTATATTAAGTATAGATTGTTTTTTTTTATTAGTATAAACAAATTTTAAATGTTGTCTATACAACATGAATAATTAACAACGGGCGTAAAGGGTGTGTCTTAGAAAGTTTTTTAAAGCATTGAGCTCTAAGCTATATTTTATATTTCAAAATAATAAATTGTCATGTAATGTAATTTTGGATTTTTATTTATAACTGAAATAATAAAAAAGTAATGTGTAAAAATGTGAGAGAATGAAACAAATTATTGGCAGCGGGATTACCAAACAAGGAGAACCTCCAACGCGCTTGTAACATCTGAGATACAGTCATAAATTTACATTTCAGAAAAGAATAAGAACTTTTCTTTCAAGAAAGTTAATTCATTATATAAAATTGCTAACAATGTTGACAGTCGTAATGTCAGTGGTTAAGATAACGACTACGAATGCTTCGAGTATGTTTATAATAAACTGAGCATTAAAATATTTTAATCCATATATAGGGTCATGAAACTAGATCTACATTAACCGTTGGACCATAAAATATGAACGTAAAAACGGCATAACCTCTGTCCCTCATGGAATTATGGACGTAATAATATTTGCTAGAGATATAATAATTTGATGGTTACATTTTCACCCGGTAATAAAATAACATCCTTATTTTTATTTGATAAATTGCCATCTAGAATAAAATACAATGACAGTTTTCAATATCAATTTCAAGTTTATGTTTAGTAAAAAAAACGTGTGCATCGTCTCGGGACCCTCGACAGAAGTGATAACTATGTAACGAATTACAACGAAATTAAAACGAATCATTATTAAAACTCTGTCATTCTAGCTAGACTTAAGTCTGTATATTTGAGGTCAGAGTTCCACTATGATTAACTACATAATCTAGCAGTTACCAACGTGCTACTGACGTACTACCCAGCGTGTGCATCGATATCCTTATAATACACAATTTCATATTTTATATTTATTTCATAATTTACTTTAAATTTACATTGTAAAAAATAGATTTTATCCATTTGTTAAAGTAAATATAAGTATAATTAATTAATTGATTGGAACAGTATTTTTATATAAATATGAAATTACAATTATAAAATGCATTCCGATATGTGTAGGTTGCTTTTTGTGTTGGTCGCACTCAGAATTAATAAGCACTAATAAAAATGCATCGAAGTATTGTAAGTAATAAATATCGCTGTGGTGACTTCCACATACAGCGCGACGAAAACATACAACAGGGCCATCTAGCGAAGAAACACTGAACCACAAAGAAACACGGAATGAACTATACGGAGTAATTACTAATCCTGAATCGCGATTGAGAAATTCTCGCACCGATTAGCATAATATATAAACATCTCAACATCAACTGTCGGGCAGTGGCCCACATCGCCTGGTCGGAGGATCCTCCCTTTGTGTTGGAGGAACGCGACACCCGTTCCTCCACATCGCTATATACCTTCTCGTTTTTTGTAAAATATTTCAACAAAAAATGTACTTGAGTATGCTTAAAAAGCCAAATAAAAAGGCCCTTTCTGTAATTTTCATTTAAAACAAGATAACCATCGACACGTTATGAAACGACCCCTTAAAAAGAATTATTAAATTGCGTTCACATCGTCCTACAAATGCTCGAGGTATAATTCCTTTTTTATTTTACGGGAAACCTTTTTTTTTCGGAAATATGAACGACTATCTCATTTAAATTGTTCTCATTGGCGATCTTTATTACTTTATAATGGATATCAACTTCCAGATAAAAGATTTTAGTGTTTTGATTATTACGTTTTTCATTATTTAGAAGGAAATCGCGTAATGTATTTATTTTGAAGGAATCAAGTGTAATTATTAACTCAGTGTACACTAATATTATATACAGGTAAAATTTGTGAGCTTGTGAGATTCTACTGACACAAGTTTGTAACTTCTTTTCCAAGCAGAAAACCACATTATTTGTTAGTATCAAAGGCTAGATATCAAAATAAAATTAACTTACGAGTACATTATTTGCATTTACTGTATTGGTGTAGTGTCTATGTTGATGATTAGTGTTCCAAAACTTTTATGATATTATCATGTTTCATCCGTGAAGACCTATAATTGACTTGATGTTGCATATCAAACTGTTAATTTTAATTTTGCAACTGTTGGTTTTCCAAAGTAAATAAATAAATTATAAGACGTATACTTAAGAAGGCCCAATGTTCAACAGATGACTATTAAAGGCTGGACGACGGACGTCTATCCTACTTATATCATAAATTTGAAAGTTTGTGAGAATGGTTAAATAGTTCATACATCAACACATAGCACAACAGATAAGCACATAGACTACTTCTGACGAAACCATTGGCGAAAACCAATGTTTATATTCATATTTTTATATCAAAATATGTATATTTGGGTCAGTTATGATTACTTAGAAAAATTAATCATAATTTATCATAAAAATTAATTCATGCATTTGGAGAAACCTACGCTGAATAATGTTGAACGGGTTAGATATTATTGGATACTATTGGATAAGCTTGTTAATTCGTAAATTAATTACCATTAGTTAAGTCAAATTCTATTAGCAAATTTATAATAACGTGTGATCCTTACTAACATTATAAATGTGAAAGTGGCTCTGTTTGTCTATCTGTCGCGCTTTCCAGCCAAAATTACTTAACCGATTTAAATGAAATTTGGTACGCAGTCTATAGCCTGAGAAAGAATATAGGCTACTTTTTATCGCGATAACCAACACATACGGGGGCGGATTCACGGGCAAAAGCTAGTAAAATTAAAAATAATTAAAATAATAATAATAATCTTCAACGTTGACAAACTTTCGAAATTCAATTTAAAAAGTAAAATCTGTAACTTTATCAAAAGTACAAATTAGATGGTATCGCTTAGTTTTAACCTCCACTCTTTCGATTGAGAATATAATAAACATGTTAACTAAAGTCATGAACTGTTTTCTAATACATAAAATACATCTTTAAGACTTACATCTAATACCATAGAAGTGACATCAACGTTATTTACTGGAAAGAAGTATAAGATATCTAGTGGATTAAGTTGAAACCCAAGTGAAATTGAGTTAGAAATAAAGTTAGGTTTCATCGAAGTTGGATCACTGATACAGCGAGGTGAAAACCAAAGGAAGTCTGACAGGGTAGAAATAGAAGTTTCTTTTTAAAAAAGATTTTAGTTTCTTATCTGAACTAGTACTGGAAGCTTTGAAATTTTTATGACTTGTTTTACAGCGCGAATAGGCACTATCGTGTCACTGATCTCTGTTTACTGTTTAAGAAACTGTAAATTTTAAATATGGTGTTGCTTTGCATTTCATTAAATTTAGCTACTTTCAAACCTAATATACCTAATATTAGGTTTGAAAGTAGCTAAATTTAATGAAACAACTGACAACGTTGGCTTAAAAGTATTTAAGAGTGGAGAACGCTTCTAGGCATAAATAGTGCAAGACGCTTACAAACCAGGTGGACTTGCGCAAAATGGCTGGATGGAGGTGGATATGATAAGCCCAAAATTAATCGGATTGGGAGAACCCCATGTCTAGCCAGTGGACTGCAATAAACTGAAGATGATGATGAAGTATTTAAGTATATTTGTCAGCAGTTTGGCAAGTATAGCACTTACTTTAACTAGTTTGGGATGTCATTACTCTCTTAACTTTAAAAAGTCTTTCAACAAACTTAAAAAGAAAATTTCAACGAATTTCAATTTATATGGAGCATTCCCGCGAAGCAGTGTAATATATGGAATTCAAATCCTATGCAATCTGAGTGTGAGTGGAATACAAAAAAAGTTCGTTCATCCCCTTAAAATATTCAATCAAACTTTTGTGTAACCTGATAGAAACTTCTTACTATATGCGTAAATTTCACTGAGCTTTATTACTCGTAGGTGCGCTCCTGGATGTCATCCTGAGAAATACGTTCATAAAAATGGATTTCGTTACTAGGAAAGTACTGTGACTTTCCTGTACGAGTATTTTCTTTTCTTTTTCTTCCTAGCTTTCATTCCCAATATTATTTGGGGTCGGACTTGTTCAACCGGTTTTACCTGAATATCAGTTTTTCTACGGAGCGACTGGCATCCTCCGCAACCCTAAGAGAGAACTGAAATTCTAAAGTTGAAATAATTGTCAGTATATATACTGGGCACTGACTTCCCAAATAACGTTTGCCATAGATGTTCATGATAACCAGGACCGACGGCTTAACGTGTTCTCCAAGGCACGGGCGTGAATCACCGCTAAACTTCTATACTCCGGGCTGTTATAATTAAAAACCTGTAAGAAAAACCCAACCACACTTTTGCGCCAAGCCGTGATTTAAACCCGAGACCTCTTGATTAGCAAGCAGTCGTATACGCTAACCACTAGACTGAAGTAGAATGACATGAAGATGGCAAATGTATTAAACTTAGTTCAGCAATAGCTACTACCTTTTATTAGTATATTTTAGCAAATATACAAATTAAATAGAATCAATTATTGAAACAATAATTTTGAATTCTTACTTCTGGTGTTGTATACAATTATTCTTTTCATTACTTTCTTCTCTTAGATTCCAATTATGTTAGGTAGTCCACTTTGAAAGTTCTTTTTCAGTTATTCAGAAATTGTTAAAATTAGCATATAGAAGTTTTAAAGGTTGTCTACGTAACATGAATAATTAACAATGGTCCTACAAGGTGTGTTGTAGAAAAATTTTTTTCAAAGATTTGATCTTTAAGCCATATTTCTATATTTTCAATTTCAAAATAATAAATTGTCAGACGTAATTAAATTTAGGATTTCCATTTAGTACTGAAAAAATCAACCACTGTGATATTAAGGTACACATAAATATAAAACCAGAACTTAGCGCCATTGTGACAATACCGGGCCTTTCATGACAGTACTTAACAAAAACAGCCTTTTGTACTGTTGAATATAAATTTACGTAGGACCTCGTCCATTGTAATATTATATTCACAGTTCTACGGCAGAGTTTTGACATGGTAGGCGAGCCAGTTACGAGCCGCCGAGCAAGATTGGAGTTTGATAAAAGAAAATTTTACGAGCAATCCCGATGATAGCAGGATTACTATGCCTAATAGAAAACTTTTAGGCCCTTTATATGAATTGGGAACAAGGTGTTGGTTGATATAAGGGAAATGAAATTAAATATTTATCCGTTCATGAGATCTATTAATGAACAGTCCATTAAGTATGAGATTGTCGTCTTTCCTCGTGGTATTTATGATCACTCGTGAACAACAGAATATCCATGAACATAGAATGGATTTGGATCAAAACATTCAGATATCATTTTATATTGATCTTATAAATACACGATATACAAAGTTATCCCTTTTATTTAAAATCTCCACAACTTATTCCTTGACCCTAGACTTGTTGAAAACTATTAATTGAACATTACATTATTCACATTATTCTGGTGTGGTCTAGATACGTAACTTTCGACTAAAGTCAAACTGTATACTTGACAATTAAATTATAAAACAACTTGACTATCATTAATATTATTTATATCATCATCATTATCAACCTATCTCAGTCCACTGCTGGACAAGGGCTTCTCCCATTGCATACCACTTTGATCGCATCCAGCTCCTGCCAGCCATCTTGCGCAAATCATCACTCCACTTGACCTGTGGGCGACCTACACTACGTTTATTATTTATATAGATAATATTAAATTATTTAATGGTAAACAAGAGACAATGCCTGAACCGCGCGAGATTTAAAAGCCATTTATTTTCAATGCCAAGTTGAAAAGTCTTAAAAAGGGCAGCTCAGTTAAAAATACAGGATTATTTTGAAAACGCTCGGAGGCTTAACGTGTTAAAATAAACTAGGTACGCAATTTATCTGACACTCGATAAAATCTGTAATAATCAAAATTTGAGGGAGATTTTATGCAAAATGTTTGTTTCACCTAACGGTCCCTGTTTATTTTTCCCTCGCCCAATTGTTTAATTTTCTGTTTCTTCAACATTTTTTCTAAAAAAATGTTATTCTTTAATTCTGGACGACCTCGCTTGTCCGTAATTACGTTGGTCTAACTGGTCATTCTGTTAAAAAGATCTCAGCAAAGTAAATTACTTAGAAAGATTCCCCTCTTAAATAGACATCGTTAATTACAGCTTTTTGTTAAATGTTTGGTAAATGTTCTATCATTTACATTAAACTCACTTGTTTTAGTTACAAATGTTATAATTAGATATAAAATAATATAAGATTAAATGAAAAAAATAGTCATATTTTGACTAAAGCTAAAAACAAACATGATTATTGTTGTAAAAATAAAAAAATAAATATGATCACCACAAGAAATCAACCGCTAGTGATATTTTTATCAAGACTGTAATAAACACTAAAACTACAATCAATTTAATATAAGCTATGTGATAATAATAAATACACTTTTAATAACCAAAAAACTATTATGACAGAAACAATTTGAATTGGTTACTGCATCACGTTTCAAAATAACAACTTAAAAAAATATTAAATAAAAAGGTATTATTCGGCAGGTATATTAGACAAATTAGATATTTAATAAATAGGTATTGAATAGCCATATCACAAACCTGATATTTTTGGAACGAAGTTGCTTAAGGCGCGTTGCGAAAGGGGGCTATACCGAAAAAATTGGAACGATACTTTCCACATATGACGACAACGACTTTCACATAATGTGTGCACAGTCAGTAGTAGTACTCATAATGACTACTAAAAGTCACTATATAAAATTATGGTAAAAGAATAAAGTTAAAATATTTAACACAAATATCATAAATTAGTAAGTCTTTTACAGATATTTTTACAACAGGACTTTACAGCTAAAAGGTGCCGCCATTTCCTATGGCTCATACTTCAAAAATATAAATACCAACTTCCTTCCATCCGGGTGTCCCTTGACACCTCTCAAGTTTTTTTTTATTGCAAAAAATACAACCTTGTATTAATTGTAGTTATAGTTGCGCGGTTTTCTATAAAACAAAGAATAAAAAATCGTAGTAAGGTATTGCGATCCTTTCTTCCGGACATTATCGCATGTCACAAAAAAAAAGTTTTTGTGACAATTAGCCAGTGAAAAAGAAAACTAGGTTTCAATTTTTTTAACAAAATGAGGGATTTAAAAGTGCTTCTAACCAATTATTCGTTTGGTCTGTAGCCATCCTCAGGACACTAAAAGAATTTATACATAGAAGTAATCAATCATGATATGCATTAAGTATATTACTTATAGTATGGTATAAGTAAATATAAGCTGCACGATTAGCCTAGTGGTTTAATCGGTTGTCACACCGCTTTCTATTGCACCAAGTTTTTCAAATTGTTGTTCTGAGACTGGGTGTTCTTTGTGTCCATTTTATATTTGCTTATAAAATCCCCCTAGATACAGGAGTTAAATTCCTAATGAGGGAGTTGTCCTATTGCAAAAACAGAAACAATGAAATTACCCGATGTTTTGACCAGACTGCATTAGTTGCGGTCACAAACTCTAATCTGAACTGTAAATATTGTAGCAAAGTTATAATGTCTCATTGCAAGGTTGCTGGTACTTATAGTTCAGGTCTCCCTATTTAAAGTACCAGCTGTACAAAAAATTGAAAATTACCTTGTAGACATAAAAAATTGTATTCCATAGGTTTTAAATATTATGTAACAAATACTAAATAAATAATTAAAACTAATTCTTATGACTGTAGTTACAAATTTATTAAAACATATGCTTTTTCTCAAGATAAAAATAAAAGGAATAACCAAAAAAGAAATAGAAACTAAAAAATCTTTCATTCACTTTTATTGCTCTTGGTTTTACTTTTTCCATGTTTTACAAACTTACGATTTTCATAGTGCGAATTTTATTGCTGGTGATCCAACCTTACGCTTTTGTCCAACTTTACCTAAGTGAAGGTCTAACAAAGCACAGAAACCGTCAAATTAAAACGTAACTGGCATCACTTAGCCAGCATCACAACACATTAGTCAGTGACGGTGGCAATATAAATGGCCCACTTGTATGGCGTTTACGCGGTATCTGTCATCTAACGACTTCCTTTTGAGGTGCTTCGTGGCTCAGCCGGCTGAACTAGCTACACTAAAGTACATAATCTCCAAACTTTGTTTCTGTTCTCGAAACTTGGCATGATTTTGAATAATTATAGCTATGAAATAAGTGTTGAGAAGATTAATAGTGAGATTATAATAGTTACGGTGCTGGTACAATTAAAATATAGATCTATTATCAGCAAAGGATGAGACAATTTAATAAATTTAGGTAGGTAATTGTACTATGAACTGCTCCCATAGCGAAGTTGCAAACATTTAATTAGCAAATATCTCAGTCATGTAATCAAAACAAAACATTAGCCAATGAAACAAAGTTTTATAGAAGTAATAATAAAGATTAGAATATAAAACGAAAAACGTTCGCAAGTTGGTTACGGGCTGGTTACGTTAAAGCAAAATCGACAAAATTTACTCTTCGTTTAAAAATAACTGCTGCGATATGTAAAGAGTATAAAAATGAGTTTCCTATTTTATGTACTAACACCGCTTCACAAAATCGTAGCTCAATTTCAGATGCCATACCAAGAGACTTCTGACAAATAAAACAACAACAGTTCTGAATTGAATCAACAACAGTTCTGAATTAAATCAACAACAGTTCTGAATTGAATCTGGGTCAAGTCAAAATACAACTATACTTTTGTTGTTTTATATTAATTTTGCTATTGCATTGTTCTACAATAACAACATCGTTGCAAAGAGAAGGAAAACTTGAAACCAACTCTATACAAACCCGTCTGGCCAGGGTGGTATAGTAGCCAAAACCTCCTTTCTAAGGAGAGGCCTATGTCCAGCAGTGGACTGTTAAAGGCTGTTGATGATGGTAATGATTGTTCTTTTTATTACTTTTTTATCGGCCTGTGTGACGTAACACTTCATCTGAGACTGGTGGAGGTATCCATAGGTAGGTTCTTCAATTCCTTGTAGCTGATAAATACTTGTTTTCAGACAACAGAGTTAAATACACTAAAAGTGATTATGACTATTTCGAAAAACGAAATGAGACGATTTTACGAACGACGAAGTATATTAAAATGAAGAACCATCATGCGATTTGGTAGAAATTAATTTTGTGCAAGAAAAAGAAAAAGTTATTTTTTGTATGTTAAACAACAGAAAATTAAAAAGAAAAAAGTTGAAGATGCCAAATTTCTGAAATTCAAGAACTACTTTAACATTTTTCGCCAACGGATATGGAGAGCGAGATTGACAATTAGCCAATTTTTTACTTGACTAATCTATACTCATATTATAAAGAGGAAAGATTTGATTGTTTGTTCGTTGTTTGTTTGAAATGAATAGGCTCCGAAACTACTGGACCGATTTGAATGAAAATCTTCTACTACTATTATAATAGTACATTATCTCTGACGGACATAGACTATAGATTGTTTTCAAAAAATTTAGGGATCCGTATGAAATCTTCGATAATGTAATCCAAGGTGTTAAAAAAATACCCTCATAAAATCCCTATTTTGCATACGCTGCGAAAATTATTGAAAATAGAGCAGTGACGTACATTTTCATAGAAAATACAAAGTTTCCCTGACTTTAATATTTTTCAAAAACCTGAAAAAATAAATATTAAAAACCCAGAATATGTTTCTTTCTTAGTAATTCACCTACGAATACTAATAATCTCCTTTCACGTTCTAAAAAAAAAACGAACATTCCTGATTTGTTTGTAGGACTCAGTTCGTTAACAAGTTAGTAGTTGCTTTCAAATAAAAACATTCAGCGTCTCTTCGGTTTCTATTTCAATACAATGTTTACTTTTCCTGAGACTGTGTTGAGTTTCATTTCCGAAGGTAATATCAAGACTATAAGGTTCGACTTTCCAGCGAGTCCTATTTGGAAAACTTTTGTGTGTTTATTTGTGTTGCATTCGGTATTTCTTTTGTTTATACACGAATCATTCTAAAATAAAATGTAAATTGGTTTAAAAGTATTGGCGTAGTGTTTTGAAAAATATAATCGTGTAAGTATTGTCGACATGTATTTTTCTTTAAGAGTAGCATCAAAGTAACTTTTAGAAGCAATAAATTAATTTGGATAGCTTGTTTGTTCATTAGATTTTGACAAGTTATTTTATATGGTATAACTAACTCTTAAACGCCTCTGTTTACATAACTTACTTCAAAAAAGTAGAAGGTTTTTAATTCAACAATATTTTCCTTAACATATCAGGAACTACCCAATACTCTCCAAGTCGTTGCCTATATTTCTATTTTATTTTTTATTTATGATTTCTGCAAAAAAAAATTGCACAAGGCTGACTATGAGAGATTGTTTTCGAGCGAAAAGGCCGTCAATTGTACTTCCTAATTTAAGTCACTGTTGTTATTAGTCTGGTGTACAGTAAAGTGATATTTATATAATTTTAAGTAATTTGTATGTCATGTCATCTGACTTGGCATTAAAACTACTTCATTTTCATATATAATATGTTAGTTTTTAATATGGTACGAGTTAACGTTTGTGGAATATAAACTTGGATAGGTGGGATTGACGTGAGGAACTACTATTATGCATGTATACTTAGAAATAAATATTCATTTAAAAATATATTCGCCCGGTTGTCAAATATTATTCATCATCATTGCTACCTATTACGTATGTAGAGTTAAATGTATAGTTGGCAAAATGTGTGTTTTATGTCTCCTCCTATATATTTTAACTACAGTTAACCATCATATTCAATAATCCACTACTTGACATAGACCTTTCCTTTAAAAAGAGGATTATTTAAAGCAAAGATCAACAGACCAAATTTCAAAATATTTACAAGAATTTTTATCTCAAAATTCTATTTTCCATTTTAAAAAATGAAAAACACTGGCTGGTCTCCCCTCGGCTATACGTCAACGAGCGCGTGTCGTTTTTCAATAGTATCGGGGCAGGGTCTATCGGTTCACTGGCAAGATTAATTCATCATGTAACAACTGCTGCATACACTCACGTTTTAAAATAGTCTGGAAATTTTAGCGTGCAATATTCCGGTCAAATGAATTTCAAGTTTAACCTTATCTACCGTTGAAATTTTCTGTACCAGCTATGAATATTGGTACATGTTGTTTTATTAATGACAAGCTTTTGCCCGCGGCTCTGCCCGCTTGTAGGTTATCGCTGTAAATAGAAGCAAATCATTCATCAAAATCCACTCAAAAGAGCAACAACCATACTCACAAACTTTCGCGTTTATAATGTTAGTAGGATAAATCATTATAATTGTTGTCTATTTTCTTTCCCCTTTTCTATTTATTTAAATGTTAACATAAGAATTTAACATCTTATGTTAAATTCTTATGATAACATTTACACTTATTTAGTAAAATTTAACCAAACTGTTAACAATAACAAAAGTTTTTAGTATTAATAATATAGGGTTATTAATAATATAGGTAAAGTAAATGGAAAAACATATTTGCTACTTCAATTTTAGGATTATCTATAAAATTATTATGTATATTAGAGCTACGTTGATTTTGAATTGCGCCAGGTCGAACGGAGCAGTACTATTCTCACACAGAAAACTAACCTAAAATGTCATTGGTGAGTGTGACACCGGAGGCCCAATGTAGTAGACGCATCTCTATAGGTCGTCATGGTGTTGGTCCCCATACTGTATTTGATGCACATACAATGAGGATGGTGGCTCCTACTCCTGAATTCTACTCATGCTTGGAATCAGCTAGAGTAGAGTAGGTAGGTACTTTGGTAGGCTTAAATATATAAAAAAGAACTTTATACCAATGCTAACAGTAATTACAGAACGAAGACCGTAATAACTTAACTTACACTTTCAATCTGATGTGTACACAACATACATTCATAAAACCCGCTTGAAAGTGAGGAATATAAAGAAGAACGCGCATACAAAAATATTTAACTTCTATTACAAAAAACAAGTATACATTTACATGTATATACATTCAAAATCCCTAAGCTATTGAAACATAATTGTATGTATATGTTACGTGAAACGTATTAAGTGTAATAACAATAATAAAACATAAACTTATTATGACAAACTCCTCTATTCAACGTCTCCTAGCAAAAATGTGTGGAGAAATTTCCTTTGTAGTGAAAAGAAAAAATACGTTTATTTCGCAGAACGGATGGCTTCGTTACCGTGATTTACAATATCTGTTTTGCTTGAAAAATATTTTTTCCAACATACTACATATGCTCGAAAGGTCTGGTTGGGAACGTTTCCGATTATATCGAGGTCATGTGATGGATGAATAATATTTGTACGTACAATAAATCCTATTTGACAGATGGCGTACACAAATATTATATTTCCTCTGCCATTTCAACCAAAATTATTTTATCGTATCACTGGCATACAAGTTACGAGACTCAATGTAAATCTAATGTACATGTCAATTTGTAATAACACTTATGATTAACTTTAAAAACAGTTCACAAAATTCAGTATACCTAAATATTAGTGGTAGATTACTTTGTTCAAATTTAAATGGAATCAATCATGAGTACAAGGATTTCGATTAAAAAAGATTGATGAAATTGATTAACATTGGACGAAGATATGGCATAATAAAATGTATACATAATATTGATATGTTTGTTCTCTATAAAGTTTGGTTTTAAATTAAAAATATTTCAGTAGGCTGTTAAAAGTTAAGCCAACCAGAGGTCCGCTGTAGATCATAATATGTTACATATAATAGTTATGTACCACCAAATTTTATCGGCCTCGTTGGCGCAATGGTGAAATTGCGGGTTTGATTCCCGGAGCGGACCAAATATTTGTAAATCTTTATATATATAATTCTTCTGTGAGTGCGTATGTCACTGAACTTCTCTCAAACGCCTGGGCCGATTTTGATGAATTTTTTTGTGTGTGTTCAAGGGGATCTGGGAATGGTTTAGATTCGCAATTGGACCCGGTAGGTGGCGCTGCGATCAAGTTCTGGAATTTTAAAGTTGGGCGGTACGAAGTTCGCTGGGTCAACTAGTATTTTTATATAACAGATTTACAGATATATATACATACATTTACAGTTTTTTTTCTTCATTTGTCAAATTTTCATTTGTCAATTGTATATGTTAAGAAAAAAGTAAGTATTTATTTAAATATAAATCTGTGGAATTGCTACCATATACCTTTTTGTTTGTGACTATCCGATACTCACAAACAAAACAAAAGGTACATGGTAGCAATCCCGCAGATTTATATTTAAATGTTACTGACCATGAAAGTTTAAAACAATGTATTTATTTATATCAGATGTCTAGTATTCATAGTATAAACTCTGCTTATAGTTTGTACTTATACTTCTGCTTATTAGTTTGGGCTTGGCTATGTAGACTCTACCGCAGCGATGAAGTTTCACCGCTTGCGCCTCGTTGTCAAATCAGCTCCCGTATATTCCAACATACTACTTTTTTTTTCCATTTTCGTTTAAATTGAACTTTGAAACATTATGCTAACTCTGGATAGAAGAACTTATTCGCGTAGAAATATAATAACCATCAGCATGAATGCAATATAAATCAGATTACAACTTAAGTACATTAAATTCACGTTGAAAAATATACTAAAAAACATCTTCAGTAAGGATCGTTTTTCTATAACCTTAGAAAAACAAAAATCCATATGCATGTGAAAGTCGTTACGTTGTGTCTAGGGCGTTTTATCCTTGACGTGATCCACGCTCGACTATAAATCATGGTCTATCCCGTGCTCACGTGGGCTTAAATTGAACTTTCGACCTTCACTGGAATTCAGCACCGTCAGATTTCTATAGAGACGTATGAAATGGTTTTAAAAATTCAATTGTGAAAAAATGATAAAAAATAATAACAGGGAAATATGATGAAGGACTGTGTCCAATATCAGACAATACAGTCATACTCTTTTAAAAGATAAAAAGCCAAAATAAGGGTATTAATTTGGCCAATATATATTTGTATGTTTCACCAAAGCGAAATAGCTACTGAGTTGATTTTAATGAATGCGTCACATTCCTAATAACAACTTGGATGACATAACCTATTTAAATTTAATAAAAAGGTTTTGGTTGGTCCGGGTTGTAGTTGGTCCAGATTTTTCAAGAAGTGACTGCATGATCGTAAGACGGTTTCGAATAATTTGCTTGTGTTTTCAATGCACAGATTTTTTACACTTAACGTTTTTATTTCTTTTAAATAATTGATCTGTTGAGAATTAATGTAGCACAATTGGTTAAAGGTATTATAATTAGCAAAAATATGAAAATATTTTTACGAGTGTTTGTGGAGCGGGAGTGCTCATACCAAACCCTTGCAGGGTTTGGTATGAGCATCAATTACAACAGTTGTTGGTAATCATTTTAAACTGTTTAACACTGTTGAAAAATATATTGCGTCATGAGAAAACTTAAACACTTTACGTCAAGACGTCACTATAAATTTGTTTATTTAATTTTATTTGAGAATTTATTTGAAGCACGTTGTTATTTTACAAACAAATCCTCATGTCTCATACGAATCCTATAAAAACTCCATTTAAAATACATAAGAGCAATCCCTCCAAAATTATTCTATGCAAATATGCTTTATCGTTATCGATCCCCGCATGATTGCCTCAATAAAACTGTAGGATGAAATTAAACGTAAACTTTTCGGACCGATATCCGGACTCGAAGTTAAAGTTAGCAAATTGATCCTTTCCATACACGTTCGTGAACGAAAACGTTTTGTTTGATCCCTATATTCCATAGTTACGCCTATTCTTGCATAAAGACGGTTTTTAGAGCACCGTATGTTTGTAAATCTCAGTGGTACAGATGTGCAAAATTTTGGAGTTAACATAATATATATTTTAAGATAAACACAAAACTGTATTTTTCTTTGCCTACTTACTTACTACTGACGTAGATCATTTTCGATCATAAAATGTATCTACAGCACTGCCATGAACAGATCTTAAAATAATAATAAAAAACCAGTTAATAAGTTTTGATTTTTCATTTATGCATATAAACATATAGTTTATATGAATTTCGATGTCGTCCTTGTATTTGTTAAGTCATGTATAGCAGAGGGTTCTATTTGATTCGATTGTCATTTTTCCTATGTTTATTTCTGATGCACTTTTTATTCATCACATACTTTCTAACTGTAATTGTAATAATATCAGGATATCAAGATCAAGAAATAATAACTTCTAGTCTATAGTTGGCTACAAGTGACAACTAAAACACCAAAAAGAACACAACTTACCAAAACAAAGGGAGGATCCAACCAGGCGAGGTGATCGTGCCTGGCCGACCACTGCCCACGGGTTGATGTTGGGCAGTTTTATGTCTATGCTAATCGGCGCAAGAACTTCTTATATCGCGATTCAGGATAAGTTTCTTAGTAGTTCAGTGTTTCTTCGGTAGAAGGCGCTGTTGTATGTTTCCAGCGTGCACTATACATAGAAGTAGTAGTAGTAGGTACGGTTTTAAGTAACATTTCATTGTATGGCCACCCACCGTTAAGCTTTTTCCTCTATTCTTAAAGACACCTTCTTTATTCTACAATTCTAAGCAGGACTAACTGTCATCGATCCTGACATGACTGAAGACGGCAAAGAAGCCAAGAGACCTTTTCAATTTCATCTCATCAGAATTGCAATGCGAATAGCATAATAATCATATTTCCCTCTTATATTGGTACTTAAAATTCATACCCTGCAAAAGTTGCCCGTGGTTAAACTGAAAGAGCAAATAATACTCAATCCAAAAATTTGCTTCGTAACTCTATCACAACAGATGATAAACGATGAGATCCTTGTTGATCCTATTCCGTACAACGGAACCCGTATCATTTGTTATAATAAATTGTAACACCGCACTCGACTGGCGAATCTAAAGTATTGTTATTAATGTTGTTTTGAGTAACTGTTGCGGTTGAATAAGATGCTAATGGACTTGTTAAAGCGACAGAAGAAAACGCAAAAAACATTTGGCGTGGATATAGTTTGATTCAGGAATAGGACATAGGCTACTGTTGACCGCAATAACCGATTTACACATAGACGGAACCGTGAGTGGAAGCTATTATTTATATAGTGTAAGCCACAAAGGCGGTAGTTGTCATTTTTTTGGCGCCATCGCTTCACTGCGCTTGGGTATAAAAAGGAGTGCTCTGTTGTATTGGGACGCATTTCTAACGAATGCGTCGCGGAGTGTGGATCATTGTCTTTGGACAATTAGTACTACTCTGTTAACAGATGTGGAAAGCTGTCTTTGACAAGTTAGTACTGTCTGAATTGCGGTGGGTGCGAGGAAAGCTGTCTAACAGCTAGTACAGCCCTATGTGACCGCCCTTGCTGTATAACTAACCGTAATTTGTTTAGATTCGTTACTTAATTAACGGTTGTTTGTGTCTAATTGCATTTCTAAGAGTATATTGTAATTAATGAAATAAATTGTTTAGAATTAAAGTAAATTGTTTAGAATTATAATTATTTTTATTATTTTTCACTTCTGGACTCTAACATCAGAAGTTGGATCGATCTACGTTCACAAATTATTAATTTTCAATATTTGGGAAACGATCAACTACCGACATTTAGTTAGATACTTTCATTTAATTTGCCTATACTTCATTATCTAGGTGTGTCTTACGATAGAGAGCATTGACAAATGCACAATAGATCGCGCTGTCATATAGAACCAAAGTGAATATACGCAGTGATTCGCCGCAGAGGTCCCGGGAACGATAAACGCGATCGTTCGTTAAAAAAAAAAGGCATTGCACACTATTAGTGCTCATTTGAACGCTATCGAAATTCAGTGTTCGTTGTGATTTTTAATAAGGGAATCCGACTTTTGTGATATTCTTATCCGATCTAAATCAAAGTCAAAAATCAAAACTAAATCAGTCAAAAATCAAAACAAAGTCAAAACATAGCAAATATAAAAATCGTAAAGGAAGTGACGACTTCTATATTTGGCTTTTAGTGTCAATTACAAACGGTTTTAAAACGATTATTTTAATAAAATAATGAGGGTACTTGTACTTCACGCTATGTTTCGGTTTGTTCGTGTTTATAATGCTTTCTTTTCAGATAGTAAACATTGTGCTAAGCGATAGAAACTGCATCCGTGCCAATGTACAAGGTGTACATTGTGGTCAACCAGTGCCGACACGGTTATGAGAGAAGGTTGGAAGCTTCAAATTTTATTTAAATTGGTTCGGTACAGATAGACAAATATAGAGACAAAGTTACTTACAAATTTATAATACATGTGTAAAAGGATGTTTGTTGATTTATCTGTGCTTGATGGAGTTTGCCCCCCTTTATCAGCACCTAATTTTGCATGAAATTGGTTTATGAACAGCCATAACCTATTTTTATCACGCCATAAAATGCATGATATTTAAGGGATACAGATTAATGCACAAAAAACACAAAAAGTGAGGTTATAAGCGAACTGATTTTTCTTAGTATCTTAACCTATTTTTATAAACTAACAGAGAAGTTTAATCGTCTCATAAGATTATATAAAAATTAAGTTCTATATTCTTTAATATATAAATTGGTTAAATAATTTACATTAAACTCTCGTCCCAATTAATAAACCAAATCAAAGTAGATTAAGGCTTCTTGGGTAAAACGCACCTGGCAAACATTTTGAAATTACCTTGTGTTACCTATTCTCGTTTAAATAAATAAAAATAATATTATTATAAACCTATATAACTTTTTTGTATTAATGCTATTAACACAAACTAAATGAGCACTAAACGATATATACAGGGAATAGTAAGATTACCTACACATAAATTGCCTTTAAAAATAATATCAGCGACTACAATCCGTTTAACCCTAAGAAAGAATCAAAATAAAATTCTGTATTCTTTAACCCAACAGTAGGGGATTTTTTAAAATATTTTATGTGTTAGAAGATTGGACTTGACAACAATGCGCGTTAAAGTATTAAAGTTGATAAGCAGTCATCTCGAGAACTGGATGGAACTGGCATAAAGGAAAAATAGAGTGATATTTACCGTTTCTCTTACAAGTTAATATTTTTCATTCCAAGTGATGACTGAAAAACCACTTTTATTTAAATGTTTTCTTAAATCCTTTTTATGTGTTTTTTGAATAGGTTTATTATTGTAATACGTTCTCGGGTCTTGTCTATCGATACTTTCATATGTGTTGAATGGACAAGTTAAGATCAATATATTAATATAAAAATACAAAATGTAAACACTTGTATTTTTTTTTTCTTGGATATTGAGAACGTCATAGAAATAAATTAACATAAATTAAATAATGTATTTTGTATACTGTAATAGGTTACATATTAATTATCATTGAATTTAACTGCGGGACTAATCGACTAATTTACAACAAGTCTGATCAGATTTCTTCATAGACGTAATCGAGTCATGTGCTTCTTCAACAAAAAGTGTCTCAAAAATCTCACAATACATATTCAGAACATAAACAGGAATTTCTTATTGTATAATTGTATAATGCTTATCTAACCTATAGCTTAGATAACAGTAATTAATCACTGTTTGATAACATATTTTTTTATTTTATTTATTTATATTGTTATTTTAAAATGTTATCAAACTATAATTATCAGGCCTGCCACTTAATTGAGTTGATAATCTCATCTTTTTTTATATAGAATGCAACCTAATTTGGGTTGCTAGTTACGGGTTGTCATTTCAATGATCTTTTTTTTTTACAAATCAACCAATCGACGTCTACGAAGGTCTTGAGCGCCAACCATCTCGGCCCTAAAGCCCTAAAATGCTGAGAGCCCTAAACGCACTCAAACACACACCAGCGACCATCAGTTCGTCTGGAGACATGACCGGTCCACTTCCACTTGAAAATAATATAATCGGACAATTAGCCGACTTCAAATAAACTGGGAAAAAATAAAGGCGAGGGCTGGGAATAAGACGATGAAAAATATAATTCTTCTATTAATAAAAGTTTCAAGAGTGTCATACTATAAGTATAGAAAAGCTATGACTTAAATGTAAATTAATATTAAGTTACCTTATTACGCAATAAATCTTCACCTTTCAAGTTACCGGTTTAATTTTATCGGAGGTCGAAATCAAAGTCGGCGCGAAGAGCCCTAGCAATATTGTTTATTACTTTAATGTCGGTTTCATTAAAATTTAAATTATAAAAAGTAATATATTATCACCTTTTACAAAGTATAACTTTATTTAAGAATGAAATGCAATGTAATTCAAAAGTTATGTTTGAAAATTTTTAAGTGGAAAGTTTGACTTGCAGTTTTATCAAAAGATTTCAAAAATGTTTTATTCAACAAAACTGTAAGAACATTAAAATTTGAAGAAGTAACAGTAAATCACATTTAATTTTTAATATTTTTATGTTGAAGTCTTTTTCAAGCCCTGGAGACAGAAACTTTTGAATGAATTAGTGAAATAGCAGACCTTTTAAGTTTGGTAGGTACATCTTGTTGTAACTCTTAAAATTTCCGTTCTGAAACATTGATAGGTATTTCAGTCTTATATAAGTTCTAGTTAAACCCCGCGGTGTTACACGGGATTATAGTTGTAAATTTAAGTATTATCGTAACGCTACTTACGTAGCTAGTTCGTATATAAGACGAAAACACCTACATATATTATTAAAGTGAAAATCAGTTCAGTTTTTCCAGTGATTCCATCATCTTCCTAGCCTTATTCCTACGTTTATTTGCGGTCGGCTACTAGTTCAACTGGTTTTACCTAATTTTTTTTCCACGTTCAGTTTTTCCAAGGAGCGACTGGCATCGGACCCCCGCAACCCTAAGGGAGAACTGAAATTCGAAGATTGACCTAGTTGTTAGTATATTTGAGGGCAGTGACTTCCCAATAACGATTGTCATAGATGTTCATGACAACCGGAACCGACGGCTTTACGTGCTCTCTGAGGCACGGGCGTGAATCACTGCCAAACTTACAAACTCCGGGCAGCTATTAGGAATTTCCTAAGAAAATCCCAAAAACACTTTTTGGCCTGACCCGGGATTTTAACCCGAGACCTCTTGATTAGCAGTCGCATACGCTAACCACTAGACCAACGAGTGATTTGTTTTTAAAAATTGATTTTAGGAAGTAAGTACCTCATACACTTTCAAAACTATTAATTTAAAACAACAAACAGCCACTTCACTTTCATTTATTTCTATAAATTGTGAAGATATTTGTGTGTAATCTATACATTATTTCTTAGACAACACAAATGCATTAATAAAGTATTTTGTTACATAACTGAATTACATTTGTCACGTTTCACAGTTTCTTGTAGAAGGATACCACGGTAATGTAATATGGTAACCTTGTCTTCCAAAATTAGTCCCGGGTGAAGTCAGGGCGAAGCGGTAAAAGTAGATATAATCAGGATGTCACGGGCCAAGTTAAATGGAAAAGTTTTTGTAGGCCCTGCTTTATGCATGCCCTTTGGGCTAGCTTGACCTTAATAAGCGTTGCCTTTAAAAGTTGTACCCTCATAAAAAGTTACAAACGTGAGGGAGGATTAATAGAAGTGAACTTAATATAAAATATCAAAACAAATTTTATCCGTGACTTCGGATATACCTTTTTGCCGTTTCAGAGTAATAGTATTATTTTTGTTTTCTTTTATTTATCGAAGTTGCAACCACGAAAAAAAATGTTTTGTGATTGTGTGTTAAAAGAATTCTGAAACTATCTCATTTACATTTTTTTTAAATAATATGTGCTGTAGATTTTACTCAAAACTTTTTTGTTTAACTCAACCCATTTCAAATCTCCATAATTAAACGTGAAAGGGTCCCATAAGTTTGGAAAGTCATGCATCCCAAACCTGCTGCTTTAAACTCGCTATTTCTTACAAAAAGTTGTGGTTTTTATACAACGGGAACGCTTTATTTTAAGCGAAGCTAAACGTTTCTAAAGTAGTAGATATATGAATAGTCTGGCTTGACAAAGACGACACTTCTCTTTTACAGAAGACCAACTTACAATGACTATACTTTTGCCGCCAGGGTAATGGGTACAATGCTGCAGTGTTTGAATTCGCAATCAATTCTTTAGAAATAAATTATATTATTTAGAACATAGCATCAAAAGAAAATATAATTTAAAATTTATTTGTAGTGCGTTTGTTAGTTTTTAATTAAAAGCTATAATATATGTACATAATAACATATTATATATTTATTATTCTCTATATAATTTAAGTTTAACTATTTTTAACTCAAAAAGACCGACTTTTAACGGTATTTTGATTAACTTTGAGTAACTCTTTGTACGTAAGTTTAAATTATTTTAATTTTGTTCTAGTGTCGTATATTTTAGTAACTAATAACCTTTTTGCGAAAACTTTGATACTTGTGTAAATGTGTTATTTAACCTATGCTATCAATGAACTTATCGATAAAAAGAGATACATATATTCCCAAATAGTATATTTTAAAAAAAATCGTTATAATAATTTGTTTTTATTCGTCTTCACTGTACACACATAAATAGATAAAAATAAGAGTAACAATGTAATATATTAACACTAAATTGGCGGTGTTATCGGTGGCCCCCCCAGTCATAATAACCTCGCCTGGAACACGAGGAACACGACACCCGTTCCTCCACAAACAACAAAAATGAACCTCAAGTTCTAGTCTGCACTCAATTTGGATAAGAAATTCAAACCATTATTTTTTTGAATTAGTTTTATCAACTCAATAGTACTAATTATAAAATATAGCGTACCGTATCTTTGTCTATCTAATAGAACCAAAATTTATCTGATCAGATAAATATTTCAATTTTGATATCACATTAAATATTTTGAAAAACAGAATAACCTGAATTTGAAGATAGAAATAATGTTTTAAACAAGTATTAAGTGAGGAAACAAATTTAGTTTTACTTCTCACATAGGGAGTTTCAATTATTACAATTCATGTACTTATTCGATCCTATTCATTTAGATTGACGTTCGTTCCTAATAAAACGGTTGCGTTGTTCTGCACCCAAAATAGGCACACATCGACATAATCCAATAAAACTCATTTGGTGACGCCCTGCTGTGAAGAGAATAAATAGTCGTGAAGTGATTCCACTGTGACTATGAACTTAAGCGTTTCATGGTACAACATTGTTAAGAACTACACAAAATATTATGAATAAAGATATGTTTTCACTACATATTATTTATTTATTTATATACTTTATGCACAAATACATGCATCGGCGGACTTAATGCCTTAGGCATTTTCTGCCAGTCGACCGATTGGGCGATGCAGAGAAAAGATGAGGTAGGTGCATATAGGGTGAATTGATTGATTATAGTACAAAAAGTCATAGGTAATATACATACATATAATATGATAAGTAATATACCTACATAAACATACATATATACGTCTATATTAATACACATACATACACGTACATATATTTATTAACGTAGAATCCAATAAGAATTTTTGTTAAACTAAGACCCCGTTGAATCCGCCAATTCGCCCCATAAAAGCTTCTTTACCTTCATCTTAAAAATGTCTCGATTCTTCGCCTTTCTGACCTCGAGAGGAAGCGCATTCCACAAGTGGACAGACTGGACAAAGAATGAGGATCCAACGAAACCAGTAGTGTGTGATGGGCAAAGCAGGAGGAGATTGTTAGCCGAGCGAAGGTTTCGGTTGTGATTACTGCATAAGAGTTGGAAATGTGTTTTTAAATAACTGGGGGGGGGATGGGGAATTGAGGATAGTGTACAGGAATGTGAGTGCGCGCATTTTTCTGCGTTGACGAATCGGTAACCAACCTAACTGGGAACGAAAACTGGAAATGTGGTCATACTTACGAAGATTAAAGATGAATCGAATGCAGTTATTGAGAAGACGATCTAACTTGTTGAGGAGATCTGCATTCAGGTCATAATAGCACACGTCACCATAGTCGATCAAAGGGAAGATAAGAGATTGCACAAGCATTTTCTTGGTTTTCACGGGCAGAAAATTTTTCAGGCGATATAGTGCTCTGAGAATGCCGGTGACCCTCTGACATACATATGCAACTTGATCACGCCAGTTCAAAGTGCTGTCGAGTTGCAAGCCCAAGTCTCTCACTGTTTGACAGACCGGTATAGTGGTACCATTCAGCATTATTTTGGGGAGCATTTCTAAATTAGTCCTGTCCATTGAACGCCTACTACCGATTAGTATGGCCTGGCACTTTGTCGGATTGATCGCTAATCCGAACCGCGCAGACCAGTTCTCGATCGTCCGGAGATCAATATTGATATTATCAATTGCCGTTGTTATGTTATCAACACTGGCCTGAGAGTACAGTTGTAGGTCGTCAGCATACAGGTGATACGCACTGCGAAGTTTGGGACATAGGAGATTAATAAAAATTGAGAAAAGCAAAGGAGAAAGTATACCGCCTTGAGGGACACCAGAGTCGACATCACACCATCTCGAGGAGAGATCGTCAACGCAAACGGACTGTTGACTATTATAAAATAAAGTAATCCACCGCACCCGCCACTATACCGATTAAAATGAAATTTTATACCCAGATAGTCTAAAGCCTGAGAAAGGAGATAGATTTTTACCGCGATAACCGACACGGACACGGGCGAAAGCGTGTAGGCAATAAGAAGAGGCTTTTCGAGAACCTTGTAATTTTAAAAATTACTAGTTTTTGTTTTTTATTATAAAAGTATTTTATTTCATATCGTTTAATTAACCGACTTCAAAAAAAAGGAGGAGGTTCTTAATAAGTCGCAACTTTTTTTATGTATGTTCAGCGATAATTTCGTTGTTTATGAACTGACTCTTTCTGCATTCGATTCGGCATAGCTTACAGGTAGTCCCATCGTCTACATATCGGGATCTGATGATGGGATCCCAAGGACATCGAGGGAACTCCTCAAATATTGTAAGCACAATTGTCGCGATTTGGGTACTCGGTATAGTTTTTCTTTGAAGTCGGTTCCTTTTTGTCAAGATATTTTTTTTAAATAAAGTGAATAACATATAAGATAGAACATTCGTTACATGTATCGGTACACACAAACATAGTTACAATATTTATCTAAATCGCTTAAAATATAGTTTAACATGCGCATTTTAGTCTTGAAAAAGAGGCCCGTGTCCTGCAATGGATTGTTAAAGACAGATAGAAAGATATAGAGACATATGCGGCCATGCTGCCTGTTTATCAATCCATTATCCATGATGAGTCTGACTAACACAATCGCGACGGGTCTATTTCTTGCCCCAAAATAAGTTGTATTCACTCCATACTTACTTACACCTTGCAGAATTAGGACCTGAGTAGGTACCTTTAAAGCTTTTATTGGAAGACATTATAATGTTTCACTAGATATTTAATCTTTAATACAGTCTACTCTGTAATAAAGAATAATTTGTTTTCAAATAAGATTTCACAAAACTTTTTTTTTCAACGTTTTTACCATTTATTGTAGTTATATATATAGTATATAATTTACATATACATTTAAATATATTTAAATATATGCTTCTACATAAAATATTTATTATATGTGAAAGATGTGATCTTTGTGATCTGTATGAATGATCAGAAATGAATAGGATCACAGTATCAGTATTTTGTGAACTGAATACCTACATTCAATGACAAGTCTTTTGAAATATTCTTACCTTATATAATTTACTCTAGAATCTTTTCTTAAATTATTTTTTCCTTTTAGGATATAATTGCTTCAAATAAATCTTACAATGTTGCGAAGGCGCACTTGTCACAAAAATGAAAAGAGTTTCAAGAAAGAAAAACAATTATAGTTCAATAATGTTTATTTGCTTCTCGTTACTTTGTACCTAATCTAACTAACCTTAAGTATCTCATTAACGAAAGATATTCTTTGTTCTAAAACGTTTCAATTGTCATCTATACATGGAATTCGTTTTGTAAATTGGGTATCATCTGGGTTAAGAATAATTTCGATTTTGGTCGTATAAAATATTATGTAATTTTTATTTTTCCGTGATCGCTTTGTAGCATTTTACCAAAACGATTTCATGAAAGCTGTTTATAATATTATACCTTCTTTAAGGATTCTTTAATTTATCGAGCGGAATTTATCTTATTTATATCAATGGTTTCAAGTTTTGTATATAATTGTAAGAATACTTTAAAAGACTGCCTTGTTGGTCCAGTGGTTAGTGTACGCGGCTGCTGATCAAGAGGTCTCGGGTTAGATTCCGGGGTCGGTGTGTGATATTTGTGTGATCCACAAATATTTGTTTCGTAGTCTGGGTGTTTTCTATGTATATATTTACAAAAAAGTTTTTTCATATTTTTATATCAGTTGTTTAGTACCCATAATACAAGGTCTGCTTAGTTTGGGACTAAATGATGTTGTGTGTAAAATGTCCGAAATATATACTTTTTTTTAAACATCCCTTACACTAAAAACATACATGTCAGTCAGTCACAATGAATACAATTTGCTTATCACACAGTGTTTTTCACATAGGGTTGTCACAACACTCGACACAGTAGAGGTGTCCGCTTAAACCACTTCACTAGACCCTATAAAAGTCAATGCATTCAAATATACTAGTATATTCAGCTAACATAATCAGCAGTTACTCTACGATAGAACATTTTAATTTCACCCACGTATCGTTCTAAGTCTGACCCAAATGGTTTGGTGACAGTGAAAAATATTGTAGTGTAACCTTTGGAACATATAACGAATCATTCAGAGCTTACCCATTTCTTTTTGTGTGACGTAATAGGATCAATCAACGCCTACACATTAGACGTTGTTCGATTACTCGATTTAGGAACTGTTTCGATTTGGATTATTTTTAGGCTTCTTATCCTATATCTAAAAACAGTTATTATATGTAATACTGAATAGTTATTTATATTATAGATTAAAATGTCCCTTGGTCTATTATTAAAGGATATGGCCGCAAATCCCCTACGTCACCTGATATTCTTGGATTCAATTATTCAGCTTTTGAGATATCTAGGGAGGCCAACTAATAGATGGTTTATGTGATGGATGACATGGATACCTGCAGTTCAAAAGTCAATAGGGGGTCTCGGTTGTTTTCATAGGATAATAGTCGTGAAGCTTATTTGGAGTTATTCGAGCGGCTTAAAAACATCCAACGGCATTACGTAGCCACAACGCTGTTTTGTCAGACCCGAACGCTCTAGGCCTTCCGGAGGACGGATGGTCATAACCCCCTTCTTAGAGGAGATCCGAGCTCATTATGGATTGGTGATATTATGTCCACTTGCCTAGTACCTATAGTACAATATCTGCCTGCTTAGTTTAAGACTAGATGACGTTGTGTATCAGATCGCCGAAATATTATTATTATCATTATAATATATTAATAGAGCATTCAGTAGAGTTTTATTACACGACTTAGACCTCCCAATACATTTTAATGATGACAAACTGAAATTATTTCTTTCGTATGATCAATATGCTAAAAGAAGTTTACTATAAATTGACATAATTATAGATAAATAAGATCACGATAACTCCAATTTTATATTGTACACTCATTTGCAAAAAAAACGGGCGGTTTCGATTTTCGTCCTGTCTGAAAAAAATAAAATACCAAAAAGGTTTTAATCATTTGAACATGTTACTGGCCAGTTATAAAAGTGTCATAAAGTTTATAAGAGCACCTTCCAAATTCAAATTTTTGAATGAGCCTGGTTTTCAAAGAAAACAACTTTTATACTACACCTGATCGGAACAGTACTTAGTCAATATTCCCTGAAAATGAAAAGAGAAAGTTAGTCTTTTCCTTGACCTAAATAAGCGGGAGGAAAAAATGTATGAAAACCCATTTCTAACGTGTTTTAGCGGGAGAGAAAGTTGTATGAATTTTCATTTCTCATGTGTTTTCTTATCTATGGCGCGCGCCTGCCCAAGGAGTTTTCATATAATTTAAATATGGAATCTCCGTGCCACTGACATCCTTTTGTGAAGAATAAAAAAAAACAAAAGAAGCGCGAAATATTTATATATATTAGTCAAATTCTAAGCTAAATGTCTTACGATTTTATTTTATAAATACTATAAATGTTCCTCACAGGTGTAGTATAAAGCACTGTGTAGCACTCGGGTGAAAGTCCCATTCCTACCTCGGGAGTATTGTGGCCCTAGGCTGCGCCTTCGGGCCACAAACTGCTCCCTCGCTAGTAATCGGTTCCTTTCCTCCCTCGGAGAACAATGTACTAATAACTACATTTTGTGGCGTGAATTCCCTATAGTTAATATCGACTCTAATTAACTTTTTGTCAATTTTTAATAAATTATCTGATGTCCTTGACATTTAAAAGTATTGTTATTGCTGTTTAGCACTCTCAAAAATGGTAGATAAAGTGATAAAAGCGAGCAAAATTATTGCGCTGCTTGAAGAAGGTTGCAGCCAATGCTTCGTGGCTCAGAGGCTAAACGTGAGTCGGTCGACAGTTCAAAGGACCTGGCAGCGCTATCAAGAGACCGGTTCCGTCAAGAGAAGGCCTGGTTCTGGCAGAAAGACATGTACCGAACCACGGGATGATTTTCTAGTTAGTCAAGCGTTGAAAAATCGCAAATCTTCTTATGTGGACCTCAAGAACAGACTGGAAGAAGTAAGAAATGTGCAAATTAGTCTATGGACGGTCAGGAGGAGGCTTCTCGCTGCTAATATACACAGTCATTGCCCGGCACGCTTCCCTAAATTACTCCGTGGACATCGAGTTGCCAGGCTTAGCTTCGCTTGAAATTGTGTGTCATGGACTCATGAAGACTGGGAAAGGGTATTGTTCTCCGATGAAGCCAGGATATCTCTGCATGGTGAAGACCGACGTCGGCGAGTGCTATGTAGACGAGGAGAACGCTTTGCAGAGGCATGTTTTGATTATACACACCTTATGGAGGAGGCTCCGTTATGTTTTGGGCAGGAATAAATTCTATGGATCGTACGGAGTTAGTCTTCATCGAAAACGGTACACTGACTGGACACCGATACATAACGGAAGTTCTAATTCCTTAGGCACAACCTGCTTTAACCGCTTTTGGCGAAAACTCAATTTTTATGGACGACAACGCTCGCCCCCACCGGTCTGGCGATGTGGAAGCGTATATGCTAGAAGTCGGAATTCGTCGTTTGCACTGGCCAGCTAGAAGTCCGGACCTCAATCCCATAGAGCATATCTGGGACGTTCTGAGGCGACGAGTGAGATCAGTGCAGCCGGCTCCGCAGACCATCAGAGAGCTAAAGAATGTGATTACCGCGGAGTGGGAACGTATTCCCCAAGAAACCATAAAAGATATACTCGCTAGCATGCCCAGACGAATGCAAGCCGTGATTTCAGTAAGAGGAGGTCACACTCAATACTAAGCTTTTATCTGCTTTTAATGTATTCAATAAAAACAAAGAAATTAACGCGTTCCATTTTTATTTAGCCAGCAGGCACAATAATAGTGTTTTGAGCTTAAACATTATTTCTCAATAATTTAATCAAAATGTTATGATGAAACTGATGAAAACTATTCCATCCTAATTAATTCAAAAAATTCTGAGGATAACAATACCTAAAATTGTCAAACAAACAAATAGTAACTATAAAATAATTCTTTGCTTAAGTGCCCGTTTTTAGGGTTCCGTTGCCAAATGGCAAAAAACGGAACCCTTATAGATTCGTCATGTCTGTCTGTCTGTCTGTCTGTCTATCCGTCCGTATGTCACAGCCACTTTTCTCCGAAACTATAAGAGCTACACTGTTGAAACTTAGTCAGTAGATGTATTCTGTGAACCGCTTTAATATTTTTACACAAAAATAGAACAAAAGCAATAAATTTTGGGGGTGCCTATACATAGAAGTGAAACTCAAAAAAAAAATTTTCATCAAAACCATACGTGTGAGGTATCTATGGATAGGTCTTCAAAAATGATATTGAGGTTTCTAATTTCATTTTTTTCTAAACTGAATAGTTTGCGCGAGAGACACTTTCAAAGTGGTAAAATGTTGGTCCCCCCCCCCTGTAACTTCTAAAATAAGAGAGTGATAAAAATAAAAAAAATATATGATGTACATTACTATGCAAACTTCCAACGAAAATTAGTTTGAACGAGATCTAGTAAGTAGGTTTTATAATACGTCATAAATCATAAACCGCAATTTACATTTCTTTCAATCAAAACACTATTATTAAAACATTGATGAAAGTTACAACGAACTACAAAAACTATTAAATGATGCTACGGAACCCTTCATGGGCGAGTCCGACTCGCACTTGGCCACTTTTTTTTGCAAAAGAGTTTATTTATAGTACAATGACTGTCGAAACGCGAGTGATATAATCTGGTAATGTAACAATGTTGATTAAACAGACAGTATAAGTAGACTCCGCCAACCACACCGCGCCAATTTGTGTTTTACCAACGCGCTATACAAATGCATCAAATCATCCTTTACGTCTATCGTTTTAAGCCCATTTAACTCGCAATGGGCGCGAACAATTGTCGACTATACAATTTTGTTACCGCATGTAATTGCTTTTCGTAATATAAATATCTATGTGGTGACGAATTTGTGCTGAATAATGTATGTTACTATCCCTTTTTTTTTTTTTTTTTTTTTTTTTTACGTGTGGAAATCCCCGCGGACCGTTGTGTCGGACTCGAACCGACTAAAACCACACGGTGTGACCCTCTCTGCGCCTTTGTATTGGAAGGAGTCCAGGGAGGGGATTTCCTTCTGGACTCCAACCAGCGCCTGCCCGCACTGTTGCGGGCACCACCTCAAGTGTGTATTCTCTAATTGGGCAACGTCCGGTCACACGCGGACGCCGCCCCCTCGCGGTTGGCCTCTACTGCGGACGGACGGGAAACCCGTCCCGCCCATCCGCGGCCACTCTCAGGGCGGCATGAGACGCAGATATGCGCGCCTCCGCCGCCCAGGGCGCCGGCGGCGGATCGGGTCCGAGTGGATATCGTCCTCCCGGGCCTTCTCCGCCACCTCCTTCTGCAAGATTACGTCCTCGCAGAAGGTTGCGACCGCGGTAAAACAACTGTCACTGCCGGCCATCGATCTTATGACGGCCGGCAGCGAGAGATCCCCTCCGATGACTGCAGTGAGGACCCGGCGCTGCGCCGCCCAAGCGGGGCAGACCGCCAGCGTGTGCTGGGGTATGTTACTATCCCAATTCAACCCGTTGTGCATTCTGCAAGGCATCATTGCTGCAAAGAGAAAAAAATTGAAGCTTAACTACGTGTATTACTAAGTTGTAATTCAATAAGACGAATTTGGGTCAATAGTTTTTTTTTTTGCTTACACAAGTACAATTTATTTTAAAGTAACAATTTTATTCATTTTTATTTATTTTCTTACGTTATGAGTCCTGAACAGGGAGATGAGCCTTTAACCCTTGCCCCCAACGTGCTGCAGCAGGTTAAAACTAACTTCCTAAAAATAGTTTTATGTCCAACAGTGGATTATAAGAAGCTGTTGACGAAACTAAAAATATGTAGGAAGAGAGTTGAATTATGGATAATGTTGAAGTGGAGTAGTGTCCAAGCTGCGTCTCGCGAGGAAGTGCCTTTATATGGCTAATATAAGAAGTGGAAGAGTAAGACCTCAGACTACCAGGCTGACAAATGTCCAGAGGGACATGAAGGAACAGGATCTAAGAGAAGAGTACGTACAGCGATGGATCATTGGGAAAGCAAGAGTTAATAATTACATCAAAGTTCTGAAAATAAACATGTGTAATATATGTATCTAACATTTGTAATATATGTAACATTTGTAATATATGTAATATTTGTAATATAATGTAATATGTGTAATAAAAATATTTGTAATCTGAGTAAAAATGTAATCTGATAAAATGGTATCGTAATCGTAACTCATCCTTGGTCGAATTTTATTACAAAATATTCAATCCTTCAATTGGAGTATAGCTTCAAATTAACCGTCGATTTTTTTATGAATAATTAAGTTTAAGTAGGATATTTTACTTGATAACCCATCAAGCCATTCCAAAAATATTTACACTAGAAACGGACACAAAGAACACCCAAACTCAGAACAACAATTTGTGGATCACACTAAGTTTTGTTCCAAGTGGGATTGACCATTGATTGTAGAATGAATCCCGTTTTATACTGCCCACTTTTATACTACTATTATTATACCCACTAGGACAACCGTGCAACGGAAATTGTTGTCAAAATGCTGGACAGAACTCGATGGAAGGAGTAATATAATTTTTGAGTATTTAGATACCTTAACTCTATTATTAGAAAGACGAAAAAGCAATATAAACCATGAAAAAGAAATTGGTTTTCGTAGAAACCTCAAAAGAGGAATGATCAAATCACTTTCAAAAGAGATTTAATATGTCCTCAAAGTAAAGAATATCTCCGCATGTGACAAAGAAGTATCGTTGAGTAAACAAGTGAACGATCACAATTCATGTCACGACTTGACTGTACTACCGGGAAAACAATTTTGTATCCGTCTGTACTGACAGCGAGATAAGTGAGCGACTCTCACACCGTATTGTATCTGGATATAAATACATTAATTTAAAAAAATAATTATAATGACATTCTTGGCATCTTGACAATTTATTCAAGAGAATGGAATATTCGTTATGCCTGGTGTTTTGTGTAAAAAAAAACTACTAAGACGTACATAATTAAAGTAATGTCTTATCACGTCGTATTTCGTTGGTGAGTGTAAGACCAGAGGTCCAATCATTCTGCATTATTCTCCCGGCCTCCGTGGAGAAACATCTGACCAGGCCGCCATGGTATGGGTCACCATACTGCATTGCCTACCCTTAAAATAAGAATGGTGATCCCTACTTCTGGATTCTACTCATGCTTTTCATCAGGCGGAGTGGAGTCACTTTGGTAGGCTTAAATAAAAAGCTTGACTAACATATTTTACAGATCACAAAAAAGTTGTTACCGTTTTGTAACATCCCCAAATGCACATATATTAGAAACGAATGTGCTCAAAAGAAAATTGATTTAAGAGAATAAAAAGTACATAAGTATGTATAAAAAAAATATTATTCCCCTTTTTAGTATTTTTTATATACCATTTAGGAGGAAAAAAAACGACAATGAATAGAAGAATTTAAATTTAGTTACTAGTGTATTTTGATAGAGTGTTTGTCGTGAGCTCAACAGCGTTACGGTTTTAATGGCATCTATTATTGTAGGAAGCTCCTTGCCAGTAAGTGCGTCAAAAAGAAAGTCTGTGAGTTCCGGCACTTCATTGTGTCATTCCCATACATTTTTTTTTTATTATATTCAACTTTATAAACTTTTTATCATAACTAAAACAAAAGTATTCGAGACATTTTAATAGCATAGTTATGTTCGTACCTTGTCTTCCCATTACTCCTTTATGGTGTCGAAGCATGGACGATAAAAGCGGCCGACCGTGGGCGCATTGATGCTCTCCATGGATGCAAAAGGTTAATGGTCACCGGCAGGATCGAGAGGAAAAGACCCAGAGGCCGCACCCCATTGCCCTGGACAGACCAAATTGGCTCTTTTCTCGGAAGCACGATCCATGCTGCCCTACATACTGCTCAAAACAGACACAAATGGCGAACCGCCATTCGCCAAACTCCAAGTAGGGGTCACGACCCTCAGAATTGAGGAAAACGACGCAAGGAGGAGGAGGACGTTCGTAGTTAAATTGGCTATCTGAGACACAACATCATTTAGTCCCAAACTAAGGAGAGCCTTTAAATCATGAGTACTAGACAACTAATATAAAAACATAAATATACATATAGTTAATCCGATTTTCCTTTGATGAATAAAGTTCCATTTTAATATTTATTTTATACTATACTTAGGGTTTTTTACATTGGGTGTTTTAAATATACTAACGGAAATTGTGATGATCTTCATTGACATTCCATAAATAGCAATTTCTTAAAATATTATTAAATTTAATACATATATTTTAAAAAGCTACCCACTAAACTCAGTAGCTATTGAACTATGTCAACAGCTGTTTTGTTTTGTAAAGAAAAAGGTAAACAATTTATACTTAATTCAAGGTTCGTTAAACTTTTGAGTTAAGGTGATTCGTTTCTAAATTACCTTAATAGAAATTTAAATACAGCTACCATGTCACAAAACTGTTCAAAATGGTACTGAACTTCGAAACTGTGTATTGATATTCATCCACTCTATTGCAATTGAACACGTCACTATAACCTAGTTACATATCCTGTGATGCCCCTGCTGTACCATGATGATCGTAAAATATACATTTTACGATCATCATAAAATCAAATTGCATTATCAGAACCATTGCCGCATTGCAACTACCTAATATTAGGATTGTTTTTTTTTTCATATTTACTGTTAGTAACTGTTTATTGTAAGTAATATAATGGTCATTTTTGTAAATATTATTTTTTGTTTCTTGTAACCATTAAAGAATCTTATAGGTTATTTTTAAATAAGAATAATATTATTTTATAAATTAAGGCAATAATAACGTATTTATTTATGAATGACTAGCTTTCGCCCGCGTGTATGTCGGTTATCGCGGTAAAAAGTAGCCTCCTTTCCTTTTTTTCAGTTTTCATTTTCAGTTGTCAGTTTTCAGTCATTCAGTTCTATCTTCATACCAAATTTCATCAAAATCGGTTCAGTGGTTTAGGCGTGAAAGCGTAACAGATATACAGACAAAGTTACTTTCGCATTTATAATGTTAGTAGGGATTTTACAAAGTATTTTTACATAGTATTCAGTTTTAGTTCAAAATAAGAGTACTAGGGTGCTTCTTTTGTCAAGAGTATGTGATTGTTAATAAAGAGATCTCGAATTGGATTTCCATGTCGATGCATCCCGGAGTATGGAAATTGGTAGTGTTTCATACCCATGCCTCGGAGAGCACGTTTAACTGTTCTTCCCGGTTGTCATAAATATCTACGGCAACCATTATTGAAAGTCAATGCCCTTAAATATACTGACAGCTAGTTCAACTTTCGAACTCAGTTCACTTGTAGTGGTCCGTAGCCCTAAGGGTGGAATGAAATATGACCTATTTAAAATGAAAATCATTTCATTATTATAATATGCTTCAAAAACAAATTCAACTATTGAATAATAAATAAAAATCAATTTTGATGAAATATTTTAATAATAAACATCGGTAAATTCATCATTTCATTATTACTTTTCCGATTATAATTATTGCCAATTTTATTTACAAATAGCCTTATTTATTTTATTCTAACAATATAATTTATTAAATTTAACTTGTATTTATCAAACCGCATGAACTAATTCCGTGCATCAGTGTCATCATACCGCTGTCAGTGTCATATTTAATAAAGTACTTGTTTTAACCCTACAAATAATTTCTGCTCACCAAACCTTATTTTGTTTTTAGTGCTTGCAACATTAAATGTATATTATGTTAATTCAAAATAATTATGATTCTAATCAAAATTGTACAACTTCTATCAAGAAACGAAAATCATTGACTTAAAAAAATATCAGTTTCATTTAATAGGCCGTAATTCATTTGAAGTTTAAATACGTATAAAAGTTCTTTTATACATACATATCGTACAAATTGTGAATATCGATTTCCTTTAGTTTTATTCCTAAGATAAATTACTTACAAAAATACTGATTAACATATTTATATCTTCAAACACCTCTGTAATTGAATGGCTCACAGTAACTTCCAAGTTTAGAGTAGAAAATTCTTAAACTTGGCCAAATCTCGTCAAAACTTGGTGTGAGCGAATCAAAGTTCTGCCGATTCGTTTAACTTGAGACCGGAGGGAACCGGTAGAAACCAGTTTGTTTGGCAGATTTCTTTGTTAAACAATATTTTAAAGCAGTAATCAGGTTTGCTATGACCGAAGAAATTTGGTTTCGGGAAAAATAAATTGTTTTCACAAAAAGCCTGTTCAAAAATTCATTCGAGGTAAAACTTTTTTGTGGGATTAGTCTTTCAGTTTGGTTTCAAACATTCTTTAGACAAGTTTTGTGCTATTTTTGCTACAGTTTGAAAAGTAAGACAGGCTCAGAAGCTTTAAGAAAGTCAAATAATTTTTATTTCATCGTTAAAGGCCTTTCTCGGATTGAAATTTATCCCTCGGTAGCCTATAATGTACCTACTTGTTTTAAAGGAGGTTATTTAACAGAGAAATAAAATGACATAGATAGGAAAAATAATAAAACTCTTTGATCCTAATTTAGCCCTAATACTGTTTATTAGGGCTAAATTGCACATGAACAACACCTGGTATAAAGTAGTGAACTTGAAATTATATAAGTACACTTCAATTGTAATAATTTGTATAAGTATGTGTTCTACGACAGTACAACAGTAGCTTAATTGAGATTATTACAAAAAGAAAGTATTATTTCTTTTTGTAAATATATTACGTGTTTGATTTTCTAACAAAGTGAAGGCCTTATTTAACCGATCGCGTATGAGTTATACGAATAAGGCATTTCATTCACAAAGATGTACGCTTATAGAATAAGAAAGAATTTATTGTAAATGGGGATGCCAGCGTAGAGAACGTTGGACTGAAATGTTGTAAATTAAACGGTTGCGTTCGGTAATCGAATTTAAATTGAAATATAGAATTGTTGAAATCTTTAAACTTACAAATTATTACACCAGACAAAGAACATTGTCACATCACCTTTGAAATTAATTTAATGCTACCTAGATAGCTATTGAAATCGTACCTGTAAACGATATCTCTAGAACGGTATCGATAAGAGTTGACTTTAGAATTAAATTGACTTATAAAGTAGTCAAAACGCATTTTATAAGAAGTGACTTCTAAGTAAAAACTTAGTACTTCAGAATTTATTTTCTAACACATCTCATGTTAAACAATATGATTTTAACTTTGTGTATATGAACGCTTACAATCTAAACTCAAACAAGCTTAGTTCTAAGTAAAATTTATAATTTCTCAATAATAATTGCACTTACAAAATTTCGTCTAAAATCCTACAAATATTATTAACTTGTTATTTTAATTAAAGTTAATTAAAGTTAATTAAGTTTGTGAGTATGTATGTATTTATGTTTGTTGCTCTTTCACTCAAAAACAACTGAATGGATTTTGACGAAACTTCATAATAATATAGCTTAAATATATATCAGAATAACACAAAGGCTTTTATTTACGCGAGCAAAAGCTAGTTTTACTTAAAGTTGCTTCGGTTTCGGTTTAAAGATCTTTATTTCTCATTAAGACAATCGTCACTTACATGAGAACAATATATAACAAAATAACATTATCTAACTCGATGCGGGTATATCAATAATAAAATTAAAATTACTTAAGGTGCGAGCTCTCTGCATTCCTGTGATATGCGGTGGTCCAAGTTAAAAGATTTTGCTCAAAGTGTTTCATTATTATATATGCTTTCCTTTTTTTTTTTTTTTTTTTTTTTAACGTGTGGAAATCCCCGCGGACCGTCACCCCGTCGGGGGTTACGGCGGGGTGGTGTGTCGGACTCGAACCGACTAAAACCACACGGTGTGACCCTCTCTGCGCCTTTGTATTGGAAGGAGTCCAGGGAGGGGATTTCCTTCTGGACTCCAACCGGCGCCTGCCCGCACTGTTGCGGGCACCATCTCAAAAATTTACTCTCTAATTAGGCAACGTCCGGTCACACGCGGACGTCGCCCCCTCGCGGTTGGCCACTACTGCGGACGGACGGGAAACCCGTCCCGCCCATCCGCGGCCCCTCTCAGGGCGGCATGAGACGCAGGTATGCGCGCCTCCGCCGCCCGGGGCGCCGGCGGCGGATCGGGTCCGATTGGATGGAATCCTCCCGGGCCTTCTCCGCCACCTCCTTCTGCAAGATTACATCCTCGCAGAAGGTTGCGACCGCGGTAAAACAACTGTCGCTGCCGGTCATCGATCTTATGACGGCCGGCAGCGAGAGATCCCCTCCGATGACTGCAGTGAGGGCACGGCGCTGCGCCGCCCAAGCGGGGCAGACCGCCAGCGTGTGCTGGGCCGTGTCCTCACTGCAGTCGCAGTGGTGGCAGGCGGGACTCGGTTCCCTCCTAGCGACCGAGTGCAGGTACTTTCCGAAGCAACCGTGCCCGGAAAGTACCTGCGTCAGCCGGAAGGAAAGGGTCCCGTGCTGCCGCCCTGCCCACTCCTCGATGACCGGCTGAAGAGCCTCCACGGCGGCGAAGCCAGCGCGTGGGGTCTCCAGCCGGAGCGACCATCTCAGCATGGTGGCTCGGCGAGCGGCTTCGCGCCACTCGCGCACGTCCTCGGGCGGAGGGCGAAATCCGCTCTCCGCCCGGAAGTCAGCCACTCGCCGATAAACTTCGGCGAGCACTTCCGCCTCCAAATCCCACGGGGGTGTTCCGGCCAAGGCACACGCCGCCTCTGTGGACACCGTGCGGTATCCACGTATGGCTCTGACCGCCAGTATCCGCTGGGGGCGCCAGAGGCGCGCCCTGTTCTGGGCGGACAGAGCCGCCGCCCACACCGGTGCACCGTAAAGTGCCATTGACCGGACAACCCCCGTGTACAGCTGCCTAGTGGGGACACTGGCCCCGCCCAAATTGGGCAGAAGTCGCCCTAGGGCGGAGGCAGTGCCCACCAATTTAGGTCCAAGCTGTCGGAAGTGCTCGTCGAAGAGCCACCTACCGTCGAGGACCAGACCCAGGTACCTCATCTGGGCCCGGACCGGTACGAGGACCGAGTTGACCTCGATCGAGGCGCCGGCGGGCGGGCCGCGACGGGGCCCATGAAATAGCAGGGCCTCCGTCTTCTCCAGAGCCACCCGCAGACCCAACGCCTCGATGCGCCCGACCACCCGGGAGACTCCCGTGGTGGCCAGGCGCGCCGCCTCCTCAAAGTTTGCCCCCCGGGCCGTGACCAGGGTGTCGTCTGCGTAACAGATTACACCCAGCCCGGGGGGGAGACGCCCTCGTAGGGCCCAGTCGTATCCCATGTTCCACAGGAGTGGTCCTAGGACAGACCCCTGTGGAACACCGCACGACATGGCCCTGCGTCTCAAGGCGCCATCTCGGTCCTCGTACTCGACGGTACGCTCCTCTAAATAGTCTGCCACCAGCCGCCGCAGGTACCCTGGCACTCCGTGGTATTGGAGTGCGGCCCTGATGCAGCCGAATGGCAGACTATTGAAGGCGTTGGCGATGTCCAATGACACCGCCAACACCACTCCGCCGCCTCTCACCGCCTCTTCGGTCACGGCCCTCAGGCGCAGGATCGCGTCGACCGTCGAACGCCCTTCTCGGAAGCCGAATTGGGCGTCCGACAGGTCGGGCCCCACCTCGCTGAGGTGCCGGACGATGCGGACAGAGAGAACCCTCTCAAACAACTTGCCCGCCTCGTCCAGCAACACGATGGGCCTGTAGGCCGCGACCGAATCGGCAGGCCGTCCATGCTTCTGGATCAGTACCAGCTTCCCGCACTTCCAACGCTCAGGGAAGCGTCCGGACGCCAGGCTAGCGTCCAACACTCCCCTGAGGTGGTCCGACATGTAGTCGAGGGCACGGGCCATCACTCGGGCTGGAACCCCGTCCGGCCCGGGGGCGGTGTTCTTGGACCGAATCCGTAGAACAGCCGCCCCTACCTCTGATTCCCCGACAGGCGGCACATCACCCACGCTGTCCCGACGACGACCACGACGGGCCATCGACGGGGGTGTGTGTTCCGCCTGCTGTGGGAATAGGCCCTCGACCACTTCCTGCAGGAAGCTGGGCTGGAGAGTCTCCGTAAGGGGGGGGCCCTGTGTGCGGAGCTTTTGTCGCACCGCACGGTAAGGCCGACCCCAGGGGTCACGCTCGAGACTCTCCAGCATCTCCACTCTGGACGCGTCTTTGGCGCGGCAGATGGCCAGCCTCAGAGTTTCCCGAGCTGCTCGGTACTCCTCGTGTAGCCGGTCCACCTCCTCACCGCCTCCGCGGTGACGTCGCCGACTCCGGGTGTGGGACCTCCGGGCACGTACGCAGGCCGCACGGAGGTCCGCCAACTCCTGGGACCACCAGTAGACCTCCTTCCGAGGAGGCCGACGGCCACGAACGCGGGGCATGGCCGCATCGCAGATGAGCGTTAACGCATCGGCGAAGCGACCAGCCCCCGCGTCGACCTCCTCGGTATATATGCTTTCCTAACTTAACCTGACAATGTTGCTGGCAGTTTTTATTAAAAAAAATATTTGCAATTTGCACAGGTAAGCATCGCAACCCTGAGCACATTTGTCACGTCTATGTTATCTTCTGTCTGTCTGTCACGTGGTTGATATGGTAACGTGCACGCTGTGCGGAATTTTAACTAACAACCGAGTATGTCTACTATGAATTACTACAGTTCGCAATCTGTAACTGCTGTAGTTGAATATTTCTCGGTGAATTTAATGGAGCAACAATTTCTCTAATATATACTTATCCGTTTTAAATATTTTTTACTAGCTTTCGCCCACGGCTTCGCCTGCGTGTATCTCGATTATTGCAGTAAAAAGTAGCCTATGTGTCATTCTGATATATTAGATATATTACTGTAAAGTTTCATCCAAACCCGTGCAGTAGTTTTGACGTGAAAGAGCAATAAACATACATATATACTCACAAACTTTCGCGTTTATAATATTAGTAAGGATCTGTTTCGTTTCCAGAACTATTATACACATATCATCGACATCAACAGGTTTCAACAGTTCACAGCTAGGCCTAATATTCTCTTCTTTTTATTTATTTCGGATCACCAACAAAATATGATACACACATCAAATATGAATGTAAAGAAAACAAAATACATGCCCTGTGCTCATTCAGTTATATCATCAGGTTATCACAGCTAACAAAGGATAATTAGTACAATCTAAATTAAAATAAACTTAAAAGAATATAATAATTATAAAGAACAAAAACAACTTTTTAAAAGAGTCAAAAGCAACCTAAAAGAGTTCTTCTTTTTGATTAAGCATAATAATTTCTCAAATAATAGTCTCTTCTTATCTGTTATTCTCTGTGATTTTCTTCCAAACTAGCTTTAAGGCTAGCACGACATGGTTGAATTTAAATTTTATACGTGGAGCGGCAGATCAATATAATAAAAAAAAGATATTAGGAATTCCTTATTCATATTTTTCGGGGAGCAATTATGATTTTAAAAGTTGAACAATACTATATTTGACACGTACTATGACAATACTATAGTAAAAATGACCAATATCGTAGTAGGGGCTGGCTGGCTTATTATACGAACGTGGAATGAAAAAACCAGGCCGCAATAAGAGTTTCAATTTTCATGAAGACACGTACCTTCTAAATGTTTATTATAATATAATGAATTATTTATTAGCTTGTATAATTTGAAAGATATATGGTACCAAGCTTGGTAGAGTTTTTGTTTTGTTGTAAATATGGTTTCCGTTTTGTGATTTATTTCTAGAATAATTACTTAAATGTTTTTAATAGATGTCTTACTGCAAATAAACGAAAGCTGAAAAATATATTTTGAAAGTGGCATTTCTATGTAACAGCAACATTCGATTGTCTCACAGTTATTTTAAAAAAAGAGAATTTTAGAAAAATAAAGCAGTTTTTAGTCTTCTTTCTAGCCTTTATTAATCTTAAAATTATTTGGGGTCGACTGCTAGTCTTACCTGAATATCAATTTTTCTTTGGACCATCGCAACCCTGACAGCGAACTGAAATCAAAGCTTGAACTAATTGTCAGCATAATAAATCATTTAAATTAGTAGAATTACGCTGATTTAAGTACAACTGGGTCGGCTCGACCGGGGCGGTACCGTCCTCACACAGAAAACGAACGTCAAACAACAGCATTCGAGATGACGTATATGAGATTTGAATGAGAATGGAGGCTCACTGATGCAGAAGCATCTTTATAAGCCAATATAGTGCGGGTGATAATGGTGATTGTGATTGCCTACATTCATAAAGAGGCTGGTGATCACTACTCTTGTATTCTACTTATATTATCCACAAAGCTAGTTTAGGTAGAATCATTTATATATTAAAAAAAATAAGAAAAACTGAATTGATAATGACTGTCCGAGTGGTGACGGATTAAGAATACAAAGTGGCACCACCCCTATTCATTCCATGGGTGTCGTAAGAGGCGACTAAAGGAACAAAATAAGCAGCTAACATCACTGCCATGAGAAGGAAAACTTGAAACAAACCCTTACCTACCCGTCTGGCCAGCGTGGTATAGTAGGCCAAAACCTCCTTTCAAAGGAGAGGCCTATGTCCAGCAGTGGACTGTTAAAGGCTGTTGATGAAATTGATAATAATGGATTGTTATTTAAGAATTACACTACATTGAGAAAGTACGCTATACTTTGCAGAATAGTGTCATTCTGGGAGGATGAATGTAAAAAAAACAAAACGAATAATTCCATTCCGATAACCATACAATTTCTTGAAATGACTAAATAGATGTGCCTATCCCTTCAGTACTTTTATGTTCTTATCCGTTTAATTTAACATTCACAGTACTATGTAATTAATGTTTCGTGGTAACAAAGTATTCATTTAAACGTAACTGGTGGTTTTAATTTCACCGGAAATGCTTTAGTATCTTGGATTTCTGGGACAAGTGCTGCTAAGACTGATTAGCGTGAGTAGGTATGTATTGGGGGTCCTGGATCAAACAAGATCCAGGACCCCCAATACTCTATTCGAAACGGTCCTTCTATTCAATAATCTGTATTCGAAATGATCTTTTTATTCAATATCATCTATTCATTCATGTAATTTCATTCAAATCTATACTTGCTACTCTTAATATATCTTGTTAAAAACAACACATCTTTAGACTGCAGAATATGTAACATTGCAATAAATTGTTTACAAATCTAAACCCATAATATATAAAAGTAATTGCATTCTTTATATTGGCTCTTATAGATAGATAGATAGATAGATACTCTTTATTGCACACCATAATACAAAAGATACATAGTAGGATTCAATCCAATATTTTTTTTTGGCATATCTCATATATTTCTTATTATATTGAATCATTAACATATCAAACTCTCATTGTTAATTATTACATTCATGCAACAATTCAGTGGCATGCGCATGAAATTCGAGCTACAGTCGCGACAGTCTATTCGACACGACGGCCTAACAAAAATGGTATGCGCTCGCTATTGTGCATCACGATGCTTTATACACCTACGTATGTGCTGTGTTAGTGGTTATTTATTTAACTTCTTTTTATGACACAGAAATAAAAAGCATACATCATTTATTTGGAACGATTTTATTTGATTATCAATAAAAATAATGTTTGGATTTAAAATCTAGATACAACTAATAAAAAATAACCATTATAAATAGAATATATTTATTATAAATATGAAAAAAAAATTAATAACATGGACTTGATCCTAACGTTTTAATAATTTTATTCACTAAACGGTCAGTTTCACTCATTATTTCATCAAATTCATTTCGTACTAAATATTGTATATTCACGCTTGCGCTATCAGAGTCATTGTCAAATTCTTCCATTTGACGATCATTCACATCATGTACTATAATTTTTATTATTCGTCGAATATGTCCGGGCTCTTTACGCGAGACAAAGGACGTGTTTTTTAAAATTTTAGATTTATCTTTTTTCTTCTTTTTTTGTTTATTTTCTATTTTTTCCCGTTTCACCTCTTCGCATGCATTTGCCGCCACTTCGGCGTACCAGCTCTCTCGGTCTTGAGCATAGGAAAATGGACTAAGAACTGGATCTGAACACCCTATTAAATTCTGAAATAAAATTATAGTTGATTTAGTACAATTAAACAGCATCCAATATGAATTTTAGTTGTTAACACCGATTGTCACTTACATAGATACTTACAGTAGATTGTAGCCCAATGTTATCTAAAACAGGACTGTAGGTTGGTGAGCGTTGCATACTTGATTGACACACCTTAAAAAACAAGATTTCATTAATATTTCATTTGATTATTAGATATTTCACTAGCCGCATACAACGTATAAGAAAAGATACAACGGAATAATATTAAAACTTACCTAAATTCGGTAGGTACACGTTTAATACAATTGTCACTGTCGGGAACAGAAGATCGACTAGATTTTAATAAGAATTTTTATTTCATTTATATACTAATTATACGTTATTTTATTTTAATGTTTAGAGTTTAAAATCGCATGTTTTTGTTAGATATTATATCCTTATAAATATGGTAAGGTGAAATTTAAACCCTAACATCTCGACACGTGTCCAAGAATGTATTGTTTACTAAAAGTTATATGAATAAAAAATATCTATAATGGGTTTGTTCATTACGTTTATTTTCATACACTCAATCAAAATAAATCAACAGGCAAACCGACGGTATACAGTTAGTATGTCAAACATAATTATTTTGCAGTGTAAGTATTTCTTTTAAGGAGATCATCATGATCATGTAGCAATATCGGCATACTATCGCTACGTTTGGTTTTGTCTGCTATTTGTATTATATTTATTAATTATTAAGTTACTAACAGAAAGGTAAGTAAGTCATGTTTTTAACTTCAAAAAGGAGGTTCTCAGTTTCACCGGTATGTACTCGTTTGTGCGTGATTATCTCGCGTTTGGCTGAACCAATTTTGATACGGTTTTCAGCATAGTTATGCTCAACACATATATATGATACAATTTACACGTATGATTTACACATATGAAACGTGTTAATCGTTTATTAGTGCAAATATAAAAGATTTAAGAACTTAAAGAATATAAAAACTTTCAAGTTTGCTTCAAACAATATTTACTGAACTTAACAGATCTTGACTGCTATGGGAAAAATACCTCTTTTTAAAATAAAAGTTGATATACGCATACACTCTCTTTTGTTTGGAGCAGTAGGGTAAAATTATTAGTAAATGAATAGGTTGAACAGTACCTATTGTATTACCTAAAATATTAATTACAATAAACACTTTCTATATTTGGTACATAACTAAGATAGCATTTTTACCAACACGTGCCCTAATCCATATTCGGAATATTATGACGTAGTTTTAGCACTATTTAAGACGCTGGGTCTGAAAGTTTCACCGCAAACACTCATACGAGAGCTGGCATCATCACCAACTACGAGCTTACAAGTCAACCAAGTCTTCAGTCCCCAAAAATGTAAGTGACTTTTATTTATGATATTTAAATAAGTGTTTATAGTAATATCAATAATATTAGATAAATGCAATAATTTAATTCCTCTATTCACTATTTTGATCTATTCAACATTTCACACACTTTTCAAATATGTGTTCTATTCCCACATACCAAATATCGTTCATTAATTCATTTCATTTACTCTTTATATTCACTCATTTCGAATATTTATTACATTCAGTCAGTTCATTTATATTCGTCTTATTACTCATTTCATAATTTCATCATTTTAACAGATTTTCTTTCTTTGCAGGTCCAAAGTAACAGCCACACATCTCTTCTCTTCCGACGATGAAGTCGAACAGCAGCAGCAGAGGTTGTTGAAAAAGTCGAAAGGAGTCAAAGCGTCGTCGTCACCATCGCCGTCTACGTCTACAAAGAGATTGGCAGAGGGAGAGTCATCAAATGCAGATAAGAACAAAAAAAAGAAGAAGACGTCTATCCACCCCATAAGCACCTGCATGAGGCCTACATCATACAACCTATTCGGCACGGACAGCGATGATGATGACGAAGCCGATGCTGTTGGAATCCCCCCGGGTAATAAAAAAATACCACCACTATATTCGTATTATACCCGTCGAATCGCGAATGGTTTGCAAAAACAAAGCGATGAAAAGAAGTTAGGCAAATATTACATTGAGCTAAAGATATACGAATGTGGAGAAATTGAACGCATAGCACCAATAAATCGTTGGAGGCATGCGGTCGTCACCATTAAAAATAGAACGGATGATGGGACACCAGCATGGCACCGTTTAAAAGAATTTATTGATAATACTCGATGTGAGTTTAAGCATTGTCCCTCTGAATTTGTTAGTCAATATTATTAGTGTATACGTGTATTCGCATAATACCTTGAAACGTTGTAGAAACTGTTATTCTACGTACCTTTCTATCATCTATCTATCAGATTCTAAACTTATAAAATGAATCAATTGTGTAATCTTAGTATAATTTTATAATGTATGTACCCAGTATAATTTTATAATGATTGCTAATATTTAATATATGCACTTATGTAAACATATTATATTTTATTTCCAGTACAAACCCTGACTACTCGTCGAAGACAATTTACTAATCCAAGATTCAAAGTATGTGATAAATGCCAAATCGAAATACCGAAAAATGAATTCAAATATCATTTGAGAACCAATATCCATAAATCAAATTCTTTATTACGAACTGAATTCGAAAATATTTATATAATTTCAAGTGCTTTCAAAAACAGAATCGTGACATATCGTTTAAATCCTGCACAAGGTGTTGAATACCACACTCCTGAGACATTCTTGTGTCAGAATGAAAACGAAGTCATAAAACTCATACAAATGTCTACTATGAAAAATACTTGTTTGAAGTTGAATTTCGAATTGTTTGCTTACTTTGTGTTATTAAAAACAAGCGAGCAACAACTGAAATCCTTCAATACGAAATATGAAATTATTTGTAATAGTACGAATATTACTGAATTATATTCTAATGTAATTGAGTGTTTAAAATGTAAAATGTTAGAATTCGAACACAAAGAATCTGGATGGTCTTATCATTCTATAAGTCATCTTGAAATCAATATTAATAAATATAATCCTTTACGAGGTGGTACCTATTTAGATTTACCGAGAAAAATTAAGAACACACATAGTTGTATTAATATAAAAAATAATGACAGTCATTGTTTTCTATGGAGTGTTGTAGCTGCGTTATATCCGACAACGTTGAATGTTTGTAGAACGAATTCGTATCCACACTACAGTTCTGTATTTAATATTAATGATATGTCTCTCCCAGTATCTTATCAAGACATTAAAATATTTGAAAAAAACAATAACATTAGTATTAAAGTTTATGGACTAAACAATAAGAACGAAAATGTGACTGGACCTCTGTATTTAACAAATAACAGACAATTTATTCATGTTAATTTACTATACTTAGAAAAAAAAGGAAAATCTCATTATTGCTTGATTAAAAATCTCACACGTTTATTACGACATCAAATGACAAATCATAAAGGATTATTTTTATTGTGTGAATCATGCTTACAATATTATAGTAGTGAAACAAAATACAGATCTCATACGTGTTCAAAAGTTTTATCTGTGTTACCTGAAAAGAATAGTAAACTCAGTTTTAAAAATTATGAAAGAAAACAAAAAATCAACTATGTAATATATGCAGATTTCGAAAGTTTATTGATGAATTGTAATGAAAAAATGAGTGAAAATACACACAATTTAAAAAAACACGTGCCTTCATGTTTTGGATACTACATATGTTGTGCACACGATCCAAGTCAGAATAAATATGTTACACATAGAGGTCCAGCCTGTGTTGAAGTATTTATTACTAAATTAATAGAAGATGTGAAGAAAATAAATGATTTTTTATTTATTAAAAAACAAATGATACCTACCTTTAACTAAAAAAGAGCAAATTCAATATAACAATGCTAATACTTGTCATATTTGTGATCGCTTGTTACTCGATGATAAAGTGCGAGACCATGATCATGTGACAGGAAAATATAGAGGACCTGCACATAATCATTGCAACCTGATGTACAGAGTATGTCCATTCATACCTGTAATTTTTCACAATTTATCGAATTATGATTCTCATCTGTTTATTAAAGAACTAGTTAAATATAAAGGCCACATTAAAATTATACCTAAATCAAAAGAAAAGTATTTAACGATTACTAAATACGTACACAACAAGAATTGTAATCGCCCTATTCAAATTAAATTTATAGATTCATTCCAATTTTTAAGCTCAAGCTTGGATGCATTAAGTAAAAGTTTATCCGATCACGATTTGGTTCATTTGTCATCGCAATTCAATAATAAAAACATACATTTGCTTAGACATAAAGGTATTTATCCTTATGATTATATTAACACTTGGGAAAAATATGAAGAATCATATCTTCCTGAACAAAAATTATTTTATAATACAATGAAGATGGAGCATATTACCGACGAAGAATATAAGCATGCAATATCTGTGTGGAACTCGTTTAATATTAATACTATTGGTCAGTACACTGATTTGTATTTGAAATGTGATGTTTTATTATTGTGTGATGTATTTGAAAATTTTCGTAATGTAAGTTTAAAATATTATAAATTAGATCCTGCGTACTATGTAACAGCACCTAGTCTGAGCTGGGATGCTATGTTACTTTACACCCATGTTCAGTTAGAGTTAATTGATGATTTAGAAATATATCAAATGTTAGAAAAAGGCATACGCGGTGGTCTGGCACAGTGTTCACTACGTCATGCTAAAGCTAATAATCTTTATTTGCCAAAATTCAATGATCTAGAACCTTCAAGCTATTTGATTTATCTGGATTGTAATAATTTGTATGGTTATGCAATGACTAAAAAGATGCCTATATCTGATTTCAGGCTTTTGAATGAAGATGAAATAAATACTTTCAATGTAATGAACATATCAGATTCTGATGAATATGGTTTTATATTAGAAGTAGATCTTGAGTACCCTGATGACATACACGATTTTCACAGTGATTTACTTTTTGCTCCAGAAAAATTTATACCCCCTGGAGGAAAAACTGCTAAACTTATAGCTAATTTATACGATAAATTTAACTATGTAATTCATTACTCGCATTTGAAAGAGTGCTTGATACGTGGGCTTGTTCTGAAAAAAATTCATCGCATTCTTACATTCAAACAAGAAGAATATTTAAAAAAATATATTGATTTAAACACCAGTCTTCGTCAAGCGTCAACAACTACATTTGAGAAAGATTTCTTTAAGCTTTTAAATAATTCTATCTTCGGTAAAACTATTGAAAATAAACGAAAACAGGTAGATGTTAAACTGACCACTAAGTGGAAAGATACAGAGAATATTACAAATAAACAAATTGGTGCTGAAAAACTAATTTGCAAACCTAATTTAAAATGTGTTACTATATTTTCAGATAATTTTGTAGCTATTCAACTAAACCCCGAAAAAATCGTATTGGATAGACCAATATATATAGGTTTTACTGTTTTAGAATATGCTAAGTTACACCTTTATAATTATCATTATAGTATAAAAGAGAAATATATGAATAATGCAAGGCTTTGCTATACAGACACTGATAGCTTACTTTATTTAATCTACACAAAAAACATTTACTATGATATAAAAAATAATTTGGAAAAATTTGATACAAGTAATTATGATTCTGACAACCCTTCTTTAATTCCTCAAATAAATGCAAAAGTACCTGGATTGTTTAAAGATGAGCTGGGTGGAGATGTGATCAACGAATTTACCGGATTAAGAGCAAAACTTTACTGTTTGTCGACATCTAAAGTTCTGATAAAAAAGGCAAAAGGTATCTCAAAGTCGGTTACAAAAAAGCTAACGATGTCACATTATAATAAAACATTATTTAATAACGAAAGTGGAGTTTGTAAAATGAATATGATTAGATCAACAAAACACGTATTATATTCACAACAAGTGTGCAAATTAGTTATGAATAGAAATGATGATAAAAGATATGTTCTCTCAAATCAAATTGAAACTTTGCCTTGGGGTCATTATAAAATTATACTGTAATTAATATACTAGGTACTGTATTATAAGTTATACTACTTAATGTAACTATGTATAAACAAATAATATTAATAAATAAATAAAACAACTTAATATGTATTTACGTCGTTTTATTTAACGATTACACTAAAGTGTACCATGATATACAACAAACGAGTAGTTTGAAAAACGAGTAATGTTTGTATATATGTAAATGTTAAATAGCATTTGAATTAATCGGCAAGATGAAGTTGATCAAGCAACCCATATCCCTTAACGTTAATAATATAAGATTAAGTGACACTGTTCAACACGTCAGACATAGCGCTTTATTGCCAAATACCATTCGCTGTATAATGTGTGGTATCATTTTCTAAAACTAATAACTTGGATAACGATGATACAATTGTGCTCAAAATTGACAACAAACCTTACAATTTAACATCTGGTCTGAAAGAACTTTTACTAAGAAGAAAACCTGATTTGAAGTTAATAACAAATGAAGATAAACTCGTCTATAAGGATATATTACAGCGCACAAATGCACATAAACGCGATTTTAATCCTAAAGGTCAAATAAGAGGTGATAAAGGTATAAAATATCGTGAAATTATCAAACCATTATTTTCCGAAGCATCTAATACTAAAATTGACTTTTTTAGTATCTTATGAAAGTATTCTATTGAAATTGATTAAAGAAGTATAAAAACAACACCGATTTAGTATATTGGGACGATCCTAATGAATTAGTTGAAAGATTAAAACTATTAGTCGCTTCAAGAGATGCTGGCAATACTAATCACGACAATGAAATTTTATCCATAATTGAAGAATTAAAAGAAGCAAATATAATTAAAGAATAAATGGTAGTAGTTATCAGTATTTAATTCAGTATTATTTTCGAGCATGAGTAAGTTAGTCTCGCTGAAGTACTAAAATACCTCATGCAAACATATAATAATAATAATAATAAATATCAATAAAACTATCAATATGAGCAAAACGGACGTGGTAAATGAAATTCATAAAAATGCAAGGATAAATTTTCCGCGCAGAAATGTTATAATGAAAGATATAGATGACCTATGGCAAGCAGACTTAATAGATATGCAATCAATATCTAAATTAAATAAAAACTTTAGATTTATCTTAGCTGTTATTGACACGTTTTCAAAATACGCTTGGGCCTTTCCTTTAAAAAGTAAGAACAAAGAGGTTGTATGTAATGCTTTTGAAACATGTTTGAAAAAGGGTCGTGTTCCTAAAAATCTACAAACTGATAATGGTACCGAATTTTACAATAAAAAATTTCAAACACTTATGAAATCTTATCACATCAACCACTATTCTAATCAAGAAATAAAATAATCAGAATCATTTAAAGAGTTCAGTATGCAAGCATGTCTACTACAGTTACCATCTCTGGAAATAAATCAGAACTGGTCTCGTATTTTCAACCACCTTCACTTATCTGATCAGTACGAGTGCGGTTTACTATACTTTTCAGTATTAAAAACAAGATCGAATGTGCCCGTTAATAACAGCAGTTTAACAGCTGTAATCAGAGTCGAATGTGATCTTGTGCACGGTTCATACTACAACGGATTACTGACTCATTTTATTCATGAATTTATATCTAATACTGCTCCAAGTCCTGGCTAGAAATAAAATAATCAGAATCATTTAAAAGAGTTCAGTATGCAAGCATGTCTACTACAGTTACCATCTCTGGAAATAAATCAGAACTGGTCTCGTATTTTCAACCACCTTCACTTATCTGATCAGTACGAGTGCGGTTTACTATACTTTTCAGTATTAAAAACAAGATCGAATGTGCCCGTTAATAACAGCAGTTTAACAGCTGTAATCAGAGTCGAATGTGATCTTGTGAACGGTTCATACTACAACGGATTACCGACTCATTTTATTCATGAATTTATATCTAATACTGCTCCAAGTCCTGGCTAGAAATAAAATAATCAGAATCATTTAAAAGAGTTCAGTATGCAAGCATGTCTACTACAGTTACCATCTCTGGAAATAAATCAGAACTGGTCTCGTATTTTCAACCACCTTCACTTATCTGATCAGTACGAGTGCGGTTTACTATACTTTTCAGTATTAAAAACAAGATCGAATGTGCCCGTTAATAACAGCAGTTTAACAGCTGTAATCAGAGTCGAATGTGATCTTGTGCACGGTTCATACTACAACGGATTACCGACTCATTTTATTCATGAATTTATATCTAATACTGCTCCAAGTCCTGGCTAGAAATAAAATAATCAGAATCATTTAAAAGAGTTCAGTATGCAAGCATGTCTACTACAGTTACCATCTCTGGAAATAAATCAGAACTGGTCTCGTATTTTCAACCACCTCTTCACTTATCTGATCAGTACGAGTGCGGTTTACTATACTTTTCAGTATTAAAAACAAGATCGAATGTGCCCGTTAATAACAGCAGTTTAACAGCTGTAATCAGAGTCGAATGTGATCTTGTGCACGGTTCATACTACAACGGATTACCGACTCATTTTATTCATGAATTTATATCTAATACTGCTCCAAGTCCTGGCTACAGGGAAATACCGCAAAACGTTATTTACTTTCCTGTGAACAAAAATATAATTTCATCCATATCTGTTAGGATTGTGGATCAGTTTATCTTAAATTATAATAATCATATCATTAATTTAGAAGATAAGTTGTGTCCTAGTTTATTAACTTTATATGATCATTATAAATATTCTGAAGATTTGTACAGTTGTGTTTATCACGATTCAGTATGCGCTTTGAAAAATGTTTTATGTCTAAAAAAATGGTGTTTTGAAAATAAACTTTTTATATAAATAAATACATTTTTTTTTAATTTAAGATAATAAATTCTCTAAATGATATTAAGCAAAGAAAATTTAGTGCACACAATTTTATTTATACGAGAGAAATAAAAGCATATGCTTAGTTCTTCTATGATTGCAAACCGTAAAGACCTAGGAAAAAGGGCACATCATTACTTAATTTGAATAAAGATTTTCACTATTAATGATGTTGAGTGAAGGAGATCAAGTACAGATAACTATAGTCGAGAAAAGAATATGCGGTCTTCATATTGTGAAAATTATAAACCATGATCAGTACAGCGCTGTTTTAATACCTTATCGAAAAGACAGACGAAAAGGCTTCAATATTCGATATGAGGGCTTCACTTTATGGGCTCGAATAATTAGAATATCTAATAATTTCGTTGATTTGATAGAGTTATAAAAAAACAGTTGTAGTATTTGAATTGTTGATTGAATGGATGATTTAATTATAAGAATACTAGAATAAATTAATGATGACTCACTCTGTCATCATTGAAGGTGAATGTTGAAATATTAGATTTCTATTTCTGAATATACCGAAATAAGAGCCAATATAAAGAATATTGAATAGTAAGATCATTTCGAATACAGATTATTGAATAGAAGGATCGTTTCGAATAGAGTATTGGGGGGCCTGGATCTTGTTTGATCCAGGACCCCCAATACATACCTACTAGCGTGTGTTCTGGCTTTCAAGTAAATGTTGGAAATAATTAACAGCGTTTTAAACTTGCAACCTAATTTGAACTTTAAGCACAAGGCTTAAGATAGTAAATACAAAATAACAAACTTTTTCCTCTCAGCTTTTCTCATATATGTATATCTTGTTTACCATAGTAAAGAATATCCTATTAATTTAATATTTATATAAGTGCTAACTAGCTTTCGCCCGTGTATGTCGATTATTGCAGTAAAAAGTAGCCTATGTGTCATTCTCATATATCCCTACTTCCCTACTATAATATTATAAATGTGAAAGTAACTCTGTCTGTCTGTCTGTCTGTAACGCTTTCAAGCTTAAACCACTGAACCAATTTTGATTTCATTTGGTATGAAGATAGAACTGAACTTGGAAAAGGACATAAGCTACTTTTTATCGCGAAAATAAAGGTAGAAGGGTTTGAAATAGGGGACGAAAGTTTGTGTCCAGAAGTTCCTTATTATCAAACATAAAATCATGTAAGATTGTTTAATCTACCCTTACCGTGTCGTATATATAAACGTAATCCACGCGGGCGAAGCCGCGGGCGGAAAGCTAGTATGCTATATTTCTGTAGATTCGTTCAAATCCGTTCAGTAGTTTTTCGTGAAAGAGCAACAAACATACAAACACACATACATTCTCACAAATTTTCGCGTTTATAAAATTAGTAAGGATTCAATTCAAATTTAAAATTGAGATAAGAATCTAACCCAGCTTATTATCGTTTGAAAAATATTACAAATTTTAAGTATATTGTTTTTACTCTTTCACATTCAATATTTTAAAATCAATAAAACAGGGAAATGTTGGAACTATTGAACTTTTTTACAAAAAAATAGTATAATTTAAGTTTGTTTAACATTTTAAATTTTTTAAGAAGTAAAATACTGCCTGGCCTGCTGAATCGGAGTGGTATTACCCCTCGCACAGAAAACCAAAGTAACATGACAGCACTCGTGCAGTCATATTTCTTTGGTAAGTGCAAGACCTACCTTGTTCGCATTTGCAATTACTGCATTTACACTTATAATTCAATACTCACAAGCGAGTTGCCGCTCTGAATGCTTATGCTGGAATGAAGCTTGTAGTTGGACTGCCACTGAAAAAATGCAATGATATTTTTTTGATTGACGATTTTTTATGGAAACATGATATCTATAGATTAAAATATCATTAGGAATAGTTGTTGCACTTCACAAAATAACTAAAGATAAGATTCGTACATTCCGTCATGACAACTTATGACTAGAACTGCACAAACGGATTTATTCTATCAATTTCCCATCGTCTATACGCTTACAGATGTTTCTACTGTGAAATGTTGAGTATACGTTGAGTGCTTCTGTACCTGGTGTTCCCTTGTGGGACACTCGTTACTATCAGGATGTTAGTAGTGCTCAAAGGATTATTCTTTTCTGTAAACATACCAACAAGTCATTTATAGAAAATCAGTTTAGATACAGTGCGATGTTCAAAAAATTTACTAGAAAAAATAACATTTTCTCCTTCGAGAGTCAGAAAAGTATTATAGAATGACACCTTTGCTGCTTTTAATAAAATTTGGATTTACCTAAATATCATGTAATATTGACCGCCTCTAGTGGTTAGTGTATGCTGAGTAAGAGATGCCGCGTTCGATTTCTGAGTCGGTCAAAATGTTTGTGTGATCCGCAAATATTTGTTTCGGAGTCTGAGTGTTTTCTATGTATAATATGTATTTATTTTCAGTTGTGCTCTGCTTAGTTTGGGACTAGATGTATTGTGTGTAAGATGTCCGAAATATTTATTATCACTTAAATAGGGTCTAGATAAATTGTTTTTAATCGGAAAAATATTTCTTAATAAACATATGGTCTCTACACCAAGATAAATATAGTGACCGTCTGAAAGATTACCCATTTAGATTAAGAGAATCATCTGAATCTAAGTCCGCCGATGAACAAATTTGCATATAGCTGTAATTATAAATAAAAAAATAATAAGGAAATTGTAGCCTTGGCAGGATAGTAGGTATAGTAGAAAAAGAATGTAAAGCTATTTAAAGTAGGAATTATTTTATGAGTATAAGAAGAATAATTAAAATCGGTTCACCCGATCGAAAGTTCTGAGGCAACAAACATGAAAAAAAGCGGCCAAGTGCGAGTCGGACTCGCCCATGAAGGGTTCCGTACCAGCAAGTAACATCATATAAAAGTTCTTGTAGTTCGTTGTAACTTTCATCGATGTTTTTATACTAGTGTATTGATTGGATGAAAGGTAGATTTATGACGTATAAAAAAAAACTACTCACTAGATCTCGTTCAAACTAATTTTCGTTGGTAGTTTACATGGTAATGTACAACATATATTTTTTTTTGTTTTATCACTCTCTTACTTTAGAAGTTAGAGGGGGGGGGACACACATTTTTCCACTTTGGAAGTGTCTCTCGCGCAAACTATTCAGTTTAGAAAAAAATGATATTAGAAACCTCAACATCATTTTTAAAGACCTATCCATAGATACCCCACACGTATAGGTTTGATGAAAAAAAAAAATTTGAGTTTCAGTTCCAAGTATGGGGACCCCCAAAATGTATTGTTTTTTTTCTATTTTAATATAAAAATCTTAATGCGGTTCACAGAATACATCGACTGACCAAATTTCAACAGTATAGCTCTTATAGTTTCGGAAATAATTGGCTGTGACATACGGACGGACAGACAGACAGACAGACTTGACGAATCTATAAGGGTTGGCTACGGAACCCTAAAAATACAGTCGAGTTGAGAACCTCCTTCTTTTTTGAAGTCGGTTAAGAAAAAGTTTCTGCCACCTTTCAATATACATATTATACTAAATTTATATCAAATGTACGGACGAGAAACGTCTAACGCGTCTAGTACAAGAAATTTCTTAATTTTAACCTACAGAAAATAAACCATTCCTCCTCGTAGACTCACTTTTATTATCATTAATAAAACACATTGGTGTCGTAAAAGTGCTTTTAATTAAATTGAAGCGGTGCAGATAATTAGTAGAAAAAATACTTGAATGTTTCGTACTTTCGAGACAGAGAAAGGACAGAGACATAACATTTGTTCTATTTTATTTCTAAATGGCCTGTTACGATTGAGAGCCGTGCATTATGTAATCCCAAAAGCTACTTGTTGCAAAGGTTTTATTTAGTTTAAGTTGGTATAGTTTCGACCATGGTATAGTTTGGTATCTTACTTACTACTAAAATCTATCATCTTATCTCAGAAACAAATGTTCCATAAAAAAAAATAGGGTTAGGTAACTCATTTATCGAGGAAGGCTATAGGCTTTATATTATCATGCTATGACTAATAGAAGCGAAGCATCATTGATACTCGTTCGTTGAAAAAAGTACGCAAAAATATGTCTACTCGTACCTTTGAAAATTTGGGCACTATGACTTTTTTCAAGGTAAGCAGACACAGACAAAATATCGCGTGTTAGTTAGTCTATATATATTTTTTTTAGATTCATTTAAATTTCATTTACTATAGCTATGAAGTATATTTGAGTTATTTTTTTTTAGATAAAAATTTACAACGTAAACTCCTTAAATGTATACTTCATTACCATTCAGTGTTAGAAAGAAAGTATACAAAATTTAATAGGTATCATGAAATAAAACATAAAACCATACATTGTGTTTTAATTGTCAAAGTCACAATATCTCAGTTATAACGATACGAAATGACTGCTAAAGTCATATTACGGCTCATAGTCGGCAGTCGCTCAAGCTTAATTGACTCAACATTTGGGACGTTCTAATAATTTCATTACAAGTGCAAAGGTATAATGTAATTCCCTACTGAATTAACTGCTCGGTATTCTTAGAAAATAAATTATAAGAACTCGTACTAGCATAAAATAATTGCCTCTGAATTAGGAGAAAGTAAAAACCGCGATCGTTAGAACAAATCTTACGAATACACAATGTAAGTTTGGTTTGCTTATAACCAACACAGTAAAGCGAATTTAATTTAAAGTTTATTTATTTTATTTTAAGTCTTTGTTTTACATTTATTATTTAACTGGTTAAGTATTAATTAATAGAACATTATATTTGTTTTAAAGTTTGACCTTTGCAAACTTTGCCTTGGGACGCTTGTGGCTCAGTTGTATCCGCCTAAGTTGTTAAGTAATGTTAGTCAAGTCAGTATATGATGGGTGAGAGACCTCTGCGCATTGGAGAGCACGTTAAGGTCATGGTTGTCAAGTGAACGGATCAGCAATCGTTACGGATAGTGGGAGCTCCAAAAAGTCAAAAGACATTGATTGTCTTTTTACAGAATGCTGATTTTACCTAGTACTTGGGTCGTGGAAGTCTTAAGGCTGTTGCTTCATATAAAACATCGAAACTCAGACGTATCGCAAAAGACAAACTTCAAACGTATACGTACAGAGGCAACACCTGAGTTCCACCAATGCGATGATTGAATTATGGAAATGGCACTCAAAACAGACGTGACCATCAGAGTGAGGAGACTCTTGCTTGATAACATGATTGTAGCCATGATACGAAGCGAGAGCACGTGGAATATCGGCGTCTCCTCATACTAGCGAGTTATGCTTGCCAAGGAAATGACAGAACGGGACCGGGAGAGTTTTAAATCTCTTCCGGTTTGCCATGCCGGAACGCACCAGATACTGCAGACGACTCAGGTCTCGGGGGAACTTACTACTATGATATATTCTTAGGCGGTTTTGGCTACGGAGAGCAGTTTCAACGGAGACCAGCGAACAAGTATATGAACAAATACAGGTTTTTTCATTTTCATAATCCAATGTGTCGGCTATCCAACATGACCAGGGATAGATCAAGCGTAGGACCGACCCCCTTACGTGCTTTCTGAAGCTCGATAAATGTGAATTTTTGAGCATGATGCGTGTTTTTGGGGATACATGAACTTTTGTTACTCTCTATTTTATACACAAGGTTATACATCAAAATAACACACATTAGTATTTACTGAAAATACCAACAAAGACGCGGGCGTACTCGTGAGCCAAAGCACTCATTTACGTTAAAATTAACTGTATGTACCGCTACATGTACCGTAACCTTTTTAAATTTAATATTTATATTTTCTTTTCCACACATTTTCAAATTAGATGTGCTACGTACACATCCGATTAATCATTTTATTTACTTTGTGTAATGCTTCTCTGGCTGTTTCCTATGCAGGGTTTACTTATATTTGTTCGTTTCATTTGAACAAGGATTAAATTGTCTGTCCACATTTTTAGAACGGTATGAACGCCAATTGACGATAAACAAAAAAGGTTGTTTTTCAGTTTTATCAAATTCTAACCCTTTTTTTCAGCGAAACAAAATACTTTTTTATCACATAGAATACACTGTTGTCCCCACTTTTGTATTATCTCGATAGCCAGTTAAATTTAAATACAATCTATTTCTAAATTTTTCATTTACGTAGATATTCTACATTTATATTTTGAAAAGCTTTTAATTCATGTATTTTCTTGACAAAGTAATTAAAATCGGTTCATCGGTTGAGTCGTGAAAGCTAAACAGAAATACAGATAAAGTTCCATTTGCATTTACACAGGTATTGTATACTTTTTAGGGTTCCGTTGCCAAATGGCAAAAAACGGAACCCACGACACAGGGAATCCTAGTGTGGGATCTAGGGATCAAACCCTGTATCTATGTACGTTTAAAACTATAAAGTATTATTAAAGTTATTATTATAGTCGTAAAATGTGTATCGCCCCCCCCCCCCTGTAACTTCTAAAATAAGAGAGTCATAAAACTAAAAAAAAAAATTTTGTACATTACCATGCAAACTACCAACGAAAATTGGTTTGAACGAGATCTAGTAAGTAGTTATTTTTTTAATACGTCATAAATCATAAATATAATAAATCATAATTTACATTTCTTTCAATCAAAACACTATTAATGAAACATTGATGAAAGTTGCAACGAACTACAAAAACTTTTACATGATGCTACGGAACCCCTCATGAGCGAGTACGACTCGCACTTGGCCGCTTTTTTATATATTTAATCTTACCAAAGTGGCTTCAGTCTACGTGATGGAAAGAATGAGTAGAATTCAAAAGAAGAGGTTTTAATTTTAGCTTTTAAATTCGATCAACAAAAATAACCAACATACGCGTTATTTAGGTGATCTGAAGTCATTTTAACTTTAACATAAATCTTATGAAATTGATTTATTTAAGATATTCGTCAAAAGCTGTAAAAAAAATTATAAACTAAACTATATAATGCAACAACTGTACGATGATTACAGAATTTAAAAAAAAGATACGGATCTTAAGTGTCCTCCAGCGCTCACCATTTTAATAAAGTAATTTAATAGTATAATTGTGAGAGTAAATGGGCTCTGCAGGTGCATTTTGAAGGCTGTAGATAATGCTCATAACTGGAGCATTTCAATGAGCTGAGACTATCTTGTGTTTTCCAGTAGCATTATGATATTGCCAGTTTTAATAGTTACAATGATAGCTTACTACATTTTTTATTTTGAAAATCTTTATCTTAGGACGGCGTTTTACTAAATTATTTTTTTTCTTAAAAGTTCTAAGACATAAGGGTGTATAATGTGTCTATATATATATATATATATATATATATTGTGAGTATGTATGTTGGTTGCTCTTTCACGCAAAAACTACTGAGCGGATTTGATGAAGCTTTACAGTAATATAGCGTATATATCAGAATAATAGATATGCTACTTTTTACTGCAATAATCGAAAAACACGTAGGTGGAGCTGCGGGCGAAAGCAAGTGGTTTAAATAGATAAAAGCATGCCTGTTTTCACAAAAAGGTGGGCGTCATTTTAAACGCTAACTTTCCTTCAGGCGGTGAGTCTATTACCGTTTACCGGGATTTTTACTTCGCCAGAGTCTCGTCAGTCAGTCCGTCGATCAGCAGGTACACCACTAGCAGTTGAGGTTGCCTAGAGGCCCTAAGTTGTTGATACGTTGTTGAAACCCTGTGAACATATGCAAATGATATACTAGCGTTCGCCTGCGGCTCCGCCCGCGTGTATATCGATTATAGCGGTAAAAAGTAGTCAATGCCTTTCTCAAACCATTTCTCAGGCCTCCAGAAGTCTAGACTGTCTGCGTATTTGTGTGTAAAAAAAAGAAAGTATTTTCAAAAGAGTTACCATCTCAAATACAAAATCTACTAACAAATTGCAGTTGGCGTAGCGTTAACCTCTGTGAATAAAATTCAAGCGTTCATAAATTCAAAGGCGTCAAGTTGTATATGCCGGGCATCCTATTTCCTTGGTAAACTGCTCTATCTTGACTCGGCTCGACATCATGAACATCGCTTTTGAATGTACATGTAGTGCCGTGTATTTCGGGCATTATAACAGTTTGTAGTTATGTTACAGGCAATAAAAAGATTCAGAAGTTATGGGAAAATACGAAGAATTTATATGAAGGGTGTAAAGTGTTTTTAAGTTTTGAATTGGTTTTATATTTGATTATAGCATCAATATTTTAGAAATAGATATAGGTGTATGAACTTTTTATTAACATATGACATTAAAGTAAATAATTGGTTAGTTATATTAAGAGTTTTTTTTTTCTGTGAAAATACCTTCTACATACTAAAGTATTTATGAATATTTATTCTATAGTTCTCATATTTGGACATGGACGATCTTGCGAGCTGGATTAGAGTGCCCACAGTATCTTTTTCCGATACAGAACAGTCTTTTATTTTTTGGGGTCTACTGCTTCACACATACTGCTTTGGACTCATGAAATTACTATGAACTATACTTTGTCCATCCGTTTATTGTCTTTTTGACAGGTCACGCCTATAAATTACCGGAATTTTTTTTCGTAGCAATGTACTACAGTAATGTCGTACTTTATAGACGGGTAGTTGAAAAATCACAAAATACTTACTAAACCGACTTTCAAGTGACTGTGTTAGCAAGTTTTCTTTGTTCTGGGTCAATTATATATTAAAATAGTGCACATTTTATTTATTTACAATACTCTATTATTTACAAACAATATTTATTTACAATACTTGATTGATTTTGATTTTAAATCGAATCGGTGACGTGTGAGGGTGTCACTAATTTCGAAATTTGTTGAAAGACAATAAAGGAATGGACAGAGTATAACACATAACAATGATTACAAAAAACTAATTTTTTTTTGTTCTATTTAGGTTTATGTCTTGACAGAAGGGAACAATACATATCTTTAGGGTTCTATAAATGCACTAACTAACCAATTCACGCACTTTTTTTTAAATCGAGTTACCATAATATCTTCGGTAAAACTACTCACTTAACCTTACTTACTTTTATTTAAAAATAAATCACAAAATATTTTGTACAATACAAAGCAAAAATTATCCGTAACATTTAAATATGTATAACATTTTACACTTAGCAGCGACATAGTGCATCGCACATGTTGTAGGGAGCGGGACAATAGATGTCGCCGTAGTTGAATGTACGCCATTATCTGGCATATAATTTCTGTGCCCCGGCACCGCTCGCGGTTTGCTGGCTCTCAGTAATTAAGCCCGGTATGTTGCACGAGTATGTGATTTTATTTTACTATTTATGGTAAAGGTGTATGCGATTAAAATATTTTGCAAATTTTACGTTAAATATTGCAGCAATAAATATCATTTTGGTAGTCCATTTTAGTCATAACTGGGTTTAAATTAACGATGTCACGTGTATGGTTAACGTTTGACCTTTCTACTGTGTATTTCAGTCAGAAAACTCTATTTAATAAAAATCTTCTTTTCTTTTGCTGAAAGAGACAAAGTGTACCTAACATATTTTTTTAGACAAAGCAATTACGTACTTATTTTAAAAAAATTACCCAAAATGGAAAAAGAACTATTGGATGAATTTTCAGAATAAGTTTTGCCATAGTATCATTTCGGCAATTCAGATTTGTCAAAGAATTAAGCCAGTAGTACACCAGTTTGCAAGTGCAACCACAAACTCTTTTTGACTTTTCAAATCAGTCTAAGTACCTATCCTTGAAGTTCATACCATGAAAATATTACGCATCATCTTTTGAACATTTTATGACATTAATACGTAGATTTATTGTAAAGGTCGAATGTTAGAAAGAACTCTGACAGGGCAACTAATGACTTTAGTTTTTACTTCATATGTATTGTACTGTCTGTTCAGGTTACTACAGAGCTTTGAATTGGCCTAATGGTTATTGTCTTGAGAAGACTTTTCTTATCTTGTAGGGATGTTTATACACATACGCTACGTAAATCTCACTTCAATATTATTTTGAACGGCAATAATTTATTTTCTTTATTTCTGTTTTATAACTTTCACTAAAGTATGCAAGTATTATAAACATATGTATAAACACAGATTTGAGAAAGCATTTAGCATCAGTTTACTAATTAGGAATATTGAAGGTAATTAAAGATTTGAGAGGTAATTTTCTGAATTTTTTTTTTTGTTTTATTAAGATTTGCTTCATAAGCAGAAAGCTATTTTCAAATAAGTCTACTTCGTCCTGTATTTAATTTTCATCATTCAATTCAACTTTTGCTCACCAAGAGTGATGATATGTCATAATAGAATATCGGTATCAAGTAGTATCGTTGATGCATTTCATCAAACGGGAGATATTATGGGAGAAACGATTCTATAATACGTTTAAGAGTTGCAAAGTGCGTTCCAAATAATGTCTCCAACTTATATTTAGGGGACGCAAATACTGGCAATGTACTTGGACCTGGAGTTCACAGTGACCGTGGGAAATTAAAATCATCGTCTTCGTTTTCATGCTATACCATTGTAAATCACAGATGAACAATCTAATGCCTGAAAGCATTCGCGCTGTCGTCTTTCGTTAATGAGAATGGAGACTGGTAGCCCAATGATGCAGATGCATCTCAATTAGCCGCCATCGCATAGTTCACCATACTGCTTTGTCTGTAATCTACAATAGGGATCATTACTAAGCAGAATAGAGTCACTTTTTGCAGGCTCACATGTAAAAAAAGCTATAATGATATGAAAAAAATACTTACAAATATAATAATAACTTTTATTTTTCAAGATAGATTCTGATGTATAATTAATAAATACTCAAAGAGATTTTCAAATAGATTAACTCAAATGTAGTGGAAATAAAACTGGCTACTGAAGAGCGTAGTCCAAACAAAAACCTAATCTAGACTTCTCCTGAATAATGTTTGTACATAATAAAAGCTATAGTGTGTCGATGTCAGTATAGCAACCGTCGTAATTAATCTCAGTTTGGTCGGTAATCCGTCTTTTAGAAGGCTTCGATAGAAGGGAGGAACTATTCATCTATTGCTACCCGAAATTTATCTCTACGTCACCTGACTTAGATTACATCCTCGTATTATAACGTAATCTGTGCGTGGGGCAAATTATCTTTAATTTAGGAAATGTAATGAGCACGTGTCGCAAGATTTAGTTTACATGGTGGTAGATATCTCACAAGTACAAACGAGAATGAATAGATATTAAATAGCATTGAAGTGACTTGGAATTTTGTATTAATTAGATGATAATAACTCTATAGTGAAGAAACGATAGTTTATGAACGTATATTTGATAAGCGTCTCGAATTTTATGGCCAGTTTTAGCACATAGAATATTCTTTAAACAGATGATTCTACATAAATTAAACAAGTTACAAGAAGTCCAAGGAAAAAGGAGCACTTTTCAAACAATCCAAATGTTTCTATTCGGGCTTAAATAAACGTTATGTTAAGGGGTTCGAATAGCGTTGCCGGATTTAAATTCTATTCCAACTTAGATCTAACATAAAACATTCGGTATTATGTTTATACAGAAATCCTAATACGTACTGTGTTAGGATTTCTGTAACACCAATGTATGTTTTGAAATAAAACATATAACCTATATATTAAATTCTAGTACGACACGCATTGACTACAACAGTCGAGATCCATTGAATAATAAAGACTAAAATCGTTCTATCCAATTTAGATCCCCAAATATTGCAGTCAATATGTTCCATATCAGAATTTGTCACTTTTTTACTGTACATTAAAATATTTTCATTAATAACTTAATAAGAATATGATTCTTGCACTTCCGGACAAGTCCTTTTTTCCCGTTTCAATATTTTTAACGATAATGTCTCGTAGCATTGAGACTTTTCTCATGCATTTCAAAATCTCTATACGACTTTGTCTCAGAGTCATGAATTAATATGGAAGCGCGTAATATCTCAGAGCCATTCATTACAGGCGTTTCCGACTGCGTGCCGTTGTATGGGTAGCTTATCAAGTGATTGATTGCTCGGATAGTACCTAAGAACTGGGATCTACGGAGCTCTGAACCTATCCGTTCTATTATTAGTTTAGTGCATGACGTACAATAACTGTAGTGAGAGGATTGTTGAGATGTGTTGTTTCCATTTTGATTCTTGATTCCCAACTGGAAACTTCTGCAGAAACAGATATATTTGTGATATTATTTGAATTCAAAGAAATGAATGCATAGAAGTTATAAGAATAATCAGATCAAGTGTGATCAGTGTCTATGTGGAAATGTAAATAATATTGGTGATTTGTTCGCATAAAAAACAGTACCTACTGAAATTGTAACTTATTTATTACTTTATTTAAATTTTAGAGATCGATATTACAAATCACAATTTTATTACGAAACTTAATTTAATTTATCTGTAATGATTTGTTCTTAAAACTAAAGTAAAATCTTTTTTCTTATTTTAATACCTCATTATTATTTTATAATACCAAACAAATTTAAAGAACTTGCTTAAATTTTGTTAAATAGTCTGATAAAGTCATAACAAATATTAATACAACTCTAAAATAATAAGTCGCCAATAATGCTGATAAGAAATAAGTAATTTGAAACTAGATCTTTTATATAAGAGATGAAACTACACTGGTTTTCACAAAACAAGAAAATGTGATAGTCCAGTTCAGAGATAAGCTAGAAATAGACTTTAAAAGGATGACAGTTTAGGCGTCCACTTATAAGAAATATAGTAAAACGAGAATATATAAGACGCTAACATGTACAGAGGTCACTTTTTGTTTTTATCAAGGTTCCTTATAATGGAAAAGTTACATAAGTATGTATGTATAGTGTTGTTAAGTATAGTGTGCAATGAAATATTTTTCTTTATTGATTTAAATTACAATGTTATAAAGACATTAAAACACGTAAAATGAAGATAGGAACATGTTCTATAATTGAAAACAACATTTATTAAATAGCTTTATTTAATTATACTTTTGTCAAAATGTATCAAAAATACGATTACATTTCTGTATTCTATGTACATGATTATGATTAATTTGAAATAATAACGACAAGACATTAGAAACAGACAATAGAACAACGTTAAAAATATTAGAACTGAAATTTAGAATTAAATTCCATATAAAGTAAAATCTACAAATATGCGTTCTATGTGTCAAAGGAAAATGGCCTCCAAAACTGTTGAGGAAGCGCACTGAACTCGTGTTATAAAAGGAACGAATATATTTAATAAATATGGGTCTCGTTTACAACGCAAACAACTCATCAGGCAGTCCAAACAAGGCACGCATCCCAGTGGATGTTTATATGCAGTATTCAGAAAGTCTGAATTTTGAGATAGAAAAAATACACAATCTCATTTCTGCTACTTCGTGATAATACAATGTTGTAGGGAGCATTTTTCCTGAAACAGTTTTATATATTATACTTATGATTTTGGTAACCAAAAAAATTGTAAAACCTAAATACAGTCTAAATAAAATTAAATCGAGGGAATGCAAATCTATAATGTTAATAAATGGATTAGGATTATAACTGGGAATCAGTTGAATTTTAAAATGAATTGAAATTCAAACAAAGCAAAACCCACGGATAGATTGAACAATCATATAATGTAAATTAAGTAATCGATGTATGAATTCTTATTTAAATATAGAAATTAAATTATTTTTGTAGATAAGTTCTAAAATCTATAAAATCAAGTTAATTTTCCTAGGAAATAATTTCAGAAGATCGAGTTGCATCTGTATGAGATACTGCCGCACCGCATCGGAAAGTTTTCTGGAATTTAGAAGGGATTTAAATTATCTGCAGCCCAGCTCTCTTATGATAATAGACTTTTGGAGTGCACTCAGTTGAAAACGGATTCTGGAACTGTAAGATTTGTCTTTTAGAATGGGTGTGAAATGTAATTTTCATGTTCTGCACTAAGACTTTTTTGTATTTTTTTAAAAGGTATTGAATTACGAATAACAAACAGGTAAAATTATTACATTCCAAGAAATATCTTACATTGTGGATGCAAGTGTTGTAAAGAAACATACACTAAAAGAAAATACGTGCAATGAATATAAAGAAAGTACGTCGTTTAGCAGACAATGCATACGTCTAAGCGTACATACATCAACGTCTCTCCCGTCTCCTTGCTCCATTACACTACTAATCGTATGAGATTCCACGCTGATGCTTCTAATTAATAGCTTACGTACAACGGTCCCTTCAAGATTGTCTTAAATGGTACCGAGAATTAAATTCAGCTGATGTCCCGTTAGGTAAACGTTGATTAAGCAGCTGAATTAGGTTTTATGTTATGTGCCACAGATATAGTTACAGGGATCTTTAACTTTTATGTATTTGGTTTTAATATTTTGTTTATTATTTGGCTTATCTACATAGTAATATTTGTTAAGATTAAGACATAGAACAATTACTTGACAAATATTTTAATCTTGGTCTACATAATTTCAAAAAATAATTGTTATAATTTGTTAAAACCGCTATGTTTTAGTGTAAGCAACAAAGAAAGCATATAGATTCACCATGACTACTCGTTCCTTCAAGGCTAATAACCAAAATGTTATATTTATTTTCTAAAAGAAATCCATCTATAGTTGTTAAAAATAACTTATCAGACAAATGAGTTTTGATTATAATTTTAACAAAAAGGAACCGACTTCAATGAAAAAAAAGCGGCCAAGTGCGAGTCGGACTCGCCCATGAAGGGTTCCGTATCAGCAAGTAACATCATATAAAAGTTCTTGTAGTTCGTTGTAACTTTCATCGATGTTTTTAAACTAGTGTATTGATTGGATGAAAGGTAAATTGCGTGTTACGATTTATGACGTATTAAAAAAAAACTACTCACTAGATTTCGTTCAAACCAATTTTCGTTGGTAGTTTGCATGGTAATGTACAACATATATTTTTTTTAGTTTTATCACTCTCTTATTTTAGAAGTTAGAGGGGGGGGGGGGGGACACACATTTTTCCACTTTGGAAGTGTCTCTCGTGCAAACTATTCAGTTTAGAAAAAAATGATGTTAGAAACCTCAACATCATTTTTGAACACCTATCCATAGATACCCCACACGTATAGGTTTGATGAAAAAAAAATTTTTGAGTTTCAGTTCCAAGTATGGGGACCCCCAAAATGTATTGTTTTTTTTCTATTTTTATTTTAAAATCTTAATGCGGTTCACAGAATACATCGACTGACCAAATTTCAACAGTATATCTCTTATATTTTCGGAAATAATTGGCTGTGACATACGGACGGACAGACAGACAGACAGACAGACAGACAGACAGACAGACTTGACGAATCTATAAGGGTTCCGTTTTTTGCCATTTGGCTACGGAACCCTAATTATTCTGAGTACCCAAATGGCGACAATTGTGCCTATGATATTTGAGGAGTTCCCTCGTTTTCCTTGGGATCACATCATCAGATCTCAATATTGTGACGATGGGACCACCTGTAAGCTACGCCCATCCAATGCAAAAAGATTTTTTGAAATCGGTTCATAAACGACGAAATTATCGCTGAATAAACATAAAAAAAAAGGTTCCGACGAATTGAGAACCTTCTCCTTTTTTTTGAAGTCGGTTAAAAAGTAATCGATGAAAAAAGAACTAAACTATGAAATGTTCAATATTATACGACACATGCCATGTTTATCAATTTTTAAAATAGTGGAAAACACTATTTACTTTTAAAAAAAGTTGATGCGCTTTGCAAAAGAACATATTCCAAAGTAGTTAAACGTGTTTTATATTTTTTAATTTGCAAAGTTCCTAAAAAAATAATTGTAATAGTGCCATCTATATTATTTCACTGAAACCTTTCTTGTACGTATTACGGTGAGTTTAGGTGTAAAATGTCCGCACTTTCTCGTCTGCATCTCACAGTCGCAGATTTAAACTTTTGCCAACTTTTGCAACTTCCTTTAAGTTTGCTGAATATATGATAGATGTCACTTTTTTCAATTTAACCATTTCAGATTTTTGTTCCAACACAAATGATTTTTTTTCAAAGACAACTCATGCAATAAATTGCAAGATTCTGTATTACAGGGGACTTTTATACATGAAACAAATGTAAAGAACTTAAAACAACAATTTGTTGATTTCGAAAAAAATGTCCGAAGCGGGGATCGAACCAATGCCAATCAGCATAGGAGAAAACACAATGTATCCTGATCCACATTTATTAAATTAGCTTGAATCGGTACTGTTTGGGCAAGAAGTAACAATACATAAGTAGATAAGCCCCTGTCGCAGGTATTACTGTTGCACTTGCGATTATTTGCTTCAATGGGGTTTTTAAACATTGTATCATAGACAACGAGGTAACGTGAAAAAGTTACATCAGTTCACAAAAAGAAATCAAATAGTTTGGTAATTGTGTAGTAAAAGTAGATAAACGCTTTTATCCGCCTATTAAATATTAATCTTGCAATTGCTGATACTATTGGCATTAATATAAATTAAAACTTTACATGTATGGTGCAAATAGTTTGTTTAAAATAATTACAGATTCTGATATGGTGCTTTGCATCTTAAATTGTGGTTTTCAATAGTTGTGTTTCATTCATGAAATTCACCTTCAACCATTGAGCAGCGACCTTCTGTTTCGACAGCGTCATATTGATATCACCCCAGAGCATGCGCCCTGTGTTCCGCGCATGCGTATCACCAATACTCACTGTTGTGTATACTCTGTACCTTAACGTACCAAAATCTGTCAAGCTTCAATAATAACTTGCATTCTAATATAATGGCTTTATAATCGAGCTAACAGTAATTTTTATAGTTAGTTTTTCTTTGTAGGATCTTACTTCTAGTGTTTCATCTACTTCAATAACGTTACGGTTTTCGGTCGTGCTATTTATTATACGCGGTGTGTAATTGATAAAGCATTTTCCATTGAGTGCAAGTTGCCCGTTCATTATTAATTCAAAAGACTATTCCATTGAAGTGCAGAAGGCGATACATCAACAGGTAGGTTTTGTTTGCATATAGTTATCTGATGACAAGCGTATAGATGTACGATGGTTGAATGTGGGCGTTACTCCAGACAAACTGTGTGGGAGGAACATCTGGCTCATCGTAGACAAATCGACGGTAAATAAATTCTAGTCACGAACAATACGATTACGATTCATGTAGCATCTGTATGTAAATTGCTAGATTTTTACTGAAACTCCATTTTCTTTATTTTATTAGGTACACAATTGACATTGGCTCAATTTCATGTACATTTATGACAGTAAATTCCACGATATTGGGGCGTTTTTTTATGTTTACTAGATCTACGTATTTTGTTATTTTAATAATCAGTTCAATTATTTATTTAATTTTAAATGCAGAATCGTAAACATTTAAGCAGAATTATAGATACTTAATCGAGAACCAAAGTTGGCGCTAACCTTGGAAAACAACTGAGAGACGATCATTTATTTTTGTTTCAGCATTATTATAGTATTTAATATATAGAGTATTTAATTTTAACCCAATTATATTAATAGCTGAAGTTTTAATAACTTTTCATTTTTGATGATAACATATTTCGCAAAATACCACCACCCATTCAATTTAAATGCCGGTAGCACTTTGAATGAAAATTTACTTGTTAGTATGAACAACTAAAATGGGTGTTCTAAAACACTGTTAAAAGCAAAATCAATATTGGGTATTGGACATGCACACGCTTACGGGTCGATGAGCGTATCCTATATAACTGAGTAAACATTGTTCTACAGGAAACAAGCTCGTCTCGTCCTCGTTAATTACGGAAACGTGAAGCTGTTCGTACGTAGTAAACGTACAATGTTTCAGTAGTTAATTAAAATGTTACCCAATCATTATTATACTGTCTTTCAACATTATGAAATTTCAATTATAAATCAGTTTAAACTTATAGATAGATTCTATTGATCTATAGTTTGATTAAAAATGTATGATTATAATATCTTTTAATTTCAAATTTGGTTTAAATGATTTTGTTCAAAGACGTGTTAAAAAGGTTTTATTTATCTGTGTTGGGTTTCATAAGAGTTCAAAGTAAATATTATCTTTCGTTTTGCATTTGATATTTCCCGCAATAGAATTAAACATTAAACATCGTCGCGGGAAGCTTTACCAACAAATATGAAAAGGATACAGAACACCCAGACTTAGAACAACAATTTGTGTATCCTACTAAGCGTTCTTCTATGTTTGATTTGAAGCCACAACACTTGGTGCAATAGAAAAGGGTGTGCGACCAACTTAAGCTTACAGCTTACAGTGCAGGGAATATATCAAAAGAACAAAATATTTAATTTATCCGACAGAAATGAGAATCATTTTTACCGTTCGTACTGCTGAATGAATTACACGTTCAAAACACTTCTACTGAACGGGTATTCAAACAACGTTTATTGAAAATGCGATTCCAATTCAAAGGATATCATGTAATTCATAACATACATCTAAGATTTCTTTAGATTGCTAAAGAAACAATTTGCAACTTTTTAAATTGTCTATATTTTTCATTTTTAAAATTTACTTTTATAATTTTTAGTTACGACTACTCCCTGAAAGCTAGATTTCGCATATATTTCCATAAGATTAATAAAACAAATATTCTTTTCTCACATCTTTTCTCTTTTATCTTTTAAAACTTTGCAATTTTGTAAATGCTTACTTTTTATGGTTCTGTAGCCAAATGGCTAAAAACGGAATCCTTATAGATTCGTCAAGTCTGTCTGTCTGACTGTCTGTCTGTCTGTCCGTCCGTATGTCACAGCCAATTATTTCCGAAACTGTAAGAGTTTTACTGTTGAAATTTGGTCAGTCGATGTATTCTGTGAACCGCATTAAGATTTTTACAAAAAATAGAAAAAAAAAACAATAAATTTTGGGGTTCCCCATACTTAGAACTGAAACTTATTTTTTTTTTCTCACAAGTATGGTTTCATTGAAACCATACGTGTGAGGTATTTATGGATAGGTCTTCAAAAACTATTCAGTTTAGAAAAAAAAAATATATAAACCTTCTATATCATTTTTTTCTAAACTGAATAGTTTGCGCGAGAGACACTTCCAAAGTGGTAAAATGTGTCCCCCCCTGTAACTTCTAAAATATGAGAATAATAAAACTAAAAAAAATATATGATACATTACCATGCAAACTTAAAACGAAAATAGGTTTGAACGAGATCTAGTTAGTAGTTTTTTTTTTCATACGTCATAAATCGTAAACCACAATTTACATTTCTTTCAATCAAAACACTATTATTAAAACATCGATGAAAGTTACAACGACCTACAAAAACTTTTATATGATGTTATTTTCTGCTACCGCTTTTTATTAAGATTTCTAGTAGGTAACGAAATCCCATTAGATGAATTGTGTTTAACTTCTTTCAGGCACTGTAATAGACACTAGTAATTTTATAACGTAACTGCGTTTATACATATAGCTTAAAATATCATTATAGCCCTATTAGTCAAGGTGTAAGAAATAATATAATTATTGACATTAAGTCACTAGTTTTTTAGTAGAATCTCTTGAATCGCCGCGATGGCAAGATCCAAGCAAATTTACCTTTCTATTTCTATTGCTAATAAAAACATTTTAATGCAAACTGAACATAAATGTAAAAAAATACATATTTATTAAAAAAAATACAATAAAATATTTATAGTCATTTTTTTAAAGAACTATACTTATAAGTGACGTTGTCATTCTGGTCATTTGCCGTATAGCAACACAGGCCACTGAGTGCATTGCAGATCAATACTTGTATAAAAGTAATCATATAGCGAGCTTGGTAAACATGTTTTTAAAAATATGAAATAAAAACTTTTTAACAAAAAATTAAACGAAAAAAAAATTGCTTTTATTAAACCTTATTAACTAATTTCTTAAAGTAATGAAACTATATCTAAGTATATATATTTGTAAATAGTTTATTTTTTAATTAACCTTAATTACTAATTTCCTAAACTAATGTCAGTATAGCTGGCCGGTGGCATTTTTTGTAGGTCTACAAAAAATGCTGCTCGAATCAGAAAAAGATATTTAGAAGAATCTAACAAGGAGAACGTTATGCGTGGTCATACCTTACAATCAGTGCGTGAACAATCAATCATCCCCTGTTTTCCTACCCTTATGGTTGGATTTTTATTTTCAAATTTATATGGGACCAACTTCGGGGTATACTCTTTCCAATAAAAAAAGAATTATCAAAATCGGACTACTCTGTAAAAAAATATGATTAGTCCTACATAAAAAATATATACGCGTCGACTTGAGAAAGGCTATGCAATATTTAACTCAAATATATAATCATCATCAACAGCTTTTAACAGTCCACTGCTGGACATAGGCCTCTCCTTTGAAAGGAGGTTTTGGCCTACTATACCACGCTGGCCAGACGGGTTGGTAAAGGGTTTGTTTCAAGTTTTCCTTCTCTTGGCAGTAATGTTAACTGCTTATTTTGTTCCTTTAGTCGCCTCTTACGACACCCATGGAATGAATAGGGGTGTTGATTTGTATTTGTATTAATAAATAAATAATATTTCTTTTTACAAGGCAGACATGGCGCTAGCACAAAGCTACTGCATAATGGCTGTAGTAAAAAGAAATCCATGATTTTCCCAACAGATGGCTTTAGCTATGTGTATCTCGCGCTGTATAAGCTCGATCTGATTCCATTGAATTGCGTTAGAAAGATGATATTTCGTACTTAAAAACTTTTCTGACAGTTTTCTGATTAGTTGAATCAGTTTTAGTCTTCAATTTCATGCGATAATATATTTTTTATATTTTATAAAATGTAGCAAAAACAGGTAAAGAAAACACCTTGAAAGGTTCATTTAGGTGTACACATATTGATGCATAAATAGTTAAATCTTCGAAAAATATTCCATGTAAGAATTGTTCACTTTTGAAAGTTCTAAAAATAGTTTTGTGGAGGAACGGGTTTTCGTGTTCCTCCAACACAAAGGGAGGATCCTCCGACCAGGCGAGGTGATTATGCCTGGCGGGCACTGCCCTAACAGTAGATGTTGGGATGTTGTATATATGCTAATCGGCGCACTACACACAGCGCAGGTAAATCAAATCAAATCAAATCAAACCATTTTTATTTCAAATACACCAATACAACGGCACTTTTGAAACGTCAAGTATACAGTCAGTAGTCAATCGTGAAGCTAATTCTCTGTTCCAATTCGTAGATCCTATGGAGAAGAACAGACAAGAAAATCGTGGACACTTTTTTCCAACATAGTTTATACACAGTTTAGACCACCAAAACAGTATATCGCCAATTTGTAATTAGTTTACAACACAACTTAAACACGCAGTAGCTTTGTACTAGCGCCATGTCTGCCTTGTAAAGAGAAATATTATTTATTTAATAATATTATTTTTGAAAATGTAATAAATGGTTATAAACAATTAGAAATAATTTAGGAAAATATGTTTAGAGCCTAAATAAAACTGAAAACGTCGTTTGAAAGACAACTCCCGCATTAGATAATATAATGGGTTTTTCAACAAGAACTTTAAATAAATAAGTAAATATTTCAGACATCTAACATACAACGCGATCTAGTCCCAAACCAAGCAGAGCTTGTATTATGGGTACTAGACAACCGATATAAATACATAAACATAAAAATAAAACTTTCTTTGTTTTATTCTGTTTATTATAACAAAAAAAAAAACAAAGAATTTCAATGAAGATGATTCAAATTTTTATTGTATTACGAAGACAAAAATTTGGTAATTAAGAAGAAAAAATTATATCTGACAAATGTCAACCACGAGCACACCGACAGATTACGATTCTTTCATCAAAGTTTTTAATTACTTTTTGGCAAAATGGCGGGTCTATTTCGTTAATTACACCACGGATTTGGCGTTTTAAAACTGCAATCGATTCGATTGGTTCCTTAAAGACTCTGTCCTTAACGTTGCCCCACAAAAAAATAATCCAGTGGTGTTAATCTGGCTGGCCACTTAACCACTGAATTTCGTAAAATTATGGATATTAAGGAAAAATATGAAATTATTTGTGAGTAATTAATTAAATTATGTGTGGGCACATTTGGACCAAGCCTGTCGACTCAAATTTAGCGACCAAATTCTTAATAGTGGAGTCTTAAAAGGACAATTATACTGTCCGAAAATATCACGAATTTCATGAAATGTAACGTTATCAGAACCATCATTATCATAGCGGATTTTAATTATTTTAATGCAATTTTTGAGCAAAATTGGCTCATCAATCTTCTTTTGATTCACAAATATTGAGTCTGGGTATTTTTTATGTATAATATGTATATATGTATTTACAAAAGAAGAGTTTGTTTATGTTTTATATCAGTTGTTTAGTACCCATAATACAAGCTCTGCTGAGATTGCGACTGGATTACGGTTTGTTTAAGATGTCCGAAATATTGGTTATTTCATTATTTTTTATTATTAATATGTACTTTTAAGTATACCTACATGATTCAACTATTTTTCCAAAACCGCCTTCCCTAAAGAAGATTGATGAGCCAATCTGAATCGAAGATTCAAATTTCGAAGTAACAAGATTTGGGCGTGATAGGTTCTTTATCTTGATAAGTGTCCAAGTCATGGAATTAAATTGTTTACTGATTTCGAATGCCTTGAATGATAAACAAGCTTCGAAAATCAACCTAGCAGGGACTTTAACCGAACTGAGATTAATTTCAAAAATAGATAAAAAAAACATTCTGCAACTTTGTAGACAACATAAAGAATTGAGCACACGAACATTAGTTAATTCAAAAGTATGGTTAGTTTTTTTTTTAAGTTACTTATATTAAACTGACACACTAGCTCATGATTCGGCTTAGCTCATTATTACAAAGTAGACTGCTTTAAGTTTTATTTAATTATCTGTTCCACATTTTATTCAATTTGATCCTTGTTTAATGAACATCTCTCAAAAAAAATCTCACTTGGCCGTCATTGGGTCACCATCTTGCATTGTCCACGTTCGCATTGAAGATGGTGACTGCTACCCTTGAATCCTACTCATGCTTTGCACCACACAGAGGCTCTCCTCTTCATGCACGTGACTGTATAATTAATTTATCTAGTGGTTTAAGCGGTCGCCACGCCGCTTTCTACAGCGTCAAGTGATGTGGGTTCAAATCCTACATGTGACAACACTTTGTATGATCCACAAATTATTGTTCTGTGTCTGGGTGACAGCGCAGATAGACAAACCTACTTTCGAATTTATAATGTTACTTGCTGTAGCCCTCAGCTCCATCCGCGCATATGTCGTTTCTTTTTAGTTTCTTTATCGTTTTTCTAAAATTTCTCCATATTTTTTTTATTAAAATTGATGTACCAGTTCAGTAGTGAAAATATAATAGACAGACAGATAAAGTTACTTTCGAATTTATAATATTAGAATAGAAAGGTTACACACACTCACGCCGAATAAATCCTACAAACTAGTCCGGGTAATGAGAAACGGAGAAAAAACTAGTGATAAGCAAAGTTTTTTGTAGCTTTTAACTGGCTGGCTAAAGGCTACCGGAACCTTAAACAACACTTGTGGTAACCATTTAAAAAAAATAGCCTATGTCAACCGTGCTATTTAATTATTCGAGTCATTCGTTGAAGTAGCTTAGGCCCTACAGCCGAACATTCAAACATACAGAAACTATCCTCTTTTGACTGCACCGTAGTTGGGTAAAAAGAGATACCTACAAAATTACGTACATTTTTTCTGTCTTTGTTTTCTATCTAAGAAAGACTTCAAAGAAGAAATTCCATTTCCCTTCAGAACCGTTCTGTGAGTGCTTCCGTTGTTTTGTTCCTTAAATGAACTTACAATTCGTATTTTCTACTAAGTCTTTTGACAACTACTTAAGTAAAAGAAAGTAGAATACTTTATACATATTTATGTATTATTACATTGTTCCTTGGAAATTAGCCTAAATTTATAACTTACTAGATTTGTGTATTGTATATAGATTTCATTGAAATTAATTACATAGAAAATATATGAATATAACTTAGGTATGTCAACAAATAAAATTAAACTATCGTCAAAGTGGATACAAAAATAATCATCAGTACGATATACAAAGTTCCATAGATGTTGTCGAAGTCAATCGGATTAAAATAAAACTACATTTTGTTTAACATTGATTTAAATCGCTTCAGCAATTTACGTGAAAGCACAACATCATCTAAGTCCCAAACTAAGCAGAGCTTGTACTATGGGTACTAGACAACTGATATAAAAACATACTTTTTTAGGGTTCCGAAGCTTATGACTCGGAACCCTTACAGCGTTTGTCCACCGCCGCCGTCACCGAGAAAGAGATTATTTCGGGCCGAGTTTAAGATGACGTGACGGCGATCGTTTGTCCACCGCTCCGATATATCGGTGGCTCAGTTCTATAGCTTTGTGGTGCGTGCTAGTCGCGTTTTCCTTTGATGGATGGAGGATGGCTAATTTCAACCGGCGACAATTGCTTCTTCAGATTTTGTACGTTCGAAGGCGTAGGCCATGCAAAGAATTTTGGATTCATCCACTAATACGTGAACGATACATTACGGGAGCCATTTTTAGGGTTCCGTAGCCAAATGGCAAAAAACGGAACCCTTATAGATTCGTCAAGTCTGTCTGTCTGTCTGTCTGTCTGTCCGTATGTCACAGCCAATTATTTTCGAAACTATAAGAGCTATATTGTTGAAATTTGGTCAGTCGATGTATTCTGTGAACCGCATTAGGATTTTTACATAAAAATAGAAAAAAACAACACATTTTGGGGGTCCCCATACTTGGAACTGAAACTCAAAATTTTTTTTTTCATTAAACCTATACGTGTGGGGTATCTATGGATAGGTGTTTAAAAATGATGTTGAGGTTTCTAATATCATTTTTTTCTAAACTGAATAGTTTGCGCGAGAGACACTTCCAAAGTGGAAAAATGTGTGTCCACCCCCCCCTCTAACTTCTAAAATAAGAGAGTGATAAAACTAAAAAAAATATATGTTGTACATTACCATGCAAACTACCAACGAAAATTGGTTTGAACGAGATCTAGTGAGTAGTTTTTTTTTAATACGTCATAAATCGTAAATTGCATTTTACCTTTAATTCAATCAATACACTATTATAAATACATCGATCAAAGTTACAACGAACTACAAGAACTTTTATATGATGTTACTTGCTGATACGGAACCCTTCATGGGCGAGTCCGACTCGCACTTGGCCGATTTTTTTACAGATTTTATGATAGACAAAATAAAAACACGGTGCGACGGTAGTGTGTGGACACACACTGTTTGTTCTTGTCCAAGAACAAACATGTTTTGTATTCGCGGACAAACGGCCTTATAGATGCGTCATGTCCGTCCGTCCGTCCGTCCTCGACTTACCCTCCAAACGGTAAGTGCTAGAAAGATGAAACTTTGCATGAATATGTATTGTAAATTGTAAAAGTGCTACAATAAAATTATGAAAAAAAAATTGGGGTACCTTCCCTACACATCAGGTGGGGATGATTTTATTTTCTCGCGGCTACTCATCGTGTGGGATATCATTAGATATATCTTTGAAAAGCAATAAAGGGTTTTTTGAAGATTTTTTAATTTAGGTATCCGTTTGCGAGAAATCCCACTTTAAAGGGCACTTATTTGTAAAAACAGGGCACCCCCCCCCCTCTAAAAGCTAAACGACTTGCTCAAAAAATCTAGGAAGTTCATTAGTGTGTTTTTGTAAATGCATACGTATCACATATAAAAGATCCAAACCTCAAAAATATATATAAATTAAAAGCCTTGGATCTTATTTCAATTGAATTATAATGCTTTTTACACGAGTATCTTACTTTTTTATGTTTAATATTTTGATGTCTTTTTGCGACTTGAAAAGGAAAATAAACGTTTATAAAACAATATGTTTATGAATATTCTGACAACAGCCTTTCTAAAGAATTCGATATCATCTAGTACTTCCGTCGTGAAGATCTGATAGCCACCGCTGCGAGTAGAAAATCGAAGTTTAGCCGCTGATGATGATGATAGTAGCCAATTTATAGCCAATCCTAACCTAATTTGTGTTAAAAACTCGAAGAAAGAAAGGTGTAATTAAGAACATTTTAACTATTTCATAATACAAACAATTTGGGTTACAATCAGTAAATTCCACACTAGTAGCGTTAATATAACGTTTACAATCAATACTGTTTCGATCTCATTGTTTGTTCTTTGGGTCCCCAAATCTATCACAGTAAATATACCTTTACAAGATCCTCTTCCACTTGGACCTTTAGTTCTGCGTGAAGTCACGCGTCATTTTCATTTTCCATTTTATGTCAGTCGTCTCTCAAACGTGGCGCCGAGCGGACGCCGTTTGCTGTTTATAGCTAAACTTAATTAAGCTCACAGCGGCAATAAATTTGAAATCAAAATGGACATCACTATCACTAGACACTTCAGTTTGGATGAAGTAAGTTTAATGTAGCAGTGATGAATTTGTAGTTTAACTTTTTTATTTGCTCTAAATGCAGTTTCTTACTTTTTGTTAATTTAGTTGTTGCTTTATAGGGTGTTTATAATATCGTTTTTAGCTGTAACTTATTCAAATTATTTGAATTATTCCATTCGATTATCAGCTTTATCCAATCTTTGAAAGGGCTTTTGAGCGGAAGTTGTTTTTGTTTTTAACCGACTTCAAAAAAAAGGAGGAGGTTCTCAATTCGTCGGAATCTTTTTTTTTTTTTTTTTTTTTTTTTTATGTATGTTCAGCGATAATTTCGTCGTTTATGAACCGATTTCAAAAATTCTTTTTACATTGGAATGGGCGTAGCTTACAGGTGGTCCCATTGTCACTATATCGAGATCTGATGATGGGATCCCAAGGAAATCAAGGGAACTCCTCAAATATCATAGGTACAATGTCGCGAATTGGATACTCGGAATAGTTATTCATTGAAGTCGGTTCTTTTTTGTTAGAATTATTAATTAACGATAATATTTTAAATGCCAAAGAAAAATTCACTTTGACTTTTTCAGAAATATCTTGACACTCATTATCCCAACCATATCTCTAGTTATACCACATCAAAGGCTTTTAGGGACCTACCTAAGAGATCAATTGCTTTACACACAGGAATCTCAAAAGCGAGGGATAAGCTCGCTCAAGTATATATTTACTCCTTAGATTTACTCCAAAACCATTGAGTTGATATTTAGGTCGATAATTTATGTAGCCTTAAATGAAAACGACTGTAATGAGACGTATCGTTATTCCTTAGGCTTTTATATCAATGTCTATTTATTGTTCTGTAAGATTAAATATTCTTTAACAGAACTTTTAAATCATTTGTCCATCTGTCTGTCTGTCAGAGCAACATAATTTGTAATAAGTCTCCTACAAGATTAGTTTTGTAATTTATTGTAGTCAGTCAATATTTTGTCAATATTTGTTAGTTTCTCTATAAAATAACGTGTTTAATATGTGCGTAGATTCCTTCCCTTTTTTAAATAGCAATGTTTAAATAGCAATGATTTTATTAGACAACATTCGTAATTAGAAGTAGTTCTTATCACCATAACTTCATAGACCCAAGAAAATCTCTTAAAGTCTTAAAATTTGTTAGATTTAAAATACATTATATCCTTCAAAAGTTAACGAAAATTATAGTAGTCCACGCCTGGATGTAGGGCTCTTTAATTATAAGCTACTTGGTTCGATCATCGGTTTCTGGCATTCAGCTCCTACCAGTGTCAGATCATCACAAAATTAAACACTATACTTTATTACAAGTAATTTCTAAGTATTAACCACAACTCTTTATAGATCTATTGTTCTTTATAACTACTTTCCAATAGTACAAAGACATTAATCAACCATTTTAAATTAAACATTATTTATTTATTATATTTACAAATCTTTAAAATCGTATACACTACTAGCTGATGCTAGGATGCGAGCGGAGCCGCGGGCCTCCGCTCGCATCCTACGGGTATGAAAAATAGATGTTGAGCGATTCTCAGACCTACCCGATCTGCACACAACATTTTTTACAAATCAGTCCACCTGCGTCGGAGGTGTATGGGAACTAACATTGTGACACAAGAATTTTATATATATAAGATAATGACCAATGCTTTTCTTCAATTCTTTAGCTGTTTAAATAAGCTTTCAAAGATTGTTGATGTTTCAGTAAGATTGTTATAATAACCCATACTATATAAAGTACTAGCAAACTGGCTCGGATTTGTAAGGAAGTTTTTGAAATCCTCGGATAACTTCAATTATAATATGCTTGTACCTTTCACACATTTGACATGAAATGATATACACATAGTTGTTCTTACTAATATTATAATAGAAATACGAAAGTAACTCTTTCTGTCTATCTCTGTGTCGCTCTTTCACGCCAGAACTACTGAATTTAATGAAATATTGTATACAGATATTCTAGAGCCCGAGAAAGGACATACGAGTACACTACTTTTTATCGCGATAAAAAAAATCTAAGCAAAAAGTCATCGAATCGACTTCATTTTATTCTTTATAAAGAAATATCTATCATTGTAATAGCAATTTATCGTAATATGAGCGTTATTTCGGTTCCATTTGAATAACGCCCCGCTATAGAAATATATGTATCTTGTATCGCGAATGTTGTACATGTATGTTGTATATACATGAAAGGGCATAAAGAACACCCAAACTTTGAACAACAAGTACAACGTGATGTTTCATGTGAAGTTTCAACCTATAATACTCAAACCACGCCTCCGACTCTGTAATTAAAAAATAACTGCAAAATGTCACATCAAAACCTTATTAGTGTACATTAAATATTTGTTACAGGCTCCCTATTCAGACAACTTCATTGTGATAAAGTTATTGGAAGATATATTATTATATTAACAATATATTATTGTGAATATCTGCTTGTTTAGATTCCTTCTATTGAAACAAACTTTCCATGCCTAATCCTTTAAGCTAAACCTAAAAACGGATTAGGTAAAATTGGGTATAGTTTGAGTGACAGTCATCCCTACAAACAAAACTGAATTCTAGATAATTTAAGTCCTCAGAACGTTATATCAAACTAGTAATTAGTTTTAGTAGTAAACACTTTCAAAAATTACGAGAAACTTGTATAAACTTCAGACTTTCAAAAGCTATCTTTTATTTCAGACACCTCTACTTTATTGATTTTGGTGAAGAAGAATACAATTACATCAAGTTTACTGTTTCGCATCAGAAAGTATCCTACTTCAAAGCAGTTCGTTCCTAATTGAGTCCGCCTGTAACTTTGAGTGCTTGACCCTTTCTAAAGTTTATTCTCTACGTAAAAATTTGAGCAAGAACCGTAAAATACTCTTTTCGCCTTTCGTAAATTTAGTTGATGTACATTATTCAAGCATTAGTTCATTTTTTGTTCCTTTGTCTCTAGCGGTTAGAATACTGAAAACATCAGGTGTGAAGTTACACATTTAAAGTATAAAAATGCATTCAGGTAAACTACACACAATGTAGTTACGTTAAGATAAAAGAAGTTCTAGATAGAACTTATCAGTCTTAACTAAGTTAACTCTGACTGTTTGCCTACTTATATATTGACATAAATCAATTTAAAGAATAATAATTTTCTTAACTTACAACGTCTATAAACAATTACTCTCTTCCTGAAAGCAAATTATGCTTGCAAAGTAGATGAGTTGACCGGGAGAGGTTTAGAACTCTTCTGGTCCGCCAGACCCGGGAACGGGTCAGGTAATACAAGACACTCAGGCGCTGGAGATGGTAAAACGATATCCGTCCTCCATAAGTACATGCCTGGGGTTGACAGGTGATCTGTCACCCTAGCAAAAGCAGGCTCGGGTGGCGGTGTGAGCGCTACCCGCACCCCTGTTGAGAACCAAAAAGGGGGAAATCGCTTGCGTATGGCTGCTTCCTTTTGCGAGGCTCTATAATTGAAACAAATATTTATATTTAAACTCTATATGTGCCATTCGAAAATCTTTTGATCACATTTATTTGTAATTATGTAAATGTAAATCTTCTTTCACAAATCATAATTTGTCAGATTTTCTGAAATTTATTTTACCTCAGTTTTATTTTACTTACGATTTCTTGTTTCCAAAACAGTCGTCAATGCGAAGCGGGGCGTTAGCAGCAATGGAGGCCGAGCCCGACCTCAGCACCTTTGAAAATAAATCCGGGCTGGCTGAGGACATGAAGTTCCTCGCCTCTATGCCTGAGCTATGTGACGTCACCTTCCTCGTAGGAGATACCAGGGAGCCGGTTTGTGCTGTTAAAGCAGTACTAGCAGCTCGGAGCAGGTAAGTTTTAAATATAACAGCAACATGACGTAAAAGACTAAATAAATAGAAAAATGCCTGGTACTGGTACCTGTACATCAAAACTGAGGCAGGAAAATGTGGATTACACAACCTCAATAAATTGAGACATGATTTCATCTATTACACTCCTTAAACATAGGTAAGGTATTCCTCCATTTATGTTACAGAGGCAGGTTAAAATGTTTTTAATCTTTTGTCTAACTTATAAAAATCCATTTCAATCCCAAGGATTTTCCCATCCCAACCAATTGAAAAAAAAATACAAGATATGCTATTTTATTCTTTTAATACCTCTTGTCTTTAAATAATTTTCAAGTATTGTTTGAAACTTATTTTTGCTACGACGTATTGATGCTGAAACTAAAATTAATGTATGCCAATTAATTCTGAAATACGATTTGCACTTAGATTGAACCCCAGCCCTCTTTTGTCCAACTTAGTTAAGTCTGCTGCTGATGCATAAATCGATTGCCTTGAATTTAGCTTTAAATTGTATTTTGAAGTTGCTATAGATCCTGAGGTAATTGCTAATTCCACAGTAATCAAAGTTGTTGAACTATCACAACTCGATTTTAAGTGTAATTAGATAATAAATCAATCAAACAGACTATCTAACAATTTAACTCAATAATCGTATCTATTTCCAGTGTAGATATTTATTGACTATCGAGAATGTGTTTCTGACATACTGTTATGGTTTATTTCAACATTACGTTTATTAGTATACATATTATGTATACAAATAAATGTAATGTTATTAAAGAATCCAATGTAAAATTTTATTCTTATGTATTAAAACTTATTTTATTGCAATATTATGTAAAATATTTAGTGTGTAACTTCTATGACAGTTCAATGAAGAAGCTGATGATTACGATGGTGCTCTAATCAAAATACATCACGCTGCAATAATTTGTTACATACTCGTATATTAGTGAGCAGAATTCGGAATACCTATTTTATCATTGTAAACTTTACAAAAATCTATGTTATAATATAGATTTTTAGTCTAAAATAATCTGTAGGGTCTTCCAAAAAATGCTTTACCAAGCTCCCAGTCCCCAGCGGAAGAAGGAACCAGCTCCCAGGGAGAACAAACTACGCCTGTTCCTAAAAAGATCATCCGAGCCACTACTCAACCTTCAGAATGCTGCGCAACAGGTAAATACATGTATTTGTGGCAGTGTTTACCCAATACTAGATGGATTGCAAGAGAATGCTAAATGTAAACATCCCATAACAACAATTTGAGATGAAATCATCATATTTAATGGTCTCAGCATTTTAAATAATAAAGTAAATGTTCAGTAAATACAATGAATCGCAGTACTTACTACACTTATACTCTAATAGTAGTTATTATTCTTTTGTATTAAATCTTAGAAATTTGATACTGCAACTCATTGTATTACCAGCAAAATTTGGAAATTAACCATTTTCTATAAAACTTGTACTAAATATCCTAGTAGCTACGTGTATGTATTCTACTGTGGTATAGTAACCAATAATAAATAACGATTTCCCTAAAAAACAGTAATAGATTTAGTTCCCGTAGCAATTACTACAATAATTATATGTAAAAAAACATATATAATACTCTTTCCGTTAAAGCTCATTCTCATACTATTGGAGCATGACTACCTTTGTAAAAATGCATGAATGTGGAAAGTTTTATCAAATGATAAATCATTTCTGAATTTATTCCTCTGAACTATTTTCTCGAGACTGGAGTGAACTTTTAACGGGGCAAAATGTTCTTACGTATTTAGAGCTGTAAAATTGTTAACGTTGAATTTTACTTGTGTTCACTACAGAGATCAACTTTCGCGCAGCAATTGGCACCAATACAAGAGGTAAAATACAAAATTAACGGTGTTCTAGGGAATTCGCATTTTATCGGTTTGAGTATTCGGTGTTCATACTGTATAAATTTTTCACTTTTTAATACACATTGTAGATAGGATCGTGATCAACTAAAATCTTTTTAATTGGAATTTTATTGTATTCAGTTATTGCGCCACAACTTTTAAGTTGCATGTTTTTTTCTAAATTTTGTGTAAATATTTAAACAAGGTAAGTAAATTGATGTTTTTTAATAATTCCTTCATTATTTATTGACGACGTTGTAGATGTTGCAAAGCATGAAACTATATTACCATGTTCAACTCTCCTAAGATAATTTTATTTATTTTGGTGTTGCTATTGTTTGTTTAAGATATTTTTAAAACACTTACAGTTTTAAGATCTAGCCCATATTTCACAAGAAGTTTACCTTTTACTGTTGGAAAATTGAAAATACCTTTCAGTTCGATTGATGAATTATATTATGATCTACAAGTTTAAAACAAAAGCACTTTTTACCACTGTAAATAACGTAACAAAGTAAATAAACTGTTTAAATTTAATTTTCACATTTTTTAACCCAGTTGTGCCTATATATGGGTTCAAGTAGTGCTTCAGAAAATTACAGGAACTTAAGTCTATACAGGTTAGTTATTGTTAAGCGAAATATAAAAAACAAATTAAATTAATAATCAGTGCCAAAACCTCAAGAGTATATGAACTTGTCGTCCACCGTTACTTATAGCGTGTTATTACATACGGTCGAATAAGTGAGAAAATCCTTTATTCTTTATAAGGTAAATATTTTTTTCTAATCAGAATAAAATGTGTTTTAAGCTATTGTTTAATTTTTATCGCGCGCTTTGAGCGCGGCGACCAATTCCGTAACGAATAAACCTAACACCCTTTTTTACTTAGCACTCGAAAGACTTGGTTATAACAACGTAGTCTCGTCGAGATATCAAGTTAATGTTTGCCATTATTTCAACTGTCGGATATTACCAAAAAATAAGTATTCTTGTTTATTTTTTATTGAACATCATTTATATTTCGCTACCAGGTGTATCCTAGGTTGTCATACCAAATGTCAGGGACACGATTGTATATTATCGCGATTTTTATTTCTTTGAACAGCTACGTTTTACTGGAAAAAACTCACGATACCAGTGACATTTGACTGATTTTTCTTTTATTTCTGACAGCCATCATCACAACAGCACCAAACTTTGATCATTGAAGAATTTGAACCCGACGTATTCCGCCAGCTGATCGAATACATTCACACTGGGTGTGTGACCTTGCAACCTAGAACATTACTCGGTAAGTATAATACTATTCTTTTACTAAATGCCTTGCTGAGATGCGGTGTTAAACAACCGCTGTAAGCGCCATGAATAAAAAAAATAGTCAATTAACAACCAAAGAGTCCGTAGGCTAATTAACAACGAAACGCTCACAAATAGCAGACTACACACCCTTGAGCATCGTCGTCGAGTTGCCAGCTTATCGGTTTTTCATAGGATACACTTTGGAGAGTGCTCGAAAGCTCTTTTCGAACTGATCGAGCCATCTCCATTCCTTTATCGGACTACTAGGCGCAGGCAAAAGTTTCATCCACACGTTGCTGACATACCCAAATGTTTTGACAGCTCGTTTTTGGTGAGACTCGGCAAAATTTGGAACGACCTGGCTGGGTCTATTTTTCCCGATAAGTTGAACTCTGGAGCCTTTAAAAGTAGAGTGAACAGGTTTCTTTTGGATGGGCGTGTACCATCTTCGTCTTCATCTTCACTTTCCATCAGGTGATATAGAAGACAAACGCCTATTCCGTTACAACAATAAAAAAATCGGTCTAGCCGTTCAAACAGGCAGGCAGATAAACAAAAATATAAGTAGAATTTATACTTTCATATTGTAATACTCGTACACATGATAAAAGCTATCAATTTGAAATTACAAACAGACATGTCAATTTTTTTTGTACAGATTTAATATTAATTATAGTATAAGATAATTTAGTTTTTGAAATCGTGGGAAGGTTCTCTATAAGTACTGTTGACGAGGGAATATCTTTGATCAGAAATTTAATCAAACTTTGTAGACGTACCGATATTATCCAACATTCGTCGTACGTTCATTAGTTTTCAGAGTTACTCTTAGTACGAATACATTTTCGATTAAATATATTCTAACGTAAAGTTTTTCAGTTTATTTTTAAATAATTACATTTCAAGAAATTTCTAATAATAATGTTGTATATTAAGTAAAACTTTTTTCAAAAATCGTTTTTAATAACATTTTTATAATAGTATTATGAAGCTTTACAAATGCCAAACAAAACGAACATTCGATTCAATTTGCGATATAACAACGAGTGAACTCGAGCATAGTCAAGTGCAATTATTTGCGAATTGAGAAAAAAACCATTCGTACAATCCAGGGCTTCGGCCCTGTATTTTACAAATGGATATTTTTGGATGTAATTTAAAATTAAATCTTATATCAAAACGAATTCACTTTTTCCTAGTTTAAGAATAATGAGAAAGACAATGTCTAAAAGCTTTGTAGGCACATTTATAGATTTTAAATAATATTGTTATTTGTTTATGGATCTTTGGTCGTAAAAAATTAAAATAACATTTTTAGTTATGGAAAACTATTGTTTATTTGAAATATTACTTACTTTAGAAAATAAATCTGTTAGTAATATTACAAGTTCGGTGTGATAGTTCTTTCATATTTTTTCTGTAAATAATAGAGTTGCGTGCGAGGTAGAAGAGCCACGCTGATTTCAACATGAATGGGCCGTCTCGAACGGGGCAATAATACCCTCACACAGAAGACCATCCTAATAATGACAGCATTTTTGCTGTTGTATTTCGTTAGTGAGTGAGAAACCGGAGGCCCAATCACTCCGGACTGAAATTTGACACGTGAGTTCCTCGAGGAGCTTAGGCTGGAAATAAGAGAGGGTTTTGGAAAACTTACCCCTGAGGGGGTGAAAAAAGTAATCAAAAAGCTATACATCAGAATAACACGTACGTGAAACCGCGGGCGATAACTAATCATTAATAAAAAAAATCATTCTGCGTACATTATACCACGTAATGTACGAATATACTTCGGGCCAAAGTAAAGGGTGGATGCCTAAAAGCACTATCGTGTACTCGAAAAACCACACCAATATCAATACCATATCATTGAATATACAAACACAAAAGGAAAAATAAACAGAACAGAGGTACTAGCATACATTTTATTAAATAAGTCAATCTATACAAAGAAACTTTACTGAATGCATGTATGTAAACAAGGTACATATGCCAAATTGTTATTTTTTACAATTCTTGTCTATCTGTCTGTTTGTTCCGGGTAATCTCTGGAACGGCTGGATCGATTTCGGACTTTTACTGGCAGATAGCTGATGAAACAAGGAGTAACCTAGGCTACATTTTCTAGATTAGCTTTGCCCCGCGGCGTTGCCCGCGGTTACAATAACAAACGTGGGTAACACCGCGGGGCTCATCTAGTACCTCATATTTCTTTTCAGATGACTTAGCTACTGATAGGATTATACAATTGAACTATTTCGTACATTAGGATATATATTAAATTGTACAATAAAATATTATTATATAATACTGAAGGTTTATGTATAAACTGCTGATTAATTTGTTGTTTAAAATATTTTATAATAGCAGACTATCTTTGCCGGCGATTGGCGTGTATATAGCGCGTCCATTAGCCCGCGCCGGACGCACGGCACGCACCACACGCAACGGATTTTATACTGCTTTGCATGATTTCACATAGTGTTGCGTCCACTATTCGCGCCGCCCGCACCGAACGCCGGCATTTCTGATCAAGGCAAAACCGTTCAATCCGTTGCGTGCCGTGCGTCCGGCGCGGGCCAATGGACGCGCACCTTTAGAGTTAATTTATAGCGTATGACTCATACTTATTTTTAAAACGAATTACCTATTTGTAAACGAACTTTCAAAATCAGTTCAGTAGTTCGAACGATTACCCCTACAACCTATTAACTTTACCTCTTTGTATTAGTAATAGTAATAATAATACAGATAAATTATTTTTAATTTGCTGTTTTCTGAAATTCTACTTACTAATATGTATGAAGAAAATAAAATCCTAAGATAAATGATGCCATTATCTACGCCAAGTGGTTGGCCTAGTTCACATGGCATGGCATGGCATGGCACACGTGGTAGAGTACGACGGTCATCGCCCCGCCACAAACCCCGGTGACGTGACGGTCCGAGGGGATTTCCACACGTTAAAAAAAAAGAGTGGTTTAAGCGGTGGCCAGGAGGGGTCCAGAAGGAGATCTCTTTCCTGGACTCCTCCTAAAATTCAGGCGCATAGAGGGCACACCGTGTGGTTTTAGTCGGTTCGAGTCGGTAGGGCGGTGGTTTAAGCGGTCGCCACGCCCCGCTTCCTATTCGCCAAGTGTTGTGGGTTCAAATCCTACAGGGATAACACTTTGTGTGATTCTCAAATTGTTATTTTGAGGGATATTGGATGTTCTTTGTGTACGTTTCTTGTATGTTTGTATAGTCCTCCGCGACACAGGAACATATTCCTAACGCGCGAGTTGTCTTTAAAACGAAATTCATAATGTGCGACAGTATTAAACCTAAAATGTTTTTAAATTAACTATTTAGCTTAAGAAAAGTTTTTTAACTATATATGTGCATTTTAGCATAATATACCTATTCTAAAAGTTTCTTGTTTGATCAATTTCACAAAAACAAAGTACTGAATAATATCTAAGTAAAATCTTTTGTTGTTTGCAATGTGATGCTCATTTCCTCATATCACCGATAAGCACTAACAAACTACCTGACAATTATTATCTGAAATATTGTCCATAATATTCATACGGGGATTAATCCCAATATGAAGTGTTGACCTTTTAGAATTATTAAATAGATAACACTGTAGTAGATGATAAAAGCTAAAAGTGATAGCTTCCACTGATTTGAGAAGCATTATTATTTTCATAGTAGCTATGGTTACGCATCTATTACTTTTTTATAACGTACTGTTTGAAACTTAATATAAACTTTATTGTAATAGTAATAACGACAAGTGTTGAGTAACGAGGCTTGGTTTGTTTATTAGCTTCGTTTCAGGGGTTCGTTTCTTAGAACCTTGTACCGTAATTAACTAGTACATCGTGTATTTAATTGGAATCAATCGGTATTGGAGAGCTCGGATTTCAATTACACGATGTCACCTATATTATTGTAGAGAGATAGCTTTCGTACCTTTACAGGCACTGACGAAACGTAATTCTAATGACCGAGCAACAACAGTAGTTAAAGTAACGTATTAAAAGTGCCTACTTGAAATAAAATCTATTTGGTTTGATTTCTACCTACATATTCAATATAAAGAAGCATTTAATGAATTGATAATTAATATACCTACATCATAATCTAACTTAACGCACTTTAATAATACTGGGCAAATTAAATAAACTAGGGCAGTATTAGAATGATCTACATTTCAATAAATGTATGTATATCAAATTTATACAATAATTTTATATGTATAAATTTTTTGCTCAAACCAGATAGATACAAGGAATTTTATTTGCTGTTACTTTTAGCACAAATTGAAGAAAACCAGGGTCAGATGAATGATAGTTTGACTTTGAGCTAATTTATGACAGTAAAAGGCACCCTTCCAATATCTTCTAGGAGACAAATAGAAGTATATGATACGTTTTCACATGTCTAAAAATTGGACTCGGTAATTTTTACTTGGTAGTAAGGCCAACTTTCTGGTTTTGTTATTAACAAAAGAGAGTAAACAGAGTTGCTGTTGAAAAATTATTGAATATTATTGTCAATTTATACAACGCTTGACAACTTAGCGAATAACTACAATCGAATGACACCTCAAATTTGAAACCCCTTCAATAGCTCCTATAGACCAGGGTAGAAGCCTCTTAAAATAATAAAAAGTGAACATAAATTATAGTAGGATAAAACCCTTTGTAAAAGGAGGAGAATATTACAAAAATTAAAGGAAAACTAAATTACGGGCGATCTGAGCTCGGGAAGGGGTAGAGGGGGTTTAGGGAAAAAATGGCTTATCTCGATTTTGGGCCAAACCACAAGTCATATGGAAAAAGTCAAATGGCAAAGTTGTAAGTAATAAAAAGATCAACAACTTTTGGATTCACACTTTTTTCACATAACCCTAAATTTTAAGTGAAAAATTCAAAACACCAAGTTTTTGATTTTTTATTTTTATCTTTTATAAAAAAAATTATTTTTTCAAGAAATTAAGTGAAAACTTACCTTTTGATGTCCTGAATACACCGTAATTTATTTGACTTGAAATATCTTTTTTTTACCTCATTTTGACTGAATACCGAAAAAAAAACCCTAATTTTCAATCAAAAATTCAGCGATATTCAGTCAAAATGATCAAATAAATTACGGTGTATTCAGGACATAAAAAGGTAAGTTTTCCCTTAATTTCTTGAAAAATAATTTTATTTGTAAAAGATTGTAAAATTATAAAACCAAAAAATTGGTTTTCGAATTTTTCACATAAAATTTGAAGTTGTAGAATTTACAAAATACGCATAATACAAAAGATGCATTAACAAGGATTTTAAATGATATCTATCGAAGCAAATTATCGGCTGCTACTAGCTTAGTACAAAAATGAGTGGACAAGACTTATCTATTCGTTAAAACGACGGTCACTTTAAACAATTTATTTCGTAGATCATCTAAATGTAAGTTATGTTTGTCTGCGTCTAAAATACATATTAAAATAATTTATTTCCGTACAAATGTATGAGAAAAGTATTTTGCAATTTCTGACATTTCTAGTACTCAAACCTCAGTCGGTCCAGTAGAGACTTTTGATCCTTATAAGAAACAGGATCGATTGGCATCAAAAAAAGTTTTTGTTTGAAATGACCATTTTCTTGCTGGCTGTACATTTTTTCCAAAATCTGTAAATGCAGTTCAGAATATCTGAAAAAATTATAGATAGTCTCCTAAAAGCGTTTTCCTGTAACTATAACCGTGAAGGTACCTGTCCTTACTGTCCCGTCTCAAAAATTCACCCTGTATACTCAAAATATAATTTGGGAAAACAAAACTTATAAAATAGGTTAGGGTCTTTAAAGGAGATTATGTACAGACCCATCATGATACAATAAAACAAGGTATAGCACTCCGAGACAATTTTGGGAGACTATAATTTTGGGGAAAATTTATCACTTTGAGGAATTTTAAAAAAATCCCCAAGGGCAATACCATTACTTATTATTGAGTAATAAATTTTCCCCAAAATGTAAAATTTGAGAGCCTTCGATAGAGGAGATGACGTTTCTTGTGTCACCTACATCATCAGTCATCACCGTGTCTCGGAGTGACATACCTTGTTTATTCTATCATGCGACCGATGTTGGAATTATTTTTTAGTTTTTTTATTTGGTCCGTACTAAAATGGTGCACAAGTAGGTTTACGAAACTATAATTATATTATCCACACAATTTTACACGATCATACATCAGTATTATTCGACTATCGCAATGTTTATTATATTTCAAACTATTGGTGCTTTAATTTATAATTCTTCGTAAATGTTACCGACACCAATAATTACATAATAAGCAATCAAACTAAAAATAAATTGTGTCATTTAACTAGTAATTAATTCGCCTAATTTAAGTTTAATTTTGTTTTGATTCACCATATACTTGATTGTAACGAGTAGTCACTCCGACAAAAAGTAGCCTACCTCCTTCTTCAAGGTTCAATCCATCATTCTACAAATTCGTAAAATGCGGTTTAGATGTAAAAGCGTAACAGACAGACAGAGTTAATTTGAATTTTCTAATTTAGTAGGAAGTATGGATTAAGGCTTTAAAACATTTGTCGCAATAAAAAGATGTAATAAGAAATATAGAGAGATGCTATGAGTGTATGTAGGTAACGATATAACGATATTGTACCAGTAGGGCTTTCAACGCAGTTAACTTCATATAACAAAGTTACGAGCGATTTTACACGTATGCACCTTTAATAGCATCCTTGAGTTTGAGAGTAGAGAGAGAGTTTGTGGAGTAACTTACTTTGGTTTGCATCCTACGACTATGAGTGGTTCACAAATCCAATTTAGGAGATATGTATCTTCAAGTTTGTGATTATATCAGATTGAGAGTCCCATTTTAATATAGAAAGATACAAGTAAATTATCATTTAGGGTTTCTAGTATAGAATGTTTTTGCAACTTTACGTAAAGATAGTAGTTATTAACCTAAGCTTATATGTATTACACTGATTTTAACAATATGTTTTATAATTTACCTGAATACATTTTGTTTAAATGCCTCGTTGTTTAGTGGATAGCGTTTGCGACTGCTAATCAAGAGGTCTCGGGTTCAAATCCCGGGTCAGGAAAAGAGTTTTTAGGTTTTTCTTAGGAAATTCCTAACAGCAGCCCGAAGTTTGGAAGTTTGGCGGTCGCTTCGTGGAAAAACTGATAATAAGGTCAAACCAGTTGAACTAGTAGCCGACTCCCAATAATATTGGGAATAAGGCTAAGAAATAAAAAACATTTTGTTGGAAATAATATTTTTCTAAATTCACACACTAACAAGCCTTGAAAAATTATTACAAGTATTTGAAGTATTAAATAAAGTTGAGATTTAATCTGAAAAGTATTTTTCAAGAGACGGTTTTATACCGCCCTAGGAACTGCTTAGCGAGAATACTTCACGTTAAACTTCCAAACAAGTATCCCTTGTTTAATTATAAAAGTTTATAACTCACTTCCAATACACAGAATATTTGAAACTTTTCAATACAAAAATGTTAACAAACAATTGTTGAACCCCGATAAAAATGAAAAAATGTTTGGATGGAAAATGAGTAAAAATATTAATATTACAAAAAAAAACTTTGTGATAACGGATTAAGGACACAGTCTGTATCCTTTATTCAGTCCGTAGGAGTTGTAAGAGGCGCTTAAGGAAGCACACTATGCAAAGATAAAGTACTGACCAGGCTCGTATAGAAGGCCAAAGCTTTATTTCTAAGAAAAAATGCTATGTCTAGCTGTGCACTGTTAAAGGCTATGTCGATGCTTTTATACATAAAATTAAATATTTTGGTCATTTAATACAAAACGCTATCTCGTTACAAACTACAGTACAGTATTATTAAAGTGAGTTAATTTCACACTCGAACGTATCATGACTTACAGTGCTACTCTGCACAGTTTCGGGTTAGAATCAGATGGCCATGTTGGAGATTATTATTATTTGTTTATTAAATTCTGTTATTAAATATTTTGAAATATACACAATGAAAAAAATATCATTATCATCACCAGAATCCAGTCCACTTATGGATATAGGCCTCTCCTTTTGCATGCCACTCGAATCGTTTTTAGGCTTCCTGAAAATATATTTATAATATATACATTTATTACATAAGTTTGAAGGCGGCTTACGTTCGGATTGGATGAATTAAAAACCTAATAAGCAACGAAAAATATGATTGAGTAAAAAAATGCCTGTATTTTTCAAAATGTAGTTAAAGAGTACTTTTTTTGGAATTTACTGGCTAGTTGATGTTACTTTCCTTGTGCAAAAAATTAAATACAATTCGGCCAGGAATGCAGGAGTCAGACATTTTTACTTTGAAATGAATTCTCTTTGACTTCAGTGTAACATAATAAAATACCATTGCTAGGACATTCCAACATTACTGTGGTGGCCGCTGGACTTTTGTTACAGTGTACTTTGACGACTCATGTATACCGAATACACATGTTTTATAAACGTATTTGTTTTTTGTTTGCTGTATATCATTTTGATTGTGTATAATTTAATTTTTCTAGTGAGATTTAAATATTTGTTTTCATTAATTTTATTTATTGTTTACATCGTCATAAATTCGTCATTGTTAGATAGTCGAGCCACGCTAATTCCATCACGAATGAGTTGGCTCCATCGCATAGAAGACTAACCTAAAATTGAGAGCATTCGTGCTTTGTATTTCGTTGGTGAGTGCGAGACCGGAGACCCAATGATATTAACGCATCTCACTGGGCCGCCATGCTGTGGTTCGCTATGCTGCATTGTGTGCATTCACAATAAGGATGGTGACCACCACTCTGGGATTCTACTCATGCTTTCTATCAGGCAGAGTAGTGTCACTTTGGCAGGCTCATCTAAAAAATAGTTTTGTAATAGATACAACGACCTCTAAATGTAAATAAAATCACACTTATTACACACATATCCTTGTTTTTCTTCTTTTTTTTCCGTGCGGAAATCCCCCCGGATATCACCAGTTGATGGTTATGTCAGACTCGAACCGTACGCCACCTCGGGCACTATAAGCCGAGGAACCAGGTGTACCCTCGAAAGGAAGTCCCTGGAACCTCGACGTACCTCGGGCCATCTACGCCTTGCAGGTGACCCTCTCCTGTGTGGAAACCCTAAATTCAAAACTGTCTAAAAGGAGGCGCGGGTGCTTCGTGGCACTCGTGCCTCCATCCTGGCCCGCTTCTGCTAGGGATTACACACATACCTAGCTATAAATCTGTTACTAAACTTTGCCGTTTTGTTTCGCTTTTAATGATTTTTTACTCTTTTTGGAGGTGTGTTGTAAATTAAAGCATATGAAGAAAATAATATATTTTCAATTTTCGTGAGAAATCATTTATAGTACATTGTTCACCGAGGGAGGAAAGGAACCGATTACTAGCGAGGGAGCAGTTTGTGGCCCGAAGGCGCAGCCTAGGGCCACAATACTCCCGAGGTAGGAATAGGACTTTCACCCGAGTGCTACACAGTGCTTTATACTACACCTGTGAGGAACATTTAAAGTATTTATAAAATAAAATCAAAACGTAAGACACCATGTAAGACACAATTTAGCCACAGTATAAAGAAACATACAGTAGGACGACGCCTTTGATCTCGTGGTAAATGCCGGCAACGTCTAGACATTGTCGCAACTGCTAGGGTTGTCTCAAGTAAACAATATTTATTAATAAATTTATTTATTTTAGATCAACATCGTCATCAACATTATGATTATTATTATAAGCAATAATTAACAATGATCAAAAATATAGTTTTTGTTAACAGTTTCATTTAGCTTGCCTTGTTTGGGACAAATCAAGTAATTGAAATATATAAGGGGGTCAACCCGGCAACAGGAAAGGCCTGTTGCCGGATTAGTCTGAAATTTGGTATTCTAGTTTCAAATATATGTAATTTAGTTTAAAGAAATATCCGGATTTGGATATTTTGAATTTGAAAAAGTTGTTATTTTCATAATCGTCAACCCAAAAAACCTCAAAATTGACACTCATAACTATATTTTTTTAAATAATGTCCTCCATGTTGGATCTAGTACACTTGCACGTAGCTATGAAAAAAAAATCCGCGAAAGATACTTGATCTCATTTTTATTTTCAGGCACCTCGCAAATCTTAAAAATTACACCCTTGTCGAAAAATTTGCAAATTTTCGTCGGCGCCATCTTGGATTTTCATTTCAACCCCATAATCGTATTTAGTGACTTCGTAAACCATGGACATGATACACATGTCGAAAAATTTGCAAATTTTAGTAGGCGCCATCTTGGATTTTCATTTCAACCCCATAATCGTTTTTAGTGACTTCGTAAACCATGGACATGATACCCATGTCGAAAAATTTGCAAATTTTAGTAGGCGCCATCTTGGATTTTCATTTCAACCCCATAATCGTTTTCAGTGACTTCGTAAACCATGGACATGATACCCATGTCAAAAAAATTGCAAATTTTCGCCATCTTGGATTTTCATTTCAGATGACGACTTGCAATCTTCCACAACACACGTCGTATGCACCATTTGAATTATTTTCCAAAATAATAATATTTTAAAGTGACACGACAGCCCTGAAAGTTGTTTCCCGAGCTGCTAACACTGTAAATGTATGCAGCTCGGGGCAGCCGTTCCCCCGTCTCACCCCTCACGCTCCGCACGATTGCCCTGTCTAGACGTCTTCGTGGGACGACTGTATGTGATTTAGCTTAGAATTTGACTTAATATTTATAAATATTTCGCGCTTCTTTTGTTTTTTTTATTCTTCACAAAAGGATGTCAGTGGCACGGAGATTCCATATTTAAATTATATGAAAACTCTTTGGGCAGGCGCGCGCCATAGATAAGATAACACATGAGAAATGAAAATTCATACAACTTTCTCTCCCGCTAAAACACGTTAGAAATGGATTTTCATACATTTTTTCCTCCCGCTTATTTAGGTCAAGGAAAAGACTAACTTTCTCTTTTCATTTTCAGGGAATATTGACTACTGTTCCGATCAGGTGTAGTATAAAAGATATTTTTAGCATTTTATTTAAAAACCATGATAAAAAAATTATAGTTATTATTGAAAATGTTATACAAATACCAAAAATGTTTGAATTCATGAACCTGGTTGAATACCAAGAAATTTAACGTATTTTACCTATTTATAAATGATTTTAGGTTACAAATCTAAGGATTCAGTGAATCGGTAAAGCGAAGAGTGAAAGGCGATTTACTTTTAAAAGGAATCGTGGCGTGAATATAAATGAAAATTGAATTAAGGGTGGCCTTGAATGACCACCTAAACTTTTGACAGGAACATTAACGTATTTATGCTTCGGAAAGATCGAATTTTATATTTAATTTAAGTATATTAGGAAATATACCTTCCTCCTTTATGAAAATACTATGACAATATAATTAATATATTTAAAAATGAAAGGTTTGGATTAATTTGGCACTAGTGACTTTAGAGGTGATATTGGTCTTAACCACTCTTTTTTTTTTTTTTTTTTTTATATTTAAGCCTGCCAAAGTGACTCTACTCTGCCTGATGGAAAGCATGAGTAGAATCCAGGAATAGGGGTCACCATGCTTATTGTGAGGGTAGGCAATGTAGCATGGTGACCCTTACCATGGCAGCTTGGTTAGATTATTCTGCATCATTCTCCCGGCCGGAGAATGATGCAGAATGATTGGGCCTCCGGTCTGGAATGCGATCATTATTAGGATGGTCTTCTGTGTGAGGGTAGTACTGGCCGGGTCGAGCCGGCCCATTCGTGCTGAAATCAGCGTGGCTCTACTACCTACATGATGATGATCTGATGATTTTGGGGTTTCTTTTGAGAGATATTAAATTCTATTTCAGTACATACGGTAAATATGTCATATAGTATCTATGTCAGTTTCTATTTAAGTTGATATTACAATCATTATGACTAAGTATTAAATTTTTCAAGAGAACTCCCGCATTAGGCATATAATTATCCTGTGTCTTTGAAAGCATCCGTGAAATGAATACAAAGAACACCCAAACTCAGAACAACAATTTGTGAATCAACAAAATGTTGACCCATGTAAGATTTGAACCAACAACACTTGGCACAGTAGAAAACGGCAGCGACACATCACTAGACCACATGTGCAGACACTATTTTATTTTTTATTATAGGTTTATTTTAATCCCGTAGGCTAAAAAGCTATAATAGCTTATAGAAGAACTCCCAGCTCCATTAGCACTTTGTACAAAGCAAACAATACGATTTTATTCCCTTTGGTGCCTCTTAGTAGTAATTATATTGAGTTTTCCCTATAAAAGAAACTGAAAGTGCTCTACCTTTAGTTTATTTTATTAGAAAAGATAAAAACATGAATCAGTTTAACTACATATTAAATCGTAATTCTCAATTCAGTTTCCTTAAATAGCTTAAAGCTGCGTCTTCGATTACAGTGTAACTAAATCGCAAAACTTATTTTTTCACTCAAATATCTTAAATTTTATTTTTAGAATCCAAAGGTCAACTTTGATTGAATCTTTTAACTCTTCGTTGATAAAATGTAAGTGACTTCGATAGCAAGAGTTCATAGAATTTTCTACTTGACTTAATATTGCAATGCAATACCTTTTTTTCATTAGCTGCCAAAATGTCACTACTCTGCCAAATGGAAAGCATGAACAGAATTGAAGAGTGATTACTAGGGCTTGGAATAGGTAGTTTAATTTTATGTACTTGCAGAAATAAAGTCAACGTAAGCATAACATGGATAAACCATAACATAAAATTGGCAATACTGATTATTCCAAAATGTTCTACAATAAAGGTTAGATCACGTCGAAGGTTAGGATTTTGCAATACTTCTTTCGCTTTCTTTATAGATTGTACTTCTTCATCATGAAATAAAGAAAGAATATGTGATATTTCATTAAAATATTTTTTTTAGTAAAAAGCAGCTTCTAGCCATGTACCCCACCGAGTTATAACTGGCTCTGGAGGCAAGGGCATATAGTTTTTACAATCTCTGAAAATAGTAAGTTCCCCGGGATTTCACAGGCATATCCATACTATTGATGTCACAAAATCGCAAGTACATAAAATTAAACTACCTATTCCGAGCCCTAGTGATTACTGTCCTCACTGTCATTGATGATCGACGACCCACACTATGGCGGTTTTGTGCCTTGGTTTAATACCTAAAACATTTTGTGGGTATTTTTAAAACTAAATTGTTATTGTAGAAGAAAAATATTCGAACACTAACATAGGTAACTTAGGTAATTTAATATCAGGATATACGTCTCGAGACTGTTTACAATACATTCTCGTCATCTTGTGACATAGCTTGTCGGTCTTAAAGTCGCATCACCATCTTTTAGAATTTACATTTAGAGTAGGTACTTACACACTTACGGCGATCATGTTCTATCTATCTAACATTACTATTGGAAACATTTATACTTGTCTTTTATCTTCCATTTGAACATAACATTAGGTGTAGATTATACCGAGGTTCTAGGGATTTCCTTTCTAGGGTTTACACGTGGTTTCCCGTTTATTGTTACCTGAGACGGCGTGCAGTTTTGGTTGGTTTGAGTTTGACATAACCATCAATTGGTGGTGTTCAGGGGATTTCGGCACAGACAAAAAAAACTTGTAGATTAAGCGCATGAACTTTGTACCACGTACCTTGTATTTTGTCTTTACTCATTTCGTTTATACTGAATTTAGATCACTGTCTAGACTTATATGTATAAATCTTTTAATGTTTAACATGAATCGGCAGTTATCTGTAAACGTACTTATATAAATAAGTGACAATGTATCGTGAAATATCTGCATTATTTAAATACTCAATACTAGTAATTGATTGATAATATTCTTAAAAGGCAAAGCCAAATGAAAAATCACATTATACTTTTGAATTAGACTTTCCAGTTCAGAGTTTTCAATCTCCTTAATCTTATTCAATGGTAAATAATTACAATTCAGGTGTGATGAACGCTGCTGACTACTACGGGCTGGATGAACTGAGACGCGCATGTGCTGGTTTTGTACAATGCTGCATTACTGTTGATACGGTTTGCGCTCTTCTTGCATCAGCTGAGAGATATATCCAGTACAAGTGCACCAAGTCCCTAGTACAGAAGGTGCGTACTTAAATTCACATCATTGACGACATATTTAATCTTCTTCTTTGCCTTCAGATATTATACGTGAGCCTAAAATCATCATTTGCATGTGTAGCGTTTAGTAGTTTACCGTTTCAAACTTTCTACGTCCAGTGGATTAAACTAATATTAACATATTACTGTCCTTTAAAATTCACGGCTTAACAAGTCGTTTAAGTTTCAATAATTCTTGAATTAAAAATATAATCATTAACATGGCTTAACATTATTTTTTTATGCTTCCAGGTGTTGGAATTCGTAGATGAGCATGGTAATGAAGTGCTAAATCTTGGATCATTTACGTTGCTGCCGCAGCATGTTGTAAGGCTAATATTGGCAAGAGATGAGCTTCGAGCAGATGAGTTCACGAAATTTCAGGTACTATAGACTTTTATCTTTTATCTATATTTAATGTCTTTTTTTATTTAGGAAAGTCGTTTCTTTTAACACTGATATTTATTTATTTGTTGTTATCTTGAAGCCATCCAAAGTGACACTAATCTGCCTGATGAAAAGCATGAGTATAATCCAGGAGTAGGGATTATCATCTTCATTGTGAGGGTAGGTAATGCAGCATAGTGACCCCCACGAAGGCCATCTGGTCAGATAATTCTCATCGACCTCTGGAGGCCGCGAGAATGGTACAGAATGATTGGGCCTCCGGTCTCACACTCACCAAAGAAATATGACAGCGAGAATGCTGTTATTATTAGGATGGTCTTCTGGGTGAAAGTAGTACCGCCCCGTTTGAGCCGGTCCATTCGTGCTGAAATCAGCGTGGCTCTACAATTATAATTTAATTTTGACAAAAGAATACCTCCTCCAAGGGAATAACTGGATAAGTAATGAATAAAAACATGATTCAGCTAAATGGCAGACTATTGGATGCATTGGCGATATCCAAATACACCTCCAACAGCAAGCCGCCACAGTTTAGTACCGCGGCTTGCTGTTGCCTGAATTAGACATCCGACAGATCGAGTCCCACCTCGCAGAGATGCCGGAAGATGAGGGCAGAGAGTACACTCTCGAACAGTTTACCCGCCTCGTCTAGCATACGATGGGCCAATAGGTCACGCCGGAATCGATAGGTCCCGGCTTCTGCAATAGGACCGGTGCCCACTCTTCCAGCACTCAGGGAAGGCTAGCGTCCAATACCTCCCTGAGGCGGTCCGACATATGGTAGGTTCAAATTCAAATCAATCTCAGTGAATAAACAGATATTCTGGTAAATCAATTGAACTCGTAGCTGACCGTAAATAATATTGGGAATGATAAAGGCTGGGCAGGTGATGACGTGGTGGTCACCGGTGTTGTCCAATTTGGAGTTCGAACATGAATATTATTAGATACATGATAAAAGAGGGCAATATCGTATGCGACTGCTATAGCAGACCGGAGTTTGAAAGTTTGGCTGTTATTCACGCCCGTGCCTCGGAGAGCACGTAAAGCCGTCGGTCCCGGTTATCATGAACATCTATGGCAATCGCTATTGGGAAGTCAGTGCTCTCAAATTTACTGACAGCTGGTTCAAACTTTAAATTTCAGTTATCCCTTAGGCTTGCGGTGGTCCGATACCAGTCGCTCCGTGGAAAAACTAATATTCAGTTAAAACCGGTTGAACTAGTAGCCGACCCCAAAATAATAATGGGAATAAGGCTAGGAAGAAGAAGTCAAAGATATTAAAATTATAAGCCTGCTAAATTAACTGTATTCTGTCTACTGGAAAGCGTGACTAGAATCTAAGACTAATAGTTATTATACTCATTGTGAATGCTGACAATATAGCATGGTGACTCTCACTATGTCAATCTATTGAGATGCTTCTGAGCATCAGATCAGGATCATTGAGTATCTGGTCTCGCACTCACCAATGAAACAGTATTCTTTAAGGTCGCTATATTTTGAGAAAGAAAAAAAAGGTAGAGCAAATAATATAATATTCAATAAACTCAGATCCTGATATACATAACAGGAATCGAATTCATATTGTTTCAATAATTCCTGGTTATTATTAGCAAAGTACCCATATTTTAGGCACCTGGATTTCAGATGACTACAATTAGAAGGTACTGCTATCCCTTTTTTTTTATAAATGATCAAATCTTTAAATTTCCAGGCTGCACTGATGTGGAGCAAGAAATACTGTGATACAAACCCGAATATGATCCTGAAGGACGTCATTGGGAACTTCTTAGAGTATATTCATTTCCACAAGATTCCTGCGAATGTCTTGATGAGGGAGGTTCACCCGCTTGGTTTGGTGCCTTACTCCATTATTATGAATGCTTTGGCGTACCAGGTGCGATTTATAGTGACAATATTTATATATTCATGATAAAAATATCGTAATAGTATAAACTATTATAATCAAATATGGGATATATTTGTTTATAATAGTGTATCGTTAGAAATTTTTGATAAATTGCTGGCATGTGATTCTAAATCTACCATACTTGTAATAATGACCAGCTTAAAATATATCATTGCTGAATACCGAATTAGGAAGTGAGACTAAGCAATTTTATTTATTTACTAGGCTCCGCCTGCGTGTATCTCGATTATTGCATTAAAAAGTAGCCTATTTGTTATTCTAATATATATGCTATATTACTGTAAAGTTTCATCCCAATTCGTTTGGTAGTTTTTGCGTGAAAGAGCAACATACATACATGCTTACAAACTTGCGCACTTATAATATTAGTAAGTCTTAAGTGTCCAAGTTTTCAAGTCGTCGTTATAATGGATTCAATGATAAAAAATGTGGATGAGATGAAATGGGTCCAAAAACCGTCCTCCAAAAAACTATATCCTTTACTTATTTAGGTGAAAGGAAATAAGAGAAGTCAAACATAAACGTCACTAAAAATATCTTATTCCATTAAAGTAAAAACTCAAACTGTACATCGCCCATTTCGTTTTTATCATTTGCAAGATCAAAAAGGAGCAAAATAGTTTTTTATTTATATAACTATTACATACAGTAATTTGATCATGTCAATCTTAAGAAAGGTCCAAGTAAAATTCTCGACAAGATAAATGTTACATGGGCTGTATTAAATTTAACATTGCTTGTTTTTGGTTCTGAATTCCATAAAAATCCTCAAACCCAGAAGATAGATAAATTACCGTCTATTGGTATATTAATTTTACATTAGTTATGTGGTAAAACATGGATATTTAAGAAAAACAATGTGCAAAGAGTGGATTTATTGCATAATAAGCCTCTATTTGGCAACCTTTCCTTATGTGTTATGATTGAAAATATCATGTATTTATATATTGATTATTCAAGGGATGATTTACCTACTTTAAACACACATGTGATTTGTGATTTTACTTTATATTTTTTTCGGATATAATTGTTACCCTACTGGAAATAACGCTGATTGTTTAGGTCAAGTATTCTGTAAATATATTTCTGTAACTGCGTACTTTCAATTTACTCATAGATGTACTTTAGATTATTACTGTAGTGCATTGAATAGAGTGCTGAAAACGCTCTTGTTGCAGGCAGACCCGGCCAGCGTAGATCCTGGTAAACTGTCCCCGGCGCGAGTGCGGCGTGCCGGTCGATCCATGTCCGTGCAGTCATCGCTTGATCCTTATGGGTCGAACACCACCCTCTCATCGACCGGCTCGAGCGATGTTCCGTCGTCGGACTCTCGGCACAACTAACGCGAGGGGAACCCCCCTTCCCGTCCCGCGCCCGAACCCCTCCCTGGCCCTTCCTCTGCTCCTGTTGTTCCTCTTCCTGGCCCTCCTCTAGCGGACAAACCGCCGGAAAAACTTGGACTATTTTCGTCTATTAAACGTGCCGCCAGCAAAAAGTTTGGTGACCGGCGTTCTCCGACACCAAAGACGAGAGAGCCTCGCTCTAAGTCGGATTCGGTAAAACATGCCGCTCTTACTAGACAAATCTCCGAAACAGTGGGAAGTTCAGGGGACCCTACGTTCGAGCGTTGTAGACCAAAGAAACGTGATAGTGAAACAGAATTTCCAGTGCGTAAATCTACATCAGAAATTTCTGAGACTTTCCCGTTTGTAAGAAGAGCTTTAGCTGAAATAGAAAATGGATTAAATTACTTTAGAAGATCCATAACGTCAGATGCAAGTGAACCTAAAATATCTTTGACAAGAGCTGAACCGTTAGTTGTAGTTGCAGCAGCTGAAGATGAGGAGGTACCGATTTCTCCACCACCTCCTATGGGCTTAAAGGAACGTCGAGGTTCACGTGGATCACCGTGTGCCAATCTTCCTCCATTAATGCTTCCACCTAGCACTCCTGATCCGTCACCGGGACGCTTGTCACCCCATAGACTATCTCCGCAAAGACCAAAAGAGCCAATATCAGCACCAGTTATGGCAGTGATACGTAATCCTACGGCACCTCGACGTACCCGAACCCGCTCTGAAATGCCTCCAGAGCCTCCACCACGATCACCACAGACTCCTCGACCAGCTTCTGTATCTCCTAAGCATACTTTTGCATTTAAAATAGTACTGAAGAAAGTTGAGAGTACACCAAATACATCATTTGATAAACCAGACCAATGAGAGTACCTCCTCTAAGCGCGGCCGTTATCATACGGTGGGGTACTCGAGGATAAGACGCGCTTTTCTCCATTTTATAGTAACAGCTAGCATAGATTAGTTAGCGGCGAACTAAACGAAGACTCGCCAAAGAATAATGTCCTCATTGAGACGTATCAGAAACTTCTTCGTATTCTTATGAATTCAGGGGCTGGTCCTCTGTTTGTTGTGTATAATCGACATTGTATGTCGTGATATCGAAAGTATATGATACGATAAAAGGTAAGTAATTGAAGTTTATATGGTTCATATACTTGTTATTAATATTATATGATAACAATTTACAATTGAGTACGTTTATAACATAATTAAGGTGTGGTTACGTTTTTTTCGTGAATGTAAACTTATGGAATTGATACTGTTTAATCATTTTTAAACACAATAATGTTATTGTATCTAATATTTCGAAATAGATGTATGTCATAATCTTCCTTGTGCCTGACGATGGATAAAATCTAAAGGTAATTAAATATTGTAATGTATCATAATCTGTATCAATAAAATTAAATGACACATAAAAAACTCAAAAACAATTAAATTATTTTGGAACCGAGTGAAAAGTTTTTAATGTTGAATTCCTTTTATTGGTACAGAATATTTTTTATATTAATACTGACATAAATGAACAGTTAAAATGTATTTTCGATGTTATACAAATTGTCTGACTTGAAAGTATTTTTATAATATTGTATATAGATGAAAGTGTTTGTTGTTGGTAGTTTTGAAATTGTAATCTTTTTCTTTGTGTGTATGCTTTTGTCGTAATGAAATATATTAGAAAAAAATATCTATTCATTTTATCAATGTCTTAACGTTAACAATAAATATATTTTGCACTCAATATATTATTATAACAGAAGCTTTAAACGGTTAGTTGTTACAAAGAAGAACAATGTTAAAAATTGGTTAAGATATGTCACAATCCTACAATAGTTCATTGCGGGAATAGAGGCCTCTCTTGAGAATAGAGATTTTGCCTACTGTTGAAGTTAACAGGAATATAATTTAAAATACACATGAGCAAAAAAGTGTAAACTTACTTCATAGAGTCGTAATGTCGAATTCAAAATGTGATGTAGTTGAAAAAAAGATTAATAATTACCAGCTGCTTTTAAATTAATAGTTTCAATGAAATGGACAATCTTTTCTATTGTCACATTAACCGTTTAAGGTTTTTAATTATAATGGGCATTATGCTACAAATTGCACTATATCTGTCGTCATTTGTGTGAGTTATATGAAAATGTCTTGTAAAACCCTATAACATGCCATAGATGAGTCCTTAAAATATTAGTCTGATGACTGTTTTTACCAATATTCCCTAAATATAAGGGGCAAGGTAACCCCTTGTTCTTACCAATATTTAGAAGACACCGAAGTGCTACATGTCTTTTAAAATTTAAGGGTCTAAGTATGTTTGGTGAAAAGGGACATGAGTGTGCTGTGCATCATTTGTAGGGTATTGAGTAGCATTAAGGGTCCTCAAGGGTCATTGAACCTCAAAGTTGTTGATCGTGAATCCCGTGCTTACTCACTAAACTACCAACGTTTGCGTTTCCCAATTGTTTTTGAAATGTCACCTTATAGACATCATTTTAAGTGTTTTTTTAAATTAATACTGAAATGAGCTTCCAAAGTCTTGCAGTTTTTGTAAATTTTCATGTTTTTATCTGTACGGTGAACCTAATGGACATCAGTTCCTTATATTTACAGTTGATATAATATATATGTTACTTAAATTATTACCATGTTTTCTGGTATTCCATGCTGAATTCGATGTTATTGAGCATTTTAATTTCGCTTAGATAAATACAATTATTTTGTTTGTAAATTTATGTTAAATATTTTCTATACTAAATATAAGTTATGTGAACTTTTAGTTTTATTCTTTTCTGAGAATTATGTCGTATTGGTAAACTTCTGTTTTAAATATTTGTGATTAATTTTGCAATCTGTGTTGATTTTACTTTATAAGTTCACACTTAGTCCTATAATACTGTCAAATAAGGCATAAACGTCAACAGTCAAGTTTTGTATTTGTTAGTTTATATTTTTATCCCTTTACCAAAAGAACTCCTCAAAAATATTATGGTAAACTAATGAAAATATTCAATGTATATTTATAATCCTTAAAATGTAGCTTGATCTCTGTGACAGCTACTAGCGTAATTGTTTTAGCTTTAGCTACAAGTTACGATACGAGGTAAATTTTAGGTATGTTTTTTTATGAGACTGCCTAAAAAACTACTCTACCTTTTGGAAAACACGAGCAGAATCCAAGAGTGGTGCCCACCATCTTCATTAAGAGCGCAATACAGAGTGCAGTTTTCATGCGGCATTTGTCCCACAAAATGACGGCCTAGTGAGCTGCTTTTGCATTATTTAGTCTCTGGTCTCGCACTCCCCAACGAAATACAACAACAAGAAACATTTTTAGGTTGGTCTCCAATGAGACGGTAGTACCGCCCTGGTCGAGCCGGCCCATTCGTGCTGAAATCAGCGTGGCTCTACTGCGTATATTAAGGTATTGCACTTCTTAGTATTAAATTGGAATGTGAAGAATTAAAATATACGCGACAAAAAATAATTTTGCTTATTCAAAGTTACTACGTACCAGTTCGTACTACGATAGGTATCCATCTGTCATACTGATCAAGTTCATAGATATGGATCAAGTTATGTTTAAAATACTGTTTTGTTCAGAGCGTTTTTTATACTAAAAGTTTTTATTTGGCAACTAATATCGAATAGGAGGGATTTATAGGGTGACAACTTAATCAAGGAAAACATCAGATTTCTGTAACATATAATTTTCAGCATAACTGCCCTAAGTTTGTTTTTGTTTAACCTTATTTAAAATTATATTAGAAATTTAAATATTTGCCAAACTGTTATAAATCAGTGTTCCAGTAATGTTCGGCTGATTAAAACCTAAATGATTAGTCACTGATCTCCTATACCTGAGGTCAGGAGTACTAAACAAAGCAAGCAATAGTAGTAGATATGAATGTTCATACCCATAGATGTTGTTGAAGTATTTTCCAAACACGATTTATTTATTGGTTGAGTTATGCCAATGTTAACTGTGGTTTTTATCAGTCGGATATTAGTAAAAAAAATTCTACCTAATGTTAATCAAGTGACGTATTCAGGTTTTTTGTCTGTATGAAATGTTGTGTTCTTTTTAATAATATAATGTTGTAAATAATGGAAATGTTGTCAAGAAATGAGAAATCAGTGTTCTTGCTATACCTTTGTGTTTTATTTTGTTTACCCAATTGTTTTGTTATTTAAGATATACAATGAAGTCAGAGAACCATTACTCGATAGTAACTTTTAAGTGCCTTACGGAAGAATATAAGGAGGTTTATATGCGAGCTCTAACAATGCTATGAATATTTGAAGGGGATATTTATTTTATGACTAACTAAAATGGAATAGGAGCTGACCCAAGTAACCTTGTCTGTTCATCGCATGTGTGATGTGATGTTATATAGCGTGAACAAATTTGTTTGCCACAAACAAGGTTTTAAGAAATAGAACTTGGATTTAAGAAATAGGTGGTTATGTTGTATATTTGTTAATCGGCACTAGAAATTCTATATCGCGATGCAGTCTTAGTACTTACATAATGTAGTTAGTTACTGCTTAGTTCAGTGTATCTTCAATAGATGGCGCTGTAATAAATTCTGGTTACACTGTATGTGGAAGTCGCCACAGATTTAGAGTTAAGTATATTACTCAAACAAACAAGTTAACAACTGAACATACTCGTATGCCTCTCCTTATCCAGGTTTTTGCCAAGCTAACTTTTAACGTTGAATACAGGTGGTTCCCAACTATCTATATGATTTCGTCAATCATTTTAAGACACAATCATTATACGATATGATTTCCAGTAGTTACTGGAAAACATTTCAGCATGCTTAGTTAATTATTGAACGCATTCTTCAGACTCTTATCTTTATTAATATTATAAATGTAAAAGTAACTCTGTCTGTCTGTCGGTCCAGTTTTTACGGCAAAACTACTAAATCAATTTTTCAAATCAAATCAAATCAAACCATTTTATTTCAAATAAACCATACAACGGCCCTTTTGAAACGTCAAGTAGTCATTCAGTAGTCAGTCGTGAAGCTAATTGTCTGTTCCAATTCGTAGATCCTATGGAGAAGAACAGACAAGAAACTCTTTGGACACTCTTTTCCAACACTGTTTTTACAATTTTTGGTTACATTGTTTCAGGCATTTTATTAAATGTGAGGACAATGTAACGGTGCTGATATTTACACAGGTAGTGTCCAAAAATAATTTAACAATAAATAGAAGTTGTGAGATGACCAGCCCCGACTGGCGGCGCCCGTATCACGAGCATGACCTATGCACCAGCCATCGTCCAGTTCAACCATATCGTAGGGAGCCGAACGACCCGCTACACACGCCACCGCCAGCAGGACTTTTGAGCGAGCATGACATACTCACAATCGCCACTCAACAAACAAACATAGGCTACTAGTGACTACAAAGTGCTCACATGTACAATTCAAAATGTTCGCAGTTATATAATAACTAGCTGACCCCGCGAACTTCGTACCGCCTAACAGTCGATTCAACGTCACTCAATTGTTTTGAATTCTCGAAACCCCTCCAATAAAACTTAAACCTTATGGTATAGTTTTAAAGTTCAATTTGACTTTTGAGTATTTTTGCGAATCTTTTGTATGGGAATATAGAAAAGAAATGTTTTTAGACTTTTTCAGACAATTTTTTTAATTTTTCTCTCTGTAAGAACCATCATCGTACTTCAAGGAATATTATAAAAAAAGAATTATTGAAATCGGTCCAGCCGTTCACGCGTGATGCCGTGACCAAGGAAAACGGGTTTCATTTTTATATATATAATAATAGATAATAGATAAAACCATTTATCAATATGTTACTCTCTAAGAGTGCGATAATTATTTGGAACATTCAATCAAAAGCAACTTAATAAGCAATAATGTTAATACCAAAAAAATATATAGACATGACAAACTACAATTAAAATATCATTATTACATGTCAGAAATATATAAGAATGTCAATGATTAAGATAAAATTAACATACGTCAGAGATACAATTTAACTTCTAAATAATTTGAGAATTAATCATGTAGCTGTAGAGCAGGACCAGCATTAAGCCAAGCATTCTTGTCGGCAATGTAATCCTCTAATTTGTAATAAGCTTGCTTACATAGTGTGCGTTTTAAAATATTTTTAAATCGTTTCTCTGTTAAATCTAGTATGTTTTGAGGTATTTTATTATAAAATTTAATACAGTATAAAAGATGCATTTTTGAGAGTCTAAAACGTGGTTGAATTAATTTATCTTTATTTCTAGTATTATACAAATGTCTATCACATCTTTCATTGAAGAGATGTAATTTTTTTCGAACATACATTATGTTTTCATAGATGTACTAACAAGGAACTGTCATGATATTGACCTCCTTAAAAAGGTCCCTTACAGAATCGCGACTGCGGAGACTATATATAGCTCTAATGGCTCTTTTTTGCAGAATAAAAATTGACTCTATTTCTGCAGCACGTCTCCAAAGCAAGATACCGTATGACATGATGCTATGAAAGTAACTAAAATAAACTAATCGTCCGGTTTCCACAGCCGTTAGTTGCCAAACTTTTCTAACAGCATATGCCGCTGAGCTAAGCCGCCAAGCAAGTGATTTTACATGAGGACCCCATTGTAATTTTGCGTCTAGCGTGATTCCCAAGAAAACAATGTGGTCTACCAATTCTAGCTTCTCTTTGTTCACTAAAATTATTGTATTGATTGAAATAATATTTAGTACACAGATAGTCCAAATCTTGAAAAATTAAATAGGCTACTTCTAACCGCGATAACCGACATATACGCGCACGAAGCCACAGACGAAAGTTAGTTAACATATAAATTATACCACTGGCTGTCCAACCTCGCCTTGCTGTGGGCTGCGGATCATCATTACAATTTTATTGCGGATATTTACATTACAATCACTTCCTAACCACAAATGTCGAGATTAATAGATAATTTAAGATTTTTTTATTTCTTTTGTTTAAGTTGGGACCAAATGCCAAATTCCATAACCAAACTTGAATTTATGCCGAACATACCTGCATCGTAAAAAAATATATGTACCTAGCATATAAGATATCTTAAAATTTCTTCATGCTATTTAATATCGCAACTGATATCTGCGACGAGGCGGTCAGTCTCAATAGAGACCAGCTGACTACACTGGAGATATTTTAGTGTATAAGTGTGTGCGCCAACACAGGTGCATTTGCTATTCTCTCACCAAAAGAGATCAGGCGCAAGATTACAATTATTTTTTATAAGATTAAAAAGTTTAAAATTTTGGAATTATAGAGTTCTTTTAAACATTAAAGTTAGATAAAATTAAAAAGTGAATATTAAGACGCATTTTTTATTCAATTTTAATAACTTATCCTAAATAAGCACTTAAATAAGTGCTTATTTAGGATAATACATAGACATCATTAATAGACACAGAAACAAATGTTTCTGTGTCTATTAATGATGTCTATGTATTAGATTAGATATTTCTATGTATGTTATAAAAGTTATCAGAGTATTTAGTATGATACAAGAATATAACTTTTCTAAATAAATTTAACGTCAGAATACTTATTTTCATCATTTTAAATCTATCATATTCTTATAGACAGAGACATGCGATCGGAGTAAAAACTAAATATCTAGTAAAACTGATCTCCAGTTATATAAATAAATGAAAATGGTCAAGCTTCATGTAATGGGTTGTACGAAATGAATGTGAGACTAGTAAATTACCACACTAAAATCGACCATAAAAGGTAATTTAGACCATATATTAAACCTCAGGGTAAGTTTGAGAAGATAGCCAATTTAGACCAACGGCGTCTAATCTATTCAATAATGGAGAAATTCATTTGATGGTGAGAATTCCTTTAGGAAATGTCGGTTTCCTAAATAGTATATTCACTAGACAGGTTTTAAAGGATTTGAAAAAAAAAATTGTGAAACATGTTTGACACTGAACAATATTGGGCCCTTAGCCTTTCTGTCTTGATTTTTTGACTACTCCCGCATTAGGTATATAAATCCTGTGTCACAGAGGACTTTAAAAACATATATGAAACGGACACAAAGAACACCAAGACCCAGAACAACAATTTGTGAATCACACAGTGTTTTCCCACTTGAGATTTGAACCTACAACATTTAGCGAAGTTTAGTTTACCTGTAGAGGAGCTTACCGAAAAAACAAAAAAAAGTGACTTAATTTTATCACTTTGTCGACGTGACACTAACCATTTGGACGGTAAATCGAGGAAGGACAGATGTACGGCCATGACGATACTAGGTATAAGGATAAAGATTCCGAGTTGTGAACTAAACGAAACCCTAAAAAATCGTACTCTCACCCCTAGCCGTTATACCTTCTATCATCAGTTCACCTGAAAAACTTGAAAGTTAAACCTAAAGGGTTATACATGCGTATGAAAGTGAAAGAACGATCCTCTACTCCTAACCGTTGAAGAGTTGTACCTGCCCAGCTTTAGCTGGAATACTTCCAGTTAATTTCCCTGTTAGGCTGGCTACCTTTGATTACAAAAAAAGCATTCACGCTATTTCAGTTTCAGGGACATGATTAAAACCTCGTCTTAAACCCTTTTCTATCTCGTAAATGATCATGCGATTGGTGATTTTGGCCTATATCTGCGACAACATATTCCCTTCACCATTTTAAATAATAATATGTCCTCACAGCCCCCATCACCGGACGCGGATGAGGACCTCTTTTTAGAACTAGAACACTTTATTTGGTATTTACTATTCTCCCTCGTTACGTACTAATTACTTTTCCCTTTTGAAAAATTACTAGTAAACTTATCACCCTCTTATAGCCATCCATTAATAACAGGCGATTTCAATTCTTGCTTGATGAAAAATGACCATCACTCTTCTTCAGCAGAATAGAGGACTGTAATAACTTATCATTCTGAACACTTGATGCTTCAAATTTCACTTTCCTAACTGTACTCCTTCTCTTCTCGGTCTCTTCTACTGATCATATCATCAGCCATGGTCAGTATTCCGCTGACGATTTTTCTTACCATGAGTTGATATTTATCTCTTATGGTATCCGTTCACCTAAGACAAAGCTGAGAATTCCTATGCAGCGTAATTTTAGCGCGATGAATCTTGCTATACTTATGAAGAATACGCGTAATATCAACTGGATTCATTTCCAAATATTCACAGAATACTTAATACAGCTTTATAACGTCCACGCGCCCTTGCAATTGATATTAAACATGTACAGGCTCCATAACCTGTACAAAGATCGTATCTGCGTATCTCATAAGTAAGCCCCATGGCTTACTTAGGAGATACGCAGATACGATCTTTAATGCATAGGTGAGTGGAGACTGGAGTTACAGCTATGGACTTAAGATTAATCATATATTAATAAAGACACAGGTATGTGTTAGTGGCAGCCCCAGACTGATCTCAAAAGTTAACTGGACTCAACTGCTCCAAATTCAGTCCAGTGGCACAAATTTTGAGATCAACTAGTGTAAAAAATTTAGGGATCTACATATACAATATTTTATCATATATATTTATATTATTATGATATAGGATATTTGCTGAAGCAAATATATAATATCTTGATAGATAACTCTTTAGTTGCAACGATAATCAGCTGATGATGGAAGATAAATATCTCAATTACCTTAAGGTCTCATCTGACATGACCACCTAAGATGACATGACCTGACACAAAGCGGGAGTTTTGATTTAGATATCCCCCGTCAGGGCGTCGTCCCCCCCCTACCTAAAAGCTAAACGGCTGGCTCAAAAAATCTGGAAAAATTCGTGATAGTGGTACATATAATGAACTTTAAAGGAAAACTATAGCGGATTAGATGATTTTGTTGGTTCAGGAGTTATAGAGACTTAACTTTTACAATGCGCTTACTTGGAAAACGTCATACAAAATTAACGCATTAATACGTAAACATAACAATTATCCATTGGATACGACTTCTAATCCACGTACCATTATGGGTGACTGAGGAACTCATTCCTGTTCGTGGCCTGACACGCACTTGGCCGATTTTTTTTTATGTGAGAGTATCATCGAGTTCAAGCAGACCCATTTGTATTGTAATCAGCATGAATCTACTTCCAAGGAGTCAGTTATATAAACTTCAATGACGTGTGTTATTGTAATGTTTATGGAAATGTTATTGCTTAATTAAACAGAAGTGTTTGACAAGACTGACATACAGACCATTTAACAATTACAAGAATCTTGTACCATATTCTTTAACTATGTATATATGTGTAAACTATAAATAAATACATAGAGCACAGCGAAGCGAAAATATGCAACCTGTGTTGTTGGGAGGTCTTTCATACCTATAAGAAGCGGACACAAACACCATTCAGACTCAGAACAACAATTCGAAGATCACAAAAAGTCTAGTTCCATGTGGTATTTAAAGCAGTGTGGGTGTCACTTATACCATTAGGCCTGCCGTGCAGTCAGTAAATGTATATTAATTACACTTTTCAGCACAAAAAAATAATAATACAGATTTCACTTCTATTGAGTTATTTATTTGTATTTATTTTACAACGAGTAATTTCTGAGATGAATTTGTCTAGAGTTTAAGTTTTGATATGTTTGTCTCTGTAAATAGACAATAGTAGATAGTATAAATTGTAAAACTGTATACTATAGCTATGTCAAAACTGTCATCAAATATATTTACAGTTCAAGCTCATGTCATCGGCAATATAAATAAAACGCTCGAAAATAGCCCAAAACAACATCACGATATTCAAGTTTCTGAATAACTTCCTATAACAGTTTTAATTAATTAAAACATGCAACATAATATACATCAATTAGTTTAATTACCAAAAATTACTCTGGTACAATTTTTGTTGTGTGAAAATTGGACATGTCATTAAAGAGCGACAATTAAAATTCACTGAGTCGCTGACTGGAAAATTACGGAGTTGGCTGACTGACCAAAAACATGGAACTCACAGCGTGTACCGAAGGGCAGAAAATCATTGGTTTTTGTATTTTCCATACAAGAAGTAATTTAAACTTTAGTGCGCCTGGACAGAAGCTATATTTGTATAATTAATATGATCGGAAAGGAAAGAAATTTCGTTTGTATATTTCTAGAGGTTTCGTCACAATCTTATGACGTTCGACTAGGAATAGCTTGTGACGGGATAGACTAAAAAAAAATTTGTAGCTAGCTAGTCCAGCAAGGGCTTGCGGTTACTTCATTGGATCCTGCGTGAGAAACGGTCCCACCACTTATGAGCTTTTTTATTGCTCTGATGTTAAAGACTTTTTATTAATATTTATAGTGGAAGTTAATGATAATAGACAGCATTAGTAAATCGTCGTACGGAATAAATAAAAACGGTATCTATTTTCCAAAGGAGAGGCAGAAGCTGTAAATAGTTTTACGATCAGACCTTCATCATAAAGTGATTTAAACATTTCTAACTACGCTTTGAAAATAAAATTTGAAAAATATTATTAAAAGGCGGCAAATTTTGAGTTATAAAGCTTACTTTAAATATTTCATCATATTTTGTGTTAAAAAGACAAAGACAAAAATATTAATATGTATTTGAAACTAATATTTTTCAGCAGTCTGGTTACCATAGCGCTGCTAAATTCGCGATCAAACCATAATACATGAGATTTATCAAGAAATAGTCATGACAATGTAGAAAAAGTAAAAAGATATAACGTAGTTACCTTTTATATAGGACAAGATCTGTGTTGACTGATACTAAACTACAACCACCGTTCGTAAATATGTATATTTACATATACAACACAAGCATCAGAAGAATCAGGCATTAACAAAGAAATGAATAATTATAAATTGAAATATAGTTACTTTTTAGTTTTTGTTCAGTTTTCTTGTGTAAATGTCAGTATTCAGTACAAGGGCTTTCGTTGTTTCTTAAATATCTGCTTTAACGGTTGCTATACTTAAGTGTAGTTCAATAAATATGAAATATTTAACCTGAAGTGCAGTTTTTATTCAAGATTAATACCAATTATCAATATTCATCAACAGCCTTTAACAGTCCACTGCTGGACATAGAAAGGAGGTTTTGGCCTACTATACCACGCTGGCCAGACGGGTTGGTATAGGGTTGGTTTCAAGTTTTCCTTCTCTTTGCATCGATGTTGTCTTGCGTAGTTTATCCCTTAGTCGCCTTTTACGACTATCAATATTGCTCGATTTTAATTATTGTTTGGATCTTTAAAAATAAGTTTATTTCGTTTTGGTGTAACATACCACGCACGTTTACATCAAAATTATCATTTTTTGTAGTGCTGTTGGCCTGTCTACTTTACTCTCTACATATACATACAAATATATAATATAGTTCTTTAAAATATACATCATCAACATAAAACGTCCCACAACTCTGCTCGGTTCTTCTTCCAGGAGAAAGTTAAGACCGTAAGTCTTACGCTGGCCGTGTTCGGATTGGGGACTGGCAAGACACGTTGTAGCTTGCCAGTCTTGCCATTGGATGTTTTAAAGCCATCCGATGGCCTCCAACTAAGCTTCACGACTGTTATCTGATGATTACAACCAGGACCGACTGCTTAACGTGACCTCCGAATCACGGAAACGCATCATCATGTCAGAAACGGTTACCCGCATTCTATTTTTTTTTTATTAATATGTAGATATTTCGGATATCTTACACACTACGTCATCTAGTCCCAAGCTAACGAGAGCTTGTACTATGGGTACTAGATAACTCATATAAATATCATGGGTTAAAGGTTAAAGAAATTGCCGATTTGTACTGAAAAATTGAAATTCGTTTTTATTTTCTTTAACATATTTATTTAATCGAAATATCTATAATTATTATCTATATATTGCTGCCATCTAATTGAAAGGTCATCGTCAGTGCAATAGCAAAGGCATAACTTTGCTATTGCACTCTAGTGATCTAGATTCTACAAGCTGTGTGAAAGCATTTTGTACGGACTCCTTTTGTTTTGTTGTCTATGCGGATATCCCCTCGGACACCAGTTGGTGGTTATGTCGGACTCGAACCAACCAAAACCGCACGCCGTCTCAAGGTACCAGTAGCCGGGGAACCAGGTGTACCCTAGAAAGGAAATCCCTGGAACCCCGACGTACCTCGGGCCATCTACCTACGGCTTGTATATGTCCCTCGTCATAATTATAGCGCATGGTGCATCCACCCCGGCCTGCTTCTGCTGGGATGATAGATGGCCTCACCTGTCATCCCCATGCTAGCGCTTATAGAGGACGGACATCGTTCTGCGACCTCCGGCGCCTGAATCGTCTGCGGTACCGGGCCCGTTCCTGGGCGTGGATATTATACATAGAAAACACCCAAACTCCGAAACAAATATTTGCTGATCATATAAATATATGGTCTGACCCGGGAATCAAATCCGAGACGACCTATAACGTCCTCTTGATCAGCAGCCGCATACGCTAACCACTAGACCAGCAAAGCAGTAAAAATTAAAGGCAACTTTATTCTTTGTAAGTTCTTCTCTATGTCATGCTGGATCAATCACTTGAGATAAGCCTTAGAAATTAAAACACTTTTGTATGAAACAATCCTAGTAGTATATAACAACCAAAATCCACACCAGTAATAAAACAACAACAGCATAATAATCAAAACTAAATACTTGCAATAAATTTAAAGAAATTCACGACAATAAAACCAGTAAAGGATGACCACTATTACTAGGAATCAATGGTCAATATCAGTTTTTAAGGAACTAAGCCACGCTGACCAGATGGGTTGGTATACTATACAGGGACCATTAGTATCTTTCTCTAAATAAAACCAAATCATAGTCACGAAACAATGAAATCAAAATTACAATTCAAACCATTAATTGATATAACTTTGCATTTGACTTTGTGTAAACATGATCTGATGGTGATAGTAAAGTATCTTAGACCGTCATTGAACTTGTATAAACAAGTCCTTGTTAATTTAAATATGTAAATTCTAAACACTAAGCGAACGAAAGACATGTGGATAGACATAACAATAGGAATACGAAAGCGTCCTTACGTATGTTCAATGATACGACTGTATGCGAGAGATAAGACAATTTAATTTGCATATTCGCTTTAATATTCTCTTGAATAGCTTAACAATAAAATGATCGTACATATGTTAGCACAATATGAGCGTTTTAGCTTTTAGTCATGAGGATTTTATTAACTGCTGCCACAAAAGATTTCCATTAACATATTAATAATACTGTTATTTTCTTTGAAGCTGTATTTGCTTTAAAATATGTACTTCTAATATAGCATTCCATTAAAACAACAATATTTTTTTCCTAGCCTTTATTATTCCCAAGTTTATTTGTAGTCGGCTGCTAATGATTATACTATTTATATATATAATAATATATGTATTTGAGAGCACTAATTTCCCAGTAACGATTTCCATAGACGTTCATATAGATATAGGCCCGAAACAGGATTCGAACGCGATAAGTTAGCGTAGGCGACTACTAAGTCGCATCCGCTAACTTAAAAAAGAATTTTACGAGCTGCAAAGTATTTCTCCCGTGTATTCGGTGGTTTAATACTTGGTATATAATTTTACCATAACAGTTTTCAAAACTTAATGAGACCGGTTACTGGCTACTATGTTATTTTTTTATTTTAATCGCGGCTTAAATAATAGATTAGATGAACAACTACATATCAATGCATAACATATTTTTATACTCATTTTTCAACTAGGTAAACGATTCACATATTATTTTTGCATAGATGACATTTTGCAACTATTTAAGTTACGTAAACACATAATTCAGTACCTACGATATTAAAAATTATAATGTTTCAAAAATTAAAATTAATGAAATCTTTTACGAGGGAACAAGACCGGTATTAAAGCAGTGATTTAAAGTCAAAAATGCAGAACAGAATACCAAATTTAAAGGTTTTTATAAACCCAAATCATCAAGAAATATGCATTCAATTTTTAAGGTCACTTTGTTCCGCGGAGCTCAGAGTTTGTTGAAGTACACTCAAGTACTAACGAGGTCTCCACACAAATGAAAATCCACTTTAATTCACAGCCACAAGAACTTTGTCTCTATTTTAGAACTGATGCAGAGTACAAAGGTAGCTTGTCTACAATTTGTTTTAAATTTTTGAGTGACGTTTTTGGTCAGTCGAGATAAATATTAAAACATTTGGTGTGGTTTATTTAGACTCTTTACCCAAATAGATTTTACAGGAAATTGCATATGACTTGTTTAATAACATCTCACAATCATAGGTATTCTTGCCCTTTGTGAGTTTACAATTTACATACCGAATATAACATTGGTTAATCTCTAGATTTTCTTTAGGAATGTTTTGAACCACGTAGGTACTAGTTTTAATCACATACGATCAATTCAGAAAAATATTGTCTATTTGAAAAAGTTCCGTTGTCCGTGATCCTTCTGCGCTATTCTATTATGGTCCAATTGATAGAACTATGAGCAATAAATGTTTTCCGTGGTACGACTACGGATAAAGGATGATGAAAGATAACTTCATAATTCTAAAACTGCACTGTCATATAAAAGATTAGGTACATTAGAAGAAGTGACTAAAAACGTGCGCATAGAAAGAACTATATTTAAAAATCCCAACTTATAAGTGGTCTATAAAGTCCTTTATGAATACTATAAAGGATATAATATCTAGTTTTTTGACTTGACTAACTTCTCTAGTTGTACAGAGTTTGTCTTTTAAGAAAAAAAAATAGAAAATGTTGTAGTTAAATCATGTTCTAAGAATCTAATAAAAAGTAACCATCTAAACACAAATGTGAGGCGATTATAAATAAATTTGGAATTTTTGTAGACGTATTTTTGCAAGTACAAATTGTATTATAACTTTTTTATTATTTTTCATATATATAAAGTATAATGCTTCTCATAGTAATGCATTTTTACTGTTTTGATAAGTTAGAGTTTATACAACAAGTATGCATAGCGAAATGGCTCAAATTACTTTTTACGGTATTGATACCACATCAATGGAAAAAAAGAAATAAAATACTGCATAAAAGCGTCTTTCATTTACTTCCTTAGAAAACCCTGATATCTACAATCGCTTTTAATGTAAAATAAGTCTTTTCATCTCTTAAGGATAGTCTTTGGGGAAACCGGCAAATGTAAAATAAAAGATAAATTGTTACATATATCATTTGAGGTAAACCCCACATGAAAAAATTCTCCTACGTAGTTGAAAGGATGATATATTAGAGTAGTGATGTGTGTTCAATATTTAGGTTCAGTTTCACTTCTAACCTAACACCGTTTATACAGTTTGTACCTTATAAAATTTCAGATAGTGATTTGCTATGGCAAATGTTAATATTAAATAGCTTTAAATAAATGCCGCCAGCATGTGTAAAGGAAGAGAGAAGGAGGTATTATCAACTGGAATACGAATATGTCCCACCTTCTCCCTTCATTAACAGGACAACACGTGCTGGACTTAGAAGTCGCCGCTTCAGAGTGGAATAAATACACATTAGAACTGAACAGTCAAAATCTGGAATTCACTACCAGCTCATGTGTTTCCTTCCCACTATGACGTGAAAAAGCATCGCACTAGGCCGCTATAGTGTGGGTCGCCATGTTTTATTGTCTGCATTAGCACCAAGTGTGGTGGCCCCCAGTCTTGGATTCTACTCATGCTTTCCATCAGGCGGGGTAGAGTCACTTTGGTAGGCTATATGTATAAAAAAAAACTTTTAATTTGCTAAGTAATTTCAATGTATCAGAATACAGTATCTATTCACAATATCATTGTGTCAACTTTTTTATATTGGACCTTGTTATATAGCAAGGTCCAATCTAAAAAAGTTTATATACTTTATAAAGTATATAAACTTTGCTCCTAAATTTACTCGACAGCAGTCAATTTTATACTGAATCCAGTATATTTATACGAGTAAGTGGTCTCTCGTATGAAGCAATAAAATTTACGACGCCCGTATTTAATTAGACGTCGTAGATTTATGAGTGAGAAAATATGGTTTGTCAATATCGTAAATATAGTCTGGGGATAATATTTGATTGCAATGATATAAGCTTCTAACTATACGTAGCTACAGATTATTGACTAACACAAAGGGATATAAATTCTGAATAAGTATTTGTTGATGTAGCATTAAACGTCTGTAGTTAATCAGACTTATATTTACACCTATATAGTATCAATACTGATATTACTAATTAAAAGTATTAAGAAAGTAAATCAGTCTGCCTGTCTGTATGCAAGCTTTGACGACTAAACTACTGTACCGATTTCAATGTATCGAAAGTCCTCAGAAACAGCTCCGATTTAGACCTTTTTTTTAAATTGTAGCCGGATGAGGGTCCGGATCGAGAACAAGCTGACACACGAATTTGCTGTTATTTCTGGCCTTAAACAGGAAGATGCCCTGTCGCCTATGCTTTTCAATTTGGTTCTAGAACATGTTCTCCGAAAAGCGCTAACACTAGAAAACGGGATCGAACTAAATGGAAAGCACAAAGTGATAGGCTATGCTGATGATTTGGCACTACGCGGCGAAACCGTTGACGAAGTCAAGAAATCGAGTAAGTAAAAAATAATAATTTTGTCTATATTTTTCAACATTATATCAGATATTTACGGAATAACTAAGGAATAAACGTCAAAGTTGTTTTTGATCGATACAATAATAATGGAACTATGGAACTAAAACGTCTGAGAAAAATTGTAGACATAAAAGTAATGGATGTGACTCTACATCTACTTTTTATAATAAAGGAAAAAATAATTTTATTAAAAATTTTAATGGTGATCAGAAATTACGTGAAGTAGCTGAAACTTTCATGGTCGAAGAGCAACCTGAAGAAATACTTTTTAATGGAGGTATTTATTGTATTATCATCATGTATGGTGCCCAAAGTTTTAATGAGCTTCGATACAAGCGTTTTATAGCAAGAAAAACAAGAGCGTACAACTAAGCTCGTTACCTCCAACAGTGCATGCAGCAAAACAATATATTAAAAGAGATAACCTGCAAGTTCAACAATGAAAAAATAATGCCTCAATACCTCCCGAAGATTGGGGTTGGTAAATAGATAATTATTTGAAACCAATCACAATGATACAACCTGAAGCACCAATAAACATTTTGAAAATTATATTTTGCTCTTGCAAAACAGGATGCCGTTCAGCGTGTGACTGCAGAAAAAGTGGTTTGCATGGCTCACCCTGTATGCAGTGAAAGTGACTGCGATAATCACTCACCACTTGAAGAAGATGATGTTTTTAATACCCAAATAAATGATCAAAATTAAAATTAAATGTTCTGTCTGAAAATAATAAAAAAACACAAAATTACTTATTTACTAAAGCTATTTTTTCTAAAGCTTGTTTCCTCATCTAAAAAAAACCTTCATATTGTTTAGCAATAAAAATAATTTATTTCCCCCTCTAATATTTTTCTGATTTTAAATAACTTAAGAAAACAAAAATAAAAAAAAAAGATCCAAATCGGAGCTGTTTCTGAGAACTTTCGAGGATTGCCTGTTTTACGGCTTCATTGACGCGACTAATATTATAAATTGAAAATAATAATATCACATCTTTCCAAAAAAAACTAATGGCATAAATTTCATGCAAAATAGGTATATGTTATATAAATTGTTTTTAACTCAGACCAATGTAAAGGCATTGTATAATAAATTTAGTAAACTCACTTAAGTATGTCATTAACATTTTAAAAATATAAAGCTTAAAAAAAGGTTTTCATATCATTGTACTCAGAAATTTACTTAAATAAGTCTGCTGTGAAATGAATACCTAAGTACTTATTTACACGTGGTCCAAAAGCAACATACTTTGGAAAAAAAATCGTGATATAAATATTTATAAAATTTTAATTTATACAACGCTATTCATAAATTGATGCAATATTCTTGTTGATATTTTATGGATTACTTACTGTTCAGTATTAGGCGGGTAGTAACTGGTCTGTTTTATTTAAAATTCCTTTGATATTTGCTTTTGAAATTCTCGTGTTTGTCTGCGCTCTGATTTATGAAACACCTAGTTAAAGATGGGTATGCATATATGGACGCTGTTAAGCATTTGTGTGTTAACCCACACCGAGCTAGTTTTGAGTAATCAGCTGTTAAAGTTTTTTAAGAACAATCTTCTTTTTCCGCGTATGTTAAGCAAAAAAATATTGTTAAGCGGTATCATTTTTTTTGTTGAAATGCATAGATTATTAAAATTGATGTATATTTCTTAATAAATTAATCATTAAATAGAAAAAGCATAAAAATGATTGATGCTTAAATTGCTGAAGGGTTTATTTCATTTAGCATTAATGTGTTATGTGACTTATGTGCCTTAAGACATTAATGCAAAATTCTGATTTGTTGTTTTAAAATGAATATCTGTACTCATTTTAAAAAAATGTAATAAAATAAACTGCTAACATATTAAAATGTTCATGTACTTATTTATTTAAGTAATTACTTTAACATGTTTTGAATCACATTTTAAGTTCTGTTTAAAATAAGAAATACAACAAGTTAACGCTTATATTATTTGAATTGTTCAAAAATCATAACCAAAAATTTTAAACTTTTTTTAATCATATTGTTTTAATCATATTACTTAAATAAAACCATTTTTTTTGTATCCATCATATGGTACAAATCTATTGTAATCCAAGAAGCTATAGCTTTGCAATCTTCTGGAATTAACTTATGAATTTCTTTGAGATCTTTTACTTTGCTGCTGGATAATTTCCTACTATTTGGCCATAACAAAGGCAATGTAATGTTTTTAAAATGTTACATATTTTTAATTTTTTGTTTTTGGACAAGTCTACTTACTATCCTAGGGGTTTCATTTAAAGCAGATTTTATATACATCATGGAAGAAGTATCTTTTTAGGTTTAATTTGAAAAATTTTAAGCCAAGAAATTTTCTTCGTAACTAAATATTTTTTAGTGTATTGATAGCTTTTAGCAAAGGACCTTTTCCGTTTAGCTATTGCATAGCTTTTATCGCGGGCTTTGAGCGCGGGGATCGAATCAAGAAATACCTAACGAAAAGAAAACCTAACACCATGAAAACGTATAGAGATATGATTGTCACTGCAGTGCGACAAGGACGCCACATGCGTCTCCGTGCGCATGCGTACTGCCGCCACTGGCCGTTATCCGTTGCCTTGACAACACAGTCATTCTAGATTCTTCATAGGAACCCCATCGAGTTTGGGCTCGTTTGATTCGTCTTGACGAGTACCTTGACACTATATGGTAACCAGGGTCTGATGATGGAGCTGGAAGGTGGCCATAGGAACCCCATCGAGTTTGGGCTCGTTTGATTCGTTTAGACGAGTACTTTGACACTATATGGTAACCAGGGTCTAGGATGAAGCTGGAAGGCGGCCATAGGAACCCCATCGAGTTTGGGCAAATTTGATTCGTCTTGACGAGTACTTTGACACTATATGGTAACCAGGGTCTGATGATGAAGCTGGAAGGTGGCCATAGGAACCCAATCGAGTTTGGGCTCATTTGATTCGTCTTGACGAGTACCTTGACACTATATGGTAACCAGGGTCTGATGATGGAGCTGGAAGGTGGCCATAGGAACCCCATCGAGTTTGGGCTCGTTTGATTCGTTTAGACGAGTACTTTGACACTATATGGTAATCAGGGTCTAGGATGAAGCTGGAAGGCGGTCATAGGAACCCCATCGAGTTTGGGCAAATTTGATTCGTCTTGACGAGTACTTTGACACTATATGGTAACCAGGGTCTGATGATGAAGCTGGAAGGTGGCCATAGGAACCCCATCGAATTTGGGCTCATTTGATTCGTCTTGACGAGTACTTTGATACTAAATGGTAACTAGGGTCTGATGATGGAGTTGGAAGGTGGCCATAGGAATCCCATCGAGTTTGGGCTCATTTGTTTCATCTTGACGAGTACTTTGACACTATATGGTAACCAGGGTCTGATGATGGAGCTGGAAGGTCGCCATAGGAACCCCATCGAGTTTGGGCTCATGTGATACGTCTTGACAAGTACTTTAACACTATACGATATGAATGTTATTTCAACAAAGCAAAATATTAAGTTACCGTGCGTGTAACTTCGTTCCATCCGGGTGTCCCTTGACTTGAGAAAGAACTTGAGAGGTGTCCCTCTCAAATTATTTTTATTTATTTAGTTTTTCATTCCATAGATATGCTCATATCACTATTTATTATGTTCTCTGTTTAGTTGTCTTTCGGTTAATAGGATGATTATATTGTTTGGCAATAATATTGTTAGAATGTATGTTAGTAAAAAGACAGTGTATATTGTTTTGTAAACTTGAATTAATATAAAAAAAAACAATAAATAAAAAACAATTAAATTGCATAAGTTGATAAAAATGCTATGCAATAGCTTTGCCGCGGCAGTCCCCGAGTGCCACACGACTGTTTTTTTTTTTACAGCACGCTACAATTAAACTCTACTCTGGTACTCGTAACTTAATATTTTGCTTTGTTGGAATAACATTCATACCGTATAGTATTAAAGTACTTGTCAATACGAATCAAATGAGCCCAAACTCGATGGGGTTCCTATGGCGACCTTCCAGCTCCATCATCAGACCCTGGTTACCATATAGTGTCAAAGTACTCGTCAAGACAAATAAAATGAGCCCAAACTCGATGGGGTTCCTATAGCCATCTTCCAGCTCCATCATCAGACCCTGGTTAGCATATAGTGTTAAAGTACTTGTCAAGACAAATAAAATGAGCCCAAACTCGATGCGGTTCCTATGGCCACCTTCCAGCTCCATCATCAGACCCTGGTTACCATATAGTGTCAAAGAACTCGTCTAAACGAATCAAACGAGCGCAAACTCGATGGGGTTCCTATGACCACCTTCCAGCTCCATCATCAGACCCTGGTTACCATATAGTGTCAAAGAACTCGTCTAAACGAATCAAACGAGCCCAAACTCGATGGGGTTCCTATGGCCACCTTCCAGCGCCATCATCAGACCCTAGTTACTAGTTAGTCCCAAACTAAGCAGAGCTTGCATTATGGGTACTAAACAACTGATATAAATACAGAAACATACTTTTTTTTTGTAAATACATATATATTATACATAGAAAACACCCAGACTCCGAAACAATTATTTAATACTAGCTTTGGCCCGCGGCTCCGCCCGCGTATATGTCGGTTATCGTGGTAAAAAGTAGCCTATGTCCTTCCTCAGACTCTAGACTACCTGTGTACCAAATTTCATCAAAATCAGTTTAGCAGTTTAGGTGTGAAAACGTAACAGACAGACAGAGTTACTTTCGCATTTATAATATTATAATAAATAATAATATAATAAATAATAAAATAGTAGGGATAATAATCTAGAATGACTGTGTTGTCAAGGCAACGGATAACGGCCAGTGGCGGCAGTACGCATGCGCACGGAGACGCATGTGGCGTCCTTGTCGTACTGCAGTGACAATCATATCTCTATCCGTTTTCATGGTGTTAGGTTTTTTTCGTTACGAAATTTCTTGATTTGGTCCCCGCGCTTAAAGCCCGCGATAAAAGCTATGCAATTGCTTAAAAACTTACATGTCGGTGTGGTCAACAAGCCCGCGCAATCCTTACCGCCCCGCCAAATATTGCATTTTTGTTCTAACCCACAATCCGATTTACGCATTTCTATGTTAACCGTAGTATAACACATTAATGCTTTATGTTGTAGTCTCATTAGATTTTGGCATTAATAATGTAAGGCACTTGTGACATAAATGCTAAATACAAATCTTAATTTAGGAAATAAGCAATAACAATTTTTGTACTCTAGAATATTCTGCGATTTGTTTTCAATAAAATGGGTTGCACTATCGTAAACCTTATGATCTAAAGATTAAGACAGCATTCATAAGTCAAAATTCGATTTTTTGTGGGTTAACACACGAATGCTTAACAGCGTCTATATATGAGTTGAATAAATAAGCATAGTTAATGTGTTTCTTTGTATAAGGCTATTGCTGACTATCTCATACGTTAGTCCAACCTGCGATTTAACGTTCCTGCATCTTTGATTACAATTGTAAAGAGCTCTAAAACTGTAATTTTCGATGAGGTTAGTAGCCTCTAATCTACAACAAACGCTTAGTTCCCTAGTTTAATTAAGATATGTTACAACAAACGCTTAGTTCCCTAGTTTAATATGTGGTAAATGTCGCTGATGACACAATTACCCATACGTTTGTAATTGTATCTATACTCTTATATTGTGTCGTTGTTTATTTACCTAAATAAATTAAAAAAAAAAAAAAAAAAAAGATCAAATTATACAGCGCTCATAGCCGAGTCGTCTTAGGTGATTGAAAACAATCACATATGGTGAGCAACTACGACACGGTCAGACTTAGATGGTTGGCATGTTATATTTTAAGTATTTCCGTGATTCGGAGACGTTAAACACGTGATGTTAAGCAGTCGGTCCCTGTTTCTCTCATAAGATACCAATCGTGAAGCTTAGTTGAAGGCCTTCAAAAACATCTAACGACAAGATTACGTAGCCACAACGTGTCTTGCCAGTACCCAACCCGCACTCGGCGTATGGCCTTAACCCTCTCTTGATTGGAGAAGCGAGCCCAGCAGTGTGACATTATGGTTTTGAACAGAAAAATAAATTCCTATATTTAAATGAACACTTTTATTAGGTATAAAAATTTATGATCCCAGCAGCAGCTTCTGAAAGTTAATTTAACTTCAATGCAGTATGGAAGGTAAACTTTATAAGCTCATATACGACGCGTGGCATGGACTAGGGATCGTATGTCAAACAAATTAATTCAACTGGTCTTATGCTAACATTGGCAAAGGATTCTATTTCATTTTGACGAAAGAGTTGAAAATTTCTGTAAACAAAAAGTTGCAATATACTGGTGAGGTATAAATTATTTATGTTTTAGAATATTCTGTGGGTTGAGTATGGAGGAAAAATTAATGTAGAAGGAGTGATATTTAAGTATAAGCTACAAGTCAAAATTACAGAATATCATCAGCCCTTTGTCTACTGCTAGACAAGTCTCTCCCATTGTATGCGACTCTGATCGATTCTCGCTATCAACTCCTGTCAGGTCTCTTGCGGAAATCTTCAAGCCATCCAGCCTCAGAGCGTCTTACACTATTTTTATAGAGACGAAAATTGACAATATTTTGAAAAACAAGCTTATCTACAGTAGGCGAAAGTAACAGAATTGTACTAGAAATATAATGACAATTAAGGAAACTCTGACACAAAAAGGTCGATATATAAAATTACATTTTCTTTCGATAAATACCGTATCCTACTCCCACTTTACTTGCTATAAATAATAATATGATCTTTTTACATGGTTTTGACTTGATTAGCTAACCATAGTGGACAAACAGTAACTTTTAGGTGTAACACGCCATTGCAAAAAGTTCAGATTAAATTTAGACCTATAACTTCCAGCAAATTAGATAGGTATAATAATTCCCTACAAAACAAATTAAGTCTTATGAGCCTTGACGATATTAATATAAATCAATTGTATGAGCGTTTCTTTTCAATAGTTCACACGGAATTCAACAAAACTTTTGAAAAGAAGACAAAAAGTATTTGCCCTAAATTTATATTTAGTGATTGGGCAACTAAAGGTATCAGAATAAGTAGGGAAAGACTATTTGAGCTTTATGGCCTTAAGCCTTTTATAAACTCTGAAACTTTTAACAAGTACGTTGCTAAGTATTCAAAAACTTTTAGAAATACATGCAAGGTTGCTAAAGCCCTGCACATTAGCAACAAGATCAAATCAGCAGAAAATAAAATAAAGACAGTTTGGAAAGTCATAAATAACGAGACTAACAGGAAGAAAATACGTAACACTAGCTACACATTAGATACAGCATGTGGTCCTAAAAGCTCAAATCAGGAAGTAGCTGAAGAATTTGTAAATTTCTTTACAAATATACCATCAAAAACTACAGAGGCTCTTAATTCCTCACCTGATGTCTCAATTGATTTATTAAAGGCGAATGTGTCTAGCTGCCTGGCTGAATTTAAATTTAAACACATTAACCCTAAGATAGTTATTAAGGCTTTCCGGCAAATAAAAATCAAACTGACCGAAGATCTATGGGGAATGTCTATCAAAGTTTGTACATCCATACTTGAGACTATAGCCCCATACTTAGCTTTAATTTTTAATTTATGTGTTGACCAAGGAGTTTTCCCTGATTTAATGAAATACAGTAAAGTAATACCTCTTTTCAAATCCGGGGACAGTAAAGATACTAATAATTATAGACCTGTATCCGTGTTACCAGTTTTTAGCAAAGTTTTTGAAAAGGTAATGCTTAATCAAATGCTCGATCATTTTAACACCAACAGAATCATACATGATCAACAGTATGGTTTCACCAAGGGACGTTGTACAACTGATGCCGGTGTAACCTTATTAAAGCATATATTTACTGCGTGGGAAGAGTCCCAAGACGCCATAGGAATTTTTTGTGACCTCTCCAAAGCATTTGATTGCGTAAATCACGACACATTACTTTTGAAACTTGAGCATTACGGACTAGGAAAACTTGCACTGAATTTGGTTAAATCTTATTTGAGTGATAGACAACAATATGTACAAATAAATGGTGTTATTTCACAGGGTTTTAAAGTAAAAATGGGGGTTCCTCAAGGCTCAATATTGGGTCCTTTCCTCTTTCTAGTATATATAAATGATCTACCATATTTATTAAAAAATCAACCTCAAAATATGGTGTTATTTGCTGATGACACTTCCTTAATTTTTAAGATAAAAAGACGGGCCCAAAATCTAGATGACGTGAATAATGCCCTAGTTCAAGTCCAGAATTGGTTCACAGCAAACAATTTGGTATTAAATGAAAAAAAAAAACCAAATGCATAAGATTTGCTTTACCGAATGTTAAGAGTAGTGATTGTGATATAATTTTGAATAAAGAGAAACTTGAATTCGTAGATAAAACTGTTTTCCTGGGGATTACGCTTGATGCAGGGCTACAATGGGGTTCTCATTTAACATCTCTTGCGGGGCGGCTAAGTTCAGCAGCATATGCTATTAGAAAAATCCGTCAATTTACTGATGCAGATACCGCTAGACTGGTCTATTTCAGTTACTTTCATAGTATAATGTCTTACGGCATCTTGTTATGGGGACGGGCTGCAGATATTGAGTCTACATTTATTCTGCAAAAAAGAGCCATCAGAGCCATATATAATCTTCGTAGGCGCGATTCTCTAAGGGAACTGTTTAAGAATATTGGCATCATGACGGTACATAGTCAATACATCTACGAAAACATAATGTACGTTAGGAAAAATCTTCATCTTTTTGGCAAAAGAGGTGACAAACATAATTACAGTACTAGAAATAGGGACCAACTAGTTCAGCCAGGCTTTAGACTCGCTAAAGTAGACTCTTCTTTTATGGGGTACTGTTTGAGATGCTATAATAAAATTCCACAAAGTATTCTTGAACTGAATGAGACAAAATTTAAAACATGCATTAAACGCACACTATGTAAGCAAGCATATTACAAGTTGAGCGATTATATCGCTGATAAAAATGCTTGGCTCAATGCTGGTCCTGCTTCACAAGGACAGGGGCGCATAAATTGATAGCATTGAATGGTATTGTTGGAGCTGCTGAAGATTGTACAACTTTCTTTGCATTGTATAGATTCAATCTCTTTAGTGTTATATAATCGCATAGCCCATATTGTGTGAGTACTATGTACTAGGAAGCTATTCAAGCTATCATTCACTGGAAACCTACGTCTTTTCTTGACCTGAATCTGCCCTGGCGGTTGAGAGTATGTCATGCTCACTCAAATGTCACGCTGATGGTGGCGCGTGTGTCTGATCATTTGATTCCCTTCAAAATGGTTGAGTTGAATGGTGCGGATCCATGCGTCATGTTCGTGAACGGGCGCTGTCAGTTGTGACTGGTCATCTCTTAGTTGCCACGGCTTATTTGAATTAATTATTTTATTTTTCAATTGTATTTTTGATGTACTATGGACACTTTTAACGTGCACGTCTTGCTACATCGTTCTCACATAATGTACCATCTCAACATGAATGATGTAACCATGATTTTGTAAAAACATTTTGATTTAAAAGAGTGTCCATGGAGTTTCTTGCCCGTTCTTCTCCATAGAGATCTACGCTAGGGAATGGGCAACTACAGTACTTTCACAGTTTTTGTGTCTTGTGACTGGGACTGTAGCTACATTTTTGTTTCGACAATTCAAAAGTGCCTGTAACTGGCCTACTTGAAATAAATGCTTTGATTTTGATTTTGATTTAGATTTTTGATTTTGTGAAAACACATGTTGCTCTTAATATTTCTGTACTGATTCGGTCTTTAATTCTATAAGAGAAGTCAGTAGTTCCCTTTTAGCGGAAAGTGACACATTAGACGTATCAGTTTCGTAGACATCATCAGTTTGTCTATCATCAAACTTATGATGTAAATATATAGGACAATTATTGACATAACTTTCACTTTTTATTTAAATTTTTATTTAAAAAGGAAAACATTGAACCTAAAACTAAAAACCTTAATAAAATATAATATTATAAATAAAACATATCATTAAAAGGAGTCCCTTTACGCATGGTTCCGAAGATACTGGCAGCGTTCCCCCTTTGAATAGCTACACTAATTCTTTGTCCTAGGTAGCTGCCAGCTCTTCGGTCTCCTGTGATGTCGACTAATCTTTTTGCTATTTAAATTGTAATTGTTAATAGAATACGTACAAAATTTTCTTGTTGATTTATTTAAGCCACAGTTGGTTATATTCTTATGCTTATTTTGAGAATGTTTCACGAAGGCAATTAAAAGCGTGAACACAACCACATCAATTTTGTTAAGTCTACAATGTGTATATGTCTCGAGTTGTGAAGAGTACAATCAAACAGGCTTAAAATGTGTCTGCGAAATCACAAATGAAAACAATGCCTTTGTGTTTGTAAGATAAAGTTTATTTGTTTTATTAATTTATTCATATGGATAACAACAGCTCTTAATTAAGTAACTAGCTAACAATACATTATATAGACAATAATAGTAATCCACGGCAAAAGTAACTATAGAATAGAACATACTTTATTTTATACTATAAACCTACAAATATAATACATTTAGATAACTACTCAAGATAAATCATTTTAGTGCTGTAAACTATTAATTAAAAAAATTTATACATGCATGCATCACGGTGGTATTTTTTGTTGAATGACGTCAATAAATCATATTAAAATAAATAAAAATACTAATACAGCTCACATTCATTTCATAACAAAAAATAATGATAAAATAAGCGCTAATGTGGCCAGGACCTAACTGTTTGACAAAATACGTACACAGGCTGCCAGAACTAACTTTTTCTAAATCTTCCCTGTTCTCGGGCGGAAATAAAGTTTGGAGTTTTCATTTATTTATCATTATATTCAGTAAATAATTATTATCGACATATACATTGAATTTGTGCAGAAATTTTGGAGTTTTGAAATCGTAAAGCAACGTAAAGTAATCATATTACAATAATTTCAATCAAAGGTATGATGAAAATTGATCATTTAAAGTAAGCACAACTTTTGTGTCGAAATATCGCAAAAAAGTCACCTTGTCCAAGCTTCGTCTTTTGACACCGAGAGAACATCAAAGGAGAAAAAGGGCTCTTTGTGAAAGTAAATTAAATCCTCTAGCTGCTGAAAAGACAGCTCGTAAATCTTCGAAGACACCGAACAGTTAAACTATGGCGTTGAAAGATCGTAGAGAAAACGCTATCGGTTGATTAAATTATAGATGGACCGTCTATTCCTTACTTACATAGTTACAATGTAACAGTAGTAAGAATGAAGATAAATACAGTGGATAACTGGTTGGGCATATAGTTAAATATATTGGTAGTAATCTAGAGGGAAAAATATATATTTTACCTACATGTAGAAAGTTACTTCTTCTTCTTCTTCTGGTGAAATGGCAACCAGCCGAATATCAGCTATTTCTGCCAATATATTTGAAGTCTTCAATTATAAAGCCTACTAGTCTTAGTCTTCGTCGTAATGAATTTAATGATAAATAAATGTCGATGAGATGAAATGTAGACCGTCTTCCGAAGAAACAAAAATTGATCTCCTAGAAAATTACGGGAGTGGAAATAGTCTCATGACAAAATTTTCGGTTAATTAATTTCTGAAATTGGAAAAAATACCGAAAATGACAGTTAATAAAACTTTATTTTACCATCAGTTATTATTTTTTATCTAACGCCTGTCAAGGTGACTCCACTCTGCTTGATAGAAAGCATGAGCAGCCTCCAAAAGTGGGGGTCACGAACATAACCATGGCTTATACTAGTTGTCTCTAATCTAAGAATTTCACTAGGCCGCCATAGTGTAGTTCGCTATATTACCTCCATTCGTGGTGAGTATCGTGATATGTATGTTTTGATTAACTGCCACGGTAGCGCAGTGGTAATGTATGCGATTGGTGTGCTTGAGGTCTCGAATTCGAGTTCTGTATCAAACCAAATGTTTGGCTCACAGATATTTTATTCGGAGTTTGGATATTTTCTATGTAAAAAAAAGCATTTTAATATCATATCAGTCAATCTAGCTTTCGCCGTACAAGCTCTGCTTGGTTTGAAACTATTATAGTTTATATTTAATCACTGGGTGACCTCTAGTAATAGTTTTAATGCTAGTCATTTAAAATAAGTAACAATTTTCTTCACTGTAACTACTTGTACAAATGTAATTATCAAGTATTTTATTTTTATATACAACAACACCGTAAGCCTTTTTGTTGTATATTTTAATATGACCACAATCACTGTTTATTTTTCCTGTGCAAGAAATACTTGTGTTTTACGGTTATGAAGACTAGTAATTCCTGGAGTTTAATTAAAACTAAAGCAACACTTATTGCAATAGCACCGCGTGACAGTATAGTAAAATTAATTGACTACTTTATAGGAACATAAAAAATACTATTATATAGGTTGAGTGAAATCCAACGGAATTCGAAATGTCGATACTCCTTATCTGTTTCCCAAAGAACTGAGTACACGGGTGATGGTCTTCCCTAGTGATGAAATCTACCTAGGTCTGGAAATGGCCCAAATTCTTATTGAAAGTTGCTAACATTAATGCAATAACAATTCTTGCTCATACATTGAAGCAAAGTAGCGGAACACAAACGTTATATTTGGGTCGTAAGAGTATTGCATTCCTTGTCGCCACCTCTTACGAGGCGAAGACATCTATTATAATAAATATTTCTAACAACTAATACACAACATCGTCTAGTTCCAAATTAAGCAGATCTTTTACCATGGATGCTAGATAGCTAGATAAAAATACATTTATACTTTAATTTTTTGTAAATACATATTATACATAGACAGCACCCATACTCCGAAGCAAATATTTACAGATCATATAAATAGTTGGTCCGACCCACCAATCGAACCCGAGACCTTTCGATCAGCAGCAGCATACGCTTACTACTAGACCAACAATTTATGAGACTATGAAACTTCATGTGTAATGCTAAATTTAAAGTGTTAAGAGAAAGCCCTGGCACTCATTAAACAAGTATAATAATAGCTAGATATCCGGAGGACTACAACAATTTACCTACTGATACCTTACTCGCGTCTGAGGGATATAAAAAATAAACGTCTTATTCTCTCAAACCTACTGCATATACCTACATACAAAATTTCATAAGAATCGATTATTCTTATGAAATTTTGTATAATTTTTTTATAAATTTTTGACTGCCTGGTTGGTCTAGTGGTTAGCGTATGCGGCTGCTGATCAAGAGGTCTCGGGTTCGATTCCCGGGTCGGACCAAATATTTGTCATCATCATCATCATCATCAGCCTATCGCAGTCCACTGCTGGACATAGGCCTCTCCAATTGCACGCCACTCAGTTCGATCCTCGGCGACTCGCATCCAGCTCCTGCCAGCCGTCTTGCGCAAATCATCACTCCACCTGGCCTGTGGACGTCCTACACTACGTTTGCCGAGACGCAGTCTCCACTCAAGAACACGTTTACCCCAACGGTTGTCGGTCCTGCGGCTAATATGGCCAGCCCATTGCCACTTCAGCTTGCCAATCCTGTGGGCTATGTCGATCACTTTAGTTCTCTGCCGGATTACCTCGTTTCTAACACGATCTCTGAGAGAAACTCCGAGCATAGCCCTCTCTATAGCACGCTGCGTGACTGTGAATTTGTGGACCAGTCGTGCCGTGAGTGTCCACGTTTCGGCTCCGTATGTCATGACGGGTAGGACGCACTGGTTGAAGACTTTCGTCTTTAGGCACTGTGGGATCGATGATGAGAAGACCCGACGAAGCTTCCCAAACGCCGCCCAACCCAGCTGAATTCTCCTGTTCACCTCGTCCTCGAAGTTGTTTCTACCCAACTGCAAAGTCTGCCCGAGGTACACATATTTTTGAACAACTTCGAGAACGGTACCGTGTATCGCAACCGGTTCCGGTAGTACATGTTCGTTAAACATGACCTTGGTTTTGTCCAAGTTCATCCGTAGGCCGATGCGTACAGAAGAATCAGCCAGATCATTCAGCATCTGTTGTAGGTCCTGCAGCGTCTCCGCCATGATGACGATGTCGTCTGCAAATCGCAAGTGTGAGATGTGTTCACCATTGATGTTTATGCCACGTCCTTTCCAGTGCAGCGTCTTGAACAAGTCCTCCATTGCATTTGTGAACAATTTCGGGGAAATAACATCCCCTTGTCTCACTCCTCGATGCAATGTATGCAAATATTTGTGTGATCCACAAATATTTGTTTCGGAGTCTGGGTGTTTTCTATGTATAATATGTATGTATTTACAAAATAAAAGTATGTATATGTAATTATATCAGTTGTTTAGTACCCATAATACAAGCTCTGCTTAGTTTGGGACTAGACGATATTGTGTGTAAAATGTCCGAAATATTTATTATTATTTATTATTCTGTTTCTGAAGATTACAGCAACTAGTAACTTAACACGAGAATTTTAAGTCAGTAACCGAGTTATCGTAAATTCTAAATTTTGCAGCAAATAAAAAAATAACCCAATTTTTTTTTTTATAAAAAACCGTTTTAAAATAAATGTAGCACTAGGGGTGATGTATATATACAGACTGTTCACGTGAAGGATACAAGCACTATAACCATAAATATTACCGGCGGCACACGTTTCCTTAGTAAAGATAAAAGCAGTGTAATAAGATATTGTTCATTGTGTGCCTATTAATTACAAATGAAATAAAGCGGAGGAATAAACGTGTCACTTATAAAGTGCTAAGCCTTACAACCTTGGCACAATGAAGTCCGGTAAATGTTAACAACGTAGAGTGACTCTTTTCAGCCTACATTTCTATTGGCTGCCTGCCAAGAAGGGTTCCGTTAAGGGCTACATTCATATGTAGTACCTATTCTAAAGTCGCTCGATATTATAAGAAGTATGTCAAGACACAATTCTTCTTCTTCCTAAAAAAAAGTCGTGCCACACTATAATAGTCTCAACAAGGGTGGAACAGTCACCACTCGTTGTGAAGAAATGAATGTTACAGTAACTGCTTGTGAAGCCCGCAATGTACCATGATTATTTTATGCTGACCGATTCGCTCTATGGTGGCCCCTCGGTGGCCTACTTCGGCAGTCGGAAGAAGCTACAGGAACGCGTCAGCGGCTTCTGGAATCTCATCTACCGCACCCCATTACTGGAGTACATCCCAGTGAGTTCATATTCACCGTCGGACCAGGTCGATGTCACGCCTCTCGCCGTTATATCAAACGACCGTTATATATAGACGACACCCTCCAGCCGCGACATCTAAGATGGGTGGTTTGCAGTGATTTTGCTTGTCTCTGGTCGTTTGCAGCGGACACATCGCCCGAAAGGCTGTAGTGAGCCTAAGGTGGCGATTGGGAAAGTAGCGACCTAGCCGTGTATAGATAAAGATTATGAATTGTAGATGTCTTTCGGACGTGAAATATCGAGAAATGATTTAGCAGAAACAATGCAAAACTCACTGTTTTTACAAAAGTCGAGAGTACACATAAGGAACGTGTTTCCACACAACGATAATAAATATGTATTCATCGTACCATTTTGTGTTATATTATAAGACAATCATTACGATGCATTATGTGACGACTGCTAATCTTCCGATGCAGTGTTTCAGATCAAAAAATAGGCTCCAAAGTGATAAATAAATAAATAATAATAAAACATTTATAAACTTTTTATTTGCCTATTAACTTGCCTATTTACTTTCCTACTTATTCAACTATGTACTAAATTACTTTCCTATTTACTTGCCCATTTACTTGCCTATTCACTTGCCCATTTACTTGCCTATTCACTTGCCTATTTACTTGCCTATTAACTTGCCTATTTACTCGCTTATTTATTTGCCTATTTACTTGCTTATTTAATTGCCCATTTATTTGTCTATTTACTTGCCCATTCACTTGCCTATTTACTTGCCTATTTACTTGTCTATGAACTTGCCTATTTACTTGCCCATTTACTTGCCTATTTACTTGCCATTTTACTTGACTATTATCTTGCTTATTTACTTGCCTATTCACTTTCCCATATAAGTGCCTATTTACTTACCAATTCACTTGCCCATTTAAATTGCTTTGCCATTGTTTGCCCAAATAAACTTGTGCCTTCTTTTTGCGATCAGTAACTATGTGAAATCAACTGCGCACAATACAAACTAATAAAATTACGCGTGTGTATTTGAGAGTAAATAAAATTTTCACTCGATCTTTTGAACATCACCCGGCGGCATATTTAAATTGCATATTTGAATACCTTTTTGTAATTAACTCTCAATGAACTGAATGTAATTCGAGGCCTACAAAAATGACTTCACAAATAAATAAAATAATAGTTTAAAAAGAAATATTCAAAAAATGTCCCACTAATGTCACCGCTGTAGGTACTAACAATGTTAATAAGTACGTAGATTTTACAAACAAATTTCAAGAAAACAATGTAAAAACGCGCAACTTTTTTGCATATCATTAGCTTTGAACTGATTTTGACAGTATTACTTGGTCTAGACTAGGTTTCTAGAACCTTTATCTGCGTTGATAGACACTTAAGAGTTCATCATTAAGTCATCGTCATCATCATCAATAAGAAATTAATAACGGTATAGAAAAGTTTTGTGTAAGTTTTTTACATATCTAAGCTTTTTAAGGTGACTCTGTTTGATGAAATATCTAGATAGAATCCAAGAAAAGTGGTCACCATCCTCCTTCTTGGCAATGAAGAGAATGCGGCATGCTGACCCGCACCATGTCGTCCTCTCGATGCCACATCATATTTTAGTATATCATATTTTAGTCTTGACACGAAAATAAATAAGGCACATTTTATTACTAAATATAAACGTTTATAACAGATTTTTCCAACGTGTAAAACAGCAAATAAATGTCACAGGCCTTAAAGAAAAAACGAAGTTGCAAAATATAACAGACCAAACTGTGTTTAACGAACCGAGATAAAAAGATTTTCGTAACCGATATTTATATATCTACTTTATGTGGTGGGACGTGAACATATGTAAATGAATAAATTGAGATATCAAAATAACTTAAGATCTGTAGTAGTATCTGTATCTGTTATTCGTTTTTTTTTATTCATGAGTAAAACCTATCTTTGTGTTACGTTGAGCCTCCTTCCTTAACAGTCTGTTTTATTGTGGAGTTCACTTTGCAATGGTTTCTCAACTTTGATTAGCACCAGAGTCATGGATCAATCGATGTCAAAGTTGTAGTAAAAGTAAAGAAGAAGTTCCTTTAGGAGGTTGTCGGAAATGTTCCAACCTAATGTTTGTTAGTTGTTGCTGTTAACAAACTTTGATTTTCGTATATGAAGTTATACCTCCGTCTTAGTAATATTATATATTATCCATGTACCAAAATTCAACCCTTTTGTAGCAACTTAAATCAGAGAATATACGTTTTGTATGTAACTCTGGTAACAATATTTACCTACCTTTCTTTTAAGCGGGAAATGCTTTTCGAACCATACCCTTCGTGGGGTAAACGAAGGGCGTGTGTGGGACTCCCGGAAGATCGGTTTACTCACCAAACTCCGCGGTGGCCTACCTCGGCAGTTAGGAGGAACACCAGGGACTCATCAACGGGTTCTGAAGTCTCCCCTGCCTTACCCCACGACTGGGGTACATCCCTGGGTGCTTATTCTCATCCCCAGGGCAGGACGCTGTCGCGCCTTAGACTACACCGGGGGTGTCACCTGTCTCGGGTTGTTTGCAGCGGTCACATCTACTTATGAAGTGGCTGCAACGACCCTTAACAATATGTACCTATGGTATGTTATGTTTATTTAGTATTAAATTTTCCACGCAATTTTCTACTTTTTTCTTATAAATAACAAACAACAAAAAAAATATCAGCGAAATAGGTGCAGTCGTCCAAGCCTGATGGCGTGACCAAGGGCAATAGGGGTTCATTTTTGAATAAATAGATTTAATTTTTTTATTAATGTTTAGTTAAATCTTGCAACAACAGCATTCCATTTATGTTCCATTTTCATATATGTCTTTTTCTGTGTGTAATATGGTTAAAAAAAAAAATCAAACTTTAAAAAAAACATTTCATTATTGTCATGGAGATCAACCCCACAGACACTTCTATTATTTGTTTGATTTCTTTCGAGACACAAAATATGTTATCTCGTTGAGTACGTTCTCATTTTTGTGTACCGCTATGAAGTCAAACATAATTTGACATTTATCAGCTTAATACAAAGATCAATTTCTTATCAGCTTAGTAAAACATTGATTTCTAAGCGTTTTCTAAGTATTAATATGTTTCATATTTTCTTTTACAGTTTTGTCGCGAAACATTATAACTTTAAGCTATATAAGTATGTTTACTTACTCCGTTACTGACTAACATTACTGACTCCATTACTTACATAATAAATTGGAACCATTTAAAATTCTTTTTTTTTCAACCCGGATTTTAAATGATTTTGTATTTTTCATTAAATATAGTTCTCTATCTGCACTACATCCAGAGAAAAAATGTTTGTTGTTGTTTTAAAGGTACCGTTTCTAATATCTTTAAAGATGAATACTATTCAGCGCAAATAGCAAGCAGTAAACGTTACACAGTCATGATATTCATCCCTTTCTTATGCAACATCCTTTTATACAAAAGCATTTGATTTTGTTAGATATCAACCCTACTCGTCTATTCAGTGAAGCTATCAGATCAAGTTGAGTAAACCCATCCTATATCACTATTGTGGTCATTTTACAATAGTATGTAAATATCTGGATATGTTGGGTTTTATTGTTATAATTTCATTGTATCTACTATATGCAAACAAAGTTATGGTCTTGGCTAACCAAAACCAGACCTTAAAATGACAGACATTTCATTAGTTGGAAGGATATTTATGGTTCCGTAGCCAAAATGGCAAAAAACGGAACCCTTATAGATTCGTCATGTCTATCTGTCTGTCCGCCCGTATGTCACAGCCACTTTTTTTACTTTTTTAAGTAATAATAAAACTAAAAAACATATATGTTGTTCATTACCATGCAAACTACCAACAAAAATAGGTTTGAACGAGATCTAGTACGTAGTTTTTATTTAATACGCCATAAATCGTAAACCGCAATTTACCTTTCATTCAATCAATACACTTTTATAAAAACATCGATCTACGTTACAACGAACTACAAGACCTTTTCAATGATGTTACTTGCTGATACGGAACCCTTCATGGGTGAGGCCGACTCGCTCTTGGTTGCTTTTTTAAATTTATTATTATAAAATGTGATGTGTGTGAGACGGTACAAAAGCTTTTTCGTTCGTATTCCAGTATTCATGCTATGGATATTATAAGAGGCGATTAAAAGAGCGAACTACGCAGGACAATATTACGCAAAGAGAAGAAAAACTTGAAGAAACTCTATACGATCTTGTTTGGCCAACTTGGTGAAGAAGTTCAAAATAAACCCGTCACCTAGTATTTACTGTTAAAGTCTGTTGATGTAATGTGAAAAACTATTGAATTTTGTTGATTGTTCCTGTGGTACAGCAAAATATGTTCTGTTGAAACGTAAAATTATTTGAGTTTGTGCAAGTAGCATGAATTTAATTTCTGTATAAATACACACTATATAGGTACCAGATAATGGTAGAGAGTAAGACGACCACTTATTATGTCACCATCTAATAACCGTTTGCATTTCTCATCCAATCAATCCAGTACAAATTCATTCATTTTTTGAGCTACATGCATTATTTTTACATTCATTCTCTTTAAAATTCAATTTTCAGATCAGCTCAGAAAGATCGTTTATTACATTTTTATTTCGTTTTTGCAAGTTTCCAATGCATCCTTATTGCTTTTTCAAAATCACTCTACTCTTACTCCATCGGAATAATACTCTTATTAGTAACTTTATTACATAATTGATCCTTTCTCATTCGCTCTTGCAAGCAATTCGTCATGATTCAACCAAAGCAAATTACATTCTATACGTTTATCATCCTTTTATCTTGTAAATAAAATTAATTTAACAAGTCTCACCGAACAACATCGTTGCTTTAATATTTACAATTTAAAACAAAATATCCAATATGTAGCGAATGACAAACAAGTACCTTAATTATTAGCTTTCACATCAGGTATAATTTATCAACGTTGACGCACGTTATGACAGCTACACGAACACATACGATGCAACAATAATAATCGACCGAAATGAACGGAGGTTCATTTTATCACCCTCATTTAAATGGCGGTTTGTAACGAAATACATTTATGATATTTTTTACTCATTTTGTTGTTGACAATAGGTCACTGTGTATAGAACAAGCAATTAACTAGCAATGCAAACATATGACAAATATTGACTAAGAATTTTGAATATAGGTACTAGCAAACTGCCCTGGCTGGTAGCAAAGCCTGTTGCGTAGCTAGAAAGATCTAAGTGTGCAAAGTTGGGAGACGACTATGTTGTATACTTTTTCTATGTAATGATAATCTATAAAATATTTTACAATGCAGACACAATCATTGAAATTACTTTAATTTACTGAACTTACATATATAAAAGGTATTTTTTAAAGTGTTCCCTCTCGAAATGACTATTTCATACTGAGTTGGTTACACTTACTGGTTTTGATGTTAGTGCAAGTTGAAGGTACTATATATATTGGAATGCATATGCATATACTTTTATGTCACATGATACAGAATGGCTCATGAGCTTGTCAAAGCAACTCAACTCTGCGTGATAGAAAGCTTGAATAGAATCTTAGAGTGGTGGTCGCACTGTGAGTGCATACAATAATCATAGTGATCCAAACCATGGTGGAATAGTGAGATACTTCTTCATCTTTGGGCCTCAGGTCTTGCACTCACCAGCAAAATCCAACAGTATGATCGTAATTTTTTAGTTTGATCATCTATGCGAGGGTAGTATGGCCCCGGTCAAGCTGGCACATTCATGCTGCGTAGCTCCACTACTTTGTACACACACATTGTTTCAAATATTGACTGCACGAATGATGCAGCAGTTTAAGCTTTGTGTTTGAGAAGAACACTTTGTGACTAAAACAATATTGTTCTGAGTCATGTTCTTTGTTTTTGTTTCGCGTATTTGTACTGTCGACCACGACACATGAATGCGAAAAGCCCAAAATCGATCAAAGTGGTGTGCAATGGAAGAGGCCTATGTCCAGCAGTGGACTGAGATAGGCTGATAATGATGATGATGATAACACATGAATAGTCCTAGTCCATGAGGTAAATTCAAAAAATTTAAAAAGTGAATATGAGTTATACATGCAAATGATAGAACATTATACTTAGGTACATTTCTGAACTTGATTCAACTCAATTACGTGTTTCCTGACATTTTTCTCTTACACGGTTATTTCCAGTATGAATATCCAGTACTGCAAAGGGAAATAAAATAGAATGATTCAAGAAATAAAACAAATATAAAACTGAATCCAATCACACAGCTCGTTTCAATGCTCAGCGTTATTACAGTGCAGTTTCAAGCGAGCGATGCCGCCACCGAGTATTGTGAACAGCGTTTCTGCATTTTCAATCTTGTTAGAATGTATGGCGATAGTAAGTTTCTACATCAAAAGCTTCCATTTTTACAATATCTTTCGTACGACACTATGTAGACTTGTGATAAATAACTTTGCGAGTGGTCTGTGTGGTTTATTCAGAAATATACTCCTATAAAAATAAATTTTTAACATAAAATAATATCATAGTACTGCTGGACAATACTGACTGTACGGTTGATCTTGTGGTATAAGTGATCACCGCTGATTTCTACTATGCCGAGTGTTGTGGGTTCAAATCCCACATCAGTACTCAATCAAAACTATAGGTAGTAGAGCCACGCTGATTTCAGCACGAATGGGCCGGCTCGACCCGGTCAGTACTACCCTCACACAGAAGACCATCCTAATAATGACAGCATTCTTGCTGTCGTATTTCGTTGGTAAGTGTGAGACCGGAGGCCCAATCATTCTGCATCATTCTCCCGCCCTTCGAAGGCCGGGAGAATGATGCAGAATAATCTAACCAGGCTGCCATGGTAGGGGTCACCATGCTACTTTGCCTACCCTCACAATAAGCATGGTGACTCCTACTCCTGGATTCTACTCATGCTTTCCATCAGGCAGAGTAGAGTCACTTTGGCAGGCTTAAATATAAAAAAAAAATAAAAAAAAATCAGAAAACACTTTAGTGTAATTCACTAATTGTTGTTTTGAATTTGGATGTTCTTTGTATCCGTTTCATGTATAACTCTAATCACCTAGGGCAAATTGGCTATGAGCGCTTCACATTTATAACATCTGTAACTGAAAATTTCTATATATTTTTGGTGAAATTAAAACAGCCATTCCGTATTGATATGCGATTACGTCTACATTTTATTACACATTATCAAGAATTTACAAGTTACGCATTCATTGCATATCATTTATTCATTGGAAAAATTTGTAAATGAATATTTAAAACGGTCGCCAAAAAATAAATACAACTTATTCTCCAATATTTTATGTAGATTACGATTATATTTACGACAGTTTCTGAAGCGTGTATAATGTATTATCATGCTTCGATCTATAAAAGGGAACTTATCAAGCTTCTAAGCTGGGTTTCATTTTTATGAAGAATTGCTAAGGGTCAACAATCTTTCAAATTCTGTTAACTTCTGGTTCCTTTCGGACCCTTTCAGATGCCTATTACGGATGATATAAATCGCTAGTCAGGTATTGAGTTAATGCTGTTTATTTCTCGTATTCACTCATGCCCAAAACGTTTATAAAAATCTGAGCTGCACAGCTTTGAATGGCATGGAGATATTTTGTATCTTGAGGAAGAATATATACTTTTGACCACGATAACCAAAATACAAGCGAGTAAAACCACGGGTAACCTAGTATATTTTGACGCATATCTAACATTATAAAAACTTTTTAGATTATTTGTTACAGTTAAGATAAAGCAGTCGAATATTAAAGACAATGCACATTGTAACTAAAAGAAGTATTCTTCGAAAACCATAACTTAATATATTTAAGAGGTTACTTCATCATCATAGACAACTCGATCTAGTCTCAAACTAAGCAGAGCTTGTATTATGAGCACTAGACAACTGATATAAATACATAAACAGATACATTTTTTTGTAAATACATACACATTATACATCTCTGTCTTTCTATAAACACTGTGACTCCCTTCTGTTAAGCCTGGGTTCTCCCTACGATGGTCTCTGATATGGCTAGCAAAACCAAATTTAGTTTTAAAAGTTCGGTTGCACCGCGCACAATAGAGTTGGCCGTTAGAGTTGAAGGTAATAGGGGTACGATCTCTTGGGTCTGGTTTTGCGCATTTTGCGGCTTCGCGTCAGGCATCTGTTCGTATGCCAAAAGCGAGGAGGTTACGCTTGAGAACGTCCCTGTTTACGTTTTCCGTAAGTTAGCTCTGACTAGAAGACTGCTTTTGGTAACCTGTCATCGCTCATGCATGACACGTAGAACGTACATTATTCATAGAAAACACCCATCAAAACACCAATCTTTGCAGGTCGGCCGAAGACCTCCAACTTCACAATGTTTTTTAGGTAATAACGGAACACTCCAAATCATGGAGACATGACATATCATGCCAAACACGGTCACCCATCCAGGTACTGACGGCGCCGTCATTGCTTACCTTCGTTGATTGTTTTCAATCACCTAAGGCCACTCTCCTATGAGGTTACTTCAAATAATATTAAAACTTGCTCAAGTACGTTTTCTTAGATACGCTGCGTATAATATGGGGGCAACGGCACATAGCGTTTACTTCAACTTATTTTAAAATAACAGACTTCGTACTTAACAGATGATATCTTTAACATCTGGTCTTTGAAATTAGAAACAATATAGACTATAATTGTAATCTTTATAAAGGTATTCGCTTTATTCCTCGTGAATGTAGATTTGTAAAATCTTTAGGAAGCACTAGTTTTTTTTTGACTTTATGGATATGAAAAATTATGTATATGAATAATTATGAAAATAATTTTTATGAATAAAAATTAACCGAGGAGAGTTAGAAATCAAATGGCTTTACTATTGCAGGGTCAAATACCTGTAATATAAAATTATAATAGTCGCTAAGTTGAAAACATCTAACATTAGTCATCATCATCATCAGCCTATCGCAGTCCACTGCTGGACATAGGCCTCTCCCATTGCACACCACTCTCATCGATTTTGGGCTTCTCGCATCCATCTCATTACATTAGTACTTCTTTCCAAATAAATGAAACTAAATACATATTTATGTCCAGCAGTGGACTGTTAAAGGCTGTTGATGATGATGATGAAATACATATTTATTTGTCAAGCTGATCACTTTATATCTAACTTATCTATAATTCTGTGTCTTTTTGTAGTTAGATTATCTACATAACGTGGTAGCCAGTCAGATTAAAAAAAAAATGATAATGTAAAAGTTGAAACTATTTTACATTGAATAACTTCGAATCTCTGCTATGAACTCTGATGTACCTAAACAAACAGTATCTACCTTATTTAGTACGAAGTGAAGCACAACATTTTTATAAAGAGCAAAAGGACTTATTCAATCATAATTATACTGTGTCTTTCTCCAAGCAGAACTAGGGTCGGTTTTCAATTTTCAATCCTTTCTATTTAATAGAACTTCAAAACAAACATATTTAGTTCAAATCTTATTGTAACGAGTGCATGCATTAAATAAAATCACAATAGCCAGTGGCTTACAAGTGTTTAGATTAGTATAAATCGTTTAATTCACATTAACCGAAGCTTCTAGTTATCTAATCACAGACCGTATTTGATAATAATAATAGGGTTGCTATAAATTACATTACTGTAATACAAAAGAATTAAATGTTGACATAAAGTCTCTCGAAGTTGATTTTCGTTATTATGAGAACGAAGCGCGTAAAACAGACAGTTATAATGATATGAACAAATATTGAACACGAAATGAGAGGAATAACATCATATTAGCATAAGAGCAACAATTTAATGATAAATTTCACTGAAGATTTTCGTGAAAGTATCTGTTATGTAAATTAGATGTTTGAGAATCATTTGTTTCTTGCTTGTTGTTAATACATTAGAATTTGTGTAAATTCTGTATATGTATATACATTATTTCTATTTATTTTTCTTTCTAGCATTTATGCCCAAAATTAATTAGAATCGGTTACTAGTTTAACCTGAATATCAGAGGGACTGGCATCGGACCTCCGCAACCCTGAGGGAGAACTGAAAATCGATGGTTGAACTAGCTGTCAGTATATGTGAGGGTACTGACTTTTCAATAACGATTGGCATAATAATATATGTTTATCACAACCGGGCTTTACGCGCTCTCCGAGGGTTATGTAAGAAAAACCCAACAACATTTTTGACCCGACACAGAATTTGTACCCGAAACCTCTTAATCAGCAGTCGCATACGCTAACCACTACTAGAGCAATGAGTGTTATTTCTATTTACAGAATTAAAAAAAAAAAAAATTGGATTATATATTTAGACTAGCTGATGCCCGCTGCTCCCCTCGCGTCCTAGGGGTATGAAAAATAGATAGTATCCAATTATCAGACTTACTGAATATGCATAAAAAATTTAATAAGAATCGGTCGAGCCGTTTCGGAGGAGTATGGGATCGAACATTGTGACACGAGAATTTTATTTATAAGACTAGCTGATGCCCGCGGCTCCGCTCGCGTTTTAGAGGTATCAAAAATAGATGTTGGCCGATTCTCAGACCTACTGAATATGCATATAAAGTTTCATAAAGATCGGTCAAGCCGTTTCGGAGGAGTATGGCAACGAAAACTGTGACACGAGAATTTTATATATTAGAAGATTAAATTTTTAATTTCATATGTGTATGCATCAAACCTGTCTATTTTCAATGAGCTGGACGTGCAAGAGTGCAAGAATGCCTAATGCTCTTTTCAACATGTATACTTAAACCGTCTCCTACGCTATGGGGTTCCCAGTAAGGAGACGGTTCCCAGTACTCCCAGTCAAAGTCCCTACATTTATAAACACTTAGGTGTGCCCTAATCCAGGTGAGTTACGCTTAGATGTTGGTGAAATATTAAATATTACTAAGCGTTACCTAACTCTGTTTAAGTTAAGTGTTCCTTAAATTCAGGGAATATTGGTGAAAACGGCCATTGGACACGTATACCGGAGTGATACCACGTCATCATAGATAGTAGTCACTTGGTAATTCTTTAGTTTCCTTTTTTGGGTTCCGAAGTTGATGACTCGTACCCTTATAGATTCGTCATGTTCATCATTTTATCCGTCCTCGACTTACCGCCCAAACGGTAAGTGCTAAGAGATGAAACTTTCCATGAATATGTGTTGTAATTACGTCGAAATACTGCTACAATAAAATAATGAAAAATATTTTTATTTGGGGTACCTCCCCTACACGTAAAGTGGGGATATTTTTTTCTCGCGGCTACCCTTTATAGATAAGTCTTTTAAAAAGAATAAAAGGGTTTCTAAGACGATTTTATGATTTAGGTATCCGTTTGGGAGAAATTCCACTTTAACACGTTCACTGCGGGCCACATTTTGAAGAACTTTCAGCTGGTGCGGCTGAGGTCGAATCAGCCCCAAGCTAAACTTCCTTGTAATGCGGTTGGGGCCTTTTCTGCCTCATGTTTCAATCATTTGGTAAATGTGTTGTAACTTGATCAGGAGCGTGATTCGATGTTTAATTTTATGCTAAAATTACTTGCATGGTATTGTTTTATGTACACCTAGCTTCGCCCCGGGTTCTGATTTTTAGTTTTAGAGAAAACACCTAAAATATATATGAGGTCGTTTTAGACCACACATCGCACTAAATCGGGGCGGCATTAGTGATGGGAATGAATTTATATCGATGAATGTCCATGTCTATGTTATATTTCTATTACTTTTTTATATTGTTATAGTATTGTGCATAAAAGTATGGGGTGTTGTAAAATAAAATACAAACTATTCGTTCATCTAATTTATTCTATATTACTTTGCATGCTGTTCGTTAAAACAATGCAAGCACATAGCTTTCTTACATTGTGAACAATTTAGTCATAATTTTTTTTACTTTCTTTGCAGCCTGCATGGCACCTAATGTAAGTCGTAATTTTGCATAGAAAATGACGCAACGTTTCCTTATTTGACCCTTTGCACGGATGTGCTGAGACTATGAATGGTTATGTTATGTTTTGCAGAAAGTGTAAATAAATAAATATATAGAAGAATTTTCAGTTTTTATAATATAACTAAGGTGTCACGGGCTCTCACTCTATAAATATATAACTGAACACACACAAAAAAACATTAAACAAAAGAATTTAACAAAAAATAAAAACAAATAATTAACACGATTGCGCAAAGACACGAGCTCCAGTATCGACTATGGTAGCGTCACTAAAGTCGACTTATATGCTTTCACGCCGCCCGCGCGCCCCGCCGCTGGAGGTCGAAATCGGCCTCAACCCGCACCTTATTCAATAATTTTGTGATCAGTGCGTTTGAGGCGTATTTCGACCTCAAATATTTTTTTTACAATATTGAGTCAATGCTTCGCAGACATAAAGAAAGCTATATTTGTCTTTGTCATACCTCATACGGTTGAGTGTAAACAGCCGCCGCACTAGAGAGAAAACACATATTTACGCGCCGCACCAGCGTAAAGTCTACTATGAGGCTGAATCAACCTCAAGCCGCAGTGAACGTGTTAAAGGTTACTTTTTTTATGAAAATAGGGCATCCCCCCCTCTAAAAGCTAAACTGGTTGGCTCAAAAAATCTGGAAAGCTTCGTGATGGTGGTCCATATAATGAAACTTGATTGATGATTAGATGACTTTGTTATTTCAGGAATTATAGAGGCTTAACTTGTAAAATTCGCTTACTTGGAAGACGTCATACAAAATTAACACATTAATACGTAAACATAACAATCATCTATTGGATACAATTTTAAATCCACGTACCATTATGGGTGACTGAGGAACCCTTTCCTGGGCTGACACGCACTTGGACGATTTTTCCTTTACTTTTCTTTACCTAGTACCTAAGTGAGGTTATCGGCTACTTGTACTTGTGTACTTGTACTCGTGACAATTTTCTTCAGCTTACATTTTACAAAGTTTCCAGGAAAACTGCAACATAGCTAGTTCATTATGATTTTAATAATCACGAGCGTATTTTATGGCGAAATATACTTGAGAATAATAAGCTTCATATTATTTCTTTTATGTAGTTTCTTTCTTATGTTTTAGTTAGAAAAAATTGATATAGAATCTTCACAAATAATTATAAAGTTCAATATTTATTTTTACATTGATATATCATACCAAAGACACTATCATTAGAGCCATATTTAACTCAATTGAGATTCATTAAGATCTATTATACTCGTACCAGATTAAAGATCTCGATTTAATTTCTTAATGTTTTGCTAATATTATTCTTTGGTAAATATATATTAAATATGTAAATATTGTATTGAAAATTATATTGTATAATTCTGCAATACTAATTATTTACTTCATACTTACGTTTATAAAAGTTTTTTTTAATATTTAAGCCTGCCAAAGCGACTCTACTCTGGTGGTAGGGGTCACAATCTTCATTGTAAGGGAAGGCAATGCAGCATGGTGACCCATACCATGGCGGCTTGTTCAGATGTTTCTGCAGAATGATAGGGCGTCCGGTTTCACACTCATCAACGAAACACGACAACAAGAATGCTGTCATTATTAGGATGGTCTTCTGTGTGAGGGTAGTAATGCCCCGGTCGTGCCGGCCCATTCGTGATGAAATCTGCGTGACTCTACTTCCTCTACTCCCTGATAATAAGTTATTATAAATACATTTTTTGCTACCATTAGGTAGATTACTACATTAAGTAAAATAGGACTAAATATGCTCAGAAATGTAGGATTAAATTTACAAAGTACAAAATATCGACACGAGGCAATATTGTACTCATACGTCAATGCTTCTGACATCCCAAAGTTCTATGCTAACTAAAGGATCTGACAGACTAATATCAGAGCTACCTTCTCCTGATCATTGTATAGTTTATACAAAGTATATAACAAACAAACATTACATGAACAAATGATTGATGTTTTTGACAGGTAGTGAATCAAAGTCGAGAGAATTGCAAATGAGGTCACGCACTGCAAAACTAATGAAATAACTTCATAACAGATGTCCTCTGTAAACCTCTCCAAACTTATTTCATAGCTTCCCTCGATAAATCACTTCAGATTTTATAGACACATTTTTGTGTTTTCAAATCCTTATCTGTACGTCACTTTTGCTCTCAACCGGAAGAGAAGGGTGTATTAACGCAGTGAATAATTCATGCGCTACACGGAATAGCAGAAAACTAAGACGGAAAGATGTGACGTCAAAAGATGTAACGGGGCGTGGGCTTTATTTAATCCGGTGAATAATGCAAAAGACTAAGAATAAAAATAGTGATTTATAAAACTGAAATGTTGTTGTGAAGCTGTCAAATTGATCTACGAAAATTAAATGTATAGTTCTATCTAGAAGTTACTTGTATTATGATATACAAGGTTAGATTATATTTGCACTGACTGAAATTATATGATAAATTGCAATAAAACAGCTTCACTGGCAATATTTCGAGTAGAGAAAATTCTTCTTTTCTACTTTACAAAACATTCATTAAATAAATGTTAGCTTTGAGAAGATATATTTTGAACTCTGATTTACTAAATCTGAATTCAATTTCATTTACTTTCTGATTTACTAAAACCGCCTAGAGAATATTTAGTTCACTATTCCAAAGGCATTTGAAAACGGATATAGCTGTTTCACTGTATCATATGGAGGCAACAAATGGAGTCTCAAAATATATGCCCCACACCCGCGGTGACAGAAATTTAACTTGGATTAGCACATCTAATGATTGCATATAATGAATAATATAAAATGAGATAAATATTTTCGATCATGTTATACAACTACCAAAATACCCGACAGTGGCATAGCTAATGCGTTTGATTTGTTACTGTGCTGTTTTACTGCATATAATAAACTCTGAATCTAATTACACAAGGTGACGTTAATATAAATTCAAGCGAATATATGATCAAGTACTTACTGTTATTTAGGTTTAATACCTTATTGCAATTAATTTCAATAAAGTGTAATAAACCGGACGTTTTATGAGAACACCTAGAAATTCTAAAGTATCTCAAAGCATAAAGAGATCTAAGTTCATTGAAATGGATATCAAGATGCGAGCAATATGTAATAGCGCTGAGAAATCTAATGTAGATCGTGAATATCTAGATCGGTCCTTCCGTCGCCGATTTACTTGGAGTAGAAAACGTTATGATGATTTATTATTCTTCATTACTTTATTCTAGGCTGATTATATTGTTGAGTTCTTAGAATCGAGATTGCTAACTTATTTTAATGCACAGTCAACTACTACTGTATCTCCAAAACATTTGAATCCATCCTAAGGTTGACTGGAAGAAATTGCTTTTGGCAATGAGGTTGCTCTTTGCACACTAAATTTCTGAAATTTAATGTACCCTCTTGTTTCTCTGTGATATGGTGTGCAAATAAAGAGTTTTCTATTAATCTATCTATTTTTTCTTAATTCATAAATTAATATAATTGTATCAATTATTTTCAAATCTACATATTGTTATTATGTTATACATAGACACAATATGACCGTGCCTATCCCACAGCTACTTGTCCTACGTGGGAATCAACTTCATCCTTTTTTGCATCTGAAGCAACATATACGCATGTCTGATTTTATTTAAAGAAACAAGGCTATACTACTTCTAATGATAAATAAATTTTGGCTATAAACTTGCACTAGCCTAGTGAGGCTGTATAAATACATTAGCAATAAAACCGTACTTACTTGTCTAGGGAACTTAGTTCTATGACAAATAGCATGAAAGCTTGAGACCGTCGACGCTCTGTAGCCGTGTCATAAAGTGGAGCCTCCAAGCCTTGCAAGTTGCACTTAGAAGTTATGACAGAATAGGTACTAAACGATATTCATTACAGGTTAAAGTTTTGCTTTGCCGAGAAGGGGTTTGAATAATTAACATCGCCAGGATGTTTAAATCTAAGATAGTGTATGTGAATAATGTAAATAAGGATTTTTATATAAATTAATCCTGAAAAATGTCTAATTTTTAAATCTATCAGGAATTTAAACGAATACGTCTAATTTTTTTGGTGCTTTTGTAATTTTTTTTTATTCTTCATTTTATTTTTTGTTTCACGGCAATCAACGTCCATAAACAGTAACAGTTGCGGATTTTTTTTTATTCTTGCATGCTTGGTTTTAGTATACTCAAGAAGTAGTTCTATATTGGTCTATTGTTAGAATCTATTATATTGGTCTATTTTCTTAGTTTGTTAGTTAGTTAGTTAGAATCTATTATCTAGTTTTTGCCTATGACTACGCCCAATTGGGTGTCGAGTATCATTAACTGAAAATCTGATGCATTACCTGTACAACTGTTTGAGTTTCATCTAAATTCATTGAACAGGTTTTGCGTGAAAGAGTCACAAAAATATCTGACATTCTCACAAACTTTTGTATTCATAATGTCAGTAGGATACCATAATAACTGTCTTTATTTACTAGTGTATACTAATAAAATTAAAATAGTGAATTTAATAATATTCATTTAAAATATTGGACTTTATATCAATTTCTTTCGATTACTTCTCTGTACCGTCATGGCTCAGTTGGTGCGTCCTACGTAATTTAATTTGAGACTCTCGATAAAATGCTTCGTTATTCCAGTCTAATATAATTCAATTTTAATAGAATGATGAATTGTGTGAAATAATAATAGTTTTGTAATTATAGTATTAATTAATCTGAAACTAATTTTAAAGGTCAAGTAGAGCCACGCTGATTTTAAGAGGACCATCGCATAAAAGACCAACAACAACAACAATGGTGCTGTTGTTTTTCATTAGTGAGTGAGTACCGGGGGCCCAATTTTGCAGAAGTATCGCACTAGGTTGCCGTGGTGTGGGTCACCATGCTGCATTGTGATATTGATGATACAATAAAGAAAAAATAGCTAACACTAAACATGTAACACTATTTACAATATGTTGAACACTGGAAAGTATCTGTTCATTATTATTAATATTATTCACAAGAAACATGGTAGCCGCGCATATAAAGATGGTACCCGATGATAAAACAACTGTCTGCTGTCTTACAACGTATGTAGAAATGTCTGTACCTCGGATATAATGTATATGCATTAATTAAGAAAACGGTTAAGATTAAATACACGTCAATGAGTTTAATTATTTAAACTTTTCGACTAGACTGTTATATATACACGGTCATATATTTACGACGTATAAAGCAGTTCGCGTTTGTACTAATGATATTGTATGGGTTTTAAGCTAAAAAATATGTTTTAAGATAATTCAGGATTGGATTTTGGACAAAAGTGTTTTAAGTATGCACACATTATAGATTAAACAGAAAGCTTAGGCTCGATTATCTTCTTATCTCAGACATAATTATGACATTATTTTTTTTCCTTTTTATAAAGTTTGAAACATAAGACAGCATGCATAGCACATGTATTATTTTCTCTTTAGTTTTGTCAGTGTTCTTTTAATTTTTCATAGGATTATTACGAATTGATCGTAGTATTTTTTTTTACGCCTGTACTACACTAGAAATATCAAAACATTCGCGGGCAGTTAACTTTTAAACCTGTGATCAATAACATAAGGCCGCGTACTCGAACTCAGGGCCACAGCACACTAGCTACTTTTAGCATCGGCGATCGGCAACTAGTCGCTTTTTAGAAGATAAATACGGCGACCGAACGCTCTACACCGCACATTTAAAAACGCCAAACGCGGAGATTGAGTCGCTTTTTAACCGACTTCAAAAAAAAAGGAGGAGGTTCTTAATTCGTCGGAATCTTTTTTTTTTTTGTATGTTCTGCGATAATTTCGTTGTTTATGAACCGATTTCAAAAATCCTTTTTGCATTGGAAACGGCGTAGCTTACAGGTGGTTCCATAGTTACCACATCGAGATCTGATGATGGGATCCCAAGGAAGGGAACTCCTCAAATATCATAGGCACAATTGTCGCGATTTGGGTACTCGGAATAGTTTTTCATTGAAGTCGGTTCCGAACGCCGAACGCGCGTTTCCGATACTGCGATTGAACGCAGGAAGTCGCTAAAACGCGATGCAGCATCGATGCAGTCGCAAAATCGCCGATCGCCGATGCTAAAAGTAGCTAGTGTACTGTGGTCCTCAGGGCGGGCGGTGGAGGCCATGGTGCAGATAGTGGCGTATTCAAATGCGTGGATTTACATGGAAATGTTTTCGAAAGAGCGGCGCGGTAGCCGGCGGCAAGCGTATGAGCCGTTAGCAGCAGTTTGGTGGTTTCAGCTATGGATGAAAGAAAATCGGAAACAGCTGTGATTAATGATTTTTAAATTTTGTGATTACTTAATCGTTTATATGTATAAGCTGCCAAAATGATTCCATTCTGCCTAAAAGTAAGCATGGTCAGAATTAAGGAGTGGTAGTCTCCATTCATATTCAGCTACATTTACGAAGTATAATATATTTTAATACAACATTACAACGCTCTATCGCAACGCGCTTTTAGCCGCTATAAAAATGCTACCTATGGCGAATTAAGGCAACGTAACCTTTTTACAATATATATAAGCTTAATAATAATTTCCGTTTTTTCAATTTCCTGTATCGCTGCCTATGTTATCGACATCGATGTTAATAATTTTGGCATGAATATGAAATGTTTAGTATTTACAAACACATAAATAAAAAATGACCGAGTATAAATAAAAGTTAGATTTTGAAGTCAAAGCGACATATCAAGAATATACATGTTTTTTTTTTCGTAGAATACTGTAGGTATATCATAAAATATTGTAGTTCTATTGGGCATAAAAGATATACTTACTACATCTACTGTTATAAGTCGTAACACTCACTTCAGGTGCAGTGTGGTGACACGAAATCGTAATTTATGCTTAACGTGTTTTTATATCTATAACAAGTTACTAGTTCACTCTTTCGTATAGAAAAAATTTAATACAATCAAGCAAACTTGAAAGCTTTGTAGCCCACTATATTTATCAGTTCTTATTCCCAGTAATTTCTACGTCCAATTTCGAATACATATATTATTTATGAAAGTGAAAATGAGAGGTTGAAAACACCAGCAACAAAAACAAATAAAATTGTGCTCTAAACTGTTAAACGATAATTTATGTTTAAACTCGATACTACATTTGTCTTTACGTCTTTGCAAGTACTTTCAACTAAACTAGTACAAATAGCATATACAAAACGGTTAATGGCAGACATAATGCTAGAACAATAATAAAATATCGTAGCAGTTTCTGTATAATAAAATATTGTGGTTTTAGAGTTTGCCATTTAAACCGTTTTAATAGCTATGAAATATTTTAACGATGTTGGGTTGTTTGGATAATTGATATAATTTTTACTGTTTCATTCGTATCGCTTTTCATTTCTGTTAGTATTTTTTTATGTACGCTGTTTTATGTGGTATGAAAACTTCTGTTATCAACACACATTTTAAAAATACTTTTTAAGATGTGTGTTGGTAACAAGATAAGACCAACATTTGTTAATCACGTCTTTACTTAAGTAGTATGAAATGATGCTGTTTGCTATGGCTAAAAATGGTAATCAATAAATTGCAACTCTCCTCGCGTATGCGATCGTTGATCAAGAGGTCTGTTGAGTTTCTGCTGATCAAGACCGCCTACTGATCAAGAGGGTTCGATTACCAGGTTTGTCAGGTTTTTCTTACAAGAAGTTCTTAATTTCTTAAAGTTTGGTAGTATTCCCATGCCTCGAAAAGCACGTTAAGCCGTCAGTCCAGGTTGTCATGAACATCTATGGCAATCATAATTGGGAAGTTCGAGCCCTCAAATATACTGACCACTTGTTTAACTTTAAATTAAACACCTCTGAAAAACCTCAATGTTACGGAGGTCGGATACCAGTCGCTTCTTGGAAAAACTTATATTAAATTATAACTGAACTAGTAGCAGACACCAAATAAAATAGTTGAAATAATAAAGGCTCCCAGCTTTCCCAGCAGATATATTTATCCATCCTAATATTATAAATGCGAAAGTAACTCTGTCTGTCTGTTACGCTTTCACGCCTAAACCACAGAACCGATTTTGATGAAATTTGGTATGAAGATAGAACTGAACTTGGGAAAGGACATAGGCTACTTTTTATGCAATAATCCAGATACGAAGGCCAAAGCTAGGTGATTATAAAAATACATAAATCGTAGACAAAATCTATCACTGTTTATCTCCTGTCAAAACTTCACAGGTTGCTAGGCATAACACAATTGCATGGCAACCATAATGATAGTTTGACAATGACATATAGACCAGTAGTCCAGGGTAGATAATTTTTGAAAACAAATAAAATTATAGTAGGATGAAACCTATTGGAAAAGGAGGAGAATATTATAAAAATGAAAGGAAAAATAATTTACGGGCGATCTGAGGTCGGGAAGGGGTAGGGGGGGAGGTTTTCGGGTCCTTTAAGCGGGGCGTGAAAAAGCATCTCACTAAGCCGCCATGGTGTGGGCCGCCATACATTATTGTCTGCATTCGCAGCAAGTGTAGTAGCCCCGACTCTTGGATTCTGCTAATGCTTTCCATCAGGCAGGGTAGAGTCACTTTGGATGGCTAAATATATAAAACAAAGGGTAAAGAACGTTTTATCTCGATTTCTGGCAAAACTTCAAGTCCTATGGAAAAAAGTTAAATGGCAAAGTTATAGGTAATCAAAAGATCTACAATTTTTAGGGCTCCGAAGTTTATGACTTCGAACCCTTATCGATTCGTCATGTCCGTCTGTCCGTCCGTCCTCCTTACCGTCCAATCGGTAAGTGCTAGAAAGATGAAACTTTGCATGAATATGTATTGTAATTACGTTGACAAAGCGTTACAATAAAATTATGAAAAATATTTTTATTTAGGGTACCTACCCTACACGTAAAGTGGGGATGTTTTTTTTCTCGCAGCTACCCCATCATCATATCATTATATAGGTCTTTTAAAAACATTAAAAGGTTGTTAAGACGATCTTTAAACCCATTTATTGATTTAGGTATCCGTTTGCGAGAAATTCCACTTTAAATGCCACTTTTTTTGTAAAAACAGGGCTTCCCCCCCCCCCCATTTAAAACCTAACGGCCGGCTCAAAAAATCTGAAAAAATTCGTGATAGTGGTCCATATAATAACTTTAAATGAAAACTATAACGAATTAGATGACTTTGTTAGTTCAGTTATAGAGGCTTAACTTCTACGATGTGCTTACTTGGAAAAGTCATACAAAATTAACGCATTAATACGTAAACATAACAATTATCCATTGGATACAATTTCTAATCCACGTACCATTATGGGTGACTGAGGAACCCTTTCCTGTGCGTGGCCTGACACGCACTTGGCCGATTTTTTATTTACACTTTTTTTCACATAACCTCAAATTATATGTGAAAAATTCAAAAAACTAAGTTTTTGGTTTTTTATTTTTATCTTTTACAAATAAAATTATTTTAAACAAAGTTTAGTGAAAACTTACCTTTTATGTCCCGAATACACTGTAATTTATTTGATTTGAAATATTTATTTTTTCACCCGATTTTGACTTATCATCGAAAATTCACCCGGCAAATTATCTACTTTTTTCAAAAAATTGGGGTGTTTTCTGTTTGATGAAATCTCTACTTTCCGATGGTGTAATCCCTACTTATATTATAAATGCGAAAGTAACTCTGCCTGTCTGTCTGTCTGTTACGCTTTCACGCCTAAACCACGGAACCGATTTTGATGAAATTTGGTATGAAGCTACTGAACTTGGGAAAGGGCATAGGATACTTTTTAACGTAAAAATAAAGGTAGAAAGAAGGGTTTGAAATAGGGGACGAAAGTTTGTGTCTAAGTTCCTTATTATCAAACATAAAATCATGTAAGATTGTTTAATCTACCCTTACCGTGTCGCGCGATATATACGAATTCCACGCGGGCAAAGCCGCGGGCGGAAAGCTAGTATTTATATATTTGTAATTTTTCGTTTCACTTATTTTACGTCTTTCAATATTTATGTTTTGAATTTAGTCATATTACTTAACTTCCATAAAGTCTGACTTAATTGATCTGATAACTTAAACTTTGTTAGTGTGTTTATTTTGTTGTTCTTTGTTGTGAGAAAAGTATTCAGTTTCATTCGGTTTTCTTTCACAGAGCTACTTATATTAATATGAAACGTAAAAGTTAAAGGCAAGATTATTATCAAGGTATTATTAAGCTGATGAAATCTACAACTTATATGGTATTGAAACAACTTAAGTTAATTTCAGTAAACAAAGAGAGAAAGACGTTCCAGTTTCTTCTAAATTATAAGAAATATTTTTTAAACTCTTAAAAAGTAATTTTTAAGACAACTTACTTGTTAAAAATCACTAAAACACTTGTTTTTAATATTACGAATTCATGTTTGCTGGCGTAGAGTATTCGAGAAAATTTCAAAGGAAGTTATTCTCGTAAAATATGTGCCAATTTAAGCGAATATCTGCTGAATTACCCCGGGGTCGGAAGGTTTCAAGCACAACATTCTACATTTGGCCATTAAGGTTTATGCTTTATTTCTTTTTTAATCTTAATAACGAATACATTTTGGTCGGCGAATAGCCGTTTGTACTAGTGTAAATTAATGGACTTAAAATTGAAAAATAGCGCAAGGAAAACAGATCCTAATACCATTGAAAATTAATGCTTGCATATGTATAGTCAGCTAAACTATGGAAAACCTTGATTTTTAAAACCGAGAATTCAATTCAAATGAGAATTCCCAGCTGCCAATGATACACAGTGCAAATTAGTATTGCTTCTGAGCAAATTTTGTTCGCGTTAAACACTGCTAATTAGAAATTGTTTGAGAAAGTGAATAGTTTATTACATTTTATATTTACATTTTTTTCTAGCATCGCTACTAAATATATGATACTAATATTTGACATCAAATTGTAATGAGTTACTAAATACATTCATTTTAGTCATTTGGGCGACTGCTACGAGTAATTAAGGGGTCTTGGGTTCAGTACCTTCATACTTTTCCTTCACCTTAAAAGCGTAGCCATTTCTAAACATTCTGATTTCGAGAGGACACACAATCCACAAGAGGATAGACGACTTAAACATAAAACGAAGAGACGATAAAACCCATGGTGCGTAAGAAACGAAGTAGAAGGATATTGTCAGTTAAAAGGAGGTTCCGGTGATTATTGCATGAGAGTTGAAAATGTGCTGTTAAATAAAAAGGAGGGAGATTGTGAGAATTATTACGTGAAAATTGTATAGAGGACGTATTCCAATAAACTGAAACACGTTACGATTAACTTTAACTATTACTTCTATCGGTTTGAAAGTTTAAAATTAATTAATGCTATAAAACATTGTCAAGTCCTTGTAAAACAAACAACACTTTTTTATCCAATTACACGAAATAACATGTTTCTAAAGTAACTTACACTATTTGCAATTAAGTCCAAAACATGACCCTTTGATAATTACGTTGTTCTCAAATAAATTGTACAAAAACCCTGTGTTAATTTTATTTATTTTTTATTGTTGCGTAATTCTTAAGATACGTTGAACCCTAAATTTAATGTATTATGAGTTTTCTTTATTAAGAACTTATTTAACTATTTTATTTTATACCATACTTGATACTAAATCGCTCCTAGAAGTGCGTGAACGTATCAGAAGGCTTCTGTGCTTCTGAAAATACCTGAATTAGCTCACCTAATCAATTTGACGTCATCCATAAAGGATCATTGGAGTTTGAATGTACTAATAATATCACTACCATATCATACAATAAATTTAAAATTAACTCTGTCTGTTACGTTTTGGCGGCTAAGTCGATTTGGATGAATAGAGATCAAAGTGACGTAGAAGAGGGACATATGCTACTTCTTGTCGCGATAACTGACATACACGCGGACGGAGTCGTGGGAATATTTTAGTACGCTACATTGAGCTGAAGAGGATGAATAAATCAGTCTTCAGCTGCTGCAGCTTCAGCCCCCTCAGTAACTTTTTATAGCTCTACCTGATGTTTAATATGATATTGCAAATAAGTACTGGTCAGATAAATGAACATGGATCAGGTGCTTAGAGGGACCTCCATTAACACACATGCCACTGTGTGAACTTATTTACACTCATTAAACGTCAACAAAATGTTTATTTTACAATGCTAGAAAAATAAATCTCTTACAATTGTTTTTTATACCAGTACAGTAGTTAATTTATTCTCTTTACAGAAGTCAACAATCAACGCTAAGAGTTTTTTTAGGCTTATTAAACTAAAGTATAGTATATAGTTGAATTTCCAATCGCATACTGAGTACTAAAATAATAATTATAAAAGTACCAAGCCTATATACTTTAAATTAATTATTCAAATTTTGTTTTTTTAAATCTTTTATAGTCTTTGACGGTTTTAATAAAGATAGACTTTGATGGGACGTAAATGAGTACTACTACCTCTCTGATAGTATTTAACAAATTTCTAAAGACAAACAACAAACAACGTTGGTCACAAACCAGATCGACTGATATAAACGACCCTTTAGCAAACAATATGTTTGCCTGAAGAGCTACAAAGGCGATGTTTGGGTTCGGGCTTTTAATATAACCTACAGTTCGTGTTGGCTTTACACTTCACTTTGTGATTCCATGTTGAAATGTTTCAAATTTTACTTGAACATCACAGAGTACATACGAACATGGGGACTTATATGCTTTTTAATACAAATGGTTTTGTACGACTCTTTATCAATAAACCATTTGAGTATCTTCAACCGACTATAACGAGGTTAAAACGAAGTATAATATTTACAGCAGTTTATGTTTGTATGTTTGGTAGCATTGTCTCAACTGCTGAACCGATTTCAATTAGGTAATGAAGTTTAAAACAAATTCGTATTCGTACGGGTGACATAGACTGTTTCAATTTGATAAAAAATCACGAAATCAGGTTATACTTTTTATGTAATAACTCTCGATAAACTATCACCTTTTGCAAATATCTTTATGATAGTAAAAATAATATGAGAAAGCTTATGTTATGTTCAATGAAGTACTAAAATGAATTGACTGTGATTACGCACGCAAAAAAATTGAAGAACATAATTTACGCAATTTGTCCGTCGAAAAAGAATCGTCGCTGAATGAATGATTTATTGTTCACATGAAAAGTCAATCCTAACGTATTGGTAGGCGGCTTTATTTTACTTTCAAGTCACGTTTATCCCTATATCAGTAGAGTGAGCGACACGAATACATGAGCTCTACATAATGAGGCCTAGACACAGACTGAAACTATTTAGTTGACAAATAAACTTTTTCTTTTGGTTGAAATAAAAAGAGGATCATGCAATGTTGATATTATTTTCATTTACTTTTAGGATTTCGTACTCAAATAGCAAAACAGGACGATATTCCTAAAACTCCGCTGTTCGTCGGTCTGTCACCAGGTTGGATCGCATGAATCGTTATAGATATACAGTTAAAATTTTTACAGATGTATTTCTGTTGCTGCTATGACAAATACTAAAAACAGAAAAGGGGCGCCTATACAACAAACGTGATTATTATGTCGTTTTATTTGCTTGAAATTAATAGCGGCAATAGGTAGATGCTTAAAAGCTTTCGATAAAGGTACGGAACCCTTCCTACGCGGCCAGACTTGCATGCGGACGATTTTTTGGAATTGACGAAAATGAATAGATGGATTACTAAATTGTATCTGTCTACTGCTATCGGTGGTCACCTCTTAGTAACTTTAGAGTCATAAGCGAATAATAAATGACCAATTAATAAAGTACAAAAATAATGAAAAAATAACTTGAAAACTCTAATAAACAATTCATGAAATTTAAAGTGATAAGCTGAAATCTAATTTTAAATTTTCAAAATAATTGCAAATTTCAAATTTACCGTGTGGTGACGGATTTAGAATACAGAGTGTCACCACCCCTATTCATCCCGGGGGTGTCGTAAAAGGCGACTAAGGGATAAACTACGCAAGACAACATCGATGCAAAGAGAAGGAAAACTTGAAACCAACCCTATACCAACCCGTCTGGCCAGCGTGGTATAGTAGGCCAAAACCTCCTTTCTAAGGAGAGGCCTATATCCAGCAGTGGACTGTTAAAGGCTGTTGATGATGAATGTGATAAGCTGAGGTGGATCTAAATTTCATAATGTAACATCAATTTCACTCGATTCCTGCAATTGACCTTATGAAATCAATGTATATTATGTGCGGTATGCATATTTTGTAAAACTGTTTGTTTATAAATATTTGAACTGTGATTTTGAATATTTAAAGACAGTAGCTAGACAATACTAAGCAGTTCAACATTCTTCAAGGTCTAAGTAAAACAAGGTTGGCCTGAAACTATTAAAATAGAACACCGGTAATTTAAGGAATAACGAGCGTCAAACAATCGCTATGTAAGTAGCACGGTTCTTATAACATAAAGACTCATATTACGACATAGTGGTTGAACCATTTTTATTGCAATAGAGGATATTAGGTTAAAGTTCTTTTTATTTATAAGCACGTTCTTTTTATTTATAAGTACGGCGATCCCCTGGGGTACTACAATAAATAGCCAAAAACCCTGAAACGTCTAAGTCATCTAAGTCGTCCAAACGTCTAAAATTATATCTTAATTTATTTTTATATGAACCAGATGACACTGAATCTTTAGCAGTACTTTATTTGGAAATGAATAATTAAAGTTTTATATCAATAAAGTAAGACGCAAAAGTAAGATGAATCATTCATACATATCTGCAATGCATTAAACTAGCCAGAAGTTATTTAAAAGTAGCATACATTTTACTTTGACATTTGAAAGTCTTGGTAACGAAATAAATGGTTCGAGAAACTAAGAACAATAAAATGTGTTGTTCAAATGTTAAGAATAAAAAGATGTAGCATATTCAATTATTAATTTTTTTCTGTCTTTTATCTTTGGAACGGCTGGACTAATTGTGACGGGACTTTCACTGGCAGATAGCTGAATGGTTTCAGGTTTTTTTGTAGACTAGGTGGGCCAGACTTCGTTACCTACTTCTATAACCTCTGTTACACACTTACTCATAACATTTTGTTGTAGTAAAATTTAGTTCTGTTTTGTTTTCAGTATGTGCAGCTATATACTAGAAAAGAGAGTATCGAAGAATTTAAGGTGAGGCTAATATAGCGTAGGATGCTCTGCGTCACGATAGACCGATGCCTTAAAGAAAAAGTCTTGCAGTGGATGGATACGGACTGCCTACGGATTGGGATGGTTGGCGCCCTGTGAGGGAGGCTTTCATTTAGCAGTGGACAGTAGTAGGCTGACTACTTCTTTAACACTTTTATCTTATATATAAAATTCTCGTGGCACAATGTTCTTTCCCATACTCCTCCGAAACGGCTGGACCGATTTGAATGAAATTTTGTGAGCATATCGGGTAGGTCTAAGAATCGGCCAAAATCTATTTTTCATACCCCAAGGACGCGAGCCTAGCCGCGGGCATCAGCTAGTATTTCTAAAAACATCATTAGTCATGTAAAATCTTTAAACATTTGTGAGATACATCATCATCATCATCATCATCAGCCTATCGCAGTCCACTGCTGGACATAGGCCTCTCCAATTGCACGCCACTTAGTTCGATCCTCGGCTACTCGCATCCAGCTCCTGCCAGCCGTCTTGCGCAAATCATCACTCCACCTGGCCTGGCCTCCACATCCTCCACTTTTTGTGAGATACATACAGCAATTGTAATGATTGTGTGATAATACTTAGAATTTAAGTAGACTGTTTGAACTTTAAAAGATAGGATAATCCCTGAGCTTATTTCGTCTTTTCTTCTCAGGGCTAGTCCAGGTAGGAAAGGCCAAACTAATCTACTCAAAAAGATTAACACGCAAGTGTTCTTATAAAACAAATAATTTATTTTATATAATTACCATTTATGTGAGTGAAATTTAAGAGATCACTTTCTTAAACAACTTAATTTTTCTTATAACATTAAATCATTACCTGAACATAATTGATATAACCGCAATGCGTACAGTTTGTTCAGATTCCAACACTGATAACATTGCTTGGAAAAGCTTCGTGACAAAACTAATAAATCCGCATTCTCTTATACCTTCTGACTTATATTACTAAAGTACGTTATTATGTAACCATAAAATTTGCTTTATAGACTAAACGCTTCCTTATAAAGCTGTCAGAATAAATGTTACATCTATGCTTTTTCAACATTATTACATACGTATATTGTGTTAGGAAGGTACGGAAACCGTAATATAGTAAACACGTACTATTGATGTTTGAATATTTCACGTATATTTCATATGCATATATATGATGTATGTATAGATAATAGTGTATGAAAGTATGTACTCAAAGTATATAAAGTATAATGTAACCAATATTAATTATTAAAGCATATGACTTTATACTAAACTAATTTTAGACTTCACGACTTTTACTCATAGACTGAGAATCTCAGTCTAACAGTGATCACGAGTGCTATAACCCATTCGAAACGTCTAAACATAAAAAGTAAAGTAACTTTTAAAATAATTTAATTGCGAATTAATCCCGCTATAGAACAAAAACTAACTGTCTTCATGTAGGGTTCGGCGTAGGATATACAAAGTAAAATTTATTAATCGGCTATAGCACTCGTGATCACGGTTAGACTGAGATTCTCAGTCTATGAGTACAAGTTGCGAAGTCTAAAATCAGTTATAATTACAGTTCCTTTAGACATGAAATTTATTTTACGGTTATCAATACACTAGCTTTCGCCTGCGGCTGTGCCAGTTACAGTTTCCACGGGAAAAAAAACCGTTTTTTTTTATCAAAAGCATCCCATGTTACTTCTAAAACCTCCAAAAATATGTGTACAAAGTTTCATGATGATCGGTTGAGTAGATTTCGCGTGAAAGCGTAACAAACAAACTTACATTCACATTTATAATATTAGTAGGGATTATTTCTCTCGGTTGCGTATACGTCTGAAATGTTTCAAGTTCGATTTTTGATTCGTATCAAATGTTTACATGATCTGCTAATATTTGAATAGCTGGTTTGGGACTAGATGGCGTTGTGTTTCAAAATTATTATTATTATATATATTATTGTTAATATCTACTTATCTTTAGTAATAACACGAATATCGGGAAAAAGTTCATTGAGTGAAAAAGTGTTTAAAATGAAAGTGCCTAAGAATATATTAAACTAGTATTCAGTTTTTAATACACAAGGAAAACTGCCAGTCAGTCAAAAACATTAAGCCATAGTCCACTAGCAAGATGTCATATTCGTTGGAAATATTATTTTCATTATAAAAGCAAAATGAAAATTTCTCCTTTCATTTTCCGTTTCAAAGGAAACTCGTGCATTAAGGTTTAATCCCTGTGTAGAGAAGAATCTCACAAATATGAAAAATGAAAACATACTATATGCTAACTGTAGAATTTTTGTAATTACATGTCCACTGGATGCTTGCTGCAATTAAATTTTAACAAAAAAATAATAATAAGTAGTTAAGTTAGAACTAGAAAAAGAATCTAGGATCATACTAGATTCATTTAACACTAACATTTTATGAAAACTGGTTTAAAACTTCTTTTTCGAATAAGAATATTTATGACTTAATTTGTCATTCAAAGGTCGTTCGATTTTGAGATCGGAGAAACAAGTTAAAATTTAATGGAAACCTTAAAATATTTATTTTAAAATACCTAACTGAGGTGATTTGTGGTTTCATGTTGAAAAACTAAAGGAACAACTTTTCCAATTTTATAAAAGTAAGTTATAAGTTGGTAATTTTTAAACCAAATGAAAAATGAAGTAAACCCACTATGTTTGAGTAACAAAATATGTAGTGTAAATTGATGTTACAATCCAATGCCTTCTTTTATTGGAATTGCTATAATTTCTGATCGAGAATGATATCAAAACTACTTTTACTTTTGCACTGAAAACATTTACTATTACAAATACATTAGTGTTGCCATATCTCCTATTCCATTCTCCAAAACAACATCGTACTGATCGATACAAATGAAGTATTAACGAGGTAATGAAAATTGACCGAACAGCGAAATACCACAAAAGTTAATTACTCACATGAAATGATGAAAAAATGTGTGTTTTTCACCTTTGTAAGACCATAAATATTTTATATAAAGCCATAGAGTATTAGGGTCAAGTTGGAATTGTCGTTAGGTATTGGTGACTGGAATTCTCACGATATACTTTACTAAGAAAATATTACAAATTGCCAAAGAGCGCTCCTCGATAAGCAAGGGTACACGTAGGCTTCGCCGCGGATAAAAGCTAATTCAAAATCGATTTCGCTTAGTTTTAAGAAAGATATCTCCCGCATTAGGAATATGGTCCTGTGTCGCGGGTAATTTACAAACATACAAGTAACAGACACAAAGAACACCCAGACACAGAATAACAATTTATGGAAAGTGTCAACCCATGTAGGATTTGAACCCACAACACTTGGCGCAGCAGAAAGCGTCATGTAGACTACTAAAATCACTAAGCCAAACAAGGTACGGCAAAAACAAAGTATGGTAATATTGCAACTTTCGTATCATTGCTAATTTAATATTATATAGTTGCTGCTACTTTTATTTTCTATAATTTTATTCTTAATTATTACTTTACATTTTGTAAAATATTCTTTCTACTACAATCTTCACTTTAAGCTGGAACTTTTGCTCGCATTCTTGTAATTCTTGGCAAGAAAGCTAGCAACATTGTTTATGCGTGACCTAAAATGTCTCTTGCATTCTTGCACTTTGGTCACACATTTTATTGGTAAACATTCTTTTTATAGCGGATTTTAGAACACAGTTGTTGTGCACGGGTCACGCACATGACCCGTATAATGTCGCCTGCGTCTCATAAAAGAAATTCTTTGTGTTTATTTTTCATGTTTGTTGATTCTTGGTTCTTATGGTAATTAATATAAGAGTAAAACCATAGCCATTAAATATTATAGATAGATAGCCATTATTATATGTCTATCTAACCTTTAAGTACCGAGACCAAGACCAGGTTGTAGTTTCTGAAATTTGTGCTTTCAACCAAAAAGCTCTAAATGTGCTACGTAATTTGTTGTTTTTTAATAAAATAAATTACCATTGAGAACTACTAAAAAAATATTTAATTTAATTTTCAAAAATAATATAAATCCACTACTTTGATAACTAAAAGGCTTCAAAAAATATTTATTTTATTTCTGTAACGTTTAATACGTAGCTAACTAGCTATCAGATATAAAGTAATGTTTTATTCACATTTATGGATTATACTCGTATAATACCGACACGACGAAGTGGTATTCAGGTTTTTAATAATTCACTTTAAACTACTATGAAATCTAACTACATTATTATTAATGGTATCAATTTACAAGTTTTTAAACCATAATTTAGTTCTCCGAAAGCAATACATTATACAGACCATACGTTAATTTTAAAAATATTTTTGAAATAAAACGACAAACAAGACTTTAAAATTTTATTTCATTGTGATATTAAATAGACGTAAGGATGTAAATAGTAATTGTACAATATACTTAATAGACCTTTTATAATTTACATTAAAATTATGAGCATTTATGTAATAATAATTGTGTCTATTCATAGATATGTACAACTTCAATGAGTAAAACACTATACGGCACGCATTTTTATATCATGTAAAAGCTACACTAGTTTAGATCATAAAGTAAATTAACAATAGTGATGTAATATCTAATACAAATGCCGCTCTTTTTAGAAACCTAATATATAAACTAAAAAATAAACTAAATCTTGATTCTAATAATTCATTCGTTTCCATTATATATTCTCTCAAAGGTGCGTAATTTATCAGCAATTAAGCTGGTATCTACTATATATATAAAATAAGGGGTAATATAGAACTATAGTTAGATTTACAGAGGTGACTAAGGTTGGATACATTCATAAAGTATTGGCACAAGACAACTTCGACCGTACATAGATATCATTATGAGATGACTAACTTCTTGACTACACTATCGACATTGATTTGTTTATTACATGAATATACAAGTTTAAAATACAATACACGATTCCCTTTACAATCGTATTAGCATTGAAACAATATGCTTCTATTAAGAATTCGTGTCGAGAACTCTAGAATTATTGTTACTTAAATTAATATTTCTGTACTATGATTTCTATTCACTATAAACGTCAATTAATTTATAAAGATTATGTCTGGGTTAAACTGAAGTCTACTTTCCTTTTATATATATATTTACGACTATTGTTACAAATACAACAGAGTATCCTGAAACTATTAAAAATATTTTAGGGTCTGTATTACAATTTCCTACTTTAACTATTAATTTAAAAACTTTGTGAAGATTCTAAAATATGGTATTTAAAATTGACTACTATACGATTTCTACATAATATAGATTATAATAATGTTATTTTATTGTAGATATTCTTTGTAATATGAATGATTATTTTTAAATGGGAGAATATACAAATCTGAACGATTGGGAAAATTAATGGTGAAATACATGTCTTTTTGATGAATAGAAAAAAAATCTAATATATTGGGATGTAGACGTTGAACAAAAACATTTTTGATACACTTTTAATGGATATATGGAATGGATTCTGATGCTAATTGACTATTGCTTCCCATGGAAAGTGGCAACTTGAGAGTCAAAAGTATGTTACTGACCTATGGATGCCCTTCTCGGGATTATGTGGAAGGGATGTGGTGGGAAAACTAACTACTACTACCAGTGCACGTGTTTTCCGCCAACTATGATTACAGGTCTTATTATAAAATTTCACCAAGCCCCCATAGTGTTACTCGTCCTGATGTAGTATTTGTATTCGCAATGAAGCACGTTGACCACTTCTTGTGAATTCTACTCAAGCTTTTCATGAGAAAGTATAGAGTGACTTTGGTGAAAACAAAGTCAACAGATTTGTTTATGGTTTAAAATTAAATTGAAAATATTAAATTTGAATGTAATGTGCTACACACGACTATCTAAAAATGATGAAGGATATCTCTATAAATAGTGGAGGGAATAATATAGTCTTAGCTTCGAAATGGGTATTTTTAAGTATTTATTATAGGATTTGGAAAAACTCCGTGATTTGGATTTAAGGCCTACATTGACATATCCTGTCCATCTGGTCCCCAGTCACCAGTACAGATTCATACATTTAGAAGATAAACAGCTATTAGATAAAGTACAGACTAATCATTTTATTTAACTAGTGCCTTTGCTATTTATAACTATTTACAAAAGTATTTAGTACAGCAAATCAGTTGATAAGCTTCTACAATTAATTGACATTTGAATATCTATTTAGTTTCTGATTTTCTAGTTATATTTTACTCAAGAAAATGGTGTCTGTTATAACTATATTCCGAGATCTAAAAATTGTGTGGACCTAGAAGGATTATAATTATATTTATACATAGGACTAAGGTAAATACGCACACATGTGTATCTGAGTCATCTACAGCCACCACAAAATCTTACACACTAACACACCATGTGCAGGTAATACATTTCATTGGACCAAAGTTCAACCTTCAAATCTTTCACAGATTCTACCACTACATACATAATATAGCTAGATATTTGCAAAAGTTTTACACTTACCTATTTGCAACACAAAATTTTACAAGTAATAATTACACTCACAGTGAACTAGCAACTAAAATGAAAAACTCTAAGACACAGCAGATTATTTTACATTATATATAAGATAAACTTACATCGATGATTGCTTAAGATAAACGTATATATAGACACTTCCAATAAAGTTAAAAGTGGCACTGTTAATATTACAAATAATAATAAAGCCATTGTGCAGTCCTTACACTATCAAAGTGGATTAAAAGTCTAATTGTAATATCTTAACACACAATAGATAGGAGAGATTAGTTACAAAAATATTAATATTAGAATCAATGAAAACACACCACACTAAAACTATGGTCCCTCATCAAGACACACATATAGAATTTCAGCGCAAAGTCTTCGAAATTCGTTGTAAGCCGAAATTCTAAACCATACGCTCAAAAAACACACATATCACAAAAGGGGGAGTTTGTAAAAAAAGTCCAGTGCAGTGCGATGCTAGTCTAGTCATCAGCTTTGGGACTATGCGTGGGGCTAGGCCAAGGTGGCCTCATTTTTTCCAGCACATATTTGAGCTGGAAACTAGTATGGAAATGCTACAGATACTCGTCTATCTGATCGTAATCCTCGTCGGGAGGTGAAGGCCCTGATACTGAAAGTATCGGTAGGCCATAATGTTTGACAGTCTCGACACTGCTACTGTCGTCGGATTTACTTGCTTCTTCGTTGATAGTTTCTTCTCTAGGATGTTTGACCTTACAGAGTCGCTCTGATGAGTCACTCATTGTTGTTAAAGGTATGTTGTCCGCCGATCTGCAAGATATTTTCAGTTAGCAATCTAGACTTAATTGATGTAACACTCAATGTTTGTACTATAAATTCTACATTTTATTTATCAATCAATAGCAGATATGGTTGTTATGTTCAGAAGATTTTCGTGCCGTTGTATCATTCAATGAAAAACACACGACTGGAAACCAAATACCTGGTAGCAAAAACAAATATTGTGTGTATGCGGTTCCAAATACAATGAACTTCGCGGTACAAAAGATGAATTCATAAAACGCTGGATAAATAGCATAGGTACTTTACGTGGTATCTAATCTAAACTTTTACAGTAGAATAAATTCTGTAAAATTCTTAAAAAATTTAGGTATTAAAAATTTTACTCTACTCTAATACGTGTTTACTCTAGTAAACACATTATATTTAGGTAGATATACGTAAACATGATAATTTAATATTGTTAAGGAACTTTATGGTCTTATATTAGTACGTACAACTTTATTTGTTTCTACTCTACTACTATTAAACATACACAGAAACATACGTAGGTACGTAGGGATTTAATAGCTTTCGCTCGCGGCTAAGAAGATAGTGTAATAAGAAGCTATATAAATTAGTACTTACCTGGCCTTACGACATAACTTAGATTGAGAACCGTGCCGTCTCAAGAACTCGCTAGCGTCAAAACCCGGAAACCCAGCAGGTTCAGCTGACACAAAGATAGCCGAATTGACTCGAGGACGGCTGCAACGAGCCAATAGTCGCTCTTCGCACTCCAAGCTCTGTGTGTGTGTATGAGACCAACGCATGTGCTGTAACAGAAAAACAATCATGTACAAGTTCTAACATATACCTATATATATTTATATATCCTGAAAACTGTAGTTATCAACTAGAGAGTCACTTTTCAATAATTTAAACTACCAAGGGCTTATTAAAACAAAAAGGTACTTAATTAAAATTTCAAATCAGAAAGACTCTTTATTTAAGGTAGGTAGTGTACTTTATTTAATAAAATAAGCTTCATAGAGTTTAGATTAGTTCAAATCAGTGGAATTGCAAAATATTCTGGTTCTAGAGATCAGTTTATTTAGGTAAAATCTCTTTGAGAATGTTTAAGGAATATTAAACTAAATTATTGAGTTTTAGGAACTGAAGCTCAAGGCTATCAAAAATTTTTCTTAAAAAAATATATTTCATTACGTTGATTACGGAAGAGAACAACTATCTTATTATATCCAGATAACAAGTTTTACTCAAGAAGGCATGTTGGTAGTCAAACTTCTAGAGAAACTCTCAACCAAGCCCGCATAACAATGTTCAAAGTAAAATTAAATTACATTTCTATTAGGTATTTTAAGCTCGATTTTATAAGGATTTTAAGATACCTTTCCACCACTAGAATCAGTAAGATTATAATAATAAATTATTATTATTACCATAAACATTTTTTAAGACTAAACTATTACATAGCACTAAATAGTAAAATTTATTTCTACCCTAAAGACATGGTATTTGGTTTTAATTTTGTTTAAACTAACACTAATTATGTCAAAAAATTAAAATGCAGATGTATGTTTAACTACCCATGTTTAACATACGTAAATAGCAGAGCGTAGTTAAAAAAATGTTGCGACTGTAAACATGCCATACTTGTGACATCTACAAATTCATAATGCTGAGTGAACATACCCTCTAAGTATAAATGGACTACAAAATGAAATTAATTAACCTTATCTCAAAAGCATAGGGGTGAATTTTCTTTGTACATATTTAGATATTCTCAAGTTCGTGCTTGTCTTTGTGGGACACGCGATTTACAAGTTTGTGAAGGTAACGTTTGTTTGGATAATATATTTGCATGAATAAACCAAATGAAAATGTGTGTACTCGTGTTAATATACTACATTGTTAAAGCAAAACTAGCAGTGTAACTAGAAAAATAGGTGAAACATACTATATATATATATAAATGTAAAAATAACATATCTAGTCCCCAAACTAAGCAGAGTTTGTATTACGGGTAACCAGACAACTGATATAAGTACATAAACATACTTTTTTTGTAAATAAATACAAATCATACAAAGAAAACACCCAAACTCCAAAACAAATATTTAAAAACCTCCTAACCAAGTTAGCCTTCCACAAACGTAAAAGTTAATAGAAAACTAGCAATTGTTTTGAATTTCGACGTTAATTCACCTAGTTAAAAAAATATTTACCAAATATACAAGAAATAGGAGCGTTGATGATCATAGAAAAATTCTCGAAGCAAATTTTTCCACAAATCGGTAACTTTCAATTAGCTAGGGGACAGGCATTACAGGTTTTAAAACAAAATCCTTTTTATTTTTCTTTAATATAGTAATGATGTTAATGACAAAATACTGTAATGTATATAGAAGAATATTGAATACGTTGCTCATGTAAACACCTACGTATAATACGTATCGTATTTATACAGATATGTACCTTTCATTTATTTTATTAACTTAACCGTGCTTCTAAACTCAAGAGCGCTGCAAGAATTTTATGTAGAAGCGGCATTTCGCTATAATTATGAAGAGCTCATATCATTTCTCTTTAACTATTTTTCACATTATTTGGTTCATTATTACTCAACCCACAGGGTTCCCAATACAGCATAGCTTGGTATATGTAGATTTATTTATTATGTAGTTTCATGATGACTTTTACGGGTTCAATTCAGTTACGAATGAGAGATTGTCAAACGTTTAAAATGGTAAAGGTTAGAAACGCACGCTGCCATCCTATTAAAATACAGACCTTGGCTATTAGTAAAAGGGCTATGTTTATTTTGCGGACAGCTTAGAAATGTGGTATAGTGTCATTTTAATTATTTAGAATAGTGACCACCACCATAGGGTATTTATAGAGTTGGAAAACTGAATTATAGAATCAGTAAACCGAGAGTAGGCTTACTATTTTTATAACGTACAGGGTTAAGACGACAAGCTGTTTTACAGTTTGACAGATTTTAAAAGTGTAAAACATGTATAAAGCAGGCACCACACTTCGCTATGCGCTATTCGTTATGCGGGTTATTCGCGAGCATACGGCGAAGTGTGGAGAGTATATTCGTTTCGTTCACCATAAAAATGACAATGACACATCTCTACAACACACATATTTGCCTTATTTGATGCTTTTTTGGCATACCAGTTCGAAGTGTCGATGGCATGTTTGTCGTTTGCGCGCATAACTAATATTTGGGCGAATACGGCGTAGACACATAACGAATAGCCCATAACGAAGTGTGGTGCCTGCTTTAGATGTATAAAATAAAATAAACTAATGTCAGTAAAATAGGTAGGTGAACTTGTTGAAAAGCGGTATTATATGATTGCATTAATGAGGTATTCTGTAAAGGCTTGATATCACCTTAATTTACCCCTTGGCTTGATACCCCTATGTGTATAACGAAACACAGCAGAAGAGCTGTGTTACGGTGGAGGAAGCACCCCCCACTAAAGCAATGAAAAGACCACTTGTAACATAGTAAACAGTACATAACTTTAAATGAATAGGTTTATTTGTTAGTAAATCATCTATAAATTGTTTTTATTTAAAGTGATTAATAAGAGGGGGTTGATAATGCACTATCGATACACGTGAACATATGGCTTACCTGAGACAACTACAAGTAAGTTCGATATTATTGTGTATAATGCTTCTATTCGTAACAGCTGTGAAAACATTTTGCTATGATTATATAATATTTGGCCACGATTTCATCTCCAAAAGTGTTTAATAACTTTCTTCTATTTTGAATGCACCTCAAATTTATTTATTATTATGTAGTAGAAACATATTCTAAGTTATAGTTATATATTAATCTTAATTTAAGTGTTACATCGGCAACTGCCTAAATGATATAAATTTAAATTTCCTTTAAGTAGCAATTCTGTTTGAAACCTTTGGAGCCCGTAAATAAGTATAAAACAAAATAAAGAAGGACTTAAACAATAAGGAACTTGATATTTAATTAAAATTAATACCCCTTAAAGCCGTAAAAGATATTTACATTGATGGATCGTTAAAGTTATGCTTCCGTCAGTAAATTATTTAACAATTTGTAACATCAATCCTAGAAATTATGTATAGACATAAAGTTGAATGTTTCATGAGTATTATTACTTTGCTTGTTTTTACAATTCTGTTTTCTTCAAACTTTATAAACTGGAATTCATGTCCTTTTTACTGAAATTAGTAATATAAGTACCTAATTTTGTTGTATTTTTTTTTAACTATTCAAATTTTTGAATTTTTGAAACTTAAATAAAATTAAAGTGTAAATAAAACTATTACTAACTAACAGGTCTTAACTAAACGCATATGAAAGTATATACGGTATTTACGTCAACAAAGCAATATTATCATTTTTACTGTTTGTCTGTTTGTTCTTGCTATTTGTTTGTGCTAACATCTGCTATTAAATTTTTATTGGGCTAGCGATAAACAACATTAACCGCTATTAAAATCGCAGGACTCAACTATAAAAAATAGCGTAATCCTTAGACACCAATAGTTTTTTTTTTTTTTTTAAAAAGACAACTCCCGCATTAGGAATGTAAATTCCTAATGCGGGAGTTTCCTTTTTTAAAAAAAAAAAAAAAAAAAAAAATTTATTCCAGTTCAGTTTCATAAATATATACAGATTTTAAACCAAAAGTTTTTACTTGGTATATTGTATTAACATTTTAATGAAGTTATTTTCAAACATTGTAAACAATGAACTGCTCACAATTTTGCACGTACTACTTTGTACAACTCATAACAATATGAATTCGGTGCTTATTGTTTGGAGTTTGTGAGAAATTAAATTATCATCTTTAGAGACGGTAGTACCTTTGCGAGTTATGTAACCAGTACAATGAAGATAACTGCAACCGACGGGCAAATACAGCAACTCACTCGGACTGTTGCATCTTACGTTGCAATTACTCTGGAGTACTTCTAGTATTTATAAGACGGACACTTAGGAGAAATACATTGTTAGAAAACTTTCAGATTTTGAGGTTATTTTGTCATTAAAATTTTTGAATATATATTTATTGATGCTGAATAGATTTAAAGATTTTAAATGTTTTTATAAAAAATAATAATATTGCCGTAGTGAACAACATCATAGGCTATAAAGACATGCTAATTTATTTGGTCAAATAATTCAAATCTTATACGAATACTTGGAATTCATTTGGTATTAATTTCAATATTTAAGTGTTTTGTATTTGGTATACATACAAAATTATTTTTACAAGCAATACATACACACTCATTTACAAAATATGAAATAACTATACCTATAAAGTAATTACATTTTTTTTATTTCAACAATCTTAAGCGATGAATAGAAATGAGTCAATTGAACATCTGACAGTTTGACCAAGTCGCGTTAGTCGTTTAAGGATTTAACTTGTTACAATACTTTTTAGGGTTCCGTTGCCAAATGGCAAAAAACAGAACCCTTATAGATTCGTCATGTCTGTCTGTCTGTCTGTCTGTCTGTCCGTCCGTATGTCACAGCCATTTTTCTCCGAAACTATAAGAATTATACTGTTGAAATTTGGTATGCAGATATTATTAGTCCGACTCGCATTTGTCCGCTTTTTATTTATATGTTTTCGAGCGGAGTGACCGTTTTTGGAAATTTGCTTTAAAGAATTAAAATAGATTCAAATGGTTGTTGGTTTTAGGGCGATGTTCTTTGAATCCAATAAATATTTGGATATAGCGAAAAATGGGTACTAGACGTGTCATTTATTGGATTTAAATTTAGTATTCCAGCCACAAATGAGCCGAGTTGATCGGAGCAGTTCTAGCCTGACACTGAAGACCAACCTAAAAATGACAGCATTCGTGCTATCGTATTTCATTGGTGAGTGTGAGACCGGAGGCTTAATTATCTTACTTAATACAAAAACGAATCCCTATTTCCCTTGGTAAAGACATCACGCGTGAACCGACCGATTTCGCTAATTCTTTTTTTTATAATATACCTTGAAGTACGAGGATGGTTCTTAGGAAAAAAAATAAAAAAATATCTGATAAGTTTTATTGAAGGGGTTCCGAGAATACAAAATAATTGGGAGACGTTGAATCGACTGTTATGCGGTACGAAGTTCGCGGGGTCAACTAGTTACATATATACGGGTCAACTGTAAAGTTTTTAGAGGCCATCTGACAAAATATATCATGCAAATAATTAAAAATTATTTATCTACTGAAATTAAATTTCATTTACGAGCATTGGCAGTCGCTAAACATTTCATATAATATATTTCAATGTTTAACATAAATTATTGTCCATAAATTATATTTTATCTTAAAATGTCTGTGATAAAATAGTAAGTGGTTTGTTTAAGAGCGCTCATTTTAGAAGGTAATAGTCAAATTCAGCTCATTATCTTCATATTGGATAGATTCGTTGAAGAAAGAAGTAGCGGTGCTGAAGTTCTGACGTAGGCGGTAATAAGCTGTTACTCCGAAGTTATTTTCTACTCGACCCAAGAAAAAGACCCTAGCGGAGTATTTGTATCAATGGTAATACAATGGTAACTAAACTACGAGAGATAGTACAGTACATAAAAATAATGTATCGTAATTAATGTACTTTTGGTACTTCTTCTTCTTTAGGTTCTTCGGCATCGGTATTGATATTATATAGAAAGGTAAAGTATTTACATATATAATATCAGATCTATTTCTCAGATTGATAGACAGGAGACATTTATCTCCAAATACTGGTTAAAGTTTCCGTAGTCTATTAACTATAGACACATTATATGAAATAAAAAGTTACAATTCGTAGGATTAAATGGTTCAAAACAATATGAAAAGAGAACATTTCCTAAAAACTTATATCACTTAATGTCATCGGAATATTCTTACCATAACTAATACCTCTACGATTTCTAAATTGGATTCACGAACAAAATTACTTGCCTCGAACATTCATCACGGTCCTTTAAAACTTACAGGACGGAAATAAGGGATGTCTGTTACAAATGCTAATATTTCCTTTGTCCGGTAAACAGGCGCTAGAAAGCTAGTATTGTTAGAACAAGAGAGAAATTCAATTTTAAACTGGTGAGATCAGTGTATGTTTGATTAGGTTCACCCTTTTATCTTAATTCATTTCAATTAGAAGTATTTTATACTGGCCTCTTGATCTAAAAGTTAAAGACCTTGACTGTTAAGCTCGAAGCCAAAGATTGAATTCCTCTTTAGAACAAATAATTGTATGGTAAGCACGATTATTTATTATGTCTGGAAATATGTTAAAAGTAATATGTACCTATGTATGCATTTAAGAAAATCAAGGTCTGTGTATAAGACATGTGAGAAAACTGTTGGTTTAACAATATCTATAATACTTGAAGAGTCTTGGAAATTATATACTTATTCATATCTTTGACTCCCTTAATTTATTCTTCCCTTACATATAATGTCTCTTTATTTTATCTTATACGTATCGATCAATTCTCGTTAAAACAAATCTTTGGAAATGTTTTCTTGAATTTTTAAGACGTAACATTTCTAGTCTTCAAAATAACTGTTTTTAATATATTTTTTCTTTCAAACAATCAGTCTCTGGATCCCTGTAATAAAATGAATATTTTATTATAATTTAATATTTTATTATAGGGATCCAGAAACTGAACAAGTTTTTTAAGTTAATATTATTTTCAAATTTACTTTAGAAATAAAAATTAAATTCTCGTTTCTCTACATTAAGATCGGTAGGTACTTTTGTGATTTTCACTCTGTACAGTCAAATCTATTTATGTCCTTTTTTTATTGTAAAATAAACTTTATTTTTTGTTTTATATCTATGCTGAAGTCATATACACAAAACTATCTACGTATTTGTTTTCTTTACATTACATTACAACATGTCAACTTGTATTCCCTTGCAAAATATCGTTTATGCAAGTGCTTGTTAAACAAAAGACAATAGAAGTGTGCCGCAGAATTTTTGTATCTTCTCTAATGAGGTGGGGGGGGTGGTCTGTCTAAAATCCTGATATGACACCTGTAGTACTTACTCTGTAGTAGCTTTACCTAAAATACATCCATCACATAAAAGGAACCAAAAACATAGAAAATCTTCGTTTCAAAATTATGGTGTATATTTTTTTCCATACGCTGATTACATGGATGAAAAGACTTCGATCTCTTTTATAGTAAATAGTCAATCACGTGTAAGTGACACACAAAGTGAGGTCTGTCGATTAAAAAGCCAAAACAGTGCTCAAATCATCACAAACACAGTGTAACAAGGTACATTCATATAATGGAAGGACCTTTACGTATTTATAGCTTTATTCAAAAATGAATGACAAGACGTGATACCGGTGCAAGTGTCGACTCCGTGTGAGTAGCGTGCGTAGCAGGAATACGTGTAAAACGCGACTTGTAACACACTAGTAAGCGTGCTACGGCTTACTTGGTGGTCGCAACCGGCACACCGGCATTGGCAGTGGGAGCATGCCCGCGATTTAGCGCGGGCAGGACTCCGCTAGCTACCCGGGTTTTGGTCGTCTTGGGCGGCATGCAGCAATGCAAATTGACAGCCGCAGTCGCGGGCGCTCCGCCGCGGGTATTGGAAGCAACGGTCCAGGAGACAGCATACGTCCTGCGCACGACACCATTTAAGCAACACGCACAGAACAACAGTGACAACTACCTATTTCATTTAATATTATGTAGACATAACAACTAATAACGAGGAATCTTAGCACTAACATAAATATTGTGGGAATGTTAGAATACGAAACACCAACTAAACCAAATAAAACTTTTTGTCGATGGAAAGTATTCTAGCATTAAGTATATTAATAGACAATGTTTAAAGCTGTCAGAACAATACAGATAGCAATCTACGCTGCATTTGATCAGTTACCGTATTATAGAGAGTATTATGCTTACATGTATTACGCTTAGGAGTGTTTTTAAGTATTGACTTTAATATTTATTTTTGTTTATGTTAACAAGAAATATATTTCTTGTGACACCTCGGATACAACCATTATCATCATCATCATATTTAACACAAGATCTCCTCAAATAGCCCTTTCTAAAATTCTTCAATTGTTAGTAATTTTATTGTAAAACTACCGGTATAATTCATACACAAAGGCAACAATATCTAAATGAGTACATTGATTAAAGTAAATCCCAGACAGTAAGAAATTACTAGGTAGTAATATACAACAATATTTTTTTTAATTTCAACCCCAGACTACCTCAAATTCTATCAGCATATGTTAGAAAATCAATACTGTATAATGTAATGTATAAAAGCAAAAAGACAATGACCTTCATATAAAATAAATCATCGTCTTAGATATTGTTTAATAAGTACACTCAGGGCCTGTCCACATCTCCACGTCACGACGTCGTCAACGTTGAACGGCGCGTTGACGTCGCGTGGTCTATGTGCTCGCGCGTTGTCGCTTTGGGACAAGCACATTAGAACATTAAATGAGCGAGCACATGGGCCACGCGACGTCAACGCGCCGTTCTACGGTGACGTTACCGTACCGTGCACTAGCACGTCGCGACAACGCGCCGTGCTACGATACCGCACCGTTCCACGTTGACGACGTCGTGACGTGGAGATGTGGACAGACCCTCAAGCATTTCATTTTGAGAATGTTCTTTTGTATTGTGTCCGTTTAAGCTATTCAAATACGAAATTAATCGTCCCTCAATGTCTATTAAGGTGAATCTATTCAAATTACAACCAATCGCTAACACGTTTTTACTTCGCCTCTCAGTCTTTAAGGCTTTGAAACTTTTTATTTTTTTAACAGCGAAGTGAAAATAGACAGAATAAGATCGGAGCTAGAATAAATACCGTGAACCTAAAACTTCTCAAAGGGAACGCTATTTTAACAAAAGAGAATTAGTATTTTCTTCTTTTACTGCAAAAACAACTGAAGACTATTCAAAAGGTTGCCTAGCTAAACTTTTTTTATTCTGCAGATACTTGATTATTGAAATTATTCAAATGCCTAGCAGAAAAATACTAAGTATTGCAATAAGTTAGTTTCATATAAATTTAACCTCAAACCACAGAATCATAGACATAAAAAAATGTATTTTCTAACTTCGTGTTGTTAAGTTTGAATTTTCATTTAACAAAATCTATTTCATCGTCATAAAATATATCATCCAGGTGCCTCTAACCAATTATGGTACCGTAATTGATTTAGTTTATTGCGTAAATATTTTTTCTTTAGAATCTACCTAACTAGGTTCTAACCTATACATTCTTATTAAACCTATAGGTTCATCACTAGTCCAAATAGGAGCCAAATATCAATAAAAAATGTTACAAAAACAGGAAGAAATTATTCAATATAAGATTTCGCTCTTCAAAGAAATTCAAGTGATGATGGCTTTGACATTTCAATACCAATATTAATCATGCTTAGCATGCGTTCTAGATTCTATGTTTTTATTAACTAGCTATTTTGTTTTGAATCTTTCGCTAACACGGGCTCGAATATAGGCTCTTTGTAAATCGTCTTTCATAAATCTCTTCAACATGACTGAACACTGAAGCAATTTGATCGCTACATTTACTATACGATAATTAGCCTATAGTAAAGCTTGCTAAACGATGTCGATTACACAAGCATCTAAACAAAAAATCTAAGTAGCATTCGTGTCAAAAACTACTAAGTATATTTACTTTAGTAGACGTGGGCTCTGTTAAAAACTGGCAGGCCTAGAACAAAAAGAAATCATTATTAATATAAACAACTCTGTGTAAAGTAATTACAACCTTTTTTATCCATACAGATCCTTGGTACATTATTGTTTTATACTATAGTTTGATAGCACTATAATCTTATTGTAGTCGTCGCTCTCATTCTGGAATATAACAGTATTGAAACGGCAAAAGACTTTAAACTTTTATTTGAACTTATAACAAGAGGCAACTTATCTTTTGCATGAAAATAGTTTCTGACGATGGAAATTGGAATCTTTGAACTATTTAAAAATTGTAACTTAAATGTTTTTGAACTGTTTGCTTTATGTAAGTACCTATTCTTTAGAAGATGGGTTATGTAAAATGCAAGTAAGATACAAATTAATAATAACTCTATCAGAATAAGTTTAGTGGCATAAAATTTGCTTAATCACCTTAACTCATAACTACTTACGTTACGTAATATACTGTTAAGTACTAATTAGTTTTATTAAACTGAAGAGATGTGTGGTTAAACGCGGATTCAAAATCACTAGTCCAAATAGGAGCCAAATATCAATAAAAAATGTTACAAAAACAGGAAGAAATTATTCAATTTAAGATTTAGCTCTTCAAAGAAATTCAAGTTATGATGGCTTTGACATTTCAATACCAAATTTGACAAGTCCTCAAAATAAACATAAGTGTTTTCGAAGGTTTTAATAAAAATACGAGACTAATTAATGGCCTGTCACTGACTTGAACGATTTAAGTACTAGATAACGCCTAATGGTCGAAATTCAACGATAATTTATTTATTTTAAATGTCATATTTTACATCGGTGAATAGTTTATTGAGAACTGTCAACTTGAACTTGAGAGTTTATACTGTAGGTATATTAAATCTCAGTAGTGCTTTGTGGCGTTTTCGTGTAATGGATTTTAATGCACCGATTCCCTAACATTAAATATCTGCTTCTCTTTACCTAGTGAACAAGTTTTTTCTTCAAAAACTGATGACTTATAATCATATAACCTTAATCATCAGTGCTACAATCTGTCAGACTTAGATACGTGTGCAAAATACGAGATGAACGATGATGAAAAATAAATAAGAACCCGAAGCCGCGAGCATTAACATGGCTATTATTAGATTTTTGAAATATCATTCCTGCAGGAATCATAAAAACTATTATGACATCATAAGTTTTAAAAAAAAATATGGATACAAACTATACAATACATTGAAATACACCAAAATAAATAATCTCATTAATCTGCTAGACTTCTGTATTCTTATTTTTTTCATTTTAAATTCAATTTTATTAAAGTACCAATGTTAATATTTTAATGTTGTGAAATTTTTAAAAGCGGAATCCATCTTCGGAAGTATTTTGTTCATATACAAAAGATTATCAAGATTTATTTTCTTTATCAAATATTTACATACCAACGCACGATATTAAAATTTACTACACTAAATATACTTGTGTAATAAACGGTTGCTTGTGAAATAAGAAAAGGCTTGTAAGGCTAAGTACACACGAAGCGTTTTTCTCCCGTGCCCGCTGCGGTTGCGGGCCCGCAGCTTCCGTAGAATGCAGATTTATATTAAAAAAAACAAAGCACAACACACGACGCGTTTTACGCCCGCGGCGTGCGCGGTTGTTTGCGGCTCCCGCTGCACCGGCGGGCAACCTGTAGAACCGCGCGGGTCGCAGTCGCCCGCGCCCTCGGCGGGTTGCGCCCGCGCGCTCTTCGTTCGCTTGGCGGGTACGATCTCTATCTTGAATTAGTGGATGCACCCAAAACCTTCTTGTCTTTCTTTTTTTAATTCTTCTGTGAAGTAAATATAATGCAACAGCTCGTTTCTGGTGTGTGTCCATGGCGGTCTGAACCTCAACTGAACATTACCGCATCTTGCAACCGCCTGTCTTGCGATCATTGCCCGCAAACGTGGCGGGCGAAGATCGCAACCGCGACGGCCGCGTCACCGCGCAAATAACCGGTTTCGTGTGTATAGAAAAAAAACCGCAGTTCCACGACCGCAGCGGGCACGGGAGAAAAACGCTTCGTGTGTACTTAGCCTAACTCAGCGGTAAACAAGTAGTTTAATATATTGCAAAGTTATGCATTTCTGTCCAGGGCAGTCTTTGGATGAGTGACCATTCTTTCTGCATTGAGACCCATCCGTTCCTCGGATTTTAGCATTTTTAGCACTTGTTATGGCTAGCTTACATAAATATTTCGGATATCTAGCACACAAAGCCATCTAGTCCCAAACTAAGCAGAGCTTGCACTATAGGTACTAGACCATTGATATAAATACTTCCGTTTGAGACCAGACCAAATAGTCCTTCTACAGAACTTCAGTATCACCTATTTGGATGTTAAAATGAGTTAATTGTCAGGAAATATGGGTTCAATGATTTTAAATCATATTTTACGTATAAATTTACCTGCTTTTTTCTACCAACTCTAAAATTGGGTAATAGGATAAATATAGGGATTCCATTAATTTTCAAGTCCATAATGTGTAATGTAAAATATGTAAATATATAATCACAGATATCATAAGATTAATATTGTTTTAATGAATAGTTGGCGTGATACTACGAACGTATGAACATTCGTAGTATATTTGAAAATCGTTTATATTTGAAATGGTATGAAACTTGACATTCAGATTTATTATAAATGTTGTCGTTATATGAAAAAAATTTACCACGTCTACAATTAATAGCAAAGACAGAGTTTATTTTTCTTTCAACAAAAACAATGAAAAGCGATAAAATATTCTGACAACTTCGTGTGAAAGAGACTTGCTTGAAAGATAATGTAAAAGCTAAAAGGACATCAGGTACCTTGTATGCATGAATAACTTATTTCTCTTCTGAAAAGTTCACCTCGCTACCATAGTTCGTCAGAGTCCTCATTTTATAATTTTATATTATAGAACGACAATTTGCATGTATCACTCATTTATTATGAGCAAGCAATTAACTATGTACTCGTAGGTATCTTATCATTGGATGTGTATTTTACTGGTATTTTCGTTACCTACTAGGTGCTTTACTAAAATAATACAATTGCGGTAGAAAAACATGAGATCAAAAAACTCATTACGGAGTACACATTTGATAACCGAAATAAACAAGATGAAATACACCGACTTAAAAGAACCACTGTTGGAAGCTAACACGTCTTCATACGTCCAAAAAAAATATCACTCGTTGCAGTAAAGTTAATGGTTGGAGCTTTTTTCGAAAATGATATTACTATCTATAAAACATTTAGTAGCATCATTTGAAAAATAATGATGTTCTACCTAAGGCTATAAACAACAAGAGAACAAGAACTAAGTTCATTAAGTTTTCCTTTAAAAAAATATCTCAAAACTTGTTATTTCTGAGGTTTCGTCAACAAAAAGATAAACTTCCAAAAATATCCTCAAATTGCCTTCACCTTAAATAGATTTCCAATTAAAAATTAAATGAGAAATATATCAAGTGAGATTTTCTTACAAGACAATGAAGTTAATATTATTATATAATTATTATAAATATACTGTAGCAGGCGAATTAGCATCGAATTTTTATGTAAGGCAGTATGAGGAAGAAGTTATGCTTGGAGTTTCTCATGCAGAGACTTTCTCAGAATCTATAACGAGATGTGTCGATAAAGAAATAAAGTTACAGACTCCCAAAATAACGTCGTACAAGTGGTAATGGGCTGGCCACGGTTTGTAAGAAATTTTCAGCCAGATGGCTAATGACAATCTAATTATGGTAGTTGAAATGAGATGCACAATGCGAAAGACTTGATCGTAACCACAATACGATAATATTATTGATGACATTGATTGATCAAACTTAGACCTTAATAGTAAATAAATCCGTTCTACTTTGTCAAAAGCAAAACATAAGTAGTTAACGCCAACGGTCTAGACGGTTAATTCGTTATATAAAATGTAATGTAATGTACCACTTCGCGTTTTACGAGAGAACGTTTGACGTAACATAAAATTACGTTCGACATTGTTGAAACATTTCCAACACGATATACTATCACTGTGCCAATTCCATAAGGGTTGTTGTCGAGTCTTATCAAAAACATTTTTACCCAAAACCACACATTTCACATGCAAATTGAGCTTGAAGAAATGTATTTCAAGAGCTTATCTTTTATACTATCCGTGTGGTGACGGATTAAGAATACAGAGTGTCACCACCCCTATTCATCCCGCGGGTGTCGTAAAAGGCGACTAAGGGATAAACTATGCAAGACAACATCAATGCAAAGAGAAGGAAAACTTGAAACCAATCCTATACCAACCCGTCTGGCCAGCGTGGTATAGTAGGCCAAAACCTCCTTTCTAAGGAGAGGCCTATGTCCAGCAGTGGACTGTTAAAGGCTGTTGATGATGATGATGATCTTTTATACATCTTGACTACTTATGAGAACATGACACCCTTCATGTGAAAATTGAAAGAAATATAAGATTATTGTATCCATTTTGAAAATAAATGAAAAACGAAGAAGTTGTTTTCAAAACGTACTGACCATTATTTTAGTTTTTGCGTTTTTTTTTCAACAAATTTTTGCTCACTGTTTTAGAAAAAGGATTCCAGACATGAATACTCGTTCACGTATTCTCAACACACAGATATCCAATTAGTACCTACAATATGTACTTGATTTTGTTTCTTTTAAAGTGGTTTTCTTTTACGTTGGTTTTGTAATATTAAAGCGACATTCCACCTTTTATATGGTCGCATACAATAAAACACTGTATCAAAACTCATCTCAATTCGATTAGGATTTTTTTAAATTTATCAAACACTTTCAATGCCTTCATAATAATAATTACTTTATTATATACCAGATCATGACAAAAGGACAAAACTACATGCGTAAATTTTTCTTTTGTAATGATTTTAGTTCTTTTGTAAATAAAAATGGCAGCCTTATCGTTCTGAGAGAATCTTTTACAGGCACCTTATTAGGTACGAAAGAAAAAGTCGATTAAGTAAACGAACAACAGAACAAAATGACAGAGAAATTGAACACAATTCCAAAATAAATAGACATTACAAAAACAACGTTCACAAGCAATTTATAAAGTCGATTATAAAGCAAAGCTTCAAAAATCCCTTGTAATATACTGCTGCTAATAGCCTGTTATTATGTTGGAGGAGGTATGCGCGACTGAAGACATGCACTGTTTTTAAATTTTGTTTGTTTTGCTGGCATTTCGCTTTCAATGTTCTGATAAAATATCAAAAAAAGTTGCTTCTCTGTTGAGTTGTATTCTTGAATATCGTGATATTATATTATGCATTGGAAAATTATATAAATTATAAAAGTTATTGGAAAACATGTAGTTAACATTCTGAACAATTCAGTTTACTGGGCGAATTATATAATTAATAATAATTAAAAATAAATTCAATCAAAATTCAAAAGTAATAAGAGTAATAAAATTCAAACACAATAAATTAATAAATTCAGTTCCATAGCAATTAAATAGAAATTATAAATTAAAAACATAATACAAAAATATATACATGAAGTTTGGTACGGAAAGTTTAAAAGGAATAAAAATTAACTTATTTTTCTATATATACCTTAGAACAGTGGTTCATATAGGTGGAGTCGAGCCTAGCAGCTATCATAGCCAGTATTCGATTGATTGATTAGATTGAGTTCAAGTCCATTGTTAGTAGATATTTTTGACAATTATATTCGTCACAAAATAAGAAGCCCGTTTTGACATTTGTCATTTGACATGCCGCATGTAAGAAATTGAAAAATCAAATTAATAATCCTATTTAATTACTATTTTACCCATACACTATCACAACGCGTATCATAAATAAGCACCAAGTTTAACTTTATATTGAAAAATTGCACTCAAAAACTCGAATTAATCGTATTAGTTACGCCACGATGACAAATGTCAAACCGGGCTTTTTATTTTGTGACGACTATAATACTCACGAATTTTTATGACGATCATCTAATGTATATTTTATTAATAGGTAAAAACAACAACTACTTGAATAACGCTATCATTTTTTGACAGATTTTAAAGACGCATTTTATATTAATATATAATTCTCGTATTAGTGTTAGGTGCTGTACTCCTTCGAAACGACTTGATCGAAACTTATGAAATTTTGTATGTTTATTCAGTTGGTCTGAGAATCGGATATAAACCATTATTGTACTCCTAGATAATAAACAATGAAATATATGCTAGCGGAGTCGTAAACGTTGGCTAGTAATTAGTCTATTTTTCTCGTAGAACGTACACAAAATAAATAAAAATGCAAAAGTGATTAAATCGACGTAACAATCTTCATCACAATCTCAATTTTTAATTTAGAATCATACATCCATACAAGGCAGGCGTTAGATTCTTTGTTTGCCTATTTTTTGCCTTTAACATATCAGAAGACTGGATTCACTATTTGCAATCCCTGTATTTAATACCTATGATATTCATTGATAGTTTAGCTTTATATGCGAGAAAGAATTTTCCAAATCGAATCAGTCAATCAAGAGTTATGAGGTTGTAGGGGTTAATCCCTACAACCTCATAACTTCATAAACTCACATACTTTGACTCTTTATAATATTATAGTATAGATATTAAGTTTTAGTTTTGCAGCATCATAATATAATAAATATTCTATGTTGTTAGGATTTTCATATAGCAGAAGATTAAAAGGTTATTCCTACCGAGAAAAGAAAGTCTCAATCTCATTAGTATTTTAGAGTCTGAGCAATAAATTCTAGTATAAAGTAATATAATTTACGACAGTAAAGCTGCAAAAGATAAATGACACTTTTTACTGTGGAGTAAATTACTTGTCTCCTCTGTGTGGACGAGAAAGGGGAATGGAATACAACTAAATCTACACTCATTATTAAAATCAACGGAATACGCTGCTTTTTAGTATTTTTCTCTCTTTTGCTCTTTTTCTTTTTAGTCAATGTATGTATGTATGTATGTTCTACTCAATATCATCTTCCTATCCTTTATTCATTGCATTATTAGGGTTCGGCTACTATTTCAACCGATTTTACCAGAATTTCATTTTTCCACATTTGGTTTGACTCGCATCGGACCTCCGTAACTCTCAAAGTGGTATGTATGTTCTATTGCAGAGCCAAAACTATTTAACCGAATTAATGAAGTATCAATAGATTTCTGATACTAGCCATGTGACACGCAATCTATAAGTTTAATCAAAGTTTTTTCTTCGGATTATATTTAAAACTTTATCTTATAGGTATTATGTAAGTGTTTGTGTTTTTCCCAAGCTTTAACAGTAACGATATTGTATACTTGCTAACCTATACGACAATAATTAAATAGACAAATAGCAATAAATAGAACAGGAAAGATCACAAGGATAGGATATCGCTAGGATTTTATTTTATTTCATTACTCAGTAAAACAAGTTCTGAATATTTCTAACAGTCTCTCTAAAATAATTTTAACCCCAACTAATAATAATATCGTTACTAAAACGAATGAATCTATTCATTAAAATTGTACAAAGTACGCGAACAAAACCTTCAACTGTAAATTTCCCTTTAAAAACTTAATACAGTCACTAAAGAACAACTAGCAGGGGTATATTTAGAGACTTAACTGAGTATAGACGCTCGTTTTCATGTAACTTACAAATATAAGTTCTCTTTTTCTTTACAGGTCAACTGTCTTTCACATATCATTAACCATTGAAATTAGATCTTGCAGTAATCGAGTTTTTCTTCTAAAACATTACTTTCTTAAAAGAATATAGTCGTTTAATAGCAAAATATTTTGATGTTGGTTTTAATTATATTATTTCATATTTAATACTACTTTAAATCATATACGTCTATTTGTTAGTTTTCAGTAAGTAACATAAAGATTTATAGAAAGAAAACAGGAATTTAAAATATCATAAAATGAAACTCATGCATAATAAGTACAAATCTCTAGTATTAATAAAGTCAAAGTGTACGTTTGTATTATAATTTCAAATGAATATTTTTTTACTTAATGCATATCAAAATATATACAGTACCTACTTAATAAATAAAGTCAAACAGTCAGTCTGTCTGTTTCTTTCGTCTGGCAGATCTCTGCAATGGGTAGCCCGATTTCGATGGGACTTTCACTGCCAGATAGCTGATGATGTATGATTTTTAAAATAACTTCGCAACGCGGTATTACTCGTGGTTATTATTGCATGGATAAAGCAAAGCTCAGTTCATACATTATAATTTAAGTCACAAGATCGTCCCTAGATGAAGTACTGTTGTCATTTATAATCATGCTTGTAACTGAACAAAGCCCTACGAATGATGAACATGGAGGATTATCGACTTCGAATCTTCCAATCTAGCGAGCATTACAAAACCTTTCAGACTTATAAGAGGGTTAGACTTGCTATGTGTAGTCTACTCATTATAAATCTTTGATCAATACTCGAAAATATTACTAGCTCAACACTGATTAAACATACCTAAGTTCATTTGACCTACCTCGTACCTAAGTGTTTTATTATCTTGGTGCAAGAAGATTAATTACCGTGCCGTATATAATAAATATTTCGGACATCTGACACACAACGCCGCCTAGTCCCAAACTAAGCAGAGCTTGTATTAAGGGTACTAGATAATTAATATAAATAACTTTTTTTTGTAAATACATATATATTGTACATATAAAGCACCCAGAATCGGATTCAAATATTTGCAGATCATTTAAACATTTGGTCCGACCCGGCAATCGAACCCGAGACCTCTTGAACAGCAGCCGCATACGCTAACCGTTAGACCATCAAGAAATCATAAATTATCTACGTTTAAAAAAGAAATTCATTTTTCTATTTTTCTGTGAAGTTTGCCGTCACATTTTAAATTCATAGCTCTCACTTTAATATAATATTATTGAGTGGTTCTCTATCTTTAAAATAAAACATTGTTCGTTCGCGAATAAGAAAGTATCTTACACTTGAACAAATTCAGTAAAAACTATTGCTTTTAATAAAAATAAACTACAAAGTTGATACTTGATAAGACAATTACTTGTGCAAGGTTTAACTTCCTTTGTGTCGTGCGCTGCAGTATCATCGAGCTTCTATCGTCGAATCGTTTTCAAGGACTCTTGTGTACTTCATGATATTATATTTTCCAAAGAAATATTATGTAACTTCCTTACAGTTATATTGAGAACTGTATTAATTTTTACAGAGACTTAAGCTATGGTTTTAGATGGGTATGTATTTTTTGCATTATATTTTTAGGGTTCCGAAGATTATGACTCAGAACCCTCATAGATTCGTCACGTCCGTCCGTCCGTCCGTCCACCCGTCCTCGACTTACCGTCCAAAGTGCTAGAAAGATGAAACTTTGCATGAAAGTGTGTTGTAATTACGTCGACAATTGTAGCACACAATAATTTTATGAAATATATTTTTATTTGGGGACCTCTCCTACACGTAAAGTGGGGATGTTTTTTTTTTCTCGCGGCTACCCCATCGTGTAGGGTAGCATTAGATATGTCTCCTAAAAACAATACAGAGTTTCTAAAACGAATTTAGGTATATGTTTGCGAGATCTTCCACTTTGAAAGGCACTTTTTTGTAAAAACAGGGCGTCCCCCCCCCTCTAAAAGATAAACAGCTAGCTCAAAAAATCTGGAAAAATTCTCGATGGTGGTCCATATAATAAACTTTGAAGGAAAACTATAACGGATTAGATGACTTTGTTAGTTTAGGAGTTATAGAGGATTAACTTGTAAAATGTGTTCACTTGGAAAACGTCATACAATATTAACGCATTAATACCAACACCTAACAATTGGATGCGATTTTAAATCCACGTACCATTATGGGTGACGGAGGGACCCTTTCCTGTGCGTGGCCTGACATGCACTTGGCTGATTTTTATTTAAAGTATAGCCTAGATAGCACCTTTTGTTAATATATGTGTCTGGCATTCCACAAAACCAACTAGTAGTATTTCACGTGTAAAGCCTATTACTATAAAAATAAATTGGTTCTGTTTTTTATCATTGGAAATCACAGTGTGTATGAATAACATTTCATCACGATAAATATATTCTGTATAAGCTTTTTTCCAATATACCTACAGTCTATCTCTATAGTGAAATTCATCCGAATAGTGGCTTAGCCATAGAAGCGAAACAAACATATAGAGTTACTATCGAACTTTATAAAATGGTATGAATTTTCGTTTCTATCAGTTCAAAAATTCTCAGTCAAAATGGGGTTACGATCTAATCCACTTTCTGAATTCCGATATAGGTAAGGGCATCATCATGTGTAAGTATATCAAATAACCCTTTTCGATCCTCTAAGTTTCTGTGGAAACAGAAACGAAATAAAATGAATGTTCTTTCTTGCTTAAGCAATGTCTGTAAATAACTGAACATTGTTATGAAAGTCGTTAGTTCCAAGTTATAAGTGCATGTCAATTGCTTCGTTGGTGTAGTGGTTTGTGTTGCGGCAGCTGAAAAAGAGGTCTCGGATTCGATTTCCGGGTCGGAACAAATGTTTGTGTGATATGCAAATGTTTGTTTCGAAGTTTGGGTGTTTTCTATGGATAATAATATGAACGTATTTACAAAAAAAAATTGTATTCATATGTATTCATCATATCAGTTGTCTGGTACCCATAACATAAGCTCTGCAAGTTGGGACTACATAATATTGTGTGTCAGATATCCAAAATGTCCGAAATAAAAATAAATACCTACTATTTTCTTGCCCAACAACAACAACAATCCATACTAACATTATTGAACTAAAAAAAATATTTGTTTGATCTCAAAAACTACTAGCTCGGTTAGTTTCAAATAGTGGTGTATATCTCATTTATCGTGTAAAGCTATAATCACCAATATCAGCTCAGTTTAGATGGAAAATGCTACTACATTTTCAATGCAAAAAGTCTTGAGGTTTTATACATATAAATAATTATCGTAGTCTATTAAGCGTCAGAAAAAGAACATCCCAAGATAACATATAAACGTTTTCACATCATCAAGAGGGCAAGAGGTCACGTGTACGACAGATTAATCTACCTTCAATGAATCACGTGATCTAAGTTAATAGAACTGACCGGGTTAATAGCTGTCTTGAGTGGAATTCTCAAATGACGAAAACGGGACAAAATAGGGTAATAAAATGGCACTCAGAGTTACAAGACAAATGTTTAGCCATATGGGATGGAATGCGGAGACTGCTGATGTTTCTATTTATGTGTTCACATTAGGCGGCTTAAAGACATAAGAAGATGTCTCTGATAGATGTGACAATGTATCCCAAGACAGCGATGGCCTAAATTGATGTCTGTTTAGTAAGAGTTGGCAGCTAAATTAGCGACACAATTTAAACTGTTATACTTACATAGGAATAAAATATAGCTATTAATGAATATTATTACCTAGCATCCCATGGGTGTCGTAAGAGGCGACTAAGAAAAGACAAACTACGCTAAACAAAATGACCGTAAAGAGAAGGAAAATTTGAAAGATATCCTACACCAACTCGTCTCAGCGTGGTATAGTAGGGCAAAACCTCCTTTCTAAGCAGATACCTATATCCAGCAGTAGATTGATAAAGGCTAATTCATTAATAAAATGTAATTATTTTTGCATTTTTAAAATAACGAAAATGAAGTCAAAGATGCTTTTGAAGTGAATATTCCAAAAGGAGAGACCTATGTCCAGCAGTGGATTGTTAAAGACTGTTGATGATGATGATGGATGATTAATTAAAATAAATTTCATTACCATTTCTTTGTTTTCCTTGTCTTCAGACCACCAAGGTCATAGTTTTCTGATTAAGAGAAAGGAAAAGAAGAATAATACATACTATGACTATAACAATAATGAGTTATAATGACTTGTCTAGCATTAAAAAAACACTTTTAGCAGTGATAAACTTTGAATTTATTAAAGTCTCTTGTATTGCAGATGTCCAAAATACAACAGGATTAATACATACAAAGGAATGTAATGAAACTGACAAAACAGACGTGTTCGCGTTGCCATGAGAGTTATGTTAAATATAATTCTAACAAAAACGAACCGACTTCAATGAAAAACTATTCCGAGTACCCAAATCGCGACATTGTGCCTATGATTTTTGAGGAGTTCCCTCGATTTCCTTGGATCCCATCATCAGATCCCGATATGGTGACGATGGGACCACCTGTAAGCTACGCCCTTTCCAATGCAAAAAGAATTTTTGAAATCGGTTCATAAACGACGAAATTATCGCTGAACATACATAAAAAAAAAAAAAAAAAAAAAAAAAAAAAAAAAAGATTCCGACGAATTGAGAACCTCCTCCTTTTTTTTGAAGTCGGTTAAAAAGACCGCACAATTTGTTGTGGAGTTTATTTACGTATTTTCACAAGCTGTCATCATTTATTTTACCGGTATTTTAAAAGCTCAATTTTATGTATGTAAAAATAAGATTGAAATGTTTATTTTGGTGAAATTTCGTCAAATTCCTTATGCATATTTCTGAGCCGGCCTACTTCAGTAGTTTATTGAGTTCGGGGTACAGCTTCGATAAATTAGACTTAATTTGATTTGCCTTTGTCACGCTAACGTCAACGTAGTAGGCATGGTTTTGTCACAAAAAAAATTAAATTAATCGTGTTAGAAGAATTAAGGTATTATTAGAACTAGAACTACTCAAAAGTCATTTTTGTATTGAATCCAAGTCTACCTTTCCCATATTAAGATCAGTTTAAATTAATTTACTCCACTGTTTATTTATGCAACTCTTTCACTATATCTATTTTAAAATACGTGTCCTACGAATGCATTCCTATGTATAAATTATTTTATAGTCTTTGATAACTTTTTCATCATTCATAAATTCTAATATAATAATTATCAGTTTGGATTTACAAGCCTATTTTATTGTATCCAATAAGATTTTATATGACTCCCCTTTTTACGCACAACGTTACTAAAAGTTTATCATCGTATTTAAAGCACCTCTTATCGTTTCAGCTTTGTTGATGTCAGCATCATAATAATTTTAACGAACTTGTTCTTTCTAAACGTTTCTAGACATGCGACTTTCACACACACACTTGGTTTTGTACGAGCAGTAAAATCTGTTTGAATCATCGGGTAATGAAGAGTATCGTAACCTTTATAGTAGTAGTTTTATCTTTTATGATGGTATAAGTATTCTATTTATTATAATACAATCTAATTGTTTGATTTTGTAGTCTTAGACATAAATACTTAAAAATGTCATAAAGGCACACCGTGTAACTTAAGGTGGTTCAATTCTAAATTATTAGTCAATTACTTAGTAAGATGATATTAGACGTTTACCATACCTGTTATAAATGTACTGACTTTTAATTCTGTTTAGACCAAAAAGTTACTTATTGCCTACAAGAATTGCAAAATGGCTAATAATTTGAAATTAGCTTAGGTGATGTTTTTTTAGTTATAGTCAATAACAATGAGTTGAAAATCATGACTTGATTCTCAATTAGTTTCTTAAATAATGTGTGCTAAACGACATAATATCATTTAAAACAACCCGACTCGTTAACCTAGTTTGTTCGGGAACACTTTTTGTAATTTTATCTAACGTTTTCTACAAAAATGTGTGGTAACTAGAAAATTTCAGTCTTCACATTTTTTCTCTTACTAGATGATATTGCTTTTTACCAAATATTATGCTCCTAGGTCTACGTGGAGTATCCTACAGTTTTGATTCCCCTCGCGAGTGTCAAAATATGCTGCAAAACGGAGAAAATCAGGTCGATTTACAGTTTAATTTTTTCACTGCTGTAAGCGACCATAGACAAAAGTATTTGATATTAACTTCAACTTAATACCTCCACAGTACTGAGAAAAGGTTTTTGTCATACGGACAGACAAGCTCCTATAAGGCTTTTGTTATTGGTAAGGAGTAGAAAACCCATAGTAACCAAATGACTTTTACATAAAAGGAAACGATCCTAAGAAACTATAGATAAATCAAACCATTTCAGCGTTTAATGTAATCGAATGGCTAGAATCAAACCTTTAAGGTTGCCAGTACTTTATTATGACATTTGACTCGAGAATAAGGTTTAATACTTATTAGATCGATTCTGGTCCTTGAGTAATGTACTTTAATCCTTTAGGGTCAAAAATTTTATAGATGGAGTGAATTTTAGAATTTTATAGAGATAGAAGTTAACAATGGGAAACTCAACAACATAAGTAATTTTTTGAGACGACATGAAGTCTATTTCATAAAATATTAATTATTGTAGTATTTTGAGTGAGTCCATATATAAGATACATTTTTTTTTAAACCTGAATAATTGACCCGTCTGAGACGATGATTTTAATCACATACACCTGTTCGACATGTCTTCAGACACGAGAGATACAATTTACTGCAACTCATTATGATGGGCAAAATTGCGGGGAAACGTTGAGTAGGCCGTAGAAAAAAATCGTGGCTTCGAAACATCCGCGAGTGGACCGGAGTCAAGAGCGCCGCGGAACTCTTTCACCTCGCCAGGGACAAAGCGAGGTTTTCAGGGCTGATGTCCAATCTCCAGTTATTGGAGAGGAACAACAAGAAGAAGACTGTAACTACTGGAAAAAGTTCAATGGCCGAACATTCTCCAAAAAATATTGCTGTGACTATTTTTCACCTGACCATTTGCCAATATCAATTACTAATGTAATATAAATCCCTTGTCTCCTTGACTACAATAAAGGTTCAAATGTAACATAGGTAACAGAATTTCTATGTTGATTGAAATCTTCAATCGAGATTGCGTAAAATCGTGTGACAGATCTCGGTCTTATAAATTGAAAGAGGCGTTCGGGTGAAATGGCTATGAACAATGTTCGTGTGCCAATCAATTTTTATTCACTTGAGATCGTGAAGATTTCCTAAAGCCTGATTTTCACTCTTCCTCTATATCTTTAAAGCTCTAATTTAAATGTATTCAAGCTTGTGCAAAGTGTTAAAATTGAATTGGATTATAATTTTATAACAGTATCTTGTTTACAAGCACTTTAAGAAGTTAGATCAATTTAATATCGATATGAAAGCTAAATTAACTCTCATTATTTAAATTGCAAGAACTTACAAGATATAAATAAAATATTTCAATAGTAATAAACAATATATTTAAAAAATAATTTGGAATAATAAAAATGTTTCAGGATAATCATATGAAAAATAATGTTGCTGAAATTTGATAAAGATATTTTCCATGTGATTTTTTATCATGGTATATGAAACAGTTTAAATTTTGATAGATTTCAGAAGTGTCTGGTATAAATTAGTATGGAACTACAAAATTTACACAGAGTGAGATCGTGGACTTTTCCTAAAATATGTTGATACTAGTTTTTGCTTGAAGTTTCGCCTGTATTATACACATGTCATTTTTATGAGAAGTTTATGAGTTTTCTCAATTTTTTTTATATATTATAGGGGGCAAACGAGCAGATGGATCACTTGATGGTAGGTGATTGCCGCCGCCCATGGACACCCGAAACACCAGAGGAGTCACAGGTGCGTTGCCGGCCTTTGAGATGGGAGTATGCTTTTTTTTTTGAAGGTTTGAAGAAATTAATGTATCTCCATAACAAATGTCATTTAAATCAGTTTATAAATTTAGCAGAGAAACTATAAAAGACAGATAGAATTCAAATTTACAATATCGGTAATAATATAATTATAAATTAACGGAGAACCAAATGAAACTGATTTAATAACTTGATAATTTATTGACCAATACATCAAATAGGAATAGACAGCAAACAAACAGTGTCCGACAGATGTTGGATAGTTTGAGTGCTTCAACAGACTAGAATACCCTAAGGAGCTTATTTAGTATTTAGTGAGGCTTTTGATTGTGATGTAGTAACGACGAGAAGTTAACAAAAACCCATTATATCGCTCTTTAGAGATGTAAATTATTAATATGTACACATTTACTTTATGCATATGTCGATGTGTGATCCAGGGATTAAATCTAAGTCTGAATTCCCTCAGTATGTCAAGCATTAGTTTACGGCTAAAACGTTGCGCCAATTTCAATGAAATTTAGAATGGAGATACTTTGATTCTAGAAAAAAAAGGCTACGCTTTACCGCGATGACTGACAATCGAACTGCAAGCCAAGGTTAGTGTTTGAACTAGCCTGCATAACAAGGTTAATTCAAAGGTTTATCATAGTGATTGATTTGTATTTGAATAAATAATTGACGTTTTCAGTTCTAATCAATCATTAAATCCGATAAGTTAAGTGATTAAGATCATTAGTCATCAAGGTATGGATAGAAACGAAGCTGACTATTATTGTTACAATGTTTACTAAACGAAACCTTTTTTTAGATGTGAGTTCACTTTGATAGCATTGCGAATTGCTGTCTCCACTTTGGAGCAAATTTGTTAGCTACATTTAGTTTCCCTTTTACTTTAGAACATTGGTTGTAAAGTAACATGCAAAGACTATCTTTCGAACAATAATTGCATACCTTCAAGTTGACATTTTGTATTTATTCACATTCAATTGATGAAACAATCTGCTTTCCTTCCTTTATTATTACGCAATACCTGTCTGTCTTTTGCAGACTATTTTGTAGAATAAAATATCGAAATAACATTGAAGTTATAAATAGAAATTGTTACACAATTATGTTTATAAATTTAAAAGGTAGCGTTCTTTAAATACCAAGAAAAAACTAAAACTCATCTGAAATAAAACTTTAAATAATTTGATGTGATTATTTGACCCGGGTGATTTTTATGAATTTATTTATACCTCATTTATGAAAATCTGTCCATTTTGGTTTATTTGCTACGTTCAAATACAAACAAACAGTAAATATACTATTTATTTGCATTTTCAAAAGTGAATCAGTTGAAGACATTTCTTATTTAAGATCATGACACTGGGCATAGACACTTTTCAAACTACGTAATAAACAGTATTAGATTTAATAAAAGTTATCTATTGAAAACTTATCTATTGATAACCAACAATAGATTTTATTGAAACATCTTCCTTTCATTTTTTTATTAAAACATCGGCCTTCCGTCGAAGCCTTAGTTCAGACACTGTAGGTATTAAATAAAAGCGGCCAAGTGCGAGTCGGGCTCGCCCATGAAGGGTTCCGTATCAGCAAGTAACATCATATAAAAGTTCTTGTAGTTCGTTGTAACTTTCATCGATGTTTTATTAATAGTGTTTTGATTGGATGAAAGGTAAATTGCGTGTTACGATTTATGACGTATTAAAAAAAAACTAATTACTAGATCTCGTTCAAACCAATTTTCGTTGGTAGTTTGCATGGTAATGTACAACATATATTTTTTTTAGTTTTATCACTCTCTTATTTTAGAAGTTAGAGGTGGGACATTTTTCCACTTTGGAAGTGTCTCTCGCGCAAACTATTTAGTTTAGAAAAAAATGATAATAGAAACCTCAACATCATTTTCGAAGACCTATCCATAGATACCCCACACGTATAGGTTTGGTGAAAAAAAAATTGTTGAGTTTCAGTTCCAAGTATGGGGACCCCCAAAATGTATTGTTTTCTTTCTATTTTTATGTAAAAATCTTAATGCGGTTCACAGAATACATCGACTGACCAAATTTCAAAAGTATAGCTCTTATAGTTTCGGAAATAATTGGCTGTGACATACGGACGGACAGACAGACAGACAGACTTCACGAATGTATAAGGGATCCGTTTTTTGCCATTTGGCTACGGAACCCTAAAAACCTGTAATTTTGCATTTATTTATAATATATCTAAAAGTGGCAAAGTACCATTATAATTCATTCAAAAATAACTATAAAACACATTGCCAAAAAAGTTATTACTAGTTTCAAACATTATCTAATTACGAAACCCTACGCTGAGCAGGTCCAAAAATGCTTTTGTCGGTTTTATAAAGCTCTAGGATCTAAGTTTTCAGAAAAATAAATTTTAAGCAGGCCTGCAAAATTGCAAAAATATTTAGTCTATCCTCAAAACCGCAACATACCATCCCGCAGAAATCCTATACTAAATTCGTCTCCTGGGTATTAAAATTTGAAAAATGAGTTTTACTCGCGAGTAGGCACTTCATTTCAAATTCAGCGTGGTGTTCCTGCATATGGTTTCAGTGAACGAAGTGCATCTGACGCTGATACTTTGCTGGACTTGAGCCAAACACTTCCCTCAGTTTTCAGTTGTAACTTCAAATCTGAATACTTTTGTTGTCTAGTTTGATACATGTTATTTATAAAACGGTAGTGAAATATAAAGGATTTTGATAAAATACACTCGTATTATTTTAGTTGTTTTAAGTAGTAGTTTGATCGAACTAAGGGGCGTGCAATTGGAGAGGCTTATATCTAGAGCGGTAGACTGCGATAAGCTGATGTTGATGAAGTATTACACATTACTTCGTTATAATTTTACACTCTTCTAATCCATAGGTACTTACTGTTTTTTAAGTATTTTACTTTTTCACCGCTCTCACGAATTTCAAGATTTCTTGAAAATTTTATGTATAAAATCGTCAGTCAATGTACATACATATTAATCGATTGGAAATTTTATAACAAATAAAAATATTCATATAATTAGAATCAAGGAATCGATAAACGGCATCAATTTCTTTGGGGGGGGGGACCCTCGAACACCCAACGGCATGTGCTGCCACGCGAAAGAATAATAACTTTCTTCTTCCTATCCATACGATCTTGACGTTGCTATTTCTGGGTTGAAAAATCCATTTTTTTATTGATTTGTCTATTTTGTTATTGATGATTTTGTTTTAAATTTTATTCATCTATGTTAAACTTACAACCAATACATTGTTCAGGCTTCAAACACGATTTCCATAAATCCCTATAAAACCGACCTGAATATTCGTTCTTATTAGATTTCATCGTCCGCTAAAACTATGAATATCAACTCTATCCTACACTAATAGATATTATAGAAAGTGTCTTCCTCAAAACCCCTAGAACAAAGTTTCAATCAAACTAAGGAACTAATAATAATATCATGCGGCGCGTACCACGCCAAGTGAAGTTCCAGAAAGTTATAATTGAGAGTATCATTATTATACATCTTTGTTCTATATACTCAATTCATATATTTTGTACTTAATTACAACCACGCAGAGTTCATTTTATTTCCATGTGATAAAATAAAAACCACTGGATTAAATTCTGCAGACTGTGATATTCACAACAAATAAGCAATTCCGATATCCCGTTTAATTTCGTATCAGTATGCATATAGGTATTTTACACTCCACTTTACAATATGTATTTTATAAGTACTTTTATCACAAATGAGGTTATGCATGAGGTTAATTTTTTAACATGTATTAAATATATTGAAAATGAAATAAATACATACTAGTGAGTATCGTTTATAAAAATGCTAGAAGTGTATAAAAATCCATAAATAATATATTTACCTACCTGAAATACTAAACAGTAAAATTCTTTACAAAAAAATTATAATTCGTCTTTCAAGTCTCCGTCGCAAGTCACCAAATAAATAAATAATAAATAAATATTTGGACATCTGACACACAACATCATCTAGTCCCAAGCTAAGCAGAGCTTGTGTTATGGGTACTAGACAACTGATATAAATACATAAACATACTTTTTTTTGTAAATACATACATATTATATATAGAAAACACCCAGACTCCGAAACAAATATTTGTAAATTTTCATTTAGATATTTTCAACTGCATACAGGCAAGCTCATCTCAAGAGCTAGAAAAATGAATAATAATACTGTAATTCAAATCAAACGAGACGAATGCTGTGATTTAACATTCGTTTTTACTGCACTAAAATAAAATGGAAACTGCAAATCACGTCGAAGTAATGAAAAAAGTCACATCTGTCAATCTGCCCCTTCTATTTTATGGAATGAGGAGCTTTGTGCAGTATAATGTCGTATAAAGCACGTTTTACAACTGAGTTTATCGCATTCCTAAAGTGGTAAAGATGGTACCCACAACGTGATTGTGGAACCTATCATGTTTTGCTTACGACCACTAAAAGTTCAGTATTTCCGTCTCTGCTAAAAGGAATTGTAATAAGAATAATGTTTTATTCGACAGTTTATGTTTCGGACTGTACCAACAGATTTTAGTAGCCATAATTGATTCAACGACTTTATTCGGAGCAATTTATGCGGGTTAGATCTGGTGGATAAATGTTAGATTTATATGGATGTGTCGGGGACTGAAGCTGTCAAAGTATGTTTACGCGATTTACGTCAACCTATTTAGGTTGACGTAAATCGCGTAATCAATGGTCATGTTGGATTTAAAATATTGCGTGATACTTTTTTTCATACTTTTTCATTACAAAAATAAATGTCATTTGTCTGTCATAAAAATATAAATGACAGCAAGTAAAACCGCAGTAATGCAAGAAAAACTATTAATAGCCAGAAATACCTAGTTTCAGAAATGATCGTGATAAAAAACATATATTATAATACCTATACGTGATAGTAATGTAAAAAGGGTTCTAACGTTGACATCTAATTCGGTATCGACCTTAGAAATTATTGAGATTAATTTTCACCCTTAACTCTAAAATTCTCTGAAATATATATAAATTGAACTAATATCTAATAATATTATTTTCTTCAGTCAGTAGAAAGACAATGCTCTTATTGAGCTGCGATAATATATGCATACTTCTTTCTATTGACTTTAAAAAGATATTGCTGCTCGTAACAGTCTTAAAGGAGGTAGAAACCATAAAATCGGTTCGTTTTAGTCCGTCGCGTCTTTACTCTATAAAGTGAATACGAGCACTTCGGGATAAGTTTGAGAAGCAAATCACGTCTGAGAACAACCTTTTACGTACTTTACAAAGTAACTCTCTTCGGATCTTGGTGAACTACTGATTAAAAATGAGCATAGGGATACTAAGTAATTCAGGTATGCTAACGAAACGGCAAGTTTGTTACCAAGCCAAGCAAGTTTGTGTAGGACAAAGTTAGTTTACAAAGTTACGATTATCCTCGAATATATTTTAATATATACATACCTACGATCCGCATACCAACCTCAATTATGTTCAATTCGTTAAAAAAGATAGAATTGGTTCTGACACATATCATCACACGGTAAAAGCAAGTAGAACGCCCTGAGTAATGCCAGAAACGAAATATTTGTACAACATCAAAAACTTCTATTTCTTGTCAACTTTTAATAAAATAAATAGGTAATTAAAAGGGCCTCCGAACATTTAAACGCGATGGAGTTAGGCGTAACTTTTTACATTTGAAATTTACTAAATCAAGTTTTAAATAATTCAGGAACGGCTTACACGGAAACGTGATTTGAACCTTCAAAGTTCACTTCAGTTCCGACATACAATAATACCTATGCGAAATTCAAATACTTTCAGTGAAGGCAAAGTATAAAGGGTTTAAAGGGCCACGAATGGAACACGTTCAATTGTTCGACATTTTGGGTAATTGTTGTAAGCTGTATATTACTGAACAGTTGTTCAAATAAATTTATTATTAGAATTATTTTCTGTTTGTACAATTTTTTGTCTGAAAATAGGTTTTTAATTACCTCAAGCAATAGAAAGAAAGCGAAGACGTTACGTCAAGTGAAGTCTACATTAAAACTTAAGGTATTCTAGGTAGTGTTCAAAGCTGCAGGATTTTTGACCTTCAGTAAAAGTAATGCTGCAATGCGGTTCTCAAGCACGCCACATAGTTCTATTGTACTACACCCCAAGACTATTCAAGTAAATGCAGTAACCTTGGGAATCAATGATACGATGAAGATTGTAGGGTTAGATTATGAAGTCTATTTAGCAGAACTACATGTTGCTTCATATGATAACAATTTTAAGTACTAATTCCTACATGGTAGATATATTCTAATTAGAAATAGATTGCTTATGTTAGTACGTACTCGTGTATTTATATTTAATGACCGCATATCACGGCTTGTCGTTTGCAGAATTTAAAGTGGTTCGAGCAATAATTATTTTGTTTTTCCTATCAGTATATTTACTGAATTATAGTTTTGCAGTCGTTCGATTAAATACCGTACAGATTTGAACTGCACTTAAATATTTTTATTAATAAATGTGTTTTAATTTTTGCATTTAATTTCGTTAAGTTTGCATGGCAAGAACCTGGGTGTTTTACATGTTGTTGTTGTTGTACAAGGAAAATTCTGTTTATTATAATTTGTTTTAGCAATATTTACAAACTGATTTTGAATAATATACATGCACAGACTGCTTTCCTTAAGTGAGAGCTTCTTAGCTCCAATAAAGAATAATGAAAATCTGAAGGTTTCGGGCTAAATCTGAAAAGTAGTATTCACAGTTCTATATTCACTAGATCATTGCAGTAAAAAGTAGCCTATGTGTTATTCTGATAAGCTATATTACTGTAAGGTTTTATCCAAATCCATTTAGTAGTTTTACGTGAAAGAGCAACAAACATACATTCATTACATACATACTCACAAACTTTCGCGTTTATAATATTAGTAGGATTTTAGTACAAATGTAAGCGTAGAAGCCAAAGCAAAGCTTTTTCATAAAATATCGTAAGTTAAAAAGTATGTTATTATTCTAACATAATATAAATTATATCAAAATAATTATTCATATATAATTTATGTGTACTACGTTTGGAGATTACGTTTCATTGAATAATATTAATGGACTATGATGTCAAAATCACGATTACTAAATACTCTAACTGGGTATAAATTCTGGATTTATATATTGCAGATTAAATTATATTTGCATTTAGCGGAACGTAAAACTACATTTTATTTTAATAAATGTGATAATAAACATCTAGCGTCTGATTCTTATATTTTAAATTATTTGAGTGAAAAATCAAACCTAGTCTCTTGATGAATATAAACTTCTAAAAAAAATATAATGTTTTAGTAAAGACAGTTCTGCGGTCAAATCCAGCTGACAATGAATTATAAAAATAATATTGAAAATTGGTGACTATGTTTTGACAGCAAAATCATCTTCATTAAATATATATAATAAACCATATTTACAGAACACGCTGAGGGTGCAGAGTGAGCTCCACACGTGCCTCCAGCCTGCGCCGCCGCCAACGCACTGCTTCCAGGAACCTGTCAATTGAAAACACAGCTGAGCCAAAGGTAATGAATACAATTCACCGCCCAGGAAAAGGAACATTTGTGTGTTTTGAAATGTATAAGTGTATTTAGCAGTAATTTGATCTCCCAAACCTATATGCTAAATAATACACACAGGCATAATATAGGTTTACATATTTAATTAGTTAGTGATTATATAGAATATTAACAATATATTAAGTACACAATATTGTTCATCATTTTGATTTAATATACAAAGATATTAGAATTTTTATTTTAAGTAAAAAATGGAACATGAATATAAAAATGCGGATCCTACCTAACTACTTATATTTTGAATATAATAGGAATTTTGTACTCAAGCTTAGAAAAGGTACAAGTCTAAGTTGAACTTGAATCAAAAACTATAAGTGACACCAATACTTATCCTCGTGTCGTGGCGAAGCATAAGAGTGGCGGTCACCATTCGCATATCTAATGCGGGCAATGCAGCATGGTGACCCGCACTATGATGACCTAGTAAGATACTTTTTACGCCCCGGTCCGCTTAAAGGACCTACACATCAATCTTTCTCTTTTAACAAAAGACACGTTAGTAGACACCTATATAAATTAATAGCAACGTCATACTATCATCTGATGAAAGGCCTAAAAAATAATGCGGTATGTACACATGCGGTCAACTCTGACCGCAGTTTTAGATGTTCCTCGCAGACTTGTACCTTGAAAAGAAATTTATAATATTTTTCTACTGAAACTTACATTAACATTATACAAAGCTATGGTTATATATTCAGCTTTTGGCACTAAGGAAATGGATTGCAAAGATCAAAGGTCGAACAAAAATGGCTTAGATACAACTGACGTCACGATTGAGCTCTAAGATTTCAATATGAGTACTAAAATACGGGATTCTAATTATACGAGTATGAAAAAAATGTTACAACTTCTTTGGTAACAAACCATGTTGATCCTATAGCGATGTTGGTATATGTGAAGTACACTGTTCCACCTGTAGAAATTTTATTTTTCTGTCTTTTATACAAACAATTAAAAATACATAAATACAAATTATAAAAAGTAAAAATAAAATTAGTGACAAGCAAATATGTCTCACTAAAATTTTATTAACAACAATTTACATATTAAGCAAGAGTTAGTTTTACTAATCAAGTACGAGTAAATTGCTGCATCGTTATTTTTAAAATAAAATAATATTTTATATTGATTTAAATCTTCTTTCATTGTTAATTACTTTTAAAATATTATTACATCAATTTTCACATTGGACCGAGTTCCGTCGCATAGCGCAGTAAAGCAGATTATAACATTGTGTAAATAGAAAACACATGTGTGCGTATCAACGTATATTATACGATAAAATCTGCAAATCCGTGATACTCGACGGACTTGGTTGCATGTCATTAATTCCTTTGCATGATATTTGACTTACCTTTAACTGCTCCTGCTTATAGTCCGGCTGGTATGGGAGCAACATTCTAATCTTCCCCCATCTGTTGAAGAACAGCGCTATTGCTCCAATCCACACGATCAGCACCAATACAACTATGCCGATCTCTACACCTCGGATCTGTTTTGGAAAGAAAGTAATATATAAATTAATTATGTTACATTAGCTTTAAATTGTGATTTATAATTTGACTTCTAGTTGTACTAATTTTGTAACGTGACTTGTAGAAAACCTACAAGCTGCGTTGTAAACTTACCATGGAATCTAATTGTTATTTCAGTATTTTTTAATTATGTATGTATTAATGAATGTGGGTAATTCTACAAATAGAACCAGAAAACAAAGTAACTGACTGACTGAAAACTGCGACCCCACATAACCAAATATTTGACACCATAGGTTTGGAATATTTAGTTTACATGACTAAAAATGACATTACCGTTGGGAAGGTAGGCGATGGGTCGGGTGGAGCGACGGACGATCGGGGCGTAGCTCCAGCCAGCCCCCCGTCCTGCTGCGGTGACGTCCGCGGGGGCTCTGTTTAAACACGATATCAGCATTAGCGATTGGTTGTTAGGCCTGAAATGGTCAGATCTTTGTATATAAATGCAGGAAGGTTATTTAGAAACAGCAAAAATCGTAGAATAAGAACAATGGTAAACGCAGTAAAAGTGTTTTAGTTAATGTGTTTGGTATATTGTTTTATTCTTTTTCTCTTTTATTATTTATAAACATGGACTAGACGACTTTTTGTGTAAGATGTCCGATATATGTATTTATTTATTTCTACATAAAATTAAACTAAACAGACGTTTGTAGTATCGAATGATCAGTATTTTGCTAATTGCATGTGGATGTATCTGGTACTTACATCGAAAAAGTCACTTTAAAAATGATTTTTTTTTTGTCTAGTTGTTTGTTCCAGATAATTTAACGAGATAAAGAGCGGAACTAACCGCGGGTAACATCGAGAGACTCAATAAAAAGATGGGCCTAAGTCATTTTTATGGTATTTTTAATCTTCTTCTTCTTCCTAGTTTTTATCCTAAGAAGATTTTTGGTCGTTTTCTAGATAAACCGGTTTCACCTGTATATCAGGTTTTCCACGGCGCGACTGGCATCGGAACTCCGCAACCCTGAGGGAACTAGTTCGAAGGTTGAAATAATTGACAGTATATTTCAGGGCACTGAATCCCAATAACGATTGTCATAGATGTCCGTGACAACTGGGACCAACGGCTTAACGTACTCTCCGAGGTACGGGCGAAAATCACTGCTAAACTTCATCAAGAATTTTTCTGTAATAAAAACCCATCAACACTTTTGGCCAGACCTAGGATTTGAACCCGAGGCCTTTTGATCTGCAGTCGCATACACTAACAAAAAGATAATCGAGGCAGTCTGACATTTTCAATCTTGTCCTTATAAAATATAATATCTTTATCTGATGCTGGAAAATACATAAAACTGTCAATATGTCAACATTAAAAACAGTTGGAAATCCAATTACAAGGTAAAAAGCTCTCCGTAAATACGTAAATTTACGAAATGAAATGAAATGATTTATTCTGCAATTAGGTTACATGAACACTTTGCAAGTTGAAACTTTTTTTTTTGAGCAGATGAGTTCGGTGTATTTGAAATAACTTGATAATGTCATTTGAGATAGTTACAATCTTTTTTTTTTAATATAATAGAAATCCTTTCAGTTATGAATTTAATATTAATAATGACAGTTTATTGAGTGTAACTAACTTCACGATACCAATATATTATTCTATACTAATCCATATCCATACATATATCATATCTATGTTGACTATATTATATCTAAATTCGAAAGACTAATAACTCTATCTGTCGGTTCCGCTTTCAAGGCGAAACTGTTGCACCGATTTTAATTAAATTTGGCAAATAGATAACTTGATACTTGATAAGGAAAATAAGCTTTCTTCTTCTTCTTTCCCGCGATAATCGACATTCGCGCGGGCGGAGTTACGTACAAAGCTCTTTACTTTAGTTAAAGTTTTCTAGTTTTTTTTTTGCTAGTTTAAATAGTGTCGAATTTTTTTCATCAAAACAAATATTTTAGAACCCTTTTAGTTATGAATATGTATAACCTCTTAAGAAATGTGTTGGTAATTTTTAAATTGTAAATTGTAAAATCAAATATGTTATTATGTTGCAAAGTTAATTTTACAATATGCATTAACGACAGGTTTTTAAATGAAATTACCAAAAATAATTATGATTTTTCTACAACAAGTAAACCGTCATTAATTAATTTATTTCAACATAAATAAAAACTATTTTGTTACAAACAATTAAATCAATTTATAAGGCAGGAATATAATTCTTATACAACAAAGTATTTATACATCGATCTAATACTGTTCTTAGCAATGCTACATCTTTAATACACTAGCCATATTATTGCCTCTAAAATTATCATAAACATGAATATTAAACTAGAAACCGATACATTATATTTCATTGCAAATTTGCCAATAAATCTAGAGCGCTAATACAAATCGAAATCTAGTTTGAACACCTCGATACACAACGCTTTACAAGAAGACCCAGTAAACTAAATGTCGGATCCAATTTTAGAAACCGGTCAGAGCACTCCCCCGTGTACTTTGTACTCCACGGGAGGAAGTGATCGGATTTCGATAGAAAATCGAAATTAACAGTGACAAGTCACATTTTATGTATTTCACAAATACACGATAGAAACAGGAATTTCCAAATTACCCACGACATTCAGTAGTAATTTGAAAAACTGTTCAAACTATTATTTCTCTTTCTTCATAATTTTCCCTTAAAAAAAGCAACAAACAGTAACATCATTTTACAAACTTATTTGTACGGTAAAAAAAGAAGCAACAAAATCAGTTAAATATATGTTTTGCCTAAAATCAAAAATATTCTCTTACACCTACATCAATAAACTACTGTTGTTCAATTTAAAATCTTTTTAAATTTCCAAGTGAGAATTCCACACATTCTTGATTAATTAGATATGACAGCCATACACACAGATACGGAGAAGGACAACCAAAAAAAATATCCTTTAAATAAACGTCTTTCTTTGTCATAATTTGAAAAAATCACTTGAGACTTGAGATTTATTTATCAAAAATGCTAGGTACTACAAAGTTAGTTATCAAAACTTTATGTTAAGTTTTAATTTAACAGTGTATGTATTTTAACTTCAAACATAACTTTCCATACAGCGCACATTAAATTTTGACAAATTGTAAAACATTTTGTGTAGTCAAACTTTCACAGCCTACACAAAGAATTAGCATCCAATTTTAAACCACATTCTCAGAAAATATAATTTTTTTAGTAAGTTTAGATGCAGTTCTAAAATGCAGTATTGAAACAAAGAGCCTGTTCGAGTAGAAATTTGAATATTGACTTTAAATTTCTTTGTTCTTGTTCTTGGTAATTTCGGTTCTTGATGATGATATATTGCAATTTTAAGTATACTTTTATCACCAAATCAAAGTGTTGAAACCAGTAAAAAGATTTTCCGCGTAAAACACTGATACCAGTCGCATTTCATTAAAACCGACCTTCAGCCAAATTGGTCTGGTGAACTGTATTTTGAAGTTTACTATAACAAGTCTGTGGATCAATCGACTTAGTGATTATTTTTGGCTGAATTCAGAAGAAATCATATTATCTGGGATTTATCTGTAGAAATATTAACTATGGCAGACTTTTTTTAAACTAATCCATATATGAGAATATATCAAAGTCTTATAACTCTAATAACTTTGTATCTCTTTACGCTTTCACAGCAAAACCATTGCACCGATTTTAGTTAAATTTAGCATAGAGATAACTATTGTTTACCAAGAAAATCAACATTCACGTGGGTGGAGTTACGGGTAAAAGCTAGTATGATTTAACTAAATAATTTTAAAGGGCATGCTCTAAAACTATTTAGTGTCATTAAAATTTAGGTTTTCAAAACTAACATTTTCATTTAATTAATTAACTAACATAATAAGAATCATCAAATCACAAAAGCCAATGGTGTAGAATACACGTACGCTCAATTCGAATAAAGTTTTAAAGAATTCTAAAAATTCCAAGAATGAAAGAAATTCTGTGAACCCTGACTGGAATAAACCAATACTGGAAACTTCTAGGTATAACTTAATTTACGTTAAGACGTATAAAATCGAACGATCCGACAATTAGAATACTCCATCGGTAGAATAAATACCATTTGCAATCGTGCATCGGGAAGATTGGATGGGTAAATGAACTGACTGGAATAGTGCCAATATTAACTAAACATTACATTGTCTTAGATATACATACGAGTACATATTGCCCAATCTTCCTAAAATATGGTTTGCATGTCTGTATAAATAATGTTCCGACATTTTTGTGATACATTTCAGATACAATTATTCCTAACTAACAAAAACTGCATTGATTTTTTTGTAGGCAGATTATTATAAGTGCTAGATTTACTGTTGAATACACTAAAAGGGCTCTTGAAGAAGAAGAAGGCAGGTTAGTTACTAACAACACCGCTTGAGTAAAAAGCGGACGTAACCTACATCGTTTGATATTTCAGAGTTCAATTTATTTAATCATTATCTTTATTACCATAATAGAAGATGTATATATTTTTTTAAATATGTAATTAATTATATTAACAATTAATCATAGACATCCTTATCCTTATTAACATTCTAAAAGCGAAACAACTAAACTGATTTAAATAAAATTTACTACATAGATAGTCTAGACTCACACGCGAGCGCAGCCGTGGGAGAAAGCTAGTAAATATATAAACGTGAAAAAAACAGTTGATAAAGTCCAAGGTTATTCATGTAGTCGAAGCTTTTTAACATTAATGTGACACACTGCATGTCAGCTAGTACCCACTAATGTCTACACGTGTTTTATTTACTTTCAAGGTAATTCAGGCGACCTATTATATCTAAATCTATTGGGATTACAACAATGCACGCTCGGCACGCAACAGGTACAAACATGTTTTCATATAGCCTCTGTTGACCTAACCCCAATTGTAGACAATGTTTTTGTGTAATTTACTTTCACAGAATTTTTTAACGGACAAACACACTATACACCTACTTTTAAATCCGTAATCGCTATTTGAAATACTAATTTATCATCATCCTATCTCAGTCCACTGCTGGAGATAGGCCTCTCCAATTGCACGCCACTTAGTTCGATCCTCGGCTACTCGCATCCAGCTCCTTACAGCCGTCTTGCGCAAATCGTCACTCCACCTGACCTGTGGACGTCCTACACTACGTTTGCCGAGACGCGGTCTTCACTGAAGGTTTTCTATAATATTATAAATTTGAAAGTAACTCCGTCTCTTTGTTCATCTCTTACGTTTTCACGGTTAAACCACTGCTTTGGGAGATTCTTTGATAATTATGAAAGGACATAGACTACGTGATAACCAACATGGACGCGGGTGGAGCCGATGCTAAAAGTTTATCTTTTTTTTCGTACTAAAAAACAACAACAGGAAAATACATTTTGTGCCGCGGGAGGCTTTACAAACATACAGGAAACGGACACAAAGAGCACCCAGACTCAGAACAACAATTTCTAGATCACACACAGTTTTGTCCCACGTGGGATTTGAACCCACGACACTTGGCGCGGTAGAGAGTGTCATGGCGACCGCTTAAACCACTAGCCCAAACCTGCAGTCATAGCTAGTAATTAGGAACGTTTGAGATGGAACCACACAGTTATAATACAAATTTGACAAATAAACGCAACAGGAACTATATACCTCGTACGTGTTGCATATCTGTAAATGTTCCATCAAAGCCCAACAATTTGGGCTGGTGCCAGACAAACTGTTTATAGAATCTCCCTTTTGCATCGGTTAAATTTCACAGTCTTTATGTTGACAGACGGAAGGAGAAATTACTGCATGATATGATATGCAAGGCTAATTTATGATGGTCTAAATGCAGACGAATTTTTGAAAACTCACTCAAAACAAACTTATATTGAATAGCCAAATGTTATTTGTTGTGGTACCGTATACAGATGTGGTAGTGGCGACTGCTGTGCCTAAGTTTTTGGGTTTGATTCGATTGCAGTAAAAAGTAGCTTATGTGTTATTCTGACATATAAGCTCTACTATAAAGTTTCATCCAAAACCGTTCACTAGTTATTGCGTGAAAGAGCAACAAACATACATACATACTCACAAACTTTCGCGTTTATAATATTAGTAGGGTTAAGAACCCCTTTTCATCCGACTAAAGTGAAGTCAAAAGTAAGACTTTTCGCAGGCTATGAATATGCTACTGAAGCGCCTGAAACACTGGACTGATTTTAAAACATTTTCCGTTGTGAGACAGACTGTTGTTCAAAAAAAAAAACAATTATCTATTCTTTACCTAAGATGTTTCAGTAAAACTACTAACAAACCATCTATCCTTACATATTAATAATACTTATATCGAGTACACCTTTTAAATAAAAAGTTACTATTTCGTAGACAAAGCTTTAGGTGTGTAATTCCATCAAAAGCGCCACCTTTGTAAATAGCCTTCATAGTTTGATGTAATTTAACGTAATGGCAGAGTCATTGACCTATTATATGGACATGGTATTTAGGACACAATATGATGCTTTGGCACGCAACAGGTGCAGTTTGGGTATTTTTTTTGTTAGGCATTCATTTTAAATGAAAGATTTTTTAAGTGACTAGTTGAGTCCCGCAATGTTACCCAAAGTTATTATTGTAAATCGTGAGTAACGAGTAACTAGATTACTCGTTATATCATTAGCTATCTGAATGTGAAAGTCTTATCAAAATCTATATAGTCGTTCCAGAGATTAGACGGAACAAACAGAATAACAAAAAACTTAAAGAATGCTTTTTATTATGTAAGTACCGTATTTACTTTAATTTAAATTTGATTAATAAGCAACTGTTCATCTTCTATGGGTATGGGTAAAAAAGTTATAGAAACTATGAAATAATAAGACTGCATCGTTGGTTTAGTGGTTAGCGTATGCGGCTGCTGATCAAGAGGTCTCGGGTTCGATTCCCGGGTCGGACCAAATATTATTTGTGTGATTCACAAATATTTGTTTCGGAGTCTGGGTGTTTTCTATGTATAATATGTATGTATTTACAAAAAAAAAGTATGTTTATGTATTTATATCAGTTGTCTAGTACCCATAACACAAGCTCTGCTTAGCTTGGGACTAGATGATGTTGTGTGTTAGATGTCCAAAATATTTATTTATTTATTTATTATTTATTATAAGATACCTAAGCGGGTGAAGTCATCATATTAGTTTAATTTGATTTTAATTACGAATAGTAACATAAGAATTTTTTTTTTATATTCAGCCTCGTGCCTATTTTTTCGTGGCATGGTCTAAATATTTATTACAATAGTAAGATTATTAATCATCATCATCTAGAGAATTTAATGGTTTACTGCTGCACTCACTCACATAGGCCTATCCTCAAGAAAAAGGGTAAAAATGTTAACAAAGAAATTTCATTTTACTAACACCCCATCTATTTTTAATTGGTGATTATAGAACATAAAGTTTACTGTTGGACTCATTTTTAGGAATATAATGGATTACACAGAACACGTTATGTAGTAATCGTATATAATGGCTATTACAACACTAACCTAACTAGAAAGTATCTTGGTCTAGAGTATTTTTAGAATGTACGGTAAATGTATGTACCATTAGCAAGTACACAACGGGTAATGTGTTTCAAATAATTCCGAAGAAAACCTCTTTGTTACAACCAAATACCTATCATCCGAGGTCCGTTTCTAATTTAAATTAACATCTTAAAGTTAATTCATAGTAACCGAGGATCGAACTAAGTGGCGTGCAATTGGAGAGGCCCATGTCCATGATGAAGTTAATGCATGTGAAATTATAATGATATATGATATAAAGAACACTTACTTACATTTTTAGTATGTCTGTTGTTTTCGGCTAATATCTGAGAAGACTGAATCGATTTTGACGGGACTGTCATTGGCAGATAGCTGACGATATCAGGAGTAATTTAGACTACTGCTTCCAGACAAGCTTCACTCCGCTGCGTTACTCGCGGTTGTTATAAAGATGTAACAGCTCGAAGCTCGATAAGTGTGTTAACGATTTATTTAATAGTTAGTTGAGTTTTTTTCATAGAAACTTATATTTTACAGTTTTATGTAATCGAGTTTCTCACTCCGCTTTAAGTTAATACAAAATAGAAGTCATAGATAACTAAACAGAGAAGCTTCATCCCACTAATGCTAACGCCCTTATTGCATGTTACGGCAACTATAGTAATAGCTAGCACGCGAAATATCAGTAAACTTACCTTAGTTCGTTCACACGTGAAAGGTATATGATTTAACTATGGGTATCTATCTATATATTCTTGCAGAAAGTTAAATTAATAATTTTTGGCTATTCCCTTGAGTGTATAGTGTCCGTTTGTGATATTTAAAGACCAAAGCATGATCTGCAAATATTTGTTTCGGAGTTCTGGGTATTTTCTATGTATGCTTATAATATGTATATATGTACATATTTACAAAATTAATTTAAAAGTATATATTATAATATTTATATCAGTTTTCTAGCAGTTGCAGGCTCTGTTTAGTTTGGAACTAGATGACGTTATGTGTCAGATGTCTGCAACCATCATCATTATCATTAGCATATCGCAGTCCACTGCTGGACATAGGGCTTTCCAAAATATTTAATATTTATCATGAAATTTATGTCTGATGTACCTACAAAATATTTTTTATTTATTTTTAATACGTTAGAATAAATTTACTATTGTAAGAATTACAATAAAATTGAAATAATACTAAGAAAAGAATTCGTATTTTGTAGATATCTGTTGGCTATAAGTTGTCACTTTTAGCATTCTATGAATTTAGGTAACCCTTGGGAGCAATATTTTTCCTAGTAAAGGTACCTTTTCGTACCCTAGATGTGTATGAAAAATTTCAAAAAGATCTGTTGAAGACTTCCGGCAAGAAAACGTTATTTAAAAAGCAAACATCACATTTATTACTTCGGAAACAGCAAAGTAAAATGTTGCACCAAAAGGTATGGACCACAGACTCAGTAATTCGTTTATTCTGTGCAGAGCACTCAGTACAACGTGACCTATTTGTGATAAATTTAGCTGCGGATTTTAAAAATGTATTTTGCTTTGATATACTCGTATTGTACCTAAGGCTCCAGAAAATAAAATTGAAAATACAAAATATATTGGATTGTCGTAATAGATAAACTATAATCTTTTTTAGCTACTGATAATTTTGGTATTTTGTCACATAGCTTATTCATCAGTCAAGTCAAGGTTTGATGACAAGATAAAGTTCATTAATCTGTGGGGTTTTCTTCTGCAATGAATCTAATTAAAATATTTGATTCAGAGATATAAATAACGTTGTTGACCAACAAATTAATTTTACATCTTTATAAATAAATAAAATTGGTGGTGTCTAAATGTAATATTTAATGAACAGTTTTTTCCATATTCATATTAAAGTATATACCGTACTGACATCAAATGGCAAATTTTTAATGTTTTTTTTTTCGGCATAATCTCTGGAACGCCAGGATCAATTTTAACGAGACTTTCACTTGCAGAAAGTTGATGACATACAAAATGACTTAGGCTATTTTCCTTTGGCTTCGTTCCATTGCTAATACTTTATGGTGCTGCAGGCGGAAATAAACAATACTTTGTTACCCATGCGCGGAGAAATATCTACCAAAATTACGTTTGTCACCGCATGCGGCATCATAACATAATGTTTAGTAAGCATAAAAAAACATATTTTTTTTCGGACGTCTTACACACAACGTCATCTAGTCCCAAACTAAGCAGAGCTTGTATTATGGGTACTAGACAACTGATATAAATACATATACATACTTTTTTTATGTTATACATACATTTAAAACAACCAGACTCCGAAACAAATATTTCTGGATCACACAAATATTTGGTCTGACCCCGGAATGGAAGCCGAGACCTCTTGATCAGCAGCCGCATACGCTAACCACTAGACCAATAAAGCAGTCTAAAACAATTATTATTATAGTAGTCTGTCAAATTTTATATAGATATTGTACTTCTGGTTTTATTCTTTTCAGTTCATTGCTTTAAAGCGGGTTTTTTGTTTCTTAATAATTATTTTTTGATGTAAATACCTTGTAAACTTTCATATTCATTTAGTAAAAAAATGGATTTTGATATTATAAATAGATACTTTAATTTATTTTTGTGTTTATTTCATATTTTATATGTATAGATTGAAGCAAAGTTATGTCTATTTAGAATCTAAAGCTGGCAGCACTGTGTTGAATTGATCTTTCTGTAGAAAGATAACTTAAGCTCGATATATACGTAGATACTTAAATACTACGTAGGTACATACGTACGTATGTTACTATTACAGTTGATTTAGGACTGGTAATGTTTATTGAAATAACAAATATTTCTCATGATATTCTATCTTGACTTCTGAATTAGGTACTATAACGCCAAACTAAATTAGTTTATGTAAATATTGTATACATCATGTGGCAAATTTTGCGCGTAATCAGATTTTGACCCATGACTGATGACTTTCACTCGCGGCTCTGCCTGCGTGTTTATCGGTTATTGCAATATAAATGTTCTTTCTCAGACTCTAAGCTATCTGAGTACGAAATTCCGTTTAAATCGGTTCAGAAGTTTTGGCTTGAAAGCGGATAGATAGACAGACAGAGTTACTTTTACATTTATAACAATATTGTTCAATACTGTTTTGTCTTGTATGTTGTTGTACCGTTTTGAATAATAATAGTGTAAGTGTGAGCGTGTGAAAGTAAGAGGGCTGGCGGCGACTGAATTCAGAAAGCAACTGACCGGGCTCTGTGGTGAATCTCGGCAGAAGCATATGATCAAGCATAATTAGTTACTAATAGATGTTATTATTGTTTTTAGTAAAATGTAACTACAATATCGCATTGGATTAGTCTGTAAAGATACTGTAAGAAATATATATAAATAAATAGAAAAAAACATGTCCAGCAGTGGACTGTAACGGGCTGATGAAATAAAAGTAATTTAAGGAGTAAGGCGACACAAGGTCAATATTTCAGATCGCATTATAATGTTTAATGATGGGCTCTCCATTTAAAAGGGAATTTTTCACACTAAAGAGATTTCCTTTACGAGTGAAATAACAAAAAATAAAAGTCAAGTAAAGAGTTTTCACATTAATAAGTCTGCAACTGTCATCAAAATTTGGCGGGAAACAGCTGCTATTTTATTCAAACGTTCCACAGATTATTAATGAAGGTTAATTGGCAATGGCGACGTTTTATGAGTTGAAATAGTTATAAGGTCTTTTTTAAATTATATTAAACTAATTGTGATATGTTAAATATACTGTTTTAAATATTTCGTACCTTAAGTTTTCAATGAGTGATGAAGTCAAGTAAAACGAATAAAAATATATGACTGGCTAAATGGATAGTCAAATATTGATTTCAGCGTTCTCTGTAGTTATTTCACTTTAACACTCTTGATTCAAAGTTCACCAACCCTCTAGAAGTCTAGATGCAAGATGGAGACAGTGTAATGGTTATTAATTACATTGCCTTTCAGGGATCTAAAGACTTTCTGTCTTGTTTACTCGGAACAGAGTATGATTTAGGTCGATTATATAAACTCCACAAAACGTTTAATGGGGCCGTCATACTCTAATAAATATAAAGCCATTCAACTTACCCAGAGTGCGGAAGACAATAGGCCTACTTCTGTATTTGTGGCCGCCCCAAAGAGCGGCGACTGTTACTTGATACTGCGTGTCTGCTTCCAAACCGCTCAATATGACCGCATCTGAATTACCAGCCACCTCCAACACGACTCTGTAACTAACGTACAATGAGTCAATTTCGTTGAATTCTAGTGACAAGCTCGATTAAGGTGAGACCACATTAAAGGGAAATGACGAAATAAATAACAAAGAACACCATATATACCATAAACGTTGTTACGTCACCGTATTATGAGGGTATAATAAATGAGGATCACGGTAGTGATTAATGTGGCCTCACCTTTGGGAGGAAAGAAGTAAGAAAGTTGTTTGGATATAATAGACCAGGTTCTATAGGGCACATAGATTAGGAAAGGTTTTTCTTATAATAAAATAAATATTTTACTAAAATGTGTTAATCTAGGGCAATCTATGAAGCACTAGCTAGCAAAGCGAGAGAATACAAATTCAATAAGACAAGCTTGCTTAATTAAAATCCGTGTCCTAAAATAGCTATTTTTGGTTTAAATCCTGTTTCATCCATCCATCCTTCCTTCTTGTTTTATAATATAAAATATAATAGTATCTATACCCCTCATTTACATCATCTCATGTAATCATTAGCAATAAATCATCTATAGTGCTTGAATGAAATAAGTAAAACTTAAAGGCAGAGGAAAATTCAATAATCGATTCTTTCTCCAAAGAGACAATATCAATTCTTAACGCAAATAATTCATATTTAATATATAAATACTGAACTATGAGTAGCAGCTGTGATTTCACGAGAAACCCATTATGTCTCGATACGTAATAAATACCATTGTGTGAAACTCTATCAAAACAAATTAGGGTTACCCCGGGACAACAAAGCGGGCACGCTTTCCTCAGGAAATTTATCGGTAATAGAACTTCCGTGAAACACCCCTACCCATTTCGTTTCATATTTCTGATTTTTTGTGTTCTATTGTGTTGGTTTTTATTACGGCTACGCGGACTTTGATTAAAAAATATTTAGTGACTGGGCATTTTTATTCTTAAAAGATTAATCACAGTGCTCGTAAATGATCACATGAAAAAATATAACAATCGTAAATTAAAAATTTACCCATTTTTTGTCCCTGTAGCAGTGATTTAGTACACGTACATATTGAAAATAATAATTAGAATGCTTAAGTTTGCTTAATTTGGTGATATTATCTTAAGTATTATGCTTTTATGTTTAGACTTATTAGTCAAATTTAAATAAATTTCCCTAAGTTGTGTGGAGTTTTGGGTTATCTGCTTTGTATTACGATAAAGGTAAAATATAAATTAATAGCTTTAATATGTATTATATTTAATCCTTAATAATTATGCCAAATCCCAAAACCGATCAAAGTGGTGTGCAATGGGAGAGGCCTATGTCCAACAGTGGACTGCGATAATATTAACCACTCGTCAGTTGAGTCCACACAGCTGACACCAAAAAGTTGAATCAATCTGTGGAGTCAGCTCTGTGGACGTTTTTAAGACCTTTGTATAAGGTTTATTTTGGCGAAATCTACCATTTCTACTGTACGGTTGTCATTCACGAATGAACAGGAACAAACCGGTCCATCCTACCAAATTTAATTCAATTTTTCGTTAGTACAATTTTTTTCGACAGTCGGCGTCGGAATGTGGCCGCGTTCAACGGTTTTTTGATCGCGTACTTTGGCGCCAATTTTAGTTATCTTAGTTTTTAGTTAATATTAAGATGTTTTGTTTGTGTTATTAAGTGTTTAGTGTTTTAATGTGTAAATTGTGTATATAGTGGTGGCAAAATCGTAATTTTTCAAGAATTTGAAAATAAAATTGGCCCCCAAATGGGGCCCCTCCCGTTCCAGGTGAGTCGGTTTTTATGTAACTACGTTTGAATGGCATTTCAAAGGCCATTAAAATGTTAGAAAGAAACATAAAGAAATGTAATCGGCATTCAATTTATATTTTTAATGATAGATAGAATAGATCGATTTAGAGAAAATCATGTTTTTCTAAATTGCAAACCCAAAACTGTTGACGTCCACACAGCGGCTCAACAGACACGGCATACTCGCACTTGTGAGCTCAACTGACGAGAGGATAATGATGTTGATATTTAATCTAGTAATTTATGATTATACATGTCTGGTCATCTTGTATTAATTAGTAAAAAGTAAATTTATTTTGGTACTTAGTAACAATATTTCGGATATGTAACACACAACGCTATCTAGCTTCAAACTACGCAGAGATTGTACTATGAAAGCTGGATTGACTGAAAGAATACTCATATACTTTTTTTTTGAAAATACATTTATATTATAGATAGGAAACACCCAGACTCCGAAACAAGTATCTGTAGATCATACAAACATTTAATTTGATCTAGGATTTGAACCCGAGACCTCAAGCATAGCAGTCGCATACACCACCCCTGCGCCACTGAGGCTGTCAAATTTTGTTTTTATTGAAATGGATTTTCCCTAATTACCCGAGTTACTGAATACACACATTAAAAAAAAATGTTTTAAAAAACTAAACAAACACGCTTTTAAACTAAAAAGTAGAAAATAATTTAAATGTAACAAAGCGTGAGGCGACGTAATTGAAATATTTTCAGAAAGCACCCCACGCTTTAGATTAAAATTATTTTCTTCTTTTTACTTTAAAAGCGTGTTTTGTTTAGTTTTTTAAAACTATTATTTTTTTCTAGACAGAAATGACTAATTTGTTTTTATTTAAGAGTGTGCTGCGCGAACAAAAAACGCCGAGTTTAGGTATTTACGAGCAGAGTTGCGCGGCAGCGCCGCTAGGCAGCACCGTCGCCGCTTCCTACGTGAAACATTTTATCTAAGATATGTAAAATAATTGTACAGAGTAGGCTCCACACAGAGTAATACATATCTTCTAAATATTCAGTCGTTTTTATGGAAGTTTTGTTCAAAAGTAATAATTTCTAGAATCTATTCATTTTCATAATCAGCCTATACCACTGCTGGACATAGGCCTCTCCCATTGCAAACCACTCTGATCGATTTTGGGCTTCTCACATCCAGCTCCTGTCAATATAAGTATATCATCTATACAGGGTGTCCCAGAAAGAATGGGTAATCCTAAAGCACGTAGTAGTATAGCTATCCAGCGTACAAAAAAAAAAAACCCAAAAGAAATCCAATAGTTGCCCAAATTTTGAAGTTATCTTATTCCTCACAAAAAATCTTATTAGAAATGCAGTAAATAGTATGAATATTATACTTTAATATTATACTATTATACTTTTTTGGAAAAAAATTAACATGAAATTTGATCAAAATAAATTATGACAGAATTTGAGATTTTTGTGAAAAAAATATGTATGAAAAACTAAGCAGCAACTATATTAAAAAAAATGGTATAATACATAATTTTATCCAAAGAGAGAAAATTAAAGCTTCCTTTTTAGTGTAGTAAAGAACGTGTGATAATGTTATTTCGCTATTTACTACCTGAGTGTGGCCGAAGTAATTTTTTGTTAATTATGAGACAGAGATAGGTGAATAAATTCAGTACTAAAGTACAGTGTAAGCGAGCGAGAGACGAGTATATTATTATTGTACCTTTGTACTATTGTACCTTATCTCTCTCGCGCCATGGCACATAGCAATGGCAAGTATTTGGTGCGTCGCTTGACTTGTTCGGTATCGCATGTTCCCATTCCTTTTGCAGTTCTCTGTGATTGTCAATCAGTGTTAAAACGACGATTTCTGGCTAAACAGCCAGAAGTCATCGTTTTAAGTAAGAGTCAAATCATTGGACTCTTCGTTTTGCTCACTGATTTGGACTTTAGTTTGGTGATTTTACGACGACTTGGCTTGTATCTGGACTGGTTTCGTGTATCAGTATGCCGCGTATTCAATATATGGCACAAGAATACGCAAACATGCACTTTATTTATGGTGAATGTAGAAGTAGCGCAAGTGCTGATGCATTCCTTTATAGGGAAAGATACCCTACAGCGCGTCATCCAGATTACCGCGTATTCATAAGAGTGTACAGATGTTATTCGGAAGGTAGAATGCATAGGTGGTACGAGCACTGGGAGAATAGCAAATATCAATATACAAGACACTGTGCTTGACGAAATTCAGAAGAAGACAAAGACGACCGGTCCACGTCTTATAAAGCCCCTTTTACATGTTCTTTTTTTTCAAAATTAGCTTCAAGAAGCTTCCGCTCCTGAAGCCATTCAATCGAATCAGCTTAATACAGTGCGCCGTTCAAGTGCGTGACGATCCTCATTGGATAGCTGTAACAGTATTTTTGCCATATGCGTAGATTTAGCAAAGTTGAAATCGGCTTTACTAAAATCAGGCCTTGGGCAAGTTTCACCGTAGTCTTTATCACTAATGTCTGTATTGCGGGATTAAGTGAAACAACAGATGCAGCACACCGTCCTGAGTATGATTGTCTAAGTGAATAGTTTATTCGCCATAAAATTTTTGGCATTTTTAATCAATCGACAAAGTACTTTTATTATGGTGGCAAAGACCGCATCTGATTTTATTTCACCAAATACGTTTTTATCAGTTTGATGGCCTTTATTTATGAGGATGTACTTGCAAATATAAGACTTGCACGAGCTGTGATCGCGGAAAACGTGAATAAGTGCATTGAAAAGGTCTTGTTTTAAATCTATAACTTTTTCAGCGAAAGATTTTTCATTTTGAGAATCAATATGATTTATGGCACCTTTCACCGATCGCCGTACGCGTAGCACGTTTTGGAGCTGTATTTTTTGGCATTTTAATTGGTAACATGTATTTCTTGATAATTCATCTAATCTTGTACAAAAGTTTCTGAGGAGGTGGTTAGAGCACTCTATCTTTTCGACAATAAGTGCGGCATATGGTTTGGTATCCAGAACATTTTTGTAGGTGCTGGAATCACCATTAGCTATGTGTTTAGAATAAATAAAACCTTGAGTTGCTTTTGAAGCCTTCTACTATGGCAGTTGACTACATACCGCTAGATGATCGAGTGTAATATTTATATCATACATGCTCAGAAATACAAACTTGAAGTAAAGTTTGCGCTTCTGAGCTCGCCCGCAAACCATAGAGTTTTTATTTTTAACAGTCATGTAGAGAACTTTTTTAGTTCTGTAGCCAATGATATTTGCAGCTCCTGAAAAGGTCGTATAGTTTTTCCTGTATGACCTCTTACTCCAATACGCATCAGATACAACTGTTATCATCGGTACGCTATCTGCATTAAGGTCCTTATTTTTTTCAGCCAGTTAATATTTTTATTTTGTTGCTTCCTCTATGCTTTTTACTTTGGCCAGTTCCCAGAGTTCACATACTTTAGCATGAAATTTGGCATAAAAATGTTCTGACATGCAGGGTATATCAAGAGAAGTTTTGACTTGCTCCAGGGCACTGAATCCCATATCTATACACTTAATTACTCACGATATTTTGATTGAGTGCAAGTTCCTTGTTGTTTCTAGGTTTTCAACAATTTTCCAATCTTAATTTTGCATTACACATATTGCATACTATGAAACAGGAGGACTGAAAACAATTTCTATATTCTCCATTGATTTTTAAATTACTGAAGTTGCAACCAAATGGAGAGTTGTGGTGAGTAAGTTCTTGGTTTAAACAAGTACCCGAATTGTGGCTTTGCTTTCATTTGTGTTTTCCTTTTCTACTATAAGTTCTTTCTTGACCATAAGATTACATGTAACCTGAAAAACATAGGCCTATAATAATGAAGTGAGTTTGATAAGAGTAGGTACCTTTGATTAAATATATGTTTATAATCAAAGGTAAATATTTACGTTTTGAAGTTCTCTACCGTCTTGATTACTTGATTACTTGTATTGATTGATTAGCAACTGACGAATAATTGTGAACGGAACATTGCATTTACATTAAAATTATAACAGTAACATTAAACATACCTGTTTGAGATATTTACCTATTTGCGTTTGTACGTTTGTATTGTGTTTCGTACATTTGTTGCTCTGCGTTCGCATTACTCTGTACAGATTCGACTCGAAATTTGATTTTTTTCCAATTTTCTTATTTGCCAGTAAGTATAACCAATGACATATAGACATGATACACAATACAATACTGACCTAAGTCTAAAAAAAACTTCAAAACAAAATTGATCTCATTAATATTAGTAATTAGACCCATTCTGCTTTGAAGTTTCAGACCTAGTAATTTAATTAGAGCAATATTTTTTTCTGCGCAATGTGCAATGTGCATCAGGCGTTTGTGTTAAAAATTGAAAAGTCTCAATATTTTTAGATTTATACTTTTAAATTAAATTATACACCGGCTAAACCCTGCACGATGTAAATACAAATATTGTCATATGAAAATTATTGTTCTAGACGTAAAATCTACTATCTTTTCGAAGAAAAATGTTTTTAAGATTTCATCTGACACACAACATATATGTATCGTTTTTTAATTTTATATGTATCTGTTTCAAATTCCAACTTCGGCGGAGATCTTGTGCAAGGATCGACCTAAACTATACAAATACTTTTGATGTATTTAATTAATGCAGCGCACAGTACTACTCATTTGAAAATACGTCAAATCCCACAATTTCGTGCAGTACCTTCTTAACATTTTTTTATTTTATTTTTGTTTTTTTTTCAAATTAGTGTATTGTCATCAATCCTCGATAGATTTTCAAAGTTTAAACGAAATCTGGCCATCTGGCCGTTTAAAGTGGGTCAAAATCGCGCCCAAAGGAGTCAGTTAAAAACATACAAACAAACATACAGGTGAAGCTAATAAAAAGCGTGCAACTTGAGTATCTACTCCTATCAAAAGAAACTGTGACACAATTCTAACACAATTTGATAAACATAAGCCAAATAAATGCAAGGCATTTCGCAAATGTCAAAATTCATTTAGACTAGATGAACTTAATATTCAGTATTCATAGTTGGGTAGCTCCAACTATAAGTACTGATGAAGTCTTGAAGAGAACTCTACCCCTCTTATCCAACTTACACTACATGAACTCTCTGTAGACGATTCTGTGTCGTAAGTTAAGATTTGCAGAACTTTACGAGTATCTGTAATATTCTGAGGTTAAGCAAGCCCCTTTGAAGTAATTCTGATAAAACTGGTATGCGATTTAGAAGATTAGGTAAAATAAGGAGCAGATTCTCTTTGAATCTTATTTTCGTAATCCTAAATAATAACCTTTAAACTTGAGTTTTGTTTGAAAAGACATTTACATTACTATAGACTCTTAATCAGTATTTAAATTTTAATGTATAATTATATTGCTCCATATTCGCTACAAAACGACCGTGCGTACGACAAAGGACACTGGACAGTACTGGCGAAGGATTTGCGAAGGGCGTGCGGGGAAGGCGAGAGGGGCTTAGATAAGCAATATATCATCCTCCTAGCCATATTATTCCCAATTTTATTCGGGGTCGGCTACTAGTTCAACCGGTTTTACCTGAATTTCAGTTTTTCCACGGAGCGACTGGCATCGGACCTCCGCACCCTAAGGGAGAACTGAAATTCGAAGATTGAACTAGTTGTCAGTATATTTGAGGGCACTGACTTCCCAATAACGATTGCCATAGATGTTCATGACAACCGAAACCGACGGCTTTACGTTCTCTCCGAGGCACGGGAGTGAATCACCGCCAAACATCCAAACTCCGGGCAGTTATTAGGAATTTCCTAAGAAAATCTCAAAAACACTTTTTGGCCCGACCCGGGATTTGAACCAGAGACCTCTTGATTAGCAGTCGCATACGCTAACCACTAGACCAACGATTAAGCAATATATATTTTATATAATTATGTCTCTTGCTTTTGAATTTTAAATTATTTTTATTTCAAATCTTTTAATTTTTTAACTAACAGACACTTTTTAGCTAACACACATTTGCTAGAGGGAGCAAATATTTATTTCATTACTGTACACTTAACTCAAATTATAAAATATTCAAAACAAACATATTCCAAAATGTACTTGGAATCTTTTAAAAAAACATAAAAGTCAGTCCCTTACAAGTGTTAGGGATATTCTGCTTATATATTTATTCGCTTCACTACAGATTGAATCAGGGAAATGCAATAAATTAATGCAGCCTTGAAAATAGCGGTTCAATATTTCTGTGGCTCTCGTTTTAAGATTCAATCAAACACATAAACTAAATTAAATTTTAACTTTCTATTTTGCTTTTATATCAATATAAAACTTTAAGTACAGCAGATTATTAAAATTTAAAATAAGTGAACTTATTCTCATTTATTGTTTCACCATCCCATGCTGATTTCGTCTAAGGTGACTGTTTAAGTATGAGCATCTAAGTTGTGATCTCGTGTGGCTTACGTTCCCTATATTGGCACTGAATGAGCGTGCACAGTGGGGAGAAGTAAGCACACCATCTAGGTAATGATACTTTATGTTGGGGGTTGGTTAATTATACAAGACTAGGGAACTACATTGAACTTAATATCATTAAGAAGAAAGAGATATAGTTAGCAGAGCTTTGTCAACTATTACTGATATATTTGAGGTGCTCATAGCCCAGTTGCCCTAGGGAATTTAAAACAATCAGCCAGGGTAAGCAACGTCAGCGAGGTTAGTACCGGGATGGGTGACCGTTAGTGGCATGATACCATGATCGTCTCCAATTCAGATGTCACGCAGTCATGTTAAGTCTCGGTTATTATAATAGGATAACAGTAGGTCTTCAAGCGGGCTTAAAACATTCAACTGCAAGATTACGTAGCTGCAACGTTGTCTTGCCAGATCCCAACCGTGTCGGTCAGCGCGAGCGTGGGTACATAACTATCGCCTTAACTCTCTCCTGAGAGGAGAGTCGAACTAAGCTGTGGGCTCCTATGGGTTGTTGATTAGTTATAAATCTAATTGAAATTATATTTATTTCAAAGGACCTGTTCATCTATCTAGATAGAGACATTTTGTCAAATCCATCAATATATATCCAAGAAAATGATCGGCAGGTACTAGATCAGTACAAAAACGAGTGTACTTATGTATTGTATTCGTTAAAACGGCGGTCATTTTGAGCATTGTATTTCGTAGATCATTTTCAAATTCAATTTAAAATTCTTTATTCACTTAGGATGCAATACATCTCGTGTGACAGGTCAAGATTCTACATGTACATTTATGCCATGTTCGCAAACAATAGGTAGAGCCGGAGAAAAGAACATGGCAATAAAAACTCGCGGCCACTACTTTCAAATCGCCAATGTTTACATATTTTTAATGTTTATAAACCTGATATGGGGGTAAGGTGCTGCCACTAATATACTATACACCATGTTAGAGGACTGATGCAAATTATAGTGATTAAAAATTAGAACATAAGCTAATTTAAAAAATAAAAAACAACAGTCTCAGTGGGTACAACATAGTAGGAGCATCTACTTACAACAAAGGTAAAAACTATATGTGCTCAAATATTGGCCAAATTACTGGTAACGAAAGATTAAATATAAAATATTAATTTTAAGATCAAAAGAAAGAGAAGAATGGCCTTTATTCGTCACGTAGAATCTTTACTTACAAAAGTAAAATCATGCTCTTAAACAATGTGATAACAACATTCACATGAGTAGAATAAAATGACAAGGAGCAAGTAGTCAAATCCATTTTTCTTTATCATTTAAAAATTCGTCAACTGTATAATAACCTCTACGTATAAGATAGGTTTTGACTACATTTTTAAACTTTTCCACTGATAGACTCATAACACTAGCTAAAATGAATTATGCGTTTTATGTAGCCTATAATATTGACCTACTAATTTATGCTTATGTCTCGTGTTCAGTGAACGTCACTATTCCTGTGATATAAATGCATATTTTGTTTTATAAACCTAATGTTTGGGCACGGTTCCGAACGCGTGTACAGCGGTTATCGCTCCAAACAATCACCTATGTCTTTCTCCATGGTACAATCTACCTCTGTACCAAAATTCATCCAAATTGGTTCAGCAGTTTACCCGTGAAGGCGTAGCAGATTTACAGACAAATAAATTGTTACGTTTTCAATTTATAATATTCAGTATCTATTTACTATTTTATTTAGTTTTCGAAATAATATACCTAATACCATTCACGTTTTATCAAGTAAATATTTTAGCAGAAACAGACTCTGCCAAACGATATATACGGAAATATATTTGCAGAAAGAAAAGTCGAGTTCAACTTTATGGCTATGGTTGTCATGCCCCTTTCAATATCAATTATCGAGGCTATACAATACAGACAGTTGTCACTGCTGTTAATTCCATTATGGCTTGTTTAATCAATACTCTGACCTGATTCGTTCCCTTTCTATCGTAGAACGTATTCCCCTGAGCTTGATGTCTCTATTGTTTTAAATGTAGATAGATAAATATGTCACATCTGACTAGCAACAAAAGATACTAGCTATTCTAGTCATTATCAGGTATATCGATGTAACGATATACTGGCCATAATTTACTTAACAAGTTTTTATGGAACAAAGAAAGTCATTTATAGAATAATATAACATACATAAGTGTATACAATACATAATATAAGTATGTATAAACGTTAATAAATACACATAAATACAAATAATACATATTAAAATAAATATTTCAAAATTCAAGAAAAGAGGAGCTAAAATTTACGGTGGTTTATTCAATGCGTCTGTAAAATGACTCCGTACTTGGAATTTGAAAGTTTGTCAAGTTTTTGCCATCCTGATCTCGAGAGGGAGCGCGTTCCATAATAGAATAGATTGCACCAAGAAAGTAGAATGCACGAAGTCAGAGCGATGAGTGGGACAGTGGAGAAGAAGATTGTTTGAAGATCTAAGATTTTTATCGTGATTTGCACCTAAATATTGGAGATGAGTAGTTAAGTAGGAAGGAGAACTTGGTGAAAAGAGTTAAGAATATAGAGTGGTTAATGTATCTGTCGACGCTGACGAATTGGAAGCCATTTAAGAAGGGAACGATGCTGGGATATATGATCATATTTACGTAAATTGAGGTCGGGTTTATTGAGCAGATCTGCATTCAGGTCAAAGTAGCACATGTCACCATAGTCGATTATAGGGAATATTAGGGTCTGCACAAGCATTGCCTTAGTTTCCGATGGTAGAAAGTTTTTAAGCCTATGAAGGGCCCGCAATGAACCTGTGACTTTCTGACACACAGATGCGACTTGTTTTCGCCAGCTAAGAGTTGTGTCAATATACAATCCGAGGTCCTTCACACTTTCAGAGTAAGGAATAATCATGTCATCGTAAGTAAGCGGTGGAAGTGAAGCAAGGTCGAGTTGGCTTATACTTCGGTTACTACCGATGACAATAGCCTGGCATTTTGTCGGATTCACTGACACACCAAACATTTCAGACCAATGTTTAATGGCTGCCAGGTCACTATTTACGACCGAAACCGCTGACGATATATTGCACAACTCCGATTGATAGTAAAGTTGCAAGTCATCGGCGTATAGATGATAGGAACACTGAAGTCTTGTTGTGATAAAATTAATAAAGATGGAAAATAAGAGAGGTGAAAGAATACCGCCTTGAGGAACGCCAGCAGCCAAATTACACCAGCTGGAAGAAGATTCTTCCACACTGACTGATTGCTGACGATCTCAAAGATAAGAGGAAAACCAGTCCAGTACACCTTAATGTCGCCAGTCACTTTCAGCAGCGCAGAAACGGTGCTATGGCCTGGTCTAAACCCAGACTGAAAAGGACTGAGTAAGCTGTTACTGTAAACAAAGTAGGAGAATTGTTTATGGACGCAGGCTTCTAGCACCTTGGAAAGGAAGGGAAGGATAGAAATTGGACGGAAGTCAGGTGGAAGAGACGGATTAGGAGTTTTAGGCATCGGACGCACATATGCTCTCCGCCACAGGGATGGGAATGAACCAGACATGAGAGAGAAGTTAACAATATGGGAGATAACGGGAAGGAGGTGGACCAAAAGTGTGGTGATCAATTTCCTGCTAATGCCATCACAACCAACGGCTTGGAATTTAATAGAAAGGATAATCTTCCTAATCTCTCCCTCTGTAACAGGACTGAATTGAAAAGGGCTTACATCTGGACGCGGTAGACTATTGGTGTAGTTACGAGCATTATGTTCAGATAGACTGTCCAACGTAGAAGAGGTGATAAAATGTTGGTTAAGTGAGTCGAAACTAATGGATTGAGGAAAGTCTACATGTCGCGATCTGTCAATGCCTATAGTTCCTAGGAACTTCCAGGTGTCGGCAGGAGAGGAAGAGGAAATATTATCGAGAATATGGCGGCGTTTGGCGTTCCTTATCATCAGATTACACCGATTTCTCGCAGACTTATAAAGTTCCCAGTTTCCTTCGAATCGGTTTCCCTTGTAAGTCCTAAACGCCCGATTGCGACGTCTCATAGCCATCCGAATACCCTCAGTCATCCAGGGTGCCGGTGGTCGTTTCAACCTAACCCTCGTAACCGGTGCATGAGTGTCATACAGTTTTTTGACTACTTGGTTGAAAACGTGCACCTTGTCATCGATAGCAGTGGAATCGATTAGAGACGTCCAGTCAATATGTGATGCGTCATTACTTAATTTATCAATATCTATTCGTCTAAAGCAACGCCTGTACAGGGTTTTAGGTTTGGGTTTTGGAGGTTTAAGGACGTAGGAGAGGAAAATCAGGTCATAATGTGAAAATCCGGGAGCGTCAATTTGACCATGAGAGGATACAAGGGAAGGATTGGAGGTGATGATTAAGTCGAGCCAAGTATCCACGCCGACATTATTGTGGTGAGTGGCTTGTAACGGTAGGATATGAAGGCTGACCGATTCAAGAAGGAGCTGGAGTTTATGGGAACGATTGGAGCTTAGGGCTAGAAGATTAGTATTAAAATCACCCATGATGACATTATGAACATACTCTGCACCCAGCGATTCAAGAACTGTTTCGAAATCAGTGAAATAGTCAATAGAAGGGGGACAATAAACAACACCAATCACGACTTTGGCACATAAATTTTAGTGCAATAGGTATTGCTATTAAAGGTTATTTATTCTTAATATTTCACAACTTGCTAAAAATATTCCCTATACCTTAGAAGGGTGTCTGAGGTTGCGGTACTTTGAAAGGCGTGCCTATATATGTCGTCACTATACAGGCCAGGTGGAGTGATGATTTGCGCAAGATGGCTGGCAGGAGCTGGATGCAAGAAGCCCAAGATCGATCAAAGTGGTGTGCAATGGGAGAGGCCTATGTCCAGCAGTGGACTGAGATAGGCTGATGATGATGATACACTATATACAGCAGGTAGCATACAGCAGATAAGAATGTTAATGACATTCTCTTTTAATTTTAAACAGTTTTCGTTTAGATGTGACATCCCGGTTGATATTATCAAATTTTGTCTTATAGTAATATCTTCAATATATGTTTCCAACCATATCCACAACCTTAGATTTAAAAGTTTGTATAAAATAAACATATACTTATTGGATTTATTAACTAAGAAACATAGGAAATTTAACTTCAATTAACAGACAACAATGTAAACATGCAATCAAAATGGCGTTCGATCTTTTGATAAAATTTCATTTGATTAATTTAATTGTATCTTAAAAATATGGTTATTTAAAGTTTACTAAGCGATGATAGGTAATTATTTTGAATTGTTTTCAATCGTCTTTTGTAATTCCTGCACACTTTTATTACGCAAATCTTCGTTTTTTATTTGCCACTCGATACGTGTTTATCGTACAATGACAGTGCTGCCACTGATCGGCCGCGACGACATTATCCCCTAATAGTCAGCGGATATTTGTTTAGACGCTCGAACCCTCTATCTAGACATGTTTATAATCAAAGGTTATATTAAATTAAAACTTTTAAATAAATGTCAATGAAATTCTATACGTTAAGTTACTTACACCAAATAAGCAATTTTTTTTAGCTATATGTCTGTCAGTCTGTTTGTCAAATCCGATAAAATAATACTTTTAGACGAGCTTCACTACGCGGCGTTACTTGCGATTTACAACAATAACCGCGTGTAATAAAGCGGGACTCAGCTAGTTTAGAATAAAGAATTACTCTTTAAATCATCAGATTGAATAAAATAAATTCGGGCAAAGTATTATTGGTGGTTCACTATGCTAGCTAGCTAAATTGTCTTGTTCATGCACGTAATAACTACTGAAATTAAATATCGATCTCAACTTGCAAATTAAATTTATATTCAGGCATTTTGTAAATCTATAACAAAAGCAACCCTGTCCTATAAAATACTCGTACACTAAATATATTATCCCGAAGTTCATTACTTTTCGTCCAATTTTTACAGTACAAAGCTAAAATATTAATCGTAATATCATACTTTATTCAGTAACGGCTACAAAGAGAATTCAAAAATGTTATATTAGTAAATTTTATTTCTTTTATGTAAGGTATTAATGTGAGTTTTGGTTTGCAAATATATCCTTTATAAAGGATTTTGTATTACTCGTTACTGGTATGCAATAAACATAATTAATATTCAGGAATTATATCAGACACACTTAAAGTTTGATAAAATATTTACACTAACAATTTATTTAACACAACAAAATTTATTGACAGATGATTAGCTACTACATGCTGACGATTAGATTCAATTAATTAAAAGCATTTAATATTATATCACGCGAACGAAATCCATAAACATCTTAACAGTACTAGCAATAATAATAAACGACCCAAAGTCTCTGTGAAAGTGTCTAACTCAAAAACTTGTTCACAATTTATGAGTGTTTTGAGAAAAGGAGAAATACTAGTCCCACCAATTCACTAGTTGCTGTGCTTGAGGTTCGATTCTTGGGTCGTACCAAATGTTTTTAATTTTTTTTATTTAAGCCTACCAAAATGACTGTACTTTGCCTGATGGAAAGCATGAGTAGAATCCAGGAGTAAGGACCACCATGCTCATTGTGAGGGTAGGTAATGAAGCATGGTGGCCCATATCATGGCGGCCTGGTTAGATAATTCTGCATCATTCTCCTGACCTCGGAGGCCGGGAAAATTATGCAGAATGATCGGGCCTCCAACTCAACTCACCAACGAAATACGACATCAAGAATGCTGTCATTATTAAGATGGTTTTCAGTGTGAGGGTAGTACTGCCCCAGTCGAACCGGCCAATTCGGGCTGAATTCAGCGTGGCTCTACTACCTACTAATTTTTGTATTATCTGCAAATATTTGTTTCGGAGTTTCGGTGTTTTCTATGTATATTATGTATGTACATATTTACAAAAAATATATGTATTAGGTATATCAATTATATAAATATATATAATTATAGTACCCATAGTACAAGCTCTGCTTAGTTTCAGACTAAAGAGCGCAATGTCAGATGTCTAAAATATTTAATATTATTATTATTCTCTCCTGATTTTTCAATAAACAATAAACATTTTTGGGTGTGAATGAAGTTCCAAAAAGTTCTGACTAAAAGTTCTGGTTGGTAAAACAACGAGTATATTGCATAAAATTTAAAACTAATTTTTTTTTTAGTTAACCTCGTTTAATAAACACACACAGGTATATACAATCACAGGCATCATAAAATGCATTCTATGAATTTGCTACAAAATCAGGATTTTTATTTTTATTCTCTAGCTTTTCTGAAATAAAAGAGACGTTTTGTTGTGTTTGTAATATTCTTTAAATTATCTGCTGTGTTTAGTTTTATTAGTCTCATTGCAGTCTATGCACGATTTTTTTATTAATCCATTAAATAGAGAGCTCTAAACTACAATAAGTGTAGATGTACGATGAATTTAAGTGCTTACAGTTAAACATTAATATACAGCAACGGATTAATATTTCATGGTGTCATTGACCCTATTCATCCCCTTATGTGTAATCCCCAATTGATGTTTAAGTATTACGTACCTAATACGGATAACATAAAAGACCAATTCAATAGAGTAATAGAGTGCTGTCATACTCTTGCTGTCGTATTTCGTTGTTGAGTGTGAGACCTGAGGCCCAATCATTCTGCATCATTCTCCCGGCTTTCAGAGGCTAAGAGAATGATGCAAAAACAATCGACCAGGCCGCCATGATAAGGGTCACCGTGCTGCATTGCATAACCGCATAATGCTGATGGTGACTATTACTCCTGAATAATACTCAATCTTTCCATCAAGCAGAGTAGAGTCACTTTGGTAGGTTTAAATTTAAAAATAAATAACATTCAAAACTCTTCACCTTAACGATAAGTAGCAATATACAGCAGTAAGGATATTTTACTTCAAAACTATACTTGCAGTTTGCCAATTTATTCAAAATTCCATTTCCAACTATCAAGATATCTCCAGACATCTTCTACATTTATTATCGCGACAGCCCTTTTTTGTAGGACAAAATTTATTTGCAGTGCCACTCGTAAATAGTTCAATAAGTTTCTCAGTGGAAAAGTATGTTATCAATATTTTAGTAGACTTTACCAACAAATGGTTATAGTTATTGATATATCTCTAGACTACAGCAAGGGTCTAATTTGGATGTAAGGAATGTGACAAGGGTCAGAATTAGCGGGCAACAATTTGGTGTGGGCAATGACAATATATTATTACTTCAAGCTTAGTATTGTTCGTAGAATAATCTGGTAAAGAGAGAACAGTTAACAGTGATTAACCTTATAATACTAATTTATTTAACTTTTAACAATTGACAACCACTTCGCCAAGAATACATATAGCTCCTGATATTATTAAATAAAAGGAAAAACTAACACCCAGCTACGACAAAAGACGACGCCGAAAAAGTATGAAACATGATTTAAACAACACCAGTTCTAATGATTAGTTGAGGAGCTATGAGGGAACAGACGAATATATATACAAACATATGTACAAAGCCAATCAAAATAATAACCCTCTTCTGGCCTTGCCGTAGTCGGGTAAAAAATTAATGCATGGATGTTATACAGCATTTCACTTTGTTCTCACATTGAGTATAAGTAGCTTAATTTCTGACCCCTTGTTGGTCTAGTGGTTAGCGTATGCGACTGCTGATTCGAGGTCTCGGGTTCGGTTCCCGGGTCAGACTAGATGTCTGAAATATTAATTTATTTTATAGTGCCTCCAGTTTTTTTCTGCAATTGGTGTGGTGTAGGTGTCCCTATGGTTTTCTCTGTTCCTTTAGGTAACAGTTTTAGTAGGAAATCGACTTTCTCGTTTAATCTTGAGAGATCATGACCGTCTTTAAAAAATGAAGATTTATATTTGCAGATGAATACATGAATTTTAGTAACGTATAATTCAAGAAAACATCAATGCAACGAGAAGGAAAACTTGAAACCAACCCTATACCAACCCGTCTGGCCAGCGTGGTATAGTAGGCCAAAACCTCCTTTCTAAGGAGAGGCCTATGTTCAGCAGTGGACTGTTGAAGGCTGTTGATGAACGTATAATTATTATAAACCTACAACTACAAATTACATAAAAGTCTATAGAACTGATGATATCTTGGCACAAGTTTGTTTATTCAATTACAAGTCTTTATACATTGCGATTTCATTATTACTGTCATTGTATTGACTGAAAGTGCTAAGATTCTAAAATCAGCGTTTTGAAGTCTATTACACTTTTCATTTCAAGCGAAACTTAACTGTAATAAACTCTTGGATGGATTATTTTCCCCTTTTTATAAATATCTTCAAACAAGGTAGCGATGGCAAACACCCGGAATGCTTCAGCCGTTATTACCTTAATGTACAATGGCGATTTTCTAAATGAACACCCATCTCAATCTTCTTTCTCATGAAACGTCGATCAATCACTTTAGCAATTCTCATTAGACAAAGCAAACACGCAACCCAAATGCTTCATGCTCGTATTTACATTACGAAATATCCTTTATAAAGTGGTTAAAATTGGAAATCTTTCTAGGACCTTTATTAAAAACATATATTTTATTACCGCCTCGTTGGTCTAGTGGACAGCATATGCGACTGCTAATCAAGAGATCTCGAGTTCAAATCCCGGATCATGGCAAAAAGGGTTTTTGGGTTTTTCTTAGGAAATTCCTAATAGCAGCCCGTAATATGAAGTTTGGCGACGATTCGCCACACCCTCCGTGCCTCGGAGAGCACGTAAAGTCGTCGGTCCCGGTTAACATTAACATGTATGGCAATCGTTATTGGGAATTCGTGCCCTCAAATTTACTGACAACTAGTTCAACCTACGAATTTCAGTTCTCCCTTAGGGCTCATTTTCATTGGTCGTTAATTCGGTCGCTATACAGCAGGCGGGGAGTCCCCGAATACGGGCCATCGACTAATGAAAGTAGCCTTTCTATATCTTGTTCGATATACGGCATGCGGATATTCCCCGTATGCGGCCCAACAACCAATGAAATTCATCCGTTGGTGTAAAGCAAGCGTTACGAATGTTATTAGATGAGAAGTGACGTTGCGCGGGAGTATAATGACTGATCGTTTTACCGATTTACAAATGCTGAAATTAGTAGAAACGGATCGAGACTACCCATGTTTATGGAATGTAACAAGTGATTTATATAAAAACCGAAATGTAAGAAAAAGTTCGTACAAGGAAATTTGGAAAAAGCTAAATATCCAACAATCCGCAAGCGGGCCCTATCAACTAATGAAAGCGGCCACCGCATGCTGGCCCTGTGGCATGCTTAAACAGAAATCTCTCGCACCCCGCATGCGGGCCCTATCGACTAATGAAAACGGCTATCGCATGCTGGCCCTATGGCATGCTTGAACAGAAATCTCCCGTACCATGCATGCGGGCTCTAACGACCAATGAAAATGAGCCTTTAGGGTTGCGGAGGTCCGATGCCAGTCGCTCCGTGGAAAAATGATATTCAGGTAAAACCGGTTGAACTAGTAACCGACCCCAAATAATATTGGGAAATACGACTAGGAAGAAGAAGGAAGAAGAAGAATATTATCATTCATCAACAACCATTGTTTCGTGTAATCAAAAAAGTTGCATCTTATTATTTTGTGATTGTTATTTCGTACTTAATTAATAACACAATTCTTTAAAGCAATTTGCAATAAAAGAAAACATAACATTCCAAATTTGCGCAGATTTAAAATTTTTGCTATGTAGAATAACCGTGTTATGTTCTTCGGTTTCAATCTCACACCAACAACAGCCGCAGAGGAAGTGACTCACCACATCAAAGGAAGGGCTTCATCACGTCAAATAATAAACGCAATTAACTTCCAATAGTGTACATATGCAAAACCGAATAAAATTTAACTTGGATTGAATTTGCTAAGCAACTGAACTGAAAGGGTAGCCTTTTTCTTGCACTGAGAGTTTTAACATTGCCATTCAACGTTACAATGCTGCCAGTCTTTTGGTAATGGAATTTTTTGACGCTATATGTAAATATAATAAGTATTCTATAAGTTAAAATTGAAAATTTTTCATAATATTCGCTTTTGATTTCTGATTTACATTTGATAGTGATGATAAAAATACAGTTCTTATATTAAGTTCCTGTGAGTTTTTCAATATGTTCCTTCCCGGCTTTCCTTGTCCGCCCGTGTTGTTGTCGGTTTTCATGGTAAAGACTAGCAAATGTCCTTCCTCAGGAATCAAAGTAACACAATGCAAAACTTCATTGAAATCAGTATAGCGTTTAGCAGTTAAAGCGTAATAGATAGACAGACAAAGTTACTTTTAAATTAATAACACTAAGTATAGAGTATAGTTTAACAGCAAAACAGTGCCTAGTTTGGTTGATTGTTTTAATTTATCCTTGCTTTGGTATTAATTTTGTTACATATATTTTATAATTAATGATCTAGCTCTCTGGAAATGTCAACTATCTACCTCTTACGGTACATGAAATACCGATGACAGAAAGGCAAATTGCTTGGGCTTAGTAATAGATAGCCTTCAAGTCCTGAAGCCGAAACATCCCACATCAAATAGTAGTAGTATATGGCAGTAAAGTCACCTATTATAAACCGATTAGATTACCCGCTGGAATCGTGGGATGATAAAAAGCCAATTAAAACAGAACGTTTGGATTTTCACCCTGATAAAATTTAGAGGGTATTTGTAGAATTATACTTCAATATGGTATTTTACCCTTTAATTTCTTCGAAAACCGGCTGAGCGTTGAAAACTTTATATATAAATGATTTTCCGTAAAATTTGTACTAGGGTAATACTTTGAGTTTTATTTTCTGAAGTACATATTATAACTTAACCTACTTCTACTTAGAAAGCCCATTTGGCTGCGAGTAAATTCTGCTAATTCCTGTAAATTCCCAGTGATTGTTCGTATAATTTGTAATATATATAATTTTAGCCATAAAAGAAGCAATTATTTAATCAGTACTTGAAATAGAGTTAATTTACTCTAAAGTAACAACTGTTCTTTTCAGTGTAGTGTTTCATAAAGGAAGTTTGAATTTCTAAGCCGTTTTCACACATTCGTAATATCTAAAAATGAACTAAAAATCTATATCCTCCTAGCCATTATTCCCAATTTTATTTGGGGTCGGCTACTAAAAATCTATATAAATAAATAAATGTTTCGGACAGCTTACACACAACTCCATCTAGTCCCAAACTAAGCAGAGCTTGTATTATGGGTACTAGACAACTGATATAATACATAAACATACTTTTTTAAATATATATTATACATATAAAACACCCAGACTTCGAAACAAATATTTGCTTATCACACAAACATTTGGGCTAACCCAGCAATCGAACCCGAGACCTCTTGATCAGCAACAGCATACCACTAGACCAACAAGACAGTCAAAATATAAGATGACCTACACTGGATTCGAAACCAAATAATCCATATTCTATATTATTCTTAATAAAAAAGTTCCTTTCCTAAGAGAAGGAACTTTTTTATTATTTTACACTTCGATGGAATGTTAAAAATATTTAAGCTAACGAGATCCATGGTGTACCAAATCTGAAATATTCGCCAACCAAGAGACTAAGGGTCACTCATTCGTCTCATCAAGTTTAGAGCCTATTCAACTAATTAATCATTATATATATACGTTTAATATTATTAACAGCCTTTAAGAGTGCACTGTCAAAGATGATCAATCAGTAAATTAATATATGTAGAGTTTCTTGTTATTATTTAGTCATAAGAAAAGTTTTATGAATGTGTATCAATTACCTTAGTTTTACCACATTTACTTGTCATTTTAAATTAAAATTTCATAATTTATATTTTAAAATTTGTCGTGGTCTTAAAATGTAAGCTTATTTCAATCTTACGTTCCAGTGTCATTGCGCCTACAAAGCGATTAATAATTTCGAAAATGATGTCAAGACTTCAGCCAGCGCTGTCAGGAAAAGCGTGCTAGTTTACATTCATTATCATATCTCCTTTCTAGTGGCTTTTCCTCTTTTAGTTTTGCACTATCGACTGCCAACTGTTGAATATTAAAGAGCTTGCGGTGTTCCGATTTAAATATTGAATTATTTACTTCAGTTGGTGATTTTTTATTGATTTATTATCATTGAAGCTTCTTATTCATTGATTGCATTTTAATTTTAAAATGAAAGCAATGTGTATATACATTATATTTTTGAATGGGAAGCAAATTCTTATAAACCGTCATCGACATGATCACGTGACGTGTAACGTGTAAATGTACTCGTATAAACATAGAGATATATGTATATACCTACTCACTGGTGCTGGTGCAGCCAGTACACATAACACATATCGACAAATTAATGATCACACAATTAATTTGAATATCTGAAAATAGCAACTATTGATTATAGTTCAGATTTAACTTCTGACAGTCATGGGTGATTCTATGGCCCTACATGCCCTATGGTAAACAAAACGATGCTAGGTATTTTTTTTTTTCATTTAACTGAGTATCAGAAATGACTTGATTCCTAATCCCATTTCTCACTAAATAGGAGGAACAACGCAAGGGCAGCAACGCACTCGGCATTATTAAGTTACATTTATATCATCATCATCATCATCATCATCATCAGCATGTCTCAGTACATATATATGGGCAACTTTATTTACTACTAGGCTTGTTTAGATGCTTGCTGCTTTTATGTAGGTTACTATGCTGCATTGCCTGCACTCACAATGAGGATGGTGACTTTTACTCCTGGATCCTATTCATGCTTTCCACCAGAAAGATTAGAATCACTTAGGCTGGCTCCGACAGCTAAATAATGTTAGTATATATAAATCGAAATACCTACTCCACTTTCAAATAGCCTACTGTATTTGAATTTTAGTTCTTGTGTATAACAACTACTTTAGTGAATTTTATTCTCCTTTGAAGATTACAAGAGCGGGGATAGAAACTGTATTAACAATTATAGACCTATTTCGGTACTCTCGGCCCTCTCAAAAGTAATGGAGAAAATAATAAATGGAAGACTAGCAAACTACCTTAAACACTACAATATTATAGCACCCAATCAATATGGGTTCAGAAAAGGGGTTTCTACTGAAAACGCAGTCTTGGATCTTACAGAGCATGTAGCAAGAAAATTGGATGCGAAGCAGAAATGCCTGGGTATTTTTATCGACGTAAAAAAAGCATTTGATACAGTTTCTGTTCCCACCCTTCTTTTGAAATTAGAATCTATAGGTATCCGTGGAAAACCTCTAGGACTTTTTAGAGATTACCTGGAGAATAGAAAAATAGTCGTTAGGATAGGTTCATGTATGAGTGTCGAGGAAACCGTCACGTATGGGGTACCGCAAGGTAGCGTAATTGGGCCAACGCTCTTTCAGATCTATATCAATGACTTGTGTCTTCTGCCTCTGCATAAATCCAGGATCTTTACCTATGCGGATGATACCGCGATTGTTGTCTATGGCAATACATGGACAGAAGTAAAAGCCACTGCAGAGGAGTCTTTACGAGCTGTTGCACACTGGCTACGCCTGAATTTGTTATCCCTTAATGTAACAAAAACTAATTTTATCCCTTTCCACATTAGTAGTCGGAATAGAGTTGGAACAGATTTTTTGATAAGGGTACATACATGCTCTGATCCTATCCACTGCTCGTGTGAGGCCCTTACCTGTGTTAATCACACAAAGTATCTGGGTGTAGTGATTGATAGCGGATTGAAATGGTACAAACATATTGATAATATCGTTTCAAAAGTTAGAAAACTTGTTTATATCTTCAAATCTCTAAGATATTCTGCAGATATGGATACTTTGAAGATGACATACCTCGCGCTCTGTCAATCCGTTATCACTTACTGCATACCAGTGTGGGGTGGAGCCGCTAAAACGAAGCTCATTGCAATAGAGAGAGCACAAAGAGCAGTGCTTAAGGTGATGCTTGTGAAACCATTCCGATATCCAACTCATTTACTTTATGCCAACAGTAAAATTCTATCTGTCAGAAAACTATTTGTACTTCAAGCAACCCTTAAGAAACATCTTGAGGCTCCCCCACAAGACCCTACAAAGCGATCAAATAGACTTTTATGTAATGTAGAAAACCACAGGACAGCATTTGCTGGTCGTCAATTTTACATAAATCGTACATTGATATACAAAAAAATATGTAAAACAATTCCTTTAAGTAGGCTTACTCTAAACGAAGTTAAATCTAAAACAATAGCTTTTTTGCAAACCTTAGATTATGAACAAACTGAAGAGTTATTGAGACTCCAACAGTAAGCTTTTATACGCATAAATACACATACACCCATTTGTAGACACATCACAAAACACACACACATACACAACCCACACACACACACACAACACATACACAACCTACACACATACGCATGCACGCACACACACCGCATTTTATTTTATTTTATTTCCACGTTTTAAACCTAAATTCAGAGAAAAATCTGTTTAAGTAACAGCAGAACACTAACTCCCAAGTCACAGGAACACCTAGTTTGGGAGTTAGGGTTACTCTAATTGTTAAACCTTTACCTTAAATCTTGTAACTTTATAGTTCTTAAGATATTGTAAAAGGTTATTTATGACAATAAAGATTTTTATTATTTATTATTATTATTCTCTTTATTCAGTCAATAAACATATTAATTACATTTTTAAATATATAAATATAAAAAATACATTTAAAAATATAAAAAATAGTAGACCACCGACTTCGAGTACAGGGACCAAGAAACCGGTGGTTAGGGCTCCAAAGACAGGAACCTCCTCACTATACGTGCCGTGTCAAGGAGGACCGCCTTCTGCATCAGACCCTTAATCCAGCCGTCCAACGTGAGCCTCTTAAGGTGTTGGTCGAGACTCTTGGCTATCAAACCATGAACAGAAACGACTATCGGAACAATGATCGCCGAATCGACATTCCACATATCGACAATCTCGTGAGATAAATCCAAATATTTTATTTGTTTTTCTTTTTCTACCTTCACGAGATTCTCGTCATGAGGAACAGCGATATCGATAATCATTGCGCGGCGCTGTGATCGATCTATCATCACAATGTCAGGCTTATTGGCGACAATAGTCCTGTCTGTGATAATAGATCGATCCCAATATAATGTAGCACGACCATTCTCGAGAACTGGGTCGGGCACATACCTGTAGTATGGCACCTCCAAATTTACAAGTTTGTATTTAAGGGCAAGTTGCTGATGTACAATCCTGGCCACTTGGTTGTGTCTGTGCAAATATTCACCGTTAGCAAGACGAGAACAACCAGAAATAATATGCCTGATAGATTCCCCGGGTCGGTGACATGCCCGACATATGTCAACGGTACCGTCCTTCAGTATATATTTCCGATAGTTATTCGTCATGATAACTTCGTCCATAATTGCACAAACAAAACCTTCGGTTTCTCCAAAGAGATCACCGTACCGCAGCCAGGAAGTCGATGCTTTAAAGTCTATATCGGGCCCGTTCAAAGCCCGATAAAACCGACCATGAAGCTCTTTGCCCTTCCATACCTCCTTGCGATCATCAGTACTAAGTACTACAGGTTTGCGCCAATTCTCTTTAGCCAGAGCGAGTGGAGTGAATCCGTTATCCACCGTAACTACATTGCGATGCACCCCCATGTCGGTATTAAGAAAATATTCTCTGAGATTGTATATCTCGCGATTATGTAGGGTCTTGATATTTAAAAATCCACGACCCCCAAACTTTCGCGGGATGTACAATCTCATAACCGATGAACGTGGGTGGTGCATTCGGAATGCAGTCAGTAAGGTACGAACTCTCCTGTCAAGGGCATCTAATTCGGTCTGAGTCCATCTAAGTATACCAAAGGAATACATCAGAACCGGCATGACCCAACCGTTGTAGGCTCGCACCTTGTTACCCCCTGACAAAAGACTTTTAAGGACTTTTTTCAGGCGGCCGAAGAAGCGTTCCCGCACCGTTTGCTTCACATCAGATTCTGGTATTCCCAAGGATTGTGAGAAGCCTAGATATTTGTAGGTTTCGGTGGCAGAGAGAGACCTAAGTTTTGTTGAATCTGAAAGTTCTAATCCTTCAGATTCCACAATAACACCTTTCTTTACATACATGACTGCACACTTGTCCAAACCAAATTCCATTTTGATAGAATTACTAAAGTTTTTAGTAACCTTTAGTAACTCAATCAATTGTAATTTTGATAGAGCCAGTAGTTTCAAATCATCCATATAAAGAAGATGAGATATAACCCGGTTACCTCTCTGCAACCTATAGCCTAACCCTGAACCCTCTAAGAGAGTGCTAAGAGGGTTCAAGGCCAAACAAAACCACAAGGGACTCAGACTGTCACCTTGAAAGATACCCCTCTCGATCTTTACAAATACGTCGCTTACCGCAGTTTGGCGGCATCCAGGATAGCGAAGGACTGTCCTCCATTGCCCCATACATGACTTCAAGAAGGTGCACAGAGTTGTATCAATTTTATATAGCTCCAACACCCTCAAAAGCCATGAATGGGGAACCGAGTCGTAAGCCTTCTTATAATCTATCCAACATGTCGCCAAATCCTTACGATTACGACGTACTTGTTGGCTAATGGTCATATCAACGATAAGGAGCTCTTTAGTGCCACGGGTCCCACTTCTACATCCATTCTGAGAAACGGAAAGTATCGAATTATTATTTACATGTGTAGTAATTTTGAGTCTCAAAATAGATGTAAGAAGTTTATACAAAGTTGGTAAACATGTAATTGGCCTAAAGTTTTTGGGATCCATGGCACTACCAGATTTATAGAGTAAATGGGTTATACCAGTTGTTAAAAATTGTGGTAATGAACCAGAATCCAATGCTGCCTGGAATTGAGATGCCAAACACCCATGCGAGCTTCGGAACCACTTAAGCCAAAAGTTGTGCAGACCGTCCGGACCAGGTGATTTCCAATTTGGCAATGAACGGACTGCACAACTTACATCATCTTTGTCAATGATGATTGGTTCCATAGTTGTTACAGACTCACATGAGTGTCTGACATCTCGCATCCAGTCACCTTCTGTATGGGTGACAGGCACCGACCAGATGTCACGCCAAAATTCATTTGTGGCATTTTCATCTGGCAAATACCCATCGCGCTCACATGGATCCGGTTCTTCCCATTTCCGGTACACCCATTTCTCATTTCTTTGGAACATGCGATTCTGATAATACCGATTCCCACGTTTTTTGTACCGTCTTATCCTATTTGCCCATGCATAAACTTTTTGCTTCAAGAAGTCTATGCGCTCCGTGACACTAGACAAGTACTGTTGAGGACTGATGGTAGTCCCCAAGAATGCCTGTTTCACGAAGCGCATGACTCTCGGCCGCGTATTACCTGCCTGAAAAGCAGTTAGTTTACCGATGAGTGTCCTAGTCTCAGTAATACGACGTTCTATTCTATACTGCCAAGCTGGCAAAGTATTTATTATTATTATTATTAATATGATGAAAATTATCACAGGTAACATAAAGAGAGAAATATTGATTCAATCATTAAATACGGAATGCCTTAAATAGTGTTACATTAATGACAACAATTAAATTAATTTGGTGTTACGATATCACGACCTTTTGTTGCCACAGGGACAATTATTTATAAAATGATTTATATGAATTAAAAGTCGTATTTGATTTTTAGGAATATATTGATCAAACATTTTTGAATAAATTTTTATTCCCTACTCTTTAATTTACGGACGTTATAAACAAATTGATTGCGATTATTAAGAACACTATCTAATTTAACGTGAATAGTATTCAGTATATAACAGCACACCTCACCATAGTCAATTACGGGGAAGAAAGAGTTTTCTCTTATGTATTATGATAAACCTAAAATACCTAATATTAAGCGTTTGTCATATTTCAATCGATAATCGACATTTAAGCGGGTAGAGCTGCAGGAAAGAACTAGTAAATTAACTTAACATATATATATCTTTTACAATTAACTCCTTCTTAATTACGTAATTATTTAAGCGTACATTACATTGTTAAACGTATTCGTTCCCTAAGATCAATATTCAAATATTATAATTAAGTAAACAAGTCTACGCTGAAACATAATAAATGTGTTCGTGTATTGCCAGTGCAAATATAATACAATACAGCAGGTGTGTGCCCAATATCAAAATTAAATTACAAGCAGCCTCAGGCACTACATATGCCAATACCTAAATTTTATCACGTAGTTTCTTGTGAATATGGATTCGTTCGTATTAAAATTGCCTTTATGGGTACTGAATATTATAATCTAAATAACATAATCCTTACTAATAATAGTAATAATACAGTGCAACCTCAATATAACAAATCCGATGGGAACTCGTAAATATTCGATATATCAAGTAATTTGTTAAACTGAGGTTTGTTATATTGAGGTAAGGTTGGTCTAAAATTTGTTATAAAGAGGTGAAGAACATTTTTTTATTCTACTGTTTACATTCAACTTTCTTCTTCCGAAAACATATCATTAAATTTTAAAATTGTAGTCAATGTATTTGCGGGAATCCTGAACTTATTAGCTATGTCTAATTTTTTCGTTGTAGGATTTTTGTCAACATAGTTGTTGATGTTTCGCTCTTCTGCGACTGATAAGGAACACCCCTTCCCATCAAACGACTTAGATTGTTTTATGAAAAAAATGTATTAAAAAAACCTGTAGCGACTGAATCGCATACAATGGGATTATGGGTCCTATTGATGGAAACGTTATATAGAGGTTTTTGAGTTGACAAAATTCGTTAATTTACGGTTATTTACAGTTTTTTTGTTAGTTGAAAATTCGTTATAAAGAGGTTGTTCGTAAAAAAAATCGTAACATAAAGGTATTATTTACATTGACTCTTATGGACCATTCAAGGGGATTACGAAAAATTTGTTAAATCGAGGAATTCGTTAAATTGAGGTTCGCTATATTAAGGTTGTACTGTATAAATTAGAAATTACCTCTGTACATCTGTCTGTCGCGCTTTTAAACTAAAACTACTGAACCGATTAAAATGTATACAGAAAACTAGTATTTAATTAAATAGTCTGAAGCTCATTCGTTTTTTTTATAATCGGCTAAGAAATCAAATGGTAATTCAACGTGCACAGGGTTTTTTCTTGATGAAACTGTAATCGTAAAGTTCTTGTTCAAAAATAAACAAAAACAACGTATTTATCATAAAGAGATTCGTATGCTGTTGGCGACAAAACATTGTAATTTAAATACGTTTCAATAGTATTTACTAATAGGTATGTACTTTGTCACAATCTGTGTATCACAGATATTACTGTTATACTGTTCCGCATTATAGTTAATTATTAAACCTTTAAGCGATCAGTAATATGTACCTCTCAAATTTGATAAGTGATGGGGACGCTTAAATTATATTATTTATGTAAGCATCTCATGATTCTACATGTGAAAGCGCGACAGATAGGCAGAAAGAGTTTCTTTCGTATTAATAATATTAGTTTTCATCATCAGCCCATCACAGTTCAAAGTAAAATACCAAGATTTTTAAAGGAATAATAATTACAAAATACATGAAGGCAATAGAAATAAAAATTTCAAGAAATAAATAATTATTATTTATACATATTTATAAAAAAATATATTTATATAACGTCATTATCCATTATCTCTTCGCTTTATCCTAGTTATCTGCAACTAAAACTATATTCATACACCTACTTTATTGGATTCTGTAACCAATGTAATTTTCCTGTAGCTGTGAGATTATTTGCTGTTGTTAAAGCAATACTCTTACACAACAATTTGCCATTCTGCACTATTTGCAGTTAAAACTTCTCCTAAGAAAATTCTTTCGAATAAATCTGATTTGTCCGATATTACTAAATCTTACAGTCAACAAATCTTAACTACCATCGTGAGTACTTATCGTTCACATCTCTCGTTCAGATTAATGATTTCAAAATGAAATTTTAGACTCGACCGAGGACCGCGCCTCGGTCGAGCCTGACATTGGTCTAGGTGGTCTTCTGTGTAAGGGTATTTCCGACTACCCTCAGAGAGAAGACCATCCAATGATAGAATTCCTGATGTCTTGCTTCTTTGTAGAGTGTGAGACCCGAGGCCCAATGTCATCACTGGGCCCCGGCCCCGGGTCTCACTTGCATCAGTCTAGACCGCCATAGTGTGGGTCACCATGCTACGTTTTCTGCATTCACAATGAGGATAGTGACTACTACTCTGGGATTCTACTCAATCAGCCAGAGTAGGGTCAATTTGGCAGGTTTGAATGCAAATAATAAAATACAAACACAGTGTATATGTTTAAATAAACATGTATCTGCGTATGCCTCTGGAAAAGGGGCGTGGTTTTATCTTATTATTTACCTTCCCTAGAGACTGACTATCAGGGCGGATTTAAGATTTACAAGTTTCCAAGAAACTTGCAAGGATCACAATAACAAAAAACACGATGTACAAACCATCGCAAACGGTTAATAGGGATAAAAAAAATCAAGAACTGTCGGTCGAAAGCTGACCTATCTGTAGGTTTTCAATGACGCCACGATAAGGAAAAATGAGCTTAAACAAAATATTTTTCGGCTTTTTTGCACAATACTTTTAATTTAAAGAAAGTACTATTTCTGTAGATGTGTGTATTTGAATACGAAGTCACATCTCACGTAAACAGATGGATGAATAACATTACCCTCAGCGTTCCAAACGAATATCGTATCAAAAATAAACTTAACCGTACGAATATGAGTTACGACAAACTCACGTCTGTTACATTTCAGATATAAATAATACAAGTACAGTGAACCAAATTTATCATCAGTCGAGTAGCGTAGTTTTCAGAATAAATACTGTTTTAAAGAAATACAAGTGAAAAGTTTCTGAAATAGTAATTTCATTTAGTTTAAAATGTTTTTTCTTTATGATAATTAATATTACTAAAACAAAAGTTACTATAGTGACAATATTTATAAAAAAAGTATCTAATTGAGAAAAGATTTTTCGAAGTATCTAAGTATCTATTGTAACTCTTTCTTATTATAGGTTGCCCTTAATTTTGTGTATTAAAAAAAGGACTTGTAATTTTCAATTAACTTTAATATTTTAGTATATTACAATAACAGTAAGTGCTTCACTTAATCTATACTTATATTATAAAACTCAACAGTTTGTTTGGTTGAACGCGCTAATATCAAGAACTTACTTAGTATTTTTTAAACTAATTTCGTTATTTCATGGCCCATGTATTGCGTCAGTTTATAGGCTCTATATTATTAAGTTGCAGCCAATAGTAGCGGAGTAGCAACAAATAATATTGCAAAAACGGGGAAAAAATATCCCTTTTGTGAGCTTCCATTGCGTGCACTACGTAAATGGTTAAAATTTCGCAAAAATAATGTATGTAATGTATGTATGTAATGTATGTATGTAATATATGTATGTAATGTATGTATGTAATGTATGTATGTAACCTTTCGGTAAAATATTCGCTGTCAGGCATCACGCCACAGGCAATAAAAGTCGCAAACGGGGTGTATGGGTCAGCTAGTTTAAGCATAAATAAATGTTGGGTTTTACATCGAGTTAAGAACGAAAGATCTCTTCGTAAACTATAACTACTGATATTCCTCATTTACCTTTAACACATCAGCTCTTTTATTAATATTGTCACTAGAAATGCTGAAATTAAATTTTCTGATATAAAAAATAATATAGAGTAACTTCCATTAACCGCTCTTAAGAATTTACATACACATTGAAAACATTTCGTTTTGGCATCTAATATTTTGCTTGAACCCATGATATTTCGTTCATATTTTTTTTTATTCTATTTTCTTTACTAAATCATAACTTTAAAAATATAGTTTACCAATAATCATTAACATATGCCGTGTACTTTATAGTTTTTGATATGATTAACTACACTAATCCATGCCAAACCCTTCATACTAATCTATACTAATATTATAGAATTAAGCATGGACCTACCGTGTGGTGACGGATTAAGAATACAAAGTGTAACCACCCATATATGTATATTCCATGGATATCGTAAGAGGCGACTAAAGGAACAAAATAAGCAGCTAACATCACTGCTAAGAGAAGGAAAACTTAAACCCTTTACCAACCCGTCTGGCCAGCGTGGTATAGTAGGCCAAAACCTCCTTTCAAAGGAGAGGCCTATGTCCAGGAGTGGACTGTAAAAGGCTGTTGATGATGATGATGAAGCATGGAGATACTAGGATTCGATATTGGATACTTTTTATTGCGATACCTGAAAAACACGCAGTTAGAGCCACGGGCATAGCCAGTAAGATATAAAATTAAATATCTATTTAAAACTAACTTCAAAGGTGTATTATTAAACAAGTATTTGTAATTTTAACTAATAAAAAAATGTCCGTCTGTCTATTTATGTCAGATCTACAACACAAATGTAACTATTTCATAGAACTACAGATCAATATGATTTCCTAAGCGAGCGAAGCTTTGGGGCAGCATAAAGTAAGTAATGAAAATTGCACGTTTAAATTTTTATCCCCAATCATAAGCAGAAACTAAAACAACATGAAAAGCACAGAAAATATAGAGTTTTCGCAAATCACTTTTATCATCGCATTAGCGATGGCGATCTTGGAATGGTTGTCTAATGACATACATTATTGATCGCCACTCTAACTTGAACTTGCCCAATTGCTGTGATTTGCGAAACCCTCTAAAGACAATTGCAATCAAAACTCTTACCTGGCGTCTGAAGGTTTGTATGTGACGTCATATTTTTCGACCAGGTCCGCAGTAGTCGACCAAGATACCCTAACCGTGGTTGGATTCAGAAACGTCACGGTTATATTCTCTGGAATACCGGGGCCCATTGATCCTGTAGCAAAAAAAAATCGTAGGATTATAGAAGGTAATTTTTAAATAATTTTATCGCAAATATTTAAAACTTTACATCAGATAGGGTAGAGTTACTTAGGAAGGCTAAATATTGAAAAAATAAATAAACTGAGCTTTAGACTGTTTTTTTTTATGTACATCATGTGTGTTTATGCTATATACATTATATATATTGACACTCTTAATAAGTTGAATATATTTATTAATTAGCACAGAACAAATTAAACAAAGATAGTCAAGTCTAGATAGAAATAAATGATAACAAACTGAACATACTGAACATTGCTACTAATATTTATTAATATAGTAAGTTACTGACATAGTAGAGTTAGTTTATCAATACTTCAAGTAACAATATAATATACAAGATCCTAGGTCAGATTGAATTGTTCCGCAAGAAGACTATTGCGTTCGATAGAAGTTATGTAATAAGCTTAACATTATCAACTGTTGTATAGGAATACCTTATTTTACCCTACAAATAGAAAGATGGTTTAAGCAATAATCAATCAGAAAATTGGTAGGTGTGTTAACGGATTTTGTAATACGGAGTATCACTTGTGGGTGTCCGTGTGGTGACGGATTAAGAATACAGAGTGTCAATACCCCTATTCATACCGCGGGTGTCGTAAAAGGCGACTAAAGGATAAACTAAAGAAGGAAAAGAAGGAAAACTTGAAACCAACCGTATACCAACCCGTCTGGCCAGCGTGGTATAGTAGGCCAAAACCTCCTTTCTAAGGAGAGGCCTATGTCCAGCAGTGGACTATTAAAGGCTGTTGATGATGATGATGATGATGATCACTCGTGGCTATCATAAGAACTAGGGATATCTAATTTGAGAAAAAATAAAAACTAATACGATTTTTTTCCGTAGAACGCATAAATCCTTAAGATTTAAGAAATAATGCATGATACACACCGGCGTTGACGAGACGCAACAGCAACGAGAGCGCGAGAGCGACGGCAACAGGTTGCGCGGGCGGCGCGCGCCGCATGTCGCGCCCACCCCACCGCTCATGCCATACCGTCTCTGAAACAATAATACACGCTGAAGTACTGTCTACTTAAACTGCAATGTCCTGTGGAACTGACCCAAAGAAAAACGTATCAAAGTAATCAGAAATATGCCTTTTTATTTAAAAAGTACATGTTGTTGTGTGTTTGTTCGTCAACTTTACACATTAATGATATTTTTGAATAACGATGAATACTCAAGGATAACAAACACATTTATAAAAAGTGGCGCTATTTCAACTTTTAACCAGAATAGAAGATTATTCTGAATATTCTTTTTATTCAAACCTTTATTTCTTTAATAAATTATAGTAAATTAAATTGACCTTTACGTCTTAATACATTAATCTTGATTTTTAATAAGTAAATTTTGAGTAGTTTGCATTGATTAACACTTGTAACATTGTGACGCATAAATATCTAAAACTTTCTTGGTTGTTATGAAGTTTTGAGTTCTTCATTAATTAAATAACTATGTTTGTATCAATACATTAGTAAATTCAATGAAACCTAACATTTACAAATAGTTCATTTGGTTCCAATTTGTTGCCGTACGACGGTGTGATAATACCTGGCTTAAAGAGACTCTCACTAATTAATTTGGTCGCGCTACCTATCCGATGTGTGAACCCAACTTTAATTTAACGTTACTACAACACTATTATTTATAATCTGTGTGCTCTCAGTCTCAGTTAATGTACAATTTAGCATAATTTAATTCATAAAGAAATAAATACCCTATAATAAATACCCTCATTTATATATTTTCTATATTAACGCTTTTTTCCGGTTCCGGTGCTCGGAGTGTAAACACGTACGTCAGAGAGCTCCTCAAGAAATAATTTAGAAACAGTACAAAATAGTGACATCTTCATACTGTTAGGTGCAATTTCAACAAAGCTAAGTGTATTAAAAACACAGAAATAGGGACCACAGTGCGGGTGAAGAATTTCACGAGAAAAACTAAAAATATTCGTCCTCATCATAACCTAAAAAAAAAGCTAGTGTCAAGCCGCCATTATATCATAGACAACACATAAGCCCGTCAGTTACGTAGTGCCAACATAACAACAACATCTGTCAGTGACACCAGCATTCCCGGTGATGCCAAGACCAGAAATTAAAGCTCCCACATAGTGAATCAGTGTTGCCATAACAAAATCCAAAATTACCTTAATATTTATTCAATATGGATAAAGTTAATATGGAATTACTCTTACGGAAGTTAGATGAGAAATTAGACAGACAAGCTGAACAGATAACGCAGTCGGTAACTAGAAACGCCATAGAAGCTATAGACGATAAATTAAAAACAATTACTGATGAAAACAAATACCTACCTCAAAAACAAAATATCAGAACTAGAAACGAAAATTAAATCGTTGGAAATAGAGAAACGTAAGAACAACCTGATTTTCTTTGGAGTAGAGGAAGAAGGAAAAACAGAGACAGAACTGGTGGATCATATTAAAGAAACCGTAGAGGGTACAGGATTACATATGAACAGTCAAGAGATTAGTAACCTTTATAGAATTGGAAGAAAGACGGAGAACAGAAACAGACCTGTTGTAGTTTCTTTGACAACAATCTTAAAAAAACATCTTATACTTATAAACAAATCAAAATTACCACCTAACATCTAGGTAAAAGAGGATTATTCTAAAGAAACTTTAGAAAAACGAAAACACTTTCAACCTCAAGTAGAGGAAGAAAAAAAAGAAGGGAAACTGCTTATTTAAAACAGGACAAACTTATAGTGATTAAATCGAAAGACAATAATAGAAAAACGTCAAGCTCCCCCAACCAGTCGACACTGAAGAAAGCCAGCATAAACAAGTTTCCGAAAAACACAACCCAACCTCTAACAAAAGCCCACCGGAACGAAATTATTAAACCAAACATACTAAATTATGTACAAAAAACAAGTTCTGATCCCCAGCTAAAATACCCAAAAAACTAGTCAAGGTCCCGGAAAACCGGAAACAAACGGAAACTACAGCAACAGTTATATACAAACAAAAAGAACAAACAAATCGTCTCCCAAAACGGGTGGTCCCCATGGGAGCACTAGACCAAAACCCTCCAGCAAAAAGAAGTGATACATTCAACATCTGACTGCCTTGTTGGTCTAGTGGTTAGTGTATGCGGCTGCTGATCAAGAGGTCTCGGGTTCGATTCCCGGGTCGGACCAAATATTTGTGTGATCTACACATATTTGTTTCGGAGTCTGGGTGTTTTTCTATGTATAATATGTATGTATTTACAAAAAGAAAAGTATGTTTATGTATTTATATCAGTTGTTTATTACCCATAATACAAGCTCTGCTTAGTTTGGGATTAGATAACGTTGTGTTTAAGATGTCCGAAATATTTATTAGTATAACATCGCAACACTCAATACGAGAACTCTTAGGAAACAAGAAAGCCTATTGGAACTGAACCAGGCGCTGCAACACATCAAATATGACATCTTAGGCATAAGTGAAATGAGAAGACCAGAAGAGAAAATAATGAAACACAACGACTACATTTTGGGTACCTAATACACCTTAATGGGTATCTAGCTCCGACTTAATAGGCTTATATGCTCGTATAATTACTGTCTCTCTAGATCTTAGTTTGTAACATTTTGACCATTTAGAAGCGAAAATAATGAATTAGTTTAAGTAAGGAAAAGTTTAAGTATTATAGTATATTGGAGAAAACACATTTTCAAAATAATTCAAGCTGGTTTAGAATTTTGAATATTATCACGTCACCAGTTATTAAGATATGTAAATGATCATATTTTAATGTTTTAATAATTATCTACACAAATTAAATTGACATAAAAATATTAAAATTCAAAAACGAACCCCGGGCTCCAAGCGTAAGATTTGGAATCCGATTTTAATAACATTATAAGTTCCATTTTGTTTTAACTTTTAAACCCCAAATATATCTCATAAAGTAGGTCTGCATATTTATTACAAAACAAGTACTATTCTTACGAAATTTTATACCTTTAAATAGATTAAATATTTGTTCCATTAATTTTTGGTGTTGACAGTTTGCTAGGTGTGGTTCCTACTAAAAACTTCGAGATTTTAGTCATTAATAAGCTAATGCTTTCTTTATTAACGAACTAATTAGGTTTCTTGAAATAAAAATATCTATCAACTTTGTATTTATTCTACTTTTGTTTATCTGTTTCCTTTTGTTCACATCACAAGAATGAAAACTTCTCTAAACTTTATTGTTGGATTAAATATACTTTAAATAAAAAAAAAACAGTTAACTTTTGGACAACTTCAGTCTTAGTTATTCTTATAACAGGAAATAGAGCATGTCACACTAAACTTGACGTCATGTAAATATATGCAGACTAAAAAAACTCTTCTCCATCAACCAACAACTCATGGCGTTTATTTTTTTAATTTTGTAGACCTTTTCGTAATTCTTTACATACAGAATTGATTGAGAACTGTTTATTCATTAAAGGCCACAGCACACTAGATACTTTTTGCATCGGAGATCGGCAATTTTGCGACTGCATCAAAATCGCGCGTCATATTACATCATTCGCGACATTCTTCGTTCAAACGCGGTACCGGAAACGAGCGTTTTAGCGACTGCTCAGATGCCTAGATCGCGTCGGCTGTCGACTGCATCGCCAAATCGATGCTCCCGGCATTCGAATGTGTGCGGGGACTAGCGTTCAGCTGCTGTGTCGCGCTTCTAAAAAGCGACTCATTCTCCGCGTTTGGCGTTTTTAAGTGTGCGGTGTGGAGCGTTCGGTCGCCGTATTTAGCGTCTAAAAAGTGACTATACTCTGTCCATTCCTTTATTATCTTTTTGACAGTTCAACAAATTTCGAAATTAGTGACGCACTCACACGTCACCGATTCGATTTGAAATTAAAAATCAAATGATACAATATTCTTTATGTCAGTATTGTAAATAAATAAAATGTGCACTATTATGATATGTAATTGGCCCAGAACAAAGAAAACTTCCTAACACAGTCACTTGAGTCACTTGAATGTCGGTTTAGTATGTGTGTGATATTTCTTCATAATTATTACTTATTTTTTCATAACTCTGGATTTAAACGTCATTAACCACGCGTTTCAAAATTAAATTTTACTAACACGTGCATAGTTACATTTTAAGTCAGTGGTCCAAAAATAAATTAATTAATGCACAGAGTTATTTTTCTTTATTCTAAGTTTGAACCTAAATTACAAAATTTCGGCTTAATTCCTTGCAAATAATCAATCTTGAAGTCATACTATTTTAATTTCCATTTTATTTTATTAAATTTACAGAAACAATACTTACATGAAGTCAAATTATTTTGATCATAATAATATGATAGATTATTTTAATCGTTTAATCGATTTATCGTATTTTAAAAACTGTTTTACAAGTTTTTTTTAGTTATGCACACTGTCCACTTCCCTAACCGTCTATAAAGTACGACATTACTGTAGTACATTATTACGAAAAAAAATACCGGTAATTTATAGGCGTGACCTGTCAAAAAGACAATAAACGAATGGACAAAGTATAGTTGCCGATCGCCGATGCTAAAAGTAGGTAGTGTGCTGTGGCCCTAAAGTTTACGTTCACATCTCTTTACTTATCCAATGAATATGGCCTCGAGCTATTAAATTATTAAAGTAAATTAGATAGAACTACCGTGATAAGTAGTAAGCTATAATATATTTAGTAAATATTTACTTTTATTGGATGTAATTAACAATATACCGTTTTATGTACTCAAGTATCTAAGCTTTGTTGTTAAGAAGATAAGTCAAGAGGCGTTTTAGAGCTTTTTTAATATCAGATGGATTTTTTGCAAGTAGTAATTATAGGTAAAGGCGTCAACAAATAGTTTTTGCAATGTTTAACATTTTATTCTAAATTTATGTGAGTTTCATACTTAAGAAACAGTGTAGTTAGATAGGTAGAATTATTTTTTATTATTTTTTAATAAGAAAAGTATTTTTTCAATTGATTGTAATTTTATTACTAGTGTACAAGTATACAAAAGAATATCAGTAGTTGTTAGCGACAGATTCAATGACGTCTCCATTTAAAGGTAAATGGAAGTGCGTGAATATACTCTATTTTTCGTTTGTATAGAAACTAATGTCAGTGAACTCACTTTGCAAATTAAATGGAACATTCCAGTTGACACGGTAATAATAACGTATTTGATCGGCCATCGCACGGCATATGAGCCGTCAATTGGAAAGGAGTATAATGTTTTAGCTCCACCTACGTGCGTACAGCCTTTATATTTAAGTTTAAGCAACGGTTTTATGTTATTTATAACTTCAGGATTGGAACAGACAGATTTTTGGTTAAAAGTTAATGAACGCTTGTATTCACAAAGCTAACATATGCTTTTTTCTTTAATTTATTTTATAACTGGTTAGTTTTCAATCGACATGACCACATACTATTTAATACAAAAAGATAATAACATGCATAGTAGGCTTCTGAAATCCACTAATACATTTTACTCAAAGACTAAATACCTAGTCAGAATATTCTGACACTGTACTTGATCACGTGACCAAACGTGATTAGCGTAGCTTGTTAGTATCATTGTAAGCGGGAAGCGTTAATTTGACAGTTCAATATGCAGTGTACTTGAAATTGAAAGGTAATGGAAAGGCTTATAATCAATTAATGCATTTATGTTACGGCAAAAACTGATGTGAATTATATCCATGAATGTTGTAATTGTGATTTTCTTTTCTAAGCCTTCCAAAGTGGTTTTTACCTCTGGAAAATAAGAGTAAAAGACAATGCATCATGGTGACAATAGTAGGTTAGTGAGATTTTTCTGCAATTGTATCTCCAGTTTCGATAATTATAAAAATAATTTTTAGTACTTCAGCTAACCTCTGGAACGGCTGAACATGTTTTCAAGAGACTTTCACTGGCAGATAGCGAATGATATATGAAGTACCTTAGGCTTTTTCTTTTCTAGTCTGCCTTTCACATTTCACAACATAAACAGAACAAAGTAAGAAAAAATAAATTAAAAAAAGGGAACATATTTATCTCGAGCTAACTTCCTTTGTCAGTGTAATTTTTGGATAAGCTAATTACAAAACGCCTTTTGTAAATTGTTTCCAGTTCATGGTCCAAGGATTCATATAATATTACTGAGATGATACATTTTTGAAATTAAATATTCTTTGTGTTCTGTTGTTAAAATAGTAAGAGCTCTGGGAATTAGGGTATTTCAGAAAACACAGGATAAAGCGATTAGTGCGATTACATAAAAAACTCTAGTCATCTAAGGGTTTTCGTATTTAGTACAGAATACGGTGGCTAAAAGGCGAACGATCACAGTAATAGAATGATTGTACAAAACCCTTTTCCGAACACATGGACGAGTTACAATATTCTTCATTATCAAATATTCAAATAATACTACGTTCTTAAAAAATTATAGAAGATGGACATATAGGTCTGACCGATGTTCCAAAATCAAACGAACAGACATTTAATAACAAAACGTGATAAACGTCTCCAGAAACCGGGTGTCCCAAATTATAAGACTGTTTCCCAATTAGTCATAAAGAAAATATCTATTTAACATAACTACTAAGAATTGGTATGGCTTATATACGAGTAAGACACGATGAAGCAATACTATTTAGTAAACACTTTAACCAACGATAATATTAAATAAAAGAAACATCGAAAGCAAGTAGACAGAGCACCCTTGATGATACAATAACCCAAAAGAATAATTGTGTAGCCAGGAGCCTGTTACTCCATAACTGAAAGTAGAATGCTGATAATAAAAAACGATTGATTAACTGATTATAACAGAAACAAAAAAATACATATTCCGCTTCGCTGATAATAGAACCACAACTTCGATTGCCAATAATAATGTAGTGACATTGTGTCACGCTAGCTTGAAAACAACTAATGACTGAACTTTGATTAGTAAAGTTGTTGATGAAGACTGTCGGGTTTGAGGTGATTAATAATGGGAGCCTGTTGGTGAAACTTACATAATATATTAGGCGTCGAAAGTGAATACTTATAGCCAAAATTGATCGATTCCATTTAACATACATCAGGAAGTATTTCAATTTATCATCACTGCTTACAAGTGTTCTTGTGTCGCGGTCTAAACATAGTTGGTTGAACAATATATATAATGTCATAACATAGACAATATAGGGAAATCTAAATCCACTATAGATGCAAAGTAAGGGTTCATCCACTTTCAAACATATTCTTTTATAGCGACAAGCTGTTCATGTTGCATAATGTTTTTCAGTTCGAAATTATATCTTATTTCTGTTATATTACACTCCAAATCCCTTCAAACATTAGAATTTACTATTCGTCGCATCTTCTACGCATTCATCCATCCCGGTTTCTTCTGACCTAATTTTACCAGAAAAGCTGCGTCTTTTAAGTGACTAAGAACGTTCACCAAACATTGAACCGTTGATTAAAATGACACGCCATTCAGAAAAACAGTCGCAAAATTATAAAGAATGTATTAAACTTCACCGATACGGCGTGGTGTTTTAAAACACACAGGGGAAATTAGTTTGACGGCATTTTTCCGTCGGTATCATTTGTGGCTTTGCTAACACTAGTGAAAATACAGGGTTGATGGATGACCTCGATTACTGACCAGTATTCGACCGGCTAAAACATTATCTATGACGTCACGTCACACAAGTATAGCTTTTAGGCTTTTACTCGACTTTACGGTCCGATGCCTTATCATTCTAATAAACAAATAAAAGAGGAATTTGATATTGGTGTCAGAAATACGATGTCACATGATATTGTTGTCATAAATACTATGTTTTAGTACGAGGCGAAACTTTATGAAACAAATAGTCACTAATAAGCAACACATGCCTACAGTTATTAAAGTACTAACTTCTGCCGCGGTTAATGTGCAATAAAAATTAGTCTATGTCCTTTCTTAAGAATCAAAGTTTCCTTTGCCTTTCATCAAAATCTGTAAGTCAGTGTAATCTGTAATCCTTTCACCAAAAACAGCTGTATTTCTGTCTGTTTCGTAACAGACAGAAATACAGCTGTTTTTGAATTTATAAAAGTCTTATTTACATATTGTCATTGCTTAGTACCTGTTACTCTTGAGTTTCAAGTACGTAAGCGCAGTCGGCATCAAGAAATCTGTCTGCTCCTTCTTCTCATCTGGTATGCCATAAAAACTTCAAGCATTTAATACATTACATATAATGCAGGCACCACACTTCATTATGCACTATTCGTTAAGCGGGTTATTCGCGCGCATACGGCGAAGTGTGGAGAGTATATTCGTTTCGTTCACCATAAAAATGACAATGACACATCTCTACAACACACATATTTGCCTTATTTGATGCTTATTTGGCATACCAGTTCGAAGTGTGGATGGCATGTTTGTTGTTTGCGCGCATAACTAATATTTGGGCGAATACTGCGTAGACGCATAACAAATAGCGCATAACGAAGTGTGGTGCCTGCTTTAGGTAAGGATATATTTTACTATTTACACTACAACCGTTTGAAAGAAACGCTACTAACTAACTGATCTCATCTTTGTCATTCCCCTACCATACCATACATAAACAACAAGTGATTACAAATTATACGAAACTGAAACAGACACTAATTCAAATTGTATTTTTGTGTATTCAATTGGTATATTATGAATATATATATGCCATTTAGGTATATCTATATACTGTTTATTTTATATCTAATTAATTTGAATTAGAAGTGACAACATTACTTAGGTTCTATTGTCAAAGACTATAACTTCTTTAATCACCGATTTCGTCAAGGCTACTTTACAATTTGTAGTGTATGTGTCACTCAGTTATTCGCATACACAATGTTAATTTCACAAGAAAGTATCTGTGCCTGTGTGTGACAAAATAAATAACTACTACATATAAACTATAAGTCTGCGAAATTTCATACTAATCCGTTTACGTAATTTTCTTAAAAAGGCGTAGAAAGCTTTAGCTTCACTTATTAAATAGGTATGTTTTAAGGCTGTTGATAATGAATATAATTTAAAGTCAAGAAAGTTATTTATCGAGCACATAATAACAATACGAACTCACCTATGTAATCCAAATTATGTTTAGTTGTGGATGTAAATTCACACATTAATTAAAATCAAAACGAGTAAATTCATGGGAATTGGGGTAGCTTAGTACATCTGTCACCGATGACAATTAACAAACTACAATCATTTTACCTATAACTTACCTTTTTATAACATTGTGAAATACTGCCTACGAAAATGTTGTGTTAATCGATATATAAGCACAGATTACTGAATAGTTACTACGTAACAGATACTTCACTCAGTAGAAAATTTCCAATACCTATTACGATAATTGCCTACTCCCTCGCGTCAACAACCACTGTACGCTAAAATGCGCCTAAATGCTCAAGCGTACAGCAGTGATTGCTTCGCACCGCGCTATTCCACAGTAATCGCAGGGCTGCCTCTTCGATAAAATTAAATTAACATAACTTTTTATCTATGTTGTTGAGAACTGTGAATATGTTCTGACTTTTATGTGGCAGTTAAAAATTTTATCATTTATAAAATATTTAACCCCATCTACAGCACATAAGGTACCACTCGGCATCGTAATACGCGTACGAACGAACAGCACTATTAAAATTGAACGGCGTGCGCGCGCTTCGCTTGTGAAAACCGCACTGAATTTGAGCCGTCGGCGGCCCGAGACCGCTCGGCTGGGCGGTAGGCACTTATAGCGCGCAAGTACATGGAGTGACGGAGGCCTGATATAAGTAAGTAGTGTTGGCACACCGCTTTTTACGGTTCTGAAGTTTATGACTCGGAACCCTAATAGATTCGTCATGTCCGTCTGTCCGTCCGTCCATCCGTCCATCTCTTGGTCAGCCGCGAGGAGGCGACGTTCGCGTGTGCCGTACGTCCCGCCGAAATCCCCGGTGGGGATTTGTTCCCTACTTTAACTTGTCCCTTTGAAACACTCATTCATGGAATGAATTGGACGATGACTCTGCATTCTGAAACTATCACCATTTTGACAGAATATAATATAGATAATGAAATAAAGAAAGTACCAAATGCATTCTGGAAATTTATATTTAAAGGTATTTAAGATGAGAATAATTGAGCAGTAGCTTATAGACTTTCGTATGAAAAATTACAAAGCTATGAAATTAAGAATGTGGGTTACCATAATTTATTATAACTTGCGTACCTAGATTAATAACCTTTTTCATTAAAAGGTCACTTAAAATATATTCAATGAAATCTAATTTAGTTTTAGTACTGGACTTTAGTGTTATTACGACAGAAATTATATACCCTTAAATATTCATTTTATTAATGTTACTTTCAGTAAAATAGTAACTAGTGTATTCAAGGTAACGTTTTATCGATCGGGAGGATAATGTTTTATAGTATGATAACTTGTTTACGAATCGAAAACTTTAAAAATGTTAAATTAGCTTTAGTTAACTAATTATCCTTACTAATATTATTAAATGCGAAAGTAACTGTCTGTTTGCCTTTCTGTCGCGCTCTCACACCAAAGCTACGGAGCCGCGGGCGAAAACTAGTATTCTATACAACATTGTTACTCTTCTACGGGCAAATAAATAATTTTATTTTGATTCTATACCTACCTAGTCTACCTATAAAAGATTATATAACACTGTCTTCCCAAGGGTTAAAAGGCAAAAATCTACAATCAACATTGATAAAATCGTTTCGACGAGCTCAAAAACTCCAAAAGTTTATTTCAAGTGCCTATAAAAAGTTTGGAAGTTGTTAGAAACGAAGTCATATACAATCAAGAAATACAATATTAGATTTTGCCCGTGGCTTCACCGGTGTGTATGTTAATGTTTTGTCTTCAAAAATCACATCACTTATGTAATAGAGCCAAGCTGATTTCCATACGATTGGGCTGGCTCGACTGGGGCAGTGCTACTCTCATACAGAAGACCAACCTAATTTACAGCATTCATTGGTGAGTGTTAGACCGGAGGCCCAACCATTCTGCATTATTCTCCTCCTAAAAATCTCACTAAGCAGCCATGGTGTGGGTCACCAAGGCGGCTTTGTATGCAGTCACAATGAAGATGGCCCCTACTCCTGGATTCTACTCACGCTTTCCATCAGGCAGAGTAGTCACTTTGTTAGGCTTAAATAAATTCCATGTAATAGACACACAGACAAAGTTACTTTCGAAATATGGAATATGGATTTTAGCGTTAGCGCGTTTTGCACGTAATTTAATAATCATCTTCAATCACTTTGATTAAAATATAAAGTAGCGTACACAATTTTACGAAGATAGCTACACATCAAATATCTTTCAAAATAATTAAAATTGGAGTGTCTTCATGTAATATCATATGCATAGTTTTTTTTTAAATGCATATCAAAGTATATACGGTACTTACATCTAAACGAATTTTTTTTTACATTTTGTCTGTCCTTCTGTCTGTCTGTTTGTTCCAACTTATCTCTCGTAGGGTTGGTTTGATTTTAATGGGACTTTACTCGTGATTTACAACAAGAACCGCGAATAACACTGCGGGATTCACCTAGTAGATAAATTTTATATAGAATTCGCCTGTTTTTTGTTTATTTATACTAAGTCAGAGGTCACTGTTTTAATTATCACCTATGACAAATAGTTGTGTGATGAGGAAGACTATTTGTTCCATATCAGTAACATGCATTGACAGCACAAGGTGACCAGATTGCTCATATAAGCTAATATAAGCAATTTAGTTACCAGATTTGGATGAGCCCATGTCAACTCAGTTTTATTAAATAAGGTACGTTTTCTTGAGTCATAAACTGGGCCATCAGTAAAGTGAGTGGGTTGTCGTAGACGAAATCATTATAGACTTTAATGTTGTGTCAATCAGCCGGACAATTTGAACCTTTAACCATCACTCAATGCTGTTTATTTAACCTACCTATGGATACTTAATGCCTTCTGTGTAACCTATTTAGATCTACATATAGTTACTTGGAACTTAAAAGTTATATTTTAGATTTAAAATTATTTTAACCTAGAGTGATTTGAAACTTTAAATACTTAGACATAATAATGTATTACCTTGGTCCGGTGGCAACTGCATACAAAAAACTGCAGACTATAAGTGACATGAATGGGAAGAGGTATTTAACAACGGGCAGCTGATGATGATTGGATCATGATAGCGATGATGATATTCTGATTGATATAATTTCAAAATTGATTGCTGCATGAATTTGCCTAATGACCCGGGGTACTACCTTCACACAAAAAACCGAAGCCAAATTGCCGGTATTCATGCTGTCGTGTTTAAATGATTTAAATGATAACTTAGTCCGGATGCAAATACATCTCACTAAAGGTACACGTCCATTGGCCCGTGCCGGACGCACCGCACGCAACGGATTTTATTTTGCTTTGTATGATTTCACATAGTGCTGCGTCCACTATCCGCGCCGACCGCACCGAACGCCGGCATTTATGAGCAAGACAAATCCGTTCAATCCGTTGCGTGCCGTGCGTCCTACGCGGGCCAATGGACGCGCACCTTAAGCCGCCATAGTGTGATTCATCGTGACGCTTTGTTTGCATTCCCAACGAGAATGATGACAACTACTCTTGGATTCTACTCATTTTTTCCATCAGGCAAAGTAAACACTTTTGTAGGATTACATTTTAACAAAATATAAATTTTCATAAAAATATTTAAAAGGCTCTTGCAATTTTGACCATATATTGGAAACCTGTATTTTACAGATTTAGTTGTGTGAAATACGTTGTCTGTTGTACATCATGTATTATGATAACGCCTTTAATTCTGGTGATTCTACTGAAATGAATAAACAAATTGATCTCACTGATGGAACAGTTTAAACGATTTTTGTTTAGTTTTTATTTCCAACCTTTAGTGACTTGTAACATTTTAACCGAATTTTATAAAAGATCTAGGTCACAACCACCACGCCTAGTATGGCGTGTCTGTTATGCTGTAAAATATATTTTTACTGTGTAAAACTACCATTCTCGATACATCCAAATTATGACTATGAAAAATTTGTTAATTCATTAACTGTCATGTTGGTTTGAATACGCCGAAATGGCAATGATCAAAAATCCAACAATTTAGTTGCAATTGCTACCTAAAGACTAAAACTAACATACTTACGACACAAGCAACGTGTTATAACTATGGTCATATTTTAGAATCGTTATCCATTATCCATACTTAATTTTTTGCTTTACTACGCAAGACAACATCAATGCAAAGAGAAGGAAAACTTGAAACCAACCCTATGCCAACCCGTCTAGCCAGCGTGGTATAATAGGCCAAAATCTCCTTCTAAGGAGAGGCCTATGTCCAACAGTCGACTGTTAAAGGCTGTTGATGATGATGATGATGATGATTTTTTTCTTTCATTGCTAAACCGCTGAACTAATTACTACGTAATTTTGTATTAAGACACTTTGATTCTTGAGTAAGGACATAGGCTACTTCTTATCACGATAACCGACATACACGCTGATGGAACAGCGAGTCAAAGCTGGTATGCCATAAGATAAAAATAATATTAAACCAAACAAATATTGTTGCCAAATACAATTGGATATATTTTTTTATTGTCTGGAAGTGTATCTGTCACGTGGACGCAAATCACAAAACATTTTTTAAGGTTTTGCAATCTTCTTATTATTATATATAAAGCTTCAATTATTATTCCTGTTATTGTTTGTTCGGAATTGAATTAAACCAATTAATTCACGTTACCCCACTTGCTTACTAAACAGTAGTAATTTTATCAACATTTAAACTTTGAATTATAAGTTAATTAACTCACTAAAACATCTTAAAAAATATGATTGACCTATTCATATAACAGTGTGGCATTGAAAGAAATATCACTTCCTAAGTTTACGCAACAAACTCTGAGCCGGTTTCAGAAGCAAATTTAAGAAATGCTACACCTTAGGAAACACTAAAAAAAATTATTAACCAACCCTAATATCTGTCTTATCTATACATCTTTACAAATGAAATGGATGTGCCTGTTTGTAATATCGAATTAACAGTTTTTTACTAAATACATATGAAAGCATACATTATACTGTACTTATAAAAGCAATTTTTAAAATGCCTTTTTTTCTCTCTGTCTGTTTGTACCGGATAATCTCTAAAACCACTGGATCGATTTAATAGGATTTTCGCTGGGAAATAACTATTGACGTAATTATTAACTCAGGCTAATGTTTTTTGACTAGCTTCGCTAAGCAGCGTTGCTCGCAATTCTTAAAAATAACCGCTTGTAACATCGAGGGACGCAGTTAGTCAATAATATAATGAAATGTACTTTATTTACGCGTTCAGAATCCATTTTTCCAACACGTAACTAATTAAAGCACTATAACATAATTAATACAGCATGACCATCAAAATCTAGCGGCGCATGTTATCATAAAACCCCTAACCACCTCAAGCCCAAACGAAAACGTCTACGTATACGTTACGACCCCATTACAATAACAAACCTATTTGAAACAACACTTAATATCAAGCCAAGCCTTCTAATTTATTAAAAAGTGAAGCATGTGTTATCACCTGAACGCAAGTTATATTCTATTGTGACCTACTAATCGAGTTGGTGACCTACTGTGTTCCCATTGAGGTGAAGGCAAACTGATAGTACACTGTGACGTCACTCGATAAGTTAGACAACCGCGATGATATGTAAATACGAAGTGTGTGGTACTGTATATGCAGTCGTAACAATAATAGACGTTTATAAATGGTTTCTTCTCCCCTGGAGAGTGTTGCGTCATACTGTTTGCGTTGTTCAAAGTAATTTATTTATAATTTTATTATTGCTTCAAGTGCAGGGTTGAAGTTGTTATACGATTGATTTGTGGCAATTCAATAAAGTCGTTGATATTATCGGTGGTCTATTTGCTTAATCATAGTAAACCAATATACGGGAAATAAATGTTTTATAAATAAAATTCCAATAGAGTAAAAGGTCAAGCTTTTTCAGTGTTCATGAAATGAATCGATAAAAAAACTTAGATTTTTTTTATTGGATTACTAAGCACTTAAACTTTTCATATCGCAGTACTGGGATTGTAGAATTCCGAATAGGTTTGTGAGTGTGTGTAGTACACATTTAAGACTAGTTTATATCCGCGGCTCCGCCTTTATATATGATGGTTATCGCTGTAAAAATGACCCTTTGTCCTTTCTCAGGCTCTAGACTGTAGGTGTACTAAATTTCATTTAAAGCGGTTTAGTAATTTTGCCGTGAAAGCTTGACAGACAGACCGAGTTAATTTCGCATTTTTAATATGAGTAAGGATTATAATATGGATTGGCGTAAATATGTATAAATAGAACTTGGAATTTAATCATTCTTTAAATATATTTTTTAAATGTATAATAATTATAAATATCGTATGCTAGTAATAATAATCTAAATAGTTTTTATGTAAGTCGGAATATTTTCTTCCCAATCCCACTTCGTAAAATTGTCCCTTTCTGTAGTTAGGTATTATTAGAACGAAGTGGATGAAGGATTGTGTTATTTTGCTGGAAATCACATGGACCAGGTTCTCAATAGAGTTGGGCATGAGTTCGAGTTATTTCATTAGGAGTATCACACACTATTGTCCGTTATGGGATCCAGAGACCCTACTTCTTTACATTCAAATGAAAAAATGGAATTAGACTATGACTAGTTAGTGCTGTACAACTTGAATATGACTTTATTGCATCCGACCTGACTCTAGCATGGATTTGTTAAAGTTATTAAAGATACAAAAATGATTTTACGAATGGAATCTGGAATTTATTATGATGCAATGTTATTTGATAAAATTTGTTGACTATAAATTCAATCCCTACGCAAGAACGTAAAGATATTCAGGTACGCTACTTACACAAAAATTCTGTGTATATCTTAAATATATTCTATCTTATTAGCAAGCGAACTTTCCCTACATAAGAAGTACTTATGTGTTCCCGGCAGAAAGCGACTGACTTTCAGAAATTAGGAAAGGTGAACGAATTAATCCGAAGTTTTGTTCGCTAACTTTTCCATTACTGATGAGGTGAATTTCTCGTGGCAACATTATGGAGATCGTTAGTCTAGTTTTAATCGCTTTAGTACTGCAATAATGTGAGCAGATATAAAGTTAGGCCATTCTTTTATATTTAAGCCTACAAAAGTGAATTTACCTGGCTGATGGAAAGCGTGAGTAGAAAACTGGAGTAGGGTCACCATCCTCATCGTAAGTGCAGATAATGAATACAACTTAGTATTAAGATTGTCCGAAAGTCAAAAAGAGCTTTAAACATTAAGTTCACAATAATTCGACACTACATATGTACGTAATAAAATAAATGTAACACATAAATTAAATAAATTCACATTTTAAGTTATAACATTATATGAATTAACATAAAAGAATAACTCACTGTTTCGCTTTGTTGCTTAAGTCAGTAAAAAGGTAGATATGCCCATATATATTTCTCCAAGGTATTCCTCAGTATCTAGACTATCCGTCGAATTAAAAATACAAGTGTCACCACCCCTATTCATTCCATGGGTGTCGTAAGAGACGAGTAAAGGAACAAAATAAGCGGCTTACGTCACTGCCAAAAGAAGGAAAACTTGAAACAAACCCTTTACCAACCCGTCTGGCCAGCGTGGTATAGTACGCCAAAATCTCCTTTCAAAGAAGAGGCCTATGTCCAGCAGTGGACTGTTATAGGCTGTTGATGATGATGATGATCTAGACTGTCTATGTACCAAATGTCATATAAGTCCATTGAGTAGTTTCGCACGATAGACAGACAGTTACTTTCTCATTTATAATATTAGTAAAGATTCCAAATTAGAACAAAAATAAGATTCGTAAAACCAGAAAAGCAAAGAAATAATCGTCATTTTTATAAATATCTTCTTCTATCTAGTAACTGCTATAAAGATTCTATGTGGCTTGGCGAATTACGAAGTTCTAAAGAAGCTATAAGTAGTTTAAATTCTGTTGTAATACTCCATCAAGTATAAAATAATGTAAGCTTCGTAATGTAAAGCAGTAAATATTAAATAATATAAACTTCGTTATGTAAAGCAGTAAATCAGTTGCCTAATTGGACGTTGATCTTCGAAGCTTTCCAAATTATACTGAACGTGGAGACGCTAAATCAATTAGCGTAAGCAATTAGCATAATATCGTTTGTAATTAAGTGAATACGATAACGTGAACACCTTGGGCATATTTCTATAATCTTTCACAAGATTCCTTATATGAAGGAAATCATTTTAAGATTTTGATTCAAGGTAACTTTTGTATGAATTCTGATGATTTAATATTATTAGGGCGACCGATGAACATCGCCTTTAATACTTCTTACACGCTCTAAACTTTGGGTCGATTCCAATTTATTTTTTTAATATGTTTTTAGATCAGTGTTTAATATGAATTCTTTATATCATATTTACTAATAAGTATAATGCAAAAAAATTGTTGTGTCGGTAAATTATCTATGTATAAGACAGTGAAGCAATAACTTTCTACTCGTTCTTACGAAAATTGCGTGGACGTAGTAGTATAAAATTTCGCATTAGTATATTTGGTCCAATTCACATTTTAGTGTAGCCTTAGCGAAATGCCTTAATAATGTTGCCACTTATAATTTAAATTAATTGTTGTTAAATTTCAAGCACTTGATGGCCACAGTAATTATATAAATAAATGATATTTAATATAAATATATATTAAATATCATTTATTTGTGCATAAATCCGACTACCGACATTTTTTGGCAATGTTTTAAGGTCGCTGTAACATGTCACATTTAATGTTTAAATGTTGGTTGATTCATCACCATCATCATCAGCTACACAGTCCAGTACTGTTTCGATTCTTGGCTTCTCACATCCAGCTCCTGTCAGCTCGCGCTAAACGCGGTCTCCACTTAAGAACCTAACATGAGAAGTGGATCGTTTAAAAATAGATTAGCAGCAGGAAATTATTTAGTAAGCTTAAAATTCTTTCTCTAACTTGTTTTGAAGTTGCAAGAGCACGCTTAAGGCGAACAGTTCTTTACAAATAGTAATACTTTCAAGAACATTCTGAACATAGCAGAATTGTGTAATTACCCAATGAAATATTTGGGTTCTATGAACAAGATTGTAGAACAAATAAACTTTCTGCAAAATTGAAACTTATATTTGTAAATTATTTGTTTAAAAGTAAATCAGTTAATTAGTTTGCATAGAATATTGTTTCAATTTTAAACTCTTTATTAATTTCCAAACTTTTTAAACAAGGTTTATAAATTGCTATGTACATATTTAATTTGTTTTTTATATAATATAATTATTATTTTTATTTTTATATTAAACTACTAGCAAAAAAATCGACTTTGGTTTTCTTAATATAATCACTACATCATTTCAGAAACTACCAGATATTATGAGTTTAACACAGTAGAAGCACTCCCTATATAAATTATAACGTCTTGTTACTATGAACTTTGTCTTTATGGGTGAAAAGGGATTAACAGAATATCGACAAAGCAAAAAGGCTTGTCACACCTACCCCTCTGTTAACAAGATCCCTGCCGCAATTTGGAATAATAAAGTCACCGAAAACTGATAGTATGGGGACAGGGCCGTTTGATTTATTTGCGAGTCATTGAAGTAACACTATTAACCATGATTGGGAAATAGATTTAAAGGCGAAATATCTTCATTCTTGTATCTAATTGTTTTTTGTGTAAGTACCCTATGGTACTTACACAAAAAATATGTATTATTGATAACATTCATTGTTAAAAAAAAGGATCCTCTTAAGGAGTTATTAAATAAAATATATATTGCAGTACATTTATACTATACTAGCTTACTACTAGAGAAAATGCTAGTTGTTTCATTTCACCAAAGAAGTAATATTAGCACGGAGGGTTGACGTCAGACAGACAGCTTTGGATATTAAGGCCAGAAACATTTCGCCCTTAAATAAAGAAGATGGCAAGTGACTGTGACCGAACTCATTGCACCGACTTTAAATAAATTTAGAAAAGGATAAAAAAATATTGATGACGATGATGAAAGAAATAATGCATATATCAAATATAATACTCGTATTACAATTGATAAGATTTATTTAGGACTATTTTTCGGCCGTTAATTCTTCCGCGTGTATGTCGGTTATTGCAGTAAGAAGTACGTTATATCCTGTCTAAAATTCTAAGTACAAGTCCTGCGGTTATTGTTCTAAATCGTGAGTAAACTTCGCAGAAATATCAACGGAAAATATCAAAAGTTTCTAATATTTTCCTCATTCTTTACTTGATTAAGTAACATTCGTATATATATCGAGTATTTCCGATAAACTGATAATTTTCTCGAATTATAATATTCTTCAATTATAATATTCTCAAATTATAATATTCTCGAATTATAATATTCTCGAATTATATTATTCGTGAATATTAACAATGAAAAACTCGAGATAATTATGTATTCGTATTCGCGACTATGAAGTGCTGCCCCGTATATTGAACAACATACCTATCGAAACCCGTAGCAAGATGAATAAAAAAACTGTAAAACTGTTTTGATAAAGCATTTGCTGTCTTGCTGATACTCAACTATATATATATAATAATAATTATATATAATAATATTTATGTTTTACAGATATGTAATTTATTTGTATCCGAGATGTGTCTGGTATACCACGGATAAACTCTTGATGGTTTGTGTGGTATATAATGGATAACTGTATGCATGTATGAATTTTGTATTAGACAATAAATAAATAAAATAAAAAAGTATGCTACTCGTACACTCTGGAAATCACTAAACCATACTTGCAGCACTAATAAGTAAAATCGTTTGTGTATAAGGCTTCCTAATATCAACGAAGCTCACTTACATCATAATCCACGGTTAAAAACTTGTTTAAATATGTTTAACGTAAGTATACTGTCGCCTAAGACTCATTTTTGTACTTTACTACATTCTAAAGGAAATTGAATAATATTGTAATGGATAGTAAAAATGGAGTTTGAATTATTTTGTAGTTTTCGTTTTGTTTTATTCAAGTGAATCTGATTTTTATTTATAACCATATTAAAATTAATAGCTTTTCACTGAATGCATCTTTTTCATGCAAAGGGATTTTCCTGGCAGATAGCTGATGATATAATAAAAGCAGCCAAGTGCGAGTCGGACTCGCCCATGAAGGGTTCCGTATCAGCAAGTAACATGATATAAAAGTTCTTGTAGTTGAAGACAGACAGACAGACTTGACGAATCTATAAGGGTTCCGTTTTTTGCCATTTGGCTACAGAACCCTAAAAAGTAACTTAGACTTCACTTTCAGTCAAACTTTTCCCCTCAGCATTACTTTCAGTTGCTATCATGAGGGTCCATCAAAAACTGCAGGTTACATCGCTTGTCACAGCTGGTAATTTACTAAAATCCGGATGGTGTATTTAATTTTTTTTAACAATAATGAATATTATTTCTTGTGAGTAGGTAGCTGATAAATCAAGTTAAACTGATACTCAAGGAGCTTTTTTATTGTATAATTATTTATATATTTACAAAAACCGAATTACTAAAACTTTAACATATACAAAGAGAAAAAAATTAGGTCACAAGTAGTAGTTGAACTCTGGTGTCCATAATAGGATTTAACTTGTGTTATGAATACTAGGGTTCTCACACAAGATTACGAATTGTTGTAACCTTGTGTGAGAACCGTAGTATTAGAACAGACATTGCTCTTTGTCAGTGAATATAATAAAAAAAAATTAAGCGATAGAGGACTGCCATGGAGGCGACATTTTTTTTTTTATTTTTTTTTATTTTGGACATTTTACACACAACGCCATCTAGTCCCCAAACTAAGCAGAGCTTGTATTATAGGTAACTAGACAACTGATATAAATACATAAACATACTTTTTTTTTGTAAATACATACATATTATACATAGAAAACACCCAAACTCCGAAAAAAATATTTGCGGATCACACAAACATTTGGTCCGACCCGGGAATCGAACCCGAGACCTCTTGATCAGCAGTCGCATACGCTAACCACTAGACCAACGAGGCAGTCTAGGGGTTCAAGCTGCAGGGGTTCAAGGGACTCGGTGACTTCGTTACTATCGATAATGCGGACTGCTCGCCGCTGTAACCGATCGAGAGCGTCAAACAAATACTGGGTGGATCCATCGCAAAGATGAGAGCAGTACTCCACGCACGAGCAAACCTGGGTCTTGTAAAGAAGACACAGATGCCCGGGCGCGATATCAATATCAATCAATACCAATATCCAATATCATGTATATGTATATTTTTTTAATTCAAACTAAAACCAATAATCAAATATTTTGCCCATGCGTACGTGAGTGCGTGTGCGTGTTTGTGAGCGTGTGCGGTTGTGTGATGGTATAGAGTTCTTGGTATCATATGAATATGGCACACGAACGATTATAAAACTGACATACATACATAGTAGTAGTTCCGTCTATGTGTAACTCATGTTTACGAGCCATGTATTCACATAAACTAAGCAAGAATAGAAGTAAATACCAGCTCGCACTCGTTTGGTAAAAGCATACTGAAATAAAAACGGCGTAATTTATTAATCCTAACGTACCCATTTATACACATACGGTCGTCGTGACTTATGTACATGATGGATTGTATTTATACTATACTCTGACCAACCTTTCCTATTTGATGCTTATTGAGAACAATGAAGCCAAAACAAAGTAGTGTTCATAGGCAAGTGGCTTTAGGTGATTGAATACAACCACCGAGAGAAAGCGACGCGGCGCGCTCAGTGCCTAGATGGGTGACCGACCGAGCATTTCAGTGGTTCGGGGGCCACGTTAAGGTCCTTACTCGTGGTTGTTATCATAAGATAACAGTGTCGTGAAGCTTTTTTTTTTATTAGTTGGAGACATACGGGCGGTTTAAAAACATCCAATGGAAAGATTACGTAGCCACAACGTGTCTTGCCCCAACCCGCATTCGGCCAGCGTGGGGACGTATGGCCTTAACCCTCTCTTGTGAGGAGACCCGAGCGCTGTAGTGGGACGTCATGGATTTTTGATTAGAACAATTCTTGACGACTTTCAATAGGACTTACAAGATTTTAGTGAATAATAGCTTATGCCTAAAATAATTATGAAATAAATAATATTATTATAACCATCATCATTCTCTCTGCTAAAAGATGTCTTTGGATATGGTCCTTTTTCTAGGATCTCCTACAATGCTGAACAACTGCCAGTCCTGTACTAACCTTATCCAATGTATTCCCACGACCTTCATCAGGTCGTCGGAACCTTGTAGGGGACATGCCCACTGATGCTTTTTATTAGGCACATTCTGAGCGACTACGTCTCTGTACTATTAAAAGCACTACTGGCAACACTTATTGTCCAAGAAATTTACGTCTTCAGTTATTGCGGTATTTGGAACGACAAAATGTCACGAACCTTTTCGAACGCCGCCCAACCGTGTTGGATTCGACCATTGACCTCTTTCTTAAAGTTGGACCTACCTATATAAACATGGCAATAGCGTTTACATTAACTTTTTGTAAAAGTAAAAATATTTTTAATACACATGCAATTTCAACCATTGCAGTTTTATGAGTAATTAATATTATCTTATAAAGTGCAGCAATATTCCGTAAAGTAGCAATAGAGTATTAGACGTTTATGGCACTTCAAACTAAGGCTACCCATTGACAAGTCTATCCGTATTTTATTATTTTATTTTATTTTTTCTGTTGGTATCGGGAGATTAGTATCAGTCGGAGATTTTTATGAGTTCATATTGCTTTTTATTACGATAATCGATATCAGCAATAAAATTACCCAAATATTTTTCTAATACAAAACGTTTCAAATCGAAAATGCAACAGTTTTTTTTGACTATGGTTAGTAGTAGACAGTTAAAATACTATGTTGATGATGATTATGACTGACATTTTAACCTCATTTAGCTTACAATAAAGTTCACCTACAAACCTATGAGCCAAACTCATCTGTACTACAAATTTAGCAACGCCACGTAGTCCCAAATCTACCGACTAATTACATGTCTTCCGGTACTTTATTATTTAACTAGCATTCATTTTGAGAGAAAAGATAAATCTTAATTTCGGAGATTACTTCTTCTTTGTTAAATTGAACGTAGGTTGGGATGTAAGGCACTTGACAACAAGATCACTGCCCTTGTTCAAGCAAAATTATCTACTAACTGAAATATTCAAACGAAATCAAATTTAAAACTAAATTAGTGCGTATAGATGTCTCCACCATCATTATAATAGCCAAGATTACTCAGATAAGACAAGCCACGATTTTTTTGTCACAACTAAGAAAAATTATTCAAATTGCCTAATGATTAAAAATGTTATGAATGAAGTTTTATGAGACGTCTAACTACTAGAAGTGTATTCTGACGGTTGAGCTGATAAATATGAAAAGTTTTTTTTTTCTTTTCAGTAAATTTTAGATGTTCTGAGAAAAGGATAAATTGTTTGCAAACCAAATCTGTAGACTATATAGTCTACAATATACATTATACATTATTCTACATTATATATATCTACTATCATTATATATCTACATTATATAAACATGGTAGAAATATATTCCAGGAAAAAACCTAGCTTATTGTATTTTATCTTTAGAACTTGAATGTAAACCTAAGTTTACTACTGTGTACATAAGAAGTGCATAAATAAAGTTATGATATTACATGTCGGACATGTCACATTTCCTAAGACTCAGTCTGGGAAGAAATGCCGAAACTAACCACATAGGTGTCTCTTTTGAAGTGCGTGACTAAGCAAAAAACTGCAAATTAGTAAATCTACGTAAAATTTGAATATAACTAATGAAAGAATGATCAAGTCGTGAATGAAAGGTAATGTATATGACTTATAAATAACGATCTGAAACTTCTAGAACATCGTATACAAAAGAGTTTTTTATTCTCAAACTCGATCTAAAGTGAAATGTTTTTATTATTAAATTTGTGCCGAAGAATAACTATTTTTTAAGTTGACTAAATACATTTCAATTCAAGGCTTGTGTCAGAATTATAGATAAACAATGGAACGCCTTATCGCCTGGTAGTAAACAAACTGTGATTTATGATATTTGCTACCCGTAGAACCTATTTTGATAGCTTTCTTCAACCACACGGCATAATGACAAGTTAATTATCTTTCTCTTTAATGTATATGGATTAGGAAATTACTGACTTCAAATTAATATCACGTTTATATTCGAAAGTATGTAACTCTGTTTGTCTATTACGTTTTCACGGCTAAACCGCTGACCGATTTCAATATACTTTGGCATATAGTACTTTTATTATTGAGAAAGGACATAATATGATGAAAGAGTACTATCGTGATGACATATAACACATATGTAATACACGCGGGCGAAGTAGCAAGTAGTAATATGATAAAAGTGAGGTGTTTGGAAATTAATATATAAATCACGGCTAGATGTTACAAATGCAAAAGAACTGTTTTATTTCCTCATTTCTTACATATCAATTAATTATCTATTTAGTGCTCAATCGGAGATGCAACAATATTACTACAATATGATGAAAATGGTTCTAAAAAAAAGAAAGAAGGAATCTACAGTATGAGAATCCATGTCATTATAAATATTATCCAAAACTGACACTATTTCATAAACAATTGATAAATAAAATATATTGAAAATCTGTACTCCAATTTCGGGGCCTAAAATAAGTTGACTCCGAAACAAAAACGTCCTAAACATATAGAGCCTAATATTTGGGTCCAAAGAAAAATTACTACAGCCTATATAAACCTCACAAAATAAAGTGTTTCGCAAGCTTCAGTGCCCGCAACATCCCTATTATTTCTTCTTGATTACGTGATTTCAAAAGAGGTTTTATATCGTTATTTGTATGGTTTCGGGCTCAAAGGGTATAAAGTGTTATTGTATAGTATTTTTGTGACTTTTGTGTTTAAAGGTTTTCTATGGTATGAGAAAGAAAATCATGAAAACTAAAAATATGAAAAAGGTTGCTAAGGTTTTTATTAGTGCTTTCTGTAAAATATTTACCCAAGTAAATATAAACGCACTAATAAAAACGTGACCTGAAACAAATTGTGGACGAATAAAGTAATGCAGTGGGGCCAAGTAAGTATTCAATTAAAAACACTATTTAATGAACATGTACTATAAAAACTTCTATAAAATAAAATGGAAAAAATTATGTAAACATGTCAATAAGTAAGCATATGTAAAATATTTTGTGTATGTGTCAAATGTCCATTTTTTAAATTTAATAGTGACTAAAAGAGTGTTGGACTCATTCAGATACTATTTTTAAATACTGTTTCTAAAGCACTTTCAGACGAATGCTTACATTTCAATACGATTACGAAAGAGACACATGTGCCATCCATGTCAATATGTTGTATAATTTGAATAGCTATTATCTGAATATAAGCATTATATTTTGTGCACAAATAAAGCGCAAATGATGTCCTAAGGACGTATTGAGAATGATAAAAAACCCTTTGGATTAAATAATTTAAAATACACGCTTACTTACGGCTTAGGTAACGAATGAATTTCAAAAAATACTTAGTGAAATAGAGATACAATTTTAACATAAAATCTAATTCTAACTTAGATTTCAAAATAAAAATTTAGGCAACAGTTCACTATCACCCAATTACTTTTCCGCAGAAAGTAATCCATTATTTTTTCAATAGGCTCTCAATGGCTTTAGTTATCTGTATTTCACGCTGTTTAAGTTCTATTGGGTTCCAGTGCGTTAGTAAGATGAGATTTCGTACTAAAAAACTTTGCTAACAGTTTTGTAATTACACTCGGTTCCAAAAATAACGGGTCAGTCACATAAACCCGAATATCTCCCGAACTACGTATGCCATCCTAATGAAACGAAGACTGTTCAATTGAGAATTTAATTATACAGATAAAAAATAAAATAAAACTTAGTTACACCCACAATATTAATCTTAAATTAAAAAAAAACTAAAGTAGTCATATTTTTCTTAAGATTACATTTTTTTTATGATTGTTTTTTTGCTGTTTTTCATCACTGGAGGCTTCATCACGTGGAGGCAATACAAAGTATTAAATGAAGAAAGTGATGAAAAACAGCAAAAAAACAATCATAAAAAAAATGTAATCTTAAGAAAAATATGACTACTTTAGTTTTTTTTTAATTTAAGATTAATATTGTGGGTGTAACTAAGTTTTATTTTATTTTTTATCTGTATAATTAAATTCTCAATTGAACAGTCTTCGTTTCATTAGGATGGCATACGTAGTTCGGGAGATATTCGGGTTTATGTGACTGACCCGTTATTGGTTTATGTGACTGACCCGTTATTTTTGGAACCGGCTATAGTTGAATCAGTTTCAGCCTTAAATTTTATGCAAGAATAATGACTTTTGACAGCGGCTATTATTTTAAAGACATGAAGTATATGACTTTGTAGAGGTAACTGAATCTACTGAATCGATTTCGAAAATTAATTTACCAATAGAAAGCCACATTATTTATCACTGATTAAGCTGAAATATGAAATATTTTTGCGTGGTTAAATGCCGGATTTCTTATATTTTTTTCTCTTGTAATTGAATACCTTAATTAGAAGGAAGTAAAATTATTCTGAATTTAATTTGAAAAACGAATACAGTTTGTCGGAAAGAAATTAATTAATTCTCAATGTCTGAAGCTTTTAATTTAGCGGTTGAAAACTTTTCACAACAAAAAGTCGGAATTGGTAATTTGTAATTGTATTAATTACTTTTATTAAAAGTAAAAGTTAGTATTGATATATTATGATATTATTAAGTATTATTAATTTACAAACATGAAAAAAATAAACAAATTGAAAAGATAAATGAATAGTGTAAAATTGATATCGTTTTATGTGTCAGAGAATTTAAAATCTTAATTCCTAGTTCGATCATAGATTAGAATTACAATTGTAAGACTCGGTAAAGTTTTATTAAAAGTTCAAAGTAAATATGTTTGCATTTATTGCTCTATTTGCTGAACACCTGAAATGTACTGTGTAAATTTTACAATGAAGATCCTCTGATTCTAAAGGGAAAGAAATAATCTTCTATTTGCTGTCAATAACCAACATACACGTAAGGAAGGCAAAAGATAGTAAAAAATAACTCCAAAACAGTTATTCTGCAAAACTAATTCTGTCTCTAAACGAAAACTCTTTAAAAATTCATAAAACCAAAGTTAAGGAAAAACTACAAAAAATCTCATTTTGTCAGCAATATTGTTTTACAATCAATAACTAAACACGATTTTCAATGACAAGAGCACAATTCAATCTTTCCATACTTACGATGATATTATTTTAACAGACATACCAAATAATTTACTGTACAAATAAATAATATCCACACCCACTTTCATCTTTCCATATTTACATTATATATTTCGACCAAAACTAAAAAAAAAATGTATCAAAATATACAGCAAGCAAAAGATTGATGTACACAATCATTTTTCGGGAATAAAACGGCTCAAATAACATGCAGGAAAATCTAATAAAACCGTTAACCGAGTTTAACCCAGTTAAAAGAGGCAATAAATTTAAATGAATATTGCCTTTTGTTCTGTAACTTACACATTAACATAGCCATTCCAATTCATTCATTTCATCAGCATTAGCCTATCACAGTTCACTGCTGGACAATATTCAATAAATAGATTATATTCAATACTCATGAAATGACCACCTTTAAATAAAATATTAGCAATGAAAAACTATGTTAGTCTTATAGTCTTTAAGATACAACTACTACAAATAACCATTAATTTAACACGTTAGTTGCCAAAGAGATTTTTGAAAAAAATTGAAAAAATGTCACCCATTTTTTTTAAATATTACTTTGAGTTAAGGTGTGGTAAGCATTATGGTGTGATTACATAGTGATAGCTTGTATATAATGCTTATATACTACTGACGGACACATTAGTCCGACATGGCCTGAACGGAATAATTATTTCAATTGCGCCGCGCGGGTCACTCTGGCGGACAACCACACACCCCACCCCTTTCTTCGCGCCACCGAGACGCGCGACGCGACGAATTACAAACTTTGTTTTGATTTAGCAGTTACGCATCCTTGGTGAAGGTCATTATTTAGTGTTCTCGATTTGTTTACGTTACGCTGTTTGCAAGTACCTGTATTACTTATGCAAATAGTGAAATTATTAGGCTGAATGACATGCAACAATGTCTTTTGAAGATTTTGTATTCAATCAAGAAGATTTAGTGGAAATTGATAACATTGTGACACAGTTTGTGCTGCAAGAAGGATTGCAAAGTACTGAATTACAGTGTAACCACAAACGTATTTCCTTGAGTGACAGCAGTGATGAAGATATTTTGGACATACATCGGAAAAGAAAGAGACGCCGAGTTTTGTCTGAGTCGGAATCTGATACAGATGAAACATTTATGCGACCATCCTCTGCAGGATCAACATCTACCAATAATTGGTCAACCACAACTGGTTATCAGCCACGAATCATACCCTTCACGGAATCTCCAGGTTTGAAACCATTTCACTTGAGACACTCTATGAGTAATTCTAGCCCTGAGGAGTTTTATGCATTGTTGGTACCGGACGAAGTTTTTGAAAGTATTGTTTATCAAACAAATCTTTTCGCTCATCAAACTATATCTAAAACGAGATTGAAGCGAAGTTCTAGATTGCACAAATGGAAACCAACAGATATAGAAGAGATTAAAAAGATGTTTGGCATAATTGTACACATGGGTATGGTGAGGTTGCCATCTATATCTCTTTATTGGTCGAATGACCCGGTTTTTGAACAAAACTTTGTGAAAAATGCAATGAGCCGTAACAGATTCGAATTGCTTCTTCGCATGCTCCATTTTTCCAACAATGAAGAAGCAATAAGAGGTGACCGCCTACATAAAATAAGCCCATTGATAAGTACCCTCAATACAAATTTCGAAAAACACTTCTGTCCTAATGAGTCACTCTGCGTAGACGAAAGTTTAGTACCGTTTCGTGGCCGTATAATATTTCGACAGTACCTGAAGCAAAAAAGACATAAATATGGGATTAAAGTATTTAAACTGTGTACCATCCCTGGGTACACATTTAAACTAGAGGTATATGCTGGCAAACAATTGGATACTGAGAACACAACACCTACAAACGTCGTCCTCAATCTGTGCAAGAACTTATTTCATAAAGGTCACACTATGTATACCGATAACTGGTACACGAGTGTGGGCCTGGCAGATAAATTATTAGAAGCTGATACTCATCTCGTTGGGACGGTAAGAAAGAATAGGAGAGGACTGCCTAAAGATGTTACTCAGAAGAAGCTGAAAATTGGAGAACACATTGCACGTGAAAACGAAAAAGGGATAACAGTAATGAAATGGAGGGATAAGAGAGAAGTGTTGTTGTTATCAACAAAGCATACCGATAATTTTCGAAATATTACAAATAAAAGGGGTGTTCAAAAAATAAAACCAAAGATAATTCTGGACTACAATGAAGCGAAATCAGCAGTGGATTTATCGGACCAGATGTCTGCATACTCGACTCCGCTTAGGAAGACAGTAAAATGGTATCGAAAATTAGGATTCGAATTACTTCTCAATACAGCTGTTGTAAACGCTTTGGTGTTGTACAAACAAACAACTAAAAAAAAAATATCCATCGTACAGTTTAGAAGAGCGCTAGTTGACTATCTCATGTCTACAAACAAAGAAAACCAGTCTCAACTGACCGAAACACCAAGGCAGTCGCGACTGAAACATCAGCTGTCAAGAAAAGAAGGAAAGGCCAAACAATCACGAAGAAATTGTCTTGGATGTTACAAGAAAAACGTACAAACTATTGACAGGCAAACAGCACGCAACAAAACAAAAAAAGTTGTAACCTTTTGTCCGATGTGCCCCGGAAAGCCACACATGTGCCTAGACTGTTTCAATGTTCAACATCGTTAGGTCTTTTTTGATTTATAATTATTTTTTGTGTCTAAAGTTAATACCGATTATTAAAAAAACATTAAGAATTGATCTCTTTTTCAAATAAACAAATGATTAGCTAAGTTGTGTTTTATTTTGCAAATATTTTTATTTTTCGTCTCTAGCATTCCAAATATGCAAAAAAGTTAGGGTGACACAATATTTTTAATACTCTACAAGGCCGCGCGGGTCACTTAGTATGCGCAAATCCAATGAAAAAGTGGCCGCCGGCCTGTGAGCGTAAGTCAAAGTAAGGTGTGCCCTGTCGGTCACCAATGTCCGACGCGGCCTGAATGAAACATTTACTGGCGGTCACCATTGTCCGACATGGCGACTAACGTGTTAATTTATTTTATTTAATGCTTGTCAAGGTGTATTGACTCCGCCTGATAGAAAACACTTGTAGAATCCGTAAGTGGGGGACACTCACTCTGAATGCACGTTGAGTGTTGACCCACGCAAGCAAATGGTTTTTCAACGATCTATCCTTACTTAATATTAAAAACGCAAAAGTTTGTGAGTATGTATGTTTGTTGATCTTTCACGCAAAAACTACTGAACAGATGATGATTTAGACGAAACTTTACAGTATTGAATATAGCTTATATATCAGAACACACAACACATAGGCTACTTTTTACTGTAAAAATCGAGATACTCGCGGGCGGAGACGCGGCCGAGAGCTAGTTACTGATAAATATGCTAATATATTTATCAGTTATTTATCGGTTCACCTCGAAAATGCTGCTTAAATCAGTTAGGGACCCAACACACAGTATTTAAATAAATATCAAGACGTATAAATATTGTTCTCAAGTGTAAACGCTTTCATTCACTACGAAGGTAATAAAAACACGAATAAAATTGTCTGTCGGCAAAACACCTGTTCTCATATCAAACATCCCTAGCTTTCAAGCTTGTGACAAATGAATATATAATATAGGCAGTGAATTCGTCGTATTTAAATAACTGTAATAAACTGTACAAAAGACTATTCCTCTTTTTTATCAAATCATAAGAATATACGGCAACTTTTGAGAACGTGATCTGAATATTGGAAATTTTGCTTTCAAAATTTTGTTCAATCTTTTATCAACATGAGTCACTGCTTCTTGCTGGCTAAGTATATATTATTTCTAACTTTATTGCTTAATTTTGCTCAACGTAGTGGACACACGTTTTATTTCTTAATACAAAGTCAATAGCAAATCACTTAAAAGGTACAAAGAACTTACTTTATACTGTCGATTTCAACGTATTTATTATCACTTATAACTTTATTATCACTGTATATTTAGGAGTTAATTAAGTTTTGTTTGACAAAAAAATAAACTAATAGCTTCATTAGAATTTTAAAAGAGAGCTAACAAAGGCAGAGCCAATCAATATCTAATAGTCTTTACTCTGCCAAAATTGAATTCGTAGTAGCTATTAATTTTCTTGTAGATGGAAAGAAATACGAAACCCGATGGTCTTGAGAGGCTTTAATAGAAAGAGTTAAACGGGTAACCATTAGAGATATTTTCGTTTTCACTATTAATGTTTAGAGTACACCTGAATGCTTAGACGTCTTTTGATATTTGGTGGCTACCTACGTAAGGGGCTCCTTGTAAGGCGACGGTGTAAGTATGTAAATGAGCACGATATTCTCAATGCTATTTCAACTAACATCCCCTAAATTTAAATAGACACTTAGAGAGACTTAGGTAACGCTGCCGATATTTCAGCACCTTTGGCGGATACCTTAGTGTTTAGATGTGTTATAAAATATAGGAGCTATCCACGTTAAAAGCATGTCTGTTTAGTTTATTAAAAAAAAAAATTTTTTTCAAGTTAGTGTATTGTCATCGGTCCTCAATAAATCTACAAAGTTTCAACGAAATCTGGCCGTTTAAAGTGGGTCGAAATCGCACCCAAAAGTGTCGGTTACAAACATACAAACAAACAAACATATAGGTGAAGCTAATAAAAAGCGTGTACTGACAACATACGTGTTGTTGTAATTTGTTGGTGAATGTGACCTCAAAAATGCAGAAGCATCTCACTAAGCCGCCATAGTATGAAAAATAAAAAAATGAGAAATATATATTATCACAGCTATTGGTCACCAGTGTGGGTCACCATTAGAGATTGAATACCGGAATCCTCTTTCTTCGGGATTATAATCCCGGGATTGACCCACAATCCCGAAATTTCCCGGGATTGAAAAAGAAAAATCTAGGCTAATAAAACCTTTTTTGTTCCACTCAAATCTTAACCGAAAGTTTTTTAAACTCGACAAAAGTTAATTTCATTGTTCTAAAAATAAATTCACGCTTAATTAGGCATTGAAATTTTTGACAATAGTAGTAAACATAACAAAAGAGATATATACCTTTATAACTCGATACTCTTTACTTTTATATATTGACTTTTGTAAACTATTTTGTTCATTTTGTTATTATTCATATTTGTTTCTATGTTTTTACTTTTGTTAATTATTAAAAGTTAGTTAAAAGTTACTTTATAAAATTGTGTTTATTATTAAACTATTTCAAATTTTCGTATAATCCCGGTACCAGTACCGGGATCCCGGGATCGCTCCGATACGATCCCGAAATCCCAGGATTGAAAAATCGACCGGTATTTGCAATCTCTAGTCACCATGATGCAATGTCTGCACTCACAATGAGGATGGTGACCCTTACTTCTAGATTCTACTCATGATTTCCATTAAGCAGAATAGAGTCACTTTGATAGGTTTAAATATTTAAAAAAATATTTACACATAAAAAAGATAAAATATTTAATCTGCTTTTTTATTCAAAGGTATCCATTTCCAAAGCACGGTAGATATGTAAATGATATGAGTTCTAAAATTTTAATAAGGGTTACGGATGAATTTAATTTTAAATTATCTCTACGCTATGCTATTATTTTGAGAAATTTGAGGCACAATGTAAAAACTTCAAACATAATATAAATTTCAGGACTCAGTTGCTAAGCAAACATTAATGTAATTTAGAAATTAAATACACTTGTGGGCATGACAATATTTTAGAAAAATCTAATATCAGTTTTCGGATTTCTTCACGGCACAATTCAATTATATATTGTAATATATTAGTCCAAGCTGGATACGGGATAAATACAGACTAATTGCCATTTTCGTGTTTTTTTGTTGTTTAAACTAAAAAGTAGAAAATAATTTTAATGTAACAAAGGGTGGGGTGTTTTCTGAAAATATTTCAATAACGTCACCCCACGCTTTGATATTCAAATTATTTTCTACTTTTTATTTTAAAAGCGTGTTCATTTACTTTTTAAAACAATTTTTTTAGGTTGGTTTTAAATGCGGGTAATTACAAAATCCTTGATCATAAAATAAGTAGTTTTGGAACTCTGTCTTAAACAATAATATGTGATACAACTTCTAATTAATCTAAATTTGTTACTTTTGGAAAAAAAAATTAAATAAATCCGAACACATGTAAGAATTTGCCTTCTATTTTGACTTCGAAAATGTTTTACAGAAATAAACAGTTTCACGATGAGTATCGTTTATTTGCATAAATAAATCTACACCTCATCGAATTACTCTAAATATAGACTAACTTAAATCTACAACATTACTCGCGATTTACGAAAGTCCCGTCAAAAACATCCTAGAGATTACCCGGAAAAGTAGAAACAAAAAAAAATTTTTTTGAAAAGAGAAGGAAAAGAGAAGGAAATCTTGAAACAAACCCTATACCAACCCGTCTGGCCAGCGTGGCATAGTAGGCCAATACCTCCTTTTCAAGGAAAGGCCTATGTCCAGCAATGGACTGTTAAAGGCTGTTGATGGTTATGATGATGATGAACTGTATTAGGTAGAAAACTTTTCATCTAACATACACGGCAATTATTTATTCATATAGATTACCGCGGGCATCATCGCAGTAATATGTTCGATGTAATTAAGTCGTAATAATATGTTTTTTTGTGTGGTTTACTAGTTTATTATTGCTTATTTACTTTTTAAAACAATTTTTTTAGGTTGGTTTTAAATGCGGGTAATTACAAAATCCTTGATCATAAAATAAGTAGTTTTGGAACTCTGTCTTAAACAATAATATGTGATACAACTTCTAATTAATCTAAATTTGTTACTTTTGGAAAAAAAAATTAAATAAATCCGAACACATGTAAGAATTTGCCTTCTATTTTGACTTCGAAAATGTTTTACAGAAATAAACAGTTTCACGATGAGTATCGTTTATTTGCATAAATAAATCTACACCTCATCGAATTACTCTAAATATAGTACGCTATTTAGTTTTCAATATCATAAATCTACAAAATATTACACCTCCAAAAGATGTACCTTTCAATTTTTCTTTACGAATCGCAGAAACGTGAAAGAAGATAATTTATATGATGTCTGAGTGCTATTATGACGCAGCGAAAAAGCCACTTTTAGATTGTATCGTACTGAATATGGTATACTACATATAAATGTATTACAAAGTAAAGCTACAAGATACGTGTGATAAGATTTGTCGAAATCGTATTGAGAATTCAAAAATATAGTCTGAATTTACTTTGAGAAAACAGATATTTATAAACTGATTTTATACGTAAACATAACTATTTTCTACTGAAAATCAGTGCTTTCTTTTAAAACAAACCATAAAATAGATTCGAAACACCTTAGTACAAATTAGGCAATATTATAAACCTTGTGCACTTTCTTTTCGGTCTATCGAAGTATAATGTGAACATCTAATGATACGATTTATATATGCAACAGCCTAATCTATACCTTCACTTCGTCTTTTTTTTTGCTTAATTAAAATATCCGATAATCGACTTACACCTATCTAATAACCAGATTTTAATTTTATAAATGAATTGCAAAACTGTCATCACCATTTTTATTTAATTAATTATAAACGCTGTTTTATGTTTGTACGCCAAATAATACTAGTACTTAATCTTTAAAAAAAAGTCATATGAGGTTATTGCATCAGTGTAAGTCGATTTACAACGGCTCACGTACTTTAGATAATTAAATAAATATTTTTCCAATATCTGACACGCAACGCCATCTGTTCTCAAAATTAGTAGAACTTTTACTATGGGTACCAAAAAAACGTACATATTACACATAGAACACACCCAAACAATACAGTCTAGAATAACACGTTTTAGTTATTCGTAAAAAGTATATGATTGTACTTAACTATAACTCTAAATTAAAAAAAAATGCAAGTTCAAATTTACCTTGCCAAATTGAACTTAGTATTGCCAATAACAAGGACACTACCACCTAATACACAAGCTCTGATTGCAATAGAGGTCGACGTGCTCTCTGATTGGGCAATAAGTATTCCAATTGACGCCGTTGACCAAGGGCTAACAACTCAATTTGCCCTTTGGCCTCAAACACGGGATATTGAAGCCCGAATGCTATTATCCTTTAGTTAAGATAGGCCCATTTCGAACTGGATATTTTTCGATGGAAATGAAAGGACACATTTGTTCACTTCGAAGTATGCTCAAGGGGGCCCTGCGCTCGGGTCTATTCTCAAAGGAGTTTTTAGAAGTGGGGTTAAGTATTAAGCTGATTTTTTATTGGAATTCCCAAGAGACTATGAGTTACATTTTAACACTTTTGAATAATATGACAGAGTTATCTCTCCTAATTCAAAAGTGCTTATGCACAAAGTACGATACACTCCCAACCTTATTTTCCTAAAACTAATTTAGGTCTAAGACCTATTTTTGTTTCATATTTATGTACACAAATTAATAAAATTGAAGTGTCTGTTTGTAATTTGTAATATGAAATGAATAGTTTATATTAAATGTATATAAAACGGTACTTACATAGAAAAAGCAATTTTTAAATATTTTGTCTGTCTATTTGTTCCTACTAATCGCTAAAACGGCTGGATTTTTACGGGACGTTCACTGTCAAGTAGCTGATGAGGTGAGGAGTATAGTTACTCCTCACCTCACCTCACCTCACCTCTAAGAAACTAAGCCTATGTTAGTACATAGGCTTAGTTTCTTAGACTAACTTAAATCTACAATGTTACTCGCGATTTACGAAAGTCCCGTCAAAAACATCCTAGAGATTACCCGGAAAAGTAGAAACAAAAAAAAAATGTTTTGAGAAGAGAAAGAAAAGAGAAGGAAAACTTGAAACAAATCCTATACCAACCCGTCTGGCCAGCGTGGCATAGTAGGCCAATACGTCCTTTTCAAGGAAAGGCCTATGTCCAGAAGTGGACTGTTAAAGGCTGTTTGATGAAGACTGGATGATGATGATGATGAACTGTATTAGGTAGAAAACTTTTCATTTAACATACACGGCAATTATTTATTCGTATAGATTACCGCGGGCATCATCGCGGGAATATGTTCGATGTAATTTAGTCGTAATACTATGTTTTGTGCGGTTTACTAGTTTATTATTGTTTTGGGAGTTTGTGTTATTTTTATAAATTTTAATAAGTTTAACTACAAACTATTATAAAAGAAGATTAGACGAAATTAGTAACTGTTCTTAACCCTAGATAGCTAACGTTGCTGAACTACCCTGATAAGCTAACTATTCGACTTTTTGACGATGATTTTGAAATGTTGGTTTTATACATATTTTTCCATATTTTATTTATTTTTATAATATTTCTAGAAAATACGGAGCATAAATTAAAGATAATTTTAAAGAAAATTTAATCTATAAATTTTTTTATTAAAATAATAGGTATTTTGTATTGTACATGCTTTTTTTAGGGTTCCGAAGTTCATAACTCGGAACCCTTATAGATTCGTCATGTCCGTCTGTCCGTCCGTCCGTCCGTCCGTCCGTCCGTCCGTCCGTCCGTCCGTCCTCGACTTACCGTCCAAACGGTAAGTGCTAGAAAGATGAAAGTTTGCATGAATACGTGTTGTAATTACGTCGACAAAGTGCTACAATAAAATTATGAAATATAATTTTATTTGGGGTACCTCCCCTACACGTAAAGCGGGGATGATTTTTTTTTCTCGAGGCTACCCCATCGTGTGAGGTATCATTAGATAGGTCTTTTAAAAACAATAAAGGGTCTCCTAGACGATTTTTTGATTTAGGTATCCGTTTGCGAGATATTTCACTTTAAAGGGCACTTTTTTGTAAAAACAGGGCGTCCCCCCCCCCCTCTAAAAGCTAAACGGCTGGCTCAAAAATTTTGAAAAAAATCGTGATGCTGGTCCATTTAATGAACTTTGAAGGAAAACTATAACCGATTAGATGACTTTCTTAGTTCAGGAGTTATAAAGGCTTATATGGTAAAATGCGCTCACTTGGAAAACGTCATACAAAATTAACGTATTAATACGTAAACATAACAATTATCTATTGGATACGATTTTAAATCCACATACCATTATAGGTGACTGAGGAACCCTTTCCTGTGCGTGGCCTGACACGCACTTGGCCGATTTTTTTGAGATTAGTTTAAACCTGACCCTTTAAAATACTAAATTAGATATTTTTATTGAGTAATATGTATTTTTTTTGTAATATTCTGATAAAGGTAGATATACGTAATCTAATATAAGTCACGTATATATTTTTGACAAAACTTGGGCAAAAATCAACTGTGTGTTCGCCGCAAATGAGTACCTTACAACTATGATATTGATTCTTTTTCGTTCGCCTTTTCTTATAGCAACACAAACCACAACTCTTCCTTTTATTATTAGGAGTACCCTCGTGAGTAGAAGAACCTCCAAAACTCGATTGCTCATAATCTTGGTCCTCATCTTCATCAATTTTTTCTTCGGTCGAGCCCAAAACGTCTCTTATTTAGTTTTTTATACTTCGAGGCATCGTAGGTACCTAGAGTCTATATTTTAGCCATAGATCAATATGTTATTCATGTTATTAACTACTTCTTGACATTGGTTTACCACCAGCAACCAAGACATTATGGCAGTAATTTTTCTTTGACGGTTTTTGCCGCGAAAATTAGCTTGAATCAAGTTAACTGTTACTGATGAAGAGTCTTCTCGTATGATCATCCGGGGAAGACCATCCCACTTCATTATGCAAAGGTTTTATTTGTTCTTCCGTGTTCAAAGTTTCGTCGTGAAAATCACTTTCCACCGCTATAAGCCGTCTTCTGATAGTGAGAAACTATCGGAATTCATCTATGTTAGGACTATCATCATCGTCTAGGGGCCAAATTATCTCTTTATTTGTAAGGGTAGACCTCCTAGCCATTTTCTACTATAACCGTATCAGCGGAAACAAAATTATTGAGAAATAGCTTAAAAATGCAATAAAAATTAATAAACACGTAGACATCAAAAAGTCACGCATAAGCTAACCATTCGTTAAAATGACGAGTACGTGAGTGCTTATCTCAAACATGAAACTATTTACCAACAGCACAATACCACCACGCGATGCAGTCAGGCGGATACTGAGTTGGCACGAAACTGCAAGAGTTTAGGTAGAACAACGGAAGTGGCAGAAAACAATACTCATCACATGTTCGTCATTTTGACGAACGTTAGCTATCTAGGGTTAAATAAATCAGAACCAGCTAGTGAAGGATTCTCGCGACATTTATAAATGGTTCATAGTTTAAATAGCTCTTTAATTTTTCTCTAGTCAGTACGCTGAGTAACGAGCATTGTGAGACTTTTACTGCACTTCACTCAAGCGAATAATTATCAGACTATTTAAGTAGTTAACTTAGCTCGTATTTTAAAATAAGCTCAAAACTAAATAACCTAGATTTTTGCATTGAAAATCTTTGCTGCAAATCTCTAAAACGAAGTCTAAATACCTTTAGTTACATTGTTTTTGTTAGGATTGTGGTAGTTTTGAAATAAAAAAGTTAGTATACCTATTCAATAAAGTAAAACACTAAGATATAATTTCTATAATGGATTTTAAACAAGTTAATTTTTAATTTATAACCTTGTAACCAAATTGAAGAAAGAAATATAATATTCATTATTTTTCAGAATAAAAATCATAAATAATGGACATTTATATAAATATGAGTAAATTAGTACTAATATACTGCACTTGCAAGTGTTTTACGCCTGTGTCTATGAGAACACGTTAAGCCGACTGTCCCAGTTATTATGAAAATGTATGACAATCATCATTGAAAAAACAGTATCCTCGAAAATACTGCAAACTAGTTAAACATTCGAATTCAGTTCGCCTTCAGGGTCCTAGAAGGTCCGAAGGCAGTCACTTCGTGATAAACTGATATTATTACTGGTAAAGCCGGTTAAACTAGTTGCCGATCCCAAATAATTATAGAAGTAATTAAACGTTAGGAAACTGAAAAATGATACTGAACTCGCTTAGAATTGCAAAAATCACGAAAGAAACCTAAGTCAATTTTTTTGTTTTCCTTTAATTTTTTTTTATAAATATTTAATCCTACCAAAGTGACTTTTCTCTGCCTGATGGAAAGCATGAGTAGAATCCAGTAGTAGGGGCCACCATTCTCATTGTGGGGGAAAGTAATGAAGCACCCCTACCATGGTGTCTTGGTCAGATGTTTCTGCATCATTCTCCCGGAAGCCTGGAGAATGATGCAGAATGATATGGCCTCCAGTCTCAAAGTCACCAACGAAATACGACAGCAAGAATGCTGTCATTATTAGGATGGTCTTCTGTGTGAGGGTAGTACTGCCCCGGTCGAGTCGGCCTATTCGTACTGAAATCAGCGTGGCTCAATACGTTTCAATTCTCATATTATTTATAGTAAATGCTTTTCATTTTCTTTATCAATAGTTAGTAAGATCATTATTTATAATATTTAGTATTATTAAAATAAAGATACCAAGTTTGATGAATAATACTCGTATTACTCATATTCTATTCGCATTAAAATCAAAAAGGTTACGACGCCTTCTACTTTTCGACGTTTCGAACGGGTTATACCACTCGTGGTCACGGCTAGACTGGTACGGAGGAACGCTAGGTGTTTTATTTTTTGTGCATATACCGGCCTGTGGCTGTTTGCGATCACTGTTTTTAGAATTTCGCGATTTTACACATATGTACTCATGTTATTTTACAGTAAACGGGACTTATTCGCGATAAACTGAAAAGGTTACGATGCCTTCTACTTTCCGACGTTTCGAACGGGTTATACCGCGTGTGGTCACGGGAAGACTGGTACGGAGGAACGATAGGTGTTTTACTTTTTGTGCATATTCCGGCCTCTAACTGTTTGCAATAACTGTTTTGGACTTTCCGATACCTTCTACTTTCCGATGTTTCAAACGTGTTCTACCGTTTGTGGTCATGAGTGTGTCGCGGAAGTGTAAAAACAATTATTTATATTCTGTTTCATAAGCAATAATACTACGCCATATATTTAGGTAAAGATTTCATTGTACTTAAAATATGAACCCCTTTGTACAAGCCCAGTGTAATGGAACTACTAATACTAGTTATGAAATTCAAAGTTTGCCGTGTATAAGTCGTTTCTAAGCGCCATTCGTAAGCGCTCATGCATACAGAAGAGATCTTGTAAAGGAGCGAAAAATCCTTTCACACGAACGAGGGACGTGGAATGAAAAGCATAGATTCTGATATTTAAAAGACGTTACACTACGGAGGTGATGAGGTCTTTAAAGTAAAGTAAAACATGTATTTATGGTTGCTTGTTATTTCTTTCTTTATTAAGTGATTGAAAGACACATAAATATTTTTTCAAGGTATGTACTAGATAACTGATAGTTGTTATATTTAATACCCTTAGTTTACGTCTAATCTAGAATTTTCATGATGGTAGAGCCCCGCTGATTTCAGCATGAACGAGCTGGTTCGATGAATATTGTGATAACAATTCTAGGCTTCTACTCATGCTTTCCATCAGCCAGAATAACGTAACTTTAACAATAGTTGTAAGCTATCTTTAGTAGCTTTACTTTTAGCTTCACTTCCCGGCGTTACTCGTACTAAAATTTTCAACGATCATCGCGAATAACGCCACGGGAATCAAATGGTATGAAAAAAGATTGACTCCATAATACACGCGCCAAAAATACAATTTTTATTTCCGACCTTCTGGTCTAAAAGAGCGATGTTAATGCTTACTTTTGAAGAATGTTATAAAACTTGTGCATAAGCAGAACATAACCGCATTATAACAAGCTATCTTTAGTTTCACGGAGACAAAGTATTCAACTGACACGGCCAGCATTTTAATTTAAAACTTTGCTTTGTTCCACTTATACAGTTTTTCAATTAATTCAGCGCCAACGTCATTCTAAATCTAATAGTAGATTGTAACTATAATTGTTTGAACACTTTCATCATTTAGAACTACATATTTAAATCTGTTATGTTGAAAAACTTTATAGGGTTCTTTATCGAAAAAAAAAATCCAATTTGATTTTTTACCTCCCACTTGTATCACTATCACCTATCAATGAAAACTGCATTAAAAGCCCTGGATTGTTCGAGGACATGGATGTGAATTGTCAGGATTTCCGTCCTAAGTTACACTGGAACGCTTAAACACCTGAATATGACTAAGTCGACTGCAGATAGAAAAGGAACAAAAAACCATTGAGTAGTTTAAAAGATCTAAGCAAACCGACTGAAGAAATGTTTTTTTTATACTGTGTTTAAATGTGGACACATAGTTGTATGCAAGGTTTGAAATACGGTTCCAAATTTAAAATTTATTGAGGTCAGCTGTCTGTTAGTATAGTGGTTACGAGACAAATAAGCGACATCAGAGCTTAAGTGAAATTTAATGTAGGAAGAGTCTATAAATACTTTATTTAAGGTCTATTTAAGTTGATAAATCAACAATTTAGTACTCAAGTTTATATAACTTGATATGAGTGCTTTGCCTCCTGATGCTTTATGAACTGTTCGACTTTCGCAAATTTTACACACATGTTTTGGAATCTCAGAAAGAGTCTACATGTGACTCTAAACGGTATAACCCATTCAAAACGTCGGAATATAGAAGATATCATAACTTTTTAAATATTTTCATCGCGAATAAAAGAATCTTATTACAAAATCTGAAACAGTTGATCAGTGGTAAAGGATTTTTCGGAGATCACCTATGTGTGATCAGTAAGGAGTCAACGCCTGAGTGCCTCCACCGAACCGTGGATACGCTCCACACGCTGATAGAATTTTTAGCGTGCACAGCGCAGAGCCGTGACCTCGTGGCGGCCATCGGAGTGGGTATTCTCTCGCTCGGCAACATGATTGCAGCTATGGTGTGCTGCGAGAACGTTTGGAACTGCGCTGTTCGTTGGAGGTGGCAGAACGATCTTCGTCCTCCATAAGCGCTAGCCTGTGGTGACAGGTAAGGTTGTATAGTATATATATAGTATATAGTAGGCCGGGATATTCAAGAGCGAAGTGTTCAAGAGAGCGCGCGCCCTTCTGGGGCCAGAAAGGGGAAATTTTGTTTCTGAAAGGGTTCAGCTGAAGCCGTAAGTAGTTGAACGAGGTACGTTGGGATACCAGAGATTTCCTTACTGGGATACACCTGGTTGCTCGGCTACTGGTACCTACGACAATGTGTGGTCTTTAGTCGGTTCGAGTCGACATAACTACCATCTAGTAGTATCCCGGAAAAATTCTGAAGAGACAAAAAAAAACATAAAAAGAAACATAAGGCATAGACCAATGTGAGCCGAGCATGTGCCTGGGTCAGCTAGTGTACTATAAAATGTGACGTGATAAATAACCAATTATGTTACTCCATTCAATTACTTGTCGTAGTTCAGCAATAGAACCCTGTATTAATAAATGACAGGGGGTAACAATTACCAGTTCACCTCGAAGTATAAGGGAAAAATCAACCTTACAGTTCTGTTGTTTTTAATGAAATATTCAAACAGGTTCACTACACGAGTAATGATGGCTTTAGTAATTTACGAATTGTTTAATTAAATAAATTTACATTTGAATCATTAATATAAATTTGTACAGCCTTAGAGCTTAAGCGTATTTTCGTCACCGGTTTATATGATAAAGTCATCGCTTTAAAATATTTATATTTATATTTCATTTTTAGAGTTCCGTAGTATGGCTCGGTTAGTGCCAGAAAGATGAAACTTTGCATGGATATGTGTATCTATCACGTCGACAAAGTGGCCGAAGAACGAGGTACAAACTACGAAGGAAAGCTTTGGAACTCCGATGTGCCTCTGGCCATCTACTGCTTTCAGATGACCCCATCCTGAATATGAACTCTGATGATTTCAGGGTGCGTGTGTTCCCGGCACATTGCACTGCCATCCCGATTATTAAATTTGTGTCGGTGTGAACTACGCGGGTATGTTTTTTTAAATAACAATACGTGAACATCAAAAGCAAAATTGCATTGCAAACTCTCCGACATTAAAGTTGATTCATAGATACTCAATAACTCAATAAAATCCATTCTAATATACAGTTTATCTCTTTGAAAATAAACGTGAATAAACAAAGGCAATCATTGATTGAAGAATGTGTATTCAAATGGTTCAAGTAGAGACAAATATGAGGTATGAATATCCGTGAGTGAAGTATTGCTAAAAATATTACTGTTTTTTTTGTGAATTGAATACCAACTTCGATAAATTAACTATTCTCGGAACAATTGAGAAACGTTGTTTATGGGTCTGATAAAAGAATTTCTATTCTTTTTTATGTACACTCGTACACCTTTCTGATACTCAAAGCACGCCATTACCAAATTACTGATAACACAATATTAAACAGATATAAACACTCAAATTAACAGGCCAATGAATTTTAAAGACTCAGCTTTGCTTGTAAAAAATGTAATGCAGTGCTACGTAACCTATAACTAACCAATAATACACTACAATTGAACTACCTTGCCATATAACAGAACTAGTTTGAGTTGAAATGATTCGAGTTTCGTTTCGATTTTAGATTTTTATGTTAACTTTACTTGAAATGGTTTAACAAACGATTGATATTTTATTTTCCTTTAATTTTTCATCGATGTATTTTCATCATGTAGATAATTTTTGAAGCCATAAATAAGTTTTAAGTTTTGTTTCCATTCAGTCTCATTTTATTAATTTTGAAAGTAGTACCAACGTAATATAGCACTCAAAACTAAAATGAGAGACTGGTGTCTAATATAGATTTATTAGAATCCGCGTTACAGAAAAAAAACTAATAGTGTAGTGTATTTAAATACAGAATAAAATAAAACTCAACCACTATAAATCGTAAAGTGGAGATTGCGACGAAGTGAACGAAGAATTCTTGATCCAAATGAAAAGCGTTCTGCATTCGGCTTTCATAATTGAGAAAGTTCAAAAAGCTCACCAGATTTTTTTCGATAAAATCTCGTTACCTGAAAAAGGAAAAAATATTATATTTAAAATGGAAATGTTTAAGAAGTGATCTTAACTGCAAACCAAAACAAATGAATACGATCATTTGTTCCAGTTTTTCTATATCATATCATGTGTTTCTATATTATAAATCAGTCTTTTAATTATCTGTGTGGTGGCAAATTAAGAAAACAGAGTGTCACTATCTGTGTTCATCCAGTGGTTGTTATAGAAGCGACTATAGGACAATCTACGGCGAACAACATCACTGCAAAGAGAAGGAAACCTTAAAACAAAGTCTCCCTTTTAATAGCCTACGGTGACTTTCATGAGCCGTAACTCCACCGGAGTTTGAGACGAGGTAGCATGGCTGCATATTGTCCCCAATTCTTTTTAATATATATGGCGAATATATCCTTAGGCGAGCACTCAAGGGCTGGGACGGCGGCACATCCATCGGCGGTGTCAAGCTCTCGAACCTTCGATACGCAGACGATACCACTCTCCTGGCAGCGGATGAGTCTGAGATGCTCGCTCTACTGAGCAGAATTGAGGTAGCCAGTCAGGATTTAGGGCTTGGAATTAACAAAGCCAAAACTAAAGTCATGGTGATTGACAGGACTGGTAAACTGGAACTCACGGGGTCGCTTAAACTTGAGGTGGTTGAGGACTTCGTCTACCTTGGTTCCAACATCAGCCGCAACCGGATCATGCGAAAAAGAAATAAGGAGACGCATTGGCATGGCCAAAAATGCAATGTCCGACCTGGATGGGATACGGAAAGACCGTAACATCTCCAAAAGACCAAAACTAAAATTGGTACAAACCCTCGTCTTTCCAATATTCCTTTATGGTGTCGAGGCCTGGACGATGAAAGCGGCCGACCGTAGGCGCATTGATGCCTTCGAGATGTGGTGCTGGAGGAGACTACTGCGGATACCCTGGACAGCTCACCGCACCAACACCTTTATCCTCAAGGAGCTTGCAATCTGTGAGCGCCTGTCATCCCTGTGTCTCCGTAGGATCTTCGGATACTTCGGCCATATTGCGAGGAGGGCCGATGATAGTCTCGAAAGGTTAATGGTGACTGGCAAGATCGAAGGGAGGAGACCCAGAGGCCGCTGTCCGTTGCTCTGGACAGACCAAGTTGTCTCCTTTCTCGGAAGTACGATCCATGCTGCTCTGCATGCTGCCCGGAACCGACACAAATGGCGAACCGCCATTCACAAAACTTTAATAAGGGGGGATCACGACCCTCAGAACTGAGGAGAACGACGCAAAGAGGAGCATGTCTAAAGCAAGCCGACTGAAAATACACGATATGAACACACACTCTGCTTCTAAAGTAAGAAAGGTACAAAAACTTGCTGGTTTTAAGACATCCGGACCAAACAAACCCTCCCTATGCCAATCCGTCTGACCCGTGTAGCATAAGTAAGCTAAATAAAAAAATGTTTCCAGAAATGTATACCTATTGTCTGATTACGGCTATAGTTAATAGTCACATGGCCGTATGTGAGACTTATAAATTCCTTTGCATCAATTTAACGAAACTGCTATATAGAATAACCGTATAGAAAAATAAAGACACCCATAACTAATACTACAGGAAAACATGTGGAATTCACTACACTTATTGGACATGTATGTACAAAAGCTTCGGTTTTGCAGCGAAGCCGGAACAAGAATATTCAATTTAGGTATCGTTGCCTAAACGACGAAGGAAATATTTATGCTAATGTTTGTTGTTTTCTTCACACTCTGTTTATATATAAACATATATCGATAAAGCGCGGGCACTTAAGGACAAATTATAATTTAACAGCAACTATTGTTGAGTTATAAGGACACAACATCATCTTTCTCTGGAATACTATTTGGCAGTCAGTTAAACTGTTCAGAAATCAATTGTTCTGATAAATACTAAAACTAAATGAAAATGTGTAGCTATTTGTTTCAAAACGAGGATAAAAATTTAAATATAGTAATAACTGATGATAAGTATCAGTGGTTTTTTGCTGAGGTATTTAATAAATTCAATTTAAATTTAATAGATAGAGATTTCATAACTGAATATGTAAACAACATTTCTTCGACACAAATATGTCCGATCCAATTTTAACTACTGGACTACAAAAGAAGAATTTTCGATATTTTCCGATTGTTTGTGTTACATTTATATTTGTGAGTGTGTGTTGTGTGATAAGATTTGGGAATACAAATTCAAGATTACTGTGAAAAAATAGTGGAAAAGATAATAGGTAAGCTAATGAAATACTACTACTTTACGTAACCTATTTTTAATTAGTTTACATATTTTAATATGTAAATATTTTATTCAGTAGTTTACTATATAAACGTTTTTCATTAACGTAAAAATACGCAGCAATACTTAGATGAAATAAAAAATTCCATTAGAAATTTTGAAAAAAAAAATACTGAATTGTAAAAATGGTATGTAATTTATAACTGAAGAACGAAAATAAACATTCGTTAATTAAAAAAGTAATTTGCTAAAAACTTTTGGTAATGCAATCAAATTAAGCTTATGTTAAAATATATTTCAAAAACAAACACATTATGTTAATTAAAAATTATTTCCATTTTAGGTGCTCCGAATGGAATACGTAAACCAACTCATAATTAGGTCAATTAATCGAACTACCCATATATTCTATTTTCGAAGAAATCAATACGCTCGACCTATTGCACTAAAATAGGATGTGACTTTTATTAGTTGGCCTAAAAATAATAAAACATTTGGTGGGAATAGCGTGGCCGTGCATCAAAAATGCATGACTTCGTGTGATCACGCCACCCACTCACCAAAGAACACATACAGTCCGAAAACACCATCAACATTTTTTTCCTAGAACATAATCATCGTTAACTGTGTAATTACGAAGGTACAACGTGTGATATATTGGTAATGTTTGACTTATTTAGTAAGCGTCGGCCATTCTTTTTTCGTAGCCAGGTCATCGTTTTACCTTCGCCATGACGTGAAAAGAAAAACGATTAAGTGTTGAATAAAACTAGTATTCTAGGATGGTAGAAATCAAAGTTATATATTTTTTTCTTGTTACCTTTACTTATAATTTGTAGGTCACTCATGTTGTTATCACCCAACGCCGTTTACCGGGATTTTTTGTAATCCATACTAATATCATGAAGTCAAAAGTAACTCTGTCTGTCTGTCTTGTGCTATGCTCTGACGGCTAAGCATATACCGTGATGATTGATATACACATGGGTTGAGTCTCAAGTAAAAGTTAGTAAAATATATACTTGCCTTGAGCTAGACGAAGATAATAAAAAAGGAAAGAAGGAAACTGACGGATGAGCCGATGGTTCGACTCATGAACAGTCAAAGTATGGTCACCACTCAACATAATATCTATAACAAAAGATATATAAGTTTTTGTCACTCTTTGAATTTCTACAGAACAGGCAACCTTTTATCAATGATTTTCTGCGAGGGCTTGGTATCATCCGTTTTAAACTATAGCCCCTCACGGTAAAATAAAAATAAAAAGCGAATGGTCAAATTCAAATAAATTATCTTTTTAATTTCATTTGCTTCTAAACAATTTGTCAGTGTGTCCCCAACATGCAAACCGAGGTCTTTGTCGCCATAATGTCAAATAAAATAGGCCCCGGAGACCTGCATCATTTCTAATGGGACCGTTGATTACACTGGCCTTACGTGTGGTATATGATGGCCGCGGTATGCAAATACGATGTGTCTGATGCGACCTGATAAAGCAAGGTTGTGTTATATTTAATTATTCCGAAATGGTTTTGCATAACTATAAAATACATGGTTATGTTAGACATATATTAAACGTAGTCGTATTTACCTTTTAAAATAATGTTTTATTGTCTATACCTTTACTATCTTATTTTATGATACACACCACTGTGGGTGACGAGGTCCTCCCTGTTGACGTAACTTAGGAATTCTCTAATCTTTTAGTTTGCTATAAAATTTATTCGTACAATGTAAGAGTTATTTAGCTTTGGATAGTTGGCTTATAATGAATATATTTTTAGAAATACAGTATTAATGAAAGTTTTTCTCTAATGCAATGCTAATACAAGTATGAAATACTCCAAATAGTACGACGTATATAACTCTAGTCAAACCGCAAAAAATTTACAAGAAAGGTTTTCAAAAGTGACCATTTTAATGTGTAAAGTAGAAAAATACGTATAAATAAAACTAACGTACGTATATCCCTACTAATATTATAAATGCGAAAGTAACTCTGTCTGTCTGTCTGTTACGCTTTCACGCCTAAACCACTGAACCGATTTTGATGACATTTGGTATGAAGATAGAACTGAACTTGGGAAAGGACATAGGCTACTTTTTACTGCAAAAATCGAGATACAAAGACCAAAGCTAGGTGATTATAAAAATACATTAATCGTAGAAGTCAAAATGTATCACTGTTTATCTCCTGTCAAAACTTCACAGGTTGCTAGGCATAACACACTTGCATGGCAACCAAAATGATAGTTTGTAAATGTCATATAGACCAGTAGACTAGGGTAGATAATTTTTGAAAACAAATAAAATTATATTAGGATGAAACCTATTGGAAAAGGAGGAGAATATTATTATAAAAATGAAAGGAAAAATAATTTACCTGCAATCTGAGATCGGGAAGGGGTAGGGGGGAGGTTTTCGGGTCCTTTAAGCGGGGCGTGAAAAAACATCTCACTAAGCCGCCATAGTGTGGGTCGCCATACATTATTGTCTGCATTCGCAGCAAGTGTGGTAGCCCCGACTCTTGGATTCTGCTCATGCTTTCCATCAGGCAGGGTAGAGTCACTTTGGATGGCTAAATATATAAAACAAAGTGTAAAAAACGGTTTATCTCGATTTCCGGCAAAACTACAAGTCCGGCATAACTACAAGGAAAAAAGTTAAATGGCAAAGTTGTAGGTAATTAAAAGATCTAAAACTTTTAGGGTTCCGAAGTTTATGACTTCGAACCCTTACAGATTCGTCATGTCCGTCTGTCCCTCCGTCCGTCCGTCCGTCCTCGACTTACCGTAAAAACAGTAAGTGCTAGAAAGATGAAACTTTGCATGAATATGTATTGTAATTACGTCGACAAAGTGCTACCATAAAATTATGAAAAATATTTTTATTTAGGATACCTCCCCTACACGTAAAGTGGGGATGTTTTTTTTTTCTCGAGGCTACCCCATCATGTGGAGTATCATTATGCCTATAGGTCTTTTAAAAATATTAAAGGGTTGTTAAGACATTTTTTTGATTTTGGTATCCGTTTGCGATTTTTTGTAAAAACAGGGCGTCCCCCCCCCCTCTAAAAGCTAAACGGCCGGCTCAAAAAATCTGAAAAATTCGTGATAGTGGTCCATATAATAAATTTTAAATAGAAACTATAACGAATTAGATGACTTTGTTAGTTCAGGAGTTATAGAGGCTTATCTTCTACAATGTGCTTACTTGGAAAACGTCATACAAAATTAACGCATTAATACGTAAACATAACAATTATCCATTGGATACAATTTCTAATTCACGTACCATTATGGGTGACTGAGGAACCCTTTCCTGTGCGTGGCCTGACACGCACTTGGCCGATTTTTTATTTACACTTTTTTTCACATACCTAACCTCAAATTATATGTGAAAAATTAAAAAAACCAAGTTTTTGTTTTTTTTTTTTTATCTTTTACAAATACAATTATTTCTAAACTTTTAGTGACATACAAAGGTAAGTTTAGTGAAAACTTACATTTTTATGTCCAGAATACACTGTAATTTATTTGATTTGAAATATTTATTTTTTCACCCTATTTTGACTTAATATCGAAAATTCACCCGTCAAAATATTTACTTATTTCAAAAAATTGGGGTGTTTTCTGTTTGATGCAATCTCTACTTTCCGATGGTGTAATCCCTACTTATATTTTAAATGCGAAAGTAACTCTGTCTGTCTGTTACGCTGTCACCACTGAAACTGATTTTGATGAAATTTGGTATGAAGATAGAACTGAACTTGGGAAAGGACATAGGATACTTTTTATCGCGAAAATAAAGGTAGAAGGGTTTGAAATAGGGGACGAAAGTATGTTTGGAAGTTCCTTATTATCAAACATAAAATCGTGTAAGATTGTTTAATCTACCCTTACCGTGTCGCTCGATATAAACGAATTCCACGCGGGCGAAGCCGCGGGCGGAAAGCTAGTATATAATAAAATTATTTTTAGAAATACAGTTTCATTGAAAGGTTTTCTCTAACGCAATTTTAATACAAGTATGAAATACTCCAAGCAGTACGACGTATATAACCCTATCGCACAAAACAATACTTGAATAAGAATTGAATGTCAATAAAGCCCACGTTCTCATAAACATACAAGATACTACCTGAGCACTATTGCAAACTAGTCAAACCGCAAAAAAAATACAAGAAAGGTTTTCAAAAGTGACCATTTTAATGTGTAAAGTAAAAAATACTATTTTTGTTTTACTGGTCGTAAAAAACAAAGTCGATTCTACAAGATTAATTTCCAAAATCCGATTTCTGATGCGGTATGTCGAACCTAAAATATATTCTAACATATGTGTTTAAATTATAACAGTTATTCTGCATAACATATAAAACATAAAAATCCACTCTGACAGTCATCTGACACCAATACATTTTCCACGCTTTTGTTATGACACAGAAATAAATTAAATTTCCCACATGGCAATTGCATTTAAATTAAAACTACTAAACTGCATTACGATTATTACTCTCGGTATTTCTAAAGCTGAAAAATCTATGAAATGCTAAATAAACTTCGTCCCGGTCTGAGATACCTTGCATAGAAATTCTCTGTTAAATTACATACCATGTAGAAATTCTGCTCGCTTGTTGCACATTCACTGTTTTCCCAATATCAGTCTCTGAACAATGTATTGGTAAAATAACATTCTAAAATCTAAACTTGCACGTCAAAGTAAAATAAGTAACGGTTTCACGAATATATATTGAAATTTAAATGTCCTTACGCGTAGTTGTAACTTTCTAAATTCAACGAACAAAAAACCAACTACTACTAGACTACTACTACTAGAAAAAAAGTCGTGTGGCACTCGGGGACTGCCGCGGTAAAGCTATTGCAAAACATTTTTTATCAACTTATGCAATTAAAATTATTTATGTAGCATTTTTTTGCAATATACAACTTACATGCAACTTTACAAAGCAATATACACTGTCTTTTTACCAACATACATTGTAACACTATTAATTGCCAAAAAATATAATCATCCTATTAACCGAAAGACAATGACAACTAAACAGGGAACATAATAGTAATATGAGCATATCAATGGAATAAAAAAACACTAAGATTCAATTAGACCTAGAATTTCTTGATTCGGTCGCCGCACTCAAAGCCCGCGATAAAAGCTATGCAATAGCTTAAAAACGAAACAAAAGTCACGATTTTTACTATTACCATCATTAGTAAACTCGAGTTTAAAATATTATGTAGGTTATCATTAAGTATTGATAACAAAGAATGTTCTTTTCTTATCTTCAAATCTCTTCTTAATAAAAGTACCTACTGAAGTATGCCAAACTTCTGCCCCTAAGTGAAATTTTATACTTACTTACATCCAATAAAGTGCTGAAGTCATAATCCTCAAGTTTGTTTCTGCTCTAACCTAATGGAGCTGAAAATGTTTGCACATTTTCAATATTACTTAATAATCTTCAGATTTTATGCTGAGAACGACTTTCAGCTTACCGAGGAAAGTTATTTGTCAAAAATTGTAATAAGATTAAAAATGTTGCTCTAATTGAAACCTTATGGCCTTTATTTTGTTGTTCGTAAATTTAAATAAATCGATGTCACTTGTGAAATAAAGCTTAATGAAGCGCTTTAATTACCATAGGTATTTACTCTGCGTTATTGATCAGTGATAATAGCATGGTTCTACCGTAATCCAATTTGTCCTTGTTATTGAACGTACATTATGTTCATATTATATCTCTTGCATTCACTTTAAACTAAGAGAATATTTATTCAGTACAATAATTCGTATGCTTTAAAACTGCTCCTTCTGGATAGTAAATATAGTAAAATTTTACTTTGTACTTGATTGACTTTTAACAATTGTATCTACAGGATATCTCAGAGCCACAGTTTAAAATTTGGGTAGATCTCATGATATGTGAAGAAGGAATCTGAAAATGAAAATAAATTAATTGAATTGAAAGGAAAGAAATAGACGAAAGAGTAAATAAACAAATAGATCTAATAATAATAATAATATACATTATATGTATTGTGTTTATACATTATATGTATTGTGTTTATACATTATATGTATTGTGTTTGTGTGTTGTAATAATAGTACAACGAAATTGTAATCACTCGAGTGTTCACACAGAGATAACAGTAAAAGATATTAAGGAACACTTTCTTTTGTACTTTTACGAATAATACCTCTTCTATGGAGGTACTGGAACTCCTAAAATAAAGACATTCAAACTTTTATGCTAAACTGTATTTCATAAAAAATATTTTATGTACATAATATTTGAAAGCTTTAAGTACTTACTATGAATAAAGAACACTACCGTCAATAAAGTGATTATTGAAGTGAAATTGCAAAGTTGCAAATTACCGTTTTCCTCAAGAGCAAATGTTACAAAGCTTAATTACGAACCCAGCATCTAAGCAAAGTAATAAAACTTGTATTGGCTGTATTTATGTTTATTACATTTTAAGGTTTCGCTTACGATGTAGTTAGAAGTAGGTACTAAGTCAGCACTTGTAGGCGAGTGTTCGCTAAACCCAGGACTATTAGCTTTATGATTTAGCCGGGCCAGATGTCATGATAGCGTTACGTAGTCTGAAAATGAGGTCGATGACACGTAAATCCTTTCCTTTGGATAATACACATCTTGTACAAAGCAACCTAATACATACGTATAGTAATATATTATGGTAACATACTACGTATGGTAGACGGATGGCTGATTAAGATATATTTTCTTTTATATATACGCATATGGAATGGAATGGATGGCGTTGCTAAACAATAACCGAAACAAGATAGGTTACTTTGTAGAGTAACTTGACAGAAAACAAAAATTATTCATACTCCAAATAATTATGTAGATTTCTGATTCTATTTCCAATGCTATTACCAATAATCAGACGCACCCACCCACTCACACAAACACACACACATGAACACACACGCACACATAGAAACACATGTACACACACACACACATGAACACACACGCGCACAAACCACATAAACATGTACAGACATAAACGCATGCACAGAACCCACTTATACCCGTCTTAGTTTCTTACGTTGTTTATATATATATGGAAGATATTATTCCCCACGACACAGGGAATCTTAGTGTGGGATCTTGTGTCTAATATAATTGTAAGCTTTGTAATAGGTTTACCTATGAAATTGCCGTTTTGTATGCAATAAGTGAAAGTACTTATTTTTTCAAGCTGTTTTATTTCTGTTATTCGGAGTAATCAGCCATGCAATCGACGCATCTTTTCCAACGCATTGGCAGTTTATTGATGCCCTTCTTGTAAAAATCAGCTGGACGGGAGGCAACAAACTCTTCAAAGGCATTTTGTACTGCCTCTCGGGAATTGAATTTTTTACCCACTAAAAAGTTGTCAAGTATGTTTAACCTTCTCTAAGTGATTTATGTTTTATGAGTTGAGAACACTTCAGCTGAAGACTTATAATCAGTCAACATTCTTATTATACATATAATCAAGAGTTTTAACATACCGATAGGTATAGATGTGTATGTTCATTACGACAATTTTGAATGTCTTTCAATAGATCCACTTCGAGTACGAAATACCACTTCACTGACATATTCGGTGAGACTATAACCTCAGGGCTACCTTATCGATAGAAAAAAGGATTTTCCGATATGAACATAATTTTAATAATTATAAATCACAAATAACGAAAGCAGCTTAAATTAATTATGGCCGTTTCAAACATCTATTGTACGTCTATAGTCATCAATAGTCGTCTTTTGAGGATTAAAAAGGTAATATAGCGACTTCCGCGCTTGAGGTCTAGGGTTCGATTCCGTCGGTCGGATTCGGTCGGTTCGATAGTCGGAGCAAATGTATGATCGGAACGAGTCTGGGTGTTTTCTATGTATAATATGTAGGTATTTATAAAAAAGTATGTTTATGTATTTATATCATTTGTTTAGTACCCATAATACAAGCTCTGCTTAATTTGGCAGTATATGACATTGTGTGTAAGATGTCCAAAATAGTTATTTATACTTATTTATTTATTGTATAATATATATAAAGTTATGCTCTTTTTACAAGTTAGATAATTAAAGTAATTTGAAACCAGATTCCACCGTCCCGGCTTTGGGCATCCAAAAACCAAATTTATAAACAAATTCTTCATCATCATCATCATCAACATCCTTCAACAGTCCACTGCTGGACATAGGCCTCTACTTAGAAAGGAGGTTTTGGCCTACTATACCGCGCTGGCATGACGGGTTGGTATAGGGTTGGTTTCAAGTTTTCCTTCTCTTTGCATTGATGTTATCTTGCGTAGTTTATCCCTTAGTCGCCTTTTTCGACACCCGCGGGATGAATAGGGGCGGTGACACTCTGTATTCTTAATCCGTCACCACACGGACAATTTTACCTTAGATTTGTCTAATTTTTGTTGGTACAAATTATATTCATAAAACACCTGTTCACATCAATGCCTTAGTAAATATTTTACCCTAATAAAATTCGTAATATATTAATGTATATTTTACCGGTCGAGCAAAATATTAACTCAAATTACCTGTTAGTGTCATACGTGACCCGAAAGTTGACGTGTATTTCTTGATCATGTTTGATATTACTTGGCATCGAGCCAAAACTGCCATAGAAAAAGTGTGCCAAAAAACATACGACATTACATTCAGCGCCGTATAAAAAGGCATGGCCGTCAGCCGTACCATGCCGTTTTATACGGCGCTGAGTGAATGTGTTCTTTCAAATCCTACATGGAACAACACATTGATGATGTGTATGAGTGTTTTTCACAAAATACATTTAAAAATATAAAAAATAGTAGACCACCGACTTCGGGTACAGGTACCAAAAAACCGGTGGTTAGGGCTCCAAAGACAGGAACCTCCTCACTATACGTGCCGTGTTAAGAAGAACTGCCTTCTGCATCAGACCCTTGATCCAGCCATCTAACGTGCGCCTCTTAAGGTGTTGGTCGAGGCTCTTGGCTACCAAACCATGAACAGAAACGACTATCGGAACAATGATCGCCGAATCGACATTCCACACATCGACAATCTCGTGAGATAAATCCAATTATTTTATTTGTTTTTCTTTTTCAACCTTCACGAGATTCTCGTCATGAGGAACAGCGATATCGATAGTCATTGCGCGACGCTCTAATCGATCTATCACCACAATATCAGGCTTATTGGCAACAATAGTCCTGTCTGTGATAACAGATCGATCCCAATATAATGTAGCACGACCATTCTCGAAAACTGGGTCGAGCTCATACCTGTAGTATGGCACCTCCAAATTCACAAGTTTGTATTTAAGGGCAAGTTGTTGATGTACGATCCTGGCTACTTGGTTGTGTCTGTGCAAATATTCACCGTTAGCAAGACGAGAACAACCAGAAATAATATGCCTGATAGATTCCCTGGGAAGGTGACGTGCCCGACATATGTCAACCGTACCATCCTTCAGGATTATTATTATTATAATAAATTCATTATTATTATAAATTAGAACACTAGAGTTATACTTATTTCATACAAACTCAAAACATCTTGAAAAATAAATCACGTTTATTAACTTATTCGCGCTCATAACATTCTCTCTCGAGAGTCGTTAATTAGTTTTCCAATGCCATTACTTTTTATTAATTATAAAAGGCAGCTTTAAATCAAAAACGATGGTTTAAGTACCGGGTTATTAGGATAACTGCTCTGAGTTCGCTTTGTGAGTAAACTTAATATTATAGATAACTTGGGCAATAAAGCCAGTAATTTAAATGGTCAAAACTCTTAGTCACTTTTATCTTATGTCGGATATGTAGCAGCTTTATGAACATTTAAGAAGGTCACAGTTCATTTATTATATTTATAAATAAACACAATCACCTATTATAAATGTTCAGCTTTTGGTCAAAGGAGTAGGTAGATTTGTCATCTCACTGTTTTGAGTACTCTGGAATAGCTTTTGCCTTTGTCGTTCTAAGCCGCTGTGTTTCTGAAAGCTCAAATATAGTCACAAAGGCAATAGAACCGGTGTGAAGAGCAGAAACAACTAAATTATAAATACGAGGGGTTTTGAGTATAGCTATCAATGTTATTTGTGGACATTATAACAAAGTAACGTGGCTATACTACTACTTTGAGGCTTTGTGACGAACTTCAAAGATTATCGACCTTGTCGTTAGTTTGGCAATAGTATCTACATTCATTAAAAGCTTCGTCATTAATATCTATAGGCACCTCTTACTATCAGTCATAACACAATAACAATATATTCATCTTCCCCATTCGTCTATCGCAGCGGTTCTCTAACTTTTTTGGTGACGGAACTCTTTTCAAAAGTAAAATACTTGACGGAGCCCCAAAATAATAATTTAAAAATTTCTTAATGTGCATTCTTTATTAATAATCATAATACTACTGAATAATACAAATATAAAATTACTTACTATCCACATAACAAATATAATATTACAAAATAAAAAAAAATGGGAGGCCTCTGTTTTTTCTTTGTGTCTAATATCAAGTTTGGCGTCCAGTCTTTTACGAAATTTTGTTTTCGTAGCTGCCTAGGTTAAAAATCCTGTTTTGTACAACCAAAAAAGTTTTTGGGAAAGGAAGAACATTCAGAGGCATTTTATTAGGCATTGGATATTCATCACAGATTCTGCACCAAAAATAGTTAAGAGGCACCAAAAATTGAATATGCCCGAAGCAACCATGCCCGGAAAGTACCTGGGTCAGTCAGAAAGATAGGGTCACGTACTGCCGCCCTGCCCAGTCGAGGATGACCGGCTGGGTATACTGCAATCTATACTAACCGATCCACAGCAAAATTTCAGAAAATCACATAACCAGATCAGTCTTAAATCATTAAATATTGATGCATATCAATCATAGATTCATTTATGTTAGGGTAAAGCGCTATTGAAATTGCGATCAAACGATATTAGTAATGCTATTACTTCGGGGTCTATCGTATTAAGGCCGCAGGTTTATGAGTTTAGGTCTGAAGTGGATCAGCAAAATGTCGGACACGTTATTAATGAATTTAACTCATCATATGAAACGATATGATGTGTTAAATATAATCATGAATTCATTATCATATTACAAATATATTAATATAAGATGCTTATGATTCACAGATTTCTTTTGTATTTTCCTGTCGGTCGATTATTTAGTCTATAATGGATATATAATAGATATATATATATATTTAAATACCTGTAATTTTCAGTTTTGACTCTTCGAGTATGTTCATTCTTTTGTGATTAATTTTGACATCTGATATCCGAATCAACTTATAGTCACCGTTAGAGCCCGCAAACTGCAGACTTTCTATCGGTCGATAGTTTGGTCGGGTTGGGCTGTTAGCACACTGGGCCAACAAAACAGTTGGGTTGGACATGAGTGCGCAGACTAGTCCAACAGTCGGCCGACTATTCCCGAACCATGATACTAGCTTGTGATTGACTATTGAAAATAACGGCTGTACAATGAAAATAAATACAGTATTATCCAGAATTGTTATTATTGCTCTCATACAACGGAGGAGGAAAGCCAAAAAGAGATTCCGAAAGTGTTTGGTGCATTCTATCCTCAGTGATAGATTAGATAATGGAACATTTTACACAATGCGTTTAAAATTTTTTGATTACGTGAATTTATTTTTGCCTTTTATCGAATGATTTCTTCAATCAAATTTACGATTCACGTTTCTGCAATCAACTGCAGGACCGTTTGACGCTAAGCGAACTGAACTATTGGCCGAGTCGGCCGACACGACCGGCAAGTGTGCGGGTGTGGAAGAGCGCCGTACTGATCAAGCGGTCGCCCGATAGTTGGCCGACAATTTGAAGTCAATCGGGAATCCCATCCAACTTATTCATCGGCCGCTTACTAATCGTTACAATGTGCGCACTTGAATACATCTCCATACTGATTAGGACGCCAACCAAACTATCAGCAGATAGAAAGTCTGTGGTCTGCAACCAACAAAAGAATTTCATTTAAATAAATTACTATTTACATAAACTACGTAACTCGCGAAACTCTTGAAAATAGATTTTTAGATGAAAGTGCAAAATACAAACTTTTAACAGGTATACAGCATAAGAAGTCCTAACAATAAATGTCTATCTAAACTAAAACAGTCAACTACATCGAGAGTTACGTACTAGAACCTGCTAACGTTCAAGAGTCATTTAAAACGGACTAATTGTCAATTAAGTCTACGATGCTTTGTCTTGCTTTTAGTACCTTCTCGCAGATTAAGTTTACAGAATAAAAAAGGGGCCAGGTGCGAGTCGGACTCGCCCATGAAGGGTTCCGTAGAAGAAAGTAACATCATATAAAAGTTCTTGTAGTTCGTTGTAACTTAAATGGATGTTTTAAAAATAGTGTATTAATTGAATGATAGGTAAATTGCGGTATACGATTTATGACGTGTTAAAAAAAACTACTATAGTTTCGGAAAAAAAGAGGCTGTGACATACGGACGCACAGACAGACATGAAGTATCTATAAGGGTTCCAATTTTTTGCCATTTGGCTACGGAGCCCTAAAAAGTGACCAGTCTTTTTAGGGTTTAGTGTGCTTACATCAGCTCAACAGTAATTAACAGTCACAGACTTAACGCTGTTTACTGTGTAAGCTTTTAAAATTCATTAAAAGTAATTACCTTTCATATTTATTATTAGAACTGTATTTTAGCCAAAACCATTTGTGATATTTTCTGTCACGATTTACTTAAACTACAGATTAGGTATATACTACATAGTAGGTCCGTACACAATATGCTATCTAAATTGAAAGATTCATAGTTACTTTTGTCGCGACTCCAAAACTACTTTATAATCGATAAATTATCATTAGTGTTTAAGAAATATATAATTTATATTCCTAATATAATATATTAATAATTGCTGAAGAAAGGCTTAAGCCTAGCAGTCAGTCGCGTAAAAAGGCCTCTTAATTTTCTTTTTCTTAGCAGCTAAGAAATTAAGTAACTCTATCACGTACGCCAGCAAATTACACGCGTCATTTATTTTTATGAATGTGTAGGTTTTTGTTATAATCTTGCTTGAGCCCAAAGCTAATGATCAATTATTCTTGAAACATATCTTATCCGACATTCAGAGATTTTCTACCCATTTAAGTTCTTTACCCAATTTTAAGATGTTAAAAAAATGGTACCTTATATTTCTATAATCTCTTTTGACTGAAAACGATTAATTTATTTAACCATCTATTTGACTGCCTTCATGGCGCAGTGATAGCGTATGCGACTGCAGTGCTTGGGGTCTCGGTTTCGACTACCAGGTTGGACCAAAAATATTTGTGTGACCCGTAAATATTTGTTTTAAGCAGACACCACACTTCGCTATGCGCTATTCGTTATGCGGGTTATTCGCGCGCATACGGCGAAGTGTGGAGAGTATATTCGTTTCGTTCACCATAAAAATGACAATGACACATCTCTACAGAACACATATTTTCCTTATTTGATGCTTATTTGGCATACCAGTTCGAAGTGTGGATGGCATGTTTGTTATTTTCGCGGATAACAACCTGCATTAGAGTCTGGGTGTTTTCTATGCTTAATATGTATGGATTTACAAAAAAAGTAGGTGCATGTATTTATATATCGAAGTGCAATTAATGCCGCGGAGCGAACTCAATTAAAAATAGCAAAATTACTTTTTAAGTCATCAGTCTTCAGTTATCTGCCAGTGAAAGTGCCGTCAAAATCAGTAAAGCCGTTGCAGAGAATAGCCGAAACCGGCACCCGGTATATACTTTAATATGCATATAGTAAGAAATGAACAGATTATTTGTACAGATATAGATGAAAGAACCCACAAAATATTTATGAAAATCTTAAAAAATTTTGCTCCACACGAGTTTTTGAAACATACAAGTTTCAAGAGCTTGTATGGATCATCATTGACAGACTATGTGTGTATGTATGTATTCATATACAATATGTGTATCTATGTACACTGAAAATTGTGTACGACTACAATGTTGTTTAAATCTTGTTTCATACTTTTTCAGCGTCGGTTTTGTCGTAGTTGGGTTTCAGTTTTTACTTTTTTTTATTCGCGTCGGTTTCCTTCCTAATCAATCAATGCAATCATAGTAGTAAGTTATGAGGTAGGGTACAACTGTCAATTTAGTTAAAAAAGTGGAATGAACTCAATGTCTTAGTTCCAAACAAATAGTATTTTATTTTAAACGAGCTTTTAGCAGCGACTCCGCCTACGTGTATGTTGGATATCGCAGTAATCATTTTTGGGTTAATATACAGCATAATATATACTCACAAATAATTTGTTTTCTATTGAGATAAGAGTTTTCAAAATCGGTTCAGTAGATTCAGAAATTACCTATAATGTCACAAACTTTATCTCTTGATGGTAATTCTTACTAATATCATAAATGCGAAAATGTCTATCTGTCTCGCTTTCACGATAAAACTACTAAACCGAGTTAAATTAAATTTAGTACATTGAAATTCTGAAACATGAGAAAAGACATAGGCTACTTTTTACTGCGATAGCTGAGTTACACATGGACGGAGCCGCAGGCGAAGCTGGTAGTAAAGATAGATGAAATATATTATTACTGGACTCTTCAGACATGCTTAACATTACCACAAAGGCGCTGAATCAATCAATCAATCAATCATCTGAAAAGATGTTAAGACCTGTTTTATTTTAAATAAAACAACTAAACATATTCAAATACCTAAATAAGTGTTAACATTCTTACGTGTAATCCAGTCCATTAGCCTACTTAAGTAATCCTTAAATACTTCAATCTACTTTAAAAAAATCCCAAATTGAAACGTAACAGAGAACCTACGCCGAACCTAAATTGGATACATGCGAATATATAATTGAAATCGGCCGTATTGTACCCCACGGCACCTTTGTTGGCAATCGGGGTACGATACGAAAGTCGTTTAGTATTAAGACTACTCGTACATTTGTAAAGCAAATCATTTAGACTAATTGTATCGTGGTTCGAGTTACATTCTCAGCTACATTCGAAACTTTTTGATGAACACGTGTATTAAAAATCATGTATTATATAGTCCGTTGATCTTATTAAAATGTGATTACTAGTTCTAGGGATCGTGACATACTTAATATTGTGTAATAGTAAATTGTCATGAGTCATAAAAGACACTAGCTGATTTGGCTCAACAACATTCTACAAAAGGGCAAGTTTTGTTTTATTTAAGTTGGTTTCAAATATCTGTAATCTGCCTGCCTCTTATTACGTCAAGAAGATTTGTCCTAAGTCACTTTCAGTCCAAGTCAAGGTGCTATTCAACATCATTAAATATATTTTTTTGGACATCTTACACACAACATCATCTAGTCCCAAAGTAAGCAGAGCTTGTGTTATGGATACTAAACAACTGATATAAATACATAAACATACTTTTTTTTTGTAAATACATACATATTATACATAGGAAAACACCCAGACTCCGAAACAAATATTTGTGGATCACACAAATATTTGGTCTGACCCGGGAATCGAACCCGAGACCTCTTGATCAGCAGCCGCATACGCTAACCACCAGACCAACAAGGCAGTCAATCATTATATCGGTAGTAACTGTTTATAAAGCAATTGCTTATTATTAAGAATGTACCTATTAAACCTCGAGTTGTCAAGAGAATAAATAACACAAATACAAGAATGAAAGATAAGTTAAATTAAAAGATATTATAAAACAAGTTTTGTGAATAAAAATACTTTAAGTGCATTTAAGTACGCAAGTATTTAAAACAAAAATAATGTATTCAAAACTTATTTCTGATAAATCAAAATGAGGACATTCATAGATCTTACACACAACGCAATCTAGTCCCAAACTAAGCTTGTATTATGGGTACTAACTGATTTTGTAAATACATCATCATCATCATCAGCATAACTCAGTCCACTGCTGGACATAGGCCTCTCCCATTGCACACCACTTTGATCGATTTTGGGCTTCTCGCATCCAGCTCCTGCCAGCCATCTTGCGCAAATCATCACTCATAAATATTATACATGGAAAACACCCAAACTCCGAAACAAATATTTGTCGATCACACCAACATTTGATCCAATCCGGGAACTAATCTCGAGACTTCCAACATATTCCTTGCATACGCTGCCACTGCGCCACCGAGGCAGTTAAGAGGACATTGAACTAACTACATAGGTTGACTGCCTCTCAGTCCTGGTCTGGTGGTTAGCGTATGCGATTGCCGGCCGTCTTGGATTTGATTCCCAGGTCGGATCAAAATGTTTGTGTGATCCGCAAATATTTGTTTCGGAGTTAGGGTGTTTTCTATGTATAATATACATTATGTATTTACAAAAAAAATGTTTATGTATTTATATCAGTTGTCTAGTACCCATATTACAAGCTCTGCTTAGTTTGGGGACTAGATGGTGTTGTGTGTAAAATGTCCAAATTTTTTTATTTATTTATGAATTAAATCGGAGTAGCTGTTATAGAGATTAGCCAGAACAAACAGAGAGACAGGCAATTTTTTTATTAATTGATTATTGATTTAAGTATCGTTTACACTTTCATTTGCATTGTACAGTAAAACGTAGCCTATGTGTTATTCTGATATATAAGCTATATTACTGTAAAGTTTCATCCAAATTCGTTTAGTAGTTTTTGCGTGGAAGAGCAACAAACATACATACACACAAACTGTCGTGTTTATAATATTAGTAAGGATACTTATCACCAGAGATCGGAATTGGGTGTGTGAAAATACCTAAAGTTTGCAGCGGGACATAATATAGAGCTCCTACAACCACTTCAGTTAAACCGGGTTTGAATTTTACCGGTTTAGTTTTGTTTTTAGGGTTCCGTTGCCAAATGGCAAAAAACGGAACCCTTATAGATTCGTCATGTCTGTCTGTCTGTCTGTCCGTCCGTATGTCACAGCCACTTTTTTCCGAAACTATAAGAGCTATACTGTTGAAACTCGGTCAGTAGATGTATTCTGTGAACCGCATTAATATTTTTACACAAAAAAGCAATAAATTTTGGGGGTCCCCATACTTAGAACTGAAACTTGAAAATTTTATTTTTATCAAAACGGTTTTAATTTCTTTCTATGATCTGTATCTTAAGTTAAAAAGTTTTGCTACAGGTTGATGCAAGGAAAACGAACATTTTCGCGTCTTTACATAGTTTTGAAGTCGGCTTTTTTTTAAATTATTAAACCTGCACTGCATAAAAAAATAAATTAAAAACATTTATTTCAATTGCAAGAACAGTGGTTGTAAGAGCTCCATATTATTTTTGCAAACTTACTGCAAACTTTAGGTATTTTCACACACCCAATTCCGATCTCTGCTTATCACACACCGTTATCGTATGAATATAAAGGAATGAATGATAATCTCTTTCTTAACTGAAGCCACTCAAATAAGCCACATCTCTTACGGTATTACGGTAAAAATAAAGGCTGAATTAAATTGAAAATAAGAATTGTCTTCCATTGTGGAAGTTCTGGATATTATCTGATTAGAAGCCAGTGATATGCTCTAACAATAGCTCAACTTAAAACGTGTACGTTTTTAATAATATCAAAACCAAGTACAAAATGCTATTTTTAGACTTCACAAGGTATTCATACTAATAATATAAAGTTGATAGTAATACGTCTGTCTATTACGTTTTCACAGTTAAAACGCTACACTGATTTCAATGAAATAAAGCATAGAGATACTTTGATTCTTGATGAAGGACATAGGATACCCTTTACTGCATTAACCGATTTAAGGGCGGACGGAGCCGTGGTTAAAAGCCAATCATTGAAGAAAAGGAAGAGCAAAAAAGATAAAAAATGACAAGAGTACGTACCAAATTAATCGAAACATCATCATCATCAGCCTATCGCTGGACGTTAGCCTCTCCCATCAATCCATCCACAAACATGCAATATATTAATTATAAAATTTATTGGTACCGTATATTCAAACAGGGTAACATAATATTAAAAGCTGCAGTCAAAAAGTTATCTTTAATCTTGGAAAACTATCTTCCATCTTGGAAAACTAAAATCATAGAAAACTATTATTAAGCGATTTGGCAATTCAATTCAAGGAATCCTTCGCGTTCAGGCGAGTTCACAGAAGGCAGGATACAGTTTCATTGCCCTTTATTTCATAACAAAAATCAAATTACGAGAAGAATAAAGAAAATGGATACGTGTAAATGATAAGGAAAAGGGAAGCAAAAAATTAAAATTAATGAAATACAAGTACGTTATCGCTCGCTTTGCAGCTTAAATTTTAAGATCCACAAAGGCAGAAGCCAGTACAACAGTCTGCAGCTAATGCATTTGTTTGAGTTGCGGCTTTGTCCGACATGTGGCTCTAATTGAAACCGTTGTGGCATTCCTCTACAGGGCTTTTACGGTTGGCCATGTTGGTGATAAGCGCCTATGTAAAACAATAAACTTCACTGTTATGGTTGACTTTGAGAGGAAATGAAGTACTGTGAAATCTGATTCGATTTAAGTTTACTGTCTCTATTTCAATATTACAATAATAAGGTTATATAGAAGAATATTCTTGGTAATTTAGTCTGTTTTACTGTACATTTAATTTGTTATTTATAATAATGTTTATTTAAGGATGAAAAAAAACTTACATTTGAGAAATAAATACCAAAAAGATACTTTAGAATACCAGAGAAGGAAACAAAACGAAAGAAAATAGTATATAAAAGCGCTTTTACGCTTTGACGCTTTGACGCTTTTATATATAATATAAAAGCGTCAAAAAATTCCTAAGCAACATTGCCTCCATTGGTTTTTTAAATTATTATGTATGCCGTTTTTACTTGTTCATTTAATATATCATGCACTTTTGGAGCATTGGACTTAAATATTCTTGATTTTAAATCAGAATTTTAAAGCCTACGTAACCCCTATCGAACTAAGTGACGTGTAATTGGAGAGGGATTTGTTCAGAAGTGGACTGCGATAGTCTGAATAACATAATTGAGCTATTCCTTGGTACCTCTGGGCAGTAAAAGACGTCAGTACCAGTCCAGCCGTTCCATAGATTAGCAGTAACAAACACAGACAAAAAATATATGTTATTTCTTGCATATATACATTTAGTGAAAAGAAGTTTAATTCAAATTCAATGAATTGTTTTGTTTGTAGATTAGATTTAAATAGCGGTGATCCTGTGTTGTTTGTTTCGAACTATACGATACTATTATCGATTCTTGCCACAGCTAAAACTATATAAGTTTATCACTGGAGGTGAAATCGTAACCTATAGATATTGGGTGAGGCTTATAATAATCTGCAACTATGAGGTAATTACCTCTAAATGGGTTGTTAACGTTGTTTAAACTTGGATCAGCATTTTCGTAAAATGACTTTCAATTAATAATAAATAATTTTATGGGAAATATGTAAATATTGCAGTGCAATAAATAACACCTAACCAAACATAGATTGTTAGGTCCCATTCTGTTTAGGGGCTTTTTACATTATTATTTTGATTCTGGATCGAAGTTGAACCACTCTGTTAGACATGGGTACACTTCGTTAATGCAGTTAGTGAAGTTTGGACACCAAACGATTAGTTGGCAACAAATTAAAAAAAAACAGAGTAAGTTTTTTTGTTACAAAATTAAAAGATATAAACACAAAAGAGAAAATGTAGAAAATTCGCTGATGTTCAGCTGAAGCTCAAAAAATACATAGCTACACTACGGGCACTTATATAAATTGCAAATAATATAATATACCTATTATAGAGAATAACACCCAGCTCCATGTAAATTCATACACTCAAACATTTATATTTTACGAGCTGAGTCCCACGGTTATTGTTGTTATTTCGAGTAACGCCGTGGAGCGAAGCTAGTCCAAAACAGTTACATCTTATGTCATCAGTCATCTGTCAGTAAAAGTATTTTCAAAAGGTCCAGCCGTTACAGATGTTACCCAGAACAAACAGGCAGACAGCGAGACAGAACGACAAAAATGAAAAATTGCATTTTGGATGTCAGTACCGTATATACTTTTATTTGCTAAAAAGTAAAAACTGTTATTTGATACTCAAATTTTATTTATAGTATAGATAGAATTATTATAATATTTATGTATAGATAGAAATATCATCATCATCATCATCAGCCTATCGCAGTCCACTGCTGGACATAGGCCTCTCCAATTGCACGCCACTCAGTTCGATCCTCGGCGACTCGCATCCAGCTCCTGCCAGCCGTCTTGCGCAAATCATCACTCCACCTGGCCTGTGGACGTCCTACACTACGTTTGCCGAGACGCGGTCTCCACTCAAGAACACGTTTACTACAACGGTTGTCGGTTCTGCGGCTAATATGGCCAGCCCATTGCCACTTCAGCTTGCTAATAGAAATATCACAAATAAATATTTATGTATAGATAGAAATACAGTGAATAGTTGCGTTACTATAGATATTTCGTTAAACAAATAAAACAAATTCGAGTACAAAATCTTGAAAAGCAATTTATTTATATTAAACGACATGCGTCGAAACTTTTTAGATATAAATAATTTTAAGTGTTTTTGTCCTTAGTGAGAATTGCCATTACCACTAAAAAGTTTCAAAGTAAGCCAAAGTTTCACGAATTCTCTAATATGCTACTTGATATAGGTTTACTTCAAACTTTTTAAGTTAAGCTTTTATAAGTTAAGTCTGGGTGAAAAACTATTTTATACATTGAAATCACTTTGCATCTAACAGTAAATGTATAAAGATTTACTCAAGGGTATGGCCACACCAGGGACTTTGAAAACTGTTTGTGAAATGTATAATGTTCTCTCTGTCAATTATCTTACACATAATAAATTATACGAAGTTACAATAATGACAATAAAATCAATTTAGAGTTTCATTTGTTTCATTTCTCCCTCATGAAGATGAGTAAGATTAAAATAAAACATACATTATCGAAAGAATATGGCTTTTGTTTGGTTGGAGTTTCTTTGAAAATTTAAATTGTTGAAGAAATATTAAGGAACTAAAATGAATCATATTAGCAAACAATATTTGCACTTTGTGCATTTTTTACGAAAAGACAATTAGTAACTTTACTCTCATGTACAAATATGTTACAATTTTGGAGTTTTGAAATACTGGTAAATAGTAATATATTAAAATGAAACTTTTATATTCTAAAAATAAAACATTTCGTTTAACCGACAATTTGACAACACAAACATTGGTAATATTACTACCTAAATATGCTCTGTACAGAATATTAATTATTTACAATTGTACAAAATTTTGTTAGCTCAATTAGCACTAAAAGCCTGAGTTATGTGACATATAGACGCATTAATATCTTAATTGTTAATTAGTGTTTGACATATTTTAATTATATACGTTGATATTGAGTGTTACGATATATTCATGTAAATATTATATGAAATATTACATAGAAATGGAGAAAATTTACTGATAAGATATCTTAAACCCATAATGATTTCTAGCAATTTTTTTTCAATTAAGTCTTGTCTTAATGGTAGTGCTCATAGCCAAGAAATCTTTCATAGCCAAGTTGCCCTATTGATTGATTGGAACCTAGATGGGTGACCTTTTGTGGCATGATACGCCTTTTTGTGATTCGGAGGTCACGTAAACAGTTGGTCCAGATTGTTATCATAAGGAAACAGTCGTGAAGCTTAGTTGGAGTCCGGGCGGCTTTGAAAAACATCTAACAGCAAGATTACGAAACCGCAACGTTGTTTGCCAGTCTCCAATGCGCTCCAAGCCGCACTCGGCCAGCGCGAAGATCTCATAAGAGAAGATTCGAGACCAGCAGTGGGAGGTTATGGTTTGTTGATTTCAAACGTTTAAATTTTTACCAAAATATCATTAATTTGGTAGAAGTTTTAAACGATATTGGAAATAAATATAAACCTAATTGATTTTATATTATTAATATCAAATAATCCCCTTTATAATTAACTTCCAAGCGAAAACAACAAATTTTAATCAAAATATGTTTTAGAGTAAATCGCTAAATAGTACCTATTTGTTTTAAAATGCTTTTAATTATTTAGTGAAAACCAGTCTACAGCGTATGATTAGGGGTACAAATCCGATTAACTTTCAAGGCTTGGGTCGTCCAAAGCAATTTGTTGGGTGTCATTGATATATCAGGATTGAATAAGAAAATTGGTTATAATTCCAACTTAAACTCGTTTGTATGTAACTTAATGATTGACACGTTTAATTATTCAGTTTTGTTTACGTAAAATACATTCTTTAGATTGAGCGAAAGCGTTTCTATAATATATACCCTTTACGCTTAACATTTTACCTCCTTTCTATTTATTCGTTGTTCAAGCCCTGAATCTTCAATAAAGTTACAAGATTTTACTTGATCATAATTTCTTTTTACTTATCATCGTCATCAACAGCCCCTGGCACTCCACTGCTGGACATTACTTTCTCCTAAAAATAGAGGCTTTGGCTTTTTTTAATTTGTTTGTACTTATACTAAAATTTTTAAAAAAATACTACAATATTATTTTTTAAATACAAAACAGAATTGAAAAACTGTCCATCTGCTAAAAATCAAGCTATACACAAACGCAAAACCGGATCCAATGAATTGTGTAACTCGGACCGAATTCGTACCTAATGGATTTATTTGGTATAAAAATACCGGAGCTGTCGGTCACGGGTTGGCACCAGCCAATTGTAATTGGAACGAGCAGCTATATCTGACCTAATCTGGGTTTCGTTCGAGGGGGCGTGAAGAGATTGTAAGGATTACATAAATGTATAATTAATATTCAGGTAAACCTCGAGTGTTTGGAGAAAGACTTACGAAGAAGGTTAACTATTATGATAAACTAAAGTACAGGCTATAAGTTTCGAGTGTAAATAGTTTAGCTTCCGTAGTTATTTGAATTAATTATAATTTGAAATTAGAAGCAAACATTTTTAAATGTCTACTAGATGTAAAAGTGTGCACTATTGGTAAGTACCGGAGACTCAATGATACAGAAGAATCTGGATGGATTGCCGTAGTGTGGGTCTGCATTGTCTTTATTGACTACTACTCTAAGATTCTACTTATATTTTTCATCAGCCACAGTACAGTCACTTTAGTTAAAAATAATGGTTAAATCCTAAGCTGTAAAACAAAAAAAATCTTGACTACGGCACTGACTGCGACATGATTCTGCACAATTTCACTGAACTCATAATGTCTCATTGTACCTTCGGTGCTACAATTGCAAAGAATTGCAAATATTTCGAGTTTATTTATAAAATAGATTTTAATACTAATTATTCGCAATTCTTTATCAGCAAGTTATCAAGTATAAGTTTCGATAACTTGTTAATTAAAATAGTTATAAAAGTTTTATTTGTAATATTTGAATATGAAGTTCAATGCTTTGCAGATAAAAAATATTTTGACATAACATGACTTCATAGCAAGAAATCTGATGACATAAGGTGTGATATAAGGTATTTTTTTAGACTAGCTTCGTTCCGCGGCGTTTCTTGCGATTCACAAGAAAACCTTAGCTAATAAGAAATAAATAAAGTGCCAACTAAAAAAACAAAAAAGCGGCCAAGTGCGAGTCAGACTCGCCCATGAAGGGTTCCGTACCAGCAAGTACCATCATATAAAAGTTCTTGTAGTTCGTTGTAACTTTCATCGATGATTTTATACTACTGTATTGATTGGGTGAAAGGTATATTGCGTGTTACGATTTATGACGTATTAAAAAAAAACTACTCACTAGATCTCGTTCAAACCAATTTTCGTTGGTAGTTTACATGGTAATGTACAACATATATTTTTTTTAGTTTTATCACTCTCTTATTTTAGAAGTTAGAGGGGGGGGGACACACATTTTTCCACTTTGGAAGTGTCTCTCGCGCAAACTACTCAGTTTAGAAAAAAATGATATTAGAAACCTTAACATCATTTTTGAAGACCTATCCATAGATACCCCACACGTATAGGTTTGATGAAAAAAAAAATTTTGAGTTTCAGTTCCAAGTATGGGGACCCCCAAAATGTATTGTTTTTTTTTCTATTTTTATGTAAAAATCTTAATGCGGTTCACAGAATACATCGACTGACCAAATTTCAAAAGTATAGCTCTTATAGTTTCGGAAATAATTGGCTGTGACATACGGACGGACAGACAGACAGACAGACAGACAGACAGACAGACAGACAGACTTGACGAATCTATAAGGGTTCCGTTTTTTGCCATTTGGCTACGGAACCCTAAAAACAGTCTATGTGACGTCACAGTTTTTAATAATGAAAATACGTTACACTAAGGGCTAAATTTTTATAAAACATTTTTTGAAAAACTAGACGTAAAACGTATCCTCGTCAATCTATACAAATTTCCAATAATTTATTCTCAAGCTCGTAGCTATAGAATGACGACCTCAGATTTGTTTAAAGTCACATACAAAGGTCTGTACGTACTGAACACATTTATTAAACTAAAGATAAGACTAAATAGATCGGAAACTAAGTGAATTGGAATAAAAGATAAAAGAATATTGGAATTCAACGTCCAGTATTGAGGTTTGCTGTTTATTTGCAATTAAAACTGACGGAAAATAATGGCAGTTGTAGCGCTTAGTTTCTGTAGCATGAAGGAATTTGAATGTTTATTTGGCATATTGACTGAACGACCTCTACGTTTATTAAATATTTTATAGTTTAATATTCCCTAAACTTATTTTAAAAATATAAATATACATACATTTTCTCGATGTTCAAGAAGAAAATAGGCTAATGATGGCATTAATTCAAAAAAGTTGTGTGGAACTCGGGGACTGCCGCGGTAAAGCTATTGCATAGCATTTTCTATCAACCAATGCAATTATATATATATTTTTTATGCAGTTTTTTTTCTTTGATATTAATTAAAGTTTACAAAACAATATACACAGTCCTTTTACCAATATACATTCTAACATTATTTACGACCAAACAATATAATCATCCTATTAACCTAAAGACAATGACAACTAAACAGAGAACATAATAGTAATATGAGCATGTCTATGAATAATAAAAACACTTAAATTCAATAGACGGTACTGGAGAACACGGACGCTATGTATTGTGTGAAGTAGATAACAATTATATCTAGAAGAAGAATATTTATATCTAGAAGAAGAATTTCTTAATTCGGTCGCCGCGCTTAAAGCCCGCGATTAAAGCTATACAATAGCTTAAATAAACCTATTTAAAAAAACAAGTTTTTATTTGAATGCGCTAAAATGTAAAAATATATATTTTTTACTGTTTACTTTAGGCGATTCACACGCGTAGGCGCGGGGCAGCCATTGCAGCCAATCCCGAATCTGCTAGCCGCACGCGCTCACGCGCCTAAGTGCGCGTTCGGTGTGTTGGACCTGGCGTGTTTTCTATACTAATCGATGTACTTGCATACAATATCAAAATCCGCCACTCCGCGCTACGCGTCGTAGCGCGGTGCAGTGTGTGAATCGCCTTATATTTATAAAGTCATTATATAATTTATAAGATATTAAAGCTTGTCGCGACATTTATAAGTACTCCTAACGACATCAATTTATTTAATTTACTTGTTTATCATCATCATCATCAGCCTATCGCAGTCCACTGCTATACATAGGCCTCTATAAGCTATACATTTGCACGCCACTTAGTTAGATCGGCTACGTTAATCTAGACAAGTAAATCTCGCGGCAAGCCACGCCCTTATTCACACCACTGTGGTGCGAAAAATATTCCATCGTTGAAGCAAACAAGGTTATATTTAACATTACAGGTTTTTTTCCAAGTATTATATATTAATAATGAAGAATCATGAAACAGTTTTCTGACTTATTCGTGTTTTGAAAACTGCTTAGTTATAATTGAGTCTTCAACAAGAACAATCATTCAAAGACTAGTTATAGGGGTTAGTATATTTGAAGAAAACTTTAGGATAGTTCTATTTTTAGAAACTACTTAGTAATAGTAATATTTTTCAAACATAGGTTTATTTTAGCTAAATAAATTAAACGTTATAACTGTCTGACAGTGACATATTGTTTTAAACGAATGAAACATTACTTTTAACCTTTAAAGAAATTTACTACAATAAAACTTATAATTGCTCCACTTTTAGAATCATGTCACTAATAAATATTTCAGACATCTTACCACTAACATTTTATCTAGTCCCAAACTAAGCAGAGCTTGCACTATGGGTACTAGACAATGTACCTAAGTACAAAAACATACTTTTTTTTGTAATAACATACATATTACACATAGAAAACACCCAGACACCGAAATAAATATTTGCGGATCACGAATCGAACCCGCAATCTTAAGCACAGCAGTCGCATACGCTACTACTATGCCATCGAGGCCATGCCATATATGCAATTTCGACCTTATTACTTTTTATCAGTTCACAAATAATTTCTAAAAAAGGGTATTTGTAAAAATAACCCAGCTTTAACGACCCGTTTACGACCTTACCGCTGTGAGCGGTAGCTAAGAGCGAAACGCCGAGCGATTGTCAAAATTCAGCAAGAGGGTTTATAGTGAACGATAATTAAATCAAAGTAGAACAAACTACACTGAAACTATACTATCGTTTATCATTTTAAACAATTGATTTCTAGAATAGTATTAATATAATCAAATATTGGAGCTTTGCATATAGTATTGAAGACAGTTAAAAAAAACTCTATTCTATTTAGGAACTATATTTTACTACTATATTTTATACTATACTACACCTAGAGAAAAAATACAATCATAAACGTGCTTATGTAATTACAAATGAAATTTAATTAAGCTGAACAAAACCTATGTAGTACCTATATACCTTTCATTATAAACTCGAAAGTAAATATCTGTCTATTACACTTTATAGTAAAACCACTGTAACGATTACAATTAAATTTGGTGTGGAGATGCTATAATTCTTGTGGAAGGACATAGGCCATTCTTCACCACGATAACCGATGTACAGAGTAACGAACAAAAACCAGTATTGTTATAAACGCAAGGAATTCCAACGCTGAAGCTGACCCCGCTAACGCTTGTAAGACAGTCAATCTAGTTTTTTCATAGGTTACATTAGAGGGTAATAAAATAATAAGGACTGAGAATATATTATATTTTTACTAGTTTGTACAGAAAATAACGGTGAGTAAAATAAATGAGCTCAAGCGAAACGTAGACAGATGCTAGTAGGTCAGATGTACTTACGCTTACAAACGGTTGTTACAAAATCTATTCCATTATTGGGCAGTCAGTGTCCTTAAATTATACTGATAACTGATAACTTATTCCAGTTTTAAATTCGATTCTGCCACAGGGTTGCGGAGATTCGATTTCAGTCGCTCCGTGAAAAAAAAAAATCAGGTGAACCGACCCCAAATAATCTCAGGAACAATAAAGGGTAGAAAAACAATGACATATAAGTTTAATGGTGCCTACAAAACTTTTGCAAGCTCTAGTAAATGAGTGGAAATCAATAAAATCTCTAGCACGGAATCTTATAACGAAACAACTTGATTGATCGTTTGCCGTTCTGTTTACTCAATTTCTCAAGACTAATTGTATCGGAATGTCAATATCTAAGAACATACCAGTGCGTCCAATTGAAGTTTTGCATTTGCATTATTTAATTTTCTCATTAATAATATCATATTACGTTAAACTGTATATTTTGGGTTTTCAGGAAACAGTAGCTATACTAAAATATTGCAGGTGCAAACGTAAGTAAAGGTTCCTTAAGTTTAAACAAACTAAGACCAAATTTAAAAATAAACATTTTTTTTTTTTCAAATCACTCATTCAAATCCGTGTGACGTGCTATGCTAATTTTAAACTGATAGTGAGCTTTGCAGTTAAAACATTAAAGCAGCTATTTTTTTTACACAATAAATATAAGTTTAATTTTTAATTAAATTTTTAGTTAATAGTAAATTATCGTACATAAAAGTATTCTTAAACTTTTTACTATTAATTCCTACTACTATGTTAGAATTCAAATCGTTAGAATCGATTACTCCAAACTTTAGTAGGTTAAAAAAATAAGTAAATATAATTTACTAGCTTTCCGCCCGCGGCTTCGCCCGCGTGGAATTCGTTTATATTGACACGGTAAGGGTAGAATTAACAATCTAACATGATTTTATGTTTGATAATAAGGAACTTCGACACAACCTTTATTTTCGCGGTAAAAAGTATCCTATGTCCTTTCCCAAGTTCAGTTCTATCTTCACACCAAATGTCATCAAAATCGGTTCAGTGGTTTAGGCCATTCACACACTGCCCACTGTGGCAGATTTTAATATTGTATGCAAGTACATCGATTAGTATAGAAAACACGCCAGGTCCCACACACTAAAAACGCGCCAAGACGCGTGAGCGCGTGCCGCTAGCAGATTCGGGATCTGCTGCCCCGCGCATATGCGCGTGGCAGCAGATCGGGGTCGCCAGTGTGTGAATCGCCTTAGGCGTGAAAGCGAAAGAGACAGACAGACAGAGTTACTTTCGCATTTATAATATTAGTAGGGATTACACCATCGGAAAGTGGAGATTTCATCAAACAGAAAACAACCCTATTTTTTGAAAAAAGTACATATTTTGACGGGTGAATTTTTGATATTAATTCAAAATACAGTGAAAATAGAAATATTTCAAATCAAATAAATTACAGTGTATTCGGGACATAAGAAGGTAAGTTTTCACTAAACTTCGATTAAAAATAATTTTATTTGTAAAAGATAAAAATAAGAAACCAAAAACTGGGTTTTTTAATTTTTACAAATAATTTGATATTATGTAAAAAAAAAGAGTAAATAAAAAATCAGCCAAGTGCGTGTCAGGCCACGCACAGGAAAGGGTTCGTCAGTCACCCATAATGGTACGCGGATTAGAAATTGTATCCAATGGATAATTGTTAAGTTTACATATTATTGCGTTAATTTTGTATGACGTTTTCCAAGTAAGCACATTGTAGAAGTTAAGCCTCTATAACTCCTTAACTAACAAAGTCATCTGATTCGTTATAGTTTTTAGTTAAAGTTCTTTATATGGTCCACTTTCACGAATTTTTCCAGATTTTTTGGGCCCGACGTTTAGTTTTTAGAGAGGGGGGGGGACGCCCTTTTTTTTACAAAAAAGTGGCCTTTAAAGTGGATTTTCTCGCAAACGGATACCTAAATCAAAAAATCGTCTTAACAACCCTGTAATGTTTTTAAAAGACCTATATAATGATACTCCACATGATGGGGTTTTACGTGTAGGGGAGGTACCCTTAATAAAATTATTTTTCAATATTTTAGTGTAGCACTTTGTTGATGTAATTACAATACATATTCATACAAAGTTTTATCTTTCTAGCACTTACTTTGGACGGTAAGTCGAGGACGGAGGGACGGACGGACATGACAAACCTTTATAGGTTCGAAGTCATAAACTTCGGAACCCTAAACGTTGTAGATCTTTTAATAACCTACAACTTTGCCATTTAACTTTTTTCCATAGGACATAAAGTTTTGCTGGAAATTGAGATAACCGACCCGATAAACCGACCCCGACCGATTTTTTACCCTTTGTTTTATATATATAACCTTCCAAAATGACTCTACCCTGCCCGATGGAAAGCATTAGCAGAATCCAAGAGTCGGGGCTACCACACTTGCTGCGAATGCGGACAATAATGTATGGCGGCCCACACTATGGCGGCTAAGTGAGATGCTTTTTCACGCCCCGCTTATAGGACCCGAAACTCTCCCCCCTATCCCTTCCCGAGCTCAGATCGCCCGTAAATTATTTTTCCTTTAATCAATAGGTTTCATCCTACTATAATTTTATTTGTTTTCAAAAATTATCTACCCTTGTCTAGTGGTCTAAATGTCATTTACAAACTATCATTATGGTTGCCATGCAAGTGTGTTATGCCTAGCAACCTGTGAAGTTTTGATAGGAGATAAATAGTGACACATTTTGACATCTACGATTTATGTATTTTTATAATCACCTAGGTAAAAAGGTAAAAACCGTTGTGTCTCGATTATTGCAGTGAAAAGTAGCCTATGTCCTTTCCCAAGTTCAGTTCTATCTTCATACGAAATTTCATCAAAATGGGTTCAGTGGTTTAGGCGTGAAAGTGTAACAGACATACAGAGTTACTTTCGCATTTATAATATTAGTAGGGATTATTCCAACAATCAATACTATTTATATTTAACAAAATTCTTCTTTGTTCCGGTAACCAGCTTCTTCACAATCATATTTATTCCAACAACTACTTACACAGTTGAACTTCGGAGTGTACATCACCAATTAGTTGTTTTATCTAATGGATTACCATTAGTTAAAACAACAAATTTATAAACAAATTCATTCGGCTTACTAGTAAATATTTGTTTGCTATTGCAATTCGCAATGGATTTAAGAGGAAACAATTGAACAAATATCAGCCATTCGAATCACTCGGGACCTGCCAACGTTCACAATCGTTACGAATTTATGTCTAAAATATTATTCAGGAAATTGAATTTTGTTTCAGAATTTTAACATCTACATATTTTTTTAATAATAAACAGTTGTTTTTTAAATAGAAACATAGAAGTAGTATAACATATATTCTTATGAGAATAAAGATTTCTGAAACGAAGTCACGTTTCGTTATAGTCTTTACTTGCGTTTCAATCGGGCTTTGCTTTAAAGCCAGCCCAGAAAATAAAGGCCAAGTTTAAAAAGAATAAATTCTTCATCCTGGGAATTCTGTTTTCTTTTCAACACTAAATGTTTATCATGTTGGTATCAGTAAAGCGTAACAGTATGAAATACCTATTTTTTGGGTAAATAAAGGAATTTTCTTGAAGACCTGAGTAAGATTTCATTATTATGGCGGATATTATTGTGTGTAAATATAATAAAATAAATAACAAATATTTCGAATTTCTTACACACAACGTCATCTAGTCCTAAACTAAGCAGAGCTTGTATTATGGATACTGGACAACTGATATAAATACATGAACATACTTTTTTGTCAATACAATAAAATTATACCTATATAGAAAACACTCAATTTTGAAAACAAATATTTCTCAGTACAATCTCTCACCAGAATCTCGTGTTCTATAGATTATATTGCACATTTTCACCTATAGAGCGATTTTTCAGAAATAAAGTTATACTGTCATGTATTTTAGTGTTAATATACGTTTTAAAAATAATAATAAATTTCTTGAAGCTTAGACTCTGCGATCCTAGGATATTTTCTGATATATTACTTCCCATTAAAAATATTCAAGAGATTTTGTTTTTTTTTTATAATTTAATTTCTACTCAAACGTAACAAATATATAATTATATAGCTCCTAACTGTCAATAAAAGAGATAAGATTTAGCCGACAGCAGATTCCTGCTTTTAAATAATTTAAAATTTCCAAATTATTAAATAAATTATACCCGAGCAGACCCTTGCGTTACAATTCAATAAAACATTACGAAGAAAGGGTTAGAGACGGAGATTTTAACTTGAGGAAAATACTTTGGAGTTCGTTACTAGCCAATTTGAAAAGGTGAAATAGAACCGTAATATTGTTAAAAATTTTCATGAAAAATCATTAATATTTTCATTATTACCTATCTATAAATAATCGCCTTAAAATTTTGTGAATTCTGAGAAACTAAATATAAACATTACCTGAAACTTTAAGTTATTTGTGCTTACAAATTTATTACCTAGACTACTAGACCCGAGAATCGAACCCGAGACCTCTTGATTAGCAGCCGCATACGCTGACCACTAGACCAACAGTCAGTAGAAATCTTTATCTGTATTAAACCATGAACATCAGTCTCTGAACTAATTTCAACGTAAGTAGTGTTTAAATGATAAATGATAAATGATATTTATTTCTGTAAGTAAATCTTTTCAGACATTTTTACAAGTCGGACTTATAGCTAGAAGGCGCCGGCATTTCCTACGACTCACTCTGGGAAGAAACGCCGAAACAAACCACAGAGGTGTCTTTTTTTCTTTTTTTTTTTAAGTCCGTGTACAATATTAAAGAGAACTATGTGAGTGCAGTATAGGGTCTGGGTTGGCCTTTTGAAGAAAGAACCATAGTTTTGAGTCGACCTGTCCATACAGACGGCACACGGGCCCCAGCCATCGTGTAGCCTAACCGATGTAGTCAGGATCCACAACCCGGAACACGACACTGCCGCCAGCAGGACACTTGAGTAGGCCGTGGAAACACTCAAAACCACCAGAAAATTACTAAAATATAAACTAACATTACAAGCCTACACTATACTCACATTTACAAACTTACACAAAAAACAAAAACAAAAAATAAATAAAAAATACTATACAATTCAATTTCAACGAAAACTAAACAAATTAGAATAAATGAAATACAAATTAGAACAAAATTTAAATGTTCATCACTTGTGGGAGCGAGCAGCATCACTCCCAAGCAAATTTATCATTTAAAAAATCAGTAACTGTGTAGTAAGCTTTATCACACAGTTTCTGTTTAACCAAGGACTTAAATTTGTTAATACTTAATTCATGTAATTTGCTTGGAATCTTATTGTAGAATCTCACACCCTGACATCGAAAAGACTTGCTTACTTTTTGTAGTCTAGTCGTTGGCAACACGAGTTTATCTTTATTTCTAGTGTTTATATTATGAATGTCGCTAAACTTTGTGAATGAATGTATATTTTTCTTAACATACACTAGATTTTCATATACATATTGAGATGCGACTGTCATAATACCAATTTCTTTAAACTTATCCCTCAGTGACTGCCTATAACTGAGATTATAAATTGCGCGAATAGCTCTCTTTTGCAACACAAAGATACTTTGAATGTCAGCAGCATTTCCCCACAACAAAATACCGTATGACATTACACTATGAAAATAGCTAAAATACACCAGTCTTGCGGTGTCTACATCAGTTAATTGGCGAATTTTATAAACCGCGTATGCTGCAGAACTGAGTCTATTCGACAAGCCATCAATGTGTGGGCCCCACTGCAATTTAGAATCTAGAGTTATACCCAAAAACTTAGTGGTGTCCACAAGATCCAACTCCTTTCCATTTATCAGAACATTAGTTTTTACCTGCTTAACATTAGGTGTAAAAAATCGAATACATTTAGTTTTTTTCTCGTTTAAGAGCAAGTTATTAACGTTGAACCAGTTCACGACCTTGGAGAGTTTCTGGTGTAAAATCTGCAGTTAGAATATCAAACAGATACATCTTTGACTTACAACTATTTTTACAATGAAAACCGATAGATCTAATATAAATTATATTAATCTTTTAATATAACTTTTGACAAAAACGTAATTTTATTTAAAAAAACCGCCTACACACATAAACGTCCTCATAATTTACTTACACGCAAGTTACGTACTAAATTTTATCGATTTTGTGTGTGGCTGACCCGTCCCTGAGCTACCAATAGTCCAATAGAGTGTACGAGAGCTCGTATTTAGACATATAAACAAGTCACCCGGTCGATAAATAGTAATCAGTAACGAGTCACACGATGTGTGCTCGAACTCCCTAAAACTGACCTGTCGCCACACCATGCTCCGAAATATAGGTTAAAGACATTGCCGCGAGTGTCTACCCGCAGTCAAAGAAAAATCGTTAAATAGTTAACTCAGAAATAAATGTTTTTGGAATGTAATTATAGAATATATTTATTTATTTTATTTTTTACTAGTAGTTGCGTTTTTAGTCATAGTTCATCCGTTTACAAGCACGAGAAAATAAATTACAATCAACTTTATTTTATAGTGCAATGCAAGCGGTAAAGTGCAATTTAGGTAGCGGACCATTTTAAACTCATTATAGTTGTGCTTGAATTACAAATGGTGTATCTAACCTGTACTATTGTTCTATTTAATTATATATTTTAACTTTATGTACAACTAGCTTTTGGCCACAACTCCGCCGGTGTTTATCGGTTATCGCCTTATTAAAAAGCCTCATCTATGGTATCCTCCAGAATTAAAGTATTTACTTAGAAAATTGCTTTGAAATCGGTGCAACAGACAGACTTACGTTAATTTCAACGCGAATGGACCGGCTCTGCCGGGGCAGTAATACCCTTACAGAGAAGACCAATCTAAAATTAAAGCATTCGTGCTTTTATCTTTTGTTAGTGATTGTGAGTGAGACCGGAGGTTCAATCATTCTGCATCATTCTCCCGGATGCCGGTAGAATGATGGACAAACATCTCACTAATCCGCTATTATGTGGGTCACCATGGTGCATTGTATGCACTCGTAACGAAGATGGTGGCCCATACTCCTGGTAGAACACATGCTTTCCATCAAGCAGACTAGAGTCAATTTGGTACACATAAATATTAAAATAAATAATGTATGTCAGTTATTGCTACAAAAAGACTGCACGGTTGGCCTAGTGGCTTAAGCGGTCGCCACACCGCTTTCTACTGCGCCGAGTGTCGTGGGTTCAAATCCCACGTAGGATAACACTTAGTGTGATTCACAATTTGTTGTTCTAAGTCTAGGTGTTCTTTGTGTCCGTTTCATGTATGTTTGTAAAGTCCCCCGCGACACAGGAATTTATATTCCTAATGCGGTAGTTGTCTTTAAAAAAAAAGTAGTCATTGTCCTTCCATGTTTCAATCTCAAATTGGATGTATTTACGTGTCTGTTACCGATTTAGTGATCGGTTAAGCGATTTAGCCGTGAAAACTGTTAACTTCGAATTTATAATACTAGTATATATTATTATAAGCATAAATATTATTATCAATCATCGGCCTCCCCTAAAACCATAAGTTTACAATAAGGAAGTATTCATTAAAAAAAAGAAAACTAAAAATAATGTGTATTATAGAAATAATAGACCATAAAAACATTGTAGATAATGTAATACAACGAAAACAACAATGTTGTTGTTTTCATAACAATGTTTTAAACGGACGCTTTGTCGATTTATTTAGATCGGTCTTATTATTAAGTAGGAGCGTTACATGTTCTTATATTTTTAATGTAACAAATTGTTTTATTAAAAATGCCTCGTCTAATCGTTCAATTCGGGAAATAGCAGCTAATTTATATTAACCTAGTTGAGTCCCGACAGTGTTCACCGCGTTTATTGTTCCGAATCGAGACCAACGCCGCGGAACAAAGTTATATTTAAAAAAATATACTAAGTTACTCCTTAGGTCATCAGCTTTTTACAAGTGAAAGTGCCATCACAATCGGTCTAGCCATTCAAGAGATAACCCGGAGAAAAAATGTTTATTTGGTGTAAGTAACGTGTATACTTTCATATTAAGCATTAAACAAAAAAAGTGTTAATTTGAAATGACATACAGACACTTCAATATTGTTTATTTGAATGTATATATATGTATACTAGCTGATCCGGCGAACTTCGTACCGCCCGAATTTGAAATCCCATAGCTTGTTCGCATCGCCACCTACCGGGTACTATAATTTGAGATTTAAACTATCCTATCTCTCAAGTTAGATCGAACTGCACATGGTGTGCGAATTTTATTATAATCGGTTAAGTGGTTTAGAAGTCCATTGAGGACAAACATTGTGACACGAGATTTATATATATTAAGATAACAGGCCTTTACATCTCTTCAGATGATTTAGGCAACATTGCTGTGGCAATGGCATGACTGTATAGTCCAATACGAGAGCGGCATTGGCGTCCGCAAGATCGACACTGAAGCAAAATATTTATATATGTATATAGATGACACCTTATCAAGTATTTCAGTAAGGCAAAATTAGGATGCTTGCGTCATTGAGATTAAACAGCATCATGCTTATACACACAGTATACACACATTATATAATTATATCACCCTTATAATAAACATTCCTTTAAGTATGTCTCACTAAGTATACGGAATAAGAAAATATTCATTTCAGTTAGTACAATTGAAGTAGAAACTGTACCGTATAATGAATAACTATCTTATACACAATTCCATCTAGTCCCAAACTAAGAAGAGCTTGTATTATGAGTACTAGACAATTGATATAAATACTTAAACATCTTTTTTTTGTAAAAAACATAAATATAAAAAAACACATACTCCGAAACAAATATTTGAGGATCACCAAACATTTGGTCTGACCCGGGAACCGAACCCGAGACCTAGCACACCGAGGAAGTATAACGTGCAGGACTGCACTGACTGACTGCAGGACTGATATGTTATTTTGAATTTATCTATCAGAGAACTATGGATATCGGTTTCACAGGTTCGAATTACAAACAAAACTATTTTACACCAGTTTTTAGACATGTCAATTCTATTTCTGTATGACAAACGGGTCATTAATCAGGTCCTTCCTTATCTACAGCTGATGACGTAGATTGAAGAAATTACATGCTTTCAAGTTCACCTTGTATAACCAGAGAGCAATTACTTAAAAATAATTTTCTATAAATCGTGTGTGTTCAAATGGTATATTAATTTATTAGAACACTTCTGTGAACTATTCCATTACGCAAAGCTGAAACTGTTTTAACTAAATTGAGGATTTTGATAATCAGGTACCTATTTACGTTTAATGACAAAAAGCACCTTACTAGGCCGCCATAATGTGGGGTTACTTTTCTGCATTGCATTTTAAATATTTTCGGACATCTGACACATATCATCAAGTCGCAAACTAAGCAGAGCTTGTAGGTACTATGGGTACTAGACACCTGATAAAAATACATATTATGTATCATTCTATTTTTTTAGAAATACATATTATAAATAGAAAACCCCCAAACTCCGAAACAAAGATTTGCACAACATGTAAACATTTGGTGGCTGGATACCTCTTGATCAACAGCCGCATACACTAACCGCATCGCGTGCAATTAAAGAGACCTATATCCAGCAGTGGACTGGAATAGGCTGATGATGAAGTGTTAACATCAGCTTTCGATCTGATAACGCTTATAACCTTAATATAAAAACGACTCAATTCATTGTATGATTCGATCTCCTTAAATTCAAATTATATTTGAACAGTAACTCCAACCTAATTTAGTTTTGTTTCTTTAATAAAACACATATGACATCGATTTTGGAAAGGAAGTTAAATTTACATCCACACTCATGCCATGTACAGAAAAGATTTTTGGACGTGGCAAGTTCAATAAAATATATTTTATTGTATTTCCTAACATCGGCCTACCTAATGTAAAATCCATTAAAAATTCTAAAGTACTACGACAGAGCTATCAACATCTTTATAATTATATTGATTTAGTTTATAACTATGATCAAGAAACTGATTAAGTTTCTAATGAATTTCACAACAACCTTTTGTATTTCAAGGAAAACCTCGAGTTGCTGGTATAATTTACTTTTAATAATTCTATGTAATCCAATAGACGCTTGTGCTAATAAATGAGGAATGAATAATGATTAAAAACTAAAGTTCAAAGTTAATGTAGGCACAGAAACGTAGAAAAGTAAAAAAGAAAACGAGATTTAAAGGTGTTTTTTTGTATATATATGTATATATATATTGACACCATACTTATTGCGTTCATTTTTTTATTTAAAATATTCAAATTACAATATTCAATATACAAATTGCAGGTAGTAAATTTTTATTAAACCATGATCAGCAACCAACTTTACTTTGTAAACCAATCAATGAACTATAAGAGGCTGTTGATGATGTTACTTACCAATTTAAATAAAGAAATAAAATAAATAAATAAATATTTTGGACATCTGACACACAACATCATCTAGTCCCAAGCTAAGCAGAGCTTGTGTTATGGGTACTAGACAACTGATATAAATACATAAACATACTTTTTTTTGTAAATACATACATATTATACATAGAAAATTGAAATATAGTTCAAACGAGAGATGGACGAATCAGCATATTGAACATTGTTAACAGGAAGCATTCATCGTCACAAGAAAATGTGCGGATTAGGTAAGACGATGGCTGGGGCAGACATACCGGCTACTCTCACTTTGACAGGATTATAGTTCAAAAAAACAAAAAGTACAATAAAAAAGGACAGCTTAGAATTCGCCGTACACACACACACAAGAGAAAGAGTTCTGGTACTAAGCGGTAACTATTCTTTTCACATTTATATGAACTAATCGTTTCAACTTGTAGCCTTAGCAATCTCTCGATATTTTCAGTCGAAAAGGAATTAAAAGTAAATTCATGATACAACCACTAATGATTTCACATTATAAACCTTTTTATAAGGAAACCACTACATGGATTATGTAATATGCTTTTATAATAAGAATTTTTCTAAATATACTAATATTTTAAAAAGAGCAAAAGTTAGAGAGGTTGTGAGTTTGTGATGTTGTATGAGATAATCTCTAAATCTCTGGAACTATTGAACCGATTTTGAAAATAATTTTACTTATAAAAAGTCACATTATTTTTGAGTGTTAAAGGCTTTTTATGATACTGATATCCGACAAAAAACAAAAGCTGATATTAGATAAAAGTAATAACGTATTATGCTTCTCTAGATAATATGATAAATAGCCACTTAGCATTTTTGATGGACTAGAACCGAACTACGATTGTAAAATTCTACGTAGATAGTACGTCTAGAGACTGTATAATTATATTGCGTAGGTAGATTCAATCGACGTGTATAATAATTTATTCACGAAATCGATTCCATGGTTGGTTTTTTCGGTTGTAAGGGACGTATCGACCCGAAAAGTTGGCTGCCATTAATATTGTGTTTATATAAATATAACTTTTTAATATAATAAAGCCAAATGTGAATGTTAATTTAATGATTATTTGTTTATTACAAAAGTAAATTATAAAGTAACGTCAGTTTAATGGTTAAGACGAATATTATATGATTAAGTGCTCCATAGATAAACAAGGTTGTGTCACTTCTGTCCTTAGAAATAAAAAAAGATTACTATTTAATATTCTTTTTATTTATGGAAATCTATCTTTTGGTCCTTTATTAAGTTTGTTTATTGCGGTAAATCGTATTTCGGGAATCTGAAAAGCAATGTCAACTAGTCCCTATATATAGAAAATACTCAAATAAATATTTGCAGTTTACACAAAAAATCCAGTACCAGTCCGGGGATCGGCTTCGAGACACAACAATCTCATACTCTACTACTACATACACCTTTGAAGCATTCAAATAGTCTAGCCTTTGTCCTTCTGTGGAGGAACGGGTGTCGTGTTCCTGCAATACAAAGGGAGGATCCTCCGACCAGGCGAGGTGATCATGCCTGGCGGGCCACTGCCCAACAGTTGATGTTGGGATGTCGTATATATGCTAATCGGTGCGAGAATGTCACTTTCGCGATTCAGGATTAGTAGTTACTCCGTATAGATCGATAAGTGTTTATCTTCTTAGTTCAATGTTTCTTCGGTAGATGGCGCTGTTGTATGTTTTACGTCGCGCTGTATGTGGAAGTCGCCACACTTCCTCAAGAATCAAAGTGTGTCCATTGTAAATTTAGTTAAATTTTTTCCACGGTCTAGCCGAAAGACAACCAGATATAGTAACTTTCGAATTATAATATGTAGGTATATGGATAAATAACAGAAACTTGTGACAGCTGTTTCAAAAAACACAACGAAAAAGATACCTACATTTCAATTTATACGTGTCATCCGAAAATGTCACATGAAGGATTGCTACATTTTATTGAGAAGAATATAAATTTGAGGATAAAAGTTTGTGTAACGACATAAAATAAAAGGTTCTGCAATCCACGATAATACTTTCAAAGATAGGAAAGTGAATGGATTTAAGAGAATGAACGTTATGACTGTTCCTGTCATAGAAACTGTAATGTTTCCAGACGACTTTTATTTAAAGTGTAAGTCGTGACAGAGGAAATGGACGGATGTGAGAGTATAATGCTCGTTTACACATACTATTTATATAACGTCTCCTTACCAGCAGCCCCGTTTAAGGTAGCCCCTATTTTTTTGCCCCTAATTTTAATAGACATGTTTCTGAACACTATAGTGACCCGAAAACGAAAATTTACCCCTTTAAATTTAGGGGACGTCGGTGAATACGGCAATTGGGATACTTTTTGTTACTATTGTATAGTAGTCATGATAATTGATACATACTCATAGTTAAGAATGGACGACGAGTGCTAAAGTTTATGACAATATCCAATATAAATTTTGAAATTAATTCAATCAAATAATATTCTTTGACAACACGTTCTTTAGTAAAATATTTAAATTAACAGGAATATCCACGTTTAACCACAGTTTCTGTTGTTGACAAGCGATCTATGAACATGAGGAAAATACTTCGCAAGCATTTTTGTGAAAATTTTATGAATGAAGAAACACGAAAAGTTTGTAGTTGTTAAATGTTAAAAACGTTTGATGTATTATCCGGCCATGCGGTGAATAAATTACGCAGGATGGCCCGTGTTATTAAAATTGAAAGTTGTTTATTAATATGCGCCACTTGACTGATTTATTTTGTCGATAATTGGTTTTAAACACAATGAAGAAAAATCTTTCGCAAACAAAAACGTGTCCAAGTCACTAAATATTTATTTTACTTGCAATTATTTGTGGATATCTTAGGAACTTTAAGTTCATTACTTGAATTATAAAGATGTGAGTAAGTAACAAATTATATGTTTTTTCTACAAACTGTATTTTATTTCTTACATTAATCACTCTTATCTATTTATTTTATATTAAAGATCCATAAAAATGACATTCTAAATTAATGTGGGTAGAGTTAGATAAGTTTTACAGAAACACACAAATTTCATCAAGAAAACTGCCCTTATAGGCCCATTGGGATACGGCGGGACTTTCTTTTTATGTGTGTGTATATACATAACACGTGTAGCTTACGAGTAAGTCTGAGGCATACATTGAAGTGCGTCTATCGTTTTCGTCAATATACAAGTCGACTGGGGAGTTGTAGCTGAAATTGTATGGTTATGTTATCATGTGTGTGATTTTCTGTGCTCTTCAGTCTCGAGACTAAACAAAATTACGAAGTTCACTAGTTAATCAATATCCTTGACTTTTTATATTTGAAAAACTAAAAGTTTGAATATTTCTTTTACACACACAATTTCAACTACAAGTTATAATAGAAATATAGATTTTTTTTATTTATATTTAGGCCTACCAAAGTGTCTCTACTCTGCCTGATAGAAAGCAAGAGTAGAATCCAGGAGTACCTAGAGGTCACCGTCAATGCAGCATGGTAACACACACCATGGCGGCCTAGTGAGATGGTTCTGCGAGCCCGACCTCCGGAGGCCAGTAAAATGATGTAGAATGATTGGGCCTCCAGTCTCAGAGTCACCAACGAAATACGACAGCAAGAATTCTGTCTTTTTGAATAGGATTTCTGTCTGAGGATAGTACTGCTCCTTTCGAGCCGGTCCATTCGTGCTGGAATCAGGGTGATTCTACTACCTTACATCGATGGAAACAATTAAGTACTATTACAAATTTTAAAACTTGTATTATCTTTATTATTAAATTCGAATAATAATAATTATATTTAATTGTATAAAATACTTTTGACAGCCGTAAAAACTTCAGCCTAAGTGGCGAAAATTATCCCATAAAAAGAAAGGTTTTTAAAATTGAAAGAATCGATATTGCGAAACAAACATTTCCGAAATAGAGGAATTTGTTGCTTTCATGAATTCGTTATCAGCATAAAATAATTCCAAAACAAGGAACCATCAAATTTATAATACATTTCTTTAAAACCGCTGACATAAACATGGATCTTAATTTTAAGTTAAGCTTCGTTTTTTAGTCCAAAAATGTAATATGATAATCAGGTGCTTTTCACGGATGGCTTAAGCGTAACGAAGAAGGGCATGAAAAACTGAAGTGGCATAATTAACATTTAATCGAAGACCTGATTTTCTTCTCATTTTTTGCTCTACAAGTTCCTCCATTGTAAATTTTATTACCAATGCAGCGTTTTACGTAGAGTATTAAATAAATCTATACTAATATTACACAGCTGATGAGTTTTTTTATTTGATTAAATGCGGTAATCGCAGGAACTGGCCTGATTTAAAAAAATCTATCACTGTTCGATAGTCAATTTATTGAGCAAGGCTGTAATAGGATCATGCTACGATCAATAGAAGTGGTGTCAATAATAGTGCTTTAAAAACGAGGGAAAAATATTTCTTCTGGGAATTATGATTGTCTCGGTGGCGCAGTGGGAGGGTATGCGAATGCTGTGCTTGCGATCTCGGGTTGGATTATCGGGTCGGACCAAATGTTGGTGTAATCCGGAAATATGTATTTTGTTTTGAAGTTTGGGTGTTTTCTATGTATAATATGTGTGTATTTACAAAAAAACAAGTAAATTTATGTAATATATTTATATCCGTGGTCTAGTACCCATATTACAAGCTCTGCTTAGTACACAAGCTGACTGGACCGATTTTGATGAAATTTTTTGTGTGTGTTCAAGGGGATCTGGGAATGGTTTAGATTCGCAATTGGACCCGGTAGGTGGCGCTGCGATCAAGTTCTGGAATTTTAAAGTTGGGCGGTACGAAGTTCGCTGGGTCAACTAGTTAATTTATATAACAATTATGCTGCATTTATGTTTGCAAACCACTTACATATTTCACATTTGAAAACTTCGTGAACATAAACACGCCAACATTAAATTATGATATTTCGTTACAGCGACGACGTTATAAACGAAAGATTTAAGAACAATTACTTTTAAAATTTATTACGTATTTATTTCTGTTCAGCTTTCCATCATAATCCTTCCAAAAAAATAATAAGAAAGCTTTGACAGCCAAAGCAATAACTTTTTATCATTTTAATTTTAGTACTTATTAAAATTCCGTAATCAGCCGTCTGTAATCCGTATTTTTTTTATTTTATTTTTTTTTTTAAAAAGACAACTCCCGCATTAGGAATATAAATTCCTGTGTCGCGGGGGACTTTACAAACAAACATGAAACGGACACAAAGAACACCCAGACTCAGAACAACAAATTGGGAATCACACAAAGTGTTGTCCTACGTGGGATTTGAACACACGACACTTGGCGCAGTAGGAAGCGGCGTGGCGACCGCTTAAGCCACTAGGCCAACCGTGCAGTCATAAATAACTTCAGTCTGTAATTAAATAGTATTTACTTTTAGAGAAAACTTCAACCTACGCTTAGATTAAGGTTCCACGCGGGCTGGCCGAGTGTGGGTTGGAGACTGGCAACACAGGTTGTAGCTACATAGTCTTACCGTTGGATGTTTTTAGGCGCCCTAAAGCCTCCAACTAAGTTTAATGACTGTTACCTTATGATAACAACCGGAACCGACTACTTAACCTGACCTCCGGAATTACGAAAGCGCTTATAACCTATAATGCCAAAAATGGTCACCCATCTAGGTACTGACCGCGCCGTCGTTGCTTGCCCTCGGTGATTATTTCCAATCGCCTAAGACCAGCACTGCACTTCTTGGAAATTATATTTACAAATTAACGTGTCTGAAATTAGCAGCCAATTCTTACCTGCGTAATGTGCATCTTTCTTTGTTTACACAGTGGACAGATTTCAGTTCTGACTCATCTTAATGGACCCAAATTTTAATAATAAACCAACGGCCACCGTTTTACCAGCAGTTGTTGTAGTAACAACACCAACCGCGGGTTACACCGCGGACCGAAATTTGTCTTAAAGAAGTAGTCTAAGTTACCTAAATTTTTTTGATGTAAGTACTGCATCACCAACAACCCATAACATCTCACTGCCGCGCTTCCTCCCAAGAGAGGGTACTGTATAATGCTTTGAAATCTATTAATGATGACCAAAACCTCCTTTCTAAGGAGAGGCATATGTCCAGTGGTGGACTGTTAAAGGCTGTTGATATTAATGACAAGCTGTTAATTTGAAACTACAAGCACACTTTACTTTTATTTATTTATATTAAAAACATACATACATATTTATTTATACTAAATATATTAAATATATATGTAAAAAATATATTAAATAATATTCTCATTGTGTATTTAACCTAAAGATGGGTACACTCTTGGGTATATCAACTTTATTCTAACATTCTGTGAAAGGATCGTGTCAATCCCATAACGTTCTCGCAACTGACTATTCTTCACTTTTATATTAAGAGCAATCGCCTTAGTAAAATTTTATTTTAGAACTTTTTTCTTATTGAAAAAATAGAGTTGTGGTATTGGAATGAAACAGCAGCCGGGTAATATGATATTACATAAGTACCCACTGGCTCTGGATACCCCTCACCAAGAAGACACAACACCCTGATCTCAGAAGCATTTTAATAGGCCGCCATATTGTGGTTCACAATGCATTGTTTGATTCATTCACAATGAAGATAGTGACATCTACTCTTTGATTCTACACATCCTACTTAAATAATATAAGTCGTTAAGTACGGCAGATGGAACTCCAGAAGCCGCTGATGCATGACTAAAGCTCTTCCCGACTGCCAAGGTAGGCCGCCGCCGGGTTTAGTCGTTAAACCGATTCTCCGGGTCCACACATACCCTTCGTCTCCCCCACGGAGAGATTGGTACGAAAAGAAATAGTCGATTAATCCCATTTGTCTCCGAGCTCGTGACATTCCTACGAACGAGCTGGTCTACATATTGTGCCGGAGCATAACCATGCCACGATTAAAAAAATTAAAAAACTGTGTTAAATTAATTTGTGTTCTATGAATTATTAATTAACTGTTACCAAAAAATAATAAGTAAAAACTCATCTAATCTCTATCTAATCGCTATCGTAAAAAACGTGAAGGTGACTTATAGTCACGTCGACTGCCATAGGCGCTGGAATCAGTGCCGGGGTGGGTGGACGTCCTTCGCAGTGAACTGTGTTCAACTATTTTTAGGCCGTGCGTACAAATCACGTCAAAATATGTAACATAAATCATGTATTTTTTATGACTTATATATTAAACACTATCTATAACACGTCAACACGCCACACGACAGAGAGGCCATTTGAAAATCATTAGATATACGAGTTTTATCCTTAAGTTTCGTTTGACTACTATTGATAAATAATAAAAAGCTAAGCCCCGCGGTGTTACCCGCGTTTGTTGTTATTGTAAGCAGCAGGTATGGCCGTGAAACAAAGCTAATCTAGAAAGGTACCCTAAATTGCTCCTTATTTTATCAGCAATCTATCAGTGAAACTCTCATTAAAATCGGCCCAGCTGTTCCAGAGATTAGCTAGAACAAACATACACACAGAAAAAAGATAAAACTCTAAAATCAAAACTCTACCTGTTTGTTACGACTTCACAACTAGACTGCTGCACCGATTTCGATGAAATTTAGCATGAGATACTTTGAATTTTAAGGATAGTCATAGGATTAGGTTAATGCTATTATAATGACCACTGGCGGAGACCTGTTTAAAAACAAGCGTGTGTGTATAATGTGTCTTTATAATTTTATTATACCATAAAAAGCTTTTGTACCAAATATGCAGTGTTTTAAAAACTTCATTTATTATCCTTACTTTAAAATAATTTGGGTATCGTTTGTATTGTAACGTTATGTGCTTTAAAATCTGTAACATTTAACAAAGTCGAAATGTAACGAAATAAAAAAAAATGTAAAAGAAAAATCCTGTGTAGTTACACGAATATTTTTATAAAGCGTTGCCATGCCAAGCAATTTATGAAGAAAATAGTTTTGTTGGTCGGACACTGAACTTTGATCTTTAGAAACATTTCCATCATGCTTTAACATAAAACATAACATTTATATTTAGTAGTGAATATAAGAAATGTTTTCACACCCAGAAAGCTTTTGATATACGAGCTCACAGGTTCGGAGGTCACATAAAGATAGAACTATGTAGTAACTTATTGCCAGTATATTACACACACGAGATTATAAAATATAGCATTGAATAAAGTAATAAACATCAAAACGCACGATGGAACCAATATTTTAGGTTACTCAAAATACTTATATAGTATATCAGCTAAATGGTGGAATAAAAGTACAAGTGATTTATTTAGATTCAAAAATTACGTAATTATTATAAATATTTATTTATTTCGTTACACATGTAATTGCTCTACCATTCTAGTGTCTCGAGGGACTTTCTAAACACATGAAACGGATACAAAGAAAACCCATTCTCACAACGACAGTTTGTGATTCACTCAAACTGTTGCTCCTTGAGGGGGTCGAACCCACAAGTCTCAGGCAGTATAAAACGTAACCACTTAAATCACTATGCTATCAGTGCTATCAGATAGATTGAAGGTATATCTCAGATATTATTCGATTTTAGAAATTACCTATGTTTACTTCACCAAACCCAACCGAGGGTAATCGTGACTGTTTTTTAGCCCAATAATGGCGAGGCCAAAAATAAGGGTTACAATTTTTCCACCGTAGTATCTAAACTATAGAAGGGATTTTAATTAATAATGTATCAATATATCCGCACATATGAGGATCCGTACAGGCTTTGACATGTAAAAGAAATAAGTCAAGAAAAGATGATGACGTCATCGTGTACCTATTGAGCACATTTCCAATTCTCATTACAAAATTGAGTTTCCTAGCAGTAATTACACGCTTGTTTCTGCTGATGTAAAATAGAAATGGAAACCTTCTCGAGAGCTTAATCAAAGCTTGCTACTTCAAAGCACTTAATACTGTCTTAACTGAGATATTTGAAGTAATCATTTCATTTTGAATTTAAATAAAATGGTCTTATAGACATGTGCATTTATATTTATGAGTTAATATACAGTGCTAATTCTACAATTTAATTTGAAATAAAATTAAATGATAAAATAATTTTACTGAAAGTGTTAATACTCAGTGTGTGGTTTTCCTCTCTTAGGCTGTCACAATATCAATTATTACTAGTACCTACATGTCAATTATAATCAATGCTAATATTATAAAACTTTGTAGGTAAAAGTTTGTTGGTTTGGTTGAATGCCTTCTTCTTCCTAGCCTTATTCCCAATATTATTTGGGATCGGCTACATAGTTCAACCGGATTTATCTAACTTTCATCGGACCTCCGCAACCCTAAGGGAGAACTGAAATTTGAAGGTTGAACTAGTTGTCAGTAAATTTGAGGGCACTGACTTCCCAATAACGATTGTCATATATGTTCATGACAACCAGGACCGACGGCTTCTTAATTTTCACGTGATACCTGATTTTAAAGTATATTTATCTATAAAATAAGCACATAACCGACTCTAAAAAGAAAAACTATCGGTAATATCATTACTACATATGGTTGCATATACATTTTCCTTTATCCCATCCCACAAACGCGCGATAAGCCCTTCCATCATGTTAGGGCAATAAAACCGCACCTAAAAGAAAATGCTCTGAATTTCAACAACGACCACGTCGAAATAACTTTGGCTTAGTAACTAAAGTACAAAGTGAATAATCTGAGGTAGATTATTCACTTTGTACTTTAGTTACTATTGTACTGTATTACATCTAACAATAGTTAAGTATGGTATTTAGTCAAAATGTGTCGATGTTGAAAAAAGATATCGCTCAATGGCAGTCCTCTATCGTCTTCATTGTGAAGAGTGTTCCCACCTTCTGCCTTGCTCTATACGACAATATTGGCACCATAAAATCCTTACTAATATTATAAACGCGAAAGTTTGTGAGTATGTATGTATGTTTGTTGCTTTTTCACTCAAAACCACTAAACTGATTTGGATGAAACTTTATAGTAATATAGCTTAAATATCAGAATAACACATGGGCTAATTTACGCTTTTACCCCATTGTGTGGGGTATCATTAGATAGGTGTTTTAAAAACATTGATAAGTTGCTAAGGTTTTTTTTTTAATTTAAGTATTCGTTTGAGAGTTTTATCCTTTAAAGCGTTTTTCTAGTAAAGACAGGGCTCCGACCCCTTTCAAAGCTGAACGTCGGGCTCGAAAAATTGGAAAACAATTCGTGATGGTAGTAAATGTGATGAACTTTAAAGGAAAACTATAACGGCTTGGATAATATTGTTAGTTTACTAGTTGTAGAAAAATAGTAAACAACTAGGTGACTACGGAACCCTACTCTATGCCTGACCTGACACGCACTTGGCCAATTTTATTAATATCATCATTCTAAAAAATAGATGAAACTTCGAGTAAATTTTCATTTCAAAATTTGATGATGTTTTACATAAATCTTAAATAAGGATTATGTCTCTTCTCGGTGTTCTTGGAATAAAATGAAGATGTTTTAGCGTGACGAAACAATTCAGAATTAAATTTAAATGAACCTCTTTACTTAGCGTAGACTTAAAATATCAGTCTCTGTTTTTATTACATGTGTAAATAAATATTTTTTGAGTACACTCAGACGTTGGGGAAAATAGGTATACTACGTTTTCTTATCGTGATGTACATCATTTATTACATGTATGCATGTATATAACAGATGATATTAAGGCAAATGCAAAAATTTTACAGCAGTGAATGCAAGCTTTCAAAAATCAATAACTATACTGACAAGGATGAAATTATCTTCCACCAACCTTCCAAATCTCCTGTCAAACTTCTTACTTTACATCGAGTGTAAAAAGGAATCTCAACATTTAAAATACTTCTTATAACTTTTGCTTTACACATCTCCCACAAGGGGGCCTCGTCCTAAATTTTGAACTTTATGTAGTATAATCACGTCGGTGTCGGTTATCAGAGTAGCCTATAGTTTTCCTCAAGATTCAAAGTATGTTAAATCGGTGCTTAACTTTGCCGTAAAACGTAACAGTTAGACAGAGTTATTTGTGAATTTATAATATTAAGTATATTATGTACAAATATTTCACTTAACACTACACGGCACTATTCAAGATATATAACATAATATTTCATACTTACATAACAAACTGTAGAATAAATCACCAGTTCTTCTTCATCGTGCGTATTTGCATCTTTACAAATATTTTCTTTTATTTTAGCAAAATACTTTATGGCATACGTTCAACACAAGCTCTTGAAAATTATGTTAGTGCTCGGTATACGTCACACGAGTTGAAAATATTCAAACACTAGCACGCAAAAAGCGAGAATATTTTCACACTTGGAAACCTCACGCGACAAGTGTGGACGTGACAGTCAGCACTTGAAATGTATAGCCTTTAGTACCAGCTGTTTATGCGACAAGCTTTTGAAATATTATGCTATGGGTAAAGAAGATTTATCATTTATTTATTATATGTGTAGTTTTAAGAATCCTTCTGTTTTCGTGAACAACTACAGCTAAACACGAGGTTGTTGTTGTTTTTTTTACAATAAAAACACACAAGCTTGCCTTAATATAAGAAGTCTAAGTTACTCCCTATTTCATCAGCTATTGGCCCAGAGCTCAGATGTATAGCTGCGTACTATAAAATCGTAAAGAACTTTTTGTATACGATGACTTCCAATGGTCCGAAATTTTAGACGATTTTGTGGATTCATAGATCCTGACCCTACCACGCTACCGAATACAATTATGACGCTTTATTTCGCCACAAAAACCTGAATATGTATAGCCTGTACCACAAACATGATTTCTTAATATTCCCGCTTTCTTGTCAAAGGATCTGAAGGCATAATTACTGTGTAACACTGCGGTAAGAAAATTTCCAGTTCAGATTACGATATGGAAATAGGTTACTCTTTTGGAAGATTGATTTTAATAAATAGTACGTAGTAATATTATTTTATCATACAACTTAATGTTTTTTTATATTTACATTATTTACTCAGCGAAAATATTTGTATTCAATTTAAAGGTAGGTATTGTCTGCGAATTCGCCCGCTTGTGTGTCAATTATCGCGGTGATTTTTGAACTGATTTAAATTTTTATTTGACAAGATTTGAATATACAAAACACTGAATTTTGATCACAATAATTAAGAGGAAATTGCATCCAAATCGTTTAAGCCATTTCTGACATTAGCGGGCAAAATTTTTTTTTTTTTTTTTATATTAGTGAACTTTAATATGCCTTTAGTGAAAACTTGTAAATCTGAAATTACAGACACGTGATTTTTATAGATAGCGACACTAAAACGCATTACCTGTGAATATATCATACAATATTGCTGATCGAATATATGAGAGTTTGGCCAATAGCCATATTACCTCGTCTATTAATACAATAACAGCACTAAAGCATCGCATGAAACAATAATATATTATATACTATCTTAGTTTCCCCACCCACAAAGTCGATATACCCTAAGGAACGTTAGTAATTGGTATTTGCTTAGGAGGTCCACTTGAATGAAGCTATCTAGATGGACCGAATAACAATCAAATCAGTAACTTTAAGCTAGGACACTATTACTGTCTGTTTATTAGGACTTCTAGCGTAAAATTGCCCTTTCCTTTGTCTGATAAAGGAACTTTGTAAACTTGTAGCTATGAGTAAGTAAGTGAGTAAATACTGATTTTTAATACAACTGCCAAGCAAAGAGAAAAGATTAATAGTGTTGGCAGTCTTATTAAATTTATGTGTTCCACAGTAGCGCCTAAACTACTAAACTGGTTTTAATAAATGAGGTGATAATAGATTCGTAATAATGACTTGCATGACATAGGTTATATAAATTTATTAAATGTTTTACACAGTCGGATGATAGTTTTTTTAAACTTGTTCTTGTTTTTAAATGTGAACTGTGTCGTGCAAAATAAAAAACGAAAGGGTTTGTTTTGAGCCTCTGAAATATATACGAGTTTGTCCTTAACATTTCTGAATATATTCGAACGATTCATTTTAGCCCGAAATTTACTTTACCTTAATAACATTATTTATAAACATCTCAATGTTTTTGTACAAACTGTTTGGAAATTTTCGTACGGAATTTTCCCTGGAGAGTTCAAATCGCAATTGATCATTTCTTTGCCGCTTTTGTAAATAACTTGGATTAAACAGATTTTTCCGATTACTGCTAGCCACCTTTGTATTTGCTTTTTGTTTACTTCTTAGCGTCACAATACTAAATTTTGGAATGAAAAGTATTTTATTATTGACATAACTTTACTAAAAGTCTTTTACCAGTGATGTTACACTACCTCATTAGCTCCCTTATTCGCTTCTTTGGAGTGTCACCCATATACAGATACTCCGTCTCCTTTATATGTCACTACGTGGAAAAAAATAACCTATTTATATAAATGCCGATATTATCTGTATTTAAAAAAATAGAGAGGTAAATACAAAATCAAACATGAAAAGTTTCTTTGCGACACTAATTAAGTACACTATCATATGCAAATTTTTTAATTAACGAACCCCCTAACTTTAGGCACATTTCATTGTCTCGTTGAAAATAAATATTTTAGGATTATTACCTATAGGTTCTTATTATTAAATGTCTAAGTTAGTTTACTAACTCGGGAGATTATCGCTGCGTCATAACTCCACGTCACAAACTTCATCATCATCATCATCAGCCTATCGCAGTCCACTCCAATTGCACACCCCTTAGTTCGATCCTCGGCTACTCGCATCCAGCTCCTGCCAGCCGTCTTGCGCAAATCATCACTCAAACTTACAAACTTACCTCTTCATAATATTAAATTACGTTAAATTGGTATTGATGTACAGATATCGTAACTTGAAAGTTAATTTGAATTCTATAAATATCCACACATAATCCATACTTTAATACTTATGCAATACATTCAAAAGTAACTCTATCTGCAATTCAATTAAAATTTGGGATTATTCTTGAGGAAAAACACCTTTTACTATTTACCACGATAACTGACATACGCGCGTGACAAACCGTGGGCAAAATTAGTAATATTATACTCGAAAAGCTTATAACGGCCAGACGAATTTACACGAAACTTAATTTTGGACGTTCAATGTCACATGGTAAAATGAAACAATACATATGGTCTATTTTACCATTTTAGAATAGAGTTAAAGTAATAAGTAGAACTCTGTACCATTACACACACATACACACTGACATTCACACACCACACACATATATACACGTACGCATGGGCAAAATATTCGATTTTACATTTTAGTTTTACATGTATTTTTTTTTGTTGATTATTATATTCTCTTATATTTACGCAGACAATGTTGTTACCTTGTGTAAGAGCCTGGGTATCCATCCTGGCACCCTGAAAAAACCACTTGTGACCTAATTTTTTTCTCTTTGTAATTCGGAAATTTGAGTAATATGATATTTTGATTTAATAAATCAAAATATAATTTCTGTAAAAGAGGGTGGTCTATAAATCACTGAGATTAAAATTTCTACTGTTTATTTCACCAATTAAAGTTTAATAATTAAGTCAAAATTAATACTAAGAAGGCTGGACTTAGAAGAAGAAGAAGAACTTAGCCAAACAGTTGTTTTCTTTTCGAACATCAGACACACATTATCATCTAGTCTCGAACTAAGAACTTACAAAAATACATGTATAATTTTTTGTATTTTTTTTTATAATTTAATTTATTTACAAAAAGTATATACATCCAAACTCTGAAACAAATATTTGCAGATCATACAAGAACTGAACAATTTGAAAATAATTGCGCGTCTAGTAGTCCGGCTGGCTTATGCAAAGGTCAGTAAACTCCCTTTCCAACTTTGAAAAGGACGATCGCTTTCTACTAATACTAAGGGTTACTAAGAGATTGTGGTATTTAAATTGAAAGGTCCTTCCCGAAACATTCCATGAATTGAAGATGAGAATGCCTACTAACACAAATAGATCAATCATTGCTAAATCGGTACAAATACTTGATTTTGAAATCCTTCCTTGATTAAACCAAACATTTCTTTGTAAAACATTTAACAGATGAAACTAAATGTAATCTATTATTTCTGTAAGATTTTAAATTTCTTATTATTCTAACAAGTTGAACTAATAAATATCATTTTAGTTTCCATAAACAAATTTTGAAAGCAGTAGTGAACGGCAGTAGATTGAACTGTCAAACAAATGTCATGAAACCTGCTCATAACCTATACCTACACAAGTTTTAATTACATTGAAAACTAGCTGAGTCTCGCAGTGTCAGACGCGGTTATTGTTGTAAGTAAATAGACAAACAAAAAAAAAACAATTTAACTTTTTCACCACCGACGTGTGGAGGAACGGGAATCGTGTTCCTCCAACACAAAGGGAGGATCCTCCGTCCAGGCGAGGTGATCGTGCCTGGCGGGTCACTGCCCAATAGTTGATGTTGGGATGTTGTATATATGTTAATCGGCGCAATAATTTCACTTTCGCGATTCAGGATTAGTAGTTACTCAGTATAGATCGTTACGTGTTTTCTTCGTAGTTCAATGCTTCCTCGGTAGATGGTGCTGTTGTATGTTATACGCTTGCGCTGTATGTAAAAGTCGCCACACACGTTAAAATGACGGGGTGTTAAAGTTTGACGTGTGTGTGTGTCTGTGGCATCGTAGCTCTCGAACGGATGAACTGATTTAAATTATGTTTTTGTTTGTTTGTAAGGTGAATTATTCGGGAGTGTTATTAGGTGTGGTGAGCATATGTTTGAAATAAATCGGTGCAATTAGTCTGGGGTTTTTTAAAATTTTTAATTTTACATAACGTCTAAACTTTCATACGAATTTAGTGTAAAACTGTAAATTTGATGTTACATATATATAAGTTTTATCAATTTATGTATGGTGTACTAATTTTATGTAACTGAGACTCGTAACTTCGTCCACGTCGCTTTAAGAATAATAAATTTTCCCTCTCTTAGCAATATTTTTTATCGATACTTTGCCTTTAATTGGAAAATATATTTTATTTTATTTAGTTTAAGCATCTTCGAGTTTGATGATGAAGACGTTCGATTGCGACGATAATAAATTAACTGAAAATATGCAAAAATGAGCGAAGGGGGTGTATTTACATATCCAAAATTGGGATAGCAAATACCAATCATCTTCAGTGTAGTCGAAAGATAATTTAGAAGTATAATTATGTATATTTGTGCGTACGACCATTTAAAGTAATTATAATAATATACTGCCCTTTAGCTGTTGTTTAGTTTGTAAGTTATTTTTAATAAGCGACATGTTAAAGTTATGTAAGTCACGCCATAGGCTTACACGCAACACCGAGTATTAATTACTTATTTTTATGGATTTTGCCTTTCCAAACTTTGTATATTGGGTCTGAAATCGGTTGAATAAAGTTCAAATATTTTCAAGGTCACAATTGGAGGGTTAAACGTATGTGACCTTTCTCAAAGATACCATTTCCCTGTTGGAACTGTTTATATTTGATCAGAGTACTGAAAATGTGGTTTCAGTAGAGTTGACTGTATTTACCGATGGTACTAATTTAAATTTCAATAGACTACTTCCAATAAATTTCAATCTATATATTCTTTATAGGAATAAACCAAAAAATGTGTTGTAAGACTCAATTCTTTTACACACGACATATGTCAAACCTACAGGAATGAACAAAACGGCGATCATTTTAGCATAATATGGTGATGTGTTTCTAAATTAACTTAATAAATTTTGTAACGTCAAAAATGTGTTTTAAGACAAGATTTTGCTGTTAAAAAATGAGCGTGGGGCAGCATTCACCTTATTTTCCGCTTTACTCTCTTTTCTATATCATCTTTACGCACTTCATTCCTTGTAAACATATTTACATACTTAATTTTAACTTCATAATTTAAATAAATATTAAGTATTCCAAATATGATCCGTCTATTCGTACTACCATAGTGTTGAGGGTACAAAGAATTTGCATGCTTAAAATACGTATCAATATACCAACAAAACTGCAGGACCTACAATATGGAAAACACCATTCGTGTAGACAATTTCCTATTTCACTGTAATTGGACGTTCAACAAATTGGTCACTAAATAACAAACGGAAAACTATTTGTGGGTTCTACCATTATCAAAATTAAAGCGCTAGAATCCAAGTATGTTATTTCATGCTAATTATTGTGTTAGACGCTGTTCGTAACGGGTCAATTTGAAGTTTATAATACGACCGAGGCTTTGTTATGCAAATTGAATTGAAAAGCGCTTTTTAGGCCAAATTTGCTTATTGTAATATACACGTCGACAGTCAGTCATCATTTCTTTGTACTGTCGTCATTACTTGCATTTTTTTTATAATAGAAGGTTTATAGAAATATTTGTTATTTTTGGTATTTAGGTTTTAGATTTTAGGTCATTAGAATAACTGAAATATTTCTATATCATTTTCTGTAAATAACATAGTGTATTACAATGAGGGTTCATTAATACCCGCTTATTTTCGTGATAAAAAGTAACCTACATATGTGATTTTCCAGAACTCATTTATAAATTGGCCATTTACAAACTATCATTATGGTAGCTATGCAAGTGTGTTATGCATAGTCTAGTAACCTGTGAGGTTTTGACAGGAGATAAACAGTGATACATTTTGACATCTACGATTTATGTATTTTTATAATTACCTAGCTTTCGCTCGTGTATCTTGATTATTGCAGTAAAAAGTAGCCATGTGTTATTTTGATATATAAGTTATATTACTGTAAAGTTTCATTCAAATTCGTTCAGTAGTTTTTGCGTAAAAGAGCAACAAACATCCATACACACATAAATACAAACTTTCGCGTTTATAATATTAGTAAGATGAACGAAAAATAGGATAGGATTATTTTTCTAGAAAAAATTCCGAACCACTAACTTTTGTTGTTCTTATAATAATATACTCGTAATTATTAACATTTTACGTTCCATTTAAGAAAATATATTAATACATTATGCTTTTTTTTTTCAATTTTGCATTTGCTGCTGAATACAAGTACATAGTCACATAGCTAACCAAATAATAAACGAAAGTTATGGTCGAATATACCTACTACCAAGTAATTATTGAATATGAAAAATAGAATCAAAAAAACTACAAAAAAATGAAAATAAAATTGAAAGCAGCAGTAGAGCCACAAGCACAAGCTGGCCCCACCGGGGCGGTACTAAACTATCATAGAACACCATTCTAAAATTGACAGTATTTGTGTTGTCATATTTGCTTGGTGAGTGTGAGACCGAAGGCCCAATGATTAAGAAGCATCTCACTAGGCTGCCATGGTGTAGGTCGCCAAACTGTACTCATACTGACAATGGTGACCACTGGTCTGGGATTCTGGGAGCCAGAGTAGAGTCAAGGCTCATATATAAAATAACTATTCTATAATACATAGTGGTTAATGATCCTGACGGCTAACAAAATAATTAATTGTGCCAAGAGCGTTTTTTTGCACGTCTTCCTAGCCATTATTATTCCCGATATTATTTGGGTCGCCTATACAGGTCGGAATATATTTCATAAAACTAAAATAATAAAGGAATAATAAGCAGAATGCCGGCGCTCATAAAATCGTGCTTCACAGTTAATCAAGAGGATTTTCATTTAAGAAACACAAATGGTCATTAAAAGAGGTAGCCTGGTAGTAATAATAATTTGTCCAGGGAATTTAGACAAGATAATTACTCTGTATATCATTTTTAAAGTAAAAAGATGATTACACTTTATTATTATTGTTTATTTTATAATACAGAATACTTACTTATAATTACAATCTATGACCCCTAAAGCCAGGTAAAAAACATAATCCTTACTAATATTATAAATTCGAAGTAACTGTCTGTCTGTCATGTCTTTACGCCAAAAGCTACTGAACAGATTTAAAAGAAATTTATTATACAGATATTCTAGATCCTGTGAGAGGACATAGACTTATTACCGCGATAACCGACATACTTACACGCGGGCGAAGCCGTGGGCGAATGCTAGTCATTTATATTTGTAACAGACAATTTTTATTTATGTATCAAATAAAATACATTTTAATGATTATAGTAACACAATACACGAGTATGTACGTATAATAATATAAAATAAAAAGTAGTTAGTTCATAATCTTACAACACCAATTAAATTTTATAAAAATAACAATAATACAAAATAAAAAATACTACTACATAAATAAGTTCTGTATATAAATAATTCTAGCTTTCGCCCGCGTGGTTGTCGGTTATCGCGGTAAAAATTATGTTGCTATGGCTATGTTCTTTCACAGGCTCTAGATTACATGTTTCCAAAATCGTTTAAATCGGTTGAGTAGTATTGGCGTGAAAGAGAAGCAGAGTTACTTTCAATCGCATTTATAATATTAGTCAGGATTAACGTATTATTAAGCAATATACTCATATATTGTACCTAAATCGTGTTATTTTATTTTCTAGTTTTCCTAACAAGATGTTACAAGTGGTAATAAAATAGGATCACAACAATCTACTACATTCAATTAAGTGAAGCAGAGTCAGAATGAAATGTCAATGTTCAATACAATACGAAGAGTAGGTATAATAATTACAGATTGTAAATTAAAGTATAATATATTCCTGCAATCAGAGTGACTCAGCATGATTTAAATTCGAATTGCACGCTCTCCAGACCACTCCTAACTACTTGCAACATATTGTTTTGTGGATATTTCATTAGTTTGTTATAACTCCGCTCCCGAACTCAGCTCAGCTTCATTAGCTTTCAGTTGCACTTCAAACTAAGCTAGATATTTGACTTTTTAATAGAACCCTAAGGCACTATAGTACTAACAAAGTTGAAACAAATATAATAATAAGCAAGCCTTGTGTTTGATAGTTCTACAAAACTACCAAACAAATGTATTTATAATTCAAAAATAAGAATACTTAAGAGAACTGATGAATGAATGTATGAACAAATTAACCAATTGAGAAATTCATATTTCCTCAATTTCGGAAATAAAAAACGCCCAAATGCTTGTCAGGTCACGTATAGAATAGGGTTCCGGAGTCCAATCTTGTCCATAGATAATTGTAATGTTTAGTTATTATTAAGTTATTTTTTACGAAGTTTTCCAAGTAAACGTATTTTACAAGTTAGGACTCTATAACTCCTGAATTATCAAGGTTATATTTAAGCCGTTTTAGTTTTCCTTTAAAGTTCATCTCGAATTTTATTCTTAAATTTTAACAGATTTTTCAAGTAAGCCCCCTCACCTGCCTAAAAGCTAAACGGCAGCATTTTGAATTTGTTTGTAATTTTTAATTGGCTATGAACTTGAATAACTTGCAAATGGATACCTAAATCATAAACTCGTCTTAGAAAACTTTAGCACTTTGTCGACGTAATAAAAACACATTTTGCAACATCCTTTTGGACGGAAAGTCGAGGTCGGACGGACGGACATGACGAAATTATAAGGGTTAAGAGTGATAAACTACAGAGCCATAAAATTATATCGATCGAATAAGCATGCAGACAACATCACCTGTAAGTTTGTTTGTTTTAAATGACTTTTCTAAGCCTGTTTTCACTTTTTTCATATTCAGAGTCTCAGTTTAATTATTATATTTTACAGCCTTCATAATTTTTGTATTAGTTTATTCAGAACTTCCTTAATTATGAACAGACTTATAACAACGTTTTATACTTTACTCCCATTCAATTTGAAAATAAAGTATAAAACATTACTTCTGACACGCCAGCTTGAAATGAATCCAGTGAAAGGTTTTTTTCCTAGAAAGGCATATCACGTAGGTACAATTATGAAAAAATTGTTCGACCATACACAACCCTTGGGACCCGTTTTGCAATGGACAGAAGGTTTACCTTTTTAAGGCTTTAACGAAAACCGGCTTAAAATAATTATCCAGCCGTCTTACGCATACCATTACTAACTCCTCTTGTACCTTTGTCTGTGTATACTTCCAACCCTAAATCACACTTTTAACTTAGATACGCACACACAAACACACAAGCGTCTATGCGTAGGTGCCACTAAGTAAACAATTCTGTACGAAATATGTTATCTTCGTGATAAGATAACTTTTTTTGAGAACTGAGAAACCTTTTGTAATATATTTAAGCCTATCAAAGTGACTACTCTGGTTGATGGAAAGCGTGAGTAGAATCCAGGAGTAGAGGTACCACAATCCTTAATTCGACTGCATAGAATGCAGCATCATGACCCACAACAACGTCTCAAGTACATCAACAACGCGAATGCTGTCATTTGAGGTTAGTCTGCTGTGAGGCGGTAGTACCACCCGGTCGAGCAGGCCCATTATTAAAAATATGCTTGTTAAATACGGATACCTGTCTAACTATACAAAGTTATATTTTTCTATAATCAGCTTTAATCCGAGCATTGACGTGACTAAGTTACTGGAAAATTACTTAAAGAACCACTTAGACCTATCGAGTTTTACCTTAAATTGACTGATTTTGTCAACAAAGTAGTAGTTACTTCAATTTATTTGATTGTAGGATAAAAAAGTCAACAATAATTTTGTTATAAACGAGATTTTGTTTTGATATTTTAAATTTAAGCAATTTAACGTATCTCACTCATGCCTGCTTTTTAAACTAGAATCATTCTGCATCATTCTCACGAGTGCGGGTCACCATTGTATGCACTCACAACGAGGATGATGGCCCCTACTCCTTGATTCTACTTATACTTTCCATCACTTTGGTTGATCGACAAGTAGATAGTCACTTTCGTAGGCTTAGATATATACATAAAAAAACTACTATTTTAATCGGACTAATATAAAAATTGCAAAATTTATAATTTAACTAGTTTTCGTTAGTGATAGAAAGCATGAGTAGAATTAAGGAGCATCATTCAGCATTATTCTCCCATGAGAATGATGCTGAATGATTCTTGTTATGTATGTCGGTTGCTGCGGTACAAAAATTGTAAAAGTAGCTGGTAAGCCATGAAAGACTAACAGACAGACATCAAGATAGACAGTTACTTTAAAGTTTTAGTATGAATAATATTACAATATAAATTACTATCTAATGATATTGCACACTATATGATCAAAGTTAATAATAACATAATAATGTTGATCAAAACACAAGTTTCTGTTTTCAGAACAATTGGTTGTCCCTATTCGTCTGTTTGTCTATTAGAACTGACTATGACTATATATATATATATATATGTATGTTATATTAGCAGAATACTCAATTAGGTTGTATGTGTTACGTTGTTAAAGTATATTTGCGAGTTGAAATCTTCACGCAATGTCGCCATTTGTCTGGCATTTGGCACACTTAGTGAGAGTACTGTATAATTTTATAAAATTCTTAGTAACTGGGAAAAAAAAATCGTACATCAGCTCTTTATGTTTTTTTAGGTAAAAACGTAAGCTAAAAGGATTTTACCATAAAAATAGTCATACTGTGAGTGCCGCATAATCAAATTGCAGGAGAAGCGTCCAGATATTTTGGTGAGAAGTAATCTAAGAAAGAGCAAAGGGTAAGTTTTTGTTTTTTTTGTTTTTGAAAAGACAACTCCCGCATTAGGAATATAAATTCCTGTGTCGCGGGGGACTTTACAAACATACATGAAACGGACACAAAGGACACCCAGACTCAGAACAACAAATTGTGAATCACACAAAGTGTTGTCCTACGTGGGATTTGAACCCACGACACTTGGCGTAGTAGGAAGCGGCGTGACGACCGCTTAAGCCACTAGGCCAACCGTGGTAATGGACTATATTTGAGTATTAGTTTAAAGTGTATAGTGGAGAAACATACCAACGCATATATTGTCTCCGGGGGATTCTCTTCATTCTCACTGTTGTCAGTCAGATTTATGTGATCAATTAGCTGCGCTCTGCAATATTACGCGAAGTTTTTGTTGCTTTTAAATATTCTTCAGTATTTTATTATAATCGTATATACTTTTATATATTTATGATTCGTCTTAATTTTTTTTTTTTGGAGCAACACTATCACTTCGTCACTGTGGCGGTGGAGACAATGGGGAGCTGGGCTGCTGAAACTTTGGGCTTCGTGGGGGAACTCTGTCGTAGGCTATCTGAAATAAACGGGGACTCTCGTTCCTGCTCGTTTCTGGTGCAAAGGTTGGCCATTGCCATACAACGCGGCAATGCTGCTAGCATAATGGGCACCTTTCCACCAGATGCGATCGGGCACGGGTTAATTTAAGTATGGTATATACTTTTATTGTAAAGAAACTTAACTTATTTCTCATAACATGTGCGTTTTACCAGTGAAAGTTCTGTATAAAATCGGTCCAGAGAGAAGCCGGAATTAAGATATAGAAAAAAAGATAATAAAATATTGTGTAAATGTAAATATAAATATAAATAAGAGCGGACACTGCGGAGCCTAGCTATTCACCCATATAAAATAACAAGGTGTTTTTAATGGACTTTTAGTCATATGATTTTAGAAAACCCGGTTTTCATACAGTCAATACTTGAGCAGGTTCGAGTACATTCTTCCTGATATCCTTTTCAATCTAATTTGGTCACGAAATTAGTCATAACAAAATTAGATTTAATTGAGACCGTAAAAGAACCCATATAATTCACTCAATCACTTCTTTCATATTCATAATCGAAGACTCGATCACAAAAGCGATCGTATTTATTTCACCAAACTTCCCAAAAACATCATGCAAATTTAATGCTTTTATAATTAAATTTAGGAAATTCCACAAAACATCTTGAGCAAAACAGATCCGAGCTTACGTGAAACGAAACAAAATAAATTACTGGAAGGAAGGTAACTTAATTAGCTTGTAGTACCAGTAAACAACAGCGGGCCCTGCTATGCATGGCTAACGAGAAAAATTTAATACTTCGTTAGAAAATTGCTGCGGTTTGACAAAGGCTGCAATTTAAGGGGATTAACCATCTATAAAAAATGACTTCATATAATTTCTTCAATGTATACGATTTACTCGCACAGTTACTAAAGAGCTGTCTTAAGTTAACTTTGCAGTAAGGGTGCAATGTTTTTAAGGGTGCCACTGCTTATGTTGATGTTAGATTTTTCTATCACGTAATCTTGATGTCTAATATGGGTACTTGTAAAATAAAAATGTTTAACTTTTTATAATTTTTATTCTTTTAATTAATATTAGGTTTTGTTATACAATAATATTGCTTCATTATATTGGCTATATATTGTTAGGGTTCCGTAGCCAAATGGCAAAAAACGGAACCCTTATAGATTCGTCATGTCTGTCTGTCTGTCTGTCCGTCCGTATGTCACAGCCACTTTTTTCGGAAACCATAAGAGCTATACTTTTGAAACTTGGTAAGTAGATGTAATCTGTGAACCGCATTAAGATTCTCACATTAAAATAGAAAAAAAAAAAACAATACATTTTGGGGGTCCCCATACTTGGAACTGAAACTCAAAAAAAATTTTTTCATCGAACCCATACGTGTGGGGTATTTATGGATAGGTAATGATGTATGAGATGTATGTATGTAAAAAATGATGTAGAGGTTTCTAATATAATTTTTTTCTAAACTGAATAGTTTGCGCGAAAGATACTTCCAAAGTGCAAAATGTGTGTCCCCCCCCCCCCCCCCTGTAACTTCTAAACTAAGAGAATAATAAAACTGAAAAAAATATATGTTAAACACTACCATGCAAACTACCAACGAAAATTGGTTTGAACGAGATCTAGTACGGAGTTTTTTTTTAATACGTCATAAATCGTAAACTGCAATTTACCTTTCATTCAATCAATACACTATTATAAAAACATCGATCCAAGTGACAACGAACTACAAGAACTTTTATATGATGTTACTTGCTGATACGGAACCCTTCATGGGCGAGTCCGACTCGCACTTGTTATTTTTAGTTTAAAAGTAGTAGAGCCACGCTGACTTCAGCAGGAATGGGCTACTACTGCTTTCATACAGACCAACCTAAAAATAATAGCTTTCGTGCTATCTTAATTCGTTGGGGAGTGTGAGTCCGAAAGCCCAATTATGCAGTTGCATTTCACTAGGCCAATATAGTGAGGGTCACCACACTGCATTGCCTCATTCACAATGAGGATAGTGACCCCTACTCTTATAATCCTACTTATGCTTTCCATCAGGCGGAGTAAACTTAAACATTTAATCTTTCATTTGATACCTTGTTAGTAAACGACAGTTTTATACATATATTTGCATTTTTTTCTGATTCTCACCTATCTCACCCTACAAATATATATGAAACAGACACAAATAACACCTAAATTCATAACAAAAATTTGTGGATCAAAGAAAGTGGTGTTTCATGTGAAATATGAACTCATAACACTCAGCGCAGTAGCAAGAGGCGAAACAACCGCTTAAACATATTAAACACTAAATAGAAATTTAAAGAAAACACTTAAAAATTTATGGACCAAAATTGAGTTCATAACAGCAATATCGTTCCCAATACAATGTGTGAAGTTTGTAAACCATAAACATAAAGACTCAATCTTATTACTTCAGCAATAGGACTTTGTGTTTCGTCAGTTTAGCTATTTTAGGACGTTCCTTTCGTTTATAAGACGCAGTTACCTAATTGTGCACTGAATTAGAAACAGTTCTGCATGCGCGGAACTGTTTCGGTAGACCTGTTTTCAGCTTTCTACAAGTTCTGTACTGCATTTTCCGTTTAATCTAGTATTTATCTATCATTTTGTAACTATTTGAAAGATATGCTCAATATAATAACCCATACAATAGTTAAGTGCATTTCAGCAAAATCTTACGACTAAAATAGTTTTACGATCCTCCCAACAAATAATATATTACTTTTGATAAGTCACTCAAATGATTAGTAATTAATGTCTTTTTCATTAGAATACCGTTGTTTTATTGTCTTCGTAAATTTATAGAATATATTTTTTTTATTATAAACGGCCAGTCTTAACGGAGACCAGCCAATTACGAAGGAGATATTACAATACACAAGTGTGTGCGTAAACAGAGGTGAATGTTACCTCACTCTCACAATTCGGTTGGACGGCTAGGAAATAGAGTCGGAGAGTTTCAGACGCAGGACTGACGGCTTTACGTGCTCTCTGAGATACGGGAGCTAAGAAATACACGAACTTCCAAATCCCAGGATGTTATTAAGCATTTTTACAATCAGAAAAAATGCAACGACACTTTTTATGGCATTAAAATTTACGGAATTATTTTTTTTTTTTTTACGTATAATGTAAAACTTACAAAAGCGCCATCTACCAAAGAAACACTTAACCACTAAAAAACATGGAATGAACTATATGGAGTACCTAACTACTAATCCTGAATCGCGATAGAGAAATTCTTGCGCTGATTAGCATATATACAACATCTCAATATCAACCGTTATGCCTATGCCCATGCCTGGTAGTGGCCTACCAGGCATGATCACCTCGCCTAGTCGGAGGAGAGCCTTGTGATGGAGAAATACGACACCCGTTTCCTCCACATAACGATTACAACACTACAAATTTACACTCTCTTAAATGTTTTCCTTTACCAAAGGTACGAATTTTACTTGAATTGGAAAAAACTATAAGAATTATTACATTTATTTTTAAATAATTATTGTACGTGTAAATGAAAAGTATTTATTACTTTAACTAGTTTATACATACTCTATTAATATCACACACAAATAAACATTAAATTATTAAAATATTTGATTATTCTTATATTTTACTATTGATTTATTGTTTTAAAATGTAAAATATGGTCATAAAGTCAATTAATTTCTTTAATGCACAGTCACAGTCAGTCAGTCACAGTCGAAAGAAATTTGATGCATACAGAATCGTACAGTACAAAAATAGAAAGTGACACATTGACAGCGGTTAAAAATATAATACCAAATGTCTGCAGTGAATCATGACGTAATAAAACAACTGTTGTAACTCATAGAAATATGTAAATGACATCAGTATATTCAGATATTAAATAAAAATAGTAATAATCACTCATCTCACCCTGATAGTCTGATCACAAATAATTCTTTGGTTATACGATTGCTGATAAACTTACGTAAACGTATAAAAGAGCACATATTACAATTAATTTACTCCAGAATAAGATCATCACGTAAAGCTTTTCTTCTCAAATCGAACCCATAACTTTTGGTTTAGCTGCCACTAACCACATAACCAAAAGGTCCCGCAAAGTATATATGAGTTAAATTTGCCTTTAGTTTTACAGCATTTAGAAATATAATAGATAACTCTTTATTTGCACGCCCTATTAGAGAGTTTATAGAGTTACATTAAAGGATAGATATGTAGTGCACAAAGGGCGGCCTTATTTGCCAGAGGCAATCTCTTCCGAGCAACTTCTTACAGCAGATGAAAAAACCTTATAAATACTTCATTTTCAAAACCTAGTCTGCCAACAGTGGGTTAACTACATATCCATCCATCCATCCATCACCGAAATTCACCCCAGAACCAACAATCATTTGACATACACGATAATTATGAATCTATTTTAATTCATTTAAAGTTATTAAATGGACATTCCGTCTTTGAAAATATAATGTTTAAAAGTATTTCAATAACTTAAACCCTAAAACGGCTGACGCGAAGCGATCAAACTGATGTTCAATTTATTTCTATTCATCGATTATTACGATTGTGCATAAAACATGTTAAAAAATCGTAATTGAAGTAGTTCATTTAGTATTGATAAAAATTCGATTAATTTTATTTGGTATTGAAAAAATTTTTACAGGTCTCACTTTTTAACTTTAGGTAGGTAGTCAACTACTTACTTTGAATGTTAGACAATACAGAAATTTCTCATATATTATTATAATAGCACTATTAAGTCATAAAGAAAGACTGAAAAATAGGGGTTTACATACGTCCTCCAAAACGCAATTTAAAGTGACCTGATCATAGACAAAGAAGTGTTTAATGAATATTTATTAAAACATTTGGATTAAGATGTCTAATTGTTTTAAAACATACTTTGTATTGTAAGGTTTAGAGTTTTAAATAGTATGGGTTAAAAAATATACAACTGAAAAAAAATGAGCGAATAAGATGCCATAAAAATTTAATTCTAGACTTAGTAGTCTAGAATAAAACTATGGTTCACATAACTTTGATACATACATAGATATTAAAAAAAATAGAGGTCATTGGTATTGAAAGTACCATTTTTATACACATATCCAAATACAACATATAGTATTAAATAGCTTTAGTGTCCAGTAGATGAGTATGGATATGTATGTATTCAAACGATTTTATTTAACCTTGATGAAGTCCGACGGAATACCTGAAATGTTTTACTAACTTGTTGTTAGGCGAGTAATTTGTTATGAATAAATAATGATTTGTTAAATTATAGCCATGTATCAATATATGTTTGACAAAAAAAGGAATATACACACTTATTTCAAATACTGCAGTGTAATGGATTTAATAACGTTTCCAGTAATGTAATGGAAGAGAATGATTTAACTGTCAAAAGGCCTGATTGAGAATCATAGATAGAGAAATTCCAAATATACTGAAGGCTAGGTAATTACCAACAATAAAAGATTTAAGTATGAAGCTAGCCATACATGTGTTTTCTATATACATACATGTTTACCTGCACAGATGAACATCACAGGTAAACTAAAGCGTGTAAGTTACACAATTATGCAAAGTTGCCCGGCGATTACAATAGGAGACCACATATTATATAACTTCGATTAAACAGAATTATTAATAAATTAATTTAACGAATTTTTCAAATTTCAAACTTATTCAAAGACGTGTCGTAAGTAGTATAGTATAGTATAGTAACGTATCGTAGAAATCAATAAACATAATTTGCTAAAATATACTCATTTCTGACAATCAAATGAAACAAACAAATAGTTTTACCACCATCATCTTCTAACTCTTTTCTAAAGTTTATTAGAGATCGTTGCAGTGCGTTTACTTCTTCTTTTCTCCTCTATCACTCGTTGCTTCACTGCTTACTCATTTCCTTGACATACCCTCACGTTCTCATACTCCTTCACGCAATCTTTCCATTTTTTCTTTGGTGGTCCTCTACTCTTATAGCCTTCGATTTCCTTGCTTATATATTCCTAACTACTTTATGCTCTTCTGTACTCATCAAATAATTAATAGTCTTTCAATAAAAAAATAAAAATAAATTCAACATATTGAAAGGAAATGCTCATCTAAGGTAACTGAAATGAACAAAACCTAAATACGACTATATGGATGATTAAAAAAAATCATAATCCTATTTTCCTTGATAATATTTAAATCTTCTATTTGTCATTAAACCACTAACGTTTAATTTAAGATATGAAGCAAAATAAACATTGAATACTTATTGCACATATTTTAGTTTCATAGGTAGTCATGGATCGTATTCTTGATACCTTATGCTTGTGTTACAGAGATAAAACGACAATAAGAAGTTGTTTCAACAAACTTCTTTGAACGTATTTATTGCAAACAGCAGAAGCAAAAAGCCTCACTGAAAGACCGAGACATCGTTAAGTATCATAAAAACCGTTCGTAGGTAATTCGAAATGAATTCGAAACTGAATCGGTATGACATTGTCAGTTGAGGACATTTCAGGATTATCGTACAAGATAATGATTTTACTTTATCATTAAAAAAATCATATTTAATTAGATTTAATTAGAATAAGTCAATGAACCAAGTGTATTAAAACTTACACCATGCATGTATACAGATTCCATGAAGTTGTTCCACTAAATGAATGTGATAAACTACTATGATAAAATTAAATACTAAGTAAAATATTGTTAGAATCTAAAAAAAAGTACAGAATCATAATTTCATAATAATATTTTTGACTAGTCAGTCATTTCCGTGCATATCAGACTTGTGATGGACATTCCTCATTATTCACTTACCTCTCGAAAAAATCTTCAGGACGACCGCCCAAGCGTTTCTACAAGCGTTCACTTCAAAAAACTTATGGAACACTAGAAAAAAGCCGTGCCCAGCAGTTCACATTTATAATTAACGTCCATTTGTTAGCACATCATCACTACACGTATATAATACAAAATGTTTCGGGTATCAAAAGAAGTTTTGACTTTACGCCTTCGCTGTTTGGCTTGGTATTAAAAATTTACGCTGAGAGCGAATAACGCGCCACCATAGACGTGCGGTCGTGTAGGTGTCTCGACCTGAACTGAGGGAGCGACGTGTAAGGGCGGTTTCACACGCCTGTACTTATATAGAGTAGTTTAAAACGCAAACATTTCCGTTATTGAGGGGATTATGATGGATTTTGTTTTACTATGGTATTATGATGTATTTCGACACCCAGCTGGATGATACGATATAAATAAATATACTTACATTCCAATCTTAAAATTGTTTGTCTCTCACAAAGGAACGGGAATGACTTCACCTGTACTGTACCTACTTTATAAACTGTATTTACCTATGTGAATGTGAGAAATAAAAAAAAATACATAGAAAACACCCAAACTCCGAAATAAATATTTGCAGATCAGACAATATATATCCTTAGAATGCTTCGAAGACAGCGCATGTGGAAACAGTTCGGTTTTCTTTCCTGTTTTGCATACGACGTCCAGGTTTCAGCTCCGTACAAGAGTGTACTCAGGACACAACTTTGGTACATAATAATCTTGGTTCTAGTTGTAAGATGGTTGTTATTCCATACTCTGCTGCTAAGCCTGCCGAACGTCGTAGCTGCCCTACCCAAACGATTTCCAATCTCTGCGTCTAGTGACAGATTGCTTGTTAAACTGGAGCCCAGATAACAAAATTGGTCCACTACATCCAGAGCAACGCCATTCAACATAATAGTTGGTTTCTGGTCGTAGCCTTGTGCAAGGATGACCGTCTTCCCAGCATTGATGGACATAGAAAAGAGAGAACATGCATAAGCGAACTTGTCCAAAAGGACTTGCAGTTCTTGTGGGGTCTTCGCTACAAAAGCGGCATCATCGGCAAAAAGTAGTGAATCGACGAATAGGTCATCGCGTTTGCTTCGTGACTTTAGAAGGGAGGTGCTAAAGAGTTTGCCGTCCTCACGAGAGAAGGTGTTCATAGGATCTCTATAATAAAATGACGCAGCCTCTAACGTAATCACAATACTTTTAAAATTTGGTTCTGTGACCAGAATTTTTAATCGAATTATTTTTTTATTCAAACCTTTTTCAGACCAGTTTTATTTTTTAATGTAGGTAGGATTTTTTTTACTTTTTAGCAAATCCTGCGTATGGCATCTATAGCACGTTTTAGTTTAGCCTTAGTATTTAATATCTGATCGAGTATAACTCTACAATGAACTTATTTCGAGCTACTTATTACATTGAGTTCGAAACAAAAATAGTTGAATTTAAGTAATTAAATTCTTGTAAAGTAAAGTAAAGTTTCAATTACAATGAATTTGTGTTTATAACGTGCCGAAGCATAAAATAGAAATTCATTTTATATTAGGTAGGTGGTTAAATAAGAAATTCTGACAAAACACTGACATGCTGAAATCTCAATACTGAAACAAAACGATCTCCTAGCGACTGAGTGCAGGTACTTTCCGAAGCAACCGTGCCCGGCAAGCACCTGCGTCAGTCGGAAGGAAAGGGTCCCGTGCTGCCGCCCTGCCCACTCGACGATGACCGAATGGAGAGCCTCCACGGTGGCGAACCCAGCGCGTGGAGTCTCCAGCCGTAGCGACCATCTAGCCATGGTGGCTCGGCGAGCGGCTTCGCGCCACTCGCGGATGTCTTCGGGCGGAGGGCAAAAACCGCTCTGTGTGTGGAAATCCCCTCGGTCAACGTACCGAGGTTTTGCGACGGGGCGGTGTTTCGGAATCAAAACCACATGGTGTGCCAATTTGCGCCTGATCTGGGAGAGGTCCAGGTACCACTGTCATTAGGACATTTGCCCCCTAGCCATGTTACAAACGTTTTTCGTTTTCTATTATATTCTCTGTTCTTTTGTATCATTAATTATATTTTGTTTTGATCACGTGACTGAGTGAAATCAGCCAAACGTTTGTACTAGGCTAGGGGGGATCGACCCTTGCACATCCATCCTAAGATAAAGTCGAATGGGTTGGATTTAGTAGAAATGAACTCATCTTTTCGACAACCTACAATAATAATATATTTATTTATACTAATGATTAAACAATTTCTCTTAACCTAGGATATAATTTTATACAACCTTAAAAAAGATAAAATGCAATATATTTCCTATGTCATATTCATATTCTGATTCCTCTACTATACCCATCATATAGATGTAAAATGATATATATCAATCTACCTATACTTTTGAGTACAATAATTTAATATAATCATGTGCATCGTTTTTTAAGTATCGATTCGAATTCGGTAATGAAACAAGATAATATAGTTCTAAAACCTACTGTTCAATACTAGTCAAGGCCTTGTTAATATTGTACATACTATAGGAGATTACATTACACTGTATAAAAATATTCGTATATATTCGTACTTTTGAAAATAAATATTGAATAAATTTACTTGCAAATAAAAATACTCTGGTATTATAACATATTATAAATCAAGCCTCACTGTTTGTTTAACCGAAAGAAAATAAATAAAAAAGATTGTTTACTGTTATTTCTGAACTACTTATCACACAGTAAAGCTTTCCTTATTGATTTAGCAAGAACAACCTTTTCAAAAACAGTTATATTATTTATTGTATAACTTATACACACATTTATAAAATGTTATACCTTTTGGCCACACAGACTTTTATTATGGAATGAAGAAACCTGCCAACTGTCAGGAGTCACACTGGTAAACGCCTCGCCACTTGATAAAGGTTGGATCCAAAACTAGTTTCCCATCACTGAACTACACACGTAAGTGTTTATGTTATATTTCTTTTATGAAATTGTTTATACATGAATTTGATGATTTTACGATCTCGTAGACAAAGCTATACAATTGTGACAAAACGCCGCAATTTTTTTTTTCTGCTCATAAATACATGAAATTAATGTAAAGGGATGTACATAAAAACACCAAATCGAGTACATTAATCGTTCAATGGAGCTCAATTCATTTATTATAAAAAAGAATGTTCTCCAAATGAAATTTATGACTGTATTCTCATTAATATCCTTTCATTGTCACAAAAACTCGCCTAATGACCGTTCCGTTAGTAGAACGGTTGACATTACAATTGTCGAGTTCAGTAATTTGTTTAGCCCTTCTGCAGCAGTGCGTGATGATGTGAGGACGGATTTGTGAACAATTTATCACGGTATTTAGTGAAATATATTGTTATCTGTGGAATTATCCTAGACAGGTATGTAGATTTGTGGAAAAAAATCCGTAGAAACAAATATTTGAAGGGTCCATTTTTTATTTCTAATTTCCGTATATACGTTCATTACATATTTTACCTAAATTCTTATGAAAGTTTAAACATTATATACTTTCCATATATACTCACATATGCATGAAATAAAGATCTGTTAATTTGAAATTACAAATCGACACTCTTATTTTCATCGCTATTTTATTTATTTACTAAATAATCTGTCACACAACATCATCTAGTTCCAAACTAAGCAGAGCTTGTATTAAAGGTACTAGACAACTGATATAAATACTTTTTTGTAAATACATATTTATTTTTTGTATTTATGTAATCATTATTTAAATTAGTGTAATGTTGTGAATAACTTTGATACTATATTAAAAGTTACTGTCAATACATACATATTGTACATAGAAAACCCCCAAATTCCGACACAAATATTTGCAGATCATTCAAACACTTAGTCCGACCCGGGAATTAAGCCAAGGACCTCTTGATCAACAGCCGCATACGTCAACCACAAGACCAACAAGGACGTCAATTTTTTTGCTTGTATTGTATGCTTATCTATCAAAAACATTTATAAATCCTTTATTGTCGAAAAGGGACGTAACGTGCGTAACATCGCGGGCTCGGCTAGTTTGAATATTTATAAATTTAATAGCTTATAATATTAAATGTAATAATACAGCTCGTCCTTAGTCCCCGTTGAAATTACTTGGACTTATTTCTAACTCTTCCCGTTTTATACTGATTAATGTCGCTGTCGGTTCCCGTGTCATAAGTGGGTATAACTACCGAGTTATTAATACACCGGTATTCTTGGGTCACTGCTATCGACCCTGGTGTTCAGGAATTACAGTTGCAGAAGGGGGCGTGTGGGCGAGACTTGTCCCAAAAAATCATCATTAAACCGTTTTATACACATTGTTTACACATATGATCTAATCTATGTTTTTTTTATTTTAATTACTATTTTAGATGTGGACTTTAAAACTTTTTAAACGCTTTAAAATCGTGTACTTGTTACCGAGACTTTAACTGAAGGCTTTGTTACATAGATTTATAGCCACGTAATTAAAGCTACCCTATTGAGAAACTTTGACTTAGGAACTGAAAACAAAGTGAAGTTCTTTACCTAAACATAACTAATTATTTAAAACAGCTTTTAAAAAATTGGTTGTAGAGTAAATCTTCGACTTTTAACCTCCGCCATTTTCCTTTTTTACAATATTTTACAAGTTTTTTTTTACAATGATAAAAGAAAAGGGGTCTCTAAGTATGAAACTAATTAGTATTATCTTTTGGGTTATTTTTTTTATATTAGCTGCCAAAATGACTCTGCGCTGCCTGATGGAAAGCATGAACAGAATCCAGAAGTGGAGGCCACCATCCTCACTGCCTCAACGTACAGTGCAGCATGGTGACCCACACTATGGCGGCGAAGTAAGATGCTTTTCACGCCCCGACTTGAAGGATCCGGGGTCGTAGAAGGTAAGAAACACATGCGCTGGTAGAGAGTTCCAGGTTTGAACTGCTCGGCATAGAAAGGAAGAGCCGAACCGTACCAGAAAGCGATGATACGGAGGAATATTTTGACGCTTGTATGTTTAGTAAATATTCTTTAAGTTAATATTATAAATAAACCTTTTTTTAGAAGATTCTTTACGAGATATTCAACCTAATGTAACTAATATACCGACTGAGTACCGTTCTATTCATATAATTGGGTTCTTGTTGCGCGATTAAAGCGCGATTTCTCTTTTAAATATGTACTGTGTTAATCGCGCTTTAATGCATGTTAGATTATAATCTGACATGTCTAAAACCATAAATGAATAATGTTCACTATCGTTTAAACTGAAATATATTATATTAACTAATAAATCAATAAACAAATAAATAAATATTACTGACGTCTCACACACAACATCATTTAGTCCCAAATTAAGCAAAGCTTCTATTATGGATACTAAACAGTTAATTTCATATTAACATAAAAATATTTTTTCCGAAAAAAACAATTGTGGATCACACAAAAATTTGACCCGGGAATCGAACTCGAGACCTCTTGAACAGCAGCCGCATACGCTAACAACTAGACCAACAAAGAAGTCAAACTAATATGGTGCTCTAAAGCAAAACAGAAAAAAAGTAAATAATAAAACTCCAAGAAGCAGGGTTGTCAACCTCTTACACTCTAAAGAATTTCAGTTAGAGAATGTAATAGGGTTCTGTAATTTTTACGCTGAATTACCTAAAACAAGGGTTATTTTGTTATTTATTTGAATAACCTTATCAGCGTAACCAAGTATTCCACGGCGACGATAAGTACTTGTTTTATTCCAGAGATACTAAGAATGATTTTTGCTTTATATGCTTATTCATTGTTAAACAAACACTCTTCTCGATAGCTCCCACTTCGCAAATTCCGAAATTGATCCGTAAGGGTTTCTGTTACCTTTTATTAGGTTAAGTTTCATAAAACGTACACAATATATTATTTTGCCAATATTATTTCACAGTAATATACCGTAAATAAAATAACATTATTTAGACGGAAGCTGACGTACTCCACTAAACATTGTATGATATGGGAACTTTATTTACTGAATAATAAATATATCCATTCCTAACAATGTTTTTTAGGACTTAGAGAAATTGTGATGGTTTGAATTTAAAAATTTACAATAAACCTTATACTAACAATAGATATTTTAGTAGAAGTTTAAAATCTTCAGTACAATAGTTCAGGGTATTTTTTTAAGTCTGACAACCTGCGGTATGGGCCAGATTTCAACCAAATGTTACAATTATTCTAATAAGGGAAAAACATTTGCGGCCCGAGAATGAATAGATAGATAGAAAACTCTATATTTGTTCACTGTATTACAGATTTATAAGAGAGTACATTTAATAACAAATATATATCTAATCTTCAAGGGGCGGCATTATAACCACAAACAATATCTTCCAGGTAACCTTAGGATGGATCAAAATGTTTTGGAGATGCAATAGTAGTTAACGGTGCAATGACTTTTGATGGATTATAATTCGCTATTTAATAAAATTATGAACGATTACATATCTTTATACATATACTTACAAAATGAACTTATAATAATACATATATACTAATACGTATGAGCAGATGTACATACATTCACATACTTAAATACCTACTTAATTATATTAAATGTGAAATAGGAAAACAATCACATCATACTCTAATGCGTGACAGTGAGTTTCAGAATCTTTATGTCCTAAGAGCTATTAGATAGAATAAGACTTTCATAGATATAATTATTCAAATCACATGACGCTTTACATTTTTATGTGACCTAACTTTATAAGCGGGTATCTGAATGCGTTTGGGATTTTTATTTATTTATTTAAGAGCAGTTACGAGAAACTTACTTTTAGTTGTGTGCCGTACTTTTTATTTATGATCATCAGAGATCAGAATTGGGTGTGTGAAAATACCTAAAGTTTGCAGCGGGACATAATATGGAGCTGTTACAACCACTTAAGTTAAACCGGGTTTGAATTTTACCCGGCCAAGAAGGGGCCTCAAACGGCGCCCACAAGTGGAGCGGACTTCCCCCCGCTTCCCGCTCCGGCGCCTCCGATGGGTTCCTCGAGACCAGCCACCTCTAACGAGGATTGGCAGGTTGTGGGGGCCTCGAAGAGGCGGGGGCAGCGGCAGCGGGCGCGGGCGAGGAAGGCCGCCCAAGGCGCAGCCCAAGCCCCGCAGTCGCCGCCGGTGGCGGCAGCGGCCTCTAAAAAGAGGCCGCGGAAGCTGCAGCCGCCCAAGACCGCGGCTGTAGTGGTGACCGTGTCGCCGGAGGCGGCCAGTGGCGGGCTCACCTACGCGGCCCTGTTCAAAGGGGCCCGTCCCGGGCTCGCCGCTGAGTTCGGGGCTGCGGGGATGAGGCTGCGCCGCGCCCAGACGGGAGCTCGAGTATTCGAGTTCCCGGGGGCAGAGGGCTCGAAGACGGCCGACACATTTGCCGAGAGGTTGCGGGAGGTGTTTGCCGCCCAGGACGGTGTTAAGATCGCCAGGCCCACCAAGTGCGCTGAACTGCGCATTTCGGGTCTGGACGACTCCATCACGTCGGAGGATGTCGCGATGCAGTCATGGAGAAGACTGGCTGCACCGCGGGCACCATCCGAGTCGGCACCGTCCGGCCAGGCCCGGGAGGCCTCGGCTCGGTGTGGGTCAGCTGTCCCGTGGCGGCGGCCAAAGTCTTGGCCGACGCCGGGAGCATGCTCGTCGGCTTCGTGAATGCCAGAATCACGGTTCTGGCCGCGAGGCCGATGAGGTGCTACAAGTGCCTCGTCGCGGGACACACTCGCACCAAGTGCGAGAGCTGCTTCGACTGCAGCGAACTTTGCTTCCGCTGCGGTCGACCCGGGCACAAGGCGGCAGACTGTTCTGCTGCCCCTCACTGCCCGATGTGTGCGGCGGGCAATAAGCCCGCCAACCACCAGATGGGGCAGGGGGGCTGTAAGCCTCCCCGCGCCTCTCGGCAGACGCCGGAGGCTAGCCTGGCGACCCGGGCTGCCTCCGACGTCAATCAGGCGACGACGTCGTCGCCCATGGAGGGGGTTGTAGAGACGATCCAGTAATGGATCAAGTCTCCAACCTCCTGGTCCAGACGAACCTCAACCACTGTGCCGTGGCGCAGGATCTCCTCCTGCAAACCATGGCGCAGTGGTCTGTAGGTGTTGCCGTAGTCGCGGAGCCCTATTTCGTCCCTCCCCGTCCAAATTGGATGGGTGACTGGGACGGCTCCGTGGCAGTCGTCAGCTCCACGGCGGCTCATTCCCCGCCCTTGTCGCTAAAAGACAAGGGTACTGGATATGTTGCCGTCGAATGGGGGGGAATCACCATTTATGGTGTATATTTCTCCCCCAACCGGAGTCTGAGCGACTTCGAGGTCTTCCTCAACAACCTGGAGACCTCGATACGGCGATTGGGGTCTGGGCACGTCCTCGTGCTGGGGGACTTCAATGCAAAGTCCATTGCGTGGGGTTCCCCGGCGACGGACGCCAGGGGCGAAGCCGTCGTGGATTGGGCGGCGTCGGTGGGCCTCTGTTTGCTAAACAGAGGCGCCACCAACACGTGCGTGCGACAACAGGGGGGGTCGATAGTGGACCTTTCGTTCGCTACCCCTGCAGTCGCCGCACGAGTAAGGAACTGGAGTGTCCTGGATGAGGTCGAGACGCTCTCGGATCACCTTTATATCCGATTCGAGCTCTCCCGGTCCCAGGACGCCAGTAGGGGTCACGCGGCGCGGCGTCCCTCCCGTTTTCCGCGGTGGGCTGTCGCCAAGCTGGACAGGGACCTACTAGAGGAGGCGGCCATTGTTTGCTCTTGGCTGTCTCCGCAGGCCCCGACCGAGGAGGTCGACGTGGGGGCTGGTCGCTTCGCCAATGCGTTAACGCTCATCTGCGATGCGGCCATGCCCCGCGTTCGTGGCCGTCGGCCTCCTCGGAAGGAGGTCTACTGGTGGTCCCAGGAGTTGGCGGACCTCCGTGCGGCTTGCGTACGTGCCCGGAGGTCCTACACCCGGAGTCGGCGACGTCACCGCGGGGACGGTGAGGAGGTGGACCGGCTTCACGAGGAGTACCGAGCAGCTCGGGAAACTCTGAGGCTGGCCATCTGCCGCGCCAAAGACGCGTCTAGAGAGGAGATGCTGGAGAGTCTCGAGCGTGACCCCTGGGGTCGCCCTAACCGTGCGGTGCGTCAAAAGCTCCGCACACAGGGCCCCCCCCTTACGGAGACTCTCCAGCCCAGCTTCCTGCAGGAAGTGGTCGAGGGCCTATTCCCGCAGCAGGCGGAACACACACCCCCATCGATGGCCCGTCGTGGTCGTCGTCGGGGCAGCGTGGGTGATGTTCCGCCTGTCAGGGAATCGGAGGTAGGGGCGGCTGTTCTACGGATCCGGTCCAAGAACACCGCCCCCGGGCCGGACGGGGTTCCAGCCCGAGTGATGGCCCGAGCCCTCGACTACATGTCGGACCACCTCAGGGGAGTGTTGGACGCTAGTCTGGCGTCCGGACGCTTCCCTGAGCGTTGGAAGTGCGGGAAGCTGGTCCTGATACAGAAGCATGGACGGCCTGCCGATTCGGTCGCGGCCTACAGGCCCATCGTGTTGCTGGACGAGGCGGGCAAGTTGTTTGAGAGGGTTCTCTCTGTCCGCATCGTCCGGCACCTCTGCGAGGTGGGGCCCGACCTGTCGGACGCCCAATTCGGCTTCCGAGAAGGGCGTTCGACGGTCGACGCGATCCTGCGCCTGAAGGCCGTGACCGAAGAGGCGGTGAGAGACGGCGGAGTGCTGTTGGCGGTGTCATTGGACATCGCCAACGCCTTCAATAGTCTGCCATTCGGCTGCATCAGGGCCGCACTCCAGTACCACGGAGTGCCAGGGTACCTGAGGCGGCTGGTGGCAGACTACTTAGAGGAGCGTACCGTCGAGTACGAGGACCGAGGTGGCGCCTTGAGACGCAGGGCCATGTCGTGCGGTGTTCCACAGGGGTCTGTCCTAGGACCACTCCTGTGGAACATGGGATACGACTGGGCCCTACGAGGGCGTCTCCCCCCCGGGCTGGGTGTGATCTGTTACGCAGACGACACCCTGGTCACGGCCCGGGGGGCAAACTTTGAGGAGGCGGCGCGCCTGGCCACCACGGGAGTCTCCCGGGTGGTCGGGCGCATCGAGGCGCTGGGTCTGCGGGTGGCCCTGGACAAGACGGAGGCCCTATTATTTCATGGGCCCCGTCGCGGTCCGCCCGCCGGCGCCTCGATCGAGGTCAACTCGGTCCTCGTACCGGTCCGGGCCCAGATGAGGTACCTGGGTCTGGTCCTCGACGGTAGGTGGCTCTTCGACGAGCACTTCCGACAGCTTGGTCCTAAGCTGGTGGGCACTGCCTCCGCCCTAGGGCGACTTCTGCCCAATTTGGGCGGGGCCAGTGTCCCCACTAGGCAGCTGTACACGGGGGTTGTCCGGTCGATGGCACTTTATGGTGCACCGGTGTGGGCGGCGGCTCTGTCCGCCCAGAATAGGGCGCGCCTCTGGCACCCCCAGAGGGTATTGGCGGTCAGAGCCATACGCGGATACCGCACCGTATCTACCGAGGCGGCGTGCGCCTTGGCCGGAACACCCCCGTGGGATTTGGAGGCGGAAGTGCTCGCCGAAGTTTATCGGCGAGTGGCTGACTTCCGGGCGGAGAGCGGCTTTCGCCCTCCGCCCGAGGACGTACGCGAGTGGCGCGAAGCCGCTCGCCGAGCCACCATGCAGAGATGGTCGTTCCGGCTGGAGACCCCACGCGCTGGCTTCGCCGCCGTGGAGGCTCTTCAGCCGGTCATCGCGGAGTGGGCAGGGCGGCAGCACGGGACCCTTTCCTTCCGGCTGACGCAGGTACTTTCCGGGCACGGTTGCTTCGGAAAGTACCTGCACTCGGTCGCTAGGAGGGAACCGAGTCCCGCCTGCCACCACTGCGACTGCAGTGAGGACACGGCCCAGCACACGCTGGCGGTCTGCCCCGCTTGGGCGGCGCAGCGCCGGGTCCTCATTGCAGTCATCGGAGGGGATCTCTCGCTGCAGGCCGTCATAAGATCGATGGCCGGCAGCGACAGTTGTTTTACCGCGGTCGCAACCTTCTGCGAGGACGTAATCTTGCAGAAGGAGGTGGCGGAGAAGGCCCGGGAGGATTCCATCCAATCGGACCCGATCCGCCGCCGGCGCCCCGGGCGGCGGAGGCGCGCATACCTGCGTCTCATGCCGCCCTGAGAGTGGCCGCGGATGGGCGGGACGGGTTTCCCGTCCGTCCGCAGTAGAGGCCAACCGCGAGGGGGCGGCGTCCGCGTGTGACCGGACGTTGCCCAATTAGAGAGTCGAAAGTTCGAGATGGTGCCCGCAACAGTGCGGGCAGGCGCCGGTTGGAGTCCAGAAGGAAATCCCCTCCCTGGACTCCTTCCAATACAAAGGCGCAGAGAGGGTCACACCGTGTGGTTTTAGTCGGTTCGAGTCCGACACACCACCCCGCCGTAACCCCCGACGGGGTGACGGTCCGCGGGGATTTCCACACGTAAAAAAAAAAAAAAAAAAAGGGTTTGAATTTTACCGGTTTAGTTTTGTTTTTCTTTACATGTTCCTTACTTTTGAAACATCGAACTATAAACATTTACAAGCTGCTAATATAGTTCTAAAAAAATTTTTGTTTTGTACTTTTCCGGTTAAAATTCGGTCTTTTAGTCCCAATTGTTCTTTGTCGGTCAAACACAGAATTTTATATATCTGCAAAATGCTAATGCTGTTTTAATTTCTTTTTTTGATCTGTATCTTAAGTTAAAAAGTTTTGCTACAGGTTGATGCAAGGAAAACGAACATTTTCGCGTCTTTACCCTAAGCAAACCCTACACTGTTCCCTCGCCTGGCAGACGTAGTGAAGCGTAACAGGCGTGACGACAGTAAGCTCTGTTCGAACCGCTAAAACTGCTCTTATGGGTAATAGTATTTTTTGCATGGCTCCTAAAATTTTTAACAAGCTACCACCGCAGTACAAACGTCTCAATTAAAACATTTAAAAAATTAAACTTAAGGAAATATTCATAAAGAAAGCCTATTATAACATTGAGGAGTTTTTGACTGATAATATTGTATAAATTAAGTCTCGTAATTATTTTTGTGTGTGATTGTCACTATATAATCCTCATTTCTACATTAAGAAATACGACATTTGTATTTTTTTTATTATTATAGATATTTGTACGCCAGTTATGGCAAAACATGTTTATAAGTACTGTACCATATTTTGTTTATACCATGACATCTTTCTACACATGTTTTATGCAAATAAAATTATCTTTATCTTTAGCGGCTGTTCTACGGATCCGGTCCAAGAACACCGCCCCCGGGCCGGACGGGGTTCCAGCCCGAGTGATGGCCCGAGCCCTCGACTACATGTCGGACCACCTCAGGGGAGTGTTGGACGCTAGTCTGGCGTCCGGACGCTTCCCTGAGCGTTGGAAGTGCGGGAAGCTGGTCCTGATACAGAAGCATGGACGGCCTGCCGATTCGGTCGCGGCCTACAGGCCCATCGTGTTGCTGGACGAGGCGGGCAAGTTGTTTGAGAGGGTTCTCTCTGTCCGCATCGTCCGGCACCTCTGCGAGGTGGGGCCCGACCTGTCGGACGCCCAATTCGGCTTCCGAGAAGGGCGTTCGACGGTCGACGCGATCCTGCGCCTGAAGGCCGTGACCGAAGAGGCGGTGAGAGACGGCGGAGTGCTGTTGGCGGTGTCATTGGACATCGCCAACGCCTTCAATAGTCTGCCATTCGGCTGCATCAGGGCCGCACTCCAGTACCACGGAGTGCCAGGGTACCTGAGGCGGCTGGTGGCAGACTACTTAGAGGAGCGTACCGTCGAGTACGAGGACCGAGGTGGCGCCTTGAGACGCAGGGCCATGTCGTGCGGTGTTCCACAGGGGTCTGTCCTAGGACCACTCCTGTGGAACATGGGATACGACTGGGCCCTACGAGGGCGTCTCCCCCCCGGGCTGGGTGTGATCTGTTACGCAGACGACACCCTGGTCACGGCCCGGGGGGCAAACTTTGAGGAGGCGGCGCGCCTGGCCACCACGGGAGTCTCCCGGGTGGTCGGGCGCATCGAGGCGCTGGGTCTGCGGGTGGCCCTGGACAAGACGGAGGCCCTATTATTTCATGGGCCCCGTCGCGGTCCGCCCGCCGGCGCCTCGATCGAGGTCAACTCGGTCCTCGTACCGGTCCGGGCCCAGATGAGGTACCTGGGTCTGGTCCTCGACGGTAGGTGGCTCTTCGACGAGCACTTCCGACAGCTTGGTCCTAAGCTGGTGGGCACTGCCTCCGCCCTAGGGCGACTTCTGCCCAATTTGGGCGGGGCCAGTGTCCCCACTAGGCAGCTGTACACGGGGGTTGTCCGGTCGATGGCACTTTATGGTGCACCGGTGTGGGCGGCGGCTCTGTCCGCCCAGAATAGGGCGCGCCTCTGGCACCCCCAGAGGGTATTGGCGGTCAGAGCCATACGCGGATACCGCACCGTATCTACCGAGGCGGCGTGCGCCTTGGCCGGAACACCCCCGTGGGATTTGGAGGCGGAAGTGCTCGCCGAAGTTTATCGGCGAGTGGCTGACTTCCGGGCGGAGAGCGGCTTTCGCCCTCCGCCCGAGGACGTACGCGAGTGGCGCGAAGCCGCTCGCCGAGCCACCATGCAGAGATGGTCGTTCCGGCTGGAGACCCCACGCGCTGGCTTCGCCGCCGTGGAGGCTCTTCAGCCGGTCATCGCGGAGTGGGCAGGGCGGCAGCACGGGACCCTTTCCTTCCGGCTGACGCAGGTACTTTCCGGGCACGGTTGCTTCGGAAAGTACCTGCACTCGGTCGCTAGGAGGGAACCGAGTCCCGCCTGCCACCACTGCGACTGCAGTGAGGACACGGCCCAGCACACGCTGGCGGTCTGCCCCGCTTGGGCGGCGCAGCGCCGGGTCCTCATTGCAGTCATCGGAGGGGATCTCTCGCTGCAGGCCGTCATAAGATCGATGGCCGGCAGCGACAGTTGTTTTACCGCGGTCGCAACCTTCTGCGAGGACGTAATCTTGCAGAAGGAGGTGGCGGAGAAGGCCCGGGAGGATTCCATCCAATCGGACCCGATCCGCCGCCGGCGCCCCGGGCGGCGGAGGCGCGCATACCTGCGTCTCATGCCGCCCTGAGAGTGGCCGCGGATGGGCGGGACGGGTTTCCCGTCCGTCCGCAGTAGAGGCCAACCGCGAGGGGGCGGCGTCCGCGTGTGACCGGACGTTGCCCAATTAGAGAGTCGAAAGTTCGAGATGGTGCCCGCAACAGTGCGGGCAGGCGCCGGTTGGAGTCCAGAAGGAAATCCCCTCCCTGGACTCCTTCCAATACAAAGGCGCAGAGAGGGTCACACCGTGTGGTTTTAGTCGGTTCGAGTCCGACACACCACCCCGCCGTAACCCCCGACGGGGTGACGGTCCGCGGGGATTTCCACACGTAAAAAAAAAAAAAAAAAAAGGGTTTGAATTTTACCGGTTTAGTTTTGTTTTTCTTTACATGTTCCTTACTTTTGAAACATCGAACTATAAACATTTACAAGCTGCTAATATAGTTCTAAAAAAATTTTTGTTTTGTACTTTTCCGGTTAAAATTCGGTCTTTTAGTCCCAATTGTTCTTTGTCGGTCAAACACAGAATTTTATATATCTGCAAAATGCTAATGCTGTTTTAATTTCTTTTTTTGATCTGTATCTTAAGTTAAAAAGTTTTGCTACAGGTTGATGCAAGGAAAACGAACATTTTCGCGTCTTTACCCTAAGCAAACCCTACACTGTTCCCTCGCCTGGCAGACGTAGTGAAGCGTAACAGGCGTGACGACAGTAAGCTCTGTTCGAACCGCTAAAACTGCTCTTATGGGTAATAGTATTTTTTGCATGGCTCCTAAAATTTTTAACAAGCTACCACCGCAGTACAAACGTCTCAATTAAAACATTTAAAAAATTAAACTTAAGGAAATATTCATAAAGAAAGCCTATTATAACATTGAGGAGTTTTTGACTGATAATATTGTATAAATTAAGTCTCGTAATTATTTTTGTGTGTGATTGTCACTATATAATCCTCATTTCTACATTAAGAAATACGACATTTGTATTTTTTTTATTATTATAGATATTTGTACGCCAGTTATGGCAAAACATGTTTATAAGTACTGTACCATATTTTGTTTATACCATGACATCTTTCTACACATGTTTTATGCAAATAAAATTATCTTTATCTTTATCTTTAAAAAGACTAGCAAGCTGAAGTGACAATAGACTGGCCATATTAGCCGCAGAATCGTCAACCGTTAGGGTAAACGCAGAGTGGAGACCGCGTCTCGCAAACGTAGTATAGGACGTCCACAGCTCAGGTGGAGTGATGATTTGCGCAAGACGGCTGCTTGGAGCTGGATGCGAGTAGCCGAGGATCGAACTAAGTGGTGTGCAATTGGAGAGGCCTATGTCCAGCAGACGACCGCGATATCCTGATGATGATGAATCGAACAAAAACTTCAATTAACAAATCAAAGAAAAAAAATATTTATATTTCCAAAAACAAAAAAAAGAAATTTGAGTAAATTGCAACATTCATACATGTAAAGTTTTAATTTAAGCATTCTAGTCATATACATTATAATGTATGCTACGGGCATTTCTCTAATGGTCGATTCGTTTTACAAGTTGTACACGCTCCCGACAATCCCCCGAAGCGACAAAATGTCCCGAACATTTGTAAAACTTATTTTATGGGATCAAGTTTGAGTGCAGCCAGACAAGTCGTAAGACTACCGTTATAAGTTTTGCTGAGAAATACCATTAGAAAGTTTGTTTCTGATTTTGAAGTTTACGATGAGACAATTCAATCACTATGTGGTGTATCAGTTTTGATCAGTATTCATTCTGTTCTCGTATTTTTGTTAAATCTGAATCATGCTACCCGATAATAATATATGTTGAAGTGTTCATATGTACCTTTCTACCTTTGTTCGTCCGTATATATGATGATGTACTCCTAACCGATTTCGGCCATGATAGTCTGTCTCAATGGAGACCAACCAACAACGCAAAAGATATTATAGTGCACTGATGTGTGTGCAAACAAGGTGCACTCTGTTCCTTTGCTCTCGTAAACCGATGGGATGGCTTTCCGACACAAGCGGAGAAAGATCAGGTGCAGAACCGCCGCGGCGAGGGCTTGACGTACTCTCGGTGGGGTTACTTCTCAACTCCGCGCTAATAGTTTTTTTTACCGACTCGGGAATCGAAATCGAGTTATAACAGTAAGCATTTAAGCAATAAACGTTCATAGTTTAACTCACAACCGGTACCCCACATTTATTGACAACCTTCTCCCAGAATCGTAAGGTATTATTACACTCAGAAAAATCATCAAATAAGTATTTTTGTACCAGATTATATCGACAAAAATAATTTTTGTAGTCAATATTTGTTTTGTATATAAATGTGAAATAATAATATGTAATTGGGTTATTACCGAGTTATCGATCTAGCTAGGCTAACCCACAGCCTTCAATTTAAGCCTTCGTGATTTTAGAATCGGTATTCATATCAAAACTTATAAATATGTTGTTCAAACCTTGAAATAATGAATATAACAAAACGATTTATAAATATTTTGTTAGGTTATAAGTATTAAAATGACTGAAAGCAATACTACGTTGCCGTTGCCCATTAATCTTCTACGACCTCTACTCAAAATAATTAAGATTAACGGAAATTACTACGAACTGAAATGGTATAGAAATATTTCAATATACAAAATTAGACATATAATACATATATAATAACCACCAACTCATGTAGGTACGAAACTAAACTTAATTAACTTTATCTTATATCTTTAAACGAGCAATTCTTGAATGTATTATATATAATACATATTAGAGTTTGTGATTCCGGAAACGGCTCTATTTCGCTAAAATTAGTTAATTGGGTGTTTTCGTGGGTAGAAAATCGATCTAGATTAGTCTTATGTTTGGCAAAACGCGAGTTTTCGAGTAATACACTTTTGGTAACACTAAATTGGTTGGTGGTTGGTACTACAGCACAGCAATACTACAGCTACTTGAGAGAAAAGATGGCGTTGTTATACAATAAATAGTATTATCCGAACAAAGCTCGGTCACCCAGGTACTTAACTTTAATATGTCGTAACTCCGGCGTGTTTAGTGTAACTTATATTATTTAAAATAAAACATTGCGACTATTTTGTATTTTGCAGGTAATTTATGCCAAAAGAAGTTTTTCAGCTTCTATTGACTGGAAACCAAATTTCCGGGATGCGGATTGTTATTTCAGGTCCACTTACGATCGCCGCCACGCCTTGCTAACCAGATACCGGGGGTAAATACTTCCCCCACTTACGTGCCACCTAACGTAATATTGTTTAACTCTTAATAAATATCAGACATTGTAACTTTAATGGGATCTACAAAAAACACACAAAAATATTTACAAAAACGAAAATAATTTCCTTGATAATAAATTCAAATCTGTATTACTTAGACCAATATATAAGCCTCACGAAGAACTTAAATAATCAGATTCTTTAAATATAATTACATCTAAAAGTACATCATTTAAATAAATTACCTAGTAATTTATTTTGTAATTAAATCCTTTAATACGTACTCTCTACTCTAACTCGTCTCAGTACCTTTACTAGAATATATCAACCCTATAATTTGACGAATATATACTAAGTAGTTGTAAGCTTTGTCTTATCCATATTAAGGTCAGAATTCAGACGGTAGCACAAACCCACTTTCAAACTCATCAAAAATTCAGTGTTCCTCACTAGAGAGGCTTTTAACCAAATCATGTGCTAACGAAGTAGTTTGAGTGGAACAATTGCCTCTGAGATACAAAGCTACAGAACATTCAAACGTTTGAAAACACTTCTTTAATCATAGCAATCACTTAATTCGACGAATTTATATTGTTAGACTAATGCCCGTAATCACCGTTTATACTCAAAACATCTTCTTACTAGAAGTCCCTTAATATAGGTAGCCCAATAATTTCAAAATACATCTAAGTGTGGGTTCATATCCCACATAGAACAACACTTTGTGTGATCCACCAATTGTTGTTCTGGGTCTGAGTGTTCTTTGAGTGTTGGTTGAGTATTACTCATCACTTACACTTTAGAACTATTTTTTGTGTAAATAACTAGAAAATTTGTATCTCTATATTACTGAGTGTTTTATGGTTCCTTACACCTACGTCGCATTTTTTTAAAGCAACTCCCGCATCAAGGGTATACATTCTGTGTCGCGGGGGTATATATGAAACGGACACAAGGAACACCCAGGCTCAGAACAACAAATTGTGAATCACACAAAGTTTTATCCTACGTGGGATTAGAACCCACGACACTTGGCGCAGTAGGAAGCGGCGTGGCGACCACTTGAGCCACTAGGCCAAACGTGCAGTGTGAGCTAATCATAAGTGACTATCTTTTTATGATGCATTATTTCAATTCAACTGCAGTAAAATTATGAGAAATAAAACAAAACAAAGGAAAAACGCTATCCCGTTTTCAGAATAAAATACAATTATGGGGGCGACTTGGTGCATTTTTGCGAGTCAGTAAAATAATACCCTGCATCACGTCTCTTACACATTTACATAAAACTTAATAACAATAGCTTACGGGCAAACGAGTTACCAGTGGAATTCACCGACCGGTGCTCAAAAAAGCTATTGGAACGGTGCCAGTTGTCAGATTTCTACCTGAATGCGCTCTAATTGGGTAATTTTGTCTTATATTTGGAGAAAATACACAGCAGGAGGAACTAATACCAGAACGAAAACAAAAGATAATCGTGATATATTGTACAGATGCTATATCTGAAAATATTAAAATTTTGTTCCAAAATGTACTATATTATCTACTGTAGTTGATTGTAGTTACTTTGTTATAATTCTTCCTATAATTTATATAAGATATTGCTTCGTAGAACGCTATGAAACCTCTGATTAAAACGCACTCTCTAATTTAATCGAAATGAAACATTTGAATATGATTTAACAATTTTATTACTATTTCATTTGTTTTTAAATCCTAATTTACATGCACACGAGAACCAATAACAATCCTAATTTACATGAACATCTATGGCAATCGTTATTGGGAAGTCAATGGCCTTAAATATATTCACAACTGGTTCGACCTTCTAATTTCAGTTCTCCCCTAGGGTTGCGGATGTTCAATGCCAGTCGCTCTGTGTGAAAAACTAAAATTCGGGTAAAACTGGTTGAACTAGTAAGACCCCAAATAATGTTAGGAATAAAGGCTAGGGAGAAAAGGATGAACTTTCAAGAAATCTTTTGGTTTGTTTTGCTTGAAGCTACTTACTTTCCCAGTCTTGACTGCAACAAAATAACAAAATTAGTCCCATATGTTTCACCTCAAGGGGAAACATACAAAAAGACGTGTAAGAATATGTTAAGCGTGATCTCTGAAACTACTGCAATTACTTGTTTAATTTTATATTTATTTAAAAAAGATAACTATTGAAAAGGTTCTAAGCATACTAAGTAATTAATACGTGATCTTTAAATATAGTACTGAATTTAAATTTTGAAGAGTCTCTTTCTTTCAACAATATTTAAGGCACAACACATTGACATTAAAATGTGAACTTTATTACCTCTTCTTTATTATTTCTTAACAGATATGGCGAAGAGCTAATATTTATTATGAAATACCATCTTAGCTCTTTAAACTTGAATGACAAAGATAAAGTAATGTACCTATAGTATTTATAATTTATTTACTAAATGCAATCTCACTAATCGTATTTATCTAAAACTCTTTTACAAGAAACTAAATATTTCTGCGCTTGTGGCACTAACCAAACATTTTTTTTAAATATCACAGATTATGTTATAAAATGACAAAATATGCAAATCGGGACCGAACGAACAAAAATACACAGGACCTATCATGATCATGAGTGGACGGCCCTCGAATACAAGTGCATTCTATATTCATCAAGTACGTAACTTGACAGATCCTGGAAAATGGTAATCAATCTGCTGATAACAGATATTTTTATAAACACGAAAATTTCTGAGGTACGTATACTGCACTAGGACTTACCTGTTTTCCAACATGAATGGCCAGCACCAAATCTTTGGAATGAGCTCTAATAGTTATACGAGCTTTTCCCTCTTTGTTTACAGTAACTAATTTGCCAGTACAATTCCTGCGTTTGATTACACCACTTATCACGTCACAGTATCTACCAGGCGGAACACAGACCTACAGAAAAAAAAATAACATTATAATTTATGATGACACTTAAAACTTGATGGACCTTTAAATATCTTTAAAATGCGATCAAGTTCGCAAAATGGTTCATTTTTTCTTCAGTAAATGATTACATAATTACCTTCTACCACAGTTGAAAAGACATTTTTTGTGCATTTTGGATTCATTTTAACCGAATTCTATCCAAGAAGCACTGGGCGATGTAATAAAATCACATCAACATGTTTTGGATATCGATCAGAGTTACCTGTAAAGTTTCATCAAAGTCTATAAGGTCGTTGTTAAAAGCAACGAATGCTACTGCACCCCTACAAAACGCGATCTGGTTGCTTCCATTATCCCACCAGTCATTGACCTGAGTACTTGCGGCCATTTTTCTAAAGGCGACCATACTGTAAATTTGTGGCCATCGATGTTCGCAAACCCACCCATTACCGCAACTTCCATCCTGAAATAAATTTATATTACAGATTAGCAGGGTACTAGAGTAACATACATAAATAAAACACACATATAAAAGCAACGGAAGCCCCTTTTCAATCGGAGACACATACCCTACACCAGTATGAGTCGGCATACAGAGTGTAAATTCATACTTATTTAAATAATAGAATTAACTCGAAACTATGTTAGTATTTGATCAGTACAGTGTGATTTATTAGATAAATAGAAAAATATGAACTAATCATTTTTTTTTTGTTTCTTTAATTATACATCATGCACTTTAGGTACAAAAAATAATTGTTTAATTATCTATAATCTTAGAAAAAAGAAACAAGCGATGAAACTCTAATATTTTATGGTAGAAATGTTACCAGTTTGTTTACCTTAGAGAACATTTTTTTCTGTTTAAATTATAATAGAAAAAAGTGGCTTAACCTCAACCACCTACATGGGTATGTTAATTTGCATTGCTGACTATAGTAGCACGACAAAGAAATTGTGTCAAGGATTAAACTGTCTTATGGATAACAGATAACCAAATCAAATGATCCAAGACTTTAAAGATGTTGTATATGTGTGCGGCTAACATTTTAATACAAATAAATTTTACTTACACGTTTGATTGAAGGAGATCGTATTCTTTGATTTTCATCCATAGGAGGTCCAACGTCAGGATTTTCGAATTTAAAACTGCTCATTATCCTAGGATTGCCGTAAGAATAAGCCAACATAAATGCAACAGCACCAATGTATTTTTTCGGTTGTTTGTATGTGAGGATATTGCACCCAGGGCAATGTCCTCTTTGATTATCATGATTATCGATGAAGGTTATAGCACTGTGTGAAGGAACGAACCCCCAGCTAGTACCCAAATTATGCAACCAAGAAAGAACATTAAAACGTTGGAAAGCTCTGGATACTTCCATTCCGTATCTAAACTCGGTTACAGCACCCATTGCGGTGTATTCATCGGAGCTGATGGCTTCTCCTCCAAAATCGATGACTTCTTGATAAATAAAGGGCCGGGCCCCATTAGGGAAACCATGATTAGTGTTCAGACTATGCAGGCGGCTATAGATAATTTTGAGATCAAAAGGCCACATGTGTTTCGCTGAGTCAATCCTAAAAGTATAACAAGAACGTTAGTTTAAAGACTATATTAGATAAATAATTTGATTTAAAGTATGGTCCTTTTATTATTTTTACCTGAACCCAGCGACGCCTAATCTAATGAGATGATTTAAATAATTAACTAACATTTCACGCACGTGTTCGGTACCAATGTTTAAGTCCCTCAGACCGTCCAGTTGACAGTTTCGTACCTGCAATTTAATAACGTTATTTCACTTATAGGAGTACAAATTGTTTTTGGTAAAGATATTTATGTAAATAAATAACAAAACATGGTAAACACTGAACAATGGTAAGCAACTAAATATGTAGTCTCTAACATAAGTGGTTTTGTAAAATTATTATTTCTGATAAAATATTTATTTTCTAAATTGTCATGTATAATTTTAGGTTGAAAATATTAAAAATTTCACAATCACACAGTTCAGTTTCTAAATATTCATCATCGATTTTTAGTATAAGTCGATACATTTGTATTAATTGTAAGATATGTGACTAGTAAACACATTTTGAAACCGCATCGAAATATACAAAGCTAATTGTATTGTTGTGAAAATACAAACAATTAACGTAATTCACCCTTTCAGGACAGCATTTGTAATCCTCTTTAGAAATAATACAATGAGGCCAATTGAAATTATAGCTGTAATAAGGTACAGAAGGGTAAAGCCAGTCTCCAAAGTTGACCTTGCTGCCACCGGTTCCGTAATACTCGTCCGATTGAGCGGCCATGTGATTGATAACCGCGTCAACGTAGATCCTGAAAGATAAAGAATATATTCAAATAATTATTAAAATTCTTGATGTATAGGTTAATGAAAAATATATACAAACACTATGGACCCTTGTCTGAATAAATAAATTTATTATTGTTATTATTTTAAAGCAGATTTAATGCCATGCATTTTCTGCCAGTCAACCTTTCCGTGATATGTTGTGTATCATCTTCATTTACACATTGCAGTCCAGTGTAGCGTATACTTGGAACAAATGTTAAATTATTGGTTTATTCCTTTATGTTTGTTCCACCTGAGTGATATGACTTGGGTGAATGTGGTAAAATTTTTGTGTCCTCGTAAATTTATATATCTACTCTAAGTTATAGATAAATAATAAATAACCGTCAAGTACATAGATATCACTCTGTTCAGGTGTCGTGTTAATCTGAATTTATAAATCAAATGTGAATATTAACTCGAATCGATTTAAAAATTCTGAAATATATAAGACTTTCACAGTGCATATATAGATTTAGCCACAGCACAGCTAGACGTACAGGCGAATCAGTAGGTTATCGTGGTAAAAAGTAACCTTCCTCCTTGCTCAAGAATCCAAGTACTTCCATGCCAAATTTAGTTCGCCTGTTTAGTTCGTAAATCCTTACTTCCTTCATAGTATTCTAAATGCGAAATTAACTCTGTCTGTATGTCTGTCGCGTTTTACGCCAAAACTAGTTGAACTGATTTAAATGAAATTTGGAACACAGATAATCTAGAACCTAAGAAAGGATATAGGCCACTTTTTGCGGCCGTGATCGACAAACACATAGCTCGTTATAAATAGACTTACAGACAGAATTACTTTCGCAGTTATTTATGTAATACAAAGAAGGCAAGAAACATACACAGGTACCATAAGATGTTAATGATTATTACAAACCTGACTCCAACGTTGTTGCACCTTCGCACCATGCTAGCGAATTGTTTTTCATTACCTGAACGCGTAATCAGACGATAAGAAACAGGCTGATAGCGTTCCCACCAAGGACGTTTTAGTTCCCTCATCATTAAATGTTCATTCGGGGGAGACACCTAAAATAAATTAAGAAGTAATCATGTTTTTTCATCTGTAAGTCGCTGATAGCCCAATTGCCCTAAGTGATTAGAAAAACTGATGATAAGCAACGATGGTGCGGTCAGTAAGTGGATGGGTGATCGTTAGTGGTATGATACCATGAGCGTTTTCGTGATTCGGAGGGCAAGTTCAGGATAGGATAGGATATCAATCGGAAAGCTTAGTTGGAGATCTTCGGGCGGCGTAAAAATATCTTGATGGTCTCCCGAACCTAGCAGTGGGACATTATGGGTTGTTGAAGTGCTTTATTTTTTCGGATAACGTAGTATGACAGAATTATATTATGAATATTTAGTACATTAATACATTCAATACAATACTAAATTAATTCAATAATAAACCAAATTAGGTTAAACATATCTAAAATTACACAGTTACATTCTGATTTCATTACGATTTAAATTCAGATATATCCAAATAACGAAAAGTACAAACAACTTCAAGAAACGTGATTAATTACAATTAAAGGTATATTTCATTTTTGAATTCTATCTATTTTTATCACTAAGAACTTACCTGAACGCCACCATATCCTTTAGGCCCAAGGAACCTCTCACATTCAGCTGCAATGTCTTTCCACTTCCATTCGAACAGATGCACCATAGTAGTACGCCCACGTACATAATGTGTCTTTTTATACTTCATTCTAGGAGGTATTTTCTCTTTAGACTTTTTAGTAATCGCGTATGGTAAAACTAGAACCAAAACCAAACTAATAATGATATTTTTTTTCATCCTAAAACCAGAATCGTATTTGACAATTTAATATGCCTTTTTTTAGAACGAATAATCTTAACTGCTTCGATATCATGTCAACAAAACTAGGACAAAAGCGAACTGATCTCCTAATGCTGATCTTAATCAATGCCCATTGATAAAACAATGGCCATTAACTAAAAATATATTATTATACCGCTGTTATTTATAAATCTGAGGCGTTCCATTAAAAAATTGAACTAGAACGCAAAGATAAACATTTGGAGAAACGGCATTTAATATCCGTGACTCTTATAACATTAATTGGCACTAGCACAGACTACGGTATTCGTAGTCGTGTATGTATTTATGTATAGGTATTTAAAAAAATACTCCTACTTATAGTAATTATAACAGAAAGTAGCATATTTCATTGTAATATTGTAATCGTCAATATAAATTTCGAGACCGAGATAATCCGGGGGAAGATCATAATACGCATATGAAGATAATAACAAATTTTGTAGAACAACACAATTGTTCATGTGGCCAAATAAAAAAAACACTATATACTAGTTATTTTTATACATTTACTGTTTAAATTTCCGTTACTGGATGAAATTACCTTGGTCACTACGGTTTTAGAAAGATCATGGAAAGTGATAAACTTACAAAACAGCGATTAAAACGTAAATGTTTGGGCGTCAATGAGGTGTAAAAATCTAGGCTAGTTCAACCCCAAGAAAACATAGGTGTGCGCGCTTACTACCAAAAAGTCTCCATTCATTCTTCTCCCCACTTTTCTGAACACTCAAATGCCACTGCAAGATAAGCTCAATATCATGGGTATGGACATTTGCCGGGATCTTAAACGACGGCAGTACGTTGAGAGCGTCACAGAGACGGCCTCGCGGAAGTTAGGTTTATTTGACAATGTGAGACGGTTCCTGTCCGTTGTCGGTTGTATCCGATACAACTGTGTCTTCTTTGTAAAGCCCAGCTTCGGTCCTGCATGGATTACTGTTCTCATCTTTGCGATGGATCTGCACAGTAATTGCTTGACGCTCGTAATCTTGAAGCTGTCAACCGGTTGCAGCGGCGAGCAGTCCGCATTATCGGCAATCCCGAAGCCAAGTTCCTAGAGCCTGTGCAGTTATAAAGAGATGTTGCCGTTATCGCCAGTCCTCTATCGCCTTTATCACGTGGAGTATCTGTAGTACTCGATAGAACAATACGTGCTGGTCTTGATATTCAGTGCTTTAGAGTGGTAGAAATACGCACTGGAACTAAACGGTTCGGCTCTTTCTTTCTATGCCGAGCAGTTAAAAACTGGAACTCACAGCCAGTTCACATGTTTACCTCCCGTAATGATCCCGGCTCCTATATGCGGGTTGTAAAAAATCTACTCACTGGGATGCCATAGTCTGGGTCGCCATCACCACACTGCCTGCATTCGCAGAGTATGATGATACCCGCTCTTAAATTCAACTCATGCTTTCCATTTGGCAAAGTACAGTCACGTTGGCAAGCCATTAAATAAATACTGCCTGATGGAAAGCATCATTAGAAACCAAGCCTCTTCTCGGCCTGATGGAAAGCATTGGTTGAATCCAAGTGTCTTCTCTGCCTGATGGAAAACATCAGTAGAATCCAAGCGTCTTCTCTGCCTGATGGAAAGCATCAGTAGAATTCAAAAGTAGTGATCACTATGGTGACCCACTCCATGGTGGCCCAGTGAGATGTCAGCATGAATTCTGTCATTTTAGGTTTTCCTTCAATGCGAGGGTAGTATAAACCGACCCATTTGTGCTGAAATTAGCGTAGTTCTACTACCTTTAATAGTAAACCAAAACCTTCTTTCTAAGGAGAGGCCTATGGCCAATTACAGTAGACTATTAGTAATTAGTAAACAGAAGATAAAATAAAACACGATGGTCATGAAGTTCTGTATTGCAATTGTTTATTGTTTCAACATAATTATATTATTTAGTACCTGGGCTACCGAGTCTTGCTCGGTTATCATATTTATTGTTTAACAACGCCATCTATTCCCTCAAGTAGCTATAGTATGTTGGTGTGTTGGAATACTAACCACCAATCAAATGTTACTAAAGAATCGTATAGAAGTCGCAAGCAATGCTAAGAGTAATAAATGAAAACGCACGAAAACTCGATAAACACGCGTTTTCCTAAACATAAGACTAATCTAAATCGACTTTTCACCCTCGAAAACCCCCACATACTAAATATCAGCGAAATTGTTAGAGCCGTTTCCGAGATCACAAATATATATTCTACAAGAATTGCTCGTTTACAGATATTAGATATAAATGTAAAGTAGACTAGAATCACCAATTAATTGTGTTGTCTGGTTAAGTTAGACGAAAATATAAGTATAAAAATTAATTATAAATAGAGGGAAATTTCTTAAAGAAATATTAAAGTTTAAAGTTGTCTGATGGAAATAACATTTAGTTTCGAACATTTTATTAAAGTATAGAAATTATATACAACATGATGATACTCTTACAAGTTATTCTCTGATTATTTTTTTTTGACATCCTCATATATTAGCAACATCCTCATATTATAGAACAAGTACATGTCTTTTCAGACAAGGATCTTCAATTAATAAAATATTCGTTATCTATTTTCTAACCGTGAATTTGTTTTTATATATTTTTTAAAGTTGATTTCAGATCATGGATGGAAGTCTTAAGGGTTTCAAATTCTCGACTGTAACAAAAAAAAACATTTGATTAGTAATTAAAAAAAAACAGATCGAATTCTAAGTAATTAATCTATCTGGATTGATACTAATTTATTAATGTACTATATTCCAAATGATTAATTTGCAATGGAGTATAATATTGCAATGAATTTCGGTTGCATTGGCACTGAATTCTTACAAACAGGTACAAATACATAAAAAAGTATTATAGAATATTACGATAGTTTTAGTATAGTTCTCATAAGAACTACCTATGTATGGGTTATTTAAAACAACTTTTTAACTAATTAAAGTCTTATTTATTCACGAATATGGTTCATTCTTGAATGTAAAATGTGGTAAATATATTAAAATTTTAAGAAGGATAAGATATAAAATACATAACGTTTGGTTACTTACCTCGGGACCGATGTGGATAGCAAGCATCATATCGTAGTCGTTGGCACCTACAGGAATGGTCGCTCTGCCATCGTTACCAACAACTATTCTCTTGCCGGTGCAGTTGTTACCGTTTCTCCATCCAGAAATTACGTCACAGTAGGTACCAGCTGGAAGGCAGGTCTGTAGAAAGAAGAACTCTTATATTTCGATACCATTTTACATTATTTGATTACTCTTGAGGCCATTTGGTTAGTCCAGAGGCCTCTCAAAACAGGGCGGAAGCCTTGGTTACTGATAGGTAGCTTTAAGAGGAATTGGTCAAAATCTTTTGTGATACATTAAAAAGTAGCTGAGCCCCGCGGTGTTACCCGCGTTTGTTGTTGTAACCGCGGGCAAAGCCGCCAGGCGAAGCTAGTCTAAAAAAAGTAGTCTAAGTTACTCCTTATATCATCAGCTATCTGCCAGTGAAAGTCCCGTCGAAATCGGTCCAACCGATCAGGGATTACTCAGAACAAACAGACAGACAAAAATTGTTAAAAAAAAATATTTTGACATATGTCCGTGTATCCATGCATAGCCATTTAGTAAAAAGCAGTTATTTTAATATTACAAACAGACACTCCAATTTTATTTATTTGTATGATTACACTGATAGTTATAATTGACTGCACGATTGGCCTAGTGGTTAAACTGTCGGTACGGTGCATCTAGTATAGTGTCGTGCGTTTAAATTTCACGTGGGACAACACTTTGTATGATCCACAAATGGTTTTTCTAAGTCTGGGTGTTCTTTGTGTCCGTTCCATGTATATTTTTAAAGTCCCCTATGACACAGGCTGTATATTCCTAATGCGTGAGTTTTCTTTTTAAAAGAAAAGAAAAAGAAAAGATATTGAGAAGGTCAGAGAGCCCATGATAATACCTGCCTTTAAAATTAAATAACATAACGTCGGGTATTTTAAAGTAGGTATACGTTACCTGTAAGTTCTGATTCAGGTTCCAACTGTCGTTATTAAAGGCAACAAATCCACGTCCTTGACGACAGAACGCAATTTGGTTGCTACCATTGTCCCACCAGTTGGTCATTGCTGCGTTGCCCACGACATTTCTGAACATCACCATACTGTAAATTTGACGCCAACGGTGTTCGCAAATCCAGCCGTTACCGCATGTATTATCCTGAAATAATTGTGAATGTTTTAATTATGTCTGAGAGGAATTATTAATTAAGTCAGTTAAAATACGCCAATGCGTGTAAACATAAGCAGTGTTACGCAAAAGATATAACAATACTAATTATAAAATGAAATAAACCATAAATGAAATTGTAAAATTTGAATTTTGAATGAATGGCTTAAAACAAACAAAACGTTAAGTAATCATTATCATATGTAATAAACCCTGCCTTTATAGAATTTAAATTATTTTATGTATGAACGCTATTTCCATAAAAAATATTTTAAATCAGTATATTTAAAATTTTATCATAAATACTTACAGAGTTGATTGCAGCAGGAATAATATTTCCACTGCGATCCATTGGAGGTCCAGCTTCAGTATCAGTGAAAGCGAAACTGCTCATTAACTGAGGGAAACCATAAGGATGAGCCAACATAAAAGCGATAGCTCCTCTGTAGGGTCTTGCTCGCTTATAAGTGAGGATATCGCCACCAGCACCATGTCCTCTCTGGTTGTCGTGATTATCGATAAAAGTAAGTGCGTCGTTGGAAGCAAGCAGGCCCCAGGGTGTTCCCCAGTTCACCAACCATCTAAGCTGATTGTTGCGTTGGAATGCCCTTGATAGCTCCAATCCAAATCTAAACTCAGTCACGGCACCAATAGGGGTGTATTCATTACGGCTAACTGCTTCACCTCCTAGATCGATGACTTCTTGGAAAATGTAGGGACGAGCGCCACTTGGGAATCCATGAGCGGTATTCAAATTATTTAGACGGTTGTAGATGATTCTGAGATCAGAGGGCCACATGTGCTTCGCAGCGTCGATTCTAAAAATATTGGGGGCATAACTGTAAATTTTATCTTTTAACAAAGTGGCTTAAATAATGAAACTGAGAATGGCAAATACCTGAATCCAGCAACACCCAGGTTGATGAGGTGGTTCATGAAATTTACAATCATTCTACGCACGTGTTCAGTGCCTTGGTTCAAGTCTTTCAGTCCGGAAAGTTCGCAGTTACGTACCTATAAATAAATTAACAAAGAAATACATACAAGAAATCCAACTTTGGAATTAATTTCTATTTTGTACAGTAAGTAAATGAAGTTATTTAGCAACTGTCTTTTTGAAGAATGTTTTTTTATAATTAATGATTCAATTTTAAGCTGTCGTATGATACTAATATCCTATATTTCATTATATCTATTATATAAATCTCAAACCAGTTCGCCAAAAAATTTAACAACCTTTTATTGGTACTACAATAGTTATACGAATACTAACTCTGTGGGCATTGGTGGCGTAGTCACTGGGTTGGATTACACAATGTGGCCAGTTGAAGTCATTGCGGCCATAAGGCACAGCGGGATAATGCCATTGTCCGAAGTTTGCCGTGCTACCACCGGTACCCACATTCTCGTTCCAAGTACCAGTCATGTGGTTGATAATTGCATCTACGTAGATTCTGCAAAAACAGACATGAAAGATCTTTACCAAAAACTTCGCTTGAAAATTAACTACTCATTCAGAAGTAAATAACGTGGATCATGTTAACATGCGATTCTGCAAAGTGGCAGAAATTCCATTATTATCGATCTAAAAATGAAGAAAATAGCTGTGTACACTATTTTGGGAAAAAATATTAAAAGGGTTGCCAAATTCTGTCATTGAAGGAAAATTTGTACTAATATATCATCTTTTGCAATCGTTTTTGCAAGGTTGTCAAGACCACATGTATTGGCAACAATTGCATGATTTTATTTTAAGAATTTCTATGTTTGATTATCTTCCCATGATTTAATAAAGATATTTTGAATATTACTCCTAATTTCTTTGGATTGTAATTAGTGTTGCAATACAGTATGTATTTAGTCGTGTTTCTAGAATACTATAATAGAATTATTTTTATAAATATCATATGTGGTAGCAACATAAGCGATAATTAAAACAGAAATCTGTCTACTCTGATTCATACATCGATATTTTTTGCATACCGTAGTGAAACGAAAAGCTGTTATATGAGAATTAAAAAATTAAATTAAAAAAAATAAAGTTAAATATGAGAATTAAATTGTGACTAACCTGACACCAACATTGTTGCATCTTCGCACCATGTTGGCAAACTGCTGTTCATTACCTGAGCGAGTATTCAAACGATAAGACATAGGTTGGTAGCGTTCCCACCATGGCCGGTTTCTAGACCAGATGATCAAATTTTCGTTGGGAGGAGAAATCTGTAAAAATGGAGAATTAGATTATTTTCTGAACTATTTCTCTTGTTTCGATGTATATTTTTGACGTCAATGACTTTGAGTTTTTTAACAGACAACAGCCAAACAAGTTATAAAATATTCCTAATGTTTTCCTGTTACAAAATTTTTATTATCATCATCATCATAATCTCTAAATTGAATCTGACTATCTATAGATATATATTTGTATAGTTAACTGTCATCATGACTTACTTGAGGCTAACATGATTTACTTAAGGCGTATGTCCAACTGTGTACTGTGACAGTCTGATAATGAACCGCTGATACTACAAACCTTTTGTGTAGTAAGCACTTAAGACAGGATTTATAGAACTATCACTCCTAAGGGAGTTAAATAAGAAATGAATGGTTGTAAGGAAGCTCCTCAAATTCAAAGTTAGAGACACGAATTAAGAATTTATTAGGCGAACGAAGCCTAAGGCTATGACTAGTATGATAGTAATATAAACCAGATAATTTAATGGTGTAAAATTATTAAATATTTATTATAGTTAGCTGCGACAGCTCATTCCATACTGCAAATACTTATCCATGAAAATGTATATTTGCATTAATCTGTTTTTATGTAATATCTGTTGCGTAGCTATGTATTATTTTTAGGCCCGATAGCGCTGTGTAATACATTGCAAATTAATCTTTCATGACAAGTAAAATTGTAATCAAGCTTATTACAATTCTTATGATCTAAGATTATTAAAAATAGATTTTAATTTTCCTGTGAAAACATGTAAGGAAAAAAGATATGTTATCTCACACCCATGGAAATCTCAAATTCAAAAGAAAACAGTGCGTTGATGCACTTCAAGTGTAAAACTCTCTCCCTCCCCTCACTTACGAGTTTGAAGTAAGATTAGACTTCTGATATCCTCTCCTCATTCATTCGTAATTGGCAATTAAAGAGTTGTTAACAAGGATCCTCTGTAAAACTGTGATTGTTGTTGTGTTGGTGTTGAAGTTGGTGACCCATAGGTTCGGACCATACACCCAGAAATCGCGGAGTCACGACCTACGTGTGTCTATATAATCATAACTAACTTACCTGTACACCACCAAATCCTCTAGGCCCAAGCCACCGCTCGCACTCTGCAGCGATGTCATCCCACCTCCACTCGAAGAGATGCACCATCGTGGTACGGCCTGGTGCATAGTGGGGATTCTTGTATCCCAATGTCAGCCCAACGGCCAACATCAATAGGATGAAACGGAACATCCTAGAAAGCCACCATTTTGTTAATTTACATTTATAGTTACTTAGTAAATTGCTCTACTACTTCTTGCACGTATTTACACATAACGCACATACGTGCGGATTTAATGCACTAGGCATTCTCTAATTTCTCTACCAACCAACTTATCGCGAATATAGATATATAGTACTATTAGTTCCTCAGATGAGCATGTTCTACCAAACAAACACACTCTTCTTCTTTCTAATATTAGTATAGGTGGGAGGTGCATACACAAACAAAACTAAATATATCATATTCATTTACACGGTAGTGACGAAATAAAAATTAAATTAATACGTAATAACGTTGTGTGAAATAAGGTATATTAGATTAGTGCGATACTTCATAAATCAGTTTGCAAAATCATTTTTTTAAATGATTTCTCATTATCACGTTAAGATAACTGCGTAAATCGAGGCGATAAAAATTCATGAATAACAACAATTCAAAATGCAATCTAAGAATCAACTACTTTGAAGAATAATTAAAATTACGTCAATTAATTGAAAGCAATGAATGCGTATAATAAGACCTTCATTTACGAGTATAATATGACCCTGTTTTTAGGGTTCCGAAGTTCATAACTCGGAACCCTTATAGATTCGTCATGTCCGTCTGTCCGTCCGTCCGTCCTCGACTTACCGTCCAAACGGTAAGTGCTAGAAAGATGAAAGTTTGCATGAATACGTGTTGTAATTACGTCGACAAAGTGCTACAATAAAATTATGAAAAATTATTTTATTTGGGGTACCTCTCCTACACGTAAAGTGGGGATGATTTTTTTTTCTCGAGGCTACCCCATCGTGTGGGGTATCATTAGATAGGTCTTTTAAAAACAATAAAGGGTTTCCTAGACGATTTTTTGATTTAGGTATCCGTTTGCGAGATATTTCACTAAAAGCTAAACGGCTGGCTCAAAAAATCTGAAAAAAATCGTGATGGTGGTCCATTTAATGAACTTTGAAGGAAAACTATAACCGATTAGATGACTTTCTTAGTTCTCCTAAAGGCTTATATGGTAAAATGTGCTCACTTGGAAAACGTCATACAAAATTAACGTATTAATACGTAAACATAACAATTATCTATTGGATACGATTTTAAATCCACATACCATTATAGGTGACTGAGGAACCCTTTCCTGTGCGTGGCCTGACACGCACTTGGCCGATTTTTAATTATGAGTTCCTTTTTAAATAGTAGAAAGTGGCAACAGAAATAAAAAAACACTTGGATTACTTTATGGTAGAAAAGAAACACAACAAGTATTCATAAAATATTGCCAGTATATATAAAATAAAACCTTATTAACATAACGCAATTGTTAACATGTGCTTGGCATTATTTAAAATAGGTGAAAACAAAATCGATGTTAAGGACCAATAAATTCAAATACATGGAATATCTTGTGGTAGAGAAGAAGCTACAAGTCTCAATATAAAATATTACTAGTTAAATGCACCACTTTATTTATTTCCACACCACCCTACGGTAGGCTGGTTTGTGCATAAATAAATGGAATGAACAAATAAATAAACATATAATAATATTATAAAACATCACAAATATAAAATTCCCATGTCGCGGTTTTCGTTACGAAACTCCTCCGAATCGGCTGCTCTGAATTATAAGAAATTTTGTGTGTCTATCGGGTAGGTCTGAGAATCGGCCAACGTCTATTTTTCATACACCTAGGACGCGAGCGGAGCAGCGGGTATCAACTTGTAATAATATAATATACAATTTTGAACTTAAATTGAGTTTAATACATAATACAGTTGAATAATCTTCAAGGATAATCCGAGTTAATTCTACGTTACAGTTCAGCTTAGAAAGGCAAAGATGATAAAAGATATCATAAAATTAGATCTAAAGTTTTAGATGTTAGAACTCAACTCAACATGTTAGATTGCATTGTGTTTTTGAGACTTCATTTATAATTAATTTAACGTTCAAAATTTAATGACTTTTGTAAAGGAGAATTCTAGAATCAAATTAAGCTGTGTACAGAACGTTACAAATAAGTTCAATGAAAACATGTCGACACTTGAATAACAAAACTAAAATGAACATGAGATTAATATTCTAGAACTCACTCACCTTGCAAGCGGGTGACACTTCTACCACTCAAATTAACCTGATCTACTGATCTACGCCAACATTCGATACTTATATACCAGCAGATAAAAATATTCTCCGTAGATATACCCCATTATCGTTATAATTATTATAAACCCTGATTATAGGTACAATCGAATCTGATCGCTAGAAAACAATATAATGATGTGCTGAAAGTTCTACGTGTTGTTTACGTTGTGTAATTATCCCATGTTAGCAATACCTTTACGTTTTCTTGTTTTTCACACCAGGCAATTTGCATGACTAGTCAATGTCATTTGGTAATAAATTAATAGAAAAATGTAAATAACGCACACGCATAATTATTACTAAACGCATATATATTAAATATCTCATGATACTTAGCGTTTTCCTCTGTCCAAATCTTTGAGAATAAAATACGGCAATTGTTGTTGTCAGTTACATTATTTAAATTATCATCACAATTTTGAAACAGCTTGAATCGTGTTCTTAATTATGTTTTGAATTTAACTCTCACGTTTCTCTCCAGAATACAGATGAATGAACACGACGAATGGCTCATCTTACAAACAAATAACTTTTAAGACAACCGAATAAATTTCATCAACAGAATAATTCAGTAACTAGATTGATCTGACTTTCGAAATCAACAACGTCAATGTCGACAACGAAACTGGTGACACACATACAAAGGTATACATACACGCACCTACAGCATAAGAATCACAGAGTACGTTGCTGCCTTTTCAGTTCCCAGAATCAGAGCAGGATCGGTATAACTACTTCAGACTTCAGCCTATCCATCCATCGCTAAAAAGCGCTACCCTTAGCTGCCAACTATTTTCCTTGATAGTTTCAGCGAACATAGGTCCATCGTGCCGCAGGACACTACACTACTTTTCCTTAATAACTCTTGACAGCTCCAGCGACCATCAGTCCGTCTTGAGACATGACGGCCCACTTCCTCTTCAGCTCACTGACTTTGCGTGCGATACCGGTTACTTCAGTTCTCTGTCAAGTTTTTTCATTACGAATTATATCGGCGATTTCCTGTGAGGTATCACCTCGATCGGGCTAGGCTCTATGTGCTGAATCTCGGTTCTCCGAAGGAAGAAGGAACTGAAAATAGGGCAACGTAAATCACTCACATCTTCACACCTATAACAGAAACTGACTATTTCAGTCCTATAACTTTAGATGGGTCCGTGTGGTGACGGATTAAGAATACAGACTGTCACCACCCCTATTCATCCCACGTGGGTGTCATAAAAGGCGACTAAGGGATAAACTACGCAAGACAACATCAATGCAAAGAGGAGGAAAACTTGAAACCAACCCTATACCAACCCGTCTGGCCAGCGTGGTATAGTAAGCCAATACCTCCTTTTCAAGGAGAGGCCTATGTCCAGCAGTGGACTGTTAAAGGCCGTTGATGATGATGATGAACTTTATATGAGCCGTCCGTGTTGTGATGTATTAAAAGGACACTGAGTGTCACCATCCCTAATCATTTCGTGAAATTGGCTTATCCTCATCCACGCATTTTTTTTTTTTTTTTGAAATATTACACACAACGTCACCTAGTCCCAAAGTAAGCAGAGCTTGTGTTATGGGTACTAAACAACTGATATAAATACATAAACATACTTTTTTTTTGTAAATACATACATATTATACATAGAAAAACACCCAGACTCCGAAACAAATATTTGTGGATCACACAAATATTTGGTCTGACCCGGGAATCGAACCCGAGACCTCTTGATCAGCAGCCGCATACGCTAACCATTAGACCAACAAGGCAGTCGAATAACAGCGGAGTAACGCTATTAGAAGATAAAAATCGGCCAATTGTCAGGCCACGCACAGGAAAGGGTTCCTCAGTCACCCATAATGGTACGTGGATTTCAAATCGTATCCAATGGATAATTGTTATGTTTACGTATTAATGCCTTAATTTTGTATGACGTTTTCCAAGTAACCGCATTGTACAAGTTAAGTCTCTAAAACTTCTGAACTAAAAATGTCATCTAATCCGTTATAGTTTTGGTTTAAAGTTCATTGTATGGACTACCATCACGATTTTTCCAGATTTTTTGAGCCAGCCGTTTAGCTTTTAGAGGGGGGGGGGGGGACGCCCTGTTTTTACAAAAAAGTGCCCTTTAAAGTGGAATATCTCACAAACGAATATCGAAATCAAAAAAACGTCTTAGAAAACCTTTATTGTTTTTAAAAGACCTATCAAATGATACCCCACACGATGGGGTAGCCGCGAAAAAAAATAAAACATCCCCACTTTATGTGTAGGGGAGGTACCATAAATAAAAATATTTTTCATAATTTTAGTGTAGCACTTTGTCGACATAATTACAACACATATTTATGCAGTTTCATCTTTCTAGCACTTTCCGTTTGGACGGTAGGTCGAGGACGGACGGACGGACAGACAGACGGACATGACGAATCTAACTTCGGAACCCTAAAAATTTATACAATCCCTACAGCAACCCGTCTAACCAGAGTGGTATAGTAAACTAAAACTACTTTTCTAAGTGTTGGTGCCATTAGAAAAGGTTTTGAATAAACATGAAATACAAGAAAGACAAAAAATCAATAACAACATAGGTTAAAACCAGTTGAAGTTTTTGCTAGTAACAATACTTTAACGGTTAACGAAAAAATTATATCTTTCAAATTAAAACATTTGTTATCTTGCCTAATGCGTGTGGTACGCATATGGCACGTAATTTGATTGTTATCGACATCCAGATACGCTGTAGGTACTAATATTTGCATTTAATTGGCTAGATATGTTTATTAAGTGTATAAATCAGTGTATTCGGCACAGCTCAATTGGAAAATTAAGCTACATTGTTCAAATTTGTGGTCAGCTCAGGTTAATATGCATTACTTATTTTACATTTGTTTCAATTAAAAACAGTGTAACATGTGCAACGACATTAGAGTGTAAGATAAATACTACTCTACTTTTGACAATGAAACGCATTTAGTTTATTTTATGGACATCATTAATTATTTGAATTTGTAACACTTCTACACCCTTCTTTTCTTTATCTGTTTATTGCTTATGATTTTTCGTTTGCTACCCGTGGTTCACCCGCCTGGTCCACCTAGGTGGACTAAGAGAAATAATTTTTTGCCCAACCACGTAAAATACTGATTTCCCATAGTTCAAAATTTCTGCTCGTTGACCACAAACAACCTACGGGTGAAGCTAACAAAAGCCTGTTGGAATTGAACAATACAAAGGCATCCGTTATAATTATCTTATGTAATTGAGCCTTATTTTTAAATTAATCGCAAACTTTTTTTTTAAATACCTAGCCTTTTCAGATTTATTTATTTACATAAGTACTACCACATTACATTAATTTGTGATACTTGTGTGATTCTTCCAATTGAGCTAACATTTTTTGTTATTGTTTAATACAAGGGTGTAAAAACATAAAAATATTTTCAGGTCATACAAACATTTAGTCCGACCGGATTCGAACCCGAGACACAAGACATTTAATGCAATACACGTTAAATGCATAACGATCATACAGGCTACTTTTATCAATAATAAACATATAATATTCCGGATAGTGACATTTTGATATCAATGTACATACAATATCTCTGTACATGATCGTGTCATAATATTTAGATAATGAGTGTTAAAAACAAAAATGTCTTTAGCCTAGCTACTTGATTAAGTATATATCAATCAATTAAAAATGCTTAACTATGTTATATAATACTACATCTAAACAATTTTACTTCTTCAGTCCGTCTATAAGAGTCCTAGTTTGACTTACTTCAGAGATGAATTACCATCCAAATCCATGAGTCAACTTCACAGACACAAGATTAACAATCGATCACAATATTTTAAATTATTTAGTTACTGTTTAGTCATAAATAGAACCACTTTTACTAAAGGGAATAAATATATAAAGTAAAGCGTTAGATGACGCATGAAACGTTGTTTACTTATTGCACAATAATATTATCGTAGTTTTATATAAATATATACTAGTAGGTAGTAGTATATTACACATATTATTGCGATCGCTGTACCAGTCCAATCTGTTCTCTTTCCCGAGTCTTTGTTTAAATTGGATACGTATGCGATAGACGAAAGAAAGGTAGCCGGTGAAAATCCTGTCAAAGCGGTTCAGCCGTCCAGAGTTTTGCCGGTACAAACAGACCGACAAGACAGAGACAGTTTTTGTTATGAATTGCTTTTTGATACAAGTATCGTTACCGTAAAACTATACTTTCATGTGAATTTAGTAAATAACTATTTATTTGTATAGATATAGTGATTAAAACATGCATTAAACGCACACTATGTAAGCAAGCATATTACAAGTTGAGCGATTATATCGCTGATAAAAATGCTTGGCTCAATGCTGGTTCTGCTTCACAAGGACAGGAGCGCATAAATTGATAGCATTGAATGGTATTGTTGGAGCTGCTGAAGATTGTACAACTTTCTTTGCATTGTATAGATTCAATCTCTTTAGTGTTATATAATCGCATAGCCCATATTGTGTGAGTACTATGTACTAGGAAGCTATTCAAGCTATCATTCACTGGAAACCTACGTCTTTTCTTGACCTGAATCTGCCCTGGCGGTTGAGAGTATGTCATGCTCACTCAAATGTCACGCTGATGGTGGCGCGTGTGTCTGATCATTTGATTCCCTTCAAAATGGTTGAGTTGAATGGTGCGGATCCATGCGTCATGTTCGTGAACGGGCGCTGTCAGTTGTGACTGGTCATCTCTTAGTTGCCACGGCTTATTTGAATTAATTATTTTATTTTTCAATTGTATTTTTGTTGTACTATGGACAATTTTAACGTGCACGTCTTGCTACATCGTTCTCACATAATGTACCATCTCAACATGAATGATGTAACCATGATTTTGTAAAAACATTTTGATTTAAAAGAGTGTCCATGGAGTTTCTTGCCCGTTCTTCTCCATAGAGATCTACGCTAGGGAATGGGCAACTACAGTACTTTCACAGTTTTTGTGTCTTGTGACTGGGACTGTAGCTACATTTTTGTTTCGACAATTCAAAAGTGCCTGTAACTGGCCTACTTGAAATAAATGCTTTGATTTTGATTTTGATTTTGATTTTGATTTTTGATTGAAACCAGTTAAAATTAGTTTTTTGGTAATTTTGCCTTTTATACTGGAATAATTAATCTTAACAATCTTAAATCTCATATCCCATACACCAGAAGGTAATTTGAATAGATATGAATAAAAACAGTTGTAAAGATAACTGGTCTAATCAAATCTCAAAATTCTGCAGAGTTATAGAAAAAGGAATAAACCTAAAGGTGACAGCATTCATGCTGTTGTAATTCGTTGTTGAATGCGACACTGGAGAAGGAGGAATGATTCAGAAGTATCTCACAAGTTCGTCATGGTGTGGGTCACCATGCTGCATCGTATGCACTCACAATGACTGACTGCCTTGTTGGTCTGCACAGCATAATTATTTGTTTCGGAGTCTGGATGTTTTCTATGTATAATATGTTTGTATTTACAAAAAAAAAGTATGTTTATGTATTTGTATCAGTTGTATAGTACCTAAAATACAAGCTCTGCTTAGTTTGGGCTTGATAATGTTTTGTGTAAGATGTTCGAAACATTTATTTATTATTATAATTTATTAATGAGGACAGTGACCTTCACTCTTACATTCTGCTAATGCTTTCCATCAGGCAGAGCAGTCACTTTCGCAGGCTCAAATATGTAAAAAAAATTGAAATGAAATTTTATCTACTATATAAAAATAAGTCGGATTTTCCTTCCTGACGCTATAACTCCAGAACGCACTAACTGATTTCCACGATTTTGCATTCGTTGGAAAGGTCTCGGGCTCCGTGAGGTTTATAGCAAAGAAAATTCAGGAAAATTTCAACAGAAAAGCGGGAAAATCTTTTTTTAGAAAATAGGGGATGAATTTTTTATGGGAATCTTTTAAGGGCAGGACGACGTCTGCCGGGACAGCTAGTACTACATCAAAGTTCATTGGCGACACACGCTTGTTAGTTAAAAACCTATAACAAACATGTATCGAAGATTGCAGCTTTTTCAAAAAACAGTTTCGCTATAGGTGTACCATATCACATAAGACATGATAATGTACATAATTCTTTAATTTCTGTGATTAGGATTTATAAATCCACAGAAATTAAAGTATTACTATAATAAGACTTTACTTTGGTTTAGTCGGTATGTATTTGACATGACGTCTAATTTTAGTGCGATACGTCTTGTTTGACCTTATCGCTACACTCGTCTACAAGTTTTGACAGCAGAATAGCTAGGATTTGAGATATCGAAAAATTGACTGTAAATCAATAAAATTAAAGTATTTCATTAACAACTGTTTTTTTCTTTAGATTAGTGAATGTAACAACAGAATCACGGCCAATACCTGTATTTCGACTATTAGCGCCAAGTTAGTGTTCCGACACCCGCGAGATTAATAAGTGGTGACAGTCCGTATTCTTAATCCGTTACCACCACTGATAGTTACTAGTTTATTAGATAAAATTTCAAATATTAATATCGCCTATAAATCAAAAAGAATGGAGCTTTAGGGGGCATTGATTTAGTTATCACATTATAATAAAATTAATCGCATTATTACGGATATACGATTGGTCGCTTCTAGCAAATTCTTTTATTAATTTTTTTATCTAAAATTATTTTAATTAGGTACCATAATTGATTATATTCGCACTGATATCGTGGATTGATTATTGTGATACATGTGGTAAATAAAATTTATTCGTAGTATGTATATCAATCAAAGTATCAATAAGTGATAATGGTACTATTACCTATAATTTAAAACTTTTGATTACGAAAATTGCATTACAGAAAACAAGTAACTCTGTGATATAATTAAGCGCGTAATAAATGACTTTTTACACTTAAGAGTCAAATACGCTTATTTGTTAGAGTTTACAGAGAATCAGTAACTAAAGAGAAAAGAAACCTCTGAAAATCGTAAAAGCATATTTTTTAAGCGTGAAAATCCCTCGGGCTATCAGGATTTCCGGGGTTCGCGGCGGAGCGGTGTGTCTAAGTCGATCCGACCATAACCAGAGGAAGTGTCCGGTGTTTCCGGAAACAACTGTTATTAAGACATTGACACAACTCCTAACGCCGACCGGAACCGCTTGACTAACATCACATAACAGATATATGCAAATTTTTGGTGTCAGCTGTGTGGACTCAACTGACGAGTGGATAACATTTTAAATAAAAAAGTTATGTTTTGGTGGAACTCAGTTCCTCAGAAAAGGGCCTTTTTTTCCCTCCCAGACTTACAAACCTGTTAATGTGAGAAATTGAATGAAAAGGTTTTGTTATCTGTGAGAATTTAAAATCTACTTATACATTTTGAACTCTAATGGTAGATAGATTTACATTTTAGATATTAGATTTTCCAAACATCATGTTCAAGATTAACCACCTTTCTACATTTTAGATTTGGTCTTTAAAAGCGAGGCGTGAAAATCACTTTCCTAGCAGAGACACTTTGGCAAAATTTATTTTAACAATGATTTTTTTATTATTTAGAGCACGGCTACACAAAAAAAATTGGCCATAATGGTAGGTAGATTTCAAATCGTATCCAATAGACAATTGTTATGTTAATTTATTATTTCTTTATTTTCGTACGAAGTTTTCCAAATGAGTGCATTTTACAAGTTAGGTCCTTAAAACTCCTAAAATGAAAAAGTTTTCAAAACCGCTATATAGGTTTCCTTAAAAGTTCAATATTTGGGCTACTATCATGTTTTTTGAGCTAGCCGTTAAGCTTTGAGAGTAGGAGGGGGACGCACTGTTTATTAAACGGATACATATCACGAAATATGGTTTTAGAAACCTCACAATGTTTTTAAAAGACCTATCTAACGATTTCCCAAACGATGGGTTAGACGCGAGAAAAAATAAACATCCCCACTTTACATGTAGGGGAGGTACCCCAAATAAAACTATTTTTCATTAATTTTATTGTAGCACTTTGTCCATTTAACTACAACACATATTCTAACATAACTAACCGGGCGAGGCGGGCGGGTAAAGTGAGGATTTTTAAAAAGTATATCATATACCTTGGAGGCATAATAAAAAAATACCTATTGAAAATAGCATTTTGTCTGTATTAATAATATTACAACTGTCTTAATGAGATACAATCATAATAAAAATAATATAGGTGAGCAAAAGTTTTCTTTAATTGATGTGATGTTCTCCTAGCCGATTTCGGTCACAAAAACCAGCCAACTACAATTATAGTGCACAAGCGTGCCTAAACATAGGTACACACTCAGTTCCTTTACTCTCATAATCCGATGAGACGGCTATCCGACACGACCGGGGAGAGATCTGGCGCGCAGGACCGACGGCTTTAAGAGTGTTTTCTGAGGCACGGGAACTTCTCTTTATTTATTTATAGGCATGAACTTGATACATATAATGTAAATTCTCTGGCCCCCGAACAAGTATGAACTGTATTTCGGGAAACTTAAAGTTAATATTTTTAGTTACTGATTTACTTTACAATTTATTGAACTGTGAGCATAACTTGCAAGGATTGCAATTTTTTGTAACATCTTTTTAATAGAAACACCTAATAACCAGACGGTTTTTTAAGTAAAACGTCTTTGAAGGTTTTGGAATTTCATTATTTATTAAGAATAGTACAAATTTTGAACTTATGTACGTACAATAAGTGACACTCAGTATTATTTTTTACAGCAAATGAATTGTCTCAAGCGTCAATGACTGCAAAAAAAGTATTTGCAACTTTACCAAATTTATATCTCTCCATGTTGAAACTGTACACAATCAATCGTTAATTTTCCATCAAGCAACCATAATTCATCAAAATCATTCGTCTCATTCAATCATAATCATTCATCCATCTGATTTATCTCCACTTGACTGTTCACAATTCATTTATTATATTACATTTCAGAACAATAACATAAGAGGCCGTAATAAATGGCAACAGGTGGCTCCTCCAACACCACGAAAGCTATAACAAATCGTTTCCTTCATAAGACACTTGTAGCTTATGTTTTTGTCTACGATTTAGATGACCATAAAACTGAAGCGAGGCAGAATGTATATCTATAAATATATTCTGTGAAAATAAAACAAATAATATTTTAGAAAAGAAATTGGGTAGATATTGTTTTGAAAGTGTGAAGTTTACTGTTTATCAAGATCTGTTCTCCCACTAGTCTCTGCAAGCCAGGATGGTAATTAAATGTGAGATTTATTTATTACGACACGGACTAGACACGGGGATGTGCAATATACACGCAGGCATTTCTTATAAAGCAAAAAAGAATCAAAGTCGAGTACATAAAATATAGAAGTTTAGTGTGTTTTGCGGTGTTTCTTAGGGCTCTGTATTGGCTTCATATATATAGTACCTCCCGGCCGCACCGGGGGTGTCACCTGTCTCAGGTCATTTGCAGCGATTTTATCTACCCAAGGGTACACGAGAGGAGCCTCCCCGAGCGACGTAAAAAAGAGAACAAGAGTCCCGACGTCCGGTGCACCCTGGACACCTAACTCTCGGTATCGCAGAGTTTAGGTGACAAATCCTCTCACCACAATGGATCAACACAAGGCCAAACGCAATCCGCGTTGCCGAGCACTAGGCCAAAACTATGTAAAGTGTTGCCATTGATACGATAAAAAAAAAAACTACCCAAGATGTGGCTGCAACGACCCTTTAAGTGACGATAGGGGCTATCGACCTCTGCCACGTTCCCTTCGCCGTCTCCCTCGAGAGGGATCGGGCCTTTCCCGACCCCACTCAGCGGACTCCTTCTGGAGCATTACGTCCTCACAGAAGACCGCTGCTTTCCACCCTTCGCCACTCGCCAGCATTGCCGCGATCTATGCCTTGACAGGTTCCGTCCGATCTGTCCGACTAGTATTTAACGCTCATACTCCCACGCATGGCAGTCCTCCAGCGTATGCTGGGCGAAGTCCCGGTCGGACCCGCAGTAATGGCATTGTTCTGTAACCTCTCGTCCGATACTATTCAGATACTCACCGAAACAACCATGTCCGATGAGTATCTGATTCAATCGGTAGCTAATACGGTCGGTCCTCTCTATCCAAGCTCCCTTCCAAAGCTCCAACAGCGCGTTGGCTGGCACAGCCCTGTGTTTCGAGACGTGCCCTCCAAGCCCGTAAAGCTTGCGTGTGTGCGTTCCGCCCCAGCATTTCAGGCTGAAAATCCGGCGCTGTCTCTTCGCCCATCTTCCTACCCCGAGGGAGATTCTTGATCACCCTGAGATGTACCCCAGTCGTGGGTTACGGCAGGGGGGACTCCAGAAGCCGCTGATGCGTTTCTGGAGCTTCTCCCGATTGCTGAGGTAGGCCACCGTGGGGTTTAGTGGGTAGACCAGTGGTAGACCTAACTGAGGGTATGGTGAATAAAAGGAAAACCAGAACGGTGAACCAGAACCACTGCTGGACATGGAGCTTTCCCATTGCACACCACTAGATCGATTTTGGGCTTCTTGCATCCAGCTCCTGCCAGCCATCCTACGCAGGTCGTCACTCCACCTCGCCTGACATCCTATATTACCTTTCTATTAAACTTCCTACGCTACAACAAAAGAAACCTGAGCGGCTTTAAAGCGCTTATATACCTGAACGTAATGCGATAAAACAAATGTTGTAACTATTTTGATATACTTTATTGTTATCATAATTAGTATAAATCTTCTTGATTAATAGTCGATTAACATCGATAAATTGAATAAATCATGTAATATTTCGTTATAGTTAACACTTATCACTATGTCAAGGTAGGAAAATAAGATAGGATAATTCGTCGCTTTGTGTTTTGCAACTATTGAAGTTATCGCTTTTGTTGGTGTTGGTTTTCCCACCTTCATCAACAGCCTTTAATGGGCCCCTGCAAGGTAAATGTTAAGAGTTTGGCGCCAAAAAACTCAAGAAAACAGAATAGAAAAGTTACGTTTTTGTTGTTGCCTTGATAGACTATGATGTTGTGTGTTATTTCGATCTGAATGCTGAATTCTCAATAAACTAGATCATCTTTTCATGGCTGCATGATTTCGGATTAAATTGGCTCCCTTTGTTCTTTCTTCAACTCTCCATCGTTCCTGAAATCCTAACAACCTCGCACCTCACCTTCATTTCTTTTTTTCTTTTTTAAATACTAGACATTAGACTATTTGAAACAAAATTGTTTCTTTTTGATTAATTAGATGTATACTTATAAAAATCCTCCTTGCGTCGCTATCCTCAATTCTGTGGACCCCTATTTGCTAGTGTTCTGCGAGTGACAGTTCGCCATTTGTCTCTGTTTTGAGCAGTATGCAGGGCATCATGATCGTACTGCTGAGAATGGAGCAAATTTGGTTTGCCCAGCGCAATGGGCTGCGGTCTCTGGGTCTTTTCCCATCGATTTTCCTAATAACCATCAACCCTTCGAAGTTATCATCAGGGCTCCTAGCAATATGACCGAAATATCCGAGGACCCTACGGAGACATAGGGAAGACAGGCGCTCTCGAATATTAAGTTCCTTGGGGATAGAGGCGTTGGTGCGGTGAGCTGTCCAGGGTATCTGCAGTAGCCTCTTGCAGCACCACATCTTGAAGGCATCAATGCGCCTGCGGTCGGCCGCTTTGATCGTCCACGCCTCGTTACCGTAAAGGAATATTGGTAAAATAAAACAAGTACAAATAAGTAACAGGTGAGTAATACTTATATTGACGAGTGATATGAGTACATCAAATAACAACATTGCGATGTGCGACAGTTTAAAAAAAAATGCAATAATCCAGAAACCTTGGCAATTCTCATAATTATTTTTGGGCTGTAATTTCAGAAAATATACAAATAATATCTATTAAAATTCAAATCTTTAATCTCACCTTTGGGTAGAATTTAATAAGACAGCATAAATATTCATAGCCTGTTCCGAGTAAATATAATTAATTATAAGTTTAGTTCACGACCCTTATAATTAAGAAGATTCCTACTTATACAATTTAACGATTTGAATATTAATACAATGGCGAAAGACTCGATGTCGCGACTCTATTATTATTCTCCGTTTACTCTAGTTATGTAAGTTACAGCACATTATTTTGGAAATACGATTCCTTACATGATACGATATGGATAGGTTTTCTAGATATTTATAAGTACACACTTTGACGTTTTTCTTTTATTCTCGTGGATATTTGAACTGACTACAATCACATATCCATGAGGGACTAAGAATACGGAGTGTCACCACCCCTGTTCATCCCACGGACGTAAGAAGCAACTAAAGAAGCAAACTGCAGAAGACTCTTTGGGTTATGTTAACCCAAAGAGAAGGAAAACTGAAAACAAATGTTATACCAGCCCGTCTGGGAAGCGGAGTATAGTAGGCTAAATAGGCGGGTGAGCTCTGCGGCTGTGTCAGGCGTCAAGTGCTCAGATGGGTGTTTTAAAAAAATACAGCGTGTCAGTATTTGACATGAACGAGGAATAAAATAGTGATGACGTTATCAGCTTGTGCAGTTATATGTAGATTTTTCAAAACAACTACAATCCAGTGATGGTCCAAGCCGCTGAGAGCATAATTTCAAAATAAAGCCGTCATCCTTGCTTGCAGCGGGACGGCGGCCTCGATGTGTAAGCAGGCTAAGTCTCCTCCAAATCATGACGCGGGCCAGCAGGTCCGATGTGAGAATAGCCTAAGGGTCAGTTCACTGCACTATTCGAATTATTCTGTTGAATGGGCTCCAGTGGCATACCCAGGCGCAGCCTTATTACGTCGGCGAAATACGCGTGCGCCGCCATTCTCTTGTTTCATTGGCTAATATTTGATTTGATTACGGGACTGAGTGACATTAGCCAATAAAACAAGAGAATAAAATAGAAAACGAAAAACGTTTGCAACTTGGCTGCCTTTACAACATAAAGACGGGATAGTAGGGACAGGAAAGTATGGTGTAGGAGTTAATTTTGATTCAAAGTCCAACATCGCTTTTACATTTTTATTAGAAAAACAATATTATAATACCTACTCCAATAAGTCTACAGTAAACCTTAGAAGCTATGACTGAAATTCTGGACTTGTGACATTGCACTAACTCCCTCTTGTGGAACACTTTACGGTACAGTTTTGTTTACACATTTTATACGGCATGAATACATACTTTTTGTCTTTTGATAAAGTCTATTTTAGGTTGATTGTATGAAGGATGTTCGATAAAAGCAGAAGTATATGAAAAATAAAAATTAAAAGACAAAACTTTAAATAGGAGATATGGTGCTCAGTTACATTATGCACGGTAGAAAAAAATATTAGGTCATAAAATAACATACCATTATATCTAGAAGCATATAATTAATATCACATACATATTAAAGTGCGACTGTACTCGATGTAGCCAAAATTTATATTAAAATGAAAATCTAAGTTTAAACAAAACTATTTATCGTGCCGTAATGTATGTATACAGATAGCCATCCCTATCATTTTGGCGCCTTATTTGTCAATAAATTATTTTTCAAAGAAATAAATCAGACTTATACAAACAAAGAAATCAGAATACTTTAAGAAAAACGACGTTTAGGAAAACTAACATAATTTCATGTTTAAGTCTGGCAATATACAAGCAATATTACGTTTTAACAGCTGTAACGTATTTTGCGTATACATTGCTAGCGATACAGAGAAGAGATAGAGGACTTTCGTTCAATAAAAGAAATGCACTGTTCCCAAACAGACGTGATTGGCAACCTCGAAATTGAATGAAATAATGTTTCGATAAGTAATTGGTTAAGAAGACTAATATTTTTTGCTGTAGTTATATTTGGTTTTCGAAGTGCACCTAAGAAGATTACATTTTACTACCATAGAGTAACACGGTAGTAGGTAATCGTAGACATGCGCAGGCGTTCCCCTTCTGTCAAAGTATAAGCTCAAATAGGTCTGTGCATTACACTGTCATGACACAGAATGTGTTGGTGTGTGTTAAATTGTAAATGTATTGTTTTAATTTTTATGTCTGAGTTCGAAGTGACGGACGAATGCTTTTTTATATGAGTCTCAAATGTGTATGTGTGAATAAATTCCTCACCAAAAAATGACGGACTGTTTTCTATCGGGAAAAGACCTATGCCTACTTCCCTGCTGGTCCGTGTTGATCTATGGGTGAAGAAATTTGCTAGCAAAAAAATGATGGACTGTTTTGTATCGGGAAAAGACCTATGCCTACTCCCCTCTGGTCCGTGTTGCTCTATGGGTGAAGAAATTCCCTAGCAAAATAAATAATGGACTGTCTTGTATCGGGAAAAGACCTATGTTTACCCCCCTCTGGTCCATGTTGCTCTATGGGTGAAGAAATTCCGTAGCAAAAAAATAATGGACTGTTTTGTATCGGGAAAAGACCTATGTTTACCCCCCTCTGGTCCATGTTGCTCTATGGGTGAAGAAATTCCGTAGCAAAAAAATAATGGACTGTTTTGTATCGGGAAAAGACCTATGCCTACTCCCCTCTGGTCCGTGTTGCTCTATGGGTGAAGAAATTCCCTAGCAAAAAAATAATGGACTGTTTTGTATCGGGAAAAGACCTATGTTTACCCCCCTCTGGTACATGTTGCTCTATGGGTGAAGAAATTCCCTAGCAAAAAATGACGGACTGTTTTGTATCGGGAAAAGACCTATGTTTACCCCCCTCTGGTCCATGTTGCTCAATGGGTGAAGAAATTCCGTAGCAAAAAAATAATGGACTGTTTTGTATCGGGAAAAGACCTATGCCTACTCCCCTCTGGTCCGTATTGCTCTATGGGTGAAGAAATTGCCTAGCAAAAAATGACGGACTATTTTGTATCGGGAAAAGACCTATGCCTCTGATCCGTGTTGTGGTATAATACTATAATACATCTCAATTGTAACTATTCGTAATTAATATGAACACATTTAGTCATATCTAAATAAGCATATTACTGTTATATAATAATGTTTTGTTTTCTTAAATATTTTTAACGAGATAGAAAATGTCACACATTAATCTTCCAGATCAAATATAATAGTACAATGAATTGACATTATTCAGTGTATATGTATGTATATTATGATATTATAGTGTATATCTATATAAAAGTTTCTCAAAATTCACTCTTGTATAAAGTAATCAGCCAAATTAGATAAGGAACGTTTACAAAAAAATCGTTGGTAATGAAAGAGACCAATCAACCAATCATGTAATCAATCAATCATGTAATCAAACAGACCAATGGTAATCAAACAGACCAATGGTGATCAAACAGACCAATGGTTGTCAAACAGACCAATGGTAATCAAACAGACCAATGGTAATATGATCGTGAAGTAGGTATGTATAGTTGGACATTGAGAAGGAATTTAAATTTCCTGCATTTAAATTATGATGAAACTAGCTTTCGCCCGCGGCTCCGCCCGCGTGTATCCGACATATACGCGGGCGCTGTAAAAAGTACCCTATGTACTTTCCCAGGTTCAGTTCTATCTTCATAGTAAATTTCATCAAAATCGGTTCAGTGGTTTAGGCGTGAAAGCGTAACACAGACAGACAGAGTTACTTTCGCATTTATAATATTAGTAGGGATATGTATAGTTTGTTAATAGAGATTCCTTGTCCAATTTGACTTTGAAAAGTTGTGAATAAGAAGAGGCTAAACGACGGAATGACAAAATTATGTATCAAAAAGTATTTCTATATATGTATATTTAAGTTTATTTTTAATATTTGTCTTTTATTTTAACTTATATGTTAAATGGCAGGTATATGAGCGTTATTATTTACCACATACATATTTTGTTTTATAAAGTTTTAATAAAATGTATAATCACTACACTATTACCAAACTGTGTTATTTTTTCAACATATTACTTACAGTAACTTCTCAACTATCCGCTTCTAAATACAATTTAATTATAGTAAGTTCTTACTTAACTAAATAAACTATAAAACTACACACAACTGAAATAATAATCTATTTCATTATTACTAAAATAAAAATTATTATTTTGAACAAATAATAATAAAGCATTGTACAATTATGTGACTGCAAATATATATAATTATTTCAGCTGCACGTATTCATAAATAAAATCTGAAAACTTCTTAACATATTTTCTACTAGATCCTGCACATTCAAAAACAAAATAAAACTCAACATTAAAGGCACTCAGAATTGCTCGAATTAATAAAAATGTAGTGTTAAATATGTACTACATTTCTTTACTACACTACAAATGCTGACTGCAACTTAAACACGTATAACAAAAAAGGAATAAAAACAAATTATACAAAGATATTAAAAACTTGCCAGTAGTAAATCTTCCAAAATATGTAGATGAGCGAAGGCATCAAGCCCTACGCGAATGTATAGTTTGGAAAAATAAACTTATTGATGTTTTAAAATTTAGTCAGTCTTACACGAGCTTAACGGTATGTAAATGTTTAAAGCCAAATAAAAGATCATATGACGTGTATTTTTTTTTCTTTTCTAAAACATTTCCTCACGAAGAAAGCAGAATCCATTACAAGAATTACAAAGCATACTGGTGCTCTTAAATATAAGAATTTCTAGCAACGTATTAAAATTACGATACTACGATTAATTTGTTATGATATTTTTTACATCTCACACACAACGAAAGCAGTTTTAAAGACATTATATAATAATACAAAAAGAAACTCTCGTCTTCACAAAGCAAATCATTTCAAAAATAGAATAGCAGTAACAATTTAAAAGCTACTATTTTTAATGCTGGCAACATGGATATTGACCATAGATTTTTTAAGAATAGATAATTATGAAAAAATTTAAAAATAAAAATCGAAAGATATAAAAAAAGATTCTTGGTAGTCTTGTTTACTCTAAGCTTGGGGCTAAGAACAACGGGTTTGGAGCCATGTTCAAATTGGCGGATTGGAATGACCTTTTTATACTTACATGTGGGTACTGCTCACGCCATTTAAGTACCTGCCGCCAACAAGAATACCATTAATGTAGTTTTAAGTTTGTAACTATCAAGAATGTTTAATATTGTAAAAAAGGAAAAAAATATACGTTTTCTATTAGCTGTACATAAATTTACATTAGTAATTTTGTATTCTGTATTTATAACATTGAAGGTGGTAGAGTCACCCTGATTTCAGCACAAATGGGTCGGCTCGATCGGTTAAATACTACCCTCACACAGAAGACCAACCTACTAATAAGAGCATTCGTGCTGTTAAATTCGTTCGTTGGTGAGTGTGAGACCGGAGGCCCAATCATTCTGGATCATCCGGAGACCGGCAGAATGATGCAAAAAATCTAACTAGGCCACCAGACATTAAAAATGAGAACGGCGACACCCACGCTAATTTTGCGAATTTTCCTTCTTTTTGTCTAAGCTGAATAAAAAAAAAACAACTGAAACTCGATAATCCAATGTTGCACATTTTTTAAAAGAAGAACCTCATAGGTAAGAATTGAAAAGAGTTTCACTCAAAAATCTCAAACCATGAAGGCTCTATGACAATTCGATGTACCTAATAAAATAAAACGATAATTTCATACTTTAACCCCTATTATCTTACTTCATGTTGATCGAGTTTGATCATTGACTTATTTCAGTTTTAAAAATAAAAAACAGATAAGGAACAGTAAAGCAATATTTTTAAGTGATATATTATTAATTCAAATTAATTAAAAAATTGGTTGAATATCATACCTGAGATTCTTGTATCTGATCGCAAAAACTGACGTCCAGTAGTCGAAGCTCTCTGCATTCTGCTAAGATCCTGTGGATATGAAAGAGTGGAACTAATTATCTTAATTACAACAAAGACAGTTGAAATTGTTAATGTTTAACGTATTATATTAAATACACCTCCTTATGGTGTGAACGTAATTTTTGGATGGCCCCTTATCTCTCGAGAACATTACATTTTTCAGAAAAAAAGAAACCGAAGTACTATGACAGATTATAATCTATCTCTGTGCTATTTTTCTTTGAGATTCGTTTAGGCGTTTCTCAAAAAGAGTAACAAACATCCATATTAGGCTGCCATTGCGGTGCGGGTTGAACACACATTCACAATGACAATGGTGATCAGTACTCTCGGATTCTAATCATGCTTTCCATCAGAAACATTCATCCTTACAAAATCGCATTTGTAATATTAGTTGAATAATATAAAATACCTATACTTACGAGTTACAAATATCAGGTCAGTTTCAAATATCCATCAGAAACATTCATCCTTACAAAATCGCATTTGTAATATTAGTTGAATAATATAAAATACCTATACTTACGAGTTACAAATATCAGGTCAGTTTCAAATATCCATCAGAAACATTCATCCTTACAAAATCGCATTTGTAATATTAGTTGAATTATATAAAACTAGCTGATCCCGCGAACTTCGTACTGCCTAATAGTCGATTCAACGTCTCTCAATTGTTTTGCCTTCTCGGAACCCCTCCAATAAAACTTAAACTTTATGGTAGGGTATTAAAGTTCAAATTGACTTTTAAATATTATTACGAATCTTTTGTATGGGAATATAGAAGTGTTGTTTTTAGACTTTTTCAGATAACTTTTTAAATTTTCCTCTACGTAAGAACCATCCTCGTACTTCAAGGAACGCTATAAAAAAAGAATTAACAAAATCGGTTCAGCCGTTCACGCGTGATGCCGTGACCAAGGAAAACGGGTTTCATTTTTATATATATAGACTAGTTGACCCAGCGAACTTCGTACCGCCCAACTTTAAAATTTCAGAACTTGATCGCAGCGCCACCTACCGGGTCCAATTGCGAATCTAAACCATTCCCAGATCCCCTTGAACACACACAAAAAATTTCATCAAAATCGGTCCAGTCGTTTGAGAGAGGTTCAGTGACATACACACTCACACAAGAATTATATATATAAAGATACCTATACTTACGGGTTCCAAATATCAGGTCAGTTACAAATATCCATCAGAAACATTCATCCTTACAAAATCGCATTTGTAATATTAGTTGAATAATATAAAATACTTACGAGTTACAAATATCAGGTCAGTTACAAATATCCATCAGAAACATTCATCCTTACAAAATCGCATTTGTAATATTAGTTGAATAATATAAAATACTTACGAGTTACAAATATCAGGTGTAACGGACCTCACGCCGAGCAGATCAAGTTGAGCTAACTTGGGCGCACGCGATAGAAGGATTCGCAAGTCTCGATCACAAACGCCTCGGAGTGCTCCAAGGAACAGCTTTCGAAGTTCGTAACCAGCTAACCATGTCAACCACTCCCCAGAATTGCTGGCTTGTATACTGAAATCATTTTTTTTATTTAAGCCTACCAAAGTACTCTGCTTGATGGAATATATGGATGGCAGCATAGGGGTGGCTATGAAGATACCACTATGGCGGCTTAATGAGATGCTTCTGCATAATTGGGCCTCCCCTCTCATACTTATCAACTAAAGCTGTCATTTTTAAGTTGGTCTTCTGTTATCATACTCAGAGCTTAAAGCTGACACACACAACATTGTATGTACCTTTCTTTCAAATTAATAAATAACCGGCCAAGAGAGTGGACATCGGTTAACCGATTTTTTACCGAATTTACACAAAAGAAAGAAAGTCGAAATTCAAAGGCTATGTTGACCAACACAGTTGGATCTAATTCGGATTTAGATATTCTTTGGCGTCGAATTACTTAACTAGCAATATGACCAGGGTCTGTAGGGACATTGGATGTTAGGAATTTCAAGTTTTTGGTAGATACGAGTTTAATATGATCATCTTTATTACTCTCCGCAGGGTGGTGCGTACAGGCTGTCAAAAAAATAAAGATTTTATAGTTCTGCTTTAAATTATAATGTAATAAATAAATTATTTCTTGTAGGTTCTTTAATATTTGTAGTGGTTTTTTAATTAAAAAAATGTATGTACTATCGACATACTTGAATTATGACCCACTTTGCTGATAAATCTTTTAAAACAGTCAATACAACAAAGTCCTTTACAGTGCCTGCCGCACTTCGGACGCTTTAAATATTAAGCGAGCTACGTCAATACAGGTCAGAGAGCTATACAATTAACTTAATCATCACTACAATCATAATTATCAATCAGATAATTTAGAATTATATTAAAATCAGATTATTATCTGTGTAATTTTAATGACAGATAACAAGTCCTTACCACGCCAATGCATATTTACGCGAATGTCAACCTAAATGTATTTGAATATCTGTCAGAATAATGTAAGCACTCAAATTTGTCGATAGTACCAATATCTAAACATATATTTGACTTACCACCAGCCAACATCAAGCTCTTGTAATTTTTTACAGTTGCCAAGCGCCCTGATTCCATGTGGTGTTAAAGAAAACGACTTCCAAAAGTCCACAGACACGAGATTCGGACAATTCGCCCCCAAAGCAAATGCGACTTCATCCATTGCAGATATCATTTTACAGGACCCTAATGATATTAAAATACAACAGTTAGAAGTAACACTAAAATGACCAAACACATTTTACGAAATTAGCTATTAAAATCCGAATTTAAATTAGCTACGATACCACAATTACAAGCATACAGGCAGATATACATTGCTGGATTTTTATAAAACATAATATACATTATTTATAGTAAAGTTTTTAAACACCTAAAGTATTGCAGAACAAATTAATTATTGATTTTTTAAAATTACTTTAAAAAAATATATGGCTTGGGTCGTTATTTATATTCCACAAACTCAAACACGGATAAAATACCTCAGATAAACGTATTACAATACAAAAATCAGTAACGACCACAAGTATTTTTTTAATATTGTAATGGGTAGAAGTCAGTCATTCTGATATAGCAGACTGCACCAAACGAATATACAGCACTATATAATGCCTAACGGATTTTAAATTTTACTATTTATAACTATATACGCAAGAAATAGAAACATAATAAAAATGATAAATGCGTACCAACATTGAGGTGGCGAAGAGACGGGTTGGATCTGACGATCGCCACAGCATCTGGAGTGGTTATATCCGTTCTATATAGATCCAGCCTCTTCAACTGTCTGAGGGAAGATAAGCATACCCAGTCTGAACAGCCGACCACGGATCGTAGACATAGTTCTGAAAGTAATTAGAACTTATGAAACTTATTTCTAAATAGGCGGTATAATTTGCTGTAGTAATCGAGAGGCAGTTTCAAAAGAAGGGCGCGCAAATATTTCCTTACTGTATTTACTGCTCGTGCTAACCTAAAAAGAAAATAGACTCCTAATTTTCTTACATTTATAATACACAATCTACACACAGTATGATACGTATTCTTGACTAGCCTAAGAATTTGTAAAACCGATTCAGTAGACCCAGAGATTACCCCTAAGGGCGGAGAGCGGTTCTCAACCTCCGTCCGGGGAAGTGCGCGCCAAACCACGATGGTTCAGTGGTCGATCGGGTTGGAAACTCCTCGTGCTGGCTTCGACGCCGTGGAGGCGCTCCAGCCGGTCATCCTCGAGGGACCCTCGGTCACTTGGAGGGAATCGAGTCCCGCCTGTCAACACTGCGACTGCAGTGAGGACTCGGCTCATCACACGCTGGCAGTCTGCCCCGCATGGGCGACGCAGCGCCGGGCCCTCACTGCAGTCATCGGAGAAGATCTCTCGCTATCGGCCATTGAGCGAACGAACGGCCGGTAGCGAGAGCTGTTTTACCGCGGTCGCAACCTTTTGCGAAGACGTCATCTCGCAGAAGGAGGCGGCGGAGAAGGCCCGGGAGGACGACCTCCACTCGGACCAGATCCGTCACTGGCGAACTGGGCGGCGGAGATCTACGCTTCTTGCCGCCTTTGAGTGCGGCCGCGGGTGAACGGGACGGGTTTTCCCCTCCATCCGTATTAGTTGGCTAGCCGCAAGGGGGCGGCGTCAGCGTGTGCCGGACGTCGCCTTAGAGAGTCCGGTCCGGTCCGAGGGGTTTCCACACGTAAAAAAACCGCCAAAGGAATCCATAACCGTTTGATGACGGATCCGACGATCTAGCCATTCTGACCCTTCCAAGTTTTTCTGGACTGTATTGTAAGTAAATAGATAGATAGATAACTCTTTATTTGTACACTAAATTACAGAGTTACAAGAAAGGAGCACAATGATCCAATATCGAATGTATAAAGGGCGGCCTTATTGCTAAAAGCAATTTCTTCCAGGCAACCTTAATATAATTTTATATAAATAAATTTTCAAACAATTGCACTCGTACTTTATATAATTATAATTAGAAGAAAGCGCTTAAGTGATAATTTCCCTAAAATTAGTAGCTCAAATTAAAAACAGCTAATAATGACCTGGATATAGAGTAGGGGCCACTATTCTCATTGTTAGTGCAGACAATGCAGAGTATGGTGACCCGTGTGGGTGGGTGGGATGGCGGCTTAGTGAGATATTTCACCCTGGTTCTTAAATCACTGGGAGAATTATGCAGAATGATTGTGTCTCCGGTCTCACACCTACCAACGAAAGACAGCAAGAATGCTGTCATTTTGGGTTTGACTTCTGTGTGAGGGCCCTGATCGAGCCGGTCCATTCGTGCTATTACAACGTGGATCTGCTACCTAAAATGCTGACATTCCGTGATTGTGTCATAGTTGAATTCAGATTAAAAATGAGACATCAACAATCGAATGTGTACATATAGATAACATAGCTAAATTTATAAGAATACCTTGTAAGCATGTCGAGGTGTCAACAATAGCTCTTAGCACTGAATTGTCAACAAATTTGCAGCAATTCATACGCAGATGTGTTAATTCGGCCCCTCTGTGTTTCAGGAAACTGTAAATTAGAATATGATGTAACAGCTTTAAAAGGTCTGTTGTAGTATATACGTGACTTTATAATTATATAGTTCACACTGCAATATGCATGATAGTTAGAAATTAATTGTAGTAATTAATGAATTAACCCTCTTCTGAGAGGAGACCCGTAATGTGCCGTTGATGAATGCGGCTGGTGGATCGGAACTACATACCTACCTGAGGTAGGTAGATAACTAGGTTTTAGGCTTCACGGAACGAAGGATTTTGGCGGAACTTTACCATCATACATCATATTATTATGCATATGTCATTATACTTAACAAATTAATTAGGAAATTAAATTTCTAGAAATAAATATCATTAAATTGTCTGTTTGATTTCCTATTTACAACTTTTAGTCTAGTCGACAAGTTGTAAATGGTACAAAATAGAGATACTGCTTTTAAAATTATGTGCGATAGCTCATTGGATCCGGAATGACGCCTAGAAAAGTGTGCCAAAGTTATAAACAAGTTAAAAAAATATTACAAGCAAAGTATAAATAAAATTTTTTTTGACTTTTATGGCGCGATCTTGTTAAGTATGTATATAAGAAAGGCTCTAGGAAGCGAAAATTTTTTACGACCATTATTTAAAAAAAAATTTTCACTTACAATTAAGACGGTGGTTCGAGAAAATTTTGTTAGTTAACAATTGCTTATCTTGTTGAAAAATTTACTTTAAGTAAAATTTCCAACGGGAATAAATTATCTATAGTGTTCAGAACACACCATATTTTTTTCAAAATTAAAAACAAATATTCAATACCTTAAATAAATTAATTAATGTGCCGTACTCGCTTTTGACGCCACGCGAGCAACCTAAAAATCAGACCTATTTTCAGCGTTAAATTAAAATTATAAATAATGGAGATAGAGTTCCGGGAGTTTGGAGTTTTGTATTAGAAATTTTCTCTTCTTTCAAAATCTTTTCTTGAAATTTCTTAAATATTATTAGTTTATGAAATATTGGCAAAAAACGAAATGCCATTTTTTTCATCTTTAATTGTTTATAAATTTTGCAATTTTTTATGTGCTAATACACGCTTTTGGCACATTTTCCTAGGCGTCATTCCGGATCCAATGAGCTATCGCACATAATTTTAAGAGCAGTATCTCTATTTTGTACCATTTTCAACTTGTCGACTGGACTATTTTCACTAAATGCATTTGAAAGTACAAAGTGTGTCTTTCATATCCAAATCAATGTGTCTGTTTGTTTCAACCAATCCTTAATGGAATCCAAAATGGAATTAATAGACAAATCTGGCAGATAGATGAACATCGCCCCCTGGCGCTGCCCACATAAACAACAACTGCAGGTAACACTGAGATACTCAGCCAGTAAGGCATAAAATACGTTTCGAAATATTTCCTTGTGAAGACGTAAAACAATACAAATTGAAAAAAAAATACATTCTGAAAAAAACAAGTTGTAAGTATATTTTGTTGTCTAAGCACAGTTATGTAAATATAATGAATATCAATCCTTACTCACGCAAGGCATTACAATAGGCATTGTCAATAACAATTGTAACTCACTTGACTACATAATTGGGCTGTATCATGCGATGGCTGCCGCACCACGACAGGTCAAGTTTCTGGAGGAATTTGCAACGCATTGACAACGTGATTAGAACCTGTAACGATAAAGGTGAGAGATAGAGTCGGTCATGAACATTATGTCACTAGTTGTAAGAGGGCTTAAGACGCAAAGGCTATAGAAATGGTGCTTTACATGGAGTATCTAGTTGCTTTTTGGATGGTTTTAATAGTACATTGTTCACCGAGGGAGGAAAGGAACCGATTACTAGCGAGGGAGCAGTTTGTGGCCCGAAGGTGCAGCCTAGGGCCACAATACTCCCGAGGTAGGAATGGGACTTTCACCCGAGTGCTACTTTGTTTTTTTGTGCTACTTTGTTTTTTTTTTTATTCTTCACAAAAGGATGTCAGTGGCACGGAGATTCCATATTTAAATTATATGAAAACTCTTTGAGAGGAGACCTGAGCCTAGCAGTGGGACATTAAGGGTTGTTGATGAAAACTCTTTGGGCAGGCGCGCGCCATAGATCAGATAACACATGAGAAATGAAAATTCATACAACTTTCTCTCCCGCTAAAACACGTTAGAAATGGATTTTCATACATTTTTTCCTCCCGCTTATTTAGGTCAAGGAAAAGACTAACTTTCTCTTTTCATTTTCAGGGAATAAAGAATACTGTTCCGACCAGGTGTAGTATAAAGGTTTTTTTTTGTGAAGATCAGTTACGAGCACTAGTTATGTAGCCTTTATCATGTAGTCATTTATGTATTCCTGATTGAATAGATATTATATCCAATTGTTTTAGGAACTATTTATTTTTTAATATTTTTTATGAAAATAATTAAAAAGTGCATGTGTCAGCTTCGCTATTCTATATGCCAAAAATGATTTACGAAAATTACATTTGTTACCTCTTGCAGCACCATAAAGTGTTTAGTAAGCGTACAAAACAATGCGTTACTCATCGAATTGTATATATAATATTGTGATATTTGTTTTTCTTTTTTCAGAATTCCCGATTGCATAGGAGTAATGAAACTTTTAAGCTATTGGTTGTTTTGTTTGTAACTTATTTTTACTAAGAAGTCGTATAGTTCCCGCAATGTCAAGCAGAAGCAATTTTAATAGAAAAAATTCAACGATTTGTGTTAAGTTAAATCATTTTAATTATTAATTCTACAAAGATAAATGTATAAACATTAAAATTATTTAATTTATGTAGGTAAATCACACAATATTTAAGAGATAAGGATAAATATAGACAAGAGTTATATGGGTAACTATTTATAGTATCAAATTATTTAATTTATGTAGGTAAATTACACAATATTTAGTAGTTATTTTTACCTGTGACTGCACACAATGCCAATAAGGTCTGAGGTCTATACTTCGATACAGGATGGCGTCAGAAGCGAGTCTGTTGAAGTGTCTGTTAACTTGAGCGCATCGGCAAAGGGACTGGATATCCAAATACTTCATCACACATAATATTGTTTCATCCTGTAATAAAAAAGTTTGACATTTATTGACTTTGAAGTTTTTTTACAATGTCACAGGAATTGTACGTTATCTTGAAACCTCGACATAGTTTACACGAAGTAAGCATAAAGTACTCAAAGCACCTTTAGAAAAAGAATCGTGTCAAATCGATTATGTAATGTCACATAACAAACAGCATATTACACATTATTGTGACAAACACTCATGATAACTATTAATTTCGCGTGGTGATCAATATTGTCACAGATTAGGTTACAAGAATTTCAACAGCTTATTTTGTTGTCATTTCAAACTCATCCGTAATAACCAGTGGTTAAGATAATATATTCAGTAAAACAAAGTTATGGATTTATGCTTATTTTACGCCTTCATGCTACATAAATATATAGTGGCAATCATTTCATTCATAACGTGACTTATTGTGAAATGCAAGTACCTATTTATGTAAGGTTAAGTTTATGACAAAAACACTATTCACATTACATAGTATGTTAGGAACGTATCATGTGTCGCAGGAAACTTTAGACAGATGCACATCAAACATCCAGAATTAATAGATCGTAGAAAGTTCCATTTATGTGACAATCGGACCCACAACACTCATTACAGTAGGAAGCTGCAAGATACCCACTTCAACCACTGAGTTATCATACAGTCAAAAGTCAGATAATAGGACGATAAGCGAAATGAATGCCCAGCCAAACAAGTTCTAGATTTAATAACAATTTTTCATAGTATCCTGTTTTCTAATTCATATACATGTAGGAATTTTAAAAATAATCGATTATATTTAGTAGATTAATACAAATAACTTCTAAAGAGAATGCGTAGAATGTAATGTTTTGTTGAATGATTGTAATTGAATGAGTGAGTTCTGTCTCTTTGAATCGGAACGCTGTGATGTGCGCAGGTACAACTTATGTGCTAAATATTTTAAAAGATTAAACGAGAATTCCTGAAGAAGAAGTTGTTTCCCTGAACCCGACCCCCACAACTGCTCGTCCGGGATATAAAACAGGTGTGGATCGGGTGTTTTGGGTCGAATCGACGAATATACGACGACGACGGACCGCGTGGTTTCGTGGCCCCTACTACGAGAACGATCTCAAACGAGAAAAGATTTGGTTGTTGCTCGTACGACGAAGACTACACAAAGATGACCGAAGGTGACAAAAAGACGGATGAATATAGGATCATCCAATCTATGGTGGACACAATACCAAAATTTACTGGTGACGACATGACATACTCCTCGACAAGATGGACGCAAGACCTGGACGACAACGCTGAGATTTTTGGCTGGACAGGTCAGCAAAAATTAATTATTGCACGGAGGTCGCTAGCCAGCACAGCGGAGCTATGGCTCAGAACCGAAAAACCATTTAAGACGTATGATGAACTAAAATCTGCGCTGATCAAAGAGTTTCCCGAGCTAGTGAATGTTAAGCATATGCACGAGATCATGAGCGCCAGAAAGAAGCGTCCAGATGAAACTTTTTACCAATATATGCTAACTATGAAAGAACTAGGAAAACGTGCGAAGTTTCCGGACTACGTTTCCATACAATATATTGTCGACGGCATTTCGGATTACGAATCTAATAAGTTGTTGTTCTACGGCGTTACAACATACGCAACGTTGAAGGAGAAGTTAGCGCTATACGATACATTTAAGCAGAAAAGCAAGATGGAGGCTAAGCGAACACGTGAAAAAGATGCGAGTATCAAGACAAAGAGCAAAGGTGAGGACGTGCATAATTTTTATTTACAACAGCGATGTTTCAAATGCGGAGAAAGGGGACATTTGGCCAGTTCGTGTACCAAAGGAGTGAAATGTTTCAAATGCAACGCTTTCGGGCATATAGGTACAGATTGCAAGATGGCGGGTGTAAGATCAAGTACAAATGGTAGTGGAAAGAACGAACGGAAGGCGATGTTCGTTCAATCTCCGAAACAACCAGAGGGCGCTGCGACGAGTGAACGAACGAATGCTCGAATGATCGACGAAACGTCATCTGCATCTATGAACCGGTACGTTTTTCCAGATGTAAACAAAGTGAAATCAGATTTTAATGAAATTTCGATAAATAAAGCAGTAAAATGCGCGGAGTTGTGCGATAGAAGTGTCTATTGTTTAATCGATACGGGTAGTGATTTGAATCTTGTAACCCACGAGCTCTTTGTAAAAATCATGTGCAATGTTTCAGATTATCAACTGGATATCATGTCTTTAGCAGGCTTGGGATCCAGCAAAGTGTACTCTTTAGGTAAGTTTAAAGCTGATTTAATAATCGACAACCACAAATACACACTTCAGTTTCATGTTGTTCCAAATGAAGTTATTCCGTTTGAGGTTATTTTAGGTCAAACATTTTTAGTAAACACGATTGTGATAGTGAACAGAGGCGAAGTTGAGGTGAGGCCACAGTTTTATGACAGTTCTTATCAGATGTGCATGCTTTCTACACTAGAAGAACCCAAAGAAGTGCCAGCAGTACAAGAAATTATTGATAGTTACCAACCATTGAAGGTCAAAGAGGCACCGATAAAAACGAAAATAGTATTGAAAGATGACATACCAGTATCACAACGACCACGACGATTAGCATTGACTGAGGAGAAGGAGGTGCAGCGGCAGGTTGATGAATGGCTAGAAAAAGGGATCATACGTCCGAGCTACTCGGAATATGCTAGTCCGCTTGTCCTAGTGAATAAAAAAGATGGGAAGACAAGAGTATGCATAGATTATAGGAAGATAAACCAGAAGATTGTGAAAGATGAACACCCTTTACCGGTTATAAGTGATCACATTGACAAGTTGTGCAAAGCGAAGGTTTTTAGTACCTTAGATTTAAAAAATGGATTTTTTCACTTGCCGATCGATGAGGAGTCAGTGAAATATACAGCTTTTGTCACGAGTAACCCTGAAGGCCAGACTGAATAGCAGGAAGGCCGAGTTGTAGGAATTTTAAAAATAATCGATTATATTTAGTAGATTAATACAAATAACTTCTAAAGAGAATGCGTAGAATGTAATGTTTTGTTGAATGATTGTAATTGAATGAGTGAGTTCTGTCTCTTTGAATCGGAACGCTGTGATGTGCGCAGGTACAACTTATGTGCTAAATATTTTAAAAGAATAAACGAGGATTCCTGAAGAAGAAGTTGTTTCCCTGAACCCCGACCCCCACATACATATGTATTCACATACAAAGTCATTATTCTTTACCTACAACGATTGTTCCCGTCTGCATGACTCACCGCCTTAGGTACATGCCATTGACACTGTGTGAATTTTATTGTCTTATAAAGTATTGAAATAAATAAAAAATGGTTTTTGAACCAACGAGATAAAATCGTTAAACACGACGTGAGCATAAAAATAATGGATTGCCAAGACTTTGCTACACAGGCGGTATAAAATATGTTGAAGGGTATGTGTTGTAAGAAAGCTATGTTTAAAATAAGAAAATATAGCATAAAATACAGGAAAAGAAAAACAGGATAAGGTCATAGGATACAACAACAACAATACAACAACTGATAACAACAAACCACGAAAACCCTAACAAAACCTTTGAGAATGTAGGTCTTTAATCATAAAGTACCGCTATGTTAAAACTTAGATATTTAGTCTTCTAGTCGATCTCGTGTCTGGAACGGATGAGAGAATTAATAATGAAGTAAATTTAACTATCATACCTACAGGTAATTTATTACCTGCCATTATTCATTCATGACTACGAGACGTCGTCTAATGGTTTCTAAGGTCCCTTGCAAGTTGGTATAGGGGTCTTAATAGAGGCAGGGAGATAAGACTACAATAGTTTACAATAACTTACATGGTCAGAAACGGACAGTTATTTTCGCACGAGTTCCGCTCCGAAAACAGGCATCCAAAAGATTCCCACACTTTTATTTCACGAAACAACAAATCGTATGACACAAAAAGAGTTTAGATAAAGTATTCACTTCACTTCAGAAAATAATGCTATTATTTTAAACTAGCTCTCCGCCCGCGGCTTGGCCCGCGTGGAATTCGTTTATTATCGCGCGACACGGTATGGGTAGATTAAACAATCTTACATGATTTTATGTTTGATAATAAGGAACTTTGACACAAACTTTCGTCCCCTATTTCAAACCCTTCTACCTTTATTTTCGCGATAAAAAGTAGTCCTTTTCCAAGTTCAGTTCTATTTTCATACCAAATTTCATCAACATCGGTTCAGTGGTTTAGGCGTGAAAGCGTAACAGACAGAGTTACTTTCGCATTTATAATATTAGTAGGGAAGTAGGGATTGCATTATTTTCTGTATATACATACATACATACATAGTAATCTACCAGTATTTATATTCATGGTAAATATCTATCAACCAAATGTAGCTCATGACTTAAACAAACTCATATATTTCAAATATGGTAAACAATATCCTGAGGTCAAAGTGGGGCATAGTAACAACAACATTACACTAGGTTTGTGGGGCTAACGCGTCACGGTGAAAAATCTAAATTGATAAATGTGTTGTTTACAATGATAGCACTGAATCATTACTAGATTAAGCTGACAGTTTAAGAAGTTATTTTTAGAAAGATTATAAAAGCAGTCAACGCTCAGTGCCTAAAATCTCTACGTCATTAGCTCACCGAAGGTAGTGATGAATTAGTGTAGTGTAAAACGAATAAGAGAAGCTCAAAATAGATCAAAGTGGTGCGCAATGGGAGCGGCCATGTCCAACAGTGGACTGAGATGGGCTGATGATGATGAAAACGAATCTAATAAAATCATAATAAATTCCCTCAAAGAACAGTTTAAGGAAGTCGACCTAGACCGGTGTCAACATTTGGTCATTATTGAGCTTGCTACCTACCATAGAACGATTAGAAGACAGTCTTTTCGGAAGTACTGGCGAAATTTTTCAGGATACGGGTTCATAATTTCTAAACTCTTGTAAATGCTCCTAAGCAATAATGCAAAAATTCTATTGTTTTAAATGGACGAAATAAACCAAAGTCAAGCTAACAAATGTATTTCAATGAAACCGGATTCTTCATTATACCACTGATACCTACGTCAACTATATTTTCATTTTATAATTAGTTTTGAAATGCTGGTCTCTAGATTTTTACTTTTTCTAGAAGTAACTTAAAAATTACCATAATTTTCATTGATGATGATTTTCAAAAAACCTGAACGTATGTGAGAGAAAGGAGCAATAGAAGAAAATCAAAAGAACCGGCATAGGCTAAAGTGTTCCTCAATATAAAAAACGTTCAGAACTTAAGCCTGTTTAGTTTCTTGTCTAAATGTTTTGTAATCCATACCTACATTATACTTTATACGTATTACATACATTATACGTATTGTGAGTGTAGACCCACTGATCTCTAAAGCAATAAAGAAAAGCTACCTCAGTATATCTCAGCCAAAGTGAATGCTGCACCAGAGAACAATATACCAGTCACTAACAGACATTTAAATATACTAGATACCCTTTTATTTGAGGTACCTCCTATACACGTAAAGTGGGGATGATTTTTTTTTCTCGCGGCTACCCATAATGCCCTGGGCATTAAGTCCGCCGATGTACAAATGTGCATAAAGTTATAAAATAAATAAATAAATATCCCCTTTAAACTACAAAAAAAACTACATAGGTCACAGTGTGGGGGGTATCATTGGATAGGTGTTTTAAAAACAATAAAGGATTTCTAAGACGATTTTTTGATTTAGGTATCCGTTTGCGAGGAATTCGACTTTAAAAGGCACTTTTTTTGTAAAAACAGCCCCTCCCCTAAAAGCTAATCGGCTGACTCTAAAAATCTGGAAAAATTCGTGGTGGTGGTCCATATAATGAAATTTAAAGGATAACTATAACCGATTAGATGACTTTCTTAGTTGAGGAGTTATAGAGGCTTAACTTGTAAAATGCGCTTCCTTGGAAAACGTCATACAAAATCAACGTATTAATACTTAAGCATCACAATTATCTGTTGGATAGGATTTTAAATCCACGAACCATTATGGGTGACTGACACCTTTCCTGTGCGTGGCCTGACACGCACTTGGCCGATTTTTTAAGTATGTGTAAGTTACTGAATATTGCCCTTTTCGAAAATGTCCCTTAATGCCCCTTACAATTAATATATTGTAGGGTCAAATATGTTAATAATTTACATATTTTAAACATAATACTACTAGTATAGTATCCCGTTACAGGATTAAAATGTAAGAGAGGATTTTTTATTGTCAAGAGAAGATAAAAAGTAAAAAATAACAATTCATTTTTGCGATTTTGTTATAGAACCATTAAAGTGAATTAAAAAAAAAGTTTTCATCTCTGAAACTGCACTCAATTCGACTCCAAAATATTTAATAATAACTCACATCAAATTAATGTCGAATAACAGACCACATTACCCGAAAACCGAAAAAGTGCGGCAAGTATAACTTTGGCCCAATTCTGGTTATTAGCCAATTTACCCTCTCCCTTTGTTCTGTGAGAAACCAATTAGATTCTCAAAGTAGGTTAGCGAAAGCAAGGCGGACGGCCATCATCGAAACAAATCAAATGGTCACGTGGACTATTAAAGTTTGGTGCGTTCCTCGTGTACCATAAAATCGTGAAAATCTCTCATATACTAATCGAAGCGTCTGTTTCTAATTTCAAATTAAAAGCTTTTTACGAAATGCATATGAATTCGTTCATAACTGCCTCGTTGGTCTAGTGGTTAGCGTATGCGACTGCTAATCAAGAGGTCTCGGGTTCAAATCCCGGGTCGGGCCAAAAAGTGTTTTTTATTTTTTCTAAGGAAATTCCTAATAGAAGCCCGGAAATTTGGCGGTGATTCACGCCCGTGCCTCGGAGAGCACGTAAAGCCGTCGGTCCCGGTTGTCATGAACATCTATGGCAATCGTTATTGGGAAGTTAGTGCCCTCAAATATACTAACAACTAGTTCAATCTTCGAATTTCAGTTCTCCCTTAGGGTTGCGGAGGTCCGATGCCAGTCGCTCCGTGGAAAAACTGAAATTCAGGTAAAACCGATTGAACTAGTAGCCGACTCCAAAATAAACTTGGGAATAAAGGCTAGGAAGATGATGCATATGAATGAATACACACGGTAGTCACATAAAAAAAAAAAATTGTCTATCCGTTTGTTCCGGTTAATCTCTGGAATGGCCAGACCGACTATGACACGACTTTCTTCACAAGTAACTTAGGCTACTTTTCTAGACTAACTTGACCCCCCGACTTTACTCGCGGTTGTGGCAAATGTGCAACATTAAACGCGGGTAACACCACGGGGAACAGTTTGTTTCTAATATACTTACAGGTAGCTGATGGAAGTCGCCAAGCGGTGGTCCCGTATCGATGTGCTTTTCATTTAGAGGTATTTGTATTTGAGGGACGAGAGCTTCATGGAGATTAGACGCCATAATTCGGTTTAAGAGCTGGCCTGTAACAATATTGTCAATATTTATATTTTGCTTATAACTTTACAGATTTTCTATACATAGCATAAAATGAAGGAGTTTCAGCTTATATCAGCAGTTTTCTGCAATTGATAGAGTGATTCAAGAGGAAGGTTTATATGCGCAACGTCTGGTCGAGATGCCAGTTTGCCTGATGGAAAGCAGGAACAGAATTAAGTGCCTGGGTGGCGCAGTGGTAGCATATGCAACTGCTGTTGCATATGCTACCACTTGAGGTTTCGGATTCGAGAGAAATAATTAGTTCTATCAATAGTAAAAGCAAAATTTTTAACAAAAAAAAAACATATATTCGGCGATGCATTCAATAAGGTTGTTGTTCTCTTGATGGCGCAGTTAATGCAAATGAGCAAAAGATTAAGGCCTCCTTCACACGCGGGAATTATGTCGGCATCTTCATAACCGACTTCAAAAAAAAGGAGGAGGTTCTCAATTCGTCAGAATCTTTTTTTTATATTTATATGTTCTGCGATAATTTCGTCGTTTATGAACCAATTTCAAAAATTCTTTTTGCATTGGAATAGGCGTAGCTTACAGGTGGTCCCATCGTCACCATATCGGTATCTGATAATGGGATCCCAAGAAAATCGAGAACTCTTCAAATATCATAGGCACAATTGTCGCGATTTGGGTACTCGGAATAGCTTTTCATTGAAGTCGGTTCCTTTTTGTTAAAATTATTTATAAGCCTGCCTCTTCTCCTTGATGGAAAGCATGGGTAGAACTGATTGTGAATACAACTGCTAATGTAACATGGTGACCCACACTGTAATGTAATATTGAGGTGCTTCTTCAATCTGCATCATTGGGCATCCGGTCCCGCATTCACTAATGAAAGTCGACAGCACGAATGCTATGATCTTAGATTGGTCTTATCTAAGAGTGTAGTACCACCCCGATCGAAGCGACCCATTCCTGTTAATGAGCATGGCTCTGCTACTTTACGCCACTGCCGGTATATGACAGCCAGATAAATATTTTGACCCAGCGGCTATGCCGGGTAGCAGCTTGTTTTGCGCTGCATAGAAACCCGCTGGCATGGTGTGTAGAAGTGCATGAACTTACACTTTTAACGTAACAACGTAAAATATTGTTTCCTGATGTATTGTACTCCTTCATGCAATCTTGATTAATTCTAAACAATGGCGTCATCATAATAAACACTTAGGTTGATCTTGACTTTTTAAATACATTGTTGTTACGAGGAGATTAACCATAACCTTAGCCTTGTCATTTAAAAAAGTATCGTCTATTTATCGTGCCTTACAGAGTAATGCAATTAATACAGTTACGAACTCATTTCCTATAAAACGCTATTACAATCAATAATAAAGCGCTATTACAAAACGTATATAAAAAATAACAGATCGTTCTCCTTATCTGCAATCGGTAGGAAGAATTCTTTGATGACCTAAGAAACCATGTGCTTATTACGAATCACGTCATCCATCGTAAACAATACATGTATTCAGTAATACCCAGTTTATATTCTAATCTCGATTTTAATGGTTTCGTGTAGTAAGATTGTAAAAAAAAAACTGAGCGAGGGATCGTGGTGTTTTAAATGGCATTTGATGAATAAAACAATCACCCTTGTTAAAATAAGTAAGCCTTGAGACGTATTAATGTCTACGCAATTGCAGGACTCATGACTAACTTCAGGTTTTACAGATGCTTTTTATCATCAACACGTGAGACACATTACCTTAAGACTATAGCTGTTTAAGTTATTAACCTAACCCATAACTTATTCAAACCAATATTTTACTAATTAGACAGAATTATATAATATCAAGGCTTCTCTAGCTTACGTTAGAAACCATAGTCGTGGTAATGAAAGACGTAATGCCTGATATTGTTCGTAACTCTGAACCGCTATTTTGTTTGGACAAAAACACTGAAGCGCTACTCGACTCCAGTATACAATGCACACTTAGAAGCTGTAGAAATAGTGTTAATTAGGTTCTAATGGCAATGTGTAATCAGTTGTTTAACTAGCTGGCTCAATAAATCTGAAAAAAATCATGATATTAGACCATATATTAAACTTTAGAAGAAAACTATAGCAGTTTAGAGATAACTTTAGTATTTCAGGAATTATAGAGGCTTAACTTGTAAAATGCACTTAAGTGGAGAACTTAGTACAACAATAAAGTTATATTAAGTAAATATAACAAAGTATCTTTTGGACACGATCTTAAATCCACCTACCATTACCGGTGACTACGGTCTATGCGTAGCATGACACGCACTTGGCAAATGTTTTACTGAGTACTCTATTAGCATATATGTGGCTTTGATTTTTATGACGAATTAACTGATGCACTACGATTCCACTATCTGCATCTATTCACAAACCTATAATTAAAATAGTATTTACAAAATTAGGTGGTATAATATATCTATGCACCAACGTATATCTTATATACATACCATACATTTCAGTCTTATCATAAGTCTATGTACGTTTACGTAGTGGCTTTGTAACCTCATCAACGGATCACACGCATCTTATCTAGAATTAATTTCATATCAATCAAAGTAACACCAATGCAAGAGATGTAGGTAAATACATATAAAGCCACAATAACTATAAATAAATATTTTATGCAATCAAAAATACCTATTCTATGATAACGAGTTGTGATTTATCTATCGTATATGTTAAAACGAAAACAATTATTTTTACCATTTTGTAATGAACTGCAAGGAAAGATGTCTTTAATGTTTGATGTTCAGACATACATGGAAAAGAATAGAACGTTTCTTTCACTCGACTACGGCAAGGTCAAATGAAGAGTAATGGTTTTGAAAGTATTTGTATATAATACTAGCTTTCGCCCGCGGCTCCGACCGCCTATATGTCGGTTATCGCGGTAAAAAGTAGCATATGTCCTTTCTTTCAGTTCTATCTTCACACCAAATTTCATCAAAATCGGTTCAGTGGTTTAGGTGTGAAAGCGTAACAGACAGACAGAGTTACTTTCGCATTTATAATATTAGTAGGGATACACACAAACCACTGAAGCGATTTTTTTTAGTAAGGGGTGAATCCACATGGTCATGTAGACACATGGCCACTGGCCACCCATGAAATGATTCAACCCTACCCATGAAAGTCTACTCCTAGACATAGACTCTTCATTTGCACGCCACTTGGTCAGTTATTATTAGTTATTCACGGCTACTTTCAATAATAAATCAATCCATACTAATATTGTAAATTGGAAAAGAACTCTGTCTGTCTGCTAAACCACTACACCGATTTTAATAATTGAGACTCTTTGATTTGTGAGTAAGGACATTTAGGTTACTCTTTACCGCAATAACCGAAATACACGCGGGAGATGCGGGCGGAGGCGCGGGCAAAATCTAGTACATTCATACTAATTCATAGTAATAGCCCTCGTGACATAGGCTTTGAAAATATTACCAAAAGTCTTCAAGAGGTTATTATACTTTTTGCAAAATTTTCTTGTTAACAATATTTGATGTGCTACATCATATTATTATTGTTTTTATTATAGTTTTTTAAAGATCCAATCTGATCGATCCATCGAAAATATGACAGTTTTACTTTTCAGTAGTTATCGTTAGATCATCATGATCCCTGACTGCGTTTACTTACTCTGAGACATGTACAAATTAATCACATAGTTTATATAGCCTTTCAGTACGCACACAACAAGGGAGTTTTATCACAAGCATACTAATAGCAAAACACGTGACTGAGATTAGCGTATGCCCGGACTTGCCAAAATTCGCGACATAATATAAAAGATTTTTTGACGTATTTCTAAAACAATTGATAAATTTCAAATTTACGTAATATAACTTTTTATCTATCTTATATTACGAAGTATAATTGTTTTGCATGCTTGAATAAACATAACATCAGGTACTTATACTTAGGTTAATAAAAAAAATGGGAGAAAGTGACAACTGCTGAAATATATTTCACGTGGACTTTTCAGCAGGTGAGGCTAAGCACTTACATTAAGGTTACACAATAATTCGCACCTTTAAAGTTTGAGGAAGGTATTTCCTGAATATTTAAACAAAAGAACATACCCTTTTCAACAGCCGGCTGCGACTTCTTGTAAAACAATGATGAATAAGAAAAGTTGTTTCTCATGTTTTTGGCTAAGTTAGGTGGCTGCTTGCCGCGGAGTAGTACTGCGTCGAGCTCTGTGTAGTATGGTAGCAATTTATGATTGAATTCCAACCTCAATATCCTAGTAAAAAAGAGATATATATTATTCATATGTACAATACTAAATCATGCTCAGTTCCTATTGATGATGACTGAATATTCTCTCTATCTTAAGCTGGCCTTCAAAACACGAATAAAAAAATCCGTGGAAATCGGCTAGATAGTTGTCGCAGTTCATCGGTAAGAAAAACGTGACACAAATATCATAATAATAACAGAGAAAAATCTTTTATGCACTTACAATTGTATCTTTTAATATTAAAAAGACAATCCCGATTAAAAATATACAGAGAACGGACACAAAGAACATCTAGACTCAAAACTATTATTTGAGAATCCTACCACGTGTTGTCCCATGAAGGGATTGGAACTAAACCATTACGTCATGAGTACAGTTAGAAAGTTGCAAAGCAAACACACAAAAACCCTTGTGAAACTGCGGGACACAGCTTATACGCTACAAACACGTGAGGTACAATCATAACACGTTGCAAGCTGTCGGCACTTACTATAAACGTAATACACGTGCTTTGCTATTATTTCACCTTTTACAATGTATGTTTTAGTTCTTATGTATACACACTAAAAGAATAGTTACAATAGGAAATGTGTCATCAAGAACAACCCATAACGTCCCAGTGTTTGACTCGGGGCTCAGAATAGGGTTTAGGCCGTACGTTCCCACCCAGGCTGAGTGCGGGTTAGTTGATTTGACTGTGACCATAAACTGTTAAACAAGTTGGTAACGTCGGGAACTAGAATAAGTTTATCTGTACAACATAAATGTATAAATAAAATAATAATCTAAAATAATAATACATATAAATAAATTTTGATCTGAGAATCTCACCTAGTTGGTACATTTAGCTGTCTAATAGGTGGACTGAAGATCCTAGGTGTATCACCAACATACTCAGGTTCACCTTCCCATAGTAACAACCATGTGGAAGGCCCTCGCGCCCAAATCCGGACCAATGCCCCAGGGTTGTATGTCTCGAAGATAGACACCTCCAATGGGTAGACCACTTTTTCGAAGGATACTTCTGTCGAAAATTATGTTGTTTATATAGGGACCTTAAAATGGTCATCACTACACACACAGTGGCATTGAACTATATTGTAATCAGTTTTTAGACTTTAGCGACTCTTACACGTTATACACACAGTTTTTGTCGTAAAATATGATACGAAGTGTCGGAAAATAAAAGAAATCATCTATACTTTCGACACGAGATTTAAAAATGTAAAATTTTATTATTTCATTTTTTATCAGCATCAGGTAAATTAATTTCAGAATATTTTAGATATTCAAAGATGCATTCGCCTTTTTTATTTTATTTTTTCAAGAAAAGAAAATTACTGCTTGATTATTTAGAACAATATGAGTATTTATTTACTTTATATATTAATTTATTTCACACACTATTCATAGTTTTTAAGTGTGTTTTTAAAAATAAAAATCATTAAAATTATCAAACAACAAAAGGACTACACTGCTTATGAAACAATAACAATTTTAGCAAAGAATGATAATTTTAATGACAACACTTACCTACAAAATCTTGGCTGGTTATTGCATTGGCATTTTGTGGCATATAGTCCTCTTGGGCTGATGGTGCCTCTTCCCACCAACTCCCATAAGTTCGCTATATAACATAATGCACAAAGTGACTCGCCTTATTTACTTAAGTGCTTTTATCAATAAATAATATTTATAATATATTTCAGCGCTTCCACTGTCTGCTACAGTTGGATCTTTTAAAGTACTGTAGGGATATTCATGCAGTTTTATACAATAGATAGATTCAAAAAATGTTTATTACACTAAAGAAAATCCGTGAATTACAACAAATTTGGTAGAATGAGGGCCGCTAATAAAATACATCTACGTACCTAATGTTGTTGTATGTTTAATTTTAATTATGTAAAATTCTTTAAGTTAATATTGTACTTAAAGAACATTTGTCGAGTAGTAGAGTTGATAAAAGTGAGTATTTTCATATGTTTATAGGTTTTAATTATATCTTAATTGTTAAATTAAATAAAGCAAGTAGTATTGTGATTTTAGGATCAAAGTACATTTGCCTTGTAGGATAAAACTTATAGATTATACAGAATGTTGACACTTGTCCCTGAATACTGAGTGCATAGTTAAATATGCGATTGAACTCGTACATTGAAATGAAATTAAGTTTTGATGAGCAGTCATTGGAAGTTTATTATAAACTAGCTGAGTCCCGCTTATTGTAAACGAGTAACGCCACGGAGCAGAGCTGGTCAAAAAAAATTAGCCTAAGTTACTCCTTATGTCCTCAGCTTTCTGTCAGTAAAAGTCCTGTCAAAATCGGTCCAGCCGTTTCAGAGATTACCCTGAACAAAGAAACGTATGGACAGACAAACAATTTTTTTATGAGATGTGTTTTTGTTAAAAGTATCATATATACTTTCATACACATTTAAGGTTCGAGCACATTATGCCGGGCCGCAGCGTGTCGGGGCGGAGCACAAAAATCCGCTCAAATCGCTTCAATACAAATTGTATGAACTATCGCACACTGTGTCGGGCCGCAGCGGCTCGCATTATTGCGACGCGGATTTGCGTCCGTGCGATGCGGCCCGCCCCGCCCCGATGCGCCCCGTCAACGTGTGCTATAGCAAGCGGATTGGTGTGCACGCGCGTACGTGTTTATTTTACGAAATTTGAGTTTTTTGATACTTCTTCTTCTAAATTCTTCTTTTTCTTCTAACAGCAGGCAAAAAAAAGAAAGTTCTTCATCAGAGCTATCCATAAGGTACAGTTGCACTAAATACACAGAAGTTGCGCATGCAGTACACTGTACTCAAAATCCGTCAATGCGCTGCGACCCGGCCCGTCACTAATGTGCTAAGTTAGCATTTTGCGCTGCGCTGCGGCCCGCCCCGACACGCTGCGGCCCGGCATAATGTGCTCGAACCTTTAGAAAACAACTTCGGCGATGGCGGTGCTGGGCATGTCTAACGGTGGACGCAAATGTGACAGGGATACTTTGGTGGTGGAACCAGAGGGAGACTAAGGTGAAGAAAACCCTCTATAAAAAGTGGCAAGCGTCCAGATCTAAGAAGACCGCAATGAGTACAGCGCTGCAAAGCACACCACGAAGAGTGCTAGTAAAGAGTGCTAGAAAGCTCATCTATAAGTTGGCGCGTTCCAGGATCAAAGCGGCATAGGATATTTCCAAGTGTCAAAGATCCTAGGGGCAATCTGTTGACATGAAGCTTGCGATGAAGAAAAGATGGCGCTCTTACTTCCACGAGCTACTTTCCAAGCAGCATAAAGTGGTGCAGCGTCCGGATCTCCCTCCAAATCAGGGGCTAGTGCCACCGATAACGCATAGAAGTCTAGGCTGCTCTTCGCTGCATGAAGAGTCGGAAAGCTATCGCAGCCGATGGAGTTCCCATCGAGGCCTGGAGGTATTCATTCCGCTGGACTTGCCGGACAAACAACCCGCCGGCTAGGCCGCCGGATGTGCCGGCGGGTTGCACGGGATGCCGGCGGCAGTTCGTTGTACACGACTGTCACAACCGGAATGATGATTGGCGGCTTTGCGCGGCATGTGCCGGCGGCTCTGCAACCGCCCTGGTTGCTCATGTATGTTAACGATATCGCGCTGGTGGATACGGACAGTGGTAGATTGGTGCGAAGTGTGAGGGTGTAAAAAGAGGCACTTGAGAACGACGGTCTGAAGCTTAATGTGGCGAAGATCAAGTAGTTGGCGTTTAACTGTACAGATCCCTCGCCCGTCCGCATCGGCGATAACTTGGTCGAAAGCACGGACCAGGCGTAATACCTGAAATCTGTACTTCGTGCGTCCAGAGACATCGATTGCAACGTTAAGGCACGTATTGCTGCCGCATGTGCCAAATGTCGTGAGGCGACTGGTGTCATTTGTGACCCCAAAATGCCGATTAGGCTTAAGGGTCAGTTCTATAAAACTACAATTCAGGCCTGTCGCCGGGATGTCGCTGTTGGAACGACACGAGCAAGAGCTGCGGATTATAGAGATGAATATGTTGCGGTAGATGTCTGGAGTCACGCGAAGGGACCGAAAAACTCCCGCGCTCGCGGCAGCGTTCAGGTCCGTGAAATGATGGAGTCTTCTGCGCTGGTACAGGCACGTTTTGCGGCAACCGCCTGGTTATTGGGTAACAAATGTCAGTCCATGCTGCCTCCACCAGACCCCGGTAGAAAGGGTAGACCAAGAACCTTGCTAACAGGGATGCTGAAGACCAGGCAAAGTAGAGGAGGAAGAGCCAGAAAGAGGACCTCGGGCCTTAAATACAGATACTCGAATTTTATTTATTTATATAGAGTATGACTAAACAACTACTGAAAATTAGCCCTATATCCATGCACTTGCTACACCAAAATCAAGTATAATACAGGTCACATTTGAAAGTAAACTTTTTATTGAACCATTGTTTCATAAATGAACTTATCTTCTTTTTTGATAAGATGGCGATAAGCCAAATAATATCAGTTTTTGAATGTGAATTTAATTGTTAGGAAATGTATGATAAAAAAAATGTGGATGAGATGCAATCTCCTAGAGAATGCTTTAGATGTATGTCAAAGCAGTATGTATGTTGATTCTAAATATTCTAATAATATGTAAGTAGGTATTTTATTTAAAATTTAATGCATTGTAACTAAGTGTGCAAGTGGCAATTCAACAGTAATAAAAAACTTCAAAATATATTAAATAAAAAATGAAAATAGTGACAAGCTTTAAGTTCAGTGACATTTTAAATTTTCAATGCAAGGCAATAAATTAACAAAAGCAGGCTGTTAAGGTTACTTTTAAAATCAAGCAAACTTGGGTCCCCTTCACATATTATAAATGTTTTTTGAAGTGGTTTATTTATGATTGAACTTGAATTTAATCTACTTCAGGAAGTTTTCTTCTTGGGGTCTTTGCCATAGGAGGTTGTTAAACATCAATACTATGTCAAAGTAATACTTAATTAAAAATTAACATAATAATGCGTGTGTATAATAAAGTTGAGTCTGTCGAAAGGTATTTACTATGAAATTAATAATGAATGTTAACAATAAATATCTTTTTATAAAATAAATCCTCTGCATGCCAAATTAGAGAAAAAAATACACAATTTTGTTCGAAGCGACATGCGTTATAATTAACTTTCCTGAAAGTTTAACTACGAAAATTTTGCGCCAAAACATTAACTAAATAAACTTAAATAGTACAAAAGTATTAAAGATTCTTTTACCATTACGAACGCCTGGGGATAATCACCGTAATCGGGAAAGTTAGAAGGCGGCCCACGAAGATTGAACGCCGTATAAGAAACACTGATTTCGCTCCCGTATTGGGAACTAAAATCTTCCACATGATGCACAAATTGTTCAATTATTTGCTGTTCTTTTTCATCGTCTACATCACTATCGTCTTTGAACCAAAACAAGGAAGATATCACATCTGATGCACTTTGCATTTTTAAATTTTTCTTTCTATATTTCGTAATGGAATTTTTTTACGAATTAGGACAACGGAGATACGGGCTTGAATGAAATGAAATGAGTTTATTGAGTTTGTTTTTTATATTGACATGACAGCTGACATTCACAACACAAACAACAATAGTTCATTCTGCAACTATTTGATATATATATGAGAAATTGTAATATAAAGTTTTGCTCTTCATTTATTTGCATTTTATAGTTAATAAAATGTATTAAAAAGTGTATTAGTATGAACCAGTATGAGGCTTACTTTGAAAATTATTTATGTTTACATTGTTTACGTGTAGGGTGATCCAAAGACAAGATAAATTTCAACTCTAAAATTGTACTACCTGAAACCAGTGTTTCCACTTTCGTTTTCCATTTTTCCCTAGTTTCTTTTGAATTTATCCCTAAAATTCCCTAAACTACTTTCATAAATCCTTTATTTAGGGAACATAAATATAATACAGAAAATAAAACCCAACATAATATTTAATATAGATATATATAATAACAAAATGCCAACAGCCCCACAGAAGCTCTTACACCTACAGGATTGGAATTTATGGAAGCATTGCTTTTATATTCTCTTCGTCGAACATGATGCTTGATTATTATTTCCTTCCATTTAATATAGTAGTAACTTGAACCTGAAAAATTGATGCAACTAGTGCCAGTACTACTCCGCAATACAGAAATAACGTCGAACATATCAAATCAAGAACCTACACATTACAATACGACTAATTTCTGGTGACATCAACGAAAATTGGTAAATAAAAAAATAATAGACGAATAAAACTTATTAAGATTCTGAGGAATCCCCAAGAAAAAAATCTGTTGTATAGTCTATAATTTACTATACTACAGGGCTACCAGTATAGGCTTTGACTTTACCCCGAAATTCCCTAAATCCCTATACTTTTCAAATTGTCTTTAACCGTCCAAAATATCATCTATTGGTCCCTAAAAAAGGGAGAATTCCCTAAAAGTGGAAACACTGCCTGAAACAAAGTATTAGAGACCCAATGACCTGGAACCATGAGAAACATAGGAATTTCAGCTATTAAATCCTGCAAACCCAAATGTTTTGTGTACTTTCATGGAAACTTTTCCGTGAGAAATCAGATTTTCATTGTTTTTATATTTGTTATCTGCTTTTTATATAAAGGTATTTTATAAAAAGGTATCAGTAATAATTGACGAAATAGCTATCATTGTCTCTTTCAAAAAAATATAATTCTAATAAGTTTTTTAATCCCTCCAAAGATTTTGTTTTGATGAATCCATCTTTCTCAAAAAACTATATTGTCAGTTGTCAGGTTGTCTACGGTGATGACAAGCTTCTGTTGTCAATTAAAATGGCAGCGGGACCGATTGCCGAAAGAAATCAAGGTATTTTAAAACAAACTCAAATGCATTTACATATAAAATTGTTAGACGGTCTATTAAATGTTTGTCTTGAATAGTTTACACTTCTATACTTATTATTTAAATGTGCAAATTACTTTTATGTTCGTTTTTGAGGTTATGTGTTCCAACTTAGTTTTCGCTATTATTGCGGTTATTTTCCTTCCTAAGTAGAGACCTATATGAAGAAGTGGACTAATATAGGCTATTGAGGATTATTGTGATTATATGTGATTAAAAATGTATTTACAAATACTAAATTTGTAAATACATTTTTAACGAAATTAATGGCAGGCCTGGATTTCAAAACATCCTGGTGTTCTGAATGTATCCCATCAATAAAATAAATAAATAACTGTCAATCCTCAACTATCAGTTTTCATTGCATTCATTGTACTTCATAATATCTGACCAAGTCTCTTATTTATTATGATTAATAATATTAACCCTGTGTAAAGAAAGATATAATGAAAGTAAACTTAATTCTCTATTTCCAATCATAAAATTGGCTTACACTTAGAGACAAAATTGTAAAATAAGTACTTTCGGATTCCAATTCTGGATAGAGATTGATACTTGGTGTAGATTAGATAAATAACCCGTGTAATTGTTAATTATTACAGATGCCACAATATATGTTGGAGGATTGGACGACAGGGTGTCAGAGAGTCTATTATGGGAGCTGTTCGTCCAATCTGGACCTGTAGGTATGTACAAACATAAAATATATTGCTACTAGAATTCTTTCACATGTCAAAATATGCTGTAGTTTTGTCTTTTCTAAGATTAGTTCATTTTGGTCCGTTCATGCAATACTCTAGCATGAATTTAAATTAGTCTTAGAGATCTTCAGATAGTACAACTAATTGTGAAGTTTGTCCGTAAAAATTTGAGAAGAAGAAAACTAAAAATTTGAGAATAAGTAAGAATTTTCTGTATAGTGTAATAAAGTTCTGTATAATGTAGTAAAAGAAATGCATTGGTTGTTCTAAATCTAATAAAATGTAGGATAAATATTTATTATGAAAGTAATTTTTATGAAACATTTTTACATTTCAGTAAATGTTCACATGCCTAAAGACAGAGTAACACAAACTCATCAAGGATATGGATTTGTTGAGTTCATGGGAGAGGAAGATGCAGATTATGCTATAAAAGTAAGTGTTATTTATATCATTTATTATTGACAATTTGAAGTCACTGAAAAGAACCATACAAAATTGTATCTCTGTTGATAAAGTAGAAGTATTGCGGTTATACTAACTTTTAAACTTTCGCGTTCCATGATAATTATTATTATTTTTACGGGAATTATCGCGATCACTTATTTAGGGTATTACATATCAGACCAGGTTGCACCGGCCGTGGTCACAGGCTGACTGTGACCACGGCCGGTGCAACCTGCTCGAAACGTCAGGCAAATCAGAGGTATGTAATACCCTAAATAAGTGATCGCGTTAATTCCCGTAAAAATAATAATAATTATTGCGGTTATGTACCTATTGATTCTAGCATATTACTATGTTATCTGATGACTATGGACATTTGTTCTGTTCAGTGCAATTTATCTGTAAAACTGATTACACTAAATATTATTTAAATATTATTATTATATTATTATCACTAGCACAATTGACTGCCTTGTTGGTCTAGTGGTTAGCGTATGCGGCTGCTGATCAATAGGTCTCGGGTTCGATTCCCAGGTCAGACCAAATATTTGTGTGATCCACAAATATTTGTTTCGGAGTCTGGGTGTTTTTCTATGTATAATATGTATGTATTTACAAAAAAAAAAGTATGTTTATGTATTTATATCAGTTGTTTAGTACCCATAACACAAGCTCTGCTTACTTTGGGACTAGATGATGTTGTGTGTAAGATGTCCAAAATATTTATTTTTATTACAATTACAACACACAAGTACAATCGCCACAAGGCACAAAACTAGTCTAATAAAAATTAGCCAAAGTTCCTCCTTTGGTCACCAGCTTTTTGTCAGTGAAAGTCCTGTTAAAATTAACCCAGCCGTTCCAGAGATTATCCAGAACAAAGAGACAGACTCAAAATTTAAAAAATGCGTTTTTTATGTATGTATCAAATGAATTTCATAAAAAACTGTTTATATGATATTACAGACTTCAGTTTTTTATATTTGTATAGAAGAAGGCCAGGATGATGATGATTAGTCTCATTACGGTAGCATAGGCTGTGTCTATTTAGGGTGCAGGCTGACCTGTGTAAAGATTGATAGGGTAATATAAAGTGGCCTTAGGATAAATGCCTGGATTTTTTATCTTTTATTATTACTAAGATTGTTAAGAGTACTTGTTATATGCAAACAACATTTATTTTCAATCCTCAGGTGATGAATATGATAAAGCTCTATGGTAAACCAGTAAGAGTAAATAAAGCATCAGCCCATCAGAAGAATCTTGATGTTGGAGCCAACGTGTTCATAGGAAACTTAGATCCTGAAGTAGATGAAAAATTGCTATATGACACTTTCTCAGCATTTGGTGTCATATTACAAACACCCAAGGTAAGGATTCATTGTTTGCCAAATATATTATATATCCTTCCATGCCTAAGAGAGCAATTGAAGCCGATGGTCATTGTTTTTTTTATATAAAATTAGCCTACCACAGTGACTCTACTCTGCCTGATGGAAAGCATTAGTAGGATCCAGGAGTAGATGTCACTTTCCTTATTGTGAGGGTAGGCAATGCAGTATAGTGACCCAAACCATGGCGGCCTGGTCAGATAATTCTTCATCAGTCTCCTGAGGCCGGGTGAATGATGCAGAGTTATTGGGTCTCCAGCTTCACACTCACCAACGAAATACGACAGCAACAATACTGTCTTTATGAGGATGGATTATGAGGGTAGTATTGCCCCGGTCGAGCAGGCCCATTCGTACTGAAATCAGCGTAGCTCTACTACCTACAAAATGTCGTTTATTATAAATGACTTTTTTTATTACATGCTTTACTTAGTTTAGGACTAGATGACGTTATTGTATCAGATGTCTGAATTATTATAATTATTACACGCTTTATATTAGCTTCACCTGTATGTTTGTATGTTTGTTTGTAAGCGACTCCTTTGGGGGCGATTTTGACCTACTTTAAACGGCCAGATTTCGTTGAAACTTTGTAGATTTATCGAGGACCGATAACAATACAGTAATTCGAAAAAAAAAACAAAAAAAATAGTTTCAATTTTTTTTAGTCTAGAAAAAAAATATAGTTTTAAAAAACCGAACCGTGCCAGCGTCCAGTAGCCGCGAGCGAGATGAAGCGGCGCCCGCGGCTACTGGACGCTGGCACGGTTCGGTTCACTGGGTAAATTAACAGCGTGAACTATCTATCCTCTTGTGCGACAAGTACTGCAATTAGAAATTTGCTTTAAAGCGCTAATAAATTTATTAAAGGTTTTTTTGTTCGGTTAGTTGCCTAACTTGAAGTTTATTTAGGAAGTCGAAGCTATCTTTAAGTGAGTTTTATGTAAGTCGACTGAAGGGAAGAGATATGAAATCCACAAATGCTTGGTTTACAAACACGCTTTTAAACTAAAAAGTAGAAAATAATTTTAATGTAACAAAGCGTGGGCTTTGTTACATTAAAATTATTTTCTACTTTTTAGTTTAAAAGCGTGTTTGTTTAGTTTTTTAAAACTATATTTTTTTTTTTACGATACCTTCTACTTTCCGTATACCGTTCGTGGTCACGGATAGACTGATGTAAGTTTAGCGTCGCCTTTGTGATTTATCGCGAATAAATCCCGTTTACAGCAAAAAAACAATGTATATCTAAGTAACACAATGTATGTTTAAAATCTATAATCAATTATTTTCTTTTCAGGTTATGAGAGATCCAGAAACTGGTAACTCCAAAGCATTTGCATTTATAAATTTTGCGTCGTTTGAGGCGTCAGATGCAGCAATAGAAGCTATGAATAACCAGTACCTCTGTAACAGACCTATATCAGTTTCATATGCATTTAAGAAAGATGTCAAAGGAGAGAGACACGGATCTGCTGCGGAAAGGTATAACATAATACATATTATTTATTATATTTAATCATAGTTTTAAAGCATCTACAATACGAAGGCACAATCAATACAATCCAATCAAATTTCATAAGGCAGCATAGAGTTTTAAAAATTTAAACTTCATGGGAAACAGTTGCATTGAATGATGACTGCACAGTTGGCCTACTGGCTTAATTGATTGATAGCCACGCCACTTTCTTTCTCTTTCTTTCATTGTTGTTCTGAGACTGGGTATTTTTGTATCCATTTCATGTACATTCTTTAAGTCCTCAGTGACAGGATATTAATGCATATTCCCATTGTGTCCTATTAAAAAAATGATATAGAGATAATTGTGACAAATTTAAAAACAATAGTGTGAATTTTTTAATTTTTATTATATAAATATCTGGCTTTTACTCCACTTAATAGTCTGTGTATAATTCTATTTTTATTATAAATATTTATTCTTTCATAATTATTTAAGTGATAGACACAGGTATTCATATATTTAGTTTTCTCGAATACTATAATTACTATTAGAATATTAAGCTTGTGCTTTGTGATTTCACAGATTACTAGCTGCTCAAAATCCGCTATCCCACGCGGACCGTCCTCACCAGCTGTTCGCAGACGCCCCTCCAACAATGATGGGACCTGTACTAATGGCACCACCACCTCCACCGACTCCATCACCAATGCCGCCACAGGGACCACCGATGGGAATTCGACCACCACCTCCTTTACCTATGACCGCACCTCCCCCGCCACCTTCCTCAATGCCCCCACCCGGCCCACCACCACCCCCGGGCCCTCCCCCACCACCACCACCATTCCACCATTTCCCTCCCCCACCCTTCGGTCCACCAGGCTTTGGACCACCACCTCCACCTGGAGCTCGGCCACCTCCTCCATGGAGACCGCCTCCTCCGTCCTTCAGACCCCAGTTTCCACCACGTGGGCCTCCTCCCTTCGGTCACCCACCATTTCCGCCACACCCGCCTGAACCAAATTATAATTATTAAGTGCAATTAAATATTATAACTCTAAACTTTGTTTTCATATTTTACTAGCAGTCCAGTTCACAGTTGGATATTATAGGTGGTCTATACAAATAAATAAAATTAAGGTGTCTGTACTTCGATCAATAAAAGTACTAGATTACGGATCAAGAACAAAAATGAGACGCTCAAGCGGCCACGTTTGCACACACGTAAACATCTTCATTTCTTAGAAAAAAGTTTAATTAAGTTAACGACTTAAGTTTATTATAAACCTTAATGCCTTAAACATAAAGTTTAATTACTATTGCAAAATAATAGGGAATAAATTTAAAATTTCGTTTGAAAATAAAAAGTCATCATCATCAGTAAAAAAATATTTATTCTAAAATGATACTTAAAGTCTAAGTTATAAGGTTAAAAACATTTTGTTTACAATTTCATGCTTATTGTATCATGGAACTAGAGTTCTTGGTATTACATTTCAATGCTCAGAACACAGTAAGTATTAAAAGACGTAAGAGTTGCCGAATTATATTTATTTTAGGTTTCTTTTGTTTAGTGGCAAATAATTTTGGCCGATTCAAAAAGTAGTAGGTACTATTTTACTTTGCTGTTATTACAATAAATAGGTAATTTGTACAAATAAATAAAATTGGAGTCTGTAATATTAAAATAACCGCATTTTACTAAATGCATAATACATAGGTATGCTCAAATGCTTTTTACAATTTTTGTCTGTCTGTCTGTTTGTTTGTTCCGGGTAATCTCTGGAACGGCTGGATTGATTTCGACGGGACTTTCACTGGCAGATAGCTGATGATATAAGGAGTAACTGAGGGTACTTTTTTTAGATTAGCTTCGCCCCATAACAGCAAACGCGGGTAACACCGCGGGGCTCAGCTAGTAAAAAATAAAAATTACTAAAGTAAAAAAAATAAAGGAATGAAATATGTTTTCGGTGTATTCTTTATACAGAAGTATTTAAAATACTAATGTAAGTATAATTACCTTTAACCAGATTCAGCTTGTTATAAAGCTGTCTTTTAGAAGTCATTTTTATGGGAGCGGTTTCTTTTTTACAAATATAATGTAATCGTACATCAATCAATTTTTGTATAATAAGTTTAATTAGGCTTATTTTATGTCTGTGTTCGTTCTTCCAGAAAACAAATCCTTTTCAAAATATGCGTTTAAAACATTTACACATATAGCTTTTTAACATAATTATTTTACAACACTACTCCATGCATTTCCTGTTGAAGAATATGCGATGTTTGATACAATAGTTGATGCGTTGTAGCAAACATTGGCCGAACAATTACAATATTAGTTAATTGAATCATATTATTTATATTTACTATATAATTATATTTATTATTTTAAGAAAAACATTGAATGATATAAACCTAGGGAAAAAAAATTATTCCTTCCAAAACCTTGCTGTTACGGTGATTATTTAGACAGTTTTTGAACGAGCACTGCAGCATTTTTACGTCTTAATGTTGGCTATGATTGGACTTAGATACTAATTTGAAATAAGACCACAAAATTATTTGTGGTCTTATTTTTCGGGCCGTTTTTGAAGCGCTTATCGGGAATCTAGTACTATTTGTGATCGAAGTGTCTGTATATAATTAACAGATTTTTACCAAATGCATATCAAAGTATTTGTTTGTTTGTTCCGTATAATCTCTGGAACGGCTCGAACGATTTTGACTAGACGTTCTCTGGCAGAAAGCCGATGACATTAGGACTACTATGTCTATTTATTTTAACGGGTAACACCGCGGGACAGCTAGTTTAATATAAACGTTAAAACATTTTTAAGGTACTAAAATATCTGCGAGCGGGATCATCACTTTTCCGATTCCACACAAAAACATAAAAAAGTGGCCAAGTGCGAGTCGGACTCGCCCATGAAGGGTTCCGTATCAGCAAGTAACATCATATAAAAGTTCTTATAGTTCGTTGTAACTTTCATCGATGTTTTTATACTAGTGTATTGATTGAATAAAAGGTAAATTGCGTGTTACGATTTATGACGTATTAAAAAAAAACTACTCACTAGATATCGTTCAAACCAATTTTCGTTGGTAGTTTGCATGGTAATGTACAACATGTATTTTTTTTAGTTTTATCACTCTCTCAATTTAGAAGATAAAGGGGGGGGGGACCAACATTTTTCCACTTTGGAAGTGTCTCTTGCGCAAACTATTCAGTTCAGAAAAAAATGATATTAGAAACCTCAACATCATTTTTGAACACCTATCCATAGATACCCCACACGTATAGCTTTGATGAAAAAAAAAATTTTGAGTTTCAGTTCCAAGTATGGGGACCCCCAAAATGTATTGTTTTTTTTCTATTTTTATGTGAAAATCTTAATGCGGTTCACAGAATACATCGACTGACCAAATTTCAAAAGTATAGCTCTTATAGTTTCGGAAATAATTGGCTGTGACATACGGACGGACAGACAGACAGACAGACAGACAGACAGACTTGACGAATCTATAAGGGTTCCGATTTTTGCCATTTGGCAACGGAACCCTAAAAAGGCAATTTTCTAAATTTTTGTCTGTCTATCAGTCTGTTTGTTCCTGATAATCTCTGGAATAGCTACACCGATTTTAACGGGACTTTCACTGTCAGAAAGTTTATGTCATAAGGAGTAATTCAGACTAATTATTTTTACACTAGCTTCGCTCCGTGGCGTTACCGCGGGACTCAGCCTTTCAGTTTCCTACTATACTATAATAGTATAAACGTGAAAGTTTGTGAGTATGTTTGTAAGTATGTTTCATGCAAAACTACTGAACGGATTTGGATGAAACTTTACAGTAATATAGCTTATATATCAGAATAACACATAGGCTATTTTTTGTTGCAATAATCGAGATACACGTGGGCGGAGCCGCGGGAGAAAGTTAGTAAATAAATAAGTTGAGCACTGTGGAAGATTAGCATGACGCCGTTGAAGACGGCATTAGAGCTGAACTTGCAAATGGAAAACTGGTTATTAAGATCTTTCCGAAGTTATTTATAAATTCCATTACAAGCAATGGAAAGGCTACTGAAGCATGCCTCATAGATGTAGTGATACTCTTCAATAATTTTAACAAAAAGGAACCAACTTCAAAGAAAAACTATTCCGAGTACCCAAATCGCGACTATTGTGACTATGATATTTGAGGAGTTCCTTCGATTTCCTTGGGATCCCATCATCAGATCCCGATATGGTGACGATGGGACCACCTGTATGCTACGCCCATTCCAATGCAAAAAGAATTTTAGAAATCGGTTCTTAAACGACGAAATTATCGCTGAACATACATAAAGAAAAAAAAGATTCCGAAGAATTGAGAACCTCCTCCTTTTTTTGAAGTCGGTTAAAAAAGGCGGCAATACCCTGCTGAGGAGCTAGACCCATCATCCTTCTGAGTCATGTGTATAAACTGTTATCGAGTGTTATCACGAATCGCCTCTCATGCATATGAGACAACTTCCAGCAAGTCGGTTTCCGAAAAGGCTGTAGTAGCATAGACCACATTCATGTGCTGCGGCAAGTTATACAGAATTTCAGAGTATAACGCACTTGGCGTTCATGGCCTATTAGAAAGCTTTTGATACGATCGAGACTTGGGCATTGCTACAGTCTCTCCAGCGGTGCCAAATTGATTATCGGTATCGAAATGATGAATTGTTTGTCCGAGAACACCACTATGATAGTCTGTTTAGAAGATCAGAGCTCGAAACCTATCGAACTACGGCAAGGTGTACGGCAAAGGTAGGGAAACTATTTACCACAGCGTTTGAAGATGTTTTCAAGCTTCGGGACTGGCATGGAATCGGTATACCTATATAAATATATACATCACTGACTATCGATTTGCTAAAGACAGTCATACTGGCTGAAACCGCAGGAGATCTTGGCACAATGCTCGATGACCTCAGCATGGTCTCTTAACCAGTGGGTCTAAAAATGAACATGGATTAGACAAAAGTTATGTTGAACGCCCATGTCGCACCAACTTCAGTAAAAATTGCAGACTACACTCTGAAGTTATTGACAACTTCGTGTACCTTTAACAGAAGTTAGTGTGCAGCTAGGTAAGTTGAACTTAGGAAAAAAGTTATACGTGGAAACGCCAACAATACAGGCAGCGTTCGGGAAGTTGCGTAACCTTTTCTCGTCCCAAATACCGCAGTGTTTCAAGACAAAAATCTTTGACCAGTGTGTGTTGCCAGAAATAACTTACGGTACAGAGACTTGGACGCTGACTATGGGCCACATAAAAAGGCTCAAAGTCATCTAGAGAGCAATGGTCTGGGATGCCATAAGTGTTTCGGTGACAAGGAAGTCACTTTACGTCAGATCACGTTCGGTCCCCGGTTTGTCATAGGATAACACTGGTTATGTTTAGTTGGAGGCCTTAGGTTCACATAAAACCTTTTACTATTACGTTACGTAGACACAACCAGTTGTTTTGCAATCGTCAATCGTTGTCTAGTCCGCAATATAGACAGTGGCAGATTAACCACGTAGCAAGAGTAGCAAATGCTACAGGCCCCGCGCATTCAGGGGCCCCGCACTTCCACGATTACTGAGTGCTAAAAAGTATCTACTTAAATCGAATCGTAAAAAAGCGGGAAGTGTTGTGGAATACACATGACATCTTCTCCCTGGCGGTCTGATAGATCTAATTACAATCAAAACAACATGATGACACTGTTAGCTTCCATAGCCTCTATTTTTTGAGGCTTTGACATGCTATATTTATTGTTTGAAATACATTTAGTTTGAAAGAACCAATTGTACTTTTGTATATACATAAGTATATCCACAGTCTAAATTCTAGTAGTCCTGTACATTTGTACAGGTTGCTTTTTCTCTTCCATGACTACAAGAAGTTCTTTATAAATTACTAGCCCTTCGGGTGCCTGGTGGGTCTGACAGATCTGTGGCGTGTATTAATCTCGCACCGAACCGCCACTACTAGACTGCCTGCCGTACCTACGCAACTTGTGCCGTTGGCCGGCGCGCGACCTTGACCTGCGCTCGCGCCGAGAACACAGCGCCCCGCGCCCGCCTCGCAAGACACTACGCCTTCTGCTTGCTTAGAGCTTACACGCGTCGCGCATAGTTTAATACTTTTATATCTTGCTATATATACTGTTCTTCTATCCTATCGCTTGTAATAATTCTAATTAAGTAAAATATAATCTCATTTTCTAGTAACTAAATAACATCATTCATTTGCATTTAAACCTAATTCTTTCGCATACCAAACCTACCTACTTACGAGTGAAATATAATAAACTCAGTGTCGTCCTACGGAGTCTACATTTAAATACTGTTGGTGTAGACTAACATAGTCTACCACCACAGACCCATCACTTCAAAACTTCGACGATATATTTTTATTTTTTTAACCTAACGCGCTGCGCTTCTCAGTAGCTTCGCGATATGAACTAGCAGCCATTTTGTCTCCTCTCCCGTAATCCGCGACGCACACGCATTCAGATAAGAGGTGTTTTATGTGCGCTCGGGTCTCAGGGACCCGACCAGGCACGCGGCGTAACTTTTATTCCGTAAGTACTTACTATTGTTTTTTCTTGTTTATTATGTTTTGTGTGGTAAATTGTTTACGAAAATAATATTTTATCAGTTAAAAATGGTTAGTAACGAATTTTGAAATCTGTCAAGCTTTGGAGAGAGATTTAGAAGAATATGAATACGAAGATGTGGTTTTAGATGATAGTGGAGATGAATCAGTCTACTTGGATGTACCACATGGGTAAGATAGTGCTGAGGCAGTAGCAGAAGTCCATGCTGAACCCAATAATAGTGAAAGTGATGACAGTGATGTTGAGATGTCTCAGCCATTGAGTAATTTGTCTCACGCGTCGATTTTTTTTTTCTTTTTATAATTTAGCCTACCAAAGTGACTCTACTCTGACTGATGGAAGGCATGAGTAGAATCCAGGTGTAAGGGCCACCATGCTCATTGTGAGGGTAGGCAAAGTAACATTGAAACCCATACTACCATGGCGGCCTGGTTAGATAATTGGATAATTGTGAATTTTTGTTACGTAAAATATGAGAATTTTAAATTAGGTAATAAACATTTTGTAAAACAACTTTAGTTTTAATTTTTCCAATCATATAATTTAAATGTCAGTGAAAATTAATAAAAACCTTGTATTTAGCTTTCTGACTCGTTAAGTAGGTAAAAACCAAGCATTTTGTTAACGGGTCTCACAGACCCACCAGGCATGCGAAGTGATTTTTAGGTACCAGGCACCCGAAGGGCTAGCTTTGATATTTTGAAAATCAAAATTTTTTTCGTAAATTCTTTTTAGCAGTTTGTCGAAGCGATAAAAACATTCATTTGCAAATTAAGTCGAGGACGGACCACGTACATGTCGAAACTATAAAGGTGCTAACTATAAAGAAGTCGTGAACGAACAGAACAGAAAACAAAAGAAATGAGAATAGATGGAATACTTTATCTCACCTCATAAGAAATATATTTTCTGAAATCTGTCATTAGAACAGACAACGTAGATATCTTTTTTTCATAGTAGGTAAGTGCTTTCGCAGATGATTTGTAGGATAGCCTTTTTTACGCAGAGAATGCTTTTTGCACTATCCCCTTAGTGGGGTATACGATGGGCGTGTGTGGGATTCCCGAAGGAACCGGTCTACCCCTAAGCCCCGCGGCAGTTCGGAGGAACACCAGGATCGCATCATCGGCTTCTGGAGTCCCCCCTGCCGTACCCCACGACAGAGGTACATCCCGGGGCAGGACGCTGTCGTGTCTCTTACCACTCTAGCAGTAAGAGGCGCAAAATGACCCACTTTAGGTGACACCCCCGGGCTGCACCGGGTGTGTCACCTCTCTCGTGTCGTTTACAGTGGTCACATCTCCCTAGATGTGGCTGCAGCGACCCTTAGGCGATAATCAGGGGCCTAGCGACCTCTGCCACGTTCCTTCACTTTAGCCCTATCCCGATCCAGCTCAGCGGACACCTTCTGGAGCATAATGTCCTCACGGAAGGAGACCGCGGCTTCCCATGCCTCACCACTCGCTAGCTTTGCCGCGATCAATGCTGACGGTGTCAGGCTAGCATAGCCCGGAGTTCCGAGCCGTGCCTATTAATCCCGCAGAGCATGCGGGCTCGTGGTCCAACGCTGTCTCTTCGCCATTCCTACCGACAGAACGAATTTGAGATCGCGCCAGGACCATCGCCGCCTCGTATGGAATCGTGCGGTAGCCTCGTACGACCCGTATGGCCATCAGCCGCTGCAGACTACTGAGTTAAACCTGACAGCGGGTAGAACCCGTCAGGTCTCCAGACCAGATGGGCGCCCCATAGAGGACCATTGAAGGATAGCTGTGCGCTGAATTATTGCAGTTCAATGAATTGCTGAACTCTGTTGTAGTCAGTCTATAAGAGCTATACTGTTGAAACTTGGTCAGTAGATGTATTCTGTGAACCGTATTAATATTTTTACACTTAAATAGAAAAAAAGCAATAAATTTTGGGGTCCCCTCCCCATACTTAGAACTGAAACTCAAAAAAATTTTTTTCATCAAAACCATACGTGTATGGTATCTATAGATAGATATATATTATTATCTTTAAAAATTATATTAAGGTTTCTAAAATCATTTTTTCTAAACTGAATAGTTTGCGCGAGAGACACTTCCAAAGTGGTAAAATGTGGGTCCCCCCCCCTGTAACTTCTAAAATAAGAGAACGATAAAACTAAAAAAAATATATCATGTACAGTCAGCGTCATAATGATATTGGCGTTCAAAGTGGTCAAAATGATGTGAAAAACAATAATTCAATTTAATGTTGGCTCGCAAGGTGCTCAAATTGTTGTACGCATTCAGAGTGGTCAAAAAATCTTAGCAATCAGTTGTCAATAATATGTTAGCTGACAGAGTGTTCATATTGATGTTATCAAATAGGTTGTTCATTGGTATCTAAGCATGCAAACTAGTCAAAAATATCTTAGCAATAAAGAGAAAGCAACGTTATCACCAACACATAGAGTATACTTTGCAGTTTCACTACATTGTATAAAACAAAGTCGCTTCCGCTCTCTGTCTGTCCCTATGAATACTTAGATCTTTGAAACTACACAAAGGATTATAATGCCGTTTTCTTTAATAGATAGAGTTCAAGGGGAAGGTTTATATGTATAATACATGCTTAATGTAGTAGAGAAGCATTGATAATTTTAGAGGTTTCTAATGTGATGTCGTAAATAAAACCATTTTTTACGCTTACGTTGTAAACGCTGGCTTTACCCTACGAGATAGATCAAAATAATGTACTACAGTATTGTACACCTTAAAAAGTCTAACGTAAATCCTATTACGTATATCCTAACGTAAATGCGATTTGGGAATCGTTACGGGATAATATGCAAGCTGTAATAAATGATAACAATAACTCATCTTCTGATTATAGTGATTAGCATAGAACATAAGTCATCTTCTGATAATTCGGACTCTGAACAATCAACTAAGAAAAGCAACAATGAGGACAGTACATAGGAAGAACCAAACATAGACATTAGTCTTTCAGGTGAAACACTTGGCAGTGTTTGAGAGTTAAAAAAATACAGAGTACTAAGCCCGCTAAAGATGTTAGAGTAAGAAAGAGGTTTAGTTATAGTAATGTGGGTGTTGAAACCGGTACAAATCCATGTGTAGACCAGCCAATATAACATATAAAGAGGCTTTAAATGGCCTAGAATCAAGAGAATGGTTTACACCATTCTCTTGATTCTAGGTCTAGGTCTAGGTCTTGCTTTACAGCTTTACAGGAGGAATCGGAAAATCATTTGAAGAAAACGAAGCTTGGAAAGTAGTGGACAAGCCAAAACAAACAACAGAGGTTAAGTGTAAGTGGGTGTTCAAGAAAAAAGTGGACAGTTGTGATACTGTGCGATATTATGGTCCGTTAGTCGCCAAGGGTTTTACACAAAGACCAGGCACAGACTATACAGAAACATTCTCACCAGTGGACCGTCATTGCAATAAGACTATTGCTTGTATTCAGTGTTAAATATAATCTAGAAATAACTTACCTTGATGTAACCACAGCTTTTTTGAATGAGCATTTGAAGATGTGTATATATGAGTTTACTATACAATTTGGAATGTCATAAACAGAAAGTATTAAAACTAAAAAAATCGGCCAAGTGCGTGTCAGACAGAAACCATTTCAACTCTAGAGGAATTGCAATTAGAAAACATACGTCACCCTCCGTATTCGCCAGACCTTGCTTCAACGGACTACCATTTTTTTCGTAATTTGGACAATTTTCTACGTGATAAAAAGTTTTCTTCCCAGGAGGCAGTACAAAATGCTTTCACACAGTTTGTAGAATCTAGATCACTAGAGTTCTATCGCAAAGACATAAATGACCTTCCTATTAGATGGCAGCAGTGTATATATAATAATGGTAGATATTTTGATTAAATAAATATGTTAAATAATAAAATCCCCCACGCACATAAAAGGGTTCCTCAGTCACCAATAATGATACGTGGATTTAAAATCGTATCCAATAGTTAACTGCTACTTTTACGTATTAATGTGTTAATTTATGACGTTTACCAAGGAAGCGCCTTTTACAACTTAAGCCTCTATAACTCCTGAACTAACAAAGTCATCTAATCTGCTACACTTTTCCTTTAAAGTTCATTATATAGACCACCATCACGAATTTTTCCAGATTTATTGCGCCGTTTAGCTTTTACAGGGGTGGGGGGGAGGCCCTGTTTTTACAAAAAAGTGCCCTTTAAAGTGGAGTTTCTCGCAAACGGACACCTCAATCAAAAAATCCTCTTAAAAATCCATTATTGTTTTCAAAAGACCTATCTAATATTACCCTACACGATGGGGTTGCCGCGTGAAAAAAAATCATCTCCACTTTACGTGTAGGGGAGGTACCCCAAGTAAAAATATTTTTCATAATTTTATTGTAGCACTTTTTTGTCGTAATTACAACACATATTCATACTAAGTTTCATCTTTCTAGCACTTACCGTTTGGACGGTAAGTCGAGGACAGACGGACGGACGGACGGACAGACGGACATGACGAATCTTTATGGGTTCCGAGTCGGAGCCCTAAAAGGTCATCTACGGATTGGAAGAATCAGTTAGGGCATGGTATAAGCGTGTGGATGATTTTTTACAAACCTTGGGGTATAGAAAGTCTATCAATGAACCTTGTTTATTTTTTAAACATATTGATAATTTCAGGATGATATATAGCCTTGTATGTGGACAATTTTATTTATTTTTTGTAATTGTAAACTGAATACCTTAAGACTAAGTTAAAATCTAAATTTAAATTAAAAGCCTTGGGAAATATTAGACAATGCTTAGGAATGAGAGTCAGATGAAACAATAATGAGATTTTTGTAGATCAGGAACAATTTGTAGATCATTTATTAGATAGGATTTTCATGAAAATTTGTAACCCAGTCAGTACACCAATGGAAGTAAATTTGAAGCTAGAGAACGGAGACACTCATTGTACTCAGTAGGTATCCTTACCAGCAATTAATAGGAACTTTAGTTTATTTATCTATGTTAACCCGCCCAGATACATTGTATGCTGTTTGTTACTAGAGCCAGTTTAATTATAATTATAATGAAACACATTGGAAACATGTAAAACATATTTTAAAATACTTGAAAAAAATCAAGCATTTTGGTTTTTTGGTTTAAGGGTTATGTCAATGCTGAATGGGCATCATATTGTGTGGACCGTAAGTCTTGTACTGGATACATATTTAAGATGTGTGGTAGTGTCATGTCTTTTAAGTGTAAAAAACAACCAACATTAGCTTAATCTAGCACAGAAGCTGAACTGACCATAATATTTGTAAGGCAAGTAAATAAGCCATTTACTTGAGAAGCTTATAGTTGGAATTAGAATGTAGAAATGAGTCACCTATTCAAAATATGTGTTGGTATAATCCACACATAAATTATAAAAAAAGTTATTTTGTGAATAAGTATGTATGTATGTGTATGTTTGTTGCTCTTTCACGCAAAAACTACTTTTTAGTTTTAGACAACTTTTTAGTGGGTAAAAAATTCAATTCCCGAGAGGCAGTACAAAATGCCTTTGAAGAGTTTGTTGCCTCCCGTCCAGCTGATTTTTTACAAAAAGGGCATCAATAAACTGCCAATGCGTTGGCAAAGATGCGTCGATTGCATGGGTGATTACTTCGAATAACAGAAATAAAAAAGTTTTATAAAATAAGTACTTTCACTTATTGCATACAAAACGGCAATTTCATAGGTAAAGACCTAATATCAGAATAACACATAGGCTACTTTTTACTGCAATAATCGAGATAAACGGGCGAAAGCTAGGTGATTATAAAAATACATTAAATCGTAGATGTCAAAATGCATCACTGTTTATTTCCTGTCAAAACTTCACAGGTTGCTAGGCATAACACATTTGCATAGCAACCATAATAATACGCGAGTAACACCGCGGGGCGCATCTAGTACAATAATATAATCACATTAATAAATCTTCCCCAAAAGATAACTTTAATTATGATGAAAACCGCGTTTAAATACCTTGCGTAATTGAAATGATCAGAGCGGACTGACAATGCTTTTTATTGAACTGCGTAAAAATTTAATAATATTTGACCGTTCGATTATAATAGGTACTTTCTGTACCCGGCGTGTAGCTGAATGAATCCTACGAGCTTTACGATATGACAAGATACATTGCGTACATTGTAGGATATTAAAATACGTTCTACAAAGCCGAACAGTTGATTAATATGTAACTTATACAAAAAACCAAAAACGCAACCACATCGACTCATTTGCTGAAGTTCCTATGGCCACCTTCCAGCTCCATCTTCAGACCCTGGTTACCATATGGTGTCAAAGTACTCGTCAAGCCGAATAAAATGAGCCCAAACTCGACGGGGTTGTGTCGAATTACGGAGTTCCTATGGCCACCTTCCAGCTCCATCTTCAACCCCTGGTTACCATATTAGAGTGTTAAAGTACTCGTCAAGAAGACGAATCAAATGAGAATTTTTACTCGAAAATAAATAATCGTATCATTAATTCCACTTTTTATCAAAAAAATTCAATTGGTTTTATCTAATTTAAATACCTACATCCAAACTCCTTTTCTCAGTTTAATATTGTAGATTACCTATGATTTAATAGAATATTGGACTATATTTTTTAATAACATTCGAAACAAAAGACATGTCAATTACGTCATGCAAGAAATGAATGAGAAAGGTATTCAAGACAAAAAAGGACAAACATTTAAAAGTAATAATGAAACTGCAAAGTATACTCTATCTGTGGGCGATAACGTTGGTTTCTGTTTATTGCTAAGATATTTTTGACTAGTTTGCATGCTTAGAAACCAATGAACAACCTATTTGATAACATCAATATGAACACTCTGTTAGCCAACATATTATTGACAACTGATTGCTAAGATCTTTTGACCACTTTGAATGCGTACAACAATTTGAGCACCTTGCGAGCCAACATAAAATTGAATTAATGTTATTCACATCATTTTGACCACTTTGAACGCCAATATGATTATGACGCTGACTGTACATTACCATGCAAACTTCCAACGAAAATTGGTTTGAACGAGATCTAGTAGTATTTTTTAGTTTTTTTTTAATACGTCATAAATCAAAACACTATTAATAAAACATCGATGAAAGTTACAACGAACTACAAAAACTTTTACATGATGTTACTTGCTGCTACGGAACCCTTCATGGGCGAGTCCGACTCGCACTTGGTCGCTTTTTTTTAGAAACATAATATCCTGAAACTATCCAAGGGCCCCGCGCTAGAATTTGCTACAGGCCCCGCGGTGGCTTCATCCGGCACTGAATATAGACTCAGCAATCGTAGGGACGTATGGCCTTAACTCTCTCCTGAGAACCGATTTGAGCCCAGCACTCAGCAGTGTTCTTGATAAGATATAGAAGACAGAATCCCTTCTTACTAATTAACAACTATGGTGATGTCTTTGATCACAAATAGTAGGTAGGTACTATTATTGATCGAAGGGTGGTGCGGACATCTAACTTGTATGGAAAACCTAGGTTACCTAAAGGAATATTTTACGTAGAGCTCCAATGTGGCAAACGTAGGAGTTGGTGGACAAAATTTGTGGTATAAAAATTGGAATATATTTATTGCTACATCAGCTCCATTTGAGACGGCGCAACTAAGTCAGAGCTGACAGATTAAAGTAAAAGCATCAGGAAGATCTTGACGCGAGACAGCACTCGCGAAAGACCCGGCTGAAGACTATCACAATTATAGACGCAATGAAATAATGATTGTAATAGCTAATGCAAACGGCTGCCTCCCGTGGCAGGCGACACTCCTGTGCAGTTTCGGGAGTATCGTTTAAAGTTTTGTTGCGCATTGAGTGGCACGGCAGCGTCCTTGATGGTGAACAGTCATTCCGGCATAGGGCCTAAAGTCCAAATCATGTCTCTATACGATAAAATAAACACCTTACTAATTCATTACTTTTGCCAAATACGTCTATTCAAACTCATCTATTCTATTCATAACACTTGTAATAAAATAGTGTCAAGTTTACCTAATATGGTAAACTTATTTCCAATTAATCACAAAAAGTGATTTATAAAATTTAAAACATATAAACCGTTAATCGAAAACCTACTGGACCGTTTGCTCGTTCAAAAACAAAAATGCGACGTCGATTTGTTCACTGGTACATTATTTATTCAGCCGAAAGGTTTCATTTGCCGTTGGAAGTATGATAGAGACGGTCTGTACCGGTAATAGCGGAATATAGCATACGTGGACGATTGTGACATGTTCTTATTGGATATGGACGACAAACCGGACGCTCAAAGGTACCGTGAAAGTCGAATGGTACGAACATTTTATTCCAAGCTCTTGTCTAAGCGCTTAAAGGACCTATTATTTCAAGATATTGTGAGCCTTTTGTGCATTTAGAATTGTAGGTTCAATTCAACTGAAATTCAATTTTAAGAAATGAAAAATGGAGGATAACCCTCCATTTATCATTTATCGGAACTATATGTAGTAGCCAACAAGTAGTTGTTCTTTATTGTAACAAAAGCTAATGGTTTTTAATTAGTTCTAAATATAGAGTAACACGGTAGAGAATAGCCATACTCATGTGTTCCCCTCTAACAAAGCATAAGCCCAAATGGCCCTATACATTACACTGTTATGACACCGAATGATTTTATGTATGTGTGAAATTTAAATTTGTTTTGTTTTGTTAAATGTGAGTTCATAGTGAGAGGCGAGTATTTTTGTAAGTGAGTGTGGTAATCCATTTGTGGTGGTAAATCCATTCATTATATTAACAGCTTTTCATTAAATGCATATATGAAAGTATATATCGCACATATTCAAGTCTTTTTTTAGGGTTCCGAAGTTTATGACTCGGAACCCTTATAGATTCGTCATGTCCGTCTGTCATAGTGGTCCTTATAATGAACTTTGAAGGAAAACTATAACGGATTAGATGACTTTGTTAGTTCAGGAGTTATAGAGGCTTAACTTGAAAAATGCGCTTACTTGGAAAAAGTCATACAAAATTAAAACATTAATACGTAAACATAAAAAATATCTATTGTAGTACCATTATGGGTGACTGAGGAACCCTTTCCTGTGCGTGGCCTGAGAGGCTTGCAACGATATATCGGAAAACTGATAAATATCGATATTTCTACCCCAAAAAATATCGATATATCGGCCTACTAGACCAATATTTCCATATCCAATCCAATCCATAAACCAATATCTAATAGACCGATATTTCAATATCAACTTAATTCGATCTATATCGATATCTTTTTACACCTTGCACCCCTAGGTCTGACACGCACTTGGCCCAATTTTTTGTCTGTTTATTACGGCTTATCTCTGGATATGCTGGTTTTCTTTTAGCCGTCCTTTCATTGGCAGATAGCTGATGACATTAGGCTCCTTTCTTTTGATTGTAAAGATAAATACCGGGGGGGGGGGGTTAGTAAAATAATATGAATTTACATAGTGGTATTTACTTATGCACATGCAATATTTATTATTTTTTAAAACTCTACTGGCTTAATCACGTCAAAAACGGAAACTGTACAAATTTTATCAACAATAATGACCTACGCCGTCAAATTGCGAGTTAAATCCGACGTTGTGCATCGTTCCGGGCACGGCGATAATGGCTATCCAGTGTTGAGGATTAAAATCATCGTTAAAGGTATCTACTCACTATACCTAGTGCTATTGTTCATTATATATCTTTATTTGTTGTATACTAACTGGGTCCCGCAGTATCTTTAAACTTACTCGTATACCTACTACATAATATCTAACTATAATCCTCTCTCGTTGGTCTAGTGGTTAGCTTAAGCGACTGCTAATCAAGAGGTCTCGGTTTCAAACCCCGGGTCGGGCCAAAAAAGTGTTGTTGGGTTCTTCTTACAGGAAATTCTTAACAACTTAACAAATCTGGAAGTTTGGCGGGGATTCACGCCCGTACGTTGGAGAGCACGTTAAGCCGTCGGTCCCGGTTGTCATAAACATCTATGGCAATCGTTATTGGGAAGTCATCGCCCTCAAATATACTGACAACTAGTTCAATTTTCGAATTTCATTTCCCTAAAAAACTGAAATTCAGGTAAAACCGGTTGAACTAGTACCAGACTCCAAATAAACTTGGGAATAAAGGCTAGGAAGAAAAAGAACAAGAATCTTAAAACAGAAATGTGCGGGATTGCTACCATGTACCTTTTTGTTGGTGAGTTCATATATCGGCCAAACTAAACGTACCATCGCATGCCGCATGAACGAACACATAAAAGCAGTCAAAAACAATGACGAACAGAAATCGGCAATCGCGAAGCATTTGATTGACTCGGGCCCAAATCACTGGATTGAGTTCCATAACCCACAGATAATTACGACAGAACGCCACTACATACCTAGATTGGTCAGGGAAGCGATTGAAATTACTAAATACAAGAATTTCAATCGTGAGGATGGGTTTAAGTTGTCAAATGTCTGGAATCCTGTGATTCGAATGTGCATAAACCGGCGTAATCAACAAACTATAGTTTCGCGATCGGATACTGTTAGTGTTGTGTGTCGAGAACAGTTACGAGTGAGTAGTGAGTTAGTGACCAGTGTTACCGGGGACGATCGTAGAAAAAGACTACGAAAGAGGGTAGACCGATATGTCTGCCAATAACATCCCACCCGCAAGATCTTCAGTTACTCCGTGATCATGGCACTTGCAACAGTGCCGAAATATCGGATACTCACCAACAAAAAGGTACATGGTAGCAATCCCGCACATTTCTGTTTTAATGTTACTGACCATGAAAGTTTAGAACAAGAATCTGTAACCTCTCGATATATAGATTTATTTATAGACTTAAAATTCGTATTCCTATCAATGTCAATTCATGATTAGTTTTTTCAAATGTATTTCTTAATAAATAATTTTTTTAAGTTGATATTTAGAATTATTTAGTCGTCTATTCAGATTTTAATTCACTTAATATGTAATCTAAATCAAAATGCTGTGACGTGTCTGAGTTTTTTTTCTATATAATATAAGCCTATCAGCTCTACCCTGCCAGAAGGGGTTACAATTCTTATGGTGAGTGTAGACAATAGAGCATAGTGACCTACAGGGGTCTAGTGAGATACTTCTGAATCATTAGGCCTCCGACCTCACACTTATCAACAAACGACAGTAAGAATGCTGTCTCTGTAGGTTGGTCTTCTGTGTGATAGACGGATATGAACATTACACTAAAATTCGGTGATGCAAACTATTCGCCTAGTGTATACACCGCTTTCCTTTCAAAATGAAATACAAATATTTGCGTCATTCAACACCGTTATAATATGCGTATATGTCTAAAGGATTATAGTTGAAATTAATAAGCTTTGCAGCTTGTTGTTTTAGGATGAACAATCGCTTAAAATTATTTAGAAATTATACAGGAACAAATTTCTTTTGAATGCTTGTAATTAATATAAATTAAAACTTAAAATATCTACGGGAAATCAAGTCTCTTAAATGATAAGACAACATTGATGATATTAAACGGTTTGGCATTTAAAATCTTTCTTTATTTATAGCTAAGAGAATTTGTTGGGCGAGAGGTTAGTGTTTGCGGCTGCCGATCAAAAGGTCTTGGGTTCGATTCTCGGGTCCGACCAAATGTTTGTATGATTAGCAAATAATTGTTTCGTATAATATGTATGTATTTACAAAAATTTATGTATAGCAGTTGTATAGTACCCATAGCATAAGCTCGGTTCAGATTGGGACTAGATGGCGTTGTGTATCAGATGACCGATTTCTAAGATGTCCGAAATTCATTATTAAACCAAAAATAAAATAAAATAAAGATCAGTAGACTTAGTAATGATGCCATTAGCTACGATTACATCATATCACACAAACAGCGTTTAATGGCCTCTCCATAAACAAAGGTATACAGGTAAAATTTAACCATTTGACCTCTGAGTCTTCAATCTGTGAAAGGCAAATTTTACGAAAATCACTGAAATTCTATACAAAAGGAGAGACGGTGAAAGGGTTGTTTTTAATTGCTGTTAAAAATAAATTGAGTAATGTATACGATTTAGACGGTAATCAATTTAATAGGCGCTTAAATAAATACCTTGTGATATTTATTTAACATTACCTTTTGTCAGTTTTAATATAGATATTTCTGATTTTAACAAAATCTGTAAAAATATAAGGTATGTAAGCCAAAACAGTTTGACATCAAAAATAATGTGTTCTGACTTTTTTTGCTGTCGTGGCCTTCTATCATTCTAACTCCTAGATTGTTGTTTTTACTACCTATCATCTGAATTCAGTTAGAAATTACTAGCAATCACTCCAGTCTATCGAATCGACTGTTTCGAATATAGCACAAATACAATTTTCACAAAAAAAATATTATACACACATACATACACACACTTCATTTACTAGTCAGACTTACGTTGTAACACATATAGATAGGTACGCTTAATACCGAAACCGTTTTTCCTTTGTGAATCTCACAATGATAATATCAGTTCGGATCTCATCTTCAAATGGAGGATTACTTACCATCCCCCAATTCACGTAAAATATTACTCTCAATACATTCCTTGCAATAATACATTATATGTATTATGTACGTTCTTAGAAGAACGTTGAGAGTATGTAAGAGAGTTGTTTGGATTCCTAATAAAATAATGCCGAATGATTTTTCTCCGTTCCATGTAATTTAACTAAGGTACTCGAGATAAGTATGGATATGATTGGAAAAAATATCTTATTCGTAAGGACGTAGTTCATTTTTTCCAGTCGATTCCGTAATGGTTTTGTGATTCGATCACGCTAAGTTATTGAATGGCATTACTTATTCAGTAGATGAATTTGGACATAACTGTGATGTTATGCCAATTCCGTTATATCTAAGTTCAGGGTTTATTCGAGTGCGATTCGCGCCTCAAACTTTATGCATATTTCAACTGTATTACCACCATTTTGTATTCAACCAGTAGTTGGTGAGAGTTTCTTGAGATTAATCAAATTTAAATTGCTTTGATCACTGTATCTAGCAACACTTTGATTAGTAGTGTACCTCTTTGATTCACAAGTGAGTTCTGAATTCAATTTTGGTTTGATTCAGAGTATTATATTTGTTTAAATTAGTATGAAAAAATAAAGGCACGTTTGGTACAATATTTGTAACTAGTTTCTGTATGTCAGCTGTAGCGATAAAAAGTAATTTATATTTAATTCAGATGTATGAGCTCTCAGAGTCGAGAGGCCTGAGGTGATTGGAAACAATCGGTAAGAAACTACTGCGCGGTCAGTACCTAGTTCATATACATAAATTCGTTTCGTAGCTTATGAAAAAAATGTAATTTCACAAATTTACATTTAAAATATTATTAGCTTTCGCCCGCAGCTCCGCCCGCGTGTATATCGCGGTAAAAAGTAGCCTATGTCCTTTTTCAGGTTTTGTAGACTAGCTGTGAATCAAATTTCATATAAATTAGTTCAATAGTTTTGACGTGATATATGTAGTTACTTATACATTTATAATATTAATAAAGTAATTATATATTTAGATTAGTAGAACAGGATAGTATAGAGGCTATTAAGATCAGGCAAAACCTTAACTTACTATGATGAACGTGCTTATATATTTGTGTCTACGAAGTTATACCATATAAACAACGAGCGCTTAAAGTAAGTAACTGATCATGCTTGTCATACATCTATTTCTGCTGGGTGGGGACAGAAGCAACAGCCACAGTTTAAGTGGCTTGAACCTTTACTTGACACTAAAACTTCAATACACCGAGAACCCTTTATTTTTAATGAAAAGAACCTGTTCTCTCTGCTAAAATTAATGATAATTATTTCAAAATTGGCATGGTGATACTTTGATTCTTAAGTAAGAATATCGGTTATTCTTTGGCTATGACTCCTGTTGCGCCTGTGTTGATTACACATACGCAACAGGAGTCAGAGGCAAAAATTAGAGAAAAAACCGAATTAATTTAAGTTGAAAAGTTAAATTAGTTGTTTTCAGGTACAGCTACTATATTTTACATAGTGTAACACAACATTTGTTAACTACATATGCTACATATGCAGCTACACACACTGTTATTTGGGTCACTATAGACAGCGGGGCCCACAGGGCCGCTGCTGGTACTAATTATGTCATTTATATTGTCCCATTCGCTCAATGTATGTCCGCAAGGTACTGAACTCCGCTAAATTATTGGGCTTTATTGACTGACGTACTCGTACACACATTTCTAGTATGAATTTTCTCTCGGGGTTAAGTAATTGTGGTCTAGAATGTTCATGATAAATATTCTACATTTTTTAGGTATACAATAAAGTGTTACGAGAATTTTCTAAAAGAATATTTTTCTTTATTCTCTTGGCAAATTTTATTTAGGAGCACGCGATGTGTTTTTTTATTATATTAGTTATTAAAGTCAAAGCATATTTTTTACTTTTATGAACTTAATTTTTCGCCCGCGGTCCCGCCCGCGTGTATGTCGGCTATTGCGGTTAAAAGCAGTCTATTTCCTTTAAGCTCTAGACTATATCTGTATCAAATTTTATTTTTATCGATTTAGTAGTTTTATGTGAAAGAGTGACAGATAAACAGAGGTTCTTTCGCATTTATAATATTAGTAAGAATGCCATAGCGAGTTTTTGAAGGGGAGGACTTCGTCGACCAGGGTAGTAGAGCCACGCTGATTTCAGCACGAATGGGCTGGCTTGGCCCACCACCACCCCCGGGGCCTCCCCCACCACCACCACCATTCCACCATTTCCCTCCCCCACCCTTCGGTCCACCAGGCTTTGGACCACCACCTCCACCTGGAGCTCGGCCACCTCCTCCATGGAGGCCGCCTCCTCCGTCCTTCAGACCCCAGTTTCCACCACGTGGGCCTCCTCCCTTCGGTCACCCACCATTTCCGCCACACCCGCCTGAACCAAATTATAATTATTAAGTGCAATTAAATATTATAACTCTAAACTTTGTTTTCATATTAGCAGTCCAGTTAACACAGTTGGATATTATAGGTGGTCTATACAAATAAATAAAATTAAGATGTCTGTATGTAATGAACAGATTTTTTCCAAATGCATATCAAAGTATTTGTCTGTTTGTTCCGGATAATCTCTGGAACGGCTCGAACGATTTTGACTAGACGTTCTCTGGCAGAAAGCCGATGACATAAGGACTACTATGTCTATTTTTTTTAACGGGTAACACCGCGGGACAGCTACTTTAATATAAATATTAAAAGCATTTAAATGGTATTATCATGCCTTCGAGCGGGATCGGCACTTTTCTGATCCCGCTACAACACAAAAACATAAAAAAGCAATTTTGTAAATTTTTGTCTGTCTATCAGTCTGTTTGTTCCTGATAATCTCTGGAATGGCTACACCGATTTTGACGGGACTTTCACTGTCAGAAAGTTTATGTCATAAGGAGTAATTCAGACTATTTTTTTACACTAGCTTCGCATCGCGTGGCGTTAACGCGGGACTACGCGAAAGTATGTATGTTGCTGTTTCACGCAAAAACTACTGAACGGATATGGATGAAACTTTACAGTAATATAGCTTTAATATCAAAATAACACATAGGCTATTTTTTGTTGCAATAATCGAGATGCACGCGGGCGGAGCCGCGGGAGAAAGCTAGTAAATAAATAAGTTGAGCTCTGTAGAACATTAGCATGACAGCCAGTGAAGACGGCATTAGAGCTGAACTTGCAAATGGAAAACTAGTTATTAAGATCTTTCCGAAGTAATTTATAAATTCCATTATAAGCAATGGAAAGGTTACTGAAGCATGTCTCATAGATGTAGTGATACTTTTCTTCAAAAATTTTAACAAAAAGGAACCGACTTCAAAGAAAAACTATTCCGAGTACCCAAATCGCGACTATTGTGACTATGATATTTGAGGAGTTCCGTCGATTTCCTTGGGATCCCATCATCAGATCCCGATATGGTGACGATGGGACCATCTGTATGCTACGCCCATTCCAATGCAAAAATAATTTTTGAAATCGGTTCATAAACGACGAAATTATCGCTGAACATACATAAAGAAAAAAAGATTCCGAAGAATTGAGAACCTCCTCCTTTTTTTTTTAAGTCGATTAAAAAAGGCGACAATACCCTGCTGAGGAGCTAGACCCATCATCCTTCTGAGTCATGTGTATAAACTGTTATCGAGTGTTAACACGCCTCGCACGCATATGAGACAACTTCCAGCGTCGGTTTCCGAAAAGGCTGTATTAGCATACACCACATTCATGTGCTGCGGCAAGTTATACAGAATTTCAGAGTAGGTATAACCCACTTGGCGTTCCTGGCCAAGCTTTTGATACGATCGAGACTTGGGCAGTGCCACAATCTCTCCAGCGGTGCCAAATTGATTATCGGTGCATCGAAATGCTGAATTGTTTGTCCGAGAACGCCACTATGATAGTTTGTTCAGAAGATCAGAGCTCGAAACCTATCGAACTACAGTGAGGTGTACGGCAGGGACATGTAATATCTCCGAAACTATTTACCACAGCGTTTGAAGATATCTTCAAGCTTCTGGACTGGCACGCATATATATCACTCACCTTCGATTTGCTGATGACAGTCATCATGGCTGAAACCGCAGAAGATCTTGTGTCGGTAAAAATTGGAGACCACTCGAAGTTGTTGACAACTACATGTACCTAGGACAAACTGACCAGCAAGGTAAATAATAAATAAATAAATATTTCGGACATCTTACACTCAACGTCATCTAGTCCCAAACTAAGCAGAGCTTGTATTATGGGTACTAAACAACTGATATAAATACATAAACATATTTTTTTTTTGTAAATACATACATACATGTTATACATAGAAAACACCCAGACTTCGAAACGAATATTTCTGGATCACACAAATATTTGGTCCAACCCAGGAATCGAACCCGAGACCTCTTGATTAGCAGCCGGCTTTTTTTTTTTTTTTTTTTTTTTTTTTACGTGTGGAAATCCCCGCGGACCGTCACCCCGTCGGGGGTTACGGCGGGGTGGTGTGTCGGACTCGAACCGACTAAAACCACACGGTGTGACCCTCTCTGCGCCTTTGTATTGGAAGGAGTCCAGGGAGGGGATTTCCTTCTGGACCCCAACCGGCGCCTGCCCGCACTGTTGCGGGCACCACCTCGAAGTGTACTCTCTAATTGGGCAACGTCCGGTCACACGCGGACGCCGCCCCCTCGCGGTTGGCCTCTACTGCGGACGGACGGGAAACCCGTCCCGCCCATCCGCGGCCACTCTCAGGGCGGCATGAGACGCAGGTATGCGCGCCTCCGCCGCCCGGGGCGCCGGCGGCGGATCGGGTCCGATTGGATGGCATCCTCCCGGGCCTTCTCCGCCACCTCCTTCTGCGAGATTACGTCCTCCAGAAGGTTGCAACCGCGGTAAAACAACTGTCGCTGCCGGCCATCGATCTTATGACGGCCGGCAGCGAGAGATCCCCTCCGATGACTGCAGTGAGGACCCGGCGCTGCGCCGCCCAAGCGGGGCAGACAGCCAGCGTGTGCTGGGCCGTGTCCTCACTGCAGTCGCAGTCGTGGCAGGCGGGACTCGGTTCCCTCCTAGCGACCGAGTGCAGGTACTTTCCGAAGCAACCGTGCCCGGAAAGTACCTGCGTCAGCCGGAAGGAAAGGGTCCCGTGCTGCCGCCCTGCCCACTCCTCGATGACCGGCTAAAGAGCCTCCACGGCGGCGAAGCCAGCGCGTGGGGTCTCCAGCCGGAGCGACCATCTCAGCATGGTGGCTCGGCGAGCGGCTTCGCGCCACTCGCGCATGTCCTCGGGCGGAGGGCGAAATCCGCTCTCCGCCCGGAAGTCAGCCACTCGCCGATAAACTTCGGCGAGCACCTCCGCCTCCAAATCCCACGGGGGTGTTCCGGCCAAGGCATGATTAGCAGCCGCATACGCTAACCATTAGACCAACAAGGCAGGTAAGTTCAACTTAAGAAAATTATTTATTCGTCGAATCCAACTAGGTTGGATAGCCTTCGGGAAGCGTAACCTTTTCTCGTCCCAAATACCGCAGTGTGTCAAGACAAAAATCTTTGACCTGTGTATGTTACCAGTAATATTTTACGGTACAGAGACATGGACGCTGACTATGGGCCACATAAAAAGGCTCAAAGTCACCTCGAGAGCAATGTCGGGGTCGGGGATGTCATAAGTGTCTCGGTGATAAGGAAGTCACTTTACGTCAGGTGATGTTTGGCCCCGGTTTATTATAGGATAACACTCGTTAAGCTTAGTTGGAGGCCTTCCGTTCTAAATTTAAAATCTTTTACTATTACTTTACGTAGACATAACAAGTTGTCTTGCAATGGCAATCGTTGTCTGGTCCCCAATATAGACTCAGCAATCGTAGGGACGTATGGCATTAACTCTCTCCTGAGAACCGATTTGAGCCCAGCACTCAGCAGTGTTGTTGATAAGATATAGAAGACAGAATCCCTTCTTACTAATTAACAACTGCGGTGATGTCTTTGATCACAAATAGTAGGTACTATTATTGATCGAAGGGTGGTGCGGACATCTAACTTGTATGGAAAACCTAGGTTACCTAAAGGAATATTTTACGTAGAGCTCCAATGTGGCAAACGTAGGGGTTGGTGGACAAAATTTGAGGTATAAAAATTAGAATATATTTATTGCTACATCAGCTCCATTTGAGACGGCGCAACTAAGTCAGAGCTGACAGATTAAAGTAAAAGCATCAGGAAGATCTTGACGCGAGACAGCACTCGCGAAAGACCCTGTTGAAGACTATCAACAATTATAGACGCAATGAAATAATGATTGTAATAGCTAATGCAAACGACTGCCTCCCGAGGCAGGCGACACTCCTGTGCAGTTTCGGGAGTATCGTTTAAAGTTTTGTTGCGCATTGAGTGGCGCGGCAGCGTCCTTGATGGTGAACAGTCATTCCGGCATAGGGCCTAAAGCCCAAATCATGTCTCTATACGATATAATAAACACCCTACTAATTCATTACTTTTGCCAAATACGTCTATTCAAACTTATCTATTCTATTCATAATACTTGTAATAAAATAGTGTCAAGTTTACCTAATGTGGTAAACTTATTTCCAATTAATCACAAAAACTGATTTATAAAATTTAAAACATATAAACCGTTAATCGAAAACCTACTGGACCGTTTGCTCGTTCAAAAACAAAAATACGACGTCGATTTGTTCACTGGTACATTATTTATTCAGCTGAAAGGTTTCATTTGCCGTTGGAAGTATGATAGAGACGGTCTGTACCGGTAATAGCGGAATATAGCATACGTGGACGATGCATATGATTGTGACATGTTCTTATTGGATATGGACGACAAACCGGACGCTCAAAGGTACCGTGAAAGTCGAATGGTACGAACATTTTATTCCAAGCTCTTGTCTAAGCGCTTAAAGGACCTATTATTTCAAGATATTGTGAGCCTTTTGTGCATTTAAAATTGTAGGTTCAATTCAACTGAAATTCAATTTTAAGAAATGGAAAATGGAGGTTTATTTTATCGTAACTATATGTAGTAGCCAACAAGTAGTTGTTCTTTATTGTAACAAAAGCTAATGGCTATTAATTAGTTCTAAATATAGAGCAACACGGTAGGGAATAGCCATACTCATGTGTTCTCCTCTAACAAAGCATAAGCCCAAATGGCCCTATACATTACACTGTTATGACAACGAATGTGTTTATGTATGTGTGAAATTTAAATTTGTTTTAATTTTTATATGTGAGTTCATATTGAGAGCCGAGTATTTTTGTAAGTGAGTGTGGAAATCCATTTGTGGTGGTAAATCCATTCATTAAATTAACAGCTTTTCATTAAATGCATATATAAAAGTATATATCGCCCATATTCAAGTCATTTTTTATGGTGCCGAAGTTTATGACTCGGAACCCTTATAGATTCGTCATGTCCGTCTGTCATTGTGGTCCTTATAATGAACTTTGAAGGAAAACTATAACGGATTAGATGACTTTGTTAGTTCAGGAGTTATAGAGACTTAACTTGTAAAATGCGCTTACTTGGAAAAAGTCATACAAAATGAAAACATTAATACGTAAACATAAAAAATATCTATCGTAGTACCATTATGGGTGACTGAGGAACCCTTTCCTGTGCGTGGCCTGAGAGGCTTGCAATGATATATCGGAAAACTGATAAATATATTTATTATTTTTTAAAACCCTTCTGGCTTAATCACGTCAACTGTACACTGTACGGAAACTGTACAAATTTTATCAACAATAATGACCTACGCCGTCAAATTGCGAGTTAAATCCGACGTTGTGCATCGTTCCGGGTACGGCGATAATGGCTATCCAGTGTTGAGGATTAAAAACATCGTTAAAGGTATCTACTCACTATACCTAGTGCTATTGTTTATTATATATCAGTCCCGCAGTATCTTTAAACTTACTCGTATACCTACTACATAATATCTAACTATAACCTGTTACCTCTCTCGTTGGTCTAGTGGTTAGCGTATGCGACTGCTAATCAAGAGGTCTCGGGTTCGAATCCCGGGTCGGGCCAAAGAAGTGTTGTTGGGTTCTTCTTACAGGAAATTCTTAACAACAGCCCGGAGTCTGGAAGTTTGGCGGTGATTCACGCCCGTGTGTTGGAGAGCACGTTAAGCCGTCGGTCCCGGTTGTCATAAACATCTATGGCAATCGTTATTGGGAAGTCATCGCCCTCAAATATACTGACAACTAGTTCAATCTTCGAATTTCAATTTCCTGAAAAACTGAAATTCAGGTAAAACCGGTTGAACTAGTAGCCGACCCCAAATAAACTTGGTAATAAAGGCTAGGAAAAAGAAGAACAAGAATCTGTAACCTCTCGATATATAGATTTATTTATAGACTTAAAATTCGTATTCCTATCAATGTGAATTCATGATTAGTTTTTTCAAATGTATTTCTTAATAAATATTTTTTTTAAGTTGATATTTAGAATTATTTAGTCGTCTATTCAGATTTTAATTCACCTTATGTAATCTAAATCAAAATGCTGTGACGTGTCTAAGTTTTTTTTCTATATATAAGCGTATCAGCTCTACCCTGCCAGAAGGGGTTACAATTCTCATTGTGAGTGTAGACAATGGAGCATAGTAACCTACAGGGGTCTAGTGAGATGCTTCTGAATCATTAGGCCTTCGACCTCACACCTATCAACAAACGACAATAAGAATGCTGTCTCTGTAGGTTGGTCTTCTGTGTGATAGACGGATATGAATATTACACTAAAATTCGGCGATGCAAACTATTCGCCTAGTGTATACACCGCTTTCCTTTCAAAATGAAATACAAATATTTGCGTCATTCAACACCGTTATATGCGTATATGTCCAAAGGATTATAGTTGAAATTAATAAGCTTTGTAGCTTGTTGTTTTAGGATTAACAATCGCTTAAAATTATTTAGAAATTATACAGGAACAAATTTCTTTTGAATGCTTGTAATTAATATAAATTAAAACTTAAAATATCTACGGGAAATCAAGTCTCTTAAATGATAAGACAACATTGATGATATTAAACGGTTTGGCATTTAAAATCTTTCTTTATTTATAGCTAAGAGAATTTGTTGGGCGAGAGGTTAGTGTTTGCGGCTGCCGATCAAAAGGTCTTGGGTTCGATTCTCGGGTCCGACCAAATGTTTGTATGATTAGCAAATAATTGTTTCGTATAATATGTATGTATTTACAAAAATTTATGTATAGCAGTTGTATAGTACCCATAGCACAAGCTCGGTTCAGATTGGGACTAGATGGCGTTGTGTATCAGATGACCGATTTCTAAGATGTCCGAAATTCATTATTAAACCAAAAATAAAATAAAATAAAGATCAGTAGACTTAGTAATGATGCCATTAGCTACGATTACATCATATCACACAAACAGCGTTTAATGGCCTCTCCATAAACAAAGGTATACAGGTAAAATTTAACCATTTGACCTCTGAGTCTTCAATCTGTGAAAGGCAAATTTTACGAAAATCACTGAAATTCTATACAAAAGGAGAGACGGTGAAAGGGTTGTTTTTAATTGCTGTTAAAAATAAATTGAGTAATGTATACGATTTAGACGGTAATCAATTTAATAGGCGCTTAAATAAATACCTTGTGATATTTATTTAACATTACCTTTTGTCAGTTTTAATATAGATATTTCTGATTTTAACAAAATCTGTAAAAATATAAGGTATGTAAGCCAAAACAGTTTGACATCAAAAATAATGTGTTCTGACTTTTTTTGCTGTCGTGGCCTTCTATCATTCTAACTCCTAGATTGTTGTTTTTACTACCTATCATCTGAATTCAGTTAGAAATTACTAGCAATCACTCCAGTCTATCGAATCGACTGTTTCGAATATAGCACAAATACAATTTTCACAAAAAAAATATTATACACACATACATACACACACTTCATTTACTAGTCAGACTTACGTTGTAACACATATAGATAGGTACGCTTAATACCGAAACCGTTTTTCCTTTGTGAATCTCACAATGATAATATCAGTTCGGATCTCATCTTCAAATGGAGGATTACTTACCATCCCCCAATTCACGTAAAATATTACTCTCAATACATTCCTTGCAATAATACTTTATATGTATTATGTACGTTCTTAAAAGAACGTTGAGAGTATGTAAGAGAGTTGTTTGGATTCCTAATAAAATAATGCCGAATGATTTTTCTCCGTTCCATGTAATTTAACTAAGGTACTCGAGATAAGTATGGATATGATTGGAAAAAATATCTTATTCGTGAGGACGTAGTTCATTTTTTCCAGTCGATTGCGTAATGGTTTTGTGATTCGATCAAGCTAAGTTATTGAATGGCATTACTTATTCAGTAGATGAATTTGGACTTAACTGTGATGTTATGCCAATTCCGTTATATCTAAGTTCAGGGTTTATTCGAGTGCGAGTATCGCGCCTCAAACTTTATGCATATTTCAACTGTATTACCACCATTTTGTATTCAACCAGTAGTTGGTGAGAGTTTCTTGAGATTAATCAAATTTAAATTGCTTTGATCACTGTATCTAGCAACACTTTGATTAGTAGTGTACCTCTTTGATTCACAAGTGAGTTCTGAATTCAATTTTGGTTTGATTCAGAGTATTATATTTGTTTCAACATTAGTATGAAAAAATAAAGGCACGTTTGGTACAATATTTGTAACTAGCTTCTGTATGTCAGCTGTAGCGATAAAAAGTAATTTATATTTAATTCAGATGTATGAGCACTCAGAGTCGAGAGGTGATTGGAAACAATCACCAAGGGTAGGCAACTACTGAGCGGTCAGTACCTAGTTCATATAAATTCGTTTTGTAGTTTATGAAAGAAAATCCCTTTTCACAAACTTACATTTATAATATTATTAGCTTTCACCCGCGGCTCCGTCCGCATGTCCTTTTTCAGGTTCTATACTATCATCATCATCATCATCAACAGACTATCTCAGTCCACTCCTGGACATAGGCCTCTCCCATTGCACACAACTTTGATCGATTTTGGACTTCTCGCATCCAGCTCCTGCCTGCCATTTTGCGCAAATCGTCACTCCACCTGTCTGCCAGAACTCTTCTACCCCAACGGTCATCAGTTCTGCGGCTAATATGGTATATCAAATTTATATATTATATATATACTAGCTGTGTATCAATTTTCATATAAATTAGTTCAGTAGTTTTGACGTGAAAGCGTGACAGACAGACATAGTTACTTTTGCATTTATAATATTAGTAAAGTAATTATATATTTAGATTAGTAGAACAGGATAGTACAAAGGCTATTGACATCAAGCAAAACCTTAACTTATTATGATGAACGTGCTTATATATTTGTGTCTACGAAGTTGTACCATTTAAACAACGAGCGCTTAAAGTAAGTAAATGATCATGCTTGTCATACATCTATTTCTGCTGGGTTGATACAGAAGTTTATTTGGCTTGAACCTTTACTGGACACTAAAACTTCAATACACCGAGAATCCTTTATTTATAGTAAAGGGTTCTCGGTGTGTTCTCTCTGCTAAAATTAATGATAATTATCTCAAAATGAAAATTGGCAATAGATAGATACTTTGATTCTTAAGTAAGAATATCGGCTATTCTTCGGCGCGATAACCGACACACACGCAACAGGAGTAACAGGCAAAAATTAGTGAAAAAATCGAATTAATTTAAGTTGAAAAGTTAAATTTGTTGCTTTTAGGTGCAGCTACTATATTTTACATAGTGTTACACAATATTTGTTAACTACATAAGCTACACACTTTGTTATTTGGGTTACTATAGACAGCTGGGCCCTCAGGGCCTCGGCTGGTACTAATTATGTAATTTATATTGTCCCATTCGCTCAATGTATGTCCGCAAGGTACTGAACTCCGCTAAATTATTGGGCTTTATTGACTGACGTACACACATTTCTAGTATGAATTTTCTCTCGGGGTTAAGTAATTGTGGTCTAGAATGTTCATGATAAAATATTCAACATTTTTTAGGTATACAATAAAGTGTTACGAAAATTTTCTAACAGAATATTTTTCTTTATTCTCTTTGCAAATTTTATTTAGGCGCACGCGATTTATTTTAAATTATATTAGTTATTAAACTCAATGCATATATTTTACTTTTATGAACTTAATCTTTCGCCCGCGGTTCTGCCCGCGTGTATGTCGGCTATTGCGGTTAAAAGCGGTCTATTTCCTTTAAGCTCTAGACTATATCTGTATCAAATGTTATTTTTATCGATTCAGTAGTTATATACGAAAGTGTGACAGATAAACAGAGGTTCTTTCGCATTTATAATATTAGTAAGAATGCCACAGCGAGTTTTTTGAGGGGAGGCCTTCGTCGACCAGGGTATTAGAGCCACGCTGATTTCAGCACGAATGGGCCGGATCGACCGGGGTAGTAATACACTCACACAGAAGACCCTCCTAATAATGACAGCAATATTGTTGTCGTATTTCGTTGGTGAGTGTGAGACCGGAGGCCCAATCATTCTGCATAATGATGCAGAATTATCTAAAAAAAGCCGCCATAATTTGGGTCACTGTGCTACATTGCCTGCCCTCACAATGAAGATGGTGGTCCCTACCCCTGGATTCTATTCATGCTTTCCATCAGGCAGAGTAAAAAAAACTGGGGCTTGATTACGTAGCCTTAACGTGTCTTACCAGTCCTCAACCCACACTCGGCCAGCGTGAGGACTATGTGTTGATAATGATGTATGTATTCGACCTGACACTTTTCGACCGAATGATCAATCCAAATATTATACATGATTTCAGTACTATGCACTTATGTTTCATAACAATCATGCTAGTTCTAATCCTAATGTCTTTATAAATCGAATATAATGCTACGTCTACAACATCGCTAAATTGATCTAAGCCCATAAAAACTTTAGGCCACTCAGCGTGAAATATTTCTCGAATTTTCTAAAACTAAACTGGTTGCGGAGTAATATCTCATCTCAGCGGCCAATGAAAAAGTTTTAACGTCCAAATATGATATAGCTGAAGTGCGCATTTTCCGATATCTGTTGTACGGCGGCCATCATAAAGTTCCAAATGTTATAGTTATGAGAACATCTTCATTGGACTTTGGTATCAGCTTTAAATTTATCGTCCAGATTTATGTGTGCCCTGTTTTATGTATCTATTGTTACTAGTCTCCGTTAGTCTGCCAAGTTTTTGTCGTTATTGGTCAATTTTAAAGTTATATGAAAATTTTAATTATTACTTAACAGAAGACAGAAATTATAACCAATTAAAATTTGTATATATACGTAATATCAATATTAATAAATTTTGATCGAAATGTATTTGGCCATCTGATCTATCTTTTACGTGACATTTATAAATTCTAAAAGTCGGTAATTTCTAATTCGTCATCATTATCTTTTGTCATTATTTATTGTCTAAACACAGATATGTGCATCGTGAAAAAGCTGTACGTATATTGCATACCTCATACATATATACGTCATAATGAGCTATTCCGGCAGATAATTAAAGTTATCGGTATATCCTCCGTGTGGTGACGGAAAACTTGAAACAAACCCTATACCAACCCGTCTGGCCAGCGTGGTATAGTAGGCCAAACCCTCCTTTCTAAGGAGAGGCCTATGTCCAGCAGTGGACTGATAAAGGCTGATGATGATGATGATGATATAGCTTATAGTTAGACCACAGGATTAGCAAGCTGAAGTGGCAATGGGCTGGCCATATTAGCCACAGAACCGACAGCCGTCGGGGTAAACGTGTTCTTGAGTGAAGACCGCGTCTCGGCAAACGTAGTGTAGGACATCTACAGGCCAGGTGGAGTGATGATTTGCGCAAGACAGCTGTCTGGAGCTGGATGCGAGTAGCCGAGGATCGAACTAAGTGGCATGAAATTGGAGAGGTCTATCTATATGCCCAGTAGTGGACTACGATAGGCTGATGATGATGATACATCATGAACTATAGCAATGGCCTGAATCTGCAGATTTGTTTGTCTGTTTTGATTTTGGATTAACTACGAATGTCATATTTCAAGTCATCAGTAATTTAACTCAGAAAACATAGAAACGAACTTACAAATTAAGTCACGAATACCGTAATATTAGATTATAAACTAATCAAATAACGTAGATGTCGTAGATAATAATTACCTCGCACCGTACGCCTACCGTAGCATATCGTGTAGATAGGTTGTGATCACATCAATAACGCTACGCCTTTGCTACGTCGTAGCGTGACTCGCATTCGTCAATTAGCTGGTATCTAATCTAAATTACATTATTATATTAGTCAGACAAAAGTTAACAGGAGATAGATGTACACGAACTGAACAATTATTCGGCATAATGTTTTATATGTAATATGAAATAACTTGTATTTATATTTCCTTGTTTGTTTTTTTTTTATACTGGGATGAAGCATGGTCCGTTCGGGTGACTTTTAGTGGAAACACTACATATTCCTGACTCCTGAATCTCCAAAGAGCAGGGATTTTGAAGAGATTTTACCACCCCTTTTACAAAAAAAAAGGTTAATAAGGATTGCCTTCTTCTCCTTACAATACACATGTACCTTCTACGCGTATGTGTCTTACAACCATTTATAATTATTAGTGAATCATCAATATAGGTAATCTCATTATGGCATTAAATCCGCCTTATGCAAAATATAACTTTCTTAGTGGAAGCTGTGTTATATTTTTTTTATAAAATTTAGATCATTAGTATTATATAAGTGGGGTTATAAGTAGTACCAATTACAAAAAAAATATCATAATTATAGGAACAACATTAAAATATAACATAATAACTACAATTTGTATTTCATTCGAATCACACATCAAAATATATAGAACTTAAGTTTTAACTGAACCCTACGGTCAACGGTCAAGGCAACACTAGGGTAAATTACATTATGAATAATTTAGACGTGTTCTCCTACGTGTCATTAATATTTACTAAATTATATTTTACGACTTACCTAACACTTAAGTGAGTTAACTTTAGCACTAATTTATACAAGAGCCTAACTAGGGGCCATCTATACATTACGTTATGCATTATGAAGGTAGAGAACGAAGAAGAGATATTATGATAAAATATAACATGTGTCTTTTAGAAGATCCCTAACATTTTACATCTCAAAGGACTGAAATATATTACAATACAAAATATTAACTGTAATACTGACTTGAACGTATTTCAGTGGTAACACTGCCTTGTTGGTCTAGTGGTCAGCTTATGCGGCTGACCAAGAGGTCTCGGGTTCGATTCCCGGGTGTGACCAAATATTTGTGTGATCCACAAATATTTGTTTCAGAGTCTGGGTGTTTTCTATGTATAATATGTATGTTTTTACAAAAAATGTATGTTTATGTTATTTATATCAGTTCTTTAGTCCCCATAATACAAGCTTTGCTTAGTTTGGGACTAGATAATTTAGTGTGAATAGGTTCGAATCATTTATTATTATTAGTTCGCCATGCCGTTTTCTACTGCGCTGAGCGTTATGTGTTTAAACCTTATATTAAACAACACTTTGTTTGATGCACAATTTTTCGTTCCGAAGTGGTTTTTGTGACCGTGTCACATACGTATGTAACGTCTTCGCGATTCAGTACAATGCCGGAGTTGTCATAACGTAAAAACCTTTTAATTCTTTTTTTATAGTAAAACAAAAAATCCTGTACTTTTAAACTTACTACAGGAAATATAAATAAATAAGTAAACTGCACGAAAACCAAAACAATCGGTTCTCATTACCTGTTTATTTTTTCATTCATTAATTTTAAGGTTTTCACGATATAATTTTTATCTGTTGATTTTTTTCTCTTCGTGTTTTATTGTAACCTTGATAAATAAATGAACGCGGTGTCAGGGGTTATGGGTTTGAAATTGTAATGTTCAAATAACGTAACATATGGAAGACCACAAAGAATCAATATTGGACGTTTAAGAAAAATATATCCAGTTCCTAATATCTTTTAAATTGAAATTGGATTCCTATCTTACTTATTGCAGTAATGTTACTGCATTGCTATAGTCGGATTTTTAATTAGACGAAGCTACCTGACAGTAGCTAATGTCACTTAGTAAAATAATGCTGCCATATTTAAAGTAATAGTCATGCGTTCAGTTCTCATACAATCAGATGAATGAACAATGAGTGAGAATAGTTAATCATTTCAAACTATAAAAGAATATTATATCTATTTAAGAATGAAATTGTATAAAAGTGCTCTGATATAAGATACTAGTAGTATGTAACAACAATCAGTTTTTTGACGGCTCAACGCCGCGCATTATGTTTTTTGACCCAAAAAACAACCATCCTCTTATTATATTTTTATTAAATAGATAAATTAATTTAAAAAGAAAACGAGAATTCCTGATGTTCAAATGTGCTTTGATCAAAAGATTTTTTTTTATAAATATTTAAAAAATTTTTTTTTATTAAAATCTTAGATCCCATATGAGTTTCTGTAAATCTACTAATGTCCTTCTTTGCAGCTTTAACATACACAAATAACACAAAAATATAAACCATAACATGAAAAATACCGGAGAAAAATACAAACAATGTTATTTCAGGATATAATTTTTTACAGCTATATCTTGTCTTAGTTGGATTCAAAACCTTGATAAATAACTAGCCTGCAATAGTACCAGTAATACAAAAAAAAACAAATCCTAATCATCCAGGATCTTTAAGTTACAAGCTTCTCGATTTTTGTACTTTTTTCTTTGGTTTTAGGGTTGATAATAGAGATATTACTCGTCTGTGGGCAAAGGCAAAGCAAACAGGAAGGGTATTGGCAGTATACATGTCAATAAATTTCACTCTAGTGTTTAAATTACTGAACATCAATAGATTTGCTCTATTGTTTTGGTTTGTTTGTTATACTTTCTTGCACTTGTGTTAAAAATAAACGAATCGAATTGAGTGACAGACAGACAGAAAATTTTGCCTATTTATACAAATTTTTAAAAAGAATAAATTCTGAAAGTCGGATGTAAAAATTAAATCCTCACAATCTTCAAAGAGATCATTTACATCATCTGGTTCATCTTAATCTGATGTTGGTATTTGATATGGTTGGATCAGTTCTAAAGCCCTCACTGGTAGTGGCTTACGGTCTAATTTTTGTAGCCTCTTCTTCACTCTTACATCAGAAATGTAGGGGTCAGACGACACAATTGCCCTGTTAAATAGATCTGTCATGTGTTATTCGCGGCCTGACTTTCTAACATGGTGTTCCCGGTCATATCTCTAAAATTTATTTCTAGATTCACCAGTCTGTCCGGATAGCATGCCTATTGGAAGCGCCGAATTTCTTATGATCTCTTTACCTCAAACCAATATTTTATGTAGAGTTACTGTCATCGGATACCAAGGATATTCTGTTACGTATCTAATAGCTGAGGCGCTATGCACAGCTTCATAATTTGCCACTGCCATACCCACAAGGAGGTTGGCACCCTCTTGTCCCCCTTGCATTAAGTCAGCTGGTCGGAGCCCAGACTGACATCCCTCAACAGGTTGGGTTGATTCCTGTTGAGGCAAAGTGGCAACATGGGTCTTTGACGGCTCCATGGTGCTTCACCCCCGTTCCTCCAAAAGAAATGTTTAGGTATGCGGTTTTAACCAAAGTCTTACGAGGGCGGGCCCCTTCCCCATACCTCATTTTTTCTTTCATTGGAAAATTCCGGCTTTGATATATGTCAATGAAAACATGACATATAAGTTTGTATTGATAGAAAATACAAAAGAGTTCATAAACAACAAAAAATACTATTTTATAATAAATAATTAAAATAAAAAAGTATTTTTTGTTGTTTATGATCAGAAATGTTTATGTTTTTAGAATAGAGGTTCTAGTGTTGGAAGACTGAGTTATAGCAGACGTTCTTCATAGGACATGTTTTTCAAAGAGAAGACCATTTTAGTTACCCTTTATTGTACTCTTTCCAACATTACAATATCTTTTTTTAAATATGGATTCCATATTTGAAAGGCGAATTCCAGCAAGGGTCTAATGTACGTTAAATAGATGCTGAGAAATAATTCTTTATTGATAACATAGAATGCCTTTCTAATTATATACAATAATGAGTTTGCCTTCTTTGTTATCATTGTAATATGCTCATCCCACTTCAGTTTATGTGTTATGATAACTCCGAGGTCTCTTTGGGAGTCCACTGGTTGTAATGGCACAGAATTAATTGTGTACTTGTGTTTAGGATTGTTTTTTAATTTTATTAATTAATTTTAATTTTATTAATTATTATTAATTTTAGTCATTCAGGAGTTTTTTAATCATTCACTTTGTCACAACACTATTTTTATTTCATCAAAAACTGACAACACAGTAAACGTCAGTGGATATCGTCTAATTAAAAATCCGACTATATACGACAGGTATAACGTAAATTGTGGTAATGACACAGGGTGAAAATGAAGTAATTTTATACCATCAAAGAGAAACCTAGTTTCATGACAATAAAACCTTATATAAATATTTTTGAGGTCAAAATATATAGTCTGTGCCCTAAAATACAACTTCCAGATTAACAATATTTATATCGTTTGTCCCGTAAGCGTTTACAATAACGGAGTAGATAAATATAATATAATATGTTTTACGAATTAGTACAGCTTATTACAGCTCTCTTCACAATCAGAGCTTCTAGAACAAACCTGAATCATAAAGACAAATCGTCTTGTCAATCATGACTAGGTTTGAATCTAAAATTCTACGTCATTCTACATTGCTGACAGTCGTGCACCATGGAGGTGAAAAGGACACCACACATGAAACGGACGAAAAGAACACCCCAACTCAGAACAACATTTTTTTAATCATACGAAGTGTTGTTCCATGTGGAATTTGAACCCACAACACTTGGCGCAGTAGACCCGACGGTAGTGGCGGCGTGGCGACCCCTTAAACTACTAGGCCAACTGTGCAGTCATAATTTTAGTTTTCGAATAGTAGTATGCGTTAAAGATAACTTGCGGTTTTAGGGTATCTAAACGATAACCACACATACTTACTACATCGTCTTGTGATTAGGATGAAAGTGTAGTAACCAATATTATTTGATCAATACCAACTTTTATGACCCCTTATTTTATGACTAATATGACGATAAACTTGATAACTGCCTCGTTGATCTAGTGGATATCGTATGTAACTGCTAATCGAGAGGTTTCGGGTTCAAATCCCGGGTCGGGCTAAAAATTGTGTTTTTGGGTTTTTCTTAGGAAATTCTTAATAGCAGCCCAGAGTTTGGAAGTTTTTCGGTGATTCACGCCCGTGCATCGGAGAGCACGTAAAGCCGTCGGTCCCGGGTGTCAGGAACATCTTTGGCAATCGTTTTTCAGGTAAAACCGGTTGAACTAGTAGCCGACCCAAAATAATATTGGGAATAAGGCTAGGAAGAAGAAATACGACGATAATCCTAGAAAATATCTTTGCACAAAACAATATTCTTTGTAAAACTAAGCCTCGAATTCTTGCTTAAGGTTATTTAAAACAATTGATTAAAAAAAAAACAATATGATGATTTAAATGTTGTGTTAAACGTTAGTTATTAAAGCTATAACTATATGAACTCAAATAAAAATATTCTATTGCTAGACATATTTTCCACTACAAAAAAAGAACATCATCACATCACATCAACAGCCTTTAACATTCCACTGCTGGACATAGGCCTCTCCTTAGTAAGGAGGTTCTGGCCTACTGTACTACGCTGGCCAGACGGGTTGAAAAAAAGACAACATACTAAAAAGCAACCATTAAAAACATGCACACAAATACGCAACCACATTAAAATCTACTTAGTGCAATGACACTCGCCTATTTGTTAACAGTTTCGAAGATTTTATCGTGACTGTACTTTACAAAGTGTCTGACAGGAACGCTAATGAAGAGAGTGCAAGTGGTGAAACTTTAGAATAAGATTGAGCCAGAGATTTACCTGAACAAGATTTTACTGTTATTTTATTCAACAAGGACTTCACTGGGAATACAATGAGTTCTAATTTAGCTTACTACCCAATGCTCGGGCGGTGCGCTCTGACAATTTATATAACGGCTATATTGTCGTATAACTTGGTTAATCTATAAGCCTTTCGAGAGTAAAGCCTGTGGCTAGTTAACTTTTGTTTGATGTTTATTTTTTGTTTTGCAATACAAATGACATGTTAAAATAGGATTTCATGTGAAACGTTAAATGCTACAGAAGTATGTTATGTTGTTTGAGCAGCAATATAATTACGTTAGAACAAACCACGACGTCATTTAAATATGTATAAATGTTATTTGACCCAGTATTTGATGATTTACAGTTTGTCGAGAAGAATTTTATATTTGTGCTTTTTATTTAGAAACCCATAACTGCCTCGTTGGTCTAGTGGTTAGCGTATGCGACTGCTAATCAAGAGGTCTCGGGGTCAAATCCCGGGTCGGGCCAAAAAGTGTTTTTGGGATTTTCTTAGGAAATTCCTAATAGTTGCCCGAAGTTTGGAAGTTTGGCGGGTGATTCACGCCCGTGCCTCAGAGAGCACGTAAAGCCGTCGGTCCCGTTTGTCATGAACATCTATGGCAATCGTTATTGGGAAGTCAGTGCCCTCAAATATACTGACAACTAGTTCAATCTTCGAATTTCAGTTCTCCCTTAGGGTTGCGGAGGTCCGATGCCAGTCGCTCCGTGGAAAATCTAAAATTCAGGTAAAACTGGTTGAACTAGTAGCCGACCCCAAATAAACTTGGGAATAATGGCTAGGAGGATGATTTAGAAACCAATAGTAGTAGTCAACATCCTCATCTTGAATACAGAGAATGTGACATGATGACTCATACTATGGCGGCCTAATGTGATGTTTCTGCATCGTTGAGCCTCCGATTTCAGCATACCGCCATAGTATGGGTCACCTAACATGGTCAAAGGATCTAATAGCAGATCTCGTGAATTACTTTTGCACTAATTTCATGTAAAAATTTTAAGATAATTTGATTTTTTTTTCTTCGTGTGAAAAGAAGATAGATAAACTTAAAAGTCTCCTAAAGTTAAAATCATGCGAATATTTTCAACCTAAAATGTTAATAACAACTGCAATTGTACTTGTTTGCTCTAGCCCTAAAGGCTTTATCAAGGAGTGTTTACTATTCTACTCCTATATATTTAGTCCCTAGGTGTATCTGATGTATTATATAACAATAAATTGCCAACGTACTATACTTTCCTCAGAAATTTTAGAACAAATGTATGTACCTATTGCCTTGATGTTACAATACAATGGTTAATAAATTACTACCCCTAAGCCCCAACCTTTATCGATACCGAATGATGTTACAACCTATTAGTTAGGTTATTAGACGCAACATTGACAACGATAAAGGCCTATTTATGAGGCTTCGTTGATCTCCGTGATTGGATACGAATATCCAAGTCCCCAGACAATCGGCCCTAATATAACGCGAGTAGGTATCTTACCAAATGATAGGGACTTAGGAGTTGTGATAAAATATTCATGACTCTATATTTGAACGTGAGTAGAGATCAAATACTTTTTTAGCTCCGTTCCTTCATTTGAAAAACACTAATTTAAGTATTCATTTAAATGTAAAATATGGTTTTATTGCAAGAAAGGTCAGAGAATATAAAGAAACTCTTTTTTTACATTTATTTACAAGGTTGATTCTTATGATGGGTTTTCACCAAGGAGATTACGAATCAAGCTTTATATAGGAGATGATGCAAATCTTGATGACTGATGACAGCAAATGTTACAGAGATTGATAGGTAAATACGTATTCAGCGTCAAACATACTCATAAAGATGTCTCCGTATTGCTTTCAGATATATTATAAGGGGAAGTATATTAGGTATGGCATCGATTTTTATGTTGAGACAGGAGGCACCATTTGTGCTTCACTGGAACATCACCACACCTCACCACATAATTATACTGATAGAAAAATATATTCTTTTTGTATTTTTACATTTATCCTGATATATAATTTTTAAGGGTAGAGGAGTTCTAAAACGCGACTGGGCATTTCATTATTTTACTGAGTATAATGCTACACCACATTGAAATGGTGGGCTAATGTTATTGTAAAATTGGACACTATTTTCACAATCTTAGACCAAATTATATTTGGTCAGTACATTTTAGTATTCAAATACAATTTATCATCGTTTAAGAATGTTCTAAGAATTTAAGTAATTCTAGTAGTAAAATGTAATTTAAAAAATTGATTTAAATTGCAGAATTGTTGTCCTAAGACAATTTACAGTTTCTCTTTAAAATTGATAAATTTTTACTGTGTTATGACGTAATGTTTTGTTACAAAGATTTTGATAGGATTTGATAAAAAAATTATATTTGAATCTACCAAAGTGTTTCTACTCGGCCTGATGGCAAGCAGCAGTAGAATCCAGGAGTCCTCTACCCCACCATCCTCATTGTGAGTGTGTGACCCACACGATGGCGGCCTAGTTATATCTGGAGCTATATCTGCATCTGCATCATTCTCCCGGTCTCCGAAAACCGGGAGTATGATGCAGGATGATTGGGCCTCCGGTTTCAAACTCACCAACGGAATACGATATCATGAATGTTGTCATTATTAGATTGGTCTTCTGTGTGAGACTAGTACTGCCCCGGTTCAACAAGCATGTTCGTGGTGAATTCAGTTGGGCTCTAGTTTGTCTCAGTTTAGTTACTTTCTCATTTATAATATCAATAGGGATTCTATTTTAGAATGAATATTACATTAAAAAAAACAAACACTGTACATGTACGTCACTAGAAAATGTCACAGGAGGCTAAACGAAAAAATAAACAAAATGTTTACACTTTATGCAACATTACGTTGGAAACTAAAACATTTCTTACTTGTGTGACTTTTAGTTTGTTTGCTGAGTTAAAACTATTTCACCGACGCTCCATTGGCTTCACTAATTGCAACATTTATCGCGCAAAGCGTATGGACATGGTATCTTTTTGTTCTTTGTTTTAACGTACTAAACCGTTATTAGATTGTAAGAACCATTGCAGGGTTAAAACAAATAGGTTGAGTTTGTAGTGTTATTTCGGGTAATTTAGTACTTTATCTGAATATAAAATAATAAAATTATCTAAGCTCTTACATCATAGTAAATTTGATCTTATGTTAATTCGAGAAACTTTTAATTTGGAATTGAGAATAATTTTGTGGCTTATTTAAAAGCAAAAATAATTTAGCTACATACATTTTCTAGATAAAAAAAAGTCGGACCAACCGTTTCAGAGATACTTCATCACACACTTGAATTTTATTAGTAAGCAGTAATAAACAATTTGTTATTTCTCTGTGAGAGCCTAACTTATTTGATCTACTTTGGTGGAACAGGAACTGGTACTGTTTCATTCCACTAAATAGATAAAATAGGCTACAGGTATTTATATAAAACTTAAAGGTATATTAGGGAAATAGTAAGGAGATCGTTACGTTCTCCATATTCATAATATTTAAGTGCATTTGACGTCACATAAATTAAATATGCTGTCTCGCTCCCTCTTGCTATTATTTGTTATTAGTAGCCAGCTGTGACTGTGACGTATCGTTTGATTCCTAAGGGTTTCAATCCCCCTTTCCTTATGGTTTTTATCCCATCACGTTCCACTCGTAAAATTGTCACATCTGCGTCTTGGAAATACTCCAGAAGACCGTAAGTAGCGTTAATATTGTTGAAGATAAATAAAACTAGGATATAAATATGTACCTATAAACTATTTTATTACTATAGACATTAAAACTAAATTGAATTAGTATGGATTGTTAAAAATTGTTAGAATATTTTCTAGTTAGAGTAGACTGCATGGTTTGCCGAGTGATAAAAGCGGTCGCCACGTAGCTTTCTACTGCGCTACTAATGTTTGTAAAGTCTCCCACGACACAGGAATTTATATTCCTAATGCGGGAGTTGTTCTTTTTAAAGAAAAAATGAAAAAAAGGTAACACAGTACATATATTATATTTATTTGAATATCATTACATTTGGATTTTGTTTTAAACTTTTGCCAAGCAATTTAACATTGACTTTTATTTAAATTAATTTTGTACAACTTTGCAACAAGTTTAGTAGATTCCAACTTTTAACCTGCAAAAATTTTCCTATCAACTTATTCAAATAAAACTGTATGTTGTAATTTCTACAAAAGGTGAACACCCTTTAGGATATAACAATAAAAGTGTAAACTCGAATATTTTTGTAAGTTACCGCCAATTGAATTTCATTTCCATTTCATGGTGTAATACAAGAGAATGAAGGTGCATAGATCTATGGGAATGTTGGTCATTTAAAGGTCAATCACCCTGAGGGAGCCGCATTGAAAATAACAGTCTTGTTATGTGTTAAAGACAGTGTTGCACTTAGAATTTCTGCTGTTAGTCTTTTCTTAATTTAGAGGAATATTTTTCTCAATTAAAGAGTCAAGCGGTCTTGATGCGGGTAAATGTAATAGAAGTACTACGATTATTCTGCCTGTTTGAAATAATTAATAAAGTTTAAAAGTGTAGTGAAAAATAATTTTACCTCACATCACAAACTTAATGATGGTCATGTTTGCTTTAGAAATCTCATAATTTTTTAAAGATTTTTTGTCTATCTTTATTATTAACGGCGTTAAAATCACTACAGTTACAAACATTACGATTATTCTGTCTTTTTGAATGATTTTCGAAGTTCAAAGATATATTGAGCATTAATTATACTTTGGGGCCATCCATTATAAGCCTCAACTAATTTTATTATAGAAAATGAAATACTACAATATTTACTTTCAGAGGTAGAGTACAAAGATTGCAGGTTGATACTTCGTGATTTTTTATGAACGGGGGCTATACCCCCTTTCGAGAATCACGTGATTAATGGACAGTCCCTTTGCGTTGGAAACCCAATAATGATGATACTGTGGCGACATCCACATACAGCGCAAGCGAAAGCTAAAATAGCGCCATCTACCGAAGAAACACCGAATGACGAAGAACCACGGAATGAGTTATACGTACTAACTAATGATCCTGAACCGCGATAGAGAATTTTTTGCGTCGATTAGCATAAACACAACCGCCCAACATCAACCGTTGGGCTGTGGCCCGCCAGGATCCTCCCTTTGTTATGGAGGAACTCAATACACCCGTTCCGCCACAATACCTATGAAGTCTTCATTATTTTTTTCTTAAGGGTCCATGACGTACACCTATCGGCATTAGTTAAACGTGGTGAAATAATGATTTACTAGATAACTCGTTATAAGTAAATTATATGTCAGACCGAAACTTTTATCTCGCAATTGTATAAAGAGGTAGTAATTTCATTTAATTACCTTATTTTATTTACTTTTAATTTCGAATGGTCAATTTACCTTATCACTTATTGTGTCTCGGTCCTTTTCTGCCAACTTTGGATAGCGCCACGTCGTCCACGTCTCAAGATATTGGGCGGATCAAAATTATGTGCATTCCGACCAAAAGGACGGTTGCAATATCAAGACCTTTTTCAGATCCCGTCCTGAAAACTACAAAAGAGATCTTCCTATATCAGCGTAATGGGGCTATGGCTTTGTTAATGGTGCTTGGATGAGGCTATTTAGTTTTATGTTTAATATATGTTTATTGTGTTGTACACAAGTAGAAGTGGGAATGTTCAGTTGGGAAATGTGGTATTTGTTTTGCAAGAAACGACATACATAAGTGTTTAACAATAAACGTGGTAAATTTTCGAATGGGGTTTGTCTATATGAATGGGTCATTGTATAAATTTGATGAAAGTTTATTTGTTTGGGGTAGTTAATGACTCTTTATAGGAAATATTTATAGATGTGTAAGTGTGTAAGGAAAAATATTGAATAATAAGTGTTTGTATTTATTTCTGCTCACTAAATTTGACTTTTCTAATGTTGTTTCTGTTCCCTTTAGGTCATGTTATATGCAGATATCCAATTAAGACATATAATCTTAACATAACATCTTAAAGATAAATTATAGTTTCATGAATGTGGTTGTAATTATTGACTTTATTTTATAACTTAACTTCAAGGTAGAAGAGCCACGCTGATTTCAGCACAACGACCCCTATCAAAGAAGACCAATTTAAAATGACAGTATTCGTAAAGTCGTGTTTCGTTGGTGAATGAGACGCTAGAGGCCCAATGATCCACTAGCATCTGAATAGACTGTCATAGTGTGGGTCACTATACACGGTGATTTTGAAAGCGTTTTGAAACCGAAAATTTTGAATTAGTAATCAATAACAGAAGCTATATATAACGTTAATTTAATAAAATATATAAAAAAAAATTCATCAAAGTCGATATTCAAATCGTTTACAGATAAAAAGTGAGAACCAGTAGTAGCACTATTCAATCACACGTAGGTACATACTACAAACAGAAATACTATGCGTTTTATATCGTAAATCGTTAATCGCCAATAAAATCAACGATTTCGTCTTTCAACCAATTACGGCATTGCATTGACTGTGCCCCCCGGCCGCCGCGGGACTCACCTGTAGTCGTCACGCGTCCTTGGCGTCAGTCGGTCACGGTCATCTAACCACGGACCAAAGGTCATCTAACCTGCAACTCGTACTTAGAGATGTTAATTGTTAAGTGATGAAGTTGATAAAGTGAAAAGTGATAGAGACACATTAAGAAAATTAAAATACAATTGTATCAAACGTGGACGCTTGTGTGTTGAACGCGGATTCCATTTTGACCAGTAGCTTCGATACAGAGAAGTGTTAAATAAACTGTAAATAGGTATGTAAGCTAATTATTCTGTAGATAGCTCCGATTTTTTTAACACGCCTGACGTGGTTAATAAATCGAAAAGAACTTTTAAAAAAATAGGTATTAACGCCGCAGTCCTACAATCCGTTGATAAATTGATTTGATGTGATTCGTGGTTAATAATCGAAAAGAAGTTTAAATAAATAGGTATATCCGACAATACGACAGTCCTAAGCCCATTAAGTATGAAGAACAAACTAACTGGAGTCAAACTACGAAGTACCTACTCGCTAGCTCGCGCATAGGTAAACTTGTAAATCAGCTGTTAGCGTCACCGGCGCGCGGCGTGTTTATTTCATACTACTTTGCAGTGCATTACTACTTTCCAAGTCGATCGAGTAAAAATGAATATTAAAACTGAAACTTTTTTATAGTCAACATTACAATTGATTTATCCATTTTTATTGGTACTATAGATGATTACAAATTAAAATGTTTCGTTTTCAAAACGTCTATAAAATCACCGTGTATAGGTACTGCATTTCTGCATTCGCAATGGGTATAACCACTACTCATGGATTCTACTCATGCAGGATCAATAAAAAATATCAGCTATCAAATATCTCTTGTCATAAAAAACTTGCACCTCGTCCATACTTAAAAATAGTAAACTGATGGAGTACAAACATTATGTTAAATTGGATCTGTATTGCAGCTATAACCCTATGTAAGAAATATATTTGAAGTTCTACCGTCAAATACCTAGTCAATATGGCTCACAAAGCTAGACAGTTATCCCCTAAGGTGCTAGTAATCTAATTGCAACTGCAGCAAGAAACATAGTAATAACAGTTAGCTACTATCGCAATTGGCTGAGAAAAAGAAGAAAGTTTTGTGCAACTTGTAAGATGATCTAGTTAGTACTTAGAGTTCTGAGGGTCGTTGGTACGTTATTATTTTACCGCGCAAGACGCGTATGAGAATTAACGGGTTTGTTTTCTTTTCTTGCTATTTGCATCTGTATTTAGACTTATTACGATATTTTTTTGTTTTACACAGTCAGTGGTGTCTTTAAATTTTTTCTTTTTTAAATAAATTGAAAAAAATCGTGCAAAGTTTGTCTATAACAGATCGCCGTAAGCGATAAGACCGTCGATTGACGTATTTACCCATAATTTGTATTTGTAGGTCTGTTTTGTTTTTTTAGAGTGTGTACAATTTATAAAAGTTATAAATAAAATGGGTAATGCAATTTGTTAAACGAGTTAATCTGTATTTGTTTCAACTTTATTTATTAGCCACGAGGGTTGTTATTACATTAAAAGTCGTAATCAACTATTCTTTTTCATAAACATGTTAATCTCGCGGTTTTTGTTATTACTTCACAACAACACCGTGAGGCGAATCAAGTCTAAAATAAAAGTATAAGTTACTCCTCATATCATAATCTATCTGCTAGTGAAAAACCGGTCCGCTGTTCTAGAGATTAGCCTGAACAAACAGAATGACAAAGAATAGATAGAAATTATCTTGAATTTAAGTAGCTTATCAACTTTTATAAGTATTTAGAGGAAAGCTGTTAATTTCAAATAACAGGATACATTTTACTAAAATTTACTTGTATAAATATATAGTATGTACATTTTACACGTTTAAGTGATATGGGTTGATGCTCCCGTTCCTCACATTATCATAGTTCAAGATATTTTTCTTGAATACCGGAATATCAGTGGACAAATTTGCTTTACCTTAACAACTTGGAACTGATTTTTATTGAATCGTTTCGAGATAAGAATGGGTGTTGGAAGTTTAGTGTGGCGCCAGCGTCAGATTCTAACTTTGATCGTCAACATTTTTCAAAAGCGCTCCAACGTTCCTCATAAACTTGTAGTGCAACCTAGTTTCCATTTTGCTTTCCATTGTATTTCTGATAGTTAGAACACTTATAAAACGTTCAGTATAAAAGATAAGAAAGTTTTTGACTTCTACTTTATTTGTTATTGCATCAGGATTTAGTTTTACTGGAATTTCGTTTACTGGAACGTAAAGCACAATATACCTTAAAAGTATAAGACCTGATTTTGTTCAGGAATTCATGCATTTTGATTCTTAACTTTATACGTTGGCGAGTGTAAGACTTGAGGCCCAATCATTCTGCATCATTTATGAGCGATGCAAAAACAACTTACTAAGCCGCTTTGATGTGGGTCACCTTGATGCATTGTATGCACTCACAATGAGGATGGTGGCCCCTACTCCTGGATTCTACTCATGATTTCCATTAGGGTGAAGAGAGTCGCATATTTAAAAAAATGTGAATGATGAGATGAATTATAATATAATAGATAGTTAATACGTATTATAAATTAACAAAACTCGATTTAACCGTAAATATATGATTAATGATAGCTTGTCATGATATTGAAATAGCTATATTTTCATGCAACTTTTTTCTTGATCACATAGACTAGACGACGGCCGGTAGAAAGCGTCATGTAATGACTCTTGCTGTCATTAGCCAAGCTCTCGCGGCAGATTGAACATTTAACGAGCGTCCCTGACACAAGCTACAGTTTAAACAGTGTATTTAGACAATACTCAGTATACGTCTTGTTTATATTTTCAATCTCAGCTTTTACTCGGTCACTTTTTTTTTGATGAATGCTTTGTTCGTTCGTAGTTAAAAAGTCATGTATGTGTGCCTGTCTTCAATTCTTTTTTTTATTTTCTCTCTATAGAATGATAACGTGATTTCACTGTAAGTGAAGTCTAACTACATTAGTGTATTAGAATATAAGAGAAAATTCGTAGAAGTCACTTCAAGCTGAGCTGACGACCTTTTTATGTCTTGTACTGATGTTTTTCATTTTCATTTTATTGCATTATGCTGCGTGTTTCTTGTCTGAAACAATCATCTGTATAAGCACAAGAAAAAACGATTTCTCTCTTTCTTTTTTATTAATTCTTGCAGTTATTAAAACTTTGAAAAATACTGTAAAGTGTTTCCTTTGTGTTGGTATAAAAATTAAAATTTGTGTTATGTCATCAACATTATCCAAATTAAAAGAATATTTAAATAAATTCTGATATCTACAAATCAATGATATTGGCACGCTCCCGTCAGAAGGCTTCTCAGTAAAAGGATATTTCCTACGAAACCGTGCATAATTTTTACATTCAAGTGTACTCAGTACTGTGAAGTGGTCCGCTACAGACGTAGGGAATTCCATTAGCGAGTTTTGGACGTAGGCCAGACTAGTCGTGCGAATCAAAAGATTATATATATTTCGTAGACCCAAAAGTAGGTAGAATGTGATTACAATTATTGACAACCTAAAAACTAAGTAAATTTAGAAATGTAGTAGAGTTCATTCATACTTTTGAGGTGGTTGTTTTTATGTCAAATTTTCAGTTCATTTGTTGCAGTGCAGAATTTATTGAGTATTTCAAGCATACATAAATCAACTAAACAATCAGGTCAGTCATCGTGTGGAGCCCAATTGTAAAGGCTCGACCTCGTTGACACTCTGAGAATACCAACAAGGGCCCAAAATAGAAACTCAAGAAACCACTTTAATAGGCCGTGGACCTGGAAAGTAAACCCGAGACTCTAGCTAAGGTCTACAAGAAGAAACACAAACAATTATATTGATGTAAATGCATAAATATTGACCTTAAAATAACCGATTATTATATGAAAATTAATAATTTACTCCCGAAATCCATATCCATATCATTTATTATTAATGAACTGAATGAGATCCTGAATCCGCTATTCAGCGAACATTACACGTAAAGATAACTCCGCCGTGCAGAAATAAATCCAGATCACGAAGGTATTGCGTGGGAAAACCAGTGACCCGAAAACGCACGCAGATCAATAAATAGTTTCGTTGACATCACTTATTATTTATACCTTCGTACCCCTCTCACTGTTTAGTTATTTTATATTCAGTGACAAACCCTAACAAACCAGTTGCAGAGACGACGAATTAAAATGTACTGTCCACTTCATCCGAGTGGACCTCAAATAATCAGAAAACTCAAAGTTTGCTTTTGAATTTCATCACTCTAAAGGGGATGACGACATTGATGCAAATTTCGAGTTCAGTTTGTTATGAATGTGTTTCAACTTTTCAAAGCATACTTTATTCATTGAATTTCGCAAAACGAAAATTTCTTGTTGTTTTCATTTTCACGCATGTGTGTCTACTAAGGTGCAGATATACGACACTTAGAATAAATAATAAAATTAGCCAAGCGCGTGATATGCTACTCATAGAATAGGGTTCCGTAGTCACCTATAATGGCACGTGGATTTAAAATGAACGATTTTAAATCTAATCCAATCCAAGTTCTAGGGTACCGAAGTTCATAACACGGAACCCTTATAGATTAGATTATTAAAGATTAAATTATTATTGTTGAATTTAAAGGAACTTTAGCGTTAGATAGGTTAATCAAACAAATATTTTACAGCAAGGGTTCAAGACTACGACTATTTCCGATAAAACATCAGGCGGCAGGCAGGACATTAAAAAACGTATTGCATCTTACATTATTACAGATAATAATTTGTGAACAGTTTGCGATAAATTTAAACAATAATATACAGCCACTAACATAAATCACATCGGTTCACCGTAAAAATATTCAGTTATTCGCTTCAATCTTTCATAGAATGCAACATCAATGCATTATGTTACAATTCGGTGCGCTCTGGATTTAAACTCTTGTGTGAATTATACATGAGATGATATTCTCAATCTGTCGCATGAACTACCCACTTTACATGAACTACCGAGATCTTTTAAACTTCCAGTAATGTCGGTGCACTAACAGTTTCTTTTGAAGAAACGAGAGCTCATTGTACGATGGTTTTTGAAGGCTTATGTTTTCGTTGGCGGCGAAAGTTTGACAAATAGCTGGTAGTGCAGTTTCAGTTTGTACGATAAGCCAATACGTCCCCTTCGTGTGTGAGCGTTTTCCAACTATCAGTTTCGAGTTTGTCCGTTCTCAGTGATTTATGTTATCTCCTTCTTTTTGTCGCACAAATATTTTTGTTTTTGTAATTGTTTTTATGAAAATATGTAGAGTAAAACAGTAAATCAAAGATAAGTTATGAATATAATAGTTTACTACATGTATATAAATATATAACTATATATAAGAGTATTTTGCGGTGCACTATTGTGCAGTGTTATGTTATTAAGATTCTAATTAGTAAAAGTAAAAAGCAGAGTCTCTTAATTCATCATCACCATCATCCCGTTGGTGTTGTAAGAGATGACTGAGAGAGCAAACACTGAGATATTTTTTGATCAAATCGAATGAGCAACCGATTACGCGTTGACGTTAGTTTTTATCTAAGTTTAGGTAAGAGTTTTAGGCGATCGTTCACACAATTACCTAAAAAAAAATAACATTCAAAAGATTTATTATTGTACATACTCGTACATTGGCCAAGTGCATGTCAAGCCACTCATAGAATAGAGTTTTGTAATCATCTATAATGGCACTTGGATTAATAGATAATTGTAATGTTTGCTTGTAATTTCGAGTTTATCAAATTAGGCTACTATAACTCCTGAAGCTAAACTCTTCTTTAAAGGATATCTATATCCTTTAAAGAAGAATCTTTAAAAAGTAAAGAAGAAAGAAGAATTTATATCTATATGGACTACCATCAGAATGCTTTATAGTATTTTCTAGAATGTCGTTTAGCTTTAAGAGGTTAGCTAGCTAGCCGTTTATCTTCTGTTTTAAGAAATAAACTTTCTTTCAAGTTGGAATAATGCGCAAACCAATACCTGTAATCAAAAAACCGTCCCTTAAAAGAGTAATTTATACTTTCAAAGTGCAAAAATTCATATACCCACAAATATATACATTAAAAAATTAAAATATGCCAAGTGCGTGTCAGGCCACGCACAGGAAAGGGTTCCTAAGTCACTCATAATGGATTTAAAATCGTATCCAATGGATAATTGTTAAGTTTACTTATTAATGCGTTAATTTTGTATGACGTTCTCCAAGTGAGCGCCTTTTACAAGTCAAGCCTCTATAACTCCTGAACTAACAAAGTTATCTAATCCGTTATAGTTTTCCTTCAAAGTTCATCATATGGACCACTATCACGAATTTTTCCAGATTTTTTGAGCCAGCCGTTTAGCTTTTAGAGGGGGGGGGGGGGGGACGCCCTGTTTTTACAAAAAAGTGCGCTTTAAAGTGGAATATCTCGCAAACGGATACCTAAATCAAAAAATTGTCTTAGAAACCCTTTATTGTTTCTAAAAGATCTATCTAATGATATCCCGATGTATATGTATATATACGATGGGGTAGCCGTGAGAAAAAAATATTATCCCCACTTTAGGTGTAGGGGAGGTACCCCAAATAAAAATGTTTTTCATAATTTTATTGTAGCACTTTGTCGACGTAATTACAACACATATTCATGCAAAGTTTCATCTTTCTAGCACTTACCGTTTGGACGGTAAGTCGAGGACGGACGGACGGACGGACGGACGGACGGACAGACGGACATGACGAATCTATAAGGGTACGAAGTCATAAACTTCGGAACCCTAAAAACAACTTTCGCATTACTGATATGTCCTATAACGTGATTGACTACATAAAATATCATGAAATGGACACAAAGATAACCTCAACTCAGTACAACCATTTTTAAATCTCACAAAGTGTTGTTCCTTGTAGAAATATCCCACAAAACTCAGCGTTAGAAACGACGTGATTGGTTAAACCCCTATCCGTGCACTCAAATTCAAACAAATAATTAAACTGAAATCTAGTTAAAAGAGAAATCATTAAGTTGGTATACCCTCTTTAAACTTAGGCAACATAGTTCGGTAAAGGACAAACTTGTGTGCGCTCGCTGCGCTTGCTTTGTACAGTGACATGGTTTATACGGTTTAATTTTCAACACAGGGCCGTAATTACGTCACGAGCTCATTGAAAAAGGACAGCGTCCCCTGTAAAGTTACTTCGAAATAGGTCTAACGTGTACTAATTAATCGTATTTTATGTAAATGTATTGTATTTGTTTATATCTGTGTGAAATACGGTTATAATAAGATATAGAAGATGATTTAATGTCATAAGATGAGAATGATGATTATAAGAAGATATATAATAAGATGAAACTCGATTTCCTTATATTACATTCAAAATTTTGTTATATTTCTGTACCTATGCATGTATTTCAATTATAATTATTTATTATATGTTTTAAATGTTAAAACTATGCATGCATCCGTGAAGTATTTTTTGAATTCGTCATGTCCGTCCTTCCGTCCTTAACCTATTGCCCAAACGGTTGGTGTTAGAAAGATGAAACTTTGCAAGAATATGTGTTGTAATTACGTCGACAAAGTGCTACCTCCGATTACCGATTACGACTTCTTTTGTGTGGAGTGTCTTTTAAAAACATTGCGAGGTTTCTAAAACTATTTTTCGATTTAGGAATCCGTTTAAGAGTTATTCAACTTGAAAGCGTATTTTTTTTAAATCAGGGCGTCCCCCTCTCTAATAGCCAAACAGCTGCCTCAAAAAATCTGAAAATAATCGTGACAGTAGTCCATATATTGAACTTTCAAAGAAAACTATAGCTATAGGTTTTCATAACTTTTTTTTATTTCAGGAGTTAAAGGGACTTATAGTCGTCACAAAATAAGAAGCCCGGTTTGATATTTGTCATCGTGGCGTAACTAATACGATTAATTCGTGTTTTTGAGTGCAATTTTTCAATATCAAGTTAAACTTGATGCTTAATTAAAATATGCGTTGTGATAGTGTATGGGTAACATAGTAATTAAATAGGATTATGAATTTGATTTTTCAATTTCTTACATGCCGCATGTTAAATGTCAAAACGGGCTTCTTATTTTGTGACGACTATAACTTGTACAATGCATTCACTTAGAAAACTTCGAACTTATATAAATAAATTATAAGTAACATAACAATTATCTAATGGGAACGAATTTAAATCTACCTACCATTATGGGTGACTACGGAACCCTATTCTATGCGTGGTCTGACACGCACAAAGCCTATATTCTATGGTTGTATTATGTTTGTTTCGTTTTTAAGTCTTGTTAAATTTTTCTTTTTCTTTTATGTTTATATTTTCTCAATGTGATTAATAAGTTTCTTTCTATAACGCAACAATATTTATTAATTTTTTGTTTTGCTTATGACTTAGTAAACTATTATTGTGTTTAGTGTTTCATATTTATTAAAAGTCTTGAATAATTTTTCAGGTATCAGTTAAATTTTTGTAACATATTATTAGTTATTAGTAAACTCCTGTATAATAATGTTATATATGTTATTATTACATTTATATGTTCAACATTGGACTGTCAAAGGTTGTATAAGATGATGGTGATTAAGATGATGAAGTAGTTATTAGAGATTATATGCTTCTGTAGTCTAATTAAGTCTGTTCTTCATATATTATTATTTTTATATATTTTGTTTATGTAGTTTGTTAATTTATTTATTATATTGTATAAAAATAGAGACAAAAAGACATGTTGCCGCCTAGCAGAGGCTATACGACATGTTGGATGAGCATACATTTGTCAAAGTACGTTTTCTATTACGACATCAAAAATGAAACTAAACATGGTTTGGCGCACAAAGACTTAGAGTTTCAAACGTTTCAGGCAAAATTCAGGCACCCTATTTCAAGCTCTGTTTGATTTCAATCTGAACGATGTGATGTGACCCAATTAGCGATTGGTACTGCGAATAATACAAGACTCGTGTGTAACTGTTACAATGTATGATGAAGCTCTTCTGAACATTAATGGTTTAATATTATCGTGATGATAAGGTTATTAATATTATGAAGCCACATGTGAATACACTGTTATTGAATTACACAATTAATATAAGATATAAAACATATATCATTAATAGTCTTCAACAGTTCACTGCTTGCCGTATGCCTAAACCTTTGAAAATACCCTACTTCTTAGTGCCAAAAGGTTCAAAGGTTACTAACAGTGGACTTGTCTGACGTGCTGCATATTTTCGGCCTCTATTTTGTGTTTACAAAATAGAGGGCGAAAATAGAAAATTGATCACAATTGATAAAAAAAATTCATACACAATAAAAAAATCTCTTCTTTTTTTGAAATCGGTTAAAAATCTGTAAAGTTAAAAATATATCTTGCGTATTCACAATCTAGACACAAGTGCCGTAGACGTATTATCCATACTAATATTATAAATGCGAAAGTAACTCTGTCTGTCTGTCTGTTACGCTTTCACGCCTAAACCACGGAACCGATTTTGATGAAATTTGGTATGAAGATAGAACTGAACTTGGGAAAGGACATAGGCTACTTTTTACTGCAATAATCGAGATACAAAGGTTTTTACCTTTTTACCTAGGTGATTATAAAATACATAAATCGTAGATGTCAAAATGTTTCACTGTTTATCTCCTGTCAAAACTTCACAGGTTGCTAGGCATAACACACTTGCATGGCAACCATAATGATAGTTTGTAAATGACATAAAGACCAGTAGAGCAGGATAGATAATTTTTGAAAACAAAATTATAGTACGATGAAACCCATTGAAATAGGAGGAGAATATTATAAAAATGAAAGGAAAAATAATTTACGGGCGATCTGCGATCTGAGGCGGGTCGGGTAGGGGGGGGAGGTTTTCGGGTCCTCCTCGGACGGGGCGTGAAAAAGCATCTCACTAAGCCGCCATAGTGTGGGCCGCCATACATTATTGTCTGCATTCGCAGCAAGTGTGGTAGCCCCGACTCTTGGATTCTGCTCATGCTTTCCATCAGGCAGGGTAGAGTCACTTTGAATGGCTAAATATATAAAACAAAGGGTAAATTGGGAATAAGGCTAGGAATATGAAAGGGTAAAAAACGGTTTATCTCAATTTCCGGCAAAACTACAAGTCCTAGGGAAAAAAGTTAAATGGCAAAGTTGTAGGTAATTACAAGATCTACAACTTTTTAGGGTTCCGAAGTTTATGACTTCGAACCCTTATAGATTCGTCATGTCCGTCTGTCCGTCCTCAACTTACCATCCAAACTGTAAGTGCTAGAAAGATGCAACTTTGCATGAATATGTATTGTAATTACGTCGACAAAGTGCTACAATAAAATTATGAAAAATATTTTTATTTAGGGTACCTCCCCGACACGTAAAATGTGGATGTTTTTTTTTCTCGCGGCTACCCCATCATGTGGGGTATCATTATATAGGTCTTTTAAAAACATTAAAGGGTTGTTAAGATGATTTTTTGATTTAGAAATCCGTTTGCGAGAAATTCCACTTTAAAGGCCACTTTTTTGTAAAACCGGGCATCCTCCCCCTCTAAAAGCTAAACGGCCGGCTCAAAAAATCTGGAAAAATTCGTGATAGTGGTCCATATAATGAACTTTAAATGAAAACTATAACGAATTAGATGACTTTGTTAGTTCAGGAGTTACAGAGGCTTAACTTCTACAATGTGCTTACTTGGAAAACGTCATACAAAATTAACGCATTAATACGTAAACATAACAATTATCCATTGGATACAATTTCTAATCCACGTAGCATTATGGGTGACTGAGGAACCCTTTCCTGTGCGTGGCCTGACACGCACTTGGCCGATTTTTTATTTACACTTTTTTTCACATAACCTCAAATTATAAGTGAAAAATTAAAAAAAGTTTTTGGTTTTCTATTTTTTATCTTTTACAAATAAAATAATTTTTAAACGAAGTTTAGTGAAAACTTAATTTTTTATGTCCCGAATACACTGTAATTTTTTTGATTTGAAATATTTAATTTTTTCACCCTATTTCGACTTTTTTCAAAAAATTGGGGTGTTTTCTGTTTGATGAAATCTCTACTTTCCGATGGTGTAATCCCTACTAATATTATAAATGCGAAAGTAACTCTCTCTGTCTGTCTGTCTGTTACGCTTTCACCTAAACCACTGAACCGATTTTGATGTAATTTGGTATGAAGATAGAACTGAACTTGGGAAAGGACATAGGATACTTTTTATCTCGAAAATAAAGGTAGAAGGGTTTGAAATAGGGGACGAAAATTTGTGTCGAAGTTCCTTATTATCAAACATAAAATCATGTAAGACGAATTCCACGCGGGCGAAGCCGCGGGCGGAAAGCTAGTTTATTATATACATGTATATTATACCAACTTTCGCCCCAGCTCCGTTCGTGTGTATGTTGGTTATCGTATTAAATAGTAATATAACTTATATTCTTTGTTAGGCTTTAGACCATGTGTACCAAATTTAATTTAAACCGGTTCAGTGGTTTTGGCGTTTAAGCCCGACAGCCAGACTGACAGAGTTACTTTCGTATTTATAATATTAGTAAGGATTAGGTACTAGGAATATTACATTAGAACAACTTATTTCTCACAGTAAACTTATCTAAAATATATAACAAAGATTGACATCAAGAGCTAAGAGGTAAAGTATACTTAGATCACACTTATCCAAGGTCGAAATTAATCTGTCTTCCGCTCGTATAAATTAAAGCGTAAGACGGATATCTAAAGTGTTCCAGAGAATTAAATGCAAACAAATAATGATATACATAATTAGAAGGCTTTATTACTTAGCTGACATCAACATCGCTGCGTGACTCCACACTCGTCCGAGGTATTAGTCGACACTTACTAATAATTCTATGCCCACAGTCTTCGAGCTGGGGCAATCTTCTGGTTGCTTGCAACAGCTACAAGACTTATATACAGACGAGTAACTTATTTAGATATATAAGATTCTACCTTAATTTAAAGTTTTACTTTACAGCCAAAGTACGTCCGCTATTCGACATATTATGAAAATGAACTTAGATTGAAGATTAATAAAATACTTTGTCCCCCAATTGGAAATCTCCACAGTATAAATATATATATGTATAAATATATATATGTATAAATAAGTGATCGCGTTAATTCCCGTAAAAATAATATTGATGATGATAAATATTTAACATATTTTAAATATATAAAACTGCCAAAGTGACTCCGCTTTATGTAAAGCATGAGCAAAATCCAAGTGTACCTTGACAATAGTACATTGTTCACCGAGGGAGGAAAGGGACCGATTACTAGCGAGGGAGCAGTTTGTGGCCCGAAGGCGCAGCCTAGGGCCACAATACTCCCGAGGTAGGAATGGGACTTTCACCCGAGTGCTACACAGTGCTTTATACTACACCCGTGTGGAACATTTAAAGTATTTTTAAAATAAAATCAAAACGTAAGACACCATGTAATGTATTGTAATGTGTCCATAAAAATATTTGATAAATGTATATTTAATGTGTCAATAAAAATATTTATTAATTTATTGATGATTTTATTTAAATGAATGGAAGATTTTTTACTGTCTTGCATTGCTAGATAAAACATCCAGTCAAAGCTGTATGGTTTTATTATTAAGAAACATTATTCCGTGGAAAATAATTTGCTTTATCACATTTATCATGACCAGTTCGATTGGAGTGACCTTTTACGAGCGAGCATCAAAGTACTATACCTTGTCGCTTCGTTGATTGTCTTTTTGACAGGTCACGCCTATAAATTACCGGTATTTTTTTTCGTAATAATGTACTACAGTAATGTCGTACTTTAGAGACGGGTAGGGAAGTGGGCAGTGTGCATAACTAAAGACAACATGTAAAACAGTTCTTGAAATACGATAAATCGATTAAACGATTAAAATAATCTATCATATTATTATGATCAAAATAATTTGACTTCATGTAAGTATTGTTTTTGTAAATTTTATAAAATAAAAAGGAAATTAAAATAGTATGACTCCAAGATTGATTATTTGCAAGGAATTAAGCCAAACTTTTGGAATTTGAGTTCAAACTTAGAATAATTTACTCTCTGTGCATTAATTTATTAATTTTTGGACCACTGACTTAAAATGTAACTATGCACGTGTTAGTAAAATTTAACTTTGAAACGCGTGGTTAATAACGTTTAAATCCAGAGTTATCGTCACTTATTTCGAAATTTGTTGAACTGTCAAAAAGAAAATAAAGGAATGGACAGAGTATAGATTGAGTACTTTAAGATTCAGTTATCCGTAAATGGCGGTAGGCGTTTACCGTCATATAACACTTTTACTCGTTTACTCATAGCGGGCGCAAAACCTATAAGAACAGTCACCATGCTACATTGCCTACCCTCACAATAAGCATGGTGACCCCTACTCCTGGATTCTACTCATGCTTTCCATCAGGCAGAGTAGAGTCACTTTGGCAGGCTTAAATATATATAAAAAAAAAAAAAACAGTGCCGATCTCTAAAGTCTACCTATCATCTTTGTAGCCTTAATTATGTCTAAAATTGAAGTGACTTTATTAAAGTCCTTTTAATATAGAAAGATCGCTGAAGTTAACTGAAATACACGTAAATGACTCGTAAAATATGGTTTACATAATGTGATGTTCCGACATGATTACGATCTCATATTAAAGACGCGAATTGAACACTCCAAACCAATAAAATTACTTATAAACTCGTAAACATTCATCGTACAGAATTCCTTTATCGTATAACCTATAAAATTGTTGGTTATTAAAAGTTTCACCCCTTAATTGCGTATCCAAAGCCAAATCCTTATTACTGTTATGGTTGGGAAGGTCTCGACAAACTAAAGGTGTGTTTATAATGTAAAAAGGGAATGTATTGTGTATTTCATCAAATGAAAAAAAAAAATTTGAAGTCAATTTTAGTATGAAAATAAGTTTTTCTTTTAATTTTTCACGATATAACGAATACTACACATCTCTTGTGTGTTTTTCTCATTAATTAATTAATCTTTTCTTCTTCCTAGCCTTTTTCCCAATATTATTTGGGGTCGGCTACTAATTCAACCGGTTTTACCTGAATATCAGTTTCCACGAAGCGACTGGCATCGGACCGTTAGTTTTATTACGCATTCAACGCTTGCCTTTAAGTTGATCATGGCGACAAATATGCATGTGTCCTTCTCCAATCTATCTCTATACTGAAATGCATCCAGATCTGTTAAACGGTTTAGCCGTGAAAGTATAACAGACTGATAGACAGACAGAGTTACTTTTAAAATGATTAAATCCATATATATGTTAAGTTGGTTTGTCAACACTTAAAAAATTAAAGCATTCTGCATCGACTGAGCTCAAATTTTGACATAATTTATGACATCAAAGTTTATTTTGAATTTTTTTTTAATTTAGAGACTTTTATTACATGGTAATAATTTAGTCCTATCCTACTTTACTGGTAAATAGTCAAGGAGTAGCTTAAGTTACTTTTTTAGAATAGCTTCACCCAGGCGTTATCTGCCGTTGTAGTAAAGTTACAACAGTAACCACGCATAACACTGCGGAATTCGGCTATTTAATAATATTTTTGAGTCATTAGTACCATAAAATACTGCAACTATGTCATTTTAAATTAGCAATAAGATTTCGTTTACATGAAGATATTAAGATTTGTTTACTATAAATTCCTTTGAAAAAAATTAGGTTTAATGTAAACGCCCCTTAAAGGTCACTAAATCCCATTTACGTCTATCCTTATTATACGTCCAGAACATATTGGAATTATTGGTGGTTTCTTTAATGGGGAATCCCCTCCATAGAGCAGGTCGATGAAGATAAGTTATCGCCATCATATAGCAGAGGTCCAACCTTTTTTATTAGACATGCTGATATATTCGAGGAAAGAAAATTGATTGGAATTGTATAACACTTTTTATAGCACACCAAGAGCTGTAAGATTAATAAGCATTAGGACACTTCCCTGTCACTTTTTATTTTTTAATCATAATCAACAGGATTCAAGTCTCCACGGCTGGACATAGCCCTTAGAAAGGAGGTGTTGCCTATTTGGTTTTGTATAGTTATCTTTTTTTTGTTTTAGTTTTGTTTTTTTTAAGGTTTTATTTTTGCACACTGGCCAGATGAGCCACACTAGCCTCTTTGTAGTGATGTATCCCTGCTAAGTTTGTGCCCTTATTCGCCTTTTACATCGCTTAAGGGATTAACAGGGATAGTTAAACTCTGTATTTGTAATTGCTCATCACACACCATATGCGACTGCTGTGCTTGAAGTCTCGGAATCAATTCCCGTTTAGAACAAAAATGTGTGTGATACGCAAAATATATTTTTTTTGAGTCTGGGTGTTTTCAATGTATATTAAGTATGTATACACAAAAAAAGTATATTTATGTAATTATATCAGTTGCCTAGCATCCTTAATATAAGCTCTGCTTAGTTTGGGACTAGATTACGTTGTGTGTAAGATGATGATCTAAAATAGTTGTCGATGAATTTACGTATGTGTGAAAATAATTAAGTGCTATTATTCAAAGTTTTTAAAGAAGGCATACATTTTACGGTGGTGGATTGATAACATTTGATGTTATTAAATCCAATTATGTATGTCTAAAAAATATTTTAATGAATGGTTTTCGTGTTTGACATATCATTCAAATAAAAAGAGCGTTCTAATATATTTAAATTCCAATACAAAATGTTCAACATGAATAGCAATCATCAACAGCCTTTAACAGTCCACTGCTGGACATAGGCAGAGCCATAGGAGAGCCTATGAAAGGAGATTTTGGCCTACTATACCACGCTGGCCAGACGGATTGGTAAAGGGTTTGTTCAAGTTTTGCTTCTCTTGGCAGTGATGTTAGCTGCTTATTTTTTTCCTTTAGTCGCCTCTCACGACACCCATGGAATGAATAGGGGTGGTGACACTTTGTATTCTTAATCCGTCACCACACGGACAATATTTTAAGACGGCAATATGGTAAAACAATTATTTGCAAACCATTCCACGTTTGATTCACATCGATATTTACTTTGTCAATTTAGATTTCAACAAAATAGCACATGCTAAAATGGTACTATATATTTTTATAGATATGTATTTACAATCAGCTTTTACATAATGTTAATAGATACAAAGTTAATTAAATTAATACGGTACTTTGATCTCTGCCTGAGGCTTGGATTTAACGAGAAAATAATTTGGCCAGAAATTAGATTCGATTTAGTCAGGTTGAAATACAAAACACCGAGATTGTAAGTTGTTTTGAATAGATAAGAAAACAATTTGACTGTTTTGAAATGAACATCTGAGAGGTATTAGGAGAAGTTCTTGGATAAACTTTCGTAATTATTGACACTAACTTGTCCTGTCTGTTTGGACTTGATAAATATAACAAGAGTTCTACTTTTTTTAAATTAACTAGATGATTTTATTTATTTGAGTAAATTTAGTTAGTTAAATATTATCTTCATTCTATTAAATATCACTGATCACTCAACGCTTAAATAAGTTTTTAAATGTACATATTCATTGAATGTGAAAATATGGACTAAGCCGAATAATTTCTAATTATTGGATTAGTCTATCGCATATAACTTTTTTAGTTTAAATATACATAGAGCTAATTTAGAGCTAAATAGATCTTAAATTAGAAAGGAGCTTATAAACCGTGAATGACGTGAATAAAGCACAAATAAATAACTTTACTCAAAATAAGTTAACAGATGATTGAAAACTTCTTTTCTTTATCACCCTCTCTGTATCCTTAAACCACCAATAGCTTTAGTCACGGACTCTTAAGAAATTTTTGAAATAGCTTTCTGACTATTTGCATGTACCGCTGTTGAGTTTAAGGTTTATTTTTGTATAGGCCGTTCCCGTTCTTTTATCAACTTCTTACGATTTAAACAAACAAATAGGTTTTACATATATATTATATTCAAACTTAAGTTAGTTAAAAACTTAGATGACTATGTTCAGCAGTGGACTGTTAAAGCTTGTTGATCACGATAATTCTTCTTCTTTTAGTGAAATGGCAACCAGCTATTTCTGCCAATGTCAAATATTTAAAGTCTTCTAGTCTTCAAGTCTTCGTCGTAATGAATTTAATGATAAAAAAATGTGGATGAGATGAAATGCGGACCGTCTTTCGAAAAAACAAAAAACGATCTCCATCATGATAATGATAAAGCTTTTTACACAACATTTACCATGATACATGACATCTGACATTACAATTTTACAAGTAAAATTATTTTAACTCACACTAGATCACATATAAAACCTAAACTTCATAAATATTAAAAAATCGGCCAAGTGCGTATCATACCACGCACAGGAAAGGGTTCCTCAGTCACCCATAATGGTAGGTGGATTTGAAATCGTATCCAATACATAATTGTTATGTTTACGTTTTAATGCTTTAATTTTGTATGACGTTTTCCGAGTAAGCACATTTACAAGTTAAGCTTCTATAACTCCTGAACTAACAAAGTAATAATATTTTTTCTTTAAAGTTCATTATATGGAACACCATCACGAATTTTCCAGTTTTTTTGAGTCAGCCGTTTAGCTTTTAGAGCGTGGGGGGGCGTCTTTTTTCTACAGAAAAGTGCCCTTTAAAGTGGGATTGGAATGGAAACGGTTGTCTAGATCAAAAAATAGTCTAAGAAACCCTTTATTGTTTTTAAAAGAACTATCTAAAGATACTCTACAGAATAGGGTAGCTGCGAGAAAAATAAATCATCTCCACTTCTCGTGTAGGGGAGGTACCCCAAATAAAAAAAAATATTTCTCATAATTTTATTGTAGCACTTTCTCGACGTAATTACAACACATATTCATGCAAAGTTTCATTTTTCTAGCACTTCACTCTAGCAATCGAGGAAGGATGGACGGACGGACGAACATGACGAATCTATAAGAGTTCCGAGTTATAAACTTTGGAACCCTAAAAATTGGGCACGATTTTAAATTCACATGCCATTATATTTGACTATGGAACCCTATTCTATGAGTGGCCTAACACGCGTTTGTCTATTTTTATTATTTATTCTAAGATAATCTGCATTCACCTTAGTAGACACGCGTGAAAATTAAAACAAAAAGAAATTTTCGTTTCGCGAAATTCAATGAATAAAATCTGCTTTGAAGAGTTGAAACACATTCATAACAAACTGAACTCTAAATTTGCATCAATGACGTCATCCCCTTTAGAGTGATGAAATTCAAAACATTCAGGTTTCTTGCAATAATTTCTAATGTTTTCTTAGACATGAATGAACAAACAGAGCTTTTCTGTTACACCAAACATGTCACGTATCTACGTGACGCATCTGGTGCAGTTTGGATTCGCTAAAGTAAAGGTTGACAGCGTCTGGAGAGATTGAGATTGATTGATACGAACTCAATGACTATCATTCGAAACTATATAGTGTATACCCGCCTATGTTCGTAGTTTTACAAGGTTTAAGAAAACAATCTTATTAGAAGTAAAGAATAAAATACCTAGAATAGTTTACTAGCCTAAGGAAATACTTTAAGTTATAAAAAAATGGCATGACCACAATGAGTAACGTGATAAGGAGAAGCCAAGCCATACACGCAAGCGTTCTTCTATGACAAAGCTTAAGCAAATGTTTGCGTGATCTTCAAATATTTGTTTCAGAGTGTATATGTTTGTATAATATGTGTTTTTACAAAAAAAAACATTTTGGTTTTGTTTACTTATTATTTCGTTATTATTGTACGAAGTTTTTTATGTAAGCATATTTAACAAGTTGGGCCTCTATAACTCCTGAACTAACAAAATTATTTAAGTCGCTATAGTTTTCCTTTAATATTCATAACGTGGACTACCAGTATGAATTTTCGCAAATAGTTAAATTAAATAAAAATATAATAAACTGAATATGACTAAATAGTTTTAATAAAAAAGGCCCTTTAAAGTTGAATAACTTGCAAATGAATGGATGAACTACGTAACCTTAAAAAGAATAATTTATTTATTTACATCAGTTTGCCTACTTTTAATAGTGTAAGCTCTGCTTAGTTCGGGACAGGATGGCGTTGCGTGTTAGATTCCAAAATATGTATTTATTATGAATTAGTGAAACTTTAATACATTCAAAACTTCTGTGATAAATCTTCTAGTTCTCTTTAGTGCTATAGAAGTATAAGTACGTTTTTTTTGGTAATGTGACACAAGAAAATGAGTTTATATGTAAAACCTACAGTATCTGCTATTAAAAAGTAACATTACATAGCAGATAAAAATTATGTGCCTAATATTAGATCTTTTTAATAAAATAAGGTAAGATAATGTTTTGCAAGAACAGCGTTTATACTTAAATAATTAACACTGCCATCTAATCTTTGGTCTTTTGCGTATTTTTTATTGCAACAGATATTAGTGACAATCCCACTTAAGCTTAATGAACAACTTCATTAATTTTACTCCCCTATTGCTACGTCACAACCTTTGTCATTATAGATTGGAAACAGAATAATAACTTTGTAAAGTCAATGACATTGGTTCTTCAATTTTTTAGGAACTTTATGTATTCAATCTAGAAAAGAAAACTTTATACATATAAATAACCTCTCACCTATGCTATCGACGATATAAATATGTATGTAGTATGTATCTTTCGCCTATGCTTATATTTATGAAATTTTAAGGGTTAAGGTGTGTATTTAATTTGCGATAAAATAATAATGGTGAAATGTGAAGGAATGCCAATTGGAAAAGGCACACTTTTCATACATTAGTAATCACAATCAAAAAATTACATACTAGAAACGCATTTTTTAAAGACAACAGCCACTGTAGAAATTTATAGAAGTTTATTTCACAGAACTAAGACACAACAGAACTAAATACATACAACACAAAGGTTGTTTATTAAGAAACAATTCATATAATTTTGTATCTATAATAACAATTAGTTTACTGACTAAAATTTTATGGTGGAATACAAAAGAGAGCCCCCTAGTACAAACTTCTGTTACCGATTAGCGACAGGGCCCTCAACGAGATTAAATTTCTTTTTTTTTACTTCCCTGTACCGCCTTTTATTGCAGTACATTCTAATTTATTTGACTTAGCGTTATATTTGACAGCCTTTTTAAACGTTTCACAAAAGGAAATTTATATATCTTAGTGAATAAAACGGAATAATTAAGGGTTATAAAAATATTTCTGGCCTTTTGAATAGAACATTTGTTTTCTTTTTTATTGCTGCGACAAAAATGAAGGTACATTTCAGGAGTTAAGTATCAAAAATGAATGTTGACAAACCGTATTAAAATATTGTGAAAAGGGCAATAATTAAATGTTATCTTTGGTAAAGTTACAATATATATACTTTTCACATAATATACTTACGTAGAATTTTATATTTTTAGATGTTATTATAGTTAGATATTGTAGGTATTAGGTATTGTTGTAAATCGCGAGTTAAGCCGCGGAGTAAAGCTAGTCTCGAAAATTTGACCTAAGTTACTCCTTTTGTTATCAGATCTGCCAGTGAAAGACCCGTCGAAATCAGTCGAACCCGTTCCATAGCTTAGCCGGAAAATACAGACAAAATTGCTTTTATACTTGCCTATAATAATAATAAATCTATTTATTAAGGTATCTCAGACCCATACAAAATGTAACAAATGTGAATTAATAAAAATGACAATAAAAACAGATATTCAAACATAATTAAATCTAAAAAATATTAAATTAATTTTAAATCAACTTAATTTCAATTAAAAATAATAACAATTACAATCATCAATAAATAATTAAAAAAATCGGTTCATTTAAATCCAATTAGAAATCAAAAGTGATAAAATTTACATAAGATTATATACTTTCATATGCATTTAGTTAAACACAGTTTATTTGTAATTAAAAATGGATACTTCTATTTTATTTATTTGTATACTGTAGAATTTAGTATTTTACATTACTAAATAAGAACACAGGGGTATGGAATTAAATGCACACAAACTAAGAAAATAAACATTCCACTTTTAATTTTGGTTTTAGATTTAGAGTCACCTAAAGCTTCTACTTTATTCAGAGTTCAAAAATGCATTTTATAACGAAATTCAAATTGAATAAGCAGTTTTAGTGAACGCGGCAAAAATGATTTATAATTACCTCCTCGCTTTGTATGGTGCAATGCATTTCAGTGTGGTTAATCTCAATGAGAAGCTTTTAAAGCGATATATTATCCTCAATTTAAAGCTTATAAAGGGGTACCAAAATTTTATTATCTCTTTATTAAACTGAAAGATATGGTAAAATTATTTCATAAATTATTATGAACATGTGGCCAATATAAAAACGTTGTGAAATTCAGTAAAAAGCTTTAAGTAAGTAAAGTTCGTCTCGTAAAGTTTTTTTGAGTATTGTTGGATACATTGTAGAAAGTGGAATACCTGGTATACAAGTTCATATTGGCTAAACCGGAGTGATGATTTGCGAAGCATCTATTAAGATTTAAACCTTTCAAGTGGCAGCCATTTCAAAATTACAGCACTTATAAAATACATTGGAAACTTACACATGTAAACTACATTGGTAAGTGATCCGAAAAATTCAATGCACCACCTCTTTCCAGGAATATAAGCGATTTAACACACTAATAATAGTAATCCCAGATGGGTGAGCTTGAGAACTCTATTCTTCTAAACTAAGGTAGGTGAGACGTACGAAAATGGACTTTTAATTGTATAATTTGTACTACTGTATTTTGAATATACTTTAAGTGACTCTGTCTGATGAAATGAAAGCATGAGTAGAATCAAATAGTATTGGTCACTATTCTCATTGTGAATGCATGCAATGCCGCATGGTGACCCTCACTATAGCGGCCTAGTGATAGAGGTCTTGCTCTCACCAAAGAAACACAACAACACGAATGCTGCCACTTGATCGTCTGTGTAAGGGTTCAGCCGATCTATTTATACAGAAATCAGCGTGAATCTACTTTATTTGTTTCATTTAGAAAACTTCAACGGTTGCATGATCTCAATGCCTAAAATTTTTTTTTTTGGACAACTTACACATAACATCATCTAGTTCCAAACTAAGCAGAGCCTGTATTATGGGTATTAAACAACTGATATAAATACATAAACATACTTTTTTTGAAAATACATACATATTATACGTAGAAAAACACCTAGACTCCGAAACAAATGTTTGTGAATCACACAAATATTTGGTCTGACCCGGGAATCGAACCCGAGACCTCTTGATCAGCAGCCGCATACGCTAACCACTAGATCAACAAGGCAGTCAATCAAAAAAGTCTGTACTATCATAAAACTGCCGGTAAACTAAAATTTGTATTTAGAAATATGGGATTATAGACAGTTTGCTTACATAAATATAATAGATAAATTACATTCCGAATAAACTATAGTTCACTGTAGTATTTCTCCTTCTTTTGAATTAGGGTGAAACGATGAGATCTATTTGATTAAATTATAGACTATTATCGCCACTGTTACCTGCAACCAAAGTTCTGGAAGTACGGCATTTCATTCAGTAGGCACTGATTGAGAGCAATAAATTGAAGGGGGTTGAACCTCTGGTAATCTTGTAACCTAGGTGAAGTTCTTCTTAATTAGCAAAGATTTACCTTGTTTCAGCTCTTCATTGGTTTAAACTAGAGTGGCAAAAAATGTCAGCACGTGCACCCTTATCACTTTTAATGTTAAAAAAATATTAAATAAATGAAACATTAGTATCACTTGAGCCTTATCCGTGTGGTGACGGATTAAGAAATAAGCAGATAACATCACTGCCATGAGGAGGAAAACTTGAAACAAACCCTTTGCCAACCCATCTGGCCAGCGTGGTATAGTAGACCAAAACCTCCTTTCAAAGGAGAGGCCTATGCTCAGCAGTGGACTGTTAAAAGCTGTTGATGATAATGATGGAATGGAGCCTGCGCAAATATACCAAAGGACTATTTTCTAAAATCTTCCAGGAGCTACTACTAACTACTGCTCTACTGCTCTACTACTCTCAGTTTTCAGTTCATGTTTATTATTACTATATATACTCGTTATCCACAACTATAAACATAGGATTTGCAAAGTCACCCTGCCTTTTGACTTTGTCGTAGTCGGATAAAAAGTAAAAATAGATATAAACACTGTCAAGTCTGCTATTTTTTTTTCTTATTATTGACGTGGTTTAAGGCTTTTTAACATAAATAATATTATGTTAAAGTTATAGTTGATCTCTAAAATCGATATCAAAATTTATCAACAGTAATTGGTCTATTTAATAATAGAACAACGACCGTAGAAATTTTACCGTAAAGTCATCATCATTATCAAACATCATCTTATTTCATTTTAAAAACTAAACAATGAAAAGATTCCTCGCAAAGTAGACATTCTTAACATTTTAGCATAATAACGTATATTTTTTTACCATATGTAAATTCGGAAATATGAAAAGATAAAATCGGAAATATCTACATTGATTTGGGAAGCAGACCTCAACATATGATGCTGAGAAAGCTGAAAAGAATGCCGATAGGTTCACAAACTATCACGTTCGAATGATTTATACGCGCGAGAGCGATGCTTCGAATACCAACAATCTATATAGTTGAGTGCTCATGTAGTTTTTCTAATCTTTCATTTTGCAAATGTACACACACTTTCTTCAATATATCTTTAAGATCTTTATATTGTTTGTTTGAATTGAGTTTATATATTTAGTTGGCTGTATTTTTTTTTTACTATTTTAAAAAACCAAATTGGTAAAGTTCAAAATAAGGCATTTTGAAATGCACCAGGAATCGACGACTGCGCATGCAGCGATTGATGAATTTGGACGATGCAAACGCAGTGTGTCAGGACCGTAGTGGGTAGAGATCAGTTGTCTCTGTTTACCCTTGTATAAAATAGGTGTGACTCTTATATGTAAGTCAAAAATGATGTACTTTGTTTTGAATCTTCTTTATTTCTGGAGTAAATTCATTAATTTGATGAAAGTCAAGAAAAGCAGGTTTTCTTCGACATTACAATAATATAGCATATATTTAAAATAAAATAGCGTATAAAATTCACTTACTTAAAGAAATATGAAAAGTGTACTATCATAGCAAAATGACTCTTATATTTTTTATTGCAAGCTTATGTTCAGCGGCGGAAATCCTATTACTGAGATAGCGATGTTGATAGAATTACATTTGAGTTCATAGGGCTGTGACTTTTTCTCGCCCTAGATACAGAATTTGATAGCAACATTGGATAGGAAAAGGGCTATTGAATAAGTATTGTATCTACGTTCTGGTTCTGGAACATAGTCGATAAAATGATTCTGCGAAAACATTACGAAAAAAATAATGTGTTTTTTTAAGAAACGAATCTGTTTGTAGACAATGTAATTTCTAAAGGTAGTGCAAAGGTTTCAAAAAGTGAAATTGTTTTAAAGAACAACGATTTCGTTAACAAAGTCAGTCTTATGAGATGGTTTATGTTAGCCGTATTTTTATATTTGAGATGAAACCATATAATAAGCCATTGTTATATCATATATTAGGATGGCAATCCAGTCTATTCCTAATCAATAACTTTTAATATTCAATGTCAGTGGTTCGCAACATTGATTTTGAATGCTTACGGTGTTTATTTATTTAATAATAAAATATAATGGGGCCGATGATATTTGTATTAAATTTAAGTTGTGTTTGGATCTGTCAAGTTTTGTATTTTTGAATGCGGTATGAACAATCCTATTAATAGAGACTTCATAAAACCTGCAGTTAAACTTGATAAATGCTATTTTACTCAAATTCATAAATTTTCTTAATTTCATAATCAAATGGAACAAATTTCATATTTTTTTTTTTTAAATACTAGCTGCATTAGGAATATAAATCTTGTATTGCAGGGATTGCAGGGGACTTTACAAACATACATAAAAAAGATACAAAGAACATCCGCACTAGGTCAACCGTACAGTATTATTAGAAGTATACATTGCTAGTTGACCCGCGTCACCTGTGGATGTCCCCTCGGACGGTCAGCCTCTCGGGGGTTTTCTATGCGGCGGGGCGGTGTGTCCGAATGGAACCGACTAAAACCACTCGGTGTGCCCTCTGTGCTAATTAATTTTAGGAGGAACCCAGGATGAAATTTTATTCTAGGCCGCCTTCTTCTGTCTGGACAACTATTACCACCGGCCATGGATCGAACGACGGCCGGTAGCAAGAGAACTCCTCCAATGACTGAGGGCCCGGCGCTCCATCGCCCATGCATCTTTCTATTTGTTCCGGGTAATGTCTGGAACGGCTAGAGCGGCCATTTTGATAATATCGTTAAAGGAGGATTTGTATACAAAATTTCATTTAAATGTTTTCAGTATTTTGGCCATGCAGGTCAGACAGATAGATTTACTTTTGCATTTATAATATTAGCATGGATAACTATCACGACAGTACATTTATTTATCATCGAACGGCGAAAATTGTAATATAATTCATGAACGTGTTCGAATGCCCAAACAAAGTATTAAAATTGTAATTTTTTTTCTAAAATCATCTCTTACCATTTCAGAAAATAAACTAATAGAAACAAAACTCAGATTCACATACTCATATTTGAGGCCTCGGGCGCAATTTTACCGAGGAAAATTTCATTATCCGTTGCCTAATGAAATAACGGTTGTAATGGGCAGCAAAGCACATGCTCTCTGCTGCTAGTACACCAGAATATAAGTTACTGCAGTTCGTATTGTGAGAGTTAAATTCATCACTTTAGAATTTAGATATTTCATACGAGTTTTTTTACCGACACACTAGATTTTCCTGTGGCTCTGGAAGTGTTGCTTTTTCTAGAAGCAAAGTATTTTCATGCCTTTCATTGAAATTGGTGCAATGGTTAACCCGTGAAATCGTTACAGATAGATTTAGTTACTTTTACGAGTTTATAATATTAAGTATGGATTTATAGAGGAATCGTCACTTGTAAGAATTTGTGTCATGACCACAGAGATTTACGGAATATTTGAAATTGACGCGAATTCTTATGGTTAAATTAAAATTTTAACGTCTAGATTACAATTGCCTCTAGATTGCCTCGTTGGCGTAGAGGTAGTTTATGCGACTACTGCGTTAGAGGTCTTGTTTGCTTCGGAGTTTAGGTGCTCCTGTGTATAATATGTATAAAAATACAAAAAAATATCTTTAAAATCTAGCTTTTATATTCATAGAACATACTTTTACGTAGGTATTTTGAAGCTAGTTGGCATTGCGCTTTACATGTCCAAAATATTTATTATTTTAATCATGCATACGAGTATGTTATGTTAATTATGTTAAATGTTCCAAAATGCTAAATTTACAATTTAAATAAAGCCCCCTTTTATTTTTTTGATAAATGCAGATTGAAAACTGAAAATGTTAAAATAAATAACGAATACCACATATATTAGACGTTTGAATGTAGTTATTATTATATTAAATTAATATACGTATTTATTACTATAATTTATACATAACACATTCTCGTTGTAATGGCATTCCATTAATTAATGTCGTGTGGATTCACATAAACTGGATTACACACTGTAACACTTCCACATAATATGGTTACATTATATGATTACACATCACGGGATATCTAGTAGCTAACACCCGCAGACAGTTCAGAGAGCTCTCTTGATATACTCCTAGTTTAGTATGCTGTAAAATTGTTAGTTGAAATTGAAACAGATTTATTTAAATTGGGGATAATACTATGACAATCTGATGAAGAATAATAACCCACTGCGGAGACATACTTCAAGTCAATAAGTATTTGTTTATTAAGTGAGCTTCCATAGATGTAAAGTAGGTTTATTTTTCTTCATGGACCTGTCGCTGACATTGGGAATGTCACATCTCTTCAAGGTGTATACTGTCATTAGGAAGATCATGATCTAAAATTTGAAACATTTTAAACGAATTGAAGCCGTATTTTAGTAGACTTGAAACTGACTTCGGTCTATCTAAAACAAACTCTTTCTAACATTCATAAGTTGTTTGTTAGACTTAGTATGCCAAGCATTGAACGATTTCTTTATCTATTTCTCTACAACATAAGTACACTCACAAATACAATATATCTACGACTAATAGTATTTCGTAATTGTATTAGTTGGTTTTAAATCTAAGTAATCCAACGTTGCACAATCCCATAGTTCGTATCTTGTGAGTACTCATGAGTTCTAGTTTTTATACTTAATATTTCATTAGTTTCATTGGATGTTGATATTTACGGTACTTGGATAGTATAGACATGACACATTTCTTAATACTTATATTGTTTCCTAATCTTCAGGGATTTTTATATTGCTTAATGAATTTGTTAGTTAAAGTCGAGGATTACTTAAGAGACACAACGGAGTGCAAAGTAAACCAGGTTTTAATAATAAAGCAGCAGCCATTGAGCAGACGGGTTACCTAAAGCGATTAAAACTCACCGACCGTAACACGTACAATTTTTCTACTAATTGGGGAAGATAGCTCACCTTACCTTACCTTATAGGTATATCAATTTTGTCTTTTTTAAATTTGTCTTATAGTAAAGGAAGAAGTCGTGTGAAATTCTTACAGTTTTTTTAAGCTATTTCATACATTAAAAATATTACGACATGTATTTAGAAGTTTCATTCTGATCATTTATAAATAGGAACATAGGATTCTCCCGGCAATTGTATTAACTCTGTAACAAAGTGAAATTATGATAAGGCTTTAATTTCCTCTTCGTCTTGGATTCTTAATAATCTGCTTTATCAAAATCGAGAAATTCTTGTTTTCAAACTATAGCCGGTTCCAATAATAACGGGTCAGTCACATAAACCAATAACGGGTCAGTCACATAAACCCGAATATCTCCCGAACTACGTATGCCATCCTAATGAAACGAAGACTGTTCAATTGAGAATTTAATTATACAGATAAAAAATAAAATAAAACTTAGTTACACCCACAATATTAATCTTAAATTAAAAAAAACTAAAGTAGTCATATTTTTCTTAAGATTACATTTTTTTTATGATTGTTTTTTTGCTGTTTTTCATCACTTTCTTCATTTAATACTTTGTATTGCCTCCACGTGATGAAGCCTCCAGTGATGAAAAACAGCAAAAAAACAATCATAAAAAAAATGTAATCTTAAGAAAAATATGACTACTTTAGTTTTTTTTTAATTTAAGATTAATGTTGTGGGTGTAACTAAGTTTTATTTTATTTTTTATCTGTATAATTAAATTCTCAATTGAACAGTCTTCGTTTCATTAGGATGGCATACGTAGTTCGGGAGATATTCGGGTTTATGTGACTGACCCGTTATTTTTGGAACCGAGTGTATAACACGGGAATTCTTACACTGTTTGAAATTTATTTTAATAAGTATAATTTACTTGTATTAAAAAAGTTTCCTTTTGTCCATAGCGTTTTTTTTTATAGGTGGCTGCCATGGTGGCCCACTCTGCCTGATGGAAAGCATAAACAATCCAAATGGGTTCCACCACACTCTCTGCGAATGCAGTGTGGCAATTTCAACTCACACTAGTGAGAAGCTTTTATACGCCCTGCTTATAGGACCTGTGATCATAATGGGAAGGTGAGGTGATAAACACGTGAGCTGGTAGTGAGTTTCTGGAGTTATTGTACTTTAATTATGTAATAGATAAATAGTTATTTACTTCATTTCTGTTTCTCAGAGTATGTAAGTGTATATTTAGTGTGAGTTGATTTGTGTGTGTGCACGTGTGTGATTTGAGTTGCGTTTTTAGAAGTTTAAATTCACTATTATTATGTTTGACCGATTTAAAATCCATTTCACATGAATAATTAATATATCATGACGTAAAAAGAACTACTTACAACCATTAACAGAGAACCATTATTCTCCATTTATAACTAGCACCTACTCATGAAAAAAAAATCCGTTCTATTGTAATCTCAATCACGCTGAAAAGAAAAAACAAAAAACAATTGTCCGTGTTCCGCGGTCGTAACAACACTAAATAATAGGGTAGGGCCACACTGGCGTCACACAACTATTACCAAAGCTTATGTTGGAAAATTGAAAAGTTAACGAGCCTATTCCACGATGCTCGTGTTTCAAACCACCTTTGTTTTGCCAACGAACGTCGGAACTCGGGCTTATTAAGGGGAAATTGCTTCGAGTAACATGAAAGGTATGTGTCGATGACCTAATTTTTGTCTTGAATCTTGGGGTAATAAGATTGTTAAACCAATTTTGGGCTATTGTTGTAGAATTCTTAATGGATTAAGAGGTAATTCAGCCTCATGAAAAGTAGTATATTATAACAGTTAATTCGATTTGTTGATTAAGTTTTCTATCATAAACAGTCCTTTCAAAGCCTTTTATGACTTTGAAAGCCTGAATTTAATGCGATCAAACACAATTAAATGTCCACATAATGTTTTTATAAAGTAGATCTTTATATGACGTGACTATTATCGCACACAATTACTTTAATAAACTTTATCTGAAATTAATGTCTGAATATTATATTGGAAATATTTTTCACATAGTCTTTCAAAGAAAATAATTCCCTCAAGTTATATAATTAAACTTTTGGCATCGTCAGTAACTATTTATATGTGTGTACAAAACGCACAAATTAAAAATAAACACACAAAAACTCTGAATCCCTTCGTAATAATAATAAAATAAAATAAAAACAAACAGAGTGGAAATATTGGCGTAAGAGGGTTGACTAGGTGAACGATGCTCAACTCGTAATGAGGCTACGTGACATTCCACTGTATTAAAACAAACAACTTTCTTAGAATTTTAACTCCTACAGGACATTAATTATACTTTCGTCGCCTTTTGTTACCCGTAAATGTATTTGCAGTTACGCCATTGTTTAACTAATTTTCGTACTTGGAGTACTTGGAAATTTGGTCAATAAGAAAAGTTTGAATATTTATGTTTGATATGTACTCTTTTTATGGTTTTAATTTCAATTTTTAAGTTAAGTTAAAGTTTAAGACTGAAGAGTTATTTTTCTAAGATTCTAGTGTCGTATCATAAATGCTTGCAGGGACAATTCTTTTAGTTATATATGAGATCTCAGAAACAGCTTAAACCCAAGTATAGCAAATAACATATTTAATAATATTTTTCTCTTAAAAATTTAGTTATAATTTTTATTACATTACATTAATAACCAACTTAAAAATTAATGTAAGCATCCTTAAAAAATATTTAGGGATGCGCCAAACAGGAAAATAACAAAATTTGATTCCGTGGGTGTCGTAAGAATCGGCAAGGGGACAAACTTCACAGAACATCACTGCAGAGAGAGAAAACCTATAATAAGACCTATATCATACCGTCTTGAAAGTGTGGTATAGTGGGCCAATCCCTCCTTTTTAGGGTTCATAACTCGGAACGCTTATAGATTCGTCATGTCCGTCCGTCCGTCCGTCCGTCCTCGACTTACCGTACAAACGGTAAGTGCTAGAAAGGTGAAACTTTGCATAAATACGTGTTGTAATTACGTCGACAAAGTGATACAATAAAATTATGAAAAATAATTTTATTTGGGGTACCTCCCCTACGCGTAAAGTGGGGATGTTTTTTTTTTGCGACTACCCCATCGTGTGGGGTATCATTAGATAGGTCTTTTAAAAACAGTACAGGATTTCCCAGACGATTTTTAGATTTACGTATCCATTTGCGAGATATTTCACTTGAAAGGGCACTTTTTTGTAAAAACAGGGCGTCCCCCCCCCTCTAAAAGCTAAACGGCGGGCTCAAAAAATCTGAAAAAATTCGTGATGGTGGTCCATCTAATGAACTTTGAAGGAAAACTATAACGGATCAGATGAGATGTTAGTTCAGGAGTTATAGAGGCTTAACTGGTAAAATGCGTTCACTTGGAAAACATCACAAAATTAACGCAGTATTACGTAAACATAACAATTAGCTATTGGATACGTTTTTAAATCCACGTACCACTATGGGTGACTGAGGAACCCTTTCCTGTGCGTGGCCTGACAAGCAATTGGCCGATTTTTAAGTAGAGGCTTATTTCCAGCAGTTTAATGCTAAAGACTGTTAATGATCATAATTTGTAATTAGTTGAATTGCTAGTATTTTTATATCTACAATTTTATTTACTTAGGTTATAATACATTCTTTTATTATTCTTGTGACGCAGGTAACAAACTGAATAAGCAACAGAAATATTTGTGAAGTTATATCATCAACAATTCAAATGGCATATTCAAATTACGACCACTTCATTAGTGGCCATCATCTTATTTTAGTCGAATTATACCTATTAAGTTAAAAGCCACCCATTTTTGTGAAGTCGCATTAACTAAAGAGGCTCTTCTGGTGAATGATGAAGTCCATAATTTCTGTAGGTAGATGGGTCTCCGATCAAAGTTTGGCTTAACGGATATTAAAATATCCATGAATTTACTCCGAAATGATTGTAAGAAAATTGAAATGTCTTTTCAATTGTAACGTTTGAGTGTATTTAGAATTGCTTAAAGATAAATCCATTAACTCTATTTCATAAAACTGTTAGTGTAATATCAAATTAACAATACTGCGACTGCACGGTTGGCCGTAGTGGGGTGTGTCATGGGTTCAAGTCCTACCTTTGACAACACTCTGTGTGATCCATAAATTGTTGTTCTGAGTCATAAAACGGACATAAAGAACACCTAAGTAAAGTCCCTCTCTACACAAGATGTATATTCTTAATGCTCGGGTGGCCTTTTTTAAAAAACAACGAATATTATGGAATAAATCCACAGGTTTAACGCTAATACAGCAGATACCTACATCACTCTCAGGTTGACTTGTAGAGAATTAATTTATAACTAGATAGTTATATAGTCTAATAGTTGTGAGGTGTAAAGCAAAGGTTAAATGATGATGAGTGCAAGCATCTGAATAGGCCGTTATAGAATGCAATGAGCATGGTGACCTATACTCTTGGATTTTGCTCATGCTTTCCTCCATGCTCAGGCGGTGAGGAGCCACTTAGGCAGGCTCGTATCTATACAGATAAATAAAATTGAAATGTCTGTTTGTAATATTAAATAAACAGTTTTTTACTCTATACACATGAAAGTATATACGGTACATATGCCAAAAAAACAATATGAAATCTTAGTCTGCCTGTCAGTCTGTCTGTTTGTTTGTTCCGGCTAATCTCTGGAACAGCTGGGCTCTCACTGGCAGGTAGCTGAGGACATAATAGGTAACTTAGACAACTTTTTTTTAGACTAGTTTCACTCCGCGTCGCTACTCGTGATTGATAACAATAATCGCGGGTAACACCGCGAAACTCAGTATGTTTTATATTAAAAGTAGATAATAAGCGAAATTCCCAGGAAAAAACTTTACAGTGTTAAAATATTATTGACTTCCTCGGCGCGTGGTAGCGTATGCCACTGCTATGCTTTTAGGTTCGATTACCGGGTCGCACCAAACGTTTGTATGTTTTAACAATATTTTACTTAATTGCCTGCCTCGTTAGTCTAGTGGTTAGCGTATGCGGCTGCTGATCAAGACCAAATATTATTTGTGTGATTCACAAATATTTGTTTCGGAGTCTGTTTTCTATGTATAATATCATAATATGTATGTATTTACAAAAAAAAAGTATATTTATGTAGTTGTCTAGTACCCATATCACAAGGTCTGCTTAGCTTGGTACTAGATTATGTGTGTCAGATGTCCAAAATATTTATTTATTTATTTGCTAAAATACTTACAAAAGAAATATGAATGTATTTATATCAGTTATAATTAGATAAAAAATATTTAGTTATTATTATTTGTTGACAAAATTGAACAATTTTTATATTGCACAATATATAAAAAAACATAAGTATCTTAGTATATCGCTTATCGGATTTATACAAATACTCTCAAGAGAGATAACAAGTTGATTGGTACAGAGTACGCAATAATTTATATAATACATACATAAATATATATATACTGTAATAGTACGATTATGTTATTGTATAGTAAGAAAATAACGTTTAATGTGTCGCTTGACGTTTTACTTTATACATTTAAATGTGTTTCTGTATAAAACTAAACCGTAACTAACACTAGTATAACATATTGTGATAGTGGTTAATCTGATGTCTGTGAAATTAGCTATTTGTTTTTGGATGCTTATTATCTGAAGTAAGTTAAAATTACATACTTTTTGCGATGGACTGCAAAAAGTAGTTTAATGTTGTGATACTTGATACTTATTAGTTGTCATATTCAGTGTGATGACAAAATACGGCGAATACGGATTGTCACCGCCTTTATTCGTCTATTTATCCCACGGATATAAGACGGGATTAAGGGAGTAAATTATGCAGCACAACAACCACTGCAAAGAGAAAGAAAACATAGGAAAGTGCCGGCCAGGTGTGTTGGTATAGGCTTTGTATTACAAACCCTATAACAACACACCTGGCCGGCGTGTACGTCAAGTGTACGTCAACCACCTTTCTAAAGAGAGTCCTATATCCAAACCTTGACTATTAAAAGGTGTGGATGATAAGTAATTACACAGTTCACTAAAGTTAGCTAAACACGGAAGTATGAAAATTTTGCCTGTACATATACTCTGGTGAGCTGTGAGTAGAGGACTATACACTTAGCGGTAAGCCTGTACATACTCTCAGCTAAAGCTATGGCACCCGCAGCAGCTCTTGTCTATTTGCCACCAATCGATTTACTGTTTTGTTCTCGCTTTTACAAGTTACAGCTGGATACTCTCAGTTTTACAAGTTATCCAAATTCATGTATTGTCTAATTAAACACATTTGTGCAATTTACACGTTACGGTTTATCTGTACATTTGAACTGCACAAGTAAACCTGTCAGGTACACCTTACCGTATATGGCTACCTTCAGGATTAGAAAGATTTGTATTATTATTACCATCAATATAACAGTAAGTTTTTTAATTAATTTATTACGATTAGTCAAGCATCTTAAACGGTGTGAAAAACAAGTAATCATTAAGATATAATACTACGAAGTAAACAACACGTAGAACTTTCGGCTCATCATTAATTACCTTTTCTAGATCTGGTTTGATTGTGTATCAGGGTTTAAAGTAATTATAACGATAATGGGGTATATCTACAAATAAGATATATTTATCTACCGATATAATATATCTATAAGTATCGAATGTTGGTGTGGATCAGTAGATCAGTTAATTCTAGCGGTAGAAGTGTCACCCGCTTGCAAGGTGAGTATAGGTTATAGAATTGTCATCTTTTATTAATTATAATTTCGTAGTTCGAGTTTCGAAATGCATTTATATTTTTTAACTTATTTATAACTTTCTAAACACATTTTAATTTCGTTTGAAAATTCTTATATATAGAAGTCAGTACTATTACATTAAAATGTGTATATTTGTGAATATTAATCAATATTGCTAATTACTAAAATTGCAAATACAAGAGTAGCTTTCTGTAAAACTGATGAATCTATTTAAATGAAATTTAACTACACAGATCCTCTAGAAACTGAAAAGGACATAAGCTATTTTATACCGCGATAACCAACATATATGCGTGCGGAGCCGCGGTCCGAAGCTAGTTAATTTTAAATAAATTCTCAAGGAATGCGAAACAACTTAACACGTTCAGTTTTAGATATTTATAAACTGTATATTTTTTGTTATCTTTGCGTTTCAAAGTGTAGCATTAACTAGGATTATCCATATAGATTGTTTAACTGTGTTATGTCTTGAATTATTTAGGAATTTTAAATTGTGTAACTAAAAGTCCCCATATTTAATATACTCGTAATCTTTACTGGCAATGTTTTATAGATACTTGATAAATACTTTCTCCCTTATACTAGAATAAGTATTTTAATTTATGTTGGTTCTTATTGTGGATTTCAATTATTTCCTTCTTTTAAAATGAAACAATACCTACCACTAAAAATCAGGGTCATAATATTAAAGGTCTTATCATAAATATTCATAATTTTTAATGAACTGACGTATTTTTTTTTTACTATTCTAACGTTCGTGATCGTTTGCCTTTGGCTTGTGGTTATTACCATTTTTCAATGTTAAGTTTTCAACGATTCAATTGCACGCAATATTAATTTTTAACTGATAGATTAAAAAGTAATTTGTAAAAGACAGAAGTAGAATACAACAGATTAAGAAGCTGTTGCATTTTTCTATATAGTTTTTATTACATTTACATAGTTAATTATTTTTAGTTGCCAGGTAACATACATGATATATAAACGATATGCTGCTTTATAGGATGTTCCGTTTCATCCTGTTGACGTTGGCCGTTGGGCTGACATTGGGCTACAAGAATCCCAACTATGCTCCAGGCCGCACTACGATGGTGCATCTGTTTGAGTGGAAGTGGGATGACATTGCTGTAGAATGCGAGCGGTGGCTTGGACCTAGAGGATATGGCGGTGTTCAGGTAAGTTTGTTGTGTTATGGAGGTCATGACACCGTGATTCATCATATGGCTGATTTGATTCCACATTCGCCGCCGAATGTTGAACGATCTCAAGGTTTATCTGTGAAGATAATCTGTGTTAAGTAACTCTTTTATTGCTTACTTCGAGTGAATGAAGATATCATAGGTCTAATCTTACCCTAATCTCTAAGTGGGGTAGAGATTAGCACCTGTTGTTGTTATTGTAATAAGCTTACATATTTATCTACTTGTCATGTAAGATTATTTTGGAATGAATTACACATGGCTATCTAGTCTAAAAATAGTAAATACATACGCATACACAGAAACAGACAGTACATTATACAGGTTAATGCTGATAGTTTTTTTTATGTATACAAATATTTGCAGTTTAAAATGAACAATCGCAGGTTAATTAATTGAATATTTTGATTTTATAATAAAGCAGAACTGCGAACACTAGTTAGTAACTTTCGTGGTCAATGTTATTTAAGTACTTACGAGTTTAAGTATTATACGGGAAGAAATACAATTTGGACAAGTTACAAAAATGAGATAGATAATTATTATTCGTATGCATTTGACCAGGCATTCTTCTAATATAATACAGAAAAATTTAAACTGTTTTGTTAACATTCTGTCAAGGATAATATTATATATAGTTCCAAATGTGTATTTTTGTAAAGTTTGTCGGAAGGTAGCTGATACTTATAGCTCAGGGATTTCATATTTTACGTAGCAGTAGAACATTTTTATAGTGTAAAACATGCACACCTATTTGATTGCTCAGCATGATCTGGATATGTCTCGTGAAAGTAATAAACAAATAAATAGAAGACAATAGGAATATTATAAAAAAAAACTAAACTGAAAATAAAGAAAAAATGATAAAATCATTCAGAAAGTAACCTGATTTTACTTTTTTTAGGTTTCTCCTCCCAATGAAAATTTGATAATCTGGAATAGAAACCGGCCATGGTGGGAACGCTACCAGCCTATGTCTTATCGTTTGATTACTCGCTCGGGTAATGAACAACAGTTTGCCAACATGGTGCGGAGATGCAACAATGTCGGCGTCAGGTTAGCCACCCTTAGTGATATTAATTTTTGTAAGCAAATCTTTTACACGTCGGTATTTACAGATAAAAGATGCCGGCTTTTCCTAAGACTCACTATGTGTTTTTTTCATGATCATTGATTAAATTAAAATTATGCTAGTACAGTGAAGGGTCTGGGTTAGCCTTGTAAAGAAGGTCCATAGTTTTGAGGCGGCCGGTTCATACGGACAGCATAATATATGAGCCCCAGCCTGTTACTGAAGATGCGCAACTCCACCGACTCTACCGATAGTAGGATATATAAATATACCGTAACCACCTCAAAACCACCAGAACAATATTATAATACGCTCACTTCTAAAACTACTTTAAGTATTATATTCGGTACAACTTGGCACTTTGAAAAATTCTTAGAGCTGTACTTAGTTCTTTGTGACCAAATATTAATAGTGGTATCTAAAATAGCTTAATTTTATGGGTAGGACGAAAATCAAACAAAGAATTCATTAGAAAGGCGTTGGCTACTTTTCAAGCAAGAAACAAGGATAACTGATTATTATACATTTCTCATCAGTAACACCATTTGGCGACACTTTTAAGTCTTTCCCGAAAGTAGTCTCATTTTTTCATCATCTTTTTGTCATTTTTAGATCTATATTAATAGAATAAGTTCAACACTCATATTTCACAGAATTCCACCGCAACATTTACCGATTTATGAGTGGTCGATGTTGTTGCAATTAAAGATCTTTCATGTTTGTTTTTACAGAATATACGTAGATGCAATTATCAACCACATGACTGGTCATGCTGAAGAAAATGTGGGTACTGGCGGTAGCACAGCAAACTTTGGTGAATGGCATTATCCCGCTGTGCCTTACGGCCGTATTGACTTCAACTGGCCACATTGTGTAATCGATTCCAGTGACTATGTTAACAATGCTGTCAGAGTAAGTATTTATTTAACTATTGAAATACCAAATACTAATAAAACTGTTCTTAAAAGTTTTGTCACAAAAGACTTCGTGGTAAAAATATAAAGAAAATCTTTAAATGACATTTGCCTATCAGTGGTTGACGAGAGTTTAGATTTTAATAATGATTCAAGAACAAATTGATAGCAAAGAGTCAATTGAAGAACAGAGAAGGCAAAGTTATTGAGCTGCTTTGCATTTAACTTATATTTCTTACGGTGTTAAATACAAATTAACCTAAACGTATAGTTTGTTAGATTTTTTCTTAATAATGAAATCATTTATAGGTACGTAACTGCGAACTTTCCGGACTGAAAGACTTGAACCAAGGCACTGAACACGTGCGTAGAATGATTGTAAATTACATGAACCACCTGATTAACCTGGGTGTTGCTGGATTTAGGTATTTCATCACTTTCATTTATTAATTTACCTTGGTATAAGATGAAATTTATAACTATGTTCTCAATATCTTTAGGATTGATGCTGCAAAGCACATGTGGCCCTCTGATCTCAGAATCATCTACAACCGTCTAAATAATTTAAACACTGCTCATGGCTTCGAAAGTGGCGCTCGTCCCTACATCTACCAAGAAGTAATCGATCTAGGAGGGGAAGCAGTCAGCCGTGATGAATATACCCCTATCGGTGCTGTGACTGAGTTTAAATTTGGAATGGAGCTATCAAGGGCTTTCCAACGTAACAACCAGCTTAGATGGTTAGTGAACTGGGGAACACCCTGGGGCCTGCTCGCTTCCAACGACGCACTTACTTTTATCGATAATCACGACAACCAGAGAGGACATGGTGCTGGTGGCGATATCCTCACTTATAAGCGAGCAAGACCCTACAAAGGAGCTATCGCGTTTATGTTGGCTCATCCTTATGGTTTCCCTCAGTTAATGAGCAGTTTCGCTTTCACTGATACTGAAGCTGGACCTCCGATGGATCGCAGTGGAAATATTATTTCTGCTGCAATCAACTCTGTAAGTACTTAATTGACAACATTTTGTAAATACATTTTATATTTTGATAAGAATATGTCTGCCATAGTAACTCTACTCTACCTAATGGAGAACTAAATATTGATTGATGATTGGTGTCAAGGTCACCAAACTCTTCGCGAATGGAGATTATACACATAAATAAACTTATTATGTACTAAAAGATTTAGTTATAACTAAGTAATTTTTATGAGCATTATTAGATAAAAATATGTTTTTTTATTGATATTAACTATTTCGAGTAAGTGACAGGAGACTAACAATATAATTAATATAATTAATTGACTAACGATTAATATACATATCTCAGTCATAAATAAACCATTCATTTCAGGATAATACATGCGGTAACGGCTGGGTGTGCGAACATCGTTGGCGTCAAATTTACAGTATGGTGATGTTCAGAAATGTCGTGGGCAACGCAGCAATGACCAACTGGTGGGACAATGGTAGCAACCAAATTGCGTTCTGTCGTCAAGGACGTGGATTTGTTGCCTTTAACAATGACAATTGGAACTTGAATCAGAATTTACAGGTAACGTTTACTTGAAAAAATATATTGTTATTAAATACATAATTAAATACATAAATTATTATCATTAGCTTTGAGACCATCAATTACAACGGATTTTGATCGGTTGCTTTTATAGCTAGTTTTCTGTCAGTAACTAACTCACCTACTCTGTTTTTGGTATGCCGCTGGGTCAACCAAGTAGCTTCAAGTGTAACTAAACAATTTATATCAAATTTAAAGGACTATTTTCTACAGACCTGTCTTCCAGCTGGTACCTACTGTGACGTAATTTCTGGATGGAGAAATGGTAACAACTGCACCGGCAAGAGAATAGTTGTTGGTAACGACGGCAGAGCGACCATTCCTGTAGGTGCCAACGACTACGATATGATGCTTGCTATCCACATCGGTCCCGAGGTAAATGATCCATCTATACTCTGATATAAATATATTGTATCTTTCTTATGCAAATTTTCAGCATGTTTACGATATTTCACATTCCAAAACGAACCCTACTTCTGAACACGCTATTGTGGTTTAATACTTAGTTTAATATCTTAAAAAAATCGTAGTTCTTCCAAGAGCTGTGTTGAAAGTATCTCACTATAAATTGTTGTTTACTACACGTAAGCCTTTGATATCGACATGACCGGAATTAATTTAAATATTTTATTCGATTATAACTTTCCACACACAAAGTGTTGTCCCAGATGGGATTTGAACCCCTGACACTTGGCACCGTCGAAAGTGGCGTGGCGACCGCTTAAACTATTAGGCCAACCGTGCAATCTACGTAGTCTAATGCAGTAATGATTTACTTTTGAAAACTACTAATTGAATATATATTTTGTTACAGTCGAGAATTTGAAGACTTTTTCCTTTGGCATCGAAACATCTATCCATGATCTGAAATCAACTAATGAAATGTAAATACGACTTCACATGCCTTCATGGTCCACTGGTATAGAAGCATCTCACTAATCCCCTTAATGTGGGTCACTACGCTGCAATATCTGCACTCACAATGAGGATGGCGACCCATACTCGTGGATTCTACTCGAGTACAAACAAAAATTAAATCAATTGTGTTAAGTAATTGAATGTCTTTCTCTATCCTAATGCCTTAGAAGTATATACTGGCTACGTATATATATGATTATAAATTTTAACCTATTTTGTAAGAATATCATCATGTTGTATACAATTTCTACTTAAATAAAAAGTTTGAAAGAATTGTATTGTTTTGATTAAACTTAAGTTTCTTTAAGATTTTTTCTTGGACCTAAAATTATTATTGTAAGTATACTTTCGGACAATATAATCATAAATAGAATGGTGCTTCTAATCTACTAACTTTATATGTATCTATTTCAATTTCTGTAGGGCTGTCACGTTTTCACAACCAAATAGCTGCACCGCTTAAGTAGTACCGCCTGTAGTTTGGCATGGGAAAACTTGATTCTTCAGGAAGAACATAGGTTTCACTTTTACTGATAACTGAGATACATGCGGGCGTAGTAGAAAATAAAAGTCAAGTATGTGTGTATGTTTGTTTGTTGCTCTTTCATGCAAAAACTACTGAACGGGTTTGGGTGAAACCTTACAGTAATTTATCTTATGTATCACAATAACACATAGGCTACTTTTTACTGCAAAAATCGAGATCAACGGGCGAAAGCTAGGTAATTATAAAAATGCATTAAATCGTAGAAGTCAAAACGTATCACTGTTTATCTCCTGTCAAAACTTACAGGTAACACCTAGTAAATTATTAATTTCTATTCAAATGTAAATTTTATTTCACGAGAATTACTTCAAACAGTAAATAATACTATATATATTATATGTGCCTCAAAAACTTTTAAATTAACTTCGCTTCGATTTGAACGTTTTTCACGAATCAAATATCTATCACACTCCTGTTCATTGAATCAAGTATCGGACAGCGAGGAGAATTCTCCCTGAATTTCACCAAGCAATTTTAGGTGCCAGCCTAATTGGATATAGGGATAAATAAATCAATTAAATTGTTCCACTCTGTGCGTCCTCTAATGGCGTTGGATGTTGGTTCGTAAAACCGACCTAGGATGACCTACCCCGTCCCTCTTATTAAATTAATTATAGGGTGCAAACAGTGTAGGTCTTAAAGTAATAGGGGTCAAACTCATTGGTTTTTAAATTGACTAGTGGCTTTATTTAAAAAGTATAGGTAGTAAGGTAATAAAATATAATTGATGATTTACATAAGCTTCGAAAAACTATAACTAAATGTTGTTGGGGAACATTTGGGAGGATATTAATATATGAAAGCTCTTTCAAACAAAAACTTCTGAAAGAATTTACATGAAACTTTTGTGTAATATAACTTATACGAATACATCAGAATAGAACAATGATTCGCATTCGGATTATAGTTTTATGGAATTTTTCTTACTTGAATAGTCGTGGAAAACAGTGATATAAACGAATACAATGGTCACCAGTTGGTAAGTGAGTACCTACACCTATAGGTATCTTCAACTGAATACAACAGATATATACACATTGCTGCCCTTTGAACTTTGTAATTATTTGAATGTAGTTTGAACTCCGTTAACCTAATTTAATTGTTACAAAGCTACGAAAGAGTTGCTTACTTAGAACATTATTTCAGTCGAGTAAACCTTTAAGTGCCGAAGTATTTCATTTGCTTGGCAATCCTTATGCAAACAATCGAAAGATCTCTTTTTATCTTTTGGGCGAATGCTAATGGGCCGGCTCGAGCAGGACGGTACTGCCTTCGCAGTGAAGACCAATCTACATGACAGTATTGTCTGCATTTGCAGTGAGGATGCCAATGCCCTTAGATTCTACTCATGAGACATACATGTAGCAAGATCAAAAGAGTGACTTTGACAAGTTTAACAAAAATAAACAATACATACAAAAACTATTAAAAGGTATTCCATTTATTTAATTTGGCTTTATTAACTTCAAACTTAATTACACAGTATTATTATGTCCCTACTTCAAACTTTAAAATCACTGTTTTTGTATAATCAAACTTAACTTCGTTGTTTTTAATTAAAGAAAATAGTTTTAATTAGGTACCATTCTCTTTATGAAAATATGTAATTAAATTATTTAAAATTAACTCTAGTATAATAATACAGAGGTAGAATTTCTTCGTATTTCAAATACGAATGGAATTCTTATTTGAAATTCAACTCACTGAATTACTAAAGTACGTGTAATATTTCACTTGAAAAAGAGAGAATTCTATAAGTATCTCGAATATTTTTAACGAAACCCAGCCAGGTATGATAACATTAATTACACGTCAATGATTTAAACATTTCAGAGTTCATGTCTATTGGCGTATCGTCTAACCTTAAAAAAATATATTTCTATTTTCGTTAATCTCGTTACATGCTTGAATATTATTTTTTCCCCAAACCGATTTCGGTCACAGCGCGGCAGCGGCCAGTATTAACGAAGACCAGCTAACTACGCATCAGCCACCCTAGCCAAATTGCTAACTTTTTTCGTTTTCGAATCTATTCTCTATTCGATTTCTCTATTCTCTTGTTTCACTGGCTAAAGTCACTCGAAATGGAATAGAGAATAAATTGGCGAACAGAATATTTTTCAGAGATTTGTTTCGGAACTTGGAAAATTTTTTTTTCTGAATACGTAAATAGAAAAGAGACCAACGTAAGACACATCAACTACTTTTCTTCTAGCTAGGACACTCAAAGCCAAGTGTAACTGTAGCTCCTTACCAGAAAGGAACCCGTTTCCAGCAATACCAAGAAAAACGCAAAGACTATATTGGTCTGTTATTTCATATATTTATGTAAGAATTCACTGTATTAAGTGCACTGTACTAAGATAATACAAGTTAGGGTGCCGTCAAACCTACGACCCTCATCATTATTCTATGTAGAATAATGTTTGACCGTTTAACATCTTTGTTTTACATACCCAACTAACACACAACGCCTCTTGAATATCGTATAGTCATTTATATAAGTCTAAATATGTAGTTCAACAGTTTTCTTTTAGAAAAGTAATGTTATTGAGAAGCCGAATTGATCGATATCGTGTATCGTGCAAAGGCTATGTTCAGCAGTAAAGTTGACTAAGCTGATTATGTTAGTGTGTAATATTATAGTAAATTTATACATAAAGTATATAAAGGTGTATGATTTTTAATACATGCCTTTTTTACCTAACGTTTAGATCAAGTTGTCCATGAGCCCTAGACTATGACCGCTCAATTCATAGGTATGTACGACTATATGTACCAAATAACGTGAGTGCGTTTATTATTATATACATAATTATGTTTAGGTATTATGACACGTCATAGTTTAAAAGTTAAACTATGTAACAGAATGATGAACAAAAGATGTTTTATGCTTAAATAGCAATATTTTTTTTTATATTTAAGGCTATCAGAGTGACTCTACTATACCTGATGGAAAGCATGTGTAGAATTCAAGAGAAAGGGCCACCATCCTCATCATCATCATCATCAGCCTATCTCAGTCCACTGCTGGACATAAGCCTCTCCCATTGCACACCACTTTGATCGATTTTGGGCTTCTCATTGTGGGTGTTTACAATGCAGCATGATGACCCACGTCATAGCGGCTTAGTGATATGTTTCTACATCATTCTGATGCAGAAAGATTGTGCCTCCGGTCTCTCACTTACCAACGAAAGACGACAGCACAAATACTGCCATTTTAGGTTGGTTACTGCCATTTATACTGCCCAGGTCGAGCCGGGCTATTCGAAATGAAATCAGCGTGGCTCAACTACTAATTAATAATAAAAAACCAATATCAAACTACACTTTAAATACCATTATAACTCAAAATGATTAGAGTAATAAGAATAATTCCATTTCATAATATTATTTCTTAGTGACAGTTACAGACTTTCACTATTACCAATTACAACAAGTGCTACAACGAAGTACTAGTTCAAATTAAGAATAACTAAATACATTGTTGCATGATCCTAAATATGCAAAGACACGACAAATTAAGGCAAGAGTACGTATTGTTTAGTTAGACTAAGCCAATCCTAGTTTGTGATGATTGGTCAACAGATCAAAGGCCGCTAACCCAATAGGAAATGTAAATGGGTATTGTTAGGGAGCTCAGGCTTAAAATCCTGAACATGTCATGGAGTAGAGCAGCTAGAGAGTCGTTTATCAGAGGCCGGTCGAGTAGCGACGCGTAATTAAGCAACACACACTGTTCAGTTGTTTGTTGACAAAGCTTTTTGTGTTCTTAGTTGCTTTTAAGTTTAGTTTGTTGTAGATAAAAAAAAAGCTTTTAGTATACAAAGGCTCAGGACAACGTTTTATGAATCACATAAAGTATTGTCCCATGTGGAATTTGAATTGGCACAACTCATTATCATGTTTTCTATTTTCTGCCATTTACAAATTGTAGAAATACCCATTGATTGTATTACGAGTATTTTTATGTATAACATACCTCTATTTTGAAAGCTATTTTCAAAAACGTGTTTGAAATGTTTTAATGTAATTAGGTTAGTAATACATATCATAAAATGTATCTGCATAATATATAAACATAAGAGAGCTTTATGTCACTTTCAATTCGCTCTGGATGTAGAGCGCATTCGGTATTGTGATATTTATACGTATTTATGGGGTTTATAATGTCGTTGAGATGATCGAATTTTATGTGAAACTAGCTTGTGCCCGCGGCCGGCACGCTTGTATGTTGATTACCGCGGTAAAAAGTAGCCTATGTGTTATTCTGATATATAAGCTATATTACTGCACAGTTTCATCCAAATCCGTTCAGTAGTTTGTGCGTGAAAGAGCAACAAACATACATACATACACACATACTCACAAACTTTCGCCTTTATAATATTAGTAATGATTACTGACACTAAAGTGTCAACCTATCGCCGTCCACTGCTGGACGAAGAACACCAACCATCCCGGTCTTGGGCAGTCCGCATCCATCCGCCGCCAGCCACCTTCCTCAAATCATCGAAAGCTGGAGCTGAGAGGTGCTAGAGTGCAGACCGCGATTTGGCATACGTAGTGTAGGACGCCCTGCGGCACGATGGACCGATACAATAAATACTTTTAAACTCAACGCAATGAACTTCATAGCCGTATATCACCTAACACCACACAGCAACAGCCTGTTCTAGACAAGTGAAATGAAATGGATAGGAACGAAGTCACGTGAGATGTCGCATCGAGTGCTGTCGCGATTACTCGCTATCCTGCTTGGGAAAGTCATGTCTATGAAGTTGTTCCTTTGATACACTATTTGCATAAAGTACTATCGATTCCTTTTTTATTGATAAATACATTTTCTTCAGGCCTATACCATGATTCAGATATATTTTTCAAAATAGCCGCTTAAACTTCGTGTATGTTGCGTGGGGATCTCTTAATAATCTCCAATTTAAATTCACTGAGTACATAGGAATTTTGACTTCATGCAAATGTAAGAACACAAGAAGTTGTAATTAAAGGATCATTTAGTAAAGTTCTTGATGAAAATGTAACTTTTACGTTCCTAATTTTCTCATTAGCTAATTCGCGTCTATTGTTCAATTTTTTTTTCATCATCCGTCTTTGTTCGTGATTATTACAAAAATTGACTTCATTCAAAACTATAAGTTCGAACTATCTTCACAGAGTCAAATTTATTATTAAAATTAAAATTCATTTAAATTTAAATTAAATTCCAAGGTAATGTATTTCGTGTAGGCCAAAATCTCCTTTCAAAGGAGAGCAGTATGTCCAGCAGTGGACTGTTAAAGGCTGTTGATGAATGTATTTCATAGTAGTCAGTCATAGTGTCAGTATATTTGAGGGCACTGACTTCTCAACTGACCGACGGGCTTAACGTCAATTAATACAATTTATTTTTATTTGACTACTTCTGTAGCGTATGAGACTGCTGTTCTTTAGGTCTCGAGTTGGATTCCTGGGTCGGACCAAATGCTTGTGTGATTTCCAAATATTCGTTTCGGAGCTTAAGTATTTCCTATGAATAATATTTGTGTATTTACAAAAAAACAGTATGTTTATATATTTATTTCATTTATTTAGTACCCATGATACAAGCCCTGCTTAGTTTGGGACTAAATGACGTTGTGTGTAAGATGTCCGAAATATTTATTTATTAAGTATGTGTATTTTTCTGGAGTGCCTCAGATAGGACATATTATACATAGAAAACATCCAGACTCCGAAACAAATATTTGTAGATCACATAAACATTTGGACCAAATTGGAATCGAACCGGAGACCTCAAGCACAGCAGTTGCATACCCTACCACTGCGCCACCGAGGCAGTCAATCACATTTTAAACATATAAGAGAAACTTGAAATTCTGTTAGATTTGAAAATAATAGCAACATGGCTCGAGAATTGTATTGTTTATAACCATCCAACAAATCATTACTTACAAACCATTAGTTTCAATTTCTTTAGGTATTTTAATTAGATCTAGTTTATTAAAATTTCAAGTACTTTACTTTACCTACCAAATACCAGATAATCCATTGGTTGTGTATAAAAATAAAATGTACTAGTTACTTTAAATGTAGGACACGTACACACAATTGAGCACAGAAAGTAGAGCCATAAAGTTAGAGGTTAGGCCCCAGCTTCGGCCAACGGCTTTGTTTGAGGATATAACCACTAATTTCCTTCAACGGAGGATACACAGCGCACTGCAGTGAATAGATAAGAATGTGATGCATTAGTGGGCGCGGCTGTATAAAGTAAACAGTTGCCTGCTATCAGCGACACGCCCGTAACTAGCCAACTGTAGGCGAACGGGTTATTAGGAGAAGCGATGTAACTACTATTAAAAAAAATTGAAACATTTTTTTAAAATAAAATAAATAATGTGTACATAATCGGAAATCAAGAGTTGAAACATGTAGTTGACAACAATTTTAGAAGGCAATTTTTGTGTTGTAGTTTTTTTATTATTATTTTCTTTGTACATTGAATCTTGTATTATTATGTGTGACTGTTTCGTTGGTTAGCGTAAGCGACTGTCTCATAAGATGGTTCATTTCCTAGGTACGATCAAAAATGTTGTTGGGTTTTATTTTGCCGAAGTTTTTATTAACAACCCGAAGTATGGAAGTTCGATTCAGTTGAGTAGTTTTAAGAGAACTAAGCGAACAAATAGTGCAAGCGGCTTCATATTATACTATGTAAAGATGAGTAAATTTATACTGGGTATTCGTTTAAAACCACAAAAAGAAATTCAAAGCTACATTGCATATACTCTTTTATTTGTAAAACAGTCAATAGAATATCTATCACCAAAAGTGCTATGATACAGGTTCAATAAAATGTTAAAATTATTATCGATTTAGTCTCGTCGCTCTGAATATGACGCTTCATATTTCGACTACAATCTGTCTAGACAACAAACGCTTTGCCAATGATTGCAATGGAATACGGGCTTTGTTAACATTGAAATATTTCATTTTGTTCCGCCATACTTTTCATGTTATAACCTTTAATTAGGGATTAGGTCTGTTTAAAATCTTGCTAATTTTTTTTTCCGAAGTAATATTTATATAGCTTTTAATGATACAATTTTTTATTACAAGAAAGATAAAAAAAAAAACACTTCATTTTACATATACTCGTATTTAATCGTAAATTGCCATAAGACACCAATGTTTTAACAGCGTAATTGAAAAATAATATAAACAAACGTTTCTAAATCAAAGAAGCCTTTGAAAGAGGTTAAGTTTCAACTTACAGCAACTCAGCTGACATTGAGTTTCAAGCAAGACTATTATCCATTAAAAAAAGGTGTGTGCGCGATTCACACACGATACAAGTGAAACTTCGGCAAATCGACAAAAGAATCAGATGAATATTTTTAACTACGCTTTTTTTTTTAATAACATACATTTTTCTTTATTTACACTATTAATCATTTAAATTTGACAGCTGGACGCCATCTTTGCCGCGACTTTTATCTCTGTTTGAAAGGTCAAAATTATAGTGTAATTTTTTTACACTTTGTATAAAGTGTAAAAAAATAGATACACATAAATAAAATATTGTTTAATTTTACATCTGGTATTTTTTACCAACATCTCAATTGGTAATGCAATCTCTCTCATGAATTTACATGACGTCATTTCCGATTGGTTGTACACTCTGACATTTGCTCTCTCGCTCTGACTCACCAATTTCATATTTGTGTCTCTTACGTGTCGTTTCTCGTTGCATCCGGTTTGAAATCACTACGATTCTAAAGAAGTTTCACTTCAAAAACATTTTCGATAATATTTTAAAACTTCACGATGACGTCACGTGTAGACGTCACACAAGATTTTTAAATGTGAACTGAGGTGACATAGAGAGGAGCTTCGCTTTGTGAATGATTGATGGTAAAGATTAGTTTGTGAAGGCAGTGCGGCACTTTCTTTCTGTTAAACTAGTTAGCCTGCGGCTAAAGTGTCGTATTACACGAACAAGCATCACGCCAAGGTACTTGAAAGTGTGAAATGTGGGTTTTCCATGACAGAGTTCAAGAGTTTGTTGCTGTTACAATTGTGTTAGCTGTCACGAAAGGTTTAGGTTGCTTTACATAATGTCATGGGTTCTTTATCTAAATTGATTTATATATCTTAACATCTAAATGTTATGATAAAGTAAAATAAGGGTATTAAATTTACTTCTACCGTATTGTTACAGAATAGTTCATACAGCATAGAGAGATGTAATATGATAATGTAAATGGATGAACAGATTTGCATGCGGTTTTTTTTGTTTTATTTTGATTACAACTGATAACCGACGCCTATAAAATTAACACGGGTACGTTAAGCATATCTAAGTGAATTCCACGTTTGATATCTATCGTAATTAAATCATTTTACCATTTAAAATAATAACAATAAATGAAAACGTCTCAATGCTCATTTCCACATGAATGAGGATTGAATTCGAACTTCAAATTCATAGAAGCGTATTTTACATGTTAATGGACATACAAAATTCGAGTATTTCAAACTCGTGTTTGTTAAAGTTGGTTGGGTGCTTTTTCATGCGAACGGATGGTCTCTTGACTGACTTAATTCTAACTTAATATGTATAGGCACATATTGTCTTATTGTGTGCCTAGAGGAGAAGCTTATTATTATTATTTATTTATTAACAAGCCAAAGCTATGCAAAAAATAGAAACGCTTATAGCCGATTGACTGAAAACAATCATCGAAGATAAGCAACGACGGCGCGGTCAGTACCTGGATGGGTGACCGTTTGTGGCATGATATGTTATGAGTGTTTTCGTGAATCGGAGGTCACGTTCAGCAGTCAGTCCCGGTTGTTATTATAAGATAACAGTCGTGAAACTTAGTTGGAGGCCTTACCCGACTACGGTGTCAAAAAGAAGAGTAAAAGTTTTGGCAGACTATGGTTACTTGTATGTACTACCGTAGCATCAAAATCGCTACACTAATTTTAATAAATTTGCTGGTAATAGTTTTGTAAAAGTAGCCCGGGCCAAATTAATATAGCCTACATCAGTAGGCTATATTAATTTGGCCTACATCAGTAGGCTATATTAATTTTATTAAAATGAATACGAAGTCAAGTAATAGCTTTTAAAAAAAACGTGTTTGTCATTCAAAAAGCAGATATAATTTACAACAGTACTTTTTATGTATGGCACGATATCGAATCCTACTTACACTACAATTGGCACATTAAAAAATAACCATCTTACTCAATACGATCTGCGCAGATAGATTTATAGCTTACAGAAATTACGGCAATAAATTTAGAATCCTTCTAGTGTATGTAAAAGGTATAAGATCCAATATTGGTGACTCAAATTTATCTATCGAAAATGAACAAAGAAAGTAAACCATTCTTTACCTTAAATAAATTAAAATCGGCCAAGTGCGTGTCAGGCCACGCACAGGAAAGGGTTCCTCAGTCACCTATAATGGTATGTGGATTTAAAATCGTATCCAATAGATAATTGTTATGTTTACGTATTAATACGTTAATTTTGTATGACGTTTTCCAAGTGAGCGCATTTTACCATATAAGTCTTTATAACTCCTGAACTAAGAAAGTCATCTAATCAGTTATAGTTTTCCTTCAAAGTTCATTAGATGGACCACCATCACGATTTTTTTCAGATTTTTTGAGCCAGCCGTTTAGCTTTTAGAGGGGGGGGGACGCCCTGTTTTTACAAAAAAGTGCCCTTTAAAGTGAAATATCTCGCAAACGGATACCTAAATAAAAAAATCGTCTAGGAAACCCTTTATTGTTTTTAAAAGACCTATCTAATGATACCCCACACGATGGGGTAGCCTCGAGAAAAAAAAAATCATCCCCACTTTACGTGTAGGGGAGGTACCCCAAATAAAATTATATTTCATAATTTTATTGTAGCACTTTGTCGACGTAATTACAACACGTATTCGTGCAAACTTTCATCTTTCTAGCACTTACCGTTTGGACGGTAAGTCGAGGACGGACGGACGGACGGACGGACGGACGGACGGACAGACGGACATGACGAATCTATAAGGGTTCCGAGTTATGAACTTCGGAACCCTAAAAAGAAGTCTTAAATTTGAAACTGAAGTGCCATACCGTCTATAACTCAACCTAGACAGCATAAAAACTAAATTAAACCCTGACTGAAACCAGGTTTTTATAAAAAGTAAAGGACATAAATCTGTTAGCTTGAATGTTGTAAGTAATTTGCCAGCCGAAGTACAGTTTAGACAGAAATAAAATGGAAGTCAACATGTTGTTCACCCGACATTCCCAGACGACTTAATCAGATGTGTCGGTCTTCTGTGGCATTCAGTGTTTACTGCATTAAACACAAAATTTGAGTAAATATATCTTGTCTATGAAAGTGACGCAGCGAAAGCGCATTTAGTTTTTATATTGCGTTCGCATTGCGAACCCCTTTTTCTACGTTGTTGCAGTCGTCCTCAACTTATTTATAATTTTCAACAATTCAAGTAGGTATATATGGTAACATAAAACAGTTAAAATGAAAGAGATTTTAGGATTTCTTATTAGATTTTTTTTTGACTTAAGATGTAGAAAAATTGAAAATACAAAAATCAAAAAGCTTTCAAAACTCCATTGAACATGTGAACGACATAAACAAAAATCGTTTTGCTGACGCGTATTCTACGCCCGACCTCGGTTCACGTTTTAGTGTGAACTTTCTTTGACTTTATGTATATAAATTCCTTTTTATGGTGTGGTATCAGAATACTTTACACGTCATGATAGTGTCTGTCACCGATTATGAGAACAAATAAGATTTAAGGGACACAACTGCCGCCCTTTAAATGTGCAGCCACTTGTGAAGGAATATTCCCGATATTGAGGTTCCTGTAATATTAATTACTTATTAGCTCACTATTATAAAACTTTAGCACGCAATTCCCCGATAGGAACCTTAGGATAAGGTTTATATTAACTATAGTTTTTTTTAAAGATAAATGAAATAAATTTATTCAAATTATATTTAAGCACTAAATGCTGCCGAGTTAAGGAGTACGATTGTATTTTATTCTATTAAACTTTTTTGAACTGTACCGCAACGTACAGCAAACCAAACGACAAACAAACATGTTCATTCACCCGACATTCCCAGACGACTTAATCTATACCAGCCGTTACTTACGAAGGGTAAAATTCACACGGTACCTGTTTGTGAATTAAGAGGTGCGAACTGAGGACCGAAATACTCTGGGTATAATTATTTGCACAAAACGACGCCTAATTGCATGCTCTGTTGGCGACACTTTGGAGGGCACGTGACGGCTCGATTTGACAGGGGACATGGTATTTTAGAACAGCGGAAAGTGCTAAATTAGGTTTTTATTTCGGAAATGAGTTTAGATCTAAAGTGATTCGGTTTAATTTGATTTTAATCCGGAAATATTAAAAACGCCAATCGAGTTTGATGCGTTAAATATTTAAATAAGTATTGTTGATGACAACAATAATTATTGATAGGGGCTTAATATAAATTAAACTAGTTGCGTGTTCAAAAAGCGTCCAAGTGCGAGTCGGACTCCCATGAAGGGTTCCGCAGCAGTAAAACCATATAAAAGTTCTTGTAGTTCGTTGTAACTTTGATCGATATTTTAATAATAGTGTATTGATTGAATGAAAGGTAAATTACGGTTTACGATTTGTGACGTATTAAAAAAAAAACTACTTACTAGTTCTCGTTCAAACCAATTTTCGTTTGCATGGTAATTACATCATATACTTTTAGGGTTCCGAAGTATATCACTCGGAACCCTTATAGATTCGTCATGTCCGTCTGTCCGTCCGTCCGTCCGTCTGTCCGTCCGTCCGTCCTCGACTTACCGTCCAAACGGTAAATGCTAGTAAGACGAAACTTTGCATGAATATGTGTTGTAATTACGCCGACAAAGTGCTACAATAAAATTATGAAAAATATTTTTATTTTGGGTACCTCCCCTATACGTAAAGTGAGGATGATTTTTTTTCTCGCGGCTACCTCATCGTGTGAGGTATCATTAGATAGGTCTTTTGAAAACAAAAAGGGTTTCTAAGACGATTTTTTTATCTAAATATCCGTTCGCGGGATATTCCACTTTAAATGGCACTTTTTTTATAAAAACAGGGCTTCCCCCCCCTCTAAAAGCTAAGCGGCTGGCTCAAAAAATCTGAAATAGGTTTTATCCTACTATAATTTATGTTCACTTTTTAGGGCTCCGAAGTTTATGAATTCGAACCCTTATAGATTCGTCATGTCCGTCTGTCCGTCCGTCCGTCCGTCCTCGACTTACCGTCCAAACGGTAAGTGCTATGCTGAAAGATGAATATTTGTATGAATATGTATTGTAATTACGTCGACAAAGTGCTACAATAAAATTATGAAAAATATTTTTATTTGGGGTACCTCCACGTAAAGTGGGCTAGTTATGGCTAAAATATTGCACAGAGTCAATTCAATTTATCATTTATATTTCATTTAATATAAAGGTGTATTTAAAAAATACCTTAGATTCAATGACAAAGTATACTGAGGTCTTACACACTTTCAATTATGGGCTAACCAACATTCATGGCTTGGATATACTTGGATTGTTGTGAAAGAAGATAACCTACTCTCTGGCATGATTAACGACACACACTGGCAAAAGCTAGTTAGAAAATAATTCACATAGAAAACAATTTAACGTCTAAATCACTAGCCGCTATCTCCCTTCAAGTGGCACAACCTAATGTTTACGTTTAAGTTTATGGGACGTTATGAAACAGCGCTCCGACGGGACAATGTAGCAAAACAATTTTGTACGATAGTTTTGACACTTTCGTACTTTGATAACATGTATAATATTACCTGTACTTGGAAAATTATGTGAAAAGTTCCCAACTGAACATGTTCTAATTTCATTACAAAAGACATTAGTGTCTAAGTGTGCTAAATATCATTGAAATGAAAATGTATTTTAACACTTATATTTTCTGTATTAATATTTACTTGTAAATTTAAATTGTATACATTAGACGATAGGATTACTAAAATATTTTCCAGTATCTATATTTTTGATTGCGATATTATTGTTATGGTACTCTTGAGTGCACACTTTAAAATTATAAAAAAAAACCTTAGAAAAACTATGCATTTATGTAAAGGAATCTCACAATATATCATAACATCTATGATATCCTACAGATGAGCCCTGGTCTTCTTTCAAGAGAGGATTAAGTGTGGGTCAACCAGCTGCACTGTCCGTTGTGGCAGTGAGGATGGTGGCCTCCACTTCTGGATTCTGTTCATGCTTTCCATTTGGCAGGGCAGAGTCATTTTGGCAGCTAATATAAAAAAAAATACCATACTTCCCACGCTGGCCGACTGCGGATTGGGGACTGTAGCATAAAACCTTATTTCTTCTTCTTCTTCCTAGCCTATATTTCTAAAATTACTCGGGGTTGGGTATTAGTTGAACCGGTTTTACATGAACATCAGTTTTCCCACGGAGCGACTGGCATCAGACCTCCCTAATCCTGAAGTAGAACTGCAATTCGAATGTTGAACTAGTTGTCAGTATATTTGAGTTAAGTCCTGGGTCTTAAACCCGAGACCTCTTGATCAGCAGTCGAATACATAAACCAACGAGCCAGTCACCATAAAACCTAACTATATTTCTAATAACTTTTAAACATGCGATTTGACAAACAGTGGTTTTTACGATCACCTAGTAAGTATTTATTTTTAACTACGGTTAGATAAAATTAAGGGTATTAGTTTTGACAGTCTATGTCTTTCCTACAGAACCGATTATAACCGATTAAGGTATTTATCAATTCGTAATATATATTTTACTTAAACTATTATACATTTTTTGAAAAGCTTTTAAATAGTAATATTATATGTACTTATAACTCTCAACATTACTTATTTATCCTCTAGTCTATATCCATACAAATAGATAAAATTGAAGCGTCTGTTTGTATTATTATATAAAAGTTTTTACTAAATGCATATGAAAGTATATACAGTACTTACATCAATAAGCAGTTTTAAAATTTTATTCCGGCTAATCTCTGGAGCGGCTTGACCAATTTAGACGGGATTTCCACTGCCAGTTAGCTGATTAGATAATTAATTAATAACTTAGGCTGTTTTTTTAGAATAGCTTAGCTCCTTATTATTATTTACAATAATAACCACGGGTAACATTGCGGTACACAGTTAATTTAAATATAGCTGTTTCTCTTTCTAATGAAAGACTTTATATTCCTAATGCGAGAGTTGCATTAGCAATATAAATCTTGTATGGCGGAGGACTTTACAAACATAAATTAAACGGCTATAAAGAATACCCAGACTCAGAATAACAATTTGTGGATCACATAAAGTGTTGTCCCACGTGGGATTTGTACCCACGACACTTGGTGAAGTGAAAAGCTGCGTGGCTACCGCTTAAACCAACTAGTCAACCGTGCAGTCGAATATAGTATGGTTTCAATGGTAGAGACTTTCAATTCGTAGAATTTCATTACAATTTGAGTATATAACTATTTACGACTGTCACGAGCACGCGTCATTCCTGTTAAGTTATATAATAAAAGTAAAAACGCTGTATTCTTTGTAAGTAATAACATAAACCGTGCGGGGACAAATAGAATAATACATAAAGTAGACGAGCCTTTATTCAGATATAAAAGAGTCTCGAAGACCCTGGAAAAGATTTTAAAGCCTCTCAGGAGGCGGCCTCTGGCAATATAGAGACAATAAAAAGTTAATAAGTGAAATACGTAGTAAACAAAGAAGAGGAATAAATTTTTAAAACTTTTAAACTAAACAGACACAATGTATGTCATTTTAGGGTTATGACATCGTCTGTTTGACTGATATAAAAGTAGAAGATCTGTAGTAAGCAAAACAAATTTAAACTTAATGATACGATTAATTCGCTTAAGAATACGTTAAGAATTCATAAGAATACGTAATGCCAATCGTTATTGGGAATTCAGTTACTTCAAATATACTGACCACTAGTTCGATTTTCGAATTAAGTACACCCTCAATATTGCAGAGGTCCGCTATTGGTTAAGTTTTGTAAAAAATGATATTCAGTTCCATATAACCGGTTGAATAAGTAGCTGACCGTAAATAATATTGGGAATATGTACAAATATATTTATAAAATTGGAGTGTCTGTATGTAATCAAATGAATAATATTTTACTAAATGCATATCAAAGTTTATACAATACTAACATCAAGAATTAAAAAGCCCCCGACTGACTGGATCGATTTCCATCAAACATAGCTAAGAACACTCCCGACTAATTCACCTATCAAACAAAAAAAAACAGAATCAAAATCGGTTCACACACACACACACACACACACACACACACACACACGCACACGCACACGCACACACACATACACACACACAAACACACACATACACACAAATTTTTGTCTCTGTCTGTCTGTTTGTTCCGGGTATTTTCATTAACGGATAAACCGATTTTAACAGGACTTTCACTCCGCGGAGTTACTCGCCATTTACAACATCAACCGCGGGTAACACCGCGGGACTAAGCTAGTAGGCAATAAATGCTGTAAAGATGATGATGAGCTTAAACTGGGCTTAAAAATATATATATAACTATGTGTATGTTTATCATCAGTCTGGTCACCATACACCTCCAAAATGTAAGTTTGTATTTAAAGAAACCTTATTTTGAGGCACCATTATTTCTTACGTTATATAATCTACTCATATAACCATATTTGAACTAGTATGTACATACTAGTTCAAATATGTCAATACCTCCTTTCTTTCTCCTTTCTTTCTTTTTTGTAAGCGGAAACTTGTAATTGGCTGCCAGCCTACTACAATGTTATTATACTGTTTCTTGTAGCTGTAAGTCTTCCATAGTGCTTAAATAAATAAATAAATAAATAAGGAGAGGCCTATGTCCAGCAGGACTGTTAAAGGCTGTTAATGATGATGATGATCTACATACTTGGTATACATATTTCATAAAATGTATAATGTAACTCCTATTTCCTCTATTACCAACTACGACTAACAAAATAATATATTGTATTGATTGCTATTAAACCGGGCGGAAAAAAATAAAAGAAAAATTTGCCAAGAAAGAACAGTTCCCACAATTAATCGAGTGCAATGTGATCTAAGATTAAAATAACACAAGATTATACCAGACATTTACTCCTCCCTTTGTTTTCTTCCACCATTACAGCCGAATAAAACGTAATTAGATTGACTGTTTGTTTGTCTGTGCAGAACCACAAAAGTTTTGTCCCGTCCCGCGTACCGATACGAACTTGTTTCTTTCCGTTTTGAGTAAACAACGTGACGTCATTGTTTATTCCTCCTGCAACTTTTGCAACTTTTTAAACTTTTTTATTTTGTTATTCTCCGGTCGTGAGTTGGCGGTTATTCTAATTATGGATATGAATTGGAAAGAAATATTTTTTCGCTTTATTATTTCTGTGCTTTGTTTGTGAGTAGAATTAAAAAAAAATGTATTATTAATAAAGGTTTGTGATTTTTTTAATGATTAGGGTGCTAGTTTACGGAAGATCTTTATGGTATTTGACGGTATCAAAGATAAGTTCAATTAACACATTAAAACAACACGAGCGATCTCTGGAGCTGAATGATCTGACTATTCCATCCTGTGTCAAGAGTCAAAATCTAGAATTCACGACCAGCGCACGTGTAACCTATCCTTATGATCCCAGGGCCTTCAACTAGAGTATGAAGAAATATCTTACTAGGTAGATAATTACGTTCGTATTATTAGTTATGTGTGTTAAAATCTGAACTTAATCAAAATTTTAAAGTTCGTGATGCTTACACAAGTTAATTTAACATTTATTACTTCTTTACTATTTTATAATTTTACTTAAAGAGATAACAATTATAAAGGCAATGAAGGCAACATAACAAATTAACGGTTCCAATAAGAGTAGAACTTCGCGTGGGGTCCACGCTCGTATATATTCACTAGGACGTCGTAACTCTCTGTGATGGATTAGTGCTTTTCCGGCTTTTCAACGGACCCCTAAATGGACAGACCCTTAAGGGAAAAGCATCTGTTTACCAGTTACTATTAAGGAAATTTGGTGTGGTGTAAAATTTTATTTAGGAGAAATATGATGGAGAAAATAGATGGGGTTAATCTTTTATCATTTTGATTTAATTATTGTTTTAAAAGGTTTAGAATTTCACCCGCTCCACTACAGTAACTATAGTATTCAATTAAAATTAAATGGTTTACTCATGTGGCTACACATGAGTAAACCATTTAATTTTAATCTAACATAAAAATAAATAAATAAATATTTTGGACATCTGACACACAACATCATCTGGTCCCAAGCTAAGCAGAGCTCGTGTTATGGGTACTAGACAACTGATATAAATACATAAACATACTTTTTTTTTTGTAAATACATACATATTATGCATAGAAAACACCCAGACTCCGAAACAAATATTTGTGCATCACATAAATAATATTTGGTCCGACCCGGGAATCGAACCCGAGACCTCTAGATCAGCAGCCGCATACGCTAACCACTAGACCAACGAGGCAGTCAAATAACTATAATAAATAAAAAAATGTCGTGTAGCGGTGTTTGTTATCAAATTCCTCCGTAACAGCTGGAGCTATGTAGGTAGGCAGGTCTGACAATCAATCAACCTATATTTTACATTACCCCTGTTTCATCAGCTTTTACATTTAAATAGAATTCTTGAGTCACAATTTAAGTACATACTCCACCGAAACGTCTGGATCGATTCTATTGAAACTTTGATTGTTATTCCCAGAAGTAGGAAGTTATAGTAGTAGGGGAGCCCAAGCGGGGATTTCGGGATTTACTAAAGCGCGGCAGATTAATATACAGGACGATACCTTGTATCCAGTTAAGTACCTCCACCAAATATGAACCCCATATATAAAGCCGCCCGTGAAGGATAAAGGATCAGATTAGTAACCCTTTTTTTGGGGGTAGGTGTTAAAAAAGTAGACACATACTTGAAAATCATAAAATTTATTTTAATTTAAATACTTACATTTCCAACAAATAAACTTTAAATAACAGTAAATTACAGCCTTATAGTTCACAACTTATGTTAGCATCAGTGTATGTGGTGAATCATAGGATCTGAAGAACACCACCCACCAGCATCACACTATCAAAACAATCAATATGCCGCAAATGCTAAACATTGAGGCCGCACAAAAGTCTCTGGAGGAGACCTTTACCAGGAGGATGGAGGAACTGGAGGCACAACTTCAATCAGCAGGTAATGCTAAGGATACTGTTGCAAAGGTAGCGGAGGAGTTCCGTACCTTTAGAGAGCTTATCTACGGCATGTTGGGTATCCTGCGGAGACAAATTAATGAGTGCTCCAAGGCTGTTGATGCCATGGAAACAAGGCATCGCTGCAAATCACTTCTATTTATGGGAGTCCCCGAGTCTGAGGGTGAGGACAGCAGTAAAATCATTGTAGATATTCTGCATAATAAACTGCAATTGAAAGATCACTCTGCGGAATCCCTCACCATCTGTCACAGGCTGGGGACCCCCAAAAATGAAAAAAACCGACCCATCTTAGTAAGATTCCGCAGCACTGACCTCAGGAACTCTATCTGGAGAATGAAAACAGCACTCAAAGGTACGTCAATATCACTGCGCGAGTTCCTCACTAAAGCTAGGCAGACAGCGTTCACCAGGGCGAGGCAGCACTTCGGCGCTCGTGCATGCTGGACTCAGAACGGCAATATAATAGTCATGACACCTGATGGGGTTCGCCACAAATTTAACTCCAGTGAAGAATTATTGCCCTTAATTGCTAAGCATCCAACTGTTCCCGGTGTAGCTGCTTCTCAGGCACGAAGTGGAGCCAGGAGGGCTGCGTCGCCCGGGCCCCTTAAGAACATTACGGGCAAGGTGTAATCAACCCAGCATTATAACTTTATTATAATAACTTATTGATTCAAAATTGTACCTGTAGCATCCACGTAGCTCGCTGTTCTATAACTCTGATAAACATAAATGCTTATATTGTTTTGTTATTACTTTGATCATCAGTTTACCCACAAACGTTTTGATTTTTGCACACTTTCTGTATTAATTTAATTAACTTGTCATTTATCTTGTAAACAAATTTATCTATTGTCAAATGCATACAAATCTGACACTTCAAAGTGACATTTGACTCGGCGAGCTGCGTTCGGATACAACACGAATCTCCCATAACGTTCCCTCACACTGCCTAACTGATAAATGTCTTTTGTCGTGCTTGTTTCGCGTTTAGTTTTTAATTTATGTTTAAACCTATTTTGTGAGCTGGTGGGTGGTGCAGAGAAAGACCTAACGTAGTTATTGTGAGGGTTTTTATACATTTATTTCAGTATACGAACATTTAGATATTATATATATAATAAATTTATTTATATATTCTATATAGTATATTCTTCTGTATTGATATTTTTGCTTTTTTTTTGTATTTATTATGATAACTGATAACGATGACTCGTATAATTCTGCCTATGAATCTGCAGTCTCCACTGGTGAAGATAGCTTCACCTCTCTGCCGGACACATTGGGTGATCATTTGCGTGACACATTTAACCAGCAATCGAATTTTCTACTTAACGTGTGTCACATAAATGCACAAAGCATACCCAGCCATTTTGAGGACTTGACAGAAGCCTTTACTAATACAAACGTCCATGCTGTCCTCATTTCTGAAAGCTGGCTCAAACCTAACCTTCCTTCCACATCCTATTCTTTACCAGGCTACATTCTTGTCAGAAATGACCGGATTGACAGAAGAGGTGGCGGGGTAGCCATTTATATCCACTGTTCCCTCCCTTACAAAATCCTTGCATGTTCTCCTACCTCCTACACAGCTGACGTTGAGCATCTCTTTCTTGAGGTCTGTGTTAGAGGAATCAAGATGGTTCTGGGTGTCGTCTATTGTCCTCCCTCTATTGACTATTTCTCCAGTCTGGAAACAGTACTGGAATCTTTAGGGTCAGAATATGCTCACCACGTCATCATGGGTGATTTTAACACTGATCTTACCCAAAATTCCCTACGATCCTGTAAACTTCGTCAGATAGTCGAATCAGCCGATTTGCAGATCTTACCCCTTCAACCGACTCACCACAATAACACGGGGAGGGACACTTGGCTTGATTTGCTGATCACGTCTGACCCAACATTTGTCCATAACCACGGCCAACTTTCCGCACCCGGTTTTTCCAATCATGACCTCATTTTCCTCTCCTATGCCCTAAAATCCCCTAAACAACCCCCGAGAGTATTGCACAGGCGTTGCTTTGGTCGTTTAGATGTAGGTAAACTACGTGAGGATGCTTCTAAAGTCAACTGGGATGCAGTTACCACGGCCTCTAGCTTAGGCGATAAAGTCGAAGCCTTCAACGAAGTGATTCTTGCCTTGTACGACACCCATGCACCTATAAAAAAGATAAAACTTAAAAGGCCGCCTGCTCCGTGGATGACAGGGGAGATCCTGTCAGCTATGAGGCGAAGAGATAGGGCTTACTGTAGACATAGAAGAGACCGCACAGAGGAAAAGTGGAATTTGTACAAGGGAGCCAGGAACCGTTGCAATCAGATGATACGCAATGCTAAACGCCGTTATATTCACAACAACCTTGCCTGCCTTTCCCCCGCCAACACCTGGAAGTTCCTTCGAACCATGGGTGTTGGTAAACAGGCGCCTCGTGGCTGGTCTGGGCTAATTGGCTTGGAAGACATTAATCGCCATTTCTCCTCGTCCTCCTTTTTGGACCTTCGAACCAAGAATCTCACGATCAGTTACTTGGCGAGCCTTATTTCTCCTAATATTAACCCTTTTCAATTGTTGTGAGATCAAAAAGATTATCCTTTCCATCAAATCCAACGCTGTTGGTTATGATCATATCAGCAGGCGTATGATCATGTCCATCCTTGAAGAACTCTTGCCTGTAATCACACATATCATCAATTACTCCCTATACTCCGGAACCTTTCCCACACTATGGCGTAAAGCTCACATAATTCCTTTACCCAAAATCACACACCCCACACTTCCTAGCCACTTTAGACCCATATCAATTCTTCCCTTCCTTTCCAAAATTCTTGAATCCTGTGTATATAAACAGCTATCTGATTATATATATAAAAATAATTTGCTTAGCCCATTTCAATCGGGTTTCAGGCCCGGCCATAGTACTACCTCTGCTCTCCTCAAAGTGACAGGCGATATTAGAGAAGCCTTGGAAGAAACAAAGGTGACAGTTTTAGTTCTGGTCGACTTTTCGAACGCCTTTAATACCGTCTGTCACGACATCCTCTTGGCCATCCTCTCCTATCTTAAGATCTCGTCTGGGGCGCTGGAATGGTTCTCATCTTATCTTCAGGGACGCCAACAGTCCGTTCGCGTTGATGATCTCTCCTCGAGATGGTGTGATGTCGACTCTGGTGTCCCTCAAGGCGGTATACTTTCTCCTTTGCTTTTCTCAATTTTTATTAATCTCCTATGTCCCGAACTTCGCAGTGCGTATCACCTGTATGCTGACGACCTACAACTGTACTCTCAGGCCAGTGTTGATAACATAACAACGGCTATTGATAATATCAATATTGATCTCCGGACGATCGAGAACTGGTCTGCGCGGTTCGGATTAGCGATCAACCCGACAAAGTGCCAGGCCATACTAATCGGTAGTAGGCGTTCAATGGACAGGACTAATTTAGACATACTCCCCAAAATAATGCTGAATGGTACCACTATACCGGTCTGTAAAACAGTGAAAGACTTAGGCTTGCAACTCGACTGCACTTTGAACTGGCGTGATCAAGTTACATATGTATGTCAGAGGGTCACCGGCATTCTCAGAGCACTATATCGCTTGAAAAATTTTCTGCCCGTGAAAACCAAGAAAATGCTTGTGCAATCTCTTATCTTCCCTTTGATCGACTATGGTGACGTGTGCTATTATGACCTGAATGCAGATCTCCTCAACAAGTTAGATCGTCTTCTCAATAACTGCATTCGATTCATCTTTAATCTTCGTAAGTATGACCACATTTCCAGTTTTCGTTCCCAGTTAGGTTGGTTGCCGATTCGTCAACGCAGAAAAATGCGCGCACTCACATTCCTGTACACTATCCTCAATTCCCCATCCCCCCCTAGTTATTTAAAAACACATTTCCAACTCTTATGCAATAATCACAACCGGAACCTTCGGTCGGCTAACAATCTCCTCCTGCTTTGCCCATCACACACTACTGGTTTTGTTGGATCCTCATTCTTTGTCCAGTCTGTCCACTTGTGGAATGCGCTTCCTCTCGAGGTCAGAATGGCGAAGAATCGAGACACTTTTAAGATGAAGGTAAAGAAGCTTTTATTGGGCGAATTGGCGGATTCAACGGGGTCTTAGTTTATCAAAAATTCTTATTGGATTCTACGTTAATAAATATATGTACGTGTATGTATGTGTATAAATATAGACGTATATATGTATGTTTATGTAGGTATATTACTTATCATATTATATGTATGTATATCATATTATATGACTTTTTGTACCATAATCTATCGATTCACCCTATATACACCTACCTCATCTTTTCTCTGCATCGCCCAATCGGTCGACTGGCAGAAAATGCCTAAGGCATTAAGTCCGCCGATGCATGTAATTTTGCATAAAGTATATAAATAAATAAAATAAAATAAAAAAAAATTGATCATTAGAAATTCTCAAGCGCGTCAGATTAAGGTAGGGTGAGTTAATTACATGCTAAAAAGTGTATATTCCACTAATCTGACAATTTGAGAGTGACGTAAAGAAAGGGGAGGGCAGCAAAGTTGTAAAAAAAAAACGTCATCTCGACATTCTCGAGCGTAGCCAAATTTTTTTTTATTTTGAAGGAAAATTATTTTTCGTTATCCTTCAATTATGAAGGATAACGAAAAATATATAATCTGACGATTTCCGCAAGCCGAAATAATAAAAAATCGTCGATAAAGTTTAATGCGTGCAGCTGGGTGATACCTATATTTCCCTCTCCGCGTTTCCACTACTCTCTCACTTTTTCTCTATCTATTACTCTATCTCTCCGTCCCCACAATTAATTATAAAAAAATAAATTTACTTGGGCATTTTTTTTTAATAATTTTCTTATAAATACAAGTATTCTACTTAAAAAACATACACTTATTTGTTTGCATGCTATTTCCTGAGCTTCTCAATTAATTAAGTCCAATGATTTAAAAAATTGAAAAAAAAAATATTTTTTTTGTCAGATTAGGCGAATCCCTTTAGATAATCGTCAGATTATGAGACAGCACGTCTAGAACATAAAAATGAACCATATATATCTTAATCTGACGCGCTTGAGTATTTCAAAATGGAGAATTTTTTTTGCACATTATAATAATGGCCGCGAGCTTGCGTCAGATCGAAATCGTCAGATTATTGAATGAGAGCTTTTTTTTTGGTGCACTTAACACCCCCTTAGAAAACCTGACGCGCTCGATAATTTTTTATTTTTTTTCATTTTTAACCCTTACGTACAACCACCCGCATCATGCAAATGATCAGATTAACATACGTACATTATTAAAAATACGTAGGACATTAATGCTATCAATATCTGACGCGCTCGAGTATGTCCATGCAACAGTATTTTTTTACATTTTTAAAAACCTATAGCCGCTTCCCCCACCGATGAAAAGGTATATATTACATAAAAAAAAATTCTTTTTATCATCTAAGCTTTGCAACCTAATAAGTCTCTATGACGCTCGAGTAAATCCCCATTTAGCATCGTGGGCTCCCCTACTATAGGTTGTTGATGATGACGATGATTCAGTAGGTAGTAAAAGAGAAAAATGACGCGGTCTCAAACAACAGCTAGTAAATAGAAGCATTAATACGTAAGCCTGTACTTTACTGTAAAAGCGTTAAATACATCTACGTATACTTAGGTTAATTAGATCTAACGTATAATATCAATTTCTTTTTTTTCTTTTTTCATTATTTTAGATAAGAACTGTCTAGTCTGGTCTCCTATGTCTAATATATCTGGGGAAATCTATTGTATGTAATTTATATTTCTAGCTGTGTAGAAAAAACATAACTTTATTTCTGTGTCTAAACTGACCTTACTACTTATTGTATGAGGCTTCCAGAGCATTTGGCAATCAGCGTATAGTTGTTACGTAACTAACTTACCATTTTATTTCCTGTAATACAAATCTTAATTCCCTAAGATAACTCGAAACATGAAAATAATTTAAATCTCGCTCTGAGCACTTCAAATAAAACTTCCTACAACATCTATAAATTAGAGATATTGTTAAAAATTTAATCAGACTCCGTGAAGTTCAAGTTTTAAACGGCGCAAATGAAATTACGTAGCTTGCTTATCTTAAAAAGTTTCTTTTGGATGGAATTTAATATAACCTCAGAAGTTGTTATCCGTTCCTCGTGATGGGTTAGGTGCGAGTTAACTTTGCAAGCACATTCATTACTTATGATTAATGTAACACGTGTAATCCTACTGTTTTGATATTCTTGAGGCTTTTTTAAATATTTAGAGAATTTTGCAAAATTAATAGTGTCGATATGTTCAAAATAAAAGTGCTCGACATTCTACAGTTGACTGGTCAACTCACAATGGTCCAATAGCAAGGACTAAGTGTGGAAACTGCCAAAAAAAAACTAACTCTTTCGGTGCGATTTTGACCCACTTTACATGGTAAGATTAGACCAGATTTGACCCACTTTACATAGATTTATCGAGGACCGATGACAATACAATAATTTGAAAAATTTTATACAAACTAGTCTTTTTTGTCTTTATAAAATTAAATTAAGAAACTAACCAAACACGCTTTTAAACTAAAAGTAGAAAATAATTTTAATGTAACAAAGCACCCCAGCTTTCTGAAAATATTTCAACGTCGCCTCACGCTTTTTCTACTACTACTTCTTCTTTTCTTCTACTACTTCTTTTTTTGATAGTTCAAATAGTCCAAATATAGTCTTTACGATACGATAAATATTATTTTCGTATCAAATTATTACTGTATTATTTTCTAAGATCTCAGACCGCTTTCCACAAGCTGTTACAAGAAGCTGCTTGAATCACAAATCATCTTCCATACGAGTAAAACCTAGATTTAATTAGTATCGTATATAATCTAAGTCTGGCTCCGACGCAATAAACTATAAGTCTGATCGAAGAGTCTTATTACCGTACAGTTATTGATACTGCTAAATATGAAAATCTTTTTTTTTTCTTTCCAATTATGTCTATGAAGTATTTATCTTATATTTAAGAACCCATAAAATGTTATAAAATAATAAAGTTGTAAACTCCATTTAATCTTTTATGTATTATAAATAAGGTTAGGTGACCATAATGCTAGGAAGATAATGGCAAGTTACTATGGTCTAAGTTCCGGAGTACGGAGTACAAGTTTGGGTTGTCAGCAAGTATTTTATATCCGTTTGTTGTATGTTCATTGGTAAAGGGCATTTTGTAAGTGTTAAATTTGGAGAGAAACATTAAAGGAACTTAAATGTCATATTGGCTACACTGGTATCACTTTTGTTTTTAGCAATTTTTTGTAGAAAAATTATACAAGTCGTACTGAATATTTATCTGTTTATTTTATTGAGTCCAAATTATAGTCGTAACAGATTCCGCGGCAAAGCAAACATGCGCTGAATCGACCATGTGAAATCCATAATCGGAAGCCGCGTGTCTGTAGCGGACAGTCTGCCGACAGAGTAAGATAACAGGAAATTGTACTTCGAGGTTTGTTCCCATCTACTACTAAAGTAGATATCTCTACGTGACCAGGATTGCTCTCGACACGAGAGAGAAGAAAAAGAATAGAGATAAAATGCTGATAAAAAGGTGATGACTGATTGTGTGTCAAATGCATCCGCATCTAAACTACGATCAGTTTACGACTCAGCTGTCAGTGTACTGTCATAAAACACCATCATAAATAAAATAAGGGTCGCCGTATTAACAACAGATGGTTGTTTAAAGTGACGCTGACATGTGTCGGGAAATGTCCTGTTTCCGCCTGTCACACCAAACAGGCGTCGTGTGACATCTCACAATAAACGTTACGCTCAAACCTGCGGAATTAATAAGATTTTTTGGGATTTACGAGGTGAATAGTGTCATATTTTTGTTATAATTTTTTCACTCCAAACGTTTACATTTTCCATTCCGTACGTAGTGGATATAATATTATAAATTCTGAGTGAAATTCGGAATTCTTTATCTTGTGAGAAAATAAATTCAAACATGCGATTTAAATTATCAAATAATAAGTGAGCTTCTAACTTGTCACGCCATTGAAGTACGTATGAAACATTCATAAGAGTTTATTATCAACTAAAACCAAAAAAATTAGTGTGATGATTATTGTTAAACAATTGATACTCTAAAATAATATATAGGTATAATAAACAAATATATATCAAATACATCTTGGTTTATACTGCAAACAGCGTTAATAATGCACTTATAAATATGTTCTTGTATTTCTACTCCACTATTTACAACAAGTTCTATCAAGTGACGATAATTGAGAGTATAAATTATATGGTATAAATATTTCATTATTATTATTATTACAGATATTTAAATGTGAAACATTTAAAAAAAAACTCGTCTGGCACTCGGGGACTAGCGCGGTAAAGCTATTGCATTTTGCATAGCATTTTTTATCAACTTACGCAATTATATATTTTTTATTTTTTTTATTTATGCAGTATTTTTTTTCTTTGACATTAATTCGAGTATACAAAACAATATACACTGTCTTTTTACCAACATAATAATATATTCTAACACTATTATTGCAAAACAATATAATCATCCTATTAACCGAAAGACAATGACAACTAAACAGGGAACACAATAGCAATATGAGCATATCTATGGAATCAAAAAACACTAAGATTCAATTAGACGGTACTGGAGGACGCGGACGCTATGTATTGTGCCTACGATAATTTTTTAATAATAATAATTGATTAATCTATGACGCTTGCAACAATTATATTCTATATCCTTTTTTAACATGGGTTGTTAGGTTTTTCCGATACGGAATTTCTTGATTCGGTCACCGCGCTCAAAGCCCGTGATAAATGCTATGCAATAGCCTAAAACATTTTTAAAAATATTTTATGAAATTAATACTACACATTTATGTATTTATTTTAATTTTTCAAAAGACAACTCCCGCATTAGGAATATACATCCTGTGTCGCGGGGACTTATAAACATTATTTACAGTACCTATATACAACATATCTGTAATGAAAATAAAATAATCACGACAGTTTTATTGTAAAATCGAATTGAGTCTGCATATAGTGGAAAACAGCAATCATGAACGTAAATGAACCACGCTAATGATGTTGTTTTTGAATCATTGCGCAAATTAAGTGACGTCAAAACATTTTGCGGTTTTGTGCAATTTTTCAGACAGGCTCCAGTTTTGAGCATTGCTATTCGTACGACAGGAAAATCACTGAGTGGATTCAAACTTAGTCATCAGGCACATCACTGGTTTGAAATAAATATTGACCTTACTTATCAATGAGTTTAGAATCGCAACTTGGTAGTGAGATGTAAATACTTAGTTTTAATCATATATTTTTTTAAGAATTAACATTGTGCGAAAATTTAGTTAAGTCTACTCCTAAGAAACTCTACTATATCTTGTACATTTATCACAGAAGAAAATTTTATTATATTATTATCGAAAAGTGTACTGTAAAAATATGAAATTAAAGTATATAATTCAACGACAATTTTTAGTGAATATAGTGATGACTAATGAGGTTTTTCATGACCTATTATTTAATATTATTTAATAATGTATGATTTTGGCCTTTGTCCAGCAGTGGACTGTTAAAGGCTGTTGATGATGATGATGTATGATTTTGAGTGTGTGATATCAAAATTATGTAGATATTATGTATAGTACCAGATACATTTATAATTTAGGTTTGAATAAATTACCCATCGCATTGATGTAGATTGATATATTAGTGAAACCTTTTAATCTAGTACAACAGCATATAATAACAAAATAATCATTAGTCTAATCATTTTTTCAACAAAGGCTTATATTTTGAGCATCCGCTTTTAATTAATTACTATATTGCTGTACAGTGTATTCTAGTTATAGTTGGTAACTTGACTCGTTTACATTTCAGGTATCCTGTATTCCCCTTTTCTAGCCATGACTATTTATTTTTTTGAATTCGCATTAATTTTTTGTCTCTTTAGTTGACGTAGTGTAGTTATGGGGGCTATAATTTTTTTCTTGATGGATGACATACTCTGTGTTCTTTTCTGTATTCCAAACAAAGTTTATACAAAATATCATGGTTATTGTTTAAGAACTTGGGGTACGTTAGCGTAATTCTTTTTTAAAAGCTATTAATAATATTAAAATAGTATTGTACATTTTCTAGTTCTTTATAACCCTGAGAATAAAATGAAGTACAACTAAGTAGTCTTCTCTTGGTAGTTCTTAGATGATTTGATTAGGAATAAGAGAACTTACTAATTTATTTTTAATTGATTGCGATGCAACTATCTGTGCGAAACGTCAGACAATCGCATTAATTCTTGTTTAAATGATTAAAATTCTACAAAGCATAGATATTTTTTTTAATAATTCTTATGTGAATTTATTTGATTTAAACTCTGTATATTAGTATTCTATATACTTAACTGATCACCAATTGACGATGACGTCGCATTTCATCTGTTTTGGTGATCTTGTTTTGTTAGGGAACTACGAGTAAATCCGAGTTTTTTGTTTAATATTTTGGTGACACTTCTCTGCCTGAAGGAAAACAAGAGTATAATCTAAGAGTAGTGATCACTACATTCAGTACTGTCATTTCAGGTTGGTCATGTCTGAGATGAAAGTACCACCCCGATCGAGCCGGTCCATTCCTTGCTGATATCAGCGTGGTTCTTCTATTTTATAGTATATTTTATATACTTTAAGCGAAATATACAATTACAACACGTAAATTAATTTCATTCTAAAAAGCAATACGATCTATATAATAAATATAATACTAGTTATTTTATTTCTTCGGTATAAACTTTAAGTCGCGTTTCTTAGTCGAAGCAAAACAACAGGCACTAATCTAAAGCCTCGCTTTAGTACTCTATTCAAAGATTTCATATATTCATCCCATAAGATAGTACCTTTAGAACAAAGCATAACAAACACGTGTGAACTATTATCCAAAGTGTCAAAGAGAAGCACACGAATACCAAAGTGATTAATATCGAATCCTTGACTATCTTAGCCGGTTGATTAAATTCCACAGAGTAACATTCTGAAATGCGTAAAGTTCATATCGATTAAAGTCAATAATTTCATTGGGAAGTTTCCAAAGGGACGTAAAGGGACGATTTAATGTCTCACCTCACATAGTTTAGAACGTACTAAATTAATCTGAAGGCTTTATTGGATTAAATCCATTTCGAACTTATGTATTTAGGAGTTGTCTATATTTGTTGTGTTTTATATGTACTGGTCTTACTAGAGTATATAACTTTATGGTGTAAATATATACATACTCTAAAATGTAACATTAACTTCTTTCAAAGCACTGTGAGTATATATTTATTCTTAGTATAGATAGTAGTACAGCTCACCTAGTCAATTAATGTTTTTCAAAAAGATTACGTTTTTAATAAATAACAAATGTATTGGAATACGTAAGGCGTGGAGTAGAAGTGTGGTCATTTTGTTTTTCAAAAAGGGTGACAAGACCAGGTTGAAGAACTATCGACCCATTTCCCTCTTAAGCCACGTCTATAAGCTGTTTTCAAGAGTCATCACGAACCGTCTTGCGCGAAGACTCGACGAATTCCAACCACCGGAGCATGCTGGGTTTCGGAGCGGATATGGCACCATAGACCACATCCACACAGTGCGGCAGATTATTCAAAAGACCGAAGAATATAATCAGCCCCTGTGTCTAGCATTTGTGGACTATGAGAAGGCCTTTGACTCGACCGAGATCTGGTCTGTTCTGGAGTCCCTGCAGCGTTGCCAAGTAGACTGGCGATACATCCAAGTGTTGAGATGTCTCTACGAGGCCGCCACCATGTCCGTCCAAGTACAGAATCAGCAAACAAGGTCCATACCATTGCATCGAGGAGTGAGACAAGGGGATGTTATTTCCCCGAAATTGTTCACAAATGCAATGGAGGACTTGTTCAAGACGCTGCACTGGAAAGGACGTGGCATAAACATCAATGGTGAACACATCTCTCACTTGCGATTTGCAGACGACATCGTCATCATGGCGGAGACGCTGCAGGACCTACAACAGATGCTAAATGACCTGGCTGACTCTTCTGTACGCATCGGCCTACGGATGAACTTGGACAAAACCAAGGTCATGTTCAACAAACATGTACTACCGGAACCGGTTGCGATACACGGTACCGTTCTCGAAGTTGTTCAAAAATATGTGTACCTCGGGCAGACTTTGCAGTTGGGTGGAAACAACTTCGAGGACGAGGTGAACAGGAGAATTCGGCTGGGTTGGGCGGCGTTTGGGAAGCTTCGTCGGGTCTTCTCATCATCGATCCCACAGTGCCTAAAGACGAAAGTCTTCAACCAGTGCGTCCTACCCGTCATGACATACGGAGCCGAAACGTGGACACTCACGGCACGGCTGGTCCACAAATTCAAGGTCACGCAGCGTGCAATGGAGAGGGCTATGCTCGGCGTTTCTCTAAGAGATCGTATTAGAAACGAGGTAATCCGGCAGAGAACTAAAGTTATCGACATAGCCCACAGGATTAGCAAGCTGAAGTGGCAATGGGCTGGCCATATTAGCCGCAGGACCGACAACCGTTGGGGTAAACGTGTTCTTGAGTGGAGACCGCGTCTCGGCAAACGTAGTGTAGGACGTCCACAGGCCAGGTGGAGTGATGATTTGCGCAAGACGGCTGGCAGGAGCTGGATGCGAGTAGCCGAGGATCGAACTAAGTGGCGTGCAATTGGAGAGGCCTATGTCCAGCAGTGGACTGCGATAGGCTGATGATGATGATGATGATGTATTGGAATAACATCATCGCCACGTGGACAAATAAAATCTAGCCAATTATAAAAGAGAATAGAAGTGGTACAGATTGTAGATAAAGAATCGACGCGAAACACTTAGATACATTTTATTTAAAGAGGCTTTAGTGCTAAACTGATGGTTTACGACGACTGTCGTCTCCGTACCTATAACTTGTCACAATAATGTAAACAGATTTCAAGTTCGCTCTCACACAATAAAAGGCTGGGTCTCCAACAACCTTACGAACATGGGCAACTGCAACAAAAGTACCGGTTTTCTGAAGGTCGTATAGAGATTCCACCCATATACGTACTGGCAATAAAAAGAGATATTACATATAAATGCATAATATACATAGTACTTATGGTCTTCCTTGTTTTTGCAATATTTTTCGTTGACACTTGAATTCTGTTAGTGTGGCGTGATGTTATATTTAACCTTTAGTAAATAGAATAAATAATAATCAAATATTTTAGACATCTTACACACAACCCAACTATATAGGTAGAGCTTGTATTATGGCTACTCGACAACAAAAAGAAAGTATGTTTATGTATTTATATCAATAAATACATAAATATACTTTCTTTTTGTAAATACATACTTACATATTATACATAGAAAACAACCATACTCCGAAACAAATATGGTCCGACACGGGAATCGAACCCGAGACCTCTTGTCAGCAGCCGCATACGCTGACCACTAGACCCATAAGGCAGTCAAATGTCAAATATTAATAGAGCCGAATAATACAAATAATCTTGGGAATATTTAAGGTTAGGAAAGTCACTTATAATTATTGTATTCTTTCAAAATGTTATACAGACTAAAAAACACTAAATATATAGATGTTCTATTCAAAATTTTATGATTACGTAAAGTGTTTCGTACAATTTTATAGTAATAAATCATGATAGAATCAAACATTATCATGTATTGCAACAATACGTATTGCTGTTTTTAGACTTTTCCAACTTTTACAGATACTCATGTTTTTACTGTTAACGGGACTTATTCGCGATAATATTAAAATACCCGTGACCACGAGCGGTGTAACCCGTTCGAAACGTCGGAAAATAGAATGTATCGTAACCATTTTAATATTATCGCGAATAAGTCCCGTTTACAGTAAAAACATGAATACGTATTGCATTCGTAGGAGTATTAGTTTTTATAAAGCATCATTACAATTAAATAATATTATAAAGTCTGGAGAGATTCATTTTGTGGATTCAAGTTGTTCAAGTTGTTGATTCAAGTTGTTCAGTGGACAACAATAGGTTACAGTCGAGTGTACTTTTTTATATATTTTACAAAATTTATTTTTATTTTACGTTTGCTTACTAATTCTAAGTTAAGTATCTGCTAAGTTATCCACATATTGATATGTGTAGTAAAAACTTTGTACCCTACTTAGTATAAAACTAAAATTACCTCAACGGAGGAGAATTAAATTTCGCAAACTTATAGTATATGTCCAGGAGCAGGAAACTATTATTAAAAATATGCATACAAATATATTGAATTCATAAACTACACGTTACACACTACCACGTATTTGACACACACACGCATAGATACTATTTTGTCAAATTAATATTGTTGCGTAGCCTTGTCGACATCCTTGATTATGGAAGTATAAGTCTTTGCCAATAGGACCTTAATATTGCCACTTATAACTCATATTAATTATAGTCGAATTTAGACTACTTGGCAACCACTAGTATATACACCACAGATCAAAGAAACATAGGAGATTAGGTTTGTACACAAATTTATTCGTGTTCAGATGTCTCCGCGTTTCTCCCACTTCCTTCACTAACACAAAACCAAAAATTGTAAGCACGGCACACAAGCTCGTATTTCTCCCGCACACAAAGAAACTTACAGCAACACCAATAAACCCACTAATATAACACATTCAAAAAGAGGGCGGCGCATCTACCTGTAGCTACGGATTCCGAATAAACACACATGTGTGCAAATTATGCAACTAGTAATGTTAAGTGATAATCATAGAAAAATATCGATTGAACTTCAGTTAGCTATATTACCTACTCTTTCTCCTAAAGATTTCAATGAAATCTTTAGGAGAAAGAGTATTTCTGCTAAAGATTTCATTGACTGTGAAAAGCAAAACTAAACAGGAGTTTAATTCGAACATATTCTATACAAGCGATGTTTTATCATAATTGGAATATTAACTAACTAATTACCAAGAAACAGGATATCAACTTCTCGAATCTAGACTAGAACACAGGTAAAAGTGCAAGAATTTTATTGATAAGGGTTTAATTAACCAGTAAAATGTAAATATTTATTTAAAACTTGCCGCTTAGACAGTTTAGGTGTTGCGTTCTTAGTACAGTAGTGTAATCTTACGTTTGCATATTTTTCCATTACGGCTTTTATTAGTATTATTAAATGGTTAATCATTGGCGATTGATCGTATTGGTGAAAATTTATTGGGACGAGCAAATTGTGCCATTTTTTGTTACGAACCAGCTTGAACCCCTTCCTGTCGCATTTATCCACATTTTTTTAAGTTTTTGATCCTTCGGATAGCTAAAATTTTAAAAATAAAAGCAAGGTATAAATTATGCTTGAGTACCACAATAAATTAAAAATCTAAACTTTTTTATTTACACTTTTTTTACGTTTACATAATTATAATATTTTAATTTATTTATATCTTTAATAATCATGCGTACATAATAGGATCGTATAAAATATCGACAATCATAAATATCACAACACATCTCTAACACAAGCCGGCCGGCAGCGGCCGCATCCCGAAACTATCATGTGAGTGAGATTATCAATAAAACACTTATCCATTGCGCTATTAGACCAGCCGATTCATTGTTCGATTCACACTAAGTAAGCAATGGTTTTAAAAGTTTTTAGTTCCTAAAGAAAAGGATTGATTTGGTATTTCATCATATTTTTAAAATGTTTTAATGAATTCAGTATGAAAAACTATAATATTATAGTACTTATATATGAAATTAGATGCCACCTTTCTTGTAATTTACAATACAGCTGTTATTTTTGCAAACAATCGCTGAACAACGCGGCATTTTGTCAAAAATCATGAGCAGTGAAGACGTCGCAAGTTGGCATTCGACTAATGTCCGAAAATGGCATCAAGCCGCTTTGAGGCCAGATGCGTTCGCAAGCGGCACGCCTCAATTGCATATCTCCTGTGTTTCTTTTATCTGTGATATACACCCTTCTAATATTATAAACGCGAAAGTTTGTGAGTATGTGTGTATGTATGTTTGTTGCTCTTTCACGTAAAAATTACTGAACGGATTGGAATGAAACTTTACATTAATATAGGTTATACATCAGAATAACACATAGGCATTTTTCTGCAATAATCGAGATACATGGGCAAAAGCTAGATGATTATAAATATATATAAATCGTAGATATCAAAATGAATCACCGTTTGTCTCCTGTCAAAACTTCATGGGTTACTATGCATAACAAACTTGCATAGCAACCATAATGATAGTTTGTAAATGGCTAATTTAAAAATGAGTTCTGGATAATCATTTAAGTAGGCTACTTCTTATCCCAAAAATAAGCGGGTAACACCGCAGGGCGCAGCTAGTATATATTATACAATGGTAAAACACAGTTGATAAAAAGTTAGTACGAGTCGTTAAAACCACAATATTTAACTAAACTGACTACATATCCACTCCAACTTCCCTACTAAAGGTATAACTCTAACTCCTCTTAAACTTGGTGATCGAATGAAAAAAGAATTAAGAACTGACATCGTTAGCACGACACTTGAACCCAGTAAACTACTTTAGCTTGCCGTTTTTACAATTGTGTGAATAGAAATAAAACTAGGGCACGCAATATTTCCATGGACCGGTGCGTGGAGGGCCCTTAGTCCCACTCGCCTTGTAGTAACGATCCTCTATTAAGACCGGAAGGGGATGTCAAGCACTCCTTCAGAGCGTGAATGTTTTGCTGTTTTGAGTAACACTGAGAATGCTGGTATATTTTTTTGTGTCCTCACGAGTTTTTATGACAATGTGCGTTGCGCGTAACCAGTATCTTAAGAAGACACACACTAGTATTGTTAAGTATACGTATATTCATTTATTTTATTTACTTATGTCATGGTAGACCGTACTTTTATTTTAGGTGGCAGATTACAGGATTAATTTGCAAAGTTATTGGAAAACTAAATGCGTTCAAAAGTTAATTTTCAAGAACTCGTTATCTGTTACAAGAACTAAGAATTGAACATATCGTTACCGGAGACCTTAGAGACAATGCAGATGTCTCTGACAGTCGAAGGCAACATTTGGGTACAATTACGATTGGCTGCTTACAAAATACGGTCTATTTGCAATGGTGTGTGTGCAATGCAGTGGTCTCCTTGATAGGCTACAGACTTGAAGCGCACTGGTTGATTTAACCGACCAAGTTATGAAACGAAAAATAATAATATTATTATTTTAACCTTATATTAAGATATGTATTTGTTTATGATATGTATTAGCTCTAACTTAATTGTTACTAACACATACTACTGACACATTATTATTAGGTATAAATTTTAGATTATTAGACTAAAAAGAAACAGGAATACTTATGGATTGGTAGATTTCATCCCTACGCAATTAATTTCAAACGATTACTTAAGAATTGCATGAAATTTCCAACAAATAAAACATCGCTCAAATTGAGTGTAGTGTATAGGGTCCATATATCAATTTTTTGGATCTGTCTCAACAACATAATGTAAGAATACTTACTTTTGACGTTTGATTTGAAACGAACAAATTTTATCAAATAAATGGCTTTTTTGTAAAACAAGTAAGTGTTATTTGCGAGGATGATATCATCATTTGCTGATAGATGCCTTTACATGCAAAGTAAGCATTACGACTACTTAATTCATGTGAGAATATAATTTATTGTATTATAAAGGATACGTAGGGACTCGTCCTTTAAATTACTTCGCGCAATTTTAGGGAAAATTGCGGGAAAAGGCAATAACAGTTCAAAAACATTCAAACAACTCACTTCACTACTTAACACTCTAAAAATCTCATTTGAATATTAAACCAGTCTCTAAATCTACCAAGTATTATTTTATATATATGATATTTATAAAATATTTTTTCATTTTCGGGGGAAACTTCCTCGAATTGATCAAAATCAATCTTTTCTATTTTATTCTCGTAAACGTAGTGTTAGATACCCACAGGCTAGATGGCGACTTGCGCAGGATGGCTGGCAGGAGCTGGCTGCGAGAAGCCCAGACTGAGGTTTATGCCCAGAAGTGCACTGCGATGGGCTTATGATGATGACGAGAAGAAAACCCTATTCTCTTTTCTTCGTCTTTATTACGGTACTAATTATTATTATAACTAATGAATCATCATCATCATCATCAACAACAGCCAAAAACAGTCCACTGCTGGATTTAACTAATAACTTAACTAATAACATAATCAGTCCTTGCACCTACCGCATCATGAATCCCAGTCAACCTTCAGACAATGTGAGAATGCCTTATGGCATTAACTCCGCCTTTGTACAACATGTGCGGTAAATTTAAATAAATAAATGAATAAGAATCTCCTTAGAAATGATGTTTTGACCTACTATACCATGCTGGCCAGACGGGTTGGTATAGGGTTGGTTTCAAGTTGGGCGCGAAGACGGCCCACACTTTCACCGAGAGGCTGCGGGAGGTGTTTGCCTCCCAGGACGGTGTCGAGATCGCGAGGCCCACTATATGCGCGGAACTGCGCATATCGGGTCTGGACGACTCCATCACGTCGGAGGATGTCCGCGATGCAGTCATGGAGAAGACTTACTGCACCGCGGGCACCATCCGAGTCGGCACCGTGCGTCCGGGCCCGGGAGGCCTCGGCTCGGTGTGGGTGGCCTGTCCCGTGGCGTCGGCCAAAGTGTTGGCCGACGCCGGGTGCATGCTCGTCGGCTTCGTGAATGCCAGAATCACGGTTCTAGCCGCGAGGCTGATGAGGTGCTACAAGTGCCTAGTCGCGGGACACACTCGCACCAAATGCGAGAGCTATTTCGACTGCAGCGAACTTTGTTTCCGCTGCGGTCGACCCGGGCACAAGGCGGCAGAGTGCTCTGCCACCCCTCACTGCCCGATGTGTGCGGCGGGTAATAAGCCCGCCAATCACCAGATGGGGCAGGGGGGCTGCAAGCCTCCCCGCGCTTCTCGGCAGGCTGCCTCCGACGTCAATCAGGCAACGACATCGTCGCCCATGGAGGGGGTTGTAGAGACGATCCAGTAATGGATCAAGTCTCCAACCTCCTGGTCCAGACGAAACTCAATCACTGTGCCGCGGCGCAGGATCTCTTCCTGCAAACCATGGCACAGTGGTCTATAGGTGTTGCCGTAGTCGCGGAGCCCTATTTTGTCCCTCCCCGTCCAAACTGGATGGGTGACCGGGACGGCTCCGTGGCAGTCGTCAGTTCCACGGCGGCTCATTCCCCGCCCTTGTCGCTAAGAGACAAGGGTACCGGATATGTTGCCGCCGAATGGGGGGGAATCACCATTTATGGTGTATATTTCTCCCCCAACCGGAGTTTGAGCGACTTCGAGGTCTTCCTCAACAACTTAGAGACCTCGATACGGCGATTCGTGTCTGGGCACGTCCTCGTGCTGGGGGATTTCAATGCAAAGTCCATTGCGTCCATTGCGACGGACGCCAGGGGCGAAGCCGTCGAGGAGTGGGCGGCGTCGGTGGGCCTCTGTTTGCTGAACAGGGGCGCCACCAACACGTGCGTGCGACAGCAGGGGGGGTCGATAGTAGACCTTACGTTCGCTACCCCTGCAGTCGCCGCACGAGTAAGGAACTGGAGTGTCCTGGAAGAGGTCGAGACGCTCTCGGATCATCTTTATATCCGGTTCGAGCTCTCCCGGTCCCAGGACGCCAGTAGGGGTCACGCGGCGCGGCGCCCTTCCCGTTTCCCGCGGTGGGCTGTCGCCAAGCTCGATAGGGACCTACTAGAGGAGGCGGCCATTGTTTACTCTTGGCTGTCTCCGCAGGCCCCGACCGAGGAGGTCAACGTGGGGGCTGGTCGCTTCGCTGATGCGTTAACGCTGATTTGCGATGCGGCAATGCCCCGCGTTCGTGGTCGTCGGCCTCCAAGGAAGGAGGTCTACTGGTGGTCCCAGGAGTTGGCGGACCTCCGTGCGGCTTGCGTACGTGCCCGGAGGTCCCTCACCCGGAGTCGGCGACGACACCGCGGGGACGGTGAGGAGGTGGATCGGCTTCACGAGGAGTACCGAGCAGCTCAGGAAACTCTGAGGCTGGCCATCTGCCGCTCCAAAGACGCGAGTAGAGAGGAGATGATGGAGAGTCTCGAGCGTGACCCCTGGGGTCGGCCTTACCGTGCGGTGCGCACACCGCCCTCCCCCCCCTTACGGAGACTCTCCAGCCCAGCTTCCTGCAGGAAGTGGTCGAGGGCCTATTCCCGCAGCGGGCGGAACACACAACCCGGCGATGGCCCGTCGTGGTCGTCGTCGGGGCAGCGAGAGTGACGTCCCGCCCGTTAGGGAATCGGAGGTAGGGGCGGTAGTTTTCCCCCCGGGCCGTGACCAGGGTGTAATCTGCTACGCAGACGACACCCTGGTCACGGCCCGGGGGGAAAACTTTGAGAAGGCGGCGCCCCTGGCCACCACAGGAGTCTCCCTGGTGGTCGGGCGCATCGAGGCGCTGGGTCTGCGGGTGGCCCTGGACAAGACGGAGGCCCTAGGACGGAGGCCCTAGGACGGAGGGTCTAGGCGGCTGTACACGATGGTTGTCCGTTCAATGGCACTTTACGGTGCACCGGTGTGGGCGGCGGCTCTGACCGCCCAGAATAGGGCCCGCATCATGTGCCCCCAGAGGATATTGGCGGTCAGAGCCATACGCGGATACTGTACGGTGTCCACAGAGGCGGCGTGTGCCTTGGCCGGAACACCCCCGTGGGATTTGGAGGTGGAAGTGCTCGCCGAAGTTCATCGGCGAGTGACTTCCGAACGCGTTTTTGCGAGTTGTTTACGTCAGTGAGAACACGTGCAGCAATGACGTAGTTCGTTGAATGTTGTGTATATGATATATCGGTAAAATGGTACAAATTTATTCACAGGATTTTTCTTTTTATATCATTCGAGTAAAAGTGCCAATAAAAATAAATATTTACTTTATTTTTATACACACAAAGCTGTATTCCTTTTACTATTTATGTTAGTAAGTGTTCCATTACAAGTGTTAATATTGTATTCGTTTTTTTTATTAGTTCATTCTCTCTTATCTAGTTTCATTTTAATACTAAAGTAAACGTTAATTGCAAGTATTCGTTCATCACCGTAAAAAGATTCCACTGCAACACATACTCTCACAGTTAGCGATGTATACGTAAATACTTGAAATGCCAGAGGAGGCAAATTTTCAGTGTGGATTGGGACATTTTTTATTTCGTAAATACCCTGAAAAGCAAGCAAGTGAATATATTTATACATATATAAACCGATATTGTGCTAAATTCTAGTTCTTATGTTTTTATTTTATTTTGGTTTGTTAATATAGTATATTATAGTATAGTATATAATATAGTATATTGCCTTTCTAACGTATCTCTTAGTAGTTGGAACCTCATATTAATCATTAATGCTAGAAGAATTGCGAAACTGAGTTGGTAGCGGGCGATGCACACTTGCGTACTCAGGAATCAGCGTGGGCTCCACCTATATTCAGTCTCCATCTCAAAATTGGTTTTTTGACCTAGTGTAGGCCTCATATCTAATTTGTGATTAATCTTCGGGGAGGCTTATGTACAGAAGTGGATACCTACCAAATGACATGAATAAATAATACCAGTTGTTATAACTTACCGGAGCGAATGGACATGTTATAGATGGCATTTGTTCTCTAACCACTTTTCCAAGAAACGAATCATGTTTTAAAAAGTAACATAAAGTATACTCAAAACGTAAAGGTGTTAGAATATTACGACCACCAATGACTTCGTATACGTTCGCTTTTATCTAGAAAACATATAAGGAATATATTGACAATGTTAACTCAAAGAAGATTTACAATTTTTACATAAAAGTGTCAAATCCCCCGCATTATCGCTGAGTGGTAGCTGGTATCGTTCCGGAAAAATTGGCAGTCACGTTGAATGGCAATTCTAATTTTCTGTGCTACAAAAAGGCCAGCCTTTTGACCTTCTGTCAATAAAGGAATTAATACATCAATGCTTAACGCTAATATATTTCGTGCTATTAGTCACTTTAATTGATATACAGATGCTTATTATTATCTGAAGAAGTTAAAAAAGCAGTCATACATACCGTAGCATTGTCACCAACGTATTGTTTACTGTCGAAATACAAGTTGAAATAGTAGGGTTTGTTGCGACCTGGTTTCCTTATAGAAATGTTCATGGCATTATAATAACTTGGATTTATATATTCTACCCGCAAGTTGTCTAAATGGAATTCCACCCACTGAAATAGTTTTAAATTAATTGGCTAATTATTAAAATTTAAAATACATTTACGAGTATGTACTAGACGCTCCTCTTTAAATATATACTCAGTCTTGGCATAAATATTGATCCAAAGAAAAAGCTTTGTTTTCGTTTTAAATTACATCTAACATTTATAACTTTATAAAATAGATAACTCTTTATTTGTACACCAAATTACATAATTACAAGAAAGTAAATGAAAAGACAAATCATCATCATCATACAGGTTGAATTTTTTGAGACGGGACGGTAAGGCTAGGTACCTTAACCGTTATAGTTACAGGAAAACGCTTTTAGGAGACTATCCATAATATTTTAAGATATTCTGAACTGCATTTATATATTTTGGAAAAAATGTACAGCCAGCAAGAATATTATATGGTCATTTTAAACAAAAACTTTTTTTGATGCCAATCGATTCTGTTTCTTATAAGGATCAAAAGTCTCTACTGGACCGACTGAGGTTTGAGTACTAGAAATGTCAGAAATCGCAAAAAACTTTTCCCATACATTTTTACGGTAATAAATCATTTTAATATATATTTTAGACGCAGACAAACATAACTTACACTTAGATGATCTACGAAATAAATTGTTTAAAATGACGGGCGTTTGTCCAAATTATGAGACTACCATAATTTGGATTGCATGTCTAGAAACGAGAACTTTGAAAATAATGACTACAAAAAGGCAGGACATATTACAAAGAAGACAATCAGAAAATGAAAGCATCCATAAATTATTACTTATAATTTTTAAAATAATCAATTCCTTTATTAGGAATATTCAAACTGTGTCGCGGGAACCATTACGTAGCATTATGTTTAACCAAACGGATACATAAAACACACACTCAGAACAACAATTTGTGAATCACACAAAGTATTGTCCCATATGGGATTTGAACCCATAATACTTGGTACAGTTGCAAGCGCAGCGACCGCCTAAACCACTTTCAGCCGAACGAGCAGTTTTTAATTAAGAAATTTTAGATTTGGAGTTAAAGTAAATAAAAAAAAACTTCAAAATAACGGGTTTTTCAATAAGAATTATTTTTTTTAAACAAAATAAAACAAACAATTCGTATGAAGACGATTCTAATTTTTATTAACTTACGAAGAGAAAACTTCAGCAATTATGATTGAAACATGAAAATTTGTCAGATGTCATTTATATCTGACAAATGTCCACCACGAGCACGCTGACAAATGTCGATACTTTCATCAAAGTTTTAAATCACTTTTTGGCAAATTATCGGTTCTATTTTGTTCATATCACGAGTTTTGAGTTTTAAGGCTGCTAGCGATTCGATTGACTCCGTATAGCCTCTGTCCTTATCATAGCCTCGCGAAAAATAATCCAGTTTGCGTTTGCTAAATTATTTCAGAATGAAAACATAGAGGAACGATCAGATACTGTTAGTGTTGTGTGTCGAGAACAGTTACGAGTGAATAGTGAGTTGGTAAACAGTGGTACCGGGGGCGATCATAGTAAAAGACTTTGAAAGAGGGTAGACCGATATGTCTGCCAATAACACCCCACCCGCAAGATTTTCAGTTACTCCGTGATCATGGCGCTTGCAACAGCGCCGAAATATCGGATACTCAAAAACAATAAGGTACATGGTAGCAATCCCGCAGATTTATATTTAAATGCGACTGTCTATGTATTGAATCGTACAGGGCCATCTAGCGTGCCATACAAATCACCTCATGAATTGTGGTATGGTAAGAAACCAGCGATGAAACATCTTAGAATTCTAGGTTGCACGTGCTATGCCCACGTCCCTAAAGCTAATCGCAAGAAGCTGTAACGAAAAGCTCAAAAGGGTATTCTTATTGGATACGAAGGAGACGAAGGCTACAAAATCTGGGACAAGGAATCATTCAAATAGATTAGGTCCAGAGACGTGACATTTGAAGAGGTACCGTTAATGAGAAAACCTAAAGAGGATACACTTAAACCAGAAAAGCCTACAAGTAATATCCAGAATAACTTGTTCTATGATTTCCCAAGTCTCCAGAATGAACTTGAAATCAATAATGATAGAAATATTAAAAAAAGGAATGTTACGAAGGATAGATCGAAAGAAATTGAGCAACCTATTTCATCAAGCGCTCGTCATCATATTGAAGCCGATGAAGATAAAGGCGATGATTCAAGAATCGATCTAGATAAATCGGCGTTTGAATCCATTCACTCTGAAGAAGAAGATGAACTCACTCAAGGCAATGGAACTGATGATCTTGATCTGTCTGATGATGACATTGAAAGAGAAGAGAGTCGGATGATCCTCAGAGATAAAGCCAACCTAAAGCCTCCTCAACGGTTCAATGACAATATAATGGCTTTAGAAGCTAACAATTTATTCGAGCCTAAAACCTACAAACAGGCAATGTCATGTAAAGATAAAGAAAAGTGGCAAAAGGCTATTGAAGTGAAATAACCTCGCTTAGAGAAAATAAAACTTGGGATATAGTTGAACTACCAAAAGGTCGGAAAGCTATTCCGTGTAAATGGATATTTAAAATTAAGACAAATATAAGGCTCGACTAGTCATTAAAGGATATTCTCAGAAGAAAGATATAGATTTCCATGAAACTTTTAGTCCAGTTGCTAGAAGCAACACGATAAGAGCTGTATTGAGCGTTGCTGCTAGAGAGAAACTGAAATTATTACAGTTTGATGTGTCCACAGCCTTCCTTTATGGCAAATTAGAGGAGAACATTTACATGAAACCGCCTGAAGGTTATGCAGAGAAAAAGTATGTCTTCAAATTAACGAAAAGCTTGTATGGACTTAAGCAAGCTTCACTCTGTTAGAACAGATGCATCACAGATTATGTCGTAAAAATAGGATTTAAGCAAAATCCCTGTTTGTTTGTGAGAACACAAGGAAAAGAGAAACTTATTCTTGCTCTTTACGTTGATGATGGTTTGATAGCATTTACTAACGAGAAATAAGCTAACTGCTTCCTAGAAAAAATGAGGATATGTTTTAAAATAACAGTGAAGACTGCAAACTATTTTTTTGGAATGGAGATAAAAAGGTACTCCGATGGTTCCGTTTTGCTACATCAGAAAGCGTACATCACTCGCATACTAGAAAGATTTGGTATGGAGAACTTCAAGCCTGTCCCAACACCAATTTTAAAAGCAAATAATGCTGAAATTGATGAAGAAGCTATGATGCGCTTCCCGTGCCGTGAAGCTGTTGGTGCTATAGCTTATTTGATGACAAGCACGAGGCCTGACATAGCTTGTGCAGTCAGTGTTGCATCACGCAATTTGGATAAACCTACAAAGGAGAAGATCATTAATGTCAAGAGAATAATGCGTTACTTGAAAGGGACAATAGAGGAAGGCATCATTTACAAGCCAGGAAATATCCATAAATTAGAATGTTACAGTGATTCTGACCATGGAGGTGAAATGGAAACTGGAAGATCAACCTCAGGCATCCTCTGCATGTATGCCGGAGGACCAATAGCTTGGTATAGTAAACGCCAGAGCACGGTTGCCATTTCCTCCACTGAGGCTGAAATAGTGGCAGCTAGTGAAACTGCCAGATAAATTATTTGGCTTCAAAAGATTATGAAAGAAATCACTGGTAATAAATGTTTATGTCCTGCGACCCTATGTGTGGATAATGAATCGGCAATTAAGTTGGCTAGTAATCCACCAGAGTTCCATCAAAGAATTAAATACATCAGGATTCGTTCGTTCTTCATACGAGAATGCATTCAGGATGGAAGCATTACCATCTGCGATGTGCCTGCAGCCAGGCAGATTGCTGACAAGCTAACCAAACCACTTTATGGGCCCAGAATCGAAATACTAAAGATGGCTGGAATAGCAAACAGAGGTGGATTTTAGGAATATACATACATACTCCTTATTGATATATTCTTGGAGAGTGGTCTATGTCTAGGTACCTTAGCAACTGATGCTTGTTATTTTCGTTATTCATTCTATCAATCTACAAGAAAAGTCATTATATATTTTATCAAAGCTATTTTATTTTATATCACACAGTCCTGCTATTTTCTTCCTATTCTTCATCTTTAATAATATTTACCTACAATTGCATCGCTTTCTGTCGTGTAACTCTTATGTAAAAATAATTAAAATCTTTATAAACTACTTTTTCTGTAGTATATTAGTTTAGTGAACAAATTACTTGCCGAAAAAAAATAAGGTATTTAATATAGTACTTTAATTATATAATATATTCGCGCATACCTACTTTCGTTTTGGAAACCCCCACGAGAAGTGAGACAGGCCTGATATTACTCGAAGATATTGAATAACGCCGCCTTACTATAATTACAGTAGGTACTTTTACTACCTAAATACGACGCGAACAGATTAGTTCCTACCTAAAACCTAAAACTTTTTATTTAGCCATCCGTAACAGAACAATATATTTTAAACTAGCTTTCCGCCCGCGGCTTCGCTCGCGTGGAATTAGTTTATATCGCGCGACACGGTATGGGTAGATAAACAATCTTAAATGGGTAAACAATATTCTTCTTCTTCTTCTTCTTGTAGTGCCTCTTCAATCCTGAAGGTTGGCCGTCAGCTTCTTGTACTCCTCTCTGTCATTGGCCAGGCGGAACAGTTGTTCAACGGAGGTGATACCGGTCCACTCCCGGATATTACGTAGCCACGATTTCTTTCTTCGCCCAGCGCGTCTCTTCCCCTCCACCTTGCCCATCAATATCAACTGAAGCAGCAAATATCTTTCGTGTCTGAGCACATGACCGAGATATTCGATTTTGCGCTTTTTGATGGTTTGCATCAATTTTCTTGGCATTTGGACACGCTGGAGCACAATCTCGTTCCTGACCTTTTGCGTCCAACTAATGCGAAGCATGCGACGGTAGCACCACATCTCAAAAGCCTCTAGGCGTCTTGTCGTGTCGTCCTTTAAGGTCCACGCCTCGCAACCGTACATGACAATGGGCCAGATATAGCACAGAAGCATCCTAACTCTGAGTTTTATGTTCAGTTGACGACAACATAGAACTTTTCTCATTTTGTTGAAAGAGGCTCGGGCAAGTTCTATCCGGGTTTTAATTTCTTGGTCGGAATCCCATGCTTCATTTACCCAAGCACCGAGATATTTAAATTGTTGTACTCGTTCTAGTTGCTTACCCTCTATAGTTATGTTAGGATTTAAATCTGCACTTCTGGAGACCACCAACAGTTTCGTCTTGCTGATGTTTATCGACAGACCAGCTTTTTGACTGCTCTCGTTGACCTTATTTACAATTTCTTGTAAGTCGCGTTCTGAAGATGCGATGAGGACGGTATCGTCTGCGTAACGCAAGTTGTTAACAATGGTTCCGTTGATTTTTACTCCAGCTTCAAGGTCTTCAAGAGCTTCAGACAACACAGCCTCTGAGTAAATGTTAAAAAGCAACGGAGACAAAACGCATCCCTGGCGTACTCCGCGACAGATTTGTACTTCATCGGTGTCTTCATTATCCACCCTTATCGTAGCCACTTGTTTTTCGTAAAGATTACGGATAACTCTTACGTCTTTACCATCGAGACCAATATCCATTAAAAGGCCCACGAGCTGCTGGTGTTTTACTCGATCAAATGCTTTTTCGTAGTCAATAAAGCATAGCAGTACATCGGTTTGCATATCTCTGCATTTTTGCACGAGAACGTTGAGGGCGAATAAAGCTTCTCGAGTACCAACCCCGGATCGGAATCCGAACTGGCTGTCTCCTAGTTGCTCGTCACATTTTAGTCTAATTCTGTTCTGTATGATGTTTAAGAACAGTTTTAAGACATGGCTCATGAGACTTATCATACGGTACTCTCCACATTTTCTAGGATTTTGTTTTTTGGGTATTGTGACAAACGTAGACCTAAGCCAGTCATCTGGAAGGACGCCGGTTTCGTAGATGTTGTTGAAGAATTGAGTCAGCAAATCCAGTTGGTCATCTTCCAATAATTTAAGGATCTCGATGGGCATGTTATCTGGTCCCGGTGTTTTCCCTAATTTAGCTGTTTTCAAGGCGCGTAATACTTCAGATTTTAATATAGAAGGGCCAGTATCGTCTTTGACAATTTCGATTTTTCTTGTCAGATCAGCAAACATTTCCGAGACATAGTCACGCCACTGTTTCTTCTTACCACTGGGATCCAGAATCAAATTCCCACTTTCGTCGGTAAGAATATTGACTGTTCTTCGTCTTTGTGCTACCATTTCTTTTATATGTTTATGCACATTAAAGCTGTCATGTTTACGAAGAAGTTCTTCCATGTATGCGCATTTATCGTTGTAGTAGATGTTCTTAGCCCTAGCGATTTCCCTTCGAATGGTGTCATCGACCTGTTTATAATGCTCTGGATTTGTACTCTTGTATAGTCTCCGTTCTTCCATTAGCTGCAAAATTGAATCTGTCATCCAAATCTGTTTTTTATTTAGTGGTGGTGATAACAGATATTTGTTACAGATATCATTCACACTGTGTTTAAGGCTTGTCCATGTATCCATATTAGAGTTATCAGTTCTAGTGCGATGATTTATGGCCCATTGGTTGATGGCGTTATACACTTTTACTCGTGTATCAGGTTCGCATAGTTTCCGTACGTTTGGCCTACTGTGTCTTGCTTTCGGTGGCAATTTCTTTAGCTTGCACCTTATGTTCACCACCACTGGGTTGTGATCTGATCCAATGTCCGCTCCAGGGTACGTTCGTGCTTTCATAATGCAGTTTCTGTATCGTTTATTAATCATCACGTAATCTATTTGGTTCCTCACAATGTGGTTTTCCGTGTGCATTGGTGATGTCCACGTGTACAGACGACGAGGTGGTAATTTGAAGAGGGTGTTTGTAATTATCAGATCTTTTTCTTGACAAAACTCCACCAGAGTATCACCCCTGTCATTACGGGTTCCAAGACCATAAGCACCCGTAACTCCAGGTACGATGGTCGATCCCACCTTCGCATTCATGTCGCCCATGACAATGACCACTTCATGGTTCTTTGTGGATTTTAATAAGGTGTCTATGTCTTTGTACAAGTTGTCTATCTCTGTCACAGGTCTATCTCCAGTATTACATGATTTTATGTTTGATAATAAGGAACTTTGACACAAACTTTCGTCCCCTATTTCAAACCCTTCTACCTTTAGTTTAGCGATAAAAAGTATCCTATGTCCTTTCCCAAGTTCAGTTCTATCTTCATACCAAATTACATCAAAATCGGTTCAGTGGTTTAGGTGAAAGCGTAACAGACAGACAGACAAACAGAGTTACTTTCGCATTTATAATATTAGTAGAGATTACACCATCGGAAAGTAGAGATTTCATCAAACAGAAAACACCCCAATTTTTTGAAAAAAGTAGATATTTTGACAGGTGAATTTTTGCTAATAAGTAAAAATAGGGTGAAAAAATTTAATATTTCAAATCAAAAAAATTACAGTGTATTCGGGACATAAAAAGGTAAGTTTTCACTAAACTTCGTTTCAAATTGATTTTATTTGTAAAAGATAAAAATAGAAAACCAAAAACTTTTTTTAATTTTTCACATATAATTTAAGGTTATGGGAAAAAGAGTGTAAATAAAAAATAAAAAATCGGCCAAGTGCGTGTGAGGCCACGCACAGGAAAGGGTTCCTCAGTCACCCATAATGGTACGTGGATTAGAAATTGTATCCAATGGATAATTGTTATGTTTACGTATTATTGCGTTAATTTTGTATGACGTTTTCCAAGTAAGCACATTGTAGAAGTTAAGCCTCTGTAACTCCTGAACTAACAAAGTCATCTAATTCGTTATAGTTTTCATTTAAAGTTCATTATATGGACCACTATCACGAATTTTTCCAGATTTTTTGAGCCTGCCGTTTAGCTTTTAGAGGGGTGGATGCCCGGTTTTACAAAAAGTGGCCTTTAAAGTGGAATTTATCGCAAACGGATTCCTAAATCCAAAAATCGTCTTAACAACCCTTTAATGTTTTTAAAAGACCTATATAATGATACCCCACATGATGAGGTAGCCGCGAGAAAAAAAAAACATCCACATTTTACGTGTCGGGGAGGTACCCTAAATAAAAATATTTTTCATAATTTTATTGTAGCACTTTGTCAACGTAATTACAATACATATTCATGCAAAGTTGCATCTTTCTAGCACTTACTGTTTGGATGGTAAGTCGAGGATGGACGGACGGACGGACAGACGGACATAACGAATAAGGGTTCGAAGTCATAAACTTCGGAACCCTAAAAAGTTGTAGATCTTTTAATTACCTACAACTTTGCCATTTAACTTTTTTCCATAGGACTTGTAGTTTTGCCGGTAATCGAGATAAACCGTTTTTACCCATTGTTTTATTTATTTAGCCATCCAAAGTGACTCTACCCTGCCTGATATAAAGCATGAGCAGAATCCAAGAGTCGGGGCAAGTGAGATGCTTTTTCACGCCCCGTCCGTGGAGGACCCGAAAACCTTACCCCCCTACCCGACCCTCCTCAGATCACAGATCGCTCGTAAATTATTTTTCCTTTCATTTTTATAATATTCTCGTCCTTTTCCAATGGGTTTCATCGTACTATAATTTTGTTTTCAAAAATTATCTATCCTGGTCTACTGGTCTTTGTCATTTACAAACTATCATTATGGTTGCCATGCAAGTGTGTTATGCCTAGCAACCTGTGAAGTTTTGACAGGAGATAAACAGTGATACATTTTGACATCTACGATTTATGTATTTTTATAATCACCTAGGTAAAAAGGTAAAAACATTTGTATCTCGATTATTGCAGTGAAAAGTAGCCTATGTCCTTTCCCAAGTTCCGTTCTATTTTCATACCAAATTTCATCAAAATCTGTTCAGTGGTTTAGGCGTGAAAGCGTAACAGACAGACAGACAGAGTTACTTTCGCATTTATAATATTAGTAAGGATTAATTGGAAGGTCAAGTTTTGTCATTAGAAGCCATTGTGGCTATCAAAAAGTACAACAAAAATTTCAATAATGCGTAAAAACGACGCGGCGACGAACGTGACGGTTATCGTGCGTAAGCGACAGCGCCACCGGCCTGCCTGTCCGGGCATATACCTAAACTGTAGAGTGACACCCCCCTGCTCTTGTAGAAGTTTTAAAGATAAGGAATGAAAAATATACAATCGACCTGGAAGCCTGGAACTACCCGGAAGTGAACTGTTGTCATGTATTAAAATTGTGAATGACCGTGAGATTTTATCGGTTAAAAGTTAAAATCGGAGAGATCAGGAGGTTGGTTGGAAGCTCGTATCCGCAATATATTGAGATGATTAATGTCAAAATAAAAGTAAAACCTTTTGTCTTGCCGGTAACTCAATGTTTCCGATGTTGGCGCTTCGATCACCCTTCAAAATTCTGCCCATCTGTAAAAATTGCTTGATTAAAATGTGGTCTTGATCACGCGAATTATGAACAGCTAATTTTTAATGTGTAAATTGTAAGGAAAATCACATGTCGCTGGTTAAGTATTAGAGCTGTTTATATAAAAGGATAAAAGATAAGAATTCTGATGTATGATTTTAACTGTACATACCGTAAAGCATTAGATATGTCTAATATGTATATACCTCCGTTAAGAGCACAATTACACCTACATAACCAAACGATTATTGTTATATTACAAAATCAACCATCAACATCATATGCAGCGGTTCCAGCTAATACACATAGGACGTCATCCGATGAGCTGCTTTGGATATAACATCGGAAGCAAATTGGTCATCATCGGAATCGGACGCCGGCATGTAATCCGTCCGAGGCGAATAATAATAATAGTTTATTCATGGAAGATTACAAAAACATTAAATTAAAAAGAAATGTATGTAAAATTAGTAAATTATTTTCTTTTTAATCTGTAAGGCTTTTTTAACATTTCCTTGAGTATAGCTCTTTGCACTCTCTCTACTCTCAATAAGGTGGTTTTAGTTGCACCACCGCACTCCGTTAAGCAATATCCCAAAATGGATTGACATAGTGCATAATAAACCATTTTAAGTGTGTCAGGTTTGACGGATTTTCTGAGGGACTTGAGATGTGCATAAGGCGTGTAGTTCTTGTAGTAACCGCGTCTTTTTGCTTGTCTCACCTTAAGCCGGTGACAATTTGCACCCCAAGGTATTTCACATTATTAGCCCTATCAAGTACAGGGCAGTTACAAGACCCTGTGGAAGCTGAGCATGAACGGGCGATGATCGAAAAATCATGTGATGGTGTGGTGTTTTGTCGTATTGCAAATGGTATGTAGGTGGTGTTGTTTTGGTTGAGTGTAAGGAGGTTTGATTTAAGACATTTCATAATCCCAGATAGTACTTTTTCTGTTCTTGTCTTAACTATATCCCAATTTGCTCCAAATACAATAAATGCTATGTCATCAGCATAGGCAATAAATGTGCGACTTGGGAAAGCTCATCCTACAAAGGTCGGTCAGGTAGATTTGGAAAAGGGTAGGCGCGAGAACTCTGTGGAGAAACATGCCGGAGAATAATTGGATGTCTGAAGCCGACGCCGGTCGAGATGCTGTATCCACTAGCAGGCATTGCCCCCCCAGCAGTCCGCAGAGAGGTAGCCTCCGCTATAGAAAAGTGGAAACAGGAAACTGATCCTAGACACCCAATGTATGGACAAAACCAAACCATGAAAATGCTGAAAAACCGAAACAGTTTCCTAAATATAATTCCTGTGGATACCAACAACCCTCCCAAAGCCAGAGAAAACATATGGCGTAAAAAGTTCCCTCTCTGTAATTTCGTCCCCTTAGTCGAAAAACTACCTCTAGGAGATAAACTTCCCTGGCCAACCTGGAAGGCGCTTAATAGGCTGCGTACCCAGGTTGGCAGATCTGGGGACAATCTGACAAAGTGGGGATTTATACACCCAAGCGCAAATAAATGCGACTATGGCGCGTCACCACAGACAATGGACCATTTGTTGACTTGCCCCACGAGCCCAGATTCGTGTACGCTTGAAGACACAGGTCTTCAAGCGGTGCAGACCAAGCAAGACCAAACGCAATCCGCGTCGCCGAGCACTGGGCCAAAATAGTGTAAAGTGTTGCCATCGACACGATAAGAAGAAGATATAGAATGTGTACGTTTTGCAAAGATAAGTTACTACCCTAGTAGTAAACTACGTGAAAACTGTTCCTTAAATCTTGAAAACAAATATTCCGATTTCTGTATACTTTTTACAGATAGATCCAAAGAAAGCTTGAATATGGGTGCTGCTTTTTATGATCCTAAGATTAACCAATGTTTAAAATTAAGACTGTTCACAATAGGTCCATTACTTTGCTCAAATTAATTGCTATTTTAACTGACTCAAGAAAGCGCTCTTCAACATGTCGCTCTTATAAAAGAGGCATGCCGATAGCTTACGAAATTATTACTTAATTTTAAAATTAAAATCTAATTCAAAAGAAATTATTCTTCAGTGAATTACCTCACATATCGGACTAAAAGGTAACGAAGAAGTAGACAGATTGGTGAAATTATAAATTCCTCGCCTTTCTTCTCTGATTGTATACATCTAATTATTTATGTTTATGTTTTATACTTAGGAAAGGTCATTTTGACGAATGATCAGTTCAGAAAGGTATATGGTATAAAACACTTCAAAACGAGCCTTGCACGACTCCTTCGTTTGATGATGATTGCACATTGGATAGGCAGATGATAATAACAACGATGTCCGGAACGTAATCTAAGTCGGATGTCGACTTAATAAATTTGCATAAATAATGAACTTAATAAATTCCATCTCCCATTTGCTCAGAGTGTGGCATTTTAAAAGAGGCGTATCATATTATGATGGATTGTGTGCGGAATGAAGACGTGAGACATAATTTATTAACTATAACGAGTAACCAACCAGGTTTTTGTTATGGTATATATTATCTGTTTCCCTTTCGAAGACTACCAAGTGGCTGTATAAGGTGGTTCTCATTGGGATAAGACGGTTGCTATTATGTGCCTGATTACACACGTATATAATATTGTTGTAAATGTAAGTACTGGTTGACCCGGCAAAGTCCTTATCACCATAGAATTAATAAATGTTGTATTTGATCATTACATACCATTGTAAAAGTTTGTGTGAAAATTTGTGTACAGTAGACTAGTTTTTTTTATATAGTGGTATTGGATTGGATTTAATAATTATGTTTTAGATGTAGCTGATCTAAGAGAGTGGCGTAGTCTTAAAGGACTAAAACTCCTTAAATAGAGAGAAAAAAAAAATACATCTTTGTTGTATTTTGTTTCAGAAAACAAAAATCTTATAGAAAAAGTCTTTGCTAATAAATGGCCATATCACGACATTTCATGTATACCGAATTTTGTATTTTGGTCGCGATCATTTCGGACTATTAACATAATGTTTATTGCCTAGTAAGGAAATGAGGATAATGAGACAAAAATACTATTGTTCAGACTGAAACTTACCGAAGCGAGTCCACAGATCGAAGATAATATAATATAAGTCTGCATTTTAATTATTGTGTTCAGTTCAGAACACACTCGGGTGAAGGATTACTACTTTCTGTTTAGCGATAAAATGAATAGTTCTGTAAATCTGTTTTTGATTTAAACATAATGATGTTCTCAGAAAAAAGTGTTCAATAATAACTATCATTACATATTAGTTATTATGAAGTTGTTATATTGCATTTCGTGTTAGTGTGAGTATTTTAAAATTCAGATCATAGCTCGCGATATTTAAAAAGTCCATGTATGTATATCAATGTCGTAACTAAAATTATTTAAGTAGATAAAAGAATTCAATGAATTTTAAAAAGTAGTAGAGCCACGCTGATTTCTATGTATTAATATGAAAAGACAGAGCTGTGAAGTAAATACGTATTGCCTGGGTCCGAATAAACCAGTAGTATAACGTTGTTGAAAGAAAATTTAGGGTACTAAATTTAGAAAATAGGAAAAAAGGAAAATAGGAATTTCTCCCAAACTTTCATACTATGTGAAATGAGCTTTATGCCTCGATAGTTGCAACATTCCTGTATGTTTCCATTCCTTTGTTTTTAAAGATAGGCACAAGCGAACTGACACACCATTCATCCGGGATTACTTCTTCATGTAGCAACTTGTTGAAGAACAAAGTCAACCACTGATGTCCATCCTCTTTCAGCATCTTCCATACTTCAAATGGTATGCCATCAGGCCCAACCGCTTTTCCATTTTTCAAACCTCGTACTGCCGTTCTAACTTCGTCTATACTAATCTTGTTTACTAGCGATACAGGTTAATTATTATTAATGCTGGAGTTGTCCTTTTATAAGAAAAAAATAATGTTTAAATGCGCAAATTACCGAATATTTTTGTGATGTATTTCTTTAATCAAAAATTTTGAGTACTATTTAATGTATTTGTTAAATATCAATTTGTTAAATAAAAAAAATATCCTAGAATCGATGTCCTTATATGTTAGTGACTACAATTTAACTTTGAAAATTCTACATTAAATCAATAGAAAACAAAGTGATGTGCCTAAACCCGAAAAATACACAATGTTAATTTTCCAATTAAAATATTCGATAGACGTGACACAAAACCAATTTTCATTTGAAACCGATCTCAGCCCAATCGTCTCTATTGTCGATAGTACGGCAGTGACTGGTGTGGTATTTTTGAGAACAAACTGAGATTCTGATGGCGTCCGAAATTTTGTTAACAACTGTTTGACGTTTCACTTAAGTTTGATGACTAAAAAAAACGTATGAAATGACATATGCAAGAATCAATTGTAGAGTGGGCTTCAGACTATTTATGGAATTGACGAAACTTATATAGGAAGAATTGAATCAAACTGATTATTTTAGAATGTATCACTGTAATTTAAATTATAATTCTCTATGTGGGATTGGGCCCAACGGCTAATGTTGGGAAGTTGTGAATTATGTTAATAGGCGCTAGAACTCCTATATTGCGATTCAGAATTAGTCAATAAGTCGCGAGACAGTTACTCAGTAGTATTAGTAGTAGTAGGTATCTTCAATAGATGACACTGTAATTTATTGCTGTGGTAGTCTAAATATGTTATTTGCCCTCGCAATTGGATCATAACCTTGAGGATACTTCCCGTAAACTCTGAATTCTGAAATTTGCTACAAAGTATCGTCTTATATCACAGATAAAGGAAAAATTGGGAAAAGCATTAATTTTAGGTTACATCATATAAATATTAAATATCCTTAATATTTTAAACTAACTACCCCTTTCTTCATGTATTTAAATGAAATATTTCTTTAAGTAATTAGAATCTTGGCCGGATTGTACGGAACCCTCGGTGCGTTGGTCACACTCGCACTTGGCCGGTTTTGTTTATCTGTATGTAAAACAGAAAGGTTGCAGTAGAATCAGATTCAATTAACATGTTTCTATTGTTTACGTTTACTACAGTTACACGGTAGAAAAACTAACTCAATTCGTACAGTAGTTTCGTGCTTCCACTTGAAGGCTTCGTTCAGTATATATATCTATATTTATAAAGCAATTACGATTATTTGGTTGCATGATAAAACTATTTTGTAAATCTCACAATAGACAGTCAAGTAAATGACGTATTGTAACGATACCCATGTGGTCATTAAAAAATGTAACAAAGAGAGAGAGAGACACTGACTTCGTTTAACTAGGACTTATACTCTCCAATCTATTTACATACGTGTTATCCTCTTTCTTTGATTGACTTCCTTTCCGCAGCCGATTAATAAGCCAGCTAAGTTTGTGGTATTGGGTTTACTGCTTGTTACTGCTTAACTGGGCACATGTAAAAAAACACCTTAAAAAAAATCCGACACGAAATACCCAGAACAACAGTTAGTGGATTATATAGAGTGTTGTAACATTTGATAAAGTCAAGCTGATATCAACACGATTGGGTCGGGTTGACCGGGACAGTACCCTCACATAGGAGACCAATCTAAAATGACAGTATTCGTGTCGTCGTCTTACGTTGGTCAGTGTGGGACCGGAGGCCCAATAAATCTACATCATTGCAGATGATGCATATGTAATGATGCAGAAACAACTCATTAAGCCGCCATGGTGTAAGTCACCATGCTGCATTGTATGCCCTCACAATGAAGATGGTGGCCCAACTCCTGGATTCTACTGCTTTCTATCAGGGAGAGTAGAATCAATTTGGTAAACTTAAATGTATAAAAAAATATAAACTCAGAACATTTAACGCAGTAGATTGTGGCTAGGCGATCGCTCAATCCACCACATCATCTGTGCAATATTAGTCGTCAGTTGTTTACAAGGCGCTGCTGTCTATGTGCATATTTATTTATAGTTTACTTAGTTGGCTAATAATGAGTTCAAGTGGAAAAGTTTTGCATTGACTGCCTTGTTGGTCTAGTGGTAAGCGTATGCGGCTGCTGATCAAGAGATCTCTGGTTCGATTCCGGGTCGGACCAGATATTTGTTTAAACCACAAATATTTATTTCAGAGTCTGGGTGCTTTCTATGTATAATATATAATAATAGATATGTATAGTACCAGACACATTTTTAATTTAGATTTGAATAAATTACCCATCGCATTGATGTAGATTGATATATCAGTGAAACCTTTTAATCTAGTACAACAGCATATAATAACAAAATAATCATTAGTCTAATCATTTTTCAACAAAGGCTTATATTTTGAGCATCCGCTTTTAGTTAATTACTATATTGCTGTACAGTGTATTCTAGGTATATTCTAGTTAACTAAACAAGCACATTAGTGATTTACCATAAAAGAGTTCTATTTTTGTAAATCGTCTAGAAGAAAAGAAAAGAAATGCATCAGTTAAGTACCCTTCCGTGGACCGTGTCCAGTTGAGGTTCATATGTTTATGGACGAATTAAAAATACATTCTTCGAAAAATTAGCATTCTTTTTTATTACTTACCTTACTTATATCTTGTTATCATTAAGTAACGATACTGTAAAAAATAATCATTTTAAATAGACATATTGTCACACATAAACCTGTTGTTACCATTGGATCCAACTCCTTCCGTGGTCTCATTATAATACGTATTCGATACTGAATAATCGAAACGCATCTTGGCTTTTTTTATTTTTGTTGGCAACACTGTTCAGCTGTCAGTTGAAACCTTTATGTCAGTGTGATGCATGTACGCTGGGTAAAAATGAAACAAAGTTTTATTGCAATAAATGTTTGTCCATAATTTATGTCAAAGGTCGTTGTGACTTTTCTGTTACATAAATATTTTGAAAAGCATTGTCTTAAAAAATTGTTGCGTTGTATAACTTAGTGAGATATCGTAGGCCATTATTAAAATGCACATGAGTTTTTTACTAACCTCAATATTTTTTATTTTGCATCGCTATTTATAACCTATTTTTTACCTATATAATATACTAGCTTTCCGCCCGCGGCTTCGCCCGCGTGGAATTCGTTTATATCGAGCGACACGGTAAGGGTAGATTAAACAATCTTATATGATTTTATGTTTGATAATAAGGAACTTCGAAACATACTTTCGTCCCCTATTTCAAACCCTTCTACCTTTATTTTCGCGATAAAAAGTATCCTATGTCCATTCCCAAGTTCAGTTCTATCTTCATACCAAATTTCATTAAAATCAGTTTCAGTGGTGACAGCGTAACAGACAGACAGAGTTACTTTCGCATTTAAAATATAAGTAGGGATTACACCATCGGAAAGTAGAGATTGCATCAAACAGAAAACACCCCAATTTTTTGAAATAAGTAAATATTTTGACGGGTGAATTTTCGATATTAAGTCAAAATAGGGTGAAAAAATAAATATTTCAAATCAAATAAATTACAGTGTATTCTGGACATAAAAATGTAAGTTTTCACTAAACTTACCTTTGTATGTCACTAAGCGTTTAGAAATAATTGTATTTGTAAAAGATAAAAATAAAAAAACAAAAACTTGGTTTTTTTAATTTTTCACATATAATTTGAGGTTAGGTATGTGAAAAAAAGTGTAAATAAAAAATCGGCCAAGTGCGTGTCAGGCCACGCACAGGAAAGGGTTCCTCAGTCACCCATAATGGTACGTGAATTAGAAATTGTATCCAATGGATAATTGTTATCTTTACGTATTAATGCGTTAATTTTGTATGACGTTTTCCAAGTAAGCACATTGTAGAAGATAAGCCTCTATAACTCCTGAACTAACAAAGTCATCTAATTCGTTATAGTTTCCATTTAAAATTTATTATATGGACCACTATCTCGAATTTTTCAGATTTTTTGAGCCGGCCGTTTAGCTTTTAGAGGGGGGGGGGACGCCCTGTTTTTACAAAAAATCGCGAACGGATACCAAAATCAAAAAATTGTCTTAACAACCCTTTAATGTTTTTAAAAGACCTATAGGTATAATGATACTCCACATGATGGGGTAGCCTCGAGAAAAAAAAAACATCCCCACTTTACGTGTAGGGGAGGTATCCTAAATAAAAATATTTTTCATAATTTTATGGTAGCAAATTACAATTCATATTCATGCAAAGTTTCATCTTTCTAGCACTTACTGTTTTTACGGTAAGTCGAGGACGGACGGACGGAGGGACAAACGGACATGACGAATCTGTAAGGGTTCGAAGTCATAAACTTCGGAACCCTAAAAGTTTTAGATCTTTTAATTACCTACAACTTTGCCATTTAACTTTTTTCCTTGTAGTTATGCCGGACTTGTAGTTTTGCCGGAAATCGAGATAAACCGTTTTTTACACTTTGTTTTATATATTTAGCCATCCAAAGTGACTCTACCCTGCCTGATGGAAAGCATGAGCAGAATCCAAGAGTCGGGGCTACCACACTTGCTGCGAATGCAGACAATAATGTATGGCGACCCACACTATGGCGGCTTAGTAAGATGTTTTTTCACGCCCCGCTTAAAGGACCCGAAAACCTCCCCCCTACCCCTTCCCGATCTCAGATTGCCCGTAAATTATTTTTCCTTTCATTTTTATAACAATATTCTCCTCCTTTTCCAATAGGTTTCATCCTAATATAATTTTATTTGTTTTTAAAAATTATCTACCCTAGTCTACTGGTCTATATGACATTTACAAACTATCATTTTGGTTGCCATGCAAGTGTGTTATGCCTAGCAACCTGTGAAGTTTTGACAGGAGATAAACAGTGATACATTTTGACTTCTACGATTTATGTATTTTTATAATCACCTAGCTTTGGTCTTTGTATCTCGATTTTTGCAGTAAAAAGTAGCCTATGTCCTTTCCCAAGTTCAGTTCTATCTTCATACCAAATATCATCAAAATCGGTTCAGTGGTTTAGGCGTGAAAGCGTAACAGACAGACAGACAGACAGAGTTACTTTCGCATTTTTAATATTAGTAGGGATTTATAACCTATAAAACGGAAGAGTCCGTAGACAATCTTTCCAGTGGACTCTATGTCCACCGAAGGGTAAGCGTCCACGGAATTGAGTCCTAATAAGCTTTGATACTTAAATGGTGAACATTTTGAATTAAATTACTTTTACACAGGTGTAGCTTGGTGCTTTAATAAACATGTATATATTAAATGACTATTTTTAAACTTACAATAGGTATATGATGTATAAACTATTTGTATACCGCTAAATTGATAAAGCTTAAAAAATTAAACCCGAGTATACTCATGTTTTTTACTGTATACGGGACTTATTCGAGATAAACTTAAAAAGGTTACGATACCGTCTACTTTCCGACGGTTCGGACGGGTTATACCGCTTGGGGTCAAGTAAAGTAAAAGTAAAAAATAGTAAAAGTCGCGAAAGCCTAAAAACAGTTAAACCCAAGTAGTATTTTTGATGAGGTTTTATAGTGTGTGCAAGTAGAGAGACAATCATTCGTACAAGATTCTACAAATACCCTCGTAATACTCTACGGGTAGCCGTAAATTCTGGCGATTGGCTAAAACCGTTCAAGCTAACCACTGTCGACCCACGCTACCACCGCTGAAACATCCCGATGGAACTCTGGCCTAACAGCCGCAGGAGAAAACGAAACTGCTGGTAGATCTTTTTGCGACTGACTCCCGAATTGAGGACCGTGGTATGGATCCGCCTATCATTCCGACCTGCGACTCCACAATGCGGGATATCCGTATCTGGCAAAGTGGTGTCCGCGTGGAGCTGCGGTCTCTCGACATCCGGAAAGCCAGGGGCCCTGACGGTATTCTAGCGATGGTTCTCAAGTACTGTGCACCGGAATTGTCTCCCGTTGTGACGCGTCTGTACCGCCTGTCGTATTCCTCGGGAATTGTTCCGGAGGCCTGGAGGGAGGCGAATGTGCAACCTATCCCCAAGAAAGGCGACCGCTCCGATCCAACTAATTACCGACACATGCCTATCACCTCCATTCTTTGCAAGGTGTTCAAGCGAATCATCAACAACCAATTGGTTCGCTATCTGGAGGATCACTCCTTGTTGAATGATCAACAGTATGGTTTCAGACCCAATCGATTCACGGGTGATCTTATAGACACTACACACCTACGGGGTGACGCTATGTGTAGGCATGGAGAGTCCCTGTCCCTATCAAAGGATAGCCGCATTTCTGCACCAGCACCACATCAGGGTCTTTTGCGACGGCGCTGCCTCCGACTTTCAGCAGGTTAACGACGGCGTACCTCAGGGCTTTGTGTTGTCGCCCACGCTGTTTCTTCTGCATATCAATGATATGTTTGCCTTAGGCAACATACATATCTATGCAGATGACAGCACAGTCCACTTTTGTCTAATAGTAACAGAAAAGAAGTCACTTCCCTGGACATGGTTGTTTTATTTTTTTAATTAAGAAATATTTTATGAGCTATTTTGTTTCTAGTTTTAAACCTACAAGTACACTGCAATTGTTATCCTGTGTAAGTTTAAAAAGATTTGAAACTATCATTATTGATTGAAACTGTAGTTTTATCTTTTCTGTTGATATATTCATCTTTTCGGTGGACACTTAAAAGGAAAAATATGTCCAATTTCCTAGAAAATAAGGTTTTGATCTCTGAATTTAATCATACTGTGATCTTTGTGTAATTTTAAGTAATAAATAAAAATAAAATAAAAAGCGTCATTTTTTTATTTTCAACTTTTGAAACTCACATTTGTTTATGACCCTCAAATGTCAAATATTAATAGTAGCCAATTAATACAAATAATCTTGGGAATATTTAAGGTTACGAAAGTCACTTATAATTATTGTATTCTTTCAAAATGATATACAGACCAAAAACAATAAATATATAGATGTTCTATTTAAAATTTTATGATTATATAAACTGTTTCATACAATTTTATGGTAATAAATCATGATAGTATCACACAATATAATGTATTGCATTCGTGGGATGGTTTTTATAAAGCATCATTACAATTAAATAATATAGTGAAGTCTGGAAAGATCCATTTTGTGGTTCAGTGGACAGCAATAGGTAACAGTCGAGTGTACTTTTTTATGTATTTATTTATACAGACGAGTTGGTATAGGGTTAGTTTCAAGTTTTCCGTCTCTTTGCATTGATGTTGTCTTGCGTAGTTTATCCCTTAGTCGCCTTTTACGACACCCGCGGGATGAATAGGGGTGGTGACACTCTGTATTCTTAATCCGTCACCACACGGAAAATACATCCTATTAATAATATTATAAACGCGAAAGTTTGTGAAAATGCATGAATGTACGTGTGTATGTATGTTTGTTGCTCTTTCACGCAAAATCTACTGAACGGATTTGAATGAAACTTTACAATAATATAGCTTATATATAAGAATAACACATAGGCTATATATAGGATTTTTTCTGTAATAATCGAGATACTTGGGCGAAAGCTAGGTGATTATAAAAATACATAAATCGTAGATGTCAAAATGTATCACTGTTTGTCTCCTGTCAAAACTTCACAGGTTGCTATGCATAGTGCACTTGCTTAGCAACCATAATTATAGTTTGTAAATGGCTAATTTAAAAATGAGTTCTGGATAATCATATAATTATGTAGGCTACTTCTTATCCCAAAAATACGCGGGTAACACCGCGGGGCGCAGCTATTATATATATCGGCGCAACACAACATTCAAAGAAATAAGTCATCGCTGCACGTGTTCTTAGTGACGTAAACAACTCGCAACGATCGACCGCCCCACTACAATGCCTATAAAAAGCCGCCCGCTACAGCGGAGCGAAGATTCGTTTGGCTTATTGTGAAATATTCGAAGCTGTGTAAACAATACTAATTAAAAGTGAATTTTGATTGAAGTGAACTTTATTTTAAGTTATTTCTGAAAATGAAATACTCCAATAATAATAATAGTAATGACGTCTCTGTCTTCAAAAACATCACGGGGCACACCGTTTCGTTATCAGAAGTTGGGATTACCATGTGTTCTAGACTGTTCGCTATCTAAATTCAGTGTTCGTTGTGTTTCTTCATTCAAATCGATAGTTTACGTTTTTGTAATAAATAACTACCGACAACAACAAGAAAAATAAAATGTCAAGTTAATTGACAACGTCGGAACATAGAAATCGTAAATTAAGTGACATGCAGCCTATATCGGGTTTTGAGTAACAATTGCAAACGAATTTCAATCGTTTTTGTTTTCAGAAATGTTATTAAACGTGTGATACTTAAATTTAAAAAAAAAATGTGGGTACTTCACCATGTTTCGGTAAGTTCGTGGGTATAACGCTTTCTTTCCAGCTAGTAAACATTCCAAACGATAGAAGATGCATCCGTGCTTATACGGGAAAAACACAGAGTTCAATGTAAAGGTGTAATCCAGTTCACCAGTACCGAAAGGGTGAGGTTGCCGAATGGCTTGTGAGTTGTAATTGAAGCTACACTGGTAAGATTGAATCATATTTTCATATCAAGTTTTGATTTATTTTTGACATAGTTTTTATATGCACTGTACGAGGGTTAACCGTGTGCGCGATTTAAAGCGATAAGCCGATCGTGGCAATAGATGGCGCGTGTATAAAATTGCCAAAGGCTAAGGTGTAAAGCTGTGGCTTAAGAAAAGGGTTAGTAGTAATCGTAGTTGATCTAATTTTAAAGGTTAATTCATACTGTTTGTCTATCACGGTTTCATATTGCGAATATTTTGTTTGACGTAATTAAAACGAATTTTTATAACTACCCCCACTGGTGCGTAATAAACTAGGCGTTCCTTATTACGATTACACATTGTTTACCGAATAGCTGATGAATTATTAGCAGTGGTATTTTTTAATAGTTTTTAATCAGAGGCAGTCTAATGCAAAGCTAACCTTTAACTTAAAAGTAACTTTTTCAATTGATTTAAGTAACATCAAACAAAGTTGCAATAATAATCAAATAAACTAATACCCACTACGTTGTGTGATTTGTTGAATTATTTTAGAACGGAAAAGAGATAAGGTTCAGTGAAGGCCGAGCTTATAAAAGGTTTAAGCAGTAGTCAGTGCGTTCTACAGTGTGAGAGTACAAGTCTGTACCTGGCTGACTATTTTCTGGGCCAAGTTTAAAATTCTTTCGTTATAATGACCCCAGTGCTGGTTATTTTTAATCCTTCCTTCCCCACAGAATGCTCGAGTGTTTGCACACACACTTGCGTACTACAGTATCCTATCAACTAATGACGGTGATCGTAAGCAGCCTAGTGCTTAACTCAGCATCGAACTTCAGTCTTCTCGCTGTCTACCGAGCTGAGCGCGTGCTGTGATCTGCGGTCTGCTGCTGCCTGGTGAGGCGCAGATCTGCGATCTACTCACCGCCTGGTAAGGTGCGGACCTACGGTCTGCACACCGTCTACATGACGTATGACCTATGGCCTATTCGCCTTATGTACGAGGCGCAACCTGTTGGCTACTCACTGTCTGAGGGAAGTAAAACCTTTGTTCTGTTCGCCGTCTAGCAAATTAACGCTGGATGCGTGCTCAGCCTACTTCGAGAAAAGTGAGTGACGCCAGTGGTGCTAATGTGTTTAGGCCTTTGAGAGCACATACGAGAGTATGGGCTTCTGTTTCAACAGCTTAGCTGTTATGAGACAGTGTATCAGTGTCACACATTCATAGTTTGCTTGCTGTTCGTTAGGGTCTACGCTATTAATGCGTGAAAATGATGGGCTAACAAGGGTGTCTCTACCTGGGTGGTGTATCACTCTAGGGTGATCACACATCACGAATGACGCAGGTTGTCATGATCACAGCTATCTATTAAAGCTTTTATTCTTTTTGCTTTTATTATCATTTTAAATTTGATGATAAAAACTTTTGTTTATAATTTACTAGTGCAATGACACGAGAGACAGAGCTATGTGATGCTGTTTCTTAAATGTTGTTTCAGAGTAGCACACAGAGGCGTGTGTCCTGCTACTTCCGCTCAACAACCTGATTATACAAGGGAATTGCAACCTGAATGCACCGGTTGGCAGCTTGCTTAAAGGAAGAGCGAAGCTACAGGAACCGTATCGGCGTTAGAAGAGTACACTCCAGTATCGGTTAATGAGCCTGCACCATCCACTTCACAAGCCAATGCAACAGAACAAAGAAAGAAAGAAAGAAAAAAAAAAAAAAAAAACCCAGTAACTCAGGTTATGTTTTACAAACCTATTTTACGCAATATCATTGTACCACAGTGTACGTTATAACTTAGTACCACAGTGTACTCTACGACTAAGTACCACAGTGTACTCTACGACTAAGTACCACAGTGTACTCTACGACTAAGTACCACAGTGTACTCTACGACTAAGTACCACAGTGTACTCTACGACTAAGTACCACAGTGTACTCTACGACTAAGTACCACAGTGTACGCTACGACTAAGTACCACAGTGTACGCTACGACTAAGTACCACAGTGTACGCTACGACTAAGTACCACAGTGTACGCTACGACTAAGTACCACAGTGTACGCTACGACTAAGTACCACAGTGTACGCTACGACTAAGTACCACAGTGTACGCCACGACTAAGTACCACAGTGTACGCCACGACTAAGTACCACAGTGTACGCCACGACTAAGTACCACAGAGTACGCCACGACATAGTACCACAGAGTACGCCACGACATAGTACCACAGAGTACGCCACGACATAGTACCACAGAGTACGCCACGACATAGTACCACAGTGTACGCCACGACATAGTACCACAGAGTACGCCACGACATAGTACCACAGAGTACGCCACGACATAGTACCACAGAGTACGCCACGACATAGTACCACAGAGTACGCCACGACATAGTACCACAGAGTACGCCACGACATAGTACCACAGAGTACGCCACGACATAGTACCACAGAGTACGCCACGACATAGTACCACAGTGTACGCCAACATATAGTACCACAGTGTACGCCAACACATAGTACCACAGTGTACGCCAACACGTAGTACCACAGCGTACGCCACCACACATAGTACCACAGTGTACGCCACCACACATAGTACCACAGTGTACGCCACCACACATAGTACAACAGTGTACGCCACCACACATAGTACCACAGAGTACGTCACAACACATAGTACCACAGAGTACGTCACAACACATAGTACGCTATGCTCATATCCTACCACAGTGTAGACGTCAATATAATTAAAGGTACACAGATGCCAATTCAAAGAAAAATATTTACGTTTTACAGATAAACTCATCGGAAAAACATCAACAACACGGCTAGTGCAGAGCGCGCACTGCCGGTCAGAATGGTCGTATCGGCGCAACACAACATTCAAAGAAATAAGTCATCGCTGCACGTGTTCTTAGTGACGTAAACAACTCGCAACGATCGACCGCCCCACTACAATGCCTATAAAAAGCCGCCCGCTACAGCGGAGCGAGGATTCGTTTGTCTGCGCTCGGAAGGCAAACACCTAACTTATTGTGAAATATTCGAAGCTGTGTAATCAATACTAATTAAAAGTGAATTCTTGTTGAAGTGAAGTTTATTTTAAGTTATTTCTGAAAATGAAATACTCCAATAATAATAATAGTAATGACGTCTCTGTCTTCAAAAACATCACGGGGCACACCGTTTCGTTATATATTATACCCTGGTCTCTAAGTTGATAGAAAGTTAGTACGAGTCGTTGAAACCACAATATTTAACTAAACTGACTACATATCCATTCCAACTTCCCTACTAAAGGTATAACTCTAACTCCTCTTAAACTTGGTGATCGAATGAAAAAAGAATTAAGAACTGACATCGTTAGCACGACGCTTGAACCCAGTAAACTACTTTAGCTTGCCGTTTTTACAATTGTATGAATAGAAATAAAACTAGGGCACGCAATATTTCCATGGACCTGTGCGTGGAGGGCCCTTAGTCCCTCTCGCCTTGTAGAGTACGATCCTCTATTAAGATCGGAAGGGGATGTCAAGCACTCCTTCAGAGCGTGAATGTTTTGCTGTTTTGAGCAACACTGAGAATGCTGGTATATTTTTTGTGTCCTCACGAGTTTTTATGACAATGTGCGTTGCGCGTAGCCGGTATCTTAAGAAGACACACACTAGTATTGTTAAGTATACTTTTAATCATTTATTTTATTTACATATGTCATGGTAGACCGTACTTTTATTTTAGGTGGCAGATGACAGGATTAATTTGCAAAGTTATTGGAAAACAAAAATGCGTTCAAAAGTTAATTTGCAAGAACTCGTTATCTATTACAAGAACTAAGAATTGAACATATCGTTACCGGAGACCTTAAAGACAGTGCAGATGTCGATTGTGTGCGTAAATCTCTGACAGTCGAAGGCAACATTTGGGTACAATTACGATTGGCTGCTTACAAAATACGGTCTATTTGCACTGCATTGCACACACCGTGTGCAATGCAGTGGTCTCCTTGATAGGCTACAGACTTGAAGCACACTGGTTGATTTAACGACCAAGTTGTAAAACGAAAAAAATAATAATAATTATATTAACCTTATATTCTGATATGTATTTGTTTATGATATGTATTAGCTCTAACTTAATTGTTACTAACACATACTACTGACACATTAATTTAAGGTACAAATTTTAGTTTATTAGACCAAAAAGAAACAGGAATAGTTATGGATTGGTAGATTTCATCCCTAGGCAATGAATTTCAAACAAGTACATAGGGATTGCTTGAAATTCCCAACAAATATAACATCGCTCAAATTGAGTGTACTGTATAGGGTCCATATATCAATTTTTTGGATCTGTCTCAAGACATAATGTAAGAATAGATACTTTTGACGTTTGATTTGAAAAGAAAAATTTTTAACAAATAAATGGCTTTTTTGTAAAACAAGTAAGTGTTATTTGCGAGGATGATATCTGATGGGGATAGGTGATGCTTTGATTTCATCCAAACTCATTTGCTGATAGATGCCTTTACATGCAAAGTCAGCATTACGACTACTTAATTCATGTGACAATATAATTTATTGTATTTTAAAGGATGCTTAGGGACTCGTCCTTTAAATTACTTCGAGCAATTTTCCCTAAAACTTGAATTAAAAGGCAATAATAGTTTAAAAACATTCAAAAAACTCCCTTCACTACTTAACACTCCAAAAAATCTCATTTGAATAATAAATCAGTCTATAAATCTACCAAGCGTTATTTGATAAATATGATACTAGCTTTCCGCCCGCGGCTTCGCCCGCGTGGAGTTCGTTTACATCGCGCGACACGGTGAGGGTAGATTAAACAATCTTACATGATTTTATGTTTGATAATAAGGAACTTTAACACAAACTTTCATCCCCAATTTCAAACCCTTTATATTCGCAATAAAAAGTATGTCCTTTCCCAAGTTCAATTCTATCTTCATACCAAATTTCATTAAAATCGGTTCAGTGGTTTAGGCGTGAAAGCGTAACAGACAGACAGAGCTACTTTCGCATTTATAATATTTGTAGGGATTACACCATCGGAAAGTAGAGATTTCATCAAACAGATAACACCCCAATTTTTTGAAAAAAGTTTTCACCAAACTTCGTTTAAAAATAATTTCATTTGTAATAGATAAAAATAAAAAGCCAAAAACTTGTTTTTTTTTCACATGTAATTTGAGGTATGTAATTGGGCCGTGGGGTCCTAGCGCTATAAAGCTTTTCAAGGACATAGCAAAAAGATTAGTCGACATCACAGGAGACCGAAGAGCTGGCAGTTATCTCGGACAAAGAAGTTGCCAGTATCTTCGGAACCATGCCTAAAGGGACTCCTTTTAATGATATATTTTAGTTCTAATATTATATTTTATTAAGGTTTTTAGTTTTAGGTTCATTGTTTTAGTTTATTTGAGGTTATGTAAAAACAAGTGTAAATAAAAAATCGGCCAAGTGCGTGTCAGGCCACGCACAGAAAAGGGTTCCTCAGTCACCCATAATGGTACGTGGATTAGAAATTGTATCCAATGGATAATTGTTATGTTTACGTATTAATGCGTTAATTTTGTATGACGTTTTCCAAGTAAGCACATTGTAGAAGTTAAGCCTCTATAACTCCTAAAAGTCATCTAATTCGTTATAGTTTTCATTTCAAGTTCATAATATGGACCACTATCACGAATTTTCCCAGATTTTTTGAGACAGCCGTTTAGCTTTTAGAGGGAGGGGGGGGGGTCTTACCCGAAAACCTCCCCCCTAGCCCTTCCCGACCTCAGATCGACTGTAAATTATTTTTCCTTCCATTTTTATAAAATTCTCCTCCTTTTCCAATAGGTTTCATCCTACTATAATTTTATTTGTTTCCAAAAATTATCTACCATGGTCTACTGGTTTATATGTCATTTACAAACTATCATTATGGTTGCCATGCAAGTGTGTTATGCCTAGCAACCTGTGAAGTTTTGGCAGGAGATGAACAGTGATACATTTTGACATCTGCGATTTATGTATTTTTATAATCTTTGCTATCACATAATATACCTTTCATCAAAATCGATTCAGTGGTTTAGGCGTGAAAGCGTAACAGACAGACAGACAGAGTAACTTTCGCATTTATAATATTAGTAGGGATTTATAAAATATTTTTTGATTTTTGGGGAAAACTTCCTCGAATTGGTTAAAATCAATCTTTTCTATTTTTATTCTCGTAAACGTAGTGTAGGACGCCTACAGGCTAGATGGAGTGACGACTTGCGCAGGATGGCTGGCAGGAGCTGGCTGCGAGAAGCCCAGACCGAGGATTATGTCGCGATTTGGGTACTCGGATTAGTTTTTCATTGAAGTCGGTTCCTTTTTTTTAAAATTAAATTAAAAATATTAGTTATGTCCTAGTCTTTACGAACAATACTTATTTAATAAGATATATCGGTAACATGGTACAAATTATTCACAGGATTTTTCTTTTTAAATCATTCGAGTAAAAAGTGCCACCAAAAATAAATATTTATTTTATTTTTACACACACAAAGCTGTATTCCTTTTACAATTTATGTTAATAACATTACAAGTGTTTACATTTTGTTCGTTTTTTTTATAAGGTCATTCTCTCTAATCTAGTTTCATTTTAAAACTAAAGTAAATGTTAAGTGAAAGTATTCGTTCATCAGCGTAAAAACATTCCACTGCAAAACATACTCTTACAGTTAGCGATGTATACGTAAATACTTGAAATGCCAGAGGAGGCAAATTTTCAGTGTGGATTATTGCATTTTTTATTTCGTAAATACCCTGAAAAGCAAGCAAGTGAATATATATAAAGCCGGTTCCAAAAATAACGGGTCAGTCACATAAACCAATAACGGGTCAGTCACATAAACCCGAATATCTCCCGAACTACGTATGCCATCCTAATGAAACGAAGACTGTTCAATTGAGAATTTAATTATACAGATAAAAAATAAAATAAAACTTAGTTACACCCACAATATTAATCTTAAATTAAAAAAAAATTAAAGTAGTCATATTTTTCTTAAGATTACATTTTTTTTATGATTGTTTTTTTGCTATTTTTCATCACTTTCTTCATTTAATACTTTGTATTGCCTCCACGTGATGAAGCCTCCAGTGATGAAAAACAGCAAAAAAACAATCATAAAAAAATGTAATCTTAAGAAAAATATGACTACTTTAGTTTTTTTTTAATTTAAGATTAATATTGTGGGTGTAACTAAGTTTTATTTTATTTTTTATCTGTATAAATAAATTCTCAATTGAACAGTCTTCGTTTCATTAGGATGGCATACGTAGTTCGGGAGATATTCGGGTTTATGTGACTGACCCGTTATTTTTGGAACCGAGTGTACTTATACCGATATTATGCTACATTCTAGTTCAAGTCTTATGTTTTGATTTTATTTTGGTTTGTTAATATTTTAGTATATTGCCTTTCTAACGTATCCCTGTTTGAACCTCATATTAATCATTAATGCTAGAAGAATTGCGAAACTGAGATGGTAGCGGGCGATGGATACTTGCGTACCATAGGACTCAGCGTGGGCTCCACCTATGTACAGTCTCCGTCTCAAAAATTGGTTTGTTGACCTAGTGTAGGCCTCATAGAAAATTTGTGATTAATCTTTTATGTACAGCAGTGGATATCTACCAGGTGACATGAATAAATAATAACAGTTGTTATAACTTACCGGAGCGAATGGACATGTTAAATATGGCATTTGATCTCTAACCACTTTTCCAAGAAACGAATCATGCTTTAAAAAGTAACATAAAGTATACTCAAAACGTAAAGGTGTTAGAATATTATGACCACCAATGACTTCATATATGTTCATTTTTATCTAGAAAACATATAAGGAATTTATTGACAATATTTACTCAAAGAAGATTTACAATATTCACATAAAAATGTCAAAAATATCCCCCGCATTATCGCTGAGTGGTAGCTGGTAGCGTTCCCAAAAGATTGGCAGTCACGAATGGCAATTAAAATTTTCTGTGCTTCAAAAGAGCCAGCCTTTTGACCTTCTATCAATAAAGGAATTAATACATAAATGCTTAACGTTAATATATTTCGTGCTATAAGTCACTTTAATTGAGATACAGATGCTCATTGTTATCTGAAGAAGTTAAAAAACCAGTCATACATACCGTAACATTGTCACCAACGTATTGTTTAGTGTCGAAATACAAGTTGAAGTAGTAGGGTTTGTTGCGACCTGGTTTCCTTATAGAAATGTTCATGACATTATAATAACTTGGATTTATATATTCTACCTGCAAGTTCTCTAAATGGAATCCCACCAACTGAAATAGTTTTAAAGTAATTGTCAAATTATTAAAATTTAAAGTATGTTTACGAGTTTGTACTAGACGCTCCTCTTTAAATATATACTCAGCCTTGGCATAAATATTGATCCAAAGAAAAAACTTTGTTTTTGTTCTAAATTACATCTAACATTTATAACTGTAAAAGACTACGAATAAATAATAAGTCAGGAAGTCTAACTGCGCTCTAAAAATGACCCAACAAAAGTCGTGTCCAAGTAGGCGGGGCTTAAAAGTCGTGTCCACCGCGTCATTAGTCGGATATTGTTCTTGCAAGCGATCATACGTCATATTTCGATTTATTATTGTGTTGTCCTTAATCATCCCAGTGAAGTTGTGCGGGAGCCATACAAGGCTAAAATGTCCAGGGATCACTTTTCACTAGTATGTAAGTAGTAGCATAAATAAAATTATATTTAATGATTTGCAAATATGTTACCAAACCGAGATGGTTAACACTATACAACATGAAGTCAGTAAATTTTTGATTGTATTTTTTTTCTTGGAGAATAAAATCATCACTGACTATATCGATGGTGTTGGAGAGGAACCAAGAAAAAAAAATTGATAGTAATCTTGTTTCAGACGAAGTCAATACTTTTAAAGAAAGAGGATTATGCGTTACGCCAATAAATTTACCATCATCAGATATTGAATTTGCTTTGAATACACCTAGAACACACTAAAATTGATGTTTTGATCTTTAGTAACTACTTTTTCTGTAGTATTTTACTTTAGTGAACAAATTACTTGCCAAAAAAACATAAGGTAGTTGATCATCATCTTCCTAGCCTTTATTCCCGAGTTTATTTGGGGTCGGCTACTAGTTCAACCGGTTTTACCTGAATTTCAGTTGTTCCACGGAGCTACTGGCATCGGATCTTCTCAACCCTAAGGGAGAACTGAAATTCGAAGATTGAACTAGTAGTCAGTATATTTGAGGGCACTGACTTCCCAGTAACGATTGCCATAGATGTTCATGACAACCGAGACCGACGGCTTACGTGCTCTCCGCGGCGCGGACGTGAATCACCGCCAAACTTACAAACTCCGGGCTGCTATTAAGAATTTCCTAAGAAAAACCCAAAACACTTTTTGGCCTGACCCGGGATTTGAACCCGAGACCTCTTGATTAGCAGTAGCATACGCTAACCACTAGTGGTTACAATAGACAACTACAAGTATATTACATCAAAAACTACTACTATAAAATCTGCCTCGTTGGTCTAAACCAACTTAGATTTTATAGTAGTAGGTAGTTTATATAGTACTTTAACTATATAATATATTCGCGCATACCTACTTATGTTTTCGAAACCCCCACGAGAAGTGAGACAGGCCTGATATTATTCGAAGATATTGAATCACGCCGCCTTACTATAATTACTGTAGGTACTTTTACTAGCTACATACGACGCGAACAGATTAGTTTCTACCTATCACCTAAAACCTTTTATTCAGACAACCGTACCAGAACAACATATTATAAATGAATTAGAAGATCGAGATTTGTGATTAGAAGCCATTGTGGGTATCGAAAAGTACATCAAAAATTTCAATAATGCGCGAGAGCGACGCGGCGACGAACGTGACGCTTATCGTGCGTAAGCGACAGCCGCACCGGCCTGACTGTCCGGACAGGCAGGTCGCCGACTATACCTAAACTGTAGAGTGACACCCCCCTGCTCTTGTATAAATTTTAAGGATAAGAAATGAAAAATATACAATCGACCTGGAATTACCCGGAAGTGAACTGTTGTCATCTATTAAAAGTGTGAATGACCGTGAGATTTTATCGGTTAAAAGATTAAATCGGAGAGATCAGGAGGTTGGTTGGATACCTACTAAGACCGTACGTATATGTATTAAAGGAAGCTCGCATCCGCAATACATTAAGACGATTAATGTCAAAGTAAAAGTAGAACCTTTTGTCTTTCCGGTAACTCAATGTTTCCGATGTTGACGCTTCGATCACGCTTCAAAATTCTGCCCATCTGTAAAAATTGCTTGATTAAAATGTGGTCTAGATCACGCGAATTATGAACAGCTAATTTTAAATGGGTAAATTGTAAGGAAAATCACATGTCGCTGGCTAAGTATTGTCCTGTTTATATAAAAGGAAAAAAGATAAGAATTCTGATGTCTGATTTCAATAAAATATACCGTAAAGCATTAGATATATCTAATATGTATATACCTCCATTACTAGCACAATTACACCTACATAACCAAACGATTACCTACTAATTGGACTGTTATATTACAAAATCAACCATGAACGCCGGCATGTCCTCCGTCGTAGGCGAATAATAATAATAGTTTATTCATGAAAGATTACAAAAGCATCAAATTAAAAAGAAATGTAACTAAAATTAGTATACATCAAAAACTTGGTGTAGATATAATCATTAGTCAAAGGTATTTAGTTGCAATCTGTGTAAATTTTATGGATGTCTGCCTCATAAACTAGGAAAACCCGTCTTAAGAAAAACTATCTTAAGAAAAAAAGTTAGTCATGGATGTCTTACATACAACATAGGTATCATATACAGTGCAATAATCAGAAAGGTGCTTCTTACCACATTATCATTTTACTTTAGTTTAACAAGTTATGGTGTTTGTGTATGTGTGTGTGTTCGTGTTTGCGTGTGTAAGTGCGTGTGAGTGTGTGAGAGAGAGAGAGTTTTTGTGTTCTTGAGTGGTATCTGAGTAGCATATGTTGATTTTTGCTAACGTATATAAGTATTGACTCCGTGTACACGTAATCCTTCTTTAATAGCCATTCGATTATTCTTGATTTAACTGTGTGAGAATATGCATTTATAATTTTGAGCTGCTTATCGATTTTTTTATAGATGTAGAATGTGAAAGAATGCAAATTAAGGTTCAATCACTTCTTCACAGTCACCTCACCTTGTTGAAGTTGAAAGTATACAAGTAAAGGTATATTAAATATATAAAATTGAAAACAATATTCTCCAACTCCTAACCGTTAAGGAGTTGTCCTTCCATCATCAGTTGACCTGAAAGAGTTCAATGAAAACAACCTAGGGTAATATAATAACTTTTTTGTAAAAACAGGGCGTCCCCCCCCCCTTTAAAAGCTAAACGGCTGGCTCGAAAAATCAGGAAAAAATCGTGATGGTGGTTCATATAATGAACTTTGAAGGAAAGCTATGACGGATTAGATGACTTTATTAATTCAGGAGTTATGGAGACTTAACTTGTAAAATGCGCTCACTTGGAAAACGTCATACAAAATTAACTCATTCCGGCCCGATCCTCTTCAACATCTATACAAATAATCAACCATTGCTCCCGGACACAACCCGATTCGCTTACGCGGATGACTTGGCGCTCACAACTCGAACCTATACCTTCGAGCAGGCAGAGGTAAACTTGAGAGCCGCTTTGTCCGGTCTCGACACTTATTACGACAAAAATAGTCTGAAACCCAACCCAGAGAAAACACAATCCTGCGCTTTTCATCTGCGCAATAGATCAGTGAATCGTACTCTCAACATCTCCTGGCGAGGCACTCCTATTCCTCACTGCAGCCATCCAAAGTACTTGGGCATCACCCTGGACCGATCGTTGACGTTCAAAGTGAACTGTAAAAAAATCAAACAAAAGGTTTCTACATGTACAACCTACTCCTCCGTTTAACATCCTCGAAGTGCACCTGTGCTGCACCTTCGGTTCTGCGTACCACAGGGTTAGCGTTGTGTTTCTCTGCTGGCGAGTACTCGTGCCCAGTGTGGCAGCGATCTGCCCACGCCAAACAGGTGGATGTAGCCCTGAACGAAACATGCCGGAGAATAACTGGATATCTGAGGCCGACGCCGGTGGAGATGCTGTATCCACTAGCAGGCATTCCCCCCCAGCAGTCCGCAGAGAGGTAGCCTCGGCTATAGAAAAATGGAAACAGGAAACTGATCCTAGACACCCAATGTATGGCCAAAACCAAACCACGAAAAGGCTGAAAAGTCGAAACAGTTTCCTAAATATAATTCCTGTGGATACCAACAACCCTCCCAAAGCCAGATAAAGCATGCCCCTTACTCGAAAAACTACCTCCAGGAGATAAACTTACCTGGCCAACCTGGAAGGCGCTTAATAGGCTTGATTGTCCCCAGATCTACCAACCTGGGTAAGGTTGGCAGATCTGGGGACAATCTGACAAAGTGGGGATTTATACACCCAAGCCCAAATAAATGCGACTGTGGCGCGTCACCACAGACAATGGACCATTTGTTGACATGCCCCACGAGCCCAGATTCGTGTACGCTTGAAGACCTGCACCAAGCAAGACCAAACGCAATCCGCGTCGCCGTGCACTGGGCCAAAATAGTGTAAAGTGTTGCCATCGACACGATAAGAAGAAGAAGAACGCATTAATACGTACACATAATAATTATCTATTGGATACGATTTTAAATCCACGTACCATTATGGGTGACTGAGGAACCCTTTCCTGTGCGTGGCCTGACACGCACTTGGCCGATTTTTATTTGAAGTCGTTTAAAACACTGATGTTTTGCGAAAGTGGTTTTATGTTGGGATCTTGGGAGTAGATTAATTCGCTTGTTCAGATTAGGCAGTGATAGACCTGCGTGTGTTCTTAAAGTTGAGCGTAGTATAAAGAGTTGAACGTACCATGAGGACTTTGCATTCAAGGTACAATTGTGCAGTTGGAAATCTGTAAGGCTTTTTTAACACTACCTTCAGTATAGCTCTTTGCGCTCTCTCTACTCTCAATAAGGTGGTTTTAGTTGCACCACCCCACGCCGTTATGCAATATACCAAAATGGATTGACGAAGTGCACAATAAACCATTTTAAGTGTGTCAGGTTTGGCGGATTTTCTGAGGGACTTGAAGATGTGCATAAGGCGTGTAGTTCTTGCGTGTCCCACCTTAAGCCGGTGTCAATTTGCACCCCAAGGTATTTCACATTATTAGCCCTATCAAGTACAGGGCAGTTACAAGACCCTGTGGAATCTGAGCATGAATGGGTGACGATGATAGAAAAATCATGTGATGGTGTGGTGTTTTGTCGTATATATTATAGGAGAAAAAAAATACCTGGATTCAAAAAAAAAAAAAAATTATGAATGTATCTGTGGAATAGTGCCTATCTACTATTTTGCATAATATTGCTAACATATTTGAAACTATAACATAATGTTTGTAAATGATAAAAATGGCCAATAATGTAATGGTTAATACAGTTGGCCTGAGATGGGGCGTACACCCTAAACATCTAAGATCACTGTATATATCACTTATCAGAAGTCGCTTAGATAACGGCAGTTTTTTTGTATGATTGTAATTGCAAATCAAAATTGTACAAATTTGATAAAATTCAGAATGAAGCAATGCGTATGATTGGAGGTTTCATTAGGAGCACCCCCATCCACGTAATGAAAAGTGAGCGTTGCATCATTTAGAAATTAGCCGAATATTTCTAGAGGGTAAATTTTGATTTAAATCTATATCCTTGACTAATAATAACACAGTTAAGGTTATAGAAGAATTAAGCCCACATATTTCACGTAGATACGCAACAGAATTCCAATCCTTGTTGTTATGAATTTGACTTTTAAGGACATCCATATTGATTTACGAGTATGTTTGGAAAAAAAATCATTAGAATTTATGATTAACTGGTATAATTTAAATTATATAGTGAAGTGTAATATAGAATGTGTACATTTTGCAAAGATAAGTTACAACCCTAGTAGTAAACTACGTGAAAACTGTTCCTTAAATCTTGAAAACAAATATTCTGATTTCTGCATACTTTTTACAGATAGATATAATAATAATAATAATAATATTTATTGGCTCAAAAAGGAGGTACAGCTTTTCTATCTTAATCTAACTGTAACTATTTGATAAACATAATTTGAAATTACACATAAACAGATAGAGTGAAAAACGACGGTGTCTGAGCTAGTAAATACTGTGTGAAGATAAGTTACAACCCTAGTAGTAGACTACGTGAAAACTGTTCCTTAGGTAAATCTTGAAAACATATATTCTGATTTCTGTATACTTTTACTGATAGATCTAAAGAAAGCTTGAATATGGGTGCTGCTTTTTATGATCCTAAGATTAACCAATGTTTAAAATTAAGACTGTTCACAATATGTCCATTAGTTTGCTCGAATTAATTGCTATTTTAACTGACTCAAGAAAGCGCTCTTCAACATGTCGCTCTTATAAAAGAGGCATGCCGATAGCTTACGAAATTAATACTTCACTTTTTGAATTAAAATCTAATTCAAAAGAAATTATTCTTCAGTGAATTTCCTCACATATCGGAGTGTGTCCGGAATGAAGACGTGAGACATAATTTATTAATTATAACGAATAACCAACCTGGCTTTTCTTATGGTATAATATATCATCTGTTTCCCTTTCCAAGACTACCAAGTCGCTGTATAAGTTGGTTCTCATTGGGATGAGACGGTGGCTATTATGTGCATGATTACACACGTATATTATATTGTTATATATGTAAGTACTAGTTGACCTGGCAGCAAAGTCCTTATCACCATAGAATTAATAAAGGTTGTATTTGATCATTACTGAATGTATATCCATTTTAAAAGTTTGTGTGTAAATTTGTGTACAGTAGACTAGTTTTTTTTATAGTGGTGGTAAGAGAGTGGCGTAGTCATAAAGTACTAAAACTCCTTAAATAAAAAGAAAAAAAACATATTTGTTGTATTTTGTTTTAGAAAACAAAATTCTTTCAGAAAAAGCCTTTGCTAATAAATGATCATTTCACGACATTTGATGTATACCTAATTATGTATTTTGGTCGTGAATATTTCGGACTATTTACATAATGTTTATTGCCTAGTAAGGAAATGAGAGTAATGAAACAAAAATACTATTGTTCAGACTGAAACTTACCGAAGCGAGTCCACATATCGAAGATAATATAATATAGATCTGCATTTTATTTATTGTGTTCAGTTCAGAACACACTCGGGTGATGGATTACTACTTTCTGTTTAGCGATAAAATGAATAGTTCTGTAAATCTGTTTTTGATTTAAAGGTAATGATGTTCACAGAAAAAAGAGTTCAAAATTGACTATCATTAGATATTAGTTATTATTAAGTAGTTATATTGCATTTCATGTTAGTATGAGTATTTTAGAATTTAGATTATAGCTCGCGATATTTAAAAAGTCTATTAATGTATATGTCGTAACTAAAATTATTTAAGTAGATAAAAGAATTCAATGAATCTTAAAAAGTAGTACAGCCACGCTAATTTCTATGTATTAATAAGAAAAGACAGAAGCTGTGAAGGAAATACGTATTGCCTGTGTCCGAAAAAATCAGTGACTCAACGTTGTTGAAAGAAAATTTAGGGTACAATAAAGTAAAAAGAAATGCATTATATTTGCAACAGGTGGCTTTAGTTATCTGTATTTAGCGTTTTGTAAGTCCGATCGGGTTCCACTGAACGGCGTTAGAAAGATGAGATTTCATACTAAAGAACTGTTGTGACAGTTTTGTGATCAGGTGACTCAGTTTCAGCTTTTGATTTACTTTGATCAATTATCAATTATTAAAATAACTTATTTCCATACTTAAGTGGCACGTATTCGTTTGTATAGCTCTAATAATAATAATAATAAGAACTTTATTTGATAAACACAGCATACAAGGTTTAATGCGATTTTTTAAAACACTGTACAAAGTAGAAGTATTTTTTTTGAGGCTTGTAACACTGGGCATTGTCAATTGACATTACTGTCAACTGTCAATGCCAAATGACGTGGCATTGATTTATATTTTGTAAATTAGCATCACAATGAAATTCACATGTAAAGTTAATGCATATTACATAAATCGAATCGAATGCCAAAAATTACAAAAATAAAGTGTACATTAACTGGTGCATAACAAAAGTAAGCCTCTGAAATAGGGCCCTGGGCAGTCAATAGCGGTAATATGGGCTGTACGCCAAGTCTAACAAAATAGGTGGACACTCAGCATTTACTGCAACGGGCTTAGACCATCGCAGAACTGATTTTCAGTGCCCACCGTAGCAGCCGATTTAATGCCGCAGCAGCTAAGTTAAAGTTAAATATTGAAAATTGTTAAACTGGTAAGTCCAGTATTATATATTCTACAAAATCTGGCTTTTCGGTCCATTCTCTTTTTTTTAATTCCTTTCAGGGGGAATATAACCAACCAAATATAGAACCAAAGTGAGACTAAAACAAATAAAACAAAAAGCAAGTAATAATAAAATAACAAATTGATACCCAAAACATATTATAAATTAAATTACAGATAAAAACTGCCATCACACCGAGACACACCACGACACCATGGGAGATGTTACCCCATCTGTATTAATAACTAGCTGACCCCGCGAACTTCGTACCGCCTAACAGACGATTCAACGTAAGTATTATTACGAATCTTTTGTATGGGAATATAGAAAAGTGTTGTTTTTAGACTATTTCAGATTTTTTTTTAATTTTTCTCTCCGTAATATTTTTGTGATGCTTGTATTTTTTTGTTTGCGTATTTATTTGCGTACTATTTAATGTGTTTCTTAAATATCAAATAAATGATAAAAAAAAGTTCTAGAATCGATATCCTTATTTGTTAAAGACTACAATTTAACTTTGAAAATTCTACATTAAATCAATAGAAAACAAAGTGATGTGCCTAAACCCGAAAAATACACAATGTGAATTTTCCAATTAAAATATTCGATAGACGTGACACAAAACCAATTTTCATTTGAAACCGATCTCAGCCCAATCGTCTCTATTGTCGATAGTACGGCAGTGACTGGTGTGGTATTTTTGAGAACAAACTGAGATTCTGATGGCGTCCGAAATTTTGTTAACAACTGTTTGACGTTTCACTTAAGTTTGATAACTAAAAAAACGTATGAAATGCCATATGCGAGAATCAATTGTAGAGTGGGACAGACTATTTAAGGAATTGACGAAACATAAATAGGAAGAATTGAATTATATTAGATTATATTTTTTTTATTATATTAGATTGTAGATTTTTATTAGAATGTATCACTGTAATTTAAATTATAATTTTCTATTGTGCAGAACATACTGTCATGTGATCCTCTAACACAGAGTGATCGTGTCTGGCGGGATTGGGCCCAACGGTTGATGTTGGGAAGTTGTGAATTATGTCAATAGGCGCTAGAACTACTATATTGCGATTCAGGTATGAGGTTGGGATAGTAACAAGATGTTTGATGGATAAATACTACTTTAATTCATATGAAGCAAAAGTTTATATACTTGCGAACAATAGTGATTACATATTACATGACTTATAACTACACATACAACACAGGATTAGTCACTAAGTCGCGAGACAGTTACTCAGTAGTATTAGTAGTAGTAAGTATCTTCAATAGATGACGCTGTAATATAATACTGTGGTAGTCTACATATGTTATTTGCACTCGCAATTGGATCATAACCTTGAGGATACTTCCCGTAAACTCAGAATTCTGAAATTTGCTACAAAGTAACGTCTTATAGCACAGATAAAGGAAAAATTGGGAAAAGCATTAATTTTAGGTTACATCATATAAATATTAAATATCCTTAATATTTTAAACTTACTACCCCTTTGTTCATGTATTTAAATGAAATATTTCTTTTAGTACTTAGAAACTTGGCCGGATTGTACAGAACCCTCGGTGCGTGATTCACACTCGCACTTGGCCGGTTTTGTTTATCTGTATGTAAAACAGAAAGGAACAATATGTAGAGTTATTATGATATATGATATTAGTTTCAATCAACATGTTTCTATCGTTTACGAAAGTGTGTAATAATTGCATATTAGACTACTTGATCATCTTTAAAATATATTCAAGTCGTAAAAATGATTATTTGGAATATTTTTAGTACAGTTCCATTTGCTTCTGTGATTGTCAAATCTATAGTTTCCTAAAAAATTTAATGTTCAATGGTAGTAGTGTCTATGCTCGCTTAATCAAAAAGCGATGAAATCATTTGTTATCTTTTAACTACCAACATTACTGTATTATTCCGACCATAAAATTAGATATATTTATAAAGCAATTGCGATTATTTGGTTGCATGTTAAAACTATTTTGTAAATCTCACAATAGACAGTCAAGTAAATGACGTATTGTAACGATACCCATGTGGTCATTAAAAAAAAGCGGCTAAGTGCGAGTCAGACTCGCCCATGAAGGGTTCCGTAGCAGCAAGTAACATCATATATTTTTTTATTTTTTTATTTAAGACTTTATGCACAAATGTGACATAGGTGGACTTAATTCCGTAAGCATTTTCTACCAGTCGACCTTAGGGCGATGCAGAGACAAACGTGGTAGATGCACAGTAATGAAAGTTTTTATTTTTTAAATTATAGCATATGTACACAATATATATAAACATATATATACGCATATATAGAACTTATCCATACACATTACATAAATACTGATTCTAATGTATACACTATTATAAAATTTATATACCCACTTACATATATATAAGACATATTTATAAACATACATACATACATAATAATACGAATACCTACATAAATACATTTTTTATTTGAGATAATTTGCTGTTAAAGTTCAGTAAATGTTTGTGTGTAATGTTTCCGCAACAAGTGTTTGAAAGTTTGGCGACTTTTTGCCGTTCTAATCTCGAGAGGGAGCGCATTCCATAACAGAACAGATTGAACGAGGAAAGTAGAATGTACAAAGTCAGAGTGGTGAGTGGGACAGTGGAGAAGTAGGTTATTTGTAGATCTAAGATTTTTGGAGTGGTTTGTACCTAAATATTGAAGTTGGGTAGTTAAGTAAGGAGGAGAGCTAGGCAAAAAGAGTAAAGAGTATAGGGTAGTTAATGCTCGTATCTGTCTGCGTTGGCGAATTGGAAGCCACTTCAATAGTGAGCGATGTTGAGACATATGATCATATTTACGTAAATTGAAAACAAATCGAATGCAATTATTGAGAAGACGGTCTAGCTTATTGAGCAGATCTGCATTCAGGTCTAAGTAGCACACATCACCATAGTCAATTACAGGGAATATTAGATTCTGAACAAGCGTTATCTTAGTTTTCACAGGGAGAAAGTTCTTGAGCCTATAGAGGGCTCGTAATGACCCTGTGACTTTTTGGCACACTGTTGCGACTTGTAATCGCCAGCTAAGGGTCGAGTCCATATGCAGCCCGAGGTTTTTAACACTATCACAGTATGGAATAACCATGCCGTCGTAACTAAGTGGTGGAATATAAAAGTTTTTGTTGTTCGTTGTAACTTCTATCGATGTTTTATTAACAGTGTTTTGATTGAAAGAAATGTAAATTGCAGTTCATGATTTACGACGTATTAAAAAAAACTTCTTACTCGTTTAAACCAATTTTCGTTGGAAGTTTGCATGGTAATGTACATCATATATTTTTTTTAGTTTTATCATTCTCTTATTTTAGAAGTTACAGGGACAATATGAATGCGGTTTACAGAATACATCTATTGACCAAGTTTCAACAGTATAGCTCTTATAGTTTCGGAAAAAAGTGGCTGTGATATACGGGCGGACAGACAGACAGACATGACGAATCTATAAGGGTTCTGTTCTTTGCCATTTGACAACGGAACCCTAAAAATGTAACAGAGAGAGAGAGACACTGACTTCGTTTAACTAGAACTTATACTCTCCAATCTATTTACATACGTGTTATCTTCTTTCTTTGATTGACTTCCTTTCGCAGCCGATTAATAAGCCAGCCAAGTTTGTGGGTGTGGGTATACTGCTTATTACCTACTGCTTAACTGGGCACATGTAAAAAAACACCTTCAAAAAAAAACCGACACGAAATACCCAGAACAACAGTTAGTGGATTATATAGAGTATTGTTACATTTGATAAGGCCAAGCTGATAACAATACGAATGGGTAGGCTCGACCGGGACAGTACCCTCACATTCCTATGTGAGGGTACTGTCCTAATCTAAAATGTGTGATGTGTGTGACCAATCTAAAATTACAGTATTCGTGTCGTCGTCTTACGTTGGTCAGTGTGGGACTGGAGGCCCAAGAAATCTACATCATTGCAGACGATGCATATGTAATGATGCAGAAACAACTCTTTGAGCGGAATGAAAACAAATGATTTATTACAATATGGGAGGTGTGTGAAAGTTGTTTAAGTATACCAAAATGTACTATTTAAGGGCTGAGGGCTGAGAAGAGCTGAGAGTTGAATTAGTGGACTGTATTGGTGTTGGACTGGTTCAGATCCGGCTCGAAGGACCAAAAATGTAATGTATACGCCTTGTGTAGACATATACAGTACAGCGACGTGGGGGGATTAAGTAAAGGGGAGGTATCAAAGGGTATCAAGGATGGGTATGTACTCACGTGGTGGTGATTGGTTTGAGCTGGTTGCGTCGGATTCCGCAGTTTCCAGCCCCGTGACACTGGATGCACTTAGATGATTGTTCTTGGTACTGTAGTCTATATTTACCACGGAGAGGTGGGTTTTCTAGCTGATTTGGGGGTTGGGACACTCACTCGCGTGATTGTTTGAGCAGAATATTATTTATCGGGTTTTGTATAAGCGCGCCCGGCGCACGCCCGCGGTTCAACACGTTGTCATTTTGAAGTCTCACACTCACTTCGCCTGTCAGTTTTACAAGCATTCAGAAACGTTCTGCGATAGCTGTCGCGGAAACAGTACATTTTAAAATTTAGATCAACTATTAAATAGCTGCTTGCCTGAGCTAGGGTGAAAAGCTGGTAAACAAACAAAAGTAGCAAAATCAAAAGGTATCATAATATAGTAAACAACGAAAGTTAGACAGTATATCCAGAAATGAAAAATAGAAAGAAACGTGTTTCGTTACTACACAACATGAAGAAGATGAGAGAAAGGTTTCAAAGCAATTAGTCTCACGTCACACCATTTTGTGTTTAATTATTGCACGCATTTATTTACACATTAGGTTAACAGCAAAAGCGAGTCTGTTTTTAAAATAAATTGTCACCACCGATCCCCGGATGTACCACATTCAATGTCTTGTTAACAGAAAATTCTATACGGTTATTGTAAACCATTGCTTGGTTTATTGAAACCTTTGTGTTATGCTGTGACAATGCCAGAAGAAAATGCGCAATGAATATGTTAAAAATCGGCTAAGTGCATGTCAGGCCACGCACAGGAAAGGGTTCCTCAGTTACCCTTAATGGTGCGTGCATCTAAAATCGTATCCAAATAGATAATTGTTATGTTTACTTACTAATGCGTTAATTTTGTATGACGTTTTCAAAGTGAGCGCATTTTACCAGTTATGCCTCTATAACTCCTGAACTAACAAAGTTATCTTATCCGTTATAGCTTGCCTTCAAAGTTCATTATATGGACCACCATCACGAATTTTCCCAGATTTTTTGACCCAGCCGTTTAGCTTTTAGAGGGGGGACGGGGGACGCCCTGTTTTTACGAAAAAGTGCCCTTTAAAGTGGAATTTCTCGCAAACGGACACCTAAATCAAAAAATCGTCTTAGAAACCCTCTATTGTTTAAAAATACCTAATTAATGATACCCCATACGATGGGGTAGCTGCGAGAAAAAAAAACATCCCCACTTTACGTGTAGAGGAGGTACCCCAAATAAAAATATTTTTCATATTTTTATTGTAGCACTTTATCGACGTAATTACAACACATATTCATGCAAAGTTTCATCTTTCTAGCACTTACCGTTTGGACGGTAAGTCGAGGACGGACGGACGGACATGACGAATCTATAAGGGTTCCGCGTCATAAACTTCGGAACCCGAAAATGTTAGACCATTGTGTATAATATAGTAAAAGCCAAGATATTAATTTACAGACCTTGATAATTAGTAACATGTATCGCCACTTATATTTATATATTTTTGGAGGACAAAGAAAAACCAGACAATTGTTACTCGTATATAATTTATGCATGTTTCAAATACGATTGGGTCAGATGCTCACTGAGTTCCTCATTCAATAATTGTCTAACATAAATTGTAACTAACACACACTTTACATTTTGCTACATTTTAAGGTTCGAATAATCATAATGATCAACATATATAAAACAGTTGTTCCTTTACTGACTGACTGACAGATAACGCCCAGCTGAAACTATTGGGTATAGGAAGATGAAATTTGGCTTATGTGTTCTTTGAGAAGTGCAAGCACTAAAAGAGGTTTTTGCATACAAGTGTCTCAAGCAATAGATTAACTCAAAAGTTTGTGTATAGGTTTTCTCAGTGATGTAAGTAATTAAAAACAATTTGAAAATCCTTCTCATTAGGGGGTGATTGTACCATTATTGTTTTAAATTGTACTTTCATGAAGCTTAATCAAAGAAAATTCAATAAAAGAACTTCACAATTCCATTTAAGAGTGGGTATAAAGATAAATTGCCGATCTTAGATTTGATTTTTACACTCGAAAATAAGCCACAAATTATGTAACAAAACATGCCCGTTACCTCGGGTCAGGTGCGATAGAAGGGGAGCGTTCTGCACGGAATAAGAATGTAGTAAGTACCGAATTAATTTTATTGTAATTACTCGTAAATTGTACGTTATTTTTTTAAAACACTAATAGCGTCCCTTGGTAATATATTTTTATACAATGTATCAAAATATTGACTCAGTAATATACATGTTTATGATAATAAATAAATTTTAGTAGAAAATTAAACGTAACTTTGTGATTATTTTCTATCGATAAAATATTTCAATTTTATGTTTTCACTTAGACCAGCCCCTTTCAAATATAATGTTACATTTGTGGCTTATTTTCCAGTGTAAAAATCAAATCTAAGATCGGCAATTTATCTTTATACCCCCTCTTAATGTGGTCAAATTTTATTTTATCTTAATTGAATTTGTCATGCTTTGGGGTGAATCGAAGCTGTTCTTCTTTTCTGTATGTTGAATCGTTTTAGTACGTTTATTCATTAGCAAATAGTAGGTTCAAAAAAACATGCATATTCAACTGTTATGATATGTTATTAGGAAAAAAATCGGACATCTTAGACACAACGCCATCCAGTCCATAACTATGCAAAACTTATATTATGGGAACATAACTGATATAATTACATAAACATACTTTTTTTTTGTAAATCCATACATATTGTACATAGAAAACACCCAAACTCCGTAACAAGTATTTGCGGATCACACAAACATTTGGTCCAACCCGGAAATCGAACCCGAGACCTTGAGCATTCGCATAGGATATCATTGCGACACAGAGGCAATCACATTTATTTATACACAATTATTCTACGTTATACTTGTGACTGGTATATTATTTAACATTCATAATATTGACTTTGAGATGCACACTCCATTTTAAAACATCACGTTTTCCGTTTTGCTGTTTTTACCCGACTATGGCAAAGCCAGAGAAGGGTTATGATTTTGACAGGCTGTGTATGTATGAATGTATGTTCATCTGTGTTATTTCGTACCTTTTAAGCTACTAGCTAGAATTGTTACAGGTTGACTGAGATAGTCAATTTATTTCCCACAGCAGGCGGAGCACACACCCCCGTCGATGGCCCGTCGCGGTCGTCGTCGGGACAGCGTGGGTGATGTTCCGCCTGTCAGGGAATCGGAGGTAGGGGCGGCTGTTCTACGGATTCGGTCCAAGAACACCGCCCCCGGGCCGGACGGGGTTCCAGCCCGAGTGATGGCCCGTGCCCTCGACTACATGTCGGACCACCTCAGGGGAGTGTTGGACGCTAGCCTGGCGTCCGGACGCTTCCCTGAGCGTTGGAAGTGCGGGAAGCTGGTCCTGATCCAAAAACATGGACGGCCTGCCGATTCGGTCGCGGCCTACAGGCCCATCGTGTTGCTGGACGAGGCGGGCAAGTTGTTTGAGAGGGTTCTCTCTGTCCGCATCGTCCGGCACCTCAGCGAGGTGGGGCCCGACCTGTCGGACGCCCAATTCGGTTTCCGAGAAGGGCGTTCGACGGTCGACGCGATCCTGCGCCTGAGGGCCGTGACCGAAGAGGCGGTGAGAGGCGGTGGAGTGCTGTTGGCGGTGTCATTGGACATCGCCAACGCCTTCAATAGTCTGCCATTCGGCTGCATCAGGGCCGCACTCCAATACCACGGAGTGCCAGGGTACCTGAGGCGGCTGGTGGCAGACTACTTAGAGGAGCGTACCGTCGAGTACGAGGACCGAGGTGGCGCCTTGAGACGCAGGGCCATGTCGTGCGGTGTTCCACAGGGGTCTGTCCTAGGACCACTCCTGTGGAACATGGGATACGACTGGGCCCTACGAGGGCGTCTCCCCCCCGGGCTGGGTGTAATCTGCTACGCAGACGACACCCTAGTCACGGCCCGGGGGGCAAACTTTGAGGAGGCGGCGCGCCTGGCCACCACAGGAGTCTCCCGGGTGGTCGGGCGCATCGAGGCGCTGGGTCTGCGGGTGGCCCTGGACAAGACGGAGGCCCTATTATTTCATGGGCCCCGTCGCGGTCCGCCCGCCGGCGCCTCCATTGTGGTCAACTCGGTCCTCGTACCGGTCCGGGCCCAGATGAGGTACCTGGGTCTGGTCCTCGACGGTAGGTGGCTCTTCGACGAGCACTTCCGACAGCTTGGTCCTAAGCTGGTGGGCACTGCCTCCGCCCTAGGGCGACTTCTGCCCAATTTGGGCGGGGCCAGTGTCCCCACTAGGCAGCTGTACACGGGGGTTGTCCGGTCGATGGCACTGTATGGTGCACCGGTGTGGGCGGCGGCTCTGTCCGCCCAGAATAGGGCGCGCCTCTGGCGCCCCCAGAGGGTATTGGCGGTCAGAGCCATACGCGGATACCGCACCGTATCTACCGAGGCGGCGTGCGCCTTGGCCGGTACACCCCCGTGGGATTTGGAGGCGGAAGTGCTCGCCGAAGTTTATCGGCGAGTGGCTGACTTCCGGGCGGAGAACGGCTTTCGCCCTCCGCCCGAGGACGTGCGCGAGTGGCGCGAAGCCGCTCGCCGAGCCACCATGCAGAGATGGTCGTTCCGGCTGGAGACCCCACGCGCTGGCTTCGCCGCCGTGGAGGCTCTTCAGCCGGTCATCGCGGAGTGGGCAGGGCGGCAGCATGGGACCCTTTCCTTCCGGCTGACGCAGGTACTTTCCGGGCACGGTTGCTTCGGAAAGTACCTGCACTCGGTCGCTAGGAGGGAACCGAGTCCCGCCTGCCACCACTGCGACTGCAGTGAGGACACGGCCCAGCACACGCTGGCGGTCTGCCCCGCTTGGGCGGCGCAGCGCCGGGTCCTCACTGCAGTCATCGGAGGGGATCTCTCGCTGCCGGCCGTCATAAGATCGATGGCCGGCAGCGACAGTTGTTTTACCGCGGTCGCAACCTTCTGCGAGGACGTAATCTTGCAGAAGGAGGTGGCGGAGAAGGCCCGGGAGGACGATATCCACTCGGACCCGATCCGCCGCCGGCGCCCCGGGCGGCGGAGGCGCGCATACCTGCGTCTCATGCCGCCCTGAGAGTGGCCGCGGATGGGCGGGACGGGTTTCCCGTCCGTCCGCAGTAGAGGCCAACCGCGAGGGGGCGGCGTCCGTGTGTGACCGGACGTTGCCCAATTAGAGAGTTTAGAGTTGAGATGGTGCCCGCAACAGTGCGGGCAGGCGCCGGTTGGAGTCCAGAAGGAAATCCCCTCCCTGGACTCCTTCCAATACAAAGGCGCAGAGAGGGTCACACCGTGTGGTTTTAGTCGGTTCGAGTCCGACACACCACCCCGCCGTAACCCCCGACGGGGTGACGGTCCGCGGGGATTTCCACACGTAAAAAAAAAAAAAAAAAAAAAAAAGATAGTCAATTTATTACTCGGTTTGTTTTGTTAATTACTATGAACTCTGAAAATAATATTATAACAGCACCAAAACATTTTGAATAAAAAAAATAAAAACTAAAACCTAACTTGGACAAAAACGGCACTGAAAAAGTGTGAAATATGGTTCCCAGAACATAAATATATTATCAGTGTGCAGAGATACACATATTATTATTCTAAAAATCTTGTTTCACATTTTTCCAGCGTCGTTTTTATTTATTTATTTATTTTAAACTTATTGCATATGTTGTACAAAGGCGGACTTAATGCCATGAGGCATTCTCTGCCAGTCGACCTTCAGGTGTTGCAGAAATGGGATGCGGTAGGTGCAGAGAGAAGAAAAAAATACCATTACTACTTACGTAACCCTTTTATTTATTTCTTTATTTTAAACTTATTGCACATGTTGTACAAAGGCGGACTTAATGCCATGAGGCATTCTCTGCCAGTCGACCTTCAGGTGTTGCAGAAATGTGATGCGGTAGGTGCAGAGAGAAAAAAATACCATTACTAGGCATAGGTATATAAGTAAGATTAGCCTACTTAAATATATTTTTAAATACACATACATATACACTACTACTCTATATACATAAAACTACATATACATACGTACATACAATATAATAAAAATATACACGGGTGCTATCGTTGTAGCTGTACTGCCAATTCGCTTTGAAGCAATTCGCGCACTTTCATTTTAAAACTAATGCGATTTGTGGACATTCTGATTTCGGTAGGGAGCGCATTCCATAGTAGGACCGACTGCACAAAAAAGGAGGAGTTGATAAAGTTGGAGGTGTGAGAGGGGCACAGAAGAAGTAAATTGTTTGATGACCGGAAACTTCGGTCGTGATTGGAGCATAAGAAACGGAAATGAGGTTCAAGGTATTCAGATAATGATGGGGAGTTGAGGAGAGAAAAGAGTGTAGTCAGGGCCCGTAAACTGCGGCGCTGACGAATAGGGAGCCATTGTAGCTGGGAACGTAAAGTAGACACTACTTGCGAAGATTGAAAACGAATCGAATGCAGTTATTGAGAAGGCGGTCTAGTTTATTGAGGAGGTCTGCATTCAGGTCAAAATAACACACATCACCATCATCGATCAAAGGAATTATCAAGGACTGCACGAGCGTGGCCTTGGTTTTAACGGGAAGAAAGTTCTTAAGGCGATATAGAGCACGGAGACATGATGTAACCTTTTGACTGACGTGGGTAACTTGTGCCCGCCAATCAAGTGTCGAGTCAATATGTAGTCCCAGGTTCTTCACAACTGCGCTCAGGGGTATATTGACGCTGTTATAGACGACTGGTGGAATGGCAGCCATTTCCAACCTACCCACCATTTGCTTACTCCCCACGACAATCTCTTGGCATTTGGTTGGATTTACTGACAACCCAACGCTTGTTGACCAGCTCTTAATTATGTCTAAATCTTTGTTGATTTTGTTGACTGCGTTTTCGATGTCTTCTACCCTTGACTGCGTATACAATTGTAAATCGTCGGCATACAGGTGATACGAACACTGAAGGTATTGGGTTACGAGATTAATAAATATTGAGAATAATAAGGGAGATAATATACTGCCTTGAGGGACGCCACTGCGAAGATCACTCCAACTCGATGACCGGTCGTCAATGTGAACACACTGTTGACGTCCCTGAAGATAGGAGAAGAACCATTCCAGAGCTTCTGAGGAGACCATGAGATAGGAGAGGATAGCTAATAGGACGTCGTGACAAACAGTATTAAAAGCATTCGAGAAGTCAATCAAAGCCAGGACTGTGACTTTGGTGTCCTCCATACCCTGCCTCATATCGCCAGTCACTTTGAGGAGTGCGGTAGTTGTGCTGTGACCGGGTCTGAACCCAGATTGTAAGAGACTGAGGAGATTCTGCTGATACACATACTGCGAGAGCTGCCTGTGAACACAAAGCTACAGTACTTTTGAAAAATAAGGAAGTATAGAGATAGGGCGAAAGTATTCAGGAAGGGAAGGGTTGGGTATTTTGGGTAATGGGATGACGAAAGCCTTACGCCAGAGTGAGGGAAAGGTTCCGGAATCGAGTGAAAAGTTAATGATATGGCATATAGCTGGAAGAATGTGATCAAGGATAGCAACAATCATGCGGCGGCTAATGCTGTCGCATCCCACAGCATTAGAACGAATGGTATGGATAATCTTTTTGATGTCCTCAGGAGACACCGGAGAAAAGTTGAAGGATACCATATTAGCATGGGTTAGGCTAGCTAAGTAACTCATCTTCGACGAGAACTTCCGACAGCTTGGTCCTAAGCTGGTGGGCACTGCCTCCGCCCTAGGGCGACTTCTGCCCAATTTGGGCGGGGCCAGTGTCCCCACTAGGCAGCTGTACACGGGGGTTGTCCGGTCAATGGCACTTTACGGTGCACCGGTGTGGGCGGCGGCTCTGTCCGCCCAGAACAGGGCGCGCCTCTGGCGCCCCCAGCGGATACTGGCGGTCAGAGCCATACGCGGATACCGCACCGTGTCCACAGAGGCGGCGTGTGCCTTGGCCGGAACACCCCCGTGGGATTTGGAGGCGGAAGTGCTCGCCGAAGTTTATCGGCGAGTGGCTGACTTCCGGGCGGAGAGCGGATTTCGCCCTCCGCCCGAGGACGTGCGCGAGTGGCGCGAAGCCGCTCGCCGAGCCACCATGCTGAGATGGTCGCTCCGGCTGGAGACCCCACGCGCTGGCTTAGCCGCCGTCGAGGCTCTTCAGCCGGTCATCGAGGAGTGGGCAGGGCGGCAGCACGGGACCCTTTCCTTCCGGCTGACGCAGGTACTTTCCGGGCACGGTTGCTTCGGAAAGTACCTGCACTCGGTCGCTAGGGGGGAACCGAGTCCCGCCTGCCACCACTGCGACAGCAGTGAGGACACGGCCCAGCACACGCTGGCGGTCTGCCCCGCTTGGGCGGCGCAGCGCCGGGTCCTCACTGCAGTCATCGGAGGGGATCTCTCGCTGCCGGCCGTCATAAGATCGATGGCCGGCAGCGACAGTTGTTTTACCGCGGTCGCAACCTTCTGCGAGGACGTAATCTTGCAGAAGGAGGTGGCGGAGAAGGCCCGGGAGGATGCTATCCAATCGGACCCGATCCGCCGCCGGCGCCCCGGGCGGCGGAGGCGCGCATACCTGCGTCTCATGCCGCCCTGAGAGTGGCCGCGGATGGGCGGGACGGGTTTCCCGTCCGTCCGCAGTAGTGGCCAACCGCGAGGGGGCGACGTCCGCGTGTGACCGGACGTTGCCCAATTAGAGAGTCGAGAGCTGAGGTGGTGCCCGCAACAGTGCGGGCAGGCGCCGGTTGGAGTCCAGAAGGAAATCCCCTCCCTGGACTCCTTCCAATACAAAGGCGCAGAGAGGGTCACACCGTGTGGTTTTAGTTGGTTCGAGTCCGACACACCACCCCGCCGTAACCTCCGACGGGGTGACGGTCCGCGGGGATTTCCACACGTAAAAAAAAAAAAAGCTAAGTAACTCAAGGTCTTTATTTGATGATCCATCTGTGGTGTAGTTGTGAAATGACGGTTTATGTCATCTAAGCCAACTGTCGTCTTTACCTCAGGGCGTTGTTTATTGCCAATGCCTAGTGTTCTAAGAAATTTCCACATGCTAGAAGTTGGACAGGATTCTATACTTTGAATTACCTTTCACCTTTTACGTTATATAATCTACTTACCTACTGACTGAGTTTACATATAGATAATTTAAATAATAGAAGTAAAACAGAATAGTTTTACTATTTTATTGAAATAAAAATAGAGTTATACAAACTATAAACAAACTCACTGGAGATCTCCCGCGTATAGTCTCAAATTACTCTTTGGACCTTGTACGTTTACATTCATGTACAACGTTATACTTCAAGAAAAAATGGTGTTTCTATGTAGAAATGTTTTTTTTTAATAGCTCACGTGATTATTTATTTATTTAAACTTGCTGCATATGTTGTACAAAGGCGGACTTAATGCCATAAGGCATTCTCTGCCAGTCAACCTTCAGGCGATGTAGAAATACGATGCGGTAGGTGCAAGGACAGGATATTTTCACATGAATAAAGTTTACAATATTAAAGAATTACGAGATAAACCAAAATTAAGTAATACTAGTATACACAAATAATAATAAATAATAATAATAAATTTACTTAGTACTTTGCATATTAATACACTCGGTTCCAAAAATAACGGGTCAGTCACAAAAATTGAAATACCTCCAGAACTGTAAAAGCTAGATCAATGAAATAAAAAACAGAATAAAGACTTTTTAGTTGCGCTTCTAATAGCATATTATTTAAACTGGTTGATGAAAAAAACTTCATTAGAAAATCAAAATTTAAAAAAATGACTATTTTTAAAAACAAAATTTTTGTTTCATGTCATTATGGATGCTTTCCATTTCTATTCTGTCACAAAAAAAATTATCGTGAACGTCTTCCACGTGCATAATTATTATTCTGTGAGGTGAAGCATGGCAGTCACGCTAGAGGAATGTACCAGAATCCTAACTTTTTTGGAACTTGGGCGGAGCCAGCGTGAAACAGCCAGAAACATTGGTGTATCTTTGTCGACTGTTCAGCGGGTAGTCCAGCGGTACCAAGAGACCGGATCACCTTAGAAGACCAGGAAATGGCAGACCAAGATGCACAACGGCCAGGGAAGACAGACAACTGGTGGCTACAATGCTCCGAAATCGTTTTCAAACTGCTGTTGGTCTAAAAACTCACTTTATTCGCTTTGGAGGTGGCAATTTAAGCGCTCAAACAGTAAGAAGACGTCTTGCTGAAGCAAATTTGAAACCATTGAGGCCCGCAAATGGCCCCAAACTGGAACGGGGACATCGAATTGCAAGACAGAGATACGTGCGCGAACACCTAAACTGGACACTAGACGATTGGTCTAGGGTAATGTTCACGAACGAGTCTAAATTCATGCTTTATAAGCATGATGGTAGGCAGTTGGTGTACAGAAGACCAGGGGAGCGCTTCCATCAAGCGTGTGTGGAGGAAAAAGTGGCGTACGGTGGAGGCTCCGTACAAGTTTGGGCTGGGATTTCTGCTGAGGCCCGCACCGAGCTGGTGCTCATTCAAAATGGAACTCTAAATGCAGAGAGGTACGTGGAAGAGATCCTCAATGAACATGTAGGTCCTTTCATGGCCAGGATGGACCGGCATGGCATATTAATGAATTGTACATGACTACCTTGAAGAGGTCGGTATCGAACTCATACAGTGGCCAGCGCGAAGCCCGGACTTAAACCCCATCGAGCACGCCTGGGACGAGCTTCAGAGATGCGTGAAAGGTCGAAACCCCCCACCAATCACGCTTCCCGAGCTCATACAAGCACTGGTGGAGGAATGGGAAGGTATTCCTCAGCACCGGCTCCGAAATTTGGTGTACAGCATGCCTAATCGCCTGGAAGCTGTCAGAAGAGCTCGTGGAGGCAATACAAAGTATTAAATGAAGAAAGTGATGAAAAACAGCAAAAAAACAATCATAAAAAAAATGTAATCTTAAGAAAAATATGACTACTTTAGTTTTTTTTTAATTTAAGATTAATATTGTGGGTGTAACTAAGTTTTATTTTATTTTTTATCTGTATAATTAAATTCTCAATTGAACAGTCTTCGTTTCATTAGGATGGCATACGTAGTTCGGGAGATATTCGGGTTTATGTGACTGACCCGTTATTTTTGGAACCGGCTTTAGATACACATAAATGTAATACATTACCAATATAACACAATCAATCTAAAATACAATGACGGGCACTAGTGTGGTGACTATACTGCCAGTTCACCCTGAAGAAGTTCGCGCACTTTTATCGTAAATGTAAGGCGTTTGTGGACATCCTGATTTCGGTAGGCAGTGCATTCCAAAGTAGGACTGACTGCACATAGAAGGAAGAATGGATGAATTCGGAGGTGTGTGAAGGGCATAGAAGGAATAAGTTATTAATTAGTTGACCGAAGACTTCGATCGTGATTTGAACATATGTTCACGCCAAAATGGCCTGACGTTTCTGAACGCTCGTAAAGCTGACAGAAGTGACGTTTGACGTGTGTGTGAAAAAGTTATGATTGAACAACGTGATGGACCCGCGGCGCGAGCGCAGAGCGCGCACTTATAACTCTTTAATAATAATCACCTCAAGATAAACTGTGTGTGAAGTGTACAGACAATCAAAAATAACCCCTTATCAGCTCGAGACAATAGAACAATTACAGTGCCAATCACAAAGTGCATTCACTACCACGAGGCCGGCGACCCAAGGCAGATCCTGCAACCAGCTCGCACCATCCGCTCACCTTCCCGTAAGTACCACAACCCTACTTCTCCCTTAACCTCAACCGTTGCTGTACTGTCTTCACCGTCAAGGTGTGGCCAGTACAACATAAAAAGCGGAAGTGTGGTACCAGGTATTTGGGCAATGATGGAGAGTTGAGGAAAGAAAAGAGAAAAGTCAACGTAAACTACGGCGCTGACGAATTGGGAGCCATTGTAATTGGGAACGAAAAGCAGACACATGGTCATATTTGCGAAGATTGAAAACGAATCGAATGCAGTTATTAAGAAGGCGGTCTAATTTATGGAGGAGATCTGCATTCAGGTCAAAATTACACACATCACCATAGTCAATTAAGGGAATAATTAATGACTGCATTAGCGTAGCCTTGGTTCTAACCGGAAGAAAATTCTTGAGACGGTATAAGGCGCGGATACAAGAGGTGCCTTTCTGACTAACGTGTGTAACTTGTGGTCGCCAATCAAGTGTCGAGTCTAAATATAGCCCCAGATTCTTTACCACTGTGCTCAGGGGTATAGTCACGTTATTGTAGATAACTGGTGGAACGACTGTCATATCCATCCTACTCAGCATTTGCTTGCTCCCCACGACAATAACCTGATATTTGGTTGGATTTACCGACAATCCAAACCTCGTTGATTTATTAAGTCCAAGTTAATATTACGTAAGTAAGTATTATAAAAAAAAGTAAAAAGTCCTGATTAATTATATCACTAAGATGCGTTTACCATAAAAAAAGCAAAATGGCCAAATTGCTTGTTTGGCCCATTTACAAAGGACCCATCGATATATAAAACTACATATACATACGTACATACAATATAATAAAAATATACACGTTTTTAGTCGTACTTGGGTTTTTATTTCTTTTTACAATACAAAACAATACATTTTTACAAATTTTTACAATACAAATTAAAACAACATAAATCAGTAAAATGGTAGAAATTATTAAATTTTTTTTTAAATCATTGGAGTAAAAAGTACTACCACAAATAAGTATTTATTTTATTTTTACACACACAAAGCTGTATTCCTATTACAATTTATATTAGTAACATTACAAGTGTTTATATTTTAATATTAATATGACTGCTTTTATCTCTTTTTTTTTCTTTATCTATTTTTATCTCTATTATCTCTCTTATCTAGTTTCATTTTAATACTAAAGTAAATGTTCATTAAAAGTATTCGCTCGTCAACGAACCAACTTTCCACTACAATACATATTCTCACACTTAGCGATGTATACGTAAATACTTGAAATGCCACAGGAGGCAAACTTTCAGTGTGGATTATTAAATTTTTTATTTCGACAATACCCTGAAAAGCAAGTAAAAATATATATGTATGTATATATATATATATATATATATATATATATATATATATATAAACCGATATTATGCTACATTGTAGTTCTAATGTTTATAATCTATTTAAGTTTGTTAATAGTTTAGTATATTGCCTTTCTAACGTATCTCTGTTGGAACCTCATATTAATCATGAATGCCCGAAGAATTACGAAACTGAGGCGGTAGCGGGCGGTGCACACATGCGTACCATAGGACTACTCAGCGTGGGCTCCACCTATGTTCAGTCTCCGTCTCAAAAATTGGTTTATTAACCTGGTGAAGGCCTTATAGAAAATTTGTGATATATTTTCGGGGAGGTTTATGTACAGCAGTGGATGTCTACCAAATGACATGAATAAATAATAACAGTTGTTATAACTTACCGGAGCGAATGGACATTTTACAGATGGCATTTGTTCTCTAATCATTTTTCCAAGAAACGAATCATGCTTTAAAAAGTAACATAAAGTATACTCAAAACGTAAAGGTGTTAGAATATTACGACCACCAATGACTTCATATATGTTCACTTTTATCTAGAAAACATTTAAGGTATTAATTGACAATGTTAACTTAAAGAATATTGGTACAATATTTACAAACAAGTGTTAAAAATATCCCCCACATTATCGCTTAGCTCTCCAAAAGACTGGCAGCCACGTTGAATGGCAATGCCAATTCTCTGTGCTAGAAAAGTCCAGCCGTTTGACCTTCTGTCAATAAAGGAATTTATACAGTAATGCATAACGTTAAAATAGCTCGTGCTTTTAGTCACTATAATTGAAATACAGATGCTTATTCAAAAAATTATAGTTAAAAAAAGTCGGGCTCGCCCATGAAGGGTTCCGTAGAAGCAAGTAACATCATATAAAAGTAATCGATGTTTTAATAATAGTGTATTGATTGAACGAAAGGTACCTAAATTGCGGTTTACGATTTATGATGACGTATTAAAAAAAAACTACCTACTAGATCTCGTTCCAACCAACTTTCAGTGGAAGTTTGAATGAAATTGCATGGTAATATACATTATATATATTTTTTTGGTTTTCTTACTCTCTTATTTTAGAAGTTACAGGGGGGGCGGACACATTTTACCACTTTGGAAGTGTCTCTCGAGCAAACTATTCAGTTTAGAAAACAATGATATTAAAAACCTCATTATAATTTTTGAAGACCTATCCATAGATCCCCACCGTATGGGTTTGATGAAAAAATTTTTTTTTTTCAGTTTTGGCTCCCGTCCCATACTTTTGGCTAAAAAAAAAATATTGTTTTTTTTCTAGTTTTGTGTAAAAATCTTAAACAGCATAGTTCTTATAGTTTCGGAAAAAAGTTTCTGTGACATACGGACGGACAGACAGACATGACGTATCTATAAGGGTTTCGTTTTCAGCCATTTGGCTACGGAACCCTAAAAAGCAGTCATACTTACCGTAGAATTGTCACCAACGTATTGTTTAGTGTCCAAATACATGTTGAAGTAGTAGGGTTTGTTGCGTCCTGGTTTCCTTAGAGAAATGTTCAGGGCATTATAATAACTTGGATTTATATATTCTATCTGCAAGTTCTCTAAATGGAATTCCACCAACTGAAATAGTTTTGAATTAATGGGCAAATTATTAAAATTTAAAGTATATTATTATATTATGTACTTGACGCGCCTCTTTAAATATATACTCAGTCTTAGCATAAATATTGATCCAAAGAAGATGCTTTGTTTTTGTTTTAAATAACATTTAGTACTGTAATAGATAGATAACTATTTATTCTTTATTTGTACACCAAATTTCATAATTACAAAAAGTAAATGAAATGACAAATCATCATCATCATATAATCCGACCTTTTTCGGCCATGGCGACCACTTCGACGCCTTATAGAAATGATTTCTATTGGCTGCTTCACAGTTCTTTAAACGTTGAGGACAGTTTAAAATAGAAGCACGCACTCGTCCTATGAAAAAATCTTCACTGTCAATTACATGTATGGCCACCCTATGCTCCTTAAACTAACCATAAATAAGAATCCAACGAGTTGAAATCGGGACTAGATGACAGTCAGTCTTGAGACTCTTCTCTGATAAAGTCCGAAAAGTTCGTTCCCAACCAATCTTGATTGGACCGCGCTTTGTGACATGATACAGACATACAAAATCTTATGAGGGAACTGAATTTAAAGGCTGTACTAGTTGAAATAGTAAAAATCAAGAAAATAATAAAATGTTTGTTGTGATGAAATATGTGAGCGTGAGATTTTATCGGTTAAAAGATGTAATTGGAGAGATCAGGAGGTTGGTTGGATACCTACTGAGACCGTACATATATGTATTAGAGGAAGGTCGCGTCCGCAATATATTAAGATGATTAATGTCAAAGTAAAAGTAGAACCTTTTGTCTTTCCGGTAACTCAAAGTTTCTGATGTTTGCCCTTCGATCATCCTTCAAAACTCTGCCCATCTGTAAAAATAACTTCTTTAAATGTGGTCTAGATCACGCGAATTATGAAACAACTACTTTACATGTATGTATTGTGTCAAGTGTAAGGAAAATCACATGTCGTTGGCTTAGTCTTGTCCTGTTTTTATAAAAGGAATAGAGATATGAAATCTGATGTCTGATTTCAATTGTACATACCGTATAGCATTAGATATGTATATACCTCCGTTCTCATCACAATTACACCTTTTTTATACGCGAGGAATGCTTTGGCACCATACCCTTCAGGGCAAGGGAAAGGCGTGTGTGGGACTCCCGGGCAACCGGTTTACCCAATAAACCCCGCGGCGGCCTACCTTGGCAGTCGGGAAGAACACCAGGATCGCATCAGCAGTTTTTGGTGTCCCCCCTACCTTATACCTATTCTGAGGTACATCTCGGGGTGACTGGACCCACCCCCGAGGCAGGATGCTGCTGCGCCTCTCACCGTTCTATATAGTAAGTGGCGGAACATTAACCCGCCTTAGACGACACTCCCGGCCGCACCGAGGTTGTCACTTAACTCGAGTCGTGTGCAGCGGTCAGATTTTCCCAGAATGTGTGACCGCAGCGACCCTTAGGTGACGATTGGGGAGCTAGCGGCCTCTACCGCGTTCCCTTCGCCGCCTCGTTCGAGCGGAATCAACCCTTTCCCGATCCCGCTCTGCGGACTTCTTCTGGAGCATAACATTCTCACAGAAGGAGACCACGGTTTCCCATCCCTCGCCACTCGCCAGCATTTCCGGGATCAATGCTGGCGGTGACAGGTTTCATCCAATCTGTCCGACCAATCACAATCACACCTACAAAACCAAATGATTACTAATAGGATTGTTACATGTGAATGCAGAGGAATAAATGCAGCTCGTCGGATTAAATAACATTGAAAGCAAATTGGTCATCATCGGAATCGGACGCTGGCATGTCCTCCGTTGCAGACAAATGCATTGCCACTGAGGAGCTTTGCCAGTAGGAGGAAAAAAAACTTGGATTCAAAAAATTAAAATTATTATAAATGTATCTGTGGATGAAAATAGTAGATAGGCACTATGCCTATCTACTATTTTGCATAATATTGCTAACATATTTGAAACTTATACCATATGTTTGTAAATGACAAAAATGGCCAATAATGTAATGGTTAAAATACAGTTGGCCGGAAATGGAGCCCTAAACATCTAAGACGTATAGTATTTACTCTATGTATATATCAGAAGTCGTTTAGATAATGGCAGTTTTTGTATGATTGTTCTTGCAAATCAAAATTGTACAAACTTGATAAAATTCTAAATGAAGCAATGTGTTTAATAGTAGGTTTCATTAGGAGCACTCCCATCCACGTAGTGGAGAGTGAGCTTGCATTGTACCTTTAGAAATTAGCCAAATATTTCTTGATTTGAATCTATGTCCTTGACTAATCCAGTTAAGGTTATAGAAGAATTAAGCCCACTTACTTCACGTAGATACTGGAGACGCAAGAGAATTCCAATCCTTGTTGTTATGAATTTGACTTATCAGGACATTAATTCACGAGTGTGTTTAGAAACGTATTCATTAGAATATTGGATTATCTGGTATAATTTAAATGATATAGTGAAGTGTAATATAGAATGTGTACGTTTTGACAAAAATGGCCCATAATGTAATAGTAAAGTAAAGTAGTAAAGTACGTAAAAATTGTTTCTTATTTCTTAAAAACAAATATTCTGATTCCTATATACTTTTTACAGATAGATCCAAAGAAAGCTTGAATATGGTTGCTGCTTTTTATGATCCTAAGATTAACCAATGTTTAAAATTAAGACTGTTCACAATATGTCCATTTTTTTTTAATATTTTTTTTATTATAGCCTCTTTATTTCCTTAATATTTTGTAATTACAATTTATATAAATTATTACAGAAAAGTATAGATCATAAATTTATATAATAAAATAATTATGTTATATTTTGTAATTGAAATTAATGTGTACAACGAATATTATATAATTTTCTATTAAATAAGTAATTCATTAAAATATATATTAATGCTTACAAATATTATTATTTAATTTATTATATAATATGTCCATTACTTTACCCGAATTAATTGCTATTTTAACTGACTCAAAAAGCGCTCTTCAACATGTGACTTATAAAATGCTTATAAAAGAGGCATGCCGATAGCTCACGAAATTATAGTTTTACTTTTTGAATTAAAATCCAATTGAAAAGAAATTATTCTTCATTGAATTTCCCCACATATCGGACTAAGAGGTAACGAAGAAGAAGAAAAATTGCGAAATTGTGTGCTTGTAGTGATGGCGTAGCATTTAATTATTTATGTTTATGTTTTATACTTTGGAAAGTTGATTTTGACGAATGATCAGTTCAGAAAGGTTTATGGTATAAAACACTTCAAAACGAGCCTTGCACGACTCCTTCGTTTGATGATGATTGCACATTGGATAGGCAGATGATAATAACAACGTTTAGATTATTTTATATAGTGGTATTGGATTGGATTTAATAATTATGTTGTAGATGTAGCTGATCTAAGAGAGTGGCGTAGTCTTAAAGGACTAAAACTCCTTAAATAGAGAGAAAAAAAATACATCTTTATTGTGTTTTGTTTTAGAAAACAAAATTCTTTTAGAAAAAGCCTTTGCTAATAAATGGTCATTTCACGACATTTGATGTATACCTAATTATGTATTTTGGTCGTGAATATTTCGGACTATTAACATAATGTTTATTGCCTAGTAAGGAAATGAGAGTAATGAAACAAAAATAATATTGTTCAGACTGAAACTTACCGAAGCGAGTCCACAGATCGAAGATAATATAATATAAGTCTGCATTTTAATTATTGTGTTCAGTTCAGAACACACTCGGGTGAAGGATTACTACTTTCTGTTTAGCGATAAAATGAATAGTTCTGTAAATCTATGTTTTTGATTTAAACATAATGATGTTGTCAGAAAAAAGAGTTCAATAATGACTATCATTATATATTATTAAGTAGTTATATTGCAAATCATGTCAGTATGAGTATTTTAGAATTTAGATTATAGCTCGCGATATTTAAAAAGAATTCAATGAATCTTAAAAAGTAGTAGAGCCACACTCATTTCTATATATTAATATGAAAAGACAAAAGCTGTGAAGGAAATACGTATTGCCTGTGTCCGAATAAACCAGTGACTCAACGGTGTTGGAACGAAATTTCAAGGGTACAATAAAGTAAAAAGAAATGCATTATACGAGTATTTGCAACAGGTGGCTTTAGTTATCTGTATTTAGCGTTTTGTAAGTCCGATCGGGTTTCACTGAAGGGCGTTAGAAAGATGAGATTTCATATTATAGAACTGTTTTGACAGTTTTGTGTTAAGATGACCCAGTTTCAGCCTTTGATTTACTTTGATCATCAACAGCCTTTAACAGTCCACCGCTGGACATAGGCCTCTCCTTAGAAAGGAGGTTTTGGCCTACTATAACCACGCTGGCCAGACGGGTTGGTATAGGGTTGGTTTCAAGTTTTCCTTCTCTTTGCATTGATGTTGTCTTGCGTAGTTTATCCCTTAGTCGCCTTTTACGACGGCGCGATTACTTTGATAAATTATCAATTATTAAAATAAATTATTTACCTACTTAAGTGGTATGTATTCGTTTGTATAGTTCTACTTCTAACATTGCTGACGTAGAAGTATAATCATATTAATCATAATCCACAATCTTTTGCCTAGTGGTTTAGGCGATTGCCAAGCCCGCACTTTTTACTGCACCCAGTATTGAGGGTTCAAATCCCACATGAGACAACACTTTGTGTGAGCCACAAATAGTTGTTCTGAGTCTTTGTGTTCATTTCATGCTTGGAAAGTTTGCTGCGATACAGGTTGAATATTATTAATACTGGAGTTGTCCTTTTAAAAGAAAAATAGTCACACGACTTTTTACTTTTTACAATAGCTATAAGCTATTGCATAGCATTTTTTATCAACTTCATCAACAAAATAAATATTCTTAATAATTTTAAACTTAGTACCCCTTTCTTCATGTATTTAAATGATATATTTTTTTTTGGAATTAGAAACTTGGCCGGATTGTACGGAACCCTCGGTGCGTGAGTCACACTCGTACTTGGCCGGTTTTGTTTATCTGTATGTAAAACAGAAAGGTTGCAGTAGAATCAGATTGAAACTAATATCGTATATCATAATAACTACATGTTTCTATCGTTCACTGCTGTTACACGGTAGAAAAACTTACTCAATTCGTATAGTAGTTTCGTGCTTCCTCTTGAAGGCGTCGTTCAGTTCATAATACAATATAAACCTACATAGACACTTCCAATTCATTTAATAAGTTCAGTGGACGTAAAAGTGGTGTAATATTCATTATTCGTACTTGGCGAATAATATTACTTTGAAAGAGTTTATGTATGTATGTAAATATATCTGTCTAAGTATGTATGTGTCTAAGAAAAACCCAAATCACTTTTTTCGCCCGACACGGGATATGAACCCGAGACCTCTTGATTAGCAGTCGCATACGCTATCCACTAGATCAATGAGGCTGGCTATTAAATAAAAAATGATAATAATAAATAATAATATAGATAATAATAAAACAGCCTGGAGTTTTTAAAGGCGGGATCTTTGGCCAAAACCAAACCAAGAAAAGGCTGAAAAGTCGAAACAGTTTCCTAAATATATTTTCTGTGGATACCAACATAATATTCGCTCATTGCCAAATGGCGTTAGTTGATTGGAAATAATCACCGAGGGTAACCAACGACTTAACCTCCGTGCCCCAAGGTAAAGCAGTCGGCTCTGTGTCTGATCTTTCCCCGGTCGTGTCGGATAGAAGTCCCATTGGGTTATGAGAGTAAAAGAACGAAGAGTTCATCTGTGTTTGTGCACATACTTGTGAACTATAATAGCTGTTGTGTAGTTGACTGGTTTCCATTGAGGCTCATTGGATGGAATCGGCTAGTAGCATATCAACAAATTTTGTACAATAATAGTACTTATAATAACAAAACGTTTGATTTTGACATACAAACATAATGGCAGATACATCATATCAAGTATTTAAACTAGTGTACCGGCTTGTGTCGACAACAAATTTCAAGTACCAACACAAGCCGGTACATGTGTGGTGTTTGTTTATTGGGTTCTTGGTAGCCCTTGTGCTGAACTGATTTTTGCGTTTTTGGTGATAAATAAAACAAGTGAACTGTAGAAAGGTCGAAGTCTGTATTGCGAATGAAATAATTTTACATAATTCGAGGAAAGTAGGGAGGTAGGGAACAATTATTTGACCAATGGGAACAATGCTGTATCACGTCATCCCCTGTTGGTCTGATTGGTGACGAGAAATGTTGTCCGTTTACGGGGTTGGTTATATGCGTGAACAACTAGCAATTAAATGACCATACACCATAGGTCTTGTTGTCACGGCAGACTGCTTACACGGCTATTGAGTTCACCTGGCCTGTCGCCAAACATTCAAATGGAAGTAGACTAACTCTGTTAGAACATGTATTTAGATGTTATCGCTTCAATGTCCATAAATTGTTTGGAGAGTTTTCTGAATTTTACTAAGAAGTGTTAGATTTGGCAAATGTACAAGCGGTTCATGGCTGTTGTTCACTTTTATTCTGTACAAAATTACCTATTTAAATCATAAGCGAATTTACTCACGTATGTCTTTCGGGATCGGAAATATCTTTTCAGAAGATAAACGACAGCCTTATAGAAAAATAACTTAAAAATATGAATTTCATACTTTTCTATTTCGACGGTTTCTAAAATTTTATATTCGATAATTAGAATGTGAAATAAATTATATATCAACAATTTAAAATATCAATGCCTACTATCAAACATTATGAAAAATTGTGTAACTGAAATGCAATTAATGCTATGCAATGAAAACTGCAATTTTAAATATTATGTAACTAGGCAAACAAACCAAAGTCATAGGTCACGCTAATTTCAGGCGTGCGTTACCCCAGCAAAAAAGCAAAAAAATTAGGCCTTAGGGAGATGAGCCCAATTTTTTTTGCTTTTTTGCTGGGGTAACGCAAGCTAATTTCAGTACAAATGGGCCGGCCTGACCGAACTACCCTCACATGTACATGCATGATTGGAATGACAGATTGAATTTACATTAAAACATATTAGTCCATGAACAAAAATATAAAAGCCACAAGTTACTGACATGTAAAAACCTTCACTAATCACAAACGTTTTGTATAGATCAGTTATTGAAAACAATTTTGGTTTACGAAATTGTGTGTAATAATTGCATATTAGACTATTTGATCATCGGTAAAATGTATTCAAGAATAAAGCACTTCGTACGAAGTCGTAAAAATGATAATTTGGAATATTTTTAGTACAGTTCTATTTTCTTCTCGTTGGTGTTTACGCATGAATTAATATGAAAGGACAGAGCTGTGAAGGAAATACGCATTGCTTGTGTTCAAATAAACCAGTGACTCGGCGTAGTTGAAAAAGAATTCCAAGGGTATAATATTATACATTGATTTATGCGGGTAAAAATATTACGTTGGAAGGAAAGTATATGTACTATATACCGCGGTCGTTTTGATTAGTTTATTTCACATTTATTTTAAATTCAGAACCATACACGATGGTGTAGACGCAAGTAAAAAAAGTCCCCCCATTACACGTGTAGGGTAGGTACTCCAAATAAAAATACTTTTCATGATTTTATTTTGTCACTTTGTAGACGTAAAAAAACACATATGCATGCAAAGTTCATCTTTGTAGCACTAACCGTTGGGAGGGTAAGTCGAGGACGAACGGACATGAAAAAACTATAGGGATAACGAATCATGAACTATGGACCTCTAAAAATTTATTTCGTAAAGATCTCTGTGTGTATTTTCATATATAGGTAATAGGTAAATAAAAGTCGAGATTCGGTGAAAGCTCTAACAGCTTGAAACTAAATCGTCGCCTTGAGGCAATTCAAAAGGAAGGATAATATTTATGGCAGTCTTTTGGTATGTTTTTATGTTCGACCCTAGCTTCTAATCTACAGAATCAACTGTAATGAATTATGTTTCAATTGATCGCAATAATGGCCCGCGTTATATTGGCATGTAAATATTTTTAAAAGTTTTTAAGGAGTCGTGTTATTCTTGTTAACTCTTGTTCTACGATATATTTCCGTTAGAAATAGTCGATATATTGACATTGAAATGTAATATTAATATATTATTTTACATTTTTAGTTTAAGATCTGATGGTCAAATCTATAGTTTCCTAAAAATTTTAACGTTCAATGGTAGTAGTGGCTATGCTTTTTTTTTTTTTTTTACGTGTGGAAATCCCCGCGGACCGTCACCCCGTCGGGGGTTACGGCGGGGTGGTGTGTCGGACTCGAACCAACTAAAACCACACGGTGTGACCCTCTCTGCGCCTTTGTATTGGAAGGAGTCCAGGGAGGGGATTTCCTTCTGGACTCCAACCGGCGCCTGCCCGCACTGTTGCGGGCACCGTCTCAAACTCTCGACTCTCTATTGGGCAACGTCCGGTCACACGCGGACGCCGCCCCCTCGCGGTTGGCCTCTATTGCGGACGGACGGGAAACCCGTCCCGCCCATCCGCGGCCACTCTCAGGGCGGCATGAGAGGCAGGTATGCGCGCCTCCGCCGCCCGGGGCGCCGGCGGCGGATCGGGTCCGATTGGATGGCATCCTCCCGGGCCTTCTCCGCCACCTCCTTCTGCAAGATTGTGGTGTATGTATAGATATAAAATATTTTTTCACAACGGGGAGGGACTGTTAAAAAGTTATTTCCGTGAAGCTGTCCTAAACCTAAAGGCAAGGTTAGCTTTGTATTCGTATCCAAACATGACAAAGTCATAATATTCTTTTCATAATCAATTATACAATTATGTTGTTGTAAAAAATCTTGTCCAATTATTCCATCATGCAAGCATGTCAGATTTCTAAGAACATAAAACTTGTGTCTAAATACCATTCCATTTGTGAACAGGTTAATGTAAACATAACCCTCAGTGTTCAAATGTCCACCTATTCCCTTTATGCATATGTTTTGTTTAATGATTGGAAGCCGCAGCGCAACAACGGTCTCGTATTTCACTGCGGATAAGGATGCGCCTGTATCTATGAGCCATTTTTTGATGATGTAATCTACATTGAATTCTACATAATTGCTAGTGTTACAAGAAAATATGCAGTTGTTAGGCTCGAAAAAAATCGTTTTCCGATGTATTATTCGAGGTTGGGGTCAGCACATTGCTAGACGGACACTCATTAGTAGTATTCATAAAATGAATTTGCCTTGTTTGGTTTCCGCGATAGATATTATTATGAGACCACCGCGTACCTTGAGTAGTGCCTCGATGGAAGGTAGTACGCCCTTGGCCAAAATTCATCTGGCGGGACGTCCCAGGGTAGTTATGCTGTTGGCGCGGCTGATATTGGCCGCTGCCTGCACCTCGGCCGCCTCGGAATCCTTGTCGTTCCGACAAGCCTCTGCGACCACCCCTAAATGACCTGTTAAAGTTACCTGACTTACGTTGATACTGCCCACTAAATATAGTACCTTCCGATTGTGACCGGGTACCATATGACGACAACTCTTCATCTTTGGCCGCTCGAATGACGTCTTTTAATGAAGAATAGTTACGCGCCGCTAATATTACTCTTAAATTCGCGTTCCTTAATCCATCTATGAAACTTTTTATGGCTAACTTTTCATTAATCGGCCTTAAAACCTCGTATGACGCATTGTTGCCGTCGGCCTGTGAAATAGTTAGATCGACAAACAAACTCTCTAATCGTTTACCATAGTCCTCAATAGTACTAGTATTTTGATTCTCTTTTATTAACTGAGTATGAATAGCTGTACTTGACATTTGAGTCAATAAATGTTTTTTCATATCAGACAAAAGTAGCTCGCAAGAAGTGTAACATGATGCCAAACGAAGTTTCGCACTTTCAGACAAGCGTGTCTTTAAAATGAATTTTATTAAAGTGGATTTACCTTCAGCACTTAACATTGAGTTGTATAGTTCGATTGAATCAATAAGTTTTTTGGTGACTTCCTCTTTGTCATTCATTTCTGGCAAGAGGGCCACCGCGCTTTTTAAGTCAAAATTCGACATGGTGCTTAGTTTTTCAATATTACTATTACAAAATTCCTCAATTTTTGAATACAATGATTCTATCCTAATACAAATTTCCTTACTATATATTATATCATCATTTTTAAATGTTCCCTTTCGTATTTTACTGTCCAAAACGTCAGCACATGAGAGATATCTACTAAACAATAAACTAGCTTCATTTAATTTCTCATTTAATATTTTTTCTGTTCGCCTACTTTTATTTAACTTAAAGAGATTTTCTTTAAAAAATTTTAAGTCACTGTAAATTAAATCTAGTTTCTCAAACATTACACTTTAACATTACAATTACACATTATATAAAAAATAGCATAATATAATTGATTAAATGATTATTAAATTTGCCTTATATAATTATGATTATAAGATTACATACCTATACCATAATTTTCGCTAGAAAAAAAAATATAATGAGGGAGGGGGATCACTTCACTTAACTTTCCGGGGGAGGAAACGTCACACTTCACACATTTCACAGTTCTTCTTCTTTTGCGCCTGGGGTGCTCTTTCAACACTCCGCCCGAAATTACGCCAAGATCGCCGAAGCATCACGTGGCCATCCAATTCCCTTCTAACTACGCGCTTATAGCATCGATAATGAAGTTTGTAGAGCCCATATAGCAGCGCCAAGGCCATCAGCAGCAAAATCACGGCCAATATAATGGTGATTGAAGAGGCATGGAAACTAAGCTGCTCTATGCTGGTATTCGCCTCATTAACTTGACCCAGTTGAGTTAAGACCACTTGGTGCTTATCGCCTTCGTTAGTTTTACTGTTGCTGGAGCCCATTTTGCGAAATTTCAATCAAAATACTTGAACCGTGTAGAACGATCGAGACGACGAAAGTATGTGTCCCCATATTCATATCTTATTACCACTCGGCACTGTAAATTAACACGCGCATGGCAGACAAAGGTACCGAATTTATTTCTACAGTTATGCAGGATGTATGTAAGTTATTAAATATTTCTCACTTACAGTCAACAGCTTATCATCATCAAACTATAGGTGCACTTGAAAATAGCCATAAAAACTTAATATCTTATTTACGAATAATGACTAATAACAATAGTGAAAATTGGTCATCATGGTTACCCTACTGGTGCTTTGCGTTCAATACTACTATACACACAGAAACTAAATATAGCCCGTACGAACTTGTATTTGGGAAAAGATGTAACATTCCAAGTAATTTAATTGATACATTAGATCCATTGTACAATTTTGATGACTATCCTAATGAACTCAAGTACAGGCTTCAAAAGTCGCAATTAGAGGCTAAGTGTAATTTAGAAAATAGTAAGCAGTTAAGGAAATTACGTTATGATTCATATACAAACATTGTCAATTATAATCCAGGTGAATTAATATTAGTTAAGAATGAAGCATGTAAAACTAAGTTAGATCCATTGTATTTAGGACCTTTTGAGGTAATCAAGGACGTAGATCCAAATGTACTAATAAAATACAACAATCTTGAAAAACTTGTTCATAAAAATAGGACAAAATTATATAAGAAAATAATCTAATGTTATGTATTGTTTACTTATAACAAAAATAATAATCATGCCTAATTATTATTTTTTTCATGTCCCCCGGACGTGTGGTGTATGTATAGATATAAGTTAGAATAGTGTATGAAAGTATGTACAGAGGGCGAAATCCGCTCTCCGCCCGGAAGTCAGCCACTCGCCGATAAACTTCGGCGAGCACTTCCGCCTCCAAATCCCACGTGGGTGTTCCGGCCAAGGCACACGCCGCCTCTGTGGACACCGTGCGGTATCCACGTATGGCTCTGACCGCCAGTATCCGCTGGGGGCGCCAGAGGCGCGCCCTGTTCTGGGCGGACAGAGCCGCCGCCCACACCGGTGCACCGTAAAGTGCCATCGACCGGATAACCCCCGTGTACAGCTGCCTAGTGGGGACACTGGCCCCGCCCAAATTGGGCAGAAGTCGCCCTAGGGCGGAGGCAGTGCCCACCAACTTAGGGCCAAGCTGTCGGAAGTGCTCGTCGAAGAGCCACCTACCGTCGAGGACCAGACCCAGGTACCTCATCTGGGCCCGGACCGGTACGAGGACCGAGTTGACCTCGATCGAGGCGCCGGCGGGCGGACCGCGACGGGAGTAGTGGCTATGTTCGCTTAATCTAAAAGCGATGAAATGATTTGCTATCTTTTAACTACCAAAATTACTGTATTATTCCGACCATAAAATTAGTTATATTTATAAAGAAATTACAATTATTTGGTTGCATGTTAAAACTATTTTGTAAATCTCACAATAGATAGTCAAGTAAATGATGAATTGTAACGATACCCATGTGGTTATTAAAAAATGTTACATAGAGCCTACCAGTCAATTTAATTTCCAAGATAGTAGATTCACGTTGATTCCAGCATAAATGCCGGCTCAGCTGGGGCGGTACACCCTTCCTACAGAAGACCAACGCACTATGACAGCATTCGTTCTGTCGTTTTTCTTTTATGAGTACGAGACCGGAGGCCTAATGATGCAGAAGCATCACAATAGGCCGCCATAGTGTGGGTCACGATGCTGCATCGTCTAAACTCATAATAAGGATTCTGTACATGCTTTCTATCAGTCAGAGTGTGAGAAAGGAAATAAGCGAGGCAAAAAAATTACCACCATCATTAACAGCCTTTAATAAATAGCTCACTACTCAACATAGGGCTCTTCTTAGAAAGGAGAGTTGGGAAGGAATATCTTTTCAATAGTATTCCCTTATATCTGTTGATAGACAACATAATACCTGGCAACACCAAACCTATTATTAAGTCTATATTATTGTGTCTTCCTGTAAAAATGTCTACCGTGTGCACTTTACAGTCAAGAGCTATTAAAAGCGTTTGAGAAATAAATACAAAGACCTTGTTTTAATTAATATTTCCAACAATATCCTCTATTGATGAAATCACTCATATTTTCTATCAGGCAGAGTAAAGACAGTTTGTCAGGCTCTAAAATTTAAAATAAAAAAAAATACTCGCACTAATACTCCTAACCTATAATATTATATATAAAATATTACCAAATAATACCAATACTCATGTACATACAATAAAATACAAATCTGTACACAAATATATATATATACAGTTGACGAATTTTTAAATGATAAAGAAAAATGGATTTGACTACTTGCTCCTTATCATTTTATTCTACTCATGTGAATGTTGTTATCACATTGTTTATGAACATGATTTTACTTTTGTAAGTAAAGATTCTACGTGACTACTAAAGGCCATTCTTCTCTTTCTTTTGATCTTATAATTAATATTTTATATTTAATCTTTCGTTACCAGTAATTTGGCCAATATTTGAGCACATATAGTTTTTACCTTTGTTGTAAGTAGATGCTCCTACTATGTTGTACCCACTGAGGCTGTTGTTTTTTTTTTTAATTAGTTTAAGTTCTAATTTTTAATCACTATAATTTGCATCAGTCCTCTAACATGGTGTATAGTATATTAGTGGCAGCACCTTACCCCCATATCAGGTTTATAAACATTAAAACTATGTAAACATTGGCGATTTGAAAGGAGTGGCCGCGAGTTTTTATTGCCATGTTCTTTTCTCCGGCTCTACCTATTGTTTGCGAACATGGCATAAATGTACATGTAGAATCTTGACCTGTCACAAGAGATGTATTGCATCCTAAGTGAATAAAGAATTTTGAATTTGAATTTGAATTTGAATCAAACAAACGTATTCTATCGTATAATATATTAAAAGTATATGTAAAAAAGGTTTAAGAAATTAATATCCATTCTAAAAGGTAAGGAAGTAAGTTTATATTGATTGATGTAATAAAATAATATGAACGGATTTCATATGTAAATACATCTGTACTAATAACTATAATAACCTACCTAAGTGACTAGTTTACCTTCTCTCTAATTTCAGAAAAAAATGGTTGTTGATTATTCGAGATTTACTAGGTTTTTTTTCTTAGAAACGGTTTTTCAATAGATACAATATGAGAATGAGGAATTTAAAAACCCTTGCTATCTCACTCAAAAGTAGTTCATTAGTCGGAATGGTCAATCAGATTCTGGCAAGTTCTACGGGGCAGTTGCCAACAATGTAGAGAAAATTCTAGACTGAAACAAAGAGCCTCATATAACAGCGATAACATTATAACTGCAAACATTCCTCTATTTAGATTGTAATGTTATACTATTAATAGAATATAATTTTTTTAGCAGACTTCCTGATAGCAGCTATACTTTGTCCATTCGTTTATTGTCTTTTTGACGAGTCACGCCTATAAATTACCGGTATTTTTTTCGTAATAATATACTATAGTAATATCGTTCCTAATAGACGGGTAGGGAAGTGGCTTGTGCATAGCTAAAAACAACAAACTATAAAACCAGTTATTGAAATACGATAAATCGATTAAACCATTAAGGTAATCTATCATATTATTATGAGCTGTAAATTTAATAAAATAAAAAGGAAATTAAAATAGTATGACTTCAAGATTGATTATTTGCAAGGAATTAAGTCGAAGTTATTGTTCTTTATTTTAAGTTCAAACTTAAAATAAAGAACAATAACTCTGTGCAGTAATTAATTTATTTTTGGACCACTGACTTAAAATGTAACTATGCACGCGTTAGTAAAATTTAACTTGAAAATACATTTGAAAAATCACATAACACTTACTAAACCGACCTTCAAGTGACTGACTGTGTTAGTAAGTTTTCTTTGTTCTGGGCCAATTATATATCAGAATAGTGCACATTTTATTTATTTACAATACTGACTTAAAGAATGTTATATCGATTGATTTTGATTTCAAATCGAATCGGTGACGTGTGAGGGCGTCACTAAATTTCGAAATTTGTTGAACTGTCAAAAAAATAATAAAGGAATGGACAGAGTATAATGACACTGACTTCCTTTTACTAGGACATAAACTCTACAATCTATTTACATACGTGTTATCCTCTTTCTTTGATTGACTTCCTATCGCAGGCGATTAATAAGCCAGCCAAGTTTATAGTATTGGGTTTACTGCTTATTGCCTTAACTTAAAAAAAAATATCCGACACGAAATACCCAGAACAACAGTTAGTGGATTATATAGAGTGTTGTTACATTTGATAAAGTCAAGCTGATATCAACACGATTGGGTAGGCTCGACCGGGACAGAACCCTCACATAGGAGACCAATCTAAAATGACAGTATTCGTGTCGTCGTCTCACGTTGGTCGGTGTGGGACTGAAGGCCCAATAAATCTACATCATTGCAGATGATGCATATGTAATGATGAAACAACTCACTAAGCCGCCATGGTGTGAGTCACCATGCTGCATTGTATGCACTCACAATGAAGATGGTGGCCCAACCCCTGGCTTCTACTGCTTTCTATCACGGAGACCTTACTTCATGCTGCTTGACACCTGCAGTATGGGACGCACATTGCCAAACAAACATCTATTGATTCCAAATTATTTTTGACTGTGCCTTCGCAACACTGGAGTAACAGTTATTTAGTTGTACCGCTAAAACACCATTTTTACTATATCCTTTTCTGAACTCCTAGCAACGCACTTATTCGATCAGAAGCAACAGAAAAATTACTAGACTCAGGTTTTCTGAGAGGTTACGGTATGATGCCTAACGATACACATGAAAAATTTCCCACATTAAAACGATCATTTGTTCTGTGTCTGTGGTTGTAATTTATGCATAACTATGATCCCGGGTCCTTCAAGCGGGGCGTGAAGAAGCATCTGACTAGGCCGCCACAGTGTGGGTCACCGCGTTGCATTGTCCGCATTGGTAATGAGGACGGTGGCCACCACTCTTTGATTCTGCTTAAGCTTTCCATCAGGCTGAGCAGTCATTTTGGCAGCACTATATAAAAAAATGAATAACATGTATGTATTCATAACTATATAAGTGGGTATGTTGATCTACAATCTGGTTACCGTGGACTACTTTGAAATCAGAGAGCCGTGTGTGAGATGTGTGAGTTTTTTTTTACTAATTTCACATTTTACACTTGACACAGTAAACAACACTTGGTAACTTTTTATTTTCATCAACCAACCAACCAATATAAAAAACCAACCAAAAAATATAAAAAAATGAAATTGTGTTGTTATTACGTTTTATGTAGTCATTCTTAGTACAGTATCTGGTGTTCCAGTTCACCGAGCTGAAACGGTCTCAGTTTATCACAACATCAAGAGTGGCCCGTGGTTACTTTGTCCCATATTTTATACAGACCTTAAAATCTTTGTGGCGTGCTATCACAGACTTGTCTTGACTGGCAAACAAAACCCAATGGCGAACTTAAAATACAATATTTTTTTATTCTGTTCCAGAGTTGCATAGATTTTTTTGTAAACATTTTTGTGTGTATTGTACATTTTAGTATTTGCTGTTTTAGGTTTTATAATTTATGTACATACTCGTATTCAGATGTCAATTTAATATTACAGAATTTTTATTGTAAGTTTAGACATCTCATGCTATTTTACACTGTTATTCTTTTAAATATTTATATTTCTTTTACATGCACTCTTGTTTTTAAATCGCATCTTCTATTTTAGTGTGAGTGGATACCAAACTAGACACGGGTGCTCATTTTGTTGTAGAATCACAAAACTGAAATTTCTATAAAATATCTTCTATTTTCTTCTTTTAGTAGAACGATTTCCAAAATACCATTTTTATGTGAAAGTATTTAGATATAGTCTATGTTTGATGTGACATTTCCAAGAGTTGTTGACCAACGAAATTGGCACCAGTGACCGTAAATACGTACCAGATGAATTCTTAGGTAATATAAATATAGACGCCTATTAAGAGTGATGATATAAATATAATAAATATGCGGGTGTCGTAAAAGGCGACTAAGGGATAAACTACGCAAGACAACATCGATGCAAAGAGAAGGAAAACTTGAAAGCAACCCTATATCAACCCGTCTGGCTAGCGTGGTATAGTAGGCCTCCTTTCTAAGGAGAGGCCTATGTCCAGCAGTGGACTGTTAAAGGCTGTTGATGATGATGATTGATGATGAAATATGCATACATTATTTTGATATTGGACTTGTTGTATTAAATACACATATAAACGAAAAAATAAACATTATATTACACAGTATATGTAATGTCCGGTCTCAGGGCAAGATTCCAACGAAAAGTAACAACTTCATCCCATTTGAATACGATGAAAAGCCAAACGCTTTGCATTATTCATTTTAGGAGAGACAGGGTGCTCTCTTACGATAAAATTTATTATAGAGTGCATGCCACGTCATAATGTGGTGGGCAAAGAGAATGAATGGGTAGTCCCTATGTATGACTGTACGGACGTACTGTTATACATACCTACTACCCGTGTAGCTGTACTTGCTTAGCGTTTTCACGACAGTTATTAAAAAAGGCAAATAATTTTGTTAATTTTTATTTGTTTATTTTATAATGCTGTACAGATTACAATTTTAAAATTTCGGTGCCTTAAAGCATGTCTTTTTAATTAATAAATATTAATGTTTTTTTTCTGATATAATAAACGATTGGCGTTGTAAAAAGAGAATGTCACACTTGAGGGTCATGTAATATTCTTTCAATAATACAGAGGTAGGATTTTTAAGCATCTATAAAAAAAATGCCATTGACAAAAAACTAAATTGCTAAATTCTATTGTAAATTTTCGTTTGAGTAAACAATTGAGTAAGTATCAAAAAGTAAAAAGATTTTACTTCAGAAAACCTTCTACGATATATAAATTGATTGAAATTACAGTTGACATTCAATGTGATAGAACATAAATCCCTTTTTATTAACCGACTTCAAAAAAAGGAGAAGGTTCTCAATTCGTCGGAATCTTTTTTTTTTTATGTATGTTCAGCGATAATTTCGTCGTTTATGAATCAATTTCAAAAATTCTTTTTGCATTGGAATGGGCGTAGCTTACAGGTGGTCCCATCGTCACCATATCGGGATCTAATTATGGGATCCCAAGGAAATCGAAGGAACTTCTCAAAAATCAGGCACAATTGTCGCGATTTGGGTACTCAGAATAGTTTTTCTATGAAGTCGGTTCCTTTTTGTTAAAATTATTTTGTATTCACATCTAAAAACGGGACATGAAATCAAAGTTTTTATATAATTTTTACATTCTAATTCAAACACAACATATATCATATATATACAACTATACATATATCATATACTGTATGTACCTATGTAGTATTAGTAATAAGATTAAAAAGAATTGGTCTAAATAAAAAATATCTTATAAGTCGTCCAGCCGTGTTCTTCATCTTCAGAATCAACATAGGCACAACGTACCTACTAAGTACCTACTAAATTAATGCTTTAGTATATTACACGGTAGGTAAGTAGTTACAGCTAGACTAATCGTATCACAAATCTGTAGACCCTTACTACTCTTTAAATTGTTTCAGAGTTTGGGTGTTTTCTGTGTATAATATAAAAAGTACTTAAAAAAAAAGCGGCCAAGTGCGAGTCGGACTCGCCCATGAAGGGTTCCGTTTCAGCAAGTAACATCATATAAAAGTTTTTGTAGTTGATTTTGATGACTTTGATGGATGTTTTTATAATAGTGTATTGATTGAATGAAAGGTAAATTGCGGTTTACGATTTATGACATATTAAAATAAACTAATTAATAGATCTCGTTCAAACCAATTTTCTTTGGTAGTTTGCATGGTAATGTACAAAATATATATTTTTTAGTTTTATCACTCTCTTATTTTAGAAGTTACACACATTTTTCCACTTTGAAAGTGTCTCTCGCGCAAAATATTCAGTTTAGAAACAAATGATATTAGAAACCTCAACATCATTTTTGAACACCTATCCATAGATGGATACACGCATGGGTTTGATGTAACAAAAATTTTTGAGTTTCAGTTCCAAGTATGGGGACCCCCAAAATGTATTGTTTATTTTTCCATTTTATGCGAAAATTTTAATGCGGTTCACAGATTACATCTACTTACTAAGTTTCAAAAGTATAGTTTTAATGGTTTCGGAAAAAAGTGGCTGTGACATACGGACGAACAGACAGACAGACAGACAGACATGACGAATCTATAAGGGTTCCGTTTTTTGCCATTTGGCTACGGAACCCTAAAAAGTTTTTGTATTTATATCAGTTGTCTAGTACCCATAAGACAAGCTCTGCTTAGTTTGGGACTAGTGGTGTTCTGTGAAAGGTAAATAGGTTTATCTGACAAGTGACTCTGCTCTGTCTGGTGAAAAGCATGAGCAGTATCCAAGGCCATCATCCTTTGTAACTGAACACAATGCAATATGGTGACCCACATTATGGCCGGCCTAGTCAGATGCTTCAGCATCATTGGGCCTCTGGGATCTCACTAACCAACGAAATACAATAATAGAACAAATGCTTTCATTTTTAGGTGGGTCTTCTATGCGATTGTAGTACCACTCCTGTCAAACCGGTTCATTCGTGCTGAAATCAGCGTGCTTCTTCTAATAAAAAAAATATGTTCTATTTTCTTATGTTTAGAAAAAAACATTGATATAATTTTCCCACTGTCTGGTATACTACGGACTAAGGATTTATATAGCTGTGCAAAAACCAATATCAAGTACATGTACTTTATTTTTAATACGTTAATTAGTCATTTTTATTAACCAAGGATAATTATAATATTTGCTGAAGTGTTAATAGTTCACGAAAATAGAATAAAAAAACATATTCAAATACATTAAGAACACTGTTTAATGTTGAATAACGAATTATAAATCAACAAAAGATAAGTAGACCAAATAAAAAATGCTGCTCACAAAGTCCATTATTTTCGCCAGATTAATATTTAAAATTCTTTACAGCTATTATTCTATCATTAGCCCCCGGTTCATCCGTCACAGTACCTCCGACAAAAATAAATTAGTGATGCCACAACATTGTGGCTATAATAATTTGTCTCGACTATCATTTGTCTGGCTGTTTGCTTGAAGCTCATCTGGTTTGGACAGCGAGGGTGGCAAAAACGTCGTGAAGAATTCATCCTATTTACCCTTTGTGAATATTCTTATAAAAGCACACTACGACAGCATAATATTTGACTATTTACGCACACATTTACAATAATATACTGTATAAGAAACCACATTAACAGTGTTGGTGTGCGTGGCTACCCTGCGCTGAATATGCAGTAAATCAACTTAGCTTTATCCGCGAAACAGCCACTTGGTTGTCGCTTGGAAAATGATTGATTGCTTAAGTGCTGACTCCACGACACTTGGTTCTTAGACACGGTTTGTGGAGAAAGGAAAGGGGACTGTATTTAAAGACGCTTCTTTGTAAAAAGAAGTTTTATCAAAGGATTTTCTTAGTTTTTTTTTAATTGGTTTGTGTAAACTTTTATAATATGAGTAAATAACAAAATATAAGAATATCGTTATGCTATACACATTCTTGAAACGAATGAAATACAATAGATATTACATTTTTAAGTGGAGATTTCATTTTTGAATATATTTGTCAAAAGGCCAGAGATCGTGGGGGGCAAATCAGAGTACTTTCTATGTTCTCAACCATTTTGTTTTATTTTCTTCTCAGTCCCAAACGTCTGTTCATTAATAAGTTGTAAGGGTTTAGCACCTATTTTCGCGGGTATATTGTATTTTTTCGTTATTCTACAGAAAAAACTATATAATAAGAAGTGCGTAAACAGCACCTATGATTATTACTTCAAAAATATACAAGCGTGTGGATTCTATTAAATTTCAAATACAATATATATAATAAATTATCAAAGTCTTAGATTTCTATTTATTGCAAAAAGGTATATTTCGAAAATTGTTATATTACAATCATTTTCCTCGCAAAGAACATACTTTAACAGAATAATTAAATTTCAAGAGGAATTCCATGAAACCGTCATTGAATACTTGTTCCAATGAAGTATGCTTTATCTCTGATTAACACCAAATATTATTGAACTGGATTACTACTAAAGGTTTGTTCAAAATTTGTGCTTCAAGGAATGCCGGTTGTGAGTAAATATTTTTACTAAAAATAAATTCGAAAGTAACTCTGTGTGCACGTTATGTTTTCACGGCTAAACTACTGCACCGATTTTGATGCAATTTGGTATAGAGGTACTCATGAGTAAGAACATAGGTTACTTGTTATCGTGATAATCGACAAATACGCGGGCAGAGCTGCGGGAAAAGGCGGGAAAGCTGAAAAATTATAAGTGTCTATTTATGTCAAAGGTTTATGTATCTAAATAATAGTAAGACATTTAGTCTCAAGTGAACAGATTCCAATACCTCCTTTTCAAGGAGAGGCCTTATCCAGCAATGGATTGATAAAGGCTGTTGATGAGATGAACAGATTCACTTTAAGCCAAAATTATACTACTTACAAAGAATACTCAGACTCAGTACATGTCATAGATCACATAAAATATCGCAAAATCGGATCACAACACTCGGCGTAATAGGAAACGGCGAGGTGACCTTTAAACCACTACACCATCCATCATCAGCATCGCCTTTAACAGTCCACTGCTGGACATAGGCCTCTCCTTTGAAAGGAGGTCTTGGCCTACTATACCACGCTGGCCAGACGGGTTGGTATAGGGTTTGTTTCAAGTTTTCCTTCTTTTGGCAGTGATGTTAGCTGCTTATTTTGTTCCTTTAGTCGCCTCTTACGGCACCCATGGAATGAATAGGGGTGGTGACACTTTGTATTCTTAATCCGTCACCACACAGATACCTACACCATCTAATTAATCTAACTACACAACATTTGCTTGAAATAGATCAGATTACAAAACATTATTACACTAGCTCTTGCCCGCGGCCCCACCCGCGTATAAATAAATCCATGTTCTACGGCACCAATTTTCATTTAAATCGGTTTCATGAAAGCGGAGCAGACAGACATAATTTCTTTTGTATTTATAATTTTATTATGATATTAATTTATTATATACGTCAGTTGTCGCGTCAAAAACTAGCCTGTGTCTTTCTACAAGGCCTTTAAGTATCTATACTGAAATTCTTATGATTTGTTTCCAGACCGATAAACTGCATTACTTTCGAGTTTATAATATTAGTAAGGATTATAAGCATTAAATACCTACAAAGCAATATGCTTTTGTTGTAAGAATCGTCGTGAAATGTTGGTATCTGTAAATTACCCAGTTGATTGCCTCGCGGCTTTGCGACGCCTCCAATGAAAGCTTTTTATTCAACGAGTTTTTAGGAACAAAATCTCTCCATGGGATTTAATATTATATTTTCAGAATTGTGTTACTTCTTGCTTTTGTATTACTGTTGATTTATGTCTTTGAGTATTGAGTAGAATACCGACACGTTTTATTTAATACCCAATTGTTCAACTCACATTTTCTATTTAATGTTTATTTTTCATGTAAGCATAATTAAGTATTTTTTTATTATCAAGCCTGCGCTGTTTAAAGGGTTAAGCGGGAGGAACACTTTGAAATTGAAAGATGGGAAAATTGTATTTTTTTAATGAAACAAGTAAATGAAAACAAACCATAAAAGTAAATACCAGAAAATTAATAAGGGAGTGTACGCAATAAATAAAAAAGATAACGAGAAGATTAGGCTTTTACAAGGCAGTTTTAACTAAATAAAGCTGATTCCTTCTTCTGCCTAGCGTTTATTAATTTCAAGATTGTTTTGAGACTAAAGCTGTTTTCCTATTGGTCTGTGGAATCTCTAATTATATTAAATAATCTCTTTTTAATGTTAATTTCTATTTTGAATCTAAGAGTTTTGTAATGTGTACATGTTCTTTTGGCAAGTAATCAACCGTTTGAAGAAAACAGGGGTTGTGCTGCAAAATAGTACAAGAAATTCGCCAATCTTTTGCAGTAGTTCCCCAGCAACATATGGGCCCACGGTATTAATGAAACGGCCTAGTATGCGCCAGTTGTACTACAGAGTGGGAATTGAAAAATAAAATTGGCACTAGCTCAATTTTCCGCTTCAATAAATGCACTTTAATGCAGTTGTGTACAGTACACGGCAGTACTTTTGTTTCCCACCCTGAAACTTCGTCTGGAAAAGTATGCCAATTGAAAATACTTGTTTATTTTCTTTTCTAAGAGTGCTGTTTTTTATCCGTTGCCTTGGGTAATTGAGAGTTTTATTGGCTGCATGTTCTGAATCTTTTTATTTTATTGGTCTACGTTCTTCAATGTCTTGATTTTTCCATATTCGCTTACTTAGGAAATAGATTATAAGTACCTAACTCGTTTTCTATATTTATAAAACTAGCTTTTGTCTGCAGCTTCGCCTCTGTATACATATTTTTTTATCTCTATATTCTATAATTTATCTCTGTACTGAAATTAATCTAAATCGGTAATGAGGTTTAAAAGCAAAACATACATTGAAACAGCATACAGAGTTAATTAACGGAGGATAGGTTAAGTAGTATTATAATACAGTTTTAGAGTTTAATTTACCTTGATAGTGATTATATTTTAGTGACTGAGTGCCAAAGTCACACTGTGGTCTACTTTGAAATTTAAAGATTAGAAATTAGAATCGTGATGGAGTTTTTTCATAATTAGTGAAGATTTACTAAAAGGTTATTAAAGCAATATCTATTACACTAGGTGAGTTTGATTAAAGTCGAAATCACATGTACTTCAAATAATTCATATTAGATTTCAAATCGACACCCATCTCTTTTCTTCCCTTTCATTTCAGTGTTAATGAGGAGAGATAGAAACACTAACCCGTTAACCTTCATATCCTTTCAAATGTAAATCATTTAGACTAAAAACATAATAATATTACGTCAATAAACTCCATTATATTGTATAAAATATAGAATAACAATTTATTTTCACATTATTCATAAAGGCTTTGTTATAGTAATTGCTTCTGATGATGGGGTTATTATTTATGGCTCGCTCTGTAGGAAATATTGGAAAATTAAAGTAGATTATCGATAATAGATATGAGTTTTGTATTATAACGGTAAGTGAAAAGTTACTATTTAATAGCTATTATGAAAACTGTTGCTCATAATAATGTTTTGTTATTTTATAAGGAATCTTTAAATTAAAGGTTCTATTATCTATAGAGTGTTATGGAAACGTTAGTAAACAAAAATTGATATTGAAGACAACATTTATTTTCTATTGAAATACGTTTTAAAAATGATTTAACTATTTGATAGGTCAAAGAGAGCAGTTGAGTGTAAATTATCTGCTTGGAGTTCTTAGTACTCAAGTCAACTTTTAATGAAACGCACTCAAAACCCTTGACCAAAACTAGTCACTCACTTACTTTATTAAAAACACCTTTTGATATTCAAGCTGTTTAGATGTGAAATCCCTTGTAGGTGTGCATTATGTGCATAAGAATAGCCAGTTCATAAAAGGTATCTAATAAGAAAACGCATACGTATATTATTATAAGCTTTATTTAATTTGCAATGTATCTATTTCGACTGCCTTGTAGGTCTAGTGGTTAGCGTATGCGGCTACTGATCAAGAGGTCTCGGGTTCGATTCCCGGGTCGGACTAAATATTTGCGTGATCCACAAATATTTGTTTCGGAGTCTGGGTGTTTTCTATGTATAATATGTATGTATTTACAAAAAAAAGTATGTTTCAGTATTTATATCAGTTGTCTAGTACCCACAATACAAGCCCTGCTTAGTTTGGGACTAGATGATGTTGTGTGTAAGATGTCCGAAATATTTATTATTATTATTATATTTCTTCGGGTGGAATCGACGCGTCCGACGAGATGGTGTGCTATCCTCACACGATCCCAATGACCACTACTCGCTGTGCTAGGTTAAGTTCAGCTTAGTAGCGGGAGTAATCCGATAGGCGCTTGGCCTATATCATATAGGGGTTCCTCTCTGTATAGGGGTTCCTCTACTCAATACTGTCTATCCACCGTTCTAATTCTCTTTACCCTCTAGTACCTTGAGTATATGAAATATAATTATTACTATATTATTTTATTCTTGATATCGATACTGCCATATAATGTAATAATACCTATTTTCTTTATTCAATGGTAAATGCCATGCTGGTTTTGTACTACTAACTTTTTAGTACGTGTTTTTATACTATAAAAATATTCAAAAGTATTTCTATTCTGTGCTTTTCTTCCGAAACAGCGTACACTAATTTGTTTACAATTTAAAAGTTTATACGAAAACCCAGGTTTGTTTCTGCGTGAAGTTTTATTCTCGTGTTTAAGAAGTTTCCGCGCAGTAGCTTCTTGACGCTCTCGATCGGTTGCAGCGGCGAGCAGTCCGTAATCCCTAAGCCATAGAACTTCCTTAAGCCTCTGCTATTGCAAAAAGACGTCGAGTCTATGGTGGTCCTCTATCGTCTTAATCATGAAGAGCTTCCATCTGGTTCCACTTCCTCGCTTCCTTTACAAAACAGTACGTGCTGGACTTGGAAGTAACGCATCCGAGGGTTAGAAATAAACAATTCGGCTATTCCTTCTTATGCCGAGCAGTCAAAAACTGGAAGTTACTACCAGCATACGTGTTTCCTTCCCACTTTGATATCGGGTCCTTCAATCGGGGCGTAAAAACCATCTCACTAGGCCGCCATTGTGTGGGCCGCGTTACTCCATTGCCTGCATTCACGAGTGTAATGAGCTCCACACTTTGACTCTACTCATGCTTTCCACCAGACAGGGTAGAGTCACTTTGGTTGACTATAAAAAAGATCTATAGGATGTGAACTATCTGTGGAGGAACGGATATCGTGTTCCTTCAACACAAAGTAGTTCGTCGTGCTATATGTGGGAGTCACCACATATCCAATAGAGAAAGATTTTTTCAAGTAAGACTAGAAATTCCTGAGTTTAGCGCGTTTAATGAAACAATCAAACAAACTCTTCAGCTATATAATATTAGTATAGATATAAGCAGTAGAATTCTGTTACGTCGCCATACGTGTCAATATTCATAATTACCACCTTCGTAATATAAGTTGAACGCGGGCTGAAGTAAAGTCGAACCTTATAGTCGGAATGGGGTAAGTTACAGATTCCCCATTATGTGGTCGGACATGGAAGGGGCGTAGCGGTTCGCCTCGAAGGGTCATTATTACGAACGATATTCTTTGTATTTAAGTTGAGCTCACTTAGGTTTCTGTTTGGGCAGATGGTTATTTGTTGTCTGATGTATTTTATTGTGTGGAGTTTGTTTTCGTCTTTTTTATCAATTACTTGTGACTTGTAAAAGGTTTAATTTGTTTTATATATGAATCAAAGTACAAAATACACAGATGTGTCGCTGGTTGAAGTATACTGTCTTTATTTGATGTGAAACATCTATAGCCGCACGTAAAACAGATTTCTGGCGTGGCGACGCATGCCGTGGCGACGCGTCGCCACGCTACACGATGGTATATATATACAGTCTATATGCAGTAGTGTGTACGGTGTGGCGACGCGTCGCCATGCGCATCGTTATCTTGAAAAAAATCGTAATATTTTATTTTATCATTATGACATATTTAGTTCCTATTACAATATGTTCTTTTCTGCATATTACTTTTACAAAATAATGGCGATGTTTCACATCTGCCAGGCGTCCCGTGACGGCTCACATTTTTTTTTAATTAGAGTGCTCTTGCATTAGCAATACAAATATCTCGTGTCACGGGGTATTTACAAATATACATGAAACGGACACAAAGAACACCTAGACTTAAGACAATAATTTGTGGATCACACAAAGTGTTGCCCTGTGTAAGATTGGAACTTGCACACTTGGCACAGTAGGAAACTTCGTAGCGACAGTTTAAACCTTTAGGCCAAATGACCATTCAACTCCACCATTAATTATGTCCACTGGGCTTGATTAATTCTAGTACTCTTGTCTCATACATTTAATACCGTTTAGATTTGATGCTACTTCAAAGGGTAGGTTTACTGATCAGTTCAAACTACCAATTATAATGTAGTGGTGTACCATCGACTTAGCAGTAAATATTCGATTCTTAATATTTACATAATTATGTATATTTGAACTTTGAAATCTTACAAATAGAAAGCAATAATCTCATTAAAAAAAATATGAATTTATTGTGTCTGTTACCTGTCATTAATATGTTTAAAGTTCAATATATTTAATCAATATAGATAGCTATTGTTTTATTACATCATTGAGAATTAACTAATAATTACTTTAAACGACAGTCAATAACCTCAGTGACGAAGAAACATAAGGAATACTAGTAGTGAAATAAAAAAATCCATGTTATTATCAACATGTGAACTTATATCGATATGAGAATAATTTAACAGCCATGAAAAATCGATGTGTTTGTATTGTGTTTTGTGTATTTCAACATTCGCTTAACTTCAGAAATAAAAACACATACGTCCAAAACTTTTTCGTCTGTTTCTGCGTTACTTTAGACAGATATCTGTGATGTCATATGTAAGTGACAGACGGACAGACAGACGTACCTTGAGCTCGAGAGAAAAGTGCTTTTACTTTCTCAATTCACTGAATTATTCAACCACTTGAGTTTTTTTTTCGTCACACCTAAACTCATATTCGTATAAACAACGTCACAACAAGTAGAATTGTTTCACAGCATTCGTGTAAAAGACTTCGTGATAACGCTTCATGAAATTATAAAATATCCCAACATTTTACAATTTCTTAAAGCGTCTATATGGAAACTTATTTGATTTATTGTGACCGTTTTTAGGGTTCAAGTCTTGAAACCCTTATAATTCGTCATGTCCGTCTGCTTATATAAAATATTAAATCATTTATTTATAAAAAATCAGCTATAGCAGCGCAATATCATATGAAATTATTCTAAATAAACAAACAAAAAATACATCCAATTGTTTTTGAGGAACAAAAAGGTCATATTTTGAAGAAATTCGTCGTTTTCATTTGATATTATTTTCTCCTTAAAAATGGGTAAAGACTTAAAGATTTTTCACCCGTCAAGACACCCGTCGGACAGATATAAATTCTCTAAAAGATGATAGACGTCTATTATACTAAGGCATTTCATTACCCTCCCTTCAAGCTGCCGTATGTGTCAAAGTTGACGTTCCTGCACAGACAGAACAAAGAGACGAAAGAGTCGGAGGGACGATTTATGTTATATTTTATTAATGGAGTAAGTAAAAGTGACAAACAGAAATGACCGACACACATACACACACACACACACACACAACCACACACACACACACACAACCACACACACACACACACACACACACAATTTTGCATGAAGACCATTCCATTTTCTAATTTTGTTTTTACTGATTAATTATCAATTCATATTATAGAGAAATATTTTATAATTATAATTAAATAATTCTATTAAATTATTATGTTGAATTGTATCCGAGAGGATTGGATCTGATAGCCGAAATACAGGCATTGCCTAGTTCGGCTACAGATGTTCACTTTGAAACTCTGTATTTTATATTTGTGGAAATAAAATATTATTATTATATTATTATATTTATTTTTAGTTGATTTTGAAATGAATGCCACATTAAAGACGTTGGTATGATGGTATGATGTTATATTTTCCTACATAGACATTAGTACATCTTTGGCAAAATTTATTTACAAATTAAAGCTTTCTAAAATTAAGCTCACATGTGCTTTTATTTCTCTATTTAATTTTCCTTTCCCTGAAATAGTAGAATAAAAGCATGTGAGTTTTATTCCACAAATGTATTTTATAGGTAATGTTTAGTTTGAAGCTAGATAACAAAGTGTGCCAGATAAAAATACTTTTTATTTTGTAAGAAAATCTAATCTCTACCTAATTTAGAATCAATGTGTTTCAAAAAATTTTACTTCAGTTGACTTCGTTTTCTTTTCTATAACAAAAAAAAGTCTCAAATAATTTTTAAAACAATGTATTATCATAGGATGACCGTTACCGTAAACCGAGGCAATCCCTTAATTACAGACGATTTCATTTATAATATCACAGTAAAGATACGAACTTTTCCGACATTGTACTAAAAACAATGGTTAAGACTTCTTGATGTTGTAAGTCTTGTACTTTACTTTGGAGAGTTTTCTCATCTACTAAGATTTCTTCATCAGCTAAGACGACTTGTTACGAAACTTGGTTAACCTTGTTATTCTTGTACCATAAAACAGTTGAATGGTAATATTCGGTACTTTTATCATTCCACTGTTTACGTACCCGTCTGTCTGTGCAAACAATAAAATGTTTGAAAAACTTTTAATGGTTATCAAACAATCATTCCGTTTCGTTTTTATTAGGCAAAGCTCTGGCAGCGATCGAGTTGCTAAATACTTTTTAAATATTCTTTTTATGAAACACTCAATTTACTTAATGCAAAACTGATAAATAATCTCCAATTTTTTTTATTTATGTACTATGTTTTGCGATGCTGTTAATAGATACTATTTTATATGTAACTGAAAATAATGAACTTTAACATTAGCGACCCTGTTGTAATCTACTTTACGCGAATGACGTCATTCTTGTCACCACAACTCTAAATAAACTTCAATCACACTTTATTTATAAAAAAATTGCAATAGGAAATGCAGAGTTCAGTATAATTAGATGAAAGATAGAAGATCAAAGTACAAAGTGCATGAAATGCAATTCTCTACTGTTCAGAAAACTCATAAAAGTAAAATAATTTAAATATCTCAAAATTGTACTGTTTAAAAGAGATATAAATATACAGATATGTACCTACTCTACGAGAAAGCCTGTGGTGCTATTATAGAATAGGATGTTAGACGATTCAAAAGAAACCTTGTACTGTACAATGATCCCTTATAATAGAATTAAAGATTTTACAATCCTGTATAGGCGAAAGCAGTTTTTAGGGTTCCATGACTCGGAACTTTTATAGATTTGACATGTCCGTCCGTTCGTCAGTTCATCCTCGCCCAAACTTGGTGCTAGAAAGATGAAAATTTTTATAAATATGTGTTGTAATTATGTATTATAATAAAGAGCTACAATAAAATTACGAAAAGTAGCACGTAAAGTGGGGATGACTTTTTTCTCACGTCTACCCTAATGTATGTGATATCATTATAGATACAATTATCTATTGGATATGATTTTAAATTTATCTAAAATTATCGATGACTACGGAACCTTATTCTATGCGTGGCCCTACACGCACTTGGCCAATTTTCGCTAGCTTATAAATCACTAAGGTCAAAACTTGAAACCATGGTATTAATCTTATAGCATCTAAATATGTAAATATACTAGAAAACTCCATTTAAAGTAAGTAAAAGAATAAGCAAAACAAAACCATATTCACATAAATTCATAAATCTTATTCAATAATAGATACACATAATGCTTATGATAGATGCCGCTCAAATAATATCACTCACTTTTATGAGGTGATATAAATTTTACGGGAATTTTATGGCGTGTCCACCTCTTGATGTCATCGTATCCTTATTATTTTTCCTTGATCTTATATTAATATCTTATTAGATTGTACCTTGGTTTACGGCTTAGCAATTTTACGTCAAAAGAGGTAATAAAATGCTTATTACTGTTACTACTATATCTTTACAAGAACGCGATTATTAAAGTTCAAAGAGAACCGAGAAGGATAAAGTTGTTTTAATTTATTCACTCATAATTTTGCTAATGCCCATTCGCGTTTTCATTCTGGTATTTCGTCAAATTATGATTTTAAATCTTACTTAGTATTAATTTATTACAAATATTTTAAACTTGATATATACAAAAAACATACATATGTATCGGTGCCGTTTGGGTTTTCTAAATAAAAGGCGAATATTAAACTACCATTATTTCAACTTTAACGAATAATCATAGCCAAAATAATTTTATCAAGGCTATTGCCTTTACTGGACGTAGGCCGCCCTCTAGATAGGCAAGTTACCCTATGTACAGGTTACCTTATCGAAAGGCTTAAAGGTTCGAGCACATTATATCGGATCGCAGCGGGGCGGAGCGGGCTGCAGCGCAGCGTAAAATGCTTACCTAGCACATTAGTGACGGGCCGGGTCGCAGTGCATTGACGGATTTTAAGTACAGTGTACCGCATGCTCATTTATTGCAACTGTACGTTATGGATAGCTCTGCCGATGAACTTTATTTTTTTTGCGTCCTGTTAGAAGAAGAAGTTAATGAACAGCATAGACAAGAAGTTCGTCGAAAAAGAAAGAGTAAAATATGGATACATCCAATTTGTTCCAAGAGAAAGGTATTCGTCGAATACCATCATCTTTTTCCCGATCTTTTAGCAGACAAAAACAAGTTTTGGAGATATTTTCGTATGACTCCTGATCAATATTTTCAATTACTCGAAATAGTAAAAGAGGATCAAATTTCGTAAAAAAACACGTGCGCGCGTGCACACCTATCCTCATACTATAGCACACTGTTGACCCGCCGGCCCGACACAGTGTGCGATAATTCTTACAATTTGTATTCAAGCGATTTGAGTGGATTTTTGCGCTCCGCCCCGACACGCTGCGGTCCGACATAATGTGCTCGAACTTTTACTCTTAAACGGTATTGTTGGTCCCTGGGATAGCGGCACTCTGTACTCTTAGTCCGTCAACACGTGTATATTCTAAAATGGGTCTGCATACTTGATCTACAGAACGTAATTTGCTAACTTAACTTTATTTTGTTCATGAAATTTAAATATATATTTCAGAAAAGTCACAAAACTATATTTTTTATTTTTTAATCATTAACACAGAACCGTTGCCTAGTGTTAAATAAAATTCATTCATTTTATTCGTTCACTAAATACTTATGGATTAGCACTCTTTGTTAAATCAATTTCTATCAACCTATCGAACGAAGCTGTCTTTCAAGGAGCGCTGACGATTCCGATCTTGGGTAGTCCGCATTCATCCACCGCCAGTAACTTTCTTAAAACCGTCGGTCCATAGTCCCGCAGGGTGCCCCACACTCTGTTCTCCTAGTCGTTGTCTCCACTCAAGCACACTTTGTCTCCAGCGACCATCAGTTCGTCTGGAGACATAACGGGCCCACTTCCACTTCAGACTACTGATAGCGTCTCCGTGCGATATCGGTTTCTTTGGTACTCTGTCGAATACCTTTCATTAAATAATCATTAAACACACGCAGTCCATTCAAATAGCTTAAATTGACTTATCGTATCTACAGTATTATGTTACCCAAAATCGCAAAGATTTCCTCTGACTAGAATTAACGTTGACAATAAGCATTAAAAGATCATGTTCACCCTCACAAATATGGATAAAAAGCTCTCCAAGAAAATCCCAATTCCAAAACAAATTACTTTTCTGAATGCATAAAAGAAAATTCTTAAGGTGGGTTCGTTCCTTTGGGGACAGACAATAAAGTGCACGCCCGGCGTGAAGCCGAGCAAGGGTCCTTAGCCTGGAGTAAATTATATTAAATCGCCACAAAATATATATATTTTAGCTGACTCTGACAGTCTGTAACAAATAAAAGACGGTGACGAATTATCACAAGGTAGGGCCAAAATGTTGGAAAATATGATATTAGAGAATAAAATTCTTGGTTATAAAATTAAATTATGGTACAGTTCATTATAATTTTTTATATCGTAACTGTTACTATTTTTATTTTCTATAATAGTATTAATTCTTTAGAACTATTGAAATTAGGTAATGAAACCTGTAAAATGTCTAAGGTCATTTGGGACTGGAGATACCTCTTCTATCCACAAAATTTAACGACCAGTACTTCACTGTTGAAACTGTACGATTGTGGAATGCACTGCTAATAAATATAAATAAATAAATAAATATTTCGGACATCTTACACACAACGTGATCTAGTCCTAAACTAAGCAGAGCTTGTATTATGGTACTAAACAACTGATATAAATACATAAACATACTTTTTCTTTGTAAATACATACCTAATATACATAGAAAAACACCCAGACTCCGAAACAAATATTTGTGGATCACACAAGCAAGTAACTATTATAAAAGTGTTTCAAAACAAAACCCATGAAAAAACTCCTCAAGTAACTAATTTAGATGCACACCCAATGCATGGCACCGTAATCTAAATTAAAGCACATTATTGACAGCTAGATAGACAACTGGCTCTTTAAGCTTCTTACTCTGTATTTTGCCGTTTTGAATAATTCATTTAAAAGAGGGTGCGTGAACAAATTTAACGGAACTTTCTAATGTTACGAGTAAAAGAAAAGTTCTTCCGGCTTTTAATTTCGATGTCATTACAGACGTTGTCCTTAATTCTTTGTTCTTCTAAAAAATCGTTTATATTCATTTAACTGTTAAATGCAAATATTCTGATTAATTTTATAATGAACTAATATTTCTCTACATAGTTTGGGACAAGATGACGTTGTGTGTAAAATGTTTGACATATTTATTTATTATTCATAAGATATGGGAATCGTTACACATAGGGAAGTCAGTGCCCTCAAATATACTGACAACTAGTTCTTCAATCAGTTCGTCTTCGTCTTCAAATTTCAGTTCGTCCTAAATCATTGTTGCGGAGGCCGATGCCGATGTGGAAAAACTGATTTTCTGGTAAAACCGGTTGTAGTTCAACCGGTTAGCCGTCTCCATATGATCTAGGAAGATGGAGCTAATGAAATTAGAAAAATAATACTATGACACCAGCATGCGTATGTTAAATGTGTTATATCTAATTTAATGTGTATTATGTTGGAGTGATTAATTGCTGACTTAAAAAAGCTTTTATAATGGGAATATTTCCTAGTTTTATTTTTTGTTTCTTGATGTTTTTAAGAGTAGTTTTGTTGTTAAGTCAAATATTCTTAGATTCATGCCAATTATACTCGTTTCTTTTGCAAATTATAATAATGGCTTCTCAGATCGTAAAGATTTTCTAAAGTTCATTCAAAATATTGTATGATAATAATTTCATGTCAACAAATATTAGATATATCACTCATAGAATGTTTCATTTTTTTTACTGACCATGAAAACTATAAATTGAAAACAATTTAAACAGCATCCATAGACCAATAAAGGACGACACCTCGCCTGAAGGCGTTTAAAGTGTTTGAGTTGGAATGCCGTGCGTCTCTGCACTACCCTCTTTAATAAGTAGATATCGTATCGTATTGTACTTCGATTTAAACTACCATTTCAACGTTATTTCTTAAATTTAATTTTGTTCATAGTTACCTTTATTTTATATCGTACTTGGCCCAGTATTCCTTTTTTTTTTTAAATACCGCTCTTCTATTAGGCACTTAAACTCTTGTTTGAAGGAGATTTTCCTTAGAACTAAACAAGTGAAAAAATGTTTTACTTTATTTTCTAAATATTAAACAAGATGAGATTAACATAATTCACTCGATGTATCAAAAGTTTACATAGTTTTCAAATAGAATTATGCATATTCTTAAAACGGTCTTAGCATTATAAGGAAAATACAACGATGAAGGCACTATAAGTTTCTCTTTGCAGTCAGTCTCATGGTTCAGGACAATTAACATCATCAGGATTACAACTAGAAGATTTCAAAGTTAATTTCAGTAAATTACTAGTTTCATTGAACTCGAAAGCAATTCGATTGGCGATAAGTCAGTGTGATCTATCACGTAACTTTGGGATATTGGTGTGCAACCCTCTTTTTAATATAGCAAGCCTTAGGGGTCCCCGGACCCTAAGCTGAAGGGGACCGTAAATTTCTTAAACAGCACTTGTAACTGTGATTTTTCCTGTAGGAGGATTTAATAATTGCATTCCTATTGTTTGTTAGTCGTTTGAAGTACTTAATTAAGTTTTTAATTAAGTGAAAGAAAAAATAAATTTAAGCCAGAAAAATAAAATGTGATTATAGAGTCACGTAAACGTTAAATGAAAATTTAAACAACATAATAAAAAATTAACTTGTATCTTGAATGTGTATGTTAAGGGGTGATAATACTTTTGTAACATAAATGATTGACTCTTAGTGTGGGTACTTTAATTACAAGAAAACCATCCCTTTTAGAAAGATACGAGTATAGTTAGAGATAGTAAGACATTGGGGCATTAAAAAGCGCCTAAGAAATATGTTATACCGTACATTTATTATGTTTTTTTTATTTGATCGCGTGTAACAGTAATAAACAGAAATATATGCCTAATGAACAATAAATAATAATAATATTATTTCGAACATCTGACATAAAATACCATATAGCCCCAAACTAAGCCAATCATTTACAATGGGTACTACTTTATGCTTTAAACAAAACATAAACATTAATTAAACCATATGTATTTACAAAAATCGACATAGAAAACACCCGGTCCGAATCAAATATTTGCAGATCCTACAAATCACATCACATGCACACCAGTGGCATACACTATCACTACGCCACCGGGCAGTTATGGCATACAAATAAAATAATTTAGGCTTTATTTCTGTTATAGCTATATAAAAAGACATCTGTATCTCTAGCATCATATACTTCATTTAAAATTACTAAGAAGAAAAAAAGAATCATTCTGATCACAATGACTCTACTGAAATCTAAACTAGAATTTGAGACCTGACTTCGACGATAAAATATTAAATTCCACTCGCAGGATCCGTCACAATCGAGAGACCCTTTGTGGTTGGCTATTATTGGATTTGGTAACCGTGCCTTATTTTATTATTTGCCCACTTTAAGCGCAAACACACAAAGGAAAATGAAATCGATATTTTTATTTGAGAGCGATTTTGAAGCGGAAGATACGCTTCCTGAATAACTATGACAATGGTTGTTTTTGTTCCGCGTGTGATATTAGATTTAATCAAATTTAACCATTTTTTTTAATAAATTGCGAAAATAATTTAAAACTATATTAGGCAAGTCTTATAGATGTAGCCGCCAACTAGTTTAAGTAGCCGTTCAATCAACAGCCTAGCCTCTACTGAGACGTACAAAAAAATACTAACCCAACCATACCCAAAAGCCAAATTTTAGTCTGTGTAGCGGTAAGAATTGATTGCATAGCGCTGTTTGGTACAGAGGTGTATATACATTATTTATATACTAAAAACCTAACCGAAGCTAAAAACCAGATTTTGGTCTGAGTAGTGATAGTACAGATGAGGCTAGGCTGTTGATAGAACGACTAATTAGGCTAGTTGGCTGCGACATACAAATTGGTTATCAGCCGAAACAACAAAATGAAAATTCATCTGATACAAGGAACTCTGGTCGGTCATTTTCTATCTCTTATTCTATAAAAAATCAGCCAAATGAGGATTATACTCGCGCAAGAAGAATTCCATACCGTTATTTATATATTTCAAGCCTCTACTGGTTGTCATAATTAATATAGAGCAAAAAATCACGTTTTTTGAAAGGAACATTTATTGTATCTTATATTTAAGTATTTTTTCTTATAGCGGCAATAGAAATACATGACATGACAGATGAACGTACAGCAGAGTCAGTTTTACCCCAGTTCAGTATACCCCAAATCTTTTTAATTATATTTTATGTTAACACTGTTGTTTATGCTAGTCCCCATATATAAAGCGATCACTATAACTTTAAACATCTGCGATATTGCTTGACTGTCGACTGGCAATAAATATATAAGAGGTTTCGTGGTTATTTTTATCGTGCAAGCAACAGCGTGACAAGGATCTGGTGAAGCTCGGCTAAAATTGGAAGCTCGGTTTACCATTTCAGTATTGTGAACCTTCCTATTTCTCTTTTGACACGTGTACTTACCTCACTTTTCATCTTTTAAACCGCCTTTTCTTAATATATAAATATTCTATTTATATATTAATGTATGAAGCGAATACCTTTGGACTCATTTTCCAAAAAATATAGGAACGAAGAAGTGTGAAGTTAAGTGAACGGAGGAGAAGGACAGCTAATAAAAACCATAATTAATTAGTTATAATGGTTGAATGCGAGTTGGGCGACCACTGTACCTATAATATTGCAATGTCTTTAGATGGGCGTATTTATTTATAATTATTTGCAAGCAATCTTCAGGTAAAACAACCTGTGCTAGAGCTTAGACGAGTGGTATAAAACACTCTTCGACATCATTAAATAGAATTAAATAGAATAGCATATACTTCATTGTATCATAGTTAAATTGTTGCAGTTGAATACATCAAGTAGATATGTATAACGGGCGGTAAACGTTAGTACTAATCGCAATCTCTTCCAGACATCTTTTGAATGGACTAATAGACAGAAGACAAAGGGAGGTTGGTGAGCTATGAAGGGAGCTATGATAAACTGACTATGTGAAGAAAATGAGTGCCAGAATATGGATGTGGACTATCCAAGAGATTGATAGAGCGGCTTCCCCCATTCAGCAGTATGTATAGCAGAGTTGATATCGAGTAAACAATGAAAGAATTTAACTTTTCGATTGCATAAAAATTATAAATTATTACTTATAAGATCTCTCTTGTTACTGGCGTATTGTTGCTATTTCTATTATCTATGTTAAATTTGGAAAGTTACTGCAGTACGCAGTAATTTCCTTTTATTAATAAATAAACTTTTACGATTCCACTGCACGACATGTTTGATTCGATATCCATACATCTGTGAGTCATCTATAAGATATACATTACCAATTTCAAACATCAAGAATAATTTGACGTGATCTAAATATGCGTCTGTACTTTCTCAAAATCTTTTTCTCATTTTCTTTTTTGAAACCCTACTTTCGATTGGGTACGCCTTCAATTCAAAGTTTTAATGAGTAAATAACGAGTCACGATTCAGAGGGATTGCTCACTTCGCGTTTCTGCCGCCCATGATGTATTTTGAATTTTCTTCTAATAAACTTGTAAAGTAATTACTGATGTCATCAATTTATGAACAAATCATGTTTTGATCTTATAACTTTGACGAAGTTTGTATTGAGTAGAACTGTAAAAAACATATTGGTTTTCCACTGGAGCGATAAATACAAATACTTATATGATAAATTTGAAAGCTACACTGTGGAGTTTTTAATTTTTGCGTGTATTTACAAAAAAATCGGACAAGTGCGTGTCAGGCCACGCACAGAAAAAGGTAGGGCTCCTCAGTCACCCATACGTGGATTTAAAATCGTATCCAATAGATAATTGTTATGTTTACGTATTAAAGACAGATTTCAATTAATTTGGTAATTGTAAACCCTTATTTATAATATACAAATAGTTTTCAGTAGTTTAGTTCATAATCCATAAAAAATACAATTAGCCTAGGGCGTGTCAGGCCACGTTTAGCATAGGGTTCTATAGTCACCCATGATAGTAGGTAGATTTCAAATTGTTATGTTAACTTACTATTTCTTTAAGTTTGTACGAAGTTTTGCATTTTACAAGTTAGGCCCCTATAACTCCTGAAATAAAAATGTTATCAAAACTGCTATAGGTTTTCTTGGAAGTTCAATATATAGACTACAGCTATGATTTTTTTCTAGATTTTTTGAGCCAGCTATTTGGCTTTCAGAGGGGGGAGGGGTCTGTTTTTACAATAAAATGCGCTTTTAAGTCGAATAACTCGCAAGCGGATACTTAAATCAAAAAATAGTTTTAAAAACCCCTCAATATTTTTAAAAGACCTATCTAATGAGTTAGGAAATGGTGAGAATAATCACACAATGGGGTAGACGCTAAAAAAAATAAAAGTTCCATCTTCCTAGCACTAACCGTTTGGGCGGTAGGTCGAGAACGGACGGACGAATATGAGGAATCTATAAGGGTTTCGAGGCATGAACTACAGAACCTTAAAAACCATTATTCATAGCGTGAACTAAGGTGTATTTCTATACACAAACTCACACTAATTTGTTAATCACATTAAGTTCCCCAAAATCCATTTTTCATAGTTTGATAAAGACTGTTTAATTTTTATCCAAAAGAAGAAAGTTATCTCTAGAAATTACAAGCATCTACTTAGAGAAAAGTTAGAGAGACCTCCCGTAGATAACATTTGAAACAATCTCTGCATGCGGACTTGAATCTGGCCAAGTTTCCGCTAGACTACTAAAATATGTACTCGTTTCTTTTGTGCTCGTTGTTCTCATAAACTTGCAATATTTACACTTTACATTTCTACATTAACATGTGAAAATAACTTTTAAGTAACATACGAGCTAAAGCTATTCCATAGTTTGTGTTTACCTTTACCTGAGTTTTGAGTGAGTTTGGTCAAATTTAAAATGAATAATATAATAAAATGGTAAAATAATAATCAGATTTACTCGTAATTAGAATGAAACCTAAATGTAGTTTAGGGTTAAGAATTCCAATGAAATAATAATATCACTAATCGATAATGAGCTGTTTATAGTTAGTTTGTTAAAAAAAAACATAATATGCATAATAACAGAATTCTAAGGTAACTGTGTCTCTCTTTATGTTACGCTTTAAGCGGCTACACCGATTTCGATGAAACTTGGCATGGAAATATTTTGATTGTCGAGAAAGGACATAAGCTACTTTTTGCTGCGATAACACGCAGGTGGCTAGTATTGTAATCCTGAAAACGAAAATAAAATCAAAATCAAAGCATTTATTTCAAGTAGGCCAGTTACAGGCACTTTTGAATTGTCGAAACAAAAATGTAGCTACAGTCCCAGTCACAAGACATAAAAACTGTGAAAGTACTGTAGTTGCCCATTCCCTAGCGTAGATCTCTATGGAGAAGAACGGGCAAGAAACTCCATGGACACTCTTTTAAATCAAAATGTTTTTACAAAATCATGGTTACATCATTCATGTTGAGATGGTACATTATGTGAGAACGATGTAGCAAGACGTGCACGTTAAAAGTGTCCATAGTACAACAAAAATACAATTGAAAAATAAAATAATTAATTCAAATAAGCCGTGGCAACTAAGAGATGACCAGTCACAACTGACAGCGCCCGTTCACGAACATGACGCATGGATCCGCACCATTCAACTCAACCATTTTGAAGGGAATCAAATGATCAGACACACGCGCCACCATCAGCGTGACATTTGAGTGAGCATGACATACTCTCAACCGCCAGGGCAGATTCAAGTCAAGAAAAGACGTAGGTTTCCAGTGAATGATAGCTTGAATAGCTTCCTAGTACATAGTACTCACACAATATGGGCTATGCGATTATATAATACTAAAGAGATTGAATCTATACAATGCAAAGAAAGTTGTACAATCTTCAGCAGCTCCAACAATACCATTTAATGCTATCAATTTATGCGCCCCTGTCCTTGTGAAGCAGGACCAGCATTGAGCCAAGCATTTTTATCAGCGATATAATCGCTCAACTTGTAATATGCTTGCTTACGAAGTGTGCGTTTAATGCATGTTTTAAATTTTGTCTCATTCAGTTCAAGAATACTTTGTGGAATTTTATTATAGCATCTCAAACAGTACCCCATAAAAGAAGAGTCTACTTTAGCGAGTCTAAAGCCTGGCTGAACTAGTTGGTCCCTATTTCTAGTACTGTAATTATGTTTGTCACCTCTTTTGCCAAAAAGATGAAGATTTTTCCTGACGTACATTATGTTTTCGTAGATGTATTGACTATGTACCGTCATGATGCCAATATTCTTAAACAGTTCCCTTAGAGAATCGCGCCTACGAAGATTATATATGGCTCTGATGGCTCTTTTTGCAGAATAAATATAGACTCAATATCTGCAGCCCGTCCCCATAACAAGATGCCGTAAGACATTATACTATGAAAGTAACTGAAATAGACCAGTCTAGCGGTATCTGCATCAGTAAATTGACGGATTTTTCTAATAGCATATGCTGCTGAACTTAGCCGCCCCGCAAGAGATGTTAAATGAGAACCCCATTGTAGCCCTGCATCAAGCGTAATCCCCAGGAAAACAGTTTTATCTACGAATTCAAGTTTCTCTTTATTCAAAATTATATCACAATCACTACTCTTAACATTCGGTAAAGCAAATCTTATGCATTTGGTTTTTTTTTCATTTAATACCAAATTGTTTGCTGTGAACCAATTCTGGACTTGAACTAGGGCATTATTCACGTCATCTAGATTTTGGGCCCGTCTTTTTATCTTAAAAATTAAGGAAGTGTCATCAGCAAATAACACCATATTTTGAGGTTGATTTTTTAATAAATATGGTAGATCATTTATATATACTAGAAAGAGGAAAGGACCCAATATTGAGCCTTGAGGAACCCCCATTTTTACTTTTAAACCCTGTGAATTAACACCATTTATTTGTAAATATTGTTGTCTATCACTCAAATAAGATTTAACCAAATTCAGTGCAAGTTTTCCTAGTCCGTAATGCTCAAGTTTCAAAAGTAATGTGTCGTGATTTACGCAATCAAATGCTTTGGAGAGGTCACAAAAAATTCCTATGGCGTCTTGGGACTCTTCCCACGCAGTAAATATATGCTTTAATAAGGTTACACCGGCGTCAGTTGTACAACGTCCCTTGGTGAAACCATACTGTTGATCATGTATGATTCTGTTGGTGTTAAAATGATCGAGCATTTGATTAAGCATTACCTTTTCAAAAACTTCGCTAAAAACTGGTAACACGGATACAGGTCTATAATTATTAGTATCTTTACTGTCCCCGGATTTGAAAAGAGGTATTACTTTACTGTATTTCATTAAATCAGGGAAAACTCCTTGGTCAACACATAAATTAAAAATTAAAGCTAAGTATGGGGCTATAGTCTCAAGTATGGATGTACAAACTTTGATAGACATTCCCCATAGATCTTCGGTCAGTTTGATTTTTATTTGCCGGAAAGCCTTAATAACTATCATAGGGTTAATGTGTTTAAATTTAAATTCAGCCAGGCAGCTAGACACATTCGCCTTTAATAAATCAATTGAGACATCTGGTGAGGAATTAAGAGCCTCTGTAGTTTTTGATGGTATATTGGTAAAGAAATTTACAAATTCTTCAGCTACTTCCTGATTTGAGCTTTTAGGACCACATGCTGTATCTAATGTGTAGCTAGTGTTACGTATTTTCTTCCTGTTAGTCTCGTTATTTATGACTTTCCAAACTGTCTTTATTTTATTTTCTGCTGATTTGATCTTGTTGCTAATGTGCAGGGCTTTAGCAACCTTGAATGTATTTCTAAAAGTTTTTGAATACTTAGCAACATACTTGTTAAAAGTTTCAGAGTTTATAAAAGGCTTAAGGCCATAAAGCTCAAATAGTCTTTCCCTACTTATTCTGATACCTTTAGTTGCCCAATCACTAAATATAAATTTAGGGCAAATACTTTTTGTCTTCTTTTCAAAAGTTTTGTTGAATTCCGTGTGAACTATTGAAAAGAAACGCTCATACAATTGATTTATATTAATATCGTCAAGGCTCATAACACTTAATTTGTTTTGTAGGGAATTATTATACCTATCTAATTTGCTGGAAGTTATAGGTCTAAATTTAATCTGAACTTTTTGCAGTGGCGTGTTACACCTAAAAGTTACTGTTTGTCCACTATGGTCAGACGGTAGACAATTTACTATGGCTTTATCTAAGTAATTACAATTGCAGAAAACATTATCTATACAAGTAGCAGAAGATGGAGTGACTCTAGTAGGTTCTATAAAAGTGTTGGTCAAGTCAAATGACCTAAAAAGATTTATTTATTTGAATTTTCTTCTAAAATATTGATATTAAAATCACCACAAATAATTGTATATTTACTACTGGCTGCAAGTTTTGCCAGGACATCTTCCATTATCGATTCAAATAAGGTAAAGTTTTGATAGTTAGGGGGTCTGTACACACACACAATTACATGCTTATCTAGCTCAACACAGGACAGTTCGACACAATGTTCAACCGAAAGATCCACTATGTCATTACGTTGCTTAAATTTAAAACTATTTTTTATTAAAATTAGGGAACCTCCACGAAGCATAGTTTTACGGTTAAAGCAGCTACCCACCATATAGATCTCAAAGTTAATAAGCATTTGGTAATCCTGTAGCCAATGCTCAGTAAAACAAATAATATCAAACTTACTATTTTCTAAAAACAATTCAATTTCTAATAATTTGGAAGAAATGCCTTGGATATTTTGGTGGAATAATTTTAAGGTGTTCTGATGAGGCCCCTTTTTGCTAACTAATTGAGTGCAAGAAGGTACCTTACTGTTGGTAGGATTAACAATATTGTTAATGGTACCTTCCATTGTCTCACTTTCTAGTTTAAATTAATATTTGGAGTGAGGCCGGAGACTCCCGTGCCATCCTCAGACAAAAAGACCCTATTACTAATAGATACTGATTGAGGATTTTCCACGGTGACACATGGATTCTCCTCAGTACAATGTTTGTAAACATTTATAGCACTAATGCTATATTCATTTAAAGTCACCTGTACATTACTATTATTACTAATAGTCGCCGTGTTAATAATATAACTAAACTTAGACATACTACTTATGTCTGTGTGAATATTAAAAGCTAATAGCCTAGCTATTTTGTGTCTACAACTAATAGGTAGATGCACTTTACCCCGAGTTGATCTAAGTTTATCAACAAAAGTGTTGATATCAAGATATATAAGTTTATCACTATAGTGACCTACTAAAAAATGTATGATATGATTATTTAACATGTGAATGTAATTGTTTTTACTATTACTTAAATTTTCAAAATATGGAAAAGCATAATATTATTATTTTAATAGAAAATTTAACAGAAATAATTTTATTATTTTTATAATTGAAGGTATTTGAACTGAGCCAACAAAATGCTTAATGTTACTCTACATAAATTTGTATTTAATCATATAATCTGTCCTAATTACCTATTTAAAATCTATGCACACATAAAATACGGAAAATTTTAGAATTACAAAAAGATTTGATGATCAGACGAGTAACTAACATTGAGAGTGTATATTATTTTCAAGATAACGTTACCAGATAATACGCTACAGAAACAATTCGAGGAATTTACCGTCAACTAAAATTAGAATTTTTATATTTGTAACAAAGCCTCTAATGAGTTTCAAAACGAGAAATATTTTCTTCTAGATAAACCGTAGACAGAATCTCTCGAAAGACAAGAATGAGTACTTTTGTTCTAATTACATGGCATCCAGTTTCTAACAATATATTTGGGCGGGAATGAAGAGGCAAGTTTGGCGGTTAATTAATTACTGTCCTCAAGATAGATGAGGGCGACAGCTCAAAACAAAATGTCTGCTCAACGCAGATCATTTATCACTGCAATGACATTTTTTCGACATCGTTGTCAACTGTGCAAAGTATAGTAAAAGTATAGTTTGGTGTACCGAAAGGAAGTCTTCGGAAAGTATTAATTGAACTCGATACTTATTTACCGTTAATGAAAGGATACATTTTGATTTAAGAATAATTAATGTTCAAGGCATTTCTAATATTGATGAATTAGTATGTGACATATGTCTTACAAGAATTTACAAGCGTACATATTGGGTTTCAAGTGTTTGATAATTTTTTCGCTTACTAACATGCCAATGCACCTGTGATTCGCTTATCATTCCTACTATCCCAACTAATATTATAAACGCAAAAGTCTGCCTGTTACGTTTTTTGATGAATTTTAGTATAGAGATACGTGGAACCTTGGGAAAGGACATGGCTACTTTTTATTGCGATAACTGATAAAAACGCGGACGGTGCCGCGAGCGAATGCAGGTAGGTATAAAATAAATACTTTCTAAAAAGAAGAAGATTTTGTTAAGTTATTTGATCTTAGTAAAAGTAACTGTCAAAAGAAATTTATATTTGTAATACAAATTACCATCATCCTAAGCCTATAACAGTTTACTACTACGTCATAGGCCTCTCCATTTGCACGTCACTTGGTTCGATCCTCGGCTTCTTACATCCAAACCGTTTGCTGAGACGCGGTCTTCACTCAATAACTCATTTCCCTCAACGGTTATCGAATTTTTCGCTAATATGGCCAACCAACGTTATGATAAATCATTATTATCTGCATGCAGCTCAAACACTGGCTTCTCCCAAGGAACACCACAAAACCCGATCTGCTGTTTTTAACATCCAGTCACTAAGAGCTCTCTTACGTAAGTCGTCCCGCCATTTGGCCAAAGGACGTCTCACACTACGTTTGCCAAGACGCAGTCTCCAATAACAAAATTATAAATAACAATTAAGTACTAAAAATAATTCAACTAACATGTTTTTTTATTGATACTAATTATTATATTCAAAGAGTTTTGAGGTTCCAGTAGTATTGGAATGCGGATCATTAATCAACGGGAATAATTTAACCTCAAATCAATGCGATACGAAGTTCTATAGAGCGTGCTCTTGCGTAAATATTGATAAAAGCAATCGTCACCGCATTAATTCGGCAGTAGATGAATATTGCATTATTTAATGTATGCACTTACGTACATTATTGCACGCAGAACTTACGGCTAAAATAAAAGCTTCGTAGATAGAACATATGACTAGAATAGACATTCTATGAATCAGGGTAAGGTATATTTATTTAGGTATATTTTTAAAAGAATTAGGGACTGCGTTAAGAACATAAACTTGTCTGTGACTGACATTCATACTATCCGTAAATTGTTACTTTCTTCTAAAAATTACTTTTCGTATGTGCATCTACTAAGTTTGGCTCTGAATCACCCTGAGATTGACTGTCAGAAAATGCTTAAGGCATTAAGTCCACTTTTGTACACTGCTGCAAAAGTAATAAATAAAAAAAAATGTGTTAAATTCACGGTTGAAGCATTGTCACCTGGGTAGGTAGTAGCGTCACGCTGATTTCAGCACTATCCTCACACAGAAAACCATCCTAGTAATGACAGCATTCCTGCTGTCGTACTTCGTTGGTGAGTGTGAGACCGGAGGCCCAATCATCCTGCGTCATTTTCTAATTTTATAATGTGAACTAAGGTCATTCTGGAACTGCAGTAAACGCGAGTATATAAATTTCATTCAGTTTTACTGCAAAGATGATTATTTTTACTCTTATCTGAAATACATTTCCTGATGAACACAATCCCTTCACCAAACGATCCTATACTGCTGGCTCCCAACAACTTTCTACGCCCTAAATTAATTATTTATTGTCATATTTGGTACTTAATATATTTCATTATGTCTGTTCTAGTATCAATAGGTCTTTGATACTATCTAATTGGAATCAATAAAGGGTTGTGACACTGTGGCCCTATGCATTTTTTACGTGCCACTGTCTGGCCGCTAGCTACTTTTCTTTTGTTTAAGTTTTAGATATAAATAATTACGTCCCTTATTAGTCCACTGTATAGAGTGAAAAGTGCCGCTTAGATTGCCCTTCTTCCAATGGGTAAGAAAAATGGAAAGGCAGGAATTTGAAAAGTATGCTCCGATTTTCAGATTCCCAAAATCCAGTCAATATTTTTAAGTGTTATGTGTATTTTTCACGTATTTTTATATCATCATAGTTTCAAGATAGCTAAAAAAAAGAGTAAAAACGAAAAAAATCGAAAAGACTTAAAAACACCAAAAATACCACGATAACTACGATAATTTTAAATTACGGTACAGAAATTACGATTCATTTTAAACTACGGGTTCCGAGTCATGAACTACGGAACCCTGAAAATGCGTAATAGTAGGTAGTTTTATATTTACTCTCCCTTTTGCAGGTTTGGAACCGGTGATCTACCTCCCTAATTCTACTACTTTCGAGTACATCGATCAGTTGGAGGAACGGCCACCTTTCTGCAAAATACGGCCCGGACAAACGTGTTTACGATTTTGTGCTTCCATAGACTTTGAATGGGATTACACAAAACTATATAGCCATTTTACTACAGGACTTTGAATCATTTGATTTTCTATTCTTCTAAACATTTCATTTCAAAACCTTTATTTGATATACATAGGTACAAACAAGAAAAAGTTTAAAAAACTATAATTCGACTATGTAAAAACTTGTGATATGTCACCCGGGCCATTAATACGAACCTAATGAAACCCCGTTTCATATTGCTATATCAACTTAAAACTAACTACTACATGGTGTTGCCGTTTAATAAAAATAAACATGAACTAAAATAGAATATGGTAGTAAATAGGTGCCGATGCAGTGACCACTGGAAAAATAGTTACATTCATTCTGGGCTTATATAATATCTTCTTCCTCACAGGAATTACACATTAATATGATTGGAAATTTTCTAGGATTATGATTGTAATTTTTATTCATAAATTTTGTATAATTATAATAATAATGTAGCACACACTGTTCACCGGTCAGGTGGAGTGATGACTTGCTACAGATGAATGGCGGGAGCTGGATGTGAGAAGCCGAAGATGAACCAAGTAGCGGGTAATTATAGAGGCCTATGTCCAGCGGTAAACTGCAATAGGCAGATATGTTATTGATGATAATTGTATTACAAAAACATTTATAAACAAAATAAAATTGATAATGGCTGGGATAATTGTTTTAACGATTGTAACAGAAAGCAAAAAATGCTGCTCAGAACGAACAATCTTATGACAACTTGATATAAAATGATATCAATCAACAGAAATTATAATATTTAAAATGGTTTAATTTCTAGTTTATTATATATTTGTGATCAAAACAGAAATGAGATAAAGCGACAAAAATATGAAAAGAAACCTAAAGATTTTGATAACATGACTTTATATTCCAAGTAAAAAAACAGTTAACGTTTATATTCCAATAAAAATTCTATTTGTAACCAAGTATTGCTCAACAATATTGAACAATATAGTTTTATTTTTGCGAGGAGACATTCTGACCCGAGTCTCATGCATATTTTAAATGAAATAGTCAAACGGACCGCGAGGTTTTTGTGTACTGTTGAAATCTATACGTTTTTGTGTTGTGATAAAACTGTTGTATTATTGTATTATAGCATCGAGTTGTTTAGACGATTTGGTTTCCGAGTCAGTTCTGTTTTTTGCAGAAATACTTTTATCAACATTGACAAGATCTAAAATATACAATAGCAAAATTTGATTTCCTTGAATTGATTATGTTCGTGAAAGTCTCTATGATTCCAAACCACGTTATATGTATGTAAATAAAAGTGAGATATTAGTAAAATTAATATAATTAAACAATAAAATCGTTTCCTTTAACACTTACTTCTTTACTAATATTATAGATGCGAAAGTAACTCTGTCTGTCTATCTGTCGGTCTGACTATTTGTCTGTCTGTAGCGCTTTCACGCCAAACCTACTGAACCGATTTAAATGTAATTTGGTATACAGATATTCTAGAGCCTGAGAAAGGACATAGGCTACTTTTTACGATGGTATCAGAAATAGACGTGGGCGGGGCGCGGACTTTAAAACAACAATTTATCGCTACCCTATTTAAGTTCAGCTTCGCAAGCTCAATCGACTTAATTATATTAATAGGCGATATATCGAAGATGCGCCCGTGCCTCGTGATCGTGATAAAGTACAACTATCTATAAATGCTCGCAGAAAATAAGAGCTTATATTAATTAATAACACCTGCCAGGAGCAGGCACTTTCAATTTAAAACGATCCCGTATGTAGTACCGTACATTATTAACGAAAAACAATGTAAATACATAATGTACTTCTTGAATGGAACTTATTATGGAAAGGTTCAAATTTTAATTTGATTGTCATTCTTTCTCAATTTAGGAGCATCGCTCTTATCGGAGGAGCAATTCTAACTTCACTTTGTTTTCTGCGATCAGTGTGAATACTAAATAGGTTTATTTTGTTATCACTATATATACCTATATATATACTAGCTTTCCGTCCGCGGCTTCGCCCGCGTGGAATTCGTTTATATTGCGCGACACGGTAAGGGTAGAGTAAACAATCTCACATGATTTTATGTTTGATAATAAGGAACTTCGACACAAACTTTCGTCCCCTATTTCAAACCTTTCTAACTTTATTTTCGCGATAAAAATTAGCCTATGTCCTTTCCCAAGTTCAGTTCTATCTTCATACCAAATTTCATCAAAATCGGTTCAGTGGTTTAGGCGTGAAAGCGTAACAGACAGACAGACAGACAGAGTTACTTTCGCATTTATAATATTAAGTAGGGATAAATATATATAAGCGGTCGACACACTGCTTTCTGCGTTGCATGTTGTCAGTTGAAATCTCACGTAAGATGACACTTTATGTGTCCAATATGGGTTTGAACCAGGGTTTGGACAGATAGCTGAGATTGTTTACGCTATATTAAAAATAAACCACAAAAAAGTACCAAAGTATTTGCCAATATTTTGAAGGGCAATAAATAATTACTGGGTGACAATCTTGAGGCATAATACTTAACTTCTTGTTTATAGTTTTGTTGTTTGTAATTTTCATATAAAATTATTTACACACAATCAATTCAAAATAAACTCTATAAAATTAAATTAAATTAATTATTTTATAATATATTATTATTTTTATTAAAAGTACCTCATATACTTTTATATGCATTTAGTAAAAGCTGTTAAATATAAACTGCTAACAGACACTTCAATTTCATTCATGATCCAGAATATTCAATTGCACATTAGAAGAATTAAGTGCATCATAGTGTATATATCGCAGAGGCGACGGAAGTCTGGAAAAACTGATCGTAGTGGGTAACACCGAACACCGACTCGTCGACCTCTAAATTCTACTCGGTTGTGGGAGACGCGCTGGACAGGAACCGGTGGAGGAAGATCATCCGCTCCAGATGCAACCCTGAAGCTGTCCACGATCCTCAGACATGAGGGACCGACTTCAGAGAGAGAGTGTGTATAAAAATAGTAGTAAAGTTTAATATTATCGTATATGAGATAGTAGAACCACGGTAATTTCAGCATGAACGGGACGTCTTGGCCGTGGCGGTACTATCTCCTTACAAAAGACCAAAATAAAATATCGATGAACAGCATTCGTGCTGTCTTGTTTCGTTGTAGACACCAAATACCTAATAATGAAGGAGCATCTCAATAGGCCCTTGTAGTGTGGGTTCCTATGCTGTAACTGTTGCAGTGTCGATATTGACAATGAGGATGGTGATCAATGCTCTTGGAATCTGACCGTGCTTTCCTTCAATCCGAGGAGAGTCACTTTTGCGGGCTTAAATATTTAAAAAGTATCGTAACAGAAATCCCCTACAGATAATTGAAACTAGAAGACCAAAGCAAAAAACATACAGCGAAAAGATCAATACCTTTAAAGGGAATGTGAGTTATGAGAAAATCTCACTAAAGTTCCTATTTCAAATACCAGTCTAGACGGATTGTAGACTTTAATGCGAGGGGTACCGCGGATACAAAGCGAAGGGGTACACGGCATAAATAGCATATAAAGTCCTGCTTTGAAATCTAGGGTCCGTAAAATACCACATTAATATTTCCTCAATTTGGAAAAATTTACTTTACTCTTTAACTGATTTTTACGTATCTACCAGTGTCATGCACATTTTGTTCCTGTTTTTACGTCATGTTTATTATTAAGCCACACAAATAGTATAAGTTCAATATCTTTCGTATCAATTAATAACTTTCATTAAGGTTGCATCTACATTTTGAGAGTATATTGCAGAAATGCTCAATTAAATTAGTTTTGGAGGTAATTTAATTTAAACTAAGTTGAGCTGAGCGTTATTATTGAAAACGCATTTATTAAACGAAATCTGAGATTTCATCGAGATGCTATGCCATTGTTAGTTTTCAATAGGTCTCGTTAAGGCTCTGAAATGGCCCTCTACAGAGTAACTCGGTCTATCCCTTTTGTTAGTAAACGAGCCCTTGATCGATCTCACTACAATGGGCCAATTTCAATGCTAGTTTGGTGGGCTTACTTCCGAACTATGTTTATATGTTTGGTACAAGTTATAGCCTCCCGTTTCACCGAATGGCCTACACTAAATTTTAAGAAATGGCCTCTTAAACCAAAGGTACTTATTACCTGCACATTTTCAAGCAGATACTACTTTTCTGTATTTTGTTTCAGTACCTGCTAATAAAAAATATATTACTATAATTTTTGTAAAAAAGAATATCTTCTGTCATAAATTTTAAGTGACTATATCATTTATTAATGAAAAATGACAATTTTTGTGTTAAAACTATCAATAGTTTATATTTTTAATTCAACAATTATCATATAAAATATCATTCCATTACATTTATTTTTACCAAATATGGAAGACATAATACAACAAAATAGCAATAAATGAAAAAAAACTAAGTTGCTCTCGGCTATAAATTTTATAAACTTGGATTTGTAAATTTTTAACATAATAATTTTTTACATAAACGAATTTTTTGCGCGTCTTACGTTAAAAAAATAATTTGACGAATCGATATTAAGCTATGTTAATTTTTAACCATTTTTATTGTTTTTCCAGATTTTATATTATAAAGAAGAAGAAAGCAAAAAATTTTAAAAACACGATTGTAAAAGAATGAGATTGTAAATAGTTTAATTGATTTATTTTATAACCATTTGGTAATAACTTTTGCATAGGGCAAAAGAGGTCAGTTTGGGTAGAAAAAAAAGTGAGGCTGGTTGGCCGTTTATGATGCGTAAATTCGAATTTAATATGTGTCTATTTATTAAAAGTTATTTGATAATCTGACTAAATGTTTTCATTTGAAAAACAAATTAATCGATTTTGAGATTGGCCTATGTTCAGTAATGTGGACAAGGAAAAGCAAATAATGTCGATATTGATAAATATTAGTTTCTTAATTCATTTAAATATTTATATGACTGACAAGTGTATTTATTTAGTAAAGATTGCAAAATAAATTATTGTGTTTAAAAGGTATGCTAAAATAATACAAGGTTGTATCTTGTCAACGTTTTTTAACTAATTGTTGAATCCAGACTGTACTCAACAAGTGTTAACATAAATTTTTGACAGTTCTCTTCAGAGTGCTTATATGCAGAAACTTATTAGTAATAAGTTTATTTATTTGTAATAATACATCTTTGTTATATTATTATGTCTGTAAGTTTCTCAATTAATCTGTGTACACATTTCCGCTTAAGCTTGTGAAATAATAACTTACTTTAATCAGAGCTCAGGAAGACATAAGAAGATTCATGCGTTTGCTTCAGCATTCTCATATTGTAAGCTCAATCAAATGAGCGCGTATACTAAATACATGGCGCATTTGAAGTGTAAAAAGATTTAGTAGTCACGTAGGCGAACGTGGTATTGGAAATAGAAAATGCTTTTATGGAACCTACATAGAGTATTATTTCTTGTTATAATTATTATATTGTCTGCATTTAGAGTTATTTGCACTCAAGTCAATCTCAAAATCTCTCTCTCTCTCTATGGTAAGTTTACCAAAACTCCTTTCATTTAGTATAGGACTGAACCATACATAAGATTGTCCCATTTCTGTGTTGACTATTGTGATGTTCTGACACAAGATCACAAAAAGTAATTAATAACGCAGTTTTTACGTACTTGACTATGTAACACATAATTTATGATGATTGTAAAATTTCTGTATGAGAAAAACAAATTAAGATTAAAAAATACTCCTTGCTGATTTCATTATCACAAAGGCCTTGAAATTTAAATTGAGTTCGTGTCATTGCTTCCCTTATAAACATATCCTCTAAAACTACTCTTTCTAATTAAAATGAATACAATTGCCATTAAAAGTATCTGTATACAAAATACCCCAACTTGTAGGAATAACTGTACTGTGGTAACCAAACCTGAATAAATACGGGGTCGTTTCGTAATTGGAAAATGGAGTGTACAATGCTTGACCCAACCATCCACTACTGAAATTAAGCCTACACTGTGGACTACCATAATAAAAGCTCTTGACATCTAATTCAATAATCCTTATACACGATGGAATCTTATGGACGAGCTGCCATGATTAGTATAATTATTTTATATTCAATTATTTGTACGCGAGTTGATACAAATGAATCCTCACTAATGTTTACTTACTTACTAATATTACAAATTCAAAAGTAACTTTGTTCATCTGGTTAATCACGCTTTCACCAAAACTACTTAAAAGATTTAAGAGAATTTTGGTACACAGATAGTCCGATGATAGCCTCGAAAAGTTAATGGTGACTGGCAAGATCGAAGGGAGTAGACCCAGAGGCCGCTGCCCGTTGCGCTGGACAGACCAAGTTGGCTCCTTTCTCGGAAGTACGATCCATGCTGTTCTGCATGCTGCCCGGAACTGACACAAATGGCGAACCGCCATTCACAAAAGTGGGGGTCACGACCCTCAGAACTGGGAAGATCGTCGCAAGGAAGGAAGGAAGTCTAGAGTTTGTGAAAATATTATTATTTTTACCGCTAGGTGGACCGGCAGACGGAAGCTAGTACGACTTCTATTTTTAAATTAATTGGGTTTCGACCGGGCTATTATATATAGATTCGCCACGAGTTTGTAGATAATTAATATATATTTATATAATATAATATAGAAATTTAGTTTTTGTTTCGTCGTTTTCGTTTTATGTTTACGTTTACTTATGGCTAAAACATAAATAAACTTTTTCAATCGCTCTTAACTCTTACTGTATCCAATAAACTGATTTTGATAATTCTTTCATTAATAGAAAGGCCAAATTTTGTGACTGCCAGTTATATATTAGCCCAGGAAATGATTAACGCGGTATTTTATACAATATATACGGGGGCGGAGTCGCTAAAGCTAGTTGTTATATAAAGAAACAAGAAACCATGCAAAATATATATATACCCGTGTGAAGTAAAGTTACCACGGATTTTAATTTTTACCTTTACGGACAATACGATTTTTCATAGGTTTTGGACACTAATACCTAACACTAATAACTATAACGACACTAATAATATAAAAGTAAATTATTTGTTAAAAAGTTACAATACTTCAAGAGCAATCTTTCTATATTATAATATTTAAATTAAGTTAATAAATTTCATAAAACACTTAAAATGATCTCTGGAAGAGTATCAGGTTATACAAATGACTATGAACAGGTTATTAAGTTTAAATTGGATAACAATTATCCAAATGAAACGCCAATCAAGTTGCAGATGGGGTGCAATTAAGCGGTCGGCTAGTTAGCATGACAAACGACTCGCTCCCGCACTGTGTTATTATGTTACGTAGTAATGGGATAGTTCATACTCGAGAACAAGTGCCTAGGATATTAATTTCTAAGTTCTTTTTCTAGATTTATTTCTATCATAAAAATTTAAAATATATTTAATATATAAAGTTTGAAACCAACCTTATACCAACCCGTCTGGCCAGCGTGGTATAGTAGGCCAATACCTCCTTATCAAGACGAGGCCTATGTCCAGCAGTGGACTGTTAAAGGCTGTTGATGATAAAATTCTTGTCTCGCGGCACGAGTATTTTATGAGATATAAATATTTGTTACCAAACACCTCCGAAACGACAGTACCGATTTATATGAAATTCTTTGTGCATATTGGATAAGTCTGAGAATCGGCCAACATCTATTTTTCATACCCATATAACGCGAGCATTTCCTTATTAGTATTGTTATTAAGTAGCGAAGCAAAACTTCAAACCAAACTATATGTTATGTCTTTTTTTACAAAATAAACATATAATTACTAATGAATAAGTATAATAAATCATTTATTATAGTTGTTGCCTACAACAAAAGGGATTTATTAATGAACTGAGAATAACCCGCAGCTCCACCCACGTGTAATGTGGATATCGCGGTAATCATTTCTCGGGTTAATACAAAGCATATAATACTCATAAATGACGTGGCTTTCTATGGTTAAAAGAATTTACAAATTAGTTCCTTAAATCCCAATGTTACACCCTACAACACAACAAACTCACAACTTCAACTCTATACTTAAACTCTTTATTAACATGGACAAAGTCTCGTAAGTCTTATTACTCAAATGAAGTTGAATAAGGTACCTACTTAATGTAAATTCAGAGTGAATATTATTATTTTAAACATAATTCAAATAAGACATACTCGTATACTAATATAGTATAAAGAATATTCAATTCTTTTCTGTTCGTAAGTGCCAATCCCTTTTCAAGTAATCTCATAAGTGGTAAGTCTTGAATAAAATTTCAGTGAGCAATTTCATCCTTTGAGTTACAATAAAGATTTGGATTGAAGAATTGGTAAGAGTCCAATTTCTATTAAAAGCGACGGCTCTTTGAAAAAAATGATTTGTTTGATGTCTTTTAAAGTCGTGGAATTAACTTATAAATACATATATTTCGATTTATGATGATGAATCGATTTAGTCCTTTCAAATATCTTTAAATATATTATTGACATTGGATTTTGTTATTACTCTTAAATATAAAAACATCAAAAATAGATAGATGGTCTGACAATAATAATAAAAAAGTTATCTACTAGCCATTTGGAACAAATTTTACTTTTTTATTTTATTAATAACTCAATGCACGAAAGTAAAATATAGTGAAAGTATGTCTTTGGCATTTTGTACATTACATTATGAGAAAAAACTAATTTCTACTTATATTTATCTATTAATGATTGAAATATTTATTGATTATCAAGGTAGCGCAGTGGTAACATATTTATGCGACAGCTGCCAAATGTTTGTATGATCTACTTTGCTTTGTTTGGAACTAGATAGCGTTAACTGCTAGAAATCCGAAATATTTATTATTGGACCAGTTTTTTGTTATGAAATTGTGAAAAGTTATAAAATAATGTGAATACTGTTCTGAACTAAATCTTTTAGACCATTAGTGATATAGATTTTGCAAATTCCAGTAATTTAAATTAATAAAAGTAAAACAAAGAAAACTCTTTTAAGCTTTTAGCTTAAGGATGTCAAAATGACTGTTACATAAACATTGTTTTACAAAAGCTATTGTTTAAAATGTTCTTACATTTACAATTAATTTTATTTGTCCTTTTACTGTACTCGAGTAAACAACACAAATGTACGTCACATGTCACATCACTACTGACCACATGTAAACGTTCACAAACCTTACACAACCGAGAATTTGAAATAATCGAGCGTTAAAGCCATTACTTATTAGTCATTAGTTATCGCCTGATTCTACTGCAGTATTGAAAATGTGAAATTTATATAAACTTTATGTTTAAATCACTACATAGTATAAAACAAAGTCGCTTCCGCTCTCTGTCTGTCCCTATAAATGCTTACATCTTTAAAACTACGCAACGGGTTTTGATGCCGTTTTCTTTAATAGATAGAGTGATTCCAGAGGAAGGTTTATATGTATAAATAAATAAATAAATTTAAATATATCGGACATCTTACACACAACGCCATCTAGTTCCAAACTAAGCAGAGCTTGTATAATGGGTATTATACAACTGATATAAATACATAAAAATCCTTTTTGTTTGTAAATATATACATATTATACATAGAAAACATCCAAACTCCAAACCAAGTATTTGTGGATTACACAAACATTTGGTCCGAACTGGGAATCGAACCCAAGACCTCTTGATCAGCAGCCACGTATGCTAACCACTAGACCAACAAGGCAGTCGAATTACCTGTAATCATACATGACTGGGAAGCATGGTTTACATACAATAGAAAACTAGTATTTCTTTTTAATCAAAATCTTGAAGATGACTAGCTCTTATTGATTCACAATATTGTTTGAGATGAACTACAATAAAATATGAGTAAAATGGTACATCAAAACTTATTTACGTGGAAATATGAAGCAATAAAAAAGGAGAACCAAGGTCGTATTGAGCAAAATGGTGAACTAGTAATGTATTGTATGGAAAAACTCTCATAAATAATGTAGTTCAGGCACTGAAATATCTAGCTAGAAGGTACTAAAAGGTCTACCGTTTCGAACGAATGTATCTCATCGAAAAACGTTCATACACGGGCTCTCAGATATGAGTACAAAGAGAGGATATTCGACATCTATACTCAGCCAGTATTATGAAAGTATATTTTTGATTGATGTAGAAATCGGGTAGATTTTTATGGCTGCATATCATCTCATAATATATTTGCCGATCTGTTTCCATGAAAAAACTTGAGCTGTCGAACAAGCAAATTCTGGTACATTGGTTCTGACAAAGACTTTTTAATCGTACTATTTTATTTTTTAACACGTTCCCAGCGGCACTGATTTATCTGTACTTTCCATTACTGCGTTACGAGGCGTTTGAAACCTCGTTCTGAACCAGAGGTTGTAGCGGCACGAGGCTTAATAAACCCCACCGCCCACAGGAGACAAAAATCCTATTTTGGCGCCAAATAAGGCGAATTGTATGGTTTTTGTTCGCGATTATTATTATCAATGAGTTGATTAACCTAAATCTGCCGCCGCCTGTGGGCAGATTATTTAGTTTAGATTCTATAGGTAAAATAAAATGTGGGGTCTTATGTACCCCATACCGCACTGAAAAAGGGCAGTTTTTCATATTGTTTAGTGATGGGGAAAAAAAATCGATTTTATTTAATTGTACTTATGGATGGTTTTTATTGAAACAGGTCAACAATAATATTGAATTGAATAAGTGAGAATTTTCTTTGCTTTCTTATCAGCCTCACGACTTGATAAGAAGGTGCGAAGTTTTTCGTAGCATCCTACACATCTCCTCTTCTTTGATGAGATTTACCACCCAATTCCTCTTCATCATCAATAATATTATTTATTAACTTTCTTCGGCAACGTTTCGACATCTTATTACATATATCGTCGCGGGCGCAGCGTTCAACGTTTTGCACAACACTAACCGCGTGAAGCTAGCGTAGGGTGCGGTACGAGGTGTGCAGGGGTACGAGGTGTTCGCAACCTCGTAACGCACTGTATTAAACTTTTATTTATTCAGTGCGGTACGAGGCCTAAAAAACCCGGTATTAAGGTAGGTATACCAAAAAACTCGGCATCAATAGCACATCTCAGATATATAGTTATCTCTTTCCTAGACTGAACCAGACGGAAGTTACGCCTCTCGCACGACAGAGAAGTTTAAGTTTTTCCTTACCGCTATAAAGACGAGACACGGACGAGGTGTTTTAAGCCTCGTTTCGCACTCAACGTGTTAAAGTTCGATATGGAAATTGAAGGTTACTTGGCAAGGGGAATACCAAAGAAATGGTGGACAGATTGTATGAAAGAAGATATAAATAGGAAGAAACAGTGAAATGACGAGTGATAGAGTAGAATGGAAGGATAAAACATACTGCGCCGACCCCAAATAAAATTAGGATACGGGCAGGCAGATGAGGATATTCTATTGGATATATTTTTTGCATAACTTTTTACTTTCATAAATATTATTATAATTTCAGCAAAAATAAAGTTAATTTATATAAGAGCTAAAATCTTACAGTCAAAGTTAAATCACATTATATCTTCAGCAGCAAGTCTTGCCGTAGGCTCAACATTACACAAATACAAATTATCGCGTATTTCTGAAACTTCTGGTCACAAAAGAAGGTAATTACAGTTATATTTAGAAATTCCGCGTGTCTAATAAGCATGGTTCAAGAAAAGATAATAAAAAGTATCTAAATTGAGCCATTGTATCAAACAAAAAGATAATTATTGAAATCAAGTTTCAACACGGAGCGGCGCTCCGCTTTGATTTGAAATGATCGAACATCCATATCCATACTAATGTTAAAAATTTGGAAGTTATTCTTTTTGTATATAATGTTTCCACGGTCAAGCCGTTGCATTTATTTCAATTAAATTTGACATAGAGATACTTTTATTCTAGAGAAAGGCTACAAACTGACATGATACATTGACTAGCTTTTGCCAATTACCTTTTGTTTATAATGAATATGATTAAAACCAGAAATCACACAATGAATATTATTGACCAACTAGATCTGAACTTTATTTTAAAATAAATAAAGTTAAATTTAATTAAATCTAACTAGACCTTTCTTGTCCTTGTTCGTCCGGATTCAGAAAATGAAGTGTCATCATCCCTATTCATCCTGTGGGTATTGTGAGTGGCGACTAAAACGGTAAAGTCAAAACAAATTCCATTTTTTTTTTGCTTGGAAAATTGTCATGGACTGTCACTCTGCCTGGGTTTTCTTCAGCGGGGTGGTGTGTTGGACTCGAACTGACTAAAACCACACGTTGTGCCCTCTTTGTGCTTCTCTTTTAGGAGGAGGAGGAGTCCAGGGTAAGATATGGACATCTGGACTTACCAATACAATGTCTGGCAGAGAATTGTTAAAGGGATCATGATGACTATGAGACCTCTCTATAATACCCTTAATGATTTTTGTCTAATCTTATTCAAGGTAAATATATCCACAAAAAATAAGTTTTCCTTTTAAGTAATTATAAAGTAAGGAAAGATAATCGCTTCCCTAAAGTAAACAAGTAAATATTCCCGTCGTAACACTCGTGACTCAATTAAATGCATCAGCTCAATAAGCATTACACGTCTGCAATTAACAACATTAAAGTATGTATTTCACAATTAGAGTACGGAAACTCGAGTAATTTTATGGAAATTACTTAATTCGCTGTAGCTTTGTTCAAATACAGAGGATACAAGCGAAACACGCTTACTGAAGAATTTATTTTGTTGTTCAATTGTTTTAATTCTCGAATACATCTATCAGAATAAATTCATTGCAAGATGGTTTTTTAAATTGGAGGGGAGTGATGCGGCGACTTCCACATACAGCGCGATGAAAAACATACGACAGCGCCATCTAGCGATGAAACACTGAACTACTATGAAAACACGGAATGATCTATACTGAATCCTGAATCGCGAAAGTAACATTCTCGCGTCGATTAGCATATATACAACATCCCAACATCAACTGTTGGGCAGTGGCCCACCAGGCATGATCACCTCGCCTGGTCGGAATATTCTCCCGTTGTGTAAGAGGAACACGACACCCGTTCCTCCACAATTTTTGTTGTTTGTTTGACTTTCAATTTAAAATTGAAAGTCAAACCAACGCTTTACATTTTTTTTAAATTGTAAAAAATGTCGGTCTGTCTCTTTGTTTCAATTTCTCTCTGGAACGGTTGAACCGATTTTGATCTGATTTTCACTGGTAGATAACTGATGATATAAGGAGTATCTGAGGCTTTAATTCTTTTAATTAGGTTTTATACATATATAACAATCTAATTTCTATTCTCTAACAACCATCGTGGGTAACATTCAGGTCTATTTGTCTATCACGTTTTCACTCTTTGACGACAGAAAACTCAGCCAGTAAATCAAAATAGAATTAAACAAACCATTACACAAGATGTTTAACCTTAAACCTTTGTAATATTCAGTAGATTCATTACTATCAATTTACCTATCTAATAGGACTACCCATATAGGTAGATAATATTAGTTATAAGTTGTCAGGTACATTAGCAAGACCGTGCAAATAATCGATTCCCTTTGTTGTCTAATAGCCAGCTATACTGCATCGAAGCAGTGGTAAAAGGCCCTTTATATAGAGACTGCTGCCAACAGTATTATTGAAAAGCCGATTCCTACTCCAAAATGAACTTCTTTAATTAAGAACGTTTAATTTTCAGGTGATGTTCATTGGCTCTCAAATTAGTAGTTGATTGTTTTGAGCAAAGTTTGAATTGGTAATGGTTTGAAAGTAATAGAAAAAAACGTTTAAAAAGTACGTAAAAATATTGAAATCGAATCATGCAGACATTCTGTTTTATTCTGTATTAGCTGAAGATGAACTAGGAGCTTTAACAGGGAATTTTATTACTACTTTATTTTTACATTGATTCTTTGACATTACGACTCTTCTACTTAGAACCCACATGCCGCACGCATCGCAGGAAGAGGAGAAATATTTCACCTCAAGTTCAAAAGTAGCTGGAAAATATAGTGGACAGTTAGATTAAATCTTTCATCCATGCCTGCAACTTTTTATAATAGGAAATAATAACTATGCAGACTATGCTGCAAGTTGGAAAATACGTCACAGTCATTTCAGCCAGCCTTATTTTCATCATGCTCTCATTTTTATTCCCAACTGTTCTTGCATCTCTCAATTTCACCATAATGGTAGCAGATTATAGTTGAAAAATAACAAAAAGTGAATTTAGATTGGCTCGCGCCAAGGCGAAAACTTAAATCGTACCATAACCGTTGATTATTATGCAAATTGCCGGCATTAGCCAGAATTCAATTTCTGTAAATTATAACCGAATGGCTCACAATACGTACTGGTTATTGACCTGTAATTATATGGTGTGCATTCTTTACAATTATTACATAAATCACAAGGCGGTAGACCCCTTCCGTTTCACGTGGGTTTTATAATAGAAAAGTGGTTATTTACATATTTAAGTTGCCCATTCCCGTGTTTCGTTGCGTAATGTCTGACTGAGCGAACCGTATTGATGAATAAAACAGTAGCAGATTAAGTACTGTATTGTTAACTGTGTATTTTGTTGCAATTATAGAATTATAGTGAATGGTTTTATCGGATTGGAATGAACGGCTACTATACGTTAGTCTTTGCGATGATAAATGTTAATTTATAACGACTGTGATCAATTTTTAAAAAGAGTAATATGCGAATTGCTTTTTTAATTTAATAAAATGTTACTTTATTTGAAAGAGTGTTATCAAGAAATTATTGTTTTAATACCACATTTGGTACATTTAAAAAGTGTACTGATAATACTTGCTTTTTCCGAAATAACATTGCTTAGACAGAATTAGGTTTATAAATTATTACATACATATGAAATTTTTCATACTTATATTATGTATTTATGTTTATTAAAATATATTATTTGGTGGTGATTCGGTGTTGTTGAACGATTGGTGTTGACACAATTTAAGTACTTCAGTAAAGTTTTTCCATATAGTTTATTTGTATCATTATTAGCCTATCGCAGTCCCCTACTGAACTTAGGCCTTAATTTAGCTAAAGCACCTGCATTTGATTTGTATCATCATCATCATCCTCAGCATATTTGCATCCACTGCTGGATGTATGCCTCTTGCATAGTTCTCCATTCGCGTTTGTATAAATGAAACTAATTTATAAATGAAGATATATCACATATTTTTAATTAAATTTGAAACAAAAAACCTGAACAGCTAAGTTATATTTAGTTAATATTAATAATATAATATATAAGAAAGAGGAACAACAAAGGCTCTCTAAAATACCGATCTATTTCATTTGAGTTCCCGTCGCATATCACATCGTTCAAAGACTTAACCGTTCATTTTGTTCAATATTCTACTGGTGTAACAGAGTTATTCTATTCAGAATATTTGCTCATAAACTACGTTTTGTTGGTTAAGAGCTTTTAAAGATTTCTCTTTGTTCGCGCTTCTAGTAAACAACTAGAGAAATCAGTTCGGTGAAAATTGATAAGAACAAAGCGAGTCTCTGAAATCTTAACTACTAAATGTATTCATAAGATGTTCTGTTATAATATTGCAGTATTCGGAATTTGCATTTTGGCTGCCACTGCTGGCGTCCACTTGGATCTGGGATGTACCCAGACTTTTAAATATTTTTCTTTTTCTACGCTAAATATCGTCTCCGGTTTGCTCTTAAAAAAGATGTATGGTATTAATGTTTGCTTGTGAATGATATGATTTACTTCTGTCTGTGTGAATTTTGGCATAAACTTTCCTACAGGCATAAAAATTAAAAAATATATTTTGTTAGCTGCTCATATGAAGTCATTCACTTGCTTATCTCTCTTATTGGCTAGGCCATTGCATTGATATCAGAAGCATCTCCATTTATGCCATGCGCTGTCAGACTAATCATAGATACATTCAAAATTTAGGTAAGAATTTTGCGGCTATCAATGAATGTGATCAATTTTTGTATGGGACAATGAAACCAAAATCGAGTTGTATTTGGAACTACTTCATAGAAGGTCGGTCGACGCAGGCCGCCGCTGCTATTTGTTATGTTTCGACCTCCGATTAAATCCTTCGATCTTAAAGTTTCGGAGCCGAAGTCGGAACCGAAGATGTAATAATAATCGGAAGTTCTGACTAAACGGAGTCAAAGTCGAAGCTCCGTAACATCCCTAGACCACACGTTCGGTTTTCGCGGTGAATAACCGCGAAAACCGAACGTGCACGTGAACAAAGCTGGGGGCAATAGCTAGCATAAAATAATATTTAAAATTTCTAAATTACTCTGTTTGCTGGTTACGCTTTTACGCCTAAACTGAACTGAATTGCTTTGGATGAACTTCGGTGTAAATATAGATTGAAAATTGGAGAATGACAGACTATTTGGGCAGTAGCAAGTTATTCATAAAAGGACCCATGCATTTAATGCATTAGTAGCCATAATGTTACATATACCTATTTTTGAATATTTTTGTTTCCCCATAAATCCGAACGATCCTATTGTGAGCCAGATCTGGACCATAGTCGGCCCATTTTCATGAACAACCCATAATGTCCAACTGCTGGGGTCGAGTCTCCTCTCGGTGAGGGTTAAGGCCATACGTCACCATGCTGGCTGGGTGCGGGTTGGAGACTGACAAGACTGGTTATGGCTAGGTAATCTTGCCATTGGATGTTTTAAGCCGCCCGAATACCTCCAACTTAGCTTCACGACAGTTATCTTATGATAACAACCGAGACCAACTGCTTCACGTGACTTCGAATCACGAAAACGTTCATAACATATCACGCCATAAACGGTCACCCATCTAAGTACTAACTGCGATGTCGTTGCTTACCCTCGGTGATTGTTTCTAATCACACAAAGCCACTTTTATAATAATGATCGTGTACGATGCAACCGTACACTATTGCCGAGTAAGCATTTTACCTTACTCGACAACTTATTACTAATTATAAAGTCAGTACACGAATACGATTAGCGGTGATCGCGTGTGCTCCCTCGCTCCTTTATAAAACTCCCAACCTTGGTCCACTAAATAAATAAGTGTTAATCCTATTCCCACAGCATTCTCATTTAAGCCACCTTATCCTTCTACATGGTCCTTCGAGCTACTCGAGCGGGATCTCGCGGGTTTCAATATTCGTTATTTTTTTGAGTGACGCGTATAAAAGTGCTCGTGAGTAACGTCGTTTCGAGAATCGGTATTGGATTACAGTGCATAGTGTGAATTGTGGACATACTTTAACAACCGCATAGCTTTAGCGTAAAGGAGTGAATTTAACAGCAATTTCAGCAGAATCTCGGTCTATTGAGCAAAGAATCGTTATCTTCACATAGCAGAGCAGCAGCAGTTAGCAGCAAGCCAGTTTCAAGTAAGATCTTTCCTTATTTTATCGTAAGCTATTAGCAGCAGCATGGAAGATCTTTACAGCAGACAGTGTGAACTCAGCGATTTAATTAAGAAAATACCGACTAATATAAAAAAGGATAGCGCCGAACGGAAATCTGACGACTACTTCAAAAGGCGTTTAGATTTGTTAGAGAGGTATTGGTTGGATTTTCAGGACAACCACTCAGCTATCTGTGAGTATGGGGTAAGAGACCATAGTTATTTTAGCGACTTAGAGCATGAGAAGACCAGCAATGTATATGCAGCCGCTAAGGCCTTCATTATAGAGCAACGTCAGCAGCTGGTAAGCTATCCAACGCAATTAAAAACGATGAAGGGTGTTCGCCCAAAACTGGGAGAACAAGAAGAAGCAGAGCAGGATAAGAGAGCACTTTCTCGTGACGAGCAGCAGTCAAACTTAAGCACTGTACGTGCAACGGAGTCACGAGGCTCGAATAGTAAATTAGACGACTTATATCGTAAACAAGCAGCAAATTTCAAAGCCTATAAGAGATCGGTAGCATTCATCGATGTAGACTCCTTATCCGACAAGTGGCAGCTAGAGGACGCACTGAAAACCCTAACAGCGCGCTGGTCGAAAATTGACTCCCTTCACTGGGAGTTAGATGGTGAATTAGGTGATGAGGATGAGGAGTATGAAGCAGTATTTTCCCAGCATGAGCGATCATATAACAACTTAAAACAGATTCTCTGTAAAAAGCTCTCCAGTGTATCGAATACAGAACATATTACACCTAAGATGGAAATACCAGAGTTCTCTGGCCGTTTTCAACACTGGACATCGTTCAAAGATCTTTTTTACGAAGCTATCCACAACAACCCTATCTTTTCTAAAGCCGAAAAAATGCAATTTTTAAAGGGAAAAGTTAAGGGCGAAGCAGAAAGCCTTATCCAGCATCTAACTGTAAGCACCGATAACTACGAAGCTTGTTGGGAGATCCTTAATCGTCGGTACGACAACCAAAGGCTTATTTTTATCTCCACCATGAATAATCTACTTAGTCTCCCTAGCACTCAGCCACGATCTCCTGGTCAAATTAAAAAATTGCACGATGTAGCTCTAGAAAGCATTCACGCTATTAGAAACCTGAAAATTGATATAAGCAGTTGGGATCCTATCCTTGTTTATTTATTAATGCAGAAATTAGATCACGAGACGTACGATCATTATAACGAGTCCTTGAAAAATAAACGACAGCTACCTGTATTACAGGAATTTATGAAATACTTAGAGAGTAAGTTCACCGGTTGGGAAACTTCTCGAAAAAAGTTAGAGCTTGCTGTACTGAAACCTAACCATCACGTAACTGGCGAGTTTCCTGATAACCATAAATCGAAACGGTACAACCCTAACTTTAGTAATAAATTCAGCAAGCCACAATTTTATTCTAAGGCTTTACACGTGTCAGCTCTCAAATGTCAATTTTGTGGTCAACAACATGCCCTGTATAATTGCGAAAAATTTTTACGATTGCGAAATGAAACTAAATGGAGTACGATTTCGAAATTGAAATTATGCATTAATTGTTTATACGATCATAATGGCCAACGATGCATTTCCGTTAGGCGATGTCGCAAGTGCGAAGGAAATCACCACTCCGTGTTACATGACGCCTGCACAAATAACATGTCGCAATCGAATACAGCAGCTACAACAATTGATGACGCAATTCCAATAGAAGAACATGTCCCAATTACAGCACACATCTCACAAAATAATTCAAGTTCAAATGAAGTATTATTGGCCACAGCCTTGGTTAAAGTTGCAGCTATTGATGGCTCTTATCATATTTTAAGAGCTCTAATAGATCCAGGATCTCAAGTTTCTCTAATAAGAGAGAGCGCTGCAAAGAAGTTAGGATTACCTAGATCCAAGTTCAACGGAGCAATATTCGGAGTAGGAGAAATCGAAAACAGTTGTAAAGGTGTGGTCACACTGCATTGCTCCTCGACGTATAATAATTTTTCATTTACCACCGACGTAGTTATTATGAATAACTTACTAAAAAATATCCCTTCTAAATCCTTCGACACAACCAAGTGGTCATACCTGGAGAACCTAAAACTAGCAGATCCATATTTTAACTTGAATCGTCCTGTTGATCTATTACTAAGCGCTCAAGTTAACGGTTTTATATTGTTAGGAGGGTTGATTAAAGGAGAAAGCTTATCGCAACCCGTTTTACAAGAAACACAGCTGGGTTGGATCATATATGGCGGTGGTGAACTGCCGTCATATCAATGTAACGTAGTTATGAATAACGTTCTCGACATTCAGCGTTTTTGGGAGATAGAGGATATTAGCGAAAATTCAAGCTTATCATCTGAAGATCAACACTGTGTAGACTTTTACATGTCTACAACAAAGCGTCGCGAAGATGGGAGGTATGAGGTGAAATTACCACTAAAACCTGAGATAAATGAAAAATTAGGATCATCTAAACTCATGGCAATCGCGCAGTTTCAAAATTTGGACCGAAAATTCAGTAAGCAACCTATTTTAACAGATCAATATAAATCATTCAGTAGTGAGTACATAGCCTTAGGCCATATGGTGCCGGTTTACAGTTACAATAATGATAAAGCGATATCGTGTTACTTGCCGCACCACGCGGTACAGCGAGCGGAATCAGTAACAACAAAGCTACGCGTCGTTTTCGACGAGTCAGCAAGGACGTCTACCGGGTATAGTATCAATGACCTGATGTTTACCTTGTGGTGGCAAGGGCCACCGTCCCTAAAATTGTTCAACGAAAAGGACTGCAAACTTAGTTTTTACACTACTAATCAAGAGTTGAAATCTAAATCTACAGCGAACATAGTCAATTCTGCCCAAAATTATAACTCGGAAAGCATTATATCTCGACTATATAAGCACAATTCATTCAGTAAAATAATCAAAACAGTAGCATGGCTTTTACGAGCTATTAAAATACTTCAGTTTAAGAATTGTCTAAAGACTTCAAAGCATAATAATCCCTTGCCTGGATTTCTTACTCTACATGAGTTGAAAAAAGCTAAGTTACTAATTTTAAAATATGTACAGAGAACTGAATTTAAACAAGAAATTGTAGCATTAAAGAATTATAATAAATTAGCTTATAAAAACAATTTACTCAAATTACATCCTTTTATTGATAAAAGTGGCATTTTACGTGTTGGAGGCCGTCTAAGCAAATCTTGTATGAGTGTGGAAATGAAGTGTCCAGCGATTTTACCTCATATCACTCGGCTAACCACTCTACTGATACGACAAGCTCACCGGCTCACTTTTCATGGTGGTCCACGATTAACTTTATTTAATTTTAATCTAAGACAAAACTGCTGGATAATAGGAGGGAATAAAGCTGTAAGGAAAGAAGTACGAAACTGTGTTACCTGTAGGAGACACCAACCTAAAATACAGCATCAATTGATGGGAGATTTACCCGAAATACGAAGCAACCCCTCCCCACCATTCTATCATACTGGAGTAGATTACACGGGCTACGTTGAAGTCAAAAGTAATAAGGGACGGGGCATTAAAACAACAAAAGGATATAGAGCGTTGTTTATCTGCATGTCAACTAAGGCTATACACCTAGAACTTGTATCGGATCTAAGCAGTTCTGGATTTTTAGCAGCACTTCGTCGAATGGCAGCAAGAAGAGGTGCACCTCGACATTTGTACAGTGATAACGGCACAAATTTTGTTGGGGCAAATAGGATGTTACAAGAGGGTTATCATGACTTCAAAAACTTATATGATAACAACTTTTTTGCAGAACTAGCCGATTTAAATATAGAATGGCATTTTAACGCTCCGTCATGGCCTGGTGCTGGTGGGTTATGGGAGCGAGCGGTGAGAAGCTTAAAGCACCACTTGAAGCGAGTCCTTGGAGAACAGAAATTAACCTTCAAGGAGTTTATCACCGTCCTAGCACAAATAGAAGCTTGTCTAAACTCTAGACCCTTATGTGCGTTAAGCGAAGACGTCGAAGATTTACACGTGCTAACTCCAGCTCATTTCTTGACCGGAAGATGCGGTACCGGCATTATAGAAACAAAGGAAGACGCTCGTACTCGCTGGCATCTTTCAGCAAAGTTAGCAGATGATATTTGGAAGAGATGGAAATTAGAATATTTAACGCAGCTGTCAATAAGAAGCAAATGGAAAAACGTGGAACAAAACCTAAACGTCGGAGATTTAGTTACAATCCAGGATGACCATTCACCACCTGGAAAGCGGATGATGGGTAGAATAGTAGAGACTCATCCCGGTCAAGACGGCTTGGTTCAAGTCGTAACTTTAAAAACAAGAAGTGGACTCATCAAAAGGCCTGTGGTTAAACTCTCAAAACTGCCGGTATTATCTACTTTGTATAATCCGGAAAGTCAGCAAGAAAATGTGACTAACGTAAAAAAGAATCTGAGTCAGAGTAGATGTAATAAGTTTAGGTGTAACTTTGCATCCCTAGCAATTTCATTAATATTTTTAATAACAATATTTACGTCATCTAATGCAGCGTTTAACATTTCAGTATTACCTAACAACAACTCACTTTATTTCGAGTCAATAGACCATATGCAAGTCATTCGAGACAAATGGAGTCTCATAGTTTATTATAACATGGACCCCTATTGGGAAGGAAATACCGCTGCCACTAAGTTTTTGGAATATTTAGAAAAACTCTGCTTAACCCTGAACGATAAAACTCACTGCAATATGATAACGCTACAATTAAGTCACGACTATAAGGAATTACAACACTATAACCAACTTATGCTTAATCAACATTTTAATATACATAGCAGACAGCGTCGTGGTTTAATCAATGGTATCGGTTACGTGGCCAACAGTTTGTTCGGAGTATTAGACGAACGATTCGCAGAACGATACAAGAGAGATATATTACTGGTAAAACGAAACGAACAACATTTAGCTTCCCTGCTGCGAAACCAGACCTCTGTTATCGAAGCGGAATATAACGTATTAAAGAGAACCGAGCAAACTATCAAATTACAGCATAAAACTATAAACAAACACTTGAATCAATTGGACAATAATGTAATTACATTGAAGAAAGAGGTTGAAAGCTTAGCAAAAACACAGGATTATATATTATCAGCAATCACAGCTATCAATTTGATTCAAAACCTCAGAAGAATTCAAGATACTCTGTTGGATACCGTCACAGATATTTACCTTGGAAAATTTGATAATCACCTCTTAACTCCAGCACAGCTTCAGCGTGAACTGCAGTTCATCTCAGGACAATTATCTAAAGATGTTACTTTACCCGTAGAAAATATACAATCAGATCTCAAATACATATACAGTATGTTGAAAGTGAAAGCGAGAATGCTAGAAGAATACTTTATATTTGAGATTACATTTCCATTGACTAGCAGAGATAATTACAAAATTTATAGGATATTACCCGTACCTCAGCAAGTTCACAGCGACATGATCAGCGTTGTACCAGCGGCAGAGTTCGTTGCTATCAATTTACAAAAGGACGCTTTCTTCACAATTTCGTTACTGGAACTTCAATTATGTTTACATAATGATCAATCATATCTATGCCAAGTTAATAAGCCGATAAATCATTTAACTACCGATGAAAATTCTGCACACTGGATAACAAATTAAAACAATGCCTTGTAATTAGATCCCCTTGCCAAGATACTTGGGTTGAATTGAATGACGAGTCTAAGTACTTTTATTTTTGTTGTAATAGTTCCTCGGTGAGGATCATATGTCAAGATCAAGTCGCTTTAAAACAGCTGGTCGGAGCTGGTACTATTAACTTAGATTCAAAGTGCATTATAAAAGGTAAAGATTTTACCTTATATTCTCATGCCAAATCAGCAAATAGCTTTGAATTCAATTCAGAGATTCCTACCCCTCAGATAGCTGAACTAAATCATATAGTAAACATTTCGATATCTCATTACACAGAATCCATAGATCCGTTGAATGTCACATTAGTTGATCTGGATCAAAGGATAGAACAGCTAAAATCCGAAAATTCTAACTCGCTTGATTACACTCTGTCTACACATGACATTCATCAGTACACTATTTGTTACGGCTTGCTGGGAATGGCCCTTATCCTGGCTGCCTACTTACTATGGAGACGGAGACGAGCAGTTTCTACAGTGGAAATAACCCAAGATGTGACAAAAAGTGTTGTGTTATCGCGAAAGCAGAGTACGGCTGACCGTCAGCCGAGTGATGTGAATTTAACTAGTGTGGATACTCATAGCAAACGAGATAAAGCTACATCACCTATTGTTAAGAAATGTCGCTTTATCTTAGAAGATGTTTAACTCTATGTATCTTGTTGGCCTGGGAGCATGTACGATGCAACCGTACACTATTGCCGAGTAAGCATTTTACCTTACTCGACAACTTATTACTAATTATAAAGTCAGTACACGAATACGATTAGCGGTGATCGCGTGTGCTCCCTCGCTCCTTTATAAAACTCCCAACCTTGGTCCACTAAATAAATAAGTGTTAATCCTATTCCCACAGCATTCTCATTTAAGCCACCTTAATCTTCTACAGATCGCTTTTTATGAATGTTAGATAGAAATCTGATGGTGTTCACTATATACAATAAAAGTTTTTAATTAACCTCCTATTTTAATTACGCTTGTATTACTTAAGTAGTAAAAACAAAAGTATGGAAGTTTATCAAGCTAACGATGAAATTAAAGTGTGCACCAACTTTACTTCAAACTTCGTCAGTCATTTTCAACATTAAATATAGAGAAGTCTTGGCTCTTTTGTTTACTTTGTATTAAAATAATAAGTCGAGGATAACGGACGAACATGACGAAACTATAAGGCGGAACCCTTAAAGTCGTGAACCGTGAAAGTCATGAACTTCGGAACCCTTAAATAGAGGTATTTTCTCTTCATTCCTAAATTTAGTTTCTAACATAATAATAATCAAGTGTAGATAATAAAGTAAGAGTAGTAGTAGTAGTAGTAAAAGAAGATCATGGTATTAAAAAATAAACCCAAATTGAAACTATTTGGTGGTCTCTGATGTAATGTTTACGACTGATATTTTATTTACGCCTGCTGCATTGGATGAAGTCGGCTTTTTGAAGCAAACTACATTTGCAATCCAGTAGTTCATTGTCTATGAAATTTTAAGGCAATATACTCACCAATTAGTAGATACAAAACGCTTTCAATAATTCGTTCTATTCACAACGTTGCTATATTGATAAGGAGAAAATTGATCTCATTTTTCATTTAATTTTAATTTCTATCCGACTACAGTGTCTAAACTACTGAACTCATTTTAAGGAATGAGGTATCAATACATTTGTATTAACGGCCCGGGAGATATGCGCTATGTAAACAAGTAATTCAGGTTAGTTTCTACAAAATTTCTAAAGTTTATAAAATAATAAACAACACACCAGACTTCTTCCATCTAATCAGTTAAATTATAATTATACATACGGCATTCATTTATACAAAATTAAATAGAATTAACTAATTCAAATAAAAGACAATAGAAAACATCTAATTTTCAACATTTGTTTATACAGTTTCTAAATAGCACTCGAATTTATATTGCTACAAATCATCGAACTGAATCAAAGGCATCGGATCAAATAGACTATCTCGTTTCCCATCAGACTAGAAACTTATAAATCAATGTATTCAGACGATAACGACTGAAAAGCAATGTAGGAGGATTTAAGGAACATTGAGTTAGATTAGTTTGGGTGTTGTGCATACAAATACTGCATTCGCATATATTGGAGTTAGTGACTGTTTCGTTAAAAATAAAATTAAAAATAATGTAAACCATTTTAAAATTTAAAGTATCACTTTTTTGCAGTTTATTTCTAAAAGTTCAATGTAATAATGTATTACTTGATTTGGTATTTATTTTATACATATTGTATCAGTTTCATTTCATTAGAAAAATACCAAACATGGACTATTAATACAAACCTAGTCTACACTACTACTATAAAATTTAAAAATTACACACACAGTAAAATCGCTTTAAAGTTTACCTTCAGTGTAAGAGAAAGTAAACAAAATGAAAAGACGAAATACAGCATTAGAAAAAAGTCTATCTTCTTCAAACACAACAAATGCTGAAGTGAGCTGCAGCAACAATCCCAAACAAATTTGTCTTTTAAATCATCTGGAACTGTGTAGTAATCTTTTTTATATATTGATATCTATACAAATGAATAAAAATAAAGTGTCTGTATGTTATTCAAAATTAACAGCTTTTCCTAAATTCTTATATAAGTATGTACGAACCTACAACATGAAACCAATTTTTTACAATTTTTGGATGTCTGTCTGTCTATTGGTTCCGGGTAATCTCTGTAACGTCCGAACCGATTTGACGGGACTTTCACTTGCAGTTAGCTGATCATATAAGGAGTAACTTAGGGTGTTTTTTTAGACTCGTTCTTTGGCGATACTCGCGATTTTAACACTTCGGGACTTCATCATCATCATCATCAGCCCATCTCAGTCCACTGCTGGACATAGGCCTCTCCCATTGCACACCACATTGATTGATTTTGGGCTTCTCGCATCCATCCCTGCCAGCCATCTTGCGCAGATCGTTACTCAACCTGGCCTGTGTGCGTCCTACACTACGTTTGCCGAGACGCGGTCTCCACTCCAGAACTCTTACGGTCATCAGTAACTTTACTTAACATTTTATTCCTTCAGTATTAAAAGTTAGCTAAAATTTTCATGTTAACATAATATGTATTTTTTTGCGATTGTACATAACTTGCATAAAGCAATATATATCGATTTTTTTTTTAAAGACAGCTCCCGCATTAGGAATATAATTCCTGTGTCGCGGGGGACTTTAAAAACATACATGAAAACATACATGTAGGAAGCGGCGTGGCGACCGCTTAAGCCACTAGGCCAACCGTGCAGTCGATATCCTGTCATTCGATATCCAATTTGCATAGCGAATGGTCAGTCAAATATGTTTCTAAAAAACCTGTTCTAAAAATAGCTAACAGAACTTCATAGCCGCCATCACGAGTTCGCAGAGTGCCCCGGGCGTCGAATCGATGGCTATTTTCGAAGCACAAAATTTAGATAACTGTAATTAGTTGTTTATTTACAAATAATTAAAGTTATCTCTTCAAGTCGCTTCTGTATATTGCGGACAATTACAGCTTGGCCAAACAGAAATATATCCTTAATAATATTATAAATGTAAAAGTAAATCTCTGTCTGTCGCGCTTTTACGGATTTACTACTGAACTGATTTAGAAGAAATTTGGTACACAGATAGTCTAGAGCCTGAGAAATTTCAATTTTACTTAAATAGTCAGTTAGGCACCTGTCCACCTTCCCTCTGTTTCGTCACAGATTACTAGAAACACATTTGATGTAATTATATTGAAGATCATAAGTATAGATACTTTTCTATAGATACTTATAAAGTGATTCATTTCTAAGAAAAAACTAATACATTTATAAGTATTGAACAACAATATAAAAGTAATCCAGCTTAACGAAAAACTATTTTAATACATACGTTATGTGAATTCTGTAATGCTTATAGAAAGAATATCATTCAACCTCAAATATTTACAGAAAAATAATATTAAGAATTCCTAACAAAAGGGATAGACTCGGCTGAATATTTTGTAAAGTAATAACATAAGACCAAACCCACACAAGGATAAAGTACACCTTTACAATGGCATTATTTTCCGAACCATCCTTGTCCCGTTTAAATACACATCCGGATATAACCGGTATTATTTAGGTAACCGTATGTCCTGTATTGGTGCGAGACAAAATACGACCGTATTAGCAAACTGAATTGTTCCGAACCAAGTTGGGAAACCCGGCCGGAGAAAATTCAATAGATCCCTAATTTTCCGTCCCCTAGTAACATACAATAGAAAGTAGAAACAGTCTTACATGTATACTATACTCAATTGTAATCGTAGGGAATATACTGTGTGTAAGCCCATGCTTTGAATTGTATTTTTAAGTAATTGGAAAAAAGTGCCAAATAGATTACAGATAAATATTAAGGTTAGAATTTTTCTGTATAAATAAGTACCTACATTCATTAAGTTGCTCTAGCGGCTTAACTTTTAGAAATTCATTTCTTGAAATACTCTTGTGACTCGTTCCTACTTTACTTTTAATTAATACTATTAAATATCTTGCTTTTAACAATAAGTTCTTTAAAAATATATAATCAATCAATTTAGTTTTTAAAGTTAAAAATGTAAATAGTTTTTAAAGTGAATATTTAAGTTATCAATACACTATTTTCCATGATGAGTGTTACGATTACGTACGAAAAATTTGTAGCTCACAAATAGTTTAAACTTAATCACTCAATTTGGTAAAATCTGAGTATTATTGGTTGTTTGTGTTTTGATTTGAGAGTGTGGCCGTATGGTTTTTTTTAATGCCAAGGTTTTTAATAAAGCAAGTATATTTACACCACATACAAACAGTTCCAAATAGAAGGATAGTCATTAATCGTCTAGTAGAACAAAAACCGTTTTGTTAAAAAAAGCGGTAATAACTACGAAGTTGCGGAGTACGTGTCTTGCAAAATTTCTCAGCGTCACGTGTTTGTGACACGCTTTTTGCTAAGTTTTTCCAACAATTTTGAACCAAAAAACGTGAAAACATTTTTTCGAGCGGAGCTCGTTGTCACGTCGTCCTTCGTCGATATTACGACTATACTTTGATATTACCGCCTTTAATGTACTATCTTGTAGCAGTAGTTCTGGGGGTAAATATACATGTTTTGTTATTAATGGTTTAAAGTAATCTATTGGGTTCAGTATGGTATTCCATTGATAAAAATGTCTGATGGCTAAATGCTGATAGGATGATCAGTCGGTTACTCTATCAATGTGTGAACTAGTTACTCCTCATATACGGAGAAGCAAGAAAGACCTATCAAGTTACCAATTAGGAACCATGCGAGACGTGGCAGGGTCAAATCAGGAAGCTAGTCTATCATTTAAACCTACTGCGAAAAGGAAGAAGCGTTGTTACATTTACCCTTCGACATTATCAAGGGCTTCTAACTAAACTGCTTCGTTGTTCTAAAAGTTAGCGTATGCAAATGCTAAATCAAGAGGTCCCGGGTTCGAATCCCGGGTCAGGCCATAAAGATTTTCTGGGTTTTTCTTTGGATGTTTGAAATAGTAGCCCGGAGTTTGGAAGTTTGGCGGTGATTCACGTCCTTGCCTCGGAGAGCACGTAAAGTAGACGGTCCCGGTTGTCATGAAATCTATGGCATTCGTTATTGGGAAGTCAGTGCCCTCTAATTTACTGACTACTAGTTCCACCTTTGAATTTCAGTTTTCCCTTGGGGTTCCGGTGGTCCGCCAGTCACTCCGTGGTAAAACTGATATTCAAACCGGTTGAACTGGTAGCCGACCCCAAATAATATTGGGAATAAGGCTAGGAAGAAGAAGATTATCAAGGGCTTCTCAACAGCGTTGTGATAAACGCAATCGCAATGTTTGATTTGAACATTATGAAAAAAAAAACTATGACTGCTCTGAACATAATGAATTTTTTTTGGTAGTATAGAAGTAAATAAGTGTGAAAAGTACATTTCTAAAATGAAGAAAAGTAAATTAGTAAAGGATAATGATTTTCTTAATGAATTCCTTCAAAATAATTTTCTTTTTTTTTCATTATAGCTACTCCTTATAAAGTGAGTCTGTTGGACACTACTGGTCACTTACGTTACAAAAGCATACTGGATAATTTAGGGTTAAAGTACTTTTAAAGTAAAGTAGTAGCTTCAATACAAATAAAAATATATTTTTTAAAACATATTAATACGAGTCCGAGTGAACAGATATAAAAGGACCCTCCACCTGTATTCTGTATAATTGGTTGGTGGTGATATGGTTGGTTTTGTTTTATACAAAACATATTTTAAGAGGGCCGTTTATTTGTATGAAAATATCTTTTAATACGGGTGCTACCTTATCTTATCTTTAGTGATTGTTCTGCTCACAAATTACTGTACGTATTCCAATTTTTTTTTTTTAAAGACAACTCTCCCGCATTAGGAATATAAATTCCTGTGTCGCGGGGAACTTTACAAACATACATGAGACGGACACAAATAACACCCAGACTCAGAACAACAAATTGTGAATCACACAAAGTGTTATCCTACATGGGATTTGAACCCACGACACTTGGCGCAGTAGGAAGTGGTGTGGCGACCGCTTAAGCCACTAGGCCCACCGTGCAGTCAAAATCAAAATCAGGTTAATACCTAATATATTTTTTATGAACCTGTCTAAGGGCCTCTACACTGCCTGATAGAAAACATGAGCATTTCAAATCTAGTGCTCTCTACTATTTAAACGTATTGCGCTTTGAAACTCTCATAGTCAAGTGACCTTAGATGATTGGAAAGGAGCAGTGAGGGTAAGCAACGAAGGCGCAGTCAGTACCTAGATGGGTGACCGTTTGTGACATGAAATGTGATGAATATTTCCGTGATTATTATAATAGTCATGAATTTTAGTTGCACGCCTTTCGTGGTTTAAAAACATCCAACTACAATGCATGATTGTCATGAGTGATGGCTTAACGTGGAAATGAAATGAAATGACTTGACCTGTTACTATTATAAGCATCATATTTTGACCGATTCCAATCTATTCTTAGTTTAGTGACCAAGGCTTATAAAAACCTAGTGTTGTTTTTTTTGTGTGATTCTGATAAAGATGCATACTCGAATGTAAAAACAATAATCAATTCTTGGGTCCACAAAAGTTCCCTAGATGTATCCAAAGATGCCTGAAATCCTTGTTAAGGTTATTTGTAAGAGATTGCTGTGAGCTATAAAACCGTCGATTGTTACTAACCTATTTTTTTAATTTGTCTCTTTTAATGTAATTTGCCGTGACAGTGACGTTACAGTGAAGGAAACAATAAAGAAATAATGAAAGTAATAAAATGTTTCTCATTAAAATTCGACAATTATATCTTTCAAATAAGTACCTACTTACTAATTGACGTTGGTAGATTTGCAATTGAATGGAATTAAAGATCATCTTAATTGAAGGGAAACTGTACCGTAAATGATTTATACTATTCCACGTCACGAGACTAAATTATTCATCACAGATAAAGTAAAATTTTGTTGTATATATTTGGTTGTAAATTTGCAAATTATTCCAACATGTCGGATACGAACGATGTGTCAACACTACGTGATGGCGATTTCAATCACTCCGCCTCTTCTATTTTTATGTTTCAGTGCTTTCCAAAAAATCATTTCAATCCATAGTGCACTCCGCCCGATTGGTAGGCCTTATCAAAACGAGACGACTCCACATATTAATCAACGGTTTTTGTAAAATATATTTTCCATTGACCGGATTCTATGCTTAGTCTGAAATATAAACGGCTTTATATTTATTTGGTCAGCTTTTTACTCTCAGATCTTTTACTTTTGTTAATAAATGTATACATTTATATGTTGGAACGTTTAATTATACGGGGGCCGATTTGACAATGATGGTGTAACGTCATCACTTCGGCAGAGTCTAGACGAGTGTTCGTGCGGGCCGTGCATAGCACATACACCGACTACCGTGCGGAGAACAAGCCTAGGAACTTCCTTACGGCTAAGTTACCCACGTGTTAATAAAATTTTATTTAGATTAACTACTTTAGTTTTTTGCTCGAGAAAGAAAACACAACCCAACCAATATGCATTCTGGAGAAGGCAACCGCCACGACAAATGCCCTTTTCGGACAAATAGTACATAAAATTTGAATGCCTCGGTGGCGCAATAGTAACGTATGCAACTGCTGTGTGTGAGGTCTCTTCGATTCCCGGGTTGGACCATATGTTTGTGTGATCCGCAAATATTTCTTCGGAGTCTGGATGTTTTCTATGTATAATATATGTATTTACAAAAAAGTATGTTTATGTATTTAAAACAATTGTCTAGTACCCCTAATATAAGCTCTGATTAGTTTGGAGCTTTCTCAAGAATCTAAGAATCTCCTTTACAAATTTCAACTTTGTACATCGGTTCATCGCAATAATAATGTCATTATCAACAACCCATTCAGTCCCACAGCTGACCTCAGGTCTCCACTCAGAAGAGGTTTAATTACGTCATTTACTGTCCATACGTCCATTTACTGTCAAAGTGCGGGTTGTGGATTGGCAAGACTACGTTATCTTGCCGTCGGATGTTTAAGCCGCCCGAAGGCCTCCAACTGAGATTCATGACTGTTGTCCTGTGGTAGCAACTAGGATCGACTACTTAACGTGACTTCCGAATTTCGGCGACGTTTATGGTGTGGTCACTAACCGTCATTCATACCGGTATTCACCATACTGGTGATTTTTGCTAAATACCTAGGGCAACTTGGCTATTAGCGCCTCAATGAATAGTCCCACTTTTAATGATAGTCATATTGTACTGCTTTCGAATTTCAATTTCTCGTTACAATAATTCAACAATCTAATCGTTTTATTTTAGCTTCTCATTTGCTCAGAATTTGAATGAATCACCTCCGTAGTTGACAAAACCATTTGATATTTGAAACCAATGTTAACAACCTGTCACATCAAAAACTTCAAAGTTCAGAAACGGTTAGTTTATTTCATCTTTAGACTTATTCCCGAAAATAAATTGCCATTATTGATCCAGGAGATGTTGAAATCCTGCCTTATTTCAAAAATGAATAATTTACTGATATTGTTGATGACTGGTCAGTATTGACTGAAGTCTCGTTACGGGTGATTGATGAACTTAAATGACGATACATGACCCCCACACGTTTCATTTATAAAAGTAGATATGTTTTTGTTACGTTCGCTGTCGATGATTGATCGTATGCGGCTTTAGAAGGCTAAAAGAAAATTCGCGAAGATATCGTCTTAAATTTTAAAATTTATCCATTAGTTGTTTTGTACTGTTGAATGAGTTTAATATGCTTAGTATCTGTGTTTTTTCTATATTTTGTCCGCGGCTCCATCTGTCGGATATCGGAGTAATGAGTAGCTAATGTCCGGTTTCAAGCGTCACAGTACTTACCTAATTTCATAGAAAGTAACAGACAGATTTGGATTTTACAATGTTAGTATAGTAGTATGGATTCATTTTTAAATTTATTAAAAAAGATTAAAAGATTCAGATCAATGCTACTTTTACAGACTGTATTTATGGTACAATTATATTTAGATTGAGAAAAACTTAACAATGTTGTGTTCTTTGTGGCAACTTCCACATTCCGCGTGAGCGAAAACATACAACAGCGCTTTTACTGCAGAAACACTAAACTACGGAATATCTAATCCTGAATCGCGATATAGAGATTCTGGGTCTCCGTCAATTTTCCGATTTTCATATACACAACTTTATATGAGAGGGCTGACTGGGTTACTCAGAGACTCACCGGACACGGTTGTGTCGGTGAGTATCTGAATTTAATTGGACGTTAGGTTTCGGTATAATGCCACCACTGCGGGATCGATCTGGACTCCGCCTAGCACACGCTGGAGAACTACCCTGCGTAGGAGACCGAGCATCGATTCCTAGTCGGACAGATTTGACAATACCTGTCACCACCAGCAGTGATCGCGGCAATGCTGGCGAGCGGCGAGGGAATGCTTCTTCTGTGAGAACGCAATGCACACGCATAGCGGGCCGGAAAAGGGCAGAACCTGCTCGAAGGAGGCGGCGAAGGGAGGGTCGCTGTTGTCCTATCTTATGGAAATTTTACCGTGGCAAACTACCCGAAACAGGTGACATACCCCAGTGCGGCTCTGGGTGTCGTCTAAGGCGGGTCATTGTTTCGCCTTTTACTGTGTAGAGCGGTACAAGGCGCGATAGCTTCCTGCCCTGGGTGTGAATCCAGTCATGTCAGGATATATGTACCTCAGTAGTGGGGTACGGCAGGGGGGACTCTAGAAGTCGCTGATGAGGTCTTAGTGTTCCTTCTGACTTCCAAAGTAAGCCGCCGCAGTGGGTAGATTGATTGCCCGAGAGTCCCACGCACGCTCTTCGTTAAGCCTACGAAGGGTATGGTGCGAAAATCGTTCGCTGCATAAATTAATAAAAAGTTTGAAGATAAATACTATCTAATACTATCAGTTTGAAAAACATAAATCATGTTACATTTTAAAAATGTATTTGTTTAGAAACGTGTTTATAAATAACGCTCGGTTCGAATATTGTTAATTGACTTAAAGTAAGCTGAGATGCTGACCCGTACCCTTTAAATGCCTTAATTGACATAACAACTGACACTGCAACGATAGCCACTCATCGTTTGCTAATTCGCATCGCACGTTGCGATAAATTTTGATTTGATGATATTATCTACTAAGTCTCGTGGTGTTTACGTTGTTAATGTTGTAAATCGGGGATAATCATTTAGTTTAAAAAAATAGTATAAGTTATACCTTATGTCGCCAGCTTTTTGGTGGTAAAATTCAATCAGTCAGTCAGATATTACTCGGATTAAATAGATAGACAAACGGTCAGAAAGACAAAAAGACAGACAGACAATCATTTTTTTTTAAATTGCTATTTTAATGTCAATACCGCATACACTTTCATATAATATATATTAAGCAAAAACCGGTTAATTTGATATTACAAGACACTTAAATTTTATCTATTTGTATACATTGCATTAGTTTTAATTTTGCTTTCGTGTAACCCTAATTGACATTATATACAGGTAGTGGAAGTCCAGTCGAAATTGGTGCAGTTGTTTTAGAGAGTTTAAAAAAAATGCTATTAATTGGTCCCCGCCAACATATATATTATAATATATATTTAAAACTGTTTCATTTCTGACTGATTGAATAATTGTATGTTACTTTGTGCATTTTCGAAGCAATATAATATATGTAATAATATAAGTTTTGAATGCTAGCAAAAGCTACCATTAGAGGCAAACCCAGCGCAGTATACAAATACTGCTCTTTGTTTGCCTGTAATGGTAGTCAAAGTGATGTAACATCAAGTATTAAAAAAATTACACTTTCTTTTGTTACCAACATGTTCAATTTATGTATCAATATATACAAACAAAGAATAAACTACATAGAGAAACATTCTAAAAGCACTCTTGTATCTAATATGTTACCTTCCTTCAATTGCCTTTTACACAATAGAATGTTCTTTTTAAAACGAAAAAAAAACTACTTGAAAGAGTATCGTAACAAAATGAAATCACATAAGCCGCAGGGGAATTGGATTAAGCAACCTATTGTTGCAAAACGATAAATTTTCTATTCAGAGCTGCTAAGCTCTAGGATCGCAATGTTTAACACAGACTTGCTCGCACTTCCCCGGGTTAACTATAGCTCTCCTATTGTTTTGGGACTGTACCTTCTTTTTCCAATCCTCGTCCCCTGAAAGGCTTTCGGTTATAATTTAATTCTGTTAAGTCGGACGCGCGGTTCGCGAGCCCCCGAGTAATAAAATTATACGAAGTTTTATATTTGGATGGTTAATATTTACATCTGTGTGGGTTGACAAGCTTGCGGTTATGGAAAAGACTGTGTTAGAAGTTTGCAGTATTATTTCAGTACAATTTTCAAATTTGTTTTTTCAATAAAAAAACTATTAAATTAATGTACCATTCAAAAACTTTTTGGAGTTGTGTTATTTGTTTATCTGTGTTATTCAATTATCAGTTGGACAAAACGGCAGAGGAAGCCATAAAATTTTGTTTCTCTGTATATTCCGACTTTTTCTTTCATTCCGTATCGGCATAGTCATTGGATATTGTATTCGTAGCAGAGTAATATTTGCACAAGCAAAATGAGAACTTCTTCGAAGCGCGGTTACTACGCCGCTCTGGTGGGTACAATCTAACACCAGTAGTAGTAATACTGTCACTGCCTACTATGCAGAAGTTTGAACTTATACAAGTTCAATATTCTGTACAAGTACAACCGATACACATGACGATGACGACTATAGTTTATGACTAGCTGAGTCCCGCGTTGTTGTTAGACATCACGAGTGACACCGCGGAGCGAAGCTCTTTACATTATCATCTATCTGCCAGTGGAAATCAGTCCAACGGTTCCATAGATTAGCCGGCACAAACAAACAGACACACAAACAGAAAAATATTGAAAAAAATGTGTAAGTACCGTGTATACTTTAATTAAAATATACATTTAGTAAAAATTTATAATTTGAAACTACAAACATACTTACATTTAATTTTTTTGTGTGGATATAAAACTTTGGTTATGAAACATAATCTGATAGAAACTTAGATATAGAAAACTCAGGCCTTAACTTTGTACGAGTACTTATTTTCATATATATATATATATATATATATGTATATTCAATGGTTGATCTAAAATCGTTAATTACATTATGTGAACTCATGAATTAAAAACAAATCATCAGAATTAAGCAGCATGCACCAAATTCAATGATCAGATCAATAAATAGAACTAATGCCATCATAAAATGACCTGTGAAATCTGAAAGGTCGTTTGTATTTCTGTGCAGTCGCACGATGTCAAATGGTTCTTTTTACACTGGCTATTGATAACCCGCACATTGTGAATAAACCATGAGTTGTTTTCAATTTAGCGTAAAAGCGTTTCGTCATAAAGCTGGTCCAGTCTCATAATTAACATTTTAAGTTTGTGCGACAATGTGTATATATGTGAGTGAGTGCATCGATGTTTCCTCTTTAGTGTAAACGATGTTTATTCTAAATTTGGTGTTGTATATATTTTGAATGAAACCATGATATTCGCTTTACAGGGATTGGCTTATCGTGAAAGACTACAAAAGCAATATTATTTTAAGGCCAGAATTTTTAAGATTTGGAAACATAAATACGTAACCTAAGCCACCACCTATTAAATTCAATTTAGAGCAGATTTGACTTGTCATTGGCTTCTGGATACTGAAAATAATCCAATAATTAATCCGACTGCATTTGATAGCTTAGAAATTGACACATAGATCAATCTGGGTTTTCTTTGCACGAAATACTTTTTGGGCATTGCGTTAGACAAATTTAGGCCTCCTGTAGTTTTAGCAAAAAAAAAATTTTATATTTTCTGTAAATTGCATAATCATGTCATCGTCCATATTCGCATTTGTCGCTTCTTCTGCATTACTGTCATACGTATCATTGCGATCTTCCCATTAGGAAAAAGTACGATGAAATGAATGATAAATGAACCCACAAATCCACTGTCTGCCACTTTTATATTTTAATATGTGGTCTATGAGACTGCACGTCATCAGTGAAGGAGTTTCAAAGTAAACAGATTTAAGAAAGAAAACTTATTTCATCTTGAAACACAGATTACTATAATCTATATTTCATGCTGGAATAAATTTTACAAACATATCGTACTTTATTCGCGTGAGACCTAAATAATTGTTGAATGAAGCCTTATTAAGACTTTTATATAAGTGTGAATCTGTTTAATTAATTACACTAGCGGTAAATATACCAGTTCTATTTATAAAGCAGAAAAGATTGTAGAAAACTTAAGATATTGGTAGCTTTTAAAATTGAATGTTCAAAGTATCATATAAAATGTTAAAGCTCAATTTATCGGTAGCAGTGCAACGTATGGTGCCGATTAAACGTGGTCGTAACGCGGCTTGGACAAATGTTAAGTTATCACTTACTAGAGCCAGTCGTCTAAACCTTCATTCGAAAAAGCAGCTGAAAGGCTTTATCCTTTTCACTGCGGTAGCTTTAGATAAGAGTGGAAAGTCTTGGGAATCCTCTTTGATTTCATTTTAGGAAATGCAATTTTAATTCATTTCAAATTAAAATATTTGTTGTTTTAGAATCACTTAATTAAAATAGATAAGGTCGTAATTATGAAGCTGGTTACCATAGTGAAGGCTTTTACCTAGTTCGTTATCTCAGTTTGTTTCAGCTCGGATGGGTCGACTCGACTGGTGCAGTACTATTATCACACAGAAGACCAACCTTAAATGATAAAATTCGTGCGACGGCTTGACAACGTAATTCGTGCAACTTTTGTTGGTGTGAGACCGAAGGATGAGAATGATGAAGAATGATTTGGTTCTTCATCTTTCATGATGTAGTAACATGTCACATGTTGTATTGTATGTAGTCGCAATGAGGATGGTGGCCTCCACTCACATATAACTTACTAATACCTAAACATATCACTTTAAACTTTGTCTAAAACCATCGCGAATAATTTCAGTAACCACTACCGACTCAACTTTTTTTACTAACATTTCATAAAAGAAGTTCATTGGCAACAATGTAGTAATTCGAAATTTAGAATTGGAATACCGCCGAATATAAAACTAATAGGAAATTCAAAAGTTTTAACGTTAAAATCAAAGTTGTGGACATCAGTAGTCGTACATCCGCTGTCTTCGGGTGGAAAACTTTGAATCTCGCAGTAAACGATCGTTGGAAAGATGTGGATGCCTTGGTAAATTTAGCCGAATAGTCAGCGTATTTTTGAATTATGTTGTCTTGATATTATAAATATTTTTTAAATGTTACATTGTACCTTCTGAAATATCCAACTGACAATAAATAACTTACCACTATGTAAACCCTATGATAAATTATGTTTAAGTTGCTGACTGCACGGTTGGCCTAGTGGTTTAAGCGGTCGCCACGTCGCTCTCTACTGCGCCAAGTGTCGTGGGTTCGAATCCCACGTGGGATAACACTTTGTGTGATTCACAAATTGTTGTTCTGAGTCTGGGTGTTCTTTGTGTCCGTTTCATGTATGTTTGTAAAGTCCCCCGCGACACAGGAATTCATATATTATTCCTCATGCGGGAGTTGTCTTTTTTAAAAAGAAAAAAAAAATGTGAGCCGTCACGGGACGCCTGGCAGATGTGAAACATCGCCATTATTTTGTAAAAGTAATATGCAGAAAAGAACATATTGTAATAGGAACTAAATATGCCATAATGATAAAATAAAATATTACTAATTATTAAAATAGTACAGTACACACTACTGCATATAGACTGCATATATATACCATCGTATAGCGTGCCGTGGCCAGAAATCTGTTTTACGTGCGGCTATAGATGTTTGACATCAAAATAGTCATTTTTGAAAAAAATGACGTTTTTTAATTTTAATTAACTTTATATTTTGGCCATCATCATCTTAAACTATAATAGTGTACTGCTAGATATATATATATATATATATATATATATTTAAATATTGAATATTTAGATATAAATTATTTTGTAATACATATTTTTATTGTTGTTTTCTGATTTATTTCTTACCGTCATTAAGTCCGCCATTGTATACAAAAAATGAATACACACATTATACATACATGATTATATTGAGAAATGAAACACTAATTGTGAATAAGAAAATATACTTCAATTTTAAATTATATATTACTCATTTCTTTAAAATGCATTTCTTTTAAAATTGTTTCGCGAAATCATTTAACTACCTATAAACTTACTTTGAAATGGAGCGAACAACTTTGGGATCGAACCCAATCTGGATAGAAGTAGACAACTTACTAATATTAGGAATGCTAAAGTAACTTTGTCGGTCTGTCTGTTGCGCTTTCACGACAAAACTACTGACCAGATATAGGCAACAACAAAAACCATAGAAATAAATATGTATAATGCAATTAAGTTACCAGCAATATTCTACCAATAACATTATTGTATAGACAATTTACTGCTACTTATAATAACGTCATAAATTGTTAACGCATTTGCATAATCTATGTGAGTTTTCGTGAGGAAGCTTAAGTACTTAAAAGGGGTTGCTGTAAAGCTATTATAAGCAAAACAAAGGGTTGACGACCTAAAGAATTATGGTTATCATAAGGAGGGAGGGAGGGGATGTGAGCACAATTTTATGTTTTTTTTTTAAATATTGGAACATAAGTTTCAAAGTTTTACAAACCATTAAATATTATAATATACTAGTTGACCCAGAAAAAATTCCAGAACTTGATCGCAGCGCCACCTACCGGGTCCAATTGCGAATCTAAACCATTCCCAGATCTACTTGAACACACACAAATAATTTCATCAAAATCGCTCCAGTCGTTTGAGAGAAGTTCAGTGACATACACACTCACACAAGAATTATATATATAAAGCAATGGTGTTTATGAAATTCGAATAATTTAATAACGGCTGAAAATAGTTTATTGCATTGCTTTATAATGCACTAGCTTTCGCCCAGGGCTCCGCTCGCGTGTATGTCGGTGTCATATATCGCGTTTTAAAGTAGTCTATGTCCCTCCCGTTTCTAAACTGTGTATCAAATTTCATTAAAATATGTTCAGTAATATTGCCGTTAAAGCTGGACAAACCGATAGAGTAACTTTCACATTTATAATGTTAGTATGGATATTAATAATATACTTGATTTTTTTATTCTGTTATGCATATTATACATCACAGGTGCTTGTGACTAAGAGGTAATCGTGCAGGGTAAAACATAGCAAAGTTAAGCAAAGCCAGGCAAGTCTGTATCTGATGGATAACCATTCCTAATACATTGAGATCCCTCCGTATCTTGGAGCGAACGATAAGTGGTCCCGGTTCCCATATTATGTTCTCGCCGTGTACAATGGGACACTTGAAAAGAAGAGGTTCTAATCGGCTACTCGTCGGTTATACGACCCGCCCGCTGTCATCGCAATGCACCGACGCTTGACAATATATTCTTCATAAGTACACACGTTCAATTTTAATATTTATCTATAATTTTTAACTCTTGTAATATTGTTGATCTTGATTTGACTATCCAAGACCAATATTCAACAACATACGAATATATCTTATTAAATCGTGACGAACGTTTAGATCCTAAGTAGTCTTACAAGTATTTCTGCAGACTTTTGATATTGTTTTAACATATCTAAGTATCTGCTTATCTTCAAATTTAAATAATACTAGTTGTATTTTAAACATAATATCATTACATGTCTAGTACACGTTCTGTGTAATGTAGGGTCAGACAACCATTTCTAATATGTGATAGACAGCTGATATAGACATAGTACGAAGTTATAGTTCAATCAGTATTCTAAACATGCATACAGAAGAAATTGATCTGATATCCATAGAATGTTTTACAAAAAACATTGCCTACTATTATACTAAACTCAATAGAGCCTTTAAAGTTGTTATTATTATTAAGAAGTGTTGGGAACGTGCTAGTAAGCCATAACCTGCTTTATAAGTAGAAGTCTATGTCCATCAGTAGACTGTCAAAGGCAACAACCTTTTTTTAATTTCTAATGAACATGATGATGATGATGTAAAAAGGTGCTACTTTTGTATTTATTTTTTCATTTACCAGTAGCTATAATTCAAACTCTTATATATTTTATAGAACTTTTTACTATGACAAGTCAAATATATACTCGATAGTTTTCTCTTTAATATAATATATCATTGAAAGTTCTTCAATGAACTCGTGAATCTCGTACATGTGATTCGTGATTGCCAATAGTGACTCACAAAAGTCACAACTATTGAAGTAAATTCTGTATAAACATAGACGTATTTCATGTCCCGGACGTCCGTCTCACCAACGCGAATGGGACGTTCAAAATACGAGCATTTTACTTGCCAGTTCTTAAAAAGTACGAATAAAATGTAAACAAAGTTGGAGGAACTTAGTTTTATTACTTGTGTTTGTTATTTTATTGCGAGTTTATGTATGTTTTTGAATGAGACGTTCGTTATGGAACTTATGGAGTACATTTTACTTTTTTGATAAACATTGTATAAAAGAAATATTTTTATACACCATTAGTTTCTAACTAAATTGAACATCATTTTACGTAATATGCTACCGATTTCATATTTTAGTTGTTTAAATAAAAGAAAGCAGTGCTCAGAGTAATAAATTAGAAAGTGATAGTTTTAACACGTACTAATGAGTTTTTGTATAAAAATAGCACACAATAAAACCACATCTCTTATTTATGCTTGATTATGTATAGCTGTTGCAAGGAACAAGTTTCGGACTTGAGATTCCTACTACTTGTAGGATCTTTAAATTTTTGTTAAAAAGGCCCCGCATTAGGAACGTACATCCTAAGGCGCGGGGAACCTTACGAACATACAATGAAATGAACACAAAGGAAACCCAGACTCAGAACAAAAATTTTTGGAACACACAAAGTATTGTTCCATGTATAATTTGATATAACAACACTTGACACAATAGAAAGCGGCTTGGCAACCTCTTCAACCACTAGGCCAACTGTGCAATCAAACTATGGCTTAGTTAGCCTCCTAAAATCATCTGCATATTCAACATCTAAATTCCTAATTCATTTTCTTACTTACCAAAAACTATAAAATTGTTATAAAATTTACCATACTTTCACTTTTAAATTGTAAAGTAACCTAGATATTTAAAAATTCCGAAAATAGACTTGGCTTCTGGGAATATCAGTAATAAACTCGATAAGAAAACTTGACGTTTTCATCGAATGTCGATATCCGTAACGCGATTATCGATTCTTATTAGATATTCATAGGAACACCGTGATCGGAATCTCATAAATAAACTGAAAGGATTTTCGTTCAAGAAACGTTGCAATCAGGACATTCATGACACGCTAGAATTAATATTTCATTATTCCTCGACGTTCTACTTTTAAATGTTAGAACTAAAATAATGTGAGGTTTTATCACTGAGATTATAAAAGCAAGTGAATCGTACTCATATAATATATATACCTACAATAAAGTTATGAAATGTACCTTAAATACATTGAAAATGGTCATAAATCTCTAAAACTCAATCAGTGATGAACGAAACAGAACCGTCATTTTGCGAGTGTGTGATTAGAAACACTCGCAAAATGACGGTGATTAGAAACTTTGATGAAAGAATCGACATTTGTCAGCGTGCTCGTGGTGGATATTTGTCAGATATCATTTTTCATTCATGATTGCCAAACTTTTATCTACATAATACAATAATTGTTTTAATCATCTTCATCATTGTTTTAGAAAACAAAGTTCTTGTTGAAAAACCCGTTACAAATGATAAGGACGTTGGCGCTTTACTTATGTAACAAAGACATTTTATTCAACTAAACTAAATTATAAATCATTGTTGGTTTTGATTCACATATGTTTTCTTATTAATGTAACGTTCATTACGCCAATGAAACTTATATATTGTTAAAAACAACAGCTATAGTAAAACCCTAAGTCTGAATGTGAAAGAAATTGATACTGTAGTACTTACTGTACTGTGGCCGACCCAATCTGACATTCCACCCACGTCTTCTGAAGTTTTCCTTCAACTCCTTTTAATATGACACTAAACTTGGTATAATCCGCACTTTAGGAGTTCACGATATTGCCGATAAAAACTGAAACGGCGCATAAAGTTTTTGTGGTTGTTTCAGACAATTTTCAGTCATTCTTATAACTTTATGAATTGTTTGATAATGAAGAGAATATTGCTTCATTATGCTGTAAAATAATTTCTAAGAAATATTTTTAAAACGTCTAATTTGTATTCTGACGAAAAAAGACGATAATTCTTCTGAATTATTTTTCAGTTACTTCTTAATTAGCTCAAATTCAGACGTGTTGGTTTTGTTTAACATAATATTACAAATGAGGGATGTAATTATTATAAAGCCTCAAAATTTTATTACATTTAGGTCTTTAAAGTTCAGTATTATCTGTCGGAGTATTAGCCAAAATTATAAAAGTACCAGGGTTCATACTTAAATTGTAACTAGCTTTCGCTCACGGCTCTATCCGCGAGTATGTCGGTTTCACAGTAGAAGGTAGTACCAAGTTGTAGTAGTGTACCAAATTTACTTTAAATCGGTTGAGAGCTTTTTGCGTAAAAACAGGACATTCAAGTCATTTTGCCTTTATAATACTAGTAAGAATTTTTATTAATTGAAATAACATACATTTTAGGGATTAGGAACCAAGAATAAGATTAACTTAACGATAACACTGCTTCTGTAGTACACAAAACTTAATTGATCCCTAGTCTAGATCCCATAATTCATCATCATTCTACACCTCATTGTTCTCAAGATTATAAGAATTAAGAGAGTAAATAATTATTTTAAAATAATCCATCCAATAACAGAAACTTCAAAGTGTGTATAACATGAATCAATTTGCATATATACATAAATCATATACGTCAGTCTATAAAAGTATAGTAATGAAATATAGTAGTGCTACTGCTTAAAGTACATATAAACTAGAAAAACTGATACATTTTTTTACGTTCTTTTATTAATACCTTAAATGCTGACCGCTGTTTGTCGAAACCAGTCAACTTCCAAACACAACGCACAAAATTCAACAAAAATATTTCAGTTTGCCTGTTGAAAAATAAAGCAGACTTTAACATTCAGTAACGCTATGGAGAATATTCAGTAAACTACATTCACTACACGGCAACTTGTTTGTTCTTTTGAGCGCTTCGAAAATTGCCTATCCAGATTTTGCGTAGAGTTGAAAAACGCGGATGCTTTTTGTAGATTTTTTTCTATTCATACATTGTTCACGGTGCTCTGAACAATCAAAAGTTGCTTTTCATTTACCTTATCAGGGTTTCCAAATAATGCGGGTATCGGAAAACGCGGAAAGGGTAAAATTGGTTTATACCTTTGTTTCGTTGCTTCAAGCCTCTGTAAGAATCGGATTTTATGTAAGCACGTACACATTTGTTTTACGATTCCCCTATATTGTTTAGTACCTATAAAATAAACTTTACGCAGCGCGATGACATCATTTCTTGATAACTTTGGTGTTGCCTTCATGAAGTATGTGTATCTAATATGTGAAGTCTTCAAGCGCATAGTAAAAATGCAAAGGGGAAATAGCAAAGTTCTCTGTTTATTTGTTTGGTGCAATAAAAATTACAAGACAAAGACAACTTATTATTGAATAATCTAAACAACTTGTCTACAAAATTGAAATACCTAGAAAATTACATTCAGGGATTTTATAGTGATAATAAATGATAACTTTTATATATCATTCTGTAGTGCTCATATAATTTTCACCCACTCCTTTAATTTGCTTTGTTTGCTATAAACCTAGTGTATAATGTGTATAACAACTCTAAAGCAATAAAGTAAAAATGAAAATAAAGGAAAAAGTTTAAAAACTGTAACCCGACTACATAAAAACGTTTGATTAAAGAAATGCATATATACATTTTATATTTTAGGCTATATAATAAACCAAAGCCCAGAAAAATCAAATCTACTTGAGTATCTTAATCAATGCTCAATCATTTTAAAATAACACAAAAGCAAATTACATAATAGACTTAGGAAACGATAATGGAATCATTTGGATCAGAGATTATTTTAGTCCTTAAAACTGTTGTCATTAATATCAAGGAAGTAATTTCATCCGTCTGCTGAATACTACCGCAATTTCCTTGTACACTCAACTTGCCTTTAGATCGCAATGTCGTTATAAACTTAAATGGTGAATGGAGAACTTGGTTATAATAATAAAATTATATAAGACTAACTTGCACCCGCAACTCTGCCCGAGCGTATGTCTATGTATTATGTCATAAATATCACATCTGCTAGGAAAATACATACCACTAGACTGTTTCATGTTCCAAGTAAGCCAAATCATATTATTATACATAAGTTAGCATCAAAGCAACCACGAACTCTCGATATGTACCATTCGATGCTAGTCGACTGTCAAAGGGTCTAGCAGGTGAATTGAATCAGGGTCTCTATACCCTAAAGGCTACCGAACACTTACAACTTTGTTCCCGAATAATGGACACGAAACCGCACGTTATGAACTTCCAGTTGATATTGCAATATGGCCGCTCACAATTCAATTTGCAAATTTAAATAAAGAATGATTTCAATATGTGACATATAAAATAAAAATAATAGTAGCCTGAATTAACTTTAAATGCATACTAATCTAAAGCAAATTTAGTAAAGCTAAAATCGTATGGAATAACATGCAAATGTTTTGATTAGCTGCTTGCAATGATTAATTTTTAGCTGCTTGCATTGCCAATGTAATTTCACACTAATTCAATAATTTTAATGAGCCTACAATAGATGCTAGGAATAATCTCTAAATAAATAAAGCATGTACTTTTACTATCATTGATGTATACATATTTTGAGTAACTCTTAAAACTACTATTTCGTAAAATCCTCATTTAAATCGCTGTACCACACATGTACACAGTGCATAAAAGATTCTTAGTTAATGTTTTTATTTAATAACAACTAGGTTTCGTCCTTGTTTTTTCAACAAGAATCAAAGTATCCTTATTCTAAACTTAATTGAAATCGTTGCATCGGCTCCGTCCCCGAGTTCGGCTTTCAGCTATCGAAGTAGAATATGACCTAGATCCTGCCTCAAAAACCTAAGTAACTTTTATTGAAATCGGTAAAGCGGCTTAGCCATGACAGACACATAGACAAAGTCACTTACGAATTTTAACCTTAGTATTAAGTATGAATAAGTAATTAAAATAATTGTGTATTAATTTTCCCGACTTTTACACAAATTGTATAGCGGGACTTATTCGCGATAAAATTATATCAAATGTTACGATACCTTCTATGTTCCGACGTTTCATACAAGTTGTTTGTAATACTCATACCTCTAGTTGTTAAAACCAGTGTTCTATAATGTAAGATTATATTATTTTTTATACGGCATACTCATTTTTAAAAAAAAACTATTTGATAAGTTTTTTTTGCTATACGCGTATTACTACTTTGTCGTTCAAGATATATTATAATGGCCAAACAAACTTTGTGGTAACAAATTTACCAAAAGTAATTTTGGAAGGACGGAGACGATAAAATCTTTTGTTTAGGATTAATTAGTTTGAGTAGAGTATAAATAGTAGTAGATAAGGAAGATTATTTTAAAGAGTTTTAACGTTATCAGTATACTAATATGTAGCAACAGTTAGTGTTTATAAACCTGCAGTTAAGCTTGTTAAATCTTGGATCCACTGGGAACGTTAGTAGGCCTCATATTTCTAATTGAGGGTAGACGTGAGTTTAGCGGGTGAGGAGAATGTTCTCGTACATTCACTTTATTGTAGCACTCGATCACGAAATACATTTAGGACATTGAATAGCAGCCCATGATTAATAATTTTAAATAAGACACTCCACCGAACACGTGGTGCTCACACGAGACGATCCGCGACAACTCTGCTCGTCAACGACGACGTTCCCTCTTTAAAGGAACTCACGAACGAATGAACGAACAATAATCATCTAGGGAAGGGATAAAATCATTGTCACCTGTGATCCTTGTCTATGACTTATGACATGAAAGTAATCGACTAAAATCAATCATTCAATCGCGTTATTATTATTTTAAAGTGACAATGATTCCCATCCCTGCGGTCACCAGTCGTACGCGCCAGTGCCCGGTGTTGCGTCAGTGTCTTACCTTCAGACACTTAACAGTGTTGCCAGCTAAAATAATCGATACGCCGGCACGGCCATACTGACAATCGCACGTCCCTGTGCGATCACTCACCTCTACAGCTCTCGTACTCCTCGTCAATCAGAGAGAAAAAAATCGCTCGTCCATCACTGACTCGCTACCAATTCATGACACCTGTTTAAAAAGATCTCGATCTTTATCCCTCGCATCTGAATTAAACACACTGGGCGGACACCTGACCTCAGGCGTCCCTTCGACCATCCACCAACTCGCATGGTGTATCGGACCTGACAACCCGTCAGCGCCCCTTCCACCAATCACACACACACACACACACTGGGCAGACAACTGACCTCAGGCGTCCCTTCGACCGATCACCAACTCACATGGTGCCTCGGACCGGACAACCATCAGCGTCTCTTCCACCAGTCTCATCGCGTAGTCTGATCAGGTGCATCGATCCGGTTTACAGACCAGCTCCATTTTTCAGATACGCGACTACCAACTACCCATCAACCCTACTATAAATCGCGAAGTCTGATCAGGTGCATCGATCCGGTTTACAGACCAGCCCCATTTTTCAGATACGCGCCTATTAACTACCCATCAATAAGGCTACATACCGCGTAGTCTGATCAGAGGCATCGATCCGTTTTCCAGACCAGCCCCCTTTTTCAGACACGTGCCAACCGAGTACCCATCCAGTGTACGCTCGCTACGTTACGTACGTACGCACGCTCTGGATCGATACTCTACGTACGTTCTCTGGATCGGTTCTCGATAAAAGAACAGAATATACACAAATGAATTGCGCAACTGAAATAACAATTGGCCGGACACGTTTTCCGAAGAAACTACGATAGATGAAGTCATATAACTATTCTGGCGACCCTGAACAGGAAGTCGAAGTGTTGGTAGACCAGGTGCCAGGTGGTCGGAAGATATAAAGAAAGATTAGACACACCGCATCCAGAAGCGTATGGAAAACCATGTAGGAAGCATATATCCAACAGTGGATGCAAATATGCTGAGAAAGAAGAAGAGTGCACAAACGTTATAAACTCACCTTTAGTACTCGTCATGTTCGGAGGCAGAGGCTAAAGTATGTGGACTAGCTGATGTCGATGCTGCATCACTTTCCTCATAGGATATTATGTCCATTGTCATGACTATAGATTTCGAATTTCATGAGCATACTTACAGGTTAGGTTAGACCCACCAACGTCTCTCAGCTCGTCTCTATAATGATTTAGTACCTTGACAATAAAAGGATCTTACCTTTGAACTTTTACTGTAATATGGTTTGGTTACACTCGCTATCCTTGATAAAGACGAAATTGTCTGCACTGAATGGACTCACTTTTGCTCTACTTCGGATGAAGCGTTCTACCTCTGACGTATAGTCTTTTGATATTCTACATTGCTCGTTTGTAAGGCATTAATTCCGCAGGGGAGTAGCCTGTTACTCTGGATCTAGTGGTATTAAAGGCAAGCTGGACTCACAGAAGATTTGTTTGGTTTGTTTTCTACTATTACAGCAAGGCTAGTATATTTCGGTTATTTCCACAGCGTCATGTCGTATGGCATTCTGCTATGGGGCAAGGCAGCTGATATTCAAACAATTTTCATTCTCCAAAAACGTGCAGTGCGTGCGATTTACAAACTAGGTGCACGAGTTTCCCTTAGAGAAAAGTTTAAAGAGATAGGCATTATGACAGTTGCATCACAATATATATTTGCAAACATTATGTTTATAAAACAAAATATGCATTTATATCACAGGAATAGTGACGTTCACTCGGTGAACACGAGACATAAGCATAAATTAGTAGGTCAATATCATAGGCTACATAAAACGCATAATTCATTTATGGGTCTTTCCGTGCGATTTTTTAATAGGTTACCAGCTAGTGTTATGAGTCTATCAGTGGAAAAGTTTAAAAATGTAGTCAAAACTTATCTTATACGTAAAGGTTATTATACAGTTGACGAATTTTTAAATGATAAAGAAAAATGGATTTGACTACTTGCTCCTTATCATTTTATTCTACTCATGTGAATGTTGTTATCACATTGTTTAAGAACATGATTTTACTTTTGTAAGTAAAGATTCTACGTGACTAATAAAGGCCATTCTTCTCTTTCTTTTGATCTTATAATTAATATTTTATATTTAATCTTTCGTTACCAGTAATTTGGCCAATATTTGAGCACATATAGTTTTTACCTTTGTTGTAAGTAGATGCTCCTACTATGTTGTACCCACTGAGGCTGTTGTTTTTTTTTTTTAAATTAGCATAAGTTCTAATTTTTAATCACTATAATTTGCATCAGTCCTCTAACATGGTGTATAGTATATTAGTGGCAGCACCTTACCCCCATATCAGGTTTATAAACATTAAAACTATGTAAACATTGGCGATTTGAAAGGAGTGGCCGCGAGTTTTTATTGCCATGTTCTTTTCTCCGGCTCTACCTATTGTTTGCGAACATGGCATAAATGTACATGTAGAATCTTGACCTGTCACAAGAGATGTATTGCATCCTAAGTGAATAAAGAATTTTGAATTTGAATTTGAATTTGAATATTGTGAGCAGGCATTTTAGAGTACGTATTAGACGCTTAGCATTAGCCCTACCGGAACCAGTACCGATAAGGTGATGTTGTACACTATGCCACATCAACACCGTTTGAAGTTTGCACCTATATAACACCTACTTTAGTCTGCTTTTACACGCTTCGGTGCACCAAATAGGCAAACAGCCCTCTTGAGGGATTTAATTAAGGTATGAGCATCGAGAGATGCCGAGTAATGAAAGACACGCACTCCCTCCCATCATCTTTACCGCCCAATCCCCCCGCAATATCTATGTAAATCGCATGGCAGGACCCGTGTCCTTAGGCATTGATGAAGGCCAACTTGCCAAGCCTAAAGGCCCCAGGCGACCGGAAACAACCACCAAGGGCAAGCAACGATGGCGCGGCCAGAACCGGACGGGCGACCACCCGTGGCACGACACGCCACGAGCGCCCCCGCAACCCAAAGGCCACGCCAAGCAGCCAGTCTCGGCTGCTGCCACAAGGCAGCATCCGCACAGCCCAGCTGGAGGCCCTCCAGGAAAACAACATCCAACGGCAAGACCACGCAGCCACAATGTGTCCCGCAAGTCCACAACCAGCGCGGTGACGCACGGCGTCAATCCCCACCAAGAGGAGACCCGAGCCCAGCAGCGGAAACCACGGGCTGCTGACGAAACTTGTTGGGACCCGGAGCAGTCTTTCGAAGCGTTGCATACTATACAAGAATCAATAAACTTACGTACCTACTTGATCATCTCTGGAAACCAATAATGCTCAAATAGTTCTTAGTTTCTTAATTTCCGAAGGAACATGATTAATTAAGGTCCACGTTAAGGATCACGGAGCTATTGGTAACCGCAAACTGGTTACCCTTACGCACATCATGGTGCGAGTAGTCTGAGGTTTCTTTGTTCTTATTTTGTTAATGAGGTCACGAATTTTGATATCACGATTTTGTTCTACCGCTAACTACCCTTGATAAAGTTAACACTCAGCGCCATCTCGCGAAGAAACACTGAACCACGAAGAACACACGGTATGAACTACACGGAGCAACTACCAATCCTGAATCGCGATGAAACTCTCGAGCTGATTAGCACACACACACGACATCCCAACATCAACCATTGGGCAGCGGCCCAGCAGGCACGACCACCTCGCCTGGTCGGAGGATCCCCCTCTGTGTCGGAGGAACACGACACCCGGTCCTCTACAATATTCTAATATTACGTTTACAGTTTCATCTGATAATGTACTGGCATTAGACTCATCACAAACTGTTTTTGGGATTGGATGTCTAGACAAGAAATCAGCATGTTACTTGTTGGCACCTTATGCACAATATTAAATCCTGTAGAAATACCCACTACTAATGGTGTATGCTGCCCATACAAACACTGTTTAAAGATCTCGACTACTCAGGCGACTATCATAGTTTCTAGTTCCTACGAATGAAATCGCGATTCTGCGTCAGTCGTTCGTCAACTAAAATATGACACTAAGATATGACAACATGTAGCAAACCATTCTTTCTTTGAATGATTATGGCCCCATAACCGTTAGAACTGGCATCAGTGTGAAACTCAATAGCTGCCGCCTCACGATCTAATATTGTTAGTACAGACTCCTGAGCTAAGTATTTGAACAGTTTTCCTTTAAATATTGTCATGTAGGTCCGTCCACCTTATTGTCCCCTTCAGTGAATAAAGTGGGCCTTCCATACGAGTATTATTTGGGTATAAAGTTTCTGAAGTAGGAGGCAAGGCCCAAGAACTGTCTATTCTGAGTAGCAATCTTCGGGGTAGGAGAATCGACCACTTCTCCTGCTCTAACTACATGACCCACAAAATGTACTCCTGTTCTCATGAATTTACATTTCTATAAAAAAAAAGGAAAACTGCGTCTGACAATGCTCTCAGGGTTAAAGCAACGTTCCAGACAATGGGAAAGTTTGTCAGAGAAACCAAGTCCATAATCAATGTAAACCAGGCAACGCTATATCTAAGTTTATTACTAAGCCTTGTTGATACACCTTTTATAGACTGCAGCCGAATTTCTACGATCAAAGGGCTTAGTTAGATACCCATATTGACCATCTTGTGAGGGTGAGGAACTACCGTAAATAGCTTACGCTTCTAGGAGGGCTGAAACTTTTTCGTCTTTGAACATTCTTATATTGGTCAATAGGGTCTACCCGTAAATCTCCTGTAAAGACGCGATGCCCTGGTACACCATCGATAAAGAATTCAGAATATTTGCTTAACTAAATTAAGATCAATAAGGTTTTTGAACTTTGTCCACACAGTTTAAGTCAGTATCTATATCCTCAAGAGCTTAGGTTAGTTTGGGTATGCTCTTCGCTGAAACTCACTTCCTTTTGTAAAAAAAAGCAATACGGTTAATTTGCACACTGACGTACTCGTATAAAAAAAAATCACCGCCTATAGAATTACTTTACCGTTTATCGTTCCATTCGGCACAACGTAAAATAGTAACGTAATCGTGATATGTTATATGCGAACGCGATTTTGTATTTGCGAGAAACATCTTACGGTTCCCTTTTTTTTTTTTTTTTTTTTTAAGCTACCCCCGATACAACGACACTGTAAAATACTAACGAACAAGCATGCCCACTTTCATCGAGAAAATAAAAAGAAACGATCTCACCGGATTCTGCGTCGCTTTTGCTCCTCGTCGATTCATGTTTACAGATGTGCACCTCCTTCATTGTTGTAGCTCCGAACCCTTGCGCTCTTTACAAACCGACGCGACATATCCAGCCTGTCCGCATACGTAGCTGAGATCTGTCCGAAGTCTCATTTAGACGGCTCTTCAGAACCCTCTCGCTGTTCGTGACACTCGATAGAGAAAATCATGGGCAAGATGCTGTGCCCTTGTGTGCCAAAACGCTGACATATCATCGTGGTCAAAACAAATCAGCCTTACGGTAATGTTAAATTCCGATTGTTGCGGATTAGCGGTCGCCAGTAATTGAGATTTTCATCACCATGTTTTCTAAACAGTTTGATTGTCCGGGCTGCTCACTGCTGTTCACTTTACACTATTCTCCTCAGGTGGTTACCCTGCGTATCCCACTTCTGATGTTAAATCTTGGATCCACTGGGAACGTTAGTAGGCCTCATATTTCTAATTGAGGGTAGACGTGAGTTTAGCGGGTGAGGAGAATGTTCTCGTACATTCACTTTATTGTAGCACTCGATCACGAAATACATTTAGGACATTGAATAGCAGCCCATGATTAATAATTTTAAATAAGACACTCCACCGAACACGTGGTGCTCACACGAGACGATCCGCGACAACTCTGCTCGTCAACGACGACGTTCCCTCTTTAAAGGAACTCACGAACGAATGAACGAACAATAATCATCTAGGGAAGGGATAAAATCATTGTCACCTGTGATCCTTGTCTATGACTTATGACATGAAAGTAATCGACTAAAATCAATCATTCAATCGCGTTATTATTATTTTAAAGTGACAATGATTCCCATCCCTGCGGTCACCAGTCGTACGCGCCAGTGCCCGGTGTTGCGTCAGTGTCTTACCTTCAGACACTTAACAGTGTTGCCAGCTAAAATAATCGATACGCCGGCAAGCTAAATATTTTTTTTTGTGCGGAAATCCCATCGGATACCATCAACTGGTGATTAAACGATTTAATTCACAAATCGTTTGGGGTACTAGAAGTCGGTCAATCAGGTGCATCCTAGAAAGGAAATCCCTGGGACCCCGACGTACTTCTGGCCATGGCTTATAGAAAGCCCCTTCATTTGTGGAAACCCCGATGTTGCCTTTGTTGTCCCCAAAAGGGGGCACGCTAGATCCGCAGCGCTCGCGCCGCCACCTGGGCCTGCTTTTGCTAGGGCGATAGGTGGCCTTACCTGTCACCCCCAGGCATGGCTCGATGGTCTAAAGATTGGCGTATGCGATAGCCGATTAAAATTTAGTTCTGATCATAGAAATGTTAAATAGCACTCTGGAGTTTGGGTCTTTTCTTTTCTTTTCTTCACGACCGTGTCATCACGAGATGTGTCTCATCTTTACCCGGTCGCATTGAATAGTCGTTCCATTGAATTGTCCGAGTGAGGGAACAGAGCGTGCACCTGTGTTTGACAAACTTGTTCACTATTAATATTCTACGTAGTTTGCTGGTGTCTATTGAGAAGGTCACCGTGGCCGGCTAGGAGTACATCATCATATCTATCTGAATTGAAAACATAATGTTTTAGATATAGTTACATTACTTAGGAGGAAACGGGTGTCGTGTTCCTCCAACACAAAGGGAGGATCCTCCGACCAGGCGAGGTGATCATGCCTGGCGGGCCACTGCCTAACAGTTGATGTTGGGATGTTGTATATATGCTAATCGGCGCGAGAATATTACTTTCGCGATGCAGGATTAGTAGTTACTCCGTATAGATCGTTACGTGTTTTCTCCGTAGTTCAATGTTCCTTCGGTAGATGGCGCTGTTGTATGTTTTTGCTTGCGCTGAATGTGGAAGTCGCCACATTACTATAAAGTTACATTGAATTTCTTCAGTAACTTTTGCGTGAAAAAGTAACAAAGTTTAGAAATCATGAAAGTATTAGAATAAAACTTTCAACTACTAATATATTTAAACACTCCTCTCAATACCCATGAGTGTTTGGTACAATACATAGTCGTAGTGATACAAAAGGGTAAGCGTGATGGATGTTTCGTTTACCGCCAGAAACGTATTGAAACCAACCCTCCAAATACGTTTACAAGATTGTGTAATAGTGCGGCGGCACCTCACTAGGGTTAGGGATTTGTTGGAAAATGTACAGCATATTTATCCATTGTCTATATCTTGTTTATGACTTCAAAATGTATTCATTCACTCTACTATAAGGAGAGTCCTGTGTGCATCAGTTGACTATTAACGGATGTTGATGATTAGAACTGTTGCCGTTCTACGAATATTGGCTGCCTCGATGGCACAGTTGTAGCGCATACGATGCCTAAAAGCTTGAACGATCTGCCAATATTTGTATCTGGTAATATTTGTTTCTGAGTTTGGGTTGTTACGATGTATAATATGTATGTTTAATATGTATTTACAACAGAAATTTTGGGTAATTATATCAGTTGTCTATAACAAGCTCTACCCATAGAAAAAGCTTTATTTATTTTGGGACTAGATAGCATTGTGTGTGATATTTCCGAAATATTTATTTTATTTATTGACTGCGCAAAAAAGACGATGATTTAGTATTGTATCTTGGAATTAATGCCTAATTGTAATCTGGTTCGTTTACCAATATAATTCATATCCGATAAGACGGTGACGATACATACGTTCGTCATCATCATAACGACTAATGATCCTCCTTTGGCCACCAAGCAAATATCTTTATCGATACCCTTTTTACAATCGTTAGCGAACTTCGCATTTATTATTAACTAATGTTTTGTTTAACGTCATTCCTATACATTTATAAATTATCTAATAATGTTCACCTTTTCAGAATGTTTATGAAGAAAGTTATTCACAGCGTCGATGGTAACCAGTCTTGATATTTCTTTCGTGGCTGAACCAAGCTGTAGTTATTCATGATCGACGGTAGTTCTTACTTCTGGTAATGTGTGTAGAAAGCTAGAATATCGAGATCGAAAGAAGATTGAATTGAAAAGACCCAGAGGCTGTAACTTTCTGCGCTTGACAGAACAATTTTGCACTACTCTCGGTACTACGATCCTTACTGCCTTATACATAGGTCAAGACAGAAGCAGATGGCGAGCTATTATTAGCGAAACAGGTCACGACCATCAAAATTGAGAAAAACGACACAAGGAGTTAAGAACCTGTGTGGTGGCTTTGCTATCCTTCAAAATTTAAGTATTCATACATAAAAAAAGAAAAAAAATACACCAAGCAATAATTTTCGCTTTATCACATTCGTTTAACCACGTTGCGAACTACCAAGAACATTCCAATATTTGCTGAGAAAATCCACATTTAGTGAACAGAGGAACAAGCTGTTAAGCCACAAGCGGAATTAAGTACATACCGCCACAATATCGCTTCCATATCGTATCGGTATTGCTAATTTGTATTTAATCCCGATTGAACCATTTGAAAACGATAACACATTGATTGCTTAAACAATGGATACAAAGTAATAGCCGTAAGCCATAACTTTTTATGGTGAATTTTGATTAAGTAAATATGAATGTTTGAAAATATGTATGAATGTATATTATTATTATTATTATTTTTATAAAAAAATACATTTTTCGGATCCGAGTGGTCGGCATGCAGCACGTCGGGTGCCGAACACTCGGATCCGAGTGCTTGGGATGGCAATTGTTTATTAACTAAAATATCATGTGGTGACTTAAAAAAACAGTAAGTAAATAAAACAATTAAGCATCTGGAGAATTATTTATTTAGAAAGATATAATAATCAATCACAAGTGGTTCCAATATAACCTTCTAACAATTAATATTACAAAGTCATCATATATAATTTTTTGTGCTAAAAATAAAAACCTCGCCAATCACGATAATCTATCCATAAATGGACAAATGCTTAAGAAAACTACTCAAGAAAAATACCTTGGCTTAACAATGGACAAAAACATGACATGGAGTGCACACATACAGCGAATACAAAGCAAGCTTTCATCCCTAATAGGATCACTACACAACATGACAAGATGCATCCCACAACATGCTCGTCCGCTTATATACAATGCACTTGTAAAACCTCATTTACTGTACCTCATTGAAATATGGGGTAGTGCAGCTAAAACTAATATAAAACCGATCCAAACATTACAAAATAAAATAATAAAAATCTTATATCACTATGATTACTTAACACCTACAAAGACTATATTTGAGGAAACCAAACTAATGAATATCCAGCAACTTTATACATATAACACATGCATACTCATATATAAAATTATCCACAAATACATACATTCACATATCACTTTCACAACAAAAGGAAACACACAAAAATATTCATCTCGTAGACCTAATCATTTAGTATTACCGTCTATAAGGACTAACTATGGCAGAAACTCCTTGACATTTGTGGGAGCACAGCTATACAATGCACTTCCATCAGACATCAAGGAAGCGACCTCACTGAATATGTTTAAAAAAAATCTACACAATCACATTTTAAATAATACTAAGTAGTAATAAAAAATCGAATCGCTTGTCGCTCTTAACTTGAGCCATACTACTTTGACTACAGTGAGCTCGCATCTAAAGATACGTCGTTGGTCAATATTATTTTTTTTTGTAAATACCCACCTGTATCGGGTTAATTATTTCAATGAATGTTTTATTCTCATGTAAGTGACATTTGTCTTTTTGAGAAAATAAATATCTTTAAACCGAATCTATGCAAAGAAGCATAAAAATCTACAATTATAAAAATCAAACAAAAAAACATAATACTTAATTATAAGTATAACTGAAAAATGACACTCTGAATCACAGTATGTTACGTACACAAAGAAAAAAAACTTAAAATAAAATAAAAAAACTTAGGACTGTGATTGACAGTAACATTGTGTACAGAAGCCTGGAGAACCTGCACATTGCTTACATTCGTAAATGGTTTGCACTCTCTTTTTCTGGGCTTTGCAGCCTTTGCATTCCTTTCGGGCCACTTCGGTGGTTTCCTTCATGACTCTTTCTACCTTCTTTTGTCTCACTCGGGTCTTTTCTATTTTGGTGAGTTGATGTTTCACTTTCAAAACATTGCGTTGATTGACATCATGAGGATCAGGTAGAAGCCTTTCCAATATGCTCAAACGGAAATCGTACAGATTCATTTCATTAGTCGCCGAAAATTTGTTGTACAAGTACATTGCATTACTGAGGCTCATTTGCAGCATATGAACAAACAGCTTCTTGTACCAGCGCAGCGTCTTTCTTTGGACTGGGTAATAAGCGAGCATCTGATCTTGAAGATCTATGCCCGACATAAAGTTATCGTAATGGACAATTGAGCTTGGTTTCAATACTACAGATCCCCTTTTGGAAGTAGTTTCCAGCATCTCGTCACCATGTTCTGTGGAAATATATAATACGTAACGTTTATCTCTCCACTTACCAATATGAACCCCGTTCAAGAACAAGGATTTGTTTTCTCCTTTTTTTAATGGGATAGTCCCAATTTCAACAGGATTATCTCTGCGGTTTTTTCTTAACGTTCCTGTGCAGTACGTCTGTCGATCTAGCAATTTCACAGCCAAACCATAAGAATTGTAGTAATTGTCCATGTACACATGGTGGCCAGAATCTAGTCTCTCTTCGAGGAGTTTAAAGACGACCTTGCTGGCATGACCCTGTCCTGACGTCTCATCATTGGCACCTGCGTAAACTTGATATTTTGAAACAGTGCCATCTGGCTCTGCCAAGACATAAAGTTTGATGCCATATTTGTGCCTTTTGTTCTTAATGTACTGTCTGAACAGCAGTCGTCCGCGCCACAAAACCATGGACTCATCTAATGATAGCTGTTTACCCGGACAATAAATATTTATCATTTTATTATTAAAATGATCCATAAATGGTCGAATTTTTACTAGGCGGTCTTCTTCGCTTGTTTCCGATGTGAAGTGCAGGCATCGTAATATCAATAAGAAACGGTTTCGAGGCGTAAATTGACCGAAGCATGGAATATTAAACAAATAGTGCCGTTTCCAGTAATCGCATATACGATTTAGCCGGATTGTTCCAGTGTGCAGAAGGAGTCCGAGAAATGTCATCAGTTCTTCTTTAGTTAAAACTTTCCAGTTGTTTATTCGTGAGTTGCGCTTTACATTATCTGCAGCACCCACTCTTACTGCATTCGCATTCGTCTCTCGAATAATCAGATCTATTAAATCATCATCAGTAAATAAACGGAACGCATCGTAAGGATCTGTTGGAGGCGGCACCAAGAGTTGTTGTTCCGTGGTAAAGTCGATAGTTTTCATTGAATTTGGGTTAGAGCTCCAGGTGGTAGTGGCTCCTTAATGAGAAGGTGAGTTATTGGGTGAATTTTGAGGTGACGGGGCATCATGGTTATCGCTTGGCAACTCGGGAGTACTACTTTCAGATCTTAGAACGGGAAAAGCCGGAGGGGCGTCATTATGCTCTGACGAGAAGTTCGGAGTCACCGCATTAGATCTCAGAAGCGACACGCTAGGCGTAGAAATGTTACCCAAGGATAGATTCTCTGGCAAATCGGGCAGTACGTCTCCATAATCTTGTACGATAGAGGGCGATGAAAGACGTTCAATTTCGCAGTTGATCTCATAATTGTCCAGTCTGTCAAATTCTAATTGGCGAAACGCAGGCCTCGATGCTGAGAATTCTGGTAACGTTGAAGACTGAGCTGATGTATCACGCGTACCTGGTATATTCGCTCCCTTGCGGCCATCACTAACCATTGCTTTCAGTCGCTTAGGTCGAATAATAGGGCTACCGCCTGACTCACTCAAACCTCGCTTTGATGCCTGTGACCTTGAAGGTTGAGCTGGTACATCACCAGCAAATACACTTCTTCATCACTTTATTTTTCAGACCCTTCCGAGTCATAATCATCACTTTGTCGACGATTTTTTGTAGCACTTTTACTAGTCGACGGCCGAGCCCTACTGTCCATTTTGGCTAAAAAATAGGGTCCTGTCTATCGTGTGTACAAATCACCACAACACTATTAGAATGAAACCAATTATCTTTTTCGTAAGTTGATTATATTGCCAGAGTGGCCGCGCAAAACAACGTGAGCTCTCTCGAACGCCGTTGCGTTACTAGCCAAAACAAAATGAATGGGACGCTTGCACGGATCCGAGTTGGCGGCACCGTTACTATGGCCCCGCCCCACTCGGATCCGAGTGAGGAGCACAGAATGTGATAAGCGATATCGAATGGTTATGTATGAGTTGATTCTACGTAATCCGTTTGGTATGTACTGTTTGTCTAATTAATAGTTTTAATTATCTTGGTTGGAACATTGTTTAGTGTGTATAATGAGTATTGAGAGCTATTTCGGTGAGTGATAAAATAAATAAATAAATAAATAAATATTTTGGACATCTGACACACAACATCATCTAGTCCCAAGCTAAGCAGAGCTTGTGTTATGGGTACTAGACAACTGATATAAATACATAAACATACTTTTTTTTTTTGTAAATACATACATATTATACATAGAAAACACCCAGACTCCGAAACAAATATTTGTGAATCACACAAATAATACGTATATATGATGATTACGTATTATAACTTTTATGGATTACTAGCTTTTGCCCGCGGCTCCGCCCGCGTGTAAGTCCGTCATGGCAGTAAAAAGTAGCCTATGTGCTATACGGATATGTAACCTATATTATTGTAAAGTTTTATCAAAATCCATTCAGTAGATTTTGCGTGAAAGAGCAACAAACATACATACATACATACTCTCAAAATTTATAATATTAGTAGAATACATTGACTATTATACTATGGAGTAATACTTGATAAGTTATTTTAATATTTAATACAAATTTAACGTCACCATAAATATTTATTAACCTGTGACGTCACTAGACGTATCCTGGAGAATACGGAATAAACTCTTTTCTACTTGAGTTACAAACATACATACATCTTTCCGTTTTAATTACGGAAAAGCAGCTCCAAGAAAAAAGAGATATGAGCACATATCAATTTATCATAGAAAACATTATGCAATATGGTAAGCAGAACGTACGCCCTTCGGATACCATCAGCTGCTAGTTATGTCGATCATGAACCGACCAAACACCGGTCTAGGGTACTAGGAACCGAGGAACCTTAGAAAGGAAATCCCAGGAACCCCGACGTACCTCGGGCCACCTACGGCTTATAGATAGCCCCTCATGTGTGGAAACCCTAATGTTCCCTTGCTAGAAGAACGTACGCCTGAGATTTTACAAATTACTTATAATAATAGACAAATGAAGGAGTCCCTGACAAGATTTATGTGTAGCTGAAATATCCAACAAGTATTGCACTGCATAATGCGACTGATCGCAACTGATTGAGATAGATAGATGACAGAATGAAAGGAAGTGACGAACCTCAATAGTGAGAGAACGATTAGGTGACATATGAAACCAGCACACTATATTAAAACAAGAAAGGAAAATCTCATTAAAATACAGTCTATGTTTAAAATTTTGGTTATGTGGCAGTTATCTAAAAATAGGCTGCCAATTTGATATTTTGTTAGAAATAGTGTCAATATTATGAGCCGTATTCCGCTATAAATGTCCCGAAGTGGCTACGAAGCATTAATATTTCGTAGCAAGTGCGTCATGCATCAGTTCCGACCGAGCACTCCCAGTAATGGAAACTACCATTATAAATTTTCAACACTAAGAGCATGTCAGGAGTCATTGATATTTTTCTTAGGAAATATCACATTTTTATTATTTCTTCAACTCATACATATTTCACGTCTCTTTGATGTTAGATGAAATACGTCGTTTCATAAGGATTTACTTTTATTATTAAGTAATAATCTAAATGATTTGAATTATATTATTGATACATATATTTCATATTAAATAACTTCGCTTGCGCATAAATACGCAACTTGATCAAAGTGACACCATCGTCTCAAAAAAAAGCAGCTAAGCAATGAAGCCTTAAAAAACTGAAATATCATCTCTGCCCGCACGCATGTTCGATATCGCAGTAATTATTTTTGTGGTTATTACTAGGTAGCCTACGACACTCACAAAAAATGTGACTTCTATCAGTAAAAGAAATTTAAAAATATACTTTTTTGAAGATTGCCCATAAAAGTGTTGACGTAGACAAATAATAAATAAATGGTATTGATAATAATAAAATAAGTATAAATATGATACTGCTTCATCGAAAAAAGTAAGTTCACATACCCTGGTTACTAATAAAATTGCAATTTATTTTTATTGAATACCTTTGACGAGGTACCGTCTGTATAGAGGAAGTAGAAATAGCTTTTAAATATTTTATAAGAGTTTTTCATTAGGAGATTGCAATTTGCAAATCACTTTAAATGAAATACTTGTACCTGAAAGATATTATAAAACGATTGATTTTTGTAAATACTCAAGACTGTTTTAACTTTTTCTGTACCTTTAATATAATCTTGAAAATAAAACAATATATTATTACTTGCTACACACATTTACACGTCCATCTGTACACTATACTAATGTTATTTAGTGCTTCTTCAAAAACTCAGACGAAGATTCGTGGATTCACTTGTCTGAAATATCTAACACTAGTGAATCCACAAGAACCAGGAACCAAGCCAAGCTATTTTAAGAACTCTATTAGAAAATAAAATAATCCGGGTATTTCCCGAAGGAGTTCAAAAGGGCTCGAATTCAAGAGAAACCTAAGACCGTTTTAGTGCTCACTGGGGCTCAGCTTACTTTGATATCAATGTCAAGATTAAACCGTAATGTAATAGAAATTCATTTGGGAAAGGATGTTCTGCTATTCATGAAATACTTTTTTTGTTTTTATTTTGCTTAGTAAATAATAAGTAACTTTTTAAAGTCAAACACAAAAGTACATAATAATCACAGCTTGTTAGCTTGTTAGTCAAGCTTGTTAGCTTAGTAAATAAGTAACAATGATTCAAATAAATAATTGTGGTGACTTCCGCATATAGCGCGACAAAAACATACAAGTGCGTCATCTACCGAAGAGAAATTCTCGCGCCGATTGCAATATATTCATCCATCCATCCAAACATCAACCGTTGGGCAGTAGCCCCCCAGGCATGATCACCTAGCCTGGTCAGAGGATCCCTACTTTGTGTTGGATGGACACGACACCCGTCCCTCCACAGTGGGTACTTGGATATATGCTAATCGTCGCGAGAATTTCTCTATCGCGATTCAGAATTAAGAGTTACTTCGTATGTTTTATTACGTGTTTTCTTTCGTAGTTCAGTTTTTCTTCAGTAATTTGTATGTTTTCGTCGCACTGTATATGGAAGTCGCCACAGTAATTATTATTAAATTAATTTTAAGGGGTTTAAGTGCGACATTTAATGCTCTTCATGAAACGTAGATATATGCAGAGTTGTACGGCGATTACGTGATATTGTTTTGAATCTCTTAGGTTGTTTATTTCCATGTTAATCCTTCCCGACCCCTATTTGTAATAGGGGATCCTCATACACTTTTAATCCTTTTGCGGGTTGGCCATTATCATTAAGGTAATATTCCCTCAAGTATTACGTACTTAGCAAATGCTTAGCGGCTGACTGTATTCAGACTTATTGGGTCGGCAATGAACTGAAATGAAGCGTTGTTTTGAATATGAAAAACTTTTCAACGAGTAAATATTTAAATTCCAATATGTGGTTAGAAATACCACGCCGCAAAGTCGGTTTATTAACAGTAGTCTAATTTACTCCTTAAATCTACCAATGAAGTCACGTCTAAATGAATCCAGTCGTTCAAGAAATTATTTGACTGCCTTTTTGGTCTAGTGGTTAGCGTATGCGGCTGCTGATCAATAGGTCTCGGGTTCGATTCCCGGGTCAGACCAAATATTTGTGTGATCCACAAATATTTGTTTCGGAGTCTGGGTGTTTTTCTATGTATAATATGTATGTATTTACAAAAAAAAAGTATGTTTATGTATTTATATCAGTTGTTTAGTACCCATAACACAAGCTCTGCTTACTTTGGGACTAGATAATGTTGTGTGTAAGATGTCCAAAATATTTATTTATTTATTTATTTATTTGGAACAAACAGATATTATTGCCAAATATTTCTACATAGATTTTTTGATTTGAGCACAGTTTATACTTTCACATGTATTTAGTGAAACGATGGTAATTAGAAAGTAGAAACAGACTCTTCACCTTCATTGATTTATATGTATAATGTATGTGATAATTTTGAAAGAATAAGATATTTTATTATTTCATTCAGTGAGAAGGCATAATCTTTATGTACAAATGTACAAATATTTTGCTCTATGAGGTAGTGACCTAATTCCAACATACCGACGTAATGCTTTTCAACATAAGTAAGTGTGTTACACGCATCAGTGATTAATACTTTATAAAGCACTCTCACTGGTCGAAAGTGTTAATTATAAATCATCCGAATTTTATGTAACTGCGATTTAGGTTGAAGGTTGGGTTATGTGAAAAGTTTGGAAATAGGTTCTATATACTGCCTTGTCTCAATTTTTATATTTTAATTGAAAGTCATGAAAGGCTAATATAGTATAGAGCAACATATGCCCGTCATAGCGTCTTTTTCTTCACAAAAATGTTCACAGAAACACATTGACTGCTTCATTGGTCTAGTAGTTAGCGTATGCGACTGCTGACCAAGATATGGAGGATTTGATTCCGGGTCGGACTGTTATATTTGTTTTGGAGTTTGGGTGTTTCCTATATATAATATGTATGTATTTACAAAAAACAATATGTCTAGTGTATTATTGTCTAGTGTGGCGACTTCCACATACAACCCAAGCGAATAACATACAACAGTGCCATCTACCGAGGAAGCATTGAACTACGAAAAAAGCACGTAACGATCTATACTGAGTAACTACTAATCTTGAACCGCGAAAGTGACATTCTCGCGCCGATTAGCATATATACAACATCCCAACATCAACTGATGGGCAGTGGCCCACCAGGCATGATCACCTCGCCTGGTCAGAGGATCCTCCCTTTGTGTTGGAGGAACACGTCACCCGTACCTCCACATCTAGTACCCACAGTACAAGCTCTACTCTGTTTAGGACTTCGAGTAGATAGTTTTGTGTCATGTCAGATGTCCTAAATATTGATTAATTTTATTTATTTATTTTAGACTCCCATACAAAAACAATCGCCTGTCAGTATAAATTCGCACATAACAAAAAAAAATTCACACACAATCTGTGTCATGCATATGCATAACAGTGTAATGCACATTTGAGCTTATGCTCCAACAAAAGTAAATGCATACGTACTCCATACCATGTGGCTCTATGGATTAAAGGCATTAAAATCAAGTTATTTTGGATTTTTAAATAAGTGCTTATCTGAGATTATTTATCGTAGCATAGTGCTTCCATAAATAAGAATTTTCACAAAAAAAAGTAAAAATTCTACGCAATCTCATTCCATTAGCAATTAATCCTTATAAAATGATACTTTCCACTCGTCGTTTTTATAACGCTTTTAGATTTTATATCTTTGATAATCCATTTTTATTACGGATAGCCACTTTATTTCTGAGGAAGTCTTTTGAGGTGAGGTAGAAAAATGGATCAGATATTTCCTTTGGTACATTAGGATTATACTCTGTGCATTATTTATGCTCTAAAAGTATGCGTAACATAGCTTTTTGTGGATTTTTTTTTTAAAGAGTTTAGTATTTCATTTAATTTACCTATAACATTCTCAATACCGTCAAATCTTTTTGAGGTTCTCTTCAAGTTCCATTTGGGGGCCTAAAAGCATTGTGCAGTACAGGGTATGTTATTTTATGTTTAGATATTACTAGATTTGTCTTACGGCTCCGCCCGTATGCATGTAAATAGTAACGACATAGACCACTATGTCGTTACTCAAGAATCAAAGGATTTCTACTGTTAATTTATTTTCAAATCGGTTCAGCGGTTTAGCCGTGAAATCATTAAAAACATCCAAGTGTCAAATTATTCGTTTCACTCGCTCTAAAACCCCATTAAAAACCTGTGTACATTTATTAACAGCCAGCTTTCGCCCGCGGCTCCGCCCGCTTGTATCTCGATTATTGCATTCTGATATATAAGCTATATTACTGTAAAGTTCCATCCAAAGCCGTTCAGTAGTTTTTTCGTGAAAGAGCAACAAACATATTTACACACATACATACTCACAAACTTTCACGTTTATGATATTAGTAAGGATGTCGTCGAAAGAATTGAAGTAGGTACTCAGGGAGCTTAGTGTGATGTTAATGAAACTGTTGTTTTCCGAGTAATTGATACTGCCATAATAATGCATCTCAAAGTCTTGGGTTTTGAATTGTTTCAGAAATTGTGACAGTTTGAAAAATGTGTATTACACCTATGTCCGCAGCGTTCTGGTGTATTGTTGTCCTATTAGGACACCGCAATATTCTGTTTAAATTACAGTACATCTTGACGGTTAGAGGAAGGGAGAAGGTGTGATTAGTTTGAAAAGCTCTTCAAAATATTTTTTCTGAACTGTACTTCTGTATTATACTTTTACAGTCAGTATTTTATATTTTAATATACTCCATTGATAAGAATTATCTTATTAAGCAATTTAACATTTTAACTCATTTCAAATACTGGAGGTTCTCGCACAAAAAGAAAATTTACGAACATCTTGATTAACGTTATCCACATTACATTGCCTACTACCATATCTGAATGCCTTTATCGACATGAGCACTTATTTCTCAGTTCGAAGGGGGCTGGCAGACGGCGGGCCCGAATGATAATAGCCTGATTAAGAAAGGTCACGTCTCAGCCTTGTTTTGTTTTCTCTTAACAAAAAAGTATAAAAATAAACAGACGTAGAAAGTTGTTTCGTAAATAATGTAAGTCCCTGCCCTTGTTCCAACAAATTTATTTAGATGAGCAAAGACTCTAGTGCTTTAGTGATCAGGCGTTTCATAATATTTGTGAGACTGACATTTTCTATCTTATTTATTTAGTTAAAACTTCTCAGTAAATTAGAATGTTAAAGAAATATTTTTGAATTATGTTTTTTCTATTCAATAATGCAAATTTTTACCATTTCATTACATTACATACACAATACACATTACATTTTATTAAGTTATGTAATTTGCGTTTCTTAACCTAGTATTTCACAGTCATGATACCTGTAATACATGAGTACATATTACTTTGAAATAGAAAGAAATGCGTTACTAAAAATAAATTATGTTCAGTTCCTTTGGATGCTAAACGAGCTCATCAATTTTGAAACCATGTGTCGGAAAAAAACAAACATTCATTTATATTGTTCCAGCTAATGCAAAAGTTTTATCTAAATTTGTTTTCAGTCCCGCTTCATTTGTTAAAAGCTTTGTGCCTAAAAGGGTATTTCAACCATCGTGCCTGACGTGCAAAACTATGGCCTGCCAATTTTACACACGTAGTCTATAATTTCAAAGCCAAAGTAGCTAATTAGGTTGTATTTTGTACCTAATTAACTCCCGTGGTTATAAAATTACAAACTGTTCGGATTTCAAAATATAACATCATCATCATCATCATCAGCCTTAAATAGTCCACTGCTGGACATAGGCCTCTCCTTTGAAAGGAGGTTTAGGCCTACTATACCACGCTGGCCAGACGGGTTGGTAAAGGGTTTGTTTCAAGTTTTCCTTCTCTTGTCAGTGATGTTAGCTGCTTATTTTGTTCCTTTAGTCGCCTCTTACGACACCCATGATAAGAATAGGGGTGGTGACACTTTGTATTCTTAATCCGTCACCACACGGACAAAATATAACATGTATAGTTATTTCCGAGTGGTAGGTAGATAAACGATTTAAGAGATACTATCTTATAGAAAATACACTTTGAATAAAAATGATATTTCCCTTTGAAAAAATTTAGCCGCAAGCTTAGTAGGGTGGCTGCCACACATTTGTTTGGGCTTACTTAAGAAACAGTCGGCGGCTGCACTGCGACTCTATTACCCGCCCTTGTCGTAAAGAGACAAGTGCGCTGGTTCATGTTATTGCGGAGTGGATCCCGCAAAGAGAGTTTAGGCGACTACGCGGGTTTCCTCAACGCCTTCAAAACCTGCTCCTACAGCGCAAAGTCCATTGCCTGGGGTTCTTCTTTTACGGTCACTCTCGAATCACCTATATATCGGATTTAAGTTCTCTCGGACCCAGGACTCTCATAGTACATCGCCTAAGTACAGAGTATACGAAGAAATACACGAAGCTAATGCCTACGATAGGCCCTAAGACAGATGCCATAATAACAGTTGTTCCTCCATCTCAGGCGCAGAGTTGCACGCCGTGTGGTTTTGACTTAATTACACCACCCAGCCGCAAGTCCCGGGTTTCTACACGTACAATAACTAATTGTTGAGTATCAAATGTATAGAGGTAATAACTGTTTTAACAAATAATGAAAATAAAAAGTAGGGAAGTCTTTGTTTAAGAATATAGCTGATGCGTATTGTTTTTACTAATTTATTGATCATTGAATAAACGTATAATTGTAATTTGCTAGTAATAAAAATGATTTGATTTATTTAAATTATAATTATTTGTAAGTTTCTATAATACATAAATCTAAGTAATATGAATTTGTGATTTACGGATACCTTTTTGTAGTCATGACACAGTGCGGTTTTTATGATAACTAACTGACTACTGACAACCGACAAATTCAGCAGTCATCTATGGTGTTTCGATGAATTTTTGGTGTTTATTATTAACACATTTTTATTCTCTTTAATTTAAAAAATAATTGTGTGATAAAATCCTACTAATCCTACTAATATTATAAACGCGTATGTATGTTTGTATGCATGTGTGTGTGATGTATGTATGTTTGTTGCTCTTTCACGCAAAAACTACAGAACGTATTTAGATGAAACTTTACAGTAATATAGCTTATATATCAGAATAGAACATAGGCTACTTTTTACTGCAATAATCAAGATACACAGGCGAAAGCTAAGTGATTATAAAAATACATAAATCTTAGATGTCAAAATGTATCACTGTTTATCTCCTGTCAAAACTTCACAGATTGCTATGCATAACAAACTTGCATAGCAACCATAATGATAGTTTTTAAATGGCTAATTTAAAAATGAATTCTTGATAATCACATATGTACTACTACTTTTCATCCCGAAAACACGCGGCTAACACCGCGTTGCGCAGCTAGTTATGTAATACATCATTCCAAAAATCTGACTAGATTTTTTGAATTTCACCCATATAAATTATTTATCTTGCGCAAATCATCACTCCGCCTGGCCTGTGGGCGTCCTACACTACGTTTGCCGAGACGCGGTCTCCACTCCAGAACTCTTCTACCCCAACGGTCATCAGTTCTGCGGCTAATATGGCCAGCCCACTGCCACTTCAGCTTGCTTTGCGCAAGATGGCTGGCAGGAGCTGGATGCGAGAAGCCCAAAATCGATCAAAGTGGTGTGCAATGGGAGAGGCCTATGTCCACCTGTGGACTGAGATAGGCTGATGATGATGATGATGAAATTATTTATTATAATATTTTGTTGGCCGTAAACCGTAATCGTTTCAGCGTCTCTTGACAGTTGAAAAATATACATAATGTGTTATTATAAATAATAACCATCAAAATTTTCTTTGATATAAGACCATAATACATTCTGTACTGTAACTAGACTGTTATTTCTACTCTTTATACAGTTATGAAACTCGAAAATTGCCTAAAGACTTATTAGTATTTTACTTAACATTTAGTAATTAGAGTTTAAACAGAATTTGTGGAGCTTGGAACGCTTTGAAGTACATAAATTGTTATATTCAAAGCGTACGCCGTACATTTCGATAGCTGTTATAGTCCTCGCAACCAATGGTTGAAATACAAATATCTCGTCACTGGTAAGTTGCACTATGTCTGTGCTTGCTCTTACGGATGTTTTAGAAGTAAATTAAGGTATATGTTATATCGTATATGCTACATGTGTACATATTTAGCTGTCAGAGCGTCAAATATAAGCATAAAACAGTTTAATCAAACGAGGAATGTGCAACGTATGTAGTAGAAGTATGTTTTCTTGAAGTAGAAATTGGCGGTTTGGTTGTTACCTGTTATAATTTTATTACATGTTTAGATATATGAACATACACTCATTATATTTGCAGCACTTCCTTTGTAATTTGTTTCTAGTGTTTGTTTACTTGATTTCGTTTTAGTTTCCATAATTTCTTTATATTTTTAGTAGATAACAAGTAGATTCTCATATCTTGAATTTTCAAGCTAACTTACTACCAAGTTGATCTAGCATAAAGAAGTTTTTTAGACAACTTCAGCATTAGTTATATACACCCTGTGTCTCGGGGGAGTTTATAAACATACATGAATAGGATACAGAGAACACTCAGACTCAGAACAACAATTTGTAAATCGCACAAAGTGATATTTTATGTGAAGTTTGAACCCACAATACTCCACGCAGCTTAAGCCACTAGGCCAACCGCGCTGTCAAAGTTATTCTCAGGGCAATAGGGAAACCCCTTTATGCAATCCCAACCAAAATATTAGCATTAAATAGTTGTTTATTTTAGATACATTCGGGCATGCATTTATACTTTAGTATGTCTCTGTATTGAGCATCATATTATCATAAGGAATGATGTGTTGTTACACTGTCAATACAAGGAAATATATCTACTCATAAAGATTAAATTTAGCCCTGTCATTGAAGAAAATTAAAATGAAGTAATTTCTTTAAGCGTATGCATTAATAAGCTCTCATATGCCCCCGGGGCTCTTGATAGTGCAAACAAATTACATTTAATTTATTGCGGAATCTAATTACTGACATATTTTAGCTAATATTGTGGCGCACCTCCATCCATGGTTTTTTTTTACTAGAAGTGGCTTCATTTGATTGCTTATAATAAATTAAAAAAATTACGTTCAAAAGTAATCAAACAACATTCGTGATATTGTATTTCGTTGAAGAGACCGCAGGTGCAATGATCTCTAGTCAGTAATAGTGTGGATCACCTTACTGAATTGTGTGCACTCATAATGATGGTGGTGACCAACACTCTTGGATACTGCTCATGTTTTCCATTATGCAGAGCAGAGTCTCTTTGGCAGGCTCATGTAAACAAGCTACATATCATATATATCAGCGATAATTTACATAATTCTTTATTTGTCCTATTCAGACTTCACAGGACTTAAAAAGTGATTTAATATCTTTCAAAGTTTAGATTATTGCGCCCCATATTAAAATCCCAGTAACGGGATTTACAAACCCCTTTTCGTTTCTTTTTTTTATAAATATATTTTCGTAACCTCAGCCGCAGCAATAGTTATGATAATACCAAGCTCAGTTTTACATTATTCATCACTGTGATACGAAACTGTTTTAGCATTTAAAGTGGATTATTGTTCTATGAAGTAGGTCAAATATGCGTAAGATAACGTACACATAACCGAAACTTTAAGTAAAACTTCATAATATGATTATTTCTTTTTGTAAAGAAAACTTAATGCTGTTTTGAGAAACAAACAATTTTGAGCTGATACAGATACAGGACAGATCTGAGTTTTTGTTATAAATGCTAGGGTCAATGACGTAATTTTTACATGAATTTCTGTATATTCAACCATGTCTATCCAGCTGTGGACTGCGATAGGCTGATGATGATGATGAATAATGTCTAGATCTTATTCTAGTTTTCTAGGTCCATGTACCCAATAGGGGAAAACACCTAATTAAATTTTCCGATGAGTCCTTATGATTTTGTGATAAACTAGAATCTCATATCAACAATCAAACGTTTCCTTCATTAACGTTTTGGATTACCTAAAATTTTTTGAAGTCAAATAAATTAATATTCCAGTAAAACACGAAACCATTTTGTATTGTCTATTCCAGTCAATACACTACAGTGTTTTTCACTAGAAATTTAATTATGACGTAGGGTTCGTCCACGTTTCGTCGCGTCACGTTATAGCGTTTCATTAGCAACGTAAACAATTTTAATCGTTGGCAGCAATGTGGCCGCACCCTAAAGATAGCGCGGAAAGCGACTTCGTTGCTGTTTGTTTTGATGATTGTAATTTTTAGCTATTGTTTGTGTTCAGTGTAGTTCGTTTTGGAACAAGTTATTTGCAACATTCATTATCATACTGCATTAAGCGTATTACACAATAATAATTAATTAAAGTGACTGCCTTGTTGGCCTAGTGGTTAGCGTATGCGACTGCTGAACAAGAAGTCTCGGGTTCGATTCCCGGGTTATTTTGGACTAGATGATGTTGTTGTGTCAGATGTCGGAAATATTTTATTTATCTAAAGAATTTCGAATGAATAAATGAATGATTATTATATTAAATTTGTACTAATAACTCATAACACATAGACTATTTATGTTATATATTCCATCAAAAATATTTTTCAAACTTTTTCAAATTGAATAAAATAATTAGAACTTTAATCTCTTCTAAGGGCCACCGCAGACTAGCTACTTTTAGCATCGGCGATCGGCAACTAGTCGCTTTTTAGAAGCTAAATACGGCGACCGAACGCTCTACACCGCACACTTAAAAACGCCAAACGCGGCGATCGAGTCGCTTTTTAGAAGCGCGACACAGCAGCTGAACGCTACTTTCCGTATACATTCTAATGCCGGTAGCAGCGACTCGGCATCTGAGCAGTCGCTAAAACGCGCGTTTCCGATACCGCGATCGAACGCAGGGAGTCGCTAAAACGCGATGCAGCATCGATGCAGTCGCCAAATCGCCGATACTAAAAGTAGCTAGTCTGCGGTGGCCCTAAGTGCATCTACATCTAAAGAATCAGTTAAAACTAAGTAGATAACCAGAACCGTTAAGCAATCCGAGTGTACAGGAACGGGTTTCGAGTTCTTCCAACACAAAGGGAGGATTCTCCGACCAGGTGAGGTGATCGTGCCTGATGAGCCACTGCACAACAGTTGATGTTGGGATGTGGGCGGCGCGGGAGCCTCCATAACGCAATTCAGGATTAGTAGTTACTTAGTAGTTACAGGTATAGTTCATAGCATGCATGGTCGCGGCTCAATGATTTCTCGGTAGATGGCGCTGTTGTACGTCTTCATCGCGCTGTATGTGGAAGTCGCCACACAAGTACATGTTATACCTATAGACACCTAATGTTTTAAAGTAAACGGATTAATTATTTTACCATTTAGGCCAAGATGCTTATTTTTCAGTCGAATCCCTCAGTATTATTAATTTAAGTACCGCAACGTTGAACCCATTATTTTAAAATATAATTCAATTAAATACACGAACATTAGTACAACGCCCAATAAAGCTCATCTTGAAATTTAAGATCATTCATATCAGAATTGCTTATTCATTGAAATCGGCCCACGCAATAATATAAATGAAGGCGATTGACGTCGGTATGCTAAATGTTACTGTTACATATAATGTATATTTATTTAGATATAACTACGACTAGATAAGTTATGATCGCTGGAAATAACCTGGTTCTCAACCAGGGAATCTCAACCATAATTTATTTTTTAAATCTATTTGTATGGCCATCTATAGCTTAATTTGTTACGCTTTAAGTACATACATATTTATCTTCGTTATTGATTTTCTGCTAAATATATGTTTAGAATGACCTATTTAGCTGTTTTGAGTCGAATATTTTTAGTTTCAATTATTTCATTGATTTCAATTTTATTTTCAAGTAACCCTTTTTTATATAATAAGTCTAAATTACTACTTATAATATATTCTATCTACTTACTACTAAAAATAGTGTCAAAATCAATACAGCTGATCCAGATGTTTAATGATGTACCGTACATACTTGCATAATTTGGTAAACATTTAGTGAATAAAATATATAAATATTTCAGATATCTTACATACAACATTATCTAGTCCCAAATTAAGCAGAGCTTGTGTTATGGGTACTAAACAACTGATATAACATACTTTTTTTTTCTAAATACATACACATTATACATAGAAAACACCCAGACTCCGAAACAAATATATGTGGATCACACAAATATTTGGAATCGAACCCGAGACCTCTTGATCAGCAGCCGCATACGCTAACCACAAGACCAACAAGGCAGTCTGAATAGCTGTAATTTTGAAATTACGAATATGTACTTCCATTTTATTTAAATATTATATATAAACTAGCTGACCCAGCGAACTTCGTACCGCCCAACTTTAAAATTCCAGAACTTGATCGCAGCGCCACCTACCGGGTCCAATTGCGAATCTAAACCATTCCCAGATCCCCTTGAACACACACAAAAAATTTCATCAAAATCGGTTCAGTCGTTTGAGAGAAGTTCAGTGACATACACACTCACACAAGAATTATATATATAAAGATATGTTTATATATAGGTATGTCAAATATACTTAAACATTTGTCAAATATATTACAATAAAGTGAGCAAGTTACGATTTGAGAATGTGTTACAGTAAGGATGTTTGATTGAACGATACACTTGGAGTCCTAAGGGCTAAAATTTTAAGCGGTCAAATCTGTGCTTCCTACTGCGCTGAGTGTTTAAGGTCAAGTTTTTGGTGGTTAAGTGTTTGAGTTTACTTTGTGTAATCCACAAATTCTTATTCTGAGTCTTTATTTATTTTTTCTGCTGATGAGACAGGACTCCGAGTCTTAGTTGGCGTGCTATACTGTATTGTGTAATGTAACGAATAGACTATCTAATTCGTTGATACTAATAACAATTCAATAACAAATTTTCTACTAAAATTTCTTGAATGTTAATATTTTCTTAAGCAGTGGCATTTTTAAGATACTCTACTGCGATTCGCTTGACCATCGTGTAGCACTTGTCGCTACCCTACTATTTATGGGGCACTAAAATTGTATGAGGTTGTATCTTGCAGGTGTTGATTACAAATGATGTGTGGAGTTGGAAGTTTAAAATAAACGTTGGTATACACGATATGATTGGATGATATTTTATAATCTTGAATACATAAATTTCGATCATAAATTATTACGTTTTAGTTAACGACTTCAAGAAAAATAGGTTTTTAAAGCGTATGCTTTATTGTGTTAGTTATCTTAAAACTATCAGATATAAATTCTTCTTCCTAGCTTTTATTCCCAATATTATTTAGGGTCGGCTACTAGTTCAAACGGTTTTACCTGAATATCAGTTTCTCCACCGAGCGACTGTCATCGGACCACCGCACCCCTAAGGGAGAACTGAAATTCGAAGGTTGAACTAGTTGTCAGTATATTTGAGGGCGCTGACTTCCCATAACGATTGCCATAGATGTTCATGACAACCGGGACCTACAGCTTAACGTTCTTTTCGAGGCACGGGCGTGAATCACCAGCAAACTGCCAGACTCCAGGCTGTTATTAAAAATTTGCTGTAAGAAACACCCGTCAACACTTTTTAGCCCAACCCATGATTTGAACCCGAAGCCTCTTGATTAGCAGTCGCATACGCTAACCACTGGACCAACGAAGCAGTCCACTATCAGATATAATTATTTTAGAGTATTTTTTATTTAATTTTAAATGTGTATATTCCGTTTCCGTTATTTTATATCTTTCTCAATTCGCGTGTAAGGCGAAATGCCATTGTATACTAGCTGTTCCAAACAGCTTTACCTGCTTGTATGTCGATTTCGCCCTGAAAAGCATAATTATGTCCTTCAGCAAGAATTAAATAGAGTTGCTTTCGAACTTACAATGCATTTTAGTATGAATTATATTAAAGTCATAATAAAGTATTAACTTTATTAAGAAAATATTATTATCTGTGTAATGACGTTTTACAGTAAAATATTACTTATCTCCTTTAAGGCGCAGACCGATCTGTGCAAATATAAATAAATAAATAAAAAGAATAAAAAAATCGCTTTAGATATCATTAATCGCTAACAATATCGAAGCCATGTGGAAGCATTAGAAGTGGTCTGCATAGATAAGTTATAACTTTTTTTTTAGGTGAGCGTTAGTTGAACAGTTATTATTTAAACTTTTTACAGTGTCTACATGCTACTAGAAATAGAAATAGGGTTTCTATTTCTAGCCGTGTTTTAGAATTGAAATAACATGTTTTAGAATTTAGCTAATACATCAATAATCTAATATTTTAGCTAAATAAGTTCTTTCAAGTATTTAGAATAAAACAGGGTGTTAAGAATTTGTCTGTTGATGACCAGATGAATACCAACGTTGTACATCAGGTTTAATCTTAATGGCCATTGACTGCAACGGTGCAATATTGAAGCTGTCGCCAGAATACCACAATGACGTGACACGTGCAGTCATTAGCAATGACTGTTGACCTGATTGCTGCAGTCTATATTATGAAGTGAAGATTGACGTCATTGCCCATCCATTTATTGATAATAGTTAGGTATAGTTTAAATGTGAAAAGTTTCTCAAGTTATTTTGATTTCTTATGTGAAAGAGGTATATTTGTAGAAACATTCCCGGTAAAAATTGATTAAAAATTTTGGTTAGCAAATTTTGGTTTCACTACTACAGTCTATTATTATTATTACTTAAGTGAATCCATTTATTCATTTATTAATAGCGGTCATAGTTAATATGTAAAAGGTAATGGATATAAAAAACTTATGTTTGTATAATCATCACCAGTTAAAATTTGATTCAAAAATTTGGTTATCATTTGAAATTCTGTGCCGATACCAAGTTGAATTAAAACCCAAAAGTAAAACGTTGCAAAATTCAATGTTTGTTTATGCAGAATGATGTTTCAAGAAAGAGGATTTTAAATAATAATAATAAATTGTTTTATTGTACACCAGATCAATTACTTACAATAATATATTAAATTATTATTAGAAGGTACAAGTGGCGGCCTTATCGCTCAAACGCAATCTCTTACAGGCAACCATGATGAAAATTCATTTTATAACATTCAAACATTAGAGAATTCGGACCATGCCGTAAAAGGAAACGAAATAGAATTTCTAAGGCTAACCTACTCATTTACTTTTGTTTACACTTACGGTAACCATTTATATCCATACGCTTACTTATTTTTTCGTACCAAGTATAAACTATTAATCAAAACTTATTTGCTTTGGCAATAAATATGTAAATCCAAACTTTCTTGTATAAATAGTCCGCCAAGTTAAATAAACTGTAACTGTATGAGTATTTACACTACATTTTCTACACGAAAAGTTACTCTGAAAATACAAGTAAATACAGCTTCTTATATTTTTTCTTCCAAATATACAAATCTTTAATAATGAGACAGATAGTACATGCCCTATCTCCCAATCAATCGCCCGTCTTTTCTTATCATCCGTAATTACAAATAACCATTACAAGGACGTTCCTTCTCTGACCGAATCACAACAAAAGTCCATTAGGGAGTCTCACCATACGGATTAATTAATTCACACAATTCTCTCTCCATTTACTATATCGACCCAAGATGTGCCCTATTTTGGTATTACTATGTATGGTCAATGGTTTCTGGAATTATTTAAAATTGTAACTTGGCCAGCTATAGAATTTTATGATATGATGTAACTATATTGTAATATAATTACAAGTGAATTAAATGTTTTTTTTTTATGTGAACTTAATGATATTGTATTTTAAGTAGGCCAAAACTCATTTCAAAAACTTGGGCAAGTGCGTGTCAGGCCACGTATAGAATAGGGTTCCGTATTCATATACATTATACAGTTCCAAGTGATGTCCAATAGATAATTGTTATGTTTACTTATTATTTTGTTATTTTCGTACGAAGTTTTCTTCAAAGTTAATTTCAGAAGTTAGGCCTCTATAACTCTTGTACTAACAAAGATATCTAAACCACTATAGTTTTTCTTTAAAGCATCTTATCAACCTCTCAATGACCTATCTAACGATACCCCACATCATGGAATAGACGCGAGAAAAAAAATCACAAAAATTGTTTTAATGATTTTATTGTAGCACTTTGTCGACGTGATAGAAACACGTCATATCTGTGCAAAGTTTCATCTTGGTAGCACTAACTGTTTGGACGGTAGGTCGTGGACGGACGGACGGACATGACGAATCTATAAGGGCTCCGAGGCATGAACTACGGAACCCTAAAAAGGATGGTGTATTTATGAGGATTTTCTTTTGTATAATAATTTAACTATGGTTAAAAACAAACACAACACGCTACTAACATTATCAGAACGTTTAGAATTTAATTCCATCACTGAAGATAATTCTGGTATCTAAATATTATAAATTCGAAAGTAACTCTGTCTGTCTGTATGACTGTTATGCTCTCACGGCTAAATAAAACTTTTTTTCGGTCATTTTACACACAACACCATCTAGTCCCAAACTAAGCAGAGCTTGTATTATGGGTACTAGACAAGCTATATAAATACATAAACATACATTTTTTTTGTAAATACATCCATACATATTATACAGATGGCTAGATGTGAGAAAACGAGGATCCATCCAAGTGTTGTGCAATTGGAGAGGCCTATATTCATCGGAGTAATGCGATAGGCTTCATAGAAAACACCCAAATTACGAAACAAATATCTGCGAATAACACAAACATTTGATCCGACCCGGGAATCGAACCCGAGACCTCAAGCACAGCAGCCGCATACGTTCCCACTACACTACGCCACCGGGGTAGTCAACTTTGATTTTCGAATAAGGACATAGGTTAGCTTAACTACCCGCGCGCGGCGGCGCTAGCAACAGTTAATTGTATTTAATATGATAATATTGAATAGATAATCCATGGCTATCTGGAAGCGAAAATATAATGAATTGAAAATTAATTCAATTATTCCGTTCAACTCATCAGTTAATTAATCACTGTCTAGTGAATAAGATCGCGCGCTTCCGTCTCAATGACTATGGTAAATATTGTTTATTTCGCTTTCTAAATAATTTAATGTTTGATTTTCCCATTATTAAAGTGTGTCATAGACTTCTTTTCTAAAAATATTCTTAGGACCGGTTAATCACAAGTCGTAAAAGCGCATTGTCCTCTAAAAACCAACTTTTAGAATGTATAAACATACATAACATTTAGGTAAGTGATAAAGTACAACGTAGTAAATAAATAATAATCCAAACTAACATCATTAAATCTGAACTAACTAACATTATTAAAGCTGCACCGACTTCAATAAAAAATTCAAATGAACATGACATGTGTTCATGTGAATTTTTACTCGTTTAATTAGTACTCGTAGTTTGATATTTAACAAAGAACATTGGCTATTTTTCACCGGGATAACCTATATACACGCGCGCGGAGCCAATATTTTATTAAGCTAGGCAAAAGCTAATACTTTATTACTTGTATTACAGAAACGTTTATACTATATGTGGTAAACGTACACATATTATAACTAATCTATAATATTTATGTTAAATAATTTACAAATAATTACTTTTTGTAATAACTGTTATAATATATTTAATAGATAGTTTATATTCAAGACAAAAATCCGGTTTACCAAGGGATTCAAAGCAAATTTTTAGAGCTCATGGATTGGAAAAATCAATATTATCAATAGCTAATTCGAAGACAAAGCTAGTATTCCATATCTCACTTCAAAACTGTTGTACTCCATAGTGTGACTTCACAATTACTTCCATTAAATTCCATTAAATTCATGACTCAAAGTGTCGGGCTAACTTTTCACTCCCTCCTCTCAGACTGCCTAATTTGCAGTGGTATTGTTTGCATGCCATCCGATGTCCGATGCTTAGGATTCTCACCCTATCAAGGGAGGGAATTTCATTGTGTTGGACAATGGCTTTGCTCGCTTACTGCACAATGGCAGCAGGTAGAGGTATAGGTACCTATCAAAAGTGCTATTAAGTCTTAAAGATTTACGATTGTTTGAAAGTTTTTATTGATTTAACTTTTACGAGAAACTGCAAGTATTATAGTTTTTTGTTATTTTTCAGTTCCGAATTTATCCTTTTTGATATAAAAGCCATGAAAACAGACGAGACAGGTCACAATAAGTGATTATCATTATTCCGTGTGGGCACGGATTAAAAGTGTCACTATGCTCATTCACACGATCCATCTTAAATTCATCTTCAGACACAAGGAGTCCAGGCAACATGCTATAATTAACCCCTCCCAGACTTAAATTATACCAACTTGTCTCGTCAGCGTGGTAGCGTCATCATCACCATCATCAGCATATCGCAGTTTACTGCTAGATATAGGCCTCTCTGATTACACGTCACTTGGTTCTATCTTGGCTTCTCATGCTACAGTGTGTAGGTACAATACTTTATTATTATTTTGAACTCTATTCATTATTACGAAACATACCAACGACTCTCTGATTGCGATTCTATAAAATGTGTGTTTATATTCTATTAGGTTGTTTATTGCCTGTCAACCCTTTTTGGGTTTTCTCTTGGGCAATAACATACTCCACTCCATAGATGGGCCATTTTGATGATATTTAATGAAAACATTCATGATTTTTAGATATTCCGTAATTTCAGTGTTATAAATATTCAATTTATTTCAATTGTTATGATGGCATAGTGGTTGAAGTATTGTGGGTTCAAAGAACACGTTTTCCTCAAATAGTTCTTCTGAATTTGTGTCCTTTCATGTATTTTTGTAAAATTCCTAGCGTCAGCGTCACAGATATATTTCTAGTGCCGAGTCATAGAAAAAAATAGGCTAAAAAATAATAACTTCATATATTTCACACACGTCAGAACCTGTCTATGATAACCAGACCGCTGATGAACACACTTATACATATGTTACCAAATACATATTATAGATATATGTGTAGATGATAGTGACACATAACAAACTATGGCATTCATTACAAAAATACTTATACTGGTTGGGAATCGAACTCACAACCAATCAGTGTCGCTAACCACTAAACCAATAGGTCCGCGTCCGATATATTCAAAATATAGAACGAAGAAAAGGCAAATAGATTTTATCCACTTGAAACTAAAGTATCTTTGTATTAAAAACTCGCATACTCACTTTTTTAATAGCTAAGGTTAAATTAAGTACAACGTACAAACTATTATATAACATTATATAACTATATACATTGGCGGAATACAGTCAATTATAGAAGGGACGTCATTAAAATATGTATGGAATCGATAAATCTACGTTCATAAACAACTCTTGGTTACCTAATTCCTAGATTAAAGGTGGGTTAAGGTGCGCGTCCATTGGCCCGCGCCGGACGCACGGCACGCAACGTATGGAACGGATTTGCCTTGCTCAGAAATGCCGGCGTTCAGTGCGGGCGGCGCGGATAGTGGACGCAGCGCTATGTGAAATCATACAAAGCAAAATAAAATCCGTTGCGTGCGGTGCGTCCGGCGCGGGCCAATGGACAAGCACCTTAAACGATCGATACCTAATTTAACGATGTAAAAATAACTTTATCGATATTTACTACTCAAATTCACATACAATTGTGTAATAAAAATACAGGGAGTCACGAAACGAATTCTTTATTTGTGAGGCTATTGAAGACGACTTCCGGTATCGTAATACGTAATAAATATTTAAATATTTGGACATCAGATACACACAACATCATCTAGTCCCAAAGTAAGCAGAGCTTGTGTTATGGGTACTAAACAACTGATATGAATACATAAACATACTTTTTTTTTGTAAATACATACATATTATACATAGAAAAACACCCAGACTCCGAAACAAATATTTGTGGATCACACAAATATTTGGTCTGACCCGGGAATCGAACCCGAGACCTCTTGATCAGCAGCCGCATACGCTAACCACTAGACCAACGAGCAATAAGGTGTAACATTAATTAATTTATCAATGCCAGACATAAAACTATTAATATACATAGTCGGAGGTGGCAAATTCGAAACAAATTTAAACTTAAACTAAAACTTAAACCCACAAGTCTTGGAACCGTAGAAAGCGGCGTTGCGACTGCTTAAACCACTAGGCCAAACGTTCAGTCTAGTCCAGTCCAATTCCATTGTTTGATTCGTAATTATTTCTACTACATATTTTACTAATATGCCCAAGTACATATTTTTAAATTAAAGATTTTATCAATATTATGTGCTACACCGTAACTACAGATATTTCATTTCCACACGATTACGAAACTCAGTGACCTCTACTATGCAATATCTAATTTCTATGTTGTTAAATTTGGAAGGGGAATGCAGCCCTACCATTTTTTATGCTTCATTTATTTCCAATTTGCAATAGCTATTTATAACAACTCGAAGGGATAATGTAAGGGACGGATATATATTTATTTCGAAAATTTATTTAACTGAGACGATATATTTTATTTTTTTAATTTAGCATTCAATTTTAATAGAAATCCTAAGTTAATACAAATCTGTTATTTTACACCTAAAATTTAGATTTCGATAATGTGATTTATGACAAGTACATTACATAGAACATCAAGTACGTCAATTCAAGACCTGTAATGTAAACCTATATTATTCGAGACAAGCTAATTGGTGTTCGAAACAGTCGTCAGAAACTTGCCTTATTTCCAGCGATGAGCTCTAGAATGCTGATTACTCGAAGACTCAAATGAACTAAAACGAGTCAATGTCGAGTGTGTTTTCGGGGAGCTATCAGAGTTGGCCCCATCTCCGGAGTGTCATTAGTTAATGTTGCGGCCAGTTTCTACATAGATTTAATCTGAGCACAGTCAAAGATCAGTCGATCCGCCCCCGTTTCCTCAAGAACTTGGATCTTATCGCAGTGTCATTACCGTTCGAGGGGTGATAACGTGCCTACTCTGTTTCGCTGCTAAGATTACTGCACACAGCTTTGTTATTTCCAACTTTTATTAGAGCCGCCGTATTCACTAAAACTCTAATTTCAGTAACTGTTCATTAATTCGGTCCATTAAGTCTGCACTAGAGTACGGTCAAGCGAGAGCATATCAATGTATTACAAACACAACGTACTCCTATGAACGAAACAATTAACACATTCCGTCCACAAATCTGGCGCCGGTCGAGCCTTAATTTAAAACGAGGGAGCATGTTTACAATTGTGTTGCATTAAGGCACGGAGAGGAAAATATTTGGAAACAAGTAGGCGCGCCGCCTTGGGGTTGTATCCCCTCGGAATAGAAATAGTTTCCGGACCTGTCGTGGAATTACGATCGGGCCTTGGGTCAACGGAATGAATTTTGATTTTGCTTTTTCTATCGAATATAATCCGAATTATTGTGCTTCGTGTCCGCGCCCTTCGTAAGTTTACTTATGCAAACCGGCCTGCCCACCTGGCCAGTGCTTGTATAAATTTGAATATTTATGAAAACCCAACCAACCTTGAGAATTTTATTCTAATGAAAATTTGATACTGTGTATGAAAAATGTTATATGGTTTTTCCTAATTGTTTGATTATCTTCATTTGGTTACACTGTTAAGATTTTATTGAACTCATTTTTCCTACTTTTTAACAAAGGATCGATTATTTATTGCTGCCATACATGGGTTAGCAACAAACAGCTTATGGGTTCGGGTTTTGAGAGCGTGCGTGTGTTCGCATAAACATACTTCAATTTTTATGTTTTAATAGCGAATGTATATGATCTGATTCTGTAAACACAACACAAATAAAAGAAAACTTCTAAAACTGTTTATGATGCGGAAGTGTACAGTAAAAACGCAGGCAGTTGTCCGCATTCAGTAAAGAGTTGGCTCGTAAACAAGTAATAAACGACTAGTATTTCATTTCGGGAAGGGTCCGCCTATCTTTATTCTCTGACTGTAAATTCGCTTGTAAAAATATCAAATAACCAGCATTTTTTTTGTAATTGTTGATGATGTTTTGTTTGCGAGAGCAGTATGACGTTTATTTTGTTCTAAATAAAATAATGCATTTTCAGAATCAGAAAAACTGTTGTTATAAAATGTTGTAAGTTAATTGCATCTTTAAAATAGATAAATTTAATTTCAAGTTTGTTTTGTAATATAATTTAGAGTGGGATTATCCTTATTAATATTATAAATGCGAAAGTACCTGTCTGTCCGTCGCGTTATCAAGACGAAACTACTAAACCGATTTAAATAAAATTTGGTACACAGATAGTGAAAACAAATAAGTTACTTTTACCTTGATAACGGAAAAACACGTGTGCCATGGGCGAAAGATAGCATTTTATAATTTATTATATGTTTTCATGATGTTCTTCTGTGCTTGAAGTTTGGTTTACTTATTAAAGTTGTCATTTGTTTCAAAGTTGGTTTTATGAAGTAATATTTGTAATACTAATATATTATAAATAACTTTGAAATACACAAAATAATTCACCAATGAATGTAAAATCAGTATATATTCTAGCAAAAAAAGTAATTATGTTATAATATAATGCATGACTAACTTCGAAGCATGAACAAAGTAAATATTATTTAAATTAAAATAAATGAAATATAACAATCAAGTTTGTATTTCATCTTGTTTAGATTTAAATAAATAAAAGCAAATTACCTAAATAGTTATTCAAACACACATTAAGCGAATAGTTTAAAAGAACGTTAATCAAACCGAAATCATCAAACACTAAGTCAGATCGTAAATTTTATAACAATAAAATGATATTATTATAGCAGCATAAAATGTTTACGAGCCCTCACATAAGTGAGACAATACACTCGATTTCATTGAAGTCGAATAGTAGAACATGAAGTAAACGATATTATTTATGTTATTCTTGTATATGTTATTAGATATGTAAATTAATCATGTATCGACATAAATGGATTATTTGACTGACTAGTCTTCTAATTAGACCATTATAATATCGGTGTTTTTCTATTGAAATGAACGTCAGAACTTCGTTCAGAACACAAACGTCTATCAGCGACTGATAGCAACTAAGGCTTTATATAAAATGTTGCAATGATTTTAAATCTTTTTATCAAAAATAAGAAAAAAATCTTTATAGAAGGTAAAAACAATGATGTGTTTCACATAGATATAAATTAAAACATTGCATGGGGCCATCACTAAATGCTGATAAATAGATAGGTACAGGTGAGACACATTTGAGAATTTAAATTTTAAATCTATTGAAAAAATCTATTTGAAAATTAATATTATTGTATTTATTTCATACCAAACATATACATACGAAGCGCTCATAGCCGAGTGACTTTTGGTGATCAAAAACAATCACTGAGGGTAATCAACGACGGTGCGGTCATTACCTAGATGGGTGACCGTTTGTAACATAATGTGGTGACGTTAAGCAGTCAGTCCCAGTTGTTATCATAAGATAACAATCGTCAAGCTTAGTTTAGCACAACCTGTCCTGCCTTAAGGCGTACAGCCAGAACCCTCTCTTATGAGGAGACCTAAACCCAGCAGTAGGTCGTAATGGGCTGTTAATAATATACGTACACACACTGCATACATAATGTATCAAAAGTTAATACTGTGAAATATTCGACACTCAAAATCCAGTAGTTGAAATTAGTTGGCACAACGTAAATATGTGCGAATTGCGAGAGTCTACGTCAATACTAGTATTACGCTCAGGAACTTAACTCAGGTAAACTCTTTAATCAGTTTTATTTATTTTGGCAATGCTATGATTATATTTAATATAAAAGGCAAAAACCCAGAAGACGCCTTTAGACTGGTAAGACCATGTCTACTATCAATATCACGGTCTACACTGTTCTTTATGAGTCAAGACAAGCACAAGTGATGGATTTTACATCACATGATGATTCACAAAACTGGTCGCGAACTATAGAAATAAGAAAAAGAAGAAAAATAAATTAAAATATCATCATCAATAGCCTTCACTAGCCTTTGCTACGCATAGGTCACTCCGAAGTAATAATAATTGTGTTTATTATTACTTCGGAGATATACAAACAATATTTTATTATTCACCTGGTCTATTATTCAAAATATTAGGGATTCTGAGTCTGAGCTGGGTTTGATTCTCACCCAGAATAGATAATGTTTGATGAGCACGTTAATTGGCCTCGCAAGATGTGTTATTTGGAAAACGTTGTGAATTATATATTTTATTTGGTTGTTTCTAATATAATAAATCAGATTACTCAATGAAATTACCTTGATTGTGATTTGGAAGAAATAGATGGCGGCTGTATTTATTGGATTACAAAGAAGCTAATACAAAAAAATCCTTAAACCAATCAGCAGGGAATATAAAATTTATCTAACCAATGAAATCCAAATGAAGCAATCTAATTTCGTTCACAATCACTTTGAAGGCAACCTTTAAGCTTCCAAAACCGAGGTTAACTTAAAATTCCGTCTGAAATGTCTTTGAAATAAACTAGTATGTTATTTAAGCCTATAACTTTGTCTTGGAATGTCAGAATTGAAACTAATAAATCTACGCTTTCTAACGACTTGTTCAAAAGTTGGTTGAAGATGAAACTAAATTGGAGATTGGGTGTTGTTTCAAATAAGAAGAATGTATGGATTCGTAAAGGAAATTGATAGACGATTGCGTATTGATACGTTATTTATTTGTGACTAAACGCATTAATTCTTCTTTATATCTTTTTATTTTATAAAGAACTACAAAAAGTTTAGAAAAATGGCCGGTGCTTATTAAATTTAAATTAGATGCACGCGAAATGTGTAAGCTTGCTTTTAACCAAATATAATTAGTTACTGCAGATTAAAAATTTCTTTTTTTGAACGTGCTTCACTTTTACTGGGTATTTTGGCTACAAATGTAAGTTTTCAACTTCAATATATTAAAGGATTTTCAGTCTTACCTGAGTAAAGGAGTTTTACTAGTATTTGAAGACGAAGCTACGTTTTACGACGCACGCGAGCCTGAATATAGTCGATGATTGAAACTACGCTAACAGAGAAATACTTTGTATATAAAGCTTGAATTTAATGCTATCCTCACTGTTGTAAAGATCTACAAATATATTTTGAAAGGTAAAGCGAAAGGTACTTTATATAGGTTGTTATACTCTTATTGTTTTTTAAGGATTCCCTAGTTCATGACTCGGAACCGTTATGGATTTGTCATGTCCGTCCGTCCGTCGTCGCCTTATCGTCCAAACGGTTAGTGCTAGAAATATGAAACTTTGCACAAAAATTATTTTTATTGATTTTACCTCCCCTACAGGTAAAGTGGGGATGTTTTTTTTCATCGTGTGGGGTATCATTAATTAGGTATTTTAAAAACATTTAGAGGTTGCTAAGATGATTTTTCGATTAGGTTCCGTTTACAAGTTATTAAACTTTAAAGAGCATTTATTGAAAAAAATCATGACGGTAGTCCATATATTCAACTTCCAAAGAAAACTATAGAGGCATGGATAACTTTTTTATTTAGTTCAATAGTGATAGGGGCCTAACTTGTAAAATGAGCTCACTTGGAAAACTTCTTACAAAATAAAGAAATAATAAGTAAACGTAACAATTATCTATTGGGCACGATTTGAAATTCACGTGCCTTTGTGAGTGACTCTGGAACCCTATTCCATGCGTGGCCTGACAACCACTTGGCCAATTTTTACATATATTTAAGTCTACCAATGAAAATACTCTACCAGATGAAAGACAAAATTAAGAGTAGGGGTCATCAACCGCACTGCAAGTACTGACAATGTAGCAAGGTGACCCCAACTACGGTGGCTCACCAACGAAATACTAGAGCGCGAATGCTATCATTTTAGACTGGTCATCTGTGTGAGGGTGGTACTACCTCCGTCAAGCCAGCCCACTCGTGCTGCAAGCAACTAGGTTTTACTATCTTATTATCTAAATTTAGCAATTGTAAATAAAAATTGCTGTCTCTGACTTAAACTTTCACGCAGAAACTTATAATGAAGAAAACAAAATTTCAACAATAAGTTTTTAACACTTTTTAATGTTTAAGGTTTTTATTACAATATTTTGTAGTCAACTACTTTCTTTTTACATATTATATATAAAATACATTATAGTTACTCGACTATAAATAGTTTAATAATTATTTCAACTAATTCACTACTGGAGAAGGTTAAAATCAATAAATGCAGAGCTGTTTGAGCTATTTAAGCATGCAAGCAGCCTTAAAATCGTTAAAAGCGAACATGTACAGAACAATATAATTTGCGTCTGTATTCTCTAAAAATGTACTATTTATAAGTGCCCGGATCGTTATATCTCAGTTTCTTCGCAACAGAAAGGGATACTTAACCCTCTAACCTCGGCTGCACATTTATCTACGGGAGTAGAGTAAACATCCTGTCAGGAATACGCCCCCATGGCGAGTGATTTCAGAATATACTGCTTGCGATACAAGTTCGCATATAGAGGCTCCTCTATTTCTTTAGTCATTAAAACTAGACAAAGGATACAATACGATGTTATTTTAAGTTTCTGGCGTTACGGGAACATTTTGCATTTTTTGAAATGTTGTATATCACGGAAATGATGTTCTGTTCAGATACAGGCTATCAGTAAATAATACAACTAGAAAATCTAAATGATAACCAGCTGTTGTGATAATTATTTTAAATATTATGGCATTCAAAATACCAACATATTCACTTCATCGTATTTATATCTTCTGATTAAGAATAAGATTTTTGTTGTATCAATTAACGACTATTTACCTATTTGCCGTCGAGTTCTCCAGTTTACATATTTATTTATATTTATAAAATATTTACTAAAGTAAGAACTTGTCTTTATAAAATAGATATAAGATTTATCAAGGTTGTAGTTCTACACAGATCCTTATATCTGTACTTTCACTAGAGTTTTTATGTTTCCGCAGGCAATAATATATCTTCAAGTGTAGGGTTGTCTTATATTTTTATTACACATGACGTAAAAATCAAGATCCAGAGTTGTAAGTCAAAGTGCTCAGATATTTTAAGGTCCCGCTGTGGTACTTTGAAGGGGATGATCACTTGTAGGGTGGAGGTTTCCTACGACGGAATTACTGTTGAATATAATTTATCGCTCGCTGACTTGAAAACAATAACTTACTGATTTATGACGCGATGTTAAAATGCCGAAAATAACGTGCATTATAAAAATTATATTGTTTACCATGAAATATATCTACATAAGTAGGTATTATAAACCAATATTTCGACTGCCACGTTGCACTAGTGGTTATCGTATGCGACTGCCTATCAAGAGGTCTCTGGTTCAAATCACGTCCAAAGTTTTGATGGGTTTTTCTTGATAACAGCCCCGAGTATGGGAGTTTGTCGGTGTTTTACGCCCTTGCCTCGGAGAGCTCGTTAAGCCTTCGGTCCCGGTTGTCATGAAAATCTATATCAATCGTTCAACCTTTAAATTCCTGTTCACCTTCAGAGATGCGGAGGTCCGAGTTGCTCCGTGAGAAAACTGATATTCAGGTAAAACCGGTTGAAATACTAGTAGTAACCCACCCTAAATAATCTATAGAATAATACAGGCTAGGAAGGAAGATGCTATAAACCAATACTCCCTCGAGAATACATTTTAATGATGACAATAAGAAAGGTTAACGATTTGGCAAAAGGGATAGGAAACCGGACTACCTCGAAAGTTTTCCTTACTAGTGGTAGCGGGTCTTTCCGGACCTGTAATTCCGATGCGATCTTCCGCTGACATGAAGCGAAAGCTTTTATTTTAGTTATAACGCAATTCGAGTTTTAACTTTACTTTTAGGAGTGTAATTGTACGTTTAGAAACTGCTTTTTAATTACAAGTTTAACAATGCGATTGTGAACTTCTTACAGATGTACAATGACGTGCTACTGGTAAATAGCAGCACTTTTTATATTGAAGCCTAGCAAAGTGACTCTCTGCCTGATGGAAAGTATGAGTAGGGCCACCATCCTCATTGCGACTTAGTAAAATTGTTCTGCATCATCTGCCATGCCATGATCCAGAATGATTATGTCTCCGGTCTCACACTTTTTATTTAAATAAGAGTTGCTTTTTCCAGCAGCTCCACCTGTGTTTATTTCAGATTTCGCTGTAAACAGTAGCCTATATCCATATACAAATATTAAAGTATATCCATGAATATTTTTATTGAAATCTTGGACTTTTATTGAAGGCTTAACCGTCAAACTGTAGCAGATAGACAGAGCTACTTACAAGTTTATAATAATGTATTAGTATGGATCATTATCAATTTATACAAAACTGTTCCGTTACTGACTGAAAAACAACGCATAGCCGAAAATACTGGAAGTAGGAAGCTGAAATTTGGCGTGAGTACTTCTTGAGGTGAGGCGCACTTGAGAACATTTTAGAAAATTCCACCCCTTAAGGAGTAAAAAAGGCAATCAAATTGATACATCGGAATAACACGTAGGCAAAGATGTGGGAAAAAGTTATCAAAAGTATAAAATAATTTACGTACGTAATCCAAAAAAGAAAGAAATGATAAAATACATAGACAATATATATCAAAAGTTTTGAATAACTAAACGACATTATTTTAAATCATAACTAGCTTTCCAGCGTGACAAAAGAAGCCTATGTGCTTTTACATGATATAATATCTCTCCATACTGTAATAAAATTAATCCATTTGGTTCAGCGGTTATGCCGTAACATCGTAACAGACAGACAGACTTACTTTCGAATTTGTCATATTAATATGGATTTGTGAATAAAAGACAAGATACAGTATTGTTTTATGAAGAAAACAACCAAAAATTATGAAAAATATTTTTACCTACACGTAAAGTGGGGATGTTTTTTTTTCTTGCAGCTACCCCATCGTGTCATTAATACGTAAACATAACAATTATATATTGGATATGATTTTGAATCCACGTATCATTATGGGTGACTGAGGAACCCTTTCCTGTGCGTGGACTGACACGCACTTGGCCAATTTTTTTACATTTTCCATTAAAGTTTCTAAGTACTGAATTGAATTCAGTTCCTTTCAAGCAGCTTAAGAAATTCACTTATTTACTTTTCAATCTAACTGTATTCACAGACAAATCTAAACACAAAAAAAATACATTTATAAAGAAAACATTTCTTTGAAACACTATCACACATAAATAACTATCTACTACTACTAGTTATAGTTAGCGTATCATTCGCCGGAAGTCGGTACGTGCCGGTAAATGAATTTCCTGGACGCAGGAGATACTTTTATTAAACAACTCCGAAGATATTCAATTTCGAAGTAATGCTATCAATAACTTTATGTCAATATGCAAATTAATTTTTTTCTAGAGAAGTTGAAGTTATAGTGCTGGTAGTTTCAAATAACGTTACATTATAAGGTATCGATAAATTAATTGTTGATTACGTTATATTAGATGTTTAGATTTAGCTTTTAAAAAAAATGATAATACAACTTCAATGGATTTAAATTTAGAAAAAAAGGAAAAAATGAAGTGTTATAGTGGAAGTTGATTTGTGTTATTTATAGAACTTTTCAACGGGTATTCTGTAACAGATTATTGCATATTATGGCAGAAAAAAATCAAAATTAAAAATATACTAAATAATAATAATTAAAGGCATAGTAAGTGGTGCCGGAATTTTATCTTTATAAAAATAATATGAAAAGCACGATGTGGTTAAGGCCGTTAATCTAAGTGATACATATTTTACAAACAGGGTTTATACACATTTCATTAAAGTACATAATAAATATATAGTACAAATAATGACAATAGTTATTAACGGAGGCTAGTTAAAGCTAATTAAATTTAATTGCACCACGTCAACAAGCTACTATAAGCCTAACGTGCGTTTAATACTTGACAATGAATTTGTACCAGACGTGTATATTTTAATTGAAGTAATTTCAATTGAATTTTATTTGCATTGCCATTTTTTCATATGCTTGTTAATTCTCATTTATATTTATTTACTTTTATTATTTGAAATGGGAAGATACGTATCTGATTAAACCGTACTATGAATTATATCTTTTTATATTCATTAACAGTTAAATGTTTATTCGCCGACGGCGCGGTCAGTACCTGAATGTGTGATAGTTAGTGGCAAAATAGCATGAGCTTTTTTGTGGCTCAGAGGTCACATTAAGCATTCGGTCTCAAAGGATAGATTGTTATCATAAGATAATAGTCGTGAAGGTAAGTTCGAGGCCATTGGGCCGCTTTGAAACATCCAACGGCAAGGTTACGTAGCCACAGGGTTGTATAGCCACACACCAAACAGCACTCGGCCAACGTGAGGACGTATGGCCTTAACCCTCTCCTGAGAGGAGACCCGAGCCCAGCAGTGGAACATTATGGGTTGTTGATGATGATGATCCTGTAATATACCAAACCTCATTACCCTTGTTAAAGGAATAATTTTAAGACCAGTAATAAGTGAATATTGAAGTCAGGCCATATTATGTCTCATTTATCTAAGTGAAAATGTAAAAGCTAGCCAGAGTACAATGACTCGAGAGGTAGACGTGATGTATTTATCACTCCTATCTCAATGAAGGCATCATCTTCGCTCTTCAAGTGAAGTATAACCCTTGGTAATAAATTCACTTTTATCTCGATTGTAAATCGTCTCTCATATGTTTTGTTTGTTTCATTTTGAACAACATTTTTGTAGTCACTTTTTCTGTCACGTTATAGTACTAAGTAACTAATGAACAAGAAGAAGAATCAATTTTAGTTTTTTATCAACATAATCACATAAGAGATAGAGAGAGAGGTGAAGCAAAAAAGAAAGATCAGCTTTGGGGTTCCATGTACGATTGTATGTTCCACCATAGCGCCTACACTACCGATTAGATTTTAATTGTCACCAGATTCATGATAAAAATGTAGGTGAAATAAGCTGCAAAATTTAAAAAATATGTGCGTAATACTACTGTTTAGGTACTGACTCAGCATTTCGAATTTTTTCAATGAAGGTAAATCCTTTTACCTAAAACTAAATGAAAATGAAAAGAACACAAACATATAATTTAGTTTATTGAAATCAAGAAATTTTAGTTTTGAATGAATAGGAGAACATAAGTATACGAGAGTTTTCATTTCTATTTAAAACCAGGTTTGTTTTACATAAAAAAGTTCTCGAATCCTAGGAGACCACGAAAAAGTTGCAAGCCCAGAGCTTCTAAACCTCATTAAAATAGAAACATTTAAGTGAAATCACTTGAGGGATAAGTACAATAGGATTTAAGATAGTCTTCTTAGTCCACAGCCCTTAAGGACTCTGGTTGTTTTTTTTTCTCCTTTCACCGAGCAAGAGAAAATCTTATAATTGGCGTGTAATATTTGACTTTAATATGTTGCTTATTTACTTTACAATGATGACTTACTATATTTGTTTGTGCCGGCTAATCCCTGGACTAAATTTTGATGGGTATTTCATTGACAGATTAATGATGTTATAAGAAGAAATTACTTTTATTCAGTTGTAAAGCTACTTGTATTTTAGATTACAAAGGAACAACCAAAACCGCGGCTAGCACCGCTAGTGTATTTTCGAATACTATTCTTATAATATCTATAGAGTTTTTGAAGAAACAAACACAACACAATAAAATAAAAGTAGCATGTAAATGTCATTCGTATAAAATTAAACACTGTATTTACATTCAATTAGATTCTATTTTACATTGTACAGCATTCACAACCATATAATAAGTTAACTGACATTTAAAGCGTGTGAAAATATTGCCAAATTTCATGTGGGAAATCCAGTTGCCATTACATAAAGACTTTCATTTAACGTCTATCGAGCATCGTAACATAAAGCTCAGTTCACAAAGTAAAATAAATAACGATTATTTGAATTGAACGCCACCAATAGAACCGCGTTTAACGATACGATTGACGATAACACCTGCGGTTTCAGCGATAACCCGACCGATTTCATTTGTATGCTGTACTTGAGCATAGTAACTGCTGTAGTAACTGTTTAAATGTACCACATAATTAGCATGGATTGTATGTGTAATGCATACGAGGAAGGGAAATTAAACCGGGTGCCTTGTGAAAAAAATTTCTGAACTAGTTGGATAACGTGATTAATTTCATTTGATTTCAGTGAATTTATGGAGTTGCATTACAATGTCAGTTGTGTGTAGTTATTTGGTTAGGCATCGCTCAATCGGATGTTCGTGGTAAGGCTGTGCAAATGTATTTTCGTTACACGGCCTAGTGGTTACAGCGGTCGCCATGCCCCTTTCTACTGCGCCAAGTGTCATGGGTTGAGACCACCACTTGAGACTTTGGGACAACATTTTGAGTGATTAACAAATTGTTATTCTGAGTCTAGGTATTCTTTATGTCTGTTTCCGGATGTTTCAAAACTTCCCTGCGACACAAAATGTATCTATATTGAATATGCCGGAACTGTCTCTTATTAAAAAAACAAATCTGAAAAGTAACATCTAGTAGAGCCGAACCTAAAATCAAAATCAAATCAAAATATACACAATTGTATGTTTCCATCATAATTCACATAGTTCTTTATATTTTTTGTAAATATTTCTATATACACGCATTTAGCTTCAGGTTAAGGTGATCAGGAAAGAGCAAATAATTTAAGGTCCATTACTTATTCGGATTGACAAGAACTTTAGGGTTTAGCAATCAATCCTTGGGCTGTTTACTTAACTAAACGACGGATTACATATTAAGTTTACTTATGTAATAAATTTACTCAAACTGTTTACAGAAATGCCTTGTTTAATTAGGATTTTTCACAAACTCGTTTCTTAGCGTTGTTTAAATGAGTAGTCACACGTTCTTTGAGCGCGTGTAAGTAAGTTACTGCGAACATTCTCACGAGCAGTTCTCACTTTCGCCGACAATCAACGAGTTTCCCTAACGAACTCAGCTTAACTAGATAGTAACGATGCGACGCCCCAACTTCTTAATTAGACCAGCTCGACGATTGCAAATGTACTTTTTGTCCATTTCACATCCAATTTTAATAAACAGTACACTCCTTTCCTGTACCGCTTATTTATTACATAAGCAGTAAGAATTACACTAGTGTTATAATAATATAAAAACCTTGGTTTAATTTTTGTGGAGACCCGTAATAATTCTTTCTTAATTGAACTTGAAAATGAATGGAAATATTTCCAGGAAGGTTTCATGAAAATGAATTAAGCAAAACGATTTCTATATAAATATTTCGCTTTAAAATAATTTAAAAGACGATTAATGTTCGTGACAAAAGTATTCTGTGTTTTACTTGTTGTGCAGTGTTGTTTTATTTAGGTTGTTGTAACTGTAATTTTATTGTATAAATACCGCGTGGTGACGGCTTCTAGTTACGAAATGTCACCATTCTTATTAAAATCCCACGAATGGGACAAGTTATGTATAAGAACAGCACAGCAAGAGAAAGTCAATCTTTAAACAACTCTATAGCAATTCTTCTAACCAGAGATATATAGAGGACAAAATCTTCTTTCTAAGAAGAGAACCATCATATTCTTTTTATATAAGCATTTAAATTCGTCGAAAATGGTCCGCAGCAGTTGAATTTCATGCTGCTAGTATTATGATGTTAAACAGCTCAAAATACAAGACAAGAAAGTGTATCTCTTTCACTGTAGTAAAAACAACCTATTTTCAAATCAATTACCTCCGCATTTCTACGACAAAAGCAATTCATACAACCAATTCTTTATTTCCACAAAATGCCAAAAAGTAAATTGCAGAAAACCAAACAGGGATTTTTTCCCAGGACATTTGCTACATCTTTATATAAAGGAGCCAATTACTGGGTTTTATTGGAAGCGGGTCTTCTTGCTACCGAGTCTGCCTATCGAATTGATTTGATGAATAATTTTCCAATTGAACAGGCATGAATAGAAGGAGCAGTGGAAATAAAACTGGAGGCCTAGCGAAAGATTTGCAACCTATGTTTGTGTAGTACATTGTTAGAAGAGAAATCGTAATTGTTTGTTAGTTTACTCTTTATATAATTGAAAATCAAAGAGCTGATCATGCAGTGATTAAGGCTATGAAGACGCTGCTTTTATTGCGCTGAATGTTGATGCTTCAGACCCCACATTAGACAATTGTATAATCCAGAAATTGTTGTTCCAGTTTTGGTTGGAGACAAAAATCCTATTACAAGAGTTTTTTTAAACAAATTTTGTTGTTTTAGTTACCAATATATTATTTAATATTAATTGGTTAATATACGTAAGTTTATCTTATATTTTTGCTGAGTTAAGTTACGCCTTCTATTTTTGTATATTAGCACTGAAAATGAAAGGAGTGTAACTATTAATTAATTATGCTTCAACCGTACAAAGAAAATTAGTTAACTCAAATCGATTCGAATCGATCATCTCATTTACCTGTTTCATATTCGTATTCAAAATTAATATTAACACAAGTTTTAATTTACACGTTATTTATTCCCTATGTAATCTATATATGTACCTATACTTGTACCGCAAATAAAATATCTAATTTCTGCAAATTCATAAAATATATGGTACATTTTTATGGCTTCTCGATGTGGCTACATGCATAAAGAGTTCTCTTCATAATTATGTATATTATTATTGAGAAACATATATTTTTCTCAGTACCCCTTCAACGGCACAATATTTTGATGAGCTTCTTAACACAAAAGAAATATACATCACATACAAGCCATAACTTTTCCATTTTTATAAGGTCAAGTAAATAAAAGTAGAAATAAACACATTTACCAAAAATTACATTGATTAGGTGAAAAAAAATCCTGACGGCATATTTTTAGAAGCAAACACAATTACTTATTCAGGCGGTCCAACGTAAGCTATTGAAATATTTATTACATGGTTTAGATGCTTACTCATTCATCTCTTGGTAACGCTTTTATTTTGGAATTAGTGATAAAAACAGTGACCCCGGCGGTCGACCCGCACCTATTCCCCACCACATTATACCACAAGCAATTTTTTCAACGACAAAAGCATTAAGGCATCTCGCGGGAAATTAATGGCATTCCCCATTAAGGTTAAGTGCCTATTATAGCCTATGTGACTTGACAGAAAGTTGGGAACTTGGCTATATTCGAACATTTTTGTTAGACCTGCCGTCAGATATGATCCCGTCACGCGATTTCGTTGGTACACAAAAATAGTACTAAAACTGATGGATATAAATAGTAAATTGGTTTTGATTCTTTTATGTTAACAGTGAACCATTTTTAGCACTACTAAATTAAATGTACAGTGTATATATCTACTATTGACTTTCAGCGGACTGAATAAACTAATAAAGCTGTTAGATACTATTTTTAGGGTTCCGTAGCCAAATTGCAAAAACGGAAATCTTATAGATTTCTCATGTCTGTCTGTCTGTCCGTCCGTATGTCACAGCTACTTTTTTTCGAAACTATAAGAACTATACTGTTGAAACTAGGTGAGTAGATGTATTCTGTTAATCGCATTAAGATTTTCTCACAAAAATAGAAAAAGAACAGGGAGTTCCCCATACTTGGAACTAAAATTTTCTTTTCATTAAACCCATACGTGTGGGGTATCTATGGATAGGTCTTCAAAAATGATATTTAGGTTTCTAAAATAATTTATTTCTAAACTTTATAGTTTGCGCGAGAGACACTTCCAAAATGGAAAAATGTGTGTGTACCCCCCTGTAACTTCTAAACTAAGAGAGTGATAAATAAACAAAATTAGATGATGTACATTAAAATGCAAACTTAAACCGAAAATTGGTTTGAACGAGATCTAGTAAGTAGTTTTTTTTTAATACGTCATAAATCGTAAACCGCAGTTTCCCTTTTATTCAATCAATACTATTAATAAAACATCGATCAAAGTCACAACGAACTACAAGAACTTTTATATGATGTTACTTGCTTCTACAGAACCCTTCATGAGCGAGTCCGACTCGCATTTGGCCGCTTTTTAAGCTGTCTGCTCTAAATATATTGTTTAAAAAGGTCGTAGATAAAGCTCAGAACTGTAAATACATTTTTATTAAATATTTACAGAACAGAGAGACGGGCAGGTGTAATAAAAAACCGTTAATATTATTGCATTACCGCGAGAGAGAGAGTACTACATCGATAGAGTTCAAAATGTTGTAGCAATAAGTTGAGAATAATCCCCAAAAGAATACTTAATATATACCTCATAAGGTTTAACTATTTCTTCAAACAAAAGAGTAATAACTCTAATCTAACATTTAATATTATCTAATCGAACGCTTAGGAAGTTCAAAGTTATTACAATGTCAAGGCATTTGCGAGCAAATGTCAAAAGAGGGTCCCCTTTTGTTTTTACCTACATTTACTTTGCCCTATCAACGCCTACATGTTACTTTACTGCTTTTAAACGACGCAGTAAAAGCGTAAACTATACGTCTTTCATGTACTCGTATATATTCTTAATTACAGATGAAAGGTATCTTATAAAACGTGTGTAAACAAATTAGAAGGTACGCGCTGTTGGAACAAAGGCAAGAAAATGGTTTAAGGAAACTCGTTTCATTGGCAATTAACACGTTATTAGAAGTATATAACTTCTATTATAGCCCAACGAAGGTGAATGGTAATTAAATAATTATTTATTTCAGATACATGAAAACGAAAAGAAAAGAAAATTTTATTGTAGCTATCACAAATGTTGAATATTTATAAAAATACTAATATATTTTCATAAATTTCTCATACGCAGCAATAGAACTATTAGTTACGTGTCTTAATCGTGTCTAAAACGTGTCGTGTTTTAATATAACCAGTACTTAGGTTTAAATATATGTATTTCATGTTTTAAGGTCGACATATTGTGCTAGCTACAACTGTTTTTGGTTTCATTTGGAGTTTGCTCAAAAATATATTAGGAATAAATCTTATGTCACAAGGGAATTCACAAACATGGATCAACGGACACGAATAACACACAGACTCAGAATAGCAGTTTGAAGATCACATTGGTTGGTCTAACCGTTACACAAACTAGAGAAACCACTCCATACAACAAAACAAAACATAAATTAATAAAATTTGGAATATACTTCCTGTGTGGCAGGGGGCTTTATAAACATTCATAAAATGACCACAAAGAAAACCCAGAACGATAGTTTCTGGATCACATAAAGTGTTGTCCCACGTGGGCTTTGAACGCAAGACACTTGGTAAAGAACAAAAGTGGCGTGGCGACCGCTTCAAACCACTAGGTCAAACGTGCAGTCAGTGTTTTGAGTCGATTCTCTTTCTACAATCCATAACGTCTCAATTATCTTGTAATATTAAATATCCTTGGTCAACATGTGGATTCAACGACGCGTCTTAGCGTTTGTATGACATTATTCATATAAATTCGTTAGTATTCTAATAATTTATTGTCTTTAGGGATAACCCGATAATAATAAGGCACTAATTTATGTTCAGATTTGCGTAAAGTTAATCAGAGTTTACTACGTTATAGGCTATATATTTAATGCAATAATAATCGAGATCAGTCAGATCGAGTCTGATGCAGAAGGCAGTCCTCCTTGACAAGCTACGTATAGCAAAGAGGTTCCTGTCTGTACCCGAACTCGGTATCTAATCTACTATTTTTCATATTTGTAAATGTAACTGTATTATTGTTTACCTTGTCTATATATTTGAAATATATAATTGATATGTATGTAAAAGTCATAAAGAGATAATAATAACGTTATTTAAAAACAAAGGAAGATTGTTTAGTATAAAAATTTAAATATTATTTAGAGTATTTGTACTGCTGTTAAGAGCAGAAGGCAGCAATCATCTTTAACAACCATTTCTACTTTGAAAAGTAAAATGTTATTACGTAGTTTTTATAATATTATATATTCTTTCTATAACATGATTACTATGAACAAAAAATTGTGCTGTTCCTAAAGTTCTTTATCTGACTTGGAGTACGCACTTAGCATGATACGATTTGTCTTGACTGAAGTCGAACTCTTTCTATTGAATATTTTAAGGTGAGTCTGAGTGCCACCTGCCTGGGCCTGAAAGTTAAAGATAAAATGAAATTTGTCTGTGTAAATAAATCATAAAAACCATTAGGCCTTCACGAAGTTAATTCTTAATTTAACTTGAAGAATAAATGTGAACTTAAATAAAACCAAATTTATAGCATATCGCAGCTTTGCTTATTCTCTCACTTCTTATTTTTCGTGACATACAGATATTTTTTTCTTCTTTTTATATTATCTTGCTACTATTTAATTAGTAGGATTCTTAGGTAGTAGAGACGTACTAATTTTGGCACTAATGGGCCACCTCGACCAAAACGATACTACCCTCGCATAGAAGATCAACCTAACATATGACAGCGTTCCTGCTCTCGTGTTTCGTCAGTTTGACGTCTTCTGCAGTATTTGACCGGAGGTCCAATACTGCAGAAGCATCTCAGTAGGCCGCTATGATGTGGGTCACTGTGCTGCATTTTGTGCACTCAAAATGAGAATGGTGATCACCATGCGTGGATTCTCTCATGCTTTCCATTAGGCAGAGTAGAGTCACTTTGGCAGTCTCACATATAATTAAAAAAAACTACATTACACATAAATTACATGAGATATTAATTACTCTTAATAACTGTAGCAAAATAATATCTAGCTTGTTTTCTGAATAAGGAACCCCCGTGGGGCCTGATACCGGTTTAGTTTCCCCGAAATAGGTTATCGTGTGTAAATATGAAACACGAATGTATATTGAATATATGAATAAAAACAAACGTGTTACATAATTATATTGAATTTCACTAAATATCTGTTGTTGCACAGTATACTGACGATCGATCGATAAGTTTTATTTACTTTATATAAAGATGATTGAAAACGCCCTAAAGTCATATTTCTCTTGGCAAAATTAGTGTTGAAATTATCAATCATAGTTACAAACTTGAACTAAACATTTGTTTTTATAAATGTTACGAATCTATAAAATATTACAAAGTAATTGTTAAAGGCACTAAAATTCTTTATATTTAACCAACATCTCATAACGTTTTATAATCGCAACTGTCTGGACATTTTCATGTTAATAATTAAATACCTCAATTTTAAGATACACAGATTTTTTAATTTTATATTTTTAAAATCTGTTTAACAACTTCTTTAATTTCGATTATCATTTTGTAAAAATGAAAAAAGACGAATTTACACCCGAAATAAATATTAGCCTGGACGTTATAAAATATAAAATACTTTTTTCTTTATTTTAGTATGGAAAAGTCATTTGAATAAAATGCTACTTAATTTTAGTAGTGGTTACCCAGAGGTTGAAGATTTTTAGTAATTACACATTTGAAAAAGCGAATGGCTCCTGAAATTTTTGTAGATATTAGAGCCACTCTGATTTCAGCACGAATAGGCATCATATTTCTACACCGCCTGAAGGTTGACTGGGAGGGAATGACCTAAAGCATTAAGTCCGCCTTTGTACAACATGTGCAGTAAGTTTTTAAATAAATAAATAGGCCGGCTTGACCGGGCAGTACTACACTCACACAGAAAACCAACCTAAAAATGACAGCATTTGTGGTGTCGAGTTTCTTTGGTGAGTGTGACACCGGAGACCCAATCAATCTGTATCATTCGCTATGGAGTGCGTCACCATGCTGGATTGTCTACACTCACAAAGACAATGAGGATGGTGACCTGTACTCCTAGATTCTACTCATGCTTTCCATCACACAGAATAAGTCACTTTAGTACAGGTACACGTTTTAACAAGAATGGATGACTTCAAAATGATGAAGTTCAACTGTAAGTAATATAAAATAAAAAAAACATTTCATTTTTGAAAATACTGATATTATTTGAAACACTTTCATATATGAATCCACCGAGTTGTTTTCACGTTTGTATCTAAATTGTTTTTTTATTGTATCGGAAGCTACCTTTTATTTTAATGTGAAAAGGTATGAAGAAGACAGTACTTTACAATTCGTTTGCGGCTGGCTCATTGAAATCGGTGATAGCTTAAGAAAATCTATTTATGTTTTAAATGAATGACAAATAATTTGATTAGAAAATCTACAAGTATAATTAAAGAAACATAATTTTGGTATTAATGTTCAAGTTACACGATGCCTCGTAAACAAACAATGTCATTCAAATTGACTGACCAAACGTTCACAAAATTGGCTCTATATTATTTTAGTATAGGTGCAATACCCAGTATGCATGCGCTAACAGCCAGTACTAACAAACCGCAACTTTTAATTACCAAACTTAAACCAGAGACAGCAAAAACAATTTAAAATATTGTACATTTTGTTTTACTGTTAATATTTTATTGCAGACTGAACTGAACGCGATTGTTAAAACATGCAATTAATCTTAATCCAGCTTCAACGAATCAGTTTTAATTAGAAGTCTATTTCTATTTGATTACCTTGTTGGTCTAGTGGTTAGCGTTTGCGGCTACCGATCAAACGGTTGGGTTCAATACCCGGATGAGAATAAACGTTTGTATGATCTGCAAATATTTGTATCGGAGTTTAAGTGTTTTCTGTGTATTAAAAAAAACATAATAGTTGCACGTTTTGTGCCAGATATCCGAAATATTTATCATTTATATTTTTCAAGGGTACTTACTTATTACGGAACGTACTTTTAGAAGCGTGACACAGAAGCTGAACGCTACTCTTCGCATACATTCGGATACCGGTAGCATCGATTTGGCGTGTGCCAAACACGACTTGACTCTATTTTTTTTTTATTTGTAAACAAAACCACAGATTACAGAATACTGCAATATCATTGTAATCAAAGACATAAATAATCAAAGTTACAAATCGGAAAATTATAGACAACACTACAGACGAGGCGATCCAGGCATCTGAGCAGTCTCTAAAACGCCGATGCCGCGTTCGAACGCAGAAAGTCGCGAATGATGCAGCATGACGCGCGATTTTATACCACGATCGAAAGCAGAAAGTCGCTAAAACGCTATGCAGCATCGATGCAGTCGCAAAATCGCCAATCGTCGATGTTAGTGTGCTATGGCCCTAACTTTCAGCTATTTAATCAAATGCCCTGCATTTTCTTTTAATGTCGTATTGTCATTTTCAGCTTGTATTTAGAGCCAATTTGATTATTTGTATATTAGTATTAAAGATTTTATAGGTATATTCCACCTATGAAATCTTTAATGTTCACTTTATTTCATTGTTATCGAAATTATATGACATAAAATCACAATACATACATGAAGAAACTGAATTAAAAGTATAATGTGCAATTTCATATTAACACTAGCTGAGGCTCGCGACTCCGCTCGCTTTCAAGGAGTATGAAAATTAGATCTTGGCCGATTTTCAGGCATACCCGATATACATAGAAAACTTCCTCCAAATCGTTTTAGCCGTTTCGGAGTATTATACTTACAAACATTGTGACACGAGAATTTTATATATAAGATTTAATTTTAGAATAATATGGCAATCAAGAAAAACAAAAGGAAAATAAAGAAAAAAAGGTTAGCCTAGTGACTTAGCAGGTTTAAATGGGTTCACTTGCCTTTAAATTGTAGCTTCAAACTTATTATAAACTTGTCGAACTTAAAGTAAGTTATATAATTTAAAAGTATTTTTTCTTAAAAACTTTGTAGGTAAAGTGCTCAAGGAACTATGATTAAAGTTTCTATAAGCTATTGTGTGGGTTGCCAAATTGTTAGCCAAAAACTTGTACTACATTATGTATGTTATATTGTAGAATGAAATGCTAATTTCTGTAGTTTGACGGTCTGAACTCACTGCACTTCGGACTTTGAACCGGGTTGAAGTTATTATAAGCACAGAGAACTTCTTTGAAAACCATGTTTGCATATTAACGAAACCGCCACGAAAACCTTATTCAGTGAACGTTCATGATGGGTCTTTTTATCTAGTATTTAGTGGCTCTGTCTCCTAAGCCAGATCGATTCCCAACTGAGACAAACACTTGTGTGATGAGCACGATCATTTGTTCTGTGTCTTTGTATAATATATCAATAATATGTACATTCTAAATATATAAGTATCTTTATCAGCATCTGGTTACCATAGCACAGGAACTTGCTAGTTTAGGATTAGAAAATATTATTATTATTTATAACCAGTCACATAGAATATTAATTTATTTGGATAGACCACGATTCGAACGGTTTTTGTTTTACAATTATAATGTCTGATGTTAAAAACTAGGTTGTAATTAAGTATTCTTGTATAACCTTGTTGTAGGTCCATTATAAATATATAAATAAATAAAAAATAACTGTTTGACATTTGAAGTTGATGCTAGCATAATTATAGTTAATACACGGTTTATTAATAATTATGAACATATTTCAGAAGATTGGTTTGTACAAATGATATTTTCTTTTGAAGTAGTACATTTTGTAAAGCAAATATTGTTAATTTCACTAAAAATCAGGTAGCGCTTCTCAATTAAAATATAGACATGCTCATTATTAATATTCCTACACACATATTTACTTTGAAATATGATGTAAAATATAATTCCAACTTTGCTCGTTATACACATGGTAAATTTTTATTAAAAGGATATTCTTAATAAAAATTATCTTGTTAAAAGTTATTTAAAAATCAAGTCATGGAAGTTGCCCGAAGTCTTTTTAAGGAGTAGGAGTTAACCTCGACACGGAGAGAATATATTAGTAAAAGGCTGTATTATCTAAAAATCAGGCTTCTTCTTATAATTTTACTTTACAATTCTTATTAACATTCCTGCTAAATAAACAATGTGAAGAGCACTGTTCGATCGAACCCAAGCAGTTGTCTACTTGAAAGAAAACAAAGCTTAATACATTGCGTGAACATTGTTTTGATCAAAATAATAATCATATCAATTTATCAATGTCATACTACTGATTACCATATTTTATGGAACAGAAAATAATCTATTTTTACTACCTTTTTCAATATCTGAAACATTTTCATTTTGAATTAACTAAGTTTTCGAGCAAACTGTTTCCCCGCCCTGAATGTGTGTCATTATAAGAAAGGACGATAAAAAAATACAATGATTTTTATAGGAAATTCAACGATAAATATTTCACATTACTGGTCTTTTCTGGTAAATTCTTTTAAAAGAATCGGCTTTACAAAACACCGGTTCTTTCAACCGACTAAAATCCACAAAAAATCTAAAACATAACAAAAAATCTGTAGATAAATAACAGTTTTCGTAGCAGAATGGCTACGAATATGCTACGCCATCGTGTGCTTGTGTACTCACGCGTTCTATTAAAACTTTTAGGCATATAAAGATCTTGTAAGCCGTTAACTGCCACGCTTACTTCAAAACTTCACCTAAATGTGGTGCGAACAACGATATTGTTCAAAATATTATGTTCTCTTTCAGACAGAAATTCGTGTTCTCTAAGTGCTTTTGCGGATCCTTTGTTTGTGATTACTATATGTTCCTGAATCATAAATTAAATTTTGCGGGAGTTTCAAGAAAGATTTAGTCATATTTTTATATTATACCATACGTACGGGTATTTCACGTATGTGTGAGTATTTGTGTGTAACTCGGTTATTAGTGAATTTGGAAACACAGAATTGAAATATAGAACTACATACAATGTGTTTTAATGTGTATTTGCAGTTATCGGGCCTACTGTTCAAGTGGTAAGTGATTCCTATCCAGGTAAAACATTGTGTGGTTCGTTCTAATTTCAAAAACAAATCGCCTACTTACGACTTTGTTTTATAACATTCTGTGCCTTTTAAATATTTTCATGACAGTGTATAAACATATAAGTACAATCTATCGATAGAATAGAGTATATATTGATATGTCTGTATGTATATTTTAATTAACTGCTTTATTTATATTTGGCGGTGATTCACGCCCGTGCCTCGGAGAGCACGTAAAGCCGTCGGTCCCGGTTGTCATGAACATCTATGGCAATCGTTATTGGGAAGTCAGTGCCCTCAAATATACTGACAACTAGTTCAATCTTCGAATTTCAGTTCTCCCTTAGGGTTGCGGAGGTCCGATGCCAGTCGCTCCGTGGAAAAACTGAAATTCTGTCAAAACCGGTTGAACTAGTAGCCGACCCCAAATAAACTTGGGAATAAAGGCTCGGAAGATGATTTACATTAAATTATTTATTGAATTAGTATAAAATTGTTTCATAGGTAGAACCTTATTTGTAGTTTATACCGGTAGAAAACCCTATTTATTGTTTGAACCGAAAGACCTAGCACCTGCTTATATCGAAACCTAGCCATCCAAAGGTCGTCTGGAAGAAATCGCTTTTTTTGCTTATATAAAACCACCAATTGTACATCACATATTCTGTTGGCTTTATGATTCTGTATTTTTTGTAAACTTTTGTGAACAATTAATAAAATAAATAAATAAAATTTTCGAAGGCTGGAACAATTTATAATTTAATAACGTATGTTTATGTCAGCGTAACGTAATCAGTAGCCAACATATCCTCTATTTCGGCCTGTACATTGTCATTAGCCTAGTCTCTACTAAAATTTTAATGGGTATGCTAATTAAACACTATAAGTTCGCTTCCTGTTTCAATATTAATTACATAATCACGATTTGTTTCAAATAAAACGTATAATATTGAAGTTTATATTTGTAATTTAAAATTAACAGTTCTTCATTCATTGCGTTTGAAAGAAAATACAGTACCTACTTACAAAAACAAAAAATAAATAAAGTTCTTGTTTGTCTGTTTGTTCCGTCTAATCACTGTATAAATGGATGATCAGATTTTGACGGAATTTACTGGCAAAAAACCGATACTATAAGAAATAACTTAGGATACTCTTTGACAACTTTTTTGATCCTTCGAGTCGAGGATCGAACTAAGTGGCGTGCAATTGGAGAGGCCTATGTCCAGCAGTGGACTGCGATAGGCTGATGATGATGATGACTTTTTGACTACTTTTCCCGCTGGTGTTACTCGTGATTGTTGTGAAGGTGTAACAAAAACCGATTATAACAGTGGCGCTCAATTAGCTATTGGTATATATATACCTGCTTCAATAATCACTACCCCCCCGACTCCGAGGGCGATAACACGTACTAACTTTTGCACTCGCGTATCGAAAATCGTAAATAGTTTATTTTGTTATTTTTTTCACATTTATATTATACTGTTGTGTTGCCTATTTCACGGGCTTCACGGTGAAGGATCCACTTTTCGAATCTATCAATAAACATCCAAGATATCACGAAATAATTCATCTGTAACAATACTACACGCATATTTGGATTCAAAACAGCAGCGCGTGAGTCAACTTCGACAAACTTCGTGATTCAAGGCCACACCTTCGGCGCCTAATCGGCTACGTTCGGAAGCTACGCTCGCTATTTATCGAGATAAACGGGTACCTACTACATTATTCCTACGCACCAAAGCGACTTTATTGTAAACATTGCTGAGTGAGTACCCACAACTATTTACTTTGTTTCTCATTGCTATATTAATTGAATGATAGTCGCATTTTTGTCAACTAAAGCCGGTTCCAAAAATAACGGGTCAGTCACATAAACCAATAACGGGTCAGTCACATAAACCCGAATATCTCCCGAACTACGTATGCCATCCTAATGAAACGAAGACTGTTCAATTGAGAATTTAATTATACAGATAAAAAATAAAATAAAACTTAGTTACACCCACAATATTAATCTTAAATTAAAAAAAAACTAAAGTAGTCATATTTTTCTTAAGATTACATTTTTTTATGATTGTTTTTTTGCTGTTTTTCATCACTTTCTTCATTTAATACTTTGTATTGCCTCCACGTGATGAAGCCTCCAGTGATGAAAAACAGCAAAAAACAATCATAAAAAAAATGTAATCTTAAGAAAAATATGACTACTTTAGTTTTTTTTTAATTTAAGATTAATATTGTGGGTGTAACTAAGTTTTATTTTATTTTTTATCTGTATAATTAAATTCTCAATTGAACAGTCTTCGTTTCATTAGGATGGCATACGTAGTTCGGGAGATATTCGGGTTTATGTGACTGACCCGTTATTTTTGGAACCGAGTGTACTTGGATTGCTGCAGTAACTGAAAACTGTTTTTATCAGCTGGGTTGTAAGATGGCTAATTCTAATACACGCACTCCACCCAATAGGACCTATACTCTTCACGCTTCTGAACCTACTTTGTCAGGGAATATTAAGGAGCTTAATGATACTAATTTAAATATTACTCAAAGAAAACGAAAGCGAAGTGAGGGTGACTGGGAGAGGATGAAACAAATGATGAATGAGATGAAGGGCATGTTCTCTCAGTTAGTCAGTAACCAGAACCAGCAAAACGAGAAGGTAGACTCCTTACACTTAGCTCTTCATGAAATAAAATCTCAAAATGTGGAAATACGTCAACAAAATGACGAAATTCAAAAGTCCGTTACTTTCTTGTCTGAAAAATACGATGAGGCCCTTCTACAAATAACTAACCTGAAAGAGGAATGTAATAACAATAGGGAAACAATAAAAGCATTAGAATTAAAAGTCGATTTCTTGGAAAAACGCATTAAAGCCGCGTCAATAGAAATTAAGAATCTACCCTCCTCAATACCAGAAACTCGTAAAACTCTCATCGAATCAATTAAAAAATTAGGCGATTTCATCAACCAACCGGCTAGTGAAACAAATATAGAAAATGTATTCCGTTTGAAGGGTAAGATGGGTTCACCAGGTACGGTAATGGTTGAATTCTCAACGGCTAGGCTTAAGGAAAACTTTATGAGTTCGGTTAAGTACTACAATAAACAAAACAAAGATAATCGACTTAACTCCTATCATCTATCCGGCGTGGGGCCTGGGCAACCGCTGTACGTATCTGAAGTACTTACTGCCATGACTAAGCGCCTATACTACCTCGCACGAGAATTTACTAAAAGCAGCGAATACGAACAGTGCTGGACCGCAAATGGTAAGGTTTATGTACGGGAGAAGGAAGGTAGGCCTAAACATCTTATAAAAACTGACGAAGATTTTGTGAGATTGCGAAGAAGAATGTGGCTAGTTTTGTGCCTGTTATTAATTATTTTTCACTTTAATCATTATTTATTCTGTCTATTGATTTGTATCTTGTTTCATATATATACTACTGAATATTTGATATTAATTCCTATTTACTTTTCCGTTCAATTATACCATGCATATACTCGTACACAATATTTTTATACTGAAAAATATACACATTCTATGTTACAAGTAACACTTATACTAAGTACATACACTAATCATACACTACTGGTAGTGTATTCTGTAGGCTTACTTGCACTTATGACATTCTGTATCAAATGTCATTTATTAAATGCAACGTGTCGTCGTTTCTTGGATTTAATTTTTTGGTGCTTTGTGTGTGTAACACTGGAACCTCGTAAATATATAAAAATTGAGTTGAACATTTTAAAAAAATTGTATTTTAAAATTCGATCGTCTTCAAAGTACAATCAATAATATTGACTCTGTCTCTGTGTCTGAGTCATCAACCTGCGATTTGGATCACTGCACCCCGTCTGGCTTCAGGCCCGACCAGTGTCTTAAAATACTCAATCAAAATATTAGAAGTATTAAAAAGAACATAACAGGTTTTATGACAACACTTGCTCGAACTAATATTAACTGGGACATCCTAGTTCTGACTGAGTGTTGGTTACCTAATACTCACAACATCCCTAACTTACCGGATTACAATCATTATATAACTGCTAACAACCTGACCCAGAATGAAGGTGTGGTTGTTTATACTCACAAAAAACTACAAGTTGCGGTGGTCGAACCCTCATTTCTGGATGCAAACTGTCTCCAGGTAGCTATTAATCCTGACACTATTTTACTTGCCATTTACCGACCACCAGGATATAAAGATACTACAAAGTTTTTGGCCTCCCTAAACGACATCTTGACCAACAATGCTCATATTAACAACATAATTGTTACAGGGGACATTAACATTAATATTCACGAGCAAAGCCGGGATACGGCAAAGTATAGTTACCTTAACTTAATAGCATCACATGGATTACTACCCGCGCACTCGCTACCCACCAGAGACAATGCTTGTCTTGACCACTTTTTATTAAAAACAAGCAAACCTGCCTCAACTCTAGTCGCGAACTCATCTGTTACCGATCACGATACTGTGATGCTGTTTTTAAAAACTAATATATCAAAAATTAAATCGAAACAGTTTGTAAATCGCATCAACCATGAAAAATTAGACACCGACCTTAAACAAATAGACTTTGGCCGGGTATACGAAACGTTTGATCCTAACGACGCAGCAGAGATAATGGTTGGTTTAATTAAAAATGTTGTTGATTCCAACTCGAAAATTGTCAAAATTCCGAATCGTAAACAAACTTTAAAATCATGGATTACCCCGGGCCTACTACGATGTATCAGGCACAGAGACAACCTACATAAAAAAAGTAAACTGGAGCCAGATAACGATACTCTGAAACTCACATTCAAAAGGTACAAAAACTTTTGTAACAAACTTTTAAAAAATGTTAAGGTTAATTACGAAAAGAGCGCAATTGAGAAAGCAGGTACTGATACCAGACAAGTATGGTCAGTCATAAATGATATATCGAGTAGATCAAACCGTAAAGAAAATGTTTCATCCCGTCTGTTGACCACCCTAACCACACCAGAGTCTTCTGTTAACTTTGTTAACGAATATTTCACAAACATCGGCAAACACCTTGCCGAAAAAAATAAAACTGTCAGTACTGAGCCTGCAAAGTCTACTTGTGTGAATAACAGTCCGCATTCTATGGTACTGCTGCCTACCGATGAGGGTGAGGTTACTGGAATCTTGAGATCACTTCGTGATGGCTGTTCCGTAGAACAGCGATCACGAAGTTCCATCCGATATTCCATCCCAGCCCGTAGGCTGGGATGGAATATCAAGCAGTATTTTGAATAGACATGAAGTCGTAGTTGTGCCACCACTCACGTACATTTGTAATCTTGTACTCTCTGTAGGAAAATTCCCTAACGTGTTTAAGAAAGCCATAATTCATCCAATCCATAAGGGTGGTGACGGAAGCCGAGTCAACAACTATAGACCGATTGCCGTACTGCCAGCCCTTTCAAAAATAATTGAGCGGATAATGAATAACCGCCTTATTACTTATTTAGAAGGAAAGCATCTTCTATCCCCCACACAGTTTGGTTTTCGGGCTGGAAAATCTACCTCAGACGCTGTACATGAGCTTATCGATCATGTAGTTACTGAAATTGATACTGGGCGAAAAGTTATAGGCATATTTTTAGATATTGCTAAGGCATTTGACACGGTTTCCGTACCCAACCTTGTGTCTAAACTTGAAAAGTTAGGAATCAGAGGTGTACCACTGGACCTCTTCAAAGATTACCTAAGTGGGCGTATACAGAGAGTTAAGATAGGAGATTATTATAGCGACGAGCGTCCTCTCACATATGGCACGCCCCAGGGAAGTGTAATCGGTCCCACACTCTTTCTCGTTTATGTCAATGACTTGTCTATGCTCAGATTAACTGGTGGCAAGACGGTGATGTTTGCTGACGACACCGCTCTATTGTTCACTGGTGAAACATGGAGTGAAGCCTACGGGCGAGCTCAGTCGGGTTTCAGTATTGTATCCGAGTGGCTAAGAGCAAACTTATTGACCCTAAACAGTGAAAAAACAAACTACATCACTTTTTCACTAAAAGACAGTCGCCAAAATCGACACGCGGGTTCACATTATGCGATACTGGCCCACTGTTGCCCTCAACCGCACAGCACTGGATACTCTTGTCCTCCTTTACATAAAACACATACCACCAAGTACTTGGGCGTGATCATTGATGGTACTCTAAGATTTCACGAGCACATAGACTCCCTAAGTACTAGGCTGCGTAAAATAATGTTTGTGTTCAAAACGCTTAGACATGTCCTGGACACTCAATGGTTGAAATCAGTTTACTTTGCTCTCGTTCAGTCACTTCTCACCTACTGCATCACTGTCTGGGGTGGAGCACCGAAATCTACTTTAATTGACCTTGAGAGGACACAAAGAGCTATATTGAAGGTCACATTTTATAAACCATACCGCTTTCCTACGGCACTATTGTACCAGGAGACTAATGTCGTAACGGTGCGACAGTTGTTCATTCTGTACACGGTGTTGAAACAACACTCATTGCTGACCTATAGTCAGGCTGCCTCCGGTGGCAAACGTAGATTCAACCCTGTTCAACGCACTAAATTCTCAACAAAATTCTCGAAGCGATTTTTTTACTACGTGGGCGGCTTCCTATACAATAGGGTCAACAGAGTTTTACCGATTTTCCACCTCACAAAGGCCATGTGTAAAAGAGCGTTGATTGAGTATTTGAAAAAGTTTAACTACGACGACACCGAAACAATGCTTTCTATATGCAACTAAGCTTGCGTGCACTCACCCACATCCACATGCTCACATCCAGGCACATTCACACACATTCTAATAATCATGCCAACTAAGGCACACAACTACAAGGTAACGTATGTATCAAATTAAGTAAAAATTAAATCATTAATATTTATTATGCCCCATTTTTGTAAACTAAATGTAAAAATGTACGGGGGGGAGATCTGGTGTCCTGAAACACAAGCCTCGAGCTTAGCTTAGGCACCAGTCTTCCACAATATTGCAAATTATAATATGTGTATTTTCAAACGTAATGTTCCTATATGTATGTATATGTAATGTTCCTATTTTTAAATGTAATGTTCCTATACTATATTGTGGTAAGAAAATAAACGATTATTATTATTATTAATAATAATATCATTACTGATGGTCGAATTATCCAGAATGCGAAAGAGCGTTTTCGTTGCAAAACACCTGTAACTTTGTACAGAGATACTGCTGCTGAAAATAAGTAATAGTTTTTATTTGTCCGTCAACTTTTTAGTTCAAAAAAGTATCGAACAGTGTACTGCATCTCTGTTAGATAAATTTTTACATAAAAGACTGCACTTTTAACTTCAGCAATGCGTTATGTACCTTCAGTAGCACATAATACAGTTTTACTTATTAGATTACAAGCTGTAACCACGATTGGTTAAATTGGTATATTAATAATGTACTGTACTGACCCCGTTGCACCCTCAGTACTGCCCCGGTCGAGCCGGCCCAGTCATGAAGTGACCTGACAACTAAATAAAGGGTGTCCAACCATAATGCATGATGTTAATCCATACTAATATTATAAATGCGAAAGTAACTCTGTCTGTCTGTTACGCTTTCACGCCTAAACCACGGAACCGATTTTGATGAAATTTTGTATGAAGATAGAACTGAACTTGGGAAAGGACATAGGCTACTTTTTACTGCAATAATCGAGATACAAAGGTTTTTACCTTTTTACCTGGGTGATTATAAAAATACATAAATCGTAGATGTCAAAATGTGTCACTGTTTATCTCCTGTCAAAACTTCACAGGTTGCTAGGCATAACACACTTGCATGGCAACCATAATGATTGTTTGTAAATGACATAAAGACCAGTAGAGCAGGGTAGATAATTTTTGAAAACAAAATTATAGTACGATGAAACCCATTGAAAAAGGAGGAGAATATTATAAAAATGAAAGGAAAAATAATTTACGGGTGATCTGCGATCTGAGGGGGGTCGGGTAGGGGGGGGGAGGTTTTCGGGTCCTCCTCGGACGGGGCGTGAAAAAGCATCTCACTAAGCCGCCATAGTGTGGGCCGCCATACATTATTGTCTGCATTCGCAGCAAGTGTGGTAGCCCCGACTCTTGGATTCTGCTCATGCTTTCCATCAGGCAGGGTAGAGTCACTTTGAATGGCTAAATATATAAAACAAAGGGTAAATTGGGAATAAGGCTAGGAATGTGAAAGGGTAAAAAACGGTTTATCTCAATTTCCGGCAAAACTACAAGTCCTATGGAAAAAAGTTAAATGGCAAAGTTGTAGGTAATTAAAAGATCTACAACTTTTTAGGGTTCCGAAGTTTATGACTTCGAACCCTTATAGATTCGTCATGTCCGTCTGTCCGTCCGTCCGTCCGTCCTCGACTTACCATCAAAACTGTAAGTGCTAGAAAGATGCAACTTTGCATGAATATGTATTGTAATTACGTCGACAAAGTGCTACAATAAAATTATGAAAAATATTTTTATTTAGGGTACCTCCCCGACACATAAAATGTGTTTTTTTTTTCTCGCGGCTACCCCATCATGTGGGGTATCATTATATAGGTCTTTTAAAAACATTACAGGGTTGTTAAGACGATTTTTTGATTTAGAAATCCGTTTGCGAGAAATTCCACTTTAAAGGCCACTTTTTTGTAAAACCGGGCATCCTCCCCCTCTAAAAGCTAAACGGCTCAAAAAATCTGGAAAAATTCGTGATAGTGGTCCATATAATGAATTTTAAATGAAAACTATAACGAATTAGATGACTTTGTTAGTTCAGGAGTTACAGAGGCTTAAATTCTACAATGTGCTTACTTGGAAAACGTCATACAAAATTAACGCATTAATACGTAAACATAAAAATTACCCATTGGATACAATTTCTAATCCACGTACCATTGTGGGTGACTGAGGAACCCTTTCCTGTGCGTGGCCTGACACGCACTTGGCCGATTTATATTTTACACTTTTTTTCACTTAACCTCAATTTTAAGTGAAAAATTAAAAAAAGTTTTTGGTTTTCTATTTTTATCTTTTACAAATAAAATAATTTTTAAACGAAGTTTAGTGAAAACTTACCTTTTTATGTCCCGAATACACTGTAATTTTTTTGATTTGAAATATTTAATTTTTTCACCCTATTTCGACTTTTTTCAAAAAATTGGGGTGTTTTCTGTTTGATGAAATCTCTACTTTCCGATGGTGTAATCCCTACTAATATTATAAATGCGAAAGTAACTCTGTCTGTCTGTCTGTCTGTTACGCTTTCACCTAAACCACTGAACCGATTTTGATGTAATTTGGTATGAAGATAGAACTGAACTTGGGAAAGGACATAGAATACTTTTTATCGCGAAAATAAAGGTAGAAGGGTTTGAAATAGGGGACGAAAATTTGTGTCGAAGTTCCTTATTATCAAACATAAAATCATGTTCATCACATCACAAAGACGAATTCCACGCGGGCGAAGCCGCGGGCGGAAAGCTAGTTATAAATAAAGTAAAAAGTTTTCAGATAATTATCTTAATATTTTTTATTACGAGACAAGGACGTAGATCCTATCGTAATAAAAAAGATATGTATGAAACAAAATATCAGCCACACCCTTGCCATGACTTCGGTGGCATACCTTTATCCGATTGTGCATATTTTCAATGACTCTGAGACATAATTGAGGTAGATGTAGTTAATGTGCCGAATCCTCTCATCTTTCATCTTTTAAATTGTTGTTGGCTTATGAACATAGACTTTTTATTTTAAATTTCGTTAAAGAAAATTCAATTGTGTCAAATTACATGATCGACCAACAATTCGACATACTAGCTTTGCGAAAACCATTCGCAGCCCTTTTTTAATATGAAATTCTTATTATTCCTTATTTATAATTGAGCAAAATAATTTTCCTATTGTTTCAGCGTACAGACATGCGTATAGGTGGACCAATAATACTAAAGATTGCGGGTTCGATTTACACAGAGCCTACAGATATTTGTTCCACGTCAGGATGTTTGCATATCTGATTTGTGTGAATAACGGCGGCTATGTTCAAGTAAATCTTGCTGTGTTGTATAAAGTATTTGAACGGAAAAGCATACTTATATATATATATATATATAATTCATATACATATTTAAGTATAAATTTCTATTTGTCTTCTTTCGTAATCTTAGAAGATAGACCAGAAAAGAGTAAAAACAATACCGACCAAATGCAAGTCAGTCTCGCGCACGAAGGGTTCCTTACCATTATCTGTAAAAACAATAATATTTCTTGTATGGGAGCCCCCTTAAATGTTTATTTTATTTTGTTTTTTGACGTGACAACGTCTTATAATTCGATGGAGCCGGCTGCATGCACGAAAAAACATGACTCATGTGGCGTTACCTCGCTCTGAGGTGTTCCATTTAAGGCTTGAAGTGCAAGCGAGAGCGCGGAACGAGCAAGAAAGAAAAATGCAACCATTCCATCAGTATTTTCTTTTGACGTTGTCACGTTTAACTATCATCAGTAAATCGACTTTACAGACAACCGATTTTTTGTATTTTTGTATTAGCGGCAACAATACATCATCTAATACACATCATGTGTGAAAATTTCAACTGTCTAACTACCAGGGTTCATAAGATACAGACTAGTGTCAGATGGACAGATGAACGGATAGCGGAATCTTACTAATATGATTGCATTTTACTCTTTGGCTACGGAACCCTATAAAACAGTATTTTCTTTCTTTCTTTATTTAGATTAATGGACAATAATAAATAAAGAAATATTTCAGACATCTTTCACACAACGCCATCTAGTCCCCAAACTAAGCAGACCTGAGACAACTAAAATAAATAAATGAATTTGCTTTGTGAATACATACATAATATATACAGGAAACGCCCAAACTCCGAAACAAATATTTGCGGATCACACAAATATTTGGACCGACCCAGGAATCGATCCCGAGACCTTTTGATCAGCAGTCGCATACGCTAACCACTAGATTAACGAGGCAATTGATAATGTTATTGTATAGTTCTTCTGTATGAAAATCACCGTAGAATTTATATTTGAATCATATCATCATCGTCATCATCAGCCTATCGCAGTCTACTGCTGGACAATTGCACGCCACTTGGTTCGATCCTCGGCTTCTTTTATTTGTGTAGTTTTATTGAATTAGTCCAAGAGTCGTAATAAAATATAATAGTAATAATAATAAAATTCACCAAGACACAGGGCTTCTCCATAAAAAATCTTTTCACTTATTGAAAAAAAAAAACGCTATTTTCTGAGAAAAATTTAACAAAATAGAGCATTGTTATTCTTACCTATTATATTCATAAATTTATAAATAACATGAAAACAAAGAAAACCAAATTGAATAATGTTCTGTATAATAACATATATTACTACGACTTGTTTAAAATAACCAAACGTATAGTTCATTGGTTCCGTGGAATAGAATTATAATTAATCATAACAGTACCTAAATTGATACTGCTCTAATTCTGAATATTTCGTCTACATTCCGGATATATTTACACCGAAATATGTTTTATTTATTAACATTACCCATTCCTACCCTTATATGTGTGAAAAGTAATATTTTACAGTTTCCAGCGTCCATAAAATGTTTGTCTTTGTCGAAAGGGGTGCGGTGTGACAGATGACTAATGTTGTTTGTTGAAACTGAAATTGTCCAGGGTTCGTTCTGGGTCTCACTTTATTGTTTACTTTCAATAGAGGACTTTGATTAATAGCAACTATCTGTATAGACGTTCGTTATCTCGTATTTAAACAGGCGTCTAGACAAGGTACTTATTTTTTACCCTACTATAGTGACTACTCTGTCTGATGAAAAACCTGGTTGAAAAGAATTTAAAAGTAGTGGCCACCACCATCATTATGAATGCTGACAAAGTAGGAGGCAGTAACCCGCACTATGGCGACCTAGTAAGATGCTTCTGCATCGTTGAGAGTCTGATTGACTAGTCACCAACAAAATATGACAGCGCGAATGTTGTCATTTGAAGTTGATCTTCTGTGTGAGGGTATACCACCCTAGTCGAGCCGGCCCATTTGTACTGAAATCAGCGTGTCTCTACTACCTTGGTTTTATATAGTTAAGGTAGGTTTATAAAACGCATACACCTACAAGAGAATGTGGGTGTATGATATGTGTACCATATCATACACCCACATACCCACCTACCTACCTATCATATACCTACTTACACGATTAGTAGCCAGTTTTATGTTACGATTAGGCAACATTGGGTTGTTACAATCTAATGACTAACTCTACTATAGCCATAATCTTACATACGTTCTGTTATTGGATACAAACAGAATATACTGACAATATGAAATGCTTGACCTATATATAAACAACTAGCAAAGTAACTGATTGATGCTTCTCGTGATCAGAAGACTGGCCGTTTAGGCCATGCAGCGAGTTTTTTGGGAACACTACCGGTACGTAGGAGTTTTTTGACGCTTACATTTAAGTATTGTAAATATTTTCTTTGCTTTTTTGTGTTTTAAATATTTTTGCTTTTTATTTTTTAAATATAATTACTTTAAGTTAATATTATAAATGTCCAAAAATATGAAATAGAGAAACTAATTGGGATACATTATGCATTAGAAATCATCAGCATCTTCCGCGAAGTTTAATCGAACGTAATTACACCTAATGTACTCAAATAAATATTGTTATAAAGAGGTGCGCACACCGTTCCCAGGGGTATTCATCAATCATAATTTATTACAGCATTGTTATCGTGGGTCTGAATAATCGCTCATATCCGAAACACCTTCCTAGGGACTCGGACACACTTGGGACCTGAAATTTAATAAATTGATGCTTCCCAGCTGTTTCGTAACTCGTAATTGTGTAATTTTGGCGAGATCATAAACTTGTGTGCAGGATTATTAAAACTTAATTTGTGGCTATCTGTCGGCTACAAAAATCCCATAAAACATCGTACTTTTATGTACATTGAAACGAAGTCAAATTCATTGTGAATAATTCAGAATTACGAATGGATATTGTTACTTTTATATTTGAATTGTTCAACGAGATCCCATGTAAAATTAATAAAAATCAATCGAAACATACGTAAATAATACACACATAAAATAAACAATACATAAAATACCAAATACGTACTGTTTGGTTTACGCTTTTAATATTAATATTGAATTTCCGTGTACTCAATACAAAATAATATTCATATAAATATGGCCTTTATTTTATTAAAGAGTAACTTTATGAATGTTTATTTTACCTACTGATGTTATTGGTAACCTATCAGTGAAAATATTATCAATGTTATTTAATGTTCATGTCATGAAACATCATCATCATCATCAACAGCCTTTAACAGTCCACTGCTGGACATAGGCCTCTTCTTAGAAAGGAGGTTTTGGCCTACTATACCACGCTGGCCAGACGGGTTGGTAAAGGGTTTGTTTCAAGTTTTCCTTCTCTTGGCAGTGATGCTAGCTGCTTATTTTGTTCCTTTAGTCGCCTCTTACGACACCCATGGAATGAATAGGGGTGGTGACACTTTGTATTCTTAATCCGTCACCACACGGATTAATAATAGTGCATCATGCAAACATCATAGTGCCAACAATATCATCAATAACCCATAATGTTCTCTCAGTTTCAGGTCTTCTCTCAGGAGAGTGTTATAGCCTAGCAAGACAACGTTGTGGCTACGTAATCTTGCCGTGGGATATTCTCAAGCCGCCCGAAGGTTTCCAAACAATTTTTAACTTAATTTTTTATGATAACAACCAGGACTGCTTAACGTGACCATCATGGAGCATTCGAATCACGAAGACGCTCATGAAATATCGTTCACCAATCCAGCTACTGACCATGCTCTCGTTACTTACCCTCGGTGATACTACGATTAAATGATATCTAAACGAGATTCAATATTCCAGAATGTACACGTGCTGCACTCTAAATACATATATAATATTTATTAATAACTAAATATTATTTTTTCGTTCAATTTTTGGCGTCCGTAAAGATTCTTTGCATAATACTCGCAACTATTGACTCTCATACTGTAATATTCCGCTTCACAAAGCAGCAATAAAATGTTCAGCTAAATTAAATAATAGCTGAAGCGAGCTTTACCTTACATAGCCTTTTTAACCTGTGAACGATACACTTAAGAGCTTTCAATTTAATAGAAAAGCCCGTCTGTTCTTGGATAATTCTCTCAATTGAGTATAAAATTCTGTTTAAACTCAGTTTCCATGTCCCAGATCAATCATGAACCTTAGGGATTTAATGAATTTTTCTTTAGCTCATCTAAAAATTGAGAAAAAAAAAACTATTTAATGATATTTTACAAGATTTAGAGATGCATCATGAGTAATACAAGCAATATAGATGTTGCTTATATTTTAGGCTTATATAGATGTTGCTACTTCAGTTTACGTCCTAATAAAACTTGGTGAAAACATATCCATCGCCTTTTAGTGAAGACAAGCTCAAATGCTTGGTTATTGGTATTTCTACATGGCAAGTTACATCGTTCTCGGTCTCGATAGTTAAAACTAAATGTATGTATATACTAGAACAGAACTGCGAGAAGCCCAGAATTGATGAGAGTGAAGTGCAATGGGAGAGAACGGGCTATGTTCAACACTGGACTTCAGTAAAACATAACATTATCAAATAAAGTCGTTTATTAATTAAATATCTGCCCTACTTTTAACTTCACTGACTGCAGAACTACATAACATTACTTTAAGAAAGAAAAACTTTCCTTAATGACAGTTTGGTCCTTAAAGTAAAGCTTCCTCACTCGCAAGCTTGTTTGGTATTTAATCTCAGCGCCATACGTCTAAAGAATAATTAATAGAAGTATACAATAAAAGTCTCAACAAAATCTTATTTATTTTCCTACTTGTACATTGTGTCAGTGCGGTTTATTTACGATTGTGAAATTATTAAATGTTCAAGGAATACATGTACTACCAGAAAAAAAATATCCGAACAAAAATTTTCGTAGTGTAAGAACCGTTCTCTGCCTTTTTGTTCGTCCAGACTCGGGTCATAAAATTATATCTTCACCTACGTAAAATATTGCTAAACTGACAAAATGTCAAAAGAATATTTGGATTATGTGAAAACATGCAAAAATACCATATACATTTTTTAGGTTAAAAAAAAACTTTAGTAAAGTATTAGTTGGTACATTTTATAATTAACGAATACTTTCCTTTAAGTACTATTTGAGAATGATGAAAAAAATAATAAGAAAATATATAAAGAAATTTATTTCAATGGAATGTCGTGTATACACTATCCTATCTTCAATAAGATAAGAAAATCCTGGCAAAAATAACTTCACATAAAAAATCAATGTAGTCATAATAGTTCCCGTACCGTGTCTTATGTGACCCGTATTACCTTCATATCTTTGCTGGGATTTACATTTTATAGTATAACATGAGATATCATCTCAATGTTCGCAGTGTGAACGAGGCCCAAAGGAACGTCCTTTCGTCCCTCCGCGTAATGCAAGCTGAGGAAATTGGATTTTTCTTTATTCTCGCGCGGGTAACTTGATATTGTGTGAATTATGGAAATTGCTTCGCTAAATTGTTGATTTATTACCTACGATCTATACGATTGGGTGCCGACGAATTGTTTTAAGGGAATCGTTTGTTGTTATTACCCTAATATGCGTAAGCAATAGGACTAAGTGAAATAACTCTAAATCATTGTCATATTGAAGTAAATCTTCATTTATTAACAATCGCTTTCATAAATCACTATTGAGAAGAAATATTTTATTTATTAATACGTGATGCAAAAACTTTGTACCCTTTTTTAAAAATTGTGTGGAGTATGAAACTTCGCACACGTAGTGTCTCGTTAAATTGCGGTGCTCCAATGGTCACCTTCAAGCTTCAGCATCGGACTTTGGTTACCATTTAGGATCAAAGTAATCATCAAGACAAATCAAACAAACCCAAATTCGATGAGGTTATGTAGTTTCATTGTGCATCTCCTAGGCTACTTTCCAGTTCCAGCAACAGATCAGCTCTATATCATTATAATATTACATTATTACGCTACATACATATGCATGCAAAATTTCAGTTCAATCAAAAACCGGGTAGTGGGACAAATTTAACTTGCAAAATTTCATTACACACAAAGGGGCAGGTGAAACCAAAAATTAAAGTTTGTAAAATACATATATATAGCGTCAGCCAATGTACCCTGTCTGCTGGAGTTCCTTGGTGTGGGACGGTACGTGCTTCAGCACAGTCGTAACCTCGCATCTGATGCCGCTGATATGAAAAAACTAAAGTATGCCGCAATGAAGCACATGACCACTTTGCGACCCTGCAGCTCAGGTTCTGGGCAGTAGGGGTTCAGAGGTCAAAAGGTTGATTGCAGAATTGGTCGCCGAGCTACGCATAGGTACATGTGATGACTCCCGCTCTGGCTCGTTCCAGTATCATGCGCACTTCTGCGCCGGGAACAATGCAGGGCGGGTTATTGTAAATGACGCGAATTGTGTAAATTTATGTAAGAAATTGTATCTCATATAAGTGAACTGTACTAATATCTGTAAAAATAAAATGTTTTCTATTTATGAATAAAATTAAATTAAATATCTACAAATAGAAAGTAGATAGACATAATATAATCCTTGAATGGTTTAATATATTTGGGATTATGGCTGATCATATTGAAAATGCGTGTATGCAAAGTGAGCGAGTTCCCAAATGTATTGGATAGATATTGAACTGAGTGGCAGCTGAACCACGTTATAGCCACACTGGGACTCACATAGGGATAATCTTAATAGATTTGCTGTTTTCTTTATAATCTTTAACTTTATCGTAATCATGTAAAGTGCTGGTGTTAACAATCTGTGACGTTTCTCGTTACTCTAAGGTGCTTATAGTTCTTATACTAATTCAGTTAGTACTCATACGAGTACAATAAGATAATATCATTCATTTGACGTCACATCAACAGCATTTAAAAGTCTTAATGACACGGCTAAAATGATTAAAAACACCAAATACATTACACAGTATAGTATACATATAGTAAGTATAGTAGTATATATTTAGTATACGTATATATATACACAGTATACATCACTACAATCGTATGGTAATAGAAAAATGCATATACGTTTACTACTTTAAACCGCTTGGAAACTTAAATTTAATAAACCGATTTAAGATTATTGCAGAAATATTAAAACAGAACCTCAAATGACAGCTTTCGTGCTGTCGTGATTTGTATATGAGTGCGAGATAGAAGGTCCAATGATGTAGAAGCATCTCCATTACCCACCATAGTGTGGGTCACCATACTGCTTTATTTGTATTCACTGTGAGGATGGTGACCACCACTCTTAGATTCTACGCTTCCATCAGGCATAGTATGAATAAAATATAAGAAACTAGCTTTCGCCCGCGGCTCCGCTCGCGTGTATGTCGGTTATCACTGTAAAATGTAGCCTATGTCCTTTCCCAAGTTCAGTTCTATCTTCATACCAAATTTTATCAAAATCGGTTCAGTGGTTTAGGGGTGAAAGCGTAACAGACAGAATTACTTTCGCATTTATAATATTAGTAGGGATAAAATATTGTGTAAAAGCTTCTTTATCTAACTGTTAAGTACCTACAGTTATTATTTCTTTATTAAAGAACTAGCTAAAGCTATCTTTCACGTCAATTATTTGCTTCGTTATTGTAACACAATAAAATTATCCTTGTAGCCTTGTTACCGGCCTATAAACTTACATTTAGTTACGACCTGTTTCTAGTTTGTGGTACAGCCTTCGTTAGTTCATCGACTCGGCTAACAAGCGTCACGCTTTCATGTTTTCTTATTTATATGCTTTTTATACTTTATAGAAATCAATAGCACGAAATAATACTTGGATACTATTTACTACAAAAATATTCGACTAGCCTTCGCCTGCAATTTCGCCCCAGTTACTCCGTGATGATCATGGCAACAGTGCCTAAATATCGGATACTCATTTACAAAAAGGTACATGGTAGCAATCCCGCAGATTTCTATTTTAATATTACTGACCATGAAAGTTTAAAACAATTGAAACAACGTCTTGAGTTTTGTACGTTCCCTCCCTTTGTCATACTCATGGTCATCCTAAATATAAGTAATGTATTTTATAGGAGGTATGCCGAATAGTACTAACTTGTTAGGAAAATAAGTGTAAAACTAGCAAACGGGAGTAGTGCCGGATGGATCAGATATCATAAAATGAAATACATATAAAACTACTACTATGTAGTGTTTTACTGGCGGTAAAGCACTACACGAAGCTGTTGATCGCGACAAATGAAGATACATATATCAAGCCCAACTAGGTACATCAGATTCACGATTCTTAGCTATGAAGAAACTGCTAAGGAGAAGATATGTCAACCTGATTTTATTTTTGGTATCAAGGGGTAATTTACATTGTCGTCCTAGGAATCCCACCCTTTTTTTTATTCTTGAGGAAATCCGCAGTTTGTGGCTATGTCGGACTCGAAGCGACTAAAAGTTCACGTCGCCTCGTGTACAATGAGCCGAGGAACTAGGCTTACTCTCGATAGGACGTCCCTGAAACCCTGACGTTGCACTGTCTACCTAGGGCTTGTAGATGGCGCCCTTCTGTGTGAGAACTCATGCATCAGGCAGAATACAGTCACTTTAACAGGCTTCAACAAAAAATAATATAATATAATATAATATGACTGAATTGATATAACCTCTTTCTACCAGAAAAAAATATAGAACACTATAGCGAACATATATCTTCATGCTTGTTCAGTTGTCGGGGTCACCAATTATGGCGGACTTATGGGTCGTATCGAATCACAATTACAGATTACACGATGGCAGGTGTGTTTATTATTTAAGCACTGGTTTACTACTCTAACATTACAAATACCTTAGGTATGCATATTTATACCGACATACAGCTACATTATTAATTTATCCTAAAACATTCGCTACAATGCTTATAACCACGTCTTGATCTCAACATGTAAATGACTGTCCGAATTCTACGTGCTCGATAATAGATTCATATTTGAAATATGCTGACCAAGCTTATTTCTGTATAAATTCTATCACTGACTTCAAACAATATATTATGACGTAGGAATAAACACCTTTAGATTCACACATAAATTATATTAACATTTAATTGTTAACACTTGTTACAGACACAAAGTACACAAACTGTGTAACAGAAAATAGTTCTGTTTTATTAACTAAACACAGCTTATTCTAAAATCACAAAGAAAATGGTTAAGTAAGTTATTGAGCTTCTCCTTGAACTACGACTTTTAGCAAATTTACTGTAATCAACGAACTTTAAATTAGTTTACCTAAATTTCAATGAAATCGAGACACATAAATACGCGACTCAATGTTTTTATTTATTACAGTTCTAAAACCATTTATAAAGTAAAGATCTGTAATAAAAGATATACACAGTAATTGCTGAAGGGCTACTATGCCGGTGTATTGCTCCACTTAAAGGAGAACACAGCAAGCAAAAAGAAATTATACACAAAATTATATATATAGAAATTATATACAAAAGAACTAGGCGAACAAAGAAAATTGAAACACATATTCAAAACGGAACAAAAAAATAAAATTTAAACTAATAAGTAAATTTAATAGGCCGCACAGCGGTCCGCCATCTCCTGGGACCACCAGTAGACCTCCTTCCTTGGAGGCCGACAACCACGAATCATGGCCGCATCGCGTATCTGCGTAACCGCATTCTTCCAGGGTATTAGAGTCAAGAAATTGGGCCTTTTACAATCGGATCTGCACGAGCCCGTATGCTTAATTGACTGCTTAAGGAGACAGAGGATGTTGACTGAAATGAGGGCCCTGCGAACGAGCATGGTGACGCGGTTAAGGGCATGGTGACGCGGATTAGCTATAGTATGTTTGTACACCGATATGTGGAAGAAACTACATAAACTTAACGTGGCTAACATTAATCTCGAAAAATATTATATTTTATTTAGCAAGCTGGGATTTTTGTAGTTTTCTTTTTAAATCACAACATATATTCTTGAACAAATCTTTATAAGTTTTACAACACTTAAGTCATGGTCGTACATTTGTACAAAGTGTATATGATATTATTGAGATGATTATGATATGTTGGATTTATATGCTTTAAAATAGTGTATATTGGAAATAATATATTGGAATAGTGATATGTATAATAATCCATTTATTATTATCTGACTTCGATTCACTTATATCAAAATAACATTTACAGTAGTGGGTAAATAAATAACATAAACACATAGTGCACATAAACTATATATAAGGTAAATGTAAAATAATTTTATAAAAAAGTATGGCTGCTTCTTAAATCTAAAAAATTGATAAATACATAAAAAATTAAAACCAATGTACCGTAACATAGTCATCGAGGTTACCGCAAGAGCAAACGTATCTATTATATGCAAATTATTACTAATGTATGTTGCTTGAAATGGTAACCACAAACATTTAGAGAATTAGTGAGGATTTCCTTTATTTTCATATTACATCCGACATTAGCCTACAGGCTCACATTTACATATGAAACACAGGAAAATTTGAAACCCAGTGCCATTTCAACCAACTGATTTTGAATACAATAATATCGCGTGCAAACTCATATTGTACGAAAGCACTCGTAGACTTTGTGTGCAATTTGAACCTCCATATCTCGCATTGTGGGTTTAGTAAATGTTGTAAATCAGTTTTAATAATGCAATGATTATGTTTAATATTATGTTAATATAATAAAATATATAAAGTGATGTCATAAAAAATAATTTGCAAAGTAATGATTAGAACTACGGCTTTTAAGTCGCAGGTACCTAAAGGTGATCACTTACTATCTCATCAGGAAACACGGCTACTCATTTGCCCATTATGTTTTTAATCAATACTAGTAATAATTGTCATTGAAAAAAATATATGATACATTGTCTGTGTTCGCAATAAGAATGGTAACTCTTGGATTCTACTTGGGCTTTCCATCAGGCAGAATAGAGTCATTTTGGCAAACGATTACATAAAAAGATGTGAGATTAAATATAAAACAGTGTTAAGATAATGAAGATACAATTTAATCTTAATAAAATTGAATCTACTAGTATGCTCATGGAATCTACGAGTATGATGACACTTATCAAACCCCAGAGTAAGTTTGGCAGTCTTTCAATTTAACTAAAAGTTTATGGAATGGAGGATTGGTTGGTACAGCGCAAACCTATATATAAAACCTATATATAATAACCTATATATAAAATAATAAAGTATCACACATTGTAACGTGGCTACACTGCCCCGCTCCCCGCCAGCAGGCGAGCGTCTTCCCGCTACTACGCGCGGCTATAAAAACAGCGCGCGCCTCGAGCCCAGCCTTTTTTCTGCTGCGTCGCTGCTCAAGATAAGTGTCTCCTCTTACCGGGAGGCATCACCGACCAAACTCTCAAGAGCCCACGCCCTAACGTGCTCGCGAACTAGCCCTTGTATTCCGATTATATCTATCTAATTGTATTGATTGTGAAAACAATAAACTTCTTGTAAACTCTCGTGATTTACTATATATCTCTTTCTCCTCCTGCTATCGTGCACAAACCGGCGACTAAAGCCGAGTTACGTGACATCATCAATGAACCAAATACCCTAGAAAACTGTGTTTTAAATATTAACTAAGATAAAAGTACTGCATTATGACCATAATAAATTAACAGAACGGGTAGTTAACAAAGTACACTTTAGGAAATGATATATTAAATTTCGTTATATAGAGGTTAACGAAATAGGTAAATATTCTTGTCATTAAAAGAAGAAAGTATTTACGTGAGAAGAAAGAAGTGCATTGAGAAAAAAAATGGCATATATTATAATCTAATGCTCGAAGTTCACTAACAACATGGTAATTAAAAGAGAAGCATATAGGCTAAATGAATTTCTCAAAAAAGACTATCACTATATTAACTAGACTAGTGGGCTTATGAATTTACCAGAAAGCTAAAAACAGGAACACTGAGCTCATGTTTAAACAACAACATTATGAGAAGCACTGACTCCCATTACACGGATATACCATTAATTAATTTCCACACATTCCCTACTCACCTGATACTTTGATGTCAAATAAATAATCACTTAATTATTTTCACGAAACCCTGTAACTTGGTACTGACGGTTCCACGCTAGTTCGCGAGGGAGTAACAAGAACTTCTAACATAATTATTATAACTAGACACTTAAAATTATGGAGCGAAAACTTTAAGACAACCCATGTCACATTTCTTAGTTAGTTTCTGACGTATCTGGGTTCGGATAACTATGGACTGCTCGTGTGTGAGACAGCAACATAAGACTGAGGTATTACCTCTTTAAGATCAAGAAAATGTTTAAGAATATGTTTACTGTAGTAAATTGACATATCTGTAACTGCGTAATAACTTGATAAATAAGAATTAGACCAAAAATACAAATTGTTTTAAGAGAACAAAACCATAACTTTGTCGCTAGCTAAGATGACTCTTGGGCTAGCTTCTAGTCTTCTCTTACATTGAATTGTGAATTTTTCTCTCAAGGTTCTCCACAATTACCGAAATTGTATGTGTACAGTATTGTTATGAAGCTAATTTCTGTACTAGACTCAGAAATGACTTCAAAATATGCATTAGAATTGACTAGTTAAATCTTACCTGCCAGTTTTCTTTCTCTTCACATTTAGTTCTGATGAACTTGGGGCCTCTTCCTGATGCTGATTCATCAGGAATAGGCCCCAAGTCACATACATAAGTAGATAAGTCTTCCCCAAGCTAGCCTCTTAAGTTTATATAGCCTTCTTTAAGGACCTTTTTTTTTTACGTGTGGAAATCACCACGGACCGTCACCCCACCGGGGCTCACGGCGGGGCGGTATGTCGGACTCGAACCGACTAAAACCACACGGTGTAACGCCTGTATTTGGAAGGGATCTAGATAACTTTTTTCCTTCTGGACCCCTCCCGGCGCGTGCCCGCACTGTTGCGGGCGCCGTCTCTACGTCCTCTCTAAATTGGGCGACGTCCGGTCACACGCGGACTCCGCCCCCTCGCGCTTCTATAAGAACCTGTGCTAGCCTCTTTTAACGACCATCCATGACTTTTTCGAGATCATCGGGCTACGTTGTGGCGCCTATCTACGTATAGACTTACCTTGGTTAATTTAATTCAAAACAAAACAAATAATATTTTTCCTTTCTTCATTTAGGACATCTACTGTTATTTTAGTAGAAAGATGAAGTTTATTTTATTTACAAATTACAAATAAATATTATTGGTAGCTACATATAAGCTTTATGCGAATTGTAGATTACCATTTAATAGTAGAATTACATACATAAAAAAGGTTCCTAGTAAAAAAGTAATAGTATAAATCATACAAACGAGCCGTAATTGTTTCTACCAACAATTTCAAATGTCAGCAACTCACTTTCTGGTATCCGGCAAGCCGTGATTCAACACATACGCGTCACCGCGCGCGAAGTCATGTGTGTCTCAACTTCCTACGCCAAACAACTCTACATGTAAACACTCAACGCAGAATTCATGTTATCGCACTACGTGTGAAATATCACAGTTTACATCTAACTTTCTGACGGCTAGACTGTTAGAATATCGCTTTGTTGATTCGTGAAGTATGGTTAAAGTTATGAATGCTAAAATATTTTACGTAGGTATTTACTATATTTATGAAGGTTTTCATTAATTAAGTCTTATTTACATACTTACACTTAATTGTAATTAAATTATTCAAAATTAAATTTTATATAAACAGCACAAAATTTTACACTAAATTAAAACTGAAAATTTGAGATTCCTTCAAGTAATCTTACAGCACTTATTAAGTGAAAGTTTGTATATAAATTCTAGCGACCCCGAGATATCAACCGAACAAAGCTAAATAATAAACCAGGGCAAATATTTCGGCATCTTGGCGTTGTTTGTAAAGCTTTCAGGGAATTTGTACTGTAAACTTAATGTGTACTTGAACCGTTATACGACAAATTGCGACGAATCCCCAGACGTATAAATGTCACTATTTGCTAGATGCCAATCTGAAAGGGAACTGGTCGATATCAACAGTGGAAGAGAAATAACACAGTACAAAAGTATCGTAATTAATTAATTCCTAAATTTATTTATAAACTTTGTTCGCAGTAATTTCTTTAGAATTAGATTGTGCCATGGTAATTCGTTTTTACTTTTTATGCTTAAAGAACTCAAACTTAAAACATTAAACATAAACGTTGAAGGAAACAAAGGTTCAAAAGAAATACTCTCCTTCATAGCGGTTTTCTTCACTTTAAGAAAAATAAAAAAAATTACATAACTGAGATACACGCGGGCGGAGCCGCGGTCAAAAGCGAGTATTTCATAAAACTTAAACTGAACTACATTTAAGTACCCTTAATATATCCTCTAACCCGTATTTATTAAAGAAGTGCATTTCAGGAGTACAGCAGAAACACGACCTAGTGTGTCTCTTCACGTAATAAATCTGTCGATATCTCAGCTCTCGACTCAATCACGTCGACTCTTTAAGAGTCTTAAGGAGATCGTTCGGCTCTCATCGCTCTTGTTAGCTTCAATACTCAACGCTTACTTTTATTATTAAGCTTATGTAAATTAAATTGAATGGATTTTTGCCTTTCAATTTTTATTTATGAAGCTGCTCAATAATGTATCATATTTATCAGTTTTACTAAATATGTTTAGGAGAGAATACTAAGTTTAAAAAGGATATTGGTTAGATCAATACACAGAAGATTTTATTGAAATATTACATCTGTGCTACACTTGATTAGGGACGAATATAATGAAATAGCTAGATTTATTACAGACAGATAAGTCAAGGGAACATAATATACATATACATATATACATAAATCTACTTTAATATCTCCAGGATTATATTATTAGACTCTAACTTACTATTTACCAACAATGAAGACATCGAAATAGTAAAACCCGTATTAAATATGAAAATCCAAAACTATACAGTCGTCCACGTGTTGCCAATTTAAATCGTTATATAAGTTTATCGGCTCAGCCTCCGACGTTTTTTCATTCAAGGCAAAATATATATAACAAATAACCCCACCGTGGTATAGTAGGCCTCAAACTTCCTTTCTAAGAAGAGTCCTATTAATTCTATACAAAGTTAGGATGCTCGACTGAAATACTTCATAATAGTGAGAAAATCAATATATTTTGTATAATTAAAATTTTAAAGGATGAGGGCGTACTAAGTGAACTCTTATTTTGTACTAAGTTTGTATTATTGTATTAAGTTTTCTGTAAGTTTTTCTGAAATTGTAAATACAATAAAAAAAATGTTATTCAGGAATTCGCTACAAAGATTACGATCACCTATTAAAAAATCTACTGTCTTTTAACAACAAAGTATGTAAAAAAATCCCACCAAAAAAAACTATTTAACCGAGCAAAGTTGACCCCTAAAAATACACCAAAAAATAATACCACCAAAATAAACTGACAGCGATCCCTCGTCCAATATACGTACAGTATTATGAACTCATGACTCATCATACAAAATCCAGTAGCCATCACTAATAGATAGGGCGCGTGGAGCCAAAACGGTTGGCGTATTATCCGCGACAACGAAGCAGTGAAATTGAAACCAATAAAATGCCGGTACAAGTAAAACGTTTTTCGTGTTGTGTGACAACCCTGTCCGCCCCAACTACTTGACGAGGGTTGTCATAAGTCTTCCTTGAAACACGCGTTACTGCCGCTCCGGCTATTCGAGACATTTGACAAGCATGAAACTGTGATGGTTATTGGTATTTTCAAGTTATTTCATCAGATTAGTTGGCTATAACTGTAACATAATTTTCCCCTTTGTTCTCTCTGTTTTGGTAACTAAATACAACGATAGTTAACAAAACTATATTTAAATGGCACAAGTGCAACAACACTTGAGTTGATACATCAACGTTGTGACAATATGCTGTACTTACTTGTAATTTTCATGAAATAGGTTCATTTCATTAGAATATTGTTTTCACCAATTTTCTAATTTATGTTATTTTATTGTCCAAATGCTTGTTCAAAATCGTTACATAGCTGGTAATATTATTAACAATTAATATAAACAGGCTTAGGTGTAAGAGAATATATCAGTTTATTTTGGAGTTCAACTAAAAATCTATTCAAATCCAATTCCTTTTATGTTTTTCAAACTATCATCCTAACAACATTGCTAGAAACTTTTGTCGTATTTTCCTTTATTCTTGCTTGTCCTTCTTTTTTTAAAAGCACCATATTGATCATTTATCCTTTATAGAATATCTAAAGTTTTCCTTTACTACTCTTAGACGTTTACCAGCAAATAACAAGTAGGTTAAATATAGATAACTTCTGCTCTTTTACACATATAACCCTTCGGGTGCCTGGTGGGTCTGACAGACCCATCACTTCAAAACTTCGACGATATTTTTTTATTTTTTTAACCTAACGCGCTGCGCTTCTCAGTAGCTTCGCGATATGAACTAGCAGCAATTTTGTCTCCTCTCCCGTAATCCACGACTCACAAGCATTCAGATAAGAGGTGTTTTATGTGCGCTCGGGTCTCAGGGACCCGACCAGGCACGCGGCGTAACTTTTATTCGGTAAGTACTTACTTTTGTTTTTTCTTGTTTATTATGTTTTGTGTGGTAAATTGTTTACGTAAATAATATTTTATCAGTTAAAAATGGTTAGTAACGAATTTTGAAATCTGTCAAGCTTTGGAGAGAGATTTAGAAGAATATGAGTACGAAGATGTGGTATTTGATGATAGTGGAAATGAATCAGTCTACTTGGATGTACCACATGGGTAAGATAGTGCTGAGGAAGTAGCAGAAGTCCATGCTGAACCCAATAATAGTGAAAGTGATGTTGAGATGTCTCAGCCATTGAGTAATTTGTCTCACGCGTCGATTTTTTTTTCTTTTTATAATTTAGCCTACCAAAGTGACTGTACTCTGACTGATGGAAAGCATGAGTAGAATCCAGGAGTAAGGGCCACCATGCTCATTGTGAGGGTTGGCAAAGTAACATGGAAACCCATACTACCATGGCGGCCTGGTTAGATAATTGGATAATTGTGAATTTTTGTTACGTAAAATATAAGAATTTTAAATTAGGTAATAAACATTTTGTAAAACAAGTTTAGTTTTAATTTTTCCAATCATATAATTTAAATGTCAATGAAAATTAATAAAAACCTTGTATTTAGCTTTCGGACTCGATAAGTAGGTGAAAACCAAGTATTTTGTTTACGGGTCTCACAGACCCTCCAGGCATGCGAAGTGATTTTTAAGTAACAGGCACCCGAAGGGATAACTTGGGCCTGTTGTATGAATGTTAACTTCGCGTATGGGTTATAAGGTGAGAGCGATTCTTTTACTGATATTTTTTTTAAAAGACCACTCCCTCATAAGGAATATACGTCATGTGTCACGGTGGACTTAACAAACATACAGTATACGGACACAAAGACTCAGAACAACTATTTGTGGATCACACAAAGAATTGTCCCCTGTGGGATTTAAACACACGACACTTGGCGCAGTAGAAAGCGCTTAAACTCCTAGGTCAACTGTGCAGATCAACCTCGCTTTTCAAAACATATATATAACATAGTAGTTTTCGCCCACGGGTCCGCCCTCGTGTGTCCCGATTATTGCAGTAAAAAGTAGCCTATGCGCTGGTTCCCACTACGCCGGACCGGTAAATCTACCGGATACCGGACACCGGACAGAGTGTTCACATTACACCGGAGCCTCAGACAGTCGAGTACTCAGCTCAGTTAAATTTGGACCTGTGCACACAATGGACGACGAAATTGTTGTGTTGTGGTGGTATCATAATAGAAGGCAAAATAAAAGAAAACATTGGGTACATTCTATTTTCGAATGACAGCAACCACTTTTGACGATTTACTGAAGAAAATGCAAGCAAAATGATGTGAGGGGGGCGCGGGCGGGGCGAGGGGAGCACAGGTGCTGCGAGCGGGGGACAGATACCGGATCAAACTCGTTCACATTGCTCCGGTCCGGTATTTTTACCGGACGATCGTAGTGACAAAACGCACGGTAAAAATGCCGGACCCGGCAAAAATGCCGGATCCGGGATAATGTGAACAGCTTCATATAACTTGTACAGCCACTAGCCCTTCCGGCAGTTTTACCGGCCCGGCAAATCTACCGGTCCGGCGTAGTGGGAACCAGCGCTAAGTGTTATTCTGATATGTAGACTACATTACTGTAAGGTTTCATACAAATCCGTTCAGTAGTTTTTGCGTGCAAGAGCAACAAACATACACAGAAACAAACTTTCGCGTTTATAATATTAGTAAGGATTCGTACCTTGCATAAAGTTTTATTAAAGTGTACATTTCAATGCATAAACTTGCCATTGCGATGCAGGTTGTACTTACGACAGAATGTTTACACAGTGAGCTTTCACATGTATTATTAATTTGTCACAATCCTATTGTAACAAAACATTCGCTAAAATTTAATTAACTCTATCAGCCAAGAGCACTGATAGCTCGCTGATTGTATTGTTATTAGTATATATGGTTAAAAGTAAATAATTACGTATATTTCAGTCTCGTCTTAAATTTTGCATTGCTAAACACGTCAATTAATCATAATTCATACAATCAATATTAGAACCAAGAGAGCGCTCAAAAACTAAAACCTGATTACGTAAAAACTTTTGATAAAATGTATATAAAGACTAGGCTACCCGACCATTATTGTAAATCTATTGACACCTCATTCATGAAAGTCGGTTTAGTAGTTTAGGTGTACAAACATACCATGCAAACTGCCAAAACTATAACTCTTCCTTTTGCTTCGCCATAGTCGTGTAATAATAGCAATGATACAGATCTCGTTATATACGTAAAAACTTATTTCCATAGATTGTAAGATATTTTACTACATTATTTTTCAAAACTAATAAATATCACATTGAACGTAAATATGTCGTACTATATTTTAAAGAAGTTCTTCTTTGTTAGTATTCTTGTAAACGGGTACAAATATGATACAATATCACCTTAAGCTCACTTTCAGCTATTTATATGAAACAAATATGGATTTCCAAGATTTGTTTTCGGTTCTATTTATATAGTATAGGGATGAACCTTATATGGATTGTTTATGTTATAGAATTGTATTTACTGTATGTTTTGTTATTATCTTGTACTAAATACAGTTGTTGTATGAGGGAACAATATCTCAATATTGATTCTCTAGAATAGAATTGTAATAATTTTCTTCATCGCTAATTCAATGGAAGTCATCCACGAATTGTTCATAGTACTCGTACAACAACGATAAATTCTCTAATTAAGGCACAAAATACGATAGTATTATTACACGTATCTACCGCTTATTATAACATATTACGTCATTATACCGTATGGAATGAATTTCGTACATTGTCTCTGTCGAATGATGAAAGCTTCGACAATGGAATCATCATCATCTTAGATGAAAGACGTCCACTGCCAGACCCTCCACAATAGTCGATATCGTAATGCCCTCAGTCAATGTTAGATAACAATGGGATGCCAATTAAATATAGTCCTCCACTCGTACCTAAACACCTAATGTTATGTCCCACTTGCAATTACTTAGTGTACAATCAAGTTCCTTTTAATATAAGTTGGAAGAAGTTTCATTGAAGAACCTGCATTATGAATTCAATACATCTAAAATTTGTGAGGTAGTTTTTTATGCACTTGCATTCAATTCTCAACATCAAAATTTACTCCGAACCTCCTTTCTAAAAAAAGGTCTATAGGCAGCAATAGACTGATAGAGGCCCTCGATGCCAAAACTTGGAATGAAACTACAAAAAGTCTATTAAAATGAGTATTTATGAATCTTTTATAACTATTTATTTGATACGCCAAACATCTCTGACGTCAGACACCATACTGAAACGCCTTTATTTGGGAATCAATTTTAATTGAAATTCAATCGGGGGAATATTGAGTAGTAGCCGTTATAAGTACTATTACTACTTATAACAGCTACTTTTTCATATTCACTATAATCACAGAAGAAAAATAAAAAGTTGAGACAGAAAACATTAACAACATCGTTTGTAATTGTGAGTTACGTAACAATAAATACAACTGTATAAACTCAAGAAACTAAATTTCTCGTTAAGTTTCTAAGCATTGCTAGCATTTCAGTCTCACAAATTCCGTGAGCTTGCGATGCAAGACATTAGCACTTGTGCTATACAGTGACAAGTTAATTACAATGCGAGTTACAGATTAAGCTATTAACAATCTTAAATACTATGTTTGATATAAGTATAACGTTAAGAATTATATACTTATTATATTTTTATAACTATTTCAACAAACATTTCATCTTATTAAAATTGTCCTTGTCATAACTTAATCTTGATCCAGGCCAATCATATTCCCTTGTTAAAGTTGAAGTATCACCAAAGCAGCATCACAAGTACCGCCTTCATGAATAATAAACGAGATAAACCGTAGGTCAAGTAAGCGATGTGCTTACGAATTTTTTTTAGTTGTACATAATTTAAACGTGTTTAAATCTTGTAACTTTCTGTCTTTAACATACATATAATATAGCCTATCTAATAAATACTATCCTTCTCTCAGAAGAGGTTTAAGGCCATACATCAATAAAGAATCAACAAATAATACAGTAGTTAAAATAAGAAAATAGCCTTTATCTATTTGATACACAATTTATTTGTTATGATGTTTAACAACACAATATAAAATAAACGTTCTTGTGACAGCTTTATAATAAACAAATATTGTGAGGGAAATACGCCTTTGTATAGACACAAAGGATATTAAATAAACATCAAATAGCGAAATAACAAACTAAACCTATATAATGTTTCATTTTATTAACAGCAAATCTCTATTTTTTGCAAAACCGTTTAGATTGTGTAAATATAAAAGTTGACTTTAGCTTTATAACACAAATGAAATAATTAACACATATATTCTGATGTGGTTCTGTAAAAAATGTTACGTAACTATGATCTAATTTCTATTCATTCCGTGGGTGTCGTTAAAGGCGGCTAAGGGATAAACTACGCAAGACAACATTAATGCAAAGAGAAGGAAAACTTGAAACCAACCCTATACCAACCCGTCTGGCCAGCGTGCTATAGTAGGCCAAAACCTCCTTTCTAAGGAGAGGCCTTTGTCCAGCAGTGGCTGTTGATGATGATGACGATGATCTAATACTTGCGAGGCCAAAAGGAAACTCAACTTTGAAACCTATGAGAGATCCGGAAATAACTCAAATAAGAAAAGACAACATGCCACATTTTTTGTATCTCATATTTTAACGACGAATGGAATCCTTCTATAATGGCGATCACTCCGCGGATAAGCGTTGTGTCCTTAAATTATGAGAAAGAGATTTTAAAACAAAGTTAGAGATTTTTTAAGGTAGTAAAGCCACCTGATTAAAGCACGAATGGGCCGGCTCGACCCGGGCAGTTCTACTCTCAGACAGAAGACCAACATAAAAATGACAGCATTCGTTGTGTCAGCCATTTGTGGAGGCCCAATGATGCAGTAGCATCTCACAAGACCGCCTGAGTGTAAGTCACAATGCTGATTGTCTGCATTCACAACGAGGATGGTGACCTCTACTTATTTTTTTTTTTGGACATTTAACACACAACATAATTTAGTCCCAAGCTACGCAGAGCTTGTGTTATGGGTACTAGACAAATGATATAAATACATAAACATACTTTTTTTTTGTAAATACATACATATTATACATAGAAAACACCCAGACTCCGAAACAAATATTTGTGAATCACACAAATAATATTTGTGTCCGACCCGGGAATCGAACCCGAGACCTCTTGATCAGCAGCCGCATACGCTTACCACTAGACCAACGAGGCAGTCTTTGTCAATTCTACTCATGCTTCCCATCAAGCTGACTAGAGTCACTTTGATAGGCTTAACTAGGCTTAACTTCTGACTGCCTTGTTGGTCTAGTGGTGAACGTATGTGGCTGCTGATCAAGAGGTCTCGGGTTCGATTCCCGGGTCGGACTAAACATTTGTGTGATCTACAAATATTTGTTTCGGAGTCTGAGTGTTTTCTATGTATGGTATGTATTTACAAAAATATAGTATGTTTATGTATTTATATCAGTTGTCTAGTAACTCATAATACAATAAAATAAATAGTAACTCATAAGCTCTGTTTAGTTTGGGACTAGTTGAAATTTAGAGAAAACTCGAAATATATCTTTAATAAATAAATAAATATTTTCGGACATCTTACACACAACGGTGTATTTCGAGTTTTCTCTAAATTTTAGGCAAACGAGCAGACGGACTACCCGATCTTAAGTGACAGTCTGGCGAACATGGTATAGTAGGCCCAAATTTCTTTTCCAAGCATGTGCTTATATCGAGTAGAAGACATTTAAAGGCAGCCGATTCTACTGGTTCTTACTTGTGATGTGTATACAGTTCGTAAGTAGAACTATACCCTTGGTAGTTCTGTACCGGGACATGTCACAAAGTTAGCTCTATCCTTGTTTAAGTTTCGACTTGACGTATTCAACCTCTCTCAAGTTATTAAATCCATTTCAATTGACAACTTTTGTTGGTTATTGATGGTTATATGTATATTACTAAATAAAGTGGGACATGGCTTAAACTATAGTGTATAGTGTTATTATATGAACTTTTGAATGAGGCTCATCACGCGTAAATATCGGTTTTATATAAATAAATAGAGCCTACGTCCTAACGTGCAAAACTATGTACAAACCATCGAACAAAAGTCATTTAAATCAGGTTAACGGTTCTGCATTAAAATGTAACACACAGAGAGAATTACTTTCAAATTCACAATTTTACTATGGATAACACATTAATTACAAATTTTTTCACACAATTAAACAGTTCATGTCTCCATTTACCCCTCATTTGATTTAGTACAAATTGAAAGTGTTTGTTTCCATGCCTAAGATATGTATTTTTATATATGAATTGAAAGTGCCTTAAAAATATTCTAGGCAGCTCTAATATCTTCACCCATTTTTGGCATATGAATACCCTAAGAAATCAGCACCCATAGTAAGTAAGTAATCATAAGTCAAGTAAGTACATAACAAAAGTATATTGGGTAATTTGTACCAGTCTTGTTTGCAAAGGGACCTTACAAGAATATCATGTTTTTTAATAAAATATAAGTCCCGCCAACTCCAGTACTGTATTTGAATTTTATTTAATTCTATTTCTTGAAATGTACAATAAACTCTTTTCATCCATTTGCTAAATATATTCTCAGTATAACATTATACCCTAATGCAATTTCATAGAAACAGTAACTTCTTCAACGCTCAAAGGCACGCATAATTATATTACAGTACAAGTTCATTTGGTTCGCAAAATTTTCAAGAATATAACAATCAGTGGGGTCAGCAAGGACGGCGAACAGAAACACTCGACGCCTTGGTCCAAACAATTCCAACGTTATATTTCAACAAGGTCTCACCGTCTGCTCCACTCTACTTGGAATGTTGTTGTTAAGCATCATTGTTTTTGCACAAAATTTCGTTTCCAACTAGTTTATTTAATCTTTCACTGAATATTAGTTATAGTAGTTTGCGGGTAACAAAATAATATTGACCTCCAAAAATACTTAGTAGCGTTTTAAGTTAAATTATTTTTATGTTCTAGTAGTGGTCGAATGTCTATGGTAGTTATTTCTAGGCTAGCTGAGTCGGGCGATGTTGGAAATCGCGTGTAGCGCCGCGGAGCAAAGTCAGTCTCAAAATAGCTTAAGTTACTCCGTATTTCATCAGCTTTCTGCTAAATAAGGCGGAACAAAATCGGTACAGCTGTTCCAGAGATTATCCAGAACAAACACACAGACAGACAGACGAAACCTTTAAAAATTGCTTTTTTGATTTAAGTACCTTTTATAATTTTATTTTCATTTAGTAAGAAACTATTCATTTGATATATAATATAAAGGGAAATCGTAAATCCATACAAGACAACCTAAATCAATTAACAAATAATACAATGTAGTAAAAAGGTTTGTTGAATCTCCAACTATAAATATTGGTTCCTACTCGTGTGTAAATTCAAACCTTCTGATTTTCACAGGATTCTTATAAAATATATTTTGGTAATTGTGAAAAGGGAACCTTATAAATGCTTCAACGTTCTATTGTATTCGTAATCGTTTCGTAAACGTTACTTACAACTACACAAAGGATTTCTACTTATCTGATTGTGATATATTAAATTACATTTCTGTATTTGAGTCTTTAGATGAAAGAAGAGGAATTGAGTTATTGGAATTATTCTTTTGATGCTTGAAGAGATGAATGCCTTTAGTATAGTCAGTTTATTCCACCGCTGAACAAATTCCTCTCCTTAGAGAGGAGGTTTGGGTTTTGGCTTGTTGGTCTAGTGGTATGATATGCGATTGCTGATCAAATGGTCTCAGCTAGTCAAGTTTCAAACATTTTTCGTTTCCTATTTAATTCTCTATTCCATTTCTCTATTCTCTTGTTTCATTGGCTAATGTCTCTCAGTCACGTGATCTACACAAATAAATAAAGTAGGAGTGTCTGTATGTAATATCAAATGAGCAGTTTTTTTTACTTAATGCATATCAAGGTAGGTATACACGGTACCAACATCAAAACGGCAATTTTTAAATTTGTTATGTAGGTGTTCTTTGTGTCCGTTTTATGATTGTTTGTAAAGTCCCCCGCGACACAGGAATTTATATTCTTAATGCGGGAGTTATCTTTTTAAAAAGTAAAAAAAAAAGTTATCTATCTGTCCGTCTGTCTGTCTGTTTGTTGCGGCTAATCTCTGGAACGGCTGGACAAATTTTAACAAGGTTTTCTCGCACAGAAAGCTGATGACCTAGGGAGTAAATTAGGTTAGTTTTTTAGACTAACTTCTGGAGACTCAGCTAATTACTAATAAACAGTCAATTTGGTGTAACCATCCATTGATTGCCTCAAATACTTCTACTAAGAAATAAGCACTACTAACTAAGGTTACCCTGTTACGATAATAGCCGTCTTGTTCAGTAACAGAAATGAGGGGTATAAGACAATAGTGTAGTTTGAGTAAATTAACATTCGAGGAAAATTGAGTTGGAGGCGTATACGATCTTCGACTTTTGGGACGAAGTTTGGTAGAAAGTTTACAAGGCAACAGACTTTCCTGTAAAGGGAGTGCAAAAATAGTTTAACTTTACAAACGTACACACATCAAAAGTGTCTAGGGATCAAGCATTTTTATGCGGATTTCTTGAGATTGAGATGTGGCTTTGTAATAAATTTATGATTTTATAAATTTATATGGATCCTTTTTGGTGCATTTCATAATTTGAATCAGGAACTGTCAATCAAATTCGAGTAAAAGATGAAAATCAGCTGCCAATATTTTCCCTATAAAAACATACAACGCATTGAAGAAATTATTAGTGCTACTGTTTCCCTACTACTGATTAAAACCAACGTTATTATGGAGCGGCGACGTCATTTAAGCAGGGAAGAAATGCTCAGAGCCGTGGGAATGATAGAAGCTGGTTCCCGGCAACGTACTGTGGCTTTAGCTCTGAATACAAGTCAGAGTGTTATCAGTCGACTTTGGACACGTTACCGAAGCACTGGTACCGTGGCTGAGCGCCATGGAGGACGGTATCGCTGCACCACACGGAGACAAGACCGATACATTCAAATCTTAACTCGAAGAGCTCCAACAATAACCGCCATGATGTTGGCCGTGAGGCTTCATCACTCTTCAGGGAACTTAATTAGCGACCAAACAGTCAGAAACCGCTCGCATGAAGTGAACCTTCATTCCCGAAGACCGCTACGGGTACCACCTATAGCAATGCACAATCGTAGGATTCGATATCAATGGGCTCTTGAACACAGAAATTGGGCAGAAGAACAATGGCGTTTCGTGTGCTTTTCTGATGAGTCTCGTTTTGGTATGAGACCGGATACAAGACGTATACGACACTGAAGAACCCCTGGACGCCAACAGCGATTAAAATCCTGCCAGGAAGTCCATCCTTATAGTGGTGGAACCATCATGGTATGGGCGGGTATTTGGATCGGCGGAAGAACTGAGTTGATTTGGATCAGAGGCAACCTCAACGCTCAAATTTATGCTGAGACGATTGTATCAGACGTCATCGTTCCTCTACAAGTGCAAATCGGTCCCTTATTTCAGTTAATGCATGATAATGCACGACCGCACACCGCAAGAGTTGAAAGACAGACTCTCGCCGCAGCTAACATCAATGTCCTGCCCTGGCCTGCTCAGTCGCCAGACTTGAACCCGATTGAGCATGCATGGGATATGCTACAGAGAAGAGCTCTGCCGAATATGGAGGGTATCCAGTCGCAAGAAGACCTTTTTTTGTTGTTGCAACGAACATGGGCGGCCATTCCTCAGCGTGATTTGGATGAACTCATTTTGAGTATGCCAAACCGATGTTCTTGTGTTGTTAGTGTTCGCGGTAGAAACACGGATTATTAATTGTTTAAGTTACCTAATAAAATTTTAAAGAAAACTGTTATTTCAGTCTTTTTTTCGAACTTTAATGTTAGTGGTTCAAATGTCAAAAATCCCTTTATTAGGAAAATGGCAAATTTCTTTACTAATGCAAAGGTGACTTGGTTTATCGTTACTGTGACAAACGAAAACACTTTATTTGATGAATCCTTAAAGAAATTTTTTAATTAATATCAATCAGGAGAAAAGTTATTGCAAAAATATATGTTGATCCCTAGACACTTTTGATGTGTGTATATTATTTTGGATTAAATAAGTTAGATTTCTTAAATGCAAAATATCTACACCTTAACTTGTAAATAAAATATCGCAGACAATATCAGTGGTAAGATGTATAGATAAAATCAACCAAAGCTCCTGTACTAATACCTTGGGGTAAAAAAAAGGTTCCATTTTCTAAACAAATCCGAAAACAGCATCGACGAGGCTTACAGAATACTTTTAAAAGCCTTTAACTTTATATGATTAAAATACAGCACAATACGCTCTTAATATCTTAACAGATAGCTGTCTGTATTATTAATTTACTAAGTTATTTTTGTACCTAAACCATTCGCTTTGTTAATTTTTACATGATCAGAATATTTACAGCCTACAATAATACCTTGAAACCCACAAGCTAACTACCTTAACTGCCTTGTTGGTCTAGTGGTTAGCGTATGCGGCTGCTGATCAAGAGGTCTCGGGTTCGATTCCCGGGTCAGACCAAATATTTGTGTGATCCACAATTATTTGTTTCGGAGTCTGGGTGTTTTTCTATGTATAATATGTATGTATTTACAAAAAAAAAGTATGTTTATGTATTTATATCAGTTGTTTAGTACCCATAACACAAGCTCTGCTTACTTTGGGACTAGATGATGTTGTGTGTAAGATGTCTAAAATATTTATTTATTTATTTACCTTTGTAGAACATAAAATTAGTTTCTTTTTACTAGTTTAAAACATTTGTTTAATTATTAAAACCTAGTAATAATAACTTAATTTATATGAAACACATGTTTCACACAACGAAATAGAAACTTAAAATTGATATTATCAGAAATAAAATTTACGAAGTAATCGAAATCTCTAAAGCGAATGTCCTAAAGAGACACGTCTACATTACGTTCTTTATTTCGGGAAAATGTTCTAGTTCTTAGAGCAAATTGCCTTCGACATTCTCGAACACATTTTTAAAAGCCTACTTACAGTCAAAAGTAGAAACATGCGGTCCACGTAAAACAAAGTAAGCATACTTCAGGTGAGACAATCTCAAGCGACCGGCCGTTAACAAGGGCCACCGACAGTAAAAATAACAAATTCAAAACACGTGGCTCCTTGAGAGGCGCTGCTGATTCTTAACCCTTGTACCTCCGCATATTTATTAAGGACAGGTGAGACCCAAGCCTTACAAACTGCTTGTACTTGACACGAAAGTGAGGGTTAATTATAAGCGAAATGAAAGGACCATTGTGTGCGGTAATTTTAGTAAGTTTAAATTATCTTAAAATAAGAAAATAATTAGAAAGTAGTACCGTACTTTAATGTAAATATTAAAAACAATAACTAGCTGAGCTCCGCGGTGTTACCCGAGGTTGTTCTTTACAACCTTTACAACATGTAATAAGTATAACAAAAACCGAAATACCACGATAAACAACTATACTGGGTCAATTTTGACGGGCTTTTTATTGGCACTAGCTGATGACATATCTACTAACTTAGGCTGCTTTTATTTTAGCTGCTTTTTGATAGCAGTTGTCAAGACACAACTACAAGTGCACAACTAGTACATACTAATTTTGTATTTCTAAAACTGAACAATAAGTATAATCACCCCTCTTCACTGTAAGCGACACACACTAAAATCGAAAGCGATTATTTTACAATTAACCGTCAAATACGTAATACGATACACGAACCAGGTTTTATTTCACTTCACTTCGCTTGATCCTCTCAGACGGCTTAACAGGAGGTTTTTTTAACCATACAAATAAATAAAATAAATTGTAGTGTCTGTTCAAAAGTAATTTTAAATTAGCAACTTTTACCTAAATATATTACATACAAAAGTAGGTATATACGGTTCTTCCATCAAAATTAATTTTACTGTTTATCTGTTTGTTTCGGCTAATACCTGGAAGTCTGGAAGAGCTGGTGGAACCGATGTTGAAGTAACTTTCACTAGACGCCGACGATGTATTATTATGGATTAATAAAGATAACTTTTATTTCAGAGAAATAGCATATAGTATTTATTATTATCGAATTTGACTTAAAATAGTATCAACTAAGGTACAATTGAGTTAGACTGAAAAATTAAATTTAAACTTTAAGTTAAAGTTTAACTTAAGCTAGTAAAAGCTTACACCTTTGTTATTAAAAGGAATGGTTAATATTATGTTAAATTGGTCTCGTATGAAGAACTCTCATATTTTAGACGCATTATGGAAACTTATGGGTTTATTGGGTTCGATGCGGACTTGTGAGATTACTAACCTAGAAGTTTGTATTGAAAGGTTATTTGCTTGTTAGGGAAATACAACATGATTAAAAAAATCGAATCGGTTGTTTCTATTGTTTTAGTATAAATATTTAAAAAAGACAACTAATAACTACCATAACTGTATATGTATTCACCCAATTATGTACCACATTATTATGTACATCGTGCATGTTAGTGATAGAGATAAAATGCAGTTTTTTTTAAATAGTTTAATGAATTGAAGCAACAATTCAAAAATCCCTTGAAATGTTAATTATTTTTATGATTTTAAAGAGTAATAATGCATTGAGTTTCACATTATCAGTTTATTTGACTTGAGGACACCCTTCCCTCCTAAGTCCGCAGTTTCTTTAATAGAAAAATCGGCCAAGTGCGTGTCAGGCCACGCACAGGAAAGGGTTCCTCAGTCACCCATAATGGTACGTGGATTAGAAATCGTATCCAATGGATAATTGTTATGTTTACGTATTAATGCGTTGATTTTGTATGACTTTTCCAAGTAAGCGCATTGTAAAAGTTAAGCCTCTATAACTCCTGAACTGAACTGAACAAAGTCATCTAATTCGTTATAGTTTTCATTTAAAGTTCATTATCATCAACAACCCTTAACGTCCCACTGCTGGGCTCAGGTCTCCTCTCAAGAGAGGGTTAAGGCCATACGTCCCCACGCTGGCCGAGTGCGGGTTGGGGATAGGCAAGACACGTTGTGGCTACGTAATCTTGTTGTTGGATGTTTTTAAGCCGCCCGAAGGCCTCCAACCAAGCTTCACGACTGCTGTCTTATGACAACAACCGGGACCGACTGCTTAACGTGACCTCTGAATCACGGAAACGCTCATTATATAAAATGCCACAAACGGTCACCCATCTAGGTCCGACCGCGCCGTCGTTGCTTACCCTTGGTGATCGTTTCCAATTACCTAAGGCCACTCGGCTATGAGCGCTTCACTCGGCTATGAGCGCTTCAATTGGAGTTCATTATATGGACCACTATCACAAATTTATCGGCGGGCGGGACGGCCTGTTTTTACAAAAAAGTGGCCTTTAAAGTGGAATTTCTCGCAAACGGATACCTAAATCAAAAAATCGTCTTAACAACCCCTTAGTGTTTTTAAAAGACCTATATAATGTTACCCTACATGATGGGGTAGCCGTGAGAAAAAAAAACATCCCCACTTTACGTGTAGGGGAGGTACCCTAAATAAAAATATATTTCATAATTTTATTGGAGCACTTTGTCGACGTAATTACAATACATATTCATGCAAAGTTTCATCTTTCTAGCACTTACTGTTTGGACGATAAGTCGAGGACGGACGGACGGACATGACATATCTATAAGGGTTCGATGTCATAAACTTCGGAACCCTAAAAAGTTGTAGATCTTTTAATTACCTACAACTTTGCCATTTAACTTTTTTCCTTGTAGTTTTGCCGGAAATCGAGATAAACCGTTTTTTACCCTTTGCTGTATATTATATTCTCCTCCTTTTCTAATAGGTTTCATCCTACTATAATTTTATTTGTTTTCAAAAATTATCTACTCTGGTCTACTGGTCTATATGTCATTTACAAACTATCAATATGGTTGCCATGCAAGTGTGTTATGCCTAGCAACCTGTGAAGTTTTGACAGGAGGTAAACAGTGATACAATTTGACATCTTCGATTTATGTATTTTTATAATCACCTAGCTTTGGTCTTTGTATCTCGATTATTGCAGTAAAAAGTAGCCTATGTCCTTTCCAAAGTTCAGTTCTATCATCATACCGAATTTCATCAAAATCGGTACAATGGTTTAGGCGTGAAAGCGTAACAGACAGACAGACAGAGGTACTTTCGCATTTATAATATTAAGTAGGGATTAAAATAAAAACTACACACTAGATCTCGTTCAAACCAATTTTCGTTGGTAGTTTATATGTTAATGTACAACATATTTTTTTTTTAGTTTTATCACTGTCTTATTTTAGAAGTTAGAGGGGGGGCGACACACATTTTTCCACTTTGGAAGTGTCTCTCGCGCAAACTATTCAGTTTAGAAAAAAATGATATTAGAAACCTCAACATCATTTTTGAACACCTATCCATAGATACCCCACACGTATAGGTTTGATGAAAAAAAAATTTTTGAGTTTCAGTTCCAAGTATGGAGACCCCCAAAATGTATTGTTTTTTTTGTTTTTTTATGTAAAAATCTTAATGCGGTTCACAGAATACATCGACTGACCAAATTTCAACAGTATAGCTCTTATAGTTTCGGAAATAATTGGCTGTGACATACGGACGGACAGACAGACAGACAGACAGACAGACAGACAGACAGACAGACAGACTTGACGAATCTATAAGGGTTCCGTTTTTTGCCATTTGGCTTCGGAACCCTAAAAACGATGAGGACTTTTCTTTCCACTGCCTCTTTATATCGTTTATATTTTGGTTGGCTGCCAAGATTCGTCGAATATTTCAAACCAATCTATGTGAAAATAATATAACCGTAGGCTCTGCGATTGAACACTATATTGGTTTTCCTGGAAAAACTACTGAAGCAGATTGCTAAAAATTCTAAATATTATTTTATAATATTGATGTTATTTTACTATAATCTGTTAACAAGCTATATATAAACTAACAACAAAGAAGCTTCCACATCATTCAAATTACTTAGACGAAGAGTAGCTAATATATTATTATTAGGTAGAAATTAATTATGTATTTTTCTTTTTTTTAACCGTGACCACGAGTGCTATAACAAGTTCAAAACGTCGAATTTTATAATCCAACTCCAGCAATAGAATATTAGGAGCTGTTGTTGGTGCTGCATTTTTTAACACGGATATAACTACAAAATTAAAGTATTATTGTACTATACTTTACCATTGTGTATTTAAGAGAAAACATTCTTACGTAACATGTCCTTTACTTATTTTTAACATTTGCAGTTCTAAGTGGTTACAGATAAGTGGTAATTATACAACAAGAATATAAAGTCATACTTATTCCAGGTATACAATTGCATGCTTGTAGTTCGAAAAATAATAAGAATGATAAAGTTAAAACCTTCAACTACTTTAGTTCACATTAAATATTGAGTAAATATATTCATCATCATCAACAGCCTTTACCAGTCCACTGCTGGACATAGGCCTCTCCTTAGAAAGGAGGTTTTGGCCTACTATACTACGCTGGCCAGACGGGTTGGTATAGGGTTGGTTTCAAGTTTTCCTTCTCTTTGCATCGATGTTGTCTTGCGTAGTTTATCTCTTAGTCGCCTTTTACGACACCCGCGGGATGAATAGGAGTGGTCTGTATTCTTAATCCGTCACCACACGGACATCAAAATAGGTTCTTTTAACGAATTTATTTTCTGAACACAATAAATATTTCAGTTATAACAACAATATAATATAACATTTAACGACATAACATAACGTAATATGACATATTTACTAAGAAGTTTAAATTACATAATCGTACTCTAAAGCAACTAAAATCTTTTTCCACTACCATAAATTAAACCCTTCTCTTAAATAATCCTACCAGTCTAACGAAATGATAATCAATGTTCTATTATGAATAAATCTTTCAGGTTTATCGTACCCAAAAACGGTCATCGTGTACCAAAATGGACACAAAAATAAACTCTGATATTCCAAAACGAATATTTTCCGAAATATTCTATACTAGCTTTCGCCCGCTGCTCCGCCCGCGTGTATCTCGATTTTTGATATATTCTATATATATATATATATATATATATACATAGAATCGCAATCATCACGAATTTATTTGTTCTAGGTATGAATTAAAACCTGAATTCTAGCTGCGTTGCACTGGGCTCGACTTTCCTCAACCAGACAACGTTATGGCTACGTAATCTTGCCTTGGGATGTTTTTAAGACGCCCATAATCCTCCAACTAAACTTAAAGGCTTTTATTCTTATGACAACATCCGGGATTGATTGCTTAACGTGACCTCTGAAAAGCAAAAGTTCTCATGGTATCATGCCACAAACAGTCACCCATCTGAGTACTAACCACGCCGTCGTTGCTTTACTTCCTAACCACTAAAATAATAATGAGTTACTCAATCACACTTAATTATAAGAGATACAGAGATCTCTTTCGCCTTGCAAGTGGTGCAAACTTTGGAAACACAACAAACGGCTTTTTAACGTCTACCAAGGAGTCAACGTAAGAACGGTTTAAAGCTAGAATTTATTGTTTTATGCATGAACCTGGGTTACATTAATTCTGCAATCTTTAACATACGGTATTGATTTCTCTTTCATTTAATTCATCAGAATCTACCTACAGAATGTCTATAGCCTATAACGGTATTAGCATTTCTAGTAAGCTAGCCATTTTCAAGTTACGCAACTAAGGAAGTAGGTTAGCGAAATGAGTCATTTATTCGATCGCGATACTGCTTTCGATGGCTATCGGTAGTCATCAGCGTTTGTAATTACTAGTTAACTTAATATACTCGTACTTTGATTGAAGTGCTTTTATCGCTTTTCTAGAAACATTACCTGCATATACCGTACAGTTCTCTATTTTCATAGGGAGACTAGATGTAAAACTGACACTATTTAATTTTACACCCGTAACACAGGTATCCAATACCTATCTCGGGTACCAGTCTCTCACAAATGTTAGTAGTATATAATATATTTTAGATTAAGCTTCTCCATTGTACTGTATACATTTGTGATAATAAATAAAAAAAAATAAAAAATACGTGTGGCACCAGTGGCACTCGGGGACAGCCGCGGTAAAGCATAGCAGTTTTTATCAACTTATGCAATTAAAATTTTGTTTTTGTCTCTTACCTGTTTTGCCTACCTACTTTCCTATTTACTTGACTAGATACTTGTCTATTTACTTACCCATTTACTTGCCCATTCGCTTGCCCATTCGCTTGCCCATTCGCTTGCCCATTCGCTTGCCCATCCACTTGCCCATTCGCTTGCCCATTCACTTGCCCATTAACTTGACCATTTACTTACCCATTCACTTGCCTATTTACTTGCCCATTTACTTGCCCATTTACTTGCCCATTTACTTGCCTATTCACTTGCCCATTCACTTGCATTTACTTTTAACAAGGGGTGTTAGGTTTTTTCGTTACGGATTTTCTTGATTCGGTCGCCGCGCTCAAAGCCTGCGATAAAAGCTATGTAATAGCTTATAAAAAACATAAAAAGCTTCCTGAGTACATATTTTACATTTGGATCCATTTAAAATTAAAAAGATAGCCCAAATATTTAGATTCTATAAAATATTATTTCGTATATATTATGAGCATGAATGGGCCGGCTCAACCGGGGCAGTACTACCGTTTTACAGAAGACCAATCTAAAATGACATCACTCATGTTGTCGTATTTTGATGGTGAGTGTGAGACTGAAGCCCAATGATGCAGAAACATCTCAATAGGACCTCCATAATGTGGGTCAGCACACTGCATTGTCTGTGTATGATGTGATGATGTCTCAATGAGTATGGTGAACACTATAGGCCGACCGTTTATCTGAGTCCTCGCCTGCGGTAACAGGGGTGGCGGGGGCGCTTAGTGATATACACACGAGATGTCCGCCCGCACCTGTCTCAGTCCCCTTTATCGTCATACCTCCGCGCCCCTATTACCGCGCAGGTGAGGACTCAGATAAACGGGTGGCCTATACTCCTGGATTGTACTAGATATGCTTTCTATCAGGCAGAGTAGAGTCACTATGGCAGACTCATATTTAAAAAGATAATCGATCCAGACATTTAATATTTTAAAAATAATGTCAAAAATTCGTAAACTAATCTAAAAAAAAACAATGTTGTACGATACAGAGAAAAATAAATACTTCAGAGAATTGTAAGCTACAAAACCATTAATCTTAATATACAAACATGATGTTGTGATGTCACAAAGTCATTATAAAAATGTACGCGTCCACTCGCACGATTATATACCGGATGTTGTTCCGGGGGTGGGTGCTGACGTCAATTTCCGGCGCGGGCGCCCGTACCGGAAACTGCGAAAAACACTTCACTCTCCATACGATTATGATGCAGTCCGGTGGAAACCAGAATGATGTAAGGGAAATTAGTTTACGCACGTTTTAATAATTGTTTGATTAAATATGTCAAGTTCAAATTATTATCTTCAAAGACCTTTCAACTTGTTCGTGCTAATGATGAAATGTGTAATTTCTAATTCGAAACATACATATATCTTTATATATGTATGTAGACAAGTAAATCAAATTGAAGCTTTTTACTAAAAGCATATTCAAGTATATACGGTATTTACAACATTAGATCAATTGATAAAAAAGAAATCTGTATGTCTGTTTATTCCGAGTTATCTCTTTAACTCATTACGTGAATATTTTACATTTTTAAACATAAATTATATAAAATATATAAGAGAAGAGAATATATTATGCTGCATACTCAACTGCCTCAATGGCTTTGTGGTAGCCTAAGCGAGTCTTAAAATACATATTAAAATTATTTATTTCCGTACAAATGTATGGGAAAAGTTTTTTGCGATTTCTGACATTTCTAGTACTCAAAAATCAGTTGGTCCGGTAGAGACTTTTGATCCTTTTAAGAAACAGGATCGATTGGCATCAAAAAAAGTTTTTGTTTTAAATGACCATTTTCTTGCTGGCTGTACATTTTTTCCAAAATCTGTAAATGCAGTTCAGAATATCTTAAAAAATAATGGATAGTCTCCTAAAAGCGTTTTCCTGTACTACGGTTAAGGTACCTACCTACCCTTACTGTCCCGTCTCAAAAATTGACCCTGTATAATGTAGCTGTAAGCTATACCATATTCAGACCTTAGTAATTAATGTTAGAATAATAAATCAGAGCCTAAATATTAAACATGATTCTCACCGTGTATCCCGTTGTTGTTATTCGCTTGACCCATAAATTCGCTATAGTTGGTGACTCCTACAATTGAACAAGGAAGACTTATGTTAGCTATGCTACGCATTGAGCCTTTCCTTTACTTTCCTACTAACCTCACGCAATTGGGGACCCATACTGTGAATGAGAATTCCCAGGTTCTTAACAGAAGTACAATTTGGGAGTGCGGCGTCATTAAATTGGATGTCTGGTAATTTAGATCAGTCTATCCTGGAGTGCAACCTGGAACTGCCCACAACAACGGTCTCAGTCTTTGATGGATTTACAATTAGACCATACTGACTGCTACATTCACACATATGTGTGTATTTACAAAAAATTCAAGTATTCTATCACTAGTATAAGTACTGTATAGTTTGATGTTGTATCAGATATCCAGTACAAAAAGGAATATTAGTTTCCAGTATTTTTTTTATCTCTTGGGATAATAGTCAACATGCAATACTCCGGAAAACTTCGTAAATTTTTAAGCCGGAATATTGGCGACAGTAGCGTTGATACGGCTTTAAAAACGATTTTCCGTGTTCGTATTCTTTTTGTAGGAGACTTCGTCCAATCAAAATTGGTACTCAACTACGTATCAATACAGAGAGAAAAAATAAGAGAGATAAATGAAGCTTCGTTGGGAGACGGAAGCCCTACACTACTCGGTCGGAAGAAAGTGATGATGGAAATAATGTTTTGAGTATTTAGAGTTGACCTGTTGATTTATTCTAGTATCATTATGCTTTTGAGGTCGCTTTTGAAGTATTGTATTTTCCGATTCTTTTCTGTTAAAGAGATGTTAAGTTTTGTTCAAAACAGCTTGTATAAGATTGTTAATATTTAGCGATAAAATAAGCTACTGTAGGTTTAGAAATGTATCACGTGTACCGTTTTAAGGAATATGAAATATACTGTTTGTGTGATTTTTTATGAGATAGCGCTAAACGAAAATTTGATTCACGCTTATGAGTCTCAAGAAGCAAATTACAGTATAATTATGTTCTATGTTTTTTGGCACAGTAATCTTCTGTTTTACTCTTTAATGTATCCTAAGCGCTGAGTCAGCAGCACGCTAGTATATTGGCCTGGAGCCGTAATAAAACAGTGACGTATAGATAGGTCTTTTCTATTGCAAGTAAATAACGTATTCAATCTTCACTCAGTTTCAAGCAAAAGGATCAAGCAAATATAAAAGTTTTTGGTGACACAGTAGATACTCTGATAAATCAATATTAATGTTAAATACACGTGTATTTGATTTTCGCAGTGTTTGGCGACGTCCAAATTGTTGTTCTTGAACAATTAATGTGTTTAATTGATATTAATTGCTAAAATCAAATTGATCACGTGCATCTTGTTGTTTCAGTTAAGATAATATTACAGACGCCAGTATGTTCTTCCTTAATTGGTAAGCAAAATGAACTTGATATATAAAATGACATCATACTTAAGGTTAGATCAAAACAATTGATTGCAAGATGTCTCTTTTATGGCGATTCATGTTCATTGGTCTTCAGCTTCGATCATTGAGCTATGGCGTCTCTGCGTATCAATTGACACTTTCCCGTAATGAGTAGACAACCATGACCAATAAATTCATGGTCGTATTCATTTATTTAGTTCAATGGTTAAAAGTGGTACGAGGGTATATAGGTATAAACCCTCCGACCTATTTGACATATTTGTTAGTAGGTACTAACAACTTTTTCAACCTTCGAATTTCAGTTCTCAATAAGGGTTGCGGAGGTCCGATGCTAGTCGCTCCGTGGTAAAACCGATATTAAGAAGAAGGTTAACGTTACGAGCTATGAATAGTAATTGTTTTTATCTTATTAAAAGTTCCAATCATAGAATAAATATATCATAGACAAGTAAATATATCATAGACAAGTAAATATATCATAGACAAGTCTGCTTTTTTCTAGATACTCTGTCTGAGTTTTATATCAATCCGCGACAGAGTACATATCATCCTTGTCCCGATTTTCATTTGTGTTCTTTTCCTTAATTATTTTAACTAGTTGGGGCCCTCAGTATTACCAACAATTATGTTGTACCTTTACAGAAACAACCGTGGGAAACGCCGCAGGGCAAAGCTAGACCAAAAAAGCTGGTCCAATTACTTAACCAATTTTGACGGGATTTATACTGGCAAATAGATGATGATATGAGAAGTAAGTCTCATATCATCAGCTATTTGCTAGCATAAAAAATGGACACAAAAATAAACTCTGATATTCCAAAACGAATATTTTCCGAAATATTCTATACTAGCTTTCGCCCGCTGCTCCGCCCGCGTGTATCTCGATTTTTGATATATTCTATATATATATATATATATATATATATATATATACATAGAATCGCAATCATCACGAATTTATTTGTTCTAGGTATGAATTAAAACCTGAATTCTAGCTGCGTTGCACTGGGCTCGACTTTCCTCAACCAGACAACGTTATGGCTACGTAATCTTGCCTTGGGATGTTTTTAAGACGCCCATAATCCTCCAACTAAACTTAAAGGCTTTTATTCTTATGACAACATCCGGGATTGATTGCTTAACGTGACCTCTGAAAAGCAAAAGTTCTCATGGTATCATGCCACAAACAGTCACCCATCTGAGTACTAACCACGCCGTCGTTGCTTTACTTCCTAACCACTAAAATAATAATGAGTTACTCAATCACACTTAATTATAAGAGATACAGAGATCTCTTTCGCCTTGCAAGTGGTGCAAACTTTGGAAACACAACAAACGGCTTTTTAACGTCTACCAAGGAGTCAACGTAAGAACGGTTTAAAGCTAGAATTTATTGTTTTATGCATGAACCTGGGTTACATTAATTCTGCAATCTTTAACATACGGTATTGATTTCTCTTTCATTTAATTCATCAGAATCTACCTACAGAATGTCTATAGCCTATAACGGTATTAGCATTTCTAGTAAGCTAGCCATTTTCAAGTTACGCAACTAAGGAAGTAGGTTAGCGAAATGAGTCATTTATTCGATCGCGATACTGCTTTCGATGGCTATCGGTAGTCATCAGCGTTTGTAATTACTAGTTAACTTAATATACTCGTACTTTGATTGAAGTGCTTTTATCGCTTTTCTAGAAACATTACCTGCATATACCGTACAGTTCTCTATTTTCATAGGGAGACTAGATGTAAAACTGACACTATTTAATTTTACACCCGTAACACAGGTATCCAATACCTATCTCGGGTACCAGTCTCTCACAAATGTTAGTAGTATATAATATATTTTAGATTAAGCTTCTCCATTGTACTGTATACATTTGTGATAATAAATAAAAAAAAATAAAAAATACGTGTGGCACCAGTGGCACTCGGGGACAGCCGCGGTAAAGCATAGCAGTTTTTATCAACTTATGCAATTAAAATTTTGTTTTTGTCTCTTACCTGTTTTGCCTACCTACTTTCCTATTTACTTGACTAGATACTTGTCTATTTACTTACCCATTTACTTGCCCATTCGCTTGCCCATTCGCTTGCCCATTCGCTTGCCCATTCGCTTGCCCATCCACTTGCCCATTCGCTTGCCCATTCACTTGCCCATTAACTTGACCATTTACTTACCCATTCACTTGCCTATTTACTTGCCCATTTACTTGCCCATTTACTTGCCCATTTACTTGCCTATTCACTTGCCCATTCACTTGCATTTACTTTTAACAAGGGGTGTTAGGTTTTTTCGTTACGGATTTTCTTGATTCGGTCGCCGCGCTCAAAGCCTGCGATAAAAGCTATGTAATAGCTTATAAAAAACATAAAAAGCTTCCTGAGTACATATTTTACATTTGGATCCATTTAAAATTAAAAAGATAGCCCAAATATTTAGATTCTATAAAATATTATTTCGTATATATTATGAGCATGAATGGGCCGGCTCAACCGGGGCAGTACTACCGTTTTACAGAAGACCAATCTAAAATGACATCACTCATGTTGTCGTATTTTGATGGTGAGTGTGAGACTGAAGCCCAATGATGCAGAAACATCTCAATAGGACCTCCATAATGTGGGTCAGCACACTGCATTGTCTGTGTATGATGTGATGATGTCTCAATGAGTATGGTGAACACTATAGGCCGACCGTTTATCTGAGTCCTCGCCTGCGGTAACAGGGGTGGCGGGGGCGCTTAGTGATATACACACGAGATGTCCGCCCGCACCTGTCTCAGTCCCCTTTATCGTCATACCTCCGCGCCCCTATTACCGCGCAGGTGAGGACTCAGATAAACGGGTGGCCTATACTCCTGGATTGTACTAGATATGCTTTCTATCAGGCAGAGTAGAGTCACTATGGCAGACTCATATTTAAAAAGATAATCGATCCAGACATTTAATATTTTAAAAATAATGTCAAAAATTCGTAAACTAATCTAAAAAAAAACAATGTTGTACGATACAGAGAAAAATAAATACTTCAGAGAATTGTAAGCTACAAAACCATTAATCTTAATATACAAACATGATGTTGTGATGTCACAAAGTCATTATAAAAATGTACGCGTCCACTCGCACGATTATATACCGGATGTTGTTCCGGGGGTGGGTGCTGACGTCAATTTCCGGCGCGGGCGCCCGTACCGGAAACTGCGAAAAACACTTCACTCTCCATACGATTATGATGCAGTCCGGTGGAAACCAGAATGATGTAAGGGAAATTAGTTTACGCACGTTTTAATAATTGTTTGATTAAATATGTCAAGTTCAAATTATTATCTTCAAAGACCTTTCAACTTGTTCGTGCTAATGATGAAATGTGTAATTTCTAATTCGAAACATACATATATCTTTATATATGTATGTAGACAAGTAAATCAAATTGAAGCTTTTTACTAAAAGCATATTCAAGTATATACGGTATTTACAACATTAGATCAATTGATAAAAAAGAAATCTGTATGTCTGTTTATTCCGAGTTATCTCTTTAACTCATTACGTGAATATTTTACATTTTTAAACATAAATTATATAAAATATATAAGAGAAGAGAATATATTATGCTGCATACTCAACTGCCTCAATGGCTTTGTGGTAGCCTAAGCGAGTCTTAAAATACATATTAAAATTATTTATTTCCGTACAAATGTATGGGAAAAGTTTTTTGCGATTTCTGACATTTCTAGTACTCAAAAATCAGTTGGTCCGGTAGAGACTTTTGATCCTTTTAAGAAACAGGATCGATTGGCATCAAAAAAAGTTTTTGTTTTAAATGACCATTTTCTTGCTGGCTGTACATTTTTTCCAAAATCTGTAAATGCAGTTCAGAATATCTTAAAAAATAATGGATAGTCTCCTAAAAGCGTTTTCCTGTACTACGGTTAAGGTACCTACCTACCCTTACTGTCCCGTCTCAAAAATTGACCCTGTATAATGTAGCTGTAAGCTATACCATATTCAGACCTTAGTAATTAATGTTAGAATAATAAATCAGAGCCTAAATATTAAACATGATTCTCACCGTGTATCCCGTTGTTGTTATTCGCTTGACCCATAAATTCGCTATAGTTGGTGACTCCTACAATTGAACAAGGAAGACTTATGTTAGCTATGCTACGCATTGAGCCTTTCCTTTACTTTCCTACTAACCTCACGCAATTGGGGACCCATACTGTGAATGAGAATTCCCAGGTTCTTAACAGAAGTACAATTTGGGAGTGCGGCGTCATTAAATTGGATGTCTGGTAATTTAGATCAGTCTATCCTGGAGTGCAACCTGGAACTGCCCACAACAACGGTCTCAGTCTTTGATGGATTTACAATTAGACCATACTGACTGCTACATTCACACATATGTGTGTATTTACAAAAAATTCAAGTATTCTATCACTAGTATAAGTACTGTATAGTTTGATGTTGTATCAGATATCCAGTACAAAAAGGAATATTAGTTTCCAGTATTTTTTTTATCTCTTGGGATAATAGTCAACATGCAATACTCCGGAAAACTTCGTAAATTTTTAAGCCGGAATATTGGCGACAGTAGCGTTGATACGGCTTTAAAAACGATTTTCCGTGTTCGTATTCTTTTTGTAGGAGACTTCGTCCAATCAAAATTGGTACTCAACTACGTATCAATACAGAGAGAAAAAATAAGAGAGATAAATGAAGCTTCGTTGGGAGACGGAAGCCCTACACTACTCGGTCGGAAGAAAGTGATGATGGAAATAATGTTTTGAGTATTTAGAGTTGACCTGTTGATTTATTCTAGTATCATTATGCTTTTGAGGTCGCTTTTGAAGTATTGTATTTTCCGATTCTTTTCTGTTAAAGAGATGTTAAGTTTTGTTCAAAACAGCTTGTATAAGATTGTTAATATTTAGCGATAAAATAAGCTACTGTAGGTTTAGAAATGTATCACGTGTACCGTTTTAAGGAATATGAAATATACTGTTTGTGTGATTTTTTATGAGATAGCGCTAAACGAAAATTTGATTCACGCTTATGAGTCTCAAGAAGCAAATTACAGTATAATTATGTTCTATGTTTTTTGGCACAGTAATCTTCTGTTTTACTCTTTAATGTATCCTAAGCGCTGAGTCAGCAGCACGCTAGTATATTGGCCTGGAGCCGTAATAAAACAGTGACGTATAGATAGGTCTTTTCTATTGCAAGTAAATAACGTATTCAATCTTCACTCAGTTTCAAGCAAAAGGATCAAGCAAATATAAAAGTTTTTGGTGACACAGTAGATACTCTGATAAATCAATATTAATGTTAAATACACGTGTATTTGATTTTCGCAGTGTTTGGCGACGTCCAAATTGTTGTTCTTGAACAATTAATGTGTTTAATTGATATTAATTGCTAAAATCAAATTGATCACGTGCATCTTGTTGTTTCAGTTAAGATAATATTACAGACGCCAGTATGTTCTTCCTTAATTGGTAAGCAAAATGAACTTGATATATAAAATGACATCATACTTAAGGTTAGATCAAAACAATTGATTGCAAGATGTCTCTTTTATGGCGATTCATGTTCATTGGTCTTCAGCTTCGATCATTGAGCTATGGCGTCTCTGCGTATCAATTGACACTTTCCCGTAATGAGTAGACAACCATGACCAATAAATTCATGGTCGTATTCATTTATTTAGTTCAATGGTTAAAAGTGGTACGAGGGTATATAGGTATAAACCCTCCGACCTATTTGACATATTTGTTAGTAGGTACTAACAACTTTTTCAACCTTCGAATTTCAGTTCTCAATAAGGGTTGCGGAGGTCCGATGCTAGTCGCTCCGTGGTAAAACCGATATTAAGAAGAAGGTTAACGTTACGAGCTATGAATAGTAATTGTTTTTATCTTATTAAAAGTTCCAATCATAGAATAAATATATCATAGACAAGTAAATATATCATAGACAAGTAAATATATCATAGACAAGTCTGCTTTTTTCTAGATACTCTGTCTGAGTTTTATATCAATCCGCGACAGAGTACATATCATCCTTGTCCCGATTTTCATTTGTGTTCTTTTCCTTAATTATTTTAACTAGTTGGGGCCCTCAGTATTACCAACAATTATGTTGTACCTTTACAGAAACAACCGTGGGAAACGCCGCAGGGCAAAGCTAGACCAAAAAAGCTGGTCCAATTACTTAACCAATTTTGACGGGATTTATACTGGCAAATAGATGATGATATGAGAAGTAAGTCTCATATCATCAGCTATTTGCTAGCATAAAAAATGGACACAAAAATAAACTCTGATATTCCAAAACGAATATTTTCCGAAATATTCTATACTAGCTTTCGCCCGCTGCTCCGCCCGCGTGTATCTCGATTTTTGATATATTCTATATATATATATATATATATATATATATATATACATAGAATCGCAATCATCACGAATTTATTTGTTCTAGGTATGAATTAAAACCTGAATTCTAGCTGCGTTGCACTGGGCTCGACTTTCCTCAACCAGACAACGTTATGGCTACGTAATCTTGCCTTGGGATGTTTTTAAGACGCCCATAATCCTCCAACTAAACTTAAAGGCTTTTATTCTTATGACAACATCCGGGATTGATTGCTTAACGTGACCTCTGAAAAGCAAAAGTTCTCATGGTATCATGCCACAAACAGTCACCCATCTGAGTACTAACCACGCCGTCGTTGCTTTACTTCCTAACCACTAAAATAATAATGAGTTACTCAATCACACTTAATTATAAGAGATACAGAGATCTCTTTCGCCTTGCAAGTGGTGCAAACTTTGGAAACACAACAAACGGCTTTTTAACGTCTACCAAGGAGTCAACGTAAGAACGGTTTAAAGCTAGAATTTATTGTTTTATGCATGAACCTGGGTTACATTAATTCTGCAATCTTTAACATACGGTATTGATTTCTCTTTCATTTAATTCATCAGAATCTACCTACAGAATGTCTATAGCCTATAACGGTATTAGCATTTCTAGTAAGCTAGCCATTTTCAAGTTACGCAACTAAGGAAGTAGGTTAGCGAAATGAGTCATTTATTCGATCGCGATACTGCTTTCGATGGCTATCGGTAGTCATCAGCGTTTGTAATTACTAGTTAACTTAATATACTCGTACTTTGATTGAAGTGCTTTTATCGCTTTTCTAGAAACATTACCTGCATATACCGTACAGTTCTCTATTTTCATAGGGAGACTAGATGTAAAACTGACACTATTTAATTTTACACCCGTAACACAGGTATCCAATACCTATCTCGGGTACCAGTCTCTCACAAATGTTAGTAGTATATAATATATTTTAGATTAAGCTTCTCCATTGTACTGTATACATTTGTGATAATAAATAAAAAAAAATAAAAAATACGTGTGGCACCAGTGGCACTCGGGGACAGCCGCGGTAAAGCATAGCAGTTTTTATCAACTTATGCAATTAAAATTTTGTTTTTGTCTCTTACCTGTTTTGCCTACCTACTTTCCTATTTACTTGACTAGATACTTGTCTATTTACTTACCCATTTACTTGCCCATTCGCTTGCCCATTCGCTTGCCCATTCGCTTGCCCATTCGCTTGCCCATCCACTTGCCCATTCGCTTGCCCATTCACTTGCCCATTAACTTGACCATTTACTTACCCATTCACTTGCCTATTTACTTGCCCATTTACTTGCCCATTTACTTGCCCATTTACTTGCCTATTCACTTGCCCATTCACTTGCCCATTCGCTTGCCCATTCATTGGCCCATTCATTGCCCATTTACTTTTAACAAGGGGTGTTAGGTTTTTTCGTTACGGATTTTCTTGATTCGGTCGCCGCGCTCAAAGCCTGCGATAAAAGCTATGTAATAGCTTATAAAAAACATAAAAAGCTTCCTGAGTACATATTTTACATTTGGATCCATTTAAAATTAAAAAGATAGCCCAAATATTTAGATTCTATAAAATATTATTTCGTATATATTATGAGCATGAATGGGCCGGCTCAACCGGGGCAGTACTACCGTTTTACAGAAGACCAATCTAAAATGACATCACTCATGTTGTCGTATTTTGATGGTGAGTGTGAGACTGAAGCCCAATGATGCAGAAACATCTCAATAGGACCTCCATAATGTGGGTCAGCACACTGCATTGTCTGTGTATGATGTGATGATGTCTCAATGAGTATGGTGAACACTATAGGCCGACCGTTTATCTGAGTCCTCGCCTGCGGTAACAGGGGTGGCGGGGGCGCTTAGTGATATACACACGAGATGTCCGCCCGCACCTGTCTCAGTCCCCTTTATCGTCATACCTCCGCGCCCCTATTACCGCGCAGGTGAGGACTCAGATAAACGGGTGGCCTATACTCCTGGATTGTACTAGATATGCTTTCTATCAGGCAGAGTAGAGTCACTATGGCAGACTCATATTTAAAAAGATAATCGATCCAGACATTTAATATTTTAAAAATAATGTCAAAAATTCGTAAACTAATCTAAAAAAAAACAATGTTGTACGATACAGAGAAAAATAAATACTTCAGAGAATTGTAAGCTACAAAACCATTAATCTTAATATACAAACATGATGTTGTGATGTCACAAAGTCATTATAAAAATGTACGCGTCCACTCGCACGATTATATACCGGATGTTGTTCCGGGGGTGGGTGCTGACGTCAATTTCCGGCGCGGGCGCCCGTACCGGAAACTGCGAAAAACACTTCACTCTCCATACGATTATGATGCAGTCCGGTGGAAACCAGAATGATGTAAGGGAAATTAGTTTACGCACGTTTTAATAATTGTTTGATTAAATATGTCAAGTTCAAATTATTATCTTCAAAGACCTTTCAACTTGTTCGTGCTAATGATGAAATGTGTAATTTCTAATTCGAAACATACATATATCTTTATATATGTATGTAGACAAGTAAATCAAATTGAAGCTTTTTACTAAAAGCATATTCAAGTATATACGGTATTTACAACATTAGATCAATTGATAAAAAAGAAATCTGTATGTCTGTTTATTCCGAGTTATCTCTTTAACTCATTACGTGAATATTTTACATTTTTAAACATAAATTATATAAAATATATAAGAGAAGAGAATATATTATGCTGCATACTCAACTGCCTCAATGGCTTTGTGGTAGCCTAAGCGAGTCTTAAAATACATATTAAAATTATTTATTTCCGTACAAATGTATGGGAAAAGTTTTTTGCGATTTCTGACATTTCTAGTACTCAAAAATCAGTTGGTCCGGTAGAGACTTTTGATCCTTTTAAGAAACAGGATCGATTGGCATCAAAAAAAGTTTTTGTTTTAAATGACCATTTTCTTGCTGGCTGTACATTTTTTCCAAAATCTGTAAATGCAGTTCAGAATATCTTAAAAAATAATGGATAGTCTCCTAAAAGCGTTTTCCTGTACTACGGTTAAGGTACCTACCTACCCTTACTGTCCCGTCTCAAAAATTGACCCTGTATAATGTAGCTGTAAGCTATACCATATTCAGACCTTAGTAATTAATGTTAGAATAATAAATCAGAGCCTAAATATTAAACATGATTCTCACCGTGTATCCCGTTGTTGTTATTCGCTTGACCCATAAATTCGCTATAGTTGGTGACTCCTACAATTGAACAAGGAAGACTTATGTTAGCTATGCTACGCATTGAGCCTTTCCTTTACTTTCCTACTAACCTCACGCAATTGGGGACCCATACTGTGAATGAGAATTCCCAGGTTCTTAACAGAAGTACAATTTGGGAGTGCGGCGTCATTAAATTGGATGTCTGGTAATTTAGATCAGTCTATCCTGGAGTGCAACCTGGAACTGCCCACAACAACGGTCTCAGTCTTTGATGGATTTACAATTAGACCATACTGACTGCTACATTCACACATATGTGTGTATTTACAAAAAATTCAAGTATTCTATCACTAGTATAAGTACTGTATAGTTTGATGTTGTATCAGATATCCAGTACAAAAAGGAATATTAGTTTCCAGTATTTTTTTTATCTCTTGGGATAATAGTCAACATGCAATACTCCGGAAAACTTCGTAAATTTTTAAGCCGGAATATTGGCGACAGTAGCGTTGATACGGCTTTAAAAACGATTTTCCGTGTTCGTATTCTTTTTGTAGGAGACTTCGTCCAATCAAAATTGGTACTCAACTACGTATCAATACAGAGAGAAAAAATAAGAGAGATAAATGAAGCTTCGTTGGGAGACGGAAGCCCTACACTACTCGGTCGGAAGAAAGTGATGATGGAAATAATGTTTTGAGTATTTAGAGTTGACCTGTTGATTTATTCTAGTATCATTATGCTTTTGAGGTCGCTTTTGAAGTATTGTATTTTCCGATTCTTTTCTGTTAAAGAGATGTTAAGTTTTGTTCAAAACAGCTTGTATAAGATTGTTAATATTTAGCGATAAAATAAGCTACTGTAGGTTTAGAAATGTATCACGTGTACCGTTTTAAGGAATATGAAATATACTGTTTGTGTGATTTTTTATGAGATAGCGCTAAACGAAAATTTGATTCACGCTTATGAGTCTCAAGAAGCAAATTACAGTATAATTATGTTCTATGTTTTTTGGCACAGTAATCTTCTGTTTTACTCTTTAATGTATCCTAAGCGCTGAGTCAGCAGCACGCTAGTATATTGGCCTGGAGCCGTAATAAAACAGTGACGTATAGATAGGTCTTTTCTATTGCAAGTAAATAACGTATTCAATCTTCACTCAGTTTCAAGCAAAAGGATCAAGCAAATATAAAAGTTTTTGGTGACACAGTAGATACTCTGATAAATCAATATTAATGTTAAATACACGTGTATTTGATTTTCGCAGTGTTTGGCGACGTCCAAATTGTTGTTCTTGAACAATTAATGTGTTTAATTGATATTAATTGCTAAAATCAAATTGATCACGTGCATCTTGTTGTTTCAGTTAAGATAATATTACAGACGCCAGTATGTTCTTCCTTAATTGGTAAGCAAAATGAACTTCATATATAAAATGACATCATACTTAAGGTTAGATCAAAACAATTGATTGCAAGATGTCTCTTTTATGGCGATTCATGTTCATTGGTCTTCAGCTTCGATCATTGAGCTATGGCGTCTCTGCGTATCAATTGACACTTTCCCGTAATGAGTAGACAACCATGACCAATAAATTCATGGTCGTATTCATTTATTTAGTTCAATGGTTAAAAGTGGTACGAGGGTATATAGGTATAAACCCTCCGACCTATTTGACATATTTGTTAGTAGGTACTAACAACTTTTTCAACCTTCGAATTTCAGTTCTCAATAAGGGTTGCGGAGGTCCGATGCTAGTCGCTCCGTGGTAAAACCGATATTAAGAAGAAGGTTAACGTTACGAGCTATGAATAGTAATTGTTTTTATCTTATTAAAAGTTCCAATCATAGAATAAATATATCATAGACAAGTAAATATATCATAGACAAGTAAATATATCATAGACAAGTCTGCTTTTTTCTAGATACTCTGTCTGAGTTTTATATCAATCCGCGACAGAGTACATATCATCCTTGTCCCGATTTTCATTTGTGTTCTTTTCCTTAATTATTTTAACTAGTTGGGGCCCTCAGTATTACCAACAATTATGTTGTACCTTTACAGAAACAACCGTGGGAAACGCCGCAGGGCAAAGCTAGACCAAAAAAGCTGGTCCAATTACTTAACCAATTTTGACGGGATTTATACTGGCAAATAGATGATGATATGAGAAGTAAGTCTCATATCATCAGCTATTTGCCAGTACAAATCCGTCAAAATTGGTTACGCCATCTCAGAGATTAGCCATAACAAACAAAAATATTTAAATTGATTTTTTATTAGTGTCGCATATATTATTATATTTTCATTTCCAATTACTGAAAAGTTGTTAATTTAAAATTACAAAGAGACGACCTTTGGAAATACTCAACGGTTTTTAATGCAGTTTTCAGTAATAGACAAATTTAAGAGGAGGTTTTTAATGTTTAATATGTAGTAGTAGAGGGCATCCGAGATTTTCAAAGAGTTCCGTGGGAAGCACTAATAATTATAATCCTTGTTTAGTTCGTAATAGTGAAGATATACCCAATGCGGGTAACTTGGCTGAGTTAACCGCTTGGGGTATTTCTTCACTATAAATATTTGTGACCCAAAAAAGTACACCCTTGTTTCAAAATCTTATATATTTTTCTTCTTATACATCTATTTATACATATGGCTCTAGAGTTAGCAGGGTTGAATGACTACTTGAGTTTTGTATTAGAATTTTTTTCTTTTTTTTAGGTACGGCAAAGTAGAAAAAGAATGAAAAGAAAACCTACCTGCATAAAGTATTTTTTCACCATAATTATTTGTGACACAAAAAGTACACCCCTCTTTTGAAATCACAGTAGCAAACAAACCCAGATCCCTATATATCATTCGCGGGGAGTTCACTGGGATGTTTCGAAAGCGAATTTGTGCTCTAACGTCGATCACGTTTTATGTAGCGAAGCGAAAACGAATCGATGCGGATGAGGGATGTTAGCGAGTACAGAGATAAGTCACGTCCTACCCCCTACTACCGATGATGGATTAACCGCTTAACGTTTAACTCACTCCGTTAATAAGTATATCTTTCGTATGTTTGTGGAATCAATTGCGACTGGGTGGTTACGTACATATTAAGTTATAAATATTGAATGTGCGACGAAGCTGGATTTTAGAAGGCTGTTCATGTCGTTTAATATCAGCCATATTCGCAGTACTTTCATAGTAACATTATATCGAGACGTTTGAAAATATATGACTTTTATTTAAAAACGTTTAAGGAAGAACACGGAAAGGGAAGGTTTAATTTAACAACACTAGTTACCTTATTATGTACATAGTCTTAGATTCAACATACAAAGTAACGTGGTACTGTTAAGTAAGCCTATAAAGTACATATGATACTATATACATAGCACGCATTGTAATACTAGGGCACTCGTATTCTTTTTAATTTTGTCGTTCATTCAGTTTGTCGTTACCAACTCACTGATTACCAACTTTTATAAAATTCAAATAAATTAATAAAATTTATATAATTAAAAAAGTAGAATTGTGATAATTTAAAAAAAAACTCCGTATTTCTACCGACGTAGTTAACTGTAATGAACAGTTACACTTTCATGGCTAAAGCGTTTGTACATCGATTTCAATAAATAAATTAAACATGGAGTTACTTTGATTCTTGAGACATACACCTGGTCGTAAACACGGGTGAAAGTAAGTTACTTATAAAGTTCATGTTAAAACAATAATAAAAACATAAGAAACAATATAAAACATATATACTTAAATGAAATATTCCATTTTTTTAAACAAACAGATCCTCGCATATCCCGTAGTAGGGGTACAGTAATCTTGCACGACAGCTGGTTGCTTACGCCGCTAATGTTGTGAACGAGAACAAATCTGTGCTGTTAAACCTATCTACCAATGATAAGGGCCTACTCAAACAAATGGTCCATATTTTATTATCAATTTGCATGACTATATGAGAAATTGGCTTGCAATTGTTTGTCGTAGCAACTGATTGAATAGCTCGTAATAATGACGATGAATATTTTCCGCCTTTCTTTCTCTTACAAAATACTGAGTGAGTGAATATGAAATATAGTAACTAACATAAATTCAACTTACTGGATAGTTTTGTAAGAGCTCTCAATCTGAAGGATTAATTCAAATATACTAGTGGTCGCCCAATAACTAAAATTTGATTAGAATTTATTCAAAGTGCTACGTTTGCATAATTTTCGTAAAACCGTGTGATATTTTTTTCTGCACGTATTAATATGTACATTTTAATAACTCTATTTTCTAGTATGTTCATTAGTCTGTAGTACACTCAATTAAAATTAGGACCGCACACGCAGGTTCCAATCCGCCGATTCATAATTGCTGTAAATACGATAAACTTAATATGTACATACTCGTATTTGTGTTTGTGTCCAATGGGTAATACATTACCCATTTCGATTTAAGAAAATGTATTATTACAATAACACATTTTCTTAAATCGAAATGAGCTGATGCTTTCTACATTTGTCTTCTTCTTCTTCCCAGCTTTATTCCCAACATTATTTAGGGTCGGCTACTAGTTAAACGGATTTTACCCGATTATCAGTTTTTCCACGGAGCGACTGGCATCGGACCTCCGCAACCCTAAGGGAGAACTGAAATTCGAAAGTAGAACTAGAACAGTAAATTTGAGGATAGTGACTTCCCAATAACAATTGCCATAGATGTTCATGACAAATGGGACCGACGGCTTTACTTGATCTCCGAAGCACGGGCGTGAATCACCGCCAAACTACCAAACTTCGGGCTGCTATTAGGAATTATCTAAGAAAAACCATAAAACACTTTTTGGCCCGACCCGAGATTTGAACCTGAGACCTCTTGATTAGCAGTCGCATACGCTATCCAATAGACCAAAGAGGTAGTTAGTTAGATTTTTTAAATGTGTAAATGTAATGAAACTAATGCAGGATAAAAGTTAAATGTATATGTATATGTCCGTGATGAACTCAAAAACCACTGCACTGATTTACATAAAATTTTGTACTCAGTCTAAAGCCTTAGAAAGAACATTGGCTACTTTTTATCGCGATATCCGACATAGACGAGGGTGAAAGCTAGTATAACCTAAATAAGACTAACTGCTAAGCTACAATTCAATTACAGTTCCGTGGAAGGGCATACATCATCTACACTTACATATCGCCGACATAAAATAATACCGAAAAGGAAAAACATCAAATTCGCATAAAATTGGAGTGGCTAAAGTGCTTCCAATATCAGATATTGTACGCCCCACACTATTTTTATTCCTTAATCTCTAAAATATGCATCCTCATATATTAAGGTAGGGGCACACTGAGGGTGCACCTGGAGATAAGAGGCCATCAATCACACTTTGCTATAAACAGAACAGCAATACCTCCCTATACCCCTCTACTAGATGAAAACCTTTCACAGGCTGTTTTTCATCGAGTTGTTTATAGACTTGGGGAACGTATTATTATGGGAGAAGAGGAAGCCATGTGTTAAAGTAGCTGTGCTTTGTTGATGTTTATTTACCGTTCTGTTCTGTGCTTTTGTTAATTCAAATAATATATTTGTGGATTATACAGCGCGGCAGCGTAACAAATTGTCTCATCGTAAGAGTTTTGATCGTGACGAATATGTCTTATGGATAACTTTTTAAGTATTTGAAAACTAGTACAACATTTTACAGTTACTTGTTCTTATGATTGACTAGCTTTTCTCCGAGGCTCCGCTTGCTTGTATATTGGTTACTGTGATAAAATGTTGCTTAATGTCTATATGTATAAAAAGGGCCAGCGTAGTATAGTAGGCCAAAACCTAATTTCTAAGGAGAGGCCTATGTCCAGCAGTACTGTTGAAGGCTGTTGATGATGATGATGAAGTATAAAAATCAATTTATCTCCATGCCAATCATTGAAATTGGTGCAGCGCTTAAGCCGTAAAAACATAACAAACAGGTAGCCAACGTTACATTCGAATTTATCATATTGTATATATATTATATACATCCATACTGTACATACACATACATATAGGTTCCCGTTAGACGTTTCCCCGAATCCCGTCGCATGGAAAAAAGTTGAGTTGAGATTGACATACGAGTATAACTTAAATATTTTGTTGCTTTAGGTTACCCACCCCAACGGCTCACTGTAAGTATTTTGCATTTTTGTATGATTTCAATGAAATGACACACTCGTCTTAAAGATATTCCTGGACAATCTTTGAGAAATAAATAATTCTAACCTTAAATTTTCCAATGCATAATTGTGCAAAATATCAAAAAAAAAAATTTCGTACTGTATCAATAGTTGTTAGTGTCACTATTCAGTGTAATGTAGGGTAAATATGGTATCATAGTGTACATTATAGTACATATTCGTACTATGTTTTCTTTATAACAAATCTTTACTTTCTAGTGTCAAACATAAGATATGAAAAGAAAAGAAGGTAAGAAAATCCGGCTGAATGGTCGAGTCGACAATTTAATACAGTAAAAATTAAGAGATGTAATATTTGATTATTGACTTCACATTTTAAGAATTGCCCTTATTCGCGTGTTGTTAGGAAATGATCATTTTCAGTTATATCTTACACTAGCTTGCAGTACAAGCTTACACTGCTTCACCCAAGAGCATGTTGTATCTTAGCAAATAATGTGAATTTCTATTTGTAAAAGGAACTTCTAAAAACGATCCTGTAGATCCAGAGATTAAAACCTACAATATCGCATTCTTTACCTCTTAAAATCATAAAGTATAGATATGTTTTATATTTCTATGACCACTGCTTTCAAAATATCCATCAAAGTAGTTGCATGTAATATATTTGAAAATGTTCTTAAAATGATTTGTCTCCATTATAAAGATACTTGTAAATACTTTGTGAGTCGAAAAATAATTCACAGCATTTCGGATCGGAATCAAGACGGGCGGATATCGACGATAGATCTAGCCGCATTTCCTCGGAATTCCGCTAGATTACGTATACGCCGAAGGAAGCACAGCCCACAACCCTGACCCTCCTCATCCCTCCCATACCTCTCCCTAAAAGCCATTGTGGTTGGTTATTATTACAAATTCCAATTGAGACGTCGGATCAAACAATAGGCTCCTGCTAATTGCAATGCAGAAATAATCCATACAAATACAAAAGTTATGCGTAATTGGCTAAGTTTGTTGTGGAGGTTGTTTATGATATTTATTAGAGTATTATACTTAAAGTTTGGAACAGATTTATCGGTGTTGTAATACGGCTTAAAAGTGGAACGTGTCGCATAATTCTGACTAATTACACACCTTAATTCAGTATAGTCATTTTAATAGTAGACTAAAGGGTCACCATGTCGCACTGTTGCATTTGCAATGAGTATGGTGATCACTACTCATGCTTTCCATTAAGCAGAGTGTAGTCAAATAATGGATAATAGTAATTATCAATCTCATCATCAATTAATCAATATGTATAAACTGCTGGTAGAGTATTTTCTTTAAGTTTTGAGATGGCATCGGTGCCGCGACAATTTGTTGTACAAATTGGTTATGCGAGGTAAAAAGTTACAGATAGATGCAGAATATCTATAAATCCGTTTCCTATCCAAGATTTTCTGTGTAAGCCATACCATAGAGGATTACAGTTTCATGTTTTTTGTTACCTATTTGTTTTTCTTCTAATTTACCGTGTCAGGCTAACGGTCAGTCATAAAAGGGATTTTTCGATATGCGGACCACATGTGAAATTAGAAAAGTGACAGGAAAATGATGATGAAGATGATATTTGTATATAAATTTCATCATCATTATCAGCCTATCGCAGTCCACTACTGGACATAGGCCTCTCCAATTATATATTAATTTACATTCAGATAAAATATCTCTTTTAACTGCCAGTGACTGTTATCAGTTGAAACAATACTTTAACGTGTAGTCGAATACAGCTATTTGGTCGAATGCTTGGCCAGCTTAGTAAAGCACTTAAAGGTTGTAGTTCTTTACCATAGAGTAACCGTCTGCTAGTTTGCGCCCTTTTATTATAAGAAACTATAAATCTTAAAATAATAAATCGACTACGAGTTTCAGTGGTTCAAATTCCACATAAGAAAACATTTTGAGTGATCGACGAATTGTTGTTCTCAAGCAGACACCACACTTCGCTATGCGCTATTCGTTATGCGGGTCATACGGCGAAGTGTGGAGAGTATATAGAGAGTGGCGTTTCGTTCACCATAAAAATGACAATGACACATCTCTACAACACACATAATTGCCTTATTTGATGCTTATTTGGCATACCAATTCGAAGTGTGGATGGCATGTTTGTTTTTTGCGCACATAACTAATATTTGGGCGAATACGGCGTAGACACATTATGAATAGCGCATAACGAAGTGTGGTGCCTGCATCAGACTGCTTGATCTTTGTATCGTTATATGTTTGTCAAGCGTGATACAGGATATATTCTTAGTACGGGAGTTGTTGCCTTTTAAAATTAAAAAAAATATTGTGACTTGTGAATGAAAGTCAAGTAAAATTTTATAGAAAGCTTGTTTATTAACGTCATGTTTGCAAAATAGACAAATATACACTTTTAAATTGTCATTTCACTTAAAAATTCCGCATCAACATTTAACAATTAATATAATACATAGTTACACACTCATACATGTTATCTTTTTATGCAGTAAACATATTTAGCATACGTTATAAGAAATTACGTCATTACGCAAGAACGCATTTACAATATAAATAAAATTAAAAAATCATACTTTTCTTATCGAAGTTTCGTAAATAAAATTTCGGACATGTTACACACTACACCATCTAGTCTCAAACTAAGCAAAGCTTGTTTTATGGCTACTAGACAACTGATATAAATACATTAACATACTTCTTTTATAAATACATACATATTTTACGTAGAAAATACCCAAACTCCAACTTACAAATATTTGCAGATTATACAAATATTTGGTCCAACCCAGGAATCGAACCCGATACCTCCAAACACAGCAGTCGCATACGCTACCACTGTGCAACCGAAGAACATTTACCTAGTACGTTTAATGTTACTTACTTAATGTTAGTTACATAAATGTACTGAAAAAGTTTCAGTACATTTATGTAACTAATTATTGATTCGAGGCGCCTTGTAACGTACACTAAATATATTTTTCCACTTTCGTTATGATAAATACACTTTATACAAACTCATTATGTGCTATACAATAATTACATTTTATATTAATTTAGTGTTAATAAAGATTCATTTTTATTAACAAACATAACAGATGATTATGAAAAAAATATACTTAAAATTACAACTCTAATTATTGTCGTGGGTCCTTATTTGTTGATTTATCCACACGAAAAACTCTCAAAGCTAACTAAAACAGCAAAAAGTCTTTGAACAACGTATTCTGTAGAGGACAATAGGTTAAGGTTAGGTTACATGCTTTTTTTAAACAGATATTTGCTATTTTTATAAAATATAAAACACAATCTGTAATGTGTAAGACGATCATCAACTCAACAGTGGTAGATAATAATTATTTATATTTGTTTTCAGTTTCAGCCAAAGAGCTTAATCAAATATTTACAATTTAGGAATACATATTAACATTATGTTAGTGCTTTGATTCAAATAATAAATTAAATCACTTTTAACCTAATAAAATCACTAAAGGCAAAATATTAAAACCAATTTATAAACACAGGCAACATGAGTACAAGATGTTGAGGGGATTTTTTTACTTATTATATTAAAAGTATGAGAATATTTTTCAGCTATTGAATCTTTTTTACAAATAAATGTCAATTTGAAAGTTGCATTGGTTTTCAACTAAATGAAATAATATTACTAAACTAATATTATTTTCTGTCTTAAAATCAACAACAAACATATTTCCCAAACAAATTGAAACTTCACCTCAATATGTCGTAAAGTGATGGCCCGAGAAAATGATACGTTTGGTCCCTACTGAATACGTTTTCCTTTGAACATCTCTCCATTAATCCTTGAAGCCTTACATTAACTGTCCTTATTTAAACGTCAGTATCTTACTATCTTTTACGTATTCCCGTTACATTATTCATACGACCAGTCTTATCCAGAATATTATTTTTAATTTAGTACCGATGATGCAAATTAGTGCCGTGCCTACAACCATTTTGTAGGTATTAGTTACTTTCTCAGAATGAGGTTTGTCATTTAGCAAACAGGTTCAAACAAGATTGAGTACGATTATTTTCTAACACATTTCCCTTTTTATTACGTGGTCCGTGTAGAACCTTGATTTATTTAAAAACAAACCAGTCACTGCTTTATAATTGAGGCCTATATCAATGTAAGTTATTTTTTGGTGAATGTAACCAATTTGAAAAAAGTGAATTTTAATGCAGTTTTGTAAAATTGGAGTATTGTGTTGTGTTTTTTACACTACTACATTGGGGTTTATAAAAAATATTTAAGTTTCATACTTATAACATAAACTTGTCTCGCTTTCTTCATATCTTTCAGATTTCTATGACAGAAATTGGATTTCTAAAATTTTAGTGGCATTCCTGCCCCATATTATTATGTCGTAAAAAGCAATGTCTATTTTTAAGTACAATAATAATGACGTATTTCCAAAACTTTTAGAAAGGTAAATGATGAAAAGAAAACGGCGGTCGCCATTTTAATCTTCGATTCTGTTTGTACTTTGAAGCTATTTACAAAAGGGAATCAAGTTGTAATATTTGAGTCTCAAAGGGGCGAATGAAGTGTATTCATTCGCCCCTTTGATATAATATATAACATAATCTTAGCAATCAGGAACGTGAAATGCTGGACGACAAATGCTTCTACCAAAAGATGTCAAGCAGAGCTTTTTTACTTTACAAACATTATAAATAAACCGCACGCAAATCTAAATTTGGTTTTAAATTCATAATTAACTACTTATATAAAATAAACTACTTTAAAATATAGTAATTTATCTGAAAACCTTACTTTTTTTTAAAGTAATATGTTATTAATTGTACCTTTAGACATTCATTAATGAAGATTTACTTAATGGAATAACAAAACATAATTTCGGGCTAAATAGAAATGTCCCTAAAGTGGTTCAAATAAGCCATATATAATATTACCTATACAATATGTTGATCTGTTGATTACAATTTTATACGTGTATCCATTCCATGGCATTTTAACTTCTTTTGTGATCCAAACTAATATTTCCAATGAAAATAACTTAAAAAATAAATTAAACAACCTATACGCTTATAACATTAATATTTTTTACAATTATGACTAGCTCTCATCAACGGAACGAAATGCACCATATTTTAGTTAACATTTTCTATATTATGGCACTACTTGTCTATAAAGAATGTAGGTTCCGTAGCCGATATTAACAGGCTATTGCTAAGATAAAATCATTAACTTGGTCATGCACCTTATAAAAATATTTAATTTTCTTATTCTAAGTGTTAACAACCGTACATGTAACAAGCAGGCTGGAACAAGTAGTATTAACTTATTTATGGGTTTAATTACATTAAACGATTATGACAGTTACAGTTTTTTTATCATTGGCATATTTAATCAAAAGTTTGTATTACAAATGTATGAAAAAAACATATAAATTTTTTTAACAAGGTTTCTTATATAAACCATAAAACACGATTTTTCAAAATACTTTAGCAAAAAAACTTACGATATTCTACTTGCTCAAATAATAGTAACTTTTGAAGAAATTACATAAGAGACCTTTCTTACACGCCAATCTTTAAAAATGGATTGTCCAAATCATTTCGTCTAATGTAAAAAAAAAAAATTTCGAATAAACTCCCTCTGCCAAAGAAAAACAATACAACAGTATAACAGTGGTGCTAAAAACAAACTTAACAATATGTAGACTAACTATAGACATTAACCAGCCTCGCTAACGGTAACTTATAAGTTATTTTAAGATTATAATCTTAAAAATAAAATAAATCTTGACCATATTTTAGGGGTAAATAAAAACAAGACACAAGCAAAATAATCTTTGTGAAACTAATAATCTTTATAAAGAATTAGGCGCTATCACAGGAATAAAAATTTTAATGAATTATATACATCATCATTTTGCGAAATGCTATGAAGGTAGATTTTTGTAGTGGCTCGAATTACAAATGATTGGAACATAACATTTTTATCCCAGACCATGTTAAGGTTTGTTTATATTTACCTCAATGAGATTATTCGAAATTAAGAGCCAGTGGAAATCGTACACCTTTATACAAAGAACCAATATTTCATCGTCTTAAGCCACTCACAACAAATGAATAATACTTTTACCTTTATCAGTCTCGAACATTTACATCAAATGATTTCTTCACGAACATGTTAGTTAGCTATAGTCATTTTCACACTGCACTAAACATAGTCTCTTCTACCAGAGCGTAACATAATATTTCTTTCACTCACAACGGACACTTCGGATCCATTGGTTTTTCTTTTACACGTTGAGAATATGTGTGAGGACTGTAAAAAAAAGAAAGATAAAATACCTTTTACGGGTAACAAGCTTTTAAGTAACGCAACTGTTCAAACTATCTTGTAAAAAATAACAATGTGTAGCTACAAAAAATTGAACTCATACTATTATCATCATCAACAACAGGTTCCAATAGGCCACTCCTAGACATAAGCTCTTATTAGAAAAAAGGTTTAACATATAGCTCAATTAATTTTAAATTATTTCAAAATATTAAAAAACCTAGTTACTACACATTTATATTGTTAAAACACATACCCTAACAAGAGAACGGACGGGTTGTTGCAAAACAAATATGGCGAAAATGAAGACTCCTTGTAGCGCGTTGATCAGGTCGAACACTGACCATACCGAGACTGCTGAATCACCGGCTCCAACAGCCCATGACACTACTTCAAGCACCCAAGAAATACCCATAATGACGGATAGTAGACAACACATGCGAAATCTGAGAACAAAATATGTTAATGTCAGTAATTTTAATAGTACTAATAGTATTATAAGTAGATTTATGTTACTTACAGCTTCTTGTACTTCTTTAACCTTTGATTAGATTTAACAGGTGCTTCTCTGAGTGGCGATGATGTCTGCTCTGGTACAGATACCGGTTGACCCAGCACCGTACTTAGACGCACCCAGTCGTCAGATGTACTGAAGTCTGAATGCATCAAATCTAATGCTGTTAAATATAAAAGGTCAATCTTAATTAGAAGAATCATTAAGGGCAACTAAAAAATGAACGATGGTATCGTAAGAACTAGTATTGAAGAAATGGAAAGTTTCTAATTTCACATGTCTATGCTTCAGTTTTCTGCTAGTTATTTTCCCTACGTTCATAACAAATTAAAACTATTTCAAGCAGTGTATACTTCTATCCAAAGAAAAATTTAAGATAAGTTTTTATGGATATTGGAAAACGCGAAGATAAACCTATATACTATCTAATATATAAAATTCTCGTGTCACAGTTTTCGTTGCCATACTCCTCCGAAACGGCTTGACCGATCTTTATGAAACTTTATATGCATATTCAGTAGGTCTGAGAAGCGGCCAACATCTATTTTTCATACCTCTAAAACGCGAGTGGAGCCGCGGGCATCAGCTAGTCTATACTATATATAGAGATTTTTAACATTTAGCTGTGGGTTTTAACGTATTCGTTACCTGGAAATTTATGATAAATCTATGACCTCCTGACCGATCCTGTCTCTTAGATGTTAAATTCCTCACATAAATTAAATATAATATTATAAACAGACGCCTCAGTAATCTTACATCCAAGGAGAGCTATAAAGTCATAAAATATTTTAGTTCCTCAAACGTAATGACCCTAGAATTTTATATCTAAGAACGCATAATTGTAAAACAAACTACGTGCTCAATCATGGTTTACCTACTATCGTCTTTTATTGTTCAATCGATCGATTATTGTAATAATGCCTCATAAAATGTTTTGTTCAAAGGGTTAAGGAAGACTGTTAAGGAATAAATTTAAAGCAATGTGTATTATATAGGTAAAAACAATAATGATTTGCTACCTGTAATAAATCAGTTTTATAATACAGTGCACGTACTGTATAATCAAATTAATGAATTAATGTCCAGTTAACTAGCTAACTCTATTTGATAACCATGATGTAACATTAAGCAATAAATACGTTTAAAATATAATTATGATGCTGTTAATAGTAATTTTATTTAAAAAAGACATATCAGAGCTCTTAGAGTTCAAAATGTCTAAAAACCTGTGTCGTGTCAGGAATCTTTACCGGGTACTGAAAACTAAACAATCTTTTGATGAAAACGTCAGGAAGATGAGTAAAAAACTTCAGCAAAAACTGGGTATTGTTATATAAGCACTGAAAACTGATTGAGCTCATCATACAATAGTTAGTCTTATAGTTGGTTCTTAATTTTCTTTTTTAAAGATTAATGTGAGTCAGGCACGTGATCAAAACAAAATATTAGCCAATCAAACAAGAGAATAGAGCTATCATCGATTTCACTACCCACTACCCATTCTGCCAATCGAGTTTGGTGCCATTTAACATTTTCTTAAATTCTTTACACGAGTTATGTACGATGGTTCAAAAACTTACGGGTGACGTCTTTTAGCTTATTGTAGTGCACGGCAAAGGCTCTCGAAATGAGGATAAATATGACAAGGTTGCTGAAAAGGATCAGTGCCACCGGCCCGTAGAAATATGGTAAAGCCGCTTCATCCGCTGCAAAACAATTTATGGTTATAATATTGAAATTCAAGATATCGTTCTTTATCTTAACACACTTGCATAGAACAGAAGGTATCTAAATATATTGCTAAAATGTCTTCAAAATTGTGTAATTTTATATAAAAATGATAAAGTTTATAAATCATTCCAAAAAAATATTCAATTTCAATGTTATTTTATTAGATTTATCTATTATAAATAACAGTATGAGTTACATGTTCTTAACGAACTTTAGTTAAATATAGAAATAAAATATTGAAAGAAATAAAAATAAATTGCCTTTTTTAATCTACTCGGGCTGAATTCTGAACTCATTTGAAGGTCGTTGAAGAGACTCTCATTTCAGAATATATAATGATAAAAAATAAGTCACTACATATTCTGTCATTTTTTTATGATTAATTATTTATTATGATATATGATTAATAATAAATAATTATATTAATATATTATATTAATTGGTAGCATCTAGCTTCTAATTATACGTAAAAATAAATAACGTGCGGATGTGTTGCTTCATTATTTTTGTTAAGTTCTCATTGTTAAAAAAAAATACCAATGTCATCAATTCACGATCAAAATCAATCATCTTATTTTATTTGCCTAGTTTAGTCACTATTTACTATATATTTAGGTTGTATGTTTTTACCAGTGACTTATTGTAAATCTTACTTACTTTTAAACCAGCATCCCTTAACACCAAAATTAGGCTTTAAAAATGTGCTAGGCACCGCTGGAGATAGCTCCATAGTAATCGTGATTACTAACAAAAGTATGGGCAGTAAAATTGCATATACGCAGTACCAGGCAAACCTTCTCCGCATACTGCGTCTTGAGACTGACGAGTTTATGTACCTCCTAGTAAAAAAAAACATTAATTTAATTAGGTAAAAAAAAACATTAATTTATGACGTATATTTTATTAATTGACATAGTATCCCTGTCGACTTTAAAGTACCGACATAAAAAAAGTCATACATATTAATTGACACATTTTGAAATATCATTTATAGATCCAAACCAAGTCATATAAGTAAAAAGGTTTCATATATCCATAACATTATAACTTTGAGTAAAATTTAATGAAATTGAAATATTTGTACCACTTACCTAACATTTAAAAATATATCGAAACAAATCACGTTCAACCAAAAGAAGCAGGATACGAATGAAAATTGAATGACATACGCTGAAACATAATGCACTATGTTAGAATATTATCAGGTAAAGCCGCCACACCATACGTTGTTTACAATTTATATTTATTTGACTCAGGACTGTAACGTAATTAATTTTGTTGTATACTAAGCCTCATATAATACAAATTAAATCTAATTATAATTAATTGAATTCTTAAAGAGAAACCCATTATATATATAGCCGGTTCCAAAAATAACGGGTCAGTCACATAAACCCGAATATCTCCCGAACTACGTATGCCATCCTAATGAAACGAAGACTGTTCAATTGAGAATTTAATTATACAGATAAAAAATAAAATAAAACTTAGTTACACCCACAATATTAATCTTAAATTAAAAAAAAACTAAAGTAGTCATATTTTTCTTAAGATTAAATTTTTTTTATGATTGTTTTTTTGCTGTTTTTCATCACTGGAGGCTTCATCACGTGGAGGCAATGCAAAGTATTAAATGAAGAAAGTGATGAAAAACAGCAAAAAAACAATCATAAAAAAAATGTAATCTTAAGAAAAATATGACTACTTTAGTTTTTTTTTAATTTAAGATTAATATTGTGGGTGTAACTAAGTTTTATTTTATTTTTTATCTGTATAATTAAATTCTCAATTGAACAGTCTTCGTTTCATTAGGATGGCATACGTAGTTCGGGAGATATTCGGGTTTATGTGACTGACCCGTTATTACTGACCCGTTATTTTTGGAACCGAGTGTATTTACATATTATATGTAAGCTAATCGGAACGACAAGAGCGTACTAAATTTAAAATGTCACAGTACTTACAATAGTAATAATTATACTTAATTTTAATAAGAAATATTCAAAACATTAGTATTAAATACTTATGTTTTGAGCTTTATAAATACAACAACTCTGTAATTTTCAATGCTCACCCATAATAGTGCACACTACAACTGGAAAGGCATGTCCCGCTAATTGTGTAGTGGCTAAACACGTGAAGGCTACGGCTAAACACAGAGTATGGCAGGCAAGTGCTTTGCCGTGAGTGTCTCGGAGCTCAGTAATAAATAAATAAACACATGCCGTCGCTAGCAAAAACGGCACTGATATTAGTAGACCTGAAAGAGAAAATAATACTTTAACGACCACACTTAAAATTGGCATTTGAAAACCTGATTATTAATAGACAAAGAAAACTTAATTTAAAAAAAAGAGTAGGTTTTGTGCGATAATACACAAAAATTAACAAACTACTATTTCTTCAAGAGATAAAACTCGGACTATCGTTATTGGTCAAAGTATTTATATAGTAATCCAAAACTGTAGATAAGAGTAAGGATCAATGATATACCAATAGCTAATAAAATTAGTGTGAATTCTATCAAATATGATATAACCCCAAGAAATATTATAATTAGAACTTTTCAACTTTAGATAGGTATAATGTACAGGAGCAAACAAAACACCAGGAACTTGGCACTAGATAATTCATATACAATGTAATGTAGGACAAGTGATAAAGAAAAAGAAAAAGCAATAGAAAGTAAGGACATATATTACATTGGCCCACTTAGTGACTCGCACAAATCTGAAATAATAAAAATAAATGGCAACAATAAAATATTCCCAGACATGACTTCTCTAACGCAATAGGTCCGAGTAACTTATTTTGGAAACTAGAATAACGATCAAGTAGTTAAGCTTTTTTATGTAAGTAGACTGTCGTAATGAAGTAAACAATTTGTTGCGAGGCAACAACTTGGCAACAAAAATTGGACTTAATTAATTAGTCACGAACCTTACTATTTACTTTTACCAAAAACCTGCAGCTGAATCTACTCCCACGTAAGTCAACATGGACGGCCTACTTCCGAATGTTACGTGATCGATTTATTATTTATGAAACAATACTTAAATATCGTAATATACACAGAAATAATGCCAGGTTTGATTTTAATGATAAATGTACAAATTTGAGTAAGACGGTGGTTCTTCACTATGACAATAGTGATTAAATATGACAAATACACTATATTATGATAGACATTATCTGAATTATTATCATATTCAGTTCCTAAAGGAATATTTAATCTTACTTCTATAAGTTAAATATAATCATATAAAACTAAGTAACGAAAATAATTTTGATTTAACAAAAACCCTTTTATCAATTCTCTCAAATGTCAGTTGTGGTAGACACTTTTCTGGTACTTATTGCGTTTCTAATAAAGAATTTATTTATTCAAAATTCGTCATAAGCACTTTATATTTTATTGTGTAATATTTTATCGGTGCACGAAAAAAAAATCTCATAAAGCACTTTTGTTGAACTTAGATAATTGTAAACGGAATTTGTCAAGAACAACTCATTTGAATTTTTTTTTAAAACGAGTACTGGCAGATAAGGATAAGGATAAAATCTTTCATGGAAATCATTGGCAAAGCTATTATCTACAAACCTGTTGCATAAGCAATAAGCGTCGCTGACGTTTTAGTCTCTTCCGGCGGAGTCGTAAAGCACACAACTGGTAACGTAATGCCTGCTGGGACCGATTCGTTCCAGAATGTCTCCATGCAGTAGTCCCTAGTCCCGAGCAGAAAAGGCTTGGCGTACGGAATGAAAAGTGAACCATTGACTAAGAGATAGAACTCATCTTTGCTGTTTTGATCAGGATCCATTTTATATCTGTCAACAAATTTTTAAATTAGACCTATTAGTATATTCGCACTGTCAAAATGTTTTAGTATATCATATGTAATCTTACCATAAGATAGTTAACAATAATACATTTCTTGGTTGACTATTATTTAAGATTTTAAAGATTAGTTAATTAAAAGTGGTATCTTGATTGGTGAAGTAAAATATGTATGTAGTGGGTAATATCACACACATAATTCGAAGATTACTTTAAGAGGTCTCCGAGGCAGTTGGGTTAAGACATCAGGTTAAGACATTTCATGAAGTGTTTCCATAAATAGAAAACTTAATAACACTTTATTGGTCCGATCCAGAAATCGAACTTAGGACCTCTTGATTAGAAGTCGAATACACCAACAACTAGACTAACGAGGCAGTACTAACTCATAGAGTAAAACTCTTAGCATCGAGACCAGCTAAGTAACTAAAATCTATAGAAAAAAAACTAAACCTTTATTTACTTATCGTATCGGCAGGGGCTACCAACGATGGTCTCATACACGTTGCTGTCATAACTGAAGATGTGAGTTTCATTGGCTTGGTGGAATTCTGGCTGAAACGTCAGCGTCGACCGACCGCAGACTGTCTTGTGATTCCCATCTTCCTCCATAACGATGGTGAGATTTTGTCCACTTGGACAGCATTTGGGAACGACTGGTAGTTCTTTTGTTTCATCCTGGTGACAACCAAAGGAAAAAATATTAGTTATGGTTAGAAGAAAAGTTTATCAGGATTTATCTTGTGTTAAATTTTAAAGAATGTGGGACTAAAACTTGAACGATAATTATTAAGTCTAAGAGTAGTTATGATACTTTAGAAGTACTTTTCTTCACAGTTAATCGTTATAAAAAAGATGGCACACCGTTAATTTATATTTGCTAGAGCACACTCGAAACACAAAATTAATTAGTTATTGCTAAATATGGGCGAAGCCACAGCAAAATAGTAGTATAGATCTTTACACGGGTACGTGATTAAATAATTGTTTTACTAAAGTTAACGTACGTGCCCTCAAACAATAGTAACATTATAAAATATTAAATAAGGAAGTATAAACAACATATTGTCAATTAAGCAATTAAGTAAATAATATTTCATAGTAGCCCCCACCTAAAACTGTACACATATTACATTGTATATAAGCTTTAGTTTAAGTCAAATTAGTCGGAGTCTTACAGAGATAAGAGAGTCATTAATAAAACATTACAATCAACGTGTCGTCTAATTGACTCCCTGGGATAACACGCAATAATTGGTGACCCCGACGTGATCTATTGGTTTCTAGTGCTGATATAATACCGGGACGACCGGAACCCTATATGGTGTTCAGCAGTGAATCTAGAAAACAATAGCATTACGAAATTATCACATCCCAAAAATGGCTCCAACAACAACTCCTTCAAGAGGCGACACTGGGTGCGAATCAGTTGCTGCTATCACGGTCACAGACAAACTACCGCAATTTTGGACAGACTCCCCACGTTTATGGTTCGCCCAGTTTGAAGCAATAATAGCACCACAAAAACAGGGCGAAGATTACAAATATAACATGGTAATATCCAAACTACCAAAAGAGGTCGTCCATCAAGTCAGTGACATATTAACTAACCCACCCAGCGAAAACAAGTACTCCACCATCAAGGAACGTCTAATAAACTGCTACGAAGAGAGCGAACACCGACGTTTCCACAGACTACTAGCAGAAATGGACCTTGGAGACCAGAAGCCTTCCCAGCTCCTGAGAAAAATGAAAGAAGCTGGATGTGGAAAAATAAACGACGACACTATTCGCCTGCTGTGGCTAAGGCAACTCCCCGCTTCGCTAACAGCGATATTATCGGTGACAAACAATATGTCGTTAGACAACTGGAGCGAGTTAGCCGATAAAATTTACGAGAACTTGACCTACAACAAAAGAAATATTCAAGAAACAGCGGTTGACATTAACCTAGTTACAAACATAATGTCACAACTTGAAGCCATGCGAATAGAAATAAATGCATTACGCAGCATACGCGAGAATCGACCTATGCAACGCAGCAAATACCAAACACGACATACGCCACATTCACGGTCAAGGTCGCGCCACAGAAACTCACATAATGGGTTATGTTATTTCCATAATCGGTTCAAGCAGGATTCATATAGATGCAATAAGCCTTGTTCATGGAATACAATTAAAAATAACAGGCTATCGGAAAACTAAAATTAGCACAGAATACGACGGGCCTCTGTGCTATCCACCCAGCAAACCGTCTAACTATAACTGACTCAAACAGTGGTTATAGATTTTTAGTCGACACGGGTGCTAACATTTCGGTTATAAATAGCACAAATAAGAAGAGCCAAGCATGCGAATACCAATTATTCGCCGCAAACGGGACCCCTATAAATACATACGGGGAACGCACTTTAACGCTTAACCTAGGACTGCGCCGAAGCTTTAAATGGACATTTACCATTGCCGACGTTAAGATGCCAATCCTGGGAGCTGATTTTTTGAATCATTATCAGTTATTAGTGGATATACACGGAAAAAAACTGATCGATAAAAAAACAGGTCTGAAAACGCCTGCCAAAATAGTAAGAACAAAAATTGCATCCGTGCGATCTATAAACGCTTCTCTACAGGAACCAATAAAGGGATTATTAGAGAAATATGAAGATATTACAAAACCTAGATCAATGAATCTACAGACTAAGCACCGAGTACAGCATCAAATAATAACAAAGGGTTTCCCAGTATTTACGCGAGCACGTCCATTACCTCCTGACAAATACAGGATTGCAAAACAAGAATTCCAAGATATGATGGACATGGGAATATGCCGTCCTTCAAGCAGTCAATGGGCATCGCCACTCCATTTAGTCAAGAAGAAGAATGGCGAATGGAGAGCATGCGGAGATTACCGCGCACTAAATAAAATAACAGTACCAGACAGGTACCCGCTGCCAAGGCTACTCGATTTCACGTATGTAGCAAGCGGAAAAGGAATATTCAGCAAGATAGACATAAAGAAAGCTTTTCACATACTGCCCGTTGCTGAACCAGAGAAAACAGCGATAATAACCCCTTTTGGACTTTTTGAATTCATCAGAATGCCATTCGGGTTGCGAAATGCAGCACAGTCCTTCCAAAAATTTATGGACTCTATATTCAGAGACTTGGACTACGTATTTGTATATGTGGACGACATATTTATCGCTGACAAGAAAAATAACCTTAAGGAACATTATGAACACTTAGAGGAGGTGTTTAAGCGCCTACATAAAAACGGCATAACAATAAATACAAGCAAATGTGAATTCGCCAAGTCGGAGATTGATTTCCTCGGTTATCATATAACGAGCCAAGGGTTGACTCCTACTATGGAAAAGATTCAAGCTATAAACAATTACCCTAAACCACAAACGGTAAATGAGTTCGACGTTTTTTGGGTATGATTAATTTCTACAGAAGCAGTATTCCACACGCAGCAAAGCATCAGGCACCGTTAAATAAATATTTAATTAATAGTAAGAAAAATGATAAGACGGTTATCCAGTGGAATACGGAATCAAACCACGCGTTTGAACGCTGCAAGCAGGACATTCGACAATTAACTACATTGGCATATCCGGACAGCAACGCACAAATAGCGTTAATGACAGATGCTAGTCTCAAATGCGCAGGCGCTGTACTACAGCAGCGAAGAAAAACAAAATGGGAACCAATAGCTTTTTTCTCCAAATCATTTAGTGAAGCCCAAACAAAATACTCTACCTATGATAGAGAGCTGCTAGGAATCTATATGGCTATAAAACACTTCAGAAGACTCATAGAAGGACGAGAATTTACAGTCTACACGGATCACAAACCACTAATGCATGCTTTCGACAAGAAGCCATCATTGGATGATACCCCTAGACGAATCAGATATCTGGATTATATATCACAATTCAGTACGGATATCCAGCACATCAGTCGCAATGATAAGATCTTCACGATCTTGATAAACAGAAAACAAAAAAGTATAGCTATCGATAGACTCAAACCAGCATTTATTTTAAACAATAGCAAGATAAGCGAACGAACAATCGGAGACAAGATAACAGAATCTTCACAAGCAGATAAGCAAACAGAAAAAAGGACACGTTCTGGTAGAGTCTCCCACCAGACGGTTAGATTCCAATTATAATATATAAACCAGAACTATACAACAATAGTATATAATAGTAATATATATAATAGTATAGTAATATAAGGATGTTTCTTCTCTTTAGAGGGGGAATATCTATGGGCGAAGCCACAGCAAAATAGTAGTATAGATCTTTACACGGGTACGTGATTAAATAATTGTTTTACTAAAGTTAACGTACGTGCCCTCAAACAATAGTAACATTATAAAATATTAAATAAGGAAGTATAAACAACATATTGTCAATTAAGCAATTAAGTAAATAATATTTCATAGTAGCCCCCACCTAAAACTGTACACATATTACATTGTATATAAGCTTTAGTTTAAGTCAAATTAGTCGGAGTCTTACAGAGATAAGAGAGTCATTATTAAAACATTACAATCAACGTGTCGTCTAATTGACTCCCTGGGATAACACGCAATACTAAACCCTCCCTGGATAGAACAGAGTTGCACAGCATATCACCATCTACGTCAATACAAAAGGAAAATATCAATTAAAACTGAATTCAGAATCAGGCATTTAAACAGGCTTGCGGTCGTCCACAGGTCCATATTTGGCCCTAATTAATACATTAAAGTTAATATCGAAAAAACAAATTTAACCTAAGTAGTAAAAAAAATGATATTTACTTCCTGGTGGCATTGAATAAAAAATACAAATATTCTCAAATTAGTTTTTTTTAAAGCTAAGCTAAGCTTTTAAGCTCTTTTTATAAAATTAGCTTTTGCTTGCAAGTCCGCCAGTGTGTATGTCGATTATCGAATGAAATATTTAGCACGTTTAGCTAAGCTTATTAGCTAAGTTTATTACAATACATAAAAGAGAACTCCGCATTCAGATAAGTTAAGCCACTTCTGAGATTATTTCACACAAACACAGGGACAAACAGACAAACAAGCTAAACACTGTTAGAGTTTGTGGAGGGAGGGTATTGATTTTCCAACACAAAGGGAGGATCCTCCGACCAGGCTAGGTGATCGTGCCTGGTGGGCCACGGCCCAATGGTTAATGTTGTAATGCTAATAGGAACGAGAATTTCTATATCGTGATTCAGTATTATTACTTACTCCGTGTGTCTACGGTAAATGACGCTGTTGTTTTTCGCTTGCGCTGTATGTAGGAGTTGCTATAAGTTCTTTTACTTTACTAAAAACCCCCTTCATTAGTTTTTATTCAGGAACATTAATGTTCAAACATCAAACTCTTACATTTTCAATATATCTGTAGATACATGACGTTATTTTTAAAATTAGGTCATGACACAAACACAAGGTAAGGACAAGCTAATTAAGACGTCATTCAAACAATGATAAATTGGTCGGCCTATATCAAAATTCAACATGAGTATTTGAACTTTGACGTGCTCATAAAAGAAATGCGACTAAGGCTACTGACGTAAGGCTATGCAATGATTGGTCACGTATTTTACGAGTTTAGCATTTAATATTTGATATTTATATAAATACTTCTCAAATAAAACAATTTAAACGTATTCAACTCTGTCTGATATATCTCGCTTCTATAATAAGCTATTATTGATCTTTCAATAAAGTGTTTTCGATGGAAACTATATAACCCTTCCTTCAATAGAAACAAAAAGTTTTAAAACAATTTTTATCAATAATTTTCATATTAAAATAATAAAGAAACTGATTTACAAATAATTATAGTCAGGGATTTTCGGTGCTGGTAATTGATTATATTATTTTCTTTTCATTTTATCCTTTTTTATTTATTATTATACAAATATACAGTTAGGAAGCCAGCCATCACTGCCTTTGACTGCTTTGTTGGTCTTGTGATCAGCGTATGCGGCTGCTGATCACGAGGTCTTGGGTTCGATTCACTGGTAAAAGTATGTTTATGTATTTATATCAGTTGTCTAGTACCCATAATACAAGCTTTGCTTAGTTTGGGACTAGATGGTGTAGTGTGTAAGATGTCCGAAATATTTATTTATTTATTTATCACTAATAAAAAGTTTCCTATATCCATTTTAATGCTATAATAATATAAATAAGTAAATGTTTCGGACATCTAACACATAACGTCATCTAATCCCAAACTAAGCAGAGCTTGTATTATACATATTAGACAACTGATATAAATACATAAACATACTTTTTTTCAAATTCATACATACTATTGATACTATACATAGAAAACACCCAGACTCCGGAAGAAATATTTGCGGATCACACAAATAATCCGGACCGTGGATCGATCAAGGAATCTAACCCAAGGCCTTTTGATCAGCAACCCCATACGCTAACCACTAGACCAATAAGGCAGTCAATAGTCAAAGTATATGTAGTAGTCAGCGTTCCTACCTGATAGACCTAGATAAACCTGCATAGGTATTTATATTTTACTATAATGGAATGCGAAAGCTAAGCCAAGATAAGGAAGAGGTAAAAATGTGTAATATTCCACTTGATTTTTTATGACACAAAGGGCAAAATGAACAAAGCATTTATTAATAAAATGCAGCTAAACGTAGAGTCAAAAAAGCGGACAAGTGCGAGTTGGAATCGCCCATGAAGGGTTCCGTAGCAGCAAGTAACATCATATAAAACTTCTTGTTGTTCGTTGTAACTTTGATCGAGGAATCAACACACTATGTATTGATTGAATAAAAGGTAAATTGCGGTTTACGATTTATATCGTTTAAAAAAAAACTACTTACTAGATCTCGTTCAAACCAATTTTCGGTGGAAGTTTGCATGGTAATATACATCATATATTTTTTTTAGTTTTATCATTCTCTTATTTTAGAAATTACAGGGGGAGGGGGCACATTTTACCACTTTGGAAGTGTCTCTCGCGCAAACTATACAGTTTAGAAAAAATATATATTAGAAACCTCAATATCACTTCTGAAGACTTATCCATAGACGTATGGGTATCATGAAACAATTTTTTTTAAGATTCAGTTCTAGGTATGGGGACCCCCAAAATTGGCTACTATTTGGGAAATATTTTCTTGTTAGCATTATGTTATGAAATATGAAATCGAATGAAGACAAATTACATTTCTCCTTGATCTTTGAGACTCACGTTCTCAAATTATCAGTTTTAGCCTCGGTGAAAGTTTGGCGGGTGGTTTTAGAAATGTCTTAAAAAGCGATCTACAGAAATGGACAGCCTACGTGAAGTAAAAATTCACTCAGGCGTTCCCTAGTACAATTAGTGTCCCTAATTCTTTACAAAGCTAACTCTTCTCAGGTGACATTTCTATCAGGATAATATTGATACGTGGTTTCGATCTGTACCGTACTATATTCAAGTACCTGAAGGTGAATAAAAGGCTCAATATTTAAGGCGCCACGTCTGTCACGCGTCTTGTTAGAGACGTGCCCGCCTCGGTAATGAGACAGCTGCTGATGTGTACCGTATAATGGAGTAAACGATGATACGTTTCATTACAGAATACGAAAGAATGCGTTCCATTTTACGACAAGAAATAATGAATAAATATAATAGTACCCACGGATCTACTACCAAGCTAGTTAAAATGTATTATCATGTATATGTTTTCGGTCACGTATTTTATAAGTTCTGAGATCATATGCTACAAAACAACTACTGGTAATGAGTTTTGCAGCATCTGAGCATTCAAATGAGCTCTAGTTAGGCATTTTAAATGAGCCTTGTGTACACGTCACGTGTCTTCGAAACAGAGTAGGAAAGAACATTATTCAACTTATCATTAGGGTGAAAGACTTGACATTATACACCCAACAGACATTTGATATCGAATAAGTGATATCAATTTAATCTAAAACGTCAACAACTAGTTAGAAAGTACTTAATACAACAAAAAAGACGCATTTGAGCGATCGTGTAACGTTCAATAAACTTTTATTATTTACTTATCATATAAGAAAACTTGGCTAAGTGGGTGATCATGCTTCTCTTAACTTGTTTGTGAATCATGTGTATTTGGGGAAAGTTGAGATTTTTCTTCCAAACACGTCTAAGTATCAGATTAGATGGTGTTTGTACTAACAATTTGTGTAGATTGGACCTCATGTCGAAATGCCGGACTGGTTTACTACCGAAACAAGTTGCGTAACATTGAATTATGTTGGCACTAAGGCTGTGTAGAGAAGAGAACATTTTCTGTCCTTTCCTATTTTGGTTAGAATATACGAGATGCGGGCGATGTAGTCCAAATCGCTATATATCTTGGGTCTTTTCCTGTGACATGTTTTCTTATCAAAAAAGTATACTAGTTTAAGGCCTCCGAATATTAGATTACTTACGAAGGAACTATAAACTTTATTTTCGTAGGTAAACTTTGTTTAATACTTATAGAATGTGGAGACTCAATACTACTCTATTAAAATTGTAAGCCATAAAAACAAAGAGAATTGACATTTAGAAAAACATATTTACTTTCGCTAACAATGTAATTGTTTTATTTGTGTTATTTTTATTTGTGTGTGAGATTAGACAACAAATGAAAGCCAAACACATTTTACACATTACACTTTACAATATTTAAGTCTGAAGTCTAATTACAACTGTACACAGCTTACAATACAATACCAGTACAGTAAAGTTAGCCTAACTTTTAATTATTTATTTAAGCATGTATTTTGCCCCTTTCTATATAAATCAAACAATAAATTTCGCTCATTACGAACTTAGCCCAATAGAATTCAAAATAAATTTCTTGGAAACCCGCCCTAACGCTAAACAAAAATTACGAAAGCGAAAACTTTTTGTAGACAGAAACAAAGGTCCAGAGACCCGTCCAAGTACAAACTTTTAGATTTGTTAATGTTAAAATAAAATTTTATAAGGCTTCTTTATGGAAATATCCTGATGAGCGAGGCCGGCACGTTGGTGACAACTTCTAGAACTCTTCAAGGAAAAAACTTCTCAAGTTTTTTCCGTCTTTGTAAAAAGATTTGACCGTCATCTACCCAAGCCATTGTATAAATACATACAAACATATTTTATTCTTCATCCCGTCTTGTTAAGGGTATAATAATTGTACAAAGTCAAAAATGAAACATTTATACATTCTTTAATACCCTCCGATCAGACCAGGTGATTACGCCTACCATTAGTTTTTGTTGCGCTAAATGTGGAATTCCCCAAACACTTAAATAAACTGAAATATACAAATGAAACCTATGTACATATATCAACCTATCGTCATCGCCAACGATCATGGTTTAGGCCAGTCCGCATCCATATAAAATCTACTAAGTTTGCCAACTTAGTGTTGAGATAATTAATAGTAATAAAAATGCAAAAGAGCAAGTGATTCCATTATACATTTTAGATTAGAATTCCTGATCGCATGCGCAAACTAAATAAATGAAAATTAAAACCCAAACATAAATTTTGCCACTGTTAGGTATTGTATGACAATTATATCGATTATCTTCATGCAGGTATGTATGATGAGCTCTAGATAAAAACCCAAGAACCTATATTTTTTTTTAGTTCTTAAATCACGAATATAAGTAAAAGTAGGCGTATATTGTCGCTAAGGCAATTTAAATTCCAATAAATCCGTAAAAGGGCAACATGTGGGAGGTAACTAGTCTTTTACCATTTACGAAGCATTCCAATAAAATGCATTAATTGGGATTTTTTGTTAAGGAAAATGCAATTTATATCGCATACTTTGTCAGTTGCTTCAAGACTAACGCTTTTCCAGATTTTACAAACAAGACGTAACCAGGAAAAAATGGAACATAATGAATGCTGATGGATCGGCATTTTCTGCAACCCATCAAAGTTCTGAAAAAGAGATATTGACAGATATCTATGAAACTTGACATACTTTAATGTTAGATGAATAATTTTTACAAAAAGGAACCGACTTCAATGAAAAACAACTCAAAGTACCCAAATCGCGACATTGTGCCTATGATATTTGAGGAGTTCCCTCGATTTCCTTGGGATCCCATCATCAGATCCCGATATGGTGACGATGGGACCACCTGAAAGATACGCCCATTCCAATGCAAAAATAATTTTTGAAATCGGTTCACAAACGACGGAATTATCGCTGAACATACATAAAAAAAAAAAAAAAAAAAAAAAAAAAGATTCCGACGAATTGAGAACCTCCTCCTTTTTTTTGAAGTCGGTTAAAAACATGGACGATAAACTAGCATACACGCAGATAGAGCCGCCAGTAAATGATATTATGCATTATTGTAATTGATATGTGTTGAACATTATTATTTTTATTAATAAAAATAAGACTGACTTAAACTAAAATTAACTGTTATCAAAGTTAAATAAATTACTGCTTCTAAAGTTAAATAACGTTTATTAATATGGCTTTTAGTCACCAACGGAAGTTTTAGGTCATAATTTTGTTATTAAGAAATATTTAGTTATGTAAATATCCTTACCAATTTCGTTAGTATTTACTGAATTGTACGTCAAACACTATAAAGATAAGGAATACACATCACATGAGAATTACTCATACTTGCGGCAGGAAATGTAAGGTAAATATTTTCGGTGGTACCCGCTTACGTCGTTATGTTGATATTGCAGTAGCTACTGGTACAGATAAGGAAAAAAGTAAATATTAATTTTGTTCTTGTATCGTAAGTAGCGGTTTGTAAGGGTCGTGGAGAGTGCGTGCAAAGGGTCTTTCTGTTTGGGTAGTTTGATAAATGATCGGAATGTTTAAGTTCGAAAATATTGGACATCAAAATTTTTAAAATATTAGCATAGAAAGAGTTACGACAGTATAAAACAATAATGCTGCTTCGTTGACAAAGAATGGATCGTTTAATTTTAAAGCAAACAAAGTTGATAAATACATGGTTGCAGCATGGCAGTTCTTTCGTAACACAGTCCTAACTTCACACATTTTATTCAGCGTGTACATTAAAAGTAGCTTGGAGAATTCCTTTTATTATTAAACAACATTATCTTCTCCCAGCGCAGATATATCAGGACATTCTGCAATAGACGGCCTCACGTTGTACTTAACAATATTTATTTCGGCACTAGGGGCAGTATATTTTTTGCAGAGAATGCTCATATTAACTGAATTCTATCTTGGGAGAATGAATGTGCTGCGTAGAGGGCTCAGAGCAATCTCTTTAAGTGGCCCTCGCCACAATACAGAAAGGTGACAGAATTATATTGAGACATACTCATAATAGAAATGCTAAGTGATTTTATACAGGTTAAAATATTTTATTATTTTCTTTCTTTCGTTTCCTAAACACCTATCATTAATGGTTTTTTTCCACAACGATAACACTATGCCTATATTATTTTGTTTTATGGACAAACGAACTGATGAACCATCCCATCAGGGTAAGCGAATTCCATTGTCCTGTAAGTCAAAAGTCGCAAATAGATTACCCGCTTTGAAATAGGAATGCACTCTTTTTACAATAGTTTGAAGATTATATCGGTTCAGAAAAACTGCGCTATCAAATAATTTCACATGTCACTTTGAATGGATATGTAAGTCTAATTGAAATTGATTCATTGTAATCCTAGCTCAACTTTTCGTCAAGACTAACATATCAAATTTAAAAGTTTATTAGTTACAGAAGCAAACTTCATGAGGATATTATTCCGTTGACCAAAAAGCATTCTGAGAGTTTCTAAAGTGAACGTGCCTGTGATTTCCTAACTGAAATGTAGTGACATAATTTTAGTAAAAAAAAATTGTGGGGATAAGGAAATGGTGCTAATTTTGTTGTTGATCACTAACCTAAAATTTTATTAAAACTTATTGTTGATAGAATTCAATTAATTATATTTAAATACTTAAATTAAATTTACTTACAATTTATTTTTAGATATCTCAAGTTTAAGCTTTCACTAAGTTTAATTTAGTATTAAATAAAAGTTTATCATAGACACACGCTTGTTTATTTGTTAAAAACCCTTAACAAACACATATTAAAGATTGCATCTCGTTACGAAAAAAAATTAGAATATCAAGACAGAGGTAGTATTTATCTAGGATGAGTAAGGAGATGATAAATCCCGAGTAGCTCCGTAATCTATAGTAAACTTAAACTTCTGTCTCGTTGTTAGTACTGTGTATACGCAGCGACTATGTTATCGAGTCTATTAGTTATTTATCCAGACACGGTCCAAGGTCTCGTACTGTCCTCCATGTAAATTGCACTTACATTCTATTTCTTACCTGGTAAGTTATTGTGGTGACCCAATTCACTGAAAGCAACATACATAAGCAAATAGTTTATAGGCATTAACAATCTATAAAAGAAGGAGTTTCTTCACTTGTAAGACTGAGTTGATATTTTATGGGTTAAGGAGGAAAATAGTAGAAGTGTCACCAAATGTGGGACTAACTTGTAACAAATTAAAAAATCTAGTTTATAAAACGAATAGTAAAAAAGTTGTAAAAGTTGTAGTGGCGGCTTTATCGCGATATATTATTTTTCCAAGTAACCCTTGGATTGCGAGGAGTTTTTTTTAAATTAGTAAGTGTATAGGCTCATCTAATGAACTGGTTTGTGTCCTCGTTTGTGGAGTGCATTGCCGCTCACAGGATGTGAGACTCTAGCCGAGTCTACGGTAACCTTACTCCCTCTGTAAATGGCACATAAAGAATAGTTTTACACCAATTTTTATGAACCTGTGGTATTACTCGATTTTACCACGATTCTAAAAGTGTTAGGGAGGAACATTTTTCTGGATTGGAATTGTTGACACTCCTTAAGGGAGACCTTCGTTCCGCAGAGGATGGTGATAGGTTGATTTTATAATAATTATAATTATAGAAACAAGTTCAGAAAAAGAACTCAATATTAATAGAAAAAGTATGTTCTCGATATAGTTATCACAGAGTACGAAACTAATGAAAATAACAATAAATCAATTATTGATATTTTAATTAGTTCACTAAAAAGATATAGACTCGTTAAAGTCCAATAAAAAAGTCAGGTTTCATTATAATAATTACGCGAATAAAAATAATAAGTAATTTTCTCTTGAAACGCCCAGAAATTGCATGACCAGATGCAATTATGTAAGTTAAGTTATGTAAGCGCTAAATGCAATGAAATAATTGTTGCTTAATGACTATTGCCAATCAGAACTAAAATAATTGTATTTTTCATAGACGCATACTCATATAATGGTATGAATATAAATCTCAATTTCTCATACTAAATATTACTTTCCGTTCTCGTGACAGTATTCAAAGCATTTCTTTTGCGTGTTTAAACGTAATTTCGAAAGCCTAATCAGCGCCACACCCATACCTGCATTTCATCATTTCCACTTACTAGAGCTCCCCCTTCATATTAAATTTTAATATAGGACGACAAATTGACATTAAAATGCAATTGAAAACTTAAATAACCACCTTTTCTTTCTTCTTTTTTGATGTGAAACATCTATAGCCGCACGTAAAACAGATTTCTGGCGTGGCGACGCATGCCGTGGCGACGCGTCGCCACGCTATACGATGGTATATATATACAGTCTATATGCAGTAGTGTGTACGGTGTGGCGACGCGTCGCCACACCGTACACACTACTGCGTACCACTACTACGTAATATTTTATTTTATCATTATGACATATTTAGTTCCTATTACAATATGTTCTTTTCTGCATATTACTTTTACAAAATAATGGCGATGTTTCACATCTGCCAGGCGTCCCGTGACGGCTCACATTTTTTTTTCGTGCGTACTATGAGTCGGGGAACCAGGTATACCCTCGAAAGGAAGTCCCTGGAACCCCGACGCACCTCGGGCCACCTACCGCTAGTAGATGGCCCAAAAGAGTAAATAACCATCTGATTTTAAGTCATTTAAGAAAGTGTTATAAATATAGTGGCGTGGAATGGGAGAGGCCTATGTGAAGCAGTGGACTACGATAGGCTGATTATAATGAATTTATTGTTATGACCGATACCATGGCGGTCTCTAACTATCAGATAATAATATATTTTGGTTTTACAAGTCTTCGATGTCATATACACATACTAGTTGACTGCCTTGTTGGTCTAGTGGTTAGCGTATGCAGCTGCTGATCCCGGGTCCGATTAAATGTTTATATGATCTGCAAATATCTGTTTCGGAGTTTGAGTGTTTTTATGGTTAATGTGTATGTATATGTATATGTATGTATGTTTATATATTTATATAAGTAGTCTAGTACAGATAATACATACTATACTAAGCACACTTAGTTTGGGACTAGATGTCGTTGTGTGTAAAATATACAAAATATTTATTTATTTTTATTACTAGTAACTTTGATCAGACAAATCCTTATACTTACTAATATTATAAATGCAAAAGTAACTCTGTTGGTATGTCTGTCGCGATTCCAAACCAAAACCACTAAACCGATTGTGGTACACAGGCAGTCTAGAGCCTGAGAAAGGACATAGGCTACACAGCAATAACCGATTACACGCGGGTGGAGCCTCTGGCGAAAGCTAGTAGTGTTATATGACAGATCTAAAGATCTAAAACTTTATTAGAAACTGGTGAAATAGGTATTCCCTATTCCCTAAAGGTTGGTAAAAACGAAAATATCCCATAGAGTTACTTAGAGTGTTACTTAGAGTGTTACTTAGAGTGTTACTTAGAGTGTTATACCTAACATCCATAGAGTGTTAGGTATAACACTCTAAGTTACCCCTTAAATTTAGGGGAGTTGTGAAAACGGTCATTAGTGTTTTGTTTATTAATATGCATTCGATGGAATAAATAGAAATAAGCACTTTGCTTCAATACCAGGTTTAATATTAACTACTGATAATTTTTAACGAGGTTAACGAAAAGATGATCTAAAGTAAAGTGGTAATGAAAAAAAAACTCATGCCAGGGTTAGTGCATTAGGCGCGGCACTAAAAAGGTAAACTACATTATAGTTTTGAGATTAAGGGTCTTATATTTCAAGAGGAACAATTGTATTGTCGATCTTTGAATAGTACACTTTTTTCTTAAAGACTTGAAGACGACAATTGATGTCCTATACGATAAATTACACTACCGAATAAAATAGACGAACTGCAAACGAATAAAAATACTTTAAAGTTGGTAATTAATCATCTTTAGTCTTCGCCTGAGTGACGGTATGTATACGATAGTTATTAGTAAACGATTGATTGTAAACTTAATTAATGATGTGATGAGAGACACCGGTGCCACCGTGTGGGGTCTTATATAGGTTATTCAACTTTTTGTTGAGTGAAGTTAACATTTATCGTGAGTGTAACATAGAAGGCGAGGTAGTCTGTTGTCACACAGAGTTGATGATTAAATTTAAGAGCTTTCACGTGTTTCAAATGAATTTGATCATTTTAAAATAGTAGAAATAAAATTTGTTGTATTTTACGATCTTTTAACATACTAGGGTATATAAATTATAGTGATTTTAAACAATGAACTTTAAATAACACTCCTTAATAGTCGGGTAAAACAAATTTCGTACTATAGTGGTTTTCTATACTTACTTCTTAAATAAATAATAAAAATAAATAAAGAAATATTTCGGACATCTTACCAGTACACATATCGCAATCCCCTAACAAAGCAGATCTTATATTATGGGTACAGTTTGAGTCCGTTTCATGTATGTTTGTAAAGTCCCCCGCGACACAGGAATTTATATTCCTAATGCGGGAGTTGTCTTTTTAAAAAAAAAAAAAAAAATTAAATCATCCAAACTCATCACATGATTTATATATATTTAAACTACTTAGAATAATATTTTTCCTAAAACTTATGAAATTACTATATACAAACACAGTTATCTAACTAGGATTAGATTAATAGTTGTATAAATAAAAGGAGCCAAACATAGACCAGTTGTTATTACACAGACACAGATTTACGTAAAATTAGAAAATTAAGTACATACATGATGAGTAATAGCCAAATATGTTGAGTGTTAAATAAACACAGACTTAACATTTAGGGTAAACATATTAATATACTAGGCATCGATGAAAATAATGTGAATATATGTAATACAAACTTGTCAGTATAGTGCCCTCAAATATACTGACAACTAGTTCAATCTTCGAATTTCAGTTCTCCCTTAGGGTTGCGGAGGTCCGATACCAGTCGCTCCGTGGAAAAACTGAAATTCAGGTAAAACCGGTTGAACTAGTAGCCGACCCCAAATAAACTTGGGAATAAAGGCTAGGAAGATGATGTAATACAAACTTTCACCCGCGGCTCCGCCCTCCGGTGCAGTGGTTTTTGAGTTTATCGTGAACAAACAGACAGACGTGGCAGAGGATTTTATTTAAAAATATTTATGAAAAAAACGGATCTAAATATTTATTTATACATTCGTATAATTTGTATGCATTTTTATTAATGTACAATGATTTTCATTTAAAGTCTGTTTTAGTGATTGCACTGTTCAATTACATAGTAAAGTAGTCATCATTTTCCTATCCTTTCTCATTTACAAGGTTATTTGTTTTAACATAATAATTTTTCCACGGAGCTACTTACATCAGACCTCCGCAACCCTGTCAAACTGACTTTGATAGTTGAACTAGTTGTAAGTATATATATCAGGGTAACTGACTTCCCAATACCGATTGCCATAGATTTTCATGATAACCGGGATCGACAGCTCAACGTGCTCCCCTAAACACATGCATGAAACACCCCAAATTCCACACTGTTAGCTGTTATTAAGAATGTTTGGTTTTTTGCTGACCTCAAGAAAGGAAGAGGTTCTCATTTTAACTGTATTTTTTATGTTTGTTACCTCAGAACTTTTGATTGGGTGAACCGAATTTGTTTTTTTTTTTTTGAAAACTGTTGTTTCCCATGTGGTTTCGAGATAAAGAAACCAGGATCTGATGATAGGATCCTGGAAAAATCGAGGGAACTCCTCAAATATCATAGGCATACCTGTCGCAATTTGGGTACTCGAAATAGTTTTTCTTTGAAGTCGGTTTTTTTGCTATAGTTTATATTATTAGTTGTCAGGCAGTAGAGCCATGCTGACTTCAGCATTAATAATCATTTTGTGAACAGACTAACATCTATCGTCATATTCGTCAACTAAAACAGTATACTAAAACAAAACAAAAAAGAGTAGGACGTAATTAGAATCTAAATATTTTATCAAGACTACGACATTAATTTTGCATTTAAAGTAGGCAGTTTTTCTCGTAATATGAAAATGAAAGAAACTTTCCTTTATGGTGTATATTTAAATAATAGTGTATGAAAGTATGTACTCAAAGTATATAAAGAACAATGTAATCAAATATTAATTATTGAATCTTATAACTTTATACTGAACAGTCGTCTTTCCTTTGTTTATCCTACGCCGAACCCTACACCTTACCCTGGTTATTTAAAATTAATTAAAATTCTCTCATTTACATAATGTTCTAAATTTTAGTTCGAAAATAGTATTAAAGAGCAATGAATCAAATAATTAATAGTCAAACCGAACTCAAACAAAATACACCATGAGTTGTTCTTTCCATTGTTACGATAATGTCTTACCATTCCAAAGAAAGGCCATAAAATTTTTAAGAAATAAGGAAGTTATGATACACACCCATATTAGCCAAGGGTGAAAATAAATTAATTACGATTATTAGCGACAACATAAGTATGACCAAAATCTTGTTATTAACTTTTTAGATTATTAGCTTTTCTCAGATTGACGTTATCTAAGCATTAGGGTGCCTAAGCGAAATTACATATTTTTATTTTACTTCATATATTTATAAAAAGATGTCCACTAAATTTGTTAAAACTCTAGCTGTTATCGTATAAAGAAAAATAAGAAAACCCTGAGTACGGCCTCACATCGTACACCCCGCGTTAGGTAGCTTAACTACGGAGCAATGTCAACATATAAGAGTGCAAGTAGTTTTTATTGCTTGTTTGGTAAATGGAAAAAAGTAAAGTGGAGGTAGCTTAACAACCGCTCACCCCGCAAATTGGAAAGCAGTCTTTCATACTAAAATCTCATTAGAGCATCTCCTCTTTATATTAGCTCCGTGGTTTCACGATACATAATCACGTTTACGTTTCCATCTGTTTTCTATGCCAATGGGTACAGGATGACCACGTCAAGCAATCCAAAGCTATTTATCTAGTAAAAAACCTATATTGAGCACGTTCATTCTCGTGAACACTATTAGATAAAGTAAGTATACGTTGAAAACTATGTTATTCCAAGTTCTAACTTTAGACATTTTGTCTAGCGTTACCACAAAGTCGTCTAGGGTTAACGATTCCTGGTAATTCCGTACACTAACACTAGATAGGTTTAGTAACAAATTAAAGTTCTAGTGTACATTGTTTTGGGTTTGGTTGCTGAGTAGCATTACAATTACTCGATTGCTCTGCTGACCGTACTTATTAACATATTCTATCTGCAATCAAAATCATATCAAGTCGTAGGGTAAAGTCCCTAAGCTTTACTTTCATATAACAATGAGAACTAAATATCTGCAATACAGCACGTTATTGGACTTCTGTAACTTAGAAGGCCCATTATTTAAAATTATTTAAAAGATTACGATACATTCTATTTGTTGTGTAGATTTTATAAATTAAACGCTAAATCCCGTATCCTGTAAACTAAATTTATTTTTTAATAAAACACAAACTGTTTTAATAAAATGATTATGTACAATCGATCAATATTTCGTCACGCCCTCTAATTTCGACGAAAGCAGCTTCAAAACATTAATTAGATAAATACTTTATTTGCTAAACCCATTGAAATCAGACCTATAAAAAGACAGTGTACATCACTAGGCGTGGGCGTACGCTTGTACTGAAAAATGATATCAAAGTAACTTGTTGATAGTTTTACGGGTGTTGTACATTTCGTTTGCGTTGGTTGAATGTTCTGGTGATTTTATTGTTGCTCTGTTTCTTGGTAATTAAAAACCTACGCATGGATGATCATTAACTACAGTTTCGTTATACGTTTTAATACGCACGTATTTTATTAATTTATAAATAAAATTAAACAATCTTTTCATCATGTCATTGCATGGTAAATATATCACCAATTACTAAAATATGTGACGAATATGTTTTGTAAAAGATATAAATTGAACGAGACTGGATTTGGGATACTTTGGATACGTATATTCCATTAGTAAATATTACATCTACTTTTATGAAGGAAAGTATATATTGTTATAGCCTTATTAAAAAAGCGGCCAAGTGCGAGTCAGACTCGCCCATGAAGGGTTCCGTATCAGCAAGTAACATCATATAAAAGTTCTTGTAGTTCGTTGTAACTTTCATCGATGTTTTTATACTAGTGTATTTATTCTATGAAAGGTAAATTGCGTGTTACGATTTATGACGTAATAAAAAGAAACTACTCACTAGATCTCCTTCAAACTAATTTTCGTTGGTAGTTTGCATGGTAATGTACAACATATTTTTTTTTTAATTTTATCACTCTTATTTTAGAAGTTAGAGGGGGGGGACACATTTTTCCCCTTTGGAAGTATCTCTCGCGCAAACTATTCTGTTTAGAAAAAAATGATATAAGAAACCTCAACATCATTTTTGAACACCTTTCCTTAAATACCCCACACGTATAGGTTAGATGAAAAAAAAATTTTGAGTTTTAGTTCCAAGTATGGGGACCCCCAAAATGTATTGTTTTTTTTTCTATTTTTATGTAAAAATCTTAATGCGGTTCACAGAATACATCGACTGACCAAATTTCAACAGTATATCTCTTATAGTTTCGGAAATAATTGGCTGTGACATACAGACGGACAGACAGACAGACAGACAGACAGACAGACAGACTTGACGAATCTATAAGGGTTCCGTTTTTTGCCATTTCGCTATGGAACCCTAAAAATTAAATAATTATTTATAAGATGAATTATTTATTGTATTGTATTATTGATGTATTTGATGATTTGATTAAATTGAATATAATGATTTTGAAAAGTTGAAAGGTCAAAGAATTTTTTTTGGAAAATTTTCTTCAATGAAAATAATCTTGTGCGGTGGTGTGCATGTTTAAGCCTCTATCTCAGAGACTAATACATAAGCGTTGAAAAACTAGTAAACAAAGTAACTGCGAAGTTTACTTGATTAGTAGCCTAGTTATGAATAAAGAAAAAGTATCTGATCCCATTCTAACTATGTTTAAGATAGTTTGGTGAGCGACTTTTTATTTGATTGAGTGTACTTATCAGGAGTTCTATTGGTTCCATCTTAATACAAAGTAAACGTTGTTTTTTTCTATAAATGGCTAACGACTGCAAAAGAGATGGTCCGAAAAAAAGCCAGAATCGATTGGGACTAAATAGGTATCAGTAGGTTCATTATAATGCACAATTTACAATATATTTTAGAGATGAGTAATAATTATAAACATAAATGGTTAAAAGTAAACAATAGTATAGTAATCCTGTCGTTATAGTCGTTAGTATATTGCTGATATTATATAAACTGATAAAAATCTTAAGCAACTCATGTTCTTTTCTTATACTTTGTCAGTCTATAGCTCTTATACCCCATTCATTTTGGCATTGCGCTTTCAATGGGGTAAATTGTGCAATATAATGAAACTACTGATACCCATTTAGTTCCAATCAATTCTGGGTTTTTGGTCCATACATTATGGACCATCTCCTTAAAATAAAAAAATATTGCGATATACCCAATTGCTCATGCCCTACGAGTATAATGTGAAAGTTTGTAAGGATGGTTGCATAGATGTTAAAGTGTATTTGTATGATGTATTTTTTAAATTTATGGGTCTGATAAAGTGGCACTGCTCTCACTGATAGAAAGCATTGGTAAAATACGAGAGTAGTAGTCACCATTTGACTGCCTTGTTTGTCTACTGGTTCGCGTATGCGGCTGCCGATCAAAAGGACTCGATTCCCGGGTTCGATTCCCGGTTCGGACCAAATGCTTGTATGATCTACAAGTATTCGTTTCGGATATGACGATGTGTGTCAGACGTCCAAAATGTTTATCATTTATTATTAAATATTTAATTATTACCTATTACCACTTATTGTGAATACAGACAATGAGAGTAGTGTTGGCCCCGATAGTTTTGCAATAATTGCGCCAAAAAACTCTTTCTAATTAAAAACTAGTAAATCGTCAGTGTAACTAAAATATTACCAATAAAAAGCTATAAAGTTAACATTTCAAAATATTTAATACGATTAACATGTTCAAAAACTTAAGTGGCTCTCAAACTATTTTTTTTAAATATCATTTTAATGGTTGATGTGAATCTATGGTAACTCATAAAGCGTGTATTTAACAGTGTGTACCTGTTTATCAGAGTGACATGACGAGCGAGATATCGATACGGGACGCACGTCGACGCTGACTTCGGTAGCGAGCGTCTGACAGCGGAAGATAAGATACACCCACACATCACTAGCTACTTACTACCGTAATATTCCGTTATATTTATTTATAAACCACGGACGTCACTACTGACAACTAATTCATTCGAAATTTAAATTTGTCTAGGAATTTCAAAAATTATAATTTGTATTCGATATAGTTTTATCGTTTTAATTAGTTTATCGATCTTTACAGGTCTATGTTTTAAAGCAGAAACCTGTAGAAACACTAAGAAATGAGGTTTGTTACAATTTGATTAGGATTTTTAAGGTTAAAAATTACATTAATTATGAAAACCTTTAACCATACTATGCTCTGGACTATGTACTCTTCACAAAAAGCTATCGAGTTATTTGCGTAAGACACCTTTTTTTTCTTCATTCATACATTCATTTCATACTTAGGTTTCTCGTACTCATGTTTTTACTGTAAACGGGACTTATTCTCGATAATATTATAAAGGTCTTCTATTGTCCGACGTTTCGAACGGGTTATACCGCTCGTGGTCACGGGCAGGTCGTGGTCGGAAAATAGAAGGTATCGTAACCTTTATATTATTATCGCGTATAAGTCCCGTTTACAGTAAAAACATGAGTATGTGTAAAAGTCGCGAAAGTCTAATAACAGTTATTACGTTTCTCGTGCTTTTCCCGTGGCCCGCCCCCTAAAGTATTTTATGGCCGTAAAAAATAATCTATGTCCTCCTAAGAATCAAAGTATTACCAAGTGGAATGTCATTGAAAGCGGTGCAGCAGTTTAGCTATTACAGACAGACAGAGCTCCTTTTAATTTTATAAAATTAGTTTTTACATTTTATTATTATTATATTTGAATTAATGAAATGCTATCTATATTAGATTATAGATAATGATATTTAGTAGTAGTAATAAAAAGGTAATTAAACTCTTTCAAATTTAAATTTAATTCAATTGCGTTAGGCATAACCGTAATTTGTAACTTGCATTATCCCTTTTCAATCCCTTTTCCAAATCACGTTATAAAGTTTTCACTATTATTTAATTATTTCAATAACATTAAGCACTCTAAAAATTTCAATAGGTCCATTAGTGGTTAATAAACTAATGTCCCACTTGCGTTTTCTAATCTAAACGGTCTATATTAAATCCAATTAACTATCACAAATTTAAATTGTAATATACTTGCTAAACCTAATCTCCGTTATATTTACAGATAATTTCAAATGAAGTTCTATTACTAGGAAATCTATTTCTCAGATAGATTTGTACTGTAGGTAATTAGATTACTTCTAGAATATAAGAAGACCTACTCTCCTACTATAATTAGAATATTCATTTACTAGTCAGTTAGTCTTTCTTTTTCTTGTTATTCATAACCCAGCTTTTACAGAAAGCTAATTTTGGACTCCCTCGTGATGCAAATCGCAATTGCTTTTCTCAACAATAGACTTTTGTACATTGAATGATAAAGATAACGAAAACTACATATAGGTAGTTTTTGATAAACTTAATAGTTACTAGTGGCTGCGCCACAATTTGTTATTTTTATACACTCATATTAATTTGTGTCAACACATTATATTTCATAAATCATCGCATCTATATACGCTTCATAACGCAACACACACTTACCTGGCAACACCTTTCCCTCCCTCCCAAAATGGCGCCAGCGACAGTTGACAAAAAGTACTTCGAATGAACTCAACCGCGCGCGCGAACAATATTTCAAAATTACGCAAAAGACTATAAATTTGTGACAATTTTTAACTCAAAAGTGCAGTGACTGTGTTGATCAAGAATACCGCCAAACGTTTATCGTGTCCAGAAAGAATTGTCACAGAAAACCGCAAAACGGAGGATTGCCCAGGCGGCTTCGATAACGAGGTAAGCGCTGGCGCCTCCAGGTCTGGTCCTTACGATCCGTATCTCCAAGTCTAATCCCCCATTTATCCCTTTATTATATATATTCACGCTAATTACTCACACTCAAATATCATTTACGCAAAAATCTATTATAAAATACGCTACGCACCGCCACGCTCAAACTTTACTCATTCGCATTATACATATATATTGTTATTTTACAATTATTATACTCTAAAACTCAATTATCATACTCATTCTCTAAGATTCAAGTAATATTTTTGGTATATATTGCATATTTCAGAAAATCATTCTTATAATATTGTTCGCCGCTCACGCAAATACCAACCGACCCGCTATATTGAATTATCATTTCACCGCCATTTAGTAATTGTCATTTATTTTACGAATAATCATTTTTTCGACTCAAATTACTTAAATACGCATAATTAACTACAAATACTCTTTCCAATATGCCTCCTAAAATTGATAAAACAAGTAACGAAGATGTTATGTTAATCTTTTTAGAACAAAAACAACAATGTTTGTTTCAAATAATTCAAGATATTTATAACTTAAGCCTAAAGGTTTCCGACGATGTTACACGCACGCTATTCCTATCTAGGGCTCAGTCTGTTGACAAAACGCGCTCAGATTACATTGAAACTGTAGATAAACTTATGATTGAGAAACTTAAAATAAATCCTGAGGCTCAGCCGAGTTATAGCATTTATAATACATTTGATGAGTTGTATTGTTTCATAAAACAAACGGAAATCACTCTGAGACAGGAGCTTGAGGTTAGAAAGAAAAATAATAGCTTTAACACAAAATTACCCCCGCTTCAACTTGTAAGTTTTGATGGTACGCCCAATAAGTGGCCAGTATTCTATGAAAATTTCCTCAGTGTCATACACACCAATACTCATCTCACACTCGCTGAAAAAGTTCAGTATTTGATCGGTGCCCTCTCCGGCAAAGCTCTCAATGTATGTTCTGGCATAACCGCTACCTCTGAAAATTATGAAATCATATGGAAGGCTCTTCTAGCAAAATACCATGATATTAGGGTACAAGCCTCGGGCTATCTAGAACAAATGTTACAATTAAAGCCCGGCCAATCAGCTGATACTATTCTTGAAAACTTTTGTTCAGCCGAAGCCGCTTTGAATCGCTTGAAAATTGACAACTTGTCAGATTTCATTATAACTCACATCGCTTTAAGCAAGCTTAGCAAACCTATGCTTGACTTATTTGAACAGTCTAATAGAGACATAGAAATTCCCAAATTTTCAGACCTGAAAAAATTTCTAACCCAACAAAGTAAGCTCAATGCACTCCACGCTCCATCGACTTCTCATTCTCAATATAATTCGAATAACCGCACTCAATATAATAAACCCGCACCGCAAATGTATAAAACAAAATCATTCTGTGTTCAAAACGCTCCTCCTCAAACTTCAAAGAGTTTTCAATCTCCTTGCAAAGTGTGCAACTCTGTGTATTCGCACCCGCTGTTCAAATGTGAACATTTTTTGAAACAAAACACGCAAACTCGCAACGACATTGTTCGTCAACACTCGTTCTGTATAAATTGCTTAGGCTTTCATCACATAAATATATGCAAATCTAACAACAGATGTTCGATCTGCAATCGCAAGCATCATTCGCTATTACACTATGACAATTACAACAATAATTCAAACGCATCTCGATTCCCGCGCGCTGATTATAATGATAACAATGATAGCAACGTGCCAAGTTATCAACGCGTAGCCACAGCGCAGCGCGACCGCTCCGCCCAAGCGCCGATCGACGGCATTAATCGTCCGTCTCACTCGCTCTCGCAGCCGCCGCCTGCGCCGCGCCCGCCGCTCGTGAACTCTGCTCGCACTTGTGACGCTCCCGTATCAGAGCCGCAGTCGTCCACTTCGCGCGCTAATTCAAACGCTGAAAACAATAACTTCGCGATGTCAGTCACTGTTCCCGCGTGTATTTCACACAATGATACTACAGTATTGTTACCTACCGCGTCTGTAAACGTGTATAATAATAATAAAGCTCATCGCGTACGCTTATTCTTGGACACGGGTTCTATGAATAATTTCGTTACAAAAGCTTGTTGCGAACGCTTAAATTTAAAAATAACGCCTGCGCCCTCTGTGGTCAGAGGTATTGGTCAAATAGAAAACTACTCTCTCGGAATCACGCAATTTAAAATACATTCCCGCTTCGACTCGCGCTGTGTTTACACGGTTCGCGCTCGTGTTATTGATACGATAACGGACTTCTTGCCCAACGCTGAAATTAATACGACGGAATTAACTCATCTGCAAGATTTGCCAATGGCTGACGACCATTATTACGCTCCCAGTGAAATCGATTGTTTGATAGGCAACGAATTATTCCCACTTTTACTCGGTTCGCATAAATCGACCTCGCCGACTTCCTCGGTCGTAGGTATACAAACCACTCTCGGATATGTCGCCATGGGAAAGGCCCAATGTCGCTCGCACTCGCTCACTCCAAATGTTAACGCTCACGCTTCTCTCGCGCAGAATACTTCTGTTACGTCTAACGCTCATAACTCTAAAAAGATTTTCTTCTGTCAAACAGAAGCGGTCTCTCTCGGTCAATTAACGCAACGCTTTTGGGAGATAGAATCTGTCCCCGATAAAAAACACTTTAGTCCCGATGACGAAGCATGTGAAAAAATATTTCAATCTACGTATTCGCGCGACTATACCGGTAGATACACGGTAGATCTCCCGTTCAAACACTCGCCCTCCGAGTTGGGGCATTCTTACTCGATAGCCAAGTGTCGCTTTTTAAATCTAGAAAAGAAACTCGACTCACATAATTTACGCGCCGATTATAATGCGACAATTCAAACGTACATTGATCAAGGCTACCTGTCCAAGGTATCAAATAATTTTCAAGACACGCAAGTTTATTATATGCCGCATAGAGCTGTGTATCGCCCTGAAAAGGAAACGTCAAAAATTCGCGTAGTTTTAGACGCTGGATGTAAGACCACTTCAAGCAGGTCACTTAATGACTTACTGTATGTAGGCCCGGTTCTACAAAGTAGTATCTTTGATCTGCTTCTCAATCTCCGCATTTTCTCAATCGCAATAAATTCAGATATAGAAAACGCGACCGCTCAATCTGTAAAAATACTTACCGCTAAATCCAAAGTCTCCACTCCGAGCAAAACTCTCGCACGCTTAGAACTCTGCGCCGCAGTTCTACTCGCAAAGTTGATAGACTCGGTTCGCTCTGTCTTCAGTAAACGCTGTAAAATAAATAAAATATACGCATTCTCGGATTCTACAGTGACTCTTACCTGGATTCATTCGCCCGCGCATAAATTTCATACGTTCGTAGCTAACCGCATCGCTCAGATAAATGAATACTTACCCGCTCCCCACTGGTTTCACGTTCGTGGTGTAGAAAATCCCGCTGATATAGTCTCGCGCCCTGTAACTCCAACAGGATTAATAAATAACACTCTCTGGTTCCATGGTCCGCAATGGTTATCCGCTCCTGTAAATACCTGGCCTGTAAAATAATACAAAATTAATCACAATGAAAATACGGAATCTCAAGAAACTAAAAGTACCTCTCTCCACGTACAAACTTCTGCTCTGACAGAAACTACTCACCCCATTCGCGATCTAGCCGAACGCTGCTCGACTTGGACGAAACTCATTCGCTCGCTCGTATACGTACTTCGCTTTTTAAAAATATTGAAGTCTCGCGGTTCTATAACTACAAGTGATTTGGAACACGCAGAAAATTACGCATTACGCTACGCACAATCGGAATATCTCTCCCAAGAAATTAATGCGCTTAAAATGAACAAACCTTGTCCAAGTAAAGCCGTGTTAAAACTTAACCCTTTTCTCGACGATAAAGGTATATTAAGAGTAGGTGGTAGGCTTACCCACTCCCACTTAGATTTTGATCAAAAACACCAAATTTTGCTCTCGGCTAAAGGTCGAATAGTGTCCCTTCTAGTCGATCATTATCACGCATCAAATTTACATACTGGTCCCGCATTAGTATTATCTCTAACGCGCCAAAAATATTGGATTCTCTCTGCCAGAAATTTAATTCGCCAAAGAGTGCATAAATGCAATTCATGCTTTAAGCTTAAACCGCATAGTACGATCCCCCAGATGGGCGATCTTCCCTCGATTAGAGTTTCGCAAGTTAAATCATTCGTGCATACTGCTGTCGATTACGCAGGACCCTTTTATATTACGCACATACGACGCCGAGGAGTAAAAAGCCATAAAGCTTATATTTGCCTATTCGTTTGTCTCACGACTAAAGCGCTCCACTTAGAGTTGGTCTCTGACCTAAGTTCAGACTTATTCCTCGCGGCGTTCAAACGCTTTATCTCACGCAGAGGTCCTGTTTCGATCCTGTATAGCGACGGAGGCACTAATTTTATTGGTGCAAAGCGCAAATTAAACGAAATTTACCAATTAATACAGTCCACTGATTATCAAAATTATTTGAGTCATTATCTCACTCAACATAAAATTCAATTTCAACACAGCCCGCCTTACGGACCTAACTTCAATGGTTTGAGTGAGACAAATATTAAATCCACAAAAGCTCATTTATTCAAGGCTATCGGAACTCAAATTCTCACATATGAGGAATTTAATACAATTTTAGTACAGATTGAAGGCCTGTTGAATAGCCGTCCAATTTGCGTTCTTTCATCAGATCCTTCTGATCCATCCGCATTAACTCCGAGTCATTTCTTAAATATAACTCCTTTAAAATATTTGCCCGCGAAAGATATTGATCTCACTATCTCAGAAAATAGAATCACTCGCTATCAGTTGTTAAACAGAATAGTCCAAAGTTATTGGAAACGTTGGAGCATGGAGTATCTTTCTTCACTTCAACAACGCGAAAAATGGAACTCTCCTTCTAAGCCTTTGAGTGTGGGAACAATAGTCATAATAAAAGATGATAACTCGCATCCTATGTTTTGGCCTCTCGCTGTTGTCATAGAGGTTTTCCCCGGAAAAGATAGTATTATCCGCGTCGCTAAAGTGAAGACTTGTTCTGGAACTTATATACGTCCAGTTACTCGGCTCTGCCCGTTACCTACGCAATAAGTTTAACTCAAATGTATTAATTTTAAGTTTTTTTTTCTCAAAATGTAATTCAATTCTCATTTAGTTTTAACGCAATGTAGAGGAAACCTCTAGGCCCCCCGAAGTTGGCTGCGCCACAATTTGTTATTTTTATACACTCATATTAATTTGTGTCAACACATTATATTTCATAAATCATCGCATCTATATACGCTTCATAACGCAACACACACTTACCTGGCAACACCTTTCCCTCCCTCCCAAAATGGCGCCAGCGACAGTTGACAAAAAGTACTTCGAATGAACTCAACCGCGCGCGCGAACAATATTTCAAAATTACGCAAAGACTATAAATTTGTGACAATTTTTAACTCAAAAGTGCAGTGACTGTGTTGATCAAGAATACCGCCAAACGTTTATCGTGTCCAGAAAGAATTGTCACAGAAAACCGCAAAACGGAGGATTGCCCAGGCGGCTTCGATAACGAGGTAAGCGCTGGCGCCTCCAACTAGCATGTAATTAGAGTACTTTTTTAGATTTATTTCGTCGACGAATAACCTCTCTTGACCCTAAATTTTTCGTTTAAAAATTAACTCAACCGTAGCTAAAAACTAAAATATTAAAAATATTAAAAGTTGTAGCAGCCCTACCGAACCTTATTTATAAGCTCTCAACGTCAACGGACTACATAAACAACCAGAGACCTCAAGATGTGACAATCGTATTTTTTTCCAAATTAAATGTCATTTTGACATGTTACGTCAATTTTTTCAATGTGACAAGCTGATTAAATTTTGTTGATATCACAAATATTTATTTGGGATCGAATCATAATATACTTTAGGCATTTTAGGAATGGATGACGGTTGAAATAAAATATTTTTTTAGTAATGTAATAATTTCTGAATGGTGGCATTGCCCTCGTTCGAAAATTAATTTCATTTAAATGTAATTTACACCTGAATTTTTTACGTGGGCTTATAGCGGGACACTTTTTCTTCTAATTAGTATTTTTTTTTACCGAAATTAGGTGTAACTTTGTAGTGAGACTAGGTGTATCTAATACTTTGCTATAATTTCATATGAAAGCAATCGTAATGGTTTGAATAAGATCTTACCAAATCACTTTTTTTTTTTTAAAAACTCCAACTCACATAAGATCTGTGATTTTCTTCATCTTCATATCATCATACATCTACATCTATAATTTATATCTTAAAATGAGAAATATAAGATATTTTCCTTTTTTGTGATTTCATATATACCTATATCTTTACAAGTTTCTTACTATTGAGAATTGATAGAAAGTGTCATGATAATTCAAAATATAAATTGACAGATTGACAGATCAGTCAACTAGCTACAAACAATATTGTGTGTAAAATCAGATTTTATTTTATCCAATAAAAACATCAGACATAAATATTTGTTTACATTTCTTGACATAACTAATATAAAGAACATCTAATATCAAAGGTCCTACGTAGTTAATGCTAACAATGCAGCACTATGACGCACTAGTGAGATGCTTCTTCACGCGCCGCTTATAGGACACGGGATCATAGAAAGAGAAAGGTAGAGAGTTACTAGTTTTATCGGCTAGGCACGGAAAGGAAAAGTCGAACCGTTCAGTTCGAGAGCATATGTCAATTACTCTAAAGCAAAGAAAAGCCAACACGTGTTCCTATAGAGGAAGGAGGGAACAGTTGGAAGAGCTCTCCAGAACACTCTACGTATATCGTTGTACGAAGTCTCATACACACTTTTGAGATACAGTGTCTAAGTATCTAATTTTGAAAATTCATAGGCGAGGATAGAACCATACGTAATTAGAAAGGCCTATGTCAAGTTATAGGCTGATAATGATGACAGACTTTTCAATACACGGACCAAAGCTAGCTTTCTTGTGTCATTTAATTTTTTTATACGGCACTACCATTTCTATTTGACTTTGATCATTTTTGACGAGAAAATGATGAAATAACTCAAATAATGATGTATTTTTTATAAGTTCTACTAATATTAATAATTTTAGGTTTGCACGTTTCGAAGAAGTGATTCCAACACACAGTTTATTCAATTACCTACCTACCACCTACTCTAAACCTTTTTTTAACACAAACTAATATATACATTCAAACAGCTACTACTAGTTCTTTTAATAAATTCAAATGTTCAATTACGACTTCACGCTGCATAATTCTTCTATCCTATTATTTTTAACTTTAAGACTACGTGCGAGTTGCTAGCAAAGTTTATTAAAACAGAATTAGCCGTGATGACGCGGCTTCACATGCCGAGTGTGTTATAAATCTTAGGTAAAATTTGTATTCCACTGAATACGTTTGGGTCGTACCTAAAGCCTAAACGGTACCGCAGTTCCGCCCACTCAACTCAAACTATATTAGCCCAAACAAAATAAACTTCTACTTCGGCATACGGTTTGAGGTTGTAAATTTAGATTAAACGTAATTGCTTCACTACGGGTTGAAATTGAGAAAATATTTATCGTAGAAATGAGAAACAGGGATCTAACCTTTAAAACAAAGTGGATTGAGCCGTTACACTTAATTAGATCGTCGAAAAATATTGAAGAGCTTTTCGAACTGTTACTTCATTTTTAAGGGCTTTTGTGCAAAGGCACTTTTTAATACATATTTAAAAAAATGCTTTAGTAACTACATTCACTTAAATAAAGATATTTATACACCAAATAATAGTTAAATTAGTGCATTCTACTTGCACTTGTGTTGTGTGTACACACATAATGTAATGAAAGTTATTGGTAAAACATAATTCTGTTTTTAAATTCACTAACGGTAAAGTGGTTTCTGTGCAATTATATGGCTACCAACCTACACACTAATCATCACCAACAACTTACAGCAGTTTCATTATCATAATAGTGATAATATATTGTAAGCCACAACGGCGGTAGTTGTCATTTTTTTGGCGCCATCGCTTCACTGCGCTGGGGTATAAAAAGGAGTGCTCTGTTGTATCTGGACGCATTTCTAACGAATGCGTCGCGGAGTGTGGATCATTGTCTTTGGACAATTAGTACTACTCTGTTAACAGATGTGAAAAGCTGTCTTTGACAAGTTAGTACTGTCTGAATTGCGGTGGGTGCGAGGAAAGCTGTCTAACAGCTAGTACAGCCCTATGTGACCGCCCTTGCTGTATAACTAACTGTAATTTGTTTAGATTCGTTACTTACTTAACGGTTGTTTGTGTCTAATTGCATTTCTAAGATTATTTTGTAATTAATGAAATAAATTGTTTAGAATTAAAGTAAATTGTTTAGAATTATAATTATTTTTATTATTTTTCACTTCTGGACTCTAACAATATACATTCTATAATACTCATTATTAATGTACCTATACTTGTGTGTAATGTGTGTAAAATGTGTAAAAGATTATTTCAAGGGTTCGCTAGTTAAACCTAAAAATAATCTTTTATTCATAGCTATGATTGCTTGATTTACAACCTCTTAAATTCTAACCCTAGCTTGCGGCGTTGGAATTCAATAATATTTTGATCGGTGCACAGATTGCTCTACAACCCCCGCGGCTGAGAAATGAGAATTGTAAATTCATTCAACGTATGACTTTAAGGCTGCACAGCCACTATCTAAGGACAGGGGCCCGTGTCAAGAACACAGTGTTACAATAAATTATAACTATAAATTTTAGTTTTAAAAGGGTGAAAATATTTGTAGTTCATTTTTTGGAAATACTTTTTCCTTGATGTATGAGAATTTAATAGAGTCAAAGGAATACGAAAAATTTAATATATCATGCATTACAATTACATTACATGAAAAACATTCTAGGAAAGTCTTGTTGAACACCGTCTTTTATTACCTGTTCACATGACCAGCATTGTTCCTGGACAATATTTTACCTTACTATAATCATGGGATTAAATCCCTTTATACTCATATATCCTAAATCTCAGAGTTACTATTATTATTATTAACTTTATTGTACACCATTTTACAGTACAAAATAATATACAGAATATACACATATATAATATACAAAATGATATATATAAAAATATCATACTATAGAAAGAGAAAATAATAATAAGACGTGATATCAAGACACATGAAAAGTAAAAAAGCTCATAATTTTTTATTTCTCTTGTGTATTCTCGATATTGAAACAAATTGTTATATATTTAATTTAATAAATATTGAAGTTCCATCAGCAACTGATCAAAAGATGGCAACATTAATAAAGAACGTGAGTCCAAAAGGCAAACTAAGCTTTTAATACTCTAGTTGCAGATAGAGTCAAAGATAATAGAAAGCAAACATTTGCCAAGGTTGGCAACTCCACGCACGCGCTCACTTTAGGGTTGGTAATCACACCATAAACACTAGGGTTACTTTAGAAGAATTATTCTCCAAAGCTTTTTTTATTTGAAGTTAATTTTAGCAACGAAAAACTAAAGAGCCTTCGGCGATTAATAAATAAGGTTGATAGTTAATCTGAGTTTTTAACATATGTATAAAATTAATAATATTGCCAAAAAAATGCATATATTTCATATTTAAATAGCAAACTTCATCTCCATTTATCGCTTTAATACCTCATCAGTAAACCCTTTACCCTTCAACAAACCGCTCGCAATTATTAATTTTCATTCACGCAAATATCATAATATACGAGTCTATAGAAAGTTGCAGACAACCCTAACCGAGGGGTGACACTCGGGAACTCGTTCGTTTCATTTCATTTCCCATCTGATGTTTGCCGAGTCAACACGTTCCGAGTATATGACGTTCTTTTCAATACATCCCATCCTCTTGACTAAAATGCTTTACCGTTTTGATTGAAGGCACCTAAATGCGGTCCGCCTTTAAACGGTCAATGTTCCGGTGTTGAATTTTAATGAGACCAATTCACCAAAGACGCTTGTACAATTTAAAAAAGGTACTTGGCACCCTAATTGGGATGTTTGTTTTTTTTTATTAGAGAATAAATCTCCCACAATCTTTTTCGACAGGTATTATTGTGATAAATGCCCTTTCTAAAAAGTCCATTCAATAACTGACTTTTACTACGAACAAGCCGTATATAAATTCCGGTGGAAAATGGGTCTTTTGTGTTCTTACCATATTGATGAGGGATCGGTATCTTTAAGCACCAAAGGGAATTCTGTTTTAAGGAAAGTGATTACCTGACCTTGGCATTTAATAAATACAATATAAATTCTTATTTTTAATGTAGAAACAAACACACATTTTAAAAATACATATTTTTACAAGCTGTTAGTTAAAAGGCTTTGTTTCAACCTGTAATTAATTAGGCAATCATTTGTTTTCTTTTTAACGATCGAGTACATAAGAGTACATTTAGATAAGAGGAGAGGATAGATATTATTGTTGTAGGATACTCACACACAATTTTTCTCTTCCTAACCAAACATTGCTGGTGTAGGTTGTATAACAAGGATACTAAGGAACCTAAACTGACATAAATAATATTTAGGACATCTAACGATTCAGATTTGGTAGTGTCACAAACATCTTACTCATGTGTCATCATGAAACGTAATAGTTTTCATTTCATCAAGAGTGTAATAACTTAACTGTGATCAAGGCTAGTGCAACCTGGTTGAAACGTCAGGAAATTCAAAGATAATATACCTTTAACCGTATAATTATCGTTATCGTAATTAAGTTAATTCGTGTAACACTTAATTATACATTAATTAATAAAACATTAACTTTACATATTTATTTCACACGATCGTCTAAAGGCGTTACCAATCTTCCAATAAACATAATTTATTTCCAAATACAAAAATACGCAGTATAGATTAACACCCAGACGTACTAATAGGTACTTTTTCTTCGTCCAAATAAAACAAGAACGTGGACATAAAGATAACGAATATTATCAGCAAAAATAAACATTAATAAAAATAGTTATGTCCTGAGAAACATTAGAGCTCTCCGATAATCTTTACTTTGTGTGATAATTGGTATAAACAATATATATGCCAGCTTGCAGACTACGACACTGATAGCTTTATCTATTTTGCGCCGATATCAGAGCCCAGATATACCAGACAATTGCATTATCTTGGTCGATTTTATCGAAGCAAAGGTTGTAATATTGAAGTGAAGTGCTTTGAGATAAGCCGACGGTTAACGTTATTAAAAGGGGGATTGTGTTCCTATGAATGAATTTCTAAAGAACAGTATTTCGGTTAATTTGCATGAAAATGCTTTTCTTTCAATAATAGTTTAAATTCGAGAACTGGTAACATTAAGTAACAAGTGGCTATGTTGGCAAAAAAAGTATACGAGTATACGTACTTTTTCACACTTCTATATGGCTTGTGTTATATTTTCACCACGGAAAAAGTACAAAAGCCTACCAGAAAACCAACTTTAACTATTTTTTTGAACAAGTTAGAATTTTTTTCGAAATCATACTCCGGTTACATATTCTGTGCATTGTGAGTGACAGATGTCACCTTGTAAATTGTGATCATCTATTGCCATTTTTTAATCAGTTTCAAAACACAACGTTGTTGTCTTTCTCCAAGGTCTATAAAATAGGTAATATAAAATAAAGTACCTAGCGAACTAATAAAGCTATTATTACATTCATAATATTAATATCGGTGAAAACAAAGATTGTGAATAACCAAAAATATTATTTCAACAATCAAAAAGCGATCACTATTTCGAGTGTCTATACACATGGATCATTATTTACTAACAGTAGTTCCGTCGCTTTATTTGCATATTTAGTTGTAAAACTTCTAGAGCAGGCTTTTCTCTGACTAAGTTATTCGATCTGATATGTTAAGGTTATATTGCCATTTGAACGTCCAAATAAACACGATGATTGAAATCAATTGCAATGTGGTACGGCCATTGTTTGTAGATCTTCTCAATTGACCTTTAGCACAATGATAATAAGTAAAATTTGGTTTCAAAGGATTGGTTCGTTCGAGTTTCTATAGTCTATTGAATAAACATCATTGCAATTCGTTCAACTGTATGAATAGATGTGTGTGGATTGGAGCATATTATTCGATATTTGATTTTGTGTATTATTGATACTTATATAGGACCAAGTGTATTAAACACTAGTAAGTACCTAGTCGATTACTCGTGATTTATGAAAATATTTGGAACTCTTTTTTAATGACTAGACTTCCTGATCAAACGCACTTGTGGTGATAGTCGCAACTTTTAATGATGCCTTAACTCGAAACCGGTTAAGTATAAGTTTATCAAATAGTACAATAGAAGTACAAAAAGTTGAATTTTAAAAATTTACCCAAGAGTAGTATTCGCATACCCGCATAATGCTTATCCCACGGAACCACTACGTTTTCCAGAATTTTTATCATCCCTTTCATCAAAACAGGTCTAGCCGTTTGAGCATGAAGAAGTGGTAGAGAATACATTGGGCATTAAGTACGCCGACGTACAAAAGTACATAAAGATTATAAATAAAAATAAAATGAACTAAAATCACAAACATTCGCCTGCAATATTACAACAAGAATACCTCAGGATAGGATAGACAGTAGTATTTATTTTGATGCCCGCACTTTTAAATCCACTTCAGCCTTACGCTACGCCATTTCAATAGCTAAAACGAATAATAATTTGAAGCGCAGATTCAAATCGACACGACAAAGACACGATCCAACTAGTTCAGGAAATTCAAGAAATTTATACTTAGATCTGTAATCTCAAAAAAGCGGCCAAGTGCGAGTCGGACTCGCCCATGAAGGGTTCCGTATCAGCAAGTAACATCATATAAAAGTTCTTATAGTTCGTTGTAACTTTCATCGATGTTTTAACAATAGTGTTTTGATTGGATGAAAGGTAAATTGCGTGTTACGATTTATGACGTATTAAAAAAAAAACTACTCACTAGATCTCGTTCAAACCAATTTTCGTTGGTAGTTTGCATGGTAATGTACAACATATATTTTTTTTAGTTTCACCACTCTCTTATTTTAGAAGTTAAAGAGGGGGGGGACACATTTTTCCATTTTGGAAATGTCTCTCGCTCAAACTATTCAGTTTAGAAAAAAATGATATTAGAAACCTCAACATCATTTTTGAACACCTATCCGTAGATACCCCACATGTATAGGTTTGATGAAAAAAAATTTTTTGAGTTTCAGTTCCAAGTATGGGGACCCCCAAAATGTATTGTTTTTTTTCTACTTTTATATAAAAATCTTAATGCGGTTCACAGAATACATCGACTGACCGAATTTCAATAGTATAGCTTTTATAGTTTCGGAAATAATTGGCTGTGACATACGGACGGACAGACAGACAGACAGACAGACTTGACGAATCTATAAGGGTTCCGTTTTTTGCCATTTGGCTACGGAACCCTAAAAAGGAGTGAGTCGCGAGTGAAGAAGAATAACACGTAGGAGATCAAAAATACCCAAAAAAAAAAAACTCGGTAGTGCTTATTAAATGATGGCCACTAAAATATAATTCAATTTGTACTGCGGTGATTTGCAACGTAGTTCGCTGTTAGGGGAAACCAGCTGGGGGTCTGATAAAAAAATCTTTTAATGATTGATGAGTTCCCGAGAGGGCGAACGAAATTATAGAGTTTATACGTATTTATCGGATTAACCGCTCTAATCTCCAATCTTCCGTTAAAATTTTTTCGCCCTGCCCCTAAGTAATTAATTATGTTATTTGGATATTATTGGAGGAAAGGTCCTTGCGACGATAATTTGTTCGGAAAATGGTAATTTGAATGTCATTTTTACTTTTTAGGGAATGAGATGGTTTTTGAATTAAGTTTGCAATGTTATCTAATAATGTCACGTTAATTATCGTTGAAAGATATATCGTTTCCATACATTTGTTAGTTATCTATTAACGTTTACGTTTCTAAAGTACGTAACTTGGCTATGGGGTCTGAGCCTATGAAGTTCAAATTTGCTAAGCAATCCGTTTTAAAGATTGTTTTTAATTATTTTCTTTTTTCAAATTCTCTTCTTAATTTCTCATTAATGCAGCTTTGCATACCAGCAAAATGTAGTAAAATCTAGTTGTGTATAATTGTATAAAAGTAGAAAGTATGCATCAAACTTAATTAATGATTCCTACAAACTATAAACATTGTACACCACACAACTCAAAGCAACGCATCCAACATTGACAAAAAAATTAACACTTTTAAGTGAGAAAACAAATATCTTAAACTGTACTTTAGTACCACACTCCATTTACACAGTACTATGGATCACGTGTCTCGCTTTGTGGTTTCTCGAAATATTTGACTTCTCGAATTTACAGTCGGTTACACAAATCGTCAAACAAATATCGATTTAAATAGACCTTTATACTCTAAAATTAACAAAGAAATTAAACTTTCACATTTGTGCGCCGAAGAATACGAAAAACCTAAAGATTCTGAAATACTCTGTAATTATAATGTCAATTGATGTACATCAAAACGAATTTATTTCACCTAAGTCTATAATCAATCTCACTCCTCACTAAACGTAAAGTCAAAACGAACTCTAGCTGAAGCTTATATAATAAACTAATGTTTTACGCTTTACAATAAGGTGTTAACCGTGTTCAACGTCAATACAAGAAACTTCTCAGTTATTTATTCAAAAACTAAGAGCAGCATAAACCCTCACTCTTCTTTTGTACTTTTTATAAAGGAACATAAAACGCATATTGTACAGTATTGTTCACAGTTTACAAACATAATTTATAACAAAAACAAAATAAAAGCACTGCGTGTGGTACCCACGGTATCCTAATATGACTACCTTTTAATATAAAACTATTTGATGTCGATACAAAATTTATTAGACACACTGTGAACTGCACGTTATAGACACGTGTTTTTACATCCCGAATGGATGTATATTGTTGATTCATATTTAAATTAGGAATCATTTATTCAGTTTAGGGCGTTATGAATCTCAAATAGGCCGTTGTATTGTGGGTAGTGTATATTTTATAGTATTTAGTAATGTTGGCAGCATTGTCGCATATGCAGCGCTTCCGTGCTGTACTCATATGAATGGAACTACTGTGAACAATGATAACCGTAAATATACCTACATATAATATGGAATATCTAATTATAATGAAGTTATGGTAATTGTTTTTGTTGACTGCAATATGGAGTGCTATCAAATAATTTAGGTAGACATAAATATATTAAATTAATTGAAATTACATTGATAATGTTAAATTTATAAGTGTATTTAAGTATAGGGCTGTTTTGTTATGATAACAGCCAAGTGATATTGCGAATAAACAGACGTTTGATTGGCACCTACGCTTTATAGATTATTTATTACATTTTGTTGCGTTGCGTTAGATAGTTAAATTCTTATATTGTATTATATTTGATTTGTCTACGTATTGTAAATTGATTTAATAAGGTTTAAGCCATTTTATGTTTAAAAATGAAAATCCTCAATTTACAAATTTGGGCGGTCCACTATACTTTTCACTTTTTAATTTAGTAACTTAAGAAACAATTACAATAATCGGCCAATTATTGTAATTGTTTCTTATCTCTCGTGAGTCGGACTAGCGTACAAAGGTTCCATACAAAAAGTTCTATACATTGAAATATATCTATACTGTTGCCGTTAATATTATTGAGTAAAAAGATGGCAAAAAATATGTTGTGTCGATGTGGAGCCCCCATAAATATGTGTTTTATTATTTTTTGTATTTGATAATATAGCGGCAAAAGAAATAAATATGGTTTAATGTGTTTAATGTCTAACTGACCGGACAGGTGAACAGACAGATAGATGGACAGCAGAATCTTATCAATAAGCTTCCGACTGTAAACTTTGACAATAAACATCTTAGTTTTATAAAAGAAAACAAGAAAATAACAGTTGTAACGGAGATGTTGCCAAACATTATAACTGGTAATCAAATAATAAAGCACGAAGCGTGCTCAGGAGCCAGTTTGGTACAAACACGTTGGTGCAAACAGATAATGCTATGTTTGTAGAGGCAAGTAAACAAGGGTCTAACTAACACCAACATTAAGCAATGTGTTCTGCTACTTACGGAAGTGGAGCTTTCAATGTGCTAACATAATAATTGTATGTGTGAGTTTCCATGGACTTTGTGCTTTAGTATAAAATTGACTTTTCAACCACTGCTTTTTTTAAATAAATTAACTTCCAAAATGACGCTTTTTTAGGGTTGATATCCCCAAATTAAACAACTAGGATTTGATGTTGGAAAAATTAGGTCAATTCACTTTAAAAACACGACGCAGCAATAGAGTTTGCAATAGTTAAATTAATATGTACTGAATATATTTAAAATGAAACTTAAATAATTCATCATCTTCATCTTCCTAGCCTTTATTCCCAAATTTATTTGGAGTCGGCTACTAGTTCAACCAGTTTTACCTGAATTACAGTTTTTCCACGGCACGGCACGGCAGCGCTATAACTTGCGACTGCGAGCCGTGAGGTCGTAACATAACAATAAACTATTCAGGACATCCCAGGACACTTCAAAAACTAGGACATGTCCTGGGAAAACAGGACGGCTGGCGACTCTACTCTACTTACTTACTTAAGCATAGTCGGCCGCGTGCCTGCCCGGGCAGGCATGCCAGTGGGCTGTAGATTACGCACGATACGCTACACGTTCATCACCACGTCGCTCTCGCGCATTATTGAAATTTTAGTTGTACTTTCCGATACCCACAATGATCTTCTAATCCATGTAAAAGATATTGTTTTGTTAGGGATGTCTGAATAAAAGGTTTGAGGTGTTAGGTAGGATTTAATCTGTTCGTGTCGTACGTATGTAGGTAGTAAAAGTACCTACAGTAATTATAGTAAGGCGGCGTGATTGAAATAGTGAGTAATATTAGGCCTGTCTCACTTTTCGTGGGGGTTTCGAAAACGAAAGTAGTTTTGATATATTATAATTAAAGTACTAACGTAAGTATCAACTACTTTTTGTTTATATGGAAAGTAATTTGTTCACTCAAGTAAAATTCTACAGAAAAAGTAGTTAATACAATTTTAATTATTTTTAAGAGGAGACAACCCTAATATCGTCAGAACAGATAAGAGTTACACGATAGAAAGAGACGCAATTGCTGGTAAACATCATCGTGTGATTCGGCGCTATGCGATCTGAATTGAACTTATTCTTATGACAAAAAGGGTCTCTATTTCTTTCAATTACTAAGATATAAGATATATATTATAATATTACATTATTAAACCTTCGGTCTCGTACTCACCAACAAAACACGACAGCACGAATGCTGTCATTTTATGTTGGTCTTCTGTGAAAGGGTAGCACCGTACCGGTCTAGTCGAGCAGACCTTACTACCTGCTTACTACCTTGAATTTCCTTACATTATGCAAAATAACTTTTATTGAATTCCTTTCCATATCAGTTATTGATAGAGGTAATTACCGAAAAAAGATAACAATCTTTACCAATGCAATTATTTGTGTCTAAAATTATTTCCTACTTACTGCGATATTAACAAGTGCGAAAATAACTCTGTCTGTCTGTCACGCTTCCACAGTGATACTATTTCACCAATTTTATTAAATTTTAAGTTGTGTGTACCTCGATAACCTGTATACACGCAGGCGAAGCCACATGCAAATGCTGATTTACTTTATATATGTCTTAGCTCAATAACAAATATACCAGAAAATTTTCTTTGTCTTGAGGTAAACATTCAGATAACTAATATTGTCATTGAAATGTTAATATTATATATATTGCTATCTCCGTTGACACCCTAACCCTGTTTCAATGGGCAACGTGAGACCCTACTTCACAGTGGCCACACAGTGGTCCAGTGGTTAGCGTATGCGGTTGCTGATCAAGTGGTCTCGGGTTCGATTCCCGGGTCGCACGAAATATTCGTGTAATCCACAAATATTTGTTTCGGAGTCTGGGTGTTTTCTTTGTATAATATGCATGTATTTACAAAAAACAGTATGTTTATGTACGAGTATTTATATCAGTTGTTTAATACACACAATACAAGCTTTGCTTAGTTTGGGACTAAATTATGTTGTGTGTAAAAGATATCCGAAATATTTATTATTAGTTTAAGGAACCACTAACTTGGTAAACGGTTCCATTTCATATCTGATCTATTAACCATTGAACAATATCGTTCAACAGAATATGTAGTCTAAAACAAAAACACTTCGAACAGAAACAATAACACTGGTTGAATAGCTTAGGTGCTAAAATTCAAATTTAATACACGAATAATCGCACTTTGGTTTTCACAATATCAGAAATCTCGTACTACAAAGGAAAGCAATTAGAAGAACCAAACCACCGTATAATCCTTTAAAAAGGTTCTTCAGAAATGTAAGTTGTAAGTAGAACGGATAGAAGTGGTAGAATAATGTAGGTGGAAGGATGTTTTGGCGTTAGTTGTAAGAACAAACAAGCAAGTAGCTCCATTAGCACTAATTGTGTTAGCTGGAAATAGGGTTGTCATATCGTATTGTTTTATTAAATACTTATGTTTTATGTAAACATAGAAATGTTTGTAACAGTTTTAATTGTTATTTTAAGTTAACTGTATAATGTGGGTGGTTTAAGTCATCTGAATGTGTTGTTACTTTTTTGTTTAATATTAAGTTAAAATTTCGTCATTCTTAAGCGGAAAAAAGTTCATTTCTTTTTTACCCCGATTAAGTCAGTAATGTTTTCCAATCGTATGTATGTCGATTTCTTTGGCCCGCCCTACACTCCAAACGGTTTGACGGATTTTGAGTTATTATGTATCGTTGAAATCGTTAGAATTGTGGTAGTGATATAGGCTGTATATATTTTCAAAATGGCGCCTGGAAATGAAAAGGGTTTGAATTTTTTTCTGACTAGCAATATAGGTATCAAACGAAAAGTCTTATAGACACCAATTGAAAAATGGCATGACAGTTGCGACGTTTATTTTTCTGACGTATTCGTAGTAGATGCTTTTACAATTGTTACAATTGAATTCAATTTTGCTCCAAAATCTTTAAAATAATTAAAATTGTTATAGTTACATTTCGTAAAATTCGTAATATTTTCGGACAACTTAATCGTCCTTCTGAGACCGCTATTAAGAATTTGGGGGCTAAATTTACGATAGGCTCGGTACAAAATGTGCCAACACATAATTTTATTATTTACACAAAATAATTTCAAATTGTTTGTCATAATTTCCATAATTTCAGCTGTTAAGTGGCCAGTCAGAATGTGTGATTTATCACCACTGGATTATTTTTTGTGAGGCTTTGTTAAGGACAGAGTATAATACGGAGCCAATCCAATTGATTGCAGCCTTAAAACTCAAAACCCGTGATTAACGGAATAGACCCGCCATTTTGCCAAAAAGTTATAAAAACTTTGATGAAAGAATCGACATCAGCTGTCAGCGTTCTTGCGGTGGACATTTGTCAGCTATCATTTTTTATTCATAATTGCCAAACTTTTCTCCATGTAAAACAACAAAAATTTTAATCATCTAACAACACAACACAACATCAAACTCTTTGTTTTAGAAAACATAGTTCTTTTTGAAAAACCCATTATACTATTTTAACATACGAGTAAATTGACAAAAAGCGTATAAATATACGAGTATACCAAGATGACAAGGGATTTTAATTCTAGTGATTTTAATGCAAAGAACTTATCGATTCATCAACAGCATTTAACAGTCCACTGCTGGACATAGGCCTCTCCTTTGAAAAGAGGTTTTGGCCTACTATACCACGCTGGCCAGACGGGTTGGTAAAGGGTTTGTTTCACGTTTCCCTTCTCTTGGCAGTTCTCTTATCGATTTATGAATCTAAAAATTCTGAAGTGAAATGATTATAGAAACAAAAAAAACTGACTATTTAAAAGTAATGAAATTAATGTTTCTCAATATCTATGTTAAATCCAACTGCCTAATGAATAGTGTTGTAAGCTTACCAAATACTTTATAATACAGGCGGGGTCAAACAATACTTTGTTACCTAAGGACAAAGAAGGTCAACCAAAATTACATTTGTTACCGCATGTGGCACCATAAAGTGTTTCAATCGTATCAATATATTCTTATCTATTGATGGATTCAAAGTTGTTTTGGCAACCCTAAGTGTCGCTATGCACTCATCGTAACTTCCGTGTGTTTCAAAGATCACTGCACAGTGTTGTTTAAATATATTTCTAACATTCTAAATATGTTTGTTTTGGGCAGTATTTTCGGTGGTAGTGGTGGTGGACGGACATGCACTGTCCAAGACCGGTATAGTGGGCACTCTTAGGGAATAGTCTTTATTCAGTAGTAGAAGACATCTCTTCATTAATCGACTTTAGAAGTTTTAAGAACTATTTTTATCATTACAATCTTCCTCAATTTGTCATTTTTTAATTACACAATCCTGACAAAATTATTCAGTGAAGTAAAATACAAAATTTAAGTTTAAAAATACTTATTGAATACGATAAGGCAGGCGTCATCTATCACTACATCATAACAAAATTTAAGTGTTATTGACACATCTCACTGTGATATAGGTAACCTAAAAAATACGTAAAACGTCAATACAGTATGTAATCTTATCGCAAAATAGCGGATTAATGTAAATTGGGTCAAAGCGGCTCTAATATACTGCAATTAAACTGCACTATCTATCTATATGTCTAATATACCGCGCTGTCTAAAAAACTTTTTTTTCTTTCTTTTTTTTCCTTTTTATTAAAAGTCAATTCTCTTATTAGGAATACAAATAACTGTATTCTGTGTCTGTGTTGTAGGGGGCCTTTACTAATATACATGAAACGTATATAACGAACTCTAGAACTCAGAATTATAATTTGTGAATAACACAAAGTAATTATTATTTTTAAAGGATTTGAACCTACGACCCTTGGCGCAGTAGAAAGCGGCGGCGTGGCGACCGCTTAAACTACCAAGCCAACCGTGCAACTACTGCATTAGTTATTGAGAAAAACAAACCGGATGATCACACTCTCAATTAAAAAAATTTAACCACTCGTATAACACCAAAGAAATGTAAGTACCTGTATACATACTAACACCCGAAAACGTTATTCTCCTTCTGGCGCATGCAAGTAAAAATATAATGACTCATTTTGAATACAACGTTGATCAAAACATTCACTTTTCAACATGACTAAAGAATCAACATTTACTCTTTATTTTTAGTAAGTGTCACGTGTCATAACAGTGTAGTATATTTCTGCATAACGTACATTGTTGAGCAGGAAATGTCACTCAAACATAAGCACATTGGCGTAAACTCAAGACCGATACCCTCTCGTCCCAATCTCATATATTTGTACATATTTGTTTATGTAGCACTATTTCATTTTATTACATATATCACATTAATCATTCTCATTTCTCATATTCATTATTTGGTCACCAAGTTATTATTTATACTGTCGAGACCACTCTTAATCTTTAAAGAAATGAATGTACTTTATTGAGGTTATCGATGGTGTTTTTTATATACCACGTTTTGTTAATTTTTGAATGGCAACACAATGCTTATAACCAACGGACTGTTATGAAACTTTAAAATATTTTTCATTTCTTCAATTACGTGTAGTTTGTAAGTTACAAGTGTAAGTTATAGTTTGTAAGACACAAATACTACATACGTTATTAAATACTACATATCATATAATCAAATACAACATACGTAATATTACATACTTTTTTTGAATCATGATTTGCCTTATAACTGTTCTGTAGTTGAATATAAAATAATACCCACCTCAAATATATCTATCTATTGCAAAAATTTGCAATAGATAGTGCAAGTAGATACAATACATATCCATGAAACTAGTTAAAACAGTTTCATCTAATGTCGACAGTCTATCGGCTTCCCAAGTAGATATATGTTTGTCATTCAAATAATAATTTCAAATAAATTTTTAAATATACATACTATGAAGATAAAGATAAGATAAATTATCTTTATCTGAAGTATTAGTAAACACACTTCAAAACAATTACTTTCATCCAGACGTAAGATCACTAATAAATGAATCCATAAAATTCTATAAAACGTGTTTATTTATATAACAACAATAAAACGCATCAGAGCACAGCGATCCGAACTCAATGCCCTATATTTTACGACCTCATTAAGTAATGATTTAACCGCCCAATACATTTATCCAAGATCCAATTTGATTTCCGTAATGGATCGCGCCCTACATAACACTGAGCGGTGATAATAAACTCGTTACTTAAAACAAGCTATTAATCGAGACTGCTATCTTTAAAACATTGAAAAGTTGGGCAATAAGACTATGTTTATATTCTAATGACACATAATCTCGATGCTTACACGGTAGAATCTCAGATGTCTTTTTCTATATTATCTTTATGTTTTTGATAGCTACGAAAAAATTCAGCAAATAACTACTTTTGTTTTATTTACTACTAGCGACCCGGCTCGGTTTTCTACGGAAGTTTTTGAAATCTAGGATTGCCTCTACATAGTAACCTTCCTCATGAATCACTCTATTTTTTGTTGAAAATTGAATTAAAATCCGTCGAGTAGTATGGATTTGAGCGAACATATAGCACCACTTTTATTTTATATACTGACCCACGCATTTCATTTGTAACTACTTAGTTCCTATCAATCGTAGCGTGATATACGGCCTAGAGCCTTCCCCGTTAAATGGACCATCTAACAGCGACATAATTTTTAGTAGCTTCTGCGATTAGCGCGTTTAAACAGACTAATAATGCACATGAACTGTGAAATAATAAAATTGAGCATATATTAAACTTAACCCGTATACGTACAAATGCATGTTATTGTAGTTATTATATCTATATACATGTACTAATAAAATAGCTACTAAAATCTGGGGTTTTTTTAGAAATTTTAAATTAGAGCGCAAGAAAAGAATTGAGTATTGTGCCCACTAAAACCATTATCTAGAAATGAGGAAATGTTGAAATTAGTTGCATCTTTACTCATTTATAAATTGCTTCTAGTAATTCTAGGCGTATAAAACTTGATATATGTAACTCCAAACAACCACATAAAATGTACAAAAGTAAACACACAAACACTTATAAGTTACAAAGTATCACTTGTTAAAGTAGAAGTTTTAAATTTAACACCGTGTTCGCAATGCGCTGTGACTGGGCTATAAAAAGTTAGTACCGGTAGCAAAATGTGTTGGACCGGTGGGTAAGTTCGACTCTTTATTCCTTCATAACTAGTAAACTGATGAACCGCTATCCTCTTTGACATTATTGTCTGTCTGTTTACAACTTGGTATTATAAAATTATCATCATTTTCTTGAGTAAAAAACACATTACCGCTTAATAGAGAGATGAGCAAAGAGTTTTCATTAAAGTGATTTAAATAGACGCTGAAAAATCTGGAAATTACTTAAATACTTTATTCAAAAAGGGATTATAATTCTTTTTTTAAATAAACATTTATAAATTAGTTTATTTAAAATAGCGTCGCAATCAATTTGCAAACACCCCTACAAATGAAGCTAAAAAGTTTACCTGCAGCGGTACAGATTGATTGATAAAAACCAGTTCAACGTAAATAGGTTAGTGAAACTGTATGGTATTCAGCAAATCAACATATCAGTACATCTATCCGTTATGCAAAATATATCCAAATCTACATTTTAGCGTACACGTTAGTTAGTGTTAAGGAGTGACAAATGAATATACTATTTTATACATACAGTTTGAGTATATTCTGAATATATGTTACTGTAAAATAAAAAAAACTTGTTTAATATGCTACACCACAATTTTCAATCCTATTCATTTCTCTTATATTTAATAAGTATCTTATAGATTTAATAAGTATTTTACCCTTTTCGATACATATATGTAAAATACGCGCCCAAATTATCGACTCTAAATTACTTATAAAAATTTACAACACTAGCTTTCGCCCGTGGCTCCTTCCGCGTGTTTTTCGGTTATCATGGTAAAAATTAGTCTATGTCCTTTCTCAGGATGTAAACTATCTGATTACAAAATTCCATTTAAATCGCTTCAGTGGTTTTTGCATGAAACCCGTACAGACCGACAGACAGAGTTACTTTCGCATTTATAATATTAGTAAGGATAAGGATTATATACATTTTATGATTTGTGCACAAGCAAGCATTATTTCTCGAAACTTAGTACAATAAAAAAGATCAAATCACTTAATCTTTAACCTAATCGTTGATCCGTCGAAAATCTTGAATCACATCAATTACGGCAACAAAAACAAATGATGCATTCGCCTTGACATATAATACCACGTATATCAAAATCCACGAACCGATTACCACATCCTAGGTCACTTACGAGCACACTGGATAACATATTCCTTACCGATGAATCAACTCTCAAGAAATACATCTATGAGTCACTACCATTACTTGTAACAGTAATCCTTCTCCAGGAACCCTTGGTTTGACGTTGATGTATTTACTTCATCTCCTGTCTAAGACAAGTACATGGCTACAACATTATGTTCCCGGCTCTAGAGCCATTGTATACCAATTTTGTGATGTTATACTGTTTATTTTGCAATATAATGATCTGAAATGAATTGTACACATGATAATTAGAATCAAAACTCTCATTCTTGATTGTTACAACTTAGGAAAACTCTTAAAATAAATACGTTTTATAGAAGCCGTTAGTCAGATTTTTGGTGTAGGACTCATGTCTATAAAACATTATAAAATAATTGTATCGAGTTAACTAATAATTTTTGGATTAGAGTTATGTTATTGAAGTCACTGTCCAGCATCTCTATGTCGTTATGGATGTTATAATTTGATTCCTATACAGGATAAATATTAAATATAATACTTAATTTTGTAACTCTTTTAATCTAAGGTTGTGTCTAAGAACTGAATGTCAAAATCTTTCTTCTTATCTTATTAAGAAAAACTGCTACTTCCAATTAATAAGTTATTTGCCAAAGAGTCCGACAGGTTCGCCTTATTTAGATTTGAAATAGGATCAAAGACAATACCTATTCTCTGACACACAATTCCATTTTACCTTTTACGTAAGTTAGACCACTAACAAACAGTAACGAAGTATTTTTTGGATACAATAGAGAAAACGTATGTACAAAATTAATTCACTAAGATACTTAGGTTACCTCGCCAGATTATTGATCTAAGGCAGCGTATAACTGAATATTACTTTTTTTTTGCCGCTACCTCTTCTCTCTGTTACACTATAATCTCACCAATCCGTAGTCAATATGATAAGTAATTTTAAATTTCACTCGCACCATCTTTTCATAAATTAAAAATATTATACATACTATAAACTTCAATGTAGTATAAAAAAAGAGAAAAAATTATGGAACTATTATTAGGAAGTGTACTAAAAATTTACTAAATATGCTAAACAACAAATGCCAAATTATCATCATACATAAAATTATTTGTGAATCTATTCTACTTCTTATGTAAACTTTGTAGTAATATTGAACCTTATACGCTATAAAAAATTAACCCATCACCTAAAAGTTTAAAACACAATTAAGCTAATAGGGCAAAAACCAGTTCGTCAGTTGATAAGAGTCTATTTTACGGGCCAAGTTTTTAAGCTATTAACTAATTCGACTGCACCTGCCGCTGCCAATGAGCAAAAAGGCCGTACGTTAAATTACTTAAACATTAACGTATCATGACGATGTGAAACCAGACACTGCACGACGTTCGACCAAACATGCTGCACTTTTATTTTTAGTTGCGATATTTTACCGAGAGAGACGGAGCACGAGACAATTATTATATATTATATTATTATATTATTATTATATTTCAAAAAAACTGTTTTCTTCTTTTGATGAATTGACAATTTGCTGGATAATATCAGCTAATTATGCCAGTGTCAGTCTTCTCAAAGCGTCGTCGTAATTCAATTAATGAATGAGGTGAAATGAGGACTGTCTTTGGAAAAAACACAAAACGATCTACAATTTTTTTTATTGTTGGTTGACAATGATTATCTAAAATGACTTTTACATATCCTTAGAGTTTATTTTATTAAGGGTCTAACATTAACAAAACTGTTTCTGTACTAAAACATGCAATGCGTATTCTTAAAACCAATATGACAACCATGCGTGTTTTTTTTTCAAACCAGTAGCTGTTTAATCTTGTGGAAAAAAACGCGCCCATATATCTAGGGAACGTATTATCAAAGGTGCGTTCGAACGCTCACGCCCGACGGACGAGCCAATTTATCAGACACAGTTCTACGAACAACTATTTGAGCCGTATTTGTTCACTTCATACTGACACTAGCATATCATGGCCTCCGTCGCCGCAATCATTACACTAACAGACAGAACAAATGATCTAAAAAAAATACAAATCATAGTTCTAATTACACTGGCGTAAGACGGCGGCGCGGCGGTCAGATAATAATAAGCGTAGATGTACATTAAACTAATGATGTAATAGCCCAGTTTAAGTTACATGTTTGGAATTTTTTAAGAATTCTAATCAATTTTAAATACACCGTAACAGGAGATATATCAGTGAGTGAATTACCTCTTTTTCCATTAATTTCCTAATAAAGTTTAATTATGATACTAATAGAACTGAAATAATATAAAAATTGGCTGTTACTTATTACTGTTAAGATACAGGTACGATTACCATAATCGGAAACAAGCAAGGTTATTCCAAGTAAGCTAGACGATTACTGGACTATAATACTTTCATAGTATTACATATTTACGTTACGTTTTTACACATTGATTTTACATAATTACATAGAGCTTTCATTGCGCGATTGAAAGCCTCGATACACACTACAATATTAAACTCAAACTCAAAGTAGTAAATAAGAAAATAAGTTTGATTTAAAACAACTACTACGGAGTGTTCTGTGATAAAAAATGAGGAACAAAATAGATACAAACAAGTCTTGAAGCAGTTTTAATATCGTGTCAAAATATGAGCTTAATCAGTGTAGCACTTTTCGAGTTTTTTAATTGTACACAATCCAACATTATATATACTTCCTAATATTATAAAGAGGTTAAAAGTCTGTAAAGTTTTAAACTCTGAATCCGCAAAATACCGCAACATACGCGGGCGGAGCTGCATACAAAAGCTAGATTTTTTATACATTTACGAGTATGTAGTATAATTAAAATTCAAAGCATTTAATAACATAAATTATATAGTGTGCCTTTAGCCATGTGATATTATTAAATAATTTAACAATCAAAATGTTTGAACCTGTATCTATGTATATGCAATATGAAAGTCGAAATTACTTGTTAGCCGTTTTATCGTAGTACGTCTCTTAGAAAGCCTCTTGGTGAATGTCAAGTCTATCAGCTGTCAATTTACTTCTTGGGATTGGATGAAGTTACCATTATATATACTATCTATGGTATTTAGGTTAGATGCATTCTCAAACTAATATAAAATGCATCAAACGCGTTTTTAAATTAACATTATAGAGATATATTAGTAAGAGAAGATGTACAAAACGACGAAATTAATTAAAATTGTTCAAGATGCCATTATTATTATCTTTTTATGTGTGACTGTTGAGTAGTCTTTCAACTAACGTATCTATTAAACCGGTAAGCGCGGCTATAAGACCAACCAGGTGGAGAGATAACCTTTAAAAGATTTTTCGTGAAAAGGTATAATATTGATACGGCCTAATTGAAGTTCCAATTAGTATTAAGAGAAAACAGAGAGCGACCAAAATCAAGACCTCCTATGGCTGATATCATGATGACGGGAGTCCTATAGTTGTTTTTATAAATATAAAACATCCAAGTAAATTAAATATAACGTCTTCAAAACAATAATATGTAAATATCTACTTAGTGACGGAAGAATACAGAGTGACACCCTAGTCAGCGAGTGGATGTCATAAGAATCCACAAGAGACCATACTGAATAGATCAAGAGCACTGCAAGTATAGGGACAAAATTGCAACAAACCCTTTACCCTCCCGTCAGCTATACAAATATTTAAAACGTACTTTCTATAAGGAAGGAGGACATAGATCCTCCAACAAGCTTTTGATAGTACATGCTAGACCTATTCAACTTGGTTTGATGATAAAAAATTTAAATGATAGCTATAAGTTAACATTTTACAGCCTTTTTTTGCGGGGAATACTTTTCGCACCACACCCTTCGTGGGGTAAACGAATTGCGTGTGTGGGACTCCCGGGCAACCGGTCTACCCACTAAACCACGCCTACTTCGGTAGTTGGGAGGAAAACCAGGATCGCGTCAGCAGCTTCTGGTGTCCCCCCTGCCGTACCCCAACGTCTGAGGTACACCCCGGGGTGACTAGTTTCACAACATTTTACAGCTTGATACCTACTCCATACAAATTAGCATTCGCCTATATCACTCAAGAGTATTAATTGATAAATGCGTTGTCATGTTCGTACAATAAAATTATAACCTATTATGCTGAGGAAATTGATAGGTAACGGTAGCGTGTAATGGCGGGTTCGAATAGAACAGGAAATTGAAGAATCTAAGCCTTATTACATAATTACTAGGTGTCTATTCGAGTGGGCAGCGTTCGGCTACCGAATAATTACAGATTATGGTAATTTATATGTTACTCGTTCGCTTTACTGTTAATATTATTTCAAAGTTTATCTCATCGTTTAATATTCTAGTTCAGCTTGAAACCCTATTACTTTACTAATCTGTGTGATTATCAGATTTGGAAACTTAATTTGGCTCCAAAGATTACTTTCACATACCTACCTAAGTTTTCTGTTTGTTGTTATTGATTGATTTTTACTCTAGCATTATGTTTAAGTAGATCGTTATGGTTCTTTAGTAACGATTAAGCTCGATAAACATCACATGTGTAATAAAAATCTCTCTGAAAAATGAAAGAGATAAATTTATTTCAATAATATTACGAATGCGGAAGTTTATGAGTGTGTGTCTTTGTATGTTAATTAATTTTTCATAATCGAACAACTGAAACAATGTTCGTAGAATTTGGTGTTGTGGCAGCTGCTACCCTGAGCTTCGATCACAAGTACTTTTATTGATCGAAGACCCTAAGTGAAGAAACAAGTTTTTATTTATATTTGAGTCTGCCAAAGGAACTCTACTTTGCCTGATGGAAAGCATGAGTAGAATCCAAGAACAGGGACTCATTGTGAGTAATGCATGCAGACAATGCAGCATGGAGAGCCACACTAAGGCTCACTACTGTGATGCTTCTGCATCACTAGGCCTCCAGTCTCGAACTCACCAAAGAAATACGACAGCACGAATGCTGTCCTTTTTAGATTGGTTTTTTGTAGGACGCTTTTACCGTACCGGTCTGCCATGACTCTGCCTATTAAGCTAATTTGATCCTAATATTTAGTTGAAATATATTTGAAAACACCAGGTTACGTACAGTTAGGCTATAAATTTCATGACAACTAGATTTACTTGGAAAACTCCCTAATCGAGAGTTTGTCTCTGCCAACGACGCTTTTAAACACTATTTACCCTTTAAAAGAACCTTTTTTCGAAGAAAAATATGGATAAATCGTCTCCCGAAATAAATACCATAATATTGGCATTCAAATCATAGTTATTGAGAAACACGTGGAGATAGAAGATTTTATCCATCAAAAGCCTGTAATTACTCTCCTCCCTTCAAGTGACTGACGTAATATCAAGTAGGTAATATGAATAAATATTTGAGGTCAAATATCAAAGAAACCTGTGTAGTGTAAAGGTTGTGTTCTTAATTAAAAGTTACTTATACATAAGTAATTAAAAAAATGTATGTTACATTTTTGAATAGCGATAAACATTTCAAACTAGAATACGTTTTTTGTGTCAAGAGAAAATCAGTAGCTTTCAGCTCAATCAATACCTATGTATAAAATTTCATGTCACAATGTTGGTACCGTACTCCTATAAAACGCCTTAATCGATTCGAATGAAATTTTGTGTATTTATTCAGCAGGTCACAAAATATTATATAAACTATTTTTATACCCCTAAATAATTAAAGGATAATGAAGGATAAAACAGACGCGAGCAGAGCCGCGGGCATCAGTTAGTAAAATGTATGAAGGACAAGTAAAGGAAACTAAAGAATTCAAATAATTGTTTCGGAATTTGAGTGTTTCCTATGTTTAATATCTATGTCATTTTTAAAAAGAAAGTATGTAGTCTATGTATTTATATCAGTTGTCCAGTACCCATAGTACAAGCGCTGCTTAGTTTGGGACTAGATAGCGTTGTGTGTAAGGCATCCGAAATATTTATATTTAATAATTATATATACAAGAATTGCTTGTTTAAAGATATTAGATAATCAAAGATAATCACTAACTGTTACCGCACGGACCACCCATGCATTTACTTGTTGTAATTAGTTATGCAAAAATAAATGATGATTACAAGCTTGTCATATATTCACTATTTAACTTTTGTTTTGTTAAAGAACAGGTGATTTCGTTTAACTAAATGTGACAAGTATTAGCTTGTAGTATGAGTCGGTACGTAATAGTTTTAATTGTTTTGTTCATAATTACTGTACCGTTTATACTAAACTACTACTATTAAAATGTGATAGAATATAAAAATACCTTATACAATGTAGGCTTTTAGATGATAGTAGCGCAAACGTACCTGAAATTAATAAAAATAAATTGATTATTAACATTAGCAAGTTAAAATTTAAAAAAAAACGAAGTACTTTTAAAAGGAAAGTGATTGAAATAATTTACTCATTGTGCATTTATTTTCATTGTGTAAGTATTTTAAATATTATTTTTTTGTTATAAAAAAAAAAACATTTTATCTTATATCCTTGTCGATCATGATTTTCGATCGTCGATCAAAATTATCAGTGATCGAGCTGACTACAGTGACCGAGACATTAGTTGAATGTTTAATGGATATACGATCTCTAAGAAGAAAAGACATTCATATCTTTACTGCTGGTATTATTAAGCTGACTTAAGCGTATTAGTTTAGTTTACGCCACTGGCTTAACAATCTGACTTGCACAATTTAGTTTACTTTTAGACTTTACTTGACATTTTAACACTGACTTCAAAAACCAACTTATACCAAATCCACGTCGTGATGTACGTCGGTTCAAGTGAATAATCAACTTAATATCATTAAAGTCGGTGCAACAGAATTGTATTATCTGTATTCACAAAGAGTCGATATAGTAACTTCTACACCTGGATTCTGCTCATGCTTTCCAGCAGACAAAGCAGAGTTCAGTAGGTTTAGTTTTAAACAAAATAATAATAATTTAGGCTACTTTCATATTTGCTCAATAAAGTTTAATACAAACATGACATAAATAATTTATACAAAAAAAAAGCAGCCAAGTGCGAGTCGGACTCGCCCATGAAGGGTTCCGTAACATCATATAAAAGTTCTTGTAGTTCGTTGTAACTTTCATCGATGTTTTTATACTAGTGTACTGATTGGAAGAAAGGTAAATTGCGTGTTACGATTTATGACGTATTAAAAAAAAACTACTCACTAGATCTCGTTCAAACCAATTTTCGTTGGTAGTTTCCATGGTAATGTACAACATATATATTTTTTAGTTTTATCACTCTCTTATTTTAGAAGTTAGAGGGGGGGGGACACTCATTTTTCCACTTTGGAAGTGTCTCTCGCGCAAACTATTCAGTTTAGAAAAAAATGATACTAGAAACCTCAATATCATTTTTGAACACCTATCCATAGATACCCCACACGTATAGGTTTGATGAAAAAAAAATTTTTGAGTTTCAGTTCCAAGTATGGGGACCCCCAAAACGTATTGTTTTTTTTCTATTTTTATATAAAATTCTTAATGCGGTTCACAGAATACATCGACTGACTAAATTTCAACAGTATAGCTCTTATAGTTTCGGAAATAATTGGCTGTGACATACGGACGGACAGACAGACAGACAGACAGACAGACAGACTTGACGAATCTATAAGGGTTCCGTTTTTTGCCATTTGGCTACGGAACCCTAAAAACACTTCATTTCAAGTATATTCTATACGAGTATTTGATGTTAGAATTATTTAAACAAGATAGATCTTATGAAGATAGAATACAGATCTCAGATTTGTGAAGGATCGATGCCAGTTGATCGACCCTACATAATCTTGGAAATAATAAAGCTATTCAGATGATGCGATCATATTAAGTTACGTCGGAGTGCCATGTCATACATCCTTCAGAAAAAAAAAAATCGTAAAAAAGAATGATTAAAATCGGACTACTCTGTAAAAAGTTGTGTGTGATCATTCATAAAAGAATATACATTAATTGAACTTGCTATGACTCATGTAATTTTAATATTAAACGAATTGAAACGGATATCAGTAAATACACAAGGGGTATTGGAATATCCGGTTTGATAAGGTAAAATATTTGCCCTAATTGTGCAATATCGTATCTGAAATATCTTACTTTTTATCAGTCTTATGTGGTTATCAATCAAGAGTACAGTCATGATAAGTAAATAAAAATCTGACTGTATTTTCGCTAGCTACAATTTATTGTCATATGCGTAAAATGCGAAAATTAAAGTAGTACCTGTAGTACCCTCGTATAGAAGATCAACCTAAAATGACAGCATTTGTGCAAATGGGTTCACAGAACACCCAGAGTCAGGACAATAATTTGTGTATAGTAGAAACGTAGTATTTTCCGTACAGAAAACCTCTAATTATCAAACTGGTGTGAATAAAAATTACATTCATACATCTTATCAACTTAAAGCTAAGCCAAGCCCTACAGCCTGTAAAGAATCAAAATTCGGTAAATTCAAAATTGAACATCGCAAAGTACCTTAACCGCTAAATTTTCTTTGTTAACAAGCTACGAACAAACAAAGCACATAATACTATTATAATTGTGTTCAATTAGTGGAAACTATATATCAGCTTTACAGAACGCCTCATTAAATGCTTTTACAAATCCTGAATATCGTTCTATTTCTGTAATTGCGTTTACACAACGCAACATCGAATGACGTAGTTTAAGCCAGTATTACATTACTAAGGGTTGCCAATTAACATAAATTTTATTGTCTTACCCAGAAATGGACATAAGTCAAGGAATATTACGTGTAAAACTTTTTGTCCGTTTAATGTTTGATAATCTACTAAATACTGTAGAGGAAAATACATAGCCCACAATATTTTAATATACGAGTAACATCATAGTTTGCAAAGATCTGCACACTAGGTAATGGTTATGTTTATACCAATTTTTAGAAGTCTAGAGGTACTTTGCAGCCATGGATTATTATATTGTGATTGGTACAAACAGCGTGGTAATCACGCTGCATTTTTGCGTTGTTTCCATTCGCAATGAACAAAATTATGGTGAACACCACTCTAAAATTCTATTCATACTTTCCAACAGGCAGAATAGAGTCACTTTCTCAGGTTCAAATATGTATTATTTAAAAACACCTAAGTGTACTCTTAATAATACACATGACGTTCCAAAATTTTATGTAAACTACTCGGTAAGAAAAGAATTAAAGGATAATAATTTTTACGACATTTAATAAGACAATACAACTAGTTTTATAATCAAGGATGCAAATACTGTTCTTTGGATAATCCTGCACTTAACGTATTATCCAGAAATGATATCAGCAATCGTAAACAGGCTAAACCAAATAAAGATTCGATTAAGTATTATCATTTTCTATGCGCATTAGATCTCATAAGGTGCTGTAATACTATTGTGTAACGTAGATCAACATCGGATAACTGATAAGAGCATTATTTGAAAGTACGTAATTTTGCAACGATAGTAGTAATGTCTATACAACTATCTTAATCCATCTCTATTACATAATAGTTGAAATATCCGGCAATTTTCCGCTTTTGTCACTACACTTCGTATATCACGCAATTATTGCAGAGTTATTTTAAAAAATGACAAGATAATAATGTTCTTTAAAATTCGTCAAGCACTAATACGTATACTGAACTGAGTTTCGTAACGGCATTGAACCCAGGAGCGTGAATGATGTCGTATGAAATATACCTGCGAATATTTTCCCACGCCCCGGGCACAGCTCGGGTACTGATAGACCTTAAAGTTGTATAAACGGACCGGAACGGACCGTGTGGGTGTAAACGTACGAAAACTCACGTCTCGTTTCATTAAACACACTTGTAGTAAGTGCGGCTGAGGGACGACCTTTACCAGTACTTAACTGAGAATTAATAATGGTGCATCTGTGAATAATGGTGCTTTGGAAGGTAAGGGTGCTAATGACGTGACCGGAACAGTCTTGTCTTTGAGCTAAAGTTCGGCCTTAATGGAGTACAACGAAGAATGTTTTACGAGAAAACGATGACGTAACGCATGATATATCTAGATGGGGTGTAGAAATTATGAACAGTTAGTTTTCCTTAACATAACGGTTTCCTCCCCAAAATAGTTTAATGCTAACAATCTTTATAAGTAAAAATATCGTTGGCTGATAAGTTGTGGCACTTAAGAACGATTAGACAAAAAATACCAATGTTGGTAAATGACTTTTCTAAATCCTGAGCTTATTTTTCATGGAAGTTATATTAAAAATCTTATATCTAGAATCAGGTTAATTTTCGAACATGAAGTTATGTTAATAATAATATTATTTTCAGTACTTTAAATTGTTATTTAAAAAAAATAGAGGAAAACTTACAAAAAAATTTTATAAAACACTTACTATGTATCGAAATATCTTAAGAACAAAATGTTGCAATTTTTTTATACATTTCGTACATCAACAATATGTGTAAACAGCTTCTGTCATTTTGTGTCAAGTTCAAGTTGTGTGTTAAAAATTTGTTTTTACGTATTGTTCATTCATCCATTAGAACAACTTCAAACAAACAACAAACATAATAAATGCCCATAAACAATTACTATAAACATCAAACAAAGTGAATCAAATTAGTCAATTTAAGGTTATTACATAAACGTCGAAACGCAAAGTTCTACGTTTGAAACTTTCATAATAGAGGCTCTGTGGTCGGTTGTAGCCAAATATAATTATTAATGGGTTCGCCCGCCTCAAAGAGCTCGTTAGTCATAAGTATGTAACTATCCTTCAGGAAATACAACCAGCGTACCTACACTGTTTATTTATAATATTATATGTTAAAACTGCTGGAATATTTAGTGAATACTATAGCTTTGAAATACACTAATTGAATTACCGCTATTTAGCTCAAACTAAATAGCGGTCCTATTAATGTTAAATGTGCGGTTTTTGAATAATGAAATAAAATGTTTTAACTTTTTCCTATCGAGGTTTTCAATTTCAGTATTTTATTTCTTTTTACATATGACCACGCATAACTTCATACAGAGTAGTCCGATTTTGATAATGTTAATTTTTATTGGGTCCCATATAAATTTCAAAATATTCCAACCCAATTACCCTAGGTAGGAAAATAGGGATGATTAAACTTTTTACAGAGTAGTTCGATTTCGATAAAAAAATATACTGGTTAAATGTTCAATATTTTTTTACTGGAAAAGGTGTAACCTCGAGGTTAGTTCCATACGAATTAAGAAAAAAACCCCAACATTAAGGGTAAATGTAGGATGATCGCTCACTTTTTGGAAAAGATTTATTGGAAACTTGAAATTGACGCCATATAAATTTGGAATAAGTTCTACCCTAAGGGTAAAATCATATTCACTCATTCAAATTAATGCTGAATTGTATATTACAAAACAATATAAATAAAAAAATATTACAAAATAAATAAATCAGAAGCAAACGAAATTTGCTCTAAATAGGTATTATATAACAAACGCGCCAACAAATTATATATATTTATTAGTTAAGTTTAATATATTTGTTAGTTTCTTTACTTTTGCTTAAATAATTTTGAGTCGGTGCCAAACAAGAAAATTAATTAATTATGGAAAGTGTGCGTCACACTTGTTTGTTCGTTTGATTTAGTTATCATTGATTATTTGGCAACAACCTAAAATTATTTAGGTATGCTTATATTAGTTTAAGAAGCTAGTATTTAAGATTAGGTAATAATAGTTTATTTTGTCTGCATACTGAAATGAGACGAAATACGCCTTTTCAAGTTATAGAAATTTCGAAATCAATACATGACATAATAATATAATATATGACCATCTTTTGAGTAAATAAACACAAACAAAGAACATACAACAAAGAAAAGGGTCTTATATTTTTAAAGAAGGCTAAAAAGTATTTACCAAAAACCTTGAATAATATAATGTAACATTGAAATCCTTAGCAAATTGAATCGCCTCAACGCTATTTACGAAGTCATTTATTCGGACCTTACGTCAAGTAATCCTAGTTTGTGTCGGTATTGGGATTTTGGAATTTCCATAAGCAGTATTTTTTCCCTCCAATTCTGATATATCTAACTCTCTCTTAATAAAAAAATTACCTTCTAAAATATTTATTCCGCTCTATCTTATATACTTATGTTATAAATAACGTATGGATAATGTCTAAAAAAACGACTAAAACTTAATAAAAAACAAGTGGAAAAACGAAAATAACTTAGTTTCAGAGAATAATCTACTAGTGGAAACGTCTTTTTATTCGATATTGAGCAAGATAAATAAATAAATATTTCGGGCATCTTACAGACACCGTCATCTAGTCCCAAACTAAGCAGAGCTTGAAATATGGGTACTAGACAACTGATATAAATACATAAACATACTTTTTTTATACATATTATACATAGAAAACACCCAAACTCCGAAACACATACTTGAGTGAGGATCACACAAATATTTGGTCCGACCCGGGAACCGAACCCGAGACCTCTTGATCAGCTATCCATACACTAACCACTAGACTAACAAGGCAGATGTCTATATAAGTATTAATCTGATGTAAACTTATGTAAAATAAAAGGTAAAAATATCTAAGAATAATCTATTTCAACACTTTAAAAAACTCCAACTTTATCCTCTTCCTAGCCTTTATTATTTTTAAGAATTACAACCCGAATCAAACCCGAGACCTCTCGATGAATAGTCGCATACGCTAACCGATGGACCAACGTTAGCAGTATTTAGAACTTCAGGAAACACATTAATACGAAATCTCTTTTCCATTAAATGAGTTACAGTCCTGAATCGGTGATTCCTGGGACCTTTAAGAGGTTTTATTTCTATCGTTGCGGTAGAATTCCACTAATCGAGATTACTAGTAGATGAATGAAATGGATGTGATCTAAGCGATGAGTTCGCAAAATAACAATTTGGACGTCAACCTTTACTTGATTCTTATTTTATTTTTGTCCTGTAGGGACAAGGATTCTTATCCTATAATATATTATTCTTATAATATAAGAATCAATCCTATTTCGACCCACTACATTAACGATATTACTCAGACCATTTCATTTTCATCACTGCGATCTTAATGATACGTTTTATCCGTTTTATTCTTTGATTTTACTATTTGTTTTGCATTTTATTTCAATTTTATTTTCCATAAATTACAAATATACTGTACTGTGATATACTTCAAATCTTTTTTTTTGTATTCTACCGTGATAAAACCGCCGCTAATAAACATATCTTTCACCAAGAACACCTTAACATTCATAGAATAAGAAGTATAAAAGTGAAGGATTTTAAGTTTACAACTAAAACAGATACTTGTAAAAACACGTTCAGGCAGTTTGAGAACATCTATCGTTCAACTCATCTTGAAAAATTGATTAGGTACATTAAGAAGATTAGATTAGTAGTACATTAACGTGCAAATCCTATAAATTTGTCGTTCTCAATGATCTTTTACACGAGACACGTATTTAGAAGACAGAGAAAACCAACTATATTTTAAGTAGCAAAAGTTCCTTCGCTATAGAATCACGAGAAAAATACTACTAGGAAACTAGTACTATCATACAGACCAATGCATTTGCTTCACAACACTTCTATCTTAACATACGATACCCTTGAGAAATATTCTGAAGTACTAAAATGTAGCACAGTATGGGACTGCTTTGATATCTGCACTCCGATGCTGTATAAATCAAATACAGAGGAGAGTTATCGGACGTCATCAAATACATACGATTAATTTATTGCTGAAGTTTTGCAAGAGTTAAAGATACGAGTAAATAAATATAAAAGCGATCGTGTATTACTTACTTCAATTTATGATTATTTACAACTGAGGATAAAACATGAAGAATAGTCAACGTAGTTTTATTATCTACATTCTCTTTGGAATAGTCAAGACGGGTTGTCGTTATTATCATAGTTACAATATACCCAAGTCCATGTTGCTATGTCAACTTATTTAAAAAACATATTAATACATCATCGTCACCTTTTTTTTCATCAAACATTTTATAGAAAAGTTAAAGTAACGTGAGTTAAGCTAACTAGAGCAAGTAAATGTAATCGATTTCATTTGTACTTCTATATCATTCATATTACAAAGATATAGAGTTTGTGAGATGCTAGAGGGTAACCTCTGGATCTTCTGAACCGATTTTGAAAATTCTTTTACCCATAGAATGTCACATTTATTATGAGTGTTAGAGTGATTATTAGAGTTAGAGTGAGATGTAAGAAGTTATTATTGCCGTCTTCCTAAATCTTAACTTGACTTATATTCTTTTTGAGAACCTATATAACGTACACGGATACTAAATACACAATATCAAAGCACGGATCAAGATCCTGACTTCAGTGTAGATACTGGCGAAACAATTAATATTGTGTGTGTCATCGTATCGATTTATGAATAATATTAAGTGATGCATGACTATCGTAGGCATCATCATCTAAATATAACATTGAAAACCAATTAGGATATCGGGAGTTTAAATTGTGTCAATAGTATCGATAATTTTATTGAAGACTAGCTGAGACCCGCGGTATAGCGTGTCAAAATCTGGCAAACGCTTCATAGATTAACCAGAACAAATAGACATAGGCAGACAGAGACAGAAAGAAAAAAAAATTAAAAAATGTTTTTATTAATACATATTTTCATACGCCTTTAGTCAAAAGCAGTTCATTTTGTATTACAAAGGGACACTACATTTGTATAGATGAGAACAATTACTTGTAACCTTGTAGACCTACAATTTCTTGTAACATTCGTTAGTGGTTCGTATTAATATTAGATATTAAATATTAGATATATTTTTTTTCGTATTAATATTAAATATTAGATAAGTGCAATACATATTTTCATATGCCTTGGACTAATTTTATATTACAAACAGACACTACAATTGTATTTATTTGTATAGATGAGAACAATTACTTGTAACCTTGTAGACCTACAATTTCTTGTAACATTCGTTAGTGGTTGGTATTTTTTTGCCTTGTCCGATTGTTGTGACATGTGATTATATATTATATGTTAAATATTTATATATCACCTTAACGTAAAATGAGCAGATATTAAATAATTAGTAATAAGTCTAGCTGTAATTTGCTTACAATATAACATATGTATTACCAACATATTTTTAGGATTAGCTTTGCCTAGTTAATTGTCATTTTTGTATTGAAGTTATTAAAAAAAACAATGTTAAAGGTAATAATTATTATTAGGAGGTTAAACTTTAATGTACAATATAACTGACTGCTCTGTTGGCCTAGTGGTTTAAGCGGTTCAGACCCCACGTGGGTTAACACTTTGTATGATTCACAAATTGTTGTTATGAGTCTGGGTGTTCTTTGTGTCCGTTTCAAGTATATTTGTAAGGTCCCCGTGACACAGGAATTCATATTCTTAATGCTGGAGTTGTCTTTTTAAAAAGGAAAAATAAAGAAGAAAATTCATACAATTATATTACAATGTTACGCTATCTATATTTTAAGTACTAAATTTGGTATAAAGTTTGTATGAAGGAGTAGTGCAAAAAGGCAAAGAAAAATTGAATTAAGGTCGAATTTTACCACTAGTTAGATTAAAAAGCATATGACGTATATTTCCGCTAACTTCAGGAATTACTGGTTCGAATAAAAAAACCTTCTTCTGTAAGATGACTACCCATTCATAGGGGAAGATAAAAATTGTAGGTCACACAACATTATGCTACATTCAATAGGAGTTGTATAATATTTTAAGAAGCACAGAGGAAGGAGGATAAAGAAATCTCCAGGTGAGCTATAACGACGAAATATTTTTCTATTTAATGAAATAATATAAATATTGTAGTCACTCACAGCAAACGTCAAATCAATGATTTGCCACGTGTTGTGAGTGACGTCACGGATTGTGTAGCGGTTGCTCGCTCAAAATGTAGAACGGTCGCAACTCACTCCTTCAGATGACGAGGGTCGTCATAGCGCTTTCATTCCGTACCGTTGACTCCGACCTAGGGTTGTCACGTCAAGTCAGTCACATTTAGAATGATTTAAAGTCGGATACTGGTTCAACTTTGATGAAACGTAGAAAAATACATTTAAAATTCAAAATATAATAGTAATAATTGCCACCGTCAACGTGCCAAGTCCACTTGAGCCGACTGGTATTGCAAGAGACCTGTTCAGACACGCTGGCCCCTTCTAATCTAAAGCTTGCAAATATAGGGGTCTAGGCTCCGAATGTGATTTTGTCCCATTCGATGTAGCGAACCTTGGTCCTAGCGCTATAAGGCTTTTGAGGAAATAGCAAAACGGTTAATCGACATGACGGGAGACCGAAGAGCTGGCAACTACCTCAGACAAAGAATTAGTCTAACTATTCAAAGGTGGAACGCAGCCAGTATCTTCGGAACCTTGCCTAAAGGGACTCCTTTTAATAATAAATTTTAGTTATAATATTATATTTTTTAAGATTTTTAGTTTTAGGTTCATTGTTTTAGTATATAATATAATATGTATTAAAGACGCTAACCATTTTAATAAAAAGTAATAATATTCCACTTTTAGTTTGTACATTCCAAATTCTAATTAACGGGTGATAAGCTATGTTAGTTTAGTTTTTTTTATTTCTTTTTTGATGTGTGTTTTAAAAGTGAGCAGTTAAGTTTAAATTTATATTAGCTACAATATTTAATTTCTTATTTTTTTTTCGATATCAAACAAACAACGCCATCTACTCCCAAACTAAGTAGAGATTGTTGTACTAAAGGTACTAGATAACTGGTATAAATATATGTATATTATACTTTTCTTGCAATTGTAGATCATAGAAACATTTGATACGTCCCGGGAATAAAACTCGAGAGCTCAAGCACAGCAGTCACTTCTTCTTCTATCATCATATTTGTTGTTGTAATGTTTACTTAAATAATATAGACAAATTTACTTAATGCCTAAAAATGAATTATCAACGCTATTGCCTACACTAAATTTAAATTATAAATAATACACACTTAATCTTAATTTCAGTCCGCAGGGTGTCAGCCCTAGGTCGGGTGGTCTATGGTTACATAATCGTCACCGCTGCGGGGCATTGGGACTCTTAACTTCAACTTGACATGGCCTATTTCTCTGGAATTTGACATCTTTGCCACTTCTAACCGCTCCTTGGATAAGAATGAGCCTTTGACGGGAAAGAAAACTGGAACCATTGTTTTATCTCGTTTGATTGTGGAAGATATAACTATACATTTTCTAGTATAGTTTATTGTTTAGTCTTTAAACTTCTCTACCCAAAACTGGGCTGGGCCGGAGAGACTACCTTTAGAGTTTTACAACCTAGATACTAGGCGAAATTGAAGTTCTGTAGAAGTTTTGTTTGTTACACTTTTGAAAGCTTAAACTACCCGTAAAGATTGAATCAGATGTTCGTTTAGCTTCATAGAACGACGGCGACCGCTAAACTTGCTCTCCGTGGTATTTAGATAAAACAAAAATTGGTCAAGTGCATGTCAGGCCACGCATAGAATTGGGTTCCTTAGCTACCCATAATGGTAGGTGACAATAGATAATTATTAGGTCTACTTATTATTTCATTATTTTTGGAAGAATTTTTCCACGTGACTGCATTATAAAAGTAAGGCCCCTATAACTCCTGAAATACAAAATCTTTTAGGGGGGGGGGACGCCCTTTATTGCAAAAAATTGCGCTGGCAAACGGATACCTAAATCAATAAATGGTTTTAGGAACCCTATAATGTTTTTAAAATGTCTATCTAATGATACCCTACGCGATGAGGAAGACGCGAGAAAAAAAAACATCGCCACTTTACGTATAGGGAAGGTACCCCAAATATAATATTTGTTAAATTTCATTGTAGCACTTTGTCGACATAATCATGCAAAGTTTCATCTTTCTAGCACCCACCGTTTGGGCGGTAGGTCGAGGACAGACCGACGGAACGTGACGAATCTTTAAGGGTTCCGAGTCATGAACTTTGGAACCCTAAAAACGATTAATTTAACCATAGAGAAAGTAGTTTGACAGAAATTTATCTAAAAATACAAGTTGCTGCATTATTTTGTCTCATTTTTAAAAATGAAATAATAATAGCACAAAACGTACTAAAAACAGTAATAGTAAAGATTTATTTCATTAATTTTAAACAACATAGTTGCTAATTAGACATAGGCACGGTATTCCTTACAAATAAATAAACCGCCAACCACAACAAACAAGCGCAAACAATGAGTTAATGCTATCTTAATTTGGGACGAATCTGAGTGTTAGGCTTTTCGTCCCTTGAGCCCTGTCTGAATGAATTTATTCAGATTCGAATGTCACCGCTCCGTAATTTATGGAACGTTAGCTTAGGGCTTGTTTATGGTCGGAGTTATTCTCTATTGAATGCAGTGTTTGAATTTCGAACATGACGATGCATTTAAGCTGTGTGGGCATTTAATTTAATGACATCTCTTAATTTAATGACTGCACGGTTGGCCTAGTGGCTTAAGCGGTCGCCACACCGCTTCCTACTGCGCCAAGTGTCGTGGGTTCAAATCCCACGTAGGATAACACTTTGTGTGGTTCACAATTTGTTGTTGAGTCTGGGTGTTATTTGTGTCCGTTTCATGTATGTTTGTAAAGCCCCCCGCGACACAGGAATTTATATTCCTAATGCGGGAGTTGTCTTTTTAAATAAAAAAAAAAAAAAAAAAAAAAATTGTAATCTAAATTCGCAATTTAAACCTTGTTTTTTAATTATAAACAATATTAATATTATAGGATGCTAAGTTAAAAATAGGTTTTGTTAAATACAATTATAAAATGTCAGTAGTAGTACGGGTAGAACTATTAACCAGGTCCTCCTACGAGAGAAGTGATTTACTGGTTTTAAAAGGTTATAGATTCTTATTTGATGTAATGTGTAAGAAATTAAATATTTTGGTTACATCGAATTATAACATTATTCACATCACATGACAACTAATTTCACACACAGTCTACAAATAATTTTCTTTAGTTTATTATTACAACAGAATGTACAATAATTAAGAAAAACATTATCAGACGTGAGTCGGCATGTCCTTTTGCTTAGTGAACAATAACAATTATCAAATAAAGATCTCTTCAAATTAAGTGCCTACACAACATTCATTGTTCGTGCCTCGTATATAACTGTTATCAACTGATATGCATTGGCTCTTGAAACTAAAACAGAAGTCGATTTGCCGACTTTAAAACTGAATAAAATCTAAACGAATACCCAATTAGCGACCGATAAAACTTAAGCACCCGTAAAAATACATTATTGCTTGTAATGAAATTCTACCATATCAATGTTTTATGAGAGATTATGAGGCCTTTGTGAAATTATTACCCGGCTATTAAGCTTATCAACAAGAATTCTCGAGTCTAACAAGAAGTATAAAAAGTATTCGATTACTATGTCGGTAAGCATGCTGAGAATATCTTCCGATAATCTTTAGGCGTTAATAGAATAACAAGCTAATGAGATGGTATGTAGATTTAATACTTATCATTTAAGCTTGTAACTTAATGGTTAAATGTTAATTAAATCTATGATAACACATTTAATATTTACATTTTAGTCGTAATGTTTTCTAAATTTTATAGTGAACAGCTTGTTAGATGATTTTAGTAGATAGTTTGTTAGGATTCCACTTTCCTGAGCAATTAGTAAAGCAAATTATGGTAAACAACCTTTCATAATTTATATTACGCTTTTAGAAACAAGCCTGAAATAACAGAGACAGAAACAAACTACTACGATGTAATATCTATATTAAACTCTAATAATCATTCATTCGAAAGAAACTCAATGTTTCTGCCTGTTACGCTTTCACGACGATTCATGAAGTTAACCGACTTCAAAAAAAGGAGGAGGTTCTCAATTCGTCGGAATCTTTTTTTTTATGTATGTTCAGCGATAATTTCGTTGTTTATAAACCGATTTCTAAAAATCTTTTTGCATTGGAATGGGCGTAGCTTACAGGTGGTCCCATTGTCACCATATCGGGATCTGAAGATGAGATCCCAAGGAAATCGAGGGAACTCCTCAAATATCATAGGCACAATTGTTGGGATTTGGGTACTCGGAATAGTTTTTCTTTGAAGTCCTTAGGCTAGTCTTAAGCGCGATGAGATAAACGACATACCTACATACACAAACTTGGGCAAGCCATACACGCGGGCGGAGCCGTGGGCGAAATCTAGTATTTTATTAAACTTCGGTCATTCTTTCTGGGTTCTAATTGAACTACATAAAATATTATTAAATGCAGGTACGATATTAAAGAGGTTTTTCAAAAAGGCGGCGCGTAATCAAAATCTATGTTAAAAAGAAGAAATACATTCTTTAAACTGCCACAGTGTAGTATTCTATTTTTAAATAGGCACAATTTAAATTGTATTCTATACTTGCATTTACTCGCATATATCCCTGTTAGCGCGGTAAAAAATAGCCATGTCCTTCCTCAGGTTCTAAGCTATCTGTGAACTAAATTTCATTTAAATCAGTTTAGTGACTGGCTTAAAAGTGTGACAGACAAATAGACAGAGTTACTGCCGCATTCATAATATTACTAAGGATTAATATTTTGAACGAGGGGCCTATGTCTAGCAGTGTTAAAAAATAACATCTATGATGATTTCATGAAGGTAAACTGCGATAAAAACCTCCTGAAAATATACTTAAAACCACATCAAGTGTTTCATTTTATTAATATTATCTATCTTATCTTAACATCTTAAGTGCTTACATCGTAGGGCTTATAATACATGATCTATTTTATTACTCGTACTTGTCCCTGTGCTAAAATAGCTGATCAAAGTGTTAGGCCTCATATGGTGATCCCTTATAAGTTAAGGTTTTTATGGGATTCGTTACTTAAGTGATGTAAACCTATAGGGTTCATAAAATGCAAGAATAGTAGAAGTAAATTTTGAAATATTACTTATAATAACAACTGTTCAGAAGGAAAATTCTAGCATAATCCAAACCACATATGAATATCTAATAGAGAAATATTGATCTTGTCGTTGTAATTATTGTTATCCATATTGGATATATTAATATCAAAAATTTGAAAGTACCTCACCCCGTCTGTCTGTCTGCTAGGTTTTCGCGGCTAAAGCGCTGCAATCGATATCAATAAAATGCAAAATACCTTTAATCTTGATGAAGGAAATGGGCTAGTTTTACCGCGATAACTGACGTACAAGCGGGCGGAGCTACGAACAAAGTGAATCCCTACTAATCCCTACTAATATTATAAATGCGAAAGTAACTCTGTCTGTCTGTCTGTCTGTTACGCTTTCATGCCTAAACCACTGAACCGATTTTGATGAAATTTGGTATGAAGATAGAACTGAACTTAGGAAAGGACATAGGCAACTTTTTACCGCGATAACCGACATACACGCGGGCGGAGCCGCGGGCGAAAGCTAGTTTATAATAAAATCGATATTTACTTTAAATCGGTTTTGACCAGTTTTCGTTTTTTTTCATTGATTTGATTGTTCCCTTTATTTACTAAGTTTCACACGTTACTTATTAGAAATGACATGATATGGAATCTTACTAGAACAAAATACAGTGTGTTTTAACCATAATGTTTAAGGGGATTACATGAAAGAGTACTTGGCAAAATAAAATAAATAATATTGAAAATAAAACTGATTGAAATTGCTTCTGACAGCCCTTTCTCTAAGGATTTCTACTTGAAACGAAAGAGGAATCTCTTATACATAGATAATTACCAATTTTCTGAATTTTGTCTTTATGGTCTACTAACTTTAGGCCGTGGCTCCGACCACGCGTATACCGGTTGTCGCGGTAAAAAGTAGCCTATGTCCTTTCCCAAAGTTACATCTATCTCTATACGATCATCAATATCGGTTCAGTCGTTTAGACGTGAAAACTTAACATACTGACAGAGTTACTTTCGCATTTACAATATTATTAAGGATATTGTTAGGAGTGCCTTGGCCAATATCGAAGACAGTTCGTTGAGAGACAATATCACAACATTTTTTTTTAGTATTTATACTAATATTATAAATTCGAAATTAAGTGTCTGTATGTTTAACTGCCTCGTTGGTCTAGTGGTTGGCGTATGCGACTGCTGATCAAGGGGTCTCGGTTTCGATTCCCGGGTCGGACCAAATCTTTCTGTGATTCGTAAATATTTGTTTCGAAGTTTGGGTGTTTTCTATATACAACCCATAACACAAGCTCTGCTTAGTTTGGGGGCTAGATGGCGTTCTGTAAAAAATGTACGATAAAATTCATTTATTATTATTTATATCATGTCTAAATCCCTGCACTGATTACAATGACATTTGGAGTGAAGAAACATTGATACCTAAGTTAAGACTCTCTTAGACTACTCTTTACCGCGATAACCGATCGGAACCGCGGTCGGAGCCGCGGACAAAAGCTAGTTCTTTATGAACACCCTTAATTGAGCTCAGCTTGAAACATCTAGAATAACTACTACCTACTACGATAAGAGTAAATTTAAAATAAGTTTTATAAAATGTGTAGATATCTTATTTACAAACACAAAGGGTTCATTTTAAGTGTAATAGTATCTTGAGGTGCGGGGTTCGATTCCCGGGTCAGACCAAATGTATGATCTAAAACTATAATTATATATTTACAAAAAAATATGTGTTAAATATCAGTTGACTAGGAACCATGGTACACGTACAAGTTTGGAACTCTGTGAAGTTTGGAACGAAGATGGCGTTGTGTGTTATATGTCCGAAATACTTATTATTTATATTATTAAATATGAGTAATCTAGTAATTAAATAAAAGTAGAAAGCCACTCATAGTCTGGCTATGTGTGTATCTATTACCTACATCGAGAATTAAAACACTCTTGGTAGCCGTAAGTTATCAATATTAATCATGAAACAGCGATAATGTCACTAAAATATGCGATAATTCGATAACGATAAAAGAGTTGTAATTAAAATTAATGCATACACATTCCTTTCCAGTTATTGGCCATTTGAAAACTTTAAATATGAGTATAATAATTTTACACATCTCACGCACGGCAGACTGATCCCAACTTCGGCTCCAATCAAAGGCTGAGGTTGTGATACCTTTGCCTACTGATAAATACTCGTATACTAAATACTGTGGTACTTAGTTGTGGTTATTTAAAAAGGTCAAAACGAAGGAAAGTAAAACGTATCCTAACCATTTTAAATATTTTTTCAGTTCAGGCTTCAGGGTAACAGTGCAACAAACCTATCATTTGTTACGTTGTCCACTGATACCAAAATGTATTTGCTCGTGAAGGAAAAACAGCGAGAAGATTAATAGCAGCAGAAACAAAACACGACCTTCCTGAGCTGTTGGTTGAAAGTAGATCAAAACAGCGCAGCGTACTAATTACACTGTTGACTGCCTAGGTGGCGCAGTGGTAGTGTATGCGACTGTTCTGCTTGAGGTCTTGGGTTCCGATTACCGGGTAGGTATTTGTTATGGAGTTTGAGTGTTTTTTTATATGTAATATGGAAGTATTTACAAAAAAAAGATTTATATATATATTGATAATAGTTGTATAGTACCCATAGTATATGCTCTGCTTAATTTGGTACTAGATGGCGTTGTGAGGAAAAATATAAAACCTTAAAATAAGCTTTAAAACATGCAAAAGTGGTGAAAAGCGCATCTATATTTGTATTCATCCTTAATTACATTATATAATTAATGGTACATCATTTGCAACGAAGAAGCTAACCTTTTATTATAAAAGTTAATTTCCTTAATTTGGGCTCTTCCCGTTCGCCTGTCCTATTCTTTAGATTCTCGTAATGAGAAAAGTCCTGCTTATTCACATTTAGGTATTCCCTTTTACGTATATTTTCTTAAGCGGAATTCTTTTGGAATTAAAAATCTTTGTTCTGATTCCATTTAGGTTAAACTTTTAGGATTTTCCTTTATTCATTATTAACTTAAAGTTTGAAGTGGCGTCAAAACTGTTATGTGGGAACTTATTGTTAAATACGCTCTAGCTTTCATACCTATGATAAAAACAATATTGAAAATAAAACGAAAACGACTGCCTTGTTGGTCTAGTGGTTAGCGTATGCGGCTGCTGATCAAGAGGTCTCGTGTTCGATTCCCGGGTCGGACCTAATATTATTTGTGTGATTCATTCTATGTATTTATTTCTAAGTCTGGGTGTTTTCTATGTATAATATGTATGTATTTTCAAAGAAAAGGTATATTTATGTATTTGTATACTGATATAAATACATAAATATATATATACCTTTTCTTTGAAACAGACAGACAACTGTGTCTAGTACCCATAATACAAGCTCTGCTTAGCTTGGGCCTAGATGATGTTGTGTGTCAGATGTCCGAAATATTTATTTCTTAAAAAAAAAAAAAAAACGAAAACATCAATGTCGTCTGTGTTACATTGTCATGTTTTCAGTTACTTAGGTAAGTAGACTTTCTAGTTTTTTTTAATACGATAATGTATACATTAATTATCCTCACTATATCCTAACTATAGTGTTTTTAATAAACAAACACCTCTGCCTTTCAATCGGGACTTTCACTTACAGAAAGCTGAGTGCACATAAAGCTATTCAGGCTATTGTTAGACTAACTTTGCACCACGGCGTTACTCCCGATTTATAAAAAACACCGCGGGACTCAGCTAGTTTTACATAAGACCTCAGTTACTAGATTTCCCTTCTTTATAAATATGTTCTGTATAACATCACAAATTGATACGTTAAAACACTCTCCATAATATACGATTAATATGTAAATAATATTGTTCCTGTCACACCCTCATCTTTGTATTCAAGTAGATGCATAATTATGGCGTAATCATGAAATATTCATTAAACATAAGCTTGCGGACCGCGGTAATGTACTATTTCCTACAAATCCTATTTGAAATTGCGTTAACTTTCACGACAAGCTTGTCAAACAACCTTTTGATATTAAATTATATTGTCATTTCATCTGCTTGAAATCTATACAAATAAATCAAATTCTCAGTCTGTGATATCAAAGAAACAGTTGTTTACTAAATGCATTTAAAAGTATAACTGATACTGACATCAAAAAACTGTCTGTCTCTTTGATCCAGCCAATCTCTGGATTTGGACTTATACTTACATAAAAAAGCAATTTCTTAATTTTTGCGGATATGAGAATGAAGGCATAATGATGCTAAAGTATCTCACTAAGTAGCTATAGTGTGCACCATGCTGCATTATCAGTAGTCATAATGATGGTGACTCCTACTCTTAGATTCTACTCACGATTTTTATCATCATCATCATCATCAACAGCCTTTAACAGTCCACTGCTGGATTTTTATCAGGCAGAGTTAATTTTGTTAAATAAAACCAAAGTCATGTATACAGCGTCTAGAATAACGTTAATTAACCTTACTTTTAATATATTTGTTTAGGTTTATTTAGGGCATTGAATTGCCAATTATTAAGTCTAGACGTTGCAATATTGTGACAACTAAACTAGCTTTTATTTGCATTAATCAACTACATTGTTGTAAAACCATTTTACCATTCTATTTGTGAAGAAGATTAATTATTATGAATCATCTTAATTCAGCAAATAGGCTGCCAATGTAGTTTATAAACAAATACGTTGTTTTTCTATCAGGCTTAGGTATTTTTAATTTGTACATCCTCTTGCTTAAACCAAGTAAGTTTTTATGTAAGAGAATCTGTAAATGTGTATTTATTTATTATTGTGTTCTACTAGTTTAAAATGAAGTGTAAATTAAAAAATCATCCAAATGCAAATCAGACTCACGCAGGTAGGGTTCCGTACCACTATCTATACATTTAAAGTATTTATTTGTTGCCGTTATTAATGTCGTGCAAAAAACCGCAAGAAATACGTTTGTTGTATCATCATCATTATCAGTATAATGCAGTCCACTGCTGGACATAGGCCTCTCCTATTGCAGAACACTCTGATCGATTTTGGGCTTCTCGCATCCAGCTCCTGCCAGCCATCTTACGCAGGTCGTCATTCCACCTCACTTCTGTTGTATGTATAGCACTGTGATAAATGTAGTATAGAAGCCCCCTTAAATGTTTATTTTATTCAGTTTTTAGTATTTATTGTCATTGCGGCAAAATATATCATCTTTGAAAATTTGACAGACGGGCAGACAGACAGTGAAGTCTTAGTAATAGATTGTTGTCCTGGTCTCGGAATCTTAGTAAAGCCTTTTGGGTAGGCAATCCTAAAAAGAATTGATTAAAGCAATACATTGATTTATACAAAACTGATTTAAAAACACCGAATTGAAATAAACACGTTATGGTAACACGGGTATAATAAAGTAATAAACACATAGGACCAATCTCCCTCAATATCCATACATGTGATGTTACACACTCTCATAAAAAGCCTGTAATATAATAAATATCACATCACCCCTACTTCATAATATACAGCCCCAAAAAGTAAACATTTGAGGGCCAAATTACGCGCCTTGTACCAGCCTAATGCTAAAAAGATTATACATGTCTGTATTCTTTTGTATTTTGTTGTGTGGCACAAAAAAATATGCTTTATTTGTGCTTAAATATATAAAAGGATTTCTTTGTTGAAGATACACACAACCTTCAATTCTGTTTTAAATTGAAAATGATGATTCGTTCTGAAACAGTAGGAGTAGATAGGAAATTAATTAGAAATGTAAATAAACAAAGAAATACTAGATGATTACAATTATAGTCCATACTTTTTATGCTGATTTATTTACATGTCTGTAGTAAAAGTGTGTTCACAGGTTGCTATGCATAACACACCTGCATAGCAACCATAATGATGGTTTGTAAATGGCTAATTTATCCCGAAAATACGCGGGTAATACCGCGGGGAGCAGCTAGTATATACTAATAGGTAGCATAGTGATTTAAAATATAAACCGTACCATAGTTACAATCGCCAAATAACTCAATTGATTTGGCAACAAAAAATAAGTGCTACGTGGGAGTCAAATGTCATGTCGAGTTTATTAATGTCACTCCGTACGGTAATTACTTTACCAAGTTTTGCTTTCTATGTCAAAGATGTTTTTACCACTTAATTTTTTGTTGGTATATACGTAGGTTTTGTATTTTTTTATAAGATGTATACAGAGGTTAAATAAACAGTAGATTTAGAGACTGAGGCGTGTGGACACCTCCTACTCAAGTCTTCCAGGCAGAAGTACACTTCACATTCCACTATTATATATTCTACACTTCCAGACGCTCATGCAGAAGTCTAGAATAGGCAGCCAAAGCGTAGGCATCTGTCATAACAACTGCCAGATGGACGAACGATATTTAAAAGATAGCTTGGCCGATCTGGATTAGAATCGCCGCAAATAGATTTTAATAGAAAAGCACTACAAAATGCTAAAAAGAAAAGATCCATATAAGCCCATGTCAAACAGTCAAGTCTTATTCACTATAGTAATAAATCTATAACAAAGTTACAAATAGAAATACAAGGTAGTAGATCCACGTCTGTCATCAGCATGAACGGGCCAGCTCGACCGGGGTGGTACTACCCTCACATAAGAGCCCAACCTAAAATAACAGCATGCGTGTTGTCGTGTTTCGTTGGTGAGTGCCAGACCGGTGGTCCAATGACGCAATAACATCTCAATAGACTACCATAGTAGGGGTCACTCATACTCCATTGTCTGCATTCGCAATGTGAATGGTGACCACTACTCTTGGATTGTACTCATACTTTGATACTTCCTTCACGCCGAGTGAAGTCACTTTGGCAAATTTATATTTAAAAGGGAAAAAAAGTCCTTGTCGTTTAATTTATTTGTATGTGCCTAGTACATTACAAGTTGTTACAGTTTTAGTATATAATAGATTAGTTTTCAGAGAACTTCTATTTAAAGTAATTATCGGGCTCATTAGAGTTTTCGCCTAGGGCTCAAACTTTAACCTTCTTCACAATTGCTTACTTTTGGGTCTCGACAATAATGTTCTGTTTTTTTTTTCTATCTAATATAAATAATATAAAAATAAACCCTAATTTTGTATTTTAACAACGGTGCAAAACTGCATCAACCTGTTTATCAACGCTACAATTTCACGTACAATTAATAACATAGTGGGTATAGTATTTACTATTTATTATAGACGCTGTAGCTTAGAGATGTGTTGTCTTCTGAGAAAATAATTTAAATAGTTTAAAAGTAAATGTTTCTTGAAGAAAATGCCAGTTCACTTCACACCTATTCTTTTAAAGTGTAAAGTTAGTTTTGAAAGTAAAGAGTTAAAAATCATGCTAGCAGGTATTCGCCGTCAGGTATGCGACTAAAGGCGGACTTGAATATGAAGTTAACTATACATTATTAACGGTTGGTTGTAATGTTCCCAGGAACAAGTTGGAGCAATTTCTTTTAGATTAGTTTAATATTTTATTGTTCGTATTTGAAATATATTTCTTCTCGAGAAACGGTGACAATCGATTCGATGTAAACTTAAATTCTAAGAAGAATCATATTTCAAATCGATTAAATAAATGTTATGTATTTTCTTAGTATCCCATGAATCCAGTTCAGTTTATTCATAGTATATGAATTTATCATGCATATGGTATATTTAAAGTAGTCCCTGTCTTTAGAAGATCAGCTGCAGTTCAATGTTAAAAATAATTCTAATTGACATTGCTATGATAATTATTTGCCGCTTTGAGAGTAGTTTGAAATGATACCTCATGTATATACATATGTATGTTTGTGATATGTGTATATCACAAGAGTTATACTTAGACACAAATGGTCCCTTAGACTAGACTTATACAATAGCCGAATACTGATATAAAACTATATATTTATTTACTTTATTTTTTACTTTTATCTTTCTATTTACTCCCTCCCTAATTCTGAAGTGTAAAGTTCGCAACGCATTTGTGGCCCTTATCACCACATGTTTCACTCGTTATGCCCTATACAGAAAACACATTAGAACCCCTTAATGCATTTTAAAAGGTTTATCTTATACCTGAAGTGTGAGTAGAACCAAACTGAATGCTGTCTACCAATAAGCTCACTGTAGTCACCGTGCGAGTTTTCAGTTTCCAACATTGTTTCCTTGAGTACTAAGACATATAACATTGTTTACTTGAGTACTAAGAGATAGCTGCTGTGTACTGTACATATACAAAGTTCTCCAACTAAATTAACTTTTTTTGATAAAACTAAACGAATTACCAAGCACATGTAATTAGGAATAAAAACTGAGTTCAAGGTAACAAAAATGAAACGTGTTATCTTTTGTGAAATGAAAAGCCCCATAAAAGATTATAGTTGTAACATGCAGCTAATTGAAAAGTAATGTTGCTACTTTCATGGGCATTTCTTAAGGCTGGAAAGAACTTCCAAAACGTGTTGCGTGGGTTCCCCATTTAAACTAAAATGGAGGTATGCCCGTATCAGTATTTAAAAATTGTGTGGATATACATACTTCAGGTTGATTAATTTTATTAAATTTTTTGGAAAATTACTTCGGATTGAATTTAATTTCATTAAATTCGATCTTAGGCTTACACTTTCCACTGCGACTGGATGCACTTACACTATGAACATTCTAGTAATTATAGAAACTAAAGACAATTTAACTTGAAAGCCCAATTCACCATTATCATCGTCATCACCAACAGCATTTAACAGTCTACTGCTGCACATAGGCCTCTCCTTCGAAAGAATTTGGTCTAGTATGCCACGCTGGCGAGAAAGCTTGTTACAGGGTTTCTTTTAAGTTTTCACTCTCGTTCTATCTAGTTCTATTAGTTCGTTGCAAATCTTAAAAGATCTCATCAATCCATTATTATGATTTTTTCCTTGTTGATATCTGTCTCTGTAATGAAATATCAAATATTCTAATTATTCTACTTTCTACTGACAAACGAGTTAATACATTATCTTGAAAGAATAAAATTCCAACACAAAGACCATACGTATCACTTGGCTTATACCAGAACCCGTGGTCTACGACTACTGACAGCTAATCAAGATCGCATATTAGTTGACTATCGGGGCAGACAAATATTCATCAAACGTTAATTTCCAGGAAATAAGATTTTTAATAACAAAACATTATATCTACATAACAATGTTTTTGATCGCATTGAAGCATATCTTCTTAATGTTTAACAAAAACAATGAAGCTAATAGCTTGCCACCTGACACAAACAGGCATCAACAAGCCTTCAATGCACATCGTGTATAAATCCTAATCCAGGAGCCTGTCCAGTGATGCAGCGATGTCTAACACACAATAAGCCCGACAATCTCCGGAGATTGCCTGCTAAAACAATAAAGGCTGTCTGGCCAGTTTCGTACCACGTCAATCTATACTCAATGTCTAACTTCTTGACACCAAGATGTTCGTGCGTATTAGATCAAACAAGGTAACATGTATTTGTTGTTTGATTCGGGAAATTAGTGTTTGGGACAGCTATTCAACTGTTAAACTGAATTTTCAAAGGTACTAAGGTAGTAAATATGGAAGAAATTATGTCACCTTATTTACCTATTGTTCACCGGTGGAATATAAATTTAATTAAAATTTAAATTAGGTGTAAAGTACGACCTACATTTATGTATAGGATGATACAATGATAACTAATGATGTATGTAACTTAGGTATGTATATCTAACTTTTTAGTTAGATATACATCAATAACCGTGTACAATTATATTGTATTATATGTTATATATACCTATGTGCATGTAATTAGCCATAATTATATGCTGGTTTCCTATTATTTTTTTTATTATTGCACCATCATTACTAAAAGTTTAACAAAAGTCCATTACAATTGTCTTTAAGACCAAATTGCGCATATTTTTTTTATTTCATAATATATTTTTAGATTGTACAACACTTTTTTGATATTAAATAAAGAGTATCTATCTATCAACCTATGTATACATTAATACACAAAAATCATAATTTATTGTTGCTAAGCCATCATTGTGTAAAAACTTTATAATTTTGTTATAAGCTTTATACGACGTTACAGTACTTTTATTTATTATATTAATTTCACTGACACCTGTGCCATGGAACTATCTCAATAATAAACATCTCTTCAAAACTTAATCTTTTTTTATTTTACTTTTAAAAAGCCACCTTTACGTCGCTGGGGAATTAACTAATACACGTAAAACATATTTACATATTACAACAGAACAACAAATTGTGGATCCCACAAAAATATTGTCCCAAGTTTTTTTATATATTAATGAAAATGACTACTCTGTCTGATGGAAAGCATGAGTAGAATCAAGCAGTAGTCATTGCAGGCAATGCAGCATGGTGACCTACACTAGGCTGTCTTTTTAGGTTAGTCTCCTGTGTGAGGGTAGAACTGCCCTGGTTGAGCTAGAACATTCTTGCTGACACCAGCGTGAAACCAGGTAATCGTTAATACTTTGCCATAGTTTTGCAAACTCGTGTGTATTGATAAAAATATAAATGTCATTACCTACAACTAACAAGTATCAATACTTATGACACATAATTCGATATAAAATATTCTATAGATTTTATACCAATTTCGGGCAATAATCACGTTCCTAATAAAGAACGTTACTTCGTAAGCGGAGGTATGACATCATTGCTTTGTAAATATCTGTGGTTCAAGTTGTAACATATTCGTTATGCAGACATGAAAATAATACATCCTAGTATAACAATGTATTTGAGTGACCACAAATTATCAATATATAATGCAATCAATATATATAGAATATAGAATTCAAGACATCATTTTTTTGGAGCTCCGGTGTTGTTTTATGAATTTATGATTATTCGCTTATCACCAATATGGCATTTAAAATATTATGACAACAATTTAATGTTAATTAAACCTCACCAATAAAAAAAAAAAAAAAAAAAAAAAAAAAAAAAAAAAAAAAAAAAAATGCACGTTGCATTTATTATAACTAATAAGGCTGGCTATATATTTTATTATGTGCAGTGTAATAGTAACTTGATAGTTTGGTCAGGAGTTTTTGATAATTTAGTTTATCGCGGACCTAAAGCTGAATAACCATAAATGCTGAGTGTGTAATGAGAGAGCCATATGTCCAGCAGTAGACTTAGTGCTAACAATGCAGCATGGTGACCCGCATTTTAGCGGCCTATTGAGATGCTTCTGCATTATTGGGCCTCCGGTCTCACACTTACCAACGAAATACAACAGCACGAATGCAGTCATTTTGTTTGGTTGATCAAAATGAAATATTGGTTCTTATGATATGGATAATATGTCATTTACCCTTTTAGAAATAGTAATAGAAATAGAAGAATAATAGAAGAAATAAAAGAAATAGAAATAATATTTCTTCATCCTAAGCAAACGTATAACTTTTACTGTTTTGTTACAGTACTGTCAGTCAAAAGTATCTTTACGAATGATATTAAAAATTACGAATTTATTCTGTAACAGTGACCGGTTAAATTGTAACTCTTCTTGTAAATGGTGAAAAACTAAAATGACTTACAGATTGTGAAAAGAGAAGTGTGTCTTAATAATTTAGCCCTCAATCGCGATTTGTTTTCAAACTTTAGACAATGTCGATTATTACATGCGTTATTCAACTAAATAGCCAATATTTGGTTTGAGAATGGCAGATTTAAATTACCTAACTACACTGTGAGTACCCAACGCTGACTACAAATTGAATCTCCTTTGACCTGTTTGCGAGATAATAGCCACTAAACATAGGCCCATAAGCATCATGCACGAGAATCATTAATCATGATTAGCTCAACATGGTGTTTAATTAGGTGATCCAATAAAAACCATGTTTGCTGTAATAATAATAGAGTCGCTAATTGGTAAAGTGTGTTACGAAATTCTCGCGAAATGACATCACTTTCTGTGTAAATTTAGACACTTATATTATACTAACTTTTAGGCACCGCTCGGCTATCGCGGTAAAAAGGAGGTTATGTCCTTATTAAAAAACCAAATTATCTCAATGCCAAATTTCATTGACGTACCAGACAGACAGACAAACAGAGTTACTTTCGAATTTATAATATTATTATAGATTGCAATACCAGATGCACCCGCGGACTTTAATAACCAGTATAATGAATACCACTAAGTAATTTTATTATGATGATTTTCGCCAAATTCGTCAGTCCTGCGTCTGATCTCACACTGTCTTAAATGGTCTTTACAATAGAGTTATGAGAGTAAAAGAACAGAGAGTGCACCTATGTTTGTGTCATCACTATAATATCTTTTGCATAGCTGACTGATCTCGGCTAGTAGTACATCACCATTGTAACAGTCATGCTATATTTATTGTCCATTTGCTTTAACTAACATCTCGTAACTCGCTCGATAACTTCGTGTTTTATGTATAGCAAATGGGGATGTTCCTAAGAAAGCCAATAAAATTTTAGTACTTTTACTTCTCGTGTTAGTAAGTTCCAGCAAAAAGGAATTTCCAATAGTTACCGAATGGAGGGTTCCGAGTAGCAGGCGGAATGACAGAAACCAATAAAGAAACTGAAAGAATCCTATTCAATGCATTCCGACCTCGCGAGTTGGGTTTGTCTTTTGTCCTTGTTAGCATGCATTTACAATTGTATCGGCACCTTAATATACATAATAAGACGGAAAAGAAAAAAATGAAATTTAAGAATCAAAGTATTATGATTTCGGACATCTGACACACAACAACATTAAGTCCCGAACTTGGCAATATTTGCACTATGGGTTTACCCATACAAGGCTATAAATACTTTTTTTATAAATACATACATATTATATATAGAAAACCCCTAAAGTGCCAAAAATACTTAGGTACAGATCATAGGAGTATAAACATTTGGTCCGACCCGATGATCGGAAACGCTACCACTGCTGCACTGACACACTGACGTAGTCAATCAAAATCAAACGTGGCAAAGTTAGGAACTACTACTAAGGCACTTGTCATCTTGTCGACTGCCTTGTTGGTCTAGTGGTTAGCGTAAATGTGGCTGCGGCTGCCGATCAAAAGGTCTCGGGTTCGATTCCCGGGTTGGACCTATTTGGTCTTGTGTGATCCACAAATATTTGTTTCGGAGTCTGGGTGTTTTCTATATATAAAATGTATGTATTTACAAAAAAAAAAGTATGTTTATGTAATTATATCAGTTATTGATTGGGACTAGATGACGCTGTGTGTAAATAATTATCTTTGGAAAGAAAAGAAGAAAGAAAGAACACATTTATTAGTCACAGTCACAAAGGAAAAGAGATAAACAATGTACATTTTAACAACACTAAACAACTAACAGACATACTTAATACAAAACAAACAAACAAATATATATATATATAAGAAAAACATAAAGTAAAATAATCTGGCTGTGTGAGTATGTGACTAAAGGGCCTTTGGGATGCTTATTTGTTACTAGCCTAGTCTCATGATGATACCCGCGATTGTTATTGCATTGTGAGCAACACCACGAAACTAGTCTTAAAAAGTAGCCAGTAAAAATTTCGTCAACCGCTTCAGCCCTTTCAGTGATCAGACCGGAACAGACTGACATAAAAACAAAAAAATAAGCTATTTTCATTCAAGTACTGTATATACTTTCAGGTATTAAAATACAATTACAAACACTGCAATTTAATTTACTTCTATTATATAGAAAAGTTAACAGTAATTTGCAATGCAACAGTCATAATATTATCAGTTATTCGGAATGAACGTAGTCTCAACTCCATAAATTATGGCTGTTTAGTTCCCTCTGCTAGTGACTAATCATGATATCAGTAGGGTGTGCGTATTCGTGGCCAAAACATTCAACTGTCAAAACTGAAATAACTGTTCCCTCCATTCTCTACCACTCCAAGATACACATAATATTAAACACTTACTATATAGCGATCAAAATTATATCGAATCGAAATTCACCTATTTGGCCAAAACTATTTACGCTACAATGTCAATTTGATAAAAGAGTATCTATGCGTGTGTGTGTCCAATAAACGATAGCATGTGTGGTTTTATATTTATTGATTTAATGTATTTATACCTATTAGTGAGTACTATAGAGGAGGTTAGTGTCACGGAAGATACTCTTTTTTTTTGTCATTTCACACAATTCACACACGGTCGTCTGGTCCCAAAAAAAAAGCATTTACTATATATACTATATAAGCAATCTGCTGATAAACATATTTATATATTTCTGAATACATACATCATCATAAATAAATTATACCAAGGCACTATACATTAACTCTGACTTACTTAGTCAGGATTACTACACCAACAGACATCAATCATTTACTTTATAAGTTCTGATGTATAAAAGCATCCGATACGATCGTCTGTCCCAACGATTGTTATAGATCTAAAATATCCTTGAGTACTCTACAATGCCTTGAGGCACCTCAGGATAATTGAAATCGTAGACAAAAGGCAAAAACTTCTAATTGAATTAAATAACGCAAAACATGATTATTCATTAAACATGGAACTACGTACGAATGTATTAAAAAGTCGTTAGGCGTGTTTAATCTACCACAGGGGAAGTCCCATAGGGATGCACAATAATTATAGTTATATACTATAGTTAGTCATAGAGTCATAGTCGTTCAATGACTAAGGTTTTTGACCTCGTTGTAGAATATAAAAAGCCATTAACATAATATAAATGCACTTTAGACCGACATGTAGGTACAATGTTTATAAATAATATATGCAGAAAATTCTGATGTTGCGTCACTTAAACGCTATTCTTGTAAGTATGTATTTAGATTACATCTATTTTAAGTGTAACATCTCTACTTTTTGTCAATCTTCGAAGTATAGAAGTTAGTTGGGACAAAATCTATTTTGTACTGATTTTCATATAGTTTGTAGTGTTTTCGAACAACAGAATTAGAACCACTATCTGCTCTTAATAGGGTTTTAACAGTACGAGAGTCTACTATTAACCTATTCTGATAACGAGTATTTGTTCATTGTAGTCATCCATAAATTACGTCACAAGTCAAGTAGAGGGGAGAGGGGGGGGGGGGAGTTCCAAATATAATATATCTAGACCTTCGTTTGGGAGTGTACGGAGATAGGTAGATATGATTGATAAATAGTACAAAATATTATCAGGTCATCGTTTTTGGTTTCTTGGTTGTTCAAATGTCAAATTATCCGACGTCACTGTTGCACTAAAGTGACTGTACTCTGTCTGATAGAAAACATGCGCAAAATCTAAAATTAGTGATCACCATACTTACTGCGAATGTAGATAATACTGTGACCCATACTATAGCGGCCTAGTGAACTGCTTTTTTTAAACCTCGCTTATTGACGTAAACGATGACTGGGAGAAACTGTGACTCTGACTAGCTCTAACAAGGATGTGGGTTGGAGTTAAAGAAATCATTAAAATCAAAAATCATGTAACGTAATTTATAGATATCCTCTTGGCGTTAGGTAATTGGACTGCTGTCATTAGTATTATATATTATTAATGGTTACAGATAAGATAACGTTCAGTTAAAGTAGTTGTGCTAATGGCATCTCTATTCATGTCATATACATATATAGAGAGAAGCAATCCTTATTCCTCTTCGAGTTCCTACTGCTTTGTTTATCACGAACGAACGAACGCAACGTGCCAGCTTAAATTTTGAGTTGGTCTTCTGTGTGCATGTACTTCAATTTAAAAAATCCTGTAGGTATTTTTGCAAAAAAGCTCTTCTTAGATAGGTAAGTAGATAGATGGTCTAAAAAGATTTATCTCTCACTCTCATTCAAAGGATGTCTCAAACTCCAAACGTAGGAGAAGTAAGAAACCCTAATGAACTCGCATCTAAAAGTATCATACATATTAAAAATGTATACTTTCAAAATAAAATGATATCAATATATACATCACTAAGAACGGCGGTTATCCTACCAATAAAAACCACCCTTATAAAATAACACACACTTGCTGAATTATGCAAAAGACTCCAGATCCACCAATACTGAACAGTACGCAAACTTTGAGCTAACCAAGACGGGGTAACGCGAAACTTTTCTTTCCCGAATCACTTAACAACAAGTTATATTGACAATGTGATATTGAAGCAAGAAGAAAGCCTACACGGGCTATTACCGAATAAAATTTCATAGAAAGCTTGGCAAACAGAGCCTGATGGAGCGGCCCATTAGGAGCCATGCATAAATTGTTAGTTTAGTGACAACAAGCGCTGTCAGGCCTCGTTTTGTTGTGCATTGTTTTTGCTTCCAATTTCCTATTGTTTTTTTGTTCTTCACAAAGAACGTATTATTCAGATTTTATTTGACGTTTTTGTTTCACTGTGATGTAACTTTTATTTAAAGGTGTAAATGTTATTTATGCTGACAGTAAATGAATTTAAGACTCAGTCGTAAGTTACATTTGGTAAAAGATAAGATCATCTTCATTTAATTTAAAGTAAGATTGTGCTACTGTTTTCCATAATTCTCCCCCAGTCAAACAGTCAACTAGGATTGGGGGACAAAGCTTGTGATACTGATTGTTTTTTTTCTGTCACAAATGAATATAAAAAGACAACTAAAAGTAACTATGTCAATCTGTTAAGCTTTCACATTTCAAAATAATTAAAGCAAAAAGCACTTCACACTGATTATTACATTACTGTTATTAATATAAGTACGTATCGTTTCCAACATCGACAAAATGAAACTGTTTTAAAAGAGTTTATGTAGAAAAAAAGAAAGTGTAAGTTAATGGACGAAGTCAGTATAACCAGTGTTTAACACCGCAGGGCGATCTAAATAGATCGTAAAACTGTGTAAAGGTCGGACGTAAATCTTTGGGGCGATTGCGTAACCTGATCGAAATCGCCTTCGTTTCTGAACACCATCGGATACGTTCCAAAAGCCGTGTCATTTATCCCTTAAGACAAATAAAGCGATAGTGGTTAAGCTTATTATACGTAATTACGATCAATCAGATCAGCTAGTTACGTAAATGCATTGATCACTAGACTGATTTTAAGTAGATAATACCGATTGATTGTTTATTTAAACAAATCAAAATTATAAATAGGAAAGCTTTTGGACAAACGCGTTTATGTAGTGGTTGGTATATAGAAAAGCTTAAAAATTGCCCCAACAATCTCTTAACACATTAAAGTTATAAAACTTCTATAGTACAAACAACCGACTAAAATGCTACTGAAACTGGAACTATTATATATATATAATTTTACATGAGTATAACTTTCTTGACTTCTCGTTTCAAAATAAAATAAAAACTATAATTTTACGAGCGCCAACCGTTCCACTAACAAAAGATCACTGTATTTTGTAACTTGTTTATCAAGATACGATGCAAACAGTAAGTGTATACATTTTACCTCCAAGATCGAACAGGATTAAAATACCATTATGTGTTGACGCCTCCAATAATTACTTGCTTTAATATAAAACGTAAACTAGCAAATCATATGCATGTGTAATCTTCAAAACCGGTTTTATCTTTAAAAAAAACAAGAGTATCATAAATAGGAGACATTCAATCACGATAAAATGAATAACGAATAGATATGAACTTAGAGCATGATAAGAAATACGTGCGTGCACCATAATATTACCTGAGTACATATTTAAATTACAACCATTAGATATTTAATCGATTATTGTTTTTACTTCGTTAAATTGAAAATAAGCAATTTGAAACCAATACCGTTGATCTTAAAAATAAACAAAAATCGGCCAAGTGCGAGTCGGACTCGCCCGTGAAGGGTTCCGTATCAACAAGTAACATTATATAAAAGTTCTTGAAGTTCGTTGATTAAATGAAAGGTAAATTGCTGTTTACGCTTTATGACATATTAAAAAAAACTACTTACTAGATCTCGTTCAAACCAATTTTCGTTGGTAGTTTACATGGTAATGTACAACATATATTTTTTTTAGTTTTATCACTCTCTTATTTTAGAAGTTAGAGGGGGGGGGACACACATTTTTCCACTTTGGAAGTGTCTCTCGCGCAAACTATTCAGTTTAGAAAAAAATAAATACATCATTTTTGAACACCTATCCATAGATCCACACGTATGAGTTTGATGAAAAAAATTTTTTTGAGTTTCAGTTCCAAGTATGGGGATCGCCAAAATGTATTGTTTTTTGTCCATGTTTATGTAAAAATCTTAATGCGGTTCACAGATTACATCTACTTACCAAATTTCAACAGTATAGCTCTTGTAGTTTCGGAAAAAAGTGGCTGTGACATACGGACGGACAGACAGACAGACAGACAGACTTGACGAATCTATAAGGGTTCCGTTTTTGCCATTTGGCACCGGAACCCTAAAAACAAAACTGATCGAAAACCATTAATCGAAAATATCCCAGTGCGGAGTCATTTTTTAAATCGTACCATTAGTTAAGGTCCCATTCTAAATCGGTCCATATATCATAACGAGTCGATCGACTAGTTGCGACAGTGTTCTTGTTATTCGAAACAATAGTGAATACAAACGACAACATTTCACTATCCTGTTTCTTTAATAAGCAAACACAATGATAGATGAAAGTCACTGCGATCTCAATACCGTACTTCTATTTATATGTAGCTATAATGTATCTTAAATAAAATATATTTTGAAGAAGAATGCTATTTGGAGATTAGAGTAGATGATAAATCTGAATCTATGGTAGGATTTAAGTTTTATAATCAGGATCTGATAAAATCAAGAAACAAAAAACTAAGGTAATTGTTGTCGTTCAGGTGGCTTTAATTTAGATAAAAAAATACTAAAAAGAGTCAAAAAGGTCAAAAAAGATAAAGAAGATACAGGTTACTAAACAAACAAATATCTTAGGGTTTACTTCGGTCATGATCTGGTATGTCAGTTATTATTCCGTTTAATTTACTCAAATTTGTATTTCCAACAAGATTTAAAAAACATACCATTTTATTTATCTAAACTTTTACAATTTTAGAATAATAGGGGAAGAGAATGATGTATTGTAGTACAGAATTTCTATACAAATTAAATTAAAACAGTTATTCCCGTTGAATATGAAACTTTCATTATAACTGAATTAAAAATAATATTTTTAGTAAAGGCAATAGCAAATTATTGGACATCCATCATACATTGCTGAATCTCAATAAATCATATTATTATGTAAAAAAGATTCCCATTTCTATTATTCTTTTAGTAAAACAAACATAGGAAAAAGTTGTTATAAACTTTTATACATAAATCGAGTAAACAAAACTAGACGGACAGGTAAGTACACAAGTGTGATAAATTGTCCGTTTTACTCATTGCTTAGAAACAAAATAAAGGTATTAGACTACTGTGGGCATAGTGTCAGTTCATTTCAAATCAACGTGATGAGCCAATAGAAGTCAAATAACGTACTGAACTCATCTTCAATCTCAACACCGAAATCAATCGGCGCGGTATCGAAAGCGGTTAATGCATAATAAACTTGGGGGTTGTTCAGAAAATCTAGCAGAATTTCTGAACAGCTCCCTTCCCAATTTGCAAACGTTTTCCATACTATTCTCTATTGTATTTCTCGATTCCCTTAATTCATTGGCTAATATTTTATTTTGATCACGTGACTAAGTGACATTAGCCAATGAAATAAGAGAATAGAAAACGAAAAACGTTTGCAACTTGGCTAGGGAGGCTGTTTGCCAATCGCAACGCAGAACTCGGTCGCTCTCAAAAGCTTGATGATGTAAAATAAAATCGCATTAAGCCTCCTGTACATTGTGTGGTGCAAATAATAACATTGGTCTCATGATTTCCGACGCTGCAGTAATTAAGTATTCTCATAATACAGTTGTCATGAATAGGAAATAAGTCAGAGAACTCCGAATAGTATTGTTTACGTTTGCTCTAACATATGAAGTTTTGCCAGAAAATAAATATAAAATAGGGTGACGTAAGGACCTCCTTTTGTCGGCGTGTTTTTATGAACTTTGTATAATTATAACGACTAGCATGTCAGGCTCCTAAATATGAATAGATCAAGATCTTATGTATTGCCCTGCATAAGATCCCTTTCATAAGACTTAGTTCGCTGACAGGCGTCGTTGACAGTGACAGTGACAGTGGTCGTTCTGGTACGGGACCCTAAATTGTTTAAAAATATTTTATAGCCGAAATATAAAAATAATTTGTAAATTATTAAAACGCGCCTAGTTTATAATTCTTGGCCGAATCGTATAACTGAATTGATAAGTTCGGCTTAAATAAATACTGTTAACGAAGATTGCCATTAACTTCAGCTTCGTAGGAATGGAAAAGCGTTACTCAAATGTAGCCCTTTTCATAATATTAATAAAACTGATTTTTTTATAATTTATTCTAGATATCTGGGCTTAATTAGATATTATTAAACATTATATTAACTAAACTAATTATGACCAGAAAGATTCATGTTTTTAAAATTGTAATAGAGATAAATATTAATTCTGTAATCTGTATAAGCCCAAAAGTTTAAATCGTAAATAATCAATTTTTCAAAAGACTTCAAACATTCTTATTTATTTTTAAGGTTGGGTATGTCTTTTATGTCTATGGTTAGCAACAACAGCGTCGAAATATCTTGTGGTTTAAGTCAGTTTGATAGAAAATTATGTAAAGCGTTTTTACGATCATAACCAACCCATTAGTCTTTTAAATCCATCTCCATAAATCAAATTCCACGTTCCTGCTCATATGCGTATCATTAAACCCATATTTCAAACCCGACTGTTCATTTGCATTATCAATTATTAAAATACAGTCAGCATCAAGCAACTAAATATTATGAATTTGCATAATAAATTTATAAGTTGCATTGGTTTTACAGGAATAGCCACTATATCCCTATAGTTATAGAGGTTACTTTAGTCTATCAATAATTTCCTGGATCGTTAAGATGGGATATCAATCGCCCACGCGTGTCCGAACTCAAGAACAAGAACTTAATTAGTCGCTTCTCAGCGAGTCCCTGAGTGTTATTTATTGTCTGATAGACAATCCAACCGATTGTAATACTAGGTATAACTAGTATATCACTGCGACAACTTATTTCAAAAGAAGATGAATGTCTCCTGCTCGCGTGATAGGGAAATAATTATTATGAAATAGTCATGTATCACTTACACCGTATATTCCAAGAATTGACATCTAAGGTAAATTTATATCGAATTAAAATTTACAACATTGGAATAAAGATAAATCTTATAATGAGTAAACTGATATCTTATAATTAGATTGTAAGTTTGTGAGGCGAATGACGACGGTAATTTATTGGGCCAGAGTTCGTTCGCTGTTGGAGACAGTTTATCTCAAAGTTGCGTTATAATTCAAGCTTAAGTTCCAGGTACGTCAATATAAATATAACCAAGTACCTTCATAATATATTTGTAGATAATAAACGTTACTTCCTCGTTTACTTTAAGCGCCCAGTGGCTCAGTGGTAGCGTATGCGACTGCTGTGCTGGAGGTCTCGGGTTTATTCCTGGGTAGGATAGGACCAAATGTTTGTATAGTCTGCAAGTATTTGTTTGGGAGTTTGAGTGTTTTTTAAGCATTATATGTTTAAAAAAAAGTATATCTGTATTTATATCAGTTGTCTAGTATCTAGTATCCATAGTACAAGCTCTGCTTTGTTTAGGACTAGATGACGTTATGTGTCGGATGTCTGAAATATTTTACTTATTCAAAGTATATTCATATTATCGATTTTCTAATATTAACACTTTAAAAGTGAATTAAGTCTTTATACGAGTACCTAACCACGGTTTCGCTCACATTTCAACTTTAAAAATGATCACGTTCCTTATTTATCTACTTAGGCGTAAAATTTACACAAATGTTTTCTTAGTAAGTAGTAGGGCAAGTAAAGGCAAGAAATTTTATATTTATAGATTCTAAAATAACATCTATTTTACCGATCATTAGTAATTTGTTCCATTAGAGAGAAATTAACGACATTAGATTATATGATGATGTATACAAAACTGCCTGCTATAACATTTTACGGGTACTAAGAAAAATATCGAATAGGCTTGGTGTACAAATATAACAACAAAGTAAAATGTCATAACCTCCAATGACATTTCGTGTGTCATGCGCCTAGCGTGGTAGGGACAAAGTTCAATCTACAAATTATTTATATAATCATTTTTGAAGAGTTCCTAAAAATAACAGCACATTTCTTTATTCACTATGTACTGTGTTTCAAAAGCTTTCATGTTTAAAGATTTCTATCAAAATCGTAATGCTTCTCAGTCTACCTTTAAAATGTCAGTTTGGACTGCTTCGGTCGTGCAGTGTTTGGTATGTATGTATTTTTGTTGTGTAGTGTCTATAGTAAAAACAAAAAGCCATTGTAAGATGACCTGGCTTGTTTAAGAATAAAATTCATCGTGAAGGACGTCTAACTGTGTAATCTGTAGTTCCGCAATTCAATATTGTTCTAGGAAAGGTTCCCACAAGGTTCAAGACAAGGCCGAATAATGTTTGAAAGAAGCCGAGGTCTTTCACGGTACTTATAGATTCCTCCCTCAGAAATACACAGATCTCAAACAAAGACCCTGTGAGAAAAAATACTGTGTTTTATTCATTCAATTTCAACGTGATCTCTTAACCAATAGCCCCAGATCCAGTAGAGAAAAAAAGTGTAGTATTAAATGTTGGAACAAAATGTCAATTATCCTATAAAATTTCAAAGGTAAGATAATTTAACTGCAGTAAAATGTAACTTCACACATTTCTCATACGGACGTCTTATTTCAAATTAAGTTAGAGCCTATGCCTATGTAAGCAAACTGCCAATATATAATCATACTTATATGTGTATTTAAATCCTTTTAGGGCGCATCCTTATTCAGAGAGCTATTCCTTATAAGATTGAACGGGATACTAGGGATTAGCTCCTGCTAATCCCTAGTATCCCGTTCAATCTTATACGACTATCCAGTAAATGCCATCTCTCGAAAAATTTAACATATAATATACACAAGAATATAAAAAAACTATATGATAAACAAATATACAGACATATTCACCCAGTATTAAATAAAGTAATAAAAATAAAAATACTAGTGGACTCCTGCCGTTAAAGTATGTATAAATATTCTTTACTAGAATGAAATGGCTAAAAGTGATCATCATATAATCTTTCTTGTAAAACACTAAACTAATGGAACCATATACATACCTATTGATAGAACAAAAAGCGGCCAAGTGCGAGTCGGACTCGCCCATGAAGGGTTCCGTATCAGCAAGTAGCATCATATAAAAGTTTTTGTAGTTCGTTGTAACTTTGATCTATGTTTTTATACTAGTGTATTGATTGAATGAAAGGTAAATTGCGTTACGATTTATGACGTATTAAAAAAAAACTACTTACTTGATCTCGTTCAAACCAATTTTCGTTGGTAGTTTGCATGGTAATGTACAACATATATTTTTTTAGTTTTATCACTCTCTTATTTTAGAAGTTACAGGGGATTTTAAAAGTTCCATTTTTCCACATTGGAAGTGTCTCTTGCGCAAACTATTCAGTTTAGAAAAAAATGATATTAGAAACCTCAACATCATTTTTAAACACCTATCCATAGATACCTCACACGTATAGGTTTGATGAAAAAAAAATTTTAGAGTTTCAGTTCTAAATATGGGGACCCCCAAAATGTATTGTTTTTTTTCTATTTTTATGTAAAAATCTTAATGCGGTTCACAGAATACATCGACTGACGAAATTTCAACAGTATAGCTCTTATAGTTTCGGAAAAAATTGGCTGTGACATACGGACGGACAGACAGATAGACTTGACGAATCTATAAGGGTTCCGTTTTTTGCCATTTGGCTACGGAACCCTAAAAACACATTTTAATAGAATCAAAGTACAAAATTAATTTTGCGGTGTTATAAATATTTCATAGGACTTCAAGCGATTATTCGGTCGTTAAGTCTGTTAATAAAAAGATAATCATTCTCAATTCAGTCAGCGGAAATGTGAATATTATTACGTTTTAATGTGTTAGACATTTTATTGTGCAATATTCTTTCATAATGGTCCCTCGCCGTTTAAATAGTAAAACATAAAACCGCCTATTAAAAATGAAATAATTAAACAAAATGAAAAATTGTAATAAGTAAATCTATAAGGGTGTGTGAGTATAAACATCCTGCTCTTTCTAAACTCTTCGTGTTAAACCTCCATAAAACATCTTTTCATAATTAATATTAACCGTGATTTTTAAGTACCTACTGGTTTATTACAAGTAGGCAATCTAAATAATATACAGTTCTTTACTTTCTTAATTCAGAAAATAAAAAACACTGTCGACAATTCTTATAGCTACATTTCATATATTTTACTACACATTATTTTTTATTCTAGTATTATTTACTCATAGTTTACGATTATGACAACTTTGAAATCATTCCAACAACAAATCGACATCATTAATAGGAGTACTTTCATTTACATTATAGATTAATTAGATAATATCACACTTCGTAGTCGACGAAAATGTAAATAAAAAATCACTCGATTGACACTTAACATGCCGTGAACTATTCAATTTATATGTTTTAATAGTTATTTTCTATGTTAAGTTGATAATTAATAACCAAACAACACGTTGTAACATAGAAAGATGTGACATTAGAAACACAAAATTACAGCAATGTATTAAATTTTATACTACACGATTGCGTAGGAATGCTGCATTGTTTGAAGCTTGTTAACAAGACCGACTCGACTCCCACATACATGGACCACTGATGGAGACATTAAATCGAAAATATGTTCTCTTAGAGTGGGATAGGGACATAGACTCTTGTCTGTCGTATAGAATCACGTACTTTATGTCATCATACAATGAATAGAAAAGACGTATTCTCTCTTTATAACCGACTTCAAAATAGGAGAAGGTTCTCAATCCGTTTTTTTTTTTTTTGATTGTTTGTTACCTTAGAACTTTCAATTGGGTGAACGGATTTTACTAATTGTTTTTATTTAAAAGCTAGCGCATCCCATGTGGTCCCAATTTGCAACTGTCAAAAGAGGTATTGGTGGGGAAATTATGACTTTAATTCAAAAGATTTATTATCAGCGTGTGACCTGAAAGTAGTAACTCTGACAATCTAAAACAAGATGAGTTTTGCGACTTCTTCAAGAATATACATATCCGATCAATGTCTCTCGAACACTTTTCATCATTTCCAGTCTGTTTCAGGACAGTATTTCCTATATCATCATTAACTTTGAGGCACTACGGCTAAAGTCAACAGAACAAAAAACAGCCAAGTCAGAGTTCAACTCTTATAGGAGGGGTTCAACACCATTATCTATAAATTTCTAATTTCTGACTGAAAACTGACTGAATTATCATGGTTCATGAGATTACAACCCGGTGACATTCGGATAGACGGACAGACAGCCATTAGTAAAACGGTCCCGGTTTACCCTTTGGGTACTTGTTGTTCGGCAGCATCCTATATGTTCATCTATGTAATTAGGCGAGAGGCCCAAAATCGATTGCAACGCTAACGAGCGAAGCTAATCTAAAAAATCGGCCAAGTGCGAGTCGGACTCGCCCATGAAGGGTACCGTAGCAGCAAGTAACATCATTTATAAGTTTTTGTAGTTCGTTGTAACTTTCATCGACGTTTTAATAATAGTGTTTTGATTGAAAGAAATGTAAATTGCGGTATATGATTTATGACGTATTAAAAAAAACTACTTACTAGATCTCGTTCAAACCAATTTTCGTTGGGAGTTTGCATAGTAATGTACATCTTATATTTTTTTTATTTTATCATTCTCTTAATTTAGAAGTTACAGGGGGGGGGACCAACATTTTACCACTTTGGAAGTGTCTCTAGCGCAAACTATTCAGTTTAGAAAAAAAGTGATATTAGAAACCTCAATATAGCCTCAATATCATTTTTGAAGACCTATTCATAGATACCCTACACGTATTTCATTCGTTCCAGAGATCACCCAGAACAAACAGACAGACAGAAAAAAAAATCAAAAATTACTTTTGCGATATTAGTACCGCATTTACTTTGATATGCATCATCATCAGCCTGTCGCAGTCCACTGCTGGACATAGGCCTCTCCAATTACACGCCACTTAGTTCGATCCTCGGCTACTCGCATCCAGCTCCTATCCATGCTTTGATATGCATTTAATAAAAAACTGTTCATATGATATTACATAGAGACACTCCAATTGTATTTATTTGTATAGAATTATTTATTTGTCTTAATTGTATACATAAAACAATTTATAGATTGTGTGTACATCTGTAATTTACTGGACCAACTGCCTGGCTGCGAATAACTAATCTTGATAAATAGTTCCTATATACAGAACAGTTGCATCCCTCGGTACTAATACCAATACATAGTACTTAATACTGCCATACCACATAAGCGTTTCTTCATAAATCTTTGTGAACATCCCCATGTCGACGCGACGTAGTAAATTAGCTGTCTTCGGCGGTAATCCCACAACGTGCAACCGACAGTTTCAACGGAAACGAATCGAGTGCTTTTCAAATTATATACTATGTATTTCGACCTTTTCATATAACCTTGCCTATCACCTTTGAAAAACGAAAACATTATCATATATACCGTCTCGGAGATGAAAGCAAGGTAAAAGGTAAAAGGAATATTACATTTTCCAAAAAAGAATAAATATGTCTAAAGATATTTTATCAAAAAACCTTGGCCAAGTTAGAGTCAGACTCGCACAGAAAGAATTCCGTACAATTATCTATACATTTCAATCGTCTTAACCTATTGCCGTTATCAATATCGAACAATAATGAGCAAAAAAGTCACGGCTGTTGTATGGGAGAACTCTTAAATATTTTTATTATATTCTTCTTTTGATGACATTGTAACCAGCCGAACAATTTAAGCTATTTGTGCCAATGTTAAGTATTTAATTAACGTCTTCAATTCTAAAGTCTTTAAGTCGTCGTGAAATGACGACCGTCTTCTACCACCAATTCAACCAACTCAATCTTATGTAATATGTACCTACATTTCAAGCAAATAAATTATATTATTATTATTATTATTATTCTAAAACAACAAAAAACAATCTCCTTAATTTATATTGTTTTTTTAGTATTTATTGTTATCTGTCAAAATTATTACTATATAATTATCATGAGTCATGAGATACAGCTTGGTGGCAGACAGACAGATGGACTCAATAATAGCGTTCCGTTTTACCCTTTGGGTAAGTTACCCTAAAAAATTGACACCAAGAAACGGTTTTTGTCACATTTATTGAACTTCTTTAATACGATTTCGTTGTTGTGAATTACATTCATTTTACATCCTATTATTCTGAATATCGGAAGTGAAACATAACATTCTTTTGTTATAAGCGTAGTCCAGCGGAATACATTCGATAAAGATAAATTAAGCGATAAACGTCATCGCATTGATTTACGACTGGGGCAATAAGCATCACTAATTCTGATAGAGCGATAGCATGAATCTTGTCAATATATCTACTTTATTATTCATGTCCAATAAATATATATTTTCACGATGTTTTGGGAAACAAAGCATAAGTTAACCAACCGCGAAGAAAGTTGTGAGAACTCTATTGAACCGTGTAGAGAAAAATGTGTGGGTTTCAAATTCTTATTGCGTTACTTTTATTCCATTAACGTGATAAATGTACAATCTTGCGCTAGTTTTAGCCTGTCAATTTAGTCAATTTCTTCATCACTTAAGTAGATATCATATTTCATCGCACACAATATGTTCATTTCTTCGTATATGTACGAAATCGAATTAGTCTTCTGATTCACAATCAATTCAAGACGTATCGACAGTGTTAAACTGATGCTCCAAATAGATACTAGAATATTTTCTAATTTAGCATCCTGTTTTTTTTTTTAAATATCGTAAAACCAAGTATGTAGAAGTTTTATTTAACAGCCACTGGTTCGAAAACAACTTAGTGTCACAAACGTTGTGAGAGGAACGACTAATGGCGACATAAGTGGCGCTCACAATGTACACAAAAGAGTGTGCACTCTATTACATATTTTATAACTCTATTGAGGCCATTTCTTATGACTTGAATCGTTGATTATTCGTAAAAGTATAGCCACTCCTGTAACAGAAATTTGTTTTCTTTTTGTTTCTTTCTTTCCCACACTAAATCTCATTAAGCCGTTAAGTGCAAAGTGTGGTTCCAGATCTTGAGATCCTTTCAATCAGTGTTCGTTTATCTAGCAAGTTATCTATCAACGTCCAAATTACTGACAACTGTTAATTGATAATACAAAGTTGGAAGCTATCTCGTTAACGTAGTTATTTCGAATGGATGAAATAGCGAACATTTTTGTGTAAGAATTTATACTTTGTGAGTATTTATGTAATTCTAAAATGATAAGTATTTTAGAATTATGTAAAAGATACAGGCAATATAAAATAATATCAATTGATATTTTTTTACGTTTATAACGAAGCTCACTACAGTTTCTATAAATAAAATTGGGATAAAAGTAACCAGATGATGATGCTGACACTACCATACTTATCAAATTGATTGTAACAAAATTTAAGCATCTAATATAATAAAAGAGCAATAATTGTGCTCTGCAACAATGAAGCGATGTGACAGCAAGCAAAACGTGTCTATCAGTGGTTCATACGTTCTATGATTACACAACACCTCTTTACTCACAAATCGGTAGTGAAGGCGTATGTGCCACATTTATTGATACAATTGAAACCTAACAATTGACATTGAAATTAATAAGCGCCATTCGTCGTTCTTATTATCTGTGCTCAATGCCAAAATGTTGTTGTATTATTGTACATTAACAGTCACAAATATTAATGTTTAAGTATGATTTAAGTCAATATTAAATGTTGTCAACTAAACAAACTCAAATTATTTTGACTAGTAATAAGTAAATCTATACAAATAATGTCTTTATGTATGTAATTTCAAATGTCTGTCTGTCTGTTTGTTCTGGAACGGCTGGACCGATTTTGATGGGGTTTTCACTGGCGGGTGGCTGATAGCTTAAGGAGTAACTGAGAGAACTTTTTAGCTAGTTTTTATTTAAATTAGGTGTCAGTATCCGATTTAAACAAGCAGAAAAAAACTATCAACTGAATTTAAAACAAATACATTCAAATTAATAAATTCTTAAAGTTCGGTACCAATTCTAAAAAAATAACAGTAAGAGAACAAATTCATAACACAACTCTTTTTCTTCCGTTTTTTGGTTTTAACTTCCTAAACGGACCATCTATACAAATAAATAAAATTGGAGTGTGTTTGTTATATTAAAATGATATAACAAACACACATGTATACATTTGCCAAAATTTTGACCTGCCTGTTTGTTCCAGGTAATCTATGGAACGGCTGGACCGATTTCGACGGGACTTTCACTGGCTGATAGCTGATGATATAAGGAATAACTTAAGCTACTTCGTTTAGACTAGCTTCGCCCCGCGGCGTTGCCCGCGGTAACAACAACAAACGCGTGTAACACCGCGAGGCTCAGCTACTTGCAAATAAAAATTGAACACGATTGATCTCTTAACATATTATTATTCTAGTTGTATGACTCCTTGAGTAGGTATACTTAGAGTTTTGCCTATAAATGCATTTGACAAGTATCCTTTTTCAAGATAGTTTTATAAATTCTAAAGCCATACAAACAGGCGGTCCCACGTGTATAAAATATCAACAGCAAGTCGTTCAATTTTCTGGATATATTTTAAGTTATAGAAAAAGGTAAAGGTTTTTTACTACTTATAGCTTACTAAACTCAATAAATATAGGAGACTTAAATAAAAAGACATGCGATAGAAAAACCCAAATACGAAGAATTTTTACACGTGTTTCACATCTTCTCAAAGTTGTGTAATAATTCTACGTTTATCGAATTTCTCCGACAAAAATTAGTTACATATTTATATCGCTACATGTGTATTGAAGAAGTAAGAAAACATCGATTTTCGCAAGAAATTTCGCCTCATCGCACACAAAGATCAGGGGACAACGAACAGATAATTATTTTGGTTGACGACTGACGATATTTCAAAGGCAGATGTTTTGATTCAGTAAGGAATTATATCTCCCTTTTTATAATGCCCTTATAAAGGGGAGCGTCATTATTATTACTTTTTGTTACGGTTTTCTTACGCTCACCAACGTTTCATAAAGATTTTTATAGGAATAATAAATTTAAAGAGGATAATTAAGTTTTGAACGACTGCTTTAGATCGTTACTTTGTTTGACAGTGGTTCATTATTTTATATTAGTAATTTGAGGATACTAAGGCTTGTTATTTGTATTAACTGTTATTTGTAAGGATTCATGCGTAGGTAGTACTTAGGTACCTACTTTATTTAGTCTGTTGGCAGCAACGTCACACATGAAATACCAGCACTAGATATTTATATTCTATTAGTAGAACATTTTGGTTCCAATGCTTTACGATGCGGGCCATGAGTGTCGATTTTTGGTATATATTAATAAACAGTTTACACACAGCATTTTTAGGAGTGAAAAGTATTTCAAGTTTTTTTCTGTACTTTACAAACACATTTTATACCTAATGATTTTAATAAAAACTCACTTTATAACTGAAATTATCTTTACTTATATACAATTACTTGTAGAAACATTTCAATGATTCACAAAATAAAAATCTGTTTCACGCATACACACCCCTAGATTGTTAAATACATAAATGGAAATACACTAAGAAAATACCCGTTATAATTCAGTTGACCGTTTACTGAGTACATTATCTCTGTAAGGCAGTAATTTACGAAGAAATTATACACTTTGTTAGTAAATTTGTATAATATAATGAAGATGGGAAGGTTATCTAATATCGTGGTGTAACATGCGGGGTTTAAATGTGTCCGCGAGGTGCAATATCGTGTACATTTATTACACACCTGATCCTTTACTTCACGGGGCACCGAGCTATTTATACACAAAAACGCGTTTTTATAACGGTTGTTTGAAGTAGTAAACAATGATATTAAAATCTAAGGAATTAAAATGGTATTATTGGGTATGTATACTAGGCAGTATACATGATGAAAACACGATTTGATAAAGTTGGCTCGATAACATAAATTCACAAAGTTATCTCTAAAAAACGCAACAAACGCTTAGTACGGCGTGAATACTTCGCGGAAGGTTATCAGTTTTTAAATAATAACAAAACTACATGTTTTATATAACGTATACACTTTACATTTTCAAAATGTGTGATTTTTTTATCAATAAGAAGGAAATACCTAAATTCGCGCGAGTTTCGACCATTTTAGCCAGAGCCACCGCGCCGCCCTCTTGTCCGCTTTAGTCCTGCGTCGGCCATCGGACGGGGAGCTTGTGTCGTTTGCGCTTACGCACGGATTTAATAACGTAACGAAGAAAGTTGTGTGAAAATTCATTGTAGCGTATTTGAAATGGGGAATAAAGTAAAGAAATCAAGACAGAGAAGGGGTTGGCGAAAAACCAATGCTAAACGCTTGCATGAAGAAATGAAGTAAGTAAAACTCGTATACTTACCTACTTATTTACTAATTGCCTTCCTAGGTGGTGATTTTTTTTTATGTGGTATTTTTTTGACCGTTGGAAGGAATTGAGGGAGGCCTTTGCCCAGCAGTGGGACAATATGGGCTAGTTAAAATAATAATATTTTAAAAACAATTTAATTATCTTTTAGAGCAAGAAAACTGCAGACTGAGAATGTTGAAGACAAAGAGAATACTCCTGTTGCTTCGTAAGTATACTCAATACAGTACCTACCTACTTTCTAGTATCTGGTGAAACTAATTCATGCAGCCAAATTCATACTGAAGACTCGGTCGGTATCAAGGTTCGATGACCGTCTTTGTGAATTTCGTTTTTTTTTTCTATTAATTTCGAAATTTGGAAAATATTACATATACACAGTTTAAAATTCACTAAACTAAATCTACGATGATTTGAATTATTCTGTATATTTTTTTTCTATTTATAGGGTAAATGTACCAGTTGTTGACATTTCACTGAAAAATAAATTTGAATCATCTGATGACGAGCGAGAAAGACAACTACTGATAGGAAATTTTGAGGATGAAGAGAATACTGTGGCTTCGTAAGTATAATGTTCCTGCCTACTTATTATACCTAGTTATTAAAAGTACCTAGTTGTCACTTATCTACCTATTTACGATATTTTACGATTTTATTTACGATTTTTTTTTCTGTCTATAGGGTAAAAGTACCAGTTGTTGGCACCTCACTCAGAAACAAAGAGTCATCTGATGAACTGGTTAGGTAAGCGTAAAAATAATAGGATGTGTCTAAGAAAACATTATAATAAATTAAGTATTTATAAATTAAGTACCACATTATCTTTATAACTTTAAATTTCCAGGGTAAATTTCATGGATGACACCGATTCCAAAATTTATCAAACTCTGGGATTGTAAGTTCAGAAACTAATATTTTTTATGAAATTAGTCATACTTTCATCCAAAAACAGTTTTGTTGATAATTACTAAATTATAATTAAATCAAATGTTCTGTTTTATTACAGGATGCCAATTACACCGGAACAAAATTCTTGTCTTCCAGTGGATGGAGAAATAGACAGTGATATGACTTATTCACACAGAGAAAATATTGCCATGAAGTAAGTCCGATATTGATTATTATTATTGCTTGTGTCCTCATATTTTTTGTTCTATAAGAAATGTGTAGGTACATACATACTGCTACATATCGAGCTATACTTTTACAGTATAGCATTGTATAGGATTTCCGTACAACGAGAGGTCAGCTAATACTGGAAATTTATAGCTTGATATGTAGCCGTGTGCACATTATGCAGAATATTTAGGTAAACTGGGTATTTTATAAATTCTTACAAAAATATCGATTGCTCACATAAATCTTCTATTTTCATTTTAGTTCTCCGTTTTATGAAATACAAAAATTACAGCCGCTTGTTGCTGTAACTAGGACGCAAGACAATTCAAATGTAAGTAGTAAAATTAGGTATGAATTTATCAACGTATCGTGAACCTACTGAGAAAAATAGGATATTTGTTTATTTGATTAATTTTTCATATTTTTTTTACCTTTTAGCATTCTAAACATCATTCGCCAACTGATTCAGATTCAGAAGAAGATTATTATACAATAGAACCAGAAGAGGAATTGGAAGAGATCAGAATAAGTGGAAATAGAGTTGTAGATTTTATGTATTTATTAGAACAGTTGCAAGAAATTTCACACCATAACTCTCCATTAGGTTGTAACTTCAATTATTTGAAATTAGTCAGAGAAAAAAGAAAAGGATTTGTGTCAAAATTCCAGTTTATTTGCAAAATGTGCAACACTAAATTGAGCTTACAGAATTTTAAAACATCCAACGATAAAAAAGAACTTGATCTTAACGAAAACGTGGTAAGTAGTTTCATGGCTATAGGTTCAGGATATGCGGGTTTAGAACAAGTGTCTGCTTCACTTGAAATCCCTTCTATGTCGGATCATTATTATGCCAAGTGTCATGCAAAAGTCTGTGAACTTTGGGAAACGGCAAAAGAAAAATGTATGGCAGAAGCAGCAAAAGAAGAATACGATTTAGCAGTTCGAGATGGTAATGTTAATACAGATGGAGTACCCATGATTACCGTGGTTGCTGATGGATGTTGGTCCAAAAGATCATATAAAAAGAATTATAACGCTTCTTCGGGTGCTGCGGTAATTATTGGTTACAAAACAAAAAAAGTTCTTTACATGGCAGTAAAAAACAAGTATTGCATGATTTGTGCACGTTCAGAGAACAAAAATGTGTTAGCTCCCGATCACACGTGTTATAAAAATTACAATGGTTCCTCAAGTGGAATGGAATCCGTTGCAATAGTCGAAGGCTTCAAACATTCTTTACCAAATCAGGGCTTGATTTACTCGAAGTTAATTGCTGATGGGGACTCGAGCACATACAAGAGCATATTAGAAGCAAAACCTTATGGAAACTTGTTGGTGGAAAAAATTGAATGTACAAATCACCTCTTGAGAAACTTTTGCACGAAACTTGAAGAGTTAACCAAGAACACTTGCTATCCTATAAAATATCGCAAACTTCTTGGAAAAAATATACTGCGCTTACGTAGATCAATTAAAGGGGCTGTCAAACATAACAATTCCAAAGATTCAAATTTCAACCAAAAAGTAATTGACCTAAAACAAGATCTAATTAATGCACCAAATCATGTTTTCGGAGATCACAAATTATGCAATCCTTATTTTTGCCAAAATATTGATCAAAATGAACCTACAGAAAATTTTGTCGCTGAACTGAAATCTAGCAATATTTTTGCAGCTATCATGAAAATTATGTCCAGATTGGTAAACAATGCTAAAAGCCTAATACATGATGTCAATAGTAATATTGCAGAAGTATTCAACAGCGTTGTTGCAAAATTTGTGGGCGGGAAACGAATTAATTATTCAAGTCGCCAGTCTTATAGAGCTCGCTGTGCTGGGTCAGTTGTGTCATTCAACGCTAAAGAATCACAATCATATATTTGCAGAAAGATTTTGATGCGAAGTCCTAACCCTATTGTAAAAAATTTAGAGATGAAACGCAATAAAAAAAGAATCGCAGATTTAAGACGAAGATTATCAAAATCTTTTGTAACAAAAAAGTGTACAAACAATATTAATGATAAATATTATGGTGACTCTTGTCAAAAGCCAGATCTAGAACAAGATGACTTTGATTTTGCTAAATCAGAACATCTAAAGAAAATTCACCTTTCTGATGAGGATCGTCAGTCTCTTGCAAAGAGAACTGTTTTGCAAGCGGATTCGATAGAATGGCACCAAGAGAGAAAATTACGTCTCACTGCGTCTGCCTTCGGAAAGGTATGCAAAAGAGGCCTTATAAAATGTGCACCACTAGTAAAAACTCTTCTCAATGTGACTGGTGATTTAACCCACGTAAAATCAGTTCGTTATGGCAAGGAACACGAACATATTGCATTAGAACAATTGGCTGAAGTACTAAAACTTGACGAAGAAGCAAACTTGAACGGTATTCAGAAATGTGGCCTATTCGTCGACCCTGAACTGCCGTTTTTAGCGGCTAGTCCAGACGGATTAATAGGTGATAAAATTATTGAAGTTAAGTGTCCGTATTCGGCTAAGGACATGATGATCAGGGAAGGCATAGCACAAAAAAAAATTAGTTTCTGGAAACTGGAGAAGAATGGAAACTTGACAATAAATAAACAACACGATTGGTTCTACCAGGTCCAGGGTCAGCTCCACATTACTAGGAAAGAATTATGTTTATTTGTTTTGTGGACAGAAAAAGATATGAAAATAGAAGCAATAAAAAGACATAACGAATTCTGGAAAAAATATATGGAAACAAAATTAAAAACATTTTACTTTGATTGTCTTTTACCAGAAATAATTGATTCAAGGCTGGACAGAAAAATGGAAATTCGTGAGCCACAATATATTTTAGACGCAATAGACAAGAAAAATTCAGTAAAACGAAAAAAAGCTATGCCTTCCGCGACTGTTATGCCAGAAGCGAAGCGGAAAAAATTATAAAATCAACTATTTTATATATTTTTCCGCGTTATACACGTGTAGAAATAAACTTAAAAAAATAAATTGTTACTCACTTCAATAGTAACAGCCTGCAGAGATACACTAAAAAGTTTAAAATAACTATATGTATGCTAATACTAACCGATGGTATCGTAAATAACAATTTTGCTGGCTTCTTTCTTCTTGAAACATGTTATCCAGAAGTCGGCGCGTCTCACATTAGTTTTCATAGAGAATACATCTTATGTGTGGCTATGTGACGTCTTGCCATAACGAACAAAGTACTTACCATGTAACTTCATTATCAGAAATTCAATAGAGTCTGCCTGCAAAAACTTACTACGTACTGAATCTACTTTGAAGAATAAATAATTTGAAATTGAAAATAAAGGGTCGACTACTGGGACTTTTACCCTACTTATTTAGCCGTTATGTTAGTTTACGTTTTTGAAATCACTTTTAAGTTTCTATTGTACTGAGATTATTATCATAAAACGTAACTGATTGAGTATTATTCGACTAAATAAATTATACCTAATAATCATTTTTCATTGATCAATTGATCATATACATGCCTAACGACGGTAAATTATAAATTTAAAAAATTCTGTAAAATCTGAAAAAGCTATTGTGAATATTTTCAATAAAAGTTTTGAAATTGTTTTTTTTGTTTTATTTTGTAAACATTGTTAGCACCGCGCTAGTAGATCAGCGCACGGCTCGGCGCGCGCGTCGCGCGATCAGCGCAGTGCTCTTATCTGTCCAGCTAGCCGTTCACTCTCTTGCCGGTGTGCCTCACGCACACATACACGGAGCGCATAGAATACCTACAATCGATTAGCGCTAGAAACTCGGTGTGCTCTTCATTAAAATAATGAACATTTGAGTGATGAATGTATGAATTATGGATTGAACTGCGAACAGCTAGAGAATACTGGGAACAACTTCCCGGTAAAGTTACTCTTGCTACTACAGATATTTCTTTAAACATACAAACATAAGTCTTAAAAACACGCATGCATATTTATGTATTTTTTTGTAAAAAGTTGTTTGTTAAATAAATAAATAAAACTACGTTTCTGTCGGTATACTAAACATAGCAGTAATTTTATTTAATGAGTTACCCGCCTCACTGCTTGTTCTTATTATACTTTTACAACTCAGGTAGAAGTAGTAGTCTGCAGTGAATTTGCGGCTTAGGAGAGTTATTTATGAGAATTTATACACGTAAGTATATTTTCACGCAATTTTTCAATCAAACTTGTTATACTGTGTTGATTGGAATTTCGCATAGGTTGTAGACGAATCAATCAGACTTTATTAGCGTACATCACGTAGTGGACAGTATTGACTGGGAAATTATTGATTTGCGCCTAATTTCCGGTTGATTGGCGGCCGTACCGGCCTGCGGGCGACGGGCGTGGACGCGCGGTCAGGGTTGTAACTTAGCACACGTCAACGATTAAGTCAAATATAAATGAGATAACGTGCGACTCGATACCCTCTGATTGGATATCGTGATCGTATCGTACGGCAGTTCAATTTAGATTGATGTAACCTTTCGTTTACTTAGTTACACTAAATAAGAAAGTATGATCGGTAATCTTTTAGCTGGTAGCTAGATCTTGTTGAGCGTTCGTGCGTTTGATCAGAATGTTAGCAACCATGGTCATCGTAAATGATAGCTTTAGTAGTCAATGATTAGGGCCCTGATAGGCTTTAAAGGCTGCACGATTTAAATGAAACGAATGTACGGGAATACGTTAACTGGTAGTCGAGATCGCTGAGCGGAGATTGGCACGCTATGTACCTACCTATGGCTCTCACTATAATCAAAGACAGTATCTATATCTATTATTATAACACAATACAAACTGTAACTACGTTTTTAATGGTATCATTTAATATTATATTTATGAACCTGTATTTTACAATTTTTTTACAATTTTGCGTTATGAAAACTTTGGATCCACTAGTAAGTATTCTCTCTAGAATTTATTTAGAAAAAATTAATTAAACATAATAACAATTAAACATAAGCTTGCCGGGAAGAGATTGATTTTGGCAATAAGGCCACCCATTGCACATTATAAATGTGTATTTTTTTCGTATTCTCTCTTGTAAATCTGTAATACAGTGTACAAATAAAGAGTTTTCATCTATCTACCTACTTCACTCACGTGACAATAATGGAAAACCTTAGACTTCTTCTTTTGTTCTTTTTATATTTAAGCCTACCAGTGACTCTACTCTGCCTGATGGAAAGCAGTAGTAGAATCCAGGCTCAGGTCACCATCCTCATTGTAAGTGCATACAATGCAGCACGGTGACCCTCACCATGGCGGCTTATTGAAATGTTTATGCATTAATCGAGCAGGTTTTAATTATTCGTTTAGTATAATTTAAAGTTATCATCGTTAAACTGAATATTGGAGCTACCCAACATTCATGTGTTAGGTGTATTATAACTGATATACAATAGAGTTTATTCTATTCTATTAAGAGTTGAGTAAGTAGTTTGCCTGTTAGTAGCTGTACTGTAACGATAGGGTTGGGAATACTTTATTGATAATGTCAAACTGGTATAAGTAATTTATAAATACGTGGTAATCCCTTGCGATAATTGGCGATGACCTGAACTGCGTGCTTGTTGAAAAATTCATCCAAAAACCTTTAACAGTCTACTGTTAGACATTGACCTCTCCTCGACATAAAGGTTTTTGCCTACTATACCACGCTGGCCTGACGAATTGGTATAGGGTTTGTTTTCCTTTTCCCTCTTTTGGTGATGATGTTAGCCTGCATAGTTTGTTCCATTAGTCGCCTCTTACGACAACCATGGGATGAATAGGGGTTTTCATACACCGTATTCTTAATCCGTCAACACACGGATACTGTTGCCGAATTAGATATATCTACATTTATGGATAATAATACATTTAATTTTTCTGCACAAGTGTCTCATATTATCAGATCGTCTCGTCTAGGATTTTTCTATAAGAGTCGAACACGGTAAAAACAGCATAGTACCTGATATATACCTACCCAAAATAAAAGGATTAACTTATATTAGTACTTATGTTTAATAAAGACGACTTCAACTATAGTAAATACTTGTAATAAAATACAATATACTCGCGATAGGTTGAAAATTTATTTATGAATGTAATATACGAGTGAAAAGAAAATTACGATTTATATACATACACACATAAATATGACAATTTGTTTTAAAGCTATATTGTTTGCGACATAAAATACACAATGTAGTCACTCCGAGATAAGACGGAAGCGTTAAAGAAAGCTAATGAAAATTAAAACACAAACTAACCGTAAGTAACCGCAAATGTGTGTAGTAGATTGGACTAGGTAAATGAGATGTTTATGTTAGAACAGGATGTGTGAATGTGTAGTGGGACCTAGTTTATACGGCCCTTGCTTGTTATGAATTAAGCATAAATAAGAATCTAAAGGTCGAAGACTAACAGCCGGTCGTATGCTAATTTAGTTCGCAACTGTTTTGCCTTTTTCAAGTTCATGTTACAGTCCTGAATGTCATGTTACATGCTATTTTTTTCTACATTATTATAAATATTAAGGTAAGCTATTTTTGGAATCAAAGACCTTGGAATTCATATTATTTAACATACATTTTCAGTAATTTGTACTGAACGTAAATATCTTCATGGTTACGTCCATCACCTACATGTTTATAAGTGTTAGTTTGTACCTAATCACACACGCTTGTCACTGCCAAAATACTTATCACTCAAATACTTATTTCATTTTGTATGAAGCGACCGATAACGATATTCTCAGTACAATAAATATCAATTTCGCCAGATTGCGAGAGTAAACATTGACAAACACAAACTGATAATCTTTAAAATACCTCCTGATAAGAAAGAGTGAGCCAATCTCCCCTTGAAAATTATTTTTCGAGCGCGTTCGTACGACGTGATACAATCTACATACAACCGGCGAGAAAATATTTTAAAAACAATGAAGGGCATTCACTTTTATCAACGCATCGTCGCCCGAGGGGTTATCCTGAAAAGGAGCGGTGAATAGAAATCCCCACGGCGATGCCGGCAGGCTATCAGTACTGTGAATGGCTATTAACCACCTTGGGGCGACGATAACGATGAAAGGCGACGTTACACTAATGTATACAGTGTTTGCCCTCACTCATTACCTCGTCTTCAGGCTGACGCAGCAACATCGGCGGCCCCACGTCCCGCTGCTCATTCACTGTGGAACTGGCACTCTCACTCACTGCACTGCTATTCACGGTCGCCCCGGAGTTGTTACCCTCGATAACTTCCCACGGCACATCGTCATTGTACACCTCCACATTCATTAGCCGATCCCCAGAGTGGAACCTCCAGGGCAAGTCGTTGCCGCTTTGCCGGGGACGACGTCGCTTGTGACGAACTTTGTGTCGCGTGAACCTGCCATAGCCACTACTTCGACTTTCTTCCAGCATCGCATCATACAGAGAATCCAAGTTTACTTTCAACTTGTGACGCCTAGTGGTTCTCGGAGCCGACGTCGTAATAGAAGCCGGCGTGGTGATGGGATCCCTGCTGAGACCTTCCGCATCCCATAATTGAATTCGTAGTATGTTATCGTGGGAGGGTATGTGGGCGCGCGTCGTTACGAGCGCGAACACCGCGAGTACGAGCGCGATCGCGCGCGACGACCCGTCCATCTCTGCCGGCGGGTGCGAGCCTACTGAAGCGAGCACTCGTCGTCACGATTTTCCCGCGCTTTCCCGATAACGCTACGAAGTAAGTACTACGAGGCGACGTTTCACGCATTCGACATCAACGCCGCGCCTCCGTTCGCCTCTACTATACAACACGTACTCTTTATCGCGATATGATTAATTTGATAAGGGCAAACATTACGCCTATCGTGTCGCACCCTGACAGCGATTACGACACGCGATTACCTCACAAACGTTTAAATAAAACAAAGTATTTCAACTAAATAAATTCTATTCCCATAATTTAACAAAACCGTTGTGACAACTACACATTAATTATTTTGTACTACAATCTTAGCATTTCAAATGCAATGAATAATCACGATACATTTACCCGAAAAATTAGCTAACGAATGCAAGCTAGGCAATCTTATAAATATATACGGGTACAGTTATTTACTATTACATACAATTCTCACTATTAACCATACATATGTAAAATCTAAACGTACATAAGAAAGCAAATCAAATGACATTTTATATGTCCGAATAACCACATTGCTTACTGTTATTATAACTGTGAATACATTATATAAAACATGAAGATTATTGATTAATCTTGTCGACAATAACCTCCAAACTCTAGCTTAATTTAGGCGTTAACTTTTTTTGTTACATTAACTATCTATACATAATGAAATAAGACGTTACTGTACTAATGCAAACATATCAAATCATTTATCAGTACACATGCAAGTATTTGGGTTACTACACACGCTTAGATACATTATTGTAACTATTCTTGTTGAATGTATGTATGTGCTCTTGTCTTTTCTCAGGCTTTAGAATATCTGGGTACAAAATTTATTGGAATAGTTTAAATCGGTGCATTTTTGAGCCGACACACACACAGACGCGGCTGAATACTATATTTTATAATATGTTGTGATATGGACACATCTCCACCATACGAATTCATACTACTATTAAACATTTAAAAGTAACTCATAATATTCATAAAATACATAATAAAAATTTCGGATGAATTAGGTACACATCTATCATAAAATAAATAAAATACATATCTAGTCCCAAACTAAGCAGAGCTTGTGCTATGGGTACATACATACATATTAGATACATACATACATACATATATATATATTAGACATAGAAAACACCCAAACTGCGAAACAAATATTTGCAGATCATATAAACATTTTGTCCGACCCGGGGTTCGAACCCGAGACCTCTTAATCAGCAGCCGCAAACGCTAACCACTAGACCAACAAGGTAGATATAGAGATATATTAAACCTTGGAGTAGGAAATAGGCTGCTATTAATCGCGATAACCAGTATTAACGCGGGCGGAGCTTCGGGCGTAAGCGACAAGTCAAATATATCTGTCTCATCAAAAATCAAGACGTTCCACTAATGATCATGTAACACATACTGCATAATTATAAATTGTCTGATATTCGATCAGGCCAAGTTAAAGGTTGATACAACCTGAATCGGGAACAAATTAATGCCAGTATATGTTTTTTGAAGAGTCTTAATTGCAGTCCCAGTCAGTCAGTAATGTTCATATTTTACGCTTGATCCGTGCCTATATATGTGTGTGCAATGCTTCACTGCTGCACACACACATACTAAAACTAGATTTATAATAAAATATACATAAGTTTACGATATATATACATAATATACATAAGATACTTATGTACGTAAAATAGATATATAATAATTTAAAACTTAAAAGCATGTATTAGAAGTAGTTTTTATGGTCATTCATTTCCTACATACATACAACAATGAAGAGCGCTCATGGCGCATTATAATAAGATTCCAGATTTAAGTTTGTGGTTTACGTGGTCATTTTATGCCTAATAAGTACAATTTCAAACATACGCCTATAATATTGGCAAGTAAAACATTTGTGAAAGTAATGATGACTAAGCTTTAGAAAAGGTACGCGTTCACTATGGCAAGTAATATGCATGTAATATTGTAATACTGTACGGCAGGCAGTGTTCCCATAGCTTCCTGGAGTTCGATCCCCACATAGAACAACTTTTTAAACCACAAATTGTTTTAATTAATGTTTGTAAAACACCCAGATTTTATGCGCCTTTTCTTTAATAAAAATAACTTCACCCACAGGCGGCTGAAATGAAGTCTGAACTAAAACTAGGCTGAGACTGTGCATTGTTAATTAGAGAGCAAATAAACATGCCCTTGTATTTCTAAATACATACAATATACTTCTACTTCCTAGCCCTATTCCCAATATTATTTAGGGTCTGCTACTAGTTCAACCGGTTTTACCTGAATATCAGTTTTCGGCATCGGACCTCCCCGCAACCCTAAGGGAGAACTGAAATTCGAAGGTTGAACTAGTTAGCAGTAAATTTGGGGGCATTGACTTCCCAATAACGATTGCCATAGATGTGTATGACTACCGGGACCGACGGCTTTACGTGCTCTATGAAGCACGGACGTGAATCACAATAATCTATTGATTATTGTGATTCACGTCCGTGCTTCATGTTTTTAAGTTTTTAAGTTTGGCTATTAGCCAAACTTAAAAACTCCGGGCTGCTATTAGGAATTTCCTAAGAAAATCACTTTTTGGCCGACCCGGGATTTAACCCGAGACCTCTTGATTAGCAGTCGTATACGCTATCCACTAGACCAACGAGGCAGTTTACAAATACATACAATATACAAGTTATGATTAAATTACGCTCAGAAAATAAATTATTTCCCTCATCACACAATTATTATTACTATTATTTGAGTCTAGCAAACTGACTCTACTCTGCCTGATGAATAGCATCAGTAGAATCTAACAATAGTGGTCACCATGCGGACTGAGGCTAAGGAATAATTATTTGTCCTGAGTAGGGGAACAAAACCTACGACCTCTGGATTAGCAGTCAGGGTCACTAACCACTAAAACAAGGCCCATCAATACATTGGATTTAAAATTAAATTTAAAATCTCAATTGGAATAATCGTTTGATAACATGTCCTTGACGCAGGTATCGTGCTTTTGGATAGATAATGATGTTTGTCAATAGCTTGTGACTATGGTCTAATGAACGCGTACCCTTACAAAGAGTGCATTAATCACTAAATAATAATTAACTCTATACAACAGTGTTTAATGATATACAGAATATTATTTTATATCACTTAATAAATAATTTTATAAACTAAATCACTTCACGCTAACATTTAATAAAATCTAATAAATCTAATGTTTTCATTTTTTTCTAAACACTATAAGCTCTAAAGTAAATCATAAGATACCTAACCAAAAAAACTTAAAAATCCTCAAAAAATAGAAAGTTCTTTTTTATTTTCATTTTTATATTTACAGAAAATAAATTCTCTAAGGTCTAAATGTAACATACGGTGTTGTTATGTAATAAAAACGAACATAAATATATATTTGGCAAGCTCCAAATAAAATTGGACACAATTGAAAAATTGGTTTAAATCTGTGGGTGAGTCAACCTTTTCACAAGAGGTACATTCTCTATGATATTGCTGTGTTTTATACCCTTGGTAATTTCTTTTCATATTACATTCTCAATATGGAAACCAGAAGAGAAAGATCTAATCTAAGTTTTTAATATGATATACCTAGTAACTATAAGTAACAGTTTTTATTTCTTTTTTCATTTTATTATGTTTACAAATTATTTCTATTTTTCATTGACAGTATATGTATAACTATTCCAGAATTGTTCTATATATTTTTCATTAGAAAATCGGTGGTTTGGTCATAAAATATCGAAATATTTTATATTTACTAAAAGCATTCATATTTAGGCCCTGGTTGATATAAAATTAGAATTATATTCTCAAAAATGTGGAACACGGTCCGTGATATATTACACGTATTTAGGGATAATATTTAGAAAGCCGGGACATATAAAGAGTCATACAGGCAGTTAGTTTTTAAAAATATTTATGAAAAAGGACGGGATTGGGGTCGCAAAAAATACGAAATTCAATTTCTATCTAATATATAACTCACAATACTTACCTAACACGTTTATTGTCATTAGAAAATGAGCTGATATTAAGCTCCAAGTTATAAGAAACGACCTTTTAGCACTATTGTTAAAAAAAAAGTTTGTGATTATGATATGCATTACGCACAAGTCAATTATAAGAAAACATTGAAAATTTAGAAATGGAATTTGTATGTAAGGTGGTTTAAATAGGTGTCATTACAAATATTTTACATATTATGTAACAAGTTGTTTACCATCCTATTATTTACTTTGAATCACCTCAATCAGGGTATCAACATCCTCAATTTATTGTCTTTTATATTTCTACATACAAATATTTTTTGTTAAAAGACCGAATTACTTTCTGCTATTGGTGTTGTCATACTCAAACGACTCATGCACGCAGTCTGATTGCGTGTATGAAACGCGTTACGATTGTTTCGACGTTTTTAACAACAAGTGACACAATAATGTAATAGTTTTAAAATATTTTTAACCGACTTCAAAAAAAAGGATGAGGTTCTCAATTCGTCGGAATCTTTTTTTTTAATGTATGTTCAGCGATAATTTCGTCATTTATGAACCGATTTAAACATTTCTTTGCATTGGAATGGGCGTAGCTTACAGGTGGTCCAATCGTTGCCATATCGGGATCTGATAATGGGATCCCAAGGAAATCGAGGGAACTCCTCAAATATCATAGGCACAAAAGTCGCGATTTGGGAACTCGGAATAGTTTGTCTTTTAAGTTGGTTCCTTTTTGTTAAAATTATTTTATAAGTGTATGCAGTATCAGTTTACCAGTATATTAGATATAATTCAAATATCTATAAACAAAAGTGTAAACCTACTACCAACTTCTAAATGGATACATTGCTCCCTATATTTTTTTTTATCATTTCTTATAACATTATTTCTACTACGCAAGCATTTATTTACCTTTAACTACCATCCTTTATAAATTTAGAATAATACTTATTACAGGAATGTTAACTCTAACAGTGTCTTAACCTTAAGCTAACTCGTAGTTAATATAGGGCTAAGTTTACACCATCAATTATTAAGCAAAGCCTTTAGCAGTCCACTGCTGGATATAAACCTTATGTTTGGTTTTGTACAACTGCAACATTCTAACTGGAGTTTGACATAACTGCTCTAATAGCGATAATAATATAATATTACCTATAAAGCCCGTGTTAATCTCAGTGGTTATTTTAAATATTAATTATGCGTCAAATATATTACAATCGAACGTAAAAATCAATTCATTTTTGCTCAAAATTACGAATAATACTGAATTTTGGACTCAGTCAAATAGGTAGACATAGTAAAAGGCGATACGATATTCTTATTTCTTTTCTGATAGTTTCCTGATTATTTTTGCACTTTTGTACATCGGCGGACTTTCAGAAAGCATTCTGCAACAGTAACCTTAATAATAATACTTGGCATATCTGATACACAACGCCATCTAGTGCCTAACTAAGCAGAGCTAATTGTATGGGTACTTGACAACTGATATAAGTAGGTATATACTTGATTCCTGAACCCACAGATTCAGTGCAAAAATCATACCATTGCAGGTATAGATTCTACATATAAAAAGTGGTTCAAACTTTACAAATATATAGAACACGTACCATACGCTACATAAGCAATAGACATCTTTTCCTATGGTTGCTTACTTATACATCATAATCAGCCATCTCCCGTTGCACACCACTTCGATCGATTTTGGGCTTCTCGCATCCAGCTAAATATACATAATTATCTTACATGAAACCCTATGATAATGTCGTGTATGTATACATGGATACACTTATATAACACACATCTAAAGGTTATTGAACTTGTCCACTTGAACTGAGGAGTTGATTTTCTATATGAAAATGGTCTTAGGTTTACATTCTATACATTACATCTATGGCATTTTTATTATATTTTGTATTCTTTATGTATTATACATTAACCACACATGACACACAACATCTAGATATAACAAACAGTAGATATCACTAATTTAAAAACAACATAAATTTATAATTTCCTTTTTATCTATCGTTTTAGAAGAATAAAAATAAAATATTTCAGCATGCACATAGCACGGTTTTTGGTCCTTAAAATATACACCAATGTCTTTATAGAACTTTTACATGACTATCTACATTGTACAATCACCTTTAACACCACTATAACCCATTATTATATTTGCTTAACAATATTATCCACCTTAACAATGTTTTATTTAACTTTATAAAAATTGGTCAAAATAAATAAAAAAGAACCATAAATCGTTTGTACAATATTGGGGCAATGATAATGGCAACACTTGTATGTTTTTTTTTAATATTACATTGTCTATGGCTAGAGAGCAGAGTTTTGATGCCATATTTTTATTATATCGACTAGTAAAACATTTCTAGTTTAAAAATAAACTGCTTACATTTAAAAATTGGTACTGGTACCGTCAGGTACAGTGGGGGTGAATAAGATATTGTTTTTACCAACCTAAATACTTCATAAACAATACTCTATAATAACCTAAATAAATAGAACTGTTATCATAATAATGGACACAAAAACTTGTAAAAGTGCGTGAATAGTGCACATAACATTTTTTCTCCACTGGGTGAAATTGTTTACATATAATCCAATATAGGATATATTGCTCATAGCTTTGCTTATCACTGTATAATTTAATTAAATATTTAAGTTCATAAGTAAAATTGTTAGTTATTAATAATATAAATCTCGAGGTTTTATTAATACTCCGTTTATTAATCGACTTCAGAAAAGGACGCTCTAATTCAGTAAATGTAAAGCAATAAATTTTTGTTGAGAAATGATTTGGTAAAAAATAGATGGTTTTTTTAAATAAATTTTGTTGAAGTCGGTTTTTTCATCCCAACACGATTGTTCAAATTAGTTTTAATAGTAAAATGCGTGTATAAAACGATATAAATGCCAACAAACCTAAATGAAAAAAAATTCTTAAAAACAATTCAAAGTTGAGTAAGTAATTTAGTAATTATTTCTCACTAAGATTGAACGACTTAGAATTTAATTTCATAACAATACTTGTGACGATATACGTGCGTGCAGCATTCAGGGGCGGATCCAGGATCATACCTTAGGGGGGGCGGAGTGTAACAGATTATATTGATGGCTAAAAAAAAAAAAAAAAAAAAAGGTCTTCAATTTCCGGAAACTTATAAACTTAAATAAGTACTTTATTGCTGCAATTCAAAAGCTGTTCAGAATAATTAAATAATTATTTAAATAATTAGTAATCTAGAAAATTTTCGTATACACTTACACTTAATATTTATTCATTTTGATTTTGGCGCACTGGGTTTCGTGGTTTTACGAGAATCAGAAGCTTTATAATTCATTTTTTATTTATTATTATTATTATTTTTTCATTTTAGAGTACTGGGTTATGTGGGGTTGGGTTGGTTTGCTTGGGAGTTTAGGACGCTTTGGGTTATGCGTCGTTTGGGGGGGGCGATCGCCCCTATCGCCCCCCCCTTGGATCCGCCCCTGGCAGCATTTACTCTGAACATCTAATTTAAATAACTTAAACCTACGCTGAGTGTCATCGTATCTTATGACAGACAGCAATTTGCTGAGATGGTAACTCATTTAGACAAGCATGCCTAACAAATATTACTCTAGTATTTTGTTTTATGTACATCTTAGATTTTGTGATTTTTTTTTTGTTTTCCTTGTTTGTTTTGTTTAATATAATGTTAATTGTCTCCACATCCAAAAATAAATCGAAGCAATCTATTTTATATGTGACTGTACTATGCTTAAAACTAAGAGAACATTCCTATCCAAATACACTAAGAAGCTACTGTTATCAAAATACGCAATTATTATATTAAAAGAGGATGAAATGCACTCACAAAACTTCCTTTAATATACGACACAATTTTTGACAAGTTGCCAGTTAAGAAATTTGCAACGTGTCAAAAAAAAGCTTTTTGACGTTCCTAATCGAATTATATAATATGAATACGTATAAAGTGGTACATATAAAAAGAGACAACAAAGAACTCTTTATAAATGCCATCAAAGATTAATTCGTTGCGTATTTTGACAACTATAAATAAATTAAATAGTATTCCTAGAACCCGTCCTTCTTCCTGACGTTTGCCGGCGAGCCAGGCAAGTAAGATTTTAGTCAGTCAAAATTGAGATCGTTAGAGAAGTGTCGCGAGAGCTTGGCCACATCAAGACCGGTGAAGTCCGTGAATATGTCAGTGTTCGAGGTGGTTGGTTTCGCTTCACCAGGGGAAGTACTGGTAGATGCTTGTTGTTCACCCGAATCTATAGTGACTAACATGTCCTCCTTACTGCATACTTCAAAAGGCTCTGATATACCTGTAAATATACATATATTAGTATTAGTGTCATCATTGTCTTTCTATCAAATTTGGAATTGGTATGCATAATTTGTAAAAAAAGGATTTTACTTATTTATTTTATAGGCTGGTTGCCTGTCTTTAGACTCAACTGTCAACAACTGTCTTTGGAAATATAATGGTTTTCACTCAGGGGAAAGAAATATGGTGCAAATTGGGTTAGCGAAAACTGATGATAGTAGAGAAAGGTAAAGTTAAGGATATCTGAAGTTTCATATTGAGCAGTGGGATTGAGGCTACATTAGCTTAGGTAGTTCGCTAATCTGTATCTCGCTCGGTGATTGGACTAGCATTAATACCCACTGAGGCAACATCATTAAGTGACAACTAACCAGTTTAGTATATGAAAACAATTAAGTATAAACTCATATTGCAAGTCAAAACAAGCTTGGAGAATATATTTTCGATCTACTCAATCAGGTTATATGATTTATAAGGTAAATACTAACCCAGAACACTCCTGACGTCGCCGTTCGGTTGGCTAAAGTATATGAATCTGTAGAATCCAGGAGTTCTCACTCCACTGCCGACGGGGAAACTCAGCGTGATAGTTCGCGGTTGACCTTTGTCAGTTGGAGCCGATGGAAGGCTCACCTTCGCGAGGTATTCGTAAGCTATGTAGTCATCCAAACTGTGGAAATTAGCCTGCAGTAAAAAGAAGAGATATGTTCAATCACTTGTAAACGGCTATGATATATAAAATTATTCTACAAGTAGGTGGTATATCACTAAAAAATACGTAAATGGCATAATTATGTTTTTCATTTCGTTTTGTTCTACTAAGTGATCTGTAGTTTAATTCAATGGATATCAGTATCATAGGTAATGTTATCGCGTTAAGGTATATAGGAAACAATATTGTTGGATTTCATAATGACAAGCAGATAAGCCATATCTTGACATGGCCATCGTGAATACGGTGATTAGTGTATAGGCCGATAGTTCGCTTCGTTAGCCCTATAAACGTTCGTGTGACGGTACACCTCAAGGACATTTACATATTCGTGTACTACAGTCACTATCGAAGGATTAGGCAGGTAGAGAGTCATTATATAGTTTCTTTCTTACTAAACATTACGACGTATCGTATACGATAGTGGGATTATGTTTGTCTGTTTGTAATTACCCCCTGCGATACAGGATATCCGTAATGTGGTAGTTATTTTTTTATAATGATATCGTTTAACCAGACTATTCAGTAATCACAAACAAACACACAGAATAATAATATTTGAGGATTACACAAGTGTTGTCTTATATGGAATTAAACCAACAACACTCGAGTTTAGTAAGCGACGAGGTGTCTGCTTTATAACTAAGGCATCCTGCAGCCATACATTACTTTACAATATTAATCAAGAATTAAATTAGTTACTTTAAGTTCTCCCCTCCCCTTTTTTTTTTAAGATCTGAGTACCGTACATCCTCAAGTTCTTGAGCCTGTAGGCAACCAGACAGTGCCGGACTCTTACCGGCTAAAAACAGTCCCCTCCCCTTAGTTCTCTATTTGTGAACATTGAATGTGAATACTTACATCATAAATACCAATCCAGTCACTGGGATTCACCACGATGTCTGGGGTCAAGGTGCATTGAGTTCTGAAGTCTGCATCACCGATGTACCACACCCGGCTTATTGGCGCAAATTCTACCGTCTTCTCGGTATAGTTTGAGAATGTCTATTAAACAAAATATTTGTTTTAGATGCAAACATGATTCAACAAGATTTTACATTTTATACGTCTATTATAATTTCAGGTAGGAATGGTTTATAGCCAATACTGTCTTCATTATCTGTATTCGCAATGAGTAGGGTGAATTCTATTCTTGGATTCTACTCATTCATTCATCGACTCATCGATTCTTCTTTCCATCACGGAGAGGAAAGTCAATTTGGCAGACATAATTCATCATACGCCGAGGTTTATTCCTTAAGTAAGATCTTTTTCTATAATCGCTGAAATCTAAATGGAGGCGTATTTAGTTGTTTATTGTCTTAACCACTTTCTTTCATACATTGGCTAGTTTCCTATTAGTTTACGTTGATGGAACGTTAAACTCGTTAGAGGGACTTGACAGAACGAAGATAAGACTTAATAGTGGAAAATTAATATTTGCTAATAAGAGTTAAATCAATAATAAAGCAAGCAGATATACTCACAGGCGTTGGTTCTGGTATATCCTGAGAACTGCTATCAGGTGCTGACTCTAGGAAACAACTACTGAAGGCAATACCTTCAGTCAAGGTATTTGGAATTTCAAGTCCGGGTGGAGGCATCATCGCTGAGAGCATGCGAACGGATGAGCGTGCGTTTATTCTAGGTGTATCCTCGATTATTGAGCGTGTGAAGGCCTGTCGTATCTAACATGCAAGCGTGCAATTGTTAATAGCCAAAATAGTCATAAAAATGTGTAAAACTGATTTAAAAACTGTCTAGTATTTAAATCGGCTTTTCGACTTAGACCCAAATTTTCTAAGCATCTACATTAGCAGCTGGCTGTACGTAAGTACGTACGTATTTCGTAATGTATTTATATAATTATAGCGATACCTGTGTGGTGTACATCAATAACTAAAACTTCACCCATAACATGTGCATATGTACACCCTATTAACAACTATCCGTTAAATAAATTAGAATGTACAACCTACAAATACCAACAAAACACGTCTTTATATAACTCCGTAAAGTAATATGCATCAATAGTGCGATAATTAATTGTGAATACAACTTCCGACATGCCTTACACGTCTTATGGAGTTTTTTTTTTATTTTGAACAAAATAAATGTAGTGGATAAATAAAAATGAACATGTTTACAGATATGTTCTTAATTATGTTAAGCTGTGGGAAATACCTAATACTACAAATTATTACATACACACTTTAACAATGCAATTTTTTATAATACATATTTAAAACTGACGTAAAAAGGTTTTTACAAAGGTCTCATTAGGCAAAGGCAACAAAATAACGCCAATTATAAATATGCATTCATTAACCCAAAACGTGTTTTCAAGGTAAAGTAGAAAAGAGGACGAATGCTAATGAGCTGAGTTAACTACGACTATTACTACTAGACTATCTACAACGGTACGTGTCACAATAACCCAATGAGTAAAGTGATATGCACTGACCTTTATATTAAGTAGGGCTACCACAGGCTTGTGGTCGCTCACTGTGTAGTGGGCAATGTCGTGATATTGCAGCACTTCGGCCCTTAGCGTGACGTTCTCGTAGTTATTTGCGTTTACTTTGTAGAGTATTCTGTCGGTCCATGATGGTTTTCTCCTAATAAATAAGAAACATAAAATTAATTCGTACGTATGTATGTATGTATGAGCCGACTAGGTAACTAGTCGGCTCCAGCCATCATTGGAATCTGGTTACATAACGTTTTGCCTACACTTCAGCGTACTGATTATTTTTAAATATTTTTGCCACAGTTAAACATTGCGTTCTGTAAGTGTCTTAGATTGCTTGTTTCATCTAAAAAACCTAAAAGATCAACGAATACTTACTTAATATCATACTCATCAGTTCCAATGAAGAACTTGTAAGTAGGAGGAAACCGAATCTCTTGTTCAGTGAATTCAGAAAAAGCTTCCCCAGTTTCCATTACAGCGTTAAGCTGGTCGTGCTTTAATAAATTCGTATATTTGTCCTTTTCTATCTTCTGTAGCGCTGCGACGATAGCCTCCGCTGTTGGACTTTCATCAAAAGGATAGTCTGTTCGAAAGTTTAAGTCGCCTATCCATATGACATAGCTAGAAAGAGACAGAAATAATCTGCTGTTTAATGCTATCGAAAACCAATAACAAAAATAGTAAAAATATTTATTGGACGTATACTAAATTTATAGCCTGATTACAATTAGAAATCGCTAATAGTTAGCAATGCTTGTCAAAGTGACTTTAGCTGGAGGAAACTAGATATATTTACAAATTAAGTTTTTTTATTAAATTTGTGGTGTATTGTGCTAAATCTTATTTTTGAAGTAAACATTAAGGGCCGGTTTCACCAACCACCTGCAGATAAGTCCGTAAATAGTAGAAAATAACTATCTGACTATCAAAAACTGGTAGAATCCATCCTTAGTATTACAATTTTGTAGAAGCAGCCTATGACCGTCGACATTCCAACCTTTTGGCTTCTACTCATGCTTTCCATCAGACAGAATAGTCACCTTGACTGGCGTTTAATTTAAAAAACCGGTCAAAACGTTAAGCATTACAGAGGTGTGTACTTAAAACCTACCGTTATAGGGTTATTATTCGGAAACATAATTATACAACCTAAAATAATTACACCCCAATTGAAATAAAATCGAATCTCTTCGACCTTATACTGTTACACGGAGTTGAAAAAGTTACTGTCAAGGTTAAGCCAGCGTGTTAAATATAGAAATAGTTACCTTAAAATCAATACTAAGCTCCTACGTAGTTGCCTTACCGCTAAATGTATTGATTTTACGCCAATTGTTCAAGCACAGATATAGGAATATAGATTGAGAGCTAGCGTGTTTTTATTATTTTCATTTTAACATAAAAAGTACTTAATATTGAAAACATCCACTCTTTCTTTACAAAATATTGAATAATATTATCTCACAAAAATGTAGTCTTGTAATTAAGTCGAAACTCGTTTAAAATTAATAATGACCACTTTCTCTAAATTTTTAAAATTAGCACTAAAGAAATTCTAAATTTTTAGATTCTTTATATACCTAACACACTATCACTTATCACGCCTTTACTACACATTGAATCGTAGATATATAATATTGCATGTTGCTATTAATACAGATATAGGACGTAATTACTTGTTTCTCAATTTTATTTATATTTTTTATATTATACTGCCAAATTTGCCAAAACTCGATCTAATGAAAAGCATGTGTAGACATTACGAATGCAGACAATGCAGTATGGCAATACTATGACTGCTTGTTGAGGTACTTCTATATTATTGGGCCTCCGGTCTCGCACTCACCAATGACACAAGACAGTACGATTGCTGTCATTACACACACCCACGCACGCACACAAACACACACACACACTGTTGGTCTTTTGTATGAGAGTAGTGCTGCCCCGAGTCGGCCCTACGTGCTGAAATCAGCGAAGCTCTACTACTACCCCGTTTATATAATAAAAATATAGAGAATATCGACAAAAGCTACTATTACTATAAATCCTTACTCATGATACAGTATGCTGGACGTCTCATTAACGTGATAAACATGTTGTTTGATTATCGTGTTATAATCACTGATGCGATCCGCCAACAGGTGCTCGTGTGCAGTCAAGTGACAGTTCACGAGGCACATCGAACAACCGTATATGTTGAACCTTACACTGATTGCTCCTTTGTTGCCCTGTAACAAGTAAATTATTATTTATTGACAGCATTATAGATTTTTTTATATATTTTGCCTTTCAAGGTGACTTAATTCTGCCTGATGGTAAGTGTGAGTAAAATCTAAGAGCAATGGCTGCCATACTAATTGCCAAAGAAGCATGGTGTACCACACTATGGAGGCCTATTGAGATACTTCTGCATCATAAGGCCTCCGGGCCTTAATAGTAAGTAAAGTGTGAGTAGACTGTCAGAGAATGTTTTTAACATTAACTTCATCGTTGTGACATATAAAGTGATAAAAATGAATAGCGAGTGAATTTGATGACATGGTGCATGACACCAAGTGATAAAATTCGCTCGCTAGCGGTACCTACAACATAAGGAACAATTTCCTAACCTTAGATTACTAGCCCTCACAATTATTTTACGTGACAGTAGATCACCACTTGTTGATAACAACAATATTATAGTGTACATTGTAATATTAGTATTGTAAGATATCACACATCGTTATATCATTATTTTGGTTTGCAAATAAATGTAAAAGTAATGCAAATAATTTTGTAACATTGCGTAACAGTTATTCGGAGAAAGTAAAATCTAATTGCGGGCAACAACTGCGTTTTTATAGTATGAAGACGTTAAGAATAAATGTTGGCAAGTGTTTATCGTCCCACTCACAGTGCACAATTCCGCAGTTCAGTACGCCTTGTTTTGGACAATTAACGATAAGAGAACGATTGGCGATCTCACTTTATTAACGACATTATAGATAATAAATTAACGGAAAAAACTTGTTTAAAAACAAGCTTCAACCTGACTGAAGACTCTGGTTACCATATGAATCAAACTAGCCCATATTCAATGAGGTTGTATCATTTTATTGCAGAGCTCCTATGACCACCTTCCACTTTCAGTCTCAGAACCTAGTTACAATGTAGGATCAAAGTACCTACTCGTAGACAAATGAAATGAGCCCAAACTCGATGTCATAATAATATTACATTGTCACGCAATACACATTTACTTGCAAAATTTTAGCTAAAAAAAGCAGAAACCGGGAAGTGGATTAAATTTAATTTGTAAGACTTCATTACAGACAAAGGGACAGGTGAAACTATATTTGGACGAAACCTGTCACCACCAGCATTGATCGCGGCAATGCTGGCGAGTGGCGAGGGATGGGAAGCCGCGGGCTCCTTCTGTGAGAATATTATGCTCCAGAAGGAGTCCGCAGAGCGGGATCGGGAAAGGGCTGATCCCGCTCGAAGGAGGCGGCGAAGGGGACGCGGTAGAGGCCGCTAGCTCCCCAATCGTCGCCTAAGGGTCGCTGCGGTCACATCCTGGGGAAATGTGATTTTAAAAATTATTTTTGCATTGGAATGGGCTTAGCTTACAGATGGTCCCATAGTCACCACATCGGGATCTGATAATGGGATCCCAAGGAAATCGAGGGAACTCCTCAAATATCATAGGCACTATTCGGAATAGTTTTTCTTTGAAGTCGGTTTCTTTTTCTTAAAATTATTGAAAATACTGACTCCCTAAAACTGCCAAAGTCAATTCTTACTTTAAGTAAAAGACGAATCCCTATTGTACTACTATAGAAAAAGTAAGAATATAGTGTTTAATAGATAGCTTAATCCATAATAATAGTACACTGAAGAGTCAGTTTGGTTGAACGCGCTCATCTTAGAAAGTACTTACTGGTACGATTTGAAAAATTCTTTCAATGTCAGATAGTCCAATAACATTATCCAGGTAGGTTATAAGCTATCATCACGCTCTTATAGATCATAAATGTATGTATGTATTTACAAAAAAAAAAGTATGTTTATGTACTTATATCAGTTGTCTAGTAACCCATAACACAAGCTCTGCTTATCTTGGGACTAGATGATGTTGTGTGTCAGTTGTCCAAAATATTTATTATTTATTTATTATTTATTTATTATAAATAGGAGCGAAATTTCAATGAGAAATATTCCAAAATTGGGGGAAAATTATTGATTAGAGTTTCATAAAAATAATGTTAACAAAAATTTAAATGTAAAAAAAGACCGCGACAATATATAATTGTCTTTTAAGATTGCCTCTCTTCAATCTTTTATATGGTAAACAATTAAGTTTAAATACAAAAGAATAGGAGACGCAGTCGTATATGTCGAGTCTAATTACCGTAGAAAAAGTCCACGATAACATACATAACACAATAACAATGAAATATAACCGTTTTTATAATTATGTTTACTTCTATACACATTTCCATAACAGGTAAAATGATATCAATCTGTCAGCTCACCCGCCTTGTTAATTCATTTTACCTCGAACAAACCGCAATCCATTACCATTTATAACAAACTATGCACGAATCGGCACGAATGGGCCGGCTCGACCGGAGCAGTACTACCCTCACACAGACGACCATCCTAATAATGACAGCACTCTTACTGTCGTATTTCGTTGGTGAGTTTGAGACCGGAGGCCAGGCCGCCATGGTATGGATCACCATGTTGAATTGGTTATCCTCACCATGCGGATGGTGTCCCCTACTCCTATTCTATTAATGCTTTCTATCAGGCACTACTTGACACCTCACTAGTGTCACTTTGGTAGGCTTAAAAAAAACTGATTGTTATTTATAAATTAGCATTAGCAATTTGTGTGGTTCAATCACATTGTTGTTCTGAGTCTTGGTGTTCTTTGTGTTCGTTTCGTGTATGTTTGTAAAGTTCCACGCGACATAGGATTTCTATTCCTATCGCGAGAGTTGTCTTTTAAAAAAGAAAGAAATTCCTTCAGCAGTGTATTTTAGTCTTAGTGCGTTAGTGTCTTTCAAATAACCCTTATATTTTTACGTGATGTGCTATTGCGTCATCGTCCTTGACTACTTATTTAATCACGCACCACACTCATAAATCTGTAACAAGTTGATTTATAGCATAGATACATAAGATATTTCGTGTTAATGCAAGTTCCTTTGGCAGATAGAAATCCATACCAGAGTTATATTACTTTCGATTCTGGTTTTTGGGTCGAAATATACGTTTACATTTAAACTTATATTTATTTTAAGTATAAATATATCTAATAAGGATAAAAGGAGTTGAAAAACAATTTAACCCAAAATATAAACTAATTAAGTATATTACCTAGTTCGGTACACCAATAGTCGTCGACACATGGTCGACACAGTCACCATATTAGGAAAATATTTTAGTATGTACCCAGAATATAAACTAAATATTTACCTAGTTGAAGCGTTCATATCCGAGTAGCCTTAGGTGATTGGGAACAATCACCGAGGGTAAGCAACGACGCCGCGGTCAGTCTAGATGGGTAACCGTTTGTTGCATGATATGTTATGAGCGTTTCCGTGATTCGGAGGTCACGTTAAGCAGTTGGTCCCGGTTGTTATTATAAGATAACAGTCGTTAAGCTTAGTTGAGAGGCCTTCGGGCGGCCTTAAAATATCTGACGGCGGGATTACGTAGCCACAACATGCCTCTCCAGTCCCCAACCCGCTATCGGCCAGCGCGCGGACGTGTGGACTTAACCCTCTCCTGAGAGAAGATCCGAGTTCGGCAGTGGGACGTTATGAGTTGTTGATTGATTGATTGATTGATGTACTTTAGTTAGTTAGTCGTTAGTAACAATTTTTCATTCCGAAAACCTTGTTAATTTTACGTCGATATACAATTCATATTGGGTCATAATAACCTAGATTCTTAGCACATCTTTTTAATAAAGAAAAAAACTTTATATTACTACGCGACTCGAAGACAAACAACTTTATTATCATATAAATCACTTAAAGAGTTTATTAAAAGTCGTGCAAGTCTCAATAAACAGTGATGCATGACGTACACATCAGTTTAAACGACAATCGAAACACTTAAATATGAAGTAACGACTATCCTCTGGCGCCAATTAATACGACTTCGTGACATTAATCATTCTGAATCGTATATTATACTGGCCGAGTTTTGGGGTGTTACCAGCGGTTACTGTTGTACTTCTACAACAACTAGAAGGCTACTCCCGCGTGTAGATCTGTCATGGCGGTATATAGTAGCCTATATGTTATTTCGATATGTAAGCTATATTACTGTAAAGTTTCATCCAAATCCGTTCAGTATTCTTTGCTTAAAAGAGAAACAAACATACATACAAACATACTCACAAACTTTCACTTTTATAATATCAGTAAGGATTACCGTTATTAAAACCGCGGGGGCAGCTGGTTCAAAATAAAAGTAGCTTATGTTACTCTTTATATCATCAGCTATATACTAGTGATTCCCAAAACAATCAGTCAAGTCGTTTCATAGATTAGCTGGACTAAACAGACATATCTACTTTCATACGCATGTAGTGAAAAACTGTTAATTTCACATTATAATACAAACAGACACTTCAGATTTATATATTTGATGATGATGACTTTAAACATAGTATTTTTATAGATCCAGTACATGTAATATACGTATATACTATAATATACATATATTTTATATACATACATTTATACAGAACATGTAATATACATATAGGTACATACTTATAGTCTTGTCAAAGGCCAGATGGATTACACACAGATTAGTCGTAAAAATATCGACGTGAATAGTGAGTGACGTTACTAGTCAGTACATACGCATCAGAGCAAATGTCAGAAAAAGATTGTGAAAAAGTTTCGAGGCAGCACCAAAACATTACACTTCAGGAGTCATACAAGGCGACATAAGGCTAAACATCTGAAGTCTCCGTAGACCAGAGAATGGGCAGCAGTGTTTTATGGTATGTTCATATACTGCAATAGCCAACCCGCTTAGCCAGCGTAGCAATTAGGTCATTATCTCCATATGAAAAATACACAATAAACAGGTACATTTATGAACTATACATTTTCCTTCCGCTCACTATAGTTTAGGCATCTGTAAATAGTGATGTTAACAACACTGGTCGTGAAAATATTGCAAGAACGCAGAACGCGAATTATGACAGTCCTACCGTGGGAATAACATCTTAGTGGGTTTACTGTTAGAACTAGGTTCCTATTGTTTGATTTATTTGTTCTGCTTGGAGTAAATATTAAAAATAGCATAGAAAAGGACCGCGTCCATCCCTTTCAAAAGCTTGTGAAGAAAAAAAGAGAGTAGATATATTGTCTTACAAATTGTTGCTTAGAAAGTAAATGAGTTACCTTAACAATCGTATTATTACAAAATGTTATGCATTCCTTTTCAAGTAATCATTGATTAATTAGACCTAGATAGATAACTCGTTTACCATTGTGAACCTTATCGTAAATATCTAATTTACGATATGTTGAGTCACTGCCAACAATTAAAAGTAATTTTACAGTGAGTAAAGAGCAATATATTGCATTATAGAATTTTCTTCTGTTTTTTCGAGGTCATCTTTTATATGACTTTTGGTCACTTTTGTCCGCAATCGGTTTACAATTTTGTTCAAATATTTTCCTACCTCTAATTACCTGTCTATGTTTCTGTTATATGTAGTTGTATATACCAAATTAAAACACCGCGTTAATATATTAAACATTGTATTTTTGACTATAAGCTTAACTTGTGTATCGATAGCATACTGAATTAGATTTGCTAGAGGATGAAAAGGTAGGAAAATAATATAACTAATTAGAAGTTCAAATGTAATATATAGATAAAGAAGGAATAAACAACTGATTATTATTTTCGTTATTACGAAATCATTATCACTAAAATATCATACACAAACGTCGCTAATATCATATTGCAGTAATAATAGCGAAAACAGTGTTAGCCAATTTTGTCAATTGGCTTTTTATGAGATGAAACTATGTTGTGTAATATAATAATTAATAATATATGTACATTGTAATAAAAACAAATGTACAAAGATATGTATGGTTTAAAAAATAAATACATATAGGGATTTGGTCTTACAAGTTGTATCGCTTTCAGTAATTTGTAGAACGAAATGTTTGACTTTTGTTTTTAAAAGCTCTGTCAGAATTAATTTGAAAAAGACTGTCCAAAGAAAAATATCCGCCTTTACAAATATAAAAGTGTTTTGGACCGAAAAAGTCGTTTTCCAAAAATCTGTGTCTTGTGGCAGCGTACGGTTCGAGTGCTGCGGTTACTTCTAACTATTCGAACCGTCTAGTGTCACGTACATACCTGTATTAGTAATTTATTAAGTCAATTCATGGAAAACTGTGACAAAGACACAGGATTTTCTTTTTTCCACCTTAAATATTATTCACGGGATTTTTGAAGAATACGTCTTTTGACTCATACATCTTGAATTACAATGGTAGCAAGTAAGTACATTTATTAATTTATTACCTCTACGCGTATAATACTTATAAAACGTATTTCAGATTTTATATGTGTAGAAACTATGATTTTGAATATGTTTTAATAATGTCATTTTAATTTTATATGTAGTCCGACTTTTAAAGGCTGCAAGTCCAAGTCATCTTTTAAAATGGTTCGACGAAATGGTTCTAGGAGTGATCTTGATCTCCCGAGACAAAATCTTTTGCTTTCTGACAGGATTTCTTCAATTCTTTCCCTTTTGGCTTTGATTGCCGTTGTCATACGAACTCAGAATTGACGACCAGAATACTTCGGAGATCACCTGTGTCTGATCCATAAAGAGCCAACGCCTGAGTGTCACTAATGTGATGGCCGATCTGTGGAAACTGCGCTCCACACGCTGGCGGAATGCCCGGCGTGTCAAGAGCAGAGTCGTAACCTCGTGGAGGTGATGGTACATGGTACGAGGCGAGGCAAACGCTGACGTCTCCTCCTGCGAGCAATTTTTGCTTGCAAAAAAGAGGGCGGAGCGGGACCGAGAGAGGCTTAAAACTCTTCCAGTCCGACGAGCACGGGAACAGCATCGGTATCGTAGACGACTCATACGCCGAAGATCGCAGAATGGTTTCCGTCTTCCATAAGCCTAGTAGAAGTTGGGCGGGGTGGTAGCGTGCTATTCCCGATGTTCGACAATCGAGGTTCGCCTCCAGGAGGGGATTCCAGGGTTCCCCGGTCACTAGTACCAGAGCAGCGTGCGGTTTCGGTCGATTCGAGTCCGACATAGCTACCAGTAGGTAGTATCTGAGGGGATTTCCGAGCAAACAAAAATAAAGGGTTGACGACTAGATCTTTTTCTGTCACAAACAGAGGATGTTTCTTTGTACCTATCAATAGCGCGGTAATTAAATGTTATAATTTGTTTATTTTTAATTGTAACAGTGTTTATTATTTAAATATAAACATGTTTTGTTATAATAAAACTTTGAAAACTATCATATAAGATAGAATATAAAGTCGTAAAACATTAAGTTTTATCGTAATCAATATTAAATAATCAATTTTCCTCATACTTTTATAGACACATATAAGCCGACTGATACTATATATTCGTTTATCGTATTTTATTTTTATTCTTATGTTTGTGATTTCATGATGCTAGTAGCAGGCTTAGGAAATATTAAACTTAAGCAATCACAGTTAAATTTAATTAAAAAAGTGTAATAATCTGTTTTTGCGAAAAAAAAAGTGAAGCAACGGTCATACCGCGCACCTTGTCTAATCAGACAAACGTTTAAACATAATGATAAATTCTTCATTGACTGCCTTGTTGGTCTAGTGGTTAGTGTATGCGGCTGCTGATCAAGAGGTCTCGGGTTCGATTCTCGGGTCGGACTAAATATTTGTGTGATCCACAAATACTTGTTTCGGAGTCTGGATGTTTTCTATGTATAATATGTATGTATTTACCAAAAAAAGTAAGTTTATGTATTTATATCAGTTGTTTAGTACCCATAATACAAGCTGAGCTTAGTTTGGGACTAGATGATGTTGTATGTAAGATGTCCGAAATACTTTAAAATATTTAATGTAATTGGTCAGTGAACAGGGCTTAATAATTCACAATTTTCTTAACACTAAAAGCTATAATGGGTAGTTAGACAAATTATAACATATAGTGGATTAAATTTTCTACAAAATTATTTCTTTGCACTTACATCTTAAATAATAATTAGATGTAATTTAGATATTGGTGACATGGGGATTTGAGTTTGCAGAATACCTAATATTATCATTCATAAATGTTTTGTCATAATCTGATCTAACATTATCTGATCTCAAGAGTAAGAAGTCCATAATAAGATCACATACATTTGTGGTTATTGAAAGAACTATATATATATATACAGAATTTTTAAACTTACCCACATTCCTCCAAGTCCCGTTTTGGTATACTGCGCTTCTATGTCTCTCAGATGTGTGACATGTTTCATTTGGCTATACACTAACAACAGTAAGCCCTGTAATCTTGTAGACTTTGCAATAATGAATCCTTGACGGCAAAGAATTTTGTTGAATGTTGAAGTCCATGCATCAGTAAACAAGGAGTCCATTAACATGTTCTGCGGTTGAGACTTGACTTCTTGAAGGCTGTAATATTAAGAATTATACAATACTCGTTTTTCATTTGTTAAAAATGTATTACTACTTAAAAATAATGAATAGAAGATAAGATATAATCAAATAATAACAACTATAATCAGTACATTAATTAGCTTTTTTTTCTGTGGTAAAAGTAAATTTAATACAGATTTAAAACTGTTTTTTTATTGTTTCTTATGACAGTCTTAGTATAGATAAATTATATTATATATTAAGTGACACGTGTTTGTTGATTAATACAAATAACACTGCACAATACATAAGTTAGAGTTCTGACAGGATGTTTATCAATTATACAGAAGGAAAAAACTCAGGAAAGAAATAGCTGCCATCTAGTAGATTTAAGAATAGGATAATGAATAATGATAGCAGCACACAATATTCCCTTCATGAATGTTACATGAAAATATATATTTTTTTTATTATTAATATTTTTTTTTTTTTTTTTTAATAATAATATTTTATTTAATCCGAAAACAGTTTACAAATACATATTATTCAAATTAAAATGTTATAACAGTATCACATTGATTTCTTCATAAAAGTTACAAAAATGAATAATATAATGTCCTAAAAAATAATAATAAAAATAAAATAAAAATAACAAATTCAATTTAGCCTATTAGATAAAAGTGTTCTGATTTATTTTTTTCATTTATTTATTTATAAATAATAATTTAATATAATGCAAATATTTAATTGACTTCAGTTAGCAATTTGATTTAATTATCATTTCGTCGTAAGATCAGATTATGTATTTGTGCATGTATGCATGTGTGCGTGAGTGTGAATGTGTTAGTGTATGTGTGTGTTTATGAGTGTGCATGTGTGCGTGTTTTAAGCGTGTCGTATTTGTCAACTAAGAACTCGACTTTAAAAGGTTTTCAGTCGCTTGATAATCCAGAGTCAGCAGCCAGCTCTGTGTGAACAATCTACATTTTTTTGTAGTGAGAGGATAAACATAAACAATTTTGTTGATACGGTTGTATAATCGAGAACTGAGGATGAAGAAACTTCTTGAAGCAAGTGCCGTCCTATGGGGTTCAATATTACAAATTAGGTCTTTTCTTCTTCTAAGTATCTGCTTGTATGGTAGTTGAGCATGTTTGCGTAAAATAGTCTGGCGCACATAGAGTTGTCTCACGGTCAATACTGAGCACTCTTGATACAGTGCTTCCGTTGAATATCTGCGTGGCTTTCCCAGTAGAACTTTAAGCACCGCTCTCTGTGACCTTTCCACTCTCAGCATATGCAGAGAGCTAGCGCCTCCCCAAACAGGGATACAGTAAAGTAATATAGATTCCACCAGTGCGTTATATATTAGTTTCAAAATTTCTACATTAGCCGATGGTTTGAGCTTTTTCATTACATATATTAGTTTCCTGGTACGTGATGACAGTTCCTCTATTTGTACGTCCCATCTAAGATACGCATCTATGTGAATACCCAGATACTTCATAGTGGACACTCGTTCAATTATGTTACAGTTACAATTTTCATTCAGACGGTTGCATGTGTGTGCAGTAAGCGTTAGTCGGTGCGGCGGCTGCGCAGAAACAGTAGGAGAGAATGCTATATACTTTGTTTTTGTAACATTTAGTGTGAGAAGATTTGTAGCAAGGTATGACATAACATGTATCAAGGCCATTTCAGCCAACTTAAAAGCAAGATCCCAGGTTTGTGCATGTACAATCAGTGCTGCGTCATCTGCATAAGTTAAAATTTTGCAGTTTTGTAAAGGTAATTTACACAGATTGTTAATATAAATTAAGAAGGGAGTCGGACCCAGGACACTTCCCTGCGGCACTCCGTACTCAGTAGCCCGCTCCTCACTAATGTAATTGTCAATCTTCACACACTGAGTACGACCGTTTAAGTAACTTCGAAAGACCTCCAGAACCGTACCCCTAACTCCCACGCTCTCCATCCTGTCCAGAAGAATGGGAATGGATACAGTATCGAAGGCCCTCGAGAGATCCAAGAATATAGCCAAAGTTTTGTATTTATTATCGATCAGCTTTATCACAGTATCGGTCATGTCCATTACGGCATCTTCCGTTGACTTTCCCCTTCTGAAGCCATATTGATTTGGGGAAATTATGTCAAATCTTTCCAGATAGTTTGTCAGTTTCCTGTTTAAGATTTTTTCGAATACCTTCGAAATCGCGGTCAATACTGATATGGGTCGGTAATTTGCGACCTCTCTTTTTTCTCCACTTTTAAAGACTGGAGTGACCAAAGCCTTTTTTAGTACCCCCGGGAAAATCCCCTGAGAAAGTGACAAGTTGAATATATATTTTAATGGGGTGGTAATATATTGACGTGATGTCTTTAGTAGAGACGCAGGTATTCCATCCCAGCCCACCGCACAGCGACTTTTCAAACTTCCAATTGCGTCACTTATTTCGTCCTCGGTGATATCAAGCACAGTCATTGAGCTACCCAAGTAGTTCTTGGTTGTTGTGTTGGATGAAGAGCAACCCGTGTTCCCGAGTGAGTTCGCCCGAATACGTGTAGCCAGAGTTTTGCCCACATTTGCAAAATAGTGGTTAACTACATCGACAGATTGTTTCGGGTCCTTGTGCAAGTGCAATAGTTCAGTCGCAAATGACTTCTGACTCGTTTCTGAGATGGTTTTAATAGCCTCCCAAGTTGCTCTTGTGTTACCGTTGGCCTCCCTGAGTTGGTTTCTCTCATAGGTTATTTTGAGCTTCTTTAATAAGTTGTTACAAAAGTTGCGATAGCGTGTGTAAGTTGTTCGTAAAATGGTATTTTCAGGGGATTTCTTTGACTTCAAGTGTAAGGCGTCTCTGTTTTTAATACATTTCAGGAGCCCAACGGTCATCCACGGCTTCAGGGGACGCCGCCTATGTGTGAATTTTATCTGGTGGGTGTGTGCTTTGACGATGCCAGATAGGTTCCGTATGAGATATTCGGCTGCTAAATCCGCATTTTGTATTGAATATAAAGGAGAGAAGTCAAAGGCTTTTATCGCTGTGACAATTGCGTTCTGATCCGTACGTTGTACGTGTTGTTTATGTATAGTTCTTTTATTCACTGAATCTAAACTAAGCAAGGTTGGAAGGTGATCCGTGATGTGTATTTTTAACACTAATACAGTTGCGCGCTTTTGTGTCTTCAGGATCACATGATCCAAGCAAGCGTCATCTCTGGTAGGGATAAGATGCGCAGGTAATAATCCATGTGAAGAGCACAAGTTTAAATATTCCTCCTTTTGAGAGTCCAAGAGATTGGCACTCAAGTTTATGTTTATGTCGCCAATAATTGTTAAGGTTTTATACATGCGTAAAGTACTCAGGGCATCATCAAGACCAGTCAAGAAATTATCTATATTTCTATTTCCAGGAGAGCGATATAGAGCAATTATGGCCGTATCATCACATTTGCACACCAAACAGTTAGCATCACTAAATTGCGGCTGGTAAACCGAGTGCTTCAGATTATTTTTAACGTAAATTACCACGCCTTCATTTTGGTTTGAAAAAGAAGATTGGTAGCTGACATAACCATTCAAAACTGGCAATGTTATGGTCTTGCTCAACCAGCACTCAGACAGGATCACAATGTCACACAGAATGTCTATAGAGTCAAGAAGGATAGACATTTCGTCAAAATTCCGGTTTACGCTTCGTATGTTCATGTGGAAAATGTTTAGGGTATTTCGTTTAGTGTGTAGGTATTGTGAACAAAGGCTTGGGGAGCATAAATGATACTTAGATACACACACCGAGTCTAGGTCATCAGAGACTTTGGGTATGTTTTCCATTGATGGCATGATATAGTAACAATGAACTGTTGTTTGTCTTAATGTGACCGTAACCAGCCTCATTATGATTTTTGTTGACGGACTGAAATAGTGAGTTCTCGAGAAGTGTTTTTTGATGTGTTTTTGAAAGTGTTTTTGATGTGTATAGTGTTAGTTTATTTTTATTGAACAAGACGAAACCTGAGAACATACATGCAAAGGAATTCATCAATAATTCCAAATTTACTTTCATATTGAATATAGATTAGCAGTAGATAAAACTGATGTAAGTAAGAGAATTGTAATACAAATTCAGCAGTAAAGAGTTTAGCATCGACACAAATATAAAGTCATGCTTGTGTTTTTGTTAACTTAATAAGTTCAGCTTCCGACGATATGAATATAGCTGGCATTCCTTCCTTTTTGCGAATGTATACTTTACCGTTTGCAGTCCAACAGTAAGCGTATTCATATGATCTGGCATGGTTTCGAGCAGCATAGAATGTACGTCTTACTTTACGCATCAGGTTTTCGGATATAAATATAGGTTTTGAAGGACCACCAAGGTTTAAGCACGCCGACGTTAGCTTAGTATCAATGTTTCTTTTGTTAAAGTCCCTATAAGTCTTTAAAAATGTCTCTTTTTTAATATTGGTTGTAAAATCTACAATAAGAGGTTTCTCCGTGGATGCTTTAGTATTGACGCGGTATATATCTCGTATCTCCTGTTTTTCTACAGGGACATTTATAACTCTGCCAATATTTATTATCAATTCACAGAGGTCCTTCTTAGTTTCATCCTTCTTTCTTGGAATATTTCTACATTCCAAGCTTGATGAATTACATTTCTTTTCTAGGGATTCTATTTTTTCTTCCAATTCGTGAATATAGGCATGATTTTCTTTGCGTTCAGCTTCCAAACTATCAAACTTTTTTGTTAACTCGTCATACATTTGTGAGAAGAATGTTATAGACGAGGAGATACCTGCATTTTGTTCCTTTATCTCGTTAATTCTTTCCAGTAACTTGTTGTACTTTTTGTCTTGCTGTTTTTCAAAAAGTTCAAACATAGATTTCATATCCGCCAAATTTTCGTCACTTTGTTCATATTTCCTTTTGAATCTTTGAGTCACATTAACTACTTCTTCAGTATTTTTCGGAGTACTTGTTTCAAAACACACATTTGGTGGTGTAGATCGCGTTTGTGGTGGTGTTCTTTTTAGAGACATAATAATATAATTCTATTTAATAATAAAAATGGTCAATAATAATACCTTTTTTCAATTTAGTAGAAATAGAGAGAAAAAAAGTACCAATTTTTTTATATTTATTGGGCTGGCATCACTAACCCTCTTGCGGTGAGTAGCGGAACTAAAATATTATTTCGTCTATTTGCCGCATATATGGTATGTATACATTAAGTGGCGCTCGTGATGTGGTGCAAACGTCAAAATTCAAATAATATATTTTTCATATACGTTTTTTTGAAGTTCATAATTTTTTTTGCAATAACTGATAACAGTTTAAGAAAACTACAGCACCAGCTAATAGAACATCACTGTGGAGCGTAGAACATTTTTCATCCCACTATTACCGCGTATTGATGATTTTTGAGTTATTTTGTCACTTTGATTAACTTTCTAGGAGTATTGATTAATCTTCCAAAAGACACAATGTAATTGCTCACAAACGATGTCACTTATGTATTACTGATTTTATTCTCAGTCACAGCATTGAAAGAACCAAATAAACAAGTATATCAACAAATACGGAATAATATCACTCGGACCATGTAAACAAGGCTAGGGTTGCCAGTTCATATGGTAATTGGGTATTACTATTTATAAATAGTGTATATGCTATTTAGAAATAGATATACACTTAGCTATGACATCATGTGTTCATAGGGTATTTCACATCAATTTTCATATACTGATTAAGTAGATTTTCTCACAAATAATGTAAACAACTTTTATAATAAAGTAAGTTACACAATTAATTTAAAAAATGAAACTTCATTTCTGATATTCCCACAACCACATCAGCTCTGGAATTTAAAAAGTCATGGTTGAATGTTATGTGTCTGACTTTGTTTATTTTATACAAGTAATAACTTGTTTTATTAAAATTACTTGATTATACATGGTTCGGCCCTATGCAATAAGCAGCTATGCATTTCATCATAACATACTAGCTGATTGATGCAACATTGTCTGCATCTTTTATCAATCATGCTCTGCTCCTATTGATCTAAGTGGCAAGTTAACTGTCCTGTCTTAGACATGCTAGAATAATAAACAGTTAGTTAGATGTTGTGAGAATGTTATGTATTTTAATTAACAGAATTTTTGAGTTCGATTTACTAGAATTTATTTAAATTGTACCTACTTAGAAGTGTTTAGTCAGTACTAACTGGTACTAACCATTTCTTGTTATCTGATATTTACATACTTACTGATATTTACATAAAAAAAATACTATGATTACATTTCAATAGAACTTATAAGGTATATATTTACCTTATAGGCTTGACATTGACCATGTTGATAATCTTATCTAAGCTAACCTGCTTATAGAGTTATTGCAAGAGTGATGTATAAAATAACTTACATAAGTATATATGAATCACCTAACAATATGCAGTAGTTAAATATTATTTTAGCATTTTAAATACACACCCAATAAATGTTTTAAATGTCTAATATATGACACAAAAATGCCTTTTGTTTTTGTAAATTTCTCATACTTGTAAAAATGGTACTAAATAATAATTCATTTAAATTTAAATATTCTAAGTGTAAACATATTATTTACATTTCATAGTTCAAAAATCTGAAGAAATCACCCTCAGAGTTTCACTGATACTCCAGACATTAACACTAAATATCACTGACAGTAACACTAAATAATGGGACTGGAGGCACTGGAGGAGATGTGTAACTTAAGGCACACCAAGCACAGACATATTATGAAAGCTTAAAATAAAAAGGCTCTACTAATTTGACACTAATAAACACATTCAATGCTTGAGATACAAAAGAGCTTCAAATTAAGGTCAAATATACATTTATCTTGAATATTGCCTAAAACTTTGGTGTCCCACTGACCTAGTATATTGTAGATTGCACTTCACATTGTATAAGATATAATTAAAATTACTTACCCAATTACATAAAAGTCTGGTAAGGGCTTATTCTTGTTGAACTGAGATGGAAAGTCCAACAAGGCATTAAGATCTTGCCCTGGGGACTTAGTGGCCACATTCCAAGTCACAAAATAAAATCTGAAATGAGAAAACATAGTAATTATTCTGAACATATTATTGCAAAGAGTAGTATAAATAATATTATTATGGTCACCTTGAGTACTTTTGACGTATTGTTAAAAGTACTTGACCTAAGAGTACATCTGCAAATATTTGTAAACTTAGAATATTTTATACTTACTTAAGAGTATCCATTTTCTTCAATAATATTACTGTGTACTCCCTACAATATCTTCGGGGGGATGTGGGATCGATACACTAACAGTATGATAAAACTCCGAGTAAAGATAAGATAAAGATCCAATTCAATTATAATAGTTTTATGGAAAATATAAAACCATTTAGCTGCCTTCAACCATGATTATTTTTTTCATAGTTTGTTAAGATTTCACTATCTAAAAAAAGTTCTTTAGAAGTGCATTAATTAATTACGTTTCTTTTTCAAACACATCCACAACTACAAACAACTCTACCACTTCAACTCTAAACCTTACTGAAGTCTGAACTCTGAGCGTATTACTTGTCAAATATGTCAGATGTCAGCCGTCACCTTACCATAACTCACCAAGTTCACCAACCATTAGTTAAAACCGGGCATATCCCGGCCTGCAAAAATAAAAATTTCGATATAAAAATATACATATATTGATAGATCTTAATTAGCCCTTTCGAACTACGTTAATTAATTTATGAGCCATTCTTTCGTTTTCCCAGGAAAAATCAAAATAGCATTTTCCTTTTATCACCTTTTCAAAAACCCGTATCTCTTAAAAAAATGGTTATTTTTTATTCTACCAAGCGTAGAAACAATGCCCTTGAGCTGATTTAAATTGCCCGCTTGTCAATTATTATAAATATTTAATAATAATCCTTAAAAAAAAATCGTAATGGGATTTCGAAGACAATTATTTGCGCAATGCGCATGCTAGGTAGAAAAACGGCAGCACTGCTATAATCTTAGGGCAGCATTTGCAACAAAATATCAAAATATAAAGTTATATGAAGCTGATGATTAAAGTAATATTTTAATATAAAATGTAAGTAGTTTTATCAATCGTTATTAACTAACATCGTTTATAAAATTGTTAAAACCTGGAAAGAAAAACCGATTTTAAATTAATACAGTTTAAACTTAAAAGATATTTATACAATTCTCATTTCCTTTTCAATTTTAGACTGCTTCGTTGGTCTAGTGGTTAGCGTATGCGGCTGCTGATCAAGAGGTCTCGGGTTCTATTCCCGGATCGGAAGAAATAATTGTGTGATTCACAAATATTTGTTTCGGAGTCTGGGTGTTTTCTTTGTATAATATGTATGTATTTACAAAAAAAGTATGTTAGTATTAATATCAGTTGCTAGTACCCATAACACAAGCTCTGCTTATTTTGGGACTAGATGATGTTGTGTGTCAGATGTCCAAAATATTTATTTATTTATTATTTATTTAATTTCAGTCACCATTATCAAATTATATCTTATACACTTTTAAGTTAGAAAAGCATGTTTTTGTAGACCCATTATTGGAATTTTAAGTTTTTTATAATATTACACCCGTATTTTTGTTTGTAATTTAGAATTTTTCGGTTCCAATGTACTCTTACCAATGACCATAGTCTGAATTGTCTGAATTGACTAGTATCCAAAGCAATAAATTATAAAAATTTAATGGCGGGAATTAGGCTCTCAATTTCTGCCATTAGTGTCATTACTGCCATACTTTGAGCGGCTTGCTTTGGATGTTATTTTTGTTATGAAAATATAAGTGAAAGAGTTCCTAAAGAAAAAGCTTTGTGATTTTATTTACTTTTATCTACACTTCGGGATAATACTACGGTCTCACGATGAGCAGTCACGATCTTCAGGTAGTAAATATCTGTCATTAATATATCATCACCCGGTATTTTTGTAAGCATTCCTGAAATTTGACATACTTCTTACAGGAAACAACTAGAGTGACAAGGAAGTCTCTTAAAACTCTTCAACATACTGCTTCTGATAGAGAAAATCTTGTGGGTAGACCATCGAAAAGTTTAAAGCATCAACTTAGCCACGATTCGACTCAGGTGTAAGTTTTTTAAATATTTTATAAAATGTTGCAATTTCAAATTACTGTCGATTCTGTTTTTTAATAGTAGGTTCTTATCACCAATTTTTCTGTATTTCTAGGGAGGTTGAAGTGAAAAGGAAGAATTCATCAACTAAAGAAACACAAGCAAACCTTAATACTAAGATCACCGTTGATGATCTTGTCAATCCAGAAGGTCCTTCTGAAAAGTATTGGGAAATCTTAGCTGAGAAGCGTCAGTAAGTATTTAACATCTACCCTCTAAAACTGTTATTGTGTGTTATCATAGTAGTCCTGTTGTATACAAGCCTTAAAATTTGCAGGTTAATAGTAGTAGTAGTAATTACTAGAAGTCATTACTAATGACTTCAAGTAATTATTTGACAATGATTAGTGATAATAATGGTTCCATTTGTTCTAAATTAAAGATTTCATTTTAATGATGTAAAATGTCAGGAAACTATAATTTGTAAACTTTTATCACAAATCATGGTGAACTTTTTTATGCGAGTTTTAAAATACTTAAAGCCAAATTGTTGAATATGTATATCTATTATAACCTAAGATTTTCAAATATGTATTACCATGTGTCTTTGAGATAATAATGAAATAGTTTTTTCTAATTATGTCCATATACTTAACTGTTTAAAGATAACTGAACTCTGGTGCTAAAAATACTTAAATTTCTTTTGAAGTACTTGTTCACAGTGAGATCTCAACTCTTTACATCTACTGTGGTAATTGAAAGAGCTTATTGTCAAAGGCAGCTATTTTTGGTTGCTTATTTAAAGTGTATCTAAAATAAGTTTCTTTCTGTCTACATTTTAAATGTGTACATAAATTATGAAAAAACTTGCACATTTGTTTCTCATAGCTATTTTGATCTTTCTTACTGGCCATTCAATTACCATGACAGAAATTGAATACTAGTAATGACTTTACATCATGCTATCAGATCCCAAAATAAGCAAAACCTCTGGTAATCAGATTTCTAATAAAAAATATCACAAACAAATAAATCCATATATTGACTGCATGGTGGGCCTAGTGGTTGCAGCAGTCAACACTGCCTTCTACTGTGCCAAGTGTTGTGGGTTCAAATCCTACATGGGATAAAACTATGTGATTGACAAATTGTTATTTTAAGTCTGAGTGTTCTTTGTGTCTATTTCTTCTATGTTTATAAAATCCCCGACAGGACTATATTCCTAATGCATGCCCCAGTTGTCGTTTTGAAAAAATAATATTTTACTATTGATTACCCTAGAAGAGATTTTTTTTCACATAGCTGTCTGTTTAGGCAAAGCCTGTTACTATAAACATACTTAAATATTCCTAAATTCATAAATGTTATAGATAAAATACACCCAGACACAACAAATGATTGAGTTCATTACAAAAAGATTTCCTTGCTGGTCATCAAACTAAGAACTTCTGATTTAGCAGTAAGGATCACTAACTACTAGACCGACTGGCTCATCAAAATTAAACCCAAGACCTTTAACATAACTTAATAGTCCAACAAGCCTGTCTAAATCTGTTTCAATTCATTTCATCATAATCAACAGCCTTTAAAGTTTACTGCTGGATATAGGCATTTCCTTGGAAAGGAGGTTTTAGACTACTGTGACACACTGGCTTAACGGGATGGTAAATAGTTTGTTACAAGTTTTCCTTCTCTGTGCAATGATGTTGTTTTGTGTCGTTTGTCCCTTTGTTACCTCTCACGACACCCATGGAATGAAAAGAAGTGGTGACATTCCGTATTCTTAATCCATTACCACATGAACCATGTACTCTAAAACTTATTTTGTACAACTCATTTTCAGGGTTGCACTTCAAGAGGCTTTAGATGAAAATGAGAAGCTCCGAAAAGTAATTGAAGATCTTAAAGAAGAAAATGCTATATACAAACAGATGCTGGATGAAGCTAACAGTTTTGTTGAAGTTATTAAGGTTTGTTATTGATTTGATTCTGATAAAATACATTCTGAGGGAGGCCTTTGTTTGGCAGCGGATGGCGATAGTTTGATTGATGACTAATTATAAAAAAAATTATATTGCAAAACCCATGTAGTAAAGGGGATGTCTTTACTCAAGAATGAAACTATTTCCATACCAAATTTAATTTTCACTAGCCCAGCAGTACAGTGGCTGTGAAAGTGTAAAAGAGACAGTATAATATTACTAACTTTGTCTAGGGTTCCACCCATGTTAGGTAAAGATTCAATGTACCTCCATTATGTTAACTACTGTAATCTAAACACATTGAATATTGCAGGAGGAACTTGCAAATACAAGCAAAGATGACACCGGTATTGACGTGAATGATGTCAGCACCGCTGATGAGACAGCTGAAGACATAGAAGAGACCAAGACTGCCTAGAAAACTTTACAGAGTTTCTAAAAGTATTTGTTTTAGAATAAGAATGTAGACGTAATGTTTTTGAATGATTTACTTTTGAAGATGTGATTCCTTAACACTGCTAATAGTATTCCTAACTTAACAAAGAATATGACTTAAGAATAAACCTGCTATATCAATTAAATACCAAAACATATTTTCTCAAAGAAAGTTGTTGTCCATATTATTTAATTATTTAATCTAATTATTACCTAATAATTTTCCTTTTCTTTATTTTTATGCACATATAAACTAATTTCATGTATTACAAGTTTAACTTAGAAGTTTTTTTAACTTAGAAATATAAAAATAGTTTTGCACTACAATTTCTTTTTCTTATTTATCCCATAGTGTAGAATTTTGTTTGATGATGGTAATATGCATAATCGACATGGACAAAGAAGCAAATCGCGATATTTTTTCATACAAAGGTGTGTGTGTGTGCTATATAGTATGTGATAAAGGTACAAAATGCGAAGCCTTTAGAAACAAACAATTTCTCAATAGGCCGCCATAGGGTGAGTCAACATGCTGCATTTTCTGCAATTGAAATATAAAAAAAATACTAGTTATAAACGAATACCTTTCATGCGTGCATACCAGTTCAAAACTCCAACTAAACTCGCTCTCTGTGGAAATTGACTATTCATTTCTCATTTTCCATTCAGCTCGCTCCGCCAAGTCCGCTCTGTTGGTGGGAATGCAAACCTATTTTGTTTAAAAGGAGTCCGTTCCGCTTGCCATTTCCCGCTCATTACCCTTTCGCGGTGGTACCCGGGCTTTATGTACCTGGAATAGGAGGGTTCCAGGGAACTGTTTACTCCTTCTGGATCCCTCCCTGCGCCTGATGCGGGCGCCGTCTCAGCTATTAATTCTCAAATTGGGCGACGTCCGGCACACGCAGCCATCACCCCCTCGCGGCTGGCCACTAAAGCGGATGGAGGAGAAAGCGACCATCCGCGGCCACACTCAGTGACGCAGATGGCTTTGCTCCCTGGGCGGGTATCCTGCCGTTTTAGGGGTGGTATGATTGAAACTAATCCGTAGAACAGCCGCCCCTACCTACGAAAAATATTCTCGTTCTCCCGTCGTCTTCGACCATGAAAGCCATCGATGGGGGTTTGTTCCTACCACTGCAGGAAATGGCTGTTCTGGAGGGTCTCTTAAGGGAGCCGACGTGCGAAGCTTTTGCTCGCAGGGTCAAGACCCCAGATGTCACGATCGAGAGCCTCCAGCAAATATTATCCCTTCTTTAGGACGGGCAATGGCTTGCTATGCATATTAACATAATAGAATTCCAATAATGCTAGGTCAAGTGATCAAAAGCAGATGTTAGTTTATGCGTAACGCTGCGGGACGAAGCTAGTCAAAAAAAAATTACCTTAGTTACACACACAGTTATCTGCCATTCCAGATATTAGCCAGAACAGACATCCAAAATTTTTTAAATTCTAGTTTTTGATGTACCATGATTAAATACTTTCCCTTGAAAAAATCTGTTACGTTGTTATCTGTTACACGAACAGACTCCAATTTTATTTGTTTTTATATATTAATAGAGTATGAATTCTCAGAATTTACAACCTAAATTACTAGATTGCAGCAATCAAAGTAATAAAGCGCTTCATGTAGTGTGAATGCTTGTTATATTATGCAGTTGACTACTTTTAATTGTAAGTAGGTAGTTTGTAAAAAAATAACAAAATAGTGGTTAACTACAACCTACACAGCCAGCTAGTATGGTATATTAAGAATGCCTCATGTCTATGGAAAGAAACGATAATGAGTTTCATTATAATAATAAATATATTTTCTTTCCAAAGGGTAGCGGAAGCCTTTTCTGTTCTGATTTAAGTTCTGCAAAGAAGATTAATGGTAACACCTACAGTCCCATATTAAAAAATTGTTAAGCATGACCTGGTCCTACTCTGCTTCCACTCAACGTCTGTATACAGACTACTAGTACTACTAGCAGTAACTAGTAGTTTTGAAAATAAAACATTTGTGTATAAGTAAATAATTTATTAAATAATAAACAATTCGGTTCGGTTAATTGTAGGTCGTTTCACGACGCAAGTTTTGATGGTGTCCAACACCTTTTCATTGGTGCTCATCACTTACTACAGGTATCCATAGTCAGCACCTATGATATATGTCATTGTCCTAAAGTCCTAAAATTATATAGTAAGAAAGTAAAGACTTGTTAATATATAATACAATATTATATAAAGTATTTTCAGGTACAGTTACTGTTCCAGTTCCAGTTCCAAAAACTTATTGTAATAGGCAGTTTAGTATAAATTGGCTAAAATAAAATATAATCAGGATGGATTATCCATTTTTAAGAATACTTGGAACTGTTCATCAAAATTCATTTCATATGTCCAAGGCATCAAATCTGGATACATGCTTAGGCGACTAAATAAATCTAAATTGGCATTCTGAGGCATGACACTTCTAACTTTTTTATTTAAGCAGCCTGTTGCATAAATATAATTATTTACTATTAAGTTATAAATAAAGTTGACATATTTGTGATCCAAGTTGTCTGTAGTATTGGACGAAATGGGATCGTGTGACTTGATTTCATCTAAATAGCCAGTTGTGATGATGGGTATTATAAGGTTAGCCTGAAATAAAAGGTAAAAGTTTATTAATATTATACATATTAAATATAATAACACTTATTTAAAGTAAACTGAATGAAAATCATTAATAATATTTTTTTAACTTAATTCCCAAAAAAATGATGTTTTCATTTATATTTAGTTAAATGTGTAACTATGTAATATAAAAACAAAAAATATAGTCACTTTCATAGCTTACTCATTACCTACCTTCTCAAAATATTCTCTAATAAATTTTTCAGGATTCTGGTATAACTCATCTTTTCTACTATTTAAAGTGATGACCTGGACATTAGGTATATCTGTCCAATTTTCAACATATTCTTGTATATTTATTGCTGTAGGTAATCCATCATGTGTATAAGTTAAAAAAAGAATTGGACTTTCATTAACTATTACCTCTTTTGAAGTAACAGGAGGACTCAGTAATGGCTGTTTCGGTTTTTTAGGATCTTTTTGATCCTTAATGACAATTTTTTTGTTTAAAGCTGGTGGTAGGTGATTAGGAACATTTTTCGGGCAAATAATTTCTCTCTGGCCAGTACTTTCTCCATTGCTATGGTAACCACTATCATCCTTATTAAAGAATTGAGTTATTTCAGTTAGCGGTTCTTCAATAGCTTTAAGAATATCATAACGTTTCAGAGTAATGAAAGCATCCAGTATCTTGTCTATTGTTGCACTTTCTTCCTGTCTAAATACTCTCAACACCATGTCAACAGGATCTTCTCGTACTGAATGCTTGATGTACTGAAGTGGAAATAAAAACAAATTACTTGCTATCCAAAATTTTATATTTTATTGAAATATAATAATTTAGTAACCAATGTCAATGAATTATATTTTTATACCAAAAGATGTATTTTTTATTTTTTTAATCACATGTTAAAAACTTTCTCTTCTGATTTTGTTGATTGAAATTCTTTTGATCGACCTTGAAGAAATTTAAAAACTATTCTTTAGCTTCACATAAAAATTAATCTATATAAAATGAAATTGGTAAATAAAACCTCAACAGTCCGTAATAGTCCACTGCTGGACAAAGGATTTTCCTCATAAAGAGGGTTTATAAAAAAATAAAAAACCATTAAAAACTTACATTTAAGTCATCTTGTGAAAGACCTAAGGTATAACCAAGATCCAACCAACCATTGGGAGTGCCCCCAACTCTCTTAATTAGAATTTTCCATACGTTATAACAAGCTTTACCCGTCGCAGTTTTAGCGTTTCGATAGTAGAGTAGATCTGAGTGAAGAAATCTTGCTTTTTTACTTAAAGCATGTAGCTGTGTTATTTCTTTAGACCGCTCCTGTATTACCATTTGTTCTAAAGCTAGTGTGTCAATACTGATAGTATCTGCGTTCTCGTAATCCTTCATAACTTCCCTGTAAATTATCATCGGTATCTTATTACTTGAAATTCACAAAGGCGATATTTAGGTAAAAACTTACCAAAAAAGTTAGACAAACTTACATTGTGGTTTTGTTTCATAAAATTAACTCTCTTTTAAAACTCTAGGCAAACATCACTCAGAAATGGAACAAATTCGAATAAGGAAAATGGTCACGAAAACATTCCTTAATCTTTGCTTAGGACAAGACAACAGACGATCTTACTTCAAATTGCTTGAGATTTGACATTATTGACATAACAGTACATGACACAGGACGTCAGATTCGAAAAGTCAAGTGAAAACAATGTTATTTAGCAACTTCATGCATTTTTTAATAATATAATAATAATAATAATATACTTTATTTGCTTAAATGTGGTACAGATAAAAAAGATGGTAGAATATGATAGGCACGATACACATTTCGCCAACAGGCATGCAAATATAGGGTTACAATCTCTTGTAAAGTAGTTACATAAAACCATTAAATGCTAAATTAAATAGTAAATAATAAGCTAAATTAGAATCAATAACACAGTGTAATACTTTGAAAATATATCTAAATAATTATGAACAACTACAATGCATTTCTAAAATGATATGATGGACACGAGTTCTTTTGAAGGAATTCCCTAACGGAATAATAACAATTGTCTACCAACCATTTCCTGAGTACAGCACAAAATTTTTTGAGTGGTAGATCAGTAATCCATTTGGGAATTGTATTATAAATAAGGGGAGCCATATACACGCAATTTCGTCTAAACAGTTCGATTCTGGGTATTGGCATATTCAATGGAAGTTGTGTTGCTTTACGTTTACTGAAGTTAATTTTAGATTCAAAAAGTGAAGGGTTATTTTTGACAAATGTTGCAATTTCATATATATAAATACAAGGAACAGTCAAGAGATTGTGATCTTTAAATACAGGTCTGCAGGATGAACTCCATTCCATATTAAAAATTGCTCGAATACATTTTTTCTGGACTATAAAAACTCTTTCAATTTCGGTAGAATTACCCCAAATAATAATACCATACCGGATCAAAGAAGTAACATGAGCGTGGTAGACTGTTATTGCAGTTGACTTTGATACCTCACTACTCAATACTTTCAAAGCGAAAACAAACCTACTAATTTTCATACATATTTCTTCAATATGGCTTTTCCACGTAAAATGTTCGTCAAGTGTTACGCCCAAAAATTTTATTTTATTGACTTGCTCTATCACTTGATTTGTGTGTGAAATTGTAATAGGGAGATAGTCACTTTTTGGGGTTTTAAAGTTTAATAGTTTAGTTTTTCCTAAATTAATATTTAGTGCGTTACACTCTAACCATGCAATGATCTTATTTAAGGTGGTTTGTATGTCTAATTCGTATGTTTCCTGATTCTTACAATCAATGATAATCGTGGTATCGTCAGCAAATAGGATACAATTTTTGTTCACTGCTTGTGGCAGATCATTGACATATAAAAGAAAAAGAAGAGGGCCCAGGATACTTCCTTGTGGGACTCCAAAATGATTAAGTCGCGGATGGGAATCATAATCTACAATACTATTGAGTTTAGCGTCAAATTTAGTTATTCTAGTTATCTGAGTTCTATTTTCTAGAAAAGATTTAAACCATTCTAAAGCTGAACCTCTTATGCCACTTTTTTCCAGTTTATCAATGAGAATACTATGCTTAACAAAATCAAAGGCTTTACTTAAATCAAGAAATAGCGCCGTAGTTTTTATCTTTGCATTGATATTATTTGAAACCAACTTAAGAAGATTATATATTGCTAGTGAAGTTGATTTATTTTTCCTAAAACCATATTGTTCTGTGGTAAGAACATTGAATTTTTCTAAAAAAGAAACTACTCTGTTATAAATAATTCTCTCAAAAACTTTTGACAATATCGGAAGCAATGCTATGGGTCTGTAATTATTTTTATCCATTTTGTGTCCTTTTTTATGCAAAGGTTTTATGATAGATATTTTTAGTTTGTCTGGAAAACAACCCTTTTCTAGTGATAGATTAACAATGTATGAAAGAGGATTAGCAATAAACTGAGATATTTTTTTTAGAAGGTCTGTTGAGATCTCATCGTACCCCGACGATTTAGTATTTTTTAATGAGTTAATTGTGTGATAAATTTCTATCGGATTGGTGGGTTCTAAAAAGATGCTTTTGTTGTTATGTTTGATATTTAGATTTCTACTACTTTTTTTATTTATATTGCTTTCTATAACATCAACAAAATAATTATTGAAGACGTTAGCAATCTCTGCACCCGTTGTAATTGTTCTATTGTTGTCGACGATACTGTCAATACCTTTTTTGGGCTTATCAGTACCTATAGTGCGTTTGACTATATCCCATGTAGCTCTTCCCTTGTTTTTCGAATATGCGATGTGTTTTATATTACATAATGATTGCAGATTGTAAATACATTTCTTTAACATATCGGAGTATGCCTTAAACTTCGTTTTATTTTCGTTTGTTTTATTTTTATAATAATTAAATCTTAGTTTCCTTTTATTCTTACAGCTGATTTTAAGACCTTTTGTTATCCACTTTAGTTTATTATGTGTGTACTTTTTTTTTACCTTTATAATCGGAAAGCATAGCTTATAAAATAGAGTGATAGTGTCATGAAAATTATCAAAAGCAGTGTTGGCATTTGTACTATTGTAAACTTCAAAAAAAGATAGTTTACTTATATACTCGATAAATTTGTTGATATTGTACCTACTCATGTCTCGCACTGACATAAAACAGTACTTTGGCATCGATTTTAAGCCATAATCAAAAGTAATAGTCTGCGCAGTATTATGATCTGACAAACAGACATTATGTGTTCTACCTATTACACTTGGGATATTACTAATAATGTTATCTATACAAGTATTTAGCCTGGTAGGCTGTTTAATGTGATAGTCTAAACCGTAACTTACAATGAGCTCCTTGAGTTTTGTACAATTGTTGTCAGTGCTAAGAAAGTTTATGTTAAAGTCCCCTGCTATTACTAGTTTACCTTTTTTGTGTTGTAGTTTTGATAAGGTCTTGTTTAGCTGTTCAAAAAAAATACTTATATTTGATGACGGAGTTCTATATATGCATAATATGACAACATGTATAGCCTTTATTTCAATTCCACAAATCTCAAAGTGTTTGTCTACACTAAATTCCCTAATTTCCTTTAATTCATAAATTTGAATGTGATTTCTACACAGTATGCATGTTCCTCCCCTACGTTGATTAGGTCGTGAATATATTGCACCAAGGTAAAAGTTATTCAGTTTGAGATAATTTTCTTCACTACTACTAACAAAATGTTCACTGAGACATACGACATCAATGTTTAATTTAGATTCTGCTAATTCATTAATTACCACTTCAATATCACGTAGTTTGTTTAAAGCCCCCGCTATATTTTGATGAAGGAGTGAGAAATTGTTGCTATTATATTTCTTATTAGTTACGAAAAAACGGTTTATTAACGACTGGGGTATTTTCCGAAGACATCTGGGGTAATTGTACTTTTTCAGCTTTTAAGAAATAATATGGAATGGTGCCCTTACGAGGTTGTTTCACTAGATCAGTTGTTCTTATTGTTTCTAAAGGATTTTCTATTACATTTATTTTAGTTTGTAAATGATCAAGTTTGATGGCACTGTCTATTTTTTTAGTATGCTTATTGAAGGAAAGGAATTTAGTATAATATTGGACTGTATTAATATTATGAATTAATTGAGTTAATATACAGTTAAAACTACCTGCTTCAATGAAATTGCAATTTTTATAAGGGTCTGTCAATAATTTTAAATGATAGTTAAGTTTGTGCTCATTTAAAAATGCATTGTTTCGAACATTTACAACAAAAATATTACAATCTTTTAACGCTTTAATTGCCGCTGCTATTTCTGCCAAGAACTTTATTGGATTTGAATCATTACTACCTGCCATAATAATCACATTGTCATTTATGGTAAGATTTTTAGACAGACTTTTACAGTGCGATAACACTTCATCAGCAGTCGCTCCCGGTTTTCTAAAGCCTGATATAGAGTATCTATTAATAATAAATTTATTATCATTTTGTTTCTTTATCAATCCTTGTACTATATTTTTGCCCCCTTCGTCGGATAATAGGATTATTCTTCCGTGCCCGGCAATCCTGCTAGTTGCAGCTTTAGGTTCTGGGTTTTTACCTATGATTCTAGTGTTCTCTGTCAATTTATCGGTAGGTATAGTTTTTATTTCATTACGTTTCATCTCGCCTTGGAGTGTTTCACTAGTTGTGTTGTTGATAGAAGCTTTAGGTGTTTGAGAATAAGAATTGTCAAAGTCAATTCTTCGGGCTGAGTTAATTGCAATTTGTTTTTTAGTACGTCTTGTTACAGACGATAAAATTGTACTATTTGAATTTAAACTTGTAACATATAGTTTTCTAAATTGCTCGGTTTTCATTCTTTCCTCTTTTAAACTATGTTTTAATGAAATATTTTCTGAACGAAGTGTTTCTATTTCAAGATCCGCATTCATAATTTTCTTCATCAGCCTGTCAACTGTATTTTTGAGTTCCATCGTTTCGTCTTTTTTTACGTTGGTGGATAGTAGATCCAACATACTTTTGACGGTTAGGTCTGATGACAAACTGTCTATGGATTCATTGGAGCCATGAAAAAGAGAGCATGAAAGGGAGCGACGCAATTGTTTGTTTCTTATTGTTACATTGTTGGGGGATTCCATGGCTTATAACTTTGAAAAGTATTTGGTAGAATTAATATACACTATTCAAAAAGAAGAAGAAAAGGAATTGAGGCAGAATTACAGAGATAAAGATACAGAGTTTATATTAGGGCAACACTGTGACATTAGTGCTATTCACGCGGTAAAACGATAGTTTTGAATTCTTATCTTTCACAACTGTCGTTATTATCTTACCACATAGAATCAATTACAATTTTTACACAAGTTTGTGGAATTTACTTTACAATTCAATATGTGTAGAAAACTGCAGTATTTAAGAAATTAACTAGTCTTACTTAAAAACACTGAAATCACACTATGAGTCCGGGTACTGCTTTTAATGTAATTTTTTAAATAAAACAATTTTATTGCAACTCAGTTTGCGGAATGACCAGAGTGCATGTAGGCGTGAGTATGTGTGCGTAGAAGGCGAAGCGGCCGTACTGCGGGTTGCCCTAGGTCAGGGACGCAAATCGCTGCATTTTTTTTTCAAATTATATTCACTTATTACTCACGGTACCGATAGAGTCCAGTTGTGTTAAGTGTATCACCAGTTAGTCCAATTTATAAGCTTTTCAATGATACCACACACAATTAAATTACAGAAGTTTTGAACCTTTTTATAACTATCATAGCGACAAACAAATAAGACGCTAATTTGAATCTCAACGATGCTAATCACTTTAAGCAACTTTGGTCATTTGAGCGGGAATATTTATTTTCAAATTTTGCTCACTAAATGAATTCACTTCACTGAGATAACGTCAGTTGATATTGGTTGGCACTTTTACTATACATTTATTACGGTTTCGTTCTTATAGCATTAAAATATCTATTTTTAACTAATTTAAATTACGGAGCACTTGTTTACATGGCAAGTGGCGCCATCCCCATTTTTAAAAGTATTAGGTGTTATGCCTAGATAAAGGGTTCATTATTAAATAATATTTAAACCATATTTAAGTTTTAACATAAAACAATGAAAATTTGGAATCTAAATTTTGTTCTTTAGGACATAATATTGTATTTAGTTTATTTTGTTTCCAAAAGTTGCCAATAAATGTCTATTATAGCTTAAAATTATTTATTTATTTTAGCTGCTTAAAAAAAATAGACTAACAGTGTGAATTATCAACGGTTTCCGCACTAAGCTCGTGGCTTGTGTCGCGGCAACCAATACCAGATTTTATTCATTGATTCTAATTCTGTTGTTCAAAGAGTCTTGAAAGCTATTTGACCTAGAGAACTACAAATTCAATTAAATTAACTATTGAAATAGGCTTTGGGGTTTTCATTTTTAGGGTCCCGTCAGTCATGTCCATCTGTCCGTCCGTCCGTCGGTCCTCGGCTTACCGTCCAAAGTTAAGTGCTAGAAAGATGAAACTTTGCATGAATGTGTGTTGTAATTACGTCGACAGTGCTACAATAAAATTATGAAAAATATTTTTATTTGGGGTACCTCCCCTACACGTAAAGTGGAGATGTTTGTTTTTCTCGTGTCTACCCCGTCGTGTGGGGTATAATTAGATATTTCTTTTAACAATAATACCTAAAGGGTTTATAAGTAAACTTTTCGATTTAGGTATTCGTTTGCGAGAAATTCCATTTTAATGGGTACTTTTTTGTGAAAACAGGGCGTTCCCCTCTACAAGCAAAACGGCTGTCTCAAAAACTCTTAAAAAATCGTGACTTTACAGGAAAACTATAGCGGATTCGATGACTTTGTTAGTTCAGGAGTTAGAGGCTTAACTTGTCAAATGCGCTTCCTTGTATTTTAGTTCTTCCTTGTAATAAGTAAACATATCAATTAAGTATCTATTCTAATACAATAAATCCACGTACCATTATGGGTGACCGAGGAACCCTATCCTGTGCGTGGCCTGACACGCACTTCGCCGATTTTTTTTTGCATTTTTCCCATAGTTTTCTATACTTTTTATTATTACATTTCACTAACAATATATGTATTATAAAATAAAGTATTCCGTCGCGTCTGTCTGTTCGCGATAAACTCAAAAACCACTGCACCGATTTTGTACTGATAGTATAAAGCATAGAGTATAGTAATATAGGTGGAAGTATAAAGTCTCAGAAAGGACATAGGCTATTTTTTAACCGCGATAACCTACATAGTGGAGTGGCGGGCGAAAGCTAGTAATTATGATAATCCGGGAAACTAACATTATAACGTTATTACCTATATTTATGTAAACAAAATTATTAAAGTAGGTACTGTCCGTCCAGATCTTCGGCTTTTGGTTTGTTCCTTTGTTGTAATCACATAATCAAAGAATCTTTTTGATTTGTACCTATTGGTCTTTTAAAATGGGTTAAGTTAGAGAAAACATTGAATTTCAGCTTATCTCTAGTCTAGGATTACTTTAGAGATTAAATAGTTTAAAACATTTCTAATGTCAAACTAACATTCAATATAATATTGTTAATTTCTGTTAATAGGACTTCTACGTAACCTATTTACAAAGAATTAAAAAAAAATCGACAGCGTTGGCGGGAGTGTTATTTTTTTTTTTTATTAATTATTACTTATTGGAATAGGGTGCATCTATTGATTTGAAAGAAGAAGAAGAAGAAGAATGGATAATACACTGTAAATCTTAATTTGCTCTTATTATTTTATAAAAATTGATGAATAATTGCGACCTAATTCTATACAGACATACTGTTTTTCAGGGCAAGCTTTACAGACGTATTAGACGATGAAATATGCGAGTCACAGCCAATATCTTTGACATCGTCTATTGATAGCGATGATAAGTGGACGGCAGATGATACTAACAAGGCAGGAGACTTACAATACCCGTCTCGTCCTTGGCGTCCTTGCAAAGGTACCGGACAACGTGGGGAGTTTCGTAGCACTGACGAAATAGGTAAGTTTAGCTAATTAAATATTTAACGGATACCTATTATTTTTTTGAGCATTTTCTTTTAAGTGAATTCGTCCTTCTAGTTTATATAACTGCAGTATAAATCAATTATTAAAAATCAGAAAATTATGTACCTCTCACTGACCGCCGCCATTAGTCACCAAAATTCCAGAAAAGTAATAAAATAAAATGACCTTAAAAGTTTTGTAACTGCATTAGTCACTTTAAATTATTCAGGTAGGAAGTTTTATTTAAATGACTTTATAGAAATATTTTATTAACAAATTTTCTCATGACTTTTATAAGTATGTAGCAGTAGGTAGGTATATGCCAAAACACGATTATGGTGTCTTAATAATTTAGATTTTATTAAAATTGTAATAAAAGAAACTAAAAACAATAAGTAAACTATCGTTTGATTTTGTTCGAAGTCAGTAACTATTAGTTTGAATTATAAACCTTTGCCTCAATACATTAAACACGGATAATGGAATACATAATTATCACTTATAGGATGAATAAAAAAACAACTAACTACACGTTTCTCTAGGCTCTTGAGGAACAACATATCAAAAGACAACGCTTTTGATGTAATATGAAAAAATGTAATATGTACAACTACATATTACATTTTTTTTATTTATTATAACTTTATTGCACACCACTTTAAAGTAAAAAAATATTTACTGTAAAATGCTAGAAAGTAAATATTACGTGTTACGCTTTAAGGTATCTATTAAATATGTGAAAAATTTGCCAAGTGCGTGTCAGGCCACGCATAGAAAAGGGTTCCGCACCTATAGCACCGCAACGCATATAAATCCACCTACCATTATGGGTGACTAGGTGACTACGGTCACCCATAATTTTAGGTGGGTTTAAAATTGAGTCCAATAGATAATTGTTATGTTTACTCATTACCTATTTCTTTATTATTTTTGTACGTAGTTTTGCAAGTGAGTGCATTTTACAAGTTAGATCTCTATAACTCCTGAAGTAAAAAATATATCTAAACTGCTATAGTTTTATTGATATGGAATACTATCAAAATGTTTATCAATTTTTTGAAAACAGCCGCTTAACTATAAGAAGGTGGAGGGGGCCCGCCCTGTTTTTACAGAAAAATGCACTGTAAAGTTGATAGATCGAACCTTAATCGAAAAATGGTTTTAGCAACCTTGCAGTGTTTTTAAAGGCCTATATAATGATACCCCACTCGATGAAGAGAGGCATACGCGAGAAAAAAAATATCTCCACTTTATGCGTAGGAGAGGTACCGCGAATAAAAATATTGTTCCTAAATTTATTGTAGCACTTTGTCTACGTAATAACAACATGTATGCCTATTAGTAAGTCGAGGACGGACGAACGGACATGACGAATCTATAAGGGTTTCGAGCCATGAACTTCGGAACCCTAAAAAAGCCTATGTTTATTTAGTAAGAACCTAGGTATGAATATCTTATTAGAAACTAATGAATGAAGTAACATTTCTATGTAGGTTTTGCAATACTTTCGTGGATGCTAATACCTTTTATATTGTAAATCATTGCTCAACATAGGTGCAAGGATATTGAACTCTGTTTATATATTGCCAATTGCAGATCCGAAATACCGAAACGTGTTTAGTTATAAATACTTCAATCTTGTACAATCAAAGGTTATTGATGATGCGCTTTATTCAGGTTAGTTACTAATATTTATTTATGATTTTTATAAGTACCTATCATTCGTAAGAAAATACTGCGTCCCTGGTCTTCTAACGTCTCATGGCGCATAACAGTTTTTATGGAAAGCTTCCAAATGTCTACTCTACCTGATGGAAAGCAGGCGCATCCAAGAGTAGTGGTCACCATCTTCATTGCGAAAGTAGAGAGTGCAGCATGGTGGCTATGACGGCCTCGAATGTTTTTTCACGACCCGCTTAAAGAACCTGGAATCATAGTGGCAAGAAAATACGTGCTCACTAACAAGTGAGTTCCAGGTTTAAGAGTCACTCTAAAGAAATGACGTCCAAGGTTAGCACTTGTTGTCGTCTAGAGGAAGGGAAGGGAGGAGGCAGAAGATTGAAAAGTTCGTCAGAACACTCTCTATGATGAATGCGATAGAGGACTGCCATAGATACGTCGCAATTACAGATAATATTGTTTGCTACTAGTAATTTCTAACAAAAATTATGTCAATTATCAACACTTCCAATTTTCGTGAAAATACTATTCATAAAAGCTAGTTATTGCGTAATTATTACTTAAATCTTAAACTATCTAGTTATTTCATCTCCTACTGTGAATATAGAGGTTCTTCACTTCTCTTTTGTTAGATACGATAAACTATAAATACCATTCATATATACGTACATAAACATAATTTGTAACAAAACAATGAACATTAACGAATAGAATTGAGACCGAACTCATCTATGAGATCTGCTTCAGAAAAGTGATCATTGACAAGATTTTCTCATTAAGTCTTATTAAAATCAATAGTTTCTGTACTGAACAAATAATTGAAATCGATGAGTTCAATCGGAATTTATGTGTCAATATAACATTTCAGATAAATCGATAGTAGTCTGTGCACCGACAGGCTCGGGCAAGACTGTAATTTTTGAAATGGCTATAGTTCAACTACTTATGGAACTTGAAGACAAAAACTATACAGAAGATTTTAAAATAATTTACAGTAAATATGCCTCTTATACTCATATCATTAGTCATGCAGATTATTTAAAAAAAACAGCCTTAAAGTGCCAATTATTTCTAAGTAATAGTAATTCTGCAGTAAAGTAAATAAGCATTGCACCTACAAACACTCTAGGCCCTAGAGTGTTTGTAGGTGCAATGATTATTTACTTTACCCTAGAGTCAAGGGTATGAATAAAATAAGCATGCAAATATTAATTTGACTGATGGCAGGAGCGGTCATGCGTCTTTAGATAAATAAATAAGTTATTGACTTAAGACGCATCAACGCATATTTATATCTTTAATAAACTCATCATTTTCTATTAAATATGTAATACATATTAATTAACTTTATTTACTATTATGCTAGTTACCATACAGAAATCTTGTCTGCATAAATTAAATTTAATTAAAGCAATCCCTTACGTTTTCCTTATCCACACATCAATAAATACTATTTAACTTTCTGTTTATTTACATGAATTATGACATCTTTTCTAAAAAAAAATTGACATTTAATTACATAGATGTAAGAAATTAGCATGAATAATATTATTCATGCACTATTTAATTGGCCGGAGCAATTAAGGGGCTCGATGAGAAATGAATGTTATAAAATCTATTCTCGGAATAAGTCAGTGTAATTATTGCTGTATAAATAGGTATAGGTTGTTTTGTCTGCACTGTGGCATACTGTGTAGACTGCCTCGTTGGTCTAGCAATTGAATAGGGCTAAAAAAGTGCTTAAGTCGTAGGTTGTGCCCCTGATCAGGTTTATAAGAGTAATGGGATTCAGAGTCAGTCTGCGTAATACGTTGGTCTCTGTTATGAATAGATAATCAGTATAATTATCATCATCACACTGTATAGCTATGAGTATTTGTGATAGAATTCTTGTAAACAGAGTTTTTTCAATAACGCTCTCAATAGTTAGACTCTATAAAAACAAATCATAACCACATACATAAGATAACATAAGATTAATATAATTTTTAACATTAATCTTTATAATAAATTAATATACTTGTATTCAGTGGCCCCCGTAAAAGCTTTATGTACGGAGAGATTAACAGAATGGTACCCTAAGTTCACAAAACTTGGGCTCTTGTGCATCGAAGCTACGGGAGATACAGATGTTGATTTCTCCCAATTGCAACCATACAAGTAAGATTCCTTTTGTTAAAATTTTTCTAATGTAGAAGGTTCAATTAGAATGCATTACTAATTTTGTAAAAAACATCGAAAGGATTATAATAACAACACCAGAGAAATGGGATATGTTGACGAGACGGTGGCGCGACCACAGGAGCATGGTGGAAGTTATTAAGTTGTTCCTAATTGATGAAGTTCATATATTGAACGATGAAACCCGTGGACCCGTACTTGAAGCTGTTGTCAGCAGAATGAAGACTATTGAAGTATGTTGTCTTTGTTGTGACGTCTTATAAATTTAGTACTTTTTGGCAGAGACTGCTTTAAAAATAAGTTTTGGTGAGTATTTCATCCGCCGGATAAAAAAATACTGTTCGGCTTTTGCTGCATAAAATAATAAATAAAAGAAGGTTAGAGGTTTTTATTATATACAAGGTGTGTCTCCAGCAAAATCGCTTAAAGATGAACTTGAAAATCACCATCTTCATTGTCGCCGCAGGTGATTCACCGACAGCACGTATGATGTCAGTTTTAGGTTTGTGTTCGGTGTGACGGCAGTACTGCTAAGGTCGAGCCGGCCCATTCGTGCTGAAATGAGCGTGGTTCAATAGAACCTATAGTCCAATAGAATTAATTCCAATATAATTAAGTCCAATAGAATTTACATAACATTTTGAAGCTAATAATAGCTCATTAGCTTCAAAATGTTGTGTAAATTCTTGTCTGCAAGTAATACCTGTGATAATATGTTATAGTTTGTTAATTTTTTTTTGAAAATCATTCAGAGTTCAGCTCAATCAGTACATCGCATTGAAAAACTGCAGAACCAACTTCAAGGTAGCGCTGTGACTCATAAAACAGCCCCTAGCATACGTTTTGTAGCTGTATCAGCAACGGTCAGCAATCCCGAAGACGTAGCTAACTGGTTGGGAACCTCGAATAAATCTGCTGTTTTCCACAAGTGAGTACATATGATACATGAATAAGAGTCTTTTAAGTCTCTTTGTCCGTGTGGTGAAGGATTAAGAATACTGAGTGTCACCACCCCTAATCATCCCGCGGGTGTCGTAAAATGCAAAGAGAAGGAGAACTTGAAACCAACCTTTTTTTTTTTTTTTATGTGTGAAACATCATCATGGACCTTCACCCCACCGGGGGTTACGGCGGGGTGGTGTGTCGGACTTGAACCGACTAAAAAACACACAGTGTGCCCTCTCCGCGCTTCTCCGTTTAGGAGGAGGAGAAGTCCAGGGTGGGATCTCCTTCTGAACTTCTCCAGCGCCTGGCCGCTCCTGATGCGGGCACCGTCTCGGATGACGACCCTCTCTTAGGCGGCGTCCGGCACACACCGACGGCGCCCCCTCGCGGCTGGCCACATAGTGCGGGTGGAGGGAAAACCCGTCCCGTCCACCCGTGGCCACACTCAAGGCGGCATGAGGCGCAGATGTTCGCGCCTCCGCCGCCCGAGTCCCCGGCGGCGAATCTGGTCCGATTGGATGTCGTCCTCCCGGGCCTTCTCCGCCGCCTCCTTCTGCGTGATTACGACCTCGCAGAAGGTTAAGGAAAACTTGAAACCAACCCTATACCAACCCGTCTAGTATATAGTATATAGTAGGCCAAAACCTCCTTTATGTCCAGCAGTGGACTGTTAGAGGCTGTTGATGATGATGATGAAAGTAATTATTGTTTTAATAAACAATCTAACTTCAGTTACTGTTTTATAAGATTGACTACAAGTCAAAACATATTAGACAAACTAAAATAAATAAAAAATGAGTTTCTTTTTACATTAGTATAACATATTTTTCAGTAATAATTGTCAGAAAATATCGGAGTTAGATTGACTGAAAGAATATATACATTTTATTTGTTTAAATACATACATACTACACATAGAAAACACCCAAACTCCGACACAAATATCTGTAGATCATACAAACATTTAGTCCTATCTAGGATTTAAGCCCGCGACTTGAAGCACGGCAGTCTTAGATATAATATCATTGCGCCACCGAGGTAGACAATCTTTTCTTTATTCCAAACTAGCTTTCGCCCACGGCTGCGCCTGCGTCTATGTAAGTTATCGCGGTAAAAAGTAACCTATGACCTGTCTCAGGCTTTAGACTATATGGGTACAAGATTACATTCAAATCGGTCCAGTGATTTTTGTGTTTATCGCGAACAAACAGACAGACAGACGCGGCAGAGGACTTTATTTCATAATATATAGTGATTTTAATATTTTCCCCGAAAAGCTTTTGTAGGTTGCTAGATTTATTATAAACTACGTCACAATGTTGTTGTAGGTTCGGTGACGAATGTCGTCCAGTAAAGTTAAATCGAATAGTAGAAGGTTATCCCTGTACAGCGGGTACGAGCATTTTCAAGTTCGATATAATTCTGAACTATAAACTGTGGCCAATTATACAGAAGTATCATCGTGGGAAACCAACACTGGTAGCTATGTATTCAATTTTGTATAACACAACTTATTCTTGACCTAATAGAACTAAAAACATATTCTCGTTACTTTTTTTCTAAATTTTAAAGTTATTTTTAAATTATTTACCTAATTTAAATAAGCTATATTACTTAATAAAATAAAATTTAAGAGTCTGTTTGTCGTTTCAAATTGATAGTACGAATATACACGGTATTTGCATCTAAATATTTTTTTTGTTTTGTCCATCTGTCTGTATCTTAGTAAAGGCTGATCTTATTTTGATGCGACTGTCACTTGCAAAGGATGTACTAACTGCGCTCCGCTAACTTTACCACAATATATTAATAATATAGTAATATTGATTGATAAGTACTAATTTTATTTTCACAACAGATTTTCTGCAACACCCGTAAAAGTGTAACTCTAACAGCTGAAACTTTGTCGCGGGAACTCACAATTAATTTTAATGCGGAACAAAAAGCCAAATTAACTGCATTAGCTTCTACAATTAAGAATAAAAAGTTACAGGTAAATTAGTTGCCTTCGCTAATTGTGTTTTTGTATTTTTAATACGTATAGATATAATCATTTCCTTAAATAACATGCTGTTTATTATGTTGAAAAGTTCAAACTCGATACTTGCGCTTTTTGGTAGTTGACTTGCATAGGTGGTCGGCTGTTGCCCGCCAAGTTACGAGTGTTTCGGGTCGATTCTCTTTCTACAATCGCTAATACCTCATTTTACTCGTTCATCTTGACTAATTTAATCTTTGTTCTTGAGTAACGAATGAAAACTATCTGTAGCCTTTTCTTTTAAAAGCCAGACCCAGACTGTACTTGCATAGATATTTAATAAATTTTCACGAACTTGAAAAGGGTCTCTGAGGTTTGTTTCGGCATTTACTCCCAGAGTGAGTCTTAGAGAATATATATCTGTAAAAGATTTGTTCATAAAATAAGAATTTCGTTTAACAATAAACTCTATGAAAAGCAACGAAAGAATTGCTTATAAAAAGTTCAGGGCTCTGGTTGAAAGCTTAATAGTAAAATCACTTAATTTTTTTTACTTTAATAAACACGTATTTTTTACTGTGTTTGTAGTCCCTGGTGATGTGTGGAGTAGGTTGTCACCACGCTGGGTTACTTTACGAAGAGAGGCAGGTGATAGAGCATGCTTTCAGGAATAGAGACTTGCCTATTCTCATCACTACTACTACTTTAGGTTAGTACAATAATATAGATGGCTCAACTCTATGTTTTCTTATTTATCGCAGTATAAAAAGTGTATGAGTTACCCGCTTCTTTTTAGGGTACCGTAGGTTATGACTCGGAACCCTTATTGATTCGCCATGTCCGTCCGTCCGTCCTCGGCCTACCGCCCAAACGGTTGGTGCTAGAAAGATGAAACTTTGCATGAATATGTGTTGTAATTACGTGGACAAAGTCCTACACTAAATTTTTTTTTTTTTTTTATTTGGAGTACCTCCCCTACATGTAAATTCGAGATGATTATTTTTCTCGCGTCTATCCCATCGTGTGGAGTACCATTAGATAGGTATTTTAAAAACATTTTGTTTTTTTTTTTACTATTTTTTGGGCTATGTATCCGTTTATGTATGAGTTATTTAACTTGAAAGCGCATTTTTTTCTAAAAACAGGGCGTTGCCCCCCTCTGAAAGCTAAACGGCTGGCTCAAAAAAATCTAAAAACAATGTATGATGGTATATCTTAAACTTTCAAGAAAAACTATAGCGGTTTTGATAACTTTTTTATATTGTACTAACTTGTAAAATGCACTCACTTGGAAAACTTCGTACAAAAATAAAGAAATAATAACTAACATCCTTCGTACATTTCCAGCTATGGGTGTCAATTTACCAGCTCATCTAGTGATCATCAAGAATACTCAACAATATGTAAATGGAACTTTTCAGGTAAGTTTTACGTGATATACTAACTATCCGCATTATATAGGGTTAAAATGTGACATCACTAGTTCTATGGCCCTAGTATGCCATTATGCATCAGAATGTATATTTATGAAATCTTATCTTTTGGATCGGGTCAAAAGTGTTGTTGGGCTTTGCTTACAGGAATTTCTTAATAACAGCCTCGGTCGCCTGCCATCGCTCCCGGTTGTCAAGAACATCTATGGCAATCATTATTGGATAGTCAGAGCCCTCAAATATACTGACAACTAGTTCAACCTTCGAATTTCAGAGTTTGCTCAGGGTTGCGGAGGTCTGATGAAAGTCACTCCGTGCAAAAAGTGATATTCAGGAAAAACCGGTTAAACTAGTAGCCAACCCCAAATAATCTTGGGAATATAGGCTAGGGAAAGAATGTATATTTTTAAAATATTTTAGCAGGTCAGTCGATGCTTTAAAGCTTTCTAAAACGTACATATTAACAGAACAGTTGCTTAATATAATTATTAAGCAACTGTTCTGTTTCAATATTCTCTGATTTAAGAATATGTCTTAAGTTAATAAGTAATTAGGTCTTTTACATAGTTGTAAAAAAACAACTTTTATAAAATGTTAATTAATTTATAATTTATTTATAACAGGAGTACAGTATCAGCACGGTACTTCAGATGGTGGGACGCGCTGGGCGACCACAGTTCGACACTGACGCGACCGCGGTCATCATGACCCGCCTCGCCGACAAGGCCAGTACTACATTACTTTATTTATAGCTTAAGCTTAGCTACTTTACTATTGACAGTTATTTTCGTATATATAAATATACTAGCTGCTCCCCGCGGTGTTACCCGCGTATTTTCGGTATAAATTTGCCATTTACAAACTATCATTATGGTTGCTATGCAGGTATGTTATGCATAGCAACCTGTGAAGTTTTGAAAGGAGATAAACAGTGATACATTTTGACATCCTCGATTATTTATTTTTATAATCACCTATCGCCGTGTATCTCGATTATTGCAGTAAATAGTAGTCTATGTGTTATTCTGATATATAAGCTATATTACTATAAAGTTTTATTAAAATCCGTTCAATTCTTGCGTGAAAGAACAAAAAACATACATACACACATCCCTATTAATATTATAAATGCGAAAGTAACTCTGTCTGTCTGTCTGTCTGTTACGCTTTCACGCCTAAACCACTGAACCGATTTTGATGAAATTTGGTATGAAGATAGAACTGAACTTGGGAAAGGACATAGGCTACTTTTTACTGCAATAATCGAGATACAAAGGCCAAAGCCAAGTTTATAAAAATACATAAATCGTAGATGTCAAAATGTATCACTGTTTATCTCCTGTCAAAACTTTACAGGTTGCTAGGCATAACACACTTGCATGGCAACCATAATGATAGTTTGTAAATGACATATAGACCAGTAGACCAGGGTAGTTATAGTGAAAACAAATAAAATTATAGTATTATAGTAGGATGAAACCTATTGGAAAAGGAGGAGAATATTATAAAAATGTAAGGAAAAATAATTTACGGGCGATCTGAGGTCGGGAAGGGGTAGGGGGGAGGTTTTCGGGCCCTTTAAGCGGGGCGTGAAAAAGCATCTCTCTATGCCGCCATAGTGTGGGCCGCCATACATTATTGTCTGCATTCGCAGCAAGTGTGGTAGCCCCGACTCTTGGATTTTGCTCATGCTTTCCATCAGGCAGGGTAGAGTCACTTTGCCACGATGGTTCGCTGGTCGGTCCGGCTGGAGACCCCACGTGCTGGCTTTGACCCGGTGGAGTCGCTTCGGCCGGTCATCAGCGAATGGGCAGTAAGGCAGCACGGGACCCTTACCTTCCGACTGACACAGGTTCTTTCCGGGCATGGTTGCTTCGGAATGTACCTGCACTCGGTCGCCAGGAGGGAATTGAGTTCTGCCTGCCACCATTGTGACTGCAGTGAGGATTCGGCTCATCACACGCTGGCGGTCTGCCCCGAATGGGCGACGCAGCGCCGGGCCCTCACTGCAGTCATCGGAGAGGATCTCTCACTGCCGGCCATCGTTCGTTCCATGACCGGCAGCGAGAGCTCATTTACCGCGGTCGCAACCTTCTGCAAGGACGTAATCACGCAGAAGGAGGCGGCGGAGAAGGCCCGGGAGGAGGACATCCAATCGGACCTGATTCGCCGCCGGCGAACCGGGCGACGGAGGCGTGAACATCTGCGTCTCATGCCGCCTTGAGTGTGGCCGCGAGTGGACCGGACGGGTTTTCCCTTCACCCGCATTATGTGGCCAGCCGCGAGGGGTCGGCGTCGGTGTGTGCCGGACGCCGCCTAAGAGAGGGTCGTCGTATCGAGACGGTGCCCGCATCAAGAGCGGGCAGGCGCTGGAGAAGTTCAGAAGGAGATCCCACCCTGGACTTCTCCTTCTTCTAAACGGAGAAGCGCGGAGAGGGCACACTGTGCGGTTTTTATACACGTAAAGTGGGGATGTTTTTTTTTTCTCGCGGCTACCCCATCAAGTAGGGTATCATTATATAGCTCTTTTAAAAACATTACAGGGTTGTTAAGACGATTTTTTGATTTAGGTATCTGTTTGCGAGAAATTCCACTTTAAATACCACTTTTTTGCAAAAACAGGCCGTCCGTCCGTCCCCCCTCTTAAAGCTAAACGGCCGGCTCAAAAAATCTGGCAAAAATCGTGATAGTGGTCCATATAAAGAACTTTAAATGAAAACTATAACAAATTAGATGACTTTGTTTGTTCAGGAGTTATAGAGGCTTAACTTCTACAATGTGCTTACTTTTATCTTTATTTTTATCTTTTACAAATAAAATTATTTTTTAACGAAGTTTAGTGAAAACTTACCTTTTTATGTCCCGAATACACTGCAATTTATTTGATTTGAAATATTTATTTTTTCACCCTATTTTGACATATCAAAAATTCACCCGTCAAAATATCTACTTTTTTCAAAAAATTGGGGTGTTTTCTGTTTGATGAAATCTCTACTTTCCGATGGTGTAATCCCTACTAATATTATAAATGCGAAAGTAACTCTGTCTGTCTGTCTGTTACGCCTTCACGCCTAAACCACTGAACCGATTTTGATGAAATTTGGTATGAAGATAGAGCTCAATTTGGGAAAAGACATAGGATACTTTTTATCGCGAAAATAAAGGTAGAAGGGTTTGAAACAGGGGACGAATATTTTGTCGAAATTCCTTAGTATCAAACAAAAAATCATGTAAGATTGTTAATCTACCTTTACCGTGTCGCGCGATATATACGAATTCCACGCGGGCGAAGCCGCGGGAGGAAAGCTAGTATATATATATATATACATACTCCCAAACTTTCGCTTTTATAATATTAAGTAGGATTTGTGTGGTATATGTTCCGTAATCCAGGCCGAAATTAATAAAATATTTTCGGTCACATGACTTATTATTAATCACTTGATTCAACCCCAGTTTGTTAAATTAGTTTCTCGAAAAAAAGTATAGGTTAGATTAATGTTATTATTTCTGTGCTGTGGTTACTAGCTTTTGCCTATGTCCTTCCACACGAATCTTATGCCGAATTTCATTTACATCGGTTCAGCGGTTTAACCGTGAAAGCGTTACAGACAGAGAGTTAATTCTGAATGTTAAATATTATTATAAATTTGATTATATCGATACTATTCGATGCGTTATGCGTCCATCTACCTACTACAGTAGTAAATTACTTACTTAGTAAAGTTATTGATAAACAACTAGGTATTAAGTCAGCTGCTGGACATAGGACTCTCCTATTGCACAATTTTGAACTTTAGCTCACACTTTTATATAATTGAATTCAATTGACATAACTTTGTGTTGTGTATTACTTGTGACAGTCTGAAAAAATCAGCCAAGTGCCTTTTAATCACATAATTTTCCATAACAAAGAATCTTCCTTTAAGCAAGACTGAGCACAAAATCCTGAAACTTGATCCACATAAGCGTGCGGCTGGAAATATTTTTTTTGACGTCATCACAGCATTATTAACTATAATAGCCGTTGCGTCTTGAAGCATGTGCAGAGATGCACTAAATCTTGTGTAAATACTTGTGTAAATATTACAGATTTATAATTCAGGTTCCAAATAATTTCACTCCAAAAGTTTATTTGTTTATTCCTTATCTACACATTATTTTAAAAAGCATTTAATTAGAGGAACTTCAAATGAACATATTCAGCAGTTATCTACTTAATTATTGTATTTCAAACGAAAAATGATTGTTAGTCTACTCAGTACCATTACCGCTTCCTTAATAAAAAACTATTATGAATCAGACATCAACAATTAAACTTATGAACGTTTTTTTTAAATTTACGGATGATGATTCACAACTTAAAGAACTTCTTTTGTACTTTCATTACAACCAGTTACGTTTGTGAATGATATTATGTTTAATCAAATGAAAAGTTCCACGTTTTGTTTCAAAGGTATGGTATTCTTTGATAGCTTTCATTGTTGTGGAATTCTTTATAACTTTCATTGTCAATTTACAAACATACATTTATTTACATAAAATTTTGAAATGATTTTTTAACATTATTTGATAGATAAACTTTTATATAAACTAGATAATAAAGTCAAACATTCTTCTTAAGCCCTTTGGCAAGAACGCGTGTGATTCCCTCGTATTTAGTGAAGCGTTGATGTTGACTAAAGATTTTTATTAATGGGTACGGAAGACAGATGATATTCTCCCTGTGCCGCAGAAAACAAACAGATATTTTGAAATATAAATCTTCTCTTCTTTGGAAATCCTTCTAAATTCTAACAATTTTTCTAACAAAATTGAACTTTCATATATTTTGGGTTCATTTCCAGGATAAAATAAAACAACTGGCGTTCGATACAAAAAATATTTATAAAAGTATTTATTACAATAAACATTTACATTGAATTAAGTACTAGTCGAATATACCATATGTTGTTATAAAGTTTGTTTATATTTAATGGCTTGGCTTATACTTAACCGCTCATCACAGAAATGGGTAACTCGGTCTTTGTATAACTAAATCAATGTTTAAGAGATCCCTGACTATACATTTTCTAATGCGAATGGTTTACCACTATAATCTAATTTATAAAATTGTACTTACTCCTAAAATATTTATATAATTATTCGGTATACGGGATGTATAAAAAATAATTTTCGTTCTCATGAAACCGGCATGGTAAAAAAGACTTGGCTTAGATCAAAATAAACTTAGTATTTTATTATCACAAAAATATCACTCGTGTTCAATATTTTTTTTTTACAAAATAAAAGTAAGGTTCTAATATATGACGCCTATATCTACGTTCTGTGATGTAGGTGCAGCAGATGATTTCAGCTTTGAAAACGAAAATTTTTTTTGGAATGTAGATCCATGTTGATTTTTGAATAACATGCAAAAAAATGGCAAATATTAACAATTACAAATTTACTACCATTTTAATTAAATATATATGTATCTTTACATTTGACTAAAATGATGGTAATGTATGCAGAGATTTAATTAATTAAATGCGAGCAAGTTTTAAACTTGAGTACAAAACATACTCGCTTTTACTTAATTTACAATATTTGCATGTAATTCATTAATCAATTTTTTAGTTAGCATTTGGACTATCAATCAAAAGGAATCCAGTCTTATTGACGATAGATTACTTTTTGCCTTTTCCGAAGGGGTTAGCGTTGTCTTCAAATGTGATCTTAGGAACAAAACCACTTTCGCCCTCTACAGTGTACTCTACCGTCATAAGGCGACCGTCAGGTAACAGGACACGGTAACCTCCAATAACTTTCCCTTGGGCGTCTCCTTGTTCATTTGCACCGAAGTAGAGGGCCTTCTCTTGATCTTCTACATCATATTTGTATTCGTACTGTAACAAAAAATTGTTTTAGTGAGTATTTCGACCTTAAACAAAAATATGGATATTCTAATTTTCATTTTATAAATGAACCAGATAAAATGTTTCCGATTTTATAACAACTGCTATGGAATAAATAATACCAACTTAGTCAAAAATACAGTCGAATTGAGAACTCTCTGATTGAAGTCTGACTTCAAAAAAGAAAGGAGTTAAACTGATGTGTTTCTTGTTACAAGTAATGAATATAGCAGTTTGTTTCCTTAATCAATCTCGAATCTGTTGTTAGTAAAATATTAACGATTGCACGAATATTATTTAATATACGCATGTTTTATAATTACGTGAACCCACATACTTATTTACTTTACTTTTGTTAAGTGGCAACATACAACTGTACGTACTGAATTAGCATGCAGTTATTACGTTGCAATTGTTATTACGATGAAAAGTATATTTTATAGTATAGTATAATCATACTATTGTTGTCTGTACAACAAAGAGGAAAAAAAAAAAATTAAAATGACAACCTCCATCTTTTTTAAAAACTGTATTTTAGACCGATGTCTCTTTATTATTACAAAGAGGCCAATGTGTCAGACACGAAAACTAAAAAACTTAATTCACAGCAATTCACATAAGTAATTTTATTAAGATAGTATCGCCTCAAAAACCAAATGAGAAAATCATTGTTTTCAGAATACAGTTAAGATCTCAATGTTCTTGAATTGTTATCTAGTGTTAAAGTTTCGTCTGTAGTATCACACAAGGAACGATTAACTCAAACTTTTGCTCAATAAAATAAAGTAGCACTTAAATGAGGTTTTTTCTGTAGTTATTTTTCACTAGCGCTTGTAAAAAATATTTTCTGTTAGAAAAACGACTCCCGCATTTGAAATACATTCTATATCGTGGGGGACTTCACATACATACATGATATATACACCAAATGAAAACGCAATTTTATATAATACTTTACAAAGCGTACATACTTTTGTTCTGTAAAGGATATACGAGTATTTTTAAACAGTATACAAGCTCCGTTCAAAGCCTCTATAGACATTATGTAATCAAATTTAATGATCATATTTAACAATCAATGTAAATTACGCCCTAAAATGTATACAACCTCTATAAAGATAATTAATAAAATGTTTAGCGATTGTATAAAAGGACTATTACATAGATGAACCATTAGCCATATATTTATAAGCCATATATTACGCAAAGCGTTTTACGCCTAATAAATATGCAAGATATACCGTCAAAAGACATATTGCTTATCTTTGTATAATTGCTGTTAGGTACTAGCGTTATGTGTAATCAACTTCTGTATAGTTATTATATGAGTTGATCTATTTATTAAACATATAAAGACATATAATGTTGACATGTCCATTAAACAGTTCTGGTAGTCAGGAAATAATTAGGTACTTTATATGTAATTTTTCTGATTGGATTGTACTTGCCTGGTTCCACATTATTCACTGTGAAAATATTTATTTATATTGACTAAACCTCAATCATTAGTTCGATGGTCATCTACCAGAAGTGCGTATGGATTATACGTTAGGACGAAAATTTGAAAATAATGATAGGAATAAGAACAAGATCTTTTTTAATGAAGTAAACAACAGCTTTAACCAGCTCCTTCAAAGCACGGGTTGAATGAACATCGAAAACTATGTATGCTCTAGAAATATATGTTTAAAAGATGTATGTCAGAAAAGAGAATCAAGTCAATGTTTAAATGAAAATAGAAAGAATAAAGTAACCAAAGGATAAATAGTAATAAACAAATATAAATAAAAAAACTTGTTGTGTTTACTTGGTGAATTTGGAATGTTTCTAAAATTACCAAGGGACACTTTTTTTTTTTTTATGTAAGCCTACCAAAGTGACTCTACTCTGCCTGATGGCAAGCATGCGTAGAATCCAAGAGTAGGGGTCACCATCCTCATTGTGTGTTTGCATTTCATTTCAGGGAATTGCATCTTTGATGTAACTAATGAAATTTCAATAAAGCAAACAACGTAAAGATGTCTTGGGGGTCTCTATGTCTTGACTATTACTCTCTATTACTCTCGACTATAGAATGTAACTGACATGATATTTATTGAAAGTTTACGCGTGAAAATTCTTATTTTGCAATTTATCAGATTTCACTATTCTCATTTGGACTGGCCTGACACAATTTGTTATTTTGAAAGTTCTCATGCAAAATGCTCTTGAAATACAGAATAATTATTATATTTTAACACAATAAGAAAATAAAATATACATTACGGAACAAAATTTCAATTTTGGAATAGTCGTTTGCAGAGTACGTTTCAGATTTATTTAGTGTTTATTGTGCAGTACAATTAATCAAGATAAGCGATATAACGCTCACAAAGGCGGTTAAACGCAATTGTATCCAATTAGTCAAGTTTGCGCTGTGATGTTCACATGGTTAACATAATGCTGGTAAGATTGACCCGATAGTGCACGGACGTGCCTGTATACTTCGTTGAAGACGAACAATACTATATCGATGCTATGAGAATAGATAACGTCACTAATGTAGTTTAAGGTCAGTCTTGACCTCAGTTGGCATCTAATTGTAATATGATAGCGTTATACCTTACGTTTTCACAAAAACATTTTTGTAGAATTTATGATAAGTAAAAAATTTTTAGGTTGATTCTAATTTTCTTAGTTCTGAGTCTCTTTTTAAATCCAACATGTTTTAAATTGCTTAAATATGAGTGAATGGCAAACTAATATTGTTGTAGAGTTCTGTGTAGTGTTGATTATTTAGTATCTTCAACTTACTATAATCTACACACAACATTTAATAGGTGGATTACGACTGTGATCCTCGACATAGTGATTTACCACTCTTGAATTTAAGATAAATACGACACTGGAAACTATCTATATTTGAAATCCATTTTTGACAACTGTATCAAGTCAAACACGCGTAATTAGGACAAGTTTTCCAACAACAAAAAAAAAATTGTGAAAATCGAGTCTAATATTTCAAAGTATTCTTATTTACTAGTGTCCAACCGAAGCTTCGGCTTCGGCCGTAAATCGATTTTAGTTCGGACCTGAGCAAAATGTCAGTTTCTTATAAGCTGATAAGAACTGATATCCTTAAATGAAAAGTGCCCTATGTGTCGAAATAGGTGACTAAGCTAGTATCACTGCAAAGAGAAATAATACCTGAACCTACCCGTCTGGTCAGCATATTAGTATGACGGTATGCTATAATAGGCAAAAACATTTGTTATAAGAGCCCTATGTTCAGGAGTGGACTGTTAAAGCTTTTAGATTTATGGTGGCACAACTTATAATGTCAATATTTTATTACTTATCATCTTATGACTAAACTATCAGTGTATCATCATATCAGTATCTCATTGAAGTACTTAACGTTTTTGCGATTTTTTTTGTCTCATGAGATAAAATGAACATAAACAATACTTTATCCATATTTAAGAGTTGAAATTCGACCACGGTAGATTTTCTCAGCCATCAAATACAAAAAATTTAGCGTAATCATTATTACGATCTTGACAGTATCATTACGTTAAGTCCTTGAGGGTATGAATCGTTACGTTGGCTTGAAATAAAGCCATTATACTTATCTTAAAAACTAAATATATGAAAAAAAAGCAAATATAGCAACACTTTAAAAATTAAATTAAGTGTGTATGTCATAATTTTGTAAAGTGTGTACAAGTTTTATGTCAGTGAACTCTGATATTTTAATTTCATTAACATATAATTTAATGAAGTGACAACTTTAGACTCAACAAGATTTACCAAAGTCCTGGTCTACGTAGTACAAAACATACGCATGAAAAATACAGCAACTTAATCAAGGCAATAAAAATATAGTATTGATGTTTGAACTCTACGAAATTGTGTACGTTGGGTTAAGTACAAATTCATTAAAATCAAATTTTTGTCGAATACGTTAGTTTATTCATAGTTTCTGGGATATTTTTAAATTAAAAATAAATATATAAATTATATTATAAAATCATTGCCAAAGTCATAAATTCAGAAATTGTATGCGTATCCTTTTATCGTTAATAAAATGATAGATACTCTTTTGTTCTAATAATGATGAAGTGATTTTACAAAATTAAGTGTAGCTAATGTCTTGCAAATTAGAGCCTATCAGCTAAAAATAAAACAAAGTAAGCTTGCCAAATTAAAAAAAATTTAAATACATATTATCCTATGATACATTAATATACATTAAACTTATTTTACTATTTTATATCAATATTGTGTTGTCATTTGAACTCGTAGTTTTATTTGGTCATAACTATAATATTTAGTTTCAAATAAATCATCTTAACTAGAAACCAAAAACCTACTAAATACTGAGGATTACTGTTAAGACAATATATTAATTAAAATCAGTAGTAGTCACTATTCACAACGAAATCTGAAATCTATGTATATGCCTTGCTTTAGTATTGGTGAATCCCCACGTTATTCTTAGCTTGAATATGTCGTAATTTAACATGCAAGTACTTAGTTAAACTTGCCATAGTCATAATGCCACAGGTCAAAGGTATTCACGTTTTGTTTAAATTATTGTCGAGGCGCATCCTTGCAGTCTTGGTTTTATGTTAAGGCAGACAACTTTTAGTTGTAAAAACAAAGGTTAGGTAAACTGCGATGTGTTATTTCAATTATACGGATTCTGTAAGACAGTAGGTAATGTGTCATCAAACGTAAACAGAAAATCTCATCCATTTGCTTATTTATAACATATCCCTATGATTAAGTAAAATTAAAGGGTTTGTGTTTGTGGAATTGATTATATATGATAGGTAATCACATATATTTTTTATGTTTGTTCTGTGGAAATTAATTGTCATAACATTAATCTTATAAATCAAACTTACATAATAGGTTTCAGCCTTCCGGCTGTGATTTTTTTGAACGAAATATGTGCTAGAGGCACATATTTCGTTCAAAAAAGTCTGAACAGTGACAGACAAATATTTAAAAATGATATTTTTGTTGTATATAAATAATTTACCTGCATATTCATTTAATTTACTTTACAGCACTTTAAGTCACGTCTATTTTATTTATTTGGATACATAAATGACTTGACTGAAGAAGATCGATCGTCAAAAATGTCCCATTTAATCATTATATTAAACAAAATGAAGCCTATCCAAAGCAAAGTACATAATATTAAGTTTAAGAAGTTAACCTTACTGCAAAGACTGCAAAGAATTTAAAGATGAGCAATGAACATAAATTGTCCACGTATAATTATAATGCCATCGCAAAAACACATGTGGTATTTGTTCATTAACATTTTAATTGACTTCTTGTTAGATAAAGCGAGCAATAGGCTAAGGAGAACAACAGGCACAATATAAGGCTGTTTTTAGGGTAACTTTATATAGCCGGTTCCAAAAATAACGGGTCAGTCACATAAACCAATAACGGGTCAGTCACATAAACCCGAATATCTCCCGAACTACGTATGCCATCCTAATGAAACGAAGACTGTTCAATTGAGAATTTAATTATACAGATAAAAAATAAAAATAAAACTTAGTTACACCCACAATATTAATCTTAAATTAAAAAAAAACTAAAGTAGTCATATTTTTCTTAAGATTACATTTTTTTTATGATTGTTTTTTTGCTGTTTTTCATCACTTTCTTCATTTAATACTTTGTATTGCCTCCACGTGATGAAGCCTCCAGTGATGAAAAACAGCAAAAAAACAATCATAAAAAAAATGTAATCTTAAGAAAAATATGACTACTTTAGTTTTTTTTTAATTTAAGATTAATATTGTGGGTGTAACTAAGTTTTATTTTATTTTTTATCTGTATAATTAAATTCTCAATTGAACAGTCTTCGTTTCATTAGGATGGCATACGTAGTTCGGGAGATATTCGGGTTTATGTGACTGACCCGTTATTTTTGGAACCGAGTGTAGATTCGTCATGTTCGTCCGTGCAAACGGTAAGTGCTAGAAAAATAAATTAAACTTTGCATGAATATGTGTTCTAATTACGTCGACAAAGTGCTACAATATTTTTGTTGAAAAATATTTATATTTGGGGTACCCCACCTACATGTAAAGTGGTGAGGACTTTTTTTTCTCCCGTCTACCCTATTGTGTGGTGTATCATTAGATAGGTCTTTTAAACATTGGGAGGTTTTTGAAACCATTTTTCGATTTAGGTATCCGTTTATGAGTTATTCAACTTGAAAGCGCATTTTTTTTCTAAAGAGAAAACATAGCCCCCCCCCCTCTCCTCCTCTGAAAGCTAAACGGCGGGCTCATTAATCTGAAAAAAAAATGATAGTAGCCAGCCAATACATTGAAAATCCAAGGAAAACTATAGCGGTTTTGATAGCTTTTTTATTGGAAGGAATTCACTTGGAAGACTTCGTACAAAAATGAAGAAATAATAAGTTATCATAACATTTGTCTATTGGACACGGTTTTAAATCTACCCGTCATTATGGGTGACTACTTACTTAATGCTTAACTCCATACTGCTTTCATTGACCGCTTACCTATATAAATAGGTACCTATATAAACAAATTGAAAATTTTGTATTACGAGTATGTACGCTACTTAAGTAAAGTGTTTGGAATAAAAGCTTACCGGCATTGGTGGATATTCCTGTTCCTGGGGAGCAGGCGCTGCAAAAGATTGCCTCACGCTGACACACACGACGACAAGGGCACATACAATCCACTTTGTTGGAAACATCTAAAGAAAATAAAACATCAACCATTATTTTTAGCGGATGCACTAGATTAGAATTGTGCAATATATGATTTTGTTTGTAGGTACACTCACGAACTGATTACATCTAAAATTCATGAAAAATGAGTATAGGTAGTAGACCCATGCTAATTTTAGCATGGGCCGGCTTCGACCGGGGCAGTACTAATCTCACACTTAGGACCATCCCAATAATGACAGCATTCTTGCTGTCTGATTTTGTTGGTGAGTGTGAGACCGGAGGCACAATCATTCTGCATCATTCTTCCGGCTTCCAGATGCCGGAAGAATAGTGCAGAAATATCTGACCAGGCCGCCATGGCATGGGCCACCATGCTGCATTGTTTACCCTTACAATGAGGACGATGACCCCTAATCCTGGATTCCACTCATGCTTTCCATCAGGCAGAGTAGAGTCACTTTGCAGCTTTGGTAGGACTTAAATATAAAAAAATAATGTTTTTATTACGAGGATAATATAAAAAAAACACATACAGAAGAATATAAATAAATTAACTCTAACCTACTGGCCCTGTGGCACATTTTGGTAACAAAACAAAGTTTAAAACCGTCTCTTAAGCTTGATGTCATCATCATTATCATTATCATCATCACTCTATCCTTTAATTGTCCACTGCTGAAAATTGTTCTTAGAATTACAAATTTTGGAATCTATAGATCATTTTTTTTTAATTAATAATACGTACCTACACATGCCAACAAATACATACGAGTAAAATAGTCAAGAGATACAATTTATATTGTAGCGTCTGATTTATTACCTGGTTTAAAGTTTACCTAAATAGTCTTATTATTTCCACCGTTTGTTCGAAGTAATATATAAAGTAGTCACATAAAAATTAGCAATATAAAGTTTTTGTTATATGTGGCTATAACTTTAGATTGTAACTTTATCTTTAAAAATCATTGATTTCTATCTAATAATTAAATGTTCATTTGACAGTACACTAATCTGCATTTGATTAATGGTTTCTTGCGTACTTGCCATTTTGCTTTTTTTCGTAACTCTTTAATCTCTAAACTTGAACCTTTACATGCATAGAATCTTAATTTTTTTAAAGACTTGATTCCTGTTACGATTATGGTGTTATTTGTTTGAATACAACACCAATCCATCTTATCTAGACTGACCTAGGTGGGATTTCTTAACTTTATAGTATGTAACTCTCATGTTTGACACGGAACCACGAGTTCCTACGTTCAAAGTACAACTAACAAAAAAGTAACAAAAAAAGGATATAATAAAGAACAACGTCTTCCTTAAGTCTTTATTTTTTAAAGGACAAGATCTTAAAAATTATTACCACATTAAGAGGTTTATCAAAACATTAATCTGCTTTAGTTAGTATCGGAGCAGGCCATGAATACCGACGCGATACAAAGAAAAAATGCTTTTTGCTTTTTAGGGCCCACCAATGCCAATACAACTGTAATAAATTCAAAAGAACTTAAAATATCGGGTACTACGTACTTCTTTTGATTTTTGTTTGTAATTTAATATGACACATTATAAGTTGAATTTTATTTATGAATATAAATTTTTACACGAAATTTGAGATTACTTGTTCTACGACTTCTGACTTATAATTCTTTTATGCAGATCTTTTTTTTTAACAGCTAATAGTTTTCTGGGTAAGTTTATTCGGTTGTTATTGTTAGATAGTAAGGAATTACGAAACACAATTGTTTGTAACTAGCAGTGTATATAGGCTTTAGGCGCTTTCTAAATAGCTAAGCATTATTCTAAATGGCATAAAGCTTTGATGCAATAAACTCACAAGTCATATTGATTGAACCACTAATTTAGTCATGGCTCGGCTCAGGTTGAACAAGTAAAGTATATATATCTCACAAGAACACTTATGCCCGTTTTCACATATAAAACTTAAACCGTTTCCTTGCCAGGAGCTCACTATCGTCGGTAGCCCCTATATTATAAGGTGAGACACATAAGCACTAAGGTGTACCCACAAGGTTTGTGTAAACGAAAATTTCACTAAGGGTTACCTAACTCTCTTTAAATCCGTTCTTAAATTTAGGGGACGATGGTGAAAACGGCTGTTGGTCACAGGGTGAAACGTCACAACATTGAATAAAATAACGTTGTTATTAACTTATCTAATTTACAACTGGTTACACGTACTATAATTGCCGTTACATCATTATAGAGCTGAGGATTATTTAAATTTCGTAATTATGTGTGTATCTTAATTCGTTTGATGATGTTCATGATTTAATATGCGTTTAATATTTCCGTGGATTCTTCTTTATTTAAAACAATAAGTAATTAATAAGTTAATGTATCTTAAGAATGCTGACTTTTCAAATACTGTAGTCTGTAAAGTGACCCGCGCTGACTCCACATAGAAATCTTTGAGGTTCTTGGAATGCCTCTACTACATATGCATTCATTACTCATTTAAACCTTTTCCTTGAATCATTCTATTTATTATTATATTTTGAATCATTATATCTTGAATCATTATATTTACCTTTTCCTTGAATCATATATGAAAACAGCGTAAAATGTTTATAAACGATCTTATCGAACAGAGAGTGGAAGCGACTTCATTGAATGTAAAGACGTATATATGTATATTATATCTAACTATAAATTTATTTATAAATATTTATTTTATAAGCCGTTTCAAAGATAAGCTCAGAAAATTCAGAAAGACATAATTTTAATTCATGATATGGTTTTTGTGCAAATAACTATACGAGTTTGAGAAAATATTCTTGCTTGTTTATGGGTACGCAAATTTATGTAAGTTGATAAACAGTTGTACTGTCAAGAGACAATGACACTTAGAGAGAATTTATGGATACTAAAATATTATTGAATTATTTAAATGTGTTAGTTATTTACATGTTTATATTTTTTATGCTACGCAAACAGCTCCAAATAATAACTTAAAATAATGTCATTTTTGCATTTGCCCATATCTCACAAGATCATCCGTCCGTCAACGGACGGACAGACGTTGCTGAAAACGATTGTTAGTTACAGGATGAAACGTCACAACATTGACAGAATAGAGCTTATTATGAATTGCTGCTTTCTGTATCAATTATAAAATTTCTCAGGTTTTACTAGATATTGTAATATCAATATTATCGTTCACGGCGATCTCTAACAGACAACCTTGCACCCGATATTAAACATTTAGGAATTAGGGTGGTTTGTGGTGCACAAAATATAAATTCTACTTTTTATTCAAATAAAAAGTAAAATTTACAAAGCTTACTTCATCTATACATCTATGTTTACTATAATAATAATATAACTAGCTGACCCGTGCCCACTTTGTTGGGCATAACTACTTACATATAAAAGTTAGACATATGCTGTCGTTGACTTTTTTGTAGGCATTTTCAAGCTCCACATCTTTTCTCTAGAACTCAAAAATATATCTTTCATAGTTAAGGCAGCGTTCGAAAGAAACGCTTTCATTCGACCGTTTTTTCTCCGAATCACTTTGCAAAACGGACTACCACGTAAAAGCCTTTTTATTTTTCAGTTTTTTATATAACCTATGACACTCAGCAATAATGTGGCTTTCTATTGGTGAAAGAATATTTAAAATCGGTTCAGTAGATCCCGAGATTACCCCTTACAATTTAACAAACACACAAACTTTACTTCTTAATAATATAAATTAATTAATTAATTAATAATAATTAATATAATAATATATATTAGTATAGATTAATCTGAAGAGTTTGTTTTATTTAATGCAGTTATCTATGGTCAGATAGAAAAAACAAACAGGTTTAGATTGCCCAGTTATTGAAGAAGACTGTCGGCTATATATAATAACTAGCTTTTGCCCGCGGCTCCGCCCGCGTGTATGTCGGTTATCGCGGTAAAAAGTAGCCTGTCCTTTCCCAAGTTTAGTTCTATCTTCGTACCAAATTTCGTCAAAATCGGTTCAGTGGTAAACCAAAGGCGTGAAAGCGTAACATCATCCTCCTAGCCATTATTCCCAATTTTATTTGGGGTCGGCTACTAGTTCAACCGGATTTACCTGAATTTCAGTTTTTCCACGGAGCGACTGGCATCAGACCTCCGCAACCCTAAGGGAGAACGGAAATTCGAATATTGAACTAGTTATCAGTATATTTGAGGGCACTGACTTCCCAATAACGATTGCCATAGATGTTCATGACAACCGGGACCGACGGCTTTACGTGCTCTCCGAGGCACGGGCGTTAGTCACCGCCAAACTTCCAAACTCCGGGCAGTTATTAGGAATTTCCTAGGAAAATCCCAAAAACACTTTTTGGCCCGACCCGGGATTTGAACCCGAGACCTCTTGATTAGCAGTTGCATACGCTAACCACTAGACCAACGAGGCAGTAACAGACAGACAGAATTACTTTCGCATTTATAATATTAGTAGGGATTACACTACGACCTAAAAAAGCGGAGTTTTAAAGAAAATGTTGCAAAAAATGAAAGAATTAAGAGAATAAATATAAAATATTGTAGGAATGGTTTCTCTTTAAACGTTCTAAAAAAGTCCATGACCATGTCCATTCGCTATACGCTTTTGTATGTGAAATTTATTCAAGTTACGGGCAATAGGAAATGCAGACGTGGTTACGTGGTTCAGCTCGTCATTTATATTAGGTCTTTACCTATGAAATTGCCTTTCTTCAGTACTGGTCATTTCAAATAAAAAAAAGTTTGTAATGGCTCTGTATTCTAAATTCAAATTAATTTTGTTTTAAAACCATGAAATTCTATTTACAAACTTAGTCTTTTGTTTTTTGATTAGCGTTGTATTTTCATTACATTTGAACATTTTTCGTCATAATGGATACTTTAAAAATTCGTGTAATTATGGAATATGTATTCCGTCGTGGCACCAACGCGACACAAACGGCACGTAACATCAAAAACGTTTACGGAGAGAACTGTACAAACGAACGCACAACCCGTTATTGGTTTTCCCGATTCCGTTCTGGAAATTTTGACTTGAAAAATGAAGCTCGTGGGCGTCCGGAGACTTTGGTTAACAATAATGAATTTAAGGCGATTGTGGAAGCTGACGAAACTCAATCTACAGTTGAGCTAGCAGCAGCTTTTACTGTAAGCATCAAAACAATATTCATCCATTTGCGACAAATTGGCAAGGTAAAAAAGCTTGATAGATAAGTGCCCCACGACCTTAACGATCGCCAGCGCAACGTACGCGTCAAGACCTGCCTTGCGCTGTTCAACAGGCAAAGACATGAAGGAATTTTGAAACGAATTGTTACGTGCGACAAAAAATGTATTCTGTTCGACAATCGAAAGCGCTCAGCAAGTTGGTTAGACCCTGGTTCAGCACCAAGGCAATGCCCTAAACCAAAAATGATGTGTACTGTGAAGAATTGGATAGAATGATGGAGAAGCTTGCACATCTGCAACCAGCTTTGGTCAATCGGTCGTCCCCACTGCTCCTCCACGACAACGCGCGACCCCATACTGCGCAACAGACAGTCTCCAAGCTGCAAGAGCTGGGGTTGCAAGCTCTCCTTCATCCGCCATACTCACCAGACCTTGCACCTACCGACTATTATATATTATATATTTCCAAAATTTAGACAAATTTTTAGTAAGTAAAAAAATATATTCCCGAGAGGCAGTACAAAATGCCTTTCAAGTGTTTGTTGCCTCCCGTCCAGCTGCTTTTTACAAGAAGGGCATCAATAAACTGCCAATGCGTTGGCAAAGATGCGTCGATTGCATGGGTGATTACTTCGAATAACAGAAATAAAAAAGTTTGAAAAAATAAGTACTTTCACTTATTGCATACAAAACGGCAATTTCATAGGTAAATACCTATTAACATACGTTTTATTAGAATATGTTTGAAATTCGTTTTGTATTGATGATATGTATATTAAAAGTCTTTATAATATCGAGAAATTTTGATTCATTTACTTATAGAAATAACGATTACAAACGAAGTCTGATAACATTGCCATGGATCATCTGCAGAATCTTTTCTAGACATTTAATCTGCGCTTAGTTAACTGGTTGTCTTGCGAAATAATGTTAACTTGGTATATAGAAAACTTTTTTTTTTCGACCAATAACTGAGATACCGGCATTATTGGGTTCGCTATAAGCATTTGTTTGTACCAATTACATATTGCAACACCTACAGTAAAAAAGACCCAAACGTTAGCATTGTAAGAAAATTTATGAATTACTTTTTTTCCCGGACGCTCCAGAGCATATAGAGATAAAAGAGATTTTTAGAATATGATTATCCTGATACTCAAAAACCTTTAGAACTAGAAAGCTTAAAATTAAGCTTAACTTGAGGGTACCCTATTATAACTTTTTATTAATAATTCGTAGATTCTAGTTTACCTACCAGAACAAAAATAACTACTAAATATACGAAACTGGCTTATTTTTTTTTAACACATGTCACTATGAATGATTTGCAAATTACGTCAAAATTATTTAAACTACCACGTAATTGGTCTGCTTATAAAACCATATGCACAATTTAGTTACGATGTGTAAAGGTCATTAGTTTCGAAACAAAGCTTAAAAACTCAATGCAGTGCAGTCATACTAAACATTCTTAAAACATTCTTTCCCATCGTCCATTTAGATGACTATTGAATTTAAACAGTCCTTGCTCTCGTTTGACAAAAAAAATCCCATGAGCCAGAATCCAGTGTTATCGTGATCTGTGGATGGCTGTAAAACAAAATGTTATTCGTACCGTTTCTAGGTTTACGATTGTAAGTTAGTAAACAGCGCATGCGAACCAAACGTTTAGAGGAGTTGATGCATCGTTTCACGCATAATTGCAGTATTTTACGGAGCATAGCCCTGATACTTATGTATTCATTTTTGTTGAAATCGAACCACCTACAAAAATATTGTACCTTAATTTATTTGAATGTGTATCGTTAAAATATTAAGTTAATTTACAATAATTCCATAGATCTGAGTAACTTGTTTGATTGCTTAGTTGGATACAGTACTCTTAATAAATACGGGTTCGAGTTGAAAAACAAATTTTAAATTGGAAAAGGCATTTGTCAAAGAAGGCTAGCAGCATCACGCTGCCCAAACAAGAGAACAAAATTTTACAAAAACAGTCCATAGGTACATATGGTCATATCATAAACAGTAAAGTAATGCAATTAAAAAAAAAATGGTGTGATTATTTGATACTTTTAAAGTTGAGACGACAAATGATGATTCGAGTTTCTAAATGGTCAGGTTGTTTTCCTAATACTTAAACCGAACAAAAGTTACTTTGTTTTTACTTGTATTTATATGCTCAGATAAATCACAGCAATTTATCTATGCAGACCAATTTGCACAGATTTATCGAACGTATGTGTACGAGAAATCGTTGCAGATTTTTATTGATCGAAATCTTTGCAAATCGGGTTGCACAAATTAATCGCAACAATTGAGCGTTAAAGGTGTGTGATGTGACGGACATAAGTTATCGTAAACTACTATACTAGCACTATAAAAATATAATACTATGTTATATTTCCAAGCACATAATTACCTTTATTTATTTTTAAGCATTAAATATTTAAACTGAATTTTTGCTTGTATATTAAAATGAATTAAATCTACGTATTTTTAAGAGTTATCATACGAACACTGACCCCACGCTTATTGTTTCCTACTCGTGATATATGATGTGTGTATATAATGTAAGACTTTTTTAAACAATTAGTATGCACATTATTTTCTTCGACAATATAAAGGACCCGTTTCTTCCTTAAAGATACATAATTACTAAAGGTAATTAAAGACCCTATAGCAAGTATAAACTAGTGCGTTTAGTAGTATAAAAGAACACTGATATAATTATGTAGATTTAGAATTTTACATAGAATATTAGGAATTTATTCAATATTACTGCTTCGGTTTAAAAATTACAAAACTTATTAGTTATGTATCTTAAAGTTTGCTTTATTCTTTCCGTGAATTGAATATAATCAATACCAGTCGTTAGCTTATTAATAAACACTACTATAAGAACAAATACGATTAATGTGATCATTTTTAACGAAGTTAAATGCTTTTCTTTTAAATAAATTATATGTCAATGTTAAATGTTTTGAACTGCTCCAATGACGTTTAATGTCTTACGTATCTACTCATCGGCTGTCATACATTTTATACGTTTATATTAGGCACTCTATAGCCCGGCTCTACCGTGAGAATATTACTTACTGCACCGGCGGCCTGCAGCCTCAGGTGTAGGAAGAAATCTCAAAGGTGACGACATTGTATTTTCACAGTTTTTTTGCTAAGTTGTTAATTATAGGAATGCAGTTAATCAATATTGTAACATGTATCTAAATTCACACGATTTTCCTATACGTACAATACATTTTCGTGTCAATGTCATAAACACTAAGGTAATAGCTACTGTGTACAATGCTAGGACTACTAGATGGATTTAAGCAATTAATCTTTGCGGTGACTTTGTATTTATAATCTTATGTTAAAATTTTTGTGTATATGTCATTTATTCTAATTTCATTAATACTAATTTCAGTAAAATTTGGAACCGTGAAACTACCAAATGTCACTGAAATCGATGCAGCGATTTTTTTTCGGTCACATGGAGTTACTTGCAAATTACAATATTATAATGGAATTGAAAGTAATAGTTTATCAAAAGCTAAAGAAAATTATAGTTACTCAACATTATTTATTAAATTTTCATGTGTGTAATGAAAGATTCAGGATATCGGCTCTTTTTTAAATTATTCAAGATCATTAAATTAATCATACTCATGTTTTTACTGTAAACGGGACTTACATGAGTATGTGTAAAAGTCGCGAAAGTCTAAAAACAATTAAATTAATCAATTTTTTTTTCAAATGTAAGTCAGATACTACATAATATTAAACACGATTTATTATAAGACTGTGCCCTTTGCTTATAAATTTTAGAAACTGAATTAAATTAATATTATTTAATATAAATAATACTAGAAGTGTAATATGAATAAATGATATATTAGTTACAGACTTTTTTAACTTTTCGTAAATCATTTGTTTATTGTCAGTTACAAAAAATATACGTTGGAAATAATTGCATTTTTGAAGTAAAACTCACCTTTGTAGTAAATACTGGGATCACAAACAACGACACTGTACACAACTTGTAACAATCGGTACCGGTGACAATGATCGTTCTTTAGCGTGCAAAGCTAACTGGTAGCGCGCCCCGAACTCATCCGCGTCTTATATACGCACCCCACGGCTCCCCGAGCGACGCAATGAAGATGCCGCAATGTCGCCCTATCGTGATGAATGTCCCTCCAAACGCACAGATCTCGCTGATGCTACGTTGATAGCCATGACTAAATATCATCAGTTTAAACCTACATTCAGATTGATTCACACGATTCACGATTACGCGTCTTCACTGGTTAACGAGTCCGTGAACATCCTTCGAACATTGATGAGTTTAATTCCTATCTGGTATCGCGTGACCAATTTTGATCAAGCAATAGAAGCTTTTCGTAACATACATATGTACATATTTATTTTGTAGTATTGTAGCAGTAATTATTTCTTCTCGATTATATATCAATTAAAATATCTGATTATGTTACCGTGAGCCGTCAATTACGATTTTAAAGCTCTATGGCGTGGGTAGAGCGTCCTTGTTGTTATAATCAATTTACCCTAACATTTTGATGTATTTTGGACGTATAATTTTCCGGGCTGTAGATGTATCATATATTTCCGGTGCTTATGTAGCTTACTTAAAAGTAATAGTAGATTAGTACCCAAGGGCTGTAAGGCATCAATTGCAGCCCGAGATATTTAGGCGCACGAGCGCAGCGAGGGCGCCTATAGTTCGAGGGTGCAATTGGTGCTTACCCCGAGGGAACTATTCTGCTTTACATCTCGATTGTGAGGTAAGTAGAATTGAATTAATTGCTGCTTCAGCTTCCATTTTCATTGAATCGGGAGTGCAGCTTATATCTTCATCACTTGAAGAATTCATGTTTTTTCCTAATTAGCACGTAATTATAAAAAAATCCCAAAAAAAACAATATTTAAATTAAAAGTTTTCTATTCCCGCCTCTTTTCATTAAAAAGAAACAAGTAAAGAACTTTTCAATTGTTTTTTCAAAAAAGAAAGAAATTGAGCTTCGCCGTTCGATATTTAAAATTGATGACTAATATACTCACACGAAGACAAGGCTGAATAGCAAAACGACCTCTTTGGTCATTGGGCTGAATGCATGATGTCTTTGCCAGTATGATGGTTTGATGTACGCGCACTTTTTGTAAGGAAGAAGCGTTTTTTTTTTAATTACTTACCGCCCTAGGGCTTTTCTAGCTACATTATTACCCTAGAGCGCTAATAAGTCACTTACAAGCCCCATTTGGAGGTAATAAGAACCTACTTACCGAACATGAGAGATGTAAAATACATAAATACAATATAATTATTCAGAACATGATCACAATTACAACTATTTACGAGAAGATACCTAATGTTTGCACGGTTGCCACAAACGGGATAGCAGAAGTATAAGAACAATAATGTGTGTTCATATATAATTATGGTCTACAGTCTTAAATTTTACACATAACTGCAACGTACCTAACATGTACTTAGAAGTAGTTAATAAAATACATACCTTCGTAGACTTCTACGAAAGTACCTATGTATTTTATTAACTACTTGACTTTGACTGCCTTGTTGGTCTAGTGGTTAGCGTATGCGGCTGCTGATCAAGAGGGTTCGATTCCCGGGTCGGATGAAATATTTGAGTGATCCACAAATATTCGTTTCGGAGTCTGGGTGTTTTTCTATGTATAATATGCAGAGATCGGAATTAGGTGTGTGAAAATACCTAAAGTTTGCAGCGGGACATAATATGGAGGTGTTACAACCACTTAAGTTAAACCGGGTTTGAATTTTACCGGTTTAGTTTTGTTTTTTTTACATGTTCCTTACCTTTGAAACACCGAACTATAAACATTTACAAGCTGCTAATACAGTTCTAAATAAATTTTCTGCTAATACAGTTCTAAATAATTTTTTGTTTTGTACTTTTCCGGTTAAAATTCAGTCTTTTAGTCCCAATTGTTCTTTGTCGGTCAAACACAGAATTTTATATATCTGCAAAATGCTAATGCGGTTTTAATTTCTTTTTTTGATCTGTATCTTAAGTTAAAAAGTTTTGCTACAGGTTGATGCAAGGAAAACGAACATTTTCGCGTCTTTACATAGTTTTGAAGTCGGCTTTTTTTAAATTATTAAACCTGCACTAAATAAAAAAATAAATTAAAAACATTTATTTCAATTGCAAGAACAGTGGTTGTAACAGCTCCATATTATTATTGCAAACTTACTGCAAACTTTAGGTATTTTCACACACCCAATTCCGATCTCTGATAATATGTATGTATTTACAAAAAAAAAGTATGTTTATGTATTAATATCAGTTGTTTAGTACTCATAACACAAGCTCTGCTTACTTTGGGACTAGATGATGTTGTGTGTAAGATGTCCAAAAATATTTATTTATTTACTTGTATTTATGAGCCTGCCAAAGTAACTACACTGCCTAATGGAAAGTATAATTAGAATAAAAGAGTAATCCAGTGTAGTGATCGTATCCACCATACATACTCATGATGAATGACAAGCAATGCAGCATGGTGTCCACTATGGCAGCCCTTTGAGATACTTCTACATCATCCTAAATTATAAAATCTGTGTAAGTACTAGGAGAAATCTATTGATGGTGTTTGTGTGTATTATATTTATATGTATGTACTTAAGTGTTATGTTTAAATAACGAATGCATTACAACATCAACAACCCATAACGTCCCACTGCTGGGCTCGGGTCTCCTCCCAAGAGAGGGTTAAGGCCTTACGTCCCCACGCTGGCCGAGTGCGGGTTGGGGACTGGCAAGACACGTTGTGGCTACGTAATCTTACCGTTGGATGTTTTTAAGCCGCCCGAAGGCCTCCAACTAAGCTTCACGACTGTTACCTTATGACAACAACCGGGACCGACTGCTTAACGTGACCTCCGAATCACGGAAACGCTCATAACATATCATGCCACATACGGTCACCCATCTAGGTCTGACCGCGCCGTAGGTGCTTACCCTCGGTGATTGTTTCCAATCACCTAAGGCCACTCAGCTATGAGCGCTTCGCGCTATGAATGCATTAGTATTTAGGAATATAATCTAGTCACATATGATCAAAAACCTAAGAATTATTAAACTTCGGTGTTGTTTATGTATATTGTTTATTTACCCATTGTGCGTTTTATGCTTTACAATGTATGTTTGTGTATTTTTGTTTGTTTTAATCCTTACTAATATTATAAACGTGAAAGTTTGTGAGTATGTATGTATGTTTGTTGCTCTTTCACGCAAAAACTAGTAAACAGATTTGGATGAAACTTTACAGTAAAATAGCTTATATATCAGAATAACACAAAGGCTACTTTTTACTGCAATAATCGAGATATACCCGCGGGCGGAGCCGCGGGTGAAAGCTAGTACGCAATATTTATTACTTGTTTGTTAGTATTTTATACACTTTTATGCACTGCCTAATATTATTATAAAATATTGAATACACGGTGTTAGATACATCAATTTCTTTTTTTCATCATCATCATCAATAATCCATAATGTCCATACTTACACATACATACATCCATAATGAAGAGAGTTAATTTTATATATAAGTATTAATTGCTCATTTAAACATTTACACTTAAATACTATTATTTCTACATGGGGTATTATTTCTCCAGATATAATATTAAATGTTAATAAAAAAAAATACTAATAGCCGATATATATATTTTTTTCTTTCTGAGCCAAGCAGTTAGAACCTGGTACACTCTATGCTGCATTATCCACATTCACAATGAGGATAGTGAGTGATGGTGATGGTGATATAACATACTCCTCCGAAACGGCTGGACCGATTTGTATAAAATTTTGTGTGCATATCGCGCAGGTCTGAAAATCGGCCAACATCTATTTTTCATACCACTAGAACGCGAGCGGAGCCACAGGCATCATCTAGTATATTTATAGATATACGAAAATTCTAAAGTTTGTTAATGTTGATATCTATTAGATGATAGTTGAACGGACAAACTTCAGTTTTATGAATATGATCTTAAATGGTGTTACAAAATCACAAATATCTTTATTGATAGTCGTGATGAAGCTTTATAACACTGCATAATATGAGGAGCGCGGAAACGTCATCATATCGCACGTGTTACTTACAATAGACATGTCAGACAAACACAATATAGTTCATTATTCTATGTAAGCCTTCTTCCTGGTAGCTATCCTTGCTGTATCAGGCGGTGAAAGCTTTTCTGACGCACAATCATGATGAGGAAGTGGATCACACATTTGTACTTTTACAATCTCATGCACGCTCTCAAAGAGTTACTTCAACCCATCTGTGTTACATGATGTCATATTATATTGATATCATTTGTACATTTAGATGTAACTGTATGTAGAATTAAAATTGAACACAACAAAAACTTTACTACTTTACTTTATTAGTATATTCTGAAAATTACTCTTCATAACATTTATTATATTGTAACCTTGCTGAATAAATCAACGATTGCGTATACTTTAGGCAGTCGTAACTTTGTTTCGCGAAGATGTAACAGTAAATATACATATTTCAGACTTAAACTTGACTGAGTGACGTTAGCCAAATACAACAAGCGAATAGAGAAATATAAAAAAAACCGATCTGAAAAATTCTGTTTATGTTACATAGATAAATAGTATTGAAGAAGGCTAGCTATATTTCGTCACGCTCCAACGAGAAGAAGCGGAGTATAACCAAAAAAAAAATTAATAAAGGAGGGATAGTTATTACCTTAGAGCGATTTTATTGCTTGCGTTTCGTAAATTGTTAAAGTTTCACAAAAAGCTATGTATGGAAGACAAGTTCCCCTTTAAATGTTCTAAGAAAAATCTAGGGTAGCATAGGTATATCTATATTTAAAGGTTGGCGCTAGCTTTTAAGAAAATTCGTAACTATGCAATGTATGCTTTCGGGTCACTCATACTGTTGATGATGGTGATGACATCAAGTAGCCTAGACGCTCTAAATAAATTTATGGAAACAAATAAAATAAGTGTCTGTTTATAATTGCAAATTAACTGTAGTCACTAAATGCATATGGAAATGGTACTTATATCAAAAAATAAATTCAATTATCATCATCATTCATCATCACAATGTTTTGAAAACAAGCAAAAGCTTCTTCGCTCGCCGAGTGAATAGAATCAAAGTCACAAAAGACGCTGCGTTTTCGCGTCATTACAATCGATATAATTTGTACATAACCATGTAGTGGTCTGTAAATGCCAGGATAAATGTAATTTTTTTTTAATCTCTCATTCAATCATTACAATCATTAAGCTCTGATTACAATGATCTTAAATCTGATTTCGCGTCAATTAACCGAAAATTTATTTTACTTCCACAGATTTATTTATGACAAACTGAGGGATAAGTTGTGATTATAATATATAAGATAAAATATAATTTATTAATTGAAATAGTAGACCAATAGTTAATTTCCTTATTTCGTATAACTTGTTGTTGGGAACTTCCTCAGGTTACTAAATATACATTTTTTTCGATTACACAGAATAATTTAGTAATTGACATTGTTTGGGGATGAGTTTTGTTTGATAATGGTTTAAATAATGTGAAAAATTATTTAAAAAACAATGTTCGACATATAATGAAAGGAAAATATGCTAATAAATATACGTATGCAAGTATAGTTATTTAAACTTTAGGTCATTAATTTTATTAGTTAAATGGTTAAAATTTAAAATCAAAGTCTTTATATTTTAATGATCTTTGTGATATTTTGTTTGATTAATTTGATGGTCAGAGGACTAATAATAGTCCTTACTTACTAAAAGTAGAATAATTATTGACAATTTTAATTAAAATTCAATAATTGAATCCTTTTTAGGGTTCCGTAGCCAAATGGCAATAAACGGAACCCATATAGATTCGTCATGTCTGTCTGTCCGTCCAAATGTCACAGCCACTTTTTTCCGAAACTATAAGAACTATACGGTTGAAACTTGGTAAGTAGATGTAATCTGTGAACCGCATTAAGATTTTCATACAAAAATAGAAAAAAAACAAGCAATTTTGGTGGTTTCCCATACTTGGAACTGAAACTCAATATTTTTTTTTTTCATCAAACCCATTTATCATCTATGGATAGGTCTTAAAAAATGATATTGAGGTTTCTAATATCATTTTTTTCTAAACTGAATAGTTCGTTCGAAAAATATATGTCCCCCCTTTTCTTTAGATACCTATATGTATTCGATTTGTATAAACGATTAACCAAACTATTGGTACAAGAAAATAGGAACAGTCTTGGTTTGTTTTACAATTCCTGATAATGAAAGGATATACGGTAGTTTGTTCAATCGTACCTACAACCGGCTACTATACCTTAATTTTAATATCCACATCTACGTAGTCATTTAATGATAAAATGTTATTAGATACTAAATGTAACAAAAAAACGAAAGATAAAACCAAATTGTGTATAATTTTTGGGTGTTACCTTTTCTAAATTTTTCATGGTCACTACAAATCTACGCAGACTAAGAAAAATAGTTTAAAACTATGTACTTATTGATTTAACTAATACCAAACCAAAGTATGTCTTCTGAGCCTGTTTGGGTCTAAAAGCGGTAGCATATTCTCCTTAAAAATAAAGTATTTATGAGTATTCAATATTTGTATTTACTTAAAAAAATCTAATGAAAACTTTATTAAATAATATCTTCCTGTGATTGAGAATTGACTATGGACTGTATGCTCATTTGGCTAGCTACTGTTTCTTTAGCCACAATCATCGGTGCTTTTATTACAGTTAAGGAAGCAATTCTTGAAGTAGATGTGCATTTGCAGTTTTGAGTGCCAAAAGTGATTTCTTTATCATCATTAGATTCTAAACGGCTAATTAAAAATGCGTTTTCTTTTTCTAGTAACATTTTTTCACGATATAAAGCTCTCTTAGTTAATTCCGCTTTAGAAATTCGGTGCCATAATCTAGTCAATCCAGTATTAGCACTCATTGCATTTACAATTAATGATTCGTCAGACATTTGATTTCGCACGGAAAACTTAGACTGCACCGGACTTTGAGGAGGGTATGATCCATAAGGTAAAACTTTTTCGCGGCGCGTTTCAAATTTCCGACAGAGTGCTGCCATTCGAAGTATTTTTTCAACCTTTGTGAACGCAGCTTGTAGCCATTCTACAGTATCATCAGAAACCCTCACTAATCTTGCCATCTGTCTCATATCGGTTTCAACACCGTTATACATATTTTTTTTCAATGCAAAACATGCGTTTCGATGCCTGTCGCGCCGATCTCGAAAGACAGCCTGTTTTGTACCTGATTCATATGCCGCTAGCTCTGAACGTAGACGTTTCAGTAACCCGTCGCTATTTGCAATTTTTTTACCTTGAGAGGCAATGATGTCTGACATTACAGTTTCTTTGTGCCTTAATTTACGGAGTTGTTTTTGATTTTCGGCAGTATCAATAACATAGGCTCGAAGAACAGACTTATATTCTTCCCATGTGTTATTATAAACGTTCTCTAGATACGAACGTAAATTTTCACGATCACTTTCAAATTTACTTCGATCCTCGTCTTGTTTCACCAAATTTTCTCCACGTACTGTCCACGCTGCTGCATCAGCAGATGTATGAGCATCATATAATAGCAGTTGTAAGTGAGTTTCAGCGGCATTATGATCCCGCATAATGTTAGTAGCGTCATCTTCCCCTCTCTTTAATAATGCTGCGGTTCTGATATCATTTTCCTTAGACAAATCTTCTAAATCTGACAGAAATTTGTTAATCATGCCATCAATTATAACACAGAAGCTTGCTACAGTTCTTTGAAATTGATCGTCTGCGGTGTCAATTAGTTTCATGATATGTTTAATTAGATGGTCTTTCTTATCGTAAGCCCTTTCAAATACGTGCCACATTATTTCAATATCTTTTATAAAAATGGGTTCTTTAATTTTCACCATTGTTTCACGCCAACTCTTATCAAGAGACGCTCTTCGTGATGTAAGCGCAGAGATCTCACGTTGGAGTTCGTCACGTTTCAACTGCCTCCTTGCCTCTTCTTCCTGTCTTAATTTCTCTAATCTCTTTGCCTCTTTCTTGGCTAATTTCTCCTCCTTAGTCAAACCCATTTTAAAATTGTTCTTATGAATTCAGTTCAAATGTACCACTTTTATTAGGTTATCATAAACTAAGTACTAAGATCGGTATGATTAAGGTTACAATATAAAGTGAAAAATCCTGTCTATATAAAATGTCTAAAATATTGATTACAGTTACTTTCGATTGTGACGTTTCAAGCAATAATTTTTCCAAAGACAAAACTACCAAGGCGACTAGTTTTTTAATTTTTTACTTTCAGCCTAGTTAAAAGAGTTTGTATTTAGCATTAGTATTGTTGTTAAAACTTGATAGAATTCGCACCAAAATAAAGTTCGTAGGTGACTTTACTATATTTTCATAAGTAGTGTGTTGTAGCTAATCACTATTTCTTGACCTAAAAATGACAGCATTCGTGCTGTAGTATTTCGTTGGTGGGTGTGAAACTGGAGGTCCCATCATTCCGACCTCCGGAGGCCGGGAGAATTATATTATAGAGAATCTCACTAGGCCGCCATGGTGTAGGTCTAGGTAGCACTCACAATGAAGATGATGACCCCCAATCCGCGATTATACTCATGCTTTCCCTAAAGCAGAGTAGAGCCACGTTGGCATGCTTAAATAAAAAAAAAGTTCTATTTTTGTACACTTGCCCAATAGCAAACTAACAATGAAATGAAATCTTGGATCCCAATTTTTTATGTATTGAGTACAGAATATGAACCTAGGTTTTAAGTCGGCACGCAAATGAATCGTGACGAGTTGAAGATATTGAATGTTTGATAATGATGGACCTGATTTTTTTTTTTCGTTTTCAGTAGTTAGCGCCATGCCGTATGACTTTTCTTTTTGCTGATCTGTATATTTTAAAAATAGGGTCGCTATCAGTCACTGGTAGGGGGCTGTGAACCTCTCCAGAGCTACCTACACAAGCGCTTACCTGAAAACTTAAACAGCGAAGCAGCCCTTGGAACCGTAGGTGATGTAGCTCAGTGCGTGGAGTGGCTGCGTTCTACATTTCTATATGTACGCTCCGCTCGAGATCCTAAGAGGTACTTTAAATTTAAACATTTTTAGTTAGATAGATAAGGTATTCTTTACGTGTTCACACCATAATATAGAAGATACATTGTAGGATATGATCCAATAAAAAACAGTGGTATAATGGGCGGCCTTATCGCAGACTGCGATCTCTTTCAGCCTTTAGCCCTTTTTTAAAAGTGTTGGGTATCACTAATAGAGATCATTAACTGTTTCCTAGCCTTTTCTTTCCCTTTTCCAAGCGGTTTTACCTGAATTTCAGTTTTTTCATGTAGCAACTGGAGCATCAAAACTCCACAACGAGAAACAATGAGGAAGAAGTGAAATCAAAGGTTGAACTAGTTATCAGTATATTTGAGGACACTGACTTCCCAGTAACGATTGCCAAATATGTTTATGGCAACCGGGACCGACGGCTTTAACGTGCTCAGTTAAAAAAAAAATGACAAACTTTTTACAGGTATCTCGGCTTACCACAAAATTCACCACAGCATCTAATTTCTAAGAAAATTGAAGGTGAGTAAGTAAGTTGTAAAGTATGCCGGTTTCAATAAACTATGGTAAATTTGTGTTTTCAATGAAAATAATTAATTTAAAAAACCTAAATACATACTACATATTTCATTAAAAATAATCTGTTCCGTCCCACCATTAGTAGTAGTTTTTTGAACCTTGAATGTGTGAATCATTTTAAAGATCAGAGTTAATAAAATGGTATGAAGATTATATTGTGCGTATTAAATACATTGACATCACATAGAAGATTACGTTGAGATTTATTTCCATGCATCCCGATGAACAGAGCGTTTCATCACTTCAATACCAACCATATGAAGAATGCAATCTATACAAGTGTCTGTTTGTAATATCAAATGAACAGTTTTTACTAAATGCTAATATAAAAATCATAATAATAAATATTTTCGACATCTGACACACAACATCATCTAGTCCCAAGCTAAGCAGAGCTTGTGTTATGGGAACTAGACAACTGATATAAATACATAAACATCCTTTTTTTTGTATATATATACATATTATACATAGAAAACACCCAGACTCCGAAACAAATATTTGTGAATCACACAAATTTCTGTTTATATATGAAAGTATAGTCACAACATATTACAACAAAGTCCTCTGCCGTCTGTCTGATGAACCGATTTTCATGCTGTTTTCAGCAGAGTGTTTGTGAATAGATTGATTCTCGTGGAAGATTTTATCTAATTACCTATATACTCCGTGTAAAGCCGGAGCGGGCCGCTAGTTAGGTAATATAATTGATACACGTTATTATAGGTTCCCTATTAATTTCGACTTTTTTATGGAGAACACAATAACTTGTCTGGTATTTAGCGGGTTTTAACTATCGTATTTAATTGTTGTTGTAATGTCATGCGTCAAACAGTTTAACCTTTGACTTGGAATTAGGGTTTTTTTTTAATCACGTTATTACAGCAATTTGTAGAGACAATAAAGATTAAACTGTTTACGTTAACTGTTAACGTTTTATTATTATAATTACGGAGGCGGAACACCATCCCTATTCCCGAATGCAAGACTAGGTATGGCTACGTTTTAATTAGATCGTTTAATGCAGTTTTTATCATTACAATTAGTTTTGGATAAATGAACTATGTACTAGCAACCCAGCCGGGCCCGCACAAAAGCCTTTGAAATTTTCAGATTGCCTCTACTATAATACAAGTCAATTACACTTATAAACCTCCATTTTGAAACACTATCTTTTGCTGAAAACTGTATTAAAGTAACTTCATTTTATACTAGGTTTGTAAAGATGGCGGGGTATATGATGGTATATGATGATGTGTGGAATACCACGCGGCCACATCATCCTCATCATCCTCATCATCATCAGCCCATCGCAGTCCACTGTTGGACATAGGCCTCTCTCATTACACACCACTGATCGATTTTGGGCTATTTGCATCCAGCTCCTCCAGCTCTAGATTAAAAAAGTAGATAACGCACTGCCCTTGTTTGCAGTGAAGCCAAAAAACTCAGCTCGATCACGCAAACACATATATCAAAACGACGCTCATTTCCTTAGTGTCGTAGTAGTCTTTCAGTAACTTTGTAAAAAAAAAACGCCCGCGTGTGTGTCAGTTATCGGGGTAAAAAGTAGCCTATGTCCTTTCCCCAGGTTCCATCTATCTCTATACCAAAATTCATCAAGATCTGTTTAGCAGTTTAGGCGTGAAACAAAATGTTAATTTTTGCATATTTATATAAATAATATTGTTTTTTTATAATTGGACTAGATGACATTGTGTGTAAGATGTCCGAAATATTTATTTATTAATATTACTTTTTTTTCACAAAAAGCTGAGTTTGTATTTGTTATAGAAGAAAGGATTTCATTACTATTAAGTATTGTTTTATTAAAAGTGTACTAACTTATATTTTAGGTACCTACATATCTTATTTTTTGATAAATTTTAATTATTCATAAACCAGAAAAAAATTAATACCTACCTACATGTAATTACATAAACTATTAGTAAACGATTATTACCGAGCGATAGATCGAAATCGATTATAATAATACAATCTTAAGTTAGTTTAAATATTATTAAGGTACCCCCTCCATATGGAAATCCCCCCCGGATCCAATCAGCTGATGGCTGTGTCGAACCGACTAAAATCACACGTCATCTTGGTTTTTGGAAACCGAGGGACCAGGTACCCTCGAAAGGAATTCCCTGAAATCTCTACACATGTTCTACAGTTTATAGATGGCCTTTACTGTTGAAGAGCCTCTCGAGCCAGTCCTCCTTAACGGGTCTTACCGCCGCAATAACGGCGTGCCCAACGCAGTGTTACCCTCGGTTGTTGTTTTGTAGCTTTACAACAATAAACGCAGGTAACTTTGCTGGGCAAAGCTAGGTTAAAATAAAAGTATGTAGCATAGGTCCTTATATTTTGTCATTAGTTATCTGTTAGTGAAAGTTCCGTCAAAATCGGTACAGTCGATTAGCCGGAAGAAATGACAGACGGACATCACCTTCTTAACCTTTATTATTTCCTAGATTATTTGGGGTCGGCTACTAGGTCAACCGGTTTAACCTGAATATGTTTTACCACGGAGGGACTGGCATCGGACCTCCACAACTCTACGGGCTGACTGAATTCAAAGGTTGAACTAGTTATCAATAGGTACATTAGAGGGCACTGATTTCCCAATAACGAGGTAGGACAGAAAGACATTTTTTTAATGTAGGTATATACTTTTGGATTCGTTTAATGAAAAGCTGTTACTTTGAAATTACAAACAGGCACGTCAATTTTATTTATTTTTATGAATGTATAGATCAGAACTTTAAGTTATCTTTATTAACACGTGTAAAAAATCGTGGACTTTTTCCGCATTCATACTTTATTTTTAAAGATATTAATAACTTTACGGTGTAATCTCAACTTTTTATGAACACGTATTATACATAACTCTTCCAACAAACAAATGTTACGTCAATTATAATTTGATAATTACTATTAGAGCAGAAGGTCTATGGGGCAGAATCCTATAAAAATATTTGTGTATGTGTAAAAATAATACTTATTTATTAAAGTGTTTAATATATGGACATAAAAATAATAATAATATTTTCATGATTATTAAATTATGCCTATACATATACTAGCAGATCCCCACGGCTGTTGCTTTCGCTTTGCTTGTTCACTATATTAATGGTTTTAACCCTTATGCTCGTGTTACCCAATTTCCTTCGAAGATATTCCTTATAACATTAGCTATCTGCCAGTGTAAATGTCCTCAAAATCTGTCCAGCCGTTTCAGAGATTACAGACTAAAATTTGAGAAATGCTTTGAGTGAGAAGTTGCATATTTGTTGACTGCCTTGTTGGTCTAGTGGTTAGCGTATGCGGCTGCTGATCAAGAGGTCTCGGGTTCGATTCCCGGGTCGGACCAAATATTTGTGTGACCCACAAATATTCGTTTCGGAGTTTGGGTGTTTACTCTGTTTGAAATTTAATTATGTATTTACAAAAAATAGTATGTTTATGTATTTATATCAGTTGTATAATTATACCCATAGCACAAGCTCTGCTTAATTTAGGACTAGATGACGTTGTGTGTAAGATGTCCGAAAATATTTATTTATTATTATGTATACTTCCATATGCATTGATTGAAAAGTTGGAATTGCAAACAAAGACTTCATTTTTATTTATTTGTATAGGTAGATTTGAATGCATGGTGTTATAAACATGTATTAAGTATAGTATGTTCTGTTCTGAAGAGTTGTTCCAACTGGTCCCCCCTTCCCCTTTCCTATACAGGACAACACGAGCTGGCCTCGGAAGCCACCGCTTTAGAGTGGTTGACATACGCTCTCGAACTAAACGGTTCGGCTCTTCTTTTCTGTGCCGAGCAGTTAAAACCTGGAACTCTCTACCAGCGCATGTGTTTCCTCCCTTCTATGACCCCGGGTCCTTCAAGCGGGGCGTGAAAAAGCATCTTACTAGGCCGCCATAGTGTGGGTCACCGTGCTGCACTGTACGTTGTGGCAGTAAGGATGGTAGCCTCCAATTCTGGATTCTGCTCATGCTTTCCATCAGGCAGGGCAGAGTCATTTTGGCAGCTAAAATAAAAAAAAAAAAAAGTATGACCACATTCATATGATCACTGTCATCATCACTATCGTGTGACTGCAGCATTAATTGTATATTTATTTATGTATTTTCATTAATACAGAAAATAAATACGTTCTGCATAATATTGTAGTAGTATGGCTTCTTACAAATAATTGTTTTGGTTAAGGTTCCTTACTTCATGACTCGGAAACGTTATAGTTTCGTCGTGTCTATCCGTCCGTCCCGACTTACCTTCCAAACTTTTAATGCTAGAAAAATTAAACTTATCATGGATGTGTTTTTGTCCCGTCAACAAAGTACCAAAAAAATAAACCACGAAATATATTTTATTTGGGGTACATCCCCTACACGTAAAAAGTGGGAATGTTTTTTTTGTTCTCGGATCCACCCTATCGTGTGCTGTATCATTAAAAAGGTCTTTTAAAATCATTTAGTGATTGCTAAGAGGATTTTTGATTTAGGTATCCGTTTGTGAGTTATTCAACTTTAATATATATTTTTTTAAACAAGGCGCCCCCCCTCTAGGAGCTAAACGGATAGCTCGAACAATCTGAAAAAAATCGTGATCGAGTAGTCCATGTGATGTGAACTTTATAGGAAAACTATATAATATTACATTATTAGTTCAGGAGTTATAGAGTTAAGTTATAGTTATAGAGGCCTAACTTGTAAAGTACGCTTACTTGGAAAGCTTCGTACAAAAATAACAAAAAATATGTAAACAAAAATTATCTATTGGTCACGCGATTTTAAAACTACGTGCCCTTATCCATTATATAAGTAGTTTTGGCGTGAAAGAGCGACAGACAGATAGACAGAGTTACTTTCGTATTTATAATATTAAGTATTAAATACAAAATAAACGCTTGTAAAGTACACCATCCTATATGATCTTTCTGCAACTTATACAAATTGTTGGAGAACTATTTTTCTACGTGCACCTATAGGCCAGTTTTAACGGGTGTGATAACACAGTCTCACAAAGGAAAAAGTGATATGCACTTCGTTCATTGCATGTCATCGAGTTAAATAAGTTATGAAAACCAAAAGGCAATGGAATACTAAACATAAAATTAAACATTAACATTCTTTAACAGTCCATTGTTAGACATATACCTCTCCTTAGAAAGGTGGTTTTGACCTACACGCTAAATTGACGGGATGGTACGGGGCTATATTTCAAGTTTTCCTTATAATTGCAGTACTGTTGTTCTGCGTATTTTGTTTCTTTAGTCACCTCTGCCTGATACCCATGGCATGAAAAGGGTAATGATACTACATTTTCATAATCTGTCACCACACCGACAGCAAGTTTCTTATCAGGTTTTTACATTCAGTCAGTCCACCAAAGAACATGTTGGAAGTTTAATGTGACTTTTAATGTCTAAAAGATGACAAACAGACCGGTAAGTACCGGAGCAATTTATGGACACTTAAAATATTATGCTAACAATGTGAAAAGCAAGTTTGTTATTCCTTGTCCTGGATGGCCTTGGTTAAGTTCCGGATCGTGAGTGACGGATGATTCTTGTCGCCACTCGGTGATCTTTAGCATTTGTCCATGCATGGAAACTTTTTTCCGACGTGCAAGTGAGGAACTTATTGCGAAAGATTCATAGTTTAGACAAGCTAGAACAGAATCGAGTTTTATCAGTTTTTTGTTGACTTGACCTTAACTGTAATAAATAATAATAGTTAATAGGTAGAAGAGCCATTTCAGCACGAATGGGCCGGCTCGACCGGGGCACTACTGCCCTTACACAGAAAACCAACCTCAAATGACAGCATTCGTGCTGTCGTCTTTCATTGGTGAGGGTGAGGCCCTCCGATGTTGATTAGGCCTTCGATTTTTAACGTATTTAAATTTTTTGTACCACTGCACTAGGACTAGTCTAGGACTAGAAATGCTCCCGAACTCTGTATTGTTAATTGTGTTAGCAACCTTCTGTTTCTGTTACATTTAATGTGAATTTAATGAAAGTTGTTATAGAATTGAAGCTATACATATATATGTCACACATATAAATGTAGTTAAAAATGAATTAGCTAAACGCAATGTTTTAGATCTATCTTCGTGAAATATTTACGCTTTGTTCTTTTATTTTAATAGTGTAATTATTTATGCCCTTTAATCGCAAAGCTATTTCTGATGTCGTTGAAGGCCATTTGCCGTATGTGTTTATACTAAATCGTAGTAAATGCTGCGAAAATATTACGTCATTGGAATGCCAATTACCCACGTTTATTCTTCTTCACTTTTTATAACTTGAAACTTCACACAATCGACCGTAATTTTACCGACCGATCCCAAATTAGGCAGAGTAATAAGGCTGCTCAAAAAAAATGTTTTATTTCCCATTATAATATACACGTACTTACTCTCAGCTTAAAATTAAATTTGAATTGAATACCAATATCAAATGAACAGTTTTTTTTTAACTAAATACATAATCAAAATCAAAATCAAAGCATTTATTTCAAGTAGGCCAGTTACAGGCACTTTTGAATTGTCGAAACAAAAATGTAGCTACAGTCCCAGTCACAAGACATAAAAACTGTGAAAGTACTGTAGTTGCCCATTCCCTAGCGTAGATCTCTATGGAGAAGAACGGGCAAGAAACTCCATGGACACTCTTTTAAATCAAAATGTTTTTACAAAATCATGGTTACATCATTCATGTTGAGATGGTACATTATGTGAGAACGATGTAGCAAGACGTGCACGTTAAAAGTGTCCATAGTACAACAAAAATACAATTGAAAAATAAAATAATTAATTCAAATAAGCCGTGGCAACTAAGAGATGACCAGTCACAACTGACAGCGCCCGTTCACGAACATGACGCATGGATCCGCACCATTCAACTCAACCATTTTGAAGGGAATTAAATGATCAGACACACGTGCCACCATCAGCGTGACATTTGAGTGAGCATGACATACTCTCAACCGCCAGGGCAGATTCAAGTCAAGAAAAGACGTAGGTTTCCAGTGAATGATAGCTTGAATAGCTTCCTAGTACATAGTACTCACACAATATGGGCATGCGATTATATAATACTAAAGAGATTGAATCTATACAATGCAAAGAAAGTTGTACAATCTTCAGCAGCTCCAACAATACCATTTAATGCTATCAATTTATGCGCCCCTGTCCTTGTGAATCAGGACCAGCATTGAGCCAAGCATTTTTATCAGCGATATAATCGCTCAACTTGTAATATGCTTGCTTACATAGTGTGCGTTGAATGCATGTTTTAAATTTTGTCTCATTCAGTTCAAGAATACTTTGTGGAATTTTATTATAGCATCTCAAACAGTACCCCATAAAAGAAGAGTCTACTTTAGCGAGTCTAGTAGAGTCATATGAAAGGATATACGGTACTTACATCAAAAAGTCATTTTTTAAGTTTTATCTGTCTGTTTGTTCCGGATAATATCTGGAATAGCATTTTTTTACGGGACTTGCACTGCAGAAATCTGGTGACCTAAGAAGTAGCTTAGGGAATTTTTCTTACACCAGCTTCGCTCTGCTCTGCTCTCGCGTCCTTAAGTAGGTACTTTATGAAAGTTACATTGTCTGTCTGTTACGCTTTCATACGGCTAAACCGCATACATGGATTTCTGAGAAATTCACATTGAGATACTTGGATTCTTGAGGAAGGGCATAGGTTACCCTTCGAGCAAATGTATCTCGAAAACACCTCACACATACACACATCTGACAGGATTTAGCCGAAGTGGTTAAAATATCTTGACCATCGAGATAAAGTAGTGAAATAGCAGTAAAATGAATTTTAAATACCTATAGTAATGTAGAGTCATGACCTGGATCTACCGCCGGTCGGCGTATCAAATCATTAGAATACATACGGCATTGACCACAACAGACTGGTTCAAAATAATTGCCGCTGTTGCTAAATTTGCTCAAGAGAGGCTTTTTCCTTTAGTTTATTCGTCCTATGGTTATATTACTATACGTAAAATTATACGAGTTGGGTCACTAGATGTAAAACATTATTGATTTCATAAGCCTCCATCCGAGGTTATTATTTATTCATCATAACAAATGATGTTAACACATGCTTGTTCTTTTATTATTTACTAGCTTTCGCCTGCGACTCCGCTCGCTAGTAATAATAATAAATAAATATGTTGGACATCTTACACACAACATCATCTAGTCCCAAAGTAAGCAGAGCTTGTGTTATGGGTACTAAACAACTGATATAAATACATAAACATACATTTTTTTTTGTAAATACATACATATTATACATAGAAAAACACCCAGACTCCGAAACAAATATTTGTGGATCACACAAATATTTGGTCTGACTCGGGAATCGAACCCGAGACCTCTTGATCAGCAGCCGCATACGCTAACCACTAGACTAACAACTAGTATCTCGATTATTCCAGTAAAAAGAAGCCTATGTATTATTCTAATATGTAAGCTATATTACTGTAAAGTTTCATCCAAATCCAGTTCAGTAGTATTTGCGTGAAAGAGCAACAAACATACATACTCATAAACTTTCATGTTTATAATATTAGTAAGAATATAGAATGGCCATATCTTCTTCTTTTAGCCTTCAAAGTAGTAAAACTTTAATCAAATGATAAGACTGCATCTATAAATTGTTGAAACAATATAATATTTCAATATTGGTCAGGTCCTTATCCAATTATTTAAAAATAAAATAAATTTTCTATAAAATAAAATAAAATTTCTATAAAATTCTATAAAAATAAAATAATACTAAAATAAATAAATAAAAGGAATTAATTATGTAATATAATCGACATTCTTTTTCAGAGTTGTGCGTTAAAGCAATGAACGGCTTAGCTTCTTCAGGCCTCATAACAATGGACGAAGCCAGTTGTATAGAATCTACTGAAGCCGGACGCCTAATGTCTATATTTTATTTGGATGTAGAAACTATGAAGCTATTGATGAGGGTAACTATTTACGAGTCTTCCCTTCGATTAAAAAATTTAATCTACCTTAGATTTGAAGATATGAAAAGACATAGTATCACCATCGACTCCCACATGGAATTATTGAAGTCTCATTACATAGGCAACTGTTGCAAAGGTCGATAAGTGCTCTTGGATTTGATTAAATAATAAAAAAGAACAACTGTAAGTAATATTCTTAACATGACGTGACTATTTTCAGTTTCAACCGTCTTTAACAGTACAATGATGGACATGGGTCTTTCTCTTTAGAAAGGAGGTTTTCGCTCACATTACGAATCTGCCCAGACGGGTTGGTAAAGGGTTTGTTTCAAGTCTTTCTTCTCTGTACAATGATGTCTGGCATGCTTTACTCCATTAGTCGTCTCTTACGACACTCACAAAGTGAATAGGGGTGGTGACACTCTGTATTTTAAATGTGACGGTTGCTCTCTGATCTAATCAGGTAATATTTTATCGAAATAAAAGTACATGCACTTAATTTAGCTGATTTCAACAGTGTTTTTCACAGAACTTTGTATCTAAGTAATACCTTTATTCTTTTATGATAAGCAACGCCTGCCATGGTTGATACATAGATGGGTGACGACATCCATCCATTTATAGTTCATTTAATTATTTTTAAAGAAATAAAGTTTGTTTTCTTAGGCACAAGGTAGTATGTATTTTTAGAAAAGTATGAATGTATGTATAAGGTAAAGTAGGTATTTACAGAAATAACGCCTGATTAGAACCAACTAGTAATCATATGTGTATAATATTTACTTTAAACTATTCACAATCGTCATGCTGGTTTTTTTTCAAGTCATATTTCAATAAACAATCGGGTTACCCAGACGAATGTAATGATATATTAATTAAATAAATTCGTGAAGTGATTTATATGATACTAGCTTTCTTCCGCAGCTCCGCCCGCGTGTATGTCGGTTATCGCGGTAAAAAGTAGCCTATGTCCTTTCTCAAGTTTAGTTCTATCTTCATACCAAATTTCAATAAAATCGGTTCAGTGGTTTAGGCGTGAAAGCGTAACAGACAGACAGACAGAGTTACTTTCGCATTTATAATATTAGTAGGGATTAGGCTATACCTAATAAACTATAAAAATATTCGTGCAACGGTAATAGTGATGCTAACGCTACTCGCAAGACGACAGAGGGGCGTTGGCTAAGTACTCACGAAGCGTTTTTCTCTCGTGCCCTCTGCGGTGGTGGAACTACGGTTTTATTTCTATACCATTAAACTTTCATTTTTCTATAATAGATTGAAGGCACTGAATCATTAGAACGTCTTCTAACTATAATATGCGAGAGTCATGAGCTGTCCGATATGCACTTACGAATAGACGAACGACGATGCCTAAATGCGCTTAACCGAAATCAATCTGCAGCCACTATACGTTTCCCTATGAAAGGGAAGATTAGCACCAGGCAAATGAAGCTTAGTTGGTAAGTTACGATACTTTTTCTGGCAATTTTGGTCTTATAATTGATTTTATAAAATCCAAAAAATTATGATACTTTTTTTCAAGTAACAAAGTTTTATAAAGTATACTAAAATCCTACCTGCGTGATATTTTCAGAAGTATGACTTTTTTTTAATAATTTATAAATCCGTCTTACTTTATCTACTCGCTCTATCGGCAGAAGTACCTATAGTGGAGTCATTTTATTAGGTAACATTTGGATCTCCATTTTTCTTGTTTCATGAATTATTTCTAACCCTTGTATTAACATTTTTTAGCGTTATTCAAGCTGTTCTTGGATGTCTTGCTATCTCTGATCCGTCACTAAACCAGGAGGCTATGAAAATTATGAGGATAGCGGATAGAGTTTGTAAATGTCAGTACCTAGCAGTAATATAGAAGTGTTATGGCAGTATGTAGTCACGGTCGCACCATATCGCTATCCGTCCTTTTTGTCTGATTGTTTGCTCTCAATACTAAAAGAAACTTAAAAAATAGGTACCATGTTGTTAGCTGGAAATCTTGTTTCGTAGGTAGTAGAGCCAAGCTGATTCAGCACGAATGAGCAGGCTCGACCGGGGCAGTACTACCCTCACACAGAAGATCATCCTAATAATGACAACATTCTTGCTGTCGTATTTCGTTGGTGAGTGTGAGACCGGAGGCCCAATCATTCTGCATGATTTCCCCGGCCTCCGGGAGAATGGGCCAAAAACATCTGAATAGGCCGACATGGTATACCATGATTCATTGCCTACCCTCACTATGAGATGGTGAGCCCTACTCCTGGATTCTACTCATGCTTTCCATCAGGCAGAGTAGAGTCACTTTGGAAGGCTTAAATAGAAATATAAAAAAATAAGAGATTTTAATTCTTAAAATGGGTTTAAAAACACCAACAGATATTATTCCTTTTAAATTTTAACCGAAATTAATATACCTACTATCAATACAATCGGTATTTTATGCTGTTGTGCTACTTGTTAATAAAATCTCCAATTTTGAACTTGGTGAAGGAAAATAGCAATTTCTGGTATTAGTATCCGCTAAGTAATTTCACCAGACAAAGTTTGAGTAAAACTATTTTACTCACAAATTTAAACATGTTCATTTTAAAATATAATTATTTTATATACATAACAATGTTAACAGGTTTAGTAGCATACGTCACGCGTCCAGATTTGGTATCTCGTCAGCCGAATTTTTATTCAGTAGTGCTCAACTCTATCGTACTTGCTAAATGTATAGCAGCTCATCTTTGGGAGAACTCGCCGTTTGTGAGCAAACAATTGAAGGGTATTGGCCCTACGTTTAGCACGCTATTAGCGACGGCTGGCAAAGCCAATTTCATGTTGCTTGAGGAAAGTCATCCGAGGGATTTAGAACGGGTAAGTGGTTGATGACCAACCCTTTTATATTGAAACCAGCTGAGCCTGACGGTATAACCCTCGGTTGTTGTTATACGCGGGGCGAAGCATGTCACAAAAAGTTCACCTCAGTTACTCCTCATGTTATCAGCTATTTGCTAGTGAAAATATCATCAAAATCAAAGCAAATGTCTCGACCAATCTCCTGACAGACACACGTTTGATGTACCTACCGTAAATAATATACTTTCATGTACATTTAGTGATAAGCAGTTAATTTGAAATTACAAACAGACACTGCAATTTTATTTATTTATAAAATAAAAATAGTAATGGTCAACTATGTGTCAAACTGTGTGTATGAATTACCTGTTCTGTTTTGACTAAAGCAGATCTAGTACGGAGTTTCATTTCTGTTATTTCTTTAATTTAAGATCATGAACAAAGGTCCACCAGCGGGTAACGTTCTCCGAAGACAGATAAGTTTACTCCCCAAGTATCAACTCCTTATGACACCGATAGATGAGAGCAGCGTCACAATACAGCTAAAGCTGTTAAATCAAAACTTTTTAGCGGAAAACATAGAACATTTAACGGCCGGAGGAACTCATAAATGCTATATTGTTGTGGGCGATTCTACCAACCAACTTTTGCATCTTGCTTCATTTAAGTGCGTATTTCTTTATAACAATTAATGCTTAAATTCTATGTAAATAATTGATAATCCTCTCATATATTATAGGGATACTGATTTATTAGGAGTTTTCGATGGTACAATGACACATGTAATAAGACGGCAACAAAATGGTGAACATAAAATATTTGCTCACTGCATTAGTAGCACTTTTGGTGAGTTAGGTACACTTGTATAAGTAACGGATTTCATATTTTTATTGAATTTGACTTATAACTGTACATTTCAGTTGGCCTTGACGTGCAATCAGAGTATGTGTTCAAAGATTTGAATAAATTCTTTGGGTCACCAAATAAAAACTTCAATATAAATCAGAAAATAATTAATGAAACCCTAGAAAATGAGTATATAAGAAAACGTAAAAGAAACAAAAGTACTGACATCGATAAGAATCAGTATCAGGGAAAGAAGAAAAGAGAAACCGCAGTTATAAAAAACTTTGAATTTCTGAAAAACAAGTTTGAGGCTGAATCCCAAGTCATTCAAGAAAATTTTAATATCAATTCTAAAAATAACAAAGATATTAACCATGATGAGATCAAACCAAGCATAGAAAGTGTAAACAAGGATAAAATAAATGTTGAATCCAGTAACATAAGTCAAGATATGAATGTAATTTTAAATGGTGACGTTGATAATTTTATAAATAATGATGAAAATATCAATATTATACTGACTGAAATTGAAAAAGAAATGTCTAAAACTAAAAATTACGAAACAAAAACAAATTTTAAACATCTTACTAATTGTTCAAAGTCTGATAATTCTCGAGACTCATCGACATTGCGGAAGCGCGAAACAATAAATAAAATTCCTTTTCAGCATAAACATAAAATTAGAAAGGCATTACCGGGCAAATCAAATTACACATTTATTGATTTATTAGAAAAAAACTTGGATTTAAGTTATGACAATGATGAAGCTGCAAAATCAAGTAGATATCACGGATTTTCAGACAGCGTTAAGGGTTATATCAACAAGTTTATATTAAAAGCAGAAACTGAAACTAAAGTACGCGATACTAACATACAGTCATTGTTGAACGAAGATAAAACTGTATCCGACACGAAAGAATATTCAAATGAAATGGAAACTACTAAATCCAACAGCGAGATAAACATACCTACAGATAAAATATATCCTTATTATGAAATTAAAGAAATATTAGGTGGGCAAAAAAATATAAAAGAGACAGAACTCAACAGTTCTCAAGAATTAGTCACGAAAGGACAATCAAATATTGGCACGGATTATAATGAAATTAATAATGATGTAGTAAGTCTTGCGTTCACACAATCAGACGCCTTAAAAGAGAGTATTTGCCGTAATAACCAAAATAACTCAAATACGATTAATAACATTTTCTCGAAGCCTAATGATTCACAATCAAACTCTGATAAAATCCATGTTGACTGTAGAGAATTTGCAACAGAGACAAACAGAGACATTTCGGTATTAGACAAAGAAACTGTTTTATTCTGTAATGAGAATAGTGTCAAATTTAAAGAAATAACTAGTAGTCCTAAAAATATGTCAATTCCAGAAGACAATAATCTCAGTGCCGTTATTTGTAAACCTTATAAATATACTATACTTGATGTGTCTGATAGAAAAACCATACAACAAAACATTCAAAGCATAGAAGAAATATCTAATGAAAATAGTATCTTTCCCGCTCCATTGATGACTGTTGATTATAAAAAAGCTATAACACCAAAACATTCTTTGAATTCGGAGAGTTGCCCAGTAATAAATGTGAGCAGCACAACACTAACTGCAGTAAACCCTCAAAATCAACAAAATATCTTTAAACCAGTTTATACTAATAATTATAGTCATCCCCAGTCAATGAATTATTTCCCAAGTAACGCCTACAGTAATGGAAGTAGAAAGGAATATGTCAAGAAGTATTATTTATCAACGAGAGATGTTGAAATAGAGACCAGAGAAATGAAAGACTGTAATATCCGAATATTAAAAGAAATTAAAATGGATTTAAATATCACCGCAATATATTCTACTAGTCTGTCTCAACAGAATTATATTGCGGATTTAGACGTCATAAATACAGACAATACAAAGAAATTCGAAAATATTCCATTTCCAATGTCAACTCAAGAAAATGAACTTAACAGCGGCTATGACAATCAAGTTACAATGATGTCTATACAAGCAGCAGCTGATTGGAACTTGCAAAACACAGATGAACCAAACAAAACAGTGTTTCAAGAACGTGCCTTCAGCAACAGAGCTGCAGAGAATACAAAAAACGTGTTTTATGACAGTAATTATTCGAATTACGAAGAAATAAATAGTATTAAAAGTATTTCTGGGGACTTACACTGTAACTTAAGAAAAGACACGGAACTTATAAACACTGTAAACAATAAAATAAACGAGGGGTCTGATGATCATAATGGTATCAAACAATTGACAAAGAAAGGGAATGATAATGGCAATATAGTAAAAACTCCACCAAATGAAGTCCGTAATATATTACAAAAATACAGGAAAATCCTTGGGTAAGTAAAACACATTTATAAGTATATCTACCAATTTTTCTTGTACTGAAACATTAAAGTTCATATTTTATTTTCAGGAAAGAAATTATTAAGGATCAACCTCCACCTTATCAAGTACTAAGTAAAAATATTGCTAACAAAAGGACTCCTTTAAAATCGAAAAAACCATTTCAAATTAGGAATATTAACCACCTCCAAGTGACTGTACCAGAAACAATAATTCACTGGAGTGGACAAAACCAACAAGAACATGAAGAAATACCAATGGTTATGAAAATAGTGAGAAACGTATCGAAAATAAATGAAGAAACTAAATGTGATAACACTAAGTTCCAAGGGGATTCTATAAATAAATGGGAATCATATCAACCTGTAACTGATATAGATTTGGAACCACATAACATAATCGAAGAAATTAATTTAGACCCTGATATAGACCATCATATAGATCAATCAATGTTTGATCCTAAAACACTTTTGCAGTGTACATTTGATACTGATAGCAAGGAAATTTATACACCACCTCCACAATTTTGTGACATTAATACAAATTCCTGTGATGCTTACGAGCCAGACGTAGTAAATAATTATAAACAACTTAACGATTCGCAGATTGGAATCTCAACAGACACAATAACAGAATTCAATTGTAATGAAAGTATATTTGATGATTATTTTACCCCTAATCTAACGCCTTCCAGAGAAATTGAAACTTGGATATTAAGCGAACCAGAGTGTCCTGTAGAAGGACGAAACTTATCATTGTCATTAACTCCACCAAAATCTTTTACAGTATTACGGAGAAATAATTTAAAGAGCTTCAATCCATTAGAGAATAATGAAGAGGATACGTCACGAAAAGCACAGTTAAGAAAGTTTAAATTCACGCATAAAAGTAAGCTCAAGAAAAGGAAATGAAATTTGTTGAAAAATTGATAAAAAAGTAAAATAAATAAAGTTAAAATTAAAATATGTAATGTAGTGATGTAAGTGTAAAAAGATTACTACCGAAAACGTAGGGGTTGCAATTAAACCATGATTTATTCAGAATTAGCAAAAAAAATGCCCACGTCTTTTTATATTTTTTCTGGTTACATACAAACAGTACAAAATAATAACTAATTATCTCATTGTGAAAAGAAAAAACAAATAAAATAAAACAGGCAATGTATGATGCACGTTCCAACAGCTGCGATAGAACAAATAATAGGTAGTAACTACAGTTCATTGAACTCAAACCGCTAGGCTAGCCGCCACTCTGAAATGTGGGGAACCCCCAAGCTTATAATCGATCGTGATACCGATCGATGGATTTCCTTATGGTAGGTATACACTACAACGATATTGTAGCGATGTGACTACACACTACACACAGTTCGACTGTACAGTTTATCGCACGTCCATTGGGTGTCCACACGTCAACGACATCTGCATCGGTCGTCAGTTCTCTGCAGAAGCTCAGACTTTAGACATGTAGCGTGTATACATACATGTGCATTTATTAAAAGCGGTTATTTTAATATTCCAAACAGACACTCCAATTTCATTTATTTGTATAGACTAGCTGAGTCCCGTGACGTTACCCGCGGTCATCGTCGTACCGTGTGTAACTAAGTAGCATAAGTTACTCCCTATATCATCAGCTACCTATCAGTGAAAATCGCGTCAAAATTGGTCCAGCCGTTCCAGAGATTAGCCGGAACAAACAGACAGGCAGACAGACAAAAAAAAAATTAATTTCTTTACTAACGTATCACTATTGGCGTTAGGATCAATAGGTTTGTACTTGTACCTAATAATTAGCTTAACTTAAGCAACATTTTTCTTGTTAAGGTCGTGATAATCTTTACTTTTCTTATTCCACAAGCAAACTTCATTGTTATAGCTCTGGATAAACTCTTCCCATAACTCACGGATTCCGCTACAATCTTCTTGCGACGTGTTCTGACGTGCGAGGAAGCGTCCGCTTACAGCAAGAATTATGAACGAACTGAACGATTGGACCAACTTTGGTCCACACGCTACGATAAATGCACAAACGAACTGGGCAGTTGAATCGACAACGATTTATCGAATAACTTTTGTTATCGGCTATTAGGCCGTTTCGAGAAGCCGCTGCTCACGAGAAGACAAACTATCAGCAAAGTGGCCAACTGCAAAGTTATACCCGGAGAGAGTCTCACTGCACAACATCGAATCCTTGTTATGGACCTCTGTGTGAAGCCCAAAGACAAACATGTCGAGCGATGCCAGCGCCGAATCAGGTGGTGGCGGCTTGATGAAGATACGTCTCAAAAGTTTGCCTCGACCGTCAGACACAAGTGCGCGAGTGCTGAGAGCAATTCCATTCAAGACAGTTGGGACAAGATTCAGGCAGCCATTATTGATTCGGCGATGGTGGTGCTGGGCATGTCTAAGGGTGGACGCAAATGTGACAGGGATACTTGGTGGTGGAACGACACAGTCCAGAGGGAGACTAAGATGAAGAAAACCCTCTTTAAAAAGTGGCAAGCGACCAGATCTCCCGAAGACCGCAATGCATACAGTGTTGCAAAGCGCGCCACGAAGAGAGCTGTAGCCAGAGCCAGACGTGATCACTTACAACCGTTATATACTAAGCTGGAATCGTCTGAGGGGCAAAAGCTCATCTATAAGTTGGCGCGTTCCAGGATCAAAGCGGCACAGGATATTTCCAAGTGTCGCTGTGTCAAAGATCCTGATGGCAAACTATTACACGAAGAGCTTGCGGTGAAGGAAAGATGGCGCTCTTACTTCCACGAGCTGCTTAACAAGCAGCATAAAGTGGTGCAGCCACTGGATCTCCCTCCAAATCAGGGGCTAGTGGCACCGATAACGCCTGCAGAAGTCCAGGCTGCTCTTCGCTGCATGAAGAGTCGCAAGGCTGTCGGAGCAGACGGAGTTCCCATTGAGGCCTGGAAGGCGATGGGTATCCATGGTGTGGACATCCTAACCAATATCTTTAACCGTGCACTCCTCAACGGCCAGATACCAAGGCAGTGGAGACTGAGTATCATCACTCCAGTCTTCAAAGGCAAGGGATCGGTGCAGGAGTGTGGCAATTACCGCGGTATAAAAGTGATGTCTCACACCATGAAGCTCCTTGAGAGGATAATTGACTCCCGAATCCGACAGGAATGTGCACTCTCGGAGTGTCAATATGGGTTTCGCCCCGGTCACGGAACTATAGATCCTGTTTTTGCCCTAAGAATACTCGCGGAGCGATACAGAACGAAGAGTACGCCTCTGCATTGCTTGTTCCTGGACATGCAGAAGGCCTTCGACTGTGTTCCTCGTGCGGTGATATGGTGGGCACTTCGATCCAAAGGGATTCCAGAGACCTATGTTGACATAATTCGAGACATGTACCACGACTCCGAATCAATGGTTCGGACCGCTGTTGGTGACACGAAACCCTTCCCCATCACTGTCGGGGTTCACCAAGGATCCGTCCTTAGTCCGTTTCTATTTAGTGTTATATTAGACGTTCTGTCAGACAGCATCAGAGACACACATGAGCAGCCCCCTTGGTTGCTCATGTATGCTGACGATATCGCGCTGGTGGATGCGGACAGGGGTAGATTGGTGCGACGTGTGAAGGCATGGAAAGAGGCGCTTGAGAACGGCGGTATGAAACTTAATGTGGCGAAGACCGAGTATCTGGCGTTTAACTCCACAGATCCCTCGCCCGTCCTCATCGGCGATAACTTAGTCGAGCGCACGAACCAGGCCAAATACCTGGGATCTGTATTTCGGGAGTCCGGAGAAATCGATTGCGACGTCAAGGCACGCATTGCTGCCGCATGGGCCAAATGGTGTGAGGTAACTGGTGTCATTTGTGACCCCAAAATGCCGATTAGGCTTAAGGGACAGGTCTATAAAACTATCATTAGGCCTGTTCTCTTACATGGTTGTGAAACGTGGCCGGTGTTGGAGCGACACAAGCAAGAGCTGCGGGTCACGGAAATGAATATGCTGCGGTGGATGTGCGGAGTCACGCGAAATGACCGAGTGAGAAACTCCCGCATTCGTGGCAGCGTTCATGTCCGAGACATCGCAGACAAAATGCAGGAGAGTCGACTGCGTTGGTACGGCCACGTTTTACGGCAACCGCCTGGCTATGTGGGTAACAAATGTCTGGCCATGCCGCCTCCGCCGGGCCCCAGTATTCAAAAACTTTTAGAAATACATGCAAGGTTGCTAAAGCCCTGCACATTAGCAACAAGATCAAATCAGCAGAAAATAAAATAAAGACAGTTTGGAAAGTCATAAATAACGAGACTAACAGGAAGAAAATACGTAACACTAGCTACACATTAGATACAGCATGTGGTCCTAAAAGCTCAAATCAGGAAGTAGCTGAAGAATTTGTAAATTTCTTTACCAATATACCATCAAAAACTACTGAGGCTCTTAATTCCTCACCTGATGTCTCAATTGATTTATTAAAGGCGAATGTGTCTAGCTGCCTGGCTGAATTTAAATTTAAACACATTAACCCTATGATAGTTATTAAGGCTTTCCGGCAAATAAAAATCAAACTGACCGAAGATCTATGGGGAATGTCTATCAAAGTTTGTACATCCATACTTGAGACTATAGCCCCATACTTAGCTTTAATTTTTAATTTATGTGTTGACCAAGGAGTTTTCCCTGATTTAATGAAATACAGTAAAGTAATACCTCTTTTTAAATCCGGGGACAGTAAAGATACTAATAATTATAGACCTGTATCCGTGTTACCAGTTTTTAGCAAAGTTTTTGAAAAGGTAATGGTTAATCAAATGCTCGATCATTTTAACACCAACAGAATCATACATGATCAACAGTATGGTTTCACCAAGGGTCGTTGTACAACTGACGCCGGTGTAACCTTATTAAAGCATATATTTACTGCGTGGGAAGAGTCCCAAGACGCCATAGGAATTTTTGTGACCTCTCCAAAGCATTTGATTGCGTAAATCACGACACATTACTTTTGAAACTTGAGCATTACGGACTAGGAAAACTTGCACTGAATTTGGTTAAATCTTATTTGAGTGATAGACAACAATATGTGCAAATAAATGGTGTTAATTCACAGGGTTTAAAAGTAAAAATGGGGGTTCCTCAAGGCTCAATATTGGGTCCTTTCCTCTTTCTAGTATATATAAATGATCTACCATATTTATTAAAAAATCAACCTCAAAATATGGTGTTATTTGCTGATGACACTTCCTTAATTTTTAAGATAAATAGACGGGCCCAAAATCTAGATGACGTGAATAATGCCCTAGTTCAAGTCCAGAATTGGTTCACAGCAAACAATTTGGTATTAAATGAAAAAAAAACCAAATGCATAAGATTTGCTTTACCGAATGTTAAGAGTAGTGATTGTGATATAATATTGAATAAAGAGAAACTTGAATTCGTAGATAAAACTGTTTTCTTGGGGATTACGCTTGATGCAGGGCTACAATGGGGTTCTCATTTAACATCTCTTGCGGGGCGGCTAAGTTCAGCAGCATATGCTATTAGAAAAATCCGTCAATTTACTGATGCAGATACCGCTAGACTGGTCTATTTCAGTTACTTTCATAGTATAATGTCTTACGGCATCTTGTTATGGGGACGGGCTGCAGATATTGAGTCTATATTTATTCTGCAAAAAAGAGCCATCAGAGCCATATATAATCTTCGTAGGCGCGATTCTCTAAGGGAACTGTTTAAGAATATTGGCATCATGACGGTACATAGTCAATACATCTACGAAAACATAATGTACGTTAGGAAAAATCTTCATCTTTTTGGCAAAAGAGGTGACAAACATAATTACAGTACTAGAAATAGGAACCAACTAGTTCAGCCAGGCTTTAGACTCGCTAAAGTAGACTCTTCTTTTATGGGGTACTGTTTGAGATGCTATAATAAAATTCCACAAAGTATTCTTGAACTGAATGAGACAAAATTTAAAACATGCATTAAACGCACCCTATGTAAGCAAGCATATTACAAGTTGAGCGATTATATCGCTGATAAAAATGCTTGGCTCAATGCTGGTCCTGCTTCATAAGGACAGGGGCGCATAAATTGATAGCATTAAATGGTATTGTTGGAGCTGCTGAAGATTGTACAACTTTCTTTGCATTGTATAGATTCAATCTCTTTAGTATTATATAATCGCATAGCCCATATTGTGTGAGTACTATGTACTAGGAAGCTATTCAAGCTATCATTCACTGAAAACCTACGTCTTTTCTTGACTTGAATCTGCCCTGGCGGTTGAGAGTATGTCATGCTCACTCAAATGTCACGCTGATGGTGGCGCGTGTGTCGGATCATTTAATTCCCTTCAAAATGGTTGAGTTGAATGGTGCGGATCCATGCGTCATGTTCGTGAACGGGCGCTGTCAGTTGTGACTGGTCATCTCTTAGTTGCCACGGCTTATTTGAATTAATTATTTTAATTTTCAATTGTATTTTTGTTGTACTATGGACACTTTTAACGTGCACGTCTTGCTACATCGTTCTCACATAATGTACCATCTCAACATGAATGATGTAACCAAGATTTTGTAAAAAACATTTTGATTTAAAAGAGTGTCCATGGAGTTTCTTGCCCGTTCTTCTCCATAGAGATCTACGCTAGGGAATGGGCAACTACAGTACTTTCACAGTTTTTATGTCTTGTGACTGGGACTGTAGCTACATTTAATTTTCATTTTTGTTTCGACAATTCAAAAGTGCCTGTAACTGGCCTACTTGAAATAAATGCTTTGATTTTGATTTTGATTTTGATTTTGAAGGGGTAGACCCAAGAGATGTTGGCTTGACGTCGTAATGGATGACATGCGTGTTAATGGTCTTACTGCCAGGGATGCCGAAGACCGGGCAAAGTGGAGGAGGAAAAGCCGGAAAGCGGACCCCGGGCACCAAAGTGTAAGCTTTGGAAGCAACCGGGAACAACGCTAGGATGATGATGACTTAGTATGGACTATGATGATCTCATAGGTTAAGATTCAGCCTGAAGGTAGTCATATTGAAGTTTTATTTAATTTTGCTCTTTTCAGGGTTCCGTAGTTATGTTTAGGACGAGGAGCAAGGTCAGTTTGCATCATGTCTTTCGTCCTCGACTTACCTTCAAAAGGGTTAGGGCTAGTGCGATAAATTTTCGTATGTTTAAAATAGCATCACGATATTTTTAACTTAAAGAGATAACATTTTTTATCCCGTCTACCCCATAGCGTGGGGTATCATTAGACAGGCCTTTTTGTAAAAGTTCTAAGACGTTTTTCTTTTATTCAGGTATTCCATTTAAATCGTTTTTTTTTTGATAAAATAGGGCATTCCCCCTCTCCAAAAGCTAATCGGCTGGCCTAAATATAGCAACATAATACTAGATAAAGTCCAATCAGAAAAGGACGATTTCGGTGATTTTGGTCACTGTTGATGATTTTTTTCTCGAAAATAAATAATCGTATTAGTAATTTTACTCGGATTATCGGTAGATTGATGAATTAATTTGTTTCTCTTGCCATAACCGTAAGTGCTTTTTCGAGAAATTATAGAAACGATCCCCTTATAGGTAATCAAACACTGACTGGTCGTTTTCAAACTTTCTCTAATTTTTCATTTATTTTTGTATTTAGGCATGCTCAGAATAAAAAATGCTTCATGGACAATCAAGCCAATCACTCGTTTATTCCAATAATACGCAAAATCCAAAAAAATCAGCTAGAGACAAACGAGTCATAAAATTTGTCTAATGATATTTTTTTATATTACTGCTGAGATTCTTGGTTACACTAATGATAATATTATGTTCGTAAACAATATTAGTAGATTAGTAGCCAAGGGCTGTAAGGCATCAATTGCAGCCCGAGATATTTAGGCGCACGAGCGCAGCGAGGGCGCCTATAGTTCGAGGGTGCAATTGGTGCTTACACCCGAGCTAACTATTCTGCTTTACATCTCGATTGTGAGGTAAGTAGAAAAAAACGGCATTATAAGAATAAAACATTTTATCTTCAGCTTCCATTTTCATTGAATCGGGAGTGCAGCTTATATCTTCATCACTTGAAGAACTCATGTTTTTTCCTAATTAGCACGTACATAATTAAAAAAAAAAAACCCAAAAAGAACAATATTTAAATGAAAAGTTTTCTATTCCCGCCTCTTTTCATTAAAAAGAAACAAGTAATTAAAGAACTTTGTAATTATTTTTTTCAAGAATGAAATTGATGACTAATATACTCACACGAAGACAAGGCTAAATAGCAAAGCGACCTCTTTGGTCATTGGGCTGAATGCATGATGTCTTTGCCAGTATGATGGTTATAGATGTACGCGAACTTTTTGTAAGGAAGAAGAAGTTTTTTTTTTAATTACTTACCGCCCTAGGGCTTTTCTAGCTACATTATTACCCTAGAGCGCTAATAAGTCACTTACAAGCCCCATTTGGAGGTAATAAGAACCTACTTACCGAACATGACATGAGAGATGTAAAGACAATTAAATAAATCATTTCAGTCAAAATGTTTGTAAAATGTTACAGATTTAACATAATTATCGGTCAACAATATTTTACATTGCAACTTCTTTTATTTCTCTTTATTTTTTTAATGAAGTAATAGACCTATGAAATTGCCGTTTTGTATGCAATAAGTGAAAGTACTTATTTTTTCAAACTTTTTTATTTCTGTTATTCTAAGTAATCACCCATGCAATCGACGCATCTTTGCCAACGCATTGGCAGTTTATTGATGCCCTTCTTGTAAAAATCAGCTGGACGGGAGGCAACAAACTCTTCAAAGGCATTTTGTACTGCCTCTCGGGAATTGAATTTTTTACCCACTAAAAGGTTGTCAAATTTTTGGAAAAAGTAATAGTCGGTAGGTGCAAGGTCTGGTGAGTATGGCGGATGAGGGAGAGCTTCCAGCCCCAGCTCCTGCAGCTTGGAGACTGTCTGTTGCGCAGTATAGATCTTAATTAGCCCTTTCGAACTACGTTAATTAATTTATGTGCCCCTCTTTCATTTACCCAGGAAAAATCAAAACAGCATTTTTATTTTTTCACATTTTCAAAAACCCGTATCTCTATAGAATGTGGTAATTAGGGTTCCGTAGCCAAATGGCAAAAAACGGAACCCTTATAGATTCGTCATTTCTGTCTGTCTTTCTGTCCGTATGTCACAGCCACTTTTTTCCGAAACTATAAGAGCTATACTGTTGAAACTTGGGCAGGAGATGTATTCTGTGAATCGCATTAATATTTTTACACAAAAACAGAAAAAGAGTTATACATTTTGGGGGTCCCCATACTTAGAACTGAAACTCAAAAAAAAATTTTTCATCAAAACCATACGTGTGGGATATCTATGGATAGGTCTTCAAAAATGATATTGAGGTTTCTACTATCATTTGTTTCTAAACTGAATAGTTTGCCCGAGAGACACTTCCAAAGTGGTAAAATGTGTGTGTACCCCCTGTAACTTCTAAAATAAGAGAGTGATAAAACTAAAAAATATTAAAACATAAAAAAAAGTGACAAAGAACTACAAAAACTTTTTTAGGATGTTACTTTCTGCTGCCCTTCATGGGCGAGTCCGACTCGCACTTGGCTGCTTTTTTAGGGTTCCGTAGCCAAATGGCAAAAAACGGAACCCTTATAGATTCGTCAAGTCTGTCTGTCTGTCTGTCTGTCTGTCTGTCCGTCCGTATGTCACAGCCAATTATTTCCGAAACTATAAGAGCTATACTGTTGAAATTTTGTCAGTCGATGTATTCTGTAAACCGCATTAAGATTTTTACATAAAAATAGAAAAAAAAACAATACATTTTGGGTGTCCCCATACATGGAACTGAAACTCAAAAATTTTTTTTTCATCAAACCTATCCGTGTGGGGTATCTATGGATAGGTGTTTAAAAAAGATGTTGAGGTTTCTAATATCATTTTTTTCTAAACTGAATAGTTTGCGCGAGAGACACTTCCAAAGTGGAAAAATGTGTGTGTCCCCCCCTCTAACTTCTAAAATAAGAGAGTGATAAAACTAAAAAAAATATATGTTGTACATTACCATGCAAACTACCAACGAAAATTGGTTTGAACGAGATCTAGTGAGTAGTTTTTTTTTAATACGTCTTAAATCGTAACACGCAATTTACCTTTCATCCAATCAATACACTAATATAAAAACATCGATCAAAGTTATAACGAACTACAAGAACTTTTATATGATGTTACTTGCTGATACGGAACCCTTCATGGGCGAGTCCGACTCGCACTTGGCTGCTTTTTTATTCTACGAAGCGTAGAAAAATTGCTCTTGAGCTGATATAAATTGCCCGCTTGTCAATTATTATAAATACATAATAATAATCCTTTAAAAAAAAAAAAACCGTAATGGGATTTCGAAAACAATTATTTGCGCATTGAGCATGCGCGGTAGAAAAATGGCAACACTGCTCCAGTCTGGGCTGGTCTGGACAGAGTGGCAGCATTTACAACAAGATATAAAGTTATTTTTCGTTAAGTCTTAAGGACCGGATACGGAACCTTCATGATCTGAATTGGACTGAAAGCCGACCGTCTCTGATATGTATTGTGCCCCGATTTGTTTTTCCCAAAAGGTGGCAGCTCTGCATAGACATCATCCTTTACTGCAGATATTTAATGGTTACTTATCCGATTATTTAGATTATTTCATCTTTTTTAGATAGCTAATAGTCGGTTTATCAAAATTTTTGCTAAGGAATCGGTCAAGTAACCATTAAATATCTCTAAGTGTGGCAGTTAGACCTTTTGTATTGTCTCAAATAATTAAAAAAAGTTCAAAGTTGTTTCAAATATTAGGTCTTTACCTATGAAATTGCCTTTCTTCAGTACTGGTCATTGCAAATAAAAAAAAGTTTATAATGTCTCTGTATTCTAAATTCAAATTAATTTTGTTTTAAAACCATGACATTCTATTTACAAACTCAGTCTTTTGTTTTTTGATTAGCGTTGTATTTTCATTACATTTGAATATTTTTCGTCATAATGAATACTTTAAAAATACGTGTAATTATGGAATATGAATTCCGTCGTGGCACCAACGCGACACAAACGGCACGTAGGTAACATCAAAAACGTTTACGGAGAGAACTGTACAAACGAACGCACAACCCGTTATTGGTTTTCCCGGTTCCGTTCTGGAAATTTTGACTTGAAAAATGAAGCTCGTGGTCGTCCGGAGATTAACAATAATGAATTAAAGGCGATTGTGGAAGCTGACGAAACCCAATCTACAGCTGAGGGGCACATAAATTAATTAACGTAGTTCGAAAGGGCTAATTAAGATCTATCAATATATATTTTTCTTATATCGTAATTTTCATATTGCAGGCTGGGACATGCCCGGTGTAGTTAATTTGATTTAGGTATACCACGACTTTTTGACATGAAAAATACTGGCTGAACTCACTGACAATGACATTTGGGGCGCTAAGCATGGCGGATTTTAGGTCTCATTGGGTATTTACATATATTCATGTTTCACTTTAAGTACGCAACGCACTGAAATACTGTTAGGTATATTCTACTCCGTCTTTACCATAAGGGCACACGGGGCCTGAGCCCAGGGCCTCCGTCTCATGGGGGGCCCCCAAAGAACCGACAATTTCTCAAAAACACATACACTTATAAGCATTATATAGATTTTTTAAGCATGATATAAATAAGAAAGAAAAATTAACTTAGGTTAGAAAATGAATGAAGATTGGAAATAATCGAAAATAAATTAAAATTCGTGGAAGAAAGAAACAAAAATATGAATGAGGATTAGACGAAAAATACTTAAACTACTAATTTGAATAGATCGTTATATATTTGTATGAATTCAAGACTTACAAGTAGTCTCTCTTGCTGGTATGAACTTGCTGGGAATGAACGTGGAAGTAAACAGCCACTTTTCTACTGGTTTTAATATTATAAAGCACAGTTGCAACTTGTTCTTAGTTATAAGTTTTATGACACAAAATCGGCCAAGTGCGAGTCGGACTCGCCCATGAAGGGTTTCGTATCAGCAAGTAACATCATATAAAAGTTCTTGTAGTTCGTTGTAACTTTCATCGATGTTTTTACACTAGTTTATTGATTGAATGAAAGGTAAATTGCGTGTTACGATTTATGACGTATTAAAAAAAACTACTCACTAGATCTCGTTCAAACCAATTTTTGTTGGTAGTTTGCATGGTAATGTACAACATATATTTTTTTTAGTTTTATCACTCTCTTATTTTAGAAGTTAGAGGGGGGGGGGCGAACACATTTTTCCACTTTGGAAGTGTCTCTCGCACAAACTATTCAGTTTAGAAAAAAATGTTATTAGGAACCTCAACATCATTTTTGAACACCTATCCATAGATACCCCACACGTATAGGTTTGATGAAAAAAAAAATGTGAGCCGTCACGGGACGCCTGGCAGATGTGAAACATCGCCATTATTTTGTAAAAGTAATACGCAGAAAAGAACATATTGTAATAGGAACTAAATAAGTCACAATGATAAAATAAAATATTACTAATTATTAAAATAGTACGGTGTGGCGACGCGTCGCCACACCGTACACACTACTGCATATAGACTGTATATATATACCATCGTATAGCGTGGCGACGCGTCGCCACGGCATGCGTCGCCACGCCAGAAATCTGTTTTACGTGCGGCTATAGATGTTTCACATCAAAAAAAAATTGAGTTTCAGTTCCAAGTATGGGGACCCCCAAAATGTATTGTTTTTTTTCTATTCATGTAAAATAAATTTCTCTAGATCTATTTATGTAAAAATCTTAATGCGGTTCACAGAATACATCGACTGACGAAATTTCAACAGTATAGCTCTTATAGTTTCGGAAATAATTGGCTGTGACATACGGACGGACAGACAGACAGACAGACAGACTTGACGAATCTATAAGGGTTCCGTTTTTTGCCATTTGGCTACGGAACCCTAAAAAGTGTGGGTCGACATATTGACCATCGTCTATCTGTCTATGTTTTTTAATGCTAGTGATGTAACCCGTAACAGTCTCAAGGTATTCTCACTAGATGGCGCTCGCATACAGTTGTTAGTATAGCTAGGAATAAATTTAAATAACCTGTTGTAACGAAACCTTAACTTGCATTGATTAAAAAATTTGCCTAACGCCCTCTTTCGATTCTTATTGTGACTTTTAAATTTTATTTGATCTGAGGATTCAAAATAAAATCGTGTTCAATTGACAATTGTTGATGTGAAACATCTATAGCCGCACGTAAAATAGATTTCTGGCCTGGCGACGCGTCGCCACGGCACGCTATACGATGGTAGGGTTGGGTTTCGAAACGAGTCACCTGAATTTAAGGGTTTTGGTGGTGTAGAGGGCTTAAGGGAGTTAGTCTTAATCCCCCAAAGTAATTTTGGCTGCCGGAGTTGCGTCTAAATATTTTTAAACAGTTTCCAAAAATTCTTAAATACAATTGCAATTATGCAAAACGGAACGTATTTTTATGCTTTAGTAGTTTTTCAAATGTAATTTTTAGGTTTTATATGAAAAACGTGAAACGAAACGCAACCGCCATCTTGGATAGATGATTTTGACACTAATTGACAGCAAATTTCAAATTTATGCGTCATTTGACTGCCTCGTTGGTCTAGTGGTTAGCGTATGCGGCTGCTGATCAAGAAGTCTCGGGTTCGATTCCCGGGTCAGACCAAATATTATTTGTGTGATTCACAAATATTTGATTCGGAGTCTGGGTGTTTTCTATGTATAATATGTATGTATTTACAAAAAAAAAAGTATGTTTATGTATTTATATCAGTTGTCTAGTACCCATAACACAAGCTCTGCTTAGCTTGGGACTAGATGATATTGTGTGTCAGATGTCAAAAAAAAAAAAAAAAAAAATCCTTTGCTTTCGAGTTATAGTGAATGTGTTCTTCCGTATCGATTTGTGTTTTTTCTACGACTTGGCTACGTTCTTGGATTCTGTTTGGATTGCTTTACTGTAATTAATTAATCAAGGTAATTATATTGGCATAATCCGACTTCATTGGGTTAGGTTAGATGGATGGTTGCATAAAGCAATAAAACATGTATATAAATAAAGTGGTATAAATAATGTTTGTACAAATTTCTGTTTTTGATTTTTCCAAAGGGAATCAAGTATTTTAGGCGGGTAAAAATGGTGAGGCAGGGTTCAGAGGGTTCAGACCCCTCCCCCATCACAACCCCCTAAAATGGCGACGTATTTCGAAATTTTTACCATTTCTGTTTTTAATTTTTTCTAAGGGAACCAAGTATTTCCGGCAGGTAAAAATGGTGAGGGGGGGTTCCGACACCTCCCCCCCCCTCCCCCCCAACCACTCACAACCCCAGAATCAGGTGACGTATTTCGAAACTTTAACCCGATGGTATAAATATACAGTCTATATGCAGTAGTGTGTACGGTGTGGCGCAAATTTTAATTATAATTATACTCATAATATAATTATTATAATTATAATTATACGCCACACCGTACTATTTTAATAATTAGTAATATTTTATTTTATCATTATGACATATTTAGTTCCTATTACAATATGTTCTTTTCTGCATATTACTTTTACAAAATAATGGCGATGTTTCACATCTGCCAGGCGTCCCGTGACGGCTCACATTTTTTGATTGTATTTTTTAAATTTTACATGTTTACTTTGTGTTCACATTATCCAAATAAGCTTATTTCACTGTTAGGCCCCTATAATTTCTGAAATAAAAAAGTTATCAAAACCGCTATAGTTTTCCTTGAAAATTGAGTATATGGACAACTATCATGAATTTTTTTAATTTTTTTTGAGCCAGCCGTGTGACTTTTAGAGGGGGGGACGTGATTGACTACGTGATTTTCGATCTTATAAGTTTAGTGAAAAATTTATGTAAAATATTAAGTGGCACAAATCACAATTCAGCAGATGATCATGTCATTCTTATATTGTATATTAGGCTTATTCTCCTTTTTTAGGGTTCCGTAGCCAAATGGCAAAAAACGGAACCCTTATAGATTCGTCAAGTCTGTCTGTCTGTCTGTCCGTCCGTATGTCACAGCCAATTATTTCTGAAACTATAAAAGCTATACTGTTGAAATTTGGTCAGTCGATGTATTCTGTAAACCGCATTAAGATTTTTACATAAAAATAGAAAAAAAACAATACATTTTGGGGGTCCCCATACTTGGAACTGAAACTCAAAAATTTTTTTTCATCAAACCTATACGTGTGGGGTATCTATGGATAGGTATTCAAAAATGATGTTGAGGTTTCCGATATCATTTTTTTCTAAACTGAATAGTTTGCGCGAGAGACACTTCCAAAGTGGAAAAATGTGTGTCCCCCCCCCCCTCTAACTTCTAAAATAAGAGAGTGACAAAACTAAAAAAAATATATGTTGTACATTACCATGCAAACTACCAACGAAAATTGGTTTGAACGAGATCTAGTGAGTAGTTTTTTTTTGATACGTCATAAATCGTAACACGCAATTGACCTTTCATCCAATCAATACACTAGTATAAAAACATCGATTAAAGTTACAACGAACTACAAGAGCTTTTATATGTAGTTACTTGCTGATACGGAACCCTTAATGGGCGAGTCCGACTCGCACTTGGCCGCTTTTATTTAGTGTATAATATCTAATATTATATTTTAATGATGCAAGATTAAAATTGCATGATGTAATAATTAATACTATAGTAGATCGAATTGACAATAGAGTAGAATATTGATAATATCTTATTAAAAACAAGATTATTTTAGTAAAATCTAAGTATAATATATTTGACCATCTGAGCAACGCGTTTGTTCTTCTACCTTTTTAGGGTTCCTTAGTTCATGACTCGGAACCCTTATAGATTCGTCATGACGTCCGTCCGTCCTCTACCTACCGACCAAACGGTTAATGCTAGATAGATGAAACTTTGCATGAATGTGTTTCTATCACGCCCACAAAGTCACGCAGAAAAATATTTTTATTTGGTGTACCTCCCCTACTCGTAGTGGGGATGCTTTTTTTTCCCACGTCTACCCCATCCTGTAGGGTATCATTAGATAGTTCTTTGAAAAATATTGAGGGGTTGGTAAGATGATTTTTTTATTTGACATCTACAACTAAGCTTCACGACTGTTATCCTATGGTAACAAACGGAACCAACTGCTAAACGTGACCTCCGAATCACGGAGAGGCTCATGGTAACATGCCACTAACGGTCACCCATCAAGGTGCTAACCGCACTGGCGTTGCTTACCCTCGTTGATTGTTTCTAATCACCTAGGGTAACTTGGCTATGAGCGCTTATTTTGTACAATCTACCCATATTAAATGATCTTAGTATAAAGATGTAAGTATATTTCCCTTTCTTACTTTCCAAAAGGGCCCCCTAATTCTTGTGTGCCCAGGGCCTCCCGAATAGGTTAAGACGGCCCTGGTTATATTGTTTTCCTGCGAGTTAATGCTGAGTAAGAACGAGATAGATATATGTGTATGCGTGTGCCTTCAAAATGGATGCTATTTGTATAAGCAATTGTACGTATAGAACAATATGTTGTGTCCCTATTATAGAGGACTATGGACATTTTTTTTTTTTTTTTGGACATCTGACACACAACATCATCTAGTCCCAAGCTAAGCAGAGCTTGTGTTATGGGTACTAGACAACTGATATAAATACATAAACATACTTTTTTTTTTGTAAATACATACATATTGGATAGACACACAGATTTATGTGGAACTTTGCGAAAAAAACAAAGTAAATTTGCCTAAAGTTATCATTTAGAAAAAACTTAAACGAGGTGATGTCGTTGCTAAGCAAATGGACAGCTTTGTAACTGTTTTGAAGTGGCATGATAAGCGTGATGTATTGATGATTTCCACTTGGCATGGTAAGGAAATGACGGATGTTACATACTGGACATTAAAAAACCAAACATGGTTATGGATTACAACAACGCCAAGAAAGGCATTGATGTTGCTCATCAACTGAGCTGTTACCATTCCGCCCTAAGAAAAAGTATGACGTGGTATATTTATTTTTATTTATTTAATTATCATTGAAATATAGGTACAAAAAATATATTCTTAAGACATAACACGAGAAACCTCTGAGGTTTGTGTTGTGTTACACAGGTAGTCGGTATCGCATATTTAATAAATAATAATAATAAATATTTGGGACATCTTACACACAACGCCATCTAGTCCCAAACTAAGCAGAGCTTGTAATATGGGTACTAGACAACTGATATAAATACATAAACATACTTTTTTTTTGTAAATACATACATATTATACATAGAAAAACACCCAAACTCCGAAACAAATATTTGTGGATAACACAAACATTTGGTCCGACCCGGGAATCGAACCTGAGACCTCTTGATCAGCAGCCGCATACGCTGACCACTAGACCAACAAGGCAGTCAACATTATTTACAACAATGTTTACATAATATTATACATCTGACTAGTTAGCCTGTTGACGTATTATATATAAATGAGAGCTAGATATATGCCTTTCTATGTGGTCAATGCCATCTGCAATTGTTAAGAAATATTATTTGAGAAAAAATCCTTTAGTTTAATTTTAATGTTACTTGGGTTAATTTTGCGAATCAAATCCGGGGGTAGTTTGTTTATCAAACGGGGAATTATGTAGGCGGTAGTTCTTTCGCCGTACGTGTTGTTTGCGCGCACAGTACACAACCGGTTTGCGCTGCCGCTCTTGTATATACAGTATGCTCTTTGACTATTTTTAATTTGTCATTGAAATAGTTTTCTTTTAAAATGGTAAAGTTAAATTTAGTCTGCACTGGTAATATATCACAGTGTTTAAAGAATTGACTTTCGTCGTTATAAAATAATAATTTAATATTTGGAGATACAATATTCTTAAGTATTCTTAATTGTAATTGGTATATTTTATTAAGTTATAAAAAAGTTGCTTATGATTTGCTTTTTCAAACAGCAATAGTGAATACCAAAGTGACTTCCGAAGAAGCTACGGTTTCTTCCATTTCTGTTTTAGATGTACAGGAAGCAACACGTCATTGGCTTGGTGAAGTGGTCATGAAAAAACAGCCACCAAGAATATCTACTCTGCCTTCAACATCATCAGTGACACGCTCTAACCCAGATTCCGAGGCGAGATGGAAAACTGGCAAGGAGGCGTTGTGTCATCAGTTATGCTAACAAAAAGGCTGAAGGAAATCCTTTGCTAGCTTAACAAGTAAACACCGAATGCCTAAAATGTAAAAAAAACAAATATTTTGTATATGTTTCAATGAGGCACACAGGCCAAATGCGGTTTCATTTTTTTTTATATTTTTTAGTAACTAGTACGTGATAAATATTGTTACTAATAAAGACTGATTTCGTACAAATTTGTTTTATTTCAGGCTGGGAAATAGCATTTTTTCATATTCGACTATGTATTCCACACGTCCAAATATCAAATACCGTGTTTATAATGATATACGTCTAAAAAAAAAATCAGGCATATTTGCTTCTATATAATTTGTTCATGTGATTCATGAACGTACTAAAATTTGTCATGTCCTGTCCCATGAATCATATAATGATTCAGAGTTATATGATAGAGAGAACCTGTTCAGGCTGATCAATCATTTTGGATGGATTCTGTGTTAAAAAGATAATTGTTTCTTATTTAACCATCTTTATAGTGAAAGTGAAGTGTAAAAAAAAACATTATTTTACTAAGCAACATCAAATTTATTTAGATTAGCGCAGAAACAATTCATAGCAAAAATTAGTTGGTCTACATATTTAAAAAACTTTTAGTGTCAGAAGTGTGATAAAGTCCAAAAGTGACAATAATCTATAATTTACTACTATTCAATATCTTGAGATTAATCACAAGAACAAGTAAAACCAAGACTCACTAAACACAAAATAATATATATAAACATTATTTCATTAATGCCTCCACAATAGGACATTACAATTTTATTTAGTTGGTCTTGGTTGAACAGAACTCCAATCCTTTACTCGAGTAGTCTTTTCTAACTTGAACAGTGCGATGTTTTACAATGGGCAGGTTGAACTCACACCATTCAATTTAAAAGAAACTTGGTGCGTGCAGGATCCTCGTCTTTGCCTGGCAACTGGAAAGCAAGCACTGACGACGACTCTGTACAGTTAGAAATTGTTACAACCTCTATACTTTGCATTAAAATAATGCCCATTTTCACAGGCAAGGGATCCTAACTTCGCAACCACTAATTCCAGTGATATATTCACTCTAGCACATAGTTCTCAGCTTCCCTGCAAAGTTATCTATCATGTATTCAAAAGAAAACCTAGACAACTGGTTCAAATTTAAATAAATACTCCCTGCAATCCTGCCTCTTAACTCACACAAATTCCAACCCTTGCATTTTGTAAAAAGTTCGGAAGTTCAAGTTTAGTTCATAGAAAAATGGGAGCTTGTTACAAAGCAAAGGTCGGGCAGTTCGTCAACAAGACTTAGCTGAGAATTTCTTTTCCGTTTAATGCTCAGCATGTTAGATAGCTTCTTAACACACGACACTTAACTAAATTTATCATAAATAAGATTATACCTGGTTTAACAGAAATGGAAAAATATGAGTGGCTATACCATTAATATAATACACATTAAAAGCTAAGAATTTAACGTTTGTTTGATAAGTATATATTTCTTATTAATATGAATGCAAACATGCCTAAATAATGCTGAATATTAAACTGGAAATATCCACACTTTTTTTATTTTTGTTTTTTTTTTTGTTTTTTTTTTTTTGTATTTTTAATATTATTTTATTAAGTAATTTCCACGCTGGGAAAATTACACTAATTCTATGCAAAGTATAGCTTGTATTTTGTTATGTAACCACTCCATACTTTGTTTCATTTAAATTTACGGGCTATGCCATTTATCCTCGCACATTGGCAGTAATAGTACAAGTGAAAGATCACTTGTGGGACTAAAAAAGGTATATTTTATATTATACTTTATGGATGGCAAAAATTATAAACTTCATGAATATTCAAGGTTGGGTTATAAGTTATGTAAATACTATCATTATTAAATAGACTGGCAGCTAGTTGAAACAACTGATAATCAGCCATCCATGGTTCCAATCAGCTGTTCTTCTTGGATTTAAGGAAAAGAAAAATAATGAAGATAAAATTGAATACTAAAATTACAAACTGCATGGATACCTGAGGTGAAGAAGGACATCTCGTAAATGATAAAGAAAAAAAATCACAAGTAAGATACTGCAAATATGCCAGTTATAAAGCATAGCCCGAAGTGCTGCTGGCACACAGGCATAATGCCACATTCAAATGGGAAGTGGTAATAAAGATAAGTATAGGCTCAAAACCTAGCGACATCAATTACAAGCTCAAATATTATTTGTGCACCATTAATTAGTTTACAATAAAAATAAACTGGTTATGATCATAAGCATGCTGTGGAGCACTTTATTTTGAAATTGATGTCGCAAGATAATGAGCCATTCACTTTTTAGTCATGATCTTAAGATACTCGAGAGCATTTTGGGCTGCAGAAGACTGAGCATCTTTGCTGGTGAGTCCTGATCCATAACAGACAGCCACTGGCAAAGTAGAAAGTTGCACAAGACATTGACAACGCCCAGTCATTGACATTTCTTCAATATCCACATATGTTACTTCAAATGCTTGTTCAGATGCTATCTCTTGCAAGAACTGAACAAAATTGAAGTCTTTGTTGTTCAGGGGAGTTACCTGTTTGAAAAATTTACATGATTTATTTTAAGCATATTTTCCGAGTTACATATTCATTAGCTACAACAAGATATACACACACACCATGGTCATGCATCCATTCCTAATACCATTTAACATTCATGCATAATAATTGAAACACTGTACCTGCAACTTGGCCAGGTTAGGGCCGACAGACTGTTTGAGATGTTTGTGAAACTGCGACACCTTGTGGCTGTGACTGGTAGTCAGAGTGGAGATTTTACTATCTTTCAGGTCGGCATAACGGGCCGCTACTCCGCCCTAGAACATAACACGGAAGATTATAGCAACAATTATTTTAACGCGGATAACCCTTTTGTCCATCACGCTTGCAGCAGCCGACCGAAAGATAGTAAAATACCTGGCCAAGTGCGACATTTCAAGGATTGATATAATACCACCTCAGATTATGTATGGCTGTTGATTTTCAAATTAGTAATTCTGTTGTGAAGACAAGAATGTAAAATAAAAATTATTTATTAATGTCACAAAATAACTGTGGTGGCCACCACTCGTGGATTCTGCTCGAGCTTTCCATCAGGCTGAGCAGAGTCATTTTGGCAGCATTATATATATAAAAATAACTATTAGCTTGATAGCTGATGTTTGATTATTCCACATAAAATTTTGGATTATAACTCGTGCGAGATAAGATGGCACCTGAATCAAAACGATACCTGATGCCGTTCTCCCGCGTAAGGCCCCTCTGTCGTCTTGGGAGTAGCGTTAGCATCAATATTAATTATTACCATTGCAAGAATCTTTCCACAATAATTATAGTTAGGATATTAATAATTATAGTTAGTAAAGAAATATGGTTATAAAATACCATTTTAAATCATCATGATAAGCCTTTTTCATTGTAGTCTCAAAATATCATAATTATGTATTATGCTTTTTACTTTAAAATATGACGTCTCACATATATTAGTTATTACCAAATATGATTTAAATCACTGCACGAATTAATTTAATTAGTATATCATTAGAATCGTCTGGGTAAGCAAAATGTTTTTAGAAAGGTGACTTGAAAAAAATCAGGACATTGACTGAGAGACGCAATACTTTAAAATAAAAAATATATAAAAATATTTTGAAACTACAATTATAAGGCGACGAGTATCATGACGATTTAAAATGGTATTTTATAAATTTCTATACTTAATTTCATTTAAAAATACCTAATATCATTTACGAAGAATGCATTCAGGTATACAAGGCCAGCTTCCTATTGGTAAAATTTAAGATGAAAGTAACAACATAGTATGTGGTGACAAACTACTTAGTGCAAAATAAATGTTGAAATTAAAATAAACTAGAATAAAATAAAAATTTGCACTTGGTAAACAACTGTGTGTTTCCGTGTGGTGACGGAATAAGAATATACAGTGTCACCATCCCTATTCATCCTGCGGGGGTCGTATAAGGCGACTTGGGATAAACTACGCAAGACAACATCAATGCAAAGAGAAGGAAAACTTGAAACCAACCCTATACCGACCCGTTTGGCCAGCATGGTATAGTAGGCCAAAACCTCCTTTCTAAGGAGAGGCCTATGTCCAGCAGTGGACTGTTAAAGGCTGTTGATGAAACAACTGTCATTTGAGTCAAGTGACATCTTAGTTCGCACAAGTTATGTCCCATTTATATACAAATAAAATTGTAGTGTATGTATGTAATATCAAATTACCAAATTTTTATTAAATGCATATGAAAGTTTATATATTACTTATACCAAAAAAGCTATTTTAATTTTGTCTCTTCCAGGTAATCTCGACTTTCACTGGCAGGAAGCTGACGACAAAAGGAGCAACTTATGCTATTTCTTTTAAGACTTTGTGCTGCAGCGTTACTCAGAATTTACAAAACTACAAAATAACAAAAATCGCAGGACTCCATTAGTTTAATTTTATGCAGAAATAAATAATATGCTTTTAAGAAAGTTTAACCATTAATTTTATGTTTCGTAAAAAATCTACATAAAACAGAATTACAAGGTTTGAGCACATTACCTCTTCTTCAGGTTGGAATGATTCTGGGGGATTGTCCTGAAGAGCTTGCCACATCTTATAAGCTGCCTGGCGCTTAGCAAGCTTCTTAGACTTGCCAGTGCCCACTTCTCGGCGCTTCAATAGAGTACATATAATCGTGAATTGACGCTCATGTGGAAGACCTAAGTAATGCAAAGGCAATACTTTAATTTCTTTTTACCATAATATGAAATCAGATTAAGATTTATACTTACGCCTATTAACATTATCATCATTCTCAGCGTGGTATGAAGGCGGAGGCCAAAATCGTGACATACACAACTCTTGAAGCCAACCAACAGGATTTCCCATTAATTTGTCTTCAAATGATGATACCACAGTGCCACTAGAAATTATAATTAAATATTTACCTAAGAACTTGTAGGTCACAAGTTACTTTAATTTCAACCCTTAATTCAAAATAACTTTCTACAACAACATATAAACTTACGGTTCAGGGACGGTGCCATTGGTGTTTTGATCAGCAGGTGCAGCTCCAGTTAATTTGTCCAGTAGAGCCTTAGCAGCCGAGTGCTTAGCTTCCTTCTTGGAACGGCCAGTGCCCATTGCTGTTATCACATCTGTCATTAATTTGTGAAAACATAAATATGTTACTAGACCTAATTGCCATTACTTACCAACAAGGTCAGCAACTGTGACCCGATAGCGGAAAGTTGGTTCATGAATCATTCCCTCAATCTGAACTAGTTCATACTTTGGTACAGTACCACGACGAGCCAAGAGTTCTTGAAGGACTGACACAGGTGTTTTCAAAGGCAAAGCTTCCATTTCCTGGAATTAAATACATAATGTCTACTTACTTCTAAGAATAAATCTCAGTATTTCTGTCTAGTTACTATTCACATTATAAACGAATTTAAGAAAAAGAAAGTTAACAATTTACTAAGAATCTAACATAAAATTTGAAAATTCTTTCTGAATTATGAGGGTACACATAATTATAATTTGTATTTCACATTTATACATTTGAGGAAATAACAGCACCTATAAGAGTGGCAAATTAAGCAATCAAGACTACAACAGTTAATTTTTTAAATCATTTTTTTTAAAGCTGAACCTAATATAGATCAGCTGATTGCCATATGTGGTTAAGTAACTATGGTATCTTATTACGATTACTTACTCTCTTTGCAGCCTCATCAAGAGGCAAGCGTTCCAAATTATTTGGAGGCTTGGGACGGTTCTGGTAACGACGACGTGGGCCGTGAGGAGCATGTTCACCGTCTGGACCAGCGCCGTGAACTGCCAAGCCATGTACCACACTTGGAATACCACCCGGCACCACACCCGGGTGTGGATGTACTATGTTACCGTCCATCTAAATAGTAACAAAAAAAACAATTTTAAAAAAGTAAGAATATCTTTAAATTTATATTGATAAACCGTAAACTAGTATGTAACTACTAAATATTGATTACACATTGCAATTATACTTGTTACGGCTATTTATTATTACCTATTTATTAACCTACCCGGGCTCCAATTACAAACATTTAGTTTTATGAAAATTCCTTTTCAGGTAAAGATAATCTTTACGATTCTAATCAAATTCTGACTGGATAATAGAAATTTCTAGACACTCCACAAAATCCAATCGAAATAATAAACAAACGTTACTGCTATTATATTACAGTATCAAGAACATGTGATTTTATACGAAGATAGAACAAGTTCAGTGACATGGCGTCCGCCAGCCATTACAGTAGCTCAAAATGGCTACACTTCACATGCCGGTTACCGGCATCAACCTTGAAACATACTTTATTTTTGAAAGCATGATATAAAGTTTAGATTCCTTATTAATTTCTTAAATAAAAGATAATTTTAAACTGATTTCTTTTAAATTATATCAAAACTTAGTCAAGCGTTACATTACTTACCATTGCTTAGTCAAGTTAGTAGCAAATTCAGTCGGCAGCAACACTGATAATTTAATTAATTTATAGTTTACACCGTGTTTGCAAGTGGTTCGATTTCTTATAAACATTAATTTACTTTACACTAACCGCGGTAAACGTTCTTCGCTTTCTGGAAATGGATTAGCGAAATCAGTAACCGGTTGTCAGACTAAAAGAACACATTCCCTAAATAACCGAAATTTGACAAGTGATGAGATGATGAGTTTACCAAAGGAAAGTTTTTAGATGTAAGATATTTTATTTTAGAAAGTGTATGTGTGTGTGACTTTTATAGTGATTTATATTTTATATAAATTAGATAAATTTAATAGGCAAAAGTTCTTTACGAAAATATCACAGGCAAAAGGTTTTTTATAAATTACAAAAAATTACATATAATATTTTTCAAGCACCATAACTTGCTTTTGTCTTTTACCGTAATATAAGGTATTATTTTTAGGCTGGCAATTGCGTAAAAATGCTGCAGATAATATAAAGTGTCTATGGCAAACCACAGTCATAAAATCAATCAGTATTGCTATAAAAGTTGCAATATTTTTTAAAAATAGAATTATATTCTGAACCATGTTATATTCTGAATTTCGAGGAATTAATTTTAAACAAAGTTAGTTTTATGGGTATTATTTTCTGTTAAAATGAGCTGACTCATTGAACATTGACTTAAATCAGAATATTATTATTCGTGCTTGGCCTGTTTTAGTAATAAATTAATAGTCTTAGGATTTGTCGTATAATCATAACAGATTTTCTGATACAAATATCTTACATAAACAAAAATCCTCAGCTGAGAATATTAACTATTGACCTAACGAGTTTATAAACATTGTCGATCCTAATAATCAGCCTCCGTAACTATTTAATTTTCTTTCGTTGAGAGTATCTTTTAGGACACTAAGTAAATCTAGTTAGGATCTAATGGTAAAGATAGGTAATTAAAATAAAACATCACTTCACTTACTATTCCATATATTCAATACATTTCAATTAAAATAAACCAATCAAATGAAATAATTTAAATGAAAAATACAATAAACAAAAGATCATTGTAAGGTTTCGTGTTGTCATTTATAATATGATCATTCATTTTTTATCAAACTGCACGAGTATTATCATATACATAGCCGAAGATGCAATAATCTGAAAAAAATAGGTACATATAAGTAAGCTTACTCGCCATAAAAAGGCTTTTATTTTTAAAATCTAGAGATTTTAAAAAAAAACTCATTTTAAGAAATCTAGAGATAATAATAATGTAAACTATACTACGGTAAATTTTCATTTTAATCTGTTCAATACTTTTAGCTTAAAGAGGTAACAAACATCTATACATCCTCATATACTCTATCATTATACAATATTTTTTATGGTATGGGGTGAAGCGGGACTACCATCTTAGGACCCCTAACGCCGACCTCACGTTTACAAATTACTACATGCTGGTACTACACCAGAGATATGGAGATATGGATACACTCTAATGCTCAAATGTGATGTTTAACTCCCAAAAGCATTTTGAAGAAACGCAATGCAGTTTTGCGGAGAGAGTGAACTTTTAAAATAGTAAAAAATCAACGTCCATAAATCTCTCCGTGTTAGTTCCCTTTTTTACTACGGATAACGAACTACATTTTGATATTCAAAATAATTGACTCTACTTCCCGTCAAAATTTATCTTCTTTAATGTTTAAAAAAATATAGCATTCGAAAATTAAACATTTATGCGTGGGCTAGTAACGCAAAACTTCGATACAGTCGAGACCTGCAGCCTCACTCTTGATTTCAAATCCGATCGATCGCTATTGGAATTGTGATGTTTCGTAGGTACTCTTGACTTCGATACTACGTAACTGTTTTATAAATAACTTGTAATTAGATTTGTTTAGGATAATTGGGATTGAATTGAAGAGTAAGGCCGCTGGACTGTCTTGGAATCTATGCAGAGATGCTTGGTCGACTGCTGAAATATTCATTGTTGAGATATATAACCGAAGCCTCAACGATTACCGTTTAAGTATGAAAGCAGAGTACAAGACCAATTCGATTGCCACTGGACAGGGATATATTATTTTCCCGAAATAGTTTACCACTGCATTGGAAGACATCACCAATACACTGGATTAGAACGAATGGGCAATCAATATTAATTGTCAATACATTTCATACTTATAATTACAGACAACATAGTGATACTAGCGGAATATCTTCATGATCTGGATGATTTTCTCCAAAATCAAAATCATACAAGATAAGCATGCATCCCGTGGCTCTAATACTATAAAGGTTGTGTAAGAATACTCGTATACCTATTTTGGCTAAATTCTCCAACTCGGTCAGTAAACTTCGATCGGAAGATTGATAGAATAATAAGACTGGACAGCATATGGGAAACTTCATCACATCTTCGAGTCACCGAATCCACAATCAGTGAAAATCAATATTGTGTTTCTGTAGTCAATAGAGGCTGTTACGAACAGTTCAGCAGAGAACTCGAAGATCTGGTATTGCATGGAGAAATAGACACTGAAATGGAAGAGGGCCGATCATGCTTTCAGACAGACTGATGATCGCTCAAGCCGACAAGTGTTAAATCGTACATACCGCTATTATATGAAGATCGCATGGCAGGCTGGGTTGTGCGGCATACGGGAAGCTACGTCATATTTTTTAGTCACCAATACCACTATGACTTAAGACCATAGTCTACAACCAGTGCGTCCTACCCGTAATGGCACATATGTCATTATGGGTAGAACGCACTGGTTGTAGAGCCGGGACGTGGACACTCACTATCAAACTAGTTCATAAATTTAAAGTAGCTCAGCGTGCAATGGAGCGTGCGATGCTGGGTGTCTCTCTGTCCGATAAAATACGTAACGAGATTATTCGACAGAGAGCTAGAGTGGAGACCGCTATTAGGCAAACGTAGTGTAGGGCGCCCTGCGGCACGATGGGCCGACGATTTGAGGAGGGTGGCTGGCGGAGGATGGATGCGGACTGCCCAAGACCGGGATGGTTGGCGTTCCTTGGGGGAGACCTTCGTCCAGTAGTGATATGTACATACGAGTAGATGAATTCTTTGGGGGAGGCTTTCGTTTAGCAGTGGACGGTAATAGGCCGACCATTCTCCAGGGAATGCGGCCTGGTGAATAATGGAGAATGATTGGGCCCCCGGTCTAACACTCACCAACGAATTATTATACAACAGCACGAATGTCATTCTTAGGTTGGACTTCTGTGTGAGACTAATTCGTACCCCGGTACTGAAATCAGCCCCCATTCATGCTGAAATCAGCGTGGCTCTCCTACCTAATATTATTATTTATTTTAAAACTAAGTACTGAAACTGAATATACAATTGAATATTTCAAAAGATTTGTAATTAAATAATATTTCACCGCAATGTTCAGTCGGGCGTTTTTTCAATTACGATTCATTACTCAGACGTCAGTTATTGTGCAATAAGCGAAATAGAAAGTTTCTAAAAATATTATGTGAAAACATTTATAATTAATTTCAAAATATAGTCTAAAAATTAAAGTATTTGAATCATATTACACAAAGTTAAATTGTTCGCAAGCAATTGAGGAATACATTTTTAAAATTATATTTAAAGAAATATATTAAACTAGTTGACTTAGCGAACTTCGTACCGCCCAACTTTAAAATTCCAGAACTTGATCGCAGCGCCACCTACCGGGTCCAATTGCAAATCTAAACCATTCCCAGATCCCCTTGAACACACACAAAAAATTTCATCAAAATCGGTCCAGTCGTTTGAGAGAAGTTCAGTGACATATACACTCACAGAAGAATTATATATATAAAGATTAGTCAAAAAGCTTAAGGGACTACACAGGTACATAGGTAGTATAATCATCATCTCAACCGAAAGACGTCCGCTGCTGGAGATAAGCCTCCCTAAAGGCTGGATGCCAAGTAGGTACCTATATGTAAAAGGTATCATAGGAGTTATCATGATGGTTCAAATTTTATTATTGAAGTCTTGAGTCCTGACACTTATAGTTCGTTCGCATCATCAATAGCTGTACTTCATTCATCGATCGATAAGCATGCATGCAGCAATTGCCTCTTATGTGCCAAATTGTATAATAATTCCTAATTTGGAAATTGAGTAGATATTACAAAATGTTAATTTACTCTTAAGTAAATATTACAGTAAATGAAAGTATCTAACTCTGTCTCAACAAACAACGGAACCGATTACAGGATAACCGACGTAGACGCGGGTGGAGTCTGGTAAAGGCTAGTAAATAAATAAAGAAATAGTAATTATTACATGCTAATTGGAGCACATAATTGGCTCCGTGTGGTATTCCTTTCACTTTCATGCCCTATTTCCCCTTTTTAATTTCGGTTTTCGTGAAATAGGTTCCCATGTCCTTCTCAAATGTCCCGTCTATTTCTAAAATAAAGAAGTAATTAAAGTCACATACCATACTTTCTTTTATTTTTTAGGCAGAAGTGATGAAATGTTTGTTGGCTATCTTCTCGTCACGGTCTGGTTTATATTATAAAATGTCTTTACTTAAGCTACATATAATCTCGTTTAGTATATAATTATCGTTAAGTAGTTACCATATTATGTGCTTATATTAGTCTAGCTAAGTCTCGCGATGTTTTGTTTGTTGTAAATCGCGAGTGTCGCCGCGGAGCAAAGCTAGTCTACTAACAAATAGCCTAAGTTAATCCTTATGTTATCAGCCAGTGAAAATCCTGTCAAAATCGGTGCAGCCGTTCCAGAGATTAGCCGAAAGAAACAAACAGCAATTTTTAAAATGGCTATTTTGTTGTAAATACCATATAAAAACGTTAACGTAAAACTGTTATACACTCCGCAACAAAACTATCGCAACAAAATTTCTCATCGAAAAATTGCCATTTTTCAAATGCTTGTAACTCGGTAACTTTCCATCGTATTGAGATCATTTTACTTTTGTATTGTGCTTTCAGAAATATGTCCAATAGCTGCGAGATAATGCCACATTGCTATATCTTAATCAAGCCTATCAGCTGTTTTTTCTTTAAAAACGCAAAGTTTGCACGTTTACCTGGGTTACCAAAATTTTTATTTTAAAGTACACCTTATAATGAGTATTAAAAAAAAACGACCCTCTACATTTTTTTTGACCGACATATGCCATTTTAAAAATATTCCTGTTTTAGCCAAATACCGCCAACATCAGCATTACCCGATGCGTACCGCAAGGAGGTTGTTGGTCGGACTTACACATCATTGTGGCCCTGAAAAGAGCCGATTGTGTGAACCGTTTCTTAAGTTAGGAACCCCGCGGCTCGTCACTTCCGCAGTATGTTTTGACTCCAAAATCATTTTTTCCTGAAATTACACAAAATTACCAACAAAAGAAAAAAATGATCTCAATACGATGAAAAGTTACCGAGTTACAAGCATTTAAAAAATGGCAATTTTTCGATGAAACATTTTGTTGCGATAATTTTGTGGCGAAGTGTATAATATATAATTTTATAATACAAACACACTTAAATTTGAAATAGTAAACAAAAATCTCCTATTAAAAGTAAAAACTGTCAATGATGATGATAGTTTACCTTAGTTAGTAGTGTGGCATCGAGCGTAATAAGCCCAAATGCAGTAATTTCATTATTTTGGTGGGACATCAAGGAAGAAAAATGTTGTATCTGGGGATGAGGAAAATACTATCGATGTAATTACAAAATCATTGAACTCTCTGTAAACAGTACTAGACAAGTAGATATTTACCTCTAACAATAGCCGAATATCGTGTCTTTCAACAGGTACGCTGTGCAAAGTCTGACCTATTTTCAGTAACTGTGAAAAGACAATTAATCCAATAAAAACACTAGCTAGCAAGTCAAAACTATCCCGAGTACCCAAATTGCGACAATTGTGCCTATGATATTTGAGGTGTTCCCTCTATTTCCTTGGGACCCCATTATAGGATCTCGATATGGTGACGATGGGACCACCTGTAAGCTACGCCCATTCCAATACAAAAATAATTTTTGAAATCGGTTTATAAACGACGAAATTATCGCTGAACATACATAAAAAAAATGAAAAAAATAAAAATGATTCCGACGAATTGAGAACCTCCTTTTTTTTGAAGTCGGTTAAAAAAGATCTCAATAAAAAAAATGTTTAAATTGTATAACATACATGTCTCATTTGTACCTCTTGTTTCAAAACAGTTCCAGATCTCGCCAAAATAAAAATTTTCAAGATTTGATAAATTATCCAGACAGAACAATTGATTGTAAGATGTAAATGGAAATCTTTCTCCACCACGATACTATGATATATAATATGTGATTCACTAACAATAGTGTGAAAACATTGTATACTGGTTATCAGTAAAACTGCTTCAAATGCTCTGACAATTTGACGCTTGGTTTCAAGTGCTTTCACGTACAACGTCTCCACGTATTGTAAGTTTAATATTTTCGAATTGGCTTTCACACAGCATTCCAGGAGGTTGATTTTGTTTGTTGTTACAGCTGAGATTTTTTGTCGTATGTTCATTAATAGAGCAACCAACATCAGTATCAACAAGTAATAAAAAGACAACACCGTGAATTGTATCTGTTGTGGTAACAAAAAAGTTACAAAAACTAAAATTTGTTTCCAGAGTTCGTCAGCACGCGTGAAGTTAATGCACACCTGCAGTGACAGTAAGATCGTCAGGAAACTCAAAATAACATTCACTTTAAAGCGAATTGCCCTTAGGATACGACCGATGTTGGTATTTTGTGGTTCAATCATATTTGCTATGTTATTTATAATATTTACGAAAATGCAGCGGTTGTTAAACATACATATATATGCCGTTAGCGAGACCATAAAAGAGACTATTAATTCTAAAATATAATTCATTTGAGTCACAACTTCTCTAGTCATCGAGTTATCGCCAAGAGATTCATACACATATCGGACGTGCAAAACTAGAAATGATCCCGTAAATAAAATATATGAGAGGGCACATACGGAGTTTAGGTAAATTGTTTTTGGTATAATTATTAAACCACGTTTGTTGTCAAATTTTAAACTGTATGGGAAAAGGCCGAACACTGAAAGAATAACGTACAAAGGTTTAAAACTTTTACGTATGGAGAGATTAGAGTTAGAATTTGTATACAAAAATGTTTTAATATCAAACAACATTATGAAAGCAAACACGTCAGTGTGTTATTGTTGGAAACTTATGATCAAATGTATATTTTACAGAATTATTAGCGACGAGTAATAAAACTACACAATTACTATCCAGAATGAAAAGATAGCATCTTTGCACATTTATTATTCAGTAAACTTTTATGTTCAGAAGTAGGTACAACATGATATTAAATGTCGATTAAAACTTTTCTATATAAGTGTTACTTGAAAGATTTAAAGCTGGAAGTCGTGTTTAAATATCTTCATCAAGAAATCATTAGTATTTTACGCACTTTTCGAGTGTACCCAGTTCACAATGACAAAGGCTGCTTATTTGTTAAGGTATACCAAAAATATTACAATGGGTCCATAGTTAGTAAATACATATCTACTTTTTTTCCAGTTCCATAACGTTTTTAATATTTTCAAGTAATAAAATCAATTGAGATTGTAAATAGTGTAAAGGGCCCCCCTACAACAATTTTGTTAGATTTTTGTGACCTGAAAACATTTCCTTCTTTTTCCTTTTTTGAAAGTAACGGCATTCCAAGTTCTAGATTAGTAAATGTTTTGATCTACCAACCTATTTAAGGTGAGTCTAAATCTAAATGCTGAATGTGGGCTTACTTAAACTTTCAAAGTGTTTTTGGGAATTTTATTAAACTCTAAAATGAACTGTATTCTTTCTACTATTACTTGTATGCGAGAACTGTATTTTTTAGAAATATACCTGAATGTATTTTCGAAATACTCGATGGGTCCGAATAAGCTAAGTGTAGCTAATTAATAGTGACTTCGTACGTTTTTATTTATAGACTAGCCGCGCCCCGCGGTGTTACCCGCGTATCATTATGCTATGCAAGTTTGTTATGCATAGCAACCTGTGAAGTTTTGACAGGACATAAAGAGTGCTACATTTTGACATCTACGCTTTAATGTATTTTTTTAATCACCTAGCTTTCGCCTGCTTTTCTCGATTATTGCAGTGAAAAGTAGCCTATGTGTTATTCTGATATATAAGCTATATTACTGTAAAGTTTCATCCAAATCCGTTCAGTAGTTTTTGCGTGAAAGAGCAACAAACATACATACACACATACTCATAAACTTTCTCGTTTATAATATTAATAGGATTTAGGATTATTTTAATTTTGATTTAAGGCTGTATTGGTTCAGGTAAAGGTTTAGAAACCGATAGTGGAATTTGTTGCCCTATTTTTTCTTTTTTTTATAATATAGGAACTTACAAGGAGACGACTTACCTCCTGAGATAAGAGACATAAGTCGTCAAATATTATTATATCCATAGACTGAATAGGCAGCATTTAGTAGAAGAAACTTTTTACTTTTCGAACATTCAGGCAAGACGGTTAAAAAGAAAAAAACCTATCAAAACTTCAGGCTCCATTAAAAGCAAAAATGAAATAAATATACTATTTTTTTGTATAAAATTATTGTTTATTATAAAAATGCGTATTTCGAAAACCACTTCATTAATTTGTCGCTGGACTAAGCAGCTTCTGAGAGGTAGTTCAGTTTTAGGTGCTGTGTGCAACAAGTGTACCAATCAGTATATCAGGAAAACCTATAGTACCTGTCCTCAAGGAATGAAAGTTACAATCTGCGGGGCGGCTGGATGCACCGGTAAGTACACTGAGTACCGTTTCAAACCATTTCAATAGGGTAGATACCTAAGGCGATTATAACAATTTAATTTACTACTAAAGATAGAATAAATTGAAAAAGAGATTTATGTATAAACTTATATTGTTTGATAAATTGACACAGGATGGAAATGCATAAACAAACAAATATTATATCACCTTATTTGAATCGTTGGAGAGATTATTAAACACATTACTGTTATATGAAATTGAAATGCTCTAAAACTCGTTTTGAGGTAATTTTCGTAAAATGTTTTCTGTTTAAGTTTTGAAATGTGTTAAATTTGAAATATTTATTTGTATAAATTATTATATCCTTATTATTATGATAAATTCAAAAGTACGGTACGCACGTTTGATGACAAAGCTACTGAGCAGATTTAAATGAAATTAGATACAAATATAGTCTTGAGCCTGAGAAAGGACATTAGGTAACTGACACACACGCGGGCAGACCCGGGGGTGAAACCTAGTATTATATATGCTACCGAAAATATTTATAATTCAGGTGTACCTACTATACAATACCTGGTGCATCCAGGGTATGTGTGAAATATTATGAATATTATTGACCATAACATACTTTGTTCATTCTTAGCATTATATTCAGAATCATGTACAGATTCAAACAGTACGTACATGTTTGCTATATATGAACACACGAGCTGTTAAAGATTTTACACCATACTTTGTTCTGGAGTGGAGACCGCGTCTCGGTAAACGTAGTGTAGTCCCACAGGTGAGGTGGAGTGACGACCTGCGTAAAATGGCTGGCAGGAGATGGATGCGAGAAGCCCAAAATCGATCAAAGTGGTGTGCAATGGGAGAGGCCTATGTTCAGCAGTGGACTGCGATAGGCTGATGATGATGATGAGGTAGTAAAAATAAGTAATATAATATGTTTTATTCGTTTTGGACAGGTCAGCCTCTAGCGCTTCTATTAAAACAGTGTCCTCTGCTAGATGAGATAGCTTTGTATGATCCATGCTTTAATTGCGGTTTCGGCGTGGAGCTGAGTCACGTTGACACCAAGTGTAAAGTATCATCATACTCTGGCAGACATATGTTGTGCGATGCATTAAAAGTACGTGGCCTTTTTAACATTTATTCCTTACTTGCACCTAACCTACATATGTCTACTGTATGCGTCTGTTGTGCTGAAGTCTCAGATTCAATTGCCGAATCTGACTAAATATTTGTTTGTATAAAATTTCTACTTAGTATTGGTGTTTCTACGAAATGGTTGTATTTACAAACATATAAGAATATTTTACCAGGCAATCTAGTTTTCATAGCACAAATTCAGCTTATTTTGAGATCAGATATTAACCTATTCACAAACTCTTCAGCCGAGCGAAGTTTTTCCTGATTTAAAACAGCAACGTTGCGCATGTTTACATTTATCATTCAATAATCTATATAATCATTTTAATGTAAAAGCTTTTAGTGTATGGCACACGTAGTATTGATTAATAACTAAGTCTATATACTAATTACAGAATGCAAAGGTGGTGATCATAGTTGCGCGTGACAGAGTTGATACCTTTGAAAACAATGCACCAGTTGTCACGGATATTGCGCTGCAGATTTGTAACACATGTCCATTAGTAAGACCTACTGATTAATTCCCAATATCATTATGATCATCAAATATTCCTTCATTTCTGTATCGATTCAACAAGGCGACACAAGATTCAACACGCGTTTCTTTCTGCAGATCAGTCAAATCATGAGGCACCCATTTTTCACTTTTTTTATGTTATTGATTTGATGCAAATGAGTCAATATTGTTGGTAAGGTAACATTAAACCATGCCGCTAATTCCTTGGTAGTTTGGCTCGGATCGCTTCCACCATGTCCTTCAATTCATTGTTATTCACATGTGTTCTTCAAATTACAATAACCACCACGAAAGCGTTTAAACCAAAATCGCACGGTGCGTTCATTAGCAACTCCAAATGCAACATTGATATTGCGAGCTGTTTCTACAACATTAAACGCGTTGGAACTCGTATTCAAAAATCACTCGAATTTTCGAAGTATCCATCTTTCTTCTATAAGCTAACTAAAAAAAACAACTGAAAGTCGATAATGGAAAGGTGCACATTTTTTAAAAGAGTTCTTCTTTTAAAAAATGTGCAATACGATACTCATAGGTACGATTTGAAAAAAGTTTCACTCAAAAATCTCAAACCATGAAGGTTCTATGTCAAATCGAAGTACCTATTACAATAAAACGGTAATTTCATACTTTAACCCCTATTATTAAACATCTAAAATTCATATAATAAAATTGCACAAACTGGTATGAAGAATATTATCAAAATTCAAACATATTTCGGATATCTTATCGTTCCGTTTTGGTCAAGTCACATACGTTTTTAATTTTCCAGTGTTTTACAATAGTGGCTACAGAGCCTGTAGAAAGCATGGTGCCCCTCGTGGGCGAGATACAACGTCTTCGTGGAGTGTACAACCCCCGCATGCTACTAGGATCCGTCGAGTTAAACTGTGTGAGAGCTAACACAGTACTGGCGGACTATTTGAAAGCACCCCCTGAATCTGTTCAAGTTCCCGTCATAGGAGGTGCCACGCCTTGTACTATGGTGCCAGTGCTCTCTGCAGCGGTACATCCGGGCAGTTTGAGTCAAGAGCAGGTAAGCCATAAGAATCTTTCGGGTTTCTGTGACACTTGAGTTTCAAGTGTGCGTTTGCGGTTGCAATTTACTGGTGTTCATTCTGTTGTTCAAGAAGTGTTGATACAAAAAATCACTGAAAAATAAGTAGTTTTCAGTAAAACGTTTTAGAAATCGAACTTAGTTGTGACTTTAAAAATAAACGTTAGGGATCTAAAACCGCAAAGAAATTATCCTAACCAAAAACCTTGTCTAAAATTTCGTGGTTAGATATTAATTTGATGCCATCTGATGATAATGCTAATGACTATGCACACAGGGCGACTTCATTTTCAACTTCAGTTAATCGTATCATATTTGGCTGTGATATCTGTGTATCATAAAGATTAGAGGTTGATATATAGAAATTCAGCTTGCTTATCCGGTGGGCTATGTCGATGACATTAGTTCTCTGACGGATCACGTCATTTTTGATACGATCCCTCAGGGAAACGCCAAGCATGGCCCTTTCCTTCCCCTTCCACTTATGAAGATGGCTGGCAGGAGCTGGATGCGAGAACCCCAAAAGTGATCAGAATGGTATGCGATGGAAGAGGTCTATGTCCAGCAGTGGACTGCGATGGACTTATGAATGAATGAAAATATCGAATATAGTTTCTGTTAGTCTATGTACTACTAATTAATGTCTTTGGGATTAAGTTGCGTTTGTGTTATTCTATTTCAGTTGGAATGCGTAACATCGTGCATCATGAGCGGCAACGAGGCAGTTTGTGCAGCTAAGGGCTGCAGTTCTGCAACTGCATGTCTAGCTGGCGCATTCGCCATCGCAAGAAACACTATCAACGTGGTCAAAGGATTACAGGGTTCAAGAGTTCTTCAATGCGCTTACGTTGACAGCCTCGGAACATGTGCACCTTGCTGCCAGTTCTTTGCAAGCGAAGTAAGATGTTATTTTTTTTACTAACTAAGCTAAGCAAGCTCTTTTTATGGTGCCTCTCTATTAATGGAGGTTGGCCGTCAGCTCTTTAGCAAGTGGTAAATCAACTTACAAAGAAATTCTGTTATACCATTCGGTGTTGTTATTTTCAAAATATTTTATAGTAAAAACGTAGTACTTGATTTGATGTTGGCGTTATCGATAAATTAGAAATTAGATTATCAACAACACTTCAAATATTATATTAAAAAAAAATGTGTACAAAGTGGAAGATGAGAAATCAGATTGGAAGTGGATAGTATTTAATCTTTAGATATAATAAAGTTGATTGGTTTAGACTTCCATCGGGTCTCGTTTTAATATAATTATATCTTGGACTGATATTTGATATCTTTTACCAAAATATGGGTGCACTTATTGAAAGCTATGCTAAAATTCATTATAGTCACTAGAATCAGAAGCAGAATAGTACGATTGCCTTGCTTCCACTTCCACGTTGATTATTGACAATGAAATCAAGGCACAGTGCTTGCTATGTTGGTCTTTTTCATTGCAGGATTATTTTTTAAATTCTGTTGCTTTATGATGATCTCGATGCTTTGGAAGAAAAAGTATAATATTAAATAGGCTTCCATTTGGTCTAGCATGCTTTAAACTATCTTATCTTATGCATGCCGGCGAAATATATTTAAAAAAAACATGTAAAACGGTTATATAGTTTCCGAGTTCACATGACACAAGAATTGTAACAGATAACAATCCAAACGTGTTAACATAATCGATTTGCTTTTCCTATTATTAAGGCTTAAATACTTTATATGTATACAAAACTAAATGTAATGTAATGTGCAATGTTCTGAAATTACAGGTGTTACTTGGACCAGGAGGAGTGGAAAAGAATATGGGCATACCGGAGTTGTCCAAGTTTGAGAACTGTTTGTTGTGGAATTGTTTACCTTATGTTCGGAACGAAATAGCAAGAGCTGTTTGGCTGGTACGTAATTTTAAAAAGGTTTTTGGAAAACTGTACTTTTACCACTTGTTTATTATACTTTTACTAGCAACATTGAAAAAATAAGCTTCGAAATTTTTTACTTTCGTACTCAGGCCATATGACACTTAACTTTTCATATCAATCAACAGCCTTTATCAGTCCACTGCTGGACATAGGCCTCTCCTTTGAAAGGAAGTTTTTCATACTTCACATAATTTCTATATAGGACGGTATAACGAAATTATGTAAAGTTAACCATTTAAGGGTATACCTGTCAGGTTCCTTGTGAGAACGTTTTTTGTTTTTTCTGAAGACGGTTCCCACTTTATCTCATCCACATTTTTTTTATCATTAACTTCATTACGACGACGACTAGAAGACTTTAGAATTGAAGAGGTTAAATACTTGACATTGGCAAAATAGCTGATATTATTCGGCTGATTGCCATCTCATCAACAGAAGAAGAAGATCGTTACAGGTAAACCGCAACTATGCAGGTATTTCTTCTTCTCAGCTCAAGCTTACGTGAGTGTTATAACTATACAGGTAACCCGTCACGCACCGTGTAAGGCTTAAATAATGCCAGATTTTAACAGTAGATATGCCAGTTGTTCATCTTTACCACTTAGAAATGTATGTGCGCGCGTTGAGGTTTCCAGTAAAAAGACGTGTTTATTATATGTTAAAATATGATGTACTTGTTACTTTTTTTTTGTATTTGAGCTTGGAAAATAGTTTCTACTCTGTCTGTTCGAAAGCTTGAACAGAATTTAAAAGTATCATACTCATTACGAGTGCTGCAGCCAATGCAACAATGGCAGCCTAGATAAATGTATATTTATTTATTTTTATCAGAAAACAATCTTTCCTTGTAAAACAAGGTTCTTTTTTCGTAATTGAAGGTGTACACCATGTGTCAGCAATGTTGTCAAATGCCATGTGCACATCCGAGCAATTGTTACACGCCGCCCATATGCCCCTGCGTGCCACCAACGAACTGGACCTGCGACTGGCCAGACGCCTCCAGGGACGAATATCTTGCATCGGTTTGTATCATTTAATAGCTAGAACTACCACCTGATTATTACACTATACTAATTGCTACAATAATTACAATAATTTTATTATTATTATTCATTGTAACATTTAAAAATGGAAGTACATTATGTATTATGGTTAGTTCAAAAGCACATGTGAAATGCAAAGCAATATAATTAAAACTTCTTTTAGTCATCACTATTATACTACACACATTGAAAATGTTCACATCTTCAGCTACAAGGTTCTCTTCATGGTGACGGATTGAGAACACAGATTTTCCCCAATTCCATTTATTCCATTGCTGTCATAAAAGGTGTCTGAGGGGGCAGGACTATGCAGGACTACATCACTGCAAAGAAAACTTAAAACAACCTACACAAACCCATCTTTCCAGCGTAGTATAGTAGACCAAAACCTCCTTTTCAAAGAGAAGCCTGTGTCCAGCAGTGTACTGTTGAAGTCTGTTCATGAGGATTATGAATCCGCTACGAAAGCACATTGCAAAACCTTTAAAAAAATAACAAATAATTTATATTATTGGCATATTCTAAGAACATGTTAAATTCACAGATATGTAAGAGAATGACATGCAGAGATGGTTCGACGGAGTTGTACTGGAAGCCACGTGAAGTAGAATATGACGCCGCTAGAGCAGCCAACCTCACGCACCAGGTGCAAGACAAGAATTGGTCATGTTCAGTGTGTGATGTACCTCGAAGCATCCGAATGGCGAAAGATATTCAAAAAAGAACAATCGATCCTTGCGCCTAAAATTTATGCAAACAAAACCATTTTTGATCAAAGTACTATGTTGGTACGGTTAAAAAAAATGATACCGTAAAATCACCGTTAATACGCTAACGATGTCCGAAACAAATCAATGAATTGGATTTTCAAATTGTCGTATTAAAAAAAGGAAAAAAATATGGAACACGATCAACTAACTAACTTTGCTATAGAAAACTAATTATGATTGAACGTGGCACTTGAATGGAGAAGGTACCAGTTCCATGTTGGTCTGCTTCACCTACCTTATTATATCTGTGATAGGTCAAAAAAGTCCCAGACCCAGGAATAGTCACAACGCCGCCTCTCTTGCTGTCACGGATCTTTGTGCTGTCGCGTTCACGGAGTATATTGTAAATGTTCAAGTTCTTATAATAATAATTTATAATAATATTGTTTCATTTATTTATTTTGTACAAACTGTTTTTATATTTTTATTAAAATATATTTCGTGAAAAGTTGGTAAGTTATTCACTCAAAACGATTATAGTCGTCACAAAATAAGAAGCCCGTTTTGACATTTGTCATTTGACATGCCGCATGTAAGAAATTGAAAAATCAAATTCATAATCCTATTTAATTACTATTTTACCCATACACTATCACAACGCATATTAGACCAGTGCTTTTAGTGTTTGAAAACAAAATAAATTATAGTAGGATGAAACCCATTGTAAAAGGAGGAGAATATTGCAAAAATTAAAGGAAAAATAAATTACGGGCGATCTGAGGTCGGGAAGGGGGAGAGGGCCCCCCCTCTTAAGGTTTTAAGGGAAAAAAATGGTTTATCTCGATTTCCGGCAAAACTACAAGTCCTATGGAAAAAAGTCCAATGGCAAAGTTATAGGTAATAAAAAGATCTACAACTTTTGCATACACACTTTTTTCACATAACCTCAAATTTATGTGAAAAATTCAAAAAACCAAGTTTTTGGTTTTTTATTTTTATCTTTTACAAATAAAATTATTTTTTAACGAAATTTTGTGTAAACTTAGCTTTTCATGTCCTAAATACACCGTAATTTATTTGATTTGAAATATCCATTTTTTCACCTCATTTTGACTGAATACCGAAAAAAACCCTAATTTTCAATCGAAAATTCGTCCGTCAAAATATCAACGTTTTTGACAAAAAATGGGTGTTTTCTATTCGATGAAATGTCTAATTTCCGATGGTGTAAAAATATAATATATACATTACCATAGTAAATCTTCTTAGAAAATGCAAAAAATGAAAAAACTCAAATTCGATATTTTTTAATCGTTATTGAGATATTTATTAAAATTTACACTTTAATCACTCGAAAAACGTAAGATTGCATGTTACAATGATAAACAAAAATATTACAAATCGAAATATACTACTATAATTAACAAAATAATAAAAAATAAAGTTAATATTTAATAAAACATCTACAATATTTTGAGAAAGTTGCAGAATCTTCTTTATATTATATGCATATGTGCCTGTTTATTATTATTTTAAGATGATTTAATACCTGAGTGACCTACGAAAACTTTTAGGCCATCAAAAGGTATTTCATAGAAAATAACTCAGCCTGCACGTGTAGTTATAAAAGATGTCGTACACTGCTCTGTTTTACAGCTGCTACGAAATAGCAAGTATGTAGTAAGGCCCAGACCTGCCTTGCCCACTTCTCTAAGAAAAACCTTTTAATAGCCAAAAAATTTTCATAGGTCACTCAGGTATTAAATTATCTTAAAATAGTAATAAATAGGCACTTAAGCATATACTTTAAAGGAGATTCTGCAACTTTCTTAAAGTATTGTAGATGTTTTATTAAATATTAACTTTATTATTTATTATTTTGGTAATTATAGTGGTATATTTCGATTTGTAATATTTTTGTTTATCATTGTAACATGCAATCTTACGTTTTTCGAGTGATTAAAGTTTAATTTTAATAAATATCTCCATAACGATTAAAAAAAAACGAATTTGAGTTTTTTCATTTCTTGCATTTTCTGAGAAGATTTACTATGGTAATGTTTATATATTTTTACACCATCGGAAAGTAGACATTTCATCGAATAGAAAACACCCAATTTTTGTCAAAAACGTGGATATTTTGACGGACGAATTTTCGATTGAAAATTAGGGTTTTTTTTTCGGTATTCAGTCAAAATGAGGTGCCGGAAATCGAGATAAGCCATTTTTTTCCCTTAAAAACCCCCCCTCTCCCCCTTCCCGACCTCAGATCGCCCGTAATTTATTTTTCCTTTAATTTTTGCAATATTCTCCTCCTTTTACAATGGGTTTCATCCTATTATAATTTATGTTCACTTTTTGTTATTTTAAGAGCTAAAAGCACTGGTCTATATCGATAAGCATCAAGTTTAACTTGATATTGAAAAATTGCACTCAAAAACACGAATTAATCGTATCCTTGTCCATTCCTTTATTATCTTTTTGACACATCACGCCTATAAATTACCGTTTTTTTTTTCAAAATAATGTATTACAGTAATATCGTACTTTATAGACGCGTAGTGAAGTGCCCTATGCATAGCTAAAAATCACAGACTATAAAACAGTTCTTAAAATCGATAAGTCGATTAAATGATTAAAATAATCGATCATTTTATAAAATAATTTAACTTGTGTAAGTATTGTTACTGTTAATTTAATAAAATAAAAGTCGTGTGGCACTCGGGAACTGCCTCGGTAAAGCTATTGCATAGAATTTTTTATCAACTTATGCAATTATAATTTTTTATTTTTTATTTATAATGCATTTTTTGATATTAATTGAAGTTTACAAAACTATATACACTGTCTTTTTACCAACATACATTCTAACAAACCAAATCTTTCTTTCACTTTGGAAGTTAGGCCTTATTATGCCAGTCCACAAGGCCGGCGATATAAGCGATGTCAAAAATTACAGGCCGATCACTATACTTTCTGTGTTCGCCAAGTTGCTAGAATCCTTGTTATGTCCTTACGTATCATGGTATATTAAGAGTGTTCTCGCAGACTCTCAACATGGATTTGTATCTGCTCGCTCGACTTGCACCAATCTTGTGTATTTTATTGATGACATATTCCGTTGTTTAGACGATCGCACTCCCGCTGATTTTATTTGTAATGACCTCTCGAAAGCTTTCGATAAGGTTCCTTACAGTATATTATTACAGAAGTTATCGCTACTTGGTTTCGCTGGTACTTTTCACAAATGGTGCTCCTCATACTTGCGCGAGCGCACATCAAAGGTAGTAGTCAGTGGATATGAATCGGATCTTTTTTCTAATATATCTGGGGTTCCTCAAGGTTCTCATTTAGGACCTATATTCTTTAATATTTTCATGAACGACGTCACCTCTTGCCTCAAAAATAGCAAACCATATCTTTATGCGGATGATCTCAAGTTAATGAGACCAATTAGGAATGTTCAAGACAAAATGCTATTGCAAGAAGATCTTGATGGATTGGTTAGTTGGTGCAAAGATAACAAAATGGTACTGAATGTTGACAAATGCTGTTATATTCGCTTCACTCGAAACCGTGATGCTGAATGGCCTGGGGTTTATACAGTATCTGACCAACGTATTCAAGAAGTCGCAAGTGTTAGGGACCTTGGCGTTATTATTGATAAAAAACTTGATTTTAGGAAACATTATGATCGTATAGTCTCTAATTCACTTAGAACCCTCGGTTGAGATGACGAATGAGAAACACCAAAAATTTTAAAAATTAAGTGTCAGTTATTAGATTATACGAGAGTTTCGTCAGATCTGTCCTGGATTATTGTTGTGTAGTTTGGCATTCGCACTATGAAGTTCATTCCAATAGAATTGAACGCGTTTAGAAAAAAAATGTGTACCACTTAACATATAAATTTTACCTTTCAAGAAAACTAACCAGCTACACAAACATACTTATCCATTTCAAAATACAATCACTAAAAAAGCTTCGTTAAATTTTAGATTTATCATTCTTACACATATTAGTTAATGGTAAAATAAATTGTCCTCATCTACTACAAAAACATAATAATACGGTCTCCAATAAACTTCCACGACTGACTAGATACTCCCTTTTTACACCTAATGATCTAAAAGCTACCTCCGTTGTATTGTTTAAATGTATAAATATTTCTTATTTAGTGATCTATCATTTATACTTTTAATTATTTTATATATAATTTAAAAAACTAATTAACGATTAATAAATATTAAAACTAAAAATATTTAATTAAATCGATTGAAAGTTCTTCCTCAATAAAATTGATTTTAATATCAAATCGAATCGGTGACGTGCGAGAGCGTCACTATTTTCGAAATTTCTTGAACTGTCAAAAAGATATTAAACGAATGGACAGAGTATAGTTACGCCACGATGACAAATGTCAAACCGGGCTTCTTATTTTGTGACGACTATAATATTAAAAACTGACACTCCCAACTTCGTCTGCGTACGAATTTGAGCACACCATAAAGAAGGTAGTGATATAACCTTATAAGATAGATACCAACGCAGACTTTTTAGACCTTTTAGGGGGAACAATTTTTTACACATTATTTTTGGTAAATGTTAATATATAATATTTAACCAGCGCAATGGAAGCTCTTAAAAGTAACAATCCGTTTCTACATAGTTTTTCGTTGGAGTATGAACATGCAAAAAACGATACCTACAAAAACAGGTTTACGTTATGTTTTGAGTTGTGCGAAAATATGAATTTCTTTAGTCTAAAGCCACCTTAGATATAAATAGCTATAAATAGCCCATATATCGAAGGTTTTTAGCATTAAAATACTGAAATATCTTTTCAAATTGAACCAGCATAATGCGTGCTCGAGGCAGGGCACCTACACGTTGGAGTGATACTGTAAAGGAGGCTGTGGGCGGCAGCATGCACCGTGCGGTCCACTCTGCGTATAACCGCACGAAGTGGAAGCTTGTGGTCGCGATCCTCAGCATTGAGGGAACGACGAAGAAGAAAAAGATGTCACTTGGCTCAAAACGGAACCTGATGCGGTTCCCCCGCATAACACCCCTTTATCGTCTTGCGAGTAGCGTTATCATCACTATTACCGTTTAACGAATCTTTCCATGATAATTATAGCTTATTAGGTATTACCTAATATCATTTAAATCACTACACGAATTAATAGTTTAAAATAAAAAAAAATCGGCCAAGTGCGAGTCGCCCATGAAGGGTTCCGTATCAGCAAGTAACATCATATAAAAGTTCTTGTAGTTCGTTGTAACTTTGATCGATGTTTTATACTAGTGTATTGATTGAATGAAAGGTAAATTGCGTTTTACGATTTATGACGTATTAAAAAAAAACTACTTACTAGATTTCATTCAAACCAATTTTCGTTGGTAGTTTGCATGGTAATGTACAACATATATTTTTTTTAGTTTTATCACTCTCTTATTTTAGAAATTACAGGGGGGGGGACACACATTTTTCCACTTTGGAAGTGTCTCTCGCGCAAAATATTCAGTTTAGAAAAAAATGATATTAGAAACCTCAACATCATTTTTGAACACCTATCCATAAATACCCCACACGTATGGGTTTGATGAAAAAAAAAATTTTGATTTTCAGTTCTAAGTATGGGGACCCCCAAAATGTATTGTTTTTTTTCTATTTTTATGTAAAAACCTTAATGCGGTTCACAGAATACATCGACTGACCAAATTTCAACAGTATAGCTCTTATAGTTTTGGAAAAAATTGGCTGTGACATACGGACGGACAGACAGACAGACAGACAGACAGACAGACAGACAGACTTGACGAATCTATAAGGGTTCCGTTTTTTGCCATTTGGCTACGGAACCCTAATATACATAAGATATTTTGAGAATACAATTAAAAGGCTTATCATGACGATTTAAAATGGTATTTTATAACCATATTTCGGTACTTAATATCTTTTAAATGATATTGTAGACAAGGAGATGGTGACAGAAAATATTCTCCCATTTTCTCCTGCATGCCTTTTTAGGGTTCCGTAGCCAAATGCCAAAAAACGGAACCCTTATAGATTCGTCATGTCTGTCTGTCCGTCCGTATGTCACAGCCACTTTTTTCCGAAACCATAAGAACTATACTGTTGAAACTTGGTAAGTAGATGTAATCTGTGAACCGTACTAAGATTTGCACATAAAAATAGAAAAAAAACAACACGTTTTGGGGGTCCCCATACTTAGAACTGAAACTTAAAATATATTTTTACATAACCCATCTATGGATAGGTCTTCAAAAATGATGTTGAGGTTTCTAATGTAATTTTTTTCTAAACTGAATAGTTTGCGCAAGAGACTTCAAAATTGAAAAATGTGTCCTGTAACTTCTAAAATAAGAGTGATAAAACCAAAAAATATATGTTGTACATTACCATGTAAACTACCACCGAAAATTGGTTTGAATGAGATCTAGTAAGTATTTTTTTTTAATACGTCATAAATCGTAAACATTAATTTACCTTTCATTCAATCAATAGACTATTATAAAACATCGATCAAAGTTACAACGATCTACAAGAACTTATATATGACTAGCTGACCCGGCGAACTTCGTACCGCCCTAAAAAATAGGGGTTGATCGTAGAAGGGTGAAAATTTAGGATTGATTACTTACTCAACCCAGTCGAAAGGTATCGACATCTGTTAGAATCATTTGGAGTTAACAGATAATTGTGACTGTCAAATAATAACAGACAATAATTATAACTCGTGCGAGCTAAGGGCTTTCACCCACTGGCCACGCGCTCACGCGCGTGGGCGCGTGGCAGCAGATCACGCGCGCGGCGACGGTGGAGCAGATCTGCCCGTTCGAGCAGATTCTACCGCGCCTACGCGCCTGCCGGCTTTGTCGCCAAATTGCTGGGCGTTGTTCAATTTCGAATATAAATGTATCCGTGTCCAGATCCATCGTGAACAAGTCCATAAAGCACGAAAACAGGCGCGATACTTCGTTCAATTTCGTATATAAATGTGTTTACTGCTGCGGCCCGCCACGCCTAAGCGCGCGGTGGCAGAATCTGCTCGCGGCACGCGCTCACGCGCCTAAGGGACTTCACACACTGGCCACGCGCCCAGGCGCGTGAGCGCGTGCCGCGGGCAGATTCTGCCACCGCGCGCTTAGGCGTGGCGGGCCGCAGCAGTAAACACATTTATATACGAAATTGAACGAAGTATCGCGCCTGTTTTCGTGCTATAAGGACTTGTTCACGATGGATCTGGACACGGATACATTTATATTCGAAATTGAACAACGCCCAGCAATTTGGCGACAAAGCCGGCAGGCGCGTAGGCGCGGTAGAATCTGCTCGAACGGGCAGATCTGCTCCACCGTCGCCGCGCGCGTGATCTGCTGCCACGCGCCCACGCGCGTGAGCGCGTGGCCAGTGGGTGAAAGCCCTAAGATGGCACCTGGCTCAAAACGAAACATGATACCGTTCCCCCGCGTAATACCCCTCTGTCGTCTGCGAGTAGCGTTAGCATCACTATTACCGTTGCACGAATCTTTCCATAATAATTTTAGTTTATTAGGTATTACCTAATGTCATATAAATCACTCCACGAATTTATCTTAATATATATAAATCTCGTGTCACAATGTTTGTCCTCAATGGACTTCTAAACCACTTAACCGATTATAATAAAATTCGCACACCATGTGCAGTTCGATCTAACTTGAGAGATAGGATAGTTTAAATCTCAAATTATAGTCGCAATTTTAATTTATTGCTAATTATTGTGTATTAATATTCTAAGGCGGTACGAAGTTCGCCGGGTCAGCTAGTTTTATTAATATATCATTAGATTCGTCTGGATAACCTTATTGTTTTAAGAAAGGTCACACAAAAAAAACCACCCTGATGACTATGAAACGCAATAGTTTGAAATAACTAATATCCATATACATATGATATTTAGAGACTACGATTAAAAGGCTTATGCTCATATTTATGCTCAGGCATATAGGCATTTAAAATGATATTAGGTATTACCTAATCTTATTTAAATCACTGAACGAAGAATGCATTCGGGTAAATAATGAATGAGGACTGCTTCTTATTGGTATGCATATGTATTTTCTTCTTAAAGTCAGGTAGTAAAGTGCCACTTAAGAAAAAGTAGTATGTTATGAAAAACTACTTGAAGCAAAATAAATGTTGAAATTTAAAAAACTAGAATGAATTAAAATTTTCTTGCACTCAGTACTTTAAGGCCCTTCACACACTGGCCACGCGCCCAGGCGCGTGGGCGCGTGGCAGCAGATCACGCGCGCGGCGACGGTGGAGCAGATCTGCCCGTTCGAGCAGATTTTACCGCGCCTACGCGCCTGTCGGCTTTGTCGCCAAATTGCTGGGCGTTGTTCAATTTCGAATATAAATGTATCCGTGTCCAGATCCATCGTGAACAAGTCCTTATAGCACGAAAACAGGCGCGATACTTCGTTCAATTTCGTATATAAATGTGTTTACTGCTGCGGCCCGCCACGCCTAAGCGCGCGGTGGCAGAATCTGCCCGCGGCACGCGCTCACGCGCCTGGGCGCGTGGCCAGTGTGTGAAGTCCCTTAGGCGCGTGAGCGCGTGCCGCGGGCAGATTCTGCCACCGCGCGCTTAGGCGTGGCGGGCCGCAGCAGTAAATACATTTATATACGAAATTGAACGAAGTATCGCGCCTGTTTTCGTGCTATAAGGACTTGTTCACGATGGATCTGGACACGGATACATTTATATTCGAAATTGAACAACGCCCAGCAATTTGGCGACAAAGCCGGCAGGCGCGTAGGCGCGGTAGAATCTGCTCGAACGGGCAGATCTGCTCCACCGTCGCCGCGCGCGTGATCTGCTGCCACGCGCCCACGCGCGTGAGCGCGTGGCCAGTGGGTGAAAGCCCTAAGCGCGCGGTGGCAGAATCTGCTAGCGGCACGCCGCGGCACGCGCTCACGCGCCTAGGCGCGTGGCCAGTGTGTGAAATCCCATAGGCGCGTGAGCGCGTGCCGCTAGCAGATTCTGCCCCCGCGCGCTTAGTCGGGGCGGGCCGCAGCAGTAAACACATTTATATACGAAATTGAACGAAGTATCGCGCCTGTTTTCGTGCTATAAGGACTTGTTCACGATGGATCTGGACACGGATAGATTTATATTCGAAATTGAACAACTTCCAGCAATTTGGCGACAAAGCCGGCAGGCGCGTAGGCGCGGTAGAATCTGCTCGAACGGGCAGATCTGCTCCACCGTCGCCGCGCGCGTGATCTGCTGCCACGCGCCCACGCGCGTGAGCGCGTGGCCAGTGGGTGAAAGCCCTTAAACGACTGACATTTGAGTCAGGTGCCATCTTAGGTCGCACGAGTTATAGCAATAAATTAAAATTGCGACTATAATTTGAGATTTAAACTATCCTATCTCTCAAGTTAGATCGAACTGCACATGGTGTGCGAATTTTATTATAATCGGTTAAGTGGTTTAGAAGTCCATTGAGGACAAACATTGTGACACGAGATTTATATATATTACTAGCTGAATCCCGCGGTGTTACCCGCGATTATTAAAATTGCGACTATAATTTGAGATTTAAACTATCCTATCTCTCAAGTTAGATCGAACTGCACATGGTGTGCGAATTTTATTATAATCGGTTAAGTGGTTTAGAAGTCCATTGAGGACAAACATTGTGACACGAGATTTATATATATTAAGACTAGCTGATCCGGCGAACTTCGTACCGCCCGAATTTGAAATCCCATAGCTTGTTCGCAGCGCCACCTACCGGGTACTATAATTTGAGATTTAAACTATCCTATCTCTCAAGTTAGATCGAACTGCACATGGTGTGCGAATTTTATTATAATCGGTTAAGTGGTTTAGAAGTCCATTAAGGACAAACATTGTGACACGAGATTTATATATATTAAGATAGCTGACCCGGCGAACTTCGTACCGCCTTAGAATTAATTCATATTATAGCAGCGCCATCTATTGATTACTTACTCAACCCAGTCGAAAGGTATCGACATCTGTTAGAATCATTTGGAGTTAACAGATAATTGTGACTGTCAAATAATAACAGACAATAATTAGCAATAAATTAAAATTGCGACTATAATTTGAGATTTAAACTATCCTATCTCTCAAGTTAGATCGAACTGCACATGGTGTGCGAATTTTATTATAATCGGTTAAGTGGTTTAGAAGTCCATTGAGGACAAACATTGTGACACGAGATTTATATATATTACTAGCTGAATCCCGCGGTGTTACCCGCGATTATTAAAATTGCGACTATAATTTGAGATTTAAACTATCCTATCTCTCAAGTTAGATCGAACTGCACATGGTGTGCGAATTTTATTATAATCGGTTAAGTGGTTTAGAAGTCCATTGAGGACAAACATTGTGACACGAGATTTATATATATTAAGACTAGCTGAATCCCGCGGTGTTACCCGCGATTATTAAAATTGCGACTATAATTTGAGATTTAAACTATCCTATCTCTCAAGTTAGATCGAACTGCACATGGTGTACGAATTTTATTATAATCGGTTAAGTGGTTTAGAAGTTCATTGAGGACAAACATTGTGACACGAGATTTATATATATTAAGATAAGACAGCTGACCCGGCGAACTTCGTACCGCCTTAGAATATTAATACACAATAATTAGCAATAAATTAAAATTGCGACTATAATTTGAAATTTAAACTATCCTATCTCTCAAGTTAGATCGAACTGCACATGGTGTGCGAATTTTATTATAATCGGTTAAGTGGTTTAAAAGTCCATTGAGGACAAACATTGTGACACGAGATTTATATATATTAAGAATATATATTAAGAAGATGTTACTTGCTGCTACGGAACCCTTCATGGGCGAGTCTGACTGGCACTCGGCAGCTTTTTTAAAAATTGATAACTAACCCTAAAATATTAAAGATAGAGTGGTTACGAGCACTTGCGCGCTTGCACGTCATAAAGAAAATAATAAATAAATTAATATTTTGGACATCTGACACACAACATCATCTAGTCCCAAGCTAAGCAGAGCTTGTGTTATGGGTACTAGACAACTGATATAAATACATAAACATACTTTTTTTTGTAAATACATACATATTATACATAGAAAACACCCAGACTCCGAAACAAATATTTGTGAATCACACAAATAATATTTGGTCCGACCCGGGAATCGAACCCGAGACCACTTGATCAGCAGCCGCATACGCTAACCACGAGACCAACGAGGCAGTCCAAAATGGCTTCTCTTTGTGTAAAGAATTTTAGTATTTTTCCGTGACATTATATTGCATGCCTTGAGATTATGCAAAAAAAATGTGACAGTACATAATGTAATAAATACTACTGAATGTATAAAACGAATTTTATTAACAAATCAAAACTACAAAAAATTAGACAATTGTTACAAACAAACAAAATTTTGAGTTAGATGTGCAAGGCGTGTTTTATTCTTCCGTATAGGGAGTCCAATTTTCCCCTTAGAGTGGCGTAATAATGATTGTAGTTATCTATTTTAATCTGAAAACAAGACAATTGCTGTCAAATAATTATACAACATTTATATATTGTTAGCTTTAAGTTTTTTTTAGAGCGAAGACTTGCGCAGGATGGCTGGCAGGAACTGGATGCGAGAAGCCCTAAATCGATCCGAGTGGTGTGCAATGGAAGATATTGTAAATATTTTTTCAATATCGCATGCATGGATGTATAATACAGAACCAACTAAAAGTTCATCGGAGACACACGCTTGTTTATTAGTTTAAAACCTTGAACAAACATCCATCGAAGATTGCACTTTATTAACAAAACTTATTAATCAAATGAAATTGTAATAATAACTTATAATAACTACAGTTTTTAGGTCCTATATCTGTTAATTCACATTGGCCGTGATCATGTTTTAACATCACTAAACTAGCTTAAACTAAAAAATATTATATATATTATTATATATATATATATATGAAAACTGAAACCATACCCATAGTAATAGGTACAACAGGAATAGTATACATAGATACATAAATAGATTAGACACAAATATAAACATACATATACTACTAAAACAGGCAGCCATTCACACATGCACTATACTCACGAAAGTTTTAGGGGACACCGTATTTTTGAACTCGAGGGAATCCGAACCTCCTCTTCTCTGAAGGATATTAGGATGGGAAACCGAGATAAAATCTCGAGCAAGAAAAATCTTGAAAAAAATATATAGGACCTAGAAACTGTAAAGTTATTATAAGTTACTAGCTGATGCCCGCGGCTCCGCTCGCGTCTTAGAAGTACGAAAAATAGATGTTGACCGATTCTCAGACCTTCCCGATATGCATACAAAATTTCATTAAAATCGGTCCAGCCGTTTCGGAGGAGTATGGGAACGAACATTGTGACACGAGAATTTTATATATAACTAGTTGATGCCCGCGGCTCCGCTCGCGTTTTAGAGGTATCAAAAATAGATGTTGGCCGATTCTCAGACCTACTGAATATGCATATAAAGTTTCATAAAGATCGGTCAAGCCGTTTCGGAGGAGTATGGCAACGAAAACTGTGACACGAGAATTTTATATATTAGATATTATAAGTTACTATATGTATAAGTTATAGATTACGATACGGATTTAGTACTTTATATTTCGAATAATGTTTAGGATATATTTAGTACTGAAACATCTCACCACGCGTCCTACTTCGTACTTAAGGCAATATAGGCCTTCCACAAATACAAATACCTATAAACTATCGATTGTGGGCACTTCGCGAATAATGGCATAATGCGAGATCGGTCATCATTAGGTTACGTCAATTTACGTTGAATAGTGGAGTAAAAGAACAAGTGTGTTTATTTTAATAATGCATTGTTTTCTTACACTGTTTGGAGTCATTTAAATAATTTCTAATCTTTTATTTCATTTCTCTGAGCAGAACAAAGGAGGTTTTACATTTCGGTTAGTAAAAAAAAAAATATACATTACTTTAGACTCAGTATTCTCTGCATCTTTTCTTGTTGACGAAACTTTAGCTCTTCTCATCTCAAACTGAACTGGCCCAAAGAGTCTCGATTTTTTATTGGAGCATTTCTGTAACACGATATCTATCTACAGCAAGGCCCGATCTGAATCAGGCCTATTTATTATTTTCTAATGGTCTAACTATTAGAAAACAATACTTCGGCCTCAGACTCAGATTAAAGAGAATCAGAATTTATATAATAGATACGTTGACAAAGTAGTAAAGAATGCTGACAGATTAAGAAAAAAAGAAAAACTGAATTAAAACTTTGAATACTTATCTAATCGGTAAACTGGCATCTAGAGTATTGAAAACGGCTGTGAAATGATTAAATGGGACATGTCTGCTTTGTATTATAATATTATATAGTATTGAATAAATATAAGCATACCCTAGAAATAACAATACTAATCCCAGATTTTATTGGTTTACAATGTTCTGAAGCAGAGCTCGCATACTTCAAATGTTTCTGAAAAATTCAGGATTAAAATTAGATCATAAATAAGTATAAGACATAACAAGTAATAATTAATAACTATACTAATAAGAGTAATAAGAAACATAATTTTTACAAATACAAACATCTAGGAATTATAGTTATTAAGCTATTAAAGTTTATCGTGATTAAACTTCATGATCTTAATTATAAATAAGGGGTCGGCAATTTATTTCTTGTTAATTGTATTTTATATTATTATTTTTTTCTTAATCGTAAGTTCGGCTCAAAGTAATATTTAAAGTTCCCTTTTTTACAAAGTTATTTATCGTTATAGTAGATTTGTATACATATGAATACATAATATCAAACCTTGGGTAAGCAGACACTGATTCCTGAAGGCTCTCCGAACACCATTCCTTGCTTATAACAAGGACCGACGGACGCTTTACGTTCTAACATCCACGATGCGCTTCGCACACCTAAATTCTGAAATTATATATAATACAATATTACAAACATAAGTTTTTCCTACACACGATGATTTAGGCAGTACGTGCCTCGGAGAGCACGTAAAGCCGTCGGTCCCGGTTGTCATGATTATCTATCGCAATCGTTATTGGGAAGTCAGTGCCCTCAAATTTACTGACAACTCGTTCAACCTACGAATTTCAGTCCTCCCTCAGGGTTGTGGAGGTCCGATGCCAGTCACTCCGTGGAAAAACTGATATTCAGGTAAAACCGGTTTACCTAGTAGCCGACCCCAAATAATATTGGGAATAAGGCTAGGAAGAAGAAGGTGTCTTTTCTACACAACTCAATCAGAAGTAACGAACATTGTCAATTTTTACAGGGTAATAGAAGCTTGATCAATTATCTTGATTTACTTAACAAACTTTCATGACTTTCATACATTGAGAACAACGTCGGTTTGCCTGGTATAATGTCTGATTTTATAACGGTTTTTAAGTATATTGATGATGCAGAAGCATATCAGTGGCAAAGTGATGTTAATGCAGCATAGTGAGTCATGCTTCCCATCAGGTAGAGTAATTTCGGCATGTTATAAAAGTACTTCAACGGTTTATAAATTAAGGAACCTGTAAATTTATCTTCTCCATATATGTGTCCTTACTCCAAGTGATTTCTTTTTTCTTTGTTGCATCAGAACTGGTCGAAACATCGTCCTCGTTTGCTTCAGTCATGATAAACTGTGTTATCGAATAAATATTGAATAAATAACTAAAAACACGTTAACGAAAGTCCGTCAGTTATTCAGTCGTTTACAAAGAAACAGACATACAAAATAATGGCTTTATGGTGTAAAAAATAACTTCGATAAAATGATGTGTAGATACTCGTACATCGACTAAGGAATACACTGTTAGCAGTTAATTCGGGGTACATTCTCTTTAGATATTCATTTAGAATAAAACGATAAATGTGTACAATAAAGCAAGGGTTCATAATCATCGTCAGCCAATCGTAGTCAACTGCTAGACATAGACCTCTGCTCGCCATTGTGTAACCTCATTAATAGACTTTAAAAAAAAGCAGTTTTCAATTCTACTGTATTTTTATTCTTTTTATACTTTCTGCATTACCATTGCAGGAACCGAACTTAATACCTCATGGCATTATCATAGTCAACCACGAGCTAGTTTAGTAAGGGACAAGGCAGGTGCATGTTTTCAGTTACTTGACAGACTAGGTACCAAGTGCGGGGGAGCTTTGAGGGTCTTTATGCTGCGTAAGCAAATTGGATTCAGCAATCTTATTATTTTAAATAGGTACTTTATTATTTTAAGTAGCAGCAACATACGAGTTTACAGCTTATTTATTATCTCTAATTACGAGGTTTACAATCAAGGGAACCGCTCTTGATAGGGAGAGCTGCAACGACAAGAGCATAGTTCTTAAATCAATGATGATGATGATTAAGTAACAAAACCTGTGATTTTTCAGTGTTTGAATTGAATTGAATTTTTATTCTTTATCGAGGTAAAATAGAATGGTAAATAGATTCGAATATTACAGTACTTATAAAACACGAGGTTAAGCATCGACTTCAACGAAACAGAAGGTATATATTGTTGTTTAGTTATAGTGAGGGTTGTACCTACTTGCTTGAGTTACATTAACTATTTTTTAAATTCTAGTTTTCTTTATTATTATTGATTGAAGTTGGTCCAACTTTTTAAAATCTTACTGTAACAAGTACGTACCTATTTAATATGACATTTCAAACGTTTCGGTAGTTAAAAAAGTGTTACCTACTTTGTTAAGATAAGCGAGTAAGATTTTAATTTGAACATGAAAATATATATGGATATGTTACAAATGAAAAAATTATAACAAATTTGAAAAATCTATGTAGAATACACGATTTTAAGTTTTGCACCATTATGTTTTATTATATGATTCACACTGCAAAGAGATGAAAAACTTGAAACAAATTCTATACAGAGTTGGTATAGAATTCACCGGGGTGATATAGTATGCCAAAACCTTTTTTCTAAGGAAAGACCTATGTCCAGCAGTGTATTGTTAAAATCTATTGAAAACTTAAAATGGATTACTTACGCTAGCGGTTAAGATCTCGTTGCCTAGTTTCCTTTGCAATGGAACAGGTTCTTCTTCTCCCTTCGCATGCGTACTATTATTGGTATGATTGTCACTTTTCTAAAAATGTGATATTTATTCAGATATTTGAATTATGAAATTTCACCGTAACCACACAACGTCATTCAGTCTCAAAATAAGCAAAGAAGAAGAACGTGGAATAAATAATGTAATTCAAATTAGTGATCAATTTTCCATCTCAACTGTCATGAAAAGCATTTTTATAGTAAAATGAGTAAGGTATTCGTTTTATTTTGCAAAATAAATATTTTCAAACCATATTATAGATTAATAGACTTTGTGAAAGTATTATATTTAATAGTAAAATGACTAGGTATGGTATTTGTCCGTTATTTTGCAAAATAAACATTTTCAAACCATATTATAAATTACAGTCCTTTGTGTAGTAAGAATGGCAGGTACTCAAATTCTAGTAAGAATGGTACTCAGTTCACACTAACCCCACATGGGGCTAAATTATGTGATCCCACACGGGGCTCATACGCCGAACATGCACAGCGTGTTCTGCCCGTACGCCGAAAATGCACTCGTGCATGCACAGATAATGGCAGGTTCGCGCGCGGTGAACGGTGCAAGCGATACATGTTCGCTAGATCTGTAGGTACTCCCTAAGTAAGTTAAGTTGTAAGTGTCGTCCGCCTAAAAGATAATTTCGCTGTGGAGTGTAGTTTATGGGTTGGCGAGGTCGTATATTACCCTGGGGAACACCTTAACTTACAGAAAGAATTCGAGCTATGGCCTACCTATTCTTACTTTTCGAGATTTAAGTTTCTTAGTTATATCAACTTCAGTCATTTTGTTTGTATACTTATTCCTACAATAAGATCGACTTACATCCACCTGATAATGCAATTTTTCTTTAATGTACTCGTTTAACACACTTACGAGTATGATAGGTTGCCTATTGCAAAAGCTGTCAAGAATATTTTCCTTTAAATTACATAATCATAATCTAGTTTCGTATTTTTATTTTGATATGTATCTGAGAAAGGAACCAAAAAAACTTAGAGAAAAAAACATTTTCGCTGAGACGACATATATACACTATATATTCGAACTCTTACTGAGGTGGCTCATTTACTCATTTATCTCCGATACTATAATTTCTAGTGCATTGATAAGACTTGATGTAGACAAAATAATCGAACATAATTTATTTACAATAATATATTATGTCAGCCAATTTTATAGGGCTAACTTCGACAAAAATCAATTTACAAATGTATATATAACTTTTCACGAAAAAATTCAACTTTAAATTTCATTTAATGTACATAGTTCATGTGAAAATTATACTTAAGAATAACAAATGAAAAATTACATTAACCTTAGTTTTATAAATTTAAGACTATTGTTGAAAAATGATTAAAGCAACACAATGAAGTATTATGCAATATTTACGAAATAAACAAGCAATAATTAATTATTTTTTGTGTAACTTTATATATATTACCTTACATTGGTTATATATACCTACATAATACATATTAATTTAAAATGTAACCATAATGAAATACTTTAGTAGGAAGGACATTATGTCTTAGACAACGCTCTATAAAATTCTGATCTGCAGAGTTGGCAGTGTGGCACTACAAGCTGGAATAAACGTCACAGTGCCGGAGCAGATTTCAAGCCCTGAGTAGTTTCGACTTAATTAAAAAAAACAGAAGTTACCGAAAAGATCAAAGGCATTTAAAATATCTTTAGATAATTTAGTAAATTTAAAAAGTCGTGGTACCTAAAGTGGTCGGTGATAGACAAATGACGTTTGATACAACTCGGCAATTACAAATTGCCACATTAGCACGCCAATGTTCATATTTTTTTTTTGGAATTTATATTTTCTGTCTATTTTCAGGACCTACCATTTCCAGAATATAAAGTGCTAGGAAGGAGGTAGGAAATGAGGTATTAAATCCTTTATGATCAGTGTTTAGACTGGTCTTTTGGAGCGTGATAATATATCCAGACATTGATGATTTAAAAAAAGATGACATGATCATTTAAAAAAAGGTAGGTCATTTAGTTTTGTTTGCATTTTTAAGACTATTTTCTTAGAAATTTTAAGGTTTATTCATATATTTTTTGTTTTTCAAATAGGTCATACAAGCGACCTATTTGACAGCTTTCATACTATTTTTACTTTATATTTAAACATTCTAATGTATTATTAAATAAAAACTATTTTATATTATACAATTACTAAGGACTACGCTTTATACTCTTCTACATATATATATATATATAGAGCTAAGAGTTATAAGGCTAACATTGATTTTCAGTCTTGCAGTAGATATATATATCCATATTATCACAGTGTTTATGAACAAGTTATCATTATTTCAGCTGGCCATACCCGATCATATTGATCTTACTTTTACTGTACTAGAGATTCGATCAGGTCGACCATGCTCGTTGAACGTTAAACAGTTATTACACTGGTTACATATTAAAACATTTAAAACAAAACGAAAGTTTTCAATCAGTGCGTCCTACCTGTCATGACATACGGAGCCGAGACCTGGACACTTACGGTACGGTTGGTCCATAAGCTTAAAGTTGCTCAGCGTGCTATGGAAAGGGCTATGCTCGGCGTTTCTCTGAGGGATCGTATCAGAAATGAGGTGATCCGTCAGAGAACTAAGGTCATCGACATAGCCCACCGGATTAGCAAGCTGAAGTGGCAGTGGGCTGGCCATATTAGCCGCAGAACTGATGGCCGTTGGGGCAGAAGAGTTCTTGAGTGGAGACCGCGTCTCGGTAAACGTAGTGTAGGACGCCCACAGGCGAGGTGGAGTGACGACCTGCGTAAGATGGCTGGCAGGAGCTGGATGCGAGAAGCCCAAAATCGATCACAGTGGTGTGCAATGGGAGAGGCCTATGTCCAGCAGTGGACTGCGATAGGCTGATGATGATGATGATGATGATGAAATTAAAACATGTCAACATATATGCTTTACACTCGCGTATGTACTCGTTTCTAATGGACACATTGTTTAAAAATTTAGCTTTTTTTACGTAGTATTCCAAATTTCACTCATACGTGAACAAGATAATTTTTTACCGATTTCTACGTACAGCTGTGGCACAAATAATTACCTTGACGTTCTAATTGCAAAGATGTTGGGACTCAAAGATTTACCTGCAAAACTATGTTATTCATTTATTTATTTAAAACTTAATGCACATGTAGCACAAAGGCGGACTTAATGCCATGAGGCATTCTCTGCCAGTCAACCTTCAGGTGATGTAGGAATATGATGTTTTTTGTATCAGTGGTATTTAGTGGTATCATATTGATTGATCATTTACAGCTTATTAGCTAAAGAAACTAAACATAAATACATCGGGAATGGCCAGCTGATTCCAAATGAAGTAAAAATTTAGTGCAATTGTAGTTATATACCGCTGTGGCGGATATCATTTCGTGGTGAGGAGACGTTTTCCTCAGAGGCCACCTCGATCTGCAATCCGCAGCAAAAGAAGTGACGCACGACGTCTGAGACGCGAGAGCCACGTGAAGTACGGGAGGCGCGCGACTCGTTGCGCGGCAGCCCGCCCGCTTCTTCGTCAGACTACAATCAAGCAACAGTAACGTTACATACGTATAGCACGATACATATAGAAACATGACAAATTTATGTAAGGCTTTGCATTGAGAGTTTCAGTCACAGTTAGTCAGTCACTACAATGGGTGCGGGCTGCCGCGGTTCAAATATTTGAGTGCCTATTTGATGATAAATATAATACTTCACAATAAAGTTCTTGTATTCGTTGCTCATGGTCTATCTCTCGATTTAGATGTGCCTAAAACACTATCAGCAACTGCCGACAACAAACAGCTGCAGCATGACTGTGTTATTTGTATTTAGGTAATTCAACAACCTCTGCTCACAGCGGCAGCTGTACATGCAGTTCATTCTACAACCGGCGGCCTTGTAAAGCTGTCAGTAGTTGCTGTTGGCAGCTAAATCTTATTTTATTTTTTATATTGAAGCCTACGACAGTGACTACTACTACTCTCTTCTAGTCTACTCTACCTGATGGAGAGCATGAGTAGAATCTAGGAGTAGGGGTCACCATCCGCATTGTAACGGCAAGCAATTCAACATGGTGACCCATACCATGGCGGCCTGGTCGGCCTAGTCGGCCCGACTTTCAGAGGCTGGGAGAATGATGCAGAATGGTTGGGCCCCCGGTAACACACTCAAAAACGAAATACGACAGTAAGAGTGCTCTCATTATTAGGATGGTCTTCTATGTGAGGGTAGTACTGCTCCGGTCGAGCTGACCCAGCGTGGCTCTACTACCTACTAATTAATAAACCATAAGTACTTTTACTTATCTATGAATCTTAGTAATCGTTTCATTGGTCAGAATATATGCATGACTGGATGAATGAGAACTTAGACTATAAATATACGGAAATGAAATGTCAAGTCAGTAGTACAAATAGATTTACATTATCACATTACACATCGCATCGCAAAGTTATTTCAATAAAGGGTCACATTAGCAAAGGTCAAAATATCCCTTTTTATTTGTACAAGACGTTTTTGATAAGTGTAATCACCTTATACTTTTAAGGCTTCATTTATAACTTATCTGATAAAGTTAGTATCATGGATTTTTCAACATTAAAGTATTTTTTACAAGCTACAAAAACCCCACAATAATATTGGAATAGACCTGGGATAGTCGAATCCGAGGCCTCTAGATTCTTCATTCTTTTGTAATATAATGAAAAATGTTATATTGACCGAGTCAGTTGATCTTAAAAACTCGATAATTGAACTTTGTTTTGTTCAGAATCTTTTACTTCTCATACAGAATATTTTATCATTTGTAAAGATAATAATTACATTTACTGGCTATTTTACAAGAGCTTTAGTTGATCTGGAATTTCGAGCATGTCAAGCTAAATGAGACTCGACATTCAAATTGGTTTAAGTTCAAATGTAAACAAAAAGAGCTCTAGGGAGAAGGTTAAGTACAGTGATGGCTAAATAAATAGTAGGTAATTCTGTGCAGAATTGTAGAGCATATATGCACTAGAAAGACATAAGTAATACTGGATAGAAAGCATGCAAATAATATTTATGTCAATAAAAGAAATTCAAAAACAGTTTTTGCAATGGTCGCTTTAATTATCCCTGATGGTGCAATAGCGTACATAGAAAATTTTAATAATAAAAAAACGGAAAAGATATTTGTAAACAAAAAGTCCCGAACTAAGAGTCGGTCAAGGCTTACTTGAATAAGCAATTGATCGAGTTGCTTGGAACAATGTTGAAAAATTAAAACTAACTCTTCATAGTGACATACATATTAGAATCTAAAATTGGTGTCAACATGTATCTAATAAGAAGCATTAGGCCAAAAAAAGTAAAAACATATAGTATGCCTACCCATTCTGGAGTTTTTTTTATAACTTCTGGGGTCCGCAATTCAGCAATCTCTGAAGTTATTGAGTCCACATCCTCCTTCTCCTCATCCTCGACATGAGTGCTAGGGATAGGAGACGCTGTTGCCAGCTTAGGTTTTATTGGAGCTGTCATCACTACTACGTCATCTCTCTAAAATACGATGCAAATGCTTGTAAAAATTGTTTCACTACTTAATATTTTTTTAAAGAAAATCTCAATTTTGTATGAATATGTACAAACTGTTTCCGTAGGTTTTCACCACAATTAGAATAAGAAGTTATATAAAATATTAACAGCACCAATTTCGAATATTGAAAGAGTTAAAAACTTTGTTTATAAAAAAATTACCTGTAAACTTTTTTCTATGGGTCCCATAGGTATTCCAATGTGTGAAGCTTCTCGTGTTTTTGGCGTAATGCTTGTAGACAAGTTTTTAGCAACGTGTTTGTGTCTCTCAGAAGACATATCTGTTCAAATTTATACTTTTAAAGAAGATAAGGTTTTTACAACACTACATTCGAAAATTATATAGAAGATGTATATAAATGATTCACGCCTTTTTGTAACTATTTGTTTTTGAAACAGTAATAAAGTTGATTTATTGCCATAAGGTCTTATATCAATGAGTTTCCTGCATGTGGATATATTTTTGAATAAAATAAGCATTTGCATTTCAGCATTGATTCTGGAGGTTAAAGGGAATCAGTACCTTAGATTAAACGGACTATAATATACTAGCGACTACAGTAAACATACATATACTAAGTAAATAAGTTGTAAAATCATGTAATAATGCCTTTCTTTCTTTTCTTTTATTATAATTATTATGCTCTTAACTTTCTCATGTAATTTCTAATATTATTTACCTACACTACAAACTCTTCGAGGATATAAACATGTACATTAAAAGTTGAACTAACACCATTACCAATAAACTATAAATATGTCCACATTCATTCATTTTCGTTCAAATTAATTGTGTAATGAATTAACACAAATTCTTCAGATACTGTTACATTCATCACATCAAATTGAGATAAACAAAGACAACATAAAACATGTTAGATCATACTTATTATAATTGGCACGACTTTTTGACTTGCAGTAGCATCCGCAGCTGAGCCGGCGGTCGGCTGACTCAATGGCTTGCTGGGTGACGACTCATTAGTGACTGTCTGAACACGAATGTTTTTGTCATTGTGTTTCTCTTCGTCCGACATCCTTCACAATCCAACCATCCATACGTTATTAAATATCACAAAACCTTCCTAATTTGTTGCCAGGAAATTGGTTTACCATTTTTATGTACCACAATTGTCTGTAACGTCACGCTCTGTAAATTTTGACAGATAATTTTCTCGTTTTTTTTAGTGTTTTCCATTTTCAAACTTGACTTTATTGGAAAGGGTGGGATTATATATAAAGTATTATTAGTCTAGCCAACAAGTTGAAAAAATGGGTTAGTTCTTGATACTGTGAATTACAATACGTGCGATAGCTTGTTTGACTTGTCATAGTGTCTAGAAAAACGTCTGAAAATGTTAAACCCGCCCAAACAATTTCAAAGGTTATAAACAATTTAAGGTTCCAAAAAAGAGGGTCTACATTTTTGATAAAAACAGAAACTTGGTGCTAGAGAAATTGTGAAAAAAGATCTTCTTAATAGGAGGTCATTTTAAAAATAATGTGGTCTCCCAAAACTTAACCTCTATTGTTAACAGTTTTTCTTTAAAATTTAAAAATAGGGTATTTTAATAGTTATTGTCTGTTACTATCTGTCTGTCTTTTCATAAATTTACTAAAAATAAATACAATCAACATAAAAAAGTTAGGTCGATAAATTAAATAACAGACATAATTATGGAACTAATAGGAATTATGACTTAAAAAATTGAAATCGTTTTTATGTAATCTTTGTTTCAAAATAAATAAAAAATTGTGAATCGGCAAATACTCGAACAACAGTGTAGTTTCCAAACAATAGTCTAGTCGACAAGTTGAAAATGGTACAAAATAGAGATACTGCTTTAAAATTATGTGCGATAGCTCATTGGATCCGGAATGACGCCTAGAAAAATGTGCCATAAGCATGTATTAGCACATAAAAAAGCGTCCAAGTGCGAGTCTGACTCGCCCATGAAGGGTTCCGTATCAGCAAGTAACATCATATGAAAGTTCTTGTAGTTCGTTGTAACTTTGATCGATGTTTTTATAATAGTGAATTGATTGAATGAAAAGTAAATTGCGGTTTACGATTTATGACGTATTAAAAAAAAACTACTTACTAGATTTCGTTCAAACCAATTTTCGTTTGTAGTTTGCATGGTAATTTACAACATATATTTTTTTAGTTTTATTACTCTCTTATTTTAGAAGTTACAGGGGGGGGATACACATTTTTCGACATTGGAAGTGTCTCTTGCGCAAAGTATTCAATTTAGAAAAAAATGATATTAGAAACCTCAATATCATTTTTAAAGACCTATCCATAGATATCCCACACGTATGGTTTTGATGAAAAAAATATTTTTGAGTTTCAGATCCAAGTATGGGGACCCCCAAAATGTATTGTTTTTTTCTATTTTTATGTGAAAATCTTAATGCGGTTCACAAATTACATCTACCTACCAAGTTTCAAAAGTATAGTTCTTACAGTTTCGGAAAAAAGTGGCTGTGACATACGGACGGACAGACAGACATGACGAATCTATAAGGGTTCCGTTTTTTTGCTATTCGGCTACGGAACCCTAAAAATAGCAAAACTTATAAACAATTAAACATGAAAAAAAATGGCATTTCGTTTTTTGCCAATATTTCATAAATTATTAATATTTAAGGAATTTCAAAATAAGTTACTGAAAGAAGAGAAAATTTCCAATAAAAACTCCTGACTTCTACTCTCTAACTCTTGACGGAATTCTATCTCTATTATTTATAATTTTAATTTAACGCTGAGAATAGGTCTGCGCGCGACATTTTAGGTTGCACGCGTGGCGCCAAAAGCGAGTACGGCACATTAATTAATTTATTTAAGGTGGAATGGAATGGTGGAATTTATTTAAGGTATTGAATATTTGTTTTTAAATTTGAAAAAATAATGGTGTGTTCTGATCACTATAAATAGCTTATTTCCGTTGGAAATTTTACTTAAAGTTAATTTTTCAACAAGTTAAACAATTGTTAACTAACAAAACTTTCTCGAACTACTGTCTTAATTGTAAGTGAAAAAAAATGTTTAAAAATTTTTCACTTAGTAGAGCTTTTCTTACATACATACATAACAAGATCGCGCCATAAAAGTTAAAAAAATATTTATACTTTCCATAATACTTCTATTACCATTACATTTTAACGATACATTGTTTAAGATTCATGTATTATATGTCTCACAAGTTTCAGTGTTTGGTCGAGATCAGGAACATTCTGAGAAAATCTCTGAGAAAATGAATTATGCTTTAGTTAAATAACCAATACCAAGACTTTAAATTACACCGAAGCGAGTTTAAACATGTTTAATTAAAATTGGTATCTTATAATACATTTCCTTTTTTTATTCAGTGCATCTTACACAACATTTTTCTTGTACATGCAATAAAGAATATAAACTTTTAAATACCATAAATTATGTCAACGTAAAAGAAGAAAAATCAAATGAAGTCAATGCTTCTGTCAGAATAATGTAAAATTTTCTTTTTTTTTGTGTGTAAAAACTGTAAATTATAGTATTTAATACATATTATTTTAGTTCAGGCGGTTAAGTTTTAGAACTATGCAGGGGAAAAGGAAAATAAAATGTGATGGACAATAAACAGTCTCCATCTAAGAAGAAGTTACTGTCCATCCAAGAGGAGAAGTTGATACGCGAGGTTGACTACGATTCGCTCGCTGGAGGCACTACCTGCTTGCCTAAAAAACAACTTCTACTGAGTAAGTAATAAGACAATGTGATAATGTATAATTAGAACATATTTAGTCAATTCTACAACCGGTTTAAATTGAAGTAATATTTATTTTGCATAATTTACAACATTTTTAGTAAGAAAACAGTAAAAATTAAAATTTTTTTTTTTTTTTATAAATATTTTGGACATCTTACACACAACATCATCTAGTCCCAAAGTAAGCAGAGCTTGTGTTATGGGTACTAAACAACTGATATAAATACATAAACATACTTTTTTCTGTAAATACATACATATTATACATAGAAAAACACCCAGACTCCGAAACAAATATTTGTGGATCACACAAATATTTGGTCTGACCCGGGAATCGAACCCGAGACCTATTGATCAGCAGCCGCATACGCTAACCACTAGACCAACAAGGCAGTCAAATTACAATGCAGAAAGTTAAACAATAAGTACATTGTTGATCTCAAGCTAAGCAACGCGTGTATTGTTTTCGTTGTGCTGATCGCTACTAGTGGTACAATTATTCCCTGTTTATGCTACTTTGTTTTCCTTTGCATTATTACCTTCTTACCGTCTTTAACAACGGCATCATCAAGAGCTTTAAACAGCTGAACATGCGCATCTCGTTAGAAATAACTAGAAGGCTTTGGCAACCTATATGCGGCTATCAAACTCAGATAATCCCGGGTCCTTTAAACGAGACCTGAAAAGCAACTCACTAGGCCGCCTATAGTGTGGACTGTAATACTGCATTGGATTTCTGAATAAATAAAGGAGGGGACGTTGTGATCTGTGGCACAGGTTTCCCAAACTCAAACCAAACACCAGCTCCTCATGAAAATACATTTATGAAAGAAATTCTTACTAACAATGTTTTTTGATAGTAGATATAAATAGACATACTATTATAACATGATAATCGTAACTGTTTTGCTTACCAATAGATTTGGAAATACTTCAGAGAAGGCCTACGCATCGTCCAGCCTCCCAAAGAGTGATTGTATCTATAAAACCAAGAGCGCCAGCTATCAAAACTTTATACATTGCAGAAAAAAGCCGTTTTCACTCTAAAAAGGTATTAAAATAAATTATTGAAAATTCAACAGATAAGTCAACAAAACAGTTATCAATTATAGTACTCTAAATTCGAAAACAGATTTGTCTGTCTGTTACAATTTCAATAAAATTAAGCGACGATTTCTACCACGATTATCGAAAAACACGCGGGTGGAACCGCGGGTAAAAGCTAGTCATTTATGTCATTTATATAATTATATTTCAGGGTTCAGATAAGTCAGGGTCACGTCTTGCTATTGGCGATCACTCTTCTTTCACCACCCGTAAGTTTTAAAATTTACTTTATCGATATTAAGCCTTTTAATATATTAAGCAGTTTATTATCCTAGATTTCAGTGAGGATGATCCAAATATTGTGAACTCAATTGCATGTGAACAAGAGTTTACTAAAAGTGAAATAGAAACAGACAGAGCTTCGTCAGTAACTGTCCAGGTAGAGAGTTCGACAGTAGTCTCGAAATGCTCGCATACTGACAGTCAATGCGCATCTCATAAGGTCAATGTGTATAATACAAAACAAAGATCTGCGGAAAAATGCTATGTTTATACTCAACCGCCATTGACTATGAACCTTGCTAAACCTGAAGCAAATATAGATAAAAAGAAATCTGCGAGTCCTAATAAAATTGACATTGCTACTTTAATCATTACAAATACCTCATCAGAAGCTTCTTCGCCTCCTTCACGCACTACAATCAATACATTGAATAAAAGAATAGATCACTTAGAACGGAAAATTTTAAGGCAAGAAATGGTATTTCGTTCTATCGATCCCAACATACCGCTGTCATCATCTGATGAAGAGTCTAAGGAAAGCGCAACAATGAAGGCCACATCTGGAACGGGTAGACCCGGATGTAGCTATATACAGCAATATAGTCATATTCCTGAGACATCAGCCTTTCAGCGATATGCACAGCAAGTGCCACCATTGACACCCAGTAAGGCTACTACTTTGGAAAAAGAACACAATTCTGAGCAATATGGTCGTGACTTTACCGCTTATGATGGTATAACAGCTCGTGGTCGCCGACAATGCGCATCAGTGCCATGCAAACGAGACGATATTCCAAAAATGGCTGCCGAACGAGTTCACAAAATACGACACAAACTCAATCCAGTTCGTGATTATCGACTGATGGATACCGTTCATTATTTAGCGCAAGGTGAGTTTGCACCGCGCGATGATGGTATTAAACTAACACCATCTCGTGAGGCCGTACTTAGCGACATAATATGGGAAGATGTATGTCGAACTCATTGGCCAAATGCTCGTCTTGGACGTCGAGTAACGCATTCTGAAAGATATAATACAAGATGTGAACTCCAACGACTTATTGACAGCTTATTACGAGAACGCGTCGCTCACGTCGAGCGTCGGAGACGACGTCATTATAGAATTGTTAAGTTAAATCACCGCCATGAGAGTTGCAGACCGGTGGGAAAAACTGGAGACATAATCGTAGCTAGCCACAAAAACAGACAAGGTGACGATTTAACTATAAGTGATCACACTGCTGGCAGTGCGATGATGTCAGAAAGGAAATGGGAAGAATCAAGTTCTCGCCGTCCTCCTCGGAGCCATGACCGTTTGATGTCAGAGGCTCGACAAACTCGTCATTCCCAGGACAAAAGATATGCATATGAAGATTGTCCTCCGGGTACTAGTTACGCAGCGAATAGATCTTCATCAAATAGAGAGCCAACTTGCTGCTATCAGGCATCTAGTCCAACAAAGCCCTGCAGAAGCAGTGGATCTCCGAAAAAAAAATGCAATGGAAGTAATGAATTAACAAGTGCCAGCAGTTCGAGTAAAACGAAAGCTCCTAGGCTAGTTGTCAAAAAAGACCCAGGTTATCGGAAGCACCACAGTAAAGATGAGCCCAATCTTGAGCATTATATATTACTACCAACATTGGTTGTACGAACGCCGTCTAATATGAAGCGACAGAAGAAATTTAACGAGCTTTACCACCGCATTTTGAACGTTCAGCTCAATAATGGTAAGAATTAATTCGCATTTTTATAGCCGTAGTTTTTAAATTCATCGCATATGGCAGAAGTAATTCGTGACTATTTAGTTTAGTTATTTTTTTAAGAAGTTAAGTTAAGAAGACAAATATACATTTCTATACTTTAAAAGAAATGCATAGTAAGTAGATAGGACTGCACGGTTGACGTAGTAGTTAAGCAGTCACTTCTCCACTTTCTACTGCACTGACTATTGTGGTTTCACCCTATATGGTACAACACGAAGTGTGATCCATAATTTGTTGTTCTGAGTTTAGGTGTACTTTGTGTTCGTTTCAGTAATAATCTTTGTGAAGTCCATTTGTCACAAAACGTTGTCATCCTCCTAGCCATTATTCCCAATTTTATTTGGGGTCGGCTACTAGTTCAACCGGATTTACCTGAATTTCAGTTTTTCCACGGAGCGACTGGCATCGTTTTGTCACAAAACGTTGTATTAAGCAGATATCCTTGCTGGCACAGTGATAATGTACGTAGCTGCTGTGTTTGAGGTCTCGGGTTCAAAATTCTGGGTCGGACCATGTTAAATACATGGTCCGACCCAGGATTATGACGTATGATTGATGTATTTACAATTTTTTTTTATTAAATTTAACTATGTATAAAGTATTTAACTATTAGTCAATCTAGCTTTCATAGTCCAAGCTCCGCTCAGTTTGAAGCTAGATAGAGATAGGTATGTGTTTCATGCACAAAATACTTATTTTATTAAAATATCACTTGTTAGATTATTTAGTTTAGTGCAGATGTTATAAACAAGTTAACAGTTTTTTAACACAACTATTTTATTCCCAACGTAGCAGATGGAGTTGATGTATGTAAGAACATTGAATAGATAAATATTGGTAAACTTACCTGCTTGCTTTAATAATTATAATATTGACAGTACAGTACATTGGAAAAAATTAGTAGAATTATGTTTCACATACATTTATTTTCTAAACCATTTACAGTATATGCAGTTATAGGCTCCATCAATATCATACCAAACAGTCAGTCTTATGATCTGCGGAAAATAGTTTGCATTACCAATGTTTTTGTATTGTAGTTTATTGGCATGATTAAGCGGCAATTTAAATTATTTATTTTTTTACAGTTCAACATTGTGCCGTTGGTTCGGAGTCACCGAAAGCGACTGCACAAAATCCGCCTACTAAAGACGTTGGGTTGAACATCAAAATAACTCTCTCTAACAGTTCAGAGCAAGTTAGTCAGGGTGAATAATGAATATCAAGCTACTTGACCGCGCTGTTGTAAAATAACAATTCCAATTTACTACCACTGATATACAATTTACTTTTACATTTTTTAATATACATATTTTCTTTCAATATTTTGTTGTTTTTCTTTTTGGCCTTTCCAAATACATTGTTCTATAGGCTTGAATAGTTTTGTGGGCTAATTTTTTTTCGTTTTCTCTTTATTATTTGAATTCACCAAATTGGTTGCCAGAGTATGACCGCTTTCGATTTCTTTTACCATATATATTCAGCTGTTAGATGATATTAGATAATATAGATATTAGATGAAATAGCCAAATAATTGAAAAAATATTTTTTGATGTAAAATCCGTATATACTTCCCTATGCATTTAGTGAAGAGCTGTTGACTTGAAATTACATACAGGCACTAAAATTTTATTTCTATGTAAAGATAATAATAATGACTTTATTCTACTCCAGAAGGATGGAGGGCTGACTCTAGGGCTAAGCCCTAACTATATTTTTAGCTACAAGTAACTACCTTTTCGCTCGTAGGCAATCTCTTACAGGCATAAAATAATCATTCTATACAAAGAAAAAAAGAAATTTTCTATGACTGTCGAATTCTCAATAAATTGACTGTCGAAATCTAATTATCTGTCTAATATAGTACCTACCTATATTGTCGAAAGAATATAGGTAGGTACTTAATATTACATTAAATTTACAATTTGATATGCTATTAATTTTCTCATTAGCATTTCCTTCGGCCAGTACTTGAAATTGCCAACTTTATTTTGTCAGTGAGTAGAAACTTTCTAATATGTACTACAATTTTATGTAAGCTATAGGTGGAGCTAGCAACATTAACAAACTAAATAAGTATGGGTTTACAGAAATAAATAGAGTTTTAATTGCAGCCTAAGAAATTGGGGACATTATTTTCCGTTTACTTATTTGAACACACGTGTGACCTTAAGATTAACAAATTTAAAAGAAACGGCGTGAGGCGCAATGTGATCATTAATAACGATGTCAGCTGCTATTGTATCGATACAATTTTTTTCTGCTGAATCAGGTACAATGGTGATCTAAAGTGACTCCCTTGTTGGTGTAGTGGTTAGCGTATGCGTGATCAAAAGGTCTCGGGATCGATTCCCGGGTCGTACCAAATATTTGTGTGATCCACAAATATTTGTCTCGGAGCCTGGATATTTTTATTTTATTTTTTTATTTAAAACCTGTTGTGCACATGTTGTACAGAGGCGGACTAAATGCCATATTTTCTATGTATAATATGTATGTAATTACAAAAAAAAAGTATATTTATGTATTTATATTAGTTATTTATAATTGCTCTGCTTAATTTGGGACTACATGTTGTTGTGTGTAAGATGTCCGAAATATTTATTACTAAGTTTTTAATATATTTTACAATAACTGCAAACTTTTATTGCAATTAGAAAATATTGACTTAGCGGTTCCACGTGTTATAAAATTCCAAATCGTCGTTACTTGTAGCGTTTGCAGTAAGCTGATCTTTAGCAAGTGATTTTGCTTATTATATGTACGCTTGTTAGGTATATTTTATATGGAAACAGTTCTACTAAAACTGAATAAAAACTTTATTTTTTAAAAGATAACGGCCTTATTAGGAATATACAGGTGGACCAAAATTTCGTTTAAATTTGAATCGGTTGCTACGAAGCGCAAGCAGCCAATAGGAATTCAGTACCGTGGCGTCAGAACATCCAGGCTAAGAACTAAAATTTATGGATCACACGAAGTGTTGTTCCTTTTGTAGTTTTAAGCTACAACTAGCGGAGTAGAAAGTGGTGTTGTGACCACTTAACGTATTAAGAGAATATGACTTCATCGTACTATTCAAAATTATATTGTCATCACAACATATAAAATAAAGTCCTCTGTCTGTTCGCGATAAACTCAAAAACCACCGATTTAAATAAAATTTCGTACCCAGATAGTCTAAAGTCTAAAAAGACATAGCCTACTTTTTACCGCGATAACCGACATAGACGCGGGCGAAGCCGCGAAGCGAAAGCTAGTAAATATTAAAAAAAAGTACACAAAATATGTGTTCTTCTTTTGTTTAAAAATTTGATTAACTTCTATCTGAGTACAGTTCAGACAACCGGTATTCCGGGTTTTACATCAAAGAAACTCTCCATATTAATTAACCGAACCGTGGAACCAGTTTATCCATGTTAAATACAGAGGATAAACTGAAGGAATGATTGCGCATCATTATTTGACTGACATCAAAGTAATACATAGATCTTCATTTCATCTCATATCATATTCCGATTTCCATTTCTCTTACTCAAATTATTTCTTAGTTAGTATTCTTACTTTTGTATACATAATCTAAACTGTGTATATAGACGACACAAAACAAAATGTTATGTTATTATAATATATTAATTTACAACTAATAAATGTTCGTCTTCAGATAGCAACTTGTGTTGAAGACTGTACTTGTTATAGGTATTTCATGATGTGAAACCGCAGCGTTGTTCAGTTTAACGCACACCTGACACCGCACTCATGTCTTTTATCAAATATATTTCAACTCAAAATACAATATATAAGGTTTATAAATAGGCGTAAATAACTTCTGTAGTAAACAAAACTATTTGTTAAACTACTATCAGGAAAACTCCGTCGAGAAACAAGAAAAATCTCTTATAACCTGCAACAACGAGTAGGATATTACAAGCAAAACAAAGCAAATCTAAAGGTACCTACTTTAACTTAATTACATCGTGATCCAAATATCTTCTAACTGTGTCGGTGGCATAGTGGTAGCGTATGCGACTTCTGTGCTTGAGGTCTCGGGTTCGATGCCCGGGTCGGACCAAATGTTTGTGAGATCCGCAAATATTTGTTGCGGAGTTTGGGTGTTTTCTATGTATACTATGTATGTATTAATATATGTAATACAAGTAATATATATGAGTCCCGCGGTGTTACCCGCGGTTATTATTGTCAATCTCGAGTAACGCCGTGGAGTAAAGCTAGTCTAAAAAAATAGCCTAAGTTTTACTCCTTAGTCATTTGTTGCTACAAATAAACACTCCAATTTTATTAAGGAGATGGATACGCTTTCATACAATTTTGGGCCTAGATGTAAAAAGATAAAATTGGTGTCGATCGATAGCTACTATATTAACAAACAATCACTAACAATTTTTCAGATTTTGGCAATCTGAGAGCAGAGGTAAAAGGTGTTTAGGAAAAGTGAGGTTAGGTACGTAACAGCCGATTTTTGAAGTGCGATTGTCATTTTTTACCCGACTGCCGAAAGATAATGGGTTTATCAGTATACGTATGTATATTTGTATGTATTTCTTGGCGTTGTGTATACCAAACGCCTAAGCCGATTTTAATAATTCTTACGTCAATCCATTCGTCTGCACCTTGCGAGTGTCACTGGCTACATTAAAATTGAAAAAATGGCGGCTTTTGGGCGCCTTAAAGTTATGGGCAACCCATATCTTTTTCCTCCAAACTGATCGTGTGGGGTATCAATATAAAGGGTTTTAAGAATTGATTTCAAAAATAAAAACAATTATAAACCATAATATGGATAATGGTTACGAATTAATCGAATAGCGATTCAATTATAATCGATTGTTTAGGCGGGGTTCTCTGTGTCGATCGACAATTCGATACGAAACAAGTGTCGATGTCATGTCACTCATGACGCAGTCAATTCAGAGTTAGCACAGATTAAAAATACAATAGGTAATCGATTAGTAAACGTAAAAAGATTTATTTTAATTACGTAGATATTTAATTAGTTTAAACTCTTAATACTTTAATCCTAATAGATTTAACTATTCTAAATGAATTAATCATCTGGTGAAAGCATTTATGTAAATACTAAAGCACTTTCGTAATCTCTGTAACGTTAATCGATTATAATTGAATCGCTATTCGATTAATTCGTAACCTGAATTTAATTATTGGATTTCTCATTTTCCAGATTGTCAATTGAGGAGATTTATCACATTTTGATATAAAAAAAATATAACCTTTTTTTGAGCCATACCTCAACTTATTACATTTGGGCCCAAAAGTCCCCATCTCCTTTGTATAGCTTCAAGCTTCACAATTAAAAGCATACGTTTTAAACATAAATCATCTAAAATATAAACTGACATGAAATATAACTTATACAACTTCAAATATCAAAAGAAATACTAACAAAATTCAAGACGTTGAAAAAAAAATACCGAACGAAAATGTGTATGTACATACTTTTATTTAGTACTAGCTTTCGCTCGCTGCTCCGCTCGCGTGTATCTCAATTATTGCAGTAAAAAGTGGCCTGTGTTTTTCTGATATATAAGCTATATTACCATAAAGTTTCATCCAAATCCGTTCAGTAGTTTTTGCGTGAAAGAGCAACAAACATACATACTCACAAACTTTCGCGTTTATAATATTAGTGGGATTTTCCTAATAACTAATTATAGATAATAAAAATTATTTAACTTTAAACACTAAAAAGATGTGTTAAGGTACGCGTTCATTGGCCCGCGCCGGACGCACCGCACGCACGGCACGCGGGCCAATGGACGCGTACCTTTAATGTTGATTCGTTGCTAAATATTTTTACAGCCTTTCTACCCCTCCCCCTTAGCCAACTTTTTTTGTTTTCTATTCTATTTCTCTATTCTCCTAATTCATTCACTAATATTATGTTTTGATCACGTGACTGAGAGAGATTAGGCAACGAAACAAGAGAAAAGAGAATTCGAATAGAGAATAGAATAGAAAACGAAAACCGTTTGCAACCTGGGTAGGGCTTAAATAACCTTTAAAATAATAAGGACAACTGCCCAGTTATCCTTATTGTTTTAAAGGTTAATTGCGTAGTTTCATGAAATGCTATCAGTGGAACGGTTATAAATATTTTATTCGTAACAGTTTCTATAGCACCACCTGGCGAGCTCTGTCCACAATCGATATGGGACTATGTTAACGGACAATTCATGTTTTTCATGAATAGCTACTTTATTATTTAGTATCAGTCCAATGTTCTACATTTGATTACATATTAGTAAACGGCTATTTAGGACTTTTAACGTATCTTTATCTTACAGCATTAGTTTTGGATTCGTTTCTGTTTTATATGTTAATGGGGGTGGTGATGGAGTATGTACTAGGTAATTTGAAAAACTTTAAACATAAAAAGTTCAAATCCCCTAGTGATTGAGTAAACAAATTATCTTACGAACAGATATCAAGGATACGCTTTACCTTAAACCCTCATCGAAATAAAATAAAGGAAAAATAAATATTAAATACCTCAAATTAAAGTCCAGATATACACAAACTTTTTTGTTATGCAGAAAATGATCAAGCTGTTCGACCAATTTATAACATAGATTTATAGATTCAGTTGGATAAACAAGAGGGAATTTAAAACCAATAACCCAATTAAACTTGTAATAAAACTTATAAGTACCTCTTTACTAATAACCTCTTTCATTAAAATCGTTTTACTAGTTTAGACGGTACGGGGAAAAAACAACAAAAATACAAAACAATTTTTCTTCGTTTTGGCTTTACTGTACAAGTTGTCGGTGAAACCACTACTTACCCATTTTTTAATGTTTAAGCCTACAAAAGTAACTCTACTCTGCCTGATGGAAAGCATGAGTAGAATTCAGGAGTAGGGATCACCATCCGCATTGCAAGGGTAAGCAATACAGCATGATGACCCATATAATGGTGGACTAGTTGGATGTTTCTGCATCGTTCTCCCGGCCTCTGGAAGCCTTGAGTATGATGTAGAGTGGTTGGGCCTCCGGTCTCACACTCACCAACGAAATACGACAGCAAGAATGTTGACATTATTAGGATGATCTTCTGTGTGAGGGTAGTACTGTCCCGGTCGAACCGGCCCATTCGTGCTGAAATCAGCGTAGCTCTATTACCTTTAATAAATGTATTGTTGATAATGTATGTTTTTTTTAAAGTAATAAATGTGAGTAAGTTATCGTTTAAGTGTGTTAAAATTTATAACATGCTATTTATAACTTATACCATGAATACAATACTAAACAATTTTGAGCGAGTACCCAGCTTAATCAATTTGAAATCCGACTATAGTATTATAATGTGTATGTAAGTTTGTTTTTTACGCTTTCACGCGAAAACTACTCAACCGATCATCATGAAACTTTGTACACATATTCTTGGAGGTATTAGAAGTAACATAGGCTACTTTTTATAAAAAAAATTTTTTACGAATTTAAACGATAACTGAAATAGACGCGGGCAAAGCCTCGAGCGAAAGCTAGTTAGATATGAATCTAATTCAAAGTATGATGAAACTTGAGAATATTGTAATACAGACCTTTCAACATATCTATATGCTTTATGGTTTCCCTTGTTTGACTGTCTAGATGAACAATGCGACAACCAGAATAAAGGTGTAGTCATCACATGAACTATGGAAAGCGTGAAGAAGTGGTTGACAGAGCGCACTGCAAAGAAGAACGGCATTTATGTACACTATAGCCCGCCCAAAGGTAAGTACAATGACTTTAAATGAAGTCACTTAATTATTTTAAATGTCAGTAGAATTATCGTTTTATCAATATATCCTCATATATTATAGTAGAAGTGAAACGCTAATTTCAGCACTAATGGGCCTTCTCGACCGGGACAATACTACCCTCACACACCAGCTAGACGGGTTGGTATAGAGGTTTGTCTCTTAGTATTCCTATTGGCAGAGATATTGTATTGGGTAGTTTTTAGTTTTAAAGTTAATCGTCTCCTACGACACCTACGAATAGGAGTGGCGACACTCTAAATTCTTAATCCGTCACCACAAAAAGTTTTCGTCGTTTCAATTTCTTTAAAATCCAAATGTTAAAGAAAAGTAACAAGTCGCTTACTTTCACGTTACCTACGAAACGTACGTTTAAACCCTACTTGGTATCGGAAATCAATATGTAGATATAGAAAAATGAGGTCATGTAAATAGACTGGAGCAAAATACGATGTAAGCCTTTGGACTAAAACCTGTCTGGAAAATACACAGGAGCTCGCGTGTTACAGGTAAAAAGCTACACATCAAAGTCTTGGTTGTATATTCCGGTGATTTTAATATATATATTAGAATTCAATAAAGCAATAAATAACACTGTCTTCTTTATTTATTACTACCTTAAAGTCAGATAATCGAATAAGCATCTTTTGATACGCAATATAATGTCTATTACGTTTGATCTTATAACCAAAACTTAGATCTCAATAAAATAAAAAATAAAGATGAGAATTTTTTTTTCTTTATTGTTCTGATTGTACACATGAAACATAAATACATAAGTTAAAAGAAAATATCATGTAGAAAGGCTAGCTAAATACAATAGAAAAATACAAAATCTTCTGATTGCTATGTGATTTGCCATTTTCATAGATACCAGGATTATGAAATGAAACCCAGGAAATCCCTTTTACGGGCGTCAACAACACCATCAAGCAACTTCCAACGTATACAATTGTCAATTGTACATCGCTGAAAGCTTTTTTTGAAGTTTTACGTCCAACAGTGTTTAAAAATGTTGTTTACATAATGCATGAAGCTAACAGTCTGTCCGTTATTCTTTGCTTTGTTTTACTATTTTATTACCCGACCGTCAAGTAACGGTCATTACAGTTATTTAGGTTTAAAATTTAAAAATTATTACACATTATTACGTCTACAACTATTGTTGTTTTTTGAGTGCATCAGTCGAGACTCATTAAAGAATCTATCCTAAATTCATTCTATCTAATATGGGTTCGACTATCGCAGTTAATATGTTACAAATTAGAATATTTGTGTCTATTGATACTGATATTATTCGGATGTTGTAGTAATTAAATTGCTTTCTACACTTCTGGACTGAACTTTTCCTTTCAGTTTTGATTAAGTTATTGGTTATTTTGTATTAATTTATTCTAAATTGCAATTGGATTGTGAAATACAATCACCTGTACAATTAATCTGAAATTATAAACAAAGTCAAATCATGTGAAAACAGGTAACCGTGAAGCTTTTACGATTTATGTAATATTTTTTTGCTTTTTTTCAAGTATAAACATTCTCACTGCGAATGCAGACAATGCAACATGGTTACCCACACAATGTTAACTTTCGGGCCGTAGCATCTTTCTTCTGTATCTTTAATCATTGTGGTTGGTTTAACAACGGACATGAATCACTTAGAGATTCTGTCAGCCAAACTTACTAAACTTTATTATAACGAGGATGAAATTAAAACATGCTGCTTATATTTTGGCAACATCATTGATATATGTATATCATATAGCAGCAATCACAATTACTGAAAACGCGTCTTCAGTAATTGTGATTTGAACACTTAGTGCTGCCGGATATTAAAAATCAATGGTGCTGCAATGTCAAAATATAAGCAGTACACTCACACACCGTAAATTGAATTGAAATGAATTTTTAATTTGCTTACATTAATCACTTTTATGTAAATTTATTATTTTTTTCAAATATAAAAAACAATATAGAATATACATAGACTACTTTCATTTTACCGTAGCCTATCGTCGTAAAAATAGGTTACCTGCGCACCCAAGTTCTAAAAACTACGACCGCACCTTCGTGAACGACAATGACCTCAATATGACGTGACTGGACCTCACTCAACAATACCATGTATTTCACCCTATCTCGACCTGGTCATAATAAAAAATGGAATATAAATAAAAGAAAAAAAATTACAATGTAGGTGTGGATTGACCTTAGCGTGATGTCTAGAGACCGTTTTGCACTAAATGTCATAAATTGCAATTACGATATGCCATGTTGACACATACTTAGTACCTACCTACCTTTAAATATATTTTGATTTAAATTTCTAATTATTTAAATGTAGAACGCACTTGTGAACATGACTTTGATAGATTTATAACGTCTCCATAGATGCTAAACGTGATAATTCATGAATATAATATCCTAAAGTAAATTTTAATACTCGTTCTAAACCCTATATTATTAATACACACATATCTGTACACTAATATTGTGAATTAGAAAGTAACTCTGTCGGTTGTATTACTTGTATTTAATTTAGTTGGTGTTGTTTTCACGGCTGAACCGTTTTATTTCATTAACTTCATACTTTGTACTTGAGGAAAGACAAATTCTACTTTTAACCGCTAATACCTACAGAGATGCGGTTGGATCCACGGGCGAAAGCTATTCCTTCATTAATAAAATAGGATGGGTCCGGGAAGTTTCTTGTTCGATTAGTAAAAAACCTTCAGTTATTACAATTTATTTATTAAATCATGTATTTAGATTCAAAAGTTTCGTGATGTTGAACTCAACAGTTATTTGTATCAAACTAGCTTTCGCCCGCGGCACCGCCTGCTTGTTTGGCAGTTGTCGCGATTTAAAGTAGTCCATATCCTTTCTCAGGCTTTAGACCTAGACTATCTGTGTCAATATCGCGACACACAAACAGACAGGGTTACTTTTGCCTTTCTAATATTAAGTTAGGATTACTTAGATGAAATAAACTTAGACTATACCTTCTGACCACGACTAGTGTAACCTGGTCGATATGACAAATAATTTGAAGATATCTAACTAACAGCCAATCTTTAAATAAATGTACTATCATAAATGATAAAAGATTTATGTCCGAACTACTTACCTACGTATGAAAATCGATCCGAGTCGGAACCTCAATCATCGTTGAGATATGAATATTGATAGGGTACGTTACCCGCAGGTATGTAACTGTAACGAGCTACTAAATATGTAAGCATACATTGTAACTGCCCGCCATATGGGTAGGTATATGCTCACCTACATTTACAGTATAGAGTTCAGGTATGTCCACTGAATACTATGATTTGTTTGCCTATTTGGATCAATTTCTACACTTTTACTACAGACCAAGATCATACGAATGCCAGAAAATTTAAAACAAGTTTCTAAAAGGACGCCATATCTTTACTTATTAACTAATATTATAAATGCGACAGTAACTCTGTATTTGAGTGTGTCAGTCTGGCTTTTACGGCAAAACTACTGAACCAATTTAAATGAAATTTCGTACATATATAGTTTTGGATAGTTTTGAGCCTAAAAAAGGACATGGGCATACTTTTTACCCCGGTAACCGATACATATGCAGGCGGAACCACAGCAAAAGCTAGTAATATTATTACTCTGTCTATTACGCTTTAACGCTTTTACGCAGGCAGCCAATCCCGAAGCTGCTAGCGGCACGCGCTCACGCGCCTAGGCGCGTGTTCGGCAGTTTTCGGTGTGTTGGACCTGGCGTGTTTTCTATACTAATCGATGTACTTGCATACAATATTAGAATCGACGTAGCGCGGTGCAGTGTGAGAATCGCCTAAACTAATAAATAAATTTCATGAAAATCAGGGCAGCGGCCCCCATTTTCATGAAATTTATCATTTCAATACTTTGGTTATTGAGGAAGAACAACGATAGTCTATATTTATTTAAGGCTATAAGCAACAACGGGAACAACCACGGGCAAGAGCTGGTTACATTTTATTAAAAGTGTGGTCATTAAATAAAATATTCAGAGGTCTACGATTTATTAATTAATGAATATGTCATCTTCTAGATTCTGCCCGTGTGCGTCGAATATCGCGATAAAAAGTGAGCAATGTAAGTCTTGCCTTCTCATAATCTTAGCGTGCTAAATTCTAGTGAAAATGGTGCAGTGATTACTTCGTGTAAAATTTGTAGGTATAGCGACGAAACGTAACGTATGTCCTTCTCCGAAGTCAGATCTATCTCTCTACCCAAATTCATTAAAATCGGTTCAGTGACTTAGCCATGAAAGAAACCGACAGACGGACAGATAAAGTTACATTCGAATTTACAATACTAATAATCGATTAGCATTAATGCCATCTATTGCCACGCTAATGGCCAACGTGAAATTATACACAAATGAATACTTACATACCATTATATATATCTAAAATCTATGCTTTAGCATAACTCGAAATTTAAATAAATTAATTACTTTAAAAGCATGTTAATTATGATTATAAAGTGCTTTTAGGAACACTCATGATTTGATGAACTAATTTCATGATTAAAAATGTTTAGCCAAATACTAAAGCCGAATAAGCAATACTGCTTATGGCAGTAATAGGCTGGGAGAATGATACAGATGATTATTAGGATAGTTTTCTGTGTGAGAGTCCATTTTTTCTGAAATTAGGCTACTACCTAGCATGCACACACTAAACGAATGCTGAATATAGACATCTGTCTATATTCAGCATTCGTTTATCTATCCAATCTATCTAGATTGAATTAAAATAAAAATTTTATGAAAAAAAATACAAGGAACTACGTGTATGTTTATAAAAATAACTATACCTATTGTAACAAATAAATATCCCATAAGAAAGTTAATACAATAAGGCTACATTTCTAATAGTTTCAGTAACATAATCCAAATCCTCTTTTCACCAACTATACTTAAACCATCTTCTTACTAAAAGCCCCCTAACGTAGGTAGCCCCTAAATTCTAATAGAAATCTAATCACATAGGTGTCCCTAAACGTAGGTGAAAACGAAAATATCACTAAGGGTTACCTGACCTAAGTTACCCCTTTAATTTATTCAGTTATCTTACTGCACATAGGTCAATAAACACATGCCAAATGTACGATAGAATAAAATTGATGAAAGCTTTTCTAAGGTATAACCAAAATTGAAAGAATACGTATTGAATCTATTGAAGAAATTACGTTTAAATAACCTCTCTCAAAGATTTTCCACTTTAATTTATTATATGTATGTATGTAGTTTATACAATGTTTTATGTAATAAGGAAAATTTATAGAATGTTTTACTATGGAAAATTTCGAACACCTTACCCCTCTTAAAGGTTAAAACGTACAAGGTTATTCTCCCGTGTTAATTGTATCTATTTAAGGAGACAAGATAGGCATTATATAGTCATGCAGGCTCTGCCAAGATACGAGTGTTTTGCGTTGAATATATTTGTAATGCTTTAAAATTTCTTGTGCGTCGAATTCTATTCTCTTCGTTTATTTAGTTTGACCAGGAGACTTAACGTTGAGATGACGTCATTCCCACACACTACATTAGTTTTCTATTAACGTTTACGTTTATAAAATATAATCTCAACTTGACTGACGGCCGTTTTCAATAACATGATGTAAACCAGAGGCCCAATAATTATGCAACTAGGCCGGAACAGTGTGGAAAACCGTGCAGCTTATATTTGTTTTAATTAAGCCTACCAAAGTGACTCTACTCTTGCTGTTGGAAAGCATGAGTACAATCCAGGAATAGGGGTCACCATCTTCATTGTGAGGGTAGGCAATGCATCATGGTGACCCATACCATGGCGGCTCGGTCAAATAATTCCTGCCTCCGGAGGCCGGAAGAATGATGCAGATGATTGGGCTTCCGGTCTCGCACTCACCAATGAAATACGACATCAAGAATGCTATAATTATTAGGATAGTCTTCCGTGTGAGGGTACTACATTCGTTCTGAAATCAGCGTGGCTACTACTTTGTATGCACTCTTAATGAGGGATGTGACCACCACTCTTGGACTCTGCTCAGGTTTTCCATCAAGCAGTGTAAAGTCACTTATAAACAACTTCAGCTTTATCTAGAGATAGCTTATAGAAAGCTATCTCTACTAAAGCTTTGGTCTTTTCCCAACAACTAAAAATATGAAAAAAAAATTTGCTCCTACATATTCATGAAAGTATTAAAACAATCCTCTTTATTATATTGAGATTTATAGTGTCGTAAGAGGCGACTAAAGGAACAAAATAATAACATCACTGCCAAGAGAAGGAAAACTTGAAACAAACCCTTTACCAACCCGTCTGGCCAGCGTGGTATAGTAGGCCAAAACCTCCTTACAAAGGAGAGGCCTATGTCCAGGAGTGGAATATTAAAGGCTGTTGATGATGATGATTTATAGAGGTAATGTATGTGAGTTTTTGTCGTTGTAAGGGGTAATCTCTGGGTCTACTGAAACGATTTTGAAAATTTTCTGAGGCTACTTGGCTACTTTATCTGTGAGTGACATAGGCTATACATTTACCCGAAAAATCAATACTAAATGTCTCCGTACGAAACTGGGACAGGCGGCTATTGAATAAAATTAAAAAAACAGAATAGTCTATTTACATATTTTAAAACTGTAGATAGCTACAGTTTTAACTAGAGATAGGATATTGAAAACGGCCTTAGCCTACTGAATTGATAAATATGGATCGCTCATATTATTCTCCTTTAAGATTTTTTTAAACTCAGTCCGATATGACACAGTCTGCTGCAATGCAACTGAACTTCGTTTTGTAATGCGTAGCGACAACTATCAGCCTTCAACTTAAGTACACGTTGATATCGAAGGTCTGTAAGTATAGATAAACTAAATTTTTAGTTCTTCAACTCAGAACGATTGCCACATATATTCGAATTGGTTTTCGGATTCAAGAGCTTAAAGTGTTACGTAAATAAAAAAAATACAACAGGACTGATATTGTTACAAGATACATATTGCGATTGTAATTACACTATAAGACTGTAAGGTCAGCAGATGTCGTGATAAGTTCTTACAACAGGCTGTTAGCGCATAAATCTTGTAATCCAAAGACAGAAATAGCCCCACATACAGGAGGTTTTATTCTGATTTGTACTAAAAGTTAAAGTACTACCTTATCCATACTAATAATACCGATTCAATTTAAATAAAATTTGGCTCGTAGAGACTTTGATACTTAAGAAAAGGCACGGGCTCCTATTTATTGCGATAAATGACAAACACGAAGGGAAAATCCTCGGGAGAAATCTTTGCCCAGCTAGTCATTTTACAATACTGACCCATTAAAACCGGCATAAGGTTGACCTTCTTTCTTACATTAATTATTAACACGTGAATTTATAGACATACTACACAGAATTCTAATTATCCTAATTCAATTTCACCTCGAGTCTAATTACATATAATTGAAAATAGAACTGTCCGTATTCCTTATTTCCTTTTCTTTATTTTGACAACCCTCATACGACCGACGCGACGTTGAAATTATTTTAACCACTTTCAATATTGATAGGAGCACTATTTACAAAATTAATTTTCATATGAATTATAAACATACTTTATTTGTCATCTTATCGATTTAAAAAGTTACCAACAAAATAATATGTATTTTAATCTAATGATTGTATAGATATTTTTCATCGATATCCATATAATGATGCCTTTTCAATCATAAAATAAAATAAACAATGGTTTTTTAATGTATGAGTCTGCCAAAGTGACCTCAATCTTGTTGATGGAAAGGATAAGTAGAATTCAAGAGTAGTCACCATATTCAATGCGAATGCAGCATGGTGAACAACAATATGACTGCCTTTTAAAGTGGTTCTGCAACAGTGGACCGTTTTTGGGTATTTATTTTTATAAACGCTCATCTTATGGTCATCTTTCATTTATTTTAAAAGTAAACTCATAGTTTTGAAAACGATATTCTATAGTTTTAATAAAATAAAGTAATGAAACTTAAAAAAAACATTATGAACTTAAGGTCTACTTTTATTTTAGTTCTCTACGTTTCATCTCATTCAGGATCATACCATACAAGACATGAAATAAGTAGGTAAATGTATTTATAAAAATCTTTGATATACCTATACCTGAAAGAAGACTATTAAAGGCTGATATATTTTTTTCAATAAGCCCAAACACATACTTTGCCAACTTTTGCCGGCTGCTACACCCGCGACTATTTCGGTTTAAATAGCGTTAGTCTTTCTCAAGAATGGTGATGGCCCCACTCTTATATCCTACTCATGCGTTCCTTCAGGGCGAATAGACTCACCTTGGCTATTAAATAAAAAATATAAGAATCTTCCCCAAGGATATCCATTCAAAATTTCATACAAATCCTTTCAGCAGTTTAGTTAGACAAATGTAGTTACTTTTAAATTTACAATATTAGAATCTATAAATAAAATGAACACACTGTACTCAATTAATCAGTAAATCTGTAGACGCAACGTCGCAAAACGTGTTATTTTGTGCCAACACTTTAGTCCGTGAGCTTTAGCCGCCAATCGACGTTGGCAGATTTTCATATATATACTTCCATATATATATATCTGATCACGTAAAAGATTAAAGGTAGGATATAATTAATGACCAAAACTAGTAGATATGCACTTGATAAAAATGCTTTCTAAGATAGTAATTAATAATTTATTTTATTTTTTTGCCCATTATATTATTAAAAGAAATAGTTTTAAGTTCCATTTATTTATAGAATTAAAAATGAATCACTGAAATTTAAATTTCCGATTGAATTATCATATCAGCTTATAGGTAGTAGAGCCACCCTGCTTTCAGCAGGGATGTTGTCGTAATTCGTTAGTAAGTGTGAGATCGTAATCCAATGATGCACAAGCATCTCATAAGGCCGTCATAGTGTGGGTCACCACTCACCATGCTGCATTATGTGCACTCACAATGAGGATGGTGACCCCTAGTCCTGAATTTTACTAATGCTTTTCATCAGGCACAGTAAAGTCACATTGGTGAACTTCAGTATTTAATTCTTAGTTCGTGACTAAAAAGTACCCGTGAGAAGCCTAAGCGAGTATAAATACTAAAACAAGTCAATCCACGAAAAAATACATGGCGGCGGATCAGCTAGTTTTGATATTTATAAAAAAAACATTAAGGAGATGTTTTTAAGATATTGATAGGTGATATAGTTTTTTATCATTCTATTCATCAGCCTATAGCAGACCACATGTGGACATATCCCTCTCCCATTTCATGCCACCCTGATCGATTTTGGACTTCATAAGAGCACTAAAAATAAACTAAATGCTCAAAATGTCAGCATCAGATACCCGAGTATTGCCCTGTTATTAGTGCTATGTTTACTAAGTTATATACATTACATTCAGAATTATGTAGCTTTAAACTTTTTATTTTAATTACCATGAATCACTTTAATAAATATTATACCTTCACACTGTTTTAATTATTCTCGTAATCTCAGATCACGGTTCAGTGATTAAACAAACATGTTTTGATAAATTACCAAGTTCTTTGCATTTAAATTTTTGTTAAATGTTAAAATAAATAAAAAGTTGTCAACAGTATTAGTCTTGATACGTCGACAATGTACTTCAGTTGTGTGTTATAAAATGTTTCTGTTTGAAGTGCCTCACACAATATAATTATGGGTCCATGTTGTTGAAACTGTACTGTTGCCTAATTGCTATCAGAAACAAATTTCGCTTTTATATTAAAATAATACAAATAAGTTACATATAAATTCATAAACTCTCTCCAAGATCTGTTTTTGTTGTAGTGTATACAGGTCTACATATCTCTATTTTTTTAATAACGTTCAACTTGCCGATTTTTTTTGATTGTCAAAGTACTAAATAAAGTTAAGTTTATTACAATATCTGTTTGGTGTATGTGAAGTATTTTTCTGATAATTAGAGGCAGCCCTAGCACTCTTAACACAAGTTTAGTCTTAGCTTGAGTATTAGCTCTCATACATAAGAGATTTTTTTCGAAAAATAATAAATACTATTTTAAATTTAATAATCACACTGTTCAGCGGTTGGCGTAGTATCAGCAGCCCAACTGCGTCAGTGGGCACGTGGTGGCGTGGACAGCAGACTGGAGCGCGCAGTCCTCGCGGGGCAAGGCCGACGGCTGATGGCCGAGGCCGAAGCTATGCACATCTCTAGCCACCTGACACATCTGGTCACCAAGTGCGATGCTCTCCATGCAGCTGTTGAAAGAGGATCGCTGCTTGATCTCCAGGTATTACTGGTAATAAAGATTCTTACCAAAGTGAATAATTTGCTACATGTTTCAAATCAAATCAAATCAAATCAAATCAAAACCATTTTATTTCAAATAAACCATACAACGGCACTTTTGAAACGTCAAGTAGTCAGTCAGTAGTCAGTCGTGAAGCTAATCGTCTGTTCCAATTCGTAGATCCTATGGAGAAGAACAGACAAGAAACTCCATGGACACTCTTTTCCAACATTGTTTTTACAATTTTTGGTTACATTGTTTAAGGCATTTTATTAAATGTGAGGACAATGTAACGATGCTGATATTTACACATGTAGTGTCCAAAAACAATTAAACAATAAATAGAAGTTGTGAGATGACCAGCCCCGACTGGCGGCGCCCGTATCACGAGCATGACCCATGCACCAGCCATCGTCCAGTTCAACCATATCGTAGGGAGCCGAACGACCCGCTACACACGCCACCGCCAGCAGGACTTTTGAGCGAGCATGACATACTCACAATCGCCACTCAACAAACAAACATAGGCTACTAGTGACTACAAAGTGCTCACATGTACAATTCAAAATGTTCGCAGTTATACAATAATAAAAACCATTTATAATTATGCCACTCTCTAAGAATGCGATAAATATTTGGATCATGTCAATAAAAAGTAATTTATTAGGCAATAATGATATTACAAAAAAAAAAAAAAAAAAATTTAATGTCAAACAAGATACAATTAAAATATCAATAATCCATGTCGGAAATATGGATATCCAATGTCAAAAAAAAAACATATAACATATGTCAAAAATACAAACTAACTTCTAAATAATTTGAGAATTAATCATGTGGCTGTGGAGCAGGACCAGCATTAAGCCAAGCATTCTTGTCGGCAATGTAATCCTTCTCTAAAAATGAATGAATGAAAAAAAATGTTTTCTACTTACATACATATATATATATATATATATCGTCTCGGTCCATAATTAACCTAATGATTTTTTTCTCGTTATCAAAGGGAGAGGAAGACCAAAGAAAAGGTAGAAAGATTATGAGGAAAAAGATATGACTAGGTAAAGACTTACTAGAGAAATAATATAGTAGAATGGAAAAAAAACATACTACGTCGACCCACATAAAATTGCGACAAGGGTAGGCAGATGATGATATCTTCATATAAATTTATAAAAATTTACACCTAAAATGTACCACTAAAATGTATGTTCTAAAATACAACAGCAATAACGGTCACAAATATTAAGCTATATTTTTGGACTTTATTAATACCTGTATAAAATGGCGCTTAGCCTTAATTACAGCAAATCATTGTACACGACTAAAGGATTTGTTTATTAACTAACAACGTCATTCATAGTCCGCTAAGGGACATTTCTTATGTTGGTGAACAGAAGGCCATGACTCAAATTATGTGGTTGATAAGTCTTTGAAAGAGCTGTAGTATAATATCGTAGCCTTTCTACGTCGTAGTACATCCTTTGCGGCGTAGCAAGGTCGTAGCAGCATTATAAATTAAAATTGACGTCATTATGCTTAACTGATATATGGAAAAACTTGTGGAAAATACTTTATTTCGTATAGCTGATAGCATAGAATGTGCAAAGCAAATGGTTTTTTTTTTGCAAAACTTAAATGTATTGAACTAAAGTCATTTAAAAATAAGTATTACACTCTCTATTAGTTTTAAGTATTTTGGGAAATACTCTATCAGTCCTTACTCTCCTACTTATCTAAAGTTTACTTAAAACTTTAATTTATAATCTATAGCAAATTAATTACTAAATTTGTGTGAATGCATTTTAAATTTCAACGTTACGTGTACGACTCCATGATATTACGTATTTAATTGTTTAGGAGTTATTAGAGAGCGACTACAATCGGCGTAAATACGTGATGTGTCGAGACGAGGCGGGCGTCGGACTTCTCCACAAAGCCGTCTACTACGACTTCATGGATATCGCTGCCTATCTCGTCAAAAACTACCCTCAGCTGGTTCATCAAAAGGATTCGGTAAGTAAAGTTAGACAAAGGTTTATCACACATAACGACTTATCATAAACAACCTATAGTATCCCACTGATCCCACTGCTGGGATCGGGACTTCTCTCAGGAGAGGGTTAAGGGCATACCTCCGTATGTTGGCTAAACACAATGACTTATGAATTTTGTATACATATATGAACTTTCGTAACTTAACAACGCAGACCTTGGCTCCTTAAAACCTTTTGTGATACATAATTAAACTCTTCAACGCAAGTAATTGCAATACTGACAATGGCTATGATGGCCATGAGAAGCGTGAAGACCATATACAATACAAGTCAGTGATTTGTATAATACAGTCGGTGTGTAAATTATATCGAATTCTAGATTCGAATTCATGATACTGGTAATGGAATACTGGAAATTTCCCCTTACACACCCCGATCTGGCTATGTCATTTGTCCTCAGGTTAATTTACGTCACCCTTTTTTAGGTTGTTGTTTTAAAGCATTTAATGTCAGGCTACATAAATAATTATTGAATTACCAATTAGAAATATCACATTACGAGTGACTGACCAAACCTAGTTTGGGTAAAAGACTCGGATTAAGAGAGAAGACGTCATCGATATTATTAAAGTATATTATACACGTAAATAAAACAAGTTCTCAGTTTAAAGTTAATCTATTTTTAAAACAATATTCTTTCATGGAAAATTCCATAAAGGTCTAACTCAAAAGTTCGAAAAGGCATGATTAGGACAGTCGTCGGTGTTGTAGGTTAGTGCCGGTCAATGTTTAGGACTTATGTGTACAGTGCACACACCGTTGTTAGATAGTCTGGTATGACAGGAGGGCCGCACACCATTGCACTACACGGTGTTGTGTCGTGACGAGGCCGGCGCAGCGAGGCTTCTGGAGGGCGCGGGGGCGGCTCGGGCTGTCCGCGACGCTGCCGGCCGAACACCGGCACATTACCGCGGCACCGCGCGCGAGCTTCTCGTTCTGCCCGACACAGCCATGGCGCGCGACAACAAAAACACACCAGGTCAGTATATTAACACAATTATACCACTTTTTTTAAATAATTAATTTCTGGAATAGAGAACCTTATTCAAAAGTTGCGGGAATTTTTAACTGAATTATTTAATTATGGCCTATTCTCATCATCATCACACTGCTGCACCAAGGTCTCATCTTAGAAAGGAGGTTTTGACTTATTATACTGAGCTGGCTATATCTTTTTATAATTTCTTTTACAAAGAAGTTTTAAGATTGTACCTACGAGTATATGAGGTTACGATTTGAAAAATTCTTAAACGTTAAAAACTAGGTTATTTAAAAAAATATGGGTAAGTACGGGTAAACAGTTATGAATAATTCATAGTTTAAACAGTCAGCATGAAGGCGCCAGCAGAAACCTAATAAATTTCACACTTACAACAGCTAGTATGTAGTACAAATTACTTGGTTTAAATTTAGGATTGCATCATTTCATTGTGGAGCTCCTATGGCCTGCTTCCAGTTTAAAAATCAAACCCTGGTCACTTTATAGAATTTAAGTACTCATCAAGACAAATCAAAAGGGCCCGAGGACAAGGTTATGTCGTTTCACTATGGAACCAGCTTCAGCTTTCGAGCTTCAGCCTCAGATCAGCTCTGTAATTATTATTTTTTCTATATATATTTCGGACATCCTACACAACGCCATCTAATTCCAAACTAAGCAGAGCTTGTATTATGGATACTAGACAACTGATATAACACCAAAACTCCGAAACAAATATTTGTGTATCACACAAACATTTGGTCCGACCCGGGAATCGAACCCGAGACCTCTTGATCAGCAGCCGCATACGCTAACCACTAGACCAACAAGGCAGTCAATAAAATTGCATTGTCACGCAATGTACATACGCATGCAGAATTTCAGCTTAATCTGAAATAGGGCAATAGGTTAAATTTGACTTGATTGATTTAATTACAAAGAGACAGGTGCAAAAAAAAGGTTGTTATAACTATGTGGTATATCCTACTTCTTACTAGTGATTAATCATTAGTTATTCCTTCCATAAGTACTTGGGCGTTTTTCAAAATTTTGCTCAGGACTATTTTGCTGTGTCCTACGAGTTTGACCATTGATTAAAAGGCAAAAATGTAGGAAGTGAGTATCAAATTATTTTAAGTTAGGGTAAAATGTTTAACTTACTGTAAACAAAAAGATAAACATAAGACTTAAGCGGAAAACATATTTTAATATTTAATAAAATACCAAATATTATCCTACTTTTTTATGTCCTTCATCATATCCTGGATTTTGATTACGTATTTTGGAGAATATATGAGCTATATTTGGATATCTTTAGTATTACTCGAATGAAATAACTCATTTTATTTATTTTTAAATAAAATTTATCAAGGTTGTAGTACATTTTTCTAATATAAATACTGAAATTATCGGATTTAAAAAACTGGCCACAGCGGACAGTCCTGTACGTAACGGTATGATTTTATAAAGAATAACAATAACATTGTCTTTGGCTCTAGCTATTTTTAAGCAATGCCATATTGACAATGTTTTTATCATTCATTCGTTCTTTTCCTTTGAATTAAAACTGAAGTAATTCAATCGTCAACACTTGCGGTCCGTGACGTACGTAACGGGTCTGTTTGTTTGTCCGGTACGTACATTGATTTAGAAAGGTAAAACCCACAAATTTTATATACTACTCGTGTTAAATTATAAGTAAATATGTTGTAGATAATGAATGTGTACTAGTAAACTACTATAATCAACTTTTTTATACCAAAAAAACATGTGATGACAAGTCCGCGTTATACGTAACGTCCAGTACGTGACGTGATTTATTATGAAAATAAATGGACACCTGTACGTAACGGAGCAAAATTTTGAAAAACGCCCACTTGCGTTACAGTTTCTAACTACTAAGTAACTAATTTGAGTCCGAACCTATAACCATATAAAATATATTAATAAATTACATAAGAAATTACGTGCTGAATATGGCTAAATCTAAATGTAAAGCCCTATACGTTAGAGTAAGACGTGTGCTTGTTTGCCACGTTAATAGTGTAGACAAAACCATAAATACACGGTTTATAACTAACACTAAACTGAGTAATATCGTTACGGCATGAAATATGCCTTTACTGTTAAACATACAAATATAATAGATATGACGTCAATTATATTATTTGAGTCTCATGTGTTATACTCGTATTGTTACTTTTCGGGGAAAACTTTCCCTCCCACATCCAATCTGCTGAACAAATTGTCGTATGCAATATTTCTGGACCCATACGATCTTTAAATCTGTCAGATTATCTAAACCACTATAGTTTTGCTTTAAAGTTCAATATATGGAATACTATCATGAATTTTTCCAGATTTTTCGAGCTAGTAGTTTAGCTTTTAGAGGGGGAGGGGTCACGCCCTGTTATTGCAAAAAACTGTCTCTCAAAGGTAAATAACTCGCAAACGGATACCTAACTCAAAGAATCATCTTAGCAACCTCTTTAGATTTTTAAAAGACCTATCTAACGATACCCCACACAACAGGGTAACCGCAAGAAAAAATAACCATCCCCACTTTACGTTTAGGGTAGGCATAACCCAAATATAAATAAGCTACAAAGTAATTGCTAAGGCCGAAAATAAGCAAAATAAATGGCTCATAACTTAACTACGAGTATATTCGTATTCGAAGACAGGACGCTTAAACATTAAGGGTTACTAACCGCTAGATAAACAGGGTCGTAATTTTTAAAATATGTAGACTGGACATAGATACAGAAGATATTGAGGACACTAAAAGTCGATACTGCCACTAATAATACACAAACAGTGTATGAACGGTCGCGGTCGTCAACTTATAAATTAGTTAACTCGGCCACATTCGGTCATTCTTGACAGAAGATTAGTTTGATCTATACCTTCGGTATAAACTTTTTTTAAAGTACTTTAAACGCAATACCAACATTTGAAAATATTTGTAGAATGATTTTGTACAATTTTTTTTTTTATATTTATAGCAACTCCGCCGACGTTAAATACCAAACTTAAGTACTTTTGAATTTATAATATTAGTGTGGGTTGTTCAATGTACACATCAATTTACAATCACTATACTGTCTTATACTACAACGACATCCCTAGGTCTGTCTGTAGAACTTATTATCTGACATACCAACTGGAATCAGTCCTTGTGCCTCAGTGTTTATGTGTTGCCACGATTCCATCAGTTCCCTAGCTCATTAGATGAGTAGTTCACTGTTATGATAAGTAGTAATAAGCCTTTCTCCTAACTTTATTTATAAATGTCGCAAGGTGATTTAGGAATGCAAGTCATTGAGTATGTAATTTTAATTACGTACCAAGTTGAACAAAAAAGAAAAGCTTTTTTTTCTTTAAAGGAAACTCCCTACACAAAGAACACTTTACAAACATACATGATATGGACATTTGAAACAAAACTTAAAGTTAGCCTAACACGAAGGGTAAATAGATCAATCGCGCTAGTTGACTATCTCCTAAAGAGATTGCTTGTTGTTAGTCAATTTCCTGCATGTAATGGAAATGACCACTCCTTCCAATCCACCGGGTTACAAATTACCTATACACGTAACAAAAGTCGTGATAGTCCTCTGTTATACCAACGAATCAGACATACGTGAAGCTTTACAACAGATTTTTGATAACAGGTTACAAATCTCTAAACTAACACTAAATAAATAAAATCATAACTAAATAAATCTCTTCGTATATCATACATTTGAAAAATGTAGGATATTATGTTAACATGAGGTTTAAAACAACATTGAAAACAATTTAGATTACTCGTAAGACTCTTTTCTTTTATAGTAACCATACTGAATTTTAGTTAATTCTCGTTCACTTGTGTGAATTTTGGGTAGTTTAGTTTATTTTAGTTGGTTGAACCCTCAATTCAACCTTAGTTATTAATTCATCTAAGCCTCCATATAATACGTAATTTCAATATAGATCGTATAGATTGAACTACACTCTTATTGAAAAAAAATATTACAAAGTATCACAAATCATACACATACGACGAAATATATGTTTATATGTCACTGTATACAAAGCATGCCTTTTAAGTTTTGTCGTTTGAAGAAAAAAACACAACTAGAATTTTTAATAAAAGTCTGTAATAATTGTGATGTAAAACTTTTTTATAATTACAATCCAGGAATAACAATAATTCAAACTTTTATGGTTTGTAATAATAGATAGTATCTTATTGATTACAAGTTATCACGGAAGTACGATAGGGTTTCGCTTAGCTGACACATTACCTTATAGCATCCTTTGAAATTGATATAACATCCATACTAAATATTATAAATTTTAAAGTAACTCTGTCTGTCTTTTACGCTTTAACTGCTAAGCCACTACTCCGATTTTATTAAAGCTTTTTCTCTCGCGGGTAAAACTAGTATTTTATTCACAGTATAAATTTTGAAAGTATTAGGAACTGATGATGCTTATTTTATTTTGTATATTTGACTGCCTAGGTGGCACAGTGGCGGTGTGTGCGATTGGTGTACTTGAGGTCTCAGGTTCAAATTTTGGATCGGCTGAAATGTTGTTATGATCTTCAGATATTTTCTTCGGAGTTAAAATGTAACGTCTGATATGTTCTTGTTAAAAAGAAGTTCTTACTAATGCTGTACCATACTTTAAGTTGCAATAAACGCTGTATTTTTTATATATTGTAACTATATGTTGCTTACTTATATTTTGTTATTGATTAAATGTCGATAGAATTTTATGCAATTCTTTGAATCTAGAGTTTTTATTAGGAGTAATCAAATAAGATCTTAACACAGGTTGAATTAAAGGTACTTTCTGTTCTTGGACCCTCAAATCTTTTAACTATGCAACGGATTTTACTGCATTTTTTACCAATAGAGAGAGTAATTAAAATAGAAGGTTTATATATGTATGTACATATCATAATAATCGCACCCGTATGAAGGCGCGCGAGTCGCTCATAGTTCAAGCAATGTTTATAAAAACGAAAAACACTTTACATTTTTTTTATCTTGGTTTATAAAAATTCAAAATGTCGTTTTCGTAACGACACAGTTATTACCGTGCATGTGTCGGAACTATTTCAGTATACGGCTACTGCATTATCAGCATAATTACTATCAACACGGCACATTGTTACATGAAGCTACCCTCACACACTGTCACCGACATGTCCATTCCTTTATAGATACATGTTTAAACACATTCATACATTAATTTCATTAGCGTGAGGCTCGTCTTTCAGGTGGGGTGGTTCATCGTTGCGTGGTCATGAATATGTATTTTATATAAGCCTTCCTATTCTAAGGCACACCTCTTTGTTACATTTATTTACGTCCACCAAAAACGTTTGGTCATTCTCTAAGTAATCTGTAGAGGTCATCGGTTATTTTGCTTTTTGTACACTACGTAGCTTCTAGAAATAGATGTTACGAAATAGAGCACGTTTAGAGCAAAACAAGAGCTTTCTACTTCATAGGAGTTGAGTGATTGAAATAAAATGAAGAGGGTGGCGTTGAAGGGGTTAGATACTTACACTACTACACTAATTTAATGAATTAATCGATTGGGGTATACCTTGTAAACATAGAATGGTCAGACGATAGACAAGTTTGGACACGATACGAAAGCAAAGATCTTGAGAAAAAATCGGTACATCGCTACTATTACCATTATTATCTGAAAACTTTGTTTATATTTTTTGTAAATAGTTTGAACGATGACATTTTGATACAAATTGAAACTTATTATAACGAGAGGAAGTGAACAAAAGCACTCTTTAGTGAGTTATAATTTGAAGAGCTTTGGCGATTCTAATACATTAGAAGCTGCGGTCTGAGTCTTGTTTCCAAACCTAATACTTCACAATACTTCACAATATCATACCTCATTAGACATGATATATCGTCCGATAAAGTAAGGTTGTTGATTTATTTGCTCGTAATGCATATGTAAACTTTATTTATTTAGTTTTATAAGTATCATTCACGTAAGTATTACCACTTAACTAATTGTTTTTCTAAATAATACAAATATTATTTACATTTGATATGAGTTCGAGTGGAACCTTTGTGTATCTAGTGAGGGGTAGAGGTGTGATATATGCCCTAATTTCAACCGTTATATTTTTGGTTTGACATAATTAGGGAGCGAGTGTTTTGCCATTAACAGTACATGTTTCCAAATTTTAAAATAAATCCATATCCATTTTGCAGTTTTAAAAAACAGAACGTAGGTTTTTACGATTCTATAGTAAATTTTTAATAAGGCTAGAGGAGTGATGACACGTTGACCATGATATGCTTAAATTTGGTCTTTTTGAACCCTAGAAATGGTCGATGTTTTACAGAAATACATTTCATATTCCATAGTCATTCTTCTAGTATCCTTATTTCATGAAAGATCTTATATTTCTAAGTATTAGCCGCCAAAATGACTCTCATCGATCTGATGGAAGGCATAAGCAGAATCTAAAAGTGGTGTTATCCGAGTTAAAAATAACACTACTAACACATTCATGTATTTATAGTGGCCAAAACAAAACTTAAAAAATTCTCATAACGAATATAATCGCGCGTACAATCTGGTTAGTTTTCGGAGTGTTTTCTTGATTGCTATTATGGTAATCTACATTCAACCACCTAACACGCGAACTTGTTGCTTTACCAATTTTGCCTGTCTTTGTTACCAAACTGTAATAAAATCTGACAACTTTGCGGGTTATATTTGTATTGCTATTCTTGACTTAATTTATATTTAAGCCTACCAAAGTGTCTCTGCTCTACCTGATGGAAAGCATAAGTAGAATCTAAGAGTATAGGTTATATCAACAGTAACGTTTGTGAATCGTACATTTATAAAGAATCCCAAAATTATGCTTTCTTACTCAACTAGAGTATTGTCTCAAAACGTTTTATTTTTCTTAAAGTTTTGTTACTCATCTGATATTCAATTGTTAGGCCTATTCACTATACACAAATCGTCAAATCGAACGCAGCATGCGATGTGAAGTAACTGTGGACTGTTTTACGTTAAGTTTTCATAGAATTGCATACTAACCTCATTAAGTATGTTTCAGTAAAAACTTCAAAATTCGATATTTACTGGGGCACAGTTCGTGTTGTGTTAGGAAGTGTAGAAACAAATTGTAAAAATTCCGTACGTATTATAACAATATATTACTAGTTTAAGTATAATAATTACTTATTTCAGTATGCACAAACTTTTTGAATTTTTCATTAAATATTTCCCGAAAATAATACAAAACTTATCATCAAGGCATCTAGTTCTCATTATTTAAAAGTTCAAAAAAATATGTGTCCATAGTGGCACTGAGATAATGCACACAGCGAATATTTTTGGAGAATTATGCTTGTATATTGTTACACAACCGACGATATTTATAATTGGTGTTCATTATCAGCAATAGTGAACAAATTTACCTCTTTTTTCTAGTAGTCTATTTTTAAGGTTTTAGATTTAGATTCTCTTATTGGTCAGAGAATAATAGGCTTAAGCAAATCCAGGATCTTCCTTTTGGATTATTTGCTGTCTCCAAAAAGGTGCGCGCACTCTGTAAAGCTTGTGCTGCAACCCTATCCTAGTTCTGCTAAGTTACTGGTGTACTATTTGAATCCTTCAATTTCTCTCTTTATCCCTACCTTATATTATATAATGCGAAAGTAACTTTGTCTGCTGTCTGTTACGTTTTCACGCCTAAACCGCTGAACCGATTTTGATGAATTTGGTGGAGTCTCGAACAAAAGCTAAATATTATATATATATATATATATATATATATATATATATATATATATATATTCATATACAAATCAAATCTTCACAAGTGTATAAGTCGAATAAAAAGAATGCGAATAGTCTTTGAAAAGAAGGCGGTGGTCTAAATAAAATAATTCTTCTTGTACTCTCACCTTAAATATATTATAGCGTAATATCGTATAAAATTAGAAATCCTGAAACATTTCAATGGTCACCATGCTGCAATGTCTGCAATGGTCAGCCAATCGACTCTACTCTGTCTGGCCACCATCCTCTGCAATGCTGGTCATATTTCGAAAAGAAGGCATTCGGTTAAAAGCATCGAAAGAATTCTTATCAGTTTTCTTTAATATCACGGTGTCAGTCCCGTCCAGCTGGCACACATGGGTCGAAGAAGGTCACTTCCACGCAAAACATGATTGCACCCTGTCAATTTAAAAGCATGAAAACTAAAGAAGATCGATAATCATACAAATATTTTATTTGAAAATATGAATTTGAAAATAATCACTGTTTGCAATTTCTGTGTTCTGATTGCAATGAAATTCCGAATGGAAAAACTTTGATTATTGTGGAAAGACGTACGGGATTCTTTACTAAGATAACCCAATTACAATCGAACGGAGGCTCGGGCAAAAACTAGTATTCTAAAAAGTTAAACTGGTTATTTATATGTTTAACTAAATATGACCACACCACACCAACTTCTAGTGTGATGGACGATCTATGTACTCGTATTATTCTGGCCGAAAGTCAGACTGATAGCCTTTAATATTTAATGACCTAACCATCGATCGATGACAAACACCTGCCGTCATGCCCTTCGGAATCTATATTCCTTGATGTAGGGCAATCGTTAATATCTATACAATGTTTCTTTGTACGAATTCTATGTTTTCTATAACAAGCCTGGTTGGTGACAGTCATCGATTAAATTACCTTGAGCGCAACATATGAATTAAATATTGTTCCACGGTGAACATTGATTCTTTTATTTTACTTTTTTTATATCATTACCTGTAGAAATATTAATAATTCATAATTCTGTAATATATACATGATTTCAGTTATTTTTAAAAGTTTATATTTTACGATCCGTACAATTAGCTAAATATTAGGGGTTAAAGTATGGAAGTTGTCCAAATCACGAAGAAAACGGTAGTCCGTTGGAGCAAGGTCTGGCGAATACGGAGAGTGCCGAATAGTTTCTAATTGCTGTATGAGGTCTCACGTTATCATGGAGCAATAATGGTGAAGATTGATTCATGAGTCATAAATGGTCTTGCTACCAGGGATGCCGAAGACCGGGCAAAGTGAAGGAGAAAGAGCCGGAAAGCGGACCCCGGACACCAAAGTGCAAGTTTTGGAAGCAACCGGGAAGACCAATAGGATGATGATGATGATCGATTCATGAGTCAGGGCTGTTTCACTGCAAGTTTTGCTATCATTGTTCAGAGTTCGGCACAGTAAACATCTGCGGTTATTGCTTGAGGAAAGGTAAAATCAAAGAAAAAAATAAAAAGAGGTTATAGGTAAGAGGACCTATTTTATTGAATAATTTTCACATATTCATGTCTTGAAATCAGGGCAAAATTAAATATAAAGTCGTTATTAGATGCATCATGGATCAGGCCAATGGATCCTCTGAGATTGAACCTTAATAAGTGTTTCTATTATGTTACTACTTTGGTTTTTGGTCTCTTCATAAAATGAAATGTTATCATAATCACGACTATAAGAACTGACGGTAGTCTTAATTTATCTATTTTTATCAATCCCTTACTAGAATGTTCTACTTTCAATAACACTCTGTCAGTCGTGTTCGTTTGATCAAAGTCAATGAGTTGATTGACACGCAGATCATTAGTCGACTTGTTAAACTTTTATTAGTTTTTAAATGGGACAGACTAGCACTACATTTATCTGATAAGTACCAATAAAGGTTGCCATCCAATCGTTTAAAACAAATGATGATTTCGTTGATTTACTCCTTTCCATATAATCGTTGCCATTAATTGCGGATAAACTGTGCAGACCGGTTTGCGCAGATTTATCGAAAACTGACCAACGGGTCAGTTTTCGATAAATCTAAACTATGAACTTTCGATAAATCTGAGCAAATTTATCTAGACGTACCAAGTACTACATCACGTCACGTGAAAGAAAATCTAATAAACATTTTATAACGCCTAATTAATTCCCCTTCCACAAAATGTTCAACCTTTTTTCAACATTTTCATTGTGAATAGGATGTACCTTGAACTTTGAAATCGATTGCAGTTCTTAGTACAAGATGGGTTCTTTTTAATCTTTTTTCAAGTTAAAGGTGATTCTTTCACAATACTTAAGTGTTGTGTAGCATGAAACTAAACAACTTAATTGCAAATTCGGTAGTCAGTAATGGAGTCAATATTACTTTTTTAATATCCTTTTTATCTGTATAACCGCATGAATAGCGTATAGTTTAACACAACTTCTTAACTATCTCGTTTGGAAATCAACGGGCAAAATGGGATAGAAACCAATTTTAGAGGAAAATTTATAAACTTAAATAGTAAAGCTTTTCAGAAGCTTTCACTTATTTCTACCGAATCTTTTCGGGACACTTACAATAAACTGTTTGTAGACTTCGCGACTCTTACACATACTCATGTTTTTTACTGTATACTTAAACTTTTTACGGTAAAATTAAAAAAGTTTTTACTTTCCGACGTTTCAAACGGGTTATACTGATCGTGGTCACGGGTAGACTACATTAAAGTAAATACGTTACAACCTCTTTGAGTACATTCGATCAGAGTTAGGGGTTGTGACTTGCTTAACCTTGCTCATTGAAAAGCATAGAAAGAGTTAGGTACCTAACACTGTTAGGCCTTGGCGTTACAAGAAGCTAGGCGACAAAAGTAGCCTAAGATACTCTATCAATTCAGCAGTTTCAGAACAAACAGTCAATCAGACAAAAATACTAAAAATGGATTTTTAGATGTCAGTACCTTACTTTTTCATACGCATTTCAAACGTTGTTAATTTAAAATTATAAACAAACACTTCAAGTTTTTGTTTAAATAGATGGAAGTTATGGTAGCTGTGGTGATGTTTTGTTTAGTTTTACTTTCATTAACCACCATTATTCTTTTTTATAAAAAAAATCGGATTCGATTGCAGGGTCGGTCAATATGTTCGTATGATCTACACATATTTGTTTTGGAGTTTGTATGTTTCCTGTGTATAGTATGTATGCATTACCAAAAATACAGTTATTTAGTTTGAAGCTGAGTAACGTTGTGTGTTTGAACGCTGTGTGTTATTAAGTTACATTTGTTTCTTTAAATCCTCAGGTTTGGTAATCAAGCGTCACAATATTCGGATATGGTGCCACGACTGCGATATGGTGCGACTGCAGCGTGTGGTTTGGGAGGGCCATGGCTCCAGGCTTCTCAGCGAAGTATCTAACCAGCCTGTCGTCAAACGTTTTCTGGAAGCTGTACCCTACATCATGGTAAGCGACTGCCGAACATATTTTGAAAATCACCTAGTTTTATATTACAAAATTCCATTGTACTATTAGTAGTGAACTACATAAAAATATTCTCAAATCAGGGTTTTGTTTTGATTGGAGGGTAATTGCTTCTTTTGCCTCATGCATATCTGCCCATATCTTCTACGTCTATTATTATCGACTATAACAAAGTAAAACTGTTTTAGTATCAGTATTTTTTTAATATATGTTTACCCTTTATGAAATGTGTGGAAAAATGACGATTTTTTGTGCTGAAATCGTTTTGTTAATAAGTGTTACATAATTGTATATATGATGCTTTTGGAGTTCTAATTTTTGTTAAAGAAGTTATAATAAATACTCAGATCGAATAAAAAGGTAGAAACCGCACTTACATTATAAAAGTGAAGCCACTTCTTAGAGTTCTGTAGTTCATGACTCGGAACCCGTATAGTTTCGTCATGTCCGTCAGTCCCTTCTCGACTTACCACCTAAACCGTTGGTGCTAGAAAGATGAAACTTTGTATAGATATTATTTTTATCACGTCGACAAAGTGCTAGAATAAAACTTAAAAAATATATATGGGGTAGCTCCCCTACACGTAAAACTTTCCGTATAAACACAATAAAATGACGCGATTAAAAAATAAAACAATCTCACTCTCAGCTTCATCAATAGACTAGGCTGCGCCTTCGGGCCACAAACTGCTCCCTCGCTAGTAATCGGTCCCTTTCCTCCCTCGGTGAACAATGTACTATTTATGGTTATCAACGTTTGAAACGTTATTCTTTCAAACTTTGTTTACTTTTGTATAATTTTACACCATTTAATTACACAGGACGACATTTTTTTAGGCAAACATATTGCACGACCTCTTGTATGATACTGACGAACAGCAGCGTAGTTTGATGCATGTGTGAGTGAGCGCATGTAGGTATTTAATTGAAGTAGCGGAGTATTATCCCTTCAGTAATAGCATAGGCCGTGCGTTACCTACCTTTTTTAATTGATCTGAGGTTAAATACATAAAAATTATATTAATTCTTGTTTACAGAACACCATCCGCGATATCCACAACGACGTAATACAAAACGATCTTGAAAGTTTGATGAAGCATGCTGGGGATCCTGTACCTCCTCAAGCGTTGTCTAGCAGAGATCCCAACTTTATGACCGTTTTACACAAGGTATTTAAATGTCTATTTCCATAGATTGAAAATTAAGTTCAAAAATAATAAAAACATATAGCGAGCGTCAGCTAGTTATAAACGAATCTAATATCCTAATTGCAATCACTAACAAAATCTTGTGCATGTGTGGTGACGGATGAAGAATATAGAGTATCACCACCCCTATTCACACCGTAGGTGTGCTAAGAGCCGTCTAAGGGTGCTAAGATAACAGCACTACAAAAATAAGGAAAACTTAAAACGAAAGCTATACTAATCCATCTGGCCAGAGCGGTAGAGAAGGACAATACCTCCCAGCAAAATGTCCAACAACTAACTTTCTAAGGCTGTTAATAGAAAAATAATTTCGACTTATTATCTTGGTAAGTGACAGTATTAGTAATCGATCATTTCATGTCTTTCAACAGGCTGCAGGCCTCGGGCATGGCGGTATTCTCAAGTACATCGTCGATAGATATCCCCAAGGCATAAATGATGTTGACAATGATGGGCGTACACCTCTTCACTATGCTGCATCCGTAAGAGATGAACAACACACATACAACACATTAGTCACTATGGGAGCTGATGAAAGTGTTGTTGATAACGTAAGTCTTAATCCCAAAAACTTCTTTTAGTTCAGTAATACAGTGCATGGACTATTTAATATTTATTAACAATGCTTTAATAATGGTTTTTATTTAAATATTAAAATATACAATGTCTTTACATTTTAAACACTTAACACGGGGTTGAGACTAAATAAATAACTTTTCATTATAGAAAAATAGAACACCAGGTTATTACGTAAATAGACCACAAGACATAGACAAGAATAATTTTAAAACATTACCTGATGCACCTAGAACTCCATCAAGTGCATACCCAAGTTCTTGGGATTGGAAGCTTTTGGACACTGAAGTCATAGCTGAATTGAATAAAAAGTCTAGGCGGAGGCACTTAAAAGCATCAAATGAAAATATATCTTCAAAAGATACAAATACTGCCTCCGATACCACTGACCACCAAACCGGTGGAATGAAAGGCAGCAGCACGCATGAACTCATTAATAATTTGCCTGAACTAGATGATACAAAACAAGTAAAAGGCGGTATTGAAAATCATATTGCAAACGTAGAAAGCAATAAGGTGAGCATTGCATGTCATCTTGTCACGGAATGTTTTTACGGTTGAGTTGCGTTGCTTTTCTATAAACATTTGCATGAACATTTATTTTGTGCATTTTAGGAATCACAAATCAACGAAAATAATGAAGATGAAAACGATTCACATTTGTTACAAAATGAAAAGGAAGAGGTAGAATCGAAGAATCTAAATGCAGAGGAGTCCAGCAACGATGTCGAAGAAGTTACTGCTGAAGCGGAAAATGAGAATGAAACAGTAGAAGATACAACAAAAATAAAGAAAGAAAACGATGAAGTAGATGAAGGAGACAATGAAAAATATGATGATAAAGAAGAAGCTAATGAAAAAAATGAAGATGCTAATGAAAAAGCAGAAGAGGCCATTGAAACACAGGACAATGAAAAAGAAGACGTTAGCAAAGAAGAAGAAAAAACCGAAGACAAAGAAGAAACAAACACAGTCTATGCAGAAGACAACAGTAATGAAGTAGATGACAGTACAGAAGAAAGAGACAACCAAAAGGATGAAAAAGATGTTGGTGAGTTGCTTAAACAACATGAACACACTGACACAAACACTAACGAAATCGTAGATAGATTACAACAAGAACTGGAACAAGACGAAGTTAAATTAGAAGATAAACACGATGAGCAAATGTCGAAAATTGGTGATACTAATGATACCACAGAAGAAACTGAATATATAAATAACGCTGTAAACAATATAAATAAAGATACTGCTAACCTTAGTCATGATTCTGATGACGAAAATTTTAAAGAGGAAAGTGAAAAAAATACACAAAATAAAGATAATTTAAATCGTGGTAATGAGAGCATAGTAGAGCACAACAGAGTCAATGAAGTTCACCCTAACCGTGAAGGACATGATTTAAGTGATACTGAGACTAATGATAACAAGTCTCTCACTAGTAACGAAAATAAAAGTTTAGAAGTTGCCGAGGATGAGGCTACTACAAGCGAAGGTAATACTAATGGTGAGCATAACGAAGATGATGACGATGTTCAAGTACAAGGAGAAACGAATTCTGAATATAGTGATTCGAACCTTAAAAGTACAGCGGAACTCTCAGACTTGGAAAGTGCCAAGAGAGGTAAAGCCGAAATCTCTTCTGGCGCTATACACGAAACAATAAGAATAAAATCCTCTTAATTATAATTGAGTTATAGAGGGTCCCTAACAAGTACAATATTTATGATTATTTTGCTAATTAAGGAAACGTGTCCAACGGCCGAAGTACGCAAGAAAGTCTTATAGAAGGTCTCGTAAGTGCCGATGCCGAGCAGGATTCACAGGATGCAAGTATGACGCAAAGAGAGGAATTGGTGCATGGAAAAGTTCTTGTTGTTGTGAGTATACCCTTAACTTGTAACGTCAAGTAAGACTGACCAACTAAAGAAGGTAATAAGTAAATTAATAAGTTGATTGTGGTGTTCTTAGAATAGAAGCATCATTGTAGCACTGTGTATTCCTCACAGACACCTCGTAACACCACTGTCATGAATTGATTTGCCAGCTTCTTAGTTCTTTGTACTTCCTATCAAGTAATTTTGTTAAGGCTGCCTTCGTAGACTATACACTAATATTAAGAATATATATATTTGATTTATTTCATAACAGTTAAATTTTGTAGGACAATGAGATAGATCCAGAAGTAACAGATTTAATTAATAATGCAAACATGGAAATGCTTGCTACCTTAGTTTTAAATGGGGAAGGCTCAAGACTTATAGGAAGACATTCAAGAAATTCTGAATTACAAGCATTCTTAAATAATGTTCCAACATACATGGTAATTTGTCAACTAACACACTGAAATTATTTTTATTATTTTATTTATTATAAAATAGACTTAGCTCATTAACTGTTTTAGCAAAAAATAAACAAGGTTCACATAGCTGCAAGGGAAGGAAATATCAGAGATCTTCAAGCTGCCCTGGATAGAAGAAAATTTGCTATAGCTCGTGATCCAATATCACCAAACGGAGCAACACCTCTGCATGTGGCAACAATATTTGGGAAAACTAATATAATGAAATACTTAGGTGGTAGGTTAGTAATTATTTTGCATTACAGATAATAATCATAGTAGTCTAAAAGAGCATTACGCTTATAGATTATTTTACATCTTGTCTTATAAACATATTTTAGTATTATTATATTGTATAGTAAAAATAGTACATATTAAATAAAAGACTAGAAGACGAGATATAGTTGTAGGAACGCATGACAAAATAAACTTTTTATTATAGGTTTCCTGAAACTCTCTCAGCAGTTGATTTTGAAGGTAGAACTGCATTACACTATGCCGCAGTCTTGCCAGATAACGGACATTATTACAATTTACTTCAACAACTGGGTGCCAATGCAAAAGATCTAGATGACGTAAGTTTTTTTCTAATGAACAATTTTCTATGTGCCCTCGATTAAATGTTATATAGTGAAAATTTTGTACAGAATGGTAGGTCGGCTGAGGACTATCAGAAAAATACAACTGCACTACCATTCCATCAACTTCTATCGGATTATGGTATAAGTGCAGATGATGTGCAAAATATGTTTTCCGATAAAGGTACGTTATCATCTATGAAGTTAACGGCACTGTATTCTTAAAAAAATGCACATAGTACATGCCATAAATCTTTGCTTTAATTTATTTTACAAATATGTACTCTAATCTAAGTATGTCCAGTGCCCGAGGACCATGTATCGTCTCGCCGCATTTTGGAAGCTCCCGAGGCTCTGGACACATTGGACCGCTGCTACCGTCTCCTTGCTTCTGCTAAACCAGTCCGTACGCCTTTATCGGCTTCATCTAATAGAGCAACACCTCCGCTAGTTCTTGGAAGATTCCTTAAAAAACATGTTTTTGATACTATCAAGTACAGAGTGACAAAACTTGATCATGATCTTTTCGATGTTATTTGGCCAGCTGTTAAAAAACTACCTGATAATAGAAATATAGTACAAACAGTTGAAGAAGATTTTCCAGGAGGCATAACAGCCCCAGATTATTATGTGTATCAAGTGTTTCATGAGTTTTTAGTACCCTTAATAAAGGATCTTCACAATATAAATGTAAATTCAGATTTACCAATGCATCCTAAATCGGATTTTTTACAATCCTCTTCTGCAAAGTTATCTAAAGAACCTCTTGTTGAATTAAATATTGATCCAAATGACGAATTTATTCTTTCTGGTTCAATAGAATGCGCTCGAAACTTAGAAGATTTTGAACTGCCTTTGAATTTAAAAGTAGGAAAGCTTGAAACAATAGAAAGAATTGTAACTACAATATTGATGCAAGAAGATTTTTCAAAATTTTGTGAACAAACTAACCCTGAATCAGATCAGAAAGGAGGGACATACTACACAATGAATGAGGTTTTGGAAAAGCCTTCTGAAATTTGCGCCAACCTTGCATCGAGTGGTTTATTGATAGCTCTGTGCGATAGAGAAGATATTGATGATAGCATGAGGTTACATGGCCGGCATTGGCCTTACGGACGAGGTGTATTTGTAAGTGATGACAAAAGTGTTGCTGTGTGGGTTAACGTACATGACCACATTCGAATACTTCTCTCTACCCCACAAGAATCACCGGGAGAAATAGGTCTCCCATTCAGTAAACTATCTTACATCATGACTTACCTTCACGAAAAACTCGACTTCCAGTTTGATGTTAAATTGGGACATTTATCTGCTAGACCGACTTATTTGGGTGCTGCTATTCGCTTTAGTCTAATCGTTAATTTTCCTGGACTTTCAAAAGATCCAGACAATATGAAACATTTATGTGCTATGAGAGGACTGCAGTACCGTGAAACTTTAAGTACTGACATCGCCAGAATTAGCAACTACCAATGCCTAAGCATAACTGAGAGAAACTGTTTTCATGATTTTGCCACAGCAGCTTCGAATCTTCTTCACCTTGAAAAAGATTTATCAATGCAAAATTCTGCCCATATTGCAACAATGCTATCAAATATATTTCGTAGAAAGAGAAGTAGTTTAACTGGTCAAGATAGTCCAGAAAAAAGGGAAAAGTTATAAATACTCAATAACATTAAATAAATTAGACTCACATACACTTTCACACAAGCATCCACATTACACTATTTAATTTTATCGAATGTTGGAAAGATTGTAGGTATTGAAATTGTATCTGCTCCAAATGGTTGTAGCTGAGCGACATCTAACTATCTCTATTCAACTGTAAAGTTTTTAGGTCAGTACTGTATTACTTTTACGTTTTTTGTGGAGTGGCGTGTTCGTGTGAGTCATTAGAGTAATTTCACTAAAAACGTTCACGCTTACTCACTCAACTGTCAGAACAATGCTTTGCATTTTATTGCACGCTCACCATCAGCCATTCGTGTCTTTCCAACATTAGATATCTACTGTGTGATTGTGATGTATATGTGTATTTCTGTCCATTGTGATTAATGTAATATATACTTAGTGTCATGTTTTAAGGCCAGTATAATGTGTTATGTTTTCATCTACACTTTCCATCAGGTGAGATGGAAGACAAACGCCTATTCCACTACAACAATAAAAAAAAAAAAAAAAAAAGGCCAGGTAATTACAACAAACTCGTGTGATATAATATTGATGAAATACCTAACCAGTGGGCTACAAAAGCGGCAGTTAACTTTATCGATCGATATCATAAGCTGTATCAATTATGACTGCCGAGTGCTAATAGAACCTTTCTTTCTGTCCAGTTCATAGAAGGGAGTTCAATAGTCCACCCACTACCCCCCCACCAGGTGTTTACGTTCGCGTAAAAACTCACGTTTTGATATATTCTCGCACCCCTTCCCCACCCACACATTGAATTGAATTGAAGGCCGTCACAATGAATAATTGATCGGTTTCAGGCATAAACCTCGTCGACAATGGCCACATGGACATTCCCATCTTCCGAACCGAAGAGGGCAGATATCTTGCTAAGTGTAAGCTTTAAAATATAAAGTTACTAAAGTTCTAAAGTTTAAAATAGTAATAATATAAATAATATAATGGCAGTAGTGAACAGTAAAGAGGTTCATACGAACGATATTTTTACAGCTCTCGGTGATCCTTTGATCAAAGGTCTAACCGAAGTGGCGAACATAAAGCCAAAAGATCCTGTGGCCTTCCTTGCATCTTTTCTTCATAACTTTCCTGAACGTGAGAAGCCAATGTTAGGAGTACAGGTCAGTAAAACATTAGTTGAAAAATTTTATGAAAACTGTTGAACTACAAACTTTATGTTTATTCTACTATGAAAAAAGTATATCTCAAAATAAAATCATGATTTTTATACACAATAACACAACAATAACCAATGCCATAAAATGTTCTCCATTCTACTGTTTTGTTTTCAATTGTTTTAACATTTACTTGCAATGTTAACATGGTTTGGTGTACAATGGATGGAAACATTTCTCCATGACTAATCAACTTCTTTGTAACATTTTTATTAAAAATAAATAATAATAATAGTTTTATAAATAGTTTAGTAAATAGTTAAATATAATGCACTATATCACAGGAGACCAACATGATGGTGACCCAAGGAGCGGCTGAAGTTGAGAACGAGCAGGTTCCACCTACAACTACACCGAAACCCTCCAAAGAGATTAGAAATCGTACTGCCACTCGGCCTAACCGGCCTATTGATGTCGTTGCGTTAGAACCACAGACTGTCCCCAGCCCTGATGCTCCGGAAACTGCCTTCAGTAGCGCCACTAGGGTAAAGTAATCAATGTTTAACACACAGACAATGACATAACTTGATAACTGTCTGGAAGGTATCTCAAATGTACCTAATTCACATAGGTAACTAAAATCTTGCGCTTCAATTGGGAATTTCGAAGATGAATTGGGAAAAATTACATAATTTTACGAAACGATATATTTTGAAAGCAAATATAGGTTAAACGAGTAATGATAGGAATGTTATTTTACTTAGATATACGAATGGATTGGAAAACTCGAACAGGTCAACCGCATAGGTACTTATTACTCACACTCGCTATTGGAGGGAAATGTAAGCCAACTTACACACCTACTTAAATAAAACGATTTAATTTGTTTTAAATTGGTATTATTCAACTTTACAAAACATTAACGTTATTTCACAGGATGAACACGGCCAATCAATGCTCCACTTTGCAGCCGCACGTAGCCAAACACGAAACGCACTGTTCCAGCTACTTCAGGAGTCAGACATCAGTCTGGGGTACAGAGACGAATTATACAGAACTGCTCGAGACGTTTCCATTCAAGCTAACCAACCAGAGAATGCTACCGAAATAGATAAATGGGTGTTACATTTAGCCGCAAGAGGTAAAAAATTGATGATATTCCTTTCTAAGCTAAGGCCTATGTCTAGCAATGAACTGTTAAAGTTGATGATGAAGTTAATAATGATAGAACTGTCTGTCACTGTAGTGAATTTATTCACTTTTTAAAACATATCCTATGAGGATACATAACATACATAATCCCTACTATATAATATTATAAATACGAAAATAACTCTCTCTGTCTGTCTGTTACGCTTTCACACCTAAACCACTGAACCGATTTTGATGAAATTTGGTATGAAGATAGAACTGAACTTGGGAAAGGACATAGGCAACCTAGGCAATAGGCAAATTTTTACCGCGATAACCGACATACACACAAAGCTAGTAATTTATAAATGCGAAAGTATCTGTATGTCTTAACAAACGATCTAACTTTTTTTTTTTACTAGTTTTGGTTATCGTAATTAAATTATTAATAGTATCAACTTGAAATAAACAAAGCTGAAATTAAATTCTTTCGCGTATTTAAAAACATCAACCAGTCCTCATTAAACCATTAAAGAGGGTATCATCCATAGTAGGTAGAATGCTAACTTCATTAAAGTGTATTAAACCTCTAAAAAATTGATTTAATTATAAGTCCTCTATATTTTAATAATCTTGGCGTTCGTAATGAATTATCGATTCAAAGTTTTGTTTTAAAACTGAAACTTGAACTTGAAAAACTTGACTGCACACGGTTGTCCTAGTGGTTTAAGCGGTCGCCACTCCGCCAATCTACAGCTCATGTGTTGTGGGTGAAAACGCCACATGGAACAACACTGTGTAATCTTCAAAAAGTTTGATTGATGTGTTTGATGTGAAACATCTATAGGCGCACGTATGTGAAACATCTATAGGCGCACGTAAAATAGATTTCTGGCCTGGCGACGCCTGGCGACGCGTCGCCACGGCACGCTATACGATGGTATATATATACAGTCTATATGCAGTAGTGTGTACGGTGTGGCGTAAATTATAATTATAATATAATTATTATAATTATAATTATACGCCACACCGTACTATTTTAATAATTAGTAATATTTTATTTTATCATTATGACATATTTAGTTCCTATTACAATATGTTCTTTTCTGCATATTACTTTTACAAAATAATGGCGATGTTTCACATCTGCCAGGCGTCCCGTGACGGCTCACATTTTTTTCTCAGTCTGGGTGCTATTTTTGCCCGTTTCATGTATGTTTATGAAACCCCGCGCGACACAGGCTTATATTACTAATGCGGTAGGTATCTTTAAAAAAATGTTAAGTAGATCCTGGGTGGACCAAAAGTTCGCTTTAATTTGAATCTGAAGCTGCGACGGCGTGGTGGGGCAGAGGGGTTACGAAGCGCAAAAGCGGCTAATGGGAATTCAGTACCATTGCGTGGTTTAGTGGTGAATAACGTGCGTTCTGTGTAAGCGAGTACTACCGCAACAACGATTCTTTTACTTTAGCGCAACTCAAATTTTCACTCGTTACAACATACGGCGAATAAATGAATATCCATCGATTCAATTGATTGGAAAATGGGCAAAAAAGTTCAAGGGACAGGTTCAACAATGAATCAATCACGATCCAGCCGACCTAGAACATCAAGAGATTCCGAAAACGTCGAGCGTGTAAGAACGTTTATTCGTGAAAATCCGGGACTCTCTGCTTGGAAGCGGTCCAACTCTTTAAACGTGTCCAGAACATCTTTCATTCGTATTCTTCACAAATATTTAAATTTATATCCGTACAAAATTCAAATGGGACAGGTATTAAAGCCTCAGGATCGCGCTCACAGGCTCAATTTGCAAACGAAATGTTAGAGAGATTCACCAGCTTTACCAACATTTTTTTCTAAGGCGAGGCACACTTGAGCCACACGAGGCATCCTAAATTGAAGCATCAAAGACCTCTGCATTCATTCAAGGTTAAGAGGCATTACTGGTCCATACTTTTTTGACGATCGCCTAGGAAATGCTGTAACACTGAATACAGAGTGGTACATTGCCTTCCTGGGAACTATTTTTCACCATTTCTAAAGGATTTAGATAGTTTTAATCAACAATAGTGGTTCCAGCAAGATTGCTTGCAGCGTGGTTGCCCCAACATGCCACACTTCAGACGACTCACACACACAGAAGTGCTGTTCGTGAAATTTTGGAAGTGATATGCAAAAGAGGTGCCATTAACTAGCCACCTCGTAGCCCGGACTTTTCTCGATGGACTTCTTTTATCTCTCATAACTAATTTCTTTTAAATCATCATTTGAAATGTAAACGAACTTTTGGTCTACCCTGTATATGCTACACTATACGATTGGCACGATAGCGGTTTAAGCGGTCGCCCCGCAGCTTTCTGCTTGCCAAGTATCGTGGGTTCAAATCCCACATGGGTCAACACTATGTGTGATTCACAAATTGTTGTTCTGAGTCTGGGTGTTCTTTGTGGCCGTTGCTATATGTATCGATTATTTTAATTTGTTTTAGGGAATACAGAGAAAATAATGGAGTTGCTATTAGAGGGATATGATCACATACTTGATATAGCAGATGAAGACGGAGTTCTGATAACAGAAGTCATTGCTCTTCGCCAGAATACTGACATGAGCAACTTGCTTGCTTCTATACCCGCGTTTGAGGTCAGTTCATTATCTCACCATCTTCCTAGCTTTTTTTACAATATTATTTAAGGTCATCTGCTAGTTCAACCGGTTACAGGTTAGTTGAAGATTCTTATTATAATTAGGTATATAGGTAATTTATAAACTTATTGATGACGTAAAAGCGTAGATCTACTTGTAGAGCAATTCGTTAAAAAGTAGCCATATACGCAGGCGTTCCCCTCTGTCAAAGCATAAGCCCAAATGGGCATATGCGTTACGCTTTTTGTATGTGTGAAATCTGAAATTTTTGTATTCACTGATATGTATAACTTCATAGTGACAGACGATTGTTTTTGTATATGAGTCTAAAATGTGTGTGATGATTTCCCTCCGCAAAAAGACAGACTGTCAGAACCATTAGGTAGGTATCGGAAAAAGACTATATGACAACTCCCCTCCGGTCAGAGGGCCTGTGGTGCTCTATATGCCTTCTACCTCTATAAATGTCCAAAAAATTACACAAAGAAAAGATTAATTTTCTAGATCCAAAGTTTTCCGTACTTAGTTGTAATACCTATAGTCGTCACAAAATAAGAAGCCCGTTTTGACATTTGTCATTTGACATGCCGCATGTAAGAAATTGAAAAATCAAATTCATAATCCTATTTAATTACTATGTTACCCATACACTATCACAACGCATATCTAAAATAAACATCAAGTTTAACTTAATATTGAAAAATTGCACTCAAAAACACGAATTAATCGTATTAGTTACGCCACGATGACAAATGTCAAACCGGGCTTCTTATTTTGTGACGACTATAAGAGACTTAGGGTGGAGAGATAATAATATTATCTCATAACATTTCAAACGTAAAGCGCAGCGCAGACGACAGACTATCCGTGACGCACTACTTAGTCTGTGATAATAGAATCTGTGCAAATATATGCAGTAACGCACACGACGCGCAAAAAGTATAGCTTGCACGAGTTATAGGTGTGCCAAAATAAGACAAAGAATATATTAGTAGGGGAGCCCACGATGCTAAATGGGGATTTACTCGAGCGTCATAGAGACTTATTAGGTTGCAAAGCTTAGATGATAAAAAGAATTTTTTTTATGTAATATATACCTTTTCATCGGTGGGGGAAGCGGCTATAGGTTTTTAAAAATGTAAAAAAATACTGTTGCATGGACATACTCGAGCGCGTCAGTTATTGATAGCATTAATGTCCTACGTATTTTTAATAATGTACGTATGTTAATCTGATCATTTGCATGATGCGGGTGGTTCTACGTAAGGGTTAAAAATGAAAAAAAATAAAAAATTATCGAGCGCGTCAGGTTTTCTAAGGGGGTGTTAAGTGCACCAAAAAAAAAGCTCTCATTCAATAATCTGACGATTTCGATCTGACGCAAGCTCGCGGCCATTATTATAATGTGCAAAAAAAATTCGCCATTTTGAAATACTCAAGCGCGTCAGATTAAGATATATATGGTTCATTTTTATGTTCTAGACGTGCTGTCTCATAATCTGACGATTATCTAAAGGGATTCGCCTAATCTGACAAAAAAAAATTTTTTTTTTTCAATTTTTTAAATCATTGTACTTAATTAATTGACAAGCTCAGGAAATAGCATGCAAACAAATAAGTGTATGTTTTTTAAGTATAATACTTGTATTTATAAGAAAATTATAAAAAAAAAATGCCCAAGTAAATTATTTTTTTTATAATTAATTGTGGGGACGGAGTGAGAGAGTAATAGATAGAGAAAAAGTGAGAGAGTAGTGGAAACGCGGAGAGGGAAATATAGGTATCACCCAGCTGCACGCATTAAACTTTATCGACGATTTTTTATTATTTCGGCTTGCGGAAATCGTCAGATTATGTATTTTTCGTTATCCTTCAATTATTTCCTTCAAAATAAAAAAAAAATTGGCTACGCTCGAGAATGTCGAGATGACTTTTTTTTTTACAACTTTGCTGCCCTCCCCTTTCTTTACGTCACTCTCAAATTGTCAGATTAGTGGAATATACACTTTTTAGCATGTAATTAACTCACCCTACCTTAATCTGACGCGCTTGAGAATTTCTAATGATCAATTTTTTTTTACTAATCTGATCCTTTATCCTTCACGGGCGGCTTTATATATGGAGTTCATATTTGGTGGAGGTACTTAACTGGATACAAGGTATCGTCCTGTATATTAATCTGCCGCGCTTTAGTAAATCCCGAAATCCCCGCTTGGGCTCCCCTACTATATATAAAGAAATATTTAGTTTACATAAGTACACATTCTAAACCATTACTAATTATATTTGAGTCTAATTACCAGCGGAGTAAGATAAAATTTTACTTTCAGGAATCTCGAGAAACTTTACACAACGCTGTCAGGAAAGGCGAATTAGAAACCGTGCAAGATATCTTGTCTGGGGAGGGTGCACGAACTCTTGCCCGCAGCCGTAATTCTTTCGGAAGAACAGCTTTACACGTCGCTGTCCTGGCACAACATGAAGATATTGTTGCGTATTTGGGACAGACATACCCTGAGCTTCTCCGCGTTGGTGATAATGTAAGATCAAGTGTAAATCCATTAAAAAAATACAATTATCCTTAAATTTGTAGTTACCACACTGGTATAAGGTTTGTCTAGTTTCTTTTCTGTTGCCGTGTCTACTATGAACCCTTTGTCGGCTCTTACGACACTAGAGGAATGTGTAACAAGTTTATTTAAATAGTGTATTAATATGGAACTTGTTTATTGGCAGCTGGAACGTACGCCGCTCCATTACGCAATGGGAGTGGAGAAGATAGAATCTCTAAGCAGAGTGCTGATCCGAGCTGGGGCCAAACGTGTTCTCAAAGATCTTAAAGGTCGCCAACCTACTTACTACTTTATGAACAAATCTGAAATTCTACGACTCAAAGAGGAGGAAGAGGTTTACTGATAGAAATACATAATTCTCATAGCGAAGTGGAAATTGGCATCGTAGGTGGTTTGGTTGAAAAAAGCAAGGCAAGCTAAGCGTATAAATTGGAGGATTTTTTGTTGCTATTTATTAAGCACGTATTGCAATTGCAATTTTTTTTCATTAAATGTGTTAGTTTACTTAGGTAAAAGTCGCGTGCCGAAGAACATTAGAAATTTTCTATGGGTATGTATTTTCGTAAAATATACTTGATGGGACCCTAATATATACCTTACTTATTAGTACCTAATTGAAATAAAACATACATGTCAATAAACTTGTTTTATTTATACGAGCTTCGTACTTGACTTATTTTTAGTACTATAATAATCCACATATAACAAATTGGAACAAAATGATCTAAAAAATACGGAATAATTAATCTAAAATTAAGTACATGGATAACTAAAGAATAAGCATAATTACGTACACAAATTACGATTTTGGTGCGCACATAGACAATGACCTAATTAGGTATATAAAATTTGTAAAGCATCTATAAATAACAGTTAGTGGCATTTACTGAACCTGTTTCATATATATTAAGTTTAGTTGCACATCGAATTGTGCAAATCTCTATCAGATTCCCAATAGTAATACTGGTTAATGTTAATTCTTTTTTGCACTTGCACAATTGACACTTGCAAAGCATTTTTTAAACATAGCCACAATCAATCACTGAACCATTTGAGGTTTACTGTGAGCTACTAAATTCAAATGCCTTTTAACCAACTAAAATATTCATCAAACAATTCTCAGTTGTTGTATCTTCCTTCGTATATTATTATGTAGTATTTTGGTCAGTGCAAAATATTTTATGTGCAATTCGGTTAATATATTAAGCGCACCGTAACAGTTTTGCAATCAAAATACTCCTGAAACCGAATATCAGATACACAATAAATATATTAAAAATATACTAGCTATTATTCTTCACTCGTGGGATACTGCCACGGTACTGGGTTTACATACATTTGTGACACAGATCCACGCATACCTAAGACAAAAGGGTAAGTTAATATATGCGGTATATTAAAAACGGAATTATGAAGAAAGAAAGGGTATAATCAAAAACATTAACGACATTTAATTGTATTGGGATTGTAAACCAAAAGAGGGAAAAATGTTTGCAGACATTCAAAAATTTGGTGTGATCAGATTCATTATTGATTTTTCAGATCAATGATCTACCACTACGCTACCGAGGCAGTCAGATAACTCTATAGAACCTGTACCAGATTAAAAAAACATCTGGGTTTTATACTAATATCATCTGCAACTTACTAAGTTCTCCTTGATTGAGCGGCACCGGCAAGGGTTTATTTTTACTAGTTCGCAGCCAATCCCGGTATGCTTGTTCGCCCATAGATCGCCGCCGCTCAACTTCTATGGCCGCTCGTGCTGCCTTGCGTTCCTCTTTGGTTTTCATTGCTGTATAAAAATGGTTATCATCATAGATCATACACACGGCAATCTGATTCCAAACTAGACTAAGCCTATACAATAACGTAACCAGCAGATGGCTGATAAACATACCTTTTTTTACGCGGGGACTGCTTTTGGCACCACCACCATACCCTTTGTAGGGTAAGCGAAGCGCGTTTGGAACTTCCGGGCAACCGCTTTATCTACTAAACCCAGCGGCAGCCTACCTCATCAGTCGGGAGGAACACCAGGATCGCATCAGCGGCTTCTGGTATCCCCAGTACCGTATCCCAAAACCGTACATCTCGGGGTGACTGGATTCACTCCCAGGGCAGGATGTTGTTGCGCCTCTCACCGCTCTGCACAGTAAGAGGCGGAACATCTACCTGCCTTCGACGACACCCCCCGACCACACCGGGAGTGTCACGTCACCTGTCTCGGCAGCGACCCTTGGGCGACGATTGAGGAGCTAGCGACCTCTGCCGCCTCCCCTTAGCTGCCTCCTTTGAGCGGGATCGGCCCTTTCTGGATTCCGCTCTGTCGACTCCTTCTGGAGCATAAAGTTCTTACAGAAGGTGACCACGACTTCCCATTCCTCGCCAGTTGCCAGCATTTCAGCAATGCTGTCGGTGACAGGTTTCGTCCGATCTGTCCGATAAGGACTCTACGCTCGGACTCCCAAGCAGGGCAGTCCTCCAACGTGTGCTGGGCGGAGTTCCGGTTAGAACCGCAGTGGTGGCATTATACTGTAGCCTCCCGTCCTATTCAATTAAGATACTCACCGAAGCAATCGTGCCCGGTGAGTATCTGAATCAATCGATATGTGAAAGTCGATCCTCTCTACCCACGCTTCGAAGTCCGGCAAAACGGCTCCGACAGCACCAAGTGCAGGCACCAGTGCCTGCCAAATCTCTAGAGCTCGCTTATGGCATGGCTCATGGTCTGGCGCGGCCCTTTCAACCCTCCGATCGACCTAAAATTTTTTTATCGTAGACCATAGCGTCCACATCGGCCAGAATGTCGAAGGGCGGAGGATGTGCCAGGACGACGGTCCTGGCACATCCTCCAAATAGGAAATTGTGCCATCAACCGCTGCAGCCTTCTGACTAGGTCTTCCAACTGATCCCACCTTCTTCCTTCCTTTACAGGAACACACGAGCTGGCCTTGGAAGTCACCGCTTTAGAGTGGTAGAAATACGCACTAGAACTAGACGGTTTGGGTCTTCTTTCCTGTGCCGAGCGGTTAAAAACGAACTCGCTACCATCCCACGTGTTTCCTTCCCACTATGATCCCGGGTCCTTTAAGAGGGGAGTGAAAAAGCATCTCACAAAGCCGCCATAGTTTGGGTCAGCATCGCCATACTTCCTGCATCGCGGGCAGTGTGGTTGCCCCCACTCTTGGATTCCATTCATGCTCACCATCAGGCAGAGTGGAGTCACATTGGTAGGCATCAAATAAAAAAAAATAAAAAAAAATGTAAGTTCAAATTCATGATAATTAAAAATTAACACTCAATTACTTACCTTTCATGTCTTCCTCCTTCTTTCGTATCCACGAAGCAAGTTTTTCTTCCTTTGCTCTCTCGCGTTTGTTCCTTTCTTCCTCGAGTTGCTCGTTAGCTCGGTATTTACGCATGATCTCCTCGGCACGTTGTCGCTCTTTTTGAAGTCTTTTTCTCTCAAGCCATCGTCGATATGACTCTTCCCTCTGTTCCTTTGAAGTGGTTGGCATTACCTGCTGCTTAGCTTTTTCAAGACGGGCCTTTTCACGTTTCTAAAAGCAAAAACGTCTAAGTAAAGCCTACAAATAAGTTCCTATTTCATTAAGCCGTGCCTTGTGTATTACATTACATTAAAATGCAGGTCAGGCCAAATCTATAATATAAAAATGAATCGCTGAATGTGTTGCTAAGCGCAAATCTCGAGAACAGCTAAACCTATTTCGCTAATTCTTTTTTTCATTATATTCGTTGAAGTACGAGGACGGTTCTTACGGAGAGAAAAAAATCAACAATTAAAGTCTAAAAACAACACTTCTATATTCCCATTCAAAAGATTCGTAATAATACTTAAGTCAATTTGAACTTTGATATCGTTACAAAGTTTATGTTTTATAGGAGGGGTTCCGAAAACGCAAAACAATTGAGTGACGTTGAATCGACTGTTAGGCGGTACGAAGTTCGCGGGGTCAGCTAGTAAATAAATAAGAACCACGAAAGTAGCACGCTGTCTAAAGTAGAAACAAAGGAATAAATACATACAACTTACCTCTTGATCTTTCCGTGCTACCCATTGTTTATAAGCCTCATGTTTCTTCTGCTCATTACGTTCCCTTTCTAATTTAGCAGTTGTTGTAGTAGACGCAGATACTACTGATAATCTGAACGTATCAGGCCCATCTTCTCGGTATGTGCGGTCAAAGCGTGGTGTTTCTTCGTCTCTAGTTATTTCTTCTAAATTTCCTGGGTCCGTTAATCTACAAGACTTCCTTTTAATGCTACTTGATGAACTTGACTCTCGGCCACTGAGGAATGGAGTGGAGTTACTCTTATAGCTGCTATGCGGATGAGGAGTGACTTCAGATAGGCTAGATTCAGTCTGAAGAGATGTTAAAGAATGCGTAGACTCCACTGGCTCAATATAAATAGCAGGATTTATGAAGCGTGTTTTACTTTGTCTCGATGTGACTGATTCCGAATCACTAAAATATTGTACATTTTCACCAGCCCCGTTAAAAATATGGTTTGAGTTTCTACATTTTAAATCGAATTTTGAGGTATTTCTTGCGCTGTCTCCAAAGTTTCCTTTGTCAATATCGCTCGCCATTACCTCAAATGTAGTAGGTAATATTAATTTATTAACATTTAAATAATCAGAAATAAGACGTATGCAAACGAAATAGAAAAATACAAATCAACAGCAAAAGTCTTTCAAAATGACTTAATTGTTCCGATTCTGAAAATAAAATAACGTAAGACATTTGGTAGTGGCCAGTTGCCTGGGCCTTAAAACTTTTTGCTACACCTGTCTGAAACTCGTTGAAATTTATGCAAAGGAAATAGATATGTTTTAAAACCTATGGTTGTATTGAATTTTGTGTAAGATTTAAATACAATCTTCGTGACCTTATTAGGGTTCCATAGTTCATGTCTCCGTCCGTGCTAGAAATATGAAACTTTGCACGAATATGTGTTGTAATTATAACTCGTGCGAGCTAAGATGGCACCTGGCTCAAAACGAAACATGGTACCGTTCCCCCGCGTGATACCCCTCTGTCATCTTGCGAGTAGCGTTAGCATAAGTATTACCGTTGCACGAATCTTTCCATAATAATTTTAGTTTATTAGGTATTACCTAATGTCATATAAATCACTTAACGAATTTATTTTATTAATACATTCATACCTCGACTTACGCTACCCCGTTTTACGCGAATTTGGAGATACGCGGTTTTTCATTTCATTAATTTCGACCCACGGGTGGAAGTTGTATTTTTGCCATTAAAATAATTATAATATTTAAAGCTTACTACACAAGGCGATCATTTGCACATTTTAATGAAGCTATGAGACTAAATAACGAGCTTTCTGTCAAAGACTTTTGGAAGCAATTCAATGTTTTAGATGCTTTAAGAATTATTGGACAATCTTAGAATGAGATTTCACAAAAAGCTTTGAATGGCGTCTGGAAAAATCCGTTTACCATGAAAACCCAAGAAGAATCAGCCTCAAATCCTAAACAAATTGATGGTATCGAAGAAGAAATCGATACCATATTTTAGACCATATTTCAGTTCCCAATTTCATTTAAAATGATATGAGGTATTACCTAATATTATTTAAATCACTGCACGAAGAATACATTCGAGTAAATAATGAAAGAGGCCTGCTTCCTATTGGTATGCATATGTATTTTTTTAACTCAGGTAGTAAAGTACCACTTAAGATAAAGAAGTGTGTTATGAGAAACTACTTGAAGTTAAATAAATGTTGAAATTTAAAAAAACTAGAATAAATTATATTTTTCTTGCACTCAGTACTTTAAACGACTGACATTTGAGCCAGGTGCCATCTTAGGTCGCACGAGTTATACGTCGAGCAAGTGCTAAAATAAAATTATGAAAAATATTTTACGTACACGTCAAGTGGGGATGATTTTTATATTCTCGAGTATACTCCATCATGTAGGGTACCATTAGATAGGCTTTTTAAAAACATTCCGAGGTTGCTAAAATCATTTACAATTTAGCCATCTGTTTGCGATTTATTCAACTTTAAAGCATTTTTTTTTTTTGTAAAAACAGGGCGTCTCCCCCCCTCTCTAAAAGCTAAACTGCTGGCTCAAAAATACTAAAAAAATTCATAATAGTAGTCCATATATCGAACTTTCAAGAAAACTATAGCGGTTTTGATAACTCTTTTATTTCGGAAGTTATGGGGACCTAACTTGTTAAACGCACTTGGAAAAAACTTCGTACAAAAATAAAGAAATAATTAGTAAACAACAATTATCTATTGGACACAATTTTAAATCTACCTTCCATTATGGGTGACTACGGAACCTTATTCTATGCATGGCCTGACACGCACTTGGCCAATTGCGTGTCAGGCCCAGTGACGGATTAACCCATAATCAAATTAAGCAATTGCCTAGGGCATCACGTCTGAGGGGCACCAGAAGAAGTACAAAAAAAATCCGTCCTTAGGGCATCACGTCTCATTCTCACGTCACCAAAAACCATACCAAGATTCCCCGGAAAAGAAAAGCTACCAGATGTGGAATACAAAGACACCCGTCAAAGACGAAGAAAGAAAATGCCCAATGATGGTTCAGCACCTGAAGGAAGTATCAGCCCAAGAGAACAATTCAAAATAACGTGTTATTATAGCATCATTGATAAATTAATTGCAGAGATGCGAAAAAGAGGAAAGATATACAAAGAAATAGCAGACAAATTCTCATTCTTGTATAAAATACCCGATGCCGATAAAATTATGTGTCCCGATCGTTTGATCGGGACACATAATTTTATTTTATTTAAAACTGAAGAATAGTCAGCACAGTACAAATCTAGTAAACAGAAAGCCGTAACACCGAATTAATAACAGAAATTCAACAATTTCATTCATATGTCATAAGTAAAATAAGTTCCAGACCCAGTGATTCGGCTCGCACAAGTTTACATCAAACTCACGCACAATTGTATAAAATAATACATGATGATAAGATTGAATCAGCTTTCCCTAATTTATCAAATTGCTCAGCAGAACGTTCTTTTTCAAAATTAAAAATATTAAAAAATGAAAAAAGGACAAAGATGATACAAGAAAGGCTCGATAATTTATCGAAATTGTACATACGACTCCGATATTTTAAAAACGTTAGACGCAAGATATTCTTGCGTGAATTCAATGCTCGGAAAAGCTGCAAGGCGCATTTCAGTAAATAAATAAATTATGCTTTGGTTTTTATTGTTGTCGCAACTACTCCACTTCCAAAGTGCGTTACATCTCATCATCCTATTTTACAAAAAAGTAATGTTTTTAGGCGGTAAAGGTTTATAGACTGATTCTAGTTGACATACGGATAGGGGGGGGGGGGGGGGCAGGCATGGAATGCTTAGGGCATCAAGTAGTTTTAATCCGTCACTGGTCAGGCCACGCAGTGTTCCTTAAAAATTCATCTCCTAAGAGGGTGCAAAAAGCGATCAAAGTTATACATCAGAATAGCAGGTAGGCGAAACTGCGGGCAAAAGCATGTTGGGTATAAGTGTGTGTTTCAAATGCGTCAGCATTTATACTGACACCCAAAAATCATATGTGGCCACACGTCATCCATGTGTAACATCTGTTTGTTCTCATTATCCTGCGTTTTAGACCAGGGTAGAAGCCTTTTAAAATAATCAAAAATTTAAATAATTTATAGTAGGATGAAACCCATTGGAAAAGAAGGAGAATATTATAAAAATGAAAGGAAATTAATTTACGGGCGATCTGAGGTCGGGAAGTGGAAGACCCCACCTTCCCTTGATATTAATATATAAATACCTTTTGATGCCCAAAATTTTTTCGTAGGTCACTCAGGTATTAAATTATCTTAAAATAGTAATAAATAGGCATCTACGCATATAATTTAAAGACGATTCTATGCTTTTTCAAAATGTTGTAATTTTTTTATTAAATATTAACTTTATTGACTTTATTAACTTATGTTTGTTAATTAGTAGCATATTTCGATTTGCAATATTGTTGTTCATCAATGTAACATGTAATCTTACGTTTTTCGAGTAATTATAGAGTAAATTAAATTATCAATAAATAGCTCAATAACGATTAATAAAATTCAAATTTGAGATTTTTCATTTTCTGAGAAGATTGCCTGATATATATATATATATATATATATGATATATATATATATATATATATATATATATTTACACCATCGTAAAGTAGAGATTTCATCGAACAGAAAGCAATCCAATTTTTAAAAAAAAGTTGATATTTTGACTGGTGAATTTTCGGTTGAAAATTAGGGAAATTTTTCTATATTAAGTCAAAATAAGGTGAAAAAATAATATTTCAAATTAAATAAATTACAATGTATTTGGGACATAAAAAGGTAAGTTTTCACTAAATTTCGTGAAAAAATCCTTTTATTTGTAAAAGATAAAAATAAAAGCCCAAAAACTTCCCCTTTCCGACCTCAGATCGCCCGTAAATTATTTTTCCTTTCATTTTTATAATACTCGCCTCCTTTCCAATGGGTTTCATCCTACCATAATTATTTTGTTTTCGAAAATTATCGACCCTGGTCTATTTGTGTTGGAATGATTTTGTAAAGAAGGTTAAGGTGTATGACGTATGACCAATGACGTCAAACGAAACTATACAAAAATTTCATATGACATGTTTGCTCGTGTTTTTTAAACTTAGAATTATATATTTTTTTAAGAGAGCTGAATCTTCACTTCTCAAGTATTTTGCAGGTAGCCGTGTGACCAAGCATTGCACCTTATTATTATGCTAGCGCCACTTTAGAAATAAAATTAATACGCTTGATAACATTCTAGTCGACAATAATAATAATGATGGATTTGAACCGGACTTATTTACTTAGCGTTAATTGAAAAAAAAACTAACGCTCAATAGCTGTTCGAGCAGCTTATGGATCTTTTTTGGCATACCTATAACGGCTAGAATTGAGTTAAATAATATTGGTATCACGTGGTTGTATACGGCTCCCGTTGTATCGACGGGCATCGTATAAGGAGGCCTAACTCGCTCTAAATGGCGTCTTTAATTTAGAGGACATTGGTTAAGACGGTTAATGTTGTCACCACATGCATTTGAGTATTTGTTTATGAGGTAATAAATACAAACAACAGTTACACATTAATAAAAATGTATTCATGTTTGTTGTCGACATTGGGTACATTATTAAATTAAATATTGACTAAAAGCCAATCATATCACTTTTATAGGAAAAGTCACCTGAAACAATTTATAAGCATTTCGAACTGAAATTCTAAGAATATTTTTTGGAACTTAGATAGTCCATTTCAGCGTACAGTTCAGTAAAAACAATACATTTATTATGGTATTTTAGCTTAACTAAACCTATTGAATAGTTTTTCAACAACTGGCGGTACAAATAGACCACACTGTGGTTTCATAGCAAGTTTATTATTGAATTAGTAGAAAACAATACCGGAAAGCAATGTTTAACAAGTTTAAAATTTTATAATGTAATCTCAGGTGTGTCCTATTCCCAATCTAGATTGTTGTCTTCCTTACAAATAAAAGTTTGTTTAGTTTATACCACTTAAAATAAAAGTTTCGGTGCGACAAAATATTTTTAATAAAAATAGGACCGAAAAAACGACTTTCAGTAGGAAATCAGACTCACATAATAATACGAACCTTCGCCTTCTCAACCTTGCTATGAGACCACAATATGTACATAGAATCTATTTTTTACTCACTAGATATTCGTTTACTAAACTGAATGTCTATGAAATGTACAGAAGAAGGAATCATCATGATATCATGTCAATATTTGTTAAAAAAAATACGTTTTAACAATAACCATTTGCACTTGGTTATTTACTTCACACATTACTCAACTAGTGAATAAAAAACAAATCATGAGAGATGTTCAATATTACTCTTAAATTCACAAAATATTCTTACGATTGAATGTGACTAAAGAGATACTAATTGAGATTGAAATGGGCCTAATATAAATTCTCTGCGTTAGACGAGCGAGGCTTTTTGATCTTTTCGAGGTTCTTGATGACAATATCGTGCAACGAACAGTAACGGTTGCGGATTTCGCACATCACTAGCCACAGTGACAAGTACTCTTTCTCGTCCAATTCCTGTCAAAATACAATTCAAATTAGAATACACCAAGATATATCTTTTTTTACCTAGAATAACGTTTCATAAAATACTAATAATATAAATTCGAAAGTATCTGATTGTTACGCTTTTAGGTTTTAACCGCTACAATGATTCTTAAAAAAACGCAAGGGCCCTCCAGATGCACAGTTCGGAGCGGTGGAAACAACACGCTCTATTCAGAACTGACATAATTACAGTATTAACAGTTGAATGCGACAAGTCGACGCGCGCCCACTTGTGGACGCAAATTAAAGAACGATGCAAGCCAAGCAAGAAGTTTTTACTTTGCACGTTGATCCAACACTATGGCGACCTAGTCAAATGTTTCTGCATCATTGGGTCTTGGGCCCAATCTCGCACTCGACAAGGTAATACGACAGCACGAATGCTGTCATTTTAGTTTGGTCTTCTGAGAGTGGGTCGTCCCACCCCGGTCGAGCCGGCCCGTTCTACTACCTTATGGGTAACATCAATTTATCTCTAACATAACTACAGATTTCAGCTTTCATAAAAGTTTAGTAAAGATATACATATTAAGAACTTTATCTGTTAGTTACATGGCAGATAACTATCTGAAGCTTTAACAGGAATTCGTTAAATAACAGTTTGTAAAAATATAGTTCTTAGTTCTATAGTAACATTCTTATTGAGATTTAGCTCGACTCTCTCCCTCATCTCAAATTTCAGGACTTGTGAGTGAAATGAGTAGTCATTTGATATTTAGAAAGTAGAACAATTTTACTTTGTTTCTTGTGGAAAAAAATTACATAATAAAGCATTGTGTTTAGTTATTAACTGATAGTGACAAATCGACAGCAGCGTCAACTAACGGGCCCCGGCCGGTACCGCTACAATCGCTTTGTTCCTGCATTTTAAATCTGTTATATCTTCAAAAGTATTAATTTAAATTACATACTGTAAGGGCCATATTAATCTATATTAAATACACAATGTATTTAAGGTACTTCATTGGATAAGGATTAATACTGTATTGCTTAAAATTGCTTCATAAATTAGCCATTATTTCTCGTAAAAAGAAAACAAAATGGTTATTGTGGGTTATGCCTAAGAGAAAGACATATACCTACCATCGCGAACTTTTTTGTAGATCTTTTTAAGATGTACAATACTGTAGTACATTATTTTGATCTATCTCGTAGGGTACAGCCAGCGTTTGCAATGTAAGCGTAAAAAATGGGTTTATTTACGACATCACATTAGAAACCTCTAAAATTATCAATGTTTCTCTACTATCATATTATGCGTGTTTTTTACATAAAAACCTTCGTCTTGAATCACTCTATCTATTAAAGAAAATGGCATCAAAATCCTTTGAGTAATTTTAAAGATTGAAGCATACATAGGGACAGAGAAAGCTACTTTGTTTTATACTATGTAGTGATTATGTTTCTAGTATTTATTGTTATAACGCAACAGTCATACATCATATGTAACTGCACCATTATAGCTAGCACTGTTCATGAGATTCACTTTAGTGACAGACATATGGAAAGACAGACATATGGAAGGCGGAGTCTTAGTAATTTTACTCTTTGGGAAAATAACCCTAAATATGAACCTTATGGTACAAGATTACCGCTCTTCTGTATTTGCACACACATTGCAAATACAGAGAAGAAAGTCACAAGACGCTTACGATGAATGTGAATGTTACAAAAGTTTCCGTTGAAGTTTCTATCTACAGATAGTTTACTAATGGTAAGAGGTACATTGAGATGCTGTGAACACTGGGATTCAGAAGCAACTATTAACAGAAAGGGCAAAGGATTTTCCAAGAACCAAAGTATCTCCATGTCAAATTTCATTGAGATCGGTGCAGCGGTTTAGCCGTGAATGCATAACAGACAGTTACTTTCGAATTTATAGTATTAGTATGGATTGTATGCACTTATAGTCGTCACAAAATAAGAAGCCCGGTTTGACGTTTGTCATCGTGGCGTAACTAATACGATTAATTCGTGTTTTTGAGTGCAATTTTTCAATATCAGGTTAAACTTGATGCTTATTTAAGGTATGCGTTGTGATAGTGGATGGGTAACATAGTAATTAAATAGGATTATGAATTTGATTTTTCAATTTCTTACATGCGGCATGTCAAATGACAAATGTCAAAACGGGCTTCTTATTTTGTGACGAGTATAACAAAAATTAAATGTAAAAACTATGTTTTTTTGACTCACGACAATCTCTTCCACACAACCTTAACATGATTCATGAATACTTAGGCATTTAAATGTTTGTAATTTGAAAAGGGGCCCCAGATGGCACCCGCCCTAGCCTGTGCTGCAGGACGGCCACAGCAGGATCAGTCCGGCACAGGATGCAATGGAAATGGAGGCTAAAACATTCGCGTCCTCCCTAGAGCCTTGCAGGGCAAGATAAACCAATGCCGCGCAGCACAAGACTTGCTTGTGTGTGTCGGGGCCGTAGTGCGCCCCGAATCATCCCTAGTGGTTTGGGTCAAAAAGTGGTATTGCCGCCATTGCAGGTAGCGCGCAACCCCCTTCTCTGAAGAAGAATCTCTATAGAAAGGGCTGGGGTTTGAGGCAGTAGAATCTCCGAATTAGTCCGAATTGCGGCCTCTCCATTTTCGAGGTCTACCTGGATAGACTGAGGTGCTGTATTTGCTATTTGCACTTTCTTGTCTCGTTCGGTACTTGTCTTGGGCGATTTCAACGCCCGCTCCACAGAGTGGGGAGATCGCCTTGACAACGTAAGATGAGATACACTCGGGAGACCCGGAGTTCGGTCATCCCCTGTGACGGTGGCAGGAGGAGTCGATTGTCGACCTGTCATAGGCGACTCCCTCGGCTATCGAATCATGTGACAGGATGGAGGGTGGCGGAGGAGGTGGTCATTCTATCGGAACACCGTCACATTGTTTTCGATGTGGCCATTCGCCCCTCCCGGACGCAGGTAGAGGCTCTTCGCGACGATGGTCCCTCAAGCGGATGATATGCTCGTCGCCGCAGTCATCGTCGCGGATTGGAGAAAGGAAGAACATGTATCGTCTGACCCGGAAGGGCCTACTCTACCATCCGCTCCGGACTCCGCTTCCTGGTCTGAATGCTGACTCTCACTATCATGACTGACGTCTGTGACGCGTCAATATCACGGTCAAGCCGGGGAGTAGGAGGGGTTCTGTAGACTGGTGGACACCGAAACTCGAGCAACTGCGCACACCTTGTTCGAGAGCCCGTAGCCGGTTTCAGAGAACCCGAAGAAGACGGCGGCCCACTGCCGAGGAGATCGTCGAAACGGGGCGAGTTTAGAGGGAACTCGTAGAGGGACTGGACAGGGATTCATGGGGACGGCCGTACAAACTTATAATGAACGGGCTCAGACCGTAGGTCCCATCACTGGCGCAGACCTTGGACCTCGAGTTTGTGAGAAGAGTGATAATACGATAAATACCCTCTTCCTTCCTAGACCCAGAGTAGTATCTCACAACCCGCCCGTCACCATCCAAATCGATCACATGGTCCGATGACTTTGACGTGACAGAAAAAGAGCTGGACCAAGCCATGAAGCGACTCTCCGCACGCAACACCGCCTCATGCCCTGGTGGATTTCCGGACCGACAATGAGTGCTTTGACGATCCCGGGCGATCTTACGGAGACGGCTGTTCACTCAGAATGTACACTGATAGCTCCAAAACCAACTCTAGAACCAGAGCAGGTGTATTCTCAGACAAACTTAACATTAGGATATCGAAGCCGCTAGGTAGATTCAACACTGCATTCCAAGCTGAATGCGTGGGTATCATCCTGGCGGCCCACGCTTTAGAGACAAAGAGAATTACGGACTCCCACATCCGTATAGTCTCTGATAGTGCATCGGTACTCAAATCCCTCAATCAAAAATCACGTCACTTCGGAACTTATACTAGAATATCACAGTGCGTTAGAACGACCTCCAACCGAAATTCAGTGACACTATAATTGACTCAGCGGATCACTAGGCAAGGATGCGGCCCATGAACTGGCTAGGAGGGGGTCGAGTGCGGCGGTTTTCGGACCCGTACCCGTCGTGCCTGTCTCCTTCGGCCAGCTCCGTGGCTGGCTACAAGAATTTATCCGCACACAAGCACAATATCACTGGCTTCCGGTCCCAGGCTGCAGACAATCAAAGGAAGCCAAATGACAACTTAACCAAATGCTTATTGCGTTTGAACAGGAACAGTCTGCAGATGGTAGTAGGAACTATCACCGGACACTACTCATTAAATAAACACTTTGAAACGGTAGGCATAACTTATGTCCGTTACAGTACAGTACAGTCCCTTATGCAGAGCATGTTTAGGGGCAAAGGAAAAGGTATCGCATGTACTCATTGAGTGTACAGGTGTCACCGAAACACGAAAAAGCACCCTTGGATCTCTCAACACTGTTTCAGAATGCCTGAACAGACTCAGAGACCTTATCCTCTTCTGGAGGGAGGTGGGCTATATATAATACAGTGCAACCTCAATACAACAAATCCGATGGGAACTCGTAAATATTCGTTTTATCAAGTAATTCGTTAAACTGAGGTTTGTTATTTTGAGGTAAGGTTGGTCTAAAATTTGTTATAAAGAGGTGAAAAACATTTTTTTATTCTACTGTTTACATTCAACTTTCTTCTGCCGAAAACATATTTTTAAATTCTAAAATTGTAGTCAATGTACTTGCAGGAATTCTGAACTTATTAGCTATGTCTAAATATTTCGTCGTAGGATTTTTGTCACCATAGTTGTTGATGTTTCGCTTTTCTGCGATTCATAAGGAGCACCTTTTACGTTTCTGAGTCATTGCAACTAGAATCTTCAACAACAGTGATGAGCAGCACTGTTAACACTACTTTCCATCAAACGACTTTGATTGTTTTACGAAAAAAACGTGTTAAAAAAACCTGTTGCAACTGAATCGCATACTATGGGATTAAGGGTCATATTGATGGAAACGTTATATAGAGGTTTTGAGTTGACAAAATTCGTTAATTAGAGGTATTTACACTTTTTTTGTTAGTTGAAAATTCGTTACAAAGAGGTTGTTCGTAAAAAAAAAACGTAATATAAAGGTATTATTTACATTGACTCTTATGGACCATTCAAGGGGATTACGAAAAATTTGTTAAATCGAGGAATTCGTTAAATTGAGGTTCGCTATATTAAGGTTGCACTGTATATAGATAATAAGGTATAGTAAATTTATAAGTTTATAAAAAAAGATTTTACTTACTCTAACAGCTCTTCTGTAATCATCAATATGAGGGTATTTGGCCACTTTAGATACAATCTTTGCTCTTGAAATAAAGTACCGTGATATCTGGTCAAAGAATGCTGCAGCCTCAGACTCAACTGACTGAATTTCAGCAAGTGTATCCTCTTGTATTGAGACTCCAAAATTATTGCCATCTTCAATCTTTGGTATCATGAATGATATCCACATTTTCAACTGGAAAAGTCAAAGTATTCATTAGTAAAGTTCTACCATAATCACTAACCTATAGAAAAGTCTCTGTTATTAACCACTCGTCAGTGTAAGACCAGTCATCTGTTACGAGATGTTTGGGTAATTCTGTGTAGCGCCGCTCTGTGGTCGCACTTGAGACCTTTGTTTAAGGTTTATTTTGGCGAAATCTACCATTTCTACTGTACGGTTCTTGTTCACGAACGAACCGGAATGAACTGGTCCATCCTACCAAATTTAATTTGATTTTTCTATAGTGATAACAAAATCGTAATTTTTCAATAATTGGAAAATAAAATTGGCCCCCAAATGGGGCCCCTCCCGTTCCAGGTGAGTCTGTTTTTCGCTAAACACATTCGAAATGCATTGCAAAGGCAATTGAATTGTAAGAAATTACATAAAGAAATCTAATTGTAATGTAATTTATATTTTTAATTATAGATAGAATAGATAGATTTAGAGAAAATCATGTTTTTCTAAACTCAAAACCCTAATCTGTGCACGACCACACAGCGGTTACACAGACGCGCCGATGTCGCACTTTTGACTTACACTGACGAGTGGTTAATAATGTAAAATAACTTTATACAACATACTTTTTCAAATACAGTTATTATCATCATCAGCCTGTTGCAGTCCAATAATGATTGTGTATCACAATGTTGCATTGTTTGCACTTACTATGAGGATGATGACCCCTACTCTTGGATACTACTCATGCTTTCAATCAGGCAGAGTGCTCTCTTTGGTAGGCTTAAATTAAAAAAAAACAATTACTAATGCACTTACCAAGTTAGAATCTTCAACCAATTCTCTGATGTGAGGTTTGACAAGGTGTATAAGGTCACTGAGAGATTTGTTACAGGGTACTGTACCATTAGGAAGAGAGTATACCCTGGTGCCTTCTACAGAAGTATTGCTTGATGACATTTCTGAACTATCAAGTCGCTGACGTTTAGCATTTGGCTCATTTGTACCTGATGAAGGAGGTGGCACTGGAATGTTTAAGTCCTGAAAATATGGGAAATAGTATAATTAATTCAATTAGAATAAGAATTTCTTATCAGTAAATATAGAAGATGTGTCTCCTTGCTATACAGAAGCATATAACTAGCAGTAGACTATTAAAGTATGATAATAATGATATTAATGCAAAAAATAGAAAATATAAATGTATGTTTATATAAGCTCTGTTACCCCACCATCACGACTAGTTTACGTATTTAGTATTGTCGTTTTATTACTTAAATTGGCAGGAAGTTGTCAAAACTGATAGTAACCTGTATCCTGATTGTTCCTATTGGATATTCTAGTTGGATTCAATTAAATAATTACTTCTTATTTTAAACAACTCTTACCTGGTGTACGTCGGCTAAATCACGATCATGAAAGTTTGGAGTTTCTAGGAGTTGATTTAGTTTTACTATTTTTTCTGGAAACCCTTTTATTATTAAGTGTTCAGCCTTCAGCTTAAGGGAATCCTTGTAGTCCTGCACCTGCAAACAATGTGCCAAATGTAGTTACCCGCAAAGTAACTACATGTCGCTACGTGTATGCATGGCATACCCCAAGACAGCACCCTACAGAGGTTATGTTGTTTGATTTGTAACTCACATTTTCCATTGCAATTACCCCTTAAAAATTCCTTTTCAAATATTATTATCCAAGAAAAACTGAAGGTTGACGACACGCAAATTCAGTATTTGAAGGTAATATACGAGAAAGACCGTGAGGTCACACACATCAATCTCGTTACTCGTGTCAAACAAAGCGACGTATCGTAGCTTACGTATCATAATAATTAATAAGTATTACCTTTTTTGTAACGTCTGTCATTATCGTAATTTAACTGTTACGGGGATTGAAGCACTAATATAATAACTTTTATTACAAAATACTGTAAAACTCTAACACAACTCATAAACTAACAACTCGTGTGTATGAATGAAGTATTGAAGTGAATACTGAATTCCGTTTTGTTAGCGTGACTGAGATGAGTTCATTCGACTAAAAGAACAACATGTTACAAACTAAAAAATATGGCATTGCTGTACCAAATTCATATTATGTTCCAATGTAAATTGCTCACAATTAGCGTCCATTATTAATTAAAACAATATTTTTGCTTCGTTATGATAATATGACATAACGACCTTTATACTTTTTCTAAAAAATACTGGTAACTTATTAAATTCTTCTTGCAAAGGAGTAAAGTAAAACATAAATCTCAAATTATGAATTCATTAGAAAACCCCAAATCATCTTGGGAATAATACAGACTAGAAAGATATAAATATATAATATATTGGGGACTCTTTGGAACAAAGTGATATCTCCAATTCAAGTATAGTAGGAGTTGAGGGTTATTATGTTAATATCCGAATGTGCTATCAACCTAATGTTGTGATTCCATCACACTCTTACCACCGTGTTATCACCTCGTGATAAAGAACAGGTGATGACTTTTTTCATTTATTCAACAGCAATTTAACTTCATCTCTATGAAACAATGATTATGATTATAAAATATTTTTGTATTCTTAGAAATTGGCAATAATTTATCTTCCTATCCACATTACTGTTGGAAATTACAAATATGTACTAGCGTATCATTTATTTCGTGTCATCTTCCTGCCCGCCCGCGCTGTCACCAATAACAAATGGACTTTTTAGACTATAGTAATTTTTTAAATTTTATTGTGTGAAAACCACAACATTTTGACTGCGATACGTTATTGCATAGTCTGTAATCGATCCGGGATCGGATCGAAAAGTTTAGAACAGAAAATCTCTTTGAGGGCATGACTGTGATCTGATCTTTGTAAAATGGGATTGCATCGTCGCATCATTACATGCCAATAAGAACCTGGTCAAGTTCAACTTTGCATTACTCAGCTTGGCTGTATGGGTGCCCGCACACACACAATAATATTGGCAATAAAGTACGTATTGCCGATAATATTGCGTGTGTGCGGGCTGTATTGTACAATATTATTGTGGATTATAGTGTGCGGGGCCGTGTGTCACAATATTATTGTACAATATTATTGTGTGTGTGCGGGCACCCTATGACGTCCACAATATCGCCTATGAACTATGCTATCATCTGTATAACAATGTATGTTGCCCAGAGCTAAGATGTTTTTGATACGCCGTAGAAGCAGTGGCCAATACCAACCAACGTTTACCTGCCAAAAATCAGAAGCCGCGCTGTCACAAGGAACACAACAGCGAAATTTGAGAGGACAGACAGAATGCCAGATGCTTGGACACAAGCGAATAATGCCAAACCCTATCGAAGGCCATGGCTATTTCGAGGCTGAAAGTCAAAGACTTTATCTTTGTCCTCATTACAAAGGTGTGACGTGCGCTGGTAAGTCACTCGCCGTGGATCGGTTCGGTCTTTTGCAAATTATGAGTTTTTCATATTTTATATTTCCATAATATTGTCTCTTTCATCTGTCATATCTAATCTAGTGTATGTGATACGATATAATACGTATTTTATGTAGGTACCTGTTTTCAGACTTTCGCGACTTTTACCTATACCATAATTTCAACTGGCTTTGATTGTCGGTATCCGCCTTCACGGATACCGACAATCAACTTCGTGGAATCAAGTCATCAGCGGGTGCAGTCAGTCAGTGGACATGATTTTAAATGTACCTACCATTATGAAACCCTATTCTATGCGTGGCCTGACACGCACGGGCCAATTTTTTGTTTAATTATAAAATCAGATATCGAAACTATTTTATTTACAGTGGCTTAGAAATCCTCCTAAAATTTTCCAGCATCTGCATTAAAGCATACGTTTTATTCTAATTCATAATCTTTTGCTCTCAGGGTGACATTGGATCTGCTCTCCGTCACATCGACAAAAACCAGAGAAGATCTTTTGAGATCACCAGAAAATAATTGAATCACCTGTTTATATGTAGACAAGAGAAACAAGTGATTTACTGTTCTCTCTGGAAATAATCAGGTGTAATAATTTAAATACTCATTGCGAATGCAGAAACTACAACAATACCGCATACTGACCCACAATAGGCAGTCTACTGAGATTCTGCGTCATTGGGATCATTCTTAAAATCCTTTTATATAGATCCATAGATATAAAATACCATAGATTGGTTGTGCATTATAATAAACGAGATTACGAGACCAAAAAAGAAATGCAATGGTGTGCATCAAATTTGCATGTGTGTGTAACGTAACTGGTTTTTAAAACAAATCCACAGGGATTTAGAGTTACGTATTTAGTGCGAATAAGTACAAAAAAACTACAAAAATAAAAAGACATTTTTATTGACAGAATTTTTAGTGGATACACAGAAACAATGGATTACTGTTTAGATGTTTAATGTGATAATTAAGTTAAAATAATATTACGCAATATTGCTTGTACTTTGTGCATTTCTGTTTACTAAACAGTTTTCTTCAAATTGTTTTAATAAAACTAATTGATGATTATAATTTGACCACTGTTACTATTATCGATATTTGTAACGACATTGTCACTTCACACTTTGTAATGAAAATTATTTGAATCAAATCGTAATTGATAGTATTTTTTAAATTAGTAATATCTTCAAATACCTAATTATTTTTATGTTATTATAATCCCAGTCTTGTTGAATCACAATTCGTATATTTTAATTATTTTGTAAGAAGTTTCGAAGAAGACGAATTGTCGGTTAATCTTTGCTACTCACACAAATGTTGCTAATTAATCGTCACCGGCTTTAACGGGCCACTGCTAGACATAAGTATCTCCTTAGCAACGAGGTTTATACTATTTTTGCCTATATTATATATAAATAGTCACTGATATTTTAAAAATTCGAATCGAATTATCGAAATCAAATCGAATTATAATTTTCGCCCAGATAAAAGAAAATTATTGGGCGTAAACGGGCATTTATTCAATATGCCTAGGCATAAACCCATCTCTAGTGCGTTTCGTATACATGTCAGATTTGTCAACTTGTCACTGACACTACTGACATACAAAAACAAACATGGTGTTTTAGGTTATGCATAGAGGTTTAAGGTTTATATTTTTTACAAAAGAAAGCTTAATGAATGACTGTGATAAGTAAAATAATTATAATAGACGCAAACAAGACCCTAATTTTAGATTAGATGTAATTCTTTCAGGGTTTTCTCAGGTCGAATACTATTAAAAACACCATGACTAGCTTTAGATTTAACTTTTCCGGGGAAATCGGTAGCAAAGTTATTGAATCTGCAGCAGGTATATACTACTTTTAAATAATTTTAATAATTCATATTCATAGTAATGAATCATCGTCATGCACAGCCTTTAATAGTCCACTGCTTGACCTGTCTCTCCTTAAAAATAATGTTTTGGCCTACTATATCACATGTGCCACATGTTCTTGTTACCAGTTTGCCTTCTCTTGCACTTATGTTGTTCTTTATAAAATTGAATTGATAATAATAATATCTCTTTATGGTGTCATAAAAAATATACACGGATTGAGGCCCTAGACTCCAAACTAGGATTCCCTGTGTCGTGGGATCTAGTCTCCTTTGTTTTATTTTATAGATATATTATATTATATCTGAATCCAATATTTCACAGAAACCAGTAAAGTTATACAGTGGCTTGAAAGTTGTGAAGTAGTACCAGAACATCAATTAACAAATTTTGATGATAAAGTTACTCACGCCAAAATGTTTGCCTGTGGTGATGTCGAAATTGGACATGTAGTGGCCAGTGAAGCTTTAGCTAGAATTGAAGAGAGTGGTTTAGAAAATGCAGTTAATCTTGCAGATAATGAACATAGTGACTTGGTCGCTGGCAAATATGAAGGTAAGTAATAATTACTAATGTAAAAAGTAAAGATAATTGACATACTAAATAGCAGTTCAGTACCTATAGTCTTTAAAACATAACTTGATGTTTGGGACAGTTGTAACTACTGTTTTTAGAACTTACGAGGTACATTTAAAGTTAGAATTTTTACATTATAGTTATTATACTTAATTTGTGATGAAACTGGCACATAGAGAATGAAAGTATAGCTGATACAAAATAATATGTCATTCTAAGTTACTTTACACAAAGGTCAAGCTATAATTTATGGATCTATATTTTTTCAAAATAGTGTTGTTTTTCAGGTGTCCTAACATGTTCACGTTTACAGCATGTTGAATGTATATAATATTTGAATAATTAGTAACACATTTGACAAAGCAGAGCTAACAATAGTCAATACAAATAATTTAAAAAAAAAAAAAAGTAATTAAAACAGTTTTAATCATGAATTTTTACATTATTTAACTTTTATGTTGATTTCAACTTTAAGGCTGCAAGTTAAAGTTGAAAATAACAGAACAGTTGCTTTAGGTTAAATTACAAAATATTTAATAAATAAGGTTGTAGAACAATTCTTGCAATTATTGTCTATTGTTATCTGATATAATGAAGGTGTTTCTTTTATATATTATGGTTCATATCCCAATAAAAAAATACCTGTTACAGGAGGATTAAAAGTTTGGGAATGTACATATGACCTCATTGGATTTCTCGAGAATGAATTTGAAATTAATTTTGACTGCAAAAATGTTCTCGATTTAGGATGTGGAGCTGGCATTGTAGGAATCTATGCATTTTTGAAGGGCTCACATGTTACTTTTCAAGATTATGTAAGTATTATAAACTATTTTGAACCTATCTAGTACAGCATTAAAAACATAAAAATTCTTCAAAAGATCAAACAAGTCTGTATTTTTAATATTTACATTTTCTTTTCAGAATAAGGAAGTGCTAGAATATGTCACAATACCTAATGTTTTATTAAACATAGAAGAAGAAAGTAATAGGGCAGTTGATATTCAAAAGTGTAATTTTTATTCTGGAGACTGGACCTCTTTTAACAAAAAACTGCCTGATGATATTGTTTATGACTACATTTTTACATCAGAGACAATATATCGTCCTTGTTACTATGACAAACTAATTTCCTTGTTCACTCAAAGATTGAAGAAAGATGGAGCTGTGTATGTTGCAGCTAAAACATATTATTTTGGAATAGGAGGTGGAATAAGAGAATTTGAACATGCCATAGACAAAGATGGAAAGTTAAAAAGTTGTGTTTGTTGGAAAAGTACTGGCGGTATTCAAAGAGAAATTTTAAAAATAACTCATAATAAACCTTAACCTTTATTTGTATCCTGTTTTGTACATAAGCATTTACAATGTAAATATATATATTTTTTATGTTTTTTTTTCTCATTATGGAGACAATCGTTCATATACCCAGCCATCCTCCCCTTCATGCAACAGTTTGCCATCGGGAACCTCATTAGTTTTTGGTCTTCTGAACTTTATTCTATCGTGGAGACGATCACGCTGACCTTGCCAGAATTCTACAGCTCTTGGACGAATAAGGTAGCCTCCCCTACAATTAAAGTAAATATGTTCAATATACAAATAAATCAGAATTGAAACTAAATTGTATTTAAAATATTCTTAAACTTAAATTCAAATAAATCTTGACATATTTAATTTATAATTGCAAAAATAAAAAAAAAAAACAGTAAAAATTGTTAATAATTTATAAATGATAATTTAACTTCAGAAAAAAATAATTTTATTACCAATATGATGGTTTTGGAATTTCTTTCTGTGGTATCATGTATTTTTGTTCCAAAACTAATTCCTTTTCACACAAAACATCTCTGGACTCAATAGGAGTACTTTGAAAACTCGTACAAGCTGCAATCTGACTTGGGACAGGTCGTGAATGGAAGTAAGTGGTTGACTCCTCCTCAGACAACTTCTCTACACAGCCTTCAATCCTAACAGATCTGTTTAAACTTTCCCAATAAAATGTGGCTGCTACATTGGGATTCATATCCTAAAATGTGGTCATATATTTTTTTTAATTAGAATTATATTTTGTTATTTACTTTTTAATGTAAAAAAATACCTACCAGTTCTTTAGCTTTCCTACTTTCATAATTAGTGAAGAACTTAAAACCATCTTTCCCATATCCCTTGCATAGAACAAATCTAGCTGATGGTATACCTTCTCTAAAATGAAAAGGTAATATATAAATAAATAAAATATTTCAGTATCCAATAAACCTGTCTTCATGTTTAAAATCATGCTTTAAACAAATTTAAATTATTAACGAATTTAAATTATTAATTGAAAGAATGATCATTTAAATAATCATAAACATGATAAGAAATTGGCAGAGTGTGTATCTATAAACCCAGTTTTAAAAGTTATATGGCCTTTATAACTATAATTATTGGTGTACAATAAAGTATATTCTTCTCTTTAATTCATAGTTTTACAGTCATGGGTATAGTGTATACTAGTATTCCTTTAGTGTTAATACTTTTTTATTTTTAACTGTCAGCTGTTTGGTCTATGCACAGGCTTCTATTGTGTGAGAATAAATAGGAATTACTAGCTTAGATCATAAAACATAAATCTGCATATTTTTTAACATAATATACTACAATGATTTTTAAAAATCTTCATGACCATCAGAATTAATTACAATATTTGAGAAAGTAGTATCTGCTTAGTGTGTACAGGAAAAGAGCGAGATAAATTACTGAGTAAATTACAAAACAGGTTGATAGGCATTTATTTTCTGATTAATATGTGCGATGAGGGTTAGGGAGGTATATCTTTCTAAAGTATTAAAAAGCAATTCAATAAAAATATAGCTGATGTTATTAGGTAATAACATCAGCTATCTTATTATATTTGTTGAATTTCTTAAGTTAATAAGTATTATAAAAGTTAAATATAGTAATAGTAAAAGTATAATAATAGTAAAAAAGTTAATACTCAGGCTACTTTTATAATAGAAAAAAAAATTTAGAAGAAAATTAAAACCAATGAAACAGTATCCAATTCAAAACAACAAAACCTACAGGTAAAGCCATTTCATAAATGTTCTAAGGGAATTATCATAACAAAAATAGCCTTTTCTAAGATGGCATACAATACATTTAACAAATAAATTACATTCACAATAGTATCATAAATTTACAGAATATAGTTTATAGCATTGATAAGAGTTGTTATGAAATCCTACTACAAATAAATAAAAGATAACATACTTTGTGGCGGTTGCTAGGCACATTGCATTGGGTTCTAGGATCTCTTTTCTAGAACAAGCTTCTTCAAACCATGCCTTGAACTGTCCAAACGGTTCCTTAGAGACCAAATGCTTCTCCAAGAATGTTTCATCCTTGTCTTTATATTTAATTCTCATTCCTGTAAAAATTTGCATTTGTGAAATAATTGTGAATAGTTTAAAATCATAAGGATTAAGCTGAAAATTTATCAATATTTTAACAAATGCTGAATTACAGTTAAAGACCTTGAAAGTTTATATAGAATATTCTTCAACTTACCTCCAATATCAATACTCATTTTTCTTAATGTTACAGGTGAAAGCTTACAGTAATATGCGGAATGTATTAAATGCTTGCAGCCTGCATTCATTTACAGCAGCTTTATAAAAGTTTTATTAAGTCAGGCAGATTGTTTTTTGTGACGTCTTACCGACTTGATAGTTTTAAATAAAATGACCGACACAACAAAATCAAGGTCAATAGAAACAGATAGCAAAAATGCTTTGCTGAAGTAAACACACTTTGTTACAACTATCGTTTCATAATAATTGTAGACTTTAATTAACCTGACCTGAGTTTACTATGAGCATAGATTTTAATGTATATACTTGAGACTTGACTATGAGAATGAGACTAGACTTGTGTAACTCAGGAGTGATTCGTTCCACTGAACTGCTCATTTGCAGTGAACGAATTGAACTCGTTCAACTCTGTGGAGTATTTCAACTCACCAACTCATCGCTCCCGCTCTGATTCAATACGAATTTACGAAACCGAGTTCTTGTGATTTCTTTGTTGTTGCATTCACGCACACTGCCTACTGTATAGCGCTTTCTCTTTTTCTATATATGTTCGTCATTTTATAAACAAATATTTTAGTCTTTTTTTGTTGTACAAGAGCGTTTATTTTAGAATAGCAATCCTTATTTTTATTCAATATTGCAATTTTGTTGCCGTTAAGTAGTTTGTTTGTGAACTGAACTTCAAAAGGATTCCGAAACTAAACTTACGCATTATGGTAGTATTGTTTTTTACTAACAGGTAATTACGTCAATCGTAATTAGTATTTGAAATTATTATACGTTGTAAGTATAAGTTTGAAATAGTATAGGTAGATATTGTCACATTTAAAGTGAAATAATTTAAGTAAGATATTATTTATATTTGTCACTTTAATTGTCGACTGACAAAACATCCAAATACAAGACTAAGTAGACACCACATGAGGCTTAGGACTCTAAGCCTGAAGAAAGTATGAAGGGAAATTGAAATATCCAAATCAATAAACTATAAACATTTACTCTCGTTCACAGTTCATGAACAATGCAACTCACTGAGTCACTTAGCTAAATCACTCACTGAGTCATAGAGTTAAATGAGTTGCTGCAACTCACAGAATCACAGAGCGAAATGAACTGCTGAGTGATTTAGATGAACTAGTTCATTTTACTGAACGAGATTTGGTGAGTTGAATCTTTAATGTAAACTGTGTTGCCCAAGTCTATATGAGACACTATGAGTGTCTGTGTCTGACACTGTCTGACTTGACTGAAGTTGAAGTGAGCTGTCACACCGCTGTCAGCTCAAGTCAGCTTTTAGTGCTGATTAAGAGTGCGTTCCACTAAGCGTCCACAACGATCAAAATGCTCCTTTAGTCGTTCCACTGAACGACTGCGGTCGTTGTGGTCGCGGCCAAAACGTCACTCATGACGTCATGACTTACGCTCACGCGAAGCTCGCGACGACCCATTTAAAAAGGTGGGTCGTGGTGATCATTGAGAATATTGGAGGCATTTTCAAATGTCAAAGCATCAAAAATGGCGACCGTTAAACTTACGTTGAAGTTTTTTTTTTTCACAATCATATTTTCGTAAAATCGTATTCCATTCTTCATCTGAACTGGTTGAACTAGTACTTTCTAGAGCATTAATGAGACCTCTTACCAAATATCCAATTGCCGCCGCAAACGATATTTTATTTACATTTGAACATAAATTAATAAAATACACCATTAATATTAAATATAAAAATTAAATTATAAGTTTTTTAATTAAAGTCGATTTAAACAATAATTAATTATTATTTTCAAGGTTTACATCTACATTATAACCTAACCTCTTGAATCTTTTGTTTTTTTTTTTAAATTATATTATTTACCTCCACGCCCAAAACGCTCTATAATCCATTCCACTTGAGTTTACTATAGTAACGCCCACAAGCAAGTGGAACGGGAAAAACTGCGGTCGTGAGCGTGATCGTTGTGAACGCTTAGTGGAACGCACTCAATGTACTCAGTTGGGCGTTTTTCAAAATTTTGCTCAGGACTATTTTGCTATGTCCTACGAGTTTGACCATTGATTAAAAGGCAAAGATGTAGGAAGTGAGTATCAAATTATTTTATGTTAGGGTGAAATGTTTAACTTACTGTAAAAAAAAAGATAAACATAAGACTTATGCGGAAAACATATTTTAATATTTAATAAAATACCAAATATTATCCTAATTTTTTATGTGTCCTACATAATATCCTGGAGTTTGATTACGTATTTTGGAGAATATATAAACTATATTTAGATATCTTTAGTATTACTCGAATGAAATAACTCATTTTATTTGTTTTTAAATAAAATATAATAAGGTTGTAGTATTTTTCTAATATAAATACTGAAATTATCGGATTTAAAAAACTGGCCACAGCGGACAGTCCTGTACGTAATGGTATGATTTTATAAAGAATAACAATAACATTGTCTTTGGCTCTAACTATTTTCAAGCAATGTCATATTGACAATGTTTTTATCATTCATTCGCTCTTTTCCTTTGAATTAAAACTGAAGAAATTCAATCGTCAACACTTGCGGTCTGTGACATACGTAACGGGTCTGTTTGTTTGTCCGGTACGAACATTGATTTTGAAAGGTAAGACCCACAAATTTTATATACTACTCGTGTTAAATTATAAGTAAATATGTTGTAGATAATGAATGTGTACTAGTAAACTACTATAATCAACTTTTTTTATACCAAAGAAACATGTGATGACAAGTCCGCGTTATACGTAACGTCCAGACGTGACGTGATTTACTATGAAAATAACCGGAACTGTCCCGGCGCACAATATCGGAGATATATAAAAAACAAAAATATCTCTGGATAGATCTCAATTTGCTCCGTTCATCTGTGCTAGTCCGGTAATTTGATCCCATCCCAGAGTCTGCAAAAAAAATTGCTAAACATACGCTATCAAAATCTGCGTATAATTCAGGAACAAAGGCGTCTACGGTGTTGATTCTTTGACTAATAATTTGCTCCGTTGCTAATCTAATTAGCTCCGTATGAAAAACAACGAAATTTTCATTATTTTCCATGAAATACTTAAAAAAAGAATCTTACGACGTACATACGTACTGCGCATGTGCGCAGATCATTCGGCTCGCGTCTACAATCGGCCTGCGCGAGTGCGCTAGGGAGAGTCTAGGGACTTTCTTTCAGCAGTAAATCAGTTTCAAAAGTCTCTTTGATTACTTTCTATCAGCTTTTATTACTCTCCATTATTTCTTAGTGCGCGTAAGCGGTGTAAGACTTTTGAAACTGATTTACTGCTGAAAGAAAGTCCCTAGACTCTCCCTAGCGCACTCGCGCAGGCCGATTGTAGACGCGAGCCGAATGATCTGCGCACATGCGCAGTACGTATGTACGTCGTAAGTTTCTTTTTTTAAGTATTTCGTGGAAAATAATGAAAATTTCGTTGTTTTTCATACGGAGCTAATTAGATTAGCAACGGAGCAAATTATTAGTCGAAGAATCAACACCGTAGACGCCTTTGTTCCTGAATTATACGCAGATTTTGATAGCGTATGTTTAGCAATTTTTTTTGCAGACTCTGGGATGGGATCAAATTACCGGAATAGCACAGATGAACGGAGCAAATTGAGATCTATCCAGAGATATTTTTGTTTTTTATATATCTCCGATATTGTGCGCCGGGACAATTCCGGTCAGTTACTGTCAGTTGTCAGTCACCTTGGCTCATCAGCTGTTCCACACTTTGATCGCAAATAAATCATAATATAGTAAATAAAATATGAAAAATATCAACTAAATTTATATATTGAAATGCTGTTTCATCTTTCGGTAGAAAATTATTTGACTTTGCGACTTGGGCGAACAGGTTAACACTGCGAATTTATAATCTAAAGAAACGACTTAATTTCGGAATGTTGATATTGAGCTTTTAGTACCGTTAGCAAATCCTGCTGGCGCAGATTCAAACGACATAATAATGTATTATTTTTAATATGATGTTTAATTAAATGAACAGTGTCCAAGAAAGAATTGTCAAGGCTAACTTACAAAACACAAACTGTTCAATTGATAAGAACGTATCAACTACAAACTTACTATAGTCGTCACAAAATAAGAAGCCCGTTTTGACATTTGTCATCCGACATGCCGCATGTAAGAAATTGAAAAATCAAATTCATAATCCTATTTAATTACTATGTTACCCATACACTATCACAACGCATATCTTATAAGCATCAAGTTTAACTTGATATTGAAAAATTGCACTCAAAAACAAGAATTAATCGTATTAGGTACGCCACGATGACAAATGTCAAACCGGGCTTCTTATTTTGTGACGACTATAATACCAATATTGCACTTTTTCATCATTTGTTAATTCGACTTTCAACATAAATAACCTGTGGATTTCTAATCGAATGTTTACTACCTGACGATACTAGAGTGCGTTCCACTAAGCGCCCACAACGATCAAAATGCTCCTTTAGTCGTTCCACATAATGACCGCGGTCGTTGTGGTCGCCGCGAAAACGTCACTCATGACGTCATGACTTACGCTCACGCGAAGCTCGCGACGACCCATCTAAAAAGGTGGGTCGTGGTGATCATTGAGAATATTGACGGCCTTTTCAAATATCAAAGCATCAAAAATGGCGACCGTTAAACTTACGTTGAAGTTTTCTTTTTTCACAATCATATTTTCGTAAAATCGTATTCCATTCTTCATCTGAACTGGATGAACTAGTACTTTCTAGAGCATTAATGAGACCTCTTACCAAATATCTAAGTGCCGCCGCAAACGATATTTTATTTACATTTCAAGATAAATCAATTAAATATAAAAATTAAATTATAAGTTTTTTAATGTAAGTCAATTTAAACAATAATTAATTAATATTTTCAAGGTTAATAGATTATAACCTTACCTCTTAAATCTTTTATTTTTTTCTTAAATTTTTATATTATTTACCTCCACGCCCCAAACGCTCTATAGTCCATTCCACTTGAGTTTACTATAGTATCACTCACAAGCAAGTGGAACGGGAAAAACTGCGGTCGTGAGCGTGATCGTTGTGAACGCTTAGTGGAACGGACTCTTTTGTCCGTGTCCACCAAGTTGTCAAGCAAGTCAACAGTCAACTAGGGATGAAACAATACCACTCTTTCTTCGATACTAGTACTAGTAAGTAGTATCGAATCAAAGTATCGATACCGTATTCGATACCATATTAAAATATCGATGTGTGAGTACTCATTAATTTTTTTAAAACACTGAACACTATAAAATCAAATTAATGCCAGATATGTATAATAGAGCAGGAGTTTAAAATAATAAAAGTAGTTATATTAATCAATGCTTTATTATGGATCAATGTTTTATGACACAAATTAATTAATCTAACCAAAAAATTCTATGGATCAATGTTTTATGACACAAATTATTAAATCTAACCAAAAAATTCTTTGTCTGTAGCTCCACCCAAGAACAGCAACTTGTCCAAATGTTTGCTTGTAAGCCTGTTACGATTTTTAGTCATAATTGCCCCTGCTTTGGACAATAACCGTTCACAGGGAACAGAGGTGGCAACTACAACTAAAAACTTTCTAGCTTGTTTACATAATAGTGAAAACACAGTTTTTATTTCCTCCCATTCTTCTAGAGGTTTGCTCTTTAAAAAAGACACAGAACTTGATAAGTATAGTGATACTTCATCACCATCCTTGTGTTTTTTCTTTTTTTTATGTGCCATAGCCAGCTGTCTATGAGTTTCCCAAAAGTCGTACTTTTTTTCAGACGAATCCTTTTCAGACTCACCACTGCTGTTGCTAGCAGAGGCAGAAGTAGGTTCTTTAATAATATTTTTTAATTTTTGTATAGCAGTACCACAGGCGCTAGCATTTTGAAAATGCAATGATTTAAACCGTGGATCTAATAACGTTGCTATAGCAATTTGTTTATTGAAATCAATTTGTCCGAACCTTCTACTTAATTCATTTAATAATTTTACTTTTATATTATTAATAATATCAATATCAGAAAGTACTGCATTAATCTGTGTCACCAAACAATTCAACATTGGAATAATGGAAGAAACAGTAATGTAATTTTCTCCCGAAGACTCTTTTGTTACAAACTGAATTGGTTTGAGTAATAAAATTAGTTGCTTCAAAACTTCCAATTCTTGAGAATTTGGCATAATCGGAGAATTAGCATTTTCAATTAAAATTAGAGTCACAATTCTGATCATCTCTAAAAATCTTTCTATCATATAGAATACTGAATTCCATCTGGTGCTGACGTCTAATCTCTAAAATCTCTAAAAATCTTTCTATCATATAGAATACTGAATTCCATCTGGTGCTGACGTCTAAAATCAATTTCTTTACTGACCCTTCAGAAGTCCCATTTTCAATTTGAAATTTACGCAATTTGTCAGAGTTGATCACACTATTTTTGATGAATTTTACAATATTGCGCACTTTAATAATTAGCCCTTTAACCACTGCGTCACTAAGTATTGCTTCCGTGACTAAATTAATTGTGTGACCGAAAAATGGCAAATGATTACTGTCACCAACAATTAATTTAACTCCTGCTACTATATTAGAACCACTGTCTGAAACCACACATCGGATTTTAGGTATATAAATGTTCCAATTGTTCAAAATTAACTGAAGTCTATCTGCTATATAACTTGCAGTATGATTAGAACTACTAAATGGCCTGACATCTTTGCAAATAAAATAAAGCAGAGCCATGGTGATTTTAATGTATTTCAAACCTCCCGCTGAAAGAAGAAAAAATTTCAAATAAAAGTTCAATGGAATATTAAGAGTAAAAAAAAATGATTTTTAAACAAGCTTTTATTTAAATGCGCCAAAAAGAATAAAATATTTTTTTCCTTTGAAACTGTCAACTTATAACGTCATTACTCACTTTATGAGATACAAAAGATTGTTGCGAGGTTTAAATTAAAGCTTGTAAAAAAATATCGGCAGTTTAAAATTAGGAGTCGGTAAGTTAATATACATTTTTGAGATGTGATCTGTTCAAATGCTTCCCGAAGCGGTTCAAACGTTTCTTGTTTATTATTTGCTGTACTTGTGTCAAGTTCTCTACTTGTGCCTGGACGGACATCGTCATTATCTGTAGTTTTCCTAAAAAAATAAAAATACTGACATTAGCGTAGGTACCTAAACTAATTATGCAATAAAACAAATTTGAACAAGCGTCTAAAATGACATAATATGTTTATCTATTAGGAAATAGTGAGGTTAGATTCTTCATGAGATTTATTTTCCTCTAATACTAATTTAATTACAACGAAATTTAGTAATAAAACATTCTTACCTGACTTTAGTTGCGGGCGGGGGTTCAATAAATTTTTTTGGATTTCTTTTATCCACCATGGTCCCATGCACACTAGATAAATGTTTATATAAATTTGTAGTGTTCCCAGTGATATCCTTAAAACACTTTTTGCAGGTTGCTGTTTTAGCATCTTTTTTCGTAAAGAACTGCCACACTTTAGACAATGGCGGCGGCATTTTATCTATTTCGTAAACACTGTACGTAGTTTGATAACTTCAAAATTAATCAAAATTGTCAACCATGTAACGCTAGGGCTAGTTGCTAAATGACAAATGAAAAGTAGTGAGTGACAAGTACGACTATACTCTGGGAACTGTGAACTCTGTCCTGTCCATTCCTTTATTATCTTTTTAACAGTTCAACAAATTTCAAAATTAGTGACTCCCTCACACGTCACCGATTCGATTTGAAATCAAAATCAATCGATATAATATTCTTTAAGTCAGTATTGTAAATAAATATAATGGGCACTATTATGATATATAACTGGCCCAGAACAAAGAAAACTTCCTAACACAGTCACTTGACGGTCGCTTTAGTAAGTATTATGTGATTTTTTAAATGTATTTTCTCATAAATCTGGATTTAAACGTTATTAACCACGTGTTACAAAGTTAAATTTTACTAACGCGTGCATGGTTACATTTTAAGACAGTGGTCCAGAAATAAATTAATTCATGCACAGAGTTATTGTTCCTTATTCTAAGTTTGAACTTAAATGTCAAAACTTCGACTTAATTCCTTGCAAATAATCAATCTTATAATTTCCTTTTTATTTTTTTAAATTTACAGAAAATATACTTACATGAAGTAAAATTATTTTGATCATAATAATACGATAGATTATTTTAATCGTTTATTCGATAAACGAATGGACAAAGTATAAATTGAAAATTAACCAACCAAAATACAGTTGAAAGCGTTTCTTCCCCGCGCCCGCGTCATGCGTAGGGTTTCGTTGCAATCGAGTCAACCGACCAATCCGGGCGTCGGGATCAACAACGATACAATACCATTGTTTTCATTCGATACAGAGTACTCAGTATCGAATGGTGATGCTATGTAGTACTAGTAGTAGTTTCGAATGAAAAGTACCGATACTATACCATATGAGTACTCAGTATTACTCAGTAATATCGATTTATCCCAGATCCCTACTGTCAAGTGTCAGCCCGTCCTTATTTCGTGTCGTCCAAATAGTGGCGTGTTAGAATTTACTTGGATTGGAAAATTAAAATTTATGTAAAAATATTGTTTTATAAAATTAATTTGTTCAGTAACAATGGAATCGGAAGTCGTGAAGGAAAAAATTCATACAGAGCCAATGTTTAATGACCCACGATACATAACCTTGTTAAGTGGAATAGTCCTAGTTTGTACTCTTAGTAAGTAATTTCTAAATTTTAATACAATAACAATAAACTTTGATGAATTATTAAGTACCATCGATTGATTCCTTCTTTATGTTCTCAATTCTAGGATATGTTTTTTTATTTTTCATGTTTCCCTAAAACATATGTTACGTGTACAAAAAAAAAACAAACAGCATACTTTCTTATTAAATAATATATACTTAAATAATTCTGATAAATGATTTAACATTGTGTTTCAGTATTTTTGTGGTGTTTTACTAGAAGACGTCAACTTCGTAGATCAGTCCTATTGATGGGTCTGTCTGATTCTGGTAAAACATTGTTGTTCGTGAGACTTGTGTACTCTCAGTATAGACAAACATTTACATCTATGAAGGAAAATGTTGAAGAGTATCTAACATCTAGTGTAAGTTTTTCTTTATGTAATTAAACTAATTATAAATAATGATACACACAACAACTGATAAATACACAGTTATTGCAACATGTTGTGATGTTTTGATGACTCATAGGACATTAAATAGAAATGAACAAACTGTGTATTTATACTTCAGTACCAGTGTTGGGCAAAATTTAATTGCAAGGAAACAATTAACAATTAACAATTGATTAATTGTTAATTGTAAAATATCAACTAACAATTAATTAATTGTTAATTGTTAGTTTTGCAATTAACAATTAATCAATTGTTAACTGTTAGTTTTGCAATTAACAATTAATCAATTGTTAATTGTTAGTTTTGCAATTAACAATTAATCAATTGTTAACTGTTAGTTTTGCAATTAACAATTAATCAATTGTTAATTGTTTCTGCAATTAAACTTTAATTAAATTTAAATAAAGTAAATAGAAGATGGAGGAGAGGCACAGGGTCGGGCTCTCACTTGACTGATAACCTTGCAGTCAGCAGGACTGACTGAACTGAACTGACAGGACTGACTGAACTGAACAAACAGGACTGACTGAACTGAACTGACAGGACTTACTGAACTGAACTGACAGGACTGACTGAACTGAACTGACAGGACTCACTGAACTGACAGGACTGACTGAACTGAACTGACAGGAATGACTGACTGAACTGAACTGATAGTACTGACTGACAGGAGTGACTGAACTTACAGGACTGACTGACGTGAACTGACAGTACTGACTAAACATACTGAACTGACAAGACTGACTGACTGAACTGAACTGATAGGACTGACTGACATGAACTGACAGGACTGACTAAACATACTGAACTGACAGGACTGACTAAACGGACTGACTGGCAGAAGTTAAGTAGATGCGAGAGCTCGCGAATAAAAAAGGATTGTATCTGAACAACAACAGGTAACAACAGTTTGCATTGAAAAACCTACACAGGTGCAGTGCAGAAAAACATTATTAAAAAAATATTATTATTAAATATTTTGGACATCTGACACACAACATCATTTAGTCCCAAGCTAAGCAGAGCTTGTGTTATGGGTACTAGACAACTGATATAAATACATAAACATACTTTTTTTTTTGTAAATACATACATATTATACATAGAAAACACCCAGACTCCGAAACAAATATTTGTGAATCACACAAATAATATTTGGTCCGACCCGGGAATCGAACCCGAGACCTCTTGATCAGCAGCCGCATACGCTAACCACTAGACCAACGAGGCAGTCAACATGATTATTAATTGTTAGTTTTAATTGTTTGTTGCAACAATTAAAAATATTAGTTGCATTATTTTAATTGCAATTGATTTAATCACAATTAATTTCATTGCAAAATTAATTGCAATTGATTTAATCACAATTAATTTCATTGCAAAATTAATTGCAATTGATTTAATCACAATTGATTTCAATTGTGATTAAATCAATTGCAAAATTTTGCAATTGATTTCAATTGTGATTAAATCAATTGCAAAATTTTGCAATTAAATTAATTGTGATTAAATCAATTGCAATTAATTTTTCAATCAATTACTACGATGATTAAAATATTAATTGATTAATGCCCAACACTGTTCAGTACCAATAATAAATTTGAAAGTAACTTTTTTCTATTTGTGTGACTCTTTCATGGCCAAACCCCTGAACCACTTTCAATGAAATTGGGCACAGAGATACTTTGATTCTTAAGACTGCCCTGGGTTTCTGGTAGCTAGTTTTTATGTTTAAAGAAGATAATTGTATATTTCAGAATTCATTGAAGATTGTAGACCTACCTGGCCAAGAAAGATTGAGGAACAAGTTTTTTGACCAGTATAAGAGCAGCGCTAAGGCTATTGTTTTTGTCATTGACTCAGTAACCATACAAAAGGAAATAAGAGATGTGGCGGAGTAAGTAAACATCATACATTCTTTTTACAAAGTAGTTGAGACAATCTTAACACAACAACTAATTAGTAATACTTATAATTAAAAATATAGTAGCAAAAGGTCAATTGCTAGTTTACACATGAATACAAACAGTCAGAAAACTTAAATGATAATATTTATCACATAAGATAATTATATAAAAATTCTCTAACTCAAAATAAAATATTACACAAGATACACAATTTAATTTAGAGTAAGAGAATTTCTTCTTTAACTTTCACTGCATGGTTGGCTTAGTGTTCATGCGGTCACCACACCGCTTTCTATTGTGCCAAGTGTCCAGGCTTCAAATCCCTTAGAGGACAACACTTTCTGTGATTCATAAATTGTTGTTCTGAGATCAGCTGTTTTGTTGTCTGTTTGTCTGTTACATGTATTTTTGTAAAGACCTCAGCAACACAGGATGTATATTCCTAAAGCGAGATTTGTCTTTAAAAAAATGCTAAGTGCTTGAAAAAATGCAAATTATTACTTTATTTATATAGAAAAGTTTTAACTCTTGTCTTTACAACTTGCTTTTAATTTCAGGTATTTATATACAGTGTTGTCAGACCCCACAGTACAGAAAAACAGTCCTGCTGTATTAATTCTGTGCAATAAGCAGGACCAACCGTTGGCTAAAGGAAGCCAGGTTATTAAGAACTTATTGGAGAAGGAAATGTAAGTTGAGTTTGCACTAATTAACTTGAAGGGAATTGTTGTGTGTGAATTTTGCATTGTAACTAAAGAGTCTTTACTTGAATATTAGTTTTACATGATCAGGTCTACTATAGGACACTGTGTGCCCTCTATGATATAAGGAGTAACTTAGGCAAGTTTTTCTTAGACTAGCTTCGTTCCGCGGCAATACTCGCGTTTTGCAACAACAACGGCGGATAACACAAATAGATATGTATTTAAATCAGCATCTTAGTTTGGGGTTAGATGGCAATGTCTGTCAAATGCCCGAAATATCTGTCTATCTGACACAAAAGTACACTCTTTGGGTCATTTAAGTATGTTTTGAGTATTTGTAAAAGTATTCGTAATAATTTTATGAAAATTTAATTAATGTTATTTTCCCTAATATTTCAGTAACCTTGTGAGGATCACAAAGTCTAGCCAGCTTCAGTCGGTGGACCCATCTCAAAACAATGCCTCAACTTACATTGGTAAAATTGGGAAAGACTTTGAATTCTCTCACCTTTCAGTCCGAGTTGATATTGCAGAGAGCTCTGCTAACACTGGGGATGATGATAACCCAGCTGATCTCAAGACTTTGCAAGACTGGATCTCTAAATTTTAGTAATTATAATTTTTACAATTTTATGATTAAGAATCAAGAAACTTTGTGTAACAGAGTTATTTTTATATATCAGATTAATTAAAATAAACGCTTGCGAATTACAAATTCAACATGCAAACATTTTTTGTTCTTTACGTTATAAGGCTTTATGTTATAAATCTTTTTTGTTAAAAACCATTAGAATACTGTTTTCTTAACTTACAGAAAGTTCTTCAAATCTGATTGTAATGATTTATGTAATAAGTAAAATATCGGTTTATATTGAGACTTTCGCTTCTGTCACTAGTAAAAACTTTAAAATTGCAACACCACTGTCTTTTCTTTTATCTTTCTTATGTTGGGTAAGTTAAAACTAGAATTCATTTTGCTTTTATATCATTTGCTAATTACAACACACTAAAAATATGTCAATGGTTGATTGTTGGTATAAATAAAGTTGACTGATTTTTTAAATGCCTTTTTTTACTAATATGAAATCCTCTTTTCAGATGACCTTTTCAATCACAGAATATATCGAGGTCTCTTCGACAACCTATTGTAATCTCCAAATTCATTTCGATATTTAATTATCATTTTTATAATGAACCCGCCAAGTGATGAGTAGAATCTAATGCAGGCACCACACTTCGTTATGCGCTATTCGTTATTTGTCTACGCCGTATTCGCCCAAATATTAGTTATGCGCGCAAATAACAAACATGCCATCCACACTTCGAACTGGTATGTCAAATAAGCATCAAATAAGGCAAATATGTGTGTTGTAGAGATGTGTCATTGTCATTTTTATGGTGAACGAAACGAATATACTCTCCACACTTCACCGTATGCGCGCGAATAACCCGCATAACGAATAGCGCATAGCGAAGTGTGGTGCCTGCTTAAGAGTAGTGGTTGGTTACCTTAGTCATTGACGTAGTGTTACATACTCTTTGGTCATTGTGAATGCAGACAAAGCTGCGTAGTTACCCACACTGGCAGGCTACTGAAATGATTCTGCATCTGCAAGATCAAATGCCTTGGTCTCGCACTTACCAATGAAACACGACTTCACGAATGTTCTCATTCGAGGCTGGGCTTGAGAAGGTAGGCGATTCACACACTGCACCGCGCTACGTCGAGTAGCGCGAAGTGGCAGATTTTAATATTGTATGCAAGTACATCGATTAGTATAGAAAACACGCCAGGTCCAACACCATGCCCAGCAATTTGGGATATGAAATGCAAAGAACATATATACAGACGACGACGACCAAATGGAAAGTAACCTTTACTTTGGTGCAGGCCATGTACAAAGCCGTCAGGCGCGGTAAAATCTGCTCGAAGAGGCAGATCTGCTCCTCCGTCGCCGGGCGCGTGATCTGCTTATAAAGTTCTCTAAGAACCTATTAAATGCTTTTCTTTTCTGCTTATTTAATTTCATCTACTGGTAAAATCAGTCTATTTGTAACAAAAACTTTTTCACCACCTTTTAATAGCTCTGTAGAACACTTGGGCCCTCACCGTGGTGGTTGATCAAATAATAATAAATCAGAGACATCGTATCATGTAAATAAACAACGGTGATTCCGTAAATTAGTGTTATTATAACCAACCGTTAAATAAATATTATCAAATACATTTTTATTTGTAGGAACCAGACGATAAAACCAGACGATTAACATTATATGGAGACGGGTAAGGCCCAGTCGGCGCCTACACGTTTTATATGTTATGTTTGAAATTGTATGAAGTTTGTATTTGTACTAACGCTCGACATGTATTTTTTTGATGTGTACCTACCTAGCTTCAAAGAGCAACAAAATTTTAACTTCATTGCATCTAATATTTTAGTCTCGATACTTTTCGAAATTGAAATATTAAGTTACAGTAGTTAGTTACTAAGCAACAATAAATAAGTTATGTACATTACTGATGCGTAGAGGTTAACAGATGTGAACCCCTTTGCGCAATCAAAATTACCTAGATGGTATTTATTCATTGTCCAGATGCAATAATGCAATTTTGAAATATCGATAGTTCATAAACATAATAATAAATTAGTCTACCTACTCATAAGGTAATGTATGGATTGGTATTTTATTCAATCACTTAATTTTTGGATATAATATCACTAACTCCCTTTTTAAAAATAATGTTGAATTTTTTCCTAAACTGAATAGTTTGCGCTAAATAGAGACACTTCCAAAGTGGTAAAATGTGTGCCCCCTCCCTGTAACTTCTAAAATAAGAGAGTAATAAAACTAAAAAAAGTATATGATGTACATTACTATGTAAACTTCCAACGAAAATTCCAACGAACGAGATCTAAGTAAGTAGTTTTTATTTATACGTCATAAATCGTATACCGCAATTTACCTTTCATCCAATCAATACACTAAGAACACTATTTACACTATTTACATCGATCAAAGTTACAACGAACTACAAGAACTTTTATATGATGTTGCTTGCTTCTACGGAACCCTTCATGAGCGAGTCCAACTCGCACTTGGCCGCTTTTGTAAACTTAACGTAGAACCCAGGCAGCGCCTACACCTTTTATCATAGCATAAGTTTTACTTTTTAGAGAGAATGGAATATATTGCATCCAATAATTAACTCGCAAAAAGTAGTTACATCACTAATTGTTTTCTTCGTTTTGGTGATTTCATACTGAATGAAATGTATGTAAATGTATGCTTCAGTCAACAACAAAAGTCGATGATTAAAGAACTATCCTTATACCCCACACGCATGGGTTTGACGAAAAAAATTTTTTGAGTTTCAGTTCCATGTATGTCGAACCCCAAAATTTATTGTTTTTTTTAAATGAAAATCTTAATGCGGTTCACACAATACACTTACTTACCAAGTTTCAACAGTATAATTCTTATAGTTTCGGAAAAAAGTGGCTGTGACATACGGACGGACAGACAGACAGACATGACGAATCTATAAGGGTTCCGTTTTTTGACAGTTGGCTACGGATCCCTTAAAAATGAATCGGTTTGAGTGTAGGTAAAGAAACATGATCAGTTTTTTTTATTGTACAAAACAAACAGTTACAGCCTTAGGTATTCTTTGTTTTTAAAAGATAACTCCCGCATTATGAATATATATCCTGTGTCGCGGGGACTTTACAAACATTCATGAAGCGGACACAAACAACACCCAGACCTAGAACAACAATTTCTGGATCCAACAAAATGTTGTCCCGCATGGGATTTGAACCTACGACACTTAGCGCAGTAGAAAGCGGCGTGGCGTCTACTTATACCACTAGACCAAACGTGCAGTCGATTATTATCAAATACCCATTGTTTAATGTACCTACTTCTATTTATCTATAATCTATCTACTTTGGTTATTATATATTGATATAATCTGTCCCACAGTTGATTATACTGATTTCTTTGCTCAAAAATAGAATATACGATAAATACGCTATGTGTATTGTACTATGTACATCTAGGTATTTGATAGCACAGAACAGAAATTCTGTTTTGTTTGATAGAACTTCGTGTACTTATACGGTTAATAGGTATCTACAATAAGTTCGACACGGAAAGTCCCCCTCTGAATATTTCGTAGGTACACTACAAAAGTATTGTTCACTTATGGTAACAAAAAATCAGAATTGATCAGGTGCAAAAAGATATCCGATAGCCGTTATTAACCCTTGCTTTAAAAACTGGCACAGTGAACAAAATTGACAGCATCAATTAATGGTCCTGAAATGATTCGGCTAAAGTTCAAGATCAATACCAATATTGATTACCCACTCTAATTGTTATTTTTGCATATTCATGACTTGAAAATATTGATGAAAAATCTGTAATTATTGTTCTTCTATTAAATATTCTGTTATATGAAGGGTTGCAAAGTTTATTGAATACTTTTTGCATGTAACATTATAATCATTAGTATGTAAATGATTTAGTATGTGTCGCGTCTATTAAGCACTGTGCATATTCATAGTTTGAGAGTGAAAATTGAATAACGAATGTACACATTGTTAATTTTACAAACGTTAAATAATATTCTTATTTAGTAGGTACGAATTATATATTGTAAGCATTTTAAGGGTGACTCAAACAATGTTTCTAATAACAGATTACTTAAGTTATAAGTGTTTCCAGCAAAATAATTAGCAAAACTATGACTTTAGTTCATTAATCTGAATAACTTTCTCAAATTAACGTATTTCTAGGTAAACTTAAAAATCCTTGACTTACATAAACACTGGTCAGAGAATTAAAAATAAAAGAACTCTTCAGAAAAGCTTCACCTTTCGAGTATTCGATAAATGTGATAGCAGAGGAAAGGTATTTATTTAAAGCATTGAACTGGATTAACATGTCCGTGTGGTGGCAGTTGTAGTATCAACCGCATAGTATATTATAGTCGGGTCTCACGATACTTTGTTTTCCACCGTAACTTGCTCCTTATAGCAACAGCAACAACACAGCACTGCAAAGAGATGGAAATTTTTGAAAAAGTCCTTTACCAACCCAAACTTCCTTTCTTAAGAGAGGCATGTCTCCATTAGTGGGTTATTGAAGGACGTCGATGATGATGAAATATTTAATAAGCAATACATACCAGAGGATATGTGTGAGTTACGCAATACTCAATTACGGACGCTTATAATTGTCCACACATTATTTTTAAAAGCTGTTAAAAAAGATTACCTCTTATTACGTTTCAAGTCATATATTAAAGTAATTTACAACTACACATACCTTTATTAGTTATTAACGCGTTATGTATGTATACTAGAGTATAATTATAACGTGTAATGCCATTACAAACCCAATCATTGTTAGTTCCCACGGGCCCACGGCTAAAGGCTTACGCGTTGGTCTCTCACGGCCATCGCAAGGTGCCTTCCCACCGTGCAGACATCATACTTTAATATCGGTGTGTGTACAAAAGATACAGGTACTGTCAGGTACCTCATTGTGCACTACACAATGCACGGCTTAATAGTGACCGCAATGGAGGTGTTATTGAGATCTTTTTGGTTGCTTCATACAAAAAATGCATTGGAAAAAGTGGTTATAAACGTGTATATCGATGTGAGATTCATATAAGATTTTAACTTATAAATGTGAATGTAAAATAGTTTTTTTTGATACGCTATTAGGCCCAAAATACTGAACTGAATATAGGCTATTTTAATCGCCATAAACGACACACGTAGGTAAAAGCTAGTACCTGCTGTTTATAAATATGATTATTTCATCTGGTAAGTGCATTATCTTAGTAAGTATCTGATATCACAAACATGAGTTATGTTTCAGAGAAATATGTAAATACTAGCTTTCGCCCATAAACGTAACATAACGTATATCTTGGACAAAGAACATAAGAGACTGGTTGAAGGTGGACAGCACAGAAGCATTGACTCGCATGACCGAAGCAAGGGATAGATACAGACTTAAGGTCGCCGACCTCCGTGATGGAGATGGTACCTAAAGAAGAAGAAGAAGCTTTCGCCCGCGGCTCCGCCCGCGTGTATGTCGGTTATCACGGTATAAAGTAGCGGTAAAATGTCCTTTCCCTAGTTCAGTTCTATCTTCATACCAAATTTCATCAAAATCGGTTCAGTGGTTTAGGCGTGAAAGCGTAACAGACAGACAGAGTTACTTACGCATTTATAATATTTTATATATAGTAGGGAATAAAAGTTACCTTATATCTTGTTAAACTCATACAAATTTTCATAATTTTAAGTTTAGCTTTCGACTTCCGACATAGACTGACAAAACTATTACCCTTCTCTTTGGTAAAGCCAGCCAGCCGTAGTCGTATAAAAATGTATTCCCTCATTTTAAGCGTTAGTGATTTTCATTACAATCAATCAACAACCCTTAACGTCGCACTGCACGACCCGGGTCTCCTCGCAGGAGAGGATCAAGACCATACGTCCCCACGCTGGCTGAGTGCGGATTGAGGACTGACAAGACACGTTGTGGCTTAATCTTGCCGTAGGATGTTTATAAGCCGCCCGAGGCCTACAAATAAGCTTCACGACTATTATCTTAAGATAACAACCGGGACCGACTGCCTAACGTGAACTCCGATTCACGGAAACGCTCATGACAGTCATGACATATCATGCCACAAACGGACACCCATCTCGGTACTGACCACGACGTCGTTGCTTAACCTCGGTGATTGTTTCTAATCACCTAAGTCCATTTCGCTATGGTCGATTATAAATATTGCTATAGTTGAAATGCTATAGCTATGAGAACGGCTTTTTGTTGATGTGAGAACTATTTCTCAACCCATAATCATTTTTTTTGCCAATAACTGACACGATGCCGCGATGACTGAACGTATTGGAGTATACTTTTTGCGATATTCCCCATTAAACGTAGTCAATGAAGTGAAAGGATCAATCAGAAGCGTTTTGTTAAGATGCGGCTGCACTTCTCTCGTTCATGTTAAGGGGAAGGAATACCAAAATGAGAATATCACTACTGCGTTCTCTTCTTAAAAAATGCAATTATGCAACTATTTTGAAATATACCTAAAATAATATATTTAAAATAATATGATTCTATTTATACATACTAATTTCAGTTAGCGATATTTTAATGAGATTACCTACAGATGTGCCCAAACGTAAAAATAGTGCATACTTTACGAATTGCATAATTTTCTTTTTGCTAATATTTTCATAATGCTCGAAGCTATAGGTCATAATTTTAGATTGTTTCTATGCGTGTATCTATGTACCCGTAAAAAATTAAAACATAATTATGACGTATAAGAAAGGGAACAGATTGATTTATTTTTATATTGGACAATTTGTTTGATTCGAAATAATATTCAAACACATTTATATTATACAAACAACATGGACTGTGCCTTAACATCAGGTACGCGTGAGAGAAATTCCAATAGCCACATAAACCCGTGGGAACTAAGGATCACAATATTCGTAACTAACTTTCTTTTACCTTTTTATTAAAGTTTGACTGCCCAGTTGGCTCAGTGCTTTAAGCGGTTGCCACGCTGCTTTTATACTGCGCTAAGTGTTGTAGGTTCAAATCCCACATAGGTCAACACTTTGTGTGATTCACAAATCGTTGTTTTAGGTCTGGACATTCTTTCGTTTCATGTATGTTTGTAAACTCCGTGCGACACAGAATGAATATTCGTAGTACGGGAGTTGCCTTTTATTAAAAAATATATAATAATAAGCCGTATTTAAAAGAACTGTGACCAATTGAACAACAAGTGTGATAACAACAATTGAATCATAATAACGAAAAATCAACAAAACATAAGTATTTGGAAAAGTAAATCATTTTAATTCCCTATAAGAATTATATAGTCGGCTTAATTTACATAAATACTAAATACTCACTAAACACTAAAAACTATGAAATTTTAAATAGATGGAGGCGTAACAAAAACGATTTACAGTAACAGTCGCTTCAATTTGTTTTAATCGATTTTCTTTCTGATTTCCCGTCAATCTTACTACAACGTGCCTCAGAAAAGCTAACGATTATATCTAGTTACATTATGGTTTCATCCAAAGTGCACACGTTTAATTTAAAACTCATTAAAACATTTTCAGGAATGCTTCTTTGTAATCGGTTTGCTGATATTGTTATGCGTCGATAATGAATCGACCCCGTAGCGAATAGTTAATTCTCTTAATTAAAGTACCTACACTTAAGAATATGAATTCTTTGGTGATGAAATTTAATATTAAGAGCTGTTGTAAATATGTCCGCTTAATAGGAGTCGGTACGAAAACAGTTTCAACATAAATATCCTCGTTATAAAAGACGACAAACGCGCCGCTCCGTGTGTGGTCCTAATGGAAATCAGCGCTAATTTCAATATTTATTAACAATTTCGAACTCATTGCATCTGCTAAGATGCAGTTATGCAAAATACTCGCATTTCTGTAATCAGCGATGTTGAAACTAGAGCAGATTAAAGAATAAATTGGACGTTACGGATTTGATATTAAATTGAATGCATAACTTGTAGAAATTATAGCCTGTTTCTGCAGAATGCGTTTTTATTTAACGTTAATAAATCAAAGTCAAATTCCAATATATATAATTCTAAATTGTTTGTAATTGTCTTTCATGTAGACTCTTGAAATCATGTATTAATGTTTGAACACAAAAGAAAACATTGAAGCATATTATTAAAGCCTGATAAAAATTGAAAAATAACAGTCAAGAGTTACTAATGGAAATATAATAGAATAGAAAACTCTTTATTTGCACACCTTGTTACAGAGTTACAATAGGGTACATTAAATGAAATATATATGTAGTGTACAAAAGGCGGCCTTATTGTTAAGGGCAATCTCTTCCAGGCAACCTTAATAGATTTGAAAATAACACAAAGAAGTATAAGTTTATCTGTAGTTAGTATAACTGTATGTCTATAGTAGGTGGACGTATAAGTGTATATAGGTAGTAGAGCTTCATTGATTTCCGCTCGAATGGGCCGGCTCGACCGGAACAGTACTACTCTCACACAGGAGACCATCTTAATAATGACAGCACTCTTTCTGTCGTATTTCGTTGGTGAGTTTGAGACCGGAGGCCGCCATGGTAAGGGTTCACCATGCTGCTTTGTGTACCCTCACAATGAGGATGATGACCCCAATTCTTGGATTATACTCACGCTTTCCATCAGGTAGTATAGAGTCACTTTGGTAGGCTTAAATATAAAATAAATAAAATATATGTATATCTATTTTTTTCTGCGACTCCGCTTGTGTAATTCTTACTTATTTCATCTTTGTGACTTTCAAAATAACAAACTTGCATACCATCAACCTTTATTTTACTGTCAGACGTGAAATTTCCAAGCACTTCTTAGCTTACATTATAAAAAACAGCTCTGTTTTCTGATAAAGCCTCAGAGGCATATTTTCAATGTAGTTTAGTGTAATGCAATATGGCGACTCGCATTATAGAAGCCTATTGAGATGCTTTTCCATCACTGGACATCAACGAAACACGACACCATGAATGCTGTCATTTTAGGTAAGTCTTCTGTAAGAGGGTAGTATCGCCCTGGTCGAGTCGCCCTATTCATCCTGAAATCGTGGCTCTACTACTACCTTTATAACAGTGTAGGCTCAGAGTTAACGAATCGGCTAGCCAAGGTATAATTTAATATATAGAGATTATCTACTATGATAAACATTTAATTTTAATAGGAATCTCTTATTAAAAGGCCTGCATTTCACACTGGTGAAGATTTAGATATGGAGGTGATAGATACTCAAGGACTGGTTGAGGGTGCACCATTAACCGATTACCGTGAAATAAGCGTGGCGCGTCGTAGATACCTGACCTGTGTGTGTACATAGGGTTGTCAGTTTGTCGCATAATGTATTTATGAGTTTGAGTTGAATGCCATTGAACACACCGCTTTTGAATGCATAAAGTACTAGTCATTGCCACTGCCCCTTGTGTACATCGGTTATCACGGTACCTTTCACAAGAACCACAGCATATCTAACAAATTGAATTGAAAGCGGTGCATCACTTTAGTCTTTAAAACGTAATAGACATAGACGTAGACAGACAGAGTTTCTTTCCTATGTATAATATGTATTAGTATGGATTTATAGAATAATTCCCGTACTCCCGTCCTGCGGACTCGTGGGTCTAATCCTTTTTCCAAGGATAATTTCAGGCCCAATGTGATCTACGAAAAAATGTTAAAGTTTTATTATTTGTCTACATTAAGTGTAAAAATAACTATGTAGGCGTATCCCTGATTTTTCATTCCAACTTGCAGCCTTGTGCTCGCTTCGCCTTTGTCGGCGCGGGCTTGTTGACATTTGGCGGGGAAAATCTTCATTCCGCGGCGACTTTGATCCCACTCACCGTATTATTTAATTTTGATGTACGCTTCATACGTTTTTTAAATAACGTAATTGGAGTTTACTTGACGTATTTTTCCCATAATATGTAGACAGGACTTAAAATCTCCCGGCGTTTTGTGTATAATGAATCAGGACGATTCTTTATGTTAAAATAATTTTGCTTTTGGAAGTAAATAAGAATAATTTAATAAGCAATTCACCAGAATAATACCTTATAATGACGTATAATATACTATTATTCAATATACACATATATTTGAAATCATATTTTATGCGACTGGAGCGTCAACAAAAATGTTTAAACATTATAATAATTATTATGTATTAAGACGCTTTTCTTGCCAGGCAGTGGTATATAAAAAAAGGTTTATGATTGACATTAAAATTGTCTAAATTGTTTACAATAATATAGTTTACAGTTTGTGAAAAACATCCTTTACCTGTTTTTTAGTCTGGTGAAGAATTTTTATCACTCCTGTGAATTCATTCCATGGGTGTCGTAAGAACCTAGTAAGGGAATAAACAAACGCAGAACAACATCACTGCAAGAACAACTTGACGCAAAATTTATGCCAACGTGTCTGGCCAGCTTGTTACAGTAGACCAAAACCTCCTTTCTTTCTTTTCTTTGTCTAATTGTAGACTGTTTAAAGCTGTTAATGTGTTGATGATGATCCCCTATCCACACCCTACTGTCTTACAACTTTCTGTAGTTTTAGTAGTATCAAAATTAACTTTATGCACATATAATTTGCTGTCAGGTTATTTTAAAGTTTATATTATACATACTTAATGTGTTGCTTAGCAACAAAGTAATATAAGGGTACTTAAGAAAGGAAATAAACTGAAGACCGCTGAAACAAAAATCTTTTACTTTATTTTTTATGCAAGATAATTACATCAATTTTCCTCATTATTTAACCATCAATACAATTGTAACTTTTTCGCTTATTCTAATAATACACAGTCAGAGTAGTAATTAAGGGATACAAAAACATCGCATATGAGTAATGACTGAGACATCGCGAGACAGTACAGTACGAACGATGCACCTGCTTAAGTCCGCCTACAATCCTTGCTGACCTCCATACTACCAGCTCATTGGCTCATACAACTATGTTGAAATAGTCCAAGAGCATATTTAATCATAATTCTCTTTCAATCCGAATATCACAAGTGAGTGAGATGACAATATGTTTTTCATTAAATAGCAGCGAAACAAAAGTCACAATGTTAGGGAGACAGGTATTTTAAAGCTGTTATAGTTTTTCACCGGTAATTATGGGTTCGGTATGTCGTACAGTCAGAAGCGCTACAAAACTACACATATAATGATAATGACACAATTGTAAGTATTTTTTATAAATAAAGGAATAAATGAATGGTTCAGTACATGATCGATCGATCAGTATCGATGATCAAAGACTTTTTTGTATGTAATAAAGTAATGAAGCATTTATTGAATGCAATTATACTCTCAGGAGCAGGTTTGAAGAATGACATTAGCATATTATGCACTATAATTATTGTACAAAACTCCAAGTTAACAAAACGCTGTTTTTAAATATTTCAAATACTTTTTTTCCTAAAACCTAAAGTTTTTTTTTTATCAAATCTTATAGCGCATTCTACCTATTTTTTTTCTATTTTGAAGTTAAATTAAAATTTTAATCATTGCAAAGCAGTCCTTTCTAAAATGCTTCAACGCAAAGTATAGTATGTATTTTATGTCTCACGTTTTTACAGTTTATCAATATATTTACGTGGGTAACTGAACGGTTCAAATATTTTCAACACAGTTATAACAGAAATCATTCAGAGAACTGTCATACCAATAATAACAAATTTGATTTTTATTAATTGAACTGCCAACGAGAGCAATGATGGGCAAGCGCAAGAACGACGGACCATACATCTGCTCCATTTATTAATACCATCGACAATAAAACATTTGAAACACGTTCTTGCGAATCAATACTCGCGTTCCTGATATGAATTATTTATGTATTTTATTGTCGCTTTATCGCCCGCATCTCTGAGCTCCATAGCGGTGGCGGCCGGGCGGCAGGCGGATGCCGCGCGCCTCCACCTCTTTGACTTGAAATAATAATCAGAACATAATTTTATTTTTGACAAATAACTGGTCAGCGTTGGGTGTGTGCAGGTTTTTGTGTAGTGCTGTGGATTCCGGGGCCACCGCTTTATTGCCTGAATAAATATAAGAAGATGCTGTCGGTATTCCGATCTCGTGTAATTGCCCTCGATGAATGCAGCGCAAGAAAGTGCCTTGTACAAAAGCCGGAGAGGTCTGTGTACCTAGTTATTGAAGAAACTGCTTGGTTTTTTAAGATAAAGTCCACATGAAGTTTTTTAAAATTAGGATGCCGTAGTTCAAGACCAAACCCTAATAATTTTGTCATGTCAATTGTCCATGTCGGTTAATGGTAGAAAGATAAAACTTTGCAAGGATATGAGATTTTATTACGCCGACAAAGTACTAAAACTAAAATCACGAAAAATGTTTTTATTTGAGGTACCTCCCGAGAGAGTTTGCTCAGATGATTTTTCGGCTTTGATGGGACTTTCATTGGCAGAAAGCTGATGACACAAGGAGTTACTTAGGCAAATTTTTTTAGACAAGCTTCGCTCCGCGGCGTTACTCGCGATTAACCGCGATACAACATATGCCGCGGGTAACACCGCATAACAGCTAGTAATAAATAGACACAACAATTATGTATCTTGAATCCACGTGCTATTATGAGTGACTATGGAACTCTATTCTAGATGCGTGGTCTGACACGCATTTTTTCTTTAGTGTCATGGTGTACAAAAGAATAGATTTTGTATTTAGGATTCCTTTAATTTTCAAATAAACGCAAAAGTATTAGATCACATAAGTTTATTTCTTTCTATAAAATCATGAATCTAATTCGAAATATAATTAGGTCGTCATTTTGTCAGCGCAATTTGCAAGATATTTTTTATATTTTAGAGATATTAAAAGTATTAAAACCCTTAGAAATGAAAAAAATGCTTTTTCATTATCATTTTAATATTGCTTACCTTATGATGGCGTTGAATTGGTCATCGGAATCACGCTACAGTTTTGCTACAGAAAATTTCATTCAAAAGACACTCCTACTCATGAGACCAATTACTTATTTGTGATTGGTTAGCACACTAACAATAGTAAAATTTGATACTTTACTTTTTAGCCTGTGTGTTTAGGATAACTTTTTGTAAAATTTATTATTAAGTTCTAATACAATCGTTTAATTTTGCCACAGTATATGTATTACATCTATTCAAATAAATAACATTAGAGTGTTTGTAATTTAAAAACAACAGATTTTTACTAAGTGCATGTGTAAGTATATAGGGTAGGCTAACATCAATAAAGCGGAAACGGTTGGACTGATTTTGACGGAACTTTACACTAGCAGTAAGCACATTAGCACTATCTTCATTTTGCGGCGTTACCCGCAGTTTACAACAATAACCGCGAGACTCCACTAGTCATAATTGAAATTTAGAATAAGAATGTGTGTTTCTAATGATACGCTACAATTAATCACTCAACAAAAAATAATAATACAAAAATATTAATGAGAGCAACGCTTTAGGCAAAATCTAGTTCAAAACAAATGAAACCTGCATCGTGAATAAAACAACAAACGAATAAAAAACGTACGGTGCTAAAAAGGTATTGTAATAGAGTTATGTATCTGAATCTGAAGGCTCTTCGGGACGTGTTTGAGACAGGTATTAATCGTAGTTACTCACGTCTGGATACGCGTCAATACTCGTCAGGTCGTTACTCGTAGAAAGTAACGCCCTGTCTCTCACTTGACAATGTATAAATCATTGTCATATCAGTCCAGAGGCGCTGTAGTAACCGTCAAGCTCATTTGGTCACTTTAACTGGTGTAGCCTTATGAACGACTTGTAGGATGATAAATGGTGCCCTCGATTTTGTGCTATGTGGAGCTCTTTCATTATCATGCTGTGTTGTGGATCTTTAAAGCTTTATTTATGTTCTTGAGCTATTTATTAGTTTTGTCAAAAGTCAGTAACGGTGATTAACGTTATTAAACCTGCTTTATTATCTGTGAAACTGTTCATATAATTTACGGACTAGTTTGATTTTTCTTTCTAATTATAGTTTTCCAAACATTCGTTAAGGTTATTAAGATAAGTGAAAAAAGTTTATTTAATTCAATAACCATATTATTTCTAATATTTCACTGACAAAGTCATAAAAATAAATGAAACCATTTTTGAAGTTCGTAACAGTACCTAAGTAAAATTGATAAATTTGACACCAGTAAAACGTTGATATTAATGTACAGCCGATCGAAGGTAGATGAAATTAATAAGCTTCCGATTCATAAACTTAGGTTTAGCGGCAATCAAATTGAAATCCTATCTTATGGTATCTTGGTATCTTTATATTTATTGTATTTATTGTATAAAAATTCGTTGAATAAATTATCTCCTTAATAAAGTTCACAGCAGCCTATGTCCATTGGCGTTGGTAAAGTATATCTCAGTGTCAATCATTTCTTACTTAAATAATTCATAACAGGAACGCGAGTATTGATTCGCAAGAACGTGTTTCAAATGTTTTATTGCCAATGGTAATAATAAATGAAGAAGAGGTATGGTCCATTCTCTTGCACTTGCACATTGCTTTCATTGTAAGTAAATCTTTGAAATTTTTTAAAATGATTTCTTACTTTACTGTTAAATCAAACGTCTGATTATCGGTACAATTAAGATGGCCAATAATAATAAACATAATTAAATAGTTTCACGGTCCTTGTACCCGGAGTCGGTGGTTTATTATTTTTTTAAATGTATCTTTTCATATTTAAATTTAATAAAAAATCGGTCAAGTGCGTGTCAGATCACGTATAGAATAGGGTTCTGTAGTCACCCACAATGGCACGTGGATATAAAATCGTGTCAAACAGATATGGACTACCATAATGAATTTTACAACAATACTTGGGTCTAATACATTATATTAAAATACCACATTTCTGAGAAACTGTTGCCTGTGGTAGATAGTTATAAAGATGTTTTGCAGGGCACCAGGTCCCCACTTAGTTTAGAAGTTAAGCTAACATTTTCAACGGCGATATATTTAATTAAACATCACCTTAGTATGTGTGTGGGATACGGTAAAGTAGTCGCCTATGTCAACTCACATAGCTCAATAACTTAAACGAGATTAAAGCAAAGTGACATGAGCTCGATGTAATACAAACTTTCTTCAGTATCGCGGAGCTCAGCTTCGATTGATCGGGTTGTTGGTTTACTTTGGCTGACTTAATGAGAGTTACTTGTCAATCGTCTGTCATTGGCCGTTGGGGTTGAGCCAGCTCTGTATGCAAAACCGCGCGCTTCCACGATATCATATGTTTTTGTGTTTCTTTTGTGAACGCTTTTGTCGATCTTATTTTGGTGCACTTCATTAAATAAAGAAAGAACGGAGCGTGTGTTGAGTGATTTTCGGGAGTGGATATTGAAATGAGGTCGAGAATGTTATTTTTGTGTTCATTAGCGCTCTGATGTCTTATTAGTCTTTAAATTCAGTGCAAAGAATTTTATTTCGACTTCCTTTTAAATTAAAAGATATGTATGTGCTCATAGGAGTTACTGTGTGAATTTAAATAAATGCTTTTAGTTATATTACGTACGTACCCTACGTACTAAAGAAATTAAATAAATAAATATTTTTGGACATCTTACACACAACATCATCTAGTCCCAAAGTAAGCAGAGCTTGTGTTATGGGTACTAAACAACTAATTGATTTCATTATTTGAGAAATAGGATGTTTTTTTTGTATAACATAATTTTCAAAAACTGATACTGACAGAATAGGTAGGTACCAGAAAACACATATTGCAGAAGGACTTAAATTTTTTAATAAGACGACTTCGTTTAGAGTGATGCAATTCTCTTAAATGAGGGTTAACATATTAATCAAACATTAAAATATTTTATATGATTTTATTTTGTAATTTATTTTGAACAATAAAATATTTTAAATCAAACATTAAAATATTTTAAATTATATTATTTTGTAATTTATTTTGTACGTTGAACATTAAAATATTTTGAATTAAACATTAAAATATTTTTGCCTGTCTGTGTTCCGGATAATTTCTGGAACGGCTTGATCGATTTCGACGCTAATTTTATTGGCAGATAGCTGATGATGTAAGAAGTAACTCAGGATACTTTTAGACTAGCTTTGTCCTACGACTTTATACGCGGTGGTTATTGTAAAGGTATATCAACAAACGCGGACAACACCGCGTGTCTCAGCTAGTCTTTAAACACCAGCAACTGCAATCGACGAGTTTATATTCATTTTATGGCAAGCTTTTTTTAAAACAGGATCAATTTGTAAGGTCGAAAAAGGTTGAATGACTAAAATGCAATATAACTTTTATGTTCAACATATCAAGTACAAAAAGACAGACAAAGATTTATACCTACGTTCAAAGGTTTTATTTTGTTCGATCATTTTATTTCAATCGAAAACGGCCGTCAGTTACTAAAAACTAATTTCTTGGACAGATAGCGTTAAGGGGTATTTATTTTACATCTCAGTCGAAAGACGTCATCACAGGTGGTCATAGTTCACCTTCAAGGTGAACCTTTGTGGTGAACCAGGACAGGACTATGTTTGCCTTCATCATGCGATTAGTTCAATAACTTTAATTTTATTTACCAACCAGCTGAGTCCCGCGTTGTCACACACGTATAATGTTGTAAGCGTAAATAAAGCCGCAGAGAGTAGCTAGTCTGAAAAAAATTGCCCATGTTAATTGTTATGTCGTCAGTTTTTTGCCAGTGAAAATCCCAACAAAATCTGTCCACCCATTCCAGAGACCGGAGCAGACCGGAACAAAGAGACAGACAGCGCTGGTTCCCACTACCTACGCCGGACCGGCAGATTTGATCGGCCAAGTGCGTGTCAGGCCACGCATAAAATAAGGTTCTGTAGTCACCCATACTGGTAGGTAGATTTAAAATCGTGTCCAATAGACGATTGTTATGTTTACTAATTATTTCTTAATTTTTGTACGAAGTTTGCTTTACAAGTTAGGTTAGGTAGCTCCTGAAAAAAAAGAAATGGGGGGGGGGGAGACACCCATAGGTCTTCATTTTGTTGTTGTTGCAAAGTCGTACAAAAATTAAGAAATAATTAGTAAACAACAATCGTCTATTGGACACGATTTTAAATCTACCTAGTATGCTAGTTAACGTGTTGGTATTACAGTCCACTGCTGGACATAGGCTTCTAATTAGAAAGGAGGATTTGGCCTAATATACCACGCTGGCATCATGACAGTGATGTCTGACAGCACTACGGTTTAAAAAGTGTATTTTTTCCCCAACGCACAGCCATTGACACCATAACTACTTCACATACCTCTACCTGTTCTTTGATCTCATATCATCACGAAATAATACCGTTACTTAAAAAAGTCTTCAGGAAATCGGACAATAATTAATTGTGAACGTTATGTGTGCTAATGAAATCGACACGTACCGCTACCGAAATCTCTCGCAGGAAGCGAGCGCGTGCTCCGAACGGCCAAGACTGCAGCATGCCTCTACGTGCATTATTCAATACAATATTATCAATAAATTAATGCTCACAATCGAACGCCACCGCACATACTAATGGCGACACGCGGCACATCGTTTCTTGTGCCCACGGTCCGCCATTCAACTCTCCATTGATACACACCAAGCAAAAACTGGTTCGCGTTCAAGTACGTGAAACTAACTAATAATGCAGCTTTTTGTTCTCGTTTGTACAAGGACGGAGTCGTTTTTGTTTTGGTTAATCGAAGTGAATATTTAATGTTATGTGAAATTGCTCGTCCGTCTTTAAATAGTAATAACTAATAAGTTATTTAATTACATCACATTTTCTCAGTAATTTTATAATTGCCAATTTATGGTATCTCACATAGATTTACACAATAAGTATATAATTTATTGGTTTAAATGAGTTAAAGTTAAAGATTGCACTTTTATCTGATGGCATTTTTATAAATAATTAACTTTTGTCCGCCTGTCGGTCGGTTATGTCTTCTTCAAATATCAAAGTAGGTATCCACCGTATACCTCTATTCCGAATTTCATTTGAAATCAATGCATTAGATTAGCTGTAAATAGACAGACAGTGTGAGTTTATTTTTGTAAGAGGTACATCGAATTGACATAAAACCTTCAGGGTTTGGTGGTCTCAGCATGGTGTTATTCACAATAAATTTCTCCGATCTGGTCGTGCAATAACGACAGATGTCTACTGCGCCGAACTCCGAACAATTCTAGCAAAACTTGCAGTAAAACAGCCCCGACTGCTTGCTTATTATATGTATTGCTCCATGATAACGCAAGACCTCATAACTCATACAGCACGAGAAACCGTTTTAACTTTACAGGAAGTGCAATTAGAAACCATTCGTCACCCTCGGTATTTGCCAAACCTTGCTCCAACGAACTATAATTTTTTTCGTGATTTGGACAATTTTCTACTTGATAAAAAGTTTTCTTACCAGGAGGCAGTACAAAATGCTTTCACACATTTTGTAGAACCTAGATCAATGGAGTTCTACTATACTATACTTTTTACAATTATTTTGGGTTGTATAACTAAGGACATTTTCAGAAATAATGATTGCTTCCAATTTGAATAAATAATAAACAAGATGTACTCGTATTTCATTTATAATTTTATTGCATAACGAGCGACTAGGCCTGGTTTCGCAATTAAAACTTTGAAACTCTCGGATTTAGATGGAGAATTTTGCTATTACAGAACAGTGTGGCTACTTCCCCATACAACTTCCTAACATCAATCGTTGTGCGGCCCGTCAGGCAAAATCACCTCGCCTGGCCTGGAGGATCCTCCCTTTGTGTTGTAGGGTCATGAGACCAGTTCCTCCACAACAAGAAATATTATTGTTATTATTCTAATAATAATAATTAACGATGTTCTTATCAAGAAATAAACCCTCCCGTCGAATTCGTTATTAGGGTTCCGTAGCCAAATGGCAAAAAACGGAACCCTTATAGATTCGTCATGTCTGTCTGTCTGTCCGTCCGTCAGTTGAAATTTGGTAAGTAGATGTAATCTGTGAACCGCATTAAGATTTTTTATAAAAATAGAAAGAAAACAGTATATTTTGGGTCCCATACTCTGAACTGAAAATCAAAAATATTTTTTTCATCCAACCCATACCTATGGATAGGTCTTCAAAAATGATGTTGAGGTTTCTAATATCATTTTTTTGTAGACTGAATAGACCCTTCCAAAGTGGAAAAATGTGTGTGGGGGACACCCCCACATACATTTTTCCACTTCTGTAACTTCTAAAATAAGAGAGTGATAAAACAAAAAAAAATATAATTAACATATAATTATGTTGTACTCGTACATTGCCATGCAAACTACCACCTAAAATTAATTTGAACGAGATCTAGTGTTTTTTTTAATACGTCATAAATCGTAAACCGCAATTTACCTTTCATTCAATCAATACGCTACGAGTATTATTAAAACATCGATCAAAGTTACAAAGAACTACAAGAACTTTTATATGATATTACTTGCTGCTACGGAACCCTTCATGGGCGAGTCCGACTCACACTTGGGCGCTTTTTTTTATGATACCATACCCAAAGGGTGAAAGGAGACCCTGCTAAGACTAAGACTCTGCTGTCCGTCCGTCTGTCACCATGCTGTATCTCATTAACCGTGAAAGTTAGAGAGTTGAAATTTTTACAGATGATGTATTAATTGACTGCCTCGGTGGTGAAGTGGGAGCGTATACGACTGCTGTACTTGAGGTCTCAGGTTTGATTCCTGGGTCGGTCCAAATGATTGTGTGATCCGCAAATATTTGTTGCGGAGTTTGGGTGTTTTCTACGTATGTATTTACAAAAGAAAAGTATGTTTATAAATTTATATCAGTTTTCTAGTACTCTTATTACAAGCTCTGCTTAAGTAGTCTGCTATGTGTAAAATGTCGGAACTTTTTTTTCTTTCTTTTGCGCAAATCTCTTTTCTCCTCGCCCCGGGTCAATATTATATTACAAATAAACACACACCTTTATAATTATAATGAAAATATAGAAAATAGCTTTAATAACTGGATATTTTACAAGTGATATTGTCATTCGAATAAAATATTCACAAATAAGACCCATAAAATTATATTGGCCCAATCAGAAGCATCTTTTAAGTACCCTTTTTTTCATTTATGTATGTTGTAAATAATTTTATAATTTATGTTGATTGCAACTTTACGAAGGCGAGCAAATTTTATCGGGTGCTCCTAATTACTATTTTATGTGAATTATAAAAATCTCCAATAACTTTTGCCGGAAAGCTTTGTATAATATTGTAAATGGTTTTTTAATGATACAACATGCGAAGAAGTACCTAATATTACCTATAGCGAGTAAGCGATATCACTGGTTGATGATTGTGAATTAGCAACTTTTTTGAATGACATGCGAGTTCTTTTTTTTTGCCTTTTTACCCGACTACGGTGATGGATTCACCGTAGGGTTTTAGCACTCTATGTATGTAGGTATGTTTTAGGTTTTAGCACTCTATGTATGTAGGTATGTTTTAGGTTTTAGCACTCTATGTATGTAGGTATGTTTTAGGTTTTAGCACTCTATGTATGTAGGTATGTTTTAGGTTTTAGCACTCTATGTATGTAGGTATGTTTTAGGTTTTAGCACTCTATGTATGTAGGTATGTTTTAGGTTTTAGCACTCTATGTATGTAGGTATGTTCCACCGTAACGTTAAACTACTGATCCTATTTTAAAGAATTGAGTCTCAATAGATTTGTTATAATAAACAGCTCGGGTATTTAAATTTTATAGGAAATAAATAACAGAGCCGAGTTACAGTTTTTTGTATTTGTTCTTGTACATTAAATAGATAAAATACATAGAATACAACAAAAAACATCGATAAAACATACGAAGAAGTTATTATTATAGCGAACTAGCTGAATCCCGTAGTGTTACCCGCGGTGAGGTCTGGTATCCCCAGTCCATCTATGACTATGTACGCTCTCGTTTTGAGAATCAATTTTATTTTGAAATTATGTGTATTTTTAACTTCTATAATAAAAGAATAAATTGTACTCTAGAAAGACTGTATATCTTTTCTTATATTTAAGCTTACCAAAGTGACTCTACCCTGCCTGATAGCGAGCATTAGTAGAATTCAGAACTAGAAGTCACCACCCTCATTATGAGTGCATACAATGCAGCACCTCCGGAGGCCGAAACATTTACTCGTATACACAATGATTCTGATGATCTACGTACACGATAACGCTTTTAAATAGTAAAGGATTTTTAATATTCCTACCATGTATAGACTAAATTAAAAACGAATTGTTTAATAGATCCTAACAGTAAACTAAAAAATGTGTTTATGTTCAGCTGTGGACTGTCAAAGGAAATGGTGGACTGGTGATGATGATAAACTTATTTAATCCTACCCTGAAATATGACGTTGGCTCTTACATAGGTTTTAAATTAATGACGCTTTATAATGAAATAAGAGATATAATTATAGTATTCCATATGTAGTATAAAAAAGGTCATTAGGCGTATTTTTCTGTATGTGTGTGTGTGTAATTATTATTGCTATGTAAGTACCTGCTGTGAAGAAATTGTTTTGTGCTATCAGTTGATGGATGATGAATACGAAAGACCTTTGAACCGGGATAATGTAAATTTTATGAAGGACTGGCTTTTGCCCACGGCTTCAACCACTTATTTGTCGGTTACCTTATGTTATATTACTATTCAGTACCTCATGTTATATTACTGTAAAGTATTAACTAAATCTATTCAGTAGTTATAACATGAAAGAGTAATAAGTATCAATAAATAAATCTTTACGAACTTTTTCATTTATAATATTAGATAAGAAGTTTAGAAGGATGGATGTTCTTCTATATTGCCACAAATTGTCACCCATTTACGTACTGAACGCTTACCCTCTATGATTTTCCAATCGCCTAAGGCCACACGGCTATAAGCGCACATAGCGTTACTTAATTCAATTACATTAAGAGTAATAGCTACCTACAATGATAGGTATTTCATATTATTAGTTTTTTTAATAATTTTGCCATACTTGAAATAAAATTTACACCATTTGTTTACTGTTTTATGCACCTTAAAATATAAGTATCTATAGTATGTAACTCTACTACTATTACATTTGACTGCCTTGTTGGTCTAGTGGTTAACGTATCCGGCTGCTAATCAAGAGGTTTCGGGTTCCATTCCTGGGTCGGACCAAATATTTGTGTGATCCACAAATATTTGTTTAGAAGTCTATGTATTATATGTGTGTATTTACAAAAAAAGTATGTTTATGTATTTATATCAGTTGTTTAGTACCCATAATACAAGCTTTGCTTAGTTTGGGCCTAGATGCTCTTGTGTGTAAGATGTTCGAAATATTTATTTATTTATTTATAGATACCCCGCGATACAGAATGTTTACTTTTAATGCTTCCTAACGCGGGATTTGTCTTTTAAAAATCTGTGCAAATATAAATAAAATTGAAGCGGCTGTAAGTAGCATCTAATTATTATTTTTTAAATATTAAAGTATATGTTATTATATATGCGTTACTTACACCAAAATACCATTTTTGTAAATTTTGCCTGTCTCTGTGTTTGTTCCGGGTAATCTCTAGAACGGCAGGACCGATTTTGACGTGATTTTCACAGGAAGCTGATGATCTAAGAATCAGCTCAGGCCATTCAGAGTTACTCACGATTTACAACAATAACCGCAAGTAACACCGCGGGACTCAGCTAGTAAATAAAGTAAAAGTGAATATACAAAGAGAGACACAATGTCATTAACCTTTGTTAACTCATTAACTGTCGAGATGTTTGAAGAACACCTACGCAGTATCACACGTAGTGCTGATTTCTAATTACCTCTTTCAATATTCACAAACACCATCTTGCGTGCACTTAGTTCGATATCTGCCCATGCGCACGCGCCAATGCATCTGCCGTTGGACGCTGCAAGGCAAAATTTAATTGCCACCTTAAGATATCCGAAATGACTTGGTCAACCAATCGTTTTATTTTAACATTGAAATAAGATAGTGACTTTCATCATGTAATAGAGTGCATATCAGCCCACACGAAATTGAAAAAAAAATACGTTTATTTTTTCTACAAAAATATATCCAAGCGAACCCAATTTATGAAATAGGACAGTTTTAAGATTTCATGAACAACGTTATATTATTTTTAGGCAGGTAAGCGAACAGTCACTACGTTGCTAAGATTTAAATCTATACAAATATCGTATGTATAGTATGTAAATACATGTATACAAGAAACACTTTTTAAGGATACTAAAGTTATACGCGCATTAATAGACATCAACGAGATTTGCGCTCTCGGTATACATGATGCGGCAGTTTTGTTACGACCTTCTACGATTCAATCGTAAACTAAAACCACTGAATATGTTTTAAAGATAAATTAAATTCTGATTCCACTGGTCACTTTTTGAAATTAGCAGCCTTTTTATCCAGATAAACACCATTCTTTGACTGCCTTGTTGGTCTAGTGGCCAGCGTATGCGGCTGCTGATCAAGAGGTCTCGGATTCGATTCCCGGGTCGGACTAAATATTTGTGTGATCCACAAATATTTGTTTCGAAGTCTGGGTGTTCTCTATGTATAATACGTATGTATTTAAAAAAAAAGTACGTTTATGTATTTATATCAGTTGTTTAGTACCCATAATACAAGCTCTGCTTAGTTTGGGACTAGATGATGTTGTGTGTAAGATGTCCGAAATATTTACTATTACTATTTACTATTCTGTGGATCTGTTCTTAAATAGAGTAAATTTGGGCATTATAGCGCTAAAGATGTTACTGTACACGCAATATGAAAGACACGACAGTTTGTCGTACATAACTTCAGATTTAAACATCGCAACTAACAATTGCCTTCGCTTAATTAATTGATAAATTCCTGACTATAACAGCTTTGTATCTAATTGAATAAGTTGAATTATTTGAACAAGAAAAGGCGAGTGTCGGCTCTGCGGCAAATTGTGCGTACTCGAGTAGTTTTCCTTTTGTAGTGATCGCCGCTCGCCGACGCCACCCATTGGTCCGTTTTAATGAGCTCCGATCAATGGGCGTAATTATTTCTTGTATCATTCTTTGTTCGACGCGAGCGCGCTGTCACCCTGTAAGGCTCGATCGCCTTACACACGCACTTGTGCGACTTTTTTGCAACGGTTTTTGGCGAATACCCTTATAGAGTGACAGTGCGTCCTCGGGCGATATCGGTAAACGGTATATCGAGGCGAGCATATTGGTACCAGATATATCACAGTTAATGAGCTATTGGTCGCACTGTAATCGCCCGTAATATAGGCGGCTAATGATTTTTAAAATGCAGCTTGTTGGCGGATAAAATAACATATTTTAAAGAGTTGTGAAATAAAGACATTTTCGTCATTCTCCCGGTGATTAAATTAATGTACAATGCATAATTCTTCAATAGCGCTGTTTGATGGCAAAGTATTTTAGCAACACGAACCACAATTACCATCATCACAATGTTTATTATGATTGGGTACATTGTAAAAGGCTTGTGGTTATTTTTTTGAAGAGAAGTAGACACATTAAAGATTTAAGTTTAAATTAATTTAATATTTATCATTTGACACCTGCGACGACTGTGATGATGACTGTACGAATGGCACAGTCGTTTACGCCTTATGCCATTTTATACTGCGCTGAGTGTTGTGAGTTCAATTCAAACCTCACGTGGGACAATACTTTGAGTTATTCACAAATTATTGTTCTAAGTGTACTTTCCGTTTCATGTATGTTTGTGAAGCTCCTGCTAGATAGAAATATTCCTACTGTTGGAATAAAGACAACTCTCAAGTAACTATAAAAACTTAAAAATAATGCTACAGAATTTACTACAAGTTGTAATAACTTACTTTTATCCGGTCAAAATATCGGATTAAAAAGTTAATAATCTTTGGTTACTTCTCTATACCCTTCATATATTTCTTAGATCAAGATATTTACTTTTGAGTACAGACATAATATGGACATAACGTGTCCATAATGTGCAACAGTGTTGGCACGCCGCGCTAGACATGTTCTATTCAGTGAACTGTCGCACATCACTCAGAGAGCGACAACATAAGTCACATTTCATCTTCTTCACTTATATATTTTTATATTATATAAGTATATATATTATATATACTTGATAGGTTTCCATTTTAGGTATTCTAATTATCATTTTTAATTTTTTTTTTTATCGCGAAAATTAATCCATACTTTCTATAGGTTAGCCGAAACGAACAGACATACAATTATTTTACACAATGAATTAAGATGGTAGCACCATATTCACTTAATATGTTTTGTGTAAAATTTTCAACATGAATTTGGTGAAAATCTGTAAATTTGAAATTACAAACAGCTACTTTAATTTTATTTACTTGTATGTATGGAAGATTGAATTGAATAGAAAGGAAAAAATATTCGAGAACGTTCAACTAGTATATGTAGTCGGTAGCTTTGTCAAAGGTCTCCACTCGATTTCGGATAAGTCGCGAGTACCAATTATCTCGTGGTGCCTGCGTACGCGCAGTGCGGAGTGTGGATAAGAGGGCATGCACCAATGTCGGACAATGTATAACAGACGAAGGTCACAATACAGATTACTGCAGAACGTCCAACTGAATTATTTAAATCCTGGGTTGGTTATTCATCGATTTTTGGAGTTGAATTGCATAAAATTTAAGTAAATTGTCGTATTTGTAATGCTACGTTACCTATTTAATTTCAGTAGGTGTAGAAGTGAGAAACAATCAACCCATTTTATTTATAACTAGAATAGAAAAGAGTAATATGGTAATCAGAGTCCATATGCCACTAAAATATCAAGCTTCTAATAGCTTATCAATGTAATTTTATTTTAGTGTAAGAGGAGGGTTATATTTGCGTTCACATATAGTGCAGAGTCACGTTCCAATACTGCCGTGGTAATCGAGAGGGCAGTAAGTAATAGCAGTATAGAGAAAAAAAATGTAAACGTACACGTTTAAAACCTAGACAGGAAGAAGCTTGTTTCACGTACATTCCAAATATGCAAAGAAAATGATACCCTTGTACTCCTGCAGAACCGGTGATCTGGAAATCCGAGGTATCGCATTGGTCAGGCAGACCGACACATAGCTCTACCTACCTAGGAAAACTACCTACCATGCAATATTTTATTACACTCTAATTACACTCAACTCATTTTTTTGACCATTCCGAAAATAGTTATTTTAAGAAAATTCCCAATTGAACATTCTATCGTTTATTCGTACGTTGTATTCACCTTGTTGCAGTTGCCGTATACGCAGAGGTACTTACTATGCCACTTTAATGAGACGTGCGTTAAGCAATCGATTTAAACAACGCTATATTACATGTAAAATTCCTTTGCTATTTAAGTTTAAGACAATACTTTCATAATAAGCAGATGCTTATATCTATAGATATAGATGCATACATGAAAGTATATTCTTAAACGGTACCTAGGATTTAAGGTTAGGTAATCAGACATTTTTTTATATGATAAGTATTAATATAGGGTGCAGAAAGTTCTAAAATATGGGTTATCTAATAGAAAAATGATATATTTACGAACACTCGGTCGCAGAATCTCCGACCTAAATGTAAGTATTTAATTCAATAATATATAGCATAAATGAATAAACTATTTTAACTTAATCTTATTAACTAAGTTCTTAAACTAATCTATGCATTACTAGATAATTTCGAGTCCGACCAAACAATCAATGAACAAAGATAACTAAAATACCTCATCTTTAAAGAAATCACTAATTCAAATTAACAGACAAGGGCGTGTAATCATGTTTTAAGTAATGAATTAATTTTATATAATATGTATTCAGGTCTACCTACATCACTTTAAGAAGATAACTATCTTCTTAAAGTGATGTAGGTAGACCTGAATATGAATAAGGTTAAGTAATAATAGTTTATTATTTTCTCTTTTCAGTTTTTTCGACACTTAATTTTTTTGCGAAAATGTTTTGCTCTTTAATTTTTGTAGTTAAAATCTACGAGTCTAATCAACGTGTATATTTTTTATATTTTTAAATAGCACCTTACTTACCTTGCTATTAACTGTTAGAAAATCCTACTTTACTGTCCATCTAATCTAAAAGATACCGTATGATGATCAGTGAGTGATCAATCTTCTCGTATTTTTCTAGCTTTAAGGTTGTTTTTATAATCGAGATTGGACTGACAAAGAGGTGTTCCCTTTCTAATAATTTTTTTATTCGTGATCATATATTACAATCAGTGAGTGAACAATCAATCATCCCTTGTTTTCCTACCCGTCGTTATTCATTAATGCACTATTTTTGTACGAAGTTTCCCAAGTAAACACTAAGTAAAATACTAGTTAGGCATCTATAACTCCTGAACTAACAAAGTTACTTAAGCCGTTATAATTTTCTTTCAAAGTACATCACATGGACTACGTGATACGTGATACGACGACGTACTACGGATCATGATTTTTTAGATATTTTGAGCCCACCGTTTAGAAAATCGCGTCCAATTGAGAACCTTCGCCGTTTTTCTTTTCCTCTATTAAAAAATGGTTGTAACTTCACTTTCATTTTGCAAATTATTCAGCATGAAGGCTGTGGATAATGCACTAGGCTTTCTGTACAATACAATAATAACAACAGAGTATGCTTTTGCAAGACAGATAAGTTGTCTCGTGCCTATAAGTGGCAACACTAAAACCTTTTTGCAAGTCGGCTGTAGTAATGTGTCATTACACTCATTAAGTTACCGGTGTTGTAAAACAAAAAAAATAAACTTAGTGGGCATAATCGCCTCAGGACATTAATGTGTGCATCGTTATCGAAGCACCTTAACGTTTCAATTAAGCCTGCGATTAAGAAATTAAGGATAATGAGGGAGAGAAGTACTGATTATAGTCACTTTTCGAATTTACAATGCAAACATACTGTTTGTAATTGATAGGCCGAGCCACAGGATGGCAATACAAAGACTTAAAATTACCATATTTCTTTAATGCAAGAAGTCGATCAATTTACATTGGAAATATGTTCAAATTATAATTAAAATTAAGTTTTTTTGTAAGTGTAAGTGTAAATTAGTACCAATTTATCCTCTGATATGACTCGTATAATAGTATATTTAATTACACTTATAATAGTGTTAAAATGAGAAAATAAACCTTCCTTGACCATTGGGTAAAAATTAAAACAAATTTTGACTTATTTATGTTTGACGGATTTTCTTATGTTTCATCATCGTCATCAACAACCTATCATTTTAAAATCAGGAGAAGGTTAAGGCCATATGTCCCTAATGTTTAACAGAAATAATTAATGTGTAATTTTTCGTCAGCTCTAGTTGAACATTGAAAAAAGCGGCCAAGTGCAAGTCAGACTCGTCCTTGAAGGGTTCCGTAGTTTAATCGATGTTTTAATAATAGTGTATTGATAGAATGAAAGGGAAATTGTTGTTTACGATTTATGTAGTATTAAAAAAAAATCTACATACTTACTAGATCTCGTTCAAACCAATTATCGTTGGAAGTTTGCATGGTTATGTACATGATATATTTTTTTTAGTTTTATCACTCTCTTATTTTAGAAGTAACAGGGGGGGGGGGGGGACATTTTTCCACTTTGGAAGTGCCGCTCGTGCAAACTATTCAGTTTAGATAAAAATGATATTAGAAACCTCAATATCATTTTTGAACATCTATCCACAATGTGTAATGTGTAATAATATTAAAGCGGTTCACAGAATACATCTACTGACCAAGTTTCAACAGTTTAGCTCTTATAGTTTCGGAAAAAAGTGGCTCTGACATACGGACGGACAGACAGACAGACAGACAGACATGACATCTAAAAGGGTTCCGTTTTTTGCCATTTGACTACGGAACCCTAAAAACACATACACACACACACACACACACACACACACATACTCACATACTTCCGTAACGAGAATCAATTAATATACAGGCTTTAATTTTAGATGTCAGTGATTTAACTATTAGATAGTGACTTATCGTGAGGATAACACGCGCGACATTTAACCAAGGCTATGTAATTTTGTCCTTCATTAAACTCTCCATACGTCATCGTTAATGATAAGATAACTGATGATCAATCTACACATGGATTATTCTTACTAATACATGTATTTTGCGGTTAAGACCTGCAAGACTGATTGCTGTTTAGTTACTATGAATCGGATTATCGTGTATTAAAAGGCATACATTTACTTACTTTAAAAGAGACGGTAACCCTTGACTCTGTTGTTGATGAAAAATCAAATATTGAAACATTTTACCGAAAATATAATAAAAAAAATTAAATTACGTATTACAACAACAATATTAGAGTGTGTTCTAGAAAGATAAAGCACTGTATGTTGATTAAATCTCAGTATAGAAAATTACAAGGCACTTTATAAAAAGAAAAGCGCAAAATCATAAATATGTACATGTCTACTTAACGAAGCTCATGTCAGCTTATATATGGACTTGGGCACTCGAGGACTGAACAACATAGCTTACTGATGATTGACTGACTCCAGCCGTCTTAATGATGTCTTGCTAAGTACCTTCGATATTCATACATACACACAGTAGGTACGTTGGCACCATATTTTGATTTGTGCAAAGTAATATGATAGTTTGGTGTGATATATTTCTTGTTTAGTCAATTCCATTCAGAATTTTTCAGGAGCAAAATGGTGTGGATACATATATGTAAAATAAATTTACACCTACCTGTTCAATAATAAATGGTTATAATTAACTCTATTTTGGTACTTGTTTAACTAATTGCAATGCTAGAACTTGAAGACGGACAATGTTGTTACGAACATGTAAATGAACAAATTTAACTATTTTCGGTCCTAAATAAATAAAATTAAATCTCTCAAATAGCATTCCGAGCCCATCACAACCCTATACATGGGTCAACTCTTGTTGAAAAGAAAAATTTAAGCTACAAAAAGATATCGACATCGCGATCGGCAAGTCGTTGGCGGTACTTACAGCTTGACCAAACTTAATGTGCGCTTAAAGGATCGCGCCCACGCGCCATCGGATTAAAACATCCTAGTGTTGTGCGGTGATAAATTCAAGAGGTCTTATTGATGGCCGTGTTCTCTGCTGCCGACGTTTGAAATAAGGCTCATTTCAACCGATTTACGATCGCGGCACTTACATTCGTACTGTAATGTTCTGATCTTTTATTTTTGTTGGGCCTTAAAATAGGTTAAGTACTGTAATGCATGTGGTCTTGTAACTTACAATAAATACGTATGTTTTAAATTGTAATCTTTGTGTTGTTCTCTAAAACGTTGCCATAGATTTTTTCAATAACTTTGTATTTTTCTGTTTACAGTGGTTTTATGGAAATAACATATTATGCAAGGGCTATAGATCTTTCATAAATGCTATGGCTTCTTGATTTGTAAACTATTACTTTGTACGGATTAATAACGATACCTTCGTCTTACATCAAACAATCTCATTAATATGACAGTTTGTGAAAGTGTCATAAGGCTAATTACCTGAAAAACTTTGATACGACGGAATCTACGAATGCTAATGAGGACTTAACATGAGTACACTTTGAACGACTTTTTGGTTCATGACTTTTTTTTAAATTGAACGCATTTTGTTTTAAAGTTAATTTTCTATGATGCAGAAACTGTACGCTGGATCTAATAATTGCAGAGCCGACGAATGTTGTTTTGCCCTATTCTCAGATCTCTTGCGTTTTTACTCCTTCTTTCCATGAACTTCCTTTTGTCTATCCTTTCAGAAAAGTCATCCTTTTCAGTAAGTAGAAAACATTTATATAATTTATGTCTTTTACAGCTAGTGCCTGTTTCATTAGATTGAATGCATAGATAGGTGTGAATGTTAATGTTTATATAAATGTATGTGTAAGTATATTCTTACGTACAAGGATATTAAAGCGCATATTTATACTAGTTACAAAGAGTATAGGCCCGTAAAAGAAAGGGTAATTGTCTGACGCGGTAACGGTGGTAAGTCAGCAAACATTATTTGTTCGAAAACAATAGGATTTACTTATAAAATTTAATAGTTCTAAGCTACGGTCCAGCGGGTGAATAGTGGTATTCGGCTGTCCACCTCGGCGGATGCGCTCTGCGGCAATTCTATTGTTCTGCTGCTAATTGAATCGATGCCACTGATAGATTGTGTGTCAAGCGAGGTGGCACTATATTGTTGGTTCAGTTTAGTTTGGTTTTGCATTAAAACCTTTTTTTTGGTTTCACTGTTAGATAAATTTGTTTGTCTAGTAAATCCGACAGATTTCGTCCTGTCTAAGTTATAAATATCTGAAAATAATATCTTATTATCTTATATTTTCCAAACAACTTTTATAAATTTATGCATAAAACATTTTTCGAACTTGTGTCTTAAAAAAAGAGAATGCAACCGTTCTCAAGTTTCACTGAGCAACGGATTATTTAGCCTTCCATTTTTATTGAGACAAGTCAGGAATTTACCGACTTTTCTTAAGTGCCTCTATTACACAGTAACACAGCTAAATATGCAACATTCGTAGTGATTTGGGAACTGGGGATTTCTCTTTTTAATCTTTCCCTTGGCTTGAAAACTTAATTTCTGTTTTTCTAAAGATAAAAGTGATACATATTGTGGCTATAGTTATTTTTAAAGAAACTCGTGAGCAAGAGGTTGGTAAACTTTATCCACCTGCTATCTTTTATACTTTGTTTTGCTCGTGGGACGTCTTTTTGTTTTGTCTCTTTAGGTTCCCTAAACTCCTAATATTTGTAGCTGGGTTTAACTATAGTATAAAAACAGTGGCATCGGTCTATTTGTAACGAATCGTTAACGCTACCGGACAATAGACAAATCGAATCTGTCATGGATCCCGCGCATGCATCATACCGGAGATCGCGGGTATTTCGAACCGCTTACCCCTTGAGACAATTGAGAGAGAGTTAGGAAACTCTTAGTGGTATTTTTGATTTCATCAACCTATAAAGGGCACCAATGCTTCGATTTCTCTTAAAATTAGGCTTAAATTGAAGCTACCTATGTTACGGGGCTCCTTGTAAGGAGACGTTTTAAGTATCATCATCATCAGCCTATGACAGTCCACTGCTGGACATAGGCCTCTCAAATTGCACACCAATTAGTTCGATCCTCTGCTACTTGCATCCAGCTCTTGCCAGACGTCTTGCGCAATCATCACTTCACCTGGCTTATGGACATCCTACACTACGTTTGCCGAGACGCGGTCTCCACATAAGAACACGGTTCCCACAACGGTTGTCGATTTTACGGCATTTTATGTACAGTTGGTGAAAACGGGTATAACACTTTTAACGAATTTGTCCTGTAAATCTGACAGTTAAATTTTTCCTAAATGCTTAGCGATGGATTCACACATTCATCATAGTTTTCCAATAATTTATGCCAATACGGATGTACTTTTAAGAATTTTCTTTTATTTTATTTTCTTTTAAATAAGACAAAAATTGGGAATATAAATCCTGACTTAGCAAATATATACGAAACGAACACAAAGAACACCCAGTCTCAAGCAGGCACCACACTTCGTTATTCGCTATTCGTTATGTGTCTACGCCGTATTCGCCCGAATATTTGTTATGCGCGCAAACAACAAACACGCCACCACACTTCGTACTGGTATATCAAATAAGGCAAATATGTGTGTTGTAGAGATGTGTCATTGTCATTTTTATGGTGAACAAAACGAAACCATACGAACGAACGAAACATATTCTTTTAATTTCCTTTTCATTTTATTAAATTCACAGAAACAATACTTAAATGAAGTCTAATTATTTTGATCATATAATAAACTAATTTAATCGTTTAATCGATTTATTCTATTTCAAAAACTGTTTTATAGTCTATGGTTGTTAGTTATGCACAGGGCATTGTCATTTTTAATGGTCAATGAACGAACGAAACATATTATTTTAATTTCCTTTTTATTTTATTAAATTGACAGAAACAATACTTAAATGAAGTCAAATTATTTTGATCATATGATAGGTTATTTTAATCGTTTAATTGATTTATCTATTTCAAAAACTGTTTTATAGTCTATGGTTGTTAGTTATGCACAGGGCATTGTCATTTTTAATGGTCAATGAACGAACGAAACATATTATTTTAATTTCCTTTTTATTTTATTAAATTGACAGAAACAATACTTAAATGAAGTCAAATTATTTTGATCATATGATAGGTTATTTTAATCGTTTAATTGATTTATCTATTTCAAAAACTGTTTTATAGTCTATGGTTGTTAGTTATGCACAGGGCACTTCACTACCCGTCCGAAGTGTGGGCAGTCGATGCGTGTATTCGCCTTATTCGTGTCCTTTGAAGTGTGTCAAAAAACCGACAAGTCGACGTATATGCGATTCGCTATTCGATGCGTACGAATAAAGCGAATATTGGCGAATATACTCTCCACACTTCGCCGTATGCGCGCGAATAACCCGCATAACGAATAGCGAATAGCGAAGTGTGGTGCCTGCTTTAGAACAATTTGGGAATCTCAAACAGTGTTAACCCACGTGGGATTTGAATCCAAGACATTTGCGCGAAAAGTATAGGTTGCAGTCCAATAACTAAAGTATTATTATTCAATTATATCACATAACACATTATTATTAACTTCATAGAAAGGCGTGTACACGAATGCCGCGCTTTGAGTCCACCGCGGGATGTCCATCACTTCATTAAGCATAATTACATAATTTCCAATAGTAATTATTATAATAATTAAGACGGTACGAAGCATAACTCAATTGACATTAGCTCTTAAATTGCGTAGGCCACAGCTTTTATTGAGCAATCTTTTGTATTGTAGTTTGTAATTACATTTTAATTGTAAACATGTTCAAAGTACAGTATAGTTTAATTTGTATTGTGTTGGATAGGTCATTTTGTACCAGATTTCTATTCAAATAAAATCTTTAATAACAATAGAATAAAGGTTATTAATGAATCACATTAGTCGTTATTTAAGCGTTGATTTTTATCCCGACTACGATCAAGCCAAAATCTATGAAACGACTAGTTATAATTCCAATTCAATTCTATATAATAAATACTCGTTTGTGGCATACTGGGTTAATGCTGTCACAAAAAAAAGATGCTTTTGATATCTTAATAAATGATTGTACTTCAGGACAGTTAATTTCATTCAATTAAAGTGGACCAACGTCTCGACGTCCTATGGCAGATGATCATCGTGATAAAAGCCCTTTGGTAGAGAGTTAATAAACACATTATTTTGAAATCCGTTTATAATTAAACTTTATAAGTAATTAAAGTCACACTATAATCATACTAAGTAAACAAACGCTGTATAGGAGATTCCTTTAATCTTAAATTAATATTTGCTTTCAATTTGGATAAATCGAAGCAAATTAGATGTGAAAAAAAAAAATTTTTCACATCATCTAGTCCCAGACTAAGCAGAGCTTATACCTACTATGGGTAACTGATATAAATACATATTGTATACTTCTCTTTTGGAAAAACGGATACATAGAAAATACAGTATGAGACTGATTATCATGTATGTTTACGTCTCACCATTAAAATACAAAATTAGAATTATAGAAAAGTATATATAGAGGACTTAAATGTAAGGTTTTGTTACACACACATAGAAGTATATTAATGCTTAATGAATTCTGGAAAAATATTTTCAAGAAAGCGTAAAGATCTTCATAGAAACGAAAGACCGAGTCCAAAAATTGAATGTGTAAACACAACACGATCATCACCATAATCACGTAGAGACACTTTTATTGCGCTTAGATGTAATTTGTAGCAGTTTACCTTACACAGAAATGAATACAACTTAATATAAAAGAAATGAAAAATACTTTAGGTATTTTTTTTTTCTGCATCGATGGCGCAGTGGTAGCTTATGCGACTGCTGTACTTGAGGTCTGTTTCGGATTCTAGGAGTTTTCTGCACATAATATGTATATTATATTTACAAAAAAAAATTGTTAATGTATTTATATTCTTTATCTAGTACTTATAATAGACGGTCTGCTTAGTTTGGAGCTACGTCGCTTGTAAGATGTCCTAAACATTTATTTACTATTATTTTTATGTTTCTATGAGCCTGTCAAAGTGACTGTACTGTGTCTGATGGACAGCATTCGCAGATTTTAAGAGCAGTGGTCGCCATACTGAGATGCATCATCAGACCTCCAGTCTCCAGATTTATCAACGAATTACGACGACACGAATGCTATCATTTTAGGTTGGTTTTCTGTGAGATGATAGTGCTGCCCCGATTAACAAGCCCGTACGTAGTGAATCAGCGTTGCTCTAATACTTTGTAAATCATTTAACATTATCTACAAATCGACTCAGAAGGCATGAAACTCACATTTAAATGGCCGCTGAAGTGAATTATTAAATACATATTTTAAAATACAAAACGAAATGAAATATGTATACGAATTTCAAGTCATAAAATACACGTAAGGTCCCGATCGATTAGACACGCTCGGCCAGGGGCAAAGGTGTGAATCGACATTTAATAAAATAATTTATATGATGTTGATGTGTTTTTAATGACCACCATACCAAGAATGGACGCGTTCTTGTAACCGAATAACATCAGACAGATACTGTAAATGGGCGGAGAAATGTATGCCCCTACTGTGCTTTTAAATGCCAAAAAATATTAATCACTTATGTAAAACAATTCAAAATACACATCCTCTGCATTGAAAAACGTTAAAAGTGCTTGTTGCTGTTAAACGTTCAGCAAATTCTGTACAGTTTATGGCAAATTATCTGATTTTTGGTTTGTCTCAGTCGAGTTTAGCAAACTTGTTGTACGGTGGCATGTACCCCGCGGTGACTTTCCACTGGATTAATACTCTTTGAAATGTAAAAATATCTGCCAAGACACCTCTGAATGTGGCCAGCAATGTTAAGTTAATTAATGTTCTCTATCTGATAAAAAATGCGGACTTTCAAAATGTTTTCAAGTAGCACGATTTTTAGGGTCCTGTACGCAAATGGTGAAAAGGATTTTGTAATTTGGTACTCGAATTAGTATCATAGTTATTATAATAGACTATTAATTTTTATTTATCGTTTGTTTATGCTTTAGTTTCCTTACAAAATAATGACCTTAGTGCCATTCTACCTTCAACTTATGGCCATTCATTTTTTATGTAAGACGATTTAGGGGGAAGGAGGTTGACCAGTTCTTATTTTTCTTACAAGGGCTCTGCCTTAGTTTCTTAATAGTTCTGACGTAAAATCACAAAAATACAGATGATGACAGATCGGATAATATCTGTCACCATCAGCATCGATCGTGACAATGCTGGCGAGCGGTGATGGGTGGGAAGCCGCGGTTTACATCTGTGAGGACGTTATGCTCCGAAAAGAATCCGCAGAGTAGCATGGGGAATAGTCTGATCTCACTCGAAGCCGGCACTGGAACCATATCTTGGGTTGACATCCTGGTGCGGCCAGGGGTTGTCGTCTAAGGTATTTCGGTGTCCCACCTCTTACTGTGTAAACGGGGAGAGACGGGGTGACTCTGGTTATCTCGGGAAGTACCTCAGTCATAGCGCAAGAGTAGCTGACGAGTTCCTGGTGCTCCTCCCGAGGGCCAAGGTACTCGTAGAGCGCTACTGATTGATTACAAATCCTTGAAAATTGTGTTCATCAACTTTTATTTAGGAAATTATTTCTAGTCATCGAATTGTATTATTGTCTCAATGGTCAAACTATTTTTTTTTACTTCTTCAATTTTGTAAATTCCTCGACAACATTTTATTGAGGACTGGTTCTGAAAGAAAAAGAAATTTTTAATTTAAATACTTACCTATATTTTTTTATAAATAATTATTTCAATAGAGCAAGAAACTATATTTGATTTTGATCTAAAACTAACTAACCTGCCTAAAAAAATAGTGTCCAATGGTGGACTTTGAATGGGTCATGATTTTAATTAAAGTTTATATATTATGATATTTTTATTCTTAAAAGGTATATTGTTTAACATGAAAATTCAGGTCAGTAATTTCTGCTGCACTGCCTGCTGCTACACTGCTCACAAGGTCCATTGTTCACAAAAGCACTGCTTTATTGATCCATTTGTGCATTCGTGTCTAAAGCCCGGCGCACGCTTACTCTAGGTCGTCCATCGTAATTACTTTCAATATACATTATAAGGTCCACTATACATTATACAGTTAGCATGTAGTGTAGTATGATATAAATGATATGCCACTTGCATGCCTCTACGGTAGGTATCTGATGTTACTTTTTTTCGAGACACCGATGCACGCAGACCGATAGCATGGCGTCGTATCGAGAGACAATCAATTAACTCGCCTTTGCAATTCGATTATTGATTTTGTAATTAAATCGCGTTGGTGGGCGTGTACTCGAACACTCGATTGCATGAATTATCTTTATGGTGGATTTTTAGTGATGTTTGTTGATTTTTTCAATTAAGCCATTACGAAAGGCAAACTTCAAAGGTTATCTTGATACAAGACACCTTTTAAATATTGCTCGCATTAATCTCGCATGCGCTGTCGTTGAAGCGTATTTATTGTGAATATATCTCTCGGTATTATACATTGCTTGACAGTAGGGTTGAATGGAAATAATTATGGCATTACGGTGTCGAAGAAAAAGGGACCAGGCTGATATAATTATTTACCGCGAGATTGCTTTATAGCTTCATATGCAAATATTTTAACTGAATATACCGAGTACAATCGAGCCCCAAGAGGAATGAACGAGCACAAAAACTCGGGTACTTAATCATGTCTTTCTTAATCGATTTTTGAAAATGCCTACTCGATTCTTATTTTTCAACTCTCAGGATCGACTGTATTAAATAATCTCAGGAGTAAATGAGACCAAATTGTTCAGCTTAATCTTTTATATATGTACCGCTGTCAATATTTAAGTGTGTATAACAGAAAATACTTAATAATATTGTTTTAGTCACTTCTTCTACAATATACTTGAAATATGCTCTACAATTTATTCATATACTTACACTAGTTCGCTACCAAGGAGAACTTAGTACCAAGACCTCTTTACGATCAAATGAATCTTTACTCACTAATTTCTTGACTTCTTTAAAATCACATGGTTATTCATTTTCTCTAATTTAGAATAGGCCTAACTACCTTCAACTTATGGTCTACAGGATGAAATAAAGATTTATTTTATATTCATATGTTTTACTAATAATAATAATATAAGTAAAGAAACTGTGTTAAAAAGATGAACAATGATGTTGTTCGTTATAAATCTTCACTCAATCTTAATGAGCAAAGACCAGCCAAGTGGCCTCTATGGCTGTTGTTCTTCTAGAATAATTTAACAAAACAACTTAATGTAATATAAAAACAACAAACAAATATATGTAGCTCATAATAGATGAGAGAAGACAGAAATAATTGGCTGTTCTGTCTCTGCCGGCCTGCCGAAGCCAGCGGTGCGTTCATCAGTATGCGCGCAGTAGAGCCTCCACATGCCACCGACAGAGCCATTCATCCGCGCCGCACAATCCAAAACAAATTACCTTAACTGAAGGCTATCCTTTGTGAAAATGGAACACGGCGGTCGTTTTTCGGTAAAAAACCGACGCGGCGACGTGACGTACGTTTTTTAAACAGTCTATATGAGTAATTGAGGACACATCGGACGCTACGTGACGCGCTTCAATGTCTCACCAAATACGTCAGACAAACCCCCTGAGATACACCGATACACCCAGTGTTTATACCCATTTAAAAGTCAATCATTGTCGCGAAAATAGCTGGTTTGATAAGTTGTATTTGCATAGCCATTTATAGCATACCACGAATGCGGCCACTTAACTTGTCGTTATATGGGAATCCTTAGTCAGAAACAAACGACGATTGTCCAGTTTCCTAGTAAGTGAATAAGTTAACGACTTCTATACAATACGGTAGCTGTCACAACCAAGAAAGCTATCGTCACAAATTTATTAAGCTTAAGAATTAAACAGCGGTAAAATATTCAAGAACACGTTGTCCCTTGTAATTCTCAGCAGGTACTTGTAACGACAATTTAAAAAACGCCATTACGAAGGTATTAACTGCACCCATATTAATTACGAACGAAATAGGGATTTTAAAAGCGCGAATTGAATTACCATAATTTTAAATAAATTCTGTAAGGCCATGTTTGTCTTCGACTGCGGGCGGTGGTTGCGCGGGCGCACACTCCACGTCGCGAGTTTACAGCACCGGAGTGCCATCAATTAAATTTTAATTTTCGATCGCCAACGAATGAGTCGGCAGTGCCGTAATTGGTCCGCCCGTCTCGATGATTACTTTATTGGTCACACGCATACCCTGCTATCACGTCAAGCATTTTTGTTGCCAATTTATTTCTAGAAGTATTTGCCTGCAACGAACGCACTGCATTCAATTGTAAAAACAAAAAGTAATAAAGTACAGAATACTGACTTAGTTTCAATTCAATATTCTTTTTATTGTTCGTCTTACAATTGCAGACGTAGGCGTAGTGGTTTCGAGACAAGATCCGGATTTAAATAACTTGTTTCGGCTACCAACCGCCTTTGACATAACCCTTGAATTAGAAGGGATGCAGTATTTCTTTCTTCCTTCAATAATGGGTATAGTTTATCTCTTTCTTAAGCGATTTCTTTATGTTAGACGCGGACAAGGCGGTATTATATTAAGAACCCAAAATGATGCGGGCGCAGGTAGCTTGTTTTTGCAGGTCGCTCGCCTAATCTGAGCGGACAGTTCTTTTTTGTTTATATTACGACCCCGCACGAGTCAGTCACGTGCCTTGGCAAATAGAAAATGCAAGTGAACAAATAGAGCGTAGATAAACAAATCTTACTATTTATTTATGAACTAAAGCATCCGGTTTCTTCTCCGGTAAAACTTACTAGTTGCTCACCGTGGTTTTTTTGGTTCAGATACAGATTACAAGATTGACTACATCTCAGCTCTACCCGCGTGTAGTTGAATCTTTATTACGCATAGTAAATATTTATGTATTAGTTTTCGTAGCAAAAAGCCTATGTTCTCAAAAAACAAAGTATCTCTATGCCAAATTTCTTTAAAATTAGTGCAGCGGTTGAACCAGACAGATATATAGGTAGAGCCACTTTAAATTCATAATATAAGTAAGGATTTTTTCAATCGTAGTTTCTATAGCAGCTTAATAAAATATATCTAGTTGGTAGCAACTAGATAGTTAATATTTACGCACTGTGATAAGTAAAGGTGTTATCAATAAATTACATAAATTCCCACTAAAGTAGAGGCAGATAGACTATATTTAAAACTGTTAGTGTGGATAAATTTATTTATAGTGACTGTAACAGATAATTCTTTGTAAGGAATTAGTCCGCTGCACGATATTCGCCGTGCGCTGCATCCCAAGCAAATTAATCAGACGATAAAGGTGGACCCTTAATATATTGAATATCGTTTATTCCAAAAAAATATCGAACTCACGAACATTCTGACCTTTAAGATCGGAATTGTATCTGTTGATCGCATCTGATGTGTCCTTGACTATTTTGTGTTGATGTCTTGCTTTTAAGATTGATGACTGTTCATCATCAAATGATGACTGTTAATGACTGTGAATACATATATTGACTGCGATATTCTACTACAGAGAAATCATATTGCATGCAAATGATGCAAGTGTGTTTCCCTTTACCCGTTCGGTGCGAGATGAAGACGTGATTCAAATCCTGACCACACTAACTTATTGTTCACTACACTATCTTGTTTATGTAAATTTTAGCAGTGACGTAAATAGCTCTTTACTCTACAGTAATAAAATGTTGTGAAGGAGATTGCGATTGGAGTAAAGCACTGGTTGACGATGTAAGTCTTCTGTTATTTAAGTTTAGGTTTAGCGAAAAGGGAGGGGGGGGTTAATGTTTTAGTAGTGTTTATACGTTATACTATATCGCTTAAGGTTTGGATTGATTGGACTGATTTGTATGAATGGTCTCAGTAGATTCGTAATTATAGTTCGGGTGACAAAGGCTATTTAATCCGTCCGTCCTCAACTTACCGTCCAAACGGTTAGTACTAGAAAGATGAAACCTTGCATGGATATATGTTTTTATCAAATCGATAAAGTGCTAACATAAAATCATGAAAAATATTAGTGTATTTCCACCCCCCCCCCCCCTTCCTCTAAAAGATAAACGATTAGCTCGAAAAATCTGAAAAAAAACATGATGGTACTCAGTATGAGATAAGTTTGTTAGTTCAGGAGCTATAGAAGTTTGACTTGTAAAATGCGTTTACTTAGAAAATATACGAATAAATATTTCGTTATTTTTGTACTGTTGTAAACATAATAATTTATTTGACATGATTTTAAATCCACTTATCATATTGGATGACTACGGAACCCTATTCACGCACACATACACGCACATGACCGATTTAATTTATTTTAATGCCTGGCAAAGTGTTTCTACTCTGACTGATGGAAAGCATGAGCAGAATCCAAGAGCGGGGGCCACCACGCTCACTGCGAATACAGGCAGTAGGTATGGCGCCCCGCACTGTGATGGCCCAGTGAGATGCTTTTTCTACCACTTTGAACAGGTAATTTCCAAAACTGGCACGTCTTCTATTGTTGTTGTTATAAGAATTTTGTAGCTAAGGTAAGCTACTAATAACGTCGGAACGTAATGTGATTGATTGAAGGCAGAATCTGAATGATTAACTTGGTTAGATGAACTGACAACAGGTATATTTTATCTATGTCAAGGGTTCGGTGATATAACATTATAATACTATTAGGCGTCACCTTCAGAATAAGGTCAGGTAAGCTAAACGATGTTTAGGAACCTTAATGACCAACCAAATATTCTGTAGAGGTCCATCGCTAATATTGTGTAAATGGGCCTAAATAAATCATAAGCGACCTTTACAAACACCCTTTAATAGTTTCCTAACCATTCTATACCTACCTTTCTGTAAAAAACTAATTCTTTATGATTGGCGAAAAATATTGGCTTACATGTAATATTTATGGATTCAAACAAATTAAGCCAGAGCCTAGATATTAAAAGATATAACAGCATACATAGACCAGTGTTTTTAATGTTTGAAAACAAAATAAATTATAGTAGGATGAAACCCATTGTAAAAGGAGGAGAATATTGCAAAAATTAAAGGAAAAATAAATTACGGGCGATCTGAGGTCGGCAAGGGGGAGAGGGGCGGTTTTTAGGGAAAAAAATGGCTTATCTCGATTTCCGGCAAAACTACAAGTCCTATGGAAAAAAGTAAAATGGCAAAGTTGTAGGTAATAAAAAGATCTATATCTTTTATATTAACACTTTTTTCACATAACCTCAAATTTTATGTGAAAAATTCAAAAAACCAAGTTTTTGGTTTTTTATTTTTATCTTTTACAAATAAAATTATTTTTTAACGAAATTTTGTGAAAACTTAGCTTTTCATGTCCTGAATACACCGTAATTTATTTGATTTGAAATATCTATTTTTTCACCTCATTTTGACTGAATACCGAAAAAAACCCTAATTTTCAATCGAAAATTCGTCCGTCAAAATATCAACGTTTTTGACAAAAATTGGGTGTTTTCTATTCCAAGAAATGTCTACTTTCCGATGGTGTAAAAATATATATACATTACCATAGTAAATCTTCTCAGAAAATGCAAAAAATGAAAAAAACTCGAATTCGATTTTTTTTAATCGTTATTGAGATATTTATTAAAATTTACACTTTAATCACTCGAAAAACGTAAGATTGCATGTTACAATGATATACAAAAATATTGCAAATCGAAATATACTACTATAATTAACAAACAAATAAATAATAAAGTTAATATTTAATAAAACATCTACAATATTTTGAGAAAGTTGCAGAATCTTCTTTATATTATATGCGTATGTGCCTGTTTATTATCATTTTAAGATGATTTAATACCTGAGTGACCTACGAAAACTTTTAGGCCATCAAAAGGTATTTCATAAATAAATTTAATTTAAAATTTCATTAAAAAAAATCGAATTCGAGTTTTTTCATTTTTTGCATTTTCTGAGAAGATTTACTATGGTAATGTATATATATTTTTACACCATCGGAAAGTAGACATTTCATCGAATAGAAAACACCCAATTTTTGTCAAAAACGTTGATATTTTGACGGACGAATTTTCGATTGAAAATTAGGGTTTTTTTTCGGTATTCAGTCAAAATGAGGTGAAAAAATAGATATTTCAAATCAAATAAATTACGGTGTATTCAGGACATGAAAAGCTAAGTTTTCACAAAATTTCGTTAAAAAATAATTTTATTTGTAAAAGATAAAAATAAAAAACCAAAAACTTGGTTTTTTGAATTTTTCACATAAAATTTGGGGTTATGTGATAAAAGTGTCAATGCAAAAGTTGTAGATCTTTTTATTACCTACAACTTTGCCATTTAACTTTTTTCCATTGGACTTGTGGTTTTGCCGGAAATCGAGATAAGCCATTTTTTGCCCTTAAACCCCCCCCCTCTCCCCCTTCCCGACCTCAGATCGCCCGTAATTTATTTTTCCTTTAATTTTTGTACTATTCTCCTCCTTTTACAATGGGTTTCATCCTACTATAATTTATGTTCATTTTTTGTTATTTTAAGAGGTAAAAGCACTGGTCTAACAGGAGTATTTTCGAATGCATTTAAAATGAAGTGTAAAAAAAAGTCACTCGGATAGTTACGAGCTCCACAATTTGTGGTCTGTGACTTTCTAAGTGCGACAGTTTAAAAAAATAATTGTAAGCATAAAACTTTACAACTTGAATGCAAAATACATTTAATTTTCTTGGATGTAGTTTAAGGAGTATGATATTCAATAAAATATGTAAAGTAATTGCATGACCAGTCTCTAAAAACAGAATTAAAAAGTGGCAAGAATGTACTATATTATATTAAACGAAAATTTACGATCTTAAGACCTGAAACCAACCTCTTCTTGCTTACGTGCAGGCATAAAGATGGAGGTGTGTTCAAGGGCGGATCCAGCTTTGGCTCCAGGGGGGGGTCACATAGCTATGGTCAAGTTAGGATTTGCAGACGAACCTCAACCACTGATCCACGGCGCAGGATCTCTTTCTACAAACCATGGCGCAGTGGTCTGTCGGTCCGTAGTCGCGGAGCCCTACTACGTCCCTCCCCATCCAAATTGGATGGGTGACCGGGACGGCACCGTGGCAGTCGTCGGCTCCACGGCGGCTCTTTCCCCGCCCTTGTCGTTAAGAGACAAGGGCACTGGATATATTGCCGCCTAGGGGGGGGGGGGGGGGGGGGATCACCGTATATGGTGTTTACTTCTCGCCCAACCGGAGTCGGAGCGACTTCGAGGTCTTCCTCAACAACCTGGAGGCCTCGATGCGGCAACTAGCGTCTGGGCACGTCCTCGTGCTGGGGGACTTCAACGCAAAGTCTATTGCGTGGGGTTCCCCGGCGACGGACGCCAGGGGCGAAGCCGTAGAGGAGTGGGCTGCTCGATGGGCCTCTGATTGCTGAGCAGGGGCTCCACCAACACGTGCCTGTGACAACAGTCGGGGTCAATAGTGGATCTTTCGTTCGCTACCCCTGCAGTCGCCGCACGAGTAAGGAACTGGTGTGTCCTGGAAGAGGTTGAGACGCTCTCGAATCACCTTTATATCCGATTTGAGCTCTCCCGGTCCCAGGACCCCAGTAGGGGTTCCCACTTCCCGCGGTGGGCTGTCGCCAAGGTCGACAGGGACCTACTGGTGGAGGAGGTCGACATGGGGGCTGGCCGCTTCGCAGATGTGTTAACGGAGGTCTGCGATGCGGCCATGCGCCACGTTCGTGGGTGTCGACCTCCAAGGAATGAGGTCTACGGGTGGTCCCAGGAGTTGGCCGACCTCCGTTCAGCGTGCGTTCGTGCCCGGAGGTCCCTAACTCGTAGTTCGACTTCACCGTGGGGTCGGTGAGGAGTACCGACATTTTCGGAAAACTGAGGCTGGCCATCTGCCGCGCCAAGGATTTGAGTAGAAAGGAGATGCTGGAGAGTCTCAAACGTCACCCCTGGGGTCGCCCTTATCGTGCGGTGCGTCAAAAGCTCCGCACGTCGGCCAATTACAGAGACTCTCCTGCAGGAAGTGGTCGAGGGCCTATTCCCGCAACGGGCGGAACACACACCCCCGTCGATGGCTGCATCAGCCGGAGAGGACGGGGACAGTGAGGCTGAGGTTTCGCCCGTAAGGGAAGTGTTGGACGCTAGCATGGCGTCCTGACGCTGTCCCGGAGCGCTGGAAGTGCGGGAAGCTGGTCCTGGTATAGAAGCCGGGACGGCCTGCCAATACGGTCGCGGCCTATAGGTCCATCGTGTTGCTGGACGAGGCGGGTAAGTTGTTTGAGAGGATACTCTCTGCCCGCATAGTCCGGCAACTCAGCGAAGTGAGCCCCGACCTGTCGGACGCCCAATTCGGATTCCGAGAGGGGCGTTCGACGGTCGATGCTGCGTTGCGCCTTTGGGCCGTGACCGAAGAGGCAGTGAGCTAAGGCAGCTTGGTGCTGGCGGTGTCCTATGACATCGCCAACGCCTTCAATAGTCTGCCATTCAGCTGCATCAGGGAAGCGCACCGTTACCACGGAGTGCCAGAGTACCTGAAACGGCTGGTGGCAGACTATTTAGAGGAGCTTCGGGCCCTCACTGCAGTCATCGGAGAGGATCTCTCGCTACCGGCCGTCATAAGCTCGATGGCCGGTAGCGACAGTCGTTTTATCGCGGTCGCAACCGAGAGGACGACCAAGAGGACGACCTCCACTCGGACGGTGAACCGGGCGGTGGAGGCGCGCACACCTGCGCCTCATGCCACCCTGAGTGTGGCCGCGGATGGACGGGACGGGTTTTCCCGTCCATCCGCTGTAGTGGCCAGCCGCGAGGGGCGGCGTCCGCGTGTGACCGCACGTCGCTCAAATAGAGAGTTTTACTTGGAGATGTTGCCCGCATCAGTGCGGGCAGGCGCCGGGAGGGGTCCAGAAGGAAATCAATTTCCTGGAATCCGCCCAAAACACAGGCGCATAGAGGTCACACCGTGTGGTTTTTGTCGGTTCGAGTCCGACACACATCCCCGCGGGAATCATCGCCAAACTTCCATACTCGGACTGTTTTTAAAAAAATCCTGTAAGAAATACCCAACAACACTTCTCTGGAACTTCTCTGGAACATAGTAGTCGACAGTCTCCTAAGGAGACTAAATGATAGAGGATATACTACTATTGGTTATGGTGATGACCTAGCAATTCTGATAAGTGGAAACGCTGAGAACGTCCTATGCAAAGTCATGACCTCAGCCTTTCAGATTGTGGAAAAATGGTGTGACGAACATTATCTGTCAGTAAACCCGAAAAAAACAGAACTTATCCTTTTCACCAACAAGAGGAAGTTACCAGAACTACAACTACCAAAATTATTTAAAACAAAACTCTCCCTGTCTAGACAAGTGAAATACCTGGGCGTAATCCTTGACGATAAATTAAATTGGGCGAGTCATATCGAATCCAAAACAAAGAAGGCCTGCATTGCTTTTAATCAGTGTAGAAGAATAGTTGGTAAGAGATGGGGTCTTAACCCAAAGATCACCCTCTGGTTATACACAGCAGTAATCAGGCCCTCAATAACCTACGGCTCAATTGTGTGGTGGCCCAGGACACAACTGAGCACAGTAAAATCCAAGCTCCAAAGTTTACAACGCCTGGCAAGCTTGGCAACAACAGGATGCATGAGAACAACTCCATCAGCCGCATTAGAATATCTCCTGAATCTAAGACCACTAGACCTGGTGATACAGGAAGAGGCAAAGGCGGCAGCCCTGAGGTTGAGATCTCTGGGCTTATGGAAATCAAATGTAACAACAACACACTCCAACATTCTCCATATATGCATCAAGGAGAATCCGCTCCTTGAGGCGCCTATGGACAAGATGTTGGGGCAACACATATTTGATCGAAGATACGACATCCAGCTTTCCGCAGAAAAAAATGATTACTCTGGCACTGGGGAAGTCAGGATCTACACCGACGGCTCCAAAACCAACACTGGCACTGAAGCTGGTGTCTTCTCAGACGACCTGAACATCAAGATAACAACAACACTAGACAAGCTAAATACTCCAAACCATTGCGGCAACCAACAGAGTGACTCTGCAATGGATAAAGGGACACAGCAACTCACTGGGAAATGACGCCGCAGACGAGCTGGCAAAGAAGGGAGCAGAAACAAAAGTGCATGGTCCGGAACCTCTGCTACCCATACCTCAGGCCCAAATTAAAGCATGGCTGCGCGAAAGAACCCAGAAAACCCACTTGACAGAGTGGCTAAATAAGGAGGGATGTCGGCAAACCAAGAACGCTGTATCAGATCCCAATAAAAAGCTTGCCCGCACCCTCATCAGATTGAACAGAGACAAACTCCGCAAGATCATAGGAACCCTAACCGGACATTGTCTCCTAAACAAACACCTACACACCATAGGAGTAGCAGACAGCCCTCTATGCAGAGGATGCATGGAGGCAGAAGAAACGCCACAACATGTCATTATGGAATGCAGCAGTGTGGCCGAACAACGGGCACAAATTCTACAGTCACCGGCAACATTTCGGGAGGCTTGCAGTAATCTTCGGAGGCTGCATTCCTTCTGGACCAACCTAGGCTGGCTGGAGGAATGGGAATTAACTCTTCACGCACAATGGTCCAATAATTAGGACTAAGTGCGGAAACCGCCCATAAAAACTAAACTAAACTAAACCCAACAACACTTTTGGCCCGACCTGGGATTTGAACCCGAGACGTCATGATCAGCAGTAACAGGTAGTGTAGCCATAATACATGCCACTGCCACTCTCTTATTTGACTCTACAGTCATGCTAAACATTGCCACAGAGATCCTGTTTGAAAAGATGTTAAGGCCTGTCATAGAGCCATAATACAGCAAATATTTCCTATATAAAGATACATCTCAATATCGCAATTTAAAATTGGATCAGAAATCGACTGCGATAAGTACTGACTCCTCTGCCACTTCTATTATCTACAGCTGATATTCATCTACAATTATGGTTGCTATTTGTTTCACAGTATGTCTTGGACGTATTGTGACAATTTTTTTATAAAATTATGTTTGGCATTTTTTTATTATTTTTATATTATTTATTATTTTAACAATTACTTTTTCACCTAGATCCTAGACCCAGCCCAGGGGGGGGTCATGACCCCCATGACCCCCCCCTGGATCCGCTCTTGGGTGTGTTAATTACTCAGATATACATGACTTTACTTTGCGGGTACTCGTGTATACGTCTGTATCCAGAATGAGGATGCTTTCCATCAGAGAGAGTGGAGTTATTAATATACATAAAGCCACGCGATATATTGAATTAAAAACTTAGAACTTACTGTATCCAATAAAATCAATATGAAACCTTTGAATTTGAAATACCAATGTTTCCATTTTTGTAAACGATATTGTAGTATTCAATTGCTTATAATAAAATTGTTTGTTGTATTGTGAATAAATGTACTATCTATCAGATGGCTATCTGAGTACTATCACAACCCATAGCAAAACAATACTAACCATAAACGTCAACAATTTAATCTTAGGATCTTCCGATCTATATCTACAATCCACACGACTGGAGCAGTAAAATTTAATCCTTTGAGATAATGTCTTTATGCTACTATTTACACATAACCTTAATTTCTTGAAATAATACTCAATATTGTGAAATTATTGTGTAATATGTTTTTAATTTTATAGACATTTAACAATCCCGGGTTATCGAGTTTTAAAAGTGAATATATAATACCTATACCTATATCAATACCTACTTGTTTACTTGTAAAAATCATTAGTATAAAAATCGGCCAAGTGCGTGTCAGGCCACGCACAGGAAAGGGTTCCTCAGTCACCTATAATGGTATGTGGATTTAAAATCGTATCCAATAGATAATTGTTATGTTTACGTATTAATACGTTAATTTTGTATGACGTTTTCCAAGTGAGCGCATTTTACCATATAAGCCTTTATAACTCCTGAACTAAGAAAGTCATCTAATCAGTTATAGTTTTCCTTCAAAGTTCATTAGATGGACCACCATCACGATTTTTTTCAGATTTTTTGAGCCAGCCGTTTAGCTTTTAGAGGGGGGGGGACGCCCTGTTTTTACAAAAAAGTGCCCTTTAAAGTGAAATATCTCGCAAACGGATACCTAAATCAAAAAATCGTCTAGGAAACCCTTTATTGTTTTTAAAAGACCTATCTAATGATACCCCACACGATGGGGTAGCCTCGAGAAAAAAATATCATCCCCACTTTACGTGTAGGGGAGGTACCCCAAATAAAATTATTTTTCATAATTTTATTGTAGCACTTTGTCGACGTAATTACAACACGTATTCATGCAAACTTTCATCTTTCTAGCACTTACCGTTTGGACGGTAAGTCGAGGACGGACGGACGGACGGACGGACGGACGGACATGACGAATCTATAAGGGTTCCGAGTTATGAACTTCGGAACCCTAAAAATGATTATAATTATTAAAGTAAACAATACAACACTTTTGTCTCAGATTGGCAACTCTAAAATAAAAATAAAGGTAGACAAAAAAGAAACGTATGGAAATATAATAAAGTCAATTAATGAAACTCGAATAAAAAGAAAACTCACACTCATACAGAACAAGATAGAATAACGATAACGCCTAAATAAGAATTGGTGTGAGATTGCAGTTGGCTTTTGCGGAATGTTTTTTTTTTTAATTTATTTACACTACATAATCAATATAATTATGTCTATACTATTAGATTACTGCGATTATTAATGCGAACATACAGTATCTTTGTTAGTCTTTCACGCAACAACAATTACTCGCCTGAGTAGAGACAGAAACTAGTCTGTCATATACTTGAGGCATGTGTAAAGAGTTACGAGTGTTAAGACCTCCTTGGTAGTAAGACTGATGATGTCACGCAAAGACACGCATCTTGACTGTGACGAATTGTTATATAAGCAAGAGCTTAGCTGAACTAAGAATCTTTTTCCTTCCCATTGTAAACTTAATAATAGAGTATGAAGTATTCAAGAGTGTGTTCCGAGTACAGTAGCCGATTGTGTTGCCGTGAATATGTTTTATAATATAATCAGGTCTAGTAAAGCCGCCGACCGTGGCTCGTAAACAAACAGATTGGATCTGAAGCGTATGTACGTGTTTCGCAGCGCATACGCTCTGGCTCCGTCTATGGCTTTGAAGTCTCTAAGAATGGGCTTACTCTTTGTAGAAAATGTTTAATGTTTTAAAGATAAAAATGAAGAGTTCATGTACGGATTGTATTTTAAATGATGCTTGGCAGTAATTATTTGGAGCTGGATGCGAGAAACCGAAAATCGAACCAAAAAGATTGGGGTTTACCCATGAAGTATTGAAAATTGAACTTGATAAAAATATAAGAATCTGACAAAAAAGTACTTTTCAATTACAATTTTAACCGTACGTGTAAACTTATTCCAGACGAAGAGTCATAATAAACAGGCAACTTGACAGACAAAGAAACAACTAAGCAACACAAATAACAGACAGACAAACCAATCATATCTCAATTTATAACTTTAGTAAAAAACTTTCGGTATATTGGTCGGATTTAAGTAAAATAAGAATGAGGGCCCTTTTATTCAACAAAAGCTGGGTTCATGAAGAGCACGTTTTTACCGGACATGGTTAATAAAAGTGGTATAAGGTTTTATAATTGTGTAATACTCATTTGTCGTAATGGTCCAAGAGCCCAGAGTGATCAGACATAACTTATTTTCTCATGGATGAAACCTTATGTACTCAGTAGCGTCTAGTGTACTTTTACCTACCTGCGTGCTTGTGGAGCTAGCCCTGTGACACCTGGGCAGATACCAGGTGAGAATGGTAACTAAAAATTAGAGTTATCTTACTTAAATTAGTATGGCTGATCTTTATATATATTTTGTAGAATATTATTCTAAACTAGTATCATAAAGTGTCAGACACTTTTCATGGACCAGAACTTTTGTCAGACGCTTTAAAGGTCGACAAAAAATTAATGAACTTTACTTATTTTTACATGTCTGATTTTTAAATATGCTATTGAAGTAACTATTACAAAGTTATATTTTATCAGTCAGACAAATTCGAGTGACCAATAATCCCCTAAACACAAAAATTATTCAGCCGGGAGTGCCGACGATTTGCTTAACAAAAGTGTGCAGGAATTACAAGAACGATTGAAAACACTTCAAAATAATTAGCTATCGCTAAGTTACCATAACGTACACATAACTTTAAATAACCGTATTGTTAAGGAACAATTAAATTAATCAAATGAATTTTATCGAAATATCGAACGCAATTTTGACTGCGTGCTCACAGGGTTGACTACTGTTAATTGAAGTTAAATTTCCCATGTGTCTTAGCTAATTTAAGAAAATCATCGTCAGAATCATCAAATATATTTGGATTTAAGATAATTACTATAAGATAAAATTTGATAATATCCACCGGGATGACACATCTAAACCAAAACTGTTTAAAATACAAATTAAAAGAGAATGTCATTAAGACTGTATGCTGCCTGCTGTATATAACATAATAATAAAATTAAATGTATGGTGCATACTAACAAAATTAAATGCCTCTGTGAGGTGACTTCGACCTCTGGCACGCCTTTCAAAGGAAGTTCCATTCAAAGCAACCTCAGACACCTTTCTAAGGTACAGGGAATATTTTTTACCAAGTTGCTGTGAAATATTAAGAATAAATAATCTTTAATAGCAATACCTATTGCACTATAATTTTAACAAAATGGAACCGACTTCAAAGAAAAACTATTCCGAGTACCCAAATCGCGACAATTGTGCCTATGATATTTGAGGAGTTCCCTCGATTTCCTTGGGATCCCATCATCAGATCTCGATATGGTGACGATGGGACCACCTGTAAGCTCCGCCCATTCCAATTCAAAAAGAATTTTTGAAATCGGTTCATAAACGACGAAATTATCGCTGACCATACATAAAAAAAAAGATTCCGACGAATTGAGAACCTCCTCCTTTTTTTTGAAGTCGGTTGAAAATTTATTTTACAATAAAATAAAGATTCTTCCTTATAAAATAAAATGGCTCCTCATATATTCACTATCCCAAACAGGCAATAAATGAATTCACTTTAATAGTTATTAATTAACAATTTAATATTAAGGCTCATCTTATTGAAATAAGGATGCGAAAATCTTGGATTGAAATGAGTAAGTATTTTCAATATATTTATTTTTTTATTCAGCATGCGTATAGTGCTCTCGCGCTCGCCCTCTCGACTGAATAATTTTTGTGTTTAGGGGATGTTTGGTCACTCGAATTTGTCTGACTGATGAAATTTAACTTTGTAATAGTTACTTCGTTAACATATTTAAAAATCAGACATGGAAAAATAAGTAAAGTTCATTAATTTTTTGTCGACCTTCAAAGCGTCTGACAAAAGCTCTGGTCCATGAAAAGTGTCTGACACTTTATGAAACTAGTTTAGAATAATATTCTACAAAATATATATAAAGCTCAGCCATACTAATTTAAGTAAGATAACTCTTATTTTTAGTTACCTTTCACACCTGGTATCTGCCCAGGTGTCACAGGGCTAGCTCCACAAGCACGCAGGTAGGTAAAAGTACACTAGACGCTACTGAGTACATAAGGTTTCATCCATGAGAAAATAAGTTATGTCTGATCGCTCTGGGCTCTTACTCTATAATCTTTATGGCGTAGAACTGCTTCATAACTCTCTTTTTTTATTACTGGCTTGATCATTGTCGAAAGCCTTATTCGTAAATAAATTTGCAAATTGTGAAAGAAGTATAAAATACTCGTCTTTCTTACGCTAAAGCTTGATGTGTAGTTTACTTTGATCTTGCTGAATCTTGATTTAAGTTTCTTAAAAAGCTATAAACGAGCTTCTGTGCTTAAAACTTAAAAGGTAAGTTATCTGCGTCAGATAATGTAGATAAGTTGTTAAATATTTGATGCAGTAATCAATTCAGATTAAAAAAATTAAATACCGTTTTTTAATAGAATATCAGCCACAGTTGGGATCACGTGATACTTACAATTTGTTTTTTTTAAGTGTCGCAATTATTTATTTGATTTTAAAGAAATATTTTTAGGCTTTAAAATGTAAGATGGCGAGATTATTAAACTAAACAACCTATAAGTTGGGTATGGGCTATGAAAACTTATGGTATAAGGAACTACACCGAAACGTTTTATTTCCATATTGTTCATGGTTCGGCACTGTCGAACCACCATCTTAATTTAAAAATACTTCATCAAACGTGACTGTAGAGCACATTATTTCCATAAAACACCCGGACCATGTTTTAGGAGGCCATCAACTATAATGATGATGTGTAAGAGAGCTAAGAGAAAATGCGGTGCTTATTATGTAAGGCGCAAAAAGCTTCAGGCGAACATTGCCTTGTACCTATTAGCCATTAATACATACACGACGCACTCGTGGGAACCTTAGTTACATTCCTTTTCGAAATTGGAGTTTAAAAAAAACAGTAATATATTTGTGTTATTGTTATTATACATAATTTTAAGTAGTTATGAGACTTTATTATGAAGGCTTGATATCAAATGATCTTTTTTAGGTTACCAGCAAAAAGTCTTAAACATCGGAGCCCGAGAAAAAAAGGAATTGTAAGCTTGATTTACTTACTTTACACGTTTCGAGGGATTGTTATCGTCAAACTGTTAATTGACTAGTGAAGCTAATCAAGTATATTACTAGTTTGATGGAGATGACAGCTCATACTTTAGGTTCAAAACAAGATACGAGTATTTCAATAATAAATGTTTCGGATATCTTACACACAACGCCATCTAGTCCCAAACTAAGCAGAGCTTGTATTATAGGTACTAGCCAAGCGATATAAATATATAAACGTACTTTTTTTTGTAAATACATACACATTATACATAGAAAACATACAAACTCCGAAACAAATATTTGCGGATCACACAAAATTTGGTCCGACCCGGGAATCGAACCCGAGACCTCTTGATCAGCAGCCGCATACGCTGTCCACTAGACCAATAAGGCAGTTAAAATAAATGTATATTATAGTACCTATATAGGTATATTACATGTACTCGATCTATACAATACTATATTTAAAGTCATCATCATCAAATAAATAAAACTGAAGTGTCTGTTTGTATTTTAATGTGAAATTAAAAGCGTATGAAAGTATTTGCGATACGTAAAACACAGCAGTTTGATTAATATACAAGATTGCATGGTTCATAAAGTTAAAGAAGTTTTGGATTTGAATTGTCAATGCTTGGAAAACGTCCATAGAGTTAGACATACCTCTTCTGACGTTAACAATAAGAAGCCCAAGAAATAAAATAAAACTGGTATCAGGCGCGACTTGAAATAGGGGACAAAAGGTAAATAAGTACAATTAGTCGAAATAATTTGTTCCGTTTTTATGATCTGTTTATCACTTAAACTCAGGTTTTAGTTAGTCACGTTTTATAAAAATTAATTTACAGGGAGTTCGAAAATATTTCTACTGTTTCAGTAGCACGATCATAAAAATAATACGAAGAAAACCTACTGGCCAAGAATTCACGACAATCAGAGATAACAATGGTATATCTGTTTAAAATGTCATTGTCTAAATTCCACTTATATATCGCTTAGCTAAGAAGTCGTTACGTGCCAGCAGACCATTCAATCTTCGTCTTAATAAATTAATCTCGGCTCGTAAGTGTTCGGCGTTAGGAGGCGGTACTCACACAGAGAGGCGCAAGGAAAGGCAGTTTCGGTGTTGCACGACTTGGTAAGAGGGGACGAGAGACAGGCGGTGAGGGACGGGGGAGGTGGTGTAAGGGAAGGCTCAGGTCAGCGAGGCCGTGAGAACGCGCGCGCGCCGCCGGTTCCCAGGCACGCGCCGCCCGCGCCAAGCGCGCGACCATCGTGGCACGCCTGCTGGTCGAAGTGGCATCGCATACCGGCTTGATTATCGTTAGTTATTTAGTTTATGCTTCATGCAGTAAACTTAACATGGATGAGAAGAATGATTCAATAAATAAGAAACGCGATCAAACGTTTTTGATTAAATTGTAGTAACGGTAGGTTCTAAAGATGGTTCCAATAACCTACACTTAGTTACTCTCTAGAAGAAACAACCTTTAAAAATTATATGTAGGATATCGTCACTGATGTATTAAATATTTTTGAAGTTATCACACGAAGACAAAATGGTTATTTTGAAATTACTCATTAATTCTTATTTGTCATATTCTAAACTTGGCTAATATTTTTAAGTAATACATAGCACCTTATATTGACCACAGACTTATCCATATTTAAAAATGTGTGAAGATACTTGTGAGCCATAGACACCCATAACTAATTCTTGACTATTAGAGAAATAGAACAGATGACAACTTAATTTTTATCTAGCTTTATAGCGAAATAAAAATTTAGTTTGATTTCCACTAACGTGAAATTTGTTGAGCTTATGTTAAAATAATCTACGTTTGTTGAAATCGAATATCTGAGAAAGTAACGAAAAAATACATCTTAACATGAATATTTTGGGCACTATCAATTTTCCACTTTCACTTTTCTGATCAAAATAAATTTACGTCGTGTATAGAACGAAGTAAAAAAATAAATCACTATAGTAGTTATAGATTTTGTGCAACTGCTATATCAACGCAGGTCATTTATATAGCAGTTATTTATGGAATGTAAAACGTCATTTAGAAGTTCAATCTGTTATATATGTACTAAATAATATATTTGTACAAAAGTGAAACTAAGGCGATTGACACACTGGCGACGCGCTGACGCGCGGTGACGCGGGGCAGCCAATCCCGAATCTGCTGGCGGCACGCGCTCACGCGACGTGGCGCGTTTTTGGTGTGTTGAACCTGGCGTGTTTTCTATACTAATCGATGTACTTGCATACAATATTAAAATCTGCCATTCCGCGCTACGCGACGGAGCGCGGGGCAGTGTGTGAATCGCCTAAGACTCATGTTCATCGATCGGTTAGAGGTAAGCTGGAAACACGCACGGCCATAGGAGTGTCGCTATCGCTCTGCCTTGCAATCTTCCTTGCTTAAGAGATGTGTTACATGCACTGTACGAGAAATACAATAATAACAACAAATATTTTACGTCTGAGACACAACATCATCTATTTACAAACTAACCAGAGCTTTTACTATGGGTACTAGACAATTGATATAAAAACACATACACTTTTGTAAATATATACTATTATGCATTGAGAACACCCATTCTCCTAAACAAATATTGGCAGATATGTTTTTTTTTTTTTTATATATATTTGGCCTACCAAAGTGACTCTACCCTGCCTGATGGAAAGCATGAGCAGAATCCAAGAGTGAGGGAAACCATACATCATTGCCGCACATGCAGACAGTAAAGTATGACGGCCCTCACTATGGCGGCTTAGTAAGATGCTTTTTCACGCCCCGCTTATAGATCATACAAACATACAGTATAATACTCATGATTTTACTGTAAACCGGACTTATTCGCGATAATATTTTAAAGGTTACGATACCTTCTATTTTCTGGAAAGATGAAATAAGGCGTGCAGCAGATGTTGTATGTGTGGTGTGTAGGGGTATCGACACTACAAGAAATCAACGCAATCAAGTGCGGGTAGACACAACCTGCACATCACGAAGGCGACCCTAAGTTAACACCAGTCTACCCGTGACTACGAGCGGTATAACCCGTTCGAAACGTCGGAAAATATAAGGTATCGTAACCTTTATAATATTATCGCGAATAAGTCCCGTTTACAGTAAAAACATGAGTATGTGTAAAAGTAGCGAAAGTCTAAAAACAGATACAGTATAATTACAACACACACATCAAACACATACATAGGTGCTACAGTTCAAATGAACTTATGCCCATACATATATATTGTTCATTCCGTGATGTGTGCAACAACCAAAATCGGTGGCACAGTGGTAGCGTATGCGACTGCTGTGCTTGAGGTCTCGGGTTCGATACCCAAGGTCGATACGTAGGACAACACTTTGTGTGATTCACAATTTGTTGTTCTGAGTCTGGGTGTCCTATGTGTCCGTTTCATGTATGTTTGTAAAGTCCCCCGCGACACAGGAATTTATATTCCTAATGCGGGAGTTGTCTTTTTTAAAACGAAAAAAACGAAAAACGAAATATTTGTTTCGGCTTTTGGATGTTTTCTATGTAAACTTTTTTTTTATTGTTGTAATGGAATAGGCGTTTGTCTTCCATCTCACCTGATGAAAAGTGTAGATGAAGACGAAGATGGTACACGCCCATCCAAAAGAAACCTGTTCACTCTACTCTTAAAGGTAATAATATGTATGTATTTACAAAAAAAGTATGTTTATGCATTTATATTACTTGTCTAGTAACTATAATACAAGCTCTTCTTATTTTTGGACTAGATGGCGTTGTGTGTAAGATGGTCGAAAAATAAATCTTTCTAAAGTTTTCCACTTAGCTGTAATAATACGGCTAAGTGAAAAACTGTAAAAATATTTATTATTTTTAGAATATTCATTCATATAATTAATACATCGTATTGCAACGAAATAATTAGGCTATCCTATATAAAATTTATAATACTGTCTATAATACTGTATATAAAATTTATAATGTGTTATGTTCTGATAATATTTAAACGTTGACGCAGCATTAGACACATGGACACCAGATTCCGCAAAATAAATTATTGTACCAAATGCGAAATTTTACGTAATCGTACGTAATCGCACCATCAAAACGTAGCGTATCATCATCATTTAAATAGTTTTGCCTGTAATTTTACTGGTAGTTTCATCTCGACTCTCAGCGGCCTAGGTATGATATATCTTAACGTTCCGTAGGCATGCAGGGATGGTGGCGGAGACGGACGTCATTTCTAATTTATGCATGATCGTGCACGACTCGCCTTCTGAACGGCGCTCGCTCAGCCTCGTCGCGCACGCGCTCACTTCCCAAGGGCTACTACATACAGTTTCTAAGAACAAATACTAATAATGCATTGTATTTTATTTACTTTACTGTAATAATAGACTCGTATCGACACTAGAACAATGAGACAATAAAATATTCTAACACAGTTTGTTTGGGAATTCAAACGTTTGCGAGACCTAACCGTATGAAGTAAATAGTATTATTACTTACGAAACCAGAAGCCCAAAATTTACGACGAAATTTTTTAGCATTTATGATTGCATCTTCCGAAAGGTATACTAATTTCATGAGGCCCTTACAAATAATTATTTTCGACGGAGAAGGAGTTAAAGTGGAAATTATCTGCGTATCATCCCTGAATCGTGACACGATGCCTCGACCGAGAATTAGATCCTGCCGCTGTTATAAGCCAGCCACAGCAACTTTATTGAGACCTTTAAAAGACTTTACTTGATATTTGCTCATAGATCTTTCAGAATTGGACGTCATGTACAAAGATGATCGCACGTGTACCAATGCGTGAGGACTCTTCAGTCACGCCGCACGTTAAAGGTAAGTCCTTTTTGAACAGAATGTTTATTCTGATCAAAAGTTGAAGTATGACGCTGTCCCGTGATTGATATGTTCTGTTACAAAATCTTTGTTGGTAATAAAATAAGAGAATTAACTAACAGTCAAAATAACTACTGAACACTGTATCGGGTATCGAGATATATTTGAGAGAGAATAATATTAGAGACACGAGACACTGCTAAGAATCTTAGTGTCTAATAATATTGTCTTAATTGTAAAATTGATATTTTCCTTAATCGCGGAATAGTTTAGGCAATACAAATAAAAGTTATTTACTAATATGAGATACTTAAGTATAGCTATCTGTATATAGTATAGGCATATGTTCTATCTATATGTGGTTTTGAATTTAATCTTAAGTTATTGAATGGAAAGTTATAATATATATATTTTTTTAAATGGTTGGGAAAATAGTATCAAAACAATCTTGTACATATAACGAAATTGCGATTCGATTTACGATATACTCGTATAGAATTAAGGTGCATTAGCGATGATGTGCATTGTGCAGCTAATACCAGTAGCCGTTCCGTTGGCGCCGAGCATACGCACGTACAGTGATACCAGATTTCAGATTTGTGTTTCTCCAAAACTATGGGTAATTAAAGCCATATTACCCATTTTTAATGTTTGGATATAAATATAATAATATATGTAATAAAAAATGTTACAATTATTGCTGAGAACTTTTTGTTTAACGAATCTATTAGTTACTAAACTTGAAACCAAGAAGAAGTGAATGTAAATGATTTAATACCTATTTTAATTGTTATTCCGAACAAATCACAATAAACACATTTGATTTGTATTTAAAATTAATACCGAAAACCTATTGTTATATATTGTATGTATTAATGATTTAATCCCATGGAACGCTTATTATAATTATGTATTATACATTTTCATGTATGTTATTAGGAATTAATTATTGTTATTTGAATAACTTTTCACAGATACACACTTAAATATAACAAGATACAGTAAAACTTATAACTCTAATGGTGGATTTTTTTTTATAAATGTTGGCAGCACTATAGGTACAAATGAGATCCCTTCTGCAAAATATTAAATCTTAAACCTGGTGATTATGGAACAAAATTGTTGTGCGCGGTGCATTGCTACTGTGGATTTTATATTATAATTCCATTCAGACATAATCACTGCATTACTTGTTATTTTCAATGACTATGTTTTGCATTTTTTATATCTTATTATGTGCAAAAAAATCTTAGTATTTATCTCAACATTTCAAAAACACACGTTAAAGTTATAATTCTAAAATAAACTATGTGATTGGATTATTTTACTTGTGAGTAAATATGTTATTATCATCATCATGAATTTAGAGGTTATTAGAGATTTCCAAATTATATAAACTTTGATTCCGAAATCATGTTTGATAGCTTTTAAAAAATCTTCTTCCTAAATAACTTCAAAAATCTTAATTTTTTGGTAAGTCCTTACCAATTACATCGTTTCCTGATGTGTTACTTTTTTGTCGGTTCTAATAATTTGGTACCATGAAATACTCAAAATGACCAATGAAAAATTATTTTAAATAATCTGATTTATAAGAAACTGCGTGGAAAGCTTTTTGATATTATATAACTTTTGTAAAGTTATGATCTTTTAAAATAAATTATCACATTTGACAACTTACTCTTTCGTTCAACATATTCTGAAGTTAGGATAGGTATATTAAACAACTATTATGAGTACTACACAAAGTTATTGCATTAGCATAGCAATATTAGCAACTTTTATCCTACCTTATGTGCAACGGTTCTATAGAAATTAAGGTCGAAAATAATTGGAGGAAGTTGTGTAACCATACGCTAGGCAGAAGCGCAAATGGCATATAAGCAGGAAATATTGAATCACAACCTGTCGTGCAATTCTGATAAACACCGAGGATGCGATCGCATCCCGTGTCAAGCAATACAAGATTTAATACTAGTTTATTTGCAGGTATTGCGTAAATAAATGCAATGTACACACTACTGGATAAAGCGACCATGAGGCAATATACTGTAAGACAATATAGAAATACATAACTTTGTCACGACTAGCGATCCCCATACAAAAGCAATGGTAAATGTATTATATTACTTTTAAGCTTACGATACCATATAATATTTTTTGTTCACGGTAATTAATGGAATCTCGTATGGGAGTACATATCATCGCTGCATCAGTTTCACGTGCCGTGGTGTCAGCCTGCGGACTTTAACCAATTCCCGCTATAATTTGGGGGTAAACAAGGGGTCAATATCCTTGAAAATCTTATAACATATTCTTTGTTGACCTTCTTTCATACTCCAAGTGTTTAGATTTACTGTCCCGCCCCGGTCAGGCTAAGTGGCCGCATTCTTGTTTAATAACAAAGCAAGCAGGGGTTACATACGTTGTTGATAAACATACTGCACAGGGCCTACATTATAGAGTAAATCTATCACTGTCCACAGTTTCCTTCCACGGATCGCCAACCACCCTGATTTTGGGCAGTCTGTAACCATTCGCCGTCAGCCACTTTCCTCTAATCGCTGGCCCATCGTGCCGCAGGGCGCCCGACCCGTTCTACGGGAGACATTTCAGCCTCATTTCGCCGAGTCCCCGACCTCGCATGAAGAATCAGTATTCATCATGCGATTTCGGTGACTCTAGTTCTTTATCGAATAACCTCTTTACGACTTTTATCGGACAGAGAGTCACCCAACATCGCACGCTCCAATGCACGCTGAGATACTTTAAACTTGTGGACCACTCCAATAGTGAGTGTCCACATTATACAGATTTTAAAATAAATTGCATGAATCATTTAACAATCAATCGAGATTCATATCCATGATCTTGAAAATTTAATTTATAGAAATATCTTAAAAAATAAAACAGGTTAATTCATTTGAGAAGCATCTTACACACTTTGTATCTTGTACAAAATGTATTCTTAAAATGCCTCAAGCAAAAGGGTGGTCTCACTTGAAACGAGACGACACCAAATCGAGATTATATGATGGTGTATTAAATGAATATAAAGTTGCAACAAACAGTATCTGGCTAGACCACCCAGTTGAAACTAGTTGCTGCAAATGCCAACTACCTATTAATATGGAACCAATATCACTTAGAGAAGTAACAAAACATTAACATCAAATTAGTATCAATGCGAGATATCTTAACGCTTATTTCGCAATTGAAATATACAATTAAAAGGATCTTACTAAGTTTTTTATGGTAGAATTAAAACGCCAAAATTTGTTAAGAAGGTGCCGAGCCTTTTGCTCTAGTGAAAAGTGCTCCTGAGTGCTGTCGTACGCCATAGGTTGTAGATTTGATTCATACCCAGAAAAAATATTGTTTTTTGTTCTTTTTATTTGCTTTATGTTTAGGTATTATTTATCTTATATATAATCAGGTAGTAGAGCCACGCTGATTTCAGCACGAATGAGCAGGCTCGACCGGCGCAGTACTCCCTCACACAGAATTCATTCATCCTACTAATGACAGCATTCTTGCTGTCTTATTTCGTTGGTGAGTGTGAGACCGGAGGCCCCATCATTCTGCATCATTCTTGAATAATGCGAAATGATGATCCACCATGCTACATTGCCTACCCACACAATGAGCATGGTGGCCCCTACTCCTGGATTCTTCTCATGCTTTCCATCAGGCAGAGTAGAGTCACTTTTGTAGGCGAAAAAAAAAGTATAACATATGGTTTCACAAAAATATTGATGCATGTGCTGCAACGAGAAGAAAAATTTTCAAGAAACCATATGTAGTGTAGCTAGAGGTATAATATCCAAGAGTAAACTGTTAAAAGGTTTTGTTGGTGAGCGACAGTCTATTTATCATTGCACCTGCACCATTCTCTTTAGTTTGGTCTACCATACTAATAATTTTATAGTGAAGTAGCTTTCGCCCCAGTCTCTGCCTGCTTGTTTGTAGGCTATTGCTGTAAAAAGTAGCCTGTCTGTGTACCTTTCATATATTATTATAAAAGGTACACAGACAGGCTACTTTTTCGCTTCAGTAGATAGTAGGTAGATAAATATACAGGCTTACAGAGTTACTTACGCATTTTTTATATTAGTAAGGATGGGATGTGTGATGTACAAAATTATTATTATACTGTACCATGTTCATTAAAACTGACAAAGATCAAAGAATGTTGAACACCTTCTCAAATCTGATAAATCGTACATGAAATTACGGTCATTTACGGCAGGCAGGAACGTATGCAAATAAGGAAGCTTTACTTGATTTTAGCCAGGAATATACAACATTTTATACTAAACTAGCTGACCCGGCGAACTTCGTACCGCCTTAAAATATTAATTCACAATAAAGTATTGTGTTTAGATATTAACTGATAGTGACAAATCGACAGCAGCGCAAACTAACACGCCTCGGCCGGTACCGCCAGAATTGCTTTGTTCCTGCATTTTAAATCTGTAATATCTTCAAAAGTATTCATTTAAATTACATACTGTAAAGGGCCATATTAATCTATATTAAATACACAATTTATTTAAGGTACTTAATTGGATAAGGATTAATACTGTGTTGCCTCTAATCACTTCGTAAATAAACCATTATTTCTCGTAAAAAAAAAATGGTTAATGTGAGTACTATGAGATAGACGTATACCATCGCGGACTTTTTTGTAGATCTTTTTAAGAAGTAATATACTGTAGTACATTATTTTGATCTATCTCGTAGGGGACAGCCAGCGTTTGCAATATAAGCGTAAAAAACATCACATTAGAAACCTCTAAAATTATTATCTACTATAGTATGCATATATTATACATAAAAACCTTCCTCTTGAATCTCTCTACCTATTAAAGAAAATTTCATAAAAATCCGTTGCGTAATTTTAAAGATTTAAGCATACAAAGGGACAGAGAAAGCGACTTTGTTAAATGATAAATGATATTTATTTCTTTAAGTAAATCTTTTGAGACATTTTTACAAGTCGGACTTATAGCTAGAAGGCGGAAGAAGCTAGAAGGAAGGTTTTATACTATGTAGTGATTTAATCGGATCTATAAAAAAAGTGTCTGTATGTAACATCAATTTAACAGTGTTTTACTAAATTCAAGTAGGCACTGTACTAAAAACAAAACGCTACTTTTGTTTTTGATGTGAAACATCTATAGGCGCACGTAAAATAGATTTCTGGCCTGGCGACGCCTGGCGACGCGTCGCCACGGCACGCTATACGATGGTATATATATACAGTCTATATGCAGTAGTGTGTACGGTGTGGCGTTATATTATAATTATAATTATACTTATAATATAATTATTTAATTATAATTATTATAATTATAATTATACGCCACACCGTACTATTTTAATAATTAGTAATATTTTATTTTATCATTATGACATATTTAGTTCCTATTACAATATGTTCTTTTCTGCATATTACTTTTACAAAATAATGGCGATGTTTCACATCTGCCAGGCGTCCCGTGACGGCTCACATTTTTTTTGTCTGTCTGTCTGTCTGTTTCTTCCGGGTAATCTCTGCAACAGCTGGACTGATTTTGACGGGACTGCCAGAAAGCTAATGACATAAGGAGAGACTTAGGTTAATTTTATTAGACTCTACACGAGGTGGATTTCTACTCAAACCTATTTACGGATAGTAAAATTTATTTCAATAGTGTGCGTAATATTTTTATCCTATTTACCCCAAAAATCGTAATTAGACCAACAAGACGTAACAGACCAACAATTCTACTCTAATCTTGGGGACATAATTATTCTACAAAAAGAAAATCCTATAATTATAATATATTACTATTACGGAACCTCCTTCCTTCAAACTTGCAGGAAAACAGCATGTCTAAGCCTCAAAAGCTCGAACGCGCAACGATCCTCAGATCCTCAGTCATGATTCAGCCGCATGTCTTTCAACAAGTGACCCATGTCTTCGTCTGTCCTCTATCTTTTCCACAAATACAACAATAGCTAACTATAAAGTTTGATTAAAAAAACACAGCAACAAATTTACTGGAGCACACTCACGTAAAATATCAGAAACGAATCGTTTTCGCTTATTAACCGAACAAGAATACGTAATAAATAGTACTTCCCTTGGGGTAACACAGTGACTTAAAAAAATATCTTACGTGGTTCGTTTCTCGTGCCTGTTATTCTATAATTCGTGTGAGCCTGAGGCAGATAATAACTGTAATAAGACACGCCACGGCCACCATAAGTCACATCGGCTTGCTTCAAAATGGCGTCCTCATTACTAAAAGAACTTAGCAACAGCTCGTGAAATATTTCCAACTCTTTTTTGTGATCGTGAGATACATGTTTTTTTTATAATTACAAAGCTTTAAAAGACAAAGTAACGTGTGACATTGTAAAGTTATATTTTTAATTTGTAAAAGCTGTGAATATTTAATATTTTCACATAATACTAGATGTTAATGACGTAAGAAGAATATGTTCCATAATCACCATTATCATCTGCCTGCCCTTATTCTAATTTTTTTTGGGGTCTCCCCAGTTAGTTTTATCCTTCCATTCTTCTCCATCACTCGTTATTTCACTGTTAACTCCCTTGATATTCATATCCTCTTTAACACAATTCATCCACTTTTCTTTGGTCTTCTTCTTCTCTTGTATATTTTGTCGCGATATTTTCCTCATTCCTCCGCGTACAAATACATACCAAGGTAACAAATAAAAAGGAGAATATGTTCTAAAGCCTCTGAAATTAAAACAAACGATTATTAAAATGTAATATATATTCAGATGTAATTTATATTATAACAGCAGACATTTGTCACAGATTATCCTAAACTAGGTAGCGCTTGTCCCGTGTAAATTAAATCAAGCCAGAGAATAAATCATGTCATCATACAATGTTTAACTAAACATATGAGATTTGTAGTCACATTATTGTCAACGACAGTTTGATCCACATATTCTATTCTATTCTGCTGCTGTATCCAGATGCGTCATTCCGAACTTAACCTCTAAAGGTCGCTAATAGAGGCCTTTACGGATTACGTTCCCATACCATCCCACATTTTTTAATAACGTTATTATGTACTTTAACTTAGTAATACAAAAGTATCTGCGTATCAATAGGCCATCATAGTGTAGGACACCCTGCTTCATTGTACATTGTGTACATTCATATTGAGTATAGTGACTACTACTAACTATTAAGATCCAAGGATTCTGCTCATGATTTCCATAAGGCAGAGTAAAGTCGCTTTCACAGTCTACCACCATATAATGATTAGAAGTCGGTCTTAGTACCTTTTCATTGATCTCTATCATGACCATACCGAAAAATCGAGGTGATATTGCGTGAATAAAATAAAAGATTCTTATGACAAAGAGCAGTGGATGTTGTTACGTTTCTCGTTGTCTCTCCCACAGTACTAGTCACGAACTTATACTTCACTTAATTAACGTAAATAAGACAGTTTTGCGCATGAAAAAACAAACGGGGCCGAAGGGTCGACGCTTCGAAACCGGATTCGCGGTTTAAGCGAAACGCTCCGTATCGTCTTAGGCCACACTTTATGTCACATTTTATTTTTAATGAGACTTTTTTATAGTGACAGTACTCGTAATATATATAATATAGCCATGGATTAAATTTAACTTTAGAGTAGTTATTAGGTCGGCGGCGAGGTGATTTAAAGTACCACAGTAGAAATCGATTAACGTTAATAATAACATTTGCGTATATTGAAAAATATGATTATAACAAATAAACTTAAGTTATTTACAAAAAAACAGTCAGAGTATGTCCCATGTATTTTTTAATGCGCAAGTAGTGCCTTTTTTTTAATTATTTTTAGACTAATCACTCACTAGGAATATATACTATGTATTTCTCGGAAGACTACACAAACATTCATGTAAAAGATACAGAATACACCTAAATTCAATAAAACAATTTATGGATCACAGACATAAAGTATTAAACTGCCTCGTTGGTCTAATACTTTATAGTCTAGTGGTTAGCGCATGCGACTGCTAATCAAGAGGTCTCGGGTTCAAATCCCGGGTCGGGCCAAAAAGTGTTTTTGGGTTTTTCTTAGGAAATTCCTAAGAGCAGCCCAGAGTTTTTTCTAAGTTTGGCGGTGATTCACGCCCATGCCTCGGAGAGCACGTAAAGCCGTCGGTCCCGGTTGTCATGAACATCTATGGCAATCGTTATTGGAAAGTCATTGCCCTTAAATATACTGAAAACTAGTTCAATCTTCGAATTTCAGTTCTCCCTTAGGGTTGCGGAGGTCCGATGCCAGTAGCTTCGTGGAAAAACTGAAATTCAGGTAAAGCCGGTTGAATTAGTAGCCGATCCCAAATAATAAACTTGGGAATAAAGGCTTGGAAGATGATAAAGTATTGTCCGGTGTGGGGTTCAAACCCACAACACTCAGCTTAATAGAAAACTTCGGTTTCTGGAGTCCCCTCTACCGTATTCCAGGTCTGAGGTACAGTGGTCAGAGTTGCCCCGGGCCAGGTCAATGTCACACCATTATACACCGTAAAAGGCGAAACACCGACCCGCCTTAGACAACACCCCACGGCCGCAACGGGGTGTCACCTGTCTTGGGTCATTTACACATCGCACCAAGATGTGGCTACAGCGACCATAAGGCGGCGATTAGGGAGTTCGCGATCTTTCCCGATCTGCCCTTTCCGTGATTTCGTCTGATCTGACTTATACCATCGAAGTCACGCAGACAACCTTAAACTTTTTAGAAGTTATTGTGACAAAAATCATTTGGTAGTTCGTTTTCCTAGTCATGGTTAGCATTTAAATGTATAAATATAGGTAATAATCATTTTCATTTTTTATATTAATCTTATGATTTATCATTGTTGTAAATAGGAAGATACAAAATTAGTTACATTTAAATGTAGAATACTTTAACAGATGCGTTATCGTGTTTTGTAAAGATATAAAAGGCTTGTGTTGTAAAATGTAGGTATAAAATTCGCATCGCTATCGTATTTTATTATGCGGTCTTGATATTTTATTGTATAATTTATTGAGGCGACAGTTGCAATCTACCAGAAGAAAAGCAATATAAAACAGTATTATATTGAAAGTTTTTTTGTAAACATAAAGTAGGCTTAAAGTAGGTAAATTGCGTCGATGCCGATGGATAAGTTGTTCCAATAGTTTCATAGGATATTTACCTTTATTAATTTGCATTATAATGCATAAAATCGGCCAAGTGCGAGTCGGACTTGCGAAGAAAGGGATCCATACCATCTATGCATTTCAAAAATATTATAATTTTCGAGCAAAAAAAATTCGCTTTAAATATTTATTTTACTCTGTTTTTAGTATTTTTTGCTGTTGTGGCAACAGAAACCTGTAAAAATTTTAACAGCTTAGCTGTCACGGTTTATGAGACAGACGAACGGAAAGACAGACGGACTGCGAAATTTTAGAAATAAGGTCCCATTTTTCACTTTGAGTACGGAACCCTAAAAATCATATCCCTTCGAGCAGTACAAAACAGTATAACAAATCAAAATGCTAGTCATTCCAATCAAATGCAACCAACATTATCGTTCTCTATTTCTCTTCTACAAATTGATTTGTAAGACAGCAATGATTGCGATAAAATTATTGTTGCAATTTATTGTCAAGCTTGTACAAAGTAATTATGGCGAGATATTCAGAAATAACTTATAGATAACTTACAAATACTATTTAGAACTAAGTAGTGTGATAAAAATGGAATTGTATTTGATAAAAACAGATAAACAAATTGTGATGTGCTGAATAAGGCCGCCCTTTGTACACTCTATATTTGATCATTGTGTTTCTTTTTTGTAACTCTGTAATTTAGTGTGCAAATAAAGAGTTATCTATCTATCAATCTATCCTATTCTGCTACGCTTTGCTATGTCATATTACATTATTAGAAAACTGATGTTGAAGCATCTCGACCAGCATAGTATATATGGGTCATGATGTTTCGTCTGCATTAGCAAAGTGTAAGGGGATGAGTACTCTTGGATTCTTTCCACAAGGCAGAGTAGAGTCACTTTGGCAGGTTCATATAAAAGAGTGAGGTCATTTAGTGACAAATTTTATCATAATAGTTGTTGAGATTTTTGAGTTTTTGAAGCTTTGGATATGAAAGATAGATAATATTGTCTATGGACTGATTCATGAAGTCAGTAAGTATCGTAAACATTACCTGTGATTTACATTCACATATGAATGAGGAATTTGCGTTAGTTTGTTAATTCTTTTAATAGTAACGTAGATACGAAACGATTAGATTAGTTACGAAACTTACTTTTTTAATATAAGTCGAGTCATCCATCTCTTTCTGGCCTTTATTATGCCCAAGGTTAATTTAGAGTCGGCTACTAATTCAATCGGGCATATATTTGAGGGCACTGGTTCCCAATATTAATTACCATAGATGTTCATGATAACCGAAACCGACGGCTTAACGTCCTCTCCGAGGCACGGGCGTAAAACACCATTATTTTTCATACTCCGGGCGGTCATTAAGAATTTCTTGTTAAGAAACCCAAAAACACCCGACTCAGAATTTGAACTCGAGACCTCTTGATTAGCAGTCGCAAATGCAAACCACTAGACTAAAGAGGCAGTATTTTTATATAAGTCGATAAGGGTCTTGAAATTAATTATAGTAAAAAATATGAAAACTCTGTTCTTTGTTGTTGGTCTGTTATGTACAGACCAACAACAAAGAACAGAGCTGCTAAAATAAAGAGGGTCAAATAGAGCAATATAATACAGGTACTTGGATTAAAAGGACCGTGAAACTCTGAGTAAAATGAATATTATTGATAAACTAATTGATCAATACAATACAAATAAATAAAATTAAAGTTCTGTTTGTAATATCAAATAAAAAGTTTTATTATTTAGTTACCTATGTCAGAAAATCATTTTCTTATATAAACTGTTTTTAGACATTCGCGACTTTTACACATACTCATGTTTTTTTTTAATTGTTTGATATCTGATTATAAAAGGTATAACTTAAGCTATTTTTTTGCCGGGTGTTTGACCGCAGGAGTCAGACAATACTCGTAGTTTAGGTATTCACTCGCAAAGTGTTAATTTGTGATCGTTACATAGCTTTAAAAGTCACTAAAACGTAATTAAGAAATGTAATTAAGTATAGAAGCTTTTATTTTCGAAAAATCATTAAGTTTTTATGATCACGTTAACTATAACTGACTAGTCACGTTGACCATAAACGCTTTTTTTATTTTTATCAAATTAAGTGTCCGCTAAATTAACTTTTAAATAAATTTCAAACATTAAAACCATAGCTTATGTAGTAAATGTTTAAATTTTTTTACACGTCTAACTAGATGACCTTCTGATGATTGACACGTCTAACTAAATACCTTAAAAGAAAATTACTCTACCACCCGACTAGACTAAAATTCAACTTTCCGAAATTTATAAAAATAAAACCCCGCAACCTAATTTGCATCGCATGATAACCTGAAGAAAGAAATTGCAACTTTATAGAAATGATTTAAATCAATAGCTATAACTAAAGGTAGACACATTTGAAGTTAACATTTTTACCTCACGAATACTCACGATTACCTACTCCATTTTACCTTAATGTTACCTACACTAAGTAGGTATAAAGTCTAGACGATGAAATACATGTTATCTAATGACATACATTTTTCAAGATATATTTATTTCGGCTTTGTTCGAAAGTAAATCTTATCTAAACTAATATAATAAAGCTAAAGAGTTAGCTTGTTGAACATGGTAATCTCAAAATAAACTGGATCAATTTAAAAAAAAAATTCAGAATTAGGCAGCGCATGCATCATGGAAAACTTCAGGTCTACACTATCTATGACCAATGGACATGGTATTTTTTTGAAACAATAGGGATTAGTACATTGTTCACCGAGGGAGGGAAGGGACCGATTACTAGCGAGGGAGCAGTTTGTGGCCCAAGGCGCAGCCTAGGGCCACAATACTCCCGAGTTAGGAATGGGACTTTCACCCGAGTGCTACACAGTGCTTTATACTTCACCTGTGAGGAACATTTAAAGTATTTTTAAAATAAAATCAAAACGTAAGACACCATGTAAGACTCAATTTAGCTCAGAATTTGACCAATATTTCGCGATTCTTTTGTTTTTTTTTATTCTTCATAAATGGGTGTCAGTGGCACGGAGATTCCATATTTAAATTATATGAAAACTCCTTGGACAGGCGCGCGCTATAGATAAGATAACACATGAGAAATGAAAATTCATACAACTTTCTCTCCCGCTAAAACACGTTAGAAATGGATTTTCATAAATTTTTTCCTCCCGCTTATTCAGGTCAAGGAAAAGACTAACGTTCTCTTTTCATTTTCAGGGAATATTGACCACTGTTCCGATCAGGTGTAGTATAAAAATTATTCCTTTTGAGAGCTGTTACAAGCATTGGTCTTTTATACAAGAGAATACTGTTCATAAGGCATACCTAAGTAAAATTCTGACCTGAAATTATAAGAAAAGCTCGTCTTAATATGTATGATATTTTAGTAGTGTCCAAAAGTAGAGCTTTCTTAATAAATAGGCTTAACGTAGATGTTAACTACAGCGTGTGCTTGTGCGGTATTGTGCGGTGAGCGCAGACCGGTCTGCGCGTACGCACCTGCCGCGGGCACACGCCACTAATGCACAACGCACACTGCACGCAATTACACACAAACTCGGTGTTGTTAATTGATCATACATGCATACACAATACCTTTTTTTTCAACTTAGTTATATCTAAATATAATTGAAAGAAGTTTGTTAAAGCCAATATTCACACTGTGGCACATTATAACCTCCTTTTCTACAAAAATCTTCTTATTCTTTATTATTACTAAGATTATTTGGGGTAGGCTCTAGGTAGGCTACACCTATTTGAAGACGTTCAAAAGTAACAGATAAGCTGTTCGATATTTTACAGTATAGGGTGGGTTAGCAGTTTTTTATAACCCTAAGTCTATTTAAAAATGGGAGATTTTACACAAAAGTAGGGTAAGAAATTGAGATAATAGCTTTCATGCAGGAAGAATCATGTCTGCAGAGAAAAGCATGGATGGTAGCATCGTACAATACTATAATACATACCTTAGAAGGTTTCTACAGTAATTATAATAACATAAAAAGTTAAAGTTTGTGATTTTGAAGGGTAATCCCTGAATGTCCCCGAAAATATATTTCAGCATTGGAAAGCCACATTAATTTTGTGTTTCATAGGCTATATAATAATAAAAATCATCATCATCATATCATAAAAATTGGCCAAGTGCGTGTTAGGCCTCGCATATAATAGGGTTCCGGAGTAACCCATAATGGTAGGTAGATTTAAAATCGTGTCCAATAGATAATTATTATGTTTACTTATTTTTTCTTGATTTTTGTACGAAGTTTTCCAAGTGAGTGCATTTTACAAGTTAGGCCCCAATAACTACTGAAATAAAATACTTAATAAAACCGCTATAGCTTCTCTTTTTCCTTGAAAGTTCAATATTTAGACTACTATCTTGTTTTTTTTCAGATTTTTTGCCAGTTGTTTGGGGGAAGGGGACGCCCTGTTTTTGCATAAAATTACGCTTTAAAGTTGAATAACTCGCAAACGGATACCTAAATCGAAAAATGGTTTTAGCAACCTGGCAATGTTTTAACAGACCCGTCCAATGATACCCCACACGATGGGGTAGATGCGAGCACTTTGTCGACGCAATTACAACACATATTCGTACAAAGTTTCATCTTTCTAGCACCAACCGTTTGGGCGGTAGACCGTGGACGGACGGACGGACATGGCGAATAAGGGTTCCAAGTCCTGAACTACGGAACCCTAAAAATGACCACGGTGCCGAATCCGCGGGGAAAATTTCTTACTAAAATAATCTAGAGAAAATTCGGAGGGCGATATTACAATAACTTTGTATCTAAGTGATTTAGGAGTAAGTACTGTAAACTTCATCATCATCAGCCTATCGCAGTCCACTGCTGGACATAGGCCTCTCTAATAGCAGGCCACTTAGTTCGGTCCTCGTATTCAGCTGCTGATCCTCGTATTCAGCAGCGTACTATATTTATTTACGTTAAATATATTTAAACATTTAATGAGCTATATTTTGCTTATCATACATAGACAACTCAAGACTTTCGACTGTATTCGTCGGAAATAGATGTCTGTTTAAATTTATTTAAAAAGTGCCAAAATTTTCTGTACACGTTCACCTTTCGCTGTCCTCGACTATGCGCGCAGATAAGCCGGGACGTGTGCATTTTATTTATTTTAACATTTTTAAGGCGGTCGGCGTGGGTGTTTATTTCTTATTGGAAGCGCACGAGGCGGCGGTAAGTCACGAAGTGGCCCGCCACCTTGAGGGCTAAATAGCACCTATACGAGAAGCCCAGACTCACACACCGCTTATTTACTACACACTTAAATAGATCCCCGTTTTATAATAAGCTGTTTTATATCTATGCCCTAAAAGGATAGTTCTGTGAATTTTATTTTATGTCTGTCTATCTATGTCTGTCTATGTATATAAAAAAAATTACATGAAATAAGCAGCATGAATTATTTAATACTAGCTTTCGCCCGCGGCTCCGCCCGCGCGTATGTCGGTTATCGCAGTAAAATGTAGCCTATGTCCTTTCCCAAGTTCAGTTTTATCTTCATACCAAATTTCATCAAAATCGGTTCAGTGGTTTAGGCGTGAAAGCGTAACAGACAGAGTTACTTTCGCGTTTATAATATTAGTAGGGAAGTAGGGAATTGCAATCGAGTTCATTTGAAATAATGACAGGAAAACTATGACAAAAAAAAAGCTGCGAAAGTGTTATCAAGTATTATCTTTTTTTTTGTTTTCTTAATTTAACATACAGAATACAAAATGTTATGATGTGCATACAAGAAACCTATATGTTGTGGAAGACTTACACCATTTATTGATGGAGTGTGTCAGATATGAGTCTAGTAGAAATAGTTTAGTGGCCGACTTGGAGTTGAATGGAGCCAACGTAAGAATGTTCCACAAAATTCTGTCGGAACCTAATAGTGATGACGCAAGAGCTCTATTTAAATTCATGTCGATTATGTTTAAATTATAAGTATGTAGTAATAAATATGTCTAAGATACGATGGAACTGACATATGCTTTGCGTAAAAGTTCCTAAAAAAAAAGAATAAAAAAAAACCCATAGATTTATTTATTTAATTCATTTATTTTATTGAAAATTGATGAGTTATTTCGAAAAATAAGTTTCGATACCGAAAGAAAATACATTACTCTGTTTATGGTTCCAGACTGCGTAGTTACAATTTTATTAATCTGCGACCTTATACGTGTTTATGGCTCTCTATTTTTTAGATCTGACGCTAAAGTAGCAAAATGAAAATATAAAAGGAGAATATTAATACACAATAATAATAATGCACACTATAAACAAAAATAACTTTTTCGCAGATGCCTAAGTACTTTATCGGGTGAATGAGATCATTTAGATACATAATATTCAAAACTAGCTATGTGCTGCAGTGTTGCCCGCAGTTATTTTTATTAAACGCGAGAAACGTCGCGAAGCGTAGCCAGTCAAATTTTTTTTGGATTTTTTGATGTAGGTACCGTACATACTTTCAAATGCATTTAGTAAGAAACGGTTCATACAGACACTTCAATTTTATATATTTGCATAGACGAGTGCAAATGTTATATTGAAATTAAATGTGACATGATGTAGTTGATTTTTTATAAACAAATGTAAAATTCAGTTACAGTTATAACTTTGGTATAGCCTGGAGAGCTGTATGTATAATTACTGTAACCGTACAATTCGTGACAAGTCCGTCCTCCCGCAAGACCGCACGGCGCACGCACACCTTTTGCACACGAAAATTAAGGCCAATACAAGCATGTGCAATACTCGGATATACCTACTTGTCGTAAGGTTTTAGATGTACTCAGGATCTCATCTTCTTTGTTAAAGTAAGAACGTTTGTTTTTCATACAATACAAAAAAAGCTCTCCAACTGTTCCAGAGATTACCCGAACAAACACACAGGCAAAAATTCTAAAAAATTAAATTTTGGTGTAAGTAACGTATTTCATAAGTATTTCGAAAAAAACTGTTAATTTGATATACATACAGACACTTTATTTTATTTATTTGTAGAGATTAAGATAAATTTATTTTTATATATTTAAATAAATACGAGACAGAATACGAGGTTTCTCCACCCCTATTCATCCCGCGGGTGTTGTAAAAGGCGACTAAGTAAAAAAAATGGGTAGGACATCATCTGTGAACTGTTGTGAAATATTGTTGATGTGATATGTGTGATATCACACAATGATGATAACTGAAAAGTTTTAGATTAGGATTGTAAAATAAAGTTTATTAGAAAAACATTAAAACCCAGTTGTTTGACATCTATTCCAAAAATACTTTATCCTAGAAATAGGTCATCTTAAAATATCGTTAATGTCCTCGTATGTATAACACTTATCATGAAATTAAGTCGCTTGCGCTATCTGTTCGCTTCGATCTTTAAACTACTCAATGGATTTTTGTGCAGATTTCAGCAATAGATGATCATGAATGATTCGAGGTTTGTGTGTGACAGTGTGTGTAATACATGCATATTATGGCAGAGAAAATCCGATAATTTCAAATAATTCCGTACGAAACAGGGCCGAGCTATATTAACATAAACTTTTTGTAGGAAAATAATCTTGATGCTCATTATATTTATAGCATCCATATAATATTATATTACAGGTTACATTCGCCGTCCTACTCAATATAAACCACTTAAGACAAAAGAGAAGAGTACACCTCCATTACTTAGGGATCATAATTTCATCAAGAACTTATTATCTTATAATTGCCGTTTACTAATAAATTAACGAGCACATTTCACGCATTACTGAGGCTTAACAGAATGAAGAAGATATGAACCTTTTGTGATCCATAATTGTGTTCAAAAATATCTCCTTTAACTGTGTATATTTTAAACAGTTTTACTATAATATATTACTATAATTATTTTAATATATATATAAACTTATAAATTTGGAGAATGTGAAACTTAATTGTGATTTAGAAAAGAGTCAATTTATACGACTTTTGGATAAAATAATAATATTATAAAAGCGAAAGTAACGCTGTCTGTCTGTTTGTCGCACTCTCTGAACCGATTTAAAAGGAATTTGGTATAAAGATAGTCTTGAGGATGAGAAAGGACAAGGGCTACTTTTTACCGCGATAACCGACATACACACGGGAGGAGCCGCGGGCGAAACCTTTTATTAGGAAAACCTAACATAGAAGACTTTCTTATTTTAAAAGCTTCGTCTAAAATAAGCTAATACGCTGAAGATTTTTATGTCACCTGAAGGCTGAGCGGTACAGAATACCCAATGCCCTAGTTATTAATTATGGCGTTGTATATATAAGTGCATAAATAAGATATATATAAATAATGATAAATATATTGGACATCATACACACAACATCATCTAGTCCCAAAGTAAGCAGAGCTTGTGTTATGGGTACTAAACAACTGATATAAATACATAAACATACTTTTTTTTTGTAAATACGTACATATTATACATAGAAAACACCCAGACTCCGAAACAAATATTAGTGGATCACACAAATATTTGGTCTGACCCGGGAATCGAACCCGAAACCTCTTGATCAGCAGCCGCATACGCTAACCACTAGACCAACAAGCTTTATTTATACGATTTATATATAAATATATATTATATATATATCGTATAAATAAAGCTCATTTCTGTGATGTAGGTCCAATTGGTTTTAATTAGTTCCCTTTATTGCCAATAGTTGGTTATAAGTTTATTTGCCATATTACTTGAGGAAATAATGATAACTACAATGTTATAAGGACTATTTCGTCTTGAAAAAATGAGAAAATCAGGAGTAATATTTCTGTACTAGTTATTTAATTATCGAAAAGAAAGGTCGTTTATATTTAAACCTTTATGTGGTAATAAACGGAGCCATAAAACTTAGCAAATATGTTGAATTAAGAACAGGCATCAAGTCCTACCTACGTTGACATTTAATAAGTAGCTAATATTTTTATTATATATATTTTACGATCACCTATTCGAGCTGATTTTTATACTTTAAAACATTGTATTTTATTATCGAGCAGAGCGCGTTTTACAGCGATATTATAATTTTATCTGAGTATTTTACGGTACTACGGTTAAATTCTTTATGCTCAACTCTTTTAATTATAGGCAATCAAAATGTTAACTTTAAGATTTATTTACATAAAGAACGTTTTATTAATCTCATTCTCAAATGTATTTTATATGTATAAAATGTGTATTCCATATGGTGACGGATTAAAGATACGGAACCATCCATATTCGTCCCATTAGTATTCTAACTAAGGGAGCAAAGTCAACAGAAAACCCTCATCTGCCTAGCCTTTATTATGCCCAAAATTATCTGAGGTTGGCAACTGGTTCAATCAGTTTTATACAATCATCAGTTTTACACGGAGTGGCTGGTATCGGACCTCTGCAACAATGAAGGGGAACTGAAATTCATTCCAATTTGAGGGCGCTGACTTCCAAATAACGATCGTCATAGATATTTATGACAATCGAGACCCACGGCTTAATGAACTTAACAATGCAAAAGAAAACTTGGAACAAGGTCAATACCAACCCGTCTGGCCAACGTCGTGTACCAACTTAAAACCTTCCCTATGTTGCCTATGTTCAGCTGTGGACTATTTAAACAGACCACGGCTATACCGATCAGTTTTAAAAAAAAATGAAAAATAGAATCGGTTATCTAGAAATTAAATGAACTACTTGCTATTTATAAGCACAACTTTCTCTAATAATCTGTATAAAATTAACACTTAGACTACCTGTACATACGTAAGCAGTATACATTTTCATCTTATAAAATGTCACCACTGCGGCACCGGTTACAAGCGAGGTGCACAAGTACCGTTCGAAAACATGCGCAGTGTCCAATAATTAATGAACAACAGATTTACTCCGAAGAGTCAAAAAGTAAACACGCCTTTGTTTTTCACAAAGCGCCGCTCCTTGTAAACTTGTGTAGACGGTAACTCGATAAAATTCCCTCGTATTTATTTAAGGAGCTTTAACAGCGAAGGTAATTAAGCATCGAAATGTCGTTGGTAAGAGGCGTCGTTCTAAATAATAGCTTCTCGACAATTTGCCTCATTATAAACCTCGTGCTTGCATCATAAAATACCAGAGACAAACAAGACTACAAACTTATTGGTAATAACTGGCGGCATTTTCTTTGAACAGTCACTAAAAAAGATATATTAATTATTAGTCAACTCTATTTATAGCGTAAGTAGTATAAGATTTTTAACGCTAAATATGTTAAGAGTAAAAGCAGTAAGTAGTGTCCTCGCATTAACTTTAGTAATTGTAGACTGAGTCACTAATTTGCAACTTCACTAAAGCCAAAGCAATAGACATGTGCATGATAAATTCTAAACGCCTAAACAAATATCTGTAGATCATACAAACATTTGGCTAGGTTCAGGATTTGAGACCAAGACCTCAAACACAAAATTCGCGTACACTACCACTACGCCACCGAGGCATTTATTTAACAAGAAAATAATTTTATACTTTAAATATTTCTATGTTTTGAATGTTTTATATTTTTTTACAAGTAAGCCTGCAAATTGACTCTACTCTACCTGATGAAAAGCATGAGAAGAGAACCATAATATACTCGTTGAAATGTTTACGTCACTAAAAGCAAGTTCCACCAACTACTGTAAAGTCCATGATTTGCTAATAACAACTTATCTGTAAAATAATTACAGATTTCGGTTTTACAAGTCTTAGATAGAAACATATACATATGTTACCGCCTCATTGGTAAAGTGGTTATGTACTGGCGTAGGGACTGTCGATTAACACGTTTTAGGTTCGATTTTAGAAATGATTTTAGAAATAGTTAATAAGAGCCCGAAGTTTGGAAGCTTCTAGTCTTAATCCGCATATCTCGGAGAGCACGTAAAGCCTTTAATCTTGCGCCTGCTCTTTCCTCGTTCGTGTCGCAGAGCCGTCTATTGAATTATGAGAGTAAAGGAACAAAGAGTGCACTATAATAGTTCTCCTGCGTAGTTAGCTGGTCTATATATATAGTAGACTAACTATTATATCTGATATTTTACCAGGAACAGGTGAAACTAGCCCTAAGTCTATCTTATATTGACAACTAAAGCTTTCTGACTGCCAACTTGTAAAAAATACTCTGAATATAGTATAAATAGGTATATTTATCAGCAGGCTGACTAATTTAGAAGCAGATGGCCGTATGTGTAAGATGTATCAGTATGATTATTTTAACAAAATACATCTATCTATTAATTCAATCAAAATGTTAACCAAGTTTCCAGTTGTTATTCTGAAGTATTTACACGGCTTTTGTAGCAGTATTTATACAATGCGAATAATAACTAAATTGCGCGAAAGTCAATTGGTTTCTCGATTCAATTAATTTGAAGGTATAGCTTACCGACGATCGGCAGTAATTGGAACGATTAATGTACGAGTCGAATGAGCCATTCTTACGTTCGTTCGCTCTTTGTATCAAGTATCAAGATTGGACATATTGAAGGCATGCTGGGAATGGATCGCACAAAAACTAATTGCGCTTTGTTAGGCACAGATAACATCTACAAAGACTCTATGTAAAGTAGTTTTATTTATAACTCAATTTATTTGAATGTTTTACTATTTTAATGTCATAGTATTCTTGAATCAGATAATGATTTTAATAAGACAACTTCCACATTAGGAATGTGCATCATTGGTCGCGGAAACTTTACAAACATATATGAATTGGACACAAAAAATTGTTGTCCCATGTAGGATTCGAATCCACAACATTTGGCGCAGTAGAAAGCAGTGACTGAACCACTTATACCAGCAATAGACAAACAGTGTAGTCGAACTATTACGTTTTCACGATAGTAACTGGATTTGCAGAAGTTAACCCTTAAGTCTAGGTTTGTCTTCAGCCGTTGGTTATGAAGTGATATGAACATTGAGAATGGTCTGAAGACATATCCCGATTACAACAATTGATAACAATTATTTTGACGGGAAAAACAATATATGTATATTACTTAGACGTAATGGTGTAATGCTAGGGGTCCTCAGCTACATGAGTTCAGTCGTCAAATGCATGCCAACAATTTTGTACCAACTTCAACCTAGACTGCTCTTACACAATGCCTCTTTTTCTCAATCCTCGATTATGCTGATGCCAGTTACCTAGATCTCACAAAAGACCAATTGAATAAGCTTGTGGTACTCCAAAATCTCTGTGTATAAGATTCATATTTAGATTACGTTGTTGTACGCAATATGCGAACAAATATGTTGTGTATACGTAGGTCTATACAAAACTAACACATACCTCATGTTTTTTGTTTAGCCCTGAAAATATATAATAAACTACCTGAAGAATATTTAAAACACTTCAGTTTAAATGTTTTTAGAAATAAGCTAAAAAATTACTGTCTAAGAAATGTTACTATGATGTCAATGTTTACTTAAATGACAGTCTTAATTTTAGATGGTTTCCTGTATCTTTGGCTATAAACTTTTTATTTTAATAATTGTACGCCACTTGTGGCAGAATATGTTGTGATTCCTTATGTATATTTTATTTAAAAACTTTGTACCTATCTATATATTCATGCAAATAAATAGGTATATTGTCTTGTCTTTTCTACGTAAATGTGATCAGTGGATACAAATCTACCTTCGCCGGAATGCACATATTACAACATTCTGTTCAATGTTAGTCCTTTTACTCCACGCTACCTTAAATCCCGATTTACCTTCCTACATGACACGCATTACAAATTTTTTAAATCGTCAAAGATTGGGAATGTGCAGGACATACTACTAAATTCCTCGACTACTCCTTCTCTGTACAAGCAGTTCGATTGTGGAACACCTTACCAGTAGCAATCAGACGTGCACTAGCTGCTTTCAAGAGACTGTTTTTTTTTTTTTTTTTTTTTTTTTTTTTTTTTATTGTTGTAATGGAATAGGCGTTTGTCTTCCATCTCACCTGATGGAAAGTGTAGATGAAGACGAAGATGGTACACGCCCATCCAAAAGAAACCTGTTCACTCTACTCTTAAAGGCTCCAGAGTTCAACTCATCAGGAAAAATAGACCCAGGCAGGTCGTTCCAAATTTTGGCGACTCTCACCAAAAACGAGCTGTCAAACCGTTTAGTTCGTCTTTTGGGTATGCCAACAACGTATGGATGAAACTTTTGCCTGCGCCTAGTAGTCCGATAAAGGAATGGAGATGGTTCAATCAGTTCGAAAAGAGCTTTCGAGCACTCTCCAAAGTGCATCCTATAAAAAACCGATAAGCTGGCAACTCGATGACGACTGGTAAAGGAATATTACCTGGGAGACTTTAATGACTTGCAATACCTAATATATTAATATCACATATTTATTGTTACTACTTTACTAGTGCTCGGCGCTCGCTCAGTTGTCGACCAAATTCGACCATTTTTTTTATTCTTTTAACGTTTTGCACCCCACCTCCAGATAAACATTAATTGTACCCAATTTTAAACTCTTCTATCACCATAGATTTCGTAAAAAGGGATACAAAGTTTTTCCTTCACGTATAAATGTACATACCATGTTTTACTATTATACCTGACATAACGTGTATATACACTGATTTAATTTATTTTCCCTCTTATTTCTCAAAACACCTGGAACTATACTTTCCAAGTATTTCTTTCCACCCCGTGGTTGCCTGTAAGAGTACTTTCTAGTTCAAAGCTACCGTTGTATATACTTAATCTAGTGTTTATAAAAATATATTATTATTATTATAGGTATATAGACTGCCAAAAGTACAAGACTCTTCAATTTACTTAACCGTAGTCGATTAAAAATAGCTTCCACACTTTGATTTACCTTCAATAGTTAAAAAAAATTTAGGTCATTCAATAGTATTAACCAATTTTGGAACCCTTGTAACGATTTTGTAGACTTTGTATCTTCATAAAGTATTGGAGGCAAAATCTCAGCACGAAGCTAAGATACTCGTATGACACGAAAATTTGATTTCGACCTCGGCGTGTTTGTCAAATCAAAGTGACCGCACGTGCGGCGCATGCGCCGTGGGTGGCAGTCGAGGAGCCTCCAGGTTTTTGCATACTTTTTTATCTAACAACACGTGATCATGCCGTATAAACAGCTTCAGGCAGACCACCGGCAGATCTAAGAGATACATATTTGTCTTTACTGCATTAAAAGTATAATATACTAGTTGCACTGTAGTGTAAATGTGGTTGAGATGATGAAAATGAGGAACAAAGCACGGAAAGGAACTAAAAATACCATATATAAAGACTTGTATGTCATGCTAAGCTCAATCGAATAATTTGGCTAGACAGATATTTTGTTTAGAAATAAGTGTAATTTTGGAACTGCGAAACTCATATGAACAGCGCAACTAGAGTGAGGAATGTAATGTTTCGAAAGTTCCTAAAAAGGTATTAGTTAAAAAACGTAAAATACTATCTACTCCCGTAGTATGAAAATAAAAATATTCAGAAATATATATTATGTAAAAGTATTGCTGTGTTTGTTTAAGTGTTTAAGTTTTATTGAGAGAAACTTCCATAGCAGTGCATACTATTCTTAGTCATAGATACAAAATAACGAACACACCCATATCTTTAATATTTACCTAAAATTTCGTTAACTCTTATAATGTTACATATAGTTGTCTCAAAATTATGCAAATCAACAAATAAACTCATTTATGTTAAACATTTTAGAAAAACATCTCTTGTTGCTCGTATATTAACCTACATACATACATCATTTCATATTTACAGAAATTACAACTTCGAACCGGAGGTGCTCAATTTGCTTTTGTTCAAATTGCCATTATTAAAAGCACCCAATCGGCCCACCCAGATGGGTCGAAACTGTATTTAAGGCAATGGCTTTATTAAAAACCGAAAAAGTATAACAAAATTGATGTTTATTAAGACAAAACCATCTAAACTCATCATTATGTACGAACCACCTGCGTCTGGCTCTCACGACGCCAGGACCAAGATGACAATCAAAAAAGCTTCTGTTATTTTTTCGAGTAAAATGTATAATTATTATGATGTGGAATTTAATTACAAAGATTATTAAAACATTATGAAAGTTCCTCAAAGAACTTAATTCTTCGATGTACTGGACACTTGACTCTTTAGTCATGTTTAGGTACCTGGGCGACCGAGCTTTCCTCCGTTATCATCATCGGTTAGCTGGACATAGGCCTCTCCAATTGCACACCACTCTGATCGATTTTGGGCTTCTCGCATCCAGCTCCTGCCAGCCATTGTACGCAGGTCGTCACTCCACTTTGCCTGTGGGCGTCCTACGTTTACCGAGACGCGTCTCCACTCCAGAACTCTTCTACCCGAAACGGTCATCAGTTCTGCTGCTAATGGCCACTGCCACTTCAGCTTGCTAATCACGGAATTAGGCTATGTCTATTGGGCTATATCTATGACCATACAATCACCTCATTCCTGATACGATCCCTCAGAGGAACGCCGAGCATAGCCCTGTCCATAGCACGCTGAGGAACTTTAAGCGTGTGAACCAACCGTACCGTAAGTGTCTAGATCTGACGCACGGACGCACTGATTGAAAACTTTAGTTTTTAGGCATTGGGGTATCGACGACTTAAAGACTCGACATAGCTTTTCAAACGCTGCCCAATCCAACTGATTTCTTCTATTAACCTCGTCCTCGAGGTTATTTCTACCAAACTGCAATGTCTGCTCATGGTAGCAATATTTATGAACAATCTCGAGAACGGTATCGTGTACTGCAACCGGTTACGGTAGAATATGTTCATTGAACATGACATTGCTTTTGTCTAAGTTTATCCGTATTATTTTTATCATATTTATTGTAAACAACGCAAGAGCAATAAAGAAAATATCATGAAGTGCTTATCAGGCCACACATAGTATAGGGTTCCGTATTCACTCCTAGTGGCACGTGAATTTAAAATCGTGTCCAATATATTTTTGTTATATTTACTATTTATTTCGTTACTTTTGTACAAAGTTTTAAAAGTAGGCGTATTTGCCAAGTTAGGCCTCTATAACTCCTGAACTAACAATGTCATCTTAGCCGCTATAGTTTTCCTTTAAAGTTCACGACATGAACTACCATCACAATTAATTTCAGATATTTTGGGTTAGCCGTTAAAGGGGGGTAGGCCTTATTTAACAAAATAAATACCTCTAAATTTGAATAACTCCCAAACGGATACCTAAATAAAAAAACAGTTTTAGCACCGTCTTAATGTTTTTCAAAAACCTATCTTATATTACCCTACACGATGGGGCAGACATGAGAAAAAAATCGTCCCCACTTTACGTGTAGGAGAAACACTCCAAAAAATATTTTTTCATATTTTATTGCAGCACTTAGTCGACGAGACCAAAAAAACACATATCTATAATAAGTCTCATATTTCTAACCGTTTGGACGGTGTCGAGGACGGATGGACGGACATGACGAATCTAAGGGTTCCTAGTCATGAACTACAGCACCCTAAAACCCACGAAAACATAGAAATAATCTAGATCGATTTTACACCCCCGAAAATCCCCAAGATTGTATCTATATGTATATATACAAGAATGGTTCGGTTAAAGACGTAAGATTTGCCAATACAAATTAGATTAATAAGATTGATTGGAAAAACAACAAATATATCGTTTGTATCTAGAAATGGACTTTTAATACTTTTTATAAGGTGAAAGAACAAATGTTAAGTCTCCTGACATACCTACTACAGAATGTTCTGCTCGGGTGGGCCGAACCACTTGTCGACCGAAATTCGACAGCGACCACCTACGAGTAGACAGTAGGCCACCTCACTACTACTAATGAAAACTTTTACCAAAAAGGAAAATATCCGGACCACCATCAATTGACCAAGCTAACAAAAACCGCAATACCGTTTTATCGACGATTTTAAACAGTTCTTGATTCACTTGTTAAGGACAAACGTTTAAATTGTTAGATGAGGCAAGTATTTTATGATCGTAAACAGTCATTTATTTATCTCCTATGCTTGTTTTCTTTCTTCAATTCTTAGGATCGGAGAGAAAATTGACATCTAAATAAAACTGTTCAAAATCCATATATTTTCCGATACACCTTCTTAGCATGTTTTTGTTACTTAAGAGTTGTATGATGAAGTATAATGTATTTAATATATATACGGATATGTATGAGAGTGAATGTACTAATACATTGTAACATACACTACATAAATAAAATTCATAATTATTTATCCAAAAGCGAACCAAGAAATTATATAACTTATTTAAATATAAAAAAAATAACTGTCAAGTTTATTGCTATATGTAGTTAGACAGAAATAAAAACATTATTATTCTTAGAATCTTGTTTGAAATTAAAACGTTGTAATGGAAAGTTTACTTTTAATGTCGTGGTTCAAGAGACGATGTAAAGAGTATGATTTCCATTGTCCCGAAGGCGACAGCTAGAATTATTGTAACGTAGCAAGCCCAAGATGATGGTCTATGGCATTCTGCCCGTCTAACAAATTTATCCCTGACTAAACATTCTAAGCCTCGTAATAGGGTAGTTTTGTATAACGGTCTGCCCAATCTGTTAAAGTTCATATGGCAACCTGTAAGACTGTGTTCTGGGAATAGCGTATTGCTTGGATATCGTCTAGCCGCGGTGTGCTGATGATTCGTGGAAGCTACCGCAAGTCCAGAATCATAAACGCTTCACGACCGACGACACAAAGTCAAACGCCAGTGAATATTTACAGTAGTTGGATTGGTTAGTACGTAGAATAGAATACACTTTATTGTACACCAATTAATACAGTTTACATAAAATAACAATATATCAATAGAGTGTCCATATACTAATGACGGCCTTATCGCTAAAACGCAATTCCTTCCAGACATGTAAGCAGGCAAGCAATTCCTTAGGATGGAAAACGTAGTACATTTACAACCCTAACCCAATGCATATTATAGGAATAATGTATTTAAATACATAAAGGCATAATTTTACAAAGTATTATTATTTTAGTATTCCAATTATAAAACAGAATTTTATAGTTATACCTAGATACTGAGTTCAGATGAGATCCTGGGAAATATAAATCTCAATAAGTTAACCTTATTAAGGCCTTATATAAATTAAGGCCCAATACGATTATAATTTTCTTCATGAAAAGTGCATTATAGTTTTTGCATGATATTTTAACATACAAGATACTACAACTCACAAAAGCACTAAACGTTTTGTGTAAAAGGCCTAATGGATACATATTTCAATTATTTCTGAGGAGAAACTTGATAATCATCGGTAATATAGCAATTTGCATGCAGACGCACTCCTATCTCGCTCATTAGGTCGTGTCAAGCGTCATAACGCTGATTAATATGCCTCGGACGCACTGATACGAATACAAAGAGATGGAAAAAAAAACAATGACAACCCAGCAACGACCTTTCGGTAACGAGGAGCCGTCAGTCAGGCGGGAACGCGAGCAACCGCCGCAGCCGTCCACTTGACAACTTCAATTTAAATGCAACCCAATGCCTGCACTCATTCGCCGACGGAATGATGGGCAATAAAGTCACGCCAGTGATACCTATCGAAAATGACACAGGATATTATGTTTCACAACAGGTTTTTATTTAAAAGGTAGTAAGTAGATTGACAAAAGTAAACCCCTCTAATCAAGTATGTGAATTGGTATAGTTGTGCTAAACAACTTAGTCAAATTGAAATAAGGGTTAGATATGTGAATCGACAGAAACCCTATAATAAATAGTCTACAGTCTAGTCTTACAGGAGCCTTACGCAGAATAGTGAGATGCCTCCCCTTGAAAGTAAGATATATCATTTATAACTCGCTGGTAAAACCCCATCTCGACTATCTTATAGAAATATGGGGTACCACCACTAAAACTCACCTGGAAAAGCTCCAAATTGCGCAGAATAAATTAGTTAAAGTTTTATTTCATTTTCATTATTTGACGACAACACGCAAAGTTTATCGCGAAACAAAATTACTTAACGTTGCCCAAACTTATCAATTTAATACATGCATCTTAATTCACAAAATTTTATTTGGTGATGTGCATTTGCAAATGTCTTTTATAAAAAAATTTCAAGTTCAAAGTCGTAGTTCAAGGCGATCACACCATCTTGTTTTATCGAAGCCAAGAACAAACTACGGTAAAAAATCAATTAAATATGAGGGAGCACAACTGTATAATTCGTTGCCAAATGACGTAAAGGATGCACAGTCAATCAATCAGTTCAAAAAGTATTTAAAAAACCACATCTTGAAAGACTACTAATAGTAATATATAATACATAATATTACAAAAATGTTGAGTGTGAGTGGGCCTTAACAAACTTATCCGAACAACATTGACCACATTTTGTTAAAGTACCTACTCTCATTCTAATAAAATCAACTCGGTTTCTCTGGACACACACAAATACATAATAAAGGTGTTTTTTACTACAGAATAATTAAACAGAAGCTTATATGGTCTTGATGACCCATAACTGTTCTGTCATCAGTTGAATTATTTATAAATCTAAAAACGCCCAAAAACTGTTTTGTAGGTAAGGTTTTCATAGTCTAACTAAAATTGTAGATACAAAGTTTAGAGAAATCATATTTAGTTTCTTACACTTTTATATTCCTCAAGGCGTTAACAACGACACTTTACACACATCCAGAATCAGAACATTGCAGCTGATGGCTATCATTTCAAAAAGTGTTTTTCAATTTACTCTATGCCTAATAAAAAATTAACTTTCACAATGTCTGCTATAATATTAACCTTCTAAGATGAAAAATAAATTTCCGAACTATGAGTGCATAACTAAAGCTAAAGACTAATCTTCTTAATCTATAATTCCTAATTTTGATATACAATTCACAAGCCAGACTGTCTGATAAAATGTACCATCAAGGAATGTGTGTATAAACAATTAAGTCCCGGGTGAGTGCTTGCGCCAATTACCGCTGGTGCAATAATTCTTCAATAGCCTGTTATTAGTGTAAAGATAGTGCAAACAAACGCTCATAATTGAGTATATCCAAGAATTACTCTGTTCCTCGAAGATCACCAGCTTGGAATACAAAAAGAAATATGTTCATTCATGTAGCTTAAATCCTTCAAACCACGCAAGGGATTTTCATATGGGTTTTTTTAACAGAGATAATAATTGAAAAGGATGATTTTTATGGACACATAATAAGCAGATTGAGACACATAATATGCACATTGCTATGCAGACGACAGCACAGTACATGGTCACTATCTGGGACATCTTTCTGTTAAAACGACGGACGTTGAGGTAAAACGAAGGGAGCTTGTCGCTGTCGGACTCGCGAAAGCTCGGTGTGTTAAACAAGGTGATACGTTTCTTCTCGCCAAAGCATCTGTGTCTTCTCTACGAAACCCAGGTTGGTTCCTGCATGGAGTATTGTTCTCACCTCTGCGATGGATCCGCACAATACTTACTTGACGCTCTCGACCGATTGCAGCGGTTAGGACTCCGCATTATTGCGATCCTGAAACTTCTAAGTTCCTGGAGCCTCTGCAGTTACGGAGAGACTTCGCTTCTATGGCGATTCTCTATCGCCTTTACCATGGAGAGTGTTGTGAAGAGCTCTTCCAACACGTGCTGGACTTGCAAGTCACCGCTTTAGGGTGGAGGCAATACGTACTAGAACGAGACGGTTCGGCTCTTTCTTCTTATAGTAGTAGTCGTAGTCAAAAGCTGAAACTCACTACCAGCTCACGTGTTTCCTTCCCAGTATAATCCCGGGTCCTTTAAGCGGGGCGTGAAAAAGCATCTCACTGAGCCGCCATAGTGTGGGCCGCGATACTTTATTGTCTGCATTCGCGGCAATGGTGTGTGGTTTCCCCCTCTTGGATTCTACTCCTGCTTTCCATCAGGTAGGGTAGAGTCACTTTGGTAGGCTAAATATTAAAGTATAACTTTTAAAATTTCTTATGTGGCATCTTACCTTACACCTGTGTGAGGTCGAGCGGATCACTACTTACTACTTAATTAACAGTACTCAAACGAAGATTTTGCCTTGCTAGGTGCCTTATATATATATATATATATATAAGGCACTCAGGAGATATGAGTGCGTCTACGGAGCTTGAGAGACAATCTGTTTTTAAAGATTGATGTCTAGGTTTAAAAATAATGCAAGGGAAATAACGCTGCATAGATTAGGGGTATGTGAGGACAACTTACTTGAAATATGTACAATGATGTGGTGGATTACCAAAGTTAGGCAGTACTGTTTCTTTCCTCTATATCAACCCGGCGTGGACAGAGTTGTATATTAGATCAAAACCTCCTTCTGCGGAGAGATCAAGTTCCAGCAGTGGGCTGTTAGAGCCTGAGGACGATGACGATGCAGTAAAATAAAACGTGTTTATTAGAATTACATATAACTTTATTTCTAGATTAATGGCATATTCTTTTAGGTACATCTTCTTATAATTATTATACATGTAATATCACGTTATTCTCTTGTTTATAATAATTTACATATACATTGAAACGGCAATGTTAAATATATTTATAAATAACTCACGATAAGTAACTTGTTATATTTATAATTATATACATTTAATATATGTCTTCCACAGAAACACTTGTACTATTTAATAAAACCTTATAGACTAACACGATCTTCAACCATACAAATAATATAAAAGTGATTGAATGTAAAATATTTTTATACATTAACTGTCCTCAAAAGGTAACTAACTAATTAAGGAAGACAACAGACTAATCTGGCTTACTACGGTAACAAAAAATTATAAACCAAACTACAAACCCCTTTATTCAGAAATGTTATTTAAGTTTAAGCAATGGTTAATTGTTATTTTAAACTTTAAATTTAAAATACTGAAGTTTAAGGTTAAAAATAACATGGAACCGTTGCTTAGAGAAAATAATGTTTATGAATAGGGCCTAAATGTTTGATTTACACGAAAACGCGTCTTTATTGAGAGGTAGATTATGAATTACAAAGTAATTGTTAGCTTGTGGGACTAAAATCTATTGAGTTATTACAAATTGTAATTAGTATAATTCGTTTCAATAATTTGCAACAGTATGTGATATTAAATTTCTGTAAAATTATCGTCTGTAAAATCGTATACCCACTTATCTAAAAGATGGTTTATAGTTTAGTCAGTTTGGCAGATTTTCTATAGTAATATTTAATCGCACTGGTATGGAAACAAAAGCAATGTATTTTTTTTAAATATGGGACGATTTAAACACAGGCGTCGTACATCATAAATAAAAAAAATCACAGAGTCAGGTTTTTAACTGGTTTCTTTTTCTAACCAAAAGCTAACCAATTTTACAAGAGGACGCATTAAAGGAAGACCAATTAAAACACATATATCTAGTATTAAAAATCGTTATGAGAGGTTATATATCACTATTTGCTGACGACTTTTTTACTCCTAAGCTTTAAGTGTGTACCGTACTTCTACCTCCCATTGAATGTCCGCAAATTGGCAATAAAAAGTACAGATGTACTTCATACCAGAGTGACTTTATTAATGTAGTGTAGCTCATCTCGTTCACTTAGGGATATTCGACAGTAAAATAGTAATGCTCATTAAATCATACGCTTATAGCCTTAACAAAATTAGATCTTATTAATATGAATGGAAGACTATATGACTTTGTTGTATAAGGCACAGAGAATTATCTATATAATACCTACATACACTGAGTAAAAGCGTGAAATGTTTACATAGAAAGTGAATATGCAGAAGCATCTCAATAGGCCACCATAGAGTAGAGGTGCGCGTCCATTGGCCCGCGCCGGACGCACCGCACACAACGGATTTTATTTTGCTTTGTATGATTTCTCATAGTGCTGCGTCAGCTATCCGCGACGCCCGCACCGAACGCAGGCATTTCTGAGCAAGGCAAATCCGTTCAATCCGTTGCGTGCCGTGCGTCCGACGCGTACCAATGGACGCGCACCTTAAGTCACCATACCGCATTATCTGCATTCGCAATGAGTAGGGTGACCACACTCCTAGATTGTACTTTGGTAGGCTCATATAAAAGAGAGTAGATATATTTACAAAACAAGGTTGTCGCTTCTGAATAAGTTATGTTACAAGTTAAACAAAACTAGTGGCATTTTTACATAAAGTTATTCATTTTATGCACCAATTGATGGGTTTAGTAAAAACTTTAAAGTTGAATAAATATAGCGATATGGCAATTGAAAAATTAAATGTAATAAAAGTTTAATTTTTTACTTTATGCTTTTCTCATCAATTCTTAATATCTTCCAAACACCTGTGTGCCTTTAAATCAAGTCAGAGTACCTCTCAAAAGTGTTTTAAACACTCAAGTGTAATAAAATAAATGTATTCCCTTCAGAATTAACAACGAGAAGAGAATTTATTGTAAACCAAACTAACAGTAATGGGGCCTTACTACATCTTTAAAACTATATGAATTTATTGTAAACCAAACTAACAGTAATGGGGCCTTACTACATCTTTAAAACTATATGAATTTATTGTAAACCAAACTAACAGTAATGGCCTTACTACATCTTTAAAACTATATGAATTTATTGTAAACCAAACTAACAGTAATGGCCTTACTACATCTTTAAAACTATATGAATTCGAAATAAATACTAATTCTATTTACATAAATGATACATGAAATACTGCCTCAGATGTCATACACGAATTTACACGATCGTTTTAACACTATTACTTAAACTTAGTATTAAAAATAACCTCTCCTTAAATAGAATAGACGAATATTTCGAAGACTATCTAGGTACATCATTTAAAGACAAAATACAACTATTACATATTCTGAACTGACCGCACAAGTAACATAATTCTGACACAATATAATCTATCTACCAAGGAACTATATTCTGTCACAGCTGACATACTATATACAAACTACATATCACAGCATTGCAAAGAGGAATGAAGGGAGTGTCACCATGGTCTCCAAGGCTTCTCTTCAGGTTGTTTTCTCGTGACTAGCGCTAATGGGATTGAGTCTTCCACTGGTGGCGGCGTTCCCCAACCTGAGCTAGCGGGCGAGTAGCACCGTGGTTCCGATGATGTGGATGATGACGCGTCACGTGGGGATAATGGTACCAAAGTTGGTAAAGCGCCAAGCGTACTGGCGTTTACTCCAGCGGGTAGAACTAATGCGAGGTCACCGTTGGACAGCCGTGTTGGCACGAGACGAACTCCGGAACCGGGACCAGCTGCAAATAAAGGGCTATTAGAATTAGGAAAAAAACGATAAAACATTACACATTACACACAAAATTATTGTTGACATGCATGTTGGTTGGGACATGCAAGTTTTTTCTTTTATTAAATCAAAAGCTTTGACAGTCATTAATAATAATAACATTGCGAGGGTTATATTATAAGACTGCAAAATATAGGCAGAGGACTATGTTTTGCTACTTCTTATGGAGAACTTCCTTTTTAAGGAGAGCCTTAAAAAGGAGGTTTGCCATAATAATAAAGAAAAATTACTTCAAAATTCCAACTAAAGTTAGTTAACGAGCAACATGAAAAACTGCATCAAGTTTGTTTTATACCTTGATTAGTGTTTTTTAAAAATCATGCAATATTTTATCTATTTTTTGTTAATTAATCCTAATTCATCTTAATTAGGTAGTTAGAATCTTACCCGAAATTAAAATAGCAGAATGTTGTTGTGTTTGAGGAGTGTCCTCGATGTCGGAGGGCGGCGTGGGAGCGCCGGGCGGCCTCGCTGCCGGTGAGCTGCCAACGCATCCCTCTAAATGACGCACAAGTCGCTTCCTTAATGTAGGCTCTATACCTTGGAACTTGGACACTTCAGATAAGCAATGTCTGTATCCAGCACGAAACCGGTCCGGTGAACCGCTGCCTTCCGACCGAAGCCCTTCTAAATGCTTCACAGTCATCTCTAAAATGTCAGCCTTCTCTAATTTCGAATGTCTAGCCGGCTGTAATAAGAAACGATATCGGTCAGTGACGAAATTTATTTTTAAAATCTATTTCTGATAAATGTTCCAAAACTTTGTAGTAAAACTACATCAATTTTTTTTTTTATAAATTTCGTAAATCTGTTCAAGCAAAACCGGACTATTAAATAAATTAACATCTACAAGATTAAAAACTTACAACTTGATTAAACATTAGAGTACTTACGTCTTTCTTCATCGCATCCAAAATTAACGCCTTCAATTCGTTTAGGCAGTTGTTAATGCGTGCCCGTCGCCTCTTTTCCATAATTGGCTTATTACTCTGTAACAATACAAACAAACTCAATTAATTCATATCTCCCTTTGGTATAAATTAACATTTAATTCGAGATAGATATCCTTGTACCGGCGGTATAATCTATTTGATCCACGTGTAGCAAATTAATTGTGAAGGTTAGCAGGCTAGTTCGTCTTATTGTTTACTAGTACTCAATTTAACGATAACCACACCATTATGTTATCATCTTCCACTAACTACAGGTAGAGTGAAAAAAGCCGATACTTTAGTTTTGTTTATCAAGGTTATATGAAATCCAAATTCGATATTTCTTTTTTAATACTGCGTAACTATTATTGAAATCACATTCACTTAAACCTATGTAGGTATGTTATCATTATCATCATAATAGTCTTTATTATTCCGAAGTTTATTTGGGGTCGACTATTAAATCAACCGATTTTACCCGAATATCAGTGTTTTTTTACGGAGCTACTGACATTGAACCTCCGTAACCCTAAGGGCGAACTGAATTCGAAGGTACTAATAGTTGTCAATTTATTTCAGGATACGGACTACCCAATAATTCACGATATCCGGGACCGATGGCTTAACGTTCACGCCGAGGCACAGACGTGATACACCGTCATCTTCCATACTTCGGGATTCGAACCCGAGACCTCTTGATCAGCAGTTGCATACTCTATCCGCTGAGCCAACCGAGGCAGTCAGGTATGTAGGAATGTATGCAACGTATATGCGTATGAACAATGTACCCTATACGTACATTACTGGATTTAACATTTTTAGCAAATGTACCTACATCGAAAACATTGTTATCACTTTATCATTTGACACCAAGCACCGCGCGTGACAAAAACGGGCATTAATCTCGCGTTACAAACCGCCGCTGCGTCAATAGTAAGGCACGAGCGCGAAGTAGCTTGCGCGTGCGCCCAAGGTGAAGGTCGAATCGTGATTGACGCGACGAGACATGACGCGTCACGCGTGCCCGCACCACGTGACACACATATTGAATGTAACACCGTTGTGATAATCAGCTCATAGTCGCGACTGCTGTAAGTCACGACCAGCTTGGACGTGTGATTTGAACGAAGAATAATTAATCACAATCATTAAATCTATTTTCCTGATAACTTGCTTGTTTTAAATCTTTTTAGGCTTAGTTGGCACCCCAAGATACGAGCGAAGCTTAGTTTGGGTGTTTGTTTGCCAAATATTGAAACATTATTGTTAAACTATTCAAAGATTCAATGGTCCCTATTAATATCATCATCTTCTCCGTATTCCTGAAATTTTGTAAATTCAACTCGACGCAAATATTGCAAAGAGCTTTGTATCGTTCAATACTTGCTAACCGCCAATTCTCTTAGACAATTTAATAGTTTTTAGTTAGAAAAATAGAAAATTAGATACGAGTAGGGCAAGAAATGTCGATTACGTGGATAAGAATATATTTCAGATGAGTATTTATCGCCTGAAAACTGTTTTCCGGACAATGTCAGCGTTTATAGTCAATCTAGATATGGACAAAGATAAAAAAGACAAAAAAGTGTGTAAATTTAACACAAAGAACTTGCGAAAAACCTAGTTCCGGTAGCACAATACTGGTTATTCGACGGATGCGCACCAGTGATAAGACAAGGTCAAATCATCGTTCTTTTTCAAGTGTATTAATTGATGAATTTTCTACTATTGAGGCAGGTAGGTGATGAATGTAATCTAGAATTATTGCCAATATTTAACATTTTTTTTCTTTTTTATAACACGTCATGCAGTCTACGACAACTATAACTAAAACGTTTTCCTGGATCAGTTTTTGTACAAATGTCATCGTAAATAATATTGATGAGTCCGCATACAAATAGAATTGCAAAAAACAAGATGAAAAATTACATCAACAATCTTTAATTACATCAGTATAGATCAATGCTGGACATATACCACTCCTCAGAAAGGAGGTTTTGGCCTACTAGATAGATCACACTGGCAATATGGGTTAATTTTAAAACAAAAGGTTTGTGATAAGGTTCCCTTCTCTTTCTAGTGCTGGCAGATGTCTGAGTTGTTTTAGTTCAATAATCGATTTTAAAACTTAGTCGGCAAAAACAAGAATCGTTCGTGTAAAATCAAATCTATTACAAGAACGGTCGAAGAATGTTATAATTATAATTGCGCAAATTACTGACGTGTCCCTATTACCGTCGCGTTCCTAAGATATTGAACTTCTAACGAAATTTAAAGCATATACGACAGAAATATATAAATGTAAATACACGCTTTTCTATGCAATCAAAATTACTAGATTTTTCAAATTCTAGAATACGGATTCGGATGTTATTGAATAGAAAATTTTAGGCATTATCAAAAAGTGAGGGTGCATTAAATGTCAGGATTTCTTTTAAATGGCAACTGTTGACAAAATATAAAAAAAAAAAACAAATATTTCTGGAATACACCATAGGTATCATAGGAATGTCCAAGAGGATCGATTAATAAGTAATAAAAATCAAATAGACACAGAATTTTTGAAATACTTTTTTGGTTTCTTATACAAACCCAGACAAAAAAATTCAACTTCAAAAATCAACTTGATAATTATTGGATTATTAGGTATATTTTTTATTTTTTGTATATACTTGTGTCTCTTCAATACTGCCGCTTTTTTAAATACACATAGTAAAAAAGTAACCGCAAAAGTAATAAAAAACTAATAAGTAGCGTATTCATGACGCGCATTAAGACAGGTTCTTCTTTGATGATAATAATATATTAACTCGCTGTCTTGTTTTTCTAATTTATATTTTATTCATATTATTTTTAAAACACCTACTAAATTAATGACTAAGGTACCTGCGGGTATTAAGGCCTAGCTAAGGGAAATTTGTAATAAAATGAAAAATATCCAACATAATCAACAAGTTTTATTATTACTCAGTCACTTACTTAAATTACTACAGAGTTTAAACGAAAAATAGCTTCTCTAGCTTAAAATCAAAACAATATCTAACTTTTTTTAAAACGCAATCTATAGGCCTTATTATACTAGGGTAGGGTAAAAAGGCCTATACTTTAAACTACCCAAAAATCAACTTATACTACGTAAATTGGTAGTCTTCAAATCAATAATCATTAACATAGAGCAATAGGAAGCATACTGGTCTTAGAAAATTAAATAAATTGCCTTTATTCGCATCCATCAGGACATTGAAAGTCATCAGTACTTTCTTCGGTCAAACCGACACACTCTTAGTGGCTCCACTTGGAGCATCGCGAGCATATCCTCATTGCATCGTCCATTCTATCTTCTTTGCAGACATGGCAGTACCAATACACTTGTTTTTATTATTTACTTTTGATGGTAGTAGACATTTTTGCAGATACGATTTTAGCTTTCTTAGGATTTAAAGTCTTTTTAAACTTCTTTTTTTCTTTTCTACCTGTTTAACAGCAGTACAGTTGAGCTTCCTCTTAATCATATAATATAGGTTTACGTCCCAAACTTTTCTTTAAACTGCCAGACTGCAGATGATTTCTGATTGTTCTTCTAGGAACCTTAAATCTCTCTGCAGCCTTGTACGTACTCAAAGTTCCTCTTTGTACTACTCTAACAGCTGCGATCAGATCGTCTTTTAAGCACAATGCCCATTTGGGAGGTATCGTGACCGTAAGCACTGAAAACAATGATAAATAAATTGAAAATGTATAACTACGTACAAACTACCCACCAACAAACGTTTTAAAAACACGCTCCTACTTATTTAGCAGGTTAAAAAAATAGGAGTAGAATAAGGCCTATAGTAAAATTTTATAGGCCTTAATATCCGCCAACCACGTCGTTATAGAAAAAAATAATTAATTTTTTTTTACAACTACAAGCCCTTTAATACTGTAACCTAGGGACAAGTATAAATTAATTAATAAACGGACATACAATACAGGTTTGAAAATATGGTATTTTCAAAATAACTTACGTTTTACTGGAGCCAATTTTTATAATTCGTGTCGCGTGACCGCACCGCCGAATGATTTCGATGACACTGGCGGAGGGCGAAGTGCAAGCGTTTGTCTGTCACTTCGCAACGACTTGTATATGCTCTGAGTTTGTGTGAGTGTAACCTTGATCGTCAATTACTGTATTTCGTACGTTTTTTGTCACATAGGCCTTATTGCCCGACAGGCCTTATTACCCGCAGGTACCTTATACCTCGGTATATGTCAGACGTAGGTTTGACTCTGTTTAACATACATTTTGGTATTTAGTCTTTTGCTTGTTCACTACAAATGTCTTTAGTAAAACGCAGTAAATAGAAAACAAGAAAGAGGTTTTTGTTTTTCTGAAAGGAGTGGCTGGGTGCATCGTGGTACACGGGTCAAAGATCAACAAGCCGTAGATGGTCCGAGGTAGTAGAAATTTTCTTCCTAGGGTAAACGCGACACTAGTACCTAAGACGGCGTTGTTAGTCGGTTCGAGTTCAACATAGCATCTCGCGGGTAATCTGGACGAAAATCCAGTAAGTTTTCTACACACATATACCAAAATATAAATCTAGGTATAGTTGTAATCGCAAATATTTTGAACGGCGAGAATAATGACCGAAGTTACACACACACACACATGTATCGTATCGGTCAGGTTTTCCGACGCGCATGTCGTAAAATGCGAATGGCGGAGGCGGCACGAGGCGACATAGCGGCGTGCGTCGCGGCGCCCCGATATAGCTCACATAGATACGCTCAATACATATTATGTACCCACACACGTTTCACTACTAACAGTTCACACCTATTTTCCTGCCGCTCTGTGCCGACACGTTTGAGAATAATATATACGGTATTTCAAATATCACGTGCATCTCTAAATACATTAGCCTTTTTATACAGAAGATTAACACATGCGATGTCGTTTAGGAATAGTCCAAGTAACAAAGTTATGAATGTCGTTTTGTTACATACCTCAACACAGAACAGAGAAATAAAAATATTTGGTCCTGAATGTAGACATAATAGTGTTCCGTCTGTCGCAGTCAATAGCACCCTTTAACATTTAAAAATGTGAAAATTAAGCGCAGCTAAGCAAAAAGAGATCAGAAACAAAAGGGATTTGCTTAATCTACGGATGAATTGCGGAGTAAATGACAGACGTCTTATGAGTTCTCTTGTATTCGTTTTACACAACTTTAAGGTGAAAAATCAATCCAACAAAGGAATTGTGTAATCAACAATATGTATGTACCTACACTATGCATTATTTTTAGCTACACATAAAACTATAATGCTGCTTAACAAATTATATTGTAAAACAACAGTGACGAAATACCAGATGCTGAGTGGACCCTTTACATGAATACTTATTATTTTTTCAAAATAGGTATCACTTTATGATGTTCTTGGATTTTATCTGAAATCATGTGTCTTTGCTTACTTAACAGTTTTAAGCAACAATGACAAGCCAATGACCTAAAACAAAATGTTATCCAATCACTCAACGTCATCAATCGTAAGTATGTCCCCAATGATTCGTGACATTATTTACAGGTGTTACACAGATAAGACTTAGGGCAGACATTCTACGTGATATTTATAAAGTACACAGATATCTGATATGTGCAATAAAGCGCATGTTCTTTGGTGTTCGCCGGTGTCTTTACGTAACGGTTGGCTCACAACGAGGAATGAATATAGTCGCGAGGCGCCGCGCGATCACTACACGTGCCAACCAGGGTTATCAACTGTCTGCTAAGCCCAGACACAAAGCGCCGACCATGGACAGCTAATTTGTGACTAACTATCACGAAATTCATACAAAAACATCAATTGGTTATGTGAACACGACATTTTGGCTGCGTTGACGTCTGGCAGCAATAAAAAATGCTAAACTTTTGATGTAATGAATATAAACATATTTTATTTTCACATGTAATGTTTTTATATCTAGGCGGCATTTCTCTGTCTAAGAGATAGACAGAAGTATTAATATTATAAAATTTATAAGTATCAATTCTATTTATAACTGAGAATTGCCTAAGTAATGTATTTTCTAGGATCAGGATAAAATTCAGTGCTTCATAATGACCTACAAACTTAACAGTAAACTTACTCGTATGTCAATATATAAATGCACTGAAAAATAGTAATATTGCATGTGTATTATGTAATATATGATTGGTATTTAGATATAACAAAGGCAGGAAACACAGGATACAGTACCGGTTGTTGATGTGAACCCTTCGTAGATCTATGGAGAACAGTGGACATGTAGGACATGGACAAAGTACCACGCATGGAATCAACAAACTGATACGTTACTCGCATAATTTGACTTTCAATGAAAATTAGGTATTATAAAATGAAAGGATTAAAAGAACCCACATAATTACGAATAAATTACCAATACTTTAACCAACTGATTCATACGATGCACCCTGGAAAAGACTGAGGACATTGCTGATTCTACCAATTATTTTATTATCTGGCACACACCCAGTACCGTTAAACGATCTTTACATGTACGAAATCTCTCCATGTGACAGGTTTGCACTAATTTGAGGTGAATGCAAGCGATAAAATGGCGATCGTGTTCTCCGATACGACGACTTATGAAAGATATTTATTTCGCTTCACGTTACGTGTGCGGGCATTAATATGGTCACGAAAGTACTCAATGTGAATTGTAGATATCTGAAAGTATAAATCATCTATAATGTACTAGCTTTTGACTGCAGTCCGCGGATCACTTTTAATTAGATAGATGGCGACATAAATAGATTATTAATCCTAGATTTGTTAGACCATCAAAATACCGCAGTCGTAGTTTTAGTTGATTAGGTTAGTTTAACAAGACCTGGCCGGTTCTATTCGTCTGGCATGTGGCGTGATGGTTGGCACACGCCTCGCTGCGTCGCGTGCCAAAACGTGGGAGCGGACGCCGAGTTTCCGGCACGCGCGCTCCGAACCGTAGCTCTGTCATATTGAAAACGCTGGATACGCCATTTCATTATTTCTATAATAATTATAATGTGTTTCTTTGTTTGTTACTTTTTAGGCATAAACTTCTCCACTGATGAAGAGGACACACAATGTTACTTAGAAAAACAACTTTAATTTCTCTGTCAAATTATTTACTTGGAAAATTACTCAATCTGTATCAAGGAATTATTACATATGTCATTTATAATTACACTTTATTAGACGCTTCATAGCTTGTAAAAAGACGTCAGTCGTCTCAGTGCTTCCTATTGCGATGAGCACTGTGGATTGATTTCTATATGAAAAAAACTGGTCTGATCCATAAATTATTCCGAGTTTGGGTGTTTTTTGTTCGATTCGTGAATTTTTGTAAAGATACATGGGATTCATCTTTTTAAAACCAAATAAAATAATTATTTTTACCTAAATACTAAGGTTTAGTTAGTAACAGTTCAAAATAAATACTGATGACCATGAATAAGACAATGCTTATTCCTGCTGTAATGCTCCATACTAATAATTATCACAACATCACACGGATCGTTCAAAATAATACCTCGTTAAAGCCTACATATCTCGGCATAGAGAATGTTCTATTCACAGTTTGTTTATAGTGAACGTAATCGGTGTCTTATCTAGCAAGCTTGCACATTGTAGGCGGTGTGCGTGGGCGCCGGACTCACGCGACGGACTTATCTCACGGCAGAAATGATGTTTATCATCACGCATGATGGATGGATAGATGGATGGACGGCTTCTCTTTAATAGCTTCCTTTAGTTACGCGTCCGCTGACAGCGCAGACACGGTGTAATTACCTATTCATCCATATCTACTCAGAGCGACTCATAAGTGTGATTAATATTCTTGATAACCCTGACGGCAGGATCATAGAAAAGTCGTTAGTTAAATCACAGATTCCTGTAATAGATTATGAATATTTCGTTGAGTAATTCATACTTTCTAAACTATGTATGACTATACAAGCCGCATCCAGAAGCGAATGGGGGACCATGGAAGAGGCATGTATCCAACAGTGGATGCAAATATGCTGAGGAAAAAGAAACGAAAGAGAAATGTAGTAGGTATCTGTATTTTCGCCTAAGCCTCTGCATAAAATGGTGATGGTTGTTCTTGCATTACCCGTTTACTCAAGCAATCGATTAAAAAACCTCACAACCTTCACACGTCTACCTCCCTTCGCAGTCTGCTTTTCTATCTCTTAAATATTGTGCATCACATCTCATTATTGGTCATCTTATCGGAAGCTGTGAACCGAATCAGTGGCTCTCCATGACGCATATAACGTAAGCCAGTGTAGTGTGGGCGAGACTAGAGTGGGGTCTATGTACCCCTCCCCCCTCCATCCTATCTCAGTGGCTCGTGTTCCCACGACAATTAGCCCACGGCGGGCGCCCACGCGTCGCGCCGCCCGCAGCCCACGCTGCCGCCGCCTGACTCACAATGTTCCTACCGTCTGCGAACGCATCAGGGTTGACTAACAAACAAACGTTTTTAGATGACATCGTTTTAGTATTTTGTTATTCATAAGAGCGGTAGGTATTTGCGTGTGTCGACACGTGGCTGTCGCAAAAACATTGCATTAAAGTTTTTCAAACTGTGTATTTTAGTAGTAGGTAGTGTTGTATTTTGATTCAACTCAGTCAACTATTTGCATTCTACTTGAATAGCAATATGCGTTAATCGTTTATTGTTTTAACTTTTATGTAACAATCTGTGCTATTTATTAGCTTGCAAATTAAATATAATTAACACCATCCAGAAGTTCTGAACTTCTGGATGGTGTTTTCTATTTTTTCCTACCTAGCTAAAACAACATTAACAAAACTTTTCAATTCATTATTCGCGAAGAATTGTGAGTTTTTATTTATTTTATCTTTTCTTAAGACCACACGTGGATGCCCGTGCTCACAGTGTCGTCACTAGCAGTATCACAAAAAAAAAGCGGCCAAGTGCGAGTCGGACTCGCCCATGAAGGGTTCCGTATCAGCAAGTAACATCATATAAAAGTTCTTGTAATTCGTTGTAACTTACATCGATGTTTTTATACTAGTGTATTGATTGAATGAAAGGTAAATTGCGATTTACGATTTATGACGTATTAAAAAAAAACTGCTCACTAGATCTCGTTCAAATCAATTTTCGTTGGTAGTTTTTATAGTAATATACAACATATTTTTTTTTTAGTTTTATCACTCTCTTATTTTAGAAGTTAGAGGGGGGGGGACACACATTTTTCCACTTTAGAAGTGTCTCTCGCGCAAACTATTCAGTTTAGAAAAAAATGATATTAAAAACCTCAACATCATTTTTGAACACCTATCCATAGATACCCCACACGTATAGGTTTGATGAAAAAAAAAATTTTGAGTTTCAGTTCCAAGTATGGGGACCCCCAAAATGTATTGTTTTTTTTCTATTTTTATATAAAAATCTTAATGCGGTTCACAGAATACATCGACTGACCAAATTTCAACAGTATAGCTCTTATAGTTTCGGAAATAATTGGCTGTGACATACGGACGGACAGACAGACAGACAGACAGACAGACAGACAGACAGACAGACAGACAGACAGACTTGACGAATCTATAAGGGTTCCGTTTTTTGCCATTTGGCTACGGAACCCTAAAAAGTGAACAAAAACATAACAAAGGCTTGAGATAACCCTAGCGTTGCTACCGTCGGTTCTTGAAGATAAGGGGATGCGATGTGGGTGGCAAGCGTTGCATTATTTGGTGTTAACCCGCTAATGCACGATTAACGATGCTGAACGACGCTGCGTGGGAAAAGATACCGAGTTAGAGCTTCGTGTTGTGGCTGAGACTAATTCTTGTTTATTATGGAAACATTACATCGCAATGAATCTCTTTGTTCAAATTCTAAAAACAATATCGAAAATGGTTGTTTTTGCACTATTTATTTTCTTACGAGGTTTTTTTTGTACCAAGTAAATGTTTGGTACCTGTTGATAACTCTAAAGACTTGACCAATAAGACTATTATAAGCAGTTTTATCACTTCCTTGATGATGAAGGATGAATACGTGTAGGTAACGTTTAAAGTCCCAAATAAGGCACAGATTATTATTAGGTCACAGCATCATTCATATATTCATTACAATATGTCTAGTATCCATTATACAAGCTTTGCTTAGTTTGGGACTAGATGGCGTTGTGTGTAAGATTTTCGAAATATTTATTTATTTATTCATCAGCAACCCATTATGTCCCACGGCTGGGCTCGGGTCTCCTCTCAGGAGAAGATTAAGGCCATTTGTCCCCACCCTGGCCGAGTGCGGGTTTATGACTGGTGAGACACGTTGTGGCTACGACAATCTTGCCGTTGGATGTTTATAAGCTGCTGAAAGGCCTCCAACTTAGCTTTACGACTGCTATCTTATGATTGCTGACCGATTAGGTCACAGTTAGTTTTAATTAGGTAGTTTGTTATATTTTAATTTGCCTGGATAATTCGTAATATGACACAGTTAGCAGGCAGATGCAGTGTATACATCGTAATATCTCCATGTGAAAAGCGGTTTAGCGGTTTAGTTTATCAGACAGATAGACGGAGTTACTTTCAGATTTATAATCAATACAAATAAATAAATTTACTGTGTCTGTTTGTAATATTAAACGAACATTTTTTATTAAATGCATAGGAAAGTATATACGATACTTTCATCTGAAAAGCAACTTTAAAATTTTTTGTCTGTCCGTTTATTTCGGCTAATCCCTGGAACCGCCTGATCGATTTCAACAAGACTTTCACTGGTAGAAAGCTGATGATACAAGAAGTAACTTAGGCAATTTGTATTTAGGCTATCTTCGGATTTACAACAATAACCGCGGGTTTCGACTACTTAGTGTTAAATAGATGCTGCTCCGTTGGTGAGGTATGAACTGTATGTAAAGAAACACACATTTCCACGTCGAACTTTATTTCTTTAACTTTTATCAGATTCTTACAACTTGCATACGCAATTAAAACAATGCATAATACAAGGGACTCTACTATCAGGTAGGTATCTACTCTACAATCTACATGATTAATTTATCCTCATCACCTATAAGCCAGTTAGACTAGAAGTCTTTTTTTAATAAGAAATTATTTTGTTAAAACTGATAGTTGAATAAACAGTGTTAAAATTTTATTTAGTAGTTTTTTTCAAATAAACATAAGTTTCAAGTCGTTTGACGGTTTACGATGAGATTAATTCGTGTAGATATAGTAAGTTGGTATTTTGCATGTCGGGACGAAGATCGTGACAAATCATTTGGCAGAGTTTGCACCGTTTCGCTAAAACGTATTAATGATGAGAGGACAAACCACGTATACACTACCTACTGAGTTAATTCTATATGCACGACCCATTCGTGCTAATTATGTACTTAAATATCTTTTAAATAATAAAAACGTTAGGTATAAGATTTTTATTGCAACATTTATCTTTGTAAAGGCCTGGTTTGATTTCATCTAATGAGTAGGTACACTACCGTACTATGCAGACCCAACTGCTAGTGTGGAGGATTTTTGTCCATTGATATAGATACACCCTGTACATATTAAGTTGAAAAAAAATAAAAAAAATGGAGGAAAAATTTAAAAAAATATAAAACAAATTATCTTTGAGTTTTAACACGCTCGATGTTTTTCTATGGCTTGTGGTTTAACGAAACTACAATCGGTGATCTCTTAGTAGGTTAATATTTAAATTAAATACTTAAATATTTGATAACTATGTATTTGTTTAATATGACGATATTAATAAAGTTTTTTTTATCAATTAACCAGAATAATGACTTCTACACGGTCTACGAAATACATACATCTACAAATGAGCTGTAGACACGCGTAGACATCCTTAAAATTCAAAGCTTATATTTTGCTTATCAACTTTTACTTAAAAACATATTAATTTAAATTTCATACGAAAGTAAAAAAATGTTGATTAAAATGCGTAAACGATTAAAAAAAAATGAAAATAATGTTATAAACAAAACTTACCCTTCTATTATCCCCGGTAGATTTTTTCTGCTCCTGCACTCCTGGACTCATATTATTGACCACCACCACAGTGTTGGGGGTGGTTTGAGGATTGCCCGCGATACCCGTCACCATATCGTATAATAATATTTTCACAAAACTTCACTAAACAAAAGTCTCACGATGTACGAAAATCACTGCATTATAAAATGCCAAGCGACGTGTTGTCAGTAGTGTGGTCGGCGCGCGACTGTCACGAGTCACAATTCGAACGCAGGTCGGTCTCGGTCGTGTGGATGGCGGTCGGTCTCGGTGCGTCTCGGATGGAAGGTGCAGGCACGCGACCACTCCATGAAGGCGAGGCGCACGGTAACTCTCACGTGCCTCTTCGAAGCACCATGTCGAGAGTCCATTGTCACACGTTAAGTTTAATTAAACGGTATCGTTTAAATTTTTGCTTTTCATATTAAATAAATATTTCGGACATAAAACACACAACGCATGAATTTCTACTTACTGCAGTAGTTAGTAGTAGATCAGCTTGGTCTGGGACTAGATGGAACTCCATGTGTGTAAGATGTCCGACATATTTATTATTTTTTATTTCTTTTACGTTTTTTCATTTCTAAAATAAAATAACAATCTAGATTTTACTTATTTAAATTTGAATGTAGGTTAGTTCCAGAAAATATCATTAATTGCGCCTTACTCCATGAGTAAATAAAAATAAAAATTTAACACGTACGCCATTTTCAGTTAGCTACAATTATATTTTAAACTTGAACCAATTCTTACCTTTTAATTGTCTTTGCAATTATCTTATTCCCGCTACTTAATCCCTTTCAAATCTTTCTTGAAAGAGTATAACTTGATATTTTCATATTATGATATTCTTTTAAGTACTCATCATCATCATCATCAACAACAGCCTCTAACAGTCCAGTGCTGGACTTAAGCCTCTCCTTTGAAAGCAGGTTTTAGCCTACTATACCACACTCATGTAGTAGTAATACCTATGAAAAAATATTGTTATATCTTAGGTCTTCTTTTTAGGCCGCATTTTAGAAATTCATAGCTTATAATATTCCCCAATTTTACCCGGCTACCAAGGAAGGATTATGTTATACTAATATTATTGCTATGTATTTTACTTTGTCTCTGTACTTTTAATAAATGTATTCATAATAAATACATTTAGAAATCATCATTATAAATTTTAAATACAAAATAAATTGTATACTATTTTATGTTTAAGAAACATTTCTCCTATTTTATCTATATTCTAAATTGCAAAACAACTCTGTCGATCTGTTACGTTATTGCACCGATTTCGTAAATTTAGCATGAAGAGTGCAATAATATACCTACAATAAAACAATGAATCGGATGTTCTCCATACATTAGTTCTGATTCTCTGTTCGGACTGCATGTTGATGGGGTAGTGATTTAAGCGGATGTCACGGTTCCGTTTTCTGAGTGGTTAAAGGTTCTAGGTAGTAGAGCCATTTTAATTTCAGCACGAATGGGCCGGCTCGACCGGGACGATACCACCCTCGCATAGAAGACCAATTTAAAAACGACAGCATTCGTGTTGTCATATTTTGTTGGCGAGTGTGAGACCCACAGATCATAGAAATACAGTGTACTGTGTTTTTATGATCTGTGGTGAAACCGGAGGTCTAATGATGCAGCCACATCTCACTAAGCTGCTATAGTGTGGGTCATCGTGATGCTTTATCTATACTCGCAATGAGGATAGTGTGCCCTACTCTTAGACTCATGCTTTTCATCAGGTAAATATATTATTATATATTGTAAAGTCCACCTCGACACCATATTCTTAGAAATATTACTACTCACTCGACTCACCATTAAATACTCGTACGCAGAACATATTCTCAGGAAACTTATTTCCTGAATATCTAATAAATATGTTTGAATATATATATGACTGCCTCGTTGGTCTAGTGGTTAGCGTATGCGGCTGCTGATCAAGAGGTCTCGGATTCGATTCCCGGGTCGGACCAAATATTATTTGTGTGATTCACAAATATTTGTTTCGGAGTCAGGGTGTTTTCTATGTATAATATGTATGTATTTACAAAAAAAAGTATGTTTATGTATTTATATCAGTTGTCTAGTACCCATAGTACAAGCTGTGCTTAGCTTGGGACTAGATGATCTTGTGTGTCAGATGTCCAAAAACATTTATTAAAAAAATATTTATTACTATTATCTTATAATAAAATGCAGAATGTATTTTAAAAAGTCTAAAGCGTCAATTTATTAAATAGAATTATAGATTTTTCATTTGTTAATTTTAAAAGTAGAACGGCAATGTGTGTATCCGCATTCTATAACATGTACGACCTTAGTATATGCAACCTTCCTCATGTTACAGACGAAACTCTCTTAGCAGTTATGAGTTTTTAACCTTAGAAAAATATAAATATATGTATTCAATTCGGCCCTACTGCAAGCCACTAGTATTATATCTAATAACTTTTTATGACTCTTCTTAAAACTTTTTTTTTCTCTACATTTCTGTAAAAGTTTAACCTCATGTTTCCCAAAGGTCTATTTAAGTGTTTCTAACCCTGTCTGTTTTTTGTTTTTAAAACAAATTTTAATTTCGTTTATAAGGTTTTTTATGACAATGCTTAAATAAATAAGAAAAAGTTTTAAAACTGTAACCGTATACCCTATATCATTATACATTATTGCAAATGTATTCACACCTCATTTAATATCGGTTTAGTAGAAGCCACATTGAAACATCCAAATATCTATAGATTGTCAAAATATTACCCTTGCCATGGCCTTCACCGTAATCGGGTAAAAAATAGCTAATGTATAATCGGCTAGAGCGAGATAACGTGTATCATGGACCCACGCACTTATTATAAAAACAGATCTCACCTGACATCAGTCGAGACGCCGCTCTCCTCTAATGTATTGACACTAAGTTTAAATTTGTTCGCGTCTACCAACCGTTACATCAAAGCACAGCGCCGACTGCGGTGCAACATGCAACCGCTTACTACTTTGCATATGCAAAGGCAGCACGGGTTGGCTGCATGGGTTGGCCCACCCGCTTTCATTGTCCTACATGTTTAAGATCTGTATTCAAATGTTCTATTGTATTACATACCGGCAACTAATTAGTGGCTAAGTAACGCTAAAGAGTATATTAACTGTGTTAGTAGTGAAAACAAGCATACCAACCAAGTGTATACAAATTTCTAAGCCTTCTTCCTATAACAGATTAATACGCTGAATAAAATAAATGCTAAAAAGAATCACTAAATGCACTAATCACCGAGTTCATTACTAACATAAGATAAATCACTCGAGGTAGTGTAGTAGATTTAAATTACAATGCGAAAAAAAAACCGAGAATTTGGTTTATGTTACGTCCAGAATTACTTTTCAAAAAACAGTAACACTATAATAAATGCAAAAATATAACACGTCCACCGAAAAGATTAAGAGCCAACGCTGTTTAAAATTACAAAAAATAAATGGCCCAAAACAAGAGGGTATGTTTTAAGCAGGAAAGAAATGTTGAACATCGTCATTATACATTGTTCTCATAAATCCTTACAAAGTTTTTGTGTTGTACATAGATAGCATTCGGAAGGTGAAATAAGTTTATAGAAAAAATACTTGAAAAAATTGGGCTTGAAAGGACAAAAATTGAGAAGGGTAGTCCGTGGTGATATTGGACACATTGAAAAAATAAGTGTCGAAATAATGAAACAACAAGTAGATGTATGCATGTATGTATAAGGTAAACGTCAGGGATAGACCAGATAGAAGTCAACTACGGAGAACACAATTACGATGTTCTGAAGAAAGGCAAAATCAGAAGAGGCAGTTCAGAAGTACCAAAAAACGATAGTAATAATAAGTCTATTAAAAATACTAACAAACTAAAAAGCCGATTCTATGTTGTTCCCAGGACCTTGTTTCGTTTTAATGACGAAATTGAATACTCGGGTTCTACGTCTTTAAGTTAATAATTTGGGATCAGTCGGCCCGTGACGGCCATGTATGAGACTGTCATTAGTTTCCGCTAACCTCGGAAACATCAACTCTAAATACTTTATGACCTTGAAAAACAAATCAAGGCTTCATAAACAAAGTTTCTATAATTATTTGAATTAAAAGGATTTTAATCAATTTACTTAAGGAAGTTATTTTTACTGAACTGCATCAGGAGGGTATGTTGTAGCATAAATATGCTACTATGGACACATCGGCAAATATATCTGCCTCAGGCACGGGTTTCATAATATCTGATTGCACGTAGCACAAATATCTGACATTCCTATGAATGTCTGATAATTTAATAGGATGCCTATGCATCCTATCTAACAAAACAATACATTATTCAGACCAATTTTATGTGGATATTGTGATACATACTTTTTTATATATATATTTAAGCCTACCAAAGTGACTCTACTCTGCCTGACGGAAAGCATGAGTAGATTACTGTTAAGCAGTCGTGTTTTTTTTTATTTTAACATCATGAAACAGCAAAAAGTGATTGCAGTTTACTATCAATACCATGCCATTCAAATCATCAAGGAATTACAACAGTCTTGAAAAGATTTCTACTCTCACCTTTATGTAAATGTGGTATGTATATCGATAGAAGTTAAGACTTTCATTAACTCAATATATATTATATTTTGGCACAAAAACATCATGGCGTTTACCTTTTATCAAAGTACGTAGATTCGCATGGATACAAAATGTAAAGTTACTACAGTAATTCTCCGAAATTTACAAAACTAACAGTTCATATTTTTTTGTAACTACCAATAACAGTTCCACATTGAAAACAAACTGTTACAATTAAAAACAAATATGTAACGGTCAGGATATTTTTTACAATTTCATTTTAAATTTCGATCTCCGCAAAGTAATAAAAACATTCTACACAATGACATGCTCTATTTTCTTAATTTTTATGAGTTTAAAAATAGAGCATTCCATTGTATTTGTTTTCTGTACCTTTTTTGTCATTGCTTTTTATGTTTTTTTTTTAAACATCGATTTTACCGTTATTTGACGACTTCGTAAAAATTCGTAAAATTAGGCAGACTTTTCACTGACTTACATTTGTACTTTCGATAAATTGTCCGTAGACAACAAATTCTAATTTCATGTTAGGTAATACCTACTCACAACAAGTTACATTCGGCAATTTCATGTTTCATGTTAAGTAACACAACTTACTAACTGTTATAAGTTTCGCACGCGTTAATCTAATTTTCCATCCCTTTGTAGTTTTTGCTTTTTTTTTCGGCATGGCCATCCCTTTGTCTTGTTCTGGAAGCTTGGCAATGTGCTTGCAACATTTCACGACCACCGGATGCATGGTAGGTACCTCATCGCATAAATTACGAATAAACAAACATATTTTTTTAATATCTAGATACGAGTGTCTTAATTTCACAAAAAAAACAGGAGTAAAAGTATTTAAATACCATCATGGGCGTAACCAAGGGGGTTTGGGGGTTCAAACCACGCGGAAATGTTTCTAAACTATTGAAATAACTAATGTTGAGAGGTGAGTAGCATAATTAACTATTAGAATAATTTTTATTTTAAATTTCCACTTTTTTGCACGTGATCGACGTGACACACTCTGGTCAAAACCTTTAAATAAATCTATATATGTAATTACTTCAAACATCTAACACAAAACATTATCTGTATGGTACAGATCTTCGTTTGGATCGTCCTGTCTGTTCGCAGAAAATGAGGTAACGTTATCGACACGAAAACTCTGTATATCATAACCTTCCTTTAGTTTTGCCATAGTCGGGTAAAAAGTAACCGTCATTACTTTGAAGTATAATATCATCACAGGCTGAATACCACTCTAAACATACGAGCTTACTAAAACATCAGATCAACACATTATAGAATTCCTTTCATACAAATCATAAAGCAAATTAAGTACCTACGGTGCGACTTTACACACAATACTGACGTACAACTTTCTGATGTAAATTAACCTATCTCGGTGACATTTCCAGCCCATTCTGTGGAGAACAAAGCACGGTTCGGGCTCATTATGAGTTTCGTCTTTCGTTCGCCCGCCTATTATGTCGGACGATACGCGATTAGCCGCGGTCACCGACGAATACATTCGCCGTTTAGTCTGACCATTTATTTGTACCTGACTCCTGCCGTTCGGAGAAGGTTTACTAACTTTATGAAATACTCAAAACAAACCCTTTTGTCCCTGTCAACGCAAGTTTTATTACTACCGTCACCAAAACCGCTTTTAAAATGGTTTCTGTTATTACTTTTCGGCAGCAAACCTTGATTCGTTCAGTGTAATTTACCACCGTGACGAATCGAAGAGAGGCGTTTGTGATATTTTATGTAATGTACATTCATATTCATATGAGATCCGTGTTCACTCTAACAACTCATCCCTATCATCCCCTTCCTTATAAAATTCAAAAGGTTCCATCATCAGAACGGCTTAAATTGTAGTACATATTCCTATTCGAACTTAGTGAAGTCACAGACACGAAGGTTACATTACGACAACTAAAAGTAACTATAACTCGTGCGAGCTAAGATGGCACCTGGCTCAAAACGAAACATGACACTGTTTCCCCGCGTGATACCCCTCTGTCGTCTTGCGAGTAGCGTTAGCATCACTATTACCGTTGCACGAATCTTAACATAATAATTTTAGTTTATTAGGTATTACCTAATGTCATATAAATCACTCCACGAATTTATATTATTAATATATATTTAGATTCATCTGGATAACCAAATTTTTTTAAGAAAGGTCACACAAAAAAAAATAGCATGACGATTATGAGACGCAATAGCTTAAAATAAAGAAAATCCAAATACATATGATATTTAGAGACTACGATTAAAAGGCTTATCATCATCATCAGCCTATATCAGTCCACTGCTGGACATAGGCTGGCAAAAGGCTTATCATGACGATTTAAATATGTATTTTATAACCATTTTTCAGTTCCTAATTTCATTTAAAATTATATTAGGTATTACCTAATATTATTTAAATCACTGCACGAAGAATGCATTCGGGTAAATAATGAATGAGGCCTGCTTCCTATTGGTATGCATATGTATTTTCTTAACTCAGGTAGTAAATTACCACTTAAGATAAAGTAGTATGTTATATGAGAAACTACTTGAAGCAAAATAAATGTTGAAATTTAATAAAACTAGAATAAAGTGTATTTTTCTTGCACTCAGTACTTTAAACGACTGACATTTGAGTCAGGTGCCATGTTAGGTCGCACGAGTTATAAGTTAAAATTGTCTCCCAGAATTGGTATGCACACTTACAAGCGAAAGTTTTCTATCGATTCTTTGACGTTTATGGCTTAAGGACTCATACTATCGATATTCTGAGATGCTAATTCTCTTGTTCGAAAACTCTCTTAACTAGAAATCATTAAAAACGTTTTACTCTGTCAAACGACGTTCTAAATGCTGAAAATGGTTCAAGATTAGATATGTCACGATAAAAAGAGACGCTAAATACATAAGTTCAGTGGTACCTACATGCATTAGTAGCATTTTGGAAATCGTTTTACAAAAGTAAATATCATTTTAGTTAAGTTACGCAACAACAGAATTAACGCCATTACTATTACCTTAATAATCTAAACCTACAGATAACACCCTAGACCTACCCTAGGTTAAAGTTACTACTAGGTATTTACGTTGCAGGTATGATGCAAATAGCACAAATGTTTGCCACGTACTAATATAACCGTTATATTCTTTCACCCTTGGCAACGGAACCCAAAACACAACCATTGTTTATAGTTTTACAACTCAACAATATTGTTAAACAGCCTACCGCCATAAATATAACGGCCATTAAATTTTGTTAGTTGCATTTGCATTACCGCCTTCGGTAGATCGTAAAATATTTCTTTTAAGTTTATCGCTAAACGTTGAAAGTCCTTCGGCCCTTCCCACACCAAAATTGACGGGTTGAGGCGAAATCGACTCAAAGGACAATAGCGGCGAAGCCTTGCCAAACACGCCTGCAATAAACTGCGTTCAACAGTTAATTGCAAGGGTTTGCCAACAAACACTGTGTTATTAACAAGTTTTCAACACAATGACTTTACGACAAGAAATTATAACTATCTACTGCCGCTTTTGAGAAAGGCACGTTTTTCACAGATACATTTGAGAATTGTATTTTAGAAAAAAACTTTATTGTACAAAAAGTCCCCAAATGGCAAACAAAGACTATCTTGTGCTAGTCTAACCGAAATTGCGGTTTCTTGAAGGGTGGAGAATATCTTTAACTCCTGCAGAAATTGTCAGTAATGGCCTTTAGAATTACCAAACTTGATTGCATCGATACTAATAATTTGGCAATACAACTCACACATGTCATATAATTCTAACTGGATGAGCTGTATACAAATGGCTCTGCAATCATCGCGAGAGAATGTCGCACCTGCCGTATCCAAAGCAATCGCTCAAAAATTGACGACTGTCATAATTATATGAGTACCACACCTCGTTGTAAGATAAATGCTGGCATACCGAGCCAAGGCTCACTTCGGGGCGTAAACAAATATTAGTATTGACGCGCGGTCGTTCACACTCTGTAATTACGTATGTTGAGCCACGGGCGAACGTCTCTGAAATGGTGAGGACCTTAATCACGAATTTCGTCTGCGACCTTTGTTGATACCACGCCCGTACGATAGAGAACGTTTGCAAAAAATATTTTGTAGTTCATTGCGTAATATTATTGAAAGTTTTAGACAACATCCTTATAAAACGCAATGAATTGAACACGACTGCCTTCCATGGATATTATATACCAGAGCCTTATTTTGCCTTGAGTTATAATTTGGTTGCAGTCGTTGTAAAGCCATTAGGAACCACAAAAAACTGATGTTTTACACGTCATGCTTTTCAATTTTAGACATGGCTTTACAATTTAATGCAAATTTTAAAGGTACAAAAATGAATACTCTTTTTCACTTCTTTATAAAATATATTTGCCATCTCTAGAAAAATATGTCATATACATACATTATTGTTTAATTTACGAGTATATACCTACAATTAGCATTTAAAACAGTTTGATACATTAAAGGAAATAAATCTAATATAATATGTAATCATAAGTGTAATAAATTACGCCAAATGCGGTTTTTAAATCTAAATTATTAAGTATATTGTCACAGATCACTACCTGAGTGTAACCTAGTAACACAAAACCGCTAATAGCACAATCCTCGGATGAAATGAGAGATTCTAAAATAAATTTGCTAATATATTAAAAAACCTAATAACATAAGAAAATGTATTTGAACTAAAACGATCAACAATAATTAATTAACATCGTTATAAAGTATCTCATTTACGATTAAGTTATAATTCATCACAAATCAAATACTGCTAGACGCTTGGTTGAACTTTGTAACTTAAAATTGTATGGACACTAGAACTACATTAATTATATTAGAAAAAAAACGGAATGACAACTGTTTATGATAGTAGATTATTTTTACATGAATAATTTGTGCCATTTTACTGGTAAGTAGTTTTAATAAGAACGGAATTTCATTAAAACATATTGAATTTATATAAAATAAATGAAAGTATTATCATTACATGTACACACGGCAAACGAAATACCAACATAGTAGAACAAAATACGTACAGTAGTATGAAGTATCTATGATTTTTAATAAACTACAAAACTTACAAAATTAAACAAATTACGCAGAATGATGTAATAAGAGTATTATTATTCTTCGTATGTGTAAAGAAACGATTTACTTATATTATGTATATTTTCTCACCAGAATACACACACACATAGACATGTAAACCTGGAATTTCATTTGCTGTGTGCACTATAAACTTATTAAATGATATGTAGGTAAGGGTAGGTAACAAAAGTTAAGGGTGTATGTATTATTAACAAAAAGCACCTGTTTGGCGAGAACTTGCCACCACACATTAGGGCACTCTTGCCGATAATTAATACCTGTCGCTTACTTAATTTATATAATTATTACTTTAAAATACAAAAAAAATTGGGGGTATTGAAAATTCTGATTGCTTGTTATTAAAAGAGTAATTAGAAATTTTTTAACGTATTTAATATAATACAATTTATTGTTTGGTATTTCAATATCATATCATTTTTTATTACAAAATTATAGCAACCTTATTGACATAATAATTGTGTATATGTGACAGTGATGATGACATAATTTAATCATAGCCATGTCCTACCACCTCCTTACCGAATTATTTTATTAATCCTATTATTAAAAGAGAGTTAATTTTGGCGGTAGTTTTAGTTAATTATACTTTGTCCATTCGTTTATTATCTTTTTGACAGGTCACTAATTTATTTATTTTTCGACGACTGCCTTAAAAATGTAACTATAGACGCATTAGTAAAATTTAACTTTGAAACGCGTGGTTAATAACGTTTATATAAATTTAAATCCAGAGTTATGAGCCAATACACTTGCTAGCTAGGTAATTGGGTATACAAACGAATCACGTACTATAAAATTATTACAATCCATCCATCCACCAGACTCTTCTTCATAATTTAAACTAGACTATTCAGTTCAGTCCTCGGTTGTATGATTTATATGTATAAATATTTCTAATTGAGGGATTTATCATTTATACATTTATTTATTTCATATATAATTTAAAAGAAAAAATTAACGAATAATTAATATTCAAACAAAAATATTTAATTAAATGGGTTTGAAAGTTCTTCTTAAATAAAATCCATTTTGATTTCAAATCGAATCGCAGACGTGTGAGGGCGTCACTAATTTCAAAATTTCTTGAGCTGAGAAAATGATAATAAACAAATGGACAGAGTATAGTACTTAATTTAACTGGAAGAAGCTTCGTAAAATTTATAAATATTACATGAAAGATTAAAAGTAATGTAAATAATATTTTTATATTTTCTTTAAGTAGGAGTTTTTACATCTCTTTCAATTGACCCTAAATTGGTTACAATAAAGTAAACGGTGTACTGGTATAGTTTAGATTACCTTAAATGTTCAATCAATGTATGGGGAGGAAGACTTCGTCAACTCTCCGTACATTAAAATATTAAAAGGTGTTCTAAATGTAGATTAGAACACATTTCTAGTGTTCTAATCTACATTAACTTAATTATTAAGAAGCTACTACAGTGAATTCTCGTTAAGAAAATAGTGACATGCCTGTTTTACTACTTTTTCGGAAAAATACCTTTAATATGACGATTTGAACGGTTCACTGCTCGTGGTCAGGGGTAGACTAAAGACGGTGATCCGTTCGAAACGTCGGATTATAGAAAGTATCGTAATTTTTATAGCGAAGAAGTTCCGCTATACAACAAAAACTAGTGACATTTCAATCAAGTAACGCAACTCGACCAATTTCCAAGCGACCGTACCAAATTTAATTTTTTGAACCTGACCCTTAATTATGTTGACATTCTAAAACAAACGTCAATAACAAAACTAACAAATGTATGGACATGGCGTCATCTAAACGCTCTAAATCACGTGGTTAAAACAAAAGAGAAATAAACTTGTACAACACTTGTACTTTGGCCAAGGACCTGATTAGTCAAGAGGCGGGGTGGTTTGATTACGTCACTACTTACTTATCTCGAACGGAATATAGTGCTGATTTTTGAACTTTGTTCTACAGCCATGATTCATAAGATTCAAATAAATAAAATTGGCTAAACTATGACTACAATTTTGAGACACAGTATAAAATTAGCTTATATTAAAGCCATAAAAGGCTAAGAAATATTTTGCACGATTATCTATTTTTATTCCATTATTTTGTTTATATGATTTCTTTAATTTAAAATCATATTAATTACATTTTAGTTTTCTATTTAAACCAATTATGACATAAGAAGAGCTGTTTATCTGTCATGATTTCTGAATCCTCTCTGAATTATATTTTTGTAGTAATAATCATAATACTTTAAACTTCATGGTTACATTTAATAATTTTAAAATGAAAATTATATAAACGAAACTATAAATAATTTATATAAATTTAACATTTATGAACTGAAAAATATGACTCATTTTGAGTTTGAATTATAAAAACTAATTTAAGTAACATTTTAACTATAAAGTATGATGATATGATGAAACCAAATCTTCCCAATGAAATCAAACAGAATTTTCTAAGGAGTTAACTTCTGTATTAAGCTTGTGTGAAACGGTAACCATGCTTTTGAATAAATTTTCAACAAATTTTAAACATTCACAATCTAACATCAATTATTGCTTTGAGATAATTATTGCACGTAACAGTAAGACAGTCGATATGTCATGGTTCAAGAGCCAGCACAGAACAAACTGGACCCTATTAAGGAGAAAAGATCCAAGTATCAATCAGGCGAAAATAATTTAATTCGATTTTCAGAAAATTGTTGGTTGGATGTTTTCTGCTTAACGGGGTCCAATTGTACAAAAGAAACAATTAGAAAATATCAACTTACGTGTACTACCTAAATCTGTATCGGCTTGCACGGCACGACTTTATCGTCAGAGAACTATTTAAAAACAATTTCATAAGAATCACATTCATCACCCTAAAATCGTGACTATAAAATGTCGCACCGTGTAAAATATTTTAAAAAGAGTCATTAAGAATATTGTAAAGAGCGGATCAATTCATAAACCATTGTTATTGTTGCTAAATGTTCATTCATTAGAAATTCATAAGAACATTTAGACTTATGGTAACACCTTTATTTGTGCGATCCATCACAATATTTGTATAACAAACCTACTTAACTGATATTTTTGTGTAAAATTTTCTCACTACAACCGATTTTGTTGTCAATAAAACTCCTTACTTTACAGGAAGATATGTTTATAATCATAAATTTAGCAGCTTAATATAAGATTTGCGGTCGATTCTCACACTAGTATGGACACGGGTCCCTATGTCGGAGTTCGTTCGAGTTTATTTGAGGACGAGGACTTTCGGTTACCATAAACGACCTTAATCTAATTGAGCCCATACTAACACTCCTTAATCCATTATTTTCTTATTATTGTTTTATCGTCTTACATACCTATTGTTATTACGAAAAATCCAATTTAATTCCTAAAATGTTTTGTTGACTGTAATGGTCCTGTCTCTTATGCGAGAAGGGCCATTTTACTCTACATATGGACGTTTAATATGCTTTATTATACCCTTGCGTACGCCTTTGGAAATTTAGAGAGTGATTAATGACTTAAATTTACTTTGGTACGTCAAATAACTTTGGATACACATATACTACACATCATTATTATGTAACATATTTTCGTATTAAGCAACCTAGTTAAAACTTATTTAATTTATTATCAATCTAATTTAGAGACTTTAATTGACAACAAAATCGGCACCAACACTGCACCATACAATCTTTAATCGAGGAAAATCACAGACCAATTCTTTATACACCTAACATCGTATATCTGAAAACAATGAGCAATTTACCAATACCTTCTAACAATACAAAGATGCTGCTACCCTCTTCCCTCGTAAATGTTCTTGTTTATACTCTATACGGTATTTTTTGAGTTTAAACCTCTTTAATTTAAATTTAACCTTAACTAATCATCGTATTAATGATATGGATTGCTCTTACAATTAAACTTAAGAGTTTAACCATAAAAAAGTTGTTTATTTTGGAATGTTTTAAAACTATCTTCAAAGAGACCTACCGTCGTTACGTAGACATTTCAACGAGCATTCTACACCAGTATTATAATATTCTAAAATACGCAGGTTTAAAACTGTTAGAAGGATTTCAATATACTCATTCAGTAATCCCCACAAATGTGATACGATAATATGTTTTATTCCTTAGAACACAAGGTATAAATTTGATTGACCGACGCGATACACTCGTGTTGTTATTCTCTTCCCTTGTTTGGCGACATTACTAATGTCCGTATTGTTTGTGCACTAGACGTCGGTATCAAGGATCTGAGCGGTAGCGGTGTGCCGAAGAGGTAAGTCCTATGACTCGGGGAAGAGTATACTTTCCACCGGCGCAGGCGCAGTCATGTCGTCGTTGTCGTCAGGTCTCGACCAATCCTAATGAAAAAAGGGAAAGTTCCTTTAATTATACCTAATGATTCCTTAGCGATTTTATTTAAATACACAGTGAGCCGTTAGTCTATCTATATATATATATATAGTGCGCGATTCCTTACTTGCCACATAGGTAGTTAAGCAAAGAATAAAATACAGCAATCTTTATAAAGCAGTTGCTTGGTAGATGTCGCTGTTAATACAATTTTGTTCGTATCTATAAATTTTTAAAATAATTAATTGGAAAACTCTTTCGAAAACCAAGTTGCAGGTTGGAAGGAAGTTGAAAACATGGAGAACTGTAACTAATCTAAATATATATGGTATGGCAAAGGTGACTGACTGGCATAGTGATCTATCAACGCACAGCCCAAAACATTAGACGGATCGGGCTGAAATTTGGTATTTCAAATAAAGCGGTCAATAATAAGCTGGTATAGTAAGTACTTCTTAAAATAAAGACATCCATTGCATTATTAAATTGCAATAAAATCAATTTCTTTCAGTGAAATTTTTCATTTAGGATTTCACAATTTTTTTCTTACCTGTTCGTCCGTGCTAGCGAAGAATAAGTAGAAAAGATTAGCGCCGAGATCAATAGCTGCTGCCAAATAGAAGACCTCACGCCATTGACCGAGGGTTTCCTACAACAATAAATATCCTATTAATATATTGCATTATCATATTTACTATCTCGTTGTTCTAGCGGCTAGCGTATGCGACTGCCGAGCAAAAGGTTTCGATTCCCAGGTCAAGAAAAAGTGTTGTTGGGTTTTTGTTGATGGGTTTTTCTTAGAAAAAAAATCATAATAAAAGCCCGGAGTATGGAATTTCGGCAGTGTTTCACGCCCATGTCTAAGAGAGCACGTGGCAATATCTATATATATAGCAATCGTCATGTCAGTGGACAATGCAACATGGTGAGCCACACTGTGGTGACCCAGTGAAATGCTTTTTCACTCCCCGCTTAAAAAACCCATAATTTAGGTGGGGAGAAAACAGGTGCGCTGGTAGTTTCAAGTTTTACAGGACAGGAAGATTTTTACCGTTTAGTTCGAGAGTGTATGTCAACCATTGACTAATGCGGGTACAATTTTTTGAATGAAAAAATAGCAATTACCTGATCCGCCTTTATAATATGTCCTACGACGTATGGGGCCATAAACCCGCATATATTGCTCGCAGCATTTGTGATGCCATACATGGTGCCGGCGAACTGGGGCGACAGATCGATGTGATTCATTTGATTGCCTGCAATACATGTTATAGATTTTAAAATATATCTTTACCTCTGTAACAGATGTCACTAGTGTCATTATAGAACTAACGAGGTACAGTTTTACCCGGCGAAGCTTAAAGGAAGGTTTGAAGTCTATGTCATGTATGTTTCTATGTTCCACTGCAGCGTCTAAACCACTAAAATTATTTTATGAATGAAGTGTTCATAATAAGGTGATACAAAACGACACACAATAATAAAAAATGAATACCTATATAATTAAAATAGTATACTATACCTATATAAATATGCAATGCTCTCTCCTTTTTTTAAAAAAAGATAACTCCCACATTAGGAATATATTGCTGTCGCGGAGGACTTTACAAACATACAAGAAACGGACGCATGAAAAACCCAGACTCATAATAACAATTTATGGATGTGATCCATAAAGTGTTATCCTGTGTAGGATTTAAACCCACAAGACTTAACAACAACTTAAACCACTAGGCTAACCATTGCATTGCATTGATGTTAACAACTGACAAGGTCTAACATTATGAATAAAATAGGAGTTGTTCAAACTAAATAAAGTAACAATAGTAAACAAATCACTTACCGGCGTATGCAGCACCAGCAAAAGCTGACGAAATGCAAAGCAACAGGATGACAGCTACGCGGTCACAGCCCGCCCACGCGATACCCAGCAGACCGAAAGCTGGGACGAAGGCAGCTGTACACAACATTTCCAAATTAGTCAAATCTAATCAATTTAATAAGTTGCTAAAGATCTTGAATATTTGTGCCAAAAGATTTTCATTTAAAACTTTCGACAGAAGTCACCAAAACGTTGCCTGTAATTTAGTAAAACATGGAGGAACATATGCCGACTGACTGTAGGGGAGTAGGCAGGTCTTTTCCCGATACAAAGCAGTCTATCATTTTTAGGGTTCCGTAGCCAAATGGCAAAAAAGCGGCCAAGTGCGAGTCGGACTCGCCCATGAAGGGTTCCGTACCAGCAAGTAACATCATATAAAAGTTCTTGTATTTCGTTGTAACTTTCATCGATGTTTACTAGTGTATTGTTTGGATGAAAGGTATATTGCGTGTTACGATTTATGACGTATTAAAAAAAAACTACTTACTAGATCTCGTTCAAACCAATTTTCGTTGGTAGTTTACATGGTAATGTACAACATATTTTTTTTTTAGTTTTATCACTCTCTTATTTTAGAAGTTAAAGGGGGGGGGACACACATTTTTCCACTTTGGAAGTGTCTCTCGCGCAAACTATTCAGTTTAGAAAAAAATGATATTTAAAACCTCAACATCATTTTTGAAGACCTATCCATAGATACCCCACACGTATAGGTTTGATGAAAAAAAATATATTGAGTTTCAGTTCCAAGTATGGGGACCCCCAAAATGTATTGTTTTTTTTCTATTTTTATGTAAAAATCTTAATGCGGTTCACAGAATACATCGACTGACCAAATTTCAACAGTATAGCTCTTATAGTTTCGGAAATAATTGGCTGTGACATACGGACGGACAGACAGACAGACTTGACGAATCTATAAGGGTTCCGTTTTTTGCCATTTGGCTACGGAACCCTAAAAACGGAACCCTTATAGATTACATGTCTGTCTGTCTGTCTGTCCGTCCGTATGTCACAGCCACTTTTTTCCAAAACCATGAGAGCTATACTTTTGAAACTTGGTAAGTAAATGTAATCTGTGAACCGCATTAAGATTTTCACATAAAAATAGAAAAAAAAAACAATACATTTTGGGGGTCCCCATACTTGGAACTGAAACTCAAAAATTTTTTTTTCATCAAACCCATACGTGTGGGGTGGGGTATCTATGAATAGATGTTTTAAAAAATGATGTTGAGGTTTCTAATATCATTTTTTTCTAAACTGAATAGTTTGCGCGAGAGACACTTCCAAAGTTGAAAAATGTGTCCCCCCCCCTGTAACTTCTAAAATAAGTGAGATATAAAACTAAAAAAGAAATATGTTGTACATTACCATGCAAACTACCAACGAAAACTAGTTTGAACGAGATCTAGTAAGTAGTTTTTTTTTAATACGTCATAAATCGTAAACCGCAATTTACCTTTCATTCAATCAGTACACTATTATTAAAACATCGATCAAAGTTACAACGAACAACAAGAACTTTTATATGATGTTACTTGCTGATACGGAACCCTTCATGGGCGAGTCCGACTCGCACTTGGCCGCTTTTTTTCAGAAAGGAAATCTTCATACATACACGTTTGGGACTCGCATACAAAAACATCTATCATTAGGGTTCCGTAGTTCATGAATTATAGTTTCGTCATGTCCGTCCGTCCGTCCTCGACTTATCGCCTAAACGGTTGGTGTTAGAAAGATGAAACTTTGCACGGGTATGTATTGTGCGATATATTTTTATTTGGGGTACCTTCCCTACATGTAAAGTGGGATAAAAAAAATTCACTCGTCTAACCCATCGTGTGAGGTATCATTAGATAGACTTTTAAAAAAAATGATTGGTTGCTAAGACTATTTATTGATTTAGATATCCGTTTGCGATTTTATCAAATTTTTTGTGAAAACAGGGTGTCCCCCTCCCACTCTTACGCGTAGGCCCATTTGGGCTAATGCTTTGACAGAGGGACGTATTGCTACTCTATACCGTGTCACTCTATATAGTCAAAGCATTATTGTACTTACACACAGTGTTCCACAGTTTCATGCTGTTGAGACGTGACAGCCATCCTTTAGCGAGTATCCAGTCGGCAAATATACAAAGTACTATGCCGCCAATCCAAGCTGTTAGATAAGGTAGTGCGCTTAGTCGCGAATTCTGAAAAAATAAACAAGTGAAAAGAAACTAGACAAGCTAATGTAGGCTGAAACTAATGTAAGAGAATGCCATTATAATAATATTCAGCTGTCCCATCATACTATGTGCAGTCAAAAACTATTATTAAAAATAAATAAAAACAACGTATTTTATCTTCGAACTTTATTATGAAGGCATCGATTAATCCATATTTTCTTTAGACTATCCATAAAGCGTAATCAATTTGAAGTCATGCGGAAGATAATTCTAACAACTGTTTGTTTTATTTTGAATGACGTCAAATGTTTGTCAGCTAGGGATAGGTTCTTTCATTTACTCTTTGGTTTGTATGGGATAAGAAAAAGTATATTTTAAGGTACCTGCATACCACATTTTCACGAAATTTAAAAAAACATATACATTACAAACATAAAATTTAAAAAAATAGATAGCCAAATTAAGCAAATTATTTATATAAATATATTTTCATATAATAGATGCCGAAGTAACATTACGTGATGGAAAGCACGAGTATAATGCAGCATGGTGAGCCACCATAAGAATCATTTTTAATCTGCCACCGCATGGACAAATTATTGTACAGTATATGGGTTACTGGTAAAAATGAAATCATGAAATAAACTTACAGCAACAATATCGAAATGCAATATCTGGTCCATATATGATGGTAGTTCGGTGAACTGAGTGTAGAACACCCAGCCCTGGCCACACTGAGCGATGAGGATGGCCCACAATGGCACACATTTTAAAAACTTCATCCATGGTATTGGCATTGACGGTTTGTCTTCCTGTAAAAGGAAATGAAAACAAATTTTAATTATTGGCATCATAAGTCACTTATCGCCGTTTCCACAAACATCCCCTTAATTTAAAGGCTACAGAGAATAAGCCAACTTTTAGTGTTATTTTCGTTTTCACCATCCTTTGGGGAAAACCTAAGTCCTAAGTTAACGGTCTCCTAGCAGGGAGACGAGAAGTATAGATGGTGAAAACGGGCATTAGTGTGTGTTATAAGTTTTAACACATACCAAAACACTTCTTAGTAAAATCTAAATGTTGACATAAAGCAGACAGAAGATGGAAGGTTATTTTAAACGTTTATCTGCAATGCTTTTGAAGAAAGTATAATTTAGAAAAGGGAAAACGATTGGCAATTCAAAATTGAGTGACGTTTAAAGTGTAAGTTTTTAACTGTATTTTTTAATTAGTTATAGTGGTTACGAAAAACATTGTCCGTGAAGTGTAGATAGTTTTTTCTAAATATATATTTAGCCTCCTCAAGTGACTCTACCCTGTCTGATGGAAAGCATGACCAGAATCCAAGAGTGGAAGTTACTGCGAATGCAGACAATAAAATATGGCAGCCCACACTATGGCAGCTTAGTAAGATGCGCCCCGCCCTTTTAGAGGACCCGGGATCATAGTGGGAAGGAATACATGAGCTCCAGTTTTTGGCTGTTCGGCATAGGAAGGAAGAGCTAGTTAATTTAGATTCAAATCTAGTTGCATACGGTGTTCGCTCTTTGAACGTTTCTATTGCCCTCCGAGCAACTAAGGAATACGTGTTTAAGGAAATATAGTACTTAGTATAATAATAGTACTTAGTTAGATATTTTTGGTGAAAATTCTATGACTAAAAGCCGTTGGTTAAACGTTTGAGCAAGATACAACAATGTGACGTCATAGTTTGCGCTGTAAAAGGCGCGAGAACAATTTATGACACCTACTGTGAAAGTTGTTTGACGCCCAGTTTTGTTCAAACTATAAATGTAAATTATGTAAATAGAAACAGAAAAAGGAAAATTTTTAAAGAAATTGCCTACTTATCACCTTCCAACATGAATATATTCCAATGTTTTTAGTACCTATTTTAATTCCGTAACTTAACATTTAATGAAATTTCAAGATAGATAGGTACACTTTAATTACATATAGTGTTGTAGAACCGGGGAAAAAAAATCTTATATCTATACAAAGTGTCATCGTTACAAAATATTATATATACGAAGTAACTCTGTCTGTTGAGTTTCCACGCCATAACTACTGTATAATTTTAAATGTTATTTGGTACATAGATAGTCAAGAGGCTGAGAAAGGATATTGGCTACCTTTTTACCGCGATATCCGACATACACGCGGGCGGAGCCACAGGCAATAGTTATGAGAATATAAATATGAGTATACTCGACAGAACATATTTATATATATTGTTCTAAAAAAGTTCGCATAATCAAAATATGTCATAGAATTCTAGAGTGTTGCTTAGGAAGTCTGTTTGTGTGAATCGTTTGTCAATAAAAAGGTTTCGGAAGATTTATACAAGGGTTGGAATATTTGATAGAACAGCTAATCATTTTTTTTTGCCGGTGTTCAAAGTTGTTGTGTTCCATACAGTTTAAATACGTGTGGAGTCACTGCGATGAGAATGTGGGCGATATAAATCCCAATATTATATTTTAAATATTATAAACTGCCTGTATATTTTGTTCCATTTTGAGTTAGCAGCAGTTTTATTTAAATTTTTCGCCAGTGCCCCGTTATTTCTAACATAACAGAGCGATTGGGGCAAGACTCATCAAATTACGCTAAGTACCTAAGGAAACAGTAGTGTAAACTTCAGTATCGAATGACATAACACGGATAAAGTTGCAAAAAATGCTATATGTTAGCCTTCTTTAACTGAATCTTTCATTGTAAAGAAAGGTTATTTAATTTTTTATCAATTAAAATTTGTTTAATTTCTTTAAAGGAGAAAACAGAAAACTTATGAAAGAAGAAAAGAAAAAAAAAGAAAAAAACGACAATAGACGTTATCTTAATGCATACACAGCATACATACAAATATAGAGGAATAAAAAATTTCAAATAAGAGATAGATAAAGAGAGATAGAAAATAATTGTAGATAAATTTTAATTTTGTGACGGAATATGCACCTATGTCACCATATGCAGTGCATTTTACCATCAAAAATGTACATTTCATATTCAAAACATTTTTTACTCAAAATATTAAGGTCACTTCACGCACTATAATTTAGATACCCACGTTAGCTATAACGGCCATGATTCTGCTTACAAAAAACATAAAGAAAATCGTTTCATAATAACTGCATCAGGGTTTGCTTTATGCCTAACTAGAATGTTATAATACCTACGTATACTGTTCTGAAATCATAAGCACGGCCACATCTGTGAGGTCAGCTTGTGAATCATGTTTGCGTCCCACATTCAGATAGCTAAATAAACTAATTGCCATTTGTATAATTGTAATTGAACAATCATATTAAATGTTATCAATATTTATTACGCGTCAGGATGATTTATAACGAAATGTCTGTTACATACGATGGTTTTGATATGTAAGTAAAATAAGAAATATGTGATTTCACATAAGATGTTCACGATTAAGCATGCTTACTTCGACTGGAGTAATTGGCAGTCTCATCTCACCAATAATACTTAAGAAATCAACTTACTAGGAGCCCCGGAACAGATAGCCCCTGAATTTTAAGACATCTAACCGAAACCGAAACGTGTCATCAAAAGTTGGTGAAAACAAAAATTTCACTGAGGGTCACCTAACTCTCTCTAAGTGCCCCATAAAGTTAGGGGACGTTGATGAAAAAGGTCGTCAGTATCGTTACTCCAGTAGGTACTGCTATCTGATACTATACCAATATCAAAATCAACTACTAGCAATTGCTCAAAACGAAGTGTTATTCAAGACACTTCGTATATAATAATAACTAAGATAGTTTGTGCTCTGCGGTTAGAATATTAAATACCTAATAAAAAATGGCCTGAAAAGTACGTCTCTAACAAGAAAAGAGTTTAAAAACATTACTCAACTATGTAAAACATTTTAATAACTTTTATGTGGTCTATATTAATCAGGAAACTATTATGAATCTATCTTCCGAGCCTTTATTTCCCAAATTTATTTGGGGTCGGCTACTAGTTTAACCGGTTTTACCTGAATTTCAGTTTTTCCACGGAGCGACTGGCATCGGACCTCCGCAACCCTAAGGGAGAACTGAAATTCGAAGATTGAACTAGTTGTCAGTATATTTGAGGGCACTGACTTCCCAATAACGATTGCCAAAGATGTTCATGACAAACGGGACCGACGGCTTTACGTGCTCTACGAAGGCACGGGTGTAAATTACCGCCAAACTTCCAAACTCCGGGCTGCTATTAGGAATTTCCTAAGAAAAACCCAAAAACACTTTATGGCCCGACCCGGGATTTGAACCCGAGACCTCTTGATTAGCACAGTCACATACGCTAACAACTAGACCAACGAGGCAGTCAAAACTATTATGAATCTATTGACACCATATTCAGCAAAATCGATTCAGTAATTAAGACGGTATGGAACATAGGATCATAGCATAGACTACCAAAATTATTACCCTTCGTTTTGGCTTCAGCGTAGTCGGGTAAAAACGTACATCACAATAAAAAAAAAACACTTACATGAGGTCCAATAGTCATTGTAATGTATTCAATTTCTTTCGGACAAATTCTCGGATGTTTCTGTGGCGTGTCAAACACCAGCAATAACCAGAAGACAAACCATATAACACCGATACCTCCGAATATGTAGAAACATAGGGGCCATCCGCCCATGAATTCTAAGGTACAAAACCAACCAGATATGGGCAGAGTTATCACTGTGCCTATGTTTGAACCTGAAAAAGAAATACCTTTATTATATCGTCTGCAGTATTATCATATGACCTTCAAGGAAGGTGTAAGTAGTTCGTGACTTGGAACCCTTACAGTTTCGTCATGTCCGTCCGTTCATCCTCGATTTAATATTCAAGCCTGTCAAAGTGACTGTCTGCATTCACAATGAGTACATTGTAAACACATATAATGCAAAATTGTGACGCACACTACGGCGGCTGTTGAGCCTCATTGAGCCTCTGATATCGCCCTCACCTTTTCGTTAGTCTTCTGTGCGAAGGTAGTACCGAAGCGATTGAGCCGGCCAATCAGTGGTTCTACACCTAGGTGTAGTGGGTTGAGTACACTACACTTTCCATCAGATAACCCTGCTCACTCCCCAATTAATTAAAATATTTTTTTTACTCCAGAAGGGCTGATTTTTGTGTTTTTGGATTTATCTTCGTCAGCAATAGGATATTAATTAAAACAAATGTTCATTACATGCATAATCTGTTCATTCGTTGAATATTTCGCGGAACAAAATTTACTAGAGCTTACTTTACGATAGAATTCTCTGTAATCAGCAAACGTTACTATAGTTCGTTTACTACTATAGTTACGTTAAGAACGCAGTGAAATCAAAATTAAATCATTAATGACTTCATTTTTATTTTTAACTTTTTAGTGTATTTTTAAAATGCACTAAACTTAAATCTTGACTAAAATACACTTAACGCGAACGAATTAAAGGGGACAATGGCAACCAATATTCATGCTACCAATAAATCACTAATGTAATGATTATAACAAAGTGCAGTTCTACCAATGAAATACATACATATATTTGTAGTATTATATGTTATGAGCGTTAACGTGATTCGGAGGTCACGTTAAGCAGTCGGTCCCGGTTGTTATTATAACAGTCGTTAATCTTAGTTGGAGGCCTTCGGTCGGCTTAAAAACATTTAACAGCAAGATTACGTAGCCACAACGTGTCTTGCCAGTCGCTAACCCGCACTCAGCTAGCGTGGGGAGTAAATTAAAGTCCTTCTTACATAAAAGTGGGAAATAGTCTTGCCATCACACTTAATTTTATATTATGTCTACGTAAACATGCTTTGTATTTCTAAACATATGCATGTTTATATTTATAAACTTTTTTACCTTGATTACTGCATCACGTGTGAACATCAAGACTAATTGCACTACTTATTTTTTTAGGATGGACCATTTACAGAGGAAGACCAGGATATATAACATCGCGCTGCGTATAATAGGAGCTGAGTATTTATGGATAATGTTTCGAAAAACTGACAAATTACGTCTTTTGAGACATGTAGGCGAATTTGCAAATGTCGGCTAATTATGATAAATTACACCCAGACAACAAATAATCAAACCTCGACCTCTGACTTAAGAGGCAGGATCGCTAATGATTTCTACTAGACCATAGGTCAATCCACTCAAAGTAGTAACTGACAGTTCATTCGGAAAACTAAGTATAAAGAAATATAAATAGTGTATCTTTAACATTCTGAAGGACATGTAAGATAATAATATACTCATTATTTTAAAATAAAATATAACACAAAAAAACAAAGACTGACGTAGCTTATACTAATAAGTATTTGAAATAATAAAGCCATAATGGCTTCATCATAATATCAAGAAAGAAAATATGGTTTTTTGTGGCTAAAAAATTTTGTAGACATTGAATTTTTGCTATGTAAAAAACAGTACATAGTTTGAAAAATAAAACTACATACCAGCATAAACATAAGCGGCAAATTTCGATCTCTCCAATGGTGGTATCCATCGTGCAAGCATAGCATGCATTGCAGGGTAAGTAACGCCTTCAGCAAACCCTGCCAATGCTCGAACAGCAATGAAGAATGAAATATCTGTATAGGCTGCAATTGGACTAAGAATTGTGAATACTGCTGTGAAAAATATTCCTAAGCCGTATACAAGTTTTCCTCCATACATTTCTGCTATTCTTCCTCCAGGTATCTAAAACGGAAAAATAGACAATAGTATCTATTTACATACATATCTTTACATAGTTTAAAAGGAATCTTTTAAATTGCTCTATTGCTAATATTGTTTTGCTAATTGCTAATATTCTACTTTTCTTTAATTATTTAAAATTATGGTTGTTTGATTCCATAATTAAAGAAAAACGTAAATGGGGGTAGGAAAAACAAATAGGATAAATAGGTGACGGACGGATTAACATGCTCTCAGAGGTAAGGGTGGGCAACACCACAAACTTCTATACTTTAGGCTTTCATTACGAATTTCGTGTAAGAAAAACCCAATAACACATTTGGCCTGAAACCTCTTGATCTTACATACGCTAACCACTAAACCAATAAGGCAGTTCACAAAGTTAAGATAGATTATGAGAAATAATCAGGAGACATACTTTACCTGTGTTAATACATATCCATAAAAAAATGATCCTAAAACTATGCTCTGTTGTTGCACAGTCCAGTTGAAGTCTCCAGGCCTCTAAATAAAAAAAAATAGAGTTTATACACTACAATAGCATGTATGCATGCATATGCATATCAATAAATCAATAAATATTCAATTAGCAGATATTTATATGTATATATGAATAAATTAAGTTGGGAAACATAAAGAGTAACAAACTGGGAACTAAAATACTTTATTTTATTATTTTTAGTGCCATAGGCTATGAAAAAAATAATGTACTATCCAATATACATGATATATACAGCCATGGACAAAAGTTAGTAGGTAGTAGTTACTTAATATTGTAATTTTAGCCTATGACTTTCGTAAATCTTTTATTATTTAATGTATAACTTATACTATCAATGGTTGTCACTTAACTTGAACTTTAATTTCAAGAATGCATTATTATGTGTGTATAGGTACTTATTTTATTTTATTTTTATGTTCTCATAACATATGTATGGCCCTGGCCCTCAGATAAGAGGAAACCAGAGCCCAATAGGTTGTTGGGTGATTACTGTCCTATCAATAGTAGTTTAATGAGTACTTTTAGGGCAAAATCAATAATAATATAATAAACACCCATTTATACGCACATCTATTTTAAATATACATAATAGCTGATACCCACTTTGCTCGCATCCTAGGGGTAGAAAAATAGATGTTGACCGATTCTCAGACCTACCCGACATGCACACAGATTTTCAGGAATTGGTCCAACAGTTTTGGAGGAGTTTAGAGTAACCAACACCGCAACACAAGAATTTGATATATTTGATATTGTAGACAATGGTTTGTTTGTGTAAACTCTAATATGATAGTCAACTCCCAATTAAACTTACTTGAGGAATAGAAGTATTACTGGGTGGACTTGCAGGACAAACATCAACATCTGAGGTATTCATGGGTATGGGTTTTGTAGCATTGACCATAGCAACAATAGCAACAGATAAATTTACTCTCATTGCATAGACACTTGCAAAACCCAAAAAACCCATGATGCCAAGTACTGTTCGACATTTGATCCATCCTGTTGTTTCTTCCACTAAAATAATAAAATTAATCTATGGTTGTGTATAGAAATAACAATAATTTTGTAATGAAAACATTCAATACAGCAAAAACATTTGTTGTGTAAAAAGTTTAATCAAAATATTAAGTTTAACTTTCTCACGAACTATTTCAATGGATATTAATCTCACCTGGTCCGCTCTCAATTAAATTGCGATGATCACTAGTAATATCATTTTCTATGTCCGAATTAATAATCGGACTTTCTTCTACAGGAAATGACATTTTAGATATTTTCAAGTATCGGGTTTAATAGTTTAGCATAACACCATTACGTAGCTTACTCCCCCAACTTTAATTAACTTTTAATCAATGTTTGCGATATCTAGAACACAGTTAAACAATAATAGTAACTCAAAAAATAGATCAAATCATTCAAATTGTATGACTCATGTTTAACTTTTTGTCGAAACTCGAAGAATTACCAATTAACGTAAACAAAGAAAACGTACAGTTTCCTGACAGATGGTAAGTACACATAGTTAGTGCTACCAGCTCAAATAAATATTAAGTGACAAATTTACGTTCAGAAAATTATGTACTTACGAAAAAGAATCTTTCATTGAATTAAACTCCGATAACCATAGTGGATAACCAAAGATAGTAGTACCAGTATCAATTATGGTTATGGGCAAATAAAACTCGTATATTTTCTTTTGTTTAGTCTAACTACTTAGTACAGACAGTTTTGTTTGCTTTGGAAATAATAGCTTATGACTTAAGAGTTATAAGGTGTTAAAAAGCTGTAGAATTAGAAATTTAAACAGTACAGCCAACTAGACAAGTAAAGAGTGACATAAAAACTTCCCCTTCAGAAGATGGAGATAAGCTTAAGAAGAGAGAGGTCATAGCTTAAGAAATACCAGGTAAGGCCAGAAAGATGATATAAAAATCTTCAGTTAGACTTCTTTTCTTTTTATTTCCTAAGCGATATTGGACTAATGTATGCACTTCATCATTTGATATGTGTCTGGGTGTAATTGGGCGGTTTTCAAAATTTTGCTCAGGACTATTTTGCCGTGTCCTACGAGTTTGACCATTGATTAAAAGGCAAAAATGTAGGAAGTGGGTATCAAATTATTTTACGTTAGGGTAAAATGTTTAACTTACTGTAAAAAAAAAGATAAACTTAAGACTTAAACGGAAAACATATTTTAATATTTATTAAAATACCAAATATTATCCTACTTTTTTATGTGTCCTTCATCATATCCTGGATTTTGATTACGTATTTTGGAGAATATATAAGCTATATTTGGATATCTTTAGTATTACTCGAATGAAATAACTCATTTTATTTGTTTTTAAATAAAATATAATAAGGTTGTAGTATATTTTTCTAATATAAATACTGACATTATCGGATTTAAAAAACTGGCCACAGCGGACAGTCCTGTACGTAACGGTATGATTTTATAAAGAATAACAATAATATTGTCTTTGGCTGTAACTATTTTTAAGCAATGCCATATTAACTATGTTTTTATCATTCCTTCGTTCTTTTCCTTTGAATTAAAACTGAAGAAATTCAATCGTCAACACTTGCGGTCCGTGACGTGCGTGACGGGTCTGTTTTGTTTGTCCGGTACGAACATTGATTTTGAAAGGTAAGACCCACAAATTTTATAAACTACTCGTGTTAAATTATTAGTAAATATGTTGTAGATAATGAATGTGTACTAGTAAACTACTATAATCAACTTTTTTTATACCAAAAAAACATATGATGACAAGTCCGCGTTATACGTAACGTCCAGGACGTGACGTGATGTATTATGTGGACTAAAAACGTTACGTACTGGACTCGTAAAGATGCGTTCATACTGTCTTGTGCAATTTAATATAAATTAAAAATATAATCCACCCAGAGAGGTAAACTCATTACCTTTATAGGATCTAGTCACCTCATGGTGAGCAGGTTTCCTTATTATGTTATAAATATCCTATTTAGACTAGCTATATAGAGGGTGAACCCTAACATTCCTCACATCCTCGGCACTTCCTTACAAATTAATTTATTCCTACTCAGGTAAATTATGCCGTTGACTGGTGCCGAGAGAGACAAAAACAACGGCGATATGGACAAAAACAAAGAAAATGAAGAAAAATACAACAAATATAAAAAGAAAGAAGTCGAAAGACTGAAGAACATAAACTCAAGGTAAGTGAACTAAATAAGGAAGAAAAGGAAAAAAGACGGAAAATTTGGAGATAACAAAAAAGGAATAAAAGGGAAAATAAAAAAGTAAATAATACTAAGCCAGCTGTTAAAGTGACAGTGCCAGAGATGCAAGATAATACAAAATTGAAGAAAAAACAGAGATTGAATTACCGAAATTATAAAAGATATCAAAGGACATTAAAAACTTGTGAAAGGTTAAAGAAAGTTATTAGTAGTTTAAGTAAAAATAGATTTCGCCTAGAGACTAAACACAAAAAGATGATTGAGCTATTGGAAAATGAAAAAGTTACTCTAAAAGAATACCAAACAATCACGCAGAATTACCTACTTATTGGTTCCCTATTTTATTTTTGTTACCTACTTAATGTGAAAATGAAACTGAGATAGACTTGAATCCCCTAAGTTTTTTGTAAAATATATTTTTAAAATGCTCAAATCAAAACAGTCTGTGATATTGACTAATTTTATAGAAAGAGGTACAGTAAGTGATGTGACTTAAATAATATGTCACATCATGACGTTTTTGAAGTGTTGAATAATATTGTATTGTTTCTAAAATGACTAGAAATTGTGCTCGTTGTAAACATAGCTTTAGAGTTCCTAAACGTAACGACTGTTGTCCACATACGTTACTGTCCTGTTTTGGCTGTTATAGTTTTTATTTTTTTATGAAAAAACCTTTGGGAGTTATGTTTTTGTTAATATATATTAAATGTCTTTTTGTTATTTTTTGTATTTAAAAAAACTTACCTATAATGTTAGTCTTTCAGAATAGTTATTTATTCACAAAGTTTGATAGTCCAGAGTGCCATTTAGTTACGTACAAGACATATTTAATATTTTAAACAGCACTAAGGGGCAAGATATCACAAAGTGGTATTAAATTTTAGAAGATTTTTATGTTGTTGATTAATTATAAATAAAGCTGATTAACTTTGATATGATTGAGTTATTATTTACTTTGAATGAAAATGTAACGTACAAGACCCCTGTATTGGCAACCCTCACTATAATAATACATTAAATATAAATTATACTCATATAACATTGTTTGATTATGGTTTTTCTTAAACCTTAGTTCATTGTCAATGTCTACATTTCATCGTTTATTTAAAATTTTGTTATGAAAATAAATGGACATCCTGTACGTAACGGAGAAAAATTTTGAAAAACGCCCAATTAATCTATAATATATACTAGCTGACACCAGGGCTGTAGCTAGAGTCGAATTTAAGGTAGGGCAACATAGGTTACAGGTATGGCAACATAGTTTACAGGTAGGCAACATAGATTACAGGTAGGGCAGAAGTAAAAAAAATAGGTACCCTTAACATAGGGATGAGGAGGCTGACGCCCGCAGTATGAAAAATAGTTTACAACCTAAATCAGACCTAGAATATGCACCCATAATATCATAAAATTAATCAAGCCGTTTTGGGTTAATATGGCAACCTTAGACAAAGAATTACCAGACTAGAAACGCCAACAGCGTTCCCACGAGCGAGTGAGATAACGATAACATTTTCCAGTGTGTTAGAGAAAAATAGAGATACGTAGTTTTGTCCTCGCCATTTGGTTTGTTTGTTGCTGTTTGTTTGGCTCATAATATATGTGTCAAACAATGTTCAAAGCGGGAATTATTTCAGGAGTGAAAATAAGGTTTTTTAAGCGAATTACTGTGTGATTTCTTTAAAAACTATGGTACAGTGTTGTGTGGTCGGTTGCAAAAGCCGCAGTGAAGGTAAATATGAAAATATGGCCTTTCACACGTAAGTATAAAAAATAGCGTTCTGTCGGCATAATATTGTTTTTAATAATAACTACGATTAACCAACAGCAATATTGATCTAATAAATCCATAGTTTTAACGACAATACTTTGAATGTGTAATGGTAATCTTGCAAGGTTATCAGCATTTTAGGGATAACGTATCAACCATTTGAAACTACCCCATATGGTGAGGAAATTTAATTTGATTGTGTTTTATTGTTTTCCAGATTTCCTTAGGATGAAATGATGCGTAAAATGTGGTTGAAGGCTACTGGATTGGGCAATAGTAAAGCTATATTCGAATGTAAGGATACATTACAGCACAAAAATGTGCTGAAAACTAAAGAGAAAAGAAAATAAACTTATTTCTTTAACAAAGCTTTTTTGATTTAGATTTTTTTAAACATATTATAGGAGGCAAACGAGCAGACGGTTCTGATGGTGGGTGATTGCCGCCGCCCATGGACACCCGAAACACCAAAGCAGTCACAGGTGCGTTGCCAGCCTTTAAGTTGGGGTGCGCTCTTTTTATGAAGGTTTGAAGGCATGGTTGCTTTTTATAATTAAATCAAGCCCGATCCCGGTTAAATCCTCAGCTTTCGTTTTGAGGGCCTACTATTCTAATCTTACCATATTTGACAGATTTGTTAAACGTTTGGAACAGTAAAAGGAATCCCTTATTAAAGGGAGAATTGTTTTAACCTGGCAACATTAATATTTGATGTGAGTAGAGCCAAGCAGATTTCAACACCGCTACACGAAAGGCCCGGCTCGCCGGGCCAGTACTACCCACACACTGAAGACCAACCTAATAATGACAGCATTCGTGTAGGTAGTCGTATTTCGTTAATGAGTGCGAGACCGGAGGCCTAATCATTGTAGGTCTATTCAAGGCCAGAAATATCTGACGAGGTTGCCATGGTACAGGTCACTTTGCTGTATCGCCTGCACTTGCAGTGAGGATGGTGACTGGTCCTCTTAGATTCTATGCGTTCTTTTTATCAGGTAGAGTAGAATCACTTTAGTAGGCTTAAATATAAATATAGAAATATCACCGAGGTTAAGCAACGACGGTGCTGTCAGCACCTAGATGGGTGATCGTATGTTACATGATATGTTATGTTACCGTGGTTCGGATCGGTCATGAGCAGTCGGTCCCAGTTATTATCATAAAATAACAGTTTAGTTGGAGGCCTTCGCGCGGATTAAAAACATCGGACGTCAAAATTATCGTGGTCATATTTGTGAAGATTGAAAATGAACCGAATTTAGTTATCAAGAAGGCGTCTTCTAGCTTGTAAAGGAGATCTACATTCAGGTTGAAGTAACATACATCAACACAGTCGACTAAAGAAACGATCAAGGACTGCATAAGTGTGGTTTTAGTTTTTGGGGATATTGAAGTTCGTAATATATATACCTATGATCGCATGTTTTATAGAAAAATGGCGGGCGACGTGGACAGACGCAAGGCAAAATAGAAAAATAGGATTTTAGGTGTCTATAGTCGGATTTTTAATTAGACGATATCCACTGACGTTTACTGTGTTGTCAGTTTTTGATGAAATAAAAATAGTGTTGTGACAAAGTGAATGATTGAAAATACTCCTGAATGAATAAAATTAATAAAAATTAATAAAATTAAAAAACAATCCTAAACACAAGTACACAATTAATTCTGTGCCATTACAACCAGTGGACTCCCAAAGAGACCCCGGAGTTATCATAACACATAAGCTGAAGTGGGATGAGCATATTACAATGATAACAAAGAAGGCAAACTCATTGTTGTATATAACTAGAAAGGCATTCTATGCTATCAATAAATAATTATTTCTCAGCATCTATTTAACGTACATTAGACCCTTGCTGGAATTCGCCTTTTAAATATGGAATCCATATTTTAAAGAAGATATTGTAATGTTGGAAAGAGTACAAAAAAGGGTAACTAAAATGGTCTTCTCTTTGAAAAACATGTCCTATGAAGAACGTCTGCTTTATCTCAATCTACCAACACTAGAACCTCTGTTCTAAAAACATAAACAGTTCTGTTCATCATTTATAATTATAAATAAAAAAGTATTTTTTGTTGTTTATGAACTCTTTTGTATTTTCTATTAATACAAACTTATATGTCATGTTTTCATTGACATAAATCAAAGCCGAAATTTTCCAATGAAAGAAAAAATGTGGTATGGGGAAGGGGCCCGTCCTCGTAAGACTTTGGTTAAAACCTCATACCTAAACATTTCTTTTGGAGGAACGGGGGTGAAGCACCATGGAGCCGTCAAAGACCCATGTTGCCACTTTGCCTCAACAGGAATTAACCCAACCTGTTGAGGGATGTCAGTCTGGGCTCCGACCTGCTGACTTAATGAAAGGAGGACAAGAGGGTGCCAACCTTCTTGTTGGTATGTGAGTGGCCAATTATGAAGCTGTGCATAGCGCATCAGCCATCAGATACGTAACAGAATATCCTTGGTATCCGATGACAGTAACTCTACATAAAATATTGGTTTGAGGTAAAGAGATCATAAGAAATTCGGCGCTTCCAATAGGCATGCTATCCGGACAGGCTGGTGAATCTAGAAATAAATTTTAGAGATATGACCGGGAACACCATGCCAGAAAGTCAGGCCGCGAAAAACACATGACAGATCTATTTAACAGGGAAATTGTGTCGTCTGACCCCTACATTTCTGATGTAAGAGTGAAGAAGAGGCTACAAAAATTAGACCGTAAGCCACTACCAGTGAGGGCTTTAGAACTGATCCAACCATATCAAATACCAACATCAGATTTAAATGAACCAGATGATGTAAATGATCTCTTTGAAGATTGTGAGGATTTAATTTTTACATCCGACTTTCACAATTGATTCTTTTAAAAATTTGTATAAATTGGCAAAATTTTCTGTCTGTCACTCAATTCGATTCGTTTATTTTTAACACAAGTGCAAGAAAGTACAACAAACAAACAAACAAACCAAAACAATAGAGCAAATCTATTGATGTGCAGTAATTTAAACACCAGAGTGAAATTTATTGACATGTATACTGCCAATACTCTTCCTGTTTGCTTTGCCTTTGCCGACAGACGAGTAATCGCTCTATTAACAACCCTAAAACCAAAGAAAAAAGTACAAAACTCGAGAAGCTTGTAACTTAAAGATCCTGCTTGATTAGGATTTGTTTTTTTTTGTATTACTGGTACTATTGCAGGCTAGTTATTTATCAAGGTTTTGAATAAGACAAGACAATAACTAAGACAAGATATAGCTGTAAAAAAATAAATCCTGAAATAACATTGTTTGTATTTCTCTCCCGTATTTTTCATGTTAAGGTTTATATTTTTGTGTTATTTGTGTATGTTAAAGCCGCAAAGAAGGACATTAGTAGATTTACAGAAACTCATATGGGATCTAAGATTTTTTTATTTTTTTTTGAATATTCACAAAAATCATATCTTTTGATCAAAGCACATTTGAACATCAGGAATTCTTTTTAAATTAATTTATCTATTTAATAAAAATGTAATAAGAGGATGGTTGTTTTTTGGGTTAAAAAACATAATGCGCGGCGTTGAGCCGTCAAAAAACTGATTGTTGTTACATACTACTAGTATCTTTTATCAGAGCACTTTTATACAATTTCATTCTTAGATAGATTTAATATACTTTTATAGTTTGAAATGATTAACTATTCACACTCATTGTTCATTCATCTGATTGAATGAGAACTGAACGCATCACTATTACTTTAAATATGGCAGCATTATTTTACTAACTGACATTAGCTACTGTCAGGTAGCTTCGTCTAATTAAAAATACGACTATAGTCCAGTGTTCGGAACCGTACGATAATTATCGTATAACTCGTGCGACCTAAGATGGCACCTGACTCAAATGTCAGTCGTTTAAAGTACTGAGTGCAAGAAAAATATAGTTTATTCTAGTTTTATTAAATTTCAACATTTATTTTACTTCAAGTAGTTTCTCATAACATACTACTTTATCTTAGGTGGTACTTTACTATCTGAGTTAAGAAAATACATATGCATACCAATGGAAAGCAGGCCTCATTCATTATTTACCCGAATGCATTCTTCGTGCAGTGATTTAAATAATATCAGGTATTACCTAATATCATTTTAAATGAAGTTAGGAACTGAAATATGGTTATAAAATACAATTTTAAATCGTCATGATAAGCCTTTTAATCGTAGTCTCTAAATATCACATGTATATGGATTTTCTTTATTTTAAACTATTGCGTCTCATAGTCGTCATGCTGTTTTTTTTTTCGTGTGACCTTTCTTAAAACAATTGGGTTATCCAGACGAATCTAAAAATATATTAAGGAAAAAAAATTCGTGGAGTAATTTATATGACATTAGGTAATAAATAATAAACTAAAATTATTATGTTAAGATTCGTGCAACGGCAATAGTGATGCTAACGCTACTCGCAAGACGACGGAGGGGTATCACGCGGGGGAACGGTATCATGTTTCGTTTTGAGCCAGGTGCCATCTTAGCTCGCACGAGTTATACACATACGATAATTTTGTGCCTACGTACGATGTACGATAGCATATTATTATCGTACGCAGATTGTACGATAATTTCTATCATGATGCAAAATTTGAGAATTTATATTATTTCACTCATGCGTTGATAGTCTAAATCGCAGTAGCATGATTTTATTTTGTCCAATAAAATCTTGGGAAAATACCGGGAAATACAAGTACTCTATGCCTATTGGTCCTTACGATCCACTCTACTAAGTTTCACCACTACCGATACTGTAACTTTATCCAGCGCCTGCTGTACACGCTTTCTTATTGGTTAGTATAGCATCTACCAATGCGAACAAGAGAATATAAGTTTGTTCACACTTCATAAGTATCGTATATTTTGTGTAGAAAAGTTGGCAGTTATTTCGTTATATTATTATGATTATATGTCTGTATTCGCTCTGACAAAAGGAATTATTCAAATTAAGTGAAGAAAGAAGTACCTAATTTTCTAGATCAGCAAAATTTTGTCTGAGTGAATTTTAAGCTTGGCGCGTTTATTGAACTTAAGTGGAAAGGGAATCAGTTCAGGTGGTCTGTACCACGTGTAAAACATTTGGGTTTCAGTGTTCTGTTGATTTGACAGCGGTGGTTTAAAAAAGATAAACTATAGAGTACTTGCATGCATATCAATATTACAATTTATATGATTTATTTATCTATAATAGACATTATCCTAAAAAGTACGATAATTTCGATCCATTGTACGATAATTTTACGCCCCTGGCGCCCCCTGGTACGATAGTCAGTCCACTTCAAGTTCCGAACGCTGCTATAGTCTTAGTCTCATTGTGTAAAATTATCCAATCTTGTCGACTGCACAATTGGGAGGAGGATATTAATATAGTAACTAATCATGCTTGTAACTTGTACCAAACTAATATGTGGGTACCTATTACCTTTGGTTTAATGAAAAGATGATTTAAAAATATATCAAATCTTTTTATTCTAAACATAATTTTAAATTGAAGATGATATAAATGTTGCTGAGTTGCTGTAAATTTTGCGTCACATTTATCAACAGCCGTATTTCATTGATTGACAGCAAAATACCTAATGCTAAATTGGGTGTACGTAAAACAGTTATACAAAATATATATAAAAAATAGTTAGCGTCTTGAACAAGAAACAGTAGTCGAAGACGGGTTATATGTCTAATTGTCTATTTAAAGATAACACATGTAGTTATTTTGGTTTTGCTGCCTCAAGCTCGATTGCTGTCATAAGCTGACGATTGTTGTCATTCGCTGTCGATTGCCGTTATTCGCTGTTGATTGCTTTCATTCGCTTTCGATTGCTGTCGGTTTCTGTCATTGGCTGTCGATTGCTTTCAATCGATGTCGTTCGCTATCGATTACTGTCGTCCGTTACATACCAAAACGATCGGCGAAAAGCGTTTGTTGCGTTGACAAGAAAGTATGTATACGTACGGTACTCAGGTATATCTCGCTCTAATTACTGATATTTCAAACCGTAAGAAAGTGACCGAGATATGGCAAAACGTGACAGGCCGTTAATCAATGTGTATATATATTTGTCTTTTATACGTGAAGTAATAACTGCCATCTAATAAGTTACAACATACCAATGGACTAGAAGTTGACCAGTTACACTTGCATAATTTAATACTCTTACATTACTGTCATACTAAGTACATTGAATCAACAGCTGCTAAAATAACCCACAATAAAAAAATATTCTCAACATCTATAAACATATGCAATAATTATCAACAAGCCCACCTAAATATGCTTTGTCGACTTCTCTAAGGCGTTCGATTCAGTCAATTGGTACAAAATCTGGGAAACGCTGACGGCGATGGGTGTTCCAAATCACCTGGTACACCTTCGGTGAAGACTGTATGAGGATGGCACCGAGTCAGAGCATGCAGATGACGTTCAATCCAGTCATTTCCACCCCAGCGCCGGAGTCCGTCAGGGATGTATTGTTTCTCTACTACTGTTTAATTTGTACACAGAGCTGATAATAAGTATTACACTTAAAAAGTGGACATATGGCATTCCGATCGGTGGCTTGAATACCTCCAACCTACGTTATGTAGACAATACCACTTTGTTCGCCACCAGTACCCAACACATGTAAGAACATGATTGTCAACCGCATGAATTATAATTTCCAGAAACAGAGCGAATTGCTAATTGTGATGTGGGTCAATCATACATTTAACTGGGGATCTTGATTACGAACAACGGTGGATGCATTGACGAAGTGCAATGGAGAAATTGAGTAAATTTTTTAACAGAGGAATTGCAACATATACAGAGCCACAAAAATCCGACTAGTTCGAGCACTAGTATTTCCCATATTCCTCTACGTGGACCCTTCGGCAAGTACAGAAAAAAATAAACACCCTAGAGCACGAGGGGAATACTCGGAATATCATGGACTGAAGTCCGTGCTGAAGAGTCTTAAGAACTCAGCATTAAGCAGCGTTCATCATCCGTGTCGTATCCTCATCTTTTTTGGTCACCAAGGAGGAGAGGAGGACTTGTGATCCAGGCAAAGGTTGAAGGTACCAGGCCACGACGAAGATCACCTATGAGATGGACTGACCAGATAAAAACAGTAGGCAGTAAATGGCTCATCACCACTACATGAATGCACGAGGAAGGTGGCCATCAGAGAGGAATGACGGAGTGTTGTGAAGCTTGCCACCATCTGTATGATGACCACAACTATTCAGTCAATATTGGTACCAACTAAGAAGAATTTACAAATTCATATATTTATAATGACAACAAAAATATAATTTAACGAGAAAATTAATTAATTAGTAATTGTATGAAACCTAATTTGTTACTTTAGAATAAAGGCCAAACATTTTTACATAATGTAGGTATCAGGAGACCCATAATCACTGTTGATATAAGATTTACACTATTGTTGTCTAAAATATTCCGTCCACTGATATGTTTTACAGCCAGACATGAGTGTGTTACAATTTGCCCTTCCTTATTTAAACCTGTAATAAAAAAAAATACATTAATCTTTTTACTATAAATGCCAAACCAAATGCTGTGTAACCAAATGCAATATTCTATTAGCTGGCGATAGCTAGTATCGTTATCCCAGTAAAAAGTAGCCTAGTATGTCCTATATATGCCTAGTATGTGTTGTTTCTCAGGCTCTAGATTATCTGTGTACATTTTCTTTTAAATTGGTTCAGATTTGCAGGTAAAGTGTGACTCTGTGTGACAGACAGACAGGTAAAGTTACTTTTGCATTTGTAATATTCGTGAGGACTATAATAGTTACATGCAGATAAATAAGTTTAATCTATTTTTATTTATTTCCATGTTACCATGTCATGGAAATACTTCTTATTGTATTGTTTATTTTATTTGACTATAAGACATATTTAAATAACTACATTTGAAATCAAAATAATTTCCTTTTAGTACTTTCCTGTGACTTTAAAACTTCACTAAATAAAATAAACAATAGATTACCTGAATATTGAAGAGTCCCTCCTAGTAAAGAATCTATAAGACTTCCGATGAAACCACTTAAACCCCCTACAATAACAATAGGCCATTGAGGAGGAGCATAATGCCATAAAGAGCTTTCTGAAAAGTAATATATTGTCAAATACTGTGATAAGCCAACTGCTAAACCACCAAGTGCACTAAATGCTGTGCCTTCTATACTAATGCCTCCGTTTGTTCCTTTTGGCACTTTTTTTAAATTTGTAACTAAATATGGCTCGGAGTATGAAAAAACTGTTCCTAGCTCAGATGCCCAAGTATCACCATTGCAAGTTGCAAACACTGCTGAAATAGAAAATAAAAAAATTAAAAGCCTGATTTTCTGAGGTGATTGATTAATATATGAAGGGTATATGAACTCCTATAGTTATATGTGGATGTTGAAAAAGTAGACTAAGGAAGCAAACTATACAGACAGAAACTATACCAATTTATAGTGACTGTAGTATAGTAGGTCAAAACCTCTTTCCTAAGTAGATGCCTACATCTATAATAGCAATGGATTGTTAAAGACTGTAGATGAGGTTGTAAGTCACTGTCTTACCAAGAATTCCAATAGTAAGCCAAGAAGCTCTGTAATCTTGTACAAAATCTATTGGCCGTTCAGATGCACCAACATCTAGTAAGTATAATAGGGCCAGTTGAGTTGCCATACCTCCATTACAAAGGACTTGAACCCATGTTCTCTGTCCACCTAAAAATTAAATGATTCAATTATTATTTAAACTCTTACAAAAAAAAAAAAATTTTGAACAACTCATTTGACCTACCTTCTTTAAAATCTGCCTCCAACTTCTTTTTTAAATGACCCCTTACTTTTGTAGCTTTTGATGAAGATATAAAGAAAGTAATCAAGCAAACCAAAAAGGAATAGTTACTAAGTGTCAGAATGAAAGCTACCACACAACCAAGAAGGGCACCACTAAGTGCTACACTTTTCTTCCTATAACCATGCACTGCCACCAGTAATGGTATCAAACAAGAAGCCAACCATCTTGTGGGTGATATGACCACTGGTTCTGAAATTGTTCACATAACATAGTATAATCTGACACATATCAAGTTAAGCAGAACCTAGGTCAAAGTTAAACATTACATACCATCAAAACCTTCATGTCCTGTTATAAATTTGGAATATATTATATTAATTATCCATAAGGACATTGATAACGGTATTGTGAGGGCACACAAGAGTACAGTTAAAACATTATGATCGTCAATTATATATTTAATTTTATTTTGGGCCATCTTACTACATAATAACTAAAAAGTTACGAATTTTAGGAAAACAATAGATAAACAATAAAGAAATTTATGTTAAGATTTATATAAAACTTTGTGACATATCCTCCGCAGAATTAACATTCTTCTAATATTTGTATTGATGATGTTTCGATGATCTGATTTCACTTTCACTTGTATGCGAGATGCAAATAGAAAGACAACAGATAATAGATGACAGTTTGACATGAAACTTGTCACTTGTAAAATGTCATGTCAAGGTATTTTGAATTGAATTTGTTGATCTCGCTCGGAGGTAGAGTGAACTGTGAATGAACTGAATGAACCTGAGTGAAAATTTAGAATAGTGATATCACGCTCCAAGTATTAGATCGATTTTATTTATATGAATTGTAATATACATTTAATCAGAATGCAAAAACTCATATTTGTCTTAAATTTCAGATAAACTATAATAAGTGCACTTACATTAAATAAATAATACTTCGATTCAATGGCAAATTATTTGCATGGGTTCTTCTGTAGTTTCTAGTGTCAAAAGTCCTATCCTCTACAAAAAAAAATAACTGTCAGTGCTGTCAGTGTCATGTCATAGATGTGTGTGAAATTTTTATTTTTTGTGTTCGAAGGTGGAAATGAAATAAAATATTTCATAAATCATCCAGTGATACATATTAAAAAACAAAGATGAAACCACGTATCGACTTTGATGAATGCCTTAGAGATTCACCCAAGTTTAGGTATTGTAAACATTAGAATCAATGAAAGTAAAACAGAAAGTGAAATTTTGTACGTGTTGTCTGTGTTAATTGTTGTATAAGCCATTCTGTTTATTATTGTAGGGAGCAGCTGGAAACTGAAGAAGCTAGTATCGATGCGTTGGAACAGAAACTTGATAAAGTGCTTAAAGCATGCTCTGTTATGATAGAGTCTGGCAAAACTTACATGAGTCACAGAGGGTGAGGATTGTCCTCCTTTTCTTAACCCGCTTTTAATAGCTTTACTTGCAACTCCGTAAACAAATCTTTTTTAATCCATTTTAACCTACTTGTTATTTTTGTAATGAAATAAAACTTTTTATAAATGTTTAATTTAAATAACAGTTCTTTAATGCAGACGGATATTATAATTAGTACTATTTAATACATAAAACATGGGAGAGGCCTATGTCCAGCAGTGGATTGCGATAGGCTGCTGATGATGATGATGATGAATACATAAAACAAAACCATTTTGAGTGGGGGCTTAGTCAGGAGTTCTGTTTTATTTTAATAAATTTCAATTAGGGAAACAGTTTAGTGTGATTTGTACTTGGCCTATTTCAGTGTCTTATTATTTTAATAGGAGATGTATTGTTAATGTACATTTAGAATTTGTTGTTATTGTCATTGGCTACTTACAATAATAATTATCATTAAACATGAATCATTACTTTGTCCGATGTACTAATGTATTGTAAATTGAAAAATACTGATAACCAAATGAATATTATCAGTACAATTGTTGAAATATATAAGTATATAGGCCAATTGTTGAAGTTGTATATCATTTTGTCAAAAAAAAAAAAATTGTTCATGTTGAATATTATTTTATCAATCAGTTTAAAAGTAAACTAAATTTATCAAATAATGTTTTAATTTAAAGATTGTATTGACAGTTAACAAGTATCATTTTTTGTGTTAAATACAAACTAAAATGTTTCCAATATGTTGTATATATATGTTCAAAGTTTTGCAAACATTTTTTTTTCTGCTAGGTTGTAGGGATAGCAAACAAAATGTAAATATTATTTTTTAAAGTAAAGTTGCAATGTTATCTGTAGTCCCTAAGAGAGAGAGAGATAAATCTGAATCACTGAGCTCTTCATTATCGTCATCAGTTTATATCCGTTCACTACTGGAGATAGGGCTTCCCCGTTGCTCAGCGCTAATAGTATAATTATCATTTCCAGCTTATTAAAGTCCACTGCACCTCTCTCTCATCAATTTCACTCATGATATGATTAATATTTTTAGGACTTTTACAAATGCACTATGGGATTTAACTGAATGTTTTTCTGAGGACCCTCCTGTGATGGCCAATCTCAACAGGATGATTCATAGTCTACAAGAGATGAACAAGTTTCATTCAATTCTCCTGGACCAAGTCTCAAGGACTGTACTCAAGAATCTCACTGCTTTTATTAGAGTGTAAGTATAATATATTTGTTTTTTAATTACTTAATAATACTTTTTATACATAGATTTGTTAACTTCCTAGATTTTGTTAGTTCCAAATTTATTTAAGGATGACTACTAGTTCAACTGGTTTTTACCAAAAACAGAATACATAACATAACACAGAGTAGAACAGTAAAAATAAGAATATGTATAATAAATACAGAAGCATGGAATATGACGGCTACCATCTCAGCTAAATGCTGTTTTGTATTTGTGCAGGTGCTAGTTTCCAAAAGGCACTATCAGTAGGTTAGTTCTTCCTCAGCCACTGGCATGGAACTTCTGCAATATTGAATTTGAAGTGTTACAGGTTTCATTAGAATCTGTTTGGCTAATCTTTTATGGAAAGAAAGAAACATCCAATTATTCATCGAAGCTCACAGTTAAATATTCACACAGTTATCATTTATGTATGTTTTAAAACAGTTAATATCATTCTCTATACATTTTGTATGAACTATCATACATGGTTAAGATAATATGTATTTTATAGTTCATACAAAATGTATAGTGAGCGAAGATATATACAAAATATATATCTTTGCACTGTGTGACGGTTTAATATTGTAGTTTATACTTAAAGTTTTAATATTATTTTATTTAAAATAGAGCACTGATAAGAGATATGTGAGAGTGACATAAAATAAGTTTTGATGATAATTTAGTTGTTTTCATAAAAAAGTGTGAATGCTGATTCACACTAATCCGCGAATTTGAGGAACAGCGTTTAGCTGACCTCGATGCTAAGCGCGATGAGCTTAAATCCCGTCTACTCACCGCCATTCACTATAATAATTATGAGAGCGATTTGCTCACTTGCCCACTTTGTGCAAGGAAGTTTACTGCGAAAATCGGCTATATAAGCCATCTCCGCATCAACGCTATAAGGGGTCGAAGTGGTCGCCATGGCCGAAATCGTTCGGATAATTATTATTACAGTACTTTTATCAGATATTACTGCGTACATAAGTTTTAATCGATTAATTTTAAATAAATGCATGTAATACAAAAACTCGGCGTATCTCTGTGGGATCGTAGCAAGAATGAGGTGATCCGCCAGAGAACTAAGGAGCCTACCGAATCAGCAAGCTGAAGTGGCAGTGGGCTGGCCATATTAGCTGCAGAACTGATGACTGGTTAAATCAATCACAGTTTTGTGCAATCGGAGAGGCCTATATCCAGCAGTCGACTGCGATAGGCTGATGATGATGATCATGAATACAAAATAGACCGGGCCAAATAACCCTTAATACGATATATTTGATCGCGTTTTCATATAGAACCTTTTTTGGGTTCCATAGTTCATGACTCGGAACCCTTTTGGATTCGCGATGTCCGTCTGTCCGTCCGTCCTCGACCTACCGCCCAAACGGTTAGTGCTAGAAAGATAAAACTTTGAATAAATATGTGTTGTAATTACGTAGACAAAGTGCTACAATAAAATTATAAAAAAATGTTTTTATTTGGGGTACCTCCCTTACACGTAAATTGGGGATGTTTTTTTTTTCTCACGTCTATCCCATCGTGTATCATTAGATAAGTCTTTTAAAAAACTATGAGTTTTCTAAAACTATTTTTCGACTTGGGTATCCATTTATGAGTTATTCAACTTGAAAGCGATTTTTTTTTAAAACAGCCTCCCCCCCCCCCCCCCCCTTTAAAAGCTTAACGGCTAAGCTAGGAGATATCCCTATATCACAAGTTAGAAAACTTGTTCAAAAACAAAGAAATAATAAGTTAACAACTGTCTATTGGACACAATATTAAATCTACATACTCTTATGGGTGACTACGGAACCCTATAAAAAAAAAAAGACACCTCTGTGGTTTGTTTCGGCGTTTCTTCCCAGACTGAGTCGTAGGAAATGCCGGCGCCTTCTAGCTATAAGTCCGACTTGTAAAAATGTCTCAAAAGATTTACTTACAGAAATAAATATCATTTATCATTTATTCGATGCGTGGCCTGACATACACTTGCTAATTTTTTTATTTAAAATACGGTGATCGAGTGTAAAATGCTCCTACAAGATCAACTTACTGTTTTATTTTTGGGTTTAATGATCTTCTCGGAATTAATAATATTTACCTTAGAGTTCATTGATTTGTTTTAGTCTTTGTTAGCAATATTAAGTTTCCTGTTATATGTCAGACAATAATTTTAAAGACTGTTGTTTATGGTACATTGCCTTTAAGTAAGAGGCGGGTAGATTTTTATCTCTGTGTTGTGTATTTATTACTAACGGGCAACGGCCATCTCTAATTTAATTACCGACTTGAAGTAGTATGAACTTTGGATTAAGACTACAAGGACAAAAATCTAGCGATACTTATAAGGTTTTACTTTAGTTTCCACTCACATTAAAACCTTATCTTATTTTAATCAATGATCGGAGTATACACAGTATAGTCAATTTCCACAAGTTTATCGCCGAGGGAAAGTCCAGGTTGTCACCAAGTACGGGCAACGTTCGCATAATGTTTTATTATGGGCAGCGCTGATTGTGTTATAGATACCTAATATAATTAGGCGTGTGGACACGCAATAATTTAGTGTATTAAAAGGCCCGCCTATGAAGTAACCCTTATAGCATGTATAGTTTGTTTAGCAGACAAATTAGGGTCGTCTGTGGCGCACGAAATATCAGTAGTGTCTGGGTACTGACCTATATAATAAGATCTTGTAAAACAGAGTATTTTCATGCTCTTATGCTATTTTCTTGTATTTTTTTAAATATTGCATATACTTATTTAATTCGTTTAGGTAAAGCAACTTGAATAAAATGGTTTAATATCAACATGATACTCTAAAAGCTGAGTCATGTTTTAACCATTGAAACGATGAATATTTAATTATAAATGTATACACGTCACGTATCAATTAAATTAATAAAACAAAGCAGTAAGCTGTAGGTAGTTTGCGATTACAGTTCATACAATAATTGACTGAGAATGTTTAGTTGGAAGTGTTATCCACTGTATTCTGATGAGTCAAACACATGTAGAATTCGACGCTAATTCACCTCAAAGGCATTATTTAAAACAGCGTACACGCATCTACGTCTTCGAGCCTATTACCTCGGTCTATGTATCACATCGTGTGTTCAACCCACATTGCATTACTATTATTGTCGCATATTCACTTCTGTACCACAAACAGGTATCTATACTTAAACTTAATTGTCACAATTCAAAGCATCAATTTTGTTACAGAGATATCAAAGGAGTCAAAGAAAGTAAAACTCACTTTGACAAAATCTCAAATGAACTGGATACTTCATTAATTAGGAACTCACAGGTAAGTGGAAAGCTATGTCTTCCAGTGTTGTCTTGCAATAATAGCCTATTTATTTGTAATGTACATATTGTCTTCCCCTGTATAATTATTAATTACCATGCGTTCATTTTAAAAATATAAAATAAATCCTTGAGATCTGAAGAAATATTATTTGGGCAACCTTATAGGATGACTCGTTATCTGGCTGTCTCCGAATCATGACCAATCGTTTCAAGTCCATCCTATCCAGTCCAATCCATTTACCTATATAAATAGGTAAAATAATATTGAACGAATTTTTCTTTTGCACACAATCACAAAACTGTAAAAGGAGTTACTAGTCATTTAATACTAATTACTTACTAAATAGTATATGAAAAAATGACAATATATAGCTTAGGTTAGGATGGATACAGTAATAAAAAAAATCACGCACCACACATAATAAAAAACTCTCAAGGATTGTGCGTTATAAACTTCTTTTGTATTTAAACATAATAGTCTCAGGACCGCAAGTATTTCAATTAACGATGTTGCTAAACTTGAAAAACATATTATTTTTGTGAGACATAATGGAACTTTTGTCATGAAATTGTTTTTTGGTCTTTGGAAACTGAGAGTTGAAGGAGGGATACCTACGTCAAAATCTAATTTTATTGACTCCTTATACAGGTATCGCGTCACAAACTGCCCGAGATAGAGGAGGTTGTGAATCTCTTATTGGCAACGCGATCATGTTTCCGTCACACCGCGCTCGATCACGTGCAGAAAATCACCATGCTGCAGGCCAGAAAGCGCCACGAAATCATCGCCACAGTGAGTTTTTTTTTACTATAATGAGCATTTATCGTTATCATTTGAACGGAAAGCCATGCGTCTTCTGCTGAACATAGGCAAGGGTTCACCATAACGGCTGGTCCTGTGCTGCACGTATTCAATGAGTTCCCGTGAAATGTGATGCAGGATTTAAATATGACGAGGGTTGGCTTCACTCGTATAGATATGTCAAGTTTGTCATGCTCTTCAGACTTTCTTGACTAATTAATTTCTTCACGAAATACAAAAACATTTATGGTTATCATTTTTCAACCTCATGAGGACCTACCTTTACTTACCGAAGTCCTAATATAACAAGTTTATATCTTATAGTTATGACTTATTCAAAATTTATTGGGCCAAAAGTTGAACTAAAGTTCTGTAAAGTTTTAAATCCAATTCAATTTCAACTAAATCATCTATATAAATATTAGAGTCCCGTATTTTGAGTCTGTAGGTGCTTCAGCTAAACGGGTATCAATTCAAATTCAAGAGAATGTTTGAGGGTATTTAGTATACTATGCGTTCACAATCTACCAAATTATAGCATGAATATTCTTTATGTACGACGAGTATACATATGATTTAAATAAAAGTAATTGATTTGACATTTTGTCTTTTCATTCTTATTTCTTATGAATTATGTGTAGTTTTATACACTTTGTTTAATATTATCTACTGTGTGATGCGTCACAGGATAGGAATACAAAGCACCACTTTTCCTTTTGGGTTACGTTGTAAGTCCAGTAAAGAAGCAGACGATATTTTAACTAAAGGAAAAGGACAGCTCAAAATATACCCCTTTACCCTTTTATAAACACGATTAGGTATCGGTCATGAAAAAGGTGAGGCAGGAGGCCCTTAGATAGTTCGTTCTATGGGAAACTATGAAAAACGATAAACAAAAACAGATAAACATAAGAATTTATATTAATAATGTCATTTAAATTATCCAAAAACAAAGCTCATTTACATCGAAGCCTGATCATAATACGAATCTAGTATTTGTTGCATCTACTTCTACAATCAATTTTATTTGCAATAGTAGTCAGCGTTGAACAATAATAGGAAGACAATAATTGCGTTCCGCTAGAGGACAATAGGTTAATAACCGTAAGTAGTTACTTTTGCGCGCATCTATTCATAGCAATTTGCCCCCAATGCCCAATTTCGACTAGCAGCTTCACAGTCGAGCAAACCGATGCGCTGTCCTTATGTCCGCTTACACTCTACACTTTAGATGTACTGCTTTCGCTGTCGTTGACGTAACTGTAAAAGCAGGATGCTTGTATTCATAACATTAGCATTTATTTGTATATGTTTTATTTATCTTGGCCGCACGTGACGCACGCACCTTACGAATATCGACTGTGACTGAATAATGATGAGAATTCGATTCCCACATAAACAAAATATTTTATACTTCACCAGTAAGTAGTTTGTGCTGAATGTGAGATGTTCGTTAATTATATGTATTGAGAACTCGCAAAATACATGTATCCTAAGAACAAGATTGTTGTCTTTTTCTAGCTGTTTTAGCTTTCAAATTTCCTGTTTGTCTGTAATATTCATTTATTATGTTACGTGTTGTCTCAACTCTTATCATTTTCTGGTTTTGAGCACAAGAGTTACAAAGTGTTGTCTCAAATATTATTTCGAGGATTATTAACTTTAGCTTCTTGGATGTTATCACTATATTTGACCAACGCTTAACCGTAGTAACTGTCTACATCATTTGTTTTACAAAATGTATCATAAGTAGGTAAACGAATGTGTGACCATGTCTAAATGGATGGTAATACCTAGGGTCCAACCACCTCTCAAGTAGAATATCGTGTCACTACACTGGTTATGACTGTCTATGATCATGTAATGGCATTTGCCTTTTGTACTATAATAACAAAGCCTCTTAAAAGACAATGCAAACTTAAAATGAAGGCCACGTACATTTTTACACATGTCTACGTCACGGCATGAGTAAATCTCATAGGCCCTTACTGACAAAACCTTCTACTAATATCTAACTGTTTCGGTGACGCAGTATATATACTAGCCTATGTGAGTGCTGTGCTAGAGGTCTCTGTTTCAAAATCTGGTTTGGTTTCTATTATATTTATATGTATAATATGTATTTAAGTATTAACAAAAAAGTAAAACTCTGCCTACTTTGAAACTATGTAGTTGCCGTTGTGTGTTAGATGTCCGAAAAGAATACCCTTTAGTATCGTTAATACTTGGTATGATAAAAACCCGAATGGTATGGCCACATAATAGATATGTACATAAATGTATTTTGGTGATCAAAATTATAGGACATCACAACAGCGAGACCACAGAGTAAACATACCGTATTCTCTGTTTTGTGAGCGAGATCCCTCTTTCTTAGTTTACATTTTAATTCAAAACAATCTAAGAATAATAGCTTCATGCTTGTTATACCATACCATAAACCATAAATATTATTCGTATTTATGATCTTTGTTAGGTGCATTTAAATTCTAAATATAATTACAAATTCAAGGTAAAGTTCTTCCAACGTGTTTGCTTTGCGTTGAGATAATGACAAGGGATTAGCGTTCGTGTGAACGGGAAACTGTTGGCTTGTTCGTTCTTCACGCGTAAAAAAAAAATAATTACTCATGAGCTCATGACTCGTACGGTTTGTTTATTTACATATAACTCGGCGTAACTATATACATAAGATCGGGTTAGGAAACTAATAGCGACTTCTATTTATTAAGTTCTTAACTAACTATGTTATGTAACTTTTTGGCATTGAATTTACTATTTTATAAAATTGGTAATCGTTTGTTTGGTCGCTTGAAAGAAAATTTATTTGGAGTATTCTGAAAAAAGTAATAGTATGCCTTGTATATAGTTTCTCTTTTCAAAACTTTGTTTGGTATAAAGCAAATCGGTCCAGCCGTTCCGGAGACAATCCAGAACAAACAGATAAAAAAAATTAAAAATTGCATTTTGTATGCCAGTACCGTATACATATACCTATTTTCATATGCGTTTAGTAAATAACTGTTTATTTGATATTACATACAGATACTCCAATTCATTTACTTGTATAGATTCTATACTTTATATTAATATATTTTAAAGTCTAATCATTGGCAGAACAAATCTATTCCTAAAATTCGTGCAGTTTTTTGATAGATTAGGGTAATGAATAGTAAGTAATCAATGCCTGAACTAGATATTAATCTAATAGTAAGTACATAAAATATTGATTCTGAAGGTAATAAAAATTTAAAAAATAAAGTACCGTATTATCTGTAACCGTGGCTTTCGATAAAAGATAAAATATCAGGAAGTGCTTGTTAATTTGCACATTTTGTTAGTAACTCGTTGATTTTCAAATACTGACATCACACTTCTCAAGTTGTCGAGTGTCCTACTGACCCGTCTGTACAGTCTTTTGACGACAGTCATAAACAGTGTTGCAAAAAGTATCGATGTGTTTTTTGTTAAACTAAATAATAGTCATAGTCTAATAGTTTTGTGATAAATCAGTGAACGGTTTCTGTGTAATAATGAATTTGTGTTCGCGTCTGTGATTGTTGGTAAAAGTATGTTTTATTTATTTGATTATCTAATCTGTACATGCAATCAGTTTTAGTTTGTACAATCTTTCCGTGTATTTCATTAAAAGTTATATCTAAGTTTGTTAATGGAACAAGGAGGTGACAAAAAATTACTGACATTACTGCCCAGCAGTATGACCATTTATAAAGGCATTTGTATTACACATCTATATTTTGTATTTAACCACTTACAGGAAAGGGTTCCTCAGTCACCCATAATGGTACGTGGATTTGAAATCGTATCCAATAGATAATTATTGTTTTTACGTATTAATGCGTTAATTTTGTATGACGTTTTCCAAGTAAGCGCATTTTACAAGTTAAGCCTCTATAACTCCTGAACTAACAAAGTAGAAAACACTTTCTATGCACGTAACGTGTACCTACACATACAGGTTGGAGTCCGTACACATCACCATAATCTGATTACGACATTACTACGCAGAGCCTATAATTATTTCCCATGAAACCAAATTGAGTTGAAGTTATGTCTTTGTGACGTCATGAAGACATGACACTAGTGTCTATGAAGTCAAAATAATCCCACTTAAATTCACACTATATTACTTGCATACTAATATCATAAATTTGAAAATAGCTGTGTGTGTCTTTCTATCTGTTATGCTTTCACTGCTAAACCTCCTCACCGATTCCAGTGAAATTCGGCATGGAGTAATTTTAATGATTGAGGAAAGTCTATTATGTTATTTTTACCGTTATAACCTATATACACGCGAAAAGGGGCAAAAGGACCGCGGGCGAATGCTTATGTCGTTACTTGTACAAATATAAGTATGATTGAGTAAAAGACTCATACAGTTCTCTGAAACTGAGTAAATGCGATTGTAATCTCATTTCCTACCACTGACTCATGCGCATTGTTTGAATTGAAAAGTACATTATCGATTATGTAGCGATTAGATAACAAGTATTGTTTACACACCCATAAAAAATGATGAAAATTCAATGTTGAGGCATATGTAATGTAATCAAATAAATTAGAGTAAGTTTTTTTACTGAAATGGTCATAGTATCTCAAGGTAGTAGAGCCACGCTGGTTTAAGCACGAATGGGCCGCCTAGACCAGGGCAGTACTGCATAGAAGACCAAACTAAAAATTACTTCGGCCCCCGGAGGCATGATGCAGAAGTATCTCCCTGGGCCGCCATAGTTGCATCTTCATGTTGCATCGCGTGCACTTGAGGATGATTACCACCACTTTTGGATTCTGCTCATGCTTTCCATCGGGCAGAGTAGAGTCTCTTTACAAGCACAAAAAAAAGATAAATAAATCTTAACTTCAGGCTTTGTTTCTGCCAGCCGTGCGTCAATAACTCATTACAAAAGAATATCCTTCATTGTATCTGGGTCGTGACTTGGCGTGCTGTAATGAAATGTTTATGGATAATAATAATCCCTACTAATATTATAAATGCGAAAGTAACTCTGTCTGTCTGTCTGTTACGCTTTCACGCCTAAACCACTGAACCGATTTTGATGAAATTTGTTATGAAGATAGAACTGAACTTGGGAAAGGACATTTTTAATTTTTTTTTAAGGTAATATGTTGTGCGATATAGCCAAATTCCACGCGGGCGAAGCCGCGGGCGGAAAGCTAGTGATATTATAAATGCTTTGGTGAATTTATCTGTACTAGAATCGATCGATTTAATCTGCTTTTAAATTCGGTAGAATAATTATTGGTATACATACATAGATTCATGCTTCGACGGGTAGGTGCATTATGGTGCACATCATCATCATCATCATCATCAACAGCCTTTAACAGTCCACTGCTGACATAGGCCTCTCCTTAGAAAGGAGGTTTTGGCCTACTATACCACGCTGGCCAGACGGGTTGGTATGATGGTTGTTTCAAGGTTTCCTTCTCTTTGCATTGATGTTGTCTTGCGTAGTTTGTCCCTTAGTCGCCTTTTACGACACCCGTGGGATGAATAGGGGTGGTGACACTCTGTATTCTTAATCCGTCACCACACGGACAAACTAATTATGGTGCACATTTCGGCAAAACTAATTTTGGTGCCAATTACGTGTATATATAAAAATATTGAATGTTTTGCCCAATGCAACTCTTACCGTAAAGTATAGACCTAATTACTTAATTATGCGTTAACGCCAAACTTAAAATCTATCAAATTTATTATTACGTAAACAATGACAGCAGTATGACGTCTTCAGTTTTAATGTAATTGACTACTACTGCTTATTGTAATCAGCTATGAATATTTAAACATCATTTTACTAAGTTAAGAGTTGTCATTAGATTTGCCTGGAACTAAAAAGAAAAACGTCCTGTAGTGGGACAGTTTACAAACTCCTGCAAATTGTTCATTATTAGATGAAAACTTAGGGGTGACTCTTTTCTATTTTTGAACTATCAAAAAAAAAATGCGAATCGTCGCGTTTCGAATGGATGTAATGTGCCTTTCTGTTAGTTACTGCTCGATTTTACTCGTTCGAAAATCGTTCCTTAAATTCCGATTAGGTATCGAAATAAGAATTTTCCTGTTCAGTTGAAATTAGATACTCTTTTAAATGGGAAAGTTAGGTTAGAAGAACTAATACCAGAAACAGGACAAAATAACGTCAACAAAATATCGGACAGACGCATTACCAATTTGCAGGGCTTATAATAGCAATAGCTCTATCTCGTCGTAAACTTTTCGCAACTTCTGTTACTCAAAAATACATTACTTTGGGAAATATTATATTCAATCAACCGAAAACAATTTAAACCCTTACGAGAACACTACGTTATAATTTTTATCAATCAATAAAGTTCTATAAGCCGTACTTGTTCTGTACTAATATAATAATAGGTATGTATCTATTTTTTTGCAGTAGGTGTAGGTTGTCTAAAAAAAAGCGGTTAACATCTGATACTATTGTTTCCATACGATCGGACACAGAATACATTATGAAAAATCGTGTTACGTATGTTTGAGGTGGTGGCGAAATGGATAAAATTGCATATTTAGCTCAACAAGAGCTCTGGTATCTTAAATTAATCATCGTAATTTCTTTCACTTGTGTATGATGTTCTTTTTGCGCTTCATGAATTTTGGAGGAAGGTTTACTTTCCCTCGCAACGGAGCATACCTACTCCTTGTGCTGGTGCTACTAAATCGAAACAGAGCTGTATATTATTACATCTTAAGGTTTAGACAGTTATAGTACCATAGGCATCCTTACCGTAAGCAAATAATAGTGTTTACTGCTAGTAGATAGAGACTTTTGCTTCGAGACATCACGTGAAGCTATTGAAGAGATTCCGTAAGGGATTTTCCCATGCGGCATCTTGACCTAAAATAATAAGTATTAACTTAAAGTATGCTAACATGTATTTTTAACAAGTAACAAATGACAATGGGCTAAGTTAAAATGATTGAATGACACTAAAGACAGTTAACAAAAGTATAACTTCATCATATGTCAGCATTTTTAAAAGTTATATACAATGTTACATCGTTTTAAATTTTCCACTCATCAACAAGTCACTGTAGGTTTGGAAAAATATGTCAACCTAATTAACAGGTGGCTGTTATTGTCAGTTTTTGTCGTGATCATAAATCGTGTTCATGATAGATATTCTGTGCGAAAAGTGTTCCTTACTATTCAGTCAGACAATCAGCCTATTAAATTAAAGCAATTATACTTCAAACTGTCTCATCACTAATTTATAAATTGTATCTACTGCAAATCTGGTGGTTGTTAATTATTTTAACTTTAGAGATATATTTCGACAAGAAAATTCATAGTGTGCCTACTATGGATTAATAAATAGAATTTATTTGTGATCTATATAATTATTGCCCAGAGTTTTTCCCTCTTGCTTCTGGTTTTGGGGTAGTAAAGCTACGCTGATTCCAGCATGAATGAGCCGGCTTGACCGGGGCAGTACAAACCTCACACAGACAACCATCCTAATAATGACAACACTCTTGCCGTCGTATTTCGTTGGTGAGTGTGAGGCCGTAGGTCCAATCATTCTGCATTTAATTCAGAATGATGCATGATATGCATGATATGAGTCAAGTCACCATGCTGCATTGCCTACCCCCACAATGAGGAAGGTTACCCTTACTCCTGGATTCTACTCATGCTTTCTATCAGGCAAAGTATTCACTTTGGTAGGCTTAAATATATATAAAAAAATATCCTAAAGTCATTGCTCACTTTGATGTCAAAACTGCTCCATCAACATACTTGACAGCTCATTAGAGCCTAAAAAGGATAATTATAAAAATTGTTAATCCAAGTATTTTTGTTCAATCGGGATCGAACTTCATCATGGTTATACTCAATGTAAAATAGTGTCGAGCCGCTTTGTATATATATAACGACAACATGGCTATAACATTTTATTTTAAACATAACAAAGCAAGTCAATATAAAAATTATGTAAGTTATATTGCGTAATTGTTAACACCGTATCTCTCGTACATGAGAATACAAAACATTAATTGAGACTATAATATCATAGTTAAAGTGAAAGATAAACATTATTATAAATAAAGGTTAAGATTGTAATCAAAGGGCCTAGTAAGAAATAATTTCATAAAATTTTGATCGTCATCGTGACCCCCTTCGGCGTTGCTACTGGCTTATGCTCGTTTTCACCAACTATACCTAAACCGTCTCCTTACTAGGTGCCCCCTAAACGTAAATAGCCCCTAAATTTTAAGAGAAATCTAAGCATTTAGCAAGACAACATCGATGCAAAGAGAAGGAAAACTTGAAACCAACCCTATACCAACCCGTCTGGCCAGCGTGGTTTAGTAGGCCAAAACCTCCTTCTAAGGAGAGGCCTATGTCCAGCAGTGGACTGTTGGAGGCTGTTGATGATGAAGCATTTAGGTGTCCCCTAAATGTTGATGTAAACCAAAATATCACTAAGAGGTACCTAACTCTTCCTAAGTGACCCCTGAAATGTATGGGACGACGTTATGAATACTACTTTTAGTCAACGTGACAATCGAGTATATTTAAAAAAAATCTTACACTAGGCTCTCTGTGTTATTATATATTATTAAATAGTATTCAAAATGTTGATTTCTATTTCAGTTCGTGTCGTACCTGCAAGCGTGCTGCACTTACTACCATCAAGGTGTGGACTTGTCCGAAGACTTAGAGCCATTCCTTAAGTCAACAGCTTTGGAGGTAAGGTTTCGATATGTTTTTACACTCCAAAAAACTAATTAAAAATATTTTTAAGAACGACTTCTTAGCCTGACCTCCGAATCACGGAAACTGTCTTATCATACCATGCCACATATGGTCACCAATCTAGGCACTGACTACGCCGTCCGTGCTTAACCTCAGTGATTGTTTCTAATCACCTAAGGCTACTTGACTATGAGCGCAGTAGGGCTAATAATGTGTACATTTAAACATATTTACAGTTCGGGCCACATTCTCGTGCCATTAAGGAGGTCAATCGTTAGTAGAGGGACTTTAGGTCGAGGAATCGAAAATAACTACCTGACAACTAATTCAATTTGTTAAACAACGTGTTTGACCTTATACCGAGGCATTAGAAAGTCTGTATACAAATTTTACGCCGAACAATACCTTCACGGTACCTATAACCAACAATGACATGCGAAGCTTTTGCCCCTTCGGAATCATCCATTAAATTTAAAACAAACAAAATAACTTAGTCATTAGAAGAATATTTTTTACATATATTCCCATCCCGATCCTACAAATTGTTGTTCTGAGTCTGGGTACTTGTGTCCGTATTATTATATATTTATAAATTCCGCCGTTACAAAAATCAATATATCTGGAGCCGATATTACCTTATTTAATGTGAACTGTTATAAAAAAATTCTAACATCCATAATTAACAGTTCTGTACAAGTACCTTCCACACACTAGTTTTTTACAAGCTCACTATAATATTCAACCTTTTTCTAAAATTATTTATCTTGATTTCAGATAGCAGCAATGCGTAACGACACGAAAGCACTAGACAAGGAGATGGAAAACCGCCATACTATAGTGAATAGTAAGGATACTGTACTACCCAGCTGTAAAGCCAACGCAGCCGTAGGAGACAGCAAAGAAGGGTTGCTAACCACCCCTTGCCTTAAAAACCTGCCTAGAATGCAAGGGTATCTGTTTAAAAGAACTTCTAACGCATTTAAAACTTGGAACAGAAGATGGTTCTATTTGTACGATAATCGTCTTGTATATAGGTAAGTTTTTTTTTTCAACATTAGTATAGATTTGAGATTACAAGGTAGCGTTAATTAGGTCCACTTGACCTCGATGCGGCCTTGACCTGTTCTCACAGCTATATTAAGCCGTTGATCCCTGTTGTCATGAACATCCATGATAATCGTAATTAAGAAAAAAAGATAGGTCCTCTATATACTCAAATATACTAACAACTAGCCCAATCTTCTAATTCCATTGGTCTTCAGGGCTTCTAGTAGTTCCGTTCACAAACCGATAATCAGGTATAACCGATTGAAGCTTGTAAGCCTACCAAAGTGACAACTCTGCCTGATAGAAAGCATAAGTAGAATCCAGAGATAGGGACATCCTCATTGTGAGTGTATTCAATGCAGCATGGTGACTTGGAGACCCACACCTTGCCGGCTTACTGAGATGTTTGTGCATTAGATATTCCGGCTTTGAAGACCGGGTGAATGACGCAGAATGATTGGGCCTCTAGTCTCACCCTCACCAACGAAAGACGATAGCACGAATGCTGTCATCTGTTTGAGGGTAATACTGCCCCGGTCGGTCTACTACCAGAAACTCCTTATAATTTTAGGGTTTATAAAGATTAGGAAGAAAAGTATAGGTTTATAAAATGTGTAATTATGTTCATTTGGCAATGTAATGTGTCCCTTTGACTACTATAGGCTTGCTATGTGTGAGCCTTTCTGGGTAGACGAGTAAGGTATCTCTGTATTTGATGAATCTATTTTCAAGTTTTCTTTTATGTGTTATTTAAGGAAAAGAACTGGTGAGCTAAATGTCACGGTAATGGAAGAAGATTTAAGACTTTGTACTGTAAAGTTAGTGCACGACGGAGAACGGCGTTTTTGTTTCGAAGTATTGTCGCCATCAAAGTAAGTTAATCCTTGATTGAGAACACATATTTTTTCTCAAATTTTGAAATCAGTAAATCAAATCTAAAGGATTTGACCTGATTTCAAAATTTTAGAATTTTAACATTTAGTTAAGAAACGTTTAAGCAGTTTTTAAGAAACTTTTTGCAGCATGTTTATGGCCAAAATATTTTTTTACTTTTATCTTCCGTTCTGTTCTGTGTTATGGTACTTTCCCTGTAAGAGTTGTAACTGATTGCCTTCGAGCGATAAGACCGTTGGACGAATTAATCTAGGTGGAGTGACGATTTGCGCAGGATGGCTGGCAGGAACTGAATGCGAGAAGCCCAAAATCGATCAAAGTGGTGTGCAATGGGAGTGGCCTATGTCCAGCAGTGGAATGAGATGGGCTGATAATTATGTGTAATTAATTTGGTGTACATTAAAGAGATTATGTTATTGTTAATACCTTAAAATTTTATGATCATAAGTTTGTGGAACCAAAATATTTATTAAGATTATCGAGTAGATATGTTATAGTAAAAAACAACAATTTCTTAAGACCCTTTATAATTTTTCTCAGGAGTCACATGCTACAAGCAGATTCAGAAGAAATGTTGAACTGCTGGATAGCAGCTTTACAAAATGGAATCCGTTCTGCCATACAGCAAGGTCAGAGCCGAGAGAACCCTGAGTCACAACTGATATTAGTTCCTGATGATCGCCCTCCCTCAGATAGACACAACGTTGCCCATGCTGGTATGAAGAAGATCAGGTCAGTGTCATACTAAATTCGACTTTATTTCAATTAATATAAAAAGTGATTTCAAAACGCACAAAATTTGTTGATCATATATAAAACAATGATCATAATATTGTGCTTTAAGTTGTAAAATTTGAAAATGGTACAATTATCATAAAGTCAAAAAACAAAACAACTAGATGTATTTGTGAAATAAGATCAACACCTAGTTAACTATGCTATATTATTATTATACATAAGACGAGAGTATCTCGGTAGCGCAGTGATAGCGTATACGATGCTGCGCTAGAGGTCTCGGGTTCGATTCCCGCGTCGGATCTAATGTTTGTTTCGGAGTTTAGATGTTTTCTATGAATAATATGTATGTATTTACAAAAAAAGTATGTTTATCAAACAACATCATCTAGTCCGAAACTAAGCAGAGCTTGTATTATAGGTACTAGACAACTGATATAAATACAAAAACATACTTTTTTATAAATACATACATATTATTCATAAAAAACACCTAAAAAATAATATAAATATTTTATTATTATTAAATGTAATAACAATACCCATTGAATAAAGCATATACAACATGTTAATACTTTTATTATAATTTATAGGATATGGGAACAACTTCTTAGCATTCCCGGCAACAACTACTGTTGCGACTGCGGAAGCCCTAATCCTAGGTGGGCAAGCATCAATCTTGGCATCACACTATGTATAGGTACGTACAATTTCATCATCATCTGCCTAGCACCTCTGCGCAACCCTGAGGGCGAACTGAATTCAGGTCAATATATTTGTGAGCACTGACTTCCCAATAATAATTGCCATAACTGTTCATTACATCCAGGATCTTGACGGTTTAGCATTCATTCGGAGCGTGTAATAATGCCAACTACACGTACAATTTTTACACTTAAATTATTTTGAACTGAAAGTCTCCATCATAAGCCTCATCATTATATTACTGCTGGACATAGACCTGGCCCAAGATTCTCCAAAAAAAGCTTCCAAACTGCTGTTCAATTTCGCCTGCCTTTAATTTTTAAACTGATGTTTTCCAGAATGTTCCGGTATACATCGATCTCTAGGCGTGCACGTCAGTAAAGTTAGATCCCTTACTTTAGATGACTGGGAGCCTGATATAATTAAGGTAAATATTATACTAACTAATAGCTCTTCTTGGATAGCGGGTCTTATTCTCGTTACCTCCTAAACGAAATGTTCAACAGGTACACTGGTGTGTGTTAGCTTATACTTATATCATCATCATCAATCATCAACAGCCTTGAACAGTCCACTGCTGGACATAGGCCTCTCCTTTGAAAGGCGGTTTTGGCCTACTATACCACACTGGTCAAACGGGTTGGTATAGGGTTGGTTTCAAGTTTTCCTTCTCTTTGCATTGATGTTGTCTTGCGTAATTTATCCCTTAGTCGCCTTTTACGACACCCGCTGGATGAATAGCAGTGGTGACACTCTGTATTCTTAATCCGTCACCACACTTATATGATTTATTATAACCAATACTTTTTGTTTAAGATTTTATTTATTTTCCATCAATTATTGTTTGGGAAGAAGCGCTCATAGCCGAGGGGCCTTAGGTGAATGGAAATAATCACTGAGGGTAAGCAACAATGGCGCGGTCAGACCTAGAAGGGTGACCGTTTGTGGCATGATATGTTATGAGCATTTCCGTGATTCGAAGGTCACGTTAAGCAGTCGGTCCCGGATGTTATCATAAGATAGCAGTCGTTAAGGCTAGTTGGAGGCCTTCGGGCGGCTTAAAAACATCACTCAGAGGAGCAACGAGCCCAGCAGTGGGACATTATGTGTTGTTGATGATCAATTATTGTTTAAGGTTATGGCTGAACTCGGCAACAAGATAGTTAATTTGATTTATGAAGCTAATACGGAGGGTACAACTATCACACGAGCAACACCGGCTTGTGAAACGTGAGTTACTATACTTATTCAAATTTATGTTAAGTTAATGTTAAAGTAATGTTAGAAATTCGAAGAAACTGTTTATTACACTTTCGCGACTAAACTCCAAATTAGACATGGAGATGGACATTAATTGTGACTTCTGTTTATCGCGTTAACAGACATACGCCCAGAAGAAACCTCTGGTAAAAACTAGTCATTCATAATTTAATTAGACAAAAGACAGAAAAAGATCCGTTTTCTATTTGAATTGAATTTAAACTGTAATAAACAAGTTTATTAATAAATTTGAAATGTGATTATTATAGTTATCGGTGTTGTCAAACTCATAATGAAAACAAATACAACTTAAATGGATCTTTTGGAACTTCAAAAATTCTAATAATTACCATCTACAAATTCAACATAAGTGAAAAAACAATATGATTATGAATGAAAAAAAATCAGGCAGACTAAAACATAACTGACTAATATAATTTGGCATTAAATAATTTTCATGTCTTTATTTCCTTATGTTATGTATCCCTTTACATATTATATTCATATTTTAGTGTAGTCGAATTAATTATATTATTTACTACCCCTACTACTACTGCGAAAATAAGATTGAATGAGGACCGGGATGGATGGCGCTCCTTGGGGGAGACCTACGTTCAGCAGTGGACGGCGATAGGTTGATACTACATACTAAAAGATTGAACTTCGGATTTTTATCTGAATTTTATCAGAATAACAGGCCAAAATATATGTTACTTAATTATGAAGTATATTATCGTTTGAAGTCTTTTGCATCAATCCGAATCGGTTTATGGTTTATTTAAAACCATCTTTTGGAAAGTCTTCCTCATATCTATGCATATATTACTCGCGATTACATACTCGCAAGAAACTGCGAGTAAAAATAGTTGATAAAAAATTATACCTACCTTTTTTAATCGTTAAAATTTATGGTATGAAAATTTTAATGTAGATGTGTACGCGAGGGGTGGATTCGCGCCAAATATGTGTCGCGGCTATTTGTGAAGGACTTGGTTGGCAGCAGTGGCGCCCTCTCTGCGTCTTGTGGTGACTCGCCGCTGCGGGCGGGCCGACGTTGGTCCGTACGTCGCGCTAGACGCAGGTAACCACTATTATATATTATTAGAACCTATAAACCAATAATAATAATCTCACACACAGCTTTTTGATCCCAAACTAAGCAACAACTGTACTATGTTAACTAGTTTTGAAGCGAACCCACGAATTCTGACATAGCAATCAGGATCACTAACCACCACCGTTTTACCGTCGTTAATTAAAAAAATACTTCCACAGGGTTCGCACCATACCCTCCGTGCCAGAAACAATAACTGACGAAAAAAGTGACGCCAACAGCAACACAAGTGGTAAATCTTATTTTTCATTTAGTTGAAAATTTTAATCTTGGATGTCTTAAATGATGTCTTCTAGTGATTTATATTAACAATTTGTTTCTTAATCAAATTTAGTGTATCCCAAGTTAATGTACAATCTAGTATTCAGTTTACTAATTTAAGACTTATGTTTAAGTGTGTATGTATATCTATGTTTATTTACGAATAAGTTCTTGCCGTTACTACAAGTTGGCAGTAGCAGTACCCCGTGGAATTTCGATGGTAACAGACATGCAAGCCAGTAGTGTATCTAACCTGAAATTTTTCAGTGTATGGGTAGTTCACTTTAGAGTAACCAAAAAATATTTTCTTAGTTCTAAAATTTTTTTTTTCCAAATAAAGTATGTTTGGAAATTAATTGCACTACTTTGTTCAAAAGAAATCTGTAGCTGAAGCACATACAATTCTAGTTGAGACTTATGGTGACAATGCCTTTTTCGGATACGACATGCGGAGACTGGTTTTGATCATGTATGCATAAAGTTTCAATTATATAAATTCTATTCGGTGAAAGAGTTTCTATATCAAATTTATATATATATTTATATATATATTCTATATTCAAAATTAGTAATTGCTCCGTAGCTGGGTGTGTTCTCGATAGATGGCGCTGCATCATGTTTTTTTGCCGTATGTAGGAGTGGTCACACTCAGTTATATTTTCGTATCACTAAATTAACTGATATTCATAAATAGTTTCAGAGAGTTCGAGTAAGTCTGATGGTAGTCCGGTTTTGTTAATCGGCAACGAGTTGGCGAGCGATCGGGGCGTTGATCTCAGTTTGCCATCAGATCATGATTCTACAGAAGGCGAGGACAGCGATGAACTAGGTTAGTAAACAAATAAATCATTCATAATATTGACTTACCCAGTTCAATCACCTAATGTTTAGAAGAATAAGAAAGCTGCCCCCTGAACCAAGTTGCAAACCTTTTCGTTTTGCAATCGCTGACGTCTCTATTCTATTGTTTGATTGGTTAATATTTTATTTTGATCACGTGACTGAGTGACATTAGCCAATCAAACAAGAAAATAGAGGCGGCAGCGATTGCAGCACGAAAAACAATTTTTGTTCTATTTAGCATATAAAAAAAAGCGTATGTTGTAAAGTAAAACTAATTCACATTAAGCTCTCAACGAGGAATGTAGAAAGGAATGTAGGAATGTTTTAATTGTACTTATGTAGGTAAGTGTAAATTTATTATAAAAATATGAAATTTGTGCAGAAATATGGACAATAGGTACCTTTTGAGCTGAGAGATGGTATGTTGCATCTATTTAACAACACCAGAAAAAAAAAATCTGATATATTGAGCGGAGGTTGAATAAATGTTTCATTATAATATGGGCAGGTATATGTAAGTATACCAAAATGTACTATTTAAGGGCTGAGAGCTGAAATAGTGGACTGTATAAGGGGGTGGTTCAAATCCGGTTCGAGGGGACCAAAAATGTAATGTATATGCCTTGGGCGACGCGTACAATACAGCAGTGTGAGATGTTTTAAGGAGAATGGGAAAGGTATTTTGGGCTGAGGGGTGTTACTGAAGGGTATGTACTCACGTGTTGGTGACTGGTCTGAGCTGATGAGGAATCTGCTTCGGGTGGTCGGCCTCGTGATACTGTAGTCTTTTATATTAGCTTCGAGCTGATTTGCGGTTTTATTTCACTCGCGTGGTTGTCTGAGCAGAATATCTTACACTTTTATTACGCCACGCGTTCGGGGTCCACACACACACAGTTTTAATAGCTCGCGCGCCGGGGAGTTGTCTCGTACTAAGTTCAAGTCTCAAAACGTCACCCGTATGTCACTTTGACGTTTTGCGTTCGGATACGTTCCGCAGTGGCGGAAACAGTGACCAAAAATCCCATGACGTTCGGTTTCTATTAAACAAGTACGTTTTTGATATCGTCCTGGAAAATTCCAGTGTGTCTAACAGGGTAGCATAGTTCGACACACTGAAAGTTTACGCTATTTTGTACATCGTTATCGAGCAATACAAGAGGTATAGCCTCAAGGTTGTGCAAGTGTACACACCAATCTTACCACTTGGATGACGAGATGGAAGATATATTCCATGATATTGTTTGTTATTCTGATTTATAATAGTTATTACTTGTTATTATTATTTATTATTTGTTATTGTGTATTACTTGTTATTGTTATTACAATGATCACTTTTGGAAAAAAATAAGTAAGTGTTGTAATGTTGTCCTCAGTTGCGGAGGACATGTCACGTCTGTCGGCTGACGCGGTGCTGCACCTGGCAGCGCGTGCGCACAACGTGGCCGTGTTACGTGCCGCACTCGCCGCCGGCGCCGACGTGTGCGCCACCAGGCACGCGCAGCGCACCGCGCTACACGCCGCCGTGCTCAGCGTCAGTACACTCACACACCCGCACACCTACACACTATACACGCGCCGCGCAGACGTGTGCGCCACCAGACACGCGCAGCGCTCCGCGCTACACGCTGCCGTGCTCAGCGTCAGTACACCCACACACCCGCATACCTACACACTATACACGCGCCGCGCCGACGTGTGCGCCACCAGACACGCGCAGCGCTCCGCGCTACACGCCGCCGTGCTCAGCGTCAGTACACCCACACACCCGCACACCTACACACTATACACGCGCCGCGCAGACGTGTGCGCCACCAGACACGCGCAGCGCTCCGCGCTACACGCTGCCGTGCTCAGCGTCAGTACACCCACACACCCGCATACCTACACACTATACACGCGCCGCGCCGACGTGTGCGCCACCAGACACGCGCAGCGCTCCGCGCTACACGCCGCCGTGCTCAGCGTCAGTACACCCACACACCCGCACACCTACACACTATACACGCGCCGCGCAGACGTGTGCGCCACCAGACACGCGCAGCGCTCCGCGCTACACGCTGCCGTGCTCAGCGTCAGTACACCCACACACCCGCATACCTACACACTATACACGCGCCGCGCCGACGTGTGCGCCACCAGACACGCGCAGCGCTCCGCGCTACACGCCGCCGTGCTCAGCGTCAGTACACCCACACACCCGCACACCTACACACTATACACGCGCCGCGCAGACGTGTGCGCCACCAGACACGCGCAGCGCTCCGCGCTACACGCTGCCGTGCTCAGCGTCAGTACACCCACACACGTACATGCACGAACATACATACACATACATATACATACACACGCTGACATTCGCTTATACACACATGCATATACACACACGTTACAGAATTAACCTTAATAATATATCATTAACATTGCAGGGATCCGTGATGGCGTGCTCGTTCCTACTTCTCAACGGTAGTAAACTTAACGTTCAAGATGAGGACGGCAAGACACCTTTACATCTGGCGACGGAAGCTGGACATACTGGACAGGTATTACTTTCTTTCTTTGTTATATTCAACAGCCTTGAAAAGCTCGCTGCTGGTCGTAGCCCTCTCCGTAGAAAGTATATTTTAGCCTACTATACCAAACTGTCGCTGTCGCCAAACAGGTAATATACTCGTAGGTTTTGCTTTAAAGTTTTCCTTCTGTTTGCAGTAGTGTTGTGGATAGTGATAAATAAAGTGGTGACATCCCGTATTCTTAATCTGTCACCACATAAACGAATGTACGCTTAATTATAAATTAAAGGATTAGTTGAGTCCTCCCTTACGAGGGCGGACGCGTAGTTAGTACGAGAACAGAAGAGATGTGAGAAGGACGTTTGAAGAAAATAGGAATACCACAATGATCCTGTATTTCAGGAACTAGGTCTTTCAAATAAAAGATCTATATCTTTATTTTGAGCTAAATTGTTGATAATGATGTTTGTTTTGCTACATACATCTTTTCATCAAAAAATAAAAAAAATAGGGTTAGGTCGTCTTCTGTAAGTAATTTACTGAAAATAATTAATTGTTTATCAGATTTAGATTCAGTTATCTATTATATTGTTTATTTGTTTACTTGCGGATTAAACATCTCAAAGTGTTCATTTAAATATCTATTTTTGGGAGATATGACATTTGATCCATCCTAAGGTTGCCGGGAAGATATCGCTTTTGCAATAAGGCCGCCCTTAATACTTGGAAACATTATATATATAATAGAGTCTCACGATGTTACCCGCGCTAAATGTAAGGCCGCGAAGCTTGTCCAAAAAAAATATATTGCATGTTACTCCTTATGCCGTCAACTGCACGGTTGGCCTAGTGGTTTAAGCGGTCGCCACGCCGCTCTCTACTGCGCCAAGTGTCGCTGGTTCGAATCCCACTTGGGATAACACTTTGTGTGATTCACAAATTGTTGTTCTGAGTCTGGGTGTTCTTTGTGTCCGTTTCATGTGTGTTTGTAAAGTCCCCCGCGACACAGGAATTCATATTCCTAATGCGGGAGTTGTCTTTTAAAAAAGAAAGAAAAAAAAAGAAAGAAAACTTTCTACCAGTGAAAGTCCCGTCAAAATCGGACCAGCCGTTTCAGAGATTAGCTAGAACAAACAGACAGACAATCGTCCAAAATATTGTTTTGATGTAAGTACCGTATATACTTTGATATGTATTCCTGCGTCATAATTATATTGTTTTTAAAGAAATTGATGGAAATTATACAGAGATATACTTGGTCCACATATTTCAGATATGTGTCTATTATCGAGCACGTAGAATTCGGCAATCGTTTCCTCGTTAAGATCAAGACATTATTATATGCAGTGAAATGATAGGTTTTAGAACATATAATGTAGCTGTAAGAGCAAAACATATCCATACCATATATATACCTTAGTGAGTAATGTTAGAGTAGTATACCAGTACTTAAATAATAAACATGGCTGTAATCGTGTACACTGCAATTATTATTCGCTATCCACCCATAAGTTCGCCATAATTGGTGACTTCGTCAACTGAACAAACCTGAAGATATAAGTTCGCTATAATATGCATTTACTAAAAAAAACTATTCATTTGATATTACATAAAGACACTCCAATTTTTTTTATTTGTATCTTAATATATATAATTCTTGTGTGAGTGTGTATGTCACTGAACTTCTCTCAAACGACTGGACCGATTTTGATGATTTTTTTTGTGTGTGTTCAAGGGGATCTGGGAATGGTTTAGATTCGCAATTAGACCCGGTAGGTGGCGCTGCGATCAAGTTCTGGAATTTTAAAGTTGCGCGGTACGAAGTTCGCTGGGTCAACTAGTAGATTTATAAATTTGTCATTATTGTACTCTCTTGAAGTCTAACACGGTGCACAAATAAAGAGTTCTCTATTTATCAGTTACTATTGTACAATTAACAAGTATTATAGCGAACTTATTTCTTCTTGCTTGTTACGTCCACAATTATGGCGACTTATAGGTGGATATCGAATAACAATGATCGTTTTGGAGCCATGTTTATTATTTAATTCATCATCATCAACAGCTTTTAACAGTCCACTGCTGGACATAGGCATCTTCTTAGAAAGGAAGTTTAATTACTGTACTCTTATTCTAACCTTACGTACCAAGGTATGAACATGGAATCTTCTGTAAGAACATTATATATTCTAAATCTATCGTTACATTGCACAATAAACACGTCTTAATATCATTAGTATTTTACTCTAATCAATATATGACGCAGGAATAAGTATGTTTTCTATATATGTTTGTTCGACAGGTTTGTCTGTTACTGCGGTACCGCGCAGATCAATCCATAGTAGATAAAGACGGCCAGACCCCGCTCGACATTGCTGTGGCAAACGCAAACGCTGATATTGTTACATTGTAAGTCTTTACAATCTTAAGTTTTTGTGTAGATTATTCTTTTAAAGCGATTATATATAAATATAATGTGTGTTCTAAAAGAGCAGAACAAAGTTAGTAACAAAAAATATGAGGGGCGAAATGTTAGTGTCCCACCGCGACAGTCAATAGTTTAGAATTTGGCAGGTTCGACATAAGTGATAACACTGTATCATTTAATATGGGTTGTTGATATGTATTATAATAATATAATACTCGTATCATCAACAACCCATGACTAACGTCCCTCTCGAGATAGGGTTAAGGCCATACGTACCCACGCTGGCCGAGTGCGGGTTGGGGCTGGCAAGACACGTAGTGGCTACGTAATCTTGTCGTTGAATGTTTTTAAGCCGCCCTAAGACCCCCAACTAAGCTCCATGACTTTTATCTTATGATAACAACCGACCGGCCGACTGCTCATCGTGGCCTTCGAGTCACGGAAACACTCATAGCGTATCATGCCACAACAGTCACCCATCTAAATACTGACGCGATGTCGTTGCTTACCCTTGATAATTGTTTCCAATCATCTAAGCACACACACACACACATATAGTACTCGTATAGTCTGTTTAATTTCATGGGGGCAGCACAAGTCACCTATTATACTTTAGCTAATCTGTCTAATAATTTATTATTATTATCTATTTATGTTTTGGAAAACCTCATAAACATCTATGGCAATCGTTATTGGACAGTCAGTGCCCTCAAATTTACTGACAACTAGTTCGACATTCGAATTTCAGTTAGATGTCGTTTTTAAACAATAAATATGATAACCGAGCAAAGCTCGGTCGCCCAGGTACTACACTACGTAACACGAGCGAAGTTAGTTTAGAATTAAAGTATCCTAAGTTACTTCTTATATTATTAGCTAACTGCACTGCCAATGAAAATCCCGTTAAAATCCGTTCAGCCGGACAGAGGCAAAAGTAGATTAATTGCATTTTGATATATGTAACTAGCTGACCCCGCAAACTTCGTACCACCTAACAGTTGATTCAACGTCACTCAATTGTTTTGTATTCTCGGAACCCCTCTAATAAAACTTATCAGATATTTTTTTTTCCTAAGAACCATCCTCGTACTTCAAGGTATAATATAGAAAAGAATTAGCGAAATCGGGCTAGCCGTTCACGCGTGATGGCGTGACCAAGGGAAATAGGGATTCATTTTTATATAAATAGATAGATTATAAATATAGATATAATTTTAAATTACAAGCAGACACTTCAATTTATTATTATAGATAGGTATTTTATTTGTATAGATAGGTTTCACTATTTGGATAATATTAAATTAGGTTACGGCTGACGAAGTTGAACGAAGAGATGCGCGAGAGCGAGATGTCGTCGAACGATGACACATACAACGAAGTGTTCCGCGACTACACGCAACTCGCACACTCGCACCCCGAGAGGCTCGTGCGAGCTAAGCTCAACAACAACGAAGGTGAGTTCACTTCTCTCATAACTATCATTATCTTCAGCTAGCCACTGCTGGACATAGACATCTTCTAAGGAACAATACAGAGTTTGGTCTGGCGTATTTTGGACCCTGTCTCTGCCCTGTCTTACGCAAGTCGTCCCGCCATCTGGCCATAGGCTAGGACGACTTGCGTAAGTTGACTACTGTACATAAAAAGATATTCAAGATAACACTGAATCAAATCGATCGAAAACTTCCATCACAGAAATAAAAAAAAAAAAAATGTCACATCTTCCAGACTAGAGAGAGCCTTATACAATGGTAACAGGCCTGCTGATAAACGCACTTATTAAAAAAAAAAAAGTTTTTTTTTATGATGTATACGGCAGGTACCGTGTTTACTTTCTTTTTGCATTTAGTGAAAAGCTGTTAATTTGAAATTACAAATAAACACTTCAATTTCATTTATTTGTATAGATTGTGATATAACAGCCCCGCTTTGATAGATTATATATATGTTACGGTGCACAATCTTGCGATAGTGCACAATCTCACAAGAAATATTATAATCTAACGGTATTTACACTTTTGCAGTGGCCCAAAGAACAGAACTAAACTACTTGTTGAAAGTCGGTTTACTTTATGACTGTTCCATAGTGCTAATACAAAACTTTATGGTTTTCTCATTGTCGTACAGGTGAACAGCAGAGTGAATGACGAAACGAGACCAGCGGCCGACGGCGGTGGCTGTGGTAGCGCTCTGGACGCCAGCGGACGGATCTGCGGATACTCCTGTCTACAATCTCATTCTCACATCATCTCACACGGCACACCTGTGAACATTGTACTCACGAAATATAGCTTACTAGCGACACTAAATATAGCTTGAAATTTTCGGGTTTAATCTACTATAATATGCATCTATTACATACTTACACCTTCCTCTTGAATCACTATCAAATCAATGTAAAGGTACGTCACCTAGCTCTCAAGTATACCCGTGGTTTATACAAGTGAACCCGTCCTAACAATATTTAAATACATGATACGTTGTGAGGAAGTATGTTTTTTTCATATCAAACTTAACAGTAATAAAGCTTATTATGCCTCGTTGGTCTGGTGGTAAGCGTATGCGACTGCTGATCAAGAGGTCTCGGGTCGGACCAAATGTTTGTGTGATCGGCAAATATTTGTTTCGGAGTTTATACAAGAAAAAAGTATGTCTATATATTTATATCAGTTGTCTAGTGCCCATTATACAATAAAACAGCTCTGCTTAGTTTGGGGACTAGGTGGCGTTCTGTGTAAGATTTCCGAAATATTTTTATTATTTTATTTAAAAAAATATATGATACTACTTTTTACCGCGATATGCGACATACACGCGGGCAGAGCCGTAACCGCATAGTGACTTCATCGTCATAAAATATTCTGTTGATTGCAGCAAATTATAATAGTTATATATTATTATATTACTTATATATATGTTGGTAGTATATCGACGATGTCATGTAGGTCTAGTAAAGTTATTTTTTAAATACAGGATATATATAGTGTGATGATCATTTGTGCTGTGTTTGAAAGAAATTTAGCCATAAATATGTATGTATTTAAAAACACGTGTGCCCGTCTGCGGCCGTAGACTTGTACGTAGATTATATAAATTAGTCTAAAATTATAATTGGCCGAATGTGGATTTTAAATATGGCTCTTTTTACTGCTTTAAAGACGCCTAGAATCTACTCTGCATATTGAAAAGTATAAGTAAAATCCAAAAGTGGTGGTTAGCATCCTCATTCCCAATGCCACACTATGGCGACCTATTTAAATACTTTTTCACGCTACGCCTGTAGGAACAGGGATCAAAGTTGCAGGGAAAGTCGTGGGATTTTAGTGAGCTCTAGGTTTGAACCAATCAGCTCAGGTAGGCACAATCGAAGCGTTTCGTTCAAGAAACCTTATGTCTACCACTCTACAAAGCTAGCATGTATTGTCGTTTAGAGAAAGAAAGAATATGGGACCAGTTGGAAGAGATGCATGTATTAGTTCCGCAGGTCCGTCCTAAGCGTCGCCATAACTCCACATATACGCTAAACTATTTGTGCTAATTACACAGCAAGGCTGTTACGACATCTCACGAAGGTTTCTAATCTATTTTAGAACTTATTTCTTGTATTTTTAAATAAACGAGAAATGATATCGTCACTGTTTTCAAATAAACTTTGTTCCAAATGTCGTTAGTTTAATTTTGAATTATTCTACTGATTATAGACTAAGTAGAATGCTTAGAGCTTTTCCACGAACGAGATAATCGCAACGGATCCGCTTTTCTATCGTCGGGTAATCTCATTGAACGAGCGTCTATTCCTTCAGTGTATCGTTGCGATAACGGAATAGCCGAGTGAATATAACCGTGTCACAACGATAATATGGCCGCGATTCTCTTGCCCGTGGAGACGGCCTCTTGCTATAACGGTTCTAAATATACTAGGAATATATATTGTTGTTATATTATCATAATAATAAAGTCTTTGACATGTACTGGACGAATTGTGATCGCTGTTAAACTTTTATACGAGGCTTTTTATTTAGAGAACTATTTAAAACACGTAATGTTGCTGCCAAAATCACATAATCAATTTTGTATATTTACCTCGTAGTCGATTAAATTTAGTGGAAATGTAATTAAGTAAAGAAAAGGAGGTATGTTTTCCTCAAAGGACTACTGACTAACTTCATGATCTATGCATAGTATATCAATTTTGTTCCATCATTTTGCTTCCATTACTAAAAAGATAAAAAAATTAAGATGGCCTAGCTCGCTCGACAACTTCGTAATTAATACTTTTAAAGTATATGTGCATTATATTCAACGAATTCGAAGCCGTTCCTTCATATGTATGCCTATTTTAACGATGCTGGGCTTACCTATTGCTAGATGTATATCTCAATCTAATTTCATGTAATGTGGATGTACAAGAATAGTAAGTAAGCACCCGATTAAACTGTGACATAATTAATGTAAACGCTTTTTATACGGTTTTAGTAACTAAAATCTATAACCTAATTTGTAGTTAGATTGTTGAACGAAACATATGAAATACACGCGGTATTGATGTTATATTAATGTAATAATATGCCGCCGTATAACAAAGGATTATGTTATTTTTGTGTTATAAAGAAAACCAAAGATTTGAGTATTGGTTTATTAAGATTCATTACTTAGAAACATACGCTGTCTACTAAATTAAAAAATAATTCGAATTGGCAACATTCCTTTTTTAAGTAAAAATTGAAGTCATTCCAAAATATTGCATTTAATTTTTTTTTAGAAAACAGCTATGTTATGAATCTCAATTATGATTATGTAGCTCTTGTTGCTAGATATATTTTTTTACTTTATATTATATTTTAGTATCTAATCAAAATATCACTTGCCAAATTATTACATTTTCTACTACGTCTACTTGCCTTGAATGACTTGGAATATTCTATTTGCATTTATGGCACGTAGGTCAATATAATATAATATTTGCTTATCAAACCATATTCTTACGAAGGATATGTCGTTGGTGACTGCTATAGTCCTTATAATATAACTTGATCTCTGTGACTATGAAATGGGTACGAAACCAAGAAAGTGACTGATTGTTCAACAAATTATTCATTTCATTCTCTACATATAATTTTTTGTCACAAATCTAATATATAAAATTCTCGTGTCACAGTTTTCGTTGCCATACTCCTCCGAAACGGCTTGACCGATCTTTATGAAACTTTATATGCATATTCAGTAGGTCTGAGAATCGGCCAACATCTATTTTTCACACCTCTAAAACGCGAGTGGAGCCGCGGGCATCAGCTAGTATTATATATATTTTTTGTGTATGTCTGTTTATTCCGGCTAATCTGTGAAATTACTGGACCGATTTTGACGGTACGTTCACTGACAGATAACTGCTAATGTGGAGAGTAACTAAGCTACTTTTTACCGCGTGCTCAGCTGGTACATTATAACTATAAAAACTAAAACCTAACATGTACCTTATATTTTGACACTAGTGACAACTGTCACAGAGAAGCTATATTTTAAGGACTGTAGAGATTTTCTGGGATAGATAATTTTAAGTTCTACCCTCCATAACTTTTGAATCTTCCCTAGTAGATATTATTTTATCTATAAAGGTAAAACATCTACATCACCATTTCAATGAATTGACCTATTTAGTCTTAAGTACTATATTATAATGTTTATGATTGCAATATGTTACATTTAGAATTTTTAATACAATGTATTTTAATAAGGTATTTCGGTGATGTCGGTCGCAAGAGTTGTGGGCCCTCCTATAATTATCTGTAGTCATAGAGCAGCATAGACCCGCGGACCGGCGGGGAGCAGCCATAGCGTCTTCTTCCGATACAAAATATTCTGTCATTTTTCGCGAGTGGAAATCTTCATGATAATAATGCTCACGCTACGACCACGAAAGGAACTAACGAACGAATGAACGAACAATAATCATCTAAGGTTAGGATAAAATCATGGTCAACTTGTGATCCTTGTCTATGACTTATAACATGAAAGTAATCGGCTATCATTCGCTATCGTTATAATAATTCATCATAATCATTCAACCGCGTAATTATTTTTAAAGTGGCAATGATTTCTATCCCCACGGTCACCGGCGCACGCGCCAATGCTCGGTGCTGCGTCAGTGTGTTAACTTCAGACGCTTAACAGTGCTGCCAGTTCAAATATTCGATACGCTGTTAAACATTTTAGACTCGCATAAAAAACAATCGTCTGTCACTATGAAGTTATGAACTTAAGGGGCCCCCGGAGGCTGAAATGTCCATACAAACGGTATACCAAGATCATTTGCAGTATAAACATATTTCCGCGATGATATGTTGATATTCGGACTTAGACTGTATTTATTTAGGTTATAACGTCTTTATTTTTAAAAATAAACTTATATAGAATAAAATATAATCAAATTAAATTTTACATATTTTACATTGTAAATGTCATGTTTTCGTTTTGTTTTTTTCTGTCTTAAAAACCAAAATATTTCTAATATTGTTTCATCAATAACATATCTCATATTATTATGCTACTACTTACACAAAATAAATCGAAAAAATATTGAGTTTTCATTCATGATTTTCGATATTACGAAACACATCCATATTTTCACAAATTTCAAGCAATTATTAGTGCTATCGCATCAAAAAATATTTCAATGTGTGTGTGATTCGTGTCAGTCAAATAATGATAGCCGAACCTTCTACGAGAGAGTCCGAATTACTACGAATGAATGTCAATCCACATACACACATACAGCGGTGCACTCGTATCTACGTTGTATTTTGTCAAACAGAGACAGCAATATTTTACGAACAAATTTCAACTTGCAGTTTCGAGTGTCGTACGCCGGCCTCTTAACAATTAAAACAAAATTCCACATACACATACATACCGTGTCATTATAATGATGAAAGCCTATTCATTTTCTACTAATGCTCTCTCAGAGAGGACCGCCTGCGTATGGCTACTCCCTACCGTGTTGCTCTATATATCTAGTATATATAATAATTTTTTAATGAATAGTTATTATATTATTGCAACGATTTGAAAAAGAACGGAAATATTACCTCCAGTGTTGCCAGAGTGGTAATTTAAATTAGGTGTCAAATTACAGTGGGTAATTTTTTTTGTTAAAGTTATTTGTTATAAAATACATTATGCAATATCTACAGAAAGGGCTTTGTGTGACCGAGGCAATCATGAAACTTATATTTTAAATACTAGTTAAAGTTCCTTGACAGGAGGCCAGCTATTCAAACGAATTTATATACGAGTAAATGTCTCAACATTTTGCGATGTTTAAAATCAACTCATTCATGATGTCATGTTTTAATGTAACCAAATTAAACTGCCATTCTCAAGGCAAATAGTTATTTATAAATGTATCTACGCAAGTCCCTTATTTATTGATTCTGTTTATAGTGATACTTCACGTAGCGTAATTTGAATGTTTAGCTGTTGAGAAAAATTACATTAATATCAGTTGAAATTATTTTTAAATTTGAAGTTTTGTCTACGGGTGCGGTCCCTAGATAAATTCCTTCGTACGTCCCCTTAATTTAAGGGGGCACTTGTAGAAAGTTAGGTGATCCTTAAGGTGTCCAAACACGGCGTTCGCGGTACACAAATTTGTTGTGCACTAGTTTGGACTATAACAACGAATGTCTGCGCGACAGTACTGCGTGGCACAAGCGAGACGCCGCGCTCAACTTCAACTCATTGAAAGAGCCATATATTTCAACTAAGCGAACTGATGTTTCAATGTCCATCTTTTTGTATGCGCGTTTACGTCCAAACACGATCAACGACTAATGATTACCTACAAATGTTCGCGAGCTGCAGGTAGACTGTGGGGATCGCGCGCGGCAGCCCCGCACGATAGCCGCTCTATGTTTGGACACACCTTTAGTGATATTTTCGTTTTCATCAAATTTTATGTACCACCTAAGGTCCACCTACATTAAAGAGCTCCTAGGAAGCAGACAGTTTAAGTATAGTTGGTGAAATCAAGCACTAGACTCTTAATAAATGTATTCTCTTTATTAAACCAGTGTTGCCATTTGGTTAGATAATTTAAAAAAAAAAGAGGTTCTACCCTTGTGATCAATTTATTTTAGGAATAATGTATTATTTTAGACCAGTCTGGGCGATTTCGTTTTTAAACTTGTTTGCTATAGAAGTGAGTAATCAGAACAGTATTTATAAATTCGGGACAGACTCGGTATTGTTAGAAAATTGTTCTACCATATAAATTTACTAAATACTCTGTTACATTGTTATTGTATCGTCTTTTATTAATAGTTGTATATTTAATAAAATATATAAAACAAATCTTTCTTTAAATTCTCCATTTAGAATAACCCACAAGACGATGTCCTACAAATACTTGTCGAGTTCAAGTTACACCAAAAGTTGAGCGATTCATAAAATTTTATTAAAAACGTACACCCAACAAAGTAACGATGTTCTCTTGCGTAGTCCCTTAGTTACCTCTTTCGTCACCACAGGGAGAAGAAGTACACCAAACTGATTTTAGTACGATTTGATCTCAAACGGCTGCCATACTACATTATCTAGTATGGAGTATGGTGACCACTACTTTACATTCTACTTATGCTTTCCATCAAAGTAGTACTGTCGAAATTAATAACCATTAAACTACTTACCTGCCGTTCTTATCCTATCCGGTACAAGAACCAAAATTACACAATTCTCATAAAAACTATACCTATATATTATAAAAAGTTTAAAATGGTACTACAACTAAAAAAAAGCGGCCAAGTGCTAGTCGGACTCGCCCATTTCAGTAGAAGCAAGTAACATCATATAAAAGTTCTTGTAGTTCGTTTTAACTTTAATCGATGTTCTATTATTAGTGTATTGATTGAATGAAAGGTAAATTGCGGTTTACGATTTATGACGTATTAAAATTAAACTACTTACTAGATCTCGTTCTATCCAATTTTCGCTGGAAGTTTACATAGTAATGTACATCATATACTTTTTTTAGTTCTATCACTCCCTTATTTTAGAAGTTGCAGGGGGGGTATACACATTTTACCACTTTGGAAGTGTCTCTCGCGCAAACTATTCAGTTTAGAATAAAAATGATATTAGAAACCTCAATTTCATTTTTGAAGACCTATCCATACATTATCCCACACGTATTTGGCTTTAACGAAAAAAAATGTTGAGTTTTCCAAATTCCATGAAAATTCCAAACTCCAAAATTTATAGCTTTTTTTAAATTTTTGTATGAAAATCTTAGTACATTTCACAGGATACACCTACTTACAAAGTTTCAACAGTATAGTTCTTATAGTTTCGGAAAAAAGTGGTTGTGACATACGGACGGACAGACAGACAGACATGACGAATCTATAAGGGTTCCGTTTTTTTGCCATTTGGCTACGGAACCCTTACAACCACAACATTGATTTGAAACCTACTAGGTTTGAAAACAATAAGAAATATCAAAGAAAGAAATAAGTATATTTAAGTATGTATATCAAATACTGTACTATAACACTGCAAAGAAATTTTTCATTGGTGATGTTTACATTTTGTCAAAGTTAATAGACAGATAAATCAAATATTGGCGGAGTAGTTACGATCAATATAGTATGAAAGATTGGTCAACGACTTCAATGACAAGTTTTTTTGTTACTAGGCTTAAGGCACCAGCCTCGACAGCCACCAGGTTCTTACAGAAGGCACAATAGTTTCTACATATTGATCGAAACTGTACATAAAATAAAGCAAATTGATAATAAAATCAATAAATATTAACAATAAATTCATTAGGATTTAGAGTAATTTAATTGTAGATAAGCGATGTGCAAAAAATTTAGTAGATTTATTATAATTAATGATCAACTTTAGACAATTTATTATATTAGGTGATAATTATTTTTAAAACCAATGAAAAACTAATGTATTACAGAGAAAAAATGTAAATTATCTGAATCGAGATTAACAGGGCGTTAAAAGTAGATGTTTTGCACGCATCATATATCAGTTTTTTAGATTCCATTGTTTAATTTTTTATCTAATGCAAAGGTTAGAAAAATAAACGAATCTAATTTTAGAATATGTAGTCTTCCTGTTAGAAAATAACTTTTCTAATATTTGTAACAGAAAACACTATTCGCAATATGTTTGTTTTTTCGATTCAAATCGATTCCCTTATTACAACAGTAAATTAAGATTAATTTTATCAATAATAAAGACAGACACATTTCACGTTACCCATAAAGTAACTAAACACATACAAGAGTGTACTTGACAGGTTTGCTTGGACAGCGGAATTTTACAGGTAAACCGGTGTGTATGATATGTATTTCTAGACCTGTTTAGGCAAGCAAAAAATACAATATGTTTTGCTGGTTGGTGCCGATACCGTTGATACATTTAAACGAGCAACTGAACGTAAGTCGCGGTTGTCCCTGTGGCTATAACCGAGTTTTTACAGGTTTACCGCTACCTCAGCTCAAGGTTACCTGATCGCTGTAGCTGTGCAGGCAAACCAATAAGTTACATCTTAATGTGTATTTGTATATCTTTATACTTTTACGACCTTAGGCCCTAAGGTCGTAAAAGTAGCACAAATAGCACATTAGCTACTTTTAGCATCGACGATCGGCAACTAGTCGCTTTTTAGAATAAATACGGCTACCGAACGCTCCACACCACACACTTAAAAACGCCATATGCGGAGATTGAGCCGCCTTTTAGAAGCGCGATACAGCAGCTGAACGCTGCTCTCCGCACACATTCAGATGCCGGTAGCATCGATTTGGCGTCGGAAAACTATAGACAACATTACAGCCGACGCGATCCAGGCATCTGAGCAGTCGCTAAAACGCGCGTTTCCAATACCAGAACGCAGAAAGTCGCGAGTGATGCAACATGGTAGGGATTTTGATACCGCGATCGAACGCAGAAAGTCATCATAATCGCAAAAAGCATCGATATAGTCGCAAAATCGCCGATCGCCGATGCTAGAAGTAGCTAGTGTGCTGTGGCCCTTAGCAAATAGAGGAACTCAACGGAGAGATTCTTTTAAGACTAAAAATAAACCTTGAAATTTATTTTCAAACGTCTTAAAAGAATCCAAGCGGATAATCCACTGCGATGCTCCGACTTTAGTCTCGCAGCACAGAATTTATACCTTTTTTTAATTGAAATGTAAAGAAAATATCTATTGATAATGTAATATCCTCTACTGCCCCGTCAGCCGGTTCCTGCAGGCCTTTGGTCCGCACAAGATATTTAGGTATAGCCTGTTTAATTGATGCCAAAGTTAGACCATAGAGAAGAATAGGGCAGTCCCGGGTTAGCAGGAGAGTTAACAGGTGAAGCGGCCGGTGCGGTTGGAGTACCCACTTGTCGACCGGCGCCATTCGAGCCCAGCAGCAAAGTTGTGGATGGAGGCACACGTCTGCGAGACGGCAGGCTCCCTGAACCTGACGAAACAAAAGGTGATTTAATAACCTAATTTTCTTCTTAAAGAATATACGTCTGGGTTTTATGCAATTATGATAAAAAAAAATTGTAGCAACAAAAAACCAGACTGCATCAAAGTATTGAACTGAAAAGAGTATCACAATAACCATATAAAATTGTACCGACTAATGCATTGTTTTGTAAGCTTACAAAACACTTTAGGGGGCTGCAGGTGGTTGGTCTCGGTTGTCATGAACATCTTTGGCTAACGTTATTGGGAAGTCAGTGCCCTCAAATATAATGACAACTAGTTCTTTGCCAGTCGCTCCGTGGAAAAACTGATATACAGATAAAACCGGTTCCTAGGGTAAAAAAACAAATATTTTTTCGATTTGTGGAATCCGTTTTAAAAATGTATATACCCTATGTCACTCCCACAATTCTAACGAATTCAATGACACCTCGTACGTCAAAATCCGTTTAGCCGTTTGTGCTGTCTTTGTCTCCTAAAAAATGGACATACATGGTTACTTACATACATAAGCCCGACCAAATATTACCCTCCTTTTGACACAGTCGGGTAAAAATAAAAAGTTTTACTTAATAATATAAGAGTGCAAATTAGGCGGTGTTGTATCTAGTACATTGGTGGTGACCATCATTACAAACTTTAGGGACATTCTCTCTAAGAAATCACGAAGTTGATATACACATCTGAGATACGACTACGTTTTATTAATGTTTTAATTAAGCATTCTCTTTGTCGTTTCTTAAAGCTTCCAATTCTTTATGAGGTAAGTCTAGTGGTAAAACAATTTAACTTTAATAAAAAAAGATTGTACACAAATGGATCATAACTTACCAGTTTCGGCTCCCTCCGGGCAATACTTGATAGTGTGGGCACGGTCGCCGGTCGCTCCGCAGCGTGGGCAGCGGAAAGCACGCAGCACTGGGCACAACACGCGGCCGCGCCAATCTTTCAATGCATGTGATGAATAGCATTCCTCGTTCTCTCCATTATTCTTACAAAATGCACACTCCTGGAAAATTGATAAAAATAACTTATTATGTGCTAACGGCACTGATAGCGTGATAGTTTTAATGGTTAATTTTTCGCTACCTACTGCATTAAGTATTGCGGGTTCGATCCGCACGTACACATTGTTGTTAATGAACCAAAGTGTTACTGTGTTCGTTTCGTGAATGTTTATGTTTTGCTACTTAAAATAATGTTCACGGGGTGAGAGTAGAGATGTTGTTTATAAATTAACGTGTATTTTTAGTGTATCTTACATTAGGCAAGGCACGACGCATTCGTCTGTCACTGCGAGCCTTAGCGACCTCTTGCAATAACTCGTACAATAAGCTTGGACGAATTGAACGCAGTACAGATAACTGCTCTCGCGTAAGCATAGACACGTAGTTATTCGCTGATGATAAACCTGCAAGACGTACAAATTGCAGATGTGTAAATTAGCGGATAGGGGACGACCCATTTGCTATACATACGCGTACATTTGACGAATATTCTCATACGTCACACTTAAAACATATAGATCATAACAGGCATACACATTTCTTCACATAGCGTATCTTAAAAATACATATTAGTAATAACATATTACCTTATTTGTCAACTGTTATTTATAACTGTAACTTATTTCAATACAGACGCACACAGTCAGAATTCAAGGATTAACAAATCACACTTATTCTTTCAGACAAGGAACCTGAAATCTATCTTATATTATAATTTTAAATGAGAATACGAGATAGTTGCTTTTTCACTATTTTTTATAATGGTAAAAAAAGACAAAATGCATACTTATCAATAAAACCATCAACTAAAAAGATTAGGAATTATCTAAATATTTTTAAATAACGGAGCTATGAGTAGACATTTGAAAATCAACCGAATTGAGAACTTCCTCCTTTTCAGATTTTGGATTCATTTAAAACAAAATATTATACTAAATGAACTAAATCGTATCTTGAACCGTAGTTAAATGATACGTAATTAATGGATTGGTGCTAAAAGCATAATACTCACTTTTTACTAAGAAGTCGAATGTGTCTAACATTTCGTTGTTTCTAGAACTCTGCATGTTATTGTTCATATTTTCAGACCACACACCAGATGTTGACGAATCTGGTCGATTATATCCTAGAAATGTACATATTCAATGTAATACAGACGTTTATTTATTATTGTTACAATCGTAAGAAGATATAGTTAATAATAAAGTACCTGTAAAATAATTATGCATACTGCTATCGTCATTGTAACCATCCGATCCATTTAAACGAATATTTGATAGCAATTCCTCCATTTCAGCTACAGAGGGAGCTGTTGAGATGCATTATTGTTAGAATTTGTATTAAAATTACCACAAACATGTTGCTAAATCTAATAATTTAAAGAAAAAATAAAAACAACTTCCACGTTAAGTACAATTCCTCTGTAGAGGAAAATTCTGCAAACACATGAAACGGATACAAAGAACACCCAGACTCAGAACAACAATTTATGTATCACACAAATTGTTGTCCCATGTGTGACTTGGACCCACAACACTCAGTGCGAAAGAAAATGGTGTGTCAACCGCTTGAACGACTACGCTATCCGTGCACTCAAATAATAGTAAAAGGTAATCGGCGATGGATATTTTTTGAAACTAAAATTATATTATTATTTTCTAAAAAAAAAGTAAAAAATATATTTCTCAATTTGAAGATAGAAAAAAGATACTACCTTATTTTCATAAAGAAAGATAATCTCACCAGAATCAGCAACCCTCGGCTCCTGCTGGCTAAGCATGTTTAACAGTTCGTTGCCCGCAAGTCCTGGCATCATCGGTGTCATTGAAGACAATACTCCGTTCTGAGTGCTACCCGCATTTCGTGTATCGGCAAACGCGTAGCTGTCCTACACATACAACGACAATTATAAGATTCGCTTACAATCTGTCAGTCTCTACAATAATACTACTACTACTACTACTATAATTTATAAATTGTATTAGAATAATATGCAACTAAAACAGACTATTTAAAGTTCAAAACAAATGTATTACTTGACTTAGTAGTTTTGATTTTGAGTACGGCTTTATAATATTCATCATATAAAAGCGACATTACATCAAACAATACCTATGTCAAATACAAAAGAATATTACGCCAACACATAGGAATTAAAAAAATAGTTACCAATTGTTATATCTAACATGGTGGGTACTTTACATAATATATTTAATTATTGAACTTACTGTTGTTGTTGTGCCGTTAGGTTCACCGGCTAAGGTAAAAATAGGCTTCTGCTCCTCCGCAGGAAAGGTAGCTGATACAGTATCCATTTTCTAACAACTAACAAGCAATTTCAATTAGAAAATAAAATATGCTTCGCCTTAGACGCCGATAATAGAAAGACCGTCGAGCGTCGCTTGAGCACAATTTATACTTAGTACATTTTCATATATACAAACATAAATATACTTTTAAACTAGTTCTCGAACATTAAGGAACACCTACCCTCGGTCTCATAATTATCGCATTTTAAATGTGTGTGCTTACTATGACGATTAGTTAATAATGCTTACTGATAAACTTGAATTTCCTAGTCACTAAGACAATACCAAGAGTCTAAAGTCCGACGTTGTTTTAATCTGTTTGTTTCTAATTGCAATTTTTATATTTTAAAATGAGGGTAGTTGTTAACATATTATGATTGAGCTCTCCGTGAAAATGTAATACATTCTATTAAAGATTCTAGAACATTTTATAAAACTCTGCAAAACAATATCTTTATGTTGAGAATTTTAAAAATGTTTTTATCAAAGTATGAAGTGGGAAATTTATTATTATCACAAAATATGAATAGACAAAGAATTATTATTTAAATTGCGAAAACTGTTACTTTCCTATTTTTATCGGAGAGTCTATTTACCTGTTAAGCGCATCAGCTTATGGCTTCCAGAATATCAAAATATTTGTATATAGGTCGTGTTAGGCTTAATGTTCCTGAGAAGCGCTTTTCATATAATAAATAGTTGATGTAGCTACATCTACTGTGGTGTAGCTATCAACCCGAAATCAATTTTTTGTTACTTTATGAGTTGTTTACAGTTGTTACTGAACTATAAATTTCCATTTGTGATTCGCCCACGCAATCTTGGTGTGTGAAGGTATATTTGCGAAATGTAAATTTCTTCATAGGTAGGTAGGGAATCGATAAGGCATTTTTAAAAAGTATTGTTGTACCTACTTGTGTTTTTTTTTTTAACATCATCTAGTCCCAAGCTAAGCAGAGTAATATTTGGTCCGACCCGGGAATCGAACCCGAGACCTCTTGAGCTGCTGCTGCATACGCTAACCACTAGACCAACGAGGCAGTCTAAATCTACTAACTAGATCCCTTGTTATCAAAGAGCAGAAAACGCAATAAAATGATCTAATCATTGATAGTGTATCAGTCCAAACAACAGTAAAATATTGCATTGTGACAATCTTTGATTAAAAACATGTCAAGGTGACAATAGTCAAAATCCAAAAATACGATGGCGTACTATTTATATCTATACAAACATTTACAAAAATCAGTCAAGTGCGTGTCAGACCACGCATAGAATAGGGTTCAGTAGTCACCAATAATGGAAGATAGATCTAAAATCGTGTTCAATTAATTATTGTTATGTTTACTTATTAATTCTTTATTTTTGTACGAAAATTTCCAAGTGAGTTAATTATACAAGTTAGGCCCCTATAACTTCTGAAATAAAAAAAGCGGCCAAGTGCGAGCCGGACTCGCCCATGAAGGGTTCCGTAGCAGCAAGTAACGTCATATAAAAGTTCTTGTAGTTCGTTGTAACTTTGATCGATGTTTTAATAATAGTGTGTTGATTGAATGAAAGGGAAATTGCGGTTTACGATTTATGACGTATTAAAAAAAAACTACTTACTAGATCTCGTTCAAACCAATTTTCGTTGGAAGTTTGCATGGTAATATACTTAATATATTTTTTTTAGTTTTCTCACTCTCTTATTTTAGAAGTGAGAGGGGAGGGACATACATTTTACCACTTTGGAAGCGTCTCTCGTGCAAACTATTCAGTTTAGAAAAAAAATATATTAGAAACCTAAATATCATTGTTGAAGACCTATCCCTAGATGGCACGTATGGTTTTGATGAAAAAAAAAATTTTGAGTGTTAGTTCTAAGTATGGGGCCCACCAAAATTTATTGCTTTTTTTCTTTTTTTGTGTAAAAATATTAATGCGGTTCACAGAATACATCTACTGACCAAGTTTCAACAGTATAGCTCTTATAGTTTCGGAGAAAAGTGGCTGTGACATACGGACGGACAGACAGACAGACAGACATGACGAATCTATAAGGGTTCCGTTTTTGTCATTTGGCAACGGAACCCTAAAAAAGCATCCAAACCGCTATAGTTTTCCTTAAAAGTTCAATATATGAACTACTTTCATGATTTTTTTCAGATTTTTTGAACCAGCCGTTTAGCTTTTAGAGGAGGGACGCCCTGTTTTTACATATAAATGTGCTTTACAGTTGAATAACTCGCAAACAGATACGGATTTTATCAACCTTACAATGTTTTTAAAAGACCTATCTAATGATACCACACACGATGGGGTAGACGCGAGAAAAAAGAATCAGCCCCACTTTACGTGTAGGGGAGGTACCCCAAATAAAAGTATTTTACGCAATTTTATTGTAGTACTTTGTCGACGTAATTATAACACATATTCCAGCAAAGTTTTATCTCTCTAATACCAACCCTTAGGGCGGTAGGTCAAGGACGGACGGACATGACGAAACTATAAGGGTTCCGAGTTATGAACTACGGAACCCTAAAAAGTAGTTTGTGAGATCGGTGGGATATTCTCGGAAAAATTACCAGGCAGATTTAAAAAAATATTTAACCAATAGAAAACTACATTAATTGTGAGTGTCGTAGACTATTTAATATACCTATTACCTATCCGATTACCGCGATATCCGTTAATATATATACGCGGGCGGACCGCGGGTGAAGCTGATATGCTATAATATGATAAATTGTATGGATGAACACACATTTCAATAGCTAAAATAGGTCATCGGAGGAAACCAACATACTTTAGTTTTAATTAAATTTATATTGCCTTTTTCCAAGGCATCAATGATATTTAACTTTGTGCAATTTTCATGAAACTAATCCAAAGTATATAAAAAGTATCTAAACCATATGTGCTGCTGCCTTAATAACTATTGTGTGCTACTAGTCAGTGTGTGTGTGACAGTCGAAAATACAAGTGTATTTTCGACTGTCATACTTGAAGTATTTGGTAAAAAAACAATTCAAACCATTGGGTTCCTGTGATTACCGCATCAACCAAATAAACAATATATAAGGATGCACCTATTTCATGTTATTCATAAAAAATTCGGAATTGATTAAACAAATATTTAAATACATAAGCTTATGAAAACCTTGCCTTCTGAATTATATACCTAGGTACTTATTTCTTCAGGATTTTCTTTTTAGAATTTTATTGAATAAATGATAATTGTCGTACAGACCTAGACAGTTATCGATCATTTCTAACATGTCACTTTATGGAATTTATTTGTAGAAACAGTTTGCTTCTTACAATAATATAATAACTGTTATGGTAAAGTCAACAAGCTCCTCAGTGCAACCAATATTGTTTATGCAAAGAACGCGAGCGAGGCCTTGAAAGTTCAAGGTTAGGCAATAGTCGTATTCTTAGACATTTATTTGGCCGTTCAAAGCTTTGACTGGGTCTGGCATGAGGCTTTTGTTAAATAAACTTAAAGTTATAAATATAAGTTCCATAATAAACCTGACTCGAATGGAACGATTTGGATGGCTTGTTGTTTGTTTTACCATCTTTTATCACATGCCCCAGTGAAATTGTCCTATGGCCTTTTATTTTGGCATAAAAATGTGAGCAATGTAATAATTTCACGAGAAATTCAATTCAATGTTTCTTAGATTTGGATTACTCTTGGATTTGAATGAATTGATGACCGTCTTCCGATAACTTCAGTCAGTCGGTGAGATGCAACGAATAAATTGTGTAACAACTATTTTTTATGATGCACTGGCAATACTTACATAAGCCGTATGACGAAGTATGGTTACGACTGCTGCATTAGGCAAAAAATCGAGCCCAGAGCAGAGACAGACCCCTAAAAGTTGAAAGATTTTATAATGAGCAAGAAGTTAAATTAATATAACAACTCTTGGTTTTACTGACTTTAACTCGCCATGTTCCCGAGATTAGCGCTTTCAAAAAACAAACAAACTCTTCAGCTTTGTAACATTAGTATAGATATTTTAACAATAAACTTAATTACTTTCTCTTAGGTTGGCTTACAGAATATGTCTATTTCCATCATTTTCCACTCGATAGGATAAAATATATACCCCTAATCTTTAAAAGTTAGTTAGTCCCAAACTAAGCAGAGATTGTATTATAGGTACAAGACAACTAATATAAAATACATAAACAAACCCTTTTTAGGGTTCCGAAGTTTATGACTTCGAACCCTTATAGATTCAACATGTCCGTCTGTCCGTCCGTCCGTCCGTCCGTCCTCGACTTACCGTCCAAACGGTAAGTGCTAGAATGATGAAACTTTGCATGAATATGTATTGTAATTACGTTGACAAAGTGCTACAATAACATTATGAAAAATATTTTTATTTGGAGTACCTCCCCTATACGTATAAGTGGGGATGTTTTTTTTTCTCGCGGCTACCCCATCATGTGGGGTATCATTAGATAGGTCTTTTAAAAACAATAAAGGGTTTCTAAGACGATTTTTTGATTTAGGTATCCGTTTACGAGAAATTCCACTTAAAAGCCACTTTTTTGTAAAAAACAAGTCGTCCTCCCCCCCCCCCCCTCTAAAAGCCAAACGACTGGTTAAAAAAATCTGGAAAAATTCGTGATAGTGGTCCATATAATGAACTTTAAAGGAAAACTATAACGGATTAGATAACTATTAGTTCAGGAGTTATAGAGGCTTAACTTTTACAATGCGCTTACATGGAAAACGGAGACAAAATTAACGCATTAATACGTAAACATATAACAATTATCCATTGGATACGATTTCTAATCCACGTACCATTATGGGTGACTGAGAAACCCTTTTCTGTGCGTGGCCTGACACGCTCTTGGCCGATTTTAAACACCTACCTATTATTAGATACCCCAGACGTATGGGTTTGATGAAAAAAATATTTTTGTTAATACATACATTCATACTATACATGGAAATGACCCAAATCCGAAACAAATACACTCGGTTCCAAAAATTACGGGTCAGTCACAAAAATTGAAATACCTCCAGAACTGTAAAAGCTAGATCAATGAAATAAAAAACAGAATAAAGGCTTTTTAGTTGCGCTTCTAATAGCATATTATTTAAACTGGTTGATGAAAAAAACTTCATTAGAAAAACAAAATTTAAAAAAATGACTATTTTTAAAAACAAAATTTTTGTTTCATGTCATTATGGATGCTTTCCATTTCTATTCTGTCACAAAAAAAATTATCGTGAACGTCTTCCACGTGCATAATTATTATTCTGTGAGGTGAAGCATGGCAGTCACGCTAGAGGAATGTACCAGAATCCTAACTTTTTTGGAACTTGGGCGGAGCCAGCGTGAAACAGCCAGAAACATTGGTGTATCTTTGTCGACTGTTCAGCGGGTAGTCCAGCGGTACCAAGAGACCGGATCACACCTTAGAAGACCAGGAAATGGCAGACCAAGATGCACAACGGCCAGGGAAGACAGACAACTGGTGGCTACAATGCTCCGAAATCGTTTTCAAACTGCTGTTGGTCTAAAAACTCACTTTATTCGCTTTGGAGGTGGCAATTTAAGCGCTCAAACAGTAAGAAGACGTCTTGCTGAAGCAAATTTGAAACCATTGAGGCCCGCAAATGGCCCCAAACTGGAACGGGGACATCGAATTGCAAGACAGAGATACGTGCGCGAACACCTAAACTGGACACTAGACGATTGGTCTAGGGTAATGTTCACGGACGAGTCTAAATTCATGCTTTATAAGCATGATGGTAGGCAGTTGGTGTACAGAAGACCAGGGGAGCGCTTCCATCAAGCGTGTGTGGAGGAAAAAGTGGCGTACGGTGGAGGCTCCGTACAAGTTTGGGCTGGGATTTCTGCTGAGGCCCGCACCGAGCTGGTGCTCATTCAAAATGGAACTCTAAATGCAGAGAGGTACGTGGAAGAGATCCTCAATGAACATGTAGGTCCTTTCATGGCCAGGATGGACCGGCATGGCATATTAATGCATGATAATGCGCGTCCCCATACTGCCAGAATTGTACATGACTACCTTGAAGAGGTCGGTATCGAACTCATGCAGTGGCCAGCGCGAAGCCCGGACTTAAACCCCATCGAGCACGCCTGGGACGAGCTTCAGAGATGCGTGAAAGGTCGAAACCCCCCACCAATCACGCTTCCCGAGCTCATACAAGCACTGGTGGAGGAATGGGAAGGTATTCCTCAGCACCGGCTCCGAAATTTGGTGTACAGCATGCCTAATCGCCTGGAAGCTGTCAGAAGAGCTCGTGGAGGCAATACAAAGTATTAAATGAAGAAAGTGATGAAAAACAGCAAAAAAACAATCATAAAAAAATGTAATCTTAAGAAAAATATGACTACTTTAGTTTTTTTTTAATTTAAGATTAATATTGTGGGTGTAACTAAGTTTTATTTTATTTTTTATCTGTATAATTAAATTCTCAATTGAACAGTCTTCGTTTCATTAGGATGGCATACGTAGTTCGGGAGATATTCGGGTTTATGTGACTGACCCGTTATTTTTGGAACCGGCTTTATTTGCAGATCACAAACATTTAGTCCGACTCGGGAATCAAACCTTAGACCTCAAGCACATCAGTCTTATACGCTACCACTGTGCCTCTGAGGCAGCCAAATATGTTATTATGTACTGGCTTTTGTCCGCGGCTCCGCTCGCGTGTAGGTCCGTCGAGGCGGTAAATAGTAGCCTATGTGTTATTCCGATGTGTAAGCTATATCGTGAAGTTTAATCAAAATCCATTCAGTAGTTTTTGTGTGAAAGAGCAACAAATATACTTACATACATACTCACGAACTTTCGCGTTTATAATATTAGTATGGATAAAGAAATAATACATTGTCAGAAAAATGAGGGTAGAAAGAGAGGTGGTAATTCGGTCACTCTAATCATAGGAACGGTGCACAAATCTACGATTTGATTTGCTTTGAAACGGTGTTTTTGAAGTTTAATAAAGTAAACTAAGAAAGAGTGCGGAGTAGAATGATATAGCTTTCGTCTTTATGTTAAATCGAAAGTCAACTAAAAAGTAGGCACTGTATCCAAATACAGACTAATAAACAGTATTTCTTTATTGATCTGAGATTCCAAACCGACATATAGCTTACTAGCCTTTCCCCGCAGCCCCTCCCCCGTGTATTACGGTTATCGTGTTAAAAAGTAGCAAAATTATTTTCGTTCTCAGGCTATCTATATGCCGTATTTGATTTAAGTCGGTTGAGCAGTTTTGCTATGAAAGACAGACAGACAGAGTTACTATCGCATTTATAAATATTATTAGTAATACAGGAATCTACGTTTATAATCCATCCCACCTGTAGACCAGTGCTTTTAATATTTGAAAACAAAATAAATTATAGTAGGATGAAACCCATTGTAAAAGGAGGAGAATAGTACAAAAATTAAAGGAAAATAAATTACGGGCGATCTGAGGTCGGGAAGGGGAGAGGGGGGGGGGGGGCGTTTAAGGGAAAAAAATGGCTTAAAAAAAGTTAAATCGCAAAGTTGTAGGTAATAAAAAGATCTACATCTTTTGCACTTACACTTTTTTCACATAACCTCAAATTTTATATGAAAAATCCAAAAAAACAAGTTTTTGGTTTTTTATATTTATCTTTTACAAATAAAATTATTTTTTAATGAAATTTTGTGAAAACTTAGCTTTTCATGTCCTGAATACACCGTAATTTATTTGATTTGAAATATCTATTTTTTCATCTCATTTTGACTGAAAACCGAAAAAAATCCCTAATTTTTAATCGAAAATTCGTCCGTCAAAATATCATTTTTTTTAAAAAAATAGGGTGTTTTCTATTCGATGAAATCTCTACTTTCCGATGGTGTAAAAATATATATATATATTACCATAGTAAATCTTCTCAGAAAATGCCAAAAATGAAAAAACTCGAATTCGATTTTTTTTAATCGTTATTGAGATATTTATAAAAATTTACACTTTAATCACTCGAAAAACGTAAGATTGCATGTTACAATGATAAGCAAAAATATTGCAAATCGAAATATACTACTATAATTAACAAACAAATAAATAATAAAGTTAATATTTAATAAAATATCTACAATATTATGAGAAAGTTATGGAATCTTCTTTAAATTATATGTGTATATGCCTATTTATTACTATTTTTAGATAATTTAATACCTGAGTAACTTATAAAATTTTTTTGGCTATTAAAAGTTTTTTCATAGAGAAGTGGGCTAGGCAGGTCTGGGCCTTACTACATACTTGCTATTTCGTAGCAGCTATAAAACAGAGCAGTATACGACATCGTTTATAAAACTACACGTGCAGGCTGAGTTATTTTCTATGAAATACCTTTGGATGACCTAAAATTTTTCGTAGATCACTCAGGTATTAAATTATCTTAAAATAGTAATAAATAGGCATACACGCATATACTTTAAAGAAGATTCTGCAACTTTCTCAAAATATTGTAGATGTTTTATTTAATATTAACTTTATTATTTATTTGTTTGTTAATTATAGTAGTATATTTCGATTTGCAATATTTTTGTTTATCATTGTAACATGCAATCTTACGTTTTTCGAGTGATTCAAGTGTAATTTTTTATAAATATCTCAATAACGATTTAAAAAAATCGAATTCGAGTTTTTTCATTTTTGGCATTTTCTGAGAAGATTTACTATGGTAATATATATATATATTTTTACACCATCGGAAAGTAGAGATTTCATCGAATAGAAAACACCCTATTTTAAAAAAAAAAATTATATTTTGACGGACGAATTTTCGATTGAAAATTAGGGATTTTTTTCGGTATTCAGTCAAAATGAGATGAAAAAATAGATATTTCAAATCAAATAAATTACGGTGTATTCAGGACATGAAAAGCTAAGTTTTCACATTTCGTTAAAAAATAATTTTATTTGTAAAAGATAAAAATAAAAAACCAAAAACTTGGTTTTTTGAATTGTTCACATAAAATTGGAGGTTATGTGAAAAAAGTGTAAATGCAAAAGATGTAGATCTTTTTATTACCTACAACTTTGTCATTTAACTTTTTTCCATAGGACTTGTAGTTTTGCCGGAAATCGAGATAAGCCATTTTTTCCCTATAACGCCCCCCCCCCCCTCTCCCCCTTCCCGACCTCAGATCGCCCTTAATTTATTTTTCCTTTAATTTTTGTACTATTCTCCTCCTTTTACAATGGGTTCCATCCTACTATAATTCATGTTCACTTTTTGTTATTTTAAGAGGTTTCTACCCTGGTGTACTGTGACGAACTAGTAAAAATAAATAATTCCTAGAATAAAATTAGTCATTACCCGTCAATAGTGTATATTATAACTGCTTAGAGTCCTTTAATATCTTCCAAAATGTCTTGAACATTGTTAAGCCGCAATTCTTACTGACATTCATCCTGCTGAATTGAGGAAAGGTTTTCTCATACCAACTTCATTATAAATGGTATCTAAAGAGGATAATATGAAAAACAAAAGAAGTATAGCATTGAGTCATTTATATTGAAAGTAGTTCATTTTACACAATAATCCTAAGGTAATTAAATCAACTTTATTATGAAACATCATTGAACTTTTTAAAAAATTACATTATTTACCAACATATGTATTTACTACTTTAAAAAATAATAAAAAATAAAAAATAGGAACTTTAAAACGACGCGCTTGTCTTCTCCAACGGCAGGTTATATAAGACGTATACTTATTTTAAACTATAGCTAGTAAGTACTTTTATTATTATTATAAAATTTATGGCGAGGCAAATAAAATGGTGAATTAACCAACACAATTAAAATAATGTGGCTAGGCCGAGGTTAATTCAAATAGATGCAGATTATCAGTTAAGTAATAAAAAAGGCTGTACTCAATATTGTGCCTATATTAATATTATTCTCTCAAGTTGTCATTTTACTATTACACATACACAAATTAACACAGAATAACTTGATAGTTTAAAATTAATAATATTAATGATTTAACGTTAACATTGTATTATATTAATAACATTTAATCCCATTAGTCATCATTTATGTAATTATATTTATATTCGTATTAAAGATATCAGAGGTATTAATAATCTTCTTAGTCGTAGAATAATTAATAATAAATTATAAGACTGCATTACAAAAGCAGATTGCAATCTATAGTTTCGTCAGACAGGACAGATACCTGTGTCATGATTTCAGTTATGATTGAGTTGATCGAGAGAATTAGAGACTATTCAGATCTGAAAAATATTCTTTGGCCTTAAATCAAGTTGTGTCAGGATGATTTATTGTCAGTTCTTGTTGTGAGGTGATAACTCGGTGGGTTGGGAGATTTTGCGACGTCGGCGAATTGAGCGGCGTGCGCGTACGTGTGCGCTAGCTCACTGGTGGCTTCAAACAGCGCATCACTAATGTGTTTACCAATGTGTCATCTTCATACACGTCACATATCGTATCTGGACTGCATATACAACTACCGAGAGAAATAAACTAATTAATCATTGTTTTATACGATAAACCTCTCTTGAAGTGTTTTCCATATACCAATGATTTTCATCAAAATGCAGAAAAGACAATAATGTAAAATTTTGACAAACATAAGTTATTAGTACATTAAAATAATAAAGCATAAAATTATGAAAACTTCTCTCAAAGTTTTTCCATATTTACTAAAGCAGTGCGCTGACGGGTGACTTTTGTCGCTGCGACAAAAAAGTTTTTGTCATGTCGCGTCGCGTCTTAAAATCTGAGTGCGCACACGGCGAATGACAGTGACGAAACATTTTTGTAAATCCATCGTTCATTTAACGATATGCATTTGGAGGAGACAGTCATTATTTGCGAATTCATACGGCGTAAAAGTTTTCGAATGAGTGTAGAAAGTTTTAATGAATTACTGCATATTTTCAAAGTATTCACCACATAGTTTAGTACACTTTTCCCTTCGCTCAAACCACTAATTATAACATTTATTCCACTTTAAAGAAGGGGTATTTAAAATGTTTTGAGATTCAATATTTAAACACATTCGAATATAGAATTGTTCCAAATTCAAAACTGCCGTTAAATATGGAAACGACAGAACTTAAAAGACATGCCTAGTATTTATCATATGTCAGAATATTCTTTTCTCGTAAAGTGCTGGTCTGCTTTCCACTTCTTCTATATACTATATATATTTGCTTATCGCCAGCGGGCATCAAAAGTAAGCGGAGAGCGGGGCACGGAAAATGGCGTTAGGATAAACTATTTTGTAGGGATTTTTGATTCGATTCGAATCAGTACATGAAGAATCGATTATTGAAAAAAACGATTTCTAAAGGATCGATTCTATATCTTTTCTGTATTTACAATATAAATATAAATCCATTTTATGAAAAACAAAAATATTCATTAATCAATCTGTGGGATCTCTTATCAGTAAAATCATCGATTTTTTAGTTCAAGGAATTCGATTATAAGAATTATTTTTATTACCTATCAAATTAATACATTCAGCTAATTGTAACTATTGTAAATATTTTTTTATACCAACACAAAAAATCGACAGTCGATTTTCAAGGGTAAAAATCGATTCAGTACAAAATTCAATTTTTTGGGCCGAAACATTAAATCTTCGATCATTGTGTCATTCTCAAAATTAAATAACATCTGGTAATCTTTCAACCAATGTTAAATTAAACAAATTATATCATATTTCATTTTCTCTAAAATAATTCAAGCTCTAGTAATTTCGAAGAAAACCTTGAATATTTTATTAGAACAACTTCAAGGCATACTGCTTAGACCCTTTATGATAATGTGGTGATTGAACGCTAGGAGACACTTTTGTTTTGATTACAATGCTATTTCAAGTTGTCTGAAAATATAAATAAAAAGTTAATCCTTTCCGCTTTCCGCTTTTGGCTTAGGGCACAGGCAGAAACTGTTTCGTCACCCGTGTGCGCGCTTCTATCAAACTCTAGCGGCGCGGTGACAGTTTTGTCGCAGGCTTCTTCGCAGGCACAAAACAGTTTTGTCATCCGATTGTCACGTCGCAACGTGCGCGCATCTCCATATAATTCTACAGCCATAATGAAAGTGACAAAACAGTCACAGTGACAAAAGTTTCCCGTGCGCGCAGGGCCTAAGAATAATAATTATGGAAAACTTACAGAAGTAATTCTAGAATCGAGCCTGCTACTGCTTGCTACAGGGTTTTTCTAACAAAACTAAGATAAGTAATCAGACAGGACAAAAATGTAAAAAATAAATATTTGATGAAAATACCGTATAATAAACGATCAAATATTTATTTTTTACTTTCATACTTTCATACGCTTAGTAATAGATGTTAATAAAAGCTGTTGATATTACAAACAAATATTCCAATGCAATTATTTTGTATGCATTTGTATAGATGATGTGTAAACTTACTACTCATTAGTGATATTCGTCTCCACCCTCTGATACGAGTTGTAAACAGACCAGCCGCAAGGTGTTGTAGGCGCACAGATCCTGGTCGTCGCTTTAGTAGTAGTACGCTCCCCTCGCTGAAATAAACGTATTATTATTATATTAAAGTATCTTTCTTGGTATCTCTTTTATTTCGAAGGGTTAGTGTAATCTAGCACACGGGCCTTAGCCAAGTGTACCAGACGGGGTGTTGTGAAATTCAAGATGACGACGAAACGAGATATTTTCGTGTGAGACAGCATGTATTGAGGAGAACTTATTTCTTATTAATATGAATAAGGTCCAGCTGTTTCGAGATTAGTTGGAATAAGCAGACAAAAAGGCAAAATGTTTAATTTATTTTTATATAAGTACCATCTATACTTTGATAATAAGAAACAAGGTCATTTTTACCGTTACATTTAATTATTATTTATAAAGGACACTTCAATTTTATTTATTTGTATAGCTGTATAAATATACAAGTAAATACGTTTTCGTCTAGTTTGGGATCAGATTGACTGATCAGTTTTCTCTGGTTATATTTTGAGGCTCTTCGACGTATTAAAGAACGTCTAGCTATTTCTAAAAGTTCAAATCTCTCAACTAGTCTCAATCTAGGACTAAATGAGAGAAAATGTCAAGTAGACGTGTCGGCCTGTTATCCATGTAGAAAAATTGTAATTACACGATAATATCATATCTAATCCAATGATATATAATATCATTGATCTAATCCTATTTTAAAACAAATTAACTTGTACGGATCTTGACGATATTGTAGTAACCGAACTTTTCTGCATATTCTGAGAATGGTTTTAAATGATTTTTGAATTGTAAACATAGACTTGTCTACCATATAGTCATCACTCACCGCTATTTGACCTGTAAAATCATATAAAAGCTGTTTTGATTGTTGCCCGGATAAATATCTAAATTTACTTTTAACGAATGAGGTGACAATTTCTGGCCAGCATGCAGAACTGCAGACTGGATGGATTGGATGGAACTGCATTATAATAAGTTATTTGAAAGAAATGGCAATTTGCATAAAAAAGGTGTTGTACTGTTATAATTAATATTCACCTGGAAAAAAATTAGGTAGGTACTGATTCACAACGATTTTACATTTATTAATGAGAAGGTATTTAATGCGGTATTCAAATTAATCAGTGTAGACTACCCACTGTTTATAGTTTATAAATTTACATACGTAATGATATGTCTAAAAATAGTCTTACGTGTGTGCGTACAATTTTTCATTTCAATGAAATTGGAATTTACGTTATGTTATACAATAGATTAGCAACTTCATCAATGAGACAATAAATAACCTTATAAGCCTAAATTTGCCAGAACGAGACTGGTCATAAAAAGTTACCAGACACTAGGTGTAAATAAAAATATATGCTTTAATAAGAAGTAATAAGTTAATAACACATTTGGCACATTTCATCGTCGTTGATATACCCTTAAGTTAGTTCAGCGCTGGAAATGGTTCAACCTTGGAAATGAGGTTTCGTTTACCACGCTGTCCAGACTGGTTAGTATAGTTTGTTTTAAGGTTTTGGAACGTTTATTAAACACCAACCTTTCAGGTAGGTACTAAAAAAACTAAATAGAACAATGTAGCCAATGATATTATAAAAATATAATCGAAATCGAAAAAACAGTGATATTACATGTAGTAAAGATTGTTGTGTTAAAATAATGAACGAAAAAGGTTCTTACGCTCGGGGACTGCAGCCTGGGATTATGAATGCATCTATTTGTTTATTGTCTTTTTGACAGGTCACGCCTATAAATTACCGTTTTTTTTTCTTCGTATTAATGTACTACAGTAATGTCGTACTTTATGGACGGGTAGTAAGTGCCCTGTGCTTATCTAACAACCACAAACTATAAAACAGTTTTGAAATATAATAAATCGATTAAACGAATAAAATAATCTATCATTTGATCAAAATAATTTGACTTCGGTTAAGTATTATTTCTGTAAACTTAATAAAATAAAAAGGAAATTTAAATAATATGATTTCAAGTTTGATTATTTGCAAGGAATTAATTCGAAATCTTGGAAAAGTTTAAGTTCAAACTAAAAGTAGAAAACAATAACTCTGTGCATTAAGTTATTTTTGGACGACTACCTTAAAATGTAACTATGCACGCGTTAGTAAAATAAAACGAATTAAATAATAATTAATATTTAAACTAAAAGTCTTTAATGAAATGGATTGAAAGTTCTTCTTAAATTTAATTGATATTGATTTCAAATCGAATCGGTGACGTGTGAGGGCGTGACTAATTATGAAATTTCTTGAACTGTCAAAAAGATAAAGGAATGGACAAAGTATAGCTCATGTAAATGGTTTCTTAGAGATTCACACCAGTTGTACCGGTAACGACGTAAGGGAAATTAAAGCGTTCCCATACAAGTTAAAGTCAATAATCGCATTCTTTTTGCCAACGACCGAATTCAATTGTTTCGTGATAAGTTGATAACACATGCAATAAAAAACATACTTTAGTGCCATCGAACCAAGATACACAGAACTACAGAGTAAATTATAATTCTGCATAGCGTTATGAAAAGTTTTCAACATCCTTGCTAATATTATAAATGCGAAAGTAACTCTGTCTGTCTGTCCGGCTTTAACGGAAAAACTACTGAACAGATTTAAATGAAATTTTGTAATCAGATAGTTTAGAGCCTGAGAAAGGACATGGGGCGAAAGCTAGTATATTATATAAATTCCACTGGTGAGAAAATCCTCCCTAATAAATTAGAAGATGAAAATATGTAATGTTCATATTTAAATTGTGAATAAACTGTAATGCAGTCGACTAATTCATAGTAAACAGGCCAATGTAATTTATGTGCCCTTTATCTATTTAATGCACCGACGAAAAGTCAGGAGATTTCATATCAGGCTCGTAGAATGTAAAGTTTATTGCGTATAACGTGCGTGTTATCACAAGAATTGCAATTTTTTCTTCGCAAGAAAGTACAATTCGATAAGTTTATAGTTTACTTACATTATTTTCATTACATATATATTTGAATTACATCAAATTGATTTTTTATCACTAATTTCTTTATCTAAATTATTTTAGATTACCTTTGATTGCTTTTTTATAAATGATCACACCTACTTCTACCGCAGAAATGTGTCTAGAATATTATAAGTATTTTTTTTCTTTGCAGTGAAACTTAGGCTTAGGTTTTTACCAAAATCAAGGATACGATATTACATATATTTAAATGACTAAATAAAGGAAACACAAAAGTTCTATTACTTTACACATTTTGAGGATACCCGAAGTTGAGTTTTACTTACCACTATTTTGTAAAATGTGGCAAGTGGAATGGAAACTTATTATATTATTTGTGATATTTATTCTTTACTAGCTTTCGTCCGCGGCTCCACCCGCGAGTATGTCGTTTATCGCCTATGTCCTTTCCCAAGTTCAGTTCTATCTTCATACCAAATTTCATCAAAATCGGTTCAGTGGTTTAGGCGTGAAAGCGTAACAGACAGACAGAGTTACTTTCGCATTTTTAATATTAGTAGGGATTATGGTCGTATTTACAACTAAGAACATGAAAGTAAGTAAACTAAATTTAAACTTGTCTATTAAATCATTTGATGTATTACCTACTATGATAGGTAGGTACTAAATCTTAAATTTTGTTTGCACATTTCGCACTAACTAAATGTAAATTGCTATCACGGTAAGTTTGCTAGCAAAACAGGGAAGAAAGTATGCCTATGGCTTCACCAAAAAATCACTTTTAAAATCTACTCACCCTCATCCTGGGAACCATGGCGGCAGCCATGGTGCAGACCAAAAAAAGTATCACCCACCCTTGCTTCATTATAACTATTGTGTTTTTAATCAATTAAAAGACGAGTACTTGAAAAAATAATCAACTAGGCGAGCTCAGTTTCGCAGCGTGGAGCGAGGTGAAGTGGCTTTGAGAAGCGGGCGCGCCGTTATAAGTACCCAACGCGAATCGGTTGTCGTGGAGAGTGAAGAGGAATCGAGCTACCTACTACACTATAAACATTTTAGCTGTGACTCAACTTACAACTCGCTATCATCGATATTACTACGATGTATCGCCCAGAATCACTCTCTACTACGCGATACAACAGCTATAATATTGTTTGTGATTTAGTCATGAAAATGCATGAATGAATTTTAGATAAGTATACGGCGGCTGAGACTAAGTAAACATTGTATGTACATTACTCTTATGATGTAAACTAAAATAACAATTATTAGCAAAAAGCGCTGTATTAGTATTTTGTTATTATTAAAATTAAAAAACACTGTATTAGTAATTAACAATGTTTTTTAAAAGAAGAATAACTTTCTCTACCTTTTTCCATCCTCGTACAACCCATTCGGGTTCTACGCTAATTCACTTTCTCCACCACCAGGGTTGTTCATCAATCACGTGAAACTCGAAAGGGGGGGGGGGGGGGAATCCACAAAAAATATCGAAACATCACAAGGAGGAGGGGTGGGGGGTGCAGTAGGACATAGGCCTCTCCTTGAAACAATAACATGGTGTATAGTATATTAGTGGCAGCACCTTACCCCCATATCAGGTTTATTATATTAAAACATTAAAACTATGTAAACATTGGCGATTTGAAAGGAGTGGCCGCGAGTTTTTATTGCCATGTTCTTTTCTCCGGCTCTACCTATTGTTTGCGAACATGGCATAAATGTACATGTAGAATCTTGACCTGTCACAAGAGATGTATTGCATCCTAAGTGAATAAAGAATTTTGAATTTGAATTTGAATTTGAATTTGAAAAGGAGCTATTAGCCTACTATACCACGCTGGCCAGACGGGTTGGTATAGGGTTGGATTCAAGTTTGGCCGCGGGTGGACGGGACGGGTTTTCCCTCCACCCGCACTATGTGGCCAGCCGCGAGGGGGCGGCGTCAGTGTGTGCCGGACGCCACCTAAGAGAGGGTCGTCGTACAGAGACGGTGCCCGCATCAGGAGCGGGCAGGCGCTGGAGAAGTTCAGAAGGAAATCCCACCCTGGACTTCTCCCCCTCCTAAACGGAGAAGCGCGGAGAGGGCACACTGTGTGTTTTTTAGTCGGTTCAAGTCCGACACACCACCCCGCCGTAACCCCCGGTGGGGTGACGGTCCATGATGATTTTTCACACATTAAAAAAAAAAAAAAAGGGTTGGATTCAAGTTTTCCTTCTCTTTGCATTGATGTTGTCTTGCGTAGTTCATCCCTTAGTCGCCTTTTACGACACCCGCGGGATGAATAGCAGTGGTGACACTCTGTATTCTTAATCCGTCACCACACGGACAGTAATAATATCACGTGTATTTATTTTTTCGGCAAACGCGCGATACTGAACTTAAAAACAACTATTTATTTGGAATGTCGTATAGAAAAAAGCTAAGGCACATGTGCATTCTTGTCACAAGCAACTGAATCCGAGCAATAATAGTCTAGAGATGCACAATGTTCGTCCTTCCCGCATCCTCGTGCGACGACGATTGAACCGTTGAACGGTAGATCGAGTGACATCTTCGTAGTGCGCGAAAAATGTTGACGCCGAGTGGCTTGATGAAACCGATGTGGATCTTTAAGAAAGCACTGTACCAACAACTGACTTACAAAATGCTTACACAGTTATTGGTGTTAAAGAAAGTCTTGCTAATCCGTGGTCCGAGGATACTGATATTAAATTATGTTCATGTTGGAGTACAAAAAAGTTTTCGCATTTCTTTCATTATTTTTATGTCAGTCTAAAACAACCTGCATCTTTTCTATCTACCTCCGAACGTTATTATTGTAGTCTTTAATTTTCTTTAAAATGATATGATACTTTTATCTCTGTTTTATCTTTGTGGGTACTACACGAGATATAGAGGGGGTGGGGGGTGGGGTTGTCTTAAACCTCACCATGTATGTGGGGGTTAAAAATGGCAAATAAAGATCACGTGATTAATGGACGGCCCCAAACCTAATTAATTCTCACATGTATCTAATTTTCATACAACTTTTCACCACCAAAACGACTTCGTCAATGTTTAACCATGATTTGGGAATAGTTCCTATATTAGGCGAAAAGTTATTAAACGCCTGATATCATTTTGTAGCGATTTTTAATCTTTGTGACTACTATTCTTTATTAATTACACAGTAGCCGACCCACGCAGCTCCGTCTCTCTTAATACCCCTAGCTTGATGTAATACAGCGTAAACAAATTATTTTACCATAGAAAATGTTATAGTTAGCGAACCTTTTTTATATATTATAGGGGGCAAACGAGCAGACGGATCACTTGGTAGGTAGGTGATTGCCGCCGCCGCTGGACACCCGAAAAATCAGAGGAGTCACAGGTGCGTTGCCGGCCTTTAAGAAGGGAGTATGCTCTTTTTTTGAAGGTTTGAAGGTCGTATCGGTCCGGAAACACCGCAGGCAGTTCATTCCACAATTTAGATGTGCGAAGCAGGAAATTTCGGGAAAAACGCACTGTTGTGGACTGCCAACCATCTAAGTGATGGGGATGGAAATGCTGTCGCGTGGGACGATGACGGAAAGAAGCGGCAGGGATTCATTCGAACCATTCCTCGGAGCACTCTCCGTGGTATAAGCAATAGGAGATGCAGAGTGATGCTACATCTCTACGCAGCGCCAAGGGATTAAGCCGATCTGAAATATCCCGGCAGTTGACGATTCGAGTCGCTCTCCGCTGAATGCAGTCCAGAGGGAGAAGCTGTTACTAGGGTGCCCCGGCCCAAAGATGTGAGCAGTATTCCACATGCAGACGAACCTACGCCTTGTAAAGTAGCAGGTGGTACGCCGGAGTAAAATACCGTCTCGCTCCATTGAGCTTTACCCTTTATGGTCACGGAACTGGACTTATCATGACTCGATATGCCGATACCAAGAATTCAATATAATATAATTAATCATGTAATTCAATATTAGGTATAATTAAGGGGAGTGCTCTCAAATCGAGGTGATACGACAAACGGCAATTTTTTAGCTATGAACGCGCAAACCTGGTTTTTGTGGGGCTAAATTGGACCAGGTTAAGTCGACCCCATTCTGAGACTTTTTCGAGGGAAGTCTCAATTTCAGACACAAGTCTTTTTCGGGTCTCACTGACGTGTTTCCGAGAAATGTTTGCATAGCATGATAAAGGGCATCACTCGTACTATTATCTACATAGCAATGAATGCCGATTATTTGCAGTATATCATTGATATGCAGAAGAAACAGTATAGGCAAAAGCACACAGCCTTGGGGGACTCCAGATTTCATAGATAAGGATTCCGAGCATGCACCGTCGACTACAACCTTTAAGCTTCTGTCTGCTGGAAAACTGGCGATCTATTTGCATAAAATCCCAGGAAGCCCATAACTTGGTAACTTTTAAAGAAGTGCTTTGTGCCAGACCCGATCGTAAGAAAGACATCTATTAATATATGCTGTCGGACTATTTTAGGACTTTTAAAGGGGAAAAATTCTTTCACACGTTGTTTTGTTGTTAAACTTACTATATACGCAACATTTAAAAAAACGTTTTTGGAACATTTTTATTTTTACCCCGCCTCTTTTGGTCATAACGTTATTAGTATAGCCTTTAGATTTTCTGGATAGCTAGGATATCGAAAATTTAAATAAATTTTCAAATCCAACCTGTACTTCCTGAGATTAGCGCGGTCAACCAAAGAAAAAAACATTGTCTTCAGCTTTATAATATTAAATTTAGGCTGCCTATGCTTTTTAGGGTTCCGTAGCCAAATGGCACAAAACGGAGCCCTTATAGATTCGTCATGTCTGTCTGTCTGTCTGTCTGTCCGTCCGTATGTCACAGCCACTTTTTCCGGAAACCATTAGAGTTATACTTTTGAAACTTGGTAAGTAGATGTAATCTGTGAACCGCATTAAGATTTTCACATAAAAATAGAAAAAAAAAACAATACATTTTGGGGGCCCCAATACTTGGAACTGAAACTCAAAAATTTTTTTTTCATCGAACCCATACTATGGATAGGTATTCAAAAATGATGTTGAGGTTTCTCATATCATTTTTTTCTAAACTGAATAGTTTGCGCGAGAGGTACTTCCAAAGTGGAAAAATGTGTTCTCTTATTTTAGAAGTTAAAGGGGGGGGCCTTAGAAGTTAAAGGCCTGTAACTTCTAAAATAAGAGAGTTATAAAACTAAAAAAAAATATGTTGTACATTACTATGCAAACTACCAACGAAAATTGGTTTGAACGAGATCTAGTAAGTAGTTTTTTTTTAATACGTCATAATTCGTAAACTGCAATTTACCTTTCATTTAATCAATACACTATTATTAAAACATCGATCAAAGTTACAACGAAATACAAGAACTTGCTACTTGTTGATACGGAACCCTTCATGGGCGAGTCCGACTTGCACTTGGCCGCTTTTATTTTTCATCCATGAGAAGTACAATAAGCTGACACCTCGCCATTCAATAGGCCCGCTTTTTTCATTTGGGTATATTGTGATGTTACTCCATCGCATTCGGGTACCAACTTTACGCTCAACGTTCCGCCTAAGTGTAAAAAGACTTAATGTTGAAGTCTTTTCCTTATTTAACAAGTTTTCCAAACCTCAAAACCTGTTTGTGTCATTTCAATTTCTATCATTAAATCACTTACTAACAGACTAACATAAACCTACCAAATTATAATTATTAGTCAGATAAACTCATTATTTATGTAACGTTTAAGTAAGTAGGTACAATGAAAGCCTGAAATGCCTTCACAGGACTGTAGTACTTGAAAGCCTGAAATGCCTTCACAGGACTGCAGTGAAGACAGCGATGAATTTCTGTCTGCATGTAGCAGTATTAGTTCTCAGGGTTACCCAACAATCTCTGAAATTCTCTTATCAAAGTTCTCTGACGTTACCAAAAATTTTAATGCTGTACACATTAATGCTCAAAGTGTTCCGGCTCACTTCCCCGATATGCTGGCATGTTTTGACTGTACGAATTTACACGCTATACTTATATCTGAATCGTGGCTGAAGCCCTTCTTACCTTCTTCTGCCTACTCTTTACCAGGATTCAACCTCATCAGGAATGATCGCACCGGGGTCGGTGGTGGTGGTGTTGCTATTTATCTACGCACCAATATTCCCTACACTATCATTAGTTTGTCGCCTCAACCCCCTCCAACTGATGCGGGTGAACATCTATTCCTGGAAGTTGAACTCTTCCATTCGAAAATCCTCCTTGGTGTCTATTACTGCCCTTCCTTACGCATCAATTTCTTCTCCTCGTTTGAATCGCTCCTAGAACAATTTACTCCTTCGTACAGTCATACCATAATCATGGGTGATTTCAATACCTGCCTCCTGAAAAACGATTCTCGGTCTTCCACTCTTAAATCTTTAATCCAATCTAGCAATTTGTCAATCCTTCCTTCCGATGCAACGCATTATTTTCCACACTCAGCTCCATCACTGTTAGACCTCATTCTTGTTTCCTCTCCCAAACTCGCAGTTAAGCACGGCCAGTGTTCTGCTGACGAGTTTTCCTATCACAACTTGCTTTACCTATCCTATCAGCTCCGACCTCCTAAACCTAAAGCAAAGATTATCCTGCAGCGAAATTTTAAGGGAATGGACGTTGATGCCTTAGTGAGGGATGCCAGCAGCATCGACTGGACACCTCTCTACACTACTGACTGCATAGATAGGAAGGTTGAACTTTTTGTTAATGAATTAATGTCTCTCTACAACGTACACGCACCAGTCCAAGTGTTGAGAGTAAAACGTCTTCCATCACCATGGCTTACCCCAGATATCAAAGCGCTTATTAAAAAAAAGGTGATAGCTAAATCAAAATACAAAATGAATCCAACCGATAGTAATCGGGATAAATTTATAACTACTAGGAATCATTGCAGCAAGGTGTGTAGGAATGCTCAACGCCGATACATCCACAGCTCCGTTGAAAACGGAGATCCAGCTAAAGTCTGGAAATTTTTGAAGTCACTGGGAGTAGGCAAATCTGTTCACGATGCTTTTCCGAAGAATGTCAACTTAAGCCTTCTTAATCAACACTTCTCTGCTTCATCAAATTTTGATAAAAAGACAAAAGACACTACACTGAAACGTCTTACTTCTGCCCCAACTCCTGACTGTTCTCCCTTTGTCTTTAGTCAATTTTCTGATTGTGATGTTAAGAAGAGCATAGAATCTATTAGTTCGAATGCGATAGGGTCTGACTGTCTAAGCCGTAACATGATCCTCCCAATCCTTGATGAAATTCTACCTGTCATTTGTCATATCCTAAACTACTCAATCTCCTACAGCGTGTTTCCAAAGGCTTGGAAGGATGCTCAAATTATACCCATTCCAAAAAAGAAAAACCCCGAATCCTTCTACGATTACCGTCCCATTTCTATTCTCCCATTCCTGTCCAAAGTCCTCGAACGTCTAATCCACGCTCAACTCTCGAACTTCCTATCCAGGAACCTGCTCCTTGATCCTCTCCAGTCCGGCTTTCGACCTGGGCACAGCACCACTACTACCCTAATCCATATTACGGAGGACATCAGAACTGCTATGGAGAACGGTGAGGTTACAATACTAACACTCCTAGACTTCAGTAACGCATTTAACACCGTTGACTTTGACGTTCTGCTATGCATTCTGCGCTCCCTTAACATATCTCCAACTGTAATTGACTGGTTTCACAACTACCTGTTTGGTCGCCGCCAGCGTATTATTATTGATAGCACTACTTCATCTTGGTGTAGTACTACAGCTGGCGTGCCACAGGGCGGCCTGCTGTCTCCTCTACTTTTCTCTGTATTTATCAATACCATCACCAATAATTTGTTTTCTTCCTACCACCTATACGCGGATGATCTCCAGATTTATACCAAGGCATCACCAGAAAATCTGGTTAATGCTGTTAATATCACTAATGCTGACCTGGATAAAATATGTGAGTGGAGCAACTCCTACGGTTTAAAAATTAATCCAACTAAGACTCAGGTCATTGTCATTGGAAGCTCACGAATGATAGCCAAAATTGATTGGACAAACTTACCCCAAGTTACTTGTAATAAAACACCAATTCCTTTCAGTGACAAGGTGAAGAACTTAGGGATTCTCATTGACAGTACCCTATCCTGGGGTCCACAGCTACAAGAGTTAAGTCGTAAAATGTTTGCCGCTGCGGGATCTTTGCGTAGATTACGTAATTTCTTACCAACATCAACCAAGATTGCTCTTACGCAATCCCTTCTCTTCCCCATCCTTGATTATGCTGATGCCAGTTATCTTGATCTTAACGAAGACCAACTTAATAAGCTCGAAAGACTCCAAAATCTCTGTATAAGATTCATATTTGGATTACGCAAATATGACCATGTCTCTAACTATCGTAAACAGCTTAAGTGGTTACCCATTCGCCTTCGCCGGAATGCCCATATTCTTTCTCTACTTTATAACATTTTATTTAATCCCTTTACTCCACGTTACCTTAAATCGCGGTTTACTTTTCTACATGAGACACACCCCAAACTGTTGAGATCGTCTGAGAACCTAAAACTAAAAATGCCTGGACATTCTACTAAATTCCTCGATCACTCCTTCTCTGTCCAAGCGGTACGATTGTGGAACACCCTACCAGTCGCTATCAGACGTGCACAAACAATAACTACCTTTAAGAGACTGGTAAAGGAACATTACCTGGAAGATATCAAGACTCCATAATCATCTGTGCTATTTATTTTTTTATTTATAATGAGTCTACAGTAATCAATTTCAGTGTGTATGTATGTGTCTATGAGTTTCGCTTATCATTGTGTGTATTTACATGTGTATATATGTATGTATCTTTAATGTTTATGTGTGAATTTGTATACAGATTTATATTATTTGCTTGTACTATTTCATAAAAAACAATATGTGTTACTAGTAATCCGTTGTAAATACATATCTACACTGCTTCATTTTTGTATCCAACCAACACTCTAATACACCGGACACTACCCTATACATTTACCCTATCCGCTCTTTATCTCCATCCAATGGTTGCCTGTAAGAGATTGCCATAGTGCGATAAGGCCGCCACTTGTACTGACCTAGCATTAAGTTCCATGATAAGTTATCTGGTGTACAATAAAGTGATTTATTATTATTATTATTATTACAATATTAACTGGGCACACCATTATTGCAGCGGTAAGACCCGTTTTGGAGGATTTGCTCGAGACGCGTCACGGGAGCTTCTCATATCATCATCATTATATCTTTCTGCGACTAAGTTATGCTAGCGAAGGCAATGATAATATCATTGAGCGAAGGAGATGGGGGAACGTGACCGGGAGACGTTTAGAACTCTTCTGGCCCAATAGGCCCGGGAACGGGTCAGGTACCGTAGGCGACTCAGGCGCCGAAGATCGCAAAATGATCTCCGTCCTCCATAAAGGCAGGCCTGGGGGTGACAGGTGATGCCACCTGTCACCCTAGCAGAAGCAGGCCGGGGTGGCAACACGAGCGCTACAACATTTTTCTAGTAATATTAGACTGCCTTGTTGGTCTGGTGGTTAGCGTAAGCGGCTGCTGCGAAGAGGTCTCGGGTTCGATTCCCGGGTCGGACCAAATATTATTTGTGTGATCCACAAATATTTGTTTCGGAGTCTGGGTGTTTTCTATGTGTATATAATGTGTATGTATTTACAAAAAAAATGTATGTTTATCTGTTAACATCAGTTGTCTAGTTAGTACCTTTAATACAAGCTCTGCTTAGCTTGGGACTAGATGATGTTGTATGCCAGATGTCCGAAATATTTATTTATTTAATAATGACCTACTAGACCAGGGTAGAAGCCTCTTTTAATAATAAAAAGTGAACATGAATTTCCTAATAGAAAGAAACCCATTGGTAATTGAGGTGTACATATATTATAAAAATGGATATAGGGTACTTTTTCGGTATTAAGTCAAAATGAGGTAAAATAAAAAGATATTTCAAATCAAATCAATTACAGTGTATTCAGGACATAAAAAGGTAAGTTTTCACAAAATTTCTTGAAAAAATAAATTTATTTGTAAAAGATAAAAATAAAAAAACCGAAAACTTGGTTTTTTTGAATTTTTCATATAAAATTTGAGGTTATGTGTAAAAAGTGTAAATGCAAAAGATGTAGATGTTTTTATTAACTACAACTTTGACATTTCACTTTTTTCATTAGGACTTGTAGTTTGGCCGGAAATCGAGATAAACCGTTTTTACCCTTAAAACCTCCCCCCCTCCCTTCTCCTTCCTGACCTCAGATCGCCCGTAAATTATTTTTCCTTTCATTTTTCTACTATTCTCCTCCTTTTCCAATGCGTTTCATCCTACTATAAATTGTTTTGTTTTCAAAAAATATCTACCCTGGTCTATACCTGTAATGCTAATACTGGGTTTGGACCCTCTATTTTGCGTTTGTTTTATAGAAGACGTCACATTGTTCAATGCCGATTATTAGAAACGTACAGTTATACTGGTCTATACCAGTAACGAAATTGCGGCTAGATAAATATTGCTTATCAAATCAAAATAGGGCAAATTAATACATAGACATATCCTTGTGCTGACGGTGAATGTTTATTAAATTGCATCATCTAACAGAACACAGGTAAAATGAGTGTCTTTGGAACTAACTTAAGTTCGGCTTTTATTGTAAGATTTGCTAGCTACATACGACGAGCCGTCACAAGTTTCGGAAACATTAAACTATTTAAAATCGGCCAAGTGCGTGTCAGGCCACGTATAGGAAAGAGTTCCTCAGTCACCCATAATGGTACGTGGATTAGAAATCGTATCCAATGGATAATTGTTATGTTTACGTATTAATGCGTTGATTTTGTATGACTTTTCCAAGTAAGCGCATTGTAAAAGTTAAGCCTCTATAACTCCTGAACTGACAAAGTCATCTAATTTGTTATAGTTTTCATTTAAATTTATATGATATGATAGGATATGGACCACTATCACAAATTTTTCGGCGGGCGGGACGGCCTGTTTTTACAAAAAAGTGGCCTTTAAAGTGGAATTTCTCTCAAACGGATACCTAAATAAAAAATCGTCTTAACAATCCCTTAATGTTTTAAAAGACCTATATAATGATACCCTACATGATGGGGTAGCCATGAGAAAAAAAAACCCCCACTTTACGTGTAGGGGAGGTACCCTAAATAAAAATATATTTCATAATTTTATTGTAGCACTTTGTCGACGTAATTACAATACATATTCATGCAAAGTTTCATCTTTCTAGCACTTACTGTTTGGACGATAAATCGAGGACGGACGGACGGACGGAAGGACAGACGGACATGACATATCTATAAGGGTTCGAAGTCATAAACTTCGGAACCCTAAAAAGTTGTAGATCTTTTAATTACCTACAACTTTGCCATTTAACTTTTTTCCTTGTAGTTTTGCCGGAAATCGAGATAAACCGTTTTTTACCCTTTGTTGTATATATTTAGCCATCCAATCTGACTCTACCCTGCCTGATGGAAAGCATGAGCAGAATCCAAGAGTCGGGGCTATCACACTTGCTGCGAATGCGGACAATATTGTATGGCGGCCCACACTATGGCGGCTTAGTGAGATGCTTTTTCACGCCCCGAAAACCTCCCCCCCCCCCCTACCCCTTCCCGACCTCAGATCGCCCGTAAATTATTTTTCCTTTCATTTTTATAATATTCTCCTCCTTTTCCAATAGGTTTCATCCTACTATAATTTTATTTGTTTTCAAAAATTATCTACTCTGGTCTACTGGTCTATATGTCATTTACAAACTATCATTATGGTTGCCATGCAAGTGTTATTCCTAGCAACCTGTGAAGTTTTGACAGGAGGTAAACAGTGATACATTTTGACATCTTCGATTTATGTATTTTTATAATCACCTAGCTTTGGTCTTTGTATCTCGATTATTGCAGTAAAAAGTAGTCTATGTCCTTTCCTAAGTTCAGTTCTATCATCATACCGAATTTCATCAAAATCGGTACAGTGGTTTAGGCGTGAAAGCGTAACAGACAGACAGACAGAGGTACTTTCGCATTTATAATATTAAGTAGGTATTAAAAAAAAACTACTCACTAGATCTCGTTCAAACCAATTTTCGTTGGTAGTTTGCATGTTAATGTACAACATATATTTCTTTTAGTTTTATCACTCTCTTATTTTAGAAGTTAGAGGGGGGGGGACACACATTTTTCCACTTTGGAAGTGTCTCTCGCGCAAACTATTCAGTTTAGAAAAAAATGATATTAGAAACCTCAACATCATTTTTGAACACCTATCCATAGTTTAGGTTTGATGAAAAAAATATTCCAACGTTTAGGTTTGATGAAAAAAAAATTTTTGAGTTTCAGTTCCAAGTATGGAGACCCCCAAAATGTATTGTTTTTTTTCTTTTTTTATGTAAAAATCATAATGCGGTTCACAGAATACATTGACTGACCAAATTTCAACAGTATAGCTCTTATAGTTTCGGAAATAATTGGCTGTGACATACGGACGGACAGACAGACAGACAGACAGACAGACAGACTTGACGAATCTATAAGGGTTCCGTTTTTTGCCATTTGGCTACGGAACCCTAAAAATAACGAAACAGGAGTTATCCGGTTTTGTTAATCTGACAGATGAGAAACAAATTAACTTTTGACATTAGCTAGTACCTACCTTAACTTTATTTATAAAATAAAAAAACAATACTGTACAATTAAAATTGACTCAAGTACTTGTAAAAAAAAATTGGTCAAGTGCGTGTCAGGCCACGCATAGAATAGGGTTCCGTAGTCACCCATAATGGTAGGTGGATTTAAAATGGTGTCCAATAGATGATTGTTATATTTACTTATCATTTCTTTATTTTTTTACGAATGTTTTCAAGTAACTGCATTTTACAAGTTAGGCCCCTGTAACTCCTGAAATACAAAAGTTATCTAAACCGCTATACTTTTCCTTTAAAGTTAAATATATGGACTAAGAATTATTTTTGGAATACGGCCACATATAAAAGCCAAGCCGGAGCCAGCCGTTTGGCTTTTAAAAGGGGAGGGACCTTAAATTCCATGTAAAAAGTAGCCTACGCCCTTTCTCAGGCTGAAGACTACCTGGGTACATAATTCATTTAAATCGGTGCAGTGGGTTTTTAGGGTTCCGAAGTTTATGAGTCGGAACCCTTATTAGTTTATCGCGAACGGACAGATGCGGAGGACTTATTCTAACTGGTTGTGGATGTCGTTATTATTGTTTAATTAGATAAGAGTTTGGAGTTTCGCGTTGTTATTGTGCAATTTTATGATCTTTCATTGTCTTTTGTGGTTCTATGATTAATGAGGTACCTAACTGTAACTAATGAATGCGAAATGATTAGAGATACGTGAAACTATGAAACATTTTCACTTCTATTTACAAAATAGGAGCTGTTTCATGTGACCATTTTACTACAAACGTTTGCATGTAAATCAAACGATAATTGAGATCTGTTTGAACTGTGTCTCAATATTTTATTTTTCAATAGTGTGAAAATACTACGAATTAAAATAATATTGAAAGCGGGTTGTATATCGTACTAAATTTTGAGTGAAGTTCAATCAGTGCAGAACATAATTATTGAGTTTCAAAGCGAGCACAAGCAAACGTATGGCTTTTTTTAATAACCTATGTAGATGTAGGTCATGTAGATTATTGAAAACTAGCTTAAGCCCTAGCTCCGCCCGCGTGTATCTTGATTATTGCAGTAAAAAGTAGCATATGTGTTATTGTGATATCATCCATCATATGATCTAAATCCGTTTAGTAGTTTTTGGTGAAAGAGCAACAAACATACATACCTAGGTACATACACACTCATAAACTTTCGTGTTTATAATATTAGTCATTATGTACATTATTATTTTAAGCTTTTATTGATCAATGTTTATATAAATTAGTATGAACTGGTACTTTGTGGAAAATTATAAATATTTATTTATATGTCAGTTATGTTCATTTTAAATTTGCGGTACCGATTCTACTATGAGTATCAAGAGTAAGCCGACAGAGGTCGACAGGCACGTTCTATCACACACATTACTCACTGGTGTAATGATATGGAAAGATTCCGAAGGTCAAGAAGGGAGATGAAAAACAAAAATATATACACACATTCAATTATGATGACAGTAATATAGTTTGTAAATTAAGGTCTATATACTCTACATCCTACGTTCAACGTCAAAGCTGTAAAAGGAGCAGGATGAAATTATCTTTGCTAATTAACTGTTTCGATAGGTCGAAAATGTTTGCTAAGATTGATCTATCTTTACGGTTTATGATTATGGTAGCTTAAGAATTACATTGACACGTACTAGAATGACAGTGATTTTTAATAATTATTAACAAATCACTATTTTCTATCATTCTAACATGAAATTTTAGTCTTAGATGTTACCGTAATCAGGGATCTATTTAACCACACTGTTTTTAGACTTTCGCGACTTTTACACATACTCATGTTCAAAATAGAAGGTATCGTAACCTTTATAATATTATCGCGAATAAGTCCCGTTTACAGTGAAAACATGACTATTGAACCACAATTTAAACATTTTAACAATTTAAGTAAATATTGTTAAGTCTATAATTGAAACAAAAGATTTACGGTACAAATTAAACCGAAATTTAAGCTTTAAGTTTCAGTATAATTTAAATCGGTTATCGAAAGCAGGATACTCAAAAATACGCCCGATTTTCTTCCCTGAGACATTATTGTTCATTATTCAGTGTCTCTCTGTTTTTGTACGCAAACTATACCGTACTCACGATCTGAAATGTAATTTTGTGTTATCATAATATTGTGTGATGTCATTATACGATATACTTATTATAACCGAAATAGTACACTAACAAACATACAACTTAAACTCAGTTCAACAGTTGTTGTTACATTGTTTTGCTAAAAACACTGATTGACAAAACAATTATGTCATTATTTACTATTATGATAGTTTTCGATTATCTGAGGTCAGACTTAGTCATAAAATTTTAGAACATTTTTCTGTTGCGACTTATCCAATAACCGAATCCGAAACTTAAGTAAAAACAACTCTTTAAATCCTTTCTCTTTCTGTTTTACAACTAGAATTCCCTGTTTTTTAATTTTCAGTGAGGTAAATATAAATAAAGATACACCTTAAATTATATAAATAAAGATACACACAGACACCTTAAATTTCCAATATCGCGTCAAAACCCCCAAAGCTATGGATCGATTTTATTTGAATTTATTATAATGTAAACCCATTTAAAAGCTAACCATAACTTTAGAACACTCTTGATAATCTTATTCAATTTGAAAAAAGTTCACCCGTTAGATTACCAGCCCCTGTTTATGAGGTAAAATTGTATGATCTAGATAATATTTCAGAAGCCCGTATAACAAGAGGCAAAAAATAAGTACTTCATCACTATCATGTTCAACCTTTAGCAGTCTACTGGCCTATTAGTGGATAGGCCAGTAGACTGCTAAAGGTACTGGCCAATAAACTTATGGAAAGCGCAAACAGTTTATAGAAAATGGTTCTAGAATATTATGCGTCTATTACCGAGTAAATCAAGAACAAAAGCACATTTGTTGAAATGTATAAATACTTATGTATCCAATATTTTATATATGTATTTTGTATGTATATATGTATGGAAATGTAATCCTTCATAACTCATTGCACCGTTAACTACTACTGTCTCTCCAATACATTTTGACCCATTCTAACGTTGCCTAAAAGAGATTGCTTATGGCAATAAGGCCCCCCTTTAGTACATTAGATATAGTATATTTGTCATTTCTTGTACTCTCTTGTAAATATGTAATACGATGTCAAATTAAGAGTTGTCTAATTTAAAATTACAATTTACAGGACACAAGATAGGTATATACCTATCTTGTGTCTTGTGTCAAATAAATATCTATGACACACGTTGGTTTTAAGTCTCTAAAAACGCATGTTTAATAAAAAATAGTCCCAATAATTGTTCTTAAGTCGACGACCACAGTGATAGCCTCGTACTCACATAGCTTCGAGCCTAGCTATCACAGGTATTTACAAAATGAAATTCCTGTTACTCGACAGACAATACTGTGACAGTTAAACGATAGAGAAAAGTTCACTAAAGTCTTTGCTACTGAAGATTTTCAAGAAGGACGTACTAAATAGTTTTAAGAGCATCCGTTTTATTCGAAACACTATCTACACAAATAAATTAAATTAAAGTGTCCGTATGTAATATAAAAAACCAAACAACCACGTTACTTAGATAAACAGCAAGCTTTACAATTTTTGTTAGTCTGTCTGTCAGTCTGTTTTTTTTTCGGGTAATCGTAAATCACAAAAGGACCGATTTCGTTGGAACTTTCATTGACAGAAACCTTTCACAAAAAAGAAAGCTTATAGCATAAAGGGTTAATTATGCTACTTTTTATTTACTAGTTTCGCTCCACGGGATTTCTCGCGATTATCTCATTACAACAATAACCGCGGGAATTAGCTAGTCAATATATAATAATCGATCGATTTGAATGAAATTTTGTGTGCATATCGGGTAGGTCTGCGAATCGGCCTAAATCTACTTATAATACCTCTAAGATGTGAGTGGAGCCTCGGGCATCAGCTAGTTGTAATAAAAAAGCGGCCAAGTGCGAGTCGGACTCGCCCATGAAGGGTTCCGTACCAGCAAGTAACATCATATAAAAGATCTTGTAGTTTGTTATAACTTTGACGGATGTTTTTATAATAGTAAATTGATTGAATGAAAAGTAAATTGCGATTTACGTTTTATGACGTTTTAAAAAAAACTGCTTACTAGATTTCGTTCATACCAATTTCCGTTGGTAGTTTGCATGGTAATGTACAACATATATTTTTTTTTATTTTTATCACTCTCTTATTTTAGAAGTTACAGGGGGGGTGGGGACACTTTTTTCAACTTTGGAAGTGTCTCTCGCTCAAACTATTCAATTTATATAAAAATGATATTAGAAACCTCAATATCATTTTTGAACACCTATCTATAGATACCCCACAAGTATGGGTTTGATGAAAAATTTTTTTTTGAGTTTCAGTTGTAAGTATGGGGACCCCCAAAATGTATTGTTATTTTTCTATTTTTATGTGAAAATCTTAATGTGGTTCTCAGATTACATCTACCTTCCAAGTTTCAAAAGGATAGTTCTTATGGTTTCGGAAAAAAGTGGCTGTGACATGCGGACGGACAGACAGACATGACGAATCTATAAGGGTTCCGTTTTTTGCCATTCGGCCACGGAACCCTAAAAACGTTCTTTGTAATTAGAATCCAAAACAAAACAAGACCAAAGTTTAAATTATGAACGGGTATATTGCTTAGACCTACTGCAGTGCAGATTTTTTCTTGTTTATTAGATATTTTAGTTTTAGACTTTGGTATTAAAATTTCATAACGCAATTTCTTTGGTGCTCAAAAATAATGGGCTTTTAAGAACTTTTATATCTATAATATCGTATTTTTAAGAATCTGTAGTTTTATAGTTTCAACGTAAGGTTGTCTGCATCTTAATTTAAACTTTTAGTACTAGAAAGAAAAGCACAAATTTACATATGAATAATAGGTTATGTTGAATAAACTAACAGGTAGGTCGGCTCCGTCTTCTAGCTGGAAAGAATCCCCCAGGGATCTAAGCAAGAGATCCTAGTGTATGGAGCCGCTTTACTCGGCTCCTTCAGTTTAAGAGCAAGTCGGTAAACCTTCAATATACATTTACTACGGAGACTTCATACAAAGTCCTTAGACGATTTTTGTTTTCTCGTTTAGAACAAAACGAATAGCAGTAATAAAAAAACCATGAAAGTCTTCTTTCTGCTCAGTAGGTGACATGACTCGGAACCCTTACAGATTCGTCATGTCCGTCCGTCCTCGACCTACCGCCCAACGGTTGGTGCTAGAAAGAATTAACTTTTTATGAATATGTGTTGTAATTACGTCGACAAACTGCTACAATAAAATTAGAATAAATAAAATTAGATTAAAATAAAATTAGATAGGCACATTGCGATGTTGCCAAAACTGTTTTTCGATTAAGTATCCATTTGCGAGTTACCTGACGCGTACTTGCCCAAATTTTGTAAAAAGGACTACCTAGCTGTTAAATACAAATAAAGTTGCATTCCTTTCTCGTGCAACCTGTTTCGTGTGAACATTTAGCATAGGGTTATGAAATTTGTCGTGTAGGGGTAGTCAGTCCAGCGACATGCGCCCTTTATGTTTAATAATCCCTATAAATCACTAGGGAAGTTTCTTTTAGGGCCACAACACACTAGCTACTTTTAGCATCGGCGATCGGCAACTAGTCGCTTTTTAGAAGCTAACTACGGCGACCGAACGCTCGCTCGTCGCCGATGCTAAAAGTAGCCAGTGTGCTGTGGCCCTTAAGCCTTCTGAATGTAGAAGTGTCACTCATCAGGTGCACAGTCAGTATGTGTGGATGGTTTTCCAGTCTATTCCTACAGGATTTCATTGAGTAATTGATCTCTTCTTGAACATTTCTGTTAGTTTTTGTTTAGTTTAGAACATTGTGTTAGTTTTTTCTAACCATGGAGCGTCTGTGATTATCCTTAGCATTTTGCACTAACACCTCTGGAGCATTTCCAAGGAGGTAATCGTAATTTGATTTAATAAAAAATGTACACCTGGATTTCGATACCAAATGTATGTATGTACAAATGTTTTTTTAAATGTCCCTTTTGCTTTATAGTAGTTACCTTATAAATAAATAATAATTTTATCATCGTTATCAATAGCCTCAATAGCATATATGCATATGTTATGGCAACAGAAAAATATTTTTCTATAATATGAAAATAACTTTTAGTTATAACGCGGTGACGTTATTAAAGTGATCTTTATCCTTTTTATTTTATTGTGAAACACTCTAATACGCAAATACGCATTTATACGAAATTGCGCACTAATAGTAAAAAGATAAATTCCTAAATAACACACTTAGCCCGCCCATATTGTATATTCTCATATATACTTAAGCACTCAAGCTTAAATTCTTAAAAAGTTTAATACGGGATCAATTTTACGAATACGAATGAAAAAAAAAGATATTCAAGAAAGAAAAAAAGAGAAGTTAAAAAAAGAGGTAACGGTAAACATCATCATCATCATTATCAGCCTATCGCAGTCTACTGCTGGACAAGGCCTCTCCAATTGCACGCCACTTAGTTCGATCGAACGGTAAACAATTTGCAGTAAAGCACTCTTCAAGTTCTGAAGAATTAACAGAATATTTTTCAATCGTTGGAAAATCTTTGCTTGTGTTGTAACAGATAGCAGGATAATCTTTGCCTGTACCATTTTAGATAACAATTTCTTTTACCAGGGTTTCAGGATAATAATAACATAGGTAATAATTAACGGCCGTTTTTAATAACCTACCTCTCATAATTACTGGAGATACTCTATACATTTTTTCTATTTTATTTTTAATACTTACGTCGTGAACTGCTTTGTTGGTCTAGCTTGTTAGCGTATGCGACTCCTAATCAAGGTCTCGGATTCAAATCCCGGGTCGAGCCAAAAAGTGTTTTTGGGATTTTCTTAGGATATGCCTAATAGCTGCCTGGAGTTTGGAAGTTTGGCGGTGATTCAAGCCCGTGCCTCGGAGTACACGTAAAGCCGTCGGTCCCGGTTGTCATCAACATCTATGGCAATCGATATTGGAAAGTCAGTACCCTCAAATATACTGACAACTAGTTCAATCTTAGAATTTCTGTTCTCCCTTAGGGTTGCAGAGGTCCGATGCCAGTCGCTCTGTGGAAAAACTGAAATTCAGGTAAAACCGGTTGAACTAGTAGCCGACCCTAAATAAACTTGAGAATAATGGCTAGGAGGATGACTTACATTGATATTGAGGATATTTTGCGTCATGTTTTGTCAAATTTAAGTTCTGAAAAAATATAACAAATATATACCTTTTAGGGTTCTGTTCATGACTTGGAACCCTAATAGATTCACCATGTCGGTCCATCCGTCCATCCTCGACCTACCCCCCTCTAAAACCTAAACGGCTGGTTTAAATAATCCTAAAAATATCAGGATAGTAGTCCATATATTGAAAATATAAATTAACTACTAATAAGAATATCAATTAAAATATGTAATTATGTAATAAAACTATAGCGGTTTTGATAACTTTTTTATTTCAGGAGTTATACGGGACTAAGTTGTAAAATGCAGTCCCTTGGAAAACATCGTACAAAAATTAAGAAATAATAGGTTAACATAGCAATTGTCTATTCGGCACGATTTAAATCTACCTACCAATATGGATGACTACGGAACCCTATTCTATGCATGGCCTTATACGCACTTGGCCGCTTTTTAGGATTCCGAAGTTTATCACTCGGAACCCTTATAGATTCGTCATGTCCGTCCGTCCGTCCGTCATCGACTTACGTCCAAACGGTAAAATTCTATGATCTAGACAGTATTTCAGAAACCAGTCCTTCAAGACTTTAACTTTGCATGAATATATGTTGTAAGTACGTCGACAAAGTGCTACAATAAAATTTTGAAAAATATTTTTATTTGGGGTACCTCCTCTACACGTAAAGTGGGGATGATTTTCTTTTCTCGCGGCTACTGCATCGTGTAGGGTATCATTAGATAGGTCTTTTAAGAATAATATAGGGTTTTTAAGACGATTTTTTTATTTAGGAGAAATTCCACTTTAAAGGGCACTTTTCTGTAAAAACAAGGCGTCCGCCTACCCCTCTTAAACCTAAACGGCTGGCTCAAAAAATCTGGAAAAATTCGTGATGGTGGTCCATATAATGAACTTTGAAGGAAAACTATAACGGATTAGATGACTTTGTTAGTTCAGGGGCTTAACTTGTAAAATCATACAGGATTAACGCATTAATAGGCAAACATAACAGTTATCTATTGGATAAGATTTTAAATCCACGTACCATTATTGGTGACTGAGGAATACTTTCCTGTGCGTGGCCTGACACGCACTTGACCGATTTCTTATGGTAAATTCAGACTGTTTCATTGGAAACAGTCTGAATTTACACTTTGTCGACTTTCAAACTATTTAAAAATTTACATTTTGTAGCACTTTGTCGACGTACTTACAACACATATTCATGCAAAGTTAAAGTCTTGTAGGACGGGTTTCTGAAATACTGTCTAGATCATAGAATTTTACCGTTTGGACGTAAGTCGATGACGGACGGACGGACGGACATGACGAATCTATAAGGGTACCGAGTGATAAACTTCGGAAGTAATTTAGTATATTGATACTACATATTTCTAATATTTAAAACTGGAGATAAGTTCTTGAAAATTTTCTGCCTTATCGGGATACAGTCTCTCATGTATACGTTGACGACTATTTTATGGCGAACTGTTTTAATAGGTTATGTACCTTGGTGGTCATGACCGTACAAAATCGGAAATGGTGTATTCAAATCGTAAATAGTGTGGTAAATAATCGTAGTGTATTGTGTATTGTGTAAATAGTGTATTGTGTGTTTATGAATAGCTAAAGCACGCAAGCAGCAAATCGGTAACGAACTCGAGTGCACTGTAGTGAAAATAACTTGTGTTGTCACGTGACTAAACCTTTCAGCTCTTACTTGAAATCACAAGAGATCATAGGAAATTATTGAAGAGGATTTTAGTAATGCAAAAACCGTAAATGGAATTAATATTAAACTTAATCGATATCATACACCCAACGTTGAAAGAATAATTGTCAAAGAAATTTAATGACGAGCTTACTTACTCTTAAGATAAAGTCATATTACATCAACAACCTTTAATAGTCCACTGCTGGACATGACCTAATTTTAAGTGAAAGAGTTTATTTGATTGAACACACTTATCTCAGGAAATGCTGGAATAAAAATATATTTTATCGTTAGCTAACCTATTATGTGAATAAGACAGATGTCGGTTAAAAGAAATATTTTTAAATAGTTTGAAAATCGTTCTTAAATATTTAAAATACAATAAATAGTAATATTAATCTAATAGATGTCAGCAAAGGGGTGTTTCTCAGGGCCTTTGCCTTCTCCGGAATACATATTGTGTGGGCTAAACACGTAGGTAGCTTAAAGTGCGCGATTAGGGTAGCTCTCGAATATCACGAGGTGCCGCCCTACTTGCGGGCTGTCATAGAGGACTATCTGCGTGACAGGACTGTGAAGTTTGTCGATCGGAACGGGATGGAAAATCGAAGAGAAGTGTGTTGCGGGGTTCCTCAGGGCTCTGTATTGGGTCCTTTTTTATGGAACCTCGCATACGATGCGGTCCTTCGCACCAGTCTGCCCTCTGGCCTATGTATCGTCTGCTATGCGGACGATACTCTAATACTGGCTAGAGGTTCACGCTTCGAGGAGGTGCTTCTGCTCGCCGAGCAGGGAGTGGCTAGTGTCGTAGAAAAGATTCGTGGGCTGGGCCTAAGGGTGGCGCCTCAGTTTTCTGAGGCGCCACCCTTAGGCCCAGCCCACGAATCTTATAATATGGTTCCATGGCCTACGTAAGCGCCTGGAACCACCCAGCTCATGCCTCCAGATGGGTGACACTGAAGTCCATCTGGGCCAGTACATGAAATACCTAGGCCTTACCCTGGACAGTCGGTGGAGTTTCGAAGAGCATTTCGGGCGATTAGTCCCACGAGTGCGAGGGGTAGCTGGGGCGTTACATCGTCTGCTGCCCAATCTCGGGAGGCCAAGGGAAGAAGTTCGCTGCCTCTACATGGGCGTCGTGCGATCAATGGTCCTCTATGGGACACCCGTCTGGTCTGAAGACCTGGCGGGTTCCTCCCGCTGCAAAGCTCAAGTCAGGAGTCTGCAGCGGTTGATGGCCATACGGATCGCACGGGGCTACCGCACTACCTCATACGAGGCAGCGACGATCCTGGCGCGATCTCCACCCTTCGACATTCTGGCCGACATGGATACGATGGTCTACGACCAAATTCGATCTGTCGGTCGGAATGTCGAAGAGATAGCGCCGGATCACGAGCCCGGAATGCTACGGCGGAACGCACACACGCAAGCCCTGCAGGCTTGGCGGGCACGGCTTGAAACACAGGGCTGTACCAGCCAGCGCGCTGTCAGAGCCGTTCTGCCAAACTTCGAAGCTCGGATAGAGAGGACCGACTGTGTCACCTACCGACTAACTCAGGTACTCACCGGACACGGTTGTTTCGGTGAATATCTGAATAGAATCGGACGTGAGGCTACGGCACAATGCCACCACTGTGGGTCCGACCGGGACTCCGCCCAGCATACGCTGGAAGACTTCCCTGCTTGGGAGTCTGAGCGTCGAGTCTTGGTCGGACGGATCGGACGAAACCTGTCACCGCCTGCATTGGTCGCGGCAATGCTGGCGAGTGACGAGGGATGGAAAGCCGCGGTCTCCTTCTGTGAGGACGTTATGCTACAGAAGGAGGCTGCAGAGCGGGATCGGGAAAGGGCCGATCCCGCTCGAAGGAGGCGGCAAAGGGGACGCGGCAGAGGTCGCTAGCTCCCCAATTGTCGCCTAAGGGTCGCTGCGGCTACATCTTGGGGAGATGTGACCGCTGCAAACGACCCGAGACAGGTGACACCCCCGATGCGGCTGGGGGGTGTTGCCAGGGTGGGTTGGTGTTGCGCCTCTTACTGCGTAGAGCGATGGGAGGCGCTGCACCGTCCTGTCCTGGGGGTGAAAATAGTCACCCCGGGATATACCTCAGTCTTTGGGGTACGGCAGGGGGACTCCAGAAGCCGCTGATGCGTTCCTGGTGTTCCTCCCAACTGCCGAGGTAGGCCGCCGCGGGGTTTAGTGGATAGACCGGTTCCTCCGGGAGTCCCACACACGCCCTTCGTCTACCCCACGAAGGGTATGGTGCGAAACGCATTCCACGCGTAAAAAAAAAAAGGTGTGGACACCGTGCGGTATCCGCGTATGGCTCTGACCGCCAGTATCCTCTGGGGGCGCCAGAGGCGCGCCCTGTTCTGGGCGGACAGAGCCGCCGCCCACCGGTGCACCGTAAAGTACCATTGACCGGACAACCCCCGTGTACAGCCGCCTAGTGGGAACACTGGCCCCGCCCAGATTGGGCAGAAGTTGCCCTAGGGCGGAGGCAGTGCCCACCAACTTAGGGCCAAGCTGTCGGAAGTGCTCGTCGAAGAGCCACCTACCGTCGAGGACCAGACCCAGGTACCTAATCTGGGCCCGGACCGTTACGAGGACCGAGTTGACCTCGATGGAGGCGCCGGCGGGCGGACCACGACGGGGCCCATGAAATAATAGGGCCTCCGTCTTGTAGTTTGCCCGCCGGGCCGTGATTAGGGTGTCGTCTGCGTAGCAGATTACACCCAGCCCGGGGGGGAGACGCCCTCGTAGGGCCCAGTCGTATCCCATGTTCCACAGGAGTGGTCCTAGGACAGACCCCTGTGGAACACCGCACGACATGGCCCTGCGTCTCAAGGCGCCATCTCGGTCTTCGTACACGACGGTACGCTCCTCTAGATAGTCTGCCACCAGCCGCCTCAGGTACCCTGGCACTCCGTGGTACTGGAGTGCGGCCCTGATGCAGCCGAATGGCAGACTATTGAAGGCGTTGGCGATGTCCAATGACACCGCCAACAACACTCCGCCGCAGCTCACCGCCTCTTCGGTCACGGCCCTCAGGCGCAGGATCGCGTCAACCGTCGAACGCCCTTCTCGGAAACCGAATTGGGCGTCCGACAGGTCGGGGCCCACCTCACAGAGGTGCCGGACGATGCGGGCAGAGAGAACAACTTACCCGCCTCGTTCAGCAACACGATGGGCCGGCAGGCCGTCCATGTTTCTGGATCAGTACCAGCTTCCCGCACTTCCAGCGCTCAGGGATGCGTCCGGACGCCAGGCTAGCGTCCAACACTCCCCTAAGGTGGTCCGATATGTAGTCGAGGGCACGGGCCATAACTCGGGCTGGAACCCCGTCCCGCCCGGGGGCGGTGTTCTTGGACCGGATCCGTAGAACAGCCGCCCCTACCTCAGAACATCCTACAGGCGGAACATCACCCACGCTGCCCCGACGACGACCACGACGGGCCATCGATGGGGGTGTGTGTTCCGCCTGCTGCGGTAATAGGCCCTCGACCACTTCCTGCAAGAAGCTGGGCTGGAGAGTCTCCGTAAGGGCCCCCCCCGTAAGGGCCTGTGTGCGGAGCTTTTGACGCACCGCACGATAAGGGGTACCCCAGGGGTCACGCTCCAGACTCTCCAGCATCTCCTCTGGCCTCGCGTCTTTGGCGCGGCAGATGGCCAGCCTCAGACTTTCCCGAGCTGCTCGGTACTCCTCGTGAAGCCGGTCCACCTCCTCACCGTCCCCGCGGTGACGTCGCCGACTCCGGGTGTGGGACCTCCGGGCACGCACGCAAGCCGCACGGAGGTCCGCTAACTCCTGGGACCACCAGTAGACCTCCTTCTGAGGAGGCCGACGGCCACGGACGCGGGGCATGGCCGCATCGCAGATGAGCGTTAACGCATCAGCGAAGCGACCAGCCCCCACGTCGACCTCCTCGGTCGGGGCATGCGGAGACAGCCAAGAGTAAACAATGGCCGCCTCCTCTAGTAGGTCCCTGTCCAGCTTGGCGACAGCCCACCGCGGGAAGCGGGAAGGGCGCCGCGCCGCGTGACCCCTACTGGCGTCCTGGGACCGGGAGAGCTCGAATCGGATATAAAAGTGATCCGAGAGCGTCTCGACCTCATCCAGGACACTCCAGTTCCTTACTCGTGCGGCGACTGCAGGGGTAGCGAACGAAAGGTCCACTATCGACCCCCCCCCCCTGCTGTCGCACGCACGTGTTGGTGGCACCCCTGTTCAGCAAACAATGGCCCACCGACGCCGCCCATTCCTCGACGGCTTCGCCCCTGGCGTCCGTCGCCGGGGAACCCCACGCAATGGACTTTAACTGCTTATACCACTAGGCCAACCGTGCAGTCATACAAATACAGGGTCAATTTTTGAGACGGGACAGTAAGGGCAGGTACCATAACCGTTATAGTTACAGAATAATAATAATAATAATAATATTTATTTGGATAGAAATATAACAAGTTTACACAGTACAATTGAAAACGATGATATCTGCAGAAATAATAAAACTGTGTAGCAGATATCAACGCCCTCTCCCAGATAATAGGTCCAAACAACAATTAGAAATTATAGATAAAAATAAAAATAACGAAAAGAAACGGAAAAAAAAGACTTGAATTAACATTTATGTTATACAAAGCCAAATACTTACGAAAACAAAAAATAAAATTAAATAAAAAGTGTATATAGGGTAGTGTAGTGTAAGTCTAATTGTGATGTGTAATTGTGATGTGTAATTTTGATGTGTAATTGTGATGTGTAATTGTGATGTGTAATTGTGATGTGTAATGTGTACTTGAAGACGTGTGAGTGAAAAAGCTAGTGTGAGTGTAAGTGTTACGACGAGTTACGTTATGAGTAGTTCGGAGTCTATATATGTCAAACTTAGAAGCCAATCGACGCATGTAGTTTTGCATTTGTTATAAGTGAGTGGATATATATTCAAAGTTTTATTTAACTTGTTATAGAGTTTTGAGCTTATAAAATAATAATGCCTACTCGCTGTTTCTGTTCGGCGAGGCAGAACTTTGCATACTATATCAGATCTACGTTTAAAAGAGACAAATGTGGGATCATAGTGTAATTCAGTATGTTTACGAAGGGTTACATTCAGAATAAAAAGCTGCCGAACATTAAGGACCTGGCATATTGAGAATAGCTCAGTTGTAGGAAACCTATAAGGTTTTCTTATCATTGTCTTCAGAATAGCCCTCTGAGCTCTTTCTAATCTCAGCATATATGTTTTGCCAGCACCTCCCCAGGCCGTGATGCAGTAAGAGAGAACAGATTGACAAAGGGCATAGTAAACAGTTTTTAGTGAAGAAAAATCTACAGTGTTTCTCAAACGTTTAAATATGTATATGAGCTTGCGACTCTTGGAGGTAGAAGATTGTAAATGTTGTTTCCAAGTTAGTGTATTGTCTATGGTAACTCCAAGGTACTTAATACAGGACGTGCGTTCCACTAAAGCGCAGTTGCAAGGTGTAAACGTGTATATGGAGGATGAAGGACATTTATGGGCACAAAGAGTGAAAGAGGAAGGAGGCTGTGAAGTTTGATTGATGGTAAATGGTATATATTTAGTTTTGGATAAGTTTAGAGTAAGAAGGTTAAGATCAAGCCAGTTCATTACTTGTTTTAGTGCTAACTCTGTATTTAGTTTGGCTTCATCCCAACTTCGACCATTTACCAGTAATGTAGTATCATCTGCATATGTTAGAATTTTGCATTTTAGAAGTGTCAATTTGCAAAGGTCGTTAATGTAAATTAAAAAGTGTGTCCCAGAACGCTGCCCTGAGGAACACCGTAATCCACACACTTTTCGTTACTGGCAATAGAATCTATTAGAACATATTGTGTACGGGAGCTCAAGTAACTATGGAAAATATCCAGGGCAATACCTCTTACGCCGCAATGCTCTAGCTTGGTGAGCAAGATGGGTATAGACACAGTGTCGAACGCTTTGGAAAGATCCAAAAAGATGCCGATAGTTTTATGCTTTTTCTCAAAATTATTAATGATAGAGCTAGTTAACTCTAATACCGCATCTTCAGTAGAAACTCCAGTTTTAAAACCAAATTGTTTAGTAGCAAGGATACTGTTTTCATGAAGAAATTGAGTGAGCCGTTTATTAAGTATCTTTTCAAAAAAATTTGATATCGTTGTAAGAACTGAAATGGGTCTATAATTAGATATACTATTAGGATCTCCGCTCTTGAATACTGGGTGAACAACAGCCTTTTTAAAAACGCTAGGAAAGATACCAGCACAGAGACATAGATTGAATACATGAATAAGACAAGGTGTAAGTACATGCCTCCCAGCTTTTATGATAGAAGATGGGATACCATCCCAACCTACCGCGCAGTTAACTTTAAGATTAATTATAGTTTCATTTATTTCTTCTTCAGATACTGGAAGTAAAGCCATAGAATTTACCGGAGACATAAGATGTGAAAGAGGTGTTTGAGAATTAGTAGAAAATAGATTACAAGTAGAACGGTTAATAATTTGCTCTGCTAAGTTTTCACCAACATGGGCAAAAAATGAGTTAACAGTATTAACAGCGGTAATTGGACAGTTCGAAAGTTTTAAGGGGTCGGAGGAGTGTTTTTTATTACTATCTAAGTGTGCTACTTCTTTAATTATTTGCCACGTATTTTTAGGATTTTTCCTAGCGTTTGCAAGTTGATTACGGTAATAATTTTGTTTAACTTTTTTTAAGAGGTTATTACAGTAAGAGCGGTAACAAAGGTATATGACTTTTTGAATAGAGTTTTCAGGATTTTTTATGTGTTTTTGATAAAGTTTATCCCTATGACGAATGCACCTTAAGAGTCCAGGAGTAATCCATGGATCCTTAATGTGTTTACGATTCGGTATAGAAACATTTGTGCTATGATTTTTGACAACGTTAGCTATAGTGTCAACTAACAATTCAGCAGCCAAATCAGGATTATTTGTCTCTAGAACAGGAGAGAAATCTGTTTTTTCTAGGGCACCAGAAAAACGCTATTAGAAGACTATCCATAATTTTTAAAGAAATTCTGAACTGCATTTACAGATTTTAAAAAAAATGTACAGCCAGCAAGAAAATGGTCAATTTAAACAAAAATTTTTTTTGATGCCAATCGATCCTGTTTCTTATAAGGATCAAAAGTCTCTACTGGACCGAATGAGGTTTGAATACTAGAAATGTCAGAAATCGCAAAAAAACATACATTTGTACGGAATTGTATTTGTACATAGCTTACATTTAGATGATCTACGAAATAAATTGCTCAAAACGACCACCGTTTTCACGAATACATAAGTTCACTCATTTTTGTACTGAGCTAGTAGCAGCCGATAATTTTCTTGGATAATAGATATCATTTAAAATCCTTGTTAATGCATCTTTCAGCGCCTGAATACTGTTGTATTTTTATTTTTGAAGACTTCGTTAGCCCCACAGAAAAATATCGAGAGACGTTAGATCGGGGCTACGAGGTGGCTACTTGGTTGGACCATGTGTACCTCCATGTCGTGCGGTGTTCTATAGGGGTCTGTCCTAGGACCACTCCTGTGGAACATGGGATACGACTGGGCCGTAAGAGGGCGTCTCCCCCCCGGGCTGGGTGTAATCTGCTACGCGGATGACACCTTAGTCACGGCCCGGGGGCTAACATCCAGGAGGCGGCGCGCCTGGCCACCACAGGAGTGTCCATGGTGGTCGGGCGCATCGAGGCGCTGGGTCTGCGGGTGGCCCTGAATAAGACGGAGGCCCTACTCTTTCACGGGCCTCGTCGTGGTCCACCCGCCGGCGCCTCGATCGAGGTCAACTCGGTTCACGTACCGGTCCGGGCCCAGATGAGGTAGGTACCTCATCTGGGCCCGGACCGCCAGACCCAGACCCAGGTGGGTCTGGTCCTAGACGGAAGGTGGCTCTTCGACGAGCACTTCAAACAGCTAGTTCCAAAGTTGGTGGACACTGCCTCCGCGCTCGGGCGACTTTTGCCCAACTTGGGCAGGGCCAGTGTTAACACTAGGCGGCTGTACACGGGGGTTGTTGTGGGCGGCGGCTCTGTCCGCCCAGAATAGGGGGCGCCAGAGGCGCCCCCTATTCTTTAGTATCTTTTTGGTAGCTGATATTGGTGGTCAGACCCATACGCAGATACCGCACGGTGTCGACCGAAGCGGCCTGCGCCTTGGCCGGAACGCCCCCGTGGGATTTGGAGGCGGAAGTGCTCGCCGAAGTTTATCGACGAGTGGTTGAATTCCGGGCGGAGAGCGGGTCTCGCCCTCCGCCCGAGGACAAGTAGCAACAGTTGTTTTATCGCGGTCGCAGCTTTCTGCGAGGACGTAATCTCGCAGAAGGAGGCGGCGGAGAAGGCCCGGGAGGATGACCTCCACTCGGACCCGATCCGCCGTCGGCGAACCGGGCGGCGGAGGCGCGCCCATCTGCGCCTCATGCCGCCCTGAGTGTGGCCGCGGGTGGACGGGACGGGTTTCCCCGTCCATCCGCTGTAGTGGCCAGCCGCGAGGGGGCGGCATCCGTGTGTGACCGGACGTCGCCCAAATTAGAGAGGACGCCCTGTTGTTGTGCCCGACAGTTACCTGGATCCCTTCCAAAACACAGGCGCAGAGAGGTCACACTGTGCGGTTTTAGTCGGTTCGAGTCGAGAGCCCCGGTGGTGTGACGGTCCATGGGGATTTCTACACGTAAAAAAAAAAAAAAAAATGTGTACCTATCCACTGTGACCCGAACTGTCTATTCAAACTGGAATACGCAGCTGTTGTGTGGCGGAGCGCCATCTTGCTGAAAATAAACTTTTCGCAATTCTGACAGGAGCCATTCATACAACTGGTTTTGGAGATTCTCTAACTCTGACGTCGGCAGTTATACACGGCAGAATTAAGAGTACCTTCATAAAATTCCACCATCACTACTAGATACTTGTCGCAGTTGAAACTTATTCGTGTACCACACCAATGCAAATTCCGTGTTCCTATTATTTACCAAATACGCTTAAAGATTAAAAAAATAGATAATTTACATATTAAAATAAATTACATATTAAAATGATTTATTTCCGTACAAAGTTTTTTTGCGCTTTCTGACATTTCTAGTACTCAAACCTCAGTCGGTCTGGTAGAGACTTTTGATCCTTATAAGAAACAGGATAGATTGCCATCAAAAAAAGTTTTTGTTTAAAATGACCATTTTCTTGCTGGCTGTAATTTTTTTCCAAAATCTGTAAATGCAGTTCAAAATATCTCATAAAATTATGGATAGTCTCCTAAAAGCGTTTTCCTGTAACTATAACGGTTAAGGTACCTACCCTTACTGTCCCGTCTCAAAAATTCACCCTGTATATATACATATAGAATAAGTTTATTATACAGGGTTACAGGAAAAGTCGTGCTAGATCCGTTAAGGGCGTAGAGTACCCATCATTTCTGACTTATTTCACTATGAAACACCCTACCCTAAACTTAACCCTCGACTCTTAATTTTTTTATAGAAAATTGCCGATTTTTAGGCTACAACATTTATTTTTGTTTATTTTGTGTATCTTATTATTATCATACTTGCATTTTTACATGTGTAATTAGATGCTTTAAGACGTCAATCATTAAAATAGTGCTTAAGTTAATTAAATAGACCGTAGACAAGTAGATAAGTAGACAAGTGAAAGTAAAGAAATAAAAAATAGAAAATTATTTTTCTCTAACGGATATCTAAAAAAAATACTATGGTAATTGTTCGGCAGATGTTTTTTAAAATATCTACGTTTCATCAGCTATCTAACGAGGTATAACAATCTAGGGTTTGTATTACATTGCGTGGAAAAAAAGTAGTATGGACGCTCCAGGTAGCAGTACTAACGGTCCTGCGCCTATTGCCCATCAAGTTAAGACGCACCAAGCGAGCGAGACAAGTGACGATTTATGTAGGTGCGAATGAAAGAAAAAATGTGTAGAGACCGGTTAGGGCTGGGAATACAACAGGGGGTATTGTTAGGTTGTCAGTCTGCTATTGTGCTTCGTACATAGTAGATCTGATATCGTTTTGCTCTTTTTCTCGACTTGGCTGTGATTCTGGACTATTTCTTCTGATTTTTGACTACTGTGTTTGTTAACCGGACTCTGATTTATACCTGGGATACGGAAGTGTTGAGGATGACGTCCTACACACCTGAGGAATATGCTGATATGCTTATTTGTTACGGATACTGCGATTGCGTGTCTGCGCAAGTTCGCAAGGAATACATAACTCGCTACCCCGGTCGTCGAGTGCCGGATGTGGCCGTTTTTGACAGAGTTTATCGAAGACTTCGAGAAACTGGCTCTGTTTTGAGACGAAATACAGACATGGGAAGACTTAAGAGAAAGGATTTTTTATTTTATTTCTATTTTTTAAAAAGACAACTCCCGCATTAGGAATATAAATTCCTGTGTCGCGGGGGACTTTACAAACATACAAGAAACGGACACAAAGAACACCCAGACTCAGAACAACAAATTGTGAATCACACAAAGTGTTATCCTACGTGGGATTTGAACCCACGACACTTGGCGCAGTAGGAAGCGGCGTGGCGACCGCTTAAGCCACTAGGCCAACCGTGCAGTCATTTGATTGTGGATGCAGCAAATAAAATGAGGACCACGTTGACCACTGGAGTAGTGAAGACTGGTCTCCGTAGAAGGATGCGACAATGTATCAGAAATAGAGGCGGCCATGTTGAACATGAACTGTAGAATAAGAAAAAGTGACGTGAAAACCTTTAATAAATGACATTTCATGCTTAAATAATGTTTTATTTTACTTTTTTTGGGCTAAGTACAAATTTTCTTCTCCACTGTCGCCTATGAAACTAAAGTTTTTTCAATGCATTTGAATAAAACCTTAGATTATTATACCTCGTTAGATAGCTGATGAAACGTAGATATTTTAAAAAACATCTGCCGCACAATTACCATAATATTTTTTTAGATGTCCGTTAAAGAAAAAAACATTTCTAATTTTTTTTTTATTTCTTTACTTTCACTTGTCTGCTACGGTCTATTCAATTAACTTATGCACTATTTTAATCATCGACGTCCTAAAGCATCTAAGTACACATGTAAAAATGCAATAATAATAATAATAAGATACACAAAATAAACAAAAATAAATGTAGTAGCCTAAAAATCGGCAATTTTCAATAAAAAATTAAAAGTCGAATATCTCGAAAAGGGATAAGTTTAGGGTAGGGTGTTTCATAGTACCTGCGTCTCATGCCGCCCTGAGAGTGGCCGCGGATGGGCGGGACGGGTTTCCCGTCCGTCCGCAGTAGAGGCCAACCGCGAGGGGGCGGCGTCCGCGTGTGACCGGACGTTGCCCAATTAGAGAGTCGAGAGTTCGAGATGGTGCCCGCAACAGTGCGGGCAGGCGCCGGTTGGAGTCCAGAAGGAAATCCCCTCCCTGGACTCCTTCCAATACAAAGGCGCAGAGAGGGTCACACCGTGTGGTTTTAGTCGGTTCGAGTCCGACACACCACCCCGCCGTAACCCCCGACGGGGTGACGGTCCGCGGGGATTTCCACACGAAAAAAAAAAAAAAAAAAAAAAAAAAAAAAAAAAAAAAAAAAGGGTGTTTCATAGTGAAATAAGTCAGAAATGATGGGTACTCTACGCCCTTAACGGATCTAGCACGACTTTTCCTGTATATACTAGCTTTAGCTAGCGCGCCCGCGTCTATGTCGGTTATCGCGGTAAAAAGTAGCCTATGTCCTTTCTCAGGTTCTAAACTATTTGAGTACCAATATTCATCAAAATCGGTTAAGCGGTTTAGGCGTGAAAACGTAACAGACTGACAGACAGAGTTACTTTCGCATTTATAATATTAGTAGGGAAGTAGGGATTTACATATTATATAATTAGAGAATAAGTTTTATCATCATTTTTAATCGAACTAAAGTCAACAACTTAGAAATACAAAATAAAAGGCTTAATAATATTAATAACAGTAATTATTGTTGCTCGTTCGATGAATTCATTTCTGAAATAATTTGTGCTATGGGGTTATGGTTCTTTAACAATTCGGATAGCAACAACTGGTATTTACCATTCAAGGGTACTTCTTGTAGTAAATGAGGTACCCCCTTTAAACAAGGGTCAGTCAAACGATATAAACAATTGTTAACAGTTTAATACGAGTCACTTATAACTATTACAACTGTAGTGTGATGTGTAATATATTTGAACATGGCTCTGTGTACCAGTTTGCTGACGATACTTGTCTAATAGTGGCAGACAAAGACTTAAAAACTGCTGAAAGAAAACTGCAGGAAAATTTCAATAAAATGTGCAAGTGGTCACATGATGTCGGACTACTAATTAACTCCCAAAAAACTAAACTAATGTGTATAGAATCATCACATAATAGGTCGGACTACACACCTAGTATAATAGCTCATGACCACCGATGTCTGCACGGCAATCTCATCTGCATGCCTAATGATAGCTGTAATAAACTAGAGATAGTAACGGAGCACATGTACCTAGGTCTCATAATAGACAACCGTTTTAACTGGAAACCACACATTGATCATGTTTGTAACAAATTACGGGCTATACTCAGTAAATTATATACATGTCGGAGCGTCAGTGAAAGGCCTCACAGCGGTATTAGTTGAGACTATACATCGTGGGCGTTACAACGGCAGGAATTCCAAAATAAGTGTACACTTGTGTTGTTCCATGTCGTATTATTTAAACATCTTACATATTAACACAAAATCATAAACGATTAACAAGATTGAAATGAGTTAAGAGCCAACAGGTTAGCGCATGTGCACCGTGCGGTAGCCGTCAGTAGAATGACCGACCGCCATTGCTAGTGGCGCGACATCGACTACTCCCATTCGGATCCGATCATTCGAATCCGCTCTTATCATTCATTAAATACATTCAACATCATTCAATATCGATTACAGAATCGAATACAATAAACAAAACTAATACATTGAGCTATGATTACGATAAATCATTATTAACAGTAATGTAATTTATGGTACATGATCACGCGCCGTCATACACTAAAATATAAGATGACGTTTAAAGCACTCCGCCTACTATATCTGGCAATGGCGGATTCTGTCATAGGATATGGTATATGTACCTATGGTCGCACCTACAGCACTTACTTGAATAAAATATATAATTTGCAAATCTGATTATTAAAAACTAATGTACCTAAACATGTAAGAGCTGGTTGTAATGGGTACTATAACAAACTATTTAATTACTGTAAGGTACTGCCGATACAAAACAAAACAAGAATGGCCGTTGTGCGGGCGGAGTATTTGCACATTGCGCAACTAACTAAATACCAGCGAAAAAGTAACCTGAGAAAGCTGTCAAACCAAAAGCGCTATAGAATGCCTCATTATAACAACATATATGGCACTAGAATGTGCAAATATATCCTGCCCAAGATTCTAAATGAGATGCCGGATGAGATTGTGTGTGCATGCATCGCAGGCCAAACTAACCTGAAAAAAAATATTAAACAATATTTCTTGACACAGGTAGACTACAAGCACATCCTGGAATAGATTGTAATGTAATGTGTTGTAATGTAAATAATGTTTGTTGAGTGAGCGAATCCCTCTCGCATAAAAACCAACACGGTTTAAGCGAGTGATTGTAATAAATATTATAATATGTATACTGTAATGCCTTGTCCATAATAAATAAATAAAAAAAAAAAAAAAAGAAGTGTTGAAACAATAGAATATGCCTGTAGCCCGAATTATAAAAAAATATGAATCGTCACCACGCTATCGTGACTTCAATCCTTAATAAAATCGGCCAAGTGCGTGTCAGGCCACGCACAGGAAAGAGTTCCTCAGTCACCCATAATGGTACGTGGATTAGAAATCGTATCCAATGGATAATTGATATGTTTACGTTGACGTTTTCCAAGTAAGCGCATTGTAAAAGTTAAGCCTCTATAACTCCTGAACTAACAAAGTCTTCGAATCCGTTATAGTTTTCCCTCAAAGTTCATTATATGGACCACTATCACGTTTATTTCAATATCCAAAAAAAACAACTGTTTGTTTAGACCAGATTTTTTGAGCCAGCCGTTTAGCTTTTAGAGGGGGGGGACGCCCTGTTTTTACAAAAGAGTGCCCTTTAAAGAAAACGGAACACAAAGTATTTAAATCAAAAAATCGTCTACGAAAAAGAGAGCGGGCGTACTTTGTATTTATAGCTTGATAATTGTAATTATCGCTTTTATATGTGTCTTTTGCATTTAAGAATATTATCTGGACTTTAAAAGAGACTGTGATCCCTGAGTTTGTTTCGTCCTTTCTTCTCAGGGCTAGTCCAGTTAGGAAAGGCCGAACTCATCTGCTCAAAAAAGTGTAACTTGCAAAAGTGTTCATGTAACCTAATTGCAGAATAAATGATTTGATTTGATTTGATTTACTCTAAAAGCTAAATGGCTGTCTCAAAAAAAGCTGGGAAAATTCGTGATGGTGGTCCATATAATGAAGTTTAAAGGAAAACTATAACGGATTAAATGACTTTGTCAGTTGAGGAGTTATAGAGGCTTAACTTGTAAAATGCGCTTCCTTGGAGAACGTCATACAAAATTAACGCATTAATACGTAAACATAACAATTATCTATTGGATACGATTTCCAACCCTTTCCTGTAAGTGGCCTGATACTCACTTGTCCGATTTTTTTGTAATTACTGGTATTGAAGAGTTTTTTGAACGGCAGAATTAAAAAATATTTGAAATATCTCGAACTGGTTGCCGCGACACAAGCCACGAGCTTAGTCCGGAAACCGCTGTTAAGTTCAAAATGTAATGTCGCTTTAGTTAAAATAAATAAATAAAATAAAAGTAAATGAAGTCTATAAAGCTTTATTTAATTTCTACAAAAACAGTTGTGAATTAAAAATAGTACAAAATTAGGATAGCTACGAGTTTACGGGGCCAAGCCAAATAATATTTCAATTCAGACTCACACAGATTGTATTGTAATATTATCAATACAACTTTTAATTTTCTCAATGGGATCATCTACGAGTATTCTTAATGGACCAAGAAATATCGTATGTTGAACCGCCGATAAATTATTGTTGCTAAAAGAATTATACTCACTTTTTACCAAGATTTTTTCTTAACTTTCTTAACTTGGCCGCAGTTCGTGTTCCTATCCGAGGATTTCTGTCAAAATTGGCCAAGATCTGTTCTTACACTCGAAGATCAACTTTTATCGGTTTAATCCTCCTTCTCATTATTCAATACTCTCTGGTAGGCAGCCGTGATGACTCGAACATCAGAGGGTTTCGGTACCTATCACGGTAAATACGCAAGGCCCGTGATACATTTCCGCGGGCTTCACCATAGCACATAATAATTTCCGTATTTCCTCTCATTATTAGACCAGTGCTTTTAGTGTTTGAAAACAAAATAAATTATAGTAGGATGAAACCCATTGTAAAAGGAGGAGAATATTGCAAAAATTAAAGGAAAAATAAATTACGGGCGATCTGAGGTCGGGAAGGGGGAGAGGGGGGGGGGGGGTTTAAGGGAAAAAAATGGCTTATCTCGATTTCCGGCAAAACTACAAGTCCTATGGAAAAAAGTTAAATGGCAAAGTTGTAGATAATGAAAATATCGATATCTTTTACATTTACACTTTTTTCACATAACCTCAAATTTATGTGAAAAATTCTAAAAACCAAGTTTTTGGTTTTTTATTTTTATCTTTTACAAATAAAATTATTTTTTAACGAAATTTTGTGGAAACTTAGCTTTTCATGTCCTGAATACACCGTAATTTATTTGATTTGAAATATCTATTTTTTCACCTCATTTTGACTGAATACCGAAAAAAAACCCTAATTTTCAATCGAAAATTCGTAAGTCAAAATATCAACGTTTGTGACGAAAATTGGGTGTTTTCTATTCGATGAAATGTCTACTTTTCGATGGTGTAAAAATATATATACATTACCATAGTAAATCTTCTCAGAAAATGCAAAAAATGAAAAAACTCAAATTCGATATTTTTTAATCGTTATTGAGATATTTATTAAAATTTACACTTTAATCACTCGAAAAATGTAAGATTGCATGTTACAATGATAAAGAAAAATATTACAAATCGAAATATACTACTATAATTAACAAAATAATAAATAATAAAGTTAATATTTAATAAAACATCTACAATACTTTGAGAAAGTTTTTTCCATTAAAACCCCTCTCCCCCTTCCCGACCTCAGATCGCCCGTAATTTATTTTTCCTTTAATTTTTGCAATATTCTCCTCCTTTTACAATGGGTTTCATCCTACTATAATTTATTTTGTTTTCAAACACTAAAAGCACTGGTCTATAAACATTTTAAATAATCACTATCACTGTTATAATAAAATACGAAAAATAAATTACCACTAAAATTAGGTTAAAGGAGAATAAAAAGCGGCCAAGTGCGAGTCGGACTCGCCCATAAAGGGTGTGGTGACTTCCACATACAGCGCAACGGAAAACATACAACAGCGCCATCTAGCGATGAAACACTGAACTACTATGAAAACACGGAATGATCTATACTGAGTAACTACTAATCCTGAATCGCGAAAGTAACATTCTCGCGCCGATTAGCATATATACAACATCCCAACATCAACTGTTGGGCAGTGGCCCACCAGGCACGATCAACTCGCCGGGTTCCGTAGCAGCAAGTAACATCATATAAAAGTTCTTGTTGTTCGTCGTAACTTTGGTTGATGTTTTAATAATGGTGTATTCAAATCAAATCAAATCAAATCAAAATCATTTTATTTCAAGTAAACCATACAACGGCACTTTTGAAACGTCAAGTAGTCAGTCAGTAGTCAGTCGTGAAGCTAATCGTCTGTTCCAATTCGTAGATCCTATGGAGAAGAACAGACAAGAAACTCCATGGACACTCTTTTCCAACATTGTTTTTACAATTTTTGGTTACATTATTTAAGGCATTTTATTAAATGTGAGTACAATGTACCGATGCTGAATTTTACACAGGTAGTGTCCAAAAATAATTAAACAATAAATAGAAGTTGTGAGATGACCAGCCCCGACTGGCGGCGCCCGTATCACGAGCATGACCTATGCACCAGCCATCGTCCAGTGCAACCATATCGTAGGGAGCCGAACGACCCGCTACACACGCCACTGCCAGCAGGGCTTTTGAGTCTCTCTCACAACCGCCAGTCAACAAACAAACTTATGCTACTAGTGACTACAAAGTGCTCACATGTACAATTCAAAATGTTCGCAGTTATACTCGTACAATAATAAAACCATTTATAAATGCTACTCTTTAAGAGTACGACAAATATTTGAAACATGTAAATAAAAAGTAATTTATTATGCGATAATGTTAATACAAAAAAAAAAAAAATATTATAATGTCAAACAACAAGATACAATTAAAATAACAATAATACATGTCAAAAATATGGTTATCCAATGTCAAAAAAAAAAAAAATGAGAAATATAAGAATGTCAATCATTATAATTATATTAACAAATGTCAGAAATACGAACTAACTACTAAATAATTTGAGAATTAATCATGGGGCTGTGGAGCAGGACCAGCATTAAGCCAAGCATTCTTGTCGGCAATGTAATCCTCTAATTTGTATTACAAATTAGAGGATTACATTGACGAGCTTGCTTACATAGTGTGCGTTTTACAACATTTTTAAAACGTTTCTCTGTTAAATCTAGTATGTTTTGAGGTATTTTATTATAAAATTTAATACAGTACCCCATAAAAGATGTATGCACTTTTGAGAGCCTAAAACGTGGTTGAATTAATTTATCCTTATTCCTAGTATTATACCCATGTCTATCGCATCTTTGATTGAAGAGATGTAAATTTTTTCGAACATACATTATGTTTTCATAGATGTACTGACAAGGAACTGTCATGATATTGATCTCCTTAAAAAGGCCCCTAACAGAATCGCGACTGCGGAGACTATATATAGCTCTAATGGCTCTTTTTTGCAGAATGAAAATTGACTCTTTTGCATGATCATTGATTGTTTTGCACATTCTTACAATTGGTGAATTCATTCCAAGATTATTACGACATCTGGGCAAAACAAACAAATTTGTAATAGGTTGTCGAAGTGGTGGAGGTCGAAATGGTACCCTTATCCTTATTTTCCCCAACAAGTCAGAGTCAGATATTTTCCCGTTCAGAATTCCTTGCAAAAACTTTAAGTCAGCCATTCTTCGACGCTTGCCAAGTGAGTCTAACTTAATTTTTTTTAATCGATCTATGTAAGAAATTCTTCGCCCAAACCCATGCTTCCAGGATAGATGTCGAGTAAAAGATCGCTGAATGGAGTCTATACCTTGGGAATGATTCGAGTAGAAAGGATTCCAAGTGACACTAGAAAATTCTAAAACACTTCTTACGAGACTTTTATACAATAGGAGACTAGTAGTTACTTTTTTAAACTGTCTAGAATTTCTTTTAATGAACCCAACCATTTTAGCGGCCTTGGCAGTTATATTATCGGTATGAGAAATAAAATTTAAGTTACCATCAAGTACTATTCCCAAATCACGAATCGTTGATACTTCTTCCGATAAATAAAAAATAAAATAAAATAAGCCTTTAATGCTGGTTAACAGATTTTTAAACTACTTAATTTAAAAAAATATTCAACTTAAAAACTTAAACTACATAATATATTATTTACTGACTCGGCGCTCGGTTTCCCTTCTTTCCAGCTTGTCTTTCGACAAAGGCCTCCTCTAAGGCTTTCCACTCGTCTCTGTGCTTTGCTATGCGTAACCATTCCGGTCCAGCTACTTTCTTTAAGTCGTCTTCCCATCGCTGATTCTGTCTTCCCCTGCTTCTTGTGTTACCCCTTGGGTACCATTCTGTAATGATTCTAGTCCATTTCTCGTTCTTTTCTCTCAACATATTGCTCCAACGCCATTTCAGTTTTCTGCAAGTTGTTTGCACTTTTGTAAATTTAGTCTTTCCTTGGATTCTTTTAAGTTGTATTTTATCTCTTCTTTTCACCCCAAGTACGTTTCTTTCTATCCCGTTCTGACAAATGTTTATTTTGTTTTGTTGCTTTTTTGTTAAGGCCCAAGTTTGACATCCGTATGTCAGACATGGCAGAATACAAGTGTTAAACACCTTTCGTTTTTCCGACATTGGTATTTCTTTGTTTTTCATTACTTCGCTCAACGACCAGAACCTCTTCCAAGTATTCGCTATTCTTCTCTGGATTTCTTTCTGCATGCCTTCTGATGTTGATACTAGTTGCCCCAAATAGACATACTCAGATACATATTCTAGTGGCTGATTATTTATTTTTATAATGTCTTTTTGGACAGAATTAGTCATTATTTTTGTCTTTGTTATATTCATCGTAAGGCCAGCTATTGCACTTTCATCTGATAGTTGACGTATCATAATTTCTAGCGTCTTCGGGCATTCGGAGAAAAGTATTAGATCGTCTGCGAATCTCAAGTGACTCAATTTCTCTCCGTTGATGTTAAGTCCGAAATTGTCCCAATCCAATCTCCTAAGGATCATCTCCAATACCGCTGAGAAGAGCTTCGGTAAAATAGGGTCACCCTGCCGTACACCTTTTTCGATTGGAAACTCCTCTCCTGACCTTTAAAATTTTATTTGGGCCGTACTTCTTTCGTATATGATTTTTAGTATACGTATATACTTTCTTTGTACCCCTTGTTGTTCTAATGATTCCCAAATATAGTGGTGTTCTAAGGAATCAAAGGCTTTGGTGAAGTCAACAAAACACAACCAGTATGTTTTGTTATATTCTGATTTGATTTCTGGAGTTTTTGTCGCAAGACGTGAATGTGATCAATGGTCGAAAAGCTGCTCCTAAATCCCGCTTGCTCTTTTGGTTGGTTTTCATCGAGGATACTAGTTAGTCCAAAGAGTATGACCTTTGAAAATATTTTATATATATTAGACATTAAGCTTATCGGTCTATAATTATTAATGTCTCCTTTGTCCTTTTTTGTGTAACAAAACTATTATTGATTTGGTCCAATCGTCTGGTATAATTTCACTTTTTATTATTTCATTGAATATATTAGTTAGTTTCGGCACGATCTCTGGCATAGATATTATAAGTAGCTCGTTGGTGATATGATCGGGTCCAGGTGCTTTTCCTAACTTCTGTGAAGTAATAGCTCTTTCTGTTTCTTCCTTCAGAATCGGTGGTATAGGTTCGGTATCTTCTGTATCATGGATCTTCGTAGTTGTATTTAGTTTATTAACTTTGCTTTTGTACAGTTTCTTATAGTATTTCGTTGCGATATTTATTATTTTAGTTCTTCTACTGACACATTTTCCTTGTTTATTCTTTATATTTGACATCCAGTTCTTCTTTGTTTCTAATTCTTTAAATGCTTTCTTTACTCCGCCTGTTTTCATAATGTGATATGTAAATGTGTTTGTCCTTTTTTTCTGTCGATCTTTTCTTATACTTTCATTAATCTTTTTGCTTAAGTCCGAAATCTCTTTGCGTATCTTCTTGTCTTTGCTACATTGTAAAAGCATTTTCCTGTCCTTAATTAGTTTAGTTGTTTCGGTGGATAGTGTTATTTTTTTATTTGTATATGCTTTACGGGCTTCATTTCTGAGCAAATTCACAAATTCGTTGTATTTCTCCTGAATTGGCTTATTACATTCTTTTGCTTCTCCCCTATCTAGTTTTTTTTTCAAGTTATTCCTTAAATCCTTTTCATTTCTAATGTTCAGATAATGCTCTGATTCTGTTTGTAACCTTCGACTTTTCTTTTTATGTGTCCCTCGTAACGTCGCACGAATCATTTTGTGGTCTGAGTTAAAATTTTATCTATGAACATACGACATGTCTTTGAACATTTTCGGTCTATTGGTCATTATGTAATCGATTTCGTTTCTGTACAGTCCGTTTGGGGAAGTCCATGTCCATTTCTTGTTTTTCTTCTTGTTGTAGAAACTGTTCAAGATACTTAGTTTATTTTCTAAAGCAAAGTTCACTAATCGCTCTTCGTTTTTACTCCTGTTACCATGACCGTATTTTCCCACAGTGTACTCTTCGCCTTCACGGCGTTTCCCAATTTTTCCATTAAAATCTCCCATTATTATCACATTTTTATGAGCGCTTTCTATAGTGCTTCTTAATTTCTGGTAAAAAAGTTCAATTTTTTCTATATCTTCTTTTTTGTATGCCTCAGTCGGTGAATAAGCTTGAATAATTGACCATGATTCATCGCTGCCGTGTTGTATGGGTAGTTTGATATTTAGAATTGCTATTCTTTCACTTATTCCTTTCAATTCTTCTATTCGCTTTGTGTATTCCTTTTTTTATTAAAAATCCAACTCCATATTGTACAATTTCGCTTACTCCTATTATGTCCCACTTGATTTCGTTGATCGCTGTTTCTAATTCGATTAGTTTCTCTGGGGTTCTTAATGATCTTGTATTAAGCAATGTATGATGCAATGTTTATGTCATAATTTTTATGTCTTTTCTGGTTTTCTAGCCTTAGAGGGTGTTGGTCATTTTCCCCCACGATGACCAGTCGGCTTGGGGGAGAGTGTGTTATTGTTGTTATAGGTAATTTTGTTACTTTATGTTGGTGTACTTTACGGTTGCCAAGATTTAGTTGCTATTGTTGTTTGTTCGTAGGGATGCTGGTGAGTGAATTTGATCTATTTCTCATCATATCAAATGCGTTAGTTCTATGAGGTTTTAGAGATGTGGTGGTTGGCTGTTTTTTAGGTTGTGAGTTAGAGGAATGTGGTGACGAAGAAAATTCCCGTTTCCTTTTTTCATTAATTGTTTCATTCCCCTTCATGAACTTCACTTCTTCCAATACCTTACTATCAATTTTGTAAGCCGAGCCAAAGAACTATTTTTTCCGGGTAAATTTAATATGGAAACATTTAGATGTATTCAGATACATATTGTTATTTCGACACCATACTGATACGGAGTTAAGGTCATCTTGTAAGCTATTTTCATTTATGGAATCGTTAACCTCTCCATATAATTTCAGATCATCGGCATACAGAGAACAATGACCGGAACGTACAACATTGACAATATCATTTATAAATGTTAAAAAAAGTTTGGGACCTAACAGTGATCCCTGAGGCACGCCAGTGAGAGAATTATAGGTATCAGACATAAATCCATTTACAACTACATATTGTGATCTACCTGTAATGTACGAATCAAACCACTTATGCAGTAAACCCTCTATACCGTATAGAAACAATTTCTGAAGCAAAATGTAATGATCAACTGTATCAAACGCACTTGAGAAATCGGTATATATCACATCTACCTGAGATCCCTTATCTACTCGGTCAAATACAAAATCCAAAAATGATACCAAATTAGTAGTAACTGACCTACCCTTCACAAATCCATGCTGTTTTATTGTAATATGCTGATCTACGTGACTACTTAAAACAGTGCAAATTAATGATTCAAAAATCTTTGCGAAACAAGACAATATAGAAATCGGTCTATAATTATTAACGTTAGATATATGTATCACCTTTTTTATATACAGGAACTATGTTGGCTTTTTTCCACTCGTTAGGAAAAGAACCACTACTCAATGACATATTAAAGAGGAGAGTAAGCGGTGCAGACAGCTCACTTGCACAGGTTTTAACGAAGATAGTAGGGATCTCATCAGGTCCTGGGCCCTTTGAAGGATCAAGCCGTTTTAAGCTTTCCAGTACTCTTGCCTCATCAAATTTTATGCTGCTTAATGGAAACAGAACTGAAGCTCTGTCACAGTTGTTTCCCATGTCTACGTCAACTTGTAGTTCAGACTTATTAAAAACAGATGAAAAATGACTGGCAAATAAATTACAGATTTTGGATGCGCCATTTTGGCCTTTTGTTAATTGTCACACTGAGCTGATTGATGAACGCGCCAATCCTAGCCACTGTCCTTCCTGGTACCTCGCAAGAAGAATGGCCGACCAATACGAAACGTCGTATTGTTATGTCAAATGTCAATTGTAAGTTGACGTTTGACCGAGAACCCCGCTGGACTCCGTGCGAATAGGCCGTGTCAAGACTCCAACGCATTCAGGTCGAGCTAACGTGTTCGCGAGCTCCCGCATACCGCATTTACAGAAGTGCTTTCGTCCTTCGCTTCAAACCGTCGTGGAAGGTGTGTCATAACGGACAGTGACAAGCCTAGTGACTTGGGCCAAGCAGCCGGCAGGCCCAACGCGAGAAGGCGCCATTGAGAGGTTAGTCCCTTTATCTATTTTGAACTGCCTGTCCCTGTTCTCATGTTCCTGAGGGCAGTTCGTGTCCCTTTATGTCGCGAATCGTCAGTCAGCTTAGCCACAAAACCGCATAGATCGTGGTAGCCAATACCCGACCGCCATTTTGTAAACCCCGCATCCAAAATTTACAGTCCACTGAAACCGCAAACAGTTATTGTCGTAAATCGCATTTTTCTTTCAATCTTAACCGTTGCGTAGAACTACAACATTCCAAACCATTATTATGGTCCTATCGTACCGGATAAAACATTTGTTAGATTAGCTAGCACCTACTTATATTTTCGCTTTAACCGCAACGGAAAAGGTGCTAGGCATCTGATTCGATCAATCATACACTACCAATGGTTAAGATTACCGCAATAGCTACTAATATATATCGCAGGCTAGTTATATATCGCATATCATATACGCATTGTTTGTTTCTTGCAGCATTCAATAGAAATTACATTTCTAGAACTTTTTTCTTAATATATAAAAATTCGTAGGTACTACAATAAAAATAAATATCGGTCGTACCCGATCTTCGTTAATATTGCACAGACTTGCAACTTAGTAAATACGTTAAAGTAGGTAGGTATTATTCGGATACCTTATTACTAACTTGTTGGTTATAATTCATTATAATTATATATTTCTCGCATCGCATAGAGCGTAACTACATAGCTGTATAAGTTTGCAAGTTATCTGTTAGTCGCATATACAATAAAATAAAAATAAGTATCTATTACTAATATTAACTTAATATTCGTTTGTTATATTGATAACAGCTGTTACTTATCGTCATGCCGGACGATAGTAAGTTAGCGCTTCTACACGCAAAAAGAGATCTTATGTTCTCACGCATACAATCTATTGCAGATGGATGTAAGAATCTTTCCAGTGAGTTTGAAAGGGAAAATTTTTTGTGTGAACTCGAGACTTTAGATAAATTACGCATAGATTTTGAGTTAATCTTAGATCAAATTAATACGATTGAGTTAAAGTTGAATTCTAAATATACGATTAACTACCAACCATTACTGTCCTTCGATCATCTTTACGGTCGAATTAAACGCGCGGCAAAACTTATTGCCGTAAACGAGCCTCGCCTGGAACACAACACATGTGACAGGCCTAGACTGCCGCCAATAGAACTACCCCACTTTAGTGGTGATATTAAGACTTGGCCGTTGTTTTACGCGGCTTATAAAAACACCGTTCATGAGAACCCGAAGTTGACCGACTCAGAAAGATTACATTACTTAATAGGTAAATTAAACAGTAAGGTTCAAACTGTTTTCGCAGGCATTACGCCGTGTGCCGAAAATTATAAAGTTATTTTAGATACTTTAATAAATAGGTATGAAGATAAACGCGCGCTGTCATGCTCCTATTTGGATCAGCTGTTCGAACTTAAACCTTTGAGTGCTCCCAGTGTAGTGGGCCTCGAGATGTTTATAGATAAATTCGCATCGTCAGTCGCGGCGCTTAAAAATCTTAAGGTCAACGACCTCTCCGATTTATTGTTTTTATATTTAGCGTTGAAAAAGTTAGATCACGAAACCGCTCGCGCATTTGAGTTGGAAAGTCGAGGTTCTGAAATTCCGTCTTTCGATAGTTTAGTTTCATTCGTCCGCGATCAGGCAAAAATCATACAACGCACACCGAAAGTCGAACCGCGTACCCGCGTAGCCAACACGACGCCAATGTCGCCGCTCGCCTCACGGCGCAAGGCAACAAATACTTACGTTAATACCGCTCAAACTCAACCGTATAAAACTGATTGTCCGCTATGCAAATCGCAGCACAGCCATTTGTATAAATGTCAGGCATTTCAAAAATTGACACCAAATGACCGCTTTAGGTTTATTAAATCTCAGGCCTGCTGTATAAATTGTTTAAGTGGAACTCATCAAGCATTTAATTGTAATTCGGATTCGCGTTGTAAAACGTGTCAACAAAAACATCACACGATGTTACATTTTGAAAATAAACATACTGCATCTCATGCAGTAGTCGCGTCGCGCACCTCGCCGCCGCCGCGCTCTTGCAGTGACGTTGGAGGGGGACGGCAGCAGGGTCCGGATCCCGCTCCGTCATCCTATGAAACCCGCAACGCTGATGATGTTGCATTGTGCTCATTATCAGGCAACAATAAATTAATTTCGCACGCACCCGTAACTACGGTTTTGCTCGCCACCGCACGGGTTATGATGATAGATAGGCATGGCAAGGAACATAGTTTCCGCGCTCTGTTAGACAGTGCGTCTCAGAGTAATTTTGTAACGCGCCATTGTTGTAACCGCTTAGGATTAAACTTGAACCAAGGACCGTCCGCGCCTATAGTGAAGGGAATTGGGGGCTCTACTAAAACGACACTGGGTTCCGTACAGTTAAAATTTTATTCGCGCTTTAATAAAAATGTTAACTTTAATATGGAGTCACTAGTAGTCGATAAAATTACTGAACGCTTACCGACGGTCACGGTTGATACGCCGACGCTGGTTAATTTCGACAATCTGCCCTTAGCCGATGATTCATATCACAAGCCGGCTGATATTGATATTTTGATCGGCGCCTCTATTTTTCCACATCTTATGTTAGGTTCCAAGGTTCAGGGTAATTCCACACTCACCGCACCACACGCGTTAGAGACCGTGCTGGGTTATGTTATTGTAGGTTGTGCCCCCGCAAAATTGAGTACTTATTCGTCAGTTTCTTACTGTTGCTCAGTCAAATCTCCTTTGGATTCGATCGTCACTAAGTTCTGGGAGCTTGAAGAAGTAAGTGTCCCGCCTATCTTGAGTCCAGATGATAAGGATTGCGAGGAAATTTATAGTCGTACTACAACTCGCAACGCCGATGGTCGGTACTGTGTCGCGCTTCCCTTTAAGGGCGACCCATGTACACTCGGCGATTCCCGACGCTTAGCTGAGAGATGCTTTTTATGTCTTGAGAGAAAAATGCAGGCCTCGCCCAAGCTAAAGCAAGCTTATGATGACGTCATTCAAGAGTATTTACAGAAGGAATATATTGCACCCGCTCCTCTTGAGAGCATGAAGGACAGTCAGTTGCCTTCATATATAATACCGCATCATGGAGTTATCAGAGAGGACAAACTTACAACCAAGCTCCGCGTAGTGCTAAATGCTAGCGCTAAGACTACCACGTCGGTGTCCCTCAATGATATTTTACATAACGGGCAGAACTTACAAAGCAATTTGTTTAATATAATTGTTAATTTCCGCTTATTTCCAATCGCGCTTTCGGCCGACGTTCGACAAATGTACCTAAACATTGAAGTTCGCGAATGTGATCGCCGATTTCAACGCATATTATATCGAGCATCACCTGATAAACCGATTGAGGTTTATGAATTTAATCGCGTATGTTTCGGTCTCACGTCGAGTCCGTTTCACGCACTGCGAACGTTAAAGCAGTTAGCGTCTGACGAGGGTAACTCGTACCCTAAAGCGCAAGAAATCGTTCAACATTCTGTATATATGGACGATTTTGTTTTCAGTATAGAGAACAAAAACGAAGCTATCTCCACTACTGCTGAGGTTATCTCTCTTATGAAATCTGGGCAGTTTGATTTAGTCAAGTGGACTAGCAACTCCAAGGATGTTATAAACACTATACCGCAATCGCATCGCCTTTTATCCGTTAAGGAGTTCGCTGAATCAGACTCTCATAAAGTTCTAGGCTTGAACTGGTCACATTCGTCAGATCTTTTCAGCTTAAAAATTAGTACACCCGCTCAAAAATGTACAAAACGCACCATATTATCTTGCGTAGCAAGATTATGGGATATAATGGGCTTTGTTGCGCCCGTTACATTGTATGCCAAGCTTCTAGTTAAAGAGCTTTGGCTTTGTAATTGTGGCTGGGATGATACACCTCCCGCAAACGTTGTCTCCTTGTGGGTACGTTTTCGGCAGGAGCTCCCGCTGCTTGAACAAATCATTATACCACGACATGTGGACATCACTAGTGGCAGCGAAGTCACTATAGTGGGGTTCTGTGATGCCAGTGAAAAGGCCTATGGGGCTGTTACATATTTTCACGTAAAAAACGGCGATAATGTGATTGTGCACCTTATTAGTGCCAAATCCAAAGTAGCACCTCGTAAAGTGGTATCGTTAGCCAGACTCGAACTTTGCTCTGCCCTAGTGCTTGCAACCTTAATCAATGGTATTATTGAAGCATGTAGAAACCGCTTACAATTTCGTGGCGTGTACGCCTTTTCAGACTCTACCGTCGCTTTGTGCTGGATTCACGCATCGCCCCATAGATGGGCAACCTTTGTCGCTAATCGCGTTTCAAAAATTCAATCGCTATTGTCGCCGCATTGTTTTCGTCACGTATCTGGAATTGAAAATCCCGCTGACTGCTTGTCGCGCGGTCTTAGTCCAGCACAAATTATTAATCACCCGCTTTGGTTTCACGGTCCGCCATGGATCAAATTTGATCCGTCGGAGTGGCCAGTGTACGACTTTAACCCATCGGATGTTTCCTGCCCGCCTGAAGAAAAGAAATGCTCCTTACTCACCTCTTTACCACAGGAACAGTCTCCTATTCTCATACTGGCGGCTCGTGTTTCCTCGTGGTCTAAACTTTTACGCTGCGTAGTGTACGTCTGCAGATTCATGAAACTTATCCCAAACCGCGAATTTATATCAGCTGCAGACTTGTATTGTGCGGAGCAGAGGGTTCTTCGTGAGTTGCAGACTACTCATTTCGCCAATGAGATAGCCAAGCTGCGGGCTGGAAAACCCTGTAGTCGCTCTTTCCAACGACTCAAGCCGTTTCTTCACGATGGCATTATTAGAGTTGGTGGACGTTTGTCAAATTCGAATTTAAATTTTGAGCAGAAACATCCGATCGTTTTGCCAAAAAAACATCATATTTTGGATTTGCTTGTGGACTATTATCACAAGTTAAACTGTCACGCCGGTCCAGATTTACTTATGTCCATTCTTCGACAGAGATACTGGATCTTGTCCGCACGCAATTTGATTCGAAGTAGGATACATAAGTGTATCTCTTGCTTTCGAGTACGGCCTACGCCTGTATTTCCTGAAATGTCGGAACACAGGTCTTGCCGTGTCGTACAATCCGCAAAGCCTTTCGTGCACACGGGTACAGATTATGCTGGGCCCTTTAAGGTGACGATTACACGAGGCCGTGGTATACGGTCTGTAAAAGCCTATGTCTGCTTGTTTGTCTGCTTGACAACACGTGCGGTTCATATAGAACTAGCTGGTGACCTTAGTACAGCAAGTTTTATGTCAGCGTTCAAACGGTTTTTAGCGCGTAGAGGTCCTGTAGGTCGTATCTATTCGGACAACGGGACAAACTATGTCGGCGCTAAACGAACACTTTCGGAACTTTATGGGCTTCTGAAGTCCAAAGACTTCACTAATGAATATGCTCACGCATTAGCTGAGAATCGCATAACCTGGTTACTAAACACGCCCGCCGCTAGTCATTTTGGGGGTAACTGGGAGGCTAACATAAAGAGCCTTAAAACTCACTTATTCCGTGTTATCGGTGAGCAAATCTTATCATTTGAAGAGATGACCACCGTGCTGGCTCAGATTGAGGCAGTCATGAATACACGTCCCTTATGCCGCACCATCTCTAGCGATCCTTCAGAGGATCTTGCATTAACGCCCGCACACTTTCTAAATACGACACCCTTACGTTACTTACCCGCGCGCGACATCGAAGATGACAAGCTTAATATTCGGTCTCGACATGACTTACTGGATGGATTAGTGCAATCCTTTTGGAGGAGATGGCGAGCAGAATACTTGCATACTTTGCAGTCTCGGAATAAATGGAATACACCGCATAGCCCGATAACCGTAGGGACCGTCGTTATTATAAATACGGAAAACGCGCCGCCTCTTCACTGGCCTTTAGGGGTTATTGAAGAAGTGTTTCCGGCCACTGATGGAGTGGTTCGTATCGCAAGAGTTAGGACTGCTACCGGATCGTATTTGCGCCCGGTTGTACGTCTGTGCCCTTTACCTAGCCAATAAGTATTATCGCGAATAGCGTCTTAGGTTAGGTTATATATATATATGTTAGTTTAGTTTAGGATATATTTTACGCTCATATAGTTGGGCTCCTATTGTACGCATTTAGTTTCGCTCATATAGTTGGGCTCATATTTTTTCGCATCGCATCAACATAGAGTTTTTCGCTTACCTAGTAATTGTTCGCGCTTTCTTTAATCTTTGAAGGAGTCAATTCCTTCAAGCCTGGGGGGAATGGATGCGCCATTTTGGCCTTTTGTTAATTGTCACACTGAGCTGATTGATGAACGCGCCAATCCTAGCCACTGTCCTTCCTGGTACCTCGCAAGAAGAATGGCCGACCAATACGAAACGTCGTATTGTTATGTCAAATGTCAATTGTAAGTTGACGTTTGACCGAGAACCCCGCTGGACTCCGTGCGAATAGGCCGTGTCAAGACTCCAACGCATTCAGGTCGAGCTAACGTGTTCGCGAGCTCCCGCATACCGCATTTACAGAAGTGCTTTCGTCCTTCGCTTCAAACCGTCGTGGAAGGTGTGTCATAACGGACAGTGACAAGCCTAGTGACTTGGGCCAAGCAGCCGGCAGGCCCAACGCGAGAAGGCGCCATTGAGAGGTTAGTCCCTTTATCTATTTTGAACTGCCTGTCCCTGTTCTCATGTTCCTGAGGGCAGTTCGTGTCCCTTTATGTCGCGAATCGTCAGTCAGCTTAGCCACAAAACCGCATAGATCGTGGTAGCCAATACCCGACCGCCATTTTGTAAACCCCGCATCCAAAATTTACAGTCCACTGAAACCGCAAACAGTTATTGTCGTAAATCGCATTTTTCTTTCAATCTTAACCGTTGCGTAGAACTACAACATTCCAAACCAGATTTCATAACCACTTGTACCTGACACATTGTCCAGAGTCATAATATCTGGAAATCTGCTTCTGTCGTCATTTTTTGATTTAATATAGTTATAAAGTTGTTTGTATCTAAAGCTATGTTATTTTCAATACTTTCTATGTGATCATTATAACATTTATCATACAACTTATGACAACGTTTCCGAAGAATAGAGAATTCAATTTCATCTCGAGTATTCTTGTACTTACGATATCTAGTTCTAACCTTTTCTTTTTCTTGAATCAATTAAATGAGTTGTCGACTAAACCATTGTGGATGCTTATTCTTTCCTAAGTTTTTGGGCTTACGCTGTGGTACATGTATTTGTATAATTTCATTTAATCTTAAATAGAATATGGTAACAGCCTCGTTGATGTCGTTTTCGTTTTCAAACATATTTTGCCAATCAGTTGATGCTAGTTCTATTTTAATTTGATCAAATTGAGCTTTAAAGAAATTATAACCTGATCTCTCTTTATACTGGAGATAGATACCAGCAAACTATAATGATGATTATATGATGATAATTATCAATTTTTGACAACGAATCCAACGGCACCGAGACCGAAAGAGTCGCCATAGTAGAGATAATTAAATCTAATATATTATTTGTTGAATTAACTATATGGTTGAATTGCAATAAATTGTTCATATTCAAGAAATCTATAAATGTGTTATTAAGAGTTGAATTTGTGTGTAATGGTACAGTATGATTTACATTATCCCCTTTTGACCAATAAATTGAGCTCATATTAAAATCTCCCGTAACGACAACCTCATCGACCTCTTGGATTACCGTCTCCATAGCATTTAAAAATGTTTAAAGATGTTCAAGTTTCAATGGAGGTGGTAAATAAACTGCACATAGCCCTATCGTAGTATTACGGTTCCCTATAGTGACATCAATGATTATACATAAATCTTCACAATTCGTTTCAAAATAAGCCAGTCTAGCGGATTTGACATTAGCCTTGCAATCATTACCCCACCACCCTCTTTTTTAGTACTACTTAGAGAATCATTACGATCCCTTCTATATACTACATAACGACCGTCCACCAGTTCTGTGTCCTTTATGGAAGCATTAAGCCAGGTTTCTGTAAAAATTATCACGTCATAATTGTTTTGTAAAATGTTATAATAAATGGTAGCAGTCTTTGTTCTCATCCCCCTAATATTTTGGTAATATAAATGGAATTTTAAATATTCATATAAACATTAAAAACTAAAATCCATAAATTTAAGCATAATGAACATAATAATAGTAAAAAGAAAAACGAAAAACAATTAGAGAGTTTTTAGCTTATCCAAATTATTTATAAAAATAGCTTGACTTTCTTCATCCCTACGCACGTAAATGTGTCCATTGCGGACCCAAGTAAATTTATAGTTTTTGTGTTTCGCTGCCTTTCTGGTTTCCAAATGGAGTGATTTGTTTTCAGGGCTCAAGTGTTCAGATACAAATACTGCTCTTTTGTCACCTCCAAGCTCCAAGTTATGAGAGTTAAGTTTATCTTGTTTGTTTGTTTTATTTTATATGGTAACAGCCGCCAACAAGGCATCGCGTCGGAATGTTGTATTTAATTTTACTATAACAGCGCGGGGTTCTTTTGACTCTTTATTCATTTTTGCAACTCTCTTACAAAACAACACATCATTCTGCTCAATAGGATTATTGACCACCTTAGCCAGTTGATTTATAATTACCGGTAAAGACTCATTTTTGTATTCAGGTATTCCATGTATTTCTATATTTGTCTCACGTAAATATTGCTCCATCATTCTTATCTTTGTTGCCATCTGCTTTATTGTCACCTGTAGTTCGTCCTTTTCCTGTACCAATAACTTAATTTTCTCAAGACTATTAAAGGACTCCTTAATTGAGTCGTATTGTTGGCTAATAAAATTCATAGAATCTCCAATCTCATCAAGCTTTTTATTAATCGAGTCGAATTCTTGTCTTAGCAAACTACGAAGTTCTTCACATATAATTCTCTTTAATTCCGCTCTAAAGTTGTCATCTAATTGCAAATCACCGGTATTCTTTGAACTATTCCCCAATTGTGCGGCTGACTTAGGTTTAACCATTTTACAGTAATTAACTTACTCTCTTAATAAAAATAAAAAGCAGTAAATAAAAAGTATTATCAATAATTTTGTTTCCTATTCGCGCAGTACGAGCAACAAATACTGTATAGTCACTGACGACGAGAAACTACACAGCACAATATTTTTACTCAATAAAATACTTCACAATACAACTTCCAAACCGCAATGCCACTATTATATACATATTTCCACGGTCAAAAGGTCTCAAGCGCCATGCATCTCGTGTCGCTTACGCGTTTTGCTCGCTGAGTCCGTTGATATTATGTGGGTACCTTGTGTTATCAGTATTGATTTGTTTTATGTAAAACACATTTAAAAGATAGTATTAACTTCACTTTATCTAAATAGTTGATATTACACTTACTGTAAGCACTTTTATAACTTGATACACAACTTTCAAACGGGATAATTATATGAAATAAGTTATTGTACTCAATAATTAAACATGTTGCTCGCACGGTAGTCACACAGTAGAGTCATATAATGAATGATGCTGTTCGCGATAGTGTGCCTGAAGAGCCGTCCACCTCAACTCGTCGTCGTGCCCAACAATTGCACCTCTCACGCTCGTCGTTGATGAACATTATGCATAAAGACTTGCATTTACACGCTTACAAGGTGCAATTAACTCAAGAACTGAAGCCTCTAGAACATTCCAAGCGTTGTCAATGGTCAGAATGGTGGCAAGATATGGCAACAATGGATGATCAATTTTCGAAGAAAACCATCTTCAGTGATCAGGCACATTTACACCTCAGTGGATTAGTCAATAAGCAGAATTGATGCGTTTAGGCGAATGATAATCCAAAACGATAATCAGTCGAAAAACCAATGCACCCACAAAGAGTGACTGTTTGGTGCGGTTTATGGGCTGGCGGCATCATCGGGCCGTATTTTTTCCAAAATGAGGCCGGTCAGGCAGTTACTGTGAATGGTGTTCGCTATCGTGAGATGATAACGAACTTTTTATGGCCCGAAATGGAAGATATGGATGTGGACGATATGTGGTTTCAACAGGACGGTACCACTTGCCACACAGCTAACGAAACAATGGCTCTTTTGCGCGACAAATTCAATGGCCGTGTTATCTCACGTGGTGGCGATGTCAATTGGCCGCCAAGATCATGTGATTTGACACCGTTAGACTTTTTTCTTAGGAGTTATTTGAAAGAAAAGGTGTACGTCGATAAATCAGCAACGATTCAAGAGCTAAAGGATGAGATAATTCGCTACATTAACGGCATATAACCTCAATTATGTCTCAGCGTCATCGAAAATTTAGACCATCGGATGGAGTTGTGCCGCCGCAGTCGCAGCGGACATTTGGATGATATTTTGTTCCATACATAATTGAACCATACCAATGTTATCATAATAAAAAGCAATAAAAATAATTTCCTAAATAATTTGTGTTTTGTTCAAAATCAACATTGGCCTTTAAAATTTAACCACCCTTCCCACCTGTGAGAGACTAGTAAAAAAAGAAAAAGAAAATTATTTCTAGAATACCCATTCTTATGAATTAGTAATTACCCGTCAATATTGTTTATAATAATACTGCTTAGAACCCTTTAATATCTTCTTCCTTGGTAGGTCTAGAACACTGTTAAGCCGCAATTCTGACAAACATTCATCCTGCTGAATTGAGGGAAGGTTTTCTCAAACCAACTTTATTCTAAATGGAATCTAAAGAGGATAATATAAAAAACAAAGTAAGTATGGCAATAAGACATATATATTTAAAGTATTACATTATACAAAATAAACATAAGGGGATTAAATCAACTTTATTATGAACAATCATTGAACTTTAAAAAAATTACATTAAATATCAACATATTATGTATTTACTACTTCAAAAAATAAAAAAAAATAGATAAATAAACTTTAAAACGACGCGCTAGTCTTCTCCAACTATATAAGACGTATATATACTTATTTTAGACTATAGCTAGTAAGAACTTTTATTATTATTATAAAATTTATGGCAAGTCAAATAAAACAGTGAAATAACCAATACATTTGAATTAATGTGGCTAGGCCGAGTAAATGTAGCTAATTCAAGTAAATGCAGATTATGAGTGAAATATTAGGAAAGACTGTACTCAATATTGTGCAAACAATTGTAACACTTGTAAATTAAAATTAATAATATAACGTTTATATTGTCTTATTTTAATAACATTTCATTCGTTTAGTCATCATCTATGTATTTATATTCGTATTAAAGATCTGAGAGGTATTATTAATCTTCTTAGTCGTAGAAGAATGAATAATAAATTATAAGACTGCATTACAAAAAGCAGATTGCAATCTATAGTTTCGTCAAACAGGACAGATACCTGTGTCATGGTTTTAGTTTAGTTTAGTTTTAGAGAATTAGAGACCACTCAGACCTGCAAAATGTTCTATGGCCTTAAATCAAGATGTGTCAGGATGATTTATCGTCAGTTCATGTTATGACGTGATGACTCGGTGGGTTGGGAGATTTTGCGACGTCGGCGAATTGAGCGGCGTGCGCGTACGTGTGCGCTAGCTCACTGGTGGCTTCACACAGCGCATCACTAATGTGTTTGCCAATGTGTCATCTTGATACACGTCACATATCGTATCTGGACTGCATATACAACTACCGAGAGAAATTAACTAATAAGTCATTGTTCTATATAAAAACAAAACAACTGTATAGGAAAAACACTTCAAGGAAAGCTCTCTTGAAGTGTTTTCCCTATACTAATGTTTTTTTCCGAATGCAGAAAGGACAAACGTAATGATAATTTTTTACATACTTAATATTTAAATAAGTAATTAGTATATTAAAATAAAAAGCATAGAAGAATCATTATGAAAACTCTCTTCTCTCAAAGTTTTTCCATATTTACTAAGAATAGTAATTATGGAAAACTTACAGAAGTAAGTAGTTCTAGAATCGAGTCTGCTATTGCTCGCTACAGGGTTTTTCAAACTAAGCTGTGAGTTAAATAAATCAGACAGACAGTGAAAAAATAAATAAATAATAGTATATAAATATATATAAGTATATACAATTATTAATCTTTCATATGCTTAGTTATTGATGTTAGTAAAAGCTGTTGATATTACAAACAGATATTCCAATTCTATTTATTTGTATGCATTTGTATAGATTATATTCTGTAAACTTACTACTCATTAGTGATATTCATCTCTACTCTCTTAGTATATGGCTTGTAAACAGACCAGCCGCAAGTTGTTGTAGGCGAACAGATCGTGGTCGTCGCTTTAGTAGTAGTAGGCTCCCCTCGCTGAAATAAACGTATTATTATTATATTAAAGTATCTTTGTTGGTCTCCCTTTTATTTCAAAGGGGTAGTGTAATCTAGCACACGGGCCTTAGCCAAGTGTACCAGAAGGGGTGTTGTGAAATTTAAGATGACGACGAAACGAGACATTTTCGTGTGAGACGGCATGTATTAAGGAGAACTGCTTATTGTAGGAGTGTGAGAGTGGACTTCGGCATTTTCAGTGTGTTGAGGCTTAGGGACTACACCAGTTGTAGAAATAACAACGGTACAACCTTACTCTATCTACTTGCCGTTGCCTTTTTATTTCAGTAGCTTAGTCTATGTTTTTGTTATTTTTTCTGTGTATGTCGTGAGAAGATTGTGTGTGTTGCACTCTGCTATGTCTATAATAAAAACTGTATTATTTTTATTAACACGAATAACGCATTAAGGCAAGGATTTAAGTGGGTTCAAATGTCACCGATGTCACGCTAGACGTCACGGATCAATTTAAATCATTTTCTAAAGTCACTGTTACATTTAATTGTTATTTATAAAAGACACTTCAATTTTATTTATTGGTATAGCTGTATAAATATGCAAGTATACGTTTTCGTCTAGTTTGGGATCAGACTGACACATGTGAGATCTATAGGTATTTTTCAAATTTATTTTTGCTTTCTGCTAACACATTGCTTAAGGCAGACTTAAAGCCATAGGCATAAGTTATAATAAGTAATTAGATATTTTTCAATGATATCGAGAATCATGACCCCACTATTATCAAATAGGTATTCTATTGTCCCTTTGTACGATGCGCATTATTCTTGGTAGGTTTATTCTGAAAAGATGTCAAACGATTACATTTTTCAAATTGTATAAGTACCTAAGTGTGTAATGTTTAAACTTGAAAATATTCAAATAAAAACAACCTAAACATTGTTAATATTAAATCATTACGAGTCACGGAGTCACGGATGATATTGTTAGATTGATGTGTGTCATAATAACCGACAGTACACGCGCGGGAGAAAAACTAATGGGCACAAGCTACGAATAAATAATAAGTCAGGAAGTCTAACTACGCTCTAAAAATGACCCAACAAAAGTCGAGTCCAAGTAGGCGGGGCTTAAAAGTCGAGCCCACCGCGTCATTAGTCGGACATTGGTCTTGCCAGCGATCACACTTCACATTTCGATTTATTACTGTGTTGTCAATAATCATTCCAGTGAAGTGGTGCAGGAGCCATACAAGGCTAAAATGTCCAGAGATCACTTTTCACTAGTAAGTAGTAGCATAATTATAATTATATTTAATGATTTGCAAATATGTTATCAAACCGAGACACTATGCAACATGAAGGCAGTAAATTTTTGATTGAATTTTTTTCTTCTTGGTGAAATATTGAAAAGAATATAGATAAAATATTTTATTATTATAAAATAGGTATATTCATTCTGATAATTTTATAACGATAATGTATTTTGCATAATTTGTTTTCTTTTAGTTTTCCTGCCGATGCAATTCGGCAAAAAATTGGATAGCTGCAGATAAGTTGGAAAGACAGTAATATGACTGGATGCCTGTGAAAACCAGCGGAGTAGGCTCTATTCATTTTGATGAAAAAGTTTTTTACAAATCATTAAAAGGTTAAACAATGTTACACAAAACTGCAGTACCAGTTTGTACAGTAAGTACTTACCGTTTTATTATTAAAATAATTATAATTATTATCCAATCTGAAATGAAACTGTTTTTTTTACGCAGACGATTCGTCTTGAAGAAACGCTAACATCTTCAAGGAATACTACAGAAAATGAAAACAGCACCAATGAAATATTACAATTGATATGTAATGATGGTCCAGCTTTTTACACTTGTGAGAATTACTATAGCATTGAAAATAATAAGTTCATTGTTTAGTGGAATTAAAGCATGTTTAATTTTTTTTTGGTTGATGAAAATTCACGTTCTGCAAATTTTAAAGTATGTGATTTACCTGAGCAGCACTAAAACAAATACTGCAGAACCTCAAGCGCATAAGGCACAAAAACGTAAATTGGTGCGGTTTGACTGCTATTTTTTACACCTAATCTTTGGGTTCGATATTTTTAATTTAGCTGTATATACGTATCTATTTTAAATAAAGACCGTCTTTCCTAGATTTGAAATTGATCATCTATGTTATTTTCAGGAGAATAAAATCATCACTGAATATAACGATGGTGTTAGAACCAAGAAAAAAAAATTGAAAATAGACTTGTTTCAGACGAAATCAATACTTTTAAAGAAAGAGTATTACGCGTAACGCCAATATTAATATACCATCATGAGATATTGAATCTGCTCTGAATACACCTAGAACAACCATGTTAAAACATAAACTACGAAAAAAATCTATTTTGGTAGTGATACGACTATCACTAATCAGAAATCTAGAACGCAGGAAAAATGGTGATACTGCGAAAAAACAGTCACCATACAAATAATGACCATTTTATTTTTTTTATAAAATGTGTAATCGTTAAATTTCTCAGAATCCGTCTTCACTACATTTTACCACTTTCGTAGTGCCTCTCGCGCAAACTATTTATGTAGTTTAGAAAAAAATGATATTCCATAAATATTGCGAAAAAAGATTCTTGTTAAATGTCTTCTAAGCAAAAACAATTAATTATTATATTTCGAGGGACATAGCGTTTATTACAAAAAAATATAAAAATTATACAATTATATTGTTTTATTATTTTATTAACTGTCCGGTCGACTTATTACATAACATCGTTCACGCTGCTGTCATAGCAGATATTGCAGCAAGCTCATGAACCAATCCCTGCTTTTGTTTTGAATTCAAACCAATCACAAACAATGTCTATTTCTAACCTCGGTTATGATTGGTTTTTGTTTCATAAGTCGTTTTGGTTTCAAGTTGGGCCACTTTTTGTATGAAATTTGTTCCGAGTTAGACTTCCTGACTTATTATTTATTCGTAGGGCACAAGTCATTTTTATCTACAAAAGTATTGATAACATTGTCGCAAAGGGCAAGCAAGTTATCAAGTACCTCTACGTACGTCAATACTTATTGTACCATACTTTCGGAACTTTCTATTGGTAAATAGGTACTATCGAAATCTTTATCATAAACTACATACAGTCCACTGCTGAACACAGGCCTCTACATAAAAAGATTTTGGTGTATTATACCACCCTAGTCTGACTGGTTGTTCTGAAAAACTTCTTTCTCTTTACATTTATGTTGACCTGCATAGTTTGCTCCCTGAGTCGCCTCTCACGACACCCATGGGAATAATGTGAGTGGCAAAGTATTCTTAATCTGACGACAGTCGAACATATCGAAATATTCTCAGAGATTTCAATGAAATACAGAAATTCATTACTATCTGTCATTGTTACCTTAAATAAAAAAAGAAGCCAAGTGCGAGTCGGACTCGCCCATGAAGGGTTCCGTATCAGCAAGTAACATCATATAAAAGTTCTTGTAGTGCCTTGTAACTTCATCGATGTTTTTTATGGATGAAAAGTAAATTGTGTGTTACGATTTATGACGTATTAAAAAAAACTACTCACTAGATCTCGTTCAAACCAATTTTCGTTGGTAGTTTGCATGTTATTGTACAACATATATTTTTTTTAGTTTTATCACTCTCTTATTTTAGAAGTTAGAGGGGGGGGGGGGGACACACATTTTTCCACTTTGGAAGTGTCTCTCGCGCAAACTATTCAGTTTAGAAAAAAATGATATCAGTAACCTCAACATCATTTTTGAACACCTATCCATAGATACCACACACGTATAGGTTTGATGAAAAAAAATTTTTTGAGTTTCAGTTCCAAGTATGGGGACCCCCAAAATGTATTGTTTTTTTTCTATTTTTATGTAAAAATCTTAATGCGGTTCTCAGAATACATCGACTGACCAAATTTCAACAGTATAGCTCTTATAGTTTCGAAAATAATTGGCTGTTACATACGGACGGACAGACAGACAGACAGACTTGACGAATCTATAAGGGTTCCGTTTTTTGCCATTTGGCTACGGAACCCTAAAAACCGCGGGTATTGTGATGACGTTGTAGTTTATGTTCTTACTACAGATAATATCTATAACCTTCTATATAAGCTAACTATGAGTACTATAACTGTACCTAGACATAATTAAGGTAGGTACTTAATACATTATTCTATGTATTGTTTACATTATTTTTCTTTCTTAGGCTTTTAAATTAGGCCTTGAACGGTTCTAGCAAAACGAGGGTGGGGTGGAATCAATAAATATCAGTTAATCTCAGGACATGAGTAGCTAAAATTAATAAAAATAAGGGCCATATCCGTGCTTCATCTAGAACCATCAATATTACAGAATTGCGATCATCGTCGTCATTAATGTGTAAATAAACTTGAAGTTCTCAGAATTTCGTCTTTTTCGCATAACCTGACATAAATGTTTTCATTTCGTCATGCTAATCTCGCGACCGATACACGATCCATTTCTTATTGTCTAGCTCTAGATTGATCATATTAACCTTACTGTATCAGCACTAGTGTCTAGTCCCAACCCTACTGCTTATCTTCTATTCTCACCCAGCTACATGTTCAAAGATAATTAAATTACGTAATGTTATGATTACTCATGATCACTACTCCAATATGACAGAAGATCGTACGTTGTGTAATGTGTGCCCTTGAGCGTATCCGGCGTGAGCACGTGTAAGTCGCGGCGCCTGCTGCCACCGCCTCGCCAATGCGAATCACAACCACCCACTACTTCAAAGTCGCTACTACGTACATACGCTACCACGAGTCTAGGTTTTACGCTCGCGTTGCAGCGTGTAAACAAGAAACAGCATTCGGCCTTCGATATGTAGGCGATTGACCTGTTTTAGGGTTCCGTAGCCAAATGGCAAAAAATGGAACCCTTATAGATTCGTCATGTCTGTCTGCCTGTCTGTCTGTCCGTCCGTATGTCACAGCCACTTTTTTCCGTAACTAAAAGAGCTAGACTGTTGAAACTTGGTCAGTAAATGTATTCTGTGAACCGCATTAATATTTTTACACAAACATAGAAAAAAAACAATAAATTTTGGGGGTCCCCATACTGAAACTCAAAAAAAAATTTTTCATCAAAGCCACGTGTGTGGTATCTATAGATAGGTCTTCAAAAATTATGTGGAGGTTTCTAATATCATTTTTTTCTAAACTGAATAGTTTGCGCGAGAAACACTTCCAAAGTGGTAAACTGTGTGTCCCCTCCCCCCCCCCCTGTAACTTCTAAAATAAGAGATTACCATAATTACCATGCAATCTTCCAACGAAAATTAGTTTGAACGAGAGAAATACGTCATAAATCATAAACAGCAATTTACATTTCTTTCAATCCAAACACTATTATTAAAACATCGATGAAAGTTACAACGAACTATAAAAACTTTTATATATTATGATGTTTCTTGCTGCTACGGAACCCTTCATGGGCGAGTCCGACTCGCACTTGGCCGCTTTTGTTTACTTAGGTTTTGTTTACTTACATTGCGCCGTATTAACTCGAAAGAAAAATGGGCTATCTAAAATAGGTAATAATGTTTGCCAGTAGGTGCACGTTTTACTAAAGAATATTTGTTTCGTTTCATGTTTTTTTTAAGATGTGAAATTTTAATCTTACCCCTACTTTTAAAATCCTAAGAGGTCTAAATGATTCCATATAAATGCTATCTAAATTCATGTCCGAACTCAACATTGAGGAAATCCGAAATAATAATAATCCTGTGGTCTTTTGGTAAACAGTAAATATGGTCAAGAAATTATTGTTGTGCCATAAGGAGATGAATCTCGTTTGTACGGGAATAATCTAGAAGACAATAGAATCGAGGACAGCGCCATCTAGTGTCGAGTAGCGCACAACTAGCTTTAGAATAATTAGTCTTTATTCAGTCTAGAAACATCGATCGAATATTATTAAATGTATATAAAAATATATTCACTAAATGTCGATAAGACAAAATTTCTGTGCTTCAGTAAGACTAAGGCGTCTTCTCCGGAAAAATTTCAACTTCGCATACATCGTTATCCCTGTAACCGTTCAACTATCAATCTGTCGGCACCCTGTAGCTGTCCCGAGTTATTGCGAACAACGGAAATCAAGTATTTAGGAGTGATTATTGACGACAAATTAAATTGGAAGAAACACATTAATACAGTTAGTGGTAGATTGAGGAAGCTTATATATGTCTTCAAAGATTTACGCATTGTACCCGACACTATACTATTAATACAAATCTACAAAGCTTTAGCTGAATGTTTAATCACATACTGTATTTGTTCATGGGGCTCAGCAGCAAAAACGCATATGATTGAGGTTGAAAGAGCACAACGGGCTGTACTAAAAGTACTTCTTTATTTACCATTCCGACACCCTACTCATTTAGTGTATGAAAGGGCAAAGGTTTTAAGCGTGCGAAAGATGTTTGTCTACCAATGTATCCGTAAATATCATAAGCATAGCGTGTCCCTTCTCCAACCTTTGGGTAAAAGAATAGACAGATGTCCAATCCCAAGAGTTAGAAGCAAGTTTGCTCAACAGCAATATACCAACCTTGCACCTAGATTATACAATAAATTGAATTTGAAACACCGTACTAGACATTTATCAAACTACCAAATTAAGAACACGACTAGAACATGGCTTGAGAATTTTGACTACGATGAGGTCGAGGGTTTATTGTATGTAACGACTTAATATTTTCAAACCTACACACACACACACACACACACACACACACACACACACACACACACACACACACACACGCACACACACACACACGCACACACACACACACACACACACACACAAACGCGCGCGCGCGCGCATGCACGCATGTACAGGCACTGCTTTATATAATAAGTAGTAAGTAAGTTTTAATGTAATTTCCACATGCTAAGTGTAACAATTTATTGATTATTGTTTTTTTGGGAAGGAACTGATTCCTGATATACGGCTCACGCTAGTTTGGGAATCAGGACTTACATTTGAATTGTATCCATCTTTTGTTACAATAAAGAATTATTATTATTATCGAACATTCCAGTTATCTCGACAGCCAAATAAAAGCGAGACGTCTTTGCCGTACAGACAGTATTGTTTCAAGATACAGCGAATAAACATCGAAGCGATCTTCTAGTGCGACTAACGAGAGATTTAGTGAATTGTTATTGTAAAAAGTGTTGTCAATAAATATTGTGTTATTTTTTGGTAATCAATCGACGACTTTAATTTATTTAATACTCAGCTCGTAACATTATATTACTAATAAATATAGGTTCTCAAATATTTTTTTAATTGTTACATACTAACTAGTTCGACTAGAGTGATGCCATAAACTCGCAAAACCTCATTATTCTTTCAGTGCTTCAGAAAGAGTGAGTATCGTCAGTCATATACTTACCGGAACCCAAAACACCTGATAGTTGTGGGCTAACGAACTTGTTACAATTGGGTAGCAGGACGAGCATTTACCGCCAGAGTCACCCGTCTGCTCAGAAAATAATGCCAGAAAAACGCAACAGCTCGACCCGGGAAATGTCGACTGCTTGGTTCAGGCCTCTTCCAAGGCACACCAGATTAGAATAGTAGTAACAGTTTAATTATAAAGTCTAAATCGTATAAGTAACGCAAAAAAATTTCGTGATTAAAAAAATAAAAGAATGCTTATGTCTCACTCTAAACTCAATTATTAGGCTATGACTTTACATTATGTATTGACGTTATTAGTGTCAAATAAACTCAAAATTATGTTTCACGCGTTAGTAAACACATGCAAATATAGTTTTGTGTGCCAAGCAACGTGTGAAACGTTATTCCTTCGGACTTTTTGCTTTTGTATAAGTTTTACACTATTTAATTACACAGACACACAAGACCTGATCGTACGATACTGACGAATAGACGCGTAATTTGATGCATACACATGTATCAAACCACGCGTCTTTTCGAAGTCCGAAGCAATTACGTTGCACACACGTGCGTGAGCGGGTGTGTTTACTTGAAGTAGCCTAGTTTTTGGGGCTTCAATAGTACACTTTTAACATTTTTATTCATATGACTTAAAAAAATGGGAAAAATCATAAGTATATTAAATGTACTGGAATATTAAGGTAAAACTTAGTTCTGTTATTTTTGAAATAATAGTAGGCTGAGGTGTCGGGTCGGGTCAAAAGTGTGCTTGGGTTTTTCCTACAAGGAATTCTTAATAACAGCCCAGAGTAAGGTTTGGTGTTATTTCACGCCCATGCCTCGAAAAGCACGTTAAGCCGTCTGTCCCGGTTGACATAAACAATCGTTATTGGGAAGTCAGTTCCCTCAAATATACTGAAAAATTGTTCAACCGTCGAATTCTGTTCGACCTCAGGGTTGCGTAGTTTCGGTGCCAGTCGCTCTATATAAAACTGATATTCCGATACAACCAGTTGAACTAGTTAGGAAGAAATATAGTATCCCAAGATATACCACTTATTGACTTGGTGGTATCGCTGTTCAGTTTAGGACGTCTTAAAAACATTAAAAAAATCATTAGCTGTTAATTCTTAAAAATATAAACTCGAAGTCCATATTTACAAAATCTGGCTAAGCAACTACGGAACTCTATACATGGCCCGACTTTTACTTGGCCCTTTAATTATTATTTGAATTTATTTAAATATGTATTTTATTCAGACCGTTAATATTTTTGTATATTATGTGACAGGCATAACGGAATTCTATTATTAGGAACGTCAAAGTAATTCACATGTAAAAACATGCGATGCCTCGACAAACTGAATTTATATGACGTAGGTACTTCTCTGTTTGTGAGAAAAACAAAGTACAGAGCACCTTCCAATGTTTTCAATGAAGAAAAGTTGGCAATTGTACGAAGCGATCATAAACATCTCACATCTATAAATAGATTTACTACATGCGTAGATACCATTTTATTTATATACCAACTAGCTTTTGGGCACGGCTTCTCCCGAATTTATTTCGATTATCGCGACAAAAAGCGCCTATGTCCTTCTTCTACTTCAAACATTCCATGTGGACGTAACTATGTGCGCATATAATATCACAAAATCCAAATTTCGTACTACATAATGTCTCGTTCTAAGTGGTTATATTTGTATCTTCTTAGATCCGATCACTATTTTCAGGCCCCTCTACTTAATGCCCTTTCTGTCTACTTGTAAAGGAACGTCAAGATAATAAAAGTTTAAATCTCATAACTCGTCTCAACCTAGGACTAATTGAAGAGAAAATGTCAGGTAGGCTCGGTCATGGAAAGAGCTCATCGCGGGACTGGATAGGGACCCATGGGGGCGACCTTATAAAATGGTTCTGGGGAAACTCAGACCATGGGTCCCTCCGTTGTCGGAAACCCTGGACCCGGAGTTCCTGGAAAGAGTGCTAGACACGCTGTTCCCAAGGGTCCAGGACAGTCCCCTGACTCCTCCCTCACAATCGTATCTACAAATGTGGTCAGGTTAGTATGAAGTGACGGAAGAAGAGTTGGACCGAGCCGTGCGGCGGCTGGCTTCCCGCAACACCGCGCCTGGACCTGATGGTGTTCCAGGTCGGGCGTTGGTGATAGCTCTGTCGGTGCTAGGGGACAAACTGAGGCAGATTTTCACGAAGTGTCTTAGCCTCGGTATGTTCCCTGTCGGGTGGAAAGAAGCAAGACTGGTGCTCCTAAAAAAGGAAGGAAGGGCTGCAGATTCGCCATCTTCGTTCCGACCGATATGCCTGCTGAACGAGTCGGAGAAACTCTTTGAGAGGGTGATCTCTGACCGTATCAGCGGGCACCTGTCGCGAGTAGGCCCCGATCTTTCGGATTGCCAGTTTGGATTCCGTCAGGGGCGTTCTACAGTGGACGCTATTAGGTGTGTTCGCTCCCTGTCGGAGTCGGCAGTCCGATCGGGGGGGGTGGCGTTGGCAGTTAGCCTTGATATCGTTAACGCTTTCGGCACCCTCCCCTGGCAGGCAGTCAGGGCGGCTCTTGTATATCACGAGGTGCCGCCCTACCTGCGGGCTGTCATAGATGCCTATCTACGCGACAGGACTGTGAAGTTTGTCGATCGGAACGGGATGGAAATGCGAAGGGAAGTGTGTTGCGGGGTTCCTCAGGGATCTGTATTAGGCCCATTATTATGGAACCTCGCATACGATGCGGTCCTTCGCACTGTTCTGCCCTCTGGCCTAAGTATTGTTTGCTACGCGGACGATACTCTAATACTGGCTAGAGGGTCACGTTTTGAGGAGGTGCTTCTGCTCGCCGAGCAGGGAGTGGCTTGCGTTGTAGAAAAGATTCGTGAGCTGGGCCTAAGGGTGGCGCCTCATAAAACTGAGGCGATATGGTTCCACGGCCTACGTAAGCGCCAGGAACCACCCAGCTCATGCCTCCGGGTGGGTGACACTGAAGTCCAGGTGGGCCAGTACTAGAAGTACCTTGGCCTCGTCCTGGACAGTCGGTGGAGCTTCGAAGAGCATTTCGGGCGATTAGTCCCCCGAGTTCGAGGGGTAGCAGGGGCATTACATCGTCTGCTGCCCAATCTCGGGGGACCAAGGGAGGAGGTTCGGTGCCTCTACATGGGCGTCGTGCGGTCCATGGTCCTCTATGGGGCACCCGTCTGGTCTGAGGACCTGGCGGGTTCCTCCCGCTGCAAGGCTCAACTTAGGAGTCTGCAGCGGCTGATGGCCATACGGATCGTACGGGGCTACCGCACCATCTCGCATGAGGCAGCGACGGTCTTGGCGCGATCTCCACCCTTCGACATCCTGGCCGACATGTATACGATGGTCTACGACCAAATTCGTTCTGTCGGTCGGAATGGCGAGGGGACAGCGCCGAATCATGAGCCCGAAATGCTACGGCGGAACGGACATGCTCATGTTCTGCGGGATTGGCAGGCACGGCTTAAAATCCAGGGCTGTGCTAGCCAGCGCGCTGTCGGAGCCGTTCTGCCTAACTTCGAAGCGTGGGTAGAGAGGACCGGCTGTGTCACCTACCGATTAACTCAGATACTCACCGGGCACGGTTGCTTCGGTGAGTATCTGAATCGAATAGGACGGGAGGCTACAGCACAATGCCATCATTGCGGGTCTGACCGGGACTCCGCCCAGCACACGCTGGAGGACTGCCCTGCTTGGGAATCCGAGCGTCGAGTCCTGGTCGGACAGATCGGACGAAACCTGTCACCGCCAGCATTGATCGCGGCAATGCTGGCGAGTGGCGAGGGATGGGAAGCCGCGGTCTCCTTCTGTGAGAATGTTATGCTCCAGAAGGAGTCCGCAGAACGAGATCGGGAAAGGGCCGGCCGATAGTATGGTGCGAAAAGCATTCCCCGCGTAAAAAAAAAATAAAAAAAAAAATAAAAAAAAAAATAAAAAAAAAGGTAGACCTGTCATAATGTTGCATGTTATCCATGTAGAAAAGTTATAAATATAATATGATAACATCATCATATCTAATTCCATTTGAAAACAAATTAACTTCTGCGAATCTTGACGATATTGTAGTAACAGAACTTTTCTACATATTCTAAGGATAGTTTAAGATTATTTTCGAATGGTGAATATAGACTTGTCTACCACATAGACATCATAAACCGCTATTTGATCAAAAAAGTGCTGTAAAGGGTATCATAAAAACCATGTGACCATGGTGACCATATCTGGCCAGCATGCAGGCAGACCAAAACCTCCCTTCAAAGGAGAGACTTATATTAAGTTTTTTGAAAGAAATGGCAATTTGCAAAGAAAAATTGTTGTACTCTTTTCAATAATATTCGCCCGAAAAAAATATTAGGTAGGTACTGATTCGCAACGATTTTACATAAGAAGTTATATAATGCAAGTTTTCAAATTAATCAGTGTAGACTGCCTACTGTTTATACTTCACAAATTTACATACGTAATGATATGTCTAAAAATAGTCTAACGTGCGTACAATTTTTCATTTCAATAATATTCGTATTTTCGTTAAATTATACAGTAGATAAGCGACTTCACCAGGCTAAGATTTTTAACAATTAATAATAATAGATTTTTAAATCGGTAATGAGACAATCACCATAAAAGCCTAAATTTTACCAGAATGAGATTGGTTCTAAAAAGTTGCCAGACACGTGTAAATAAAAAATATGTGCTTTAATAAAAAGTACACATGTGGCACTTTTCATCGTCATCAACACCCTTGAATAGTTGAGCGCTGGACCTAGGCCAGGACCTTACAAAGGAGGTTTCGTTTACTTTACCACGCTGTCCAGACTGGTTGGTAAAGTTTGTTTCAAGGTTTTGGAACGGTTATTCATTTAGGTACAAATTATGCAAACTAAATAAAGCGAAGTAGCTAAAAAATAATTAAAAGAGAAACAGTGATGTAAATAAAGATTGTTGTGTTAAAATAATGAACGATAAAGGTTCACATTTTAATGTGGAATAAACTTTAATGTCATCGACTAATTCATAGTAAACAGGCCAATGTAATTTATGTGTTCTTTATCTATTTAATGAACCGACGAAAAGTCAGACAAGATTTCATATCAGGCTCGTAGAATGTATAGTTTATTGCGTACAACGTGCGTGTTATCACAAGAATTGCAATTTTTTCTTCATAAGAAAGTGCAATTCGATAAGTTTATAGTTTACTTATATTGTTTTCATTACATATTCAAATTACTTCAATTAAATTTTTATCACTGATATCTTTATCTAGAATATTTTAGATAAACTTTGATCACTTTTATATACACCTACTTCTACCGCAGAAATGTGTCTAGAATATTAAAAGCATTTTTACACAATAAACTTTACTGAAAGGCATTTCTTTAAATTAGTATATTATTTGTGATATTTATTCTTTATTATGGACATATTTACAACTAAGAACATGAAAATAAATAAACCAAATTTAAACTCGTCTATTAAACCTTTCAAAGTATTACTATTTGCATACTATATCTTAACTTTTGGTATTAAATCTTCATTTTTGTTTGCAAATTTCGCACTAACTAAATGTAAATTGCTGTCACGGTAATCGTTTGCGAATAAAACAGGGAAGAAATTATACCTATGGCTTTACCAAAAAAGCCCTTTCAGAATCTACTCACCCTCATCCTGGGAACCATGGCGACAGCCATGGTGCAGGCCAACAAAAGTATCAACCACCCTTGCTTCATTATCACTACTGTGTTTTCAAACAATTATAAGACGAGTACTTTAAAAAAAAACTGTTTCGCAGCGTGGAGCGATGTGAAGTGGCTTTGAGAAGCGGGCGCGCCGTTATAAGTACCCAACGCGAATCGGTTGTCGTGGAGAGTGAAGAGGAATCGAGCTACCTACTACACTATAAACATTTTAGCTGTGACTCAACTCACAACACGCTATCATAGATATTACTACGATGTATCGCCCAGAATCACTCTCTACTACGCGATACAACAGCTTTATTATTGTTTGTGATTTAGTCATGAAAATGCATGAATGAATATAAGATAAGTATACAGCGGCTGAGACTAAGTAAACATTGTATGCACTGTATGTATTACCCTTAAGACGTAAACTAACATAACAATTATTATCAAAAAGCCCTGTATTAGTATTTTATTAATAATATAATAAAAAAAGTACTATATTAGTCATTAACAAGGTTTTTAAAAGTAGAATAACTTGCTACCAATTTTTATTTAAAGTCCTTATACATCCCAGTCCTTTGTTTTTTGATTATTTTCATTACATTTGAACATTTTTCGTCTTAATGGATACTTGAAAAATTCGTGTAATTATGGAATATGAGTTCCGTCGTGGCACCAACGCAACACAAACGGCACGTAACATCAAAAACGTTTACGGAGAGAACTGTACAAACGAACGCAAAACCCGTGATTGGTTTTCCCGGTTCATCATCATCAACAGCCTTCAACAGTCCACTGCTGGACATAGGCCTCTCCTTAGAAAGGAGGGTTTGGCCTACTATACCACGCTGGCCAGACGGGTTGGTATAGGGTTGGTTTCAAGTTTTCCTTCTCTTCGAATTGATTTTGTCTTGCGTAGTTTATCCCTTAGTCGTCTTTTACGACACCCGCGGGATGAATAGGGGTGGTGACACTCTGTATTCTTAATCCGTCACCACACGGTTTTCCCAGTTCCGTTCTGGAAATTTTGACTTAAAAATAAAGCTCGTGGTCGTCCGGAGACTTTGGTTAATAATAATGAATTAAAAGCGATTGTGGAAGCTGCCTAAACTCAATCTACAACTGAGCTAGCAGCAGCTTTTAATGTAAGCATCAAAACAATATTGATGCATTTGCGACAAATTGGTATGGTAAAAAAGCTTGATAGATGGGTGCCCCACGACCTTAACGATTGCCAGCGCAACGTACGCGTCGAGACCTGCCTTGCGCTGCTCAACAGGCGAAGAAATGAAGAAATTTTGAAAAAAAATGTTACGTGCGACGAAAAATGGATTCTGTTCGACAATCGAAAGCGCTCAGCAAGTTGGTAGACCCTGGTTCAGCACCAAAGCAATGCCCTAAACCAAAAATGACCCCTAAAAAGGTGATGTTCACTGTTTGGTGGTCTAGTGGGGTGTGATTCACCACAGCTTTTTACAAAACGGCATGAGCATTAATGCAGATGTGTACTGTGAAGAACTGGAGAGAATGATGGAGAAGCTTGCACATCTGCAACCAGCTTTGGTCAATCGGTCGTCCCCACTGCTCCTTCACGACAACGCGCGACCCCATACTGCGCAACAGACAGTCTTCAAGCTGCAAGAGCTAGGGTTGGAAGCTCTCCCACATCCGCCATACTCACCAGACCTTGCACCTACCGACTATTACTTTTTCCAAAATTTTGACAACTTTTTAGTGGGTAAAAAATTCAATTCCCGAGAGCCAGTACAAAATGCCTTTGAAGAGTTTGTTGCCTCCCGTCCAGCTGATTTTTACAAGAAGGGCATCAATAAACTGCCAATGCGTTGGCAAAGATGCGTCGATTGCATGGGTGATTACTTCGAATAACAGAAATAAAAAGTTTGAAAAAATAAGTACTTTCACTTAGTGCATACAAAACGGCAATTTCATAGGTAAAGATCTATTAGAAACGTACAGTCATACTGGTCTATACCAGTAACGAAATTGCGGCTAGATAAATATTCCTTATCAAATCAATACAGGGCAAATTAATACATAGACATATCCTTGTGCTGATGTCGAATGCGTATTATATTGCATCATCTAACAGAACACAGGTGAAGAGAGTGTCTTTGTACTTAATTTAAGTACTGGTACTATTATGTATTCTGTGATTTAAGTTCTGCTTTTATTGCTAGCTACATACGACGAGCCGTCAGGAGTTTCGGAGACATTAAACTATTTATAAATAACGTAACAAGAGTTAACCGTTTTGTTAATCTGATAGATTAGAAACAGGTTAACTTTTGACATTAGGCAGTACCTACCTTTATTTTATTTATAAACTTATAAAAAACACAATTCTGTACAAATAAAATTGAGTCTACTACTTGTACTCGTAAAAAATCAAAGCAGAGAATCTGGTTAAGATAATTCTATTGGAATAAAGTAAAACAAAATAGTCTATCATCTTACTTGGCTCGATTACATAGCCACAACGTATCTTGCCAGTCCCCTACCCGCACTCGGCCATCTTGAGGACGACTAGCCAACTCTCTCCCGAGACCCGAAGACCTGAGTCCAGCAGTGGAACGTTATGGGTTGTTGATGACGATGTACAACGGCGGGCTTAATTCCTAAGACATATTCTTCCAATCAACCTTATGACGGTTTAGAAATCTTAAAGGGAGATGCGCAAAGGTTACATAATCAGTGAAAAATATACTACTTACATACATAGACTAAGACATACACATATACACGTCAGAAATGCACATACATTTTTATTTTTTAAAACTATTTCATTTAAAACATAGTATATAAATTTATTAATTAGTAAATTTTCGTAATGATAACTGCTACTGTAATAGATTTTATTGTGTAAATATTTTTAATTTTCATTTTTTATAAAATCACTACTTTTCATGAGCAGAATGCAAGAGCGGTATTCACCTTCCTCTTTGCAAGTGTGGGTAATGCAGGGCCCGCTTAAAAAACTCGGTATTATAGTGGCTTCTCTGCCACTATATTACGCGTGCGCTGGTAGTAGGTTTCAGGTTTTAACAGCTCGACACAGGTAGGAAGAACCGAACCGTCCAGTTTGAGAACTTCATCTACTTAAAATTAAATTTAATTAATTAAAAATTTCACTAGCCATTTAAGCATCTAAGTAGTTTTTTTTTAGCCTAATGAGTAGAATCCAGGAGTAGGGGCCACCATCCTCATTGTGAGGTTAAACAATGCAGCATACCATGGCAGCCTGGTCAGATGTTTCTGCATCATTCTGCCAGCCTCTGGAAGCCGGGAGAATGATGCAGAATGATTGGGCCTCCGGTCTCACACTCACTATTAGGATGTCATTATTAGGATGGTCTTCCGTGTGAGGGTAGTACTGCCCCGGTCGGTCCATTCGTGCTGCAATCAGCGTAGGCTCTACTACCTACTGAATACTCCACATATGATAGAAGTCAGATGTTGTTTGCTGATTATTGGTTACTTGTATGTTTATAAACTAGAGACGGCCTGGAACGAACACGAGAAACCGTTTGAATGCGAGCAGGACCTGTTGGTCGGAGCGTTGTGGAGCGACCAGCAATGGACGTCTTTTGACCGAGATGATGATGTTATATATGGAGATTGAATAGAATTTTCTTTAGGGGATGGTAGTTTCTACAAAAGTATAAATGCGTTGGCTAACAAAATCAAAGTCTGTATTGTAGTCTTGTTAGAACAAAATTTTTAATAGTATTCAATCATAACACAACTGTCAGCTTTATGTACTATGCGGCGAAAAGAATTGTAGCAGATCTACTTAAAGATTTAAAGTCATACTGTCTAAATTACTCGTACGTCTAGATAATACGAAATTTGCTGCCTTGATATTAGAACATACCATTGGATCATGAATCTATTAAGTTTAGACATTATAAAATCTATTCACAATGCATTACGTCTCATCGTATGATTTCAGTCATGAAAATAATGTATGGCGCAAGTTATTGACACATTATATCATTATACATATACGTAATAAGCTAAACGTTTTCATAGACGTCATAAGCCAAGTGACATGACTAGGAGTTTCGATTTGATATCTGCATTTCCTTCCCACTATGATCCAGGCTTTGATTATATACATGTTTATAATCAAAGGATCCAGGGTAAAGAATTGATAGTAATCTTTACAGCTAGATAGCTATAGCTAGAACCATACCATTATTTTCATTCTTCTTTAATTTTAATTCTTCGAATTTATAAGTTTGATTTTATAGTCAACTTTGCCAGTACTTGGCAAGGAGTATAATGAGACTCAAGGTGGTGTGATAGTCTATTTTATTTAATTATCAATGGCGCTTATATACTAAAATGGTGCGTGCCTATCATTGCTTTATTTAATCTTTGACTGTATCTTATGATATGTGGCTTATCTAAGGACGTGTAATAAAGTAGGAAGTATTGTGGCTACACAGGTCCCCCCCTTTTGAAAGGATAATTATTATAACAATTCTTAGTGAATACATACTTTCAAAAAATGATTAGTTATTATAGTTAATAGTAAGGTACGTACTATAATGTACTGTGTTTTGTGTTGTTTCAATAAAATTTGCTGACGCCTGTTGTGACGGGCGGTGTCTGTAACGTTGCAATGTGAAAGTTATTAAAAATTACTTGACTATTTAAATAGACAGCTTGCTTGAGTCAGCGAATGTTGAATCTTACTACCGGTTTTACTGTCCGTCCCGATTTCGTGACATACGTGTTCGGGCTGTTGTGGTTATTTTCCGAAAATGGCACTTTCGTAGTTTCACTGTTGATAACAAATGCTGGCTTTAATCTGTCTATTGATATTACTGTTTCTTTATCCTTAATTTTTATTATGAATGTTTTATCCGTTCTTCTTATCACTGGGAATGGCCCTTCATAGGGTGGCGTCAGACTTTTTTTTATTCTATCGCATCGCACAAATACGTGTGAGCATTCCTTGAGCTCGGGATGAATGAATATCGCTTGATTATGTTTTTTGCGTTTTGGTACTGATGTCATGTGCGTAATGTTTTTTTTTTATATTTTCAACAAATTCTTCGTATGTAGAGGGCTGATGTGATGATGCGAAAAATTCTCCGGGAAGTCTTATTGGTGTGCCATATATCATCTCCGCTGCACTATATCCGGTATCGTCGCGTACGCAACTTCGTAAACCAAGTAGAACTGAAGGAATTTCTGTAACCCAGTTAACGTTAGATTCCCTTGTCATAAGTGCTGCTTTTAAGGTTCTATGAAATCTTTCTATCATACCATTTGATTGTGGGTGATACGGCGTCGTTCTAATTTTGTGTATTCCCAAAAATTGTGAAAGTGATTCAAATATCCTTGATTCGAATTGTCGGCCTTGGTCCGTAGTAATGCGTAATGGGCATCCGAATCTTGATATCCAGCCCACATATAGTGTGTGAGCTACTGTTTCGGCTGTGATGTCTTCGACAGGGAACACTTCCGGCCATGAAGTACAACGATCTATGATTGTAATTAAATATCGCTTTCCTTGAGAAACAGGTAATGGTCCGACTATATCGATGTGTAAATGTTCAAAACGCTGCGATTGCATGAAATTGCCGACCGGTGATATTGTGTGGCGTTGCACTTTTGCTTTCTGGCAAGCTATGCATGATTTACACCAATTATTAATATCTTTGTTCATACCTGACCATAAATATCTCTGGGTTATCATTTTTCTCGTAGTCTTCTTTCCAGGGTGACTCAACCCATGAAGGACGTCAAAAACTTGTCTTCGGAATTTTTCTGGTAAGTAAGGACGATTATTTCCTGTAGATGTGTCGTAGCTAATGTTTATAGCAGAACCCGGAAGCCTGGTGTTTTTAAATATTAAATTCTTATTATTATGGAGTCTAATTAATTCTTGGTCATTTAGTTGGCATTTTGCTAATTCAGCATAATTAATCGGTGATGGCATGTCGATTTGTTCTATACGTGATAATGCGTCTGCAACAATATTATCACGTCCGCTTATGTGTTGAATATTGGTGCAGTATTGTGAAATAAAATCTAATTGACGTACTCGCCGTAGCGTATCATTTGATGACGTTTTTTGGGAAAATGCGTAAGTCAGCGGTCGATGATCTGTGAATATTGTAAACTCTCTTCCTTCAATTAACCTTTGAAAATGTTTGACTGCCATATATATTCCGAGTAATTCTCTATCGAAGGTTGAGTATTTTTGTTGAGTTTCACTTAATTTTTTGGAGAAAAATCCTAATGGTTCCCAATTAAGTCCGGACTTTTGCTGTAGCACTGCGCCAACACAGGTAGAACTAGCATCTGTCATAAGTGCCAGTGGGGCGGTGCGAGAGGGATGTACTGTCAAAACTGCGTTCATGATGCTTTCCTTGCATTTGTCAAAAGCTTTTTCGGCCTTTGTTGACCAAGGAATAGGAGAATTATCGTTCTTTTTAGAGTTGTGCAAATAGTCGTTTAGAATATTCTGATATTCAGCGGCGTGTGGAAGGTTGTTTCTATAGAAATTAATAATTCGGTTTCGGAAATTCCCGAATTGCTTTATATTTTTCTTCAGTTGGGCGTATACCTTGACTTGTTGTGTGATAACCTAAGAAATCTATTTCACTTTTGAGAAAATCACATTTCTCTAGATTAATAGTTATTCCATTTTCTTGTAAGCGTTTGAAAACTGTATCCAAATGCTGATAATGCAGATTTTCGCTTTCCGAAGCTATAATACAATCGTCGATGAAAACAAATACAAAATCTAGGTCTCTAAATATAGAATCCATGAATCGTTGAAATGTTTGCGCTGCGTTGCGTAGACCAAAAGGCATTCTCGGGAATTCGAAAAGTCCGAAAGGGGTGATGATTGCCGTTTTTTCCACATCTTCGACAGGTATACAGTGGTAAGCTTTTCGAATATCGATTTTACTGAATATTTTTTTGTTTTCTAATATATAAGTGAAGTCGGTTAATCGCGGTAGTGGATATCTGTCAGGTACAGTCGCGCTATTTAGCATTGGATAATCTCCACATGGTCTCCATTCACCATTCTTTTTTTTAACCATGTGCAAAGGACTAGCCCATGGGCTATCCGAAGGGCGACAAATACCAAGCTCCATCATAGTTCGAAATTCCTTTTTTGCTAAATGATATTTATCGGGAGGTAATGGTCTTGCACGTGCTGATACAGGCACTCCTTTTGTGATAATATGGTGCTTAATCTTGTGTTTTGGAGTATTGCGGAGAGAAGAAGGTTTCGTGATATCCTCGTATTTTTTTAATAGTTGAGTAATGTGTGAATTCGTACTAATGTCAATAGTACGAATTGTTTGCTGCTTCGATCTGATTAGGGCCGCAGGCGTCGTCAGCTCAGTTACCCTATCAATAAGTTTTCGACCAGCTATATCGACTAATAAGTTGTAATGCTCTAAAAAATCCGCTCCAATAATCGGTTGCGTCACATCGGCGATAACAAAGTTCCATATAAAACATCTCCGTAGTCCCAAGTTTAAAGTAAGTGTTTTTTCACCATATGTCTTGATTTTTGTACCATTAGCGGCATTAAGCGTATATTGCTCATTTTGTGTAAATGAATATCTCTGTGGCTTGCTGATAACTGAAATATTTGCTCCCGTGTCAATCAAAAATCTCATACCACTTTTTCGGTCGGTAATAGTGAGGCGGTTGGACGGGTGAATAGCACAGAGTTCCGCCGTAGTCTGCGCTTTAATTAGTTTCCCTGATACCTTGAGTTAAATCCCTGTTGCCAATCACATGGTTTAATACATTGTCTTGCGTATTTTCGATATTTATCATGGTAGAAACATAACTGTTTTCTTTCCCGACTACTTGCTCTTGGACTTGACCTCGATGGGGAATGACGACGATTATAATAGTTTTGAGTGCCGCGTCTGTAGATTCTGCGATCGCGCTGAATTGCACTTAATTCCAATTGCATTTTTGCTAACTGCGCTAATATGCATGCTGTTGCGTCATCGTTTGTTTTGTTTACGCTGTTGTTTACAGCTGATACCTCCGTAATCTTTGAATTTGATAATATTTTGTCCGCGATCTGGCTCATCCTATTGATATCCATGTCTTCTGTGACAGCTAAAACCGTAGTTACTGTTGGTGGTAAAAGTCTTAACCACAAAAGTTTCATAGTTTCGTCATTAATTTTTCCTTTTCCCAATACTCGCATTTTGCGTAGAAGTTGTGATGGTTTTTGATCGCCGTGGTCCATTTCCGACAATAATTTCTGAAATTGACGCTGTTCTGACTCTTCATAGCAATCGATTAGGCGTCCCTTGATGGTCTTATATTTTTCCGTTGATGGTGGAGAGGTAATGAGGTCACTAACCTGTAGTATTTCTTCCTTTGATAGCTTAGCTACAACCGTGTTGTATTTGTAATCGTCGCCTTGCTTCTGTGGTGCTAATATGGCCTCTAATTGCGTAAACCATAAGCTTGGTTGGTCCCTCCAAAATTCCGGAATGCGGGATAAAATTGTGGTGCCAGCTGCTATTTCCAAAGTTTCTTCTTGACTGCTGCTTGATTTGCAAGTTGGCGGAGTCATGATGTATATATTTTATTGTAGAGCGAGAGTTGGTCAGCCGTCCGTTTGCCGTGCGTTGTTCGTCGGGGTCACCAATTTGCCAGTACTTGGCAAGGAGTATAATGAGACTCAAGGTGGTGTTATAGTCTATTTTATTTAATTATCAATGGCGCTTATATACTAAAATGGTGCGTGCCTATCATTGCTTTATTTAATCTTTGACTGTATCTTATGATATGTGGCTTATCTAAGGACGTGTAATAAAGTAGGAAGTATTGTGGCTACATCAACCAGTGACCCGGCCCGGTATCTCAAGGATTTCTTGGAAGTTGTCGGATTTCCTTTTCTATAATTTACATGTAGGTATTACACATAAAATCTCCTTTTTTTAGTTTTAAAAAAGTAACTTACCTACATAGATTTACCAAGAATATGTACAATTAAAAAGTTCTATATTCAAAAATTCCTTGCCGTCGTCAGGAAAACCCCGACACAATCACATCAAAACAAGTTAAACTTATAATAATATAACCACTAAGAATGATTCATGAAGAATTATTATTATTTCTTAAAAATAGTTTTTGTTATCAATTACAAATCTGTATCTATTTCAATCCGCATCGTAACTCTTATTCATTTAGCTTTTTTTTTTAATTTTAAAGGTAATTTGTTGGAAAATCTTGTTAAGTGGCTACAATTCAGTAAAATCTATATCGTCGAGTGTCGAACAAACATCGTCAGCTAGATAAACTATAAGAAAAACTACAAAATAATTCGTTTTGTTTGCCAAAAAATTGTCCACAACTCTATTCTTTACAATATAAGTAAGTATTGGTATTGCAAGTATCATAAATTTCAAACAATTACTGAAGTAGTTCATTAGTATAGAAATCTTTAGGAACTTTTTTTATTGCCTCTCATGGAAGGAACTACTGGTTAGATCTAAAAGCATTACCTTGGTAAAAGATTTCAATATAACCTAAGAACTGAAAATATTTTATAGATTTAACTTATTAAATAAATGAAACAGATGAATTAAATTTATAAACACTGAAAATATAGTACAAAGTGGTAAACAGCCATCAGGCTACTTGTCATTATCTCATGAAACATTCTGACTTCTGTTTACAAAACAAGAGCTGTTTCTTGTGGTCATTACGTAATTTTACTGCATTCCGTTTTATTCGAAACACTATCCATATAAATAAATTGAATTACAGTGTCCGTATGTAATATAAAAAAAACCAAACAACCACGTTACTTAGATAAACAGCAAGCTTTACAATTTTTGTTAGTGTGTCTGTCAGTCTGTTTGTTTCGGGTAATCGTAAATCATAAAAAAGCGGCCAAGTGCGAGTTGGACTCGCCCATGAAGGGTTCCGTATCAGCAAGTAACATCATATAAAAGTTCTTGTAGTTGGTTGTAACTTTCATCGATGTTTTTATACTAGAGTATTGATTTGATGAAAGGTAAGTTGCGTGTTACGATTTATGACGTATTAAAAAAAACTACTCACTAGATCTGGTTCAAACCAATTTTCGTTGGTAGTTTGCAGGGTAATGTACAACATATATTTTTTTTAGTTTTATCACTCTCTTATTTTAGAAGTTAGAGGGGGGGGGACACACATTTTTCCACTTTGGATGTGTCTCTCGCGCAAACTATTCAGTTTAGAAAAAAATGATATTAGAAACCTCAACATCGTTTTTGAACACCTATCCATAGATACCCCACGTATAGGTTTAATGAAAAAAAAATTTTTGAGTTTCAGTTCAAAGTATGGGGACCCCTAAAATGTATTGTTTTTTGTCAATTTTTATATAAAAATCTTAATGCGGTTCACAGAATACATCGACTGACCAAATTTCAAGAGTATAGCTCTTATAGTTTCGGAAATAATTGGCTGTGACATACGGACGGACAGACAGACAGACAGACAGACTTGACGAATCTATAAGGGTTCCGTTTTTTGCCATTTGGCTACGGAACCCTAAAAAGGACCAATTTCGTTGGAACTTTCATTGACCTTTTACAAAAAAGAAAGCTTATTGCATAAAGACTTACGCTACTTTTTATTTACTAGTTTCGCTCCACGGGATTTCTCGCGATTATCGCATTACAACAATAACCGCGAGAATCAGCTTGTCTAATATATAAAAATCTATAGATTTGAATGAAATTTTGTGTGCATATCGGGTAGGTCTGCGAATTGGCCAAAATCTACTTATAATAGTTCTAAGATGTGAGTGGAGCCACGGGCATCAGCTAGTAGTAAAAATGTTTTTTGTAATTAGACTCCAAAACTAAACAAGACCAAAGTTTAAATATGAATGGGTATATTGCCTAGACCTACTGCAGTGCAGATATTTTCTTGTTATTAGATATTTTAGTATTAGACTTTGGTATTAAAATTTCATAAAGCAATTTCTTTGGTGCTCAAAAATAATGGGCTTTTAAGAACTTTTATATCTATAATATCGTATTTTTAAAGAATGTGTAGTTTTATAGTTTCAACGTAAGGTTGTCTGCATCATAATTTAAAAATTTAGTACTAGAAAGAAAAGCACAAATTTACATATGAATAATAAGGTTATGTTGAATAAATTAACAGGTAGGTCGGCTCCGTCTTCTAGCTGGAAAGAATTCCCCAGGGATCTAAGCAAGAGATTCTAGTGGATGGGGCCGCTTTCCTCGGCTCCTTCAGTTTAAGAGCAATAGTCGGTAAACCTTCAATATACATTTACTACGGAGACTTTATACGAAATCCTTAGACGATTTTCGTTTTCTCGTTTAGAACAAAACGAATAGCAGTACTAAAAAAACCATAAAAGTCTCCTTTCTGCTCATTAGGTGACACACACTCATTTTTAGGGTTCCGTAGTTCATGACTCGGAACCCTTATAGATTCGTCATGTCCGTCCGTCCTCGACCTACCGCCCAAACGGTTGGTGCTAGAAAGGATTAACTTTTTATGAATATGTGTTGTAATTACGTCGACAAAGTGCTACAATAAAATTAGATAGGCACATTGCGATGTTGCCAAAACTGTTTTTCGATTAAGTATCCATTTGCGAGTTACCTGACGCGTACTTGCCCAAATTTTGTAAAAAGGACTACCTAGCTGTTAAATACAAATAAAGTTGCATTCCTTTCTCGTGCAACCTGTTTCGTGTGAACATTTAGCATAGGGTTATGAAATTTGTCGTGTAGGGGTAGTCAGTCCAGCGACATGCGCCCTTTATGTTTAATAATCCCTATAAATCTCTAGGGAAGTTTCTTTTAAGCCTTTTGAATGTAGAAGTGTCAATCATCAGGTGCAGTGTCGCAGTCAGTATGTTTGAATGGTTTTCCAGTCTATTCCTACAGGATTTCATTGACTACTTGATCTCTTCTTGAACATTTCTGATTTTAAGATCGTGGTGTAATTTTTGGTTTGTTACAAACCATGGAGCGTCTGTGATTATCCTTAGCATTTTGGACTGAAACCTCTGGAGCATTGCCAAGGCGGTAATCGTAATTTGATTAAATAAAAAATGTAGACCTGGATTTCGATACCAAATGCACATACGTATGTACAAATGTTTTTTTAAATGTCCCTTTTGCTTTATAGTACTGACCTTATAAATAAATAATAATTTTATCATCGTTATCAATAGCCTCAATAGCATATGCATATGTTATGGCAACAGAAAAATATTTTTCTATAATATGAATATAACTTACAGTTATAACGCGGTGACGTTATTAAAGTGATCTATAACCTTATTATTTTATTGTGTAACACTCTAATACGCAAATACGCATCTATACGAAATTGCGCACTAATAGTAAAAAGATAAATTCCTAAATGACACACTTAGCCCGCCCATATTGTATATTCTCATATATACATAAGCACCCAAGCTAAAATTCATAAAAAAGTCATAATACGGGATCAATTTTACGAATACGAATGAAAAAAAGAAAGATATTCGAGAAAGAAAAAAAGAGAAGTTAAAAAAAGAGGTAACGGTAAACATCATCATCATCAGCCTATCGCAGTCCACTGCTGGACATAGGCCTCTCCCATTGCACGCCACTTAGTTCGATCGAACGGTAAACAATTTGACCGAATTTTGAAAGAAGCAATAATTTACGTATGTTTTTCTTCTCTTCAAGTTCTGAAGAATTAACAGAATATTTTTCAATCGTTGGAAAATCTTTGCTTGTGTTGTAACAGATAGCAGGATAATCTTTGCCTGTACCATTTTAAATAACAATTTCATTTACCAGGGTTTCAGGATAATGATAACATAGGTAATAATTAACGGCCGTTTTTAATAACCTAACTCTCATAATTACTGGAGATACTCTATACATTTTTTCTATTTTGTTTTCAATACTTACGTCGTAAACTGCTTCGTTGGTCTAGCTGGTTAGCGTATGCGACTCCTAATCAAGGTCTCGGGTTCAAATCCCGGGTCGAGACAAAAAGTGTTTTTGGGATTTTCTTAGGATATTCCTAATAGCTGCCCGGAGTTTGGAAGTTTGGCGGTGATTCACGCTCGTGCCTCGGAGAACACGTAAAGCCGTCGGTCCCGGTTGTCATGAACATCTATGCCAATCGTTATTGGAAAGTCAGTGCCCTCAAATATACTGACAACTAGTTCAATCTTCGAATTTCAGTTCTCCCTGAGGGTTGCAAAGGTCCGATGCCAGTCGTTCTGTGGAAAAACTGAAATTCAGGTAAAACCGGTTGAACTAGTAGCCGACCCCGAATAAACTTGAGAATAATGGCTAGGAGGATGACTTAAATTGATATTGAGGATATTTTGCGTCATGTTTTGTCAAATTTAAGTTCTCAAAAAATATAACAAATATATACCTTTTAGGGTTCTGTTCATGACTTGGAACCCTTATAGATTCACCATGTCCATCCGTCTGTCCTCGACCTACCCCCCTCTAAAACCTAAACGGCTGGTTTAAATAATCCTAAAAATATCAGGATAGTAGTACATATATTGAACTTTAAAGGAAAACTATAGCTACTAATAAGAATAACAATTAACTACTAATAACTACTTATAAGAATAACAATTAAAATATATAATTAAGTAGTAAAACTATAGCGGTTTTGATAACTTTTTTATTTATGGATTTATACAGGACTAAGTTGTAAAATGCAGTCCCTTGGAAAACTTCGTACAAAATTAAGAAATAATAGGTTAACATAGCAATTGTCTATTCGGCACGATTTAAATCTACCTACCAATATGGATGACCACGGAACCCTATTCTATGCGTGGCCTTATACGCACTTGGCCGCTTTTTAGGATTACGAATTTTATCACTCGGAACCCTTATAGATTCGTCATGTCCGTCCGTCCGTCCTCGACTTACTGTCCAAATGGTAAGTGCTAGAAAGATTAAACTTTGCATGAATATGTGTTGTAATTACGTCGACAAAGTGCTACAATAAAATTTTGAAAATTATTTTTATTTGGGGTACCTCCCCTACACGTAAAGTGGGGATGATTTTCTTTTCTCGCGGCTGCTGCATCGTGTAGGGTATCATTAGATAGGTCTTTTAAAAACAATATAGGGTTTTTAAGACGATTTTTTTATTTGGGTATCCGTTTGGGAGAAATTCCACTTTAAGGGGCACTTTTTTGTAAAAACAAGGCGTCCGCCTACTCCTCTAAAAGCTAAACGGCTTGCTCAAAAAGTCTGGAAAAATTCGTGATGGTGGTCCATATAATGAACTTTGAAGGAAAACTATAACGGATTAGATGACTTTGTTAGTTCAGGAGTTATAGAGGCTTAACTTGTAAAATGCGCTCACTTGGAAAACGTCATACAGAATTAACGCATTAATACGAAAACATAACAGTTATCTATTGGATAAGATTTTAAATCCACGTACCATTATGGGTGACTGAGGAACCCTTTCCTGTGCGTGGCCTGACACGCACTTGACCGATTTCTTATGGTAAATTCAGACTGTTTCCAATATACTATTTCTAATATTTAAAAGTGGAGCTAAGTTCTTGAAAATTTTCTGCCTTATCGGGATACAGTCTCATAAGTATACGTTGACGACTATTTTATGGCGAACTGTTTTAATAGGTTATGTACCTTGGTGGTCATGACCGTGCAAAATCGTAAATGGTGTATTCAAATCGTAAATAGTGTGGTAAATAATCGTAGTGTATCGTAAATAGTGTATTGTGTGTTTATGAATAGCTAGTGCACGCAAGCAGCAAATCGGTAACGAACTCGAGTGCACTGTAGTGAAAATAACTTGTGTTGTCACGTGACTAAACCTTTCAGCTCTTACTTGAAATCACAAGAGATCATAGGACATTGTGAAGAGGATTTTAGCAATGCAAAAACCGTAAATGAAATAAATATTAAACTTAATCGATATCATACACCAAACGTTGAAAGAATAATGGTCAAAGAAATTTAACGACGAACTTAGTTACTCTTAGGACAAGGCCATATTACATCAACAACCTTTAATAGTCCACTGCTGGACATGACCTAATTTTAAGTAAAACAGTTTATTTGATTGAACACACTTATCTCAGGAAATGCTGAAATAAAAATATATTTTATCGTTAGCTAACCTATTGCGAATAAGACAGATGTCGGTTAAATAAATATTTTTAAATAGTTTGAAAATCGTTCTTAAATATTTAAAATACAATAAATAGTAATATTAATCTAATAGATGTCAGCAAAGGGGTGTTTCTCAGGGCCTTTGCCTTCTCCGGAATACATATTGTGTGGGCTGTGTGAAGAAGTAGTAGAAGAAAACGAAAGTAGTTAATTTAAATAATATTTTATCAACACGTAGGTAGCATAAAGTGAGAACAACGAGCCGTGAGGTAGTTCTAGACTTCGTCTTAGACCGCGTCGTGGTTGATCAGTGAGGGTGCTCCGCTTGGCCCGCACGAACACTTATCTAGACTCTGACTCTAGTGTGTGTGTGATCCGCAAATATTTGTTTGGGTGTCTTCTATGTATAATATGTATGTATTTACAAAAAAAAGTATGTTTATGTATTAATTTCAGTTGTTGTACAATATCGGTACAAAGTGCCTTGATCCCAGTGAAACCCGTTTAAAGAAAACACCAGTACCTCAGAGCGAGATATTTAATAAACATAACGTGAAGGCTTAAACACAATGGTTGGAAACAAACGATAATGTGATTCAATTCGACACTAACCCCATCTTGGGCCGAACAGGATACATAATTTACTTAATACTACTAACTTATTTTCTTTAACCTTTTCATAATATAAATATTAGCTTTTGTTTATTAAATACTAAACATTCCGCCCACCAAAAGGAATATTTCCTTTTATATCCGCTCACTATGAACAAACTCAGGAAATAAAAAATGGACTGTATTTAAATTTTAGCTAAATTACAGGACGGTATCATTGGACGTGTACGTGTAGATAACAATTGATTCAATAAAATTTAAACCTTTCACAAAAAACAAAAACTTGACCTAGCAACAAACAAAACAATAAGCACTATTCTAAATAACTATAACCATCAATCCACAAAGCTGCTGTAGTTTCATTAGTGAACGCGAATCATTCTCAAATCATTCTCAAAAAAACAAACTTCATCGCGTTCCATAAGACACTTGCATCTAAACTCCCAGTAGGACACACATTGAGAATTCATTCATGTCTGTCCATAGCTGTGGTGCCATTAAACGCACAGACTCTACTCAATATCTAGCAGTCACTTGTCCGCGGGCGCATCTGCCTCAAGCCCTATAAGATCGAAGTGTTCGCCATGGCCGAAATCGGTCGGATTATTATTATTACACTTGTCCAATAGAATTAGAAAATCTATTTATTTATTTATTTTATATTTATTTTAAAATCACTACGCAATAGCCTAGACAAAAAAATCTCATAATGGTTTAGAAATCACTAACACAATAACACAATCATTACTTTTCTACTGCATTCTAGCACGGGGTGGTGCTGCTAAAACCAAAATGATACTTTTTTTTTTTTTTATATATATTTAGCCTACCAAAGTGACTCTACCCTGCCTGATGGAAAGCATGAGCAGAATCCAAGAGTGGGGGAAACCACACATCATTGCCGCACATGCAGACAGTAAAGCATGGCGGCCCCCACTATGGCGGCTTAGTAAGATGCTTTTTCACGCCCCGCTTAAAGGACCCGGGATCATAGTGGGAAGGAAACACGTGGGCTGGCAGTGAGTTCCAGCTTTTGACTGCTCGGCATAAGAAGGTTCTGGTGCGTATTTCCTCTACCCTGAAGCGGTGACTCCCAAGTCCAGCACGAGTTGTCCTGTAAAGGAAGGGAGAAGGTGGGACTAGTTGAAGGAGCTCTTCAGAACACTCACCATGGTAAATCGATAGAGGACCGCCATAGAAGCGATGTCTCTCCGCAACTGCAGAGGCTCCAGGAATTCGGTAGTTTCGGGATTGTTAATAATGCGGATTGCTCGCCGCTGCAACCGGTCGAGAGCGTCGAGTAAATATTGCGCGGATCCATCGCAGAGGTGAGAACAGTACTCCACGCAGGAACGAACCTGGGTCTTGTACAACTCGAAAGAGCCCAACGCGTGGTTTTAAAAGTGATACTACGAAAACCATTCAGATTTCCAACAAACGACCTGTACAAAGAATGTAAGAGTACGCCAAATTTTCATATTAAAGATAATAACATTAATGCATAAAGAAGTATATAACCTTTATAAAAAGACAGCCCATCTACCTCAGCCCTAAAGTGTACAACAAAATTTGTCAAATACATACAAATATTATTATGTTAACTACAAGAGAAGTAAAGCGGGTTATAACAGAATGGTTACTAAATCTCGCGAACGATGAAACTTAACTCATTCTTACATATGACGGGTAGTAGAGGCAAAGGATAACACACACACACATAGACACAAAATCACACTCTCAACCACATTCGTATGAAGACAATTACCACATAATTATACCCAAAGAGGCTCTTATAATATTTAGTTTTAATTTGTTTGTTTCGAATTATTCATTAACTTTATTTTGTTATTCTATTTCAACTAAACTATATGTACGAATTGAATTGTGTAAATATTCTGTTAACTTAAACCGCTGTCCATTTCAACATTGTAATGGTGCTAATTCCTGTTGGAAAAAAACGAATATCTTCTATTAGGTTAGATTAGATAAATCTTTCATTCGGTCGCTAGGAGGGAACCGAGTCCCGCCTGCCACCACTGCGACTGCAGTGAGGACACGGCCCAGCACACGCTGGCGGTCTGCCCCGCTTGGGCGGCGCAGCGCCGGGTCCTCACTGCAGTCATCGGAGGGGATCTCTCGCTGCCGGCCGTCATAAGATCGATGGCCGGCAGCGACAGTTGTTTTACCGCGGTCGCAACCTTCTGCGAGGACGTAATCTTGCAGAAGGAGGTGGCGGAGAAGGCCCGGGAGGATGCCATCCAATCGGACCCGATCCGCAACCGGGGGAGGAGCGGAGGAGCGCATACCTGCGTCTCATGCCGCCCTGAGAGTGGCCGCGGATGGGCGGGACGGGTTTCCCGTCCGTCCGCAGTAGTGGCCAACCGCGAGGGGGCGGCGTCCGCGTGTGACCGGACGTTGCCCAATTAGAGAGTACACTTCTGAGGTGGTGCCCGCAACAGTGCGGGCAGGCGCCGGTTGGAGTCCAGAAGGAAATCCCCTCCCTGGACTCCTTCCAATATAAAGGAGCAGAGAGGGTCACACCGTGTGGTTTTAGTCAGTTCGAGTCCGACACACCACCCCGCCGTAACCCCCGACGGGGTGACGGTCCGCGGGGATTTCCACACATTAAAAAAAAAAAAGATAAATCTTTCATATTTAAAACTTCACTCAAAAATATTTATTTTAAGGGTTCCAAAGAACCCTTAATTCGTCATGTCCGTCCGTCCGTCCGTTCTCGACTTACCGTCCAAACGGTAAGTGCTAGAAAGATGAAACTTTGCATGAATATGTGTTGTAATTTCGACGACAAAGTGCTACAATCAAATTATGCAAAATATTTTTATTTGGGGTACCTTTCCTATCCGTAAATTTGGGATGTATTTTTTTTCTCTCTGCTACCCCATCGTGTGGCCTGTGGGGTATCATTAGATAGATCTTTTTAAAATAATAAAGAGTTTCTAAGACGATTTTTTTATTTATATACTTTGCGTTCCGTTTGCGAGAATTTTTAATTTAAAGGGCACTTTTTTGTAAAAGCAGGGCGTCCCCCCCCCCTACTCTAAAAGCTAAATGGCTGGCTCAAAAAAGCTGGGGAAATTCGTGATGGTGGTCCATATAATGAACTCAGGAAAACTATAACCGATTATATGACTTTGTTAGTTCAGGAGTTATAGAGGCTTAACTTGTAAAATGCGCTTCCTTGGAAAACGTCATACAAAATTAACGCATTAATACGTAAACATAACAATTATCTATTGGATGCGATTTCCAACCCTTTCCTGTAAGTGGCCTGACACTCACTTGTCCGTTTTTTTTTGTAATTACTGGTATTGAAGAGTTTTTTGTACGGTAGAATTTGTACCAATAAATATTTGAAATATCTCGCCCTGGTTGCCGCGACACAAGCCACGAGCTTAGTCCGGAAATCGCTTTTAAGTTCAAAATGTAATATCGCTTTAGTTAAAATAAATAAATAAAATAAAAGTAAATGAAGTACGTTTCTATAAAGCTTTATTTAATTTCTATAAAAACAGTTATGAATTAAAAATAGTACAAAAGTAGGATAGCTGCCAGTTCACAAATAATATTTCAATTAATTCAGACTCACACAGATTTTAAAGAAGTTTTGCTACTTTAAAATGAATTTGTAATATTATCAATACACCTTTTAATTTTCTCAATGGACTCTTCTACGAGTATTCTTAATGGACCAAGAAATATCGTATCTTGAAGCGCAGATAAATTATTGTTGCTAAAAGAAATACTCACTTTTTACCAAGAAATCATATGTATGCAACATTTTGTTATGTCTAGAACTCTGCATGTTCATAATTTCAGACCACACACCAGATGTTGATGAATCTGATCGATTATATCCTAGAAATATACATATTCAATTTAATTTAGATATCCATTATTATCACAATCTTAGGCAGATATAGTTATACAGATATAATTATAAATTACGAGTACTTACCTGTAAACTAATTATCATGCTGCCATCGTCATTGTAACCTGATCTGATAAAATCTGATCCGTTTAAAATAATGTTTGATAACAATTCCTCCATTTCAGCTACAGAGGGAGCTGTTGAGATGGATTATTATTAGTTTGTTGTTGTTGTTTGTTTATTGTTACTTTACTACGTTAGTTTAATGTGCCTGTGCCAGTGCCTGCACTGTGTGAATTTTGTAAGGTTTTTTTTATTTTTCTTATAATCATATGTACCGTTTTATGCAATATTGCGGTTCCATTACCTCTAATTAACTTTGCCGCAGTTCGTGTTCCTATCCGAGGATTTCTGACAAAATTGGCCAAGATGTATTCTTACACTCGAAGATCAACTTTTATCGGTTTAATCCTCCTCCTCATTATTTAATACTCTCTGGTAGGCAGCCGTGATGACTTGAACATCAGAGGGTTTCGGTACCGATCACGGTAAATACGCAAGGCCCGTGATACATTTCCGCGGGCTTCACCATAGCACATAATAATTTCCGTATTCCCTCTCACTAAACATTTTAAATCTCACTTAACATAACTTAAAAGTTATGTTTGCAAAATTAAGGTACTAGGTTAATATCAGTTAGTAATTAGTGATTTTATTTGAAATACATTGCAGTTTTATTGACTTTATTTGTTTTTTGGTTTTCTAAATGAAATAATTATTTATTTAGGGTCCTATTATGTTGTACTATGTGTAAGTATGTTTAGAATGTATAGGTAACAAAATAACAATTAATTATTATAAACAGTAATGGTAGGAGACAGCGCCACCTAGTATGTATGTGACATAAGTCACTGGAATGTGTATTTGCAGCGGCCATGTTATTTTATTTAAAAAAAATATTTTAGATAACTTAACATATTTTTTGGGTATTTTTTTGGCTAAACCTATTCAGTATCTGTTGAATGCAACCCCCAAGTTTTCGGTAGCAGTCTTTTCACACCCTGTATATCTATTTCATTGTATGCCTGAAGAATTTAGAATTGATAAACAAATATTTGCATTGATAGTTTAGGAGATCCTTGCGTTCTGAATTTTTTTTATAAATATTTTCGACTTCGACAATATGAATTATAAGGTAAAATAAATTTAGGCAATAGTCGTTTTCTTAGACATTTATTTGGACGTTCAATGCTTTGACTGGATCTGGCATGAGGCTTTTGTTAAACAGACTTACAATACAGTTATAAATATAAGTTCCATAATAAGCCGCATGCGAATGGAACAATTTGAATAATTATCAATATATAATTATTATTTATTTAGTGTACCATCTTTTATCACATGTCCCAGTAAAATTGTAGAGTATTATATTGACCTGAAGATGTGAGTAATGTAATAATTTCACCACAAATTCAATTCAATGTTGCTTTGATTTAGATAACTTTTGGATTGGAATGTATCGTCAGTCACTCGGTGAGATGCAACGAAAAAATTGTGTTACAACGATTTTTTATAGTGCACTGGCATTACTTACATAAGCCGTATGACGAAGAAATATGGCTCGGACACTGCTGCATTGGACAGCAAATCGAACCCAGAGCAGAGCCAGGCCCCGTAAAATTGAAAGACCTTTATAATGAGCTAGAAGTGGAACTAATATCTTGGTAATTCTTGGTTCTACTCGTCAAGGTTCCGAGATAAGTGCGTTCAAAAAACAAACAAACTCTTCAGCATTGTAACATTAGTACCTATAGATATTTTAACAATAAACTACATTGCTTTCTCTTAGGTGGGTTTGTAGAAACTGTCTATTTTACCACTCGATATGATAAATGAAGATGTCCGAAATATTGATTGAAAATTATTGTTGCTGTTCGCGATAGTGTGGCTGAAGAGCCGTCCACCACAACTCGTCGTCATGCCCAACAATTGCTCCTCTCACGCTCGTCGTTGATGAACATTATGCATAAAGACTTGCATTTACACGCTTACAAGGTGCAATCAACTCAACAACTGAAGCCTCTAGACCATTGCAAGCGTTATCAATGGTCAGAATGGTGGCAAGATATGGCAACAGTTGATGATCAATTTTCGAAGAAAACCATCTTCAGTGATGAGGCACATTTACACCTCAGTGGATTCGTCAATAAGCAGAATTGCTGCGTTTAGGTGAATGATAATCCAAAAGTGATTGTCGAAAAACCGATGCACCCACAAAGAGTGACTGTTTGGTGCTGTTTATGGGCTGGCGGCATCATCGGGCCGCATTTTTTCCAAAATGAGGACGGTCAGGCAGTTACTGTGAATGGTGTTCGCTATCGTGAGATGATAACGAACGTTTTATGGCCCGAAATAAAAGATATGGATATGTTTCAACAGGACGTTGCCACTTGCCACACAGCTAACGAAACAATGGCTTTTTTGCGAGACAAATTCAATGGCCGTGTTATCTCACGTGGTGGCGATGTCAATTGGCCGCCAAGATCATGTGTTTTGACACCGTTTGACTTTTTTCTTTGGAGTTATTTGAAAGAAAAAGTGTACGTCGATAAGTCAGCAACGATTCAAGAGCGAAAGAATGAGATAATTCGCCACATTAACGGCATATAACCTCAATTATGACTCAGCGTCATCGCAGTCGCAGCGGACATTTGGATGATATTTTGTTCCATACATAATTGAACCATACCAATGTTATCATAATAAAAAGCAATAAAAATAATTTCCTAAATAATTTGTGTTTTATTCAAAATCAACATTGGCCCTTAAAATTTAACCACCATTCCCACCTGTGACCGACAAGTAAAAAAAGAAAAAGAAAATTATTTCTAGAATACCCATTCTTATGAATTAGTAGTTTATAATAATACAGCTTAGAACCCTTTAATATCTTCTTCCTTGGTAGGTCTAGAACACTGTTAAGCCGCAATTCTGACAAACATTCAGCCTGCTGAATTGAGGGAAGGTTTTTTCAAACCAACTTTATTCTAAATGGAATATAAAGAGGATAATATGAAAAACAAAATAAGTATAGCATTAAGTCATTTATATTTAAAGTATTACATTATACAAAATAATCCTAAGGTAATTAAATCAACTTTATTATGAACAATCATTGAACTTTAAAAAAATTACATTAATTACCAACTTATGTGTATTTACTACTTCAAAAAATTATAAAAAATAGGAACTTTAAAACGACGCGCTAGTCTTCTCCAACGGCAGGTTATATAAGACGTATACTTATTTTAAACTATAGCTAGTAAGTACTTTTATTATTATTATAAAATTTATGGCGAGGCAAATAAAAAAGTGAATTAACCAATAAACTTGAAATAATGTGGCTAGGCCGAGTAAATGTAGCTAATTCAAGAAAATGCAGATTATGAGTGAAGTAATAAGAAAGGCTGTACTCAATATTGTGCAAACAATTGTAACACTTGTAAATTAAAATTAATAATATAACGTTAACATTGTCTTAATTTAATGACATTTCATTCGTTTCGTCATCATATATGTATTTATGTATATTCATATTGAAGATTTCAGAGGTATTATTAATCTTCTTAGTCGTAGAAGAATGAATAATAAATTATAAGACTGCATTACAAAAAGCAGATTGCAATCTACAGTTTCGTCAGACAGGACAGATACCTGTGTCATTGGATTGATCGAGAGAATTAGAGACCACTCAGACCTGCAAAATGTTCTTTGGCCTTAAATCAAGATGTGTCAGGATGATTTATCGTCAGTTCATGTTATGACGTGATGACTCGGTGGGTTGGGAGATTTTGCGACGTCGGCGAATCGAGCGGCGTGCGCGTACGTGTGCGCTAGCTCACTGGTGGCTTCACACAACGCATCACTAATGTGCTTATCGATGTGTCATCTTGATACACGTCACATATCGTATCTGGGCTGCATATACAACTACCGAGAGAAATTAACGAATTAGTCATTGTTTTATATAAAAAAACAACTGTTTAGGGAAAACACTTCAAGGAAAGCTCTCTTGAAGTGTTTTCCCTATACTAATGTTTTTTTTTTTCCGAATGCAGAAATGACAAACGTAATGACAATTTTTACATAATTATTATTTTAATAAGTTATTAGTACATTAAAATAAAAAGCATAGAAGAATCATTATGAAAACTCTCTTCTCTCAAAGTTTTTCCATATTTACTAAGAATAGTAATTATGGAAAACTTACAGAAGTAAGTAGTTCCAGAATCGAGTCTGCTACTGCTCGCTACAGGGTTTTTCTAACAAAGCTGTAAGGTAAATAAATCAGACAGACAGTAAAAAAATATATATATTTATATATACATATATATTAAATTTTTATATATATATAATATATGTACATTTGTGATTATTATACTTTCATATGCTTAGAAATTGATGTTAGTAAAAGCTGTTGATATTACAAACAGATATTCCAATTCTATTTATATTTGTATGCATTAGTATATATATTATATTCTGAAAACTTACTACTCATTAGTGATATTCACTTCTTCTCTTTGATATGAGTTGTAAACAGACCAGCCGCAAGGTGTTGTAGGCGCACAGATCGTGGTCGTCGCTTTAGTAGTAGGACGCGCCCCTCGCTGAAATAAACGTATTATTATTATTATATTAAAGTATCTTTGTTGGTCTCCCTTTTATTTCGAAGGGGTAGTGTAATCTAGCACACGTGCCCAAGTGTACCAGAAGGGGTGTTGTGAAATTTAAGATGGCGACGGCACGAGACATTTTCGTGTGAGACGGCATGTATTAAGGAGAACTGCTTATTGTAGGAGTGTGAGAGTGGACTTCGGCATTTCCAGTGTGTTGAGGCTTAGGGACTACACTAGTACGGTAACGGTACGACCTTACTCTATCTACTTGCCGTTGCCTTTTTATTTCAGTAGCTTAGTCTATGTTTTTGTCATTTTTTTCTGTGTGTGTCATGAGAAGATTGTGTGTGCACACTGCTATGTCTATAATAAGAACTGTTTTTATTAACATGAATATAGCAGGAATATAATGTAATGGCCCTGTTGATTTAAGTGGGTTCGAATGTAACGCTGGACAAATATTTTGGAATGATAATTTGCTGAATGTAAGTCATCTACGATACGAGTATAACTAGCCCTGTGCCACTGTGTGTTACCCGTAGTTATTGTTGTAAATCAGCCACCTGACAGTGGAATTTCCGTCAAAATCGGTCCAGCTGTTTCAGAGATTAGTCGGAATAAACAGACAGACAGGCAAAATGTTTAAATACATTTTGTTATATAAGTACCTATTATGTATACTTTGATATGCATGTAATAAGAAACTTAATTAGATATTACACACACTTTGCAGCGCCACCAACCTTTGCACTAATGTTACAGTCTCAGACTGTAACATTGGTGCAAAGGTTGGCCATTGCGGTACAACGCAGCAATGCTGCTAGCATCATGGGCACCTTTCCACCGGAGGCGATCAGTCACCGATCAATTTAAATCTTTTTTTAAAGTCACTGTTACATTTAATTATTATTTATAAAAGACACTTCAATTTTATAAATATGCAAGTATATACGTTTTCGTCTAGTTTGGGAAGGCAGACTTAAAGTGATATCGAGAATCATGACCCCACTGTTATCAAATAGGTATTCTATTGTCCCTTTGTACGGGGCGCATTATTCTTGGTAGGTTTATTCTGAAAAGATGTCAAACGATTACATTTTTCAAATTGTTTAAGTACCTAAGTGTGTAATGTTTAAACTTGAAAATATTCAAATAAAAACAACCTAAACGTTGTTAATATTAAATCATTACCAGTCACACAGATATAGGAAACCTATAAATTATTGTAAATGATATTGTTTGATTGATGTGTGTCATAATAACCGACAGTACACGCGCGGGAGAAAAACTAATGGGCACAAGTCATTTTTATCTACAAAAGTATTGATAACATTGTCGCAAAGGGCAAGCAAGTTATCAAGTACCTCTAAGTACGTCAATACTTATTGTACCATACTTTCGGAACTTTCTATTGGTAAATAGGTACTATCGAAATCTTTATCATAAACTACATACAGTCCACTGCTGAACACAGGCCTCTACATAAAAAGATTTTAGTGTATTATACCACCCTAGTCTGACTGTTTGTTCTGAAAAAAATTCTTCCTCTTTACATTTATGTTGACCTGCACAGTTTGCTCCCTGAGTCGCCTCTCACGACACCCATGGGAAGAATATGAGTGGCAAAGTATTCTTAATCTGACGACAGCCGGACATATCGAAATATTCTCAGATTTAAATGAAATACAGAAGTTCATTACTATCTGTCATTGTTATCGTAAATAAAAAACCGCGGGTATTGTGATGACCTTTGATTATAAACATGTCTAGATAGAGAGTTCGAGCGTCTAAACGTCCAAAAAAATAGTATTTAACTGTAAGAGACTAAGCTCGTCGCGGCCGATCAGTGGCGTTACTGTCATTGTACGGTAAACACGTATTGAGTGGCGTATAAAAATGACGTTTTGCATGATAAAAGTGTGCAGGAATTACTTTGGACGATTGAAATCAACAAAAAAAATTACCTATCATCGGTAAGTAAACTTTAAATGACTATATTGTAAAGAAACAATTAAATTAACTCAGTGAAATTTTATCAAAAGTTCGACCACCATTTTGACGGAATGTTTACAGGGTAGCCTGATAATTGAATTTAAATTTCCCATGTGAGTGTTAGCCAATTTACAAATTGTTCAATCATGATCGAAAAAGTATATTTCGAGAATTCAAGCCAATTCAACTTAACTATAGTGCTGGATAATACATATCATATATTATGTTTATAAAGTATAATTTTTTAAATCTAAGGTGGTAGATATTGTATATTTTATTTAAAATCTGATATGCGTGTCGATTTTGCCGCTCCATGGATGCTAATAATGAAAGTAAGTGTTTGTTTGTTTGAACGCGCTAATCTCCGGAATTTCTGAACCGATTCTGAAAATTCTTTTACTAATCGGAAGCTACATTTCTCTGAGTTCTTAACGAGAACGATATAAAAACATGATTTTGAGAAATTGCGGGGAACATCTAGTTAAAAATATAGTAATTAAATTAAATATAATTTGTTGATATTAACCAAATTGTTGTTAAGTATTAAGAATAGATAAGCTTTAATAGCAATTCCCTTTTTCACCAACATATATTTTACCTAGTAACTCAAAAGCAAAAACTCTAATACATATTGACTGACTTTAAATTTAATACAAATTACATACTTATAAATCTCAAAATCAATACACAATTATTTTCCCTCCTTTTATGGAAAACATTCAAGGGCTGGTATCACTCAGAACGCTTCCACGTCATGCGCGCGCCCGTAGGCAACGCTTGCATGTGTGTGTAATACGCACACAAGCCTTTCAAATCTGGCCTGTTGTTTTTATTGCGAATGCAGCGCAACACTCCATCTAGACATGTATATAATCAAAGGTGATGACGTTGTAGTTTATGTTCTTACTACAGATAATATCTATAACCTTCTATATAAGCTAACTATAACTGAAGATATAATTAAGGTAGGTATACATTATTCTATGTATTGTTTACTTTATTTTTCTTTCTGAGTCTTTAAAATTAGACCTTGAACGGTTCTAGCAAAACGAGGGTGGGGTGGAATCAACAAATATCAGTTAATCTCAGGCCATGAGTAGCTAAAATTAATAAAAATAAGGGCCAGATCCTTGCTTCACCTAGGACCATCATAATACAGAATTGCGATCATCGTCGTCATTAATGTGTAAATAAACTTGAAGTTCTATCTATGAATTTCGTCTTTTTCGGATAACCCGACATAAATGTTTCCATTTCGTCATCGTAATCTCGCGACCGATACACGATCCATTTCTTATTGTCCAGCTCTAGATTGATCATATTAACCTTACTGTATCAGCACTAGTGTCTAGTCCCAACCCTACTGCTTATCTTCTATTCTCACCCAGCTACATGTTCAAAGATAATTAAATTACGTTATGATTACTCATGATCACTACTCCAATATGACAGAAGATCGTACGTTGTGTAATGTGTGCCCTTGAGCGTATCCGGCGGGAGCACGTGTAAGGCGCGGCGCCTGCTGCCACCGCCTCGCCAATGCGAATCACAACCACCTACTACTTCGAAGTCGCTACTACGTACGAGTCTAGGTTTTACGCTCGCGTTGCAGCGTGTAAACAGGAAACAGCATTCGGCCTTCGATATGTAGGCGATTGACCTGTTTTGTTTACTTAGGTTATTGCGCCGTATTAACTCGAAAGAAAAATGGGCTATCTTAAATAGGTAAAAATGTTTGCCAGTAAGTGCACGTTTTACTAAAGAATAATTGTTTCGTTTCATGTTTTTTTAAGATGTGAAATCTTACCCCTACTCTCAAATCTTAAGAGGTCTAAATGATTCCATCTAAATGCTAACTAAATTCATGTCCGAACTCAACATTGAGGAAATCCAAAATAATAATAATCCTGTGGTCTTTTGGTAAACAGTAAATATGGTCAAGAAATTATATTACTAATAAATATAGGTTCTCAAATATTTTTTTAATTGTTACATACTAACTAGTTCAACTAGAGTGATGCCATAAACTCGCAAAACCTCATTATTCTTTCATTGCTTCAGAAAGAGTGAGAATCCTCAGTCATATACTTACTGGAACCCAAAACACCTGATTGTTGTGGCTCAAAGGGTGCTAACCAACTTGCTATAATATGGTAGCAGGACGAGCATTTACCGCCAGAGTCACCCGTCTGCTCAGAAAATAATGCCAGAAAAAAGCAACAACTCGACCCGGGAAATGTCGACTGCTTGATTCAGGCCTCTTCCAAGGCACACCAGATTAGAATAGTAGTAACAGTTTAATTATAAAGTCTAAATCGTGTATGTAACGCTAAAAAAATTTGTGATTAAAAAATAAAAGAATGCTTATGTCTCACTCTAAACTCAAATATTAGGCTATGACTTTACATATGCATTGACGTTATTAGTATCAAATAAACTCAAACTTATGTTTCACGCGTTAGTAAACACATGCAAATATAGTTTTGTGTGTTTTGTGTGAAACGTTATTCCTTCGGACTTTTTGCTTTTGTATAAGTTTTACACTCTTTAATTACACAGACATGATGCATACACATGTATCAAACCACGCGTCTTTTCGAAGTCCGAAGGAATTACGTTGCACACACGTGCGTGAGCGGGTGTATTTACTTGAAGTAGCCTAGTTTTTGAGGCTTCAATAGTAACAAAGGCCGTGCGTTATCTATCATTTTTATTGATATGACTTAAAAAAATCGGAAAAATCATAAGTATATTAAATGACCTGGAAGATTAAGGTAAAACTTAGTTCTGTTATTTTTGAAATAATAGTAGGCTGAGGTGTCGGGTCGGACCAAAAGTGTGCTTGGGTTTTTCCTACAAGGAATTCTTAATAACAGCCCAGAGTAAGGTTTGGTGTTATTTCACGCCCATGCCTCGAAAAGCACGTTAAGCCGTCCGTCCCGGTTGACATGAACAATCGTTATTGGGAAGTCAGTTCCCTCAAATATACTGATAACTTGTTCAACCTTCGAACTCTATTCGAACTCAGGGTTGCGTAGGTTCGATGCCAGTCGCTCTATATAACGGCCCGTTTACGACCTTACCGCTGTGAGCGGTAGTTATGAGCGAAACGGCGAGCGGTAATATCAAAAGTATAAAAATGTTTGAGGCACGCCACGAGTCGCCGCTCATAGCGAAGAAGTGAGCGGATTTTTCAGAGCGAATTTCTACAGCGGCGAGCGGTGTGGAGAGCGGCAGGAACAAAAGTACAAGAATATATGTGCGACGCCACGAAACAGAGCGGCGTGGACAGCGGTGCAGAAGTGACGGACTCAGCGGCGTTAGTAAAAAACAAAACATTTTAGACGATTTTATGACGGTAATGGATACCGAGGCTTTTATAACAGAAATTTTAAATAGACTGCCTATATGGATGTCAAAATATCCCCAATATTAAATATAAAAAGGTTGTGGGAAGAGATTAAACAATGTTTTCCGGAATCTAATGGCACTTACGTTTAATTTAAATTGATAACACTAAAACATAGAACCTAGGTACCTACCAAACGAAGCTACTAATATGTTGACAAAACTACTGGTATGTTTACTTAATGTAGGTGGATAGTTGACAAGTTTTAAAAGTTAATTTTTTTGTCAGTAAGTAGATACCTAATTAGCAAAACAGTAAACATATCAGTAGTTTCGTCTGTAGATATAACTACACATGAAACTACTAGTATGTCTTATTCGCAATGTAAGTAGTTGACAAGTTTTTAAAGTTTTTCTATCTGTAAGTACCTCCTTAGTAAAACACTTGGAAACATCAGTTACTTCTTATAGGTAGGACCTTCGTATAGTTCACTAAAGCGCCTTTTAAGTACCTATCTTTTTTTTTTTTATGTTTGTTGTTTCTAAACAGAGAAGGGATAATTTTGATAACGCCATGATTTTTAACACGTTTTGACTACCTAAATACGTCCACCGTGGCCGCTGCAACTAACCGGCGCTACTAAGGCGATTCCCACACTGGTGACGCGAACACGCGCGTAGGCGCGGGCAGCCAATCATGAAACTGCTAGCCGCACGCGCTCACGCGTCGTAGCGCGTGTTCAGTGTGTTGGATCTGCCACTCCGCGCTACGCGACGGAGCGAGGTGCAGTGTGAGAATCGCCTAAGGGTACGTGGCGTGCAAGTCGCACCGCTCACCGACGCCGCCCGGCACTTCGCTCCGCTTTTCGCTAAGACCAAACTCGTGGTCAGGCCGAAAGACGTCTTAAAAACATAAAGAAAATCATTAGCTGTTAATTCGTAAAAATATAAACTCGAAGTCCATATTTACAAAATCTGGCTAAGCAACTACGGAACTCTATACATGGCCCGACACGTACTTGGCCCTTTAATTATTATTTCAATATATTTAAATACCTATGTATTTTATTCAGACCGTTAATATATGTGTATATTATGTGACAGGCATAACGGAATTCTATTATTAGGAACGTCAAAGTAATTCACATGTAAAAACATGCGATGCCTCGACCAACTGAATTCATATGACGTAGGTACTTGTCTGTTTGAGAGCAAAACATAGTACAGAGCACCTTCCAATGTTTTCAATGAAGAAAAGTTGGCAATTGTACGAAGCGGTCATAAACATCTCACATCTATAAAGAGATTTACTACATGCGAAGAAACCATTTTATTTATATACCAACTAGCTTTTGGGCGTGGCTTCCCCCGAATTTATTTCAATTATCGCGACAAAAGCGCCTATGTCGTTATACTTCAAACATTCCATGTGGATGTAACTATGTGCGCATATAATACCACAAAATACAAATTTCGTACTACGTAATTTACTTACTTATGTACGTACTCTCGTTTTAAGTGGTTATATTTTCATCTTCTTAGATCCGATCGCTATTTTCAGGCCTATGCCCTTTCTGTCGACTTGTAAAGGAACGTCAAGATAATAAAAGTTTAAATCTCATAACTCGTCTCAACCTAGGACTAATTGAAGAGGAAATGTCAGGTAGACCTGTCATAATGTTGCATGTTATCCATGTAGAAAAGTTATGAACATAATGATAACATCATCATATCTAATCCCATTTCAAAACAAATTAACTTCTGCGAATCTTGACGATATTGTTAGTAACCGAACTTTTCTACATATTCTGAGGATAGTTTTAGATTATTTTGGAATGGTGAATATAGACTTGTCTACCACATAGTTAATATAAACCGCTATTTGATCAAAAAAGTGCTGTAAAGGGTATCATAAAAACCATGTGACCATGGTGACCATATCTGGCCAGCATGCAGACAGACCAAAACCCCTTCAAAGGAGAGACTTATATTCAGTTTTTTGAAAGAAATGGCAATTTGCAAAGAAAAATTGTTGTACATGTACAATAATATTCGCCCGAAAAAAATATTAGGTAGGTACTGATTCGCAACGACTTTTCATTTATTATTAAGAAGTTATATAATGCAAGTATTCAAATTAATCAGTGTAGACTGCCCACTGTTTATAGTTTACAAATTTACATACGTAATGATATGTCTAAAAATAGTCTAACGTGCGTACAATTTTTCATTTCAATAATATTGGTATTTACGTTAAATTATGCAGTAGATAAGCAACTTCACCAGGCTAAGATTTTTAAAAATTATCAGTAATGAGACAATCACTTTAAAAGCCTAAATTTGCCAGAATGAGAATGGTCCTAAAAAGTTACCAGACACGTGTAAATAAATACTATCATCAACAACCTTTAACAGTCCACTGCTGGACATAGACCTCTCCTTTGAAATGAGGTTTTGGCCTACTATATAATTAAAAGTATGTGCTTTAATAAAAAGTAATAACACATTTGGCACGTTTCATCGTCATCAACACCCTTGAATAGTTGAGCGCTGGACCTAGGCCAGGACCTTACAAAGGAGGTTTCGTTTACTTTACCACGCTGTCCAGACTGGTTGGTAAAGTTTGTTTCAAGGTTTTGGAACGTTTATTCATTTAGGTACAAATTATGAAAACTAAATAAAGCGAAGTAGCTAAAAAATAATTCAAAGAGAAACAGTGATGTAAATAAAGATTGTTGTGTTAAAATAATGAACGATAAAGGTTCACATTTTAATGTGGAATAAACTTTAATGTCATCGACTAATTCATAGTAAACAGGCCAATGTAATTTATGTGTTCTTTATCTATTTAATGAACCGACGAAAAGTCAGACAAGATTTCATATCAGGCTCGTAGAATGTAAAGTTTATTGCGTATAACGTGCGTGTTATCACAAGAATTGCAATTTTTTCTTCATAAGAAAGTGCAATTCGATAAGCTTATAGTTTACTTATATTGTTTTTATTACATATTTAAATTACTTCAATTCCATTGTTTATCACTGATATCTTTATCTAGAATATTTAAGATTAACTTTGATTACTTTTATATACAACTACTTCTACCGCAGAAATGTGTCTAGATTATTAAAAGCATTTTTTTCTTGACAGTGAAACAGCTTAGGTTTTCTCCAAAATCAAGGATAACATTGTACATGTGTTTTTATAACGAATTAAAGAAGACAAAATTCCGTCACTTTACACATTTTGTGGATACCCGAGGTTAAAACTTCCTTAGCACTATTTTGCACAATAAATTTTACTGAAAGGAATGGTAAATTAGTATATTATTTGTGATATTTATTCTTTATTATGGACATATTTACAACTAAGAACATGAAATAAGTAAATCAAATTTAAACTGGTCTATTAAACCTTTCAAAGTATTACTATTTGTATACTATATCTTAACTTTTGGTATTAAATCTTCATTTTTGTTTGCAAATTTCGTGTGCTGTCACGGTAATCGTTTGCGACCAAAACAGGGAAGAAAGTATGGGTATGGCTTCACCAAAAAAGCACTTTCAGAATCTACTCACCCTCATCCTGGGAACCATGGCGCTAGCCATGGTGCAGGCCAACAAAAGTAGCAACCACCCTTGCTTCATTATCACTACTATGTTTTCAAACAATTATAAGACGAGTACTTTAAAAAAAATCAGCTAAGCGAGCTGTTTCGCAGCGTGGAGCGATGTGAAGTGGCTTTGAGAAGCGGGCGCGCCGTTATAAGTACCCAACGCGAATCGGTTGTCGTGGAGAGTGAAGAGGAATCGAGCTACCTACTACACTATAAACATTTTAGCTGTGACTCAACTCACAACACGCTATCATCGATATTACTACGATGTATCGCCCAGAATCACTCTCTACTACGCGATACAACAGCTTTATTATTGTTTGTGATTTAGTCATGAAAATGCATGAATGAATGTAAGATAAGTATACAGCGGCTGAGACTAAGTAAACATTGTATATACTGTATGTATTACCCTTAAGACGTAAACTAACATAACAATTATTATCAAAAAGCCCTGTATTAGTATTTTATTATTAATATATAAAAAAGCACTATGTTAATAATTGACAAGGTGTTTTAAAAGGAGAATACCTTGCTACCAATTTATATTTAAAATCCATTTACATTACATTCGGAAAGTATGATAATTCCCTTCCTCCACCACCAAGCCAAAATGTAACCATTATGTAACTATGTTTTGGGAATATGCCACAAGTTAGTAAACGGCTGATAATATTTTTTTGGCAATTTTTAATCTTCGTGTTCAATATACTAACACACAGTAGCCGACCCACGCAGCCCCGCCTCTTCTATTACCCGTAGCGTGATGTTATACAGCGTAAACAAATTTGTTTACCATAGGAAAGGTTTTAGTGTGCCAACCACAAAAGATAGACATATATGAAATTCGACTTTTTTAGGACTTTTACAGGGGAACAATTATTTCACACGTTGTTTTTGTGAACGCAACATCTAAAAGAAACAATTTATTTATACAACCCCGTTTTTGCAACATTTTTTATTTATACCCTGCCCCTATTGGTCATGGCGTAATTTATATAGCCTATAGATTTTCTCGATAGCTAGGCTTTCGAACGTTGAAATATCATTTCAAATCCGACCTAATATTAGCGCGGTCAACCAAGGAAACAAACAATTTCTTCAGATTTATAATACATACTAGTTGACCCAGCGAACTTCGTAACGCCCAACTTTAAAATTCCAGAACTTGATCGCAGCGCCACCTACCGGGTCCAATTGCGAATCTAAACCATTCCCAGATCCCCTTGAACACACACAAAAAATTTCATCAAAATCGGTCCAGTCGTTTGAGAGAAGTTCAGTGACATACACACTCACACAAGAATTATATATATAAAGATTAGATTTAGGCTGCCTATGCTTTTTTCGATTGCATCCCTGAGAAGAGCAATAAGCTGACACCCCGCATTCAATAGAGAGCCCGGCTTTTTCATCTGGGTGTATTGTGATGTTCCGCCTTCAGATATCAACTTATCGCACTCGGGTATCTTTACGCTCAACGCTCCGCCTAAGCCTAACCTGGACATAATGTTGAAGTCTTTTACTTATTCAACAAGTTATCAAAACCTGCATATTATGTCAGTTCTATCATTCCAGCAATTTCTATCATTAAATGACTTACTAACAGACTAACACAAACCTACCAAATTATAATTGTTAGTCAGATAAAATCGTTAAACGTAACGTGTAACGTTTAAGTAAGTAAGTACAATATTGACTCATTTATTTAAGTCATCAACATCATCATCATCAGCCTATTGCAGTCTACTGCATAATATAGGCCTCTCCGATTGCACGCCACTTAGCTCGATCCTCGGCTATTTATTTAAGTATTGCTGTAATATTTTTCTTTTTTTTCGTATAAAAGACAACTCCCACATTAGGAATATAAATCCTGGGTATTTTACAAACATACATGAAACGGACACAAAGAACATCCAGACTCAGAACAACAATTTGCAAATTTCACAAAGTGTTGTCCCACGTAGGATTTGAACCCACGACACTTGGCGAAGTAGAAAGCGGCGTGGCGACCGCTTAAACCAGTAGGCCAACCGTGCAGTCCATCATATTATTTAATAAAACCTGTAACGCAAATACTGGGTTTGGACCCTCTATTTTGCGTTTGTTATAAAGAAGACGTCACATTGTTCAATGCCGATTATTAGAAACGTACAGTCATACTGGTCTATACCAGTAACGAAATTGCGGCTAGATAAATATTGCTTATCAAATCAAAATAGGGCAAATTAATACATAGACATATCCTTGTGCTGATGTCGAATGCGTATTATATTGCATCATCTAATGCAGGCACAACACTTCGTTATGCGCTATTCGTTATGCGAGTTATTCGCGCGCATACGGCGAAGTGTGGAGAGTATATTTGCCAATATTCGCTTTATTCGTACGCATTATTAGCGAATACGCGTATCCGTCGACTTGTCGGTTTTTTGACACACTTCAAAGGACACGGTTTTTTGACGCTAATACACGCATCGACTGCCCACACTTCAGACGGGTAGTGAAGTGCCCAGTGCATAACTAACAACCATAAACTATAGACAGTTTTTGAAATAGATAAATCAATTAAACGATTAAAATAATCTTTCATATGATCAAAATCAATCATCAACAACCCATAACGTCCCACTGCTGGGCTCAGGTCTCCTCTCAAGAGAGGGTTAAGGCCATATGTCCCCACGCTGGCCGAGTGCGGGTTGGGGACAGGCAAGACACGTTGTGGCTACGTAATCTTGCTGTTGGATGTTTTTAAGCCGCCCGAAGGCCTCCAACTAAGCTTCACGACTGCTATCTTATGATAACAACCGGGACCGACTGCTTAACGTGACCTCCGAATCACGGAAACGCTCATAACATATAATGCCACAAACGGTCACCCATCTAGGTCCGACCGCGCCGTAGTTGCTTACCCTTGGTGATTGTTTCCAATCACCTAAGGCCACTCGGCTATGAGCGCTTCTTTCATTCATCATTTTCATATGATCAAAATAATTAGACTTTATTTATAAAAATGAAAATATAAAAATGACAATGACACATCTCTACAACACACGTATTTGCCTTATTTGGCATACCAGTTCGAAGTGTGGTGGCATGTTTGTTGTTTGCGCGCATAACAAATATTCGGGCGAATACGGCGTAGACACATAACGAATAGCGCATAACGAAGTGTGTTGCCTGCTTAACAGAACACAGGTGAAATGAGTGTCTTTGTACTTAATTTAAGTACTGGTACTATTATGTATTCTGTGATTTAAGTTCTGCTTTTATTGCTAGCTACATACGACGAGCCGTCAGGAGTTTCGGAGACATTAAACTACATATTTATAAATAACGTAACAAGAGTTAACCGGTTTTGTTAATCTGATAGATAAGAAACAGGTTAACTTTTGACATTAGGCAGTACCTACCTTTATTTTATTTATAAACTTATAAAAAAAACAATTCTGTACAAATAAAATTGAGTCTACTACTTGTACTCGTAAAAAATCAAAGCAGAGAATCTGGTTAAGATAATTCTATTGGAATAAAGTAAAACAAAATAGTCTATCATCTTACTTGGCTCGATTACGTAGCTCCAACGTATCTTGCCAGTCCCCTACCCGCACTCGGCCATCTTGGGGACGACTAGCCAACCCTCTCCCGAGACCCGAAGACCCGAGATCAGCAGTGGAACCTTATGGGTTGTTGATGATGATATACAACGGCGGGCTTAATTCCTAAGACATTTTCTTCCAATCAACCTTATGTGTATGTATTTAATCAGTGAAAAATGTACTACTTACATACATAGACTTAGACATACATATATACACGTCAGAAATGCACATAAATTTTTAATTTTAAAATCTATTTCATTTAAAAACAAGTATTTAAATTTATTAATTAGTAAATTTTCGTAATGATAATATAATAGATTTAATTGTGTAAATATTTTTAATTTTCTTTTTTTTGTAAAATCACTACTTTTCATGAGCAGAATGCAAGAGAGGTATTCACCTTCCTCATTGCAAGTGTGGGTAATGCAGCATGGTGACTCACACTATACGCGGACTGGTGAGATAATTTTACACGGCTCGCTTAAAAAACTCGGCATTATAGTGGCTTCTTTGCCACTATATTACGCGTTGCGCTGGTCCGGAAGAACCGAACCGTCCAGTTTGAGAACTTCATCTACTCAAAATTAAATTTAATTAATTAAAAAATCCACTAGCCATTTAAGCATCTAAGTGGTTTTTTTTTAGCCTAATGCGTAGAATCCAGGAGTAGGGACCACCATCCTCATTGTGAGGTTAAACAATGCAGCATACCATGGCAGCCTGGTCAGATGTTTCTGCATCATTCTCCCGGCCTCTGGAAGTCGAGAGAATGATGCAGAATGATTGGGCCTCCGGTCTCACACTCACTATTAGGATGTCAATATTAGGATGGTCTTCTGTGTGAGGGTAGTACTGCCCCGGTCGGTCCATTCGTGCTGAAATCAGCGTGGCTCTACTACCTACTCAATACTCCACATATGATAGAAGTCAGATGTTGTTTGCTGATTATAGGTTAGTTGTATGTTTATAAACTAGAGACGGCCTGGAACGAACACGAGAAACCGTTTGAATGCGAGCAGAACCTGTTGGTCGGAGCGTTGTTGAGCGACCAGCAAAATACGTCTTTTGACCGAGATGATGATGTTATATATGGAGATTGAAGAGAATTTCCTTTGGTAGTTTCAATAACAGTTTGCTAACAAAATCAAAGACTGTATTGTAGTCTTGCTAGAACAAAATTTGTAATAGTATTCAAACAACACAACTGTTAGCTTTATGTACTATACGGCGAAAAGAATTGTAGCAATCTACTTAAAGATTTACAAGTCATACTGTCTAAATTACTCGTACGTCTAGATTATACGAAGTTTGCTGCCTTGATATTAGAACATACCATTGCATCATGAATCTATTGTCTTTAGACATTATAAAGTCTATTTACAATCATTATTTCAATTACGTCTCATCATATGATTTCAGTCATGAAAATAATGTATGTCGCAAGTTATTGACGCATATATCATTATTTACGTCATATTATGCAAAACGTTTTTATAAACGTCATAAGCCAAATGACATAACTAGAGTTTCGATTTGATATCTGCATTTCCTTCCCACTATGATCCCACTAGATTGCAATAATTTGAATCATACCATTATTTGAACTATACTGCTGAAAAAAAAACTGTTATAAACAGATACAAAGACAAAATTCTCGTTATTTTCTTATGAATGAAGTGAGGAGATCTCCTTGATTATGAAGTATAGCATCGATACACACTCTGGGTACCCTACCTAGCGTGTGTATCGATGGTCCCCGTTTGAGTCCCCCTGGAGATTGAGGAGTTTGGCTCCGAACACTTCACTCACTTTGAAAAACAATACAAGAATTGCTGAACATAATTTTTTTCTCATAGGTTATGGTTTTACTACTGATCATATCGAATTTTAATTTTTCAAATTTATAAGTTTGATTTTATAGTCAACCAGTGACCCGGCCCGGTTTCTCAAGGAATTCTTGGAAGTTGTCGAATTTCCTTTTCTATAATTTACATGTATTACACATAAAATCTTATTTTTTTAGTTTTAAAAACGTTACTTACCTACATAGATTTATCAAGAATATGTACGATTAAAAAGTTCTACTTATTCAAAAATTCCTTGCCGTCGTCAGGAAAACCCCGACACAATCAAATCAAAACAAGTTAAACTTATAATAATAACACTAAGAACGATTCATGAAGAATTATTATTATTTCTTGAAAATATTTTTTGTAATCAATTACAAATCTGTATCTATTTCAATCCGCATCGTTACTCTTATCCATTTAGCATTTTTTTTTAATTTTAAAGGTAATTTGTTGGAAAATCTTGTTAGGTGGCTAGGTCATCATCATCATCAACAGCCTTTAACAGTCCACTGCTGGACATAGGCCTCTCCTTAGAAGGAGGTTTTGGCCTACTATACCACGCTGGCCAGACGGGTTGATATAGGGTTGGTTTCAAGTTTTCCTTCTCTTTGCATTGATGTTGTCTTGCGTAGTTTATCCCTTAGTCGCCTTTTACGACACCCGCGGGATGAATAGGCGTGGGGACACTCTGTATTCTTAATCCGTCACCACACGGACAGGTGGCTACAATTCAATAAAATCTATATCGTCGAGTGTGGAACGAACATCGTCAGCTAGATAAACTTTAAGAAAAACTACATAATAATTCATTTGCCAATAATTGTCCACAACTCTATTCTTCACAATATAAGTGGTATTGGTATTGCAAAACAATTACTAAAGTAGTTCATTAGTATAGAAATCTTTAGGAACTTTTTAATTGCCTCTCATGGAAGGAACTGCTGGTTAGATCTAAAAGTATTACCTTGGTAAAATATTTCAATATAACCTAAAAACTGAAAAGATTTTATAGATTTAACTTACTAAATGAATTAAACAGATTAATTAAATTTATAAACACTGAAAATATAGTACAAAGTGGTAAACAGCCATCAGGCTACTTGTCATTATCTCCTATGAAACATTCTCACTTCTGTTTACAAAACAAGAGCTGTTTCTTGTGGTCATTACGTAATTTTACTACAAACGTTACGTAGTTTGCATGTAAATCAGACGATAATTGAGATATGTTTGGACTGTGAAAATACTACGAATTAAAATAATATTAAAAGTGGGTTGCATATCGTCCCAAAGTTCAATCAGTGCAGAACATAAATATTGAGTTTCAAAGCTAGCACAAACAAACATACGGCTTTTTTTTTAATAACTTATCTGGAGTAAGTTTTTGAAAACTAGCTTTTGCCTGCGGCTTCGAGCTATCTTTTTTATTGCAGTAAAAAGTAGCCTATGTGTTATTCTGATATATAAGCGGTAAAGTATAATTACCGGAAAGTTTCATTCAAGTTCGTTCAGTAGTTTGTGCGTGAAAAAGCAACAAACATACATACATACAAACTTTCGCGTTTATAACATTAGTAATTAATGTAATTATGTAAATTATTATTTTAAGCTTTTATTGATTAATGTTTGTATAAATAAGTGCGAACTGGTACTTTGTGGAACATTCTGATAGATTAGTTTATTTTTTGCGCTCCTGATTCTACTGAGAAAGAGTAAGCCGACAGAGGTCGACAGGCACGTTCTATCACACACATTACTCACTGGTGTAATGATATGGAAAGATTACGAAGGTCAAGAAGGGAGATGAAAAACAAAAATATATACACACATTCAAAAATGATGACAGTAATATAGTTTGTAAATTGGCGATTGAGGTCTATATAGGTACTCTACATTCTACGTTCAACGTCAAAGCTGTTAAAGGGGGCAGGACAGAGTTATCTTTGCTAATTAACTGTTTCGATAGGTCGAACATGTTTGCCAAGATTGACCTATCTTTACTATTTATGATTACTGTAGCTTAAGAATTTATTATTTAACCGCAATTAAAACGTTTTAACAATAAAAATAAAAATTGTTGTCTATAAATGAAACAAAAGATTTACGATACAAATTATACAGAGAATTAAGCTTTAATTTTCAGTATAATTTATATCTGTTGTCGAATGCAGGATCCTCATAAATAGGCCCGATGTTCTTCCCAGACACATTATTTTAAACATTATTGTTCATTATTCAGTGTCTCTCTGTTTTTGTACGCAAACGATACTTTATTCACGATTTTAAATGTAATTTTGTGTTATCATAATATTGTGTGATGTCATTATACGATATATTATAACCGAAATAGTACGCTAACAAACATACAACTTAAACTCAGTTCAACAGTTGTTGTTACATTGTTTTGCTAAAAACATTGATTGACAAAACAATTATGTCATTATTTACTATTATGATACTTCTCGATTATCTGAGGTCAGACTTAGTCATAAAATTTTAGAACATTTTTCTGTTGCGACTTATCCAGTAACCGAATCTGAAACATATACATATAAAAACAACAATTAAATTCTTTCTCTTTCTGTTTTACAACTAGAATTCCCTGTTTTTAGGGTTCCGAAGTTTATGACTCGGAACCCTTATAGATTCGTCATGTCCGTCCGTCCTATGATTCTATGATCTAGACAGTATTTCAGAAACCCGTCCCACAAGAGGCAAAAAAATAAGTACTTCGTCACCATCACCTACAACCTTTATCAGTCTACTGGGCTATCCTCTATAGGTTTCTAATTGGGGGTTTAAGGGTTGTTTCAAATTTTCATTCTCTTTTGCAATGTTGTTGTCCTGCAGAGTTTGCTCCCGCATTTAGTTCTTACAAAACCCACGGGGTGGATGGTTTCAATCACTATCAATAAGTACCTACTTATCAATCTTTTAGTGTACCTATAAGTATTATCTTAATATTAATTAATTTAGTTTTAAGTCTTAAAACACCTGTCCTCATTCATTTCAATTATGTATAGACAATAAATCTTACGATTCGCTCTCGCCGGAATATGTTTATTGGCAGTTCCAAATTCAACTGCCAATAAACATTATTAACTATTATACCTTGTCCATTCGTTTATTGTCTTTTTGACAGGTCACGCCTATAAATTACCGGTATTTTTTTTCATAACAATGTACTACAGTAATGTCGTACTTTATAGACGGGTAGGGAAGTGGCTTGTGCATAGTTAAAAACAACAACCTATAAAACAGTTCTTGAAATGCTATAAATCGATTAAACGATCAAAATAATCTATTATATTATTAAGATCAAAATAATCTGACTTCATGCAAGCATTGTTTCTGTAAATTTAATAAAAAAAAAAGGAAATTAAATGACTTCAAGATTGATAATTGGCAAGGAATTAAGTCGAAATTTTGGAAATTAAGTCGAAATTTTGGAAAATAAGTTCAAACTTAGAATAAAGAACAATAACTCTGTGCATTAATTAATTAATTTTTGGACCACTGTCTTAAAATGTAACTATGCACGCGTTAGTAAATTTAACTTTGAAACACGTGAAATACATTTGAAAAATCACATAATACTTACTAAACCGAACTTCAAGTGACTGTGTTAGGAAGTTTTCTTTGTACTGGGCCAATTATATATCATAATAGTGCACATTTTATTTATTTACAATACTGACATAAAGAATATTATATCGATTGATTTTGATTTCAAATCGAATCGGTGACGTGTGAGGGCGTCACTAATTTCGAAATTTGTTGAACTGTCAAAAAGATAATAAAGGAATGGACAGAGTATAGGTACTGTGTGTACAGTCCGTGTGGTGACGGATTAAGAATACAGAGTGTCACCACTGCTATTCATCCCGCGGGTGTCGTAAAAGGCGACTAAGGGATAACCTACGCAAGACAACATCGATGCAAAGAGAAGGAAAACTTGAAACCAACCCTATACCAATCCGTCTGGCCAGCGTGCTTTAGTAAGCCAAACCCTCCTTTCTAAAGGAGAGGCCTATGTCCAGCAGTGGCTGTTGATGAACTATTACTGAGCCAATCAAGAGTAAAGGCACATCTGTTTGTATGTATCTAATACTTTATGTATGTATTTTGTATGTATGGAAATGTATGTGTTTCTAAATATAATCCTTCTTAACTCATTACACCGTCAACTCCTACCGCCTCTCCAATCATTTTAATCCATTCTAAGGTTGCCTAAAACAGATTACTTTTGACAATAAGTTCACCCTTTAGCAGGCCTCCGTCACTCCATGTACTTGCGCGCTATAAGTGCCTACCGCCCAGCCGAGCGGTCTCGGGCCGCCGACGGCTCAAATTCAGTGCGGTTTTCACAAGCGAAGCGCGCGCACGCCGTTCAATTTTAATAGTGCTGTTCGTTCGTACGCGTATTACGAAGCCGTGTGGTGCCTTATGTGCTATAAATGGGTGTAAATAAGTTATAAATGATAAAATTTTTAACTGCCACATAAAAGTCAGAACATATTCACAGTTCTCAATAACATAGATAAAAAGTTATGTTAATTTAATTTTATCGAAGAGGCAGCCCTGCGATTACTGTGGAATCGCGCGGTGCGAAGCAATCACTGCTGTACGCTTGAGCATTTAGGCGCATTTTAGCATACAGTGGTTGTTGACGCGAGGGAGTAGGCAATTATCGTAATAGGTATTGGAAATTTTCTACTGAGTGAAGTATCTGTTACGTAGTAACTATTTGTTATTACTTGTACTCTCTTGTAAATATGTAATACGGTTTACAAATAAAGAGTTTTCTATATATCTAGATTTTGTGTCTATATGTATATTGTAATTTCAATTTTTTTTATTTCATTACCATTTTTTCTATCTCTCTAGTTTTCCATCTACCTTAATGGGTGTAATGATCTAAACTTAACCGAAACTCCTATAAATACTAAATATTTACCTCTTACTCAGAAGTATCTTAGCAATGATAATACATGTGTGGTTAAATTCAAACAATTGAACCTTTTTAAACATAGGTACTACACATAGATGAGAATATTTACGATTGAATCGTCGTCTGTATTCTTTGCATTTTATATCCAAAATTGCTGGGCGTTGTTCAAATTCGTATATGAATCTATCCGTATCCAGATCCATCGTGAACAAGTCCTTAAAGCACGAAAACAGGCGCGATACCGCGGAGCGCAGTGTGTTTACTGCTGCTGCTTCTGCGGTCCGCCCCGCGTCTCCGCGGATAGCGGCAGAATCTGCTAGCGGGATGAGCTCCCGCGGCGTGGCGCGTTTTTGACGTGTTTTCTACAATAATCGATGTACTTGCATACAATATTAAAATCGACCACTCCGCACCAGGCGCGGAGCGCGGAGCAGTGTGTGAACCGCCTAAAGTTAATTATAATTGACTAGGGACTAGGAACCGCATTATAAAATACATCTCAAGTATCCAGAAAATCGATTCGGAAATTAGTTTGAAGTTCTTCTTAAAACCTAAGTCTTATTCTTTCTATAGAATCTATTTTAACTTTCACTCAATTGAAAAGCATTTCAAGAATTGATTTTAAGTATATGCGGCTGTTAAAGGTCTGTAATTTCCAAGACTACTGGACTTATTACTCGACAGAGTCGACAGACAGATTTTGCTACTGAAGATTTTCGAGAAGGACGTACTAAATAGTTTTAAGAGCATCCGTTTTATTCGAAACACTATCTATACAAATATATCAAATTAAAGTGTCCGTATGTAATATAAAAATAACAGTTTGTAGGGTTCCAAAGTTCATGACTCGGAACCCGGATAGTTTCGCCTTGTCCGTCCGTCAGTCCGTCCGTACTCGACTTACTGTCGAAACATCTATTGCTAGAAAGATGAAACTTTGCATGTACATATATGTGATTTTATCACGTCAACAAAGTGCTAGAAAAAATCACCAAAAATAATATTTAACTTTAAAAGACATTTTTGCAAAAACAGGGCGTCAAATATCCCCCCCCCAACCCTTCCCCCCCCCCCCCTCTCTAAAAGCGGATGGATCAAAAAATCTGGAAAAATTGCATGATGGTAGTCCGTATGATGAACTTTAAATGAAAACTATAATGGTTTAGATGTGAGTTAAAGAGTTGTAGAGGCCGAACTTGTCAAAACGTTACTTGGAAAACCTCATACAAAATTAAAGCATTAATAAGTAGATAAATATAACAATTAGGTATATCGGAAACGATTTTAAATCGACGTACCGTTTTGAGTAACTGAGGAACCCTATTCTATGCGTGGCTTGACACGCACTTGGCCGATTTTTAATATATATTTAAGAGGCTGCCAAAGGGACTCTACACTTTCATGCAGGTAGATTAACTTTAATAGGCTCATTTAAAAAAATGGATAAAGCTCATGCGTGAACTGCTGCTTACACAAATAGTCTTACTGAATTCTGTGTTAGGGTGAGTGGGGGAAAGATTGAACGGATTTTTGAGGATATGAGCAGTGTTGTGTTTGACGTTTTGTAGAACTGTACATTAACTTATATTAAAATTATATCTGTAGTGAACAAAGATGTCGATAAATCCCTTTTATATTTATTATAGCAAACAAAAATAAAGTACAATTTTTTATCATTTTTTATGTGTCCTAAAGCAAAGCTTACCAATAAAAGGTAATAGTAACTATTTAGTTGTCTCAGCATGGTGTTGTTCGTTATACCTTTCTCCGATCTGGTCTAGCAATAACAGCAGATGTCTACTGTGCCGAACTCCGAACAATGAAAGCAAAACTTGCAGTGAAACAGCCCCGACTCAAGAATCGATCTTCACCATTATTGCTCCATTTTAACGCGAGACCTCATACAGAAACCGTTTTAACTCTACAAGAACTGCAATTAGAAACCATTCGTCACCCTCCGTATTCACCAGACCTTGCTCCAACAGGCTACCATTTTATTCGTGATCTGGACAATTTTCTACGTGATAAAAAGTTTTCTTCCCAGGAAGCACTACAAAATGCTTTCAGACAATTTGTAGAATCTAGATCAATCTAGCTTGCAAAGGCATGACCTTCCTATTAGATGACAGTTATAGATAATAATGGTTCCTTAAAGATAATAATGGTAGATATTTTGATTAAATAAATATGTTAAATGAAAAGAAAATTTTAATTTTTCTGTACAAATCATCAATTTCATACTTTAACCCCTAATAACCTACATTAATAAAAATAAATTTTCAGTAGATCCACTTCTACAGTCCACTGTAACACATAAATGAGCAGGGTCGACCGGTGCGATACTCACAGAAAATTAGCGTGAAGTGCTTAGCTTCTTAGTGACTGCCATGTTTCGTCTGATGAGTGAGAGTTCCGGATGCCCGTTCTTTTTCCACCTCCTTTCTTAAGGCCACCCGAATGTTGACGTTTGTTAGATAAACCGATGTAACGTTGCATTGTTCTAGGAGCTGTGATGTTGCATTTACTAACGAGCGTCTAGTGCTCTTTCCCCTTTCTTTAAGTTCCTACTCCCATTCCTACGAATCCTGTTCCACTTGAAATCACTTAGCCATCAGGTGACCCGCTTGCTCTTATTGCCTCTCATAAAATAAAAAATAAAAATAAATACCTTTTGCCTACGACGGTTTGTGGTGCGATTATTTTTTACGACCGCCTTTTAATTTTCGAATTACTTACCTAAAAAATATCAAAGTCTATACAGTTTTTATTAAATAAACTAGCTAAGTTTTTGTTGTAATGTAATATCGTAAAGTTAGTTTAAAAAAATAGTCTTAGATATTCCTTATTTGATCAGCTTTCTGCTAGTGAAAGTCCCGTCAAAATCAGTCCAGAATTTCCAGATATTAGGGGGAACTGATTGTATAGATGTTAATCTGAATCATCAATTTTGTCTGACAAAATTTTGAATAATTGCTTTCTTCTATACATTTATTAAAAAAAATATGTACCGTATTTACTTTCATATGCATTAACTTACTAAAAAACTGTTATTTTATATAACATGCAGACACTTCAATTTTATTAAGATTTAAAAATTTAACAGTCTCCAAAAGCAAACAACCTGAAAAAATATTTAAATGTATTCCAACGATATTATTATAATGTATTTCAATTTTACATTTATGCCTCCTCGATAACGCTAGACAGCCATATTGCTTTTTAATAATGACGTCATACGGGTACGAGAGCCGTAAATATTATAATGCGCTAGAATTCAAAATGAGCTACTTCGAGGAATACAGAATCATACAGTCTTTAATATTGAGGTTTACACATTCTGTAATTTCTAATTATTTTTTAAAAAAATTGGAAACAATAACAATCATGAAAGAGGTTGTTTGGATATTTTTTTTTTATTTCGGAACTTTAATCAATGTTAGAGCTTTTAGAACTTAAATCAATATTAAGTAAGTACAACTAAAAACAATACTTATTATTTTGCTTTCTTTGACAACTAAAGTCTCTCCTAAAATCTCTAATTTTGGTGCGGCACTTCGCTATCTGTTGTTAGGTCGAATTCAATATGGTGTTCAGATGATTAATGATTAAGATTTTCATTTTATGCTCTGCACACTCATAAGACTACATATACATCTGCTTCCCTCTAATCTCTGGAAAAGCTGGACCCATTTTGATTGGACTTTCACTAACAGAAAACTGATGACATAAGGAGTATCTTAGGCTTTCTTTAGCCTACTCGTGATTTACAACAACAACCGCGAGAATGTATTGAGACCAAACTTTTATTGTGATGATATTTGTCATTCTGGTCTATCTCCGTTAAAAGTATCAGCCATATGATGATGTGAAAAATATTATTATTTTCATAAATAATGCTTAAAGTATACCGGCAAACCCATGATAACAAGAAACATATAGATTAAGACGTAAGTAGTTTACCCGCGCTATGATTAGTCAATTGTTTTGATTAAAGGCGTTTAGCGCTGCAAATACTCTATGACACCTTTTCTACAATTGAAAAAGTTTTTCATAGGTCCTTCTGTAAAAGTACGCTTAAACAGTCGAAATCAAAGATAGTAATCCTTTAATCACGTTATTCGTAATAATTATATTTGTAGCCATGATTGATTTAAAATCGATGATTCAAATGCGTTGAAATTGACTTGGATCTCTGCCATGTCTCTCACTAATCTGCACCGCAGTCTCTCAAAACCGCACCCAAACAAATCCACGTTTTACGACTCTCCAAAAATAAACATTACGAAGTGTGACCGGACCCACAATAACACTATAAAATTGGTGATATATATCTGTCTGTCTCAAGTCCGTGCACGTCAATAGTCATGATAAATCAGAGGGCTAACGATAATAATTTAAAACAGCACAAAAAGTATAAAAAAACTAATCATTTGTATTAATACTTTGGTTCTAACTATAGTGTATAAATCATAACCCTTTTGGTCTTTTGATCTTAATGGGTTTACATCGCCCCGCTTTATAAACAGCTGTCATTTAAATAATCAACTATGGTAATGCTTAAAACGTGTTATCCGTGTGGTGATGGATTAAGAATACAGAGTGTCACCACCTCTATTCATCCCGCGGGTGTCGTAAGAGGCGACTAAGGGATAAACTAAGCAAGACAACATCAATGCAAAAAGAAGGAAAACTTAAAACTAACCCTATACCAACCCGTCTGGCCAGCGTGGTATAGTAGGCCAAAACCTCCTTTCTAAGGAGAGGCCTATATCCAGCAGTGGACTGTTAAAGGCTGTTGATGATGATGAATGCTTAAAGCACTAAGTGATCAAACTAGAACTTGAAAGTTCAAATTTAAATAGATTGATAGATAGATAGAAATATATTTAATTTATTTATTTAAAAACAACATTTTACAGAAGACAGTAAACTCGACACAACATGAAAGAACATAACTTGTCAGATATATGGTATTGTATATATATAGACTTATAGGTAGAGTAGAAGCAATTCCTTGCAGGCAGCCATAAATATGTTTGTACATTATAAATAAAAATCACTAATAAAAAGGCTTAGGGCAATACTTGTTACGCCCTTTGTGCTATGTTCTATGTTATTTGGGTCGGTTTCCGAACTTAGTCCTTTAAGTGGACCATTGCACGTGAGGGCGGCCATTACTGCAGTCAGCCCACCTCCCTCCAAAAGCGGATGAGGTCTTCGAGTTTGTCCAGAGATCGTTTTGGGAAATTCAAGGGTGCTTTTCCGTATTACGGTGACACCTGAACACTCAAGGAGTACATCTGACACCGTTTCCTCTGCCCCTAAGCAAGCTCTGCATAAGGGACTGTCAGTTATGCCTATGGTGTGAAAGTGCTTATTTAATGTCGGATGTCTTGTGGCTACAAGCAGTGTCCGGTGATAGTTCCTATCACCAGCCGCAGACTGTTCCCGTCCAAATCCTATCGTTGGGTGATGTCAACATATATTATGTAGGTTGATGTGGTGATCGCTCGTTCTCTTATGCGTGTGCGTTTTTTAGAGTCCTTCCCCAGCGAGCCGGCATTGTGGAGTCTAAACGCCGCTAGTCATCAATGTCATCATACTAGTGATAGCCACGTATGCATATCGCTGTAGTTAGTTTAGAGAACTTTGTGCTAATAGTTAGTATTAAAAAAAATACAGTTCAGACCACGCATAGAATATGGTTCCGTAGTCACCCATAACGGCACGTGAATTTAAAATCGTGTCCAATACATAATAGTTCTTTTTACTTCTTATTTCGTTATTTTTGTACAAGTGTTAAAAATAACTGCATTTTACAAGTTAGACTCTAGTTACTAGTTTATATTTCATGAACTACCAAATTATCTAAGCCATAATAGTTTTCCTTTATATTTGATGAAATGGACTACTATCATGAAATTTTCCACATTTTTTAAGCCATCGTTTAACTTTTTAGGCGCCCTATTTTGATAAAAAATGCCCTTTATAATTGTATAAATAACTCGCAAACAGATGTCTAAATCAAGTAATCATAATCGCAATCTAATGATACCCCACATGATGTGATAGAGGTTGTAAATTATCTTCACTTTACGTGTAAGTGAGGTACCCTAAATTAAATACTTTTTTTGTTTAAACACACACTTCTAAACAAATATCTTGTACAAATGTCTTATCTGTATTTATTTTCACGCTCATTACAAAATATTATGCTTAAAAATTTGTCAGAAAATAAACTACAATGCCTACAAGTAGAAATAAACTGTGAGGTGCCCTTTCTGTACACGATTAGAAAAGGGTTATCACTACGGACATTAATTAGGCATTCTATAGCGAATTTAAAGCATTTTTAACCAATTTTTACTAAATGATCAGCGGTTAACATTAGCACTATTCCTTACTAATCCTCACTACAGAAAAAATTAAAGTCCTAAAATAAATGCAAAGGTAAATCTGTCGGTCGCGCTTTTACGACCAAACTACTGATCTGCTTTAAATGAAATTTGATTCACAGATAGTCTAGAATTTGAGAAAGTACATAGGCTACTTTTTACCGCAATTATCGATCTACACGCGGCCGCGCGGGCGGAGCGTAGGGGGAAAGCTAATCAATATTAAATGAGTAAATGATTCAATGAAATGTGTAGATTTACCCCAATATTGAACTATGCAAAGTTGTTATAAAAACCCTAAAGTATTTCATAAAAATAAGCGAATATTTTAAACATGATAGAAGAAGAAGATACTTAGTAGAACAAGGAAAATGGTCTTGCTATTTCGAATGTAAAAACTGTGCGTTGGTTACGTATACATTTCTTGGAAGTGATTTTTTTTCTCTTAATTAGTTCCATGGACATGTTGACAGTTTGCCAAGAGTTCGAGATTTACTTGGACATTAATCGCACAAAAATATGGTTCTCAGAAATATAACACATTGACTTTCAGAACCACTCTTAATTGTCTTATTATTATTACAATTATGTTTAATAGTGTCTTTCTTTAACTAATAAAAATAAAATATGTATTTCATCAAACTTTTGGTTCACATCAATATCATTGGTTCACATAAGTTGGTAATTTTTTCGCCAAATACGGATAATTATTTAGGTTGAGATCGTATACATGCTTACTAGAATGGTTCACGTGTCTGCTGTAAAACGATCGCAGACTGCAGGGCGTCTCGCGGTGGCCTCTGTGTGGCCTCCAGCTAAAACCGCATTACAGCCACCGTGGTATTGTGACACGAATACAGTACAGACAAGTATCCAACTCATCGTCGATTAGGTACTAAATCACCAATCATTTTGACACTGATCGTGATGTCATAAGTAACGTTGAATACGTTATTAATAGAGATACCTCAGAAATGTTCAAAGTATTATTTCATGAAGTTCATTTGATAGGAAGTATCTCCCGCAAACAGTAAGGTTTTGCAACTCAAGACAAGATAAATAAGCATGTAGGAAAGAGTACCAACGTTCTTTCTTATCGCAGGACGAATAGGTCCAAACGAAGTCAACAGGTTTTTTGAGTCACTCCACCGGGGTTTGCGTCTGGGTTATGTATCGGAATCAGACCGACGACTAAAACAACAAGGTGTGCCACTCGTCGCCTGGAATGATAGGGATCCGAGAACTGCTGTCACTAAGAGTCCTCCCAGCGACAGGTAAAGTGACCTACATTATAGAAGGTTGACTAAAGGTTAGCTATGTGGGATCATTTGCGCACCCTTGAGCTCACTTTTTACTTGGAAATCAATTTATATTACCCATTTGACTCTCTTATATGTACATACGTCGATGCGAAAAACTAGGGAGATAATGACTGTACTTGTGTTATGAAATTATAATCAGATAAGTAGAATTATTATTTACCTATAACCCAGCTGAAGACTCTGAGAATGTACTGCCAGATTTTAGTCATAGTTGTTAAATTTGGACTAAAGTCTGCACATACGATGTGATATCAATACATATAGAGTTTAAATGACCAAAGCACATTATTGTCCGCAGGAAGGGCCTTGAGCTACATTCTCGTGCTCAGCGAACATTCAATTCTCACAACTTTCATGACAAGAAAATGCGTAGTCTGTATACCAACAAACTGCATAGACGTGTGGAATTGTTATAGTAGGGGAGCCTAAGGGGGGATTTTGCGTGTTACTCGAGCGCGTCAGAAAATCATATGATGAGAAACTTTAAACCCTGTAGTGTACCCCTACCAAACTTTATTAACTCTTAATAAAGAAGGCAGGCCGCCAGATTGGTAAAAAAAACGATCCTCAGAAAAACTTGAGCGCTTCAGATAATCTGACAATTTGAGCATCACATAAGGAAATGGGGGACTCACAAAGTTGTACAAATTTGATTTGATTGATTATTTTTTATTTTGAATGTAATTCTATCAGGATTACGAAAAACATGTAATCTGACGGTTTTCATAGGACGAACTAGCTAAAACCAACGATGAACATGAGCATCTATCATCTGCCATTTGTAATCATTAAAGAAACTATGAACGGTGCTAGGATGGAAATATTTAGTAAAACATACAAAGTAACTGATACGCCTTAACCCTTCTCATTAAATGTAGATAAGTAATTACGACGCTTGTAATTTGCCACCTTGCGAACAGAGCTACGAGTACAACAACATTTATTGCGAACAAAATACATCGCATGTTTGTAGAAAAATGGGCACAATCGTGTCGTTACGGAGATGTCACCAACGGAAAAATATAGATTGAAAATTAGAGCAGAAACCAACTTCCTGAAGCATACAAAGATTTCGTAATAACACATGACATTCTCTAAGATACGTTGAATTCAGGTACGGTTCCTATTGAATACTATAATATCATGAAATAAATAAAAGATTGCGAATTATTATAATCATCTTTGCTTACAGAAAAACGAGATGACGAGGAAGTCGAAGAAGTAGAAACCAACCTCTAAGACGAGTCCAGTGATGATGAAAATTAAATTATATTATTTTTCTTTAATAATATTATTATCTACTTTTATATTAATGATTTAATTTTCTAAATATATGTAGATTTTTTTATTATATCCAGTAATAAACAGCAGGAACAAAACAAAAACATTTTTTATCAATAGCAGTTTAAAAAATAAAAATTTATTTATAGGATAAATTATTTATGCGAGATAGGTATTTCAAAAATATATAAACATGTTTGCAAACTAGTTTATTTATATTCTCAACAAACGTTAAAGCCTGATCGTATAGCTACTTAGCATTTTGTTTTTGTACTAAATCTCTTAGTAAAACATAAATTTTACATGAGTTTTCAATACGTTTCTATTTCAGTATAATCTTTAAATGCCATTAACCCCGCTCACAGATGTTCATTAGAATTCAGTTGACGCCTAAATATTGTGTTATACTTATGTATTGTATAAAGCTTTAATCAAATCTATTCTAATAATATGATAAATAAGGTCGATCATTAAGAACAATTTCATGCATATTTTGCTTTAATGAAATATTGATCAATCCATTTCCAGCTACAAAACACTTATATAAAATGCACCCTACAAATTAAAGTAACTGACAATGATCTGATTTCAGAAAGAAAATTGGAATGTCTCTTTTAAACAAAAGTTATATTACAACTATATAAGTATGTTCGTGTATATATCATAGACGTGGTTGCCGGTCGCAATATCATCATCAACTTATCGCAGTCCAGTGCTGGATATAGGCCTCGTCAATTGCACACCACTTAGGTCGATCTTCGGCTTCTCGCATTTTCGATTTACGCAAGACAGCTGGTAGGAAGCGCGATCTTCACTTAGGAACCCAGCTAGGTCTCATAAGAATGGTCAAAGTCACCCGAAAAGCAATGGAGAGGGTAATGTTTGGAGTTTCTTTACTCAAGAAAATTGCCAAATTGAAGTAGGCAGGACACGTTTATCGTAAAGCCTATTAGGCTCAACCTTAGTAGTCCGATGACCTGTTGAAGGTTGCAGAAAGCCATTGGATGTTGGCAGCACAGGACTGGTTGTTCAGAGCCTTGAAGGATGCATATAAGTAGTATTGGATATCTTTTATCTGTAATGAGGAAACTCGTAATTATCGCTGAAAGACGTCCACTGATGGTGCCATGTTGAACCTTAGTTAGGTATTTATACTTTTTTTTAAATCCTGCATACCTAACTAGTCTCGATAGAACGGTAATTGTTCCCAGGACCTTTTATAGGAAAAGATTTGTAACACCATTAATATACACTACTTTGTAGGTTTATAGACCCTTCATAATTCTACAATCTTGCGTAATTTGATAAGAGTATTTCTCACAGCTCAAGGGTTATTGTTATTGAGATCTGGAAATTGTGAATGAACTAGCGATTACGAGTAATAAGGTCAGAGAGCCCTCCGTTATTGACGTCATGTAAGCAGCTGCGCAGCCATGTGTATCAGTTCTTGTAAACGTGAACTTATATTATTGCGTAGTAAATCTAAATAGTTTAATTATTTATTAGAAACATCTAGAGTAAAAACTTTCGTGTGTGATATTTATATTTTAAAAATAAATACATATTTTATAAATAGATTAGAAACAATCACCGTTAAGTAACGACGGCGCGGTTAGCACTTGGATGGGTGACCGTTAGTGGCATGATAAAATGCGTCTTCGTGATTCGGAGGTCACGTTTAGCAGTCGATCCCAGTTGTAATCGTAGGTCACCCAAGGTCTTAAAAAAATACATAATAAAATCACAATTTTATGTACTCTGCGAAAACTATTGACAATAGAGGAAAGTGATGTACCACATTTTCATACAGAACATCTATTGCGGTCTCGGTGTTGGTAGGTGGACAACTGAAACGTGGACTGTATTTGAGCTGGTTTTATGCTTTAACAAGTTAAAGTAAAACAGTGTCGCGAGCAGTGACTTAGAACAATGTTAGATGGCGAGTGAGTCTGCAGTTCTGCACCGCACGCCGTTCGAGCGTTCGCTAGCGGTTCAGCCGGTTGAGAGAACCAAGTTTCTGTTCTCCACACACTCAATATCTACAAAAAAATATAATTATGTCACAATAACTACTTTTTCATGGTTAAATATTCAATATTTACGTCCGAACAAACTAAGGATAAGTATTAACACCTTGATATTATTTCTTATGCAAATAAATCACTGTAAATTACACACCTGTAAATTACAGTAATTTTTTGATATTTTTTTAAATTATTGGATATACCATTCAAAAGTTTTCAGAAGTTTAATACTTTTATTAATTTGTAAATTGTATAAATTTAAATAAAATTTAAGAAACAACGCTTACGCTCTAGGAGACTATTAACTACTTACTACTTACTATAACGATTTTATCTACGAGAGAGGTACTATACAGTATACACATACATTTGGTTAATGGTTGCTGTATGTATATTTAATGATATCAAAACCATCTTTAAAGTAATATTTTTTAGGGTTCCGTAGCCAATTGGCAAAAAACGGAACCCTTATAGATTCGTCATGTCTGTCTGTCTGTTCGTATGTCACAGCCACTTTTTTCCGAAACCATAACAACTATACTTTTGAAACTTGGTCAGTAGATGTATTCTGTGAACCGCATTAATATTTTTACACGAAAATAGAAGAAAAACAATGAATTTAGGAGATACCCAATTTTAGAACTGAAACTCAAAAAATTTTTTTTTTCATAAAACCCATACGTGTGGTTTTTACGCACCGAGTACTCGACCGAGAGCACTGTCTCGCCCGTTTACTCGGTACGTGTGATCAAGGCACTAGGGTTGCGGAGGTCCGATGCCAGTCGCTTCGTGGAGAAACTGAAATTCAGGTAAAACCGATTGAACCGACCCCAAATAAACTTGGAAGATGATAAGGTATAAAGATTGTTATAAGTTAGAAGTAATTTATGTTAATAGTCCCTTAAAATATAAATAAATTATATGTTTATACATAGTACATCTATCATAACTTCATAACTCCCAAATAGATGATTTTGAATGATTGTTTTGTCAAAACAGACTTAATCAACTGTTCTGAGCATGGAAAGTACGCCAAGAGTGTGTTATAATTAATACATTTTATTATTTTGCCAAAAAACCTATAAGTAGGTAATCAAGAGGTCAAGGGTTCAAATCCTGGGTCTTGCCAAAAGTGTTGTTGGGTATTTCTTTAATTTAAGTAATAAAGAAAAACCTAGCTGGGTGACCCCGCGAACTTCGTACCACCTAACAGTCGATTCAACGTCACTCAATTGTTTTGCCTTCTCGGAACCCCTCCAATAAAACTTAAACTTTATGGTATCGTATTAAAGATCAAATTGACTTTTAAGTATTATTACGAATCTTTTGTATGGGAATATAGAAAAGTATTGTTTTTAGTGCCTTGGAGAGCACGACGTTGGTCCCGGTTGTCATGTACATCTTTAGCGATCCTTATTGGGAAGTCAGTGCCCTCGAATATACTGACTCGTTGTCAGTTCTCCCTTAGTGTTTCGGAGGTCCGATGCCAGTCGCTCCGTGGTAAACCTGTTATTTATGTAAAACCGGTTGAACTAGTAACCGACCCTAAATAATATTGGGAATAAAGGTTTAGACGAAGAACACTTGTTTTGAAAAACATTCTTATAATTCATAGAAAACACCCAGACTACGAAACATTAAAATATTTTCAGATCACACAAACATTTGACCGACCCGGGAATCGAAACCGAGACCTCCAGAATAGCAGTCGCATACGCTATCACTGCGCCACTGAGTCAGTCATATACATACAACCTTCGATTTTCAGTTCTCCCTTAGGGTTTCGGAGGTCCGATGCCAGTAGCTCCGTGGAAAAACTGAAATTCAGGTAAAACCGGTTGAACTAGTAGTCGACCCCAAATAAACTTGGGAATAATGGCTAGAAGGATGGGTAATCGGACCGAGAAGCAGACCGAGTTATGGATCGTTAATTTAGATTAAATCCGACTTCTATCTAAAGATTGATGGAACGTCTTATATTACTTGAAGATAATGTACACTCCACTTTTTAAGTAAGGTAAGGTCTTGGCAATATTATTATTTGCTCTTTCACTACTATTAGTTAATTGAACCTAAACATCAGTCTTGTATTAAAAAAGACATCTGACGTTTACAGTCCTTTTAAAAGAAGGAGTTCAATCCACTGGCATCAATTATAATAATATGACAAATTATAACTATAAACTTATTTTAACTAGCTGAGTCCCACGATATTACCCGCGGTTATTATTGTAAATCGCGAGTAACGCCGGGGAGCAAAGCTAGTCAAAAAAATTAAAAAAAAAAAAATGTTTTCTGCCAGTGAAAGTTCCGTCGAAATCGGTGTAGCCGTTCTAGAGATTACCTGGAACGAACAGAAAGACATATAAAAAAAAAGTACCGTATACACTTTGATATGCATTTAGTAAAAATCTGTTGATTTGATTTTACATACAGACGCCTCAATTTTATTTATTGGTATAGATATTGTGGCGCCTTCCACATACAGCGCAAGCAAAAAGATACAACAGTGCCATCTACAGAAGCAACACTGATCCACGTAGTAACGAACTATAAGAAGTAACTACTAATCCTGAATCACATTAAGGCGATTCACACGCTGCACCGCGCTACGTCGCGTAGCGCGGAGTGGCAGATTTTAATATTGTATGCAAGTACATCGATTTGTATAGAAAACACGAAGAAAACACATTTATATTTTAATTTGGGATATGAAATGCAAAGAATACAGACGACGACGACCAAATGGAAAGTAACCTTTAGTTTGGTGCGGGCCATGTACAAAGCTGTCAGGCGCGGAGGCGCGGTAAAATCTGCTCGAAGAGGCATCACTGCCAAGAGAAGGAAACCTTGAAACAACCCCTTTACCAACCCGTCTGGCCAGCGTGGTATAGTAGGCCAAAACCTCCTTTCAAAGGAGAGGCCTATGGCGATTATCACACGGCACCGCGCACCGCCGCGGTGGGCGGTGGCGTTTGAGCGGATTTTGTAGCGGTGCACCGCGCGGTAAGGCGATTCTCTTACCGCGCGGTTGGATTTAACGTGGTTTTGACCATTTTGATCATAGACTGAAGTGGTGGCAGCAATCTGGCTTTTATTTTATTTACTTTACGCACAAATACATGCATCAGCGGACTTAATGCGATTTTGTTTCTTAGAAAAAAAAAAGATATTGGGTTCATCCATTTTTACGAAGCAGAACTCTAAATAGGGCATTAATTTTATTCTATAAAAGTTCGACACAACATAAACTTACATTTTTTAACTATACGCGAATATCCTTTTTTTTCCAGTCCTTTATTTCATTATTTGTTGGCAAATTTCATTTTTAAATTGCAACACGTCCTGCACCAACGATGATTTTTAATTGAAAATAAAGCACTGTATTTCTACTCTGCATAATTACAAATACAGTGTTATATTATGTACTAAATTGTTCTGCTCAAACCGCTTAGAACACAATTTCATTGGTCACATTCACAAAAACATTGGACTTTCATACACACTCCCAGCCCTGTTTTATCCCTTTAGGGGTGGAGTTCCGTAAAATTTCCCTCCCCCCCTCCCTCCAAATGCTGTATTCACGATATTAGTCAATACACACACATACATACGATATTAGTCGATACACCTTAGATAATTACAGAGGCCTAACTTTTAAAATGTGCTTACTTGGAACACCTCGTACAAAATAAATAGTAATTATTTATTGGACACGATTTTAACTCCTTATGTGGGTGACCACGAACCATTTTTTAAAATCTGTTTTATCTTTAAGAAGCTGAATGAAGCTGTTTCTTTAGTTGGACGCGATAATCTCAGTATGTACTGGTCTGGTTTGAAAAATTGTTTTGATGCGCGGTAGTCCATTTAATAGAGGAAGGCTTTGCATACATATGATCACACAACGTTTAGTGGAAGCAGATTAGTTTCGTTTTTTTTTTTTTATATTTAATCCTGCCAAAGTGACTCTACTCTGCCTGATGGAAAGCATGAGTAGAATCCAGGAGTAGGGGTCACCATGCTTATTGTGAGGGTAGGCAATGTAGCATGGTGACCCCTACCATGGCAGCCTGGTTAGATTATTCTACATCATTCTCCCGGCCTTCGAAGGGCGGAAGAATGATGCAGAATGATTGGGCCTCCGGTCTCACACTCACCAACGAAATACGACAGCAAGAATGCTGTCATTATTAGGATGGTCTTCTGTGTGAGGGTAGTACTGGCCGGGTCGAGCCGGCCCATTCGTGCTGAAATCAGCGTGGCTCTACTACCTCAATCGTTACAAAACGGGAAAAATCATTCCTTTTGAGAGTTTCTATTAAGTGCGCTGTATAAATGGCTTAATTAATTCCCGGATAAATGTTTATAAAGTACCTACGCAATAGCTTAAGTCTATTCTTAAAGTTGGACACACTTTAACCATTTAATTAATAGTTATTTGTAATTAAGGTAATTAAATTGCTTCATGCTGTATAACATCACGCTACGTCTAAAAAACGACGCATACCAGGTTTCGTGGGTCAGATAGTATTTTGTCAAAACTAAATAAATATGGATCAAACTGATGGATATTGATGATCATGATGAAACACACAAAAACTTATTTTATGAAATATTTATCTATAAACATGGACATAGATATTATGTGAATCTTGGTACCTCTTGTAACAAAACCCATTTAAGTATTTATGACTATAAATTCATCCAAGTAATAATATAATTTAAATTCGTTTAATGTAATGTAATTAGTAATAATTACTAAAAGGTGGAGCTAATACTTTTCCTTTAGATACAGACAGGGCCGGATTTACCATAGAAGCTGAAAAAGCTGAAGCTTGGGGCGGCAGAATTAGGGGGGCGACAAAATGGCCCAAAAAATATATTGGTACTGTTTTTTTTAAAAGGCCATACTCGCATTAGGATTATAAATTCTGTGTCGCGGGACGTTTACAAACACACTTAAAGGAACACAGAGAACATCCAGACTTAGGACAACAATTTGTGAATCGCTCAAAGTGTTGTCCCACGTAGTAATCCACGACACTTGGCGCAGTAGAATGCAGCGTGGCGACCACTTAAAACCCTTTTTTTTTTGACGTGTGGAAACCCCCTCGGGCCGTCACCCTACCGGAGTTTGCAACGGGGCTGTATGTCGGCATCGAACCGACTAAAACCAAATGGTGTGCCACTCTGCACCTGAAATAGCAGGGGTCACACTCAGGGCATCATGACCATGGCATAAATGATGTCTTCGCAGAAGGTTGCGACCACGATAACCGTGTATAGTCATACACGGTTATCCGCCACTAACCGCCAATATCCTCTGGGGTCACCAGAGGCATACCCTATTTTAAGGAGTCAGAGCCGCCGCCCACACCGGTGCACCGTTCAGTGCCACAGACCAGACAACTCCCGTGTACAGTTGTCTCGTTGCGACATTGGCTCCACCCAAATTGGGCAAAAGTCACCCAAGTGCGGGGGCAGTGTCCACGCTTCGGAGCAAGCTGTCAGAGTGTCCACGCTTCGGAGCAAGCTGTCGGACACCTAAAGCCTTGGCCCGGACCAGTACAATTACCGAGTTGACCACGATGGAGGCGCCGGGGTGTGGCGTACGACGCTGGGCCCATGGAACAAAAGGGCCTTCGTTATCCAGGGCCTAAGGGTAGTCTGCTATGCGAACGATACCCTTATACTGGCTAGAAGGTCACGCTTCGAGGAAGTGCTTCTGCTCGCCGAGCAGGGAATAGCTTATGTTGTAGAGAAGATTCGTGAGCTGGGCCTAACGGTGGCGCCTCAGAAAACTGAAGAGAATTGTTCCATGGCCTACGTAAGCGCCAGGAATCACCCAGCTCGCACCTCCGAGTGGGTGACACCCGTCTGGTCTAAGGACCTGCCGAGTTCCTCCCGCTGTAAGGCTCAACTTAGGAGTCTGCATCGGCTGATGACCATTCGGATCGTACGGAGCTATCGTAGGATCTTGTATGAGGCAGCGATGATCCTGGCTCGATCTCCACCCTTTCTGGCCGAAATTGATACAATGGTCTACGACCAAATTCGTTCTGTCGGTCGGAATGGCGAAGGGACAGCGCCGGGTTATGAGCCTGAAATGCTACCACAGAACGCACACACGGAAGCCTTACGGGCTCGGAGCCAGCTGGAGCCAGCTGTGCCAGCCAACGCGCTCTGTTCTGCCAAGCTTCGAAGCTTGGATAGAAAGGACCGACTGTGTCACCTACCGATTGACTCAGATACTCACCGGACATGGTTGGTTCGGTGAGTATTTGAATAGAATCGGACGTGAGCTTACGGCACAATGCCACCACCGGGACTCGGCCCAGCACACGCTGGAGGACTGCCCTGCATGGGGTCCGAGCGTCAAGACCTGGTCGGGCAGATCGGACGAACCCTGTCACCGCCAGCCTTGATCGCGGCAATGCTGGCGAGTGATGAAGGATGGAAGGCCGCGGTCTCTAGTCCCCAATCGTTGCCTAAGGGTCGTTGCGTCCACATCTTCGCGAAATGTGACCACTGCAAGCGACCCGAGCAGGTGACACGCCGTACCGGCAGGGGGGTGTCGTCTGGAGCGGGTCGGTGTCCCGCCTTTTACTGTGTAAAACGGCGAGAGGCACGATATCGTCCTGTCCCAATGGTAATTTATTGATTACCCTGAGATGTACCCCAGTCATGGGGTAAGTCAGGGGGGAATCCAGAAGTCGCTGATGCGTTCCTGGAGCTCCTCCCGGCTGCCGAGATAGGCCGCCGCGGGGTTTGATGGGTAGACCGGTTCGCTGGGAGTCCCTCACACGCCATCCGTTTACCCCCACGGAGGGTATGGTGCGAGAAGCATTCCCCGCGAAAAAAAAGGTGCATAGCACTATCGGGCCTTACTTACCTATCTTCCTTATCCTACCAAACAATATAAGTAGAGCAGTAAAAATCAAGCTTTGCGTAGCTTAAAAAACAACAAAAGTTGTAAAAGTGATCCAGTAACTAGATTATTTCCTAAGAAAGGTATTAACTTTATTGTGAACAGTGTATCTAATTTTAGAAGCCAGTAGGGGCGGCAAAAATTTTAAAGCTTTGGGGCGGCAAATGTGTAAATCCAGCACTGGATACAGATACTTTTAATTAATGAGTACTTTTAATCAAGTAGGTATCGTATAGAATTTGCTAAAAAAAACATGGTATGGGGCACCGTGCTGCATTGCCTACCCTCACAATGGGGGTGGTGACTCCTACTCCTGGATTCTACTCATGCTTTCCATCAGGCGGAGTGGAGTCACATTGGTAGGGTCAAATATAAAAAATAAAAACATCTTAAGAAACACCTTGTGGCGATTTCACAAAACATACGACAGCAGCATCTAGCGAAGAAACACTGAACCACGAAGAAAACACGGAAGAAACTAAACGGAGTAACTACCATTCCTGAAATACGATAGAAAAATTCTTGCGCCAATGAGCATATATACAACATCCCAAAATCAACCGATAGGCAGTAGCCCGCCTGGCATGACCACCTCGACTGTTCGAAGGACCCTCATTGTGTTGGAGGGACATGACACCCGTTACTAGTAGTAACGGGTGTCATGTAGAGGAGTAATATTATATATATATTATTATTATTAGTTAGGCTGCCTGTGTTATTAATGATTATCAGTTTTAATGAAAATGTGTTTAATGTGAAAATATTTGTGAGAATATGGTATTTTATCACTTGTCCGTCAGCAGTGTCACAACACTTTAAAAAAGTTCACTGACTCACTGTTGTCAAAAGTGACAGATCGCTAAATGACAGTTTTTTTTTTTCAATGAATTCGAGAATTATTGTGAAAATAATCACACGCGACGCGAAAGTATTTAATTAAGTGTAGGAGTGCACAATATTATGAATTTCCAGCATATTTAAAATCCCTACAAAGTAAGAAACAGGCATTAACATGTCTTTAGACACCGTTCCCAAAGATCTTAGAGGTCTGCGTGCTTGCTTAGTTTGCTCATTGATCAAGGTACGTTTCATCAGTTTCATGCATAGATTTCTGAGTTTCAGTGTCGAAACCCTATTTACTATGTCTTCAGCATAAATAATTTATATTGTACACATATCCATGCATTTTGATATTACAGACTTTCGATCAGTTCGAGTATGAGGGCTGCGATAATTGTGACGAGTTTCTCCGCATGAAGAATAACAAAGACAATGTTTATGATTGCACTAGTAATAACTTTGATGGGTATGTATATATATGTTTAATTTTCCCAAAGTTAACCTATAAACTAATGTACTTCAAAACAAGACCCTTACAAATTAGAATAAGATATGAAATTAGATTATGGCTGTGAGTGTTATGTTATAATGTTAGTAGTATATCTTTAGCCTGTGTGTATGTCGGTTATCGCTTAAAAAGTAGTGGCTTATGTCCTTTCACATTTATAATATATGTAAGGATATTGGCAACTTGAAAAAAAATACTTACCTGTTTTGTTTTTCACTAAATTCAAATTTAAAAGAATAAACAGTATTTAGATACAAAAAAAACCATCAATTTATTTTAGATTTATTTCTGGTACGGCTCTCCCAATTTTAATAATTGTAGTAATAGTTGGAGTTATAGTGTAGTAACCCAGCATTGCAAATTCTTTCATCACTTATTACCAAGTGACTGAGACGCCTACCCTTGCTCCCTCCTGACTGTAAAAACTACTCTAAGGTGGCAATATATTCATCTCTTGAGTTGCATGTGTAGTTTGTACCTATATCATAACAATTAAGATTGTTTTGTTCATAGGATGATAGCTGTTATGTCTCCTGAAGATAGTTGGGTATGCAAGTGGCAGAGAATAAGTAAGTACATGATAAGTAATCTTTTTGGTTAAGTTAAATTTTCAGCTTTTACAGAAGGTCCAAACATCCTTTCTGACGAAAGGCAGAGCTAGCATTATGTCCAACAGTGTATTGTTGTTTGGAGCATTTTAAAAGGCTGTTTAGGATGATTCACATATGTACCTACTCAAGCTCAGCAATGACCAAGTTCGGTTAATTAAAGAATATGAATATAAGTCCCAATTTTAACATCTAATCTTGAAAACAATAATTAATATTGAATTTTATGTTTTACAGGTAGGTTCTGCAAAGGTGTTTATGCAATTTCTGTATCAGGACGATTACCAGCTGGTGTTATAAGAGAAATGAAAAGTCGTGGGCTTGTGTACCGGCCAAGAGATACAAGTCAGAGATAATGAAATTATTGACTTTATATTTTATTGATACAATTAAATAGTAAGCAACTATTCACTTGTAATTATCTAATAAAATCAGCTCTGATTGTATCTAAATATTTTCTTCCTCCTGTGTGTTTGTACATTTGTATGTGTCATTTAAAAAGCTTGACCAAGATTGGCATTGACCCTGACAAATATATACCTTAATTTATATAGTAACGCAAGACCATCCCTTTGTTCATTATCTTCCTTGCTTCCTGTTCAAGTTAAAAGTGCAAAAATAATCTCATAAAAGATGACTTGAATGATTAAATCGCCTGCAACTGAAATGTTTCATTTTATTATAAATTTGATATAAAAATCTTAGATACCATACTTTAGATAGTAGAGCTATGCTCATGTTAGTAGGCTCTATCATGCTGATTTCAACACAAATGGGCTCACTCAACCGGGGCAGTATTACCCGCACACAAAAGACCATCCTAATAATAAAAGCATTCTTGCTGACTTATTTTATTGGTAAGTGTGAGACTGGAAAACCATTCATTCTGCATGATTCTCCCAGCTTCTGGAATGATGCGAAAATCGGTACAGGCTGCCACAGTATGTTCACCACTGCAGAAAATTTACCCTCAAAAAGAATGAACAAGAGATGCCTCAATTTATACTAATAATGGATCTCATTCATTAAAATACCTTATTAGTTGAAAAAATTTAATCACTACTATATTTATAACTACTTAAATAAAAACAATTTCTACATTCCTTCCAGCTTTACAAATAACAGACTACTTTTTACAATACATTTTAAAACACAGTGAAATAAACAACATGTTCAAAATCACAGCATAAACAAACAAAATGTTACAAGACTAAAAAAAACAAATGGATATTTGATTTCATTACTTTTTACTGTCATTTAGCAGTTGTAGAGCTTGTTTACTCTGGTTCTGATGATTCCAGCATCCATTTAGCCAAAACGCACATAGCTTCAGCTTTTGTCAACTATTGCTCCCTGATGGAGGTGCTTTAAACTCACTGTCAGTACCTAGTACATCTTTATCAATTTCTTTGAAATCTATATTCTGCTGCTTCATAGCATTCTGAAATAAAAACAATATAAGGTTATTTTACTATTACACACTGACAAGTCTCTTAATGTATTATTACAATTTAATATATTTATTTACATTATGTAATATAGTACAAAGTTTTTAAAAAAATATTAATATTACCTGATCTTAATGTTTATAAACTTATTATAATACAAACTGGATTAGCAATATTCTGAATGTATTTAGTCATCTATCAATAGATGAAAAATAGTACTATCCTGTAGGTAACTTATGTACATCAAGATTAAGTAATCAATTCTAGATAAGATTGCTATATTTAAAGCATTTTATTTCACCAGAATCAATAAATGCAATGTTTTATGCAGATTGATGTTGTTCTATCTTAGGATTGCACTGTTGAATATTGAATAATGTTGAAATTTTCTAATTAGTTTAAATCAATATCTTACAAAGCTCAAACTTATAGTTAAGGACATAACCTAAAACTTGTTATAATTTTTATGTCTTAAAATTCAAATTCTGAAACTTTAAAATTTAACACTTGTCTTAAGAGTGTTAGGTATTTACCTTCACGCAATCCTGATAAACTTTAAATATTCCAGCGCACATAGAATCATCGGTGTCACCTTTTAAAAATCGCTCTGAAAACCAGCTATTGAAGCAATCATCATATTTCTTCTTTAACTCTGTACATTCCTCTCCAATGCTATTCATATTATGAAATCAATAAGAGCATAAACTTATATAATAAACGATAGAAGCTTTAGTCAAGACAATTGAAATAAAAATTACAATAATTGCCGTAGCATGAATGATTTCATTTGAGTATTTTGAGTGGAGTTTTCTTAGCTTTTCTTTCGTGCAGTCAGTGACATTTGAATTGATTTACATCATTTCATGAAATCCAATTCACGCAGTTTATTTTTCTAAAAGATAAAATAATAGATAAAAAACACAGAAGTTGCTGAAACCTTGCTCATTAACGGAATTTTGTTATTTTTTTCTTTTTTACTTATTCTAAATTAAATACTACTTCAAAAAGTATAAAATAATTTTTTATTTATAATAATAGGAACTTGTGCTACTATCCGTACGACTTAACTGTGCACTGGTATTCGCACATTACACCGACTCAAATCCAACTCAACTCACAGTATGGCATTAAAATGTAAGCTCTATGTTATGGTTATTAAGAGTGAATTTGTCAACTTGTAAGTTAAAGGTATACGACGCGTGGTCAACGCGTTGTTTACCTATTGAATGACAACGACCCGTTTGCCACTCGTTGTCGATGAATTGGTCACAAGTCGACAATGTGCTTACAGCTAGCGGGCGACGCGTTGCCAACTTGTCTTGGCCGGTCAATATTCCCTTTCCGTTTTTCTTTTTCTCAACATACCATGAACCCAATATCTTCTGTTTCTTCGGTTTATTTTATTTTCGTCATCGCTATTATTGCCAGTTCTTGAAATGTGAAGCGAGACATTTTACGCTTGATCTAGATAAAATACGAGTAACGATAGATAGATCTGTTTAAGGTAGAACTAGTTGACAAAGCGCTTCACACTCGTTGACGACAGACTGCTCACTCATTGACGCCAAGTTGTCCACTGGTGACCGATGCGTTGATACCGAATCGATAGTTCTAGTTAGAAGAGTGTTGGATTAGCGTTGAGTCATTGTAATGTGCGAAGACGTTTATGCTGTGACGTAACGCTAACGGTACAAATTGCATAAAAAGTTGTTATATGTATATATTTACGCTCGTTAAATCCTCCCGCAACTTCTTACGCTTTCTGTCCTTGTCTTAGTGTCCTTGTCGCACTGCAGTTACAATCATATTCTCTATCCTTTTTTAACACGGGGTGTTAGGTTTTCTCGTTACGGAATTTTTTGATTCAGTCGCCACGCTCAAAGCCCGCGATAAAAGCTATGCAAAGGCTTAAAAATACGATTGCATGAAAGCGTGAGGTGCACAGTTAAGTCGTACCGGTATAGTACATAACATAGGTAAAGTATCCAATAGTTCTTCATATCTTTAAAAAAGATATTACTTTTGTCTCAAGGGCCTAGAATGCGCTTGAAACTCCTGAATTGCAGGTATTCATCCACGCTTGTACAAAAGAACTTGGAGGTTTTCTGTTGATTGGTTGTTGAATCTGGTGGAGTTTTTACTTTAGTACCAATTTAGCTGTTGGCAACACTGCATGGACAACGTGCAGTGCAGTTCATTCATCATTCATATTTTCAATTTCATATGTAGGGATGCAAGGTTTTAAAAAAAATCGATATCGAAATTTATCGAATTATATTAATATCGATATGTCGGTCTAGTAAACGATATATCAATATTTTATTTAAAATAATATCGTCCCTCTCCCTCTCTACCTGCTAATCGTTTATAGTTTTCGAGTGTGATTAGACAAATCAAATATCATCGATATCGATATCGATATTTATCAAGATTTTTTGGCATCGATATATCGATATTTATCGGTTTTCTGAAATATTGTTCAAGCCTATGGCCTATTCATAAAAATATTCATATGCCTTTTGGCCAGAAAAATTCTAGGGGCGGCGGGGGGGGGTTGTTTTTCGATAGAAGTTAGAAAGGTTATTTTGTTGATTTTTGTCTAAACTTATATATAAATATATAAAAAACAATTTAAAAATGAAGCAAAGTGAAAGTGCTATGTTTGTTTAAATAAAATAAGACTTGACTTAAAGGTCTTAGTTACCAGGTCATTAAATTCCAAAAAAAAAAAAAAAAAACATATGCCTTTGACTTTGACAGGTAAACAATATAACCTAAGAGATAAAGCAGTGTGATGTGATTAACTTCGTTAAAATATTAAACACGCGATCAATTTAATAAGACCATGGGTGATATACTAAAAGATGATCGTTTTACCAAATATTTAAATGATCCTCGATACAAGCAAATTCCTAAGCATGAGAGGAAGGTTAAGATTGATAAACGCTTCCAGTCCATGTTTAAAGATGAAAAATTCAAAGTAAAATACTCGGTTGATAAGCGTGGACGGCCTATTAATGAAACATCTACGGAGAATCTTAGGAAGTATTACGATGTAGAAGAAGATAGTGAAAGCTCTTCCGAAGAGGAGACAGAAGAAAAGAACGAGGTTGAAGATAGTGAAGTGAAATCGGAGTCGGGGCGTTTTGTTAGACGTCCTCCGAGTGACGATGAAGAAGACAAAAATTCGACACTCCCTGAAAAGTTACAAAATGATAAGCTCATTGGTGGAAAACTAGATAAAAAAGTAAAATCAAGACTATTAGATCTTGATATTGATTATGCTAGAGGGGAAGGTTTGTATTTAAGTTTTAGTTTGTTCTTAATGTGATTATTTCATTATTTCTTCTCTCTCAGAAGTTAGATGCCCAAGTCGAATCTAATGTTTGTAAGGCTATAATGCTTGAAACTATAATGCTTGAAGTTCTCATCCAGACTATCTCAAAGTTACTTTAGGCATCAACAACATCTTCAGCCACATCGCAGTCCACTGCTCGACATAGGCGTCTCCCATTGCCACCACTCTGATTGATTTTAGGCTTCTGGCATCCAACTCCTTCCATTAATCCTGTGCAATTTGTCACTCTTCCTGGCTTTGGTGTCATTTACACTGACATACATTACTGACTCCCATTAGTAATTCAGTTGTTGTTGTAAATCATATGTAACATCAGTAAAAAAAAATTGCCTAGGTTACTACTTGTGTCATTAGTTTTCTACTAGTGAATACCCAGGCAAAAATGGTCCAGCTGGTTCCAGAGATTAGCCAGAACAAACAGATGGGCAGACAAAAATGTTAAAAATTGCATCTTTGATGTTAGTACAGTACTTTTTATGCATTTGGTAAAAAACTTTTCATTGAATAATACACAGGCACTTCAATTTAATTTATTTCTATAGATAATTTACAATACATTTTCAGCGTAAATTCTTTATAATGAAATTCAAGGGACTCAATATTATTATAGAGAGTTGATGTTATATGAACCAAGATAAATAATACCAAAATCACTTTAATGCATATGTGTATTCCATACAATAGGTAATTACTTTAATCCTGATATTATATTATAGTCTAACTTTGGTATGCCAGTACTTGATAGGTACCTAGGGTATTCCTAAAACACCACATTTAAAAATAAAATCAAGGTAATAATGCATTCAATCAAGGCAATTAACAATAACAAAAGCAAGTCAGTTGTTTAGGACCTAACTTACCTGTTTATGATGCCAATCCGGTAGCTAAGCCAAGAAACAAATAACAACTCTAAGTTAGTAAAATCAATAGGCTTCATACTTTTAGTTACTATTAAATTTATTTCTTAAACTCATGAGTACACTGTTAAATAAAAAGTTATTTTTTAACTGATAATATAATAGTTTGACTAGGAATTTTTTGTCATCGTGGATATATTATTTAATATATTAAACTTGTTATAAAATACTTTTCATACAGTAATAATTAGATGGGTGTAGGTCTAGTAGTAGAAAGATTAGAATAGATTAATAGTTAAGTTAGTAATAATAGGTGTTAGTCATAACAACTTATATTTTAGGCGCATAGAGGTCAAACCGTGTGGTTTTAGTCGGTTCGAGTCCGACACACCGCCCCGCCGCAAGCTCCGGCGGGGTGACGGTCCGAGGGGATTTCATTACGTTAAAAAACAAAAAAGGTTGTTGTAGTGTTTTTCTTTATCATTGTATTTGCTGTTTTTGGTGTAGTACTCCTGTTTGGTGTTGTTTTGGGGTATAAGTGTTATGGTTGTCGATTAAATAATACTATATTAAATACCCTCTAACACTACCACTTGTCCATGCCAATTGTACATAGTCAGTATAATGATGTATTCTTGTATGTAAACTGTATTAACTGGTGTACAATAAAGTTTATTCTATTCTACCACTAGCCATTTCTATTTCTATTTTTTTTTATTTAAGGTAGAATAAGGCAAAATAAGATGTTTGATAGAGCCGAGAGAGCTTTGTATAAATTATACAGTCAGTGCTAATTACTGTCTGTCAGTGGATGTAAAAGTTATACTATTTAAAACCTTTTTCATTTTCTGTTATTACGTTGTCCTGTATGTTTGTAATCGACTTTTGTAAGCATGCTTTTAAATGAATTTAACTATACCTATTTTATTTTAGGTTTTATACTATGGTAACTAGATAAATCCTTTCTTGTTTTAGGTGTGTTACAAACAGACAGTTCTTCCGATGAGGAAAGTACAGAAGTTGAAGAGGAGAGTGAATTAGAACATGAATGGGGAGAGCTTGATGCAGATGCAGACACTACTGATGAATCAACGTCAAGGTAGTACACCTTTTAAGTTCTTGAAGTCTTACATATGCAATACATGAAATTCCCATTAGATTTAGACTGGAATTCACCTGTTTTTTTTGTCACCTGGGATATAAACCTGGGAAACATTGTATTTGTACAAACTTTTATTTAACTTGCAATGTATGTTTGTTCGGGTGAAATCTTGCAACTCCATCTTGAAGCATTATCTTCATCCAACTGAGCTGAAATTTTGTATACAAGTTCAATTTGGATGACAATGTATGGTTAACTTTGTGACGTCATTCTAAACATGGCGGACTAGTTAATTCTTTTAATGCACTTCTACAAAATTAAATATGGGTATCAAATGAAAGCGCTTGCTAAGAATAATTCGAAAGGTACTAAAACTTCAAAAATAATCATTTAATTTAGAACTTTTACTATCTATTTATAATATTGTCGCTTGATTTTTGTTTATATAAACAAGTAAATTAAATAACTTGATGGAAATAAGTAGATTGTAAGAGGTTCAAAGAAAAAAAAAAAATATTTTCGTTTTAGCGCATTCAAATAAAAGTTTGTATTTAATGCGCGATTCTAAAACAGGCCCTGACCCTAAATAGTGTTTCTATACTAGTTGAGGCCTGTGGTGTTATCATGTTGATGTAGCTTATCTGGACTTCCGGAAGGCATTCGACACAGTCGATCATGATGTTCTCCTTTCAGAGATGGCGGACATTGGTTTTTCTCTACACACAATTAAATTCTTCGCAAGTTACTTAAATGATAGACAGCAATTGTTCGGGGTCCTACTACACGAGATCCGGCGTGAATCAGGGTAGTAACCTGGGACCGTTTTTGTTTATCCTGGTAGAAACGATTTACCTAAAGTTGTGAGGTCAAGATGTCTGTGGGTGTTAAGGACTCTGCTGATTGCGTTTTATTACAACGGGATTTAGACAGTGTTGTTAAATGGAGCCACGACAATAAGCTCTTCTTTAATGTGTCTAAGTGCTCAGTGGTCTCATTCACAAGTGCACGTGGGCCGATACACCACCAGTACCTTATGGACGGTAAGCCTTTGCAGCGCTTGGAAGAGGGAAGGGATTTGGGTATACGTTTCACCAGTGACTTATATTTTAGGAAGCACATCTCTGATATTTGTAAAAAGGCATACCGTAATCTTGGATTTATCTTACGTCAGTCGAATGAATTCTTAAACATCTGTTGTGAAGAGTCATCTCGAATTTATGCGGCTATCTGGAGTCCTAGTGAAACGAAGTACTCAACAATGGTTGAACGGATACAGAATAAGTATATCCGGTTTATGTATTTAAAACTGTACGGAGTATACCCAGGGTATCCATTGCTGTATCCGTCCTTGTTTATTCTCGGCATGGTAGGTTATTATAAGTTAGAATTGAGGAGCGAAGTATCACTAGTGATTTACTTATTAAAGGTGTTCCGTGGCAAAATACATATTCCACCGATTCTCTCCTAGATAAACTTTTGTGTTCCTAATGATTACGTTGGGCGACGACGGAGACCGCAGCTACTGGTTGTGCCCCGGGCGCGCACCGGCCTACTGCAGAGGGCGCCGCTCACGCGTGCCTTGCGTGCGCTCAATGCGGTTGCTAATGTCGTTGACATATTTATTTGTTCACTGAGCGAATTCACCAGGGTAACTTACTGTGAACTTGAGAACAGTTAAGTTAATTAAAACATATTATTTACGTATATCGCATTAGATTCTACATATCTGTAATGGTAGACGTAAGTGTGTTATAAAATAAATAAATAAAAAATGTTTGTTGTAGATCTTTACAGTAACAACTTTTGATTATGTCCATTTTATCATTATTTTTTAGACTGGCGATCTGTAATATGGACTGGGATAATATAAAAGCGTCCGATCTTATGGTTCTTCTCAACTCTTTTGTGCCGCCGGGAGGAACTATAAAGAAGATATCGGTGTGTATTAATACATTATTTAACCACAACTTTTTCGATTCGATTTCTTCTTTCATTCTCTTTTTTCCATCCTAAGGTTGTTTAGAAGAAATTGCGATAACGCCGCCAATTGTACATCGCCATTATATTGTATAGTAGGACTTATTCACGATATAATTATTTAAAAGGTTTCGATACCTTATTTATCCAGTGTCTGTACGTTTCGTACGGGTTATACCGCTCGTTGTTATGTCGACTGGTGTGAGCTTAGTACACGACAACAGACACTATGTGTAAAAGTTGCGAAAGTGTAAAAACAGTAAAAGCCACTTATGTTTTGTATGGACTGCAGTGGAAAAGATACATGCATTTTATACTAGATATTTTCACCGTCATTTTATTATATTTTCAGATCTATCCATCAGAATATGGTTTAAAACGAATGCAGGAAGAAGAAGTTCGGGGTCCTATAGAACTAACGGATCAAAAGCTCGAGGAACAATCTGAAGATGAAACCAATGAAGAAGGTTGGACTTTAAAAAAAATATCGTTAATATTACTCAGAATAATATGAAAAGTTTTTGATGAATAAGGTCATCAATAACTCATAATGTTTCACTGCTGGGCTAATGTCTCCTTACAAAAGAGGTTAAGGACGTATGTCTCCACGATGGCAGAGTGCGGGTTAGGTTAAAATTATGCGTCAGGACATTGTCAGTCTGTTTGTAGATGTGAGATCAGAAGACCTAGTACGAAATTATTTAACATCTACTCGATAGTTACAGTGACCGAGTTTAGTGTTGTAATTAGTCCAGTCAAAACTGTTCAAGAACTCTAACCCTAAAAGAAAGCTAACATCTCTACACTAGGCTGATAGGCTCTTATGACAAGTCATTTATGTTATCACTACCATCCGTGTACGTCAGCATGTCAAATATATAGCCATAAAATAAAACATATACTAATAGAACTTGATATTCTATGTAACAGAAAAGTTGGCAGTTATAGAGACTGCCAATAGAAGTCAAAACTTAGAACTTTTAGTATTAAAATTTGAAGCACAATGATTCTTCAATTAAACGATTCAAATAATAATCAAATAAAAACATAACTTCAACAATGCACATTATACACATTGAACTTTTTACTAAATCCAAATAGTTTCACTATAAGATATACACAGCACTATACGTCAACTGTATAGCTACAGATATACCTATAGGCATGGCGGTGAGGCGAACGCAAGAGTTTTCACCCGTCCAAAGGCGCACAGCGCATTGCGAGTGCTTACGTCGGAGCATGCCGTCACGGCATGCTCCGTCATTTTTTCCCAAGTGCCCAACGTGGTTACAGAATTTTTCACTTCAAAAATGAATATGATATATCTAACGGTACAACATTCTTCTTGTTACAATATCTTTCGCAGTAATTACCTATAGGCAATCTCATATTCCATCTAAAAAAAAATTTTTTTAAAGGTTTTTAAATGTAATTTCAGGTTCAGCTTATCATATGGAGAAGTTACGCCGTTACCAATTAAATAGGCTTAAGTACTTTTACGCTGTTGTTGAATGTGATGCAGTTTCAACAGCCGACCACCTTTACAATGAATGTGACGGAAGAGAGTATGAGAGCAGTGCCACTCGCCTAGATATGAGGTTTATACCAGACGATGTCACCTTTGATGAGGTAATACTATGACTTCGATTATCTAAATAAATACAGTTCTTTTTGTACTATACTTGCATGCGGATGTACGCCGCGTACAGCGAGACGTGCAACAGCGGCGCGGTCATTGGTGACCGTATCTAAGCGGATGGATTTTAAACAATTTATGTAAAAATATATCATTATGACTATTAAATATTTACCTATTATGAATACATTACTAATTTAGAAGGACGACTTACATTCTATTAGTTACATTCAAGTTTGTACGAAACTAGACACCCACATATCATATCCACCCTGTATACTAGCTAAATCTCGTGGTGTTACCAGCGTTTATTGTTGAAATGAGTAGCTAGTCTTAAAACAAATAGCCTAAGTTATTCCTTATGTCATCCGCTTTTTGCCAAATAAATTCCCATCTAAAACGGTAAAGTCGTTCCAGAGATTAAAAAGATAAAAAAATAGCTTTTTTGATATAAGTACATACCGTATTTACATTCATATGTATTTACATAAAATACTGTTATTTTGCAATTACATACTTTCATTTTATTAATTTGTATGTATAGAATGAATGAACATAATTTTTAAATGAAAATGTATTAATTCTGTTTAACTTATCAGCAACCTCGGGAAGTCTGCACCAAGCTGCCAGATTTGACCAAGTATAAGCCACGTTTATTCATAACTACTGCGCTCCAACATGCAAAAGTGGAACTAACATGGGATGCCACAAATCCAAATCGAACTGAAGCAATCAAGTGTGCACGAGATGGCAAAATTGATGATTTGGATTTAAAAGACTACCTAGCATCAAGTAGCGAAAGTGAAGGTACGCAAGTATACTAATAATTTAATGAGGTGGAAAGTTTATGTTTAAAGTAGAAACAACCAGTTCAATCTGGTCTTTAATTCTGTGGCATATGTCCAGCAGCGTCTTTTTGCTGAGATGATGATCAGTCTGTAATCTATTTCTCATTCCCGAGCATTTATTTATATATTGCATGCAATTATTAGATACAACAGCCCTAGCTTATGTATGTAAGCCGGTAAAACTACGAAGATTTCAGCACGACCGGGCTTCCTCGGCCCTGACGGTACTTACTTCTCACAGAAGACCAATCTAAAATGTCAGTATTTGATGTAAAGCAGGACTTCTCGTAACAACATAATATTTTTTTATTTAATAAAATTAACAATATTCAATAGACCGCCATAGTGTGGGTCATCAAGTTCCATTGTCTAGTGCCCACTACTATTGGATTCTCATGCAAGCTCATAAATAAAAACAAATTGTTGCAAATTCAGAGTAGCTACACTACAGCTTAAAGTTTCGAAATTAAATTAAATTATTTATTGTTGCTACTATTACTGTATTAATGTTATTAGTAAAATGTAAATGCCTTGTTGGTCTAGTGGTTAGCGCATGCGTCTACTGATCAAGAGGTCTTGGGTTCGATTCCCGGGTCGGACCAAATGTTTGTGTTATCCGCAAATATTTGTTTCGGAGTTTGGGTGTTTTCTATGTATAATATGTATGTATTTACAAAAAAAAAGTATGTTTATGTATATATATCATGTTTAGTATCCATAATACAAGCTCTGCTTAGTTTGAGACTAGATGGCGTTGTGTGTAAGATATCCGAATTATTTATTTACTTATATATTTGTACATTTTATAGAGGAAGATCAACCTGAAGTAGTAGAGGCTGCGTCAGAAAGTGAAGATGATTCTATACAGAAGTATAAGAAACTGCTGGAAGAAATCGATAAAAAGGAAGATAAGAAAAGTAATAAAGATATGGAAATGGAAATATCTTGGGGCACTGGAATCAAAGAAAAGGCAGAGGAACTTGTTAAAAAGAAATTGAATGAAGGTATGTTGAAAAAACGTATAATACTAGCTTCTGCCTGTGGCGCCACTTGCGTGTATGTCGGTTATCGCGGTATTTTAAAAAGTAATATATATCCTTCCTCACGAATCAAAGTATCTCCACAATCAATGAATTTCCTCGGTGCAGCGGTTTGTCCACGAAAGTGTACACAAACAGTTACTTTTGAGTTTATAATATTAATATGGACTTGACCAAGCTACCATACATTTAATATATTTGTATTTCTTTTCAGATGACAAGAACTTAACACCATTTGAAAAGTATCTTCACAAAAGAAAAGAGAAGAAAAAAGAAAAGAAACTGAAAAAGAAAGAGTCAAAAGATGATGAGTCCCAATCTGATAGTATGTCAGATGACGTGCCTTCAGATATAGACATGAATGATCCTTATTTTGCTGAAGAATTTAATAAACCAGAATTCAAAAGACAGAAGTCAGACTCTAAAAGTAAACATAATTTGAATGATGTCATAGATGAAGATGAAGAAAAGAAAAAAGCTGAGCTAGAACTATTATTAGACGATGAGGAAGATGCAAAAGCACATTTCAGTTTGAAAAAGATACAAGAATCTGAAACCACTAAGAAATCTAGAAGGAAGAGGAAATTAAAAAATAAAATGAATGAACAAAAAAGTTCTCTGCCTGATTTTGAAATAAATGTAAATGATGAAAGATTCGCCGCAATTTACAATTCACATCATTATAATATTGATCCAAGTGATCCTAATTTCAAGAAAACAACGAATATGGATAAACTTATCCAAGAAAAATTGAAACGTCGACCAGCAGAGATGCTACCACAAGATCATCAGCCTAAGAAGTCTAAAGAAGATGCTGAATTAAGTATTTTAGTTAAAAATGTTAAACGAAAAAGTATGGTGTTAAAAAAATAAATGACAATTGTCTGGATATTGTATCTTTATTTAAAAAAGTCATGATTGTATCACAAGAAGTCATAATGTAAGAAATACACATGAAGATCTTAATTTTGTTCTCTATTCAAGTTTCACGTAGCTGTGCTGGCTGTCAAGGCTTTCTTAATTTCTCTTCCCAGAGCTGCACCTAGCGGCGGTGGCACGGCATTTCCGACCTACAACAAGAGACTTTTGTTGAAAATAAATCTTTACGTAATAACAGTACTACTATCAGACGATCCACTGATTACTTTCTCCTTCCTAATATAGCCATTAAAAAACAAGTCTTATTAAAAGTAACAAAGTAATGGTAAAATAATTTGTTCTCAGTGGGAATCAAACCCACTACCTCCAACCTAACAGTCAGGGCCATTAACTACTACACTCAATGGCACGTTTCGAATTTGATAATCATCATCATCAACATGGATGGATGCAGACTGCCCAGGACCGGGATGGTTGGCGTTCCTTGGGGGAGACCTTCGTCCAGCAGAGGACGGCGATAGGTTGACACTATATCATCAACAGCCTTAACAATCTGCTGGACACAGGCCTCTGCTTAGAAAGGTTTTGGCCTGCTATAGCATGATGGCAAGACGGATTCGTACAGGGTTTGTTTCAAGTATTCCTTCTCTTTACGTTATGTCCTGCGTAGGACGTACACCTACGTAATGAATAGGGGTGACTCTTCGTATTTGTACCCTCCCTTCATAAACCAACCTCCTGTAATTTTATTTACAATTTATTCAAGTTTTTACCTGTCTGTGCTTGTCTTGTATAGAGCCAGCAAATATGTAGGTATCTGGAAATCCTTGCGAACGAGCGCATTCTCTTACGGACACGACGCGATTTTGTTCCGGGTGTAATATTCGACCTTGCTTTCCCATTGGCTCAGGATCTGTTACCGTAGTACTGAAGTATCCATCCCAACATAAACGACCTACAAAAAGATAATAATAACGTAATAAAATATATTATTTGTAAGACTTATGACGTTTTCACCAAACTCTCTTTAATTTAAGAGGCCATTTAGTGAGATTTAGGTAACCCTTAGTGATATTTTCGTTTTCGCAAACCTTTAGGGGACATCAAATCATCAATGCTTAGGTCTCTTATTTAGGGGCTACCTTAAATGGCTCCTAGCAAGGAGACGGTTTAAGTATTGTCGGTGAAAACGGTATTACATGCTTTGATGGATAAATAAGAGGTCAAATGTTATGGTGAAAATTCTCTGCTCTCCAGATCTCGCGCCTCAAAGGGTTTAAATTGATTAATATATTTTAAAGAAGAAACTAACTTATAAAAGGGTTATAATTATAATAATAGTGTTTTGTGACGTCACAGCGTGTCTTGCCAGTTCCCAACTCGCACTCGGACAGCGTGTGGAAGTATAGCATTAACCCTCTTCTGAGAACAGACCCGAGCCCAACGTCCCACTACGTTATGAGTTGTTGATTGACTTCACATCTGACACACGTCGCCAACAACTCCCTAAGTAGGAGCTTGTACTATGGGTACTAGACAACTGACACATTAAACATAGACAAAGATTCCTTACACAACAAAAGAGCACTAGGACAACTTTATGAAGCACCAAATTGCGCAGAAATTTTTGTTATGTTTAAGAATGGAATGTTAAAAATTTAATAGGGTTATGCTTACCGTAGAGACCAGCCCAATTGTTATGTCGGTTGCCTGTATGTGGCAAGCACCATGGGATGAGGGTGTTCTCCTGCTTATCTGCAGGCGAACAGCTACCGCCCGCCGCGCACGCACACACTCCGCGTAGAGCCCCGCTCGAGGAACGACCGTTTTTTTTGTCTTCGTAACGATATTGTAACACCTATTAAAGTACATTAATCATAAATTAATATATAATACTAGTTTTCGTATATTTGCTGTCACACACACAATTTTATAACATTAATAGGATATTATACAATACTAGCTGAGTCCCGCGGTTATTGTTTTAAATTGCGAGTTAGGCAGAGGAGCGAAGTTCGCCTAAAAAGAATTAGCCTTAGGTACTCCTTAGGTCCTCAGATTTCTGCCCGTAAAAATCAGTCTAGGCGTTTTCCAGAGAATCCCGAAACAAAGACAAAAATTTTAAAACTTGCATTTTGGTGTAAGTAACGTATCTATATCACAGTTCGATCCACTCTCCGGGTGAATAGGACGTGTTAACAGTGAATTATTAAAGTATCTTACTGTTGTTTACTACTTAGAAACCGGTTTTACCGGAGCGCGCGAGCGCACCCGGTGTTATCGCGTATTGAACTTTATGCAATATGAGTGAAAGTGTAGTTGAGCATGACGGTACAAGGGCTGATGATAATGTATGTTTGAGCGGTAGTAGTATGGACGAAGAGGACATAATACAGAATGAAGCTAACAACTATGTTGAAAGCAATAACAGAGAGGGAGAATGGATTATGAGCGGAGGAGAAAAAAGGAGAAAAAATGAAAAAATTGATATTTGTATTACACACACAGAAAAACCTCCAAAACAATTTGCATTTGCTAAATTATTTCTAAATGAAAACATAGAGGGAATTCGATCTATTAAGTATATAAATGCTTATAAAATAATTGTAGCATTTGAGGACTTACCAAGTGCCGAGAAACTAATCTCTTGTAAAAGTTTTAAAGATAAGGGATGGAAAATATACAAGACATGGGAAGTGGGTGTAACATATGGCATCATAAGGAATATCGACCTGGAATTACCCGAAAGTGAACTGTTGTCATCTATTAAAAGTATGAATGAGTGTGAGATTTTGTCGGTTAAAAGATTAAATCGGAGGGATCCGGAGGCTGGTTGGATACCTACTGAGACCGTTCGTATTTGTATCAAAGGAAGCTCGCGTCCGCAATATATTAAGATAATTAATATCAGAGTAAAAGTAGAACCTTTTGTCTTTCCGGTAACTCAATGCTCCCGATGTTGGCGCTTCGGTCACCCTTCAAAATTCTGCCCATCTATAAAAATTATTTGTCCAAAATGTGGCCTAGATCACGCGAATTGTGAAACAACTACTTTTAAATGTGTAAATTGTAAAGAAAATCACATCTCGCTGGCTAAGTCTTGTCCTGTTTATTTAAAAGAAAAAAAGATAAGAGATTTGATGTCTGATTTCAACTGTACATACCGTAAAGCATTAGACATGTATATACCTCCGTTCTCATCACGATTACATCTACAAAAGCAATCGATTACAAATAGAACTGCTATATTAGAAAATCAACCATCAACATCATATGCAGCGGTTACAGCGAATACACATAGGAAAACAAATGTTGTTGAAGTGAATACGGCTAATCAAACCAGACTAACTCCTTCTAAGAGAAAGAAATGCAGCTCGTCGGATCAAATAACATGCGAACCAAATTGGTCATCATCGGAATCAGACGCCGGCATGTCCTCCCTCGCAGGCGACTGCATTGCTACTGAGGAGCGGCCGCATGTGCGCGCTCGTCGTCCCCGCCGAGCATCAGCGACAAATGAAGGTGTAAACAAAGGTGAATCGTACATAAATGAACCACAACGGAATATATCAGCTTCTGATGAACGTAATATGCAATCGAGTCCTAACTTAGTATATCAAAAAAATGAAACATTCAAATCACTACTCAAAAAAATTAAAAATCTAATTTTATCTAAAAAATATACTTGGAGTCAAAAAATTAAAATAATTATAAATGTATCTGTGGAATGGTGCCTATCTACTATTTTGCATAATATAACTAACATAACCATATTTGAAAACTTATACCATATGTTTGTAAATGATAAAAATGGCCAATAATGTAATGGTCAATATTTTACAGTGGAATGCTCAAAGCCTAAGACCTAAACGGTTGGAATTCGAACAATTACATAATAATACAAGAAAAAATTCATATAGCTGCAGTAAGTGAAACCTGGTTGAATCCTAGTATTAACTTTAAATTAAAGAATTATCGTACTTTTAGAGTGGACAGAGAGGATCACTATGGGGGTGTTTGCATTATTAGCCATAATTCATTGCAGGCGCAACTATGTCGTTTGGAACATCCTAATGAGGACATACAGATTGTTCATATTAGGATTTTTAACTGTAAGAACATAGAAAATATAATATCTGTTTACTGTCCTCAATGGGTAACTACACACAGACATGACTGGGATATTCTATTCTCACAATTTCATACGAAGACCTTGATTTTGGGTGACTTTAATGCGCATCATTTCACATGGTCATACAAGACTGATAATCGGGGTTCTCAAATTTACGATTCATTAGCGGATTGTAGTTTGGTTTGCCTGAATGATGGTAGCTACATATACTCGTATAAGGTTAGCAGCTGGTTCGGTACAAAGAAGCTCTCCTGATATTTCTCTATCTTCTTCTGATATTGCATGTTCACTAAACTGGAGAGTGACCAATGAATCCCTGGGAAGTGACCACCTACTTATACGTATCAATACAACCTGTCCTTCTAACCCTTTCTTTGATAAAAAGCGTAACTTTAAAGCTGCGGACTGGGAATCTTATCAATCTAGTCTTGAGAGTAAATTTTCTGATTTTGTTATTTTAGATGAACCTCAACTTATATATGATGATTTTATTAAGCTTATTAGTCAAACAGCAAATAATTTTATACCCATAAAGAAAATATCTTCAAATCCCACGAGCCGTTTCACCCCAAAACCATACTGGACTCCCGAATTATCCCATTCGGTAGCTAAAAGAAGACTGGCTTTATCTAAATTTAGAAAAAACCCTACTCCCTCTAACCTAACTATCCTTACCCAATGCATTAAAGAATCTCAGAATCTCATTAAAAAGGCCTCAAAAAAATGTTGGCATAGATTTTGTGATAGCTTACATGAGGTCTCTTCTGTAAGTGAAATGTGGAGGAAAATGAAGTGGATGAAAGGAAATGTTATACGTAGTTCTTTCATAGACCGAGATAAAAGTGAGTCTCTATTGATTAACTTATGTCCTTCATATGTCCTTAATTGTAAACCTAAGTTTAACTCTCAGAACAATGTAATAGAAGCCGAAATTACTTTACATGAACTTGAAACTTGCATCAAAACAAGCGATACGGCACCGGGTTGGGATGACATCTCATTTTCAATGATAAAAAATTTACCGAGTAGTGGAAAGAGAGTATTGTTATCTCTATACAATATATGTCTATCCACAGGTTTCACTCCTCATCAGTGGCGGGATATCTGCGTTATCCCTATTCCGAAGCCTGGTCGTGATCCTACTCTCACTAGCTCCCTTCGTCCGATTAGTTTGATTTCCTGTGTCTGTAAGATTTTTCATTCAATCTTAAACAAGAGACTGGAATGGTTTTTGGAAAGGAAAGGGTTATTTTCAGGCGAAACTGTTGGTTTCAGAAGGTCAAAGTCTAGTTTAGACAGTCTTACACGTTTAGTTACGAGGATTCAATCAGGTTTCTCCAAAGATTTTATGACCTTGGGATGTTTCCTTGATATCGACAATGCCTACAATAATATAAATATTGACTTTTTACTGACTACTTTAGATAAAATTGATGTTGGTGGCAAAATATGCAATTATCTATGGAACTTCCTTAGCGTAAGACATTTAAAGATTAAATATGAGAATAGTTTTATTACCCGCACTACCGGTCGAGGACTAGCACAGGGTGATCCACTATCCCCGTTGTTATTTAATGTTGCAACATACAATATTTGTGAATCTATAACTGGTGTTTTCGTTTCTCAATATGCTGATGACTTAGTCTTGTACATGTCTTGTTCGGAAAGATACTTGTCAGAGAGTCGTAACACTCTTCAGGGAGCTTTAGATTCACTAGTGAGATCGTTGGCACATTTGGGATTAAGTGTTTCACCCTCCAAAAGTAAAATGTGCATATTTAAAAAGGGTATAGAAACAATTGTACTGTGTCGATAGATAATATACCATTGGAAGAAGTACCTACTGTGAAATATTTGGGCATGTGGTTGGACCGATCCTTAAAATGGTTCAAACATATCAACGAACTATATGAGAAAGCACATATTTATTTAAATGTTTTAAAAGTACTAGTTGGCCCGGGATGGGGCGTACACCCTAAACATCTAAGACGACTATATATATCACTCATCAGAAGTCGCTTAGATTACGGCAGTTTTTTGTATGATTGTTCTTGCAAATCAAAATTGTACAAACTTGATAAAATACAGAATGAAGCAATGCGTATAATAGGAGGTTTCATTAGGAGCACTCCCATCCACGTAATGGAGAGTGAGCTTTGTATCGTACCTTTCGAAATACGCCGAATATTTCTGGGGGGTAAATTTTGGTTTAAATCTAGGTCCTTGACTAATAATAACACAGTTAAGGTTATAGAAGAATTAAGCCCACTTATTTCACGTAGATACTGGAGACGCAAGAGAATTCCAATCCTTGTTGTTATGCATTCTACTTATAAGGACATCAATATAGATTCACGAGTGTGTTTAGAAATGTATTCATTAGATTATTGGATAAACTAGTATAATTTAAATGATATAGTGAAGTTTAATATAGAATGTGTACGTTTTGCGAAGAGAAGTTACAACCCTAGTTTACTACGTGAAAGCTGCTCCATAATTCTTGAAAACAAGTATTCTGATTTCTATAAAGTTTATACAGATGGATCCAAAGAAAGCTTGTATATGGGTGCTGCTTTTTATGATCCACAGATTAACCAATATTTAAAATTAAGACTGGTTCACAATATGTCCATTACCTCGCTCGAATTAATTGCTATTTCAGAAGCCCTGGCATATGTTAAATCAATAAATGCCAATAAGTTTGTTATTTTAACTGATTCAAAAAGCGCTCTTCAACATGTGGCTCGGTGTACCTCTTATAAAAGAGGCATGCCGATAGCTTACGAAATTATTAATTTACTTTTCGAATTAAAATCTAATTCAAAAGACATCATTCTTCAGTGGATTCCCTCTCACATCGGACTAAAAGGTAACGAGGAAGTGGACAGATTGGCGAAATTAGCTTGTAGTGATGGCGTAGTTATGGGTTCCTTGCCGTTTTTTACTGATTGTATACATCTAATTCGAGAACACTGTTTTATGCTTTGGAAAGTTCATTTTGACGAGCGATCAGTACAGAAAGGTATATGGTATAAAACACTTCAAAACGAGCCCTGGAAGACTCCCTGGTTTGATGATTGTAAATTGGATAGACAGATGATAATAAGAGCGTTCAGATTACGTTCCGGACACATCCCACTTAATAAGTTCGCATATATGATGAAGAAAGTTCCATCTCCCCTTTGCTCAGAGTGTGGCATTTTAGAAGATGCGTATCATATTATGATGGAGTGTGTCCGGAATGAAGACGTGAGACATGATTTGATAATTATAACAAATAACCAACCTGGCTTTTGTTATGATATATTATCTGTTCCCCTTTCGGAGACGGCAAAGTCGCTGTATAGGGTAGTGCTCGTTGGAATGAGGCGGCGGCCATTATATGCATGATTACACGCATATATTTTTGTTATAATACATATATGTAGCTACTGAAGTACTGACTGATCCAGCAAAATCCTTATCATCATAGAATTAATAAATGTTGTGTATGATCATTGTCTGATGAATCACCATCGACCAATGATTAAACACAGCATTACCGAAGGCACCGCCAGCAGAGCTATGTTTTCTTTTTTAATATTATCCAGGAGTTGTTAGCTATTAAAAAGTGTGTGCCCATTATAAAAGTTTGTCTGTAAATTTGTACACAGTAGACTAGATTTAACAATTGTGTTGTAGCTGTAGTTGATCTAATGGAGTGGCGTAGTCCCTAAGGACTAAAACTCCTTAAATAAAGAGAAAAAAAAAAAAAAAAAAAAAAACGTATCTATATGCTTTCATACAGACTGCCTTGTAGGTCTAGTGGTTAGCGTATGCGGCTGATGACCAAGAGGTCTCGGGTTCGATTCCCGGGTCAGACCAAATATTTGTGTGATCCACAAATATGAGTCTGGGTGTTTTTCTATGTATAATATGTATGTATTTACAAAATTGTTTAGTACCCATAACACAAGCTCTGCTTATTTTGGGGCTAGATGACGTTGTGTGTAAGATGTCCAAAATATTTATTAATTATTTATATATATATGCATTTAAAAAAAATGTTACTTTGATATGACATACACATACTCAATTTAATTTATTTGTTAGTATAGATAATTGCCTTGCTGGTCTAGCGGTTGCCGATCAAGACGCCTAATTCCCGGAGATTGCTGTTGCTGATTTTCTTAAATAAATTTTTAATAGCAGCCCGGAGTATGGTATTTCACGACAGTGCCTCAGAGCACGTTAAGCCGTCGGTCCCGTTTGTCATGAATATCTATTGCAATCGTTATTAGGAAGTCAGTGCCTTCAAATACACTGACAACTAATTCAAGCTTCGAATTATGTTCGCCCGATATTCAGGTAAAACCGGTTAAACCTAGCCAACAACAAATATAATAAAGGCTAGGAAAATAATTGTTAGAAAGATTGGTTTTATTGTACCTACCTTACATTTAGTTCCATCTGAAAGAGTGACTGATATGTTCGGCAGGTCTCTCCAATCGGAACCAGGTACGGTGGGTATTCTACACATTCGTGCTTGAATCAGAGGGGCCATGTTTTTACATATGTGATCACGCAGCTTAGCGTTTTCATCTTTGCTTCTTACTATTCGTTGGAAGTGACTCTCTGGCATCGAAGCGTATTCGATCTCTATTTTGTTAGCGCCATTGCTTATATGTGGCAGGTCGCTCATTGCGTCCCGTATTGTACAAGTGCGCCTTGGTGCGGCCTCGTCCCAATGAATATTAGTGGCGAAACGCTTGCCATCTATTGTTGTGGTCAGAGAGCAAGCACGTCTGCTGAAAACATGTGTCGGTTCAGGATATAATGGTAAACTAAACCCTGGAGCTGCTGCTAAAATAATAAGCCTTCTTCTGGTCTGTGGTACGCCATAATTTCCAGCCTGTAAAATCCCAAAAGTGCACTGATATCCCATATCCAACAATGCCCTCAGGGTCAGTTTTAGAACCATTCCTTTTTTGAATGCTACAAAGTTCCTTACGTTTTCAAGTATAAAATATTTTGGACGATAATAATCACAGTAAGATAAGTAGGAGGCTACTAGTGAATTCTTAAAGTTGGAATACTCCCTCGAGTTGAATCTATTCATTCCAGAGAAACCCTGACAAGGTGGTCCGCCACATAGTAATTCGACCTCACCTTGCATCGGCAGTCTTAGCCCGTTAGCGCTATGCGTAGACCCAGACATTACATTATTAAGAAGCGCATTGCAATCCTCATTAAATACTATACAGTTTTTATTATTAAGAGCGTAGGCGTGAGCAGCGGCCTCAACATTTTCAACAGCCCATTTGCATTCGGAAATACCGGCCCTGTGCAAGCCTTCGGATAGTCCACCACATCCTGCAAATACATCTAACGTTCTTAGGGGTCTAACTTCAATATTTTCAGATTTCGTCTCAATTATATCTACAGGTTTACTAGATTTCCCTTTGCCTTTCCCTTTATCTTTGCCCCTGTCTTTACGTCCGACGCTCATTGCTTGCTGCGGTACATCTATAAATTGCCCGGAGGCTTTGTCAAAAGCCTGTCTAAAATAGAATCTACTTGGGTCTTTTTCTAACCACTCATGCAGATTTGTTTGAGGAATATTTTGTTCGTAGATTAACTGGCATGGGCCAACAACTGCTGAAAATGATATGTCACGTATTTCGTCACTCCAATAAACAATATTAACATCTTCTTGTTGTGGAAATCGACTTGTTGTGTTTTCAGGTCTATAAAGTACATTTATTTTAAGATAGATATCTTGTGGAACAATAAGAGGCCCTTCGCCTATTGCTGTAACGGCTGCAATGTACCCCACGCAAAATGGTTCACCAGTATCGACATTTGATCCACGCAAATTATTATCACTTTTTCTGTAGTATTCAGGATAAGTATTTTCATCAATGTTCTCTAATTTAGGTTTAGGATTACCATCTGAGAGTATAAGATTATTTTTGAACTTAAAGGTACCGGGTTTAAGAAAAACTCCGCAACCCTTCTTGTACTCAAAGTCTTGCCACCTCACCAATGTCCACTCAGTCCTGTTTGATTCAGTTATCAGATCAGATTTTTCCATTAATTTTCCAGAAACTATAGGAATGTTTTTAGAATCCCTTTTTGTTTTACGTTCACAAGATGGACAGAATCTATGTTTTCTTAACTGGTTTGGGCAAATCGGATCTTCAGGAACGTCTTCAAATCGTGCAGTAAATCTCTCATAATATTTACTATAAAAATAGGTTTTACCGTCATCTTCGACGTGTTTTTCATCTATTTCTTTACCTCCTAATTTGAACCAGTTAGTAGGTGTACCCCTCTTTTCAACATAGGCTTTCCTTAGAATTGACGACAGAGGAGCACCATGACAACACCTGTCACCCAAGAATACTTCTCTAGGATCGCCTACCTCACCCAAAACAGTATCAGAAGATCTAATGAATACTTCACCATGGAAATATCCACCTTTCGAATTAATTGTTTCTTTCCACATGTAAACAACTCTAGCAACGAGAGCGGGAATATTTGATTGAGATGTTTCTACCATAACATAGTCTCCAATACACAGTTCGGAGCCATCAATTTCGACTTTTTCGTAATATATCTTAGCAGCGTCTGCTTTAATGGGCTCGCCGATCCATTTTATACTTCTGTTATTAGATCCAGTCAATTTTACTGGCAATGCATCTTCAATAACGTCTTGATGTTTCTTTTCGGCCATAGTTTGGTAATCATCATCATTATCAGGATCAGAATCTTCTGCTTGTTCCACTGCCATGTTAGGGCAAAATCTTTTAACGCAAGCTTTTTTCGTACGACCGTGTCCCCCGAATTTAGCCATCGCTCGACAAGCATTACATTCGCCACAATCAGGCAACTGACATGCTTCGCATATGCCACATCTTTTTCTCCTTAACACTAGTTCATGATTTGTTTTATCTAATTGATTCGTAAAAAAACTTTCAAATGTTTTTCTAACGAGTGGCGTTGTGGTAGCTTTGGTCCAAGCTTTTTTGTCGATTTTTTTGAAATCTATTTTCGTACGATATTTACGTTTGCCAAATTTAATACCCATTAACTTAATAAGCTCCCTTATGCAAGGTAAAGTAATTAATGGTTCATCATCTTCGTCAGCTTCTAAGCTGAGAACCTGATCACACACAAATTGTGCATGCTTGTGGAGCATCTCCTCAGTCATTTTCATATCATTAAGATCCGGAATGGAAGACTCTCTAATAACTTCTAACAAGTCCTCATATGTTGGTTGAAGATAATGATACTCTTCTAAATACTCGACAACAACTTTACTTAGCCAGATTTTCTCATAGAGATTATTCATTAGAGGTGTATACTGCTCGTTTGGCTTCAATAAGTTGTATTCGCCAAATTCCGTTGACAACGTAATACAATTTCTATCTCCACCATCAAAACCATGTATGAACCTGTAGTATACAAAATGGGATACTGGATGAAAGTTCTTAGTAATGAGATTTTGTCTAATCATACTTTATTCTCTAATGATGATAGAAGTTTTTGTTAAATTGAATTGACGTTGAGTATTTTATGTTTAAATACAAAGAAGACAGGTGCCGAGTCTGTTGTTAACATCACTAAACAAAAAACTACCAAATTTTATTTGTTTACACTGTTTACATGACTCAGAATCCTTAAAGATTTGTCATGTCCGCCCGTCCTTGACTTACATCCCAAAAGTTGGTGAAATAGTTGGATGAAATTTTGCATTTTTGTGTCGAATGTTCAAGACCTCAAAATGTACTTATCGCAATAAAATTTGACGTCAGCGTCATGTAAATACATGCCGACTAAAATAAACTTTTAATGTAAAAACTATTTGAAATTTGTGGATTTATTATTTTATGTGATTAACTTTTGTCAGTTCAGTGGAAAGGTATGTGTATATTATTTTTCATCGCAAATCACTATTAAGTAAATAATTATCAGTCTTATGACTTATCTATCAGGTATAGCTATTAATTGTTTTGTTAATAGGTGCAATCTTCGATAAATGTTCTTCGATTTCGTCCAGACAACCTTTGGATGGATATTGTAGGATTAGATTTTGGGTAGACAAGACACGCTAATAAACAAGCGTGTTTGTCCGATCAACTTTTATTTGGTTCTGGACTAAACATCTATGCATATAGTAAAAGCTAAGATTTGAGATATCAAAATATGAGCCCATATTAAGAATTATATTAAGATAATGAAATTAAAGTGTATAATCCAACAATTTTTTTTGTGCATTTTAGTTTAGTCATGTCAACAACAGAATCAGCACCACCATATAATTAATTAGTTACTTACCACTCAATAATAGGACCTACATCTTTCACAGGTACAGATTCTTCATCAATATCTGTAGTTTCTGAACAAATGGACTTCAAGTATCCTGACATATAAATGTGCATGTCATTTTCCACTATTCCCTTATCAATAGGACACAAGTGACCTTGTTCATCAAATATAGAGAAACTAGTTATATTGGTCTGTGGTCTCTCCATTATATCTCCTTCATCACCTAAAAAAGTGTAATTTGTAACGATAGTAAAATTATAAAATGACAACCAGACCAGGCTAGTAAACTGACGACCAGGTTAGTGAAATGACGACCAGGTTAGTGAAATGACGACCAGGTTAGTGAAATGACGACCAGGTTAGAAAATGACGACCAGGTTAGTGAAATGACGATCAGGTTAGTGAAATGACGATCAGGTTAGTGAAATGACGACCAGGTTAGTAAAATGAGCAGATTAGCAAATGGCTGTCTTACTCTTGAATTCAATCCCAATTTAATACAAATTCCACCAGTTTAGTAAAAGGACAACCAGGTTAGTAAAGTTTTTGTCCAGATTAGTAAAGTATTAACTATGTTACCTAAATTGAAAACAAAGGATTCTTTATTTCATTTTATTTAATGTTTCATTGTACATTAGTTTTCTTCATAGACGAAAGATACTACATATGGTATATTACGTCGATTGTTTTAATAAAAGCAATATTTTTACTTTTATTATTGCATTTAAGTAAATAAAAAATCGGACAAGTGTCAGGCCACGCACAGAAAGGGTTCTTTAGTCACCCATAATGGATTTAAAATCGTATTCAATAGATAATTGTTATGTTTACGTATGCGTTAATTTTGTATGACGTTTTCCAAGTGAGCGCCTTTTACAAGTAAGGCCACTATAACTCCTGAACTAACAAAGTCATCCAATCCGTTATAGTTTTCCTTCAAAGTTCAATAAATGGACCACCATCAAGAATTTTTCCAGATTTTTTGAGCCAGCCGTTTAGCTTTTAGAGGGGGGGGGGGACTCCCTGTTTTTACAAAAAATGACCTTTAAAGTGGAATATCTCGCAAACGGATACCTAAATAAAATAATCGTCTTAGAAACCCTATATTGTTTTGAAAGACCTATCTAAAGATACCGCACACGATGGGGTAGCCGCGAGAAAAAAATATCATCCCCACTTTACGTGTACTGGATGTAAAACAAATAAAAATATTATTCATAATTTTATTGTAGCACTTTGTCGACATACTTGCAACACATATTCATGCAAAGTTTCACCTTTCTAGCACTTACCGTTTGGACAGTAGTTCAAGGACGGACGGACGGACAGACGGACATGACGAATCTATAAGGGTTCCGAGTCATAAGCTTCGGAACCCTAAAAAAGATTGCTTTTATTAAAAACATTGACGAAATTTAATATACTACTTACAAGTACTAAAAGTAGTATATTTCGTCAATGGTTTTGATAAGAGTAGGTAATATTTTTTTACTTTTATTAATAATAAAACTTACTATAAAAAGCAGGTGAAAAGAAAAATATGGCAACACTACCTGAAGCTAAAACAAGTTTCTCATTTGTTAATGCTATGTATTCTTCTACAGCATCCTGTGGATGTCCTTGGTAATATATTAAATCAGAGTTGTTCAAAAATTGATTGCAGATGTGACATTTTTCCATATCTAATGTATTTATTGGCATATCTTTAGAGTTTGGTGCTTCATTATTATTTTCAACAACAATGCTTTTTTCGTTATCAACGGGTTTTGAATTTGGAATATCCTCATTATTCAGAGATTTCATAGTGTTTGTTTCAATAGTGAGAACATCTTCTATTTTCCCGTTTATATCACCTATTTCTTTAGTTTTACTTGTCTTTGTTTCAGAGTCCTCTAATATTACACCGTGATTGGAAGAATTTGGTTTGCTCTTGTCATCTTCATTGAAATCATTGCTTAATTTTGTTTCCTCTTTATCAAACTTTTGTTTTTTCTGAAAAAATAAAATCACTATTAATAGGAATAAAAAAACAACTTCCGCATAAGGAATGTACACCCTGTGTCTCTCAATTCAACTTTTGTCCAAGGGAAGCTGATAGAATACCCAGGAAGCCACTAGAAGGTAAGTATAGTGCAAAATCCAGGTTAAGAAATAAATATATATCCTATATATACATACACAGTGATTTTATAGGCGTTTTCGAAACTAAGCATTTTAATTTGGAATCACCCATAAAAATGGATAAATCAATTGTAAAGTTTCAGTTTTAATATTAATTTTTACTTGATCAACTTTTATTATTGATAAATAATTCAAAATTTTCTGTTCCAAAATCGTGTATATTATTATTAGGGATCAGAAATAAATGATAAATCAGTTTTATATTGCCTCATTGCAAATAAATTGCCTAATTAAATTGTGTATGGATAATCTATATGAATATATAAAATTGAAGTGTATGTATGTTATATCAAATTATCAGTTTTTTCAAAAACTCTACATATGCAAATGGTATACAAGACTGACTGCTAACAGAGGTGTGTGGGATTCCCACCCAGGACACATAACTGTGTCATGGACATGACCATTTGTCTTGGGTGTTTGTGTTTGGGTGTAATATAAGTATCTATAATATATCAAAATTTATATGTATGTTTATCAGAAGTCCAGTTACCACAGCACAGGCGCTGCCTAATTTCAGGTCAGGCGGCCATGGCCAGATGTCTGAGATTTTTAATTTTATATTTTTACACTGTCCTGTTTAAATTTCTAGTTCAAACTTAAACATAAAAACAAGTTTTATAAAAAAATACTGCTTACAGGATTTAGGTTTTCGGCACTTTCTGGACTTCTATTTCTTTTGCATTTAAACATACTAGTAAGTTTTAATTGATTTCCATTCCGTGGAGACCTTCGCTGAGAACTGAAATCCAAACATTAATTATAATGAAAAGAGTTTTCTGAAGTGAAAGAGTAAGTCCAATGTAATTTAGTAAAAGTAAAACGCATTTCATGTAAATTACTCACGGTTGAGATGGTGACAATTTCTCCGTGGGAGTAATTGTATCTGAAGAACCCAGCTTTGGTTTAAGTCCACCATTTTTAACCGGCATGTCGGTATGGTAATGTAATGATTTAAAGTTAATAAATTACCCTAAGTTACACAACATTAGATGAAAGTTAGGTTCATCATTTTTCTACGTCAACAAACGAACACAATACTTAAAAGACATATTACTTTAAAAATGAAGTTGAGGGCTTGAAGCATGCACTCCTGAGAATATATCAATATAATATAATACTAAACTTTTATCCAAAATCAAACTGATCGCTGGACTTAAAATGAAAACTACTTTTGGCCTTTTGGCGCGTTTACTGATGTCAACTGGTAATTTTCATTTTGAGAGATAGGTATGGTGTGGTATGTTTTTAACTTAGACAAAGAATTACTATAGACCTGACATAAGCGTGCACCCGTAAGGGATCTAATAGAAACAAAGTACATCAGATATTAATTTTGCCAGTTTAACCTTTAACTACCGACGTGGACTTTTTGTCACGCTAGCACCGACGTAGGAACTGAGAGGCCACAAGTATAACATTGAATATTGTGGAAAAATTGTAAAATATGTTTCAAATTATAGTTTATATTGTTAACTTGGGTTATTTTAGAAGAAAAGATAAAAATAATCATTAACTTTACTAAACTTAGTAATAATATGTATAACTCCTTTGGTTATGTTTTTTAACCGAAAAATGACTACTGGACAAATAGCTAATTTAAAAGAAAACTTACTATTTAGGAAGTACAAAAAATACTTTCTCTTCTACTTTAGGTTCAAATCTAGTAGAAAAATATTAAACAACATTTAGAAAGCTTCTAATAAAAAAAATGTCCAAGAACAAAGTTACACAGAATCAGGACATGGTTGCCTAGCGCACCGTGATATTATTGGATTTTCTATATACTTTAGGTGAACAAGATGCACATATTTTTTTGTTTTTTCTCTGTTGGCCTTAACCTTGAACTGTATATGGTACCGTTTTCTGGCACTGAGTTCAATCCCCAATGTTACAACAATTTAAGCGATCCGAAAATCGTTGTTTAATTCTTTCGTGGTTGCCATTTGGTTTGATTCTTTTATAAGTTTCGAGTTACTTACCTATCTATATATTTTTGTAACTTGTGGTTTTTGAGAGTATTATCAACAATGTCAACACAATTTTCAGTATGCATGCTTGCTATTTTCGTTATTCATTTAAAGTAATAGGTAGGAGTAGTTTTATCCTTTGGTTGATTTTTTATTGATTACATTGATTGATATGACGTAAGACGTAGCCACCCAGCCCAGTTGAATGCTTCTGTCGGCCCCTCAATCAAAGTTGTGCCAGCCGAGTTAGATGATTTTGCCAAGGTAGATGTATTCTTGCACTACTTCGATAGTAATGCCATTTACAGTTACAGGACTCAGGATACCTATATGTTAGTTGAGCATAACTTTTTTTAGAGTTCCGCGTTCCGCAGTTCATTACATAAAATTTTGTTACTATTCTGTTGTCTTTACCTTGAGCTTTATTGTCATTCACATTGATCAATGGGGACTTTTGGGATTTTTTAGAGCCACAAAAGGAAGGTTCAGCCTAAAATCGAACTTTCACCTAATTTTTCCGAAGTTCGTTCTGTTTTTGGTCTTGATTCCCTGGACTATACCTATATATTGTAGAATGCTATTTCATAGAACAATGACACTTGACACGTGTGATTGACACTGACATTTGTGACAAGAGATTTTGTGCCCAAAACCAACAGCAGCAGCTATTTTAGGCAGAAAACTGCTTTTTGATCTTTTGTAGAGATTTGATCTATCAGTCTTTCCTTTTCCTTAGTCAGTTCCTTAAATTCGTAGCAGCAATTCACACAAAGAATTTATAGTTAACTGATAGCCTAATTTCTTATTAATACCTTACATCATTATTTTCTACTTATGTCAAAGACAGTTACTGATCAAAAATGTTAAATAATTTTAACAGGTTTTATAGAGATTTGATGAAATTTAATACATGGCTTAGGTTTGTTTCAACTGCACCTGTTCCTGACATTGACTTGAGTTACTATTGTAATCCAAAACATGCACAAGAAATTGAAAACAATATCAAAATCAGAAAAGGTGTTGGGGATCTTATGCGAGTATTAAATATCTATGACATATTTAAAACAACAGCCCCCACGGATAAAGTCTATCAAGCCATAAGGGATGATTTTTATAAAGAACTCTGTATACTACCCAATAAAACTCATTCTTCAGTCAAAAATTATATTGATCCAGAAGTAATAGCAGAAGTAAACAAGAAAAAAGTTTTTAATGAGTATGCTCCTTTAGAGTTTAGTGAAATAACTAGACGTCTAAATTTGGTTCGAACTGATAAATTAGGACACACCTGTGGTCATAAAAGCTATTATTTCTTGGGAGAACTTGCAGAGTTAGAAGAGGCGTTAATTAAATACACTGTAAATAAACTACTTATAAATGATTTCAAGCTGGTTTCGGTGCCTGATATATTACCCAGAAAAGTACTTGAAAGTTGTGGCATGACTGTCAATACGGATCGGACCCAGGTACCTATCCTTACTAATATTAAAAATGCAAGAGTAACTGTCTGATGTGCGTTCACACTAAAACTTCTGAACCGATTTAAATGAAATTTGGATCAGATAGTCTAGAGCAAAAACTAGTAAATATATAGAGTTAGTTTAACTGATAGAATTGGTCTAAGGATAATGAAAATCATCACACTAAGGAACATGTTTTAAATATACATTAAAATTTATAGCTTATCTAAACAAATAACTAAAATTGAAGTGTCCCTTTCTAATATCAAATCAACACTTTTTACTAAATAAATATGAAAGAAAGTACACATAGTATTTACAACAAAAAAACAATATTTGTCTTTTAGTTCTTACTGTTCTGGTAATTACTGACAAACAAATAATATATAGGAAGCTGGAATTTAGCATTTGTGTTCCTTGAAGAGTGTAGGCGAGTACTAAGAGAGGATTTTAGAAAATTACACCCTAAGGCGGTGAAAGAATTCAAAGTTATACATCAGAATAACACAAGGCTTGTAATATAAGTTAATATTTAGGATTTTTTCTGGTGGTTTTGAGTGTTTCTACAGTATACCCAAATGCTGGCGGTAGTTTCGTGCTTGGGGTTGTTAATCTTGACTAATACCAGTCCAAAAAAAAATTTAATATAGAATACTAATATAGTATACTTTGGGTCTATAGAATGTTTAACATTTCACAGATATATTCCTTAGACCCTGTGCACCACGGCCCAGACCTATGTTTATCTGGTACATCAGAGATGTCCCTCGCTGGGTTGTTGATGAATACATTGCATGCCAAAAGTGATTTGCCTCTCAAACTGGCAGCCGTTAGCAGGTGTTATAGAGCTGAAACTTCCAATGTCATTGAAGAACGAGGAATATACAGGTAAATTACACAATCTATATAAATAAATAAAGTTGAAGTGTCTGTTTGTAGTTTAAAATTAACAGCTTTTCACTAAATGCATATGAAAGTATATACAGTTCCGACTAATCTCTGGAACCCATAGTCCGATTTTGATGGGAATTTTTCTGGCATATAGCTGATGATGTAAGAAGTAATTAAGGCTATTTTTTAGACTAGCTTTTGCACACTAGGGGGGTTCAGATATTTCTATAATAAATATGTAGTTTAGAAAACGAATTCAGAACAGAGCCTCACTTAATAATTTTTAGAGATTAATTTTGCATGTAAAATCATTTAAATTAGTCTGATTTGCATTTGCACAAACTGATTGAGATTACTGGACTGCATGTTCGACCTCATGGTTTAAGTGGTAGCCATGTCGTTAGCTACTACTCCAAGTAGCTCCATGTGATCCTAACTCTACATTGCCATCCACTTTGCTCTACATTCTTATTCTGAGTCTGGGTATTCTTTGTGTCTGTTTCATGTATCTGTTTCTTTGTTGTCTTTTTATGATAACAAATATAATATACCTACATATGTTTTTTTTTTAAGAATATCATAATTTAACAAACTCATAATCTACTAAATTACAGAGTTCATCAGTTCACAAAAGTGGAGATGTTTATAGTTACATGTGAAAATCAATCAGAAGAAATGCTTGAATACTTAAGAAGATTACAGGAGGAGCTATTTAAACCTTTGGATTTCAACATGAGGATCCTTGATATGCCTCCTCATGAATTAGGAGCACCTGCATATAGGTAGGTATTATATACTCAAATGGCTCTCTCAAATGAACACAGAAGAAACGTCTGATACGAAACTGCTCAGGGCTAAAACGCTGAACTGATTTGGATGAATTTTGGTATAGAAATAGATTGAACCTTATAAATCGTCATAACGACTTTTTAAAGCGTTATCTTGTCGTTATACACGAGGGCATTACCTACCTATCATAACCTGGCAATTAATATTACATTAATGTCAAATGTATTGGTACCTATGATAAAAAATTAAAAGTCGATTTAGTAATGAAATGTTGTTTATTAATAATGTCTAATATCGACAAAATGGCTGTTCCCTAGATGAGTTTTAGGTTTTAAGAGCCCAAATTGTACTTGCTGGATGTTTTATTGATAACACATCAAATTTATATAATACTAGCTTTCGCCCGGCTTCACTCGCATGTATGTTGGTAATCGCGATAAAAAGTTGCCTATGTATTTTCTCAGGCTCTAGATTATCTATGTATCAAATTTCATTTAAATCAGTTCAGTAGTTTTGGCGGGAAAGCGTAACAGACAGACAGGGTTACTGTCTCATTTATAATATTAGTACCTAACTATAAACTCGAAAGTAACTCTGCCTGATACGAAACTGCTCAAAACTAAACCGCGGAAACAATTCAGATGAATTTTGGTATAGAGATAGTTTAGGCTTTTAGGGCATAGCCATTTCGTCGATATTAGACTTTAATATGCATACAATTAAATTAAAAAACATTTCCACACTAAATCAAGCAATTAACAAAACCAGAATATTATACAATAATAATAAACATTTATTCAGGTAAACAACTTATAGCTAGTACATACAAACTTTTTTTTTACAATTGTAATTGTTATTAATGTTTATCTGAATGGGCTACCATCTCAGTATATTGCTGCGTGTCATCAGTTACGATGTCACTCAACACTGATTTTCAGATGACCCCTCAACGACGTCACGCACCCTTAACTGGACAGTTAAGCAAATGAAAAAACAAATAAATAAAATACAAGGTTATACAAGTAACAACATGAAAGTGAAAAGGACTAGATGTGTCGACTCTTCGCCACAGCTCATACAATTTCTCAATTATTATACATTACAATGATGCCAAAGGAATAGCAATAGCAATGCACCACAAACGCAATACCCAGAGATTTGTATTATTTTTATAGATAATAGAGCCTACGTGGACTTTTGAGTGTTCATTAGGTGCAGTCGGTATCTATGTCTGAATGTGTGTAGGTATATTAACAATAGTTTAATTATTTACCAGCTTAGGACCGCAATTCCGCCCACGTAAATGTCGGTTGTCGCAGTCAAAAGTTGCCTATGTCTTTTCCAAAAGTTCCCTTTCTAGTTCCAAAAGAGTTATTTTCCCATTTATAGGTAGTAGTAAGGAGTACATATAGAAATGTATTGATTAAATCTATTTCACAGGAAATATGACATAGAAGCATGGATGCCTGGGCGAAACAACTATGGAGAAATATCAAGTTGCAGCAACTGTACAGACTATCAATCTCGAAGATTAAACATAAAATATGTTCACGACAATGATACAAATTATGTTCATACATTGAATGGCACTGCTTGTGCTATACCAAGGATGTTAATAACTTTACTTGAAACTCACCAGGATTCTAGAGGAAAAATTTATATCCCTGAAGTATTGCAGCCATATATGAACAACAAACAATATATTAGCAGAAACACCATAGTCCCTGAATTAAAATTGATGAAAATAAAGCGATAGATAGAATTTCTTTGTTTTGTCACAGCCAGCTCAGATTTTTGTTTTAATGGATTCAATCCAAGGACAAGTCCCACTGTTGGGCTCCTCTCAGGAGAAGGTTAAGGCCATACGTCCCCACACTGCCCAAGTTCTCTTTGGGGACTGGCAAGATACGTTATCGATGCCATGGGATGTTTTTAAGCTGCCTGAAGGCTAATAACAGCCATGATCGACTACTTAACATGACCTTCGAATCACGGAGATGCTCATATCATTTAATGGCACAAACGGTCACCCATCCAAGTATTGACTTCGCCGTCGTTGTTTACTCTCAGTAATTGTATTATACATATTAGTTACCAACTATGGCTTTTATGAGATACTACACTTTAAATCCATTTTTAGGGTTCCGTAGTTCATGACTCGGAAGTTCGGAACCCATAAATATTCGTCAGGGCCGTCCGTCCGTCTTCGATTTAACGTCCAAACGGTTGGTGCTATAAAGATGAAACTTTGCATTAATATGTGTTGTGGTTACGTCGACAAAGTGCTACAATAATATTACAAAAAATTTGGAGTACCTACCCTACATGTAAAGTGGGTATGTTTTTTCTTCTCGCGTCTACCCCATAGTGTAGTGTATCATTAGATAGTTTTTCCACAGAGCGACTAGCATCGGACCTCCGCAACCATAATTGAGAACTGAAATTCGAAGACTGAACTAGTTGTCAGTATATTTGAGGGCACTGACTTCCCAATAACGATTGCCATAGATGTTCATGACAACCGGGACCGACGGCTTTACGTGCTCTCCGAGGCACGGGCGTGAATCACCGCCAAACTTCCAAACTTCGGGCTGCTATTAGGAATTTCCTAAGAAAATCCTAAAAACACTTTTGGCCCAACCCGGGATTTGAACCCGAGACCTCTTAATTAGAGTCGCATACGCTAACCACTAGACCAACGAGACAGTGAAGAACTATTATGTAAACAAAACAATTATCTATTTGACACAATTTTAAATGCACCTACCACAATGTGCCTACGGAACCCTATTCTATGTGGCCTGACACACACTTGACCAATTTATTATGTCATACTCTGCTCAAATAATGTCACATCTCAAACATTGATCTTATACACATTATGATTTTATCAAATAATTACATTTTCCATTTCATCCATTCAGATTTCCAGAAGTTATCAATTTGATTGGTGCTAATTTATAACATTAAGAAGGTACTGCACGAAATTGTGGAATTTGACGTATTTTCAAATCAGTAGTACTATGCGCTGCATTAATTAAATACATCAAAAGTATTTGTATAGTTTAGGTCGATCCTTGAACAAGATCTTAAGCATGTTGGAATTTGAAACAGATACATATGAAATTAAAAAACGATACATATATGTTGTGTGTCAGATGAAATCTTAAAAACATTTTTCTTCGAAAAGATAGTAGATTTTATGTCTAGAACAATAATTTTCATATGACAATATTTGTATTTACATCGTGCAGGTTATCCGCGTTGTATAATTTAATTTAAAAGTATAAATCTAAAAATATTAATACTTTTCAATTTTTAACACAAACGCCTGATGCACATTGCACATTGCGCTGAAAAATACATTGCTCTAATTAAATTACTAGGTCTAAAACTTCAAAGCAGAATGGATCTAATTACTACTATTAATGAGATCGATTTTGTTTTTAAGATTTTTTTAGACTTATGTCAGTATTGTATTGAGTATCATGTCTATATGTCATTGGTTATACTTACTGGCAACTAAGAAAATTGGAAAAAAATCAAATGTCGAGTCGAATCCTGTACAGAGTAGTGCGAACGTAGAGCAACAAATGTACGAAACACAATACAAACGTACAAACACAAATAGGTAAATATCTCAAACAGGTATGTTTAATGTTACTGTTATAATTTTATTGTAAATTCAATGTTCCGTTCACAATTATTCGTCAGTTGCTAGATTTTTAATAAACCTTACAATGTCTTCTCTGTCCTTTCTTTAATAACTACATTAATTTTATCGCAGGCTACCTTTGGCAAATCATCGGGTAATCAAGACGGTAGAAAACTTCAAAACGTAAATATTTACCTTTGATTATAAACATGTATTTAATCAAAGGTATCTACTCTTATCAAACTCACTTTATTATTATAGGCCTATATTTTTCAGGTTACATGTAATCTTATGGTCAAGAAAGAACTTATAGTAGAAAAGGAAAACACGAATGAAAGCAAAGCCACAATTCGGGTACCTGTTTGAACCATGAACTTACTCACCACAACTCTCCATTTGGTTGCAACTTCAGTAATTTAAAAATTAATGGAGAATATAGAAATTGTTTTCATTCCTCCTGTTACATAGTATGCAATATGTGTAATGCAAAATTAAGATTGGAAAATTGTAGAAAACCTAGAAACAGCAAGGAACTTGCACTCAATCAAAATATCGTGAATAATTAAGTGTATAGGTATGGGATTCAGTGCCCTGGAGCAATTCACAACTTCTCTTGATATACCCTGCATGTTAAAACATTTTTATGCCAAATGTCATGCTAAAGTATGTGAACTCTGGGAACTGGCCAAAGAAAAAAGCATAGAGGAAGCAACAAAAGAAAAATTTGAACTGGCTGAAAAAAATGGTGACATTAACGTCACCATTTTTTTACTGTTATCATCGTGAATGTACGCAGATAGCGTACATTCACGATGATAACAGTTGTATCTGTTGCGTATTGGAGTAAGAGGTCATACAGGAAAAACTATACGACTTTGTCAGGAGCTGCAGATATCATTGGCTACAGAACTAAAAAAATTCTCTACATGACTGTTAAAAATAAAAACTCTATGGTCTGCGGGCGAGCTCAGAAGCGCAAACTTGAAGTACCTGAGCATGTATGATATAAAAATTACACTCTTTCATCTAGCGGTATGTAGTCAACTGCCATAGTAGAAGGCTTCAAAAGCAACTCAAGGTCTTATTTATTCTAAACTCATAGCTGATGGTGATTCCAGCACCTACAAAAATATTCTGGATACCAAACCGTATGCCGCACTTATTGTCGAAAAGATAGAGTGCTCTAACCACCTCCTCAGAAACTTTTGTACAAAACTAGATGAATTATCAAGAAAGACATGTTATCAATTAAAATGCCAAAAATACAGCTCCAAAACGTGCTACGCTTACGGCGATCCGTGAAAGATGCCATAAATCACATTGATTCTCAAAATGAAAAATCTTTCGCTGAAAAAGTTATAGATTTAAAACAAGACCTTTTCAATGCATATATTCACGTTTTCCGCGATCACAACTCGTGCAAGTCTTATTTTTGCAAGTACATCCTCATAAATGAAGGCCATTAAACTGATAAAAACGTATTTGGTGAAATAAAATCAGATCCGGTCTTTGCCACCCTAATGAAAATACTTTATAAGATGTGGACCCCTTGTCATAGCTATTCTCCCAGTGCTCGTACCACCTATGCATTCTACCTTCCGAATAACATCTGTACACTCTTATGAATACGCGGTAATCTGGATGACGCGCTGTAGGGTATCTTTCCATATAAAGGAATGCATCAGCACTTGCGCTACTTCTACATTCACCATAAATAAAGTGCATGTTTGCGTATTCTTGTGCCGTATATTGAATACGCGGCATATTGATACACGAAACCAGTCCAGATACAAGCCAAGTCGTCGTAAAATCACCAAACTAAAGTCCAAATCAGTGAGCAAAACGAAAAGTCCAATGATTTCATTGGACTCTTAGTTAAAACGATGACTTCTGGCTGTTTAGCCAGAAATCGTCGTTTTAACACTGATTGACAATCACAGAGAACTGCACATGCGATACCGAACAAGTCAAGCGACACACCAAATACTTGCCATTGTTATGTGCCATGGCGCGAGAGAGATAAGGTACAATGTAATAATAATATACTCTTCTCTCGCTCGCTTACACTGTACTTTAGTACTGAATTTATTCACCTATCTCTGTCTCGTAATTAACAAAAAATTACTTCGGCCACACTCAGGTAGTAAATAGTGAAATAACATTATCACACGACCTTTACTACGCTAAAAAGGAAGCTTTAATTTTCTCTCTTTAGATAAAATTATGTATTATACTATTTTTTTTAAATATAGTTGCTGCTTTATTTTTCACACATTATTTTTTCACAAAAATCTCAAATTTTGTCATAATTTACTTTTGATCAAATTTCATGTGATTTTTTTTCCAAAAAAGTATAATAGACACTCATACTATTTACTGCATTTCTAATAAGATTGTTTGTGAGGAATAAGATAACTTCAAAATTTGGGCAACAATTGGATATTTTTTTTGGGTTTTTTTTGTACGCCGGATAGCTATACTACTAAGTGCTTTAGGATTACCCATTCTTTCTGGGACACCCTGTATAGATGATATATTTATATTGACAGGAGCTGGATGTGAGAAGCCCAAAATCGATCAGAGTGGTGTCCAATGGGAGAGGCCTATGTCCAGCAGTGGACTTTGATAGGCTGATTATGAAAATGATGATTTATAGATTCTAGAAAATATTACTTTTAAACAAAACTTTCATAAATAGCGACTGAATATTTAGAAGATATGTATTACTCTGTGTGGAGCCTACTCTGTACAATTATTTTACATATCTTAGATAAAATGTTTCACGTAGGAAGCGGCAACGGTGCTGCCTAGCGGCGCTGCCGCGCAACTCTGCTCGTAAATACCTAAACTCGACGTTTTTTGTTCGCGCAGCACACTCTTAAGAGTGCTTCAATCTTTTTCTTCTAACATTGCACCCCTCTCACTCAATAAGACATTGAGTTGTGACATTATGATAGTGCGAGATGGAAAGAGATTTTCAAGGATACGGCCAGCATCTGCTTAATGCAATGTCACAATTAATTCAATACATTGAGCCAACTCCAAATAAGCTAAAGAAAGATGATACTGAAAGTATTTGTAAAATAATAAGTTCTTAAATAAAAAAATGATTATGTTAAATATAATAAATTTAATATTTAGGTACTATTAGGTACACCGTAATTTCAGATTTTGTTAATTCCTTTTTGTATTTTGGTAACCTTTTTAATTTTAGATTTAAGTAAGTTTAGATCAACAGCATCTGTAGTAACAGATGTAGAAGCACTGTCATTCTTCTCTTCTGGTGGTATGAATTCTTTTTGGCGTTTCTCATCTTTAGCTCTTTTGGCTTGGGCTTGTTTTTCTTCCTTTTCGTTTCGTTTCTTTGCTCTTTTCTGTTCATCCTTAAGGAAATATTCACCAGTTGCAAGTTCCTTGTCAATTTTGCTCTCTGTTTGTGGTGGAGGAAATGGAGTGTAGGGTTTCTTAACAGCTTTATTTTTAGGTTGTTTTCGAGGAACATTATTACTCTTGAATTTAGGTAAAAATCGATCCCAGCTTTCGTTTTTTAGTCTAGGATCTTTTGACAATTCTCGTTTTATCATCAAGCTCTTAATATTGTACATAGGATGAATGTTTTTCATAGTGTCTTCAACTATTCTCCTCACCTGAACTAATCCTTTATAAGGTCCTACAGCTGAAACAGTATTTCCTTGCACCAGCACATAGCATTCTGTCAATAATTCAATAGATTTAAGGGTCACTCCATTTGGACCAATTAAGCGTTGTCTTCTTTTTAGAAATGTTTCTTTTTTTCGTACAAAAGAGTTGATTTTAATAATGTCGCAACCTATTTCGTCATCCAGCACTCTAACAGCTTGTTCGAAAGGGACACTTCGTGACAAAAGTTTCATAAGATCTCTAGCCTTTATTATGATGTATGGATCCCATGTTTTCCTTGTTGTTTTAACTGTTATACTTCCTTCAATAAGGTCTAGTTCCGCCACTATGAAGTGTTCTTTTAAAACTTTTTGCACAAGAGGCCAACAATCCTTCAAATACTGTTCTCTGTATTTAGGAAACAAAGTCGCAAACTTACTTTCTTCTAACAGACCATGTGGATTGTCTTCAGGTTTGAATTTTGGTATTTTCATGGCCCAAGCATTATCCACAGGACTATTATCTGGGATTTCTTCGTCTAAATCTTGGTTCAACATAGTTACTATCAAAGAGTATGTAACACTACGGTTACTATAAATCGTAGAAAATGCTGAATGAAATTTAAATCTTATGGATGTAATACATGAAGGTTCACCTTAACCAATTAATCGGTTCAACTGACAGTTGACAGCAGTGTTTCCACTTTCGTTTTCCTTTTTACCCTAGTTTCTTTTGAATTTATCCCTAAAATTCCCTAAACTACTTTCATAAATCCTTTAGGCGATTCGCACACTGGCAACGCGAACACGCGCGTAGGCGCGGGGCAGCCATTGCAGCCAATCCCGAATCTGCTAGCCGCACGCGCTTACGCGTCGTAGCGCGTGTTCAGTGTGTTGGACCCAGTGTTTCCACTTTCGTTTTCAATTTTTCCCTAGTTTCTTTTGAATTTATCCCTAAAATTCCCTAAACTACTTTCATAATTCCTTTATTTAGGGAGCATAAATAAAATACAGAAAATAAACCACAACATATTATTTAATGTCGGTATATTTAATATCAAAACGCCCACAGATCATAGATTAACAGGATTTTAATTTTTGGAAGTTGACGCATTGCTTTTATAATCATTTGCTGCACGCAACATAACACTGTTCGGTTTTAAAATTTAGCAATTTTTAAATTCCATTTGCATTACCTTAATTGTATGATTCTGATTTTTGTTTATGAAAGTTGACATGCTTGCACATTGTGATATAACACCCATTTTTTTGAAGTGTTTGATACTTTTTTGGTGTTTCAATAACTCGGACATTCCACATGCAAGATCGCAATCACAGATTTTACAATAAGCTTTAGTCTCACCTTTGTCAGATCTTTTTAGCCAAGGCTTAAAATCGGGATGCTCCAACCAAGTTTTAAACTTCTGCACATATTTTTTTTTTACTTGAACAATCTTGAGTCGAAGATGATGCTTGATAGTCATTTTCTTCCATTGAATGTCGTAACAACTTGAATAATTGATGCTACTAGTGCCACTACTGCTCCGCAATATAGAAATAACATCAAACATATAAAATCAAAACATTACAATACGACTAAGTTCTGGTAACATCAACGAAAATAGGTAAATAAAAATTAGACGGATTACATTTATTAGGATTCTGGGGAATTCCCAAGAAAAAAGCAGTGGCTATGATTTCCTTTACTACAGGGTTACCAGTATAGGCCTTAATTTTTCCCCAAAATTCCCTAAATCCTTGAATTTTTAAAATTGTCTTTAACCATTCAAAATATCAGCTATTTGTCCCTAAAATAGGGAGAATTCCCTAAAAGTGGAAACACTGGTTGGACCTGGCGTGTTTTCTGTACTAATCGATGTACTTGCATACAATATTAAAATCGGCCACTCCGCGCTACGCGCGTGTGTGAATCGCCTTATTTAGGGAACATAAATATAATACAGAAAATAAACCCCAGCATATTATTTAATGTAGGTATACCTACATTAAATAATATGCTGGCGTTTTGTTATCATATATATATGATAACAAAACGCCCACAGAAGATCATACATCTACAGGATTAGAATTTTTGGAAGTTGACGCATTGCTTTTATATTCTTTTGATGATGATGATTGATAATTATTTCCTTCCATTTAATATCGTAATAACCTGAACTTAAAAAATTGATGCCACTAGTGCCACTACTACTCCGCAATACAGAAATAACGTCAAACATATCAAATCAAGAATCTACAAATTACAATACGACTAAGTTCTGGTGACATCAACGAAAATAGATAAATAAAAAAAATAGACGAATAATACTTATTAGGATTCTGGGGAATCCCCAAGAAAAAAGCTGTGTGGTATAGTCTATCATTTACTATACTACAGGGCTACCAGTATAGGCTTTGATTTTACCCCGAAATTCCCTAAATCCCTGTACTTTTCAAATTGTCTTTAACCATCCAAAATATCAGCTATTTGTCCCTAAAAAAGGGAGAATGCCCTTAAAGTGGAAACACTGGTTGACAGTTTGGTTGAGTTTGTTAAAATTTTTGTCAATGTAACCAAACTACAGTGTGGCCAGATTAGATTATTTAAAAGTATCGATACACCTCAGCAATGACTGCAACTTAAAATTTTCATACAATCATGATGTACCGTTTTTACATATTATAATATATTTAGCACTAAGACACTCAGGTACGTATTGGAACAGGTAATTACACTATGTGAAAATTATCTGAACTTACAGATACTTCCGATGTTTATAAATGATATAAAATTACGTTTTCTTTATAATTGGTTTATTAATTTTAAGTAATGGCTTACTGAATATGAAAATTATAGATCATATAGATGACATCATTACATACAAGAATGAGCAATTTAACCACAATCAATAATTTGCATTACACAATTTTATAATTTAATTGTCAATGGCTGTGATTCTGTTGTAAACATTACTAAACTTGCCTCCGCTAAAACTTTATTGATTATATATCAACTTTGTGCTACATTTATTAATTCATACTAATTTTATAAATTCTTTTTTCGAACGTTCAAAACGCAAAGCCCAGTGTAGAGTGAAACATAAAACTTGACATATCGCACTAAAATTAAGAATCGTGTTAATACAAAATGCCGATTAAAACAAACTAAAGATTTTCACAATCATTTAAATTGTTATGTCTGATGTGGTATACTTATAGCGACAATTGTGCTAATGTACCGAGCGCACCAAGTTCATGGTGCGCTATGGCCTCCGTATCATATTCGAAGGTCTGCTTAGGCCTTCAAAATCAACAGTCAACGGAAATGCTAGAAATTCTATTAAAATTGCTCTATGGTGATAGTGATATTGATTTGCTTTTATGGCAACACTGGGTTCTCCATTCCGGGTATTTTTAAACAATTGATTTCGTGTACGTAAGTAAGTAGTGTCAAGAAGGAGGAAAGGAAATAACTAGATTAAATTGTCTGGCTTGCACATCAGCTCATTGCGGTCGTGTGTTTTCAAAAGGCATACTCGTAAAACCACTGAAATTTAAAGCCATCATAAAATTTATTTATTAAGGTAGTTCTGAAAACATACTGAAATAAAATTGGCAGACTTTCGCTTGAAATTACGTGATCATCAATATGGAAGAGGAGGAACTTTCTAGACCAGGTACCTAAGTACTTTTTATTAAAAGCAGAAAATAATAGTAACTTGGATTGGTTGTTATTAGAAAATTTAAAAATAAAAATGCTAGATTAATTTTCCAGACTTTTTGTCAACTTGCATAATTTTTGTTTATGAGCCTGTCAAAGTCACTGACCCACCTAGTGGAAAGTATGATTAGAAACCACTAGTAGTGGTGCTCATTACGAGTGTATTCTATTACTCATGTATATAACTTTAACACTGTAAGAGGCGTCCATGTACCTAACATATTTATTTCAATGTGTAGAAAACATAACTAAGAAGTTAAATTGAAAAGTCATATGTAATGCTCTTATATACAGATAACTAGTGAAATTATTCAAATTCAGTTCGCCTTCAGGGTTGCAGAGGTGCGATGCTATTTAGATAAAACTAGTTTAACTAGTAGCATACCCCAAATAGCATTGGGATTATTAATAACTTGTAAATAACATACAAAAATAAAATATACTAACCAACGCTTGGTTGAATCCTACCCTCTACTGATGTGATAACTTCACACTGAATTATTTAGATCAGTTGTAGGAGATTATCATAGTTATAGTAACATGTAATCAATATTTTTAGTAAGCTCTTAATTTAATTGTTGAACTTGGATTGAGTAAGTTGATGAACTCTTTAAAATTAAAGAATTATGTATGTTGGTCTAAACATTTGGCATTATCCTTTAAATATCTGAATTGGTCTGCCAATACCTAGAATTCTGAATCAGGGAAGATATCACAAATATAGATTAAGGCACAAAAACAGTTCAAATCTGCTTAACTGTGAATTCATTATTACACTTTGTTGACGTAATTACAACACATAGTCATGCAAAGTTTCATCTTTTTAGTACTAACCGTCCGTCATCTTTCTAATAGGTTGAGGATGGACGGACATGACAAATCTATAAGGGTTTCGGAGTCTTAAAAAAAGAGATTTTAAACAGAAAGAACTTTCTACTGATTTCTAGTGTCTAGTTGTATGACATTGATAAATTTATGTTCACAGGTCCCTCAAGGATCAAAACAACTTCAGAGTCACATAATAAAACTAAAAATGACAATATAAATCATGATGCAAGACAAGCAAGGCCTACGACAGGCTATTCAGGTAATAAAATATTTTCTAGTGGATGTAACTGAAGACAATGGAGTTATTACTAAGGTGATATTACCTTCAGCAGATCACAATAAGCGTTAATAGAATTTATAAAATTGCTATGAAAGCTGTTGGAACTAAACATATTTTTAGACCACTAACAAATATAGGGAAGATAGCATATTTTCGGTTTTGAAATCATTCATTATTTGGTTATCGTACTAATATTATAAACGCGAAAGTTTGTGAGTATGTATGTAAGTATATTTGTTGCTATTTCGCATAAAAACTACTGAATAGATTTTGTTGGAACTTCACAATAATAAAGCTTATCAAAATAACAGATAGGCTAGGCCCAAAGCCATTTTTCTTAGGAGATCTGTACTAACTTGCATCAAACCAAATTTACTCTCAACAGTTTAGTTTTTATCAAAAATATTTTGTCAATGTTTACCCACATTTTAGAAAAATTTACATAAGTTGGAAAACACCTGATGATTACAATTTTAGTCATTTTGAATCAGCGTGATTAATAAAGATGTCACAGATACATTGTAAGAGCCGTGTTACTATAGTTACATTGAAATTAGGTTACCAGTGTTATTATAATTTCACTACGGTAGATTATAATGTAATGGTTTTGCGTTTTGACAATATGCCTGCGATAGATAAAGCGCGTATGCGTTATAGACCGCATTGAAGTTACATAGTATAGACGTGGTGAATTAATTAAACAAACATCATCAAAACAAAAACGAAATTGACATTGACATCACTGACAGTTCCGTAATTAAGCGTTCCGAATCGCCATGAATGTATGTTTTGAGTTTCGAAAATACGCAATGTTTACTTTATTAAATGATGAGATAAAATAGGTTTAAAATCTTATTTACTTATACAACGGTCAAAGCTAGTAAAGCAAACAAAGATTTTTATGTTCATTGTTAAACCTCGGAAATAACAGACAACTGTCATCGGAACATGCAAGATTTCGGAAATGTTATTAAAAGGATATGTAATCATTGCTAATTAATTAGCTTCATTTATATGAATTTTTGAAGTGAAACTTCTTGAGAATCGTTGTGATTTCAAACCGGATGCAACGGAAAAACGACGGGTAAGAGACACAAATACAAAATTAGTGAGCCAGAGCGAGAAAGCAAAACAGGTAAGAGACACAAATACAAAATTAGTGAGCCAGAGTGAGAGAGAAAATGTCTGTGTGTATGCATATTGCACACTGTTTATTACTTGCTTGTATTTTCATTGAGCATTTAACGTGTGATATATGAAAAGTACGTGAGCTAATACTACTGTACACTGTATGCAGCTGCGTATTACAGCTTTTTATATATATTCATCTCATTCTTTTGTCGATTTACTGAAGTTTCACTTCTATAGTGTGTGAATCGCACACACACTTTTTTTTTTTAATGTGGTTAAAAAAACGGTTATAAGTCAGTACATAATACACATAAATCATCTTCATCTTCCTAGCCTTTATTCCCAAGTATAGTTGGGGTCGGCTACTAGTTTAACCGGTTTTACCTGAATTTCAGTTTTTCCACAGAGCGACTTGCATCGGACCTCCGCAACCCTAAGGGAAAACTGAAATTTGACTGAAATGAAACTGAAGGTTGAACTAGTTGTCAGTATATTTGAGGGCACTGAATTCCCAGTAACGATTACCATTTATGTTCATGACAACCGGGACCGACGGCTTTATGTGCTCTTCGCGGCACGGGTGTGAATCACTGCCGAACTTTCAAACTCCGGGCTGCTATTAGGAATTTTCTAAGAAAAACCCAAAAACACTTTTTGGCCCGACTCGGGATTTGAACCCGAGACCTCTTGATTAGCAGTCTCATACGCTAATCACTAGAACAACGAGGCAGTTATAAATAAAACATTATTTTTAGTGTTAATATATCTATTACGCAATGTGGTATGTACGGGGTATGGGCATTGGCTTTTAACAAATATTAGAGGTTTTAAAGTTTTCAAATTCCTTTAGAATTGATCTGATTTAATGACCATAATAATGAACGTTACGCCACCAAAATGAGTTTAAATAATATGTATATATACTAGCTTTTGCCCGCAGTTCCGTCCGCGTGTAGATCCATCATGGCGGTAAATAGTAGCTATTCTGATATGTAAGCTATATTATTGTGAAGTTTTAACAAAATCCATTCAGTAGGTTTTGCGTGAAAGAGCAATAAACATAATAGACCAGTGCTTTTAGCTCTTAAAATAACAAAAAGTGAACATAAATTATAGTAGGATGAAACCCATTGTAAAAGGAGGAGAATATTGCAAAAATTAAAGGAAAAATAAATTACGGGCGATCTGAGGTCGGGAAGGGGGAGAGGGGGGGTTTTTAAGGGAAAAAAATGGCTTATCTCGATTTCCGGCAAAACTACAAGTCCTATGGAAAAAAGTCAAATGGCAAAGTTATAGGTAATAAAAAGATCTACAACTTTTGCATACACACTTTTTTCACATAACCTCAAATTTATGTGAAAAATTCAAAAAACCAAGTTTTTGGTTTTTTATTTTTATCTTTTACAAATAAAATTATTTTTTAACGAAATTTTGTGGAAACTTAGCTTTTCATGTCCTGAATACACCGTAATTTATTTGATTTGAAATATCTATTTTTTCACCTCATTTTGACTGAATACCGAAAAAAAACCCTAATTTTCAATCGAAAATTCGTCCGTCAAAATATCAACGTTTTTGACCAAAATTGGGTGTTTTCTATTCGATGAAATGTCTACTTTCCGATGGTGTAAAAATATATATACATTACCATAGTAAATCTTCTCAGAAAATGCAAAAAATGAAAAAACTCAAATTCGATATTTTTTAATCGTTATTGAGATATTTATTAAAATTTACACTTTAATCACTCGAAAAACGTAAGATTGCATGTTACAATGATAAACAAAAATATTACAAATCGAAATATACTACTATAATTAACAAAATAATAAATAATAAAGTTAATATTTAATAAAACATCTACAATACTTTGAGAAAGTTGCAGAATCTTCTTTATATTATATGCATACGTGCCTGTTTATTATTATTTTAAGATGATTTAATACCTGAGTGACCTACGAAATCTTTTAGGCCATCAAAAGGTATTTCATAAAAAATAATTTTACACCATCGAAAAGTAGACATTTCATCGAATAGAAAACACCCAATTTTGGTCAAAAACGTTGATATTTTGACGGACGAATTTTCGATTGAAAATTAGGTTTTTTTTTCGGTATTTAGTCAAAATGAGGTGAAAAAATAGATATTTCAAATCAAATAAATTACGGTGTATTCAGGACATGAAAAGCTAAGTTTCCACAAAATTTCGTTAAAAAATAATTTTATTTGTAAAAGATAACAATAAAAAACCAAAATCTTGGTTTTTTGAATTTTTCACATAAATTTGAGGTTATGTGAAAAAAGTGTAAATGTAAAAGATATAGATCTTTTTATTACCTACAACTTTGCCATTTAACTTTTTACCATAGGACTTGTAGTTTTGCCGGAAATCGAGATAAGCCATTTTTTTCCCTTAAAACCCCCCCCTCTCCCCCTTCCCGACCTCAGATCGCCCGTAATTTATTTTTCCTTTAATTTTTGCAATATTCTCCTCCTTTTACAATGGGTTTCATCCTACTATAATTTATTTTGTTTTCAAACACTAAAAGCACTGGTCTATAAATAGTACATACATATTCATGCCTCAGAATACAGAAGTTCTTTCTGTATTCTGAAATTCATGCAAACTTTCGCATTTATAATATTAAATTCAAATTCAAATTCAAAATTCTTTATTCACTTAGGATGCAATACATCTCTTGTGACAGGTCAAGATTCTACATGTACATTTATGCCATTTTCGCAAACAATAGGTAGAGCCGGAGAAAAGAACATGGCAATAAAAACTCGCGGCCACTCTTTTCAAATCGCCAATGTTTATATAGTTTTAATGTTTATAAACCTGATATGGGGGTAAGGTGCTGCCACTAATATACTATACACCATGTTAGAGGACTGATGCAAATTATAGTGATAAAAAATTAGAACATAAGCTAATTTAAAAAAAAAAAAAAAAACAACAGCCTCAGTGGGTACAACATAGTAGGAGCATCTACTTACAACAAAGGTAAAAACTATATGTGCTCAAATATTGGCCAAATTACTGGTAACGAAAGATTAAATATAAAATATTAATTTTATGATCAAAAGAAAGAGAAGAATGGCCTTTATTCGTCACGTAGAATCTTTACTTACAAAAGTTAAATCATGCTCATAAACAATGTGATAACAACATTCACATGAGTAGAATAAAATGACAAGGAGCAAGTAGTCAAATCCATTTTTCTTTATCATTTAAAAATTCGTCTACTGTATAATAACCTCTACGTATAAGATAAGTTTTGACTACATTTTTAAACTTTTCCACTGATAGACTCATAACACTAGCTGGTAACCTATTAAAAAATCGCACGGAAAGACCCATAAATGAATTATGCGTTTTATGTAGCCTATGATATTGACCTACTAATTTATGCTTATGTCTCGTGTTCACCGAGTGAACGTCACTATTCCTGTGATATAAATGCATATTTTGTTTTATAAACATAATGTTTGCAAATATATATTGTGATGCAACTGTCATAATGCCTATCTCTTTAAACTTTTCTCTAAGGGAAACTCGTGCATCTAGTTTGTAAATCGCACGCACTGCACGTTTTTGGAGAATGAAAATTGTTTGAATATCAGCTGCCTTGCCCCATAGCAGAATGCCATACGACATGACGCTGTGGAAATAACCGAAATGTACTAGCCTTGCTGTTTCCACATCCGTAAGCTGTCTGACTTTGCTGACAGCATACGCTGCAGAACTGAGTTTCCCTGCGAGACACGATATTTGGGTGCCCCACTGTAACTTACTATCTAAAGTAATTCCCAAAAAAACCGTTGAATCAACAAAATTAATAACTTCATTGCTTAAAACTAGATTTGTACTGATATTCCTTACATTTGGCAAGCTAAACTTAATACATTTGGTTTTTTAGAATTCAAAAGCAAGTTATTTGATGTAAACCAGTCAAGGACTAATGCGAGGGACCTATTTACTTCGTCAGAGTAATCGTTTTTGCGATTGGTTTTGAATATAAGAGAAGTGTCATCAGCAAATAGAACAATATCGCATAACTTACTAGTAAAAAATGGCAAATCGTTTATATACACTAAAAATAAAAAAGGACCCAGAATTGAGCCTTGTGGCACGCCCATACTCACTGGTGATCCGGAGGACCTTATTCCATTAATATCAACATACTGTATTCGCTCACTAAGATAAGAATCAACAAGATTAAGCGCTGTACCTGTTATGCCATAATGCCTAAGTTTCAGCAGAAGTGTACTATGCATCACACAATCAAATGCTTTTGAGAGATCGCAGAAAACACCAATGGCGTCCTGCGAGTTTTCCCAGGCACTATATATATGTTTAAGTAGTTTAGAGCCTGCGTCTACTGTTGAGCGACCCTTTGTGAATCCATATTGTTCACTATGCAGTAGATTATTAGAATTAAAATGTGTTTCTAATTGCATTAGTATGGCTTTTTCAAAGATTTTACTAATAGCTGGTAAAATAGAAATAGGTCTAAAATTACTAGGGTCGCTTTTTGAACCGGCTTTAAACAAAGGAATTACTTTACTGTGTTTCATCAGATCAGGAAACACACCGGTATCAACACATTGATTAAATATTGTTGCTAAATGTGGTGGTGCTATTTTAATAATAATGCCAATAATTAATTTAACAGAAATACCCCATAAATCTGCTGTCTTTTTGCAATTAATTGACTTAAATATTTTTATTATGTCAGTGGGGTTTATAAAATTAAAACTGAATGGTACAGTACACTCTTTCACACTGCTTCTCATAAGTGATTGAGCATCAACTGGACATGATCTTAAGGAGCTGGTTGTATTTTTAGGTATATCAGCAAAGAAATTATTAAATGTTTGCGCTAGGTCTAAATTGTCAGTTACAGTTTTACTACCAATACTTAATTCAAAATTATGTTCACGTGGCTTGACCCGCCCAGATTCAGCATTAATCATGTTCCAAGTAGCTTTAATTTTATTCTCTGCTTGTTTAATATTGATGTGAAACATCTATAGCCGCACGTAAAACAGATTTCTGGCGTGGCGACGCATGCCGTGGCGACGCCACGCTATACGATGGTATATATATACAGTCTATATGCAGTAGTATGTACGGTGTGGCGACGCGTCGCCACACCGTACTATTTTAATAATTAGTAATATTTTATTTTATCATTATGACATATTTAGTTCCTATTACAATATGTTCTTTTCTGCATATTACTTTTACAAAATAATGGCGATGTTTCACATCTGCCAGGCGTCCCGTGACGGCTCATTTTTTTTTACTTAAATATAAACACTTAGGAGGGTAGTCCTAACTGTTAGCACACATTATAACTGCTCTCTAAAATTTAATTTAAATTAAATAGTTTAATTTTAATTTCAAGTAATATTCCTAATTATTTACTTATGTCAACATAAATCACCTACCAGCTGTGTGTTATCTCCTCTCATAAACACCTTTAACTGAGATTTATACACTTCAAGAATAATTGCCACATTAATCCACTAGCAAGATGAGAGGCTTGAAGGAATCCTTTTCTGAGGTCATGTCTGGGATAGAGGAACGGATGGCTAACTTTGAAATTGAGCTACAGAAGACTGCTAAGAATCCAGGTAACTCACCCAACTTAAGTACGCTAACAACAGATTTCATGTCATTTAAAACTTTTGTAATGGAAACCATTACTGCGTTTCGTGTCCAAATTGAGTATTTAACCAGGGAGGTGGACAATATAGAGATGCGTAGCCGTAGAAAAATGCTTCTGGTCCATGGTATTCCGGATGATAAGGCTGAGGACACTCCACAAACAGTGGTAAATGTTATCAAGGACAAACTTAACATCACTGATTTTAAGACCATGGACATTCGTCGGTGCCATAGAATGGGGAGAGCTACTAACACCGATAAGCCCCGGCCTATCCTTGTCAAATTTCAGTCTGTAACTATACGAGATAAAATATGGTTCACAAAAACCAAGCTAAAAGGATCTGGTGTAACCCTTTCGGAGTTCGTGACTCGCGTTAGGCATGAGCTCTTCATGGCTGCAAGGGAGAAGTGTGGTATATCCAAGTGCTGGACTCGTGAGGGCCGTGTCTATTTTCTTGGGGCGGATGGAACGCGTCATCGTGTGGACTCTTTGAGTGAGCTAAGCCAACTTGTGCCCGACAAGGCTGCGGAGATACCAGCTGATAAGCCAACCATTAAAACGAGACGGGCAGCAAGCAAAAAATAACATCCATGTAGTTCTGTATGTTGCACCACTGGTCATTATGTAGGTTTTCGATTCTGTTCTTACCGACTGCACAGTCGGTTAAACCAAATACTTTGTCACTTCAATCCTATAATTTTCGAAATACCTCATGTAATTTTAATCTAATATGATAAACATCCTTTTCTCTTTCATTCATACGCTTACTGTGAGGCTGTCAGTTTGACATTCTTGTTATTCTCGTAGTCACTAAACGTTCGTTCAGAAATCTTCTTCTTAAATGTTACCAAGTAAAAAAAAAAAAAAAAAAAAAGCTATTTTCTAATATTTCTGTTTAATTATAATTTGCTTTTCTAAATATTAGTTCCTTTACATTTACTGTTATTGATGACCGGTGGTGGAGCTATGTTCAATGTTTATTGTTTGATGTTTTTTTTTTTTTTTTTTTTTTATGGTTTCTTTTATTTTATTTTTTACTATTTTCGCTAAAAATTAAAAATTAAGTGTATACATTTCAATACACATTATTTTGTCTTACTTAAGCAGCGCAGCTGGCAGATGGACAAATTGCTATTTTTATTTTTACACATTTGTATTGTAATTTTTTTTTTTTTATTATTTTTTTTATTATTTATTCCATTTTTATATATAGTTATTTTTTTATTTTATTAATTCTGTTACTATGTCAAGCACAAACGATGACAGCGATGTAGACAGTTTTAAGTCAGCCAATAGTCATAACTGTAGCTTTCTCAGTATACCGTCGCTGTCTGAAACTTTAAAGTCACAGTTTTCCGATGTACCTGGGAATTTTAATGTAGTCCACGTAAACGCCCAAAGTATTCCGGCACATTTCCCAGAGATGCTGACTAATTTTGACTGTAAGAATATCCATGCAATTCTTATTTCCGAGTCATGGCTTAAGCCATGTCTCCCTTCAACATCTTACTCGCTTCCAAATTTTAACTTGATCAGAAATGATCGTGCTAAGGGCGCAGGTGGTGGAGTTGCCATTTATCTACGGAAAAGCATCTCCTATCATATTGTAGATCTATCAATTCAGCCACCTCCACCAAATGCCGGAGAACACTTATTTCTAGAATTAGAGCTATTCCACAGCAAACTCCTGTTAGGAGTCTATTACTGTCCTTCTTCACGCATTAACTTTTTCTCTTCTTTTGAGAAGCTTCTGGAACGTCTTGCACCTTCTTACAGTCATACAATCATTATGGGAGATTTTAACACATGTTTACTTAAATCGGACACCCGTACTTCCTTTTTCACCAGTATTGTTGAGTCATGCAACTTATCGATCTTGCCTTTAAATGCAACTCATAATTTTCCTAACTGTACTCCTTCTCTTCTCGATCTTATTCTTGTTTCCTCAGCTCAGTTAGTCGCTAAGCATGGTCAATGCTCAGCGGATGACTTTTCATATCATGACTTGATATTTCTCTCGTACAAACTACGTCCCCCCAAACTCAAGCCTAAAATTCTTAAGCAGCGCAATTTCAGTAACATGAACCTCAATAAACTTCGACATGACGCCAGCATAATTGACTGGAGTTCTCTTTTAACTGCAGACTGTATTAATGACAAGGTGAATATATTCAGTGGTAAGCTGACGTGTCTTTACGATGTACATGCTCCAATCCGTAATGTTAAAATTAAGCATCTACCTGCACCTTGGCTTACTGCCGAAATAAAAGCTTTGATATCGAAAAAGTCACTTGCAAAAAGTAGGTTCAAAACTCGTCCCACTACAACTAATAGAGAAAAGTATATAACCATACGAAATCTCTGCAGTAAAGCTTGTAGGAAAGCCCAACGCCAATATATTCACAACTCGGTCGAGAACGGAGACCCAGGGAGGGTGTGGAAATTTCTCAGATCTCTTGGAGTTGGAAAATCACAATCTCAATCAGTTCCTAAAACAATTGATATTAATTCCTTAAACATGCATTTCTCTTCTTCGTCTAATTACAGTCAAACCTGTAAAACTAATACCTTACAATATCTTTCATCACTTCCGGCTCCTGACTTTCCACCGTTCTTTTTTCGTCAGATTACTGCTTGTGATGTTAAGAAGTGTATAATGTCCATAACTTCCAATGCTGTTGGAAGTGACTGCCTAAGTCGAAATATGATTCAACCTATTGTTGATGAAATCCTTCCTGTCTTGTGTCACATCCTAGACTACTCCCTAACTAATAGCGTATTTCCCGACACTTGGAAAGAAGCACAGATTGTCCCCCTACCCAAAAAACCTAATCCTTCATCCTTCTCTGACTATCGTCCAATTTCCGTATTGTCCTTTCTATCCAAAGTATTAGAACGACTCGTTCACACTCAACTCACTTCTTTCCTAATGAAGAACAATCTACTCAACCCCTATCAATCGGGTTTCCGTACAGGCCATAGCACAGTAAGCGCGCTGGTAAATGTCACTGATGATATCAGGATAGGTATGGAGCACAGTAAGCTGACAATACTCTCCCTGCTCGATTTCAGCAATGCGTTTAATACGGTAGACTTCGACATCTTATTGGGCATCTTACACACTATTAACATATCTCCAACAGTGATTGAGTGGTTTCGTAGTTACCTGTTAGGGCGAAGGCAGCGTGTGCGCGTTGAGGAATCCTTTTCCTCGTGGTGTAATACGACTGCTGGAGTACCGCAGGGTGGCGTTTTATCTCCTTTACTTTTCACCGTTTTTATAAATTCTATTTCTAAATCATTACTCTCATCCTACCACCTTTACGCAGATGATCTTCAAATATATACGCAAGCACCATTAAATAAGTTATCGGAAGCTTTCGCTGTTATGAATACAGATTTGGCGCGGGTGTGTAAATGGAGCACCCAGTATGGACTTATTGTCAATCCATCAAAAACCAAAGTCGTTGTTGTCGGTAGTTCCAGGATGCATTCGAAAATAGATTGGTCTGCATTGCCAGACATTAAATTTAACGACGTGATTCTTCCGATTAGTACTTGCGTCAAAAGTCTGGGAATACTGATTGATGGCACGCTATCCTGGGGCCCCCAAATACGTGAAATTAGTAGGAAAGTATTTGCGTCAGCGGGATCTCTACGAAGACTTCGCAACTTTCTACCTACGGCTACTAAAATTGCGCTAGCTGAGTCCCTACTCCTTCCTATACTTGATTACGCTGATGTCAGTTATCTCGATATCACCGAGGAGCAGCTTGATAAACTTGAGCGCCTTCAAAACTTCTGTATTAGATTTATATTTGGTTTACGCAAATATGATCATGTGACCGAATTTCGCAAATTGCTCAAGTGGCTCCCAATTCGACTTCGCCGGAATTCACATATTCTTTTTATGCTTTACAGCATATTATTCAATCCATTTACCCCACCATACTTAAAGGAACGTTTTATGTTCCTCAGTGACACACATCTGAAATCCTTAAGGTCGTCGGAATCTCTGGAGCTAATGGTACCTAGCCATAATACCACATTCTATGACAAATCTTTTACGGTACAGGCTATTAGACTATGGAATGCCTTGCCGATATCCATTAGACGTGCCCAAACACTGACGGCATTTAAGAATATGGTCAAACAACATTACTTAAGTTTGTAGGTACCCTATGCTCACATTAGTTGTAAATGACTACAAGATTCCACTGTTATTATTATTATATATTTATGTTGTTTATATATATGTATTGTATGTATTTAATTCTATGTATATGTAATTGCCCCCGTAGCTCCAAAACACCGTAACTACCCTTTGTTTACTTATATCTCCTGTCGATCTGTCCATCCAAAGGTTGCCTGGCAGAGATTGCTTTTAGCAATAAGGCCGCCCATTGTACATGTCTACTTGTAACATTTGTATAAAAACAACAATGTAATTGGTGTACAATAAAGTATATTCTAATCTAATCTAATCTAATCTAAAGACTTTTTAAATACTTTGGAATAATTTTTAACATATTGAACAAACTTATGGTCAAAGTTATATTGTTTCATGCCATACAATTCATACAACTTAGCTCTACTTATTTGTATGCCAGTAGTTGCCCAATCACAAAAGCTAATTTTTATATTTTTATAAAAAGTCTTAGTTGTGAATATGTTATTAAATTCCGATTTGATCATGTTAAACAAAGACGCGTAAAGGTAGTTCGGATCATCCTGACTAAAATCTATATTGGTGATACGGACAGAAACATTTTCATTAAATTTGTTTTGGCGAGCTGTACTCATTGGCCTACAGGTGATCTTATTTACTTTAGCCACTGTATGAATAGGAAAAGTGACTTTCTGTCCACAGTGATCGGATGTTAAATCACTCAATATAACCTCATTATAATAACTAAAGTTGCAAAAAATATTATCTAAGCAAATAGCAGAATGTGATGTTATCCTTGTGGGTGCACAAAACAAATGTTTTAAATTAAATGATTTAAATAAAGTACATAATCTAATACTATGGCTTTTTGATATATTAGTAGGATATATATCAAAAAGCCATAATGCTCCATTGCTGGGCTCGGGTCTCCTCTCAGCAGAGGGTAAAGGCACTAAAGGCCATACGTCCCCACTTTAGCCGAGTGCGGGTTGGGTAACTGGCAAGACATGTTGTGACTACGAAATCTTGCCGTTGGATGATTTTAATCCGCCCGAAGGCCTCCAACTAAGCTTCGCGTGTCTTATCTTACGATAACAACCGGGATCGACCTAACGTGACCTCCGAATCATGGAAACGCTCATAAAATATCATGCCACAAACGGTCATCCATCTAATTGTTCAATCAAATCAATCAACCTAGCGCCGTCCAATGCTGAACGAAAGTCTCCCCGAGGAGCGTCAACCATCCCGGTCTTGGGCAGTGCGCATTCATTCACCGCCAGCCACTTTTAAATCGTCGATCCATCGTGCCCCAGTGCGCCCTAGTCGTGGTCCCCACTCAAGCACACTTTGGCACCAGTTTGTTTGTAGACATGACCGTCCCACTTCCAGCTCTGCGTACTGATTTTCTGTGCTATATCGGTTACTTCGGTTCTCTGTCGAATAACCAGTTTCTTTGTCGGACAGAGGTATGTCAGTTATATGTTTCAAACTTAAAACATGGTATTGAGTTTATATTTTTCTAGGATAAATATATATCGCACTCTTAAAATAGTTTTGGAGCAATTAACTGACCAAATTAAGAAAGTTTTAGCTCTTAAAAGTGTGCATTACAGTGTTACCAAAATTGTAATAATTGGACAAGGAACAAGGAACGATTTGCTGATGTTAATTTATATCGGCAAATTGTTTCTAGTTTTCTCTACTGTTGAGTTTTAAAGAACAGACGAAATATGATTGATTCTTCTTCTTCCTAGCCTTATACCCAATATCATTTGAGGTCGGCTACTAGTTCAACCGGTTCAACCGGAGCGACTGGCATCGGACCTCCGCCACGCTAAGGGAGAACTGAAATTCGAAGATTGAACTAGTTGTTAGTAAATTTGAGGGCACTAACTTCCTAATAACGATTGCCATAGATGTTCATGACAACCGGGACCGATCGCATTACGTGCTCTCCGAGGCACAGGCGTGAATCACCGCCAAACTTCCAAACAAAAAGAATTTCCTAAGTAAAATCCAAAAACACTTTTCGGCCCCACCCGGGATTTGAACCCGAGACCTCTTGATTAGCAGTCGCATACGCTATCCACTAGACCAACGATTTTATATTCACACAGTAATATTTTCCAGGGCGTACAAGACAAAGAAGTCAGGATTATCGAACTAATGTTACATCTCAGCCTTTGAGCCAGAACGCGACAAGAAACTTACTCTTACCAGGCTCTGTAAGGAATCCTCATCGCCATTCAAACGTCATCAGAGGTAAGTTTCTTTATTACATCAGAATCTCAAACTGTTTTTACGTACTGCTTATTTATTTAGCCTATGTATCTTTACGACTTGACAGAAAATAAGTGTAGTGTAATAAAAACTCTTTTGTATTTATTTTATGATTTGTCTATCCGACTTGTAAAGCCTACAAAAAAAGAGTTAAACCAGACATAACATTTAATTGTCGTTGTAACAATACTTTTTTAAATAATTAATCGATAAGGTTGTGTAGTAAACGTAAAAGTAGTCTACAAAACATCCATGCGGTTTAAGGCCACAAAACGAACAACAGCATAAAAGTAAATTTGAAAAGTTACAACACCGGTGCGTTTCATATAAGGTCTGAATCTAACACCATTTGCTTCTTAATCCATCTCTATGACGCTGTCTTTAATCAAATCAGGACAACGCATAACGGTTACAAGTGAGAACTATTTATCATAGAAATATACAAGCTGTCCCAGAAGTCGATGTCAAGCCGAAACCGGTTGATCAATCGGCTTGACATAGTTCTCACTTGTAACCTTTATGCGTTGTCCTGATTTGATCAAAGACAGCGTCATAGAGATGGATTAGGCATTTCTTTTAATCAAGACACTATTATTAAAACATTAATGAAAGTTACAACGAACTACAAAAACTTTTATATGATGTTACTTGCTGCTACGGAACCCTTCATGGGCGAGTCCGACTCGCACTTGGCCCCTTTTTTTTCTATTTTTGTGTGAAAATTTTAATGCGGTTCACAGAATACATTTACTTACCAAGTTTCAACAGTATAGTTCTTATAGTTACGAAAAAAAGTGGCTGTGGCATACGGACGTACGGACGGACGGGCAGACAGACAGACAGACATGACGAATCTATAATGGTTTTGTTTTTTACCATTTGGCAACGGAACCCTAAAAATCAATAAATTTTGGGGGTTCCCCACTTGGAACTGAAACTCAAAAAAAATATTTTTCATCAAACCCATACGGGGTATCTATGGATAGGTCTTCAAAAATGATATTGAGGCAGGCCTCCGTCATTCGCTCAATGCCACGCGCTATATACCTACGGCTCGGCGTATCGTCGACGATACAACTCGACAGAGGGCCGTCAAACGTCCGCCTGAGCTCGTTTCCCGCGCTTACGCATCGTAATGCCGAAACCATGTAATTATTGTGCAGTAGATGGATGTAAAAGTCATATATATATATAGGTATATAAAAAATATATATTTAAATAAATATATAAATAAATTTTAGGTAAACGAACCAGCCATCCATCTGCCCGAGGATATTCTTGATTTAGAAATTCTCTAACTTGGCGTCTATAGCGCACTGGGCAGCCGTCTTGCTAATAATACCACATCTCTCTGAAAACACTCAGTGGCACGTCTTCTAATAAAACAAGTAAATGGATTTTGTAAAAAATCCAAATTAATTTCTGCATTGCAATATTAGACCAGGGTAGAAGTCTCATAAAATAATAAAAAGTGAACATAAGTTATAGTAGGATGAAACCCATTGAAAAAGGAGGTGAATATTATAAAAATGGAAGGAAAAATAATTTACGGGCGATCTGAGGTCGGGAAGGGGTAGGGGGCCTCCCCCTAAGGGTAAAAAACGGTTTATCTCGATTTCCGGCAAAACTACAAACCCTATGAAAAAAAGTTAAATGGCAAAGTTGTAGGTAATAAAAAGTCTACAACTTTTGCATTTACACTTATCCTCAAATTTTATGTGAAAAATTCAAAAAACCAAGTTTTATTTTTTTCTCTTTTACAAACAAAATTATTTTTTCAAAAAATTCGTGAAAACTTACCTTTTTATGTCTTGAATACACTGTAATTTATTTGATTTGTAATAAGTGGGTTTTATCCAACTATAATTTGTTTTGTTTTCAAAAATTATCGATCCTGGTCTATATCGTTTTAAAACATTTAAAACATGTTGATTTTAAAACGATATTGTGATCTATCTTGTCTTATTAAATTCAGATTCTTTACGTGTCATTCGTGTAAATTATGTAGGTTCATGTTACCATATTTTTAGGGTAACGTAGTTCATGACTCGGAACCCTTATAGATTCGTCATGCCGTCCGTCCGTCCGTCCGTTCTCGACTTACCGTCCAAACGGCTAGTGCTAGAAAGATGAAATTTTGAATATATATGTGTTTATATTACGTTGACAAACTGCTAGAATAAAATCACGAAAAATGTTTTTTGTTAAGGTACCTCACCTACACGTAAAGTGGGGATGTTTTTTTTTTCTCGCATCCACCCCATCGTGTGTGTGGTATCCTTAGATAGGTATTTTGAAAACATTGAGATGTTTTTAAGACGATTTTTCAATTTGGGTATCCATTTATGAGTTATTTATTAGTTAACAGGGCGTCCTCCCCCACTAAAAGCTAAACGGCTGGATATAAAAGTCTGGAAAAAATCATTATAGTAGTCCATAGTAGCGTTTTAGTCCATTATATGTAGTAGTGGTAGTAGTCCATATTGAAATTTAGAGGAACTTGAAAAATTTTGTTCAAAAATAATAAAATAATAAGTAAACATAATAATTATCGATTGGACATGTTTTTAAATTCACCTACCAATATGGGTGACTACGGAACCCTATTCTATGCGTGACCTGAGACGCACTTGGGCATTTTATTTTAAATTCGATGATCATAGCACCTTAATAAATAATGATCCTTATGCGCTTACTTTTAAAGTTACTTTTAAAGTATGTTGCGGTATTTAAAAATGAAGCACAAGCTTTACTTTGCTTAATTTTAAACATGTCATAGTTAATAGGTTTATCTCAAGCGTAGTTATGTTTATTTTGTGTAATTTCATTGTTATATTACCACGAGTTCCTGTTCGGATCTGATACCATTGTATTAGTTACAAATTCTTCGAACGTTACAATGTAAATAAAATGTTAAAATATTTGAAGTGTTTGTAACGCAAATAAACCTATTATCGTGCACTACAAACAATACAAGGAGTGATTCATGCATGAGTCAACTGTAACTTAATTTTGTCTATTTGGACTAGTGGTGCTATAAATCGAGTAGGTTTATTACAATATAAAACAATAGTTATTATTTAATGTGACGTCACATTATGGTTAATCCTATCCGCTCGCCTTTATGTTAGCTACAGATGTAACATTTTAATTCCTATTTTGCAAAAACAGAAGTTTTACAATTTATATTATATTAACGTGTTACGTTTCCCTAAACATTTCACACGTCACTTGTGAATACTAAGGCCGTTTATCATCCGCCACCGTCACCGGGACGTAAAACTTTGGTTTTCTAGGATAGTGGTGCCGTCATATAGCGTCCGTAGGTGTCACTAGAACGTTGTCTTTGTAATGTGTGGAAAGTTCTACGGCCGTATTAACACACTGTCAGTAATTTTTTTTAAACAAATATCAAACGAAAAGTATCCCGGAGAGAAAATGGACGACCTTGATTAAGCTTTAGTTTCATTTACGTACGAAATATATTAAAATTTCATCGTCCTCGCTGCTACAAGAGTTGGAACACATGTTGTCACTGCTACACACGTCATTCCGGTAAAAAAAAAACAAAAATATGTATTAAAAAAGCTTCACCGCTTTTTACCGTTACGGTGTCAGTTATCGCTCTCTAGGAAACCGCGCCAATTTGTTTATGACAACGTTCTAGTGACGTCATTCACCGCTGTATTACGACCGCTATATGACGCTATGACGGCAACAGCAATCCTAGGAAACCAAAGCTTTACCGTCAACAAGATGACGGTGCCGATTTAGCTATACATACATTATCGCCCGTCGCATCCAAAAATCCGAAATATCCAAAAGTAATCAACGACACCTCCTGGGTTCTTTGTTCGTGTTCCTAAGGGCATCGAGTGGCAACCAACCCCCTTCTTGGTAAGGGGGATAATGATAAGAATTCGGCGCTATCGATAGATCTACCCGAGATTATTCCGGACGGGCCGTAGTGGCGGCAAAACTAAACGTGTATTTAAACGTGTCCACTACCACCGTCTGAATCACTTCTAATTTGCTGTAATTATCTTGTTATTGTAAAATTAAAATTAGTCCTTATTGAATTGTTATTCAATATAATTTACTTTAGGTACTTTAGGTCTGGATGCGGTTATCATTATTACCGCAAAAACAAATTTTCCGTATCTGTCTGTCCGCCAAGTTGAGCAAAAAAGAGGTACGGCCTTATCATACTTTTCTCGAAGCAATAGGGAATATGCATAAAATTTAATTTTGTCACATATTTATAATAGATTCTTTATTGACTTTTTATTATTTTATTTATATTATCTTATATATATAATATTCTCGTGTCACAATGTTCGTTCCCATACTCCTTCGAAACGGCTAGACCGATTTGTATAAAATTAGGCCCTGCGCGCACGGGAAACTTTTGTCACTGTGACTGTTTTGTCACTTTCATTATGTCTGTAGAATTATATGGAGATGCGCGCACGTTGCGACGTGACAATCGGATGACAAAACTGTTTTGTGCCTGCGAACAAGCCTGCGACAAAACTGTCACCGCGCCGCTAGATTTAGATACAAGCGCGCGCACGGGTGACAAAACAGTTTCTGCCCGTGCCCTAAGCCAAAAGCGGAAAGCGGAAAGGACTAACTTTTATTTATATTTTCAGACAACAGGGGATTCTGTTTGAAATAGCATTGTAATCAAAACAGAAGTGTCTCCTAGCGTTCAATCACCACATTATCATAAAGGGTCTAAGCAGTATGCCTTGAAGTTGTTCTAATAAAATATTCAAGGTTTTCTTCGAAATTACTAGAGCTTGAATTGTTTTAGAGAAAATGAAATATGATATAATTTGTTTAATTTAACACTGGTTGAAAGATTACCAGATGTTATTTAATTTTGAGAATGACACAATGATCGAAGATTCAATGTTTTTTTTTCAAAAAATTGAATTTTGTACTGAATCGATTTTTACCCTTGAAAATCGACTGTCGATTTTTTGTGTTGGTATAAAAAAATTATTACAATAGTTGCAATTAGCTGAATGTATTAATTTGATAGGTAATAAAAATAATTCTTATAATCGAATTCCTTGAACTAAAAAATCGATGATTTTACTGATAAGAGATCCCACAGATTGTTTAATAAATATTTTTGTTTTTCATAAAATGGATTTATATTTATATTGTAAATACAGAAAAGATATAGAATCGATCCTTTATAAATCGTTTTTTTCAATAATCGATTCTTCATGTACTGATTCGAATCGAATCAAAAATCCCTACAAAATAATTTATCCTAACGCCATTTTCCGTGCCCCGCTCTCCGCTTACTTTTGATGCCCGCTGGCGATAAGCAAATATATATAGTATATAGAAGAAGTGGAAAGAAGACCAGCACTTTACGAGAAAAGATTAAAAGAATATTCTGAATTTCTGACATATGATAAATACTAGGCATGACTTTTAAGTTCTGTCGTTTTCATATTTAACGGCAGTTTTGAATTTGGAACAGTTCTATATTCGAATGTGTTTAAATATTGAATCTCAAAACATTTTAAATACCCCTTCTTTAAAGTGGAATAAATGTTATAATTAGTGGTTTGAGCGAAGGGAAAAGTGTACTAAACTATGTGGTGAATACTTTGAAAATATGCAGTAATTCATTAAAACTTTCTACACTCATTCGAAAACTTTTACGCCGTATGAATTCGCAAATAATGACTGTCTCCTCCAAATGCATATCGTTAAATGAACCATGGATTTACAAAAATGTTTCGTGACTGTCATTCGCCGTGTGCGCACTCAGATTTTAAAGCAGTGCGCTGACGGGTGACTTTTGTCGCTGCGACAAAAAAGTTTTTGTCATGTCGCGTCGCGTCTTAAAATCTGAGTGCGCACACGGCGAATGACAGTCACGAAACATTTTTGTAAATCCATGGTTCATTTAACGATATGCATTTGGAGGAGACAGTCATTATTTGCGAATTCATACGGCGTAAAAGTTTTCGAATGAGTGTAGAAAGTTTTAATGAATTACTGCATATTTTCAAAGTATTCACCAAATACACACATCAAAAGTGTCTAGGGATCAACATATATTTTTGCAATAACTTTTCTCCTGATTGATATTAATTAAAAATTTCTTTAAGGATTCATCAAATAAAGTGTTTTCGTTTGTCACAGTAACGATAAACCAAGTCACCTTTGCATTAGTAAAGAAATTTGCCATTTTCCTATTAAAGGGATTTTTGACATTTGAACCACTATCATTAAAGTTCGAAAAAAAGACTGAAATAACAGTTTTCTTTAAAATTTTATTAGGTAACTTAAACAATTAATAATCCGTGTTTCTACCGCGAACACTAACAACACAAGAACATCGGTTTGGCATACTCAAAATGAGTTCATCCAAATCACGCTGTGGAATGGCCGCCCATGTTCGTTGCAACAACAAAAAAAGGTCTTCTTGCGACTGGATACCCTCCATATTCGGCAGAGCTCTTCTCTGTAGCATATCCCATGCATGCTCAATCGGGTTCAAGTCTGGCGACTGAGCAGGCCAGGGCAGGACATTGATGTTAGCTGCGGCGAGAGTCTGTCTTACAACTCTTGCGGTGTGCGGTCGTGCATTATCATGCATTAACTGAAATAAGGGACCGATTTGCACTTGTAGAGGAACGATGACGTCTGATACAATCGTCTCAGCATAAATTTGAGCGTTGAGGTTGCCTCTGATCCAAATCAACTCAGTTCTTCCGCCGATCCAAATACCCGCCCATACCATGATGGTTCCACCACTATAAGGATGGACTTCCTGGCAGGATTTTAATCGCTGTTGGCGTCCAGGGGTTCTCCAGTGTCGTATACGTCTTGTATCCGGTCTCATACCAAAACGAGACTCATCAGAAAAGCACACGAAACGCCATTGTTCTTCTGCCCAATTTCTGTGTTCAAGAGCCCATTGATATCGAATCCTACGATTGTGCATTGCTATAGGTGGTACCCGTAGCGGTCTTCGGGAATGAAGGTTCACTTCATGCAAGCGGTTTCTGACTGTTTGGTCGCTAATTAAGTTCCCTGAAGAGTGATGAAGCCTCACGGCTAACATCATGGCGGTTATTGTTGGAGCTCTTCGAGTTAAGATTTGAATGTATCGGTCTTGTCTCCGTGTGGTGCAGCGATACCGTCCTCCATGGCGCTCAGCCACGGTACCAGTGCTTCGGTAACGTGTCCAAAGTCGACTGATAACACTCTGACTTGTATTCAGAGCTAAAGCCACAGTACGTTGCCGGGAACCAGCTTCTATCATTCCCACGGCTCTGAGCATTTCTTCCCTGCTTAAATGACGTCGCCGCTCCATAATAACGTTGGTTTTAATCAGTAGTAGGGAAACAGTAGCACTAATAATTTCTTCAATGCGTTGTATGTTTTTATAGGGAAAATATTGGCAGCTGATTTTCATCTTTTACTCGAATTTGATTGACAGTTCCTGATTCAAATTATGAAATGCACCAAAAAGGATCCATATAAATTTATAAAATCATAAATTTATTACAAAGCCACATCTCAATCTCAAGAAATCCGCATAAAAATGCTTGATCCCTAGACACTTTTGATGTGTGTAGTTTAGTACACTTTTCCCTTCGCTCAAACCACTAATTATAACATTTATTCCACTTTAAAAAAGGGGTATTTAAAATGTTTTGAGATTCAATATTTAAACACATTCGAATATAGAACTGTTCCAAATTCAAAACTGCCGTTAAATATGGAAACGACAGAACTTAAAAGGCATGCCTAGTATTTATCATATGTCAGAATATTCTTTTAATCTTTTCTCGTAAAGTGCTGGTCTTCTTTCCACTTCTTCTATATACTATATATATTTGCTTATCGCCAGCGGGCATCAAAAGTAAGCGGAGAGCGGGGCACGGAAAATGGCGTTAGGATAAACTATTTTGTAGGGATTTTTGAATCGATTCGAATCAGTACATGAAGAATCGATTATTGAAAAAAACGATTTCTAAAGGATCGATTCTATATCTTTTCTGTATTTACAATATAAATATCAATCCATTTTATGAAAAACAAAAATATTCATTAAACAATCTGTGGGATCTCTTATCAGTAAAATCATCGATTTTTTAGTTCAAGGATTTCGATTATTATCGACAGTCGATTTTCAAGGGTAAAAATCGATTCAGTACAAAATTCAATTTTTTGGGCGGAAACATTGAATATTTTTTTTTTTTTTTTTTTTTTTTTTTTATATATATATAACGCCTGCCAAGGTGACTTTACTATGCCTGATGGAAAGCATGAGTAAAATCCATCCATGGGGGTCGCCATACTCACTGCAAATGCAAGCAGTATGGCGAACCACATCATGGCGGCCTAGTGAGATGCTTTTTCACGCCCCGCTTAAAGGACCCGGGATCATAGTAAGAAGGAAAAACAGGAGCTGGTAGTGAGTTCCAGTGTTTAACTGCTCGGCACAAGAAGGAAGACCCGAACCGCTTAGTTCTGCAGCGTATGTCTTCCACTCTGAAGGGGTGACTTCGCTGGCCAGATCGTGTTGTTCTGTGGAGGAAGGGAGAGGGTGGGATGAGTTGGAAGAGCTCTTCAGAACACTCACCGTGGTAGAGGCGATAGAGAACTGCCATAGAGGCGACATCTCTTCGCAACTGCAAAGGTTCTAGGAACTCGGTGGCTTCGGGACTGTCTATGATGCGAACTGCTCGCCTCTGCAACCGATCGAGAGCGTCAAGCAAATACTGCGCAGATCCATCGCATAGATGAGAACAGTACTCCACGCAGGAGCGAACCTGGGTCTTATAGAGAAGACACAGATGCTCCGGCGAGAAGAACCGTCTCACCTTGTTTAGTATGCCTAGCTTCCGCGAGGCCGCCTTTGTGACGCTCTCGATGTACTCCCGTCGGTTGAGATCCCGGCAGATATCCATGCCCAGGATACCGAGCTTATCCTGTAGTGGCAGCTGAGTGCTCTGGAAAGTGGGAAGGGGGAGGAATGGAGACTTTTTGGTGGTGAGTGCGCAAACCTGTGTTTTTTTGGCATTGAACTCGACCAGATTCTCATCACCCCATTGAGAGATAACGTTCAGAACCCGGTCGAGTTCAGCGACAAGTTCCTGTCGTTTTACCTCAATATCCGCCGATTTAAATGTAGGATGTCCATAATATTGTCCATGCACTGTGCTGTCATCTGCATAGCAATGTATGTTGCCAAGGGCTAACATGTCATTGATATGCAGAAGGAACAGCGTGGGCGACAGGACAGAGCCTTGGGGTACGCCTGCGTTTACCTGTTGGAAATCAGACGCCGCGCCGTCACAAAGGACTCTAATGCGGCGCTGGCGCAGGAATGCGGCAATCCAGCTGCACAATTTAGTGGGCAGGCCGTATGCCGGAAGCTTAGAGAGAAGCGAACGGTGCCAAACCCTATCAAAGGCCTTGGCCATGTCTAGGCTGATGGCCAGGTTCTCTCCATACCTATCCAAAGCCTCACCCCACAGGTGCGTGAGGTACGTTAGAAGATCACCCGTGGATCGGTTCGGTCTGAAGCCATATTGCCGATCACTTAGCAGAGAGTGATCTTCCAGGTAATGGACCAACTGCTTGTTAATTATGCGTTCAAGCACCTTACAGAGTATGGAGGTGACAGCTATAGGACGGTAGTTGGCGGGATTGGAGCGGTCACCCTTTTTGGGAATAGGTTGAATATTCGCCTCTCTCCAGGCCTCCGGGACAATTCCTGAGGTATATGACAGGCGATACAAGCGTGTGAGTACAGGAGACAACTCTGGTGCACAGTTCTTAAGAACCACCGCTGGGATCCCGTCGGGTCCACTGGCTTTCCGGACGTCGAGTGACCGAAGCTCCGCGCGTTCTTCACTCTGCCGGATACGTATATCCCGCATTGTGGAGCTACAGGTCGAAATGGTGGGCGGAAGCAAGCCACGGTCATCGATTCGGGAGTTAGCCGCAAAAAGGTCGACGAGAAGTTTCGCCTTCTCCTGCGGCTTGTGGGCAAGTGATCCGTCGGGAAATTTCAGCGGTGGTAGTGAGGGTTGGCAATGGTTGGACTGCACGGCTTTAGCCAATCGCCAGAACTTACGGCTACCCGTAGGGTGTGCGACGAGTTCTTGGCCAATCCGTGCGATGCGCTGGGCATCCGCTCTCTTGTAAGCCCTCTTGCATTCCCTTGTGGCTTTGTTATACGCTGCTTTTAGGCGATCGATGTTTGGGTCACCATGGTCGCAAGCCCTGACCCATGCGCGGTAGGCCTCCCGCTTGTTTGCAACGGCGTGGGAGCACTCGCGGTTGAACCACGGACGGGCCTTCGGGCTGACGACATCACTGTAGGGAACGTAATATTCCATACCAACAGTGATTTCGTCAGCCACCGCAGATGCACTCTGTGACAGATCCCTATCTTTAAAGCAGCGTTCAGCCCACGGGATGGACGCAAAATAATCCCGCATTCCATCCCAGTCTGCTGACGAGTAGTGCCACAGTCTTCGCCTTGCCGCCGCAGATCGTGGGGCGGCACCAAGAGGCACCACGGTGGACACCAGGCAGTGGTCGGAGGAGCCTAGAGGGGCGAGAACCGACACACAGTACTGCGCTGGGTGGCTCGTCAGCAACAGGTCTAGCAAGGAGGGTGCTTGACTCGATGTGTCTGGTATCCTGGTGTTCTGGACTACCAGTTGGGTGAGATCATGCGTGAGAGCGAATGCGTGGGCAGTTCGACCCGCGTGGTCAGTCTTGAAAGACCCCAACCAGGTCTCATGGTGGGCGTGGGAAATTGCTCCTGCGCTCTGTCCACTGCCTGACTCAGGTGGTCGAATAAACGGGTTGTCTCCGAGTCTCCAGTGTGGGAACGATAAAGGCACACGTAAATTCGACTGGTAGATCCGAGATCTACGTGAAGCCCGAGGATAGAGAAGGATGGGTCCTCGAGGCAGCGCAGACGGCGACAGCAGACATCCCCCCTGACGAAAAGACACACTCCAGCCTTCGCGAGGAAGCACTCCTCAAGCTGGTATCCCGGGTAGTGGAGATATGTCGTGTCGGCAGGGCGGCGTATCTGTGTCTCCGTTAGAAACAGCATAGCCGGCCGTACCGTCTCAAGGTGCTGGTGGACGGCGTTGAGGTTTGCATGGAGTCCACGAATATTTGTGAACTCCACCTCAAAGAGCGGGTTGGTGGGAAAAGAGGATGCCGCTGTGGTATGGAATCTTCGATCATTGTTTCATTTTCAAAATTAAATAACATCTGGTAATCTTTCAACCAGTGTTAAATTAAACAAATTATATCATATTTCATTTTCTCTAAAACAATTCAAGCTCTAGTAATTTCGAAGATAACCTTGAATATTTTATTAGAACAACTTCAAGGCATACTGCTTAGACCCTTATTGATAATGTGGTGATTGAACGCTTGGAGACACTTCTGTTTTGATTACAATGCTATTTCAAACAGAATCCCCTGTTGTCTGAAAATATAAATAAAAAGTTAGTCCTTTCCGCTTTCCGCTTTTGGCTTAGGGCACGGGCAGAAACTGTTTCGTCACCCGTGCGCGCACTTGTATCTAAATCTAGCGGCGCGGTGACAGTTTTGTCACAGGCTTGTTCGCAGGCACAAAACAGTTTTGTCATCCGATTGTCACGTCGCAACGTGCGCGCATCTCCATATAATTCTACAGACATAATGAAAGTGACAAAACAGTCACAGTGACAAAAGTTTCCCGTGCGCGCAGGGCCTAAGACGCGACGCGACATGACAAAAACTTTTTTGTCGCAGCGACAAAAGTCACCCGTCAGCGCACTGCTTTATGTGTGCATGTCGGGTAGCAACAACGGCAGCATACCTGTTAAAGCCCGCGGCTCCGCTCGCCTCTAGCGGAGCCGCGGGCTTTAGCTAGAATTTATATATTTATATTATACAAGAATTCATTAGACTCGGTGAAAATAAGAATTTATAAACATCAGACTTCCGGGTTCTGCTACAAGCATTAGCTGTGACACATCTACAGGTATTAATCGTCATTCATTATCAGAAAAAATCCGAAGACAAGTCTTTGACGTCTATCATGGTCATCCTGGAAAGAGAACTACTAGAAAAATGATAACCCAAAGGTATTTATGGTTATGTATGAACAAAGATATGATTAATTGGTGTAAATCATGCATAGCTTGCCAGAAAGCAAAAGTGCAATGCCATACAATATCACCGGTCGGCAATTTAATGCAATCGCAGCGTTTTGAACATTTATGTATTGATCACACGTACCGAGTAAGAGAGGTCAGACAGTAAAATGTTGATCGGCCGAGACAGTACAGAAAAGACAGCATTAGAAAATATACATATAAAAAATTATAATATATATTTAATTATAAAATTAAAGGAATTGTTGGAAAAAGAGCAACGCCGGATTTGGACAAGATCATGGATGTTGAGATCTGATTTTGGTGCTACACACGATGATGGTTCGGTGGACACTCGACCTAGTAAGTAGAATGGACGCCGAGCTACTGTCTCGCCACTTCGTTCGGCCGAGCGCTCGGCCTAGCGCTAGGCGCTGTGTTTATACGTACTCGGTACGTGTGATCAAGGCATATGTTTATACACACCGAGTGCACTGTCTCGCCCGTTTACTCGGTACGTGTGATCAAGGCATTTCACATCGATATAGTTGGACCGGTAGGTACCTGTTTCTCAAGGAAAGCGATATTTAATCACTATCTTAATTAGTGCTTCCTTCCAAATCTTCGGAAAAGTGCTGGACAGCAAGGAGTAATTTAAGATATGGCTTAGGGCAGGTATTAACAATATTAATTGTCTAAGCGCTGCCTGCGCTGCCGTGTGTCACCCCCGCGCCACACTGCTCATCGACCCCGCGGCTTACAAAAGAGCGAGCGCTTGAAGACCTTTTCCCGCGCGACTCTTGCGCGTGGTAGCAGCTGCCAGTTGAGTGCCTCCTTCATCTTGAATGTATGTGTATCATCACTAAAGGAGCTCCCTAGGCTCACGCCCTGACTCTAATCTATGTCTCCTGTGCTCGAGAACTAAATTATTTTGGTTATTGTAATCTTATCTTCGAAATAATAAACAACCTGTAAATCCTCGTGACCGAGTTTCTAATTACTCTCATTTTGTTTCACCACAGGGCTACCAAAGCCTATAACGTGACAAGTAGTTTCATTGTTAAATAAAGAAAAAGAAGAAAACATGACAACGTGTAAACGCTGCAAAGGTTTGATAAGTATGTACCTATTAATCAGAAATAGCGTTTCCGGTAACCCAATGTCCCGACAGTAAGTAAGTAGGTATTGCCTTTAGGCCAATTGAGACCACGCGTTGTGCCGCCAGTTAGAGCCTGTTGTAACAAGGCATATAGCTTGCCTCGCTACCCACGGCACCTGTTTCTTAGTAGTTCGTTACTATGCAGCTACTGTTTGTTTCAGATCCAAGGTCAAGGTCAAACACAAGTGTCCAAAGTGAAACGAGTGATCGAAGGATACACAATCAAGGTCCAAGACAACTACTTCTTACCAATCCAGGTAAAGTATTTATCTGAATTTATTTTGTATATATTATACTGTTCATTACTTAGTTAATAGTAGTGTTGCCTAAATGCAAGAACAAGACCTAGCCAGTCTTGGTTTTGCGCAAATACACCTGATCTTGGTCTTGCAGCAAGAGTCTCGCAATAACCTATAAGCCTATTGTTATTTATTAACATTACTTTAGATCGTAGAACAACGTAGCAGAGTAGGTACATTTTGAGCATGAATTACCATAGCCGTAGTAAAGACCAATCAAATTAATAAATGTCTAAAAATTAAATGAGTAATTCGAATTTGTAGTCAACAACAAACTAAAGCCGGTTCCAAAAATAACGGGTCAGTCACATAAACCCGAATATCTCCCGAACTACGTATGCCATCCTAATGAAACGAAGACTGTTCAATTGAGAATTTAATTATACAGATAAAAAATAAAATAAAACTTAGTTACACCCACAATATTAATCTTAAATTAAAAAAAAACTAAAGTAGTCATATTTTTCTTAAGATTACATTTTTTTATGATTGTTTTTTTGCTTTTTTTCATCACTTTCTTCATTTAATACTTTGTATTGCCTCCACGAGCTCTTCTGACAGCTTCCAGGCGATTAGGCATGCTGTACACCAAATTTCGGAGCCGGTGCTGAGGAATACCTTCCCATTCCTCCACCAGTGCTTGTATGAGCTCGGGAAGCGTGATTGGTGGGGGGTTTCGACCTTTCACGCATCTCTGAAGCTCGTCCCAGGCGTGCTCGATGGGGTTTAAGTCCGGGCTTCGCGCTGGCCACTGCATGAGTTCGATACCGACCTCTTCAAGGTAGTCATGTACAATTCTGGCGGTATGGGGACGCGCATTATCATGCATTAATATGCCATGCCGGTCCATCCTGGCCATGAAAGGACCTACATGTTCATTGAGGATCTCTTCCACGTACCTCTCTGCATTTAGAGTTCCATTTTGAATGAGCACCAGCTCGGTGCGGGCCTCAGCAGAAATCCCAGCCCAAACTTGTACGGAGCCTCCACCGTACGCCACTTTTTCCTCCACACACGCTTGATGGAAGCGCTCCCCTGGTCTTCTGTACACCAACTGCCTACCATCATGCTTATAAAGCATGAATTTAGACTCGTCCGTGAACATTACCCTAGACCAATCGTCTAGTGTCCAGTTTAGGTGTTCGCGCACGTATCTCTGTCTTGCAATTCGATGTCCCCGTTCCAGTTTGGGGCCATTTGCGGGCCTCAATGGTTTCAAATTTGCTTCAGCAAGACGTCTTCTTACTGTTTGAGCGCTTAAATTGCCACCCCCAAAGCGAATAAAGTGAGTTTTTAGACCAACAGCAGTTTGAAAACGATTTCGGAGCATTGTAGCCACCAGTTGTCTGTCTTCCCTGGCCGTTGTGCATCTTGGTCTGCCATTTCCTGGTCTTCTAAGGTGTGATCCGGTCTCTTGGTACCGCTGGACTACCCGCTGAACAGTCGACAAAGATACACCAATGTTTCTGGCTGTTTCACGCTGGCTCCGCCCAAGTTCCAAAAAAGTTAGGATTCTGGTACATTCCTCTAGCGTGACTGCCATGCTTCACCTCACAGAATAATAATTATGCACGTGGAAGACGTTCACGATAATTTTTTTTGTGACAGAATAGAAATGGAAAGCATCCATAATGACATGAAACAAAAATTTTGTTTTTAAAAATAGTCATTTTTTTAAATTTTGTTTTTCTAATGAAGTTTTTTTCATCAACCAGTTTAAATAATATGCTATTAGAAGCGCAACTAAAAAGTCTTTATTCTGTTTTTTATTTCATTGATCTAGCTTTTACAGTTCTGGAGGTATTTCAATTTTTGTGACTGACCCGTTATTTTTGGAACCGAGTGTATAAATCCAAATTGTGTACCATGATACAATAAAACAAGGTATGGCATTTCGAGAGTGACACATGTCTACGTCACTATCCAGTTGCCACATTATTGCAAGTAAACAAGAAACTAAGCAAACATTTTTAATCACTGTTCAATTCGAACATATGTTACTAAATGTTTTGTATACGCAATCTAACTCAACAAATTCAACTTAAGTATATCTTAATGTAATTGTTAATAAAACCTCATAGTTTTATCGGATTCACTCAGGTAATAATAGTGGGTGGGGAGTTGGTATTTCACACCACTGGTAATACAGAAACAAAAAATGACAATTTGGCTCTGTCATTTTGGAGTCTATTCTTGTTACACGTATGAGTCCGTCTCGCATAATAGCGGACGTTTGTTTGCAGCATATTTATTAAAAGTGAATGCCGAGTTTCTTGAATTTGCACCTCCACGGAAAGTTTTGTATGATATAAAATCAAATGATTTTTAAATCATTTGATAAAAAATGCTTTTTGGAAAAAAGTAAAAAAAATATTATAAATCAAAAACATGTTTTCAAGTAGTTTCATTGATAACGGGAAATTAATGTTTTAGGAACCGGAGAAAACATGACAACGTTTAAACGCTGCAAAGGTTTAATAAGTACCTATTTTTCAGAAATAGCGCCTCCGATAACCCAATGTCCCGACAGTAATGCCTTGATCACACGTACCGAGTAAACGGGCGAGACAGTGCTCTCGGCCGAGTACTCGGTGTGTATAAACATATACCTTGATCACACGTACCGAGCAAAGTGGCGAGACAGTAGCTCGGCGTCCGTCCTACTTACTAGGCCGAGTGTCCACCAAACCATCATCGTGTGTAGCACCAAAATCAGATCTCAACATCCATGATCTTGTCCAAATCCGGCGTTGCTCTTTTTCTAACAATTCCTTTAATTTTCTAATTATATAATTATATTATTACTTTATATATATATATGTTATTAGAAAATATACAAAGATACTCATTCCAATATTAAATAGTGGAATGAGTATTTTTGTATATTATCTAATTATCTTTTTACGATCCATCGTGTCCGAAATAAATTCTCAACTAATAAACTGTGCTAATTTCAAAACACGTGTGAACAGCTACTCCTTTACATCACTGTCTCGGCCCAGAGCAGCATTTTATTGTCTCGCCCGTTTGTTCGGTACGTGTGATCAAGGCAATAAAGTCTCTATTGAACTGAACTGTGGTGCTAATTTCAAAACACGTGTGAACAGCTACTCTCTTACATCACTGTCTCGGCCGAGCAACATTTTACTGTCTCGCCCGTTTACTCGGTTCGTACGATCAAGGCATAAGGGTCACGACACTCCGACTCATAAGTAGGTACTGCCTTTAGGCCAGTTGAGACTATTGTTTAGTCTATTGTAACAAGGCATATAGTTTGCCTCGCTACCGACTGCACCTGTTTGCTTAGTACTTCGTTAGTATGCATCTACTGTTTATTTCAGATCCCAGGCCAAGGTCAAACACAAGTGTTCGAAGGGAAACAGGTGATCGAAGATTTCACAATCAAGTTCCAAGACAACCACTTCTTACTAAAGCCTATCCAGGTAAAGTGTAAACTGTATTTTTCTGTATATACTGCTTAGTTAGTAGTAGTGTTGCCCATATGCAAAAACAAGACGAGACCTTGCCAGTCTTGGTCTCGCGCCAATACACCTGATTTTAGTTTGTTTTAGTCTTGCAGCAAGAGTATCGCTTGTCTCGCAATAACCTATCAGCCTATATCATTTATTAAATGTTAACAAAATATTACTAACTTTAACTAACGTTAAAATCGTAGAACAACGTGATAGAGTAGGTACATTTTGAGCATGAATTACAAGCATCAAGAATAAATGTCTAAACATTTAATGAGGAACTCGAAAATTCAACTGACATCAGGTGGGATTTGAACCCACGACCTAAGCGATCCATGCCGATGCTCTAACCAACTGAGCTCCTTACCTTGTCCCACGAGAGTACGATCCTGTTTCCTAATATTTAATCGTTTACTACTAAAAACAATTGAATAACATTAACTTGACTGTATTTTAAAGAACATTATAAGACCCTCACATTATCTGAAATGGAATAAGAGAGTCAGACAATTTATATAATTTGTCTATTATTTGAATAAAAAATAAAATACAATACAAGTTAAATTACAGATCAGTACACAATAGCTTTAACATTACTGTTACTTTATATCAGGTCAGTATCTGACCTCTGATGATGCCGATAACAAGGCGCCGCATCAAAGTGCCTGTGGTCAAAACTAGGGATGTGCTCTTTTACTTTTTATGTATACTTTCATACGCTATGTATGTTTATGGAATTGTTCGTAATACGCATAAGTCCAATTTTCCAAGTCTCGCAGGCTGTCTTGCTCTGCTCAAATCATTCACGGGTCTTGGTCTTGAGAAAATGCAAGAACAAGACCAATACTGCTAGACCACGACCGATTGTGGGCATCACTAGTTAGTAGCATCGAAACATTTTAGCATCGGATTATTTAAGAACCATATCATTTGAACAACCGTACTCAAAGTGGAACTGGCGAACCAACCCATCTCAGTCAAGGTTCAAAACAACCAGGTACTTTTCTGCATCCGGTCTCTTTAAACTTATAGCTATACTTAAACCTCCTTACTAATATAGAAGCCCAGTAAGAAAAAAATGGCCAAGTGCGTGTCAAGCTACGCATAGAATAGGGTTCCGTAGTCACCCATAGGTAGGTAGGTACGTTGAAAATCATGTCCATTAGGTAATTATTATCTAAACTTATTATTTCTTTATTTTTGTACGAACTTTTCCGAGTGCAGTTGACAATATAACTCCTGAAATAAAAAAGTTATCAAAACCGCTATAGTTTTCCTTTATAATTCAATATATGGACTACTATCACGATTTTTGTCAGATTTTTTGAGCCAGCCGTTTAGCTATTAAAGGGGAGAGGGGGGGGACGCCCTGTTTTTACAAAAAAAATGCGCTTTAAAGTTAAATAACTCGCAAACGGATATAATTAAAAATATAATTAACTGGTATTGACAACTGAGACAGACTGGTTTTATATAATTATTTTATTAAGTTCTTATTCGGCAGCACAAGACTGGCTGTTGTGGAGAAACTTGAGCAGGCCTATATCCCACTTTAGACATCTTTCATGATAATTATGACTAGTATTTTTTGTTTTAGGTTTACCAGCAATAACGGATGACGATAAACGCCAATCTAATTCAAAGTATAGATGTATCGGTTTCATAACATTGGAACAGATAGCTAATTCGAATACATCAGACATATTTCTAACTCTAAGCAAACACAAAGAAGCTTTTTTGGATCTTCTAAATTCGCCTATTTATCGTACTGATATGATAGTACTGATATTTCAAGTATTAGCTAAAGTATCTCAGACGCCATTTGAAGCCATGAAATCAAAATTGTTTTTGGATGTTTGTAACTCCAACTTCATAACATGTTTGAGAAATTACTTAACAGATTTACCTTACACTGTTGACAAATCGAAAAATAGCATGTATTGGAACAATCAAAACAATTTTTGGAAAAACTTCATAATATTTTGCCAGGATATAGTAAATACATCTCCGAGTACAGCAATAAGAACGTGTAGAGCTCTAATAGAAAGTGTATCTAAAACATGTTTGGAATATCTAAATGTGAGACATGCGTTCGTCTTATTAGAAGAAGATGCATTAAAATTCGAAGAGTTAAGAAATAAATTAACAAATTATGCTGACAAGGTAAGTCGTGTTGATGAAGGATTGATTCCAATTTATCATTTAGAAATATCAGAAAGCTTTGCATTGGTCTAAGTGTGTTATAAACATATTAAAATTTTCCGTGATTCCACCCGAATGTATTAGGGGTTAATCTATGAAATTGCCGATTTGTACTAAAAAATTGAAAGTAGTTTCTTTTTCATTTAACATATTTATTTAATCAAAATATCTACCATTATTATCTATACATTGTTGCCATATAAAGGAAGGTCATTTATGCCTTTGCGATAGAACTCTAGTGATCTAGATTCTACAAACTGTGAAACCATTTTGTACTGCCTCCTGGGAAGAAAACTTTTTATCACGTAGAAAATTGTCCAAATCACGAAAAAAAGGTTATTCGCAGGATCAAGGTCTGTCGAATACGGAGGGTGACGAACGAATGGTTTCTAATTGCAGTCCCTGTAGCGTTAAAACGGTTTCTCGTGCTGTATGAGGTCTTGCGTTATCATGGAGCAATAATTTTGAAGATCGATTCATGAGTCGGGGCTGTTTCACTGCAAGTTTTGCTATCATTGTTCGGAGTTCGGCACAGTAGCCATCTGCTTTGCTTGACAAGATCGAAGATAGTTATGCTGAGACCACCAAACAGTTACCATTACCTTTTTATTGGTAAGCTTTGCTTTAGGACACTGTTGCGGCATTTGACCTGGGGTCAGCCATTGCATTCTTCGCTTACGGTTATCGTAAAGAATTCACTTTTCATTACATGTCACAATTTGATCAAATATTCCTTCATTTCTGTATCGATTCAACAAGGCAACACAAGTTTCAACACGCGTTTCTTTCTGCAGATCAGTGAAATCAGGAGGCACCCATTTTTCTTATATTTTTATTTGATTGACCTTAAAGGGTAACGTTAAACCATGCCGCTAATTCCTGGGTAGTTTGGCTTGGATAGGCTTCTACCATATCTTTCAATTCATTGTTATTCACATGTGTGGGAGGTCTTCCACATGGTTCGTTCTTCAAATCAAAATCGCACGGTGCGTTCGTTAGCAGTCCCCTCTCCAAACGAAAATTGATATTGCGAGCTGCTTCTGCGGCGTTAGTTCCGCGTCGGAACTCGTTATCAAAAATCACTCGAATTTACGAAGTGTTCATCTTTCTTGTCTAAGTTGAATAAATCAAAAACAACTGAAAGTCGATAATCGAATGTGGCACATTTTTTAAAAGAAGAACCTCATAGGTACGATTTGAAATAAGTTTTAAATAAAAATATCATACGTAGAAGGTTCAATTCAATGTCAATTTGAAGTACCTATTACAATAAAACGGTAATTTCATACTTTAATACTCAACAGGAAGGGAACTACTTCATTTATAATATTTTATGACATGATCTTAATGATGAAACTATTCTATTGCTTACCCCATTATTGCACAGTTCTAAAATATATTCCTTTTAAACCGCAGCCTCAAACTGAAGTGAATCAGAACGATGTCCAGATGCTCGTGGGCGATGTGGATACGAAACCACCTGACGATTTCCGTGAGCTAAGTGTGGTACCTACGCGAGAAGTCTTATTGGAAGCCCATTCGTTCTTGAGACCAAATATCATCAACGGCGCATACTCTGACGTTGAACATTATTTAGACGTTCAATTCAGACTATTGAGAGAAGATTGCTTAGGACCGATTAGAGTGGGAATCAGTATGTATCTACACTAATATTTGCACTAAAAGTTGCAAATCTATTTGATGTTACGGACACAAAAATATATCAATGTAAACTTGTTATACAAACATACCCTATGGACAAAATGATCGCGAAAAGATAATTTCATAACTAGGGAATCACGACTCGCAGTAATGAGTATAACGACGCGAGGAGGAATAGGGATACAAACATATAAACAAGTTGCGTGCAATTGAAGAGGCCTATGTCCAGCATTGGCTATTTATACAGGGTGTCCCAGAACTCGACGCGAAGTTTCAATAAAAAGCGGCATCTTCTTCCAAACCGGAGTAGTTAGCGTGGAATTGAAGGCTACAGGCTACAAAAGCATTATTCAGAATAACATAAACATTTGGTGAAACAATAAGGATTTGTAGCAACAGGAGTCCAAAAACCTTCACAGGGATTTTTAAAAAAAAAAAAAAAATTGAAATAAGTTTCAAAATTCAAGACTTATTTTTCTGATAACTACTGACTTGGGGAATGGGGTATCACCCGAATCCGGCATGGCGTCGACTTCTAGGACACTCTGTATAGGCTGATGATGATACAAACATAGAAAACTACTTTACATAATACATAATACTTTATATATATAATACTTTATTTCATACTTTACATAATTTACTTTACATTATAACTTGATCTGGTGACAGTTGTCACTAGAGTCAATTTAACTTACGAGGTTAATTTTAGGTGTGAATTTGTATGCACTACGTGGATACAAATCTATACAAATACTAGCTGATGCCCGCGGCTCCGCTCGCGTTTTAGAGGTATCAAAAATCGATGGTGGCCGATTCTCAGACCTACTGAATATGCATATAAAGTTTCATAAAGATCGGTCAAGCCGTTTCGGAGGAGTATGGCAACGAAAACTGTGACACGAGAATTTTATATATTAGAAATAAAATGGGAGTGTCTGTAATTGATCAAATGAACATTTTTTTCTACATGCATATAAAAGTATATCCGATACTTACAACAAAAAAGTATTTTTTTTTGTCTGTCTGTTCTGGGTAATCTCTAGAACGGCTGCACCAATTTTGACGGAACTTTCACTGTCACAAAGCTGATAACATAAGGAGTAACTTAGGCTATTTTTGGACTAACTGCTCCGCGGCGTTACTCGCGAATTTCAACAATAAACGAGGGTAACACCTCTCGGGACCCGAGAGAGAGAGAGAGTTTAATTTTATTTTTATGAATTAGCTGGTTAACCAGTTTCTTTTAATAAATATTAATCACAAGTCGGTTTAAACCGACATTTTAGAATAGCCGTAAAGTAATAAATCTTAGCAAGTTTTGTAGATTTTAATTTTATATATGCATGTTTTTATTATAAAGTATAAAATGAGTTCAATAATAGAGAGGATATCATTTCAATTGTAAATTGATGTACACTTTTTCCATCAGGTCAATATTTGTCTGATCCCACTAAACGAAAATATGACAACATACGGTAAGTGCCTTTGCAGTTCGTCAAAGAACTAAGTAGAAATAATAAATAAGTGATATAATTTTATTTTAATTCATTTTTTCAGCATTATTCGCAACGTTAAATTTATTGGCCCGTTTATGTCGAAATTTAAAATGGGTACATTGGTTCAAATCGATATGGAAAATAATAGAAATTTGAGAAAAATAAATTGGTCTCACAGCAAGAGATTGCTTTATGGTTCACTAGTGTTGTTCACTAAGAATAATTTTAGTAATATTGTCATCGCTACCATTTTAGAAAGGGATAATGTACTTTTGTCTACAGGCAAGGTAAGAAAATATATTTTTAACAGTCCATTTAAATATCTACATTTTAAGAATGAGGAATACTGTAGTATTATTAGTACGTAGATTTATCATTTTTGTAATAAATAAAACCTAAAATGACAGCATTCGTGCTGTTCTGTTTCATTGGTGAGGGCAAGACCGGGGGCGCGATGATGTTATATATAGGAACAGTAAAATTTCCATGGATATACAGAAATATATTATAAACTAACAGTGACTTCAACTTGTAATGTTTCTGTTGAAACAGTCATTTGAGATAAGCTAACCTTGTAGAAAGTAGTCTCTTGAAGAAAAAATGTAATAGAAGCTAAACACTTTTTTACAGCTGGCAATATCAGTAGTCGATGCAAGTTACGGTAGTAACATCCGCGATGGTGATGAGTACACGATGATAGAAAGTGAAGTTTACTTTGAACCTTATTTACATGTATTAAAAGTCCTCCAATTACCTAAGTTTCCAGAGCAATTACCAATGCAGGAGTATATTGTAAAAGTAAATGTAAGTATATTAATACGATAATAACTCATTCCAACTCGCGATAAGACTTACAATAATACACAAAAGAGAAGCAATTCAAAGTGATCGCTCATGTGATAAGCTCGGCTAGTAGAACGAGTCAACTTTGATACTTAGTTAAATTTATGATCAACTTAATTTAGTCTTGATTTTTATGCACAACTTGACAATATGCTATAATTTGTTCCAACCTCGTTCTCATTCCTAGTTTTGATTCAGTAGTGCGCGCCGTCCGCAGTTAAGTCCACGGTCTTAAGACAATTTATTTTTGCATTGTACCGTCACAGTACAACCACAGTGTCCGTTGTGTCTCCATTATCTATGGTATCTCTATTACCGTTTCATAGTGTGGTGTTCAAGCCATAAGCTAACCGACGCGACACTAATTTCAACCGATTCGATTCGACTGTATTTTTATTTTTTTCTTGCTGGTTACCTCAGAACTTTTGATTGGGGGAACCGATTTTGATAATTCTTATTTGAAAGCTGGTGCCTCCCATGTGGTCACATAATAAGAAAACCAGGATCTGATGATAGAATACTAGAGAAAACGAGGGAACTCCTCAAATATAAGCACACCGGTCGCGATTTGAGTACTCGGAATAGTTTCTTTAAAGTCGGTTTTGTTTTGTTAAAATTATGGTGTTTACCCGACGGCATATAAAAGCGTCGGTATGTTGTTTTCACGTTACTAAATTTGAGACCATCTTACTTGAGTTTTATGTTGCTGCGGTTAAGTAGATTGATTTTTTCTGCTTAAGGTATATTTAGTGAGACAAGAGTAGATAACACTTATGCCGCCTATAGTCCAGGGGATAAAGACCAAATAAAGACCGAACTTCGGAAATATTAGATGAAAGCTGGATTTTTGGATAAACCTTTTGTGGTTCTAAACAAAACCCCGAAAGTTCCCATCGATTCAAGTGTCACTAAAAAAATATTCAGGGTCAAAGGTCCGCGATAAATGGTTTTTCGCGATTATCTCGTGAACGGTCATAATTATTAAAGAGATCGTGTTTTTCACAATTTGTAGGTCATGAAATCGCCAAAATCACGTAAATCATTTTTCAGTTTGATATATAACCTAGGGCATCACAAATAATGTGGTTTTATATTGGTAAAAGAATTATTAGAAAGGGGTGATTGCCCACCTACAACGTCACAACCTCACAAAATTTTCTTCTTAATAATATTTGCATATTTATATTTAATACATAAATATTTATTTTCAGCCTTCAACTAATAAACCTGCTTATTTGACCGATGATAAAGAATATACGATAGAGGACAAAACAAATCCCGAGGAAGCAATTTCAATTCAACCAAAAGAAGGTTTTAAAATCACATTTACAGTTTTAAATCCTGCAACGTGGCCAACACCTGATGAACTATTATTCAATGACAGTCAATATGAAGCATATAAACTGGCACTCACGCATGAATTTGCTGTCATACAAGGACCACCAGGTACAGGCAAAACTTATGTGGGCCTAAATATAGCGAAAGCTCTTTTACAAAATATTGAGACGCCTAATCAGTGCCTTATGCTCGTGATATGTTATACCAATCACGCACTGGACCAATTCCTTGTAGAGATTTCAAAAGTTACCGACAAAATAGTACGCATTGGCGGTCAATCCCGCAACAAAGACGTCGACAGATTTAATATAGCGAATCTACGAAAAGGACAACTTCCGCGATCATCCAAGGCCAATATTTACTACTCTGAAGTAAGAGGTGAGTTACAACAGTCAGTGAGAGACTTACAGGAATCGTTGCTGCTACTTGATATATTGAACCAGGGCGTCATCAATCATAATTTAATGGACGATATTCCACAAGTGCAATTACTAATCAATTACTATGAACAAACTTTTCCCTCTGTTAAAAACCCTTTAATGCACTGGTTATTTGAGAATACACAAAAATATTATGGTGACTTTAATGCAACTATTTTGGAATATGAAAACTATTCTATTGTTGATCATAACAATGATTGTAATGATATGAGAAAGGACTATAATATAATATTGGAAGAAGATAAGAAAATAGATATGGACGCTGCTAAAAAACGAATGGCATCATTTATGCTAATGGATTCAAAATTGGCACTCGGAAAGTTGGTTCGTGATTATATTAGTTATCCAACACATTTGAAAGGAGTGGAGATTGCAAATTTAAATTCAAAAATAAATCTGTATTCTGTGAGTAAAATTGTATTTATCGCTGCAAAGCAATAGGTCATTCAGTCAACGCGATTTAGCATTGATCAATTTATAATAATTTATAATATTATATATTTAGGCCTGTCAAAGTTAATAGAATGAACTAGAATCAAGGAGTAGGGGCCACCATCCTCATTGTGAGTGCACACAATGCAGCATGGTGACCCAAACCATGGCGGCCTAGTAAGATGTGTCTGCATCATGATGAGAATGATACAGAATCAGTCTCAGGTCTCAACTCATTAACGACAGCACGAACGCTGTCATTTTAGGTCGTTTTCTTTGAAGGTACTACTGCCCCAGTCGAGCCGACCCATTCGTGCTGAAATCAACGTGGCTTTACTACCTTGAGAACTTCACAAGTCTCGCTCACGGCCGTCTGATCCTGAGCTAGGTAGAGCCTGTACTATAGTTACCAGGCTGCTGGTTAACATTGTGATGTATTTGGAAAAGCATTCATATATTAAAAATACACCCAGATACAATAAATAATCGTGCACAGTATTTGTCATGGGTTGAAATCGAACTTACGAAGTAGCAGTCAGAGACCCTAACCTCTAGACTGACAGGCCCGTTATTGCGATAAATGTATATTTTTATGAAGTAAAATTAATGTCAGGTAAAGGATTACTGTATTTACTAAATATATCTATATATTCCAGCATATGATTAAACAGCGCTCTCGAGCAATCAATTTGAATATCACGCGTGGGACGAACTTTGATAAACTCAATTCAGAAGTACGATGGCGAATGTACTTCATGTGGATACAAAATTTGGTAAATGTAACACAAAGGAAGATTGCAGATTTTGAAGTAAGTGTAATACTGCTAAAATCATCAGATATGAATTGCTGGATTTCGGAAACTATCTCATTAGTTTCCTTTCCTACCCGGCTTACAGCTTGGGCACCCTCTGTCGTGTATGACGTGGTCTTTCTTAAGATCACATCTCTGAAACCGAAACGATGACGGATACATCGTTGAGCTCAGCTAGTACTTAATAAGAATATAAAGTGTTCTGAGTTCATACCAACTTGGGACAACACTTTGTGTAACCCATATATTGTTGTTTTGTTTCGTCTTGTATAGTTTTCCTCGACGCAGGATGCATGTCCCTGATGCGGGAGATCTTTTTTATTTTTCAGAACGTAGTATCACCGCTAGTAGAAACTTACGAAGAAGCTAGGATGGTCATGGACATGGAACTATTAAAAAACAAAAGTATTAAAGTACTAGGGCTGACGACATCGGGAGCTGCCAGGATGCGAAAACTTCTTAATGCAGTCTCACCTAAAATAGGTTTGTGGTTAATATTCATATCCATAATAATATTATAAATGCGAAAGTAATCTGCGTCCGTGTGGTTCCGTAGTTCATGACTCGGAACCCTTAAGCAGGCACCACACTTCGCTATGCGCTATTCGTTATGCGGGATATTCGCGCGCATACGGCGAAGTGTGGAGAGTAAATTCGCCAATATTCGCTTTATTCGTACGCATCGAATAGCGAATGCGCATATACGTCGACTTGTCGGTTTTTTGACACACTTCAAAGGACACGAATAAGGCGAATACACGCATCGACTGCCCACACTTCGGACGGGTAGTGAAGTGCCCTGTGCATAACTAACAACCATAGACTATAAAACAGTTTTTGAAATAGATAAATCAATTAAACGATTAAAATAACCTATCATATGATCAAAATAATTAGACTTCATGTAAGTATTGTTTCTGTCAATTTAATAAAATAAAAAGGAAATTAAAATAATATGTTTCGTTCGTTCATTGACCATTAAAAATAACAGCTGATGCCCTGTGCTTAACTAACAACCATAGACTATAACACAGGTTTTGAAATAGAATAAATCGATTAAATGATTAAATTAGTTTTTTATATGATTAAAATAATTAGACTTCATTTAAGTATTGTTTCTGTAAATTTAATAAAATAAAAAGGAAATTAAAAGAATATGTTTCGTTCGTTCGTATGGTTTCGTTTTGTTCACCATAAAAATGACAATGACACATCTCTACAACACACATATTTGCCTTATTTGATATACCAGTACGAAGTGTGGTGTTTGCGCGCATAACAAATATTCGGGCGAATACGGCGTAGACACATAACGAATAGCAAATAACGAAGTGTGGTGACTGCTTTATATTCGCCATGTAAGTCCGTCCGTCCGTCCGTCCTAGACCTACCGCCCAAACGGTTGGTGCTAGAAAGATTATACTTTACATTAATGTGTTATAATTGACAAAGTGCCACAATAAAATTATGAAAAATATTTTCATTTGGAGTACCTCCCCTACATGTAAAGTAGGGATGATTTTTTTCTCGCGTCTACCCCTTCATGTGGGGTATCTTTACTTTAGATGGGTCTTTTAAAAATTGTGAGATTGCTAAAACCGTTTTTCGATTTAGGTATCCGTTTATGAGCTATTCAACTTGAAAACGCATTTTATATGATGATAGAACTGAACTTGGGAAAGGACCCAGGCTACTTTTTACCGCGATAACCGACATACACGCGGGCGAAAGCTAGTTGGGTCATATATTGAACTTTCAATAAAAACTATAGCGTTTTTGACCTACTTTTGATTTGGCCTATTTTTTTCATTACCTACTTCTTCTTAGCCTTATTTCCAATATTATTTGGGATCGGCTACTAAAAATGTAAAAAAATACCATTGCAAATGGTAATGAAAGTTTATCGCTTCTTTGGGGTTATTTGGAATCTGACGTTAAATAATAAATGTGTTACTACTAAAGATGGAGCATATTTGGAATATATAAGGCGAAGTCAGCACTAAAGTTGATTAATAAAAAAAAAGTATATACCTTAATGATTAGTTGGTTTACCGGCTATAAGACATTAGAGAAAATTACAAGAGCAGTTTAAAATATTATTGAAATAAAAAAGTATATGTTTAAATAGGTACCTACCTATAGGTACTTAATACACGTAAAATTTACGTTTCTATTCAATTTGACTGACTACCTAGTCCGTCAAATTAAATAGGAACGTAAATTTTACGTGTAATATGTATCTATAGAAATAAAACTGTCAATCAAAAATCAACAATCATATAACTCGTGCGAGCTAAGATGGCACCTGGCTCAAAACGAAACATGATACCGTTCCCCCGCGTGATACCCCTCTGTCGCCCTGCGAGTAGCGTTAGCATCACTATTACCGTTGCAAGAATCTTTCCATAATAATTTTAGTTTATTAGGTATTACCTAATGTCATATAAATCACTCTACGAATTTATTTTATAAATATATCATTAGATTCGTCTGGATAACCCAATTGTTTTAAGAAATGTCACACGATAAAAAACTAGCGTGACGACTATGAGACGCAATAGTTTATAATAAAGAATATCCATACACATATGATTTTCAGAGACTACGATTAAAAGGCTTATCAGGACGATTTTAAATTGTATTTTATAACCATATTTCAGTTCCTAATTTCATTTAAAATGATATTTTCTTTTGTTATTTAAATCACTGCACGAAGAATGCATTCGGGTAAATAATGAAAGTGGCCTGCTTCCTATTGGTATGCATATGTATTTTCGTAACTCGGGTAGTAAAGTACCACTTAAGTTAAAGTAATATGTTATGAGAAACTATTTGAAACAAAATAAATGTTGAAATTTAAAAAAACTAGAATTAATTATATTTTTCTTGCACTCAGTACTATAAACGACTGACATTTGAGTCAGGTGCCATCTTAGGTCGCACGAGTTATAAGTCTTCTGTTTGTGCAGGTTTGTGCCTATACTAAATAAACTACTTGAATAAAAATTATCCAAAAATAACGTATAAAAATATCTAAAATAAGCTTAAGGGGGCCCCGGAGGCTGAATTGTCCATACAAACGGTATACCAAGATCATTTGCAGTATAAACATATTTCCACGATGATATGTTGATATTCGGACTTAGACTGTATTTATTTAGGTTATAACGTCTTTATTTTTAAAAATAAACTTATATAGAATAAAATATAATCAAATTAAATTTTACATATTTTACATTCTAAATGTCATGTTTTCATTTTGTTTTTTTCTGTCTTAAAAACAAAAATACATCTAATATTGTTTCATCAACAACATATCTCATATTATTATGCTACTACTTACACAAAATAAATCGAAAAAATATTGAGTTTTCATTCATGATTTTCGATATTACGAAACACATCCATATTTTCACAAATTTCAAGCAATTAGTAGTGCTATCGCATCAAAAAATATTTCAATGTGTGTGTGATTCGTGTCAGTCAAATAATGATAGCCGAACCTTCTACGAGAGAGTCCGAATTACTACGAATGAATGTCAATCCACATACACACATACAGCGGTGCACTCGTATCTACGTTGTATTTTGTCAAACAGAGACAGCAATATTTTACGAACAAATTTCAACTTGCAGTTTCGAGTGTCGTACGCCGGCCTCTTAATCGATATTGATTAGGTCAGAATTCCTGGTCACTATCAATTAATACTTTTAAAATTTCTTGCCTATTATTATAATAATAATTTGTCTTCCGATTATTAACAGGATGATTAAGACTGATCGGTTTTAGATTTTTAAATATAACTTTCTTCTTCGGTAATAAATTTTTATATTTTCATCTTTAATTATTGTTTTTTTTTTTCAACTTAATATTGCGTTCTGTATTCTCAACTATATTATTTGCAATATAGATTACATTGTTTTGCAATATCGATTCTTTTAATTAATAAAGTGGACAGTATATCTCAAACGATTGTTCTTTTAACAGTGATAGTAGAAGAAGCAGCCGAAGTGTTGGAGCAGCACATCATAACGTCGCTCACGCACAGCTGTCAACATCTTATTCTAATAGGTTAGTAATTACTTATTCTATCTTGGTTACGTAAATTAATACTAAATTAAAATTAAAACTGTGTGCTATTCATTTAATAGTCAGAAGTTGAAGAGCTTGTTTGCTTAGTAAAATGAGGTAGTCTTGAGAAGTATGAGCCCGATATGAGAAAATCTTTAAGTGTGAGATAGCCCAACTATCGAGGAAGACTATAATTATATCATCAAGGTAGTAGAGCCACGTTGATTTCAGCTCGAATGGGCCGGCTCTACCGAGGCGTTACTACCCTCCCTCTCACAGAAGACCAACCTAAAATGACAACAGTTGTGCTGTTGTTTCGTAGATGAGTGCAAAACCAGAGGTTCAGTCATGCGCAAGGATCTCTCTTTAAATTTTAGCTCACTATAACCTTTTTAATGATCAAAAAGTTTATTCACGCGGTTAGAACATCACGACAATAAGAGATACAGGCGAGTTTGCGTGGGTCAGCTACTATTTTATTAAAACTGATGCGCTTGGAAGTATAGACAACCGCATTTCAATCACTATGTGCGAGGCGAGGCTTTTCTGTCGAGAGGTCGAGACCTGTGCCTGGGATTACATGCCGAACTGATTGTATTTCAACTGTTGTTTCACCTAAATCATGCATGAAAACCTACTTTTTCATGCACGACGTGTTGTGGGCTCAAAACCCACATTGGATCCCACACTTTGTGTGATCCACCACCCAGACGCAGGAAAACTGGTGGATCACATATATATATATACAACATATATATATATATATGTTGAATACATCCTGTGTCCCCCGGGACTCATGATGTAAATTCTTAATTCGTGAGTTATTTAAAAAAAAATGTTTGTAAATTCCCTAGACAACTACCGTATAGTTGTCTTTTTTTTTTTAAATAAATATTTATTTGCTATAATACATACATTTTTAGGCGATCATCAACAGTTGAGGCCATCAGCAGCGTTCATTAAGTTAGCGAGACAATATAATATAGAAGTTTCCTTGTTCGAACGTATGATAACTAACGGAATACACAGCCGCCGACTTAATATTCAACATCGTATGCGTCCAGAGATTGCAGCATTAATCTCACCAAACATATACCCCGAGTTGGAGAACCATCCCAGCGTTGAAAACTTCCTCGACGTACCTGGACTTGAAAAAAGTGTTTTTTTCTTTACTCATGAATATCGTGAAGAGGTAAATTGAAGTTTTCTTTTTCATATGTAGAATATATAATTTTATAGGCAAGGACATAATTTATTGCTGACTGTTTATACCATCTATATCGAAGTGTCTGTTTGTAATGCTACTGCTCCACCTGCGTCTTAACGCGCTAATTAGCGTGCTAGTATAGGCGCTACGCAGATGTGGCCATCGTTTTAATGCGTTAAAAACAAATGGCATTATTAATGCCGTTAAACGTTAAGCGATAAATCGAGTGTCGGTTTTTTGGACACATCAAAGGGTTTTAGCGCGTAGTTAACGGCATTGTAACCTCAATGTAGCCAATGCATTTTTAACGCGTTAACTAACGCGTAATTCGCCATTCACATTAACATTAATGCTAACGCAGGTGGAGCAGTAGCATACTACTAAATTAATAGTTTAAGTGCATGTGAAAGTATATAAGGTACTTACATCATAATTCGGCCAAGTGCGTGTCAGGTCATACATAGAATAGGGTTCCGTAGTCACCCATGGATAACTGCTGTTTACTTATTAGTTCGTTATTTTTGTACGAAGTTTTCTAAGAAAGCGTATTTTGCAAGTTAGACCTCTATAACTCCTGAACAAACAAAGTTATCTAAGCCGTTATAGTTTTCTTTTAAAGTTTACCACATGAACTACCATCATGAATTCTTAGAAATGGTCCTGTTTTATCTGGTAATGATAATAATAATAAATATTTCTGACATCTTACACACAACGTTATCTAGTCCCAAACTAAGCAGAGCTTGTACTATGGGTACTCGCCAACTGATATAAATACACAAACATACTTTTTTTATTGTAAATACATGCATAGAAAACATCCAATCTCCGAAACAAATATTTGCGGATCACACAAACATGTGGTTCGACCCGAGAATCGAACCCAAGACCTTTTGATCAGCAGTCGCATACGCCAACCACTGGCTCAAGGCAGTAAAAAAAGTACCCTTTAAAGTTAAATAACTCGCAAACGGATACCTAAATTAAAAAATCGTGTTAGCAACCTCTCATGTTTTTATAAGACTTATCTAATGATACGAAGGGGTAGACGCGAAAAAAAAGAATCATTCCCACTTTACATGTAGGGGAGGTACCCCATGTAATTCTCCTCCTTGTGAATATATATATATTTCCTAATTTCATTGCACTTTGTTGATGTGATTAAAGACACATGTCCATGCAAAGTTTTATCTTTCTAGCATTAACCGTTTAAACGGTAGGTAGAGGACGGACAGACCAGTTCCGAGTGATAAACTACGGAACCCTAAAAAAGCATTTTTCATCAAATTGTCTGTTTGTTTCGAATAATCTATGGAAAGGCTGGACTGATTTTAATAGAACTTGCACTGGCAGATGTCTGATGACAAAAGGAGTAACTTGGCTAGTTAATAATATAGGTACTTAGACTAAAAACAGATATCTATCTGTTTTTTGTCTAAAATTGTTTTTGCAATTTTTTTAACACGTCTTACAAATTGGATGGAAAAAATTGTTGTTGCCCTTTATTCATTTGTTTTTTAAAATGTATCTAATGTTTCCAGGACGATTCCAGCGACAGCAACAGCCGAGTGAATTGCAAAGAGGCAGATCTTACACTTTCTTTAGCAAATTATATTATGCAACAAGGATATAAAAGTCACGAAGTTACGATATTAACTGCTTACTCGGGCCAATTGTTTTACATGAAAAAAGTACGTACCTAACTACAATTTTCAAGCTAGCGCCTTTCATTATATATAATTATATAGTTCGGAGTAAAAGTCATGTGGCAAACACAGCTTTCTCAGTCAAATTTACGGACAATACTACGTAACAATCCAGTAAGATACGAAAAAATAGGCCAAGTGCGAGTCAACAAAATTCTGTATGCGAGGTGCGACCCGATCTGCCGAACGCTCAATTCGGTTTTCGAGAGGGGCGTTCGACGGTTGACAGCACGTTGTCGAGCCTGAGGGCCGTGACCGAAAAGGCAGTGAGCTGTATCTGTATCGCACGCGCATCTGATGCACCATAGATGTCTTCCTGGTGGTTGGCTTTTGGCTTGTTGATTGTCCAGAATGGAGACACCACGTGATAACTTTTCCTCTGTGGAGGCTCTCCAACCGGTCATCCGCTAGTCAGTACAGTGGTAGCAAGGAACCCTTTTCTTCCAACTTCCTTTCCGGGTACGATTGCTTCGGGAAGTACTTGCACTCGGTCGCTAGGAGGGAAGAGGGAACTAAGTCCCGTCTGTTTCCACTGCGACAGTGAGGACTCGCCTCAAAACACTCGGGCGGTTTGCCCCGCCTGGGCGGCGCAGCGTGTCGTCGGGCACTCATCGAAGATCTCTCGCTACCGGCGGTCATAAGCTCCATGGCTGGTGGCTATAGTTGTTTTACCGCGGTCGCAACCTTCTGCGAAGATTTAATTTTGCAGAAAGAGACGGCGAAGAAAGCCCGTTAAGACGACCTCCACATTTTGTGTTTGGATGTTATTTATGCAAAATTGTCTTAAAATAAAAATAAATCTTTTATTATAATTGAGTAAATTTTGTGATGAGTGGCAGAGATAAATAAATTGTGTTCTCAGTCCTTATAAAAAAAGTAAAAACTAAAACCCAACTACGACAAAATACGACGCAGAAAAAGTATGAAACAATATTTAAACAACATAATACTCGTACACAATTATCAGTGTGCAGTAATACACGTGTTCAAGTCTGAAAAGCGTAGTCTGCCACAGAATGCTTAATAGTATACGTTACATAGAAACGTACCATAATACCGTTTCCAATCATACCAAACATGGCATATTTATCTCTTATCATTTTTTTAACACAGTATTTTATTCACATTAATTGAGTCCGTCACGCTTGGGGGGTAACGAAACTGTTTTTTTTTTCTATCTGGTTATTCATTTAAGTATGTATATATATGTATATTTATTGGTACAGTATATATATATATATATATATATATATATATATATATATATATATATATATATATATATATATATATATATATATATTGTAATAAATAGATATGCACTAAAAATGTAAGTAAAAACTTATAAATGTTTGTAGATAAATTATTTAAATTCATTAGCAAATAGTAGGTTCAAAAAATGCATATTCCACTACTACTGTCTCTATAACATTCTGATCCATCCTGAGGTTGCCTGGAATAAATTGCTTTTGGCAATAAGGCCGCCCTTTGTACACTCGATATTTGATTATTGTGTCATATTACAGAGTTACATGAAAGCATGTAAGAATTATCTATCTATCTATTTTATGACCGCTAGAGGGCGCCACATTAGTTTTATTGACATATCATAAACCCGGGGAATATTAAGATGCTTCCAAAGATACCTCATTTGCCTAGTTCTAATGAGTAGTTGAGGAGTTATAAAGAACAGACGCACATACATAGCCTGTTAAAATCATAACCCTCCTCTGGCTTTGCCGTAGTCTGGTAAAAATATAGTTGATCGCTGTTACAAATGGCTACGGAATCGACAAAGTAACTTTGAAGAAGCGATTTAATTCTTTACTTATATTTTCATTCTTAACGTTCCAGTTTTATAACCAATTAAGTACATCATCTTCCGAGCCTTTATTCCCAAGTTTATTTGGGGTCGGCTACTATACTAGTTCAACCAGTTTTACCTGAATTTCAGTTTTTCCACGGAGCGACTGGCATCGGACCTCCGCAACCCTAAGGGAGAACTGAAACTCGAAGATTGAACTAGTTGTCAGTATGTTTGAGGGCACTGACTTCCCAATAACGATTGCCATAGATGTTAATGACAACCGGGACCGACGGCTTTACGTGCTCTCCGAGGCACGGGCGTGAATCACCGCCAAAACTTCCAAACTCCGGGCTGCTATTAGGAATTTCCTAAGAAAATCCCAAAAACACTTTTTGGCCCGACCCGGGATTTGAACCCGAGACCTCTTGATTAGCAGTCGCATACGCTAACCACTAGACCAACGAGGCAGTATTATTTATTAACAATTAAGTACATACATTATAAATAATAATTAAAACTTAAAATGTACTTAGTAAGTTCTAAAACGACAGTATTAACAACACTGATACAGCTATATTTTAAATTTATAAAAATAATTTTATCTATTGTTAGATTTTTTTGATTGATGTAGACATTACCTATTATAAAATTGGTGCCTTTTACCAAATTAATAAAATACTTTCTTTCTAGGAACGACATAAATATTCTTGTCTGACGGACGTAAAAATTACTGTAGTGGATAATTATCAAGGCGAGGAATCGAGAATCATATTATTATCCCTTGTTAGAAACAATACTGACAATAACATCGGATTTCTCGGGACTGAAAATAGAATATGTGTTGCACTTTCGAGAGCGAAACAAGGTTTGTTTGAAAATATTACCTCACACATTGAACATAAATCTTTTAGTTAAGGTTAACATATACTTTATTATTATATTTTACAGGATTTTATATATTTGGTAATATAAATATGCTAAAAACAAAATCTGAATTGTGGAGGAAAATTGCTGCTACCTTGGAGAGTAATGGTTCTTTAGGGACCGTTTTAAACCTGAAATGCCAAGTGCACCCGAATAATATAACACCAGTGAGTATTTTAGGTGCATGAAATGATTACATTCAGTTTTAATGTTCTGATTCTTTAGTTACATAGTTAAAATGTTTTCAGATTGAAACTGCGGAAGATTTTCAAAAAGTTCCTGAAGGTGGTTGCTTAATGATATGTAACTATTTGTATACATGCGGTCATCGCTGTCTACTCTATTGTCATGCTTATGATCGCACTCACGTTCAAACTAAATGTCTTGAACCATGTGAAAGGTACGCATGAAACTCTTGATGATAATATTGTACTCGTTGTATACTTATTTATTTAAATTCATTTGGCCAAGCGCCAAGTTGGTCCTTCCATTTCTCCTTCACGAGAACTTGTAGGTGTTGAGGTTTCTGATCCTCGATTTACGAGATTCTGGACTCTGGCCCGACTACAGAGCCTCGTTGTGCCATTGGTAAATAGCTACAAGGGCTCTCGCCATCGTCATTCCCCATTCCCCTGTGTAATATATTGCATGTATGCATATATATGTATAACACTAAGCTATTTTATAATATCTATGTTAGTTTATATTTTAAGAAAATCATGTGAATGTGCTTCAATGTTAAATTTTCTAACACTGTTGACGAATCTTTCATTATTTTCTCTTAATGCATGAAAAAAAAACGATAAATTAAAAAAACCGAATTTGAATTGTTTTGGGAATTGAAATTTTACTCTTATTTAAGGATTATCTGTGATCTCGGTCACGTGTGCCCATTAAAGTGTTCTACGGAATGTGGGAAGTGCAAAGTGTCCGTATTGAAGACTTTACCGTGTGGCCACGAAATGAATTTGTTTTGTCATCGTGAGCCTGAAGATCCCGCAAATAAATGTTTGACTATAATTGAAGATATATTACCGAAGTGCGGCCATAAGGTATAACTCATTCGCTTCTATCTTTATTGATATATAGGGTCAATAGAAAAAGTTCTAACGGTATGGGTTTCGCTAAGATTTAAAAGTCATTCAAAAGTTAGCTGAAGCTGAAGCATCATTATATTCTTCTTCTTTTTTATTTTCCTCTGCATCCTTCTGAGTAGATGTAAATTGATGTAACATTGATACATCATCTGTTTCTTCGTTGATATCTTCTGCTGAAAAATTATCTTCTAACGCCCTTCTCCTGAATCCGGTGTATTGCCAAGCCACACTTGTACCTGGTAATATACTCGATTGAAATGTTGCTGAGCAGAAGTTGAGGTTGGAGGAAGATAAGCTAATTATACAGTTGTTTATTACATATTCTGGAGAATACAGCTCTATCTAACTTGGAATGGCCTTGTCTCAGAAATGTCAATCTTAGAGAAAAAAGTATGGGAACAAATTTGTTAAATAATTACCTGATCATTTTCATCTGAGCTAACCCACTTAGCCCAACGGCCTACCTCGGCATTCGGAAGGAGCACCAGGAACGCATCAGCGAATTCTGGAGTCCTCCCTGCCGTACCTCACAACTAAGATACATCCCGGAGTGACATTACTAACCCCCGTAGCAGGACGCTGTCAAATACCAGGTTATACCTGTACTGTAATAGAAGTTATATATATAAAAAATAGTCTTCAGCCTAACAAAATGTTAAAAATCAATTATTCATATATTAAATTGTTTTTTACAGGTTGAGAAGGCGTGTAGCATGAAAATAGAGGAAGTAAAGTGTACAGTAAAATGCCAACAACGTTTAGACTGCGGGCATGCATGCATAAGAAACTGCCATGTCTCCTTTCCAGGTCACAAAGATGTTAGTTTCTTTATAACTGCAATCAATAAACAACCTTAATTAAAATACTTAAAAGCACAAAACTGTCTAAAAGGGGTTATTTTCGGGAACTTGTGTCCGACATGTTAGAACTGTTGTTATCACGCAGCTACTGCGGCGGAAGGTTATTGCGTAATTATAATTATTATGTATTTCAAGTCGGTAATGTCATTGCCTATAGGTACTTAGTGATATATAAAGTTAAACTATGTATTATGTTATTGGGACGACGTCCACATACAGCGCAAGCGAAAATCATACAACAGCGCCGTCTACCAAAGAAATACTGAACTAGGAAGAAAAAACAGAAATTACAGAGTAACTACTAATCCTGAATCGCGAAAGAGAAATTCTCGCGTCGATTACCATATATACAACATCAACTGTTTTGCCGTGGCCCGCCAGGCACGATCACCTCGCCTGGTCGGAGGATCCTTCCTTTGTGTTGGAGGAACACGATACCCATTCCTCCACAGTTAAATTATAATTATAATAAAAAATTTGCAATGACTACTGACAGATATTTATAAAATTTGGCGGTTTATCGGTTTATAAAACTAAAAAGTCGTACAGAAAATAATTAATATAAAACCAAAAACCCGACTGCTCAAATGTAATGAACTGATAAAAGAAAAACTAGTATCACAATGTCTATAATAAATCTTAAATACAAGTGACTAATGCCTTGTTTCGTAAGGTTACCAAATACTATATTGTGCTGCAGTTAGGGACAAGCAATACGTTGTCTACCATAATTGCGTTTGTCACCGCATGCAACACCATAAAGTGTTTGATATACTTACAAAACAATGCACTTGTCGGTCGAATGTAGTAAAGATATTGTGATATTTGTTTATTACTTTTAAGCAGCCGCGTTTTGTGTTTCTCTAATAATTATTTTATATTCACATATTAGTCAGAATTTCTAAAAATAATCGCAAAGTAATTGGCGTTTATTTCCTTATTATATCCACATCTATATTATGTCTTTATACCCATACATATAATATACATAAAATAAACAAAAAATATGATCAATAAGTTCGGAAAGGCTTTAGTTTTGGTATTGATTAGTTATTGATTATGAGATTAAGCTTAATTTCCTCGTCTAAATATCGTTCGTTGTTCCTGTTTGAATCTATACAAATAAATAAAATTAAAGTGTCTGTTTGTAATATCAAATGAACAGTGTTTTTGAAAGTAGATATGGGACATACACCAAAAAATTAATGTTTAAAAATTTGTCTGTCTGTCTGTCTGCCCGCCCGTCTGTCTGTTTGTTTACTTTATATAGAAATATAGATTATATAGATTGATAACAATAACCGCGGAGAACACCGCGGGTCTCAGGTAGTAAGGTCTCTAGCTACAAGTGTCGAGTTAACCCTATGTCACTAGAAAAGTTTCAAGCAGGTTTCGTCACACTATAACGGATACTTTACTTTCACAGTATGTATGTTTTAAAACGTGCGCTAAAAAGAACAAGGGCTGTAAAGCAGAGTCACTTGATGATCTAAGTGAACATCAATGTAAGAAAGCATGCCATGAAGAATGTGACGACTGCAATATCCAAGTAAGTATAAATCAATGAAACTTCTCTATCTAGTTTCCATCTGTGCCCATCCGCTTGATCGGTTTCACCTGTCACCCCCACGCCTTCTCTTACGGAGGTTGAAGGTCACTTGGCAACTTAGCGTTTTCTGACCTCAGGTCAGAAAACTCAGGCGCTGAGTTGCCGAGGCGCCCATTGCCAAGTTGCCCTAAGTGATTAAAAGCAATCACTGAGGGTAATCAACGACGGTGCGGTCAGTACCTAGAAGAGTGGAATCTTATACGTTTGTGTCTGTGTATAATATAGTACATACATAGTACGTTTGAGGCATTATATTTTATGAGCGTTTCCATGATTTTGAGGTCACGGTAAGCAGTCGGTCCCGGTAGATTTCATAGGAAAAGTCTTCGGTCGCCTTAAGAACATCCAACGGCCATTACGTGGCCAAACGTTGTCTTGCCAGCCCCCAATCCGCACTCTGTCAGCGTGGGGATGTATGGCCTTAACCCTCTCTTGAGAGGAGGCCCGAGCAGTGGGAAATAATGGGTTGTGGATAAATATTGATCTGGGATACCCGATAGGTTCCCTGGTACAGTGGGCCGGAAGAATTCTAAATCTTCCTGCCTCACTCCCACGAGTTCTTCGCGAGCGTAATAATTTGATTTATGGAGGAGGTGGCTTATTTAATGCGCTCTCGCCCGTCATCATGGCTACAATCATGATGCCGAGAAGGTTCCCTCTCTGGTAGTTGTTACCAAGTCTGATAATCGTACCATACACTTCCTTTTCAGGTAACAAAGAAAAGATTGAATTGTAAACACAGTGCCCGCGTGGCATGTTGTGTGAATATTGATGATACGCCTTGTAATCAAAAATGCGCTCGTATCATGACCTGCGGACATTTTTGTAAGAAGAAATGTTCAGAAACGTGCGGTGACTGCAAAATAATGGTAGGTGTATCTAAGTGCTAAGTTACTAACATTGTTATCAACATTTAAACGTCACTTACTTACCAAGTGACAAAGACTCACTTTCACACACTTTTTGAATCGTCCGATATGTATGTGATTAGATAATCTATACCTAAACAAAATGGAGTGTCTGTTTATAATATTAAATGAACAGGTTTTTACTAAATGCATATACGATTGTTTATATAGTAGTTACATTAAATTGGCAATTTTAAAAAAATATGACTGTCTGTTTGTTTCTTTTTTTAAATTAAATTTACCTTATTTTGGAAGCTAAAAGAAGAGTTATATGATAAGGATAGCTGTTAAATAGCTCATTGGGCGTTCAAATTGGCGTCAATCTTTTAAAGCACCCCGTTATAAATCATTGCCTGGTCACGAGGTTTACCCATAGGTTAACTTACTTACTGTAATATTAAGTTTACAAGAACATTTTTCAAAATTGGATTAGAAAAAGGAAATTTTAAGTACATATTATAGTCTATCGGTACATCTATATAAATAAATAAAATTGAAGTGTCTGTACTAGTATCGAATGAACATTTTTTACTAAATGCAAATGAAAGTATGTATGAATATACGGTACTCATATAAAAAAGCAATTAATAAAAAAATTATTTGCTCCCGCTAATCTCTAGAACGGCAAGTCCGGTCTTGATGGCAATTTGACTGGCATATAGCTGATAACAAGGATTAATTAAGATTATTTTTTGTTAAACTAGCTGCGCTCCTCGTCGTTACTCGCGTTTTACAACAATAACCGTGGGACTCAGCTAGTACTTACTTAAACATTTCCTATTCTTAAAATCCTAAAGTATAGATAAAATTAAGTAAATAAACTTCAGTCAGTAAAGATTAATGTACTAACCATGTTATGTATACACTGTATTTGTAATTACTTTTAGGTTGAAAAAGTGGTTCCAGATTGTAATCACAAAGTTAAGGTTCAATGTCAGATAGTTGTCAGCAGAGAACATTGTACTAGAAAATGCGAACGGACACTCCGCTGTGGCCATCAGTGTATAGATGTCTGCAGTGCGGTATGCGATGAAAAAAAATGCAGAAAGATAGTTTCCATTGCGGTCGATTCTCCTTGTGGTCACAAGGTTAAACTGCCATGCAATGTTTATACTGCTTTTAAAAGGGGTAATGTATAAATCATATTATATTAGCTTTCGCCCGCGGCTCCACCCACTTATATGTCGATTATCGCGGTAATAAGTACCCTATGTCCTTTCTCGGGCTGTAGACTATCTGTGTTCCAACTTTAAATCGTTTAAGTAGTTTTTGCTTGAAATCGTGACAGACAGACGAAGTTACTTTTGCATTTCTAATATTTTATTAGTAAGGATAAATTTGGTCAAGCCTTCCTAGAAACTTTAAGGCTCATTTTCATTTGTCGTTAATTCGGTCGTTATACAGCAGGCGGGGAGTCCCCGAATACGGGCTATCGATTAGTGAAAGTAGGCCATCTATATCTTGGTCGATATACGGCATGCGGATATTCCCGGTATGCGGCCCAACAAGCGTGGCGGCGGGAACTCAATACGAATGTTATTAGATGAGAACTGACGTTGCGCGGGAGTATAATGACTGATCGTTTTACCGATTTACAAATACTGAAATTAGTAGAAACGTATCGAGACTACCCACATTTATGGAATGTAACAAGTGATTTATATAAAAACATGCAAAATGCGAGAAAAAGTGCGTACAAGGAAATTTGGAAAAGCTTAATGTTCCTGATCTCTTGATTAAAGACATACCAAAAAAAATAAAAATATGCGCGGTAAAGAATATCCAACACTCCGCAAGCGGGCCCTAACGACTAATGAAAACGGCTATAGCATGCTGGCCCTATGGCATGCTTAAATAGAAATCTCCCGTACCCCGCATGCGGGCTCTAACGACCAATGAAAATGAGCCTTTAAGGGGTTGTAGTCGTAGTAGTAGGGAAAGAAAGAAAGAAAGAAAGAAAACATTTATTAGTCAAATTAGGGCATTGCAGATGGAATTTAACTATTTTCGAGAAATTTTACTAGTAAAAACGGCCATTCAACTAACAAAGCTAAAATAAATGCATATTAATTAAGTAATGTTCTTAGGTGAAATACTGCCTACGAAATTTTTGGAGTATTGCGAGAGCCCTTGTGGAAAGCAACTGGCTTGCGAACACTTTTGTGGCGGATCTTGCTCCAAGTGTTATCAGGGTCGACTTCATGCGCCCTGCAAACAAACTTGCAGTCAAATAAACATCTGCGGTCATCAGTAAGTTATATTTAATTTGTAAACCAAATATTTAAATCCTGGTGCAGAAACGGTGGGGTGTTTATTATGGATAATTGCATAGATACCTATGCCCACTATAATTTGATAGATGCCTGCGTGCCTTACATGTTGCTCTATGAGTGCATTACAATTAAAAAAAAAATGTTTTTTATATGGGGGTAAAATTAATTACATAAATGTTGGTTTTAGGTGTCAAGAGCCTTGTAGTCAAATATGCCCACCCTGCAATATGATTTGTGAAGTTAAATGTCAACACTCACACTGTGGGCGAATGTGTGGTGAGCCGTGTGTCGAATGCAAGGTAAGGGATCATATTTTTTAAGAGATCGTGGCAACTACAAGTCATCGGTCTCGACTCTAAACCCACTCTAGACTCTAGAGTTTAGTGATCTTCATTGCTGAGTGCATAGACCCTGAGATAGATTCCTACAAAAGCCAATTTATTACATTTTGTTTTTAATTTATTTCTCACCACAATATCTTAGGTATTTGCAATTAATATGCTTAGGAACTAATACAAACACTCAAGACGATATTTCTGCCTATTTCTGTATGTATGAGTGAAGATATAGGATTCAACTGAATGATATTAATAAATTCAGACATCACATTGCAATATGTTTCCAAATTAGGCAGATCCTGTGCCATTGTAACCGAACTGCTGTCAGAGATACTGACATAAATAATTCTAAATACACACAAATAGAAAAGTTACAGCTAATCAAAAAACAAATGATGGGAATGATTTGTGGTAACACAATCCACGCTGATAGTCCGATATATTTCTTTCTTTGTAAAGAACGTCCTATTGAGATATTTTCCAAGGTGCAATGAGTGTTTCATTCGAATCGATCGCATTAAGGGCATCTTAAAAGTAGTTTGAAGATATAAATGTACGAGATGAATCTGTCGGTGCAGGAGAAATGCGACCGCACGTGCGTGCACGGGTCGTGCACGCGCCTGTGCTCGGCGCCGTGCTCGCGCGAGCCGTGCGCCGAGGGGTGCGCGCGCGCGCTGGCGTGCGGCCACCGCTGCAGCGGCCTGTGCGGGGAGCCTTGCCCCGACGTGTGCCGCGTCTGCCGCCCCGACACCTTCCCCACAGACTTCACAGGATACGAGTACGTCGACGATGAAAAGTAAGTTGAACCGCCTTTCGACCTCTTTCCTTTTTGTTTCTGTTTTTCTGTCGGTCTAAGAGCTTTTCCTTCTTTAGATTTATTTTGCTGGAAGATTGCGGCCACGTGCTGGAACTGGAGAACATGGACAATCTAATGACGGGCGATCGCGAGGATATTAAAATAAGGCAGTGTCCGTATTGCCGTAAACCCATTATTAATACGAAGAGATACAAAGATTTAGTGAATACCATGTTTCGAAATGATATCAACCCAATAAAGCAACGAATATACGGACAAAGCACCGAAATAGAAAAAAAGTTAAAACAACTAAAAAGTAAAGCAATTTCTTTACAATTGGGTACGTATATATATAATTTGTAAATTACTTGTAGTTATAATCTCACTAGGATCACGTCGATAATAAAGAAGTTCCCAAAGAGCTTCTGTATACATATCATAAGTAATAGCTTTAATTCTGTTGTTTGAAAGCTCTTTAAATTAAAAATCACTAAAAATGAGTAGTAATGTTAAATACGTTCTAAATGTTAAAAAGATTCATAGAATTTACTAAAATTAGATTGCATCATGCAATCAGAGTGACGTATAATGAGACAAGCCTATGTCAGTATACTTTGTTCAAACAATGATTGAGAGTACCTGAATATCTAACTTCACCGCCTCCACCAAACCATCTGGTCTGGCTGGTACAGTAGGCCAAAACCTCATTTCTAAAGAGATGCTTATGTCCAGCCGTGGAATACTGAAGACTGTTAATAAAGTTTGTCTTGTCTGTATGTGTACTAAAGTCAAGCTGTAACAATTCTACAATTTATTTTCGTTGTTAAGATACGTAACTTGTAATACAAAGCTATTTTAACTGGCTTGCCTTTACACCAAAAAAAGTGTGGATTAGATTGTCATCCCATTACTTTATATTGTTGCTACTTATCTATTCTAAACAAAGGAAATTACTCCGAGACGACTCTTGTTAAAATGTAGGGTCTGGGACTTATTGATTTTAAAATGTCATTACAAAGTTTTTATATTCTTGCCATTAAACACAGTAAGCCGATTATATGTAATTTATTTAAAAAGTTAACAAAATTATTGTTTTTTTTTTAGAGCATTTTGGTTTAGAGAAATCTTTAAGAGACCTACTAATTTTCTTAAGACCAAACAAGAAAATGTATCTCTTGCAAGTAGAGATGCTACTCATATACTATGATATAATTGAAATGGTATACGAAAGCTGGAAAAAAATTCAAAAGATAAAAACTTCAATCTTAGAAGAAGAACTGGAGGCTCATATAAAAATAATTCTAAAAGTATTGAAGATTAACCCGAAATCCAAAGTACCCATAAAGATAAGTGAACAGTTACAAAAAGATATAGGTAATGAAATAAAACGATTGAATGCTATTGTACAACTAGCTACATTAATCAATATTTGCAAAAATGATGAAGGTGATCTTACTTTGGAACAATATGTCAATGCAGCAAAAAATGCAGTTTTGACTTTGTCTGTGTTTGATGAAGATAATGCTGTAGAAACGCTAACGGTACTAAAGACAAAGATCAAAACCAGTGTTATTGTGTCTAAACTGGAGCGACAGATGATCGTAAAAGCAATTGGTTTGAAAGCAGGTCATTGGTATAAATGTCCCAATGGTCATTATTACTGCATCGATAGATGTGGCGGAGCTACTGAAATTGGTAAATGTCCAGAATGTGGAAACGCAATAGGAGGCACTAATCATGCACTTTTGCCAACTAACAGACATGCTCCTGAAATGGATGGATCACTATATCCCGCTTATTCGGTTGAAGCCAACAACATGGCAAATTTTTTAATTGACCTTTAAAAATTGATGTCTTTCAAAAATTTAATTCATTACTATTATTTTGTTTATTTTATTGTTTCATTTGACTGACCTGTTGGTCTAGACTCTAGCGGTAAGTCCTCCTCTGTTATGGTGGAGGGAGGTGGGAGGGTGCATTTAAAGGACTTCTGTTATTTAAAACCACTGGTTTTCTTAGTATTAGCATTAAGACCTATGAGAACTCGCAACTTCAAATAAGAATGCCTATATTATAAACATGATTAGGCCGAAAAGTTTACGACCTTATGATGATACAAAAAAAAATGTAACAGATTCAAGTTTGAGAAGCCGTGGCAATAAAAAGTTGTATTTTACAGAAACACCGCGATACCAAGCATATGTAAGAGCGGAGCCGTAGGCAAAAATAGTCTACACTGAACCGCCAGTAAAATTCTTGTTTTGCTCAACTTTTCACTAATTTAGGACAATTTATTTTCTTCTGCCTTTCGTCTAAAAACTTAAATAAACTATAACTAACATTTTAAATATTCTCTCTTATTACTATTCATTTTATATCATCACTAATCTCATCAATTTATATATTTAAATAAAGGGTTTTTGGTGTTGGTCAATAGTTATCTATAATAACAATATTATGTATAACGAGTTAAAAAACTCCACAGAAAGTAACTTGACCAATCAAGTCGCTGTAGTTTTTAAAAGCATTATTGCTTTTATGTTATATATTTGATTGTATGTTATACAATCTTTGCTGGTATATCTTTATTATAAATGCGCAAGTTTGTGAGGATCGATGTTTATTACTCTTGCGAAAACGAATAAATAGTTCTAGATAAAAAATACATAGGTATATATATATATCGAAAATGTAGTATTCCTCTGGAATGAGTAAGGTCCAGCTAAAACCGCTATACAATTATATTTCCAAATCCTATTTTTCCTTATACCTTTAGCTCTTTTCTTTCTTGGTTTAAATAAATACTAGCTTGTGCCTTACGGCTCCGCTCGTGTCTATGTTGATTATCGAGGTAAATAGAAGCCTATGTCCTTAGTCCTAACCTTGAGAATCAAAAGATCTCTATTGTAAATTTTATCCAAATTGGTTAGCGGTTTAGTTGTGCTAGCGTAAAAGACACATGGTTACTTTCGAATAGATACTATTAGTATGGATGGGGTAAAAGAGGAGATGAGAATTTTGATGAGAACTGATTGCCCCGATTCATGGATATAAGTAACTCAAAAATCAGAAGTACGGTGTCGCTTTTAATATTATCTAATATTATGTTAAATAAGAAACTAGTTATATAGAAAACATTGTAAGAATAGTTTACGCGGTTGGCATAGTGGTTTCAGCAGTCGCCACGTCGCTTTATACTGCACTAAGTGTTGTAGATTTAAACTCCATTAGAATTAAAAAAATGTGTGATTCACAAATTGTTTTTCCGAGTCTGGGTGTTTTTGTACGCTCAGTTCGGTAGGCATTTTATTTACAATAAATACAATATTAGTATTTTCTTTTATGTTGTTGTACTGATAGTTATAAGTGGTTTAGTATAGAAATGTTTTAATAAAAAATTTTGTTTATATAAAACCCAAATATTATTGTTTGAAATCGATTATTGTTTTTAACACCTTGACATGCACGTAGAAAACTTTGACTTGGTCCTAGATCAATAGCTTACTAAGCTAATCTTAAGTTTGTCTATGTTTTCTTTATCTATATCTGCAGAAATTATAAATTGTAACTCTACTCTAATGAATCTCTACGTAAGGTACTTACTATAATCACTTGCATTATAACATTTATAAACATAAGTTTGTCTAACATTGAATCTTGTTCTTTAATTAGATTTGACGAAATTATACATTTTATCCAAATAAATAAATGTAAATGAGCTTTGTTCTTTTTTTTAATTTTCAATTAAGATATTTCAAAGTATTATGGGGTCATAATACCTTGAAATATCTTAATTGAAAGACAAGATCGTGGGTACGCTGATTTCAGCACGATTAGACAGACTCGATTGGCAGAAGACTACCAAGACCCACCAGGCCTGTGGCCCGATGACGATGATTCATATATGATTCAGAAATATACTACATTATCTGCACTCGCAATAAGCAGGGCCGGATTTAGCTTATAAGCTGAAAAAACTGAAGCAGAATTAGGGGGGGGGGGGGCAAAATGGCCCAAAAACTAAACTGGTGCAGTAGAAAACCTTTTTTTATTTTTTTCAAAAGACCATACTCGCATTAGGAGTATAAATCCTGTCGCTTTACAAACATACATAAAACGAACACAGAGATCACCCAGACTTAGGACAACAATTTGTGAATTACACAAACTGTTTTCCCACGTAGGAACCCACGACACGCGGCGCAGTAGAATGCAGAGTGGCGACCACTTAAAACACTTTTTTTTGACGTGTGGAAACCCCCTCGGGCTGTCACCCTACCGGAGTTTGCAACGGGGCTGTATGTCGGCATCGAACCGACTAAAACCACATGGTGTGCCACTCTGCACCTGAAATAGCGGGTGCCATCAATTGCTTCTCTCCATGCGCTAACCGCCAACATACTCTGGGGTCACCAGAGGCGTGCCATATTTAGGGCGGTCAGAGCCGCCGCCCACACCGGTGCACCGTACAGTGCCATAGACCAGACAACTCCCGTGTACAGTTGTCTCGTCGCGACATTGACTCAACTAAAATTGGGCAAAAGTCGTCTCAAGTGCGGAGGCAGTGTCGACCTGCTTCGGAGCAAGCTGTTGCAAGTGCTCGTCGAAGAGCCACCTACCGTCAAGGATCAGGCTCAGATAACCGACTCGACCTAGACAGGTCGTGTAGATACCCCACCACCGCCAACCAGGTACTGCCAACTCTTGGGTATATTGACGTTGACAGGTGCATGGTTAGATCATAGAGACCTATCTGCGCGACAGGACGGTGATGTTTGTGGATCGGAACGGGGTGGAGAATCGAAAGGTACCCTAATACTGGCCAGAGGGTCACGCTCCGAGGAAGTGCTTCTGCTTGCCGAGCAAGGAGTGGCTTGTGTTATGGAAAAGATTCGTGAGCTGGGCCTAAGGGCGGCGCCTGAGAAAACTGAGGCGATTTGTTTCCATGGCCTACGTAAGCGCCAGGAACCACCTAGCTCGCGCTTCCGAGTGGGTGACACTGAAGTCCGGGTGGGCCAGTACCTGAAGTACCTAGGCCTCATCCTGGACAGTCGGTGAAGCTTCGAAGAACATTTCGGACGATTAGTCCCGCGGGTTCGAGGGGTAGCATAGGCGTTCCATCGTCTGCTGCCCAATCTCGGGGACCAAGGGAAGAAATTCGCTGCCTCTACATGGGCGTCGTGCGATCAATAATCCTCTATGGGGCACACGTCTGGTCTAAGGACCTGGTGGGTTCCTCCCGCTGTAAGGCGCAACTTAGGAGTCTGCAGCGGCTGATGGCCATTCGGATTGTACGGGGCTACCGTACGATCATGAGCCTAAAATACTACGGCAGAACGCACATACGCACTTGGAGGGCACGGCTGGAAAAACAGGGCTGTGCCAGCCAACGCGCTGTTGGAGCCGTTCTGTCAAGCTTCAAAGCTTGGATAGAGAGGACCGACTGTGTCACCTACCGATTAACTCAGATACTCATGGGACAAGGTTGTTTCGGTGAGTATCGGTGAGAATCGGACGTGAGGTTACGGCACAATGCCATCCCATCACTGCAGGTCCGACGGGGACTCCGCCCAAAACATGCTAGAGGACTGCCCTGCGTGGGAGTCCGAGCGTCGAGACCTGGTCGGGCAGATCGGACGAACCCTGTCACCGCCAGTATTGATCGCGGCAATGCTGACTGACGAGTGATGAAGGGTGGGAGGCCGCTGTCTCCTTCTGTGAGAACGTAATGCTCCAGAATGAGTCCGCAGAGCGGGATCGGGAAAGGGCCGATCCCGCTCGAAGGAGGAGGCGAAGGAGACGCGGTAGAGGCAGCTAGTTCCCAATCGTGGCCTAAGGATCGTTGCGGCCACATCTTGGGGAAATGTGACCACTGCAAGCGACTCGAGCAGGCGAAACCCCGGTGCGGCTGAAGGGTTTCGTCTGGTGCAGGTTGGTGTCCCGCCTTTTACTGTGTAAAACGGTGAGAAGTGCGATATCATCCCGCCCCAAGGGTAAATTATTGATTACCCTGAAATGTACCCCAGTCATGGGGTAAGGCAGGGGGGATTCCAGAAGTCGCTGATGCGTTCCTGGAGTTCCTCCCGTCTGCCGAGGTAGGCCGCGCTGGGGTTTAGTGGTTAGACCGGTTCGCCGGGAGTCTCCCACACGCCCTCCGTCTCCCCCACGGAGGATATGGTGCGTAAAGCATTCCCCGCGAAAAAAAAGGTGCATGGTTAGCAGTATCGGGCCTTACTTACCTATCACCTATCTTCCTTGACCTACTAAACCTTATACATGGTGCAGTAAAAACCAAGCTAAGCAATAGCTTAAAAAAAAAAAAAAACTGCCAAGTGCATGTCAGGCCACGCACAGTAAAGGGTTCCTCAGTCACGTGGATTTAAAATCGTATCCAATAGATAATTATTATAGTCCAAGATCCCAGAGCCGCCTGACCTACGTCATTTGTGCAAAGCTGAAATTTTCAGGATTATTAGTACAATGTCTTGTTAAGATGTATGCGTACCCATTAGCTTGAAAGGGGGCCGGTTCTGAGGTAGCGCGAGGTACAGATGGATAAAAACCTTACTTACCTACGTTAAAGGTGCACGACGAGGTGTCTTAACAAGACATTGTACTAATAATCCTGAAAATTTCAGCTTTGCACAAATGACGTAGGTCTGGCGGCTCTGGGATCTTGCTCTATTATGTTCACGTATTAATGTGTTAATTTTGTATGACGTTTTCCAAGTCAGCGCAATTTACAAGTTAAGTCTCCATAACTCCTGAATTGATAAAGTCATCTAATCCGTTATAGTTTTCCTTCAAAGTTCATTATGTGGACCACCATCACGAATTTTTCCAGATTTTTTGATCTAGCCGTTTAGCTTTTAGAGGGGGGGGGACGCCCTGTTTTTACAAAAAAGTGCCCTTTAAAGTAGAATTTCTCGCAAACGGATATCTGAATCAAAAAATCGTCTTAGAAACCCTCTATTGGTTTTAAAATACCTATCTAATGATACCCCACAGGATGGGGTAGCCGCGAGAAAAAATTTACATCCCCACTTTACGTGTAGGGGAGGTACCCCAAATAAAAATATTTTTCATAATTTTATTATAGCACTTTGTCGGCGTAATAACAATACATATTCATGCAAAGTTTCATCTTTCTACCACTTACCGTTTGGACGGTAAGTCGAGGACGGACGGACGGACGGACATGACGAATCTATAAGGGTTCCGAGTGATATACTTCGGAACCCTAAAAAAACAAAAGTTTAAAAAGTAATCTAGTAACTAAATTATTTCGTAAAGAAAGGAATTAACTTAATTGTGAAAAATGTATCTAATTTTAGGAGTCAGTAGGGGCGGCAAAATTTTAAAGCTTTGGGGCGGCAAATATGTAAATCCAGCACTGGCAATGAGGATAGTGACACCTACTCCTGGATTTTACTCATGCTTACCATCAGGCAAGCCATCTCACAAAAAGACAAAAAGTTGAGTCATAAAAACATTATGATAAAAAAATCGGACAAGTGCGTGTCAGGCCACGCACAGGAAAGGGTTCCTCAGTCACCCATAATGGTACGTGGATTAGAAATCGTATCCAATGGATAATTGTTATGTTTACGTATTAATGCGTTGATTTTGTATGACTTTTCCAAGTAAGCGCATTGTAAAAGTTAAGCCTCTACAACTCCTGAACTGACAAAGTCATCTAATTCGTTATAGTTTTCATTTAAAGTTCATTATATGGACCACTATCACAAATTTTTCGGCGGGCGGGACGGCCTGTTTTTACAAAAAAGTGGCCTTTAAAGTGGAATTTCTCGCAAACGGATACCTAAATCAAAAAATCGTCTTAACAACCCCTTAATGTTTTTAAAAGACCTATATAATGATACCCTACATGATGGGGTAGCCGTGAGAAAAAAAACATCCCCACTTTACGTGTAGGGGAGGTACCCTAAATAAAAATATATTTCATAATTTTATTGTAGCACTTTGTCGACGTAATTACAATACATATTCATGCAAAGTTTCATCTTTCTAGCACTTACTGTTTGGACGATAAGTCGAGGACGGACGGACGGACGGAAGGACAGACGGACATGACATATCTATAAGGGTTCGAAGTCATAAACTTCGGAACCCTAATAAGTTGTAGATCTTTTAATTACCTACAACTTTGCCATTTAACTTTTTTCCTTGTAGTTTTGCCGGAAATCGAGATAAACCGTCTTTTACCCTTTGTTGTATATATTTAGCCATCCAATCTGACTCTACCCTGCCTGATGGAAAGCATGAGCAGAATCCAAGAGTCGGGGCTTCCACACTTGCTGCGAATGCGGACAATAATGTATGGCGGCCCACACTATGGCGGCTTAGTGAGATGCTTTTTCACGCCCCGGTTAAAGGACCCGAAAACCTCCCCCCCCTACCCCTTCCCGACTTCAGATCGCCCGTAAATTATTTTTCCTTTCATTTTTATAATATTCTCCTCCTTTTCCAATAGGTTTCATCCTACTATAATTTTATTTGTTTTCTAAAATTATCTACTCTGGTCTACTGGTCTATATGTCATTTACAAACTATCATTATGGTTGCCATGCAAGTGTGTTATTCCTAGCAACCTGTGAAGTTTTGACAGGAGGTAAACAGTGATACATTTTGACATCTTCGATTTATGTATTTTTATAATCACCTAGCTTTGGTCTTTGTATCTCGATTATTGCAATAAAAAGTAGCCTATGTCCTTTCCCAAGTTCAGTTCTATCATCATACCGAATTTCATCAAAATCGGTACAGTGGTTTAGGCGTGAAAGCGTAACAGACAGACAGACAGAGGTACTTTCGCATTTATAATATTAAGTAGGGATTAAAAAAAAAACTACTCACTAGATCTCGTTCAAACCAATTTTCGTTGGTAGTTTGCATGTTAATGTACAACATATATTTTTTTTAGTTTTATCACTCTCTTATTTTAGAAGTTAGAGGGGGGGGGGACACACATTTTTCCACTTTGGAAGTGTCTCTCGCGCAAACTATTCAGTTTAGAAAAAAATGATATTAGAAACCTCAACATCATTTTTGAACACCTATCCATAGATACCCCACACGTATAGGTTTGATGAAAAAAAAATTTTTGAGTTTCAGTTCCAAGTATGGAGACCCCCAAAATGTATTGTTTTTTTTCTTTTTTTATGTAAAAATCTTAATGCGGTTCACAGAATACATCGACTGACCAAATTTCAACAGTATAGCTCTTATAGTTTCGGAAATAATTGGCTGTGACATACGGACGGACAGACAGACAGACAGACTTGACGAATCTATAAGGGTGCCGTTTTTTGCCATTTGGCTACGGAACCCTAAAAATCGGCCAAGTGCGTGTCGTTTTACAAGTTGGCCTCTAACTCCTGAACTATCAGAGCTAATTAAGCAGTTATAATTTTTAGCTTCTAGAGGGGTGGAGGGACGCACCTGTTTAACACAAAATTCCCTTTTAAAGTTGAATAACTTGCTAATGGATACCTAAATCAGAAAATCTGCTCGTTTGCCCCCATAATAAAATAAATATATGTCCTGAGCAACCTTAATTTTAAAAGACCTATCAAATGATACCCCACAAGATAGAGTAGACACGAGAAAAAATATCATCACCACCCCAAAAAAGTTGTGTGTGTGTTGTATTTTCATAATTTTATTGTAGCACTTTGTCAACATGCCATAAACACATCCATACAGTTTTATCTTTCTAGCGGTAACCGTTTGGGCGATAAGTCGAGGGGCAATGGACGGACATGACGAATCTATAAGGGTTCCGACGTTCCGAGTCATAAACTACGGATCCCTAAAAATACAAAATGTATAGGATATTTAATCTCAGTAGATTTAAAACTAGTCAAATGCAATGTGTGTGCTATTAAAATTATGTACAATTTTTTTTTTATATGGTAACCTAAAAAAGTAAAGCATACAAAATAAAACGAAAAGAAAAAATAATTAAAATTTATTGGATATTTAATCCCGCTTTAATTATTTAAAAATACATAAATTCGGTTTTTGAGATACATTAAGTCTTATGGTAGATACTTATATAAATGTAGCATAGGTACAAATATTTTTGTTATATGGCAACACAGATACGAATTATAATTTTCTAATGGTAATTTTCACCAACGTCCTCTAAATCTAAGAGGCCACTTAAGAGAGTCAGGTAACCCTTAGTGATATTTTCGTTTTAACCAGCCTTTAAAGTGCTTAAATGTCTTTTAAAATTTAGGAGATACCGCTAGGGGGCTCCTTGTAAGAAGACGGGTTATGAAAACGGGCATGACTCTTACAAAACAATTTGATAATTAAGGTTTATCATTATTACACTGTAACAGATCGCTGCAATCCCTTTGTCTCTGATGATGATAAAATGATGAAATAATATTTTTATATTATCAAAAAAAAAAGAAATCTAGACTTTCGTTATCAATCTATTTTTATGTTACGTTAATCCTTTTTTTTATTTACTTGATGAGTCCTGCTGTTATTGTAGTAAATCGCGAGTAACGGAGCGGAGCGGAGTTAGTCTTATAAAAATTAGCTTTAGTTAATACTCATGACATCAGCTTTCTGCCAGTGAAAGTCCCGTCAAAATCAGTTCAGCCGTTCCAGAGATTAGGCGAACAGACAGACAGCTTTTTTGTGCCGCATTTATTAAAAAAACTGTTGTTTTGATATTACATACAGGTACAGTAGACCCGCGGTAATCCGATAAATGTTTTGCAATGCAGTGTCGGACCATCGAATTTGTCGGATTACTGAGTACTGCATAACACCTCCTATAGTCCGGAATTTTTAATAAAAGAGTACCTTGTAATCCGACAAATAACAAATTCAATGATAACATTTACATATATATTTAATCCTACTTACATAACTTTACAGTGTAACCTATTCAATCATGCATTAGTGAAGATTGCTGAAACATTTTCAATAATAATAGATATGTCGGACTACAGGGGGTGCCGGATTACCGGGGGTCCACTGTACTTCAATTTAATTGATTTGTATAGACTTGGATGTTAAAGTAAGACCGCTTGTACGTCGCCCATTCTTATCTCTCGCAGTCACATTAAATTTAACTAAAATTTACGCCATAGACATTTTTTTCAAACCTCCAATGTTAGAAATTTTGTTAGTGATTATGTTTGCAGTAAAACAGAAATTATTTTTGGAAGTAAATTCCTATAAACATTTCGTTGCTGGGAATTGGACACTAGTAACGCCATGTGAGCATTTTTTTAACAGTTACGTTGATATTGTTTATCTACGCTACAGTGGACCACACTACATAAATTATTCAAAGCAAATGACATTCATAGTAAAATATTAGCAAAAAATAAAGTTACGTAATATTTGCCATAATATTGTCTATGGTTTGGCTTTATAATTTTATACAAAGTATTCAAATTTGTAAGAATCTAGGTTTGTATCGTACGTACGTAACATATTGATCTTCGATTATAAAGATATTTAATTATACCTAAATGCATTACATAAAAACTTAACAATCAATTTATTCTAATCATAACTAGATAAATAATATTTAGGAAAATAAGAGTTTAAATAATATACATAGTCTGGATGTATCAATGATTACATCTTTCTGTAATTGAACAGTTATTATTAAGCTCATTTTTTCTTAACAATCTCATACGAATGTAATATTTTAGTCTGATAACATTTCTTATGTTTTAATCAAAATATTTGTAAATAACCAGTTAACAAATTTTCCATAGGTCACAGCCCATCTCTCATCTACGGAATAAGTTGGCACTTGATTCAAATGACAGACGTTTAAAGTTCTGAGTGCAAAAAAGTTTATTTTGCAATTTATTTTTTAATATAAGCATTTATTTTGCACTAAGTAGTCTCTCATAACATACTACTTCACTAACTGAGTTAAGAAAATACATGAGCAAGTGCATTATTAGGGAGAAGGCCTCACTCATTATATTATTACCCCACTGCCAAAGAAGGATTTTATTTCAATGTATGAGAAACAATAAAATCTTTTTATTTTTTTATGTAACGATTTTATAATGGTTTATCAATTTCTGGGTCGACCAACCGGCGACATCAGGTTGGGCGACCCAGATATCGCTCAAGAGATACAGTAGAGGGCCTTGGGGAGCTTCAAGCCAACTCGCTAATGTTACTCAGTCACGTGATCAAAACAAAATATTAGCAATGAAACAAGAGAATAGAATAGAAAAGGAAAAAAAATTGCAACTTGGCTAGGCAGGTTTTTTTTCGAGCCAGGTGCCATCTTATCTCGGACGTATTATACATTGTGTTATTTTATTCATATTTAAGCTTAACACAACAACTATGCAATACGCTACATACAGTGTGTATCAAGAAACTACACTTTTCTAACATAGCTGTTTTGTCGTCAGAAAATAAAATACAGGCAAGATACACTTCCTATTTATTATATTATACTAGCCCGAGTCCCACGGTCATTGTTGTAAATCGCGAGTAACGCGGAGCGAAGTTAGTCTAAAATTATACTACTGTGTATTTTTATTCTGTGGAAATATATAGTACATAGCCACAGAATAAAAATATCGGTTCGATAAGTCCTGTCACCGTTTAGTTAGGCCAGACGACAGTCTCGATCCAGTCCACGTACCGGCTGACGCGGGTGTACACACCAGGTATAGACGAGCCGCAGCCACGACCGAATGAAGTCACTCCCACGAGACGGTTCTTCCCCTGACCTTCCTCAGACATGAGCACCAGGGGTCCGCCCGAATCTCCCTAGAAACACAAGTTGATTGTAAACAATGGCTGGACCGATTTTGACGAATTTAAAAATTTTCACTGAGAGAAAGCTAATGACATAAGGATTAACTTAGACTATGTTATTAGACTAGCTTCGTTCCGCGGCGTTACTCGCGATTTACAACAGTAAGGTCGGACTAAATATTTGTGTGTTCCACAAATATTTGTTTCGGAGTCTGGGTGTTTTCTATGTATATTAAGTATGTATTTACAAAAAAAAGTATTTATATGTATTTATATCAGTTGTTTAGTACCCATAATACAAGCTCTGCTTAGTTTGTGACTAGATGATGTTGTGTGTAAAGATGTCGGAAAAGAAATAATTTACAATACTTACTTGGCAAGTATCCCTGATACCTTCAGGGTCTCCAGCACACAGTTGGTCAGGAGAAATACCCGTAGGTAATTTCCGCCAATTCGTATACGACTCGGTGCAGTTGCGGCGCTGAACTGCGGTAACATTCGCTTTCAGTAATGTGGTGGTTCTTGCGTCTCCTGGAATGCAAAATAAAGTTATTAGCTTGATGTCTTACTCAAGTAAAAGTTAAATATGCACTATTAATTTAGTAACATTTTTCTAAAACTGAAGCGTTTGTTAATATGGTGCTAATCTCAGGTTCGAATTGCAAAATGCTTTCTTCAGTGTTGGATATCCTATTTATCAAAAAAGGCTGTGGGCTATATTTTTTTCACTCGCAGGTATGTAACACAAACCACTTCGCCATCCGGTCACGATATACGAATCCATACTAATATAATATTATAAATTCGAAAGCAACTCTGTCTGTTTGTCTGCTCCGCCTTCACGGCTAAATCGCTCGACCGAGATGGAGATATTTTACTTATGGAAATCTTACTTTGGGACATCCACATTGGCGTAGCCGCAGGAAAAAACTAGTTTGAGTATAAATTATACTTACTTGTGTTACTGACTTTCCCCCAACCAGTAATAGTGAGTATATCTGTTGGATCGTCATCGTTTGTTTCTAGACAAATTGCATGCAATATACTGCTAAATTCCAGAGGTTTCTCCAATCTAAAAAAATAACATCAGACAAAAGTCCCAACAGCAAAAAGTCCCTTTTGTCTTAATGAATTTCGGTATACGAAACATTAAAAAAAAAAGATAATTGGTTTGAGCACAATTGGCCCATTCAACCGAGGCGGTACTTCTCTCACACATAAGACTAACCTCAAATGACAGCATTCGTGTTGACGTGTAACGTTGGTGAGTGTGAGACCAAAACCAGAGGCCCAATAACGAGAGAACATGCTTTATCTGCGTTCACAATGAGGATGGTGACTACTACCCTTGGATTGTATTCATGCTTTCCATCAGGCTGAATAGAGTCTATTCATCTCTTAAATATTTTTTTTTTGTTTTAAAGACAACTCCCGCATTAGGAATATAAATTCCTGTGTCCTAGGGGACTTTACAAACATACATGAAACGGACACAAAGAACACCCAGGTGTCGTAAGATTAACGGAAGAAACTACGCAGGACAATAATAAACTACAAAGAAAAAGAAAAGTTGAAACAAACCGTAGGGGGCTATAGCACGCTGACCAAACGCGTTGTCTATACAACGCGTATGTCCTTACAACGAGTATTTGGGATGAATAACGTGCAAGAGAGAGAGAGAGTATGTGATACAATATAAATGTTACCTTATCAATGCCAAGTCGTGATACTTTTCTTTTCTGGTGTAACGAGGATTTATTATGATTTCCGCTATCCTCACATCAGTTTCAGAGTTGAAGTCTTTGAGGCCGATCTCAATGACTCCTGCGCGTATAATAGTGGGCTCTATCCTTGAATACATACAAACATTATCCATATTTTAATCGATAGTTTTTAGTTCTCAAGGTTTTCAATATTAATACCTTTAAGTCATGATATTACAGGAATGTGAAACATCTGTATTTACGTGTTTAGATTGATATTGGTGCTAACTCAATTATTTGTAACTTTCTAAACTAAAAGTACTAAAATTTAATATACTTCTCCCAAATTTGGTTGTGTATTCTAAAATTCAATCCAAAATTAATTAGGTTACTCCACTTAGACACTAAAATTAGACGTTGTCTAAATAGATGCCGACTACTTTAGTAATCAAATTGTGAATGTAAAAGCTCTTTTAATGATGATAGCGATTACGTTAAAAATAATAATAAAGCAGCAAAGAGCTAAAAAGCTTTTTGCTGTTTTATTCACAAATCACAATTAAATAAATTATCGCGTCAGTCTTATCTGGTATAAGCTAAACTTTTATTAATGTCAGATTAAAATTGAGAACTAAATTTAGATCGACGTGACAGAACAGAATGTTGAAAATCACTTAATCAAAATGAGACAATTTGAGTTGAATTTAGTTTAGCAACGCTTAAAAAAGAATTAGCACCAATGACATACCAGTTATCTAGTGGAACCTGAGTAATAAGCGGAAGGGGGTGAGTTCGATTCCCTCCCAGAACAAAAATTTTGCGATGAGCACCATCGTTTGTCAGAATTGGGGTGTAAATAATTTTCAAATTTTAAATACATTAATTATTAGCCTTGTTACCAATAGCGGCTCTAACTAGTTTGGAATCGAACCACAGAGTGTGAGATATGCAAAGATATTCATATCAATATAATCAATACTATACTATACTATAATCAGACTGCCTCGTTGGTCTAGTGGTAAGCGTATGCGACTGCTGATCAAAGAGGTCTCGGGTTCGATTCCCGGGTCGGACCAAATATTTGTGTGATCCACAAATATTTGTTTCGGAGTTTGGGTGTTTTCTATGTATAATATGTATGTATTTACAAAAAAAAAGTATGTTTATGTATTTATATCAGTTGTCTTAGTTACCCATAATACAAGCTCTGCTTAGTTTGGGGACTAGATGGCGTTGTGTGTAAAATGTCCGAAAAAAAGTCCGAAAAAAAAAATAACGATAATGAGCGACTTTTACCTGTCCAACGTGTCCACACAGTGCGCAGCAGTCAAAACGTAAGTATTAGATAATATTGACCCTCCGCAATCGAACTCATAACCTCCATTTCCTCGGTCGAACCCTAAGGCGACCTGTAATTATGAAGTAAATATTTGACGTATGCGAACTTGGATACCTTATATTCAGTCACACAGCTTTTATATATTTTTAAAAGTATGGTTCTTTCAAACAAACTTAATTTTTTTACTATTTGCATATTTTTAAGAAATAATTTTAACAAAAAGGAACCGACTTCAATTAAAAACTATTACAAGTACCCAAATCGCGACAATGGTGCCTATATTTGAGGAGTTCCCTCGATTTCCTTGGGATCCCATCATCAGATCTCGATTTGGTGACGATGGGACCACCTGTAAGCTACGCCCATTCCAATGCAAAAATATTTTTTTAAATCGGTTCATAAACGACGAAATTATCGCTGAACATACAAAAAAAAAAGATTCCGACGAATTGAGAACCTCCTCCTTTTTTTTGAAGTCGGTTAAAAAGGAGTTTAAATAAACAAACGTACTAAGTGTTGTTTTTACCAAATATGGTAATAATTGCCTACTTAACTTCGCCGTGGCTAAAATATATTTAGAAAATACATTAAACTAGCTCTACGCTTCGCTGTGACGTATTGTATTTGCATTGATGAGGAATGCGGAAAAAACTGACGCAGAAATAGATAAAAACGATGATAGAATTATATAGAAACATACATCGTGTCAAAATTTGACCTCAACTCAATTAAGATTTTAGTTTTTGAATTTTCTTAGACGACATATCGCATTTGCGCACGTTGTCAATTTGTTACGTCTAAAATAAACAGCGAGTGTTCTGAGCGGTTAGCTAATGCGATTCTGTAACAAGAATTGGAAGGCTGGGAAATATGCTTTGGGATTTAACTATTGTTCTTATGGATTATGCAAGGGTGAACAATATTTATTGATCTTTCTGAAGCTGTGAAGAGCAATGGACAACGGTGCGTCTGCGATGGAAAATTGGACACACACAATTAAGAAGTATTCACCCGTCGACATGAAGAACAAAATGAGAAAGTGTCATTACCAAAACCGTAAATTTAAAACCGATAGATTTTTTTTATTCATGTACCGCAAAACATGTTTTGCATCTGGGGCATCACTATACTTTGGTATAAACAAAATATATAGATGATAAGCTCAACATTAATCATTGTCAAGAGGGCAATTAAAAAAAAGATAGTATGTAAACGACAAAGTGATTAATGAAACCTGTTTTAATCGTACCAAATCGGATTAATTACTAGCGTAACTTGTTCACCGTTCGAGTGCTCTTTGGATGAAAACTGGATTTTGTAGCAAAAAAACATATTTTTGTCCTAGATACAACAAGTCACAGACTACTTTCAAATAGAACAATCTTCATTACATACAATGTTTTAGATATTTATAATTCAGTCATCATCAAAAGCCTTTGGCAGTACACTGCTGTTTTAATCCATTTATGCAGTATTTTGTTCTTCATTTCTTTTGTTTTCCTTTTACAACTTGTTAAGGATGACAATTGTCCGAAATAAGCAATATTTTATGTTTATTTATGTCTGAACATGCCAAGTGAAGGAGCATATATACCTACCTACAGCAATTTCTTGATAAAAAGTGTAACCTACATAACTTCGATATCACTAAATAGGTATAATCTTAATTTATGCTGTATTTTTCATTTCTGGCGTTGGAATTTATCTATGTTACAGTGATGTAATTTGAAGAGTTCATAAGTTCTAAATAAATATTGGTATTCCCAATTAAAGAATGTCAGTGTTATTATGTGTAAAAAAAAACGAGCATTTTTCCTGGTAGGTACCCCTCATATTAACTGTGATGAGTGCTAATAATACCGTTATAGTTTCCTTTAATGTTCATCATATGAACTACTATCATGAATTTTTCCAGGTTTTTTGAACCTGCCGTTTAGCCTTAGAGGCAGCCCCCCCTCTCTCTAAAAGCTAAGCTGAGGTACTCCAAATAAAAATATTTGAAGATTTCACACTAGCACTTTGTCGATGTGATAAAAATACATATCCATGCAAACTTTCATCTTTCTAGCACCAGCCGTTTCGACGGTAAGTCGAGGACGGACATGACGAAACTATAAGGGTTCCGAGTCATAAACTTCGAAACCTTAAAATACGCATAGATTAAGGATTTCACACATGTAAACACTTCATGGCATGGTTAATACATTTTCATGGATCATTATGGTTGTAGATATGACTAGCTATATTTTAGACTGTGTTTTTGTATGAGTCCTTCAAATTGAGTTACTGTATCCATACTAATTATATAAAGTCGAAAGTAACTCTGTCGCTCATTTACGCTTTCACGGCTAAACGGCTGCATCAATTTAAATGAAATTTGGTATGGAAATATGTACTTTGGTTCTTGAAGACCAAAGACATGGCTATAAGTATATATATATTATTTTATTATGTATTAGTTTATTATTCATAGAAAAATATGAAAACAAATTTTATTTGACTGGAAGCTAATATGATTTGTAGCAATTCCTAATTGACCATTGACCACTTATTTATTTATAGACCAGAGTTGGTTAAAAATATGACTTCAGTGCAAGTGTGTTACAATGAGTAATCAAGTATTCAAGGGTCAGTGGAATCTGTAGAGTATATAATAATAAAACTGTTTATGATGTGTGCCGTCATTACGTTATCAGGGTTTTTTTCATGTTTATATACCGGCGCTAAGAAAATAATTAGGTACAGATTTTACCCCAACGTCATTTTTAATGAGTTTCGCATATAACACACTTACTTGTAAAATGAATCTTCAAGTTACTTATTGGTATTTTCCAATACAATTTTTATGATAGCAACGAGAATACTATAACAAATACTATAAGTACTATAAGTAGGTACCTTTACGTTTTTATTGGAACGTAGATATTTTTTTGAAAATATTGTTTTTTAATTTTGAAGATAAAAAATATTTTTATGATCTCTTTTCAATATGATTTTATTAGTCGCTTTATAACTATTCACTATCGAAAATTCGTGATGGTGGTCCTTATAATGAACTTTAAAGGAAAACGATAACAGATTAGATGACTTTGTTAGTTCAGGAGTTTTAGAGGCTAACTTGTAAAATGCGCTTACTTGGAAAACGTCATACGTAATACGTAAACATAACAATTATCTATTGTATTCGATTTTAAATCCACGTACCATTATAGGTGACTGAGGAACCCTTTCCTGTGAGTGGCCTGACACGCACTTGGCCGATTTTAAAAGCCTGGTCAAGGATTATTATTATCTGTCACTTTGAATCCTTTCGGTTATTATCCTTCATTAAATAAAGTATATATTATAGTCTATGAATAAATATATGTTTGTAAAGGCATAATTATCCATTTTACTTATTTTTATTCTCTATTTTTTTATTTCTATTTATAAACTGCCTTAGAAAATCTTAATAACCTAATTTCCATCCTAAGATTGTCTGGTAGAATTCGCCGTGAGCGATAAAACCGACATGTTCTCCTTACTCCCTTTGTTCATACAGCCAAGTGTATTACCGTGAATAAAATTAGACTATAATTATTTTAATTTTATTGTGTACTAGCTTTCGCCCGCGGCTCCGCCCGCGTCTATGTCGGTTATCGCGGTAAAAAGTAGCCTATGTTCTTTCCCAAGTTCAGTACTATCTTCATACCAAATTTCATCAAAATTGGTTTAGTGGTTTAGGCGTGCAAGCGTAACAGACAGAGTTACTTTCGCATTTATAATATTAGTAGGGATATTTGTATATTTCTTTGTGATTTTTATTGTCATATGTATATATCTATAATTAAATATATGTTAGTTTATTTGTGTTTGATTATGCCTGTAAAAGTCAACAAATTAGTATTTTTTTATCTTATTTTTTTTCTGGCCCTTCCGTAGCTCTACATGGATTAAATCCTCTGACAACTTGTCTTTCAATAACATGACTTTGGCGAAGTTGTGGTAACACTTTGCCACATAGCCTATAATCAAAAATTTAATTGAATTGACATATGTTACGTCTACAATTCTGTAACTCATCTTTTGTTAGGGTTCCGTAGCCAAATGGCAAAAAACGGAACCCATGGATTATAGATTCGTCATGTCTATATGTCTGTCTGTCCGTCCGTTTGTCACAGCCACTTTTTTCCGAAACTATAAGAACTATACTGTTGAAACTTGGCAAGTAGATGTATTCTGTGAACCGCATTAAGATTTTCACCCAAAAGAAATGAAAAGTTTTGGGGGTTCCTCATACTTAGAACTGAAACTCAAAAATGTTTTTTCATCAAACCCATACATGTGGATAGGTCTTCAAAAATGATATTGAGGTTTCTAACATAATTTTTTTCTGAATAGTTTGCGCGAGAGACACTTCTAAAGTGGTAAAATGTGGGGACAAACAACCCCCATGTAACTTCTAAAATAAGATAATGATAAAACTAAAAAAAATATGATGTGCATTACCATGCAAACTTCTATCGAAAGTTTGTTTATACGAGTCTATAGTAAGAAGTTTTTTTTAAACGTCATAAATCGTAAACCGCAATTTACATTTCATTCAATCAATACACTATTATTAAAATATCGATCGATCAAAGTTACAACGAACTACAAGAACTTTAATATGATGTTACCTGCTGCTGCGGTTCCCCTTAATGGGGGAGTCCGACTCGCACTTAGCCGCTTTTCGTTTTTTTGTTTTATGTATACAATAAAGATATATAAATAAATAGATGAAACTAAAATTTAGGGAAACAGAACAATTAATTACCATATGTGGAAATTCTCCGAGTGATGCAGCCTCGCCTCCCAATATATGTAAATCCACTGGAGCTACACTATTCGCAGCAATTTTCCTACATTCTAAAATTAAAAGTCAAAATGAGTGACATATCTTTATAGTATTAAAACGAATATTGTAAGAACAAATATTTTATTTTTTACCTCTTTCAGCTATCCTAGTTTTATCTTTCGAATTGTTTTCTGTTTTGCTATTACCAATATTGTCCCCATTTTTTCTATCATTATTTTCACCTGTCATCAATATTCAAATGGTATTAATCCTACAAATAAATACACGGAGAGTGGCAATAATAAAGTAATAAACGGAGATCTTTAAATTGCTGTCACACAAATTTCAAGAATTATTTGATGAATTGAATCAAGCAAATAAATGTATGATTTGCTTCAATTCTATTCTTAAACATTCAATACTAAATAAATGAAATGAGTCCAAAAAATATTCCTTCCGTTCACATAATTAAATCCAATTCATCAGCAACCTTTAACAGTCCACTGCTGGACATAGGCCTCTCCTTTGAAAGGAGGTTTTGGCATACTGTACCACGCTGGCCAGACGGGTTGGTAAAGGGTTTGTTTCGAGTTTTCCTTCTCTTAGCAGTGATGTTAGCTGCTTATTTTGTTCCTTTAGTCACCTCTTACGACACCCATGGAATGAATAGGGGTGGTGACACTTTGTATTCTTAATCCGTCACCACACGGACGAAATCCAATTACACATGACAAATTACATATTTAATATACATTTGTGTATCGTAGAAAACACTGCTACTACTAATACTACTGTTATAAATATACAACAACAATCGCAGATAACACTTCAGGTCTCAGCTAGTGTTAATATAAACTTACCAAATTTATTAGTGGTATGTGGACAGCACACAATTTCTTCAAACCCACTAAACCCACACCTTTCAAATTGGTGGTGTCTTTTATTTCTTATGGCTCTGTAATTTTTTATAATTTATTTAGAGACTTATTTCAATGTGTTTAGAGATTATTCTGATAATACTAAGTAGGCACTGTGCAACTAATATTCTAAGAGCCAGCGTTCTGCAGACTTACAATATACTAGCATACTCCATATTATTATTAATGTTAGGTATACCTGCCGTAGGTCAAATGAGGGTTCACTATCAAATCAAATCATATCAAACCATTTTATTTCAAATAAATAAACCAATACAACGGCACTTTGAAACGTCAATTAGTCAGTCAGTAGTCAGTCGTGAAGCTAATTGTCTGTTCCAATTCGTAGATCTTATGGAGAAGAACAGACAAGAAACTCCATGGACACTCTTTTCCAACATAGTTTTTACAATTTTTGGTTACATTGTTTTAGGCATTTTATTAAGAAAACAGTTAAATGTGGGGACAATATTACGATGCATATATTTTCACAGGTGGTGTCCAAAAATAATTAAACAAAATTCCATCGAGGGTTCTTTTACGCGTGCCTAGAACTCGAAAAGGGGCCATCCATAAATTACGTCACACCTTAAGGTGGGAGGGGGTCGTTGAAGTGTGACATTGTGTGACAAGGGGGTGGGAGGGGTCCTAAATTATGTGACGTCACATTTCAAAATCTATTGTAATCCAAGTCTAAAAACACGAACTTTAAACTATTACTTTATGAAAACCTCAAAAACATATATGTACAACTATATCTGTGTAAATATAAGACACCAATTATTTTGGTGACCACTCGCTCTACTAGTATTACGCGCCGACCGCTTAGGCGCTCTTTGATTGCGCCTAGCGGACCTAGCGGTGATTTGTTTTCTTTGTTTCTATTTAACTTGACCACTGTCTTTCGCGGATGAAACAAGGTCGTTCTTAGGGCCACCGCAGACTAGCTACTTTTAGCTTCGGCAATCGACGATTTGGCGACTGCATCGATGCTGCATCGCGTTTTAGCGACTTCCTGCGTTCGATCGCGGTATCGGAAAAGCGCGTTTTAGCGACAGCTCAGATACCAAATCGATGCTACCGGCAACCGAATGTATGCGGAGAGTAGCGTTCAGCTGCTGTGTCGCGCTTAGTTCCACTATTTTGTGATTAAATTACCTTTTTCTTCTGTCGAATAGTCCATCCAAAGGTTGCTTGGAAGAGATTGCTTTTAGCATTTCCATTGTACATATCTTACAGAAACTTTCAACTGCAAAAACTGTACTTGGTGTACAATAAAGTAAATTCTAATCTAATATAGTCGAACAAATAATTAAATATTTGTGACAAATTTGAAATTGATTTGAAGAGGATAGGGCCAATACATTTACTTTTCTAGAGTATATTATAAAAATATTTATACTTTTTTTTCACGCGGGGAATGCTTTTCGCAACATACCCTTCTTGGGGACAATGAAGGGTGTGTGTGGGACTCCCGGACAACCTATACCCACTAATCCTGAGTCACGTTGAGGACTGGATAGTAAATAAGAATAAAACTTGGCTTCGTTTTTTATTTTGTTAATTTCTTTAATTAACATAGTTAATCGTTTTTAGGGTTCCGTAGTTCTTGACTCAAATTGTTATATATATTTCATATCCTTCCTTCCGTCCTAGACGTACCGCCCAAACGGATGGTGCTAGAAAGATGAAACTTGGCTTGAATATGTGTTGAATTACGTCAAAAAAGTGCTATAATAAAAATATGACAATTATTTTTATTTTGGGGTACCTCCCCTATTCGTAAAGTGGTGATGTTTTCTTTTTCTCGAGGCTACCCATAGTGTGGGATATCATTAGATAGGTCTTTTAAAAACATTGCGAGGTGTTAAAACGATTTATCAATTTAAGTATCCGTTTTCGAGTTATTCAACTTTAAAACGCATTTTTTTGTAAAAGCAGGGCATCCCCCCCCCCCCTCTATAAGCTATAATTGATGGCTCAAAAAATCTGAAAAATTCATGATAGTAGTCCATATATTAAAACATAAAGTAAAACTATTGCGGTTTTGATAACTTTTATATTTCAGGCGCTGTACAGGTCTAACTTGTAAAATGCACTCACTTGGAAAACTTCGTACAAAAATTAAGAAATAATAAGTAAACGTAACAATTATCTATTGGATACGATTTTAAATCTACCTACCATTATGGGTGACCATGCGCAACCTGGCACGCACTTTCAAAATTTGATTTGATGTTCATTTCATTAAAAAATAATTGAAATGGAAATAAAACTGATTTCAGAACCTGTTTTTATTCGTCACACTAGGGAGGGGGGGGGGGGTCTCAAAAATGTGACCAGCTGTGACAAGGAGGGGGGGAGGGGCAAAAAAATCATGAAATTCGTGTGACGTAATTTATGGCTGACCCCAAAGCATAAAAATTGACTTTCAAAACGTGTTCGCAACATGTCTGCTGTTTTGATATCTTAAAATATATATTAAAAAAAATACAGACGAACTTAATGGCAGACACTTGTCCGGTTCTTACTATATTTTATACTAGCTGACCCGTGCCCACTTCGTTGGGCATAATGTTAATAACCCTTTTTTAGTACAGAGTGTTATGTTTTGATTTCTAACTGCCAAAAGGAGGGTTATACGTCGGTATATTTTGTATTTGCATGCTAATACGAAATTCGAAAGTAACTCTGTCCGAAAGAAAAAACATTTTCTGCGGGATTTCCGATAAACGAATTCCATGAGGAAAAGTCGCGGGAAAAGTTAGTTTGGTTATGGTAATTTTAATTGTTCAAAACTTCTCTGTAAACTACATTGGATGTAATGTTATCATTTGGTAGCAAAACATATTGTCTATCAGGAGTTCCAACCCGAGATAAGCCAACATATAACTGCCCATGGGAAAAACACGGCTTTCTCAGGTCAATAACCCAGTAGAGAGAATGTTTGACCTTGGGACTTGTTAATAGTGAGGGCAAAAGAGATCTTCACTGGAAACTGTAGCCTTTTAAATGGTATTTGTAAATCAGTGGGAATCATGGGTATCCGCGGAATATAAGTCCGTTGTCCCACTGCTGGCCCTGTGAGAATGGTCGCCACGATTATATTGTCCCGTAACTTTTGTAAGCAGCCTTGTCTAATTACACATGTTGGGGGGCTCAAGTTTCTTAATAGCATGATAGGAATGCCAACTTTTAACACAAGGTCGTGAGGAGGTAAGCCAGAAGAGTACAAAGAATTTGAAAATTCTTGGGGATAGTGCACTGTATCCTCAATATTACACACCGTATCAATAGACTTATAGTGTTTGACCTGACCGGGAATTTTCTCTAAAATGAGTTAATTTATTTCATTCACTGTATCGTTTCTGAGTGACACTATTGCCCTAGAACAAAGCCAATGATAATCTCTCTTCAATATATTTTCAAGACCGGGATATATAGCGTCAATAAGATGTTCCAACCTGTGCAATATGTGTCCTAATGTCTCGTCAAGTTTAATGTAATTGCTGTTGGTGTTAGAGACAATTTTCCCTTCGCCAAGATTGAGTAGTTGACGCGGAAAGTCGTCATAGTAAGCCAGTCGCTGAGACCTTTCGGTGCTAGACTCTAGCACGCGCTCGCGATCTGTATTCTGTCTCATTCGCAAGGCGCTGTTCATGCTCAGAGGAAGTCTCTCCAAGTCTGCGTACTGTAGCCGCTCGTGTCTGGGATGTATGTCTAGACAGTTGAGATTTTCTTTTAGGCATATTGAGAGTTATGTTTTCAAGAAAACATTTTAAAAAATGGGACAGTTGTTCTAAATAGTTTTTTTTATTATGGAAATAAAGCAAGTAAGCAAGTTGAACCTAAATTAATATCTACATGAAGCAAACTAAATAGCTAGGTATAACTTAAGTAAATATCTACATGAAACAAACTAAATACCTATAACCTAAATTAAATAAAAACTATAAACAGAAAACAGTTCTGAAAAGAAATTATTTTTTAAAAATATACAGAAAATAAAGACTTTTAATTTTTAATTAAAGAATAAGATAGATATAGTTCTGATAAGAACTTTTTATATATAAAAGAAAAGAACTATATAAAAAACTATTTTTTGTAACTTAAATATAAAAGTTAGACATATGCTGTCGTTGACTTTTTTGTAGTCATTTTCAAGCTCCACATCTGTAGAAGGATAAGGTGGCTTAAATGAGAAAGCTGTAATAGGATTATCACTTATTTATTTAGTGGACCAAGGTTTGGAGTTTTATAAAGGAGCGAGGGAGCACACGCGATCACCGCTAATCGTATTCGTGTACTGACTTTATAATTAGTAATAAGTTGTCGAGTAAGGTAAAATGCTTACTCGGCAATAGTGTACGGTTGCATCGTACAACATCTTTTCTCTAGAACTCAAAAAAATATCTTATATAGATCGTAAGAAAGGCAGCGTTTGTAAGAAACGGTTTCCTTCGACCGTTTCTTCTCAGATTCACTTTGCAAAACGGACTACCATGTTAAAGCCTGTTTATTTTATATAACCTATGACACTCAGCAATAATTTGACTTTCTATTGGTGAAAGAATTTTTAAAATCGGTTCAGTAGATCCCGAGATTACCCCTTACAATTTAACAAATATACAAACACACAAACTTTACTTTTTTATAATATTAGTATAGTTAAAATCAAAGCTTCGAAAATTTTATAAAATTTTCGTTATTTAAGTAAAGCTGAAAATTATACATGTACATTAAGAGACCCACAGGTTAGTTCTGAATTCTGACATTCTGCGATCACGTATTGAAAGTCAATTTTTGATGCTTTTCGACTTCTAGGCACGCCTAAAGGAACCCTCGATGAGAATAGTGAACCCCCATATGACCTACAGCAGGTGAAATAGTATAATATATCTAACATTAATATGGAGTTTGCTCTCAGTGTATAATATTATAGGCCTCTCAGGTATGTGGCAAAAATTACATTAATTCTAGTTAACGCGATTCACACACTGGCCACGCGCCCACGCGCGTAAGCGCGGGGCAGCAGATCACGCGCGCGGCGACGGAGGAGCAGATCTGCCTCTTCGATCTTTACTGCGCCTCCGCGCCTCACGGCTTTGTACATGGCCCGCACCAAACTAAAGGTTACTTTTCATTTGGTCCTCGTCGTCTGTATTCTTTGCATTTCATATCCCAAATTGCTGGGCATTGTTCAATTTCGTATATAAATGTGTTTACTGCTGCTGCCCGCCCCACCTAAGAGCGCGGCGGCAGAAACTGCTAGCAGCAAGCGCTCACGCGCCGTGGCGCGTGTTCGGTGTGTTGGACCTGGCGTGTTTTCTATACTAATCGATGTACTTGCATACAATATATAAATCTGCCACTCCGCGCTACGCGACGGAGCGCGGTGCAGTGTGTGAATCGCCTAAGTGTACATATTACTAAAGGATAATTTCTCATAATAATTATCTAATTCCAATAACATGGATGTTTTTGTGTGAAGAACCCAGACTATAAAAGTCAAAGCATTAATGTCAAGTTGGGTAACTTTGAATATCCGTGTAATTTTGAATTACCGTGTAACTTTGAATAAAACCTGTTATAAGATTTATATATATTTTTTTAAACACTTTTTTGTATAATTACTTGAATAATTCTATGAAACGGACCGTTGAGATGTTCAAAATGTCAGATGTGTCTTAAAATTCACAGTAGTCAACAAGTTTTCAAAACTTTAGCACCTTTTCTGCTCGAGGTGATCAACAACAAAAAAAGTGTGTGTGGTAGAAATCTGAATTAAATATAGAAAAGGTATGTAAAACACTGTTTATTTTGTTTCAAGAGGTGATACATTTATTCAACTTGCCTTTTTTCTAATAATTTCGTGATTTCACAATGTCTATTTGACCAAAATTGATTGTCTATCAGATCATTGTAAATTTATTTGAAATTGGTGTAACTGAACGATTCAATGTAACCCAATTGTAAGTTTTATTTTTATAGGTAACTCTAGTCTTAAGGGGAAAAAATGCTTATATGTGACAACCTTAGTGCGCATATTTCACCTAAAGCGTTACGCCTTTGTGAAGAACACAATATTGTGTTCGTATGTTTGATCCCAAATTCTACACACTTAATGCAGCCACTAGATGTAGGGTATGTAGGGTATTCTTCTGTCAAGAGCACTTGGAGAAAAGCACTAGACAACTACCGTCAAACAAGTGGAGGCAAGAAGGTCATGGCACTACCTAAATCTTTGTTTGCCCAGCTTTTGCAAAAGGCACTAGAAATGGGAGAGCTCACTCGTGTGGAGAACATAAAACATTAAGGCAGGATTTCGAAGCTGTGGCTAGTTCCCATTTTATCAAAGGAAACCATACTAATAAATGTTTAAAAACACTTCGGAAGTTGAAGAACGAGAATCTACGGTGCGTTGTAAAGAAGGAGAACATATTATCTCTATTAAAAGAACATCAATTATCAAGGAGGGATGGAAAGTTTTTCATAGATGATGTTATTTTGTTCATGGAATGGGGTGAATGATTTTTTCAATTACATATTGCTCACCTGTAACCTTTGATCTCATCAGTTTTTATTGATCTCATTTGATAGATAAATAAGTGAATAATTTTATGCATATCTTTGATTCTTAATAAATATATCATATATTATTTAAAAAAACATGTGTTTCTGTTAAACTGTTTCCACTTATTCAGAGTAAATATTTGGAGAATGGCATCCCCAGTGAAGGGTTATTCGATGTCTATGACACTCACTTTATTTCAACACATCTATATATATTTTATTCTAAATAAAAGTGTAATGTTACCCAAATCAAATAATTAGTGAATTATGGAGGATTTTCATTGTCCCAGATAACTCAATTCAAAGTTACCCGAAAGTCATTGTAACTTTGAATGGCCACTTAAACATCAATTTCTAAACGTTTTCTGTATTAATACATCATATTGGATGGATAATTCAAAATATGGGTATGAAAGAACACTCACCATACTGAATAAAATAGTGCAACCAATACATATTTTTTTCAGTGTACTTAAAAATCTGCGAAAAGTGTTCAAAGTTACCCAACTTGACTGTATTGCACAAATATAATACTTAAAATTAAAAGTAACAAACAATGTGAAAACATAAATATTATTTGATACTTACTGCATGGCCACCTCACATTGAGAAACTTGTACACAGATGCCTTCAAATACCTCGTTGTTTGGCATACATGTTTCACCAACTATGACAGTAAAAATTGCAATAATTAGTTATAAATAGTAAAAATATAAATACGAAGTAAAAATCTATAAAGTCTATGCATATATTTTATATCTAGTGTGATCTAAAAAAATACTTTAAATGAAATGTACATTATTAATAATCAAATATTGTGTGATTAGCACAATCTCTCATTTTGTGTCGGGGTGTATAACTTAGGTACACTAATGAATGAAATGCAACAGTCTGTTTCTAATTTAAAATTAAAATCTCTTTACAAAATTTATGTAAAAGTTTGTACATTTTGGGGTTGGCTACTAGCTCAACCGGTTTTACTGTAATATCAGTTTTTTATATAAAGTTTGTAGCATACTGACATCTGACACACAACATCATCTAGTCCCAAACTAAGCAGAGCTAGTGCTATGGGTACTAGACAAATATATATAATAATATGTAGATCATATGCATTTAAACTGTTTTTGTTTTCCCAAATGTGAACATATTTAAAACAGACTATATATTTAAGCCATCTTCTGTTTGGTCTACCAAGAAGAAGATGGAGCGATATATTTAAAGAAAAATGTGGCAATGCCTGGGAGAGAAAAGCAAGGGATAAGGAACTATGGAGGAGGGTGGGGGAGGCCTACGCCGAGGAGGCGACTACATAGTAAACTTAGTTAAAGGGATATAAAAATTGAATTGAAACTGTGCATACTATGCTAGAATTAAAGGCTTTTTTTTTTTTTTTTTTTTATTTTTTTATATATTTAAGCCAACCAAAGTGACTCTACTCTGCCTGATGGAAAGCATGAGTAGAATCCAGGAGTAAGGGTCACCATCCTCATTGTGAGGGTAGACAATGCAGAATGGTGAACCAACCATGGAGGTCGGATAATTCTGCATCATTCTACTGGCCTCCAGAGGCCGGGAGAAAGATGCAGAATGCAGCCCTCCGGTCTAAAGCAGGCACCACACTTCGCTATGCGCTATTCGTTATGCGGGTTATTCGCGCGCATACGGCGAAGTGTGGAGAGTATATTCGCCAATATTCGCTTTATTCGTACGCTTTATTAACGAATACGCGTATCCGTCGACTTGTCGGTTTTTTGACACACTTCAAAGGACACGAATACGGCGAATACACGCATCGACTGCCCACACTTCGAACGGGTAGTGAAGTGCCCTGTGCATAACTATTTATTTATTTATTTATTTATTTCAGTTACATTACCCTCACTATCATTACAGGTAGACCCAATGTGATAGAAAGGCTAGCTTATTTATACTTTTTTCTTATACTACTAATTTAAGTGTGTAAAAACATACATCTTACTTACAATAACAAAAAGAAAAACAAAGACAATAATCCTAATTAAAAATAATAATAATAATACAAAGTAGTATACAGGTATACAAAGTAAAAAAACAAAAATGTTGCAATTATTTTAGTCCTTGTAACATATTATATTTAAAAGACACTTTGCGAGTACACTCAATTGACTCGAAAAAATATCTAGTTCTTTGTGAACTTCGTTGACAAGATGTATAGTTCGCGTAAGGGGTGCTTTCTGTAGTAGGTTAGTCCTGGCTGCTGGTACCGCTAATAAGGGTGGGCGTCGACGCCTCCTCATGTACCGGTCAGGCACGCACAGGTTCAGGTTGCCCAGTACCCCAGGATTATGATCTATACCACGTAGTAATCTCACTACATACACAGCAAGTGTGTATTCCCGTCGCACTCTAAGTTCGTTGTAGCTGACCATACCCAGAACAAACAGCGTGGGGTACATCAGTGGAAAAAACGGGTACACCCCGTACAGTTTAAAATATAGGTATCTTGTAAACTTATTCTGAACCCGTTCTAACATATCACTGTATTTTGTTTCATGCGGAGCCCAAATGACAGCACTATGTTCTAGGTGACTGCGAACTAATGCATCATATAAGACCTTCAGTGTTGTAATGCTCGTAAAACCTTGAGACTGTCTTAGCACAAAACCAAGGCTTCTGTAGGCTTTCTTACATACATTCACTATATGCTCCCGAAATCTTAGATCCGAAGTGAGATGTATCCCTAGATCTCTTACCTGCGAGACTCGTTGCATGGGTGTGTCTCCTACTTTGTACTCGTACTGTATGGATGTTCGTGCGCGAGAAAAAGTAATCACCGAGCATTTAGACGCATTTAAATAGAGCTTATTCTCGTGGCTCCAATCCATCACTCGTTTTATATCATCCTGCATACGTTCACAGTCTGACTCGTCCCTGACTACTAGCAACAACTTTAGGTCATCTGCATATAGTAAACATGACCCATGTCTTACGACTTCCGGTAACTTGTTTACCATAATAATGAATTGAAGAGGTCCTAAGTTACTACCTTGGCTTACGCCAGATCTAGTATAATACGGATCCGATTCATACCCATTGTAGTCCACATACTGCTGTCGGTCTTCCATGTAGCTAACGAAAAACTGTAAAAGGTGTGTCGTACATCCAACCTCTGCCAGTTTCCTTAATAAAATGTCATTATCGACGCTGTCAAATGCTTTTCTGTAATCAAAATATGCAACATCTACCTGTAAACCTGCATCTACTGCTGGTACCACCTTCACCATAAAATTGAGTAAATTTGTGACAGTACTACGTCCCGGCCGGAACCCGTGCTGCGCGTCCGACAACTGTGTACTCACCTGTCTTTGCATGCTACGTTGGATAGCCGACTCGAATGCCTTAGCTGGTGTTGACAACACTGCCACAGGTCTGTAGCCGCTGACATCTGGACCTGCCTTACCTTTTGGTACTGGGATCACTCGTGTAATCTTCCACCTAACTGGGAACGTTGCTTGTGTTAGACTGACATTGAAAATATGATGTAGTGGTTCTGCTAATATTCTGCTACAGTCTCTAAACAGAAAAGCGGGTATACCGTCCGGGCCAGAAGAATACTTTGGTTTGAGACTTACAAGTGCATCCTTTACATCTTGAAGACTTAAAGTCTCTATATGCACTCGTGCACTGCTCGCTCCCACCTCCGCTCCTACTGCCCGTGCGTCAAGTTTAGGTCGTTGTGTACTGTAAACCGACTCAAAGAAGATTGCAAACTGCGCTGCACAATCTTCATCTGAGAGATATTGACCATTGTGTACAATATTCTGTTTATTTATTTGACCTCTCTTTGTCCTAACATATTGCCAGAATGATTTTGGATCTTTTGCGAACTGACCTTGAATTTTGTTTATGTGCTCTTTGTGTGCAATTTCTATTGACTTTTTAATACGGGCCCTGTACTGAGAAAATTCATAATAATCACTTTTAAGCTTAGTTTTTTTAAATCTTTTGTGTAAATTGGCTTTCATCTGAATGTCTTTAATAATTTGTTTAGTATACCATTCGGGGTATACATATTTTGAAGTTTTGGCGCTAAGTTTTTTACGCGGTGCACACAAGTCTAAAGCATTGTAAAGCTTCTCATAAAAAATATTCAACGTCTCTTCAACATCATACGACTCATACATAGTGCTCCAATCTATGGAGGTGAGCATGGAATACAATAAATTATAGTTAGCTTTATAAAAATTCCAATTTGGCCTTATTTGGCGAATCTTGCGTCTGCTCATACCATCACAAGATGATAGTGGCGCAAGGGTAGAGGTAAAAGTGTTTCTAACGTTTATCGCCAGAGGCGGGTGGAGCGGGTCTTCGCGCACAAGTGCGTCGTCTGCCATTACCACTGACACCCCTCCCTTAATACCCCTACATAGGACTAAATCTAACATACGACCTAAACAATTGGATACTGCATTATTTTGAGTGAACTCGCAAAGTGTTACAAAACATTCATAGTAATTACTAATATTTGCTGGACATGAATGTAAATTAAAATCTCCAAGTACAATTACTTCTGTGTACTTGTCACATAATTTTTCTATTAATCTAAATAAAATCATATACTCACTTTCTGAACTACCGGGTGGAATATAAATTACACAACACAAAAACAAGAATCTATTATTTAAATGTATAGTCGCACAAACTATTTCAAAAATGCAGGTGTCTATTGACGCGTCCTTGAGGAACACTTGTCGCATTTCGAATCGGTGTGTGGCCACGAGAAACGCTCCACCCTGCTTGCGGCCGTCTGCTCGATCACACCGTAATATATTGTATCCCGGTGGGAGAATTTCCGCATCTTGAATGGAGTCGTTGCACCCGGATTCAGTAATTGCGAAGAGGTCTGCGTTAGATGATACTATATTATTTCTAAAAGTGTTTAGTTTTGTGCGAAGGCCTCGAACGTTTTGGTAATATATGTCTATAGTCCTATTGCTCAACTCTTTTGTTGGATTTACGAAAAAATATCCACTCGTTAAATTCGGCATTTAGTGGCCATGCATCATCTTTCATTAGGGAATCAAATATTTGGACGGGTACGCCAATACGAAATGAAGAATATTCCTTTTCCGCTTTGTGATTGATTTTGTCTATTTTTAGATCCACTTCTGGACCACATAAACTCTTTAAATGCTCAGTCATTGTATCTATTGTTGTGTCAGGATGTAAACGCCATACATGTAAAAATCTCTTTCGTTCCGTAGCCTGGATAGCCATCAATAGACTAACAACCTTAGAGTAGAGTGAACAGGTTTCTTTTGGATGGGCGTGTACCATCTTCGTCTTCATCTACACTTTCCATCAGGTGAGATGGAAGACAAACGCCTATTCCATTACAACAATAAAAAAAAAAAAAAAAAAAACCATAGACTATAGACAGTTTTTGAAATAGATAAATCAATTAAACTATTAAAATAATCTATCAAATGATCAAAATAATTAGACTTCATTAATGTATTGTTTTTGTAAAATTAATAAAATAAAAAGGGAATTAAAATAATATTTTTCGTTCATTGGTTGACCATTAAAAATGACAATGCCCTGTGCATAACTAACAGCCATAGACTATGAAACAGTTTTTGAAATACGATAAATCGATTAAACGATTAAATTAGTCTATCATGTGATCAAAATAATTAGACTTCATTTAAGTATTGTTTCTCTAAATTTAATAAAATAAAAAGAAAATTAAAATAATGTGTTTCATTCATTCATATGGTTTCGTTTCGTTCACCATGAAAATGACAATGACACATCTCTACAACACACATATTGCCTTAATTGGCATACCAGTTCGAAGTGTGGTGGCATGTTTGTTGTTGGCGCGCATAACAAATATTCGGGCGAATACGGCGTAGACACTTAACGAATAGCGCATAACAAAGTGTGGTGCCTGCTTCACACTCACCAAAGCCATACGACAGCAAGACTGCTGTCATTATTAGGATGGTCTTTTGTGTGAGGGTAGTACTGCCCTGGTCGAGCCAGCTCATTCGTTCTGAAATCAGCTCTACTACCTAAAAATAAATGATGAACATTTAAAAATACAATGTGTAATGATTTACATGCATCAGCTTCAAGCTACTTGTGTTTTAATTAATAAAAATACACTTCCATTTTATTTATTTATATCATCATCATCATAGGGCTTTCCCATTGTACACCACTTTGATTGATTTTGAGCTTCTCATTTAGATTTTATATTTACATAAATATTTATAAAGTCACATTTAACTATATAGCTGTAGATTATTTACAGCTTAACTGTTACACATTATCTGTCACTGTTATCACATACTATTTAAATTTGTAAACAAATAGAAGCTGAAAGTTCAAGATGGGTCAATATTACTTGAACAAATTTAATGAATAATCTTTTATGTTTACAGTTATGATGATGATGTGGTTTACTTGCAATGGAAGTTAATAGAATTGAAATGAATAGAATTAGGTATATTATTTAATATTTTAAAATCGAATAAGAAAATCTGAACATATTGCCAGGTTACTTAAAGGTCTTTAGAAAATCAAATACGGTTTAAAAAAAATACAATTTCATAATACCCTTTAAAAAACTATTTTGAAATAAAAAGTAGCAACTATAGTTTTTCAACTTTTATAATTCACATTTTAAGGCAAAAGCACGAAACTAAGCCCCAATGGTTTTTACAAAGTCAACACAATCATTAGATTTACAGCTACCCATATCATAATACGCACATGCAATTAGTTGATAAAAAGTTATAAAGGGTTCATCGGAAAGTGAAACTTACCATCTTGAGATGTTATAAAGTTTACTATAAATATATTTACAATGACGAAAGATTTCAACCACATTTTCAATAATTATGGTCTGTAACACAAAATTAGTCTACACTGTGTTTCACAAAAACAGTATAAACCGGTTTTTCATAGAATATAAAATTTATAACACTTGGAAAACGAATAAAAAATTTGCAATATTATTAAACAACAAGAGATTCAAATTCTCTGTTATATCTCATGGTCAGATTTATTAAACAAATATTAAAATAAATATAAACAGAACAAACAAAACTTTATACACGAACGAACGCCGAGGTTTATGACAATGACACTTAGTCACTTGGGCAATTTTATTTGGATAAACTAAAAATAAACAGAACTCTGCAGAGTATTGCCATCACAATAAATTCCAAAAAATGACCTAAGTTAAGTGTCTTAAAAATTAACTGTAAAGTGTCCATTGATGTTCAAGCATCTACAATAAGTTGGCAGTTTGAAGTTTGTAGACTTCTTTGATCGAGCTGTTCATCATCAACCTATCGTAAATAAAGAGCAAAATAAAAGGCAGTAAAGAGACTACCATAAGAATAAAAAATATTAAGACACATGCAAATGCTTTTTCAGACATTTTTTAGATCTTTTTAAGGGTATCCATTCTATATTACATTGACTAGCTGATACACGCGCCTCCGCTCGCGTCCTAGGGGTATGGAAAATAGATAATAGCCGATTCTCAGACTTACCTTACTGAATATACATAAAAAATTTCATGAGAAACGGTCAAGCCGTTTCGGAGGAGTATGGGAACGAACATTGTGACACGAGAATTTTATATATTAGATTTTGTGAAACTTAAACCGTTAACGCAGCGCACGCTATGAAACCTCTCAAAATAAATAATTATCTTTCTGTAATGTATGTATCTGGCTGTTCAGAAGGCCAAATGACAGCATTCGTACTATCATACACTCGGTTCCAAAAATTACGGGTCAGTCACAAAAATTGAAATACCTCCAGAACTGTAAAAGCTAGATCAATGAAATAAAAAACAGAATAAAGACTTTTTAGTTGCGCTTCTAATAGCATATTATTTAAACTGGTTGATGAAAAAAACTTCATTAGAAAAACAAAATTTAAAAAAATGACTATTTTTAAAAACAAAATTTTTGTTTCATGTCATTATGGATACTTTCCATTTCTATTCTGTCACAAAAAAAATTATCGTGAACGTCTTCCACGTGCATAATTATTATTCTGTGAGGTGAAGCATGGCAGTCACGCTAGAGGAATGTACCAGAATCCTAACTTTTTTGGAACTTGGGCGGAGCCAGCGTGAAACAGCCAGAAACATTGGTGTATCTTTGTCGACTGTTCAGCGGGTAGTCCAGCGGTACCAAGAGACCGGATCACACCTTAGAAGACCAGGAAATGGCAGACCAAGATGCACAACGGCCAGGGAAGACAGACAACTGGTGGCTACAATGCTCCGAAATCGTTTTCAAACTGCTGTTGGTCTAAAAACTCACTTTATTCGCTTTGGAGGTGGCAATTTAAGCGCTCAAACAGTAAGAAGACGTCTTGCTGAAGCAAATTTGAAACCATTGAGGCCCGCAAATGGCCCCAAACTGGAACGGGGACATCGAATTGCAAGACAGAGATACGTGCGCGAACACCTAAACTGGACACTAGACGATTGGTCTAGGGTAATGTTCACGGACGAGTCTAAATTCATGCTTTATAAGCATGATGGTAGGCAGTTGGTGTACAGAAGACCAGGGGAGCGCTTCCATCAAGCGTGTGTGGAGGAAAAAGTGGCGTACGGTGGAGGCTCCGTACAAGTTTGGGCTGGGATTTCTGCTGAGGCCCGCACCGAGCTGGTGCTCATTCAAAATGGAACTCTAAATGCAGAGAGGTACGTGGAAGAGATCCTCAATGAACATGTAGGTCCTTTCATGGCCAGGATGGACCGGCATGGCATATTAATGCATGATAATGCGCGTCCCCATACCGCCAGAATTGTACATGACTACCTTGAAGAGGTCGGTATCGAACTCATGCAGTGGCCAGCGCGAAGCCCGGACATAAACCCCATCGAGCACGCCTGGGACGAGCTTCAGAGATGCGTGAAAGGTCGAAACCCCCCACCAATCACGCTTCCCGAGCTCATACAAGCACTGGTGGAGGAATGGGAAGGTATTCCTCAGCACCGGCTCCGAAATTTGGTGTACAGCATGCCTAATCGCCTGGAAGCTGTCAGAAGAGCTCGTGGAGGCAATACAAAGTATTAAATGAAGAAAGTGATGAAAAACAGCAAAAAAACAATCATAAAAAAAATGTAATCTTAAGAAAAATATGACTACTTTAGTTTTTTTTTAATTTAAGATTAATATTGTGGGTGTAACTAAGTTTTATTTTATTTTTTATCTGTATAATTAAATTCTCAATTGAACAGTCTTCGTTTCATTAGGATGGCATACGTAGTTCGGGAGATATTCGGGTTTATGTGACTGACCCGTTATTTTTGGAACCGGCTTTATTTGGTTAGAATTAAATGGCAGATTGAGTAAGACGTGTTGCTTTATTCTCTCCCGTATTAGGCGACTTACAGGACTTTTAGTGGCGACGAAGACGATTTTCGGACTTACGAGTGTCGAGTGTGTATAAGTGGGCAGAAATCATGTCTATAGGCAAGATTTCGGAGTTTGATAGACAGGCGCACACTCAGTGATAAGGGTGCTGAGGGCGACATTTGCCAGGTTCAGATTGCCGATAGAGGTAGTGCCAGACCAGGGCCCACCCTTTACGAGTACAGAATTTAAAGAATTTTTAGTTAGGACCGGTATACGACAGTCCTACGCCCCCACATATCACCCCGCGTCTAACGGTGCTGCCGGGAATGCGGTTAAGTTGTGCAAACGTGCCATCAAGAAAGCCTTTAGGCAGGAATTGGATGTAGAAGCGAGCTTACAAACTTTCCTGTTCGCGTATTGTAACAGTATACACAGCACGACAGGCGAGACCCCCGCGATGCTGTTGCAGAAGCGACCTCTACGGTCGAGGCTACATTTGTTGCGTGCTGACGGAGCGAAGTTGCAATGCGTCCAGCGCGCGCAGCAGCGCCAGTTGGAGAGCGCAGGTGGCGTCGCGCGGGAACTGACGGCGGGTGATGCCGTCTGGGCTAGGAACTATAGAGGCCAGGACAAATGGGTACCAAGGACAGCGAACGACGACGACGAAAGCGGTCAATTAACCATGCGACATGTCGACCAAATTAGATCCAACCGTTCGAGTATCATATACCCAGAACCGATAGTTGTAAATGAAAAGACATATGTTAAACAACATTTAATATGAAATCAACCTTATGGGGCAACATATAATGTAATTTTTCGCGTTATTGCCTTGAGAGCTAAATCTTTTCGTTTTGTTTATTTTTGCTTCTTGGAATTTTGATTTCTATTTACTGCAGGAGGTAAGGGAGTCACGTTAAACACTAAAATAATTAATTATATACGTAAATAAAAGTTTAATTCTAGTTGTTTCCTTTTTATGTTTTGGGTCTCTATAGGGTCTACCAATGAGAACGTCCTGGTATAAAAATTGAAAAAAAAACACAATTTTTATGAAAAATGCATTCGATTGATTTATTTCATAGATAATTTTATGCCATTTATGTTTTAAATAATATATTGGCCAAATGACCGCCGCGGCTCTTTTTGCAGACGGTCACCCGCTCACGCCAATTTTCGATGACGTGGTGCACCATTTTTGCCGGTATGTCGGCTGTGTCTCGTCGAATGTTGGTTTTTAAGGCACAAATTGTAGCTGGATTATTGCTGTACACTTTAGTTTTGACCTAACCCCAGAGAAAATAGTCTAAAGGTGTTAAATCACACGATCTTGGTGGCTAACGGATCGGTCCATTTCTCAAAATTAACGACTCACCAAACTTTCCACGCAATAATTCCATGTTCACTCGAGTAATGTGAGGTGGTGTACCGTCTTGTTGAAAATAAGGTCGTCTGCATCAATATCATCAAATTCCGGAAAGAAATATTCGGTTAACATCGAGTTATAGCACTCACCATTCACTGTAATAGGGTTTCTTTCGGCACTTTCAAAGAACTTCTGACCAATGATTCCACCGTACCGATTTAACTCACTCCAATAGTGTCAATTTTGTTTATTAACAGATCCATTGAGCGGGAAATGGGCCTCATCTGAGAAGATGATTTTGCGATAAAAATCGTCACCGGCTTCCATCAAATTCAAATTCACGACGTCGGATGGCTTTAATTCTTGTGCCAAAACAATTTTGTATGGGTGTAGGCCCAATCCAAATCCAACCATAAAATACGCCAGGTGGTCATTGGAGAGTGCCCCCAACTCTTGTGAACGGCGTTGAACTGATCGATTTGAATTCGTATCAACACTGGCCTGAACGGCTGCTACATTCTCTTCACTACAGGCATTTCTTTGTCTCACAGGCACATCAATATCGTGGAGAGTGAATTAACTTTCAAATTTTGTTATTACGCGATTGATAGTGCACACAGAAGGAGCACTATGACGACCGTTTTTTGCGCAAAGCGCTCTTACGGTAGCGAGTACTCTGTAGGAGAACGCGTTGGTTTAAAGTGAAATGTGACACGATAAAATGGCAAATGGCAAACCTTACTAAACACAAATATCAAGAGACGTCAAAGATCCATCATCAAACATACCCCCTAGCCACCCCAGCCTGTAAAGTTGAGATATATATAAAAAAATAGGCTTTCAATTTTCATAATAAATCATTTTAAATGTACTGATTGACTATTGACTGCCTCGTTGGTCTAGTGGTCAGCGTATGCGGCTGCTGATCAAGAGGTCTCGGGTTCGATTCCCGGGTCGGACCAAATATTATTTGTGTGATTCACAAATATTTGTTTCGGAGTCTGGGTGTTTTCTATGTATAATATGTATGTATTTACAAAAAAAAAAAAGTATGTTTATGTACTTATATCAGTTGTCTAGTACCCATAACACAAGCTCTGCTTAGCTTGGGACTAGATGATGTTGTGTGTAAGATGTCCAAAAAAAAAAAAAAAAAAAATTCTTACTTGCCTAGTAGATGGCGGTAGTTGCACTAGTACGACCCTAGATGTATGGCCTGCGCCTGCGCAAACGTACCACGCGCCTTCGGCAATTGACTGATTACGTTTTATTTATTTGTTGCAATAACTCTTGCATTTTATGAAATTCTAATGAAAGTGCAATTAGTTTCGAGTAGGGTGCAATTTTTTCACTGTGCAAAAAGTACGAAATTCGAAGTATTTCAAGTGATATAGACGGCGTAGCATTTAGTATCTTTATAAATTTTTTACTCGTTAACTAAGAGGGTGCTATTTTAATAATAAATAATTTTGGAAAGTGCTATTCAAGATACGTCGATTGGTTTTTTTTTATTTATATACCTCAAATTTACAGGCTGGATGGTGGGGGGGGGGGGGTATTAAACATGGCTGCTATAAGCTGTCAAAACCAGGTCGTCCCTATTGGTAGACTCTTTAAGTTTGTTAGTATCTATACATTACTTATTATTATAATAGCGTATGTTTTTATTTATTAGCGTTACGTTTTTGTGTAATATGTATTTTTATAATACATTCTTAAGTTGTTGCAACTAGTACACATAATAAAACTACGTATAAATGGTTTTAAGCGCGGTATTTTTATTACATATATGCCCGTCGATATCTTAGCTGGCTTATAAAGCCAGCTAAGATGGCCAGAGAAAGAAGAGATGAGCTTCTTTCTCTGGCGACAATTGAAATCTATTCTGCACACGTAAATAGATTGCTAGGAAAGCTAAAATAAGAAAGGAAAGCCATGTATCTAATGAGAGTCCAACTAACATACACAAAACCAGCATTAACCAGTTTTAACCAACAAATTTTGAAGTTATGCTAACAATTTTTTAAAAATTATTGCAACACAAATCTAGTCCATGCATTGCAAAACAAAAGTTTGTTCATGTGTTGGCAAGTCTTGGTCAAACTTTTGTGGCGGTGGTTCAAAGTCGGTAATTTGTTTCAAAATTTAATATTATTTATTAGTTTAAAGCCTAAAATATAACCTATAATTCATGTACTTACCGAAAGTAAGATACTCCGGCTGTTTAATTGCTTTCGGGCATTACTTTTGCAACTTCGGAATACACACTGCGGCATTGTGAGACGTGTTTATATTGGCTGTGTTTCAAGTGAACTAAACAAAAATAAGAGCTCACATCTCAAGTGAGCTGTTATTTAACGAGACGTATTTTTTTGCACCGACCGGTTATCTAGTTAATATTATTGATCGAAGGATACTTCGCTCGTTTTGTTCCTAGAGGGATGATAAATACCTTTTTTCAAAGCTGGACTAACACAAAGCTTTTTTTAATAGAACCACTACTTGCTGATATTAGTGAAGTTTTTTTTTTTAAATAAGTGTAAATTAAATGTGAAATATTTTATGAATAAATATAAGCTACAAGATTTTTAAAACAAATAGTCTCAGTACACAATATACAGATCACAGAAGTAGAGCAAGATCCCAGAGCCGCCAGACCTACGTCATTTCTTCAAAGCTTTTATAATATTTAAGAAATTTTCAGGATTATTAGTACAATGTCTTGTTATGATGTATGCGTACCCATTAGCTTGAAAGTGGGGCCGTTTCTGAAGTAACGCGAAGTACAGATGGATAAAAACCTTACTTGCCTACGTTAAAGGTGCAAAGCTAGTATTTACATATTTTTTCAAGAATATTATTTAAAATTAAAATTCATTACTGCCAGACACTTTCCGTGGGCCATTACTTCTGCCAGACGTCTTGAAAGTTGTGAAAAAATTAGGTAAACTACGTTATAGTAGCAAACCTAAATTTTATACATATTATCTAAGGTACTACATATTTTAAGACCCTTTGTATGCGGCCAGACCAATTCGAAGGGCCAATCATCCCCCCAGACACCTTTAAATATTTGTGGTAATTAGGAAGCTGAGGTATATCATCTTTGGTATTATTTCAAGAATAGAATTGTAAAATATTAAATGGTTTTTAGACGCTTTTTATTAGCTTCACCTGTATGTTTGTTTGTTTGTAACCAACTCCTTTGGGTGTGATTTTGACCCACTTTGGGATCTTGGACCAAAGCTTTTTATGTTTTCTTTTAAATAAATAAGGTCGTTTGTCAAAGAGAATAAAATTCTGATGTATTCAATTCCAACAATTTATTTGTTAAACCAAACATAAAAATTCTTCAGCTCAACACAATGTTTATGTATAATTTTCTTATTTAAATATGTACATTTTCTACAAAATAGTGAATAAATAAGATGTACGTTCAGTATTGCTTTAATTATAATCATATTGCTGTTATTTTACTATACAATAGTGTTGTCAAAGAAACCAACAACACACCCACGTACTGGGGACGGATGCAGACAATGTCAGTGTGGAGGCTCTTAAGTATGAAGTGGAAAATTAACCAAATGCTGATCAATATATCTAAGTGGAATTTCTGGACGCAAACAGTATCTCTTCTCTGACGTAGAAAAATCTGCATATCCAGACGACGGTTTTCTAACTACATCAGACACAGGGCAGATAAATTATAAGTCGAATCTACAGACTCAGAAGACATATTTCTAATGACTGTGAAGGAGGAACAGAAAGAAAATAGCGCGGAAAGCATTAAGCTGTCGGTTCCAAGTGTCATCAATATCTATGGCAATCGTTATTGGAGAGTCAGTGCCCTCAAATATACTGCCAACTAGTTCAATCACAAATAGTCTTTGGGAATAAATAGAGAAGTCTAGTGTATAATATGTATAGTTTTCATATGTTACTATCGCATGAAATAAGAGTCTTTTTTTAAAGGTAAACATTTTAAAATAAATTCATGATACCAAAATTTTTTTGTTTACATTTCACACACCTGAAATAAGCTGTGAAACCTTATCAAATAATGTTTAAGTGTCAGAAACATGACATAGTTTATACAATGATGTGATTTTTATTTCCTAACCTAACTTCACATAAGTTGGACCGTGTATGGACGACTTTAGACGAAACAGAATATATTTTTCAAATGGCAATACTGTCGTACTATTTTCATTTCTAATCATTCAATTCAATCAAATTGTCTGGTATGGTCAGGCTGAAATGTATACAGAGTTACAAAGTGTAGTTACAACTTAAGAGTCCATAGTTCTGAGCACACTGTCTCACGGTGCTGAACTTGTTATTTTAATTGTGATGTGATAATAGTTAATAACGTAATCAAAATAAATCGTCAATGAACTTGTTATTATGTGCGTATCTATAATTTAGTTGCCCCTGTTTATGTAAGGTTATTGGATCGTGATGAATGATTCCGACTAGGACGCAATTTGTGTGCAGTAATATCAGTCTGCAACATGACGTCGCCGGGCAGTACTAGTACGCATTCTGGAATGCATTCATCAATGGCTGGTCAAATAGGGCTTACCGCTTCAACAGCGGAGTTTGGCTTGACTATGGGTGTACCAACGCCGGCAATAAGCTACGATCCTCAAGCCGGGAACAGTGGAGATTCTTCCTCAGAATCCCATTCACCAGGTGTACCGGTCGTCAAGGCTAGCGATCGAGAAGCTCGTATCATAGCTGAAAAGCAACGTCGGAGCCAATATAATTCACAAATCAGTCTTATGATGTCCTTATTGTCTGATATAGTGCATTCACAGCGTAAAGTTGATAAGACGAGCGTATTGAGACTCGCTGCTAATAAACTCCGGAATGAGCACGTATTTGGCGATACTATAAAATGTGGCCACATTGAGACTTGGTCACCGGCCTTCTTAAAGTTCTTCGACCTACTTGGTGGTGTTATGTTAGGGGTAACATGCCGGGGGCGTATATTTATTGTGTCCCCTAATGTTCAAGAGAAGCTAGGCTACTGTCATATTGATCTACTCGGGCAAGATATTTACAACTATGTTCATCCCGAGGATGTGGAAATCTTGCGGCGCCACATTTACCCTCCACAACTTCAATCTCACTGTGATAATAGGACTTTTGAACAACACCACAACTTTCACATTCGCATAATGAGAGCTGGGGCGCGCTCTGACCCTGCTAGATATGAACGATGTCGCATTGATGGTACATTGAGGAGATCTGATAAAGCCACTTCAAATGGAGTACAAGATGAACAAATTATTAGAAGACAACGAGTTAGGACTAATAGAACATTTTCATCCAGTGGAAATGATTTTGTCTTTATTGGAATGATTCATATTGTATCTACGGCTATGCCGGCACGAATCCTACCACCAACAGCTTACTCAGAATATTGGACAAGGCATCTGATTGACGGCCGCATCGTCCAGTGTGATCAAAGCATATCTTTGGCTACAGGTTATATGACTGAAGAAGTTACTGGAACCTCAGCTTTTGTATTCATGCACAAAGAAGATGTTCGTTGGGTTATCTGTGTTTTGAGACAAATGTATGATGAAAGCAGAGAATTTGGTGAATCTTACTACAGGTTGATGTCCCGTTCGGGACATTTTACATATATGAGAACCCGAGGATTTTTGGAAATTGATAGGACAACGAAAAAAGTTCAAAGTTTTGTGTGTGTTAATAGTGTAATTGGTGAGGAATATGGCAGAAGAATGATGGAAGAAATGAAACGAAAGTATTCAGTTATTGTAGATGCTGATAAGCAGCAGATTGAAATAAATGACACACCTGCAACTGATGATGCTCCAGTGGAACATCCAAAGAGCCTAGAGCGTATTGTCATGCACCTTGTTGAACCATCAGTAAATGAGAATTTAGATGAGTTAAAACTGGTACCACCATCCAAAGAAAATATTATATCTGCTATCCAAAATAGTGAAAAAGTAGTACAGGAAACTGGTGTGCGGTTCGACTCTAGAAAAAGGAGAAAAGTGGACCCACACAATAATGATGAATATCCCAAAAGACATAGTGGAATACAAAATGTCAATGTTGATCTGTAACTTGTTAATAAGCTTTATGACGTTTGTTCCTAAGATAGTAGCTATGTTTCCAAAACCATTAATTTTACATAAGTAGGTGGTATATTTGACCAAATGTTAAAGAATTGTCTATGTGTAGTGTAAATGATTCATAAAGTAATGAACTGACTTTACAGTGAGTCCATCTGTGTGGACATATGCTATAATAATTAAGAGATATTTATAAAACAAACAAAAAGCTCAAGCAAGACTGTACCTTACTTGGTGAATTAGCCAACATTATTTTAATCTGTCACTAATGATGTTAGGTAAATTTCACAAACATTTCTCTTATCTATGCATTAAATAAATACTTCAATAAAGTATTTTGAATTTAACTGTGTAAAAAGCAATTCCATTTTTAACCAGCTCACAAATCATAGGGGCCCATCACTGAGTGAACTGAATGAATTAATTAAATTGGGGTGGTTCCTATTATTAAGAATAGAAAATGTCATGGTCTGATTTGGGAAACAATACTTGTTAGATTGTACATTTAAACATCATGTAAAAGAAAATTTGTATGATCAAATATATTTCAAAAACTGAAATAAAACATACAGGGACTTTAATGGCTTAATTTATCTGTCATTAAAATTTAAAAACTATATTCCATTGAAATGTTTAAAAGATAAAGAGACTAACTTATTGCTTACCTGGCTTACTATTAATAATCATTTTAAAACAACTAACTTTTTTAAACTGTGTATGTATGTTGAGTGTATGTTATTATTAGAACTCCTGTATAGGGGTTGAAGGAAATTAGGGTAAAAGTACGTACAATAACACAATTTGTACATTTTCTAAAGATCTCAAAGCATTATTAATACACCTACTTGAATATTTCTGCAATTTCCAGTGACCCGGAAATTGCAGAAATGTCTTGGGGGTTTGTGGCATAGGCAAGCAAGCAATTAATATTTATGTTTCTACCCTCTTTTTTTCAAATTATCCATAAGTATCCATGCTTAGAATGGTGTAAAAGCAACATATATTCCTGTTAGAATTTGTTATAATATAGCTGATGTTGGCATCCTTGTCTGCTTTTACCTTTGTTTACCTCTACACCAGAATTCATTAAAATTTATTAAACAATTTAATCAACAAGCAGTTTCATGCCACTAGAATTGTTACAGTATGTGCTGATGTTGAACATTGTCAATGTTTTCTAAAACTTTATTTAGATCTAGAACTTAGGATTCCTGATTTTTAGAGGAAGTGTAAACTTTGAAACTAAGAAAAAACTTATTGAAACTTAAATTTGCTAGTGGAAGCATGTTCTGCATATAAGCAATCCTATGTCAAAGTGCTAGAGTGCAATAGATTTATCACTAACTACATTATTCTGAACTCTGAACAAACTTAAAATGGTATATTGATTTTGTTATTTGATTGAATATTGTTAGCTAGTAGAGGCCATGAGTGCATAGGGTTCAAAATGTATTTGCTATGCATAATTGTTTATACATGAGAGTTGGAAATTTTTCGAAAGCTCAAACTTACTTGGTCTAAACTTAAACACGCAAGTTACTAAGCTTATTAACAAATTTAAATTTCTGCTGGCAGCTCTTAAATATAACGTGTTTATGAAATCTATGGAGAACAAAATCAAATTCCATTCTGATATTCCTACGCAGTTATAAAGTATTGTTTAATACACATAATTTAGAATACAGTGTGTTCATTGAGAGTCGATGAACATGACAAAAATTGCTACTTCGGATCAGACCTATCTACAATTTTGTTTAATGTATTTGGTATGGTCCCCACATAGCTGTTAATTGTAAATACAATATTTGTGGTCAATGTTACGATATTATCAATTTTAAATGTACGGAGATTTTTTCATTGGTGTCGTAAAAATTAAGTCTGATTTTTTTATCATTTTATTAAATGTGTACAATTATCTATTGATTTTAAGTTTGTTGGAATTTATGAAATAAGGTTATTAGGACTAGAGTGGGCCAAAATTACCCGATATTTTTCTGAAGCTGAAATATTGCTATTTCTTTTAAGTGAGCTATTTTAACATGAAGCTCTTACTAATTCGATATTTATAGTAGAACTTGCTAGTTTGAAATCAAGTGTACATAACAACATTAACGAAATTTTACGAAAGACAAGACTCGATTCCCGTAACCAAAATTTACAGGGTAATTTGGAAGTTAATATTTAATTGGTAAAGCCATATCAAAACTAAACTTGGCCCATTGTGTATTTGATTTTAGCATGACTACAACTCTACTATGAGTTTACTAATGAGTGTTGATAGATTATAGATGAGTGACCCAAAAGAGGGCTTACAAATAATTGGTGTATGGGGCAAACGACAATATTAAATTGTAAAACCGCATACTAGGGAAAAACAATATAATTAAAGCTGATCGCTAGATTTTGATAAAAATAAAATACATATGTGTTTCTAACAATAGCAGCATCCATGTTCATAGTATATTAATATATGATAATCATTATTAGTTGGTAAGGTTTTGAAGAATGGCTATAAGGGTTGTGACGCACTAGATAGAAACTAATTCGGGTGTATGTGTAATGTCCTAATAAGTGGACCGAATTATTCAAATATATGTCCTTTTTTGGAGGAAATATGAGAGATTTTTTCATATTCTTTGATGTTGATCTGAATATTGCATCCCATATTATGTCGGCTTACATGTCTATATCATGTATGTTATTAAATTAACTAGGCTTTAGTTGTAAATATTGGTATCGACAATTAATGTATCAGTAAGTAAAATAATAAAGATGTCTATTGTAAACGGATGCTATTCTGTGCAAGCATTAAAACTTCAAGAAGTGAATACCTACTGAATACAGTTTACATTGAATAATCCTTAGTTGTTTTGATGTAAGTATGAAGAATTTGTATGTTATATTGATATTACTTGATGTAATAAAATTTAAATTAAACATATTTCTTTTAATTCTCATGAACCCTTTTAACCGTGAAATTAAGTACACAAACTTGTTAGAATGAACGCAAATTAATTGAATTATGTAAATAGCAATTACTTCACTAAATAACTACGTCATTTTAAATTATAACCTATCTGCAATGAATTAACCATTGGGTATAATAATATAGTCTAATTTGTTTAATTATTCAGCAGTCTTTTTTCACGCTTTTCATCTCCCACTTGTAAAAATACGTTATAATTTTGTTTAACACAAAGAGAATGACTTCCTACGTATATTTATATACAAATTAATTGAATTATGTAAATAGCAATTACTTCACTAAATAACTACGTCATTTTAAATTATGACCTATCTGCAATGAATTAACCATTGGGTATAATAATATAGTCTAATTTGTTTAATTATTCAGCAGTCTTTTTTCACGCTTTTCATCTCCCACTTGTAAAAATACGTTATAATTTTGTTTAACACAAAGAGAATGACTTCCTACGTATATTCAAGTAAATTTTGGAAGCTGCAACTTGCCCAAATTAAAAAAAACATTTATCAGAACTAAAATAAAATATAAATCAATGGTATAAAGCTATACACAGTAGGGTTTACCTGCAGTTAGACTTTCACGTCAGGTATGCTTGTAGTCCAGTCAATAAAGGCTTAACTTTGCCATTTTGGTTGAACACCTGCAACCAACGCCAAAATTTCCGTAAGTCTTCGTAGATTAATATACTAAAATTGCAGGGTGCTGCAATACCGGCAAAGGGTGCAAATACATTGCAAAAGGGTGCAAAAACAACTTTTTCGTCTATATCTCACGATTGGCTGGAAAAATAAAAAAAGATCCTACTACAAAATTGTAGGAAATTAAATCCCCTACAAAAACTTGCAAACGTATTTTCGCGTATTTCTCATAGTTTTTGTACAAAATGCATTTTAAGGTGCAAAATGAAAAAAATGTTAATATTTATCTTTTTTTTTCATATTGAAGTGATACTACATGTTTCATTGGGATTCAAATGATATGTTTCGGGCATTTTTTTTATTTATTTACACCTTTTTTCAATTACCTAATAATCTTGGCAAAAAAAACATTTGAATTTTACTATATGACTAGCTGAACCGGCAAACTTCGTACCGCCTCAGAATAATCATTAAAATATTGTGCTTAGTTATTAACTGATACTGATAAATTGACAGCAGTGCCACCTAACGGGCCCCGGCCGGTACCGCCACAGTCGCTTTGTTCCTGCATTTTAAATCTGTAATATCTTCAAAAATAATAATTTAAATTACATTCTGTAAAGGGTCATATTAATCTATATTAGATGCACAAAGTATATAAGGTACTTAATTGGATAAGGATTAATACTGCATTGCTTAAAATCGTTTCGTAAATAATCCATTCTTTCTCGTAAAAAGAAAGAAAGTATTGTAGACCTTATTAAGGTGTACAAATACTGTAGTACATTATTTTGATCTATTTCGTAGGGTACAGCCAGCGTTTGGAAAGTAAGCGTAAAAAAATGGGTTTATTTACGACATCACATTAAAAACCTCTAAAATTATCAATGTTTCTCTACTATATTATGCATGTATTATACATATAAACCTTCCTCTTGAATCATTTTATCTAGTAAAGAAAACGGCGTCAAAGTCCGTTGCGTAGTTTTAAAAATCGAAGCATTTATACGGACAGGCAGAAAGCGGAAGCGACTTTGGCTTATACTACGTAGTGATAATTTAATTATAGTTTTTTTACTCCATTAGACTCAGAGCAAAATTGCGTTTGAAACGTATATTTGCAGTATATATTACCTCTCACTTTACCTGAGCTAATATAAATTTCATTTCAGGAGGACGTTTATAATAATACATCACTGGTGGTGAAAGAGCGTGGTGTATTTTATATTATTCTCTGTAGTAGAGACTACTATTCTACTATACTACTCTCTTGCTCCCACTGATTCCAATTTTCTACGCATGCTCATGAAGAGAGTATGCGTGTGAGTGAGACCACAATTATTTCAATGCGAGCGTAAGAGATAGAAATATAAGAGTGAATAGGGAGAATAAGACAAAAATGAGACCCTTGCGCTCCACGTAAATAGTCCCATTGAAGATCTATAGGATAGGATCGAAAAATAGGACCCTTGTGCTCGAATAAGACCATACGTTTCCTAATAAGAGCGAAAGAGATAGAGATTTAGACAAAAATGAGACGAAAATAGTACCATTGAGAACACTCACATATGCGCTTGTTTTTCTATCTCGCTGAGTGCAATGAGTAAGACTGCAGCAGAAAATGCTCAACTAACTGTTTGTCACTTACTGTCACTATACTCCAAACTGTCGTTTCAGGGATATTTCGGTTTTGTGCGTCTAACTGTCCAAAAGTGATTTTTTACAAAATAAACTTGATTCACTGTTTTCAATTTGAAGGAAACAATGAATCCTTCATTTTTATAGTCTATTTGTATGAAGAAAATGTAAGATGTAACCATTGTTGTGAAAAGTATGCAATCCTCTCAGGATTGCATACTGATTGTAGTGATTGTATGGTAAGAGTGAGGATCTCAGTGAAATGGCTAAGAAAACAATTATCACTGTATGTGCAGAAATTTTTCAGGACAAAATAAAGGAAACTCGTTACGAAACAAAAAGTTATCTACAACCGGACAAATTCCCTGATAACGTTGTATCAGAAATACCTCCACTATTAACTTGCTTCATACATAAATTATTATTAAATGATGACAAGACAAGTTCCAACAAGACGGAGCAATGGCACACACTGCGCGAGACACAACCAATATTCTGAAGGCGGCGTTCCCGGGTCGCCTCATCTCTCGTTTTGGCGATTTGCACTGGCCCGCAAGATCGCCCGATTTAACCGCTCCAGACTTTTTTGTGGTGTTTTTTGAAGTAGCGTGTTTATGTGAACAAGCCCGAGACCCTGAAAGCCCTCTAGGACAACATTTGACACGAGTGCGAGAATCTGTCGCCCGAAGTTCTCGCCGAAGTGATGAAAAATGCCATAAAACGAACCCGTATAGCAATCATAAGCAAGATTGTGGCTGCGCCCATTTGGCCGATATCATCTTCTTGACTTCACTAGTAAAATTCTAAAGGTTCAAATAAACATAATCAAAAAACGGAATCGAAGTTTTTCATTTAGAAAAAAATTTAGAGCCAAACAACATCGGATGGCTTCTTTTGACCCACCTTGTATAAGAACCTCAGGTGGTCAGAAGACTTTTCATTGTTTAGGAGGCATAGCAGTGTACACACCAGCAAGTAGTGTTTGATATGAAGAAACTCCAATCAAATGTAAAAAAATCTGCAGCGCAGTTACCATCTACAACAGATATCACCGATGAGATTTATAATAAGATATTGCCTTCTGGATTATAAAACATCACCTATGCAGATCCTAGTAAACTAAGTTTAGGCATTTCACCTCTTGTATTACCATCGTATATAACATTTTCTATCAGGCATATTATATGCCTCCCGTTCATTAGATGACCATCCTCTCAAATTTGATAATTTGTAAATTTGCGCTGAATACGATGGAATAAAAAAAATATAAAATTAAAATAGGTATAATTTAATAAAATTGAAATGATTTTTTTGTCAACATTATTAGGTATATGAAAAAAGGTATAAATAACTAAAAAAAATGTACGAAAAATATTAATTAAATTGTAAAGAAACATGTAGGATAGCTTGAAAATGAAAAAAAAAGAATAATAATAATATTTTTACAATTATGCACCTTTAAATGCAATTTGTGCAAAAACTATGAGAGATACGCGGAAATATGTTTGCAATTTTTTGTAGAGAATTTAATTTCCTACAATTTAGTAGTATTTTTTAGTAGGATCTTTTTTTATTTTTCCAGCCAATCTCGAGATATAGACGAAAAAGTTGTTTTTGCACCCTTTTGCAATGTATTTGCACCATTTGCCGGTATTGCAGCACCCTGCAATTTTAGTATATTAATCTACGAAGACATACGGAAATTTTGGCGTTGGTTGCAAGTGTTCAACCAAAATGGCAAAGTTAAGCTTTAATTGACTGGACTATTGAGCTTGAGTATAAGAAATACCAGCATAGTTTGTACAACTGTGCCGTTACATACACGCCACTATTTACCTGTAAAGTTAAACTACAGGCAAACCTGTCAAGTAGGTTTACTAACCTTTATGGTTAACATAATTATGAAATGTACAGGCAACAATAAACTAATTGTAATTACCTAACCAGACAATAGATTTTACAAACTTGTGAAAATGTTATGTACCTAATAATTTAAAATTTTCAACAATGCAGTGTCCAAACGGTACAAGTACTCTAATCTAAAAACATTACCCTCCTTCTAACGCAGTGGGGTAAAAATAATCTTTATGTGTTAGGTACTACTTACCCTTTACGCCTAAACTGATCGGAAATTTCTAGATCTATGAACCGATTTTGAAAAGTCTTTTACCTACACGCGGACGGAGCCGTGAGCAAAAGCTAGTAGTCATTCAAATCAAAAATGAATTTTACCCCGAACAAAGAATATTATTTCTTTTACTGTAACTTAGATACCTAATTATGTAGTTTAAAACCTATGTGAAAAGTAGGTACACGTAACTACTAATTTATTTAAATTCTCCTACCTAGTATTTTTATGGAAAGTGTGTTGATCTCGAATGTTCTCAACACAATATTACATCAACTCGATTTAGGCCAGGCGGTTGAGTGCTCTGCCGAGAGGCGCGGCACAACGTAGCACGGTCAGGGCCCGCTTGTCCCTGACCACGGTCAACGGCATCGTTTGAAGGTGCCCTCTGAACGGAACGTATTGGTAGGTATAAAATTATCAGCCGCACTGCCGCGCCGTTGCGTTGCCGAGCTGTTACCATGTGCCTAAATATAATACATATATAATCATAAATTATATCTGCGTTGTGTATGAAGCACGTTTTTATATTGCAGTCACAGAATTATCTATAGTATCATTAAGTGCGTTTTGTCCTTGATTGCAGTGTAACTATGATTCGTATGTAGGTATATGTTTAACATGTATGTTATGTGATGAGACCAGATCCACTAGAACTGTTATAAGGTAGAATGAATCAGACACTGGTAACTGTTATATAACGTTCGTTCATGTTTATACAACAAATTTGTGTTAGTTTGTATATAGGTCAATGATATTACAAAAAAAGGTATATTGATATTATATTAAAATATCATTGATATAGGTACATAAGTAGGTACAACACTGATGAGTACCTACACAATATATAAAACTGCATAAAAACATACATAGTGACAACATAATATATTTAGATACATTAAACAGAAATGGTTTTACTGCGACCTTAACCAACAGTGTTATAGGTACCATACTGCCATAATATTTTTAATACATAAGTCGTGTGTGAATTTTAGATAAGCAAAACTGCACTTTATGTATACGTGTAATAAATTGATATATTCAAGTAGGTATATGAGAATATTATTAGATAAGAAAAAGGCGCGGGTGTGTGCATGTACAAGAGCGGAGGGAAGGGGCGAGGTTTATCTGGTCATTAAGTGCTAAAGGTGACATTGTGAAGTCGTCGACCCAATTGTCGCTTTGCTTTTGTTCCTATGTAGGCTCTTTTAAAATATCCAGTTGTGTGTGCGTAAAGTTTTATTTTAACATTCATTTAACTTGTGTTTATTTTATTATAAACTTAAATTTGGCTGAAAGTAAGTTTTGAAATGTGTGTACCTATGAGTGTAATTGTAATGTAAATATGTATAATTAGTATAACTTTAATAACATTCGATTGACGTACCTACTTTTAACCGTTATTTTTTTTCTCGATTTTCTTAGAAAATAAAAATTAAATGAAGAACATGTTTAAAATGAAATGAATGTAAACAAATTATTCTTAAAACGGGGAAATTAGTTCTTTCGAGAGCTGCCCTGCGATACGTAAACGGTTAAAGTTTCACATTTTAAGGAAGAATTGTTTCTTTGGAAGTTCTAAAAAAGACCGCAACAGCATAATATGTCTGTCTTTTACGAAGTTCTAAAAAAGTTCGCAACAGCATATGTCTATCTTTTACGGTTGGCTCCATAGATCGTAGATCGCTGGCTCACTATACCTTTTCTTTCGCAACACGCCACGGGCAAGTAGACGCAGGACGCAGACGATGTGCACTTGAAGTAGTAACAATAAAATGAGTAGGAAGGTTGGTACCTACTTTAGTTAAACTTGCAGTATTTTAAAATTATGTTTCATACTAATATTTTGGAAGTCTTAGATCCAGAAGTTTTACAGGTACCTACAGTACAGTACCTCGGAAAATCGGACATAATAAGCTGCAAACTCGTGTGCACCTTTTTTTGATGTTTTAAAAGTTGTCTCAAAAATCTCATAAAATCTCGTGTTTGCGCCGCTGTTGCTCAAAGTCAAAACTGCCAAAAAACTGTTTTTTGCGATTACCTCGGTTTCTATAGCTCTCATGATGGTAATACCTGTGTATTACAAAGTTGTAGAGCATACAATTTGTAATTTTTTTTAAGCTATTGCATAGCTTTTGTTGCGGGCTTTGAGCGCGGCGACCGAATCAAGAAATTCCGTAACGCAAAAAACCTAACACCATACCAATATGATTGTAACTGTAGTGCGACAAAGACAAATAACGAGCGCCTGGCATGCGCCATAGATTAATCAAATAGAAGGGATATCGGAGGCACAATACATAGCGTCCGCGTCCTCCAGTACCGTTTAAGTGAATTTTAGTGTTTTTAATTCGATAGATATTCTCATATTACTATTACGTTCCCAATTTAGTTGTCATTGTCTTTCGGTTAATAGGATGATAATAGGTATTGTTTGGCAATAATAGTGTTAGAATGTATGTTGGTAAAAAGACAGTGTATATTGTTTTGTAAACATGAATTAATATCAAAGAAAAAAAATACTGCATAAAAAAAGTGTAATTGCATAAGTTGATAAAAAATGCTATGCAATAGCTTTACCGCGGCAGTCCCCGAGTGCCACACGTATGCAATAATAGTGTTAGAATGTATGTTGGTAAAAAGACAGTGTATATTGTTTTGTAAACATGAATTAATATCAAAGAAAAAAAATACTGCATAAAAAAAGTGTAATTGCATAAGTTGATAAAAAATGCTATGCAATAGCTTTACCGCGGCAGTCCCCGAGTGCCACACGTATTTTTTCAATTTTTTAGATAGAAGAAGAAGATATAATAATGTAATACATGTTACTTTACTGTAGGTAACGCAAGGTCAACTGAATCAGGTAATAACACTTTAATACTCGTAAAGTAAGTTGGTAAGTAAAGTTACATTGATGAAATATTATTAATATTAACAATGAATAGTTTTTACCCAACTACGATAAAGCCAGAGGAGGGTTATAAACTTATAATACATTATAATGGTGTAGTAAAAATAAATCAATCCATTATTTTTCCAATAGATGGCTTTAATTACCTGTATCTCGCGATTGTAGTTATAAGTAAGTCGGGTTAAACTGAATGGCGTTGGAAAGATAAGATTTCGTATTAAAAACATTTCTATCAGTTTTGTGATTGGTGTACTCAGTTTCAACCTTTAATTTCGTTCAGAATAATGAATTTCATGCTATTACACCTATATGTATGTATATATTTTACCATTTTACATCCAAGAACAGATAGTTGTACAGCACAACAAAATGGATTCATTATCGCTCATGTTCGACATTCTCATTTAATAAAGTCAACAAAACTTGATAAACCTGTCCAGTTGTCTAAACTTTCACTGACAATCGCTCTTACGGCCCATTCACGACCTTTCCGCTGTGAGCAGCAGCTAAGAGCGAAACGCCGAGCGGTAATATCAAAAGTATAAAAATGTACGAGGCACGCCATGAGTCGCCGCTCATAGCGAAAAAGCTAGCGGTTTTTGCCGAGCGAATTGCTACAGCGGCGAGCGGTATGGAGAGCGGCAGGAACAAAGGCACAAGTTAGTATGTGCGACGCCACGAAACAGAGCGGCGTGGACAGCGGTGCAGGAGTGACGGACTCAGCGGCGTTAAATAAAAACAAAAAATTTTAGACGATTTTATGGCGGTAATGGATACCGAGGCTTTTATAACAGAAATTTAAATAGACCGCCTATATGGATGTCAAAATATCCCCAACATAAATATAAAAAGGTTGTGGGAAGAAATTATACAATGTTTCCGGAATATAATGGTACTTACGTTTAATTTAAATTGATGATAACACAAAAACATAGAACCTAGGTACCTACCAAACGAAGCTACTGATATGTTGACAAAACTACTGGTATGTTTACGTAATGTAGGTGGATAGTTGACAAGTTTTAAAAGTTAATTTTTTTCTCTGTCAGTAGGTACCTAATTAGCAAAACAGTTTACATATCAGTAGTTTTGTCTGTAGATATAACTACACACGAAACTACTAGTATGTCTTATACGCAATGTAAGTAGTTGACAAGTTTTTAAAGTTTTTTCTCTCTGTAAGTACCTACTTAGCAAAACACTTGGAAACATCAGTTACTTCTTATAGGTAGGACCTTCGTATAGGTCACTAAATCCACCATCTAAATACCGATCTTTATTTAGTTCGTGCACTCATTCTATCATATTTAAAAAAAAAATGTTGTTTCTAAACAGACAGGGGATAATTTTTATAACGCCATGATTTTTAACACGTTTCGACTACCTAAATACGTCCAACGCAACTAACCGCTACTAAGGTTCGTGGCGTGCAAAACGCACCGCTCACCGACGCCGCTCCGCTTTTCGCTAAGACCAAAACTCGTGGCCAGGCCGTTAAGCATATACCTAAGTCATGTTTTCTGGACATTTTTGATGATTAGGGCACGAATTAGAACCCCACACATCGGGTTTGGTGCTACATACGTCATTGCTACATTATAGAAACCATTCAAAACTCCGCATCTGTCATGTTATACTATTTTGGAATATAGGGTATGAATATGATGCCCACATACATGCATCGATGCATGTAGGTGGGCATAAAGTTATGAAATAAATAAATATCTCCTCAAGAAGATCACGATTGATTATCTATATCACTATGATTTTATTGTTATTTTCAAACTAAAAGCGTCAGAACTTGTTTATCTCTCGGAAATTGAATTTTTTACCCGCTAAAAAGTTGTCTAAATTTTGGAAAAAGTAATAGTCGGTAGGTGCAAGGTCTGGTGAGTATGGCGGATGAGGGAGAGCTTCCAACCCCAGCTCTTGCAGCTTGGAGACTTTCTGTTGCGCAGTATGGGGTCGCGCGTTGTCGCGAAGGAGCAGTGGGGACGACCGATTGACCAAAGCTGGTTGCAGATGTGCAAGCTTCTCCATCATTCTCTCCAGTTCTTCACAGTACACATCTGCATTAATGCTCATGCCGTTTTGTAAAAAGCTGTGGTGAATCACACCCGCACTAGACCACCAAACAGTGAGTTAGTGATATATGCATATTTGCATAAAATGTTATTGATAACGGAAATATATTATTGTCTTAGATAATCGTCAAATTCAATGTCCATGGTAGGTACATTATACATACCTACTTGCGATTATATATTGGCATAAAACTTGATTTAGTTCCAAATTTTAATATGCACTCTTATGCGAACAGCCGAAGACTTAATTTTCCTTGACAGCGGCTCAAATATCAAACACTTGATATTAGAGCAAATTTATAAGATAATAATTTAAGTCGTATCCTTCTGCCGTTAAGGTTTAAAATCGTATTTATAATACGTTAAAGGTCGTGGGCGTTGTGTGGAGGAGCTCGGAAATCGATGATTGCAGCCTGGGGTGGGCTGCTGGATCGTCTGGCTGGGGTAACCGCGAGGTTGCCAGGCAACATCTGCCACGTAATCTCATAAGTTTCAAGGCGTTTTTTGTTGATACCAATGCGATGATAACGTTGAACCGGTTTCTGAATGGAATTTATGAAAACCTCAACGCTTAACTTAAAATTATTAACATATTTTTAAATTTGGTTTGATTTTTTGGTAGTGGTAGATAATGTGGTTAGTAACAAGAGTTTTACATAGGTACCTGAGCTATGGCGCCCTTGGCACGCGTTCCCGATCGCCTGGGTGACGCGCGGAGAGACGGTGACCTTGGTCTGAGTTGACGTGATTTTTTGAATGTTTCGTAAATACGGCAATTTTTTCTTTGAATTAATATTCACAAGAAAAGTAACCAATTTTTATGAGTACATGGGCAACTTGGATTAACTTAGTTACCTATTATTGATTAAATTCTAGCTAAATTTACCATAAAACATAAAAGAAAACCGCATCAAAATTCGTTAAGCCTTTTTTGAGATTAGAACACACAGACGAACAGACAAATATACAAAAGCTGTTGTTTTAAATTCTGTTACTTTAATAAATGTAACCTTTGTTAGTTTTTCTTCAAAACCTTTATTGTACAGACATCGGTCTGTTCCAATTTTATTGTGTGTATTTATAGATATGGCTATAGTTAAGGAAATATGTATCATAAGAAGTACCAAATATACAAATGTCAGTCTAGGACGTCTGGGTCAAATATACAAATACCAGTCACAAAGGTTGTAATCCGCAATAATTAAAAATCGACCAAGTGCGTGTCATAGTCATACCACGTACAGGAAAGGGTTCCTCAGTCACCCATAATTGTACGTGGATTTAAAATCGTATCTAATCGATAATTGTTATGTTTACGTATTAATGCTTTAATTTTAAACGACTTTTCCAAGTAAGCGCATTTTACAAGTTAAGCCTCTATAACTCCTGAACTAACAAAGTCATCTAATTCGTAATAGTTTTCCTTTATAGTTCATTATAAAATGCGCTATAGATTTAGCGCGTTATAGATAACTCCTGAACTAAAGTCATCCAATCCGTTATAGTTTTCCTTTAAAGTTCATTAAATGGACCAGTGGTGGTTGATCACAATTTTTTCCAGATTTTTTTAGCTAGCCGTTTAGCTTTTAGAGGGGGGGGGGGCGCCCTGTTTTAACAAAAAAGTGTCCTTTAAAGTGGAATTTCTCGCAAACGGTTACCTAAATAAAAAAATCGTCTTAGGATCTTTTTTTTTGTTTTTAAAAGACCTATCTTATGATACTCCACGTCATCCGCGTACGATCATGTGTTTCCAGCTTAAGTCGAGGACGGACGGACATGACAAATCTATAAAGGTTCCAAGTGATAAACTTTGTAACCCTAAAAAACACTAAGCATTCGAGTCATGAGTCATAGAGTAACTAGCAATACCTTAAAGGGGAATGAATGGCTGCTCCCTACCGTGAAGACATCGTCCTGACATCTAAAATGCAGTTACTTAAATTTTGTTCCGCGGGCTATCTCTAAAATGGCTAGTCCGATTTTGACTGGACTTTCACTGGCAGATGACTGTTGACTTAAGGAGTAAATTAGGCTTTTTTTAGACTACCTTCGCTGCGCTGAGTTACTCGGGATTACAACAATAACCGCGGTATCGACCGCGGGACTCAGCTAGTATTTATTAAAATGTGTAGATTCGCAAAACCTTTTAAATAGTAAGTAGGTAATTGGATTTTGCCAGCGGGTTGGGTTGGCACGCGTAAAAGTATTTTTTGTGTATTCCATAGATTCATTTAGTTTATTATATTTGGATGAAAGATAGGATACTACTTATGATCTCGGTCGGGTTTGTAGTACACTCGGTTCCAAAAATAACGGGTCAGTCACATAAACCCGAATATCTCCCGAACTACGTATGCCATCCTAATGAAACGAAGACTGTTCAATTGAGAATTTAATTATACAGATAAAAAATAAAATAAAACTTAGTTACACCCACAATATTAATCTTAAATTAAAAAAAAACTAAAGTAGTCATATTTTTCTTAAGATTACATTTTTTTTATGATTGTTTTTTTGCTGTTTTTCATCACTGGAGGCTTCATCACGTGGAGGCAATACAAAGTATTAAATGAAGAAGGTGATGAAAAACAGCAAAAAAACAATCATAAAAAAAATGTAATCTTAAGAAAAATATGACTACTTTAGTTTTTTTTTAATTTAAGAATAATATTGTGGGTGTAACTAAGTTTTATTTTATTTTTTATCTGTATAATTAAATTCTCAATTGAACAGTCTTCGTTTCATTAGGGCCATCCTAATGAAACGAAGACTACGTAAAATCCTTTTTTACGTAGTTCGGGAGATATTCGGGTTTATGTGACTGACCCGTTATTGGTTTATGTGACTGACCCGTTATTTTTGGAACCGGCTTTAATTGAAATAAAATAGACTACTACTTTAATCGACTGAACGAATAAACAAAAACTTACCTAATATAGAGGGTTTTCTTGCGGTAGGTAATTCTTTTTACAGGATCTAGTCAACTGGCGTGCAATTGGAGAGGCCTATGTCTAGAAATGGACTGAGATAGGCTGATGATAGGAGGTCAAACTGTTTAGAGGTGTTTATAAATTGTAATAGGAAAACAACATAAAACAAGTAATTTGACAGAGAGACAATACTTTTTTTAAGGTTCAAAACTGTATTTTACGGAAACGATATTTTTAGGGTTCCGTAGCCGAATGGCAACGGAACCCTTATAGATTCGTCAAGTCTGTCTGTCTGTCTGTCCGTCCGTATGTCACAGCCAATTATTTCCGAAACTATAAGAGCTATACTGTTGAAATTTGGTCAGTCGATGTATTCTGTGAACCGCATTAAGATTTTTACATAAAAATATAAAAAAAACAATACATTTTGGGGGTCCCCATACTTGGAACTGAAACTCAAATTTTTTTTTTCATCAAACCCATCCGTGTGTACTATCTATGGATAGGTGTTCAAAAATGATATTGAGGTTTCTAATATCATTTTTTTCTAAACTTATTAGTTTGCGCGAGAGACACTTCCAAAGTGGAAAAATGTGTCCCCCCCCCCCTCTAACTTCTAAAATAAGAGAGTGATAATGTGATAAAACTAAAAAAAATATATGTTGTACATTACCATGCAAACTACCAACGAAAATTTGTTCGAACGAAATCTATTGAGTAGTTTTATTTTAATACGTCATAAATCGTAACACGCAATTAACCTTTCACCCAATCAATACACTAGTATAAAAACATCGATGAAAGTTACATCGAACTACAAGAACTTTTATATGGTGTTACTTGCTGATACGGAACCCTTCATGGGCGAGTCCGACTCGCACTTGGCCGCTTTTTTTTCCATAGTATCTGTACGTAGTAGAGTACCAGTAAAGACAATAATTTCTTCTGCTCAGATGATACAATTATCTCAACACAAATGGTCCCCGGATGTGACTTAGAAAAAAATCTAGGAAAAAGAAATCAATGAAAATATTTACAATTCATTCTATCTTAAATTAGAAAGTAGCTCTGTCTGATATACTTTCACGGCAAAACGCTGCACCGATTTGGATACATATCGCTACAGAGATAATTAAAATTGGACCATGGAGAAAGATATGGGCTATAACCGACATACACGCTCGGGTAGCCGCGCCCAAAAGATAGTCCTACTAATAATTATTATAAACGCGAAAGTTTGTAAGTATGTATGTATGTTTGTTGCTCTTTCACGCATAACGGATGACGAACGGAACTACTAAACGGATTTGGATGAAACTTTATAGTTATTCAGCTTATACATACCTATATCAGAATAACACAGGCCAATTTATACTGCATTAATAGAGATACACGCGGCCGGAGCCGCGGGCGAAAGCTAGTATTCCCATGAAATTCGTCACATTGTTCTCAAAAATAAAGAAAAATATTAAATCATGTTTTACATTTCAATATAAATATATTTCAGAATCAGATGTCAGAATATGTATATTTCAGAAGTTAAAGTTTTCTCTCTCCCAGAATGTAGGGATATACCTCCTACACATATAAATGAAACAGCATTTATATATGACTAGAAGTACGTCTCTATAGTAGGAAGAAAGAGTTATATATTTTTTCTTTTATTTTTAAATCAATTCCTCTTCGCTCTTTATTGCCGAAGGGAATTACAACTCAGTAAGTTGTGGGTGAAGGATAATGAGGGAATTTTATTGTAATGGTGTTAATATTGGATGCTATGTACTTTATATTATGGTTTCATGGAATTATATATGTTGTATAGTGATTATTTTATAGGTATAACTACTACTTGTAAATGACTGTTTACGTATAAAACGGCAACAATGTTACTCATTGCTGCAGCTCGTCTCATCCGGCTTTAGTGCAGTGTGCAACAATGATTACTTTATGTTGTTTGCCGTAGGTAGAAAATCTATTTGTATATAAATAAATTAAATTGAAGTGTCTGTTTTGTAATACGAAATGACCAGTTTGCTACTAAATGCGTGTAAAAGTATATTCCTACTTCATATATTGTTTGAAGTAATTGATAGAATTTATATAGAGATAAGCTTGGCCAGCATATTTCAGATATGAGTTTATTATCGAGCACGTAGAATTCGGACAGTCATTTTCTCGTTGAGATCACGACGTGATTATAAGGCTTTGTAGCGATATGTTCAAAGATAAATAATGTAGCCGAATTAGAGTACCTATAAATATGCATAGTTTAGTGAGTTATAAAAGAGTAATAAACCAGTGCCTGAATAATAAAGATGGCTCCCAAAGAGTATACTGTAATTGTTATTAGTTTTGACCCATAAGTTCGCCATAATTGGTGACTCCGACGACTGAACAAGCATGAAGATATAAGTTCGCTATAGTTCTTATTATAGTTACATAAAATGCTTCTTTTTTGTATATTTGTCTGTTTGTTCCGCCTGATCACTGAAACGGCTGCACCGATTTTAACAGAACTTTCATTAGCAGATAACTGATGAAATAAAGAGCAACTTGGGGGCTGCTCGCCACTTACACCACCAACCACAGGTAGCACCTCGGGACTCAGCTAGTGTTATATAAAGTTGTAAACTTTATATAACACTAGCCTTTCCAGAACCTTTCCCTCACTCTGGCGTAAGGCCTATATCATACCTCTACCTAAAAATACGAATCCCCTAATGCCTGAACATTTTCGACCCATCTCTATCCTTCCTTTTCTTTCTAAACTTTTAGAGGCCTGTGTTCATAGGCAAATCTACAATCTGGGTTTAGACCCGGTCACAGCACAACTACTGCCCTCCTTAAAGTGACAGGTGACATTCGGAAGGGTATGGAGGAGACCAAAGTCACAGCGTTGGCTTTGATCGACTTCTCGAATGCCTTTAATACAGTCTGTCATGAACTCCTACTTGCTATCCTTTCCTATCTTATGATCTCCTCAGAAGCTCCTGTCAGCCTAGGTCACTCATGTCAGCCAGAAAGTCACATCATGTCTCCGAGTTTTGTATCGGCTCAAAAATTTCCTTCCCATTAAAACCAAGATTACACTTATGCAAACCTTAATTATTCCACATATCGACTATGGTGATGTGTGCTATTTTGACCTGAATGCAGACCTCCTCAATAAACTAGACCGCCTTCTCAATAACTGCATTCGATTCGTTTTCAATCTTCGCAAGTATGACCATGTGTCTGCTTTACGTTCCCAGCTGAAGTGGCTTCCAATTCGTCAGCGCCGCAGTTTGCGAGCTCTGACTACTCTTTTCTCTTTTCTGAATTCTCCTTCGCTACCCCAATACCTCGTACCACACTTCCGTTTCTTATTTTCCAACCACAACCGAGACCTTCGGTCAACAAATAATTTGCTTCTTCTATGTCCCCCTCACACCTCTAACTTCCTCCATTCTTCCTTCTACGTGCAGTCAGTTCTGCTCTAGAATGCGGAGTGCATTCTAGAGCAGAAATCAGAATGTTCACAAACCGCCTTACGTTCAAACTTAAAGTACGAGAGCTTCTTGAGAATCAGTCGGCAGTACTGTCGCAACCCTAGTACACGACTATGTATTTTATGTAATATTAAATTTAAGTATGTATGTATATGTCTATGTGGGTTATCCCTAAGAGATAGACATATACCATCGCGGAATTTTTTGTAGACCTTTTTAGGATGTAGAATACTGTAGTACATTATTTTGATCTATCTCGTAGGGTACAGCCAGCGTTTGCAATGTAAGCGTAAAAAAACACACATTAGAAACCACTAAAATTATTATCTACTATATAATGCATGTATTATATATAAAAACCTTCCTCTTGAATCACTCTATCTATTAAAGAAAACGGCATCAAAATCCGTTGCGTAGTTTTAAAGATTAAAGCGTACATGGGGACAGAGAAAGCGACTTTGTTTTATACTATTTAGTGATAGTGATGAAGTGATTTCTTAAAACATAAATTGTATTTTTTTGGAGATCTTAGACTGTAAGAGATTCCGTAAATCTTTATCTGACCAAAAACCAGAAAATTTCATACCGAGTTCGAGTTTAACCCGGATTACAAATGAAACCCCGTCCGGACGCTCGCGCGCTCCTCGGTAGTTCTGTAAACTAGGACAACTCCGGGAATACCAGGACGAATAGCAGCCCTATATATACTTAACTAACTTAATGCCCTAGTCTACTTAGTTAACGGGGAATAAAGCCCGATCTTGATCGAAGAAAAGGTAGTCTGTCTCTTTCGTTATTTGTGGTCAAGAAAATTATTATAAGTAGGAGTATCTTCTTCTCAATTTAAGGGTCAGTCCCTTGTCGGTGGAGCAATCGCCACTCCTGTCTGTTTTCCGCAATCCGTTTGAACTCTTGATAGGCCACGACTCCTACTTTCTCCTTTACTTGTTGTATATACGCCAATCTAGGCCTTCCGCGTTTTCTTCTGCCTTCTATCTTTCCTTCTAGAATGGTTTTAAAAAGGTTGTCGTGTCTTATCAAATGGCCAACCATTTTGCCTCTTCTGTTGTCAACAGTATTCAGAAGTCTCCTTTCTTCGTTAACCATTAGTAGGACTTCCTCGTTGGATTTTTTCTCTGTCCAACTGATGTTCATCATCCGCCTCCAGCACCACATTTCAAATGCTGCCAACTTATCTCTGTCTCTTTGAGGAGTATATTATGTATAATTAGTTCTTAAGAAATACATCACTTATTGTACATGCACTTAAACAACAAGATTACTTTAGAGGAATATCCTAAATATTAATATCAATGGACAGTTTTAAAACTATTTATCATGCGTTATGTGCTAACAGTTAAAAATTATAGTTTTAACAAATGAAATTTTAGTATTCACATATAACCCGTGAAGCTGCTAAGAATAAAAAAGCGACCAAGTGCGAGTCGGACTCGCCCATGAAGGGTTCCGTATCAGCAAGTAACATAAAAGTTCTTGTAGTTCGTTGTAACTTGGATCGATGTTTTTATAATAGTGTATTGATTGAATGAAAGGTAAATTGCAGTTTACAATTTATGACGTATTAAAAAACTAAACTACTTACTTACTAGATCTCGTTCAAAGCAATTTTCGTTGGTAGTTTGCATGGTAATGTAGAACATATTATATTTTTTTTAGTTTTATCACTGTCTTATTTTAGAAGTTACAGGGGGGGCACACATTTTTCCACTTTGGAAGTATCTCTCGCTCAAACTATACAGTTTAGCCACCCCACACGTATGGGTTCATTGAAAAATTTTTTTTTGAGTTTCAGTTCCAAGTTTGGGGACTCCCAAAATGTATTGTTTTTTTCTATTTTTATGTGAAAATCTTAATGCGGTTCACAGATTACATCTACTTACCAAGTTTCAAAAGTATGGCTCTTATGGTTTCCGAAAAAAGTGGCTGTGACATACGGACGGACAGACAGACAGACATGACGAATCTATAAGGGTTCCGTTTTTTGCCATTTGGCTACGGAACCCTAAAAAAGGCTTTTAATATTTCTAAATTTTTTATTGAATTCTAAAAATACGTTAAGAAAAATATGTTATTTCTAGCTTGTAGTTCAGGAGACGTGCGTTTATATAATTATAATTTACGTTTACAAGGGGTTAGGACTAAGAAATAATTTACAAGATGCACCTTCACTAATATTATTGAACATTAGTTTTATAATAGTAGCTATTAGTATTTTAATAACCCTGTGACGACAGCTAGTGCAACCTGTTTAAACGTCAAACAAAGATAATATTATGTAAAACCTGTTTAAGTGATCGCGTTAACAGCAGTGCGCATAAATAATAATTATTTATTAATGTTTAAGCGAACGAGTACTACCCGATCTGAAAAGATAGAATGAAGTAAATTAAATGCATTTAGGTACCTACTATTAATTCGTCTAGTCAGCTAGTTCAGATCTTATAATAAACTAAGTAACCTATTTATATAGAGAAAGATCCCTACTGCCCTACTAATATTATAAATGCGAAAGTTACTCTGTCTGTCTGTCTGTCTGTTACGCTTTCACGCCTAAACCACTGAACCAATTTTGATGAAATTTGGTATGAAGATGGAACTGAACTTGGGAAAGGACATAGGCTACTTTTTACCGCGATAACCGACATACACGCGGGCGGAGCCGCGGGCGAAAGCTAGTATAAAATAACAAAGCCGTTAATGATCCATTTTTATTTGAAGAAAATGTTGGTTCTTTTATTTATTCGCAGATCATGCACGTGGATTGAAAGACTTAATGTCGGTTATTGCTGTGAAGAGTATGACTAGAGCCTATGTCCATCCTTAGTAATCAAAGTATCTCCATACAAAATTTCGTTGAAAGCGTAATAGACAAACCGACATATTTATTTTCAAATTTATAATGATAGAACGGAATATGGATTCGCTACATTCAAGCACAGGTGTAGCGACGTAAAAATAAACGGCGATCCAGTTTCCATGGCAAACTGGAACTTGGACAACAAATAATTATGTGAACTTCATTAACATATTTCATTGGGTATCATTTTAGATTGCGGGCTATAAAATTACGTAATGCTTCTAAGGTACGTGTAAATATTCAATAACTTTAAGAGAAGGATGTATCTAATTAAATAAAAGTATTTCTTAACATAGGCGATGCATCTGCGTGCCACCTGCTGAGGTGAGAATGACGGGCATCGATCGAACATGACTATGTTTGTTTCTTCAAAATCTAGTAGAGGTCCAGTACTCGTTTCAATAGTATTTGGAAATCGACAAAATCATGTTCTCTATAATTATTAAATCGTTTTTAAAAGCTTAAAATAAGTGTTTATTTTAAATTCATTTCTAAACATTGCTTCACGGTCTTGCTAAATCATTATCATTTCTTTATCGAAATAAAACTTTATATATTGGGCCACTTAGGACCCCCAATGGCTATTTAAATAAAATCATTCCGTAGGTATACCAAGGTTTTTAAAAATAATGTATAGGTTTGAACTCGGCAAGAATATTTTTATTAGAGGACGTCTACGTTCAGAAGAATAAGACCGGTTTAGAAACAAAACCCTGTTCGCCCTAAGTACCTACCTCAATACGAAGGTATTGAGCTACGACCTTCTTAAAGGTCGAGGTGAAGCACGCTACGTTAATTATTTTATTGTCAGAAGAGGTCAGAAGTCATTACAAACAGAGAAAATTCAATACATACCTATTCACTTAGGAACAATGAATCAAAAGCATTATAAAACCCGTTGGTTTTTAGGGTTCCTAAGTATATCACTCGGAACCCTTATAGATTCGTCATGTCCGTCTGTCCGTCCGTCCGTCCGTCCGTCCGTCTGTCCGTCCGTCCGTCCTCGACTTACCGTCCAAACGGTAAGTGCTAGAAAGATGAAACTTTGCATGAATATGTGTTGTAATTACGCCGACAAAGTGCTATAATAAAATTATGAAAAATATTTTATTTTTGGTACCTCCCCTACACGTAAAGTGGGGATGTAAAATTTTTCTCGCGGCTACCCCATCGCGTGGGGTATCATTAGATAGGTCATTTAAAAACAATAAAGAGTTTCTAAGACGCTTTTTTGATTTAGGTATCCGTTTGCGAGAAATTCCACTTTAAAGGGCACTTTTTTGTAAAAACAGGGCGTCCCCCCCCCTCTAAAAGCTAAATGGCTGGATCAAAAAATCTGGAAAAATTCGTGATGGTGGTCCACTTAATGAACTTTGAAGGAAAACTATAACGGATTAGATGACTTTATTAATTCAGGAGTTATGGAGACTTAGCTTGTAAAATGCGCTCACTTGGAAAACGTCTTACAAAATTAACACAATAATACGTAAACATAATAATTATCTATTGGATACGATTTTAAATCCACGTACCATTATGGGTGACTGAGGAACCCTTTCCTGTGCGTGGCCTGACACGCACTTGGCCGATTTTTATTTAGTAGAGCCGTGTACACGGTTCTTCTATACTAATTTTATATTTGAAAATATTATTATGATTTTTTTATATGACTTTCTCATTTGCTTATGTAGATTGGAGTGCTTGATTGTGCCGTGTGGCCCGTGTGTGCTGTCGTGTGCTTTTCTGCGAGAATTCACAGATTCAAAACTTTTTGATGTCATCGCTAACGATAATGCTGAATTTTAATTAAGGCTTTAAAATTCTTGGCACAAATTAGTACCTATCACTAAATCACTGTCAATAAGTGAATTGAAAATTGTGCCAAATTTGACAATGGTTCACCCAATCATCACAAGACATGCCATGGATATGGATAGATTTTGTCGTTTTTTGAAAAATGGTTAAGACTGTAAGAGTTGAGTGATATGTTTAATCTATTAGGCATTAAATACAATTCACTTTCTAAGGTTACAGCTTTTTTTTAAAATCCTCGGTTAATCCTTATAAAAAATCTGTTAAGTTTCGTAGAACGTAGAACCACCCAAGTAACATTACTGCTGTCGCAAATAATATCGAGATTTTTTAATTGGCTAAAATGCACTTATCTATCAACTGCTAGAATTTGTTCATTTTGTCGTTCGTATATATTACACAGACAGTAATCGTTTTAAAATATTTCGAATTCCGAATCGAATTATTTCCCGGCACAAGATATATTTTTTTATGTTATCATCTGTTGTGTGTGTAAACAAGGCTAGGGACAAGACAAGGGAAACAATTTTAATTACACTTTTAAAACGAGCCGTGAGCGTGTCCATGATTCGGACCGTTATAACCGAGAGTTAGGTAGGGCCGTAGGAAGGTGGAGTTCAATGCTCGATATATGCCTTTCCTTGAAGGAGATTTTAACCCATTACACCACAATCGTTGGTTAGTACATGTTTTGAGTCATTTTTGTCCATTTCTTTGCAGTGATGTCCTACGTAGTTGTTGTCCTCTCTTTCGAATCTTATGTCACCCACTCTGTCCTAATTTGCTAATACACGGACTATGTTTTAAATACCTACCCGGGCGGTTCAACAAGTACCCGTGTTTGAAAACAGAGGACGCTCCTGAGAGAAGTTAGAGTAGTTTTCATCGTGTGCTGCCATCTATCAAACGACGCTAAAACAAATTTCAGACTGATTGAGAGGTCAGTTCGGATTTGGCAGCCATTCGAGTAAGACGTAATAAGTGATTTTCGCAAAGATGGAAAAAGAGTTAAACATCAATATCGTTTGATAATTCGCTTTTTGTTTTTGGATGGGAAAATAGCTAGGAGATAAAGGTGTTTATTGAGGACTCGTCGCCATCTGTGACCACATTTAGATATTGATTCAACGAATTTAAACGTGGGCGAGCATCCGTATTCAATGTAAACGTGGTCACCGAGGAAATCCGGTTTCCTCGGTGACCACGTTTCTTCTTCGGTTTCCGGTTTTGTTGCGAGTTCTAAGATTTTATTAATTATCTTATAAATTAATCTAAGTTTTTTTTAATACGTCATAAATCGAAAACCGCAATTTCCCTTTCATTCGATCAATACACTATTATTAAAACATCGATCAAACTTACAACGAACTACAAGAACTTTTATATGACGTTACTTGCTGCTACGGAACGCTTCATGGGTGAGTCCGACTCGCAATTGGCCGCTTTTTTTTATCCAAGAGCGAGGGTAGTACTTTCAGCAGTCTATGTATGCTATATCAGTTCTATCGTAGAGCCTGTACAATTTTAATCAATCAGGTGTCAATAAATTCTTAGTCGTTGTATGTAGGTAATTATTTTCCTCCATGAAGTCGTATTTTACCATTTTTGTTGCTAATGAAATCATCATCATCAATCATCAACAGCCTTTAATAGTCCACTGCTGGACATAGGCCTCTCCTTTGAAATTTCTGAAAATCGGTACATATTTCGTAATTACAACATAAAAAACTGTCCAAATTTCAAGTTCAAACTTGGTCTCCGCGGCTTAGAATATGTGATAAGTGTTAACGGATCATACAGTCAAAGCAAATGAATATAATATGTGTATGTATAAATAAACCAAACAATGATAGTCCGATACATATGGAAATTCTACATAGGTAGTTAGGTATGTAATTGTTGTGCAAGTGCAATTGCAAGTGCAAGTGCAACACTGATAAAATATCTAATCATAAAAGAACTAACCATGTGCACCACGAACGTAAACTATAAAAATATGGTCCATTGTTAAACACTTTTGGTTACCTAAACGTTGTAAACGATATTCTTAAGAACACAACAACCTCCTAGAACTACTTTAAACAAGTTATGCAGGCGTATAAACCGATAACTTCTACTAGGTACCTCTAAATATTACCAAAAATCGAAATGATTTCACTATTTACGTCTAAAAATCTAAAGCTTTGAAATACAAGATAAAAATGACGAATTGTAGAATAATCTACCATACCATACCATACCATACAATTTGTCTACTTATGTAGACGAATTGGACCTGACATAAGAAGACAAATGGGACCTATAGGATTACTTTAAACTTTATAGTCATTGGAGCACAAGACCAGAGCTGTTTGTCCTCCCGTTTCGTTGGATTGCAATATACTAATGTATTATGCATGTGACCGGTTCTCGGCGCGTCTCGACACATTTACATAAAACAGCAGTAGGAAACAAACACATTAATATACTAACTGATGATTCGTTCGAATAGTATGATAATCATACTAGTCCACGGTTCACGGTACATCGAAATTCAACTTGAAAAGTTTAAAATTCTGTGTAATAATAAGTATCCTGCAAAGAGGTTCTGCTTTAATTTATTATCTAATATTTCTAGTCCTTTTACTGTTTATGTTATTTCACAAAAGTTTAAAAGGAGATTTGGAAACTTTTCTCAAAGCAATAGAGAACGAAAATATATGAAGAAGTCTAGAAACTTCTCTGAGAAGCTGTTTCTCAGAAAAGTTTCTCAAACGCTCACAGAAGTGTTTTATAAAATCAGGAAGAAACTCTGTATTACAGCTTTAAAACAAGTGATCATACCAAGAACAATGACATTACAACAACATCGTTTGTCGACATTGGCACAATGCTCAAAGTTCATCTTAAAATATTTATTTTAGGTAGATAAATTTATTTTCGGTCATTACTCATTACTTTCAAAGTACTTTTTAGGGTTCCGTAGCCAAATGGCAAAAAACGGAACCCTTATAGATTCGTCAAGTCTGTCTGTCTGTCTGTCCGTCCGTATGTCACAGCCAATTATTTCCGAAACTATAAGAGCTATACTGTTGAAATTTGGTCAGTCGATGTATTCTGTGAACCGCATTAAGATTTTTACAAAAATTTAGAAAAAAAACAATACATTTTGGGGGTCCCCATACTTGGAACTGAAACTCAAAAAATTTTTTTTCATCAAACCTATACGTGTGGGGTCAAACAAATCTATGGATAGGTGTTCAAAAATGATGTTGAGGTTTCTAATATCATTTTTTTCTAAACTGAATAGTTTGCGCGAGAGACACTTCCAAAGTGGAAAAATGTGTGTCCCCCCCCCTCTAACTTCTAAAATAAGAGAGTGATAAAACTAGAAAAAATATATGTTATACATTACCATGTAAACTACCAACGAAAATTGGTTTGAACAAGATCTAGTGAGTAGTTTTTTTTTTAATACGTCATAAATCGTTACACGCAATTTACCTTTCATCCAGTCAATACACTAGTATAAAACATCGATTAAAGTTACAACGAACTACAAGAACTTTTATATGATGTTACTTGCTGATACGGAACCCTTCATGGGCGAGTCCGACTCGCACTTGGCTGCTTTTTTTTATTCGGAATTACTAAAAACTATCATGTAGTGAGTTTTGTGTGCCAGAATTATAATGGTATAGTACAAACAATACATAGGTACCTTTAGTTCAATTATTAGCCGATTGTCTCAGAAGGAGGGTAATAATTTTCGAGAGTGTGTATATTGCCATACAATGAGGATAAACTTGTGTGATTCAGTGAGCACACTTGTTAATACCACATCAATAGCTTATAATAATCCACTGTTGTACATACACCGCTCCTACTCAGGAGATTTTGTGGAGAAGGTTTGAGGAGTGAAACCCACGAGATAAGTATAGTTGGTGAAACTCGATATTTAAAAAAAAACTAATGTAATTTTTTATGCTAAGTCCTGCTAAGATATCTATTCTATCTATTCCACCCGAAAAAGTTCAGTGTTTTTTTTTGTTTGGGCTTACAAAAGTGACTTAAGTCTGCCTGGCGGAAAGCATGAGTAGAATCCAAGAGTAGGGGCCACTATCCTCATTGTGAGTGCATAAAATGCAGCACGGTGAACCACACCATATCTGTTTAGTGAGATGTTTGTGCATTGTCTCCGGTTTCACACTTACCAACGTATTATGACTGCACGTATCTTATCATTTACGGTTGGTCTTGTGTGAGGATAGCTTCCCTGGCCGAGCCGGTCTATTCGTGCTGAAATCAGGGTGTCTTTACTATCTTATAGGATTAGGACTGATTGCATGACAAATAAAATTAAGGCAAAAAATACTATGTAGTTCAATTAGGTTGATGAAAGCCTTCAGCTGACTGTAAGATACGTGTACTAATTATAACAAACCGTATTCTATGTAATAGACAGCACCTTTAAAAGCATCTTTCAGTGATGGGTTCGAAACAATTAACCTCAATACAAAATAAAATTTATTTTGCTTTCAACCAAGGACGAAAAAATAACATTCCCTTTTAAATGTATAGGAAAAGATAATAAGAGTGTTTTTCATGGGAAGATTCGGCTTATTTACTGTGTAGGTACTTGTTATGAAAGGTTTTCCTTATAACTCGAAATTCTGTGCTGTTTTCAACACATACACACTTTATTATATCTTTAATAAGTCTTTACAAACACACATACATAATGTCCACATGTTACTTCTATCGAGAGTTCCAATGTGATAAGACCAATCATAAAGGAATTCATCAGAATTTAGCTACGCAATTCTGCCATCTTTTGTGTTCATTATTAGATCGGCTTCACTAGACGAATCCGTGAATAAAAATTGGTTGTTTGTCTATAATATTTAAAAATCGGCCAAGTGCTCGTCAGGCCACGCACAAGAAAGGGTTCCTCAGTCACCCATAAAAGGTGCGTGGATTTAAAATCGCATCCAATAGATAATTATTATGTTTAAGTATTAATACGTTAGTTTTGTATGACGTTTTCCAAGTGAGCGCATTTTATAAGTTAAGCCTCTATAACTCCTTAACTAACAAAGTCATCTAATCCGTTATAGTTTTTCTTCAAAGTTTTTCCAGATTTTTTGAGGCAGCTTTTTAGCTTTTAGAGGGGGGGGACGCCCTGTTTTTACAAAAAAGTGCCCTTTAAAGTAAAATATCTCGTAAACGGACACCTAAATCAAAAAATCGTCTTGGAAACTCTTTATTATTTTTAAAAGACCTATCTAATGATACCCCACACGATGGGGTAACCGCGAGAAAAAAAAACATTCCCACTTTACGTGTAGGGGAGGTACCCCAAATAAAATTATTATTCATAATTTTATTGTAGCACTTTGTCGACGTAAATACAATACGTATTCATGCAAAGTTTCATCTTTCTAGCACTTACCGTTTGGACGGTAAGTCGAGGACGGACGGACAGACGGACATGACGAATCTATAAGGGTTCCGAGTCATGAACTTCGGAACCCTAAAAAGAGTTGATACCTCTTTCGAATTCCGTTAAATGGAACTGAAGATTCCGACCGAGTCAGTACTATCATCACACAAACTAAAATAAAGTGAGAGTGAGATGTAGACCCTAGTGAGATGCAGAAGCATCACACTAGGCTGCCATAGTATAGATTCCCATGCTGTATTGCCTGCATCACATTCACTCCTTGGATTCTAATCATTCATGGTTCCCATCAAAATACTCATGTTTGCAAACTTAAATATCAAAAAAGAACATGACATGAAACACACAGCTCTCATACACTTTTCTACCAAAATGCACCTACTTCCTATTTTTCTGTATCACCCAATGGTTGATTGGTGTCTAGTAGAGAATGCCAGAGGCATTAAGTCCGCCAATACAGGAAATATGTATGATGTACAAATAAATAAAAGGTTTTACTTTTTATTTATTTGTAGATTTGTAGATTTTGGCCTACCATACCACTCTGCCCACACGGGATAGTATAAAATATGTTTCAAGGTTTCCTTTTCTTTGCAGTGATGTTGTCCTTCGTAATTTACTCCCGTAGTAGGCCTACAATAAGGGTGGTGACACTCTGTATTCTTAATTCGTCACAACGCTAATAAGTAGTTGACTGAATTGTAGAAGCATAAATTATAATTGTAGCTTAGTAAATGCAAAAAAAAACACACCAAGAACAAACGGTAGGTAGGTGCGATAGTGGCCTTGAGAAATTGCATTGTGTTGTGACGTTTCTCGACGTAATGCGTAATGCGACGTATTACTTGCGATAACGATTACCTACTAGAAACGCTATATCAAATCGTCATTGTAATTTAGCGCAATCATATCATTTGTGTGATAAAGATAATTTTATACCAAATATAGTACTAAACACCCTAAATCCTACTAATATAAACTCGAAAGTTTGTGAGTATGTATGTACATTTGTATGTTTGTTGCTCTTTCAAGCAAAAACTACTGAATGGATTTTAGAGAAGCTTCGCAATAATATAGCTTGCTTATCGGAATAACCCATAGGCTACTATTTACCGCCACGCGGGCGGAGCCGCGGGCAAAAGCTATTTATTAATAAGCTGATAATAACTTAGTAACATATAGCAAAGGAAGTTGAAGTAGGTACATTATCATCAACAGCTTGCAACATAAGGGTCTCTTTAGAGAGAAAGTTTTGGCCTACGAATTAAGCAGGCCATACAGGTTGGTATTGGGTTTGCTCCGACCCCCTCTACCACATGTCGGACCGCCTCAGGGAAGTGCTGAACGCTAGTCTGTCATTCAGCTACATCAGGGAAGCACTTCACTATCATGGAGTGCCAGAGTACCTGTGGCGGCTAGTGGCAGACTATTTATAGGAGAGTACGGTCATGTACGAGGACCGAGATGGTGTCTTGAGACGCAGAGCCATGTCGTGCGGTGTTCTGCAGGGTTCTATCCTAGGACCACTTCTGTGGAACATGGGATAAATCAAATCAAATCAAACCATTTTTATTTCAAATACACCAATATGCCCTGGATAAGACAGAGGCTCTTCTGTTTCATGGGCCCCGCTGTAGTACAGCTGCCGGTGCCTCTATCGAGTTCAATTCGGTCCACTTACCGGTCCGGGCCGAAATGAAGTATCTGGGCCTGATCTTTGACGGTAGGTGGCTCTTCGACGAGCACTTCCGACAGCTTGCTCCAAAGGTGATTAACACTGCCTCCGCTTTTGGGCATCTTTTGCCCAATTTGGGTGGAGTCAGTGACCTCCGCCCGAAGACATACGCGAAACGCTCGGGCTTGTGGCTACGTAATTTTGTCGTTGTATCTTTTTAAGTGGCCCGAAGGCCTCCAACTAAGTTTTACGACTGTTAGCTTACGATAACAACAGGGACCGACTGCTTACCTTGAATCTGAATCACGAAAACGCTCATAACATATTATGCCACCAAAAGTACAGACCAACTACACGGTGTGACCTCTCTGCGCCTGTATTTGGAAGGGATCCAGGGAACTGTTTTCTCCTTCTGGACCCTTCCAGGCGCCTGTGCCGGTGCGACGTCGACGACGTAAAAGATTGGTTGATGACAGCATGATGGTGGCGGTTACCGGTTACGTTTACGTTTGAAATAAGTACCTTTATCCCCTTTTTACCAAATAAACTTAAACTTTCTCCTTACTGGGAGCCCCTGAACGTATGTATCCACTTCATTTTAAGAGAACTCTAAGTACATATATGTAGGTGTCCACAAAATGTTGGTGATAAAGAAAATACCATTAATAAAAATATTTTTCATAATTTTATTGTAGCCCTTTGTCGACGTAATTACAATACATATTCATGCAAAGTTTCATCTGTCTAGCACTTACCGTTTCGACGGTAAGTCGAGGACGGACGGACGGACATGACGAATCTATAAGGGTTCGAAGTCATAAACTCTGGAACCCTAAAAAGTTGTAGATCTTTTAATTACCTAGAACTTTGCCATTTAACTTTATTCCATAGGACTTGTAGTTTTGCCGGAAATCTAGATAAACCGTTTTTTACCCTTTGTTTTATATATTTAGCCCTATTATATAGTGAGATGCTTTTTCACGCCCCGCTTAAAGGACCCGAAAACCTCCCCCCCTACTCCTTCCCAACCTCAGATCGCCCGTAAATGATTTTTCCTTTCATTTTTATAATATTCTCCTCCTTTTCCAATAGGTTTTATCCTACTATAATTTTATTTGTTTTCAAAAATTATCTACCCTGGTGTACTGGTCATTTACAAACTATCATTATGGTTGCCATGCAAGTGTGTTATGCCTAGCAACCTGTGAAGTTTTGACAGGAGATAAACAGTGATACATTTTGACATCTACGATTTATGTATTAGGATTCCGTAGCCAAATGGCAAAACACGGAACCCTTATAGATTCGTCAAGTCTGTCTGTCTGTCTGTCCGTCCGTATGTCACAGCCAATTATTTCCGAAACTATAAGAGCTATACTGTTGAAATTTTGTCGGTCGATGTATTCTGTGAACCGCATTAAGATTTTTACATAAAAATAGAAAAAAAAACAATACATTTTGGGGGTCCCCATACATGGAACTGAAACTCAAAAATTTTTTTTTCATCAAACCTATCCGTGTGGGGTATCTATGGATTGATGTTCAAAAATGATGTTGAGGTTTCTAATATCATTTTTTTCTAAACTGAATAGTTTGCGCGAGAGACACTTCCAAACTGCAAAAAATGTGTGTCCCCCCCCCTCTAACTTCTAAAATAAGAGAGTGATAAAACTAAAAAAAATATATGTTGTACATTACCATGCAATCTACCAACGAAAATTGGTTTGAACGAGATCTAGTGAGTAGTTTTTTTTTAATACGTCATAAATCGTAACACGCAATTTACCTTTCGTCCAATCAATACACTAGTATAAAAACATCGATCAAAGTTACAACGAACTACAAGAACTTTTATATGATGTTACTTGATACGGAACCTTTCATGGGCGAGTCCGACTCGCACTTGGCCGCTTTTTTTTATTATCAGCTTTGGCCATTGTATCTCGATTATTGCAGTAAAAAGTAGTCTATGTCCTTTCCCAAGTTCAGTTCTATCTTCATACATTTCGTAGGTGTTAAAATTTATACAAATTACACAAATAAAAATTTATACAAAATAAATTTATACAAACACCAAATTTCATCAAAATCCGTTCAGTTGTTTAGGCGTGAAAGCGTAACAGACAGACAGAGCTACTTTCGCATTTATAATATTAAAAAAGTAGCCTAAAGTAGGGATATAAAATTCTCGTGTCACGATGTTCGTTCCCATACTCCTCCGAAACGGCTCACCGATTTGTATAAAATTTTGTGTGTATGTCGGGTAGGTCTGAGAATCGGCTAACATCTATTTTTCATACCTTTTGGACGCGAGCAGAGCGGCGGGCATCAGCTAGTTTTACCAGGGGGGTGTCACTCCGCAGTTTAGGTATAGTCGGCCGGCTGCCTGCCGGGTCAGACACGCCGGTCGAACAGACATCGTCAGAACAGTTAAGAGTTACACGATAGAAAGAGACGCAACTGTAGGTAAATATAATCGTAGTGTTTCGGCGCTGTGCGATCTGAATTGAACTTAATCTTTTGACACCGAGGGTATCTATAACTTCAATTTACTTTTCGGAGTGAGTCTTCTGTACGGGTACTATTATGTATTCTGTGGTTTTACATATGAATATTATAAATGCGAAAGTGACGCTGTTTCTTTGTCACGCTTTCACGCCAAAACTATTGAACCGATTTAAATAATAGGTTTATTTCTGTTATTCGAAGTAATCACCCGGTCCATGCAATCGACGCATCTTTGTCAACGCATTGCGTTTATTGAAGCCCTTCTTGTAACAATCAGCTGGACGGGAGGCAACAAACTCTTCAAAGGCATTTTGTACTGCCTCTCGGGAATTGGATTTTTTACCCACTAAAAAGTTGTCTAAAACTAAAAATTGTTACGACAATCCAAAGCGCTCAGTAAGTTGGTTAGACCTTGGTTCAGCACCAAAGCAATGCCCTAAACCAAAAACGACCCCTAAAAAGGTGATGGTCATTGTTTAGTGGTCTAGTGCAGGTGTGATTCACCACAGCTTTTTACAAAACGGCATGAGCATAAATGCAGATGTGTACTGCAACCAGCTTTGGTCAATCGGTCGTCCCCACTGCTCCTTCACGACAACGCGCGACCCCATACTGCGCAACAGACAGTCTCCAAGCTGCAAGAGCTGGGGTTGGAAGCTCTCCCTCATCCGCCATACTCACCAGACCTTGCACCTACCGACTATTACTTTTTCCAAAATTTAGACAGCTTTTTAGTGGGTAAAATATCCAATTCCCGAGAGGCAGTACAAAATGCCTTTGAAGAGTTTGTTGCCTCCCGTCCAGCTGATTGTTACAAGAAGGGCATCAATAAACGTCCAATCCGTTGACAAAGGTGCGTCGATTGAATGGGTGATTCATAGGTAAAGACCTAATATAATTTGGTGGCTAGAGCCCGAGAAAGAACATTTATGTTGGTTTAGCCGCAGGCGAAAAATTGTGGTAGTAGAGTAGCCTATAAACCCACTTAAGTTTTTAAAACGGACAATATAAGTTTCGATGTAAACAAATAATGGTAAATCTTAATAAAAAAATAAATTGTGTTCAAGCAACGAAATAAAATCTTTAGCTTCATAATAATAATAGTAGAGACGTGTATTTAATAAGGGAATCCTTACATAAAAGAAAATTCAAATAACTTTCTCACAATGCCATTTTTTGCGTGTTTTTCTTGATAATATATGTATAAGGCAACTTGTATTATAATGTAATTCAAATAACTATTGTTTTATCAGTCTTGTTAACCCTAAGTCAATCAATGCGTGACAGAGAGATAATTAATTATTATTTTAACTATTTTGACCCACTTTGTTAAGTTCTAATTATTTATATATTATTATTGTAAAATAGCTCTTAAGCATTACTTTGTATAATAGATACAAAGTAATGACTTTATCTATACTAATATTGTAACGTTGAACAGTTTGTTTGGTTAAAAGATTTAATCTAGTATCCAAGAAACTACTAAGAACAGAGAATCATAAAAAGATTGCATTGCAATTGCTACTTGGCTTGCTTCTTTAGACGAGATTTACTAAAATAACTCTACTCTGTCTAATGGATGATGGTAGAATCCAAGAGTGATCAAAATCCTTATGGTGAATGCAAATAATTCAGCATGGTCTAGTGAGTAATGACTGTAATGAGTTGCTTCTACATCATTGGCCCTTAGGTCTTGCACTCACCAACGAAATACAACTCGAATGCTATCATTTTAGGTTGGTTTTCTGTATGATAACGTTTCGTTTAATATTTCCTATTGACGCGATTGCAATTTGCAGCCGACATCGTCATCATGATACTAAATGACCTGACTGGCTCTTCTGAGTTTTTTAAAAACATGTGTACCTTGGGCAGACTTTACAGTTAGGTTGAAACAACTTCGAGGACGAGGTGAACAGGAGTATTCGGCTGGGGTTGGCAGCGCTTGGGAAGCTTCATCGGGTCTTCTCATCATCGATCCCACAGTACTCAAAGACTAAAGTGTTCAACCAACTCGTCATGACATACGGAGCCGAAACGTGAACACTCACGGCACACAAATTCAAAGTCGCGCAGCGTGCTGTGGTGAGGGCTATGCTCGGCGTTTCTCTAAGGATCGTATTAGATACGAGTTATTCCGACAGAGAACTAAAGATATCGAAATATCCCAGAGGTAAGCAAGTTCAAGTAGCAAACGGCTAACCCTAACGGTGTCCTTGAGTGAAGAGTCCTCAGGCCAGGTCGAGTGATGATTTGCGCAAGATGATTGGCAGGAACTAGATGCGAGTAGCCGAGGATCAAACAAAGTGGCGTGTAATTGGAGAGGCCTATGTCTAGCAGTGGACTGAGACAGACGATAATGAAAGTTCAACGTCTATTTGTGTTTTTAAATAGTCTCAACGAATAGAATTTTAATCTTTGACTCATACTTCTTTAGTAAGTAGGTAGCATTTGTAACAATATTTTAATTAATTTATGGATTCTACTGCGTAAATAATAAACATTCTGCTTGATTGCTTATCAACGTGGAGTATAGATAAACTAAATGAATAGCTTGACTATGTCGAGAATATTGCATCTGTAACTTTAGGTACCTACTAGAGTGCTGTGCTACTAGTCTAAGGGGTCATCCATAAATTACGTCACACGAATTTCATGATTTTTTTGCCCCTCCCCCCCCCTTGTCACAGCTGGTCACATTTGTGAGACTCCCCCCCTCCCTAGTGTGACGTCACATAATTTACAAATTTACATTTCGAAATCATTGAATGAAAACAGCTTCCGAAATCAGTTTTATTTTCATTTAAATTATTTTTAATGAAATCAACATCAAATCAAACAATTAACAAAACAAAAATTGACTAATTACATAAATTATAGAAAATAATAAAACAAAAAAATTTGAAAGTGCGTGCCAAGTTGCCCATAGAATTGGGTTCTGTGGTCACCCATTATGATAGGTAGATTTAAAATCGTGTCCAATAGATAATTGTTACGTTTACTTATTATTTCTTAATTTTTGTACGAAGTTTTCCAAGTGAGTGCATTTTACAAGTTAGACCTGTACAACTTCTGAAATAAAAAATTTATCAAAACCGCAATAGTTTTCCTATAAGTTTTAATATATTGGACTACTATCATGAATTTTTCAGATTTTTTGAGCCATCAATTATAGCTTAAAGAGGGGGGAGGGGATGCCGTGTTTTTACAAAAAAATGCGTTTTAAAGTTGAATAACCCGCAAACGGATACCTAAATTGATAAATCGTTTTAACAACCTCGCAATGTTTTAAAAGACCTATCTAATGATATCCCACACTATGGGTAGCCTCGAGAAAAAGAAAACATCACCACTTTACGAATAGGGGAGGTAACCAAATAAAAATAATTTTTATTGTAGCACTTTTTCGTAACCGTAATCACAACACATATTCAAGCAAAGTTTCATCTTTCTGACACCAACCGTTTGGGCGGTAGGTCTAGGACGGACGGAAGGATATGAAGAATATATAAGGATCCGAGTCAAGAACTACGGAACCCTAAAAACGATTGACTATGTTAATTAAAGAAATTAACAAAATAAAAAACGAAGCCAAGATTTATTGTTATTTTCTATCCTGTTCTCAACGTGACTCAGAGATTAGTGGGTATAGGTTGCCCGGGAGTCCCACACACACCCTTCATTGTCCCCAAGAAGGGTATGGTGCGAAAAGCATTCCCCGCGTGAAAAAAAAGTATAAATATTTATATAATATACTCTAGAAAAGTAAATGTATTGGCCCTATCTTCTTCAAATCAATTTCAAATTTGTCACAAATATTTAATTATTTGTTCGACTATATTAGATTAGAATTTACTTTATTGTACACCAAATACAGTTTTTGCAGTTGAAAGTTTCTGTAAGATATGTACAATGGGCGGCCTTATGCTAAACGCAATCTCTTCCAGGCATCCTTTGGATGGACTATTCGACATAAGAAAAAGGTGATTAGTCACAAAATAGTAGAACTAAGAACGACGTTGTTTCATCCGCGAAAGACAGTGGTCAAATTAAATAGAAACAAAGAAAACAAATCACCGCTAGGCGCAATCCAAGGGCGCCTAGGCGGTCGGCGCGTAATACTAGTAGAGCGAGTGGTCACCAAAACAATTGGTGTGTTATAACACAGATATAGTTGTATATGTTTTTGAGGTTTTCATAAAGTAATAGTTTAAAGTTCGTGTTTTAAGACTTAGATTACAATAGATTTTGAAATGTGACGTCACATAATTTAGGACCCCTCCCACCCCCTTGTCACACAATGTCACACTTCGTCGACCCCCTCCCTCCCCCTTAAGGTGTGACGTAATTTATGGATGGCCCCTAACTTGTATAAGTATTTAAATCATTATGTACTGAAGGACAGACAAACTGTACAAGTTGTACTCGCATACTTGTTTGTCTTTAATACAAGTTGTATTTAATTTTTTTAGAGATGAATTACTTATTACTTATTTTAGGATTTATAGTCCTAACTGTGAAATAGGCTTACTTGGAAAATTTCGTATGAAAATAGTTTACTAATAAGTAAACATAACAATTATCTTATGGACATGATTTTAAATCCACTTACCAGTACGTAGTCACCCATACTACGGAACCCTATTTTATGCATGGCCTGACAAGCACTTGGCCAATTTTTGGATTTGGCTTCGTACGGCATAGGGTAATATGTATTAAATAACTACATAGTATAATTAATTTGAATGTTAAATCTTCTACTAATGTAATATAAACTCTGTAATAAAAAAATATTTTCTACGTTTTAGTTCTATTAGCTATAATTTTTAGTTTTTTTTTAAACTATAATTTATTTTTCATTTTTTAGTTAGATTGAGTTAGATTTTTTTGTCAGACTGAAATGCCTTACGAACTATTTCGTAATCTAGTCATTTCGTCTAAAGCTTCACTGTTGCATGGGGTTTTTCCTGTTAACTTACTGGCGGTCCTAATAAGGATATTGGGAAACTGTTATTGAATTACATATTGCATTGTCAACGGTCCTTGATAGGTGTGCAAAGTTTCAAATTAATCAAATTCTTAAAATTAGTGAAAATTATGTTCAAAGATTCCATTACATATCTAGATAGATACATACATATTAAGCTAACAAAAATATGTATGGCATGAGGTAGGTCACAAAGTGATAACGTGTAACCGCATTTAAAAGTATAATTATTATGGTAAAACGATATAGCGGTCAAAGGTCGTACTTAATTACTATGAAGCAGTACATAAAACGCCGCCATTATTTCCATAACTACATAGACCACCATCACACCTGTTTTTACAAAAAAGTGCTCTTTAAAGTGAAAATTCTTGCAAATGGATACCTAAATCAAAAAATCGTCTTAGAAACTCTTTATTGTTTTTAAAAGTTATCAAAACCGTTATAGTTTTCCTTGAAAATTCACTATATGAGCTATCATTATGAATTTTTTTACATTTTTTGAGCCAGCCGTTTAGCTGTTAGAGGGGGTGACACCCTGTTTTTATTAGAAAACATATGTGCTTTCAAGTTACATAACATAAGTTAATACCACCTTGTGACGAGTTCACTTACAGCGTTTGAGGTGTACAATGTGTACATGCTGAATTTTTTGTTCAATAAGTTGATTGTTCCGCCGGCAAGATGTAGTTTTCTGTTAGGAGAATGAATATTAATAATTAATAATGATGATATTAACGATAAATCTTGCCTAATGTAGTGTATGTGTCACTGAGTCATTCATTCACTCGTTCATTGTGAATGAATGAGCTGACGAGCTGACACTAAGTTATTCGTTCACTATTAATGAATGAGAAGGAAGCATTATGTCATCTCGAGAGTACGTGCGGGTGACACAGTTCAGTCGATTGTTAGCTACGGTAGAGAGTGGGCGCGTGCGACTGAGACGACAATATAGAAGGATATCCTACACCTATAATTATAGGATTAGTCTTCTTCCTAGCCTTATTCCAAATATTATTTGGGGTCGGCTACTAGTTCAACCGGCTTTACCTGAATATCAATTTTTCCCCAGAGCGACTGGCATTGGACCTCCACAACACTAAGGGAGAACTGAAATTCGAAGTTTGAACTAGTGGTCAGTAAATTTGAGGGCACTGACTTCCCAATAACGATTGCCATTGCTGCTTATTAGGAATTTCCTAAGAAAAATCCAAAACCACTTTTTGGCCCGACCCGGGATTTGAATCCGAGACCTCTTGAATAGCAGTCGCATACGCTATCCACTAGACTAACGAGGCAGTTAATTATAAGATTAATATATTGGTTTTTAAGTGTAGGTATATATTTTACTGTTTAAAAATTTAATTACAATACATGCAAAGTTTCATCTTTCTAGCACTTACCGTTTAGACGGTAAGACGGACGGACAGACGGTCATGACGAATCTATAAGGGTTCGAAGTCATAAACTTCTAAGTCTAAAAACCTCTTAATGTTTTTAAAACACGTATCTAATGATAAAATACATGATGGGGTAGCTGCAAGAAAAAAAAACATCCTCACTTTACATGCAGGGGAATAATATAAAAATATTTTTGTGATTTTATTCTAGCGCTTTTCCGACGTGATAAAAACATATAAATTCAAAATGTCATCTATAAAGCGCTAACCGTTTCGACGGTAAGTCGAGAGCGGACGGTTATGACGAATCTATAAGGGTTCCGAGTCATGAACTTCGGAACCCTAAAAAGTGGCTTCATTTCATAATCTAAGTACAGTATTTAACTTTTTTATTGATCCGACTTGCATACCTACGAAAAATGTTAGGCGGAGCTGTATCAAAACCTAATTACCAACCTAAGCCTTTGTTATTTTCCTTAAATATCTCTGGTAATTGAATATTTGGAGATTGTAATTATATTAAGGAAATATTTGTTGGGCATGCGCAAAGCTTTTAACTTCGTACTTGCGTAACAGCTTCTAGTTAAAATTTGTATTATACGAGGGCATGGAAGGTAAGGGGTCATTTAAATTTCGATTACAAATTCAAGCAAGCTATTAAACAACCTGTCCGATCAGATAGATATAAACTGTGATCAGATATTCGACAAGGACGCTAATAAGCATATAAGAAATTGTAAAAGCCACACAACATTATACGAGTAATGTAGATTAATGTCAAGTTTCTGATTCTATAAGAATTATTGTAACCGGTCCTAATAAATCATACATTATGGACATATATCTATAGAAGTATTTTGATGGAAAGATAGAAAACTGTTTTTGGACACAGTATTACATATTTACAATAGAGAAGAAAAATGAATTATATGTAATGCACAAAGGCTGCCTTATAGCTAAAAGCTTCCAGGTAACCTTAGGATGAACCAAAATGTTTGGGAGACACAGTGGTAGTTAACGTTGCAATGAGTTTTGAACGATTATAATCAAGATTGCCAGTCTGGTGACAGTCGAGTGTTATTAATTTAGTAAAACTTCATTTCTCTAACACATCACAAAAAGTTTGGACCTAAATTGGCAGTTGTTACCTACCTGCCTTGTGTAGGTATCTAGATACAACTGAGTGTGACGCATCGAATGATACTCATCGGTCGCATCTTTAAGATATATACTAATAAATGATTTTATTGAGTCACTTCGCCGACTCGCTCCGCGTAATGTCTGCCCCAACCGCAAGTCTTCAAGTAGTAAGTACTAGTGCATAAACGTATTTTTATCATTACTTGCAAACAAAAACTTGTGGGAGCAACCGATCTTAAAAAGCACTGGGTATTTGTTAATAGATGTTGCTTTTTTTGCTGATCGAAAAGGATAAATTTGAGAAGGGGTCTTAATTAAGAGTGACGTCAAAAAAGGATTTCCTACTAGTACTCAAGTATTCACCTCGCGCCCGCTTGTTTGTCGGTTATCGCGGTAAAAATTAGCCATAATAATAATGTTTATTATGGCAGCGAGGCCCAATATGTTAGTAAAAATGAACTTAATTCTAAAGTTAGTAGCTTAATTTTAGATTATGTGACAATTAACCTGGTCTAACTAAAATTTTGATTGCGTGACCCAGCCAGGGTGCGTCAAGTCTGTTACTTAGCATAAATAGGATACCATTGGAACTAGACCGCATTCTTGTTAGCCTATGTCCTTTCTCAGGCTCTAGAACATCTGTTTCAAATTTCATTTTGAATCGGTTCAATAAACATTATTCACCTAACATATTATTAAAAAATACAAAAATAATGTAAATTTAATAAAAAATACATAAAAATTTGCTGCAATGAAATATAATTTAAGTTTTTTATAATTTAAGTTTATATAGTTTTTGTTTTATGACTATTTGCGTAATATACATATCTACAGATATTTAATCTAACTGTGAAATCATTTATAAGTTTGTAAAAAATATAATAGGAAGGTAGGCGTAAATTGTTTGTATATTATCCACAGACTATTTTGTTAAGATTTTTATAATTGTTGGTACTGTTTCTAGGCGTAGGCGTGAATGTGAAACCATTATTTTCTTCTACCTTGTCCCAATTAGTCGGAGTTAAGGAAGAATCAAATACTGTTTTATGTGTAAGTATAATGTTTATATATTTCTTTAGTTTGGTTTTAATTAGCCTGTTTATATATTTCATTGAATATTTTACTTCTTTGTTACAATTTAATCTTTTTGTAAGAACTTTGTGTTTTTAAAAAAAATAGCTTATAATTAATCATTTCTTGGAGTTTACCGAAATTTGACATTTTGTTGAAAGTTAATGATTGTTTTAATTATTTATATCTTCAATGTCATTTTAACTTATTTTTTAGAACTCAATGAATTTCAACATTGGGATGTTCGCCAATCTGAGCAGCAAAACAGGTAAGTATTTAATTTATTAAATTTTATAAAAAACTACAGCGTCTTTATCTAACTAAATTTTGATTAAACCATTTTCTTCAAACAATGAATTTCTGGTTTAGAATTGAATATGAAAACATTAAAATTACCTACTATTTGGTTTTTTAAATCTTGTGTTGCATAGTTACCTACGAAATTAAAAATGCAGATTTATACAGTTTTTGTTTCATTATGATGTGATGAGTTTCTGAGTTTTTTCTCATTTTGAAAAAGACCGTCTTTTTTTTGAAAAATATCAATTTTTTTACTTTGAAGTGTATATTTGTTTAACAATGTCGATGTGAAATCTTTATAGGGGAATTAAAAACCATTTCTTGAGGCTCTAAACTTGACAATTAAATGCCCCCTTTACATAGGTCAAACCTCAGATTATAAAAGACATTTCTTTTGTAATCTGAGGGTCAAACGTGGTTTAAAAATATGTACATAAATGCTCATGAATTACATTGTGCACCTGACCAGCAATAGGTATTTGTGAGCAATAAATTAGTACCTCTACACAGTTGATGAATAGACTCGTTTACCTTGCAGTAGTGTCATTACGAAGATTACCTGAAATGTATATTGAAGAAAAGCAAGTCACTGTAACTGAACAGTTCTTTGGTGACAAAAATATAAAAAAATAAATTGCATATATGTTTTAGATGCTTTAGAAGCCGTAAAACTTGACCCTGCCGTTCTTGAAGCCCAAGTAACTGTCCATGATAAGGCCAAAGAGAACAGAACGTATCCAAGTCACAACAACAGAAATCAAATAACCAAAGGTGCGTTTTTAATGTTGTTAAGATAAGTAGAATAAGATATGTAATGACGAGCATTCCTGGACTTCTTATTAAATATGACTATTTTCACTGTTAACCAATTTCAATCTCCTTACATAAAATTCAAGTCATTGATGATTCTGTTTTTGACTATGACCAAGAAGACATCGGGTCAATGGATAAATTCTTTTAAAGCCAGACCTTTGACAGAGGTCTTTTGACATCACTTTTACGTCATATCCTCTGATTGTGGACAGGACGACAATGACTATCTCATATAACCAAAGGTCAAAGTAAAGGTAAAATAAAATGTCTAATAATAAAATTTGAAAAAATTAAACATAATTAAACATTTTGCTAACAGATAATTAGTGCTGCTAGGTTGTCTGAATAACTTTGAGGCTTAACTGTTACGCGTTTTCAAATTTACCTTCTCCCGTGTTTGAGTACGAGTTATTATATACCTAGACACAACACACAAACAAATTTATGATAAAGATAAACCTTACTTCACTACATATTATAAAGTCCTCCCTCGTGTCTGTCTGATCCCGATAAACTCAAAAACCATTCAAATGAAATTTAATAAGTTTTATAATCTAAAGCCTGAGAAAGGACATAGGCTACTTTTACAGAGATAACCGACACACCACACATAATAGACACGGGCGCACCTAGCGTTATATTGAGCGGAAAAACTAGTGTTGTATAAAAGTAAATATTGGATCACCAATAATCACCAATAATTAACCAATCCTGTCAGAATTATCTCCATATATACTAAGGGCAGGTTCACAAGTCTCTGCTAAAGTGTTAGATAGTCATTAAAATTACAATGTATAACTATTTAACAGATGAAAGTTGCTGATAGATTCATGTATATCTGACATATATGTTTCTATTTCAAATTCATCAAACCGAAATCTGTTGTTATCTATCAGGTACTTAATCAACAGGACGCGAAGCTTACCATAACTTCAGAATTTAAATGAACCTAAACTAAAATATAATAGTAAGACATCGTAACGTTCGTTATAAATCAATATTTTTTTAATGGAAATCTATTCCTACAAAACATAAATCGATAAATCAATCTGAGGTTTATAAGACAGCATGGGTAATGAACTACATATTATGATTTCAGATAAGGAGGCGACGCCGACCAAAGCAGTCAAAGGTTTCGAGAATATGATATCTCAGAATGAAGCAGCACTCCTGTCATTAACACCACACCAACTGGAGCTGTTAATGAAGTATGCTGATATGCTACGTAAGCAGCGAAGTTTAGCTCAGAGGTATTTGGTAGGTTTGCAATTTTCATAAGCTTTTAAAGCTTTGTATGAGCTTGCTAGACAAGCAATATAGCTATATTATAGATGTATTGTGACATTCAGGTATATGGAACTTGAGAGAAACAGAGATTATTGCTTTAGTGGAGTGACAACAGAAAACTTAAATGTCAATTAATGTACGAGTATACCGATGAATCTGAAGTTGAAGTTAGAAAGTTGCTGGGACGGAATTTTGTACTTGTTTGTTGGCAATTTTGTATTTCATTTGTTGGCAGTTTGTAAAGTAGAAAAGTATCTCACTAGGCAGCCATAGTGTGAGTCACCTACTGCATTATCGCATTAAGGATCATGACCACCACTATTAGTCACTATCATGCTTTCCATCAGATGGAGTAGACTCATATTGGAAGTTTATGCCTGAAAATTAAATAAAAAATAATAATAAAAGGACTGTAAAATGACATTCAATGATGGCGTTGTGTGTAAAATGTCTGAAAAATAATAATATATTTCTGTATGTTAAATACTTAAGATAAATATTTATTGTTAAATTAATATAATAGTGACTAATAAATTATTCCTTTGACACATAAATACAGCGGACGATAATGGATTCTACAAATATGATTAATTAATGTTGGTACTCGTACATTGTTTCCATGCGATGACAAGCTAGCCAATATAGAAATTGTTTTACCTCTGTTCTTTGAAATTGTATTGCATTGAAAGGTTTTGTACCCAACTACGGCGAAGGCAAGGGTTGGGTTTTATCAATATGTGTATTGTGTATGTATAATATTCCACCGTATCGCATCGCATAAATTAATTATTTTAATTATTGTATGGAGGAACGGGTATCGTGTTCCTCCAACACAAAAGGAGGATTCTCCAACCAAGCGAGGTGATCATGCCTGGCGGCCCACTGCCCACTGCCCAACAATAGATGTTGGGATGTTGCGTATATTTTAATCGGCGCGGGAATTTCACTATCGCGATTCAGGATTATTAATTATTCCGTATAGTTCGTTATTCTGTGTTTCTACGTTGTCCAGTGTTTCTTTAGTAAATCTAGCTGTTGTATGTTTTCACTTGCGCTGTATGTATGTGGAAGTCGAGACTAATGAGATGTCAATATGTTCATAATATGGGCCCTGGTGAAATAGGCTCTATAAATTTTCTTGAAATTGAACTCACCTGTACCTTTATTCGCCTATTTAATTAAATAAAAAAATCATCAGCATCATGGCATTATGTAAGCTCAAATGTATATAATATAATAGCTGATTATGTAAATAATGCCATAAGGCGTGAGAGTGAGTTTAATTTCAAGAATGTATTTTAACAAGTTCCACTAATTGCCGACAGAGTATATAAATTTTAGTTATAAAAGTATAGTTATTAAAGTTTTTCGGTGGTTTGTTTTTTAACTTTTTATGTCTTGCTTACAGGAATGTGCGTTCTGTAAAAACAATGGCCGTCCTTCGAGCTGGTACACGTCACATGTTTTGAAGGATGAGCGCGGTCGGGTACAGTGCCCGGTACTACGGCGTTACCGGTGTCCTCGTTGTGGTGCCACAGGAAACTACGCTCACACTATCAAGTATTGCCACGACAACTCCCTAATAGGTTAGTAATTTTTTAAAAAATATTAAAATGTCTAAGAAAATTTTGTCCTACAGAGAGACTCCAAGCATATCTCTCCATAGCACGTCGAGTGATTCAGTGTCCATGTCTTAGCACCGTACGTCCTTAGACTTTCGTCTTGAAGCTCTCTTTCTATGATCCGTCAGACAACCAAGGTAACCGACATAGCTTCAAAAGTTGTAGGTAGAAGTGGCAATGGGCAATGGGCTGACCAGGTGACAGGTCGACTTACGTAAGAGGGCCGGCATCGACTGGATGCAAAAAGCATCGGACTAGGCTCTGTGGTATGCTTTGGGAGAGGCCTATGTCCAGCAGTGGACTGCAGTGATGAAGTAAATTTGGTTCCTCATGAATTTCACATGCGCTTAACACACCTTTTTAATATAAGTATTTTCAATAAATAAACAAGCAACAAGAGGATTAATATACTAGTTAGTAGTAATTTTCGGTCGATATATTTAGAAATATTTGCCATTGCATTTAGACTTCAGGGTTGGTGGGTTCGTTAGTGGTTTAATAGTCACCAAGCCGCCTTATACTGCGCTGAGTTTTGTAGGAACAAACTCCAAATAGGATAACACTTGGTGTGAAACACAAATTGTTCTTTTGAGTCTTCTTTGTATCCGTTTCAAAATACACTCGGTTCCAAAAATAACGGGTCAGTCACAAAAATTGAAATACCTCCAGAACTGTAAAAGCTAGATCAATGAAATAAAAAACAGAATAAAGACTTTTTAGTTGCGCTTCTAATAGCATATTATTTAAACTGGTTGATGAAAAAAACTTCATTAGAAAAACTAAATTTAAAAAAATGACTATTTTTAAAAACAAAATTTTTGTTTCATGTCATTATGGATGCTTTCCATTTCTATTCTGTCACAAAAAAAATTATCGTGAACGTCTTCCACGTGCATAATTATTATTCTGTGAGGTGAAGCATGGCAGTCACGCTAGAGGAATGTACCAGAATCCTAACTTTTTTGGAACTTGGGCGGAGCCAGCGTGAAACAGCCAGAAACATTGGTGTATCTTTGTCGACTGTTCAGCGGGTAGTCCAGCGGTACCAAGAGACCGGATCACACCTTAGAAGACCAGGAAATGGCAGACCAAGACCTTCCATCAAGCGTGTGTGGAGGAAAAAGTGGCGTACGGTGGAGGCTCCGTACAAGTTTGGGCTGGGATTTCTGCTGAGGCCCGCACCGAGCTGGTGCTCATTCAAAATGGAACTCTAAATGCAGAGAGGTACGTGGAAGAGATCCTCAATGAACATGTAGGTCCTTTCATGGCCAGGATGGACCGGCATGGCATATTAATGCATGATAATGCGCGTCCCCATACCGCCAGAATTGTACATGACTACCTTGAAGAGGTCGGTATCGAACTCATGCAGTGGCCAGCGCGAAGCCCGGACTTAAACCCCATCGAGCACGCCTGGGACGAGCTTCAGAGATGCGTGAAAGGTCGAAACCCCCCACCAATCACGCTTCCCGAGCTCATACAAGCACTGGTGGAGGAATGGGAAGGTATTCCTCAGCACCGGCTCCGAAATTTGGTGTACAGCATGCCTAATCGCCTGGAAGCTGTCAGAAGAGCTCGTGGAGGCAATACAAAGTATTAAATGAAGAAAGTGATGAAAAACAGCAAAAAAACAATCATAAAAAAATGTAATCTTAAGAAAAATATGACTACTTTAGTTTTTTTTTAATTTAAGATTAATATTGTGGGTGTAAATAAGTTTTATTTTATTTTTTATCTGTATAATAAAATTCTCAATTGAACAGTCTTCGTTTCATTAGGATGGCATACGTAGTTCGGGAGATATTCGGGTTTATGTGACTGACCCGTTATTTTTGGAACCGGCTTTAGTAATCAAATCATTACACATTAATAACTTAACATAACACACATCGTTACGTTAATAACTTTAGTGGTTCGGTTCCAAAATGTCATTCCTTTGGAGAAGAACCGACAAGAAACTCGATAATACTCTAAATAAAATCCTCTTCCTAGCCTTATTCCGAATATTATTTGGGGTTGGCTCCTAGTTCAACCGATTTTACCTGAATATCAGTTTTTCCAAGGAGCTACTGGCATCAGAACACTGCTACCCCCTAGGGTTTGCGTTGGTTTAAAGTGATCTCCGGGGCACGGGCTTGAATCACCGCCAAACTTCCATAACTCAGAGCTGCTTTTAATAATTTTCTGTAAGAAAAACTCAATAAAAAATTTGAGCCCACCGGATTTGAATCCGAGACCTCTTGAGTCGCATACGCTATCAACTAGACCGACGAGGTAGGCATACACCAAATAAAATAATAACAGGAATACCTACTTTTTAAATTTTAGAATTGCTGCATTAAAACACGTCTTATCCTTTTAGAGTATTTAATGGTTTACAATTTTTTTATAAACATTAGCTGCCAAAATGACTCTGCCCTGCCTGGTAGAAAGCATGTACAGAATCCAGAAGTGGAGGCCACCATTCTCACTGCCACAACGGACAGTGCAGCACGGTGACCCACACTATGACGGCCTAGTAAGATGCTTTTTCACGCCCCGCTTGAAGAACCCGGGGTCATAGAAGGGAGGAAACACATGCGCTGGTAGAGTTTCAGGTTTTAACTGCTCGGCATAGAAAGGAAGAGTCGAACCGTTTAGTTCGAGAGTGAGCGTATGTCAACCACTCTGAAGCGGTGGCTTCCAAGACCAGCACGTGTTATCCTGTATATGAATTGGGAAGGGGGGATTAAAATTTTTTTTTTTTTTTTTTTTTTATTTTTTTTTTTAAAAGACAACTCCCGCATTAGGAATATAAATTATTGTGTCGCGGGGGACTTTACAAACATACATGAAACGGACACAAAGGACACCCAGACTCAGAACAACAAATTGTGAATCACACAAAGTGTTGTCCTACGTGGGATTTGAACCCACGACACTTGGCGTAGTAGGCAGCGGCGTGGCGACCGCTTAAGCCACTAGGCCAACCGTGCAGTCGACTTTGTGTACATACATATTCATTTTTGGCAGTAAACTACAAACTCTGTTTAAATATACAACGTCTACACTACAAGCCGTCCATTACAATTAATTAGGACAATAAGAGGAAAAAATAGTTTTATACTTATCAGGCGGCACTTAACAGTGTTTGTGTTGATAGGTCAGTATCTACTGCTGTGTTTGTTTGCCAAACGTGTATATGCGTCGTCGTACCGTATTGATACATACCTAGCTAGATAATAAAATGTGATAAAAATGATGTAATTTTAACGATAGGATTTGATTGGGTTACACATGTGTACGGTACAAAATAAACATTGACAAAGGGTACAAAAGTAAAAACATTTTTTTGCTGAATAAATTGGAAAATATTTATTGTAGAAACATATTACCGAACTGCTTAAAATGAATGAACTGAAAAAAGAAAAACAAGTATCACAATTTAGATATAAAATTCGAGTGACTAATGCCAATGTCTAAAATGTCTGTAAACTCACTAAACACTTGATGGTGCTACACTTTGATTATAATGCTACACTTTGATTTTTATAATCAAAGGTGCTACAGGTAGCATTATTTTATTTCAGACTTTTTAGATTTATAAACCGACAAGTTCTTTAATCACCAAATTGTAGAGTTAAAATAACGTAGTCAGTGTAACTTTTTGTTACAATTTTTGAAAAATATGTGAGGATACCAATTGAGAAATGGATATGGTTTCCACAAGGTTTTATTATAAATAATTGTCAATTGCTTACACTTATCTACATATGATTCGTCGCTATTGGTATTCTATTCTATGAAACTAATAACTTTTCTATTCATACCCGCATAGTTGCAATAATAAACAAAGGCAACGTTTTAATGTTTTTAAGTTTAAAAATTCGATTAAACTCACACAAAGAATTTCTATTCTTCTTCAAAGGTTGAGCTTCTCGCGAGGGAGTAACAAAAGGTTCCTAAAAATAGCGACCTAGAGCTCTAGAAGTATGTGCCTAAGACTGTAGGTATAATAGCCCTGGCCTAAAGCTTCTTATGCTTTAAACTTTGACAAAGTACCTTCGAGTTATACTTTTACTATGATGCTCACAAGTAATGTGACTTTTTATTAGTAAAATAACTTTAAAAAAGAAGTTCAATAAATCCAGAGAATACCCCTAAAACCTCATACTTACCCTACAACCCTATAACTTAACCTCTTTGTAATATTAATACTCGTATAAGTGAATAAAAATAACTACCTCGTTGGTCTAACAGTTAGCCTATGCATCTGCCAATCAAGAGTGAGAGATCAATCAGTGCTGCTAAATGATGTATACTTATTTGCATCACTGATGCGACAGCGCTGTTCAGCACTTACTTGTAGCAAGACAGTGTTGTGTAACAGTATCTGACTGCAAACAATTGCAGTCAGATACTTGTTGTGTAAATATACAACATTTTTAGTAACCGTAACTGAAAACAAAATATTTAATTAAATGCCGAAGTATAAATATTAAATAAAATATTACTTTAAAATAACTTGCCTTGGTTTTTTTTTCAGATACACTGAGTAGCTGTTCAGGAAGTCTATTTTAATTTAAACGAATTGGTTACTTTTTGTTTATTAAAAATAAACAGTTTTTACTGTAATAAGTTTTGTGTTTTATTTGTACTTATGATGTTTAACTTTTACTTTTAATTCAATTAAATTTAAAACTTCAATAAACTTACAATATTGGTTATATAAATATAATAATTGAACTCGAGCATTAATTAAACTTTTCACTGTGACAGGCAATGTAACAGGAAAACTGCTGGATAAAATTAACTAAGTATAACTCAACTACGTGAAAACTTTTGATGACCATTGTTACGAATCTATAGACACACATCATTTATCAAAATCGAACCAGTAGTGTAGGCGCTTTGGTGGAATATAATCACAGACATAGGCTGCCAAACATATTAATTTGCGTTTTGGCTGAGCCGTACTCGGGTAAAATTATCCTATTCTATTGGCCGTTTTAACCCGCGACGTCCCCGTATTTTAAGCGGCCTTCTCCAATCTTTAGAGGACATTTAAGTGATACGATGTCTCTTAAAATTTATGGTCGGTTCTCCCAACGTTACCTACGTAGGGGCTCCCTACGTAAGTTGGGAGTTAAACGTTGGGAGCCCCTAGTAAGGCGACCGTTTTAGTATAGGTAGTTGGTGAAAACGGGAACGGAAAACGAAAATAACCCTCAAATTTAATATTTCAAAAAAATCTTTAGATACAAGAAATATATAATTTGTTTTATCCATAAAATAAGATTTAGCCAAAAGTATAATTTATCAAACCAGTCTTAGTTAAACAAATCTCATAGTAAATTCTCTTAATATATCAAATTTAAACATCCATGGATTGAATTTAATGAGAATACCATTCAAATTATAATAATCAAATGATTAAATTATACGGAGTAAAATATTAAATTAACCAAATCAGTTAACCTTGGTTACGATTTTTTTTAGTTACATTGAAATCCTGTCCAATTAGTTATTATTTAAAATGGTTTATTCTATTGTTAGAATAATCATTCACACCGTTATTTTTCTTACTATTTATTTAGGTGTGTTAATCTAGTGTTTGAATCTATTTGATCAATATTTCTTCGACCTCTAACGAACATACGAAGTAATTAAGTTTTTGGATATCTTTAAAATTTGTATGTATGTATTAGGTAAACGTATGCTCCTATCCTCGAAAAGACCTATTTCGGTGTGTGTGTGTTAAAAACTGTAGAGAATCTATTCGTAGGTTACTACGTAGGCACAACAGTATAAAATTTATAATTTGAGAAAGACAACTACCAATTTTTAGAGGTTGTTTAACTTTATTCGTTCATTCTATATTTATGCAAAGCAGCTCACATTAAATAAACATAGACTGCCTCGGTGGTGTAGCGTAGTGGTAGCGTATGCAACTGCTGCGATTGAGCTATCGGGTTCGAATCCCCAATCAAATGTTTGTGTGATCTGCAAATATGTGTTTCCGAGTTTGGGTTTTTTCTATATTATGTATTTATTTACAAAAAAATATATATTTCTGTATTTATGTCAGTATGCACATTGTAAGACGTCCGAAATATCTATTTATTTATAATTAACTAATTACATAAACGAACAAATTACTACGAAGATAAACAATTTGTATTATCCATACGCAGGCTTTCGTAAGATCATATAACGTACTATAGGGTGTCATTATATTCGTGTTTTTCATGTCAACGTGTGCATTAGGGTATAGAAAGTCAAAATCCACCCAGGACTATCCTTGGGGGCACGTTAGTCTCTCAGAGTTGCAGGAGTGTGATACGAAGGCAGTAGAGCCCCGCTGATTTCATCACGAATGAACCGGCTCGGGTGGGGCGGTTCTACCTTCCCACAGAAATCAACCTACAATGACAGCGTTCGTGCTGTTCGTTCGTTCGTTGGTGAGAGCGAGACCGGAGGCCCAATGATGCAGATATAACATTGGTATAACACCATCCAATTATACATGAACGTGGAGGTCGTGACCGTGCTGTCGCACTGTCTTTGTACTAAATGCTATATTGTGTATGCACTCTCTTCTGCCGTATTTCAAGAGAACCTCACATTTCAAGAGAACCACACAGAACCAAATTAGCTGTACGCCATTTCAGGATGCAAAACGCCAATGCATTCAAACACAAAACACACACACACAAACAGTTTACAGCAGCAGCGTGTTTAAATCACTTTTTCAACACTTTTTAATTTATGTTATTCTTGTAATTTTTTCTTCTTTATCAAAATGTCTTCTCAAAAGCATTGTACAACTCAGATTGATTTGAATAAGCATTATTGAGACAACAAGAGGTACCCCTGGCACTGGTACAAGTTCAAATTTAGCTTGAGTGCCAGAGGTTAAAACTGAGAGAACCCTTACAATTTATTACGAATTATAATTACAAATCGTGTATTTGTACATAAGAAACTGTATAAAGGTTAAATTAAGTAATATATATTTTATCTACACTTATGATTATCACCATCATCAACAGACCTGCTTAACCTCATTTCTAAGAAGAAGCCTATATACATGAATACAATTATTATCAGACTAATAAAAATAAATACTCGACTAAGAATTAAGAAATTAAGAACCCCATTGTTTTACGAGAAAGGTAATGAAATTTCGAAAGGTACCCAAGAATAAATGTAACTAAAACAATGATCCTAAACCAACAATACCGAGTAAATTCAACCAACTTTAAATGATCCAATTACACTCAAAATGATTGCTCTGAAATTAGAACTGTGGCATGCGTAACGTAACGAATCAATGACTTTTTTGTGTTGATACCTATTTACCGACAGTAGGCATATTATATCTGATGATAATACAGATTCATTAACTAGATTAATTGTATGAGGAAATGTCGTAAACATTTATCATTTTCTTCGAATGTGTTGTCGGTGTGGGTTCTTTGCACGTGTATGACAAAATATATTGATTATTTAACAACGTATTTTATTATTAAATTCTCTTTACTGTATTATTTTTAAATATACATAAAAAAACAATATAAAATAGAAGACCAGCGACTAAGAAGCCGGTGGTTAGGGCTCCAAACCTCTTCACCATACGTGCCGTGTCAAGGAGGACTGTTTTCTGCATCAGACCCTTGATCTAAAGTGAGCCTCTTAAGGTTTTGGTGGTCTAATCCACATATCGACAATCTCCTGAGATAAATCCAAATATTTTGTGTTTCTTTTTCAACTTTCATGACTCATGAGATTCTCGACTTGAGATCATTGCGCGGTGCTCTGGTCGATAACCAAAATATCAGGTTTATTCAATGATATTATAAAAAAAGGTTTATTGGCAAGAATAGTCCTGTCGGCACGACCATTCACGAGAACTGGAACTGGATCGATAGCTCATTTTATTTTAGCACAAAAGCACACTACAACCAATAGGAGTAGGAGATAAATAAAGGAGATAAAAGAGTGTCCATGGAATTTCTTGTCTGTTCTTCTCCATAGGATCTACGAATTGGAACAGACAATTAGCTTCACGACTGACTACTGACTGACTACTTGACGTTTCAAAAGTGCACGAATAAACCATACAACGTTTCACGTTGTATGGTTTATTCGAAATAAAATGGTTTGATTTGATTTGATTTGAATTATACGCAGACACATTCGGGTCGGGTAATATTCAAATTAGGCATTATCAAATATTTATATAATAATACATTGTAACTTTTTTTTATTAGCAAATTAAAAAAGCGGATCAAGTGTAAAAAATCAATGACGATAATAAACATCGTGGTGGTGCTCGAGTGACGTATTATTACGCGACGATCAACGGCCTTCAATCGCTACTTACTAGTGTGTGTTGCTATCAAGTGTGCGACTCTTTATTAGAATGGTAATGTTTAACATGATGAAATATGAAACAACTATCTGTGTCTAGCGGTGTTGTTGTCGCAGGTAACGCCACGAGGAAAAACTAATCTAAAAAAAAAAAGCGGCCAAGTGCGAGTCGGACTCGCCCATGAAGGGTTCCGTATCAGCAAGTAACACCATATAAAAGTTCTTGTAGTTCGTTGTAACTTTCATCGATGTTTTTATACTAGTGTATTGATTGGATGAAAGGTAAATTGCGTGTTACGATTTATGACGTATTAAAAAAAAACTACTCACTAGATTTCGTTCAAACCAATTTTCGTTGGTAGTTTGCATGGTAATGTACAACATATTTTTTTTTTGGTTTTATCACTCTCTTATTTTAGAAGGGGGGGGGACACACATTTTTCCACTTTGGAAGTGTCTCTCGCGCAAAATATTCAGTTTAGAAAAAAATGATAATAGAAACCTCAACATCATTTTTGAAGACCTATCCATAGATACCCCACACGTATAGGTTTGATGAAAAAAAAATTTTTGAGTTTCAGTTCCAAGTATGGGGACCCCCAAAAGGTATTGGTTTTTTTCTAGTTTTATGTAAAAATCTTAATGCGGTTCACAGAATACATCGACTGACCAAATTTCAACAGTATAGCTCTTATAGTTTCGGAAATAATTGGCTGTGACATACGGACGGACAGACAGACAGACAGACAGACAGACAGACAGACAGACAGACAGACTTGACGAATCTATAAGGGTTCCGTTTTTTGCCATTTGGCTACGGAACCCTAAAAAGTAGTCCCATTTCCTCCTTGTCATCAGATTATCTGCCAGTCAATGAGTCAAAATCGTCCAGCCGTTCCAGAGATTAGCCGGAACAAACAAATAGATAGTCAGACAGAACAGACATACAGACAGACTGACAGACAGACATATAAAAGCTTTAATACTTCCACCTACAGGCTTCCATATTACAAGTTTTCCTTAGTTTGGAGGAAGTCAAGAGACACAGTTTGACTATGCAATTTTTACTGTAACAATGTTTTTTTAAGAACTGGTGTTTTGTTGGAGGTAACGTGCCTTTATACTTTCATACGTTTTGAAATGATATGCGTTACCTACAAACTTTTCATACATTTAAAATTACAAACAGTCAGTTTAATTTCAAATATTTGTATAGATGATCCTACTGTTCATAGGTAAACAATTGAAGCTACACAATACCTGCGTACAAAGAACAAAAGCAAAAAGTCGTAACTCACTTAGATATTATTTTAACAACATTTTTCTTTACCACTTCGTCCTTGTTTTGACCTGTTATAAAACCATAATAAATTACGCAGAAGAAATTTTTCCTATTGTATTTTGCACCCTTTAGAATTCAGAGTACCTACCATTGTTTGTTTTGAAATTACTTTACTAAGTTGTCATTTGTAGTTGTTTCAGTTTTATTTCTTCCAAGTACGTTGCTGCATCTATGGAAAGCCTCAAACGGCGTAAATAATAAGAATTAGTAGGTAATTAAATTTTTGAACCGTTTGAGATGTTCGTGATGACGAGGTTCATGGGATCCGAATACTCGTGCTATGTCTATACAACTTCCTAGCTAAGCAATTAAGTAATTGACGCTTCTCGTGATCATAAAACTGTCGATTTTCTAGAACAGATAATAAAAGTATTGCCATTCAACGTGGCAATGCTGCCAGTACTTAGCTGTATGAACGCTAGCAGTAAGCGATGATGCGGAGGAGCATTTTGAAGCTGTAATGTCGTTGTATTTCTTTTACATAAGACTTAAATATATTATAATAGGCATTTGTAAATTCTAAATTATTAAAAGAACCTAACTGGGTTGTTAAATGTTGAGATAACTGTACAATTACTGACAGTCGGAATTCCTACCTAATTTATTTTTTTATTTTTCAGCTTTCTGCACTTTTAATACTCCATATAAACTGTGTCAAATTTCACACTCTCCCTCGCGAGGGGTACAAACTTTTTGCTTCAAGTACTAATAGGTTGTATACAAGCTGCCATCCGTCCCAGATTTCCTGGATTTGTCCTTGTTTAGAGACTGTCCGTGGAGCGTCCAGTCGAGATTTGATTTGAATTCCAGGTCAAACTCAGAAAAGAGTACCATTTATCTCCACTCCACTCCAAAAGCGTACAATTTATGTTTAAAAAAATATGAGTCTCATTAGAGAGACTTCACTAAATAAAAAAAAAGCGGCCAAGTGCGAGTCGGACTCTCCCATGAAGGGTTCCGTATCAGCAAGTAACACCATATAAAAGTTCTTGTAGTTCGTTGTAACTTTCATCGATGTTTTTATACTAGTATATTGATTGGATAAAAGGTAAATTGCGTGTTACGATTTATGACGTATTAAAAAAAAACTACTCACTAGATCTCGTTCAAACCAATTTTCGTTGGTAGTTTGCGTGGTAATGTACAACATATATTTTTTTTAGTTTTATCACTCTCTTATTTTAGAAGTTAGAGGGGGGGGGACACACATTTTTCCACTTTGGAAGTGTCTCTCACGCAAACTATTCAGTTTAGAAAAAAATGATATCAGAAACCTCAACATCATTTTTAAACACCTATCTATAGATACCCCACACGTATAGGTTTGATGAAAAAAAAATTTTTGAGTTTCAGTTCCATGTATGGGGACCCCCAAAATGTATTGTTTTTTTTCTATTTTTATATAAAAATCTTAATGCGGTTCACAGAATACATCGACTGAGCAAATTTCAATTGTGTAGCTCTTATAGTTTCGGAAATAATTGGCTGTGACATACGGACGGACAGACAGACAGACAGACAGACAGACAGACAGACAGACAGACAGACAGACAGACTTGACGAATCTATAAGGGTTCCGTTTTTTGCCATTTGGCTACGGAACCCTAAAAACGGTTGACATTTCCGGGTTTTGAACTATAAATGTGCTGATTTTCAAACTTTAAAGATAGCAGTCAAGAATATATAGATGATATGTTGGACATACCTACCTACACATACATAGTTGATGATAGACCTTTATCATCAATGTACCTATGTACGCAGTAATACCTATAGGTACGGTACCTATCTACCTATATTGACACGTAGGTATGTACTTACGTACAGACGATATTACTATATTAAGTTAATTAACTGCAAGATTCCACAAAGCTCCATGTCACATTTTTATCACGTTCTAGAGTTTTACTTTTATCGCGGTTAGGTACTATACTATACATATATACACGTACCTACGTAGGTATGTACGTTGTTTTTATGACTGTTCGTTCTCTCCAAGGACTTGCATTCGATCAAATCACGGGTGACGCAATACACTCGTTGAGTTATAGTGCATCATAAATATTTTTGTCGGAGAATACGAATTACTTTGCAATATGTCGTATAATGCCGGATTTTCAGTTTTTTTTATTTGCACCTGCACGCGCAATTCATGCTAAGGCAGATCTACGGAATTGAATTTGTGGGGATCATGACCTCTTGGGAAGGCTTAGCTTATATAATTTCAAGTACTTGGGTAATAAATAGAGAGTTTGTAACTTTTAAATATTATACAAAAGAGGCACCGCCATGGGTTCGAAGCTGGAGCCGGTTCTGTCTTCAAGGTCATCGAAGAAAAGTAATTGAGCTATCAACAAATCTTCTGATAAATAGTAAACTTGTGTGCTGCCATTACAACAAATAATTACAATAAGGGGAAGTTTCCAAATAAATTATCACTTGCGACTCATAATTTAGCGGAAGTCTACATCACCAAAGTAGTTTATATATTTTTCTTATCTAATTTATGTATCTGCAAATGTTTGAAATTGGTGATACTAATGTCAGTAACCTTTCTGAACGTGAGACTTGGGAGTGCCTTGATTTAGCACATATGAGTTGATTTCTTCGTCGTTTATCACAGAGTATGTAGATCACATTAATGTACATATAAAACTTGATATAGAGGTAGGTTCTTAAAGAATCTGATTTGTACAATCAGTACAAATTTAATGCTGCTTTGCCTCTTAAACTAGGAAAACCCGTATCTTAAAAACTTTAAAATGTCTTACAACATATCCTACTATTATTATAAACGGGAATGTGTGTGAGTATGTATGTATGTTTGATGTTCTTTCACGCAAAAGCTACTGAACGAATTTGGATAAAACTTTACAGTAGGTAAGCTTATACCTATATCAGAAGGCTACCAGAGGGGAGCCTTATTCTTGAGTTATCCTACCTGCTACCACCCAAGAAAGACCTAGTCATGCGGCGGGGTATAGGTGGACATTAACTGTGTACCTACTATATTCTTGGAAGGTATGTTCCAGATACCTTCTTCAGAAGGTGGGTGAAAGCGCTGGTTTAATGTTCCATTTGCGCACAATGTAAATCCAGCTGCGGACCAATAGATTGATTGTCACTTTGATTGAAGACGTAGCTGAATTTTGAACCATCAGCAAGAACTTTATATTTAACGTGTGTGTGTTTGTGAGTAGTAAAACATATTTTTCAGAAAGTACCACGAGTTTAGGTTAGGCGCTATGATCAACAGTAGTTTGAGTGAAAAATGATAGGAATTGGGAATTGTTACTTTTTTATGTAGTATTAGTATTATTTTATGATATGTAAAAGCATGCCAAGTGACTCCACTCTGCTTTATGGAAATCATGATTAGAATTCAAGAGTAGTGTAAGTCAAAGTGGCGGCTTATTGAGTTGCTACTGAATCATTGGGCTTCTGGACTCACCAAAAAACACTAGAACACGAATACCCGGTCTAGCCGGTTCGAGTTATGACATGAAGCTATTGTTGCTTGTTAGCATTTATCTGTTTATCTTATGTTCATGATTACTGTGAATTTATGTACTGTCGGTTCAAACCTTCAAGTAGTTCAAAACGCCACTGATACCGAAATCCAGAAAGAAGTCATGAAAAGACTAACCCTACTATTCTATCGGGGTTTTCTTCGTTATAGTTCAAAACATCTGTTGTATGTAAATTGAATAAGGTGTTAAAATCATCAACCGTAAGAAAAATGTGATAACGTCATCGAAGATATTACATGGTTGTACGTAAGTAAGAGTGCATACGTAGTACGTACGTATTTGTACGTACTCTTACTCAATTATTCGTAATTATATGTGCGAAAGTCAGTCTTGTGTGAACCTACGTATTTTTACGACCATCCGTAGCCATAACTTCATGAAAGAAATGACAGATTGATTCGATATGTAGTCTTAGCACGTAAATTATTTTCATTGTGGAGTTTGGCATTAGACATTTAAGACTCAAAGATTTCTGAAATATCAGTGTAAAACATAATTTTAAAACCCGGCAAGTTAAACTAGGTAGGTACAACCTTCCTACTCAGTTTATTATATACTAGCTGACCCGGCGAACTTCGTACCGCCTTAGAATATTAATTCATAATAAAGTATTGTATTTAGTTAATAACTGATAGTGACAAATCGACAGCAGCGTCAAGTAACGGGCCCCGGCCGGTACCGCCACAGTCGCTTTGTTCCTGCATTTTAAATTTGTGATATCTTCAAAAGTATTAATTTAAATTACATACTGTAAAAGGCCATATTATTCTACATTAAGTAAATACACAATGTATTTAAGTCACATAATTGGATAAGGATTAATACTGTATTCCTTAAAATCGCTTCGTAAATAAGCCATTATTTCTCGTAAAGAGAAAAAACAATAAAATGTTTATTGTGGGTTATCCCTAAGAGATAGATATATACCGTCGCGGACTTTTTTGTAGACCTTTTTAAGATGTACAACACGTAGTACATTATTTTGATCTATCTCGTAGGGTACAGCCAGCGTTTGCAATGTAAGCTTAAAAAACATCACATAAAAACCCCTAAAATTATTATCTACTATAGTATGCATGTATTATACATAAAAACCTTCCTCTTGAATCACTCTTTCTATTAAAGAAAATGGCATCAAAATCCGTTGCGTAGTTTTAAAGATTTAAGCATACATAGGGACAGAGAAACCTACTTTGTTTTATACTATGTAGTGATACCTTCATCAGTTGACCCACGCAGCCCCGTATGACGGTCTTCACTTCAGGATCGCCGTCTTCAGGGTTTTTTTACCAATATATAATATGTTATATGGGGTCATAAAATATATAATATGTTATCAAAGTTACAAGAAAATGCTGTTGCTTGTAAGTTTTGTATTACAGGTCGTGTTATCAGATGTCGTCTATCATTTCCTGTTAAGCGACCTGTTTGTCTGAATGTTGTCGATTTACCTATCATATTTCTTTTTTTTTTAAAGACAACTCACTCCCGCATTAGGAATAGACGTAGGTACCTAAATCATTAAAACAACGTAAACAGAGTACATACTTTCCTACCTACATGGTTTAATAATGTCTGTGTATTGTTGAATAAACATTAAGAACTGTTGAGGTTTATCAATCAGACGTGGCAGTTAGTTGGGATTGGGATAATGTTTGAGCAACTGGCACTGAATCCCAAGCAATAATTTAGGTGCAAGCGACTTACACAATGTCCTTTGTTGTTGTAAGGAGTGAACGACGGCAAATACTTATGTTCACTCGAATAAACACTTTTATATCTTCCGGTAAAACGCACTCTTTCAACATTAACAACAGTAACTAAAGTATGTCTAAAAATACTGTTGTTTACAAATTATGGCAATGAATAAGCTCAATGTTTATTAAAATCGCTTAGTAACTTAAAAAAGAAATTTAATCAACGTGAACGAAACATTTCGAACATTGCGGACGAATGATGGGTAAAAACAAAAATGAATAGTGTTGGTTTATGAATAAAATTTATTTTCTCTCCAAAGAAAAAGAAGTGCAAGGAAGTATTTATATCTCATCAGCTCATCACTCATAGTCTACGAATAGAACTATTAATGTGTAAGATTTTTTAGTTAGCACCCTAGACATCCTAATAATGTCAGCAAGAATGCTGTCGTATTTCGTTAGTGAGAGTGAGACTGGAGGCTCAATCATTCTGCATCATTCTCCCGGTTTCCAGAGGCCGGGACAATTATGAAGAAACATCTGACCAGGCCGCCATGGTATGGGTCACCTTGCTGCATTACTTACCCTCACTATGAGGATGGTGACCTCTACTCCTGGATTCCACTCATGCTTTCCATCAGGCAGAGTAGAGTCACTTTGGTTTGCTTTAAGTAATGGAAAGCATATATAGGTTCTGCATCACACTCACCGAAGAAATACGACAGAATGAATACTGTCATTAGATTAACCTTCGAACCTTATGTGAAACCTATATTCGTGATGATTTAAGAATGACAGTACCCATCTCCATCGACACAATGTTATTGTGGTGTATTTACAGATATAATGACATAACGTGACGCCTTTGCTTAGGATATTACTTACGTAGTAATTCATTATGTTTCGGATTATAGTGTTGTAAAGTCGTAGCAAAACATTCTTAATAGTGGGTGAGGCATGCTTAAACACGTGTATATAACTTCAGCTTTGGCTTCAGAGAGAATCGGTGCTAAACTATTCAATTGTAGTATTTTACTGTGGTTTCCAGAGGTTTAAAACCCTAAAACGTCCTGTTCCTTCTTTTTCTGACTGATTTGAAAAATACATATTAAATTCTTAGCCCACTGGCAAGTATTAACCATGACACGATTCAACATAAATAAATGTCTCTTACTAAGCTATAAACTATAGAAATAATTGTAACGTCTAAGATCGTTCATCACAATGCCAGTATAAAGGGAGACCTAGCAATAAAAACCTAACATTTTACTACGAACATTATGAGCAATGATCTCAATCCGCGGTTGTATAACATCGCGGCGATGCGATAAAGCTTTGTTGAAGGCGTCAAAGATAGCAGCCAAGCATTAGGTAAATCGAGTTCATTGACCCAAACGTTGTGACGATGCGCCACGACGCCATCACTGGATGTGAGGTAGGTCGTGGACGGGGAACACTTGCCGACATAATGCCACGTAATATCCCAAGGTCTTAGAACTTGACACACAATACATACCTACGCGGCCGAAGCACAGTAGATAAAATTTGACTGAATCTGTAGGTATCCAGATCTGTATTGTTGTTTCCATTATCATTAACACATTTAGATTTAACGACTTTGAAAAACGCAATTTGACAACAAAAGAACAATAGGTAGGTCGTCTCTGTAAATATTTCTAGGTTATTACGTCAATCAAAGTCATTTTCATTAATTATAGCCTACCAGGGTACCAGGTATAATCATTGTTAACAAACAGTGTGGTTTTTAGTCTTCTCTCTGCTTTTTCTATTGCTTTTATTACGGAATCGTTAAGACTTAGCCTTGGATATATCTTTTCGGTATCGTTCGTTGTTAAGAAATATCCACTTCCATCACTTGCAAAACAGCAATTGGAATTCTAGCAGATCCATATACAGTTGTTCTTTTTTGTTGAAGGGTTAAAACATTCATACAGATCGCCGGCCAGATTCTTCGGGCTGTAGAGGCTAGGATTATATGATGTGCCCACCCAAAATCGATGCTGCGCCTAGTTAGGCTTACACTGGAACTGGCCGCTAATTTCTCCACGACTTATTATCACCCTGGACTAATTCCTGCTGTCGTATATTTAATGCTATCCGAGAAATCAGCAGATTTATTTCCTTTCCTAAATGAATATAGCCCAAACAAGAAGCATTTACATGCCAAGCCCAAACAAGAAGCGTAAAATCTTTTAGAGTGAGATGCCTGTGTCGTTATAGGAAAGAATGAGGGTTTATTAACCCACATATTTTGTGTAAATGACAATTTAGTCCCGTTATCGTGATAGGGCCCAGCCAGGCATTTTCAGAATTAACGTGACCAACTAAGAATAGTTTGAAAGGGTAAAATGGTAATAACAACAAAGGCAACAGCTTAAATAGGTCAGAGTCTCTGTGTTCCGCTCTCGATCCAAGTCCACGTCGAATAGAAAATAATATTGAATTTGAAATTGCTATTTTACAAAATGTGTGGCTTTAAATGTATACAATGTGATCAATGCTTGCGCTAATAATGTCGATTAATCGCTAACTCTCTTTAAACGAGTTTTGTATTGGTGTTGAAGCGATGAGTTAGTACAAAACATCGTAATAAATTGCAATTCTTATGAATCTTAGTTCTAAAACTGTTTTTCTTTTATTAATATTTAAATACGAACGTTGGTAAAGGTTATATTCGCGCCAGGGTCATCGAGTTATAATCATAGGACAGTTTTCGTTTGAGTTATATCAGGTTTTTAATTTTATAGTTAGAAAAAACAGTTGTATAGATAATTAAAACATATATGTATAGGTATCCTTAAAAGATTTCATCTCGCCTTGACTAAGTGCCATATGCATTATAACACTAAAGACAAACTAATTCTTAAATTGACAATAGATAATATATATTATGTTAATAATAATGTAAATTAGACATAGATAAGTGAGTAAAATTTCAAAAGGTAGTGGGATATTTTTCATTGTTATAAAATATAGGTACTTCATGGAATGAAAATTTAATGGTGCTTGCCTACTAGCGCCACCTGTTATAATGCGTATCTCGTTAAATCACTTAGTAGACAGTTGTGACTCACACAGGCTTACTGTAGAAACTACGAGATTGTACATGACTGCGTTGCATTCTAGTGTAAGTAAGAAAACAAAGATGGCGTTTACAACGAATTTATAAATAAGGTCTAAACGTAACTGTTTAGGAAAATGGTCCTAATAGCAGTGATTTAATATTACTTTTCTTCCGATACTGATAACTTACTAGTTATACATATACAGACAAGTCAATATTAAATTAGTTGAAAATAGAACGTCTATTTAAAAATGATTTCACCAAGTGCTTCTTGAAAGTATTTTATGACTTCAAAATATATATTTTATCAATTTTAAAATATGAAGTATTTATAAAATGATTTCACCATAAGGCCCGAATCTGTCAAACAAGTCTTGTAAAGCGGCGCTTGCGCTTCATTGTCAGCGTCAGCCACCCAGAGCCAGACACTCGTCATTTCGATGTAACCTCGAGCGGTCGTGTTGCTACAGGGCTCATTGTAGTTCGCACGAAAGCCCTTTCAAGTGCCTTTTCAAATGTAGTCCTTTTGGTGTGATTTACATCAAATAATTGTTTCTGTACTTCGAGAGGAAAATCGATGAAATCGTAAGTGAATATTCTTCTATTTCTCTATTGGCCATTCAAAACATATTGCACAATTAATGAAACCATTTTCACAGTTTTCAAGGAATAATGAGTTTTCCGAGGTGTTGATAACAGTTTCTATGGATGGCATTAACGTTTGCTTGTTCGAACACCATTCATAGCTTACTTTCTCTTTTACGAAGTTGAATTTTGTTTGCAATTAGTACATAAAAGAAACGGGAAATAACAGTAAAATATGAGGTTATCCTTTGCAAGGAAATTTAAATCTGAATATAACTTGAAATAACTCTACTGTTCCATAATTCCAATGAGACGCCAATGTTAAGAAGGCGACTTAATATTCACACACACACACTCAGTGAAGAATAGCTGTGTATTACAATTTGACCCTAAATCAGTTTCTGAACCGAATAGCTTCGGAACAATGTCCCTTCGACGTGCACGTGGTATCTAAATTTAAACCACGTTGCATACTTCTCTCGACGTGAGCTGCTACACACATTACTTAGTGCTGTCAAAATGAGGGACGTAGCAGTCAAAAATTTGACAGATACAAAATTTAGACGGAACAAACTGAACAAAAAAAAAGCGGCCAGCGGCGGTTGTAACTTTGATCGATGTTTTTATAATAGTGAATTGATTGATTGAATGAAAGGTAAATTGGGGTTTACGATTTATGACGTTTTAAAAAAACTACTTACTAGATTTCGTTCAAACCAATTTTCGTTGGTAGTTTGCATGGTAATGTACAACATATATTTTTTTTAGTTTTATCACTCTCTTATTTTAAAAGTTACAGTGGGGGGGGGGACATTTTTCCACTTTGGAAATGTCTCTCGTGCAAACTGTTCAGTTTAGAAAAAAATGATATAAGAAACCTCAATATCATTTTTGAAGACCTATCCATAGATGGGTTTGATGAAATAATTATTTTTGAGTTTCAGTTCCAAGTATGGGGACCCCCAAAATGTATTGCTTTTTTTCTATTGTTATGTGAAAAATCTTTATGCGGTTCACAAATTACATCTACCTACCAAGTTTCAAAAGTATAGTTCTTATGGTTTCGGAAAAAGTGGCTGTGACATACGGACGGACGGACAGACAGACATGACGAATCTATAAGCGTTCCGTTTTTTGTCATTCGGCTACGGAACCCTAAATAGGATAATAGTAACGAAACGAGGCCCTCGTATATCTTTGTAGGTTTAATTTTCCATTCTTCGTGATTTAGATGAATTTTGAAATAAAGTTACGATAGTAATAATTAAGAGCCTTTATTAGGTAGATGATATTTTTTGCCATATTAGCGGAAACATCATTTGATTTAATTTAAACATTGCATATGTTCAAATTTAAATTTACCAAGGGCATTTTAAAATCTATTGCCCTTAACTGAGTGGTTAAGCGTAAATTATGTTAATATTACGGATAAATTATCATTGATTCAAACTTAACCACAAGTAACACTACAAATTTAATGCTAAAGCATTGTAGCTGTTTGTGAATTATTAACATTGTTCAAATATTGCAAAGGAAACGACGAGTCTACCTTGAGTCATTCTGTAAAACAAACTCGTTTAAAAGTCCATGGGAGTGACATATTTTAAAGTCATTTTTATATATTTTAGTTTTTGTTCAAGTTTCCATAATCACCGCTGTCGCTAACTGATAAGGATAGATTTCATTACAATTTCAAGATCATCACGGTTTTGAACCAACCAACTGAACTGAGAATCTTCGAGTCCGACTTTTATCTAATATTGTAGTAGCTTACGAAATTGTATTCGAAACTTTGGTTAAACATTATTATTGTGTAATATAATTCCTTAAATTCTGTTTATGTTAAAACTTCTTAAACTCAACTTGAGTCACATTCATTTAAAATAATACTTATCGCGTTATCTCAATACACTTTAATATAGCACGATAAGTCGATATCGTGAATACCAGAAGCTACAGTTACGTCAGGTATAAGATTCCGAAAATATATGATATTGGTCTTAATTCGAGTTACTTTATTTCTTCATCAGCCACAACTGCTGGACATAGGTCCTGCCTACATAGGCTTCAGCAGTGGTGTCTGTGCCACAAAACAAAGCTCGGACTGCTGCTTTTTGCGTCCAATTGCCTCAATATTTTTTTTTACTTATAAAAATAATATTCTGTACAATTTATGTAGCCTAATCGTAATCTAAACTCCACGAAGGGTAAAGAAAAATATATGTAAAACTAAATATTTTAATCAAGTATAGTCACATACTACTCACTACTAGTGGTCGCCTGGTGATCGAAATTCCACCTTAAATCTTTTTTTTTTTATAGTTTTGGTTTCTGCACTTTTCCTCTATTTAAATTTTAACTAAGTTTGATACTTCTCCGTTAGCACAATTTTCGTTAAAAAGGCTACAAAGTTTTTACTTCACGTAATATGTATAAAGATACTTATTAGCACTTCACTTAAAAATCAGAAATTTTATTTACTATTCTTTCATTGCTTTGATTCCTAATTACTTAGGATGCCAAAGCGATATTTGAATTAAACACACTTCGTGGTCAATGGGCGTACGATCACCAAGGTTAACACATTACCTAAGCAAAATGAATGGAATTATAACGATGTACAAAGCCAGGAACTATATTTAATGTAATAACGTTTTAGCAATGTCTCAAAAATTCTGACACAGTTATAACATATTTAGTTAGGTAATTTTATCTCAAGTATTAATCATTTTCATCATTATTAGTTTTAAACAGTCCCCTGTTGGATTTCCGATTCAATTTCGATTCGTCTTCGATTTTGGGCCAATTGCATGCAGCTCCTTGCCAGTCATCTGATGTAAGTTCGTCACACCAGCTAGGCTGTAAAGAATAAAATTTTAATTAATTATTATATAAGCTCTTTTTTTTTTTTAATCTTGCAATTTTTAAAAAGCGAGCTCAATTTGCGATGAATAGTAGCTCATTTTCTAATTTAAAATCATGAAACAGTTCAAACCGGTTAGGTTTTCAGATTCAAATTGTAAACAATCGTAACAATAAGGAAAATGTGTCCGTTGTTCAATCAATTTCCTGTCCGAGAGTTGACGATAATGGTCAGCTGAATGTGTGAACAAATCGTTTATGATGGTGTTTCATGTAACACAACTAGCTGAGTCCCGCAGTGTTACCAGCGGTTATTAGCAAAGTTAATCTAAAAAACTTTATGTCATCAGCTATCTGCCAGTAATAGTCCCGTCAAAATCGATTCAGCCGCTACATTATTTAGCCGGAACCAACAGACAGACAGACAAAATAATTAGAATCGGCTTTTTTGATGTAAGTTCCGTATAAAAGTTCATAGGCATTTAGTAAAAAACTGTTCATTTAATGTTACAACCAAACATTTCAATTTTATTTATTTAAATGTGGTTCAACAAAATTAAGAACAAAATAGAGAACATTGACGTAATTTCAATTTAATAGTAACTTATAGTTTTTAGAGTGTGTACTACTTAGTGTAGTGTACTACATATATTTTGATACATACTCGATTTGCTTTGATAACTAATTGCACTATTTTAGAAAAAAACAAGCTTGCGAAGTTTATTCTTCTATCAGAACAGTTTAGTTTTAAGACTGATCGCTAAGATCGGATCGGTAGGATCGGATCCGAACTTGTAAATTTGTAACTGTCAAGACTTTACAAATTCTGAATGTGTACCTTTTCAGAATATTCAGGGTAGATATTATTCCATGCTGTCCGTGGAATGGTATATTATAATACGGAGTGACACAACCTTGGGCAGGCTTCAATTTTAATCAATCAAGGTATAGTTGTATCCCAAGGTTACAATGTCATTAATTCTACATCTAATATTTCTGCCGCGTATCGTACGTCACGTCTGATACCTTTTATAACTTTGTTCACCATCTTTTCTTTACATTGCATGTGATAGATGAAGAATGATTAGCACCTATGACAAACAATATCTAACCAATACAGTGTGACATTTCCGTGCAATGCTCGTTGTGATATCATGAGCGTCTTCGTGATTCAGAGAAGGATGTCACGCAAAACTACGTTAAAAACAAAAAAAACGGCAAGATTACGTAGCCACAATTTTGTCATGCCAGTTTCCAAACCGCACTCAGCCATCGTGGGGACGTATGGCCTTAACCCTCTCCTAAAAAGAGGCGTTATGGGTTATTGATGAACAAAGTGACGTAAGTGAAAATTCTAAGACAAAATTTTCCCCATCAGACTAAGCTTATCTGTCTTAGTCACGTACTTACACAAATTTGACTATTTATAACACGTGAGTTCGATGACACTTGTCCTGTTTTAGCAGGGTATTTGAAAATCTCAATCTCAAAGAAATCTCTATGTATATGAAAAAATAATATATGTACGAATAGTAAGTACTTGAGCCTTTTAGAAATAAGTGATATTTTAAAATGCATAATCGTTACGCGTTGTAATTTTCTGTTTTTGTAACAATTAGAATACATAATATATAAATAATAATTGAGTGCTAAAAGTTATATTTAGATAAAGGCAACATTTGGCGAAGATCGGCTGCCAACCCGTCAAGTCACAATACTCACAATATATGTGCCTGAGTGAGATACCATATAATCTTGATTTAAAATACCCTATCAACTATTAAATATTTAATTTCATCTAGATCCATTAACTTCCTCCGGCGTGATTAAGGAACTATCATCCACGGAATTCATCCATCCCAACTTTAATAACTTTGGAATATGGAACTGGATGTGAGCAATGGTATAGGAATGCCATTTCAACAGCAAGGAAAAAGGTCAATTTAATTGCAATTATTTAATTAACAAATCTTGAAGTTCGATTAAAACGCATTACAATTTGTGTAAATAAAAATAAAATAATAAATTTCGGACATCTTACACTCAGCGTCATGTAGTCCCAAACTAAGCAGAGCTTGTGTTATGGGTACAAGACAACTGATATAGGTAAATACACAAACATACTTTTTTTGTAAATACATTTGTAATATTATACATAGAACTCCGAAACAAATATTTGCGGATCACACAAACATTTGGTGCGACCCGGGAATCTAACCTGAGACCTCTAGTGTGTGTGTATAGATTAGATTACAATACTATCTTCTTCTTTGTCGTGTCGCTCTTGGCAGAGCGGTCGTGGTCACGTAGGGATGTCTAGAAACGGTAAAATACTATAATATGGCCAATTGCAGGTAATCTGAGAAAATAATTCAGCTGAACATCGATTTTTAGCTCGTATGATTCCTTCAATAGAATCCAACGACTTAAAATTTTAATTCAGTTTGATTCGTTGCAAGCGATCGACAGTGTACTCTTTTCTACCCTTTTACACAGAACTACAATGCTTATTAGAAAACAGAAGCATAATGAGAATAAGAAATGAATAAACTCACCATTGTCACAGGTATTGGAATAGGTAATAAACCAGTGTTGTGGCGCCAACTTTATACGTTCTCTGTGTATTTTTGTAATCATAAACATACTGGTCTGACGTTTCTCAGAGCCTGAAATCAAAGATAAACCAAATCTTTATGGTATCTATGTACCTAGTACTTACGCACTATGTCCTATCATACAGAAATAATAATAATCTATTCTTGCGAATGACGCACTAGTAAAAGAGTTTGTTGAATTTGACGTCACAGCGTGCGACTTGTCACAAGCCAGAAAAGTATTTTGTCGCGCATTATGTACTTGTGACAACGCCCCAGTAACGTTTACAACAGCTGTCTATGTCAATAAAGATAAAAATATACTAAGAACTTTCAGTGCTCTTTTCCCCACGAAATGTTAGTAAGAATCTACTAAACGAGTTAATATTCCAAAAAACAAAAATAGTACCACAAAGAGGAAGAAAACTATCTTCAAACAAATTGTAAAACAACCCGCCTTGTCAGCGGGATGTAGAATAGAAGGCCTAAACCTCCTTTCCAAGAGGAGGTTGATGATAATGAAATGAAGTTAAGTACGGCACTAACGCCCATTTTCACCAATTATACTTAAACCATCTCCTAACTAGGAGCCTCCCAGCGTAGGCAGCCCCCACATTTTAAGAGACACATTTAATAAGCACTTAGTTGCCTCCTAAAGGTTGGTGTAAGTGAAAATATCAGTTTATAAGCTATTTTGGTTTGAAGCGGTTAAAACAAATGTAAAACAAATTGGCATAGTGGGAAAATTATCTTAACATTATAAGCTATTTTAAACATCAAATTTTGAACAAATTTACATAACACAAGTTAAGTGCCTACGTACCTATGTCGCCATGTTACTTAATAGAAGGTAACATGGTTGTTCGACAAGCGCAAACTCTCAAGGCAGTTTTGCGATCATCACGTTCTAGTGCTTTCAACCTTTTAGAAATTTCTTCAGTAATATCTTATACATAGTAAGGTAGTACATATATAGAGTGCATGCAAATAATTTATTTACTGCCTCCTTGGCGTAGTGGCAATTGTATATGCGGCTGCTGCCCCATGACTTAGTTTTGGGTTCAGGTCCTGGGTCGGACGACATGTTTGTATGATCTACAGATATTTTTTCGGAATTCGGTGTTTTCTATGTCTAATATGCATTTACAAAAAAGTATCTGAGTATTCTATGAGTCAATTTAGCTTTTATAGTACAAGCTCTGCTTAGCTGGAAGCTAGTTGGTGATGTGTGTTAGATTCTGAAAATATTATATTATATTAATCTTAGAAATATAATCTACAATGGCATAAAATACAATGGCATACAATACAAATAGAAGCTCAAAATCCATCAAAGTGGTGTGCATAGTCAGTCAGTCAATCCACTGGTGGACAAGGGCCTGTCCTATTGATAGGCCTATGTCCACCAGTGGACTGCGATATGCTGTTGATTATGATGATACAAGCGTTTTTTACTTCTACTCGTAGATTTTGAAAAACAGATAATGACACAAAAAGGCAAACTTAGAAATTATGAAGGATGAAAAGTAGAAGGAGATGTTGGCAAACTAAACCACGGTGGCCAGAAGGATTGAATTCATAGGGGTTATGACACTTTGTAATCTAAATCCGACACCTCACGGACGCCATATTCAGCACAACCTTTAATATACTTTTTTAGGCTACTTGACTTGCAAACGTAGAGGTCAAATTAAACCATTTAATCACTTTATAATAGGAAGTAAGTAATTAACCTTTCGAAACATTCGTCGAAATAAAATACATTGTAAATGAACTCATTCATGTGAACCGACATGAAAAACATGATTATTACAATTACATTCGAATTTACTCAATGGGTATGCCAGGGGATAGTAAGTCTTGTACCAGGAATTTCCTTTTCACCAGGCAATCCTGGTACAACCCTAGTTACTAGTTATACCACCACCAATGGGTATGTAATTGGGATAAAAGTGAGAATGTTACTTAAATTACTCGATCTCCCATTCCGAGAAAATATAACTTATATCATAGAATTGTCATATCTTTTTTAGAGGCTCAGTATGATAAGTAAAAGGCCCTACTTTCACTTTTTTAATTCTCTCAATATGTATGTATGTGAAAACGAAGACGTTACACATTATTTAATGTTCGTAAAAGTAATCAGAATCCATTCTATCATTTAATTATTGCTTAAGATACAATAACTTTTTTTATCAATAGCTGTACATAAATAAGTACAGTCAAAAGAACTGTGATAATACCAAAAAAATTAAAACTGGAACTTACTACCAGCCCACCTGATTCTTGCTCACAATGATCCCATGTCAATAAAAATAAAAAATAAAAGTTAGTTTTTAAAGTTAAGTAAATAATAGTTTATTATTTCCTTCTTTCCAGTTCTTTCGATGGTTTATTTATTGGCTAAAAAGCTTTATTCGAAGAAAGTAACGTTCTACTTTCGAAAGAATGTAACATTATATAAAACTTTTACCATTAGTTGTTTCACTTACGAAGTTCACAGTAACCTAAACATCACACAGTGTAGGTATCATTTGTTAATAGTCTGGCCACCTCGACGCGTCTCGTCGTTCATCTCATCTTGTGTCTGGGACTTTGTTTACAAGTACAGGTGATTACAATGCGGCCATAACCATCGCTAATAGCCAGGGTGTCAGATAACCGTCGCCCGCGCCGACCATATTACCTACCTGCTTTAACTACCTATAGTAACTTCAGACAAAGTGGCTCTACCTATAGTAACTTCAGACAAAGTGGCTATTATGGCTATAAAACTGAAACAAGGATCAATGAACAGATCATTTGAAGGGTACATTCCCGCCAGTGTGTATTCAAGCAGAATTCCTGCACTTTGTTCTTAAGAGATTGCCTACAGAATATTAATATTAATTCCATCTTTGAGTTAAATTGCTAGAAGAAAATACACGTTAGTGGAAAATAAAAATAAACCTACATAGTTCGTTTCAATTTTTTTTAGATACATGATTTGCGATATTTTCTTAATAATTAAACGATTTTGGGCAGTTGTGTATTTGCTAAACAACGCGAGAACCTGTATATCGTGATTCAGAATTAGTGGTGATTTCTTTAGTCCGTGGCTCAGTACTTTCCCGGTAGATGGCGCCCGCTTAATGTTTTTCGCTTGCGCTGTATGTGGAAGTCGCCACAAGGGTATGCCTACTTGTTATTTTCTTATATCATATATTAAGAACGTAGTTATTTTAATATTTTCGCGTCGTATAAGTTCTCAAGGTGTATAAAAAATTTCGTTGTTTTGATGATGATTCGTACAAGATAAAATATGTTTTTTCATATCAGGAAATGGTCTTGACAATAGTTTCCTCACCTTGAGTGAGAAAAATAATAAGTTGATTAATTAGAGATACAGTCATGTATAACGAACGACATATTAAATTAATAGAAAACATTGCCAAAAATATCTGCGCTGTTGACTTTGTTCGGAGAGTACGCTGTCATGACGCATATACTAAGGAATAAAGTTATCCTCTTTCTATTTTTAATTGTGTATTATTTGCCTTGTTTCAGATCAGTTGCGGTTTAGATAACTTGACAGTAGTCTTACGCAGTCTTCGACAGTGTTCTATCCCGATGGGTTGAGTACGCCGACACTTTGTGTTAGTGGTGACACCACTCACGCTGTAAGTAGTTTTTTGTTATACCTATAAAAACGTACCTATGTAAAAAATTAAATGAACATTTAAATAAATGGATAGTCTGACGTCACGGGAGCGTCATTAGATCAAACTCAGCTACCATTCAACTAGAGGTGTTCTTATGCTACTGCTCCACCTGCGTCTTAACGCGTTAATTAGTGCGCTAATATTATAGACGCTACGCAGATGTGGCCGTCGTAACGCGTAGTTCGCCATCAACATTAACGCTAACGCAGGTGGAGCAGTAGCATAACAAGGATTGAGATTTGTGCGAGTTTCCAGCCTTTTGCGATTTAGATCCTCTAGATCCTTGTCAAAAAATGTAGCTAGTGTTTCATTTTTATTGAGGTTGGTTTATTCATCTTTTTTGGATTTTTTCAATTGTGTAGTAGAAATGACCGATAAATATTTAATGAGATTTTGATCATTGGAATTACCATTCGAAACTAGAAATGCTTATGCAAACAAGTACCTATGTTCTGCGTAATAATAGTCACGTTTTTGAGCTGCTAGTGCTGCTGCATATATGTACCCAATAATAATACATATGGATGCAAAGTTAATTGTAGGGTATGTACCTACATACATGTACCTACGCACATGTATGTAGGTATTTGTTTATTGCCAGTACAGCAATATATTCTGCTTCCATAAATGTAGGCAATTGTTGCGTCGTAAATAATTATAAAAGGTTGTCATAGCGGGTTTTTATTTTATTATGAGAAAGTAAATTTTTGAGACACTGAGTAATTCGGCAATTCCAATGGTTTTTATTCATAATAATTATGTAGATTACATAAGATTATGACAAACTAAATCTATGTAACTTACGAAGATACCTGTATCTATCAGTTTAAAGAACCACTGCGATAATCGACAAATGTATACGCGGGTAAAATCACAAATAAAAACTCGTAGCTATATCTACTAATTACTATCTTGTTATTTAAAAAATACTCTTGTATACGTAGGTACTCGCTTAAGTCTTATTTTTTTTGTCATGAGTTTGGCGAATTGTCATTGCTGATTATACAGTGCGACATTGAAATATTTACGTAAATTAACATATAGGTGTGTACATACAGATATATGTGCAAAGTAAAGTAACTAATAGTGATAATGTGAAGTTGAAGACCTTCATTCGCAGCTTCAAACATGCAGAAAAGTCAGGAGAGTTAGTACACTATATTAGCACACGACCGACTCTTATGGAGAACCTTGAAGTAGTGGACATCTTTTGATTGGGATGATGAAGGGTCACAACCCCTTAGGGGGTAATCTGTGGGTTTATACCCTATGAAAAATGGAAATAACATATTTAATAATTGATAGTTATTGTTGGTATTTATGTTTGTATGCATATGTACGTATCTATATGTACATGTATCTCCATATAGTATATGCGTTTCTAATTATATTTTTTCATTATAATTAAACTCATTGCACCGTCAACCACTGCCTTTTCAAAACATCTTAATCCATAAGTAGGTACTTATTTTTTCCTGGAATAAATTTAACAATAAGACCGCCCTTTGTACATTATACTGACTGCACGGTTGGCCTAGTGGCTTAAGCGGTCGCCACGCCGCTTCCTACTACGCCAAGTGTCGTGGGTTCAAATCCCACGTAGGACAACACTTTGTGTGATTCACAATTTGTTGTTCTGAGTCTGGGTGTCCTTTGTGTCCGTTTCATGTATGTTTGTAAAGTCCCCCGCGACACAGGAATTTATATTCCTAATGCGGGAGTTGTCTTTTACAAAAAAAAAAAAAAGATTATTAAATGTACAAAGGGCGGTCTTATTGTTAAAGTTACTTACATTTACTTACATTTAATTTGCTTACATTAGCTCTATTCTGTATTGTTAATCTTTAACACGGTGTACAAATAAAGACCTATTTTTCAAATTATTCAAAAATTTTAATTTCATGTTTCGTGAAACCATTACTTGAATTTATTTTTGAACTTTAATTAAGACATTAAAACTTTAATTAACTTTAATTAAAACTTTATTTAATACACAATAGTTTCGGCATTTTATATTTGCCATAGCAACAACTGGAGTAAAGTCCGATAATATCTTGAGACAAAAATGACGTAAAAGATGATTTACCAATTTATCATAATATTTAATATCTGTTTTAAACAAATATAGACGGCCATTGAGACGAAGAAAAAGTCTGTAAGTATGTATTTACTTATCTAAATATAAAGGTCACATATTGAGAAGACAATTTTAAGGTCAAGTTAGTACAAAGCCCAGGCAATAAAAATTCCATTGCAGATTTCTTTGTTTTTTACAATTTTGTTAAAACTAATGGTTAAAACAGTATAACCCAAATTGACAGAATTTTTAAATACATACAATCTAAACTTTTTGAGCGTTTAAAGGTTGCGGTAGTCACCGAGCGGAGATGAATTGATAATTGTATCCTCTTTATTAAATAGTAGGTAGGTACTTCAGCTGTTACAATTTGCTCATACCTCCTGCGCGCTGTCTGTCCTAGCTTTATAAGGCATGTGCCGCGTTAGGGTCGCGTAAAGCGCAGCTGTCCATGCCAGTCATGTGATCGTTTCGATGCGGGACGGCAAGACGAGGTTAATGACCGTCCACAGTGATCCATTCACTGTTGCGGTCTGAGGGTGCACTTATAACGAGATACGCACTTATTGTGTTGATGCACTTACTGATTACTACGTTCTCATGTTTAATAATGAGAATATTGGCATTACTCTCTCAGCGACGTTAAACGATATGTCAGAGAATTTCACTTCGCAAACTAGAATCGAATAGGCCAATAATACATAATATTATGGCCAGCGTCTCCGACGCAACCGGGATTAACGCTGGGATGATGACTAATACCTAATATTTGATCTAAACAGGTGCTTCTTCTCTCTCTCTTCTTCTTCCTAGCCCCTTCCCACTTTAGTTGGGATCGGCTCTCCTTATTTCACGACGCCAAGACATTTTGTCAAGGGTTGTCGGGTTTGGTAAATTCTACTTCTTCAGGAGTTTGGTCATGCTGGTCAACCATGTCAACGGAGGTCGTCCCCGACTTCTTTTGATTCCTGGTAGGCTTAGAACGGCCCGTACGACATGCTGCTCTGGCTTCCTCATAACATGTCCATAAACTAAACAGGTACTACTAACACTAAACTAAAGGTATAGAATTCTGTGCTAAAGTATAAAGTCATTTCACAAAACACAATTGTAGCTATTAGCATAATTAAGTGGTGGAATGAAGAAATTAATATTTGTTGGTACATTGGAGGTCTCTAAAAAATTTTTTGTCGAATTTCTAAATTGTGCAGAGTTTGTCTTTACTTTAAAAAACAATTGACCTCAAACCATTTTTTTTTTCATACCAAACGCTACAATGAGGCCACGTCTATTAAAACCAGTCTTTGTTGGTTCAATCAATCAATCTTTGAATTTAGAACGACGGTGTTATGGTTCGAATTTTGTTTGTGGAATAAGCAGAATAATCTTTTAATATTACCAGATTTGATAAAACTTCCGTTCAAAGTGTACAATTTTACTAATCACAAATGTATGATGTTATCTAATAATAACTATACATAGGTACTTCCTATCACTGTTTATCAGGCTATTTAAAACATAGACTGACAAAGAAAATAGTCAGTCATATTTATGGTTTCTTAAACCTACACTTATTATTGTCATTGTCTGTTTTTCCTTATGTACTTATATCATTATCAATAGGTTATGTTATGCCTGAGTGATTGTGTAGTAGTAATACAATTATAAAAATCTCCATAATTAAGTATATACTTTTTCTGTTCGGAACTCCCCTCTGATAACACTGGTGGTTACGTCGGACTCGAACCGAACAAAACTGCACACGCAGTCGGGTACCAGTAGTTAGGGACAGGGACCCATATCTGTATAAAAATGTCTGGGAATTTATTTAAATACCTAATTTTGCAAGTGGAAAGAACAATACAGAGAAAAACACGAAAGTGACAACAGATAGTTAATATGTTTAAAAATCGGCCAAGTACGATTCGGACTCGTGCTGGAAGGGTACGTACTCCGTACCCTATCTACACTGTCTATAGATTTTAAGCTCGTGATTATTGCCGTTATCAATATTGATTGAAAATAGGCAAAAAATCACGTTTCTTGTATGGGAAATCCCTTTAATATTTATTTGATTTTCTTTTTAAGTATTTCTTGTTATAGCGGCAACAGAAATGTATCATTTGTGAAAATTTCAACCTGTCTAACTATCACGGTTCATGAGATATAGCCTGGTGACGACGGATTGCGGAGTCTTTTAGTAATAAGGTTCCGTTTTAACCTTTGGGTAAGGAACCCTGTTTTTAGTATGTGCGGCAATCCCCCCGATACCACCAGTTGGTGGCAATGTCGGACTTGAAACGACTAAAAGCACACGCCACCTCGAGTACTAACCAGATAACCAGGTAACCAGATGTACCCTCGAATGGAAGTCTCTATAACCCCGACGAATAAAAAAAAGACGAACGTTAGTTAGTGCAATAAACCAAAATTGTCTCATGCGTTATCAATATTATCATAGATATTTCGCTCACTAGTTGATTTTAAGTATTATCTTCTTATCAGACAATGGAAATAATACTTATATCGCCTTTCCTCCTAGTAAAATATTGGAATGTTTTTAGATCATCATACTACAAAGATTAACTTTGAAAATTGTAGCTATTGGGTTATTTAAGTTTAAAATCTACTCCGCTTTAATTTTAATTCTTAGACAGAAATCCAGGATTTCAATATTTGTCGTCTATATTTATTTATGGCTTTATGATAAAGGGAATTTCCCTTTGGAAGTTTCTTGATTTGTCAAGGCCCTTCCTATAGGCGATAAAGATAACAGATATCAGTTGTTGGAATTTATTACGTTCTGGAATTTTACACTTGAACCACTTGTAATCTTTTACTAGCTACACATATATGTATACTAATCTTATAATTTCGAAAGTACCTAACTTTGACTGTCTGTTACGCTTTACGGCTGAACAGCTGAATCGATTTGGATGAATAGATTGAACTTTGGAGAAGTACATAGGCGTAATACTTTTGGTCGCGATAAGGGCAACAGCACACTTGCTACTTTTAGCATCGGCCATCGGCGATTTTGCGACTGCATCGATGCTGCATCGCGTTTTAGCGACTTCCTGCGTTCGATCGCAGTATCGGAAACGCGCGTTTTAGAGACTGCTCAGAGGCCAAATCCATGCTACCGGCATCCGAATGTGTGCGGAGAGTAGCGTTCATCTGCCGTGTCGCGCTTCTAAAAAGCGACTCAATCTCCGCGTTTGGCGTTTTTAAGTGTGCGGTGTAGAGCGTTCGGTCGCCGTATTTAGCTTCTAAAAAGCGACTAGTTGCAGATCGCCGATGCTAAAAGTAGCTAGTGTGTTATGGCCGTAACCGACAAACACGCAGGCAGAGCGGCGAACAAAAGCTAGTAAAACATAAGTTGGTCTAGTGGTTAGTATTAAGCCAGAATTTGCAAGTTCAATACCCACCTAGTACAAATATTGTTTAATGACGATCTTTTATTTGTGTCTGGGTGTAATTAAGCTATAATATACACATGTATGTACATATGTAAATGTATACCTAAGTATGTTTATCAGACGTCTGGTTACTTTAGTATAGGCTCTGCCTAGTTTGATATTACTGTCGTAAATATTATACTTCATTAAATTCATTTTAAGCAGGTTTTTTTACCTTTGTTTTATATATCATTGTTAAAAATAGAGATATTTTTCTTCATCTAATAGCCTTTTTACAGATTCGTTACTGTAGTAGAACACTGATGGCCTGTAATTAAAGGTTTTAAACCTACTTCAGGCACCAGTCTCTCACGAAGCTACCGAATTATTGTGGTATTTTGTAAATTAGCATACGAAATTTTTTGTGCCGGGGAAAAAACTAATTTATTATCTATTACACATTATCATGTGTGAAGTAATGCACGCATTGATAGATTTATTAACTTGTTTATTAAATCATTCTTTTTGATCTTTAACAAGTCAAAAACGCAGTCAGCACCGCTATACGAATCTACAGAACTTTTTTTACCAGACTGGAATTTCCGGTCGTGTGCTTTGCTTGGGGTCGCTCGGGTTGAACAACAATGAGATAAAAAAAACATAGGACTTCGGTATTTTGTACAGCGATACTCTATAATTCTTTATACTTAGTGATGTGGATCAAGATTGAAATTCTTTTTAGGGTTCCGTAGTTCACGAATCGGAACCCTTTTAGTTTCTTCATGTCGGTCCGTCTGTCGGTCTTCGACCTACCTTCCAAGCGGTTAGTGCTAGAAAGATGAAACTTTGCATAGAAATGAAAATAGCGTAAACATTTTTTTTATGTCACCTGCCCTACATGGAAATGATTTTTTTTTCTTGCGTCTCCCTCCTCTTGTGGGATATCATAAGATAGATCTTAAAAAAATATTGAAATGTTCCTCAGACGAGTTTTTTATTTGGGTATCCGTTCGCGAGTTATTCAACTTTTAAGCGCATTTTTTTGTTAAAGCTAGGCACGCTTTTCACCGATTTTTTTCGCTCAGTCATTTCTATAAGGATTGAAAAGGTTACCAAGTATGACTAGTGATTTGATTTCTTAACGGTATATAATTTATCTATGGGTCAAGAGACGGAAACGGATGTATGAGGTTAATTAAGAACGTTATATTGTTGTTTAATTGGCGTTGCCATTAAAAGCCTTGAATGTTTGCTACTGAGTTCTCCCACGATACATCGATATCAACAGTCCCTTAATAACTTCCCTTGGAGTTTTAAAGTAGATTTATTTTACTGACTTCGAGAAAAGGTGAGTTCTTAGTTCATTATATAATTACGAGAAATTGGGCCCCTAGTAGGAACAATATGGTTTGTTGAAACGATGAGAATCCTAGGAGAGAAAGAGCTCCATTAGTAAATGACGAAATTTTTTTAAGTGTCAAATGTATGTGTTAAGCCGCCATTCACAGTGAATGAATGCCTTTTGAATGCTACTCATGCTTTCCATCACACAAAAAGAATAAATATAATGGCTTTTAGTTTAATTTTTTAAGTTTAATGTAAGTTGATAAAATCAGTCACTCTGACACGCCTATCAAGCATATGATTGCACGTGTCAATTTTGTAAGACGCACGTGCTTATCAGTAAAGAGCGTGATATTTTTATTATACTTCTGAATCTTTACTTTTGCGTAGGTACTATTTGTTTGAAAGTAGTAAATCGAAGTAGATTTCAACATTTTCAACTGACGGACTCGACGCTGGGTGGAGATGTAAGCGAGCAGATTAGAAAGTTGAACAGTCTTAGCCAGTTAAATCTATACTCTACCTAGACGGACACATACGAAGAGGAACCAATGGTTTAACGTGCTCCCAAGGCTCGTTGTTCCCAGTTGTTTACAAATATCTTAAAATATAAAAAAAAACTTTTGGTTTGCTTTGGTTAGGTTTTGGTGGTCTCATTACAGTTGCTTCACGTAAAAAAAATGAATTTTGGCGGCTCGTGGTAGATTCAAAAAGCCGATTGGAAGATAGTTTTGGAAAAAGATTACGGAGGAAGAACTAGACCCTGATTAATACTTGCCACTATAGTGGGTTAAATATGTACTTGTCTATATTTAAAAGTTGCCAACAACTTTTACCTTGTTAAACTCTATTTGCATATAAGTGTTTACGTACGTGTTACAGAAATACCGTTTTGTGATTAAAATAGCCTCGTAACATTGTTAGTACTTAGAAATTTTATGTGGGTAATTACAGCGTGTGTAAGTGATTAGTAAAACAAAGTACTAAAATATCTACTACTTACTATATTTCATGGGGATTTATAATGTACGGAACTTTTTAATGAGGAAAGTTTTTTAAGGTTCCGTAATTCCGTACCCAGAGGGTAAAACCGGACCCCATTCGTAAGGCTTTGCTGTCACCTGACAGTCCAGTCCTGACCAGTCTGCCTGTCACCCGGCTGTATCTCGTGAACCATGATAACTAAACAGTATATGTATTTCTGTTACCACTATAATAAAAAATTCTAAAAACAGAATAAAATAAATATATTAGGGGGCTACCATACAACATATGTGATTTTTAGACGTTTTCTGATCGATAGTAATAACGGCATTAGATAGACGCTTGAAATGTAAAGAACGGAACCTGAGTGAATCCGTCTCGCACTTGGCCGATTTTTTTAACCCAATACCTGTTCAACGAATAAATAATTAACAAAGGCGGTATGGCAAAGGACTAACATAATATGTAGCTTTATGCATACGTTATTGACTACTATTAGTTGGCTGGAAGAGATTGCGTTTGCGGCAATAAGAAGGCCCTTTGTGTACAAAGTATACAAAGTGTTCTATATTACAAGAGTCATCTACTTGTAATATACAACTACAAAAATATAATTGGGGTGCAATAAAGTATAATCTGTTCTGTTTTTTTTTATACTATTCTACTGACGTAACTAAGTATTGCAATATATAACAAAACATACATTTTCATATCATCTACGTTTTAGAAGAAACGTTAAATTCCTAGTTTAATGCTGATCTCATATTAATGTCATCATTTAATTTGTAATTAATCATTATCATACCTGTCCCTGTCATTCTTATTTATAATCCTATCTAATTAAATGGTGGCGATATAGCAGGTTTTTATCCTTCAATTTCAACAGCAGTTATATTTCTAGTTTAAAAGCAATTCTAATTCTTTTTAAGTACTTAGATGGAGCTTTATCGATATTTTTAATTGCAAATGCTACAATATTTAATAAGAACCGCTCGAGGTCAAACGTTGTATTAGTATGACGTTCACAGGCCATGTCCCCTACCCAAGTTGCTTACGTTTTTCGTTACCATGCTATTCTCTATTCTATTTCTCTATTCTCTTGTTTAATTGGTTAATATTTTGCTTTCATCACGTGACTGAGTGACATTAGCCAATGAAAGAAGATAATAGTAAAATAGAATAGAAAACGAAAAAAGTTTGTAACTTGGCAAGGTGGGTTGATGGACTGATTTGTGCAAAAGAGTTTGCTAGATGCGAGAAGCCGAGGAACGAATAAGTGGCGTGTAGGTACTAGAAGAGACCTATAAACAGCAGTGGATTGATATAGGCTTATGGTGATGATGAACTTGACCAATTCAAAACATCGTCAGCAGTATCTAATTCTCATTGCAAGTTTTTCGAGTAAAGAATAAACTTTTTTCTTTAGGTATATATTACAAGGCTAAAGGTAAATAAACCTGATCGTATTCATTACCAAAACCACGTGTTAATAATACACATGCATGTATTCATAAAGTTCGAGGCAAAATTCTATAAACAGCTATTTCAGCGTATTGCGCTGCCAACATTTTACCTAAATCACTTTTGGCAAACTGATCTTTGTTGAATTAAAAATATTCATATGTATGTGTTAAATGATCAAGTTTCAACATCTGTCTATCTATACAAATAATATATAAATAAATATATATATAAAATGAATTGCTGTTCTTTAGTCTCGCTAAAACTCGAGAACGGCTGGACCGATTTGTCTAATTTTAGTCTTGAATTATTCGTGGAAGTCGAGAGAAGGTTTATAAGGTGAAAATATAAAAATTATTGATTTTTTATTTATTTATTATTTTATACAAAAGTTTAGGCAGTACGAAGTCTGCGGGTCAGCTAGTAAGATATATAATTATAGAAATGACAGAAATAAATAATTGCTTTGTACGAATTTAGGTTTGGGTTATCCTTGTTTTTTTTTTATTACTACCCTACCAAAGTGACTCTACCCTGCCTGATGGAAAGCATGAGTAGAATCTAAGAGTAGAGGTCACCATCTTAATTGTGATTAGAGGCAATGCAGCATGGTGACCCGCACTATAGCCGCTTAGTTAGATGCTTTTGCATCATTGGGCTTCTAACACCTACAACGAAATACGACAACAAGAATTCTGTCATTTTTAGGTTGGTCTTCTATGTGTATCACGACGAATAGGTCGGCTTGCCAGATCAGTACTGCACTGCTCCGGTCGAACCGGCTGAAGTGAGCGAGGCTCTACTCCCAACTACTACTACTTGTCGAATTATAATTTTAACAAAAAGGAACCGACTTCAATGAAAATCTATTCCGAGTACCCAAATCACGACATTGTGCCTATGATATTTGAGGAGTTCCCTCGATTTCCTTGGGATCCCATTATCGGATTCCAATATGGTGACGATGGGACCACCCGTAAGCTACGCCCATTCAAATGCAAAAATAATTTTTGAAATCGGTTCATAAACGACGAAATTATCGCTGAACATACATAAAGAAAAAAAAAAAAGATTCCGACGAATTGAGAACCTCCTCCTTTTTATTGAAGTCGGTTAAAAATAGGAAACAATACATAAATAATAGCAATGGGAGGTCATTGGAATGGTTCTGAGAATTCTTTATTGTAGGTACGCTCCAAAGATATTAACGTTGTATTTTTATTTTATTAAACACTAACCGTGTCCGGTGTTACCCATATTTAATAATGTAAATTATGAGTGAAGTTAGTCTAAAAGAAATTAGTCTAATATAAGTTACTCCTACGTCATCAGCTATTCACCACTGAAATTTCCGTGAAAATCCGTTCACTCATTCCAAAGCTTAGCTGATACAACACTGAACAAATAGACAGTCAGACAGACAGACAATTTACTTATTTGTATATATTCATATACATATAAATATAGAATATATAGAAAGATGCATCGGTCAAATAGGTACTAATAGCAAACAATATTGAATGACGTCTCGATTCACACGACATTATAAGAAGCTAGTTTCTAGAGTTCCTGTTATGTTTGCTCTTTAAATAAATATCACTATACCTAAAGCTTAGAAAAGGCGATAGTATTTAGAAAACATCATCCCCGCAAAAAACAATGAAAGATTTGCAAATATTGACGCAATAGTATAAGTAAATAATAATAAGTGCACATGATCCAGACTTCACATATCTAGTTCTATTTTGTAAATTTCGAATGTCTTATTTCTTTAAGGATATAGGAAACAATATTTGTGTACGCAAAAATAACCTCCGTAAAAATAGCTACCAAAAATACACCTCAACACCTACCGAGAATCTAGAGATGCCTAATATATCGATACGATGCATTGGTATTTCGATACAACTCTACCTGACAAATGGATACTTTCTTCATACGATACTTAATACATTCATAGGATACGCTTAAATATATGTACAAAAAATGTAAACTTATATTTATATGTTACTAGCTTTCGCCCGCGGCTCCGCCCGCGTGTATGTCGGTTATCGCGGTAAAAAGTAGCCTATGTCCTTTCCCAAGTTCTATCTTCATACATAAATTTCATCAAAATCGGTTCAGAGGTTTAGGCGTGAAAGCGTAACAGACAGACAGACAGACAGAGTTACTTTCGCATTTATAATATTAGTAGGAAGTAGGGATTATTTAATCGTTAAATGACATTATTTAAACTTTAGTTTTGTCTTTATTCTTCACGAAATGGAGAATATAAAACTTACAGAGCTTATTGTTTGTATATAGCTTAAAAAATAAAAACAGTTCTTTTGAAATACATGAAGATTTAGTGGTGATTAATAAAAATATCCATTTGAACCATCAGAAGAAAATGTAAGTCTTTTTATTATACAATTTCAAAAAAGCATCGATACAAAACCTTCAGGGGGCTACTCTACGAGAAACCATTACCGAGATGTATTCCAGACATAAATCCCAGATATATATCAATTTCGCATGAGCGTCTGAATGATAGGTACTCAGCATGACGCAAAGTAACATTTTAGCGCTATTATTGCAACAGGAAACCTAAGTCAGCTAATCACGGCTGAGTTAAAATTTTATGATTTATTGTAAATGCAGAAAATGACGACAGCAGAATATGATGCTTGATTTCGTGGTATAGAAAACGGATTAGAGATATAATTTTGCTGACATTAGCGACTTAGTTCTCTAAGATCTGGATAAAAAATGTACACATTATATACTATCTTGTTTACATTAAGTTACTGAAAAAAGTATCAAGTTATTAATTATATCTACTCGTACAGTTTAATACCTTTAAAAAGTTAAATATTTAGCTACGGAGCATGATAGTAGACGATGTGTGTGTTGATTACGCAAAAAATCTAGAATCTTAAGTGAATGTGTATGCAATAAATGAATGAAAAGAGCATGATATATATAAAAAAGTTTATCTTCTACAATGAATTGAAAGAAAATCTATTCAATTTTCCAGAATAAAATAAATCGACTTCAAAGAAAAACCATTCCGAGTACCCAAATCGCGACAGGTATCCCTATGATATTTGAGGAATTCTCTCGATTTCTTCAGGATCCTATTATCAGATCACGGTTTCCTTATTATGGGACCACATGGGTGGTACCAGCTTTCAAATAAAAAAGAGTCATCAAAATCAGTTAACCCAATCATAAGTTCTGAGGTAATAAACATAAAAATTGAGAGTTGAGAACCCCCTCCTTTTTTAAAGTGGGTTTAAAAAAAATACACAGTCTTTATCTAATTATTAAATTAACCATTAAAACCTTAAATTAGCAGAGGTACTCATAGACTTATCGACGTAAAATGAATTCAAAAGAATATTGTGCATTGTTTTGAAGCTGAATTATTATATAACTAATACTTACGAATTTCGACAATATTTAAGAAAAGCTCTTTTATTTTTAAAAAAGAATTAGCCTTGAGGCTTATATCAGCTTCTCAAACATCAAATTAAGATATTTCAAGTAAGAAGAATTTCAAGAGATTTGGTTAAAATAATTTAAGTAATGTACATTGCAAACGTGTATACTGGACACGTTGATACACATGAACATTATACAAAGGTATATGTTCATACCCACCTACCATGGAACATCATCATGAAAATCATAAAACCAAATGTATATTCTGTTCTAGCAGACCGCATTGATTTACTCTGGATATGTTTACGTATCCATCGAACGTACTTTTGCAAATGCGGATCTAATATTTATAATAAAGTAACATAAATTCAGTGGGCGCTACGAGAATAGCTCGTCTTTGATTCTATTAGGTGTTGCTCTTATTTCTGTTACTTCATCTTTACTATAAAACATCAGTTATATATTTGCAAGTAAGGAAATTATTTCACTTGTGTATTACCTTGACCGTGATCACATTACGTATAATCACATCTTCCATCCTCTCACGGATCTCGGGTAAGTTGTCATTGGCAATTGTTTAGAAATCCTTTGTCTTGTTAGTGCAATCTTGCGGTACATTAGAAACCATGTAGTGGATGTACTGTTATTTAATAATTAATGTGTAATAGGAAATGTAGTGAAATAGGAGCGGGTACTCGGTTGCCATGGCGCCAAATGCTCGGTCCCCGTGGCAACGGAGCTCATATGACATGATAAGAATAAAGCATGCTATTACTCTGCAATACGAATCACCTGTTTCAGTTATCGGTTTTCTCTGACAACTACTTGTTACTAATCATAAGCGGCTGTTTAGTGTGATAAGATACCTTTTTTCTTTTTTTATATAAAAGTTGCCAAAATGATTCTACTCTGCATTCCAGTATGTACCTATCTACTTATTTGTTAAGAATTAAAATCAATGGGATATCATCAAAAGATAATAAATCAATACGTTTTAATGTTTTTTTATAAAGACAAAGTTTAAATATATGATAAGTAAACTTAAAAGCAGTGTTGTTTTAAGTCGTAAAATAAATCAAGCTCAATGTAATACAATTTATTTACTTTTAAAGTTCCTCTTTTAAACCCCGACGCGAAAACGACGGGGGTTAAAACCGAACGGATGAACCGATTTTTGTTTTGATTTTTCTTGTTTGAAAGGTGAATTAGTCGGGAGTTTGCTTATCTATGTTTGATGGAAATCGGTCATATCAGTAGGTCCAAATTTTTTATTTTACTTGTAATATAAGATCATTCATCACAAGTTTTACCTACGCGATTTTTGAGTCGTTTTCAAGACCCGCTTTATTCGAGAATCGTATCAGATCTATATAAAATCTACTAACAGATATATGAACAAAGATAGATGCTCCACCAATATTTGCCAATAACAAGCTTCAGGACGGCACAAAGATGGTAGAGTAAGTGGATATTATTTTGAACAGTTTGCCAATGTTTTCGTCAGTGAACAGGAAAGCGCTTGCCAATTATTTTTAATACATATTTTCGTCATTGACATTGAGTTTTACTTTACGTAACACGATTCAACACCTAATGTTCCTTGGGTTTGTTTCTCCTAAAATTTCGTGGAAATTTCGTTGTAGAGTATGGAAACTCTATATAAGTTAATTTTGATATTTTGAACTAAGTGGTAAACGTTTAAAATTGCTGTTTAGACCCAGAGTTTTTCTGAAAATGTCTTCAAGAGTCGTAAGAAAATTTAATTTTGATCATTTAGATCTGAAATTACGAAGTTTTAAAACGGAAAACAAAACATTTTTAATATTTTTAACCCATTTTTTTTTCTTTTTAACGTGTGGAAATCCCCGCGGACCGTCACCCCGTCGGGGGTTACGGCGGGGTGGTGTGTCGGACTCGAACCGACTAAAACCACACGGTGTGACCCTCTCTGCGCCTGTATATTGGAAGGAGTCCAGGGTGGGGCAGTAATATTTTTAACCCAATATGAAGCTAAAGTTCGTATGTTTAGTTGGAACTAAAATAGGAAAATTATTAATTTCGGTGGAACGTTCGGGCGATGCCGAAGTAAATATTTCTATAATAAATAAAGGTTTTAAAACTAAATACAAACATACAGGTGAAGCTAATGAAAGCGTGTTGATTACACGGATTAATAAATGTAGAGCCAGGGACACTGGGTTACAAATTAAATTTTTTGTATGTTATTACCACCCACATGGTATTTGATAATTTTACCCCTGAGTGATATTCCTAAGTAAAGTAGGATTTGGAAGCTGCAAATTATATCTATTTTGCCATTTGATATTTTTTACATTCATAATATAAAAATATACAATAAAGAAAAAATGGAAAGACTTTGGTTATCTTCAAATAAATATTTGCTTAGTAAGTCCATCTTCACCTCCAATGTTTAATTGAGTTCATAGTGTGAAAGTTTAATCTATAGCATAAGTCTTACAAATAAATTTATTGCGTGAAAATAGGTCAAAGGCTCTCGAATGCCGTGATATAATTCTAAGGTTAAATATGGGTATAATATGTTTTTGGCTTTCATGATGTTTGAGCAGGATGCACAAACTATTATAATTTACGTTCTTCAACTTACATTACATGAAAATAATAACCTGTAAAAAGGCAGTATCAATATTTTGTCAACAATTACAATTTTAGATTTTAATATAAATATAAATTAGATAAGGCGTAAATTCTCAAACATTAGAGTAAATTATTGACATAATGATATGGTCGTAAGTGTACCTGACTACTGAGTTCACACTTAGTAGTCATTAAGAGGACCTGTCACTTGTCTGATTGTGCTCAGTTATGATTCTTTTCATAAACTTCAGTTCAAAGCTATCTTGAAAATAGTGATTTTCAGTTTATTAAGTAAGATTCGATTCGGTTACATATATCGCTCGCTTTTTTAGCTTCGATAATAAATAACAGAAGCCAAGATCGCTTTACCTCTTTGGAATTTTACTGAACATTATCAGATACTGCTGTTTAGTAATATGTTTGTGTTTTTGTGCGTAGTGTTGTACTATTTACTTATAACAGTTGAAGTGTATAATGCCACTTATCAATAATAATTTATTCCTGATTACAAGATTAACAAGTAGGTATACAATTTTAGAATTTATTTAAAGTGTTTATGATGTTTCGAATTCCTAATATTGTATGTTGCATTAAAGGGTTTGGCAGAGAGGTATTTCATATAGGTATAATTATTTATTGTTGATAAGGAACCGGTCACGTTCTAGCTATAGTTATATGTTTATAAAGATCTTACTGCACTTAAAATAACTGAAAAAATACCTTAACAATATATGTGGACCTCAAAAAAAAAACTTCGTTTAAGAGTCAATGCTTCGTATAATGTATTTTCTGCATTTAATTAGAACAAAGTCATATATTATAAGGTGTGAAAATTTGAGTTTCTATGAAACCACGAAGAACTGGCGACCTTATATAGCATGATCATAATATTTAGTACAAGTCTTGTACTGATGAATTGCGAATTTATAAAAAAAATTGGAGTGTCTGTAATTCAACTTAACAATTTTTACTAAATGCATATGAAAGTAATATACAGTAATTACATTAAAAAATTGTGGCGGTCTTTCTATCTGTTTATTCCGGTTAATTTCTGAAATGGCTGGACCGATTTTGAAGCGACTTTTACAGGCAGAAAACTAATGACATAATGAATACTTACTAACTTACTCCGTTGGCTCAGCGACCCAAAGCGAGTCTTGGCCTCCGACACAAGAGAACGCCACTCCATTCGATTCTGGGCTGTCTGAATAACTTAGGCTAACATTTTTTGACTAGCTTCACTCCGCGGCATTGCTGCGATTTACAACAATAACCGTCGATAATACTTAAAATTGAAGTTTCTATAAATACTAAACTAATCTAAAGGAATGAAGAGAGCGTGACGGACTCTCTTGGTTTTTGAAATCATACTAATCTATACACGATAACAACTTTCATTTAACATAAACAAGGTAGAAAATAGTGTCAGTACCACGTTTATACGTGACAAGTTTAACTCAAAACTAGACTTCTTCTTCCTAGCCTTTATTCCCACGTTTATTTGGGGTCGGTTACTAGTTCAATCGGTTTTACCTGAATTTCAGTTTTTCCACGAAGCGACTGGCATCGGACCTCCACAACCCTAAGGGAGAACTGAAATTCGAAGATTGAACTAGGTGTCAGTATATTTGAGAGCACTTACTTCCCAATAACGATTGCCATAGATGTTCATGACAACCGGGACCGACGGCTTTACGTGCTCTCAAAACTAGCCTATTATACCTATATTAGTGAACTGTGAATAAATAAAATTGAAGTGTCTGTATGTAACATCAAAATAACAGTTTTTTTTACTAAACGTAAATGAAAGTATATTACTTGCTACAAAAAATGTTTTGATGTAAGTAAAAGCTTTTTGATGTACAAAAAGCTTTTACTTACATCAAAACATTTTTTGTCTGTCTCTTTTGTTCTGGCTAATCTCTGTAACGGCTGGGCCAATTTCGACGGAACTTTCACTGGCGGATAGCTGATGACATAAGGAGTAACTTAGGCTCGTTCTGCGGCGGGTAATACCGCGGGATTCAGCTAGTAGAAAATTAAAAAATACAAAAATATGAGACAACATCTAAGAAGTGTAGAGATTGAATGACAGTAACCAGTGAGTGCGTATGAATGAATAATGAAACCAGCCCCCCTACCCAAGTTTCAACAGGTTTATCGTTTTCTATTCTATATTCCATTCTATTTCCCTATTCTCTTGTTTCATTGGCTAATGCCACTCAGTCAGGTGATCAAAACTAAATATTAGAGAATCAAACAAGAGAATAGAGAAATGGAATGCAATTAGGGATGTTATGGATATGTTATTTCGGATCTGGATACGGATATGGATATAAGAATAAAATTATATCGGTTTTTTTCCTTTTTTTTTTTGTTGTAATGGAATAGGCGTTTGTCTTCCATCTCACCTGATGGAAAGTGTACATGAAGACGAAGATGGTACACGCCCATCCAAAAGAAACCTGTTCACTCTACTCTTAAAGGCTCCAGAGTTTAACTCATCAGGAAAAATAGACCCAGGCAGGTCGTTCCAAACTCAGGCGACTCTCACCAAAAACGAGCTGTCAAACCATTATGGATATCTAATTATTTCGGATTATCCGTAAGTTTCGGATAGTTTCGGTTACGGATATTAAATTGAAATAAAACATAAACACAAATAGTATGAAATAATTTTGATTTAAGATAAAGTTTCAGTGAAGTAGTGCCATTTTCGGGAAAAGTTTTTAACACACTGTTTACATTTTGCAGAATCTACATTAACTTACAAAACTGTCGAAAGATGTTGTTTTATTTAGACTCCGCCCTAACATGAAACTATCTGAAACTATTCGAAACTTTAGAAACGGATACGGGTACGGTTACGGATATATTTTTATTTCGGATATCCAATTCTTTCGGTTACGCTTACGGAGCTCCATAACATCCCTGAATGGTTATGGAATATAGTTAAATAGAATACGATAAACGTTTGCAACTTGGCTAGGATGATTATGATGTTTGTGAGGATCGTAAAAAGCATGTGGGTAAATTATTTATTGAAAATAAATATTATTTATGGTAAAAATATCAACCAAAAAGTAAAGGAAAATGAAATTGACTAGAATGTTGTTCTCATTCATTCAACTCAGATAGAAAGCTGGTTATGTTCATCATCATCAACAGTCTTTAACAGTTTACTGCTGGACATATGTAGGCCTCTCCTTTGAAAGGAGGTTTTGGCCTACTATATGGTATATGTACTATGGTTATGTACTCTCAACTAAAAGTAATTTCTTTTGTTTCAGATTTGCAAGGAAAGCTTAGTAAGAAACGGGTGCAAAAGATCACCTCAAAAGTAATAGGCAAACGGGCCGTATCCAATGCCTTCTCCGAGACCAACGTTCGGAGCATTATCAGTGGCACCGTAGTCCCCTGGACGTATCGGCATCATTTTAATGGTCACTCTCCCGTTGGAGAAAATAATTTACACGCACTGTCACTTCATTGTTATTAAATTTCTTAACATTTTCTTTATTTTGTAGTACTTATCTATTTATTGTGTTAACAAGTGTTGAATATTAAAAATGACCAAGATATTAAAAGTTGTTGGAGCATCTTGGCTCCAGACTAAGATAAGCTCTTATATTCTTGGAATTCTCGGCGTTCTCGCTATTTTGGCTCTTTTTATGGGACAAATTGAAAGGTCAGTTTACGTATATATTATTATGTAGTTATAAAGTTACTAGTTTTCGCCCGCGGTGAAGTGTATATCGGTTATCGCGGTATAAAGTAGCCCATATCCTTTCTCAGGCTCTAGACTATCTGTGTAGCAAAATTTTATTTAAATTGGCTCAGTAGTTATGCTGTGAAAGCCGGATGGACAGACGGAGTTACTTTCGCATTTATGATATTAGAAAATTGGTTGCTTTTCCCTCTATGAATAATGGAGATCGATTCTTAAACAAAACGGCATATTCACACTACATACATTATTTATAAAGTTAGCCAACTTATTAAACAATTATCAATTCCTTTCTGACAATCAGACTTAATAAGTTTGCTTACTCAAGAGATTTTGAATTTGAAGCCTGATTATTGATAGTAATTTACAAACCTTCGTTTGTTTTGAAATCCTTAACTTTATGAACTTTTATTTTATCCCCATTAAATAATGCATGTTGGAAAGCTTAATAAGAATCCAAAAACAGTGGTTACCAAAGTAACTAATTGCGAATGCTGTATGCACACAAATGTGGCTTATTGAGATGCTCCTGAATCATTGGGCCTCTGATCTCGTACTCACTAACAAAAAACGGCAACACCAATGTTGTCCTTCTATAAATAATAAAATAAATAAATATTTCCGACATCTTACACACAACGCCATCTAGTTCCAAACTAAGCAGAGCTTGTATTATTCGTAATATACAACTTATATAAATACATAAACAATTTTTTTTTGTAAATACATACATATTAGACATAGAAAAACACCAAAACTACAAAACAAATATTTGTGGATCACACAAACATTCCGACCCGGGAATCGAACCCGTGACCTCTTGATCAGCAGCCGCATCGTTTTAGGTTGGTCATTGGTCTTCTGTGAGAGGGTAGTACCACCCCTATCGAGCAGGCCTATTCATGTCGGTATCATCAGCGCGGCTCTATTACCTTGTAGTAGAAGTACAGTAGTAGTACTAATTCAAGATAGTAGAGCCTGTATGAGATTCTATATGTCTGTGTAGTTTAGATATGTAGGTACCTAAGTATGTACCTAAATGATGATAGTATAAGGTATACGATTCTGCTTTAGAAATAGATAAAGGCGTCACAATGGCTATGTTTCTAAACAATAAGCACTGCAATTGTGTAGTTAACAGTTTCATACAATGTAACAAGGTTTTTATAAACATAAGATTTTTTCTTAAACAATTAGGCTCCAACGTCAATACGGTGGTTGGTTTTTAAATCATACCAGGTTTTAAACGACTTGCATGAACCAATATTATGATTTTAATTTCTAAATCTCATATAAAAATAAATAAATAAATAGAAATATCCGATTGCGTAAGCGTTGAATTTTATAGCATCCGATTTGTAGATGCAAAAATATTTGATTCGGGCGTACAACTGCGTGTAAGAGTAGGTATTTGATTTATGCTTGTATATTAGGGTTCTGAAGTAACTTGTTTTTATTTTAGAATTCAAGAAGATGGAAATTATGCGGCGACTGTATTTTTCTCAAATAAAACTGGCTATCGAATTGAATACTGGGGACAGAGCAACGAACTGGCAGATATACCACGAGGTGTAGCCAGAGCGTATTTTAGAATGGATATGGATACTACTGGGTGAGTTTTTTTTCATCTTTTTATCATCTTTAATCAATCAGCCAGTGTCAAGATTTAGATTACCTTAAATCTTTCCTAGAGAATCCTATTCGTTTTTGTAATAAACTACCAGATCGTACTACTAATTTACCTTAAAATAAGTTTAAACCTATTCTAAAATTAAATCATTACGTGAATGATAAGCGCACATGCCTGTAGTGTTTTGATTTCCTCAAAAGGGTCTGCGTGAGCGACAGCTGATTTCCTCAAAGATTTTTTTTTTACCCATAATGTATGTAATGCAATAAATATAATTACTTAATCTTGTTTTACAGCTGGTCAATTCTAGAAATAGAAACTGATCCTTCATACTCTGACGAATATCAAGCATACGCAGCAGGCATAGTTGAAGGTGCTCTAACGTGGTCTTTGATACACGAACATCAAGAGAATACCATCAGTGCAAGGTGCCAGCCTGTAGAGAAGCAGTGTGATGAGTTTCGGGATGCTTTGTATAAGTCTGTTAACAAATGGAAGGCTTTCGCTGATGAACGTGCTGCATCGGATCCTTTCTGGCACCATGTAAGTGTATTTTAAATTTTTATCAGTGAGTATAATGTATATATACTTTTTTTTTCTTTCACTACCTTTTGCATTAAATGTGTTATGTATCCAATGTCTTGAGAGCCAGGAGGATTGTACAATGTCGTTCATAATCATTATTTGACATATAATTTCCTGATAGTACAATTTATAATAATATACAAATGGAAATGTAATCTCATCATCATCATCATCAACAGCCTTTAACAGTCCACTGCTGGACATAGGCCTCTCCTTAGAAAGGAATCAACCTTAATCTCAATCAAACAATAATTTTCATAGCGGTTGATCTTCATATGAACTTTAAATACATTTCAGGTCAAATTATACTACACACAAATCAACGGTATGTGGACTGGATGGAAATATGGAGTAGAACGCAGCTCGAAGCCTTACGAAACTGAAATCTCAAACTTGTACTGGCTAAATTTCGTCCACGAGGCAGTCGAATTCCAAAGAAAACTGAACATCTCATTAGGAGAAGATCCTATTGAAAGGCTTCCGAATTTAGGTAGTGCTTTTTTGCGGGTAGTTGATACTAAGACTGAAGATGGAGTCTTAACTAAGAAATTATACGTCTCACACAACGCTGCTGAAAAATATTCTTCAATGACTCGTCTACTGAAGAAATACAAACTTAACTATCACAAGACATCAAAGAGTTCTGAATTGGTTTCTGGGACGTCTATCGCCTTCTCTGGGTACCCAGGATCCATCACTAGTCAAGACGAGTTCTATATTATAAACGGAGAAAATCACAGAATGGCTGTAACAGGCACATCTTTAAGGAATTATAATTCAAAGCTTTGGAAAGATGTCAGCATTATGGAGCAAGTAAGTAGCAGTTACTTAACCCTTAAAGTTTATAACCGAATTTAATTAAGAGAGAAAGTATTCAAGTAATTAGGATAAAAATAAAGATATGTTTGGATAAACTTCAAGGTGAAACTTCAATCACAAAATTTGGTTTGACTTCAAATATATAGTCAGTCATAATCAAAATCAAAATAACTTTTATTTCAAGTAGGCATTCTCAGACAATTTCGAAACGTTACAATAATGACTCTAGTGGTTGGTTCCAATAAGTCACTCTTATGAAGAAGAGCCCGCAAGAAATTCTGTAAGTAATCGATTCTTTACTTTAAAAAAAGATAAGAATCGAATCATCATCATCATCAACAACAGATAGCTTCCCACTGCTGGGCTCGGGTCTACTAAGAATCCTAAGAATAGTTAGTAGTTATTATTCTACTTGTCTGATGTACTATCAGTAAATGTACAACGTAAAAAGACAATTTTTTTTTTATTAAAAACTTCGTCATAGTATTATAGTAGTAGTATATTAATAATGAATTACATGTTTACAGGTACCTGCAGGACCCCGTATCGTAGCAGCTAATCGTCTAGCTACGAATGTGACTACCTGGGGACACATACTGGCAAACAGTAATTCTGGCACTGCCAGTAAACAATGGCTAGTGGTGGACTTCAACCGATTTGATCGTCTGCACACCCTTGCACCACGGACCGAAATTAAAAAGCCTCCACATCATGAAACTCTTATTAAGAGTACTGTGGACAAGTAAGTTAGAATTTTCTATATTTAATATCTACTACTTTCGGTAGAACATTCTGAGCTAAATTTTTCCTATTTGGAGACACTCTACCTTGTCCAATAACGTTGTGGCTGTTCTGTGGTAGTGTCCTTGTGATGACAGTTCTTAATGTTTCTTAAATACCTATTCATAACTCATTAAATAGGTCAATCGTCGGACTACTCCAACGTGCTATCTTTTAAATTCATAACTTAAAAAGTATAACTCTAGGTTTCTTGTAGTACAAATGAACACATGTCGCTAACCGCAAACTTACTTTATTACAAAAATTTTAGAATCACTTTATACAAGGCTGTGATCCAACTACTATGAGTATACGCAGAAAATGCTATGTTATTGCGTAATATTTACACGTGCTGTGGAAAATTACATTAAAATATGAGAAAATGTTATTATCAGAACTAGAATTGCCATAACGAATTCCAAGTTTTTTCATTACAAGTAGGAAGAAGTATTGTAGTATGAAGGAAATATTGAATTTAATACATTTTTTATCCCTATCCAGAGATAAAATCTTTTTTAAACATTAAATTGAGAAAAACCAATTCAATTTGAAAGTTATACAGAAAAAAAATGTTTTATTACCAGAGAGAATAAGCTCAACTGTTTCAGGACGAACCACTAGATGATTATATTGATTGACTGTTTCACTTTTTGAGAATTTCGTAGTTCATGACTCGGAACCCTTACAATTTCGTCATGTCCGTCGGTCCGTCCGTCCTCGACTTACCGTCCGAACGGTTAATGCTAAAAACATGAAACTGCTTGGATATATGATTTTATTACGTAAACAAATGCTAAAACAAAATCTCGAAAAATATTTTTATTTGTGATTTCGCGTCTATCCCCATCATGTCGGATATTATTAGATAGGCCTTTTAAAAACTTTGAGATTTTGCTGAGACGGTTTTTAGATTTAGGTATCCGTTTGCGAGTTATTCCGCTTTAAAGAGCATTTTTTGTTAAAAACTGGGCGTCCACTATCCGCGCCGCCCGCACCGAACGCCGGCATTTCTGAGCAAGGCAAATCCGTTCATTCCGTTGCGTGCCGTGCGTCTGGCGCGGGCCAATGGACGCGCACCTTTAGACGATTTTTTAGATGGCTATTATTAATTTTAATTGTAAATTATTAAATAATATTTGTGGTTTCACAGGGATGTGAGACATACAGTTGTGTTCCGGCACAGCAATGGTCATTCCAAGGGTCTAGTCGCACTCATCGAGCAAGTACCGGGCTTGACACATGCCGCTGATTTATCTGATGCATTCCTCGAAAAAGGTTACTGGGCAACATTGGGATTACCATTTTTCAAAGTAAGGATAACCTTCTGTTCTTGTCTTTGAAGTTGATCAATATTAGCACACACATATCTGCACAATGATTTAATTATTTCCTGTCAGCTGTTGTTTCAATAGTGCATTTGAGTTATGCATACTTAAATTACGGAACTGCTCTTGTAGAATAAACATAAAAGAAAAAAAATGTTTTTTTTTAAATGGTTAAGTCAATTTTAACGAGGAACCACTACGTATAACAATTACGTGTCGAGTGTATTGATACATAAATAAAGCAATAGTATTTGTTTTTATAGTTTACTTTTTTGTTGGTTGATAACCCTTACATATTTACTGATAATAATAAATCCAGTTATTTACTCACACAAAACTTTCTTATGCATAAAATGCCACAATAATCAGGTAACTTCGTGAGAGACTGGTGCCTGAAACTTTTATGAAAAACCTGTAATTATAGGTCACGACTCTTCCATAGCAACGAATCTGGACAGAGCTAAAATTGTTTAAACGTATATATTATCAGTCAAAATTGTTCTTTTTCAGGATGTCAGTGAAGCTACAAATATCAATAAAATGCAAAGCGAATATGGCAACATCTTCTCAGAATCTGAATCTCCACGTGCAATGATATTTAAGGAGAAATTCAAGAACGCTACTTCAGTGAAAAGTATTCTAGAGCTAATGAGACAGAACAACTTAACAGAAGCAACCAGTATGGATACATCTCTAGAAGAATGCTCTGATGAAATGGATTGTATCCTCCGAGATCAAGGATACTGGTCCGTTGTCGGCGTGAGAGGAGACATAGTTAATATACGTAAAGATGCCTACGGAGTCATTGATACAAAAGTCGTCAGTGGTGAGTAAATATATTTTTATTCTACAAATAACGATAATAATTCGATTACCTTTAAATTCTTGCCAATTACGTCCCTGTAACATATTGATAGCAGTTTAGAAAATATTTTTAAGGCTAACGTTTGTTAACATTAATAAAGATAACAATATTGATGTAAGTTTACATTTTCCTTTAGTGTCTTAACTAACACAAACAGAAATTATGATTTTAAAAATTTACTTACCATTCAAAGCAGTTATCGGTTTTAGTTATTTAAAGATTATTTGTCAATTGAAAATGCTTATTTAATTTATTTTTGCTTTTTTTCCAGGAGCTCTTAGTGAGACAAGTTTGGAATTTTTCGCTCTGTCTGGACCAACGTATACAGAGATACAGCCAAATATGACTAGAATAGCCATTAACAAAGCAAACGTAGCGCCAATTTATACCCAACTCCTTAATAATAATAGTGATGTTAATGCACTGGAATTAAGAGAGCTAATAATACAGCAGCGAGAGAAAGCCGAAGAAGACAAAATGGAGGAACTTAATAAAAACTCCATAAAACCTTTCAATTGGACAGAAAGTTCATTCCAGAACGTTACGCATTTAGGTTTGCCTGACAAGTGGGCCTTCGAACCTTTCTCCCCTAAGTGGTCGTGGTGAATCTCCAAGTCATGTTATAATTTTCATAATAATTTGATATAATTTAAGTTTAAGCCTTGGTTCATCACTTCCACCTAGCTACTAAAATTTGATCATAAAATAAACACATAGTTTTCTGAAAGACAACTTTACCATCTATTGAGAAATAAAATAATGAACAGTTTATTGATTAGGAATCACATTAGCCTCTATTCATACGTTCAGTTTGTAATTTTAGTCAATGTGTATGTACATTAAGATTATTTATTTAATTGTTTGTCCCAATTATAATCGTCTTTTAATTGTTTTAGTCCAATTTATTTGTCAAAATCGAAACTTTGGTTTGTATGGAAGCTTAATGCTGGTAGTTATTTAGAAATCAGATTGCAAAAACCATTAACATGTATCACAAATGGCGTAGTACTTGAACGTGTACTTATTTATTCTAATTTTACATTAGCATTTTTTCAGTGTATAAGATTATGTTCTTTTATGTATTGTTACCAGTTTGAAATGATAAATCTGTATGTATAGTGAGTGTTTAATAAAAATGAAGTGACTTATAGATATTCGATTTTGCTCTCGTTAATAAAAATGACGATTAGTAATATTATCCTTTGATTATTTTCTTATTTTTTATTACCATGTAATGAATAAGTTAATAATTCCATTCTGTGACACATGCATTTGTGTTTAAAAGAAAGTTTAGACCTTGTCTATACACAGTTCTGTTCAATACAGTCGTCATTCCTATATTCATATAAATCCTATGCCAACATTCCTTCTCTTCTCTGCATATCCTCGTCTACTCCCATTATAATTATAAAATTCATTTTTAGGGTTCCGTAGCCAAATGGCAAAAAACGGAACACTTATGGATTCGTCATGTCTGTCTATCTGTCCGTCCGTATGTCACAGCAACTTTTTTCCGAAACTATTAGAGCTACACTATTGAAACTCGGTCAGTAGATGTATTATGTGAACCGCATTAATATTTTTACACAAAAAAATGGAAAATGGTCCCCATACTTAGTACTGAAACTCAAAAAATTTTTTTTCATTAAAACCATACGTGTGGGGTATGGATAATATTTCAAAAATGATATTGAGGTTTCTAATATCATTTTTTTTCTAAACTGAATAGTTTGCGCGAGAGACACTTCCAAAGTGGTAAAATGTATGTCCTCCCCTGTAACTTCTAAAATAAGAGAATGATAAAACAAAATAATATTGTATATGATTGACATTGCCCTGAAAACTTCCACCGAAAATTGGTTTGAACGAGATGTAGTACGTAGTTTTTTTTTAATACGTCATAAATCGTAAATTCCCTTTCATTCAATCAATACACTATTATTAAATTAATTAAAACATCGATCAAAGTTACAACGTACTACAAGAACTTTTATATGACGTTACTTGCTGCTACGCAACCCTTAAAGGGCGAGTCCGACTCGCACTTGGCCGCTTTTATTATAGTTGGTGGAAGCCCATCGGAAACCACCACTCACCTCACCGGGGTTTGGGTGGTGTCTTGGAATCGAAATGATATAAACAAACGTATGCCACAGTGCGCCTAGTACCGTTATTGTGACATCCATACTTAAATGATATATTTTACCGCACCTATGAATCTGTACAAATAAATAAAATTAAAGTGTCTGTTTGTAGCTTCAAAATAACAGCTTTTCGCTAAACTACTTGGGTACATTATGTAAAGTCTTGTTATGTAAATTTTTGTGTGTGCCACTGGAAAATTGCTGATGCCCTAAGGCATAACTTAGAGTGCTTTTTTAAACTACTTTTTACTAGCGGGTATACAACAACCACGGGTAACATTGCGGGGTTCAGCTAGTAGAAACTAAAACATAAAATGTAGTATTCATTAAATATAAAATACTAATAAAAATTTGATTAGAATTAGAAGCAGCACCACACTACACTCAAAATGAAAACAAGGATACCTACAGACACAAAATGAGAAGTCGTGAGACGTCTTACGGATGTGGAACATAGAAATTATTTTGTACTCGTAAAAGTGACCATAGTTGCGGTACCTACATTTTATGTTGTATTTACCACCACATAGCGTATGTATGAGTTTCCGATTTAAAGGTTGACGAAAATTATTAAGTTAGACAAGACATAAATGCTATAAGAATGAGAAGTACTTCATTTAACTTTTGCAACGTGATAAGGATTGTATATAATATTTCGGTCATCTTACACACAACAAAAAAATAAATGGTAGCCCTGTTAAACGTCTTCATGTTCAACGAAGCTTTTTATCATATAAATCGTTGCTGGAATAAAACAAACATTTAATTTTCTTACATGTTTCGCTTGTTGTCGCACTTTCCAATAAAAGCGATTCATTTCATGAGAATAGCTATGATAGAAGTAGAGTCACGCTGAATTCAGCACAAATGCTTTACCGACTTGACCGAGGCGATACTACACTCACACAGAAGACCAAAATCAAATATCAGCATACTTGATGTCGTATTAAGTTAGCGAGTGTGAGAAAGAGGACTCAATGATGTACTGTCCCAAGCATCTCAATTAGCCCGCCTAATGCAGGTCACCATGTTACATTCACAATGAGGATGTGGATGCGGTCACTACCACACTGACCACTGTTCACTCATGCTTTCCATCAGGCAGTGTACATGCTTATAGAATAATTCTAAAAGTGTCACAGTTGTTTTATAATTTGGTGACAATATAAAAATAAAATTAAGTAGTAAACGATTCATCACATCAAAAGATATTTGTGAGCTACTTTACGATTACTTTGACCAATTTAATGTTAATTTCTCTTTTTTTCTTATATTATTCTATTAAACGACTGTCCGACTGAAAAGTTGTTTTCTCTTTTAAGAATTTTTTAGGGAACGGACCTCAGTAAAGCAAACTTTTTATCTGTAAAAAGTTTTCATGCTTTTTCTACGTGCAAGAAGTCACAAGCTTCACTTGGTACAGTACAGTCAAATTGAGATGTTGTTGTCAAATTAACTAGTAACGACTGACTATTACTTAATCAAACACTTAGAAAACGTACGGGAACTTGAAATCGTTGGCCATAAGATTATTAAATGGATAAAGGTACCTAATAAAGAAATTAGAACTTTATTTTACTTTCTAGTATTCTGTGATGGCAATGGAAGTATAAGTGACAATGACAGTTAACGTCACAATAATGAGTCATTGAATGAGTCACCTGATTGTCATTTTCGTATCTTACAACTGCTGTTTGTTTTGCTACTTTGTGCTCTTTAATTTGTACTTAATTTTTAAGAAATAGATTAGACCCGTGGAGATTTTATTTTAGTTAAAGTCATGGATTGGTTATTTGGGAAAGCCCCAACTGTTAAAGGTAAGGCAAATATTGTAAAGAATTGCGTAAACGCAACATAGGTACTGTTTATAATAAGTTTATTACTTTTGTAAAATGTTTGAATTTCTATGACTATGTGCAAATTTAGCTGATATAGTGTTATACGATAGTAGGTGTATTTTAAATTCATGAATAGGAATGATGTGATCACCCAAGATGAGATTATTAAAATAAATTGTATTACAAGGTCATAGTATACCAGAAATACTATTTTCCAGTTTACAGCGACTTAGCTATAGCATCTTCACGGTCAATTCAAATTGGATGATTTATAACAATTTTAACATGTTTCTATTTATATTAATTAATGACAGCACTAAGAGAGAAAGCTCTCTTGAGTGTTAACATTAATTAACATTCCGACAAAAGAATCCTGTTTCATAGTCCTTTATCTAGTATCTTTATACGGACTGTTATTGACTTTTCTTTAAATTGGTTGACTGTGCTCTTGAAGAAGGAAATAGAGAATAATGTAATTCAACTTTATAATTAAATTTAAATTAATATAAAAGATAATTACATGTTTTTGTAATATCTATGTAGGTAGTAGAGCCGCACTGATACTGATGTTTTGGTAAGAGTATACTATACCTACTTCTTAGTACTGACTAGTTAAGATCATCATCTTCCTAGCCTTTATTATTCTTAAGATTATTTTGGATTGGCTATTAGCCTAACCTGTGTTACCTGAATATTAGTTTTTCCATGGAGCAACTGGCATTGGACCTCCGCAACCCTGATGGTCAACTAAATTTATCGGTTGAGCTAGTTTATTTGAGGGTACTGACTTCCCAATAATCAGTGATTTAGTCAGATGTTCATAACAACACATAAACATACTCTGAAAATTGAAGAAAAATTCTGTTAAACTTCCAATACTCGCCTCTTATTAATAATTTCTTGTAAGAGAAACCCAACAACACTTGATCTGACCTCGGAATCAACAAAAGACCTCTTGATAAGCAGTTGCATATGTCAGCTGCTAATAGGGCAATATTACAATGATTAGTTTCCTCTTAATATGTATGTTTTTTTTAATTTAGAACAACAAAGGCAAAATGATCGGGAGTTACGCAAAGCAACTAGGGATATAGACAGAGACAAAGCAAATTTAGAAAGAGAAGAAAAAAAACTGGTAAGTGGTCATCTATTTAGTAAGCATGAGAAGCAAAACCTCTAATGTTATGAAAATTATGCATTTAGAGGACTATGAAAAGTTAAAATTTAAATGGAGGAGTGCAGAAAGCAAAATATATTTGAAGAAAAGAATGATGATCAAATTTAAAAAAAAACAGTGACCTCTAGGTAATATAAAATATGGCATAAAAATATATATATTAGTGTTTATGATCGGAATGAATTGCCAGTCATGATCATCTCACATGATTGGAGGACCTTCCTTTGTTTCAGAGTGTCATGTCACTTTCTCGCACAAACTGTCTAATTAGAATTTAGATTCTGACTAACTATACCTCATGGTTAGGCCTGATAGTATAAGGTTTTTCTTAAATATTGCTTCTCATAGTATAGTTCTTCTCTCGCATAGAAGTAAACACATTTAAAGATGGCATTGTCATCATTTACACACAATTCAAGGTAGTAGTATAGATCCACACTGATTTTAGCACAAAAGGGTAGGCTTGACCTGGGCAGTACAACCCTCACACAGAAACTAAACTAATGACAGCTGTCATATTTTGTTGGTGAGAGCGAGACCAAAGGCTTAGTGATGCAAAAGCATCTCATAAGGCCACCATAAAGTGGTTGATCATGATACATTGTCTGCACTCACACTGACACCTACTACTCCTGGATTCTGCTCATGTTTTCCTTCAGGCAGAGTAGAGTCAGTTTGGGACATGACCCACAGAATGAATATAAGTGGTGACATTGCATATTTTAATAAATCAGCACATAGAACATAATATTTATATAGTTATGTAAAATTCAATTATCTTTAAATTTCAGGAGATGGAGATAAAAAAGATGGCTAAAGAAGGTAACAATGATGGGTGTAAGATTTTAGCAAAGCAATTAGTTCAGCTAAGAAAGCAGAAAGCTAGGATGTACAATGCCAACAGTAAGGTAACACTACACTCATATAAATATCTCTATAATTAATATTTACATTAAACAAATAACAAATAAAAAAACCGAAAGAACTAAAAAATAGAAAATAATAAACTTTTATTACTTAACCTAAATAACTAACTTCTTAAACTAGTGAATGCATACCTTCATTATTTTGAGTACGCGACAAGCGAAAACAATTAACCCGATAACTACTACTTTGTCGCCAAAACTACCGATGCGAAAATGGTGCAGTAGTTTTAATAAATAAATACATATATTAAGAAGGATTTTTGTTCCAGATTACAAATGTGCAAATGCACAATAAAGCAATGAGTTCTAACATAGCTATTGCCAACGCAATGGGTACAACTGCTAAGACCATGGGCAGCATGAACAAGGTAATGAACCCCCACCAGATCGCCAAAGATATGGAGGCCTTCAAACAAGCGAATGCCAAAATGGATATGACCGATGAAATGAGTAAGTTTAAGTTTTTTCTTAGATATCTATATGTTTTATGTGACTCAATGCATTTGATTACTTAGCTAGCTTTCGCTCGCGGCTATCGCAATAAGTAGTAGCCTATGTGTAATTCTGATATTTAAACTTTATTACTGTAAAGTTAAAGCTGTATATTAAGTACACCACGAATGCTGTCATTTTAAGTTAGTCCGTGTAGTGACGGATTAAGAATACAGAGTGTCACCACTCCTATTCATCCCGCGGGTGTCGTAAAAGGCGACTAAAGGATACGCAAGACAACATCGATGCAAAGAGAAGGAAAACTTGAAATCAACTCTACATCAACCCGTCTGGCCAGCGTGGTATAGTAGGCCAAAACCTCCTTTGTAAGGAGAGGCCTATGTCCACTGTTGATGATGATGATGATGACTGTAAAGTTTTCTCCAAAGTTGTTTAGTACATAGTAAAAAAAAAATACCCTTAATTAAACTGTGTATTGGATCCTCGCATAGCAGTACACTTTGTGGTCTTTGAGTCTATTGCTTAAATGCTATCGCGACACGGGATGTATTCCCCTAGTGCGCTCGTTCTTTTTTTAACCTCTAATCTTCAACACAAAGTCTCTTTAGTGTATTAGCAGGACTTGAAATAACTTAAACTCACGTCTGAAAATATGAAGTTTAGTTTGTTTTTTTTTTGGCTGTAATCTTAATACTCGTACACAATTTAATTATGATTTTCGGGACACGTTCTTGATCACGGTGATCTTTATCAAACTATCTAACCCAAGTTCACGTTTTAGTTTAAAATGTGTTTTTAAAATAGGATAGATAACATCATCTTTTTATTAATAAGAGCCGAGCGTGATTGATAAAAGACACGAACCAAACTACACTCGGTTCCAAAAATAACGGGTCAGTCACATAAACCCGAATATCTCCCGAACTACGTATGCCATCCTAATGAAACGAAGACTGTTCAATTGAGAATTTAATTATACAGATAAAAAATAAAATAAAACTTAGTTACACCCACAATATTAATCTTAAATTAAAAAAAAACTAAAGTAGTCATATTTTTCTTAAGATTACATTTTTTTATGATTGTTTTTTTGCTGTTTTTCATCACTGGAGACTTCATCACGTGGAGGCAATACAAAGTATTAAATGAAGAAAGTGATGAAAAACAGCAAAAAAACAATCATAAAAAAAATGTAATCTTAAGAAAAATATGACTACTTTAGTTTTTTTTTAATTTAAGATTAATATTGTGGGTGTAACTAAGTTTTATTTTATTTTTTATCTGTATAATTAAATTCTCAATTGAACAGTCTTCGTTTCATTAGGATGGCATACGTAGTTCGGGAGATATTCGGGTTTATGTGACTGACCCGTTATTGGTTTATGTGACTGACCCGTTATTTTTGGAACCGGCTATATTATACCTTATATGTACCTATTTATAAAGTGACATTAAATAATCACAAATGAAATACCTAGTTTCAGATACTTTGGACGACATAATGGCAGAGTCAGGTGACGAAGAAGAATCTGAAGGCATTGTTAACCAGGTTCTCGATGAGATTGGCATTGAAATCAGTGGCAAGGTTAGAATATTACTTTCTTGTACTAGCGGCTTAGCAAGCTAGTGGGTAGAATCAAGGAACTGTTTCTAAAAATAGTTATTTATGAGGTAGTAGAGCCACGCTGATTTCAGCATGAATAGGCCGGCTCGACCGGGGCAGTATGACCCTCACACAGAAGACCATCCTAATTGCCTCGTTGGTCTAGTGGTTAGCGTATGCGACTGCTAATCAAGAGGTCTTGGGTTCAAATCCCGGGTCGGGCCAAAAAGTGGTTTTGGGATTTTCTTAGAAAATGCCTAACACCTGCCCGGAGTTTGGAAGTTTGGCGGTGATTCACACCCGTGCCTTGGAGAGCACGTAAAGCCGACGGTCCCGGTTGTCATCAACTATGGCAATCGTTATTCGAATTTCAGTTCTCCCTTAGGTTTGCGGAGGTCCGATGCCAGTCGGTCCGTGGAAAAACTGTAATTCAGGTAATACCGGTTGAACTAGTAGCCGACCCATAATAAACTTGGGAATAATGGCTAGGAGGATACAGAAGACTACCCTAATAATGACAGCATTCTTGCTGTTGTACTTCGTTGGTGGGTGAGACCGGAGGCCAAATTATTCCGTAATCATCGTCCTCCAAAGGCCGGGAGAATGATGCAGAGTTATCTACTATATGCCGGATGCTACATTGCCTACTCTCACAATGAGGATGGTGACCCCTACTCCTGGATTCTACTCATGCTTTCCATCAGGCCGAGTAGAGTCACTTTGGTAGGTTTTAAAAAAAAAGCTTTCATTCATTCAACCCAAAGACGACGGGGTGTTATTAGTTTGACGTGTGTATCTGTTTGCGTGCGCGTCTGTGCAATACTCTTTCGTACGATACTTTTTCAGTTTTTTTGTAAATTCGATTTTATAATCCTTTCTATTATTTTCAGATGGCCGGCGCACCATCAGTGTCGCGTAACAAGATCGGAGCATCTACCACAGATGCTGATAAGGAGTTGATGGCACAACTGGCTAAGCTTAAGTCATAACTATTACTTACATCTACGTTACATAATAATATGCAATTTAAAGTTCATCCGAAAATTACACAATTTTTAAGAACTGTAAATCTATTAATGTGTGACTTAAAGTCAATGCGTTATATAAGTCTTCGATTTTTAAACAACACTACACTAAGAGCGCTAGGATTGTCCCTTGTATCCCTGCGCAGTATCCTAGTGTAATGATGTATTAAAAAAAAATGCAAGAGATATTTTCAAAAAAAGTAGATGCAAGCAAAGGGTACAGCTTTTCTAAAGTTTGTTCGTACTCAAAAAGCTTGAAGACGCGCCGACACTTGTGACTTGTCAGTCGCAAGTTTATGTGGGTGATGCCAGCTCATACCTTTGCCCCACTATTTGTTTTTTATACAAATACTAAAAAAAATGTGTAAAAAACAAAAAAAGGTTACCAACAAACTGTAGAGTCACAATTAAGAAACAGTTAACAGCTAATCAGAGTGTTAAAAATCAAGAAAATTGTTTGGAACTTTGATGATATCTGTTTAGTAATTAAACAAGTTACCTATTCCACTTTAATATAATTAATTTCATGAAATATGTTGTAAGGGACTTGATAAGCATATCTAACCTCCCTTGAGAATCTTATGATACATTGCAACAAGTAAATGGGTAGCTTAAAATTTTTATTTAAGTCTTAAATCTCAACAAAAAAAAAAACAAAAAATATTTTGTTCTTTTCATTAGAAATTAAGACAGTTCTGTATTCAGGGTTAGGTTATTTATAAGATACAAAAATGAAATACGTCCCATGTTATTTTTATCCTTTTTGACTATTGTTATAATAATATATTTTCCATCTTACGTATCTATAATGTGCTAAAATAGCTAACTGTGATATATGTTTATATTATATGCTACGAGATAACACACCTATGCCTTTCATTACCCTTATCTTACTCATACAACGTGTTTCCAAATTTAAATGCGTCTAAGTTATTTCGTTTGTTGAAAATTATTTAACAAATAATAATAATAATATACTTTATTAGCTTAAATGTGGTACAGATAAAACAGATGGTAAAATATGATAGACACGATACACATTTTGCCAATAGGCATGCAAATATAGGGTTACAATCTCTTGTAAAGTAGTTACTTAAAACCTTAAAATGCTAAATTAAATAGTAATTAATCAGCTAAATTAAAGTCAATAACACAGAGTAATACTTTGAAAATATATCTAAATAAATATGAACAACTATTGAATATTGGACGGTTGAAGAACGTTAGGTAATGAAACTAATATAATAAATACTTTATTGAATATTACGATCAGTAAGTAGGCTTTTACTTATATGCGACGGTGAACTATTACTAGTTAGTTAATTAACGTATAGACATTCAAAATGAAAAGAAACAGATACTTGATTTATAAAATACTAGTTTTAGCTTCCCGCGGCTCCACCCACTCCGCGTGTATGCGAAATATCGCAGTGAATCGCCTATGTACGCTTCGAAAACAAGTCATGAATACTTCAACACCGTTTAAATACTAAAAGCTAAGAACTTTTTTGATTTGGATTGGATTTTTGGTTCCGGTAACACTTTTTCGGTTTATGCATACAATTTTTTTGTATTTTTAATGGAATCCCTCTCACGCTTCTAATCCGTAAGTCCTGCACTGATCAAAATCAAAAAGCTTTTATTTCACTGAGGCCTTTTCAGGCACTAAACGTTACATTACTGAGACCTGTGTCCGATCCTACATACTGAGTCATGACACGATTATTCCAAAAGTAAAACTGGCTTGAAACCCACTGTTTTTCAGTGTAATTAGTTAGGTCAAGCTGTTTGACTTACGCCACCATATACAACGCTAATAGATTTGCAAAAACATACAATAGCGCCATCTATCGAAGATAGACTGAATTACGGAGTAACGAACTATATGGAGTAGCTACTAATCCTACATCGTGATATAGAAGTTCTCGCGCCAATATTTATCATGTACAGCTGCCCAACATCAACTGTTGGTTCTGGCTTTTCAGGCATGATTTAATCACTTTCATTCACACCCTGGTTGGAAGATCCTTTGTGTTGGAGGGACTTGACACCCGTTTCACGTTTATTACATTTTTTGACGTTTTGGCAAAAATGTTATAGTTTCGTAGTAATTCAAACAAGGATGGAGAAATTCATTTCTCAAAAACAAAGACGTTTGTCGCTTGATAGGTGTTAAGCATTTACAATTTCTATCAATTTAATAGAGGTAGAAAAGTCCAGAAAAAACGTATGTACAGATTTCGTACGATAAATTCAATTCAGTGTTGACCAGCGTGGTAGGTAAAGTAGGTCAAAACCTCAATCCTAAGTAGAGGACAAACATGTTATTATTCTGGTATTGCTTATGAACAACAAATAAGTAATCGCTTCACTTTTCTAAGATATTCTTAAATTGCGACGATTATAGAATAAATATAGTAATTTCGCAAAAATAAAGATATTAACTCCCTCCGCGTGTATGTTGGTTATCGCGGTAAAGACCAGCATATTCTACCTTAAAAAATAATGGTTTTAAAAAACTAAACAAACACGCTTTTAAACTAAAAAGTAGAAAGTAACTTTAATGTAACAAAGCGTGGGGCGACGTTATTGATATTTTTCAGAAAGCACCCCAGGCTTTGTTCCATTAAAATTATTTTTAAATATTTATTTTATTTATTTATTCTTTATGTACTAGTGTTATTTTCTACTTTTTAATTTAAAAATCTACAAAGATTGAACGAAATCTGGCCGTTTAAAGTGGGTCAAAATCGCACACAAAGGAGTCAGTTACAAACAAACATACAGGTGAAACTAATATAAAGCGTGTAAAAATCGAAGTATCTCATGTAACGTTTAATTGAAGATGGTGCAGCGGTATAGCCGCGAAAGCGTGACCAACAGACAAACAGTTACTTGTGAAACTATACATCTATAGGTACTCTATATACAAATAAATAAAATTCAAGTGTCTTTTTGTCATATGAGTATCAAATGAACAGTTTTTACATTACATATAATATCACAAAACGCACCCTTGATGTTAAAGTACATTAATCTACTTTCAGTAACCTATCATTAGCATAGAGCCTAATGGTTTAGCGCTGACCTTACATTGATATGCAAAGAGCGACATCGTCATTTACTTTAAAATTTAATTAAATTTCACTAACTTTGTTTACTTTTCGATAACGTCAGGCTACGGCAAGGCTACTGTTAATTTACTTCACACGTTGGTCTTCAAGTTTACCACTCCTTAAAATAACGCGTGTTCTGACAGCAACATGACTATACCAGATCACCTTTTTGACGAAGGTATCAACAACACAATGCTTCATTATGATATGAGACATCTTCAACAACAAAATAAAGCAGTGTACGAGAAAACGCAAAGGGAATATGTAAGTGAAATAACATACAAACTATTGCCATATTATTTTATGTTAGTGAGTCCAAGTTATACTTATTACTAGCTAAGTTCCCTCACATACAGGAAAAACTTCGAATATTTAAAGAAAAAGGTACACGCCCGTAACAACTTACTCCAGCATCTCCGTGTTACTAACTGGAGAGCCTCGCCGCAGGTAATGAGAATATCTAGCCTGGCACAGGCATTCTTTACTGGGAAATTCGCATGCCCTGTTTGGTGTCAATCCGCTTACGCGAGATTAGTGGACAGCAATAAACGCAACCTACCGGGTAATTACGGGTTACAAACAGACCCCGATTAAGATGTTGTAACCGCTGGCCGGTGTAGCGCCTCCAGTGGTTTGTAGGTCTATGGCGAATTCAGCAGAGAAAGGAAGGAGACTACAGAGTTCATGCTCTCACACACGTTACAGCCGCGATTATGTCACTGAGCGAAAAGTACCACTCTGATGGCCACCAAGAGGTCACGCATCTGTTCCACCCACGCCTGGCACTGTACCAGCGTGTGAAGCGCACTGTCCATAGACTGGCCATCATAGTGGTGATGGTGACACTAAAACGGATCTTACCGTAGCAACAACGGCGTGCCATGTGCTTGGTTACCCAAGTCGTTCATTCCACACCTTCTTAAGGTTCCCCCTAGTATTAAAGGCTACCCATTGGTCAAAGTAACAGAAGGGAACGTATTTTGATGTGAATATTTTTTCTTTACGAGTAAGAGTTGAAATTACCGTCCATTTCACTTGGAATTTATTATAAAATCGTTCACTTCCGCGGTTATTTTTTTTGGGTGTTTCTTTTTCATAAGTTTTCATAAAATTGTAAAAGTAGGTTGGAATAAAAACCGAAATTTATGTAAAACGAGAAGTTGTAGTAGCATTTATCAAAGTTTTGGTTTTTTTAAATTAATTTTATTCATAAAGAATGAAAACTTTTTAGCTATCATAACATTAAAGATTGTTCATATGACTATTGTAACTATCTTATTACATTACGTATGTTGAATAATTTTAAGCTTTAAAACTTACAAAAATATAATGTGAATTGTTCTAGTTTTCTTTTAAGATTTTTTGTTTATCTATTTATTCCAGTGAAGAAAAAAAGACAATAATCTGGATTAAATTGTTGGACAAACAGGGTTTGTTTTAAATTTTCCTCCTAGTCCATGACCATGGCATGGCAGTGTTGTTCCCATTATGGGCTGAATAGTGGTGGTGACATTCCGTCTTTCTGGTTCACCATCACATACAAAATTAACCATCATACACATGGAGAATAGTTACAAAATAAAAATGAGTCATGCATATAATTTTTTTTAATTGTCTACTCATCACAGTGAGCTCGTGCACTCTCTTTTCTAGGAGCAAGAACAACGGGACATGCTGTCATCTCAAGATGGCGATACTTGTGAAGTTCATGACCAGTTCTATAGAGACCATAAATTGCTGTTGGTACTTTTTCGAGCGCTGGCCGTCATGCCCATAACACGTTCGCGCCCAGGTATGGCATAGGGATGGGAAGGATAATATGGGAGATAGGAAATTTATTAAACCCAGTCTTTTTTAAGAACTATAAAATCCTGGTTAATCTAATAATACAAATTGTGTTTGTAACATTGGTAGTGTTTATTTTTTTCAATGGTTAACTAGGCACTAAACGATTATATAGTCTTATTACCATGTATCATTTATATCTTAATTTCATTATTTTTTTAAAAAGATGATACACACGTGTCACGGGGGACTTTACAAACTTATAAGAAACATACATAAATAATACCCAGACTCAGAACAACAATTTATGGATCATACTAAGTGTTGTTCCCTGTGGGATTCGAACTCACAACTCTCGGCGCGGTGGCCATTTAGCGTTTGCGAATGCAGATCAAGGGGTTTGGGGGATTTTGAGTCCCGGGTCAGGCCGTAAGTGTTGTTTGGTTTTTACTACAAGAGTAAGAGCTAATAAGAGCCGAAGTTTGGCGTATGTTAAGCCACATATCTCGGTTGTCATGAACGTCATTGGGAAGTCAGTGCCCTCAAATAACAACTAGTTAAAAAATCGAATTGGGAAAACTGATATTCAATTAAAATCGGTTCAATTTATAACAGACGCCAAAATTATCGGCTGCTACTAGCTCAGTACAAAAATGAGTGAACTTATCTATTCGTTAAAACGACGGTCATTTTAGGCAATTTATTTCGTAGATCATCTAATTGTAAGTTATGTTTGTCTGTGTCTAAAATACATATTAAAATGATTTATTTCCGTACAAATGTATGGGAAAAGTTTTTTGCGATTTCTGACATTTCTAGTACTCAAACCTCAGTCGGTCCAGTAGAGACTTTTGATCCATATAAGAAAAAGGATCGATTGGCATCAAAAAAAGTTTTGGTTTAAAATGACCATTTTCTTGCTGGCTGTACATTTTTTCCAAAATCTGTAAATGCAGTTCAGAATTTCTTAAAAAAATATTAATAGTCTCCTAAAAGCGTTTTCCTGCAACTATAATGGTTAAGGTACCTACCCTTACTGTCCCGTCTCAAAAATTCACCCTGTATATAAATAGATATATTTTTTTACGATTTTTTTCGCCGTCATACAGCTGACATCTGTTACATAATAATCCCTAGTTTTTGGCCGCGACTGTCTAGGATTTACGCAACCTGTTACGTAATTTTGTAGGTCTACAGAATGTGGTGAACGCTCTTGTATATAATAACTAAATACCGTAAGTTTCTAGAAAAATGGGTGATCTCGGCTTCCAATAGCTAAGCCCCGTGGTATTCGTTGCAGCTTTACAACAAGTACCGTGGGTCGAAGTTAGACTAAAAAAAAGGTATACTAAATTACTCTATATACCGTCACCTATCTTTCATTGAAATCTGTACTGTTTCTGATATTAGATCGAAAAAACAGACTGACAAAAAAAATTTTTTTTGAGGTATAGACGTTATATACTTTCAAGTGCATTTAGTAGAAAGCTGTTAATTTGAAATTGTTAGCAGACATTTCGATTTTATTTATTTGTTTGCAGAAGAAAAGTTGTTTGTTTGCAACGTTTTCACGATTTAACTAGGTAGGAAATTAAATACCTCTGATGCAAACGTAAATAGACTGTGTCAAGAGAAACACGATAGAACGTCATCACCATCATCACCATCATCAATAGATTTCGATAGACCGGTACTATACATGGAACTTATAAAGGAAATGTTGACCTGTTATGAAATAATAGTGTGTGTGAATATAAGACTTGTTTATATTCTCTTTGCAGAAGAAAATAACTTAGGTTGTTTTTAAGTTCGTAGAATTTTTATTTGCTTATTATTTATTTTCTGTCTCTCTCAATATGCCTTTATTAGCAAAGCTTATAATATATGTATGTGCTAGACAACTGATATAAATACATAAACACATTTTTATGTAAACATAAAAAAACCAAACTCCGAAACAAATATTTGCGGATCACACGAACATTTGGTCCGACCCGGGATTCGAACCTTAGACCTCAATCACAGCAGTAGCATTCGTTACCATTGCGCCATCGAGGCAGTCAATATTTTTTATAATTGATCTACGGCTATGAAATCATTCTTGTGACGACAATTTTGTTTGTTTTCATAACAGTTTTTTAACTTTTTAGATAAAATTAACTGTAAGCAAATAAACATTTCAGGTACCATCACTTTTAGTTGGAAGTCATCGGCTACCATTTATGCGGTGTGTTTTTACATTTTGGCAACAGTTGTGGTCCTAGTGGTGGGATATGAACGAATAATGATATTGAGATCTATCAAACGCTTTGATGACTACATCTATGCTATTATTTTTGTAATATTTCTGGTACCACATTTCTGGATACCATTTGTGGGATGGGGCGTTGCTCAACAAGTCGCTATTTATAAAACAAATTGGGGGAAATTTCAGGTATGTATAGAACATTCAAAACAATTGTGATGAGAGTAAATTTAAAATTAACACAAGCAAAAATAGTCGTTTACAACTTATAACAAATTTATTTACTATTAATATTTTCCTGAAATACAAAAATATTATATTTTAATTACAAACATTACTTGAATTAAGTTACTACTTGTTTAAAAATCTTGTATAAAACTGGTTCTCTCTATATATATACTCATGCGGTTCTTATAAAAAAAAACATACAACAACCTGTACAAGGTTTTGCACATTATAGGCTTTAAGCATTACAAGCACAATATTGTTTTGATATAAACCAGAATTTAAAAAGATTTATGCTCAATCCCTGTATTAAGGGATCAAGGTTATCTTGTTTACAAAATTTGTTATAGCCTTTTCTTACACGTTCAATATACAATCTTCAAGTGTCTTAAGGATTTTTTTGCTTATATAACACAGTTATTGGACAAACATTTTTTGCTACGTATGTATTCTAAAAAAATAAATCTTGTTTGTTTTTATTAGTTTCTTTTAAATAGAATACTTCTGTGGCGACATCCACATATAGCACCACAGCACCCACATCTATCGAAGATACAACGAACTACGGAGTAACATACAACACGCAGTGACTACTAATCCTAAATCGCGATATAGAGATTCTCATGCCGATTAGCATATACATTACATATTATTATATAACATATAACTGCTCAGAACCAACAGTTGAACAGGGGCATGATCACCTCGCCTTATTGGAGGATCATCGTCCCTTTGTGTTTGGAGAACACGACACCCGTCCCTCCACACTTCAAAGAAAACACTAGCAATGTCTTGTGTAGCGCAAGGGATACTTCTTCGGGTTGGGATTTCGGTTGGCTGGTAGAGAATACATCATGTCATAGCATTAAGTCCGCCTTCGTAGAGCATGTGCATGTGATGTTCAAATAAATAAATTATTATCTATACCTATTATACTAAAGAATTATTTATACGTAAACTCACAATTTAATTTTACAGGTCCGCTATTACCGGGTAACTGGTGAAAACCTCCAATTTCCAAACTTGAAGACTACCATTGTTATTATCAGCGTGGGTTGTTTACTTCTCGCCGTGGGTTTCTTATTAAGCTTGTGTGCATTACTCGATGGATTTTTATTAATACACACCACAGCTTACTACCATATTATCACTATGATTAACATGAACTGCGCTCTTTGGTACATCAACTGCAGGGGGATAAAAATCGCTTCACAAAGTCTATCCAATTGCTTCCGAAGGGTAAAGTAGTTGTTTTACATTTATAAGTTATCTTATTAACACATGATAAGTTCAGCCACAAAAAATAATATCCTTCCAGCTAAACGAAATTATCAAAAGCATTTCTAATTAGGTATTAGATATCTAACCTGGTAAACAAGAACATAGCTCGACGTCTATTACCACTCGAATGATAATAAGCTCTCCGTGTAGTGACGGATTAAGAATACTGATTGTCAACAAACCTATTCATCCTGGGGGTGTCATAAAAGACGAATAAGGGAGCAAACGATGTAGGACAACATCGCTGTAGAAAGAAGAAAGGTCAGCGGGGTATTGTAGGAGAAAACCTCTTATCTACGAGGTGCAATGAACTTTTGAAGGCCCATTGATGATGATGATGATAATAGGGGTTAAAGCATGAAATTACCGTTTTATTGTGATAAGTACTTCGAATTAACACAGAACCTTCATGGTTTAAGATTTTTGATTGAAACTTTTTTCAAATCGTATCTATGAGGTTCTTCTTTTAAAAAATGTGCAATATTCGATTATCGGCTTTCAGTTGTTTTTTTTCGAATGAACCACGTAGAAAACCACCCACACATGTGACTAATAATGAATTGAAAGAGATGGCGGAATTTGATCCAAGTCAAACTATTCAGGAATTAGCGGCATGGTTTAACGTTACCTTACCAACAAATTGACTCATTTGCGTCAAATCAATAAAATAAAAAAATATGAAAAAGGGGTGACTCATGATTTGACTGATCTGCAGAAAGAAACTTGTATTGCCTTGTTAAATCCATTCAGAAATGAAGGAATGTTGGGTCGAATACATGTGATGAAAAGTGGATTCTTTACGATAAGCGAAAAATGCAATCGCTGACCCCAAGTCAAATGCCGTACCAGTGTCCTAAAGCAAAGCTTACCATTAAAATAAAAAAATGGTAACTGTTTGGTGGTCTCAGCATCGTGTTATTCACTATAAAAATGAAGATTTTGATAAAAATGAGGATTAACTATAAAAATAACTTTTATGCCCACTAGTAGTACTCTTTCTTTCTCTGCCTTCAGCCATCACGAGGGCCTATACAAACAAACATAAAACTAAAATAAAGAGTATACACACACAGTGTTATCCTATGCAACACGGCGTGGAAATCGCTGCAACCACTTGGCCAACCGTCTGGTTTAATTAGTAATAATATGTGATAATATTTTCACAGGATGTAGAAATAGAATGTTCAGCAAAGTTGATATCTCGATACCGCTTCCTCTGGCTTAACCTGTCGGAGCAATTGCAATCATTGGGGAATGCTTACGCGCGAACATATTCCACATATTGTTTGTTCATGTATGTATTTAAGAATTTCTTAAAGATATGAAGGAACAATGGAAATTACTAAAACAAATTTATTTATTTAATTGTATCGTTGTTTAGGTACTTACTTGCCAACATTAGTTTTGATATTTTACTTATGTGGTTAGTTTCAAGTTAAATTCATAAAAGCCTTTTTATGAACTAAGTTGTTGCGTGGAACCGTGGACTCGAATGATTGTTACATACTTATGTATTGGGCACATATTTTATTAAATGTAAATTTGTACTTTGAATTTGCATCTAACTGTTTGTTTGAATTATTCAAATAGAAGAGTTTCCAAGAAACTCCTTATTCCTGTGTTTTATAAAGTACATAAAAATGAAAACAATCAAATTAAATTGCAATTGGTCATGAGTCATTTTTAATTCTTTGACTTCGCAGGTTCGCCAATATAACGATAGCAGTATACGGAGCTTTATCAGAAATAGTGGACCATGGATTTATGTTCAGCTTCAAAGAGGTCGGACTGGTGGTGGACGCTGCCTATTGCTGCACTTTACTGTTTATATTTGTGGACTGCTCGCACAAATCGACACTGAAGGTAAAACAGTGATTTAGAATTTGTTAAGTGGAGTGGAGACCGCGTCTCGGCAAACGTAGTGTAGGACGTCCACAGGCCAGGTGGAGTGATGATTTGCGCAAGACGGCTGGCAGGAGCTGGATGCGAGTCGCCGAGGATCGAACTGAGTGGCGTGCAATTGGAGAGGCCTATGTCCAACAGTGGACTGCGATAGGCTGATGATGAGAATTTGTTATAACATCAGAATAACAAAATACTGCTACCGCATATTATTTAACATCGATTCTTTCTTGACGTTGAACGCGTTTGGTGATGCGATCTGTTACATCCCTATTTTCACTGTCACATCACTATTTGTTAGAGTAAAATGCTGACTTGCAATTATTGCTGGTTTACCTAAATACGATATTATAAATCAGCAATAATTATGCTATAAATACGTAAGACTTTACTAAATCAGTTCAGTTGGTTATTCTCTAGCTAAACTGCTCCCCAGCTACGGACCTGGTTCTTGCCTGCCGGCTGGCTATCAGTGAAAGCTAAGGATACACTCCGGGTCTACTCTGCCCTTCGCTAGGGCTATCCGCGCCGTATAATCCAAGTCGCGTGTATAAGTTTTAAGTTTAAGTAGAAATTCTGTGTGAGTAAAAACTTTCAGTAAATAAATAGTCGTAAAATTTCAGTGCTGTGTTTTTTTTTATAAGTGCTGAAAAGGACTATCTAACATTTGGTGTCAGAAGAAAAGGGATTTCTGAAGTCCCTCGGGTCGCCTACTCCTGACGACGACCAGCTCCACACAGAAATTGGTCCAGACTCGCGATCCTGAACTAGTAAGTTGGCCACCTGCTGTCCCTGCCTGTCTTCCTGACGCTGTAAGAGGCCGCCGTCAACCCTAGTCATCGCATACAACGTGTCAGCATCGCTCCATTGTGCGTGAGGGTTTTCTGCCCAGCACCGAGTTATTGGCTACACGAATAACCAATTTTCTACAAAAAAATACATCGCGACACTTGGTTTGAGCGTTGACCCGTACCAACTGCAAACGCTGCACATTCCATCGCTTCCGCCGCATCGCCGCACCGTCACCCGACACCGACGTCACCGACCTGCCGCTGTTTCCATGACATCGCTGTATCTACTAATAATACTGTGAGTGTTGTTTATTCGATTTATGTTGATTTATTTTTTGTCATTTGCATTATTTTGCGTGTGGATTCTTAATAATATACTTATATTATACTCTTAATTTCCTTCTCCGTTTCGCGTAATTAATTAAATTCATTCTTTAAAATGGTTAACGAAAGTAGTAAACTTGAAAAGAAAAGCGTTCAGTCGTGTTCAAGTTTACAGACTGTAGGCGTAGAGGAGTTAAATTTTTCTATCCTTACAAAATTTATTAAGCCATTCGATGGCGATAGGAATAAATTATCACCATTTATTAGGAATTGCGAAAATGCTTTAAACCTAGCTACTGCATCGCAACAGAGCATTTTATTCAAATACATTATTTCCCAACTAGAAGGCAAGGCCGAGTCCGCCTGCTCTCTTAAAATTTTTGAAACATGGTCTGAGCTGAAACAGTTTTTAAAATCCACATTTGGTGAAACCAAACATAGGGATCACTTACTCCTAGACTTACAGAGTTGCAAACAAAAGTCAAACGAGTCTGTCACACAGTATAGTTTACGAATAGAAACATACCTCACTCGTTTACAGACGGACATTACACATTCCACTAGGGACCCTGGTGAATTAAGAGGTAGAATCGCCAGTACGGAAGACTTGGCGCTACACACCTTTTTACTGGGCTTACCTAGCCACATATCAAATATAGTAAGGTGTCGTAATCCTACCTCTTTACAGGAAGCTATTAATCTTGCTATTCAAGAAGAAAAATTACAAAATTATATGCAATCTACTAGATCTTCTGAACATAGACCAAAGTGTAAAATTTGTGGAAAGATAGGTCATTCAGAAAAAACATGTTTTTTAAATCGCCAACGTCACATTAACAATTTTCAGAATGAAATCCCAAATACGGCTCAACCTTCTATATCTTCAAACTCGCAAAATAATACCTTCTGTAGATATTGTAAAAATATTGGTCATGATATATCTCAATGTCGTAAACGTCAGTTTAACAACTCGCGTCAAAGTAATAACTCTACCAATCAATTTAAAAAACAAGTACATAATCTCACACCAATAAGCGATTTTGATAATAAATTTGATAATCCGAACTCTGATCCAGATGAACATTTAAACTAAATAAGGTTCCGGTTACGCGTCGTACGGAATCTTCAACTCAAACCGACGCTTTTGATGTCTTTTCGAGACAATTTCTCAATACTAAATCCACTGAATCTAATACTAAATCCACTGAATCTAATACTAAATCCTCTGAATCTAATACTAAATCCTCTGAATCTAATACTAAATCTACTATATCCACTGAATCTAATACTAAATCCACTGAATCTAATACTAAATCCAATGAATCTAATACTAAATCTACTATATCCACTGAATCTAATACTAAATCCACTGAATCTAATGCCAAGTCTACTAAATCCACTGAATCTAATACTAAGCCTAGGAAATCCACTGTATCTAATACAAAATCTACAAAATCCTCTAAATCGAATACAATGTCTACTAAATCTAATAAATCCACTGAATCTAATATTAAATCTACCAAATCCAATCAATACTCTACTTCTATGTCTAATAAGTCTACCAAATCTACTATTTCAAATACTTCTACTAAATCTCCTAAGTACAATACATCTATGTTACCTACCATGTCATACAATGAAAATAACAATTGCCCATCAAATAATAACAATTTAAATAACGTTTCTGATTCGTATTCTAATTTATTTGAAATTAATTATAACAATAAAATACATTTGCCTCATGTGTATATTAAATCTAAATACTCTGATAAATTACTAGTTCTTTTAGTTGATTCCGGTGCAGGTGTATCACTAATAAAACAATCCTCGATGCAAATTCAACCAAAATTAGTTTCAGAAATTGTTCAGTTTAAAGGAATCGACAAAAATACGGAATACTTAAAAAGTCTTGGTCACTTTCAATTAGATTTTATATTTCCAAATAATGACGTTATTTTCGGCAAATTTCATTTAATACCAGATTGTGTCGACGTAAAATTTGATGGCATTATAGGTAACGATTATCTCAAATCTCATGATTCAAAAATAGATTATAGGAATAAGACTTTAAACATAAACGATCATGTTTTACAAATTCATTTTTCCAAACCAGAATATACTATTCCTGCACGTTCGGAAATGATCGTAGAATGCTATGTTCTAAATCCCGAAGTAACTACTGGATATATCGATAAGTCTGAAATTCAAAAAGGTGTGTTTTTATCTAGTTGTCTCGTTACACTTAAACAAAACAATCATGTCACTGTATCAGTTCTTAACACTAATACTGAAGATGTCAAAATAAAGTCTCTTTGCGTAGTCCTAAACCCTTGTGATTTATTAGATGATTATCTGCATAATATTAACACTCTAAATCTTTCTAATTCCTTCAATCAAAATACTATATCAAATAGATCCTATGAAGTTAAGAAACAAATACGAACTTCACATCTTAATTCTGAAGAATCAAAAGCCTTATTTGATTTGTGCTCTGCATATTCCGATCTGTTTTATTTAGAAGGAGACACTCTTACTTCTACTAGTACCTTGGAACACAAAATTAAAACTACTAACTCACAACCGATTCACGTCAAAACTTATAGATATCCTGAATGTCATAAAGAAGAAGTTAATAAACAGATACAAAAGATGCTCGATCAAAATATAATCAAACCTTCAAATTCCCCCTGGTCTTCTCCCATTTGGGTAGTTCCTAAAAAACAAGACGCTTCTGGTCAAAAGAAATGGCGTATAGTCGTAGATTATAGGAAATTAAACGACGTTACTGTCGGAGACGCTTATCCTATTCCTAATATCACTGACATCCTGGATCAGTTAGGTCATAGCAAGTATTTTACTACATTGGACCTGGTGTCAGGTTTCCATCAGATTCGCATGGATCCAGAAGATGCCCCTAAAACAGCTTTTTCTGTTCCTAATGGTCATTTTGAGTACACTAGGATGCCTTTTGGTTTAAAAAATGCACCAGCCACATTTCAAAGACTTATGAATACAGTTCTCGCTGGTCTTCAAGGTCTCCACTGCTTCATTTACCTTGATGACGTAATTATATACTCTCACTGCCTCTCTTCACATATAGAAAAACTTAAATTAGTCTTCGATGCTCTCAGAAAGCACAATCTGAAATTACAACCAGATAAATGCGAATTCCTACGACGAGAAGTTGCGTATCTTGGTCATATCATCACTGATAAAGGTGTCTCTCCAAATCCTGATAAAGTCAAGGCCGTATCCAAGTACCCTACACCCAGAAATCCAAAGGAAATAAAATCATTTCTCGGGCTAATAGGATATTATCGAAAATTCATAAAAGATTTCTCAAAAATTACTAAACCCCTAACTTCACTACTTCGTAAAGATACTTCTTTCAATTGGACTCAAGATCAAGAAAATGCTTTTAATACTCTTAAATCAATGTTAACTAGTGCTCCTATTCTTCAATATCCTGATTTTTCTAAGGAATTTATCCTTACTACTGACGCTTCTAACTATGCTTTAGGTGCAATACTTTCACAAGGAGAAATTGGCAAAGATCTTCCAATCGCATATGCCTCTCGAACCCTCAATAGAGCCGAAGGCAATTATAGCACTACAGAAAAGGAACTTTTAGCTATTTTATTTGGTGTGAAAACCTTCCGACCCTATCTTTATGGACGCAAATTTAAAATTGTGACTGATCATCGTCCTCTTGTTTGGTTATTTAATTGCAAAGACCCTAGCAGTAAATTAGTTCGATGGAGACTTAAGTTAGAAGAATATGATTATGAAATTGTTTATAAATCTGGCAAAACTAACCTTAACGCTGATGCACTATCTCGCCCTCCTATAATATGTCCTGTCAATGATATCGATCTTACTAACGACATTACATATGGCAACTTTCTTCGATCTCGTTCTAATCCAATGGTATTTAGTACTGAAATCCGTGAGTTTAACCAAAGTCTGTTAAAAACATCCTGCTCTACAATCGCTTATCCTACTTCAATTGATCTAGACTCATCTAATCCTTACTGTGAAGAAATTGTTAACCTCCTAGATGATAAAGAATCTTTTATAAACTCCGAGAAAGAACTATATTCACTAAAGTACACTAATATTAATAATAAATTATACATCCACATGTTTACTAAAATTCATCACTATGATTCTTGTACTTATAGAGAATTATTTAAGGTGTTAAATTGCCTCCGAAATGAATTAATTATATTTCATCCTGATGTAAAAGAAATTTCTATGTCTGACTTTTCCAATCCATTTGACAAACTAGAATTTATTATAATTTACGAAATCATATCTTTTATTTTTCATAACACACATATCAAAATTAATATCTACCACAATAAACTCATGTATCCTAAGCCTAACGAAATTCCTACGATTTTAAAAGATAATCATGACTCTCCTATTGGTGGACATATTGGTTCCACACGTTTGTATAATAAACTCAAAGATTCTTTTTACTGGAAAGGTATGAAGAATGATATTGAATCATATGTTAGACAATGTCCACAGTGCCAACAAAATAAAGCTTTACGTGCTTGCAATAAAGCTCCGATGGAGATAACTTCTACATGCCAGGAACCTCTCCAAAGAATAGCAACTGATATTGTTGGCCCTTTACCAGAATCAGGTCTGGAAAAATATAAATACGTCGTAACGTTTCAGGATGATTTAACAAAATACTCCATGGCTTACCCTATTACTAATTCGACAGCTGAACAAACAGCTGACTGTTTGATAAAATTTATTTCTCATTTCGGTATTCCTAAAACTCTTTTATCCGACCAAGGTGTTCATTTTATTGCCGAAGTATACAAACAAATAACTTCTCTTTTCAAAATAAAACATCTTTTTTCTACTCCATATCACCCCCAAACTAATGGCGCTCTCGAAAGAAGTCACGCCACATTGAAAGAATATTTGAAATCTTACGTGAATGACAATCAAGATGATTGGCATAAATATCTCCCAACTGCTCTTGTATCCTACAATTCATCTGTTCATTCTTCTACTAACTTTACACCACATGAATTACTATTTGGCTGTAAACCAAACCTGCCAAGTTCTATCTATGATATCGAACCAACAGTCACATACCCTGATTATATAAAAACTTTGAAACAAAAGCTTATAAATACTAGAAACATAGCCAGAGAGAATATCCGCCGTAGTAAAGAGAATTCCAAAAATTATTATGATAAAAATACTAGAAATATTACTTATAATGTCGGAGATATGGTATATTTAAAGCAACATCATAGATTACGTAAAGCCCTTTCTAGCATTTGGAAAGGCCCATATAGAATTATTAAAGTACATAATAATAATAACGTTACCCTTTTAATTAATCGTAAACATGTTAGACATCATTTTGATGAAATTAAACTAGCCCATGATAATTCCCTTCCAGGGCCGTCGCGCCAGGACTCCTCGCAGGATCAAACATGACTACACCGATAGTTAATAGTCCAGGTCTTTTCTACGATCCGATAGGTACATTAAAATATTATAATAACCATTGGAAGATAGTTACATATTCTGATCTATCTTATATACAGCCTCATATAGAAACATTACAAAGAATTCTAGAAAAATGTAAACTAATCTGTAATACACATCAATCTACTAAAGTCAAAACTGATTGCTGGAATATCCTAAGTCCTTTAGAAAGTCTTTTTATCAATGTTCAAAATAATTACATCTCTTTATCCCATTTAACTAATTCTAATACTACTCACAAAGTTAAAAGGTCTGCCTGGATTGGTATAGGTGGTCCAATCTTAAAACAACTATTTGGTTCTTTAGACGAAGATGACGCTAAGGCTTTTACTGATGCTATTAATGCGGTTCAAGACGATCAAAGACACCTAGCTTCAATTATGAAAGAAAATATTCACTTAATAACTTCTACCATTTCATCTTTTAATAATACTATTGCCAAACTTAACGAAAACGAAAATATTCTCAATAGCAATATACAAAATTTAGGCAAAATTTTAGACACTGTTTCAACTAATGCCAATAAGTTAGAAATAATATCACACTTATCAATGACTTTTAGTGCCTTAGAAAGTTCATTAATGATTCTTAATTTTAACCTTGAAGATCTAATCGATGCTATTCTATTTGGGAAACAGAATATAGTTCATCCATCAGTGCTAAGTCCAATACAGTTGTATAATGAACTGAATTCAAAAAGTAATGATATTCTTTCTAGTTTGCCTTTACATTTATCTCTTGAGAATATTCATACAATAATAGATGTCGCAGAAATATCTTCATTTATCAACGAAAATAAACTAATATTTGCCATTAGAATTCCTCTAGTTACTTTTGTAGATTATAATTTATATCACATATATGCTTTACCAACTCCACACGATATTCAAAATCCAAATACTTTTGCATTAATAAATCCATCCGCAAAATATCTAGCTATGACACAAGATAGATTAACATATTCCGCGTTTCAAGACTTAAGTGAGTGCAAAGTGATAAAAAATAATTACTATTTGTGTAAACTAGGAAATATACAATATAGTGTTGGAAATCCTATTTGTGAAGTGACTATTTTAACCGAACATGTGAAAGGAATCCCAGAATCGTGTAATTATAAGATTATATTAGGTGAAATAGATTTATGGCAAAGACTTAGTAATAATAGATGGATATATGTTCAATCAGATATATCTAAGATATCCATAACTTGTGATGGTAAAATGAATGACTATAATATTGTTGGGACAGGTATCTTAGACTTACCTAAATATTGTAAAGCTTATCATAAGCTACTACAGTTTGTTCCGTCTCAAGAATTCGAAACTAAATTCTATGTTCCTAATCCAAATTTTAATATTATAGAAGATGATTGTTGTTCAAAAGCTACTGTAAATCAAACATTACCATATTTGACTCCTATTAAACTATCTCATGTAAATCTTGATTCGTTGCAATATGCTTCATATAAATTAAATCAAAATGAAGACGAATTAACCAAAATAGAAAACCAACCTTACCATATTAAGTATAGCTATTATTTTAGTATAATTACTACCCTATTATCTGTCTCTGTATTTGTATATTTTTCTTATAAATTATATAAATGTCTCTGTTGTAATAATCGAAGAAACAGTACATCCTGTTGTATTAAAATTGTCAATACTTGTATGACTAAACCTCATACAAATATTCGTGCAAGGTCTAGTATTGAAATGGCCAATACAAATTATGATACAGAAAGTACTGATTCTAATATAAGTTCACCAAGGCGAAACCTTGAGTTATTGTAAAACTTAAATGTATAATCTAATTTCCACTGTATTAATATTATATTTTATAAGTCTTATTGCTTAATTAAATGTTCTCTTCTTATTTCTTAATCATGTTAATTTCTATATCGTTACTTGGATTATACTCACATACTTCTTCTATTCCGTATGTTCCGTTTTAAAGGGGGGAGATGTTACATCCCTATTTTCACTGTCACATCACTATTTGTTAGAGTAAAATGCTGACTTGCAATTATTGCTGGTTTACCTAAATACGATATTATAAATCAGCAATAATTATGCTATAAATACGTAAGACTTTACTAAATCAGTTCAGTTGGTTATTCTCTAGCTAAACTGCTCCCCAGCTACGGACCTGGTTCTTGCCTGCCGGCTGGCTATCAGTGAAAGCTAAGGATACACTCCGGGTCTACTCTGCCCTTCGCTAGGGCTATCCGCGCCGTATAATCCAAGTCGCGTGTATAAGTTTTAAGTTTAAGTAGAAATTCTGTGTGAGTAAAAACTTTCAGTAAATAAATAGTCGTAAAATTTCAGTGCTGTGTTTTTTTTTATAAGTGCTGAAAAGGACTATCTAACAGATCGACAAATATTTTACTGCTAGACCACTATATTCTGATGAAGTTCTATTTTAATATACCGTGGCCTAAAGGTTTCATTTTTTTACTGTTATAGGTTGCTGCTGGTGTTCAGGATACTCTGCTATCCATCGATGTTCTTTCAGTGGATAGACCGACACAAAAAGAGGTTTAACATCCATTTACTTCTAAATTGTATTATTGTTGTTTGAAGATATTATGTTTGTTATAATAAAGGTAGAATACTAAACTAGGGATATTGTAAGAGGATAGTTGCTCTGTTTTGCCTTGTTTCCATATTTTTGTAGAATATTATTTTGTTGAAATAATGCCTTGCAATTGATAACCCGATTTATTATGCAATATATTTTGCCTAGATGATGTAACCTAAATCGTATACCAAACTACTAAATATGTAAATTCATAACTTAGATGCACTGCTTTGCAGTTACACATTAAGGGTACCTGTTATAATTCTAAATCGCATCTTTGAAAAATATTTTGCAGATCGACCACTTCATTCAAGCTATAGAAATGAACCCGGCTGTTGTCAGTTTGAAAGGGTACGCCCACGTCAATAGGGAATTACTGACATCGGTAAGTGCTTTCCAATTTATATTCCCGAATATCAGTTTACATTAAATTATCAAGACGCCTTAGTCGACAACATCTGGTTACGTTAAAGATAATTGAAAGAACTCAGGGGTAAAAGACTTTCTTAAAAATGCGATTATCGTCCCCGAGCGTGAGAATATGTGATTGAACACCCACATATATATTTTGCATGAACATAGACGTATCGCGCACTGTCGCATACATACGTTCTGTCTTTTCCATATTTCGAACGCTGGCATTTAGAATTTCAGCGTGGACATACTAGTGTTAGTGACAAATCTCAAAGTTATTTATTATAATATTATTGCTAAAAGTTGATTTAAAGAAATTATTACATGGGATTTATTGGAAATTGAAAACGGTTATTTCAAATTGTAATAAGCCTAACGATGATAAAATGAAAAGGTCATTTTAGGGCTCCAAAGTATATTTTGTTTTCTTTTTTCAAACAAGGTACAGATTTATTAAGACAAAGCCTCTTTTCTTTATAGAGAATATTGAACCTGAGGCAAGTCTACAAATTGATAACCGGTTTTATTACTACCCAGAGCTCCAAATTACATGAGCATGTTTTAGAAAAGTGTAATCATACTATTATGTATTTATACTTAATATTATACATTGGAAAGTAACTGTTTGTCTATTACGCTTTCACGACTAAACTACTGCAGAGATTTTAAATTAATCCGTTATGGAGATACTTTGATTCCTGAGGAGGACTTAGGCTACTCTTTACCGCAATAACCGACCTATACACGCAGGAACCGCGGACAAAAGTTAATTATCTATAAAAAGCGACTATTGAAAACATTAAGGGTATTATGGCTCAATAGTATTGGACAAACACAGTATCTTAGAAAACTAATCTTTTTGTAGGGTTGTGGTTTTGAAAGGATAATAATAATAATAATTAAGACCTAAGTCTTTGTCGAAATTATAAAATATATTAAACCCTAGCGTGTATTTTACGCAATTATTCTATTTGAACTTTATTCACTTAAGCATACTCATATGTATTCACTCACCACAAACGGCCCTATTTCCTTTACTAAATAAACTTTCTAAAAGTTTATTTTTCACAGACTCAAGGGATCGTTGAGGGAAATTGAGGGTTTTTAATATGTCCACGGGTATCTGAAATAAAAGGGTTTTAAGGAGTAATAGACAAACATTCGGTACTTAACATATTTTTAATCACTGACACAAAAATTACGGTGTGCTATAAGTTTGACATGTCTCTCTCTCTCTCTCTCTCTCTCTCTCTCTCTCTCTCTCTCTCTGCCTGTCTGTCTGTGTGAGTGCGTGCTCGTGTGTGTGTGTGTGTGTGTGTGTGCGTGCGTGCGTGCGTGCGTGCGTGCGTGCGTGCGTGCGTGCGTGCGTGCGTGCGTGTGTGTGTGTGTGCTTGCGTGTGTTTTTGTGTTTGTGTTTCTGTGTGTGTGTGTGTCTGCTCAAGAACACATGGATGAACCAATTTTGACTTTGAATTTTTGTTTGAAAGTAGAATTAGTCTTGAGTATTCTGTTTGTAGATAGAAATCGGTCCGATCAGTCGGGGATGTTAAGAATTTTAATTTTACTTTTCTTTAAATAAATTTAGTATTTATTTATTAATTGCAAATTTAAATATGTAAATAATTTGCTTTCAGGCCATAAGCATGATAGCTATCTACTTGATCGTTTTGCTGCAGTTCAAGATCTCTTTACCCAAAGACCCTCAAACAGGCACATAAAGCAATATCACATAACGGGTCTTGATTGGCAACAGGTTTATTACCGAGATACAGGCCTTGCAATAGATAGGGTCTGTATTGGCCCAAGCATTATACAGGTGGACTTTTTGGTTGAATCTTTAAACACATAACTATAATTAATAATAATATGGGCTTTCATTTTAAATTATATTGGTTTGCTTGCGAGTCAAAAACTCAAAGTTACTACGCTGTATTATAATTTCTAAAAGGTCTGATTATTGAGTCTGTAAGTTACATTTTCACAAAATGTGATAGCACAAATAGAAAATAAATTTATCCATTCAATGTGTTTTATTTTTTATAATCAATGTATTTTTATCAACAGTCCATAGTTTATATGCAAAGAATTTTTGAATACCTAATATTTTGCATGTGAATGTTTTCCTTTTTCATATTAAATTTTGCATGTTAATGTTCGTTTATTTATTAACGTTAGTTTATTTATTAACGTAAATGCGATACGTCTCAACCGATTACTATGAATTAAAAAAGCGGCCAAGTGCGAGTCGGACTCGCCCATGAAGGGTTCCGTATCAGCAAGTAACATCATATAAAAGTTCTTGTAGTTCGTTGTAACTTTTATCGATGTTTTTATACTAGTGTATTGATTGGATGAAAGGTAAATTGCGTGTTACGATTTATGACGTATTAAAAAAAACTACTCACTAGATCTCGTTCAAACCAATTTTCGTTGGTAGTTTGCATAGTAATGTACAACATATATTTTTTTTAGTTTTATCACTCTCTTATTTTAGAAGTTAGAGGGGGGGTGGGACACATTTTTCCACTTTGGAAGTGTCTCTCGCGCAAACTATTCAGTTTAGAAAAAAATGATAATAGAAACCTCAACATCATTTTTGAAGACCTATCCATAGATACCCCAAACGTATGTATGGGTGAGATGAAAAAAAAATTTTTGAGTTTCAGTTCCAAGTATGGGGACCCCCAAAACGTGTTGTTTTTTTTCTATTTTTATGTGAAAATCTTAATGCAGTTCACAGATTACATCTACTTACCAAGTTTCAACAGTATAGTTCTTATGGTTTCGGAAAAAAACGGCTGTGACTGTAACACTCTTTTTTTGCTTTGTTAGAATAACACAAAATTAATTAATCTCACAGAAGCGATCTTGCTATTAGCGCCATCTTTGGGCAACATTGACTACTCCATCACCTATTATCTTCCGCAAAGAGTCCTGTTTTCTCTAACTAGGCACTGGGTGGCGCTCATGTCGGGTTCAAATCGATTTTTAATCATAGACTAGGTATTAAATAGTTTTTTTAATTCTAGTTGTGTCTCTGAAAATGGCGTGATGTTTATCTTATTTTGTAAGGGGGTAGGTTAGTTATATCCTATAGACCTTGAAATAGGATATATAAAGCCGGTCTCACTCATAGAAATTTCATTTCTCTTATTGTGTTATATCTTGAACTAAGTTTTGCTGTTGTTAGTTACTTGTGAAGATTAATTTTTATATACCGTGCCCGCAATTTGTGGGTCGCTTCGCTTGGTATAGTTTTCTATAATCCTCGCCAGGAATACCTGGAGATTGCAAGAAAAGCCCCTCTTCTCATTTGAGACTCCACTGCCAGATACAGGCGAGTGCCAGCGGTGGTGGCCACACAGCGCCGATCATTCCTTGAGCAGTTGCTGGGTCACAAGGAGGGTTACTGAGTTTTTATTTGATAATAATACCATTTTTTTATATTTTTTTTCTCTGGTGTGCGTCCCCGAAGTACGGCCCTTGAGGATCCTACACATCCAGGAGAGAAGTGTGCACCCAGGGATCTACCACTGGTTCCGGTCCACACGACGGTGACTAGGAGAATAAGAACATACATTTTGTTTGTTAACCCACCTAATTTATTACTAGTAGAATTAAGTACAATTCTGTATTAGGGCCTATGTATATTAATCATTATCTTTTGGTGTAAAATACATATCTGTGAAACTGATAAAGAGTTTTCTGGATTTCCTGGGGCGTCCGCAGGGTACACACACATATCAATCCTCTGCAGTCAAAGGCGCCCTGATTCTTGTGCGAACTACCGCGGGCTGCCCGGTGAGTGACCCGTCTAACAAAAGAGGTTAACGGATACGGACGGACAGACAGACAGACAGACAGACAGGCAGATAGACAGACAGACAGACAGACATGACGAATCTATAAGGGTTCCGTTTTTTATCCATTTGGCTACGGAACCCTAAAACACGTCGTAAGGGATAGTGAAAAGGACACAGTGTATAATATACCCACAATTCAGTCGTCCCTACTTCCCTAAGGAATGCTAGATTGATTGACAAAATCAACATTGACGTAAGCGAGGCTGCTAGGAAAAAAATATAAATAAAATTAAAGTGACAAGTGATTGGCTCTTGACAGTTCTTAAATTTAAGACGATAATTTATTAAATAAATAAAAAGAATAATGGCTTTAAAAATGTGAACTGAAATATTAATGATATCTCATTTTATGGAAATTCCTCGATCAATAGTTTGTGTTGTAGTGCGTGTTAAAGAATAAAAGGAACATTTATGTATACATACGTATGTATATGTATGTGTGTATATATGTACGTTAAAAAAAAATTACTTTCATCAGAGAGACGGCTAAAAGTTTTCTTTCGAGAAATGTGTATTATTAAGTACGAATGTCCTTAGGAAACATCTCACTCCCATCTGTTAGAACGCCCTCGAAGACATTTTGAGATCCCAACTGGGAACGCGTCAATGCCGCACTGTCGCTGGATATCACCCATAATCAATTTGGAGATGCTGTGACAGCTACAATGGAAATTCATTAATCAACTTTTCCAATTTTCAAACAAATCTAGTTCTCTTATCAATAAATTTAACGAAATCCCTCCCCGACTGGATTCTGATGTAAATTTTTAACCTAAACCGCCTACGATAATTGAAATGCTTGTAGATTTAAAAAAAAAGTAAGCTTTCTATGTGTATTAGATAAAAAACTAACAATAAATTTAATGAATTGTTTTCACTGCCCAGAGGCGGGAGTATTCGTTAAAAGTTGCATATTTTACAAAACTCAATTTGAAATCCCGATGATATAAATATCACCGTAGGGTTGTGTGTAGGTACAAAATGTTTGCGTTACTGTAAGCTGAAGACGATTATAACTAAGAATTACTATATTATACTATAGAATATAACTAAGAATTACTATGACAGTAGAGTAAATTGGACAAAAATTAAATAATTCCTCCACATAACTCTATCAAAAGTGTTTATAAAATTGTGTGCAATGTAGTTTTGAATATATTAATTGAGTATTCCGCAGGAAACTCGAAATTTTTCCTCATTTTTACAAAATCTGTTTAAAATCCAATAAGTTAACGCGCGGTATTGGAGAGAACTCTGGCCATCAACGGACTGCGATAAGATGATGATGATAGAATAGTTTTTTTTACGTAAAACTTAACTTCTAAAGACATTGGGCCTTATAGATAGTAAATAACTCTATCAAAAGTCTCCATAAAATGTATGTGTAATATTATTTTGAACATGATGATACAGCATTCCGAAGGTTTACTTGATATGATACTTTATATTCAGTCCCGTCATGAATAATTTGTTTCAACTTTCAGACCCATCAATAACTCGGCCTATATCTTCTAATATACTAATTTTTTAAAGAGGTAAAGTTCGTAAGTTTGTGTGGTTGTTGGGAATAATCTCTCTCTCTCTTTGGATCTACTGAACCGATTTAAAAAAATATTTTTCTGATAAAAAACACTTTATTTTTGAACGTCAAAAGCTATGATAAAAAGGCTATATACTCGTATGTGGAGCCGCAGGCTAACGCTAGTAATGTATAGAATATTAAAATATCTGACACCTTCAGAGAATTTCACCAATGAATTGATTCAATTTTAAGCTCCTGATAAAATATTGTTTCAAGAGAATAAAATGAAAACATTTATTTCCTTTTGTTGCGCAAAACGCTCATGAATTCAGTAAATAAAATAAATATTATTATGAGAATACAAAAGCGTTATATGACCTAAATTTTCGTTAATGCCTCTGTGATTCGACGGTATACGGTTGTCGTTTAACAGCTGTATAAATTCAATTTAGTCTTATCAATATGCCTCTGAAATTAGTACTCCAAATGTGCCTAGAAGAAATACGTACACAATATTTGTAAAGATATTATTTCTGTTTTTGTGCCATATCTAACATACTTTGAAAATAATTTATATTTTCGACATAAACGATAGAGTTAATTAATGATTATATAATTTTAAAATCCTGCACCTGTGAAAAGGAACTAGTTCTATTGTAGAGATTGAAATTACTTTTTTTTAAGTATCTGTGTTTGTTGATATACGTTCGTATTTAGAGTGTTGTGTTTTTAGGGTTCCGTAGCTAAATGGCAAAAGCAGAACCCTTTAAAAATGATATTGAGGTTGCTTGGAACAAATGGCTTTTTAGCGATAAGGCCGCCATTTGTACATGGTCAATCTGTTTATTATTGTGTTATTTAATGTATATTGTATTAACTAGTGTACCATAAAGTTTATTATATTCTATTTTATTCTATTCTTGAGGTTTCTAATATTTTTTTTTTCTAAACCAAATAGTTTGCGCGAGAGACACTTCCAAAATGGTAAAATGTGTGTCCCCCTCAGTAATTTTTAAAATAAGAGAGAGATAAAACTAAAAAAACTATATATGATGAACATTATCATGCAAAATACCAGCGAAAATTGGTTTGAACAAGATTTAGTAAGTAGTTTTTTTAATGCGTCATAAATCGTAAATCGCAATCAAAACATCGATTAAAAGTTACAACGAACTACAAAAACTTTTATATGATGTTACTTGCTTCTTTTGTCAGTGTGGTGACGTATTAAGAATACAAAGTGTCACCACCCCTATTCATTCCATGGGTGTCGTAAGAGGCGACTAAAGGAACAAAATAAGCAGCTAACATCACGGACAAGAGAAGGAAAACTGTAAACAAACCCTTTACCAACCCGTCTGGCCAGCGTGGTATAGTAGGCCAAAACTTCCTTTCAAAGGAGAGGCCTATGTCCAGCAGTGTATTGTTAAAGGCGGTTGAGGCATGATGATGACTTGCTTCTACGGAACCCTTCATGGGCGAGTCCGACTCGCACTTCGGTTTCGGTTTAAAGATATTATCTCTTGGCCCCTTTTATACTTGATTAATTTTCCCAGAAATGTATATTAACACAATAAAAATAATACAACAATTAGTTGTATTATTTTTATTGTGGTCTAGCTGAGCCCCGTGGTGATACCCGCGTTTATTGTTGTAAATCACAAGTAGAGATTGAATACCGCGATCCCGGGATCCCGAAAACCGGGATCCCGGACTTATTTTTCTTCGGGATTACAATCCCGGGATTGACCCACAATCCCGAAATTTCCCGGGATTGAAAAAGAAAAATCTAGGTTAATAAAACCATTTTGTTCCACTCAAAACTTATCCGAAAGTTTTTTAAACTCGACAAAGTTAATTTCGTTGTTCTAAAAATAAATCCACGCTTAATTAGGCATTGAAATTTTTGACAATAGTAGTAAACATAACAAAAGAGACATATACGGCTTTATAACTCGAACTGTTACATCCCTATTTTCACTGTCACATCACTAATTGTTAGAGTAAAATGCTGACTTGCAATTATTGCTGGTTTACCTAAATATGATATTATAAATCAGCAATAATTATGCTATAAATACGTAAGACTTTACTAAATTAGTTCAGTTGGTTATTCTCTAGCTAAACTGCTCCCCAGCTACGGACCTGGTTCTTGCCTGCCGGCTGGCTATCAGTGAAAGCTAAGGATACACTCCGGGTCTACTCTGCCCTTCGCTAGGGCTATCCGCGCCGTATAATCCAAGTCGCGTGTATAAGTTTTAAGTTTAAGTAGAAATTCTGTGTGAGTAAAAACTTTCAGTAAATAAATAGTCGTAAAATTTCAGTGCTGTGTTTTTTTTTATAAGTGCTGAAAAGGACTATCTAACATTTGGTGTCAGAAGAAAAGGGATTTCTGAAGTCCCTCGGGTCGCCTACTCCTGACGACGACCAGCTCCACACAGAAATTGGTCCAGACTCGCGATCCTGAACTAGTAAGTTGGCCACCTGCTGTCCCTGCCTGTCTTCCTGACGCTGTAAGAGGCCGCCGTCAACCCTAGTCATCGCATACAACGTGTCAGCATCGCTCCATTGTGCGTGAGGGTTTTCTGCCCAGCACCGAGTTATTGGCTACACGAATAACCAATTTTCTACAAAAAAAAAATACATCGCGACACTTGGTTTGAGCGTTGACCCGTACCAACTGCAAACGCTGCACATTCCATCGCTTCCGCCGCATCGCCGCACCGTCACCCGACACCGACGTCACCGACCTGCCGCTGTTTCCATGACATCGCTGTATCTACTAATAATACTGTGAGTGTTGTTTATTCGATTTATGTTGATTTATTTTTTGTCATTTGCATTATTTTGCGTGTGGATTCTTAATAATATACTTATATTATACTCTTAATTTCCTTCTCCGTTTCGCGTAATTAATTAAATTCACTCTTTAAAATGGTTAACGAAAGTGGTAAACTTGAAAAGAAAAGCGTTCAGTCGTGTTCAAGTTTACAGACTGTAGGCGTAGAGGAGTTAAATTTTTCTATCCTTACAAAATTTATTAAGCCATTCGATGGCGATAGGAATAAATTATCACCATTTATTAGGAATTGCGAAAATGCTTTAAACCTAGCTACTGCATCGCAACAGAGCATTTTATTCAAATACATTATTTCCCAACTAGAAGGCAAGGCCGAGTCCGCCTGCTCTCTTAAAATTTTTGAAACATGGTCTGAGCTGAAACAGTTTTTAAAATCCACATTTGGTGAAACCAAACATAGGGATCACTTACTCCTAGACTTACAGAGTTGCAAACAAAAATCAAACGAGTCTGTCACACAGTATAGTTTACGAATAGAAACATACCTCACTCGTTTACAGACGGACATTACACATTCCACTAGGGACCCTGGTGAATTAAGAGGTAGAATCGCCAGTACGGAAGACTTGGCGCTACATACCTTTTTACTGGGCTTGCCTAGCCACATATCAAATATAGTAAGGTGTCGTAATCCTACCTCTTTACAGGAAGCTATTAATCTTGCTATTCAAGAAGAAAAATTACAAAATTATATGCAATCTACTAGATCTTCTGAACATAGACCAAAGTGTAAAATTTGTGGAAAGATAGGTCATTCAGAAAAAACATGTTTTTTAAATCGCCAACGTCACATTAACAATTTTCAGAATGAAATACCAAATCAGGCTCAACCTTCTATATCTTCAAACTCGCAAAATAATAACTTCTGTAGATATTGTAAAAATATTGGTCATGATATATCTCAATGTCGTAAACGTCAATTTAATAACTCGCGTAAAAGTAATAACTCTGCCGATCAATTTAAAAAACAAGTACACAATCTCACACCAATAAGCGATTTTGATAATAAATTTGATAATCCGAACTCTGATCCAGATGAACATTTAAACTAAATAAGGTTCCGGTTACGCGTCGTACGGAATCTTCAACTCAAACCGACGCTTTTGATGTCTTTTCGAGACAATTTCTCAATACTAAATCCACTGAATCTAATACTAAATCCACTGAATCTAATACTAAATCCACTGAATCTAATACTAAATCCTCTGAATCTAATACTAAATCCTCTGAATCTAATACTAAATCTACTATATCCACTGAATCTAATACTAAATCCACTGAATCTAATACTAAATCCAATGAATCTAATACTAAATCTACTATATCCACTGAATCGAATACTAAATCCACTGAATCTAATGCCAAGTCTACTAAATCCACTGAATCTAATACTAAGCCTAGGAAATCCACTGTATCTAATACAAAATCTACAAAATCCTCTAAATCGAATACAATGTCTACTAAATCTAATAAATCCACTGAATCTAATATTAAATCTACCAAATCCAATCAATACTCTACTCCTATGTCTAATAAGTCTACCAAATCTACTATTTCAAATACTTCTACTAAATCTCCTAAGTACAATACGTCTATGTTACCTACCATGTCATACAATGAAAATAACAATTGCCCATCAAATAATAACAATTTAAATAACGTTTCTGATTCGTATTCTAATTTATTTGAAATTAATTATAACAATAAAATACATTTGCCTCATGTGTATATTAAATCTAAATACTCTGATAAATTACTAGTTCTTTTAGTTGATTCCGGTGCAGGTGTATCACTAATAAAACAATCCTCGATGCAAATTCAACCAAAATTAGTTTCAGAAATTGTTCAGTTTAAAGGAATCGACAAAAATACGGAATACTTAAAAAGTCTTGGTCACTTTCAATTAGATTTTATATTTCCAAATAATGACGTTATTTTCGGCAAATTTCATTTAATACCAGATTGTGTCGACGTAGAATTTGATGGCATTATAGGTAACGATTATCTCAAATCTCATGATTCAAAAATAGATTATAGGAATAAGACTTTAAACATAAACGATCATGTTTTACAAATTCATTTTTCCAAACCAGAATATACTATTCCTGCACGTTCGGAAATGATCGTAGAATGCTATGTTCTAAATCCCGAAGTAACTACTGGATATATCGATAAGTCTGAAATTCAAAAAGGTGTGTTTTTATCTAGTTGTCTCGTTACACTTAAACAAAACAATCATGTCACTGTATCAGTTCTTAACACTAATACTGAAGATGTCAAAATAAAGTCTCTTTGCGTAGTCCTAAACCCTTGTGATTTATTAGATGATTATCTGCATAATATTAACACTTTAAATCTTTCTAATTCCTTCAATCAAAATACTATATCAAATAGATCCTATGAAGTTAAAAAACAAATACGAACTTCACATCTTAATTCTGAAGAATCAAAAGCCTTATTTGATTTGTGCTCTGCATATTCCGATCTGTTTTATTTAGAAGGAGACACTCTTACTTCTACTAGTACCTTGGAACACAAAATTAAAACTACTAACTCACAACCGATTCACGTCAAAACTTATAGATATCCTGAATGTCATAAAGAGGAAGTTAATAAACAGATACAAAAGATGCTCGATCAAAATATAATCAAACCTTCAAATTCCCCCTGGTCTTCTCCCATTTGGGTAGTTCCTAAAAAACAAGACGCTTCTGGTCAAAAGAAATGGCGTATAGTCGTAGATTATAGGAAATTAAACGACGTTACTGTCGGAGACGCTTATCCTATTCCTAATATCACTGACATCCTGGATCAGTTAGGTCATAGCAAGTATTTTACTACATTGGACCTGGTGTCAGGTTTCCATCAAATTCGCATGGATCCAGAAGATGCCCCTAAAACAGCTTTTTCTGTTCCTAATGGTCATTTTGAGTACACTAGGATGCCTTTTGGTTTAAAAAATGCGCCAGCCACATTTCAAAGACTTATGAATACAGTTCTCGCTGGTCTTCAAGGTCTCCACTGCTTCATTTACCTTGATGACGTAATTATATACTCCCACTGCCTCTCTTCACACATAGAAAAACTTAAATTAGTCTTCGATGCTCTCAGAAAGCACAATCTGAAATTACAACCAGATAAATGCGAATTCCTACGACGAGAAGTTGCGTATCTTGGTCATATCATCACTGATAAAGGTGTCTCTCCAAATCCTGATAAAGTCAAGGCCGTATCCAAGTACCCTACACCCAGAAATCCAAAGGAAATAAAATCATTTCTCGGGCTAATAGGATATTATCGAAAATTCATAAAAGATTTCTCAAAAATTACTAAACCCCTAACTTCACTACTTCGTAAAGATACTTCTTTCAATTGGACTCAAGATCAAGAAAATGCTTTTAATACTCTTAAATCAATGTTAACTAGTGCTCCTATTCTTCAATATCCTGATTTTTCTAAAGAATTTATCCTTACTACTGACGCTTCTAACTATGCTTTAGGTGCAATACTTTCACAAGGAGAAATTGGCAAAGATCTTCCAATCGCATATGCCTCTCGAACCCTCAATAGAGCCGAAGGCAATTATAGCACTACAGAAAAGGAACTTTTAGCTATTTTATTTGGTGTGAAAACCTTCCGACCCTATCTTTATGGACGCAAATTTAAAATTGTGACGGATCATCGTCCTCTTGTTTGGTTATTTAATTGCAAAGATCCTAGCAGTAAATTAGTTCGATGGAGACTTAAGTTAGAAGAATATGATTATGAAATTGTTTATAAATCTGGTAAAACTAACCTTAACGCTGATGCACTATCTCGCCCTCCTATAATATGTCCTGTCAATGATATCGATCTTACTAACGACATTACATATGGCAACTTTCTTCGATCGCGTTCTAATCCAATGGTATTTAGTACTGAAATCCGTGAGTTTAATCAAAGTCTGTTAAAAACATCCTGCTCTACAATCGCTTATCCTACTTCAATTGATCTAGACTCATCTAATCCTTACTGTGAAGAAATTGTTAACCTCCTAGATGATAAAGAATCTTTTATAAGCTCCGAGAAAGAACTATATTCACTAAAGAACACTAATATTAATAATAAATTATACATCCATATGTTTACTAAAATTCATCACTATGATTCTTGTACTTATAGAGAATTATTTAAGGTATTAAATTGCCTCCGAAATGAATTAATTATATTCCATCCTGATGTAAAAGAAATTTCTATGTCTGACTTTTCCAATCCCTTTGACAAACTAGAATTTATTATAATTTACGAAATCATATCTTTTATTTTTCATAACACACATATCAAAATTAATATCTACCACAATAAACTCATTTATCCTAAGCCTAACGAAATTCCTACGATTTTAAAAGATAATCATGACTCTCCTATTGGTGGACATATTGGTTCCACACGTTTGTATAATAAACTCAAAGATTCGTTTTACTGGAAAGGTATGAAGAATGATATTGAATCATATGTTAGACAATGTCCACAGTGCCAACAAAATAAAGCTTTACGTGCTTGCAATAAAGCTCCGATGGAGATAACTTCTACATGCCAGGAACCTCTCCAAAGAATAGCCACTGATATTGTTGGCCCTTTACCAGAATCAGGTCTGGAAAAATATAAATACATCGTAACGTTTCAGGATGATTTAACAAAATACTCCATGGCTTACCCTATTACTAATTCGACAGCTGAACAAACAGCTGACTGTTTGATAAAATTTATTTCTCATTTCGGTATTCCTAAAACTCTTTTATCCGACCAAGGTGTTCATTTTATTGCCGAAGTATACAAACAAATTACTTCTCTTTTCAAAATAAAACATCTTTTTTCTACTCCATATCACCCCCAAACTAATGGCGCACTTGAAAGAAGTCACGCCACATTGAAAGAATATTTGAAATCTTACGTGAATGACAATCAAGATGATTGGCATAAATATCTCCCAACTGCTCTTGTATCCTACAATTCATCTGTTCATTCTTCTACTAACTTTACACCACATGAATTACTATTTGGCTGTAAACCAAACCTGCCAAGTTCTATCTATGATATCGAACCAACAGTCACATACCCTGATTATATAAAAACTTTGAAACAAAAGCTTATAAATACTAGAAACATAGCCAGAGAGAATATCCGCCGTAGTAAAGAGAATTCCAAAAATTATTATGATAAAAATACTAGAAATATTACTTATAATGTCGGAGATATGGTATATTTAAAGCAACATCATAGATTACGTAAAGCCCTTTCTAGCATTTGGAAAGGCCCATATAGAATTATTAAAGTACATAATAATAATAACGTTACCCTTTTAATTAATCGTAAACATGTTAGACATCATTTTGATGAAATTAAACTAGCCCATGATAATTCCCTTCCAGGGCCGTCGCGCCAGGACTCCTCGCAGGATCAAACATGACTACACCGATAGTTAATAGTCCAGGTCTTTTCTACGATCCGATAGGTACATTGAAATATTATAATAACCATTGGAAGATAGTTACATATTCTGATCTATCTTATATACAGCCTCATATAGAAACATTACAAAGAATTCTAGAAAAATGTAAACTAATCTGTAATACACATCAATCTACTAAAGTCAAAACTGATTGCTGGAATATCCTAAGTCCTTTAGAAAGTCTTTTTATCAATGTTCAAAATAATTACATCTCTTTATCCCATTTAACTAATTCTAATACTACTCACAAAGTCAAAAGGTCTGCCTGGATTGGTATAGGTGGTCCAATCTTAAAACAACTATTTGGTTCTTTAGACGAAGATGACGCTAAGGCTTTTACTGATGCTATTAATGCGGTTCAAGACGATCAAAGACACCTAGCTTCAATTATGAAAGAAAATATTCACTTAATAACTTCTACCATTTCATCTTTTAATAATACTATTGCCAAACTTAACGAAAACGAAAATATTCTCAATAGCAATATACAAAATTTAGGCAAAATTTTAGACACTGTTTCAGCTAATGCCAATAAGTTAGAAATAATATCACATTTATCAATTACTTTTAGTGCCTTAGAAAGTTCATTAATGATTCTTAATTTTAACCTTGAAGATCTAATCGATGCTATTCTATTTGGGAAACAGAATATAGTTCATCCATCAGTGCTAAGTCCAATACAGTTGTATAATGAACTGAATACAAAAAGTAATGATATCCTTTCTAGTTTGCCTTTACATTTATCTCTTGAGAATATTCATACAATAATAGATGTCGCAGAAATATCTTCATTTATCAACGAAAATAAACTAATATTTGCCATTAGAATTCCTCTAGTTACTTTCGTAGATTATAATTTATATCACATATATGCTTTGCCAACTCCACACGATATTCAAAATCCAAATACTTTTGCATTAATAAATCCATCCGCAAAATATCTAGCTATGACACAAGATAGATTAACATATTCCGCGTTTCAAGACTTAAGTGAGTGCAAAGTGATAAATAATAATTACTATTTGTGTAAACTAGGAAATATACAATATAGTGTCGGAAATCCTATTTGTGAAGTGACTATTTTAACTGAACACGTGAAAGGAATCCCAGAATCTTGTAATTATAAGATTATATTAGGTGAAATAGATTTATGGCAAAAACTTAGTGATAATAGATGGATATATGTTCAATCAGATATATCTAAGATATCCATAACTTGTGATGGTAAAATGAATGACTATAATATTGTTGGGACAGGTATCTTAGACTTACCTAAATATTGTAAAGCTTATCATAAGCTACTACAGTTTGTTCCGTCTCAAGAATTCGAAACTAAATTCTATGTTCCTAATCCAAATTTTAATATTATAGAAGATGATTGTTGTTCAAAAGCTACTGTAAATCAAACATTACCATATTTGACTCCTATTAAACTATCTCATGTAAATCTTGATTCGTTGCAATATGCTTCATATAAATTAAATCAAAATGAAGACGAATTAACTAAAATAGAAAATCAACCTTACCATATTAAGTATAGCTATTATTTTAGTATAATTACTACCCTATTATCTGTCTCTGTATTTGTATATTTTTCTTATAAATTGTATAAATGTCTCTGTTGTAATAATCGAAGAAACAGTACATCCTGTTGTATTAAAATTGTCAATACTTGTATGACTAAACCTCATACAAATATTCGTGCAAGGTCTAGTATTGAAATGGCCAATACAAATTATGATACAGAAAGTACTGATTCTAATATAAGTTCACCAAGGCGAAACCTTGAGTTATTGTAAAACTTAAATGTATAATCTAATTTCCACTGTATTAATATTATATTTTATAAGTCTTATTGCTTAATTAAATGTTCTCTTCTTATTTTTTAATCATGTTAATTTCTATATCGTTACTTGGATTATACTCACATACTTCTTCTATTCCGTATGTTCCGTTTTAAAGGGGGGAGATGTTACATCCCTATTTTCACTGTCACATCACTAATTGTTAGAGTAAAATGCTGACTTGCAATTATTGCTGGTTTACCTAAATATGATATTATAAATCAGCAATAATTATGCTATAAATACGTAAGACTTTACTAAATTAGTTCAGTTGGTTATTCTCTAGCTAAACTGCTCCCCAGCTACGGACCTGGTTCTTGCCTGCCGGCTGGCTATCAGTGAAAGCTAAGGATACACTCCGGGTCTACTCTGCCCTTCGCTAGGGCTATCCGCGCCGTATAATCCAAGTCGCGTGTATAAGTTTTAAGTTTAAGTAGAAATTCTGTGTGAGTAAAAACTTTCAGTAAATAAATAGTCGTAAAATTTCAGTGCTGTGTTTTTTTTTATAAGTGCTGAAAAGGACTATCTAACAGAACGTGATTTGACGCTTTTTCTTTAGCTGACTAATTAGGCATTGAAATTTTTGACAATAGTAGTAAACATAACAAAAGAGACATATACGGCTTTATAACTCGAACGTGATCCAACGCTTTTTCTTTGGCTGACTAATTAGGCATTGAAATTTTTGACAATAGTAGTAAACATAACAAAAGAGACATATACGGCTTTATAACTCGAACGTGATCCGACGTTTTTTCTTTGGCTGACTAATTAGGCATTGAAATTTTTGACAATAGTAGTAAACATAACAAAAGAGACATATACGGCTTTATAACTCGAACGTGATCCGACGCTTTTTCTTTGGCTGACTAATTAGGCATTGAAATTTTTGATAATAGTAGTAAACATAACAAAAGAGACATATACCTTTATAACTCGATACTTTTTACTTTTATATATTTACTTTTGTTAACTATTTTATTCATTTTGTTATAATTCATATTTGTTTCTTTGTTTTTAATTTTGTAATCTATTAAAAGGTAGTTTTCTTTATTAAATTGTGTTTATTATTAAAATATTTCAAATTTTCGTAAAATCCCGGTACCAGTACCGGGATCCCGGGATCGTTCCGATACGATCCCGAAATCCCGGGATTGAAAAATCGTCCGGGATTTGCAATCTCTAATCACAAGTAAGTTACTCCTTAATCAGTCCAAAGGCTCGAGAGATTATCCGGAGAACACAGACAGTTTTTTTTTCAAAATTGCTTTTCTGATGTAGGTACCGTATAGACTTTCATATGCATTTAGTAAAAAACTGTTAATTTGATGTTACATACAGGTAATTCAATTTGAACAGTTTTTTTAATAACTGATGACAACTGAGGCTATTTTCTTTGGAATAGTTTCTCTTAGTGGCGTTACTTGTTATTTACAATAATAAATACGGGTAGCACCGTATGACTCAGCTAGTCTATAGCAACAAAGGTTCATTTTGTTGTGACTGTTAAATATAAAATGTGGGTGTTTGATCCGTTTTTTCCACGAGTTTTGTCAAAAGCGAATAGATTACTTTTATGGTTTAATCTGTACCCATGGAGTAGATAGTGGCGCTGATGGAAACGGTAAAATGAACAAGGTCAATAATAGCATTTCATGGTACTCGTGACGAATGCATGCGTTTTGAACCAATTCCATTATCTAGAGTGCTCTTCACAGTTAATAACCACACTCGAAGCTGAATGAAGTGGTTTAGAGATACAAATATACACGGAACCGTTGGCGATATGCTACCGAATGATGTCACATACATATACTGCGTCAATAGTTCAGTATTAATTCTACGCCCAATCGGAGGAAGCTTTTTATTTAGGTTAAAGAATTATGAATTGTATATTTACGAAGATTATTTTTGAGAAGTTCGTCTGATGTTGCTGCTGCTAGCAATAGTGTCGGTATATCGGCAATCAATTATCAAAAGTAACGATTTTAGATATCCCACTTATCGTGTAAAATGACCATGATAGTTTGATTCAAAACATTTGAATCAAAAGAATTTCTATCATTTAGTTTATTTAGGTTTTAGTTTTATTTCAATAAATTGAATGATTTTTGTTTTTGATGTATTAAAGAATATTCCGCATTCCTATATACTTTAACAATTTTATACGACTTTAATATTTTCTCAACATAGACATTGTTTTGGAATGATGTTATTCTTAAGTTTAGTTCTTTAATCATTATATATTTTAAATATATACTAACTTTTGCCAGCGTCTTCGCCTACGTGTTATTCTGATCTCTGAACTATCGTCCACTGCTGAACGTAGACCTCCACCAAAAGTTCTAATCATACCAAATCCGAAACAAATATTTGCCGATCATGCGTTGAAATAAAAAGAAAAAAAAATGTCAAAATTCGAAATAGGAATACTGAAAATTATACAACTTACCTACATATACACAATTCTAACAAATACGAAGCGCTCATAGCCAAGTTGTCTTAGATGTTGGAAACAATTACCGAGGGTAAGCAAGCGAGGTTTGTGGCATGGTATTCATTCAGCAATGGACGGCCATAGGATGATACTATGAAAAGTTATGAGCGTTCCCTTTATCCACGTCAAGTAGTATGTCAGCAGTACCGGATGAAGATAACAGTCTTGAAGCTTAGTTGGTGGCCTTAGGGCGGCTTAAAGTCATCAACGTCTTCTGTCAGGTCGATGTGGTCTTCTCTCAGGAGACCCGAGCCTAGCAGTGGGACGTTATGAATTTTGATGCTAATGATCTAGTCAATTTTTATATAAATAAACGAGGCATAGACAATTTAACAAAATCATAGACTCTTCTTCTTCCTAGCCTTATTCCCAATATTATTTTTTTGGGGTCGGCTACTAATTCAACCGGTTATACCTGAATATCAGTTTTTCCACGGACCGACTGGCATCGGACCTCTGCAACCTTAAGGGAGAACTGAAATTCGAAGGTTGAATTAGTTATCAGTAAATTTGAGGGCACTGACTTCCCAATAACGATTTTCATAATATATGTTCATGACAACCGGGACCGATGGTTTTACGTGCTCTCCGAGGCACGGGTGTGATTCACTGCCAAAATTCTAAACTCTGGGCTGCTTTTTTAGGAATTTCCTAAGAAAACCCCAAAAACACTTTTTGGCCAGAATCGGGATTTGAACCCGAGACCTCTTGATTAGCAGTCGCATACGCTAACAACTAGACCAACGAGACAGTTAATAAATATTAATAATAATTTTTGTTTGTTTATCATTTAAGAAAATCATAGACAAAAAAAATATTTACTTATCGATTTCTAGATCAAATAAAGACCACCAGATTGTGCCTATAGCAAAAAGGCAATATATCTAAAACTATGTTTATATCTAAATACATGTTACTTAAAATATACGTTCATGACTATATTATTTATAACTCTCATTATGATATATCAACATAATTACAGAGCTGGTTGAACTGCCCTACATATAGAAAGAAAAATAATAAACATACATTTGTAAATAGGTATCTTTACAAATAATGAGTTTTAGTCGAAATGAAATATTATGTTACAAGAAAGCAAAATATTTATACCGAACAGGCTCAAGTTTTATAAAATATTTATGAGTAATAAGATAGATTCTAATAAATTAATTTGTTAAAACCATTACTTGTTATTTAGCTTATCTATGCTATGAAAGCGGATTAAGAGTATGGAGTGTCATACTCCTATTCGTGCCGTGGATGTCCTATCAGCTGACTAAGGGTGGTCAAACTACGCAGAAAAACATCACTGCAAAGAGTTGAGAGAGAGAATGGACATTTCGATGATAAATTATATTTTTCAACTACCGATGCTTTCTACCCCTATCATTATATTGGGGATACTATATCATATTTGACATAAAAAATATGTGGCAAGATGCTAATGGCGCCATTTAATTATTGGCCGCAAAAAATGACTTTTGATATATCACTTGATTGCTGACTTTAATCATGTTCTGTTCAGATATTAGAGACAATTACTAACATTTACGAAACTGACACCTATTGTTAATATAATAAAGGAAAAATATAGTGACATGTTTTAACATCAGTTCGGTTTCAGATTTAATAAATACATAGCCTCAGTACTTCTTGACATATAGGTTTAAAAATACGTGCATAATTGATACATATCAAAAAGATGCACCTCAAGATTAACCAGAGTGCTGCTTCTCTTTGAGCCCTCCACCTCCAGAACTAGTATCAAAAGTGTTGTAGACACCATAACCACAGAATACATAATAGTACCAGTACAGAAGCCTCACTCCGAAAAGTAAATTAAAGTTATAGATACCCTCGGTGTCAAAAGATTAAGTTCAATTCAGATCGCACAGCGCCGAATCACTACGATTATATTTACCTACAATTGCGTCTCTTTCTATCGTGTAACTCTTAACTGTTCTGACGATGTCTGTTCGACCGGCGTGTCTTACCCGGCAGGCAGCCGGCCGACTATACCTAAACTGCGGAGTGACACCCCCCTGCCATAACCTAATCCCCTTGAGCAAAAGCATGAGAGGCACGAAAAAAGTGATAAAAATTCTAGTTAAGATTTTGTACGTAACGACTTAGTTACAGATATAGACCAATCTACTTATAGAATCTAGGAGAATCTCAAAGGAATCTATTTTTTAACGCGTAAATTGAAATATTAAGTTTAACTACTGTATTGTTATATATTTATCAAACTATATTGAATGTTTCACTATGAAGCGCATAACAGCAACGATAATATTAATAAAAGTTTACATACTTACTAAATATTATAAAAGAAATGACCATTTGTATCTGATACAATGAAATATAGATACAGGTATATAAAAGATCAGTTTAAATTAAAAAAAAAACTTAAATTAAAAAAAATACATCAACTTCAGGTTCATGAACAGCAATTAATTTTTAAAGCACTTAAATTAAAACATTGTTAAGTTTGTCGATTTCATTTCATCCATTTAAGTTACCAATGTTACCATTTAAAATGTGCAACAATCAATTAAACTGCAAACAAAATACAATTGACCGTTTTTTCATTAATTAAAATACTTTGGATTCACTGAAGTGGAAATGTATTTCGGCAAACTTAAAAGCAATTTATTTGTTAGTATCAGTAAATCGCTTCATAATGACACGAATCAGCGCACATGTTGTATGTCATATTATTTTTTACAAAGTCAAAGGACAAAAGAAATATCATATTTCCTATTCCTATATAAAACAGTAGGATCAGAAATAAACGCGTGACGCAGACACGTTAGGTATTTTTGGCCTTATTTGTCGGAAGGTCGACGTTGAATCATTAAGAGACAGCGCTCATCAGGCGCCGAAGCGTCAATTAAGAGGCCGGACACACCGTGATGTAAATATTAAAGAAAAATATCTTATTGTTGTTAATAAAGATGAGATGTTCGTGCTCAGCATACGCGAGGATACTCAAAGACTTATAAATGTTGTCAAAATAACGGCCAAGTGTCCGACGTCAAATATGAAAATTACACACGAAGTGCCACTTAATTTTATACGTGACAGATTAGGGAGCAAGCCGAAAAACAACTAAAGGACGATTGTTATAATGGGAGAAAGAATACAATGAGATGTGTTATAAAGTATATTTCTATAACACTTTAACATATAATATTTTAGAGGCATCCGACGTCTCTAAAATGTGTTTATTAAATATACCTTATCTATCTCGTACTGTTATTGTAATGATTTCTATACAGATCTAATAATATACATAGCAATAATAAAGTATTTTACTCCTTGCGCTATTAGAGTTAAAGATTTTTCTTAAATGTTCAATATGTATTTATTTAATAGTACGATGAATCAATAGTTCACATTGTCGCTAAATGCAAATAATATTTTCTGTAGAGTTTTTTTTTTTAACATTCAAGAAAACAATATTAGGTTTAAAATTGGTTATAAATAAGTATCGCACTAGTCTAATTCAGGTTTAGTTGCACTAACCAACTCACATTATAACCTAATCAATTAGCTATTGCTACATCATCACAGCGGCCTCTACAAAGTCTACGACGTAGACGGTTACCTCTACGCTATTAGTGGAAACTTTAAACTAACATTCCGGGTAGCTTTAATTAAAGCAAAATATACGTTTCAGCTATATCTATGTAATGATAGCATTTAGTAGATAGTATGTTCTAATTAAAAAACAAATTAATAACTAAAATTCTTAAAAAACCCGTGTTTAATGAAGCGTTTAAATTTTTGATAATTTTAAGTTTACCTCTACAATGAAAGCTCTCTAATTAAGACTTTATTATAATGTATTTATACAGTATATTATGGAGTAAATACATTACTTCATAATACACTTTATCAGCATAATATAAGGCTAGACTAAATTTTATATTCACTGACATGTCCAAAACAAGTTTAACTATTAATTTTATATTAGGTTTTACCTCATCTCGTGGGAAAATATAGGATATTTTTCCATGCTTGTTAGTATCTTTATTTTCTATGTAAAAAGGACATAGCGCAATATGAGTGTCGTAATAGTAAGGTTCAAAGGCAGCCTTTAGATACTTGTAACTCAAGAGAAAATATTGATAATCATGTTCTCCTAGTCGATTTCAGCCACGATATACGGGACTTAATCGCGATATAGTTAAAAAGGTTACGATAACTTCTACTTCTTCTGTAGCTCACATCAGTCTACCCGTGACCACGAGCAATATAACCAATTCGAGACGTCGAAAAGTAGAAGATATCGTAACCTTTTTATTAGGGTTCCGTAGACAAATGGCAAAAAACGGAACCCTTAGAGATTCGTCAAGTCTGTCTGTCTGTCTGTCTGTCCGTCCGTATGTCACAGTCAATTATTTCCGAAACTATTCTTATAGTTTCGGTAATACTCTTGCTATACTGTTGAAATTTACATAAAAATAGAAAAAAAACAATACATTTTGGGGGTCCCCATACTTGGAACTGAAACTCAAAAATTTTTTTTTTCATCTAACCTATACGAGTGGGGTATCTATGGATAGGTGTTCTAAAATGATGTTGAGGTTTCTAATATCATTTTTTTCTAAACTGAATAGTTTGCGCGAGAGACACTTCCAAAGTGGAAAAATGTGTCCCCCCCCCCCCTCTAACTTCTAAAATAAGAGAGTGATAAAACTAAAAAAAATATATGTTGTACATTACCATGCAAACTACCAACGAAAGTTGGTTTGAACGAGATCCAGTTTTTTAATACGTCATAAATCGTAACACGCAATTTACCTTTCATCCAATCAATACACTAGTATAAAAATATCGATGAAAGTTACAACGAACTACAAGAAGTTTTATATGATATTACTTGCTGATACGGAACCCTTCATGGGCGAGTCCGACTCGCACTTGGCCGCTTTTTTAATAATATCGTGAATAAGTCCCTTAGGTATACAGTAAAACACATGAGTATGTGTAAAGGTCACGAAAGTCTAAAAACAGAACATTAATATTGTTCCTATTGTTAATGTAAAAAAGTCAAATTAATATTAATTCGAACTGCCATTACACAACTCTAATTCGTATTCAACTTAGTTGATAATTGCGATTCTCAATAGTTGTTACTGGAAGTTTAAACATTGTTCTAGCCTTTTCTATTATCTTGATGGTGATTTTAGAAACTTCTATAAGTAAAGGGTACTCAAATATTAGTATACTTATGCTGAACATTTAAAGTATCCTCTCGATTTTTATATTAACGAGGGAAAATCAAGAAACCGCTAGAATCCCTAGTAATGTTATAAATTCCAATGTAACACTGTTTTTTTGTCTGTTAAGCTTTTGTACCCAATCCGTCTACCTAACTGATTTCGATACTACTTATTAAAAATCTTTTGTTAGTTGTAAAAGGACATAGGTTACTATTTACCATGATTACCGATATAGGTGTGGAGTTTTTTAAAAATAAACCTGGTCTGCTACTTTGATTTATTTTCATTTGAGTATATTACAGTTTTAATTATACATACTTGAGGAGTACGGCGAAAAACCTGCAATGTTAGATATGCTTGATACTCACTGTAGTCTTTGTCAAATAAGTAAAGTCTTAGAGAGCTCTTTCAATAACCTAGTGGATTATAGATGAATAAATGTTAAAAATTCTTACCTGCTAATTATAATCCCGACATTAGTATAATAATGTCTAGGTCGGTATGCAAAAAGATTTGTAAATACATATATTATATATCTGACCATATATATTGTATGATGTCCGAAACAATTATGTTCTTGTTGTTTTCTAGTAATTTAATGGATTTTATTTCCATATCAATATTTTTTTTTCTATATGTGGTTGTACTTTATTCCTAATGTGTATATACATATGTTGTAGTTTTCTTTTCTCCGAACCTTTTTCTATAACGAGTTTGAAGTCGATTTTAAGTCTACTACGATACGCTTTCTTACGCGAAACGTCTTCGTTTGAAAGTTATATAGAATTCTGTTTTTAACCTATTTTTAACTATATAGTTAATTACTCAAATATATACAAAGTTAAATAGTGTTGTTTTTCATTAAAAGAAAAATGATAGGAGTTATAACAGAAAATGGTGAAAAAAATGTAAAGATCCGACGTATCATGCATTCATAAGCCAGAACAATATTGGCAAAGGGTCGTATTCATATAGGAATGTGTATAACCATTATTTGAAACACTGTTGATCGGGTACCATAAAGGCCGTTCACTTTAATATCGCTTTATGAATATGGCGTACCATCAAGACCGTTTTAATACGTCTTTAGATTATATATTTTATAAGAATTCCTAAAACTAATAAGGAGTTTAGTAAGTAAAATTTTTAAAACACAACTAACTGTGTTATCCGCTGTTGCTGTTCTACGAGTACCTTGCTTATCCCACGAAAATACTTAATTTGTTGGTAAAAAAGTAACCTGTGTTATTTTCTAAATCTATGTCTGAGCTAAAAGTCCAGATTTGTTTACCCGTTTCGACGTGAAATACTAAAAAACATTACTATAATAATCTTCGAATTTATAATAATATATTAGTATGATATAAACTGTTTTACATCATAAGCTGCATCAATCATCATCAATAGCTTTTAATAGTACACTTATCTCAATAGACATAGGCCACTCCTTATCAGAGAGGTTTTGATCTACTATACAACTCTGACCAGACGGGTCTATAGGGTTTGCTTCAAGTTTTCCTTCTTCTTGCACTTATGTTATCCTGCGTAGTTTGCTATTATAGATATTACACGTAGAAGGTAAATAAGTAAATCATAACCTAACTAATAGTGTAGTAATTTTACCATTATCATCATAAATATAAAAAAGTATTTTTTTATTATTAATTACATCTATGTAAATAATAAATATAATGTACATTTGTAGTACTCACTTCTTAATCCACGAAACAACAACTCTTTTGTATGGAAATTTACCTCTGACGGTTAATAAGAAATGAATTTGTATGAGTGTTGTGTTTTACACAACATATGAAACAAACTTCGCTAAAATGTTTCATAAAATTTTCACCCGGCATGTCGGGAAAAGGGATTGTATATTTTAATTAAAATTTCATTTTACTGACAATCGTTAAGGTTCATTCATACGAAATTTTCACGTTTTGGTTTCGACAACAATTAATTATGAGATGTCTCGCTATTCTATACCTGTTGTAAATAAAATAAGTATACAAGATCATAGTTTGCCTTGTTGGTCTAGTGTTTAGCGTATACGGCTGCTGATCAAGAACGTCTCGGGTTTGATTCCCGGGTCGGAACAGATTTTTGTGTGGTTAGCAAATATTTTTTTCGGAGTTTGGGTGTATATGTATGTATTTACAACATTTGTCAGCTCTCTGAGTATTTTTTATATTAATATATATATATATTCAAATTTACCCACATCGGTGAATATAACTCCGTTCAAACCGCCTTTTCTAGATTATAACCTGGTAAAATAACTTTACTCTGCCTGATGGAAAGCATGAGCAAAACTCAAGAGTGATGCTCACCATTACGTATGTGGACAATACAGCATGGTGACTCACACTATGACAGCCTAAACATGGCCCTTTCACTACAACATAAATATAGTAAACTAGCTTATGCCTCCGGCTCCGCCCACGTGCATGTAGGTTATTGCGGTAAAGAGAAGCTTATAGCCTTCCATAAGAATTGTCAGCAGTTGGAGCATCCTAATACCAAACTTCAATGAAATTTGTGCAGCGATTTAGTCGTGAAAGCGTAATAGACAGAAAGAGTTATAGTTAATCTTATAGCTAGGTTATATGTCAGAATTTATGTTTATTTAATTTATAAAACATCGTCAAAATCGGTCCAGTGTTCCAGAGATTAGCCTAAACAAACAGACTACTAATATACTTTGATGAAATGATGATGATTAGTAGAAAACTGGTCACATGATATTATATACAGACACTCCAATTTTATTAATTATTATATTTGTATTGATCACCACTTATTATAAAACAGTGTCCTCTGTCGTGTCTGTCTTTCTGTCTGTTCGCGATAAAATTAAAAACTACTACAGCGATTTTCATGCTGTTTTCAGCAATGGATAGTTTGGTTCTCGAAGAAGGTTTTAGTATATAATTTGTGAATTTTAAAATGTTTTTTCAATAAATAAATCTACCCGTGCAAAGCCGGGGCGGGTCGCTATTTGAAAATATGAGAAAGGAAACATCTATATATCATATATATTTTTAATTAAAACTTAATTACATGTATAAGAGGGAAACTAGTATCTACCAATTATTTCAGGTAAATATTTCACCTACGCGTACAAATTGTTATAATAGCCTATAAAATGTATCAAAAGCGGCGTCAACAACCACCGTTTCGTGCCGTTTGTGTACTCTCGCCATCAATGATATTATACTCGGAAAAAGGACAGATTTCAATATTCTTTTTTTTAATAACAGTATTAATGACTTAAGTATTTGCTAATAAAGTTGTTATACCTTATAAAGGAGGGTGTAAACAAATGCTTCGAACATATTACTGACAGCTTCACAAACTTACCCTTTACTAAATTCAATTGGGATCCTTTAAACTTACCTCTGGACTAACTTTGAGGAGGTGGGTTGACATACATAAGTTACGTATTTTCAAAGGGTTAAAAGTTGTTTAATGTTTTTTCTGTTGCTCGTTTATATAAAACTCGGAATCAGCTCTAAAGATCGCTGAAATTTGGTGTTTAGGGTTTTTCGGAGGTGAAAAATTGATTTAGATTAGTCCTATGTTTAGGAAAACATAGGACTAATCCCAATTTCGAGTTTACCTTCGTGTTTCTTTATTAAAGTAGTATAGATACTACTTTTTCAATAACATTTAATTGGTAGTTAGTACTCCAACACGTTTAGAAAATGTTCAATAATATATTTCTTTAAAAGCTATAATCCGATTATGTAAAAACTAAAATTTATATAGCCTATGTCACCTCACTATTATTACAAATATAGTGACACCTAAAACATTGATATTAGGTCTTTCCCTAAAGATCTTTTATTAAAATCGATGAAGTAGTTTGGACGCTGCCGTGGAACATAAAAAAATACATAGACTACCTGAAACCTTCCTTTTTGGCTTTGCCGTTTTTATTTCTATAAATAAAGACACGTGCAAATGTATAAATAACTTCCTCACATTATCTACTGATAAACTAAGTAAGAACTTAGTTACACTAGAATTTGAGGATCGTAATTTTAACTGAAGTAAAGTATTTTGCTTTCGTTGAAGAAGATGAGTGATTAAGCCTATAAACTCTGGCTTACTGAAATTTAATAGCGCGTATATTAATTTGATAACGGCACTATTTTGATAATGTAGTCTTAGATTACTTGAACACTTTGAAATTTAACACCTTTTGTGTAACTTTCATCAACTCGAGAACGCTTCAAATTATATCGAAAATTTTAACTAAAGACTCCATTCTATTGAAATTATTAATGAGAAAAACCAAATCTGTCAGCTGAGTGAATTTTATACTTTGGCTTTCGGAAGACAGGGGCTTATTTGATAGAGTGGAATAATCATTAAAACCGACTTCTAAACATTAATCTCTTATGATATTACTTGTGACGAATAAAATCACCAATCACAGGTCTTTGAGATTTGTGATAAGATTGTCCAAGTATTTTGTAAAAACTACTAAAAGCCAATTAAAATTCTCTGCAGTACTTATGTTAGGAGTCATCTAGAACGTGCCTAGCCAATTTGGAAATTCTGCTTTTATAAATACTCTTACATCCATCGCATCGAGAATACTCATTAACTTTTTTTTGGGGTTCCTATAATTTATCCTGTATATTGGTACATCGGTTTGTGCAGAAAATTCCAGTCACTTGTAACTTTATGTTAATCAGCAGATGGTTAATCTCTTTTCAAAATTATTTCCAATGAAATTGATTGACCTAGCTTAGCAAATATTGTAATTTAACGTTCCACGTAGGTGGATTACATTAAGTCCAACCATTTCTATTACCTTTTTTTCTTAGAACTATAAAAATACATACATCGTTCGAGCGAGCGGCGATTTGCTCCTGTATTTTATATCTTGTGCAAGGATTGTGCACGGTATGTTAAATGTAAAGTGTTTTCAATTATGACTTTTTAATTTTATTAATATTTATTGTACACGTGTAGTGTCGTGTTGTTAATATAAAGAACTTCTATTGATTTAAATAAATCATCATCCTCCTAGCCATTATTCCCAAGTTTATTTGGGGTCGGCTACTAGTTCAACCGGTTTTACCTGAATTTTAGTTTTTCCACGGAGCGACTGGCATCGTACCTCCGCAACCCTAAGGGAGAACTGAAATTCGAAGATTGAACTAGTTGTCAGTATATTTGAGGGCACTGACTTTTTTTTTTTTTTTTAAATTTAAGCCTGCCAAAGTGACTCTACTCTGCCTGATGGAAAGCATGAGTAGAATCCCGGAGTAAGGGTCACCATGCTTATTGTGAGGGTAGGCAATGTAGCATGGTGACCCTTACCATGGCAGCCTGGTTAGATTATTCTGCATCATTCTCCCGGCCTTCGAAGGGCGGGAGAATGATGCAGAATGATTGGGCCTCCGGTCTCACACTCACCAACGAAATACGACAGCAAGAATGCTGTCATTATTAGGATGGTATTCTGTGTGAGGGTAGTACTGGCCGGATCGAGCCGGCCCATTCGTGCTGAAATCAGCGTGGCTCTACTACCTCAAAATAACGATTGCCATAGATGTTCATGACAACCGGGACCGACGGCTTTACGTGCTCTCCGAGGCACGGGCGTGAATCACCGCCAAACTTCGAAACTCCGGGCAGCTATTAGGAATTTTCTAAGAACATCCCAAAAACACTTTTTGGCCCGACCCGGGATTTGAACCCGAGACCTCTTGATTAGCAGTCGCATACGCTAACCACTAGACCAACGAGGCAGTCTATTGTTTAATTAAATAAATATAATAAATATATATTTCGGACATCTCATAGACAACGTCATCTAGTCCCAAACTAAGCTGAGCTTTTGTATTATGGGTACTAAACAACTGATATAAATACATAAACATACTTTTTTTTTGTAAATACATACTTATTATACATAGAAAACACCCAGACTCCGAAACAAATATTTGTAGATCACACAAATATTTGGTCTGACCCGGGAATCGAACCCGTTAGAAAGTTTATCAGTCAGGGTCACTCACTAACCATTCGACTATAGGTAGTAGTTAGTAGCCACACTAGTTTCAGCACGAATGGGCTGACTCGACCGGTACGGTACTACTCTCACATAGAAATGACAGCGTTCGGGGTGTCGTATTTCGTTGGTAAGTGTGATCTCGGAGGCCCAATAATGCACGCTCACACACACTCACGCAATAGGTCACCGTGCTGCACTCACAATGAGGATGGTGACCCCTACTCTTGTATTCTACTCATGTTTCCATCAATCAGAGTCGAGTCACTTAGGTAGGTTTAAATAAATACAAAACGACTGCTCAGTCCCGTCACAGTAATGCCAGTTATTCAAAATAATCTGCCTTTTTAGCCAAGATGCACATTTAGCGTCGATTCTTTTTCTACAATTGCTAACTTATCTATACTATTATATTATTGGCTAATATTTTGATTTAGTCGCCTGATTTAGCATTACTATAAACTTGGAAGTATTCGTTTGTCGTCGTAGAATGGCAATTAGCAATGGGGGACTGCACTATGTGAGATTAGTCGACTCAATTTTCCAATAGATTTCAAACAGATTTTATTGCTTATAAACTTGTTAGATTCATAGAGTCTGCAAAATTATTATATCTACTATATTAATATAGTAGTTAAACAACAACAATTTGACAAGTTATTAATATGTATAGTTATATTAATTTGGTAACTCTTAGTCATACAGTTAACTTGTAAACGACCGTTGAAACTGTGAATCGTGTTTCTAAGTAAACTAAACTTTAAGCCTTGTTGATTAGTACTCATCTGGAAATTTCAAATCATTCGTGTAGACAGATTCACTGACTGTGGAATGCCTCCACCAGCAGTCTTGGATACGTCTTGGTGACTGTCTACAAGTAAAAAGTATGTCATTGACATCGCAGGAGATCGTTGTCGTTTAACTAACTTATTTTGAAGCTTCATCATCTTCCTAGGCTTTTTCCGGGCCTAGCGGACCGACTATTGGCCTGACCTAGGAATCGAACCCAGGGCCAGGACCTCCTCATTAACAGGTAAGTACAGTTCCTTATTCTGAACCTTGTCACTTTGAAAATAACACTGTACGCTCTTTCTTCATTGGTATCTTTCCATATATTGGTGTATGTTTGTTTCCAATGGTATGGTAGTATGGTACAAAGTATCAACTGAAACTCAAAGTACAAGCCTCTTTGCTAAAGAACACGATTTGAAATCTACCTACTATTATGGGTGACTACGGAACCCCATTCTGTGCGTGGCCTGACACGCACTTGACCATTATTTTAAATAACACCAGTTACATTAAGAAACGATATAAATATGACATGTGGACTGCATGTTCCTATTTTTTACGATTGGCTTAGCTGATCTTACATAAATAATGGCTGAATATAGAAAACGAAATTCCCTATTCCCAAGACGTTTTTATAATTTACGTTTTAGTATCTAATTAAAATTAAGTAAAGAATATCGTAATCCTATTTAGATCTCAACAAAAATACAAATGGAAAATTAGAGCCAAGTTCAACATTTTGTTGAATAACTATTTTATTTATTTTATTTAACAATTGAAGGAAAACTTACAGTTAGATTATTGCTGTATACAAACTTAATACGAAATAAATCGGCCAAGTGCGTGTCAGGCCACGAACAGGAAAGGGTTCCTCAGTCTCCGATAGTATTACGTGTGATTAAAATCGTAACCAATAGAAAATTGTTATGTTACGGATTAATACGTTAATTTGTATGAGGTTTTCCAAGTTAGCGCATTTTACAAGTTCAGTCTCTATAACTCCTGAACTAACAAAGTCAATTAATCCTTTATAGTTTTCCTTTAAAGTTCATTATATGGACCACCATTAGAATTTTTCCAGATTTAATGAGCCAGCCGTTTAGCTTTTAGAGGTGGGGCGCCTTGTTTTTACAAAAAGCGGCCAAGTGCGAGTCGGACTCGCCCATGAAGGGTTCCGTATCAGCAAGTAACATCATATAAAAGTTCTTGTAGTTCGTTGTAACTTTCATCGATGTTTTTATACTAGTGTATTGACTGGATGAAAGTTAAATTGCGTGTTACGATTTATGACGTATTAAAAAAAAACTACTGACTAGATCTTGTTCAAACCAATTTTCGTTGGTAGTTTACATGGTAATGTATAACATATATTTTTTTTAGTTTTATCACTCTCTTATTTTAGAAGTTAGAGGGGGGGGGGACACACATTTTTCCACTTTGGAAGTGTCTCTCGCGCAAACTATTCAGTTTAGAAAAAAATGATATTAGAAACCTCAACATCATTTTTGAACACCTATCCATAGATACCCCACACGTATAGGTTTGATGAAAAAAAAATTTTTGAGTTTCAGTTCCAAGTATGGGGACCCCCAAAATGTATTGCTTTTTTTCTATTTTTATGTAAAAATCTTAATGCGGTTCACAGAATACATCGACTGACCAAATTTCAACAGTATAGCTCTTATAGTTTCGGAAATAATTGGCTGTGACATACGGACGGACAGACAGACAGACAGACAGACAGACTTGACGAATCTATAAGGGTTCCGTTTTTTGCCATTTGGCTACGGAACCCTAAAAATGTGCCCTTTAAAGTGGAATTTCTCGCAAACGGATACCTAAATCTAAAAATCGTCTTAACAAACCCTTTATTGTTTTTAAAAGACCTATCTAATGATACCCCACACGATGGGGTAACGGTGAGTAAAAAAGAACATCCCCACTGTACGTGTAGGGAAGGTACCCAAAATAAAAATATTTTTCATAATTTTATTGTAGTACTTTGTAGACGTAAATACAACACATTTTCATCTCTCTAGCACTTACCGTTTGGACGGCAGGGTGAGTACGGACGGACGGACATGACGAATCTTATAAACTATATAAAAACCAAGTCATAAACTTAGAAACCCTAAAAAGAAGACCTAAAAAGAAGACCAGAAAGTTTTTACAGATATGATCAATAGTATGGTTAGCGACTTCATCGGCAAAATGTATTGAGTCATGAATGAGTGTCAAAATCTGTAAACATCATCATGAACAATCAACAATAGTCATGTCTTTTTGAAATTGATTTATAAAAAAACCAGCGACCCAGCTAGGCTTCGCGCCGATGTCTACGGAATTTTCGGATTTCCTTTAGTATATTTAAATATGCATGTATTTCCTATTAACTTTCCACTGGTGAAAATTGCATTAAAATCTGTTGCGTATTAATACTATTTAAAAAAATATTTTTTGGACATCTTACACACAACATCATTTAGTCCCAAAGTAAGCCGAGCTTGTGTTATGGGTACTAAACAACTGATATAAATACATAAACATACTTTTTTTTTGTAAATACATACATATTATACATAGAAAAACACCCAGACTCCGAAACAAATATTTGTGGATCACACAAATATTTGGTCTGACCCGGGAATCGAACCCGAGACCTATTGATCAGCAGCCGCCAACGCTAACCACTAGACCAACAAAGCAGTCAAACTATGTCAAAAAAATATGTCAAATTAAGCTTATTTTTTTTATGGCCCCTCGAGGTTCGCTATTTATAATTGTGGTTTTAAAATTTAAATAGTCTCGAATTTAAATAATTATAATCATTTACACAAAACAAAGAACGTCTAATCTATTAAATCTCAACATTTGACCAAACCAAGAGCAACTTTTGTCGTGAAACTCAATCCCTTTTGAAGTAGAAAGACGAAGTTTTCGCTTTTGTAGTTTAGCAGGACGGCTTTTAGATAATGAAAACGATTGATTGTTTTTTTATCAAATCTTAAAAGTTCACTACTTTAAAAAAAATACCTTAGTATATATAGAAGGGCATTAATAAACTGCCAATGCGTTGGCAAAGATGCGTCGGTTGCATGGGTGATTACTTCGAATAACAGAAATAAAAAAAATAAAAAAATAAGTACTTTTACTTATTGCATACAAAACGGCAATTTCATAAGTAAAGACCTAATATATGAGTCAATCAGTGTCAAATAACAAAAATAAAAAATTAGGACAGCTTTTGACTAGATCGATCTAAGGGTTGACTGCACTATTAGGTGAAGGTTAAAATGTCATTAAAATAAAGAAAATAAAAGTAAGAATGAAGTCTCAGATGACAGCATCCGTGCTGTCGAGTTTCGTTCGTAAGCGTGAGAGAGGAGGCCATATCCCACACTACGGCGCCTTGTTGAGATGCAGAAATATCTCAACAGGGCGCCGTAGTGTGGGATATCATGGCGCATTTTCTGCAATCACAATGAAGAAGATTGTCGTTGTCTCGTTGGTCTAGAGGATAGCGTTCAACCATATCGTAGGGAGCCGAACAACCCGCTACACACGCCACCGTCAGCAGGACTTTTGAGCGAGCATGACATACTCACAACCGCCAGTCAACAAACAAACTTATGCTACTATTGATTACAAAGTGCTCACATGTACAATTCAAAATGTTCGCAGTTATACAATAATAAAACCAATTATAAATATTCTACTCTCTAAGAGTGCGGTAAGTATTTGGAACATGTCAGTAAAAAGTAACTTATTGTGCAATAATGTTAATACCAAAAAAAAATATAGAAATTTCAAACAAGATACAATTAAAATATCAATAATACATGTCTGAAATATGGTTATCCAATGTCAAAAAAAAAAAAGAAAAACATAAGAATGTCAAACCAGCGAAGGATGTCTTCCCTAGGCTTAATGAAAACCAGAACCCTTATAGATTCGTCAAGTCTGTCTGTCTGTCTGTCTGTCTGTCCGTCCGTATGTCACAGCCACTTTTTTTCCGAAACTACAAGAGCTATACTGTTGAAATTTGGTAAGTAGATGTAATCTGTGAACCGCATTAAGATTTTCACATTAACATGGACATAAAACAATACATTTTGGGGGTCCCCATACTTGGAACTGAAACTCAAAAAAATTTTTTTCATCAAACTCATACGTGTATCTATGGACAGGTGTTCAAAAATGATGTTGAGGTTTCTAATATCATTTTTTTCTAAACTGAATCGTTTGCGCGAGAGACACTTAATAAGTGGAAAAATGTGTGTCCCCCCCCCCCTCTAACTTCTAAAATAAGAGAGTGATAAAACTAAAAAAATATATGTTGTACATTACCATGTAAACTACCAACGAAAATTGTTTGAACGATATCTAGTAAGTAGTTTTTTTTTAATATGTCATAAAGCGTAAACAGCAATTTACCTTTCATTTAATCAACGAACTACAAGAACTTTTAAATAATGCTACTTGTTGATACGGAACCCTTCATGGGCGAGTCCGACTAGCACTTGGCCGATTTTTTTAATAAGCGAGTCATTATAAACTTCCAAAACCCACCACCATATGGTTTATCAAATCAAATCAAATTATTTTATTTCAAATAAACCATACAACGGCACTTTTAAAACGTCAAGTAGTCATTCAGTAGTCAGTCGTGAAGCTAATTATCTGTTCCAATTCGTAGATCCTATGGAGAACGTCCAGTCCACCAGCCATCGTCCAGTTCAACCATATCGTAAGGAGCCGAACGACCCGCTACACACGCCACCGCCAGTAGGACTTTTGAGCGAGCATGACATACTCACAACCGCCAGTTAACAAACAAACTTATGCTACTAGTGATTACAAAGTGCTCACATGCAATTCAAAATGTTCCCAGTTATACAATAATATAACCAATTATAAATATGCTACTCTCTAAGAGTGCGATAAATATTTGGAACATGTCAATAAAAAGTAACTTATTGTGCAATAATATTAATACCAAAAAAAATAGAAATGTCAAACAACAAGATACAATTAAAATATAAATAATACATGTCTGAAATATGGTTATCCAATGTCAAAAAAAAAGAAAAATATAAGAATGTCAAATCAGCGAAGGATGTCTTCCCCAGGCTTAATGAAAACCAGGTCAAAGTCAGTTAATATTTCAAACGTGTACTGGTTTCTCAGCTTTATGGCATGAAAGCACCGTTAGACACGCGGGAGCGTGACAAGCCAAGTTCAAGTCAAGGAACTGGCGAGCATTATCCGTGTTGCACGAACCATTTGCAGCCTTTCGACGCCTTATTAACTTAAAAACTATTCAACAAAATACAACATATTTAGTAGTTAAGTTAAGATCTCGTATTTAAAGTAGTATTTTATAGGCATAACAACAGCATAGTTATTTAGATAAATAAAAAAATATTTATTTTCGCTTCACGCAAATTATTATTATTGTTATATTATGTGCATTATTATTGCTACAGTCATTTAATGTATTTTTTTGTGTTTAAAGCTTGACTTAACGTGAAAATTGAGGTAGTTCTTAGCAATTTTGTTTGTTGATAAATAAATATTACCAGTTCAACAGCTTTAAACACAAAAAAATACATTAAATGACTGTAGCAATAATAATGCACATAATATAACAATAATAATAATTTGCGTGAAGCGAAAATAAATATTTTTTTATTTATCTAAATAACTATGCTGTTGTTATGCCTATAAAATACTACTTTAAATACGAGATCTTAACTTAACTACTAAATATGTTGTATTTTGTTGAATAGTTTTTAAGTTAATAAGGCGTCGAAAGGCTGCAAATGGTTCGTGCAACACGGATAATGCTCGCCAGTTCCTTGACTTGAACTTGGCTTGTCACGCTCCCGCGTGTCTAACGGTGCTTTCATGCCATAAAGCTGAGAAACCAGTACACGTTTGAAATATTAACTGACTTTGACCTGGTTTTCATTAAGCCTGGGGAAGACATCCTTCGCTGATTTGACATTCTTATTTTTTTTTTTTTGTGACATTGGATAACCATATTTCAGACATGTATTATTTATATTTTAATTGTATCTTGTTGTTTGACATTTCTATTTTTTTTTGGTATTAATATTATTGCACAATAAGTTACTTTTTATTGACATGTTCCAAATATTTATCGCACTCTTAGAGAGTAGCATATTTATAATTGGTTATATTATTGTATAACTGGGAACATTTTGAATTGCATGTGAGCACTTTGTAATCACTAGTAGCATAAGTTTGTTTGTTAACTGGCGGTTGTGAGTATGTCATGCTCGCTCAAAAGTCCTACTGGCGGTGGCGTGTGTAGCGGGTCGTTCGGCTCCCTACGATATGGTTGAACTGGACGATGGCTGGTGGACTGGACGTTCTCCATAGGATCTACGAATTGGAACAGATAATTAGCTTCACGACTGACTACTGAATGACTACTTGACGTTTTAAAAGTGCCGTTGTATGGTTTATTTGAAATAAAATAATTTGATTTGATTTGATAAACCATATGGTGGTGGGTTTTGGAAGTTTATAATGACTCGCTTATTAAAAAAATCGGCCAAGTGCTAGTCGGACTCGCCCATGAAGGGTTCCGTATCAACAAGTAGCATTATATAAAAGTTCTTGTAGTTCGTTGATTAAATGAAAGGTAAATTGCTGTTTACGCTTTATGACATATTAAAAAAAAACTACTTACTAGATATCGTTCAAACAATTTTCGTTGGTAGTTTACATGGTAATGTACAACATATATTTTTTTAGTTTTATCACTCTCTTATTTTAGAAGTTAGAGGGGGGGACACACACACATTTTTCCACTTATTAACTGTCTCTCGCGCAAACTATTCAGTTTAGAAAAAAATGATATTAGAAACCTCAACATCATTTTTGAACACCTGTCCATAGATACACGTATGAGTTTGATGAAAAAAATTTTTTTGAGTTTCAGTTCCAAGTATGGGGACCCCCAAAATGTATTGTTTTATGTCCATGTTAATGTGAAAATCTTAATGCGGTTCACAGATTACATCTACTTACCAAATTTCAACAGTATAGCTCTTGTAGTTTCGGAAAAAAGTGGCTGTGACATACGGACGGACAGACAGACAGACAGACAGACAGACTTGACGAATCTATAAGGGTTCCGTTTTTTGCCATTTGGCACCGGAACCCTAAAAATATATATTTAAAGCTTTACATTAAAGAACTAAGCCATACATTAGACATACACCACCAAACATGACACCAGATCGAATATATATGTTTTTTAATAAGGCAACGCCCACTTGAGGAACAATTAACAAACAATCTTTATTTTTTTTGTTTATATGTCTATTTGTTCTGTCTAATCGCTGGAGCAGCTGATTCTATTTTGATGGGACTTACACTTTCAGATAACCGTTCACATAAGGAGTAACTTAGACTAACTTAATGGTAGACTAACCGCGCCCCGCGGTGCTACCCACGGTTGTTGTAAAGGTGAGTCTGTTTTATTCACGTATTCTGTCTGCCCTAGAACTGGCAAATAAGCCGTACTATAGTTAGACATCATCGAAGTTCTTAATTTAGACATCAGAACGAATAGTTACGCTTTTAAATTTGAATCAATTAAATAAATAGGCCTTAAGTTAAGACCTTTCAGTATTTACTTAAAAAAATCTAAGTTAAAAGTTCCGAAAATTTATATAAGTAATAATTAAATTTATAAATATATATTATGTATAATATGTATATAATATGTATGTATAATATAAATATATATAAGTAATAATTAAATTTTACTTGTTTCCTTTTAGAAACCTGCATAAAATCATTTATCGAACTTTCTTTTTCTTTCTTTTTCTCACTATATTTTAATGGAACATTAAACATAGCAAAACCTAAATATTTTATATTAAACTCCATCTTAAATTTTAAAAACTATGTATATCTACTAGAGTACCAGCAATCCAATGCAATCACTAATGCAAAAGATAAGATATGAGAATAATTGTATGTTGGTCGGGGCGGTCCGCCCGCGCCGCCCGCCCAAAGCTCACGCACTGGATATATAAGCCCGTAGAAGCCTTCCAACGGCACAACGCATCACAACCACCGGCACTCACAACCTCCTCTCTCATCTCCAACACCAGACGTCCACAGGTTAGTACTTATTATTTTATTATCGATTTTTTAAGCATACAATTTTTCATTTCCATAATTTAAAATAAACGGTTTTGACATAAAAATGAAACAATATATCCTTAAGTTTAAAAGGTCAACAGTTTATAAACTTTTTATTTAATTATTTAATTAACCAGTCTTAAAGTTAAGAAGCCTAAAAAAGAAAAAAAAATGTTACGGGACTAAATTAAACTTATGACTGCAATTTGTTTTTCAATTTTTAATCTAACTGAACTTGATAAATATTACAAGCCAAAGTATCATTCTTGTCACAGAAAATAATTTATTCCAATTTTCCTGTCTAACCGTTGTCAATGAATTAAAGTTCTAAAATAAACGTATCAGATACACGTGTTGCTTCAATCGAAATGTCATTGAGTCCACCGACATACATAAATAGCTTCCGCAATACATAATCAGCTTGTATTATTTTCAATCAAACGTCATTTTCCTTTAACACTGTTAAATATTTACGTCAATTATTGATCTCCTTACTGGGAGATATAATAGCACTTAATGAAAAACATTACTGGTGAAAATATAAATACTAACAAATAAAATTAAAAATATCTGAAAATGTTTTAATATAGCTGTCGTATGTATTTAAACTAGATTTTTTCTTATTAAGTTTTAGAAATTAAACTCGAAATACACTGCAAAATCTTTCGTTTATGTCCTTTTTCAGATATTTTAAATTAATATCTTATGCAATCTTTTTTAACTTTATGTTAACTTAGGCCGTTTGTAACGATTTTATAAAAATGGTCAATTTTAACTAATGTTATAGGGGCAGAATGTGGGTTAATTCTTGAAAAGTGATCATCGTATAATTTTGCAAAGATGTTATAACAAATGTAGAATCCACGAAAACGAGTTATTAAGTAAGTAAAGCTAGGAAAAGAAACCTTATATTATTTTTCATTAGTAAAAATACCATGAGTGTAATGAATACAAAAACCAAACTTGTGATTCTGGTTGTTAACTTTAACTTCGGATTTCGTTCTTAGTAGACAAAATTACAAACACACGACTGCAAAATAATTATTATTACCTTTATTCTTGCTGAAATTACTAGCAATTTTTAATCCGTTTTAGTAATATTGTGCTGCAAAAAATATACACAACATTATCAAAACAGGAAAAAAATAGAATTAGATTTGTATTGTAAGAGTTATTTTGTATTACAACTCATATTACGACATTGAATAACATAATTATTTTCCGATGTCTGCCATTATTTCTCCGTCCCAGTAACTAGCTTTCCAATTGCAGTTCAAATTATTTAATGTTATTACCATTTCGCCTGCTTTAAGGGTGAATAAATTGGTGGTTACTTAGCTCTTGTTGCCTTATACTAGACGTTGATTGATGCTTAAAGAAAACATTTACAGATTAAATGTGGACAGTTAGTAGTTCCTTCTGATGTTCAAAATACTTTATTTACAAATATATATTACATAATATATATCTATAGATACAAATCAATATTAACAGTCACATTTACGTATAAAACCATGTTATGTATATTATTCTTATGTAACTTGAAATTTTCTCTAAGTTTTGTGAAAAAGAAAATATTCAAACGTCGGTATAAAACATATTCAAATAAAAGTTCTAACAATTAAAATTACTTTAATTTCCTTGAATTTGTTGTGTATGTTATTGTGGTAAAAAGTACTCAGGGTCTAAAGTATCTGTGTACTAAATTTCATTAAAATTAGTTTGGTAGTTTTGACGTGAAAGCACAACAGACATAGTAACTTTCTCATTTATAATATTAGTAGGCATATCTCTAAAAATAATTTCTGTTATTTATTTTAGTATTAATATATCTCCACTATATTTCGTATCAGAACAACATTATATTGCTAGTAAAACGTCATCAATAATTATGGAATGAATAGACAGACAGGATGATCGATTCAATTCTTTGTACAGCTCTGCATTTGTCACCGAATGAAGATATATCAGACACCAATAAAAGCACAGGGGACAATGACGAATGCTTTGCAAAGTGTCGTCATAAACGTCATACTATTATAGAAGTATTTCGTGAAAAAGAAATTTTTAATATGCTTATGGTTTTTCTTTTTAATTTAAAAAATGGTTCACAGTTCATCGTGGGCAATCGTGATACGAAAATCAAATATATACATATAATAGATGTACTGGTCTAAAGCACAATTGTTCGCATTTGCACAATGGGTTAGGCGTTGATGTCTATTTCAGAACGTCAGACTTTAGAATATAACAATGCTTAGAAAACTCGTTATTTTAGTGGGTTTCCTAACCGAACGAACATTTAATATATGTGTATTATTTCCTATCATTACTCCTAGTTTGGTACTATATAGAATCTCTAAAATTTTCCTAGCTAAAATGTGATAATTTTATCATTTGAGGTTCCGAGATCAAAAAGTATTCTTTTTGGTAATTATCTCACCGTATTAAGTTCAAAACTTGAGACAAAAAAATTTATTACTTCTTTTCTGTTCTCACATATTAGTAGATGTAGAGAGTGAAATATAGAGTCTAAAAGATGTATCTCCAATATCAGAAATGTCCGTTAGTTATACAGAGCTTACTCTATTGTCAGCTGTATATTAATGCCACAAAAAACCTATATCAGTAATGCCTCATCTCACATTTCGATAAAAATCTTACAATTTATATATTATATACAAAGTTTCACTGAAATCATACGTTTTATTTATTACATTCGTATCGTAAAGCATATCTCAATGCAATTTCTTTATTGGATTTTATACGATCTCCTGCTTCATGATGTTATGAAGCGTCTCGCGTTTCTATAGCTCAATAGGAACTTGGGATTTAAGAAAAAGTTACATAAAACGTCGTGAGAAACAAATAAGTTGTTTTTATGACATATGTTATAGAAATGATTTGGCTCTTACTTTTTTATGTCATGTAAAACGATTTCAAAGTCAAAAAGCTGATAGGGGAAATAAAACCATTATTAAATATAACATCACACCTCAATAGACTTATTCACTACTAGACACAGGCATTTATTTTAGAAAGGAGATTACCGTTCATTAATAAAATTAAGATTTAACTAGTTCGTATATCCAAAAGTATATTGTAGACAAATATTATTTTTACATAGCTTTTAATCGCGATTCCTCCCGCATTGGGACGTCGCGTCGGTTGTTACGACGAAAAGTATCTTACGTTTTTCCTCGACAATTGAAATATTCCATGACATATTAACATCAGATCCACAATTTAGTATTATAAATAAACAGTTAATTCCTTATTTATAATATTAGTAAGGATTTGTGACCCCAATAATAAAACTACTTAAGAAAACACGATTTTATTTTTCTTATCTGTTCATACTTCATTACTTTCATTATTTTTACAACGAGAAAGTCATTAGTTACGTATAAGAAAGCTATCATATATAATAGCTTTCTTATACGTAACTATTCAAAAAAAGTCGATTGAATAAGTTGAATAAGTTGAAATTGAATAGTTATAGAGAGAATAATAGTATTGTTTAGAAAAATATTAAGTAACTAATTTGTTCTAGGCAGAATGATGCGAAGTGCCGGCGGAGCGCTGGCCGTGGCCGTTGCCGCGTTGCTTGTATGCTGCAGCGCTGACCCTCACCAGGTAACATTTCTAACATGTATTTTTTCAATTCTACTATTTTTCAGTTAGCAATATATATCAATGAGAATTCGATAGTAGTGAAATTCTAAACACAACAAAATATATACCTATTTTCTTTAATTAATTGTTAAAATTATAACTTCTATAGAATAGCATATACAAGCCTCCAACCGAAAACTTGTGGAGTTGGCCTTTGATCAAACTTATTAAAGTTGAACAGGTCTATATATATAAGACTAAAATACGAGAAGCATGCATGTAAGGTATATAGATTGCAATACACACTGGATACATTTTTCTAGACAGTAAAACCGTAAAAGTTAAGATTAAAGATTTTATATTACTTTCATACATTGTGTGCACTTCAAAAATGCAGAATGTTGTGATCATTTTTTACACATGACCATCTCACTTTACTAAGAAGTGAAAAGATGTCATTAGTATTATAACATTTTAAGTAGTATAATTGTATCTCAAGACTCAATTATTAATTGTAAATTCAACATCTAGATACAATTATTAATGTAAATACAGTCAGAGTAAATATATGTAGGATTCGGAATCGAAATAATCAATTCAAATCATTCAATTCAAAATAATCAAAATACGGAAACGCTCATCAGTTTAATTTTAGTTAAAAGTACGCAAAAAATGATTGTAAGGAAAAAGTATATATACATATATATATATATGTGTATGTATATTTACCCACAATGCATGCACATCTTGATATTACAGGTTAAGCAATCCAATTCCATACAACTTTCCATTTAGCAGACACCCAATAGTAGAATATAATAGTTTATTAACATGAATTTTTAAGTCAAGCTTTTCCATAAAATAGTTTTGAACATTGGATCCGGAATTCGAATCGAAAATTACGCTTTTAAGATTTAGTAATGGCACTCAGACCAACCACGCGATAAAATTACACAAATGATAAATGCAGGCGGAATGTACATTTCCTAAAATCGTTCATTTTTCTTTATCGTTATTTCATTTTGCTCTAAAATTCTGGTAAACTCGCAATTATTATAGAATGGCAGATTTATGAATTGATAGAACATTAATGACAAATTGTGACTGGTCCATTTCGCCGAAAATGTCTTTACAATTTAAGCTTCTAATTAAGCATTCCTTGAGAAGAGAAGAATATTAAATATGTCTTTTTAAACCAGAACTTAAAGAATAAAATATTATATAGAGTAGACTAGTAATTCATGTATATATTTTGTGCATTATTAAATGACACTTGCAATGCAGACGCAGCCGCGGCAGCATGTAAGCTCTCAAAAGAAAGAAATAATTAAAGTATGATGATGTATAAACTATATACTTCCTCAATAAATGGATTATCTAACTATGAAAGAATTGTTCAAATCAGACCAGTAGTTAGTGAGAACGGAAAACAAAATCTTCAGCTTCATAATATTAGCATAGATGTTACTGATGTGGGTGTCCAGGCGTGTAGGACATAATCTGCATCGTATAGCATCTACATGGATATTTGTATTAGTTGAAAATATTCTAGATCTAAATTCCAAGAAATATTCCTATGACTATAAATAATTACGTTTAATTTCACGTCTAGACATGTGTGCTTAAAGTAAAAAGGTATTGCGAAATAGGTTTCACTCAGGTCATTATAAAAATAGTAGTAGGGCATCTAAAAATAGTTCACGGTAGTTGTTAAAATGTCAAAGTGGAGGTAACAAAGTCTTGTCTCTAACAAGCAAACGAACAGAAACAACACCCAGACCCAGAAAAACAGTTAATGGATCACACAAAATGTTGACTGCCTTGTTGGTCTAGTGATTAGAGTATGCGACTGCTAATCAAGAGGTCTTGAGTTCGAATCCCGGGTTGAGCCAAAAAAGAGTTGCTGGGTTTTTCTTACAGGAAATTCTTAATAATAGCCCGGAGTCTGAAAGTTGGACGGTGATTCACGCCCGTGCCTCGGAGAGCACGTTAAGCCGTCGGTCCCGTTTGTCATGAACATCAATGGCAATCGTTATTGAGAAGTCAGTTCCTTCAAATATACTGAAAACTAGTTCAATCTTCGAATTTCAGTTCTCCCTTAGGGTTGCGGAGGTCCGATGCTAGTCGCTCCGTCCAAAAACTGAAATTCTGAAATTTTGAACTAGTAGCCGACCCCAAATAAACTTGGGAATAAAGGCTAGGGATATGGAGATGATGACAAAATGTTGTCCTATGTAAGATTTGAACCCACAATACTTGGGGCAGCAGAAAGCGGTTTGGCAATATAAGCCACTTGGCCAACTATGCATTTCAACTGGTAGCATTATTAATGCAATTTTTACAAAACCAATTTGCACTTACTTCATACTGCAAACCAAATATCAAATAAATAAACTACTTTCATGGAATCTTGATGATGTTATAGAAGCTACTAGCTTTTAACCCGCTGCGCCCACGTTTTTGTCGGTTGTACTATAGTCCGACCTCTAGAAACTAAGAATCTCCATTTTATTAATATAGGTGCAGCAGAATAGCCGTCAATGGGTAATTGGCAGATAGACATTGACTTGGAATACTCAATTTATTTAAGGTTTTAAATAACTTCAACCTAGTGTTTACGGTTACCACGGTTTGTGAGGCACAGCCTGGTGGCAGACGGACAGTGGAGTCTTAGTAATAGGGATCCGATTCACCCTTTGCGTAAGGAACCCTAAGAAGGCTCTAGCTATCCAAACTAATAATATTTACAGCTTCACTACTTATAACTACAAAATCTCCCACATATATTAGCAAGAGTTACAAACGAGCGAATAGACATCTATTATGAAAAAAAAACTATTGTTAACTCATACAAAGGTACCTTCCCTCAAACAGCAATAGCTAATTAATTAAAACCTGTACCGTATTGATATAATACTTAGTTTTATTCAAAATATAAATGGAAAAGCTACCTTCATTGTTCAAAATTACACTACTCTCCTATCAAAACACAATACAGATAATTTTCCTTTCGTTCAGTGAATAAACCGAGAATAATTTTACTATACAAAAGTTGTACAGAGAAGGATAGTTAGGATTGTACATCGTTACTAACTTTATAGAGCATCCTCATTACACTTATTATATCTACAACAATGAGAAACTTTAACTAAATCATTAATATCGTATTAAGTTACATGATTTTAATAATTTACGTAGCGCAAATTTAAAAAATATATTTTAAATAATAAAAAGATATTGAGGGCATCAAAACAGTAAAAAGATACATAGAATGGAACAATGGAAGTTGTGCCCGTATATAATAATATTGCTATTACTATAGTTTTTTACGAAGGGATATTTCTATAGTATTTGCAAAGGAAATGTTACGAGACTATTGCTTTTAACGCTTCCTTTTCATAAAAGATTGAAGAAAACGATTATAATTTGAATTAAACAAAATATATATCGTATTTTATAACCACAAGACAAGTAGGTATGTGAATTTGCCTACTAGACTATTGTAATGTAGGTGTCAAAGTCAACCTTCAAACGCGAAGTCGACACACTCATTAATGTATGTACTTAGTTGAGTCTATTCATCGTTTACATTAAACATTTTTATTACAAGTTCTTAGCAATAATATCTCCTTATTGAAATACCTACTATAATTAATCTTTTACATTGAAAACTAATCACGGTAAAGACTTAGAACAAGAATTCTCATCTGAAATCAGAAATTGAGGAAAAATTACTTGACATTCTTGTGAGGTAATCTGATTTTCTATAGAATCATAAGTACTACATAGATAATTAGTTCACGGACTAACAGTATTTTTTACAATATTTCAGATTAAAAATGTCTTTGAGTTAAAGCTTAATTTTTTCGTTGATCTAGTGGTGATCAGTATAGGACAAACAAAATATACGCTACCAAAACGAATATATTATCGCAAATACTAACGTTTATTATCGGGTCCAGTCCAGTTGATATTATAACTTGGAAGATGTGTTTCACTGAATTCATGGTCGGTCTTCAGATACGTCGCGCGTCAAGTTCCGCGGACATTAATTACACTTGAAGCTCCTTATAACAGTGCGATGACAAAGCTGCGTGTACTTTATGTGGTTTGGTTGTATATTTTAATAATACGTTCATCAATTTGTACAATATTTCATTACCAAAGACGAACGGAAGGGTGGGTGCCCTTGAGTTCAGTTCATTTTAAATGTGGGAATATACAACACGCTTTCAATTAAAACAATTTTCTGAAAAATTGAAATTTATACCTACTACTTGATACTTGACTGTTTTCTTAAATTTTACATATTTAATTTACAAAATTAAATAGATTCATTCAAATTTTATGATGCCCTTCAGTACTACAGATGCAACACTACTTACATGAAGCCGAATTAAATTATTTGGCATAGATTTTATATCGATTAATAAATAAAAAATGACATTCGATTAATACCACAAACTTCTGACCCCATGTTCCATGCCCGGTTCGGACTAAATGTTTGTATAATCTGCAATATTTTTATTTTCAATGTTTAATATGTATTTGTCTAGTACTCATAGTTGTCTAGTACCCATAGTACAAGCTCTGCTTAGTTTGGGATTAGATGATGTTGTGTGTTAGATGTTCAAATATTTACGTCCATGCGTAGTTACCTAAAGAAAGGAGAAACCCGAAATCCATACAAACTTGGGCCTAGCGTTACAGTGCTAGAATTTGGTCATAAATTACAATATCTATGACGATTTCCCGAGCCTAATTTTCAGGTCTCCCAGCAATGGCCAAATTGGTAAAATCAGACAATGTTTACATTTTAGGTTATGTTTATTATTTGAGTTATTTTAATGAAAAATTGGCCAAGTGTGTGTCAGTCCACGCATAAAATAGGGTTATGTACTCACCCATAATTAAATCGTGCCCAATAGATAATTAATAATAATAATAAATAATAAATATTTCGGACATTTTACACACAACGCCATCTAGTCCCCAAACTAGACAACTCATATAAATACATAAACATACTTTTTTTTTGTAAATACATACATATTATACATTGTTGTATTTGCTTATTATTTCTTTATTTTTGTACGAAGTTTTCTAAGTCATCTTATTTCACAAGTTAGGCCTTTATAACTTCTAAAATAAAAAAGTTATCAAAACCGCTATAGTTTTCTATAACATGAAAAACACGATTTGATACATTTGTATTTTTCTATGGCATAGTCACATTAATATAAAAATGCAAAACTACCCTTTCATGCTATATTTAATGCTGCCAGTTGTAGATATTTTGAATTGCCACCATTGTAAGTAGAACTTGTGTCACGATTCGCTGGCCAGCAGCGAATCGTGACACAAGTTCTCTTTAAACTCTATTTAAATTGATTAAAATACCTATTAAAACAATCATTTAGACTAAAACAAAGAAGTATTATTTATTTATAACAGTATCGATTTCCACTAAATCGATCCTATTTTAGGAATGCTACGTTTTTGGAGCTAGTTACGTATATTGAAATAAGTGTTGCAGAGGTTTACAAACATTGTTTAAAACAATAGAATTCTACTTATTTTCTACACTTGGCCATTGCAAATGAAGCTAAGATTTCGATAGGTTAATCAAGCAAAATAGACGAATTTTTTGGTACATATCCCATTCGTGTAACGCTTAGGCCCAGAATCGGGTTTCTCCTTTATCATAAGTTATCAGAAAGTTAAGTTATCATCATCATCAACAGCCTTTTAGAGTTCACTGCTGAACATAGGTTTCTTCTAAAAAAAGGTACTGGGCTAATATGCAATGCCAACCAAACGGATTGAATAAGGTTTGAATCATTTTTTTCCTTCCTTTGCAGTGATGTTGCCCTAGTGACACTCTGTACTCTAAATCTATCACCACACAGGCATACGAAAGCTCAATCATAAAAACAATCAGTTTGTGGAAGAGAGCCAAAGTAAACTAGAATGAGCAAATATATATATCGAAATAAAGTTATGTTTCTTATGTGATAGCATTCTATAACTGTATTCAAAAACCTCCATTTTATTAGTTTAGATATAGATATTAGCCTAGTATATAAGTAAAAACTAGTGAGTACGTGTTCTTTTGCCAGGAACAAGATGTGAGTGGTAACGACCATAACTCCGGAGAACGCTACGATGCCGCCGGTAAGCGAATCCTTAGACCCTTCTCACAAAAGTACATATATCCAAAACTTCTTCACTATTGTTAAATATTGAATTTGTACACACACATAATATTAACACGGTTATATTTTACCTGGCACATTATAGAGTAACATTAACCACAAGCCACAAGGGTAATTTGAAACATACATGATTAATATTGAATTAGTTCATATAAAGGCTAATGGTTCTCGTGTTCCAATATTATATTTAAACTATTCTGAAATGATAATGAATTATGAACTAATTCAATCTTCTACTTTGTAGAGATTTCAAATACGTAAGCACCTATCATAACTTTTAAATATCTCGCACGTTTTTAAGCTGTTAATGTAACTACACAATACCCTTCCAAAACAAATTTGGTATAAAGGTTCAAGTTATGTGACTTCTATGTATTGCTTAATTCTGAAATAAATAGTTTAATACCTAGGGCTAATAAGTTCATACCATGCTAAAGGCATAAATTTATAGCTAAATAGTAAAATCAAACTTCACTATTTAAACTTAGATATAAATTGTTAAAGGATAAATGTTTTAAGAAGTTAATATAAAAAAGAATCGCATAACTTGAAATCCGTTATTATAATATGCACAGTGGTTTTAAATTATTTCTCACTCCCCTGCACTAAAATTTATAAATAATTTAACTTACCTTGTTTTGTGAAGTCCGTGAGAAACTGCACTTAGCTTGTGATGAACCCCTCTTTGTGCACGAATATTTTAAGGTGATGGAATACTGCACATATCACAATGTTTCGTCCTGCACAAGATTCAATCACGACGCTTGCGTACACAGTTTATACATGTTTGTACATAATGAGGTAAGTACTTCTTCTTTTAATGTCACATTTTAATAAGTAGAGGTAAAGGGACTCCTATAATAATATATTCTAGTTTTGTTATAATTTTTAAGGTTTTTAGTTTTTAGGTTCAGTGTTCATGTATAATAATTAAATTAAATTTGTTTAATTAAATAAAAAAAAGAAAGTAGAGCTGTAACCTGTCTACAATAACTTAAATCTAAGATACCTTGACATTGTTACAGATTATAATCGAAAAGAAGAATTAGAAGATTTCCTACGGTTCCTGGTACAATACGATAATAGAGCTCCTCGACGTGGTTTGCTAAATGGCATCGGTGGTAATACGTTACTAGGAAGGAACATCGAGGGCTTATACGGGCGAAGCCGCTTGGTAGGTATCGGCGGCAGTACTCTTTTGGGAAGGAATGCAGAAAACAACCAGTATGGTGGCAACAATCACAATATTGAAGAATCTCTCATGGGAAGGAACTTAAAGGGAATAGGTGGTTCAACTCTCCTCGGAAGAGAGTTAGAAGGAGACAAAAGGCTACACTCGAGATTTATTGATTCCCTCGGCGGCGGAAATTTTGTTCGTAACCTGGACTCTATTGGTGGAGGCAATTTTGTAAGGAACTTGGACTCACTTGGTGGCAGCAACTTCGTTAAGAAAAATCTTGACGCACTTGGTGGACCAAATCTTGTCAAAAGGAATTTGGATTCTTTGGGAGGTGGCAATTTTGTCCGAAACCTAGACTCCATCGGAGGCGGAAACTTTGTCCGTGAACTGGATTCCTTAGGAGGCGGCAACCTGGTTTAAGTCACGTTCAAACTAACTACACAATTAATCATCTATTTATTTTTCTCCAACTAAACCAGATATATGTACCTATACACATCTTTAAGGTTTGATTTATAGAATTTTTGCCATCACTGATCATTTGGTGTTGAAATTTTAAATAAATACATTGCAACCACAATTGTATTTGCTTTTCCTAAAATCAGTTTAAATGATTTAAGAATTTCCAAGCTTTTACGACAGGTAAGGTTTATACATCTTAAATATAGTTTTTTTTTGTAATATTTTGTGAGAGTTGTGTCCTAATTTTGCACCAACATATACCTAGGGCACAAGACTCGGAACCTGGAACCCCTTGGAGGTGGCAACCTGGTACGTGAAGTACGCGAAATCAGACGTTCCGCATATATGCCGTACCTTATTTCTAGAAGATACGATTTTGGAATGTGAGTATTATTTTTCGCACTCCAAGTCCGCTTTTCACACCAACATAGTTCATAAGATATGGATAAATTAAGAGTCACTTACTACCGATATCATGTCCAAGTATATTGCTCATAATAATCTGAATCCGATCACAACTTATACTTAACTAACCTTAGTTTAATTAACAAGTAAAATTAGTTAAACAAGTGTACTAAGACTGTATGTCTTAGTACACTTGTTTAACTAATTTACTTTAATTAAGAAGTCTTTGATTATCTTATGTGTCCTTGTAAGTGGGTTAGAAGTAAAGAATATTTTTTGTATTCGTTTAAAGATGACTGTGTTAGTCCTTATTGTAAATGATATTTAGACTTACTTATAGATTTTTGATATAAATAACATTACAAATGTATGCCGTCGTGCATTTTTATTACCTACAATTAGTTTTTACACTTTTCATTTACATTGAAATTGTAATTCCTACATTGTTACATACTTTAAAAATATCAAATAAATAGATCAACACAAAGTTAGAATATAAATAATATGAAATGACTCTTTTTCTCAGTCCATACGGAGGCAAGCGTGAACCATGGCCATTGGCGCCCATCGAGTACAGCGGATATTACGGAGATGGACTCCCCAAGCGCAATTTCGATGAAATCGACAGGTAATATGAACCTCTCTTTTGATTTACGTATTTGTTTTACTGTTCCATCTAACATTAATGAAAGTCAAACAAACTTCAATCACAAATGTATTTGTTTTACTAAAGCAAATATAAAATAAATTTATATTGTTTAAAACATTAGTGACCCATAAAAACTACTTTTACGAACGAAATTGATAATACCTTCAGTTTTAGGCCGACCCCAAAAGATCGGCCTTACACAAGTAAGGCCGACCGATATTACAGATCTGAACAATCAGATCTGTAACATCGGTCAATTTATTTCAAGTAACAATTCATCACATTTATGGATTTCTTAATGAATCTTTAAAGGTTCAGTTGGCTGTCATACAAACCATGAAGTAAGTTAAAATGTAATTCGTGGCATTGCGAAATAAAACCTTTCACGGTATTCAGTTTTGTTAAAAATGTGAACTTTTATATAGTATAGTGTCATAGTGTGTTTTAATCTCCTATAGCCCTTAAAGTTCCGTCGAATTGGAATTCCAAGAGAAGTAAAGATTTTGAGGTATTTCTATTACTGTTATATCGAATAAATCGATTTTTTTTTTACTTTAAAAATTTACTGTATATTTGTAAGTATGTCGATCCCTATATGGAAAAGCGTTTTCATAATGGGCAGCAAAATTCTGTTCCTTTGTAAGCCCACCTTAGGTACCCAATTTAATTTCACACTTTTCTATTTCTAAAGTAATTATCTACCTAGATTATTTTAGTTGAGTAACGAGCATATACAACTAGTAGTTTCGTAATCATACTTGAGTAATTTGTCACTCGTCCCAGGGTTAAAAACTTTTTAATTATTACCATACCGGGTTCAAAACTCTTCAACGATGTAGTTACCATATATATAACCATATATACCATATATATATAATAGGTTTTTTTATTAATGTTTTCCATAAAAAATAATATTAGCATTATTTGCTAATGTTGCTTGTCTTGTATAATAATGTACCGTCATTTCACCATGCAATTATTTAAAATCTTTACAGTATAAAACTATCAGCCTACTTACTCTGCTTTTGTATTTATTTAATCATAGCCAAATATATGGCTATAAAGGCGTTTGATGTTTTGTTACTAACGTGCATTATAATATAAAATCGTGAACTTTTCTATCATCTGAAAGTGAGACATGTTACATTTAAAGCAATAATATTATAGCAACCTTCTCTCAGTAATTGAAACTGTTTCGAAGTTGTTCGTACTGTACAAACGAACTTTAGTGTCGACTGCGGTACGGTATTAAACAAGTTTGGATACAAAGATATACAGATGTTCTTTATTATAAGAGCACCTTAACATGAGATACGAGTATATGATTATAAATATCATACATCTGATAGATCCTCTATCCATCTGCTACCTTGTTGATCTAGTGGTTCGCGTATGCGGCTGCTGATCAAGATGTCTCGGGCTCTATTTCCAGGTCGAACCAAGTACTTGTATGATCTGCAAATATTTGTTTCAGAGTTTGGGTGTTTTAAATGTTTAATATGTACGTATTAACAAAAAAAAGAATATGTTAATGTATTTATATCAGTTATTTAGTAGCTATAATACAAGCTCTGCTTAGTTTGGGCCTAGATGATGTTATGTGTCAGACCTCTGAAATATTTATCTAATTTTTATCCTTCAATAAAGCCATAAGGCAAAACGGGTCTGGTAAAAGTTTTAAGTTCATTATATAGTGAAATAAAATAATTTTAAGAATGTATAAAATTATTTTTATGATAAACTTTGATGAAAAATAATGAAACATTTTAGTGTTCAACAAAGTTTGCTCTCACTGGAAAACCCGAGATAATTAAATCATGTTAACTATTGTGTAGCCGACCAGTATAACAAGTACCACCACTCAAAGAGAATTTTCCTAGTTTAATTATTTGTAATAGAGAATACACCTACAAATTATAGTTTGTTGTTAATATTTAAAATAGTTATATGACTACATAATATTTTATAACAACCAGGACATTATATATGAAAAGTATAATAACCAAGATTCGATCTAAAATATATGTCAAGTGAAAAATGAAATGAACAGAACTACGAGTTCGTCGTTTTTAAGTCCGAGCGAGATGTGAGAAAAAATATAAAATATCAAACAGAATGAGCTGTACATAGCTTTTTCTTTATCCTTTTAGTGATTTAAGACTACATCTGGTCGCGTCATTAGAATTGTAATACGTGCGTGAATTTGTAAATATTTCATTTGTTATTTGAATGTTTCATTTGATCCTATATCACTACTTTTTTCGATCCAGGTCTGGCCTGGATACTTTCGTGAAGAAGCGCAACTTCGACGAGATTGACCGATCATCGATGCCGTTCCCCTACGCCACCAAACGCTTCTACCACCTGTACGGACCTAACTACCTAGATATTGATACAGCTGTGTAAGATGTGTTCGCGACCATTCATTGTACGAAACACAACACTTATGCTGTCTGTAAACTAATACTTGCAATGCAGTCACATACAGCATGTGCTCTGAATAATCTACAGACTTTATAAGATCACAGCTGGACGTAAACCTATTATTGAAGAATAAATATATAATATATATGAGTAATATATAAAAATAATACCCACTCATATTTTATTGACAAAAATACTATTTCTGCCACGAAAGTTCTGGTTAATGTACGTAGTTGAAAATATTCTGATTCCACAAGTTACATGACAAGCTCTCAGTTCATGATTAATTTTACTCATTATTTTTAATTGTAGAACATGTACGAAAACTTTATAAAGATTACTTTACATTGTTTTCAACATTTATATTTTAATTGGGACAAGAACCGTTTGAAATGTTTAAAATTTTTGACTTTGTCATTTTTATTTCCTTTCTTCAACCGAAACTTTGCTACATTAATGTTGTTAACATCATTATAAAAAAAACAATGTTAATTGTCAAGAAAGTTGCATCTTTCTAGTACTAATTATTTGGATGGTAAACCGCGGACGGACGGATAGACATGACGGAACCCATGATATTTTGATGTTCTTTAATTTCTTGAATTTCTATGATATTTTTCTTGATTTTTCAGTAATAATAACATTTTGATAAAGTACTAATTCAAAACTTAACTCATATCAAATGAAACGTTAAAGGGAAGAATACCAAAACTTTATTGGTAGTAAAATATCCTAACTCAATAAAATTTTGCCAGTACCAAGTGACCGAAATATATTCAATCATAATATTAACTTACTCCCATTTGTTTGTAATTTTCACCAATAGTTTTCAAAGTTTTAACATATTCTCTGTATTTCAGTTCAAGCGGCGACAAGAAGAGATACCGAGCGGACTACCCTATGGATGAGATTGACCTATCCCACTTCCCCATTGGCTCCAAGAGGTCGCAGGATAGCTACCCCCTGATACCCCATAACTTGCTCTAAACACAAAGCTCGCAGACTCACAGAATCCAGTAATAATACTCACATTTTTCTGATAAAATGTTAAACAATAGTAGTTTTTTTTTTACTTAGAACTATAAATTGTTTTTTTACAATATCACACTAATGGTCCTTAACTTTCCACAAGTTCTTTTTTTTTCTAAAAAGTTTTAATGAGATTGCAATACTTTTATGAAGTTTAAGCTTACGAAACTTTGCTACGTGACGTTTATCGTTAAAGTTATAGATTTTTTATTGGTATTGTTCTCATAATATGCTAAGACAGTCACAGTATCTAACTCTCATAGATTAATAAAATATTGTAAATTTCGAATATTCTAGTTTAAATTATAGTTAAGGAGGGAGAGGTTTAGATTCTTGATATTATATCAGTATTATCTTACAAGTTAAGACTATTGAAAGAAAATAATGTTATCGGTGAATTAAGTTTCTCAGTTAGAAACATGAAAAAAATTGTAAAAATATATTCAAATTATTTGATTGTGAAATGGTTACATAATAAATAAGGAAATATGAATGTTCATGCTGTTTCTTTTCGTATTTTGAAAATGAAATCCTAAAATTGACTTACTATACATTTACACACTTCAAAAGATTGCTGTTTATAAACTACTACCTATATGTTAAAAGCTACATACAAGTAAAATAAAAAAAATAATAAACCCCCGAATGAATGATAACAAAGTAGGTGTGTATATACTATCTTTACAAAGATTCTTACATAATCGTATGCATACTGTCATATCACGTAAATTAGTTGCTGCATTTATGAAAATTTTGAGAAATAAATTTAGAAGTCCTTCGAGAACAATCATTTTTTTTATTGAAGGTTTAAGTATATATCAGCCTGTTGTAAAAAATACAATAACCGAATTATTGTATTTTATTACCGAATATATACTATGTGTAATAATGCGTTTATTATAGCGGTTGAGCCGGCCCAATCGTGCTGTGAAATCAGCGTGGCTCTACTACATATTAACCTGTTTTATACCTTCACAAAAACCGAAGATAACGCTGAAGGCAAAATAAAAAATAACTATGTAACATATATTATCTTAGGTATGTGTTAGTGAACGTCCCGTCAAAATCAGTCCAGCCGTTCCGGATTAATATGAACAAACAGACAGAGAGACAAAAAGAATAAAATATTTTTTGTTGTAAGTAACGTATTTAATATATATTTACTCACATATGCCTTTAGTAAAAAAACTGTTATAGTGAAATTATAAGCACACTTCAATTTAATGTATTTGTGTAGATAACGGTACTTCTACACTCTAGTCTTCTTTGATCTAATCTGAGTCTAATTCATTATAAATATTGTCTCCTACCCCCCGTATGTGTCAACAAGTGTTCGGGTTCCAAGGGGAAGATAAAGAGGAGGGTTCATTTTCTTACTACTAACGATAAGCTGTGTATTTGTTAGTTAATTATGTTAATAAATAATAGTTTTAATCACTCCAACACGTTGGTGAAATGAAATCATTTATTCTGTAATTAGGTTACAGGCAAGTTAACTTTTTTTTTTTGAGCAGATGAGTTCGGCCTTTCCTAACTGGACTAGCCCTGAGAAGAAAGGACGAAACAAACTCATGGATCACAGTCTCTTTTAAAGTCCAGACAATATTCTTAAATGCAAAAGATATTATTTCAATAAAAAAGCGATGAAAATAATATATTTAATTATTATCTAAATAATAAAATATTATCTTTAATTATTGTAATAGTGACTCAATCACAATTATAATAATTAAAGATAATAATTTAAAAAATCGGCCAAGTGCGTGTCAGGCCACGCACAGGAAAGGGTTCCTCAGTCACCTATAATGGTATGTGGATTTAAAATCGTATCCAATAGATAATTGTTATGTTTACGTATTAATACGTTAATTTTGTATGACGTTTTCCAAGTGAGCGCATTTTACCATATAAGCCTTTATAACTCCTGAACTAAGAAAGTCATCTAATCGGTTATAGTTTTCCTTCAAAGTTCATTAAATGGACCAGCATCACGATATTTTTCAAAACTTTTGAGCCAGCCGTTTAGCTTTTAGAGGGGGGGGGACGCCCTGTTTTTACAAAAAAGTGCCCTTTAAAGTGAAATATCTCGCAAACGGATACCTAAATCAAAAAATCGTCTAGGAAACCCTTTATTGTTTTTAAAAGACCTATCTAATGATACCCCACACGATGGGGTAGCCTCGAGAAAAAAAAATCATCCCCACTTTACGTGTAGGGGAGGTACCCCAAATAAAATTATATTTCATAATTTTATTGTAGCACTTTGTCCACGTAATTACAACACGTATTCATGCAAACTTTCATCTTTCTAGCACTTACCGTTTGGACGGTAAGTCGAGGACGGACGGACGGACGGACGGACGGACGGACGGACGGACGGACGGACGGACGGACGGACGGACAGACGGACATGACGAATCTATAAGGGTTCCGAGTTATGAACTTCGGAACCCTAAAAATGACAACAATAGCAATAATTGATAAATTTGTTTCAAACTACAAATCTTCGTCACATCAAAATAAATTAGAAATTTCAAAATTAACAGCATGTGCAGAATGGGCAGCTCAATCCCAGGCGGTTTTATCATTAATAATATATATTCTGATACGATATAATACCCCTTTGGTGGTGAGTGACACTATACGGAACGGACTCGATACCTAATCTACAGAAACATATTTGACACGGTTAGATATGAGATTTGGAGCGATCGTCGTCTTTTCTAGCAATGTATATTGCATTATAATTGCTTGAGACCCATTCCTCTAAATCTCTATAAACCATGTGATGTGATTTATATGTTGGATTTTCTTTCTTTCTTTAAAGTAATATAAGGGTAAGTTTATGTAGGTAATTGAAAATATTCAAGCTAAATAAACTTTGTATTATTTGTTACAGTTTTAAATTGGATATTTATACAAGTTTAAAATTCATATATTCATAACATTCAAAGTAGCATTTATATTATTTTCTTTAAAGTATCAGCACGAGCCGTATTTTTGTTTGAGAGACATCAATGACGGTGACAGGTTTACGTGCTGCACATTCGAGATCAATCAATTCAGGTCACAGAAAATCTACTAATCCCAGCTTCTTAAATATTTCATTTACTCGTAGCATAACCTATTGAAATAACTTACAACAAGTAATCTTTACAATGAACTATTCTTTCAAATGATTTTTTTTCTATAGTGTGCTATATTGTCCGCGGACGGTGATCACCGATCCTGGATTATGTTTATGCTTTCTATCAGGCTGAGTAGAGTCATTTGGCAGCTAATTCATAAAAAGTAGCCCTAAGGCCTGCTTCTGCTACGAGATTGCCTCATCAAGCAAGTTAGTTTCAATAAAGCACCGAAACTGTTTTGTTGGTGCTAAAACGATTTCAAAACATTGTGTTGAACAATAACAATAATAAATAAATATTTTGGACATTTACACACAACGCCATCTGGTCCCCACCCTAAGCAGAGCTTGTATTATGGATAACTAGACAACTGGTGTAAATACATAAACATATTTTTTTTTGTAAATACATACATATTATACATAGAAAATACTCAAACTCCGAAACAAATGTGTGTAGATCACACAAACATTTGGTCCGACCCGGGAATCGAACCCGAGACCTCTTGATCAGCAGTCGCATACGCTAACCACTTTTTTTTTTTTTTTTTTTTTTTTTTTTACGTGTGGAAATCCCCGCGGACCGTCACCCCGTCGGGGGTTACGGCGGGGTGGTGTGTCGGACTCGAACCGACTAAAACCACACGGTGTGACCCTCTCTGCGCCTTTGTATTGGAAGGAGTCCAGGGAGGGGATTTCCTTCTGGACTCCAACCAGCGCCTGCCCGCACTGTTGCGGGCACCACCTCAAGTGTGTATTCTCTAATTGGGCAACGTCCGGTCACACGCGGACGCCGCCCCCTCGCGGTTGGCCTCTACTGCGGACGGACGGGAAACCCGTCCCGCCCATCCGCGGCCACTCTCAGGGCGGCATGAGACGCAGATATGCGCGCCTCCGCCGCCCAGGGCGCCGGCGGCGGATCGGGTCCGAGTGGATATCGTCCTCGCAGAAGGTTGCGACCGCGGTAAAACAACTGTCACTGCCGGCCATCGATCTTATGACGGCCGGCAGCGAGAGATCCCCTCCGATGACTGCAGTGAGGACCCGGCGCTGCGCCGCCCAAGCGGGGCAGACCGCCAGCGTGTGCTGGGCCGTGTCCTCACTGCAGTCGCAGTGGTGGCAGGCGGGACTCGGTTCCCTCCTAGCGACCGAGTGCAGATACTTTCCGAAGCAACCGTGCCCGGAAAGCACCTGCGTCAGCCGGAAGGAAAGGGTCCCGTGCTGCCGCCCTGCCCACTCCGAGATGACCGGCTGAAGAGCCTCCACGGTGGCGAAGCCAGCGCGTGGGGTCTCCAGCCGGAACGACCATCTCTGCATGGTGGCTCGGCGAGCGGCTTCGCGCCACTCGCGCACGTCCTCGGGCTGAGGGCGAAAGCCATTCTCCGTCCGGAAGTCAGCCACTCGCCGATAAACTTCGGCGAGCACTTCCGCCTCCAAATCCCACGGGGGTGTTCCGGCCAAGGCACACGCCGCCTCTGTGGACACCGTGCGGTATCCACGTATGGCTCTGACCGCCAGTATCCGCTGGGGGCGCCAGAGGCGCGCCCTGTTTTGGGCGGACAGAGCCGCCGCCCACACCGGTGCACCGTAAAGTGCCATCGACCGGACAACCCCCGTGTACAGCTGCCTAGTGGGGACACTGGCCCCGCCCAAATTGGGCAGAAGTCGCCCTAGGGCGGAGGCAGTGCCCACCAATTTAGGTCCAAGCTGTCGGAAGTGCTCGTCGAAGAGCCACCTACCGTCGAGGACCAGACCCAGGTACCTCATCTGGGCCCGGACCGGTACGAGGACCGAGTTGACCTCGATCGAGGCGCCGGCGGGCGGACCGCGACGGGGCCCATGAAATAGCAGGGCCTCCGTCTTCTCCAGGGCCACCCGCAGACCCAACGCCTCGATGCGCCCGACCACCCGGGAGACTCCCGTGGTGGCCAGGCGCGCCGCCTCCCCAAAGTTTGCCCCCCGGGCCGTGACCAGGGTGTCGTCTGCGTAACGGATTACACCCAGCCCGGGGGGGAGACGCCCTCTAACCACTAGACCAACGAGGCAGTGAAAAGTATCAATCTTCTCCTGTTTATTACTTTTTTGTGATCTGTATATAAATATAAACACCAATATTGTTATTCTCTTAAGTACATATAACAGAATATGGACAAAAACTCTAAATTACTAAACGGTATATTTATGTGAATAGGATTCATTACTCTCAAGTGTAAATATAAATAGGTACTAAATAGGTAATAAAATAGGTACTTATAATAATGTTATTTTAATAGACCCTATGTAATTAATCCATTCACAACTCCTTACTAGTTTTCCTTCATAACGTAAAAATGATAATAAAATAACCAGATGAAAAGGTTATGTGAATCTAAGCCAACGAAACGGCTCATAAAAGTAAGGAGTGGTATGAGTGTGGTGACAAAAGCTACGAATGGCGATGACTAACAGTTCTAAGTAATTAAAGTTCGCGTTTGGTTGGAGCGCAATCTATCTAAACAATCTAAACTGTGACAAATACAAACGGTACAGGCCACATTCGATTAAAAACTCTGAAGGAACAGACTCGAGCAGAAAACGAACACTTTAAAATGTAGTATGTCATTTAAATTCTCCATAATAAATATAAAGTGTATTGTCATGTAAATATGGTTCAGAAATCGTTGATAGGATTTTTTATGATGATAATTTATTAGGGTAAAGAAGTACTTGAAACACCTAGTGTCAACCGGGCTAGTAATTTCTTTACAGTGTTTGCCGTAAAGTGGATACATCAATTTTCACTTCCTTTCTTTCTATGTCTTTATAGCTTAGAACATATCAAATGTAAGTTTCACTAGCTTATTATAAAGTTTCGGATAGATATCTACCATAATTTAACAAATACTTTTATTAACAGAGACGCATTTCAACAAAAAGCTGTTCCCTGACTTATTGGGCAGATAATTTCATAATAGTCTATTAGGGTAAAGTCCCTGATAGACCAGATAGATAGAAACTGAGGTAATGTGCAAAGAAAGAAAGTTATCGATACAACCTACATGATTACTAAGCTGAAGTAGCAGTGGAATAGCCATATTAGCCTAAAACCCGACAACTTTTGTGGTTTAACCAATTCTGGGGTGGAGACCATCTCGACAAACGACATCACGGCTCAGGTGGAGTGATAATTGTAGGACTTACGAAAATAGAAATAACTGACGGTACATTTAGATAAGAATAGTAAATTAATTCACACACGTAAGATAAAAATATTTGTGTATTCAAATAATACTGGCAATTGGACAAAGCTTACAAATACTGACATTAACCATTTTAAAAACTTATTTCACGCTAACTTCTGTTATAAGACTATTAGACATTCTTTACATAAAATGTTCCTAATAATCATCCCGTAAGAATACGTCAAAAACCTTTTATTGCCTTTAAGCCGCGTCCACACTGTGCTGATCGACAAGGTCGATCGACAATGTCGAACGACATAAGCGACATTCGTCTCGTCCACACATAAACTGCTGTGTGGACGTATCTCATCAGTCGACTGTGAGTAGTTGAGTGCTGTGCTTTAGTGAAACAAGAAACAAAATGAGTGATGCAGATGCTCTTGTTGCCGCTGCTACTGTCATATTTATGTCCGCGCTTGTAGACTTGATCTTCTGTGAAATTCATTTTGATAAAACAATTAATTTTGGTAAAACACAATTATAGAACCACTTCTCCCGTTGCGCACACAGGTTTTAACAAAACTAATGATTTAAAACTTTGTTATCACGCTCTACAGGTCCAAACATGGCAATTATTTCGATTCATTTCACTTCATTCGAGTTACATTCGACTCGACAAAGGTCGATCGACTAAGTCGACATATTGTGGACGCGGCATTCCATCAACAATCCCTGAATAATTATATACTTTTTATATAATTAATTAAATAAGTAACTTACAGACCTTACAAAATACATTGAAAGTTGTCTGTAAATTAATAGAAAACTTTCAATATTTTTTAGAACAGAACTCCGGAAACAATTAAAATTCTTACTTTTTTTTCTTGGGAATTCCTTAGTTTTTTTTATAATTTTGTTTGATCAAGTCCATAATTTTAAAGTAGTTAGAAGTTGTTCTTATAACTTCCATGCCTATATTTTCAAAAGTTCCTTTTCAGCTAAGGTATTTTTCTTGAGAAGGACAGCTGATTAAAGGAAAACTTAATACGGCTTCTAAAAACAGCTTGTTTACAATATCAATATAAATTGGTCTAACTAATGCATTGTTTTGTAAACTTATTAAATGCTTTATGGTGCCGTAGTCGAGGATAAACAGTACTTTGTTACCGCTACTTTACGAGAAAGGGATAGTCTATCAAAATTACATTTATTTTGTCACTGGATGCGGCACCATAAAGTGTTTAATAAGCTGAAAAAAACAATGTATTAGTTAAACCAATTTATATTGATATTGTGATACTTGGTTTTCTCTTTTCAGTTCATGCCTGTTAAGCAGACGGATTTTTGTTTTTATAATAGTTATTTTATTTCAGTACTTTTCAGTTTATTTCAATATAAATTTTCAAAAGTTCAAGTCCCGTAGTTGTCCCGATGTATTTTGTATGATTTTTGTTAATTTATGTTAAAACAGTAATATAAATGTATTATAATTTAACGTTAAATTTGTCCAGCAGTGGACTGCGATAGGCTGATGATGATGATGATAATTATCGTCTTTTTAAGATCTTTCATTTGCTATCCAGCTCGCTAAGGTAAAAGAAGTCACCCCTCCCACCCCCTTCTACGAGTTGCCGGACACATTTTGAAAAGTTATACAGCATATGTCAACCACAAAATGTAACGAATTCAACGACACATCAAATGTCAAAATCATTCAGCGTTCCTGTCAAAATAAATATTTTTTAATCTAGGGGCACGGCAGTGCCCCCGCCAACGGTGATTTATGCGTTAAATTTTGAGAGACAAGGCTCAAGTATTTAAAATAACAACATTGTCTAACTTATTCGAACTTTAGCATTAGATATTGCAAACATTTACTGTGTCTATTGTACCAGTACCTGTGTCTACTGTAACAGTTCTTCGATATTTTTTTTTTTTTATTATTATTTTATCAATGAAAATGAATTACTTCTATTAATTTGACTTATAAGAGATTTTTAATATGAATATGATCACTCTAAGATCTGGTTAGGTTAGCCAATTACATATTAACATAAGACATTATTCCAGTAGGAACTGAAGAAATTAATCGTCTTGGTATGATATGGATATTACAACTTTGATGGTTAAAGAACGGGCTTGTGCTCGATGTAGATTTTTTTTGATAGCATGTTTTTAAAATAAATACATATGTATCTCTCTATAATTTTACATAGTGGCCGCGTGGTGGTGTGCAATGAAGTTGTATAAATAAAATACTTACATTATAATGCCAGAAAAGAAACCTTCATTTTTCGTCTTTTGTTTTCGCTGTTCCTACATTATTTATTCGACTACTGACTTGAGATAACTTCAAGGAAGTTCACACATGAATATTCAGATTGACTCGCATAATGTGTATGAAGTTGTTCAACAGGGCTGTTAATTATTCCAACAATAATGACTTCCAAGTTAACCAAAAGGCTTCTCTTATTTAAAAATATTATTCGATCAAAAGTTACAGCAGCCTAAAGATTCAGAATACGTTTATAAATATTATTTCTGTTTATTTTATTGTATTGTATTGTTTATTGTATTTTTTTTTATATATATTTAACAAAAACTAAATACTTACTGCAAAATATAAAAAAATAGTACATCTCTGACCTTTTTTCTTTGTATTTTTATTATTATAGTTGAAGAAGCCCATAATGCGATCATTTGATTGTACTATCGCTTTTTCACAGTTTTTAAATTGTTAAATTAGTTTCTCTGTATCTTTTTTAAACGTCTACTCCTCAGTCTACTTATATATGAGCTATATGTATGTGCTTTACTTTCATAAAGATTTTTCATGCCGGTCTCGTTTTTAAATTATTTGCTATTGAGACATTGTGTCTTTGTGGTTTGATGGTCAGTGTTTGACTAAGCACTGGGCAGATATCATACCAGAATTTATCCCATTTCTTAAACTGATGGAACAATACAAATATATTACAAGGGTGATAGGTTTACATACATATATATCCATTCATTAGTTATACGAGTATAATGTACGTTACATTAAAATGTTAAGCCTAATAGTAGTTTTGTGAATCTTAGTATCTGTCAGTTTTGCTCACCACTGCAATAAGCTAGTTGCGCTAATCAACATTACAGGCAATTAGTATTCATCGTCATTCAAATCAAATGCTGAGGTTGATTCCAGAGACCGTATAATCGCTCATTTACTATTGCGGTTTGTCCTGACACGTATGACTGTATTTGAAAGTTCGCAACAGAGGTCAGTCTGACCATAATAATAATTAATCCATAGTACATAATGAGTAAAACTGGTATTTACAATCTACAAAAATTCAGTCATGTAACAAGTAGGTGCTAGAACAATATTAGATATTCTGCGTTTCAATGGAGCCACTGATCCAAAAGGTTTTTACATCCCGCTAAAAAAATTAAGAGCCTTACTGTGACTATATGTACGTTAAGACCAGCCGAAAACTCTTCGTTTGAAATACCGAAGTTTGAGTATAAAAAGGACAACTCTTTGTGCAACGAGTACGATATTTTTTCTTGCCTGAGTATTATATATACATCTATATAATATGTACGTACTCACAAATATATAAGTACCTTTATCACCAGTCTGATTATCACAGTACATGATTTGCCTTTTTAAACATTCATTTGATTATGAGTTAAGCACTTGCGATTGAAGATAAAATTTTGTTTCACCAAATTGCATTTTACAGTTATATGATACAGTTACTTTTTTATTTCGTATTTAAAGGTACCTATCCTAGTCATATGTACATTCTGTATGTGTGTGTAATGTTCATACGATTCTTATACAAACAGCGCAAAGTGATATATCTCAAAAACAATAAAAATCTCGTAACAGCTTCTCACTTGAATGCTTATTGAAAAGGTTGGTATGTATTTCTCTACACGATAGTAGTTTTCAACATACAAACTTTATTTTACCGTACCTGAATTATTTAAACACTCGTACATCTAAAAAAATTAACCTAGTCTATATCTGATTCTATACGGAACACGAAATTTAGGGTTTTTGTTTGTTTTAATTCACAAAACAAACAAAGACAACAAAAAATTGGGCGGTAATATTTTTTAATTTTTTTTTTAAAGCAATTCCCGCATTATATATATATAAATTCCTGTATCGCGGGGAACTTTATAAACATACACGAAATGGACACAAAGAACACTCAGACACTATTCTTTCAGACTTTTTGTGAATCACACAAAGTGTTATCCCACGTGGTATTTGAACCCACGACTAACCGCAAGGCCAACAATATGCTTTATGAGCTCTTAGCACCATTACCCACAAAATAATTTTACACAGTAGATAATATACATAATGGTAAAGTACCAAGTGAATTACAAAAAAGAAAATGATCACAAAAAATTGCAAGATACCGAGCAACAAATAAAAAGAAGAGAGAAAGAAGACAGTTTCGCATTTTGAGATCGACAAGCAAAGCATATATTGTATGTCACTAAAGTAAAATTTATAAATAATATATTAATATATAGTACAAATTAATTATATAAATTTCTACAACAACAAAATCAAAGCATTTATTTCAAGTAGGCCAGTTACAGGCACTTTTGAACTGTCGAAACAAAATGAAAATAAAATGTAGCTACAGTCCCAGTCACAAGACATAAAAACTGTGAAAGTACTGTAGTTGCCCATTCCCTAGCGTAGATCTCTATGGAGAAGAACGGGCAAGAAACTCCATGGACACTCTTTTAAATCAAAATGTTTTTTACAAAATCTTGGTTACATCATTCATGTTGAGATGGTACATTATGTGAGAACGATGTAGCAAGACGTGCACGATAAAAGTATCCATAGTACAACAAAAATACAATTCAAAATTAAAATAATTAATTAACAACAACGTCGAGTAAAGAACAATTGACAGAGTTGGCAACCCTCAGACAAAGACTTTGATGTTGTAATCACTTAAAAACAGACTTCGATAGAAATAATCATCTGACGGTTAGGACATTTATCTTTAAAATTGATTGTAAACAGTCTACTTAGATACCCTTATATATATTAAGTATTTCTTTTAACAGATGAGTATTGACGGAGTATGTGGTCTAACATTGAACATATATTATCTATGCGTATGTGTGTCAAATACATAGTAGTGTGTGTGACGTTTTATTTATTGATTTAATGTTTTTAGGCATACTTTTAAATAAGAATAGTTTCCTGTACTCCTCCTTCACATTAACTATAAGTGTGCGTAATTGCATACTCCTCCGTTTACGCAATTTTCGTGAAAAGGGGCACAAAGCTTTTGCTTCATATTAATATAAAGATGTATTTAATGTGCCTGCCTGCAATAATGCCTGCACACCCAGTAGGTCGTTTCGTTGGTAAGTGCAAGACCGGAGACTCAATGATGCAGAAGCTTTTCCCTAAGCCACCATCGCGCCAGTGTGTCGGTCACCGTACTGCATTGTTTGCATTCACAATAAGGATGGTGGCTACTAATCTTAGATTCTACTCGTCTTCTCCAGTTATGTTTTCGTAACATTCAATTACTTTTGAAAATACAAACACAAAAATTCATCCAAATCGGTGCAGTCGCTTAGGAGGAGTTAGGTGACAAGCACGCACACAGAAAAAAAATGTGAGCCGTCACGGGACGCCTGGCAGATGTGAAACATCGCCATTATTTTGTAAAAGTAATATGCAGAAAAGAACATATTGTAATAGGAACTAAATATGTCATAATGATAAAATAAAATATTACGTAGTAGTGGTACGCAGTAGTGTGTACGGTGTGGCGACGCGTCGCCACACCGTACACACTACTGCATATAGACTGTATATATATACCATCGTATAGCGTGGCGACGCGTCGCCACGGCATGCGTCGCCACGCCAGAAATCTGTTTTACGTGCGGCTATAGATGTTTCACATCAAAAAAATTTATATTATTATGATAGTGAAGTGCCTATTTGTTCTTAACATAGAGTAGAACAAATGAATGCACACCTTGAATGTCCATATTCATACAATACTAGGTGGCTAGAATTAACACGTAGAGAGACGTACGAGCCGTTAACCTAATTCCTTGGCTCTCAACTAGTTGAAGCAAGGATTAGTGTCGCTTTCCATTGCATGAAGCTGATTCATAGAATTTAATAGCTCAGATTTATAGACAGGGAAGAGCATTAAGGATTACTTCGCCGAGCCACCAGTCATATAATACTGAATCATTATAACTCCAAAATGATGCGTCACCATCGTCATTATAAATGCAAAGAATACAACACAGTGATCAACACTATAGAGACCTAGTTATATGCCTCTGCATTATTGGATACTCACCAGTACTCACCAACGAAACACGACAACACGAATGCTGTCATTTGAGGTTGGTTTTCACTGAGATCATCGCGATCGAGCCGGCCCATTCGTGCTGTAATCAGCGTGACTCTATTACCTTGAAGATGCTTTGAATTCCTAGGAAAGATCTTCACCAAAATGTGCTGGGGTTTAGGTACTACGGTGCAACTGACCTACGACTTCTTACACGAAGTGACTACCATTCGGACCTTCACAACACAACACAACAACACAACCTATCAAAGTTCTGTGGAAAGACTGTTGTAGGGTGGATTTATAGCTCCAATAATCGGTAACGGTTGCTACACATGTTCGTATCGTAACGTGTTCTGACGCATGGAGGACTCAATGACCCATCCATGGACTGACCAAGCCAGACTGCAAATAAACACATTGCAAAGGTAAGCACCTTTGCAATGTGTTTATCTACACAGTAACTCTCAGTCACGAGTTTCTCACCACAAAAACTTGATATCATAAATTTAAACCAAGTATAAAAAAAAGTGGCTGTGACATACGGACGGACAGACAGACAGACATGACGAATCTATAAGGGTTCCCTTTTTTGCCTTTTGGCTACGGCACCCTAAAAAACAAGATCGATAAAATATGTCTCTAAGGAAACAACTCTCTTCTACATATCGTAACCTCGATCACCCTCAAACAAAGTCACAATTCAATTTCTTGATTTTACGTGAACTTGCTTTTAATAAAAAAAAACTTTTAATTTTCCTAATTACTAGAGTGCTGCCTCAATAACTTACACTGTTTATATATATATATATACAATTTGGTGTACTAAATTAGAAGAAATTTAAATTAGTACACCAAATTAATTTTGTATATTTGTGATATTGTTGCAACGAGGGTGCAATATAATTTGCCTGTCAACCTGTGTGGGTGACAGGTAGAGGTAGACATTCTAGGAACGTAAATGTTATTGGAAAACTAACAAATATATGGGAATAACGTCCTCTCAATGCTAAGTCACGTGGTCAAAACAAAATATTTGCCAAAAATACAAGAGTATAGTCTTATAGAGGCGTAAGCGAGTGTAGAAAAAATATCTTTAGCTACTAAGGAGATTCTTATCAAAAAGATCACTTCCATTAAGCATGCAGAAATGGTCCTGACTATAGCCTATTTATTATGTTATTAAGTCGAAACTTGTTGCAAAAAGCTTATGGTTTGATCTCTAGCTATTAATCATGAATACAGCGGTTAGATTGGATTTATGCCCGCATAAACCGAGTCCACAAATTGCCTCTAACTTTACTGAACTTTGTTCAACAATGCGTATAAAACTTCCGTTTTGAATGGAAATGTCGAATGCAAGAAATGAGAGCATTAGACATAATTTTTTTGAGAACGATTTTTACTCATCGACAACACGAATTAAATTCGTATAAATTAATAGAGGATATATTTTGAAAAACTTTTTAATTGGATCTGTAGGTAGGTAATCATATACATATATATTCTTCTATACGTAAGATACAAATTGACGATGTTCTAGACTATAATAAAGCAGCCTGCCTTGTTGGCCAACGGTTAAAGTATGCAACTGTTGATTGAGGTTCGATGCCCGCTTCGGGCCAGGAAAGTGCTATTGTTTTTTTTTTTTAATTTATATGTTTAATATAGACCGGAATTTGTGGTCTTAACCCCCGTGCCTCAGCGAGTACGCAAAGGCGTCGGTGTTAAGCCTAATCCCCCCACCCGGTCGTGTCGGATAGACGTCTCATAGGATTATGAGAGTGTATAAAGTTCACAAGTGTGTGCACCTGCATTTATGCACACACTTATGAACTATATCCTCGTTGTTACTCCGTCCTTACCGGAGTGGCCGGCATCGACGTCAATTAAACAGCAGAACTAAACGCCAATGGGAGAGGCCTATGTCCAGCAGTGGACTGCGGTAGGCTGATGATGATGATAATGAAACGCCCATACAAGGAGTACTTATTAACCATGTATTTATTTTAATCTTAATATACAAAAACTGTTTCTGTAGAAACTAAACCCTTGTTAGTTAATTATTATTACCCTTTAAACGGTTTTTAATAAATGTATCGGCTAACAGATATGAACCAATAATCACGAAGACCAAACATCTATCTATATTTTTATAAATAAAATGTAATCGCAAAATGTGTTGCTAAGCGCAAATCTCGACAACCGCTCGACCAATTCGTTTCTTTTAAATATTTTTGTTAAAGTACAAGGAAGGAAAAAAGTAAAAACAACACTTTTTCCATACAAACCTACGGTAAATTTAAACATCTGTACGATTTTCACGGAACGTTATTTAATTATTTAACTTGGATTTTAAGAGTAAATTTAGCTACTTTCTACCGGAGAGGCAAAACATTTAAAAGATTGATGTTTAGATATAAGCACTATTCATACTTTCATACGCATTTAGTGAAAAGCTGTTAATTTGAAATTAGACAAACAGAGATTATAATTTGATTTACCTGTTTAGATGGAGACTAAGACAAATTGTAAATAATTAAGTTAATTAAAGTATAAATTTAAAGGTAGTAGAGCCACGTTGATTTCAGCACGAATGTGCCGGATCGACCGGAGCAGTATTACCCTCACACAGTAGATCAACCTTTAATGACAGCATTCGTGTTGTCATCTTTCGTTGGTGAGAGTGAGACCGGAAGCCCAACCATTCTGCATCGTTGGGAGAATGATGCCGCCATGGTGTGGTTCACCATGCCGCATTGTATGCACTCACAATGAGGATAGTCGCCCCTACTCCTGGATTCTACTGACGCTTTCCATTAGGCAGAGTAGACTCACTTTGGTAATCTTAAATATAATGAAAAAAGACAGACAATTCGAGTCTGCATTCAAATCGGAATACAATTTTACCTTAAACATTTGGATACATTTGTCCTACGTTCTATATAAGTATTATATTTCTAATGTTTCAATCACTTAGCTTATATTTAATGCCAATTAACATTTTATGAACATTAACATGTACTCGTTTTTTAAATCTACGAAAACGTTTTGAGAAAACAAAAGTACACGAGAATAATAATTACTTCTCAAGTTGTCAATTACTTCTTCTTCTTCTTAAAAACAAATCCATTTCTGATTTATAAATTTTCAATTATGTTCATTCATTCAATATTTAAACTTATACAATAAAAGTGAGACTTACTGTCTGTCTATAAAGAAACTGACGCCAGAAAGTTTCTTTCAACGAGAGACGACTCCACTTTAGAGGGCATAGAAGCCATTTTATGCCCTCAAAAGTGGAATCGTCTCTCGCATTCAAAAGACCTCTAAAGCTGCATAATTTCAGAAGCATTGATTTGACTGAGTACTTACTACATACTATTTACTACGTTGTTGGGTACGTAATCCTTAGTCCTCATTAATAACTAAACTGTTAACTTACGAGTCGCGGTAATTAATGTAATAAGCTATGTTAATTACTTCGGCAAAAGTTCTAAAAATCTTTTTACATAAACGGAGTAGTGAACATTAGCTAGTTTAGTTGTTTTGATTAAAAGAAAAAGTATTTCTTTTGTTCTCGACAAGACAAATATTTTATTCAGATGCCAACTTACTTCTATTTTCTTAGAATACATTAGCAATAGATTAAAATTGACTTTCAGAGACTCATGATGTCGTGAATGTTTTTTTTCTTTTGTATATTTTACTTAACCTGAAACTCCTTGATATTTACTTCACCTTATACACAAAAACATTGTCTTTTGACATTCCGATTCCCTTATAATGGCTTTTCAAATGGTTTATTCCTCGTTATACTCAGAAAATATTATGTTTCACTCTAATTGTTTTTTTTTTGTTATTTATATATATACCAAAGTGACTCTACTCTGCCTAATGATAAGTATAAGTAGAATCCAGAAGTAGGGGTCACCATCTACATTGTGAGTGCATGCAATGCAACATGGTGACCCATATCATGTCGGCTTAGTGAGATGTTTTTGCATCATTCTCTCGGCGTTCAGAGGCCAATAGAATGATGCAGAACCTCTGAACCTCTGCAGCTGCAAAGAGATGAGGGTGTAATAAACAGTTCTTCCAACTTACAGGTACAGCTTTGCGGTTCAAATTAAAGTCAAATACTTTATATAGTAGGTATTTAATGATAGTACTCCAAAAACATTTTAAGAATTGATATTATGCCTATTTACAAATATTGGCACCTTCGTCAGATACATAATATGAAGTACGGATCGTTTACGTTTGATTGTCATACTGAATGATTCTATATATTTCAGAACGTTGATGTTATAATTTATTCACAAAAGATTGTTATGTCGTACACATTAGACGTGTTGTTAATAATGATCAATATGTATGTTCCTCATTATTTGAATCGTAAAATACAAAACAGCCTTTGTGCATAGGCGGCGTAAAGCGGGTAGAGTGTATTTCAATACTAGCTACGTTGCGTACGTTACGTTTATTGTAAAAAGTAAAGATGAGGCTAGTCTAAAAAAGTAGCTTAATTTACTCCTTATTTCATAAGCTATCTGCCAGTGAAAGGCCCAACAAAATCAGTCCATCCATTCCAGAGATAAGAGAACAGACAGACAGATATACAGACAAAATTTTTAAAGATATTTTTTTGTCTAAGTATTTACCCCACATAGGTACTTTCATATGCATTCAGTAAAAGGCTGTTACTTCAGAATTGCAAACGGACACTTCAATTTCATCTAATTGTATGGATTCTCTGCTTTTGCACCATCCATTGTCTGGGCCTCGTGTACCTTGTCTACATTGAGTTAACGTCTTGCTCCGCCACTGCCTTTGTATTTCACATCGATTGCAGTACCTACTTTTTGAAACAGTAAATTTGGCGTAAGGAAATTTCTCAGAAAGCTAATTCAATATATTTCTCAACAGTTTACGAGAAAATTTTGTTTGTGAAAAACTCACACTCATTTCTCGGTTTCTTATAAATTGTTCGTCCATTAAAGATACTAATTCTAGAAGTCGTTTTCGTATTTTTATGAGTGACCAATATTTTTACCCTTTTTAAATGCTCTATCATATATCTGGCGTGTTTTATGAACCACTTTTCAAGCGCACGTCATATGTTTGTAATTGTTAAAAAATAATATATATACTTAAGCGTTTTTTAGCGTTTATCGCGAAAAATACAATTTGAAAATCACATGAAATCCGAAATTCTAAGTAATCCAAATTACTATTATTCATAATAATATTATAAACTAGTTTTTGCGTGAAAGAGCAACAAACATATATAAATACATACAAACTTTCGCATTTATAATATATAATATTACAATATACATATATAAATTTGTACGATGAAAAAAGGTATCAAATAATACGAAGACTAATTTGTCACATTAAACTAAGAGAACACACTTGTAACATTTTCATCATTAGCATCTTACCCTCTCGCAACAAACTTAGCCTTAATATGCGTTTAGAAGTCGCTTGGGGCATTCTGCTTTCAAGTTTTAAGAAGTTGCATTACTTAAGCTCGTACAAAATTTTGCATTTATAATTCTCGGAAGACAAAAGCATGTGCTGACCTACTTCATGACTCATTAGTTAGTTTTACACGAATCTTTTCAGACTTCCTCCATCCATCCATCCGAACCGCAGGCCGCGGAACCAACACAGCGCTACATAATTTAAAATTCCCTTTTACTAGGTTACCGTAACAATAGTGTTTCAAGGAAACTAAAGTTCAGTAAAGCAAGCATAAGATTTAATTAAAAGGTTATTAATAAATAAAACTATCTTCGTTCTCAGAAGACAGAACTTTTTCATTTTGAAAAAGCGGCCAAGTGCGAGTCGGACTCGCCCATGAAGGGTTCCGTATCAGCAAGTAACGTCATATAAAAGTTCTTGTAGTTCGTTGTAACTTTCATCGATGTTTTTATACTAGTGTATTGATTGGATGAAAGGTAAATTGCGTGTTACGATTTATGACGTATTAAAAAAAAACTACTCACTAGATCTCGTTCAAACCAATTTTCGTTGGTACTTTGCATGGTAATGTACAACATATATGTTTTTTAGTTTTATCACTCTCTTATTTTAGAAGTTAGAGGGGGGGGGGGGACACACATTTTTCCACTTTGGAAGTGTCTCTCGCTCAAACTATTCAGTTTAAAAAAAATATATTAGAAACCTCAACATAATTTTTGAACACCTATCCATAAATACACCACACGTATAGGTTTGATGAAGAAAAAAATATTGAGTTTCAGTTCCAAGTATGGGGGGGACCCCAAAAATGTATTGTTTTTTTTAAATTTTAATGTAAAAACCTTAATGCGGTTCACAGAATACATCGACTGACCAAATTTCAACAGTATAGCTCTTATAGTTTCGAAAATAATTGGCTGTGACATACGGACGGACAGACAGATAGACAGACAGACTTGACGAATCTATAAGGATTCCATTTTTTGCCATTTGGCTACGGAACCCTAAAAAGGGTCCCTATGATTTCTGAACTTAGTTCACCATATCTTTCTATGACTATCTATGACATTCATTTTCCGTTTTCACCAACTTCACTTAAACCCCAAATGTAAGCAGCCCCTAAGTTTTAAAAGACATCTAATCACATAGTATGTGTCCCCTAAAGGTTGCTGAAAACGAAAATATCACTAAGGGCTACCTAAATCCTTCTAAATAGCCATTTAAATATAGCCGACGTTGAAAAAGGCATAGTCCACCATTCTACATTTATTAATTTACTAGCTTACTGAAGTTATCGTAGTAAGTACCCTGTATTCTTCTTCAAGCACAAATTTCATTGAAATTGGTGCAGATTAACAGTGAAAACGTAACAAACAGAGATATAGTTTTACTTTCGGATTTAGAATATTAAAGTATGGAAAATAAATAAAACAATTGAAGTAATTTTTACAGTTGATCTGTCGTCTAGACAAAACTTCTTGTATTTGCACAGAGGTTCGCTTACTATCGTATGAGTTATATACACCTGTAAAGTCAACACAAAAATCCAAAATTAATCTACAGTTTGTTTGTTTTCAGTTCAGAGACTTGCAAGGGATTGTGCCTACACTTCAAGATTGTAACCGTTGTACAAAATTTAATTAATTTTCATAACAGTGTTTGGAATCTGTTATCTTGAACGTAAAAATAAACAAACTTTGTATTACGATGAGCAACTATGAGCGGTTTTGAAACTGAAATGATGTGAGTAATAACTTAGAAAGGAATATGGCTTGTGAGAAAACATACGGTTTATAACTTTAATCAGTTTCAGTCTTAGAATTTCAAAAAACCAACTTGATCTTATGCTATTATTAGTGGATATTAATGCGAAGTTGGGAATATATATGTACTAATTAAAGCTGTGATGTTGTACCTCGAAGATTAAAGTCAAGAAGAACTAACCTGCATAACCTATTATATATCTACACTAATATTATACAGGTGAAGAATTTGCTTTTTTATTTCAACGCGCTAATCTGAGGAACTATTTGTCGGGATTAATAATATGATTAATGTTAGATAGCTCATTTATCAAGGTAGGCTGTAGACTATATATGATCACGCTACGAGAAATAGAAGCGAAGTATCAATGAAATGTTAAAAAATAGGGGAAAAATTAACTTAAAAATTCGTAAAAATAATGTATTAAAGAATTCTTCGATATGCATTTATCTTGCAATGTCGGCTCGCTAATGCCTTTTTTATGGGTAACAAATTTAACTGTCTGTTATCTATTCAGTGCTAACCACTGCACCGATATATCACCTTGACTGCCTTGTTGGTCTAGTGGTTAGTGTATGCGGCTGCTGATCAAGAGGGTTCGATTCCCGGGTCAGACCAAATATTTGTGTGATCCACAAATATTTGTTTCGGAGTCTGGGTGTTTTTCTATACAAAAAAAAAGTATGTTTATGTATTTATATCAGTTGTTTAGTACCCATAACACAAGCTCTGCTTACTTTGGGACTAGATGATGTTGTGTGTAACTTGTCCAAATATTTATTATTATTATTATTATATCAATATTCCAGTGTTGTGGAAATAAAACAATGTTGAATAGACCATTAAGGCTAAACTGAAAAGATTTTGATACGTACGATGAAATACAGCACAACACGTCAAGAGAAAGAATAAAAAATGCATTTTTAAAAGCGTCAGCTGCAGAGAATGCCTGTTACCTTGTTACGAATGAAACGGTCTATCTAGATACAAAAGCACTGGAAAAGCGTTAAATATTAATAATACGTAATCAAACATAATAAAAGTAGTACTTGGTTAATACTTGGGTATTACTGAAAGAGTTATAGATGTCACAAGCAATTATAAGAGATTTCCCAAATACACGACCAATCTAGATCGATTGTCGAAACCCGAAATATTAAATTTCAGCGGAATCGTTAGTGCAATTTCCACGATCACAAATTTAAATATAAATACAAGAATTATGAGGAGAATGATGCAGAACGATTGGGCCTCAGGTCTCACACTCACCAACGAAATACGACAGTATGAATGCATATATAAATTTTCATATGCATTCAGTGAGAAGCTGTAAATTAGAAATTACAAACAGACACAACAATTTTATATTCGTATTTATGTATAAATTCCAACGGATTACTAAATTTCAGTTAATTTCTTAAGTTTTTTTTTGTTTTAGCAAAGCAAAAGATCCATAAAAGACAATAAATGGAATAAAATTAGAAGAAATATCTTTTATTGTAATGTTTTTTCAGTTATAAATTTGTGACGTTAAAGAAGAGTATCATTTTAATATATTACAAAACAGAATTTCACAAAAGCTAATAAGTTTTACTAATATCTATTCCATGTTAATGTTTCCTTGAATAATTGTATCTAAATTATTTAATAAGGCATAGAAATTACGACGCGAAGCTTCTATCTTCGAACATGATAAAATAAATATGACGATAAAATATTTCAAATATTAAGATGTGTTTCTTGATAGAAAAAACCTATCTACGAAAATTCATAAAATTGTCTGTTTGGAATTCGATACCAACACCTTTTTAGGGTTCCGTAGCCAAATGGCAAAAAACGGAACCCTTATACGTACGTCAAGTCTGTCTGTCTGTCTGTCTGTCTGTCCGTCCGTATGTCACAGCCAATTATTTCCGAAACTATAAGAGCTATACTGTTGAAATTTGGTCAGTCGATGTATTCTGTGAACCGCATTAAGATTTTTACATAAAAATAGAAAAAAAACAATACATTTTGGGGGTCCCCATACTTGGAACTGAAACTCAATTTTTTTTTTTTCATCAAACCTATACATGTATAGATCGGATAGGTCTTCAAAAATGATGTTGAGGTTTCTAATATATTTTTTTTCTAAACTGAATAGTTTGCGCGAGAGACACTTCCAAAGTGGAAAAATGTGTCCCCCCCCCCCTGTAACTTTTAAAATAAGAGAGTGATAAAACTAAAAAAAATATATGTTGTACATTACCATGTAAACTACCAACGAAAATTGGTTTGAACGAGATCTAGTGAGTAGTTTTTTTTAATACGTCATAAATCGTAACACGCAATATACCTTTCATCCAATCAATACACTAGTTTAAAAACATCGATGAAAGTTACAACGAATTACAAGAACTTTTATATGATGTTACTTGCCGGTACGGAACCCTTCATGGGCGAGTCCGACTCGCACTTGGCCGCTTTTTTCACTATTTAGTGAAAAGCATTTACGTATCAAGTATGCACGGTACATCCTTGTGTTTTTCTGTGTAAAATATGTATGTATTTAAAAAAAAAAGTAGGTATGTTTATGTATTTATATCAGTTGTTTAGAATCCATAATTGAGCTCTGCTTATTTTGGGACTAGATGACGTTGTGAAGATGTCCAAAATATTTATTTATTATTTCCGTATTTATACTTACGTCAAATTATAATTATTAAATTTTTTGTCTATATGTTCTATCATTGCGTCCAAACCACTAAACCGATTTTAATGATTGAGATGTTAATAGACTCTTAATATATCTAAGTTATTACGCACGGGAAGTCAGGTTATAGTTTTAAAGTTTTTCTTATTCTTACTATAAAATACAACAGAAAACTTTTATACTATTAATAAACCTCTAGCATTTTTTCCTTGTGCTTGTGGTCGTATTCATATGTAGATATACCATAATGATTTATCCATAAAATAATATATATCTAATATAATATTCTATATCTATCTATCTATCTATAAAAAAACACCCATGTGATGCTCTGTTATTCTAAACATGTCTGTTCTAGTATTGTCGAATCAATAAAATATTCAACCACTTGTTACTTGTTGTTCCGGACAAGTGCAGGGATGCGAATATAACATGCGAAGTAGGTATATATCACCATTTTATTTCAACAAAATCGTTCCATCACAATAAATCCAATCCCATATATTCAGTAAAAGGCCATGAAAACGTTTGTTCCGAATTTCTGTGCAATTTTATTGCGTTATTTCATTATTGGAGATGAACCGAACTTGGTTAGGATCTATTCGCTCGAATTATTTTGTTCCGATGTCGCAAATATTTAATAAAAGCGATACAGGTTTGAAATTTGCTATAATATAATGTTAGCTAAGTAGAATCTATATATTAATAAGTAAAACAAAACTTTGTACCTCTTTTTACGAAAATTACGTGAACGGAAAACTTTAAAATTTCTTACATTTATAGTTTATGTAGAGGAGGAGCGCATGAATATTTTTTATGAATGCATAGGAAATACAATAAATCAATAAATAAAACATCACAGACTACCATGTCAAATAACAATTGTAGCGAGCCTCGGTAGCAAGAAGGTAGAATCTTTGACCATAGCACCTTACTAATGTTGCCAGTTATAATTCAAATTCAATGTGTTACTAACATGTTGTGTGAGTACTATGTACTGGGAAGCTATTCAAGCTATCATTCACTGGAAACCTACGTCTTTTCTTGACTTGAATCTGCCCTGGCGGTTGAGAGTATGTCATGCTCACTCAAATGTCACGCTGATGGTGGCACGTGTGTCTGATCATATAATTCCCTTCAAAATGGTTGAGTTGAATGGTGCGGATCCATGCGTCATGTTCGTGAACGGGCGCTGTCAGTTGTGACTGGTCATCTCTTAGTTGCCACGGCTTATTTGAATTAATTATTTTATTTTTCAATTGTATTTTTGTTGTACTATGGACACTTTTAACGTGCACGTCTTGCTACATCGTTCTCACATAATGTACCATCTCAACATGAATGATGTAACCATGATTTTGTAAAAACATTTTGATTTAAAAGAGTGTCCATGGAGTTTCTTGCCCGTTCTTCTCCATAGAGATCTACGCTAGGGAATGGGCAACTACAGTACTTTCACAGTTTTTATGTCTTGTGACTGGGACTGTAGCTACATTTTTGTTTCGACAATTCAAAAGTGCCTGCAACTGGCCTACTTGAAATAAATGCTTTGATTTTGATTGATGATTTTGATTTTGTCGTTGGTAGGCGTCACTTTGAGATATATAATTGACTAAATGAAAACACGAATAAAAGAAATAAACTTAAGTATAGATAACTTAAGGTAGGTTAGGTAGGTACTTAACCAAAGGACATCTAAAAGACTTTTAGACAGAACTATTGAACTCGCATACTGAGACAATTTGTTCGTAATGCTTCCCCGAGGCGACGTGTTTGTTCTAAGAAGTTTTAAGAAGGTCTCGCCTTTGTTTAGTTAAACTCGGAATTACTTAAGATTTTGATGAAAATGTTTTTCTAATGTCCTTTAGTAACAGTAGCACGTTGTTTAACTCGGTGCTGCAAGGTAACTTATCTCATAAATTAGATTTTTTTTCCTACTATTGTGAAGTACTACTACTATGTACTTATATACTTATTAATTTTGATACGTCTCACCCATCCTCACACATAATTAATATTTCACATCAATGATCAATTCCATCTGTGCTTTCAATGTATATATGAATTTAATTAACAAAATGCTTTGGATTAATCTTTTACTAACATTATAGATGTGAAAGTAACTCTGTCTGTCTGTTCGGCTCTAACTTTTTACTGCGATAACCGACACACAGCCGCAGGCGAATTCTAGTAATAGATAATTATTAAAGCATTGCCAAGAACCACATTTCGATATACTCACATTTCACTCGTATTTACGTAAATACACGTATGTATTGTGTAGTATACCTACTTACCGTATCTAAATATATGCGTATAAAAACAAGAGAGCGTTCTATAATTTAGTTACTTAAGGTTCGACTTACTTCGATCTTTTAAGTTGAAGCAAACGTGAGAGGGATGTACAAATTATATTTTTAAATTCGCGTTGTCAACAAGCCGAAATAAGATGTTTTGTGTCTTGAACGGTGGCTTGAATGTGGCTAAATCATTATTTGGTTACTAGAAGGATACTTTCAAGAAATGATAAACTTTGATGAATAGAATTCATATTTCAGAATTTTAATTCAGTATTATAATTTACAGATACATGTTTTTGCTTCTAGAACTATCAACGGAATAATATATTTCACTACACAATTTTCTAATTTAAAATAAATATCGTTCTTAAAAAATAATTCAAACTTTATAAAAACCTGCCAGTAACCTAATACAAAAAGGTTACTTATCTGAGATTAATAATCAACATTGTGAACGTATTGTAATACATTGTAATACATATGTAAATATATTAGTGGTCGACATTACCATAATTAATTTGAACTATAAGTGGCAACATTATTGAGGTTCTATTGTCAAAGACTATAACTTCCATAATCACAGATTTCGCCAAGTCTACGCTACAATGTTAATTTGACAAAAGAGTATCTATGCGTGTGTGTGTCAAATACATAGTAGCGTATGTGAAGTTTTATTTATTGATTTTATGTATTTTTCATGCATATTGAAACAAAAAAAGGTTTCTGAAATCTTTGTTAGATAAATCCTTATGTAGATAACTAACTAACTGCGTAGGGATGTAGCATCACTCTGTATCTTCTATCGTTTATACCACGGAGAGTGCTCCGAGGAAATGTTCGAGTTGATCCCTGCCGCTTCTTTCCGTCATCGTCCCACGCGACAGCATTTCCATCCACATCACTTAGATGGTTGGCAGCCCACATCAGTGCGTTTTTCCAGAAATTTCCTGCCTCGCACATTTAAATTGTGAAATGAACTGTCGCCTGCGGTGTTTCCGGACCGATACGACCTTCAAACCTCCAAAAAAAGGCGTACTCCCATCTCAAAGGCCGACAACGCACCTGTGACTCCTCTGGTGTTGCGGGTGTCCATGGGCGGCGGCAATCACCTAAAAAAAAAGAAAAAAAACGATGCGTGCGAAATTTTCTACTCCTCCGTCCGCGTAATTTTCTTTTTTTACGTAATAAATAAATTACACAGTTTTCAGGTAAGTACATTAACAGAAACAGATCATTAGATTTTTTGGTCTAGTGGTTAGCGTAGCGACTGTCGATTGAGAGCTCTTGGGTTCGACTCCTGAGTCAGGCTAAAAAGTGTCGTAGGGTTTTTTTAACAAGAATTTCTCAACAATAGCCTAGTAGAGAATGGAAGTATGGCGCTGTTTCACGTCGTACGTGCCTCGAAAACCACGTTGTTCAACTGTCGGTCCTGGTTGTCATGATTATAAAATTCGAATTTACTTCACACCTCAAGGGTGCAAAGGTCCGATGCCAATCAATTCATGGAACAACTAATACTGTGATAATACTGTTGAACAAATAGCCGACCCCAGATAAAGTTTAAAACTACGAAGAAGATGATCAATAGATTTTGTTGATCCGTTACTGTAGATACATATAGAATTTGCATTTACCCGTGACTCCGCCTTCGTGCATGTCGTTTCTCGCGGTAAAGAGTTAGCTTATGTTCTTCCTAAAGAATCTAAGTATCTATATGCCAAAAGCAATTTCTACACCTCAAAGCATTTTCCAGAACAGAGTAAAGTTTTTAGACCGTGGCAAATTATTTTCATTGCTTCAGTATCAAGATGACTAAGACTATTTCAATCAATAGAAATAAAAGCTCAATAACATGGCAAATGACGTCATCAATTGTATTTTGAAACGAGAATAATGTAACCAGCGCACAATAAAGAATCTAATTGAACAATAAATCCAGTAGGTACGGGCAAAAGAACAGCTATAGACTTGGGATATGAAACAGTATTATGAAAAAAGTTTATGTTACTGCTGGAACGAACGGTCAGAAGAAATAATAAGAAATGTTCCTATGAAGAACACGAAAGTCAAGTGAGTTCTTCACATATGTGACTTCCTAAAATTAAACAGCCGCTGCGTTGTCTGCCGAAATATAGTTGTGTAATCTATACAAATAAATAACATTGGAGAGTCTTTATGTAATATCAAATGAACAGTTTTTTATTAAATGCATATTATTATGAAAGTAATACGTTACTTACACCAAAAAAGCCATTTTTAAAATGTTTGTCTGTCTGTTTGTTCCGGGTAATCTCTGGAACGGCTCGACCCATTTGGACAAGATTTTACAGGCAGAAAGATGATGACCTAAGTTAATTTTTTTCAGACTAGCTCCGTTACCGCGGCGTTGCTCGTGATTTACAACAATTTCCGCGGGAATCAGATAGAATTGCTATGAAATACACGGTGCATAATAAATAACATTGAAGCGTCTCTTTGTCCAAATGATAGTTTTTTTTTTACTAAACGCGTATTTAAGTATGTACAGAGTGGACCAAAAGTTTGTTTAAATTTGAATCGGTAGCTGTGACGAGCAGCGACGGCGGGAAGGAGCGGAGGTGCTATGAAGCGCAAAAGCGGCCAATGGGAATTAAAGAACGTGCGTTCTGAAGTTCGAGGAGACAGGTTCAAAAATGAATCCACCACGATCCCGCCGACCTAGAACATCAAGAGATCCCGAAACCGTCGAGCATGTAAGCTCCAATTCGCAAACGAAATGTTAGAGAGGTTCGCCAGCTTTATCAACATTTTGTCTTACATAAGGCTCACTTCCAACTAAATGGGCATGTGAATAGGCGAAATTGCAGGTAGTAGAGCAACCCAGAGTCCCTAGAGGAGTTAAAGGAAAATATTCGAGAGGAAATGCAAAACACTTGTGAGGCCGTCATTGAAAATTTTCGCTCTAGGTTGCAGCAGTGTCAAAATAGTCTCGAGGGCCTATTCCCGCAGCAGGCGGAACACACACCCCCATCGATGGCCCGTCGTGGTCGTCGTCGGGGCAGCGTGGGTGATGTTCCGCCTGTCAGGGAATCGGAGGTAGGGGCGGCTGTTCTACGGATCCGGTCCAAGAACACCGCCCCCGGGCCAGACGGCGTACCTACCCGAGTGATGGCCCGAGCCCTCGACTACATGTCAGACCACCTCAGGGGAGTGTTGGACGCTAACCTGGCGTCCGGACGCTTCCCTGAGCGTTGGAAGTGCGGGAAGCTGGTTCTCATCCAGAAGCATGGACGGCCTGCCGATTCGGTCGCGGCCTACAGGCCCATCGTGTTGCTGGACGAGGCGGGTAAGTTGTTTGAGAGGGTTCTCTCTGCCCGCATCGTCCGGCACCTCTGCGAGGTGGGCCCCGACCTGTCGGACGCCCAATACGGTTTCCGAGAAGGCCGTTCGACGGTCGACGCGATCCTGCGCCTGAAGAGGCGGTGAGCTGCGGCGGAGTGGTGTTGGCGGTGTCCTTGGACATCGCCAACGCCTTCAATAGTCTGCCATTCGGCTGCATCAGGGCCGCACTCCAGTACCACGGAGTGCCAGGGTACCTGAGGCGGCTGCTGGCAGACTATTTAGAGGAGCGCCCCCAGAGGATACTGGCGGTCAGAGCCATACGCGGATACCGCACGGTGTCCATAGAGGCGGCGTGTGCCTTAGCCGGAACACCCCCGTGGGATCTGGAGGCGGAAGTGCTCGCCGAAGTTCATCGGCGAGTGGCTGACTTCCGGGCGGAGACCCCACGCGCTGGCTTCGCCACCGTGGAGGCTCTCCAGCCGATCATCGCGGGCAGGGCGGCAGCACGGGACCCTTTCCTTCCGCCTGACGCAGGTGCTTTCCGGGCACGGTTGCTTCGGAAAGTACCTGCACTCGGTCGCTGGGAGGGAACCGAGTGCCGCCTGCCACCACTGCGACTGCAGTGAGGACACGGCCCTGCACACGCTGGCGGTCTGCCCCGCATGGGCGACGCAGCGCCGGGCCCTCACTGCAGTCATCAGAGGGGATCTCTCGCGACAGTTGTTTTACCGCGGTCGCAACCTTCTGCGAGGACGTAATCTTGCAGAAGGATGTGGCGGAGAAGGCCCGGGAGGATACCATCCACTCGGATCCGATCCGCCGCCGGCGCCCCGGGCGGCGGAGGCGCGCATATCTGCGTCTCATGCCGCCCTGAGAGTGGCCGCAGATGGGCGGGACGGGTGTCCCGTCCGTCCGCAGTAGTGGCTAACCGCGAGGGGGTGACGTCCGCGTGTGACCGGACGTTGTCCAATTAGAGAGTCAAGATCTTGAGATGGTGCCCGCAACAGTGCGGGCAGGCGCCGGGAGGAGTCCAGAAGGAAATCCCCTCCCTGGACTCCTTCCAATACACAGGCGCAGAGAGGGTCACACTGTGTGGTTTTAGTTGGTTCGAGTTACTATAGATATATTATACAAATTAGCGACAATACAAAACTACGACAACTAAGACGAAAAAGAAACGCTATTGTCATTTCGAAGGCAAAGTGCCGGGAAATTTTATGTTTAAAAACTTTAAATACTATTTTACTCTTTAATTATCACAAATATTTATGAACTAGCCCACTCCCGCGGTTTTTACTACGGTTATTGTTGTAATCGCAAGTAACGCCGCGTAGTTAGTTTAAAAACTCGGTCAAGTGCGTGTCAGGCCACTATTAAGAGGGTTCCGTAGTTCCAAAAAGGGTTCCACCCTTAACGGCAGATGAATTCAAAATCGTGTTCAACGAATGATTGAAATGTTTACTGAATATTTATTCCGATATTTTTGTTAGGCCAAAATTATATTAAACATATTAAATTTTAAATAAGCGCATTTCACAAATTAGGACTCTGTAAATCCTGAACTATTAAATTTATCTAATCTTTTATAGTTTTCCTTTAAAGTTCGTCACATGGACTATCATCACGAATATTTTCAAATTTTGCGATCCAGCTGTTTAGATTTTAGAGAAAGTTTTTTAACAAAAAAATGCCCTTTAAATTTGAATAACTTGCAAACGCACACCTAAATAAAACAATCGTCGTAGCAACCTCGCAATGTTTTTAAAAGACAACCCACATGATGAGGTTGACGCGAGAAACTATAAGGGTTCCAAGTCATGAACTACGGAACCCTAAAAACAATTCATTTGATGTTACAAACAAACACTTTTATTTATTTGTAGAGATAACCTTTTGATTAGAATTAGCCTTTTAAACTTAAGTAGAGCCCGTGATACCTACAAAACAAATTAAAGTGTCATCAAAAGTGACTACGGGGTTTATGAAATAATACTACTTGGGCCCCCCTAGTTAAAGGCTCACTCACTTGTTCGAAGAGCATTTAATACTTGAAGCTATTTGATAAGTTTTCGATCCATTCATCCCCCTTCGTAAGATATCGTGAGATTTTCTCAACTTGTTCCCCCACAATTTAATTTTCAAAAGTTAGTTTTTAGTACAAACATACATCCGCAAACACATTTCAAGCCGCGACGACGGTTTTATTTTGTATTACATCTATTCACTTGTTACAGCGACTACAGCTTACTTTAAACATAAAATCAGTGCTTAGAAGATGTTTCGGTGCTTCTCACCGAGTCAATGAAACCTAAATCCTCTGTCTCCTACTGAAACTCAGAGGACTGAATCGGGTTCCTAAGTTCATGACTCGGAATCCTAATAGTTTCGTCATGTCCGTCCTCGGCTTAGCGTCGAAACAGTTAGTGCTAGAAAGATGAAACTTTGCATGGATATGTGTTTTATCACGTCGACAAAGTGCTTGAATAAAATCACGATTTTTTTTTTTTTTTTTGCGATGAGTTTTATTTATTTAGGCTACCCCATTATGTGGGATGTCATTAGATAGGTCTTTTGAAAAGTTTCTAAGACGATTTTTTATTTAGGTATCCGTTTGCGAGTTATTTCACTTGAAATGGCATTTATTTGGAAAATCTATCTCTAAAATCTTTAAAAGCTAAACGGCTCGTTCAAAAAATCTGAAGAAAATTATGGTGGTAGTCCATATGATGAACTTTAAAGGAAAACTGTAACGGTTTAGATGACTTAGTTAGAAATGCGCTTACTTGGAAAACTTCATAAAAAATTAACGCATCAATAAGAAAATATAACAGTTATCTATTGGATACGATTTTAAAACCACGGACCATTATGGGTGACTGAGGAACCCTATTCTATGCATAGTATTCTCATTGATAAACTGGAAAAAAGTGGCATAAGAGGTTCAGCTTTAGAATGGTTTAAATCTTTTCTAGAAAATAGAACTCAGATAACTAGATTAACTAAATTTGACGCTAAACTCAATAGTATTGTAGATTATGATTCCCATCCGCGACTTAATCATTTTGGAGTCCCACAAGGAAGTATCCTGGGCCCTCTTCTTTTTCTTTTATATGTCAATGATGTGCCACAAGCAGTGAACAAAAATTGTATCCTATTTGCTGACGATACCACGATTATCATTGATTGTAAGAATCAGGAAACATACGAATTAGACATACAAACCACCTTAAATAAGATCATTGCATGGTTAGAGTGTAACGCACTAAATATTAATTTAGGAAAAACTAAACTAAACTAAACTTTAAAACCCCAAAAAGTGACTATCTCCCTATTACAATTTCACACACAAATAAAGTGATAGAGCAAGTCAATAAAATAAAATTTTTGGGCGTAACACTTGACGAACATTTTACGTGGAAAAGCCATATTGAAGAAATATGTATGAAAATTAGTAGGTTTGTTTTCGCTTTGAAAGTATTGAGTAGTGAGGTATCAAAGTCAACTGCAATAACAGTCTACCACGCTCATGTTACTTCTTTGATCCGGTATGGTATTATTATTTGGGGTAATTCTACCGAAATTGAAAGAGTTTTTATAGTCCAGAAAAAATGTATTCGAGCAATTTTTAATATGGAATGGAGTTCATCCTGCAGACCTGTATTTAAAGATCACAATCTCTTGACTGTTCCTTGTATTTATATTTATGAAATTGCAACATTTGTCAAAAATAACCCTTCACTTTTTGAATCTAAAATTAACTTCAGTAAACGTAAAGCAACACAACTTCCATTGAATATGCCAATACCCAGAATCGAACTGTTTAGACGAAATTGCGTGTATATGGCTCCCCTTATTTATAATACAATACCCAAATGGATTACTGATCTACCACTCAAAAAATTTGTGCTGTGCTCAGGAAATGGTTGGTAGACAATTGTTATTATTCCGTTAGGGAATTCCTTCAAAAGAACTCGTGTCCATCATATCATTTTAGAAATGCATTGTAGTTGTTCATAATTATTTAGATATATTTTCAAAGTATTACACTGTGTTATTGACTCTAATTTAGCTTATTATTTACTATTTAATTTAGCATTTAATGGTTTTATGTAACTACTTTACAAGAGATTGTAACCCTATATTTGCATGCCTGTTGGCGAAATGTGTATCGTGCCTATCATATTCTACCATCTTTTTTATCTGTACCACATTTAAGCAAATAAAGTATATTATTATTATTATTATTACTCTACCAACATTTTATCAACTTACTAAGGCATCCTAAATTACACTTTCACTACGCCAAATGACTCTGAAGTGAAATGGCAATGAATTTAACACCATATAAAAATAAGAACAACATTTGACAACAACAAGCATATCCGAACCTGTAATTCAATTTATCGTCGTGTGACTTCTTTCATGAAACGAAGTAGGTATACATCGCAACACTAGTTAAACTATGGCTCTTAACTTCGATTTAAATAAACCGAAAAGTGAAGAAAAGCCTTTACATTGTATAGAAATTAGAGTGTCCTTAACTGTGTAGTTTCTTTTGGAGTATCTTTAAAAAAATATGAATTATTTTCGAATATTTCTTTAAAATAGTAATTTCGATAAAATTTTTAATACAATTTCTGAACTGAGTGCAGGTGGCATTGGCATTTTAGTTGTAATACCCGACAAAATGAAATGTCCTCATGACAGTACAATCTAAATGAAACTGTCGGACTTCTCTTTTACTTGCTTTGGTTATCCATATCTACTAGCGCCACTTCAAAATTTAACAAATGCCAACTTCGTAGCATTTCACTTTATCAGTATTACAAGCAAATGGCATCGCGTGAAAATGACAGTTTCTGCTGTGGACGATAAAATTATTTTTATTTAATTAAATGATTGTGATTGTTAAGTAGTTTTATATATTCTGTAGTTAAGATTTGCTCAGAAAGGCTCGAATAAAGTGTAAATAAAAGTAACAAAAATAGAAAAAAAATAACTACACTCCACAGTGAACTATCAGATGTTCAGTGATTGCTCTAGTGTTATCATTCTTTGGTGCATGTGCATTGTGTTATTCTAAAACTTCTGATAATGACGGAAAGCAACACTGTAGCCATGGCTTCTGCAAATAATTTAATAGATAAGTCTAAAGAACTCCAAAAGGAGATTCTTATGGAAAAATTAAGGTCCAAAACATCACAGTTCAAAAACTTAACAGAGACTTCCAAAGGAGTTCGAATGGCTTTGCTGGTACGTAGTTTAAGGTTTTATTACCATGGTTTATGCGTAGCAATTTCAGATTTGTAAAATGTTTGATTTTACAATTTACTATAAATGTAGTTAATTGTAAAATCAAACATAAATAATTATTTTATTATGTTTTTGACTAATGATTATAGTAAATTTTAAAAAGCAAAATATAGCTGATCTATAAATTAGCTAATACAGTAAGTAATAATTTCAGAAAAAAAACTGTAATATCAATTGCAAAAACTAAATGTATAGGGGGGCAGAATGTTATTTCTAACTTGGATAAAATATAATAATGTTTGTAATAAAGTAATGATTGAATACATCTGATAACATTACCAAAGTACTTTATTCACTTTGCCTTTTCCATCATCATGCATGAGTGAAATCCAAGAGTGGGTAATATTCCTCATTGTGAGTACAGACAATGCAGCTTGGTGACCTACACTATAGTGGCTTAAGAATATGTTTCTGCATCACCAACTAAAAATAAAAAAAAAGCAACATCATGAATGTTGGCATCGTGTCAAGGTATTCCATTTCATTCTGTGACTGAACTTTTTTCTTCCTAGCCTTTATTCCGAATATTATTTGGGGTTGGCTACTACACACATCAAAAGTGTCTAGGGATCAAGCATTTTTATGCGGATTTCTTGTGATTGAGATGTGGCTTTGTAATAAATTTATGATTTTATAAATTTATATGGATCCTTTTTGGTGCATTTCATAATTTGAATCAGGAACTGTCAATCAAATTCGAGTAAAAGATGAAAATCAGCTGCCAATATTTTCCCTATAAAAACATACAACGCATTGAAGAAATTATTAGTGCTACTGTTTCCCTACTACTGATTAAAACCAACGTTATTATGGAGCGGCGACGTCATTTAAGCAGGGAAGAAATGCTCAGAGCCGTGGGAATGATAGAAGCTGGTTCCCGGCAACGTACTGTGGCTTTAGCTCTGAATACAAGTCAGAGTGTTATCAGTCGACTTTGGACACGTTACCGAAGCACTGGTACCGTGGCTGAGCGCCATGGAGGACGGTATCGCTGCACCACACGGAGACAAGACCGATACATTCAAATCTTAACTCGAAGAGCTCCAACAATAACCGCCATGATGTTAGCCGTGAGGCTTCATCACTCTTCAGGGAACTTAATTAGCGACCAAACAGTCAGAAACCGCTTGCATGAAGTGAACCTTCATTCCCGAAGACCGCTACGGGTACCACCTATAGCAATGCACAATCGTAGGATTCGATATCAATGGGCTCTTGAACACAGAAATTGGGCAGAAGAACAATGGCGTTTCGTGTGCTTTTCTGATGAGTCTCGTTTTGGTATGAGACCGGATACAAGACGTATACGACACTGGAGAACCCCTGGACGCCAACAGCGATTAAAATCCTGCCAGGAAGTCCATCCTTATAGTGGTGGAACCATCATGGTATGGGCGGGTATTTGGATCGGCGGAAGAACTGAGTTGATTTGGATCAGAGGCAACCTCAACGCTCAAATTTATGCTGAGACGATTGTATCAGACGTCATCGTTCCTCTACAAGTGCAAATCGGTCCCTTATTTCAGTTAATGCATGATAATGCACGACCGCACACCGCAAGAGTTGTAAGACAGACTCTCGCCGCAGCTAACATCAATGTCCTGCCCTGGCCTGCTCAGTCGCCAGACTTGAACCCGATTGAGCATGCATGGGATATGCTACAGAGAAGAGCTCTGCCGAATATGGAGGGTATCCAGTCGCAAGAAGACCTTTTTTTGTTGTTGCAACGAACATGGGCGGCCATTCCACAGCGTGATTTGGATGAACTCATTTTGAGTATGCCAAACCGATGTTCCTGTGTTGTTAGTGTTCGCGGTAGAAACACGGATTATTAATTGTTTAAGTTACCTAATAAAATTTTAAAGAAAACTGTTATTTCAGTCTTTTTTTCGAACTTTAATGTTAGTGGTTCAAATGTCAAAAATCCCTTTATTAGGAAAATGGCAAATTTCTTTACTAATGCAAAGGTGACTTGGTTTATCGTTACTGTGACAAACGAAAACACTTTATTTGATGAATCCTTAAAGAAATTTTTAATTAATATCAATCAGGAGAAAAGTTATTGCAAAAATATATGTTGATCCCTAGACACTTTTGATGTGTGTATTTCAGCAGGTTTTACCTGAATACCAGTTTTTACATGGAGCATCTTACAAATGAAGGCTACCCTAAGGGAAAACTGACATTCAAAGGTTAAACTAGTTGTCAATATAAGTATTTGAAGATACTGACTTCGCAATAACAATTGCCATAGATGTTCATGACAAGTAGGACTTAATCACCAGGACTCTACTTCTTTGAAAATATAATAATACTTCCATAACTGTATCAATAAAGTATAAATTTTCTGTAGCCAAAACTATGAATGGGGACTTGTACTTCTACTAGTAGTACCAGAAACATGTTTGTTGTACTTCTCCTAGTAGTAGCACTAACATGTTTGTTTATCTATGATTTTCTAAATAGGACTATGAAAAAGTATCCTCATTGGTCTAGTGCAGCCTTCCCCAAAGTGGGTGCTAATGCTCCCTTGCGGGAGATGCAGGCTTAAAAAGGGGTGATAAGAGACCCAGAAAAAAAATGAGGGTGTTGTGTAAAAAGATATTGTTGTTGCTGTCGCAGCTATACTGCTTCTATACAAAAAGAATATGGACAGATGTGATATTCACAATTTTCCGAATTTATCAGTATTCACTGACTTCACCGAACGATACCTGGACATTTTGAACTTGGAAATACCAGACTGGGTGTTGGATCCGATCGACACAGCAATGTCGCCTCAGTTGGAAAAAGAATTAATAGAATTGACAACAAACGAGGAAATAAAAATTAGGTCCAAAAATGGCTTTCATAATTTTGGCTACAAAAACCGATACTGCAATTGTTGTCAGTCGTTCAATGATTTTTGATAGCATTCCCATTGTCATATTTGTGTCAACGTGGATTTAGTGCTGTGGCAATGCTGCTTACTAAAAAGAGAAACTTACTTTATATGTTACTAATAAGAATCGATTATGTTGCATGTTTTATTTTGAATAAAAGATACTCTGTCTGAATACTATACATTTGTTCTTCAATAATCATACTCATTGGCTGGTGTGGCCTGCAAGAGTTAACTTGAGACCTGAGCGCAGTAGGTAGTGCACAACAGGCTGTTGTTGTCATAGTAAAAGTCTCGTTTAGAATGAATGTTTAATCTCCGCTAATATATAATAATTAGTTATAGTGGTTTTCAAGTAGGTGAAAATGGGGCTGCTAAAAAAAATATATTCTCAAAGCGGGCAGTAGACAAAATAAGTTTGGGAACCCCTGGTTTAGTGCATAGCGCATGCGACTGCTAATCAAGAGGTCTCAGGTTCAAATCCTGGGTTAGGCCTAAAAGTGTTTTTGGGGTTTTCTTAGGACTTTTTATATTAATAGCAGCCCAGTGTTTGAAACTTTGGCGGTGATTAGCGCCCGTGCCTCGGAGAGCACGTAAAGCCGTCGGTCCCGGTTGTCATGAACATCTATCGCAATCGTTTTTGAGAAGTCAGTGCCCTCAAATTTACTGACAACTAGTTCAACCTTCGAATTTCAGTTCACCCTTATGGTTGCGCAGGTCCGGTGCCAGTCGCTCCATGGAAAAACTGATGTTCAGGTAAAACCGGTTAACTTGTAGCCAACCCCAAATAATATCGGGAATAAGGCTAAGAGGAAGAATATGAAAAAGTTACATGGCCCATTACTCCTCCTAGTTCAACTGTGGCCAAGTTACGTGTTCATTGACTGCCTCGTTGGTCGAGTGTACGTAGTCATATAGTTCTTTTCACCCCACCGGGTTACGGCGGGGTGGTGTACGACACCACCCCGCCGGAGAGGGCACACTGTGTGGTTTTTACCACACAGTGTGCCTTCTCCGTTTGGGAGGAGGAGAAGTCCAGGGTGGGATCTCCTTCTGAACTTCTCCAGCGCCTGCCCGCACCTGATGCGGCCACCGTCAGTTGTCTATTACCCGTAATACAAGCTCTGCTTAATTTGGGACTAGAAGGCATTGTATGTAAGACATCTGAAATATTTATTATTTATTTATTCATTTATAGTCCTTTTGATACAACCATTGCAAAGAAAAATAAATGTCCGTTTTATCAACTCTAGAACTACACAGTAGGGCAAGCAAATAATCATACAAAGTTCTTTCCACTAAGAAGGTGATAAAAACAAACAAACAAAATTGGAGTATCTGATAGAAAATTTCAAATATCATTGACAATTTAAAAAAAAAATCGACTGTCTATTTGTTCTGACTAATCTCTAGAACAGCTAGAATGTTTTGATGAAAATATCACTGGCAGATGACAGAAGATAGGCTACATTTTTTATGGCTGAATTCGCCAAACAGCTTTACCCCTGGTATTTGTTGTAAAGGTACAACAACAACTGTGGTACAACTATAACACCATAGGGTTCAGAATCACTTAAATAATAAATTGAGACACTTCACACGCAACTACTTGATTATGTAGCCTCTGTTATGCTTATCAGACTGCTTTTTAAGATATATGCACATTACATATTTACAAATTAGATATAAATCAAACAATTCTAATCATCATCATCATGAACAGCCTTCAATAGTCTACTATTGGACATAAGCCCCTCCTTTGAAAGGAGGTTTTAGCCTACTATAGCACTCTACCCAGACAGGTTGGTAAGAAGTATTTTTAGAGTTGGTAAGGGTATTCAGGGATGGTAAAGAAACCAACAACCTAAAATCAATATTGCCTCGTTGGTCTAGTAGTTAGCGTATGCGGGTGCTGATCAAGAGGTCTCGGGTTTGATTCCCGGGTCGGACCAAATATTATTTGTGTGATTCACAAATATTTGTTTCGGAGTCTGGGTGTTTGTATATATAATTTGTGTTTGTAATAATATGTATGTATTTACAAAAAAAAAAAGTATGTTTATGTATTTATATCAGATGTCTAGTACCAATAACACAAGCTCCGCTTAGTTTGGGACTAGATGATGTTGTGTGTCAAATGTCCAAAATATTTATTTATTTATTATTTATTTATTTATAAAGATCTTCAACTTTTATTTTAGTTCAAGTCTTGCTATAAATATAATATTCTTCATTTTTTTGTTTTGTTTAGGACAAAAGATGGGGAATAGACAGTGCAGATCGTATGATACTACAAAAGTGCCTTGATAGTTTACAACACTGTATCAAAATAAGCTCCTTGCAGAGTCTCATTGAAAGACTAGAATGTCTATCCAGGCAACTTGGGTATGTATGATTCATTATATTATTAAAACTAAAAATTCATTATAACCTAAGGATAATTGAAACATCATTTATATGAAACGAATGTATACAATACCAAATGAATTTTATCATCATCATCAGCCGATCGCAGTCCACTACTGGACATAGGCCTCTCCCATTGCACACCACTCTGATCGATTTTGGGCTTCTCACATCCGGCTCCTTTCAGCCATCTTACGCAGGTCGTGACTCCACAACGCCTGTGGGCGTCCTACACTACGTTTACCGAGACGCGGTCTTCACACCGGAATTCTTCTACCCCAACGATCATTAGTTCTGCGTCTAATATGGCCAGCCCACTGCCACTTCTGCTTGCTAATCCGTTGGGCTATGTCGATGACCTTAGTTCTCTGACGGATCACCTCATTCCTAATACAAACCCTCAGATAAATAAACGCTGAGCAACTTCATCAGACAATATTCACAACACTAAGAACTACTTCTTCTTCTAATTCTAAACAACAGGCTAGTATGATGAGTAGGTCTAACAACAGCAGTTGCTATTGCTCGGCTTTCTGTAATTTTACACTTACTGTTTTTTGCTTTGAACAGGACTTGTTAGAGAATAAACTAAAAAAATACGATACTTACTGATGTTTCTGATTTTATAAATATTTATTTATTTATTTATGGTATTTATTTCAGGCTAAAATTTGTGGTGGGAACTTCAGGAGTCAATTTATTCATCTCATCAGATATGTTTTATTTGGAAATTTTGGTTGAGTCTTCGGGTTCTGTTAAAGATGTAAAAATTCATCATGAAGGAAAGGTAAGTGACTATAAAATAACTAATCTAATCACATAGAAATTGCTTCTTGAATACAAATCATGATTATTTTTTACCAGATTGAACAACAGAGTTGTGAAGAACTAGTAGCCTGTATATCTCGTGGAGATTTTGCTGACTTTACAGCACAACTAGAAGGCCTCACGGCTGTTTATCAACTGAATGCAGAGAAAAAGGTAACATTTTATATCTAGTAATAATAATATCTTTGTTGTACGCTGGATAGTTACAAAAGGTCTTGAGTTTAGGTATGTGAGTACAAGCGGGTGCTTTATTTCTCCGAATATCTAACTATAATGGTATAATATAAGGTGGATGTGTCTATATTAATACTTATTTTCATTTCTTTATATGACATCTTTTAAAACAACACATAACTCAAAACGTGTAACATTTATCTACATAATTTAATTTTAAGTATTTGCGTTTTTTATATGAGCCTACCAAAGTGAGTACTCAGCTTGATGGAAAGCTAGTATATAATAGTAGTGGTGACCATACTCATGAGATGCTTCTGCATAATTGAGGCTCCGGTCTTGCACTCATCATCGAAACACGATACCAAGAATGCCATTTTAGGTTGATCTTCTGTGAGAGGACACTACTCTCCTTTCGGACCCGGACCATTCGAGCTGAAATCATCGTGGCTCTACTACCTTAAAAATATCATGCATTATTAAATCGAACTATGTGACGTGCACTTGAAGAGGCCTATGTCCGGCAGTCAATTGCGATGATGAATCATTAATAAAATTGTTTGATTTACAGGTTAAGTGCAAAGCATTTAGTGCCTTACAAAGTTTGGAAGAAGATTTATGTACATTAAGACAACTTCAAAGTTTTATCAAAGATCCATGGGCACAAGTACATAAAAGCCCAATTGGTTTCTTACAGAAGAGAAGGGGAGGTATGTTCTAAACAAATACAAAAATATTCTCAATTTTTACACTGTTACTTTCTTTATAGTCCGGGAATTAAAGCTACTGTTTTTTATTTCAGGCCACGCGATGCGTCTCACCTATTTCGTATCACCCTACGAGCTTCTAGATAAGGACAAAGGCTTACAACCTTTGACAACAGAGCTGCTTATGACAGGCAAACCTTCAGCATCCAGTGGTCTAGCATCACTGGTTGCACCATCTCATACACCTATAGGTCATTCTGCAACTGTTCTTCTAGAAGGTTCTGTGCCTAATAAACTCCAATTGTCGCCTATTTTATCTGGAGGACCTAGATCTGGAAAAATGTGAGCCATTTCAATAATAATTAGCTCTATTCCTGTTTTAAAAGATCTTCAACAGACTAAACGCTAACATAAATAGTAAACTCTTTTATTTGTACACCATGTTACAAAGTTACAAGCAAGCACATAAAGTGACATATACATTGTCTACATAGGGTAGCCGTATTACTAAAAGCAATCTCTTCTAGGCTACCTAGTAGTTGAAGGTTCAATCTGATTTAAAGGATTGTTTGCTTATAAATATAATTAAAAACATGTGAAATGCATCTCAAGCCCACCTAGCCAATTTGCAAACATTTTTCGTTTTCTATTCTATTTATCTATTCTCTTGTTTCAGTAGCTAATATTTTGTTTAGATCACGTGACTGAGTGACATTAGCCAATGAATACATAGAATAGAAAACGAAAAACGTTTGCAACATATCTAGGGGGGCAGGTTAAAATCACAAATAAGGAACTTCTACCATGCTTTGAGTTATAAGGGAGCTCTATAATTAAACATGTTATATAGAAAATTTTGGATTTACCAATCTTCTTCTTCTTCCTATTCTTCTTTATTTCCAAGGTTATTTGAGGTATATTTGTCAGTATATTTGAGGGCACTGACTTCCAAATAACGATTGCTATAGATGGTCATGACAACCGGGACCTACGGCTTAACGTTCTCTCCGAGGCACGGGTGTGAATCACCGCCAAACTGCCATACTCCAGGCTGTAGAATTTCCTGTAACAAAAACCCTACAACACTTTCGGCCCGACATCTACTAATGATAATTTTTATATTATGTACTACTTAGTTGACGCATTCACACTTTTGAAATTCACTTAGAATTTAGAACTGCTCCGGTCCAACAACAGAAAACATGGAGTTGTTATTATGTTTTTTTTTTTCAATATGTAAATTAACTTTTTTTCAGTAATGGACCTGTATATGCTCAACTAGTACCACAGAATAGTGCCATGTTGCCAGCTTGCTTCACATTGAAACTGTCTGCTCCAACTCCTCTTTGTGCTGGACTTGCCAAACATATACATGCCACTACTGAGGTAAGTAACTAAGAAATAATTGGGTAAATTAGTATACTAATCAATAGATATTTAAAAGTACAAAAATACATGATGATTGTCAACATGATGTAAATTGATGACATTGATTTGCCAATTAGCAGTTGTGGTGGTCATTCCACAATTGTTATTTAACAATGACATGCATAAACAGACACCACACATTGGTCCTGTATAATGAGATAGTCCACAATATATATAATAGACGATTAGCTTGTTTTAATTTGTCTATTTGCCATTGCCTACAAAAAGTTTTTTGGTCAGTCAAATGTTGAACTTGCTTGATATCAATAAATACTATTATAAAATCTCCGTGTGATTGCTCTTATAGTTTCAATAAATCTATTTTAAAGGAATACTACTACTGCTCCTAGAGTAGTTATGTTTCTTCATCATCATCATCTGCCTGTCGCAGTCCACTACTGGACAAAATCAAAATCAAAGCATTTATTTCAAGTAGGCCAGTTACAGGCACTTTTGAATTGTCGAAACAAAAATGAAAATTAAATGTAGCTACAGTCCCAGTCACAAGACATAAAAAGTGTGAAAGTACTGTAGTTGCCCATTCCCTAGCGTAGATCTCTATGGAGAAGAACGGGCAAGAAACTTAGGCCTCCATCCTCGGCTACCTAATTTCTTATTACAACCTAAATTCGCAATTAGATTCTAGAACTCTTGGATTCTACACATGCTTTCCATCAGGAAGAGTAGAGCCAAATTTGACAGGATTTAAAATTAAAAAAAGAAGTGTTTTTATACAGATAGGAATATTAACCAGTAGTAAACTTAATGTTTGCCTTGCATTTTCAGGTTGAAGTAGCTGGTGATTGGGCCAACGCGAAACCCATGTTGGGTTTAGTAGCACAGCAGGCATACAGCAAACTATCGCCAGGCAAAAATATAGAATTAAATCTTAGCAAGGGGCTTTTTGTGGTAAGTACTTGGTACAAGCAACTCGAAAATATTACTGTTTCTATTATATGCCTGGTGGCCTTATAAATCGTGAATATAGACCTGATCACAGATCTAAGGACGTGTATTGTATTAGATATAGCACCAGTAATAACTCAAGCATACAATAAAAATACATAAACTTAATCTATGCATCTATGAGGTAGTAGAGCCACGCTGATTCCAGCACGAATGGGCAGGCTCGACCCGGCCAGTACAGTAGGATGGATGGATGCAGAATAATCTAACCAGGCTGCCATGGTAAGGGTCACCATGCTACATTGCCTACCCTCACAATAAGCATGGTGACCCCTACTCCTGGATTCTACTCATGCTTTCCATCAGGCAGAGTAGAGTCACTTTGGCAGGCTTAAATATAAAAAAAAAAAAAAAAAAAAAAAAAAAAAAACTACCCTCACACAAAAGACCATCCTAATAATGACAGCATTCTTGCTGTCGTATTTCGTTGGTGAGTGTGAGACCGGAGGCCCAATCATTCTGCATCATTCTCCCGCCCTTCGAAGGCCGGGAGAATGATGCAGAATAATCTAAACAGGCTGCCATGGTAAGGATCACCATGCTACATTGCCTACCCTCACAATAAGCATGGTGACCCCTACTCCTGGATTCTACTCATGCTTTCCATCAGGCAGAGTAGAGTCACTTTGGCAGGCTTAAATATAAAAAAAAAAAAAAAAAAAAAAAAAAAAACATATAAATAAAATTGAAGTCTCTGTTTGTGATATTAAAATAATCACTGTTTACTAAATGCATATATGTATTAACGGTACATATGCATTTTTCTTTTACAATTTTTGTCTGTCTGTTTGTTCCTAGTAATCCCTGGTACGGCTGGACTGATTTCGACGGGACTTTCACTGGCAGATAGCTACTTTTTTTAGACTAGCTTTGCCCCGCAGAGTTGCCCGCGGTTACAACAACAAGTGCGGGTAACACCGCAGGGCTCAGCTAGTCTCTAATAAATTATAACCAAACAGAAACCAGCGATTGCTTTCTTTTTGACCGCCCTAGTGTGGGTCACTTTGCTACATCATTAATTCTATTCGATTTTGTTAATTTAGTAATGCTTCCCATTAGCCAGAGTAGTCATTTTGGCAAGGCTTTGATAATTTAAAAAAATTACTAAGTAAATAAATAAACTTTCAAATTGTTGTCTAGACTAGTATTATGAACTGAATATTTTCATGACTAATATGTGGGTACGTTACTTGTTATCAGAACCTACCCGACCAAACACAATGCTACTTCCTGTGCGAGGCTCGTGGGCTGGAAGGTTGCGTGGTGACGAGTGTACCGTTCACGCACCCCTCGCACGTGCCGCCGCTCCTGGCGTGTCTGAGGCAACAGGCACTCTTCAACACGCTCATCACCAGCTGCATTAGAACACAGTCCAGCAAAGGTAAACTTATTTTAAATTTAGAGTAAAAATTTTAATTATGTGAAAGGTCAAATGATGCAAATGCAACACAATAGTTTGCGATAATGTGAGCCACCATGATGCGTTGCCTACATTCGCCATGAATATGGTGACCACTATTTTACTCATATTTTCGATCAGGTGGAGTAGATTCACTTTGGTAGGCTCATACATAAAAAAAACAATTGTATACTGTGTATGTCTACTTGCTATATTCACATGACATTCTAAGAATCAGATACATTTGATAGCCTGAAACATAAGTGTTCCCTAGCTAAGGCAGGCAGCTATTTAGGAATTTGCCATTAATTTTCCACCAGTGTAACTTATCTAATTATTGGTTAAGAACTACTTTTAAATCAAACATTCTACACTGTAATGTATGTATGTATTGATTAATGAAATAAAAATTATTATTACATTCCTATTATCATAATGATAATAATATTGTATTTTGACTGCACGGTTGACGCTTAAGCGGTCGCCAGCCGCTTCCTATTGCGCCAAGTAGCGTGGGTTCAAAACGCACGTGGGATAACACTTTGTGTGATTCACAATTTGTTGTTCTGAGTCTGGGTGTTCTTTGTGTCCGTTTCATGTATGTTTGTAAAGTCCCCCGCGACAGGAATTTATAATATATTCCTAAAGCTGTCTTTTTTTAAATAAAAAAATTATAATAATATTGATTTTGTATAGAACTACTCTTGGGAGAGAACAAGTAAGAGACAAAAATTTATGTTATATTGTTTTGCAGGCGCGGACATAGAAAATGCGCTAATGTTCGAGGTGAGCGCGCTGTCGTGGCAGCACATCTGCGTGTCGCTGGAGCACCCGGCGGACGAGAGCATGGCCACGGTGGAGCTGGAGCTGGCCGACCCCTCCGCGCCGCGCGCCTCGCTCTACACGCTACACGCGCCGCCCAAGGACCACCTCGACGAGTACATCACCACCGTGCTGCAGAAGACGCACTCCATACCTATCACGCTCAGGTAACGCACTCCTTACACATCACGCTCAGATAACGCACTCCATACACATCACGCTCACGTAATGCACTCCATACACATCACGCTCACGTAACCCACTCCACATACGTCACGCTCACTTAACGCTCTTTATACACATCACGCTCAGGTAACGCACTCCATACACATCACGCTCATGTAAAGCACTCCATTCACATCACGTAACCTACTCCACATACGTCATGCTCACTTAACGCTCTTTATACACATCACGCTCACCTAACGCTCTTCCTACACATTATAATCATGTAACGCACTCCATACACATCACGCTCAGGTAACGCACTCCAAACACATCACGCTCATGTAAAGCACTCCATACACATCACGTAACCTACTCCACATACGTCACGCTCACTTAACGCTCTTTATACACATCACGCTCACCTAACGCTCTTCATACACATTATAATCATGTAACGCACTCCATACACATTAGGTAACCTACTCCACATACGTCACGTTCACTTACCGCTCTTCATACACATCACGCTCACCTACTTCTCTGGAGGTTCTTGGACCATATTACCTTATAAGTGCATTAACAAAAAAAACATGCCAATAGTCCGCCATATAGTCTTGGACGAAAACTCTATTTAGGCAACCGAGAAGAAATGAAATGATTTTTTTATCTAAAGATATTGGATACGCTTTTGTAGACACGCGCTGTTCCCAAATCCTACATAATTTAACCGTTATAACCGTTAACCTTCGGTATGAACTTGCGCATGGTACAATCGGGTGGACATTTCATAACTAAGTTTTTTTTTAATAATTGAAAATTAAAATTTTCAGTTACGTTGTTAGATTACTTACATTTTATTGTTTAATTACTTATTCATTCAAATTCATTTAATGTTTCTTTATTTTAATTTAATTGCTTCCTTCTTCATAATCGTTAATACGTCAAACACCATTTTTCTTGTTTTGCGACGTAACCTGCGACCGCGAGGCATGATCAATAAAAATGGTAACTATAACAGTTAACTATAACAATACAACAAGAAACAATAACGATAGTAAATAACAAAAAACTAGCACTCACACTAACGCGCGGGAGGCGAGGGAGTTTGGTGGGTACTATACTCCACACTACTACACCGCTTACTGGAGCGCAGTTGAGACATAGAGCGTTCTTGATATTTCAATTTGAAAATTGTAGTTATAGACAAAACCCTGTCTCAATTTCTTATTGTAACCATACAGTTTGCATACGTAATGCTATATATATATATTCAATTCACAGGTCCCTCATAAAAATCTGGGAGCGCGAAGCGGCCAGTAAGCAATTAAACGGTGGTTACTCTGCACTGGATTCAAATTTTAGCTGCGGCCTTGGGGGGCTCGACCCAGGTGGTGACCATGTGAAACACGAACCCGGTTCTATGCACTCCTCGCGAGCTATGTACCCTTCTAATGTCAATCATCCGCATCAAGGAGGTGAGTGCCGCTATTTCGCCACGTTTAGCAACGTAATACTGTAATCGACGTAAATCTTTATTTTTGCTATCTAAGGCACGGTTGGCCTAGTGGTTTAAGCGGTCGCCACACCGCTTCATACTGCGCCAAGTGACGTGGGTTCAAATACAACGTGGGATAACACTTTGTGTGATTCACAATGTTTGTTCTGAGTCTGGTTCTTTGTGTCCGTTTCATGTATGTTTTAAAGTCGCCGCGACACTGGAAAATTGTATTCCGAATGCGGGAGTTGTCTTTTGTAAATAAAAGATCTTTTTTTTTAAATATATAAATTCGAAAGTAACGCTGACTGTTTGTGTCTCTTTTCTTAGAACTGATACGATTTAATTTCGGTATAGAGATAGATTGAACCTCGGAGTGAAGGATAAAGACACACACGCTGGCAGACCCGCGGGCAATAGCTAGATCGTAAATGTTTTATGCATACAGTTTTTAATTAGATAAAATAAGTACACGTATTTAAATGTCATGAATTTCGCCATTCATCCGTTTATTATTCTATTTAATTTAATTTTACTTGTTTAACAGGAACCTATCTCTCCGAGCAACAACAGCATTTATCGGCTATCTGTCAGGATTCAGGGGCTCCAGACATCAAACCTCAGTTAGAAGACCGAAAACCTAAAAAAAGAAAATCTGAGGAAATGTGGTCTTCTAGCCAAAAGAAAGGCAAAGGGATCACCGAAATGATGGACACAGATAGCGAGAGTGACAACTCGGATGAATATGTAAATGAGGATGAAAACACAGTGAACAGTAACTCGACAAATGAGGACATAGAAGGTCGTGAGTCTTCGGTGTCACAGAATGAGTTCGCGTCCGACATGGAACTCTCTGGGATGGATGCCACCGATGCGCTTGCGCAGGACAACAGAAACTCCTCAGATATGGACAATTCAAACGATGGAGATGTCGATGAAATAATCAGGTATGTACTAACAAATTTATTAGTTTCGCATCTAAGTTACTTTTGTGAAAAAAAAACATGAGCAATAACAATATAAATTGCTTGAGAGTGGTTAAATATGAAACTCAGCTTTGAAACACAGTTTAGATCGAATAAACGAAACATTTATTATAAAAACTATTGTTCAACATATTTCAATATCTTACAATAAAAACATACCAGGCCCCCTAGCCAAGTTCCAAATGTTTTTCGTTCTCTATTCTATTTCATAATTCTTTTGTTTCATTGCCTAATATTTTGTGACTGAGTTATAATGAAACTAGAGAATAGAGAAATAGAATAGAAATCGAAAAACTTTAGCAACTTGGCTAGGGGAGCTGTTATGTCAGTACTCTACACAGCTCGTTCAAAATCATTATCATTCATCTGAAAATTCATATAATTATGGTAGCGATTCATTCATGTACTAAATATTTATCAATAATATCTTGTTGCAGGAATTCTTTTCACAAGTCTGATCACAAAAGGCAAAAACTTAAAAACAAAGAATCTGAAGTGCGATCCAGCAGAAGCTCATCATCCTTGCTTCTAGACTTAACTGAAGGTAAATCTTATATGCCATCTTCAGTTAGTATTACTCCAATAGGATCCAGTACATCAAACACACCAAATGCTGGTACGGGCTCTAGCATTACATCAATGCTGTGTTTAGACCGGCGTCCAGGTATTGAAATTATCCCAATAACTGCAGCTACGCCGGCTGCACTACCTAGTTCTATAACTATAACACCGATTACATCATCGCAGATGAAAAACCTTGACGATCGTATAAGATCCGAAAAGAAATCCAACAGATCCGGTGAGGAACGCAGCAAAGAAAAGAAAAAGAAGCGCAGGAGGGATGATCCTATGGGACCGCCTGAAAAAGTACCTCCTAAACAAGATCCTCTCACTAAACCTGTATCGGTTAGCATAAAACCTACAGATGGTTCTCCTTTACGCTCGTCGTCCCCAAACTCCCTTATACGAAAATTTAGTCCTAGTCCTACACATGGTAGATCTGTTTCGATAACTAAATCTTCTAGTCCAAGTACTGTGAAGGGATTAGGCAAACCATCAGGTACTTCTAGCCACCATAGTAGTCCAAGACATTCACCCGTTCAAAATAGCCCTAAACACTTGACTGGCTACTCGAGTCCAAAAAACCACAGCATCTCTTCACCGAAACATAGTTCTTCAGGGTCAGGCAAGCCTAGTATGTCCGCACTTAAATCTGCCGCTACCGGTTCTCCCTCAGGTAAATCTGGTACCACCGGATACGACCTCACAAAAAAAATATCTAAAGACAGTTACGGATCCAGTTCGGTGACTTCCAGAGATAAAGAAAAAAAACATTCCGGTCTATCTTTTTCTAGCTCTGGTAGGAGTAGTCCTAAGTTAAAAAACCAAATTAAATTGAAGCAGTTGGAGATAACTCCAGTTTCGTGTGATAGTCCCGTAACAGAACCTCTTATATCACCGCCAAATGTCGAAGTAAATAAGTCTAACGCACCAAGCCAGGCTCGGAATAGGAAAGGTTCCCTCAGCGCTGTAATAGACAAACTCAAATCTGCCCAACATTGTGGAACTGATTCCGAAGTAGTTAACAAATCTAGTAGCTCTTCTAGTAGTACTAGTAAGTTTTCAGATCAGAAAACCGCTATGGGTAGTAGTGGGAAAATTAGTGAAAGCAAAAATCAAGAATATATGGTGAAACCGAGCTCAGACGGTATGAAGATCACTATCAATAAAACTAGAACAAAAGATTCATCTAGCAGTAGTTCTAAATTAAACTACAGTGGTAGTTCTAGTAAGCAATCATCGCCACAGCTTACTCCACCAAGCCAGGGTTCGCCTAAAACCCATACAGGACTTAAACCAGGAGTAATTAGTGGACCTGCGTCGAAAAAGACTCAAGCTATGCAATCGTCTAAAACAGGCGGCTCTTCATCAGGTGGTACACCTCCTAAAGCAAATTTGAGCCCATCTGAAACTTCCGGGTCAAATAATCCGAATATGCCTAAAGTGCCTTACTCTAAATCATCGAGTACGAGCAGTACAGGGATAAATTTGTCTAAATCTGGTTCTAAATCTAACTCTGGCTCGCCTAAAAGCAGTAGCTCAGATTTAGCTAAAATAATTAGAGACAGAGAAAGAGAAAAGGCTAGGACTAAGTTAATGAGTAACTCTGAGAAATCAATATTTTCGTCTAAATCTGAACGTCATTCCAGCCCCAGCAGCTCTAGGGATGATGTCGATGGGGATAGGTTTAAGTCATCGAAGGAAGCAAATTTTCTTGTAGAAGGCCTAATAAAACCACTTGATACAAGTAAATTTCAAATACCAAAGTTAAAAAACTTAAACACTCCGGATAAAAACAACCAATCTGCTCAGTACGATAGCCGGTCTATGGTCAATGATTTCGCTCGTACATTAGAACAAAGTAAATACCAATTTCCTCATTTTGACAACCCAAACGCCAGAACTGGTGACTCTTTACAAAAATCAGCGTATCCTTTAAACGTGCCTAAACCGCTGCTCAACATGGGCGGAATAAGCCCTAAAACGATCCAACTCAAAGGTGATCAATCGGATCGTCCCCTAGAATTTGCCAAAGCCATGTCCGACAGTATAGCAAAAGGAGCCAGTCCTCAGAGAAATAAGGATGACACCAAAGACGGCTATCCAGGATCCTTTTCAATGTTGCCACTTGATTTTAAAACGGAGCTTACAAAGGGGTTTGCCACTCCTAAAGGTAGCTCAGAGGATAGGAAAGGTGCTGACTCATGTATGAAGCCACCTGCGAGTGGGTCCGTCGCCCGCAGTGGCGCTACTACACCCCAAGAGGCGGCCGAGATGTTATTAGATTTCTCGTCCTCCTCGGGTAATAAAGTGTCGGGGTTGGTCGCTGTGAGGCCAGTGTATCCGTCGTCGCCTGCTCTGGCGCTACAACTTGCCAAGAGCCCAGCACCGTCTCCGCTGGTTGCTCCCTCACCGCACTCCAACTCGCCGTGCATTACAGACGACGAACTCATGGATGAGGCTCATGTGGGTGCGGGCAAATGAATGTCTATAACCTCACGCACTAAATTGTGATCGATGTAAGATAATGTTGCAAATCAGAATTACAAAAGAAACCTGTAGATACATTATGTTATATTGTTTTATTGAACTGATCATAATTATTCTAATACTAATTTATTAAAATATATAAATATCGATATTTATTTACAAATAAGTATTTGTTACATCTATGTATTGCAAAAACTCATTTTCTGATTGTAATTGTTTCGTGACCTCAGATATTACTATGTGTAAAAAACACTATGTGATTCAACTGTATTTTAGCAAGTAAACATATTATAATAATATTATTTGTGTCATATTTTACATGTATAATGTAAAAAAGACGATGTCAGTTAATGTATTGTTGTGAACGGAAGAAGCACTTAATACGACTGCCATGAGTATAATACAACTCTGTGTACAATGTATTCTTAGTTTAAATGAAACGGTTTAATAATGTGTAATTTTATAATAATTGTAAATATATAAATTAAATAAAATGATATTGAATTAATTTTAAGGCAAATGTGCTTATGGTTAGATTTTGTAGAAATAAAAACAATGAAATGATCACGAATAATTTGGTTTTATTTATTAAATACACTTAGCGTTATAAATAAGTTAAATAATATTCTAATATACATTTTTAAATTAATAAAATCTTAGAGAGCTAGGACGATAAAATGCATAGTACGGGTAAGCGGAGTGAAATCTCCTGTAAGGGTACCGGTTGTAACGTCGTCGTATAGCGAATCGCCGTCGAGAGTTCTGCTTTCTTCTAAAACTGAAAATTGGCAAGGGAGTAAAACCCTTAGCGGATGCCATTATTTCATCTCGAAAACGGCTTTCTAAAGCATTTCTGTATAAATAGTTGGCCATAGATAAGCCGTCGTCGACAGGGCTCTGTATTTCCGGGGTACTTTCAAATGGAGTTGTGTTATAGGTCTGTTCTATATCTCCAGATGGAACTGGGCCATCCTCAAGAACAATATCTACTACTCCGTCCCCGAATGATGGTGTGCCATCACCAATATTTGATCCAACATCTGTTTTTTCAACTTCCTCTGTATTCTCTGTCGGTTTAGTATATTCATCAGTTTCATTAATTATTTCATTTTCCTTAAGTAGTGTATCATCGGCCGAATTGAATATGACTTCAATATTTCCAGTTACCTCTGAATTTTGCGGTAAGTCATATGGTAAAGTATTTACGGCTTCGATTTCCTTAAGGATAGTTTCTCCAGTTGAATCTTCTATGTGTATTGTTACGTCTGTATTTTCGTTATTTTTAACTGATTTTAAACATGGCTGTTCACTTGACGTTGTTACAGGGCTGGAGATTACACTTGCGAGGACTACAGTTAATATGAAAATAATATTCTTCATTTTTTCTGTAAAAGTAAACGTATTATTAGGCTAGACGATGTAAGGTGAAGTGCACACGATATGCGGTATCATAGATTTATATTGTAAAAGATCTAGGGCAAAGAAAGGTGCTAAGTAAAACTAATAAGCAAGTTAAATAAATGAAATGACACAGATACTGATAGGAAAACCACAACGTATTTCGCAATATAAACCTGTACTTTTGTTTCCTGATGTTTGTGAAGTTATTTTAAAGTAGAAATATGTGTTTGTTTTATCAAATATATGAATAATCTATTCTAAGAAAAAATTTAATGCAATAACAATACTACTTCTGTACTTTCATATATATTATCATTTAAATATTAATTTAAAAATACAATCGAATTGAGAACGTCCTCCTTTTTAGAAGACATTTAAAAATACTCATATCTGAATGTTATGAGTTTTCAAAATATACTTTTAATATCTATGTAAACTCAAAGCCCTTAGATGATTTTTATGGCACGCGGGTCGATTACGACACGTCAGACTCCGCAGATTCGAGTCCCATTCAGTGCAAGAATTCGTACTGGTTTTTTTTTTTAAATTTAGCCCAGAATTTTAGTATTAATATATATTTAACTAGGTGACCCACACAACCTCGTCTCCATCTCCTATGCGTAGCGTGTTATAATAGCGTGAACAAAATTATTTCAACGCAAAAGATCATAGTGAGGCAATCTTAAAGGCCAGCCACATGCTTTTTAGAACTTTCAAAAGGGAACAATTCTATCATACATTTGGTTTTTTAAAATTCTAACCGATTAAGAAGCGCTCGCAATACTTTTTAGCTTTATAATATTAGTAGGTATAGACGAGTTGTCGTTAGCATTATCTGCCATTTCATAAATGTAACTTGAGTCTTTCAGCACAAAAATTCTGGAAAAAGTTGATTTAAGACATAGACAATCTAATTTAATTCAACACACCTGTACATACACCGTTGTAAAAAATAAGAAAGTAAAAATTTTGTCTGTTAAGCTAGCGCTAGCTTAAATTTAAAAACTACACCTTTTGCAATTGAATTCAGCCTACTGCCGTATACTACTGAACGAAGGCCTCCCCCAAAGAGCACCAACCACTCTACACTCTTTATTTTTGAGTATATAATACTGATATCCATTTTCACCAACTTCCCCTAAATGTAAGGTGCCACTTAGAGAGTGTTAAGTAATCCTTAGTTTGGTATATACTATAATAGTTTTATCGCGAAGAAGTCCTGCTATACAACAAAAACTTTGTGTAAAAGTGGCTAAGGTCTAAAAGCAAGTGCTTAGATTATAAAAATTTAGAGGCTACCTCCTCCGTAGAGAGCCTCCTGGTAAGGAAACGGTTTAAGTAGGTATAGTTGGTGAAAAAGAGTATTATTGTTCAAAACTGAATCTCCTAATTTCTTTTACAGTTTTCCAAACAATACTTAAGGTCCGTTTTATCTATTCGTGTATTGTACTCACATAATACCGGTGACACGGGAACCGCTGTGGTTGATGCGTTCTTCTTTGTGCTACGTAGTTTCTCCTCTGAGCTCTCGCTCTCTCATTTCGCTCTCTTAATGCTTTCATGGCGAATCTCGGCAAAAATGGGTTCTGCGACTCTGCTACCTCCATCATCTCGTCATTGTCCGTCTTTATTTCCGTCACCTTAGATTGGTCCAACGGCTTCGACTGAACGTATACTACGAACAGGAATAAAATAAAAAGGAAAACTTTAATACGAAACATCTTGCTGAAAGGCCCGTCCTTCGGAGGCTAATCCTGCTTTATCCGAGGACCAGTGAGTGATCATGTTTTATAGGGTGTGTAATTAGCATCGAATGACACACATGGAGTGCATTTATGTTTACTACACAGAGGTATTTTAGGAAATGTAACGGGTCATACGGCCGGTTCCAATTAACACGTCCCCTTCTCATATTCATAGTCTGGTAAAAACGGTAAGACCCACATTTGTGTAACGGACATTACTCTATTGCAGACTGCCAAAACAAAAACCAATATAATTAAATTATAATCTTAATTCAGATAGTAAAAAAAAATGTGAAAACGGACAAAAGAATAAAGCCGTAAATCTTTAATTAATTTAAATTAGTCAAAACAGTAAAATCAAAATTCTTTATTTGCGTCCAATGCTCATTGGCATTCTCAGCTATGTAATTGTTCTCTGATAACTTGATTTAAAAATGGTAAATGAATTTTATTACTCGACAAGAGGTGTCAATGGAGGATTCGTAATGATAGCCCGTATGACATAGGTTTTTTGATGTTTTTTTTCTTATGTATGTAATATAGTTGTAATTGTATTAATTATAAAATCATTAATTAAAAGCTATTTAATATCTTAAGTTTATAAATAAGGTACTGAGATACCTCTCTACAAGTCCTTGTATTTTTTTATTCTTGAACTTGTCTTGAGGTCAATTGGCCTCAAGACAAGTTCTAGAATCAAAAAATACCCACACAATTAGGTACAAAGTTTAGAAATTGATTATTTTTTATTTTAAACGTACCATATATATTGAACATTAAAGGAAAGCTATAGCGGTTTTGATAACTTTTTTATTTTATAATTTATAGGGGCCTAACTTTTAAAATGTACTCGGAAAACTTCGTACAAAAATAAAGAAATAATAAGTTAACATTACAATTATTGTCTATTGGACACTATTTTAAATCCATCTACCATTATAAGTGACAACGGAACCCTATTGTATACGGTGGCCTGACACGCACTTGGCCAATTTTTCAATGTGGACTAGTGATTGCTAATGTTTATTGAATGACTGTTATAACTATTTTAATAACAAAACCTTAGTAAACAGCTACTTTATATACGGTATTTTGATTCATATTCATCAAAGCAAAGTGTTCTTTTACATAACAATCAATTGAATTCTTGAACAAGTATCATTTACAAATGATTAAACCCTGAGTTGTAAAATTTCCCTTTTTCAATAATGATTCAGATATCAAACAATAATAAACACTGCATATTGATGCAATTGTAATAAACATCGTTACCGGCTACTACGTTCATAAAACAGCGTCATAAAAATAAATTATTTCTGTTTGTCGCCAAAAAAGAAACATTTCACAATTTTGTTTTTACAACCCTAGCTTTTACCTATACATCTATACAAATAAATAAAGTGTCTATCTATAACATCATTTGGACAGTTTTTTAGGGTTCGTAGTTCATGACTCGGAACCCTTTCAGATACGCCAGGTCCGTCGCCTACCTACCGCCGAAACGGTTGGTGCTAGAAAGATGAAACTTTACATGAATATATGTTGCAATTACGTCAACAAAGTGCTACAATAACATTATGTTTTATTTTTATTTGGGGTACCTCCCCTACATGTAAAGTGGGGTGATTTTTTTTCTCACCTCTGGCCAATGATATTTTTTATAATATCATTGCCTCTGGCCCATCGTGTGGAGTATAGTATGTAGAAATTTGAAAAAAAACGAGGTTTCTAAAACCATGTTTGAATAAGGTAATCAGTTCATGAGTTATTCAACTTATGCATTTTTTTTTCTAAAAACATGGCCTCCCCCCGCTCTAAAAGCTAAACGACTGGCTCAAAAAATCTGAAAAAAATCATGTTGGTAGCCTATATAATGAACTTTCAAGGAAAACTAGCAGTTTTGATAACTTTTTATTTTAGGAGTTATAGGGGCCGAACTTTTAAAATCCAATTGAAAAACTTTGTACAAAACTAAAGAAATCATAAGTTAACATTACAATTGTCTATTGGACATGATTTTAAATCCACCTACTATTATGGGAGACTACGGATCCCTATTCTATGCGTGGCCAGACACGCACTTCGACATTTTTTAATTGAATGCAGTTGAAAGTATGTAAGAAGACATTAAAAAAAACATTTTCTTGTTGATCTGTCTGTTTGTTCCTGATTTGACAAAACTTTCACTGGCAGTCCTGGCAGATAGCTCATGACATATGGAGTAATAACCGAGGTTACTTTTTTAGGCTATATTAGTTCAGTGACCTCAGTAACACCGCATTTCTCAGCTAGTCTTCAACTATCAGGAATAAGTTATGAGATAGATATTACCACTGTGGATTCTTTATCTTACCAGCAGGTAAGTTACACAAAAAAGCTGAACTTAAAAGTAAAAAAAAAATAAGAAGAAAAAAACATGTAGATACAAATTTAACCTTTGTGTCTCTACCCAAGCTTTAATAGTCAGGAAAATAGAATAATTCAACCTACTGAAATTTGCTAAACTATGAATATGAACTCGATGATTTACATATCAGTCATTGTCAAGATGTTCTGAGTCACGAGGTCATGACGCAGCATGTTGGTCATAAAAGCATTAATTAAGCACAAATCCTAAACAAACATGACATTCTTGAAGACATTGTTTCAAAGTACAACTTCATAATCCTTTGTACTTACGTCATTATATTTTTAGGTATGCTTTTGCTACGATGTAATGTTTGTCCATTCCTTTATTCTCCTATTATTCATATCATTCTATTATTATCTCTATTACTGTCATTATGAAAATGACAGTTAATAGAGAAGAAACTGGACTTGTGAAATTTCGTCTTTATTAGCAACAATGCAATAAATAATTACAAATATTTCGGACATCTTACAATGCCATTTGATCCTAAACTAAGCAGAGCTTGTACTATGGGTACTAGACAACTGATATAAATACATAAACATACTTTTTTTGTAATAACAAACATTTTCTACATTGAAAACAATGAAACTCCAAAACAAATATTTACAGATCATACAAATATTTGGTCCGACTCGGGAATCGAACCCGAGACCTCAAACACAGCAATCGCATACGCTACCAGTGCGCCATTAGCAATCACCATCATCAAACTACTGGACATGGCTTGTCCAGTAGTTTGATGATGTAGTAAGTATTATAACACGTTGGCCAGACGAAAAGGTGTATGGGTAATTTATTTCCAGTTCTCCTTCTACTTTTAGTGCTGTTGTCCTGCGTAGTTTGTCCCTTAGTCGCCTCTTACGACACCTCTAAGTTGATAAGAAAACAATAAGAAGCACCTCATCATCATCATCATCAGCCCATCTCAGTCCACTGCTGGACAAAGGCCTCTTCCATTGCACACCACTTTGATCGATTTTGGGCTTCTTGCATCCAGCTCCTGCCATCCATCTTGCGCAAATCGTCACTCCACGTGGCCTGTGGGCGTCCTACACTTGCCGAGACGCGGTCTCCGCTCCAGAACTCTTCTACCCCAACAGTCATCAGTTCTGCGGATAATATGGCCAGCCACTGCCACTTCAACTTGCCAATCCGGTGGGCTATGTCGATGTTGTTAGTTCTCTGACGAATTATCTCATTCCTGATACTATCCCTCAGAGAAACGCAAAGTAATAAGAAGCACCTATTTCTTTGTAGTTACTTTAATTATAAGTTTACACAACGCTAAAAGCAAATCTAAGAATATCTGTAATATACAAAGGAAACCATAAGAACTATAGGTACTTTTGAAACTTGGTAAGCAGATGTAATCTGTGAACCGCATTAAGATTTTCACATAAAAATAGAAAAAAAAACCAATACATTTTACGGGTCCCCATACTTGGAACTGAAACTCAAAAAATTTTTTTTCATCAAACCCATACGTGTGTAACCTATGGATAGGTGTTCAAAAATGATGTTGAGGTTTCTAATATAATTTTTTTCTCAACTGAATTTTTCTCTCGAGAGACACTTCCAAAGTGGAAAATTGTCTCCCTGTAACTTCTAAAATAAGAGAGTGATACAATTAAAAAAAAATATGTTGTACATTACCATGCAAACTACCAACGAAAATAGTTTGAACAAGATCTAGTAAGTAGTTTTTTTGTAATACGTCATAAATCGTAAACCGCAATTTACCTTTCATCATAGACCGTTTCCTACTTCAGTGCCTTTCATTCAATCAATACACTATTATTACAAACATCGATCAAATTTACAACGAACTACTAGAACTTTTATATGATGTTACTTGCTGATACGGGACCCTTCATGGGCGAATCCGACTCGCTCTTGGCCGCTTTTTATTTTTTCTTTCTATAAGCACTTTGTACAAAGGCGGACTTTGAGATTGTGAAACAAGTTCAGAAAAAATGAGTAAAAAAATTGTAAAACTAAATGCTCCTAAAATTGCGATGGAGTGCGAAATTGACTTTTCTATTTAGTCAGGCGCTGAGGATGGAAGCCCCTTCTTTTTTGTTATGACCACTATTGCTATAACGTTGTGGTTAGGTACCAATAGCAATCAATACCGAGCTTTTGAAACACATCTCAGCCCTATGGTATATTATCCATTGCATTATATGACAATAGAAACATAGGGAAGTTTCTGAAAAGGGAAAACGAGTAACTACTCTGACCCCGGCGTATTACATTCATTCAGCAGTTCCTGGACACCTTCCATCTCAGGCGCACACCGTGTGGTTTTGGTCGATCCGATTCCGCCACACCGGTGGGGTGATGGCCCGTGGGTGTATCCACAAGATAAAAAAAAGAACCTCTTTGTGAAACTTGTAGCGAGAAAAACTATTCCTTTAATTAATAAATCAACATCATATTCATTTGAATCGACTGTAATAATTTGATTACAGTACTGTGTAGTAGAGCGATACAGAGTGATGCAATTATTATATATTACTATTTATTATATTAAGTACATTAACAATAGAGTAACTGGTTTAGTTCACTTTATTCTACAGCCTACTCTTAATATAAATAAAATATATTTTGTAACAATGTTTACACAATAAAATATTGTCAATAATAATACAAACTTGATATTTAGTGTTTGTTTGTTCTGTTTCAATATGTAGACAGACTTTATGTTATAATCAGTGAACATTTTTGATATTTCAATAATACTGTCACCTGCCTGTAAATCTTTAAACACAAGTTTAAATATATTAAATACTAGCTTTTGCCAGTGGCGATTTAATGATTAAGGGATTAGCTGATACTAGCATGGTTTTAATATCCTTTCATGTGAATGAGAATAATTTATTAGTTGGAAAACCTACTGCCATATTCATTAAATAAAATATCTGAAAAAAATGATCGATGTAGAGTTTTCCCAAAGTTTTATGAGACTGCACCTGGTGGTTCAAGCAGTCCCCACGCCGCTTCTTACTGCGCCAAGTGTTGTGAGTTTAGATCAAAGGTTTTTTTTTTCTCTTCTGTGGTTCAAATTTTACTTGAGACAATACTTTGCGTGTTCGATAAATCGTTGTTTTGAATCTGGGTGTTAATTGTGTCCGTTTCATGTATGTTTGTAAAGTCCCCCATGGCATAGAATGTGGTTTCGATATGCAAAAGAAAGAAAGACATTTATTAAGATTATCGTAAATTTTATACATTTCGTATCTCGTTAAACACATGTAAAATTCAAATTATGTCGTTAAAAATTAAGTAATATATTTATCCCTAGCGAAATTAGCGCTGCGTTTCTTATACTTATGTATTTTTGATGATGGCATTGTAAATAACCCATATCTATTCTTTCTTTTTACCCTTAACCCTTACCCTCTCAAGGAGTTCTCTCCTTAATTCTTTCCAGTCAGGTTTCGTTCTAGGCCATAGCACTAATACAACTATGACGCACATAACTGTTTTTAGATTTCGCGACTTTTACACATACTATATAATAATAATAATTCATTTATTCTCTCTTCACAAAGGTTCACTTACATCAAGAACTTAAAAGTAGTGTGGGAAAATAATGGTGTTTTCCTTCATCGTAGCCCAATATGTGCACCACGTTTTTTAATGTCTACCCGTGACCACGAGCGGTATAACCCGTTCCAAACGTCGGAAAATTTAAGGTATCGTAACCTTTTTAATTTTATCGCGAATAAGTCTCGTTTACAGTAAAAAACATGAGTGTCGTGCACATATCGGGCTATGATGAAGGAAAACTAACTGTTTCTGTTTTACTAAAGTCAATTATGACCCCAAATTCAATTATAGGCAGTAACCCTGCCTTTAACACACTTTAATTGATTTTGGGGTCATGCAATGTTTATTATGTTCTCTTCACATATGTGTGTGACATATGTCCATCCTGTCCTGTATGATCGCCAGTAATGTGTTTGTATTGAAAATGTTTACCACTCCAAATTGAAAATCAAAAGCTTTTATTTCAGGGTCAGGCAGGCCTTTTCGAAACGTTACATTACTGAGTCTATTTGCGCGGTCCCAAAATGACATTCCTAGGGAGAAGAACCGGCCAGAAACTGTATAAGTTTTATAGATGTAGAACTCTACTAGATGTGCATAGATGTACTCGTGTAGATATATTAATATTTATGTATACAAACAACAACGTAAACTAGCAAACGAAGCCCCTAAGAAAAAGGATGCAATAAAATAAATCATTAAGATTTACACTTTTTATATGTATACCTACAAAGCATATAGCACAGCACTAGTAAAAAATAAGTGTAATAATAATAAAAAAATCTTTACTAATATTGTAAACGCTAAAATTTGTGAGTATTTATGTATGTATGTATGTTTGTTGCTCTTTCATTCAAAAACTACTGAAAAGATTAGGATGAAACTTTACTGTAATATAGCTTATACATATATCAGAATACCACATAGGCTACTTTTTACTGCAGTAATCGAGATACACGCGGGCGGAGCCGCGGGAGAAAACTAATATTTGTACACTATGTATAACTATAAAAGTAAGAATTTTACATACAACAAATAGGTACCTAATCAAATTCCTAACCGGAATATCAATTCATGTCAAAGCTAGAAACAGAGGTTTTTAGGAAGCTTTAACAGCAATAACAAGTAAAACAAAATGAGGAATTTATCTGATATGGACTCCTGGTACACATCATCTGTGGGTGTACCTCAGGGCGGCATGATAAAACCCTTACTGTGGGTGTGGTTTCTATTAGCTCTATCACAAATCAATTAGTTTCTTTCTATCATCTTTATATAGATGACTCACAAGCTACTCCAGTTAATTTGGCATTCGCAGTGGATAATATCAATAGAGATTTAATGAAAATATGTAACTGGAGCAGAGAGTATGGACTAAAAGTAAATCCAGCCAAAACACTTGTACAACAAAGATGGTATCACGACTGCTTTGTCAAATCAAAACCAAGTATTACTCAATGAATCATTGTATCCTCGTATTTCGTATACGTTCTTCTAATTTTTCTACGATCAATAGACAATGGCAATCCCATATGTAAAATATTATAAAATAATATTGGATTACAATTTTGAACTTAACTTTTTAGACGTACTTATCAACATCAAGGTGTTGTACGACACAATTGTACAGCAAATGTTTGTATTGTGTTTTATATGTATTGAGAACATAGAATTTAATTAATTTGTAACAATACATACTTGATACAATGCCATGTATTATCCTAATTTATTTATCATTTCTTTTCATTAAAATAAACGTTGTCTTTCTTTTATTTCTTTCTTATGTAGGTAATTGAAAATTTGTATAGCTATTTATCATTGATGGTCTGTAAATTATTATGTGGATTATCTACGCCTACGTTGTGTCGTCAAAAGATTGATAACACGTTGACCGGTCAAGATGATTTGCGATTCTGTCTGTCTGAAAGACCACTAGGGGCGCTCAATGTTAAAATCCGACTATTATTCATTTAATTATTTTGTTATTTTAGCTTTCTGCACTCCTTCTCCATAGAAACGTTAACTGTGTCATATTTCATATTCTTCTGTTCGTATAATTTTTACAAATAGGGTTTTGTCTTTCATACAGTGGCGTAACAATAGGGTGGCAGGGCTGGCAAAATGCCACGGGCCCCCGACCCAAGAGGGCCCCGGCCCAAGAGCCTGGAGCTCAAAAATATTTTTTTAAGCTTTACCTGAGTATTTTATTTGAAAGGTATATTTTTAAAAGTTCTGCTTAAAATCCAAAGTGAGACAACTAAAGACCATAATACAATTTTAAGTTAATCGATAAGCATTTCAACCACCATAAACAAAAATATGTTGATCCATTTTTAGAGATGTACACGTTACCCGTGGCGAGTAATTTTACGTACATAAGACCGTCAAAAAACCGTCAATAATCCAGAACAACCACAACAAGGTCAATAAATCAAAGATAATTATATTGTATCTTTGCCATATGTTACTGATAAGGGTAATTTTAAAGAGCTAACTGATCAAGTCAAAGGGTTCGTGATTGAAAACGGACATTGTAAACCTAAGGGCCCTTTCTTAAAAATAGTGACAATAGATCTTTTCTAGAAAAACATTACTATATTGTTTCCAAGTCTGGCGTAAAACTTGAACGTACATGGCTATCCTATTCTTTAATACTTCAGAAGGCGTATTGTGAACCTGTTGGTTATTCGCAAATCGGCATCTAATATAAAATGTTTGGATTATGGGCTATGACGACTGGAAACATATTGTAGATGCCATACAAAGACACGAGACATCAAAAATTCATCTGGATTCCTGTCTTTCGTATCAACAGTGGCGGCTACATGGAACACACTCGATGAAGAGCAAGGGTCTATGATTAAAAATGCAGATAGCAGTGATCCAAGCTCCAAAGGCAACTTTTTGAGTATTTTTGAGTTAATAGGTAAATACAACTCGATTCTACAAGAATTGTTAAGTAAACCAAAGGGCCAGATAAAATATTTAAGTTCAAAAATACAAAATGAGCTAATTTCTGTCCTGGTTCTAAAAGTAGAAAATTCACTGATAAATGAAGTAATGCTGCACTATTCTACTCTATCATATTCGATACAACTCAAGATATTTCAAAAATTGATCAAATTTGGGAACTTTACCGTTATTGTATGGTCGAAAAAGAAAGTAATGGGATCCTAAAGGCACTTTTCATTAAAGAAAGATATTTAGGATTTCATGAAGTTAATGATCAAACTGCCTTAGCAATGTCCAAGCAAATTATTAAATACATAAATGATAAATATATTCCACTATATAAGTGTTGAGGACAAGGATATGATGGTGCTAACACAATGAAAGGGACCTATGGTGGAGTTCAGAAATTCATAAAAATGTCGAGTATTTGTTCACTGTGCTGCTCATAATTTAAATCTAGTACTCAATGATGCAGTGAAAGAGGTTATTGATATGTAAAATATTTTTGAAACAGTTCACAACAAAAAACAAATTTATAATATTTTTGGGCATAGTATCAAAAGATATTCCATATAGTCTAGTCAACAAGTTCAAAAACGTGAAAAATAGAGATAAAGGTCCTAAAAATATGAGCGATGGCTCATTCGATTCGGAATCACCTCTAGAAAAATGTTTTTGAAGGATTTTGGTGCAGGTTAAACATTGCAATTGTTATTAACAAAATAAGATGAAAAAAGAATGATATTTCGTTTTTTGTTAATAACTCGAAAAATATTACCATTGAAGCAATTTTGAAAAAAGCTCGTTAAAGAGGAGGAAATTTCCAATAAAAAAGTCCCGGAATTCTATCTCCATTATTTATAATTTTAATTAGACGTTGAAAATAGGGCTCCGCGTGGCAGTTACGGCATGCGCGCGCCGCCGCTAAAGAGAGTTCAGCAATAAAAATAATTTTTTTTAAACATAAAATGTGATTTTAAAAATTTGAAAAAATTCTAGTATCTTCATAACACTTGAAAGAATCGAGCCCTGAAAAAAAAAAGTTTAATCACCATTTTTCAAAAAGTTATTCAATTGTTAACTAACCAATTTTTTCTCAATCTCCATGGGCATAAACAATGGGATGAAAGGTATAAATAATTGGCCTATAAATTTTAAACTTCGTGGAGCCCTTTTGATATATGTACTTTAAAAGATCCTGCGGTTTATTTTCATTAAAGTTTATTAATTTGTTAATTATGATTTTTTATAACTATTGAAAAATTTGAGATTTTTAATTTTTCAATAGTTATAAAAAATCAATGTTCAAAATTGCTTCAATGTTAATATTTTTCGAGTTATTAACAAAAAACGAAATATCATTTTTTTTTCATCTTATTTTGTTAATAACAATTGCAATTTTTAACCTGCACCAAAATCCTTCAAAAACATTTTTCTAGAGGTGATTCCGAATCGAATGAGCCATCGCTCATATTTTTAGGACCTTTATCTCTATTTTTCACGTTTTTGAACTTGTTGACTAGACTAATATATTTTATCAAGATATGTATCTAATGAAGAAATTGAGTCTTCAACTTCAATAACATTAAAAACATTAAACCCTACTAGATGGGCAGGACGTTATGATGCCGTTTTTGCTTTAATAGTTCGGTTTGTTGAAGTCCAAAAAGCGCTAACTCTTCTATGGATAAATGTGAAGTCTCCAATACGCATTAGGATAGTGTGGGCACTACAGGCCTTGCCTCTCGCCTAAGAGAGGAGGCCTATGTAATTGAGTAATTACATAGGCTAATGTAATTGAGTACGTAAAAAATCTCGAAGTTTATAAAAATTTAACTGAGTACAAAGTGACGATTTTTACTGATAGGGCCCCATCAAAAAAATTTGCCACGGGCCCCAGATGGTATTGTTACGCCACTGCTTTCATAAAAGTGTTTGCTTCACGTATACAGATAGTAAGTCATTGAAAGTTGATAGAATTAGATTTAACTGCTTTATAAATGGACATATCTGTTTCTCTTCCATCGCGGTGACCTTTAGTGTTAAAATGTCAAAGAAGGCATGATTCCTAAAGGCCAATTCTCATTATAAAATAATATTCGGTCACAATTCAGTTACTCGATCGTTCGACTCGATATCACAACGGTCATGAAATATAATTTTGAAATTCAACATCTAATGCTGACTGTAATGTCATTGTATTGTATTGTTACTGTGAGCGACAATTGAATCGGTAATCGACTAGACTTAGTAATACCATTACAGAAGACAAACCTAGAATAACAGCATTCGTACTGTCGTATTTCGTTGGTGAGTGTGAGACCGATGGCCCAACGATGCTTAATCCGGTGTGAGTCACCAAGCTGCTTTGTCGGCACTCTTGATGAGTATGGTGATCCCTATTGGATTTTATTCATGCTTTCTATCACAGATTAGAGTCAATTTTGCTACGAAACGATTTTTTTGTCAATTACCAAATAGAGAGTTATTTGATATTGAATTTTGACCGAACTTTAATTACGATATTTAATTTTTATCAAAAATTTTTACATAGTCGAGTTCCAGATTTTTCAAAACTTTTTCTTGTTTAAATAATTAAAGCGAAAAGATTTAAAACAAAACTATCATTTACCTTAAACTCATCACATTCCGAGCCCCTTCTTAAATTAGGTTGGGGTCGACCTTCAGTCTAATTTCGCATCAGACTAGTCGTAGATAAGCGGTTCAACTTCGATATTTTACGTATAGCGACTGTCATCAGATCTCCACAACCAAAGTACTCCAGGCAATATCATAGTTCTGTATATAGGCAGCTTTTGTACTATTTAGTGATCCAAACACCTGTAACTATTGACCTGAACTGGTTGTAATTGCTTAACTATGCAATGTGCTAAGGAACGCGCCTTTCATAAATCTATGCTAAAAGTGTAAACGGATAAATTATTTAAAAGTACCAAATCATCAGAACTAGAAAAATAATTTCTGTATTTCCTGTAAATGTAGAGATAGTACAAATTGATCGGAACCTAGACTCGGCCATAATCTCATGTTCACGTGTATTGAAATTAATCTCCTTATCAGCACCGACCTATGTTACATGCTGCAACACGTAGGTACGTAAATGATCTTCAAACAACGGGGTAGAATTTTTTTCTATAAATTTGGATTGAGTCAGTACTACTTTGGTCGCTGCAATTCAAGGTCTTTGTAGTTCATTGATGGTGGAAGAGGTGGCGGTAGATTTTACAGACTGAGCTTGTATGGAGGGAGGCCAGACCGCCAGAGTAGAGCACGTCCCGACATCTGGTCTACACTCCGCACTCGACGTCCGAGGCGCGCAGGCTCGCAGCTGGCACGCGTTTTGCCGACTTTAGTCGTGTTCACTCGTCGGACGGAGCGGTCACACCGCAACCATTTCAGCTTTCCTTCCCACTCAGTATATCGATCGATCTTCATTCACAATGTTTTGAATGTAATCAAACAAACGTATATTAGAAACCGGCCTTTTTGGTGCTAAATAAAAAATGCAAATACATTTTTAATGTTAATAATTTACATTGTTACTAGACTTTATAAATTCAAGTGAGACGTTGGCATATTTTAAGACAGTAACTATTATTGTAGTTAAGAGTTTTGTGCAGATTCAACATGAAGGATAAGAAAAAGAGGTAAGTTAAGATTTACCTACTTAAACTAAAATTATCCACCGCAGAAATAAATTCAACAGCACCAACAAAAATTGCATCATATTTTACAACTTTTTAAATTAGGTTCATGAATTTGTTTGAATTAAAAATAAGAATAGGTACTTAGCTCCTCTTAATCTTCTGTTTCAAACAATACAAACTGCAATATCCCGGTAGAACAGGTTAAGCAATTAATGGCCTAGAAGCAACAAGTGGTGCCCCTTCATCCCCAAAGGGCTCTAAATGTATGAGTAGGTAATTTATTAAAGTGGAGCACATTGTTTAGTAGATAGTAGACATCTAGGTATAACGTACATGACATACTTTCCTAATTAGAACGCATTCACTTAATTCATTAAATATGTACCTAATCCATGAATTTACATTAATAAAAACTTACCTATCCTAACCTTTAATAAATAAGTTCGGACCATCAGCAGAAAAACAAACTGGAAAGTAAGAATGATTGAATTTCTAAAACATTTTTTGAATATAATAAATGCTATTATCTTCGTTATTATAAATCAAATGTCAGGAAGTAATGTATGGTAAATTTTTAGTAAACTATCTTCAAAAAGATGGCAAAATAAATATCCATATGTTTACACTAAATAGAAAAGACAAATTGATGCCAGAAGTGGGAATATCAAAATCAATACCAAATTACCAACAAATAATAAGTGAATATTTACTTAATAATTTAAAAAATATTTCGGACACACAACGCCATTTAGTCCCCAAACTAAGCAGAGCTTGTATTATGAGTACAAGACAACTGATATAAATACATAAACATACTCTTTTACGTATTATATATAGAAAACCCCCAAACTTCGAAACAAATATTTGTGAATTACACAAATATTTGGTACGATCAGTGAATCGAACCCAAGATCTCTTGATCACCCGCCGTATACGCTAACCACCAGACCAACGAGGTAGTCAATTTGTAAAGTAATTAAATGCTAATAAAACTGTTCTATGATATTTTAAATGTATCTGCACCTTTAATTCGTCTTCATGTTTGTAAGTTTATATGCATTTTCTCGAAACGTCTGCAGTTATTCTATTCTAAGTCATAACTTTGCTATCAATTTTACAACAGTCGCAATCACGTCCAGCAATTTAAAATCAACAAAATCTATCGCACTTTTGCAGTCATGATTTTGATTTATTGCTAAAATATAATTGTACAATTACATGACTAAAGTTGACAGTACGATGTTCCATCTGTAATGGATTTCATAATAATAAATTCGAGATTTCATAATGATGATGATGAAATTCGAGAAGTGTATATATTATTGTTATATCAGAATTGTTATTGACAGTAGTGAATGTCATATACATTTAATATTAGTCTATTTTATTGGTAGTAATTTACTGCAATCTAGTGTACATATTATTTGAATTGCCTGAAACGAATCTGTGTGTAGTGTTTTTTGCAGCAGTTTGTGGTGGTGCGAAACTTTGATTTTTAAAAATCACCATTTGATTGTATTTCATATTACAAGACGTAAAATCAAGTTTGTTCAATGTAACTTAATTTTTGTAGATCGCTTTTTGTTTTTCTGGAGACGGTCCCTAATTTATCTCATTCACATTTTTTACAATTTTCTTTATCATTTTCACCACGACGATGACTCGAAGATTTTAGAATTGCGAGCTTCAAATAATTGACGTTGGCAGAAATAGCTGATATTATTCGGATGGTTGAAATCATTAGGTAATTAGGAATTTTTGGATGGATGGCGTTTTTAGGAAGGTCTGCGTTCAACTGTGGACGGCAATAGGCTGTTCTAGTAGTAATAATCAAATATTCTAAAAAATATTTATTCGAAATCTATAGATACACATGATATTTAGAATTCAGACTGTATAATATAAAAGATTGGCCTGAATATTTCTTGCTCTATTTTTATTTAAAGCTCTCATTAATTTCAAACGAGTTTTTGATTGATACCAGCAGACTCGTACTTTAGTTTTTTTTATAATATTTAATTTGTATTTGGATAACGCGGTATTTTTTTTTCATAGCCTTCAGACACACAATTTATGTGACTTTCTATTAGAAAAAGATTTTTCAAAATATCAAAAATTCTTTACTTTTACACCGTCTTACAGATTTAAAAGAGAGAACAAATTGAATTATGTTTAATGTGTAAAGGGCGGTATTATTGCTATAAGCAAAACTCATGAATGTATAAATAATGGTCGTAAAAAACCTATTTTCAGCGTTAAATTAAAATTTTATATAATGGACATAGAGTTCCGGGAGTTAGGAGTTTTTTATTGGAAATTGCCTTTTCTTTCAGAATCTTTTTTTGAAACTTCTTAAATATTAATAGTTTATGAAATATTGGCAAAAAAGAAAATGCCATTTTTTTTCATCTTTAATTGTTTATAACTTTTGCAATTTTTTATGTGCTAATACACGCTTTTGGCACAGTTTTCTAGGCGTCATTCCGGATCCAATGAGCTATCGCACATAATTTCAAGAGCAGTATCTCTATTTTATACCATTTTCAACTAGTCGACTAGACTAGTAATAACAGCCCGAAGAATGGAAGTTTAACGGTGTTTTACGGCCGTGTCTCAGACAGCACGTTAGGCCGTCGGTCCCCAATGTCATGAACATCAATGGCAATAATTATTGGGAAGTCAGTGCCTTCAAATATGTTGATAATTAGGTCCACTTTAGAATTCAGATGGCCCTCAGGGCGGCGAAGGTCCAACGCCAGTGGCTCTGTGTAAAAACTGATATTCAGGTAAAACCGGTGAAACTAGTAGCCGACTCCAAAATAATCTTTTGAATAATAAAGACTAGGAAGATGATGCGTTGATATTGACGTTGATAGAATAAAGGACCGATTCTCCTCAAATACAATCAAAATCTGTTCTTCTTTGTATTTAAATTTATAAATTACTAGCAAGCAAACAAATAAACACTATTCATATCTATTACTTAAATAAAAACGTAGTACTTTATAATTTATGTATTTAAATAGGCATTTCATTAGACTATAAAAAAAATGTTATATTAAAGTCTTTTCAAATGTTTTCTTTTAAACAATATCTTATAAGTAATCTACGCAGATGACTTATAAGATTCTCATATATTGTTATAAACTACAAAGTCCACGCAACTACAAAGTCCACGCGTATATCACATATTTTTTTCATAAATGAACGATGAGATTTGCTTATTTCATTCACATTTCATAACATTACTTTGTTATTTACTTTTTACCTAGATTTTACTGAAATTATGATTTATTTAAGATTATATATGTATTCATAGATTAGATTAGATATATTATTTATCAGAGTTTTAGTTCAGCTTTTTTGAAATGGCAATAATTGATAATTTGAAGTAGTTAATAAAGTATATTTTTTACATAAAAATCCATAGGAGTTGAATAAAACTATTTAAAATAAATAGCTTCAAGTTTAAAAATTCAATAGTGATTACAGAAACTCAAAAAGCACCTTATCGTTTGCAATAATGATGTTTAAAGGAATCATGGTGCAATATTACAAAGAGTGAACAAATTTGACCTTAACATTATAAAAAAAAAATACTTTTCTATTTCTTTATTAGATAAAAAAGCGAGGAGTGCAATTGACTGATTGATCGATGAAGGTACAAGTCGTGAAAAGTCGCCTGTCGTTTGGAGTGATATCACGCAGTGATACCTCATAGTGATACCACGCAATGATACCACACAGCGATACCACGTAGTGATAGCACACAGTGATACCACACAGTGATACCAGACAGTGATACCAGTCAGTGATACCAGACAGTGATATCAGACAGTGATACCAGACAATGATACCACACAGTAACACCACTGCTTCAAAAACCAATTCTTTAGTTTTTTTCATGGAATTAATGAACGGTTAGTATAAATCTAAACCCTCTGACCCCATTCTAAGAGCGAAGGGCAAACTTTAAAGGGCATATGTACTGAATATTTGTTGAATATCTTTTAAAAATAACTAGTATTGATTTAGGAAAATGTATCAATGATTTCCATACAAATACATAAATCTGTTTGTAATTTCAAATTAACAGCCGTTCACCTAGTTCTTATGAAAGAGTATAAAAAAAATCATTTTTTTTTACTGTATGTCCGTCTAATAGTTGTAATAGTATGGAACGGCTTTTTTGACGGGACTTTTATTGGCAGATTGCCGATGATATAAGGAGTAACTTAGGCTATTATTATTTTAGACAACCTTCGGGCATCTGTAGTCCCCGCGATGGTTGTTGTATAGTTACAATAACAGCCGTTGGGCGCAACAAGTTCTATTTTAAATATATAATTTCTTCTACGTCTAGTCTAAGTGAATGTTTGCACCCTGTGCAAACTATGATACAATTATTTAACGTGAACATTGTTAAATTATATCGGTTGTTTCTGGTTTAAACACCATCACATGATTATATCAATGTTATGTTGACGTCATGCACTCAAATACGGTTGCAAACTTAGTGTCTTATTTGACCATTCACAGACCTTTAGTCTTACTTGACTTTAGCCTGTGGGTAACGTGAGTATCGTCTGTGATTAAGAATGAAATAGCTGGTCACAACGAATATCAGAAATGCTTTACGTAATTGAGGGTGGCATACGCTCAGACCGAAGTATTGTTTTTGAATGGCTAGTTATACGTTTCTAAACATACTCTAGTTTACATACTTTAACGTTTATCTTGCTTTGAAACATGACTGATTTAAATGTCGCAATATATTTTTAAATAATGAGAGTTGAGACGCGCGCAACTTCCGCGACATCGGATAAAAGGACTAAATTTTCCCGATAATGCAACATTTTTCACTGATATTATAGGCTGCAGGGTAATCGTATATATATAGTTCAAAAATACCTCGATAAAAGTGCTATCTAATTAGTACTAGAAGATTTTTTCAATTTAAAGCAGTGGTTTCTAAGATTAGCTCGTTCAATCAACTAAACAAAGTTTTCGGTTTTATAGGTATAATTTATAATTTAGTATAATTTAATTAGTGTATAATTTATTTAATATAATTTAGTGAGTACAATGTAAGTACGAAGACCTCAATATCAATGCACGATAGCAATAATCAGTACAAAGATCGCGTGATTCGTAAGTCGAACAGATTTAAGTAGGTACTTATGGTAGGTAGGTACCTATGATAAGGTATGATCTGCGTAAACTGTTCACGCAAGGAGCTTAAGGACTTGAACTACTTTGATTGTCGGCCTTGTAAAAATGTCCAAAATTAATGGAAATCTACGAAAAACCTTTTTATTCATATGTCTAGGATTGTTTACGGATGTTATCTCATTTATAAATAGCTTTTAATAAAAAAACCAGAGCAAACTGTTCTATGATTTTGAAAAATTATGATAACTTTTTTAAACATCTCTCAAACAAGCAATAGCGTTGTAAATTTTGTAGTTATTGATTGTGTCACTGACGACTAGATCCACATTTTTCTTAATGTGAAACTTCGCGACTTATTAAAAATATATAAAGCTTTACCATACCTTGTGTATCGTGTAGATTATCGCATAGTTACTTATAGTTTAAATAGTTATATGGTATAGTTTAAAAATTATAATTTTACACTTATTATGAAATCATACCGTAGGGCAATGATATTATAAAAATATCATTGCCGTAGGGAAAAACGAGAGTTAAGTTACCTTCTGCTTCCAAACTATCCGTACGTATTCATTGTCAGATTCATGTAAAGAATTATGCTTGAATTCAAATTCAATTTCATGTATGCAATACTTCCGTGGTCGCGTCGTCTAAAATCTAGGCACAACTTTAAAAAATACTTTTTTTTTCTTTTATCGTACGGAAATCCCCACGGATGCCACACGTTGGTGGATATGTCGGACTCGAACCGACTAAAACCGCACGCCGTATCGGGTACTATGAGTCGGGGAACCAGGTATACCCTCGAAAGGAAGTCCCTGGAACCCCGACGCACCTCGGGCCACCTACCACTAGTAGATGGCCCCCTTCTGTGTGGGGGCACCACTCAAAAATAACACGGCACGCGCTTAATAGCACTCGCGCCTCCACCCCGGCCTGTTTCTGCTAGGGTGACAGATGGCCTAATCTGCCACCCCCAGGCCTGCGCTTATGGAGGACGGAGATTATATAACGATCTCCGGCGCCCGAGTTCGCCATAAAAAATACCTAGCTCATTTTCACTCAATACCAACTTAAAGTTTGTTAAATACTAAATTCATATAAATATATCAGTTACTTTTATCCAAACAAAGGGCTTAACCGTAAATTGTGATCGAAGCAGGAACAAAAACTTTAATTACAAATTCTGGCCGAGGATGCGTCCCGGGCGCAAGGGTCACATTGCGTTGCGCCTGCCGGTCGTTTTTGAAACTAAAAAATAAAATGACTAAAGCAAAGCAAAGCAAGATGATAAGTTTGTCTTTTTCATTTGATTCCTTTTAAGCTAAAACTATTTATGACATCACGATTTAAATTCATCTCTTAGCATAAAAGTAGGTTAATAGTGTTGTTTTAGTGTATGGTAAATTCTATAATCCTTAGTCACAATTGGAACGATTATAAGTAATCGATATATTAATATTTTATCTATGGTTTTTTACCAATTTGCTTTTGTCCTTGCTGTTGCAGAATGTTCGATTAAGAATATTACGTGTATTAACTTCCTCTTTTTACCAATGTGCTCCAAATATGTAAGATGGCATTTTTCACTTAAATATAAAACAATTAAAGTATTTTGTTCTTTCAATCAACAATTACAACAAGTGTAAAATGTAGGTTTACGTTAATATTGTTTAAAAATCGACTTTATAGAGGATAATTTCAAGTTTCGAGTTTTTCACTTCATAGTTGTCCGTATAGTGACGGATGAAGTACACCGGGTCTCACCACCCTTATTCGTCCCATGGGTGTCATAAGAGAGAACTTAGAGAGCAACCTACGAAGAACTGCATCACTACAAAGAGAAAGAAAACTCGAAAAAAACTGTCTTGCCAGTCAGAAAATTTTTAGTCCAATCTACCCGTAATCCTGAGAGACAATAACTAAAAAAAATCCTACTCTGTCACCATTTAGCCGCGAGCAAGATAGCGCTTTTATAGAGCTTACAAACTGAACTCTCAAGAGGAAAGTTTACAGACAAAAATGGTATATAGGAAAGAAAAATACCGGTCTGGACAACCGACTAACGCGATGTGACTTCTGGTCAAACATAATGCCAACTTTTCAATTCAAATGTTTTAACTTTAAATCTCGGCAACCTAAATCTTTAGGTGGAAAAGAAAATAGTTTAAGTCAAAAAGTTAACCACTATCAAACGACTTTTAACTCTATAACTATGCTTGAAGAAGTAAGTAGCTAAATAGCGATGTGTCCCTTGAACTTTCGATAAAACAGAAGGGGAAAACCAAACGTAATTTTGATTTTGATTGTTTCCCTCTGTACCAAGAATAGAGAAAATAAACATCAACTAAAAGGCAGTCTACTTTACGACTACGACGCGAAAGTGCAAAAATATCGCCTCACGTGCAATCACGTGTGTTAACGAAAATTCAACATTACCAAGAAACGCGACAGAAATAACATGTCAATGCTTTGATGTTTGAGTGCTGGTATTTTAGATTTATCATAAGCGTAAAGTAGATTACGTGTAATAACCTTTTCTCCTCATTGAATTGATGTACCTTTACAGAGTTGTATGTTTTACTAAGAAGACAGTACTGAAAACATAATACAATGTGTTATGTGTCCGTCTATAATACTTATTAAATACTAAATCATATTAGCGATGCTTTAAGAAATAAGAGATAAACTAATCAAAAATAAAGAAAAACTGACATCCGAACCTTGATCTAATATCAAAACTCGCATGTCGTTTATTATTTTTCCGGTTAACTATGGTCAAGTTATTGCCCGATACATTTAAAGAAATCGTTGCCTATTATGTACATGCATTTGTGTAAAACCTATGGCTATGTCTATATCACATTGAAACCTCTTTAATTATTTTGCTATGGCAGAATAGGAATATTCTGCCATAGCAAAATAATTAAAGAGGCATCACACCACAAATCAGATGGCATGCCTTCAAAGAGAAGCCTTATCGTGATGTATTCGGTGACTGACCTAACGAGACAGTGTCATCGTGCTGATCTTTAGTGTAGTACCAATAGACGTGATATTTTATAATATATTCAACTATATTTTTAATATTAGTGCTTCCATGTTTCAAAGAGGTATCTGCCTATTTTAAATGTGGGTGCATTGGGCGATAAAAGTTAAAATAGGCAGATACCTAAGTATACCTTTGTAGTCAGACTTAAGGAGAAGTGGACTTATTATACTTCTACATCTCCAGTTTTCTTTTGATTAATTTTGGGACTTCCAAAGCGTCAGAGCTCAGCGAGTTCGTGGGTCATTGTTGATGATCCTGGTGTACCTACATGAATTACCATCGAGGGCGTGACGCGGGATTGATCCTATTAAAAAATATGTCTTTTTCATTTTTCACAATGGTTTGATAAGTGATAAGTTGTGATAAGTTTTCCGAACTCTATTTCTTTCTTTCTAGTTAGAATAGGTGTAAGCTTAGTTTTTTTTTTGTTATGGTCAAGATAATATCATTCCATTTTCGCAATACTTCCGTAGTTGGGTCGTCTAACTCTAGACCGTACAACTTTTTGTTCAACGGATTCTAACAAGGCTATGAGCGTGACCGGATAAAAAATAATAGCATCAGTTTTTTCGAATTCTATTCAGTTCAGTTATTACAAAATAAGAAGGAAACTGCTTAAAACAAAACGATAATAAAAACCCGAATCAAGTTAATAAAAAATTATAAACAAGGTTTTAATGGCCTAAAAATAAACAGAGTACCTATATATAGTACTATTTAAAAAAAAGGAATGTTGCCTGCTGCTTGTTTTTTATTTATAAATTTATTTATAAGCTGCCAAAATGACTCCTTGCACAAATGCTTCTGTCTTTATGCAGTCTGAGAAACAATACTTAAACCTAATTTTAACATCATGAACGTTATGTATATAATCATTACCATAAAAATTAGGTAGGTACTATGTATTTTTAAATGGTGACGGGTTGCCGATACAGTTTGGATAGATAGGCAGTTCTTAGTTACAGCACACCATGCTTGGTTCGCATATATTGAACGATTTTTCGCCATGGGAAGCCTTATCGCTTATCAACAGCCAAACGCAAACATATTACTTACCTACAGGCACAACGTGATGCCATGTTTTGTTATTATGATGTAAATCTAAACAATTTTTATACAGCAGTTTCAACGTATTATACTTTAAAATCTAAAAAAAATCATAAGTGTCTTAGATTGTTACGGTACCTACTTTCGGGGTTTCGAATTTTTAAATCTGAACTAGTAATAAAGATTTCAAACCGTTGTTTATAGTTTCATGTTGTAAGTTTTTAGGCAGTTATAGTTACTAACCTAAAATTTTTTTTAACGTGTGGAAATCCCCTCGGACCGTCACCCCGCCGGGGTTTTCTATTCGGCGGGGCGGTGTAAGTATCTTCCTCAAGTCCGTATTTGGCATACTTCATCAGCCCACTGTAGTCCTCTGCTGGACATAGGCCTCTCCCAAAGCACACCACAGTGACCGGTCCGTTGCTTTTCACATCCATCCGATTTCGTATCATAGCATGCATAGTTGATTTAAATAACTCATAGAGCTTAATAACTTATAGCTATTGGTAAAAGTAAAAATGTACTGATCATAAAACCAAAACTACACAAGTATGATCGTATGCAAACTAAAATCAATTTTGCAAGTCATTCTTCCCAGTACCATGACGTAATATGTCGCTATAACACATGTGAATAGAATGACAAATAAATAGATAGACCTGAGCCGTATCATTTCATTCTGATTTCAGATTTATAATAATTCAGTCATTGACATTACACTTCACACATTGCGATAAAAATGTCGTAAGTACCTAATCTTGTTACCTATTTTATCCATTAATGTTATATCACTCACTGACTCATTGATAATGTTTTATTTATATTTAAGAGTGCCAAAGGGACTATACTGTGCTTGGTGAAAAGCAGGAGTAGGGGCCACCATCCTCACTGTGAGTGCATACATTGCAGCATGGTGACCCACACCATGGCAGCTTAGAGTAAATGTTTCTATATTAATGAATGTATAAATGAATGAAGTAAACGAACGATTGGTTATATAAATGAATGAATGAGGGGGGTGAATGAATGAATGGATAACGAATAAATGAATAATTGATAAATCCGTCTTCAGAATGATTGGGCCTCCGGTCTCACACTCACTAACGAAACATGAGAGCACGAATGTTGTGATTTTTGGTTGCTTTTCTGTATACGCATCGCTTGGTTTATTAAATTTTTTTAGTATCTCCAGACATTAACAATTAAGATTATTGTTGATATGATGTGAAAGGACGACCTTATCCTGTAATCTGTAATAAATCAAAGACAGAAGCTGATTGCAAGAGAAGACAGATCTTTCTCTTCCACTCTTAGTTTGTTCTTTGGATTTAAGCGTTTCCATCAACACTTAATTTAGCTTAGCAAATTAATTTAGCCCATAGACCCTATCTGTTCTAATCCTAATTCCTGCGTTCCCCAGAAGTCGGAGGTCCAAAGGGATTTTTCACCCTATTAACAAAAAAGAAGTCAATTTGAGACGATATTTTGATAAACAGGCGTAAATGCTCGTTTTCCTCAAGTTTCGTATACCTATAAACATTTTTACACGATTCCTGCATTTGTATTCCTGGTGTTCAAACAACTAATGAAAAATTGTAAATGCCATATGTTCAACTATTTGTATCTTCAAATTAGCATGAGAACTGGCAATGGCGATCAAATCAATTTATACCAAACTAGCTGTGTCCCGCGATGATACCCGTGGTCGTTGTTGTAAATCGCGAGTAACGCAGTAGAGCGAAGCTAGTCAAAAAAAAAACTAAATTACTCTTTAGGTCACTCGTTGGTTTTCTGCCAGAGAAAGTCCCGTTAAAGGAGAATTTAAAAAATGTTTTTGATGTTAGGGGCGCTGTAGGGGGTAGGATGAGTCGTATATAGTTTAATATGCATTTAGTAAAACCTGTACAAATATTTCATATTACATACAGCCACTCCAAATATATTTAATTGTATAGATTTAATACAGAATAGAGCCCAGGTACTAAGTATGTTCACGAGAATAGTTAATAGTTAGGATGCGATCGGCATAGAAAAGTAAGGCTATACAAAATACAATGGATGTAATCATGAATGATCGCGATATAAACAGTTATTGTATGTCGCCACCCTGTTACGTAAGCCGCTATATTTATAATAGGGGGCGTCCATAAATTACGTGAGGTGTTTTTTTAAATTTTCTGTGCCTCCCTCCCCCCCTGGTGAGATGTCGTGAGATTTCATTCAACCCCCTCCCCCATCCCCCAATCTCACGTGAGATTTTTCAAAATTTGTGTTTCTTACGTAAACCCGTTGGATTTTTATTGTAAAAAGAATAAAAAAATTAGTTCGTGCTTTTATTTACGACTAGTTAAGACTAGTAATCAATATTGTTGAGAGTTTAATTATAAGTGTAATAAAAATTTAACAATAGAATACTTAAATCGTAACTATTGTGATTAAAAAACTAATTAGATATTCGTTTTTCTTATTTCTCTAATTCACTACTCGTTTTTCTAATTCAGTCCATGGAGAATCATGCGCGGTCTCAAGAGAGACTATTGGAACCAACATGTCTATATGATTTTCATTTACGAATGAAATAATGAATGATCTTAATCGTATTACGATTACGCTTAAGATTAAATCTTAAGCATGTACAATCTGGATTAAATGGACCAAAATAGTTTTTTTTTTTGTAGGAATCAGAAAAATAATTGCGTGATATTTGCCGAGACCCCCCCTCCCTCCAACGTAAGATTAGATGAGATTTGACTCTACCCCCTCCCCCACTTAAACATCTCACGTAATTTATGGACGCCCCCATACGATAAATAGTATATGCGTGTGAAAAAAGATATTGAAATACTTGTGTAATATTCATCATTATGCATATTTCCTAGACATTATTGTACTTCTATACAAATATATTGAAAACTTTAAATGATATGTTTTCACTAAATGTACATGTGAAACTATATACGGTACTTACATCGAAAATATTTTTTTAAATTTTGTATGTCTGTCTATTTGTTTCGACTAATCTCTGATCGGCTTTACTGGTTTTGACGGAACGTTCACTGTTAGATTGCTAATTATATATGAAGTAAATTCGTCTATTTTTAAGACACAACAACCGCGGTAATACGAACACCGCGGGGCTTGGCGTTTGATTTCCAAAAGGTGGAAACGACATCATAAATTCTGCTAAAAAAAAAGCACTTCCCAAACGAAATTTGCAAGTTGACCCTTTCATCTTTTGATTTATTTTCTATAGAATTTAATTACGTTTCTATTGTCTTAAACCGGAAATATTTTCAATACTTAAACTATAGATAAATTTTAATGCCTTTCTTATAAAACCAATAGTAAGTAGTTGTTCATAGTTACGATCTATAAAATTTTAACGAGAGAATGCTATCACAAACCCACATGTTTTGGTATTCTTACACCACTGAATTATTGTGGACCATTGTGGAGTTATACCTAATATGATTTATGCTGCAAAAAGGTAAACCTGTCAGTCCTGTCATATAACTTCAACTACACTCGGTTCCAAAAATTACGGGTCAGTCACAAAAATTGAAATACCTCCAGAACTGTAAAAGCTAGATCAATGAAATAAAAAACAGAATAAAGACTTTTTAGTTGCGCTTCTAATAGCATATTATTTAAACTGGTTGATGAAAAAAACTTCATTAGAAAAACAAAATTTAAAAAAATGACTATTTTTAAAAACAAAATTTTTGTTTCATGTCATTATGGATGCTTTCCATTTCTATTCTGTCACAAAAAAAATTATCGTGAACGTCTTCCACGTGCATAATTATTATTCTGTGAGGTGAAGCATGGCAGTCACGCTAGAGGAATGTACCAGAATCCTAACTTTTTTGGAACTTGGGCGGAGCCAGCGTGAAACAGCCAGAAACATTGGTGTATCTTTGTCGACTGTTCAGCGGGTAGTCCAGCGGTACCAAGAGACCGGATCACACCTTAGAAGACCAGGAAATGGCAGACAAAGATGCACAACGGCCAGGGAAGACAGACAACTGGTGGCTACAATGCTCCGAAATCGTTTTCAAACTGCTGTTGGTCTAAAAACTCACTTTATTCGCTTTGGAGGTGGCAATTTAAGCGCTCAAACAGTAAGAAGACGTCTTGCTGAAGCAAATTTGAAACCATTGAGGCCCGCAAATGGCCCCAAACTGGAACGGGGACATCGAATTGCAAGACAGAGATACGTGCGCGAACACCTAAACTGGACACTAGACGATTGGTCTAGGGTAATGTTCACGGACGAGTCTAAATTCATGCTTTATAAGCATGATGGTAGGCAGTTGGTGTACAGAAGACCAGGGGAGCGCTTCCATCAAGCGTGTGTGGAGGAAAAAGTGGCGTACGGTGGAGGCTCCGTACAAGTTTGGGCTGGGATTTCTGCTGAGGCCCGCACCGAGCTGGTGCTCATTCAAAATGGAACTCTAAATGCAGAGAGGTACTTGGAAGAGATCCTCAATGAACATGTAGGTCCTTTCATGGCCAGGATGGACCGGCATGGCATATTAATGCATGATAATGCGCGTCCCCATACCGCCAGAATTGTACATGACTACCTTGAAGAGGTCGGTATCGAACTCATGCAGTGGCCAGCGCGAAGCCCGGACTTAAACCCCATCGAGCACGCCTGGGACGAGCTTCAGAGATGCGTGAAAGGTCGAAAGCCCCCACCAATCACGCTTCCCGAGCTCATACAAGCACTGGTGGAGGAATGGGAAGGTATTCCTCAGCACCGGCTCCGAAATTTGGTGTACAGCATGCCTAATCGCCTGGAAGCTGTCAGAAGAGCTCGTGGAGGCAATACAAAGTATTAAATGAAGAAAGTGATGAAAAACAGCAAAAAAACAATCATAAAAAAAATGTAATCTTAAGAAAAATATGACTACTTTAGTTTTTTTTTAATTTAAGATTAATATTGTGGGTGTAACTAAGTTTTATTTTATTTTTTATCTGTATAATTAAATTCTCAATTGAACAGTCTTCGTTTCATTAGGATGGCATACGTAGTTCGGGAGATATTCGGGTTTATGTGACTGACCCGTTATTTTTGGAACCGGCTTTATTTATGCGCATTAAGCTCGACAACCTAAAGGTCGTAAGTCGTAATATAAATTAATTCAAAATTCAGTTACAATCAACTCTTAATATAGAGCTATATTATAGAGCAACACGGTTTGGAGTGACAGACGCAGGTGTTCTCCTCGTTCAAAGCATAAGCCCAAATGCACATATGCAATACACTGTTTTGACACAGAATGTGTTTATGTGTGTGTTAAATGTTAAATTTTTTGTCTGAATTGTTTTGTGTGTAACTAAAATGTGTATGTATTAAGAATTTGCCTTGAAAAAGTGATACTTTTGTATCGGTAAAAACGCTATAGCTGCAAGAGCAAAATTAGCCAAATCGGTCCAGACGTTCTCGAGTTTTAGCGAGACTAACGAACAGGAATTCATTTTTTTTATTTATATACATTTATATATATATAGTTTTATCCTCTTTTTTTGTCTGTGCGGAAATCCCTTCGAGTACCACCAGTTGGTGGTTATGTTGGACTCGAATCGACCAAAACCGCACGCCGTTACAGGTACCAGAAGCCGAGGAACCAGGTGTACCCTCGCAAGGAAATCCCTGGGACCCCGACGTACCTCGGGTCACCTACAGCTTGTAGATAGCCCCCTCTTGTAAGAGAAACCTACTGTTCCTTTCCCGATCATAGCTGCTCCCCCTAAATTTATAATAAGTAGGAATTATGATAGGGTAATGAGAAGTCTGCTACTCTTCATACTTAATTGCTATGGCTTAACCTTTTAGTGACATTGTTTGATATAGAGTAATACGTAAATGAACTTTAAACGAGGTTTAGCTACCTACCCGCAGTGTAACGCCACGGGGCGAAGTAGTCTAAAAGTAGCCTGGACAAAAAATAATAATATTTTTCTAATATAGTGTCTATATACTTTTATAATTAGGTATTTAATTAAACAAATGTAGTGTTTATTAAAATATGCAATTAAAATTCACAGCTATTTGTAATTACAAATAGACACATTAATTTAATTATTCGCATACATTGACCTTCAGACGTCAAACTCAAACTTAATCAGAGGTCACTAAGTAATTGCACAATATTGTAAAACTGCTTTCTCAAAAAGGCTTCTCACATATAAATTAAAGAAGTTTGCATAATATTATGTACTTAAAGCTTTTGTGAGCTGTCTTATTGAATAAGGACGTGGCATCTCAATCACGGCTTGAAAAGTGTCTTTGTTATACCAGGTAGGAGGTAGGACCGGTTTGGCCAGACGCTATCTACATATGACGCTAAGTACAGACATTATAACAAGAACGTAGAGCTGTCTGTCACTAAACTTTTACCTCCCATGCATTTAAATATATCCCATGCATTTATATATAACATTTTGAAGAGTTGTACTTTATGTTAATTTAAAATCTGATCTGAAAACGGCTACTTTGTCATTTATTTCTAATGATCGCTAGGTGTTGAAACGATTCCTGTATTGCACTCGAACGGCAAACAGCTTTTATATCTACCTTGAAAACAAAAAAAAAATATGACTCGAAAATATTTTTATACCAAATTAGCTTTTGCTATTCCATCAGGCAGATTCACTGGCAGCCTTTAACATAAAATATTAATAGAAATGCTAGTAATTATAGATACATGTGTATATTATAGTTGGTTAAATGTTGATTACGTGCTCTCGTGCCTTTTAACTATCTAAACAAACTAGACTAAACATTAGCTAAATTACTTAATTTTATTTGAACGATGCATTTGAACACAAACATCTATTTGGTATTTATATCATGATGATGATGATGATCTATTTGGTATTAAAAAGAATATTAGTGTCTAAATTAATGCGATATAGTTATTTTTAAGCAACTTTTGAAAAGGATTAAGGACCTTCTCCTTTAAATCCCCCTTAAGTACGGTTGTTTTTTTAACCGATTTCGGTCATTATTTTTCTCTGTACTGTTAACGACTATTAACTTCTCCAACAAATGTGCCGTCATAACTAAATTGCAGTGTGTAGTATAAAAATATAATGAATCTATTAAAGGGCCGGGTGATTAAGTAGTGCATTGTTCTTCGAGGGTGTGTGTATCTCGTTAATGTTGGTCATAAACAGGGTTAAGGGTTATTTTGATAACAATTATATATATTGAATCAGTAACTACACCGTCCTACGGGGAACAGGACGCAAATAAGGGCTAGTGATACAGGGAATAAACTAAGTGCAAAAATCATCATGGCTTTACGAGTATGTTGTTTTGATTGCTATTGTAAGCCGGGTTTCAAAATAAGAAGGATTCAAAGGTGAGTGATCACTATTGAAATACAATAAATATCTTTTTCAAAAGTCTGGCACATACATATGTCTAATCAGACCCTTTAGGAATAATGTGCGTGACGATCTGGTTTCTTCTGACTTTAACGAAAATAGTGTGTCCGTACCATCAATGTGATCGAAGATAACTAAAGTCGTATTATTAAGGATAGCTCATTAAAATTACACTTCACTACACGGTAAGCCTTCGAATATAAAAAGAATCATCGAATCGCTACACCCAGTAAAAAGTTATGAGGTAATACACAGAAAAAGTAAGCCGCCATGGATTGACCATGCTGAATTTTGATCAATAGACATTTATTATTGTATAGATAGTTAGACATGTTTTATTTTAATTTTAACGATAATTGAATTCTTGTTTGACATAAATAATATCTTTTGACACAAATAATATCTTTGACATTGCATGTGATAGTTCCATCATTAATTTTAATTTCAATTTATTTAATACCTAATAAATATTTGCATACCATATTTAGTGGTAGGATGGAAATGGGCCATGTTTATATATAAGATCATACTCTGTATACCTAAATTCTAGCAGACTTCATGATACAGATGGTGACCACTGCTTTCCATCAGGTAGAGTAAAGTCTCTTTGGCAGTCTTACGACTTGAGAACGTAGCCTTTTTGTAAGTCGGATAAATTGATAAATAACTCGGTGTACCCACCACGCTTTGCTGTCACACATTGTGGTCACATTGATAAGCAACACGGGACAAAATAACGCGAAAAGGTATGATAACAACTATAATAGGTTAAAGTACAAATGTAAGACGTCATCGATACTGTACTTCAAACGTAGTAACGCACACAAAATATCAATGCTATATCGCACTTTAATTATCTTAATAAGTCATATTTCCTGTATTTATTAAATATATTATTTGAAATTATAAATAAACGCAGACCGGTCCTTACCTGACTGCTATATATTTCATTTCAGTAACTAGCATGAGCGCGCACATAACCAAAACGCCAGTTTAATTTTAGCATGAGTGAGAGAGTTCAATACACGCTACTACCACTAATTAAATACACATAAATATGCTGTAAACCTTAATTTCAAGTCTATACAACACTATTGTTAAGAAACAGTATTATATAATGACCCAGAAGCATCTCATTACCTCGTCATGATGTAGGTCACCATGATGCTTTGTCTGCGTCATTGGTCTTGTATCGCATTGAATTCTGCTTATGCTTTTCATGAGACAAAGTGAAGTTTCTTTGGTAGGCTGAGACGGAGGGGCTACAAGCACAAAAGCAGCCTATGGGAATTCAGTACCATGGTGCGGTTTAGTGATAAACAACATGCGTTCTGTGTACGCTAGTAAATTTTCGTTGCACTAGAATAAAAGAATCTTTTATTCTAGTGCAACGAAAATATTGCGCTCATTGCAACATACGGAATAAAAATGAAGTTCTATCGATTCAATTGATTAGAAAATGGGTACAGAAGTTCGAGGAGACAGGTTCAACAATGAATCAACCACGATCCGGGCGACCTAGATCATCAAGAACAGAGAACACCTAGATCCCGAAAACGTCGAGCGTGTAAGATCGTCTATTCATGAAAATCCTGGATTCTCTACTTGGAAACGGTCTAACGCCTTAGGCGTGCCCAGAACATCTTTGATTCGTATTCTTCACAAAGATTCACATTTATATCCGTACAGAATTCAAATGGTACAGGAATTAAAGTCTCAAAATCGCACTCACAGGCTCCAATTTGCAAACGAAATGTAAGAGAGGTTCACCAGCTTTACCAACATTTTTGCGAATAAGCAAAATTGCAGGTATTGGAGTGTCACAAATCAAGAGGCATTATGGTCCATACTTTTGAAGATCGCCGAGGAAATTCTGTAACATCATATACAGTGCGAAACATTGTCTTGCTCCGGAACTATTTTTCAACAGTGCTACAGGATTTCGATGGTTTTAATTAATGATCGTGGTTTCAGCAAGATGCGGCAACATGCGACACTTTCGACGGCTCACTACGTTCTGTTCGTGAATTTTTTGGAAAAAAAGTGATATCCAAAATAGGTGCCATTAACTGGCCACCTCGGAGCCCGGATTTATCCCTAATGGGCATCTTTCTTTGAAGATACCTTAAAAGTAAAGTTTTCAGCATCAACCCAGAGTCCCAAGAGGAATTAAGTAAAATATTCAAGAGGAAATGCAAAACATTTCACGAAACACTTGTGAGGCCGTCATTGATAATTTTCGCTCCAGGTTGTAGCAGTTTTGAAATAGTCAAGGATCACATACGGATGATGCAATTAAAAAAAAAGATATCCCTGTTTGTGAACTATAATAAAAAATAAACACTTTCTATATCACATAGCTAATTTGTTTTAAATAATCATTTGAAATGTAAACGAACTTTTGGTCCTCCCTGTATTTATAAATGAAACCGGAACATGATGAAAATCATGTGAAATCCAATACAATAAAGGCGGCGTTCAACTGAATACCTGGAATAATTAACATTTTAGATAAAATATGTTTACATCTCAGTATATCAATTTGATAATAACGTTCAAGGCTATTGGCACTAGTGTGTCAATTAGGAACTGTATATTCTGAGAAAGTCATCTATCTTCCTGGCCTTTATTATTCCCAAGTATATTTGAGGTCGGCTACTAGTTCTATCGATTTTACTTAAATTTCAATTTTTGCACGGAACGACTGGCATCTGACCTCCACAAACCTCAGGGCGAACTGTAATTCGAAGAATGAACTATTTTTCGGTATACTTGAGGGCACTGACTTCCCAAAACGATTGCCATAGATATTCATGACGGCTTAACGTGCTCTCCGAGGCCCGGGCGTGGAACACCGCCAAAACTTCGATTCTCCGGACTATTATTAAAAAAATCTTGGTAGAAAAACCTAATAACACTTTTGATCCGACTCGGGATCTGATGATTGGCAGTCGCATACACTCACCATTAGACTAACGAGGCAGATAATATACGGAGTGTATGTTTGTAATTAATTCATACTAACATTATAAATTCGAATCTTAGTCAGTAGGTACTTACTAGACGATAGCCGACATGAAAGCTGTGTTTAAATATTTGTTTTTATTTTGTGTTTTAAACTCAACTGCAATGATCGTTAATAGTATGACCTAAAGAAAAGACTGTACTATGTTTAACGAAAACTATGTTTTGCCACATCTTATTTTCAGTAAAACTCCATTTATGTCACAAGGCAAGCCATTCATAGCAAGTATTGCAAGAATCGTTGTTTAGCACACAGCTCCATACAATCAAAGCTTATCGGTTCAATTGATGACTGATTTTATTACGTAAATTGGTGATGAACTTTGATTAATTTCCACTTCATGTACTTGTTTATAAATTGTATGTCAACTTAAAAGAATAGGTATATTGTGCTTCAATTAGTGAGTCATGAACGGCTTATTGTGCAGATTAATATTAATTTGACATTGTAAACGTACTGGTGGTTTCCATAGGCTTCTCTTCATCCTAAATTAGAACTGTCATTTCTAGTCAAGCAGATGGAAAATTCTATTCTAGTGAGATAGTCTAGTCAACAAGTTCAAAAACGTGAAAAATAGAGATAAAGGTCCTAAAAATATGAGCGATGGCTCATTCGATTCGGAATCACCTCTAGAAAAATGTTTTTGAAGGATTTTGGTGCAGGTTAAAAATTGCAATTGTTATTAACAAAATAAGATGAAAAAAAAATGATATTTCGTTTTTTGTTAATAACTCGAAAAATATTAACATTGAAGCAATTTTGAAAAAAGCTCGTTAAAGAGGAGGAAATTTCCAATAAAAAAGTCCTGACTCCCGGAATTCTATCTCCATTATTTATAATTTTAATTAGACGTTGAAAATAGGGCTCCGCGCGGCGGTTACGGCATGCGCGCGCCGCCGCTAAAGAGAGTTCAGCAATAAAAATAATTTTTTTATAACATAAAATGTGATTTTAAAAATTTGAAAAAATTCTAGTATCTTCTTAACACTTGAAAGAATCGAGCCCTGAAAAAAAAAAGTTTAATCACCATTTTTCAAAAAGTTATTCAATTGTTAACTAACCAATTTTTTCTCAATGTCCATGGGCATAAACAATGGGATGAAAGGTATAAATAATTGGCCTATAAATTTTAAACTTCGTGGAGCCCTTTTGATATATGTACTTTAAAAGATCCTCGGTTTATTTTCATTAAAGTTTATTAATTTGTTAATTATGATTTTTTATAACTATTGAAAAATTTGAGATTTTTAATTTTTGAAAAATGGTGATTAAACTTTTTTTTTTCAGGGCTCGATTCTTTCAAGTGTTAAGAAGATACTAGAATTTTTTCAAATTTTTAAAATTACATTTTATGTTATAAAAAAAATATTTTTATTGCTGAACTCTCTTTAGCGGCGAAGCGCGCATGCCGTAACTGCCGCGCGGAGCCCTATTTTCAACGTCTAATTAAAATTATAAGTAATGGAGATAGAATTCCGGGAGTTAGGACTTTTTTATTGGAAATTTCCTCCTCTTTAACGAGCTTTTTTCAAAATTGCTTCAATGTTAATATTTTTCGAGTTATTAACAAAAAACGAAATATCATTTTTTTTTCATCTTATTTTGTTAATAACAATTGCAATTTTTAACCTGCACCAAAATCCTTCAAAAACATTTTTCTAGAGGTGATTCCGAATCGAATGAGCCATCGCTCATATTTTTAGGACCTTTATCTCTATTTTTCACGTTTTTGAACTTGTTGACTAGACTAAGATTATCTTAAGGTATCAAGAACTTTAGGTTATTTTTGTTCGATTTCATATCAAAAAGAATCCATAATTGTATTTCCGAATTGATCGAGCCGATCTAGAATTTTGCAGTTGGCAACTCGTTAGAAAATTTATTTCTAGTTATATATGTAGATAGTTTAGTTTTGTTGAATATTAAAGTACCCATGTTACTCGTAAAGTATCCAACCGCCCAACCATCGCCACTTCGAAAATAAACTTAGACTTCAAAAGTGTTTAGGCTTTATTCTTTTCCTTTCAATAATTTAATAACTTTAATCAGAGTAAGGATCTGCATGAGTAGATTATTAGTTACCTTGGTTTTCCTGTATAGTCTCTAAAATAATTACCACTGAGTTACACGACAATGATTTAATTCTCCAATACAAGGATATCCTGTTTTCATTAATAAATCTGAAGTTCCTAGTTTCCGCACTGACAATTACGTTACGTTGTGCTGTTGACGAGGTGACCTTATGTCCGCAGTTCCGCCCTGTGTATGCTGGTTATCGCGGTAAAGAGTCTATATCCTTATTCAAGTATTAAAATTTCTCCGTGCCAAACTTCATTTAAATAGGTGTAGCAGTGTAAGAGCGTAAGAGACAGTTAGTTTCACAAAAGACCAAACCAAAATAAAATCATTAATGCTATCGTGTGTCGATGGTGAGTGCCAAACTGGAGGCCCAATCACCGCCGGATTTTGGGAGGGGGGCAACCAGGGCAACAGCCCCGGGCCCCCACAATAAAGACTTCGGATTTTTTTTTCAAATTCAGGCTACTACACACTAGTAAACAACTTTTCCTCTTTTCCTTTCATATTTTTTTTTCGCGTTGTACCTTTCCCTACAGTACTTTGTACAAACATGATTATATTCTCTCAGCTCGGGAAGTTCCGTTCGTTAACGCAAAATAATCAATTTAGATAATTCTTGTTTCCGATAATATTTATATGTTCGTTAAATAATAAAATAGTCTATACTTGGTTTTACAATAAATTATTAATTGGAAAACTAGATTGAAACAATTGTTAATTTTATTTGGAATATAATTTGGTACCAATGAGCCTCCACTCCTTTGTTGCCCCGAGGCCTCCACACCTTTAAATCCGGCCCTGGGCCCAATTATGCAGAATAATCTCAACAAGAGGCAAATGTTTGGGTCACCATGTGGCATTATTTTTATATGCAATGCGTATGTTGACCACTACTCTTGGAGTCACTTTTTGTCAAAGTACACTCACAATATATCTATACAAATAAATAAAATTGGAGTGTCTGTAATATCAAATGAACAGTTTTTATTAAATGCGTATCAAAGCCTAAACGGAACTCACTAACACCATTAAGGCAATTTTTAAAATCTTTGTCTATCTGTCTGTCTGTTTGTAGTTTTGTATCGACTAATCTATGGAGCGGCTGAACCGATTTTTACTTTTTATGTCATCAACAACTAGCTGATGATGATGATGACGATGATGATGATGATGACATAAAGATTAACTAAAACTATTTAAAATAAAATGGCAACCAAATGTGCCAAATCATTGCAATATTTAGATAGACACTACGAAGACCTATTCAGATCGCACAGCGCTAATTATAATCTGCGCTTAAACTCAATTCCTAAATAATTTTTGCACAAACTCAATTCCATAATAAAATAGGTCATTTGTTCCTACTAATTTATGTCTTTCAGATGGTTTTTAATAATATGTTATTTGCAAACTTATTATAAACTCTTGCCCATCATTTGTTGCCAAATACTATTTTTTACTAAGCATTTCCTAACGAATTTGTCTCAGCCATAGTTGCCAAATAGAAAAAGAGTTTGTTGGCAAACAAAATAGTAATCCACGAGAACATATATACGGAACAAAAACAAAACACGTTTATAGTTTGCCACGGGAGATAGTTTTTTATTTTTTCGAAAGACGGTCCCCATTTCATTTCATCCACATTTTTAGGGTTCCGAGAAACCGTTTTAACTCTACAGGAACTGCAATTATAAACTATTCGTCACTCTCCGTATTCGCCAGACCTTGCTCCAAAGGACTAACATTTTTTCTTCGTGATTTGTACAATTTTCTAGTGATAAAAAGTTTTCTTCCAAGGAGCCAGTACAAAATGCTTTTACACAGTTTGTAGAATCTAGATCTATCGCAAAGGCATAAAGGACCTTCCTATTAGATGGCAGCAATGTACCTATAGATAATAATGGTAGCTATTTTGCTTAAATAAATATGCTAAATGAAAATAAACAAATTCAATTTTTCAGTACAAATCGGCAAATTCTTACTTTAACCCCTAAATGATGATTTTTTTGCAATAAAACTGATTCATTTTTCTCATTTCTGTGATTAAATCTTATAAATTATCAGAAAAAAAAAATGAGTGACTTCGAATTGCACAATCATATTAAATTTTGTGAAGAGGGTATGACATCACCGCTTCGTATTTATTACGAATAAATTTTTATATAAAATTATCTACATTTATTTCAAGGTAAGTAGGGAGTGATTATTTTCCACACTCTAATATTCGCCGCCGGACAGACAGACAGACAACTTTAGCTTTATAATATTAGTAACTTTGATTATAAACATGTCTAGATAGAGAATTCGAGCGTCTAAACGTCCAAAAAAATTGTATTTAACTGTAAGAGACTAAGCTCGTCGCGGCCGATCAGTGGCGTTACTGTCATTGTACGGTAAACACGTATTGAGTGGCGTATAAAAATGACGTTTTGCATGATAAAAGTGTGCAGGAATTACTTAGGACGATTGAAATCAACTAAAAAAAATACCTATCATCGATAAGTAAACTTTAAATAACTATATTGTAAAGAAACAATTAAATTAACTCAGTGAAATTTTATCAAAATTCGACCACCATTTTGACGGAATGTTTACAGGGTAGCCTGGTAATTGAATTTAAATTTCCCATGTGAGTGTTAGCCAATTGACAAAAGGTTCAATCATGATCGAAAAAGTATATTTCGAGAATTCAAGCCAATTCAATTTAACTATAGTGCTGGATAATACATATCATATATGTACGTATAATATATTTTTGTGGTGGTGTATATTGTTTATTTTAATTAAAATCTGATAGGCGTGTCGATTTCGCCGCTCCTTGGGTGCTGATAATGGAAGTAGTATGTACGACGTTAAGCTGAAGAGATTGTTTGTTAGTTTAAACGCGCTAATCTCCGGAATTTCTGAACCGATTCTTAAAATTCTTTCACTAATCGGAAGCTACACCTTCTCTGAGTTCTTAACGAGAACGATATTAAAACAAGATTTACGAGAAATTGCGGGGAGCATCTAGTTAAAAATATAGTAATTAAATTAAATATAACTATGTTGTATATTAACTTAATTAAAGGCCTCTGTGAGTTGGCTTTCCTTCGTGCGCCTTTCAAAGTACCGGAACCTTAGACTACTTTCTAGGGCACAGGGTATATTTCTACCAAATTGTTGTTAAGTATTAAGAATAAATAAGCTTTAATAGCAATTCCCTTTTTCACCAACATATATTTTACCTAGTAACTCAAAAGCTAAAACTCTAATACATATTGACTGACTTTAAATTTAATACAAATTACATAAAAATCTCAAAATCAATACACAATTATTTTCCCTCCTTTTATGGAAAACATTCAAGGGCTGGTATCACTCAGAACGCTACCACGTCATGCGCGCGCCCGTAGGCTACGCTTGCATGTGTGTGTAACAAGCACACAAGCCCTGCAAATCTGGCCTTTTGTTTTTATTGCGAATGCAGCGCAACACTCCATCTAGACATGTATATAATCAAAGATTAGTAAGGATTATTACCATACATCTACAAAGTATAAAAAATAGCGAGTTCGAGTCAAAGATACTATAAGAATTGTAAATTGTTCTGTAAATAACTATTAGACTTCTCAAAGAAAAGTGTACATACTTAAAAAGTTGGCACTTATTTATTCCATTACAATGTCAGTGGCACAAGTGATTCATATTTGAATCATAATTATTTTGGATTTACAAAATGTATATACATTTTATAAAACTAAAAAACGGTAAATAACTAATTTTATTTTAATTGTTATGTACTTACATTTTAAAATGTAGCTCCATTTAATTGCACATAATGTTAAAAATTATTAAAAATTGAAGGAAGTGTAATTTGTTTTATACTCACATATTTAAAACTTTGTGTGTTTTCAGTATTTACTTCACTCGTAAAAAATGTTGACGTTCCATGTAAAATAGTTTTAAGTGATTTCAGATGCGTAGCGACAAACGTTAGAAAGCACTCATGTTATGAAATGATGTTTTCTTATACATAAATTGGTATAGTTACAACCCTAAAACAGATAACCAACCTTAAATGACAGTAGGTATATGTGTCAGGTGCTGTCGTAATTCGTAGGTGAGGGCGAGACTGGAAGCCTGGAATGATGCAGAAGCATATCACTAGGCCGCCGTAGTGTGGGTCACCATGCTGAGTCGTCTGCACTTAGAATGAGGATGATGACCTATACTCTTAGATTCCAGTCACGCTTTCCATCAGGCAGAGTGGAGACACTATAGTGGGCTTGAATATAAAAAAATGAGTATGTGGAATTGCAATGAGACCATCATAAATGTGTGTGTCAACTATCGTAGTTTTATGTCCTTGAATCAATATTATCATAGAAAATTATACGAATAATAACGGAATGCTTAATACTTGCGTATAAGAATTTGAAATAAAATTTAGTAAAGTTTAATTTGTTAAAAAACATCATACATTCAAACAACTATAAAGATAAATTTTTTGAAGTCAATGTTACATAAAGGAGAAACCCGATTCTGGGCCTAAGCGTTACACGAATGGGATATGTACCAAAAAATTCGGCTATTTTGCCTGATTAACCTATCGAAATCTTAGCTTCATTTGCAATGGCCAAGTGTAGAAAATAAGTAGAATTCTATTGTTTTAAACAGTCTTTGTAAACCTCTGCAACACTTATTTCAATATACGTAACTAGCTCCACAAACGTAGCATTCCTAAAATAGGATCGATTTAGTGGAAATCGAAACAGTTATAAATATATAATACTTTTTTGTTTTAGTATAAATGATTGTTTTAATAGGTATTTTAATCAATGTAAATAGAGTCTGGCCAGCGAATCGTGACACAACTACTTACAATGGCGGCAATTCAAAATATCTACAACTGGCAGCATTAAATATAGCATGAAAGGGTAGTTTTGTATTTTTCTATTAATGTGGCTATGCCATAGAAAAACACAAATGTATCAAATCGTGTTTTTCATGTTATAGAAAACTATAGCGGTTTTGATAACTTTTTTATTTCAGAATTTATAAATGACTTAGAAAACTTCGTACAAAAATAAAGAAATAATAAGCAAATACAACAATGTATAATATGTATGTATTTACAAAAAAAAAGTATGTTTATGTATTTATATCAGTTGTCTAGTTTGGGGACTAGATGGCGTTGTGTGTAAAATGTCCGAAATATTTATTATTTATTATTATTATTAATTATCTATTGGGCACGATTTAATTATGGGTGAGTACATAACCCTATTTTATGCGTGGCCTGACACGCACTTGGCCAATTTTTATTAAAATAACTCAAACAATAAACATAACCTAAAATGTAAACATTGTCTGATTTTACCAATTTGGCCATTGCTGGGAGACCTGAAAATTAGGCTCGTGAAATCGTCATAGATATTGTAATTTATGCCCAAATTCTAGCACTGTAACGCCAGGCCCAAGTTTGTATGGATTTCGGGTTTCTCCTTTAGTTACACTGTCATTCGTAGTAGACATACGTCTAATCAATTGACGGTATTAACGTTTTATTAGATGTAAAATACAAGTAAAGTGTTAATTTACTACTTTACTAGTGTATAATTTACTAGCATATTACTAAATAGGTGCTCCCCGCGGTGTAAACCGAACTTGTTGTAGAGGTAGAAATGTAACGCGGGGCAAAGCTAGTCTAAAAAGGCCCAGGCTTGCTAGTCTAAGTTACTTCTAATATCATTAGTTACATTTCAGAACAATTTGCTTCAAAATCGGTTCAGAGATTAACCCAAATAAACAGAGACAGGCAAAACTCACTAATCTTTCTTTTACCAAGTACCGCATATACTTTATTACTTCAGCAATAAGTAAAAAGCTATTAATTTAAAATAGAAACTTTAATTTTTATTTAAATAGATTAGATGGTAACCAGTGGCACGATCTAAGCACATGTAGTTAATAGACCTATAGACTTCTCAGCTTAACGTCGCGTTGTGAAAAATAATGCATTGTCAAATTCTTATTTTTAACTTTAAATAATAATTGGTTGCTTTTATCCTCTATATTTTCCTTAAGGAAAATGCAAATTAGTCACAACTTCCGATCACAGAAAAACAAAGGGAAAGTTATATGGAATTCACACATGAACAATCTTGTGTAATAAATTCTTGTGTTGCACAATATTACGCCATCATTATGTTGGGTTTAAACCTTGTTGTCCTGTTTTTGTCTTGTAACATTATCCTTTATTCTCAAAAGTTTCTTGTAAAAAATCCCTTATTAGTCCCTTCACTTCACAACAACCTTAGATATTTTGCTAGGGTTTTTTTTTTCACTTTATAATACTACATATTAGACCTCAGTGATTTTTTGTTGTTTTTTTTTTAAATCATATCACAAACAAAGTCGTTTCGTCGTGGAGATGTTTTTTTTTCTCGCGTCTACCCCATCGTGTGGGATATCATTATAACTCGTTATCCTCAATTCTGAGGGTCGTGACCCCTACTTGTCAGCAATCTGCGAGTGGCAGTTCGCCATTTGTCTCGGCTTTGAGCAGTGTGCAGGGCAGCATGGAACGTACTGTTGACGGATGAGTAAATTTGGTCTGCCCAACGCAATGGGCTGCAAAAAATGCAAGGTTGCTAAGACGATTTTTGATTTGGGTATCTGTTTGCAAGTTATTCAACTTTAAAGGTATTTAATGGTATTTTTTCTCAAAACAGAAAAGAAAAACTATATATAATTTTTTTTAATTAAGGAGTTATTGAGGCCTAACTTGTAAAATACGCTTACTTAAAAATCTTCGTATGAAAATAAAGAAAATTAAGTAAACATAACAATTATCTATTGGACACGACGAAAGCCATTCTGGGTAACTACTGAACCGTATTCTGTGCGTGGCCTGCGCGTACTTAGTCGACTTTTTAAATTTATTTTGCTGTTCTTATTGGCAATGGTTCACTTAATTACTCTTTCTTATCTTCAATGTTAACTTCGTAGGACGGAATTACCTATAGGAAGTGGGAAGTAGTAACACAACCAAGCAAATATATGTAACATTCTGAGGGCATAGTGTGAGTTATTTCAAATCCACTCGATTATCACGGTGACCGCGTTCGTCGTTGCGATTGGCCCACACTCATTGAATTCTCCGCCAATTGCAACGCTTAATATTCTTGACGTCGAAAACGAGTTATATGTGTGAAATAAACTCACACTAGGCCCTCTGAGGTTACTATAGGTTTGTAAGTCAACGGTGTCCTCGCGAAAATTGATAAAGGCATTAGGCTAAGCTATATAAATTAACAAGTCGTATCCCTAAGTAATAAAAACAACGCCCACTACCGGCCATTATTTTTATTGTCTACATTTATTCCATAGCAATTTGGATTACAACCTTGGAATCAGAAATAAAAGATGAGGTACGTCCGACTTCATTAAATACATTATCCTATCATTAACTATTTTATGTTTGTCATCGTTCTCTTCTTATAAAATTTTAATCGGATATTCTTACATGTTATTATAGTGAGACGCTGGAATATTCTAACGTTTACTAGTATTACTTTGTTTTATAATAATAACTGGCTTTTACTGGATATAAGGGTCAAACTTTTTTATTTGTTATAAAATCTCAATAACTGCTCATTACGACTATAAACTCGATGTACGTATCTTATATATCTACACCAGTAAAATTTGGGTAGAAAACAAATACCGAGGGCATTAAGTCCGTTGTAAATAATCAATTTTATTGTTTGCCCTCAGTGATGGAGCCCACGAGGCCATGCTTGGTGAGGTTCAAGTGCCCCAAATCGTGAAACAGAACAAAGAAACAAGAAAACAAGATGATTACGAAGCGCTACAGAGTTTCCTACGGAGTATCAGCTCCACAGCAACGCTACCACCTTACGTCAAGGGCGAGACTTACTCGTCTACTAAGGGTGTATTTAATCAGGTATGTTTCTAATAATACTACGTTACAGACACACGCAATCTTCCTTTCAGGTGTTAATAAAACATTATATAAGACATACTGACCAGACGAGTTGGTGTAATTAGAGTATAGACCAATCGGTCTGGCCAGAGTGGTGAAACAAACCCTATGGTTTGTTCCAAATTTTCCTTCACTTTGCAGTTGTTTTCCTCCCTTAGTCGGCAAATCGAGCTCAAATTGGGTGGTGAAACTTTATACTCTTAATCCGTTACAACATTTTTAAATAAATTCTTTTGTAGGTATATGGTAGGTAACTTTTATTTACTTAAGATTTCACCAATCAAGTGTTTGCTGTGGCAGAGTTAATAATAAGCAGGTAGTACGATTCTTACCGGTAGCCTAAAGTTTTCAATTTTAAATTATTTTATGAGAATAAGAAAATTTGTCAAAGTAATAGTGTATCCTGTAGAATATAATTACACTAACAATATACTGCCCGTACCTCTAGGGGATATGTAACGTTTACCATAGCATGTGATGAGAACACCGTAGTTTTACCGGATCTGAAATGTGAAATCAGCCATACTATATTGAAAAGATCTAATATTAAAGTATCCTTATGCAGATAATAACTTTATTTTTGGGTGCTTATCGAATTAATCGACCTTCAATTAAAGCATAAAGCTTATAAAAAGAAAAGTCTAAGTCAAGGACTAACTTGTTCTGTAAAAATACAATAAAAATTTTTTTTTTCACACACACGTCACGGGCAATAATTAGACGCAAACGATGTTGCGTGGGTCAACTAGTAAAGTATAAACTAGTTATCTAGTCTAAGATAATTGTTGTGCAAATATTTGTTAGCTTCGGTTTTACCGCGCGTACTTTAACAATAGATTTTAGCAAGTCATTTGTATCATAATATTTTTACGGAATTTTCTGGCACACTGATATTATAAAAAGTTAAATTTTAGTTTTAGCGAGAAGCCCAAAATCGATCACAGTGGTGTGCAATGGGAGAGGCCTAAATCCAGCAGTGGACTGCGATAGGCTGATGATGATAATGATGATGATGAAATTTTAGTTAGAGGGTATACTAGAGAATTTAGAGAATATTCTGACATTATCCAATCCGAGGCTATCTAATTACAAGTTGATTCATCATTCACAGTACCTATGTATAGGAGTATCCAAAAACTATGTAACTTAAAACCTTGCCGGTCATGTACTATGTGCTAGCATTGACATTGTAGAAAAAAAATCCGCAGATATCCTTGTTGTTTCTGTTACTAACATTATTTCACGGCCATGATGTCGCTGTTAAGTCAAGCCATCACTTATATATTCGCTACAGTAGTTGACATTCAATTATGTGAATCCACCAACTGTGACAAACATTGCGTGTGCTGAAACTCATCGAAAATACAATATACCTATCATAAACTGCACCCTGCGATTTTGTCTTAATTTTTTTGGAATAGTCTACAGTAGCCTATATGAGGGCGTCTGTTACTCTTTACCTGATGCATCAATGTTGGTCCAGACCTTTAAGTGTAAAGAAGTAACAAACATAAAAACACATTCACAGTCGAAAGCTTTCTTTTATAATAGAATAAAATTGTCAAAATATCGATTTAACAAACAGTTACTCTGATTGGTAACGCAATTTGTCAAAACATATGGCCTGAAGGTCGTTCCAATTTAGTTCCGACCTAATTACGATTAAATAAATGTTATACGTTTAAAGTATTTATAAGTATTAGAGATTCACAAACGTCTCCTAAATGTAAAAGGCGATTTAGAAGGAGCTAGGTTACGCCTAAATTATATTTTCGTTTACTCCAACAATTTAGAAAGACCTAAGATATTTCTTAAAATGCTATCTACGTTAGAGGCTTCTAGTAAGGAGATAGTTTAAGTATAGTGACAACGGGTATTAGCAGCCTTCATAATGACGTATTCGCAGAAGGTTGCGACCGCGGTAAAACAAATGTCGCTACCGGCCTGGAGGGTATGACGGCCGGTAGCGAGTAAGTTAAAAGAAAAAGACTGATTTAACCTCGATTTTCACTCTGCATTCACATTAGATCAATAATATGTCTTTAGTTACTTAATAATACGAATACCTACTAAATGCCGAATACATTAAACATTATTACTCGGGTATCATTAAAATATTACATGTTCATATTTGCGTAGTTACATCTGTACGTATTGATATAGCTTTGATAACGTTTACATTTGTTCAAATTTGTTCTTTGGATTTTTAGTTAAGTATCGATTTTTATACTATCGCAGAATATACCAAGATACTCTAAGGAAAGAAAGAAAACTTACTTTATTCTACATACTTAGAACATTTTGAGAAAAAAAGTCCATCAAGCTTAGTACTCCAAAAATTTGTTTCATAATTTATATATAATTGTAATTCTTTTAAAGTTTTTTTTTAACAAAGAATAACGCCCTTCACGGTTTATAAATCGTTGCGCATTATTTAAATCGCAGACCGACGGAGCTGAAATCTATATTTCGTTTATTAAATGTCTAATTTTATATTGTGTATGTTAAAACACTGTGTGTATTCCCGTGTTGCTAGTGAGGTTATAAACATTCACGAAACGGACACCAAAGCACACCCAGACTCATGTGGATTTGAACCCTCAACACGCTAGAGCAATAGAAATCAGCATGGCGACCCCTTAAATGACTACACAATATCCGTGCAGTCACATTGCACTAACTATACACTGAACATCGCACACCGAACCAAACGGAACACAGAAATAACTGAAAACTGAACTTAAATAGAGATGTAGTAAATAGCAACTCAGTACCTAACTGACGGTATATCTGTACATGTACAAATGTAGATAAATAGGCAGATTACAACATATTTTGATACGAAAAACAAAATTATATTCGTTATGTCGGAACCTCCAATTGAAAATATGTTCTTTTTGATTTGTTAAAAAATCTCATAATGTTAATAACCTTAAATAAATTGTCTATTTAACTATAAACGATTCGTTTAATCGGAGTGAATAAATGGAAAAACATTTTAAAAAAATAGAAGTTTTCATGAGTTGAAATAAAGGTTTACCGACACAAAAAAATTAACATAAAAATTTAAAATTTTAACATGAAAATTTATAATACATATGTATATTCACAAAAGAGTGACCTCGCGTCTTACTTATTTGAACGAGGCACCGTCCGCATGTATCTTGGTTATCTCAGTAAAAGTAGTCTATGTCCTTTCTCAATCAAAGTAAACTTTATGCCAAAAATCTAAATCGATGTTGTGATTTAAATGTAAAAGCATCAAATAGACAGCCAGAGTTGCATATGAATTTAGAATATATGTGTATTAGGATACATTTCACCGCACTCAAATTCAAGGTGTCAGGTCTTATTACAGTTACACTAAGAATGTTTTCTAGGTCCTTGGTTTGTAGGATGGCAAACGTAGTACATACCGTACACACAGTCCCACACACAGGAGCTGGATGCTAGAAGCCTAAAACTGATCAAAGTTGTGGTGGTGGCATATATCGTGCCGTGGACTGCGATATGTACGTTAATTTATCAGAATCCACTTTCTATAATAAAAAAATATTCCGCCACAGCTTTCTTGGTAATTAGTTTACCATCGATAAACACGTATTCATCGCACTTAAATTAATTGTTTGTTATAAAATAAATGATCGTAGTAAATGATTGCTTTCATGAAAGACTATAATATATGTATGTATGTCATCGATTATTTTACTGTTACATAATTAATCGTTTAAGAAACATTCGTAGGTAATAGAAAATGAAATATTAGGAGCTTAAAATGACCTGTGATATAATCACAGTTAAGATTAAAGACAAGTTGCCTTCCAGCCTTATCAGAAATTTGAATAAATAATATATATTATAATATATTGTCCGTGTTGTGACGGACTAAGAATACAGAGTGTCACCACCCCTATTCATCCCGCGGGTGTCGTAAAAGGCGACTAAGGGACAAACTACGCAAGACAACATCGATGCAAAGAGAAGGAAAACTTGAAACCAACCCTATACCAACCCGTCTGGCCAGCGTGGTATAGTAGGCCAAAACCTCCTTCTAAGGAGAGGCCTATGTCCAGCAGTGGACTGTTTAAGGCTGTTGCTGATGATGATGAATATATATTAAGAATAGTATAATGAGAATTGTTAATGCTACATAATTTTTCATCACACGTCATTTTAACTAACTACTAAACTAGCTTTGGCAACCGGCTTCCCCGCGCGTATCTCGCTAACGTAAGAGTAGCCTATATTAAAAAAAAAAATTATAATATCTATGGGTACGCCTACAATAATAATATTATAATTAATATAATGTATGTTTTTTTAGGGTTCCGGAGCCAAATGGCAAAAAACGGAACCCTTATAGATTCGTCATGTCTGTCTGTCTGTCTGTCTGTCTGTCCGTCCGTATGTCACAGCCACTTTTTTCCGAAACCATAAGAACTATACTGTTGAAACTTGGTAAGTAGATGTAATCTGTGAACCGCATTAAGATTTTTACATAAAAATAGAAAAAAAACTACACGTTTTGGGGGTCCCCATACTTAGAACTGAAACTCAAAAAATGATTTTTAATCAAACCCATACGTGTGGGGTATCTATGGATAGGTCTTCAAAAATGATGTTGAGGTTTCTAATGTCATTTTTTTCTAAACTGAATAGTTTGCGCGAGAGACACGTCCAAAGTGGAAAAATGTGTGTGTCCCCCCCTGTAACTTCTAAAATAAGAGAGTGATAAATCCAAAAAAAATATATGTTGTACATTACCATGTAAACTACCACCGAAAATTGGTTTGAACGAGATCTAGTCAGTAGTTTTTTTTTAATACGTCATAAACCGTAAACCGCAATTTACCTTTCATTCAATCAATACACTATTATAAGAACTTATAAATGATGTTACTTGCTGCTACGGAACCCTTCATGGGCGAGTCCGACTCGCACTTGGCAGCTTTTTTCATAAAGATTCATAACAGTTATTACTAGTAGAGTTAGTGACGATGTTTGCGATGAAGACCTCTAAAACCAAACGTTTTTCTATCGGCACCCGTAACTTGTCTAATTATATATTGCATACGCGTTTTATAGTTATCATGAGGTTATGTGCACTGTGGTTACAGATAAAATCCCCCCGCCCCCCACGCGCGTGTTGGATACCACCCTTTAGTCTAAATTCCACTTTGATTTCATCATCTGGGTGACATTGACTCTGAGCGATCTCACGACTCGTTAATTAATGACTGGTAATGTTAAGATGGACTTAAATCGAAATTTTAAATTATAAATCAATAAAGTTACAATATTATATAATAGTGTAACTTTATTGAATTAATTTACTTATTGACTACAGTCTCGGCTAGACTTGGCTAGTACTGCACGTCCTCTGTCATTTAATTTGTATTTTTTTATTCACCACACATATCTATAAAAATCATTCAAAATCAGTACAACGTATCAACTTAATCTGTAATTGTAACCTGACTTGGCACATGGTAACAGAAACTCAAAGCAATATATATAAATCTAGATATGTATATATATACATACATATATAGGTATGTAAAACAGAACAATTTCTCTATTCTATAGTGTGTACTGTGTACACATATCTTCGATCACAAGCACATATTGTGTGTTAATGTGCATATATACATACATATTTATATATGTATGTATATATGCACACAGATGATTAGGTAATTTAATCATTATATCAATGTATTAAAGTCGTTTAATCACTTGAATACCTTGCTCTCAATAAATAGAATGCAATTGTTTCCTTATCACTACTTCCTCAAACTGTGTCTATCATTTATACTCGTATCTTGTGTCATTGATAAGGTCATCTTGCTGTAATCTGTTAATGACCTTTAAGTTTGCTTGACTGGAATAGTGCCAATACACACACATACACGCTGCCTGACCTGCGCAACTTCATCAACGTCTCTCAGAAATAATATATTTTTCTCGTTTTCTCATTTTCCATAACTAAAATATTTTCTTTAGTTAGAACTGGTTTGAACAAGTTACTTTTAAAATTAGAGCATTCAACCAATCAACCAAATCTTCAGTTTAATAATATATTTTTTATGCAGAAGAGTTTCTTCTAGATGAAAAGTACTTGCATTCCAAATTTCGTTGACTTCAGTCATGTAGTTTAGCCGTAAAAGCGTAACAGATAGACGGACAGAGTTACTTTCAAATTTATGTAGATGTGTTAGACACTTACCGTACGTCCGATAGAACTTCAGTCAATATGAAAAGAGCAATTTCCCTTTGTACACGATGCTTGTTAAAATAAAAGATATAGTGTATTCAATTATTTTATTATTTCCTTAACATAAATCTTATTAACGCGAACAATAAAACTGTAATAAGTATAACACTCATGGTATGTTAATCTTTTATATATTAGTACCTGGGCAATCAAGCTCAGCTGGGTTAAATTAGTTTAGTTAAATTAATTATTGTTTAACAACGCCACCTATTCTCTCAAGTAGCTGTAGTGTTGCTGTGTTGGAGTACTAACCACCAACTACTTAAGTGTTACTGAAATAAATCCTACTAATCCTACTAATATTATTCTACTAATATTATAAACGTGAAAGTTTGTGAGTATGTGTGTATGTTTGTTGCTCTTTCACGCAAAAACTACCGAACGGATTTGGATGAAACTTTACAGTAATATAGCTTATATATCAGAATAACACATAGGCTACTTTTTACTGCAATAATCGAGATAAACGGTTGAAAGCTAGGTTATTATAAAAATATATTAAATCGTAGATGTCAAAATGTATCACTGTTTATCTCCTGTCAAAACTTCACAGGTTGCTAGGCATAACACACTTGTATAACAACCATAATCATACGCGGGTGACACCGCGAGGCGCAGCTAGTAATATAATCAATATTTCGGCCATCTGTCACACAACGTCATCTAGTCCTAAACTAGGCAGAGCTTGTGTTATGGGTACTAGACAACTGAAATCAATACATATACATTATTTTTATGTAAATACATACCTATGCATAGAAAACACCCAGACTCCTTTTTTTTTTTTTTTTTTTTTTTTTTTTTTTTTTTTTTTTTTTTTTTTTTTTACGAGGTGGGAAATCCCTTCGGATCCCCGGCTCCTAGGGGATACAGAAGCCAGGGGTATGTGGTGTTTCCACTAAAACCCACCCCGATCGCCGGACTCATGCAGGGAGAGGAGGACCCGGACCATATTATTTCAGGTCCCCCCAGGATTGATGCCGCGCCTATCAAGGCTCTATCTCGAGGAAAGCCAGAGAGGCTTCCCCCTAACTAACGGCTCCATTGGCGTGTTTTTCCTCCTCTCTATTAACCGCAACAGTTAATCTGCTACCAAAGATCCCCACTCTCTGGTAGCTTGCGGTGCCCTCGAGGGCTGGTGTTGTCGCCGACGTCCTCTACGCTCAGGATCGGCCCTCTCCCGATCCCGTTCAGCGGTCTCTTTCTGAAGCATTACAGCTTCACAGAAAGAGACCACTGCGCCCCATCCCTCCTCGTCCGCCAGCATTGCAGCAATGATTGCTGGCGGGGACAGGTCTCGTCCGATTTGGCCAACTAGGACTTCGCGTTCAGACACCCAAGCGGGGCAGTCCTCCAGCGTGTGCTGGGCAGAGTCCCAGTCGGCTGCGCAGTGGTGGCATTGTGCCGTCTCCTCGCGTCCTATCCTATTCAGATACTCACCGAAGCAGCCATGCCCGGTGAGTATCTGAGTAAGTCGGTACGTGACATGACCTCCCTCCCTACCTACCCAAGCTTCGAGGTTAGGCAGAATGGCACCAACAGCGCGTTGACGCGCGATATGCGGCTGTTCCAGCCGCGCACGCCACTGGGCCAGTGCCTGTCGGTGAGCATTCCGCCGCATTCCGAGCACGTCCTGGTCTTCCCCGCTCTCATCCCGGCGAATGGCACGGATTTGGTCATAGACCTTTGCGTCCATATCCGCCAGGATATCAAAAGGCGGGAAACTTGCCAGTACAGTCGCCGCCTCAGACGAGATGGTGCGGTATCCTCGTACGATCCGTATGGCCGCTACCCGCTGCGCTTGATTGAGCTTAGCTCGGCAGCGGGAGGAGGCCGATAGGCGCCTGACCCAAATCGGCGCTCCATAGAGGGTCATGGACCGTATCACCGCACCGTAAAGGCGGCGAACTTCCTCCCGCGGACCTCCTAAATTAGGCAACAACCTTTGTAGGGAGCCCGCCACCCCCGGACTCGGGGGATCATCCGCTCGAAATGCTCCTCGAAGCTCCAGCGGCTGTCTAGGGTGAGGCCGAGGTACTTAATGTGGCGACCGACCTCGACCTCCGCTCCTCCCACTCTGATAAGAGAGCGTGTAGGAACGGCACCTCCGCGTTTCCTGTGAAACCACAGAGCTTCCGTCTTATGAGGTGCAACCCTTAGACCCAGGTCATTGATCTTTTGGACGACACAGGCCACCCCCAGCTCGGCGAGCTCTAACACTGCCTGGAAGCCATGCCCCCTTGCCAGTACTAGAGTGTCGTCCGCGTAGCAGACGACACACACTCCAAGAGGCAAGCTGGTCCTCAAGACCGCATCATATGCGAGGTTCCATAGGAGAGGTCCTAAGACCGATCCCTGGGGTACCCCGCATGTGACCTCCCTTCGATGTTCTTCGCCGTCCCGACCCATATAGGATATGGACCTGTCACGAAGATAGGCCCCGATGATGTCTCGCAGGTAGACAGGTAACTGGTGATACACCAGTGCCTCTCTAATCACCCACCACGGGAGGGAGTTAAAGGCGTTGACTATGTCGAGACTGACGGCCAACGCCACTCCCCCCTGACAGACAACCTCTTCCGACAAGGAACGGACACGATCGATCGCATCCAGCGTTGAACGACCTTGTCGGAAGCCAAATTGGCTGTCTGATAAGTCAGGGCCCACTTGCGACAGGTGCTGGCTAACACGGGCGGCAATAACTCTTTCAAAAAGTTTCGCCACCTCGTCCAGCAGACATATGGGTCGGAACGCCGAGGGAGAATCTGCAGTCCTGCCAGGTTTCTGAATGAGTACCAGCCTGGCTTCCTTCCAGCCGGAGGGGAATATACTACTGCGAAGGCAGTTGGTAAACAGCCGCCTCAGCCAATCCCCTAGGATCGCCAAAGCGCGCACCCATACTCGGCCCGGGATCCCATCTGGGCCCGGGGCGGTGTTGCGGGCGGTGAGTCGCCTCACAGCTCGGTCCAGCTCATCCTCCGTCACGTTGAAGTCGTCGGACCACGGAATATGATCCGACGGCAGCGGAGAATAGGAGGGACTACTCTGGTCCCTGGGAAAGAGGATGTCTACCACTCTTCCCACGAACTCGGGGTCCAGGGTCTGCGTTAGTGGGGGGACCCACGGTCTGAGCTTGCCCAGTACCAATTTGTACGGGCGCCCCCATGGGTCCCTGTCCAGTCCCTCAATGAGCTCCTTCCAGGACTGAGCCTTGGCTTCTGCAATGGCAAAGCTTACAGCCTTTGCTGCATCGCTATATTCCCGCCTCACTTCGGCGATCTCTTCGGCCGTGGCTCGCCGTCTTCTTCGGGTTCTCTGATACCGGCGACGGGCCCTCGAGCACGCTGTACGAAGTTGATCGAGTTCCGGTGTCCACCAGTACATAGAACCCATCCTGCCTCTCGGCCTGATTCGCGGCATCGACGCGTCACAGACATCCGTCATGACGCCACGAAACCAGGCCGCCTGCGCTTCCGGATCAGACGAGACCCATTCTTCCACTTCCTCTGGCCAATCTGCGACGATGGCTGCGGCGACAAGCATATCCCGGTTCATCCGCCTGAGGGACCATCGTCGCGGAAGGCAGCTACTGCGGCGGTCCAGGCTTGCACTGGGGCGGTGGATGGCCACGTCAAACACGATGTGCCGGTGGTCCGACAAGGTGACCACCTCCTCCGCCACCCGCCATCCTGACACTTGGTGTATTACGGAGGGAGTCGCCCACGTTAGGTCGACGATTGACTCCCCCTGCCACCTCACGCAAGTACTGACCGAACCCCGGTTCACAATACCGAGGTTCAGTCCCGCCGCCCACTCAATGAGTGTATCTCCTCTTGCGTTGTCCAGGCGATCCCCCCACTGTGTGGAGCGGGCGTTGAAATCGCCCAAGACAAGTACCGGACGGGTCAGGAAAGTGCAAATGCATGTTCTGAGCCCGTCCAAGTACGCCTCGAATACGGGGAGGCCGCAATTCGGAGATATGTAGCAGCCCACAATGACCATGGGGCCCCACTCTACTGCGACAAACCCCAGCCCTCTCTGAAGAAGGGTGCAGTGGAGGCTGTTCTCCACCCCCGCCCAGTATATGGCAGCAGTGCCATCATCCGATCCAAACCACCTGGGGTGATCTGGGACGGAATACGGTTCCGCAACTACCGCGAGGGCAACCGCCTGCTCAGCAAGTGTCTGCATGAGCAGATCCTGCGCTGCACGGCAGTGGTTAAGGTTGCCCTGTAAGATTTTCTGAGGTCGTGCGAATGTTAGGCCTCGATTGCCTCCTCTGCCGGACGGGCTTCCGGCTGTGACATGCTTGCTGCCGCCGGCCTCTGAGTGCTCGTCAAGGCTTCGGCAATTGTAGCCGTAGACGTTGCGCCCATAAACCACCTTATCAACTTATCAGTACCCGTAAATGACATTGAAAACAGTGAAGAGAATTAACAGACGTGGTTGCAAAATATCTCGGAACAGATAATTCAGCTGAAAGCAGCCTCCAACAAGGAACTCGATATCGACCAGGATGTATCATACCACGATGTCCATCACTACGTCGCCATCTACTGTGTGGGGGCGGCAGGGTTAGCCCTCGCTGCCTATGTGTACGTGCGTTCGCGCCGGCACCGCACCATTCAGCTAGAGCGCACACCTGCAGAACCTAACGTACACTACCGTGCCAGCATTAGTGAGCTAAGTGCAAGGACTGTAATCCCAAATTCTTTTTCCTCGGCGGGGAGCATTTCTTGCTCCCCAGTCGATGATCCGCGGGACGACCAAGATCTGAGCAGACCGGGCATCTCGGCACTTTTGCGGTGCATGTGCGCGCAACGTGGCCTATGCCACTGCACATGTAGCACCGCGTGCTACGATCCGTCTCGTTGGGACACTTTGATTTTACGTGACCTAGTTCGAGGCACCGGTAGCACTGCAGCGGACGTGCCATAAGTGCCTCTACTCTAGCTGAAATCCAGCCCACCTGCACCCGTTTGGCAGTCACAATTTTGCGAACCGCTGTAAGTGGGCAGCGGACCCAGGCCGTTCCTAGACTCGAAGGGGAAGTACGGATCTCACCAACTTTGACGTCGGTAATGGGACATCCTCCTAGCGTTGCGATAGCCTGAGCAACCTCGGCTTGGGTGATCGAGTCATCTAGATCCATCACCCGTAAATCTCCTGTCTTACATGGACGTGCAATGATGGCATCCGTGTCCGACAGTACCTCCCGCAGGCGCGTCGCCAGCTTATCCGCCAAAGCAGTGCTTCCTTCACCGGGGACCGTTAATATTAGTGCCCCTGTCATGGCTCGTTTAGTGCGGAGCCCACCTGCAATACCGAGATCTCCCAAGCTTATCTTAGACTTCGCAGCCTCCATTAACTTGGCTATCGTCGTCTTCGAGCCAGGGGCCACGGATACAGTGACAGCCGCAGTAGAGGGAGGCCGGGGTATGACACTTTTCCTGTGTTTGGACGGTGGGGCAGCAGCATGTCCCATCGATTGAGCAATAGCTGCTGCTTTCTTCGCAGCCTTGGCTTTAGTCTTTCGACCAAGAACCGTGGCCCAGGTCTCACCCGCTGAGGAGCTTGTTGGTTGCTGCTGCCCCATTGACATCGCAGTAGGAAGCTCTGTTGACGCTTGTGATGCTTGGGTAGACCGCTTTCTCCTCCCCTTCCTCTTCTTGGGCGCCGCCGCCGTCCCCGACTTAGCACTGGTGGTTGGCGGATGTAAGATACCCCGACCTGGATCCTTTTCTAACATCCTCTCCCGGACCTCAGCCAATACGTGGTCCACCATATCCACGTATTGGCTATGATCCGGTACTGGGTTTGACTCGCGCTGATTCACCGACCTTGTATTTCTTTCCTGGGAGACAGTCCTGTCAACCTCCTTTCCAGGTCCCGTCGGTGTTTTTGAGTGGTGTTTGGAGCCACCGCAGCGCAGCTTTTCCACCTCCTTGCTTAAGGAGGAAATCTGGGAGCGGAGCAATTCATTCTCCCGCTGTAGCCTCTCCACTGACTCAGTCAGGGCCGATGTGTCAGCCCTCCTGAGGAGTTCAGACACCCCAGCCCTGACAGTGGTCATTGCCTCTTTCGCAGCAGTTCTTTTGCCACCTCTGGGGCCCTTCATCCCCTGAAAGACTTTTTCAACCGCCAACAGAGATTCCCGGATCTTGGAGTTTAGATCTGAGGTGGGCTGGTCTTTCAGTTCCGCGACAATATCATTTGTGCGGAACTCCACGCCTGGGGGACCCCGAGACATGGGCGAAACTGCGATGCCCTCGCGCTCAGTCTCTGTCCCCGTTCCACTCCCTCCAACGTTTCCGTCACTTACTGCTACCCTCCTGGATTTAGCAGCCTTCTTGGTGGGTCTGTTCTGCTCCGCCGGTTCTTTTGGCTTGCGCTTGCAGGCTCGAGTCGATCGCGAGGAGACGGAGACAAAGGACGAAGTGTCACTGTCTCCTGAATCTCCCTGTTGCCATTCCATGTTGATGCCTTCCACAGGCACTGGGATTGGCACCCGCCTACCCGCTTCTTGGTCGCCCGACTGGGTGCAAGAAGCCACCGTGTTCGGTGTTTTGGGTCGCGCAAAACTGGGCGTGCGCGTCCCAATTGTTGTGCCCGGACTCGGACACCGCTGTGCACGCAACTGTGCCCCCCCAGAATACGATGGGCTGGACACTCCGATCTCAACCGGAGTGCCGAGGGATTCTCCGACCGCGGCGCAGTCGGTACCCTCCTGGGGTAATCTGTTTTTTTTGGTTGCGTTCATGTTTTGGTTGCTCTTTGGCGTGAGCTAACGCTGTGTTGCCCTAGCGGCTGGGATACCCCCCCAGCCATTAACCTCCTCACCGGGCTTCCTTAGCTTGGGTTAGGGGTGATTTTTTAAAGAGGTTTTCTTCCTCGTGACCTTCTCTAAGAGAAAGCCCCCGCTCCCGATTGCTCGGCGTTTACGGGTTGGGCCGATCGGTTGCCGGAGTTCAGCAGTGACCGCCGCCAGTTCCTCCATTTGGAGCTTTAGACGGCAATCCCGTCGCCCCCATGACGTCGTCCTCGAACGTAATCCTCGCACATGCCCTCTGCTCAACAGAGGGACAGGTTGAGAGATTGCTCTTGGCATGTGGCTTGAGCCATCCTGCCCTTGTGATTTTTATAGAGGTTTTCTCCTCTTAGCCAGTCTCCTAAGTGGGAGAAGGCCCCCGCTCCCGATAAATCGGCGTCTGCGGGTCGGGCCGTCCGGTTGCCGGTGTTCGGCATTGACCGCAGCCAGAGACTTCGCATGAAGCGAATCCTCTGAAGACAGTCCCGTCGCCCCTAAAGTAAGTAGCCACTGTGCTACACTTCCCTTGCCAGTGACCACGTTGGCCGCGCCAGTAACATAGGATCGCGTGTACCACCTTCCGCGTGCAACTGATGGTCGTCGCATTGGACGCCGTGGTTTGGTCTTTGGAAGGCAACACCCAGACTCCTAAACAGATATTTGTGGATCACACAAATATTTAGTCCGACCCGGGAACCGAACCCAAAACCTCTTGATCAGCAGCCGCATACGCTAACCACTAGACCAACAAGCAATATTAGTCAAGAATTGTATCAGACAAAGAATAGTATAGATCTATGTGGAAAGCAATACTAAGATTTATAAATAAAAACGCATAAAAACTCGAAAGTCAGAGTCGTTTCCAAGATCACAAATATTTAAAAGAATTGTTAGTTTACAGATATTACAAAATTTGAAATATACGCCAATTACTTTGCAATATTCACATTTTATTTTCGATCAACTAGTTAATAATTCTAAGTTTTAGGAACGTTCATTTACAAATAAGAAATCCAAAAAGCGCTCCCATAACGTATAAAGAAGTGCATTATGGATTTATCCACTGACTGGCTTAGGAATGAAACGGACTTATCGTTACCTCTGATTAAAATTGACTATAAATTTGCCGATCCCAGCACTCGTCCTAAGCATAGCTTGAAAAACTTATTCACTCGTTATACATTCAATGATTCAATTGGTATATTTGCATACTAATATTAGGTAATCAGCCATGTTTGATTTTAGTGAAGCACGAAAGACAAGATCAAACACCTTTAGAAATATTTTCTAAATAAGAAAATGTAGAAGTACATCACTATTTATTTCCAATAACGGCCTAAATGCATAAACAGTCGTCCAAGAAAACATTATTGACGTCAGAATATGGATGAATATCCGCTTCCGTGGCTGTTAAATTTTAATATATCAGTAATAAATGTACTAGAGCACACATCTGTTTGTATTTAAGCCACCAATTCGAGTATTCATCTAATTTTGTCTACACAAGGTAGTAGAGCAACAACGGGCCGGCTCGACGGAGACAGTACTAACCAGGCATAGACGACCATTCATCCATCCATGCAATGACAGCATTCATTCCATCGTATTTCGTTGATGAGTGCGAGACCGGAGACCAATGATACAGAAGCGTTTCAATGAGGCCGCCATAGTGTGGGTCATCATCTTGCATTGTCTTCATTTACAATAAGGCGGGAGACCACAACTCTTGAAATTTGCTTATATAAAAAATAATTTATGGTATCATTTCAAAATGCTTGCAAGTTGACAAACTGACACTCTAGATTATTAAATTTGTTCTTCAAAATATAGGTTAATGCTAAAACGAATCGTCTGACATTCTACTAAGACCATGACATTAAATTCGTAAGTCATGGTCATGTTTCACCTCTATGTAAAAGGATATATTTTATTTGATAATTAGTTTACAAGGCTAGAGTTCGTGAAATTAAAAAAAAAAACAATATGATCAACAAGAAATGTTTTTGACCTCGAGTACATTTTTGAAAAAAGTCGAAGTTAAGATATGAATTAAGAAGAATTAGTTAAAACTAAAAAGAAAATAAACATAAAAGTAGGTAACAAGAAAACATATGCAATGAAGCTAAATATTTTTCATGAATATTTTAAGTTGTCTTTTTCATAACAATAACAATAGCCTCTTCAGTTTTATTCTTCATAATCATTCTCTTATTACTGAGGATTGTGACTCCTTATAAGTATTCTTCTACATACTATAGTGTTGATGAAATATTCAAGGAATTTGTTACAATATTTTATGTAATCAAAACAGTTTTTACACACTTACATAGTTTGTAATTCACGTGTCTACCTATAACAGGAAAGGAATAATAAAATTACTAGTGCCACTATGGCTAGATAAAAAACTTTAACTTCTGAGAATTGCGACGAGTACATCACTATTCTCAGTTAATAAGGTTTTCCTGTAACCATTAATCGTATAAATAATTCGATTTATTCGAATATCCGTGCTTATGTCCTTGTAAACTTATATGTGCACATGTGTGACAATATAGCCTCTTTCATTCAACGCATAAAAATTAACTTCTGTTATCTATAAACACGTAAAATCAAGACAAGATGTTTTTTTAAACTAGAATGATTTCTATATTTTTTTTAATGAATTCTAATGTCATGAATTTATTTTAAAAACTTATTATAAATATTTAGAGACAAACATTTCTTTGTTTTTTTATTTAGCTCTTTTAGAGAAGACTGATGGTAATGATGATGATATACCACAAATGGTTTTATTAAATTTAATGTGCTTGAGTTTTGACCACCAGACTTAGAATAGAAGAAGCGTATGTTTGCAGTCAAATTGTTCATTATGAAACATCGATATAATTCGTTCAATGTCATAAGTAGATGTCACATTCTTATCACCGCCGCGCGATTTTATTGTGCAGTAGTTAAAATCCTGTTTTTATTTTTGACCTTAGAGGACACATAACTATTACTTTGAAGACACTGCGTGAACTCTTACATGTAGTATAGTACACCACACATAGAATAGGGTCCCGTAGTCATACATAATGGCACGTGGATTTTAAATCGTGTTCCATAGTTATACCCATTTGTTAGGTTTACTTTTTATTATTGCGGTATTTTTGCAACTATTAGATTTTACAAGTTAGGCCCCTAGAACTCCTGGGCTAACAAAGTTATCAAATCCATCAAGGTTTTTTTTCAAATTTTTCGAGAAAGCCCTTTATCTCTTAGATGGGGGGGGACGCTCATTTAGTAAAATTGGTTTAGTAGTATAGACTAAAAAAATGTAAAAATATGACTTCCAATAATCACCCAACAACATTTAGGCAAAATATACCCAAGTTATTTTATGTATATTTTTATCGTAGAAATGAAATTAAATGTGTACTAGATGCCTATTCTAATAAATTATTTAATTTCAGTGCCTAATCACATGTGCGGTGTTAGTGCTGGCGGCGGGCGGCGGACATCCCATCGGCTTCTCTGCCGTCGCCCTGCCGCAACTCAGGATCGAGAACAGTACCATGAAGATAGATGAAGAAATGGGTTCATGGATAGGTGAGTTAATTTTCCCTACAGACATGTTTTACAGAAGAAAAACAGTCAAACTAAATCTATACACATAAATGTGTTAAATTAAAAATATTTCCGTGTTAAATAGCATATCATCCCGCTACGACAAAGCGGAGTAGCGATGAACAATGTTGCAAAAAGCGGCCAAGTGCGAGTCGGACTCGCCCATGAAGGGTTCCGTAGCAGCAAGTAACATCATACAAAAGTTCTTGTAGTTCGTTGTAACTTATATCGATGTTTTAATAATAGTGTTTTGATTGAAAGAAATATAAATTGCGGTTTATGATTTACGACGTATTAAAAAAAACTGCTTACTAGATCTCGTTCAAACCAATTTTCGTTGGAAGTTTGCATGGTAATGTACCTCATATATTTTTTTTAGTTTTATCATTCTCTTAGTTTAGAAGTTACAGGGTTACACACATTTGACCAGTTTGGAAGTGTCTCTCGCGCAAACTATTCAGTTCAGAAAAAAATGATATTAAAAACCTCAATATCATTTTTGAAGACCTATCCTTAGATACCCCACACGTATGGTTTTGATGAAAATATTTTTTTTGAGTTTCAGTCCTAAGTATGGGGACCCCCAAAATTTATTGCTTCTTTTCTATTTTTGTGTAAAAATATTAATGCGGTTCACAGAATACATCTACTGACCAAGTTTCAACAGTATAGCTCTTATAGTTTCGGTAAAAAGTGGCTGTGTCATACGGACGGACAGACAGACAGACATGACGAATCTATAAGGGTTCCGTTTTTTGCCATTTGGTAACGGAACCCTGAAAACGGAAGAAAATTATTCCCTTCGAGAGCTTCCATGGCGTGCGCTGCGTAAACGGTTAAGTTTCACTAAAACAATGCTGCGTGGGTCAGTTATTTTATTATAATGTGTCTGTAAGCAAAGAACAAATATCACTCAGATCTCCTCAGGTCCGTAAAGTATATTTTTTGTACACCTAAGCACGATTTTGAAGGATTGAAATAGGAATATGTATTTAAATTCGAAGTTCTAACTTTTACACTTGCTAGTTACAGACTTAAGTGTTGACTATATAATTATACTTAGGCATGTAAAGTCACTAGTGTAAAAAAACAATAGAGCTATGTAGCCTTGTAAAGAGTTTGTGAAGACTGTCTATAATAGTATGCAAAGTATGTTCTAGATTGCATTAATTAGCCTCATCGTGGTTGTTTACGTTCACTCGATCTATTTCCATCGATCCGGCACAGACATACCCAAATAAATGTTTGTAATAATTGTTTGTATTAGTTTTATATATGTACACATATATAAAATATAAAACTAATATATGAATAATCGTAGGTAGGTTCATCATACCTATAACCAGTCATAAGTTCAAATTCACAACTGAGAGTCCGCTCCTAGCAAAATAAAAAACTACATAGGTACTTCTCGCAATAATAACTCTCTTAAGTAACAAAAACATGAAAATGATTATAATATAATATTTATTTAAACTTAATCATTTATATACATACAAATTTTGTCGAGCAGACCAGATTTTTTTAGATACCCAGGGTATACTTTCACAGAAAGAGCAGACAATGTCCTTCTCCAAGATCTTGTAAATTCATTAAAATATTGGTTCAGAGGTTTGTGCGTGAAAGCGTGAAGACAGAATTACTTTCTCATTTATAATACTAGCATGATATAATAGAAGCAATATCAAATTACTAATGTAATACAGGTTGCTTTCTAAACAAACCTAAAATGACATATTCCAAGCTGTCGTGTCCATGAATGGGAGCCCGGGGGCCCTGTGATGCAAAAGCATATCAACAAGCAACCATAGTATGGGTCACCATGTTTGCATTCGTAATGTATGCTGACCACTACTCTTGGATTCTGCACATACTTTCCATCAGGCAGAGTAGTAATTTTAGCAGACTCATAAAAAATCAATTACCTATCCTTCCTAATCTTTTTGTAGGTTTTCAGACTAAATTGAAAAGTTTATGTGACGCTAACCAGAATTATAAACAAAAGTCACAATTCGATACTCTGCGATGAGGCTGAAACTACAAGGTTGACTGACGATTATTCCAAAAAAGAGGCCTTCTTAGTGTATTCATAGCACTTCAGACTAGTTTTTTCGCTGCCAAAAAAGTTGGTAACTGTGAGGAAACCGTAACCAAATAGAATCTTTAGATCATTTATTAATAATAGTTTCATTTAGGCAGGGGCGGATCCAGGATCATACCTTAGGGGGGGCGGAGTGTAACAGATTATATTGATGGCTAAAAAAAAAAAAAAAAAGGTCTTCAATTTCCGGAAACTTATAAACTTAAATAAGTACTTTATTGCTGCAGTTCAAAAGCTGTTCAGAATAATCAAATAATTATTTAAATAATTAGTAATCTAGAAAATTTTCGTATACACTTACACTTAATTTATTCATTTTGATTTTGGCGCACTGGGTTTCGTGGTTTTACGAGAATAAGAAGCTTTATAATTCATTTATTATTATTATTATTTTTTCATTTTAGAGTACTGGGTTATGTGGGGTTGGGTTGGTTTGCTTGGGAGTTTAGGACGCTTTGGGTTATGCGTCGCTTGGGGGGGGCGATCGCCCCTATCGCCCCCCCCTTGGATCCGCCCCTGCATTTAGGTAAAGGCCGTTTAATCACGCTTTACGTAATTAATTAATTTATTCAACTCATTGATTGTTTGGCGCCGACTCAAAATTACTTAGATGTTACATTACTTTAAGAACTTAGTTATCAAGATTAAATATGAATGGTTTTTTTCCCGTTATAATTCTTCTTCCTAGCCTTTATTCCCAAGTTTATTTGGAGTTCAACTGGAGTTCAACTGGTTTTACCTGAATATCAGTTTTTCCACGGAGCGACTGGCATCGGACCTCCGCAACCCTAAGGGAGAACTGAAATTCGAACATTGAACTAGTTGTCAATATTTGAGGGTACTGACTGCCCAATAACGATTGTCATAGATGCTCATGACAACCGGGACCGTCGTCTTTACATGCTCTCCAAGGCAAGGGCGTGAATCACCGCCAAACAATTCCAAACTATGATAATAATTATTGTTAAAAAAATTATTACTTGATTTCTTTACCGTTTTGTCTCTTTTCTATTCTCGAAATAAAACACATTTATCAAATCGTGAGCAGATTACAAGATAACCCAGTAGATAGTCATTAACAGCTTGTGTCTTAGAATCACAGAAATCGACCTTAAGCCCATAATGTCAATGGTTAGAATTACTTAGAATTCAGTCATAACCTACGAATAGAATCAGATACGGTTACATTGCATCGGAATAAAACTACAAACATGTTATACCTACATTGAGGCAAGAGAGGTAAGAAAGTTAATACGAAGTACACTACAATGGACTGACGAGTAATAGTCTCAGGTGACCAATGTTGGATTTCTTGTAAGAACAATAATTAGGTACTTGTTTGATTTACAACATGAGTAATGAAAAATGAAACCAATAATATCGGTTTTATTTTATGACAATTATATCATCTTGAGAACATCATTAATGACTTATAAACTGAGATTAAAGTATTACCTTTTTAGGGGTTCCGTAGTTCGTGACTCGAAACCCTTATAGATTCGTCATATCAATCCATCCGTCTTTGACTTACCGTCCAAACGGTTAGTGCTAGAAAGGTAAAACTTTGCATATATTATGTGTTTCTATCACGTCGACAGTGCTACAATGAAATCATGAAAAATATTTTTATTTGGTGACACGTAAAGTGGAGATGATTTTTTTACTCGCGTCTACCCCATTCTGTGTGGTATCGTTACATTGATCTTTTAAAAAAATTGAGAGGTTTTTTTTTTTTTTTTTTTTTTTTTTTTTTTTTTTTTTTTTTATATAACGCCTGCCAAGGTGACTTTACTATGCCTGATGGAAAGCATGAGTAAAATCCATCCATGGGGGTCGCCATACTCACTGCAAATGCAAGCAGTATGGCGAACCACATCATGGCGGCCTAGTGAGATGCTTTTTCACGCCCCGCTTAAAGGACCCGGGATCATAGTAAGAAGGAAAAACATGAGCTGGTAGTGAGTTCCAGTGTTTAACTGCTCGGCACAAGAAGGAAGACCCGAACCGCTTAGTTCTGGAGCGTATGTCTTCCACTCTGAAGGGGTGACTTCGCTGGCCAGATCGTGTTGTTCTGTGGAGGAAGGGAGAGGGTGGGATGAGTTGGAAGAGCTCTTCAGAACACTCACCGTGGTAGAGGCGATAGAGGACTGCCATAGAGGCGACATCTCTTCGCAACTGCAAAGGTTCTAGGGACTCGGTGGCTTCGGGACTGTCTATGATGCGAACTGCTCGCCTCTGCAACCGATCGAGAGCGTCAAGCAAATACTGCGCAGATCCATCGCATAGATGAGAACAGTACTCCACGCAGGAGCGAACCTGAGTCTTATAGAGAAGACACAGATGCTCCGGCGAGAAGAACCGTCTCACCTTGTTTAGTATGCCTAGCTTCCGCGAGGCCGCCTTTGTGACGCTCTCGATGTACTCCCGTCGGTTGAGATCCCGGCAGATATCCATGCCCAGGATACCGAGCTTATCCTGTAGTGGCAGCTGAGTGCTCTGGAAAGTGGGAAGGGGGAGGAATGGAGACTTTTTGGTGGTGAGTGCGCAAACCTGTGTTTTTTTGGCATTGAACTCGACCAGATTCTCATCACCCCATTGAGAGATAACGTTCAGAACCCGGTCGAGTTCAGCGACAAGTTCCTGTCGTTTTACCTCAATATCCGCCGATTTAAATGTAGGATGTCCATAATATTGTCCATGCACTGTGCTGTCATCTGCATAGCAATGTATGTTGCCAAGGGCTAACATGTCATTGATATGCAGAAGGAACAGCGTGGGCGACAGGACAGAGCCTTGGGGTACGCCTGCGTTTACCTGTTGGAAATCAGACGCCGCGCCGTCACAAAGGACTCTAATGCGGCGCTGGCGCAGGAATGCGGCAATCCAGCTGCACAATTTAGTGGGCAGGCCGTATGCCGGAAGCTTAGAGAGAAGCGAACGGTGCCAAACCCTATCAAAGGCCTTGGCCATGTCTAGGCTGATGGCCAGGTTCTCTCCATACCTATCCAAAGCCTCACCCCACAGGTGCGTGAGGTACGTTAGAAGATCACCCGTGGATCGGTTCGGTCTGAAGCCATATTGCCGATCACTTAGCAGAGAGTGATCTTCCAGGTAATGGACCAACTGCTTGTTAATTATGCGTTCAAGCACCTTACAGAGTATGGAGGTGACAGCTATAGGACGGTAGTTGGCGGGATTGGAGCGGTCACCCTTTTTGGGGATAGGTTGAATATTCGCCTCTCTCCAGGCCTCCGGGACAATTCCTGAGGTATATGACAGGCGATACAAGCGTGTGAGTACAGGAGACAACTCTGGTGCACAGTTCTTAAGAACCACCGCTGGGATCCCGTCGGGTCCACTGGCTTTCCGGACGTCGAGTGACCGAAGCTCCGCGCGCACTTCACTCTGCCGGATACGTATATCCCGCATTGTGGAGCTACAGGTCGAAATGGTGGGCGGAAGCAAGCCACGGTTATCGATTCGGGAGTTAGCCGCAAAAAGGTCGACGAGAAGTTTCGCCTTCTCCTGCGGCTTGTGGGCAAGTGATCCGTCGGGAAATTTCAGCGGTGGTAGTGAGGGTTGGCAATGGTTGGACTGCACGGCTTTAGCCAATCGCCAGAACTTACGGCTACCCGTAGGGTGTGCGACGAGTTCTTGGCCAATCCGTGCGATGCGCTGGGCATCCGCTCTCTTGTAAGCCCTCTTGCATTCCCTTGTGGCTTTGTTATACGCTGCTTTTAGGCGATCGATGTTTGGGTCACCATGGTCGCAAGCCCTGACCCATGCGCGGTAGGCCTCCCGCTTGTTTGCAACGGCGTGGGAGCACTCGCGATTGAACCACGGACGGGCCTTCGGGCTGACGACATCACTGTAGGGAACGTAATATTCCATACCAACAGTGATTTCGTCAGCCACCGCAGATGCACTCTGTGACAGATCCCTATCTTTAAAGCAGCGTTCAGCCCACGGGATGGACGCAAAATAATCCCGCATTCCATCCCAGTCTGCTGACGAGTAGTGCCACAGTCTTCGCCTTGCCGCCGCAGATCGTGGGGCGGCACCAAGAGGCACCACGGTGGACACCAGGCAGTGGTCGGAGGAGCCTAGAGGGGCGAGAACCGACACACAGTACTGCGCTGGGTGGCTCGTCAGCAACAGGTCTAGCAAGGAGGGTGCTTGACTCGATGTGTCTGGTATCCTGGTGTTCTGGACTACCAGTTGGGTGAGATCATGCGTGAGAGCGAATGCGTGGGCAGTTCGACCCGCGTGGTCAGTCTTGGAAGACCCCAACCAGGTCTCGTGGTGGGCGTTAAAATCTCCAAGAAGCACAAGTTCGGCGGTTGGAAATTGCTCCTGCGCTCTGTCCACTGCCTGACTCAGGTGGTCGAATAAACGGGTTGTCTCCGAGTCTCCAGTGTGGGAACGATAAAGGCACACGTAAATTCGACTGGTAGATCCGAGATCTACGTGAAGCCCGAGGATAGAGAAGGATGAGTCCTCGAGGCAGCGCAGACGGCGACAGCAGACATCCCCCCTGACGAAAAGACACACTCCAGCCTTCGCGAGGAAGCACTCCTCAAGCTGGTATCCCGGGTAGTGGAGATATGTCGTGTCGGCAGGGCGGCGTATCTGTGTCTCCGTTAGAAACAGCATAGCCGGCCGTACCGTCTCAAGGTGCTGGTGGACGGCGTTGAGGTTTGCATGGAGTCCACGAATATTTGTGAACTCCACCTCAAAGAGCGGGTTGGTGGGAAAAGAGGATGCCGCTGTGGTATGCTTCTTCTTTTTGTTGTTTGCTGCCATGTTTGTTTGAGTGTAGGGACGTGAAAGGCATAACAGTCATCGCGGCATTGTTTAACCGAGACTCGGAATACTGTGTCGTCATGTAGCGGGAAGGTAAGACGGTGACCGAACCGTCGGACGGAAGGGCCCCCGTACCCTCCCGGAAGTGGTCGCCGGGTCCCACCGTCCGGTCACCAACCGGCGCGACGAACCACTCCGAGATTATGCGCGACCTGATGGGGCAGCCTCCCAAGGTGGTTAGCCACGGTTGGGCCCCTCTCTATGCCGCGGGCGGCCAGCGGCACCACCGTTTCTACAGGTCTCCCTGGCCGACGGTTCGACCCACGTCTCCCTCACAATGACTCCTCAAGAATTCCACTACTCACACACATACCCCGATGACTGTCACCCCTGCATCTTTGGGCCTCCGGTCTCGCACCCACCATCGAAACACGAGCAGCACGAGTGCTGTCATTTTAGGCTGGTGTTTTGTGCGAGGGTAGTACCGCCCCGGTCGAGCCGGCCCATTCGTGCTGAAATCAGCGTGGCTCTATTACCTACTAACATAATACTAAGACGTTTATTTTATTAGATTTCGTTTGCGAGTTTTTAAACTTAGAATATTTTTTTGTAAAAACACCACTCCCCCCTCTCTAAATTTGAATGGCTGGCCTGTAAAATATAAAAAAAGTCGTGATGATAGTTCATGTCAAGCACTTTCAAAGAAACCTATACCTAACGGCTTAGATAACTTTGTTAGTTCAGGATTTATAGTCTCCTAACTTGTGAAATAAGCTTACTGGGAAAACTGCGTACGAAACTAAAGAAATAATAAGTAAACATACCTAACTAGTATCGCTATTGGATGCGATTTTATTTCCACTTGCCCAATGACAAGTGGAATTATATGATTCCGTAGTCATATAATAATTGTACGTAGTAATATATTGTATGAATACGGAACCCTACTCTATGCGTCCCCTGACACGCACTTGCCCGATTTTATTAAGTTATTACTCACAGCCAAGAAAACTCTCGATACTCTTTGTTCTCTTTGTGTAATCCACAAATATTTGTTTCAGAGTCTGGGAGTTTTTCCATGTTTAATATGTATGCATTTACAAAAAAGTATGTTTATGTATTTATATCGGTTGTTTAGTCCTACACAAGCTCTGCTTAGTTTGGGGCTAGATGACGTTGTGTGAAAGATGTCCGAAATATTTATTTATAAATCGTGTGAAATACTTTGTCAATCCCTTAATGCTCATGTTGTTAAGTATAAATATTTTTTCTTTACGACAAGACGTATATAATATATAATAAATTAAACTACGAGTATGTAGACACTATTTGAAACCAAGTCATACATTGCCTATTTAGACGTACGTAATATGGCAGTTAAAGTACCTGTGTTTTCAGTTAACTGTGTGCCTAGCTATGTAAGTTGCAAACGTTTTTCGTTTTCTATTCTATTTATATCTATTATATTCTCTTCTTTCATTGTCTAATGTCATTCATTCACGTTATCAAAACAAAATATTAGCCAAGGAAACAACAAATTAGAGAAATAGAATAAAAAACGAAACACGTTTGCGACTTGTCTGATGCTGGTGTTCTCACTTTGTTCTGTACAGATAACGTTTCACGTTTTCAGTAGGGTATTATCAACATTATATAGATCCATTGCTGTCATTCATTCACTACGCTATTTAAAATGACATTTGCCAAAACTATACAAACACAAAATCGAAGTGTCTACTGCGACTGCCTTATTGCTCTAGTGGTTAGAGTATGCGGCTACTGATCAAGAGGTCTCAGATTCGATTACCGGGTCAGACCAAATATTTATTGTGATCCACAAATATTTGTTTCGGAGTCAGAGTGTTTTCTATGTATAAAATGTATGTATTTACAAAAAAAAGTATGTTTATGTATTTATATCAGTTGTTTAGTACTCATAATACAAGCTCTGCTGAGTTTGGGACTAGATGACGTTGTGTGTAAGTTGTCCGAAAATTTGTTTATATTTTTCATACTAGCTACGCCTCCCGGTATTTTCCATGTCTGTTGTGAAAAATGTACAAAAAAAAACGCGTTTAATACCGTATAGCTCAGACAGTGTCTTAATATGAAAACAAATTTAAATTCTTTCTATTTGTATTTATTTCTTTTGAAGGTTTTAAAATATTTCTTTTTTAATTTTAACTTTTTTGTTCATTCAAAGTTCGAGTTCAAAGCTATTTAATACATCAATATTTAATTAAAACTCGATACTCTTCTTAACTGAATACCCAAAAGGTATTTTGGGTATTCAGTTAAGAAGATGCATCAGACACACTGATTCACATTTAAACTTAAAACATCCCTCCTTTTTGAGTTGGGAGTTGATTGTCCATTATAAACAATGACAGCATCGACGACACATATTTTCCCTTTTGTCTGTGCGCCCGCTAGAAAATTACTAAGCATATAAGTATACGTCTATTCGGAGAGCAGAATAGTATTTTGAATTAAAGTGCAAAACCTCATTCCTGCTGTGTGTCGTCTAATCGGTCGATGAGTGACAAATATTTAAGACATTAAGTACAACGATGTTTATGTTTTCACATGAAGTAATAAATAAGTATATATAGATGATACTAATGGCAGTGGCATGAATAGTACTAAGCTTGATAGATATGTATGGAAAACATCCCACACTTGTGACGTTGTTAAAGTCGCATAACAGTTCACCTTTCAACCCATTCAATGAATTGCGCGATTCTCAATTCGTTCTGTTTGTTACAATGTACACAAGGAAGTTATAAAAACAAACATTTAAAAGGTATTAGTTTTAATAAATACATCACATTGCTAGCGCAGTCGCAACCACATTAAACTGCTTTATGTTTCGGACTTTCGGACATCTTACACACAACGTCATCTAGTCCCAAGCTAAGCAGAGCTTGAATTATGGGTACTAAACAACAGATATAAATACATAAACATACTTTTTTTTCGTAAATACATATATATTATACATAGAAAACACCCAGACTCCGAAACAAATATTTGTAGATCACACAAATATTTAGTCTGACCCGGGAATCGAACCCGAGACCTCTTGATCAGCAGCCGCATATACTAACCACTAGACCAACAAGGCTGTCAAATGTTGAGTTACATGGAGTTGAATTGACTTTTTAGAGGTAGTAGAGAATAAGCAACGCTGACTTCAGCACGATACACTCGGTTCGACCGGGAAAGCCCTAACCTCACACAAAAGACCAACCTAAAAATTACTGCATTCGTACTGTCGTAAACCGTTGGTAAGGGTGAGGCCGACAGCCCAATGATACAGATTCAGAAGTGAGTGTATTTTCGTCGTGAGGTGTCGTAAGAGGCTAACAAAAGCGCAAACTATGCAGGACAACATCACTGCAAAAAGAAGAAAACTTGAAGCAAATCCTAGAACAACTCGTCTGGCTCATGTGATTTAGTAGGCCAAAACCTCCTTTCAGAAAAGGGGCATATGTCCAGCAATGGGTTTTTAAAGGCCATTGATAGTGCACTCTTTATTGTATATATAAAAAAACATACTGGGCTTTGTAAAATAAATCCATTATTTTTCCAATAGATGACTTTATTATCATAGAATGGCATTAGAAAGATGAGATTTCTTACTAAAAAAAACTATTCTGACAGTTTTCTGATAGTTGACTTAGTTTCGGACTTCAATTTCATGCAATTTTCATGATTTCTTTTTACCAAACCTACTATAATGGGGACTTGCAATTTGCAGTAAAGTACTATGTAACAGTAGCAGGAAATATAGACACCATTATCTATGTACGAATAGAATTAATTGAGAATGATTAAAATGAAAACAAATGTAAGTTTAATTGGTAGTAAACACCAATGAACATTCGTTTATCTCAGGCAATCAACTTGAATTATTTTATGTCGACTAAAAAATATTTACCCAACACTTGAATTACTACGCAAATCATTTTGAATTGTATGGGTTCATTAAATTTGATTGAATACCTTTTTGTCATTAGGTATTTGGATACGTTTTTATAAACTTTTGTATTATTATTTATGTCGTCATTGTGATCGCTATATGCAAAATGACAGGGTCCCTCAACCTTATGGAAGACATTCCAATGTCTCTCTCGCTAATAAAAAATAACTATCCTCATATAACATCTAGCAATATGAAAGCGTTTTCTGCTGGATTTTAGTTTTCCATCAGGCAGAGTAGAGTCACTTTGGTTGGCTTACATATATACATTGTATTGTACATGTATTGTATTGTATTGTATTGTACATACGTATTGTCGTATTTCGTTTTTAAGTTGAGACTGGAAGCCCTTTGATACAGATTCAGAAGTATCTCAATAGGCGTGGCGTGTCACATGGTGACCACTACTCTTCGATTCTACTCACGTTTTCATCAGAGTAAGCAGAGTATATACTATACCAGGTTCATATGTAACAAAAATACTTTATTTGTGACTTTTCTAACAGTCGACCCTTAGCCGTGATTTACAAGAATAACAGCGGGTAACACCGCGGCGGGACTCAGTCAAAAATAAATTTACTTTTTCTACTGAACTTAATTTTGATGAGTTTATTTACAAATAGGTAGTTAGAGGTTCTTGAAAACGTCTCAAACCAAATAATTTAATTCATTTCACAACATAGTAAGTACCACACGATCCCGACGACAGAAGCTTTGGTGATTTATGTCTTACTCGCAGTTTTGATGATAACAGGAAAACCAGGAGAATGTGTTTCTAATGAATGCATATTTCCAATAGAGGATAAAATGTATTATCCTTACAAAACCGCTAAATGTAATTAGGAATGCACTACTGCTGCAGGCCTTTGATAAGTTACTCAACGTCGTGTAGAAATACCTAAAGTTTCTGCGGTTAGTGCCAATAATACTTTCGTTATTGAAAATATGTACTCTTATAATCTCGAATATTGCTTTGTAATAATATGTTAGCACAATATGACATTTGTGGTCGCCGTATAATGTGTCAGCAATGCAACGCCACGCCACGACCTCTAAATAGAAAGACAACCCATTGAAAAACTATTAGGTGAAATGTGAAAAGGTCAGGAATATTTTGGGTTTTAATTTATTAAAAAAAATACAGAAGATTAATCACTTTATGCATTGACTCATGTTTCGATGATTTAATAATTTTATTTCATTTTATTATTCGTTTCGTATGTATACTAATCATAGTAATTGCTTTCATCATCATCCGCCTATCGCAGTCCACGCTCGACATAGATCTCTCCAATTGCATGCCACTGATCGGTCCTCGGCTTCCTTTGGCATCACGTTTTGTCAGCTCCTGTCATGCGCAAAGGATTACTCCGCCTCTAGGCAATATTACTTTGGCAAAACAATTTTTAAAACGTTTCGATACAGTGTGTTATCAACAGCAACCACCACACCTATTATTATGTCCTATATTGTTACTTCATTTGGAAAAGAAGATTTAATTCGCAGAAACCTTGTTACCCATCATGGCAGTAAATATTAAAAGTTGGGTAGTTACTTGTTCTCGCTTTCATTTCACTACCAGAAAACGTATCTCATATGAGGTTCACTTTCTGATAGTGTTGATAAACGACGAACGTCACTGCCATTCAACTTCAAAATGAAAAATGAGACGATGATAGACATTAATGCTTCGTAGTGGTATTCTGCTTGAACATAATAATCACCTTCCTGTAGACAAAACATGGTGGAGTGGTAAGACTTAGTAATAAACCAGCAATGTGACACACGTGTCGTCAATCAACGATATTAATATCTTACTTAAATTACCTATGTACAAACTAGCTGTTTGTTTTTATTTTTCACTGTGATATTCTATGGCTACATTGATGAGCTATGAGGAACAGGTCTGTCCCGGAAATGAGTTTTAAATCATCTCAATCTCAAGTTAAATATAATTTAAACAATTTTGTTAAATAAAATTGGTGGAGTACTTTTTTTGTAAAAACGGTAAGAACCCAGGACAAGTTTGTGTAATTTAACTGTAATATTAATTAACACATTCAAGCATCCGACAAGATTATAAAAACACAGACCCTGCCTTATTTAGAATCTCAAGTTATTATTATTTTTAGCCCTAATAAACGATGCATGGCACGCGATATATGATAGATAGTTAGTTATAGTTAGATATATTACGTTATTTTCACTATTTTTTCTAGACAAATTACTCGTATGTGTAATACAACGTGGCTTAGTTTTCATTTAATAGAAAATGACAGAATACATTATGTTGTGGCGACTTCCACATACAGCGCAAGCGAATAATATACAACAACGAAATTTACCGAAGAAACATTGAACTACGAAGAAAAACACGTATGTAACGATCTATACGGCGTAACTACTAATTCTGAATCGCGAAAGACAAATTCTCGCGCCGATTAGCATATATATACAACATCCCAACATCAACCGTTGGGCATTAGCCCGCCAGGCATGATCACCTCGCCTGGTCGGAACACGATTCCCGTTCCTCCACAATGTCTCAACTACATGTTGACGGTACTTATATTTTTATAGCTCTGTCATGAGCATGTGACCTTTTACAATGTTTTAACTTTAAGAATTTAGTATCAAAAGGAAACTAGGGCTTGCATAAGTTATATGAAATATCTGTTCGAAATCATATAAACCTTTTAAACCTTTTAGAATCAAAAAGTGGAAGCCACCCGCACTAAGTGGGGATGCAGGCAGTGTGGCGACCCATAGCTTGAAAGGCTTGTGTTATAGTAGTGTAAATTACCTTGGATTATAGTAGGCAAGAAACACATGAGCAAGCAGTGAGTGCCAGTTCTTAACTGCTCGGCACAGGTGTTATTTAGTTGAGGAAGGGAGAAAGTGGGATCAGTTGGAAGAGCTCTTCAGAACACTTTCCACGTAGGCGATAGAGGACTGTCATATGTAACGATCTCTACAAACTTAGTCAATAACTACAAAACGTGGGAATGTAAGTAAAATATTATGTACAAAGAAAGTGTTATAAAGTTCTAAATATATCCTGAAAAATAGTTTTAAACAACTACAAAACGATATCAAATTAACGATTCCAAATCTTATGTCCATAACATAAGATTTGGAATCGTTTATTTTATTCCTATGTGTTACTCTTGGCAAAACTGATATTCAGGTATAGCCGACCCTAAATAATATTGGGAATAAGGCTAGGAAGAAGAAGTGTAACTCTTGGCATTATTTGTACTCATGTTTTTGTTGAGTGTTTTTATATAACGAGAAATCGTATGATGTATGTTGTCGAATGTCTTACGATGATTGATGTTCAGAATGAGAGATTCAAGGACTAGGATCGTGAATTATATAGGTACAGTTTTGAGTGTGTAGTCGTATGCGTGTGTGTTATTTATTGATTTAATTTTTGTTACCTGCAGTGTTTCTGCTACTAAGAACACCTGCCTTCTTGGTTTAGTCTGAGAATTAATAAATTTTTCGCAATCGGCGTTAGATCTGCAGAATGGAGTAACGTCTACTAATATAATGGCTATATTGGCAGGCGTAACAACCCGTAGCTACTTGACCTATATAGCAAGTGCATGTGCCTTTTTTGACAGCGCTAGATGGCGGGACAGGCCTAGAGGTGACAGTCTAGTTGTGGTTTTATTACTGTTACCTACCTATTATTTTTTATTATTACTCAATATTACTAATAATGACTAAACTTCTAAAGAAGAGACCGCTAAACCTCAATTTGAGTAAGCTACTCATGATTACCAGTCATAGCGTCGGAATTCATGACATTTACCTACAATAAAACTATTTATTATAATTTAGGTTTGGAATCATTTCAATCTTTTAAAAGTAATTGTGTTTTTAAACCGCACAAAGTGGCACAACACGGCTTAAGATAAACGCTATCTGTCCCACTAGTCCAATTGTGTAGAAATGGAATTTCTGGAACTAAAATACTGGTGTCACTTGTCCGGAACTAGTGGGACGAAAGCGTCTCAATTGTCTCATAATAGGACAACTCAATGGGATATGTGGAATAGACTCTTCGACTCTACTTTTGAGTCTACTTTAGACTCAAAAGCAGTTCACGCTTCACTTTTGTATAAAATACTACATATTGTTTCGTAAAGTGATTTCATTAGAAAGACAGAAATATTTAATCTCTGAGACCCCAACTTTACGCCTTTATAACTTGAGTGCCTTGTTGGTCTAGTGGTTAGCGAATGCTGCTGCTAATCAAGAGGTCTCGGGTTCAATTCCCGGGTCGGACCAAATGTTTGTATGATCTGCAAATATTTGTTTCGGAGTTTGGGTGTTTCCTATATATAATATGTATGTCTTTACAAAAAAAAGTTTCTACGTATTTATATCAGTTGTCTAGTACCCATAGTACCAGCTCTGCTTAGTTTGGGGACTAGATGATGTTGTGTGTCAGATGTCCAAATTATTTTTATTAATATTATTTAGTATACCTTTTATCACAACACTAACGTTATCGACATCTTCATCTTCCTAGCCTTTATTTCGAAGATTATTAAAATGTATAAGTACTATACTAATTTATGAAATAAACACAATAACAATGCATAATCTTAGACTTTCGCTTCTAAATATCAACAAGCTAGAGTACTTACTAAAAATATAGTTGGCCCTCTAGCTTAGGTATGATATTATTCATATCCCCCACAGGGTACTGATTTGTATGCGTTAAATACCTTCTGTTGAGTGCACAGAATGTAAAAAGCACTTTCATTTGAAATACGTGCTCATTATAAGTGGGCATGATATCTGATAGGGTTTCCAGATCGCCGGGTAATCCGGGATTGTGTTTGAATTTTGCTTCTTGTCCTGTGCTGTGTCCAATAATTTGGCTTTACTGTCTGTTTTCCAATTCCGTTTACACTTTTTTAAATAAATTATGTTGAGTTGCCTAAGCCCAAATTTAAACTAGGAAATCAGCCTTTATTAAGAAGGATGACAAAAAGAATGACGATGAATAGTTGAACATTAATATCCTAATTTTTTTAGAATTTGGCAACCGTTCGACCAACCTGAACTGGATCTGTTTGTATAAGATAACTAACTTTTGCCCGCGGCTTCTCCGGCGTGTATGTCGGTTATCGCGATAAAAAGTAACCTATGTCCTTTTTAAATAATCAAAGTATCTCCATGCAACATTTCATTGAAATCGGCACAATAGTCTTGAAAGTAGAACAGAGTTACTTTTTATGTTTTTATAATATTAGTATAGAAGTAACTTCTGTAGTTCATAATATAAATGTTTGGTTATGATGTACCTAGACTAATGAAATTACTTTTCTTAATAGAAATTGATACCACGACACGATTGTTATTATGGTCCAATTCCATTACCCTAAATGAATTCCCGGAAATCGGAAACCTATACAAGGCAACCCTATAACCTATACCGTAATTATTGTAGACATCACTAACGTTAACATTTTATTTCTCGCAGCTAGTATCCACTCCGCAGCTACGCCATTGGGTTCAATGTTATCGGGCCCGATCATGGAGGCTATAGGGAGGAAACGCACACTGCAGTCATGTACACTGCCACTGATCATTGGGTGGATCATCATTGGCACATCCACGCATCACGCGCTACTGCTACTTGGCAGAATAGTTTGTGGATTCGCCGTAGGCATAATGGCTGCCCCTTCCCAGGTACGTTAAAATTCTCTTACTTGCCTTATGTTTCTTCTTCTTTCGAAGAAAAGGCTTATGTCCAACTGTGGACTGTTAAAAAATGTTGATGGTATCTTATACGAAGGTGTTTCAGAATCATACCAAGCGACGTGCCATTGGAGAAACCTATGTCCAGTAGTGGACTACGATAAGCTTATGATCATGCATAAAATACAATAAATTTATAATTTTTTTAGGTATACTTGGGTGAAATCTCGGAGCCAAGGTTAAGAGGATTGTTAATAGGAACACCTTTCGTAGCATATTCACTCGGTGTGCTGTACGTATACGCATTAGGGGGCCAGTTACCTTGGCGAACGGTGGCCCTCCTTTCCACGGTGCTACCGGCGCTAGCCTTCATCGCTTTATGTTTGTCACCGGAGAGTCCAACATGGTTGGCGCGTCAAGGCCGCTTTCATGAAGCCATGGCGGCAATGGCGCGCTTGCGCGGCGACCCAGACACTGTGAGTACCACCAAAATACTTATCAGGTTATAAGTATTAACCATGAGCGAGAACGTTGTACCGTAATGTGACACTGAAAGACGATTCTAGTCATTATCTCTAAAATTTCTCTATCTCAATTTCTGACGAGACCAATGCTATGTACTTCGTTCACCAACGTACGCAAGATTGTGTTTTAATGGGTCTCAAGCTCAATTTGATAATTATAATATCAATATTTAACGGACAATCAAAGTTTCTAGTATTTAACTTCCATATCACTTATCACCCATCCACCCATATTTTATTATATTAGGTACATATGTTTATATTAAGATTTAGATTGATTCAGATTTGATTAGCAAAAAATGTAAAGAACGTTCCCAGCATCCGCTTCATTGAACAAATAAATAAACTCATCGTAACTTATACGTCGCGCTCATTGCCAGAAAACATTACGTCATCGTGAGCTAATTTCTCTGAACACCAATGTAGCAAAAACATAACTCTGAACGAAGCTCATTCATCTACAAAAAAATATAACAAACGAAGATGAGGCCTTTTTTCTCTAAACACGATTAGTAAACAATCCGATTCCTGTTATTACAAAAATTCATCTTATTCAAAGTCCTATTATATGGCAAAAACTGACCATAGTGTAAAATTGTCTCAAGTTTTCTAAAGATCTACTACTAACGTAACAATGGGTATGATTGAAATTGCTTAGTTTTCAAATCGCTAAGGAAACAAGTATAGTAATGATCAATGATATTATATAGAAAGATAGGTTACCTTCATACTAAACGGCGTTCGATATTGTTGCGGTATGACATGACGTACTTATTTATAGGTGTATACATACATTACGATTACGAATGCAAAAGATAATACGGAATGCATGGTAAAGAAAGAGATAGCTAAAGAGATTTAATCTATTACGCATGCCATCGACCGTTAATAGTCCTTGTCACACTTCAGTTACAATCTTATCCTCTGTCCTTTTTTAACGCGCCTTAACTAAAACTGGATATCATTTAATAATTTCGGTAAATGGGAAACAAAACCGTGACAAAATACAAATATTACGTAGTTACTTATAAATAGTTACCCGTGGTATGTAACTCTTCCTTTTTATTTACTTTGGAACCATAGTTTTTACACCTTCTTATCACACAGCTCGGCATTTTGGTAATATTAAGCACTTCACGGAAACGCTCTGACAACGTGTTTATTCGCTAGCTTCTATTAGCCGACTAAATGAAGTCACGACGATTGTCTACATTTGTCCTCAACAATAATCGCGCGATAGTGCGCGATAGCGCAACCAACAACGGTTTGAAGCGGTCGCCACACCGCTTTCTACTGCACTAAGTGGTGCGGGTTCAAATCCTACATGAAAAAACACTTTGTGTAATCACAAATTGTTAGTCTGAGTCTGAGTGTTCTTTGTGTCCGGTTCTTGTGTTTGTACAGTCCCCCGCGATACAAGGAATATCTATTATGAATAATAAATATTCACAGGAATATTTCTAATGCGGGATTAGTCTTCTTAAAGAGAAAAAAAAACTAGATAAAACATTAGATTATCAATTCCTAAAATTATTTTTGAATTCTTTCCTACCAAGTATGATATATGGATGTTCACATATCTTTCACGCAAAAACTACTGATCGGATTTGGATGAAAGTTTACATTGCTGCTATTTACTCCGATATAAACGCGGGCGTAGCCGCTGATTTAAGTTAATATCTATAATTTAATACGTGTAAGAAAAACGTTGTACCCTTTTTACGAAAATTATGAAAACAAAGGAGTATGACATTTGGTAGTTAAAGTTTATATGGAGAGATGCATAAACCTAAAAAAAAATAATTGAAGACGAATTTCAACATCCATCTGAACACTAGTATTTTTTAATTGATAGAAAAATTACACACACACGGAATAAATTAGTGGAAATGAACCAATCCCCTCCAACAAAGCAGTTCACTAACGAACTACCACTAACCACTACATTGAGAAACCATCTAATGTATAAACAACTGGTAGGTAGGTATACTTTTACGCTTATAATTTTCCATGCGGATTCATTTCTGCAAAATGGACTCTTTAATGAGCTCAACAAGGAAGGAGGCACAATATGTCAATTGAAACATCAATTTCTCGAACGTGTTTAACTCACACTTCCAAACAATAAAAGTACTTAGGTACATGCATGACCATATTGTTCATATGTGTGAGTACATACAAAAAGCTGGTACTTATGTTGTACTAAAACAGTGGCCATTTTAAATGAACATGACCTAAGACTTAAGAGTAATTAACAATACATTCAATACGGTATAATGAACCAAAGTCGGCAAACAGCGTCGTAAGCTTAATTAAACCATTAATGTGAGGGTTACAGAATACGAGAAGTGGCCAGACAAATGTTAATTATGGAAGTTAATGTTCACAAGAGAAGAGAAAGACCAAGGTGGATGGATGTATGAAAGAGGATATCCTGTTTATCTATATGTATATACATATCTTAATATATTATAAATCTCGTGTCACAATGTTTGTCCTCAATGGACTTCTAAACCACTTAACCGATTATAATAAAATTCGCACACCATGTGCAGTTCGATCTAACTTGAGAGATAGGATAGTTTAAATCTCAAATTATAGTACCCGGTAGGTGGCGCTGCGAACAAGCTATGGGATTTCAAATTCGGGCGGTACGAAGTTCGCCGGATCAGCTAGTACTATATATGTATATGTATAGTAATATATATATATATATGTATATGTATGGTCATATATATATATATATAAATATATATATATGTATATGTATATATAAATAAATTATGAGTGAAGTGACGAGTACTAGAAATGAATGAACGGAATAAAACACCCGATGAATCCAATACGACATGAACAGGCAGATGATGACAATACGAGTAATGTTGAACACTGTTCGTAATTTAAATAATTAATACATAATAAATAGCTGTTTTTTTTTCCAAATGCAAGGAAAAATTTAACAGTGGTTTACAATAAAATAAAGTTTTGACGCCAACTTTTCGATCGACAATATTGTATTTTGGCAACAAGTGTAATAATTTTAGGAATAAATCTTACTACATATATTTTTTTCAACTATGTATTTGGAAGGCAATATTTCTTTATTTATAATTACCTTGCCAAACTGACTACTCTACTGCTAAATATTATTCAGTGCGAATGCAAACAATGCAGCATGGTGACTCACACTCTGGCGGTATAGTGCATCATTAGATCTCTAATCTCATCTGTTCTACTCCCATCCGCTGCTGTTCCTGTCAGTTCTGTGCATATTTGGTTTTAAAATAGTATTTTATTTTAATAAATAAATAAATAAATATTTTGGACATCTTACACACCACATCATCTAGTCCCAAAGTAAGCATAGCTTGTGTTATGGGTGTTAAACAACTGATATAAATGTATAAACATACTTTTTTTTGTAAATACATAAAAAAACACCCAGACTCTGAAACAAATATATGTGGATCACACAAATATTTGGTCTGTCCCGGGAATCGAACCCGAGACCTCTTGATCAGCAGCCGTATACGCTAACCACTAGACCAACAAGGCAGTCAAAGTAATGAAAGTAAACATTGATTTTACTATATCTGACTGTTTGCACATATATATTTATATTTAGTATATTAATATATGAGACAGAGTGACAGTGTGAGTATGTCAGAGCCAACCAACACCGTATTTAAATAATGTGTAGTTAAAACAATAAATAATTTATTAATGTCCAATAACATTAATGGTCCTATTTTTTTTCAAGGCGCAACGTGAGCTGCACGAGCTCATATCAGCAAGGGAGAAAGAGAAAGCTCGCGGTGAAGAGAAGATCAAATTCCTAGCGACAGTGATCCGCGCACCAGTACTGAAGCCATTGCTACTTATCAACGCTTTCAACATGCTGCAAATATTGTCTGGAAGCTACGTTGTGATATTTTACGCCGTTGACATTGTAAATGATGCTGGTGGCTCGCTTAAACCTACTGTAAGTTGATACAAGACTTAACTTATATATAAAACTAGCTTTCGTCCTTGGCTCCTCCCGCGTGTAGGTCGGTTATCGCGGTAAAAGGTAAACTATGTCCTTTTTCAGGCTCTAGACTGTGTAACAAATTTCATTTCAATCGGTTTAGTAGTTGTGGTTATAAACAGAGTTACTTTTGCATTGGTAATATTAACAAAGATTCATAAATTTAGACGATCTTCTGTGAAACAAGCATAGTCTATTCAACTGCTAGTAGGACAAGTAAGCGGTTCGAATCCTGCTGTGCAAATTTTTACATCAATCTGCCTTGAATCTTTGCGTTCTGAAACCTTCGTACCTAACGTTTACATGTGTGTGTGTGTGTGTAATTATATAGAGTTCTATTGTATTGTACTGTTCTGTGGGAAAATCACACAAGGAAAAAACATGATTTATTTAAACGTTTTCTCGTGATATGTCGATTTACCTACAACTGTCACTTATTTCAGATGGCCGCAAATGCAACAGCGTTGGTGCGACTGGCGATGACAATTCTCGCTTGTGTGCTGTTGCTGAGATTAACTCGTCGCGCTCTGGTACTCATATCGGGCGCAGGGACGGCGATATGCACCCTCTCACTCGCCTTCGTCCTATTCCGGGGCCAGGGTTCTGGTCTCACACCCCCTGCACTAATTTTAGGTTATGTAGCTTTCAACACCTTAGGATTCTTCCTTTTACCAGGACTAATGATAGGAGAACTTTTACCAACAAAAGTGCGCGGTCTCTGCGGAGGCTACATATTCTGCCTTTTCAATTCCGTTCTCTTTGGCTTTACGAAGCTTTACCCACTTATGAAAAATAGTATAGGTATAGCGGGCATTTTTGGCCTCTTTGGTGTTTCTTCTACTCTAGCGACTATTGTCCTATTCCTCTTACTACCAGAGACGAAAGGAAAATCTCTCCTCCAAATAGAACAGTATTATCAAAAATCTAACATCCTTTGGATATCTCGTAAAAAGCCTCAACCAGTTACCCAAAGGGTCTGAAATGAATTTTGTAAATTATTTATTATTGTACTTAAGTTTTCAATAGGACGCTGCAAGGCACCAGAAATGAAGGCTTACAATTGTGTTAGAAAGGTTGTTTTTTGATACATCATCGAAAATTTATTGTTTTACCAATAACGTAACTGTATTACTTCATGCATTAAAATAAATATTCCTTAGTTATTAGTAATATTTATAGTTTGTATCTACGCTCTACCATTTCTTCTTTATTTTAAAATTTTACGTACATGTTCGGAAATATGCAACATATTTTTCTCGCAATCTGTTTTTGTAGGTATTTTGCACCTACAAAAACAGATTGTGAGATTTTTTTTCATAATATTACCGAAATACAAAAAAAGAGTTTACGGAGAGCTAGTAAAGTTACTGAAGCCGTTCTAATGTTAAGGTATTGGCGACATATCCGAAGATAACTAAAAAGTATGTTATCCATAGACAAACAAATATTTTTCCTTGCCAACAAAACGTAACAAAAACCTTTATATTACCAAATAACTTTCCTTAATATTAAAATATACCCGTACTATATAATATATCTAAGTTAACTGTACATGAAGTTCTTTTAGTATTCGGATATGTATCACAACAACTAATAGATTACCTTGACCTCATAAAATCCTCAAAAAAGATTATATAAATACGTCGCGTATTTATATAATTGTGATAAATCAACCAATGCGCAAAAATAAATATCTGTGATAAAATGATGTTTTCTGTATCCATGACCACGAAAATCGATACAATAATCTCATGACTTATTTATTTATGAACAACAGAAGTATGACCTCAGCGGTCTTTAAGCCTTAATTGACGTCTAATTCATAAAAAAAACCTCAAAACAATAAAGGTTCTCACTCAGAGCACATACGGTTTTTCGATTGTGGAAAATATACCTATACCTATTTACCATATAGCTAATTGTTATATTAAACTTAATTAATGTTCGACACACAATAAGCCCGTATTATATAGATACTCTAATCTAAATATCGTAAGAGATTTGATTGAGACATGGGAAGCAAGATCTTGATAATTTAAGAACAGGCAGATTTAATTTTTTACGAGACAAATAATTCCCATTATTTTGTACAATATCTTCAAATTGTATTCGTTGACTTCAAAACTAATTATTTTTAATTAAAATATTCACTATATGCGGAAATATAATAGCTATTAAAGTTTCATAACTCAATACTACTCTAATAAAAGTAATAAAACAAAAATTAGGCTTCTCGTTTCCGTAACAAATCCCTAGAAGAATACATGAACAATGCATTTATATTTATAAATCAAAAGCATTATATTTCATATACGTTTAATATATTAACTATATTGTTAATAAATGTAATGAGTATAAGCTATAGTTAGCGTAATATAAACGCAAGGACTTTATTTTATCATTTCTCTCGGGTATTCCTAATTCCAGTAATAAAGGTGCTTACTTCGCCGGGGACGGCAGAGCGACATTGTTAACTAGCGTAATTTGGACTGACGTGGTTAGCCGTTCTTGGCGGTCACAGGGTTAAGGGACAGTTATAGGATTGATTGTAAATTTAATAGAGAAATGGTAAAATAGATAGAATTGTGTTCTAATCTTCTGTCTTAACTATTTAAGGAGACTACATGTAAAGTGACATCCTCATTGTAGATTATAGTGCCTGTAATGTGCTTATAATATAAAACATATATATTTTTATTAATAATAGAATATTACTAGTACCTATGTATTAAATGTTATGCAAGTAGTTTAATTACCGGTTATTCCGTAATAATTCCTTTTGAAATACTTTTTTGTATTAACCAAATTCATCATGGACGAGGTATCTGATACCGATTGTTGTAATATAGATTTTTATCTGTGATTAATGATTATTAAAAGCAACCGGTAATGAGATATACTGATAACCGTTATTGTTATATGTAATGAAACGTCGATATTCAAGGTTTGTTGCAACGGTTATAAAAATAACGAAAATTTTTGCAAATTTCGAAAAAAAAAAGACAAAAGGAAGAAAGCAAAACATGTATACTGTCACTCGCAGGTAATACTAAGGAAATAATTGTATTATATTTTGACCTATTATAGCAGAAGGCACGGAGTGCAGCGCCAAATAAACCTATTAAAAATGTGGTTTCTTTCGTATATAACTAAACGTAACAATAAGACATAACAGTAATAAAGTAACCAATCTTCTCCAAAAAAATACCTGCTCCAAATCAAATCAAAACCATTTTATTTCAAATAAACCATACAACGGCACTTTTGAAACGTCAAGTAGTCAGTCAGTAGTCAGTCGTGAAGCTAATCGTCTGTTCCAATTCGTAGATCCTATGGAGAAGAACAGACAAGAAACTCCATGGACACTCTTTTCCAACATTGTTTTTACAATTTTTGGTTACATTGTTTAAGGCATTTTATTAAATGTGAGGACTCCATATTAGTATAACGTTTATATCACAATTGGGAACATGTTATTGGCAAAAAAATAATTTTTAAATTTCGAAATTTAAAAAATAAAACAAAAAATTTTGGGAGATTATAAATGGGCAACTTTTTTTAGAAAATGATACATTCTAAAAAAAGGTTCTATAGTAAACTTACACTAAAGTTTTAGTTTACAAAGATTATTAAATATAAACACGAACAAAGTCCCGTGCGAGAAAAATACCTGCTCCTTAATATTACGTATACCTAACGTTTATGTCACAGTCAGGAACATGTTATTGGCTAAAATTTTAATTTTGAATTTCGAAATTTAAAAGATAAAGCAAAAAATTTTTGGAGAGTATAAATGGACAACTTTTTTAGAATGGTTCATATCATATCAGGCTTTATAGTAAACTTAAACTAAAATTTTAGTTTACAAAGGTTATTAAATATAAACACGGACAAAGTCCCGAGCAAATGCTAATAATGTAAACAGTTCACGATTTTTCATTTGCTGATGGAAACACAATTTCAGTGACAATTTCCATCCAAATACTATTTAACTTAATTGTGACGCTGATATTTACGTATAGAGATTATTTTTTAAAATATCTAATAGTTTTGACAATTTATTCAATGTTAAAACTCAAAGGTAAAATTCAATACATAGGAGGCGAGCTCTTCTTTATTAAAAAAAGCGTGGGTGACAAATACCATTTTTGGTACATTAAGGCATTGTTGCTTAATTGAAAACTGTTATAAAGAGAATAAGTTATCATTTCAATATTATGATCTCTAAACATACAGAAAAATCATTATTTCTGCAAACTCTTATGTACGAAATCCTGACAATACTTTTGAGTAAAGATCGTTCCTTTAATTTTATTTATATACATTTATTTTAATTCCAGTATTTGTACGTTATTCTATATATTATTATTGTTATTCTATATAGAAACGACGAATGAAGAACTTATACTACATAGAAGTATTGTGATATGTTGGGATAAATTTCATATTGATAAAAGTTATTTGCTACCATAATATGTAATGTAATATTTGTTATTTTTCTATTGTCACTTAAAAAACTAAATTGTGATATGAATAAACCAATGAAATAAATTATTGTTTTTTTTTGAAGAACCTCTTTCGTTACCGTATTTTCTATTATATTACACGTGTAGGTACATACTATGGTATCTACTTTTAGGAGTTTTTATTAGTTTTAATAAAACTTCCTTAATAAGGAGAAGCCTATGTCCAGCATTGGGCTGCTAAAGGCTGTCGATGATGATGATTAGTTTTATTTTTGTGTATTATATTATTTTATGATTGTATTGTACTAAAAAAATATCGAAATAAAACTTTCAATAAATGTACAAAATAACATAATCGGTGCATTATTAACCTTTAACTACCGACGTAGGGCCTGTGAGGCCGCGGCAGGTTGACACTTTGTTAGATTTATCCCTTCCCCGTGTAAGAGACCTCTGTACTCTTCAGTAGCTGCGAGTTTAGTTGCACCGACGCTATTGAATGTGGTAGAAGTGCCGGCGAACATAATTTTAGTAAGTTATTTCAACTTGAAATTCCGACGCGGCCTCACAGGCCCAACGTCGGTAGTTACGTGACTTTTTTGTTTATGATACGGGCAACGTAAAGTGCCTTGTTACAGAAATCTCAAAAGAAAATTGATGTAGCTGGGACGTTAGAAGGTAAACTGTGTTTATCTATACATAATTCACGTCTTTCCGATTTTTTTTTTTTTTTTTTAGTTTTTTTTGGTATATTGTATGTATAGTATATTATAGAATTTTTGTCATAAGTTCAGTCAATGTGTTATATGTATTATATTATATTATATTATTATATGTTATATTATATGATGTGCATATGAAACAAAAGACTGATAGTGTATTTATAACGATTAGTATTGGAGCATACGATTATGCAGAGGAGGGTAGTCAACCTACATTTGTCTCGATAGCTTCGTATGAGCTTGGCAAGAATACTCGGTTCTGATATGCCAGATACAGTTCAAGGTTAAGCCAACGAAGAAAAAACAAGAAAAATATGTGCATTTTGTTTACCTATAGCTATATAGAAAATCCATATATCACAGTGTGCTAAGCAAACATGTCCTGATTGTGTGTAACTTTGTTCTTCGACATTTTTTTTATTTGAAGCTTTATAAATGCTGTTTATTATTTTTCCAGTAGATTTAAACCTAAAGTATAAGGAAAAGTACTTTTTGTAGTTACTAAGTTGTAATTTTTTTTTTAAAATCAAAATTTTGTCTGGTAGTCATATTTTAGTTAAAAAACGTAGCCAAAGGAGTTAAGGTATATAATTACTAAGTTAAGTAAAGTTGATGATTATTTTTATATTTTTTTTAGCTATAACATCCCAAATTAACAATACAAACTATAATTTGATACTCAGTTTACATATTTTCCACACTATTCAATGTTATACTTGCGGCCTCTCAGGCCCTACGTCGGTACTAGCGTGACAAAAAATCCACGTCGGTAGTTAAAGGTTAAAAAAACAAAAGGTATAATGTAATATACTAAGTCAAAAGTATATTAATTATTCGTGTAGAGAAAAAAGATCTATGTTTGGGCGTAATATGATTGGCTTCTAGGATTAAAAACTGCGTAGAGCGGTAAGAGGCGCTACAGCGTCCTGCCCCGGGGGTGAAACTAGTCACCCCGGGGTGTACCTCAGACGTTGGGGTACGTCGCGTGTCGCAACGCTGCCTGACTCGACAGGCGCGCGGCTTGGCTCTAATACAACCCTTTAGACGTTATTAACCACGCGATCCAAACTTAAATTTAACTAACGCGAGTAGTTACATTTTAAGGCAGTCGTCTAAAAAGAAAGGAGACTTCTGAATACTGTTGACAACAAAAGATGCAAAATGGTTGGCCATTTGATAAGACACGACAACCTTTTTAAAACCATTCTAGAAGGAAAGATAGAAGGTAGAAGAAAACGCGGAAGGCCTAGATTGGCGCACATACAACAAGTAAAGGAGAAAGTAGGAGTCGAACGGATTGCGGAAAATAGACAGGAGTGGCGATTGCTCCACCGACAAGCGACTGACCCTTAAATTGAGAAGAAGAAAGTCTAAAAATAAATAAATAACGCACAGAGTAAAGAACAATAACTCTATTGTTCTTTACTCTTAGTTTGAACTTAAATTCCAAGATTTCGATTTAATTCCGTTTGTTTCTGCATCGCCCTAAGGTCGACTGGTAGAAAATGCTTACGGCATTAAGTCCACCTATGTCACATTTGTGCATAAAGTCTTAAATAAAAAATAAATCCTTACAAATAATCAATCTTGAAGTCATATTATTTTAAGTTCCTTTTTAGACCCTTAATTATAATTTATAATTTAACCCATAAAGATTTGTCATGTCTGTCTGTCTTTCCGTCCGTATGTCACAGCCACTTTTTATTTCTCTAAATTTATAGAAACAGTACTTGAAGTCAATTTATTTTTATCATACAATAGATTATTTACAGACGTGATTATACTACAGTGTCGTGTCGCGTGAACGTCCACACCTATTTACAATGTTCTCTTCCGACTCAGATACTGACCTTGAAGAAGATATTGCCTAGCTATTTATGTTACGCCAACGCAAGAAGGAAAGAAAGAAGAGGAGATATTGGGTGCACCCAGTAAATGCATTACAAGGAACTCGAAGTGAATATCCTTTAATGGTGAATGAACTAAAAAGCATTAACAATAGATATCACCAATATTTCAGAATGACAAAAACGCCAGCCGGAGTGCGTGAATTCTCGTAGCCACTAAGGCGATTCACACGCTGCACAGCGCTCCGTCGCCTAGCGCGGTGTGGCAGATTTTAATATTGCATGCAAGTACATCGATTAGTATAGAAAACACGCCAGGTCCAACACACTGAACACGCGCTACGACGCGTGAGCGCGTGCGGCTAGCAGTTTCGGGATTGGCTGCCCGCGCATACGCGCGTGTTGTGTCAGTGTGTGATTCGCCTTAACGTAACTTCACTAGCCGTAGAATATACAAGCGCGGAGCGTCAAAGCTTCACTCCCCCCCCCCTTCCCCCACCACGTAGCCCACGCCGATCGAACTCGAGCGGTCTGCGTGGCGTCAGCTCGCTACGACACGCGGGACTGAGCTAATGTAAAAATATTTTCATTCATTCATTCATATAAAATGTATGTAACCCATTGAAATCCCACGCGTTGCGATACGCGGCGTGGCTTTAATATTACCCGGTTTAAATTCAGAGTTAAGAGCAAATACACTTGAAAAATTACATACTACTTAATAAACCGACCTTCAAATGACTGTGTTAGGAAGTTTTCTTTGTAATGGGCCAATTATATATGTATCATAATAGTCCACATTTTATTTATTTACAAAATATTGACTAATATTGACTTAAAGAATATTTACAATATTTAGATACAAGCATCGACAAATTCTCCTGCATCATACTGGTAGCGTTTCCAAAAGACATACTACTTAATTATTTAACAAACTAGCTAGGTAATTAGGTATACAAATGAAACATGTAATATAAATTTGATTGCACGGTTGGCCTAGTGGCTTAAGCGGTCGCCACGCCGCTTCCTACTACGCCAAGTGTCGTGGGTTCAAATCCCACGTAGGACAACACTTTGTGTTATTCACAATTTGTTGTTCTGAGTCTGGGTGTTCTTAGTGTCCGTTTCATGTATGTTTGTAAAGTCCCCCGCGACACAGGAATTTATATTCCTAATGCGGGAGTTGTCTTTTTTAAAAATAATAAAAAAAAAAAAAAACTATTACAATCCATCCATCTGTCCGACTCTTCTTTATAATTTAAACTTGTGCCCTCGGTTGTATTGTTTATATGAATAAATATTTCTAATTTAGTGATTTATCATTTATACATTTATTTATTTCATATATAATTTATATTTAAACATAATTAAATCGGTTGAAAGTTCTTCTTAAATAGAAATTCAGATTTCAAATCGAATCGGTAACGTGTGAGGGCGTCACTAATATCGAAACTTTCTTGAACTGCTAAAAAGAAAATAAACGAATGGACAGAGTATAGTATATTAACTACTATAAATACAATTTACACTTAATAGATCTCAATCACAGCATAAATACACTAAACCGTATTACATTTTTTGACACCATCACTGCCACTAGGTTGGAATACGGTTATATTCTTTTTTCGTATCGAAGGAAGCGTCAGGGGAATCCCCCTGCTCTGAACGTTATGCTATATGTGACCGGACGCGTCCGGCAGTCGTTGGTACAGATGAGGGCGGGAGGAACAGCCAGGGCACACGTGCAACGTCGTAGTCACCACGCTCTCGCACTCCCAACAATAGAACTCATGACACCGGGTGCAGCGGTATATCTGAAAACCACATAAAAATTAAACAGTATGTAAATATAATTTTCAAAATCCGCACTAGGAGTCAACTGACGCACTAAGAATACATCCTCTATGGCGGGGAACTTCACAAGCATCTGTCGAACAAATATTTAGAACACCTATTAGTAGAACAACAAGTTGCGGATGTTTTTTTAACTGACACTAATATATCACACCAGTTGTTACAATTTTAAAAGTCCATTTGATTGGTTCTGCAATCAGTACATTGATAAGTTCCCATTATAGTTAACAAAACAATTGGGATAAGAAAATCTAATTGGCTAGATTATCTACAAACTTTGTTCTATGTTGGTTTTTTCATACTATAAAATTTACATTTAAAACTGGTCTATGTCTTGTAACAGTTTTATTTTAATATTAAGTATAATTAATGTATATCATACCTGTTTATCTACATCTGTAAATGCCCTTATACAAGCAAAACAATACTGTGCCTGTCCCTCATTTGCTAACTCTTCATAAGGATCTACAGGAAACAAATGATGATAGGATCTAGACAAACAAGAAAAAATAATTAAATTACAAGCAAGAAATTTGAAGAATATCTGAACGAAATACCGACGATTATTTTATTACAAACTAGCTTTTGTCCGCGAGATCGTCTACGTGTTATTCTGATTATTATTCCGATATTATTCTGATTTTACTTTGATTGCTTTTACATCCTTATAGGACTGGAGTTTTCCAATACTTAGTGCTCGCATATGGTCCTCAAGGAACACATATATTAAATTTTAGCTTACTGCGGCCAGTAGTTTCGGTTGTGCGTTGTCTGTCAATCAGACTGACGGAACAGGTATAATCGGAACATATATGTATATATACCGAATGAAAATATTAGAGAACAAAAGACCTAGTGTGACTTTATTTTACATATGTACTAAACCGTCAAGGTAACTGTGTAGCTGCATATGGCTCGCAGTGAACACTTCACCAACGACATCACTGAACGTTGTCACCGAAACAAACAAGCTTGTGTGAAATGACTATTCTATACACACTCACACATTAGTATAATTAAGAAAAGACTTATACAAAAAAATGAAGAGAAAAGTTTAAACTTACTGTGTCTTTTCTGATCCACATTTTGTAAACGACAACATAACAATGTTAATACGTATTTTGAACAGAGATAAAGATTTATTAATATGTATGTATTTACGAAACAAAATGTATTCATATCTGTTGTCTAGTACAAGCTCTGCTTAGTTTGGGACTAGATGGCATTGTATGAGATGTCCGAAAATTTTTTTTTTTTGACAATTCTGACAACACAAATATACATGAAATAGACAGATAGAAACTCAGAACAAAAAGTTACCTGGCGAGGTGCGGCGCGGAGGCGAGCGTGAGTCCGCACGTGCGGCACTGCGCGGGCAGCGAGCAGTACTTGCTGCGGCACTGGGGGCACAGGTGTCCCTCGCCGCCTACTCCTTCGCCCTCTTCTAAGTGGCTGCAATACACATTCTCATCTCAGTCAGTTTATTTCACATCAGCTCTCACATAAGAACTCACACTAACTTAATGTGTTAATTTGTTACAGTAAATGTCTTATGATTTTATTTTATGTAGTGTGTTTCTAAGAAAGTTTATATAACAACAAATAGTATCTGAATATTCTATGAGTTTGTATTTCGTACTAACCACATGCAAACAGAAATAGGAGGATCTGCATTTCCAGCCGGATCAGATGTGTCAGTTGGTGGAGCAGAGTGCGGGAAACCCATCTTGACCAGCCCAGCGTCTAGCGCGCGCGCTCGTGGTGGCGGACTTGTGGAGTCTAGCAGCAACGTACGATAGTGAACGTCGTCTAGTACTACCTAAAGGAAATAGAAAGATTTCATCAGTAGAGCTTCACTTATTTTAGCACCAACGGGTCGGCCCGATGGAGGCGATACAACACTCGCATAGATAACCAACCTAAAATCTGTCTGTGCTGTCGTATTTCGTTGGTGGTGCGAGACCGGAAACCTAGTGATGCAGAAGCATCTCACTAGATCTCCATAGTGTGGGTCACCATGCTGTAGTGTCTGCAATTGCATCAACATCCACAATGAGCATGGTGATCACTACCGTTATTGTGATTCTACATGATGATAATTCTACTCATGCTTTCCAATGCTTTCCACACAAGCATGAGTAATAAGCAGAGTAGAGTCGTTTTGGTAGGCTTTAATTCATAAAAAGCTTTGAAAAGTAATCTCTGTTTCAATTTTCAACTAATTCCCCATGGTGGTTCCATTTAATGTAACAATAAAATAAAGATATTCTTTTAAACATACACCATATTCACCACCTGTGTCTTGACAGAGCTTCTTGCATATTCTAACTTCTGCAGCTAAACCAATCACGGAACATCTAATACCTTCTGTTTTCAATAACTGAAATACAAATAAATTAAAATGTTTAGGATGAGTATTTTTTAAATAATCCAGTAACTGGAATAGTTGTTATTAGTTTATGAACAGTTCTTGCTTGTCCTGTGCTGGACACATTCATATGTGTCATAATGTGTAGATGCATCTTGTGTTATTACACGGTTTTTGTACTTTGTTCTCTCTTCATTGGATTTTATTTTTTTTATGCATTTAGTGAAAAGCTGTTAATTTGTAATTAAAAACAGATAGATGCATAATATAAACGATAAATGTACAATTTATTATTAAGCTCTTACCTGGATTGTGGTATTAATATCTCCCGGATCACATGTTGTAAGTGACGCAAACAAAACAAGAAGTTCTCTTGATGCATGACCAGGAAGTGGCTTAAGTATGCGTCCAGCGAGTTCCAAAGTATTTTGCAGGGAGGGTTCCCCACTCAGATTCATTTCTGATAACCTGTAAGGATACTGTATGTTAGGGATAGTTTTAGTTATGATATCATCATCAACAACAACCTATAATGTCCAACTGCTGGGCTCAGCTCTCTTTTCAGGAGAGGGTTAAGGTTAAGGGCATACATCCCCACTCTGGCCGATTGCCGGTTTGGTACTGGCAAGACAATTTGTGGCTAAATAATCTTGCTATTGCTATTTTTATTAAATCTTTGTAGTTGTTTTACCTATCTTGAATTGGATCATGATATTATCATGGCCACTGTTAAAAGCTTGAGCTATTGTATTACATGAAACCATAACAAAATCTTACCCTTGTAAAGCTTTTATATGTTTTCTTATATTGCCAGAAAGTTCTGTAAGTTTTTCAGCTCTTTTGTTTTTCATAAGAAGTAATCCGAGTTGGCTCAGGGGATTCTGATCAAAGTATTCTTCAACAAACTTTTCCAGTAGCTATGAAAAAATAAATTTAGTCAAGTGTAACATCAGTTCTTCTTTCTTCAGTTCTTCAGTTCTCAATTTATAAAATGATTGTGTTATTACCTTTAGAGTACTTATGAACCTGGAAGGTTTGAGATCTTGTGAATTCATTGCATCAGAGCAATCGACTGCCACAAGTAAGTGCCTCATCATTCCCAATCTAACGGGCCCACGTCGAGGAACTGCTGCTTTTCTCGCCGCTTTCTGAGCGAACTCAGCAACGAGACCCGCCACCAATCCATCCTTGTCCTCTTTGATAGCCTCCCTAGAGTTAAATTAATAACGTGAACAGCAATTTCACTTACAATTTTAATTGAAATTGAAAAATAAACAGAATGTAAAATTGATTTGACAAACATACCAAGTCTTTTCGTAGCCAGTCTCCCACCGGTATTCTTTTGTATCTTGGTCATCATCAGCCATTGCTTCTTGGAGTTGAATACACAGTTAATTTTACAAACAATGTTACCCGAAGGTGTTTTTTGAATTTATTATAAATTTTATAGAATTTATTACTTTCAGTTACTACTAGTATTACTGTGTAATTTCTTTAAAACAAATACTGTAAACATAAATGCATACATAAAATAATCAGAATCAGACACGCTACACGCATGTACCAACTACCAATAAGTACCAAAGTTGAGTAGGTAGACCAGCTGAGCAGACCCACAGAATCACAGAGCAACTACTACTAGAGCAATCACTCATATGGAGCTGTCAAATAATTGTTAGGGTCCCGCTCACCCGCTGCATAGAGTTGGCGCTAGCGTCGGGCTATTTGATTGGTCTAAATTTTATGTCAAAATTAAACGAATTAAGGAAATACTGGTTTTAATTTATTGAAAGTCAGTTCACAACATTACACTAATTTAAATAATGATTATATAAATACAAAAAATAAACCTATAATAATATACAATACTTAAATTAACCCGTGCCCGATCGCATCTGGTGGAAAGGTGCCCATTAAGCTAGCAGCATTGCCGCGTTGTATGGCAATGGCCAACCTTTGCACCAGAAACGAGCAGGAACGAGAGTCCCCGTTTATTTCCGATAGCCTACGACCCAGTTCCCCCACGAAGCCCAAAGTTTCAGCAGCCCAGCTCCCCATTGTCTCCACCGCCACAGTGACGAAGTGGTAGTGTTGCTCCAAAGCCGCATATTTCTGCCTCTTCTTATGACAAGCATCCTCTGCCGCGGCCGACGGGGAGCGGACTGTGCGGCTCAGGTGGCTGGCGGCAACAGTGCTGACGCAAGTAGCATCCCAGATCAAGCACTTGCCATTCTTCCAGGGCACCAGAGTCATCCCATCCGGCCTTTTCCCATCGGATCTGCACAGACCCGGAGGCTCAAGGAGACAGGGGATGTTAGCCGAAATGAGGGCCCTGCGAACCACGTCGTTAAGGGCATGGTGACGCGGAAACCTTCCCGAGCATCGACGACAGCTCAAAGCATGGTGGCCGTCGGCCTCCACCACAGAGCCGCAGGTGCACACGTGACGTTCGCAAACGTTGCAGCCCAGGCGAAGGGCAACGGCCACGCGCAAAGAATCGTCATCTAGCAACGTCCCCAAGTTAGGTGAAGGTAACGCGCGCAGCCAAGCACCGGACTCAGGCCGCGACACGGCCCTCAGCCTAGCCATACCTGCTCCCGAAGAGTTCTCTAATAAGGCGCCTTGGGTCCGCTTCACCCCCACATCGTCCCACTCTCGCTGCACATGCGAAGCTCCGGGCAAATCCACACTCGGGCTGAGAGCCAACCACGCCGATACAGCATCCGATAAAAACGGTATGTTTGCCACGCCACCATGGGATCCTAATAAGACAGTGACAAGGCTCGCAACACCGTTCGCAGATGCCAGAAAAGCCGGGAGGCCCACGTCCTTCATACTACGCACTCCCAGACCCCCACATCTGATCGGAAGACTCGCTTGACACCACTGGTTGTCATCCATGGACACGTTAAGGACGGATTCCACAATCGATTTCAGGGCTTTGTCAAATAACAGAACTTCCTCGGGGCAAAGCCAGGTAGGAGTGGTTCGCAGAAGGTAATTAATTTTCGGTAGGGCAAAGCACGCACGCAACAGGACAATCGCAACATGAGCGGACAGGCCCTTCAGACGTTCGTGGGTAGCGAGGAGAAGTTTCATTCTGGAGGCTATTGCCCCGGGAACAGCATCAAGAACGACGGGAGATCCCAACAGGGTAAAATCGAGAGAGGATAATTCTCTTAGGCCCGGTAAAACTGCGCTCAAACGAGAGGAGTGAATATTAATACCTACGCTGCAGGGAAAAAATTCGCACTTTGAAGTGTTTACTTCCAGACCCAGGTCCTTGAAACGAGGAATGAGGTATTCTAAATCTTGTAGTACATCCTCTGGCCTACCTCCGATAGTACCATCGTCAAGATACCATACGTTGAAGGGAGATTTAAGCTCAGTTATCACTTTGTGAATAGCCAAACTAAAAAGAAGCGGTCCCAAGGGGTCCCCCTGCTGAGCTCCAACCTGAGAACTAATTTGGTTGTTGTCAAAAAATAAATTTGATGGCAGCCTATAAACTTGGTGAAGAAATGGAAAGAGAGAAGGAACATTTTCCCTAACCTCTCTCAAAATTACGTCCCTCTCCAAGGTATTGAATGCGTTTCGAATATCAAGCTTTAGCAAGATGCTCCCCTCGTTCGCCGGATCCATCACAAACGCTCGCGTAGCGTGGATGGCTGCCTCGCAGCCCGACCTCGTCCCGAACCCCAATTGATGCGGCTGCAAATAACCCGACATGTTCTCTCTAACAGCGCGACATGCTAGTTTAGCAGCTAAGCGACGAAAAATGCTACCGACCGCGATTGGCCTTATGCCGCCGTCCCTCTTAACCAACGCAAAGAGAGAGGCACCGTAAAGGTACGGACACACCAATGGATTCAGCTGACCGCTAAGCAGGAAATTTACGAGCCTAGTTATGCATTCCAAAAGGCGACGACCGTTGTCCCCAGCTGACACTGAAGTCAACTCCTTAAGGTGTGTTGGCCTGATGCCGTCCAGGCCCCCCGCTGAACCTACATAAAAAGAACTAAGTGCCTTTACAACGTCCTTCACAGTTACCGATACCGCGGGAAATGATAAATCCGGATCTGATGGGAAACTAAGAGGCCGCGAAGGTTCTGGGTGCTTTGATTTTAAGGCAGCGAGCGTGTCACCATCACGCCGTGCGAAGGAATCGTCAGACATCAAGAGGCGTGCAGCGCCCCTCAAGTCGCCATCGAAAACCTTGGTCTCAATTATCCTCTCAATAGCTCGGGAACCAGAACACGCCCTTCCACCGGTCAATTCCTCAGCACACCAGGATCTAGACGAGCTAATATTTGCTTTTACCTTAGTGGTCATATTGCCCGGCCATTCCTTAGACGGAACTCTCAGAGCCGAATATGCAAAGCAAAAGAGTTCACTCCACTCATTTATTCCGTTGTTTGAGAGACACGAGTTGATGACATCACAAAGGCCGCCAGCCGCCTGGTTTCGAGCTCCTTTAGGTATGTGTCGTAGCACTGGGACACCCCCCTTAAGGTGGGCGAGCCCTTCCAAGGAAGGCCGGCCGGGCGCAGTAGTCTGCGTCACCCGACTCGTCGGTTTAGAGGAGCGGGTCGGGGAGACCCGCGCATCGGTGCAAACACGCCGCACGTCTCTGTGCATGCGGCCGACATGGACCCGCAACCCATGCTCAGAAAAAGTCCGTAGGGATGATGGGCAGTGGGGGCAAGACAACTGTATGGGAACTAAGCTCATTATTATTGTTATTACACAAATAAAAATTAAAAACACAAAAAACAATATTCTTTGTACTTAAATTGAATATAGTATTTCCCTATTTTTCTTATAAGCTTTGGTTAAGGCGTTGAAACCGCTGATGATGCTGGTAATTACTTCACTTGTTCTTTTCCTTCCTCCTTGAGCCCGTAAAGTTGTCCCCTCATTCGGCAATGAAATCAAAGACTCGTACATTTCTTATGAGTTCCGACAATCGAAAGCAGTCGAATGTCTTCTCGTAAACAAACTCTACACATTGAAAGCTTGACCATGATTATTCGACAGCAAGTTCGCACTCTTTCTTTGTAACTTTATAATGACCTTTGTATTTTTTTCACCGTATTTTTTCATTGACCAGTAATACAAGTTTTTGTGGAATTTAATATATTTGATTGAAATGAAAATATTATTAAATTTAACGTTTTAAGCATTTGACATTTTGTCACATTTTTTTAAAAAAATTATGTCAAAATTAGTTAAGATATGATTTTCGTTTTCTATTCTAACCTATAAACATTGTACTTTGTGTTTCTAACCTACAATAGATAAATGTTTTGTGATTTTTGTGATTGTGTGCTGTGTAACGTTGCTTCTTTCAGTTATTTCTTACGCCGTAAAAATATAGCCATGCCTAAATATAATAAAGTGTTGTGTTCCCAACTGCCAAGACATGGAAAGTTAACGGCATAGATTTCCCAAGTCTTCACCTTATCTTTTCGATCTTTGGTTGAAAAATATTGGGAATGATAAACTAAATGCTCTTAGTAAAGACAGTGTATATAAATCATATATGGTATGTGAGAAACATTTTGAAGAACATTGTATTGTGCCAGGTAAACGAAGAGGCCTTGTTAAGTAAACGACAAATAACGACGTAAACGAAGTTGTTAGGTAAACGACGAATAAGTTTAGAAGAAATTAATTTGTGCCTAAGATAAAAGTGATTTATTTTGTTTTGTTTCTTACATAAATATTATGTACCTATACCTTCTCTCGGTGATTAGATGGTCTAAAAAATATGTATAAATAAACTAATATGTTTAACTATATAAATGTTTCTTTCCTCTCACCTCCTTACAAAGTAAACAATAACAATAATCAAGAACTTCGGAAATAGTGCCAAGTTCAAATTAAACGCCATTATAAAGTAGTTCCCCGCTCAAACACTGGATGCGCTGAAACTTTTTTCCAAGCTCTATGGGTAAGTTCTGACTCTATAGTAGTTGCTCTGTGCACTGAATGAAGTAGATCAGAGGTCTATCTATCAACATGTAATTCTCAACTGCGACATTTAGTCCGGTCTATTTAAGCCTAAAATCAGGAGGAAGGTTACATAAATTCCCATAAAGCTGAATATTGGCATAGTTGTTCAAAACATCATTATAAAGAAAATCTCAAAAGTCCTCATCGTTCCGAGGTGTGCTAAAAATTTGGCACGGGGTCAAAGGTCAAAAAAATGAGTTTTTTGCGATTTTTAGCGAAACGGTGAGTTTTTTTGCAAAATTACTCCAGTACAAAATTGTAGATCACGAAATTCTCTACAAAAAATATATCCATAATTTTTTTCCTAAAAGCCACCATTTTGGAGATATAACGTTCCGAAAAGTTGGATCAGTCGTAATCCCTCTATTTTGCACACGTACGCCACATATGAAAGTCACTAAAGGTGTAATAGAACTAAAATAAGTTCGCTATTATTTATTGTAACTTGCTTATGTAAAATATAAGTTAAACTACGAGAATCTCAGGTATAATGAAACCCCGTTCCTAAATTTGTACGTCAGTATAACCTTGGGATAACATCTGTCTTTAAAAGGGGTTCTACACGGTTGACACCAATTTCCAACCACCCTGACCTTGATCGAAAAAGGATCGTGTAGAAACGGAACCAATGTCCTACCACCCTGATCTTGATTGGAAATGGATCGTGTAGAATTCGTTTGTACGATCAATAGTGGGCGGAGCCGCCGGCTAGGTTGGTTCGTTGGTTGTTCGGCGGCGCATCTCGCGACAGGCTGCGTCTGTGTGCGTGTGCGATCGTGTGGAACGCTGTCGACAAACGCGAGCGCCTCAGTGTGCGCTGGGCAGGAGTCGCGGGCGCACTTAGCACGTCCCGTCATCGTGTGTTGCAATGAATACGCAATGTTCGCGTGTTCAACAGATAATTATTATGTTTACTTCTTATTTTGTACGAAATTTACCAATTAAGCTCATTTAACAAGTCAGGCATCTATATGATCTATAACTCAAGAACTAACACTATAACTCAAGAACTAACACTGTAACTTTTATTACTACCTACTTTACGTTACTAGCTGCGCCCTGCGGTATTACCCGCGTATTTTCGGCTATGTGCAATTCTGATATATAAGGTTTTGGAAAGTAAGAAAAAGAATTATACTAACATCTTTCTATTATGATCATTTATTATGGGTAGATTGTATACATTATGCGCTCATAGCCAAGTTGCCCTAGGTGATTAGAAACAATCAACGAGGGTAAGCAACGCCAGTGCGGTTAGCACCTGGATGGGTGACCGTTAGTGGCATGTTACCATGATCCTCTTCGTGATTCGGAGGTCACGTTTAGCAGTCGGTTCCGGTTGTTACTATAGCATCACAGTCGTGAAGCTTAGTTGTAGATCTCAAATAAAAAAATCGTCTTACCAGCCCCTCAATATTTTTCAAAGAACTATCTAATCTAACACTCTACAGGATGGGGTAGACGTGAGGAAAAAAAACATCCCCACTTTACGAGTAGGGGAGGTACCCCAAATAAAAATATTTTTCTTCTTCTTCTTCTGACTTTGTCGGCGTGATAGTAACATCATATTCATGCAAAGTTTCATCTTTCTAGCGCTAACCGGTTAGTGCTAGAAAGTTAAATTTTATTAAAATAATCTTGTTTTTATTTAGACATTTTCAATATTCTACTCTATTGTCAATTCGATCTACAAAAAGTATTAATTATTACACCATGCAATTTTAATCTGGCATCATTAATTTATAATATTAGTTATGCAATAAAAGAAAAAAGAAAAATAAACAATATAAGAATGACATGATCATCTGCTGAATTGTGATTTGTGCCACATAATATTTTACATAAATTTTTCACTAAACTTAAAAGATAGAAAATCACTTAATCAAAACTCTAAAAGCCAACCCTCCCTCTAAAAGCCAAAACGGCTGGCTCAAAAAAACATAGAAAAATTCATGATAGTAGTCCATACTGAATTTTCAAGGAAAACTACATAAAGCGGTTTTGATAACTTTTTTATTTCAGGGGTAATAGGCCTAACTGTGAAATAGGCTTATTTAGATAATTTCGTATGAAAATAGTGAATTAATAAGTAAACATGCAAAACTTTGAAAATGAAATCAAACAATTGTCAATTGAACACGATTTTATTTTAATTTGAAAACAAAATTAAAAAAAGTTCACAACGACAATTGATAGGTGGCGTTATACAAATTTTTGAATCAATGCAATTTATGGTTTCGTTACAACAGGTTATTTAAATTTATTCCTAGTTAAACTAAAAACCGTATGCGAGCGCCATCTAGTAAGAATACCTTGAAAGTACTTGTAAGTCGTGAATTCATTTATATATCTAACGATCTATTCAAAGTATAGGTAGTCTATTCCTCATTCATATTTTTATTTCTTGCACAAATTTTAATTTATTTTTGATTATTTTCAATCTTCATTTATTTCCTAACCTAAGTTAATTTTTTTTCTTATTTATATCGTGCTTATAAAATGTATATATGTTTATAAGTAAATGTGTTTTTTAGAAAATGTCGGTTCTTGGGGGGCCCCCCATAAGACGGAGGCCCTGGGCACAGGCCCCGTGTGCCCTTATGGTACGGAGTAGAGTATAAGTAGTAAGATAAAAAGTAGGCTATGTGTTATTCTGATATATAAGCTATAATATTGTGAAGTTTCATCCAAATCCGTTCAGTAGTTTTTCGTGAAAGAGCAACAAACATACATACACACATACATACATACAAACTTTCGCGTTTAAAAAAGTCATCAGAATCAAGAATCCGTAAAATATTAAGGTTATTGTAAAATCGATCTTTTGATTCTTTGAGAGACAAGGAACCATCGTGAATACCGGAGTAGGACTGAAGTCAACTCGGACCAACGAACATACGAGTGGGCGGAGCCGAGCGGTCAGTCGGTTGGTTAAATCGTGTAGAAGCCGTTCCAACGCTGTGTATGTGTGTGTGAGGTTGGTTGAGTTGGAGTCGTTGCCGATCGTGTATTCGGCGCTTTATTCTATTGTCCGCGTGGCTAGGGTCGTATACCTGCTTTATGTTGGCATGCCCAATATATGAAATACATACCGTTAGTCTTGAGCGCCACTGCGTAGGGAAAACATGTGCTTATCTTAACCTATCTTTTAACCTATTTTGTGCGTTTTAGATTTTTATAAGAAAAATGTCAGAATATTGTTTTATTTGTACTCATCTTTTAACTGAAAGTGAAACTGTAACTGTTGATCGTGGTATGAAGACACTGATTAATGCAAGTGCTGAAAGAGATGATGGATACTCGGAATTTCTTAAAAAACAAAAATCTGTGACAATACATAGCAACTGTCGTAAAATTTATACGCGGAAGTGTTCTATTGCTGCTGCCATCAAAAGAAAACGCGAAGAACAAGAAGCTAACACATCTACAGGATCTACAGTAAGTAGTCCTCCTCGTACTAGATCCCGTTCAAGTGATTCAGCTTTTTGTTTTAAAAAACTATGTTTATTTTGTGGCAATAAATTGAATGAAGAGTTGCAGAGAAAAAAATCCTTAGATCGTCGCAGTAAAATTTGTCAAGTAAGTACACTCCAATTCAAACATTCAATTTTGGAAGTAGCACGAACTCGTTCCGATGCTATATCGAAAGCTGTTGTTGCTCGAATCGAATTTGACTATGATTTAGTTGCTGCTGAAGCAAAGTATCACCAAGAATGTTATACTTCTTTTTTGAAACCGACTACTGGCGGTACAGTTGGTCGTCCTAAAGATGAAGCAACAGATCTGGCAATGCAGAAAATATTTACATACATTGAGAGTAGCAATGACTGTCAGTTTACTTTGGCTGAGTTAAAAGATGTTAGCAAAATTTTAACTTTAGATAACAGGACTATTAAGCTGCGACTTAAACTTAAATATGGCGATAAAATTATTATCACTGAAAAACCGGGAGCGTTAACATTTGTATGTTTGATAAACAGTCACCATGAAATTTTAAATCAATCTTGGTCCGAAAATAAAAAAATTAATAAACAAGAAGAACGATTAAAAACTCTAGAAGCAGCAGCATCTATTATTCGAGAAGATATTCAATCCTTGGTATTTGAAAATTCCTACTACCCTCCACCAGGTCGAATGTTTGAAGATTTAAATAATGACATCCCACAGTCACTGACATTTTTTTTGGAGCAAATGATCTTAAAAAATAAACGATCAAATTTCGATCATTTAAAACTAGTATGCACCAATATTTGTCATAGTATCATGACTGCTATTCGACCAAGATCGTTCAAGTCCAAATTACAGTTAGGTCTTTCAGTTTTTTTTCATCGGAGGTTCGGGTCTAAGCGTCTTATACAAATTTTGTCGTCTTTTGGTTTGTGTGCTTCTTATAATGATACATTGATGTACGAGTCAGCAGCAGTTTTTCATCCTCTTCCTCATGTCCTACCACCTGAAAGTGGCACACTTATTCAATACGTTGCAGATAATGCTGATATAAATGTTAATACGCTAGATGGTAACAATTCACTCCACATAATTAGTATAATTCAAATTGTAACTCCAAAGCACTCTGTTTTACTAGAAGAACCTATGCAACGAATAAAAGAAGTTCTTTCAGCAAAACACTTCAAAGCAAAAGCTCATGTGCCAATACAGATCTATCAGAATAGTGAAGTAGTTGGTTACAGTAAAATATATGTCCAAGATTTTGGATATGGAACTGAAACAGTATCTTTTCATAAAAATTCTGATGTAGTATGGTTTTATGGAAAGTGGAAAAATACATCATTACCTGGTTGGAACGGTTTTATTGAGCGCTTAACAAATTACCATACAAATTATTCAAAATCTCAGATTACATTTTTACCATTCATCCATCAACCAGCTAGTAACTATAATACTGTCTATACGACTTTACTTTGTGCATTAGAGAACGCGAAACGTTACGGCCACACTGTATGCATCGTGACTTTCGACCAACCCTTGTATGCGAAAGCTCGAGAAATTGTATCAGCCGCACCTGACGGCTCTGAAGTATCGAAGATTATTGTCAGACTTGGAGGATTTCATCTACTCATGTCTTATCTCGGAGCAATTGGTTATATTATGCAAGGTAGCGGGATAAAAGAAGTACTCTCAGAAATCTATGCACCAAAGTCATTAGAAAAAATGCTCAATGGTCATGCTTACGCAAGAGCTGTTCGAGCACATACACTACTCCAGCTGGCTTTAGCAATTACAATATTAAAAACAATAGATATTAATGATATCATGGGAGCAGATTTAATCATAAATATTGACCATATATTAGATAGCACTCTTTCATATTCCGATATTGAAAATGATAATGAAGTATCAGGTGCTTTACTTCATAAATTTAATATGAAATTGAAAGATTTTGAGGAACGAGGACCAACAGCGCAACTTTGGATACAATATTTTAATATGGTTTCACTTGCAAAAGAATTTTTGAGAGCTGAGCGTATGGGGGACTGGAAAGCTCATTTAAGTTGTGTAAAAGAAATGTTACCTTATTTCCACTCGTCAGGACATTTTCCATATGCTAAATCTGCACACTTGTATTTACAAGACATGATGCAATTACAGGACTCGATGGATCCTGAAGTTTACGAAAAATTTACCGAAGGATTTTTCACCGTGAGACGCTCAGATAAATTGAGTTGTGGAACTTCTACAGACATGGTTATCGAACAGTCTATGATGAAAGCCATGAAGACAGATGGAGGTATTGCTCGAGGAAGAAGTACAAAACAAAGTGTAATCAGTAAATGGGTTTACAGCATGCATGCAATGAACACAGTTTGTGAGAAATTAGAAGATCTTGCTAATGTTAGGATGGATACGACTGAACAGCATGTTGATGCCAGTGATTCACGTGTAAAAAAAGACGCTAAAGACATACGAATGCTTCTTGAGTGGTTCTCGATTCATGATCCTTTCCCAGAGGTTAACAAAGTCATCTCGATTGCAAGTGGTGTCGTTGGTGATAATACAATTAATTGCTATAAAGCACGTGAACTTGGGCTTATCTCTATTGCTAAAATAACTGGACTGACATTTAAAGATATTAAACTTAAACGCGCTGACAAAGTTGTTCCTCTTTTAGCTATGAGTAGCACCGTAAAAGTTCACGAAGAAAAAGTACCTGTTGACCCAGTGTTATTATTCCAACGTATGAGTGTTACTGCGGCTTTTCAAGATGAAATTGAGAAATATTTCGAGTATGAATTAGCTCCTTATCCGTTAACATTATTTGATGACATTGGAATGCGCAAGACCCAGAAGTCGGCTATTTACGATTGTTTTCAGACTATAAATGTTGATATTAATAACACTAATTCAACGTACATAATTGACGGAGGATTCTTATTACATCGAGTGGTGTGGGATAGCGAGGAAACATTTAACGTTATCTTAGATAAATACGTTCAATATGTACGTCGACATTTTGGTTCCAGAGTTACTGTCGTATTTGACGGATATGATGATTATACGAGAAATATTAAAGCAGCAGAGCAACGCCGTCGAAATGCTGCTTCATCAACTTCTTCTGATATTATATTCGATGAATCAATGACAGTTCCTACCAGTCAACAGAAATTCTTTGCAAATAATCACAATAAATCTAGGTTTATTTCTATGTTGAAAGCAAAATTTACTGCTGAGAATATATCCGTTGAACAAGCTAATGATGATGCAGATGTATTGATTATTGAAACAGCGATAAAGAAATTCAGTGTGACAAATACAACTGTTGTTGTTGGTGAGGATGTTGATTTACTCGTCTTGCTTACTGCTCGAACTCCAACTGAAAAAATTATTTATTTTTTTAAACCCGGAAAAGCCCAAAATCAATCGGAAATATATTCATCAAACAGTTTATCCAATTTTCCTAAATGTCAAAATCATGTATTGTTTCTACACGCAATAACTGGCTGCGATACGACATCTGCTTTTTACAGGAGAGGAAAAACAACAGTTTTCAAAATGTTTGAAAAAAAAGATTTACTACAATGTGCTGAAGTTTTTAAAAATAGTAATTCAACTCAACAACATGTTATCACCAACGGAGTTCAATTTCTTCTTGCTATGTACGGAGCCCCCAAAAAAACCACTTGCTTAGATAAGTTGCGATACACATCTTTCGTGAAAAATACGCGTAATAAAAAACAAGTCAACTTAGCTTCTCTTCCTCCAACCTCAGTAGCTGCTCATCAACATCTGTTTCGGGTATATTACCAAGTTCAAGTGTGGCTTGGTAATCAGCTGGACCCTAAAGACTGGGGTTGGAAGTTGATCGACAATACACTAGAGCCAGTTCAAACTTTACTTCCACCAGCACCTGAGAAACTTCTCAACACAATATTTTGCAACTGCAAGAAAGGGTGTAGTGCAAAATGTGGTTGCAGAAAAGTTGGACTGTTTTGTTCCCTGGCATGCACACACTGTCAAGGCCGATCATGCTCGAATGTTGAGTCACCAACTCTTGAAGATTCGTTTGATACCGATCAGGAATCGCTATTGGGGCAGTTTACGTGTGAAATAGAACAAGAAGAAGAAGAACAACAAGAGGATGAACAGGAAGAAGAAGGAGAAGAAGATCAAGAAGAAGAAGAAACAGAAATCTTGGACAGTTATGAATCAGACGACTAACTTTTTATTTTAAGTACTTTATTTAATTACACCGCCGTTGTTTTTGCCCACTATAATATATAATATTATTTTGCAATAGTTTTAAAACATATAAAATCTCAGCAGACCCGTGGAATAGGCCTACTGGGGAAACCACGTTAAAAAAAACGCGCTTTGTACACTACCTCATAGGTGGCGTGGAAACGTGTGCAAAATAGAGGGATTACGACTGATCCAACTTTTCGGAACGTTATATCTCCAAAATGGTGGCTTTTAGGAAAAAAATTATTGATATATTTTTTGTAGAAAATTTTGTGATCTACAATTTTGTACTGGGGTAATTTTGCGAAAAAACTCACCGTTTCGCTAAAAATCGCAAAAAACTCATTTTTTTGACCATTGACCCCGTGCCAAATTTTTAGCACACCTCGGAACGATGAGGACTTTTGAGATTTTCTTTATAATGATGTTTTGAACAACTATGCCAATATTCAGCTTTATGGGAATTTATGTAAACTTGAATGTGTAAATAGACCGGACTAATTGTAATTGGTGTACAATAAAGTATATTCTATTCTATCTATGGAATGCACTGATAGATGTGACAGTGACACTGACCAAAGAGTATGTAACACTGACACTGAGTTGACGGACGATTTTTTTTTTTGGAATTCAATGACCTGGTAACTAAGACCTTTAAGTCAAGTCTTATTTTATTTAAACAAACGTAGCACTTTCACTTTGCTTCATTTTTAAATTGTTTAGATAGTATTTTTGATACCGGCTCTACACTCGCGCGTGACGTCGCGCCATGAATTCACGCCGCGAATAAACGCCGTGATCCGCGCAAGAACTGCGTCCCTCCACACTCGCAAAGCTTCACAGTCTTGTTCGCGACTATGAAGGACGACGACGTGATTTCTGCTGCTACTGTGTCACTGCTTGCAATTGCGTATTATAATTACCTTTGTGTAGTTAAGAAGCACACAAAAAAGAGATGGAGAAGAAGACGTTGGTGGATGACACGAATCCATCGCAATAGCAATAGAAACAGGTAATTTTTTTCATTTTGGAGCATGTTTTATTTTTTTCTGTATATTCTTAATGATATAAATACTTTACCTACCTACTTTATTTTTTCAGTGCAACAATGGATGAACAGTTGAGTGAATTAGTTGCTGAACCATCAGGAGAATTTCATAAGTTTACAAGAATGTCTCAGTCGGATTTTGATAACTTATTAGGCAAAGTTTTACCAATGATGTCTAAACAAGACACTCAATTAAGACCATCGATCCCAGCTTAAATACGCCTTGCCATTACATTGCGATATTTGGCTACTGGAGATAGTTTCGAAAGTCTCCATTATTTATTTAAAATCTCACCTCAACTAATATCGAAGATTATTCCAGAAGTATGTCATGCTTTGAATGAAGCCCTAAAGGATGAAATCAAGGAAGTTAAAAACAATTTATTATAGTATTCATTAATTAAACGTTAAAAATCAGAAGTAAGTCTTTGTACTATTTGATAATCAGTCTTTTAAAAATACATATATTAATTAAAAAAAATGAAGCCTCATTGAACGCGGTGTCAAACTTATTTTCATCATCATTTTTGTATTCTTGAGTAGCCGTTCGAATGCATTCATTTGATGTTATGATGATCTGTGAAGCAGCACGAGGTGGGTTTTGTTCGGGAATATGGATTTCTGGAGGTGACAAGTAGTGGTGAATTGATGGTTCGGAGTAACTGCTGTGGGAAGTATGTGCTCTATGGAAGTATGATGTAGATGGTTCAGAATTCGCTCTGGTTTGTGACAAGTGGTGGTGCATTGATGGAACGGTGTAACAGCTGTGTGAAGTATGTGCGCTCTGGTATGTGGGCGAAGGAGTTGGAGATGCAAGAGAATATGGTAAAAATGATGCTGAAGTACGTTGCTCATATTTAGGTCAATTACCAACGCACGCACAACCACTCCCTACGATGTCTCGTACGCTACTGCAAAAAACTGCGAGTGTGGATGGGCGGTTTTCAAAATTTTGCTCAGGACTATTTTGCCGTGTCCTACGAGTTTGACCATTGATTAAAAGGCAAAAATGTAGGAAGTGAGTATCAAATTATTTTACGTTAGGGTAAAATGTTTAACTTACTGTAAAAAAAAGATAAACATAAGACTTAAACGGAAAACATATTTCAATATTTAATAAAATGCCAAATATTATCCTACTTTTTTATGTGTCCTTCATCATATCCTGGATTTTGATTACGTATTTTGGAGAATATATAAGCTATATTTGGATATCTTTAGTATTAATCGAATGAAATAACTCATTTTATTTGTTTTTAAATAAAATATAATAAGGTTGTAGTATATTTATCTAATATAAATACTGACATTATCGGATTTAAAAAACTGGCCACAGCGGACAGTCCTGTACGTATCGGTCTGATTTTATAAAGAATAACAATAATATTGTCTTTGGCTCTAACTATTTTTAAGCAATGCCATATTGACGATGTTTTTATCATTCCTTCGTTCTTTTCCTTTGAATTAAAACTGAAGAAATTCAATCGTCAACACTTGCGGTCCGTGACGTGCGTGACGGGTCTGTTTTGTTTGTCCGGTACGAACATTGATTTTGAAAGGTAAGACCCACAAATTTTATATACTACTCGTGTTAAATTATAAGTAAATTTGTTGTAGATAATGAATGTGTACTAGTAAACTACTATAATCAACTTTTTTTATACCAAAAAAACATATGATGACAAGTCCGCGTTATACGTAACGTCCAGGACGTGACGTGATGTATTATGTGGACTAAAAACGTTACGTACTGGACTCGTAAAGATGCGTTCATACTGTCTTGTGCAATTTAATATAAATTATATTTTTAATTTATCCACCCAGAGAGGTAAACTCATTACCTTTATAGGATCTAGTCACCTCATGGTGAGCAGGTTTCCTTATTATGTTATAAATATCCTATTTAGACTAGCGATATAGAGGGTGAACCCTAACATTCCTCACATCCTAGGCACTTCCTTACAAATTAAATTATTCCTACTCGGGTAAACTATGCCGTTGACTGGTGCCGAGAGCATAAAGTATAGTAATATAGGTGGAATAGAGAGCCCACTCACAAGATTTTTTGACACCCATATTTGAAGTGTCGCCACCTGGTATCATATCCGCCGAACTAACGGCAATAGCTATATGTATATATACCTATTTATTTATTATAGGTATAGCTATAGGGTCTAAATGTAGTAGTAGGAAGTAGGTAATTTAGTACATATGCATTATAAAAAAAGCAGTTTTGCAAACATTTTGTATTTGTTTGTGCCGTAGTTAGCGCTTGATTCTTGATGACAATGAAATAAGTAAAATGAAATTTCATTTGGAAAAATAACCTGAATGTTTGCAAAACCGAAAATTTCATAATACAAACAAAATAAAATTATAATGTAAATATTAAAGTCATTTATTCACTTGTATGTTTTATATAATAATGTTTATTAAGTATAACAATTTTGAGCACATATCTTCATTTCATCCTCACCATCGTAGGAAAGCTTCCCTTCCCTGATAAAATCCGATTTATTGACTTACACCAATGTTTATGTTTATTGTCACACACATCTGTGAACTATGTTTTTAATTTTTCTTTAAGCGTTTCACATTTAAAAGGGTAATCTACAAAGATTTCTATTACTGTTTCTTCTTTCTGAAGCTTAATCAAAAGCTTTACACCACAATAATCACTGATAATCACACAAATTAGAAAAAAACTACAAATACGCATATTCGCCGAAAGTAGATAGAAACCATTTTGTTTTTTTACCGGATTATTGCCATACCCAAAAAAATTGTATAAAAGAATTTAGAAATTTAAAATATTGTCGAAATTAATTAAAAATGTTGAAATAAATGTGTTACATATATTTAGAGAGTAATTTTTTTAACGATTTATGAAGCAGGTCTTTTTGAAATTAAAATTATATTGCAAGTTTATTGATATTGACCTAAGCGCCATCTATGATATTTTTAGACACTAGTTGCTTGTAAGTTTAAGCGGATCTTATACGAGATCGCGGTACTGTCTAAGCAGAAAAGTGGAGACCTACATCAAGTACGACAGTGTCCCCCCCCTGGCCGAGAGACACAAAAACAACGGCGATATGGACAAAAACAAAGAAACATATTTTATATTTAAAACAGCACTAAGAGGCAAGATTCCACAAAGTGGTATTAAATTTTAGAAGATTTTTATGTTGTTGATTAATTATAAATAAAGCTGACTAACTTTTATATGATTGAGTTATTATTAACTTTGAATGAAAATGTAACGTACAAGACCCCTGTATTGGCAACCCTCACTATAATAATACATTAAATAGAAATTATACTCATTTAACATTGTTTGATTATGGTTTTTCTTAAACCTTAGTTCATTGTAAATGTCTACATTTCATCGTTTATTTAAAATTTTGTTATAAAAATAAATGAACATCCTGTACGTAACGGAGCAAAATTTTGAAAAACGCCCGGATGCGTTCACGTTCGCGTGCCGCGAACCCTTTGTCGCTGGCCAAAAAACCGACACCGATCGGGGAACGGTGCGAAGCGCGAACGAGAAGTGTGAAAAACATCCACACTCGTGATTCGCAGTTGTCGCGGGCTTTCGCGGCCGTTCGCGCCGCGAGTGTAGAGCGGGCATTATATATTTATATATAGGTTTGTAAGTGTTTTTGTCTTTTAATAACTGTTTTAGTGGCGGCGGGCGGGATGAAGAATCACACTTAATTTTCACATCACCGAGTTCACTAGCCAACACTAATCAGCGTTGATGTCCATTTCTATGAATCAATTCGAAACGTAACAAAAGAATCAATCCATAAAAATTCGAATTCTGAAAAATTAATTCAAAAAAATCGAAATTCAGTGAAGATCGATTTCTAAATATCGATCTTTCTTGTTTTTCATAAAATTTTAGATAATTTTCCTTGTGTTTAACTTCACCAGAAAACAAAGATATTTTCGTAGTGTGTAAGAATTTTGTTTTTGTCGTTAATGATTCATGCTTCAGGGACTCCATTGCATGTTAACCCGTGTTCTATTTGTCACCTTTTAGACATCTACCTTAATTCACATTTACATTATTCCCAAAAGAAAGTTTCAAATACATGACATAGGCGAAATTATGGTCTGGTCACACTCTACCGCAGGCCAATAATCAAAAGTTGAAGAAAGCTATCAAAATGCGTAACTTTTCCTACATAAAATTGAAATCTGTTTGTATTATCCATAGATAAATTCTTTAATAATTTTTATTATCAAATGGATAGTTTTTAATAACTATATATAAAAGTCGGTATTTACATCACAGAGAAATCTTTAAATTTGTTGTTTGTCTATGTTTGCTCTTTCTAATCTCTGTAACGGCTGAATCGATTTTGATGGGACTTTCACTAGTTGATAAATAATGACATAAGAAGTAACTTATGCATTTTTTTTAGGTTAGCATCGCCCTATGGCGTTACTTGACTATAAATGCAAATTGGCTCCTTCAATGAAATATTATATTATTATAATACTAGCTGACCCGGCGAACTTCGTACCTAACGGGCCCCGGCCGGTACCGCCACGATCGCTTTGTTCCTGCATTTTAAATCTGTAATTTCTTCAAAAGTATTATTTTAAGTTACATACTACCTATAGAGGGCCACATTAATCTATATTATCTACACAATGTATTTAAGGTACTTAATTGGATAAGGAATAATACTGTACTGCTTAAAATCGCTTAGTAAATAAGCCATTATTTCTAGTAAAAAGAAAAAAAAAGTTATTGTAGAGAGATAGACATCGCGGACTTTTTTGTAGACCTTTTTAAGATTTACAATGCTATAGTACATTATTTTGATCTTTCTCGTAGGGTACAGCTAGCGTTTGCAATGTAAGCGTGAAGAAATGAGTTTAATTACATCACATTAGAAACCTCTAAAGTTATCAATGTTTCTCTACTATATTATGCATGTATTATACATAAAAACCTTCCTCTTGTACACTCTATCTATTAAAGAAAATGGCATTAAAATCCGTTGCGTAGTTTTAAAGATTTATTCATACATAGGGATATAGGGACAGAGAAAGCGACTTTGTTTTATACTAAACTCTTTTGCAAAAAAAAAAACGGGCACCTAAGCAAATAACTATTTTATAGTTACTATTTGTTTCTTTGACAATTTTAGGTATTGTGATCCTCAGAATTTTATAAATTAATTAGGAAGGAATAGTTTTCATCAGTTTTATCATAACATTTTGATTAAATTATTGAGAAATAATGTATAAGCTAAAAAAACTATTTTTGTACCTGCTCGCTAAATAAAAATGAAACGCGTTAATTTCTTTGTTTTTATTGAATACATTAAAAGCAGATAAAAGTTTAGTATTGAGTGTGACCCCCTCTTGCTGAAATCACGGCTTGCATTCGTCTGGGAATGCTAGCGAGTATATCTTTTATGGTTTTTTGGGGAATACGTTCCCACTCCGCGGTAATCACATTCTTTAGCTCTCTGATGGTCTGCGGAGCCGGCTGCACTGATCTCACTCGTCGCTTCAGAACGTCCCAGACATGCTCTATGGGATTGAGGTCCGGACTTCTAGCTGGCCAGTCCAAACGACGAATTCCGACTTCTAGCATATACGCTTCCACATCGCCAGACCGGTGGGCGCGAGCGTTGTCGTCCATAAAAATTGAGTTTTCGCCAAGAGCGGTTAAAGCGGGTTGTGCATAAGGAATTAGAACTTCCGTTATGTATCGGTGTCCAGTCAGTGTACCGTTTTTGATGAAGACTAACTCCGTACGATCCATTGAATTTATTCCTGCACAAAACATAACAGAGCCCCCTCCATAAGGTGTGATTTCTTCAAAACATGCCTCTGCAAAGCGTTCTCCTCATCTACGTAGCACTCGCCCACGTCGGTCTTCACCATGCAGAGATATCCTGGCTTCATCGGAGGACAATACCCTATCCCAGTCTTCATGAGTCCATGACACACAATTTGGAGCGAAGCTAAGCCTGGCAACTCGATGTCCACGGAGTAATTTAGGGCCGCGTGCCGGGCGATGAGTGTGTATATTGGCAGCGAGAAGCCTCCTCCTGACCGTCCATAGACTAATTTGCACATTTCTTACTTCTTCGAGTCTGTTCTTGAGGTCCACATAAGAAGATTTGCGATTTCTCAACGCTTGACCTACTAGAAAACGATCATCCCGTGGTTCGGTACATGTCTTTCTGCCAGAACCAGGCCTTCTCTTGACGGAACCGGTCTCTCGATAGCGCTGCCAGGTCCTTTGAACTGTCGACCGACTCACATTTAGCCTCTGAGCCACGAAGCATTGGCTGCAACCTTCTTCAAGCAGCGCAATAATTTTGCTCACTTATATCATTTTAACTACCATTTTCGAGATTGCTAAACAGCAATAACAATACTTTTAAATGTTAAGGACATCAGATAATTTAATAAAAATTGACAAAAAGTTAATTAGAGTCGATATTAACTATAGGGAATTCGCGCCACAAAATGTAGTTAAAAGTTGTTTTCTTTGAAAACCAGGCTCAGTCAAAAATTTGAATTTGGAAGGTACTCTTATAAACATTTTGGCACTTTTATAACTGGCCAGTAACATGTTCAAATGATTAAAACCTTTTTGTATTTTATTTTCTTCAGCCAGGAAGAAAATCGAAACCGCCCGTTTTTTTTGCAAATGAGTGTATATAGTGATAAATAATCAATTTAATAAATCTTAAAATATCATTGGGCTCCTCCCTAGTCGGGTAAGTTGCCCATGGGGCGGTTTCAGGGTAGTAGAACCACGTTGACTTCCGCACGAATAGGCACAGCTTTACCGAGGAACTACCATCGCACACAAGACCAACCATAACAATGACTGCATTCGTGCTGTCGGATTTCGTTAATGAATATTATAGGAATGGAGGCAAATGATGCAGTTGCATCTCCCTAGGCCGTCATAGTAAGAGATACCATGCTGAATCGTCTGCATTCACAAAGAGTATGGTGACCCCTACTTCTGGATTCTGCTCATGTTTTCCATCAGGCAGAGTAGAGTCACTTTGCTATGCCTAAATATATAAAAAGCTGCCAAGTGTACTCGCCCATGAAGGGTTCCGTAGCAGCAAGTAACATCATTTATAAGTTCTTATAAATGTTACTTGCTCTAGTGTATTGATTGAATGAAAGGTAAATTGCGGTTTACGATTTATGACGTATTAAAAAAAAACTACTTACTAGATCTCGTTCAAACCAATTTTCGGTGGTAGTTTACATGGTAATGTACAACATACTTACTTTTTTTTTTGCTTTTATCACTCTCTTATTTTAGAAGTTACAGGGGGGGGGACACATTTTTCCATTTTGGAAGTGTCTCTCGCGCAAACTATTCAGTTTAGAAAAAAATGATATTAGAAACCTCAACATCATTCTTGAAGACCTATCCTAGATTTATGTACGTCCCACACGTATGGGTTTGATGAAAAATTTTTTTTTGAGTTTCAGTTCCAAGTATGGGGACCCCCAAACGTGTTTTTTTTTTATGTGAAAATCTTAATGCAGTTCACAGATTACATCTACTTACCAAGCTTCAACAGTATAGTTCTTATGGTTTCGGCTTCAACAGTATAGTTCTTATGGTTTCGGCTTCAACCGTATAGTTCTTATGGTTAAAAAGTGGCTGTGACATACAGACGGACAGACAGACAGACATGACGAATCTATAAGGGTTCCGTTTTTTGCCATTTGGCTACGGAACCCTAATAAAAAAATTCGGAGAAGTGCGTGTCAGGCCACGCACAGGAAAGGCTTCCTCAGTCACCTTTAATGGTACGTGGATTAGAAATCGTATTCAATGGTTAATTGTTATGTTTACGTATTAATGCGTTAATTTTGTATGACGTTTTCCAAGTCAGCGCATTGCAAAAGTTAAGCCTCTCTAATCCGATATAGTTTTCCTTTAAAGTTCATTATATGGTATGGACCACTATCACGAATTTTTCCAGATCCAGAGAAAGCCGTTTAGCTTTTAGAGGGGGGCTCTGTTTTTACAAAAAAGTGGCCTTTAAAGTGGAATTTCTACGGACGGATACCTAAATAAAAAATTTCGTTTTAGAAACCCATTTATTGTTTTTAAAAGACCTATCCAATGATACCCTACATGATGGGGTAGCCGCGAGAAAAAAAACACTCCCAGTTTAGGGGAAGTACCCCAAATAAAATATTTTTCATAATTTTATTGTAGCACTTTGTCGACGTAATTACAACACATATCCATGCAAAGTTTCAACTTTCTAGCACTTACCGATTGGACGGTAAGTCGAGAACGGATGGACGCATAGATTATAATGTATATACTAGGATGAACGAACGGACATGACGAATCTATAAGGGTTCGAAGTCATAAACTTCAGAACTCTAAAAAGGATCAGTCGATCCTTTTTCTTAGCTCTGTCTGAAGCTGGTTTTTTTTTTAAATATCCTATTCGATGGAGGCGAAGGGGGATGGATTACGATGGGGCCCATGCAATAACAGGGCCTACGCCTTATTCAGGGCCACCCGTACGCACAGCGCCTCAATGCGCCCAACCACCAGCGAGACACCTGTCGTGGCCCCAGGCACACTGCTTCCTGAAATTTCCATCTCTGGGTGAATGTCATCGGCGTAAAAAATTACACCCAGCCCATCATCACAAAGGACCCAGTCGTAACTCGTACCCCATATTCCACAGTAATGATTGAAACACAGACCCTTGAAGAACACCGCAGAACATGAGCCATCATCTCATGAGGCCATCTCCAACTTAACAAACCCTATATCTACAGATTCGCCTGGTCAGCTTGGTATAGTTTCAGCAGTTCAGTTTTTTGTGGTCTGTCTGTCTTCATAAATTGGACCACCAATGTCCATGTACAAAAGCTGTTATAATATTAAATACAATAATTATTTCTCTTAAAACCTTTTTATTGAAATACTAAACTTAGAATTTAATTTGTCCAAAAGGTAGCTGTAAGTGTATAAAAGTTACTACAAGCTGTTGATACTATAAATACACTACTAACATCAACAAAATCTTTTTTTTCATTATCTTTTGGTAACATTATGAATACAACTATTTTTATTACACACTTAAAATACTCTATGCAAAACTAATGCCCATTTTCACCAACTATACTTTAACCACCTCCTTACTAGGACAGCACCTAACATAGGTTGCTCCTAAATTTTAAGAGAAATCCAAGCACTTAGGTGTCCCCTAAAGGTTGGTAAAAACGGAAATATTACTAAGGGTTACCTGTAACACACTAAGTAGCCCCTTTAATTTAGAGGACACTAAGTTTAAAGGCTAGAGAGCCTTTAAACTCATGTGTCAGATGTGATTGTTAATCCACAATGAAAATAAAATATTTGTTCTAATTTGAAAAAAAATATAGAAGATTTGGAAAAACTCTTTGAATTTGATCTAAATTTGAGCATTATACAATAAAAAATCTGAGAACTTAACTTCCCTATTAGTTTCCAATACATTCAGGAACTCCAAAGAACTCACTACATGTGTACACAAAAAAAAGTGATAAGACAATTTACATTTACAAGTTTATTACTGAGTCTTACTAACATAAAAATACAAAAATAGTTTGAAATAGTGTAGTGTAGATCCTCACTGTAACTATTTGCAAAACAAGTCATGAGATTTTTATTCAAGATAGTTTTTACTCAATTAGCACAATTGTTTATTTATCCATTAACCTGTAATTGATTCAGATATTTTACAAATAAATTAAAATGGGTCTTAAAGAGTAAGCATAATTAATATTCTAGTGTGAACAGTAATTAGATCTATAGTTTAATGTTAATTGAAATCTCTATATCATTAAAATAATTAGTTATTGTTGAAATACAGTTTATTTATAATACTCAAACTACAATATTTCAACAATAACATTATGAACTATCTTGCAATGCCCCACTACAGAAAGCTATGTTTAAATTAATGCGGTTCATAATTACTTAGAAATACCACAAAGAGATTGTAATTTTCTTAGTGTTTTTTAAGGAGAAAAAAATACACTGTAAAATCAATATCAATCACACTTGTCAATAGCTTTCTGCAACTTGGCAAATTGATGCAGATGCCTGCTTAGTTCATAGAATGTAATGTTTGTGATAGTCTTCACTCAGTTGCCGCCATAGCCCGTGCTTGTGCTCTCACTCGTTTATCATACTCTAGTCGGTTTTGGCTACAAAAGTAAACAAACATGACTTTAAAAAAAAACTGTAACTAAATAAGCATTCAACAAGAAATGAACTCTAATAAGAACTTACCAATAGATTGTATAGGCTTCAGCTTGTGCTGGATCTTTGACGTTGGGTTCATTAAGTAAATCTTGAATACCCAGAAGAATTTGTTTGATTGTTATAGCAGGGCGCCAGTCTTTCTCTTCATCCAGTAATGATAAACATACTGTTCCTGATGGGTAGACATTAGGGTGAAACAGAGGGGGTTCAAACTTGCACTTTGGTGGACTAGAAGGATAGTCATCTTTGAATATCATACGAAGTTTGTACAATCCTCCTTCCCATGGTGTCTGTAATACGAAGACATTTACCAATTAGCAATAGTTTAAAAAGAAAACCATTATTTAGTGTTCTATAATCACAATTCAGTAAACTAGTACAGTTCACAAATTCTTCTGTTGCTTGAAATACATCTTACATCTAGGTTCTAAAATCAACTAACCCCCTTTTTTCCAGGAATCGCACATTCCCATGTCATCAGATTCAAAGACCCATCAGGATTTTTCATAGGTCTGGCTACAAATCCCTGAAAGAAAAACATCACCGAGTAAATACTATACTTGAAGTCAAAATAATAAAAACCAAAAAATAAGTAAAGCAGCTTACAAAGGGATGATCTTTGCGCCAGGCTTTTCTTTCTTCGGCTAAACGTGCACTTGCTATACCCGACATGGTCTGAAAATGAAAGTTACAACTGTCTTAAAGTAAATTACTAAACACTTTAGAACATATTAATGAAATGTTGTCAGCTTACAGTGATAAATACAAAGAAATAATATGAAAAAATAAATTACACGGCGCGAAGCGTCCCACAAAGTAATTCCTATTAAATCACAGATAAAACAAATAGTCGTCAAAAATAGAGATGAACAAGGTAGTTGATTAAATTGTCTATATTCGACTATGAAAATGAAAATTCAAATATCGAATTTATAATGAAAGACGTTGTATATTCACATCCAAAATAAGCGTCGCAATCAATGTTAAAATTTCGACTCTGTATGATTCTGTGTTTAGATATTAGAGTTATAAGTTTAGTATTAGAGTGTGTGAAATTGCAATATTGTACTTTTAAGACTTAAAAGTCCTTTTGAATGGTTTACTTATAAATAGTGTTATTTTGAATATTCATACACTTAATATCAGCCAATATCCGAGTTCCAAGTACACATAAACAAACGTATTCTAATTTATCTCTATTACATACATAGCGACTTTAGTAAATTACAATTATAAAGAAATATAGTAAATTGCTGACAGACACCATTTAACTAAGTTTTATAAAAAACAACGAACCAGGATTTTTTGATGGTGATCCAGTAGTGAACTGCAACGAGCTGATGATGATTAAAATTAAAGACATTTTCAATTTTAAGTTTAAAAAATCAAATAACTCCGAAGGGAAATAAGTAATAGTAATCAAGTCGGAATCATTCAATTTATTTTCAGGATCCATAAAGTTTTGTTGTCGATTTGAAAATATTTAGAGCACCACTATTAATCAACTATTAGTAAATCGACTAATAACGAGAGAAAAACTTCTCATGAAAAACTAATTCTACATGAGGTACGCCATTTTGCGGATTTAACAGGAACTAAAATTTCGCAATCATTTCTTTTTTTTTGTGTTATTACAGAATGTATGTATGTATGCATCTTAATATAGAAAAAGTTAAAGTATTTTTTTATTCCGGCTAGGTATTGTACTGGTTACCTTGCTTTTATATTAAAAAACACATTTGATAGTTCATTTTTTTATAAACGTTGAAATCTTTGATTAAATACATGTCATGACATGTTTATAATCAAAGGTTGATATATAACAACGCTTATCTAGTTTCAAGATTATTTTTACAACTTTTTGGATATTTTTTAAGTTATAAAAAGCATATCCTTTATTTTTACTGCATGACTTATAAGGTGTGGAGGGCTCAGGAAGATAGGTACCGATACTGCTCAATATATCCAAGAGTTGGCAGTACTTGGTCGGCGGCGGCGGCAAAGAGTTTGTAACACTACGTGTACGTATAGCGGCGGGGTGCGGTGCGGAGAAAGTACGCGAGCGAGTGATTACGAGTACTCCCAACCGTCACAACTTAGACAGCTTCAGGTGCAGAGTTTCCAATGTCTGGGTGTAGTCTTACAACTGCTAAATAAAAATATTGTATTCCTCGTTGGTCTAGTGGTAAGCGTATGCGGCTGCTGATCAAGAGGTCTCGGGTTCGATTCCCGGGTCGGACCAAATATTATTTGTGTGATTCACAAATATTTGTTTCGGAGTCTGGGTGTTTTCTATGTATAATATGTATGTATTTACAAAAAAAAAAGTATGTTTATGTATTTATATCAGTTGTCTAGTACCCATAACACAAGCTCTGCTTAGCTTGGGACTAGATGATGTTGTGTGTTAAATGTCCAAAAATATTTATTTTTATTTATTATTCTTACTTGGATTTTTCAGTTTTTGTTCAAGTAAAAAAAAATAGTTTAAGCAGAGTATAAATATTTTTTTAACTTTTATGGCACGATCTTGTTAAGTATGTATGTAAGAAAGGCTCTACGAAGCGGAAATATTTTACGACCATTAATTACCTAAACATTTTTTTTCACTTACAATTAAGACGGTAGTTCGAAAAAATTTTGTTAGGTAACAATTGTTTATCTTGTTGAAAAAATAACTTTAAGTAAAATTTCTAACGGACATAAATTATTTACAGTATTCAGGACACACCATAATTTTTTCAAATAAAAAAAATCAGTACCTTAAATAAATTAATTAATGTGCCGTACTCGCTTTTGACGCCACGCGTGCAACCTAATTTAAAACAGCTCATGGGCAATTTTTCTACGCTTGGTAAAATAGAAAATAACCATATTTTAAAGAGATACGGATATTTGAAAATGTGAAAAAAGGTAAATGATATTTTGATTTTTCCTGGGAAAACGAAAGACGGGCTCATAAATTAATTAACGTAGTCCGAAAGGGCTACTTAAGATCTAATTAAGATCTATAGAGAATAGATAATACATACATAGACAATACATATTTTTTTATATCGAAATTTTAATTTTTGCAGGCCGGAACATGCCCGATTTTATCAGGTCTATGGCACTGTACGGTGCACCAGTGTGGGTGGCGGCTCTGGCCGCCCAAAATAGGGCAAGGCTCTGGCGACCCCCAGAGGATGGTGCTGGTTAGAGCCATACGCGGTTACCGCATCGTGTCGACTGAGTTGGCGTACGCATTGGCCGGTACACCCCCGTGGGATTTGGAGGCAGAAGTGCTTGCCGAAGTTAATCCTAAAGCCTATCCCTCCGTTTCAGTGGCCAGCTGCGAGGCCAGTGGCCATGTCGGCTACGTACGGAACACGTGCCGTCGCCTACATGGACAGTTTTTTAAGGACAGGAAAGTGTTTTAAGTGATCGCTACGCTACTTTGTCGTGGAGACAAATCCCACGTAGAAAAACACTTTGTGTGATTCACAAATTGTTATCGTGAATCTGGGCGAGGACTTTTCACACTTAGAACAGTCGATTCAGTCATCATCATCAGCCTATCACGGCACACGTGCCGTTCGTCACCTACATGGACAGTTAAGCAGTTGATGGCGCCCGCTTCAGTGAAAGGAGACACTGGGAGGGGTTCAGATGGCGTAATAATAGGTTCCCTGGACCCCTTCTATTTCAGGCTCAGAGTGGCATACCCTGTGGTTTTAATCGGCTCGATTTCGACATACCGCCCCGCCACAAATCCCGGTAGGGTGAGGGCCCATTTGGGTTGCCACACTTAAAAAAAAAAGTGTTTTAAGTGATCGCTACGCTGCTTTGTCGTGGAGTCATATCCCACGTGGAAAAACAGTTTGTGTGTTCATCATCATCAGCCTATCGCAGTCCACTGCTGGACATAGGCCTCTCCAATTGCACGCCACTTGGTTCGATCCTCGGCTTCTCGCATCCAGCCGTCTTGTGCAAAACCACCATTCAAAATCATCCATTTGGGAGTTATGGTAAATGTATGTATCACACATAAATCACTTCAAACTTTTAACAAACCCTACACTTTGAGTGTAGGTATGACTTTGATGCTTGATTAAAAAATGGTATATTACTATAAATATAATTTTGTTATTATTACACATATATACAAGAACTAGTAGCCAAATAGTATGTGTAGGTATAGTACCTACCTATCTCTCGTAGATAAAACTTTAATTAGTCACTTAGAGCGCGAGCGTTGTTTCTTAAGCGTCTGTTACACAAGGAGAGTTTCTCGCATGCAAGCGGCGATTTCTTCCAGGTAATAATAATGGTCGCCTAGTGTAAACAAATGCTCCGAGTTTCGCCTCTCGAATACGATTCTCGCTATGTAGGCTCACCTGGGCCGCTAGTCTGTGTAAACAAACAATACGAGTTTCTCCTGCGAGTCTCGCCATTCGAAAACACGTTTTTTTGTTCAGTCGAAATAGTAGGTCTAGTTTCTATAACTGGAGTCCATCAACTGGAACCAATACAGTTTTGCGGTATATGTATACTTCTTCGGTACCAACTCCAATCCCGATGGATATATTTTTTTGCCTGGAAGAAATCGCCGCTCGCATGCAAGAAACTCTCCTTGTGTAACAGACGCTTTACACTAGGCGACACGCAACAGCGACAGCTCGACGACCTGACAGGCTGCTGACGACAAACTTCATATAATTTGCTATAAGCTCCGCACACTAGTCGTCAGAGTCGCACCACCGAAACGACAACGCCCAGTTTGCGATGGTCGTTAAATTATAATTTTCAAAAACATTTATCAGATAACTTTTGAATTAAATGAAAATTTAATACATCGCTTTACTCTATAGCCACTGTCGATAGTTTTCGCAGCGAACGTGAAATAGTGATTTTATTATGTATTTTTTTAACACCTTGCGTTATTTATCGAAGTTTTCATACGGTTCTTTAACTTTTTTTAAATAATCTATAGCCTATGTCCGTCAAGGATTATGTACAATTTTATTAGTGAAAGAATTTTTTAAATCGGTTTAGTAGTTTGGGAACCTATTCATTTCAAACATGACATGGAAAGTCTGCTAAGAGTGTGTTATAATTTTTTTTTTTTTGTTAAATACCTATAAATCCCCGTGCCGAATCGGGGCGGGTGGCTAGTGTAGTACAAATTTACCGCTCTTGTGAACTTCATATGACAGATATTTTATGGTAAGCCTATTAAATAAATAAAAAATGTCTTATATGGAGTTTAAGCCCTTAAAACTCATTGCACTTAAAGTTTTACGGAAAAACTACTCAACTGATTTCGACGAATTGCCGACATTTCCATTTAACTATTGTTCACTATCTAGTAATTAATGTGTTTAACTTATTATTATTTCGTTATTTTTGTACGAAGTTTTAGAAGTATGCGTATTTCACAACTTAGTTAGGCGTCTATAACTCCTGAACTAACAAAGTTATCTAAGCTATTATCTTATATGTTATAAATATGAAGTTCATCCTAACCTATCGCTATCCATTATGAACTTTTTCAGATATATCGCGCAGCTTTTAGAGTCAAAAGGGACTGCTTTAACAAAAAAATATCCTTTACTGTTGAATAGCTCGCAAACTGATACCTAAATTAAAAATCGTCTGAGCAACCTCTCAATATTTTAAGACACTAATGGTACCCCACAGGATGGGGTAGAGGCGATGGTGATATTGTACATAATATATATATACATATATCGCCATATCTACTGCTTAGTATATCTAAGCAGTAGATATAGGCGAGTCTGCGAGATCCGGTGTGGAAGCTCATACATTGAAACGTTTGTGGTGACTTCCACATACAATGCAGACTAGAAAGCGTACAGTGGCGCCAACTACCGAGGAAGTACTGAACCACGGAGTGAATAATCGTGAATCGCGATATAAAAATTCTCGCGTCGATTAGCATGTAGAAAACTGCTCAACATCAACGGTTGGGCAGTGGCCATGGCAGTAGCCATGGCCGGAGGATTCCCCTTTGTGCTGGAGAGGAAAGACACCCGTTCCTCCTGAATGAATTCCACGACCAAATTAAGGACTTTTTCTATCTTCAGGGCAATGTCAAGTTATTTGTCCGTTTATTAAATGACAATTCCAACAAAAGCGAACAAGATCTTCAGACGTTAGTGAGTAGCAAAGGGAAGATGTATCCTGGAGAATATCGCTCTATGAGAACTGGTAAAATAGTATTTAAACGAGGACCGAGGACTTTCAAGGGTGGGAAAGGGAATGCTTAATTCTGTGAGAGGTACTCGGGCTTACTTTCGATAGTACCATTAAGGTACCATACGTTATTTTACTCTGTGAGCTAAAACAATTGGTCCCAATGAGTCTCCTGAGTGAGAGAGTCAGCTTTGCTATAGGTTGTCTTAAACATCGCCCATGAACTGTGATATCATCAGACTAGCAATATGTATTTGCCAAAGGCTAATAAGTCATTGATATGCAGAAGTAACAGTGTAGGCAATAAGACCACCAACCAACGTTTAGAGAGAAGACAACAGATAAGAAAGAGCCTATCAGTCTTGGCTACATCAAAACTGATGGTCAAGGATACATAGAAAATGTCCAAACTCGGAAACAAATATTTGCAGAGCATACAAACAATTCTAAGGACTACAGAATCGAACCCGAGACCTCTTGATCAGCAGTCACTACCAGGCCAACAAGGCAGTCACAGTCGTTTATTTGATCTGTAAATACTTATTTCGGAGTTAGCGTGTTTTCAATGTATGTTTTGACAAAAAGATGTTTTTTATCAGTTGTTTAGTATCCATAGTATGTCATGTAGGTATGTATGTCAGATGTCCGAAATGTTTATTTTAATATTAATCATCCTAAATAAAATATCAGATAGATTACATAATAGAGAGTGAATACAGTTCAAAAACGCCTGCGCCTGAAGTCATATGCGCATAGCGCATATGACTTTTGTAATACACAGTCAATAGAATCCCGTCATTTATGCATTCAGCTTGAGTGGAAACTGTTTAAATTATTTAAAAGACGATTTTACTCACAACCAGCCGATATTCCTCTTGTAATCGACAGATGTAAACACATCTCATTTAATCGTTCTGATGTTACACACATCTGCCCAAAAAATATTTCTGTTACCTTTTCCTTAAAGCCTTTCTCGAAAACAGGCCTTTTGGTCTTAGCGTGATGAATGTGATGATAAATAAACCTATAGTCTTTCGCGATTACTGTGCTATATAATAGAAAAAAATTTTTTTCAAATCGGACTAGTACTTCCTGAGATAAAAGCGTCAAAAAACTAACAAACTACTACAGCTTTGTATATAATATACTGGCATAAATTTATGCGATGCATAAGACGTCATTTGAAGGTTCACAACGTATCAGCATTTATATTCAAACTAGTTTACGCCCGTGGCTCCGCCCACGTGATATCTCAATGCCCGCGTGTATCTCAATCATTGCAGTAAAAAGTAACCTACGTTTTTTCTGATATTTAAGCTATATTACTGTAAAGTTTTATCCAAATCCGTTCAGTACTTTTTGTATGAAAGAGCAACAAACGTATATACCTACCTACAGACATACATACATACTCACAAACTTTCGCGTTTATAATATTATTAAGTAAGGATAAATAAATGTAAACTACAAGTGTCATAAAGGTCAAATGCAATTTATCTATTCATTTATTGCTATAATGTACGCTTAGGTAACGACACGAAATTAAGTACATGGGCAATTTTGTTGTTAAATACAGTTTCATGAACTATAAATCGCTTTCCACTAATTCTCATTTATAGAGTTTTCAAAAAATAATAATATACGTTTACATTTTTACAGTTCAATCTTATAATACTGATGAAAAACTAGAATTTAAGGATGTCGGTGTAAAATGTCGGCAAAGGAAGATTGTCGGTCTAAAGAGGGGTCATTGGTGAAACATCAGATATGTTTTAGTGTGCTCACAGTAAGTCGCACGGCTATTGGCCGCAGCAGTACAAACGGCGTGTCGCTATTGGCAATTATTGTGGCACTCGACAATGAAAACATGTAATGTCGGCGAACGCTAGGTGGCATCCGAAGCGTGTCGGCGAAAGCTTTTTAGACTCATTAAACATTCGATTGTTGATGTGATTTGTTCCGTTTTGCGTTGTGTTCTCTGATGTTTCAATAATTTCATAAAAAATATTGTTTTGGTAAGTGACATTGTCTTACTGAAATAAAATAGAGAGATGCGAGATAAATTAGGCATAATTTTACTAACGGTTTATAGATTTATACGTCGACATTTAATTTTACAGCTTTGATTGTAATGTAATGCAATGATCGCTGATTTGTGTCAAGAGATTTAAAGTATCTCAATAGTGTACATTTTTGATAATTTTATTATCTCACGTTATTCAATTCGTGTAATTGTGTTGTTTAATATGTGTAACTAATTATGTGGCTTAAAAGTGAACCTGGTTATTCGAACATTCATTAATGTACAGTTGGCGGGAATGCCGGTGTGTAACCAATAGGTTAACTGATGATTAAAAGTTATAGACGGTGTAAAAGTTTTGTTTGGCGATGGTTAAGGTGTGTATAATATCGTTGTAGATAGCAAGCCTTCAGTCATGACTTCTGTAGATGAAGGAGAAACGCCGTCTGATGACGTACCGGCGGGAAACCCCGACGAACTAGCCAAAAATCCTGTTGCTTTGAAAGGTATTTATTATTCATAAATATATCATTTTTATTAGATTTTACAGGTGTTCACCACCTTTAAATAAAGCCACTATCATTAACTTAAGTGGTAAGTAACAGTGTTCGTTAGAGATTAATGGTTTTGTGTTATCATTCTTCATCCTTGAAAGGATTTGTTTGTATGTAAACTTCATCGCGTGCTCTTTACGTATTACACCAGTTTTTTTACTTAACCAGTTCTTTTAATGCTTTAGTTAATATTTTATTAACATATTATTGTTTGGTAAAAATGTCAGGTAGGCATGTTATTATTTAACGGTCTAAAGTAGAGTATATTGGACGTTATAAGATTAATGAACAAGGGAAGTGAATGTTATATATGAAAGTAGTAGATTATTCATAAAGATCTATCATGGTTTTAACATAGCAATTTATGCTGTAAAGCTAGATAAGTAGGGAGCTGTGTATAAGACTACTTTGTAAAGAATGGTAGTTAAAACCAACAAGCTACTGTGCTGATGTAACTACATATTTACTTATTTAGGAATTTGTTGTTCTTTAATTGATAATTAACAATCTGTGACATACAATTCATTTTAACTCTTTTTTCTGCAGAGGCACATGAGCAAATGGCAACTATGGATGTTTTAGTATGTGGCCAGTGTCATTCAGCATTCCACTTTGTTGAAGAATTTAAAGAACACAAAGATGCTAATAACTGTACTGGCAAATCACCTGTTAGAGATAGTGTAAGTATACTTTTTTTAAATGATAAGTAGAGTTTACAAATACATAATAATCTTATTTGTCATTAATGTAGTGCAAATATAAAATAAATATGGTTTTGAGTCACAACTCTGTTGACTATGAATTTGTTTTCTATTTAATTATACTGTATAACTATGTAGTCATTTGAGATTAAGTTATTGCTATAATTTAAGTGTCCATTTCCAGCAATGTATTTATGTGGAATAAGTATCTTGTTCAGTGTTTTTTCCATTATATGAATAAAATTGTGTACTATGGTGACTGTATATGTATGAGCATCTAATTTCCGGGTGTGTGCTCTTAGGGACACATTGTGTACATAAATATCAATCATCATCATCATCATCAGCCTATCGCTGTCCACTGCTGGACATAAGCCTCTCCCATTGCACAAGACTCTGATCGATTTTAGGCTAAATATATATCAATATGTGTACATATATATGTATATGTTAGTTATCACGAAAAAGAGTAGCCTATGTTAGCCTTCCACAAGAATCAAAGCATCACCTTGTTGAATTTCATTGGCATATGTGGAATGATTTAGCCCTGTATATGTTACTGGAAACTAACAGAGATGGTTATTTCCCAATTTATGATAATAGCATTATGAGTGACAAACAATTATTTTTTAATAATGCATATTATATTTTTTGCAGAATGAAAGTAAAGCTCAAGTGTGGGCTTTTCTATTATGGAAGTGTTCTTCTGTACGAGATGGGTCTACAGTTAATACAGACAATAGCTGGAAGTTGTACCAGCAGTGGTGTCGCATGGCAGAGGCACAGCGCACAGCCTGGATTACGGCCGGGTCTAATGTCCAGGCCCTTTCAAAATATGCTCATGCTAAGGTTGTAAGTATGATTTTAATATAGTTAAAATATAATAGTGGTAGATAAAGTAGATATCCTTAATATGTTTAACTGAGTTTAACACAATAGTATTTTACTCAAAACAATTACCAATATTCAATTAAAAGTGGCAACTAGAAATAAGTCAACTTTGAGAAATACCACAATCATTGTTCTCTTTTTATTGTGATTGTTGAGTGAAATTGCATATCATAATGTTGTAAATTCATTTTAAACAAATAGTCTTAACAAAGTCAATTTGTAGTCGGTGGCAAGGATTAGTGATGGTGGTGGTGTGGTGGCAATAGGTTTTTAAAAAGTGTCATACATAGTAGTCATTTAAGCATATATTGAAACTGAGCATAGGCTATAATAATTATCCTCCCAACTTCTAACTGTTGATAAGTTGTATCTTCAACATGATGAGATCATGACTACCAGATGAATAGTATTTTCTGGATGTATCTATAAAATTTGGAGAGACTTATATATCCAGCAACTGTGACAGGATGATGATAAAATTTAAACATTAAAATATTACATAAAAAAGATTTCTTCTTCCTAGGCTTTTTCCCAATATTATTTGGGGTCGGCTACTAGTTCAACCGATTTTACCTTAATATCAGTTTTTCCATGGAGCGACTGGCATTGGACCTCCGCAACCCTAAGGGAGAACTGAATTCAATGGTTGAACTAGTTGTCAGTAAATTTGAGGGCACTGACTTCCCAATAACGATTGCCATAGATGTTCCCGACAACCGGGACCGACGGCTTTACGTGCTCTCCGAGGCACGGGCGTGAATCACCGCCAAACTTCCAAACTCCGGGCTGCTATTAGATAATAAATATTATTATCATTATATCTTCTAGAAAATATTTAGGGTTAAAAAAAATAACAAAATGTATATTTTATACAGATGGAGTTAAAGACTGAAGACCAACTAGTTCCTGTTCAGACACCACCAACTGAGATCAAGAAGCGGGGCAGGCCCAGGAAGATTCCCAAACCTGTATGTTTATATATTATCAACATTACATTAATGCCATCTATTTGTACCATTGCTCTGTAACACTCAGTCTAACTCAATCTTCCAGGAGGACTCTGAAACACAGCCCTCAGGCGAAGAAAGTGATGATATTGTTAAAGCTAGCCCTGGAATTAAGGGTATTCAAAATAAAATGCCTATAACACAAAATAACAAATCTAATAAGGTATATACATTTCTTTTTTTAATTAATTTGCATTATTAATGTTTAATGCATTTTAATAATGATAGATTTGTTTCTACTTTTTTTGCGATGGTAAACTGTAATGTGATTTATTACTGTTATAGTATATGTTATAGTAAAGTGACAAGCAACAACAAAAAGAAACCAAATTGTAGTGCACCTTCTCAATTATTTCCGCACCACCCGACAGTAGACTGTTAGTGAATGCAATAAAAATAAAAATAAAACTGCGTATATGAACAACGAAGCTTAAATTAACTAACCTGAGTTCTTATAAGATAAGCTCATTCTTTTCATATTTCATTTCACATATTTCTTATTTATTATAAATCCCTAAAACTCAGTCAATGATTACAGTATTGATATTCATCTAAACTATACAACTACATACATACACAACAACAACAACCATACAACCTGATCATAGACTCAGGTAGTATTTACTATCTGATTAGTGTCTTTACCAGGTGTGATACATTTTTTGTAATTCAAGATGCGAAATTTCAACTATGAAGTGGAATCCATCTCTCTTAGCTCTGCCACTAAGGTTCAAATCAGATCGGTTGAAAATGCGAAGCTCTCTTTCTTTTTCGGAAAATCAAGAAGTTGCAATTCATGAATAAATGATTCTGTGCACTAACATACGATTGTAACATATGTTTTGTATATACTGATATATCACAATTAAAGTTATTTTACCCCGTTAGTCTCAGCGTCGATGCTGGCCACTTAGCTGTCGTAGGCAGCAAGACTTCGTAGAGATAGCTATGACTGCGACTTCATATATAATGATGAAATGCGATAGAGAAAGCTTTGACCCCCTTTTAGTTTAGCAAACACATCTTGTCACCGTCACTGACTTTGCTACTAAACTCCCACTCTTTCAACTTGAACTATGAACAGAAGTATCATACAGCTGAGCATTCCATTAAAGTCTCGGTCTATCCTGATCGGCATGTGCATGGGCTGCTAGAAGCAGTGGCAAGTCAATTGAAATATTAATCTAACATATATATTAATAATAATAAGCCATTTATTCCATAACCCTTAATACATACATTTCAAATGGTGTTAGTATTTTTTTTTTGTTTTTTTTTTCTTTCTTGTTAGTTTTCATTACAATACTTATAACTAGTATAGGATATGGACCCCATCGTGGGTATAAGCCTCCTCCAACCTTTTCCCTATCCTTGCCCTGATCGAGCCAGTCTCTCCCCACCATCCGCAAGATGTCATCTACCCATCTCTGCTTTGGTCTACCATCTTTTCTTTTGCCTGAGGGTCCCTTCCAGTGTGTAGTCTCTATTGTCCACCTTTTGTCCGTGCAACGCGCGATGTGACCAGCCCATTGCCACTTCATTGTTAGTGCCTGCTTCAGAGCATCTATGATTTTGTTTTACGTGTATTTCCTCGCTTCTTATTTTATCAATTTTTCTGATACATAGAATGCTTCTCTCCATTGCTCTTTGTGTGTTCTTTATTTTTTGTTTAATATTTTTGGTAAATACCCAGGTTTGACAGCCATATAGGAGACATGGCATAATACAGGTGTCCATCATCGTTTTTTTTCATTTGTAGGCTATAATTGCCTTTTAGTATTTCTTTAAGTGCCCAAAACTACTACTACTTCGTATTACTTCTTCTAAGTTACTGTTCGTATTAAATGATATTTGTTTTCGAAATAAATATAACTGTCAACGTATTCTATGATGTGGCCGTTTACTTGTATTGGTCGTTTGTGATAGTTAGTCATTATTTTTGTTTTAGTAGTTTTCGTGTAAAGTCTGACCTTTTGACTTTCCTGATCAAGTTTCGTTACCATTTGTTCAAAATCTTTAGGTGATTCTGCCAATAACAGTTTTGGTGATAACGGGTCACCTTGTTTTACGCCTCGTTCTATTTTGAACGTTTCTCCACTAGTTTCGAGTTTCACTTTACTTGTACTGTTTTCATAAATGTTTTTAATTATGTTGATATATTTTTGGTCAATTTTTAGAGATGTAAGTGCCATCCATATGGAGCTGTGGCTAACACTGTCGAAGGCTTTGCTGTAGTCTATGAACGCCACGTAGAGGGGTCTGTTGAATTCAACGTATTTTCCTATTATTTGTTCCATTGAATGGATGTGATCGATAGTGCTGAAACCTGAGCGGAAGCCTGCTTGTTCTATAGGTTGTGAGTTGTCAATATCTTTAGTAATTCGTTTGAGTACTATTGAAGCAAAGAGTTTGTAAATACTTGTTAGAAGACTAATAGGCCTATAGTTTCCTATGTCTTGAGGATTGCCCTTTTTAAAAAGTAAAATAATATCAGACGAGCACTATTTCTTGGGCACTGTTACTGTTTTCAAGAGCATATTAAATAAATGAGTCAAATATTTTAAAATGGCTGGCGCTTCCACTTTTATCGCTTCATTGCTGATTCCATCTGGGCCAGGGCTTTTTTCGTTTTTTAATTGTTTTATGTGCGTGTAAACTTCTAGTTCATCAATTGGTTGGACAGTATTATTTTTTATTTGATAGTTTGTTTGAATTTCAGTGAAAATGTTGTTCCTTTTCTTGTATAGATTTCTGTAGTAGTTGGTTGCATGTTCGATCACAATTTTCCTTGTCTTGGTTGCCCCTGATTCTTGGTTAAAGTTATGTATCCATTTTTTGAGAGTGGTTAGTTCCTTAAATGCCCTTTTTGTACTTCTACTTGTGTCTGTAGTTGTTGTAGTCTTTTTTTATTGATTTATTTGTTGTTTTATACAATTTGCTAAGTTCGGCGTTCATTTCTTTGTTCTTATTAACTCTGTTCGTTTTTCGATTAATAGTTCTGTATCCTTGCTGAATATTTTGTGTGCTTTAACTTTTGTTACTTGTTGATGTTTTTAAATAACTGTTAATTTCTTCACTTGATTTTGCGTCACGAACTTCAAAAACACGATAGGTGTTTTTGAAGTTCGTCCTAGCCTTTTTTGGCGTTTGCAAGTTAAGAGTAGCTCTTACGAGCCTATGGTCAGAAGGGAATTTTATATGGTTAATAACTTCCACATTTGTTATAATTTTTGGGGCATTTGCGATTATGAAATCAATTTCATTCGTAGTTTTTTTATCTGGAGATATCCAGGTCCATTTTCTACAGCTTTTCTTTTTGAAAAAGGTATTCATCACTGCTAATTTGTATTCAGAAGCATACTCTATTAGCCTCTCCACTCTGTTTGCCGTGTGGTGACGGATTAAAAATACAGAGTGTCACCACTCCTATTCATCCCGCGGGTTATTTCTCTCACCGAAGCTAAATCTTCCTATGATTTCATTATTATCATTTTTTCGGTGACCTAATTTGGCGTTGAAATCGCCTATTACGAGGACTCTGTGGTCAATTTCGATTTGACAGTGGGCTTTGTTTAAGTCTTCATAAAATTGTTGAATTTCATTCTCGCTTGCTTTCTCCGTCGGTGCATAAGCCTGTATCAAGGATATTGGAATGTTATCAAATTGCAGCTGTAAGAGAGCTACTCTTTCTGAGATGCCCGTTAATTTCGTTATTTTGTTTTTATGTTCTTTTTTAATAATAAATCTTACTCCGAATCTAAAAAAAAAAATCTAATATATAATTGATATATATTAATTACTAGCTTTCCGCCTGCGGCTTCGCCCGCGTGGAATTCGTTTATATCGCGCGACACGGTAAGGGTAGATTAAACAATCTTACATGATTTTATGTTTGATAATAAGGAACTTCGACACAAACTTTCGTCCCCTAAGGGTTTGAAAAAACCCTTCTACCTTTATTTTCGCGATAAAAAGTATCCTATGTCCTTTCCCAAGTTCAGTTCTATCTTCATACCAAATTTCATCAAAATCGGTTCAGTGGTTTAGGCGTGAAAGCGTAACAGACAGACAGAGTTACTTTCGCATTTATAATATTAGTAGGGATAACATTCAGCTTGCACAGATTCATATCTGACATTCATATGTCACCCCTCCAAAGGAAATGTTAAATTTCATGATTCCTTATAAATAATCCAATGCACATATTTGTTGACTTTATTAGCATTAACAAATGTCCCGAGAGAAGCATAAATTAGAACCATTTCTAATTAGATGTTAGTAAATATTATAATGTACAAAGTGAATGATGTGTTGTGTTGTCAGGAGCTGAGCGAGTCGGTGCGCAACGCCCAGGAGCGCGTGCCGCCCGAGGAGCGCATCGCGCGGCGCACGGAGCGCGTGGGCGACGCGACCGAGGCGGGCGAGTACGTCGTGGAGAAGATCCTGGCCAAGCGCTTCAACCCGCGCCGCAAGCAGTACGAGTACCTGCTCAAGTGGGAGGGCTATCCACAGTCAGTTACCACCTCTCTCTATAAATACACATATTCACTTCCAGCTTTATCCTGCACTCTGCAAAAGCTTTTTGAAACATACAAACAACAACATTTTAATTAAACATAGAATATGTAAACGTCAAGATGTAGGATCATATATGAAATATTGTGTAAAGTTAATAAGGCTAAAAGCCCCAAAAAATTAGATGAGAAAGTTGTTCCGATTTTTTATTATAAACTTTGATTTCAATAAAAACGTTATATTTATTGGAGGCTCTCTTTGGATATGTATGATTACATTGTGATATCAATGCTTGCAGTGAACAAAACACCTGGGAGCCAGTGGAAAATATGGAGACATGCAAGCACTTGTTGGAAGCGTTTGAAAAACAATTAGCAAGACAGAAGGAGTTGAAGGCTCTCAGGGCTCAACAGCAACAACAACAACACCCAGTACAGGTAAAGTTCTAAAATTAAATTACACATACTTCAGTTTTATTCTCATGACTTGACAAACTTGACTCAAATGCAAGGTATGGTAGCCTAGTGTGAGTTTATTTCATATCGATTCAGTTAAAACAGGAAGCATGTTTGACTTGTGAAGTTTTAAATCGCAATTTGCAACATTCAAGGGAGTATATTATTATTTAAAATAGGCTCTCTTAGTAACCTTAACACTAATATAAGTTATGAATATTGAATTAATCTTAACTTTTGTTGACAGGTGAAACAGATCAGCACTCCTTTGCCTCAGGTTGTCAAACAAGTGGTCAAGAAGGAGAGCCCAGCTGTCACACCCTCAGGGTAAGAACTTATATTCTACTAGATGACCCAGTGCCTTGAGTGCCTTGTTGCCCTAGACTTTAGTGGTTAGTGTATGCGGCTGATCACGAGAACTTGGGTTCGATTCTTTTCTATGTATAATATGTATGTATAAAAAAAAAAAGTATGTTTATGTATTTATGTCAGTTATTTAGTACCCGTAATACAAGCTCTGCTTAGTTTGGGACTAAATGATATTGTGGGTAAGATGTCCGAAATATTTTATTATATATTATATATTTATAAATACAAAACGCACCCAGACTCGGAAGGACAATTTATGAATCACACAAAATTATTGTTATTATCTGTAGAATTTGTACCCACAATACTTGGCGCAGTAGGAAGCGGAGAGGTCGCTAACCTCTTAAGCCACTATGCCAACCGTGCAGTCAAAATTATATATGTATACTCTATATTCATTTAAACCTTAATGCAATTTTTGTACAATGGTCTTTTATAAAATTTTGCTATAGGTTAAAAGGTGAAGGTGTTCGTCCCACCAGATTATATCATGATTTGATTAAATTAAAACAAAAAATAATTGTTAAAGTTTTTAATTAAAAACATAAAACAAGGTCCCAGCTCAATATTAATTAGATTTTTTGATATAGATTTTTGATTCTTTGTATTTTTTACAATGCTATAAAAGTAACAATACTTCTGAGACAACGAATAATGACGCTTGCAGACGCCTTCAGCGAACAAGTAAAGTCCGTGCCCTAGACCAAGTCAAGGCGTGGTGCGGTGCTGATGATGGAGAACCAGCATCTAAGAAAATTAAGAAGGAGCTCTCCAGTGAAGATGATGACTACTCAGATCCTGATTCCACTAAAGGTTCACTACAAGTTCATTATAAATTCGTATATTATATAAAGGACATCGCCGAATTAAAAAAATAATAATTAATTATGGCGTAAATGAATTGGTCGTTGGTTCTGACGTAAATCATGTATAGAAACGGAACAATGTTCTTTACTAATATTTAATTTCTGATGATTTATTTCATTTTTAGTTACCTTTTAACATAACTTTATTATATATTAGTAAGACGGTGTGTACCTAGTTTCTAACAATTTTGTTTGAAAATAACTGAAAATGCAAGGCCCAGTACTTATCATCTAATATAAATAAAGTAAATATTTCAGCTGACAAGAAAGTGCTGAATGGACAAGCTTCACCAAAGTCCGCTCTGGACCCAGAGCTTGTGAAATCTCTCGGGCTCGGTGGGAAGGGCATGCCGAATATTAAAGGAGTCATTAAAGTTGATCCTAAGCATATGCCTAACCTTACATCAGGTATTTAATAAACTGTAATCCTGAGGTTGTGAATAGATGTATGTGCTGGCTTTGCTTTACATTATTATTTAATAATGGTGTTTTTTCTAACAGGTGTATACATAATGTCGAAGAGCTCAGGAATTATGAAGATAGATTCGCCTGGCAAATTGGGACCGGGCCTTAACATAGACCAGGATGTAATTAGAAAACAAATATTAGCTGCTAAACAGGTAGATTTTATGACTACATATCACTTAATATATGTATTCATTTAAATGGGTCTGAGAATAATTTAAGTGTATTGTTTCAGAAAAAATTAGAAGAATCCAAGAAAACTTCGCCAGTGCGTACACCTATCGCCTCACAGGTAAAACAGGTACATGTGTGTTGTAGATGTTTTTTTATAATTAGGTCACTGAAACTTAGATAAAAAAATTTGCACTAATAGAAATTTAATTTTCTTTTAGCATAAATCCATATTTTAGCTAATGTAATTAGAAAAAGTCCTATGTTACACCTGATAGTACTGTTACCCTTAGTTTTTTACAAATAAGTAATTAATGTTTTGTAAATATATTACTGTAATAATATCTAGATACCTAGGTGCAGAACATATGCCATAATTCTTTATTAAATTTACAGATCAAAAAAACTTATGGATCAGGAGGACAGCAAGTCACTGAAAAAACCATAATAACTCCTTCCGGGCAGAAAATTATTCAAAGAACAATACAGCGGCCCTCTGGCATAGGGGAAGGAAAATCACCTGTCACTATTCTCAATAAGAAACTAGCGCAGGTAAGAAATCGTTTTTGATGATATTTAATATCACATTGTGATAGTATTAGGTCTATTATGTTTTTAAATACAACTACTGCTCCAGTAATATTTCTGTGTTGCTGGGGTTTTTGCAAACACTTACTACTTAGTCAGAACAACAATTAGTGTCAGACACAAATGAATGTAATACGATATAGTATGTATGATATGATAATGATATAGTTGATACGCAGGGCGACAGTCTGCTGCGGCGCGGCGGGTCGGGGCGCGGGCGGGGGCGCGGTGGTTACGCCGTGGCCACCGCCGGGGGGAACATCGTCCGCATCCGAGACAACAAACCTCAAGTCGCTTTTGAATTTGACCAGGTACGAATACTTTAAATTAACGTGGAAGTGCCACCGACATAACATACTCGTGTGTCCACCGATACGTCTAAATCTGCAGTGCCGCAACGCATCGTGTGCTTCGGTCCTGACCTGTTATCGTCAGATTGATTTTTCAATTCTTATATATCACAGAGAATTAATATTGAATGTGTAGCTATGTGAGTGTAGTTTCAGGTATACCAAAATGGCGAATGATATTCTATAAAATATCATTCGCCATTTAATATTAGTTGCTTTACATTAGTAAAAGTAGTGAAAGGTATTAACCTTTAATATTTTAATATTTGATTGGAATTACATTTCTTCTATTGTTGAAGTTTAACTAAACAATCACAGATATATTAAACTAATCCACTGTTTTGCTCAACGTATACTAAGTAAGCAAAATACTAAGTCATTATTTTGGTGAAATAAACTACACGGGTTTTACATAAATTACTTCAAGCCCGTGTCAGTTTTAGACTAGTAAAGGATGTCGATGATGATAAATATGATATGGTTAAAGGTGCATACCTCATGGTGAGGGTACATTTGAGGGTGTCAGTCCACTTAGCTAAATTGTAAGTTGCATACGTGTCGCAGTCGGACGCGTCGTCGGACACTTCGGACGGCATCGAGGACCCGTTCCCTGCGGAGCTGGGCCCGCTGCCGCCCGACAGCCCCGAGCGCGAGCTGACGCTGTGCCCCAACACGGGGCGGCGTCTGGCGCGCGCGGAGGGCGAGCCCACGCCGCCGCCCACGCCCAGCCCGCCGCCCACGCCCGAGCCCGCACCCACGCCGCCCCCGGCCCAGCACGCCACCATGCTCATGAAGGTAGCCCCATCACCACCACCACCTCTATACCCACCTCCACCTCTATACCCACCTAGTTTAATCATATTATCTCGCTTGCGCAGTTTTAGTGTATGCGAGGCCGTAAATTTTCGGTTCAGATTCCCGAATAGGAACCAATCTAGTATTCAATCTCGCTTTCACAGTACATTCATGTAGTATAAATTTAAATGCAAGATGACTTGGGACCCGTATACGAAAAATATTATACTAAATTTGCATTCATGATTTTTACATACTTTCATGTGATCTCGAAAAACTAATGTATAATTTATATGTTACGATTTATAGGTAGAGATGTCTCCAGGCGGCACGACCGGCATGTTGATACAAGGTGATGGAGCTCAGCCTTCTTTACCGGTGCTCACAGATGATGATGGTGTAAGTAAAATCCTTCTTTACATGTCTCATGTTCAGTGAGAACGTTCTTATTACCTCTAAATGGGGCTTGTAGGTGACTAATAAGCGCTCTAGGGTAATAATGTAACTAGAAAAACCCTAGGGCGGTAAGTAATTAAAAAAAAAAAAAGTTCGCGTACATCTAACCATCATACTGGCAATAGACATCATGCATTCAGTTCAATTACAAAATAGGTCGCTTTGCTATTCAGCCTTGTCTTCGTGTGAGTATAATAGTCATCAATTAAATAGAAGAATAGAAATATAGAACGGCGAGGCCCAATTTCGTTCGAAAAAAAAAAAATTGAAAAGTTTTTACTAGATTATTTTTAATGAAAAAAGACGGGAATATCATTTCACTATAAATTTCAACAAATAAAATGTTTTATTCTTATAATGCCCGTTTTTTTCTACTTACCTCACAATCGAGATGTAAAGCAGAATAGTTAGCTCGGGTTTAAGCATCAATTGCACCCTCGAACTATAGGCGCCCTCGCTGCTCCGCCATAAATATCTCGGGCTGCAATTGATGCCCTACAGCCCTTGGCCCTTGCCTATTATTATTAGAATTCTCTAAATACTCAATCTTACAGCTTGCTTGGTTGGGGTATTACCATAAGAAGGGTCTGAAATAATGGGTCAGTCTATCCTCTTCAGGGATAAAAACATGAGTTAATTAAACACATTTGTTAATGTTAACACACTAAGTGGCATGCAATCGGAGAGGCCTATGTCCAGCAATGGATTGCAATAGGCTGATGGTGATGTAAATGACGAAACTAAATGTTTTACTTTTATTTCCAGACGGAAGTCAAAGTAGAAGCGAGTGCAGTGAAACAACTGTTAGAAGGTAGTGTGGTTGGTGAGGATGGGGAAGAGGTCGGATTGTTACACGCCGGACACACTCCCATCATGATCAGAGGGGAAGATGGAGTGCTTTATCAGGTGAGTTTTAAATTTACATTGAAGTTCATTTATAGAAATAATGTTTTTACTTAGAAGAACACTCAATAAATGTTCAAATGTAAATTATTACAACAAGTAAAAAAGTTGTAAGCAATTTTTTTACTATTATTACTTCTGTTACTTTATGATTAATTTTGAACAAATTTGTGAAGAGTCTCAAGAGTTTATTTTGTTAAATATTATAAATCGTAATGGTTATTGTTGTAAGTCTACCGTAACAAACTATAAGAACTCGTTTCTTCATGTAGGTTGCGGGTGAAAATGAAGCCGGACAGACCTTATTAGTGGCGGCCGAGGGAGTGGAAGGAGCCGTGGAGGGAGTTGAAGGTGGAGTAGAAGGAGAGGGAGACGTCGTCTACGTAACCCGAGAAGATGGACAGGTGGGTTTTAATTTATAGAAAAGAAATATGTGGGCCTGAAGTATAATTCAGTGTTTTAGACTAGTAATGGTATATAGTCACAGCCAACTGTGATTACACTTGTATGAAATTTTCATAGACAGGTTAAGGTTGCTATTTATTCATGGTTAGTTCCTGTTAATATGCTGCTTTCAAATGATGAACCTTGGTTTATCTATTGAAGAGTAAGTATAGTTTTTCGTTATATATTTGCTGTTGTCCGCGACTCCGCTCGGGTTTATGTTGGTTATGGTGGTAAAGAGAAGCCTATGTCTTTTCTAAAAGGCTATGTTTTTGGTTTTTTCTTAGTTATTTTCTTATGCTAAAAAATCAAAGTATTATTTCAGGGTTAATATGTAAGAAAACATGTGAAGCCGTTTTATAAAGAAATGATTAAAGGGGTAAAAAAGAAAAGGAGCCACTTTGTGGGAAGAGAAAAAATAAGCACATAACATTAAAAAAGATATGTTATTATAGCTATTTTAATAAAATAGTCATAGTAAAATATCTTAGTGTATTATTGAAATCGTGTTAAGTTTTTAGATCATTTGCTTTCTCAAAGAATTAAAATATTTTACAGTAACTCTTTTATTTATTATTTAAAGTTTTTGTATGTTTTTAGTTCTCTCTCAAGATATTAAATAGGTGATTCTTCAAAAATGTGACGATTCGTTGTCCGAACCACATATTACTTGGTATAACTGAAAATATTTTATTTTGAAAATGTTAAGTAGAAGCTTTCAATTTGTTTTATTTGTCACCTTTTTAAAAAATTTAAAAAAATATGTATTTAAAAAACTCCAATTTTTTTTTATGTCCTCGCTCCGAAAATATGTCTGAGCACCCATATTTATAAAAAAACATATTTTATTTAATAATTATCTATTTCATTGTACAAACATTTAATACTATTAATGGTTTAACGGTTTCGATGAACAAAACAGATTTTCTAAGTTGAAAAAATGTCCCTAATTTTAAAGGTCAGGCCGAAATCCGTGTGTGGCTAGCACACACGGATTTCAAAATTTCACGCCTTAATATGAATGAACAGTGAATGATTTAGTTCTCTATCGTAAACTGTCCAAGGAGGAATGAGCCGTTAAAATATCAACGTTATTAAAAGCATTATGAGAAAAAAATACTATAAAATTAAAAAAAGTAAGAGAATTTACTAAGTTCAGGATACAACCCCAAGAGAACAGAGAAAATTATAAAATATGAACTGCTCAAGAAGGCAGTATTTGGCGAAATTTTGGAAGCTCAAATTATATAATACTAGCTTTCGCCCGCGATTATTGCAGTAATAAGTAGCCTATGTGTTAATCTGATAATATATAAACGAACTATAATAATGTATTTTTTTTTTAATTTAAAATTCAAATCCGTTCAGTAGTTTTAGCAACAATCACATACATACATACTCAAACGCGTTTATAATATTAGTAAGGATAAAATATATCAAAAGTTGAAACTCATGAAGAAAAATGTACCTTTAAAAGCCTTTGGGTGGTCTCAACATTGAAAAGTATAAACTTATGCGTCATGATAGCTGTATATTGTATCAGAAATTTCGGCGCTAATGTTCTAAAAAGAATTGGAAAACTAAGAAAAACGTAAACGTTCAAATAATTCACGGATTCTATGAAGATAATAGTAGTAAATAGTCTCGCTAATAAAAAACATAAATGAAATTTGCTAGTCTTTTAAAAAAATTAACTCCACAATCAGTTCCTAACCAGAGCTGTCAGTTCTTGAATGCATAAATTTCGAAAAATCTAATTTTCACTTTAAAGAAAGCCAAAAGTGACTGGCTCCTTTAGATATAACGTGATAAATTAAATACCTATAATAAATACTAATAAATTATCTATAGCATCATAAATTTAGGGCAAAATAACATCAAGTCTGTAAGGATATTGTAAGAAAGATATATAAATAAATAAAATAAATCCAAACTAGACTATTTTTTGAAGGTTTGGTTACAATTTTACGTTTACATTTAACCCAATCTAAAGAGGAAGGCAAAACACAAAAACTTTCACTTTTATAATATATGGATAACATTACAAAAGTGAACGTAGTTCATGACTCGGAATCCTCTTAGATTCGTCATGTCCGTCCGGTTGGTGCTAGAAAGATGAAACTTTGCATAAACGTGTGTTGTAATTACGTGGACAAGTGCTACAATAAAATTAAAAAATATTTTATTTGAGGTATGATTTTTTTTCTCGCTTGTACCCCATCGCGTGGGGTATCATTAGATAGGTCTTTTAAAAACATTGTGAGGTTTCTAAAACCATTTTACGATTTAGGTATCCGTTTTTGAGTTATTCAACTTGAAAGTGCATTTTTTTCTAAACACGGCTTTCCCCCTCTTAAAGCTAAATGGTTAGCTTCAAAAATGGAAAAAAAATCATGGTAGCCCATATCAATTTAACTTTCAAGGAAAACTATGGTTTTAAAAAAAAAATTTTGGAAGTTACAGGGGCCTAGCTTGTAAAATGCACTCACTTGGAAAACTGCGTACAAAAATAATAATAATTTAACCTAACAATTGTCTAATGAACACGATTTTAAATCCACCTACTATTACGGGTGACTACGGAACCCTATTCTATGCGTAGCCTAACACGCACTTCGCCAATTTTTCATACATGTCAAGGTGGTTTACAAAATTGACCTTGAATTGACTACTTACTGAAAAGAAAATTTTGAGTATGGTCCTTACATCCTACATCTTGTGTCAGACATAAGCATCATCAACTTAAAAGGGTGAGAGTAGTTTTGCTATTAATTGGTACATGAAAAATAGAGTGGAGGGAGTTTAACACCCCCTCATCCCGCACACGCATTGACACGCATTGTTTCATACAAAAATCTTATTAGGGCATTTCCTCTTTGTGTGTGCTCCGTTGTTAACCCTTTAATATAATAACAAACATCACATCCGTGAATCCCCATAGCGGGATGACATATCATGCGATTGGTCGTTGTTACATTTGTGGCAAAGACACTTTAACTTTGAATGTAATCAGTGCGGCGGTAGATACTTTCAAATTTAGTCCTATGAAAACTTACAACAACATGAGTAAATAGCAATAGTAACCTACGTCGATGTGATATTATTTCATGATCAGTTTTTACCTGCGTATCCGCCCGCTAATTAATACTGAATGAAAATATTATTTATTAAATGACTGCCTTGTTGGTCTAGTGGTTAGCGTATGCGGCTGCTGATCAAGAGGTCTCGGGCTCGATTCCCGGGTCAGACCACATATTTGTGTAAACCACAAATATTTGTTTCGGAGTCTGGGGGTTTTTCTATGTATAATATGTATGTATTTACAAAAAAAAATGTTCATGTATTTATATCAGTTGTTTAGTACCCATAATACAAGCTCTGCTTAGTTTGGGACTATATGACGTTGTGTATAAGATGTCCGAAAATATTTTATTATTATTTATGAATTACTACTAGGTGTTGTCGTAATGTATAAGCTATATAATGTGATGTGGGGGGTGAGTAGTAAAGTAACGTGTGTGTGTGTGTGGTGCAGGACGTGCTGTCCATCGACCCGTCGCAGCTGGCTCAGCTGATGCCGGGCGGCGCGGCGGGCCCCGCGCTGCAGCAGGTGGCCGTGCAGGTTGAGGGCGAGCCGGGCGAGGACGCCACGCAGGTCATCGCGCAGCTGCTGCAGGCCGACCTGCCTTCGCCCGGTCAGTACACATGTCCGCTCCTAACTATCGATGACATGCGCCTTTCAAATACGTGTTTTATTTTTTGATAGCACGAAACTACGTTTCCTTTACGATTACAATTTTATAACATAAAATAAGTAAATCGTAACAAGCAATAGAATCTGTTCTCGCCTATATATCGTTTCTTACTAGTAATTTATTATTATTTGAATTTAAATAAAGAACTTCCACTTTACCTGAAATAATTATTTATAATTTACATTGTTTTGCAGGTGGCACAAGGAGAGTAGTGCTTATGCTTCCCGATGGCAGTTTAACTATGACCGAGTTAGACAAGGAACAATACGAATCGATAACAGAGGCCAGTAAAGCTCAGGAGTGATACAAATTTTAAAAAATGTTACTCAAAATGTCTGACTCTGATATTACTTTCTTTAAAGCAGGCACCACACTTCGCTATTCGCTATTCGTTATGCGGGTTATTCGCGCGCAGACGGCGAAGTGTGGAGAGTATATTCGCCAATATTCGCTTTATTCGTTAAGCCGAATAGCGAATACGCATATCCGTCGACTTGTCGGTTTTTTGACACACTTCAAAGGACACGAATAAGGCGAATACGCGCATCGACTGCCCACACTTCGGACGGCTAGTGAAGTGCCCTGTGCATAGTGTGCATAACTAACAACCATAGACTATAAAACAGTTTTCGAAATAGATAAATCAATTAAACGATTAAAATAATCTATCATATGATCAAAATAATTAGACTTCATTTAAGTATTGTTTCTCTCAATTTAATAAAATAAAAAGGGAATTAAAATAATATGTTTCGTTCGTTCGTTGACCAATAAAAATGACAATGTCCTGTGCTCATCTGACAACCATAGACTATAAAACAGTTTTTGAAATAGAATAAATCGATTAAACGATTAAAATAATCTATCATATGATCAAATTAATTAGACTTCATTTAAGTATTGTTTCTGTAAATTTAATAATATATAAAGGAAATTAAAATAATGTTTCGCTCGTTCGTATGGATTCGTTTCGTTCACCATAAAAATGACAATGACACATCTCTACAACACACATATTTTCCATATTTGACATACCAGTTCGAAGTGTGGTGGCGTGTTTGTTGTTTGCGTGCTTAACAAATATTCGGGCGAATACGGCGTAGACACATAACGAATAGCGAATAACGAAGTGTGGTGCCTGCTTAAGAGATAAGTACATGCTATACATTAATTGTATGATATAATATAATGGTTTAGATGGCAAATAACTAATGTAAATACAGAGTTGTTAAAATAAAACAAAATTTGCCCAATAAAATAGTGATCAGTAATCGTTATTTTAATTTAAGTAACGTAATCATTATTTTGAGGATAATATACTCTTCAGCAAGGTACGTTAGTGCACTAAACAGAATGCTATGCAATATCAATTTCAGGGTAGACATGACAATACGACATTTTTTGGATTAGATGTGATTTATACATGTTATGAGTTAATTTATAGACACAGGACACTATATTTCGTTTTTGATTACACGGTATATCTCATTAAATTTAAAACATAATTGAACTACATTAGGTATGAGTACTAATTATTGGGTCAGTGTCAGATCTGTGATGTCAATTGCGGATTTAGGAAAACGCGTTTTTGAAGCGGTGTGAGTTGAAATTAAACAATACCTCAATTTGGTTATACAACTAGTGACATACTTAACATCTCCGTAAAGTAATATCAAATACACGGAAATGATATTAATTTACGGAGAATGTCGAGGTAACGCTGCCTTAGCTTTACGTACATATCGTGAACGTTATGGGAATACTCCTACCAATACTCGGATTATTCTACAAGTTGTTCAGAGCAGAGAATGTTTTTTTTTGTAATTCTAATTAAAAAAAAAACTTACATAGAAACTATTGCACTTATTATTATTACATATCTACTGTTGATACGTCAACGGTTTCGTTTGATGTTGTATTGTCATATTCATCCTATATGAAGGATACGAGGCGGTGCGTGAATGAAGTTTTGAATACCGTGCTCGCGCTTGGCTGCTTGGCTAATTAGAAAATAAAACTTTGTTATCAAAATTAGAATCCATGACAGTGGTCAAGTCAGTATCGTTGACAGCAGAGTGAGGTCGGACTAAAGTAGCTAATTCTTAAAGTACTTACACCCTTTATTTGTGATATAGCAAAAAAGTTTCTGTTTGTAACATTTTAATAAATCTATGTTTTTGATGTAAAGTAATTTCTTTGCATATTTGATTCACTCGTTAGTGGCCTTAGCCTTAAGAGTAGAACTACTGAACTTATTTTTAGAGTTTTAGATTTAGAAGATCCCAAATAAGACTGCGCAGCTGTAAATATTGCAACATGGGCGTATTCTATAATATAACACTAATAGTAACTTTTTTCTCAACTTGTGTCCGAAAACATGCTAACGAGTATTGTATAATTATTTCTTTAAAAGTTGTAACACTATTATATATTGTATCCTTTGGGTTCTTGCTTCGCTATTTATGGCATCTTTCGAAATACATTAGGGCCACAGCACACTAGCTACTTTTAGCATCGGCGATCTGCGATTTTGCGACCGCATCGATGCTGCATCGCGTTTTAGCGACTGCTCCGATGCCAAATCGATGCCACCGGCATCCTTATGTGTGCGGAGAGTAGCGTTCAGCTGCTGTGTCGCGCTTCTAAAAAGCGACTCAATCTCCGCGTTTGGCGTTTTTAAGTGTGCGGTGCAGAGCGTTCGATCGCCGTATTTAGCTTCTAAAAAGTGACTAGTTGCCGATCGCCGATGCTAAAAGTAGCTAGTGTGCTGTGGCCCTTAGTGAAAACTTGTGAAAAAATGTCGTTTTAAATGTTAAAACAGTTTTCGTTGTCATAGTTTCATTAAATAACCAAAAATGTTATGGTATTAAAATATTGTCTTTAGTGTTCCTATACCTAACAGTTTACGTAGTCTGAAAAGCGGAACCTAATAGATGTACTCTAAATCTTGAGCAAATGTGCATCGTTGATCTTACTAGTTTATAACAAGTATGTAATATTATATTGTAAATAGTATGTATTATATCTTTGATTATCGAGGAACGTTACTCAAGACGTGGTTTTATGTTATTTAAAATTGTCAACAGATTCCCACAATTAATAAATTGAGTGATTTATTAGGTAAGTTTTTTTTATATTTGCTTTCTTATTAGGGCAAAGAGTACACGTAAAGTGAATGAACTATTTTTAAGGAACCTCTACAATTTATTTTTTACGATTTCTTTAAAATTTACAACTGGACAAATTATGCTTCTTATTAGATATATATGTAATGAAAAGAACCTGGCCTATTTAAGAGAACTATATTACTTTGTAAAATTAGTTAAAAACACATTACACTCCAGTTAGAAAGAGCTGGTCTGGTTAGCACGTCACTAAACCGTTAATCGATATTATGTCGTTACAATATAATCAGGCGTCAGACACATATACAGACGGAAAGCTTAAATCTTCTTTTTTGTTGCTTCATATTTGTACAAGACGCTCGCACTGTTCCCAATCGCTTCGACGTCTATTAGAGGTTTGCACCGGAACAGTGAGTGTTGGAGAATCAGGTGTTTCACTGGTGAAAGAAATCAATTTTAATTTGCTTCTTTAATTTGAGAATTATTATTTCCACGAATCAGCTAATCCTGTTATTGTTCAATGAATAAAAAACAGTATTTGTTTACATAATAAAAGTAATTATTAACAACAAATATAGTACAGTAATACCCCGCTTTTCGCGAGAGATACGTTCCGGAAAAATTCTCTTAGGTTTATGATTAAACATAGTCAAAATTTAATTCAAAAAATTGGAATCATTTTAATCAATCACTAATTATAAGAACACTATGCGGTACATACTATTAATTTTTTTTTACGGAAAAATACATCTATTGGCTTTTGGGTAGCGTTTTTAAGTGTTAGTCGATCTTTTGCAGCTTAGAAACCACTGTCTTGATGTTCTTCCTTAGAAATGAATTTGCGAGATGGCTTTTTTTTTCCAGTAAAGTCCGGTCTCATCACAAACAATTGTTGCTTTGACATTAGCCATTCTTCTTAACACTTTTATCTTCAATTCCAAAGTTACGCTTTTACGCTCTTTTTTCTTCAAAGGCGGCATTTTTGACGTAGCATTAAATTATGTATGTGAATTCATTAAATGTTAAAACACGACTGACAGCTGCGCTTAACGAGGGAATCCCCATAGAAGAAAGTCGTAGGACGGGGAATACCCTATTCTTCAGACAGAATGTTCAGAGGACGCGAGAATTCCCACCACCAAAGAGAAGTTAAATATTACATTATGTTACACATTCTTTCGCGCAATGCGAGGCATTTGAACGCAAATCAAGGTCGCTCAGAGCGGGGTATTACTGTACAAATATTTTAGAGGGAATCTTGCCATCAAATCATTTAAGCAACTGGATTTATTCACCGGTGAATCATTGGAGTTTATCCTAATAACCGGTCACTTCAATCGGCAATAAAATTAATCTCCAAACCTATATTAGAGGTTTGATCTATCTGTTGCGTTTGTTGGTCAAGTGCACTATGTAGCTTGACTTCTGTAAACTGATTAATTTAAACTGAAAAATTAATTTTGATTAAAATCGATATTGAAATAAAACGTTATAAATAATCCTGTCACACTTAGAAAATAACAATACTTGAATACAGTATAGTATATCCTATGTTTTCTTTAATTTTGTGTATTAAAATGATATGAAAACAATAAAATATCATTTAATAAAATTTGTACTTATTTCATTTGTAACCCAGATTTCCTTGCCAAACGTCAATTACGATTTACGCAAATAAGTTCAGCCCCCCGAGCCAAGTTGCAAACGTTTTTCGTTCTCTATTCTATTCTCTTGTTTCATTGAGTAATATTTTGGAAAGGGCATAAAATTGGCCAATTTAGTATTAACTTACATATACATTATTTCGTTACCATACATCTACTTTCCCACTCGCCGCTCTGATTTTTCTTATAAGCCCACCAAAGTGATTTCACTCTACCAAAGAGTATGTAATAAAACTACGTTTCAAGAGACGGGAATGCCATACAACAAGCGTGAACTCCATTGATATTTGATATATAAAAACCCAAGATCATCCCAAGATGCAGTCTCAAACAAAAGTAACAAGTACAAAGTGGTGTACAATAAACAATCAAATTTTACGACCGAACTTAGCCGGCAGGACAGGACATGGAGTGAAGACGAATATTTGTATATTTTTTTTATTGAGAACTGCGTTCTAAAAAGATTTTTTGGTCAAAAACGCATACATGCTGAATCAGCAACCTTATTGAAAGAGCTACTTGACACCACAAATTGATTGTGGAATGCTATTAGCACTAATATTGTGATGTTCAGGTTATATACCGAGACGCGAAAACAATGGGAAATCAACGTTGATAACAAAGATTCTAACGACTAACCAACTTTTGCCCAATTTAAAGTCTTTATTGAAAATCGTTTCCGCGAGTTGGAGAGCTTGACTCCAACATCATCATCTACAACACATCAGGTCATTAGGCATAACTATCGCTCAGACTTTCAATCTTCGAAAGCAATGTTGGCTACTAACACATCAACAACGTACGGCGTGAATTTTGTTCTGAATCCCACAAAATTTGTTTTTGTAAAAAATTTGCGATACATCCTGTCGAAAGTAGACGTTCGTTTGTATCGAGGAACAATCTATGTTTAAACAGTTTAGGTAGTAACCACACGGTTTATAACTCTAAAAAGTGCACCGTTTGTAAACTTTGTCAAAAACGACATCATTCACTGCTTCACCTTTATCGGGAACCCGAGAGTAAAGTTCAGACTACCACAGTCATGGCTACAATGGACAGTACTAGTTCGGAAACTATTACGTCTCCAATGGTATCCTGTCTGACCACAGGAAAAACTCCGAAACCCAAACAGGTTTTATTAGCCGCTGCGTTAGTAAAAGCTCAGACAAGAACGGGTGAATACCAGACTCTCCGAGCTCTGATTGACCAGGGTTCAGGATCAGGTCTCAGGATTGCTTTATAACTGAGGCCACAGTGCAATTTCTCAGAATGAAAAAGATTCCTGTACGAGGATTTATTTCAGGGTTAGGAGGCGATAGTCCAATAGTTGCCAAGTGTATGGTACACTTAAAACCATTCAGTCCAGAATCGAAACCAATTTTGAATTTTCGATCAACGCATACGTTCTAAGTAAAATAACATCTTACTTAACCGAGCGTAGCATAGATACAAATTTACATTAGCTCGATGTAACCGATTTACAGCTTGCAGATCCAGGCTATGATAAGATGTCAATTTTATTTGGCAACATGCCAAATAAAATTGTCATCTTATTGGGTGCTGAGGCGTAGTTGTATTTTAAGAAACGGTGTTCCGAAAAACCCTTTGGGTACCATAATAGCCTGTGCTCTGTGCACCAGTCTAGAATGGATTTTGTCAGGAATTGTAAATACAGATACCAATAGAAGGTCAAACAAGTAATGCATGCTCAATTAAATGAAGACGACATGCTCAAGAAATTTTGGGAAAACGAAGATTAAAGGTGTTTCAAAAAATTACTTAGTAAAGTGTTCTATAGCTTAACAACTGAAAGAGAAAGCGATGGCGGGTATATATTCCGATTACTTTTTATAGATGAAATTTCTCCCTGCATGTTTGGCAATTCACGCACTATAGCTGAAAGAAGATTTAGAGCATTAGAAAAAAAATTAAACAATAATATAGATTTAAAGATAAGTACACAAGTAGCGATGCGCAATCTAAATCACCAATGAGATCAGTGAGTTATAAATATTTTTCCTTGGAAGATTTAAATCACTCTTTTAAATCTTTAACTCTTTTAAATCTTTGGTTTTGAATGACATATTCGTTCAGTTGATCATGATATGATGCAGATGTCTATTGATCCATGTAGGTATTGATTGTTTCATTCCCTCAATACATAAATTTTAACGCTTTAAATATAATTGTTCACAAGCGCCATAAAACTTTTTAAACTTGACTGCACGCGAATTTTTTTTGTTTTTATATCTACTATATAAAAAAAGCATTGTTTTTATTAATGAATTAACTTAATTAAATTTTAGGTTTTCGTATATCGTTCCAACCAGACCAGAGTATTCATAATAATTCAAATTATTATTTTTATCACAAAATACGACCTCATTCTGAAATCTGTATAGATATAAAAGTTAAGCCAAATCGTGGTCAAAAATCTGTATAGTATAGATACAGATAGATCTGTATATTTGTCATCACTGCTCAATGAAATTAAATGTATATTTTAAAAAGTACTTTTTATAACCAAATTTCGTATATACTCGCAACCGGTTTTAAGCTTTATTTTAACGCCAGAGAGTCTAATTTACTATGTATCATCATTGTATTTCGTAGAGTGCGCATGTTATCTCTTTTCAATTCACAATATCCTGTATCTATTGTCTCATACTACATTTACGTATCTGATCTGTTAGTTTTTGTCATTCCATGTGACTAAAATCAATCCTATCGTAGTGAGATAAAGATGTATTTTCAAATCCAAAGATTTAAAGAGTGATTCCGCATTTTGACAGATTATACATCTTTTAAATCAATCACTCCTGAGTTACACATCTCTGCACACAAGTAATAAAAGATTACTTAACCCTATTCTTGGCACAGTGTATGATCTGATACGTAGTACTTTAAAAAAATCTACTGAGATGTAGAAATGTATTTTTAATACAATTATGGTATAATATGCTTCGGAATATTTATCCAGATCTTACTAAAAATATTTTATAATTATTCGCGATACCAAAACAGTAGTAGAACGCAAAATAGTGGACCGGTCCCGTGCGTCTACGCAGCCCAAGGTAATAGTTTTAGAGTTTTTGAATATTTTGGACTAATCTTGTTGAAAAGTGGTTTGATTCGAATAGGTGACTATATTATCTTCTCAGAATATTCTTTATTGTGCACTAAAATGTACCATAACAACATTTTATAGGCTGGTTTTTTCAATTGTATCAAATATGATACAATGCCAGGTATCTAGATGATTCTGAAATTTTTACTATGTATCAAATTAGAGACATTGCTTGATTTGTGTTTTTTTATTTTTGTATCACAGCTGCATATTAAACTTAGTCAGCAGTAAAAAAACTAGAGGTCGTCAAGTTGTGGCCCTTGTTCTTAGACCCGGGGCAAAGTCAGATATGGTTAAAAGTAGTTTAATCAAAGATGAGCTTCAGCACTGCGTGAGGCCCAGGCTAGTTACGACGAAGAAAAAAGTAATACCAGCTAAAAGAATAGAGCCTATGTGGCGATGCATTCACAGGATCTGCAGAGGTAGATGAAGAGAATAGCATGGGTTTAGGATAAAAAGTATCTTTGGCTTTGGCAAAATCTATTGATCGGCCCGCATGCAAAGTTTTATGCTAGACATTTTTTTTTCCTTCAATAGAGCTACTGCAGTATTAATATAACGAGTACGGAATTTTCGCACTAGGCACAATCCGATTTGACAGACTGCGAGGAGCGGAATAGAAGCTACCGATCGATAGAAACCTCAAGAAAAAGGGCAGAGGGTCCCATGCCCAAGGTTTTTGCAAACAAAAATAAAGATCGTTGTTGTCAAATGGTACGACAACAAATGTGTTACTGCTGCAAGCACATCTGTTGATGCATATCCTGTTCAGAATGTAAATCAGTTCAAGAAGGAAGAGGAAGGGAAGTGCCAGTAACTTGCCCAAATTTAATTAAGGAACACAATATCAACATGGGCAGAGTGGACTTAGCAGATATACTGATTGCTGTTTACCGTACACCGTTCCGGGGTCATCGCTGTTATTTGCCGATCTTCTCACAATTGCTGGACATATGCGTGAACAATGCTTGGCTTCTGTACTGCCGTGAATGGTAATCCAAAAATGATACGAAGAAACCAAAAGCACTTACAAGTTTTCACAATGAAATCTTTGAAAGTCTGCTGAAATCTGGAAGGACTGATAGTGGAAGGAGCGATAGGAACAGTAAAGGAAAGAATACCGTCAGCAGCTCAGCGAAATCCATCGAGATACCGAAAGCTGAAAGACCTCCAGAGGCTGTTCGTTATGATGATGTTGCTCGTTATCCATCTTTAGCGCCCATCAGGTGCATGTATTGCATATAAGAGCGGACTAAAATTTTATTGCTTGAAAAGCAAAATCAGATTATGCCTACTGCTGGAGCGTAATTGTTTTCTGGACTACCATACAAAGAAATAAAAAAAAAGCTATAAACTTAATTCAATGTATAAACATATTCCATAGTACAAGTAACTAAGTGATCTCATTATAAGAAGTAAAGACTGACAAAATGTTGATTATTAGTGTTGTAAGTTAAGTTTTATAATTGTTGTTCATGTTCTTGTTCATGTTATCTCACTTTAGAGTGTGATTTTAATTTTTTTTAAATACTAATAGATTTTTTTAAGTTTGCCTAAGCCTGGCAATGTCACTAAAGTGATACATACAATTTGAAAGGTTTTTTACTATAAATCTGGCGGTGTGGCATATTTGACACGCTCAATAAAACCTAAATAAACAAATAAACATTTTTTTTATTATTTTTTCCATCATCAATGAACACCGAAGAGCTCAGATAAACTATAATTTATCAATATTTTCGAAAAAATAATTCTTGCCAAGTATAGGGTTAAAACTAAGACACATGAGATCTATAGCTAAGACCGATACAATTAAAGATATAGCGGTATACTTACCTCACCACGCCTTTAAACAAGAAAATAAGAGTACCACGAAGCTTTGAGTTGTTTTTAACACTACGTAAAAGAACAGAAATGGAGTTTCGTTAAACGACACGCTGATCATGGGACGCTACAGTCTGATTTAAGATACACAGTTTTGCGTTGGAAAGTTTATCCCATAGCACTCGTTGCGGACATTCTTAAAATGTACCGTAAAATCAAAATTGAAAGAGATGTAATGTTCCCACGAATTCTCTAGCAAGACAGTCCACAGAAAGAGGTCACTGATTACGAGCTAGTGACTGATACCTTCGGTACTGCTTCTGCACCGTATCAGGCCGTTCGTACCTTACATCAAGTGGCCTATGACGAAGGTGAAAACTATCCACTGGCGAAAGATAGGGTCCTCAAATGAACCAAAAAAGGAAAAGGGGTTTCTATATGGACGACTTAATGACTGTTGGTTAAACAGTAGAAACAGGCATAGAAATATAAAAAAATATACTTACTCGAAAAAATTCATGCAATCGAAAGAAGCGATAGGGGACACATAGAACAGATAAAGGACAACTCAAATAATACAGAAGAGTACAACAGTTCAACGAATGTAGAGTACAAGTAAATTAGATAGTAGGTACTATTAACATTTTAGGTCTTACCTGGAATTGTGAAGAAGACAGCTTCCAGTAAATACGAGTAGTAAATCTTCCGCCACCGAATACATCTGCAACTAAGAGAGCAACATGGAAGCTATCTGAGCTATCAGGGAGCTATTCACTAGATCAGGATACAGTGGTTTTTAGGGTTCCGTAGCCAATTGGCAAAAAACGGAACCCTTATAGATTCGTCATGTCTGTCTGTTTGTCTGTCTGTCCGTCCGTATGTCACAGTCACTTTTTTCCGAAACCATAAGAACTATACTGATATGATGGTAGGTAGATGTATTCTGTGAACCGCATTAAGATTTTCACACAAAATAGAAAAAAAAAAATTTGGGGGTTCCCAGTACTTGGAACTGAAACTCAAAAATTTTTTTTTTCATCAAAACCCTTAATTTCAAAAATAAGAGAGTGTTAAAATTAAAAAAATATATGATGTACATTACCATGCAAATTCCACCGAAAATTGGTTTGAACGAGATCTAGTTAGTAGTTATTTTTTTAATACGTCATAAATCGTAAACCGCAATTTACCTTTCATGCAATCAATACACTATTACTAAAACATCCATCAAAGTTACAATGAACTACAAAAACTTTAATATGATGTTACTTGCTTCTACGGAACCCTTCATGGGCGAGTTGATTCCCCTAGTATTCAAAACCAATTACCAGCTTGGTAATTAACATTGGTCTTTCGAGCCGGATCGACCAATGTTAAACGCCGTAATACCACTTAACGTGTTGTGAACACTAGAGGTTACTTGAAGCACAAATAAAACCACTGTGAACTGATCTACTGATCTGACAAGCCATTTATTAAGTGTCAAATAAACAATACATTATACATTCAGGGTGCCTTTTAAATTATGCCCGGTAATGTAATTAGCAATACAGCGCCATCTAGTTAGAAAAATATAAAACCTTATTGATTTGTTTGATTTTCATCGTTACAAAGTTGACACGATTTTTTCCGTCATGAACATACCGCCCACCAAGGACGTTTTAATAAGACGCAATGTCCTTCTTATTTTGACCTAATTGAACATTTAGTTATATTTATATATAAATGTATTTATATATATAAATTAAAATACAACATCCTTAAATTCCTAATTGACAACGGGTAAAATACATTAGTATATATAGTAGTAGGCCTTTTTATAGTGAATGATTTCGTTCGCACTGTGACCACGCGGGTGATATTATCATCACCAGGGTGTTTTTCTAGCACTCTACCCAATAACCAACGACTAGGTAGCGGTCGTCTTCCTTAATTAATACAATTTTTCCAATTTTCGGTTCTGGAGTTTGAGAAGAGCATTTGTACCTGTTCATAAACATGGTGACATACTCTTATGGGTCGTGAGTTCAAGCAAGCTTCTACTTGAGTGAGGAGTGTGGATATTTCTCTAAATGTAAGGGTAGCTTCACCGATAACACGCTTTATATGGAATTTTGTGAATTTAACCTCTGCTTCCCAAAGGCCACAAAATTTGGGGCTGTGAGGGGGTAGAAAATGCCACTCTGTACCATATGTTTCCCGGTGTTGGGCTGGGGTCTGGTTGAATTAAATTTAAGTAATTTAAATCCCTGGGGGCCTACAAATGTGGTACCATTATTGCTTCACAGTTTCGAGCAATGACCTCTTCTAACCACAAATCTTCTAAATGCAGCCAAAAATGCGTGCGTCGCCATATCACTGACTGCTTCTTAATAAAGAGCTTGGGTCGCCATATACACAAACAAACATATATAGCCTTTGTAAGACCTGCATCCCCTATCTTTGTTGTTCGTTTATTTATAGGACAGGCATAGTCCACACCGCTGTGTAAGAACGGCCTCTGGAAAGGTTGGACCGATTTTGACTGGATATTCAGTGGCAGGAAGCTGATGACCTAAGAGGTAACTTACGCTAATTTTTCACATCATCAGCCTATCGCAGTCCACTGTTGGATATAGGCCTCTCTAATTGCACGCCACTTGGTTTATTCCTCGGCTTCTCGCATCCAGCTCCTGCCAGCTGTCTTGCGCAAAACATCGCTCCACCTGGCCTGTGGACGTCATAAACTACGTTTGCCGAGACACGGTCTCCACTCAAGAACCTGTCCTACCTGGTCTTATCACCCTTTGTGAAGAACAAAATGACCACACTTCTACTCCCTCTGGAGTTCTCCCAGATTTGTTTTTGGAGCTCCCTCAGTATGTTCCTCTCTCGGGGCCTTTCCATTTTTCAGCTGTCCAAGAGCCATATAGATTTCGACAGTGCTGACTTCTGGGAGATCTTCGGTGTCGTGGCGTGTTAATGTAGCTCTAAGATCCTCATTTTCGGGATAAGGTTGATATGCATGCGAAGCGTAAAACCGCCATTAAAGTGCTCCACTTCCGAGAGGACGGCCGGTTTGGAAGTAACGACGACTCCAATTGCTGTGGTCAAGTTCGTAAGGTGGCTTCTATCGAGAGATTGCACGAACACTTGACCCCCGATTCTGGTCGATCGATCTTTCAATAGAAAGAGTATTGGAGCATCGGAGGTCGTATCGTACACGCTTACTTATCTCTCGATTTAGAGTCCGTTTTCCCGACGATAACGCAATTAGTTCATTTGACGTCAATGAACTGTTAAACTTTAATAACTGTTTTGTACAGCGCCACCTGGTGTGAGAAAACATATGAGCGAAAGAGATAGATATATTTATAAATGCTAATAAAGATTATAACTGATCGAGCCATCTTGGAATGGTCCTTTATCGTTACATCCAAACATTGTTGACATACCCAAAAGTCGAACGACACGGTTTGACAGCTCGTTTTTGGTGAGTCGCCAAAATTTGGAACGACCTGCCTGTGTCTATTTTTCCTGATTAGTTGAACTCTGAAGCCTTTAAGAGTAGAGTGAACAGGTTTCTTTTGGATGGGCGTGTCCATCTTCGTCTTCATCTACACTTTCCATCAGGTGAGATGGAAGACAAACGCCAAACGCTATACCATTTCAACCATAGTGTTACAACGTAGTGTTACATACTCTTTGATTTCAACAACAACAAAAAAAGAAGAAAGCCTCTAATAACGGTCAAGTGTTTATTGTGTAGTTAATTTTTCATTTTTCTCCCTATAAATAAATGAAATTTTCCTTTTCCAAAATTCCGTTTTCCTGGTATTATTTATTTAGTTTCCTTAATTTTAATTTGAAAGTTGCACACGTCATGCGCTACCTTACCTTGGCAAAGCAAAAAAATACATCACTAAATCACTACTTACTAATAATACCATACATAGAGTGCGTTCCACTAAGCGCCCACAACGATCAAAATGCTCCTTTAGTCGTTCCACATAACGACCGCGGTCGTTGTGGTCGCGGCGAAAACGTCACTCATGACGTCATGACTTACGCTCACGCGAAGCTCGTGACGACCCATCTAAAAAGGTGGGTCGTGGTGATCATTGAGAATATTGGCGGCCTTTTCAAATGTCAAAGCATCAAAAATGGCAACCGTTAAACTTACGTTGAACTTTTCTTTTTTCACCATCATATTTTCGTAAAATCGTATTCCATTCTTCATCTGAACTGGATGAACTAGTACTTTCTAGAGCATTAATGAGACCTCTTACCAAATATCCAAGTGCCGCCGCAAACGATATTTTATTTACATTTGAACATAAATTAATCAAATACACCACTAATATTAAATATAAAAATTAATTTATAAGTTTTATAATATAAGTCAATTTAAACAATAATTAATTATTATTTTCAAGGCTTACAGATTATAACAACCTCTTAAATCTTTTGTTTTTTATATTATTTACCTCCACGCCCAAAACGCTCTTTAATCCATTCCACTTGAGTTTACTATAGTAATGCTCACAAGCAAGTGGAACGGGAAAAACTGCAGTCGTGAGCGTGATCGTTGTGAACGCTTAGTGGAACACACTCGTAGTAGTGTTAACTATGAGTCTATGCTCTATGGTTCACTTACACATAAACACATAAATTTTAAAAACTTACATACTGCTGATTAAAGTCGATGAGAAATAATGAGAATGTGTTTCAATATTTCAGAAAAAACTTATGTTTATAGCTGAATTACTTTAGCCATATGCATGATGTCATTTTATTATATTAAGGACCGTGCCAGAAAGTAACCTTAAGATGCGGAATACCCATTGTAGTTTTTATTTCGAAGATTTAAGTACTGCACGAAAAAAACTTTTTGAAGAAGCACTGCTTGGTGCTGAAGATGGTAGAGTTTTGTATATGCTATATGACGAACTCGATGAATTGCCTCAACTTTCTCAAGAATTAAATTCTTTAAACAAGCATTATATGAAAATGGTAACATTTTTATATGTAAAGAGTTTGGATATCCTCATTGAAAGCATATCTACACTGACTGATTGGAAAAATATACCTTCAACAATAATTCTGGACGATTTAAGTGCCTATTGTGATACAAATAATTTACATAATGCATGTGGAATTGTTGCTTTACTTTTAGATACAGCTCGTTGTTGTTCCACATTATTAAATTCTAACTGTAAAGTTCACATATCTGTGTCACGGAGTGCTGTAGGTCTAGATTATTGTAATTCATTACGAGAACTATATGAAACAAAGGATAAGACAGAACATTTAATTTATTTAAAAGAATTACAATAACAATTCTGAATATAATGCTTTTTTTTATTACATACCTACCCTGTTTAGTACTGATCAAACAAAATGGTAAAAAATGAAATTAATTAGTGAATAGATTAGTCCTTTGCCCATAAAAATTGTATTCTCAAATTTGTAAAAATTCGTGATTTGTAACCTTAGTATTTATTGATTTTAAATTCACTACAATGTCATATACAACTAGAGATGGGTTTATGGTTAGGCACTCTGGGCATATTGAATAAATGCCCAATAAGTGCTCAAATACACCCAATAAATGTCTTTTATCAGGGCAAAAACTAAAATTAACATTTTTTAACATATCAGTATTTATTTATTGGTAAGGAGAGGCTCTAGCAGTATAGCAGTTTGACTGCCTTGGTGACTCAGTGGTTGGCGTATGCGGCTGCTGATCAAGAGGTCCTGGATTCGATTCCCAGGTCAGACCAAATGTTTGTGATCCGCAAATAAATATAGGTTTTCAAAAAAATTATAAATATAAAAATTCTGACTATCAATTACAATTTGATTAAAATAACATTCAACATGTTCAGGCTATTTTTCCTTTTCGCTATTATTTGTTTTTGCCTTACAACAAATTAATAGTCTTGTTACAACAAAATTTTATACTGTACTCACCAATTAACTTATTCACTTAGAAATAAATGCTGTTAAATGCCTCTCTCATCTATGGGTATAGTGTTATCTATGTTTTATATTGATACACATAATAGTGTAAATTAGTAAATTTCTTTATCTAACAACAATCTTTTAGACACCTACTTTCCCATAGAATGCTGGATTAACACATCTATGTAATACACAATCCTATCATACTAGTACTATCCCATTTCAACGTAGTAGAGCCACAAACAATGATTTTAACTGGGATAGCATTTGTGCTATTATGTTTCTTTGGTGAGTGTGAAACTAGAGGCCCAGAGCACCTCACTAGGTCACCATAGTGAGGGACACTACGCGGCATTGTCTGAACTCACAATGAGGATAGTGACCCCTACTCCTGGATACTACTCATGCTTTCCTTCTGGCAGAGTAGTCATTTCAGTAGATTTAATATTTAAATAATATAGACATCTGACAATGATATTATGTATTTAAGTTAGGATGATTTATTTTTTTATACTAAACCTTGTTACACCTATGGTAAGTTGAAAAGTTCTATTCTATAGGCCTATGGACCTGTGGGCTATTGATGTTATGATAATGACTTACTATGCCGGCCAAACTGATGATTAAACTGTTGGATATTAAATAGTTGGTGTTTGCAAATGATATTTTCAGATGAAAATGATGCAATTGTCCTGATTAGATGTAAAACAGAAATTAAATAGTAAAGTTGACTAATAAGTCTACTTAAAAACAAAATAAGCAAATAAGGTTCTCCTAAGATCTTTATTTACATGAGAATATTTTTTGCCATACATACAGGAATGAATAATTTTAAGTTAAATATTGTAAGCGACACCAAATTAAACAGATCACCTAAACTTTAATATTATATAAAGCAAAAAGAATACAAATATTGAAAAGAGAAATAAATAAAATATATAGTAGTTGTGATTTCCTTTGCCCAATCTTAGAACTCTGCCCATCGTTTTACCAAGAAACCCTGAACTTCTATCAACGTCGTCATCAAGTCCACGTATTATTTTCTCTTGATATCGCACTTCGTTTCCTAACTCGATGGATATGTCTTTTAGTGACGATATTTTTCCACTAAGTTCTTCAGCCATCCTTTCGTTTTCGTATTCCAGTGCATCTTCAGTTGCCACCCGAGGCACTGGTTGGTAATGATACCCATCTCGGGCACGACGCATGTTTGTTCGACCCGCCGTTTTGCTAATATTTATTTAGATTTGCAATAAATTGTTATTTTGGTGTGATAAAGTTTGATGTTTAAAGTGACTATTCAGTGTTATTCAGGGTTGCCACCTTTTGGAAAAAAAAAATCGGGACAATACTTATTATGTGGACAGTCGGTCAAATTTCAGTCTAATTCAGATCATGATAAAAAAGCAGTTTTTTGGAAAACAATGGCGACAATGTGCTGAAGTAATAAGGTCATGAAAAAATTTTTTTTTGGGGTTCCTCCCTACACGTAAAGAGCACTTAGAAGTTAGCACCCCATCATGGAATATTGTAAAAAAACTTATATTAATCGATTGCTAGTTGAATTCTGCTTCGATTGGTTTTATTTTTGGGATAGCTAGTGGCTTAGATTTTTTATTAATAATAATAATGTGAGGGGTGCTGGAAAAAATAAAAACTTCAACTAGCAATGTTTAAATAAAGATTTTTCAAAAATCTGAGTTACTAATATAATGGACCTTTCTACTAGCAATCAGCACCACCCCTTTTTTCATACAAAGCTCGATTATTTATCGAATTATAATCAATTTCAATCATCCGAACTATCGACTCCCCCGCGCATGCGCGCCACACAGCAGTCCGGTCGTCGGCTCGTCGGCCAGTTCAGTTTCGCCTTGAACGAATTGGGTCTAGCAGCAGCAGTTCTATGCAAGCGGTAAAAGACTTCCTGCACCAAGAGGTTGCCCACCTGAAGTTTACAAACTCATGGCTGAATGTTGGGGTGATACTGATGGTTCCAGAAAACAACCACAAGCTATCATGCAAGATATGAATCGAATAAAGTATCAAGTATATAATTCAAGAAGAAATCACGCATACGCTGTAGCAGGTCCAAAACGTTCGAATAGCTTGAATGTTGTTGGAGACAACGTTAGTCACACTTTGGAGCTGCAATCTTCAACTGAAGGTGAATCTAGAGCTAGTAGTATCTTTACAGAATACACAACTCTGCCATGGGATGATGAAAGTAATGCCAGCAGTGAGCATTATTCTGATTAAATTTTTTAATATATATTCTATTGCAAAATTTTCAAATTCAATGATACGCTCAAACTGTTTAGGCTTCTCAAGATCGAATTTAAATAATATGAATCTCTTCCAAGATGCTGATGACCTCTATCCTCATACTTGAGTTGGTGGGCCAGAGCAAGTGGAGGTTGCGATGATTCTGTCAGCTCAGGTTTCGATATAATGACGGCAGCTTATTAGGACAAATGCAAAGTATTTTTGAACTGAATTCAGAACATAACGTCATTCTACAAGGACGAATTGGTCAAGGTTTTTATGGAGAAGTGTATCTTGGTACTATGGAAAAAGATGGTAAGGACATTGAACCTCAACAAGTAGCGGTGAAAAAATTAAAAATGAAAGCTCTGGAAGCAGATTTACGGGACTTCGAAAGGGAAATAGATATCATGAAAGTAAATATAATCTACTGACAAACTCATCATTTTTTAAGAATGTGTAAATTGATTCACTCATTATTTTTCATTTGCAGACTCGAAAGCATCCAGGGTAAAAAAAAGGGTAAAAGGGGTATTACGTGAGACAGATGTGTGTTTAGTTATGGAATTTGTGAAACACGGTTCTCTCCAAAGTTATTTGGCTATTCATCGTGAGAGTCTTACGCACAAAAGACTTCTCAGTTTTGCCCTTCACATTGCCACTGGAATGGATTATATTGGCAAAAAGAGTATAGTGATCTGGCTGCTAGAAACATTTTCGTTGCAAATGATAATAGAGTAAAAATCAGTGATTTTGGACTAGCTCAAGTCATTGGGAAAAACGATTACTACATTCTTCAAACCAATAGAGATCTATCAATAAAATGGTAAACTTTTGAATTTCGCGTATGCGTGATTTCTTCTTGAATTATATACTTGATACTTTATTCGATTCATATCTTGCATAATAGCTTGTGGTTGTTTTCTGGAACCATCAGTATCACCCCAACATTCAGCCATGAGTTTGTAAACTTCAGGTGGGCAACCTCTTGGTGCAGGAAGTCTTTTACCGCTTGCATAGAACTGCTGCTGCTAGACCCAATTCGTTCAAAGCGAAACTGAACTGGCCGACGAGCCGACGACCGGACTGCTGTGTGGCGCGCATGCGCGGGGGAGTCGATAGTTCGGATGATTGAAATTGATTATAATTCGATAAATAATCGAGCTTTGTATGAAAAAAGGGGTGGTGCTGATTGCTAGTAGAAAGGTACATTATATTAGTAACTCAGATTTTTGAAAAATCTTTATTTAAACATTGCTAGTTGAAATTTTTATTTTTTCCAGCACCCCTCACATTATTATTATTAATAAAAAATCTAAGCCACTAGCTATCCCAAAAATAAAACCAATCGAAGCAGAATTCAACTAGCAATCTATTAATATAAGTTTTTTTACAATATTCCATGATGGGGTGCTAACTTCTAAGTGCTCACGTAAAGTGGGGGTGATTTTTTTATCGTTAGGGTTATCATTAGATCGGTCATTTCTAAACAATAAGAAAGTTGCTCCTACAATTTTTTGATTTCGATATCCATTTGAGAGTTATTCAACTTTAAAGGGGATTTTTATTTTATAAAACTCCTGCCACGGTGACTTTACTATGCCTGATGGAAAGCAGTAAAATCCACAAGTGGGGGTCGCCATACTCACTGCAAATGCAAGCAGTGTGGCGAACCACATTATGGCGGCTTAGGGAGATGCTTTTTCACGCCTAGCTTAAAGGACCCGGGATCATAGTAGGAATGAAAAACATCAGCTGGCAATGAGTTTCAGTTTTTAACTGCTCGACACAAGAAGGAAGACCCGAGCCGCTTAGTTCTGGAGCGTATGTCTTCCGCTCTGAAGGGGTGACTTCCCTGGCCAGATCGTGTTATTGTGTAGAGGAAGGAAGAGGGTGGGATGAGGTGGAGGAGCTCTTCAGAACCCTCTCCATGGTAAAGGCGATAGAGGACTGCCATAGAGGCGACATCTCTTCGCAACTGCAAATGTTCCAGGAACTCGGTGGCTTCGGGACTGTCTATGATGCGAACTGCTTGCCCCTGCAACCGATCGAGAGCGACAAAATGTCATTGATATGTAAAAGGAGCAGCGTGGGCAACAAGACAGCCCTAGGGTACGCCTGCGTTTACCTGCTGGAAATCAGACACCGCGCCGTCACAAAGGACTCTAATGCGGCGTTGGCGGAGTAAGGCGACAATCCAGCTGCACAATTTAGTGGGCAGGCCGTATGCCGGAAGCTTAGAGAGAAGCGAGCGGTGCCAAACCCTATGAAAGGCCTTGGCCATGTCTAGACTGATGGACAGGTTCTTTCCATACCTATTCAAAGCCTCACCTCACAGGTGCGTGAGGTACGTGAGAAGATCACCCGTGGATCGGTTCGGTCTCAAGCCAAATTGCCGATCACTTAGCAGAGAGTGATCTTCCAGGTAATGAACCAATTGCTTGTTAATTATTCGTTCAAGCACCTTGCAGAGTATGGAGATGACAGCTATAGGACGGTAGTTGGCGGGATCTGAGCGGTCAGCTTTTTTGGGGATAGGTTGAACATTCACCTCTCTCCAGGCCTCCGGGACAATTCCTTAGGAATATGACAGGCAATACAAGCGTGTCAGTACTAGAGACAACTCTGGTGCACAGTTCTTTAGAATCACCGCTGGGATCCCGTCAGGTGCACTGGCTTTCCGGACGACGAGTGTCCGAAGCTCCGCGCGTACTTCACTACGGTGGACACCAGGCAGTGGTCGGAGGAGCCTAGAGGGGTGAGAACCGACACACAGTACTACGCTGGGTGGCTCGCCAGCAACAGGTCTAGCAAGGAGGGCGCTTGACTCGATGTGTCTGGTATCCTGGTGTGCTGGAGTACCAGTTGGGTGAGGTCATGCGTAAGAGCGAATGCGTAGGCAGTTCAGTCATCTGCCCTGACGAAAAGACACACTCCACTGAATACAACAAATAAAGATTTTGGTAAAAAGGTTGTCATTAGTTCCATTTGGCACGCAATAGCTGTTTCTTTTTATGTACACTGCGCGAAAGGGGAAGAAGGTGAATTCAAATTGAGCAATTGTTACATTTGTGAAAAATCGGGACAAAATCAATAGGCTGTCGGGACGCGGGACGATATCATCGAATTCGGGACTGTCCCGGGAAATTCGGGACGGGTGGCAACTCTGGTGTTATTGTATCTCCACAATGTATATTAAATGATCACAAATATTGTCACAACAGATAAAATACAATGATAAACTCCAAAATTCTATTAAATCACATATAAATAAATTTCATCTTTCGTATACAATCGCTACCACAGTATGGGAACTATGGGATGGGGTCGGGATTTGTCAATTGTGACAGTTTTTGCAGTGTTAGCAGCTCAGAGACTAGATGTACCCATTATTAAAATATTTTTGTGAGGAAGTGAAAAAAAGTATTTGAATATAATAATTCATTTTAAAATATTAAATCCCTAGAACAATTTTAACAAATAATTTCATAACTATACTGTAGTAAAACAAACTTACGATAGTGGTGAGGATGGAAGTATTTAAATTATTTGGTGCAACGTACGTAATTGATATTTACCTAAGCTTGAGCTAAAGTTACTCTGCTGGCAATACAGGCGTTTGAAAGTTACGCATTTGACAAATCATCACTTTCGGAGTTTCAATTGCGTTTAATTTATTACTTGCTACGATTTCCACTATACGTTACAATTTATTTACTAAAAGTGGTTATTAGTTTAATATAATTTTTTTTATAACAAAATACTTTATATACTTTCTTTTTTTTTAATGTATTTTTAGCAGTTGGTCGAACTGATAAAAATGCATTAAGTTTATTGTGGATCCAGCTAAGACACTTTCACATTGATTTACCACTAGCCGTAGATAGAGCGCGTCATACAAAAACAAGCCGAGAATTTGTCACCAACTAACTATACATTCCTACATATCGGTATATCGATGTATTACAACCCGTCTAATACAATAGACATCTGGCCGTTATATTATCTATAGCGGCACGTAGTGCTTAGTAATTCATTCGGATTATACGGCTCGAGTGTTAGAATCGGTGACTTTCGGCTCCATTCGGTATGACGGGAACAAACTTCACCATATTGAGGCGACAACGCGGCGTCTAGCCTTGTCACACACTGGGGAAAGGAGTGCACGCGTCACTATTTGTGCACTACTTTTCCGTCCCATTTTTTGAGCGTTAATGCTCGATCTACGGCTAGTGGTAAATCAATGCACTTTCATCTAGAAAGACAGTATCCATAAATTCTTTTAAAATTTTGCAAAACCTAGAATTGTCTAACATTCTGTCCAATCACAAATTGTTATATTTACTTATTATTTCTTTAGTATTGTACGATTTTTTCCAATTGAGTGCATTTTACAAGTTAGGTCCCTATAACTCCTGAAATAAAAAGTTATCAAAACTGTATAGCTTTCCTTTAAAGTTCAATTTATGGATTACCATCATGATTTTTTTCAGATTTTTCGATTCATATTAGTCAAGCAACGGGAGTTTAGTCCTCCCGTAGCGCACGAAATTAGAAATAAATTCGAATACTAAAACAATAGTTTACAAGGAAATAAAAGTATGTTTATGTATTTATATCAGTCGTTTAGTACCCTTAACACAAGCTCTGCTTACTTTGGGACTAAATGATGTTGTGTGTAAGATGTCCAAAATATTTATATTTATATTATTTGATTTTAGTTAGATTTTACAATACAGGGGACTTGTTCGCGAGCACGGTAGGGTGAGGTCTTAGAGAGTGTTCCGGTGGTGATGCCTCCAGATAAAGGAGACACTTATGTATACTACGAAGTTTGGCAGCTGGAAAAACTGCCGGTCTTGAGGCGCGCTGCTTTTATAGCCGCGGCCGAGCGTTGTGAACCCCGCGCGCTGTAGACGAGCGTGACGTGGCAGTGCCAAAAGCTAAATGTGTAACGTGGCCACACGTTACACATTTAGCTTTATGAGAGGGGGAAGGGAGGTCGCCCTGTTTTTACAAAAACACAAATGTGCTTTGAAGTTGAAAAACATGCAAACGTAAATCGAAAAATGTTTTTAAAAGACCTGTATTGGTTACGGGTGTGGTGTTCCTCCAACACACCTCAACCATCCTCTGCCACTGCCCAACGGTTGATGTTGGGATGTTATATATATGCTAATCGGTGCGAGAATTCCCCTTTAGCGATTCAGGATTAGTACTTACTCCGTATAGATCGTTCCTTGTTTTCTTCGTGGTTCAGTGTTTCTTCGCTAGATGGCGCTGTTGTACGTTTTCGTCGCGCTGTATGTAGAAGTCGCCACAGACCTATCTATAGGCCGACAGTTTATCTGAGTCCTCGCCTGCGCGGTAACAGGGGCGCGGGGTATGACGACAAAGGGGACTGAGACAGGTGCGGGTGGTGGGGGCGCTTAGTGAGATACACACGAGATGTCTGCCCCCACCTGTCTCAGTCCCCTTTGTCGTCATACCCCCGCGCCCCTGTTACCGCAGGCGAGGACTCAGATAAACGGTCGGCCTATAATGATACCAGTGATACGACACACGATAGGTCAGACCCGAGAAAGTAAAAAACATAGTCACTACACGTGTAGAGGAGGTGCCCCAAATGAAAATATTTTTCGTAATTTTATTATGGCACTTTGTCGATACAATACCAACATATTCTTGCTAAGTTTCATTTTTCCAACACCAACTGTTTGCGGTAGGTCGTGGACGGTCGTACACGACGAATCTATAAGGATTCCGAGTCATGAACTACGGAACCCTAAAAAAAAACAGATTAGTGTGAAACTGTTAGAATAAACAAATCACTCGAAGCAAGTATTTTTCTTTCACCCAATCAATTTGTCAAGCAGACTAGTTCTCGACATCGCTCACATTATCACACACAGGGTCAAGGTTTTTAGGTGAGATGAGTACTAATGTGACGAAATTAGTACCTATTTATTTGTAGACTTTATTATGTTTAACATTATTGTGCCTACAACCAATACGATAAGAATAATTAAAATTGATTAGATTAAGTACGAGTCGATTGTGAGCGGCAGTTGGTTCGTTCCTAGCATTCGAGCGGTAGTGTTGTGCGGTTTGCTAAATAAGTTTTATAACAAATTAAAATGTTCTTTAATTAGGACGACGAAGCTGTATTGCTATTAATTGAAAAAAATCATGAAAATGATATTTTATGGCATCCCAGAAATGCAGATTATAAGAATAGAAATAAACGAACGGACGCATTGAAAGTAATTGGAAGTGTATTTGACGTTGATAAAGTTTAAGTGGAGAGAAAGTTAAAATAAATACCTTCTCATTATTTTATGTACAGTTCAGTACTCTTCAGCAAAAATTCAAAATCTTCATATGTGCTAATACTGACACCCCACATCATCTTTTTTATAATTTTCTATCATTACAATACCGCTCTGCCATTTTCTATATAAAAATATTTTTCATAATTTTATTAAAGCACTTTGTCGACGTAATTACAACACATATTCATGCAAAGTTTCATATTTCTAGCACTTACCGTTTGGACGGTAGGTAGAGAACGGACGAACGGACGGACATACGGACATGACGAATCGATAAGGGTTCCGAGTCATAATCTTCGGAACCCTAAAAAAGGTATGTTTATGTATTTGTATCAGTTGTTTAGTACCCATGATACAAGCTCTGCTTAGTTTGGGACTAGATGACGTTGTGTGTAAGATGTCCCAAATATTTATTTATTTTATAAGTCTCACAAGATTCACTCGGGATAGGGCCTGGTTAGATCTTGTGAATTCGGGGATGACCTGAAATCTCTTTGTCCAAATTCTGAGACCAACATCATTGAGGGTTGCAGTATGGTGACCCGCACTATGACGACCTAATGAGATGCTTCTGCATCGTTGCGCCTCCGCAGCTCCGGTGTCGCGCTCACCAATCACATGCAATAGCAGAAATTTTGTTTTTTAGGACATATTTGATATGCGAGGGTAGTACTGCACTACCGCCCCGGTCGAGCCGGACCATTCGTCCTGAAAGAGCCGGAGATCCGGCTTTTCCCGTGTGAACTACACAGCATCAGTTTTTTATTTTACATGTTTATTTATGTTGACTAGTTTTCGCCCGCGACTCCGTTTGCTTGTGTTATTTACCGCAGTATAAAGTAAAATATGTCCTTCTTCAGCAATCAAAATATCTCCATGTCAAATTTTATTGAAATGGGTGCAGCGGTTTAGCCGTGAATGCGTAACAGGGTTACTTTAGTATGTATGTAGTATGCACGTATGTACATTTAAAGAATGTAAGGTTGGTTGGTTAATTCATAAAAAATAATAAATATTTCGGACAGCTTACACACAACGCCTTTTAATTCCAAACTAAGCAGAGCTTCTATTATGAGTACTGGACAACTGTCATGCATAGACATACTTCTTTTTCTAAATACATAACTCCAAAACAGATACTTGTGGATTACACAAACATTTACCCTACTCCTTTTACCTTCTTTGCCCTACTCTTTTACGATTTACCTACCTTAATGAGCTGTGTAATATTTCGTTGCCAAATTCATCTATTTTCTCATACGCTGATGATACTGCCATTTTAGTTTACGGTATGACCTGGTCTGAAACTAGAATCACCTCTGATCGAGTTATTCGTATTACAACCAGTTGGCTTGCACATAATCTTCTCACTCTTAATGTGGAGAAAACCTGCTACATAACCTTCGCAATCAATTCATTTAGCCAACCTGGGGAAGATTCTTTTACAATAACAGCTCACACGTGTCCTAGCAATAGTCTCACATGCACATGCCCCTGCTTAACTAGATCGTCTTCTTCGAAATATTTTTGTATAACACTTGATCACTGCTTGAACTGGTATGAACATATTCAAACATTGATCTGAGCCTTTATTGTAACACTTTGTCGTCGAAATTACAACACATATTCATGTAAAGTTTTATCTTTCTAGCAATTAGGCGATTCACACACTGGCCAAGCGCCCACGCGCGTAGGCGCGTGGCAGCAGATCACGCGCGCGGCGACGGAGGAGCAGATCCGCCTCTTCGAGCAGATTTTATCGCGCCTCCGCGCCTGACGGCTTTGTACATGGCCCGCACCAAACTAAAGGTTACTTTCCATTTGGTCGTCGTCGTCTGTATTACATATTTCCATTTCATATACCAAATTGCTGGGCATTGTTCAATTTCGTATATAAACGTGTTTACTGCTGCGGCCCGCCCCGCATAAGCGCGCGGCGGCAGAATCTGCTAGCGGCACGCGCTCACGCGCCGTGGCGCGTGTTCGGTGTGTTGGACCTGGCGTGTTTTCTATAATAATATCGATGTACTTGCATACAATATTAAAATCTGCCTCTCTGCGCTACGCGACGTAGCGCGGTGCAGTGTGTGAATCGCCTAAGGATGCAGATTGTCTCACTGTTAGACAACTTTATTTGTTACGAATTTGTCTTCGTCAACATAAAGCCGTGCAAGCACCGAATGTGGTTTCCACTAACATTTGCAGAAGACCCAAAGCCCCGTGTACTGTCATTAAATCTAGAACAGCTTTTGGTTGGAGAAACCTCGAGTACCAAAGTAAAAATTTGTATAACAAAATACATAAGATATTGAACCTCCAATCCCAGACGAAGTATGAAGTCAAAATTAAAATAGAAAAATGGTTCCGGTCACTAGACTATATACACGACACAGAATTGTTTTATAGCTAGCTAAGACAGATTTAGATATATATACACACACATATATGCACACACACTCACACACACACACACACACACACACACACACACACACACACACACACACATAGGTACACATGTAAACAAACCCATACTTATTTTAGTTTTAATCCTATCCATATTTATTTCATTTAAATTGTTCTATAAGTTAATATTTGTAACATCGCACTAAGCGGAACAACTGGTTCTCAAAGTACAGGAAATCCTAGTTTGAGGACCAGGGGTCAATATACAATTTTGTGCCATATATTTCAAAGCTTCACTATTGTAAATGAAATAACTCTGTGAATTATTATTGTATGGTTAAGTTTTCAATCGCGAAACAAGCCTACAACCGCAAAAAACATCTATCTAAGGCAAAGATTAACATAAACATAAAAAAACAGCTCATCAAAACCTATATTTGGAGCATTGCGCTTTATGGCTGCGAAACGTGGACGCTGACTCAAAGAGACAGAGATAAGTTGGCAGCATTTGAAATGTGGTGCTGGAGGCGGATGATGAACATCAGTTGGACAGAGAAAAAATCCAACGAGGAAGTCCTACTAATGGTTGACGAAGAAAAACAGAAGAGGCAAAATGATTGGCCATTTGATAAGACACGACAACCTTTTTAAAACCATTCTAGAAGGAAAGATAGTAGAAGAAAACGCGGAAGGCCTAGATTGGCGTACATACAACAAGTTAAGGAGAAAGTAGGAGTCGTGGCCTATCAAGAGGTCAAACGGATTGCGGAAAGTAGACAGGAGTGGCGATTGCTCCACCGACAAGGGACTGACCCTTAAATTGAGAAGAAGAAGGTTAAGTTTTTGCAATAAACTATTATTATTATTTTGTCCGACCCGTGAATCGAACCCGAGACCTCAATCAAGCAGTCACATACGCTACCACTGCGCCGCCGAGGCAGTTCGTTCATGATAGATCATTAATTCTTTCATTCGTAATAAGGATGGCAGTTTGCAATGGGAGGGGCCTATGTCCAGCAGTGGACTGTGACAGGCTGATGATGATGGATCTGGATTCTGCTCATGCTTTTGATACAAAATCAATTACTGTAAGAGTACGACACATTTTGAACGATTTTACTACAGTTGTTCTAATAGGAAAATTGAAACACCTATAGACGTGATTCTCCATTTTGAATGAAAGACAAAAAACACATAAATGACACTATTACAATTACGAATGCTTGATTAGCAATGCAGGTCAAGTAACCCATAGACTGCTGCATATAATTTTTTTAAGCATCTCGAAAATTTGTCTTGATCCTAATCGATCATTGTCATCATAGGTGACAGAGATGTATTTCTCTAGGAAACCTTATATAATTTAGATGTAATTGGACGTAGAAGTCATGAGGTATTAAAAGAAAATGAGCGATTTATTAAATCATTTTATTTTGTTATTATAAACTTAGTAACAAGTAGGTACAAAGATGCTTTTGATTTTCGATACTGTAGCTTAACCTACATAACAATCATGGTGAACCTTATGATGTACCCAATATATTAAACGTTAAGTAACGCGCTCTATTCACCATTTTCTAGTTTCCCTATCAAAATATATGAAAGTACCTACGTGAAGTAGACATAAATACATATTTGTATAGAAATAGGGTTGTAGAACTTTACAAGAATTTTCTTAAATAATGGCAAGACTATTTTGCATATTTGACGGCTACTTTTGCCGCCTCGTCGATATCATTAATAATCTCCATGGGAATCTTAGATTCAAGAAGGAGTTTTCTAGCTGGTTCTGAATTGGTGCCAACTAGTCTCATGACGATTGGCCGTTTCGAAGGATTTTCCCTTAGGGCGTCAATTATTCCTTTTGCTATGGTAACACAGTTGATTATACCTGTGAAGAATGGTCACAATTAGTAGGAATTTTAATACACAAACTAATTATCATAATCTTTGTTTAACTCACCAGCGAAAACATTGACGAAAATTGATTTTACTTTAGGGTCGGCTTCTAATATTTTCATGGCAGCTGTGACTTGTTTTTGGCCGACACCACCACCGAGATCTAAGAAATTGGCTGGCTTTCCTCCATTCAAGTTAATGATGTCAAGTGTCGCCATAGCCAGGCCGGCACCATTCACCATACATCCCACGCTTCCATCCAGATCTATATAGACGAGGTTGTTAGCTGCAGCTTCCCTCTAAAATATTAAAATTTAAAATGTAGAACACTATATATATATATATATATAATTCTCGTGTCGCGGTGTTTGTTACCAGCCAGCTGGACCGATTTGTATGAAATTTTGTGTATCGGTTAGTTCTGAGAATAGCCCAATTTGTATTTTTCATACACCTAGGACGCGAGCGGAGTCGCGAGCATTAGCTAGTTTTTTACACGTAGTCGTAACAAGCAATTTACCGACTGATTTAAAATGGGTTTGAAATTAGTTCTGATGATGAGCGATTTATCAATTCCAGTTTTCGACTGCTCGGCGCAGGAATGAAGAGCTGTAACATTTATCTAATGATAGATATGGACGCTATAACTTATGCTAACATTTACAACAATTTCTTCTTCATAGTTTGTGATTTTCGACAAATAAAAATTTATTAACCGACTTCAAAAAAAAGGAGGAGGTTATCAATTCGTCGGAATCTTTTTTTTTTATTTTTTTTATGTATGTTCAGCGATAATTTCGTCGTTTATGAACCGATTTCAAAAATTCTTTTTGCATTGGAATGGGCGTAGCTTACAGGTGGTCCCATCGTCACCATATCGAGATCTAACGATAATGATGGAATCCCAAGGAAATCGAGGGAACTCCTCAAATATCATAGGCACAATTGTCGCGATTTGGGTACTCGGAATAGTTTTCATTGAAGTCGGTTCCTTTTTTATAAAATTTTGTTAAAATTATTTTAGAACAAAATTGAATAATTGAAAATGTATATTGTGTTATAATAAATTTTGTATATTATGCTGCAATTTAATCATCATTAAAGTACTACTAAGTGCAATGTATTATTCTTAACTACCGAGTAGGTAGGTTACTTTCATGTCTGATTAGAGTTTTAATTATAGCATTTGTAATGCCACCGCGTCGCTGATTAGACAGACAGATACTGCTATCGTTGGTTTGTTTAAATTGTATCGTGCATTTACGAGTATACGTAATTGATAAACAAGCTTTTGCGTGCGACTTTTTTATGTCGGTTTAAAAAGTACTCAATGTTTTCCTCAAGAATAAAATTTCATTATAATCGGTGCATCGATTTAGACTTAAAAATAAACAGACAGACAGTTTCTTTCGAATTTATAATATTAATTAACGATTTTATTTATTAACTGTTATTTTCTGGTGTAAATTTGTTCTGAAGTTATATATTTATAACACTCGTCTACTATAGTACTATTACTTAATATAGAATCTAATGCGGTATACGTAGACAATTTGTTTTAATCAAATTAACTGTTCCCAAGTTCACAGTAAGTGACCCTGGTGAATTCGCTCAGTGAACAAATAAATATGTCAACAGCATCAGCTACCGCATTGAGCGGCGCCCTCTGCAGCAGGTTAGTGCGCGCTAGGGGCACAACCAGTAGCTGCGGTCTCTGTCGTCGCCCACGTAATCATTTGGAACACAAAAGTTTACAATAAAGAGCTACTACGTCGCCGTTGGTAGTAATAGAAAATGCACTAATTACCTACATTATTTATATACCTATTTTGACGTACAGATGATGAATTTCATAAATCTAAAATCTTATGTATTATAAAAAGACTAGCTTTTGCCCGCGGCTCCGCCCGCGTATAGGTCCGTCGTGGCGGATTTATTGTGCAATTTCATCAAAATTCGTGCATGAAAAACCTACATACATATACAAACTTTCGCGTTTATAATATTAGTAGGATAGTAAAATTAGTTCATTGACCGTCTGATGTAAGTTTTAAATTGATATTCATTACTCTGACAAAGACACAACTTCTATATTAATTCTATTGTATTACAACGTTGCCGTTCTGCTACGTCTACTGTTTAGATGGACCTTAATAACTGGCAATTTATCTCACAATTACTCACAAACAATCTTTATTTTTGCATTTAAAGATGATTGTTTGTAAAATACAACTTCGGAAATAAGGATGAAGAACATTATGCTAATGTAAAATGTATAATGAAGAGAGAAATTTTACGAGTTTATATGTTCGTAGACATCCCCGGTCCCTGCTGATCCGATTCTGAAAATTCTTGTATCGTTAGAAAAGTAAATTATCCTTGAGTACCTATTAAGGGCTAAACATTATATTCATAGGTTGAGTACTATAAAAGAACTCTTAAGAGACTCAATATAGAAAAGAGTTCTTTAATCGAAACCTAAAGCCCGAGACAGGGGAATCCAAACAGAAGAATTTGATGTATCACAGCACAATTTTAAAAACTATGACGGTGACCTGTCTATTCTGTCTCTTTCTCGTCTCTCTTACCGCCACTTGCAGCTGCCGACAGCGAATAGTTCAATCTGGAAGTTTCATATTGTACGCGTCAACTTAACCTGCAGATCGGAAACCTAGGTTGTCCCAACTATATGACTATGTTTTTGAAAAATGAGCTTCCGTCCGCAATCCAGTATAGTAGAAGCCCTCGACCACTATAGTGGTACACAGCTCCCTCGCTGAAATAGTTGCTAGCAGACGTAGGCATTAATTCCAAGCGCACCTCGAAGGTACTCAAGGAACTTGACAAACTGAAACTGGTAATGTGGCCCCATATTTTACAATGAGTCTTGTCTTTCGGAGGTTGGGTGATAGGGCATTTCATACCAAGGTCATTCTGTTCAACATTCACACATATAAAAATAGTATCTCATGCATCACAATGTTGCTCACAATGAACTTCGAAACTTATCTAACAATTTTCACGTTTATTTAAATGTGTTTATTCTGGCGTGCCTAAAGTAGAAGAGCGGAAACTAACGCTTACAGGTAATTGTACCTGTAAGCGTTAGTTGGGGAGCAGATGAAGTTGGATGGGTCCACTAGTAAATCAATACATTCCACACATAGCCATGAGTATCAAACTGCTGATAACGACAGACAGATACAGTAAAAGTGATTATGTGAGTGATATAATGATTAAGTGGTTAACAGTCAGGATCCATAACTATTAGAATGACAGGCAAGACAAAACAGTTTACAAGGGTGTCAATTAAAGTTATAGGTATTTTTAAACTTATTATTCCTTTTAAATATAGATAGATAGCATTTTACTACTTTTAGGAAAACAATATTTTGTGTGTGATGCGATGTGTTGCATCTATGTAGTAATACTAGTTGATGGAATACAGCTTGGTCTCTGTGTTGTGTTAATAGTCACTAGTATCATTTTAAAAATTATTATGGCTTCCTTTTAAAGTGGAAATTTCTATAGTTTTTATTTAAAGCATTTCTGACAAAACTGTCAAACAAAGAATACAAATATAGGTGAGTTACAATAATTCACTTGTTACTTTGTAAGTTTTGCAGGCAAAGGTCACAAAGATCAAGCTACATTTTAAGGCCTGTAGGCATATCTTACAATTAGTACTTACTTCTTGAGGGTCTGTTTCTGATACATCATCAAGAGCAAATATTTCTTCTTGTCTGAATTTGGCGCAGTCATCAAAATTGATCTTGGCATCTACAGAAACGACTCTTCCATCATCAGTTTCAACCAACGGATTTATTTCCAGTTGGGTTGCATCTACCTTTAACACAACAAATGTTATTAGAAGGTTTTAAAATCTAATACAATAAAAGTGCACTTATATATATAAAATAATGACATGTGTGCCAATGACTAGATCTCCAGGTGAATGTCAGTATTAAGACTTCCTACAGGATAGGCTCAGCCTAGTGCAGGAAGACACAAAGTTCCTTATGGAAAAAAATACTGTTAATTTGTATTATCATTAACCACTGCCTCGATGACGCAGTGGTTAGCGTATGCAACTGCTGATCAAGAGGTCTCGGGTTCGATTCCCGGGTCGGAAAAATTGTTTGTAAATATTTTTTTCAGAATTTGGGTGTTTTCTATGTATAATAATTATGTATTTACAAAAAGTATGTTTATGTATTTATATCAGTTGTCTAGTACCCATAATACAAGCTCTGCTTAGTTTGGGACTAGATGGTGCTGTGTTAAAAATGTCTGAAATATTGATTTTTTTAATTATTAACTTCTTCTATTCTGTACTGCTTTTGGTAAGTAAATATATTACTATTATTCATAAAATGTGCTGTGCCATATTTTTTTTAAAGTTAGTATCATAACTACTTTCATATATGTATTTAGTAAGAAAACTGTTCAGTTATTATTACAAACAGAACAGAGAGTCCATATATTCATTTATTTGTATAGATAGATAAATATTCTACTTGAAAATGAATTTAATCAATCAAGTTTATTTTCTTTATAATATTTTAGAGTTATCAACTAAACTTATTTTTATGTTAAATACCTGCTTAAACAACTGCCACAATTTTTTTATCTCCTCAGCACATTTTTTTCTTAGTGGACCTTTGAACTCTAAGAATTTGGCTACCTCATCAGCAATTTTATCAGTCACACCCTCATGTATATCAATTGGAATTGCTTTTAACAAGTGAGGAGTCTTTTCTGCCACTGCCTCAATGTCCATGCCACCAGCGGGCGACGCAACTATAGCAGGACCATTGTATATCCTTTCCATCACTATACTGAAGTATGTTTCTCTGACAATATTCACACTTTCTGCCACCATCACTTTATTCACTACAATACCTTCTTTCGGTGTTTGTTTAGTTATCAATTTGTTACCAATCATATTTTGTGCTAAATTTATTATTTCATTTCGGTTTTTAGTTAGATGGACACCTCCTTTGAAACCATTGTCAAAATGACCTTTACCTCTTCCACCAGCTAAAATTTGTGCTTTAACTACGTACTCATCAGCTTTAAAATCTGATATCTGTTTTGGGTCTAATTTAGAATCTAAGACACGGAAGTCTTGGACTGTAACATTATATTTTTTCAGTAAGTCTTTACTGCTAAACTCTTGCAGATTCAAGTTCCTTCTTGCAGTAACATTTGGTTGATACTTCTGTGTTAACACACTTAAGATATTTATATTTTTTGTTCTCTTTAGAGCAGCCATATCGAACTTTGTTCACTAACTGAAGTAACTGATAACCTACAACCTACAAGAGCAAATATTTAGCAGCAGCCAGCACTAGAGCCACCTACGTTATCACTTAACAGTCAACAGAGATAATATTTTTTTACTACTTATTGCATGACGTTAATCTCGAATAAATGATAAATTCGAACGATAAAGTAAGGCGCTAAAGAACAAATTAATGATGCGTTCGATATATCAAAACGTAACTTATATCGGATATGTGTTAGATATCAAACCATATCGATATCTATATCAATGTAGCTGATATCACAAAAACTGTATCGAGTCAAAACTAAAAGAACAAAACGCAAACTTCATAAACGATATTGAGATATGAACCATATCGCTACCTCTCGTTCTAAGTATACGTTATTTTAATAGTATGAGAGAGAAGAAGCGAATATGAAATAACTTTAACCATGTTTGCGTGGTTAACGTATCTTACTTTACTAGCAATAAGGTTTAGGTTTCCTTTGTATAGTATGTTGAATTTGAGTTGTTACAATGTGGACACAGGTACGTAAGTAATATTATTAATTGTTGTTATGTCGTGTAATATTTTGATTTGAAAAACAAATGTATTGTTTGTGATAGTTTTTATTAGCTAATTGTAACTGCGGCGATTTCCCTTCATGCTTTACTGTGTAATGTAAATTAACTGTTAAATTTAATAACTGTAAAATGTAAAATTTGGTCTTATTTTAGTAAAGAAAATTTGTAATTGAAATTTAATATACTTTAGGTAAATACCTACACCTAAGACCTGTATCGATGTACTGCTGACTGCTTAACTGTAAATGTTAGAGATTGTTCGCATTCGTAGTTAGTTTGCTCATTTTTAAATCAATCTTGTTTGAAAACTGTACCATTAATATCGATATCAGAAAACCGCTTTCGATATTGATATGCGAGCTGTATGTAGAATACATAACCGTTTGTGTACAAAAAACAGAAAACGCCTATATCTAGAACGAATAGATTCTATTAATCTAGTTTAGATAGCATAGATTAGATAGCAGTGAGGCCTTAAGTATTACAAACGCCAAAAATGTTATGCGAAATGAAAACATATTATCTGAAATAAAGTTCATTCAAGATAATTTTTCGATTATAGAAAATGCACTTACTAAATTACAAAAAATGAATCTGACTCTTTCTGAAACTTTAGAAATATTGGACAATGTTAAGTGTGCTCTAAATTGGAGTTCTAACGAAATTGTACAAAATAAATTAGAAAATGTCTTACTACGAAATCCCGATTATGATCTTATTAGAACGACGTGTGAAAATATTGAAAAGGGAATTGAAACAGATCATGAATCATTTTACAAATTTGCACCTCTCACTTCCGTAGAAGTTGAACGATCCTTTTCCACTTACAAATGGATATTATATGTACAAAGAAACCGGTTAAAAGAAGAGAACATAGAAAAACTGATGGTAATATATTTCAATTCCCTTAATAATTCAGGCGAAGGTCTCAACGCTTCCGAGTCGGAGTCTGAAAACGTTGATCCTTGAGCTATCATTGAAAAGCTAGTAAATATATCGAACACTGTCACAGAATACCTAATAGTAACAAGTCGGCATTTAACTCCGTTGAGGTCAAGTAAGCAGGGCAAGTAAAAACGGAGCGACGCCATTAAAGTGAACGCCGTACATGCGCGAAAATGTTCGTTTTACTTGCATCAATCTATAGCAAAACTTTTTAACTTAAGATACAGATCAAAAAGAAATTTAATATTTTTAGTCAAACTTTAATATAAATACTAAATAAATACTAAATAAGTATATAACTAGACTAAATAAGTAAATAACCAAACTAAATAAGTATATAACTAGACTAGATAAGTATATAACCAGACTAAATAAGTATATAACTAGACTAAATAAGTATATAACTAGACTGAATAAGTATTTAAATAGACTAAATAAGTATATAACTAGACTAAATAAGTATATAACTAGACTAAATAAGTATTTAACTGGACTAAATAAATATATAAATAAGTATAAAACTAGACTAAATAAGTATGTAACTAGACTAAATAAGTATATAACAAGACTAAATAAGTATATAACTAGACTAAATAAGTATATAACTAGACTAAATAAGTATATAATTAGACTAAATAAGTATATAACTAGACTAAATAAGTATATAACTAGACTAAATAAGTATAAAACTAGACTAAATAAGTAAATATCCAAACTGAATAAGTATATAAGTAAACTAAATATGTAAATAAGTCAACTAGATAAGTATATAACTAGACTAAATAAGTATATAACTAAGCTAGATAAGTATATAACTAGACTAAATAAGTATATAACTAGTCTAAATAAGTATATAACTAGACTAAATAAGTATATAACTAGACTAAATAAGTATATAACTAGACTAAATAAGTATATAACTAGACTAAATAAGTATATGTTCTATGTTATGTGGGTGGTTTCCGCACTTAGTCCTTTAAGTGGACCATTGTACGTGAGGGCGGCCATCACTCCAGCCAGCCCACCTCCCTCCAGAAGCGGATAAGGTCTCCGAGTCTGTCCAGACATTCTGCAACAGATTTAGGAGATCCAAGTGTGTTTTTCCGTGTTTCGGTGACACCTGTGCACTCAATGAGTACATGTGACACCGTTTCCTCTGCCCCTAAGCATGCTCTGCATAGGGGACTGTCAGTTATGCCTATGGTGTGGAAGTGTTTGTTTAGTGAGCAGTGTCCGGTGATAGTTCCTACCACCAGCCGCAGACTGTCCCTGTCCAAACGCAATAGGCGTTTGGTTAGTTTATCATTAGGAAGTGGCATGGCTTCCTTTGATTGTCTGCAGCCTGGGACAGATAGCCAGTGGTGTTGTGCTTGTGTGCGGGTAAATTCTTGCAGCCAACCACGGAGCTGGCTGAATGGGACAGGCACCACGGGTTCGGGTCCGAAAACCGCTGCGCCCGACCCTCTCCTAGCCAGCTCATCGGCCGCATCGTTACCTAGCGATCCGCTGTGTCCTTTTATCCATTGTATTGTCACTGAATTCCGGCCGGAGGTCGCAACGCGTTCTAACGCGTTGTGACAGTCCATTATGAGTTTCGAAGTGACATGGGTTTTATTCAGGGATTTAAGTACCGATGCACTATCAGAGAGTATACGGATGTGTGAGTCCGTAATTTTCCTTGTCTCTATAGCGTGGGCCGCCAGGATAATACCCACGCATTCCGCTTGGAATACAGTGTTGAATCTACCTAGCGGCTTCGATACCCTGATGTTAAGTTCGTCTGAGAATACACCTGCTCCGGTTCCTGAGTTGGTTTTGGAGCCATCGGTGTATATTCTGAGTTCTTTTGTATCTGATTTGTCGTGTGGTTCTTCTTCTAGGTGTATATTATAGTGCTTCTGAAAATTAAATTTCTTCAGCATCCTATCATTGGGTGATGTCAACATGGGTTGATGTGTGATCGCTCGTTCTCTTATGCGTGTGTGTTTGATTCTGGAGTCATTTCCCAGTGTGCCGGCATTATGGAGTCTAAACGCTGCTAGTGCTGCTTCCTCTTTAACAACTAAGTGCAAGGGTGGCAGCCCCAGCATTGTTTGCAGTGCGGCTGTTGGTGTGGTTCTCATGCTACTAGTGATAGCCACGCAGGCGTATCGCTGTAGTTTTTCAAGGGTTTTTTGGCAAGTAACCGAGTCTGTCCTGGGCCACCAGACTAGGGAGCCATATGTTATAGTTGGTCGAATAACTGTAGTGTATAGCCAGTAAGTGGCCTTGGGACTGATGCCCCAATTTCTGCCAAGCAGTTGCTTGCATTGCCACAGTGATATACTGGCTTTTGTGGTAATGTATTCAGTATGTTTAGCCCAATTCAGTTGTTTGTCCAAATAGACGCCCAGGTATTTGGTCTCTGATGTCAGGTTTAGGGTAGATCCGTAAAAGCGTGGCAGTTGCAATTTTGCCAGCTTCCTTTTTTTGGTAAAGAGGACCAGTTCTGTTTTTGTGGGGTTGACTGTTAGTTTATGCTCTTTGCACCAGTCCTCTACAATTTTCAAGGCTTGACGCATGAGGTTACACAGTGTGTTTTCGTGAGTGCCATTTATTATGATTGTTATGTCATCGGCATATCCTACGGTGAAGTAGCCTTTGTCGTTTAAACCACTTAGGAGGCTGTTCACGACGAGGTTCCATAATAGGGGCGAGAGGACACCTCCTTGTGGGCATCCCTTCGCCACAATGGCTCTCGTGGTGTCATTCACCGTGACTTGTATGGCCCTTTGCCTGAGCATGTTGGTTATCCAACTGCATAAGGTTGGGGTCACACTATGCCTTTTAAGGGCTATGTCGATGCTGTGGAACATTGTTTTATCAAAGGCGCCTTCTATATCTATGAAGGCAGCCAGTGCTGAACCTTTGTGGTCTACAGCGCATTCAATCTTGGAAATCACGCTATGCAAAGCGGATTCTGTTGATTTCCCTATTGAGTATGCATGCTGTTGTTTGTGTAGCGGTACCATGCGTAGAGGTCCATCTCTGATGTATCTGTCGCATAGTCTTTCTAGGGTCTTCAATAGGAATGATGTCAGGCTTATAGGTCTATAAGCTTTGGGTTGTGTGTAGTCGGTTTTTCCGGGTTTCGGTATGAAGATAACCTTCACCTCCCGCCAAGCGAGAGGGATGTATCCATGTGCAATGCAGGCTCTGTAGACCTCCACCAGCCATGGCTTTAGGGATTCAACACCCCATTGCAAAAGGGCCGGCAGAATGCCATCCAGGCCTGCGGATTTATACGGTTGGAAAGACTTGATAGCCCACGAAATCCTGTCCTCTGTCACTATTTCGCGGGCTACAGTCCAGTCATTGTTGGTTGGTTCCATTCCTGTATTTTCCTTCCAGATCTTTTCCTCTGAGAGGCTACAGTCTGGGAAGTGTGTTTCAAGAAGGACCTTACAGATTTCGTGGTCTGTTTGTGTGAATGTGTTATCGGGCTTTTTTAGCGCACCGAGGTTGCGATCTTGGTCGCTGGATAAGATTTTCCTCACTCGGGCAGCTTCATTGTTTGATTCGATTGATTCGCAGAACTTCCTCCAGGCTAGTCTCCTGGCGTGTCTGATTTGTTTTTTGAAGGTATATTGGGTTTCCTTGTAGAGTTCCCAATCATCCGGATGTCTCGAGTTTTTGGCTCGATTGAATTGTTTACGTAGTGTATTTCTGAGTTTTTCGAGTTCAGCGTTCCACCATCGGTTGGTTTTACACTTGGTGTACGGAACTCTTAATTTGCAGCATTCGTGATATGCCTCTTTGATGTAAAGTGTTAGCTTAGTCACTGTATGCTCTATCTGTGTGGTGTCTGTGATTGATGTCGGTGGTAGATTACTAGCTATTAATGAAGCGAGAAGACGCTTGTAGCCAGGTATATCTGTCCGACGCGGATTTCTTTTCGGGATTGGCTCTATTGTGTTTACTGTTATTGTGAAACGAATTCTCCTGTGATCTGAGCAAGAGACTTCGTTGGATACACGCCAGTTTGATATACGATTTGTTGCGTTATCTGTTCCTAGCGTTAGGTCAATGATGGATTGTCCCCGGGCTGTGACCCAGGTGGGCTCTGAGCCCCGGTTTACTATATTAAGATTAGTTGAAAATAAGTAAGTGGACAATACCTCTCCTCTGGTGTTTGAAGTGTCGCATCCCCATAGCTGGTGATGGGCGTTTGAATCAGTGCAGATAATGAGATCCAGCTTGGCGCCCTCGCAGTAATCCACAAGGTCGACCATCTCTTTTGGTGGGCAGTTTTCGTTGTCGCCTGGCATGTACACTGATGCTAGTACCATGTCAGGATTTTTATCGGCATTCTGAAGCCTGACAGCCGTCAGGTCCCTGGAGCAGAATTGCGTGAGTGTTGTGGTCGGGATGTCATTTGGTATGTACGCACAGGTTCTTGGTTTGTCTGTACTGTGTGTGTTTAGAATTAGCTTACCTCCGATGTTACTGAGGCCGCATACTCTGTTGTTCCTGATCCATGGCTCTTGGATCAGTGCGATGGTTCGGGGATGTGTCTCCAGCGCCCTGCGCAAGTTGGCCGTGGCAGTCTGGCTATGCTGGAGATTTGCTTGTATGACTTCGAGGGGGCTGGTTTTAGGCGATGGCGCCACGGGAGAGGAGTCAGTCCTGGTCCGATCCATCGGATCCGTCCTCCACTCCAATCTCACGCCCGCCATCGCTCGGCGAGGACGAGAGAAGCCGGCCCGTCCACCCTGGTGACGTGGGTGTTAGGGTGTCGGTCTCAGCATCCTCCATCGCCGCCTTCGCCATTTCCTCCTCCAGTCGGGTCATGTCGTCATTGGTGTCAGTCGGTGTCGGTGTCGGTGTCGTCGTCTGTGTCGTGGTCTGGGCTACAGAGGGAAGGCTCTTGGGGTAGAAGCGGACGTATATCGAACCAAGAAGGTACGATACTCGACGCTCCCGCGCCAAGACCCCCTCTGCCTCCTCCGGTGGGATCCCCAGGGTCAAGTATGTCCCCGGGTTTTCACCACCGATGGATGTTGCTCTGTAAAGCGACCACCGACCGATGTCGTACCAAGTGTTCTGACGGGTCAGAACACTCTGGAGCCGCGCTATATCCCCCCGATACCTCGGTACGAAAAGCGCCGCTCTAACACGTGTCGGTATGTCTGCTTGCCGCATGACCGTTAGTTTTAAGTCGGTGTTGGGAAGCTGGATCCTCAGGACGCTCTCAGTCAACCAGGCCAGAGCACCGTCATCCTCGCACCACATCTGTACCGTGCCATCCGCTACCCGTGGGTAGCCACGGAAAGCCGGGAGGGGCGCGCCGGGATCAGTGTCCATGACCAGGTCTTCGAGCGCTGTCTTGATGAATTCAGCCTCGTCGGTTGTCATGTCTCGGGTTGGGGGGGAGAGGCAAATAGCTACAGCAAGCCGCGCAGGAATGTCCTTTGTGGCGAGCGCATAGGTTCTTTGCCCCCCTTGAGGCGGTTGGGTCCTCACGCGCTTGGCGTCGCCCTGGAGAGTGCTCGGCGAAGCCGTCTCATCCGGGCGCACCCTCTTTACCGCTCCCATGCCGCTAGGGCCCGGTTGCGGATCAGAGGTGTCTGGCCTTGGTGTTGTGGCCAGAGACGCCTTGTACGTGGCCCCAGACCGCTTTCCCCTTTTTCGTCTGGGTGGGTTGCCACCACTGGGTAGTTCCTGCTTTTGCAAGGGTTTTTCGCGCTGGGTTTCCCCTTCGCGTACTTCCCCTCGCGCGAGCTTTTCTGCGTCCGGTCGCTTTTCGCGCTGGGTTGCCCCTTCGCGGACTTGCAACTGGTCGCATACTTCTCTTTCAACGGCCCTTCGAGCATCGCGCTGGCTTACGCCTTCGCGGGTATTGCTCGTCGGGTCGCCTACTTTACTGCTTTTGGTAGCTTTTCCACGCTCGCGTACTTTGCTACCAGGTGCAGGGTTGGAACTACCTGGGCCGGCTTCCTTACCCCTAGTCAAGTCAGTGTCTTTGGCACTCTTCCGTACGAGGCTCTGTTGCCAGACACTCGCGGAAGACGTACCTGGTCTCTGTCCGGGTTTTTGTGGCGCGTGTGTCGCAGCCGGGTCGGTGGTTTTTGGCGCATGTGTTGCAGCCGGTTGTGTGTCGGTAGGCGCGTTTGTCGCAGCCGGTGTCGTGGGCGCTAGTGTGTCAGCTGCCGGTCGCGCTCTGAGCGCGGATGACGTCGATGACGTCGGGAGCAAAAAGGTGTCCCCCCCCAGATTACGATGGGGACTGACCTGAAAGGTGTGGGATTCCCCGGCCTGGCCGGGACCCACCTGGGGATTGGTTTGGTCTTTGTGCTTCATGTTTTTTGGGGGTTTTGTGGGCTTTTAGGATTTGAGGTTACCCCTCCTCTTGGATCGAAAGGAATTTTGCTTTGTTCGGCCCCACTCCACTACAATGCATAGTGGAATGAGACCGAACAAAACAAAATGTAGGGATGATAAGGAAGGAGGGAGTTTATTGGAATTTGGATCATGGAAATAAAGGTAAGGGTCACCCCTGGTCTGGGATTTGACTTCAGGGAGCTTCTCTTGTCCGGGTCCGGCTGCGGGGTCGACCGCCAGGGAAAAGACTGTCGGTCCCGCAGCCGGAAACTGGCTATCCGCAACCTGCCAACCCGCTCGGTCGCATGAGAAGAAGTGCGTACCCGCTCGGTTTGATTCGTCGTAGAAGCACGTGTGCCGCTATGCATCCTCAAACCCAGCACGTCCGAGAAACTATATAACTATATATAACTAGACTAAATAAGTATACAACTAGACTAAATAAGTATACAACTAGACTAAATAAGTACATAACTAGACTAGATAAGTATATAACTAGACTAAATAAGTATATAACTAGACTAGATAAGTATATAACTAGACTAAATAAGTATATAACTAGACTAAATAAGTATATAACTAGACTAAATAAGTATATAACTAGACTAAATAAGTATATAACTAGACTAAATAAGTATATTACTAGACTAAGTAAGTATACAACTAGACTAAACAAGTATATAACTAGACTAAATAAGTATATAACTAAACTAGATAAGTATATAACTAGACTAAATAAGTATATAAATAAACTAAATAAGTATATAACTAGACTAAATAAGTATATAACTAGACTAAATAAGTATATAACTAGACTAAATAAGTATATAACTAAACTAGATAAGATTATATCTAGACTGGTTAAGTATATAACTAGACTAGATAAGTATATAATTAGACTGAATAAGACTAAATAATCAAATAACCAAACTAAATAAGTAAATAACAAGACTAAATAAGTATATAAGTAAACTAAATATGTAAATAACTAAACTAAATAAGTATATAACTAGACTAAATAAGAATATAACTAGACTAAATAAGTATATAACTAGACTAAATAAGTATATTACTAGACTAAATAAGTATATAACTAGTTTAAATAAGTATATAACTAGACTAAATAAGTATATAACTAGACTAAATAAGTATATAACTAGACTAAATAAGTATATAACTAGTCTAAATAAGTATATAACTAGACTAAATAAGTATATAACTAGACTAAATAAGTATATAACTAGACTAAATAAGTATATAACTAGACTAAATAAGTATATAACTAGACTAAATAAGTATATAACTAGACTAAATAAGTATATAACTAGTTTAAATAAGTATATAACTAGCCTTAATAAGTATATAACTAGACTAAATAAGTATATAACTAGACTAAATAAGTATATAACTAGTCTAAATAAGTATATAACTAGACTAAATAAGTATATAACTAGACTAAATAAGTATATAACTAGACTAAATAAGTATATAACTAGACTAAATAAGTATATAACTAGACTAAATAAGTATATAACTAGACTAAATAAGTATATAACTAGAATAGATAAGTATATAACTAGACTAAATAAGTATATAACTAGACTAAATAAGTACATAACTAGATAAGTATATAACTAAACTAGATAAGTCTATAACTAGACTAAATAAGTATATAACTAGACTAAATAAGTATATATCTAGACTAAATAAGTATATAACTAGACTAAATAAGTATACAACTAGACTAAATAAGTATACAACTAGACTAAATAAGTACATAACTAGACTAGATAAGTATATAACTAGACTAAATAAGTATATAACTAGACTAGATAAGTATATAACTAGACTAAATAAGTATATAACTAGACTAAATAAGTATATAAAAAAAACCAAATGCATAAGATTTGCTTTACCGAATGTTAAGAGTAGTGATTGTGATATAATTTTGAATAAAGAGAAACTTGAATTCGTAGATAAAACTGTTTTCCTGGGGATTACGCTTGATGCAGGGCTACAATGGGGTTCTCATTTAACATCTCTTGCGGGGCGGCTAAGTTCAGCAGCATATGCTATTAGAAAAATCCGTCAATTTACTGATGAAGATACCGCTAGACTGGTCTATTTCAGTTACTTTCATAGTATAATGTCTTACGGCATCTTGTTATGGGGACGGGCTGCAGATATTGAGTCTATATTTATTCTGCAAAAAAGAGCCATCAGAGCCATATATAATCTTCGTAGGCGCGATTCTCTAAGGGAACTGTTTAAGAATATTGGCATCATGACGGTACATAGTCAATACATCTACGAAAACATAATGTACGTTAGGAAAAATCTTCATCTTTTTGGCAAAAGAGGTGACAAACATAATTACAGTACTAGAAATAGGGACCAACTAGTTCAGCCAGGCTTTAGACTCGCTAAAGTAGACTCTTCTTTTATGGGGTACTGTTTGAGATGCTATAATAAAATTCCACAAAGTATTCTTGAACTGAATGAGACAAAATTTAAAACATGCATTAAACGCACACTATGTAAGCAAGCATATTACAAGTTGAGCGATTATATCGCTGATAAAAATGCTTGGCTCAATGCTGGTCCTGCTTCACAAGGACAGGGGCGCATAAATTGATAGCATTGAATGGTATTGTTGGAGCTGCTGAAGATTGTACAACTTTCTTTGCATTGTATAGATTCAATCTCTTTAGTGTTATATAATCGCATAGCCCATATTGTGTGAGTACTATGTACTAGGAAGCTATTCAAGCTATCATTCACTGGAAACCTACGTCTTTTCTTGACCTGAATCTGCCCTGGCGGTTGAGAGTATGTCATGCTCACTCAAATGTCACGCTGATGGTGGCGCGTGTGTCTGATCATTTGATTCCCTTCAAAATGGTTGAGTTGAATGGTGCGGATCCATGCGTCATGTTCGTGAACGGGCGCTGTCAGTTGTGACTGGTCATCTCTTAGTTGCCACGGCTTATTTGAATTAATTATTTTATTTTTCAATTGTATTTTTGTTGTACTATGGACACTTTTAACGTGCACGTCTTGCTACATCGTTCTCACATAATGTACCATCTCAACATGAATGATGTAACCATGATTTTGTAAAAACATTTTGATTTAAAAGAGTGTCCATGGAGTTTCTTGCCCGTTCTTCTCCATAGAGATCTACGCTAGGGAATGGGCAACTACAGTACTTTCACAGTTTTTGTGTCTTGTGACTGGGACTGTAGCTACATTTTTGTTTCGACAATTCAAAAGTGCCTGTAACTGGCCTACTTGAAATAAATGCTTTGATTTTGATTTTGATTTTGATTATAACTAGACTAAATAAGTATATAACTAGACTAAATAAGTATATAACTAGACTAAATAAGTATATTACTAGACTAAGTAAGTATATAACTAGACTAAACAAGTATATAACTAGACTAAATAAGTATATAACTAAACTAGATAAGTATATAACTAGACTAAATAAGTATATAACTAAACTAAATAAGTATATAACTAGTTTAAATAAGTATATAACTAGACTAAATAAGTATATAACTAGACTAAATAAGTATATAACTAGACTAAATAAGTATATAACTAGACTAGATAAGATTATATCTAGACTGGATAAGTATATAACTAGACTAGATAAGTATATAATTAGACTGAATAAGACTAAATAATCAAATAACCAAACTAAATAAGTAAATAACAAGACTAAATAAGTATATAAGTAAACTAAATATGTAAATAACTAAACTAAATAAGTATATAACTAGACTAAATAAGAATATAACTAGACTAAATAAGTATATAACTAGACTAAATAAGTATATTACTAGACTAAATAAGTATATAACTAGACTAAATAAGTATATAACTAAACTAGATAAGTATATAACTAAACTGAATAAGTATATAACTAGACTAAATAAGTATATAACTAGACTAAATAAGTATATAACTAGTTTAAATAAGTATATAACTAGACTAAATAAGTATATAACTAGACTAAATAAGTATATAACTAGACTAAATAAGTATATAACTAGTCTAAATAAGTATATAACTAGACTAAATAAGTATATAACTAGACTAGATAAGTATATAACTAGACTGGATAAGTATATAACTAGACTAGATAAGTATATAATTAGACTGAATAAGACTAAATAATCAAATAACCAAACTAAATAAGTAAATAACAAGACTAAATAAGTATATAAGTAAACTAAATATGTAAATAACTAAACTAGATAAGTATATAACTAGACTAAATAAGTATATAACTAGACTAAATAAGTATATAACTAGACTAAATAAGTATATAACTAGACTAAATGAGTATATAACTAGACTAGATAAGTATATAACTAGACTGGATATGTATATAACTAGACTAGATAAGTATATAATTAGACTGAATAAGACTAAATAATCAAATAACCACACTAAATAAGTAAATAACAAGACTAAATAAGTATATAAGTAAACTAAATATGTAAATAACTAAACTAGATAAGTATATAACTAGTCTAAATAAGTATATAACTAGACTAAATAAGTATATAACTAGACTAAATAAGTATATAACTAGACTAAATAAGTATATAACTAGTTTAAATAAGTATATAACTAGACTAAATAAGTATATAACTAGACTAAATAAGTATATAACTAGACTAAATAAGTATATAACTAGACTAAATAAGTATATAACTAGACTAGATAAGTATATAACTAGACTGGATAAGTATATAACTAGACTAGATAAGTATATAATTAGACTGAATAAGTACATAACTAGACTAGATAAGTATATAACTAAACTAGATAAGTATATAACTAGACTAAATAAGTATATAGGGGCATTTCACGTGAAGCGGACAACCAAAAAAAAGTGAGGTCATGAATTTTGTTTATATTCTGGTTAGTTATACTTCTAGTAGACGTGGATGTGTACACACAATATTTTTTTCGTATGATGCTTTATTGCTGAGTTACGAGCTCTTAAAAATTCACTAAAAATGAATTCATGGATTTTTAGATGCTTATTATCTGCATCAAATATTTTTTTATAAAAACTAAAAAGTATGGTTACTTATAGTAGGAGAGTTGAAGTTTATAATTTTTTTGTCGAATTCTAAATTTGAATTTTTTTAGGTATAGTAAACCGGAAGTGAAAATTTCAAATCGTTTTTTGAGTAACTTCGACCCTTTTTATTTTTATTTTTTTAAATTTAATTTACAGCTACAAATATACTAATTCTTCACAAAAAAATATAGAACGTGATCGCCAATAGTTTAAGACTTAGAGCACATAGAGTACATACACGTAGCTAAAAGTACATTCTAAGCAGTTGGGTTTTTGCGCTAAAATGCCAAAATACTACGTTAATAATATTTTATTCCTTCATTCTAGCATGCAAAAATATAAAATTAACGACTTCTTTCATTCTTCACAAGAACATTAAAACGTGATCGCTAATAGTTTGACTTAGAGCGGTTTTATTAATTGAGATTTGAAACAGTTTTATTGAAAATACATTTATTTTGTAATTTTTTTTTATTTTACTATTTACACTAGCACTAATTCTCTATACACATAAGCTCCCGTTGGTTGGAAGAAAAGAATGCAGTTGTTTAGTTCCTGGAACGGTAATAGTAGAAGCGAAATGGACTCGCAGAAAATCTCGCTGTTGTTGAATACTTTCCTTGGAGCAGTAGTAAATAGAAGTCTCATCAATGATGACTTGGCACATTCAAATAATGCTATAGGTTTAGTGATAGCGTTATAGCATTATTTTTGTTACCTAATGAAACTTTTTTAGCTACAAGATGGCGTTACTGGTGTGTTTCACTATAGTATCATAGGTTTTGAAATTATTATTTTGTATGACCTAGTCATTAATATAAAAAATATATTTGCCGGCGTATCGATTATTTTAGCTGGCAACACTGTTAAGTGTCTGAAGGTAAGACACTGACGCAACACCGGGCACTGGCGCGTGCGACCGGTGACCGCAGGGATGGGAATCATTGACACATTAAAATAATAATAACGCGATTGAATGATTGATTTTAGTCGATTACTTTCATAGACAAGGATCACAGGTGACAATGATTTTAACCCATCCCTAGATTATTATTGTTCGTTCATTCGTTCGCGAGTTCCTTTAAAAATGGAACGTCGTCGTTGACGAGGGGAGTCGTCGCGGATCATCTCGTGTGAGCACCACGTGTTCGGTGGAGTGTCTTATTTAAAATTATTAATCAGGGGATGCTATTCAAGGTCCTAACTGTATTTCGTGATCGAGTGTTTCAATAAAGTGAATGTACGAGAACATTCTCCTCACCCGCTAAACTCACGTCTACCCTCAATTAGAAATATGGGGCCTACTAACGTTCCCAGTGGACTCAAGATTTAACATATTTATATTGTTCATTATATTTTTTTTTTTTAAACATTGGTATACTTTATATTTTTGCATGTTAGGATAAATGAATAAAATATTAATAATGTAGTATTTTGGCATTTTAGCGCAAAAACCCAATTGCTTAGAGTGTACTCATAGCTATGTGTATGTACTCTATGTGCTCCAAGTCTTAAACTATTGGCGATCACGTTCTAATTTTTTCTGTGAAGAATTAGTATATTTGTAGCTGTAAATGAAGTTAAAAAAAAATAAAAATAAAAAGGGTCGAAGTTACTCAAAAAACGATTTGTAATGTTCACTTCCGGTTTACTGTACCTAAAAAAATTCAAATTTAGAATTCGACAAAAAAAATTATAAACTTCAACTCTCCTACTATAAGTAACCATACTTTTTAGTTTTTATAAAAAAATATTTGATGCAGATAATAAGCATCTAAAAATCCATGAATTCATTTTTAGTGAATTTTTAAAAGCTCGTAACTCAGCAATAAAACATCATACGAAAAAAATATTGTGTGTACACATCCACGTCTACTAGAAGTATAACTAACCAGAATATAAACAAAATTCATGACCTCACTTTTTTTTGGTTTTCCGCTTCACGTGAAATGCCCCTATAACTAGTCTAAATAAGTATATAACCAGACTAAATAAGTATATAACTAGACGAAATAAGTATATAACTAGATAAAATAAGTATATAACTAGACTAAATAAGTATATAACTAGACTAAATAAGTATATAACTAGACTAGATAAGTATATAATTAGACTAAATAAGTATATAACTAGACTAAATAAGTACATAACTAGACTAGATAAGTATATAACTAAACTAGATAAGTCTATAACTAGACTAAATAAGTATATAACTAGACTAAATAAGTATATATCTAGACTAAATAAGTATATAACTAGACTAAATAAGTACATAACTAGACTAGATAAGTATATAACTAGACTAAATAAGTATATAACTAGACTAGATAAGTATATAACTAGACTAAATAAGTATATAACTAGACTAAATAAGTATATAACTAGACTAAATAAGTATATAACTAGACTAAATAAGTATATAACTAGACTAAATACGTATATAACTAAACTAGATAAGTATATAACTAGACTAGATAAGTATATAACTAGACTAAATAAGTATATAACTAGACTAAATAAGTATATAACTAGACTAAATAAGTATATAACTAGACTAAATAAGTACATAACTAGACTAGATAAGTATATAACTAGACTAAATAAGTATATAACTAGACTAAATACGTATATAACTAAACTAGATAAGTATATAACTAGACTAGATAAGTATATAACTAGACTAGATAAGTATATAACTAGTCTAAATAAGTATATAACTAGACTAAATAAGTATATATCTAGACTAAATAAGTATATAACTAGACTAAATAAGTATATAACTAGACTAAATAAGTATATAACTAGACTAAATAAGTACATAACTAGACTAAATAAGTATATAACTAGACTAAATAAGTACATAACTAGACTAGATAAGTATATAACTAGACTAAATAAGTATATAACTAGACTAAATAAGTATATAACTAGACTAAATAAGTATATAACTAGACTAAACAAGTATATAACTAGACTGAATAAGTATATAAATAGACTAAATAAGTATATAACTAGACTAAATAAGTATATAACTAGACTAAATAAGTATATAACTAGACTAAATAAGTATATAACTAGACTAAATAAGTATATAGCCAGACTAAATAAGTATATAACTAGACTAAATAAGTATATAACTAGACTAAATAAGTATATAACTAAACTAGATAAGTATATAACTAGACTAAATAAGTATATAACTAAACTAGATAAGTATATAACTAGACTAAATAAGTATATAACTAAACTAGATAAGTATATAACTAGACTAAATAAGTATATAACTAGACTAAATAAGTATATAACTAGACTAAATAAGTATATAACTAGACTAAATAAGTATATAACTAGACTAAATAAGTATATAACTAAACTAGATAAGTATATAACTAGACTAAATAAGTATATAACTAAACTAGATAAGTATATAACTAGACTAAATAAGTATATAACTAAACTAGATAAGTATATAACTAGACTAAATAAGTATATAACAAGACTGAATAAGTATATAAATAGACTAAATAAGTATATAACTAGACTAAATAAGTATATAACTAGACTAAACAAGTATATAACTAGACTAAATAAGTATATAACTAGACTAAATAAGTACATAACTAGACTAAATAAGTATATTACTAGACTAAATAAGTATATAACTAGACTAAATAAGTATGTAACTAGACTAAATAAGTATATAACTAATCTAGATAAGTATATAACTAGACTAAATAAGTATATAACTAGACTAAATAAGTATATAACTAGACTAAATAAGTATATAACTAGACTAAATAAGTATATAACTAGACTAAATAAGTATATAACTAGACTAAATAAGTATATAACTAGAGATCACTTGGTTTCAGAATTCGCATCTCCAGACCTTTTAAGCATATGAAAACAGTAAAAATACTTTACTGTGCCTATGTACGCAGTCACCTTGAGTTCTGTAGTCAAATTTGGAATCCTTGTTATAATATCTACAGTAACAACATGGAAAGAATTCAGAAACGGTTTATTCGATATTTGGGCTTTAAATTTAAATTACCTCATCTAGATTACGAAAAACAATGCATCAAACTTCATCTTTTAGGGCCACAGCACACTAGCTACTTTTAGCATCGGCGATCGGCGATTTGGCGACTGAATCGATGCTGCATCGCGTTTTAGCGACTTCCTGCGTTCGATAGCGGTTTCGGAAATGCGCGTTTTAGCGACTGCTCAGATGCCAAATCGATGCTACCGGCATCCAAATGTGTACGGAGAGTGGCGTTCAGCTGCTGTGTCGCGCTTCTAAAAAGCGACTCAATCTCCGCGTTTGGCGTTTTTAAGTGTGCGGTGTAGAGCGTTCGGTCGCCGTATTTAGCTTCTAAAAAGCGACTAGTTGCCGATCGCCGATGGTAAAAGTAGCCAGTGTGCGGTGGCCCTTACCTCTTTACCGTCGTAGAAAAGTATCGGATATTTGCCTTTTTTCAAATATAGCGCAGAGCAAACTGGATTTTTCTGATTTACTTTGTAAAATTCAATTTAATGTATCCACTAGAAATTTGCGTTCTAAAAATCTACTCCATGTGCCACTTTGCCTACAATATGCCTTTGTTCTACAATAGCAAAAATAGTATAAAAAGTCTTATGTCTCATGAACCAGAAATATTGTTCAAGTAATAGTATGTAAAATATAAAATTAATTGTTCAAGAATCTGTTATATTATACAGTTGATTTCAGTCGGTTTATATTCTACAGCACTGTGTTCTTTCTACATGCGGAAGCATGCAAGCAAGAAATAAAAAATTAAATAAAGAAAATATATATATAAATAAATTAAGTATTTAATTAAACTAAATAGGTATATAACTAAAATAAGTAAGTATATAACTTAACTAAATTAGTATATAACTAAACTAAATAGGTATATAACTCAATTAAGTAAGTATATAACCTAACTAAATAAGCATGTAACTACATTAAATAAGTATATAACTTAATTAAATTAATAGTATTTTAATTAAGTTATATACTTATTTAGTGTACTTAATATATATACTTAATATGTAGGTATATTATATACATAATATATCTAAACTAAATAGGTATATAACTAAATTAAGTAAGTATATAACTTAACTTAATAAGTATATAACTACACTAAAAAAGTATATAACAAGTATATTACTAAATAGGTACATCACTAAATTAAGTAAGTATAAAACTAAACTAAATATGTAAGTAACTAAATTAAATTAGTATATAAGTAATCTATATAAGTAAACTAAATAAGTAAATAACTAAACTAAATAAGTAAATAACTAAACTAAGTAAGTAAATAACTAAACTAAGTAAGTATATACCTAAACTAAATACGTAAATAACTAAACTAAATATGTAAATAACTTAAGTAAATAAGTATATAACTAAACTAATTAAGTATATAACTAAATTAAGTAAGTACGTATATAACTAAACTAAATATATATGTAACTAAATTAAGTAAGTAAATAACTTACTTATTAAATTAGTATATATAATTCTATTATATTGCAAGCTAAGTAATTATTTTGTTAATTTAATATTAATATTAAAATTAATTGCAAATTTTTCTTATGAAAAATGTATTGTGCCAGCAATTTTTTTTCGAGAAAATATGCTTGAGAAATAAAATATTCTGTTCGTTGGGTACCCCCGGACAATGGAGGCCCTGGGCCAGTGCCGTGTGCCCTTATGGTAATGACGGTATAGGACGTAAGGAGTAACGGCCCATTCACGACCTTTCCGCTGTGAGCGGCAGCTAAGAGCGAAACGCCGAGCGGATTTAGACGATTTTATGGCGGTAATGGATACCGAGGCTTTTATAACAGAAATTTAAATAGACCGCCTATATGGATGTCAAAATATCCCCAACATAAATATAAAAAGGTTGTGGGAAGAAATTAAACAATGTTTTCCGGAATATAATGGTACTTACGTTTAATTTAAATTGATAACACAAAAACATAGAACCTAGGTACCTACCAAACGAAGCTACTGATATGTTGACAAAACTACTGGTATGTTTACGTAATGTAGGTGGATAGTTGACAAGTTTTAAAAGTTAATGTTTTTCTCTGTCAGTAGGTACCTAATTAGCAAAACAGTTTACATATCAGTAGTTTTGTCTGTAGATATAACTACACACGAAACTACTAGTATGTCTTATACGCAATGTAAGTAGTTGACAAGTTTTTAAAGTTTTTTCTCTCTGTAAGTACCTACTTAGCAAAACACTTGGAAACATCAGTTACTTCTTATAGGTAGGACCTTCGTCAGGGGCGGATCCAGGATCATACCTTAGGGGGGGCGGAGTGTAACAGATTATATTGATGGCTTAAAAAAAAAAAAAGGTCTTCAATTTCCGGAAACTTATAAAAAAAATTGATCAACAAGGAGTGGGTGTATTATTGAATTCAAAAAAACATAAGTAGCATTTATTTAATACAAAATTTATTTTATAGAACAAAATCTAGTTTGTGTTTGCTTTGAGCAAATCTGTCGATAACAGTATCTACATTTATTTCAATGTCTGGATGAATATTTAATAGAGACAGACCGAGAAGTCGATCTTCTGTCATCGTTGATCTGAGCCAAGTTTTAATCCTTCGTAGTGAAGAAAACGTTCTTTCTCCAGATGCCACACTTATAGGTAGAGTTACGAATATTTTTAAAAGAACGTGTAACGTCGGAAAAATTTCACAATCACAAGTCTCTAGTAGTTTTAAAGCATCAAGAGAAACGTCACTACTTTTTTCTCGATCCCATTTAGTCTTCCACATTTTAAGTTCAGACGTTAATATATTTTTTAAGATGATCTTATCTTCAGTAAAAAAAGTAGAATACTTTTCAATAAGTACAGAAGCTGCTTCTTTTATTAATTTATCTTCTTTCAAAAGATTTGAACCAGGAAACAAGACCGATAAAGAATATAAATCTAGCGTTTCTTGAGAAAAACGCCGTTTCAAATCTTCTGTAACATTTTCAATTATTGGAATATATACAGATTGCCTGAAATAATCAATTACTTTTTCCGAGGAACAGTTTTCACGATTTGTTTGTCTCGCAGCCCTTCGTGGTAAAATAATATCAGATCCTAATTTGTCAGCAATATTTTGCGTTTCTTCAAAAAGCAAAGAAAAATTTTCGTTTGCTTTTTGTCGTTTTTCACATAAAAGTTTCAATGTATCTTGTAATAAATCTTGAGCAGTTTTAAGGTCTGTTTCGGTTTTTTGAAAAAATTGACTGAGTGGTAACGTGCATAGCAATAAATCCGATAAACAAACCATACTTACAAGAACCTGCATTTTCAAATACCTAAATAAGTACTTTATTGCTGCAGTTCAAAAGCTGTTCAGAATAATTAAATAATTATTTAAATAATTAGTAACCTAGAAAATTTTCGTATACACTTACACTTAATTTATTCATTTTGATTTTGGCGCACTGGGTTTCGTGGTTTTACGAGAATAAGAAGCTTTATAAATCATTTTTTATTTATTATTATTATTATTTTTTCATTTTAGAGTACTGGGTTATGTGGGGTTGGGTTGGTTTGCTTGGGAGTTTAGGACGCTTTTGGTTATGTGTCGCTTGGGGGGGGGCGATCGCCCCTATCGCCCCCTCCTTGGATCCGCCCCTGACCTTCGTATGGGTCACTAAATCCACCATCTAAATACCGATCTTTATTTAGTTCGTGCACTCATTCTATCATATTTAAAAAAAAAAAAGTTTCTAAACAGACAGGGGATAATTTTTATAACGCCATGATTTTTAACACGTTTCGACTACCTAAATACTTCCACCGTCGCCGCTGCAACTAACCGCTACTAAGGATCGTGGCGTGCAAAACGCACCGCTCACCGACGCCGCTCCGCTTTTCGCTAAGACCAAAACTCGTGGCCAGGCCGTAACGCAGGCTATTTCTTAAACGGCCTGGCCACGAGTTTTGGATTTTAATTTGCAAATTAGATTTCTACGTTGTCTGTTCTAATAAGAGATTTCAGAAAAAATATTTCTTATTAAGTATTCCATCTATTTTTGCAAATAAATAATTTCAATTTCAATATTTTCATTGCTTTTTAGTTTTCTGTTCTGTTAGTTCACGACTTATAGGAATCTTATAATTAGAACCCTTATAGTTTCGTCATGTACATGGTCCGTCCTCGACTTAATTTGCAAATGAATGTTTTTATCGCAGCGACAAACTGCTAAAAAGAAATCACGAAAAAAAACTTTGTTTTTCAAAATATCAAAGCTAGTAATTTATAAAGAACATCTTGGAGTCATGGAAGAGAAAAACCAACCTGTACATTTACTAGAACTTAGACTGTTGATATACTTGTGACATATATACAAAAGCAAATGGTTCTATTATGTTAAAATAAAATCTTTTTTTCATAGTAAGTGCTTTCACAGATGAGTGCTTTCGCAGGATAGCCTTTTTTACGCAAGGAATGCATTTTGCTCTATCCCCTTAGTGGGGTATATGATAGGCGTGTGTGGGACTCCCAGAGGAACCGGTCTACCCCTAAACCCCGGGGCGGCAAACATCAGCAGTTCGGAGGAACACCAGGAACGCATCAGCGGCTTCTGGAGTCCCCCCTGCCGTACCACACGATCGAGGTACATCCAGGGACAGGTGGGGGAGGAGGTGGGGGAGGATGTGTGGGAGGAGGTGGGCGAGGATGTGGGGGAGGAGGTGGGGCAGCGAGGTGGGACAGCGTCCTGCCCCACCTCTCACTGCTAGAGTGGTGAGAGCACCACTCTAGCAGTAAGAGAAGAAAATGACCCACCTTAGGTGACACCCGCGGGCTGCACGGGGAGTGTCACCTCTGTCGTGTCGTTTACAGTGGTCACATCTTTCTAAGATGAGGCTGCAGCGACCCTTAGGCGATAATCGTGGGCCTAGTGACCTCTGCCACGTTCCTTCACTTCAGCCCTATCCCGATCCAGCTCAGCGGACTCCTTCTGGAGCATAATGTCCTCACGGAAGAAGACCGCGGCTTCCCATTCCTCACCGCATAACATACGGGCTCATGGTGCAACGCTGTCTCTTCGCCATTCCTACCAACAGAACGAATTTAGTCGTAGACCATCGTGTTCATGTCGGCCAAAATGTCAAAGGGTGGAGATCGCGCCAGGACCGTCGCCGCCTTGTACGGAATCGTGCGGTAGCCTACGACCCGTATGGCCATCAGCCGCTGCAGACTCCTGAGTTAAGCCTGAGAGTGGGAGGAACCCATGAGGTCTTCAGACCAGATGAGCGCCCCATAGAGGACCATTGGAGGATAGCCTGTGCGATGAATTATTAGAGTATTGGACTGCATTGCATTGCTGAACTCTGTTGTAGCTAGTGTAATTAACAGCAATAAACAAGAACCGCTTGAAACGTCAGATTTACAAGCTCTAATATAATCATTCCATACAATCTTATTACCCGAACGTTGAAATTGCTTTGCACGTTTTTTGTAGCAGATGAACAGCAACTACAGTTTTTAATGATCTTGGACAGTGAAAATGAACCCAAAACGCCTGAATCCTCTCACTTTGACGACTTGAATTTGATTAAACTGTAATGGCTGGGCTCGATATAATTAAATGGATATTTGGTCGAGATCTCAACCCTTGGGAGGACATTGATAGAATAAGGTGAGTTGGTTCTCTTCACCCGAGCATCTCGTACGCAACACATAGTACACAAGCTCGTACGTGAAGTACTGTTCTCACTGACGAAGTAAGTTGAGCAGTACGCATACGTACGGTGGCCCACACTCTTCAATTCTACTCATGCTTTCCACCAGGCTACTTGGCATTTTTCAAAAAAAAAAAGATTTACTCAGAGAGGTTGATTTAAATAGGATAATTATTGGAGACGGAAGTGCTCGCCGAAGTTTATCGGCGAGTGGCTGACTTCCGGGCGGAGAACGGCTTTCGCCCTCTGCCCGAGGACGTGCGCGAGTGGCGCGAAGCCGCTCGCCGAGCCACCATGCAGAGATGGACGTTCCGGCTGGAGACCCCACGCGCTGGCTTCGCCGCCGTGGAGGCTCTTCAGCCGGTCATCGCGGAGTGGGCAGGGCGGCAGCACGGGACCCTTTCCTTCCGGCTGACGCAGGTGCTTTCCGGGCACGGTTGCTTCGGAAAGTACCTGCACTCGGTCGCTAGGAGGGAACCGAGTCCCGCCTGCCACCACTGCGACTGCAGTGAGGACACGGCCCAGCACACGCTGGCGGTCTGCCCCGCTTAGGCGGCGCAACGCCGGGTCCTCACTGCAGTCATCGGAGGGGATCTCTCGCTGCCGGCCGTCATAAGATCGATGGCCGGCAGCGACAGTTGTTTTACCGCGGTCGCAACCTTCTGCGAGGACGTAATCTTGCAGAAGGAGGTGGCGGAGAAGGCCCGGGAGGATTCCATCCAATCGGACCCGATCCGCCGCCGGCGCCCCGGGCGGCGGAGGCGCGCATACCTGCGTCTCATGCCGCCCTGAGAGTGGCCGCGGATGGGCGGGACGGGTTTCCCGTCCGTCCGCAGTAGAGGCCAACCGCGAGGGGGCGGCGTCCGCGTGTGACCGGACGTTGCCCAATTAGAGAGTACACGATGGAGGTGCTGCCCGCAATAGTGCGGGCAGGCGCCGGTTGGAGTCCAGAAGGAAATCCCCTCCCTGGACTCCTTCCAATACAAAGGCGCAGAGAGGGTCACACCGTGTGGTTTTAGTCGGTTCGAGTCCGACACACCACCCCACCGTAACCCCCGACGGGGTGACGGTCCGCGGGGATTTCCACACGTTAAAAAAAAAAAAAAAAAAAAAAAAATAGGATAATTATAAAAGCCTTCATTGTATCAAGATGAGGTTGCTTGTAGCAGCTGTAAGTACCTATCGTTTTTAGGGTGCCGTAGCTCATGACTCGGACCCCTTATAGATTCGTCATGTTCGTCCGTCCTCGAATTACCATCCAAACGGTTAGTGCTAGAAAAACTTTGCATAAATATGTGTTTTTATCACGTCGAGAAAGTGCTAAAATAAAATCATGACAAATATTTTTTATTAAGAAGGTACTGCACGAAATTGTGGGATTTGACGTATTTTCAAATGAGTAGTACTGTGCGCTGCATTAATTAAATACATCAAAAGTATTTGTATAGTTTAGGTCGATCCTTGAACAAGATCTATGTAAGGTTGGAATTTGAAACAGATACATATGAAATTAAAAAACGATACATATATGTTGTGTGTCAGATGAAATCTTAAAAACATTTTTCTTCGAAAAGATAGTAGATTTTACGTCTAGAACAATAATTTTCATATGACAATATTTGTATTTACATCGTGCAGGGTATAGACAGTGTTTAATTTAATTTAAAAGTATAAATCTAAAAATATTAAGACTTTTCAATTTTTAACACAAACGCCTGATGCACATTGCACATTGCGCAGAAAAAAACATTGCTCTAATTAAATTACTAGGTCTGAAACTTCAAAGCAGAATGGATCTAATTACTAATATTAATGAGATCGATTTTGTTTTGAAGTTTTTTTTAGACTTATGTCAGTATTGTATTGTGTATCATGTCTATATGTCATTGGTTATACTTACTGGCAAATAAGAAAATTGGAAAAAAATCAAATTTCGAGTCGAATCCTGTACAGAGTAGTGCGAACGCAGAGCAACAAATGTACGAAACACAATACAAACGTACAAACGCAAATAGGTAAATATCTCAAACAGGTATGTTTAATGTTACTGTTATAATTTTATTGTAAATTCAATGTTCCGTTCACAATTATTCGTCAGTTGCTAATCAATCAATACAAGTAATCAAGTAATCAAGACGGTAAAACTTCAAAACGTAAATATTTACCTTTGATTATAAACATGTAATTAATCAAAGGTACCTAACCTACTCTTATCAAACTCACTTTATTATTATAGGCCTATGTTTTTCAGGTTACATGTAATCTTATGGTCAAGAAAGAACTTATAGTAGAAAAGGAAAACACGAATAAAAGCAAAGCCACAATTCGGGTAACCAAGAACTTACTGACCACAACTCTCCATTTGGTTGCAACTTCAGTAATTTAAAAATTAATGGAGAATATAGAAATTGTTTTCATTCCTCCTGTTTCATAGTATGCAATATGTGTAATGCAAAATTAAGATTGGAAAATTGTAGAAAACCTAGAAACAGCAAGGAATAATTAAGTGTGTAGGTATGGGATTCAGTGCCCTGGAGCAAGTCACAACTTCTCTTGATATACCCTGCATGTCAGAACATTTTTATGTCAAATGTCATGCTAAAGTATGTGAACTCTGGGAACTGGCCAAAGAAAAAAGCATAGAGGAAGCAACAAAAGAAAAACTTGAACTGGCTGAAAAAAATGGTGACGTTAATGCAGATAACGTACCGATGATAACAGTTGTATCTGATGCGTTTTGGAATAAGAGGTTATACAGGAAAAACTATACGACCTTTTCAGGAGCTGCAGATATCATTGGCTACAAACTAAAACAGTTCTCTACATGTCTGTTAAAAATAAAAACTCTATGGTCTGCGGGCGAGCTAAGAAGCGCAAACTTGAAGTACCTGAGCATGTATGATATACAAACTCATAGCTGATGGTGATTCCAGCACCTACAAAAATATTCTGGATACCAAACCATATGCCGCACTTATTGTCGAAAAGATAGAGTGTTCTAACCACCTCCTCAGAAACTTTTGTACAAGACTAGATGAATTATCAAGAAAAATGGAAATTAAGGAGCCTCATTATATGTATATTGAAATCTCTAAAAAAAACAGGTCAAAAATAAACGAAAAATAAATAACGATAGTATAACTATACCCAAACATAGTAAATCTAACTATTAAACCTATTATTATTGTTATTGATGTTTTTCATTTCTGATTTGCTTACTCTTTTCCAGATATCAATCGTTGTGAATGAGGTCATCTTTATATATATAATTCTTCTGTGAGTGTGTATGTCACTGAACTTCTCTCAAACGACTGGACCGATTTTGATGAAATTTTTTGTGTGTGTTCAAGGGGATCTGGGAATGGTTTAGATTCGCAATTGGACCCGGTAGGTGGCGCTGCGATCAAGTTCTGGAATTTTAAAGTTGGGCGGTACGAAGTTCGCTGGGTCAACTAGTATATGTATATACATGGTGTCCCAGACAGAAATAATGGATAATCCTGGAGCACTTAGTAGTACAGCTATCTGGCGTACAAAAAAAATACCCAAAAAAAATTAATGCAAATTATTGAAAATTAATGAAATTTATTCTTACTCCTCACATTTATTCCTCACAGACACTTTAATTAGAATTGCAGTAACTAGTATGAGTACCTATTGTACTTTTTTGAAAGACAAATATGAACTAAAATTTTTAACATGAATTTTGATAAAAAAAATATGACAAAGTTTGAGAATAATTTGAGAGTTTGTATAATTTCATAATTTCATTTAACGCAAATATGCAGTGATTGTTATTTAGATGCAAAAAGAGCAAATTCGACTGAATAAATCTTGTTTTAAATTATAATAACAAAAAGCTTTAAGATGTAGAAAAAATCATCTTTATTTTATAAGAGGTGTTCGAATTGTCTGCCACCAACTGAGATACAAGTTCGACATCTTCTGATAAATGCTCTTTCAAGAAGTCGTGCGTAGCGCCGTTCAGTTATTTTTGAAGCAGCCTCCTGAACACGACTGCGTAATTCCTCCAAACTTGAAGTGGGCCTAAAGTGCATCCGTTCTTTTAGCAGCCCCAGTAAAAAAAATCTAGTGGATTTAAGTTCGGGGATCGTGGAGGCCACAAAATAGGAGTCAAACTACCCATCTATACATTTAGATATGAGGCATTTAAATAGGCACGGACATTTGCAGCACGTAGCCAGTGGGATTGCCTCACCTCCTCAGGTACCTCTTCTATTAAATTTGGCAGATCATTTTGTAAAAAATGTAAATAACTTTGGCCAGATAACTTTCCGGACAGTTCAAATGGACCAACGATTTTTTCGTTGGAAATACCAGTTCAATAATTTATTTTGAACTGGTATTGCGATTTTTCTTCTCGCATTAGATGCGGGTTCGAGAGTTGCCAGCTACGCAGTTTATGCACGTTGTTATATCCATCTCTTTTAAGAGTGGGTTCATCTCTCCACAGAATGTTGTCAAAGAATTGTGGATCTTGTTCTATTTTTGCAAGCATTTGTCGACAAAAAAAAAAATCTTGCGTTGTAATCTCTCGGCTGAAGAGCTTGAACCCGTGGTAGGGATGAATTTTTTTTTTTCAGTACATGATGCAGGGTCGTCTTTGTCTTCTTCTGAATTTCGTCAAGCACAGTGTTTTGTGTATTGATATTTGCTATTCTCCCAGTGCGTGTACCACCTATGCATTCTACCTTCCGAATAACATCTGTGCACTCTTATGAATACGCGGTAATCTGGATGACGCGCTATAGGGTATCTTTCCCTATAAAGGAATGCATCAGTCTTGCGCTACTTCTACATTCACCATAAATAAAGTCCATGTTTGCGTATTCTTGTGCCGTATATTGAATACGAGGCATATTGATACACGAAACCAGTTCAGATACAAGCCAAGTCGTCGTAAAATCACCAAACTATCAAGTCCAAATCAGTGAGCAAAACTGAGAGTCCAATGCTTTCATTGGACTCTTAGTTAAAACGATGACTTCTGGCTGTTTAGCCAGAAATCGTCGTTGTAACACTGATTGAAAATCACAGAGAACTGCAAAAGAAATGGGCACATGCGATACCGAACAAGTGAAGCGACGCACCAAATACTTGCCATTGTTATGAGAGATAAGGTACAATGTAATAATAATATACTCTTCTCTCGCTCGCTTACACTGTACTTAAGTACTAAATATATTCACCTATCTCTGTCTCGTAATTAACAAAAAATTACTTCGGCCACACTCAGGTAGTAAATAGCGAAATAACATTATAATAATCACACGACCTGCTACACTAAAAAGGAAGCTTTAATTTTCTCTCTTTGGATAAAATTATGTATTATACCATTTTTTTTTAAATATAGTTGCTGCTTAGTTTTTCATACATTTTTTTTTTCACAAAAATTTCAAATTTTGTAATAATTTATTTTTGATCAAATTTAATGTTATTGTTTTTTCCCAAAAAAGTATAATAGGCACTCATACTATGTACTGCATTTCTAATAAGATTGTTTGTGAGGAATAAGATAACTTCAAAACTTGGGCAACAATTGGATTTTTTTTTGGGTTTTTTTTTGTACGCCGGATAGCTATACTACTAAGTGCTTTAGGATTACCCATTCTTTCTGGGACACCCTGTATAGATGATATATTTATAGTGACGGGAGCTGGATGTGAGAAGCGCAAAATCGATCAGAGTGGTGTGCAATTGGAGAGGCCTATGTCCAGCAGTGGACTTCGATAGGCTGATTATGAAAATGATGATTTATAGATTCTAGAAATTATTACCTTTGAACAAAACTTTCAGAAATAGCGACTGAATATTTAGAAGATATGTATTACTCTGTGTGGAGCCTACTCTGTACAATTATTTTACATATTTTAGATAAAATGTTTTTACGTAGGAAGCGGCAACGGTGCTGCCTAGCGGCGCTGCCGCGCAACTCTGCTCGTAAATACCTAAACTCGACGTTTTTTGTTCGCGCAGCACACTCTTAAGAGTACCTCCCGAACACGTAAAGTGGGGATGTTTTTTATTTGCATCTACCAAATCGTGTCTCTGTCTCTCATTAGATAGGTCTTTTAAAAATATTGAGAGGCGTCCCTGCCCCCCCCTAAATGGTAAACGGATGCCTCGAAAAACTTAAAAAAGAAAGATAATATCCTGAAACTATCCAAGGGCCCCGCACTAGAATTTGCTACAGGCCCCGCGCTGGCTTAATCCGGCACTAGATGTATCATTTTTTATTAAATAATTTTATATTAAAAAGCATTTTCTTACCTACCATATCTATTGCAATTGACAGGCAATAATGAGAATTTAAATAAAAAGGTCGTTATGATGGTTTTACTATTTAAATTTATATGATGATGATGAGAGGTTTCGTTTCAAAAAAAAATACCGATGGTTCTTCCTCATTGAAATACTTGCATCCATACTCCTTTTCTCAGCATAATGTTGTAGATGATTTTAATACAATAGAATATTACACTAGGTTTTTTTTTAATACATTCGAAACAAAAGTCATGCCAGTTATGTCATGCAAGAAATGAACGAGATAGTTATTCGAGAAAAAAGGGAAGCAACCATTTAAAAGTAATAATTGACAGAATATACTTTACAGTCAAAGTATATTCTGTCTGTGGGCAGCTTAGCACCACTAAACAATCTATTTGATATCATTTATATGAACACATAATATTGACAACTGATTGCTAAGATCTTTTGACCACTTTGAATGCGTACAACAATTTGAGCACCTTGCGTGCCAATATAAAATTGAATTAATGTTTTTCACATCATTTTGATTACTTTGAACGCCAATTTCATTTTGATGCTGACTGTAAATCAAATAGAGCATTTATGGTATCATCATCAAGTCATGAATAGTCCTGCTGGACATAAGCCTTATTGTTGTTTATGATGATACTCTGAGAAAATATTATTGTAAAGTATTTTGATACAGATGAAAACAGATATATGAGAGCGAAGAATGAAAGAAAATACACTAAATCAAAATACGATTCATTCGACGTCAATTAATTTATTAGATGTTTAATTTCCACATACATTAGTCAACGGTATAGTTATTTTACTAAATTTATAAGTTACACACATCTCAGCCTATCCATCACATATAACATTTACATCATTGTTCGAATAACCGAAAGCATAAGATCATTTTAGGTACCCGCAGATTTTACTGTAAAAAGGGAAAACAAATTAAAAACAATACCATTTAAAGTACATAAACATTTTATTCAGAATGTTTACATTTTAATAATCCTCATTTTAAAACAGAGCAAATATTCTTACATACATGTCATAAAGGCATAGATATCATGCATTTTGGGGAATGTATTGCACAATATTATTTTAATACATAATATGATTATTTCAGAACTAAATAAAAAATAACACAAATTAAAACAAAATGATTTCCAAATAATATCTAGCATTATATGTAATTTATGATGAATTTACTGCTTAAGATAGAATTTAAATACAGATACAATAATACATAAGCCTTGCTTTCTCAAGTATGTCTCAAGATAGTCATGTATCACCATTTCATGGCACAATCATGCGATAATTAGTGTTCATAATGTCTTTATCACAATATATAGATTAAACCACAGAAGACCCCAAAACATACAGTATTTGTACTAAACAATGAAACTTTTAAAATGTCACAAATCACTGTTACGAACATTATATTATGTACATATTTATACACTAGCATAATAATAAATTTACATTCAACTAATCAATAAATCAGTCAATTAGTATAATACAAGGACATCTCAACAACTAATGCCACAGTTATGTTTAGAAAACAGTCACATATTCATTTAGTATACATAACATTAGACATAAATAACACACATTCATACAGGATTGTCTATTGTTAAGACTTGTATAGTGAAATTTACTTTTTTTTCCCATTTTATTAATGCATTTGAAATATCAGCCTAATTCAGACATTCTATCGCCTTTATAATAATTATATAGCCTCCACATGTTGATTTAAGTGTATAAATTGATGGATCGACGGGAGGGCGGCCGCTGGAAATAAGATCAGAAACATGTATCGTACAGAATAAATTAAAGAGTACAACGATCGCTAGGATACTGATTGACGTTAAACAACGGTTTCTCTAACATTTTATACAATTGAATATTTCACATCATTAATCGCTAACGACGTGAGTTAGATAAGGTAGAACAGTTTTTCCACTAGACGATTTCATTTTTAGAACGTATATAACCGTCGTTCGTAGCGCACCGGACACCGAAATGTATTCTGGAAGCTCGGTACCGGGGAGATTCATGTACACGTTGTCGAGGTCGGGCGGCGTCGTCAGATGTGCACGGGCACGTGCAGCAGCAGCGCGTCGCGGCGCGGGAACTCCAGCGAGCACATCTCGCACTTGAAGGGGCCGCCCCCCTCGGGGTCGGGGCGGATGGCGCGCAGGTCGGCGGAGGGGCGGCGCGGCGGGCGGCGGCGCTTGGCACGGGTGCGCTCGGCCCGCGGCCGCTCCGCGCTCGTGTGGATCATGCGCGGCCGCGGCGGGGGCGGGGGCGAGGCGCGCCTGCGCCGCCGCCGCGCCGGGGACGCCGGAGACGGCGGGGAGGGGGGAGACGCGGCCGCTTCCGGTTCCGAAACGGGCGAGGGCGAGCGCGTGGCGGGCGGCGGCGTGGGCGACTGCGCCCACTCACGGCCCGAGGGCGGTGATCGCTCGGTCTTTAGTTTTCGCCGGCGCTTATATTTTCGTGGTCCCGTCTGAAATCGCGAACAAAATCATTATTTTAGTACGTCGATATAATTGCATCGACGTTGTTCTTTCTTTTTGCGTCAACGGCCAACGCCTCTTAACCCTCTCGCCCCTATTATGGAACCTCGTTGTGAACAGCCTCCTAAGTGGTTTAAACGACAAAGGCTACTTCACCGTAGGATATGCCGATGACATAACAATCATAATAAATGGCACTCAAGAAAACACACTGTGTAACCTCATGCGTCAAGCCTTGAAAATTGTAGAGGACTGGTGCAAAGAGCATAAACTAACAGTCCACCCCACAAAAACAGAGCTGGTCCTCTTTACCAAAAAAAGGAAGCTGGCAAAATTGCAACTGCCACGCTTTTACGGATCTACCCTAAACCTGACATCAGAGACCAAATACCTGGGCGTCTATTTGGACAAACAACTGAATTGGGCTAAACATACTGAATATATTACCACAAAAGCCAGTATATCACTGTGGCAATGCAAGCAACTGCTTGGCAGAAATTGGGGCATCAATCCCAAGGCCACTTACTGGCTATACACTACAGTTATTCGACCAACTATAACATATGGCTCCCTAGTCTGATGGCCCAGGACAGACTCGGTTACTTGCCAAAAAAACCCTAGAAAAACTACAGCGATACGTCTGCGTGGCTATCACTAGTAGCATGAGAACCACACCAACAGCCGCACTGCAAACTATGCTAGGGCTGCCAACCTTGCACTTAGTTGTTAAAGAGGAAGCAACACTAGCAGCGTTTAGACTCCATAATGCCGGCACACTGGGAAATGACTCCAGAATCAAACATACACGCATAAGAGAACGAGCGATCACACATCAAAGCATGTTGACATCACCCAACGATAGGATGCTGAAGAAATTTAATTTTCAGAAGCACTATAATATACATCTAGAAGAAGAACCACACGACACATCAGATACAAAAGAACTTAGAATATACACCGATGGCTCCAAAACCAACTCAGGAACCGGAGCAGGTGTATTCTCAGACGAACTTAACATCAGGGTATCGAAACCGCTAGGTAGATTCAACACTGTATTCGAAGCGGAATGCGTGGGTAGTATCCTGGCGGCCCACGCTATAGAGACAAGGAAAATTACGGACTCACACATCCGTATAGTCTCTGATAGTGCATCGGTACTTAAATCCCTCAATAAAACCACAGAATACATAATAGTACCAGCACAGAAGACTCACTCCGAAAAGTAAATTAAAGTAATAGACACACTCAGTGTCAAAAGATTAAGTTCAATTCAGATCGCACAGCGCCGAATCGCCCTGATAAAACCCATGTCACTTCGAAACTCATAATGGATTGTCACAACGCGTTAGAACGCGTTGCGACCTCAGGCCGGAATTCAGTGACAAATACAATGGATAAATGGACACAGCGGATCGCTAGGTAACGATGCGGCCGATGAGCTGGCTAGGAGGGGGTCGGGCGCAGCGGTTTTCGGACCCGAACCCGTCGTGCCCGTCCCATTCGGCCAGCTCCGTGGTTGGCTGCAAGAATTTACCCGCACACAAGTACTACACCACTGGCTATCTGTCCCAGGCTGCAGACAATCAAAGGAAGCCATGCCACTTCCTAATGTTAAACTAACCAAATGCTTATTTTCCAAATTAAATTCCAAATTATTAGAAATTGAATTGTTTTTAGAAAATAGTAAGTTTGACATTATTTGTTTTACTGAGCATTGGCTACAGGATTACCAAATGCTTATTAACTTTGAGATCTATATGGTGGGTAGCTGCTTTAGCCGTAAAACTATGCTTCGTGGAGGTTCCCTAATTTTAATAAAAAATAGTTTTAAATTTAAGCAACGTGATGACATAGTGGATCTTTCAGTTGAACATTGTGTCGAACTGTCCTGTGTTTGGTTGTTGTCGAATTTGGTTAAATCTTATTTGAGTGATAGACAACAATATGTGCAAATAAATGGTGTTCATTCACAGGGTTTAAAAGTAAAAATGGGGGTTCCTCAAGGCTCAATATTGGGTCCTTTCCTATTTCTAGTATATATAAATGATCTACCATATTTATTAAAAAATCAACCTCAAAATATGGTGTTATTTGCTGATGACACTTCCTTAATTTTTAAGATAAATAGACGGGCCTAAAATCTAGATGACGTGAATAATGCCCTAGTTCAAGTCCAGAATTGGTTCACAGCAAACAATTTGGTATTAAATGAAAAAAAAACCAAATGCATAAGATTTGCTTTACCGAATGTTAAGAGTAGTGATTGTGATATAATATTGAATAAAGAGAAACTTGAATTCGTAGATAAAACTGTTTTCTTGGGGATTACGCTTGATGCAAGGCTACAATGGGGTTCTCATTTAACATCTCTTGCGGGGCGGCTAAGTTCAGCAGCATATGCTATTAGAAAAATCCGTCAATTTACTGATGCAGATACCGCTAGACTGGTCTATTTCAGTTACTTTCATAGTATAATGTCTTACGGCATCTTGTTATGGGGACGGGCTGCAGATATTGAGTCTTATATTTATTCTGCAAAAAAGAGCCATCAGAGCCATATATAATCTTCGTAGGCGCGATTCTCTAAGGGAACTGTTTAAGAATATTGGCATCATGACGGTACATAGTCAATACATCTACGAAAACATAATGTACGTCAGGAAAAATCTTCATCTTTTTGGCAAAAGAGGTGACAAACATAATTACAGTACTAGAAATAGGAACCAACTAGTTCAGCCAGGCTTTAGACTCGCTAAAGTAGACTCTTCTTTTATGGGGTACTGTTTGAGATGCTATAATAAAATTCCACAAAGTATTCTTGAACTGAATGAGACAAAATTTAAAACATGCATTAAACGCACACTATGTAAGCAAGCATATTACAAGTTGAGCGATTATATCGCTGATAAAAATGCTTGGCTCAATGCTGGTCCTGCTTCACAAGGACAGGGGCGCATAAATTGATAGCATTAAATGGTATTGTTGGAGCTGCTGAAGATTGTACAACTTTCTTTGCATTGTATAGATTCAATCTCTTTAGTATTATATAATCGCATAGCCCATATTGTGTGAGTACTATGTACTAGGAAGCTATTCAAGCTATCATTCACTGAAAACCTACGTCTTTTCTTGACTTGAATCTGCCCTGGCGGTTGAGAGTATGTCATGCTCACTTAAATGTCACGCTGATGGTGGCGCGTGTGTCGGATCATTTAATTCCCTTCAAAATGGTGCGGATCCATGCGTCATGTTCGTGAACGGGCGCTGTCAGTTGTGACTGGTCATCTCTTAGTTGCCACGGCTTATTTGAATTAATTATTTTAATTTTCAATTGTATTTTTGTTGTACTATGGACACTTTTAACGTGCACGTCTTGCTACATCGTTCTCACATAATGTACCATCTCAACATGAATGATGTAACCAAGATTTTGTAAAAAACATTTTGATTTAAAAGAGTGTCCATGGAGTTTCTTGCCCGTTCTTCTCCATAGAGATCTACGCTAGGGAATAATGGGCAACTACAGTACTTTCACAGTTTTTATGTCTTGTGACTGGGACTGTAGCTACATTTTTGTTTCGACAATTCAAAAGTGCCTGTAACTGGCCTACTTGAAATAAATGCTTTGATTTTGATTTTATTGCGTTTGGACAGGGACAGTCTGCGGCTGGTGGCAGGAACTATCACCGGACACTGCTCACTAAACAAACACTTCCACACCATAGGCATAACTGACAGTCTCCTATGCAGAGCATGCTTAGCGGCAGAGGAAACGGTGTCGCATGAACTCATTGAGTGCACAGGTGTCACCGAAACACGGAAAAACACATTTGGATCTCCTAAATCTGTTGCAGAATGTCTGGACAGACTCGGAGACCTTATCCGCTTCTGGAGGGAGGTGGGCTGGCTGGAGTGATGGCCGCCCTCACGTACAATGGTCCACTTAAAGGACTAAGTGCGGAAACCACCCACATAACATAGAAAATGACATTATTACTAAGACTAAAATTGTGCTAACATTAACTACGACTGAGGCATTACGTTGCAGCGCTTTGAGTCTAACAACGTATTAAAACAAACAGAAAATGATGTAAACACTGAAAAGTTCATGGCATTTCGTTTAATTAATATTTTGCCGTGTGGTGACGGATTAAGAATACTGAGTGTCACCTCCCCTATTCTTCCCGCGGGTGTCTTAAAAGGCGACTAAGGGATAAACTACGCCAGACAACATCAATGCAAAGAGATGGAAAACTTGAAACCAACCCGTCTGATGGTGGTATAGTAGGCCAAAACCTCTTTTCTAAGGAGAGGCCTATTTCCAGCAGTGGGCTGTTAAAGGCTGTTAATGATGATGATGATTTTAACAAGTTTTGATAATACCCCACTTGTTACGAAAATTTAAAAAGTTTAATAAACACCTAAACTTAGTGTAACAACAATCTACTCATTAAATGTCAAACTCACCTGTGGTTGTCTCTTGAGAGCAGTGTTAGCATCACAATGTTGGATCAAATGTTGGACGAGTTCAGCACTAGAATGCAACGTGCGGTTGCAGACTACACAACTGTAAGCAGGACCACCTAGATGTTGAAAAAGAAATAATAGTTTAGTCATTTTACTATGTAACCTTTCCAAAACTTCCAAATTAAATTGTACTTCGATGACAATATACTTGTACTTAGTAGTTTCACTTTGTACTTAGTAGTTTCACTTTTTTCATTTCTCGCATAATTATTTACATTCAGATTATCTACTTAGTTAAATAGCCTTGTGATTGCAAACGATCACTCGAACTGCCTCGTTGGTCTAGTATTGGATAGTTTGCCATTGGTTTGGTGAGGAGTATAATGAGACTCAAGGTGATGTGATAGTCTGTTTATTTTAATTATCAATAGCGCTTATATACTAAAATGGTGCGTGCCTATAATTGCTTTATTTAATCTTTGACTGTATCTTATAATATGTGGCTTATTTAGCTACGTGTAATTATGTAGGACATATTGTCGCTACAGATAGCGTATGCGACTGCTAATCAAGAGGTCTCAGGTTCAAATCCCGGGTCAGGCCAAAAACGTGTTTTTGGGTTTTTCTTTGGAAATTCCTAATAGCAGCCCGGAGTTTGGAAGTTTGGCGGTGATTCACGCCCGTGCATGGAAAGCACACGTAAGGTCCGGGTGTCATGAACATCTATGGCAAACGTTATTGGGAAGTCAGTGCCTTCAAATTTACTGACAACTAGGTTGAACCTACGAATTTTAGTTCTCCCTCAAGTTTGCGGAGGTCCGACGCCAGTTGCTCCGTGGAAAAACTGATATTCAGGTAAAACCGGTTGAGCCGACCCCAAATAATATTGGGAATAAGGCTAGGAAGAAGAAGTATGAATTAAAGTGGTTTTCCACAGTCTGTACTTATGTATGCATAAATGTATGCAACGGATTTTGATGTGGTTTTTTATCAAGAGGAAGGTTTTTATGTGTAATATACATAAAAAAAAAAAAAATACGCGCTTACATTGAAAACGCTGGCTAAAACCTACGAGATAAGTTCAAAATAATGTCCAACAGTATAGTTCACTTTAAATTGTTCTAAAAAAAATCTGCGACTGTAAATGTTCTATCTTATAGGATAACCAAAAATAATCATTTTTTATTCTATACTTTTTACGAAAACTAATGGATTATTTACGAAGCGATTTTTAGCTATAAAACATTAATCCTTATCCAATTAAGTACTTTAAATACATTGTGAATTTAATATAGATCAATATGGTTCTGTACAGCTTGTAATTTAAATAAATGTTTTCGAAGATACTACAGATTTAAAATGTAGGGACAAAGCGGTTGCGGCGGTACCGGACGATGCCCGGTAGGTGGCGCTGCTGACGGTTTGTTACCATCAGTTAATAACTAAACACAATATCTATTAATTCTAAGGCGGTAAGTTAGCCGGGTCAGCTAGTAAATAAAAACACGTTAAAATCATTTTTTTTTGAAACGACAGAGTTGTAATAATATGTAGGTTATTTTACAACAGCCTAAATATGAGTATGTATGTAGTAGTAGTGTGGGGTTGTTAGTGAATACGTACCGTTGGCTCGGCGGTCGGGCGCGGAGTGGTGCGAGCGTACATGTTCGCGAAGCACCACGCGTTGGTTGAAGGCGCGCGGACACACTGCACACGCGTATGGTTTCTCACCTGTTATAAATTATATAGAACACTTGACTATAACTGACATTAGGGTAAACAAGAAATAGTTTAAAAACCAGACTACGTAAAAAAACATAGTAAAGCTTATGTCAACCGACAGATATTAATCTTTTTAAATAAAAAAATGTAGTATTGCTGTTGTTACATATTTTTTTAAATTTTTGTTGATTGCAATATTGCGGCTGGGCTACCAAGCCTAAACCAGAGTATAGTTTGTATTAGGAATTGTTTGAACACAGTTTGTGATCCCTCAACAAATGAATGAATGTTTTGTTAAATTTGTACTATGACAAGCCCAATGGACCATCAGTGTACCTGTCAGAAAGACCACTGATTAATAAGTATACTATGAGAAGAAGTATATATTTCGTCAAATCCTAGGATCTGTGACGTACTTTAACGTCATTCGTGCTGTCGGGTCTAGTTGGTGAGTGCGACACCACACAGGTTCAATGACGTACAAGTATATCACTACACCGCCATAGTGTAGGTCAACATGTTGCATTGTCTAGATTCACAATGAAGATGGTGACCACTATTCTTGGATTCTGCTCATACTTGCCATCAGGCAGAATAGAGTCACTTTAATAGGCTTTAATTAAAAAAAGGATACTGCTGCACTGCCAAGAGAAGGAAAACTCGATTATCGTCAACCGGTATCAGACTGACTGGATTCCGGGTATGACCAAATATGATGTGTGATTACTTCTTTCGTAGGGAGTGTCGGTGTTTTCTATCTATAAATCACAATCATGATTTAGTGATGTTACCTGTGTGTATTCGTTCGTGTTTCCTCAATGTGCCACCATCCGCGAACGCCTTCCAACAAAACCGACAAGCGTACGGCCGCTCCCCCGTGTGTATTCGTATGTGGATTTGTTGGGAACTCCGAGATCCAAATACTTTGCCTGTGATAAAATCAATATCGTGTTTAAAAAAATGAACAAGTACAACAATTTTTTTATGTGTTTTATTCACGCTCAAACGGTTGGACCAATTTTGAAAATCATTTCAATCCTGTACTTTAAGAGAAATACGCACTATATTATAGGATTCGGCTCTTCTTTCTTATACCGAGCTGTCAGAAAGTGGAACTCACTACCATCTCACGTGTTTTCCATCAGAGTAGAGTCACTTTGGCATACTTTAAAATAAATAAATAAAAATAACTTACCACATACTCTACAGGGAAACTGCCGTGAACTATTCGATACTGATGCATTGTTTCGACCTTTAGATGTTCTCTTTGACCTGTAATAATTTTAATTCGTTTATATTATTTATTTGTCAGTTACGGACAAGAGCTTTATTGCTTTTAAAGATTTTTTATATTTTTCTTAACAAATTGTAATCAAAATTTTATTATGATTGATTCGATATAGAACATAGTAGTACAAGATATAGTACAAGTACATAGGCTGATAAACGAAATAGTTGACTGGTTCCCGTCAGAGACCGGCAATTTTGACCGAAATCGGCTAAGAGAACATCATTATACACACAAGATTTACATTGGTGATGGTATGTACCTGGTCGTGGAGTTAGCGGAGTGCGAGGAGTGCGAGGCAGGCGTGCGGTGCCGCTCGGCGTGGGACTCGGCGTGCGCCAGCAGTTGCAGCGCGTCGCTGAAGCTCTCGCCGCACGTGTCGCACGTGTGCTCGCCCCACGTACTCGTGCTGTCGTGTCGCTTGTAGCTGCCACAAACAATACATCAACTTATACTACACATTATTACAATCTATTAATATAACTTTGTAACCAAAATCAATAATACAATAACTTTCATAATATACAAGTAGATCATTTAAAGAACTGTTGAGACATATTTACATAATATAATAAACTAGCTGACCCTGCGAACTTCGTACCGCCTAACAGTCGATTCAACGTCACTCAATTGTTTTGTATTTTCGGAACCCCTCTAATAAAACTTATCAGATATATTTTTTTATTTCTAAGCTATTGCATAGCTTTTATCGCGGGCTTTGAGCGCGGCGACCGAATCAAGAAATTTTGTAAAGAAAAAACCTAACACCATAAAAACGGAACGGACACACGACAAGGATGTCGCGGCTCCGTGCGCATGCGTACTGCCGCCACTGGCCGTTATCCGGTTAAAACTTACAGTTAAAATTTCAGCTTTTTAATACATTTCATGAGTGGGATGATAGAATGGTAAGTAAAGGAGTACTGAGCGCCATGAATATAAATGCAGTAGGTGATTAAACATTCAGCTCAGGCTTTATATGTTTGTATTAAAAGTGTAGTGTCAGGTATTACGCGTAAATCCTTGAAAATATAAATAAGCTTCCTCAGCCAACCACTAACCGAATTTATGTGCTTTTTCCAATTTAATTTTTCATCAAAATTTACTCTTAAAAATTTGATTTATGTTGTTCTCAACAACTCTGGACAGCTACATAACCATATTTAAAAAAAGTGGCCAAGTGCGAGTCGGACTCGCCCATGAAGGGTGCCGTACCAGCAAGTAACATCATATAAAAGTTCTTGTAGTTCGTTGTAACTTTCATCGATGTTTTTATACTAGTGTATTGATTGGATGAAAGGTATATTGCGTGTTACGATTTATGACGTATTAAAAAAAAAACTACTCACTAGTTCTCGTTCAAACCAATTTTCGTTGGTAGTTTACATGTTAATGTACAACATATATTTTTTTAGTTGTATCACTCTCTTATTTTAGAAGTTAGAGGGGGGGGGGGGGACACATTTTTCCACTTTGGAAGTGTCTCTCGCGCAAACTATTCAGTTTAGAAAAAAATGATATTAGAAACCTCAACATCATTTTTGAAGACCTATCCATAGATACCCCACACGTATAGGTTTGATGAAAAAAAAAAATTTGAGTTTCAGTTCCAAGTATGGGGACCCCCAAAATGTAGTTTTTTTTTCTATTTTTATGTAAAAATCTTAATGCGGTTCACAGAATACATCGACTGACCAAATTTCAACAGTATAGCTCTTATAGTTTCGGAAATAATTGACTGTGACATACGGACGGACAGACAGACAGACAGACTTGACGAATCTATAAGGGTTCCGTTTTTTGCCATTTGGCTACGGAACCCTAAAAATGAGTTAAAATACTGAGATCAATAGAGGAAAATCCTCTTTGTAAAGCTATACAGTAACGACCTCTCTCGGATACGAACCGTTATTTTTCATATTGTACTTATTTCTACTATAAACATCTTACTATTCCTAAAAATCTTCCTTTCAATTCACTCTTTTATAAGTGAAAACCGGATTAAAATCCGTTGCATATGGCACATTTTTCTAGGCGTCACTCCGTATCCAATGAGCTATCGTACATAATTTTAAGAGCAGTATCTCTATTTTATACCATTTTCAACTTGTCGACTAGACTATTAGTTTAGAACACCTAAGCGTAAAAAAGATAATATAAAGCGTCAGTATTGCATACCTGTGGGCCGCCGCGACGTGTCTCCGCAGCAGGTCCGCCCTCTGGAAGGCGACTCCGCAGTCTTGGCAGAAGAGCTCCGGGCCGCGCATCGTGTCGTACACGGCGCGCTCCGACCCGCCCCCGCCGTGAGACATCGGCGATAAACGGAAGTCCATGTCGTCGTCTGATGATCATCGTATATTTAAAAACACAGCATATTAGGATATATACATCTTAACTCAAGATTCATCATCATCATAAACAGCTTTTAACAGTCCACTGCTGGACATAGGCCTCTCCTTTGAAAGGTTTTGGCCTACTATACCAAGCTGGCCAGACCGGTTGGCATAGGGTTTCCTTCTCTTTGCATTGGTGTTGTCTGGCGTAGTTTATCCCTTAGTGGCCTTTTACGACACCCGCGGGATGAATAGGGAACACTCTGTATTCTTAATCCGTCACCACACGGACAATTCAATATCATCCATGGATAATGACTTACTCATAATATATACAGGTCGATGCTGAAACCCGTAATAATACGATCATATAAAGAGTAGAAACTGTATTCTAAAACAAATATCGAATGCTCCCAGGTTTATAATAATACCAGTGGTCCATTAAATGAAAAGGAAAATTTCTTTTGTATTAAGTTGCTATGTAACAATGTTAACAATCTACAGCCTATTGCAGTCACCTGCTGAACACGGGCCTCTCCTTGAAAAGAGGTTTTGACCTAAGTACTTTATTATAATTTACTATTTTTTATTTTAAAACACAAATTGAGTTCGCGTCGGCGTCGGTCCACGGTAGATTTTCTAGAATAAACATTTCGTTGACATTTGCAAGCCAACTAAATGCTTGTAAATTTTGTAGGCTTGTAAATTCATTTAACTCTAATGTATATTTGCTAACAATAGTATACTTTGTTAAAGTCCTTTAATTTAGGTATACATACATTAGGTACATTCTCTACTTTTATTTCATTTAGATAATACATATTATATAGAAGTTGTTTCCCGTCTTACCTGAGTCCGAATCGTCGTAGTCCGCGTCCTGCAACTCAGTCTTGGGTGGCAAGTGCGGGTGTCGCTGTTGCGTATGAGAGTTGAGAGCCTCGCGCGACCAGCACAGCTCACCGCAAGTACCACATTCCACTGGAGAATCCCCACCGTGAACCTAAAATACTTTAATCATATTACAAGCCATTTTGATCATTTTGCCATGCATTTTGATAACATTGCCATGATAAGAAGAGTGGTAGAAGCAGACAGTATCCGACAGGTACGCCGCGAGTAGCTAAGTTACTACCTATATCATCAGCTATCTGCCAGTGAGTCTCATCCCGTCAGATAGAGAAACTTTAAATTGTTTTTTGATGTAAGCAATGTATGTTTTTATTTGCATGTAGTGAAAAACTGTTATTCTGAAAATATAAACAGTCATTTTTGTTTCTTGCAATGATGGGTGGAAAGCGCTGATGACTGTAACACAATTTATATTAGTACGGTCGTCAACGGCAACCTCTTATTTAGTGCCTCACAATTGTTTTTAATTAATATTAGTAGGTATAAGAGAAAGCTGTAAAATTATTTAATGAATAAACTGTTATTATTATTATTACTCCGTTTTTTTCTAAATATAGATGTATAGATTAACATTGTCCATTAAAACATCATCCATCAGTGTAATGAAAAAATGAACCGATTGGGCAAAGCATGATTGGGAAGGCATAATATTAGAACTCGTAACTCATCATCTTGCTAGCCTTTTTTGCATTGAATTCCTAGCATTGTAGGTGAACTGAATTTGGATGTTGAACTAGTTTTCAGAATATATGTATATTTATAACAATAACAATTGTTCATGACATTTGTGACCGATGGTTAACGTGCTCTCCAAGGCACGGCTATGAAACACCATTATACTTTCATACTCCGAGCTGTCATTAAGATTTTTTTTTGTAAAGTCTTTTAGCCCAACTTTGGAATCGATCCTGAGATCTCTCGAGCATTCACATAAGTTTATCTATAGACCAATGTGGTAGTAATTACTCATAGGTAATAAAAAACATACTCTAGCATGCGATTGAAGTGCTTTTTCCCTAGCAAATCCAATTCCGCAATGTCTGCAAACAAAAGGTCTGGAGGGATCCGATGGTGCCGGTGGAGGTGAGGGCGGCGAAGGCTCGGAAGGAGGAGAGGGCGGGCTGGCCGGCGGCTTGGGGGGCGACCGGGCACGACGCGACCATTGTTGCGTCCGAGCTGATGTCATGTTTTCCCATACTTCATTCTGAAAAAAGAAATAACAAGATTAAAAAAACGACTACCACAATGTGTTTTATATAATTTTGTTACAAAATATTTTCAAATAAGATAATTTTTTTGCTTATTTACAGAAAAATTCACACACACTTTCTGTGTCATAACAATGGATCACACATCCATTTGCCCATTTGAGCTTATGCTTGGAGTTTGGATAACTCGGAAACCAATATTTGCAGATCATACAAACGTTTGGTGCTACCCGCGAATCGAACTCTAGACCAAGTGCATATGCTTCCAATGTGCAAACGACGGTATAATAGGATAAAACCTTAATTCTGCTTACCTCTTCCACTTCGGGATTCTTTTTCCGTCGCCCTCGCTTTTTCTTTGGTTTAACAACTTGATTACTGCCTAAAAGTTCTGTGAGAAAGAGACATGCATATATTAATATTATATTTAGGGTTTATACTGGTTTATACGGCTAATACATAGGTTACATTATATTTTTACGGCAATATGATTGTTTTTATTTACATGTTCATCTGTATTGAAGTTAGGCTTGGTGCTTAGCTTACACAACAGATGAATAAGTAGAGTTACAGCAATGGTATGTAAACTACCAAACACATTATAGTTGATAGGTCTTAAATGAGTGAAATGATTCTGAAATTATTCAGAATATATTCATAATCCTGAAATTTTTCAAGACTTATCATCTATGTACGTGTTTGGTAGTTTACATATCATTGCCGTAACTTCACATATTAAATACAAGTAGTGTTTAAGGAGTGAAATATACAATGAAAATAGTAAATATGTACATGTAGAAATTCAGATTACTATTACTACATCATCAACAACCCATAACATCCTATTCCATCTCAGGAAAGGGTTAAAACTATATGTCCCCATGCTGGCCAAATGCAGGTTAGGGACTGGCAAGACAACTTTGTGGCTACTTAATAATAATTAACCCGGGACCGACTGCTTAAAGTGACCTCCGAATCACGGAGACGCTCATGGTATCATACCACTGACGGTCACCCATCCAGGTACTGACCGTGCCGTCGTTGTTTACTCTCGGTGATTGTTTCTATTATAACTCCCTAAGACAATTCGGGCTATGAGCGCATCGTTACTACATCGATTTAGCTAAAATCGAATACCCTTCAATGTAAATGCTTAGGATGTGAATGTAGTTTGAAGCAGTAAATGACATTACTGAGCCAAAGATCGTGGGTTCGATTCCCACCCGGGACAAATCTTTGTGGATGAGCACGATCATTTGTTCTGTGTCTGGGTCTAATCTACTTCTATGATGATGTATGTGCATTTGTTTCGAAGCGGGCCCTGCCTGGCTTGGGATCAGAAGACAATAAATGAAATGCTTAGAATATTTTAAAATATTGTAAATCATTAATTACGATATTGAATGGCACACTACACTTGTTAGGTAACTGTAAGTGTAGTGAGCAGTTGATTAAAATAAATAAATAAATTACGTAACCGTTAATTGTCTCAATTTCTAATTATTCTAAAAATACACAGAATAATAATAGCAGACAAGTTCAGTCATGTATAATAACAATAACCCGTGCTTTGACGTAATTAAATTTAATTCTTAATTTAAATTTGTTTCAATAAGTACATTCACCTATAATTTGCACCTTTTTCTATTGCATACTTAACTCTTATCTCTTGTTACAATGTTAAGGTTGCGTGTCTTTTATATATATTGTATTTAAATATCCTTTAAAGGTATGATAACTGTGATTCTTGACCCTCGTCATTATTTAAACAATATAATATTAATTTGAAAAATATACTCGGCAGCAGCTGGTTAGTGATCTTCACTCAATCAAAATCAAAGCATTTATTTCAAGTAGGCCAGTTACAGGCACTTTTGAATTGTCGAAACAAAAATGAAAATTAAATGTAGCTACAGTCCCAGTCACAAGACATAATAACTGTGAAAGTACTGTAGTTGCCCATTCCCTAGCGTAGATCTCTATGGAGAATAATGGGCAAGAAACTCCATGGACACTCTTTTAAATCAACATGTTTTTTACTGCTGATAAAATTTATGTCTAATAATGAAATCTTTAAAATTCTCTGATTTACTCTACCACATTATGCATGTAAACTTGAAGAACTTGAAGAAATGCTTTAAAATTCGTTAATAAATTTAAAAGACCTAAGCAAACACAGCTGAACCCACTTCATTTCATAATACGTAAAGACTAAAAACCCAGTCTGGCTTCGCAAGTACGTCTGTGAAATTCTCAGATTTCCTCTAATATAATATGCATGCTATACACAGATGTATATTTCAGGACTTCAGTCTTGTTACCGTAAAAAAGGCGTAACACACCACAGCTAAAGTATTAAATTAATCTGACATCTATAAGTGCCCATCTCTTATTTGTTTGAATACAAAATTCCAAACTTAAAAACAGGACTACAAGTTAATAGCAAATGGGCTAAATCACATTTGGATATTCTCACCTAATATTAATAAACCTCTTAATTGTTATACATAAATATCGAGCTAAATTTGAGGAAATATAACTAAATATTTTAGTAGATTAGTCTGTTTACTCACCATAGTTTATGGAATCCTGGTCTGGTACAAAAGCATGGACTTTGAGATGGTTCATGAGATCACATTTGCGAACATATCTTACTCCACAAAGGTTGCAGGCGTGAGGCCTATCATTCTGGTGGGCCACCATGTGATTCATAAGAGCAGCTTTTTTCCGAAATCGTCGCGAACAGAAATCACATGGCCATGGTCGCATTGCTGTGTACTCATCCTAGAAAAAGGTAAAAAATATATTTCCAGCCAATTTGTCCAAAACATGTATTTAAAATGTATAATAAGTTTTAAAGTAATTACTTGATCAGTTGGTAAAGGAATATCAAGGTCATTTTCTTCTTTTACATCTAAAACCGGATGCGTAAAGTGATCTATAGGGACTTCCACTCTGAAAAAAATGTAGTCAATTATACATTTGAGATGTATCAGTCATACCTACTATAATATGTTATATCGAAAATATCCACCTATAATTTAAGAAAAAAATTGTGTAAACATACATTATATTATAAAATGTTTACACTAAATTAATTAATAGATAGTTAATTAATTTGATGAAGCGAAACTAAATAGTCTATGTATACTGCATTATATTGCATTATTAAATAATAAACAAATTAATATTTCGGACATGTAACACACATGCCAAGTGTGGGTCAGGCAATGCATACAATAGAGAGAATAGGGTTCCATAGTCATCCATACTGGTAGGTAGATTTAAAATCGTGTTCAATAGATAATAAATTGTTATCTTTAATTAATATTTCTACATTTTTGGATGAAGTTTTGCAAGTTGCATTTTATAAAATAGGCCTCTATACCTAACTCCAGAAATAAAATAATTGTTTGTTTAAACCGCTATAAAGTTCAATATATACTGCAATCACGACTTTTTTCAGATTTTTAGGTCCAAGCGTTTAGAGGGGGGGGGGGGGGGGGGGGCCGTCGTTTTAGCAACCTCACAATGTTTTTAAAATTTTGCGGTGGGGTATCAATAGATAGATATATAATGATATCCCACCCCCAACGTTGGGGTAGATGAGAGAAAAAAGTCATCCACATTTTATGTGTACCCTAAAAACACTCAACCTCGGAAACACACAACTGTAGATCATACAAACATTTGGTCCAACTCAGGATTTTAACCTGAGACCTAAAGCACATCAGTAGCATACCACTGCCACTGTGGCACTGAGGTAGGTTTTGGTAGACTTAAGAATATTACAAATAAAGGCATAGGATTTTTTCTCAAACATATCACAACAATCAAGAAGCCAAAAGGTTTTGCCTAGGTTCAGTTTTAATACAATTTTACCTGCAATATCTTTGTCAGTAATATAACAATTTAAATGGACTTTTACATAAAAAAGGTACCTAATCATTTTCTAAGAAAATAGAACACAATTTTGCTTTATTGTACACCTAGTAAACTTGCTGTATGTAAAGAAAAACATTCATTTAATCACAAAGCTTAGGGAAATTCATGATATAAATATGCATACATGTTGATGAAATAAACATTATAAAGACAATTTAGTTTTAGTACCACATTTGTTAGTATTTAAAAGAATTTGTTCAATTGATTCCATAGATCCAGATATTACTCCTGACCTCAGAAAATTTACTTCTTCATAGTTTTATAATATTAATTGTTGCAGTATTTGTGGATATAAGAACATGTCAAAAAATAAATATCTATGCTTTTTAGCACTAGAAAAATTCTAATAAACATATTTTACCTGCATTGAAATTCTTAAAGGAACATTTCTACTAACCTTTCTTGTCCTCCAGGAATGACCCAATCATCTGTGATGACTTCCTCTGTGACACACTCTACACTTGGATCATCAGCTAATTCAGCTGTCTCAGTATAAGCACCAACTACATCTTGTGACAGGTACATTAAATTTTCTGCAGCCATTTGATCCGTGTTAGCAATCATTTCTTCTTCAGTCTGTGCATAGAGTTGTTTTGCTATTGTAAACTGGCATATGTTAAAAATAAATGAGTAACTTAATTAAAAAGTAGTTTTATTTTCAAGGATAAAATTTTAACATAACAGAAAATAGTATGGCCTGTTCATTCGGAATACAACTAGTGTAATACCATTATCATCATCTCACAAAAGACATATACTGCTGAACAAAGACCTCCCCTCTCTGAAGTTTCTCTGTAACAATGCTTCTGCTACACGCATCAAATGGCTTCTTAAAACCTTCACCAGGATGTTGGACCACCTTGCAGAGGACCTACTAACACTCGTCTGGTGTGCTAGCTTTATTCAAAAAAATTTCAGTGCAATGTGCCCCGCTCACTGCCACTAAGTTTATATATTTTTGAAGTAAATATCTAACATTATTACCCAGTCACATTATCTCGAGACCTGGCGTCGATGACGTCACGTCGTGTCGGCGCTCTGTTTAGGTGCGCTAAACAAGTATCCTCTAGTAGGATATTATTATAAACAATAAGATTTCCAACAAAACAAATATTGTGTTAATTAATTTAATGTAGGTAATATTATTATAATGATATGATTAAAATGATGAAAAATAAATGAAAATATCTTGGTTAAGTGGGTCAAAAAGTGTTTATTGTAAATGTCCAAACTTAAGAAAAATGTCCAATGTTGCAACAAAAACAATATTTTAACGTAACAGCAATAATAAAATAACAATAAAAGTCCAAATGTAACAATGAAATGTTTAAAAATATACCACGAAAACAAGTCGACGCGTATCTACAACAAAAGTGCTAACTGACGGCGAGGTGAAAGGAGAACGGGGCGGGAGGTTCGCATTCCAGCGAGGTCTCGAGATAATGTAATCGGGTTGTAAGTCTCTAACAAAACCCTCTTCTGTAAAGTACTAAATATTACTCTGAAGCCCATTTTCACCAACATAATTAAACCTCCCTAACATAGGTAGCCCTTAAATTTTAAACACTTGTCCATAAATGTTTGGTGAAAAAAAATACCACCAAGGGTTACTTAACTCTCTCTACATGGCCCCTTAAATTTAGGAGATCATTGATGAATTCCTTAAATAGAACTAATCATTCCCTAAATAAGTTATTAGTGTGCCATTATGAAACTGGTTTAGGCTAATGCAACATTAGTTAAATGACACAATGAAGAAGTATTTATTATAAGTGCTTAGGAATGAAAATGAAACATAAAACTACTTCAAGCCCATTTGAGACATTTTGCTGAGAATAAAATGAAACATTCCAACTCTCATAAATTAATAAATAAAATTGAAATGCAAATAGTAAATTTCTTACCATATTGGAATATGTAGCACTTTGAACATTTTCCAGCCCAGATATTACCTCTTCTTTAACAACCTCATTCGGATCATTCTACAAGAATACTTACCAGTTAGTCGACATATTCAGATGAATGTATTTTAATTTAATATATTCAATGTAAAATAGTTGTTACATTAGTATTTGTTACCTTACCTTAATTACAACCTCCTCCCACTGGAGGCCGAAGTCTACTCCTTCTGCATCCATTTTTTATTATTACTTCATGATTTTAGAGTGAGAATTAATCTGTAAAAGTTACTAAGAGATAAATATATACTGTTTTAAATAACATTTTAGATTAAAAACAAAAGAAATCATGATTTAGTACATTATGAAATCAAAACATTCATATTTCAGTAAGAACGTTCGTAGAGAGTACCTTCCTGTCAATAATTGCTTCTTAAACATCCTTCAATCAAAACATCAACATAACCTTATCATTTATTTAAGTTCTAATGTAAAATAGTTGATACAGGAGAGTAAGCAGTGAACTCAAGTTTTTTTAAACCACATGTTCTTTTTATGGGAAATGCTAATAATAAAGACTGAAAGCCGAAACAAAAATGGTGTCAACTTGTATTTTAGATGTAAAAAAGATTAGGTTATCCTGTCAAAAAGAAGGTTAGGCTTAGGAAATCAATTAAATTACCAAATATTTTAGTTAATTGCTTTAAAATCAAACTTTTTTAACAAGAAACATCACACCTTCTAAAATATTCACAGCTATTTTACATATCTGTACGTTTACATGACGCAATCATAAAACTTGTCGATAGTTCATCATTGATGAAAACAATAATATAACCAAAGTGACTCAAATTTTTCTGAAAGTACTAACCTGAATGTGGTTGAAAATTTATAGATTTTTCGTTTTAAACACTATTAAGGACTCATTGGGCAAATATTTTTTATTGTTTGGTTATCACACAAATGGCTATCTTCCATTTCCATTCCATTCTAACCACACCATAGACAAACAAGAGCCGGGGCTTATGTATTTAGTCCGATTTTTGATTCTAAAATTAATGTACACTCGTTGGTATATTTCTTAAAATAAATAACAATAATAATATTAACTCAACATTTAAAAACCTGCAAATGTCAACAAACTAACCATGGGCGACACCAGGACTATTTTCAGCGGGTTGCAACTGCACTGGGACGGCCTGCCATTTCAGTCGCGGCTTATAGGCCTATCGTGTTTGTTGGACAAGGCCGGAGGCAGGTAAACTGGCTCCCTATTCGTCAGCGCCGCAGTTTGCGGGCTCTGACTACACTCTTTTCTCTCCTCAACTCCCCATCATTACCTGAATACCTTGAACCTCATTTCCGTTTCTTATGCTCCAATCACGACCGAAGCCTCCGGTCATCGAAAAACTTACTTATTCTGTGGCCCTCTCACACCTACAACTTTATTAACTCCTCCTTTTATGTGCTACTATAGAACGCGCTCCCTACTGAAAGCAGAATGTCCACTATGTCCAGAAATCGCATTAGTTTTAAAATGAAAGTGCGCGAATTGCTTCAAAGAGAATCGGCAGTACAGCTACAACGATAGTACCCCTGTGTATATTTAAATGTATATGTAGTTTTACATATGGAGTATATGTATATATACTCTATATATAAAACTACTACTCGTATAAGTATATATATTTACAAATATGTATGTATGTACATTTAAAGATTATATTTAAGTAGGCTAATCTGTTCTACATAGTTCATCATAATCATCAGCCTATCGAAGATGCGTGCAATTGGAGAGGTCTATGTCCAGCTGTGGACTGCCACAGTTGGACATAGACCTCTCCAATTGCACGCCACTTGGTTCGATCCTCGGCTTCTCGCATCCAGCTCCTGCCAGCCGTCTTGCGCAAATCTTCACTCCACCTGACCTGTGGACATCCTACACTACGTTTTCCGAGACGCGGTCTCCACTCAAGAACCCGTTTACCCCAACTACCGTTCTACGGCATACATGGCCAGCCCACTGCATCTTCAGCTTGCAAATCCTATAGGCTATGTCGATGACTTTGGTTCTCCGTCGTATCACCACGTTCCGGACACGATCCTTCAGAGATACGCTGAGCATGGCCCTCTCCATAGCACGCTGAGCAACCTTGAACATGTGGACCAGCCGTACCGTAAGTGTCTACGTTTCAGCTCCGTATGTCATTACGGGTAGGACGCACTGATTAAATACTTTCGTCTTTAGGCACTGTGGGATCGTCGATGAGAAGACCCAGCTTCCCAAACGCTGCCCAATCCAGCTGAATTCTTCAGTTCACCTCGTTCTCCAAGTTGTTTCTACCTAACTGCAAAGTCTGCCCGAGGTACACATATTTTTGAACAGGTTCGAGAACGGATCCGTGTACCGCAACCGGTTCCGGTAATACATGCTTGTTGAACATGACCTTGGACCTACATAGTTATCCATAGTAAAAATTTTTTTCTCTGCACCTACCGCATCACATTTCTACAACACCTGAAAGTCGACTGGCAGGGAATGCCTTATGGTATTAAGTCCACCTTTGTACAACACGTGCAATAAGTTTAAAATAAATAAACTCTTTATGAGGGTACTCTCTGCCCGTATCGTCGCGCACCTTTATTCCCCGTACAGGCGGAATGCTAAATTATGTTTTGTACGTCGTTTTGTACTTAGAGGTCAAGACTGACGATATATAGCTGTGACAGTGTCACTGGACATCACTAACGACGACCGAGATGGCATCTTGAGGCTACGCTTCATGTCGTGCTACTCGTATGTTCCCCAGGGGTCTGTGCTTGGACATCTCCTGTGGAATACGGAATAGGGCTGAGCCCTTTGAGGTCGTTTCCTACTTTGACTGACACACTGGTTACAGCCCGGGGGTCGAACATTTTGGAGGAGTCGCGCTTGGCCACCACAAGTCTCCCTAGTTCACACCAGTTTTGGCCCAGGTGTAGTACCTGGGCCTGATCCTTACCCCATAGCTAGTTGACGCTGTCTCTGCCCTCGGACGTCACATTTGGGAGGAGCCAGCGTCGCGACAACAAGACATCTTTACATGTCCGGTAAATGGCACTGTACGGTGCACTGGTGTGGGTGGTGGCTCTGACCGTCCAGAATAGGGCAACCCCTGGCCAACTCAGAGGATATTGGGAGTTAGAGCCATACATTGCATCGTGTTAACTGAGGCGATGTACGCCTTGGCCAAAACTCGGGCACGGTTGCTTGGGCTGCACTCGGTCGCTTGGAGCGAATTGACTCGCCACTGCGCGACTCGCCACTGCGACTGCTTGGACTTGGTTCAGTACACGCTAGCGGTTTGCAACGATGTTCTACAGAAAGAACGTAAAACCGATACATGTGGAACACCGCAGTAAAAATTCACGTATCACGACGACGACTCTCTCCGAGGAATTTGCCCCGATTAAGCAGAAAAGATAGAGAGGTACTCGGTAATACACTAGTGCCTCCTTGATGGAACTCCAATGCGATGTATTTAACTTATTCACGATATCCAAATACACAGAAAATATCGCTTCGCCCCTGGAAATTGTTATTATTCCATTTGGTGATTAGTTGTGTATTATTTATTTATGGAAGAGGCTGTCTTGAGTTTAATCTGTCGTGTATGTGTCTGTGTTGGCTGTGTGTGTGTCTGTGCTGTGTTGTGTTGGTGAATTTCGTGAATTTTAATTTTGACGTTGACTTGACGTCTGACGGCTAGTTTGTGATTGGGGCTTATTACACAGTCAATATTATCGTGATACTGGAATCACGATATTATCACAAGATCGCAAATACTGAAGTGGGCTATTACACTTTCAATATTTTCATCAATACTACCACTTCAGTGTTACGTTGACTTTACTGGAATATGGTTGTGTTACTAAAATTATGGATAATAGGAGAATATATATATATTGATTTTTCCTGGGAAAACAAAAGACGGGCTCACAAAAATAATAAACGTAGTTCGAAAGGGCTAATTAAGATCTATCAATATATATATTTTTTTACATCGAAATCTTAATTTTTGCAGGCCGGCAGCTAAAACTGACTTAAAAAAATATTTATTTATTTATTTATTATTATTTATATATATATATATAAATAATAATAAATAAATAAATAAATATTTTTTTGAGATTTTTTGAGATGGTCACATTAAACTCGAAACAATTAAATTTTATTGTGGTCTGTAGGGTTGGCCACACTGTCAATATTGACGCCACGCCCCCTTGGTATCGTGGATTTCAAGATAACTTGCGATATTATCACGATACTGTGATACCATCAATACTGCATCAATATTATCGTGATAAAACCAGTATCGCGTGATAATACTGACTGTGTAATATGCCCCATTGGGGTTTTAGTTTGATGTAATTTGTAAACTTGTAAACCTGGACTAACAAGATTGCATTCGTTTTTAACACAGTAAATATCACGAAATGGCTCAAGAAATAAAAGATCTATGTCAATTGCTTTTTCCGGAATCAAGTGAAGGTAATTTTTTTGAATCATTACATTAAAAATCCACAACCTTCTTATGTACATTTTCTGAGCTTTAATTATTTATCTAGAAATTACAAAATTTCCATTGTCACATATAACATTAAAATACAAAACTAGTTATGACAATAACATTTAATTAGTAGTATTATTTACAAAACTATATTTTAAATGACTTGATTTCTAGAAAATGCTGAGAGCTTCAGCGATATCACTGACTACATCAAAAAGTTGGGTTCTCAAAATTGGGAACACATTCGGAAGGAACCAGAACGGTTGAGTGATGAGATGAAACAATTGACTGAACAGACTCAAGAATTGGCATTTACCAACTACAAAACATTTGTTGATACTGCAGAGATATCCCGGACAATAATAAACAATCTAAATAAGTCTAAAGAAGCACTGACATCTTTCCTAGAAAATACACCAAATTTTTTACAAGAATGTGAGAAGTTTTCCCAAGTTGCTGGTAGCATTGTTAAAGAGAAAAGGTAAATACTTTTAGGTGTGTTTCATCAGTTAAGGAATACTATTGAAAAAAGTAATGAGACATTACTTTTGTTCACAGTCACTACAGTACAATACGTAACCAAAGTGATAAATTACTGGAGCTATTGGAGTTACCATCACTAATGCGAGAAGCACTCAATGCTGAGGACTATGAGAGTGCTCTAGATATTTTCACATTTGTGCGTAACCTGTCTAAAAGATATTTTGAAATACCAATAGTGCAGGTAAAAGAGTTTGTAAACTAACTAATAAAAAGCCAAACCCCTTTTTATTTATAAAACAGGGTTGTATTTATAAAACATTTTAATTTGGTGAAAAGCTGTTCATCAGAAATAACAAACAAACACTTAAACAAACATTTTCTTTATCGTCTATGTTATATCTTGTAGCATAGGATATGTTAAAACAATTTTTCCTATTCTCAGTTCCTCTCCTCCCTACTCCTCAAATTGTTTTATCTGTAGAAGTTAACATGGAATTGATGCTAAACTTAAAAATTATAATTATTTATAAAATTAACAGTTGGCACTTTATAATATTTGTTGATTTTCTGCTTTGGTGGCACAGTGGTAGTGAATGTGACAGCAAGCATGAGATCTCCATAATAATATGATCTACATATATTTATTTCAGAGTTTGGGTGTTTTTTATGAACAATATGAATGTATTTACAAAAGTATTTATCTAAGTATTCTTTCACTCAATCTAGCTTTCATAGTTCACATTCCGCTTACTTTGAAGCTAGATTGTGTTTCATGTCTAAAATATTTATTCATTATTATAGTTTTTGTTTTAGAACACAACTACTGAGATAATGACTCTATGGTTTGAAACTCTGTACCACCTCTTTAATCAGTTGCGGTATGATTTACCTCTACCTCAATGCTTGCAAGTAAGTTATTGAATTCATAACAATTAGGTGCTAAATAGAATTTCTAATATGAAGTACTAATTTACGACGTAAATACAGATTTTAGGATATCTTCGAAGGGCAAACACAGTTTACAACTCAACAGATGAAGATGAAAGTGGCCTGTATTCAAGTAATATTAAAACTAACTCTGTAGCAGGTGCCGACGGTCTACACTTACATTTTCTAAAAGCAAGAAATGCATGGTTTGAAAAAGCGTTAGAAGATGCCAAAAATACTGAAAGTATGTATTTTAAAGTTACATATTCTTTTCTTCACCTCATAAAAACGTGTCTTAATATTAAGTTTTTATCCTATTTTAGCTTCGGAAAAATTGCAAAGAAGAATTGTAGAACTACACAGGATTCATCTGTTCAATGTGCTTACTCAGCACAAATCCATATTTTTGTCAGATTCTCAAGAATCTAAAATGAAAGATGATGAATTGAGTGGCACTAGTGCTTTGTCATGCTGGTTGAAATTAAAGGTAAGTAATTCAGACAAATTTTTTCTTACAACTAAATTGAATATCATTATGCACATTACATTTCACTGCTGTAAACTGATCAAATCAAACTATTGCAATCTTTTCTAGGAAGTATAGTGATCTGATGATCCTCTTATTAACATATATTCTTAATAATTTGATTTTAGATTACTATCTATTTTTAATTGTAGGTGGAGACACTGGCTTATATCTTGAATGAAAGCTTACCAAAAGAAGATGAAGCCAGTTTTGAGTCGCTGATAAACCAGTGCATGTATCTTTGTTTATCTTTTGGAAGAGTTGGAGCAGACATGAGATGTGTTTTGACACCCTTATTCCGGAATAACATTTTAACACAATTTCATAATGGTCTCGACAAAACTGATCATCAGCTTGAACATCAGATGCGATCATATAAAATCCCTAGTATCAAAAATATACCTCGCCCAATAAATGACAGTATTTCTACTGGTCCACCAGAGAATTTAATGGACTACTACCCTCTAGCTGAATATTGCAATGGAATGCTCACTGTACTGAACTGTATGAGAGTTACAGCTCCCTTAAATATGGTCAAGGAGGTGTATAATGCTTTCAGAGAATCATTTAGTAAGGCTGGTCAAGTCTTGTTAGCATTCTACTATCGTGAACAGCAAAGTTTCACAGAAATTGAGAGACAGAATTTTGTATCACTGTGTGTATGTTTCTCTGAAGATTTAGTGCCTTATATCACAAAATGTCTCTCACAATCTTTTCCTTCAACCCAGATTGCAGAACTGTTGGGTGTCACATTATCTGTTTTACAAGAGAGTAATATTATGCATATAGACCAAAGGAAAGTCTGTGAACCATTAAATTTTGTAACCGGTATCAGTGTAAATTGATTAATATTATTATATATAACTTGTTTATATGATTATATAAAAAAATATGAGATGAATGTTATTGGTAAAATATAAAATGAAATAAATATTAGTAGGTAAAATAAAAAATGTTTATTTTCTGCTATAAAAAGGAAGTTATGATTACATATTAGTAAAATAATATAAGGCACAGCCTTCTTACTTCTAATAACGCATAGTAAACAAAATTTTGGGAATGGTTATTCTTACACTATGTAAATCTGAGTTTCTTAATTCGAGATTTGCCATCTTCATTTCTTGAGACTTCATAAAAGTGAGTGACTTTATCTATTTGTCCCAAGGATTCTATGAACTCTCTGTCGTGCGTGATAATAATAAACATAAAGTTCTTTTGTATCATACGTTCCTGTACAATATCTCCTAGAGCAGAACACAGACTTTTTATATTTTCTTCATCCAAATTAGTGGTTGGCTCATCTAAAGCCAAAACTCCAAACCTAAAACAAAATTAAATGCCATTAATTTTCTATACACATCCAAGACATTAATTTTCTGGAAAGTTGATTATAATTACTAATTGATTATAGTGTTGTAATGTTTATGTAATAGTCAATTTAGTTAATCCAAATACTACAGCTCGAAAGGAACCCTGGGACCCCGACAAATCTCGGTCCACCTATATTTTGTTGATGGCGCCTCCTGTCCCTTTCCTGCCCAAAAGAAAGGGCGCGCGCATGTTGTAGTTTGTGTTTTAACCACGGCCTGCTTCTGCTAGGTTAGAGAAGGCCACATCTGTCACACGCAAGTGTCCACTTATGGAGGAGGTTAACGATCACTGGTGCCCAGGTCATCTGCGGTATATGGCCTGTGTGAAGGTTCACACGGCCATATACCCGCTACTCCTGGTCCCGCTTCGCCATCTCTTTTGCAAGAATAACTTGTTCACAGAAAGAGACGGCGGAGTTGCACGAGTTCTCGCTCAGTATCATGGTAGCAATTATATTACGAAGCGAGAGAATCCCCACTCTGATGGCTGCCACGAGGTCACGCTTTGGCTCCTTTATCAACGTGTAGAGCGCTGTATCCACGGTTCGGTTATCACAGTGGTGGCATTGGCATTGCATTGGCATATCACATTCAGGCATTGGCGATACTTGCGGATCTGAAGCATGAATTCTCCGTGATCACCTGTGTCAACCGGTAACAGAGGCTACCGTGACGCCTCTCGAATTAATCCTCCATAACGGGTCTTAACGGAGTGCCCAAGACATTCCTTCTACTTATGGTGGAGCTGAAATTTCCGAGTTTCGATTTCTCAAATCCGCCGCTGATAAAGTTCCGCAAGGGCCTGCGACTACTGTGAAGGTGAGTAAGGAAGTCCAAAAGCGGACTGAAGTAGCTACAGATGTGTCTGAAATAACGGTAAAACGAATTGCCACGGCGCAAATGACCCCAGCTCCAATTTGATAGCAGTTTTTCTACACCCGAAGGAAAGGGCGGGGGAAAAAAGAGTGACCGGAATCGACAACTTTGATTAAGGTGTTATCAGATACACAGGGTGAATTTTTGAAAAGTCTCTACTGGACCGACTGAGGTTTGAGTACTAGAAATGTCAGAAATCGCAAAAAAACTTTTCCCATACATTTGTACGGAAATAAATCATTTTAATATGTATTTTAGACACAGATAAACATAACTTTACTATCCCGTCTCAAAAATTCACCCTGTATAGATAATAGATAGATGTTATACACAACTATAATATCACGGAAAAAGAATTGCAGATGATAGCACAACTTTTAAACAAATTTAAAGTGGACATACGTTTTGAAGGGTCTGCAAAACGTATGTCGATATCAAATAGTAAGAAATCAGAAATGATGTCATGGTTTATGGAGAAAGATATACCTTGCAGCTCCAACATGTTAAAGCAGAGCTGTACAAATTTAAAAAGCATAAAGAAAAATTTAAAAAATATAACCGACAAAATTCTGTAGCAATACAACCACACGATTTGCACCTTCCACTGAATTCAAAAAATCTTTTTGCATTGGAATAGGCGTAGCTTACACTGTGGTCCCATCTTCAGCATATTGGGATCTGATGATGGGATCCCAAGGAAATCGAGGGAACTCCTCAAATATCATAGGCACACTTGTTGCAATTTGGGTACTCGGGTACTTGTTGCAATAAATTATATCGTAAACAATGTATTTTTTTTATTTAGAAATCCCTTCACCTGACTAAATTTTCATTAATCGAATTTGATTGAATAAGTAATTAAACAATTTAATATAGCTAATCTAACAACGTAACTGAAGATTTTAACTTTCAATAATTACAGAAAAAAAAACTTGTTATGAAATGTCCACACGACTGCACCGGGTCTTTGCGAAGATTGCGTAACTTTCTACCGATTGCAACTAAGCTGCACTCGCACAAGCACTTCTTCTCACGATTCTCGACTGTGCCGATGTCAGCTATCTAAATCTCACTGAAGCACAACTTGATAAGCTTGAGCGACTACAAAATCTCTGTATAAGATTTGTATTTGGCCTAAGAAAATACGATCATGTCTCTGAATTTCGTCTAAGTGCCAGCGAGCGAAACAACGCCTCTTCGTCGCCCAATATCTCTTTCTCATCCTCCTTTTATTGTCTTGCTTTTCGTCCAGAGCAAGAGCGTAAGCTGAGACATTATAAAAACGTGCGAGTCCTATGCGTACTAAATCGCAAATGCAGTATAAATGTAAATGCTTCCGCCTCGCGGGCAACGCGTGGTCAGCGCGCTGGCAGCTAGAGGTAGCAAAAATTCAACAGAGCCGTGCCGCAGCTGTGCCATTACAGTGTGCTATGACCTTTACACTATACTTCCATGTCATGTCCACATCTTGTCGGTATCGCTTTCGTACATGCCGACAAGTGCGACGCCGGCGCAATCTAATGCGCCCGTATATAAGCGAATGTACTAAATGGCATATACATCATGGCGACACCACACTGCATTATGCGCTATTCGTTATGTGTCTACGTCGTGTATTCGCCGAAGTATTTGTTATGTGCGCAAACAACAAACATGCCATCCACACTTCGAACTGGTGTGCCACATAAGGCAAATATGTGTGTTGTAAAGATGTGTCATTGTCATTTTTATGGTCAACGCAACGAAACCATACGAACGAATGAAACATATTATTATAATTTCCTTTTTATTTTATTAAATTTACAGAAACAATACTTAAATGAAGTCTAATTATTTTGATCATATGATAGATTATTTTAATTGTTTAATTGATTTCAAAAACTGTTTTATAGTCTATGTTTGTTAATCATGCAGAGGGCACTTCACTACCCGTCCGAAGTGTGGGCAGTCGATGCGTATATTCGCTTTATTCGTCCTTTGAAGTGTTTCAAAAAACCGACAAGTCGATGGATACGCGTATTCGCTATTCGTGCTTATGTGTTATGCGTACGAATAAAGCGAATATTGGCGAATATACTCTCCACTTGTACAGATATCTACCGCTATATCTATAAATATACACATACCTTGAACTAAATGTTTCCGCGAGAGCAAGCCTTATTATGAGACACGCGAGAACCTTTTGCCCCGCACTACATCTGCCGCGCATGTCAATTTCTATACCATTTTTGCATTGGACTACTCTGTAAACCGAAAATAAATTAATAAAAATAAAAAATAGAATTGCAAAGCCAAACACATTCATACATCTTTATATCTGTGCAATTCAAAGACTTAAATTTGTAATTTCTATATTTTTTTATAAATTATATTACTAATATTACAATAATACCTGTATTCATATTTGCAGCGCTCGGAATCTGCGCTCATGGAACCTTCGGCTTTGATAGCAATGTAGTCAATGTCATTGCCACTGTATATTTTGCTCCATAGTTCTCTGAAAAGATATTTAGTATGGCATTACACGCATGACAAAAATGGAATGATCAAACAAACAAATGAAAATAGGAGATCAGTAAATGTGGATTTCACACTTCCATTTCTTACTAGGCAATTACTCTTACATTTAGCAGTTGCTTCTACAAACATCATGATAATCTTACCTTATGATGAGGTTGATACTTTCCATTTTCTTCTTATGATATTCCATGAGACAGTTTTGCAAAACCACCGAATACTCCTTCACGTCTTTGTCTAACATCTTAGTGATTTGTAATTCATAAAACTTTTCTCGATATTTCTTCTCAGTATCTTTTCCTTGAGCTATTTTTAAATCTGCTTTCTGCTTCTTTAGTGTTGTCTGTAATAAAAAGCTTTTTATAGAATTGTAAGTTTCATGTCTGTGTTTATCTTCTGATGGAACAAATAATATTATGATTATAATATGGCAACTGTGGCATTTTATAAAAAAATATCTCGAAGGAGATTCCCGAATTAGATGGTTGAGAGTTATAAATGTAGACTTTATAATAGTCAGAAATTCGTTTCACTAATCCAGTTCAAGTAACACAGCCAAATAAAAGAACACACAGACTTAGTAGATGTAACTTTTTACATTTAAATTAAAATAAACCTTTTGTTTGATTTTTGGTGGGCTAAATTAGCAAAATGATTTAAATACAATCAACATATTTTTTAAATGAAAACTAAACCATCTAAATTTGTAGCTCGAATGTGTAATCATTTTATTTCGGTTTTATTATAATAACTCATGCATTAAGAGAATACAAAGTGTTGTTCCTGATGCATTTAAATATTTGAAATAGACAATAGAATGATAGATGTTTATTAATTAAACAAAGTAAACATAAAAGAGAAAAAGTAATTAATAGGGAAGGGTACATGCATTTAACTGATATAAAAGTATTGGAAAAAATGTTATAAATAATTTACATTACCTGCAGTGTACGTAGCATGCCATCAGTTTCAGATTTCTCTTTGTTAAGATTGTTATAGCTGACTGTCAATGTTTTCTTTTCATTTATAATATCCCTGTTGAATGTGCTCAATTTCTCATTTATTTCCGCTTCCTCTTTCTCACCATCACCTATATCCTTTTGTAATCCCCTTAACTTCAAATTGTCATCTAGTTCTCTTTTATAGATCTGTGAAAAAGTTTTCGTATTTAATTGTCTATTACTTTTGGTATAATGACATAAGTTTTGAACTGTGTAGCTCAAATTTTTTCTTAATAGTTTATTACGACTGAAAATACTTTGTTTTGTTGCTAATTTTCAGAAACATCTGAACACAATAATAATCATCATCATTTCACATACCTTCCTCCAAATGATAATAATATCACAATTCAAATTCAGCTGTCTGGTTCCAAACTAGGCAGAGCCTTTACTGTGGTAACCAAACTGTTCATTAAGATACCTATTTAGTTTGAATGCATATCATAGAGAAATTACACCCAGACACAGAACAAATTATTATATGTACTCATTACACAAACAGATCTTAGGTGGGAGTCGATCTCACGACCTCTGGCAGAGCAGCCAGGATCACAAAGCTAATAGGGCAATGAAATAAAAAATAATAGTGATATTAAATTACAATATCACCCTAACCGTTTCTTTAGTAATTTCGTCATTTAAACATTCAATTCGCTTAGTGATAGCCTGTCTATCAATTTGTATCTGCTTTAACTTCTCTTCCAGTTTCTTTATAGCTTCTTCTTTTTTAGTCTTTTCGAGTGGGAGGTTGCTTTCCAAGTGCTGTCTTATGTCCGTATCGATAGTTTTTACTTTTTCGAAGTCAAAGGACACTTTCGTTATTTCAGATTTTTTTATTTCTATGTTGCCTCTGTGGAAAAAATGAACTTGAATAAAACAAACTAGTTGATTTCACATACTTTTTCGGCTTTAACATGAATAAGTAAAATATTATATAATATCTTATTGATGTCATAATTATAATGAACAAAGAGATAATTAAATTTCGAATCAATCTTAAGTGAAGAATATTTATTTATCTAGCTTTTTCCGCCCGCGTATAAGTCCATCATGGCGGTAAATAGTAGCCTATGTGTTGTTCCGATATGTAAGCTATATTATTGTGAAGTTTCATCTATTGCGTACAGCTTTTGCGTGAAAGAGCAACAAACATATTCACAAACTTTCGCGTTTATAATATTAGTAGATTTTTTTTAGTAAAAACAGTACTTTTTAAAATATTCCCCACCACCATGAGTGAAGACGACTCCCGCAATAAGAATAAATCCTCTGTAACCTGAAGTCTACAAGAACACATCAAGCGGACACCGAAAACCCAGAACTAGAACAACATTTGTGGATCACACAAAGTGTTGTTCAATGAGGGGTTCGAACTAAAAAGAGTCAACGCATTAGAAAATGGCAAGGCGCTCGCTTGAATCATTACCCCACCCGTGCAGCTTACAGACAAAATTATAAGTAAATTAAATAAATTACGTATGTAAAAGATAGTAATTATTCATTTAAATCATAAAACAAAATGTATAAAATACATTTAGACATACCTATTCTTAGTGACAGTGGTTTTCTTAGCTTCCTCCTTTTCCTTTAAAGCTTCTTCTAGAGGTATTAAACCATTCCTCAATTCCACAAGTTCCAATTCGTACTTTTCTCTATCCGCCTCTAACTGTTTTTTGGTTTCTTGCAGATTGTATATTTCTTGGACCTGTAAATATGAAACGTTTTTTTTTCATTTAGTGAACATCATTAATTCTATAGTATTAGATTTCTTAACTTTTAAACACTTTTTCTTTTCTATTGTATCTTATACTAAGAATACCAAGACTTGACACGCCAACAAGCGTTACCACGAGCGAGTGAGATATAACGATACTATTTTCCAGTGTGTTAGAGAAAAATAGCGATACGTATTTTTTTATCCTTATCGCCGTATAGGTTTGTCATATAACATATGTGTCAAACAGTGTTCAAATCGGGAATTATATCAGGAGTGAAAATAAGGCTTTTTGACGGAATTACTGTGTGATTTCAAGTGTATCTAATGGTTTTTAACCCAGATACTTTAAAAACTATGGTACAGTGTTGTGTTGTCGGCTGCAAAAGCCGCAGTGAACGTAAATATGAAAACATAACCTTTCACACGTAAGTATAAAAAATAGCGTTTTATCGGCATAATATTGTTTTTAATATTAACTACGATTAATTACATCAATTGTTGTTTGTTAATGTGCAGAAATAATTAAAAATAAGTGATAAAAACTAGTTTCTAAAGTGTGAAAATTTTGTAATTAGCCGACCAAATTGCCGTAGGTTGTCACAGCTATAGTTTGAATGACCATTAATGTGTTAAGGTAATTTTGCAAGGTTACCAGCATTTTAGGGATAACGCATCAGCCTTTTGAAATTACCCCATATGGTGAGGAAATTTAATTTGATTTGTGTTTTATTGTCCTCCAGATTTCCAAAAGATGAAAATGTGCGTAAAATGTGGTTGAAGGCTACTGGACGACAAGGTTGGGCGATTGCAAAGCTATATGTAAAAATATTTGAACGTAAGGATACATTACAGTACAAAAATATGCTGATAACTAAAGAGAAAAGAAAATAAGACTAATTTCTTCAACATACTTATTTTATTTAAGGGCCAATAAATACTATAACCTTCTAAAAATAGTTTTTTTTAAATGTAATCAATCTCGATCCCGGTTACATCCTCAGCTTTCGTTTTGAAGGCCTACTATTCTAATCTAACCATATTTGACAGATTTGTTAAACGTTTAGAAAGTAAACGGAATAACGATTCTCCCTTATTATAGGGGAATTGTTTTAACCAGGCAACATTAATATTTGATGTACTTTGTTGCTATCCCTTACGGGTGCACGCATATGACCGGTCTATAGTCATTCTTTGTCTAAGTATTGTATACTAAAATGACATTATTACTAATATTAATTAGGGATCTTGCCCATATCCCACTTCACAATCGCATATGAATCGTGAAATAAATCGAGCGACGCAATCTGACCAATCAGATTCCAAACTTCGTACGAAACGATAATTTCTTGAATGCTCATTGGTCAAGGGGCCGAGCTTGATTGACGCCTTACTATAATAGTAAGGCGTCAATCAAGCTCGGCCCTCGCTCGGCTTACGCGATTGGTCTAGAAGTCTAGATAATGAGAAGGACTGAGCATTTCTATCTCTTATCATATGACCATGTCTTCTTTTTTATGTCTAAATTAATTATTATATTATTCGCTGAAAACCTTAATAATAGGACTGAAATTGCTATTATTAGACTTTACACATTTGACACATTTAAAAGTGTTTTCATACATGCAAAGTGCTTTGTGTGCCTATTTCGAATTATCTGTGTAAGTATTAGAAGTACACACCAAGTATTAAAAGGGAAATGTCTTCCCATTTATTGACTAATTAATATTTATAAATTGACAGAGTTAAACATCTTTCCTTTATCTTCCAATATATATATAATTAATTTTGTTAACTATACCTTTTTCTGCAAGTTAAGACATTCCTCCTTAAGTTTGTTCTTCCTTGTTGCATGCTCTTGAATTCTCTTGTTATGTAAATTCAGTTTCTTTTGAGTCTCCTTGTTTTTTGCCTTTAGATCACTGATCTTCTTTTTCAATTCAGTTTGCTTTGCAGTTGCCTCTTCCAAAGTCATATCAGACTCCAGTTTTGAGCACTGGTCTTTTATTGCCTCATACTGAAAAGTTTTATGATTTTATATATTATCCTATCGACCTGCGTTAATGGTTAAGTTACTCCTTGTGTCATCAGATTTCTGTCAGTGAAAGTCCCATCAAAATCGGTCTAGCCGTTCCAGAGATTAGCCGAAACAAACAGACCAGAGCAAAAAATTAAAAAAAAATGATTTTTTTTTATGTTGGTACTGTATATACTTTGATAGGCATTCAGAAAAATTTTTGTTTATTTGATATTACATACAAACACTCCAATTTTATTTACATATTTGTATAGATTATACTGCGCAGTCCCATACATTACCACTGCGCCACATAGGCAGTCCATTAATGATAATAATTAATGATGAAGACTTACATCCTTGGTATATGATGCGATTTCTTGGATGCATCGATCAAGTAATGGCATGTCTCCTTGAATTAGTTTCACAGTTTGCAATTTCTTCTCGGGCTCAATTAAAGACTTTGATACCTCATCGATGGCATCGGTCAAAGTCGTGATTTTCTAAAAAGTGAAAAAAGAGAGAATTAAATTTTAATAATTTTTTCGAGTTACTTCGATATGCTGTGAATGTGGCGCTCCACTGCAAACTTTGCCGCATTTGTTTTCGTGCCTAATCTAGCTCTCTAATCTGTGAAGAGCAACAGGCAATTCCAAAATAAAGGGATGATGAGAATTGATCCTCGATATAGTGGTTGGTCGTTTTTTTTCAAGAGGCAGAAGGAAAGAGACAGAGCTTAGTAGATTTACGTAAAATGATGTACAAATAGCGGCCTTATCGAAAAAGCAATTTCTTCCAGGCAACCTGGAATGATACTTACTGCTTCAACATTAGATAGTTGTTTTTCTAATTCAGGTTTTTCTTTCTCTTTAAATAAATTCATCTTTTCATTTAATGACTTCATACTTAGAAGCTCGTCTTTTTTCTCCTTTTCTTTTGATAAATCTGCAGATACCCTTTCCAGTTGTGTGGGAACTGTCATGACCTTTGTATTGAGTTGCGTTATTAAATCTGTAATCTGCAACAAAGTATTTAATTTAGCATTTTTTAAGGTTGAAATAGTTTTTACCATTATCGCAGATAAATGCCTAATTTAGACACCTCCTGTGTGTGTTAAAACGTGTTATGCTGTGATTACATGTGTTAACACACACCTCGATGAGACCGCAGATTGTTATACTTGTATTCTTTGTATCTCATATTTCTATTGTTTGTGTATACAATTAAGAAAAAAAAAAACCAAACTTACTATGTCTATGTCTCCTGTTGTCAGTTTAGTAGGAACTTTAATAGTTCCTCAAATACATACAGGATGGACCAAAAGTCGTTTACATTTCAAATGATTTAAAGAAATTAGTAATGTGAGATAAAAACTGTTTATTCATTTTTAAACTACACAGATGGACATTTTATTTTTTTTAAATTACATCATCCATATTATGTGATCCTTGACTATTTTGACACTGATGCAACCTGGAGCGAAAATTTTCAATGACGCCCGCACAAGTGTTTCGTAAAATGTTTTGCATTTCTGGGTTACTGTAAAAGCTTTGTTTTTAAGGTATCCTCAAACAAAGAAGTCTATTGGGGATAAGAAGTATATTGGGAATATGTCCGGCAGATAATGGCACCTCTTTTAATGAGTCTAAACGACGCCATGGTACTGTATTCCCATTGGCCGCCGCTTCATAGTCCTTCCACGTCGCTGCTTGTCGCAGCTACCGATTAAAATTTAAACGAACTTTAGGTCCACCTGTATATACTTGTCTATATCTAGACATAGACCCAAAGCACAAAAATACACGTGAACTTCACACGGATATCTTTCATGTACGCATTTAAATCATAAAATCCAGCCTTACCTCAGATTCACTATCGAATCCACGACTGCACAAAGGGCAACAGCTTTCCTTTTTTAATTTAGCTTCATAACTCTTTATGAGAAACATTGACGATTGTAGCTCATTATGTTCATCCTGTAACATTAATAAAATGTAATGTCTTTGTGTACGAAAACGTCTTTTTCAAGACCCTTCTTTCATCAGTCAATCAACAATGACCCTTGTAAGTGCTTTAAGAATATCGTAACTACAAATGTGTATGAATTAAATCTAGCTATACAAAATCAGCCAAGTGTGTGTCAGGCCACGCATAGAATAGGATTCCGTAGTCACCCATAATGGCCATAATGGTTCGTGGACCCTCAATGTTTTTAAAAGACCTATTTAATGATACCTGAAACCATTACGCTGGATGGGACAGCAATAACAGTCTGCTCCAATTTCAAGTACCTTGGCTCCCTACTGCAATGTGACGGTGAGATCGATCGAGCCCGAATCAATTCGGGATGGGTGAAATGGCGGCAAGTAACGGGGACAATCTGTGACCCTAGTTTCCCCTTGAACCTTAAAGGACAGGTCTATAAAACTATCATCAGACCTGCCGTCCTGTATGGTTCTGAAAGTTGGCCCATTAAGAAAGCGAATGAGAGATACCTGAACGTTGCTGAAATGCGAATGCTAAGATGGATGTGTAGTGTAACTCGGATGAACAAGGTCAGAAATGAATACATACGAGGAAGTCTGAAAGTAGCGCCACTGGATGAAAAGTTAAGAAGTAATAGGTTATCTTGGTATGGACATATTGGACATGTTATGGGGAGGGATGAGGAAAATGTCGCGAAAAAAATGTTGAGTATGGAAATTGAAGGTAACATGGCAAGAGGAATACAAGGAGTAGGTGGATGGATTGTGTGAAAGATGATATGATTAGGAAGGGAGTTAACAGTGAAATGATGAGTGATAGAGTAGAATGGAAGGATAAAACATACTGCGCCGACCTCAAATAAAAATGGGATGATGATGATTATCTAATTATACCCCATATGATGGTGTAGAGGTGAGAAAAAAAAACCCACTGTGAAAAGTTTCATCTTTCTAGCACTAAATAGTTCGAAGGTAAGTCGAGGACGGATAAACGAACGACATGACGAAACGATAGGGTTTCTCAGAAATAGGGAGAATTTAACAAGGAATTTAATCTAAAGTATACTTGCCTGTAGATTTTCTACTTTTTCACAACATTTCAGCAATGTGGTTTCATAAGATTGGCCACTACACACTTTGTACATTTGTTCCTCAGCCTTAGTATGTTCATTCGTACGTTCTGTGAGATTCTTGCGCACATACTTTCTTTCTGCTTCCAGCTTTGTTTTCTAATAAATATTAAGTACATGATAAATATAAATGTTATACAATTATGTATTAATTTATATAAAACCTTTGTCAATTTAAATGTTAGGACTTGTGCAATTTGTGGTTACGTTGTGACAACATCCTAAAAACCAATACTAAAAATATTTCTAAAAATTAACCCTATAAAAATGTACTAAGGATAAACATAAAATTTATTATGTACAAATTAACTGCGTAACACTAGACATTACCATATTAGGAAACGATTATTTCGCAAAACATTCAACCATTTCATTTCGCATGGAACATTCTAGTTTAGTTCAATTGAGTTTATCACGTCTGCATACTATGAACGCCTTCCGTCTCGTTCTGACCCATAGCGCCGTCTCACACCGAGCGGAGGACGCGCATCATCCTAACCTTTTACTCAGTAGCTTCGTTCGTGTCGTACCGGTTCCTTTCTAGAACCCGGAAATAATCCTTGATGATCTATTCCTTCGGTCGCCGCGTATATATTTACCTAGTTTGACTGTAATTTAATGTTCAGGATCAATTGTTCTGAACTAACTATTTTGTCAGTTCCGTAAATGTTAATTTTAGTACATATTTGCAACTAATAAGTTTTGTTCACATTCCATTTTAAATTGCCTCTGAAAGTAGTATTCGTTCTATATGGTAATGTAATTATGAATATTGTAATAACACAGTTCCTAACTTCAATTCGTTAACTCATGATAAAATAATGTATTCGAATCAATAATATATATATAGGTCGGTTTCCGTACTTAGTCCTTTAAGGTACCGGGTCTTTCGCGCTTCATGGTTCCTGACGGCGCGTTTCTGGACCAGGGGTCCAGCCTTCAGGTTGAGGAACAGGTCTACACTTAGCGAGGATCAACCGAAGCGCAACCTTCGTGCTGACCGCAGTCTGCGGCCGCCCGTTTCCCGTAAGACCAGTACACAATGGGCATCGTCGGCCACCCATCAACGGGCCGACCTCGAGAAGGGTTGTTTAACCCTGGCTCGACCTACGCGGCCTCGCTACTTAGTCGCGAAGACCCCAAAGTTAAGTGCCTAGGGTTCGACCTTCTACAAAAAAAAAACTTCCAGTGCACAAAACCCACACCCTGGAGTTTAATTAGAGACTCTAGTGCTCCGTAAAATTTAACGTTTTCTTTTTGTAATAAATTATTTTCTTCTACATTAGTGTTTTTTTTTGTGCCCGCCGTCAGGTGGAAGTAACAACATTAATAATAATAATAATTTCACGCATATTTAATCATTTAAAAATGGTGTGTAATTGAAGAGGCCTAAGTCCAACAGTGGACTGCCCGACTGACGATTACCTTTGTAACATTAAATGTATACTTATCTCCTGAACAAAATAAATATTAAATTTACAATAAGAAATTACAAATTAGTTACCTCTGTCTTTTTATCACTCAAACTTTTCTTTAAAGAAGTGACTTCACTATTCAATGTAACTTCCAGTTTGTTCAGTGCTATTACAAAGTTACTTTCTGGCATGCTGCCTAAGAGATCTGTTAAATTAGACCTGTGTTTGTTCTTTAAAGTTGAACATTGCTTCTCCTTTTGTTTAAGTAAGTCTTCTTTAACCTGTAGCTCCTTCAACTTAGCACTTTGCTTTTGTAGAACTGATATCTGAAAAATTACAGTAGGTAGTAGACAATTTCAATAAATTTATACTTGAAAATTGATCCATATTTTGTAGCATTCTCTTCCGTGATTGTGATTTTGGTATAAATTGATGATTGTGTCCCTTTTTTAATTTTAAAGAGGAATTAATACACCTCACCTGATAGTGACTACCAATGCCTATTTAAGAGCCACAAGTGCATTACAAAGAATTGAAAATTATGACTACCCTTTTCTAATCTGTTTTCTTACATTCTTGACATATTTTTTTATATTTAGGCCTGCCACTGTGACTCTACTCTGCCCGATGGAAAGCATGAGCAGAATTGAACAGTAGAAGTCACCATCCAATTCCACATTCATTGTGTGAGTAGTCAATGCAGCATGGGACCCACACCAAGGAGGTCTATTGAAATGCTTCTGCATCATTGGGCAATGGGCATCCGGTCTGGAACTTAACGATGGAACACGACAGCACAAGTGCTGTTAATTTTGGTTGGTCTTCTGTGTGAGGATAGTACCGCCGCGGTCCAACCAGTCCATTCGTGTAGAAATCAGAGTGGCCCTACTATACCTCGGCCGATGTATCATGGCGAGCCATAAGTTCGTGCAGATGGTTGCGCAATGACTTTTTTTTGGACCAATATGGTTTCGTGAGGCGACGTACGGGGGAAGGTGGTCTAGGCTAGAGGTTGACACAATCGACCCTTTATTCAATCAAATATTGTAATCGATTAGTCTTATTTAGAAGTTACTGCTTCTTGTTTGTATGAGATATTAAACGAAATAGTATTACAAATTTAAGTGAATTTTATAGTTAATAAACGAGATTTCGACTTTAATAAAAAAAAACTAATATTTTCTTTTTTCTCAGTTGAAAGACATGATTTACTTAAATATCAGTTATCTAATAACGTCTACTTAAGTAACGAATGTTTGAGAAAATTTAAACCTTTCTTATAAAATTGAAAAAACAAAGAAAAATATGACTTAATTTCAATCGATTTGAATAGATATCGATCAAACAACACCCTCAGGCACGCGTATTGGACATCCCTTTTTTGTTACTTCGTGCTTATTCAGCAATGCTCGGTACACCGGTAACCTGTCTCAGTCGCTATCTCGGTCTTGAGCACAGTCGGTTACAAAAGTTTTCGTTGTTCATTGTTATTATTATTGTTAAGTTTTTTTTGTTAAGTGTCAAGTTTGTTTTATTTGTGTTCTTTTCAAGTGTCAGTTGGCATTTCTATATTATACGCCAAATATGCCACCAAAAATTATCTACGATTTAACCCAGTATATGAAAAAAGAAAAAGAAGAAGGCGTAAAAGATGTAGATTTATTTAAGAGTTGCTAACGCAACTGGTGTGTCTCAATGCACAGTACAGCGGATCGCAACTGAAGGCAATATTTCGGGCTTACATTCGGTATTCCGCACGCCTGGTAAAAAAAGTTCTAGGCCAAAACCTATTACTGATATAGATCATTTTGACCGAGGAGTAATAAAAAGATACATACACAACTTCCACAAAACCGAAAAAGAAATGCCGACCATCAACAAATTACTAGCGAAACTCAAACGAGATATAGTTTCAAGTGGCGAAACACCGAAATCAATAGCCGCCTGAAAAGGATCTTGTACTTGAAAAAATACAGGGATGAAAGGCGACCAATTGTATTCACTGACGAGTCGTATACCCACTCATCACATACAAAAGGTAAGGCGTGGTCGGATGGTTCCGCTCAAGGACTAAAGCGCCCGATATCAAAGGGCCAGCGGATAGTGATGGTACACGCTGGGTCAGAAGCAGGGTTTGTTCCGAACGCCCTACTAATGTTCAAATCTGGAATCAAAACCGGAGACTATCATAATGACATGAATTTCACAAATTATGAAAAATGATTACGGACCCAACCGATTCCGAATTTGAGCCCTAGCTCGGTGGTGGTTATCGATAATGCTACATACCACAACAAATTAATAAATCCTGCCCCTACATCCTGACATGTCCTTCGTTTACCCCCGTATCACCCCGATTTGAACCCCATCGAGATGGTATGGGCTGCCATTAAAGGGCACGTAGCCACTAAAAACGTCGAATGGAAAGTAAACCGGACAATGGAGCTTATACGGAAAAAAGTAAATTTAATGGGTCAGGAAGAATGGAGTGCTTTATGCAGAAAAGTGCATTGGCATTGGCATGGCCAAAAGTGCAATGTCCGACCTGGATGGGATTTGGAAAGACCGTAACATCTTCAAGAGAACAAAAATAAAATTGGTACAAACCCTCGTCTTTCCAATATTCCTTTATGGTGTCGAGGCCTGGACGATGAAAGCGGCCGACCGTAGGCGCATTGATGCCTTCGAGATGTGGTGCTGGAGAAGACTACTGCGGATACCCTGGACAGCTCACCGCACCAACACCTCTATCCTCAAGGAGCTTGCAATCTGTGAGCGCCTGTCATCCCTGTGTCTCCGTAGGATCCTGGGATACTTCGGCCATATTGCGAGGAGGGCCGATGACAGCCTCGAAAGGTTAATGGTGACTGGGAAGATCGAAGGGAGGAGACCCAGAGGCCGCTGCCCGTTGCGCTGGACAGACCAAGTTGGCTCCTTTCTCGGATGTACGATCCATGCTGCTCTGCATGCTGCCCGGAACCGACACAAGTGGCGAACCGCCATTCACAAAACTTTAGCAAGTGAGGGTCACGACCCTCAGAACTGAGGAGAACGACGCAAGGAGGATGCAGAAAAGTGAAAGAGGTCGAAGATGAATATAGTAAGAACAACCATATTATTGACGAAATGACGGAACAATTATTCACCATTAATACAGCTTCAGATTCGGAAACTGAGTATGAAAGTGGAAACTGAGTATCATGATAATGAACCTATGCCAAGTACCTCGCATGGTACCCAAGGGGCCTACGACTTTATGTCAGGGATTTCCGACCTCAGTGACAGTGATTAAATAAAAATAAGTGTAGATATATAAAAATATTAAATGTAAATTATATTGTGGGTGTTTGTAATAAAATCTGCCACTGTCGAAAGGTGAGGTATCGAAATTGAATCTCTAATTTATAAGTTTATTTTTGTAGCTTTCTATCTCCAAAGTTTCTTGATATTTATTTAATTTGTACTAATTGGTCACTTATCAGAAAAAATCTTTAGGGAATAAAAGAAATGACAATAACAGTTTTCTTCACGAGTGTACATGCGCTTAAGTTCGCAGAGCCTATGTTCACGTCCGCCAAGATACGCCGACCGTATTATACCTGGACTCTCTTTTTCCCTTGGTCACGACATCACACGTGAATGTCTGGACTAATTTCGCATTTCTTTTTAGTATTGGAGAGCATACTCATAGAGTAAGATGGTACATATATAATATTAATTAGGAGGAGCCAGTAAGAGCCACAAGACAAGTCAAGACAACGCTTGTGCATTTTTTTTTTCTTTTGTGAGACAATATAATTAGTGCGGAATAGACAGTATTAAGTAAAATTATCAACCTTCTTATCTACATCTTCAACCTCTTGATCATACTTCTCTAATTCTTTTTCACCTTCATTGATGTTTTGTTGAGTTTCTTCAATATTTAATTCTTTTTCTAGCTGCTCAAATTCTCTGCAATATTAAGAAACAAAGTTGGTCTTTGTAATAATTTGGATATAATATGTTCGTGTAATTTTTGTACATACATATATTACAAAGAATAAAACAAATATTTTGGATCACACAAATATTTGGTCTGACCAGGGAATCGAACCTCTTGATCAGCAGCCGCATACGCTAACCACTATACCAACAATGCCTACTCCTAGTAAGAATTTATTTTTCTTATCAGTGTAATCTCGTTAGGATTATTTTATAGCAGATAATAGTTCAAACACTAACTATGTACACAATTTTTTCTAACTAATTTTCTAAAAGTGCCATTTATAAATTTCGTGATAATTAAATAATGTATTTTTAAAACTTACTCTTCAGCTGTCTTAAACTTCTGTTCGGCGGCCTCCAAACGCACTTTAGAGTCATTCGCAGAAGAAATTTCTCTTTCCAATTTCACTGCCTCCCTCTTATTCTTAGCAATATCTGATGATTTGGTAGTTATTTGTTGTTTGTGGCGAGACTGAAATAAGTACACATCAAAGTCATTGTTACTTCGAAAATATTAGGAACACAGGAAATTTTAAATTTTTAAAAGCTATTAAACCTACCAATGCTTCTCGACTCTCATCTACAAGAACTTGCTTCTCCTTCTCTTCCTGATCAGCAATAGACTTAAGCTCAGATTCTTCTTTTTTCAAACTTTTGATCTTATCACTGATAGCAGTCATTGCATTCTCTGCTTCCTCATTTGTTCCTATTGTGGGTATGTCTTCAAGACCTGAAAACAATTAATTGAACAGAAACTGACTAACCTGAAAACAGTATTTTGTATCATCTATATTGATAATATAAAGTTTAGTTGAATGTGTTAATCTCAGGAACTATTCGAAAATTATTCCTTTTGAGACATCTATTCTAAGACCTTTTTTAAGATAAGCAAATTAGTCCATGCTATGGACACTATGAGATGCAGTTGAGCTTGCGTGGTTCAGCTGGTTTGCTAACATATAATTTCATCATCATCGTCATCAACAGCCTTTAATAGTCCACTGCTTGACATAGGCTTCTCCTTTGAAAGGAGGTTTTGGCCTACTATACCACGCTGGCCAGATGGGTTGGATTTGTTTTGAATGAATAGGAGTGGTGACACTTTGTATTCTTAATCCGTCACTACACGGACAATCATAATCACGGATAACATTTAATATGGTGAGCTAACATATAATAATTGGAATCTTTGTTAACTTCATAAAAAGTATATTCTATTTTGTACTAAGAAACATATCTTAAAATATTGCATTTCTTTAGGATTTTAATTTTTAGTAATTGGTTTTGAATTTATACACTAATTTTGCTTAGTATTTATAATATAAGTATATTTGATGTTAGGACTCATTTACCAGCTGTTTTTGCTACAGTGCCAATCATTTCATTTCTTTCTATAACTCTCTTTTCATTTTGGCTCTCCAGCACATCCAATTTTTCAAGTTTAATTTTATTTGATTGTATCTCATTAGCAACTTTTTCTTCTTCATCATTAAATTTAGAAATCTTTGTATAAGATTCTTTCAATTCTTTTTGTTTAGCTTTTACTGTGGCATCGAAATTTGCTGAAATACAAATAATAAATTAGTTTGAACAATCATTGTAGGTGCATATTTTTTATGAGCTAGTTAAATTAAACAATGGCAAATTGGGATTACCAATCAAAACATGTGACCTGTATTAATTGTTTATCTGGATTTGGCCCATGATGTATGCTCAGTTCTTAGATAATTATTTCACCCAGAACCTGAGATGATTTGCATAATTAGTAGTTGTAATAACATGTACCAGATTATTAGTAAGGAACTTGCCTGATCTTCAAACAAATAATTTTAATGTACAGAGTTAACAATGAGTCTTACTTATTTTCTCCTTTAGTTCTGGCAGTGTGCCTTCAAATAGATTCTTTATGTCTTTCTTTAGATCCTCCTCATTTTTACGCCAATGTTCCAACCTATAGTAATAATACATACAATTTTTTATTAGAACATGAATCCTCACATCCTGTATTGGAGGGAAAATTACAAAAATACTTGAAATACAAAAAAACACAAAGAGTAGACACTTAAGACTAAAAACAAAAATCCACAATACTTACTTCACCTTTAGCTTCCCTAGCTTAGTGTCGTAAGTAGCAAGGTTGGCTTCAACGGTTTTGATCTCTTTTAGCTTCCCTTCAATTGGTTCTATTTTATTAACAACTTCACCTAATTTTAATTCAGTTTCTGATATTGTAGTTTCAGTGTTGATGACATCCATTTTCCTAGAGTCAAGTTCCTTTTTCTGTTCTTCTAAAATAGCCACACGCTCAGCTGAAAAAAAAATGCAATTTTATGAAATACTATCGCCTCAGTGTATGTTGGTAACTACTGTAAAAAGTAGGCTATATACTAATTTTATATAATTTTTTTTTCATCAAAATGCCTATTAAATAATATGGTATTTAATCAATGAGTTTAACTTAATAAGCATGTTAAACTCATTACACTAACACTGTGTAACTTAAAGTGGAAACTAGTGATGTTGCAAATATTCACATTCACAATAATCAATGCTAATGTTAATGCAGATATGAATGTCATACAAGTTGCCACAAGAAAGAAAATGGGTGGGTGCTGCGAATGGCGCATGCAGTTCTAATGTTAGGAATGATCACTGGGTGTGATCAAGAAATTGGTGAGAAGATCCGACGTGTTTGTTGTGGTGCTTCATTTGTTTCTTGTATATAAATTATTAGGTATGTGTTAGATTGTGATGTGTATTATTTTTAGTTTTGTTGTGATACAGTGAAAATTGCAGATCAATAAACATTTATGGGACAACTTTATATTATCATTGTTTTGATCCTTCATTAATTTCATTCATCATCATCAGCCAATCGCAGTCCACTGTTGGACATGTGGATGTAAGCCTCCAAAAATCCCGCAACATCCCTAGTGCCATAGATAGTGCCATATGCTAGATAGTTTTCTTCTGCATAAATAATGTACAACAATCAATTGTGGTACATTATTTTATATACAGAGATTTTTAAAGCAGTGAACAACATTTCAGCTATGGTTGAGATATGGAACAAACTCAACAACTTACTAAGTATTTTGATGTCAGTTGCATAATTCTTCCTTATTTTTTTTAGTTTATCAAAACAATTGCTGTATTTGTCTGAGTCAAATATTTCATCAAAACGATCTTTAACCTTCTTGCCTTCATCCAAAGGCCAACTGGATTCTTCCTGATGACAAAATATTACTGTATTCAATATTGCCCGTGACACTCCTGAAAAAAAAAAAAAACAGTGATTTGAATTATAGTAAACTTACACTCATATGATTCTGTTAACTAGAATGCTGATTAACAAACTTGTATATCTATAAATACATATGTTGTGCTCATCACAAAAGCAAATATTTATTCCTCTGAGTGGGGATCAAATAGCACCTTTAGCTTAGGGTCACTATCAGCATAATTAACTACTGGACCAACAAGGCAGATTTGTTTCTAAGAGTAGTATAGTTCTATTATGATTTAATGTACATAATTTAAAAAAACAAACTAGGATGCATTTAAATATTACAGGCACCGTCTTAAATAATGTAGTATAATTGATGAAAATCTTACTTCCTGAGGGGAGGTATGTGTCCAGCATGATAATGGTCTTGAAGTAAATCACTCAAATAAATAATTTGTATCAGTTTCTATTTCCTGAATGGACAGATTAATAATATAAAACAGCCTCTTTTCATTGAAGACTGCCAAAGTGACCCTATTCTGTCTGTTGGAAGGCTTGAGTAGAATCCATTTCAATCTATGGTGGCCTAGTGATATACTTAGAGAACAGTAATGAACAGTGTCACTGAAAATGTACTCACCAAGTTCATCATGCAGAACAGAGTCCAAATCAGCACATCTTTTAGAAATATCCTTTGTTTGCCCCTGTTCATTAGTTATCGATAACAGGGAATCCAATGTACGAAACGTTGTTTTCTTTTTTTGAACAATTACCTTCATGGATCTTGATACCTCCATGTTTTGATTCTTAGCATTTAAGAGCTATAAAACAAACATTAGTTAATGAAAGAAACATTGCAATTTTAAAAACCACTTTAATGTTTATTGGCATATCAATTCTAATAACACCTTACCTTAAGTTTTATTTGTGCAAGAACCTCCGTAGATCTGTTTACTTTAGGATCATGTACGAAACAGTCATTGTGTCCAATGCCTGGAGGCATTTGCGACGTAATAGCATAGCGCAAGGCTTCTATAATAGTTGTTTTACCACATCCATTTTGTCCCAGAATTAGGGTTAGAGGACTTTCAAAGGATATGGCTTGCTCATCAGAATCCTCCGGTCCGAAACTTCGAATACCTCTAATCGCTAAAGATTTAACAACAGCCATTGTAAATCACTGTCTGTTTCCTGAAATCACCCTGAAATAGAGTAAGTTCTCGGTGAAAGAATCAACATTCAGAGTAAATAAGCTAGGACGCTGTACTGAGACGCAACAATGGCAGACAAGCAGAAATTTAGCGCCAGCAGCCGCTAGAGCCGGTATTTTGACATTGACGTTTTTTTTGAAAGTGTTACCAGGGAGATTTGATATTTTTGCACTAGCAAGATTGCTACTAAAACAAGCATCTTGTCCTACGTAGAACAAGATGCTTCAATATTACCACACTCCGGCCTAGATTGATACGTGTTGTTATTAACAAGTAAGCTCAGAGACACAAACTGTTACATTAACTTGGGTAAATTTCACAGTGACTTTGCTCTAAGACATAAGCGTACCCCGTAAAGGATAGGAGACACAAACACAAAGTACAATACATCAAATATTAACGTTAACAGGTTAAAACAATTTCCCTTCATTAAGGGAGAATCGTTATTCCATTTACTGTTCATATATCAATATGGTTAGATTAGAATAGTAGGCCCTTAAAACGAAAGTTGAGGATGTAGACGGGATCGAGATTGATTCATGATTTAAAAAAAAAACACTTTAAAAGGTTAAAGTATTTATTGGCCCTTTAAATAAAATAAGTATGTTAAAGAAATTAGTTTGTTTTCCTTTCTGTTTAGTTATCAGCATATTTTTTGTACTGTAATGTATCCTTACGTTCAAATATTTTTACATATAGCTTTGCTATTGCCCAACCTTGTCGTCCAGAAGCCTTCAACCACATTTTACGCACATTTTCATTCTTAGGAAATCTGGTGGACAATAAAACACAATCAAATTAAATTTCCTCACCATATGAGGTAATTTCAAAAGGCTGATACGTTATTCCTAAGATGCTGGTAACCTTGCAAAATTACCTTCACACATTAATTTTGGGGGAGGAAGTTGCTCGCGTCCGTAGGATTTACCATCTCTTCCTAGATCCACCCTACACGTCTCCCCTGGGTGGTGCTAAACGAGCAACAACGCCGAGCAACGGGCGGCGGTTAACTAACCTGTCTTATGGCCGCCGCGGGCCAGGAGGAACTAAATACCCTCCAAAAAGAGTGAACATAGTGCCTTGGGAAAGTGCTATGAAACTATTTCCCAAACCTCCTTTAAAATGAAAATGTCCAATTAAGAATGCGAGTATTTGTCATGCGATCCGGCTAACACCCGGCGCCCTCCGGTATCCGGGTCGGTGGGTGAGAAATTGGTTACCGAAGACTCCATGGAAGTAGGCGACCAGGCTTCCACGGTAGTGAATGCTACTGGCAGCAAAAAATTTGTACAGCAAGCTTTGCATCCCAGCTTGTTTGTGCCTAGACCTAGATGCAACTCGCTAGGTAACATACCTAACAAAGAAAAAGTTGAGGTCACCAAGACAGCATCTGCACCCAGAGACCAAATTCAACCTACACCTAATGTCTCCAATATATCCTGTCCTCCAGAATGGCAGAGAGTGCCGACTACTAGAAATAACAAGCGCAAAAAATTGTCACAATCACCATCACCTGAGGCAATAAAAACTTCCAATACATACAGTGGGCTACAAATAGATCTCACAGATGAGGAGGATAAACCCAAACAAAAACCTCCAAGTAAACCTCCACCAATAATTTTATATGGCATTGAGGATGTTAACAAATTAACAGAGATCCTTAATACTGCAGTCAATAAAGGAGAGTACATCTTCAAAATTGTCAACCGAAATCAATTGAGAATAAACTGTTTAGATATCGAAGCATACAAGAAAATTATAACTCTTGTCCGAGAAAAAGGCCTCATCGGCCACACCTTCAATAGAAAGGACCAAATATGCTACCGCTTTGTAATCAAGAACCTACATCCCTCTACTCCACATAGTGCCTTAATAGAGGAAGTAGAAAAAACTGAAAACAAAGTATTTGGAGAAATCATAAATGTAAAGTTTGGGCCAGAAAAAAAGCCTACTTCCACATTTTTTGTCAACCTAGTGCCTCACCGGAATAACAGTTCAGTTAAAACCATAAAATCGATATATCATCAAACGGTTTTGATGGAAGAGCCTAAAAGGAAAACCTCGATCCCTCAATGCCAACGGTGTCAACAATACGGGCACTCGAAAAATTATTGTATGATGCCCTATCGCTGTGTGAAATGTGCACAAGCCCACAAAACTTCCGAGTGTCCAAAGAAAGATCGTAACACACCGGCAAAGTGCGCACTATGTGAAGGCTCACACCCAGCTAACTATAAGGGTTGCAACGTCTACAAAGAGATCCTTAATAGAAAAACTAGCCATAGACTTTCTTCTCAAACAACATTTAAAGACTAAACTAAAATCCCATCCAAAAAAGAAGACAGACCACCACCCCAGAATAAACATCAAAATGATTATCCAAAAAATAAGGATAAACCGACGTATGCTGATATCACAAAAAATGAAACCAACTTTGAAATATTGCTCACACAACAGACTGTAAAGTTAGATAAATTAATAGACCAGATGTCAGCGATGATGAATCTACTCACAACAATCATCAGTAACCTTGTACGATAAAATGGCCTCACTTAGAGTTGCAACCTGGAACATTAATGGTCTGATCAAACACAAGCACGACGTAGAAATACTCCTGGCACAACATGACATTGATGTACTTTTGATTTCCGAGTCACATCTTACATCCAACCACATTTTTGATTTGAAAAACTACTGCATTTACACAACCTTTCACCCTGATGGAACAGCACATGCAGGGACGGCAGTTATCATCAAAAAGCACATCAAACATAACGTTTTGGAGGAATATAAAACGGATTACATACAAGCCACCTCAGTAATGGTTCAGGATAAGCAGAATTCACTCACTCTGACTGCTATATATTGTCCCCCAAAACATACCAAAGGAAGACAGATTTACAACATTTCTCAGAACTCTTGGGCAAAGATTTATATGTGGTGGAGATTGGAATGCTAAAAATGTAGTCTGGGGCTCTCGACTAACATTACCACGAGGAAGAGAACTGAAAAAGAGTCTTGACATAAACAAAATACACGTCCTGAGTACAGGTGAACCCTCATATTGGCCCACAGACTCGAATAAGATACCTGACCTACTAGACTTCTTTGTGTATAAGGGACTGTCCAACCTGTACCTTAAAGTTGAAAGTTGCCTAGATAGTAGTTCAGACCACACCCCTCTCATAGCCACTGTAAGCACTACTCTTATAGAAAGGCAGCAGAAGGAGGAGCTCTACAACAATAAAACTGATTGGGTAGTGTTTAGGCAATACTTGGAAGATAACGTGAACCTAAAAGTGCCACTAAAAACAAACGAGGACATTAATGAAGCAGCATTATACATAACAAACCTTATCCAGACAACAGCATGGAAATGCACACCAACTTCTACTAAACCAAGATCCATGAGTATACCTAAAGAGACCAAAATTAAGGTGCTAGAAAAAAGAAGACTTTGAAGAGTATGGCATAACAGTCGTCATCCTTCTGACAGACGAGACTTCAATAGAGCAGCTGCAGACTTGAAGCAATATTTGAAGAATATCGAAAATGAGACCTTAAGAAATAAGCTGGAAAATCTGAACGCCACAGCAAAAAACGAATACTCGCTTTGGAACACTGTTAAAAATAGCAAAACTGCGCCACAAACCGCACATCATCCTCTAAAGCTGGCAAACAACAAGTGGGCAAAAAGCGACGAAGAAAGAGCTGAAGCCTTTCGATCATTTTTGGCAAATGTATTTACCCCTAATACAGGTGGTGTAGCAACAGACTCTGAGATACTAAACTATTTAGAAACAGACATCCAACTTAGTCCACCTCTACAGTGCTGCTCTCCTCGCGAAGTGTGGAAAATAGTGAAGGGACTAGAACTAAATAAAGCACCAGGTTACTGCTTGATAACTGCTGAAATCCTGAGACAACTTCCCAAAAAGGCTATAGTCTTCATAACGCAGCTCTTCAATGGGATTTTAAGGACTGGATATTTCCCTAGTATATGGAAAGTTTCGGAAATCATTATGATCCCAAAGCCAGGAAAACCACAGCACCTTGTGTCGTCATACAGGCCGATAAGTCTTCTACCGGTCATGTCTAAACTATTTGAGAAAGTCGCTGCTTGTAGGCTCAACAAAATACTCAAAAATGCCGAAATTATCCCGCAACACCAGTTCGGATTTAGAATAGGGCACTCAACGGTGGAGCAGGTGCATAGAGTGGTAAATAAGATCCGAGACGCGTTAGAGCGTAAAGAGTACTGCTCAGCTGCATTCCTGGACGTACAACAAGCGTTTGACAAGGTCTGGCACGAGGGCCTATTGTACAAAATTAAAAAACAACTTCCGCATACCTTGTACGTACTACTGAAGTCATACTTAGAACACAGAATCTTTCGGGTAAAAGTTGATCACTCGTACTCGAAATTTTACGATATAAAAGCTGGTGTACCCCAGGGATCCGTATTGGGTCCTCTGCTCTACCTTATATACACAGAAGACCTACCAACCACAGAAGAAGTTCTTTGTGCCACCTTCGCTGATGATACAGCTGCTCTGTGCAATGACAGAAACCCTCATATTGCGCCACAAAGGCTGCAAGTACAGCGCGATAAAATCAACAAGTGGATGTCAGATTGGAAAATAAAAGCGAGCGCGTATAAATCGACTCAGATGACATTCACGCTAAGAAAGGACGATTGCCCACCTGTTAAACTGGGAGAAGATATACTTCCACATGGCGCAACGGCTAAGTACCTCGGCATTCATCTTGACCGGAAACAAACATGGAGACACCACATAGAAAAAAAGCGTGATAAGCTGAACATCACACTTCGAAAACTGAACTGGCTCTTAGCAGGAACATCACACGTGTCACTCGAAAACAAAATTCTTATATACAAAGCAATGCTGAAGCCAGTCTGGGCATATGGGGTTGAACTGTGGGGCTCGAACAAGGAATTCAAATGTGGAAATTCTTCAACGATTCCAGAATCAAAACTTCTGAACTACACGAGCATCTACAAATTGGAACTATAAAGGAAGAAATAGAACGCAGAGTGAAGTCATACAAGGACCGACTATTGACACACAGCAACACCTTAGCCACAGCTCTAAGTGAACCAGCAACAATCAAAAGGCTAAAACGCCACCAAATTTGGGACTTTGTTGAGTAGAGCAAAGTTAAAAATATACTAGAAAGGCAGATTCTTCGCTGGAAGAATGAACCTTTGCATTGATTAATTCCCACAAAATATCTGCTAATGGTTATCCAACTGATCGCAAGATTTACACACAAAAAAAAAAACACATTAATTAATGATCGTTCAAACTAACTATAGCTGTGACAACCTACGCAATTTGGTCGGATAATTCCAAAATTTTCATACTTTAGAAACTAGTTTTTACTACTTATTTTCAATTATTTCTGCACATTAACAAACAACGATTGATGTAATTAATCGTAGTCAATATTAAAAACAATATTATGCCGATAAAATGCTACTTTTTATACTTAAGGGTGAAAGGTTATATTTTCATATTTACGTTCACTGCGGATTTTGCAGCCGACAACACAACACTGTACCATAGTTTTTAAGGTATCTAGGTTAAAAACAATTATATACACTTGAAATCACACAGTAATTCCGTCAAAAAGCCTTATTTTCACTCCTGATATAATTCCCGCTCTGAACATTGTTTGTCACATAAGTTATGTGACAAACTAAACGGCGATAAGGACAAAAATGCGTATCTCTATTTTTCTCTAACACACCGGAAAATGGTATTATCAATACTCGCTCGTGGTAACGCTGTTAGCACTTAGAAGTTAGCACCCCATCATGGAATATTGTAAAAAAACTTATATTAATCGATTGCTAGTTGAATTCTGCTTCGATTGGTTTTATTTTTGGGATAGCTAGTGGCTTAGATTTTTTATTAATAATAATAATGTGAGGGGTGCTGGAAAAAATAAAAACTTCAACTAGCAATGTTTAAATAAAGATTTTTCAAAAATCTGAGTTACTAATATAATGTACCTTTCTACTAGCAATCAGCACCACCCCTTTTTTCATACAAAGCTCGATTATTTATCGAATTATAATCAATTTCAATCATCCGAACTATCGACTCCCCCGCGCATGCGCGCCACACAGCAGTCCGGTCGTTGGCTCGTCGGCCAGTTCAGTTTCGCCTTGAACGAATTGGGTATAGCAGCAGTGTGTAGAATCTAAGCAGAAGCAGAGATGTAGAAATATTTGTGTTGTGCAAAACCAGAGATGCAAAAGTATATTTTGGTCGCCAGAAAATTGTCATATTCCATGAATGACACCAGCATCTGCAGATCCTGGTATCCTCCCTCAATTACAGTATGTTTGAATTTTATACACATGCTAACGAGTTTACATTTTATGTATTCAATGCTTAGCCTGTGTGGTGTAGAAATGAAAGGTTGAAATTAGATTACATTGTATATATTGGATTTACATTAAATATCAATACTCTTTATTATTTGTTTTGAGCTTACCGGAAAACCTTATTTTTGAGTGATATGTGCATATTTCCTCGCAGCAAGTCGAGAATCTTCTTCACTTTTAGCACCTGTGCATACCATCTTTCCACTGAATATAAGTGCAGTTGTTCGAGGTTCTCTGATTCTCATTATCACAGCTGCAAATCGTTTAGAATTGTACTCTGCATTTTGAGCATGCAATGCTATTTTCTTCAAATCTAATTTGCAGTTAAGATTTACTGTGGAAACAATATTCCTGAAACAAATAAAAAGTTGAATGTTTTGTTTGCATTGAATACATAAAATGTAAACTCGTTAGCATGTGTATAAAATTCAAACATACTGTAATTGAGGGAGGATACCAGGATCTGCAGATGCTGGTGTCATTCATGGAATATGACAATTTTCTGGCGACCAAAATATACTTTTGCATCTCTGGTTTTGCACAACACAAATATTTCTACATCTCTGCTTCTGCTTCTACACACTGCTGCTAGACCCAATTCGTTCAAGGCGAAACTGAACTGGCCGACGAGCCGACGACCGGACTGCTGTGTGGCGCGCATGCGCGGGGGAGTCGATAGTTCGGATGATTGAAATTGATTATAATTCGATAAATAATCGAGCTTTGTATGAAAAAAGGGGTGGTGCTGATTGCTAGTAGAAAGGTACATTATATTAGTAGCTCAGATTTTTGAAAAATCTTTATTTAAACATTGCTAGTTGAAGTTTTTATTTTTTCCAGCACCCCTCTCATCATTATTATTAATAAAAAATCTAAGCCACTAGCTATCCCAAAAATAAAACCAATCGAAGCAGAATTCAACTAGCAATCGATTAATATAAGTTTTTTTACAATATTCTATGATGGGGTGCTAACTTCTAAGTGCTAACGCTGTTGGCGTGTCAGTTCTATAGTAATTCTTTATCTAAGTTTTATAATTATATAGAGTCTTACTTCAAACAAATAGGTATATGTACATCAATTTGTTTTTGAGTTGAGCAATGAACAGAATTTAACAGAAAGGCAGCACCATAGCACTTATGTCATTGTATTGTTTGTCAATTCGTTAGTATTTGTTGTGTATGCGTGAGTAAATTGCGTGTTGGAATTGTGAAGTCAGTAATAAATGAACAATAATATTGTATTGTTCCACGTAATATATACTTTATTTTAACTTAACGATTAATAGTAATCTCGCGTGGTGCAACGTTCAAATCTCAATCTGCATGATACCACAGTCTACAGAAATCTAGTCCATGTAAGTATGTTTAGTAATATGTTCAAATTGTTAAGCTTTTCATTTCATAAATAAAGTTCTTCAATATCTCACAATATTACCAGACATCATTGTCTTCATCTGTGAATTTTATACTGTATCATTTATTTTTAGGCATACACATACAATAACTTCAACTATTTTGTTCTATAATGATTGTCCTTGCTGTTAGTTATGGCTTTGATATTAGTACTAGAAAGATAAATCTGTAAATGAACTGTATCTAGTATTTTTTTAACTCTGCATTTTGAATATCTATACTTACTCTAATTAAAAATGTATCAGTTGTATGTTTTACTCAACTATTGACTAGGTATGTCTAGCTCATGTGACATGCAGCATGTAGTGTTAATGCATATGTATTTAATGTACAAATAGTATTGGACTAGCTTTCGCTCGCGGCTCCGCCCGCGTGTATGTCAGTTATCGCGGTAAAAAGTAGCCTATGTCCTTTCCTAAGTTCAGTTTTATCTTCATACCAAATTTCATTAAAATCGGTCAGCCGTGAAAACGTAACAGACAGACAGAGTTACTTTCACATTTATAATATTCTTTTTTTTATTTTAGGAAATCTTGAAACTATTAAAATGGCATCAACCACAGTGATAGAGACTGTCACTATAACAAGACCTCTTAAGGTAAGATCAAAGTAAATGTTCTTAATTTTGAATGCATACTATAAGACCCGTGAAGTTCTTAAATGCTTATGATGTTATGTTTATTAGAATTAACATACCTATGTTAGGTATTCAGTAATTATATATATGTTCATGTCATCATCATCATTATAAACATATTTTAACTCGATATAATAGACTGCCTCATTGGTCTAGTGGTTAGCGTATGCAGCTGCTGATCAAGAGGTCTCTAGTTTGATTCAGAGTTTGGGTGTTTTCTATGTATAATATGTATGTATTTACAAACAAAAGTAAATATATATATGTATTCATATCAATTGTCTAGTACTCATAGTACAAGCTCTGCTTAGTTTGGGACTAGATGAAGTTGTGTCAGATGCCCAAAAAAAAAAAATTATAGTCCACAGCTTGACACAAGCCTCTCCTTAGATAGAACTGGCCTACTATAGAACACTGGCCATGGTTGGCATAGGATTTGTTTCAAGTATTTCTTCTCACAACAGTGCTGTTGTGCTACCTAGTTTTCTTCCTGTTTTTCTTTCTTTTATACATTTAAGCCTTCCAAAGTGACTCAACTGTGCTTGATGGAAAGCATGAGTAAGATCCAAGTGTAGTAGACATTATCCAGAATGTAAATGTAGGCAATGCAGCATGGTCCCACACCATGGCAATGGGCGACCTAGTGAAATGCTTTTACATCAACAAGGGTGGTGACACTCTGTTTTCTTAATTTGATACTACATGGAGGTTTATGTTGGTACTTGACGCCTATTGTGAATGAGTAAATTCCTATAATTATACTTTGAGTAAATACCTATAATTCTATAGTTCTAAGTTAATTATAGTACCTAGTAGTAGGCTTGGTAAATACTTATTATGTATAAGAATGTCATCTATTCTCTCAGTAGCTGTTGTGTGCTGGTACTCCATCAACCAACTTAATAGTGTTACTGAAAGGGTAGTATAGATTTCGCAAGCAATGCTAAGAGTACTGACATATGTGAAAAAGAAAACGCATGACGACCCATAAACTCAGATTTTCCGAAACTTAATGGTAATTTAGATCGAATTTTCACCCCTGAAAACCTCCAGATCTTAAATTACAGTAAAATCATTAGTTGTTTCCGGGAGTCATATTTATAAATATATAAATAGTTATAAGATAATCATATAGTTTAAAGTAAATCATAAATTTGTTTGACTAAAAGCATGACAGGATAGGAACATACGATATTATAATATATTTCCAATAACCATTTTTTTTTTATTGTTGTAATGGAATAGGCGTTTGTCTTCCATCTCACCTGATGGAAAGTGTAGATGCAGACGAAAATCTCTGATAAAACCTTTTGTCGCTCGCTCCGTAATATGATTGTGGCCATGATACGTAATAAAGGTTTCAGAACTCTCCCGGTTCGCAGGCCCGGGAACTGGCCAGACGACTCGGCACTCGGGTGCCGGAGATAATCAAACGATCTCCGTCCTCCATAAGCTTAAACTTGTTGGTGACAGATTATGTCACCCTAGCAGAAGCAGGCTGGAGTGGAGGCGCGAGCGCTACAAAACGCGAGCCCTCTTTTTTTTTTGCAGTAGGGTTATCACACAGAAGGGGGCCATTTACACACCGTAGGGGGCCCTAGGTACAGATATTACTTTCAAAGCGTGCGGTTTTTGGTCCGTTCGAGTCCGACATAAGCTGATACCACCAGCTAGTAGTATCCGCACGGAAAAAAAAAAAAGTTTTTAGAGTTCCCTCTGCTTAATTTGCATCTTTCCATCAGGATCTATCTTAATAACTATGCAGGTAAGGTAATTTAACATTTCTTGTAACTATCTTCTACGTCTGCGATGAAATGAAGACGCCTATTGTTATCTTAATTACTGCAGGTATTTAGTTACTACGATTGGTCAATACAGTATGGTTTTAAAAACGTGATTATAATGAAAATAAAATGGTAAGCACAAGTCGTTCACGCAGGTGTGAGATTGCAACAATAACATAGCCTCAGTCGCAAGTAATGATTTGGACTCATATTAGCAGAGGCCCGTAGAGCTGAGGTTCTCTTAGAAATTTAGTAAATATTTCAATCTTCTATCGTCTAAAATGAATTGGTGCGGGTTCATCTTAAAACTTAGGAATAACTGGATCTGTTTGGCTGATTTTGGTATTGAAATATTTGTGAAAATACAGGGAAAGTTTCAAGTGTGTGAAAACTGGAAAACCAACCTAAACAGTTAGTTTCTTATTAAACTAAAAGGCAAATTTCACGTAACAGCTCGTATTGTATAAAAATGTACTCAATTCCAGTGTATATAATTACATTACGATGCATTATCGCGTCGTCCTTTCGTACGAAGAGGTACTCAAGAAGTTTCCCTTCGCTATCTCGAAGCCGTTCACAAGACAAACATGTTGATGTTTTTAAACCTCAGTGTGACTCACAATTCAATTGCATTAAGCAGAGCGTAATTGCATAATTGACTCATACGGAAATGCTCATTGTTGTGACTGGATAGCGGTTTTTAATGTCATGCCATAATCACGTAACGTTACAGAGGTTTTGGCTAAACTTTGTACGAATATTTGTGACGTTTTCAATCTGCAATATTTTCTTCTTTTTATTTGTAAATTAGATTGTTAAGTACAAAGGAATCGAATTATTCGGAATACTAATAAATCAAATTTTTAAACAGTAGAGCATTCGCTTAAAATTAAAATCTCGTAGTTTCAATACCCGTCTTGAATATTTAAGATAGTTTACCTATTTAATTCATTATTGCTTGTGCTCTGAAGGTAGAGTATGTTTGTTAAATGAAGACGGTATTCCAAATATTCGTAGCTACGTAAATAGATATGATTCTCCGCCAGGTTACCCCTGAACAGTGAATATATGAGAATGTGGCAAGAAGAGTTAAGGCTTAAAAATTAATAAAGTCAAATGTGCAAATATGAAAAAACACGTTATTTATTGCTTATTCTATGTTCATCACTTTGATCCTATTGGAAAAAACCTTTAACTTTACTTGACATCAGGGTGAAAACCGACAAGTGCGCGAAGCCTCGTATTGGATTAGCGATCGTAACAAATATACCGTTAGTAAAGATTGGTATCGTGATGCAAACGCACGGGAACTTGACAGCGAGCTACTTGTGGCAGCCTGGCGAATTTGCACGTCGGATGCTGGGAGCCCGCCCAGCGCCCATTCCGCCAACGAGAGAATTGTGGCCTCCTCAACAACCTCTGAGTATCAGCACATTGCACATTGCGTATCTGCAAGATGAACCATTACCAAAACGAGCAGCGACATTACCTTGTCAAGCTTACACAGTCCCCGAACATGACTATGTCAAACCCCAAGTATGTACGGTTGGTACCAATACTGACCCTCCTCCGAAGTTACTCAGCAAGCTGAAGTTTCTTGTTAAGCGCCAAGACAGTAATCCGGCAAAGACAATTACTGCCAGTATCCCACCGACTGGACGACTAACAGCCATTCCTAGGGAAACCACTTTTGAAGTGAAAGAAGAAGAAAATTCGGTAAAACGTGCCCTCAGTGGAATAAAGAAAGCTATTACGGGAGTGAAATATCGGGTTGCTCCGGGTTCTGAGGCCGTCGATAGACTCGATAGTCCTAAGATTGTGTACGAAATACCTAAGCCTGGAGACAGAATGAGCACAACTTTTGGAGCAGAGAAAGAGACTCGAAGGTGGTGCAAGTTACCATCGCGCACGTCATGTTCACGATCATTGCGTGTATTTAGGGATTGGTGCAGACGACGACCACGCCGCCCACCTCGACGTCAGCCTAACCTGCCGTGTCTGCAAATGACTCAGGTGTGATGGTGAAGAACTAGCAATAGCTGGATTAATCTTATAATCAGCCAAAGCTTTGTTAGGTCAAATTATTTAACTAGTCTGATGTATCTATTTTACAACTGACAAATATAGATTGCTAAGCCATCATTGTGTACGTTTTGTAGAAACTTAGATTTTTAAGTAGGTAGTATTTTGGCTAATAAATGTGTTCCCATAATCTGTGTTTTGTTCGACCACAAACGGGCGGCGAGTAAGAGGGGAAAACTGGGCGGGCGACAGTCCCGCGTTAGGCGCCGCGTCGTTCGGTCTTACCGCCCTATTCTCAACAATCCGCCCTCGCAGGCTATCACGTACATAGTCAATTACATTTCTAACCATCACCCATTTCAACAGATCATTGTGATTTATGAAAGAGCATTTGTAGTCGTTGTTTTGTGATATCCGTATAAGGTGAAGTGAATTTATTGTGTGAATAAAATCGGCGCGACCCTATGCGCAAAGCACACAAATGATACCGAAAACTAGGACGAAAAAATATTTCACATTTAATGAGTCGAGACAACTATCCAATGTCAAATCATTTATTATGGTTTGAAATAAAACATTTCCTTTAGGTAGTTCAGCAATAAATTATGTTTGCATAATAGGGTCAGCAGTAATATGTCACATAAATCATAATTTAGGTACAAAATTGTTTTTTAAAACGTTAGGATGTAAAAGATCAGTATATATTTATTTATTTATAACACACTTACGTCTACCATTACAGATATGTAAAATCTAATGCAGTATAAGTACGTATACAATATGTTTTCATTAACTTAACTGTTCTCAAGTTCACAGTAAGTTACCCTTATGCATTCGCTCAGTGAACAAATAAATATGTCAATTATAATTATGTAGCGCAATTATAGAATAGTATTGCTATCTTTGGCCAAATTAAAATTCGATGGAGGTACACAATTTGATAATTACAGCTTATCAACATGTGGACTCTCTTTTTTAAGTGAATTTTAGATATCTTAATATTTGCAAAGGGATAATTTACATGATATCACAATAATTCCTTATTTAATATTAAATAAATGTATTTGCTTTCTCATATTAGAAGTTAATCTCTAGTCGTGGCCTCTCACACAAAATTTCAAGAGCCTACTTTTTACGCATAATAATATTAGAAAATAGACTTGTTGTAGAATTATACAGAATTCATATATTTCGTTTTTAGAATGATAGGAATACCTTTAACCACGAATAAGTTCTGTTACGAACGAACTTTAATTTATACGCCTAAAATGTCCATAAAATATAGTATAAAAATAATGGTGTGAAGGATTTTACTTCTTCTGAGGAGCAAATGTTCCAATTGACACATAAACTCCAATTTAAATGTATAATTGTATACTGTTTCAAATTACACAGTTATAATATAAACTGAAAGTCCATACGTTTAACAATAATAGTGAAATGTAACATACTATCAGGCAAGGATGATTTTTCTAAGCAGATGATCGTGATTGGATATTCAAACTCAACTGAAATCTTTTTTCTTGTATGGGTCTTTATATTTTAAGTGTATACCTAACTAATATGACCACAGTAATTATCCTAATGTAACGTACTCGAAAGTAACTCTGTATGTCTGTTACGCTTTCATGGCAAAACAGTTAAATCGATTTGGATGAATTTTGGTATGAACATAAATTTAACAATTTAGAAGGATATAGCATCATACGCGGCCGGCAAAAGCTAATAAGACTATAAAGTCTGTTCTCTCCACTCTTCAGACAAACTTCGTAAGATGTATTGGTACGATATTTGAAATTAAATTAACATATTATGAAAATAGATTATAAGAAGGTTATTTACAATGTTTCTGATTTTTTTAATATTTACCACATCAACCGGAAATATTGTTAGTCACTAGATTGTGATTCATCACCCTTGTATTCATATACTGTGTCGAAATACCCATTAGTTTATTTACGTTACTATAGGTTCCGGACTTAGCCAGGCAAATAAACACTTTCAATTGAGAATGAATATTTATCTTAAACTGTTTGCTTCTGTAATACGTATTGGTGATGATAGTAATAATAAATAACTCGCTTTCAGTTACGTCAACATTCAGGATATACATATAATCATCGAAAATATATTTGTTATACAATTGTGGACCGGAAATCCACCCACGTCCACGTGCCTAATGTCTCAACCATATTTATAATTTTCAGCACTTCCTGAAAGTTTTGCTTACGAAAGGTCAAAGGATTGGATTTTAACCCACTAGCTTTCCACCGTGTCCGCCCACGTGCTTAGCATTATCGCGGTAAAGAGTACCCTATGTCTTTCCTTATTATTCAAATTATCTCCATATCAAATTTCATTGAAATCGGTGCAGCGTTTTAGCCGTAAAAGCGTAATAGGGGTGACAGAGAGCTACTTTCGAATTTATACGAGTAAAATTAGTATGAATAATAGGTTTTTTTTGTTATCTATCGGTTTAAGTCATTCAATCGAACCGCATAAACTACGTAAAAAATATATTTGCTTTATTGTCTTGTGAGTAAACAGATGTGAATGTATTATATTATCGCTGTGTGCGCCACCGCAAGAAGATTGTGGTTCACTTCATAATATTACTTGTTCCATGAGGTCTCCAGAGAACACCCAAGATCTCACTGAATCATAAGTTATTTTTTTTTTTTTTTTTTTTTTTTTATTATAATTCACAAAACTGATGTTCAATCACAAAAACACAACAAACATGACTACATAAATATACTGATTGACATCTACTAGATGTGAATCCTGCATGCATATTAATAGTAAGACAATAATAACAAATCACACTATTCCACTTAAATAATACTATGTGAAACCAAGTATCATAAACAGTTCATTTGAAATATAATATAAATATACATATTGCTAAGGTTGAGTTAAACTAAACATTACAAAGAAAATTAACTTCTTAAAAAAATAATTATTTATTAATATTAAAATAAGTCTTTGAGCTTAGATCTTACTGAGGATACGGAACCAGCAAATAAATCTATTTCGTTGCGAATAGAGTTTGCGAAAGAAAGCATGCGAGATACAGGCGAAAATTGGCCAATATTAGTTCTATTGTGTGGCAGAACAAAAGTTTGCCGGTTCGACAAACGACTGCCAGTCCGCGGAATGTTAAAATTGATCCTTTCCAAAAGTTCAGGGGAGTCCACTAGTCCATTTACCAACTTAAATAAAAATATGATGTCTAAGATCTTCCTTCGTGTACTTAAGGATTGCATTTTATAGTGAGTTAACCTAGCACTATAAGAGTTTAAAATACGACACCTATTTTCGGAGTAACTTAAATTGTATAGAAGAGTTCTTTGAACTCGTTCTATTCTATCGGAGTGTACCTGATAATTAGGATTCCATCCCGTACTACAATATTCCAGGATACTTCTGACAATGCTGTTGTAAATGAGAATAGTTAAGCTAGGTTCTTTGAAGATTTTCATTTCCCTGGTCAGGAAACCTGACAATTTCGATGCCCTACTCACTATGAAATCATAATGACTTTTAAAATTTAATTTATTATCCAAAATAACACCCAAATCTCTAATGGTATCGACCTCCTTGAGCGGGCTGTCATTTATAGAGTAACAGTAGTGATATGATTGCCTTTTTCTTGTGAATCTGATGAAAAAACATTTATTTTGATTTAAATGCATTTTATTTCTCTGGCACCATTCTTTTATATTCAATAGGTCTAATTGAAGCTCAGTTATGTCAGACTCACTATATATAGCTCTATAAACTTTCAAATCATCCGCAAAGAGTTTATACCTTGATTTAATTGTAATACCCAAATCGTTGACGAAGACCAGAAAGAATAGAGGACCTAAGTGTGAACCCTGTGGTACCCCCGAAGGAATAAGACATTCTCTCGACCTAAAGCCCTTGAGATATACTAGTTGTGATCGATTCCTTAAGTACGACTCGCACCAACGGAGCAACGATCCGTGAACTCCCATACTTTCCAATTTAGAAATTAGCAAACAGTGATCCACTAAATCAAAGGCCTTTCTAAAGTCCGTGTAAATCGCATGTACCTCGCCGCCCATATCTAATTCCGATGATATGTGAGAAATATATTCGACTAGGTTAGACAGTGTTGATTTTCTAGGACGGAAGCCATGTTGATTATCATCCAACACACAATCCAAATGAAAGTTATTGGAAATAAGTATGTAGTTTAAGTTTCAATAACGTATCAAAGACTATTAATTATCAATTTTAAATAACTCGATTATTAAGAACACAAAAATACTTTTCATTACGTTAAATGGTTGAGAATTGCTAATTGTGAAGAGCATCGCATAACAGAATTCTTAGACCCATTCAAGTAATATGTTATCATTAGTAGAAGCTCTTGGCATATTATCTTAGTAGACTATTAATGGAAAGGAATCACTTTTCCTTCTTACAAGGAACAGTTTTTGGCTGCTTTTCTTGAATCTACAATTTCTAAAGAAACTAAAAATACATCTGATACGTTACCTATGTAAAATGAGACAATGTATAAATTTAAAAACATTAATCCTTTTATTTAGACATTCCATATACATAATTCTTACCCTTATTAGGTCTAACAAAAATACGTAATTGCTTGTTTTATAAAACAGAATGTGTTTTTTGTTCAACACACACCGTGACCCCATTTACTTTCACCGTTTCTCCTAATAAAATGTAGGGGCGTCCGTGTTTTGACCCATTTACAAACTTTATATAATATGAAGTACATAATAAAAACTCGAAAATTACATGATATTATTAAAGATCTAATTAAAATATTTACTGTGTACAAGCACAAGTAATCTCTAACCAACTACTGACATACTGGCCTATCACCCTGTAATGCATACCTACTTGTAATACTTACCTCGTTACAACAGTATTATCAACTCTATATTCCCATATGAAATACCTACAATTAAAAGCACATTATGTAGTACTTTGTATTTGTATAAATTGTATGCCGGGAGGTAGTTCATTAGAAAAGAATTTGCCCTAAACCAATAAGTCACTAATTACTTTACAATATAATTTGCCATAACCTATATTGTTTGACTGGGCTTCAACTCATTCAATTGCCTACAGTACAGCGCTTCAGAGTTGTTTTAGCCTTTATAAGTACATAACCCTTGGAGTTCTTAATTGTAATTTGTACGTCAGATTTTTCCCCTGCAACCAGAAAACTATTCTCATTGAACATCATACATATGTATTTGAAAGTGCATTGATTACTGTTGTGTGTGTGTGCTCGTGATTGTTTGACGCTAGCCGTAGCGGTGTAATGTGTTGAGCTGGGCACAGAGTCACGTGTTGTTGTGGCGGGCCGGTAGCGAGCGCATGCAGGGGCGCGCGGTCGAAGGCCCGAGCGGGCTCCGCTCACACCCGCGCGCCCTTCCACCCCCAGTTTTACCACCACCACCGCAGTTCGCTACTGATCAAGACGAGATGCCTGCTAATCAGATTGCTCAGGTTGTAATCAACACTGTATCTACATGTTGCGATTTAACACAATTCACATTTTTTTTACATGCATAAATTAAGGCAAACAATAGCTACTTTTATTTGTCCTACTTTTTACAGCTTCTATAAAGTTTAGAAATTACGCAATTTGTGAAGAATACACAAGCGATAACTTTAAGTTTATTAAGACTGATATTTCCATAACTAAGAAAAAAAACTTATGAAGTAGGTTTTAGGATAAAAAGTTTAAATCTGTGTGAATGCTTAACTTCACGGGTGACGCAGTAGTTTAAAGCGGTTGAAACACCGTTTTCTACTGCGCTGAGTGCTTTGGGTTAGAATCTCACATGTGAGTCATAGAAAAGCAAATGTAGCAATCTCCATTCAATCATGTAATTTTGGGCAAATTAAATAAAACACATTTTTGTACCAATACCTATAAGTTTTTGAATAAATTAGATTATAAAATTTATAAAACACTATTAAACATCTGTGGTATTTTTTATAAAACACTTTTAGAATTTCACGTAGACAGTGTCGCTGTAAATAGGTCGGTTTGAAAAAAAAGTGGATATTGCTATGTTTGCTTCTTTAAGACACATGTACAATGTGCAGCTATTTTGTTCTGAGTCTGCATGTTCTTTGTGCCCGTTTCAGGCATGTTTGTAAAGTCCCCGTGTTAAGATATATTCCTAGTTCGGGAGATGTATTGGGTACAATTTTAGTGTTTTCAGACTCCTATTGATCGCTTTAAACTTTAACAAACATGTATGTAAAGAATAGAAAATTACATTTAATTTTCTATTCTGTGTCAAGGTGAACCAACAAATTCATGGTCACTAGGTAAATGATTAGTTTGTGGCTTCGTTAAGTAATAGAAATAAAAACATCATTTTTTTGTTTGTGTTATGTAACATTTTACTTCAATATTTACAGCATCGTCTTAGTTAATGTTTGATAATATTAATGTTAGGGGATAAAGTATGAAAATGGTGTTTTGTACTGTAAAATAAAAAAGCTCATTAATCAAAATATTTACCCTCATTAACTATATATTAACTATATTACTATTAACTATATTATATTGTTGCTATCTAATCAAAATATATCCATTTGCAATAAAAGCCTGGGGATCTAGGTTGAACATATTATGTGAAAGCATTTTTTACTGCATTTTGGCAAGAAAATTCTTTACTAAGTACAAAATTGTCTAAATCACAAAAAATATAGTCCTTTGAAGCAAGGTCTGGAGACTCTTGAAGACGCCGCTAACGATTTCTCCTGTAGTGTGAGGTCTTGCGTCATCATGGGGCAATAACATTGGAGATCGATTCACATGTCGGAGGTGTTTCATTGCTAGTTTCGTCATCAGTATTTGAAGTTCGGATATTGCTTGACCAAACTTCTAGTGAATAACAACATGAATAGACCAACAAACATGATTAGACCAACAAAGATGTTTTTTGAAGTTCGTACGCGCATATGTCGAAGCTATGCACGTCGAAATAGATAAAGCCCTGCCCAATATCTCAAAGACACACTACAATGCCGTCATGGGGAACTTCAAAGCAAAAGTAGGAGTACTCACGGGCACTGATGAATGAAGAGAGCGATGCAAAAATAAACAGGCCACGTTGGATATGATCAGAGATACATCGGTCTTCTATACAAAACTTAAGTGGGAGGCACTTAAGTTTTGCCAATGATATCGTGGTCAAGATCGATCCGAGTTCAAGAAATTTTGCACAGCCAAAACAAATTAGTCTCATGAAACAGGACAAGACGAAGTTCATTTTTAACGATTTATAGCACCGAAACTAGAAAACATTGATGGAAATCGGATAGATATTACTTCGAAATGGAACCGATAAGACCAACATAGCTCTGAAATTAGTATGTAAAAGTGGCAATGGGTTTGTCACATACCTGTCCGTCACTTTCCGCTCTTTCGTTCATTGGTCATTGTCTTTTGATTTTGGTCAGAGGCGAACTGCGGCCGATTTTTGGGCCGAAGGTGCTTTTTTGGCCGGTCGTCGAAGCTTCGGTCGGACACTATTTAATTGTAACTTTGCCCGCTTGGTCATACCAAGAGACATAGTCTCGAAAATAAACGTCTATTTTGAGTGTATTAACACGAGACAGACATCTAAAAATAATTTTAAAATCGCGAACATAACATATTTATATTAAGATAAAGTTTATTCAGACCGTGAACTCGTTTTTAATACGGTTTTTAGTTTGACTATTTTTGAATGTGACCGATTTAAATGTGCAATGCAGTACACAAAAAACCTGAATTGACATTTCTTATCTCGTTGACTCGTTGTTTTATTAATCTGAGAATACCTAATGATTTTGGCTTTGTCGTTGAGCATAAATCAAGTAACTATATTCAAATACCTTTTTATGTAAACAATTTATCTAGTGAAGTCTTGTAGAACGTAGTAAAATACACATGCTCGTACATACATTCTGCTACTTCCCTTTTGAATGACCGGAAGGACCTTAAGCGAGTGAATACGCTTATGATTTTAATGAATGAAATCTGGTCTGGCTTGAACAAAAGGTTAAAGGTCACGTTTGACCCTCACCAAATGTCATTTAAGATGCATTTAAATGTTTTGGGGTTCCGTAGTTCACGACTCGGAACATACTTTCTTCATGTCCATCCGTCCTCGATTTCCTTCCAAAGTAATGTTTTATTTCTCGTGTCTACCCCTCATTTTTTTAAAACTAGCTTTCACATCGCGGGTTGCTCGTGATTTACATTAATAACCGCGGGACTCAGCTAGTTCTTCATAAAATTTCTGTGTGTAATGAAATAATGAATTTTCCTAGACTTTCCAAAAATTTACATTATTCACATAGAAAGTTATTGTTGTTAGAATTATTTGCTAAAACTACTTACAGTGAGATACCACTTTACCGTGAACTCTGGCGAGGTGTTGACCCGATATGAAACGAGGCTACACAGAGAGAATAGAGATTACATTTTATTTTTAAATTGTCAAAAAAGAAAAACCAACTACTATAAACTTCAATTACAATAATTAATCTTATGTGCTGTTATAACTTCATAAATATCTTCAAATAATAACTTAACTTGTTATGAAATTTGTTATAGAAAGAAAGGCATTTTTACTGCGTGTTGATCTAAACTGGTGACAACCTAATTTCCAATTTTCATATCAAGTTTGATTTTACGTAAAATAGAAAACCAGCATTTATTCCAATAGTAGACGTCCCTTTATGATGAAATATTGTAAGAAAAACGTTGTAGACCTCCAACTTTAATTTAAGAGTTAAAATGTTAAACCAGCTTAATGGATTGCTAGAATTCATAAGTGATTTTGCGTGCGGATTGTAATAACGGCGACAGTACTGGGGTGGGATAGAACGTCGCATAAAGTGAGCTTTTAGAGTATGAGAGGCGGATCGACGTTGTCTCCAACAGCTGATGGCGGTCTCCGAGCGCCGCCGTCGGGGATTGCGATCGATGACCGCTCCCCGCGCTCACCCTCCTTCATCTCTAGACACCCGACCGTCTTACTTTCCCGCTTTCTTTAATTCAAATACATAATATATACCATGATGAAGCTATCGAGTATAGTACCCACAAGTACTTCATGTATGCATTCTGTTTTCCGATTATTTTTGCCACCAATTAACATGTAAACATTAAACAACTTAAAACAACCTTACATAACTTTAAATGGTTCGTTCTAAGTTTGGAAATGCTTTTAACCTTAGATATGGTACAAATTTTGTTTGACAACCTGATGTTTTAATGTTAAAAATTAAAAGTCTAAATGGAAAACACTACTCTAGTTGCAAAATATTCCCGAACGTACAAAGATATTTACAAAATAATTTGTCCTTTGGAAAGTATTAAAAGAAATGATACCGATTAATAGACAATCTCGAGGCTCAGTTTGAGACTGTTTTCACATTACCAAACAATTTAGCTGCGTAATTTATCAGGAGCGATGAGTCGCTTTGAAAGCGATTGAAAAGATTTGCTGAATCATCTTGTCATGCACGAAACCAAACGCGGCTAATCCTAAACCTATCTGAATTTTCCTTTTATTTCTTGTTAATATCTTGGCTGGCTTTCTTGTTGATATCTAAAAATGTTTAAGTTTAAGTATGTCATTTAATCTGATGAATGTTTTGCTGGTGGCCTTTCCCTTCATGTTATATTTATAAAAATATTTGACTAAATTTGAAATTAATGAATGGTTTTGCAGGTAATCGCTCTGATATGCGGCCTCCTGGTCGTGATCCTGATGGTTCTCGGTTTAGCATCGGCCGACTGGCTGATGGCAGCCGGTTGGCGGCAAGGCCTCTTCATGCACTGCATAGACCCAGAGGCGCCCACACCGCTACCTTTCGATATAACCGCTCAACCAGGGTGTTATGCCGCGAGACCTGCGCCTTATATAAAGTAAGTAAATGACGTCAGAATATTCTGTCACATTGTCAACAGTTAAAGTTTAGAACCTGGGCAACCGACTCGGTTAATACTATTTATTGTTTAGCAACACTATCTATTTTCTCGAGTAACTGTAGTGTTGCTATGTTGGAGACTTGGAGTACCAACCATCTACGAGTAAGTGTTACTAAAAAGGAGTATAGATATAGCAGGCAATGCTAAAAGTGATGATTAATGTGAAGTAAAAAACCTAGCAACATACTAAATCTCTTATTCTTTAGCTAGAGACTAAATTTTATATTATTTTTATTCTAGAGCTAGGTGACCGTGACTAATGAATAAATAAATATCGTCATAAATAACTAACTCCTCTTTTCGTCTGTCGACAATATTTTTCGACTTGATTCGATTTAAAAACAGACCGAAGATAGAGAAAGATAGAAGATAGAGTTTGGACAATTCATTATAATATTATGTCTTATAATTTTTTTACGTGGGAAATCCCCTTCGGGCTATGCTGAGGGGTGGTGTGTCGAAATCGGACCGACCAAAACCACTCTGCGCCAGTTTTTTCTATTAGCCGAAGCGTGATATTATATCAGTAAACTAATTTGTTTACCATACCAAAAAAAAGGTTGTGTGAGGCAACCTTCAAGAAATAAATTTCTTCCTTGTGTAACATTTTTTATCAATACTCCGCTCATTTATGTATTTGGCCTATATAAAGATTGTTTCTCAGATTAGCGCTTTCAGCCAAACAAACTCTTCATTTTTATATTATTTTATTAGTGCAAATAACCATTTAATTTATAAATTAATGTCTCTTACAAATTGGTTTATGACCCTTATTGTTAAACCAAAAGGTCCTGATTGCGATAGCACCCACGGGGTTTATTTACCGAGGCTTGGCCGACGGTCATCGGGGAGGAAATTCTCTCGCTCCGTAACTTGATTGCTGTCATGATACGGAACGAGAGCGCCTAGAACTCCGCTGTCTCTTACTGTGAGCAAGTTATACTTGTGAAGGACATAGCGGACATGGCCCGGGAGAGGCTTAAAACTCTCAATCCACCAGACCGGGTAACGGTCCAGGTACCGCAAACGTGGCGTCGAAGATCGATAAACGATCTCCGTCCTCTATAAGAGCAAGCCTGAGGGTGACAGGTGAGGCCATCTATCTCCCTACTAGAGGAAGCGAGCAAGAATGGCGCCCCTGTTGCGGACAGTAAGGGAACATAAGGATTCCCACATAGCAGAGGGCCATCTACAAGTCGTAGATTTGCTGCAAAGAGAAGAGAAGGGGGATTATTTAAACAAATAGTGGCACGTTTATTTCTTTTTTGCATGGATGATTATTAATTGACCTAGGTAAATTGTGTATGTATTTAGAAATATTTAAACAGCAGCAGTCTGATCAAACCAAGTTAATAAGAGTGCTCACATCCTAAATGTATAAGTTGTCGCTGACAGGATATTAAGTATACAAATAAATAAAAGTGAAATTTCTGTAATTTCCTATGTAAATGCATATAGAAGTAAATACGGTACTTACATCAAAAGATAGGTATCTCGCTGATGTTATAAGAAGTTCTCAGCCTTCTTTTATTTTTAAATTAGATTAAAATTAAAACCAATTAATTGTGAACATTTCGGTTTCAAAAGCAAAACCAAATACTCCCAATTTCATCAAAAGCTAGCATATACTCGTATGTAGCTTTTAGTATTCAGTTTTAAGTATGTTTTTTTTCTTTGTGTGTCAGAGCGGCAGCGGGTCTTTGCGTGGCTACCCTGGCGGCGAATGTGTGCGGGGCGCTTCTGACAGGCCTCGGACTGCGGTCCGCTGACCATCGCACCAAGTTCCGTTATTACAGGTTCGCGGTGCTCGCAATGTCTTTAGCCCGTAAGTATCAGTCACTTTGATTTCTGTATTTAATAATAAGGATTAGTACTCAAGTTTGTGTCCATGGTTCAATAAGCCTTATTTTCTGCCTAGTTTGGGACTAGATGGCGTTGTGTATCAGATATCCGAAATATTTTATTTATTATTCTTTTAACAGGAAATAAGTAAGATTCAATGTTTTTATACCCCATTCGGACCCTTACATGGCTTGTTAATAATAAAAAAAAATACAGCTTTAGTAATTAGTAACTTTGCACAAAACCTAAAACAACTTCGAATACAAGTTTATAAGTTCTACAAGTCTTAAATATAATTGAATTTATGCAACTGATTCCAATGTATATAAATATTTAAACCGATAATCTCTATCGATTTGTAAACACCCAACCCTAAGCCACAACTGTCAAGCTACACCATCAGTGACAATAATCATTATACTGATTACATACAGTAAGTAATGTAATATGTATTGTTATTACTACCTCTCACATATATTTTTTACTTATTAGTATTCTTAATTCCTATTTTTTTTATTTTTTCAGTTATGTGCATTTTAATAGCACTAGTTATCTACCCAGTCTGCTTTGCTGCAGAACTGAACTTGGGTAAGTTGTGATATACAGTTTATTATTGTTAGATTATTGTCATATTATTATGTTCGGTGTAAAAATAGTGAATAACTCTTAAAGACAAAGAATAAGTGTTCATTTTCAGGAAAAATATAAAAAAAAACATTTCAGTAAAGCTTTTAAATTTTTTTACTCAAAAATTTCATTAAATAACTGCTATGTTCATTTAATCCGCTTTTACTTTTTCTAAGGCACTTCGGATCCTTATGTTTAGAACTTTTGACTTTAGACACATTTTTTAACATTTCTCCCATATGAGACGCTTCTATTTACCTCTAACCTCCATAGTCTTGATGGACTGTAGTTCTTAAGACTGTAATTGCAGCCAGGGAGGGATATAGCGTCATCTTGACGCTTGTCGCTTTGTACCGTCAACCGCACTCTTTTTATAACAAAAATATGGAACCCTAACGAGCTGGTTCGCAAAAAACACGTAAGTCGGGTAAAAATAACCAAATAATATTAGAAATAAGGAGTTGTGAGTATACAGCGGTACTGAAGTACAATTTTTTAAAATATTTTTCAGGTAATAGATCTGTGTGGGAGTTCGGCTGGGCATATGGAGTCGGCTGGGGCGCCGCCATATTCCTCTTCGGAGCTGTAGTACTCTTGTTATGCGACAAGGAGAGTGAGGAACTTTACTATAAGGAGCGGAAAGTAAGTAATATAAAAAAAAAGAACACAATTGGATCAAATTAGGTAGATTCATTAAATAAATATGTAAGTGGGAATTTGGGAGGGTTTATTTGTTACGGAACGCGTTACGGCGCCCGTCTGTCTGGCTTCCCTTTCTCTCTCGCATACGGCAGCGGTAGACAGGCTCCTCGTCTCTTACTCCAACCCACAGCGCTAGCCGTATTTCAATATTAAATAGTTGAACTTAGATTAGTTTACATCATCACTTCTGTCGGGTGTACGACCTCGTAAGTAACTGTGTCACTTTTCCGTCTGATCTGACCTAGTAAGTAAATGTGTCCCTTTTCCGTCTCATGTGACCTAGTAAGTAAATGTGTTTGTTTTCCATCTGATGTGACTTAGTAAGTAATTGGTCCTAATTCTGTTGATGACATCACTCAACTAAATCATCATCACACTAAGTTTGTTGTTGGATTGAGGTTTGTTAAGGGTTTTCTTAACAAACGTCTATTCAAGATTGCACCTTATTACGTAAATAGTTGTCGCTATAGTTATACTAGAATAAATCGGAAGACTGACATCATAATTTATTTAATAGTGATTTGTGGCTAACAATGTAATAATAAAAGAAATAAAAAAAAAACAAAAAAAGCGCGAAATATTGGTCAAATTCTAACCTAAATTGTGTCTTACATGGTGTCTTACGTTTTGATTTTATTTTAAAAATACTTTAAATGTTCCTCACAGGTGTAGTATAAAGCACTGTGTAGCACTCGGGTGTGCAGGGGAGCAGTTTGTGGCCCTAGGCTGCGCCTTCGGGCCACAAACTGCTCCCTCGCTAGTAATCGGTCCCTTTCCTCCCTCGGTGAACAATGTACTATTGTTCCGTGTGTAGTGATCAAGTAAATGTGTGTATGTGCAGGTGGTGAGTGGCGAGGGCGGGGCGCGCCCCTAGGGCCGCGGGCGCCTGCCCGACCTGGTGCCGTGAGGCGCGCGCGCTCGCTAGCGCGCCCACGCGCCGCCCCGCGCCCGCGCGCTGGGTGTGAGCCCCCCCCCACCACACACACGTGTCGCCGCCGCGCAGACCAACACCTCTGCACTTTTAGTTCCCCCGATACTGTCATAGTACTTGACCTGATCTAAATTATAAATAACTGTTGGCGTCGCGAGTCGGCGCCTCGATATTGATGGATTTGTATCATTAATCGGTTATTCAAAGTTGTACTCGTTTCGGCTACCTTCAGTGTGAGTGCTATGATCCTCCTTGTAGTTTCCTGTGTTATTTATTGAAGCCGGTTCAACTTGTTTTTCGTTTATCGATTGATTTTTTTTCGATAGTGATATGATTTAGCGCTTTCGGTGTCTACCGTGTGTAGTCGAGAGACCTAAATATAATACTTTTAAGGTCATCGCGCCGCCTTTCGATGAGGTCGGCGTGAAGCGCAAGTATCGTTCGTTCGTTACACCACGGCGCATATCGCTCCCGCGCCTACGGACTCGTTCAGCTATCCGAGTGTACTGACGTACCTCGAATGTGATCCGTTCCAAAGAGCGTTAATTTAATTTATTCGCTTTAATTTATTGATTCGTACTTATTTAGTGAGTGTAAATATCGGTTAGATGTGTATCTCGTGTGCTTGTGTCGCATGGTGGTGGCGCGTGTATGCGTGTGTGGGCGCGTGTGTGCGTGCGCGGCTCTCGGGCAGGCGACCCACTCGGACTGCTACCGCTCAATGTATTCGTATCGCGTACTAATGCGTCTTTTGTATTGCGAACTCGTATCTTTAGTGATAGTGCACCAATAGTTAAGTGTGCGCTGGGACGTGGAAGTGGTCGAGCGTGACGTCACGCTCCTCAGTCGCGACTCGAACTTGTGAGATTATCGGGCTATGACTATTGAAATATTAAAGGAATAAAATATGTTTCGATTAAAGTTACCCTTTAGTATGAAGTACTTCTTATAATTAAAATACTATTTTATTAATTATCATATAACATAGATAATAATTCTGTCTATGTACGCAGATTATTATCGAGTTTGAGATTAATTTTCATTTTATTAGTGATTTATAGAATCTCATAGATTTTTTTTCATTTCGAGAATGTCATACAATATTTGGAATTGAACATTAATTAAAATGATATTTTCTTAATATTTTATATAAAGTCAAATTAACAATTTATTTATTAATAATGTAGTGATTATTAATACCAGTAATATTTGTAAGTGTAATAATTGTAAAAATTGTTATAACGGCACGCGATGTGTGTTATGTGACACGACAAAATGTAATTTTACATTTTGTAATTTTATTTATATTGATCTTGGCTTTAATTTTATTATTCATGTAATACGCTTTACACAAACTATTGTCATCAATATTTTAATTTACTCTAATGAAGCCGTTTACGTTTTTTTTTTTATAAATTGTGTAACATTAAAATAAGTGGTATTTGTATTAAAATTTTAAATAATAATTGTTGTGATAGGCAGCTATTCGTATTTGCTGTTGTGATTGAATACAAGCTTGCAGTAATTCATCCGAGTTTTGACATCGAGGCAATTTTTGTGTGATGAACAATGACTGCTGTAAAGAGTCTTAGGAACCCGAGTAGCAGGTCTATCGGTGGTCTGTCGTCAGCGGTGTTGAAATATTTATTAAAAATGCACCAATCAAACCGGCTTGTATTTGTGCTATACTCATTCATTATCATCATCAACAGCCTTTAACAGTCCACTGCTGGACATACAATAAGCCTCTCCATAGGTAGGATGTTTTGTCTTACCATACCACGTTTGCCAGACGGGTTGATTCATCTCAGAGCAAGAGGTCTTGCGACACCCTAAGGACACAAGCTACGCAGGACCACATACTGCAAAGCGAAAAAAAACTTGGAACAAACCCTACGCCAACCCGTGTTTCCAGCGAAACTATCTAAAATGTATAAAATTCTCATCTCATCAATCTTAGTCACTCCACATGTACTTCTCAAAATATAAATACACAGAATATCAATATAATATTTAGGAATACGTGTGCTTTATGAATCTCAGAAAATAATCTTTTTATTTATTATTGTGATCATCTAATTATGGCATTATAATTAGCTTATAAGTTAAGGCTTTATTTTCAGTCTGGTTTAAGTTAGTACAAGGCTAAATAGATTTTAAGTTTTATAGGAAAGGCAGCTATAAGCCAACATATTATGTAATATGAATAAAATCACACTGCCATTTATGTATTAAACTATATTACTTTATAAGTTGTATTAATTTTACTGTCATAGGAATTATGTAACATTAAATTATTGGAACTTCCTAAGAAATAAGTGTACATTTTACATAGAAGTGATAACCTCTTCCTGAATAATGAAAATAGTAATATGAAATGACTTAGCTTGTCTTTACTCACTCTAGATGTCCAGGTCTGCGAACCATGCTTATCGTCTTTAGTCCTTACTGGTTCTGTTACTATAGTTATTCAATTTCCTAAATCTCTCACTATCAGCTATGTAAACTTACAGTATATTGCAACTTAGACTAAATTGGAATTCATACTAACTCCCTAGTAAACGTCAAAATAGTAAGCTACTCAATATTGTCAGATGAGTTTGGGTATATTATTGTCAGATGAATTTGGCTACTTTATTTTGAAATGAGTTTTGTATTGTCAGATGATTTTGGGTTTGAAATAGTCTAATTAATCCTCTGGTTTCAATTGTTCTCATCTATGACTTGATTATGAAATATTTTTTTATTAAATAAATATCTACTTATCAGTACAAAGTAATATGTAATTGTTTATAAGTTTCAACGGTTCCATTTTCTTAAGTCATACTATTTTAACATAAATTGACCGTATTATAAAATTGAAAAAACATTAGACATAGGTAGTTATTTATTGAATGTATGATCATATTTATACAAGTCTATTCAGAAAAAAAAACCCAATAGGAAACAGTCGTTCACCATAAATAATGTTAAATAGAAAAGAAACTGAATTCTGGAGTAAGATGAAAATTGAGTAAACCACTAGATACTTTGTTGAAAACTGATTCTCATGGAAATCGTAGTTTGTAGTTTTTATCTAAATTAAGGTTTCCCTTGTAATAACGACGAATTTGAATTCATTCGACATTAGCCTTAAATGCATTTCCATGGTAAAGCCTTCATTTGATCACACAAAGAATTATCTGATTTTATTACAATGTATTTAGTTAACAGATTGATAAATTATCATATTATTATGGCAATTACTGTTGATCGAATAAATTAAGTGAAAATCGCATAGATCTCCGACGGTTTCAGAAACCCAATAAGTTTAATCATAAATTGAATCCTTGTCTTAAATCTCTGTATAATTTATGATTGTAATGCAATGTTGTAAGTACATCCATTATAATGTTTCTATTTTCTTAGCCAAAATTATGAGTCATATCAAATGAGATTGAATAAAGTAAACTAGTAAAATATCTTTGTATCATTTACACTTACCCCATCACTATTCATCGGCCTATGGACCTGGACTAACGCCCATTTTACTTACCTATTTAAAAATACCCTATATTGACAGCAGTCACATTCGTTATTCTATAACGTGACTTATCACTCACCTCAAGCGTCTCACCAGGCCGTAATATTGATTGCTACTCATGCTCGAGATCTCCATTTCGATTCCCGGGTCGGACCTAAATGTTTGTATGATCTATAGGTACTTGTTTCGGAGTTTGAGTGTTTTCTATGTACCCATAATATTTATTTATTTATTTATGACAGGTACGCTTACAGATCACTGCCGGCACATGTTAACATATTAGTTGATTGATACATTTAAGTCTAGACAGTGGTCCAAATTTAGCATACACAACATGAGTTAAGATAAAACACATAAAAAAAAATACTATAAATAATACTTTTTTTTATATAAAACTAGAATGAAAAAAAAGAAGTTTAATCACAAATAAAAAAAAAAACATACTACGAACAATGTGAAATTAATTGTGTGACGACTCTCTTGTACCGGGAAAATCTACCGTTAAATATATCCAAGGCTTCGATTCGGTTCAATTTATAAAAAAGTATATGTATTTACAAAAAAGTATTTATGTATTAAAATCAGTTGTCTACTACCCAAATTACAAGCCCTGCCTAGTTTGGCGGTTAGATCGGTTAGATGACGTTGTACGTCAGATGTGCGAAATATATAATAATCAAAACTATAATAACTGACGGGAGATCGTTTTTGTTTTTTTCGGAAGACGGGCCCCATTTCATCTCATCCATATTTTTTTATCATTAAATTCATTACGACGACGACTTGAAGACTTCAATTGAAGATGTTAATTACTTGACATTGGCAGAAATAGCTGATATTCGGCTGATTGCCATTTCATCAACATAAGAAGTATATTAGCTGATCCGCGCAACTTCGTCTCTCATAGGAAATAATTTTTTCCTCCTTTTTCCATATTTTTCAATGATACCTGGCTCCCATTGGTCCTAAAGGCCGACCGACAGGTGCGGGCGGCGGGGGCGCTTAATAAGATACACACGAGATCCGCCCGCACCTGTCTCAGTCCCCTTTGTCGTCATACCCCCGTGCCCCTGTTACCGCAGGCGAGGACTCAGATAAACGGTCGGCCTATAGTAGTCATGGAAACTGATCCAGTTATTTAGACATAAAGCCGTGACTAAGGAAAATATGGATTTACTTTTATTGATATTTAAACCTATACCAACTGGTATGTAAAAGTATATTGACTGTCTTGTTGGTCTAGTGATCAGCGTATACAACTGCTGATCAAGAGGTCTCCAGGACGATTTCCGGCTGGGACCAAATGTTTATGATTCGCAAATATCCGTTTCGGAGTTTTTATGCATAATATGTACTTACAAAAAAAAGTATGTTTATGTATTTGCATCAGTTGTCTAGTACCCATAATACAAGCCCTGCTTAGTTTGGGAATGGATGGCGTAGTGTGTAAGATACCGAAATATTGATTTATTTATTATATACAGTACTTATATCATAAGAATATTTTTTTGTTCCGGCTATCTCTAGCAAGGCTGGAGTGATTTTGACGGAATTTTCACTGGTTGATAGCTGATAATATGAGTAGTAACTTGGGCTACTTTTTTCAGACTAACTTTACCCCGCGGTGTTAACCGTGGGTTATGTAAATGGGCGTGGTTGACCTTAAAGATGAAAAATTATCCATGTAGGTATTACCTCGAACGTAAACGCGGGGTGAAACAGTATATAGGTAATGTTATAAAGAATGGCAGCAATATTTTATATCACCAAAGTTTAGATTTATTGCTAAACATCAAGAATGTTCAAATAAAGATGGATGTGCTTAAAAGAAAAAAAAACCTAGTCAATAAATTAATCACTACTTTTAATATTAATTACTTTACAAAATGAAATAAAAATATCATATATTTTTGGAAATACAAACTTTTGAAACATGTTCATATTACACTAGCATAATTTAACAAATTATTCGGTAGGTACAATTTTAGGTAAAATATTGTAATTTTAACATGATCAATTTTATCAATCACATATGAGCACTATTGTAACTTAATCATTGAGAAGGTAATTATAATATTAAACTTCTACACCAGCAATAGATTTAATGCTCGAAATCAGTCTTGTGTTGGCATCCTTGTAATCAATAGGTTGTACATTCATTACCGTGGTCTTCAGTCGAGCCTCATCCTGGAATGAAATGTCATTTTTTAATTTATATACTGTAAGCGCGCGAGTTCATATCCATCCTGAGGAAGGTACATAGTGCTGTGACCTAATTAATTATGGAAATGTCGATAATAACTTAATAATAATATGTCATTTTGTTTTATTGTAACCTAAGGTGATTTTGCAAATTAAGAAATAAAATAAATGTGATAAGTACTTAATTACTTATCTATTTCTAATAGAGAAAAATATTTTTTAAATTCCATTTCAATGACTATCAAATGACAAGACAACCGACAGATCAGAGTCGGAATCAGTATCTTCCCCGTCGCTGACTTCAATTACTTCAAAGCGGAGTAGTCATGGTTTATTCTCAATGAAATAACACAATAGCATTAGCGTTCGGTATCGACAAGCGCGCGTCGCAACCGTCAAGGACAACATTCGACGTCAGAGAAATGCGGCGAGGTGGAGCGAGCTGCCCCCCGCGCGTCGCCTCTGGCCCCGATGGACATGAACTCGCGCGCATTCAGTACTTTAATGTCTAGGTGACACCACGTCTCGGTAAATGTATTGTGGGATGTATACAGGGTAGGTGGAGTAATGATTTGTGCAAGACGGCTGGCAGAAACGATGCGAGAAGACGAGGATCATACCAAGTGGTGTGCAATTTAAGAGACCCATATTTAGCAGTGCACTACTATAGACTGGATGCAGAATTATTTAACCAGGCCGCCAAGGTACGGGTCACAATGCTACATTGCCTACTCTCACAATGAGGATGGTGGCCCCTACTCCTGGATTCTACTCATGCTTTCCATCAAGCAGAGTTCTCACTTTGGTAGGCTTACAAAAAAACTTAAGTTGTCCTGTTAAGTTCGTGAACATGTACAACAATCATGTCAGTAAATCTGATGGAGTTTTTCTCTTCAGGTAGCAAAAATAGGTCTGGTCCGTGGAATAAATCAGCCTTTAGCAGTTCCTGACTGAACATAGGTATTTCCCATAAATGGTTAAATAAAAAACTGCTCCTAAAAAGGTAGCAAAATACTTACATTGTATGTCTCCATTTTGGTTCTAAATTTGAACACAAAAGTTTTGAACTTGATGCCTTCGAACATTTGCGTGTATGCTGTCTTATCATTTTCATACAAGGTACCTATTTCTATAGCAGGTTTGCCTAACATTCCCTCTGCAGACTCGTTGAATGCTGTTATTCGTTGGTCTCCAGTTGGGTCAGACACATTTGCCTAATAAGAAAAAGTACAATTTCAGGATTGTTTATAAACATTTTAATGAGATGACTAAAAATTTGCAGCAATATGATAACTTTACATTTAATTTATAACTCACAACTTAAATTATGTGAATTCTTTCTTAAAAGACAAGAAATTGTTCATTAAAATTAACTGTAGAAAATCTTAATAAAACGTAAAAGTTTGCATGGATGTTTGTAACTTTTTTAATGCAAAGATATTGGAATTCTGGATGAAATTTGTTACGTAGACACAACAATTTGTAATAGCACAGAGGCTTATATCCCCAAAAAATGTGATGTTCCCCTGGGATGAAAAACCGCGGATAGACCGCGAGGCGCAGTTAAGTTACTTCTAACCCAAAGATGTTATAAAATATAAGAAGAAGTAATTAATGTCTAACTTACTGAAAGGAGTATTCTGTACTTGTAGTTAGGATATTCTCTGTTGCACTTTTCGCATCGGTACAGTCCATTTTCTAAATCCACCAGTTTCTTATTGCACTGTTCTTGAGGACAAGCTTTATATACCGCGTTATCAGAAAATGTGAAGGTGAGTACTCCAAGCAGACTGAAGTAATCTCCCTTGTCGCCCGAGCCCAGCTGTCGCGCCTCCGCCTCGGAGAACGTGATCCATTCGCTGCTACCGCCGGAGTAGCCGCCCGCTCTGTAATGACAATATTAAATAAAAATAAATATTTATTACCTAACATATAAAATTCTCGTGTCACAATGTTCGTTCCCATACTCCTCCGAAACAGCTTGACCGATTCTTATGAATTTTTTTATGCATATTCAGTAAGTCTGAGAATCGGCTACTATCTATTTTTCAAAACCCTAGGACGCGAGCGGAGCAGCGGCATCGCCTAGTAGTTATATAAAATTTCATGTTAGGTCACATCGCTCACAGGTAACCGTTGAAAAAAATCTGCGTAATATATATCGGAGAGGACCTGGACTAACATGGGTCCTGAATCATGTCATTCCTATGGCTAAGAACCGGCAAGAAACTCCTTTCCAAGGGCCTATATCCAACAATGGTCTTTGATGATTATTGGGTATCATTTTTATAAACGCTCAGAGGGCGGTGACCGTACCTGGCTGAGATGTTGACGATTTCCATATCAGCCCCGCCGTTGTCGTACCAGCCGCGCAGCTTGTGCGCGTGCGGCTCGTCCGGGTTGTAGCGCAGCATGGAGCTGGCGAGGCACGACAGAGACTTGCTGCCGTTGAACTCCGCCAGTCGGGCACCCTGAACAGTATTCCATCACAGTCTCAACAAGGCAGGGAGAGTGCAACTTGACACATTTTTTGTCTATACCAATATATAATAATATACTTCGCCAGATACACCAGTACAACAACTTGATTATTAGGTAATAACAAGTTTATCTTTAGTTAATAACATTTGTTATTAATAATCTACTACAAAGATTTATACATTAATAATGTGTATTTGTTCTATATGCATGAATAAATCTGTATTGTATTATATCAAAGTGGTGTGCGATGGGAGATGCCATGTCCAGCAGTGGACTGCGATGGGCTGATGATGATGATGATTAACCACTAGTACCATAGTATATAGTCTAATATAGTACCTACTATAAACCTTATGCCTGCCAATTGTTGGATTCGCACGCCAAATTTATAGGTATTTATTTTAGAACTTAAGATTTAAGACGCTACTTAGCATTATTTTATAATTATTTAGGTAACTAACAGTACTTACTACAGTATTTTCTTACTACTGTGTAAGCCTCGCAAGGAAGCAAATAGTACAAATGGATATTAGGGATTACTAAAATAATTCTTAATATTTTTATTATTATATATTATAAAATTAAAAATATTTGAGAATCACTGCGTACACTGCCGCTAAGCGAGACCGACTTATGCGTATAGTAATGTTATGTATGCATGCTGTATGTACAGGCGTATGTTAAATTACGCACACAAAACGTTTTAGTGGATGTGTTTTAATAGAAAGGTTATGAGAAAATGTTTACATCATTTCATGTTTTCTTGCATTGAAGTCGCAACTGGATAGTGACGTAGGCATGTGTCGCCCTCGGAGTACTAGATCTTGTTTCTTTAGATCATGACCTATACTAATGTTAAAAGCTAAGTTATTTGGTTGAACGTGCTTTTCACAGGAACTGTTGGTTCGAGTTGAAAAATTCTTTCCAATTCAGATCGCTCAGTTATCAAAGATAGCTATACTATAAGGTGTACCCTATATCCTGATCATCACGCCACTCACGCCACGATCAAAAGGAGTGGAGTATCAATGTAAAATATTACAAAACCATGGAAGAAAAAGTACTTCTCTTAAGAGCTTCGGTTAACGGTTTCGCAAAAATGTAACTATGAGTATGTCTGTCAGTATTTGTTTGCTTTCATGGGATTGTAATTGACTTAGACACGGAGATATGGCTTTGATTTTTGTGGTAGGGTATATAGGCGCCACCCGTGCGATAACTGACATAGACCCGGGCTGTGCCGCAGGCAGAAGCTGGTAATTTATAAAAGATTAGTTTTCTTTTTGAAGAATTCAACACCAACAACCAATAGGTAAGCAATTACTTTACCTTGACAGCTATTACAGGGTGTGTGCTGGCATCAAATTTTTCAGCTTCTTCTCCCCACAATGTAAGTACCACCTGAAAATATAAATAATTTTATCACGAATAAGATTTGGGAACTGACATGCAAATGTTCATTTAAATTCATTAAAAACAATGCAAGAAGTAAATTAATTGCAAATTTCAGGTGCAACATACTGGCGGCTGCTCGTTAGAAAAGTAGAAAGGTACCAACCGCGCCACCAGAGTTATCAACGAGAGTGACTTCTCTTTTCTTCAATAACTTTCCAGTACTTTTTGCAGTCAGTTCTTGAACGTCGGTCGCCGATTTACAAACACCCACGACATCTGAAACCGATAACATACAGTATAGACATAAATTTTATTAATGTACACAGGAGGGGAAAAAAAAATCCTTATTTACTTCTCATGGAAAGGAGTTCCTCCCATTCTAGCAAAATGATGATGATCTCTGATATTGAATATGTATATGTGGGTATTAGCTTTGTGTGTGTGTTATGGTATGTATGTACTTCGATCACAAATTATTGATCGAAGGTTATGTATGTTTCTGTATAAGCTATGTACGCGTGCGGGGTGGGTATGGGTATGGGCTATGTTTGGGTGGGTATGGATTATGTAGGTGTGGGTATGTGCTATGTATGTGTAGGTATAGTCTATGTGTGTGTGGGTATGGTCTATGTTTGTGTGGGTATTGGATGTATGGTCTATGTATTGGGTAGTGGGTAAGGGCTACATAATATGTATGGTATGGTCTTACTATCATATGTAGGATTGTTCAATACAAACTAGTATGAATGGCTTACCGAGTAAAGAGTCGGGAGTTTTCGAAGCAATATCGTTGATTGCGGTAAAGTCGTACTTGATGCTAGGCACGTTACTGTCCTCTATACATTCAGCAACAACTGTGTTAGCATTAAACGACATCTCGTAATCATTCTTCAGGTTTGTAAACTGCTTGTTAGCTGTCTTCAGTTGAGCGCGACTTATGTAATATACTTTGTCGATCTGTAAGAGATAAGTTGTGGTGCCTGTTTATTGGTTCAAAAATATTTTTAACAAAATGATTCGTAAACTTAATTTTTTTGAAGTCAGTAAATCTTATTTATCGCCGTTGATGAAACCTCGATTCATCATTACATACCAGAAAATAAACAACAATCAAAACAATGGATTTCTCTCGGTGAATCTGCTTTAGAGTAAGCGAAGACGGTCCCATACGGCGACAATTTTTGGGATGCGAAGTGCGTCGTCCTCGTGGATTTTTTAGAAAAAGAAAAAACGATCACTGAAAAATACTACAGTGAGTTATTGGACCGCTTCGACAAAAAATTAAACACGTCCGGAAAAATATTTAGCTCAAACGAGGAAGAAAAAAGGCCGGAACGTTGGGAGAAGCGTATCTTTCTAAAAGGGGACTACTTATAGAACGGCCCTCGTAAATATAGTTGGTGAAAACAGGTGTTAGAGGTAAAAAAATGCTACTTATCATTATTACTTTACTACATACCTGTATCATATCGTAAAATTTATCACATTCATTTTTAAACGCAGTAGCCCTTATTTCGCCGCTCTCATCGCACAAATCCATACTGAATAGTTTTCCTTCGCCCTTTGCATTGTTCCAAGTACGTATTGACGATTTGTTCATTACTCTAGCCTTTATAACCCACCTGAAACAATTTCATTTGCTTGCATTTTGTTTACACACGTAGTACTTTGTAGAAGGTGAAGCGGTAGTGTAATCTATATAAATAAATTAAATTGTAGTGTCTGTTTGTAATATTGAATGAACAGTTGATAACTGACTTGGCTAGTATGCAATATGTGCCCATCTATAGTTGCCCTTTTATGCAAAAAACGGAAGCGTGTAACAAGTCGGCATTTCCTAGGTATGAACGCATAACTTAATCATAATAATATGCCATTTTCATAGCAGTGGCTTCTCGCTTATTTGGTTTCTAGATTATTATCTTAGAATTTTTATTTTCATTTTTTTAAATACTCTTAGTAGCAGTACTTCTACAAATTTATTTAAGATATTGCACAGTATTAAAATGTAATCACCACTTACTTATTCTGATATGGACTAAGGCTAGCGATTGGGTGCGTCATTTGTGTTGAAAGTAGGGCGCTGTCGTTGTAGGCAGGACCAGTCGCTATTTGAGGTTTAGGTGTGGGAGCGACAGGGCGAGGTGTAGGAGCGGGAGCAGGAACTGAAGCAGTACTCGTAGCAGCAGATTCTTCAGTCCAAGTTTGAGGATTGCCCAACTTTTTACCCACTTCACTACCAGGCGCCACTATTGTTAGGTCCAAGATGATCATGACACGTCTGTGGAAGATACATTTTTTTGTTTAGTAAATTACAAGAATGTATTGTTTTTTTTACATATGTATTTACCATACAACATTCTCTTCTTTTAAAAAGAATACTCCTGCATTAAGAATTTAATCATGTGTCGCAGGCACTTTACAATCATACATGAAAGGTACACAAAGAACACCCAGACTCAGAACAACAATTTGTGGATCACACATGTGTTGTGGGTTCAATTCCCATGTGTGAATTGAACCCACAACACTTGGCACAGTAGAATGCGGCATGGCAACCACTTACACCAATAGATCAAGGTCAGAAACTATGCAGGACAACATCACTCCAAACAAAAGGAAACCTTAACATAAATCTTATACCAACCCGTCTGGCCTGTGTATTTAGTAGAGTAGTTGGTTATTGAAGTCTGTATATTAAAGCTTTGGTCTTCTAATAATGCGGAAGAATCATGTTGTCTTGAGTGTTTGTATTACTTACTAGGTATATCTATATATGTATTGATAAGTGAAGCAAAAACATTGTATCATTTTTTATGAAAACTATGCAGAATGAGTATGAATTTTCTCACACCCATAGTTTATGTAGAAGAGTACAGAATGCTAAAATTTTTTTTTAATTATGCATATAAAATATTTTATATCTATAATAAAACATTAACACACTTTCATGTATTTGATACACACACGCATAGATAATCTGTTGTCAAATTAACATTGTATTGTCTTGGCGAAATCAGTGCAAGAAGATTATATCAGTATATGACAACAGAACCTTAATAATGTTCCCACTTTAAATTGAAATTAATTATGGTCGAATTTGGACTACTTGGCCACCAATAGTTATATGTTAATATCTAAGACATAGACATATTTCTTTTATTTGCTCATATCAATTAATCAGCCAATCAATCTTTAATTCATGGACATAGGTTGTAAGCCAGATGGCTACTCAAGAAAGATAGCATAAGTATAAACCTTGGTGGTTTTAAGTTGCTATTATTGTGTATCTATCAACAATCAACAATCTATAAGACAAATTATCATAACGAAGCAAAGAAAATAAACTAGATAATAAAGGTCACCTTGACACAATCTATATGAATCGATCTGGCGTGTGTGGTACCCAGGCTAGACAGGTCCACAACTGGATATATGCATCTACAATGCATTTTAAATAAGAATAGCATTAGAATTCCACCATCTTGCCCTGCGTTTGTCAACAACATCAGATATTTTTATTAAGAAAATTGACAAACTTTAGAAAAATATAAATGCATGCTTAAGGATTGATTTTCTCAATCGATCAATAGCAGTTTTCAATTGTTATTCTTATTTGAAACGCATTGAACTTATGTCCAGCCCCCCTAGCCAAGTAGCAAACATATTTTGTTTACTAATCTAATCTCATATTTTGTTTTGATCTAGTGACTGAGTGACATTAGACAATCAAACAAGAGAATTGAGGAACATAGAAAACGAAAATCGTTTGCAACTTGGCTAAAAGGGCAGTAGTGGACTATTGAAGGATGTAAATAAATCTTTGGTGTACCAATAATATGAAAGAATAATTTGCTCATACCTGTTTTTAGACTTTTGCGACTTTTACACATACTCATGTTTTGAAACGTCGGAAAAAATAGAAGGTATCATAACCTTTTTAATATTATCGCGAATAAGTCCCGTTTACAGTAGAAACATGAGCATGAATTAGCTCATAATTAAGAATATACAGAATTAAATAGGTAACAAAGTAATGTAAGTTATAAGTGGCTTTAGCAATTTTTTTGACTAGCTTCGCTAACAGGGTAACACTGTGGGATCAGCTGGTAAGAAAATATAAACAAAATACATACTTCTCGCCTTTGCCAGTGTTCTTCAACAGAGATGTCACAAATCTGTCGATCTGAACCACAGAATAATCAGATAACTCTCCTGAGATTAATTTATCATTTAGTTGTGTTGCAAGCATAGCAAAGCTGTGCGAGTGTTTCCCATCAGACACTAATAGACGGAATCTTTCATTGGCACCACTACCTTGGATCTTCTTACTGCCTAATACTTGCATTACAGGCTTATCATAGTGACCACCATTCATTATAACCTGTGTATAATAGAAAAAAGACAAGTTACAGAATAGTTTAGTCAAAGAATACATAGCAGTAGTTTTATCATCATCATCGTTCCATTGCATGCCATTCGTATCTACTTTGGCTTTCCCTCATCTAGTTCCAAGCAGACATCTTGTGTAAGTTGTCTTGTATTACTACAATTCTTAATTTTCACCTTTCTACAACAAACGCATATTTTTATCATTTTTTTTAAATAAATAAATACTAGAATACATTAGAAGTAAATGAAACCACATAGCAACCTTTGCTTGCTCAGTAAGTTTATCCATAATAATAAATGTGACTAGATAACCAGGCAAAACCTTTTAACTTATTTATTGAAGTGGAGTATGATTTATAAAGAAGCTATAGAAAGATTTTTGAACTGTGGCAAGGAATAATAAAGTCTAATTGGAATGTGATACCGCATTATGTGTATAAATTCAATTAAATTGTCACATTCCACCTATTGAATAATTAGTCACTAACAGCTTATATATATTATGGTAGGACAAAAATCCTGTACACAAAATGTATTATTTTGTGTAAAGTATGTATGTGGCGACAAGTACTAGGTATTTACTAATTTACTACCACGGACATGTAGCAACATGTCTAAATACTTGCAAATAACATGCGTGTTTATGAGTTGACTAACTTATTTAACATTTAGTTTGAAAGTGTCTATCTGGTGTTAATTTCGTGTTTAGAAAAGGAGACATGTTATAAAGTGTTAAAACTTTACAATTTATAGTTTTAAATGGTACATACTTCAAGTGAACCCTCCGACAATTGGTGACTCATTTTTGCAGTTACTGTACGCAATTCTGAACAATCACTTATGCACGACACTTAATCCAAATAAAGTGTTGAACAACTTAGGTTAGACTTGATTTATAAATAGAAACAATATAATCAGTTTCCCACAACGAATTAGCCCGCGAAACACCGGTCGACTTATTATGACAAATTTGACAAACCGAAACAACCAAAGAGTATGTAACACTACGAAACAACCATAGATAGAGAAGTGTTGGGAATGGAAGAACTTAAGTCGAGTTTTCTTGTAACTACCTCAACTTTACTTATTAGTTAAAATGATTGAGATAATCTTTCTCGTATTTGAGATAATTTTACTCAATTTATTTTTTGTTTATGAAATTAATTTTTTTAGTTTAAGAAATTCGACATTTCTGACTCAATTTATATTATAATTTTTTACTTTTTTCTTTTCTCTTCATTAAAGTAAAACAATAAAAAAATATAACTTTACACCGAGGGTAAGCAACGACGACACGGTCAGTACCTTGATGTAGTGTTTGTTGCATGATATGTTATGAGCATTTCCGTGATTAAGGTCACGTTCCGAGGTCACCGTAAGCAGTCAGTCCCGGTTATTATCTTAGGATAACAGTCGTAAAGCCTAGTTGGAGATCTTCCGGCGGCTTAAAAACAACAACAAGATTTTCCTAGCCTCAACGTGTCTTGCCAGTCCTCAACTCGCACTCAGCCAGCGTATCGCATAAACCTTCTCCTGAGAGGAGACCCAAGCCCAGCTGTAGTATGGGTTGTTGATGATGATCATCATCAATCCCATTCAGCGGTCTCATAACTCTCGTAACTGTCACTAATCCCTTTGACTGCACCGTAGTCGGTTTCAGAACTTTATAGTATAAACTACTTTTTGGTGAAGGTTTCTTTGATGTACCATTCACTGGTTACTCGTCTTTGCAGTTGCTGCGATCTTCTTGGACATGAGCAAGGCCTTCGATTTCGTGGATCATGAGTTGCTTTTGTACAAACTTGAAAAATATGGTATAAGAGGAAAAGCAAACGACTGGTTGAAAAACTACCTACAGCATAGACAACAAAGTGTACATATATCAAAAATTCTAAAAGGTAAAAAGATGTCGTACAAAAGTGACTGTAAGCAGAATAATTATGGGGTGCCGCAGGGTAGTATTCTTGGACCATTCTTATTTTTGATTTATATCAATGATCTACCAAATATTACTCGCCACAAAGTACTTTTGTTTGCTGATGACACAACTCTTGTAGTAAAATGTGAAAATACTGATGAATATGAGAATGAAATAAATGAAGCATTCAAGAATGTTATACACTGGTTAAATATAAACAATTTGAAAATTAATATGACGAAAACAAATATAATCCAATTTCAAACATATAGAAAACAACCAACTCCATTGAACATCATCTACAACAACGAAAACATTGAACAAGTAGTAAGCACTTCATTTCTTGGAATAAAGTTGGATCAAAACTGTGACTGGAAAAATCACATAGAAGGCGTCTGTGATAAACTCGACAGGTTTGTTCATGCATTAAGAAGAGTGCGGGTTTCAGTATCAGTTGAGGCGGCACTGTGTGCATATCACGGCTATGTTTCTTCTGTACTTTCGTATGGTCTTTTGTTGTGGGGCAATTCGGTGGATGTCATGAAGGCATTCAAAGTTCAAAAAAAATGTGTGAGAGCAATTTGTGGAGCGGGTTTTATGGATAGCTGTAAGCCTCTATTTACGAAATTCAATATCTTGCCATTACCGTGCATGTACATTAGGGAGTTATGTTTATTTGTACGACAACACCCAGAATGTTTTTCCACGCTTAAGGATGTTTCCAAAAGAAATGTAACATTTAGAGATAAGCATAAGTTACACTTACCTCAATGCAGGCTCCAAATATATAAGAGGAACTCATATCTAAATGCTGTAAAGGTTTACAATAAATTGCCAAATACCTTTAAAGAGCTACCTCTAATTATATTTAAGAAAAAAATTACACAATGGTTAAAAGAGAAATGTTTTTATGATGTGAATGAATTTATGTCATATCGCGAAGATAGGAAATAATATAAGGAGTATTGCTATTAAATCAAAATTTTATTCAACTGACATTGACAATACCCATTATAATTATATTAATTTTATTGTAATTTGACATATTTTTTTTAAGTTTATTGTTGACATATCACCTATTATTATTATTATTATTTTTTGACATTAGAATACGACATTTGATTAATTTATTATTATTAATTTCATTTAAACTGTAATACATTAAATATTTGCATACCAATCTTTACTGGTGGGATGTAAAAGGGACATGTACAATTGTTAAGACCATACTCTGTAAACCTACATTCTGGCAAATAAATGATTATGATTATGATTATGATTATGCATTTTTGTTATGTTTTTGTATTGTTATGTATATGAGCCTGCGAAAGTTACCCTACTCGTTACTGTTTTTAATTTACTAAAATTGGCAGGTTTTTTAATAAATATCATGATTTTAGTTGTACACTAATTTATCTAAGTCTAATTATTGCACAAAAATATTTTTTTAATAATTATATGATCATTATTATTTCGATTAAAAATGTATCGTAAGCTTATGTTAAATAAACCAATAAATGCATTACTTTTTACGCGACTACGACAAAGAGAAGAAGGGTTATGATTTTGACAGGCTATGTGTGTATATTTGAGACCAACAAGCCCAAGGTCGCGTGGGGCTTCTGCAGGGCCGCGCCGCCCCCTGTGTGCGAAGTGTGCGGCGCATACTTTTATTTTTGTTACACTTAGTGATAAAAAAATCTAAATTTTTGTCCGATTTTTGACGGGCCGTATGTAAGTCAAAAATGGTCGTAGGGCAAATAAAAAATAGCATGAAAAAAATATCTTATGTTTTAGCCTTCGTTTTTTGGCTTCACGGGCCTAGAATTTATTTTCGAATAAGCTACTATTTGTAACTGATAGCCTGGTTATTCACCTTCAATTTGGTTTTTTAACTTTTTGAAATTGAATGAAAAATCATCCTATTATCATCAACTATTTTTGAAAGTATGGTTTTTGAAGCTGCAATAAATTTGCTACAAAAGCCAATTATATTTTACATTAAATAATAATATCCACCTTGAAAAAAAAAACTGAAAATTGACATAATAAAAGTGGCTTTTGCCCTTGAATTGGCTAAGATTTTTAGGAATTTTTACACTTCAATGTAGATCTAGAACATTAGTTAATTACAGATCGATTTATAGAGTGGTTTTTCCGAATCAATCATGCAAAATTTTTCTAAAAAATTAAAAGAGAAAGAGTTTTACCCTTTATGTGCAATTATCTTATAATGTAAAAAAAATGTTTTTAATTTTTAACCAATTCACAAAAATAAAGACTTATTCTCCAAGCAATTTCGCCTCCTTTGCATGTTTATTTTCTTAGTCATAAATTTATCGTTTAAATTAAATTTGATACCCTCAAAGAAAACCGAATACATATTAATTTAACGAAAGAGTCTAAAGAAGAGTCGAGTGTCTAGAGAAAAACATTTTCTAAATTTAAAAATTATTTTTTTCAACTTTTTATTATGCCTAAACCACATTCATTTGTGCGAACATGCGTTAATTGGCGTTTTATTTTTCGCAGTTATTGGCAAGCGTAAGCGAATTGGTTTTACCTATTTATGAAAATATTATCTAAGTATATAAAACTGGAGAACATTTATTTCGGTCAAAATTCACAAATTATAAAAAAATAGTTGAAAAAGGAAGATTCGTGAAAAAAGAGAGGCGCTTCATAAATTTCGCACACAGGTGCTGTGGAGGGTCGGCGCGGTTTCAAGCTCACTGGTATAGCCTCAAGGTTGTGCAAGTGTACGCACCGACCTCGGCGCACAAGGATGACGAGGTGGAGGAAATGTTTAACGACATATCGAGGGCCGTCCACTTTAAAACTAAGACCCACTACAACGGTGTTATGGGTGATCTGAACGCTTAAGTGGGAGTACAGATTTGCAGCGAATCAGTCGTAGGATCCCATGGACTTGGAGTCAGAAATCATTAGGGGCAAATACTAGTCAGCTTCCTCGAACGCGAGGGTTCTTCTTGATGAATTCGTTCTTCAAGAAACAGCCCCAATTCAAATCAAATCAAATCAAACCATGTTATTTCAAATAAACCATACAACGGCACTTTTGAAACGTCAAGTAGTCAGTCAGTAGTCAGTCGTGAAGCTAATCGTCTGTTCCAATTCGTAGATCCTATGGAGAAGAACAGACAAGAAACTCCATGGACACTCTTTTCCAACATTGCTTTTACAATTTTTGGTTACATTGTTTAAGGCATTTTATTAAATGTGAGGACAATGTAACGATGCTGATATTTACACATGTAGTGTCCAAAAACAATTAAACAATAAATAGAAGTTGTGAGATGACCAGCCCCGACTGGCGGCGCCCGTATCACGAGCATGACCCATGCACCAGCCATCGTCCAGTTCAACCATATCGTAGGGAGCCGAACGACCCGCTACATACGCCACCGCCAGCAGGACTTTTTAGCGAGCATGACATACTCACAACCGCCAGTCAACAAACAAACTTATGCTACCAGTGACTACAAAGTGCTCACATGTACAATTCAAAATGTTCGCAGTTATACAATAATAAAAACCATTTATAATTATGCTACTCTCTAAGAATGCGATAAATATTTGGAACATGTCAAATATTTATCGCATTCTTCGAGAGATTTCAATAGAGATGGAAGTGGCAAAGCCCAGACGCAATGACTAAAAATTAGATCGTCTTCATCATGACGAACAAGAGGCACATATTCAGACACATCTTAGTGCTCAATGTGATTAATACCGGCAGCGATCACCAACTAGTCCGAGGCTCTCTGAATATCGACTTCAAGGTTGAACGTGCCTGCTTGATGAAGGCCAGGCTCCAATCTACCCTGCTCCAGACCATAATAGGATCTTAAACGTTCCAGTTAAATCTGGAAAACCGATTCGCTGCCGTAGAAACCACAACAGGCGTAAACCAGAACCTCAAAAATATGGTCCGGATCCTCAGGGAAGGCGCGAAATTCTGCGAATTACAGCGTAAAGGCAAGAAGTCAAAACTTTCATGATTAATGAGGGAACGGCGTGAAAACCCACCACCCACCGTGAATACTCTTTGCCGACGTACACAGTTCTTGTAACTAACTCAACTCAATTCAGCATACGCAGAGAAATAATTAAGCTCGTACGACACGGTGCTTCAATGCTCTCTCCATTGAAAGAGCTATCGAGAAGAATCGAGAAGTGTTCGTACAACCCTTGGGAAGCAGCCACCTGACGAAGTTGACCACAACAACTGAAGAAGTTGTTGCTTCAAAACCAGCAGTCTCAGTGGAATTTAATGTTTTGAATAAGTTTTTTTTTCAGTTAGTAGTAGATTTTTTTAGTAGCCGGTTGAGTGCCGCTGTCAAAACTCAAATTCCCGCCAAGTGCCATAGGTCACGTGACATCATCGGCCACCGCCGCGCGGTTACCGGGCGAGCTAACGTTTTATTTTTTTGTCGACTTCCTATTGTGAACCGACGCTTCAAGTTGTGTTATTCTTGAAGGTTATGAATGACGTTATAACGTAAGACTGACAGTTTGTTGATATTTGGTTTCGAATGTATTACATACGACGGCAAACATTCACTATGGTTGAACTATTTATTTTAAACCATTATGTGCATTTTAAGTTGAATTATTTTAAAAAGTAGATCGATAGCATGCATATTTTATTACTTATAACGGTAGAATGGACCTATCTACACGTAATGAAATAAAAAAAACATACTTCATAGTACAAAAATATAAAATTACAGGCGTAAGAATAAAAAATATATACATAAAATATAATATTAAATAAAATATTTTTGACCTGTTTTTTTTTTTTTTTTGTACCAAGCCGACATGACACTTATGACGTATTTTTAGCATAAAGGAATCCATTATGCTGCGTGTAGAAAAAAAACATCTATGATACATGTACGGGATAGAAAGAAACAAAACGTTTTTAAACGAGGTTTATTTTATTAACTTTTTGTCCCATTTACGGCTCAGTGGCGATCGCGGTCAAAATTTGCTGTCCGCACGTGCGGACAGTGGCACTTATCCGGGTAGTATAAGTTAGTGCCCTCAAATTTACTGACAATTTGTTAAACCTTCGAATTTCAGCTCTTCCTTAAAAGAAGATTTTTTTTTTCTAAGTGCCTTAATTACTCTTCGTAACATCTGCTGGTGAAAGTCCAGTTCAAATCGGTCCAGCCATTCCAGAGACAGAAATAGTTTACTTATCCTTTACCGTATATACTTTATTATGCATTTAGTAAAAAACTATTCATTTGATATTACACATTACAAGAAACTCTCGTTTCGTATGAAAGTTCCTCATTATTTTCCTAACGCAAATGAATTAAAGCAGGGATGTATTAGATACTATGTTTTGTATGGAAAACAATAACCGCTGTCTCGGTGGGGTGGGATAGCTATCGCGCTATAAGGATCTCTTAAAACAACACCACGCTACCGTCGTTTTCATATTATACAAGTAGCAACTACAGGTTACCTTTAACAAAAACAAGGAAATGTAAAATAATAGCATAACCTTTGTTTCATCAAAACTATTTACTTCTCGAATAATATTATTAAACATCACAGTGACTTAAATACAAATAACAACACAACACTTATAAACACAAAAATATCTTCTGTAAAATATTAGTAAGTAATATCACAATTGATTTCTATCTGGCTACATAATAGGTACAGCATTCAATAGTTGAGATACGGCCGGGTCAGAAACAGTGATGACCGAGTGATGTATTTTATCGATCTTAACATTTTTACGTAGATTATGTACATAGCACAAAACATTTATTTTAATGGACTATTTACTGTTTAAATATAGTTTATTAAATATTTCAATGATTTTAACAAACAATTAATTACCACTGGTAATTTGAATTTTATTCTACTTTTCCAAACTACTTAAAATTTTGTAAATATAGAAGTGTTTGCTAACTTTGAGTACCTATGGGTAAAAACTTTTCGCGGTTTCTGGACCCGCCCACTTTAAACATTTTTTTCTTCCAAATATTCCAAACCTCCAACTTAGTTATCATGGTATCATAATTACAAAGGACCTTGGATTCGGTAATTGCCCAGAGTAGCTGTTATTTGGTTCAAAAATTCTAAAGATATAGTAAGTACTCTAACAATGTATCTTATGCAAAAATATGATAATTCTGTACAATCTATAAAATTTAGAATCCGTCAATGCTACCAGGTCGTCTATGATCTGTCGCAGGTACCAAATATCCCGAAGAGTCTCTGGCGGCAGCTACCATGGCAGCGAAGCCGGCCGTTGGTCCCAGTTCTGTAGTTGCATGACCCTTCATTCGTAGAGATGCTATTATTGACTGTGAAGTAAAAAAAAGAAATATAATGATTAAATCTATTTGACTATTTTTAAATCTTTATAAATGTGAGTGGAAAACAGTAAAAGAGGACATATATAATATTTTATACGTTGGGGGATACGACAGACGTGTGTGGGACTTATTCAGCAGGTAGAAGGAGCTCCAGAAACGCATTTCTAGCACAGACGCCTACGACGACCTACCGCCCAAACGGGCGGTAGGTCGAGGACGAAGGACATGACTACGGAACCCTAAAAAGTATATATATCTATCTATCTATCTATATATCCACACCGTATTCGGTGATGGCGACTCCCTCTTGTTCAGCCTGGGTTCTCCCTATGATGGGCTCTAATATGGCTAGCAAAGCCGAACTTAGTTTTAAAAGTATATAACAGGACTATTACTACTGATCTCATGAGTCATGATCTACGAAAACGCAGATTAATAGGATTGCATTTATTATATAGATTAACTTAAATTGTACCAATTTAAAAGAAATTTAAGGTGATAATAGTAGTTGGTAGAGGAAACATTAAAACTTGAATCATTTCGTAACTCGGCGCTATTAAGTAAAATACATTTGAATCTTTATCTATTAGCTAATAAAAGAGGTGCTAAAGTTTTATTTCATATTGTAATACAGGTAATATGTTGGTCATTTATGACATAGATATAAGAATTGTTATTTACCAAGGTCAGTTGTACTTTATATGTACGAGTATAGTATTATCTATCTCTTGACCTATTATATTATGTATACTAGTATTTTATTACTAGCAACACCACGCCGTATTACCCTTGGGTAGTAGTGTTTTGTTGCTTTTAAATAGCACATTGTTCGCTATTTCATTAGCTATAGTTCTGTCCTTTTTTTAAATAAAAGGTAATCTCTTGTTACTCCTTCGAACAAGACTTTCCAAAGAATGGGTAAAATAGACAAAAAAAAGATTTTTTGATGTAAGTACCTATTTCAATTTGCATTTAACGAGAAACTGTTAACTTAAAATTTTAAACATGGACTAGGTATGTAACTGTATCTATGTTTAATACATAAAACATTACGTCCTAATAATGATGGCATAAATTTGTCGAGAAACAGTTATTGGTAGTTTAGAACGGTCTCCATAGTCTGGTACTTAAAAGTTGTACCTCGTTTGAATTGTTCATGCGTTCAATATAATGGCATGAAAATGCCTTTTTAGAATGCCAAAGTGACTTTATTCTGTCCGATGATAGTGTTCACCGTGATCATTGTGAATGCAAACAATGCATCGTGGTGCACTATGGTGGCCCACTGAGATGCTTCTGTATCATTGGGCCTCCAGCCTGTCTCCTCTATTTACTAACGAGATCATTTAAAGTTGGTCTGCTGTCTGAGGGAAATACCGCCCCGGTCGAGACGGGTTATTCATGCTGAAATCAGTATTACCTAAAATCAGTGCGACTCTGTTACTTGATCCACTTTTAAGCTTTTACTTGATGCAGACACAACTTAAGTATGCGCAATGCAGATTGTAAAATCCTTGTAATAGAGATTCAGCTCCTATTAATGAATTGTCAAGGACAAATCAAAATATATCATTTAAGTAGTCCGTCAGCAGGGCCGGATTTACCATAGAAGCTGAAAAAGCTGAAGCTTGGGGCGGCAGAATTAGGGGGGCGGCAAAATGGCCAAAAAATAAATTGGTACAGAAATCAAAGTAAGGTTGCGGACACACAACTTATTTTTTTAAAGACCAATCTCGCATTTGGAGTATAAATCCTGTGTCGCGGGGATTTTACAAACATAACAATACATAAAACGAACACAGAGAACAGCCAGACTTAGGACAACAATTTGTGAATCGCAGGCCCTATCGTAATACCAGCGCTGCAGTCACTCTGACTACAGCAATATCAGCATATTGCTGTAGTCAGAGTGTCAAAAGGCGCCTATCTCAGCAGATAGGCGCCTTTTCTGGCATAGCACAGGGCATTATATTGCTTTTGTTCCATATCTGTTTCAAACCATGTCTTGCTCTGAACACTATATGTCAGAATAAACGTTTTTTTTTTCTTTCTTTCTTTATTCTTTCACAAAGTGTTTTCCTACGTAGGAACCCACGACACTTGGCGCAGTAGAATGCAGCGTGGCGACCAATTAAAACATTTTTTTACTATGTAAACCCCCTTGGGTCCTCACCCTACTGGAGTTTGCAACGGGGCTGTATTTCGGCATCGAACCGCCTAAAACCACATGGTGTGCCACTCAGCACCTGAAAAAGCAGGGTCCAAGGAACCTTTTATTACGTCCTCTGAACCCCTCCCAATGCCTCCTCTCATTGAAGCGGGCCATGGCGACGTACGGCACATGCGGACGTCGCCTCCTCTGAAGCTTGAAGCGGATGAAGGGGAAAACCCGTTCCGTCCATTTGCGGCCACATTCAGACCGACAATATTCTTTGGGGTCATCAGAGGATAATGGTGGTGCCCTATTTTGGGCGGTCAGAACCGCCGCCCACATCGGTGCACCGTACAGTGCCATAGACTAAACAACTCCCGTGTACAGTTGTCTCGACGCGACATTGGCTCCACCCAAATTGGACAAAAGTCGTCCAAGTGCGGAGGCAATGTCGACCAGCTTCTAAGCAAGCTGTCGGAAGTGCTCGTCGAAGAGCCACCTACCGTCAAGGATCAGGCCCAGATAATTCATCTGGGCCCGAACCAGTACAATTACTAAGTTGACCACGTTGGAGGCGCCGGGGAGTGGGCTAAAACGGAGCCCATGGAACAATAGGGCCTTCGTCTTATCTAGGGCCACCAGTAAGCCCAACGGCTCAATGCGCCCAACCACCAGGGAGACTCCTGTAGTGGCCAGTTTGGCCAGCCTGAAATTTGACCCCCTCCCCTGGCTGTAGCCAGTATGTCATCGTCGTAACAGATTACGTCCAGCCCGGGGGTGACACTACTAACTGTGCACCTTTTTTTTCTCTATGCGGAAATCCCCTCGGATGCCACCAGTTGGTGGTTATGTCGGACTCGAACCGACCAAAACCGCACGCCGTCTCGAGGTACCAATAACCGGGGAACCAGGTGTACCCTAGAAAGGAAATCCCTTGAACCCCGAAGTACCTCGGGCCATCTACCTACGGCTTGTAGATGTCCCTCGTCATAATAATAGCGCATGGCACATCCACCCCGGCCTGCTTCTGCTGGGATGACAGATGGCCTCACCTGTCATCCCCAGGCTAGCGCTTATGGAGGACGGAGATCGTTCTGCGACCTCCGGCGCCTGAGTCATCTGCGGTACTATATATATCTAAACCTCTCCCAATTCCACTCCGCCGTCTCCTTTGCAAGCATAACTTGTTCGCAGAACGAAACGGTGGAGTTCCACGCGCTCTCGCTCCGCACCATAGACGCAATCATGTTGCAGAGCGAGAATACTCACTCTGATGGCCGCCACGAGGTCACACCTCTGCGCCGCCCACGCTGGGCATTCAGCTAGCGTATGGAGCGATGTATCCACGGTCCGGCCATCGCAATTTTGGCACTCAGGCGTTGGCTCTTTTCCGATTAGACACAGGTGATCTCCTAAGCATCCCTTCCCAGTGATCACCTTTGGCAACCGGTATGAGAGGGTCCCGTGGATGATGGTTCCTCCCAAGGCAATCCTCCATAATGGGTCTTACGGTCGCAATAGCGGCGTGCCCTGCGCTTGGTTGCCCAAGTCTTTCCTTCCACTCTTTCATGAGGACATAGCGGAGCTGGGAATTCTGATGCTCAATTTCTCGAGGTTCAGGACTCCGGCCCAACTCCTGCGCCTCCTTGCGCTACTGGTAAGGAGCAGCAAGTGCTCTCGCCTCTAGATCCCACGGTGGAGTGCCGGCCAGGAGACTCGCCGCCGCCAAAATTGTGCCCCCTTATAACCCTAATAGCTAACATTCTCTGCAGTAGCACGACATTGTTGGCCTTCAGGGCCTCCGCCAAAGCTGGAGCCCCATAAAGGGTCATGGACCGCACAACCCCCAAGTAGAATCTCCAGCAGGAGTCATCGGGTCCCCTCATATTTGGAAGCAGTCAACATAATGCACGCGCTGTGCCAACTAGCTTGGGGACCAGACTTCGGAAGTGGTATCCGAAGTCCCTTCGGGTGTCGAGTACGAGCCTCAGATACCTCATAGAGGACTCGATGCCGAAACGAGTGCCTCCTACTATGAAGCTGAGTCCATCAGGCGGCTTCCTCCGAGGCCCATGAAAAAACAAGGCCTCAGATTTGTGAAGAGCCAACACAAGACCCAGCCGCCGGATTCGTTCCACGACTTGGGCAACCCCGTCCGTGGCAGTCACAAGTGTGTCAGCTACCTGTGCACCTGGAGCTCTCTAGGTCGTGTCGGTTGGCGGAAGTTGAATCTTATGCACTCGCTCGCATACCTTCTCCACACCCCGTTGCCGCCAGCGCGCTGTTGGAGCCGTTCTGCCAAACTTCGAAGCTTGGATATAGACGACCGACTGTGTCACCTACCGATTGACTCAGATACTCAGAGGACATGGTTGGTTCGGTGAGTATCTGAATAGAATCGGACGTGAGGTTACGGCACAATTCTACCACTGCGTGTCAGATCGGGACTCCGCCCAGCATACGCAGGAGAACGACCTGAGAAGCCGACACCCCGGTGCAGCTGGGGGGTGTCGTCTGGGGCGGGTCAGTATCCCGCCTTTTACTGTGTAAAACGGCGAGAGGCATGATTATCCTGAGATGTACCCCAGTCATGGGGGACTCTAGAAGTCGCTGATGCGTTCCTGGAGCTCCTCCCGACTACCAAGGTAGGCCACCGTGGGGTTTAGTGGGTAGACTGGTTCGCCGGGAGTCCACGCCCTTCGTCTCCCCCACGGAGGGTGTAGTGCGAAAAGCATTCCCCGCGAAAACAAAAAAAAAAGGTGCACGGTTAGCCGTATCCGGCCTTTCTTTCTTAGCCTACCAAACCTTGTAAGTAGTGCAGTAAAAACCAAGCTTTGCTTAGCTTTAAAAACAAAAAAAGTTGTAAAAGTAATCTAGTAACTAGATTATTTCCTAAAGAAAGGAATTAACTTTATTGTGAACAGTGTATCTAATTTTAGGAGTCAGTAGGGGCGGCAAAAATTTTAAAGCTTTGGGGCGGCAAATGTGTAAATCCAGCACTGTCCGTCAGTCTGTTCATTTATTTATAAATATTATAATAGCAAAAAGAAGTAACTGTACCGGCCCCTGTCTTAATCATCAATAGCCAATAGTGTACAGCTGGACATAGGCCCTTCCTTAGAAAGGAGATATAAAGAGTTAATGCACCTTAGCAATACATAAAACAGTATATTTCAGTGCCATACCGGATCAAAGTCAGCCTCATGTTGCACTTCCATAGGTAAAAGTTGATGATGTAGTCGCGGTCTTTGAATTGTCTCCAATATATCTTGACCCTCCATTAGTGTGTGCCTCGTCAACTAAAAAATAACATGAAAGTACTTTCAGATACTAGGTTAAACTGCAATACATACATATATAAATACTTTGAAATGTAAACTTTAGAAAAAAAATAAAAGTGGGCTTCAGACCATACGACTAAAGTAAAACTTATGTAAATACAAAATACAGACAAAAGGGAAGGGAGCGAGGTAGAAAAAAGCGTGCGAACTGCTCTCTCTTGCTCCTACAGTAACATACGAAACGTAACTCTTTTTCTATCTTCATTAACCTGTGTCTATCAACGTCAGTTCGCCTCTTCCGAGCACACTTTTAGATGGCGTTGTGTGCTTACACACAACACGATTAAATAAATAAATATTTTGAACATCTTAATTTTCGAAATATTATTTTATTTATTCATTAAATCTAGTCCATCGTGATAGTAAAAGGGTAGTGTGAGTTTGTTGCTCAATTATTGAAACGTCTCGGTGGCTGCGTTCAGCGTTTCGATTGACCCGTACTGAATTTTGCACCAATAGTAAACCCGAACAATATAGATGTGCAATAAACTCACACTGAGCTCTCTGTGGAACAGTAACTACCGTAAAATCACTTAACGCGAAGTGAGAAGAATAAGTCGGTAAAAACGATTAAGCTTATATGCCTACCAGCGCTACTTGTGTGGTTATCTTCGTTCCTCCAGCAGCCCCAAGAATCAGATCTACTCTGCCAGATCTCGTTCTTACAATACTGGGTACCATAGAACTCAGGGGCTGAAGTCCCGGCGATAAAAAGTTCGCTGGAGATGGGGGTAACCCGTACGCTGACTCACGGTTAGGAATGGCAAAGTCATCCATCTCGTTATTCAACACAAAGCCCAAACTCCGAGCTCGTCGTTGAGAACCCCAACTGTAAATAAAAATACAGTTCTATTAAAAGAATACCATGCAATAATCGTTACTAATATTATAAATGGGAAAGCTGTCTGTCGCGCTTACACGCCAAAACTACTAAATCGATTTAAATGAAATTTGGCACATGATAGGTAAGTAGAAAGGACCTGAGAAAGGACATCGGCTACTTTCTATCGCGATAACCGATATACACGCGGGCGGAGATGCGAGCGAAAGATAGTTGTTAATAATAATTTAACGTCAATAGCCGTACGGGTGCTGATGTCAATAAAGATAAGTGCGACAAGAAGTAAACTATATTCCGATAACGTCCATAGGACCACGTGACAAATTCCTCAATGATTTAGCTAATGAAATTTAAAAACAAAAGTGCATTAGGGAAAGTACCAGTTGCTGCCCTTGACACGGAAGCCTTGCCTTCAGTTGCTCAACTTCTAAGAAGGAATGAACATTCAACTATGAATTAAAGTGGCATGTTACCATACATTCGAAAGTAACTGCTTGTTTGTCTGTCTGTTATGCTTTCCCGGGTAAACCGCTACACCGATTTTTATAAATCTCAGTTCAGAGAAAGATCTTGAAGAAAGATATAGGATGTAAACGCGGTCGGAGCTGCGGATATTACGTTTTTGCTCACGATGAACTCCAAAACTACATAATTATCATTTTAAAACACTTAGGAGTCGATCATGATTGTAAAGAGACAATCGAAGTTGCGTGAGTCAGCTAGTATATTATAATAAATAATCAGGTACATATAATTAACGGTGCTAGTGGCGGAAACGACGCTGCCGTCGGGAGCAACGACCACGATGTGAGCAGTTCCATGGTCATCAGCGCCTTGGAACGACGCTCCGTAGTGCTGCCAGTCTGAATATGTTCTAGTATCGTTTACTTTCTCCCTGAATGTTCTGGCCCAGGCAGGGTTGGAAAGATTACGCTCCAACTGAAATGAAACATTGGGAAAATTACTCTTAGTGAAATAAATAAATTGAAGGAGTTTAATTACATTATTTTGGAATTCCAATCAGAGCTACAGATTCATATTTATTATACCGATTAGGAAAACTGGACACAAAATTCTATTCGTCTGGTGAGCGGGTATAGTAAGGTCAAAACCTCGAAAAAGTGAGAATTTGTATTCATCAGTGGACTATTAAACTCATAATGTGACGTGTTATAAATAAAATGTGATGGATCAAAACATACCTAAGCGATGCACACATTCATATTCATTCTGTGTCTACGCAGATAACATGGTTTCGTTCTGCTGCCATATTAAGAGTTGCTAAATGCATATTTGACTTTTTACCAGTTATTTTTACTTGTAACTCTTATCTATTTCCTACATACATAATGGATACATAATTTATTGAAGGTCTGTTTTACTGCAGAACCTACACTCATAAAGATAAATCGAAGCTGTATTGTGAAAATAGTCAATTGTCTGACTAGTGGCGATATCAGTATTACTAGACGTAAAACAGAATATTTATAGATAAAATTATATCTAGATACTTCCTTCAATGTATTATTTTGTTTGTATAAGTTTTTAATATTTGTATATGTGTGGAGGCTTGCTATAATCAATTTGTTTGTTTTATATATTTATGCTATTCTATTTATTAGTCTGTTAGCCTTCTTTAAAAAAAATAATAAAAAAAATTGGTTCTTGTTATTTACTCATGTAAAAAAAGGTGATACATAAATGACATATTATGTTTTCCTCGGTGTATTTATCATTTAGGAGTTACTTGGCAATAGGTACTGCAGTAGTACTACAAACGATTATGTTGGCCAAGACGGCCGTGCAAGATAAACCTGTTTGAGAGAACGACGGAGATATTTCCCGATATAGATTTTATGCAGGCACTACACTTCGTTATGCGCTATTCGGTATGTGTCTACGACGTATTCGCCGTATTCGAACTGGTATGCCAAATAAGGCAAATATGTGTGTTGTAGAGAAACGAATATACTCTCCATACTTCGACGTATGCGCGCGAATAACCCGCATAACAATTAGCGCATAGCGAAGTGTGGTGCCTGCTTTACGTTGAGCAGATAGACGCACGAATGCTATAATTTCAGTTTGGTCTTCTGTGCGATGGTAGTACCACCCCGGTTGAGCCGCCCCGTTCGTGCTGAAATCAGCATGGCCTTAATACCTTGGTGGGCCTTCTGGGTATCACAGTATTGTTTAATAAAATATAAGAAAGTTAAGTACCTCTCGTATATCGTAGTTAAGGTTAGAGCGTGAAAGGTCGCCGAGGCCTGTTCGCTTTGCATACGCGTACTTGAAGGTTTCGACGATGCGATGCCAGTAGAGGTTGGATCCTGTGGGTGCTACTGTACCATCTCCTACCCAGTCTCGCAGCATGTTCAGAATGAAGGCCAGGACCGACCCGGAGCCTGGCAGAGGGACGGAAAACAACGTGTAGTCGTCTGTTAGTGGCACTTCGATAGGGTCTTGCCATTCCACCCTACAATGTGAGAACGGAAAATACAATACAATGGACACTGCAATAGAATCTATACTTTTTTACTTGCTGTGGTAATGTTTAGCAAGATTTTCTTTTTGTTGATGTTTTGATGTTAGTTTCGATAGAAGTGTATGTTCAAAATGTTACAAAAAATAATCTTGTAAAGAATTTTGTGCAGTTACGAACAATGTTGGTTACATTGTTCGTAACTGCAACTACGATTTCATTGTATCTAGTATCTAGAGATATTTAGTACATTTAACCTTAAAATTTTAATAATAGCAACATCCTATATAGGTATTAAACTTAGGCCTCTATTTTAACTGTCTGATAAGGGCAAGCCTTACCTGTAGTTCCTGAGGTCTTCTTCTGTAATGATTCCACCGTGACTCTGGATATCTTGTACGAGCCGCGCCGTAAGCGAACCATTGTGTATCGCCTCGGGGCCCTCCTCGGCGATAATATCCAATGTTCGGGCCAATATTGGTTCTGTGATATAGTCGCCCTCTTTCCACACCTCGCCCGTCGCCTCGTTCACGTAAAGCTCCCTAGATAGCATTATCTTTTTTATTTTAATTACATACATACATTTATGAATATTTAAAAATAATTGTATTTAATATTCTATATATAATTTCAAAAATATAATTACGCAATACATATTAATAAGTATAATGAATCAGCCTTGAGAAGAAACGTCTACACTTTTTTTTGTTTTTAGTACGCATTTAAATAGAATCCTTAAAATATTCATAGTAGTTGTTGATGTGAAACATCTATAGGCGCACGTAAAATAGATTACTGGCCTGGCGACGCCTGGCGACGCGTCGCCACGGCACGCTATACGATGGTATATATATACAGTCTATATGCAGTAGTGTATACGGTGTGGCGTAAATTATAATTATAATTATAATTATACTTATAATATAATTATTTGATTATAATTATTATAATTATAATTATACGCCACACCGTACTATTTTAATAATTAGTAATGTTTTATTTTATCATTATGACATATTTAGTTCCTATTACAATATGTTCTTTTCTGCATATTACTTTTACAAAATAATGGCGATGTTTCACATCTGCCAGGCGTCCCGTGACGGCTCACATTTTTTTATTATAACTTAAAACTTAGAAATTTTTAATAATAAATTTAATAGACCATTTTTTGCAGGACATTCTTATTTTTATATAGGTAATATGAATCGAATATCTTAAGTACTATTTGTACTATTTGTATTTGTGTCATTTTCCATATTTATATCTATATTTATTTACATTTACTGGTTTAAAAATGGAAATAATAATAAGACAATTGTTTAATAACTAAGTTGGCAAAAAAAAAACTCCGAACCTATATAATAGTTAACGGCTAATGTGTAATTGCCAGAGGCCTCAATGACATAATCCCCACTAATATTATAAATGCGAAAGTAACTCCGTCTGTCTGTCTGTTACGCTTTCACGCCTGAATCACTGAACCGATTTTGATGAAATTTAGTAAGAAGATAGAACTTGGGAAAGGACATAGGCTACTTTTTACCGCGATAACCGACATACACGCGGGCGGAGCCGCGGGCGAAAGCTAGTAAGTTATAAATCTGGCAAGAACAAGAGACAACAAGAGTTGGTTCACTAGTTATATTTTTTACGTAATACTTACTATTATGTATTCTGTGATAATATTTTAGAATAATGACAGATTAGAGTTTGGCAGTCTATTTGCGATATCCACACAACCTATTTTTATCCTGAAGCTAAAACTCACCGCATTGATGGCTCGGCCTTGATTCTGTCGCTGTAGGACTTGAGGGCCCGGGCCATGTAACCGTTCACCAGGTGACCGCGTCGGCAGAGGTCGGCCGTCGGTGCGACGAGTTCGCGCCAGGGTAGTCGTCCATAAGCTTGATGAAGAGCTCCGTATCCACGAAGTTCTCCTGGCACGGCGACGGCGAGGCCTCCCACGGTGGACGAAGCGTTGGCGTACATGTTCTCTTGGGTGGCGCCAGGTGCCCTCTCGCGTGCGTTCATGACTCGCACCTGGCCTGTGGCCGCGTCGTACACTGTGGCTAGAAAACCTCCGCCGAGTCCCATGCATTGTGCACAAGCTATCCCTTCACAGAAGAGAGTAGCTATAGCTGCGTCCACTGCTGAACCATTTCTATCCAAGATTTCCCTAGAAAATAATAACTACAATTGAAATTAAAGTTTTACTATAATTACTTAATTGTTTATTTAGTTAATTAAATAGTTAGTAATAGTGGGTAATCTTTATAAGTTGTTGTACTGTTATACAGTTTGACAGACTATATGATTGCAAAACGTGTCTTGAGTGTCAATTATATAAATTAAAAAAAAAGTGATTGTATAGTCTTTCAAATGTCCTCTCTGACTTTCCAAACAAGTCTACTGTGAGTAATATGTAAATGATGCACCACCTGAATTTACGTGATGTTTTATTGCTACATGTAGTTTAATTCAATAAGAGGAAAAAACCCTATAGATAGGAGGGAAAACCAATCATGTGTCAAATTAGAAGAATGTTATGTCTGCATAAAAAAAGAAAACAGAAAAAAGTCAAATAAACAAAAATATAATTTATACTTTTAAAAATAAATCATCCATAGCGTGGATCATCATACTGCATAATCTGCATTATTAATAAGTATGGTGACTACTACTCTTGTATTCTACTTACGCTTTCCATCAGGCAGAGTGGTTTCATTTCGGCAGGCTCAAATTAAAAGAAAATATAGCCACAATTATGAATGCATTTAAACATCAATATATTGCGATATGTTTCGTATTATATTTTACACATGGACCTCGTGGCAGTAAAAGGGACTGACGCTCAAGCTACGTTTGCTAAACTACACTACTTTTTAGCTATCGACTGTTTTAGTTTAAGCTATCTTAAGAAAATTATATTTATCGAAAGTGAGAAATTTAATGACTTCTTTTCGTTTTCAAACATAGTTTAGCATCTGCCAGTTATATTCTGTTACTGAAGCGCCACTGGTCTAAAACAATTGATATCAACAAGCAATAATTTCTCAACGCTGGGCTCGGGCCTCCTCTCAGGAGAGGGTTAAGGCCATACGTCTGATAGTGATAGCTTTACTGTAATACATGTACACATCAGCTCAAACATTTTAAATATCTATAGCTAGATAGAATACTTTATTTGCAAACCATATTACAGTTTTACATGAGAGAACATAATAAGTAAGCTATGTAGTGTACAAAGGGCGGCCTTATTACCAGTCCAGGTATATGATGAAATGATTAAATTAATAGCTGTGACATACCGTCCAACTGAAGCACACTCATGGCCATTGGCGGCGACGGTAGCACGCGGGAAACGCGGGTGGTCAGGGCCGGTCCACGGCTGTAGTACCAGCACGGCCACCAGCGCGCCCGCGAACAGCGCCGCCAACACGCTGCCCGCTATACACCAACGCCGCGACTTGCAAAACCTATTTTACACCACAACTTTTATAAACAATCAAACGAATTCACACGCTAACATTTTCATAACTTAATAGTATGATACAATTCTGAATATTTTTAAGTTTTCAAAGTAATTTAATGAGGCCACCAGGTAATTGTTTGATAGAGCAGAATCCAACTGAGTTTGATAATGTTGACGCATGAAATGACATGAGGTTTTTATTTTTACTAATAAATGTTAACTGTCAGTATCCTATTATTATTTTTAGTATTGTAAAAGATTGTATATGGTTTGTAAAATTCATGATATTTTATTGCTTTATTTTCATATTATCACCACAAGCCTATTACTGAACATCATCATCATCAGCCTATCGCAGTCCACTGCTGGACATAAGCCTCTCCCATTGCACACCACTGTGATCGATTTTGGGCTTCTCGCATCCAGCTTCTGCCAGCCATCTTACGCAGGTCGTCACTCCACCTCGCCTGTGGGCGTCGAACACTACGTTTAACGAGACGCGGTCTCCACTCCAGAACTCTTTTGCCCCAAAGGCCATCAGTATTATTAATTTTACTTAACATAAACATATGAATTCGAAAGTCATATCGCTCACTGTCATGGCTAAACTGATTTCAATGTAATTTTGCATGAAAATGCTGCGATTATTGACCTATGTCCTTCAAAGGCTAAATTAAACCGCAAAAACCGATAGACACGCACGCGCACGGAGCTTCGAGCTACGGTTGGTTTCCTATAAGATTTATATTTCTCAACATTGTGTATTAATATAATTACACACATAACTAGAAAAAATAATCATGCTCATAGCATAATATGTATTTGCCATGGATCAAACCTGTGACCTCTTGCTTAGCTGATAGGATTACTCACCACTAGCCTGATAAACCAGTTAAAAAGTCTTCAGTTTGAATTAATAAACCAACTATTTCAATTATAGCGGTAAAGAAGCAGCCTAAAGCCTTCCTCAAGAATCAAAGTATCTCCATGCCAAACTCAATTGTAATTGGTGCAGTGTTTCAGCCGCGTAGCAGACAGACCGTTACTTCCGAATTTATTATCATTTCCATGGAGGTATGGATAAATACAATGAACGTAAAATGGATAAGAAAATAGTTTAGACGTAATCGTTGGCAATGATATTGAACCGCCCGTTGGACGATAACACACTGTTATAGTTCAGTGCCATTATAGTGTCCTAACGCTAATTATTGTTAGCATGAAACGCTTTGTGTGAATACATAACATTTTTCAATGTAACTATTTATGGTGCATTTATTAACCATTTACACTGATTGATATTTATTTTAAAACTAGCCGAGTCACGCGTTCTTATCCGCCATTATTGTTGTAAATTGTAAGTAATGCCGAGGAACGAAGTAAGTCTAAGAAATAGCCTAAGTTACTCCTTGTGTTATCAGCTTTCTGCCAGTGAAGTCCCGTCAAAAGCAGTCGAGCCGTTCCAGAGATTATCCGAAACAAACATACAGACAAAATTTTTGAAACGTATATACTTTGATATGCATTTAATAAACTACATTATATTAAATAATTCTATTTAATTACATTACATTCATTTGACATATATGCAAACCAATTTTTTTTTATTTAGATGTATAGGTTTCTTTTTAGCTAGAAACCAGATGTAAGCTAGAAAGGATTTTTTTTCACCGACAGACCCTCCCTATTCATAAACTACACAAGACAACATCGATGCAAAGAGAAGGAAAACTTGAAACCAACCCTTTAACAACCCGTCTGGCCAGCGTGGTATAGTGGGCCAAAACCTCCTTTCTAAGGAGAGGTGTATGTCCAGCAGTGGACTGTTAAAGGCTGTTGATGATGATAACAGACCCTGGCTTACAGATTTGCCATTCGTGTGTATTGGTGTCCCGTAAATTCCGAAATACGATGATCCGCCAGTTCCGAGAACGAGTCAGGTATAGCAGGTGGCTCAGGGAGCCTACCTAAGTTTTACGCGCTAAATCTCTTTCTACAAACGTCTGGTATTTTCTTGATAAAGAAACTTAGCGTTGAGATGTCGCCCTTCTTACACATTTGATTCGTTTTTATAATAAACTTTATTTTTGTAGAATATCAACTTGGCTAAACGGTCAAGTGCCGGAATGTCCCGAATGTTGTCCGTCCTCCTTACGCACCTATGTTTATATAATATTATTATGTAGTCTCGGATGTCTGCACTTGGTGGAACTTGTTAAGATATATTCTAGAACGAAAGACGTACTCCTGATAGGCTAATCCTGACCGGTTTCGACCTATGGCATTATCTTTAAGTTCAGTATCAGTAACCTTAGATATTGTCTGGTCAGAAATCTAGAATATCTCTATGCTTGTAATTTTACGACTGAAGTATATTAAGCTAGGTATAAAAACTAGACTGGACTAGACGGTAAGTGGCTATAGTTAACCATGGACACTTGCAGTGAAGGGGTAGGGTTTGGGCTCTGGTAAAGGCAGCGACTGGACGCAAACGCAGCACACCGGGGTATATGGTGGGTATAGAGAGCCTATGTTTAGCAGTGGACTGCAGTGGAATATATGTACATATATGTGAGTGTAACTTTCCCATGATAAAGTGCCTTAAACGCACCTTACTTCTGCGATGAGTGCTGTGGATTCAAACCTTACATGGGACAACACTTTGTGTCATCGACAAAATGTTCTGAGTCTGGGTGCTCCTTGCGTCCGTTTCAAGTACGTACGTACGTACCGTCTGTCCCGACACAACATACATTCTTAATGCAGGAGTTGTATTTTATAAAATAGGTGTAAAATGTAATAATATATTGAAATATTAAATCATAATATATTTATGTAGATATCATGTAAGTATATTATTAAAAACCGCTGGAACAACGAGGCAATTTTCCTTGCTATAGTATGCACTATACATAGAAACCATTAACATTAATCACTCTATTCATTGCTGAAAACTGCATTAAAATTTGTTGAGTAGTTTGCTAAGTTTAAACAGCAAAATTCAGCAAATTCTAATGCAGTTTAGCAGTTGGTCCAGCGGTTAGCGTATGCAACTGCCGATCAAGAGGTCTCGGGTTCATCAACGGTCGGGCCACAAGTGGTTTAGCAAGGATAACCTTACAAGAAATTCTTAAAAGAGCCCGGAGTGTGGAAGATTAATAGTGTTTCGCCCGTGCCTCGAAGAGCATTTTAAGCCGTCGGTCCTGGTTGTCATAAACATCTATTGCAATCGTTGTTGGGTAGTCAGTGTCCTCAAATATACGGATAACTGGTTCAACTAGTGGAGGTCTGATGCTAGTCGTTCCGTGGAAAAACAGATCTTTAGGTGAAACTATTTGAAGTAGTAGTCGACTCCAAATAATCTTGGGATTATAGCAGGGAAAATCCGAGAAGGTCGTTTTATTTAACAAAGAAAATAATTTACTTGACTTATTTCATAAATCTTGGTAAGAAGTATAGTCTGGCCACGCTAACTCTGCAGAACGAAAAAAAATATAGAATTTGAAAATCTATAGATGGTAACACCGTCTATACTACGAAAAACTAATTTGATACTAGTTGTTTTTTTTTAATTTAGGCAAGTTATTTTGTTTATATTCTGATTTTTTCTTGGTTAAGAATAGTCATGACTTCAGCACGATGCATTGTCGATTTGATACAGTTTTTGAGGTCATAAGTAGGTACAATACAGGTTGTAATAATTCTGATTCCTAACTTTTAAAAATCTACTGAGGCTATGGTTTATCTACACATTAATAATAATAAAAGGCTAACTTTACTTTAAGATCAATGAAACAACTCAAGGACAATATAAAAATAACGATAGATTTTTGAATGATAAACATAATTTATTTTTAGGTTTCATCAACATATACATTAGTTTTTTTTGTTTCTACAGGCTCGTTTCTTAACAAAATTTTTATTATGTATATAGATTATGGAATCTGGCCATAAGGCTCCATGCCGCCACATCATGTTTTTCCATAAGGACTGTCCGTTCGTCAATAATATTTTGCGTAAGGTTTCTCTGCAGCCAGTAAAATCAATTGATTGCCTCAATTGAAGTAGTAATTTACGCAGAGTAGGAACTTTTATTCGGGTCAAATAATACTGATATATCGTATTTCGTTTGGCGCATTGGTCAAAATGATCAATATTAACTTTCGTTGCCCATGCTGCACGCTTTTTGCCAGGACCCTCCAGATCGCTGAATCCTGTAGAAATAAATATAAATCATTTATAAACTTTAATTTGAACTTGTATTCAATCCAATATGTATTGGATGTACGTTGTACCTACTTTAATAATTTAACGAAAACTTTAGAAAATAAATACGTAAGTAACAGATTCTTACCAGTCATTGAAGCGATATTTTTTATAAACTGGTTCTCACTATTGATGGTAAACTCTTCAAGAGCCTTCAGCATCCGTAGGGCAACTTGAATATGAGGTTTAAATTCATCACTTATACTACCTGGAATGTCTAAAAATAAATACTTGTGAGTTGAGTATCTATAATTTATGTAATAGTTGCTTATGACCTAAATCCTATCTGTAGGAAGCAAATCTATAGGTAGATATGTTATTGAAATTGGACGTTAATTTGACACGAGCTTCTTGTCAGCACCATGAACAGGCTATGAGTATTTGAAAAAATGTTCTTAGATACATCTAATGGTAAATTAAAACGGCGAAGTATCAAAATCAGTAGATTTACTTACACGTCAACTTTTCGTTATCTTGTAAACATTGTCGTTTTTGGCTAAGGACGACATCACACTGTGCCTTCACATCTTGGAATTTACTTATCATGTTATTTAATAACTTCCGCACTCCACTTTTCATAGGTTTAACTATTTTTCTTTAAAATATATGAAAAACAACAAACCGCATATGCAATGTGACAGCTCACGTACCACAAAAGTGACATCAGAAAAAGTATACCATATAAAAAACTTTTTGGGGTTGCCCATTTATTCCACTGCAGAGTTAGCGTGGCCAGACTCTAATCATCATGACACATGTCTTTATAACGCCGTGTGCAATAGAAATTGTAAATTTTAGTTTTATGATACCTTCACACGACTTTGCAGAAATTTTGACATATAGTAGTTTTTTTTATATCTTGACATTTACAAGTAGAATGATTTACACGTACTGTAATAAAATGCAGTTACACGATAACTATTTAAAAACGATTTAGATTTTAGATTTTAATATATACTTACCTTTAATAAGATTGTAGGATGCCCTTACATAAATTATAGTAAAGAATAAAAAAAAGTAAAAACTGAAACCCAACTAAGACAAAAAGCGTTGCTGAAAAAATATGAAACAAGATTCTCAGGACACAATTATCAGTACACATATTAACATAACATTACATAGAAAGGTTACACTTTTAAAACGCTTGACTTAGACTTACAAACTTGAATGTTATGCCGAGTAAGCCGCAGGCAAAAGCTAGTCTATAGAAATAAATAAAATTTAAGATCTGATAACGATGGTTTCTGAGGGGTCGTGAGTTCATGACAGCATTTCGCTTGAATCGGCCTAACTATGTCAAGGCATGGCTCTCTCAAGAATGATTGTAAGTAGGTCAAAAACTCTATCATATTAAGTATTATCCCGGAAGTCAATTATCTAAACGGTAATGGAACGAACATCGAAAATACGGCACAAGGACAATTAGTAGTAGTCTTGACCTTTTCTAGTGATGTGCCCGATCGTTAAATATGTATTTCTATTGATAAGGACCTTAGGTTTTTCTTAGTTGATGTCTATGTGTGTGTAAATGTCTCCCTTGTTAAAGACAGACAAATCGCACTTTATTATTGTTCATTTAAGTCATAATTTATTATAGCTATATAATTCTTATGTCACCGTTTTTAGACTTTCGCGACTTTTACACATAGATACTCATGTTATTTGCTGTGGACGGGACTTATTCGCGATAAAATTAATAATTTTAACAAAAAGGAACCGACTTCATAGAAAAACTATTCCGAGTACCTACCCAAATCGCGACAATTGTGCCTATGATATTTGAGGAGTTCCCTCGATTTCCTTGGGATCCCATCATCAGATCCCGAAATGGTGACGATGGGACCACCTGTAAGCTACGCCCATTCCAATGCAAAAATAATTTTTGAAATCGGTTCATAAACGACGAAATTATCGCTGAACATACATAAAAAAAAAGATTCCGACGAATTGAGAACCTCCTCCTTTTTTTGAAGTCGGTTAAAAAGGTTACGATACCTTCTACTTCCAGAAGTTTCGAACGAGTTATACCGCGCTCGTGGTCACGGGTAGACTGTCACTTTGTTGTCTACAATGAAGTTTGAAACTAGCTAACTGATTTTCGCATTTCGCTTTAAATAAGTGTTTTGCTATATTCCTAATATACGATAGTGAACATCACGCTTACACCATTAGGAGCCGAGCATAATTGAATAGACCCCAACCGGCACTCGGCCAGTGTGTTAATGATCTACAACCCATAACGTCCCATTGCTGGGATCTCCTCTCAAGATGGGTTAAGGCCATACATTTCAGTTCTGTTCTCTTATTTTAGAGTGTCCATGGAGTTTCTTGTCTGTTCTTCTCCATAGGATCTACGAATTGGAACAGACAATTAGCTTCACGACTGACTACTGACTGACTAATTGACGTTTCAAAAGTGCCGTTGTATGGTTTATTTGAAATAAAATGATTTGATTTGATTTGATTGGCCAGTCCTATTTGAGAAGTACATAAAGAGGTTTTTATTACAAATACGTCTCTTTTATTAAGTAAAACTTTATATTTGTAGATGTAGATATACAATTGTTTTCGTGATAAGTAATTTTTATTGAGGAAAACTGTAGAATATAATACAATTCTGTCAACCACAACGGACGCAAAGATCCATATCCAAACTTTATTTATTTCTGCAGTCTTAGCGTCAATGAGAAAAAAGAATTAGGTAAACTAGAAACTACAGCAACAGCTTGATAAACCGGTTACCTTAAATTGTTATGTAAAGTACTTATTATAAATGGTCATGTTATTGAATATTGTATAATGTATTTATATACTTATGTTAAATATATAATATTATAGCTCTGTATTATGAACACAAAATATATTTACATAGTTTAAATTGCACACTGTATGAAGTGGCAAGAAAGCTGTACACGAAAACATACTTTTAGTCAGTAATTTTACAGCGAAACATAAAGATTAAACTTAATACTCGTATTTGCTTCTACAAAAAACAAACGTAAAATATAAAGTAATCCCTAGGTAAAACTACTAACAGAACGGCAATAAAAAAGCGTATACACTATTTTTATGGTACACAAATATACGTAGTCGTAGTAGTAGAGTTCTGTGTCAGTTTCAATCTAGACTGGAAAAACTGTTAGTTTGTAATGTTAAAGCCATTATAATTTATATTAGGCCATTTATATTTATAGGCCTGAGGAAGTCACTTACTTTAACATTAAAAAGTTTAAAACAGATTTAATATTTAATCGGACCATCGAATCTGAAAAAAAATATGGAAAAAGTGCGAGAGCCGAGTCAATGCTTACGAAGTATCTATCCAACGATAGGTACTCAAGGTCGGAGATCGCTGGACCCTTTCTAAAGATCTCCAGACCTCTAAATTATTGTAAAGAACCTATAGAGAAGATAAAAAACATTCTAACTTTACGACTACGGGAGGAACCTTAAAAATCTGTTGTCTTTATTGCTCTTAAAATGGTTAGCAAATATCTAGGACTTAACAGTCAACGAACGTGATAACCGACACTGTTCATATCTTTACGAGGTTGTTTTAAGTAAATACCAGTTTAAAAAAGACATAGATAAGTAATAGTAATAATCTTGTGCAATTTTGTTAGATATTAGACTTGTAAATTTATAAGAATTTAATCGTGATAATAAATTATAAGGTTTATGATAACTTTTTTCGCTACCCGAGATTTTGATGAATTTACGCACAGCGATCGTAATTACGGGTACACTAGTGTGAACTGTGAAGCGTGGAGGCAACCACTCGCTCTTGGTCTTCATCACTTTTATTTTTACCGAAACTATTTCTATTTTTTTTAATAGTGAAGGCAGCCTCTTTGTATGTAAAGTATTTACATGTGCAGTACAGTCTGTAAAGTACTTAATTACTGTTCCAACTTTGACTGTGCAAGAGTCACGCTTGACCGGCGTAATCTATACAAATAAATAAAATTGAAGTGCCTGTATATACCTACTCTCAAATTAACATTATTTTTATTATATGCACATTAAAGTAATGTACGTTAGGTATTCACATCAAAAATTTAAATTATTAATTTTTTTGGCTGTTTGTCTGTTTGTTCCGGGTAAACTCTGGAACGGCTGGACTTATTTTGACAGGACAGAAAGCGGATGACCGGAGAGGTCTGGCGCAACAGAGATGTTTGTGTGATTGTGGGTTCTATTCCCACCCAGGACAAATTTATGCGTGGTGAAGACGAGCATTTGTTCTTGTTTATTGCCCGTGGTCTGCGTCTGTGTGTAACTTATCTATAATATGTATGTATTGTGAATTAAACTAGCTGAGCCCTGCGGTGTTACTCGCGGTTATTGTTGTACCTCAACAGCATGCGTGGATAACGCCGCGAGGCAAGGTAAAACAAAAGGTAGCCTAAGCTCTGCTTCTTATATCATTAGCTTCTTATGTCTAGCAGCCTTTAGAGATTAGCCGGAACAACACAGAACGAACGAACGAACGGTCGGAAGAACAGAGAGGCCGACAGACAGACGGATAGACAAACAGAAAAAAAAATGATCTATGATACTTTCAAATGCTTGAGTGAAAAAAGATATTTTGGGATTAAATAACAGAGAGTTCAATTTTATTTATTCACCCTATGTTTATCATCAGTCTGGTTACTATAGTAGAGCATACTTTTCTCAAAGCAATTAAGGCCACATTCGATAGCATATAACTTCTTTGTGGATATAACTAGAAGCTTGAGTTTTCAGTAACAAAGTGCACTGTAAATAAAAAGATTGACTTGGCAATCACACTTTAAACAACCTTATTTATTATCATACGTATGGAATGATTGTTTTTATGTGATGGGGAAGTCATTCTATTTACATGACAGTTAATAGATTTTTACTGATAATATGGACACTAAAAGATTTTGTTAGGTTAGCTAATTACCTACATAATAACTTGAGACGGAAGTTTCCCTAAGTAGGGACTGAAGTAATTATACAACTTGGTATTATATGGATCTTACAACTTTTTACGATAGAAAAACTGGGTGTACTCATGCTTGAATTAATCGATGAAGCCTAAACGATCATTATATTTTATAAGGTAAAAAGTTTTTACGCGTAGTTATTACGCTCGAAGATATAAATTTAACAACATCGTAATGATATACCTATTACGGGTTATGTTAAACAGCATAAATTGTATAAATTTCTGAATAATAATATACTATTATTAGAGATATTGATGTTTACATAACTTAATCACTATTAGGTGGCACACACACCTGAATTTTTGTGGAGGTGTGGTATTGTTAGTACAAATAAAAAGAATAACAATGGCCACCATTTTGATATTCTTCAAAACAGCCGTTAAAAACAAAATAATACGCACTTTTGGGAACATACATTTATTCTTATTTTCTTAAAACAGCAGGACAACGTCTGTACAAAGAGAAGGAAAAATTGTAAATGTCTGACAAGCTTGGTAGTGGTGGTGCAGTAAGCTAAAACCTTTATGACTAAACGGTATTTAAACAATTCATGGAAATATTCTCCTACTCTGTAGGTATGATATCTATCTAAACGTATATTATTAATGTGCCTATAATCACGTGGCTGTGCTGCACGAGTGCCTTGCCTATATTTATTTTAGCAGTTTGAAAAAATGTAACTCATTTTAGTACAAACTAAAAGCATTAAACTATGCTTTAAGGGCATGAACATAAATAAACGAATGAAATGTCTGAAATTTACCTGCTCGTAAATCGCATAATTCTAAAGTCATGTCTATGAGGCTGCAGTACAGTGAGTTAGGAATTTGTACTTGGAATTGAATAACACTAGTGCACTCTTTGAATAGGTATAGATATAGATTTACTAGGTCTATTGTCAACCACATAAGAGGGATATGAATAGTTACACAACTATTATGGACAGAGGCACAGACTAAACATTTACTGAGGATTGTATTTCATGAGTGCATTAATGTTTCAAAACAATTTTTCGTTATTTACACTATGTAAAGGCTGTTTCATATCAATGCAAAAAGTACGTTATCTAATCCAAATACCTTTTATCTGACATAAATTACCGTTTAATAAATTAATAATTATAGAAATCCTTTTGACTTGGCTATATGTTAGTAAACTAGGCTTACCAAAAGTTTTAAGCAATAATCTATACAAGAGTATATATTTAAATTGTAAGAAATCGAAGTAGATGTCAAAAGTTTTTTTGTCTGTTTATCTGAATCTTTGTGCTTGCTTATGTTAGAAGTGGTTCAACTGACTTAGATGCGGTTTCTCCTATGTATTTTGGTAGACTTCACCTAATATTTTGTTGTTTATTTCATTTCAATTGATAAAAAAAGAAAAAAAAATGAGTTTAAAAAATTTGCGAGCTAGTGTTTACATTCGATATTGCAGATTTAGATGCATCCACGTTTTCAGCTACTCTAAACGCTGAAGGAATTAACTTATTTTATGTTAAATTAATATATATGGAATTATGTGCGACAGTCTTACCACAGTCGATAAATCATACAGTCGTCCCACGAAGACGTCTAGACAGGGCAATCGTGCGGGGCGTGAGGGGTGAGACGGGGGAACGGCTGCCCCGAGCTGCATACATTTACAGTGTTAGCAGCTCGGGAAACAACTTTCAGGGCTGTCGTGTGTCACTTTAAAATATTATTATTTTGGAAAATAATTAAAATGGTGCATACGACGTGTGTTTTTGGAGCTGGTGACGACGGCGAAATGAAAATCCAAGATGGCGCCGACGAAAATTTGCAAATTTTTCGACATGGGTATCATGTCCATGGTTTACGAAGTCACTAAAAACGATCATGGGGTTGAGAGGAAAATCCAAGATGGTGCCGACGAAAATTTGCTAGTTTTTCGACATGGGTATCATGTCCATGGTTTACGAAGTCACTAAAAACGATTATGGGGTTGAAATGAAAATCCAAGATGGTGCCGACGAAAATTTGCTAATTTTTCGACATGGGTATCATGTCCATGGTTTACGAAGTCACTAAAAACGATTATGGGGTTGAAATGAAAATCCAAGATGGCGCCGATGAAAATTTGCAAATTTTTCGACATGGGTATCATCATGTCCATGGTTTATGAAGTCACTAAAAACGATTATGGGGTTGAAATGAAAATCCAAGATGGCGCCGACGAAAATATGCAAATTTTTCGACATGGGTGTAATTTTCAAGATTTGCGAGGTCCCTGAAAATAAAAATGAGATCAAGTGTCCTTCGCGGAATTTTTTTTCGTAGTTACGTGCAAGTGTACTAGATTCAACATGGAGGACATTATTTAAAAAAATATAGTTATGAGTGTCAATTTTGAGGTTTTTAGGATTAAGAAAATAACAAAATTTTCCAATTCCAAGATATCCAAATCCGGATATTTCTTTAAATTAAATTACATATGTTTGAATCTAGAATACAGAATAATCCGGCAACAGGTAAGGGTTTGACCCCCTTATAATATATTTCAATTACTTGATTTGATCCAAACAAATAAACAAACAAGGCAAGCTAAATGAAATTGTTAAAAAAAAACTATATTTTTGATCATTGTTAATTATTGCTTATAATAATAATCATAATGTTGATGACGATGTTGATCTAAAATAAATAAATTTATTAATAAATATTGTTTACTTGAGACAACCCTAGCAGTTGCGACAATGTCTAGACGTTGTCGGCATTTACCACGAGATCAAAGGCGTCGTCCTACTGTATGTTTCTTTATACTGTGGTCTTACAAAGTAAGTCGACATTATGCATCATCTTTTTTAAAGGGAAAATTTTGCAAGATGCATAGGTATATACACACATAACTACGCAGTAACTTTATCCTGGCGGAAAACGGAAAAGAGTTTTAAAACAGATAAGTCATGGGAAAAACAGGTGCTTAATAATCATTCTGTAAACATTGAATGGGAAGTTTAGCATTTCATCTATTGTGTCAGCCAATATTCTTTACTGAATATAAACATCCGGGAAAAATGTGTATTTGCTGTGGTTTACTAAACATACCAACATGATTCAAGTTTGAAAATTCTGGCTGGGAATAAAATTACAGGTGGTCTTTGCTTACGCATGTTTACTAAGTAGGTATGCTTTTATATGCTTGAATGTCCCGTGTTTCAAAGAGAAAGGATAATCAATACATATACATCCATTTAATTAAATAAAATTTAAGTGTCCGTAGGTACGTAAATCAAATTAAGTTTTTACTAAATGCATATGAATATACATTTTTTATGTTACTTACACCAAAAAATCAATTTTTAAAATTTTTGTTTGTATGTTTGTTCCGCGTAATCTCTAGAGCGGCTGAACCGATTTTTACGGAACTTTCACTGGCAGAAAGGTCATGATCTAAAGAGTAACTAAGGCTAATTTTTTTAGACTAGCTTCCTAAGGAGAGGTCTGTGACCGCCTATGTCTATCAGTATGTCATCAGCTTTCTGCTAGTGCAAGTCCCGGAAAAATTGGTGAAGCTGTTTTAAAGGTTCGAAAGAGACGGATAGACCGACAGACAAAAACTCCAAAAATTGCTTTTTGATGTAAGTATCGTAGATATGTATTTAGTAAAGATGTGTTGATTTAATATTACATACAGAAACGTGTTTTTTTTAAGGATTAGCTGAGTGACGGAGCCCGGAAACAAGATTGTTTGACATTAAAAAGAGTAATTGTGAGTCAACCTTAGGAACAGGGCCGGATTTACCATAGAAGCTGAAAAAGCTGAAGCTTGGGGCGGCAGAATTAGGGGGGCGGCAAAATGGCCCATAAAATAAATTGGTACAGAAAAGAAGTAAGGTTGCGGACACACAAATGTTTAATTTTTTTAAAAGACCATACTCGCATTAGGAGTATAAATCCTGTGTTGCGGGGGCCTTACAAACATACTTAAAGGAACACAGAGAACACCCAGTCTTAGGACAACAATTTGTGAATCGCACAAAGTCTTTTCCGACGTAGGAACCCACGAACCTTGGCGCAGTAGAATGCAGCATCCGTTCGAATTCCGTCCATTTGCGGCCACACTCAGGACAGCATGACCATGGCATAGGTGATGTCTTTGCAGAAGGTTGCGACCGCGGTAACCGTGTATGGCTCTAACCACCAATGTCCTCTGGGGTCACCAGAGGCATGCCCTATTTTGGGCGGTCAGAGCTGCCGCCCACACCGGTGCACCGTACAGTGCAATAGACTAGAAAACTCCCGTGTAGAGTTGTCTCGTCGTGAAATTGGCTCCACGCAAATTGAGCAAAAGTCGTCCAAGTGCGAAGGTAATGTCGACCAGCTTCGGAGCAAGCTGTCGGAAATGCTTGTCGAAGATCCACCTACCGTCAAGGATCAGGCCCAGATAATTCATCTGGGCCCGGACCAGTACAATTACCGAGTTGACCTCGATGGAGACGCCGGGGAGTGGCCTACGACGGGGCCCATGGAACTGCTAACTAGCCGCCTCAGGTACTCGGGCACTCCGTGATAGAGGAGTGTTTCCCTTTTGCAGCTAAATGGCAGACTATCAAATGCATTGGTGATGTCCATAGACATAGCACGCCGCCACTGCTTACTGCCTCTACGGTCACGGCTCTCAGTCGCAATATGGCATTGACCGTCGAACGCCCTTCCCAAAATCCGAATTGGGTGTCCAATGATGAATGGTGATCGGGGCCCACCTCGCATAGGTGCCGGACGATGCAGGCAGAGAGCACCCTCTCAAACTCAAACACGATGGATCTATAGGCCGTGACTGAATCGGCAGGCCATCCTGTCTTCTGGAGTTTGACCAGCTTTCCGCTTTTCCATCTCTCAGGGAAGTGTCTGGACGGCATGCTAGTGTCCAACACCTCCCTGAGGCGGACCGACTTATGGACGACAAATTCTGCTTAGTTTGGGTCTAGATGGCGTTGTGTGTGAGATGTCCGAAATATTTATTTATTATTATTAACTTCAATTCAATATTGTTTTTAATTTTTTTGTTATATTGAGTTCAATTAGTTTCAGTTAATAACGTTTATCGAATGTGCAATATTTTGATTTAGCAGTTTTAAGACTATAACTCGACATTGGTAACTGTGCACCTGGAGCTGTCTAGGTCGTGTCGGTTGGCAGAATTTGAATTTTATTCACTCGCTCGCGTACCTCCTCCACACTCCGCCGCCGCCGACCAAGTACTGCCATCTCTTGGATATATTGACGTTGACAGGTGCATGTTTAGATCATAGAAGCCTATCAGGAGAGGAGAGGAGAAATGTTGCGGGGTTTCTCAGGGCTCCGTATCCAATACAAATTTTATCAGCCCAAGCTCATTATTATGGAACCTCGCATACGATGCGGTCCTACGTACCAGTCTGCCCTCTGGCCTAAGTGTCGTCTGCTATGCGGACGATCCTAATACTGGTCAGAGGGTCACGCTTCGACAAAGTGCTTCTGCTCACCGAGCAGGCAGTGGCTTGTGTTGTTGAAAAGATTCGTGAGCTGGGCCTAAGGGTGGCGCCCCAGAAAACAGAGGCCATTTGGTTCGATGGCCTACGTATGCGCCAGGAACCAGCCAGCTCGCGCCTCAGAGTGGGTGACACTGAAATCCGGATGGGCCTGTACATGAAGTACCTAGCCTCATCCTGGACAGTCGGTGGAGCTTTGAAGAGCATTTCGGGCGATAAGTCGCCGGGTTCGAGGTGTAGTAGGGGCGTTACATCGTTCCTGCCCAATCTCGGGGAACCAAGGGAAGAAGTTCACTGCCTCTACATGGGCGTCGTGCGTCTGGCCTAAGGACCTGGTGGGTTCCTCCCGTAGTAAAGCTCAACTTAGGAGTCTGCAGTGGCTGATGGCCATTCGGATCGTATGGGTCTACCGTACGATCTCATATGAGGCAGCGACGATCCTCGACATTCTGGCCGACATGGATGCGATGGTCTACGACCAAATTCGTTCTGTCGATCGGAATGGCAAAGGGACAGCGCCGGATCATGAGTCTGAAATGCTACGGCAAAACGCACACACGCTAGCCCTACGGGCTTGGAGGACACGACTTGAAACACGCGGGACGCGGTAGAGGTAGCTAGTCCCCAATCGTTCCCTAAGGGTCGTTGCGGCCACATCTTGGGGAAGTGTGACCACTGCAAGCGACCCAAGCAGGCGACACCCCGGTGTGGCTGAGGGGTGTCGTCAGGCGCACGATATCGTATTGTCCCAAGAGTAATTTATTGATTACCCTGAGATGTACCCCAGTCATGGGGTAAGGCAAGGGGGAATCCAGAAGTCACTGATGCGTTCCTGGAGCTCCTCCCGACTACTAAGGTAGGACTTAGTGACTTAGCCGCGGGACTTAGTGAGTAGACCGGTTCGCTGGGAGTCCCACACACACCCTATGTCTCCCCCACGGAGGCTATGGTGCGAAAAACATTCTCCGCGAAAAGAAAGAAAAAAGGTGCATGGTTAGCAGTATCGGGCCTTACTTACCTATCTCCCTTAGCCTACCAAACATTATAAGTAGTGCATATAACATAAACGAAGCTTTGCTTAGCTTAAAAACAACAAAAGTTGTAAAAGTAATCTAGTAACTAGATTATTTCCTAAAGAAAGGAATTAACTTTAGGAGTCAGTAGGGGCGGCAAAAATGTTCAAGCTTTGGGGCGGCAAATGTGTAAATTCAGCACTGCTTAAGAAATAAACAATAGCGGACTGTTTTTTAGTACTTTTAAAGGCAAACAATTCGTTCATATATTGTTTTTGTGAAATCGTTTACGCATTCAATAAAAGCTCTTATAAGGAACAATTTACACCTGTTTAAGTAACGTTTTATTGATAGGTATGTTATTCTTTTTGACCACCAGGATAAGAACTTTCTAAGATTATCGCGTTCAATAAAACAAATAAAAAACTCTTCAGCTTTATATTAGATAGATTACTAACCCCCCCCCCCCCCCCCAGCCTGTAAATTTGAGATATAAAAAAAAAATACCAATCGACGTATCTTAAATAGCACTTTCCAAAATTATTTATATGTTTACCTCTTAGTGAAAGTTTTTTGTACAAAAGAATATTGAAAATAATTGTATGCTTACAAACCCTAGATGTATGGCCTGTGCATGCGCAAACGTACAACGTACGCCTTCGGCAATTGACTGATTACGTTTTATTTGTTTGTTGCAATAACTATTGCATTTTATGAAATTCTAATGATAGTGCAGTTAGTTTCAAGTAGGGTGCAGTTTTTACACTGTGCAAAAAGTAAGAAATTCTAAGTATTTCAAGTGTTTTTTTTTTTTTACATCTCAAATTTACAGGCTGGGGTGGTGGGGGGGGAGGTCGCTGATAGTGCTGTCACTTTTATTTCGTCATTACTACATGTCATACACACACACAGACACACAGTACATTCTTTTGTTGACCGCGTTCATAATATCAAAACTCAAAATACTACACAGTTCGTTAGAATGATCTGTAGTAAGATAGTGATGAGAGGAGTATTCAGCAGGGCAGTACCCAGCCGAGGACAAATAAACCTCCTTTTTACTTGGTGCAGTTGTTTAATGTTAATATACAGCCAGTAATCTATGGGTGATTTTCCATTTATATTCTTAAATTGAATGTAATCTTTCTACACATAAAACCTAGCTTATTATTATTGCTATATGACGCAAATATACATTAAAAGATTTCGCCCGTGGCTCCGCACGCGTGTATCTCGATTATTGCAGTAAAAAAATTGTCCAACTGCGTGTCAGGCCACGCATAGAATGGGGTTCCGTAGTCACCCATAATGGTTGGTAGATTAAAAATCGTGTCCAATAGACATTTGTTTTGTTACCTTATTATTTCTTTATTTTTGTACGAAGTTTTCCAATTGAGTGCATTTTACAAGTTTTTTATCATTAAATCCATTAAGACGACTTGAAGAGTAGAAGGCTTTACAATTAAAGACGTTAATTATTTGACGTTGGCAGAAATAGCTGATATTATTCGGCTGATTGTCTAAGCCAGGCCTCTTAAAGCCTTTTAAAGGGGTGTTAAGCTACTTTTGTAAACATGCTTAAAATTAACTGACCCACAGTCGCCCATCACAGAGGCCTAACAGTTATTTCACCCACTGGGGATGAGAACTATTGAGAAGAAATGGGGTCGGTTACAAATTACTGACACTTCTTAAACTTAGGCAAGATAGCATATTTCTTATTAAAAATGACACACTAAAAACTTTTTTGCAGAAGTGCTTTTAAAAAATTATTATGGAGAATTTGGTCACAAGTATTGCACTAGGTAAGTGAATATAAAATTTTGTTATAAAGTGAAGCTAGCCGTTTAGCTTTTAGAGGGGGGGAGCGCTGTTTTTACAAAAAAATGCGCTTTGAAGTTGAATAACTTGCAAACGAATACCTAAATCGAAAAATGGTTTAGCAACCTCACAATGTTTTTAAAGGACCTATCAAATGATACCCCACACGATGGGGTAGAGCAAGAAAAGGACGGACGGACATGGCGAATCTTTAAGGGTTCCGAGTCATGAACTACGGAACCCTAAAAACTGTTCATTTGATATTATAAATAGACACTTCAATTTTAAATATTTGATCCGCATGTCATCTAATTCTCGATTACACGTCAAACGTTTGTCAACACGTTACATATTATTATCAGATAATATACAAGTTAGGAATTATATCAGATGGTTTACTTTCATGAGCTTAGTTTTATACGTTTTATGTTTAGACGATGAACCTTGCTAACATACGATATAACACGACAGACAGTGCGCACTTGCAGAGACGCGATTATTCACAACTGCGAGAGCGCAGAGATGCCTTGATAGGTTCGCGCGTTCGGTGCCATTATTATTACAAACGTAATAATTTTACTTTAGCCTCGACCTCGCTATTACCAGTTTGATGTAGGTATACAAAGGTTGGTTGGTCAACTTTTTAAAGATGATTATGGTTTTAATGTTTATTTTGTCATTGTCCAGTAAACCTCGATTCCGGTCTCTTGTCATAGCTGTTAGTGATTAATTAAAGAATAAATATTTGATACATTTTTTTAAATATTACTAAGTAAGATTGGAATCATTTAAGAACATTCAAGTGTTCTCAGCTCATTATGTATTATGAAGATAATAAATGTATTTTCCTCTATTCAATTCTAAATTTTTTTAAATATCTCTGACTAGTGCTGTGATGTGAACTCGTACCTTTATAAATGTAACGCAATATCTCCTACATTTTTATTTTTTCTGTTAAATATTGTAATTGTTTTTGAAAATAAATGTAAACGTATTTGAAATCATCATCATCATCAAACAGTTAATTTAACAGTCCACTGCTGGACATAGGCCTCTCCTTAGAAAGGAGATTTTGGCCTACATTATACCACCACGCTGGCCAGACGGGTTGGTATAGGGTGTGTTTCAAGTTTTCCTTCTCTTTGCATTGATGTTGTCTTGCGTAGTTTATCCCTTAGTCGCCTTTTACGACACCCGCGGGATGAATAGGGGTGGTGACACTCGGTATTCTTAATCCGTCACCACACGGAAAAGGTACTTTACACGGAAAGGTATTTGAAATGATTGATATTTATTTATTATTAACATAATGAGTCCCGCAGTTATCTTTGTAAAACACGAGTAACACAACGGGGTGAAGTTAATCAAAAAAAAAATAGCCTAAGCTACTACTTATCATCTGCTTTCCGACAGTGAAAATTACGTCAAAATCGGTTCAGCAATTCCAGAGATTACCCGGAAGCAACAGCCAAAGATTTAAAAAATCGTTTCTTTGATGTATGTACATACTATAGGTCGGTATATACTTCCATATGTATTTAATTTAGTAAAATTCTGTTAATTCGATTTTGTAAACAGACACTTTAATTTTATTTATTTGTATAGATAAACCTATTTATTATTTACTTTGCTTTATTTTAAAATATTCAAATACGCGATTATTAAAAACTATAAATTTTATATGTTAAAAAGTGATTTTATTAGATAGGTGTTTAATATTAGTAAATTTTACCTGTAAATCTACAATAATGTTTACATTTATGATATACATATTGTTATATAATTATCAAATATATTGTCATATTTATGAAATATAATAAATTCCAGGAAAGCGATTCAAATTATTTATTTTCAAGTACAAAATATCCTTTTTCTAACGATTGCCAGAAGCTATTTTTAAAATCAGTTAGTACAGAAAATTACGAATATATCTGACAGTATTTCACGAGATATGTTCTTTACAATTTTTTGTTATGTTTATTTATACGACGAACGTTACTCACCCTAACATATTGGACGGTAACACACGCGACAGTTCGCTGGTACGACCACTCACAAACTGCGGGAGCGCAGGCGCAGATATTATTGTTTGAGGTCGTTTGCTTTACAAATACATTTGTAGACTCCATTTCACGAAAGAAGTCCCGCAGACGCAGCGCTGTATTCGCGCGACATAATATTGCCAGAGTTAAATGTGGGGAAATCAGGGGAAATAATTTATCGTTCATTTACTTTCATTTTATTAACCACTACTACAACTAAATTGTTTCTAATATAATGTATTTTTAAGGTACCTATTTGATGTTCATACTACTAAGGTCTGATTAGTGAAAAATAAATCTTCCTGTAATTTCTAAAATATAAAATGGAGATGTTCGACCAACTTTTAATTAGAAAAATAAAATAATATTAAAAAGTTTTATTCAAAGTTTTATTGAATAATATTATGATCGGTCATACTATGATCACTGTCAGAAGAGTAAATAAAAAACAGTGAGACAGAATCTGATTCTATCACGATATAAATGGATCCATTTCTTCATAAGACCATCATTTTTTAAATATTCTTCCTATAGTTCCGCTGTAACAATCTCAAAAAACTGATAGGCGCAAAATATCTTTTGGATCTTCGCCCACGTTTTTCTCCGCTACCCGTCTCTTTATAAGGCTCCACATTTTTTTTATCGAATTGAGATCGCAGTGGTAAGGCGGCAATTACTCGCCTCTGTTGCGCCTTCTTTTGTAACTCTCGTTACAGTTTTCTCTAACACACCTGCAATAAAATGAACAAGTATGAATGATTATTTTCGTATTTAATTACATTATTGTTGAATATAACTTTACAATTTTTTAATGTTTTAATTCCTTTAAAAATTTAATTCTTAGTTCTGTTACATTTCTTACATTCATTGTCTTACAGATTGGAATTAAATAGAACTTAATTCCAATCTGTAAGAAATCAATCGGGAAAAAATCTGTATATATGGCAGCCCAAAATTTACCTGTCATGGCGGCGACTCTCTTGTGAACATTGTTTATTGGTATAAAACACCGTGATCCTTGTGTTCCGCTTCACAGATCTCCATAACCTTTATTATGATTTCTTGACCAGTACTTTTTACAACTTCTGGCATCGTAAATACACCTTATAACGCACTAATCCATTAATAAACTCGCAAAATATGTACCAAAACAAACACACCTTGATAACATTGACAAATGACAACATGGCCGATCTCCCCATTTGTCAAATTTAGTTCCACAATATTCCGCGGGACTTCTTTCATGAAATGGAGTATACACAGTACGTACTCACTATCACTACACAATGATTTGACAATCTTACAACTTTAGCTATCAAAGCTAGAGTTTAAATTGACAAAGAAAATTACTTTCATTTTTAATTGTGTTGAGTGAGTGCAAAACATCTGTAACAATAAATAAAATTAAATTGTCGTTACACACACTTTAATTTTATTTATTGGTACAGTTTTGTTAATTTTAAGTTAACAGCTCTTTATTCAATTAATGTTGAAGTGTATACTTAAAACATTTTTTTTATTGTGTCGCTGTAGGCTATTTTTAGGGTTCCGAAGTTTATGACACGAAACTCTTATAGATTCGTCATGTCCTTGACTTACCGTCCAAACGGTAAGTGCTAGAAATATGAAACTTTACATGAATATGTGTTTTAATTACGTCGACAAAGTGCTACAACAAAATTGTTTTTTTTTTATTATTTTATTTAGATACCTCTCCTACACGTAAAGTGGGGATGATTTTTTCGCAGCTACACCCACGCCACCCATTATGGGTGACTGAGGAACCCTTTCCTGTGCGTGGCCTGACACGCACTTGGCCGCTTTTTAGGGTTCCGTAGCCAAATGGCAAAAACGGAACCCTTACAGATTCGACATGTCTGTCTGTCTATCTGTCCGTATGTCACAGCCACTTTTTTCCGAAACTATAAGAGCTATACTGTTGAAAATTGGTCAGTAGATGTATTCTGTGAACCGCATTAATATTTTTACACAAAAATAGAAAAAAAAAATAATAAATTTTGGAGGTCTCCATACTTTATAACTGAAACTCTTAAATTTCTTTTTCATCAAAACCATACGTGTACCATACCATCTATGGATAGGTCTTCAAAAATGATATTGAGGTTTCTAATAAGTTTTTTTTCTTAACTAAATATGTAGTATGCCCGAGAGACACTTCCAAAGTGGTAAAATGTGTAACTCCCTGTAACTTCTAAAATAAGAGAATGATAATACTAAAAAAATATATGATGTACATTACCCTGCAAACTTCCACCGAAAATTGATTTGAACAAGATCTAGTAAGTAGTTTTTCTAATACGTCATAAATCGTAAGCCGCAATTTGCCTTTCATTCAATCAATACTCTATAATTAAAACATTGATCAAAGTTACAACGAACTACTAGAACAAAATCATTTATTCTGCAATTAGCTTACATGAACACTTTTGCAAGTTAAACTTTTTTTTTGAGCAGATGAGTTCGGCCTTTCCTAGCTGGACTAGCCCTAAGAAGAAAGGACGAAACAAACTCAGGGATCACAGTCTCTTTTAAAGTCCAGACAATATTCTTAAATGCAATACAATTTAAGTCACAGTTATAATAATTTAAAAAAATACTACAATAGCAATAATATAAGATAAATTTGTTAAATATACACGACTAATTTTTAATGTCCAAAGAAAAAAATATGTGGTATTCAGCTTCCGATACTGAACATATTTATATAATTAAAACAAAAAAAAAATACATGTTAATATTTTCCCGAAAACTACCAAATTTTTGTTCATAACGCATGATATAATTCACGACATGATATTACGTAACAAGAAAGTGTCAATGTCCTAGCCTGCGGATTGCGGGTGCGAGCGGGGTACCTAATACCTACGATGCGCCGCGTGCGCCTAATGGCGGCATGCTTTGAACTGATTTGACAGTATTGGGCGATGCGTCGCACACATTGAAACAGAAAATGTTATTCATTGATAATTAAAATACGCGTGTGTAAAATATTTGGGTGACAATAAATTATGGGCGTATTTTAACATTTTAAAAACCTTATTAACTCAGTTATTTTAGTTTTTTGGGTATTTGTTCTATGGTGTTTTATGTTAGTATATACCTAAGTTCTGTATCTGCCCCTAGTTTTTCTTTGGTAATTAAAAACTAACCGTGTATAATGTAAATTTAAACTATAAATTATCGTCACATCAAAATAAATTTAAATATTCAATAAACAGCATGTGCAGAATGGGCAGCTCAATCCCAGGCGGTTTTATCTTCAATATATTCTGCTACGGTATAATACTATTTCCGACTCGCACTTGGCCGCTTTTTTTAGACTAGCTTCGCCCAGTAGCGTTATTGCTCACAACAACAACCGCGGGATTCAGCTCCTCTATACAAATAAATAAAAATTGATGTTTTTTTAGTAAATGCATATGAAGATATGAAAGCATAATATAGGTTACTTACACTAAACAGCAACTTTTAATTTTTTGTCGGTCTGTTCCGGGTAATCTCTGGAACGGTTGGACCGATTTTGACCTGACTTTCACTTGCAGAAAATTAATAACCTAAGGAGTAACTTCGGCTATTTTTTATATTAACTTCGCTCTGCGGCGTTACTCGCGATTTACAACAATAACGGGGGTAACACCGCGGGACTCAACAAGTCCATAATAAAATCAGCATACTTTTAATAGAACGTACGTACCTACATGGTTTAGCATATAATAATATATACTTAGTCTGGCCATAAAAACCATTACCTGTTCCTTTAAAAAAAACATTTATTTGAATTTAGAATTTAAACTAGTTTTATTTAAATATTTTTTTGTTTAGAACCAACATTTGTGTCGTTATAAAATACATTTATTTTATTTCATTACTGGAATATTTGTGTAGGGTACTTACCTGCTATTGATATGTCAATGATATCTTCATTGTTTGTTACAGAAAAAAATTGATTCTCCATATTATGTTTTTCGTATGAAAAATGCGATAGATCTATATGCGATCTAATGCACTATATGCGTGGCCTGACACGCATTTGGCCAAGTTTTTATTATATTCATGCGAATATCATTTATGACAATTGTGGGTTCAGCCTTCAGCCACTTAACGAGTGGAGATCCTGTCCTGGGCTCTAGTTACACACATACAGAAAAGCCTCACGTCATTCGCGTACTTCTTCGCGACCGGGAATCGAACCCTAGACCTCATGATCAAAGTGGCATACGCTAACCGGTAGACCAACGATAGATGCACTAATGCACACGCAAAAAATGCACAACGCTAAAAGGATTAAATTTCAATTTGTATGAATCTTTTTAGGGTTCCGTAGTTCATGATTGGGAACCCTTCTAGATTCGTCATGTCGGTCCGTCATCCACTTACAGCCCGAACGGTTGGTGCTAGAAAGATGAAACTTTGCATGAATGTGTGTTGTGATAACGTCGACAACCTGCTGCAATAAAATTAGGAAAAATATTTTTATTTGTGGTACTTCCCTACCTCTATTTTTCTCGCGTCTATATCATCGTGTAGAGTATCATAACTTCTGACAGGCCTTATAAAACATTTGAAACATTGCGATGTTGGTATCATCATTATTTTTTCGATTTAGGTATTCATTTGCGTTGCATTGCATGCATTCAACTTTAAAGTGCATAATAATAATAATAATAATATATTCTGAGACTCAAAATTACTACACATGTGAATAATAATTAGATACTTTCCGTTTCTCAGAATGGATGTAGAAGTGGGACCCGTGGCACTAAAGAGCTGCTTATCGTTGATACGACCATTAGCCAACAAGTACGTCGTAATCGTAAAGCAGGCACCACACTTCGCTATTCGCTATTCGTTATGCGGGTTATTCGCGCGCAGACGGCGAAGTGTGGAGAGTATATTCGCCAATATTCGCTTTATTCGTTAAGCCGAATAGCGAATACGCATATCCGTCGACTTGTCGGTTTTTTGACACACTTCAAAGGACACGAATAAGGCGAATACGCGCATCGACTGCCCACACTTCGGACGGCTAGTGAAGTGCCCTGTGCATAGTGTGCATAACTAACAACCATAGACTATAAAACAGTTTTCGAAATAGATAAATCAAATAAACGATTAAAATAATCTATCATATGATCAAATAAATTAGACTTCATTTAAGTATTGTTTCTGTAAATTTAATAAAATAAAAAGGAAATTAAAATAATATGTTTCGCTCGTTCGTATGGATTCGTTTCGTTCACCATATAAATGACAATAACACATCTCTACAACACACATATTTGACATACCAGTTCGAAGTGTGGTGGCGTGTTTGTTGTTTGCGTGCATAACAAATATTCGGGCGAATACGGCGTAGACACATAACGAATAGCGAATAACGAAGTGTGGTGCCTGCTTAAGGGTTTGGCTTGGCGACATGGTCGTTTAAATTATAAGAAGGCTTACGACTCGGTTCCCCATTCATGGCTTTTGTGGATGCTGAAGTTGTATAAAATTGATACAACTCTGTGCACCTTCTTGAAGTCGTGTATGGGGCAATGGAGGACAGTCCTTCGCTATCCTGGATGCCGCCAAACTGCGGTAAGCGACGTATTTGTAAAGATCGAGAGGGGTATCTTTCAAGGTGACAGTCTGAGTCCCTTGTGGTTTTGTCTGGCCTTGAACCCTCTTAGCACTCTCTTAGAGGGTTCAGGGTTAGGCTAAAGGTTGCAGAGAGGTAGCCGGGATATATCTCACCTTCTTTACATGGATGATTTGAAACTACTGGCTCCCACTAAATTACAATTGATGGAGTTACTAAAGGTTACTGAAAACTTTAGTAATTCTATCAAAATGGAATTAGGTTTGGACAAGTGTGCAGTCATGTATGTAAAGAAAGGTGTTATTGTGGAATCTGAAGGATTAGAACTTTCAGATTCAACAAAACTTAGGTCTCTCTCTGCCACCGAAACCTACAAGTATCTAGGCTTTTCACAATCCTTGGGAATGCCAGAATCTGATATGAAGCAAACGTTGCGGGAACGCTTCTTTGGCTGCCTGAAAAGTCCTTAAAAGTCCTTAAAAGTCTTTTGTCAGGTGCGAGCCTACAACGGTTGGGTCATGCCGGTTCTGATGTATTCCTTTTGGTATACTTAGATGGACTCCGACCGAATTAGATGCCCTTGACAGGCGAGTTCGTAAATTACTGACTGCATTCCGAATGCACCACCCACGTTCATCGGTTATGAGATTGTACATCCCGCGAAAGTTTGGGGGTCGTGGATTTTCGTAAAATGCACTCATTTAGAAAACTTAGTACAAAAATAAAGAAATAACAAGTAAACATAACAATTATTTATTGGACACGATTTTAAATCTACTTACCATTATGGGTGACTATAGAACCCTACTCTATGCGTGGCCTGACATGCATTTGGCCAAGTTTTTATTATATTCATGTAATGAATATCATTTATGACAATTGTGGGTTCAGCCTACAGCCACTTAACGAGTGGAGATCGTTTCTGGGCTCTAGTTACACACATACAGAAAAGCCTCACGTCATTCGCGTACTTCTTTGCGAATGGGAATCGAACCCTAAACCTCATGATCAATAGTCGCATACGCTAACCGGTAGACCAACTAGGCAATAATACTTATATAATGGTCTTAGAATTTAAGAAAATAAATTACTAAAATAGTTACCAATTGAAAGAGTCAAAAGCAACTTACCAATGCCTTTATTTGTAAAAAGTTAGAACAGTCCTGAAATTAATGTGCACTGAAATTAAGGCACTTAAAGGATAAAAAATATTGAAACAATATTTAGAGTAAATATACAAAGTCAATTAACAACAATATATTTGTAACACGTTTGATTTTTGTAGAAATAATTTGGTCTTTTAACACACTACAGCAGTTTCTCTCACAGTAAAAAGATTTAGTAGGAAGTACAAAGTTTTTAAATCAATGAAAAAAGTGTAGTATATAAAATAAAAGGTAGCGCCTGACATACAAACGGGAGCATTACATGACCTTTAAAAATGAAACACCGATTTTTTTAGTTTAACGTAGCAGTTTAGGGTCTGACTTAGGAGTCAGACCCTAAACTTATACTTAAACAGATTTAGTTATTAGAGATTGAATGGCTACTGAGCCTCAATATTAGGATATTGAGGCTCAGTAGCCATTCAATCTCTAATAACTAAATCTGTTCTTGAAATTAAACTCGCTTGTACTACTATTTCACTATTTAACAGACTTAAAACTTTCACCAGATCGGTTTCGCCTTCTGGCATTATCAAAGGTTTTCTAGTATTACCTTTGATAATACCTAAAGGCGAAATCGGTGAGGTAAAAGTTTGAAGTGAGTTTGATTTCAAGAATGCATTATAAAAAGTTCCACTAAGTGTCGATAGTCGAGAGTATAAACAAAATCTGTATGTAATTCACCTATTTCGAATCACTTAACAAAAACTCCATGACACTACTGTTTCGGATGTTTCAGTTCTTAGGTCAGGTAACGCACGTCTTGATACACATTACAATCAAATTAATTGTAACTAACATAATTAAGTATTTTAACATAATAGTTATGTATTTTTTTTATGAATTTTCCGTTTTCTATTTGTTTTCACTGGTTACATCGATCCTACAGGAACTCAAGCTGAGTTTTGACATGTAAGAATCATACTTTGTAAAAAGACCAATAACTTAAGAGTCAGAACAAAAAACGACGGAAGAAATTTAATTAACAGGTAAAAAGAATAAATTACTTGGTATCGTAGCGGAATTTCTTCGAAATCGTGACAATTATTATGATATAAAATAACATTAATGTGTAATTTTATGTTAAATTACTGGCAAAAAATACGTGTTCCATGTGAAAGTCTGTTCAATAAATCTAAAATATTCACGTGAATATTGCTTTTATACATAATATCTATATTATTCAAGTCACACATTTTCATTCAATACTTGGTCTCTTACATAAATCTCTTAAGATGGACAACATAGAATTAGTATGTAAATAATTCATTTCAATAAAATACAATTATTGTAAACTTAACATTTAACATACAACTGTTAATAGTAACATTTCTAGCTTTAAAAGTTCATCTAGATAAAAGTGATTTACCTACAGATTAGAAGTTTGCCTGATCGGGCGCCAACATGCGCGAAGATATTTAACTATTTTTACTTGTAGTCAACGTTGCCAGACGTCCTGATTTTTAACTGACTTCAAAAGGAGGAGGTTCTTAATTCGACTGTTTTTTTATTAGGTAATAGATTTTGTATACTCTTTTTTTATTTGATAGCTAGTGCCTTCCACGTGGTCCCATGCTAAGAAAACAGGTTCTGATGATAAGATCCTGAGGAAATCGGGAAGGGACTTTTTAAATATCATAGGCCATACCTGTCGCGATTTCAGTACTGGGAATAGTTTTTCTTTGAAGTCGGATTTTCTTATTTAATCAAAATTCAATGCACAGGCTCAATCCTGCTCTTCGGGGATAAGTCGTTAGTGCGTGCGAGCTCTTTCTACAGTTTCCAAAAAAGATACCAGGAACATGTGTAAACTCCTAAACACATTTTCCTCAACAGTCCCAGAAGTAAAAGCTCAGTAAATTAATTTAAAGCAAAATTACTCATTCATTTTAATCTAGAGCCGTCCTGTGTTGTTTTTAATCTCATAAAAGATAAAAGAATAAAATTAGAAGATAAATTTTAAAAGAAGTTAAATCTTTACAAAAATATGATAAGTAATTTTCAGAAATAATTATTATCTATTCTCCTATTGCAAATTAAAATTTCTAACAATTAGTCACTTTTGTTTGACTTAGTATGTACCCATAATTTTTTTACCTAACCTAACAATAGGATAAATCTGATTCAAATTATCTAATTTATATCAAAATACATTTTTTATGATTACTTTTGCCATCTATTATCACCAAAAGTAATTTAAAAGTCAATTAAATAGATAAACATATAATAAATCTGTTTATATATACTTTTTTGACTAGGACATTGTCAAAATAAAGTATTCGGATTTTGTCGATGAAAGAGTTTGAAAATTCAAACTTGGTAAAAAGAAAATCTGGCAACGCTGCTGTAGATTGTCGCTCATCAACTTGTACATAAAGAGTAATAAAGTACGTTCTATCACATTTCAACGAGAGCGCGGACCATCGCGACTAAACCTAGTACGGACTAACGTTCCAATTTATGTAATCTACTCATAGGTAAATTGTCCGTGTGGTGACGGATTAAGAATACCGAGTGTCACCACCCCTATTCATCCCGCGGGTGTCGTAAAAGGCGACTAAGGGATAAACTACGCAAGACAACATCGATGGCCAGTGTGGTATAGTAGGCCAATACCTCCTGTCTAAGGAGAGGCCTACGTCCAGCAGTGGACTGTTAAAGGCTGTTGATGATGACTCATAGGTATGTTTAAAAGGCGAAGCATTGATGAAAGTCATAGAGTTGCATCGCACACAGCTGTACGGCAAGAACGAAATAAATTTGTAAGAAAGAGTAGTATTGCAAAGTACAGCTGGAAGTTAGTGCACTATGAATACCAATACATACCATCGTAGGTCAAAATTTGGGAATATATAGAAAAGGCGTCCAAGTCCAACAATACTCAGTGAAAGTTATAGAGTTGCATTAATTTAATGCAATTTTCGTAATTTAAAGCAGTAAGGAAAGTGTTGACATGTCTGTAGACAATATGGAGCGTTTGATTTACACTTTGCTTGGGACGAACGTTCCTGTGAAAATGCTTAGTCCGTAAAAGGCTTTTACATAGTGAGGCACTCGTGGCAGCCATTGGGCATAAGTTCATTTCCAATCCTACTTTAAAACCGACAATACGGCACTGCTCTTATTATATTTCTAACCATTAGGACCACAATTTGAATCCCACACTAAAAGTAATGAACTAAAATATATTTAATAAATCTCAATCTAACCAAATTTCTTTTGTTTATATAATGAACTAGCTTATGGGCCCGGCTCCGGCCGAGTCAATGTCCGTCTAAAGTATCGCGACAAAAAATAGCCTATATCCTTCTCCATGGTCCAATCTACCTCTATAACAGACAGACCAACAGAGTTACTTTCGAAATCGAAATATAATATGTACTAGCTTTTGCCCGCGGCTCCGCCCGCGAGTATTTCAATTTTCGCGGTAAAAAGTAGCCTATGTTCTTTCCCGAGGTCCCATATATCTCAATACCAAAATTCATCAAAATCGGTTCAGCGGTTTAGGCGTGAAAACGTAACAGACAGACAGATAGAGAGACAGAGCTACTTTCGCATTTATAATATTAGTAGAGAAGTAGAGATTAGTATGAATGTAATAGGTGTGATTCTTAATAAGTGCTTTACGTCTTACAAAAATAGAATTTATTATTACATCAGTCAGTAACATAGAACCATATTAGTTCTTAGTAAATGTTTACGATTGTAACTAGATTGTAATAATCTCTATATTACAGGATCTCTAAAATACATTGGAAATTGACGATAAATACATTGGAATAAGTAATAAACTTCAGTTTCAAACTGGGTTAGAACCTAGAACATTAAAAGAGAAAATATTTATTATTATAACCACGACTTATACATAATCTCAGCAACATATTCGTCGGCTTAAGTGTGAGACCTCGTAAATTATTATTTTTTGCCAAATGATATTCTCCTAATGTTCTGTTAAATCCTTAACGTATTCAATACCATCATAATGTCATTTGACAAAAAAAAAAGAGTTACGAGTTCTGGCACTTTAGCAGACGTTATTAAATTAACACAAATCGTAAGTAGTGTAGTTCACAAAACAACGATAAGGATTTCGTGTATATTTTTACTTGTTTTCTTCCTCTAGCGTCTTTTTAAGTATCACCTAAGTAACCTACTTAACTATTATATAATATAAACGTAAAAAAACGTATGCTAATAGTTACGTTATTGTTAATCTGGTGTTCTTGCTCGGGTGGGCTCGTCGCCAAAGCAATGTTTGTGTAAGGGATCTCTGTAAGAGTTCTCGTGGAGAACACTGTGCGAACTTGTTCGACATTTTGTTAGGCACAGTTCATAGTCGTCACTCAGTGAACGGAATAACACATTTTTTTCTGTCGACAGCTTAGATAAGACGATCTCTAACATATCTCTCTGAAAAAAATTTGAATAAAATAAATCATTATTATTTGTAAAATTTATGGCATGTTCTAAACTGTACATTTTATGTTCGTGTAAGTTTTATGTTATGAAAAATAAAAGGTAGTTAGGTAAAGGCATATTACTGAAGTAAAACTGATTTACGCACGCTTGCCTTGGGCAGTAAGCTGGTGAATGCGTGACGCGAGCGTTACGAGAAGTGTGATCGGGAGAGGCGAACGGACGTTGAGAGGGACACATAGACATAGGTTAGTGAGATAGAAAGAGAGAGTTATGTTTCGTATGTTACTGTAGGAGCAAGAGAGAGAAGTACGTGCGCACATATTCTTTCTCTCTCTTTCTCTCATAGCAACATTTCATATATCTAAAACACAGTGCAAGCCTATTGTCTGCATTCTGTATTTAATTAAGCTTTACTTCAGTCATGTGGTCTGAAGCACACTCGTATTTTTTATAATAACAATCGCTGTGGCCTGCAATACCTGCATATATCTAAGTATCGAGTTTAAACGCTATTTGTCAAATAAATTTTTGTTCAATGTATATTGAGCTTTAGGGGTCATCCATAAATTAAGTAACTCGAATTTCATGATTTTTGCTCCTTCCCTCGTTATTGTCACAGATGGTCACATTTGTGAGACACATTTGAGATAAATTTTCATTTAGAAATTACTAAACGAAAACAGCGGTTGCGGCGGTTCCGAAACCACTTTTGTTTACATTAAAATTATTTTAAATAAAATTTACATGAAACCAAACAATTGTCAAAACAAAAAGCGATTGTAGACATAACACTACTTGAACGAGAGGGCGACAATCAGTTGGTACCTGGTATATTTACACAGATATAGTTGTTTATGTTTTTGAGATTTTGGTAAACTAATAGTTTAAAGTTCGTGTTTTAACACTTAGATTACAGTTAGACACGAAATTTAGGACCCTTCCCACCACTTTGTCACACAATGTCACACTTCTCCGACCCCCTCACTCCCCTTTAAAGTGTGACGTAATTTATGGATGGCCCTCTAGCGGTATTAAAAAAACAACATTTACTCGGCATGCAAGCAAGAGTAACTATGTATATTTTATGCCTGTAAATGGACATCTTACCTTGCTTGGGTCCAAACAACAAGACACGCAATACTCATATAAAACACAACAGTTATCATCTGAACATGTTTCACAGCTGTATCTATCTGTAGAGTCAGCATCTAGATCACAGCACCCATTCTTTAATACATCCATTCTTTGGCATACGTGACCTGAAATAGGAAACAGATTTTAAAAGTTAAAGCGAATCTTTGCATCTATAATAAAAAATTGGCCAAGTGCGTGTCAGTTCACTCATAGAATAGTTCCGTAGTCATACATTTATTTATTTTACATACACTCAGCTACACATTTATTTATACTAAAATAAATTTTATTATTATCATACAAAAGTTACTAAAAGTTATTATTACACTCAGCTACACATTTATTACTAGTATGTATTCGTATTATATTTATTAAAAAAGTGGTTACACTTTTATAAGTCATCCAGTATTTACCTTTTTAAATTGAACTGAGATAAAAACATCCCAACTTTACGTGTAGGTACCCCTAGTAAAGATATTTGTGATTTTATTTTAGCACTTTGTCGACTAACATAAATACATATTATATATGTAAAGTTTCATCTTTCTAGCACTAACCGTTTGGACCATAAGTCGGGAATTGTAGAGGCAACTTGTAAAATATACTTACAAAGAAAACTTTGTACAAAAAAAACTAAATATTAACTAGTAAACAATTTTACAATTTTAATTCCACATGCCATATGTCAAAAATTCCTATGTGTAATGTAAGGAGTATGTAACTTAGGAGATTTTCTTAAGACTAGATTCACTATGTGACCTTACAAGCAACCAAAACAAACATTTGTAGATCATTGATCTGACCTGGGAATCACACCCGAGACCTCAAGCAGAGCAGTCGCATAAGCTATCACTGTACACTCAATTATATTATTTATTTATATGATATTATTATTATATTGTATATACCTCTATCATCTACCAGTAATTGTTTTCCTTGGACAGAATTTCTACACTTCATGTTGTCATTTGTATCATTATGTTCTTGAAGTGTTCTCCAAACAAATGGTTTTCTTTCAAACGCTATATCTTGATATATCATATTTCTGGTGCTCCCCTGTAATTTCATGTTTTAATTAGAAATTTAATGTATGATTTGGTAACTATAATTTTTTCAGCTTAATAGTTTAATACTTTTGAACTTAATTATTTACAATATATCAGCAAAGATTGATCTGTTTCCTGTTTCAATTTAAAGATTTATCTGTTTCCTGTTGCAGATACATGTAGTTTAAGTAATTAGTGTACTATCTATAATACTAGCAGCTAGTACCATTTGCGTATATTGTAATGTAAGAAGTACCATGTCTTAATTTTGTAAGGAGAAATAAAATAAATTTTATTATTATCATACAAAAGTTACTATTAGCTTTTCACACAAGTCTCTCAAGCAATTATTAAATTTTTATCATTATACAAATTTTGCAGATTATTCAATACCAACCTCTTTAAGGAAACTGACAATGCAGTAAGTTAGTGAAGACGCAAATATAATACCTAAAACTAGTCGCCTCCTTATGAATCGCACCAAAGCGGCATACCACATTTTATACTTGGAATTAAGTCTTAACTTACGAAACCGTTTACAATAATTCGGCAATGAAAATAATAACATTGTCAGGCGTAAGAATGCAGTACACAATAATTAAATACTCTCTCCGATGACATTTTAAAATATAACCCTAAATACATGGTAGTATTATATTCAAAATGTGTTTTATAAACCACATTCATATAAGAAAAATCTTTTATTTCGCTATTACAACGGTTCATAGAAAATACCGAATTAACTTAGTGATGAAAAGAAAGTTACAATTCGAGTTTGTCATTATCTAAACTGTTTTGACATTTGATAAATGCATTTGACTTGATTTGACAGACAAACCAAAGTTGTCACTCGTTAAAACTGTCGTAAAAATCAAAGTAAATCTCGAAATTAGTAACTACATCATAAACAAATATGCCGTCATGGGTCACAACAAAGATCAGATTTAGATTATTACTGTGCCGAGCTAGCAATCACAGATTTAATTAAATCACCGAAGGAGAAACCCAATTCTGGGCCTAAGCGTTACACGAATGGGATGTGATGTGTACCAAAAAAATCGTCTATTTTGCTTGATTGATAGGTTACTATCGAAATCTTAGCTTTATTTGCAATGGCGAAGTGTAGAAAATAAGTAGAATTCTATTGTTTTAAACAATCTTTGTAAACTTCTGCAACACTTATTTCAATATACGTAACTAGTTCCACAAACGTAGCATTCCTAAAATAGGATTGATTTAGTGGAAATCGATACTGTTATAAATAAATAATACTCCTTTGTTTTAGTGTAAATGATTGTTTTAATAGGTATTTTAATCAAAGTAAATAGAGTCTGGCCAGCGAATCGTGACACAACTACTTACAATGGCGGCAATTCAAAAATCTACAACTGGCGGCATTAAATATAGCATGAAAGGGTAGTTTTGCAGTTTTATATTAATGGGACTATGCCATAGAAAAACAAAAATGTATCGAATCGTGTTTTTCATGTTACCTATAGAAAACTATAACGGTTTTGATAACTTTTTTATTTCAGAAGTTATAAAGGCCTAACTTGTGAAATACGCTGACTTATAAAACTTCGTACAAAAATAAAGAATTAATGGGCAAATATAACAATTATCTATTGGGCACGATTTAATAATAATCATGGGTGAGTACATAACCTTAATTTATGCGTGGCCTGACACGCACTTGGCCAATTTTATTAAAATAATTGCTGGGAGACGTGAAAATTGGGCTCGTGAAATCTTCTTAAGTATTGTAATTTATGCCCAAATTCTAGCACTGTAACGCCAGGCTCCAGTTTGTATGGATTTCTGGTTTCTCCTTTTAGAGTAGTACAGGTAAAAAGAGAAACAAAACTGGGAATAGAGAAATTTAATAGAAAACGAAAAACGTTTCCAACTTCGCTTTGGGGCTGTTATCAGCATGGTAAGTTAGTACGCGCTTTGGGGGGGGGGGGGGGAAGCACTGAACATATATCAAGGTGTGTGATATGATAACCCTGAGTTCTTCGCCTTCTCTTCAAACTCTAGGAAATGTGGTTCTAAAAATATAATTAGTCCTGCGGCATATGTGGTCTTTGACCAGTATTTCTATGGATCTATTTCTATGGTTGTATAAGCGGTCACCACGCCGCTTCCTATTACGCTAAGCGTTGTGGGTTCAAATTCTAAATAGGATAACACTTTGTGTGATTTAGAGTTCGCATTTCGTCACCACATGTCACATGCTTAACAGAAATGACTGGAGAACTTCGTTTTCAGATATTATATTATGTTAAACATATTACGTACGAGTATATGGCGACGGCACAGCTATATCTTGGAGCCCTGTAGTCAAGGACCTGGGCCTTCTCTCGCTTGACTGGCAACCACAAGTCACTCATGTCAGCCAAAAAGTTACTGGAAGCCTACGGACATTGTATCGTTTAAAGAATTTCCTACCTCTTAAAATAAAAATCTCTCTCATGCAATCACTGATTATGCTGATGTGTGTTACTACGACCTGAATGCAGACATCCTCAATAAACTCGACCGTCTTCTCAATAACTGCATTCGATTCATATATAATCTCCGCAGGTATGACCATGTGTCCTCTTTACGTTCACAAATAAAATGGCTACCAATTCGACTTCGCCGCAATCAACGTGCGCTGACCACCCTCTTTTCTTTCCTTTACTCCCCATTCACACCCTCTTACCTAGACCCCTATTTGCGTTTCTTGTCCTCCAATCACAGCAGAAATCTTCGCTCAACTAATAATTCGCTTCTCCTATGTCCCTCCCACAGCTCAGCCTTTGTGAACGCTTCATTCTTTGTGCAAGCGGCGCGGCTCTGGAATGCCTTGCCACTCGAAATCAGGATGTCCACTAATCGTCGCACGTTTAAAAAGAACGTGCATGATTATCTTCTCGAGATGGCAGAGTCACGCAATTAATTAAATTGTATGCCTTCTTAAAGTCCCTATTCACAGTGCACAATATGTGAATGTATTTATGTATGTTTATGTATGTTTTTTTGTATATATATCTATACCTATATATGTATATGTTAACTTATGTTATATTAGTTTATTTTTATATCAATTGCATATTGCTCTGTACAGCTCTAACCTCGATGCACCTACCATACTATATCTCTACACCCCCCAAAGGTTGGCTGGTAGAGAATGCCTTAGGCATTAAGTCCTCCGATGTACAAAAGTGCATGAAGTTGTAAATAAATAAATAAATATATGATCCTTTTTTTTACGCGGGGAATCCTTTTGTACCATACCCTCCGTGGGGTATGCGAAGGCCGTGAGTGGGACTCCCGGAGTTGTAACCGGTCTACCCATTAAACCCCGCGGTGGCCTACCTCGGCAGTCTGGAGGAATACCAGGAACGCATCAGCGGCTTCTGGAGTCCCCCCTGCACCTCACGAATGAGGTCCATCCCGAGATGACTAGTCAACCCTGGTCAGAGCGCTGTCTCGCCTCTCACCGCTTTACATAGTAAGAGGCTCAATACCAGTCCGACTTAGACGACACCCCTGGCCGCACCTGGGTGTCACCGGTCGCTGGTCGTTTGAAGCGGTCACATCTTCCCTAATAGGGTATTTTACACCATGTAAGAAAAAATATAAAAATGCATGTTTATAATAGATTTTGATAAAAGTTAAGGAGTAACGTCGGTATTTATTGATAAAAATGCATTGTAATTTTTATAATTCAATTTTAAAAATCGTCTTTTCCATCTGTTTTTGAAATTTCTAAAACGCCATCCGCCATATTGGAATCCGACGTGACGTCACTCCGATAGTAATTAACCTAGATTTTTGTCGTGCTTTGTATTATTTTGAAATTTTACAAGGTATTATTATCACGTTTGTGAACTTTTATCCTATATTTTATGAAAATTTAGGATAAAAGTTCACAAACTATTAAATTAAACATAAAGAAACAGTGGCATAACTCAGATTTAATTCCGCTACACCTTTGAATATAATTAACATAGCAAATGAAAAACACGTGCATGTGTGTGCCGCCGCACAATTCCCTTATTATTATATCAACTATACTCGTAATCCTGCACTTGAAAGAGAAAACCAATATTTTTTTTTACTTAAATGTCACCACCTACTTACCATTGTGCCACCTACAAACCGGTTCCGAGTTCCGTCCGAGTGTCGAGACTGGCGAACTCGATGAGCGCTCATAGCATATATGGCACATGTTTACATGCCAAGATAAAGTTATATTTTAGTTGTAAGTTCTGCACACAACTTAGTATGTAATTATTTAGTTTATTGTAAGAAATTGAATGAAAGTCGGTTCTTTGCATTTTTGTAAACATACTTATAAAGTAACGTGGATAACTGTAATTGGTCATGTCACTATCAAAGATGTAAACATGTTTGTGTTAGACTGTTGTTATCCCTATCCTATTATAATAAATAAATAAATAAATCACATTATGGAAGACGGTTTTGTGAGTTGGTCTGACAAAAAATACAACACACAACAACAACACAAACAGCTTTAGCACTTTGCGTGTATGAATGAATTACTTTCCAAATAGAGCGCAAATAAGTGATCATCCTTAAATTATAGGCTTCAAATTATAACAAAATAGTATTTTTTCAACTTTTTAGAATAATGAGCTATTAATGCTTTTGTATTTGAACATATTTTTAATCACAAGCACTGCGCCGGTAGCCAGCGTCACCGGCACCGAAAAACTACGAGTAGGTAGATGTCTGCACGCCATTCAGTGATGCACTAAGCCGCTTTATGCAATAATATACAAACATGTGTTTCAATCTCCTTTGATGGCCCCTGATGAATAATTTAGGAGTCGCGCAACGTAGAATTGATTTCAATAAATATATTAACATAAGGTAAGTTAACGTAGGACATGTCTGTACAAAATTTTATACTTTTCTAGCGGTCGCCCTCGACTTCGTAAGCGTGGAGTTAGTTATTTCACATGTTTTTTATTTGATCCAGGCTAAAATATTTTTTTGTTATAATAAAACACCTTCACCGTATAACAGTAAGTAGATGTTTATAATAATACTTATATTATACTTAAATACCATTTTAAACCCTTCTACCATAATTAATTACTTTAACTTCAAAAACATTGGACTTTAATACAAACTACCATCCCCCGTTTTAACCCCAAAAGAGGGTTGATTTCTGAAGTAACATTATTAGCACACCTCCACACCTACAGAGCATACATTTTACATTTCAAGTCTATCTTCAAAAACATAGGACTTTCATACAAACTTCCAACCCCCAGGTAGACAAGACCCTTCGGGTGGAGTTTTGTAAAATTCGTTCTTAGCGGTTGTTTACACCCTTTAAGGAACCTACCTGACAAATTTCAAGTTTGTAGGTGTTATACTTTCTGAGATTACGTGATTAATGAATGAGTGGTATTTCGCTTTTATATGCGATGTGTAATTAATCAACTTCGGTATCACTGGACCGCTTTGAATGGATTGAAGGTAAACGTAGGTATTACAGGACCAACACGCTCCGTTCATCTCAAGTTCTTAATCCTAAAGAACTTTCTATGTGGCTAGCTTCAGTTGCTCGCTCGACATGTTTAAAATATTATTATATAAGAAATACCCGACCTTTCTTTTAAATGAAATAAATATAACTGAGAGTCTTTTGTTTATACTTTATTAAACACCACTCAAGGTCATAAATTATGGGGTTTATGAGGGTCGGGTTTTTGTAAACCTCACTCGAATGCACGTGTGGAAGCTAAACATCCAACTTCTTTCAATTTCTTCATGTTATATACATGACTGTAGTACTCAACTACTCACACAATGGGTAGTAAAGGTAACAACAGAAATATAAGGCGATATCGAAAGCGGGATAAATGATTATTGTTTTTAGTTTTATAGTACTTTATCAGCTACCTTCTATATCGGCAAGAAATGAACCAATTGGAATGAACATTTATGTAAATATCCAAGATATGTTTATTTTACTGAAGTTATTCACCTATTGTAGTTATTATTGATTTGTTTAGATCTTAAACCCACGTTGCCTTGAACTTGATGGATATTTTTTTTAAAGGTGAGTTATGTATGGTTATGTATGTTCCTTTACGTATTTTATGATTCTAATACGTTTAGGTGTTGCGATGTATATAAAAATAATTAAATCATGACGATTTTAAATGTTAAAATAATAATTAAATACCATACGCCTTAACTAAGATAATTGAGCTTTAACATCGGTCAGTAGCGTCGTATCGAAAAACGCCTGCCACGCAAAATAAGAAAGTCACTGATTTCTATTCCGCAGTAAACGTGTTAAGCCGTCGGTCCTGGTTGTCATGAACATATAATGAAAACATTATTGAAAAGTCAGTGCTCTCAAATATTTATATGGACAACTGGTTCAATCTTAGAATTAATTTCGCCCTCAGGGTTTGCGGCGATCCGATACCAGTCGCTTCGTGAAGAAATTGATATTGAGGTAAAACTGGTTAAGGTAAGGCTTAAACTGGTCTGGATGGTAACAGCAGTTCACGGATTCCTCTTACTTCAGACGCAGAGTGGCACACCGTAAAACGCAAAGATCTCATAATTCAAAACAGTCTTAAAAAATAATGTTTAAAAAAAGCAATTCACAGACAAAACTATTATACTTTGAGTTATAACAGTACAGTCAGTAAAATAAATTCAATGATGCCTACAGGATATTTAGAAAAAAAACAATTTACGCATCCATGATTTTATTTCAATGTTTCATTTCACGGTGGCTGGAATGCAAAGAGTTCTTTCTATACGTTTACCTATGCAAACTAATAGCATCTAGGTAGTTTGTTGAATATGTTTCGTACTTTCTAGCTGACGAAACTTGTTATGACAGTAACATGACATGAGTTCCAACACGTTGCCTTAGTTCCTTCACTTGCCACTCACAAGTTCAAATTTGACCGCCTAGTCAAGAGAACGATGTTGAAAGACACGCCATATTCTTCTGCACTGTTCCATACTACTTCTTGCAATTACTTGTGGGGCTGCCTACATCTAGTTCCTGAAAAATAAATGTCAACTGAGTACATATAAGGCAATAAATTTTATTTTAATCAACTTAGTTTCAATGTAAACTACATCTTAGTTTTAAGTTTATTATTATTTATTTTACTACCTGAACCCCTCGGGGTTACCCGCAATTGTTGTACACCCGTAAGTTCAGATCAATAAAATAGATCACTGTAGTGTTGCCAGTTTTTAAAAAATGTCCCTGAATATATGAATATAGGTGATATGTAAAACTAAACCAGTTTTTTCTTATAAATTACAATTGCATCTCAAAAATGTAATAAAATTGAAGTGTATCTTTGTAATATCAAATAAACAGTTTTTTATTAATGCATATATGTGATAAACGGTAGGTACCTACATCATTTTATTTCTTTTGTCTATTTGTCTGTTTGTGCCGGATACTCTCTGGAACGGCTGCGCCGATTTTGACGGAGCTTTTACAACTTTTACTTACAGGGAGCTGCTCATATAAGGTGTAACTCAACAATCTTTAGACTAGCTTCGCTCAATAGCGTTGAGACGATTTACAACAATTACCGCAAGTAACACCGCGGGACTCATTTACTTATGCCTTGATCACACGTACCGAGTAAACGAGCGAGACAGTGCTCTCGGCCGAGTACTCGCTGCGTGTAAACATAGCGACGAGCGCTCGGCCGAACGAAGTGGCGAGACAGCAGCTCGGCTTCCGTTCTACTTACTAGGCCGAATGACCACCCTCCCGCTACCCCGCACTGTCGCGCTTACTCACTCGGCAGGTCTGAACGGGCACTGCCTCGCCACTCGGCCACATGATAGATATCACGTCGCCGTGCGCGCCTTTTTTGACATATTTTTTCTTTAAAACAACTCCAAATAAAATAACAATACACCATGTCTGCAAATGGAACGTCGAAACAACTATAAAATTTATACAGTTATATAAATTACATCCGTGTCTGTAAAACTTTCAATCTCCGGAATACTCCGGTTTACAATCCATCGTGTCCGAATTATAGTCTCAATAGAATTGAACTGACTGTGCTAATTTCAAAACACGTGTCAACAGCTACTCGCTTACATCACTGTCTCGGCCGAGAAACATTTTAATGTCTCGCCCGTTTGCTCGGTACGTGTGATCAATGCATTATATACATCTAAGTAAATGTAGGAGGCGTGTATATGTATGTAATTTGGTACCCTGATCAATCATATATTGAATGGAACGTTTTAATTGGATTATCACTAAAGATGTTCCAAAAGTAAGATCATCATCAGTCCATTTTAGTCTACTGCTCGACATAGGTCTCTCTCAAGACACTTAAGACTCAAGACAATACCAATTAGAACAGTAGTGAAATGTTACAGTATACGTTTAATTATAAAGCTAAACCTTATAAGCCTTATATGACTGCCTTGTTGGTCTAGTTGTTAGCGTATGTGGGGTGCTGGCTAGAAAACCTCCTCGTGGTGCACCCTGGAAACGCTGGCGATAACGCTGTCCTTCTCCATTTCCTCCGCGTTATCTGGAGGAGAGGATTATCGCCAGCGGCTAATATTCTAGCAGGAGAGGAAGCCATGCCATCGGCTCTCGGGCAAGGCCCGGCCAGCGGGGTGGGCGTGTCTGCCGGTTGCCCTGCTGGCTCTTCGCTCCTCGGAGCATGGAGGAGGAAACCTCGTTAAAAAACCGAAGGTGGGACCCTTCATGGGTCGGAGTTTCTCCCGCTGATAGCGGTGGAGAAAGGATGGCGGGCTCGGCGTGTACTTACACTACCACCGAGCAGGCAGGGGGACGTAGTCCTCTTGCCACCGTCGGCATAGCGTAATCCCGAGAGAAGTGCTGTGGTCAAGTCTCGCGGCTTTGATCGGGGACGTGGGTCTTGGCTTAACCGCCCGGACCGCGAGGAAGAAAACCTCTCTAAAAAATTACCCCGAATCCCAAGTTCTGGTGCGTGGCCAGGGGATGCATGGCTGATGGGAAGTTCAGTCGTAAGCGCACCCCAAGCCGAGGTACCTGCGGACCCCTCGGCTGGGTTAAAAATTTTCGCTTGCCCGGGTATTGGGGGATCTCTGCCCGGGTCGACTTTTATTTCTCCCCCACTCGTGGGATTATTATGGAAGCTGATAACACAAATTCAAAGGAAAAACGGACTGATAACAAATTAAACGACACAATGGCAAGGAAAATGGATAAGGAACGCACGACGACAAAGGAAACGGAAGTTGGAAAAGAGAAGAAGGGCATCCTCAAGGGAAGCTCTTCTTCGATAGTGGACCTAGTGTCCAAGGAGGCTGTGGTGGCACTCGGGCCGCCCACCTCGGTGGGGCTCCCAGTAGTCAAACAGACTGCTGGGAGCCGAAGAGGAAGAGGAGGAAGATCCTCGGAGCGCATACGCTCCAAGTCGGCGGTGGCGGGCAGGAGCGATGCTGCGCGCCCGGAGCCGATGGAGACGGAGATGCGGGCGGGCGACAGCAAGAAGCGTCTGCACTCCGAGGATGTGGACAGCGAGGCAGAGACGCCGGTCCCGAAGCGCTTCGGCACTGATGGTTCGCGGGCCCCTGTCTTGCTGCAGACGGACTCCGTGTTTTCGAATGCGGGGTCCTACAGGAGGAAGCGACTGGACAAAGAAGTCGCAGCGGAGGAGGAGATCGCCGATCTCCTGCTTAAGGTTCGGGAGCCGGTGGAGGGAGAACCCCCCCAAGCCCCCGTGTCCGTGCAGGAGAGGGCGAGCGCGGCGGTGGCCATTATTAACAAGGTGGCCATCAGGTCCGTGAACTTGAAGGGCGTCTTTGTCAGGGCCCTCAAGGACTCCTCCTCCGCCTTGTCGGAGGTTGTAGGGACCCTGTGCGGGGACATGGAGCGCCTCAAGGAGGCGAACTCCCGCCTGACGGCCCAGGTGACTGCGCTAAGTGCGCAGTTTGCCCAATTCCGGGCCCAGCGCACTCAGCAGGTGGCCCCGCCCTCGCCTGGGTCATCTCAGCCGGAGGCCCCGACCCCGCCCGGGCCGTCTAGGGCAGAGGTACCGGCCCCACCCAGCCTGTCTCGGGTAGAGGTCCCGGCCCCACCTGCGCCGCCTCGGATGGAGGCCCCGGCCCCGCCTGCGTCGTCTCGGCCGGAGGGCCCTGCTGGCGGCGAGCTCCCTGACGCCATGCTGCGTCAGGCGCTCGACGCTATGACGCGGATGTTGGACGGGCGACTGGCCGGCCTGGAGGCGAGGCTTCCCCCCGCGCCGGTTGTCCGCCCCCCGCTCGCGTCGCAGCGCCCCCAGGCTGCCGCTCCGTCCGCGCTTCCTCTGGTAGGAACGCGCGTGACCTACGCGGCGGCGACGTCAGCCCCGGCCCCCCCCCAAAATCAAAAGGGGCAGAAGAAGGGGGCCGCGAAACCGGCCCAGGCGCCGGCCAAGGCACCGGCCAAAGCGCCGGCCAAGGCACCGGCCAAAGCGCCGGCCAAGAAGGGGCCTCATACGGCGCCCACAAGTGGAGCGGACTTCCCCCCGCTTCCCGCTCCGGCGCCTCCGACGGGTTCCTCGGGACCAGCCCCCTCTAACGAGGATTGGCAGGTTGTGGGGTCCTCCAAGAGGCGGGGGCAGCGGCAGCGAGCGCGGGCGAGGAAGGCCGCCCAAGGCGCAGCCCAAGCCCCGCAGTCTCCGCCGGTGGCGGCAGCCTCTAAGAAGAGGCCGCGTAAGCTACAGCCGCCCAAAACCGCGGCGGTTGTCGTCACCGTGTCGCCGGAGGCGGCCAGTGGCGGGCTCACGTACGCGGCCCTGTTCAAAGGGGCCCGTCCCGGGCTCGCCGCTGAGTTCGGGGCTGCGGGGATGAGGCTGCGCCGCGCCCAGACGGGAGCTCGAGTATTCGAGTTCCCGGGGGCAGAGGGCTCGAAGACGGCCGACACATTCGCCGAGAGGCTGCGGGAGGTGTTTGCCGCCCAGGACGGTGTCAAGATCGCCAGGCCCACCAAGTGCGCTGAACTGCGCATTTCGGGTCTGGACGACTCCATCACGTCGGAGGATGTCCGCGATGCAGTCATGAAGAAGACTGGCTGCGCCGCGGGCACCATCCGAGTCGGCACCGTCAGGCCGGGCCCGGGAGGCCTCGGCTCGGTGTGGGTGAGCTGTCCCGTGGCGTCGGCCAAATTGTTGGCTGACGCCGGGAGCATGCTCATCGGCTTTGTCAATGCCAGAATCACGGTTCTGGCTGCGAGGCCGATGAGGTGCTATAAGTGCCTAGTCGCGGGACACACTCGCACCAAGTGCGAGAGCTGTTTCGACTGCAGCGAACTTTGTTTCCGCTGCGGTCGAACAGGGCACAAGGCGGCAGAGTGCTCTGCTGCCCCTCACTGCCCGATGTGTGCGGCGGCTAAAAAGCCCGCCAATCACCAGATGGGGCAGGGGGGCTGCAAGCCTCCCCGCGCTTCTCGGCAGACGCCGGAGGCTAGCCCGGCGACCCAGGCTGCCTCCGACGTCGATCAGGCGACGACGTCGTCGCCCATGGAGGGGGTTGTAGAGACGATCCAGTAATGGATCAAGTCTCCAACCTCCTGGTCCAGACGAACCTCAACCACTGTGCCGCGGCGCAAGATCTTTTCCTGCAAACCATGGCGCAGTGGTCTATAGGTGTTGCCGTAGTCGCGGAGCCCTATTTTGTCCCTCCCCGTCCAAACTGGATGGGTGACTGGGACGGCTCCGTGGCAGTCGTCAGCTCCACGGCGGCTCATTCCCCGCCCTTGTCGCTAAAAGACAAGGGTACCGGATATGTTGCCGTCGAATGGGGGGGAATCACCATTTATGGTGTATATTTCTCCCCCAACCGGAGTCTGAGCGACTTCGAGGTCTTCCTCAACAACTTGGAGACCTCGATACGGCGATTGGTGTCTGGGCACGTCCTCGTGCTGGGGGACTTCAATGCAAAGTCCATTGCGTGGGGTTCCCCGGCGACGGACGCCAGGGGCGAAGCCGTCGAGGAATGGGCGGCGTCGGTGGGCCTCTGTTTGCTGAACAGGGGCGCCACCAACACGTGCGTGCGACAGCAGGGGGGGTCGATAGTGGACCTTTCGTTCGCTACCCCTGCAGTCGCCGCACGAGTAAGGAACTGGAGTGTCCTGGAAGAGGTTGAGACGCTCTCGGATCATCGTTATATCCGATTTGAGCTCTCCCGGTCCCAGGACGCCAGTAGGGGTCACGCGGCGCGGCGTCCCTCCCGTTTTCCGCGGTGGGCTGTCGCCAAGCTGGACAGGGACCTACTAGAGGAGGCGGCCATTGTTTGCTCTTGGCTGTCTCCGCAGGCCCCGACCGAGGAGGTCGACGTGGGGGCTGGTCGCTTCGCCGATGCGTTAACGCTCATCTGCGATGCAGCCATGCCCCGCGTTCGTGGCCGTCGGCCTCCTCGGAAGGAGGTCTACTGGTGGTCCCAGGAGTTGGCGGACCTCCGTGCGGCCTGCGTACGTGCCCGGAGGTCCCACACCCGGAGTCGGCGACGTCACCGCGGAGGCGGTGAGGAGGTGGACCGGCTTCACGAGGAGTACCGAGCAGCTCGGGAAACTCTGAGGCTGGCCATTTGCCGCGCCAAAGACGCGAGCAGAAAAGAGATGCTGGAGAGTCTGGAGCGTGACCCCTGGGGTCGCCCTTATCGTGCGGTGCGTAACAAGCTCCGCACGTCGGGCCCCCCCCTTACGGAGACTCTCCAGCCCAGCTTCCTGCAGGAAGTGGTCGAGGGCCTATTCCCGCAGCGGGCGGAACACACACCCCCGTCGATGGCCCGTCGTGGTCGTCGTCGGGGCAGCGTGGGTGATGTTCCGCCTGTCAGGGAATCTGAGGTAGGGGCGGCTGTTCTGCGGATTCGATCCAAGAACACCGCCCCCGGGCCGGACGGGGTTCCAGCCCGAGTGATGGCCCGTGCCCTCGACTACATGTCGGACCACCTCAGGGGAGTGTTGGACGCTAGCCTGGCGTCCGGACGCTTCCCTGAGCGTTGGAAGTGCGGGAAGCTGGTTTTGATCCAAAAGCATGGACGGCCTGCCGATTCGGTCGCGGCCTACAGGCCCATCGTGTTGCTGGACGAGGCGGGTAAGTTGTTCGAGAGGGTTCTCTCTGCCCGCATCGTCCGGCACCTCAGCGAGGTGGGGCCCGACCTGTCGGACGCCCAATTCGGCTTCCGAGAAGGGCGTTCGACGGTCGACGCGATCCTGCGCCTGAGGGCCGTGACCGAAGAGGCGGTGAGAGGCGGCGGAGTGGTGTTGGCGGTGTCATTGGACATCGCCAACGCCTTCAATAGTCTGCCATTCGGCTGCATCAGGGCCGCACTCCAATACCACGGAGTGCCAGGGTACCTGAGGCGGCTGGTGGCAGACTATTTAGAGGAGCGTACCGTCGAGTATGAGGACCGAGATGGCGCCTTGAGACGCAGGGCCATGTCGTGCGGTGTTCCACAGGGGTCTGTCCTAGGACCACTCCTGTGGAACATGGGATACGACTGGGCCCTGCGAGGGCGTCTCCCCCCCGGGCTGGGTGTAATCTGTTACGCAGACGACACCCTGGTCACGGCCCGGGGGGCAAACTTTGAGGAGGCGGCGCGCCTGGCCACCACGGGAGTCTCCCGGGTGGTCGGGCGCATCGAGGCGTTGGGTCTGCGGGTGGCCCTGGAGAAGACGGAGGCCCTGCTATTTCATGGGCCCCGTCGCGGTCCGCCCGCCGGCGCCTCGATCGAGGTCAACTCGGTCCTCGTACCGGTCCGGGCCCAGATGAGGTACCTGGGTCTGGTCCTCGACGGTAGGTGGCTCTTCGACGAGCACTTCCGACAGCTTGGACCTAAATTGGTGGGCACTGCCTCCGCCCTAGGGCGACTTCTGCCCAATTTGGGCGGGGCCAGTGTCCCCACTAGGCAGCTGTACACGGGGGTTGTCCGGTCGATGGCACTTTACGGTGCACCGGTGTGGGCGGCGGCTCTGTCCGCCCAAAACAGGGCGCGCCTCTGGCGCCCCCAGCGGATACTGGCGGTCAGAGCCATACGTGGATACCGCACGGTGTCCACAGAGGCGGCGTGTGCCTTGGCCGGAACACCCCCGTGGGATTTGGAGGCGGAAGTGCTCGCCGAAGTTTATCGGCGAGTGGCTGACTTCCGGGCGGAGAATGGCTTTCGCCCTCAGCCCGAGGACGTGCGCGAGTGGCGCGAAGCCGCTCGCCGAGCCACCATGCAGAGATGGTCGTTCCGGCTGGAGACCCCACGCGCTGGCTTCGCCGCCGTGGAGGCTCTTCAGCCGGTCATCTCGGAGTGGGCGGGGCGGCAGCACGGGACCCTTTCCTTCCGGCTGACGCAGGTGCTTTCCGGGCACGGTTGCTTCGGAAAGTATCTGCACTCGGTCGCTAGGAGGGAACCGAGTCCCGCCTGCCACCACTGCGACTGCAGTGAGGACACGGCCCAGCACACGCTGGCGGTCTGCCCCGCTTGGGCGGCGCAGCGCCGGGTCCTCGCTGCAGTCATCGGAGGGGATCTCTCGCTGCCGGCCGTCATAAGATCGATGGCCGGCAGTGACAGTTGTTTTACCGCGGTCGCAACCTTCTGCGAGGACGTAATCTTGCAGAAGGAGGTGGCGGAGAAGGCCCGGGAGGACGATATCCACTCGGACCCGATCCGCCGCCGGCGCCCTGGGCGGCGGAGGCGCGCATATCTGCGTCTCATGCCGCCCTGAGAGTGGCCGCGGATGGGCGGGACGGGTTTCCCGTCCGTCCGCAGTAGAGGCCAACCGCGAGGGGGCGGCGTCCGCGTGTGACCGGACGTTGCCCAATTAGAGAATACACACTTGAGGTGGTGCCCGCAACAGTGCGGGCAGGCGCTGGTTGGAGTCCAGAAGGAAATCCCCTCCCTGGACTCCTTCCAATACAAAGGCGCAGAGAGGGTCACACCGTGTGGTTTTAGTCGGTTCGAGTCCGACACACCACCCCGCCGTAACCCCCGACGGGGTGACGGTTAGCGGGGATTTCCACACGTAAAAAAAAAAAAAAAAAAAAAAAAAAAGTTGTTAGCGTATGCGGCTGCTGATCGAGAGGTCTCGCGTTCAATTGCCGGGTCGAAAAATGTTTATGCGATCTGCCAATATTTGTTTTGGAGTTTGGGTGTTTTCTATATATAATATGTATGCATTTACTAAAAAAAGTATGTTTATGTATTTATATCAGTTGTCTAGTACCCATAGTACAAGCTCTGCTTAGTTTAGAACTAGATGGCGTTGTGTGTAAGATGTCCGAAATATTTATTGAAGATTATTATTTATTATATTCTATAAAATAACGTGTTCAAAAACATAAAACAACACAAGTCATTCGTGATAATGACATTATTTCTGTCTAATAACCTCAAAAATGTTTTTAATAACCTTTAACCTAAAATAACACTGAACAAAAATAACGTTAGTACACACAAAGTGTATTAACGTTCTTTTTGTTCACTTTTGTACATTTCTTTTTTTTACATTATAGGGGGCAAACGAGCAGATGGATCACTTGATGGTAGGTGATTGCCGCCGCCAATGGACAACCGAAACACAAGAGGAGTCATACCATTTTATATCATTTAATTACACACAACGGAATTTTTAGGCAAAATAACTGCACGACCTATCGTACGATATTGACGAAAAGAAGCGTAGTTTTGATACATGTGTGTGCATGAGCGCGTGTGTTTACTTGAACGAGCTGAGTTTTGCGGCTTCACTGGTAACAAAGGCAGTGCGTTATTTACCTTTTTATTCATCTGAGCCCGCAAGTAACGTCAATTGCTAAGTTAGTCTAATAAAAGTAGCCTAAGTTACTCCTATATCCGTCAGTGAAAATTGTGCTCAAATCGGTTCAGCCGTTCAAGGGATTAGCAACAGACAGACAAAAATTAATAAAAATGGCTTTTTTCACGTAAGTACCGTATCTATTTTCAAATGCATTTAGTAAAATAATGTTCACATAATATTACAAGCGGACACTTTAGTTTTATTTATTAAAATTAAACATTATTTTTCACTTAAGAAAAAAATCAATACAAGAAAAAATTAAAAAGTCAACAACGAAAATTATATTATTTATTATACCTGACACAGAGTACTGCAATACGAGAAGTCATTGCATTTTTGACATCTGGTGTAAGTGTCTTTGCCACAAATACGACAACGACCAATCATTGGATATGTCATCTGGCTAAGGGGATTTAACGAAGTGACATTTGTTATTACAGGTGTAACTGACTGACCGAACTGAGTGAAGAACTGTAATCATTAAAAAAATTAAATCAATGGTAAACATTTTTTTATAAAAAAATATTTTTGATTTATCCCAACAACATACCATTTTTCGTGAATTAGCGTTATTACATACTGATGATGAGTTATTATTTAGTTGCGTCTGGTAATTATGCCTACCAGGTACAATATTCTGTAAGTTCGATAGATTACCATCCGAAGTGATACGATGATGATGGTAATACGACGGCGGGGCTTGTAGTCGTGCAGTATTGTTATAAATGTTATTTAACTGATGGTGATCATTCTGTTGAATTTGATTAATGCGTTGATAGTAATGTCTTTGTCTTGGATCAAGTGGAGTTTGTTTTGAATATTTTTTAGGACTACCATTTACTTTTTTTGTTTTTGGACGTGACTTGTGTTGTGTGTCTTTTAAGCCCTGGTAACTACTTTGATTCTGTAACAGATCAGGGTTTATATTTATACTGATTTCTCTTTCTGGATCTCCGGCTGTAAAAATGCATATACTACTTTCTGCAGTCATTTCTCTGCCATTAATATCAGAAATTAGGGTACGTGCAGGTAGACCTCCCGTAGTTTCTGATTGTTTAGAAACATTTGACTCAGTATTTGGTATCTCAAATGCTGATGAATCAACAAGAAGTTGTTTTAATATTGTGTGCTCATTTTTTCTCTTACCACAAATTTTTTCTTTGCTAGCACACTTTAACTCGATAATTTTTATATGGTCTCTTTTCTTTTTTACCCATTCAATCATTTCGTTATAAAATGGTTCAACATGTTTTCTCTCAAAATTACCCTTTAATACTTTGTTTGCGTCTACTAATAATTTATCCAAAAATTTCTCTACGAATATTTCATTTTTCTCTTCGGGTAAAATTAAAGACACTACTGTGCTGTATGACAAATCAAAAAAATGTGCCTTACATTTGTCAAATTGATTTAAAAAATTAGCTGCAGTTGCTGCATCTTTTTTAAAAATTTCGTTACAGGCATTATGATATAGTCTTATAAGCATTATTAAATTTTCTGATACTGTGTCCAACAATGCTTTAATGTTTCTGTCTAGTACTTCTTTATTATTTCCATTTTGACATGTTTCATTTATACCATATTCAATATTTTCTCTTGTGTTGGTACAGCAGGATTTTTGTATTAAAGTGCTTATATTAACTTCACTAGTTTTGCTTGTATCTTCATGAACAGGACTTGAATTTTCAGGCAGCTTATTATCTATGTTTTGCTGTGTGCTTTCATGGCAATACGCTGGTACCTGTTTTTTTTGCGATTGCACTTTAGTGAGGGCGTTAGTATTTTGTTTTTCAGCCTTAATTGGTTTCAAGTTTTTATTTAGATTGTTTTCTTTTAAAGCAGTATGAAACAGGGGTTCATCCTCGCCCTCTTCAAAAATCATAGTTATATCAATTGGCGAACTAAAATCATAGTGATTCATTTGACTGAGGATGTTAACTGAAATGATAAAAAAAGTTACGTACATTTTATTCTGCTTTTATTATTATTTGAGATTATGATACCTGAGATGAGGCAATTTGCGTGACATGGAAATCGCGTGTTTGTGTAAGGTTTTCCTAAGTAGACATTTTGGTTGTTATTATGAGTCATAGCGTACAGATAGTTATAGTACTAGGTAATTGTAGTGTTGTTTAGAAAACAAAGACAGTTAAAAGAAATGCCACCAATAAAATGGTTACGGAGAAATTTGCTCTTTCATTGCAATAACGTACCATTATCCATTTCTTCTTTTCAATATTTCTTAATCGAAGTCAGTAATCTCAAGCAGCTTGCGGGCCTGTGAAAGATAAAAATGTGTTTTCTATTATTTTTGCTCCATTAAGTAAACGATACTCGGTACGTTAAATGACCGACTGGTTAATTATGAATTTGATTTGTTTTAATTAAGTATTAGGTGTTATATTTTAATTGGAAACACGTCTGTATTACTCGTATGTGCCATCTTAAATAAATAAATAAATCTTAGTAGCAATGATTACATGGCTTAAATGTACATGTAGAATCTTGACCTGTCACAAGAGATGTATTGCATCCTAAGTGAATAAAGAATTTTGAATTTGAATTTGCCTTTGAAATGCCATTCGAACGTGCTTAGCGAAAAACAGACTCACCTGGAACGGGAGGGGCCCCATTTGGGGGCCAATTTTATTTTCCAATTCTTGAAAAAGAATGTAGCTTTAGGCATCATTATCATTACAAAAAAGTAACCAGGATGATTATTTTATGAGTTAACAATTATCAATAACTTAGGCTAAGTACACACGAAGCGTTTTTCTCCCGTGCCCGCTGCGGTTGCGGGACCGCAGCCTCCGTAGAATGCAGATTTATATTTAAAAAATTAAAGCACTACTCACGACGCGTTTTAGGGTTGTTTGCGGCTCCCGCTGTACCGGCGGGCAACCTGTAGAACCGCGCGGGATCGGTCGCCCGCACCCTTGGCGGTCTGAACCTATACTGAATATTACCGGCATTACCGCCCATCTTGCAACCGCCTATCTTGCGATCATTGTCCGCAAACGTGGTGGGCGAATATCGCAACCGCGACGGCCGCGTAACCGTACAAATAACTGGTTTCGTGAGTATAGAAATAAAACCGTAGTTCCACCACCGCAGCGGGCACGGGAGAAAAACGCTTCGTGTGTACTTAGCCTTAGAGAGAAATTACTTATAATAGATAGTAAGCCAGTGTCAAATAGACCCCCTTTTTTACACCCTATTATACAACAAAAATTCTGTTTATTTATTAATGAGGATTTCTTTTTATTTATTTCAAACTAAGTAAAAATAATTTTTGAAGACTATATTCTTGATTAAATTTGTGAACACTTGTGTAACTTAACTGGTGAATACATTGAGTTTATAATTTTGTAAAATTAAAAAAAAACAGTAAAATAATAAAAAGTGAAAAAAATATTTAGTGTGTTTGTTAGTACGTAGTATTTTTCTTTGCATTTTTATAGTATTCTCCTCCTGTTCCAATACGCTTCATCCTACTGTAATATTTTTGTTTTCAAAAATTATCGACCCTGATCTAAACAGGCGTTACACCAAAAAACGCGTTGGGTCCGGTGCCGTAAAAATTAAACAACTTATGTACATTCAAACATCAGTTTCATAGTTTTAGGTTTATGTACCTGTTTTTTTAATAAATAAGTTATAACATCTGTGGAGCATCTGTAGAAGTAAACAAAAGCTAAGAATGCTTTAGTTTTATGAATGACCTTTTGTGTTTTTTTGGCTCTGTAAGTATAAAATAATAAAATAATATCTCGGACATCTTACACACAACGGCATCTCGGAATCTAGTCGTAGCAGAGCTTGTAATATGGGTACTAGACAATTGATCAAATACACACTTTTTAGAAATATCACACAAATATCTGTTCCGACCCGGGAATTGAACCAGAGACCAGACCAGATCAGTAGCCGCAAGGCAGTCAAGTATGTATTATGTATACTTTTTATTGTTCTTTTATAATTTTATTAGCTGACCCACGCAGGCCCATCTGCGTCTTCCATTGCCAGCAGCTTTGATTATATACATGTCTAGATGGAGTGTTGCGCTGCATTCGCAATAAAAACAAAGACTATAATATCCACTTGACTGCGCCCCGACGCTCGAAAACTATAAGTGTTTTGTCGCCTATGCATAGGCCACGGTACTAATAACCATTTTAGTTGCGTCCAAGTCTTAGACATATGTGCACGCTAAATTAATAAAAAATTGTGTAGCATCTTAAGCAATTATATCGCATCAAAATGCCTTCATGCGCTGTGAAATGGTGTGGGAAAAATTCCAAGACATCTAGTTACAAAAAGGATGGCATAACTTTTCATCGGTAAGTAAACAATACGAAAATTATATTTGATTTAATCAGATCACGAGCAACCGCAGGGGTCTATTTAAAATGGTTGGCTGAGTAAACGAACACACCGTCTCGTTCTTTTATTAGAAAAATTCAAATGCTTCTATCCCTTTCTTTCGCATTGTATTTTTATCGTAAAATTAGTGATGTTATCTATAATAGCTAATATATTCGATCGATATCAAAAATAATAAAATTAAGATGAATTTATTTTTTTATTCATTTCACATACTGTTATAAAATACCTATCTACTTTTAACCGACTTCAAAAAAGTTGCTTCGGATTTTTTATGTATGTTCCGGTATTTTTTGTTTATGTCTATCCCTGACCGGATCGTGATCCCTCCCTCGAACTATGAATTTGCTAATGTTCTATTTGTTGTTTTGTATAGTAAATTTAATATTCTTTACCTTGTAGTTTTTAAGGGCGGTGGTCTTTGATGTATAAAAGTATTTTTTTCATCTATGCGTTTGACATACATGTTTTCATTATAGATTTCCAAAGATTCCGGAACTAAAAGAAAAGTGGATAAATAAGGTTAATAGGGATAATTGGTTTCCAACAAAATACAGCGCTGTTTGTTCAAGGCACTTCACTCCTGATTGCTTTGAATATTTAAAACAACGCCGCCGTCTATTTAGTTCAGCGATACCAACGATGTTTTTGCCGATCTTGGTAAGTTTTGTTTTTATTGATATAATAAAGTTGGAAAAGTGAATTTGTGAATAAGAAACATTCATTCTTTACAGGCTTCACCAAACTCTGACTCTAATACTAATGTACCTGGCCCTTCGCATCACAATATCGCCCTCGTAAGTTTATTTGTTTCGATGATATGTCCATGGGTTAAATTTTATGTAACTGTGTTTATAAATATCCGACATGTTTAATTACAGAGTTCAGTATCAAATAAACAAGTGCATGATGAAGCTAATATCAAGAATACATCAACTGAAGACCAGACTCCTTTGCAATGTGCAACAATAAGTAACATAGAAATGGTTGATTCAGCAATTGTAGACTTGACTCCACGTAAACGCAAAATGAAACGACACATAGACCATCTTATATATTCTTTACGTAACAAAAAGAAAGAGGTTAAGAGGCTTAAAGATAAAAACAGATTATTGCTTAGAAAAAATGCGAATCTACAAGAAATTTTGAACACATTGACTAAAAAATCTTTTATTACTCAAGAAAATGAAGACATTTTAAGTCGCATAGGTGTACAAAATCAAGAAATCGTTAAACGTCAAATATTGAAATCAAAGAAAGGACATATACCAAAAATCAAATACTCACCGGAGTTACGAGCATTCTCCCTAACATTACATTTTTATTCCCTAAAAGCGTATAATTTCGTTAGAAAAACTTTCAGCACATGTTTACCTTCTACAAGTACACTGAGAAGTTGGTATCAATCCATTGACGGCAAACCAGGCTTTACAAAGGAGGCAATAGATACTATCAAAATAAAAGCCAGAGAATCCAAGAACAAAATTTACGCCACTATAATATTCGACGAAATGTCAATCAGAAGCGGTGTCGAATATCACCCCCAAGGCAGAAGGTACTATGGCCACGTGAGTTTTGGCGCCAGTTTACAAACGGATTGTTTAGATGAAGCTAAAGAAGCCCTTGTTTTCTTGCTGGTGCCAATAAATGCATCCTGGAAAATTCCTATTGGATATTTTTTAATAAATGGCATTAATGCTGAACAAAAAGCTGCTCTTCTAACAGAGGCGATCAATTTGGTAGAAGAGGCTGGTGTAAACGTCAAAGCCATTACATTTGACGGCTGCCCAACAAATATTACTGTAGCTAAAAAGTTAGGCTGTTCGTTTGAAATTGGTCAAATAAACTCCACCTTTAAAAATCCCTGCAATAATTCAAAAATAGCGGTATTTTTTGGATCCGGCACATATGATCAAGTTAGTGCGAAATGCATTTGAGTTTTATAGGAATTTGAAAGACGAACGGGGCAATATTATATCGTGGGAATATCTCGTCAAGTTACATAATATACAAACAGCGGAAAAATTTCATCTAGCTAATAGACTAAGGGCTGCTCATATATTTTTTAAAACTAAAATTATGAAAGTAAGTTTAGCAACTCAAATTTTTAGTAAGAGTGTATCAGATGCACTCACATTTTGCAAAGAAAAACTTAATTTACGTGAGTTTCAAGATGTCACACCCACAACACAGTTTCTGGATATGATGAATGACCTTTTTGATATTCTGGACTCGCACACCCATGGATATGATTTAAAACGAGCAGTTAATGCAGAAAATGCTGCGAATGTTATGTTTAAATTAAAGACAGCAAGAGATGCTTTACTTAATATGTCCGCAGACATAATTGTAAGGAAAGTTAAGCAAGAAGTGCAACTCGTGAAATCACCACGATATACCGGATTCATAGGATTTTGTGTGTGTATAGAAAGTGCCATTGCTCTCATCCAAGACTTGGTCCTGAACTCAGAGTGCCCCTTAAAATATCTTCCTCTACATAAAATAAGCCAGGACCACTTGGAACATCTGTTTGGAAGTATAAGATGCCATGGTGGATCGAATAACAATCCTAGCGCTAGGGTGTTTGAAAGCATATACAAGAAGCTTCTGACTTATGTGCAAATAAAAAATAGTGGTAGTGGCAATTGCAGCGCTCTTGGCCAAATTTCAATTTTGCAATGCACTTCTGCAGTTGACCGCATCAATATAACTACAAGGTACAAAGACCAAAACACAGATGTTCAAACTGAGAGCTTGGATTTTTCAGACCTTGAAAGCATGTTACCTAATTCTGAATTCGGTGAAAAAGTAGTAGAATATATGGCCGGCTACATTGTCCATGCTTTGATAAAGCAAATAAAATGCCAAACTTGCATTGGAGCATTGATTGGTGTACCAAATCAAAACGCCTTACAATTTCAAAAGGACACTAAAAACAAATTAATGTACGGATCCACCACAGTAATAGAAATTTGTCGTCGTTGTGAAATTTATATTAAGAGGGTGATCAACGAGAGTAATTCTAAAGTGCTGTCTTCGAAGTATAATACAGATTATTTCATAAGATCGGTTTTAAAATCTTTCATTGGGTTTAATTTATTCCCGGATATTAATTTTCATCAATTTGAAATAGAGTCAACAAATCATTTAATTGAATTAGCAAGATGCATAATTCAGAAATATGTAGACGCTCGTTTATCATTTTTTACAAAGAATAATCAGGATCCTAAAACTTTAATACGAAAAACATTTACCAAAATGATTCATTTTAAAAATCAATAGTATAATTTACCAGAATACATGTTTTTTTTGTAATTGATTTTGAATAAATATTATTTCTATGATTATAGTATTATTCACAATGTTGAAATCCACTTTATCGATATCGACTATTTTCTCTTAATGAAGTAGAGCAGCCCTAATGATATGCTTTACCTACGCAACTGACCAATTGCATTCGCGTCTACGTCCTCGTCCCCCGGCCCGCAGTAGTGAGTCGTGTTCTTAGAAGAAATCGGCCCATACGCTCTCTAGTGGTTATATTCTCTATGAATAAAAACAACAGGCCAGATTTGCAGGGCTTTTGTGCATGTTACACACACATGCCTACGGGCGCGCGCATGACGTGGGAGCGTTCTGAGTGATACCAGCCCTTGAATGTTTTTCATAAAAGGAGGGAAAATAATTGTGTATTGAGTTTGAGATTTATAAGTAATTTGTATTAAATTTAAAGTCAGTCAATATGTATTAGAGTTTTTGCTTTTGAGTTACTAGGTAAAATATATGTTGGTGAAAAAGGGAATTGCTAATAAAGCTTATTTATTCTTAATACTTAACAACAATTTGGTAAAAATATACCCTGTACCTTAGAAAGTAGTCTGAGGTTCCTGTACTTTGAAAGGCGGACTCACAGAGGCCTTTAATTTAGTTAATATACAACATAATTATATTTAATTTAATTACTATATTTTTAACTAGATGTTCCCCGCAATTTCTCGAAAATCTTGTTTTTATATCGTTCTCGTTAAGAACTCAGAGAACTTGTAGCTTCCGATTAGTGAAAGAATTTTCAGAATCGGTTCAGGAAATCCGGAGATTAGCGCGTTTAAACAAACAAACAATCTCTTCAGCTTTACGTCGTACATACTACTTTCATTATCAGCATCCATGGAGCGGCGAAATCGACACGCATATCAGATTTTAAATAAAATAAACAATATCTACCACCTTAGATTTAAAAATATATTATGTTTACATAATATATGATATGTATTATGTAGCACTATAGTTAAATTGAATTGGCTTGAATTCTCGAAATATACTTTTTCGACCATGATTGAACATTTTGTAAATTGGCTAACACTCACATGGGAAATTTAAATTCAATTAACAGGCTACCCTGTAAACATTCCGTCAAAATGGTGGTCGAACTTTGATAAAATTTCACTAAGTTAATTTAATTGTTTCTTTACAATATAGTTATTTAAAGTTTACTTATCGATGATAGGTAATTTTTTTTGTTGATTTCAATCGTCCTAAGTAATTCCTGCACACTTATATCATGCAAACAAAACGTAATTTTTATACGCCACTCGATACGTGTTTATCGTACAATGACAGTAACGCCTGATCGGCCGCGACGAGCTTAGTCTCTAACAGTTAGAGACTATTTTTTTGGACGTTTAGACGCTCGAACTCTCTATCTAGACATGTTTATAATCAAAGGCCAGCAGCTTGCTACTAAACCATGGAAACAAATTAAGTTCTCATTTGCATTCCCAAAAATGTTGTAGTGAGTCACAGATAACCCCCAATATATGTTGTAGGTCCAGAGCTACAAACGAGCATGTGGCCGCCTTGAATGTTCGGAGAACACTGAATTCTAGAAGTGGTCGTTACAAACTGTAAATAGTTATTGTAACTACGTATTGGTAAAATACCTAAGGTACGGTACTCAGTCCTGCAATAACTAGTTATTGGTATAACCTATTTACTGGGTGTAAGTGGGTGTAACGTGAACCTGCGATACAATATGGTAACACTGGTAACTGAGGTAGGTACCGAGTCCAACCGACGTTTGCCGAACAGACGCGACGATTGAAAATTAATTTTAATAATACTCTGTTGTACGAAGTCTGCCGAACATTATCGAAATAACACGAACACGATAGTACATAGCGCATGCACGCGCTATAAGTTAGATTGCGATAGCACATGTTTCTTTTCAGAAAGAGTGAGATGTAACTTTAGTTATACTTGAAAAATGACAAGAATGGATGCAAAAAATATTTAGGTCAAGGCCATAGTTCAAGGGGCACCTTTTGGGTGTTTTTATTGTCATTATGCACTTTCTGAGTTCGCTGCATCGATCGGTTCGCTGTACGAGTAATTAGCTAAGTCATTTTCGTAAATTCTAAAATTTTCTGTGATTTTGTACAGCTTAGTTTAAATAATTAGTTAGGTTTAGTTTAAATTAAAGTATAGTGTAAATAATAAGTTTTAAAATCTTTCAGACTTTGTATAATAATAGGTACATATCTTTATCTTTTAAAAAGACAACTCCCGCATTAGGAATATAAATTCCTGTGTCGCGGGGGACTTTACAAACATACATGAAACGGACACAAAGAACACCCAGACTCAGAACAACAAATTGTGAATCACACAAAGTGTTGTCCTACGTGGGATTTGAACCCACGACACTTGGCGTAGTAGGAAGCGGCGTGACAACCACTTAAGCCACTAGGCCAACCGTGCAGTCAATATATTATCAAATATATTAACCTGAAAATGTCTCGTTTAATAGTAAACAGTTAAATACCGATAAATAAAAAAAAACTGATAAGTACCTTAAAGAAAATCGTCGTAACTACAATATCTATTTCAGAATACCTATGATATACCGTACCGTTCAATCACTAAACCGTAACCATTAAAAATATCAGTACCAACTTCGGTTATAGAATACCATAAATTCTAAAGTTATTTAAATAAAGGTTTTGTTTTACGTTTAGGTATTTCAAATACATAGTTATTAAAATACGTAGTTATGAAAACCGTTATCACTGTAAATACCTATAAACAGTTACGGTATTGCAAGAACCAATACCAACCCAGTTCTACTGAATTCTGAGTTTTTGTGTCGCGTGAACTCTGTTTTACTGCAAATTTTTTCTCCATACTAAAATGTATGGAACTTTTGCCGCTAAAAATTAATGATGTTTATGATGATGATGTTTATGCTTACATTATAACTTTTTGGTGAGAATTAATAAATACCTTAAATGGTAAATCTGTTCTTTATACTTTATATCTAAGGTCGATATCGGTGATTTTGGTCAATGTTGAGGATTTTTTTTCTCGAAAATTAATAATCGTATTATCGTTATTAATCGTTATTAATTTTACTCAGTTTGATTAATTTATTAAGCAACAGATTTTTTTAACTGTCAAATAATGAAGTAATTTATATCTCTTGCCATAACCGTAAGTGCATTTTCGCGCGATTTTTGGGTCAATTCTCTTGTCAGTATCAATTTTTTTATGATTTTTTTTACTATTTCATGTTGTTTTTTTTAAAAGATTGGGTTCTAATTATAAAAAAAATGATGAGGAAAGTGGTAGCTATGACCAAAGTATATCAAGTACAAATACGCAGCTAACACCCTTAAAATGCGAAAAATACAAAAAGACTTCAAAATATGAGATGAATGGAAAAACTACATTTTTACTTGTTTAAAAAAAATATGTATAATAGTATTAAAGTGGCATTGCCCATGTAAGCTGTTTTAGGGTTTTTGTGTCAGATATGAATTTTATTGTCATTAATTTTAGAAGTGTACAATATATTCTGTAGCTTTTTTTAAAATCCTGTATTTCGCCTAGCAAATGTTGGCGACCCTAATCTTACTATTAGAGTCGCTAACATTTGCTGTTAATTTTATTATAGAGGATAGGTTTATTTGACCATAAACAAATGAAAATAGTTATTTCTTATTATCATGTAAATGAAGCGAAAGGTTCAAATAAAAATTATGAAAGCTGTTATAAGATTTTTTTTAATACTTTTCACAACTAGTAGAAGAGGACAAATGATGGTGTTCTTCTAAATATTATTTCTGATTTAGTTCCGTGTACAATGAAAAATATGCATACCACTCGCCGAGGCACAAAAAACTCACTCATTCTGTTTTTATATTGTTTGTACCGAGGAAGGCAAAAACTGTATGTTGAAGCACAATAATGTACTGGTAAATAAGTACTGGTAAATAACAATGAAAATCAACAACTTTTATAGTTAAATTGCGTGAGAAAAATGTTATTATCTTCGAACGTCTCCATTTTTAACCACGTTGTTAACCACTATATTTAAATTGGTTAAGTATTGATTAGATATGCAATATCAACACTAACTACAATTTCCTGCCCTTTTTTTCAACTAGCTCAGTTGTGAAGTACGTACACTACATGATAATTATATAATTCACAAAGTATAATAAATAGTTTAATAAACATTAATTACATCCGATCGAATGACAAAAATTAAATTAATATGTAACCCAGGAATTCCCACTTTCCTAACTTTAATTTAGTTATCAGTTAATAATAGTATTTAAAAATAAAGCCTCAAAAATAATCCTTTTCCCCAAAAATCTTCTAAACAAAAAGCTAAAATAAATTTGAACATTTTTAGATTTTTTCACGATAAGGCTTCTTTCGTCTCATTTAAAAGGGGGCAATTTAAATTGGCCCTGGCTTATATATGAGTTGCCTTATATGATGTTATTAAAATTACGACATCTTCATTCATACATACAGCACTAACAGTCAAATATCTATTTGAAGTTAATAAAAAGTTTTTTTTTTAATTGTAAAAATAAAACATGTCTAGGCTTTGCATATAAGTCTATTCAAATATTTTTTAATTAGAATACTATATTATTTTTCTATCCTTATATTACACTTAGGTTAAAATTAATCAAAATTTCACCAGCTTACATGGTCATATCATAACCATGTAAGCTAGTGGAATTCTGTTCTACATACCTAAGCGACATGCATTTGAGCGTCAACTTGCAAGTTAAGTTACATTTAGAAAAAAGTGATATAATCTATTTTACATGCTAAAATAATATGTATCAGACATTCAGTTAGACATGTGCATTAACAAAATATTCAATATCGAACATACCATAAACCTGTTTTTGAGACGGTACGCACCGTTTTGTCCCGAGAGAGAAGGCTATCAGTACTATCAGATATGTGCTAACGCGTCAAAGCAGCACTGGAGCTTTACCATAAAAGATTACTGGGGCACTTATTGACTTTGTTTGTATTGACAACTTTTGATGATATTGAATTTTATTTTAAGTTTTAGCAAAGAAGTAACTTTTAGCATGTTTGGTTGCCTCAGATATCCAGAGGGAAGGAACCTTAACGTATATATTTTAACTTGTATTTAGTAATAATCAATTAATTTGAAATATAATTTCAAATTCAAAGAGACACTTTTATTTTTATTTATTTAGATATGTACAACGAAGCTAGTTCATTCAGTAAAAATCTTCGAACTTACCTATTTTATATTGGTGAATGTCGGAAATCAACAGTTTTCAATCACTATTTATAATAATAATCACTTAAAAATATTATTACAAATATACACAATTAGTTGACAACTTCACAATAAAGTTCGCTTAAACACTGTTTCCTTTGAAAACAACAACATCGAACAACTTTCGCGTTAGTACTAAGTAGTAAGTACTACTAAGTACTGACTCTGACTGACTGAGTAGCGACCGTAGAGAGTTGAGCGGCTACACTGCAACTGCACAGTGCACTGACTAACTGACTCGAGTCGGAGCTTTGTAGCGGAAGTGAGTCAGAAACAATACTAATAGTGAATAATAAAAGGCCTTCTACACGATGGGAACCGACCGCCAACCATCCTGACCTTGGTCGGGTTTGATATAAAAATGTATAGTGTAGCTAACTTGTACGTAGTAGCAACCGAGTGAGACTTTTACACAATTCGTAGCAAGATTACGAGTGCTCACAGCACATTGCACGTTCAGTAATTAGTCTAGTCGACAAGTTGAAAATGGTACAAAATAGAGATACTGCTCTTAAAATTATGTGCGATAGCTCATTGGATCCGGAATGACGCCTAGAAAACTGTGCGAAAAGCGTGTATTAGCACATAAAAAATTGCAAAAGTTATAAACAATGTTTTTGCCAATATTTCATAAGCTATTAATATTTAAGGAATTTCAAAAACAGATTCTGAAAGAAGAGGAAATTTTCAATAAAAAGCTCCTAACTCCCGGAACTCTATCTCCATTATTTATATGTAATTTTAATTTAACGCTGAAAATAGGTCTGCGCGCGACATTTTTAGTCTGCACGCGTGGCGTCAAAAGCGAGTTCGGCACATTAATTAATTTATTTAAGGTATTGATTATATATTTTTTTATTTGAAGAAATTATGGTGTATTCTGAACACTATAAATAAATTATTCCCGTTATAAATTTTACTTAAAGTAAATTTTTCAACAAGTTAAACAATTGTTACAAAATTTTCTCGAACTACTGTCTTAATTGTAAGTGAAAAAAAGATTAAATAATGGTCGTAAAACAATTTCGCTTCGTAGAACCTTTCTTACATACATACTTAACAAGATCGCGCCATAAAAGTAAAAAAAATGTTTATACTTTGTTTACAACAATTTTTTTACTTTACTGCATTACTTGGATTATTCAGTTTTTGTTCAAGTTAAAAAAAAATATTATAAGCAAAGTATAACAGAACATGTAAGCTTGCCGGTGACGTACTTGCACGACACATACACACTCGACTTGGACTCTCGATTCATACGTAATGGCAGACAACGGTTATGGGGAAGAGATTTTATTTCTAAGTTTAAACTGAACTAAACCCCATGTAATTTTCTTAACGGAGAGTAGAGCGTTGTAGAAAAATTACAATCACGGTTCCCTGAAGTACTGAATTTAGGGTTCCGAGTTAGTTCCGAGCTTCGGAACCCTAAAAACGATGCAAAGCCAATATTTTGTAAAGCGTGCCCGATTGCATTTGCGCTGTGCGACAAGGTCGACAATGAAACTTGGGTATTTTAAAACCGGTTCAACACTCAGACTACGCGTCAGCTTGCTATAGGCAAGGGGTCTATCACTAACTGATTAATTATTGACATTTGATTATAGATCCATGAATTATTTTCACGATTGCATGGAGGTCTTGTCTTTGGCTAATATTACTAGACGAAGAGTCACAAAACTTGACATACATAAATACTCATCGGGGACTGTTTATATACTCGTAAACAAGATTGATTTTTGGGTTGTCAAGCGCGCCATCTATTTTCCAAAGGGCTATGGAAAATGTACTTTCAGGGTTAGACGGGGTCTTATGTCTCCATGATGACATTTTGGTAACGGGAAAATCACCAGAACTGCATATTAAAAATCTGAACATAGTCCTTCAGAGCCTTCAGGATGCAGGGTATATCATCATATCATAACCTAGCAGAAAGAAAAGTGCATGCTTTTTCAAAAATAAGAGGATATTATTATTTTAGGATTAGGAATTATTTAGGATATACATATTATAATATGTATTACTTAAAAGTAAGGACTTATTACAAAAAGATCTCTCAAAGGTGAAAGCTATTGTTGATGCACTGATCATTAAATTATAATCATTTCTAGGATTAGATAATTGTTACATAAATATTGTGCCTGAATTATCCTGTAACCTCAATCCCTTGTATGAACTACTAAAAAAAGCGGCCAAGTGCGAGTCGGACTCGCCCATGAAGGGTTCTGTATCAGCAGGTAACATCATATAAAAGTCTTGTAGTTCGTTGTAACTTTGATCGATGTTTTTAAAATAGTGTATTGATTTAATGAAAGGAAAATTGCGGTTTACGATTAATGACGTATTAAAAAAAAAGTACTTACTAGATCTCGGTCAAACCAATTTTCGTTGGTAGTTTGCATGGTAATGTACAACATATTTTTTTTTTAGTTTTATCACTCTCTTATTTTAGAAGTTACATGGGGGGGGGGGGGGCACATTTTTCCACCTTGGAAGTATTCGCGCAAACTATTCAGTTTAGAAAAAAATGATATTAGAAACCTCAATATCATTTTTGAACACCTATCCATAGATACCGCACACGTATGGGTTTGATGAAAAAAATTTTTTTTAGTTTCAGTTCCAAGTATATGGACCCCCAAAATGTATTCTTTTTTTTCTATTTTTATGTGAAAATGTTAATGCGGTTCATAGATTACATCTACTCACCAAGTTTCAAAAGTATAGCTCCTATGGTTTCGGAAAAAAGTGGCTGTGACATACGGACGGACAGACAGACAGACAGACATGACGAATCTATAAGGGTTCCGTTTTTTGCCATTTGGCTACGGAGCCCTAAAAAGGGCGTTAGGTGGAATTGGTCTGCACCACAGCAAAGTGCATTTAATAAAATTAAGGAAATACTGACGTCGGAGCATGTTCTAGCGCATTTTAATTCACATGCAAAAATAAATGCGTAGCCTTATGGCCTGGGTGCGATTTTTAACCGACTTCAAAAAAAGGAGGAGGTTCTCAATTCGTCGGTATCTTTTTTTTTTTTTATGCATGTTCAGCGATAATTTCGTCGTTTATGAACCGATTTCAAAAAATATTGAATGGGCATAGCTTACAGCTGGTCCCATCGTCACCATATCGGGATCTGATCCCAAGGAAATCGAGGGAACTCCTCAAATATCATAGGCACAATTGTCGTGATTTGGGTACTCGGCATTGATATATAAAAACCCTAGATGCACAGTCTCAAACAAAAGCGGCATACGAAACTATCCTACTTAATAATTGATGTATAAAAATATCAATGTGGGTAGTTTCAGTTATGCTATAAACATATCTTTTGCAAATTCAACCTTACGCGCATTGTTTAAAGTTTTTATTACAAAGCAGTGTACAATGACCAATCAAATTTTACGACCGAAGCTAGCCGGCAGGACAGAACATGGAGTGAAGAATATTTGTAATTTTTTTTTATTTAAATACATTGAGTTAGTATTTTAAGAGTTAGTTAAATTGTGTTCTAAGCCCATAATTATACTTTTATCCGAGCGTAAATATGTTTTTGGGTAGGACATGTGTACATCAATGAAACAAATATTCACTCTTAAAATCATTTATTTCAATTTTTCGTAGTAGAACATATTATTACCAGGGGGGTGTCACTCTGAATTCACGGCACTAATGTGGAGCCGATCCAATCACAAACCTCGATCTTCTAATCCATGTGAAAGTTAGCATGCAGTATGTCGCGAACCCATAAGTTATCCCCTAATTAATCGATATAATAGGTAATATAATATTTACGAACTTTAATAATAACGTCGTTTGGACGAACTCCTTTCCTTTTGCAATTCGATTAATAACCATATTATTATTATTATATATTTTGTAACGAATTAAAACTTATTAAAAACTAAATACAAAAAAGTTCAAATTAAATAAACTCATAATTAAAAATTTAAACACAATAAAAAAAAATCGACTCCATTAAATTCAGAACAGGGTCGTTTGGATTATGCGACTAAAATAAAACGTTGTGTAATTATCGTTCTTACACTGAAAAATACTTGGACCGTTGAGTGAAGTTTTTAGACAAATTAAATCAAAATCACATATTGCTTTCGATATTTAGTCATAAAAACAACAAAAACAAATTAACAAACTCTTTTACTTACCGAAAATACGATATCCCATCCTTTTTTAACGTTCTTGACGTAATATTTTTACAATTCCGCATCGAACACTTCAGCATTTTTAACAAGCGCACAGAGACGCGAGCGACGCGAGACTATTTGAAATAGTAGCACAATTTTGAATTGTGCGCTTATTTTATGAGAACGGTTTTGAGACGCTGAGTGTGTATCTTGGGTTTTTTAATACATCAATGGTACTCGGATTAGTTTTTCTTTGAAGTCGGTTCCTTTTTGTTAAAACTATATCACAAAGATACAGAAGGAGGCCACCGTCATTATATTCGTGTACATCGGTTTCATCAATATTTATGTGGCCATTCAGATCCGTTCGTATAACGTACAGACCACAAGCCATTTGATATCCATATTTGGGCCCCATAAAGGTATACCGGAAGTGTCCGCTAATAGATTGTAAATATATGCAATGTTTTTATGTGCATTATAACTGGGTCATTTTCACAAATATTGTACACTTTTTTCAAAGTGTCGAAATTTATTTTTTGATTTTATTTAGTTTTTTTTCATTAAATTCAGGAGCAGTATTCTTTTCAGTATATGAAAATAATAACAGAACTTCTTATTCTGTATTATTTAATGAAATATAGGTAATTTAATGCCCTTGGGCAACTAAAATTCTTCCATTCTGCTACTAAGTATAAGCTTTCAGTCATAGAAATAAAATAAGACACGCTTGGATTTAATCAACTGGTATTATTTGTTAGTAATGTTTTGTTCTTCAATATAAAATAAAGAAAACTTGAAATCACTAATAAAAAACTAACATTTTATCAATTTATTTTCCATTACGTTACTTTTGGACGAAATTAGTTAAATATTTTTTAGTTTGTTACTCAATTAGGAAACAATAAAGGAACTCTTTTTAAATTTATATTGAAAAAACTAATAACCTCTAAATTATCACAATTTTGATGGCAATCAGAAAGAATTTGACTCTTAAAATAATATTTTAATCAAAATATAAAAAGGGACAGTCACGGAATTGACTGTTCAAGTAACGGAATAGAATCCTTAAGGTTATTGTACAATAACAAAAAGACTTTATTGCATATTTAAAATATTGCAAGTTGTAACTGTATGAACCATTTTAGCTACAGAAACTAACGTAATTTAACATTACTTGGTATTAAAAAAAAACATGAACGTATTATTATTAGCTATTATAAAGCTATAATTGCACATTGTCAAGAAAATGAAATCAAATTATTAAAATTAGTAATTTAATGTGCCATCTTCCTAAGAATTCGATTCCGAAACTTTTTAGTTCCCATTCTACTTTACCTGCGTTTTGGTTACGGAATGGATGTTTCGGAATTCTACATTTGAACTTGTTTGTTTCATTTATTTTCAACTAAAACATCCTACCAACATGTTTCTTATCAAATTAGGTTCACTGAAAGTTTATAAAGATATCAAAATAATTTGCAAGAAATAAAATTGTAGTACTAACTTCGAAATTGGTTGCGGTTTTGGAAGATCAAAACCGACCGTTACAAAAGCGCGTGCGTTATCATCCGCTGATCGCCGTTAAAATAGACATATCATTATGGTGCAGCCATTGAGAGCTTTATAAATATTGGCAATCGACATAAAATATGCGTAAGTGTTAGTTTTAATTGCGATCTCTAAAAAGGGGGTTGCGGAAGGGAATTTTCCACTTTAGCTAATTTATGTCCTCGCATATATTTAATTACTTAAATATTTTGTATCATGTTACACTGTTTCTACATTTATGAAATAAAACATAAACAACTATTCTTTCGAAAAACTTATCAAATTAGCATAGATAAGTCAACAAAATATTAAGACTAACAGACAGTCTCCAAGCTGCAAGAGCTGGGGTTGGAAGCTCTTCTTCATCCGCCATGCTCACCAGACCTTGCACCTACCGACTATTACTTTTTCCAAAATTTAGACAAATTTTTAGTGGGTAAAAAATTCAATTCCCGTGAGGCATTACAAAATTCCTTTGAAGAGTTTGTTGCCTCCCGTCCAGCTGATTTTTACAAGAAGGGCATCAATAAACTACCAATGCATTGGCAAAGATGCGTCGATTGCATGGGTATTACTTCGAATAACAGAAATAAAAAATAATTAAAAAAATGTACTTTAACTTATTGCATATAAAAAGGCAATTTCATAGGTAAAGACCTATTATTAAGATAAGAAAAATAGTTAAAAGAGTTTAGTTTTGTTTAGTTCATTTAAGTTGCATGATAATATTTATTTGCAAGAAATATAAGGCTTTTTCATTTTTATTTATTATCTCTTTGGAATGAAGAAATATTCCTCTAGCTGGAGTAGTCATATTGCTGGCGTCCCTCAACGTGGTATTCTTTCACCTCTCCTATTTTCCATCTTCATTGACTTTATTACTCTAAGACTTTAGTGTTCCTATCACCTGTATGCTGATGACTTGTAGTTATACTATCAATCAGAGTTGTGCAGTCCGTGGCTTCTGTAGTAAACAATGACCTAACAGCCACTAAGCATTTGTCCGATGTGTTAGGTGTATCGGTAAATCCAAGCAAATATCAGGCTAGAGTGGAGACCGCGATTAGGCAAACGTAGTGTAGGACGCCCTGCGGTACGATGGACCGATGATTTGAGGAAGGTGGCTGGCTGCGGATGGATGCGGACTGCCTAAGACCGGGTTGGTTGGCGTTCCTTGGGGGAGACTTACATCCAGCAGTGGACGGCGATAGGTTGAAACTATATCAGGCTATTAACATCGGGAGTTATATTATTACCTACAATGGCATGATTATTCCATACTGTAAAAGTGTTAAGAACCTCGGATTATACATTGACACAACTCTCAGCTGGCAAAAGCAAGTTGCATCGGTATGTCAGAAAGTCACAGGCTCTTTGAAGGCCCTTCATAGGCTTCAAACTTTTCTTTCATTGAAAACTAAGGTAATGCTTGTTCAGACCCTAATATTCCCAATAATTGACTATGGTGATATGTTCTACTTTGACCTGAATGCAGATCTGCTCAATAAGCTTGACCGTCTTCTCAACAGTTGCATTCGATTCGTTTTCAATTTACGCAAATATGATCACGTATCTCAGCAACGCTCCCAATAAAATTGGTGTCCAATGTGTATACGCAGACAGTTTCGAGCTTTAAAAACCCTATACTCTTTACTCCAACTTCTCCTTCTTATTTAACCACTCAACTTCAATATTTAGGTAAGCCACTCTAAAAACCTCAGGTCGTGTGTATTGCGGGTGTCATTTGCCGGCGGTAATCGCTTACCATCAGGCGATACGTCAGCTCGTTTGAACCCTATTCCATAGAAAAAAATTAACAAAATTTCTAATACAAAATGCGAAAGAACAATGCCCACTCTCCATACTGCCTTCGGCCTGGAAGTGGATAGTCAAAAATCGTACTTCCTGTTTCGGCATTAGATAAATGAGTGTTAAAGTAAAAATCTGAGTTGATTAGAGGTCTGCCACGTTTATAGGGTAAACTGTATAATGATTGGCACCTTAAGGCTATCTAGCCAAGATTTGATTTTTAAAAATTAAACTAGATGTCAGATTCTAATTTAATCTTCATAAAACGTTTTTATAATTTATTCATTTAGAAATAAAAACAGATTCATTTATGTAAACACAGTTTAATAAACAAAAAATAATAAAATTTAAAAACATTCCGAAAAGTACAGTAATTGGCATCAAAAGTACAGTTATTATCACATAGCAATCAGTCATTGGCACTTAATATTAGCTAACAGTTTTAATAATACTATTCCTAAATTTAGATAAAAACTTAGGTTTTTCACTTGAGGACATGTTCAGTCATCATCAGGTAATAAACATTAACATAAAAATCAACAAAACTTATTTACATTAAGAGGTATAAAAATTAGGAACTATTATGCAGAATCATCTTCATATTTTTCTAAAAAATCGGAATATTTTTTATACTTTGATAGAAATCAAGCTCACTATTCATTGGCATCACTTAATTTTATGTTATAATGGATATAATGTGAAAAAATACACTCAAAACGATAATTTAACTCAAAACGAAACATATAAACACTTCACAATATCACATTCATGATATACTCGAATTAAAAGATGTAAAATCTTACCTTATGCCTTAATGGATCTTAATAGAAAGCGGTGGTGACAATCACCGGTGCGAGTAGCCCGCGTTTTTATTTATTTTTACGTGTTTCCAGGATACATTTTAAAATGATTCAGTTGAACTCCCATAATCTCGACATGGTAGAGTTTGAAAAACAGATTTCCACGTATTTTTTGTTATAGCAATTCTTAATATTTTCATTTAAAATGCAAAGTGCCAATGACTGATGGGATGCCAACAATAGTATAGTTTACCCTACTTCTTTTAAAATTAGTATATAACCTCAAAAAAAAAACAACTCAGTTATGCTTTAACTGATGTATTTTAGTTGTAGTACAGCGTTGTTTCGTTGTTTTGAGTAAAAAATAATGGATAGTCATAGTAAGGGAATGATGGCTAAAAACAATGAATAATACGCGGTTTTAAGTTATCTTCTATTATAATGAATGACAAGCTGAACGCTTTAAGTATTTATTTCGTACTCATCCTCCTTTTACCTAATTTTAAGGTTAAGTTATTATTATTAATTTTATTATAACAGTGATAGTGATTATTTATAATGTTTAGTGCGAGGGAATACGGACATATGATTAGGTATGTGATCTTGTGAAGCCCGCGAAAATGCATCACGGGCGTTGCGTATTTACCTTAGTAGGTACCTGAATTATCTGATGCTAGAGTCATCACGGCTGACTTCCAGAGAGTTTTCAATAATCAGAGGATTACACCCCAATGGCGTGGAGGAGACATAAAACTTGATCTTCGAGTGGAAGAACAGATCTTGGCTCTTGTTGAGAGAAATCTTTGGGTAGGAACACGAACTGCGACGTAGTTAATTATAGGTCATGGAACCCCAATATCGCATAAAACGGTGCATAAGATTTATGAAAAAATAAAAATTCACAAAGTCCAGGCACTACTTCCTACATACAAAATCAGCTGTGCTATGACCGAGAAGGAGCTTAGTTTGAGCCATTTCTGGTACGACCGAGGCTACCGCCAAATTAGATATGTGGATTACAGTCACTAGGTAGGTATTTTCGTTAGTGGGCAACTTTACCGACGCGACGACGCGATGCGTAGCTAGTTAAATTAAATAGGTATGAAAGGCTTGAAATTCACCTTGCCACTCTTGCCACATTGTTTTTTCCGGCTACGATTTTTTTTAGGACAACTGTTTTTTATAATAGGTTTTGGGGTGCTGAAGCTGCATCTTACGTTTTCGGAAGTCGTCTGGTTACACCCTGTATAGGTCTCTTTTGTTATGTTTACTACCATTGTCAAAAATTGTAATGCGCAAGCGTGAATTTATTTTTAGAACAATGAGATTAACTTTGTCAAGCTTAGAAAACTTTCGGTTAAGACTTAAGTGGAACAAAAAAGGTTTTATTAGCCTAGGAACTTGTTTTGTTTATCCCGAAATTTCGGGATTGATAGGTCAATCCCGGGATTTTGATCCCGGAGAAAAATCGGTCCGGGATCCCCGTTATCGGGATCCCGGTATCCCGATATTCAATCTCTAATTTGAGCATAAAGATTTAAATAAATAAACATATGGTATTGCAGCTTTTTTTTATAGATATTGATGACCTCATTATGAATGTAGTACATCACATTACTCTATTGTCAACAGTTTTCGCAGCGTATGCAAAATAGTTCTTTTATTGGGTATTTTTTACATCTTGAGTTTTCTTAAGGACCCCTTTTTTAAACTTTCTATAACCTATGTTCATTAGGGAGAATTGACAATTCTAATAGTGAAATAACTTTTCAGATCAACCCCATAGCTTCGTTGCCTCTTCATTTAAACAAACAATAAAATCAGGATAGATTTATAATTGTAGTATAAATTTCATCATCCATCTGTCTGTCAAGACCTTTTTTCATAGGACCGAGTAGGTACCTACACATAATTAATTAAAATTTGTAAATAATAACCCAGGGCCGGATTTACCATAGAAGTTGAAAAAGCTGAAGCTTGGGGCGGCATAATTAGGGGGGCGGCCGATTGGCCCAAAAAAATATGGTACAAAAAAAAAAAGCTTTTTTTCAAAGACCATTCTTGAATTTGGAATATAAATCCTGTGTCGACGATAAAAAAGTTTTAAAAATAATCTAGTAACTAGATTATTTCCTAAAAAAGGGAATTAACTTTATTGTGAACAGTGTTTCTAATTTCAGAAGTCAGTAGGGGCGGCAAAAATTTTATAGCTTTAGGGCGGCAAATGTGTAAATACAGCACTGTAATAACCCTAATGTGCAAAAATCAAACTTATAGGTGAACGCGATCAGATGTGACCATTTATAATCTAAAATTTCGCAATTTAAATAACCATAAATGTGTGTATACGAAACCATGGGTACACGAGTGTAAAACTCGCACTTTGGTTTTTTTTTATTTTAATAAATTGGGGCTTAAACAAAACATCAGATAATCTAACATACAATAACATTATTATAATATTTAATACTCACACAGTTGAATGTAGATTGTAGGTACATATAGTGAAGTTATAACAATCACGTTGGACACAATGAGACTATTATTTATGATACAAGAACTCCGGCTTAATCATTATTCTAATATTACTTACTACTGTATGGCTGTCGGTGCCGACTCACAGCTGCATTATATATCCTAAAACCTATTGCTAAAATGCATACAATCACGTTTTAATCTCAACTAGATAAAGACTGTCTGAATTCTAACGTGATCGATTATAGACTGAAATATCTAGGAATAGCTGACCAGGATTATCTATAGGTAAATTCTATCAATTAAACTTCAAACAGGAATAGTAGGAATATTACCCCAGACCAACAAAATTTACTACAGAAAATTCACACAACTTTCATCCTAAATTAACAATTTACAATTATAAATATAACCTATTACATTCCTGTTAAATAGGTACCTATTATATTATAACATTCATAACATTAAACATGAAACAGCAATACAAAACAAAAATATGACACGCAAGTCACGACCTACATGTGTCAGCAAAATTTGCAAACTACACAATAATCACCTATGTATAAATCTGCTACGCTGATTCTGCATATTCTCAGCACGTAGCGTCGCAACCTCTAACTGCATACTTGCTAATTGAGCGGTGAGTAATTCATGATAACACTGATATCGGCCACAGCGAAATGTAACCGCAGCAAACGACCCGAGACTGCTGACACCTCGGTGCGACTGGAGGGTGTATTCTAGGCAAGGCAAGTCGGTGTCCCACCTATGACTGTGTAAAACGGTGATAGGCGTGATATCGTCCTGCCCTGGTGATTCTTGATTACCCTGGGATGTACTCCAGTTATGGCAGGGGGGACTCCATAAGCCCCTGATGCGTTCTTTGAGCTTCTCCCGACTGCCGAGGTAGGCCACCACGGGGGTTTGTGGGTAAACCGGTTCGTCAGGAGTCTCACACACGCTCTTCATTTCATCCACGGAGAGTATGATGCGAAAAGCATTCCCCGCGAAAAAATAGGTATACACTTAAACACTTTTTTTGTTATTTAAACTTAATTATGAAGACACAGAAAAGGTCTTAGCAATTTTAAAATAAAACTTTTTACTACGATTCAGTTGACAACAATAAGATATTATATGGACGTAGGAAAATGTATTTATTTTTAAGCTTCAAAAAATCTAAAATATGTTTTTACATCACTTTTCAGAAAAAAATACTGCAACGATTGGTCCGAGTCTCACAATCCCAACGTTAAAAAAAAGACACGCTATTAGGTTTTTGAATAATATTTTTGTCTTTTTTGGTGTAAGTCTGTCAAAAAACAGTATTTTTGATGCATTTGTTGCTTACGCCATTCTTGCGGTCAGAACAAAGGCTATTTAGGTTTATTTAAAAAACATGTATGTCATTAACAGCTATTAATACTTTTATTTTATTTTCTTCGGAATATCAACAGCTTAAATAATATAAGATTAACATTAAACATAGTTAACAACAAAGCCATTTACAGGTACAACTAGATGCAAGACAAACAGCGCTACGAATAGTTGAAAAAAAAAAACAGAAGTAAAATGCTTAGGAAAGGCAACAAAACATACCAGACATTATTCCTTTAGGGTTGAAAATACAAATGTGACAAAAGTAAGAAAAAAATAAACTAATAAATGGTAACGATCCCTGAATTGGGCTTAAGAAATGTTGAATCATATGTTTTTTGACAAATGAAGGCTTACATATGAAAAACTCAAACTCGCTGCTTAATTTAGTAGAATTTTTTTTTAATAAATTTAATAAATCCCCATACTTAGAATTGAAACTCAAAAATTATTTTTTCATCAAACCCATACGTGTGATATGGATAGGTCTTCAAAAATGATATTGAGGTTTCTATTTTTTTTTTTAATTGAGTAGTTTGCGCAAGAGACAATTCTAAAGTGGTAAAATGTGTCCCCCCCCCTGTAGCTTCTAAAATAAGAGAGTGATAAAACTAAAACAAAAGATGCAAACTTCCACCGATTTTTTTTTGTCGGACGTCTTACACACTACATTATCTAGTCCCAAATTAAGCAGAGCGTGTTATAGGTACTAAACAACTGACATAAATACATAAACATACTTTTTTTTGTAAATACATACACATTATACATAGAAAACACCCAGACTCCGAAACAAATATATGTGGAGATCACACAAATATTTAGTCCGACCCGGGAATCGAACCCGAGACCTCTTAATCAGCAGCCGCATACGCTAACATCTATACCAATAAGGCAGACGATTTGAACAATCTTTTAATCGTTGTGCTAATTTATTAGAAGAGAATTATATATGAATGATTATTAAGTTAATTTGTATGGCTTGCGGTATGGTTAGGCTATAAATATAAGTACAAGTTTGAAGCAGGCACCACACTTCGCTATGCGCTATTCGTTATGCGGGTTATTCGCGCGCATACGGCGAAGTGTGGAGAGTATATTCGTTTCGTTCACCATAAAAATGACAATGACACATCTCTACAACACACATATTTGCCTTATTTGATGCTTATTTGACATACCAGTTCGAAGTGTGGATGGCATGTTTGTTGTTTGTGCGTATAACTAATATTTGGGCGAATACGGCGTAGACACATAATGAATAGCGCATAACGAAGTGTGGTGCCTGCATTACAAAATACAAAATTGTAAAGTCAACTTTCCGTTTAGGAAAACATACTGTTACCACTAAATAGAAAAACAGTTTTCAAATACTCAAATACAGTAGGGATGATAGCTTCAGTATTCTGTTGGATAACACCCCCAGACCAACAAATAATATTAGTTGGAATAACTTAATTTCAAAATATGTGCACAATGCATGACAAATATTATCTCCGTCATTCCACATCTAGCTGCTGAATGTTGAATTTACCAATTTATCCCGCTTCGTTAATAAGATAAGTAAAGATAAACAGGTGTGATATTTTCATTTATAGCTATTTTCAGGCTTTCAGTCGTTATCTGAGCGCCGAGCGCGAGACACGGTTACCGCGTTCCTCAGAGAAAAGCGCGTCTTTTTCGTTGAAATTCGGCGTTTTCCTACGTACAGTACTCGTATTGTTTTCTACTCAATATTTGTTTTACTTTTATTGTTAGTAACAAAGTAGGGAGTCTTATATAAAACTATACAACTGCAGCGAATACCTTTGACATTATGCTATTTGGTCACTTAAGTTTTTAAAATTTTTCAATATGTAAATGATTTCTAAAAGTTAGTGTTCTTTTTAGTCTGTTTTCTTTGAAAACAACTTTATTTTAACTTTCGGTTACGAAGTTAAAGATCATACAAGAAAAGCCATTACAGTACTCATATTTTATTTCTTTGAAAGTTGTGTAATAAGTAACGCTGAATTTTAAAATTGATCAGAACACTTCCACATAATAAAAAATGTAATGGAGAATAGTTTTACTTTCAGTTTTTATCTGCAACAATGTTTTTTTTTTCTTGACATTTCTGAAAATATTTTTTTATGACTGTCTATAATAAAGCTTAATTCACCAAATAAAGTCTACCGTTAATTACTTGACAAACATTTAAAATAAAAAGAGAGTAAATTGGAGTTTCATTTTTTTTTAATGGATTTTAATTAGATTTAAAGATATTAAAATAAATGTTGTTTAACACTGAACATGTTTCATAATCCGTTCTCTTGTTTTGTAAATGGATTAATTACAGCGCGTATTTAATTAATCACATTCATAGACCAGTTTTGATTTAATTAATGAAGCTGCTAAGTTTATAAACATCAACTAAATTAGCCAGGCCAGAAGTCAGTCTATTCCGGTCACGAAATATGACTCGAAATATGAATTACTAGAGATATTATCATACTGTTGTCATGGTTACAGTATAAAGGTATATTTTTGTTTGAAGTATAGGCAGCATAATACTTCGATTCTTGATATGTTAATGTGTTTAAAATAATAAAAAGACGGCCAGTTATATATAAACTCTTTCTAGTGCAGAAATATCTATTCTGGAATCTGTTTAAAACTCACGAAGAAAATGAAAATCAAAGGTAAGTTGTACTTAGTTCATACATAAGTATAATTTCTATACAATATTCTCAATAGATAGTAATATTGGGTATTTGTATTGAAAATAGCGATATTTATTAGAAGACAATGTGCTGTTTTCTTATAACTTTACGTTCTTCAGTAACTTTAATTAGGTCTTTAATACATTATTAAGGTAGTGGTGGAACATTTATTTTGTACTCTGTATTAGAAAAGATTGAAGAATATGAAAAGTAGATAGATAATACCATCTCAATGTAATTAGGTATATACTGCTTCTAGGAATCTATAAGCGCCCGTTACTAAATGAATGAGCTTTATGAGAAGAAATCGAAGAAACACAAACTCACGGTTACTATGTTTAGTTATTTTCGGCTCTACTTTCTTACTAAAATGAATTTTAATTAAAAAAGGAAATCATAAAATACTTTTGTAAGCCTAGACAGCGTAAAGCGGTATGCCAAACCACAGGTTCTGCCTCAATACACGATATTCATTTGATGGCTGTGACCGAGTGGTGTGATTACTTCGCCTGACTGATCGGACGACGCGAATTAGTTTTCTGATAGTCCGACTTATCAACATCGTCCATGTTGACGTTTTTTTTGGGCGGAGTCATCGGACGACCAACGCTGTTTTTGGACTAGACTTCATAGGACGACACAAATTTCCAAGTTTTTATAGTCTCTTTTAGGATACTTCTATCCTATCCTCTAGATACTCTTTTTTACACATTTATAGGTTATCTAGAAATACAAGTAAACCATTTCTTTATTCATTTATTAGGATACCAACGGCTATTACAATGTATTTACAAATTAAAGGTTATTTATTACTAATTGAGTTGCAGATTCAATTTAATCCAGAAAACCATCTCTTTATTAAGTAACATTTTCTAAACTTACATTATCTTATATTATAAATCTCTGTACCTTTCTTTAACACATACATACTACCTTATCAAATAGTCAGAAAATGCAGATTTGGGATATGCGTAATCTTTAAAAGAGGCCCGCTTATCACATCAAAATTTATGAATCTATGGAAAATAAAAATACGTGTCGTCCGATCAGTCGGACCAACAGGTACGACTAAAAAAGCTAGCGTCGTCACATTACTCGGACGATGTGGTCGGACCACACGGTTACAGCTCATTTGACAGCATTCACTCCATAATTCCACCTTACTAATGGAGATTGTATTCGCCAAGGGTGTCTGCACACATGTTTATCATCATAATCAGCCTATCGCAGTCCACTGTTTACATAAGCCTATCCAATTGCACGCCACTTAGTTCGATCCTCGGCTAATCGCATCACACTCCTACCAGCCGTCTTGTGCAAATCATCACTCCACCTGGCCTGTGGACGTCCTACACTACGTTTATCATACAACAGAAAAATGTCACATCGACCCTTTTTTCGTTTAACGTGTTTTATGCATAAATCTTCTGCATCTTGTGTTTCAATTCTCAAATCAATGCAATACCATAAATTAATTGTGTCGGTACGTTCACATTTGTGCGCTAAACTACACGTGTGGAAACGAAACAATCGAGTTGATCTTCAATAATTCCGACTAAGAACGAAAAAACTAGCAATGTATATATATATTATATATATATATTTTACTAACTTATATTTTATTTAAGCCTACCAAAGTGTTTTGTCTTTGTCTATAGTTGCGTATCCCACTTTAAAAATAGGAAAAAAGAACACTCGTAAGAAATACCTCTTTAGGGATGTCTTACCGTTGTTTATGACTCGGAACCCTAATGGTTTCGTTATGTCCGTCCGTCCGCGTCGTCTGTGCTAAGCTCAATAGGTTTCTCTAATAGGTGATGTACGTTTTATTTTTTATTTAATTGCAACAGACATATAACGATTTAAAATTTTTTTTCATCCCCGTTCTAAAATACTCTAGAAATCGGCACCCGTGTAACACAATCACATAATGCTACTACTGTAACATGTGGATGCATGGTCGCATGGATGAAGTATTACAGCTAAACTGAAGAAAATAAAGACTAAAATAAGGATCTTCAATATAACAGGAAACACTATGACAGCAATACCGTCTGGACTTTTTAATTGTGTGAAACCATGTAACGTCCCTTCGTTAAACACCACCAGGATCTGTATATGTGGTGGTTGGTGTGTTGGGATCGGACGGGGTACTCGTACTCTGCACCTAAGGCGGGAGAGATCCGGGAACAGCTGTGATTACGACATCCGGACTCCTCTAATCGCTTGTCCGGGCAGAAGCGGCCACCACCATCTGACCTCGTAGGACCTATGCGGACCCCATGACCCACAGGAGTGGTCCACGGACAGACCCCTCTGAAGCACCGTACAACATGAGCCGTTATCTCAAGATGCCATATCGGTACATGACGGTACGGTCCTCTAAATAGTCAGGCACTAACCGCCTCAAGTACTCTGGCAAGCCGTGGTGGTGGAGTGCTTCCCTCAGGCGCAACACGGCGTTGACCGTCGAACGCTCCGCTATGTCTATTAAAAGTAGTCTAAGTCACTCAGGTGTTCCAGAGATTTGCCGGAACAAACAGAGAGTCAGACAAAACCGTTTAAGATTATTTTTTACTGTAAGTGCCGTATACTTTCACATGCGTTTAGTGAAAAGTTATTACTTTGAAATTATAAACCGACATACACTTCAATTTTATATATTTGTATAGATGAATGTATGATGTATTTAATTAAATCGATAAAGCAAGCAGGCTTATTCTATCGAAGTAATTGCAACTACATTATGATAACGAAAGCTACCAATCGATAGCAATCACTGTGAAAAGTGCTGGTGACTTCTAAGGTTTTATTTCACCGAGGAATATTAGCAAGCTGTCTTTGTTTTAACGAGCTTTGTTTGCTTGAATCCAGAATGTCTGTCTCAAATTACTGTAGTGTTGCTGTGTTGTATCACTAATGCCTTGATCATTTTACTGTCTCGCCCGTTTGCTCGGTACGTGTGATCAAGGTATATGTTTATAAACACTGAGTACTCGGCCGAGAGCACTGTCTCGCCCGTTTACTCGGTACGTGTGATCAAGGCATAACCACCAATTGACTAAGTATACATGAAAGAGTAGTATAGATGTCGCAAGCAGTGCTAAGAGTCAAAGAAAAACGCTCGAAAACTCGAAAACTCGCGTTTATCAAACATGAGACTAATCTATATCGATTTTCCACCCCCGAAAACCTACAAATATCACATTTCAGCAGAATCGTTAGAGCCGTTTCCGACACCACAAATATATTTTTAAATAATAATTATATATTACAAGAATTGCTCGTTTAGCAATATAGGATGTAACAATGATACAGTCTAGTTATGGAATAAAGTCACATAACTAAAATAAATATTTTGTCTACATATACGAGAAATATACAAAAATATATCCGTATTTAATTCTCGTGTCACAATGTTAGTTGACATACTCCTCCTAAATGGCTTGATCAATTCTTATAACAGTTTTCATTTTGTGTGCTTAGGCAGCAGGTCTGAGAATAGAATGTCAACTATTTTCGTACCCCTTACCTGGTTTATAAGATAGTTTCAATTGATAATCTAAAATTAGAGAATCCATAGAGGCGAAGCTTTTAATTCAATTTTAATATTTTAATCTGTTTGTTTATCAGTTGTATAATGTCCAATACGTTTTTAGATATGATAAAGTATTACAATACGGTGAAACTATTGGGAACTACTAGTGAACATAATGTTTAATTGAGTAGCACCAACAACACTATAAAAGCCTTTATTTTTTGTGTTTATAATTACTAATGTTGATTATGTCCATGCACAATGTCCCTACTGTATATTTACCATTATAGTCAACAATTGTACGGGAAAGTCGACGACACTTGCTGTAGACACAAACTCGAAGTAGGAGGAATGAACGTTGGTTATTGGCTGCGTAAATACTAACACTTCTCGTAAACATCTTAACGATAAATGTTTGCAAGTTAATTACAGAGAGCTATTTTTATACCCAGACCACTTTACAAATAGATTCGACCAAGGATCGGATTTATTTACTGATTTCAAACTACTTACTCAAATTTAGTTCATAATTGACTAATGTTACACAGCTTATTGCCTTTTTCGGAGTAACGAGCCCTTTCTCTTTATATAGCTTTTATCCATTTCCACTGTTAGGTCATTTTTGCACATGGCGATCGATGGTTATTTCCAAATTTTTCAGACCATGATAGTGGTCCATATTATATCCTCATAGATAAAGAAAACGTTGCTAGGATGAAAATGTCATTAAGCCCACATTATACATCAGAAAGCATATATAAATAAATAAATATAAATAAGTAAAGCCAATCAAGTTGTCTCTCACGGGTAGGAATGCAATGAGAAATAATTTGTTCCGTTATTGTTATTAAGTAAACATTGATGTAAACCAATATTAGTTAAATGTAATGTGGGTAAACAAATTAAAAAGTTGTGCATTGTAAACGCAACAGATAATAATTTAGCGCCATCTACCGAAAGACACGCTGAACTTCGAAGTGACTACCTACAAATCCTGTATCACGATATAGAAATTTCATTAATCTTTTCAACATGCTCATGGCATGATTACCTCGCCTGGTTAGAGCATTCTCTCTTGACCTTGACACTTTCTCAAGGAATCAGCTTAAGACCTCTTCGGATAAGATCGTATTATTTAATAACATTATAATTTTAACAAAAAGGAACCGACTTCAATGAAAAACTATTCCGAGTAGCCAAATCGCGACAATTGTGCCTATGATATTTGAGGAGTTCCCTCGATTTCTTTGGGTTTCCATCATCAGATCCCGATATGGTGACGATGGGACCACCTGTAAGCTACGCCCATTCCAAAGCAAAAAGAATTTTCGAAATCGGTTCATAAACAACGAAATTATCGCTAAACATACATTTAAAAAAAAAAACCGACGAATTGAGAACCTCCACCTTTTTTTTGAAGTCGGTTAAAAATAGAATCTATCATGCTACGACATGAAAACGAGTGTATCTAACGATTTTACTTTTCTTTGTTTTTAAGTATTCAATTATTTGTATCACATTCCCAAGGTAAGAAAGTTACTGGGAGTTTCTAAAAATATTGTTCACATCGTCACGTGTTGACGGGTCGCACGCCGTAAATGCCGTATATAACAGCTGCAGTAGTAGCCGTAGTGGCTATCTACCGAACCGCCTATTGTAACACCAAATTTTATTATTTACCTATGTCTGTACACAATGGATCTTTAGTAGCGTGCACTGGAGTTGTATAAAAAAGCCACTTTTTATCGAACAACTTTTACACAGAGTTTATCAAAATAAAAAATCATCAAAAACTAAATAAATGGATCAAAATGCTACAATATACACCTACCTACCGCTCTAATTGGTAGTAAAATCGCAATGAAAATACTTTAACTATTATTCCTGTATTCTATCAACGTCTATAGTAATGAAATTAATCATTATACATAGTTCTACTTATTAGTTTAAACTTTATTTTATCAATAATAAAGTCAAAGTGACAGGGTAAATACAAAAATAGATATTTCAATTACCAAAGTTATTGAAATATCAATATCTCTTTAAACAGTAAGTATTTCAGTAACCCTATACTTCAAACAAGATTTAACTTGACAGATTTCCATTAGGTGATTAAGAATCTGTCTGATAAAAATAGATAGCGCTCACGTACCTAATCTCAAAAATCAAACTGGTAGATACTGTCATGTAAATTAGGAGTAAGAGCTAAGTGACTACGATATTAGCATGGCTCTTCTAAGTAGTAGAGCCACGTTGATATAAGCACGAATGGCCCCCTTCGACAGGGGCAATACTACCCTTTTTTTCGTGCGTCGTCTCATCTCTGCTACTATACTATATTATAGCCAGGTAGTCCCAGGAACCCAGACGTACCTCGGGCTAACAACGGCTTGTAGATGGCCCCTTACGTGTATATTCCCTTTGTTGTCCTCAAAAGGGGGCTCGCACGCTCCGTAGTGCTCACGCCGTCACCCGGGCCTGCTTCTGCTAGGGTGACAGCCGGTGTGACAGGGTGACGCCTCTCGAGCGGGTTTTACCGCCACAATAACGGCGAACCCAAGAGGCAGTACTACCCTAACACAGAAAACCACTTTAAAAATGATAGTATTAGTGTTGCAGTATTTCGTTGGAAAGTGTGAGAACGGAAACCAAATGATGCAGAAGCATCACACTAAGGCGAAATGGTGTAAGTCACCATTTTGCATTGTCTGTACTTACAATGAGGGTGAATCCCTCTTGAATTCTACTCATGCTTGCCATCAGGCAGATAGAGTCACTTTGGCAGGCTAACATACATAAAAACTGCGCGTCACCATTTGGTGTTTAGTTTCTTGAATACAATTTGACAGTAATTGTCGGAGAGCTTCTTGTTATGCTTTACGGTGGTAAACTTCAAATTAAACATTGTTGAGTAACCACTTTGAAATTATGAAATCAAAACCCGTGAATAAACCTGTAACATGTATTGAACTCGTAATTATCTTAAAACACTTCAAAAACTCTACAAAGATTGTGATTATCTCTTCTGTCTGTCTGTATCTGTTGTTTTATCTGTATTATTTTTATTGACATTGTTTTTCCGAGTCAATCTTATTTCCTAGTAGCTGAGTTTTATTATTACTCGTTTGTTCTTGTAACCGCGGGCAACGCTGCGGGGCGAAGCTAGTCTAATAAAATTAGCCTAAGTTACTCCTTATATGCCAGTGAAAGTCCCGTCGAAATCTGTTCAGCTGTTCCAGAAATTACCCGGAGCAAATAGACAGACAGACAAAAATTGTAAAAAAATAAAAAAAAACACAACAAAATACATAACAAAAAGCGGTTATTTTAAAAATACAAACAGACACTAATTTAATTTATTTGTTTTGTATAGATTACTTGTCAATGTAACTACTGTGTGACACAGTGAAGTGTAGCGAGGACCGCGCCGTACAGCTGATTGATAAAAGTGTCTTATCTAAAGCGGATACATAAGTTCCTGCAAAAACACCCAATTCATTGCTAGCTCAAGGGTTTAATTTCTCTGCTTTATTTAACTCCTATTGGTTTCATTGTTAGATAGTATACGTATTTAAACAAATCAAAAGTTTAACAGACGCTTTCTTTAATAAATGAAAAATACAATAACGGAACATGACTAATTCGTATAAAGTGTATGATAGTCTTCTAACACTTATACGTCAACATGAACTAGGAAAAAAATAGTGCTATAGAGTAATGCCTTTATGATTGTTCAAATTACATTAAAAGTAAAAAGATCACTGTGAGTTTTTAATTAAAAAAAAAAAAATAGTATGATTTAACGTAAAATAACAAGGTACCTATGGATGTGCAGTTACTTTGAGTGAGTTCTACTATTAATTTTATTTAAATGCAATTTCAAGTAATTTTATAAAATTAAACAGAAGTGCCGTACCGTCTTCGAAGAATCGATCTAAAAACAAAAGTTTTTTTTTATGTCATGTGGCAATCCCCGCAGGTCATCTCCTCGTCGAGAGACCAGGGCATAGAAGTTTATTTTGCAGTTTTTGTTTATACCCTAGGAAAGTAATCTAAAAGAACACAGATTGAAATCAGAAAAAAAATCGTATTCAGCTTATATTTCATACATTTTGGATATTAGAGCATCAACGTAGTATTAGGGAACGAGATAATATTTGTAGGGAAGAAGAGTGGCGACGCGCGACGGCGCGAATAGCGAGAAAAATATCATTGTGATGATATTTTTCTCGACATTGCTCGACATGCCATGAAATGTGGCTCATGTCTAATGAAACAATGTTTGAATTACGAATGGAGATTGTATAGTAATAATAGCTATGTATTTCAGTTGCTTATTAATAGCTGGGTACCTGTACACTCCGATGACTACTATATTGATTTTTTCAAAATGGAAGTCATCCACTTAAGAATGTAAACAAACTTTAAAAACCTCTGTTTTCATGATAATAATTCATTTAATTTGATCATTATAGCTATACATATACGTTTTGTTAATTAAAATGAAACGAATCATATGGTTACTAAACCTAAACATTAAAATATCTATAAATAGATAAAAAAGATATTAAATAAATAAAATTCACATGAAAAGAAGTTAGGGCAGAAATAAATTAAAATAATTAAATAGTAAGATTGAAAAAAATATCAAAAACATCAACAATAAAAAACTTAAATTATTCGGCAATTTTTAAAAAGTTGTTAAGTATACACGTTAGAAGGCCTTACTTGTTGATATAAGTAAATAGCTCTGACACGAACAAAGTATTTAATAACCAACCCGGTATCGTTACGTATGTGTTAACTAGTTTCCATAAATAGTGACGTTTACTTGGCATCACTCTATTTGCAAGACTGATGCTCACAGTTATGTAATAAAACTGACATTCAAATATAGTCAAATTAAATGAATATTTATACTGTTGATTCAAAACACTGTATTAATACTTCACTTTAATACTTGTCATCATCCACAGTTTTTAACAGTTCACACTTAGACAGGGGCATCTCCATAATTAGAAGGAAGTTTTAGCCACACTGTTCAGACGCTGTTGGTTTAGGGTATGTATCAATTTTGCCTTCTCTCTATATAGTCTAGTCGACAAGTTGAAAATGGTACAAAATAGAGATACTGCTCTTAAAATTATGTGCAATAACTCATTGGATTCGGAATGACGCTTAGAAAAATGAAAAGTAAATTTCCAATAAAAAACTCCGGGAGTTTAGTTTTTTATTGGAAATTTCCTTCTCTTTCAGAATCTTTTTTTGAAATTCCTTTAATATTAATGGTTTCTGAAATATTGGCAAAAAACAAAATGCCATTTTTTTTTATCTATAATCGTTCATAACTTTTATATTTTTTTTACTGCTTACACGCTTTTGGCACATTTTTCTAGGCGTCACTACGGATCCAATGAGCTATCGCACATAATTTTATGAGCAGTATCTTTATTTTGTACCATTTTCAACTTGTCAACTTGTCGACTAGACTAATACTTAGTGATGCTGTCCCGCGCTGCCTGGTCCTTTAGTTTCCTCTTACGATACTTATGGGAGGAATAGGGGTATTGATACTCTGTGTAACCGTCACAAGTACAACACGGATCATGCTCCGAAAATACTCGTACAGTTCTACAATATTTATTTTGCCAAACCCGATCGGTTCGTCTGAAATAAGTCACTGTAACAGTGATGTTTTTAAAAGACTTAATAAATCTTGCCTACGCGAAATGTCTATAAATTTTAAAGCATCAACAGTGAGATCACACAGGACTGTACATAACTTTGATGTAGGAGGCACAAACATCGTCATTACGAGTATTTCCGATCATACAAACAAGCTTCGTCTGATCTGAGGTCGTTATAAAACTGATTTAAATATCAGAATATTATTGATGAACATCAAACTGTTGATACATGACATACATTTTATTTTTATTTTATTTATTAATCTTAGGGAAACTTACAGCAATACATTTAACATAGATTTTACAAGTAGCAACAATACGTCATAAACAAGTCTCCACAAATAGAAGCTAAATGTTTAAAAAAACCTAACCCTTAGGTAAAAAAAATACCTGCCAATCAACATGTATAACATACCTTAAAATTTTGTGTCAATTACAACTATGAATTTTAAAATGAAATTGAGTGCTGTGTAACAAAGATGTCAAGGTCATGCTTACGCACTAAGTCGTTGTAAATATGGTCTTAACTAAAGTCTTAACTAATATGTGCTTCCCGTTATGACGTACAGCGCCGAAACGTGGACACTGTCTGTTAAGTTAGTAAATGAACTTAAAGTGTCTTAAGCTTTAGTCTCTCTAAAGGAAAAAATTAGGACAAGGGTGAAAGTGACTCTGTGCTGCATAATGGAAATGCTTGAGCAGTATCCAAGAGTGATTGTCACTATGTAAGTGCGCATAATACTACGGCCTCACGGTTGATGTTGAGCAGTTGCGTATGTGTTATTTAGGTCCAGAATTTCTTTATCGCGATTCAGGATTTGTAATTACTTTGTGTAATTTGTTACACCGTAGTTCGGTGCACCTTCGATAGTCGTTACATGCTATATATGGAAGTCGTTACAAAATAAATATTCAATAACTTTTTTTTAATCATTTCAATGAAACTGAAATTAAATTTAAATTTAAATAATTGAATTAAAAAATCAAATTTTTGTACATTTAAATTATAAGTGAATTTAAGCTGTTCATTCTCCTTCTTTATTAATCTAGTTTTAATATTGATACTAATTCAATTTTATTATGATTGCAGCTTTGCTACAGATTGCAATGCTGTACAGCACGGTGAAGGCAGTTGCACCAGGGTTTCAATATACGAGTAAAAATTCATCTGATGCAATAGGAAACAAACCTTGTTCCCTGGGTGATTACATATCCAAGGCGAAGTGCAGACGTACAGAATTCGTACTAGTGTGCACGGGCGGCTTCACAACGAATTGGATTAGAGGAATGAAGTAAGTTGCAAGTTAAATTAGAACACTACGTTATAAGTACATAAAAATCGGTAATAAGTATGTGTATTACATTGGTTTCCTATTACTACTAAGACAAATAATCTGTGTCCGTACATACCAATAAATATAATTGCGACTGCCTTGTTGGTCTAGTGGTTAGCATATGCGGCTGCAGATCAAGAGGTCTCGGGTTCGATTCCCGGGTCAGACCAAATATTTGTGTGATCCACAAATATTTGTTTCGGAGTCTGGGTGTTTTTTTATGTTTTTATTTAATATGTATGTATTTACAAAAAAAGTATGTTTATGTATTTATATCAGTTGTTTGGTACCCATGGCACAAGCTCTGCTTACTTTAGGACTAGATGATGTTGTGTGTAATATGTCCAAAATATTTATTTATTTATTTAATTGAAGTACCTGTTTGTAATTTCAAATACACAGCTTTTTACTAAGAGAATATACGGTACTTGCAGAAGAAATTCCTTTTTTAAATATTTTTTGTTTGTCTGTCTGCTTGTTCCGCTTAATCTATGGAACGGCTGAACCGAATCTGACGTAACTTTCACTAGCAGATAGCTGATATAACGAATATCATACTTTGTTTTAGGCGCTCGGTTTTTGCTGTAAACCGAGGGTATGTATTACGCCGACTCGTCCGGGGTGGCCTTACTCCTGGATTCTACTCATGTTTTCCAACGTCAATTTTGTGGGATTAAATATTTAGATTAGATTAGACAACAATTACGTGCACAACCTGAATTTAATCTTAATTGCTTAACGGCGGATGCAGCTGCATAAGTGTATTTGATTACAACATAACCTAACATAAACATTGTGTATCTATTGCGAACACACTGGAGCTTTTTTTCATGTGGTTCTTAAGATATCTAACAAAGTTTATATGCTAATCGTGTAATGGCTAATTGCAAGTAATCAAAAAAGGTAGAAGTACGGTAAATAACTTAAATATGTAAATACCTTTTTCGAAGTACCAACAGTTTAGTGCTACCTGACAAGCAAAAATCGCAATCTCAAACTTCGAGATGCTGCTGGTTCAAGGTCAGGCGCAACCACATTGCATATTTAATGTAGCGTAACCTAATTGCATTTTCCCCCGTTTTTGTAATATTATCATTGATACTAGGCTCCTATTAGGCGAAGTGTGATGATATAATAAGTATAACCTATAGCATTCCTCGATAAATGAGCTATTTAACAGTGAAAGAATTTTTCAAATCGGTCCAGAAGTTCCTGAGGTAGACGCATGCAAACTAACACACTCTTCAGTTTATGACATTACTTATAAACACCCTAATCACTTTCACTTATAAACAAAGTAAACAAACTGTGTCTCAAACAAACAAAAAGTTATTTTCTACTGCGAAGAAACACTTCTATGTTTAGACTAAGCGCCAATAGATATTGACACAAGTATTATAATTGTTTATTTATTAGGATTACAAAGGGTTCTTTCTGAATAATGTGGTGATAAAATTTCTTAAGCAGAAATCTTAAATACATAAACAAATGCCTTGTTGTTCTTTGTTTTATTGTTAACAAATATATGGTTGTTCTTATAATGCGGCCACTTCGTTTGATTTACAACTTTTCTAAAAGTACCCTTTTATCAGTTTGATTTAGAATGACAATTATCTACACAAATAAATATAAATTAAGTGTCTTAAATTACACTTTTTCAGTAAATGCAATTCATATGCATATTCATTAATCATAGGCAATTTTATTTTTTTGTTTATCGGTGTTTTAACCATCGATAAGTGGAAGTCCTTACAAATTCGGTCCAGTTTCCTAATGCGGGTGTTTAATTTTTGAAAAATAAAATAAAAGCTATTTCAGAGAGTAGCCGGAACAAACAGACAGACGGACAGGACCTATTCATTCCATTTTTTTTATTCCATTTAGCGAAAAGCTGTTAGTTTGAAATAAGAAACAGGTTGTTATTTTTCTCTTCCAACGAATACACTTGCAAGTTAGAGCCGTTAGAGATATAATACAAAAAATTAACGTGAATTATTATGACTGGTTGTTCGCGGTTTCATTTTATTAATGGAAATTGTAAATAATCTGATTCTGATGCATATTTTTGTTGTGACATAAAATCCGCCCTATAATAGAATCGGTCTACCGTAGAACACCTAGCTCTAAGGTAGACTGATTCTATTATAGGGCGGACTTTGAAACTTGTTGCCTTGTAAACCTGCCGTAATAAATACTTTTAGTGCTCCAAGGTTATGCCTACTTTCTATCGTATCGTGTAGACAGTTGATTTGAGATTGATAAGGGGTTTTACGTATTTTATATAAATAATAAATATATCGGACATTCTCCTTATTTTACTGAGATTATTTTGAATTCTATGGAGCACAAATGTCAAGTCGATGCAATCTACACTGATTAGGCCAAGGCTTTCGATACAATCTGTCACAACACTTTACTTCGATAACTTTGGAACCGTGGCGTACACGGTGATCTCTTCCGATGGATAATCTCCTACGTCAGAAACCGAAGTCAAACTGTGGCCGTAAGTGGTTTTACTGCCCTATACAAACCTATAAGCTCAGGTATGCCTCAGGGCTCTCATCTCGGACCTCTGCTATTCATTCTGTGTATTAATAATATCTTAGAAACCATAAAGAGCTCAAACGTCCTGCTTTATGCGGACGACACAAAAATCTTTCGTGTTATTCGTGATAGCTCAGACTGTAATTCACTTCAAGATGACTTAAATAATTTTGAATCATTCTGTCAAAATAATAACTTATTTCTCAATACAGATAAATTTCATGTGATCACTTTTTCCAGAAGAAAAAATTCCATAATTTTCGATTATACAAAGAGTGGTAGGGTTCTAGGAAGAGTTACTGAGTTTCGTGATTTGGGGGTCATTTTAGATAGCAAATTTACATTTGTTCCACACATAGTTGAAAGCATAAACAAAGCGTATAAAACCCTATAAAAATGCGTTAACTTATAAGCTCTTGTACAATGCTTATGTTCGAAGTGTACTGGAATTCGCTTCTATAGTATGGCAACCACATTATCAAGTTCATATAGATAAAATTTGTGAAAGCACTCGATCTCCGCACTGGTCATCTACGTGAATACTACGAAACGTCTTCCAAATATCATAAAATTACAGTTTTAAAACATCGCAGAGAGTTAAATGATTTCACATTTTTGTACAAAATTTTAAATAACAATGTAGATTGTCCTTCCCTACTACAAAAAATAAATTTACGTATTCCGAGTAGACGAGAAAGAAGTTGCCACAAAAGGAAATTATTTTCAGTTTCCCTATCAATTACCTGCTATGCAAGTAAAAGTTTCCCTAAACGAGGTTGCCGCCTATATGATGAATTGATGATGCATTGTGTGAAGTTGTAATTTTTTGTTTCTCTTGACTCCTTTAAAAAGCAGGGTCTTCACTGCCTTACATGTGTGTGTGTGTGTGTGTGTGTGTATATGTGAGAGTGTGAGTTTACATATATGTTAATGTTAGAGAACAGTTAATTTAAAGAGCATTTCCGTCTGTTCGTAGTCCTGATCGAGTAACCAGTCAGTGACTCTATTCTTAATTTCAAATTTCGAAAGACCATAATATTGGACGATAACTTTCTATGTAATAGGGTCCTTAGGTATGGGTGTGATTAAAGCTCTCTTCCATATGACAGGTACACAACTAGTTAATAAAGACTTTTTAAATACCATAAAAATTGGTAACGAGAGAGAATCACAACACTCTTTAATAAAAATTGGTGGGATTCCATCAGGGCCAGCACCCTTATTTAAGTGTACTGACTTCAAATATTCCGAAACCGTTTCCTATGATATTTCGACAGAGGCAATGTCTACGACAGAGTTTTCGGTGTGAACGGGATAAATACAATCACCATTTGTCGGTTCAAACACAGAGTGAACATTTTCATTGTAAAGATTACAAATACTTTCGCCGTCAGAAACCGAAGTCCCCCTGTATGTCATAACTTGTGGCTGCCTTTCGAGAAAACAGATTTTACGAAAAACTTCGGATTTACCTTAATTGCTCCTTCACAGAAGGACATGTAGTTATTATAACAATCCCGTCCCGCACGCTTTACCCTTTTTCTTAGAATTTTAAAGCTATCCCCATCAAGAGGATTAGAATAAATTTTCCAAAATTTATGAAATTTTCGCTTTTCATTTAATAACATGAAACGGGTATCGAGGTTGACTAACGTGTGCGACGACGAGGAACATACCTTAATATCAAGGCATTTAGAAAGTTTTAAAAAATAGTAATACAGTCCTCCATACATAAAGAACCAAAGAAGTTGTCCCAACTTTGTGTATCTATTTATTAATATTTTGGTAGTCTGTTTTGCGGAAATTATATTTGTAAATAATAGGGGTTTTTAAAAACAAAATATTTAACGAATAACCTTACATGATTCAGTGCACAATAATAAGTCAAGAAAGCGGTTCATCGAGTTTCCAAAGCGGTAACGGTAACGCGGGCCTTGGGGAATATAAATACATCCTATATTCAAGTACGTACAATCAGTAAGGACATGAGATTTGGTTAACGGTACAGACACCCAAAGCGTGTCCGCGCCGGCGCGCGGTGGGTCAGGCCAGCGGCGCGCCCGCGACTGCAGCGAGGAGTGCACCGCCCCGTCCCGCACCGCTCGCCAAGGCACACCTTAATAATACATAAGAAAGAAAGTTATGTGACTTTGTACGAAGCTCTCTGACATTTTGGTAATAGCATTCGAATTGTTTAAATATCAATGTTGTTATGAGAAATATACATACAATGCTAAAGTATAATACGTTATTTCGTAAGCTGCAACAAAATGGTATACATGAATGTCTTAAAAACTTCTACACAAATAGATACTTACACATTTGTAATCATCAGCGGTAAACTAAGTGATGGCATACTGACGGAGGAAGGCATTGCACAAGATTCGATTCTCGCGCCGATCGAGGACTTTTGTATGTGAATGAAGTAAGTAATCTTTTCTAGGACGGATTTGTTTATCAATTGGCAGAAGACACATGCATACTAACCGCGCATAAAGATCTAGCAAAGACAGTCAATGTGATGCAACATAACTTCGATATGATGTTAAAATGGACACACGACGTCGTCGTTCTTATTATCAATAAAAATAAGACTAAACTAATGCACATACACTCACCTTACAAAAGAAACATACTTACTCCCCGTATTATTGCACATTGTCACGCTTGCTTACATAATATCAACCTGGCTAGATAGATGTGGATGTAAATTGCTGGAACTTGTCAACACACATATCTCCGGAGTACTTATAGATCGTATCGTAACGAAAAAACCTAACATCCCGAGTTAAAAAAGGATAGAGAGTATAATTGTACTGCAGTGCGACAAGGAAAAATAACGGGCACTTGGTTTGCGTCATAGATTAAGCTAATAGAAGGGATATCGTATGCACAATACATAGCGTCTGTGCATCATAGATTAATAAAATAGAAGGGTTATCGTAGGCACAATACATAGCGTCCGCGTCCGCCAGTACCGTCTAATTGAATCTTAGTGTTTCTTTTTAACCGACTTCAAAAAAAAGGAGGAGGTTCTCAATTCGTCGGAATCTTTTTATGTATGTTCATCGATAATTTCGTCGTTTATGAACCGATTTTAAAAATTCTTTTTGCATTGGAATGGGCGTAGCTTACAGGTGGTCCCATCGTAACTATATCGGGATCTGATGATGGGATCCCAAGGAAATCGAGGGAACTCCTCAAATATAATAGGCACAATGTCGAGATTTGGGTACTCGGAATAGTTTTTCATTGAAGTCGGTTCCTTTTTGTTAAAATTATATTCCATAGATATGCTCATATTACTATTTTGCTCCCTGATTAGTTGTCATTGTCTTTCGGGTAATAAGATGATTATATTGTTTGGCAATAATAGTGTTAGAATGTATGTTCGTAAAAAGGCAGTGTATATTGTTCTGTAAACTTGAATTAATATCAAAGAAAAAAAATACTGCATGAATAAAAAATAAATAAATAATTATAATTGCATGAGTTGATAAAAGTGCTATGCAATCAGTCAGTTAGTCCCCGAGTGTTTGAAATGATTGAAACCGCTAAGGCTCGTCGTATCGTAATCATAATTAATTTAAAACGTAATAGACCTATAGACAAACAGATTTTTGTATTTAAAATGTAAGGTTTTATTCTAAATAACAAAAAATATTATTGAATTGAATATCATGTCCTCACAAACATGAATGTATGATTGTCTTTCACCAGAGAATGCGATGGGCGACTAAAATAGATTGATTATCAAGGCATTAGGGGCTAGGGCACTACTTCTTCCTGATCTCTTTGTGAGTCACGAGAGCACGCGATCCTGAATTTAGAATCATATAGAAGGTAGCACTTAGACTAATTAAGGCCACCAAATTTTATGGTATCATTAATACGATGTGTCCCTTGCGGTGACATCATGACTGTGAGTATTGATGGGACTAATCTAGCTGTGATAGAACCAGCAACCTAAAAGGTACACATAAACTCATTGTTTGTGGCTATTTTGAATTTTTTTGATAAGTTTGATACTCTATATTTTCAAACCTTTACCAAATACTCACTAAGATTGCAGAGACGCTTTAAAAACAGTGTTTCCTATTCATTCAATAAGTGTCGTATTTACCTATTATGGGAACAAAATACGAAAGATAACAGCACTGCAATTAGAAGGAAATCTTGAAACAAAGCCACCAATCGGTCTTGGTAGCATGGAATAGTTTTTGAATAATACTAGTCAATGCAACATAACGTTGAATAAAACTTTAATGTTGCAGCGATAAGCCCTTAGCGATAAGTCATAAGCGATAAATTCAAGTGACCCACTTACTAGTAGTACCAATATTCAAAAGTCAAGTTATACTTGATGATAGCTTGGTTCTATGAACACGCATAACTTTAGTATATTAAAATGTTTTACAGCATGAGGAAATAAGCATTTATACTTAACTGGTTTTCGATAATATTGATTGAACCAATAATTAACACCGTTAGTATAGGGCTTCAGGTTTTCAAAGTCGTATTTCCATGAAGAGCTTTACAATTTAACGATTAAATACCAATTATAGCTATATAAATATAGTAAATAAATCATAGCTATAGCTTTTGAACACACTTCTGCTCGCCTATTTGTAAAACTGATATTATTTGATTCGTCATCATCATCATAATCTTATCCAAAAGAAGTCCACATTCTAGTGCTGAACATACATCTCCCCCAAGTATCGTATTTGATTTAATGTTTACAATCTTGAAGTTATGCAAATGGCATTTACATACATGTCCAATGATTTTTAGTTTTAATATGTTATGGCCCTCGTAAATTGGATAAAATTATTAAAACAAAGACAGTCACAGAAATCATACATAATTCTTTTTGGAAATAAATTTTTAAATTACTTGATAGCAGTAGTTTCTTTTCTCAGTGTTGAAAACTCCATTATATCCTTATCTGCAAACTTTGGAACGTGTTTGGAGAATTTCAGAAGAATCTGATGAACGGTGCGGTATCGGTAATCTTCTTCCACAATATTCATTTATTTTTGTTTACCAACATCTGTTTACTCTCTTATATTAACAATAGTTACAATTTTTGGTTGTACATAAAATTAATTTAAGTGTAACAAATAATTACAGTTAAACACCACAATATATCTAAGTGTATTGTGCTGAATGGAAACGTGATTCTATTATACCCTATTCTATTGCGGCAGGAGATAACAGATTATTTCTTTCATTTTAGATTGTGAGTCACATAATCATTAGTCATAATATTAAAAACATGAGGTATCAATCTATTACCATGACAAAAAAATGAGAAATCTAAAGTTTTTCTCTCCGTCTTTCAGTAACTCTCAGTGCAAACAACTTCCTAAGTAACGTTTACTTCCTTGAAATTTTATCAAATTTAAAAGCAGTAGTTTGAATGAATTTTGCAGAAATTGTTTTAAGTACGATTGATAATTCCGAAACTAGGTTCAAGAATACTATAACTGACTGCTCTGTAACTACTGACAACCTATGACAACCTAGACACTGAAACATGACTAGGAAGATTTAATTTTGAAATACATGTAATTTATGCAAAGCAACAACCGTTTTCCCAAAATATTCACTGAAAACATCGAAAATTATACTTTAAAGTTACGTAAAAAAATCAGATAGGCATTTCATGTCCTTTCAAAATATTATTCTTGGTCATCGTGACTTTATCAGTATCTTTAAAAGTTTTAAAGAGCCCAAATATTTTAGGGCTTGAAGCTTATTTTAAACATATTTACTACATATTTTATTGTTTTACAGGCGGGAAATAACACATCTGCGAATAGTGGATTGGCCCGGAGACTGTTTCAATATTGGACATTTAGAGTTCCACTACCCTGAACTCCTCATCTTAGAGTTTATCAATTCTACGAGTCTCAAGTATTTCAAAGGCCATTTCAGCGCTTTAAATAACATTCAGGTTTGTTTATAATTCATATTATTATGTATATTCATAAGATGGATTCATTAGTGAAAATAGTTGGATACGAGTGCTTTGAAGTGACATATTAGAATGTATAGTTCAGTTATTAACCGACTTCAAAAAAAGGAGGAGGTTCTCAATTCGTCGGATTTTTTTTTTAATGTATGTTCAGCGATAATTTCGTCGTTTATAGGTACGCGTCCATTGGCCCGCGCCAGACGCACCGCACGCAACGGATTCTATTTTGCTTTTTATGATTTCACATAGTGTTGCGTCCACTATCCGCGCCGCCCGCACCGTACGCCGGTATTTCTGAGCAAGGCAAATCCGTTCGATCCTTTGCGTGCCGTGCGTCCGGTGCGGGCCAATGGACGCGCACCTTATGAACTGAATGGGCGTAGTACCATCCAGGTGGTCCCATCGTCACCATAGCGGGAGCTGATGATGCAATCCCAAGGAAATCTAGGGAACTCCTCAAATATCATTGGCACAATTGTCGCGATTTGGGTTCTCGGAATAGTTTTTCTTTGAACTCGGTTTCTTTTTGTTAATTTTTTTTATTAAATACTTCGGTGGGGCAGTCTTAGCGTATCTCTGTAAGTTTGGGTGTATTTCCATGTATAATATTATATAAGTTTGTAATTACAAAATATATGTCGATACATATATTTTTGTTAATATGTAGCTACTTATATATTGAAATACATACTTAAAGATACTGATATTGATATTTCACTTTTCCAATATTTATTGTACAAGCTGCTTAGTTTGGGACTAGGTCAGATCTCCGAAATATTAATATTATTTGTCTGGCTCTAGTTGTGATTTAGTGAAGTTAGGGATGATGAGAATATATATTAAAATACCTAGTTTACCTAAATTCAAAATACATTTAATTGATTTAATGACAGCCTCTTTATCTAAATAGTTTCCAATAAAACTACACAAAGCTTTCGAGAAAGAAGAACTTGTAGAATTGACTTCAAATCACTGATAGGTATGATACGGTTTTTATTTTAATAACCTATCTACATATTATATAATGTACTTACTGAGCTATTCTCGATATCTGAACTTTGTTAAGAAAAAGATTATCGTTCAAGGAAAGAGTAGTTCGTGGAAAATTTCAAGAATGATAAAAAGTATTTTAATATAAGAGTATGATCTTATTGCAAGTGTCTGTCGAACTCTTTGGAATTCTACTTTTGTACATAATTTGATACATATTTCACTAAAAGAAATTATGTTCTGTTAAAGTTAGAAAAAAAAATTTGAAACTGTAATATATATTCTGCATTTACAGATTTATACATTTACACAATACATTAACTTTTGTAGTAGACCCTGATTTTAGTTATCGTTATTGGTTTCAATTTAGGAAATAATGTAGGTCTTAATTGGTGACGACAAGCTAAGTGGTCTAATAATGGTTTCTTGATTATGTAAAATCATGGTCAACTACAAAAGTTAATTATTTAAAGTAATTTAATGATTAAATGAAATTACCACATCTATACATTTACACACAACATTTGTGAAAGGTAGTAAAGTCATCAGCATGAACAGGCCAGACTCGACCAGTACCAGTACTATCCTCTCACCCAACCTAAAATAACAGCATTCATGTTTTGCTAATAGAATCTAAGTGTAGTGGTTATCGTACTCATTGCGAATATAGGCAATGCAGTATGGTGATCCAGACTATGACGGTATATTGCAATCTTTTTTTATTGTTTTGCCTGAATGTTGGCATTTCAGATTTGTCTTCTGAGAGAGAGTTGTAGAGCCCCGGTCCAAAGAAGTCTTTTGTGCTGAAATCAGTGGCTCTTACTGTCTTGGAAGTATCATTTAATATTATGAATTTGAAAGTAAATCTGACTACCTGTTACACCTTCACCGTTAACCGACTCTGCACCGACTTCAACTAAATTTGTCGTAGAGATTCTTGATAAAGGATATAGCCGAGATAACGTTAATACCGAGACTCGGGTAAAAGCTAGTAGATTTATAAAAAGCTAAAATCAATCTGACATCGGGCTCTTTCAAACAATGCGAAATTGTAAATCATCTTCAAAGTTTCTGCCAGTTCAAACAACAGTTAATAGTCATTGTAGTTAAACATCTACAAGGTTATAAATCTATTTTTGCTTGTGGAAATTACCTAAGGTGTGGTACTATTATTTCCGGGTATGATTCAAACTTTCTGAAGACCCAAGATTGAAATAGGAGGCTTTATTAACAACTATTTATCAGCACAAAATCAAGGAAATATAATTTACACATCACGGCTTCACGTGCTTGTCTATTTTTATTTTAAAATCTTTTTTTAAGATATTTTGATCGGGAATTCTGTAAAAGAATAAACTAAACATGCGTTATATATTAGTCAGTAATGGTATTATCATAGTATTTAAATGCATATTACTTATAAGGGACGGAAGGAAACTCAATTTCTACCACTACTAGAAATACAATGGTACTAAGAAGCAGAAAACCATGTTATTTCTAAAAGCAATATAAACTTTTAACATTAATCATATTTCAAAAATTACATTTAATCTAAAAATATAATACATCAATTGTTTGAAATACATACTTTGAAATCACCCTCATGTTATGTACTTTTTAAAAATATACATTTCATGAGTCTGTCAAAGTGACTCTACAGTGCATGTAAATTTACTTTACGAGGTTCAAGAAAAAAAAATTGATAAAATCCATGCGTGAACTGCTGTTTACACAAATAGTCTTACTGGATGCTTTGTTACCAGAAACTGACCGTACACGGTATGCCACATCTTTGGGAGATTCCAGCTGAGGTGGTTTCTGAAATGGGAGAACTTCGTGAAATGAATTTAAAAGGAAATAGATTGAGACATATGAAGTCGAGTCTACTGGCAGGACCAAGACTAGAACGAGTGTACTTAAAAGGTAAGTTTAATATAGTATTGAAACTTTAATAGATTATAGGCTAAAAATTGAAGGCACTGAAATTTTAACCTCGCCTTACCACTTTCGCCTGTTTTAATGCGTTTGTTATCTCTGTGTGCTCTAAATTGTTGTACCTTTGTAGGTAAGAACCTACAACAATAAGATCATCATATGAGACAATACTTTATAGTGGTCTACGAAATGTCGCTGTTAATTACTTACGCTGTTAACTCTTTTGTTTAATCGTATGTCATTAATAAAAGTAATAAAACATTTTGAAGAAAAATAATGACCGACTCCAATAACTAAAAAGCGGCCAAGTGCGAGTCGGACTCGCCCACGAAGGGTTCCGTATCAGCAAGTAACATCATATAAAAGTTCTTGTAGTTCGTTGTAACTTTCATCGATGTTTTTATACTAGTGTATTGATTGGATGAAAGGTAAATTGCGTGTTACGATTTATGATGTATTAAAAAAAAACTACTTACTAGATCTCGTTCAAACCAATTTTCATTGGTAGTTTGCATGGTAATGTACAACATATATTTTTTTTAGTTTTATCACTCTCTTATTGTAGAAGTTAGAGGGGGGGGGGGACACATTTTTCCACTTTGGAAGTGTCTCTCGCGCAAACTGTTCAGTTTAGAAAAAAATGATATTAAAAACCTCAATATCATTTTTGAACACCTATCATTAGATACCCCCATTGTATAGGTTTGATGAAAAAAAAATTGTTGAGTTTCAGTTCCAAGTATGGGGACCCCCAAAATGTATAATTTTTTTTCTATTTTTATGTAAAAATCTTAATGCGTTTTACAGAATACATCGACTGACCAAATTTCAACAGTATAGCTCTTATAGTTTCGGAAATAATTGGCTGTGACATACGGACGGACAGACAGACAGACAGACAAACAGACTTGACGAATCTATAAGGGTTCCGTTTTTTGCCATTTGGCTACGGAACCCTAAAAAGAAGAAAACATCCTGTCCAGAAAGATTAAGTCCAGAAGCTTTCGAGAAAATAAGGCCTGTTTCTCATTTGGCTGGTTTAAATTACTTGTAAAAATTCTTGTCTAAAATTACCTAATTATCTCGTAATTTAAGTAAAGTAGTATTGTTATGAAGGCACTGATATTTTAAGCGAATTGTAGAAAATAGACAGAAATGGCAATTGTTTCACCAACAAGGGCCTGGCCCATAAATTGAGAAAAAAATGTGTACATAAAATCTGTATAAAGTTGGTGCCAAACCAAAAATTCATGTTTGTTATAATAATGCTTGACTGATGCAGAGCAAAAATCCAATTCTGATTATCACCAACTGAATCCAACGCCGGCCAAAACTCTCCCGGTCCCGCTCCGCCATCTCCTTCCCAAACATAACTCGCTAGCAGAAAGAAAAGGCGAAGATCCACGCGCTCTTGCTACACTCCATGGCCGCAATCATGCGCCAAGTGAAAAAATACCAACTCCAATGGGCCGACACGAGGTCACCTTTCTGCGCAGTCTACACTGGGTATTTAGCCACGATGATATTGCGATTGGGTCCCGTAGTTCCTCTCGAGCCAATCCACCATAACGAGTCTTACCGCCGCAATAGCAGCGTGCCCTGGAACTACGGCACTCTGAAAAGTTTCCGACGAATTGAAAACTTCCTCATTTTTTAAGACGGTAAGAAAGAAGCATTTATTATTGTTAAAATAATGCTTGTTTCTAAATATAGGTGTTTACTTACGGCAATCATTTTATCCCAATTTTGCGAGAAGTACTATTCCTTTGAGGTTAGAGGCGTGAGTATTTGTTGTATGTAATTAGCGGTAACTTTCCTTGAAGACATATATTACTCGTATTATTTTGTATAACAAACATGTTGTTGACTCCCGCCCCCATTAATCATATACATGTTTTGTGCTCTTGCCTTCGTGAACTCGGAAGTCGTAGGCATCTAGCAATAATTTTTAAATCCTTAAATGATATAGCGAACTTATTTCTTCTTGCTTGGTCCATCGTAGGGGTCCTCAATTTAGGCGCACTTAAAGGTGGATAACGAATGACAATGATCGTGTATTCTTTTGGAGCCATGTTTATTAATTAATTACTGTTCGTTTATTCTAACCTACCTGTATGAACATGGTATCTCTCCGTTAAGCTCTTACAGCTACATTACATATTCTATAAGTCCCGCACGATGATATTGCGATTGGCGTCCATCTTGGTGACGTAGTCGAACTGTCAGTACCGTTCGCAAAGTCGAGCGGACGTGTTTTTTATTGCTTTGTTTTCATTAGCCTGTTATATTTTTGTTGTTAAGTTTTGTTACTATACTTAATTTGTTATAATGAATAAGAAAGTAATTAACAGCCGTGCTCGTGAAATGATAGTTAAAGTGGTCAATTATTTTGTAAGGAAGAAAGAGGACTCTAAGTTATTGATACAAAACATAAGCCGTGCCCTAAAAAATGCTTCGGACACTACTGAGGACATTTTAATTACAAAGCAACTTGTGACGGACATTTTAAAACTTTTACAAAATTCTACCAAAGTAACGGAACGTGTGACTGAATCTGATGAATAATTAATCATTGATACGACATTGAATCTGACACAACGGATTCTGACTTCGACGATAATATGAGTGGAATTGAAGAATTAGTCTTGAACTAGCTGTTGCCCGCGGCTCCACCCGCGCGCATGTCGGTTTTCGCGGCGAATAGTAGACTATGTGTTAATCTAGATGCTAATCAAAAATTTATGAAAATTGGTATAGCCGTTTGTGCGTGAAGAAGTAACATACATACACACTCAGAAACATTCACCTTTTTAATATTAGAGTAATTATGAAATTGTTTTAATAAACATTGATTTTATAAATACTTGGTTTTATAAAATCAATTGTATAAATTGATGGTTATAAAACCAGTTGTCAAATAAAATGAATACTTGGTAACTAAAAAGCTAAAGGTCTAAAAATGAATACGTATCTAACAGATAAGATTTCTTTGTTTGCCATCTGTACTTTTGCGGTTAATGACGTCAAACAGCGCTTATTGTGACAAGGTTCCATCGCAATGTCAACGTGCGGGACTTATAAACCTATCGTTACACTGCACAATAAACACGTCTTAATATCAACAAGGAAATGACAGCCGGAATTCTACGTGCTCGATAATCCATTAAGACCATGCCATTAGGCATTTCCTTTTTAGAACGTCTAGCATAAATTTTTAAATGAAATTAAGGATATACACGATGGAAAGAAAGAAACCTTCGAGCGATAGAAGAAAATTAGGAAAAATAATAGTGAATGTTATGTACAGTTTGTTACAAACGTGTTGTTGTAGAGGTATCATCAGGATTTTCAATATTTTTAGTGAGGTTAGTTTCTAGTGTGTTAGAGACGTTGCCAATGCTAAGAAATTTTAACGTATGTTTGTTTATTGTTGTTTGGCTTTTTTTCGTTTTTGCAACGGCTTAAAATTGTTGGAAACTCAAATTTTCTCTAGATATCGGTTTAGTTTTCAGTATTTAGACATTACCCTACTCAATGTATTCATAGGTTTCTTGTGTACACACGATACGGTTTTGGAATAATTTACATTGAACGTTTGTATATTTCCCTGGGAGCTCCCACATGCCCAAAGTTCTTTATGTTTATATCCCGATTCCTTACGAACATTGTAAAAACAAATTGTTCGGGACTCTGTACTTTCAAATGAAATGAAAAACTACTCAAAGAGCTTGGACTATAAAGATATACCTTACGTAACATAAAATAAACATCATATAAATCGTATGAAAACGAAGGCAAAGAAAGTAATTTCACCTATATTCGTAGTTCTTTATTTTTATACCTTAACCAGTGTATGTGTTGGTGAGTATGTGTATTGCTAAACAAATACACCTCAGCCCGAAATTCAGTAGTTATGTTAACATTAAAGGTGATCCAATGGTGGTTTCTCACACTTTAAAGTGGTTGGTTTTTAACCGTTGTTCATGCACATGTAAAAATTTCTTCATTACATTCACTTATTCTTCTTCGATCAAAGGTTTTCAAAGTAAATAAAAAATCTAATTACATGAGTTCTATTGCCTTATCTGTTCATTAATTGATATGTACCTAAATCATTCGTTTCATCTCTAAAACGGTTATTTTTGGAATTGCCGCATTTTACCGCTAATTGTCATATAATACCTACAAGGAAAAAGTAGTTCAACAGTTAGAAAAAAACAACAGTTGGATAGAATAGTTAGATAAAATAAATATAATGACATGGCAATGCATAAAAACACACAATAAATAAATAATTAATTTTATTTAAATTGGTTCACTATGGATAGGTGTTCAAAAATGATGTTGAAGTTTCTAATATTATTTTATTCTAAACTGAATAGTTTGCGCGAGAGACACTTCCAAAGTGGAAAAATGTGCCCCCCCCTGTAACTTCTAAAATAAGAGTGATAAAACTTTTTTTTTTTCCCTTGTTAACCTGCAATCAGCTTTAGCTAGAAGCAGGTGAGTTCCATGAATATTGTCTTCGAGTGCTTCTTTCAATAAAAAAATCTACTCATCCTTAGACCATGGTATAAACAATATGTTTATAGGGCTAGTATGTTTTTTTCAAAACTGGCAACACCGATACCTATACCTGTACATCAACAGCGTAATTAAAATTTATAAACATTAGATAAAGTTGTGAATGCTGTGAAATAAGGAGTGAAACCAAGCGCGCACATTGTCCTAACTATATGATGCTGTTGGTGTCAGCTGCGGAACAGTGAGAAAGGAAATAGAAGAAGGAATTCATTACACAGCTTAAAGCAAGGAATAAGATAAGAAGCACCAAAAGGTACATTCACATATTATTAATACAGCCTAAATTATAATTGCAAGATAGTGATTTGTCTTGAGGTGATCCCTATACATAAAAACAGTAACTTAACTTCTATGAAAAAACGTTAAGAAAAGTAATTTTGAATTAACCAACCCCTAGCGCCACAGCGGCAAGTAGCGAAGTTAAACCTGGGATACTGATGACATAAATAAAATAAACAATTTGTGGTTTGTCTATGCGACTAAGCTTGGGTCGGGTAACTTTGGCCAATTACTAAAGTCAAGTTCCGGGTAATAGTATAACATACTTACCAGTGAAAAAATTTTTTTGTTATTTGGTAGTTATTAATTTATGCTAAACGAATGGCTACTAAAATGTCAACATTAAATTGTGCCGGCTGCAGAAATGGTTTTGGTCCTGGTAAGGGGTTGCAGTGCTTATTTTGTCAGCAATGGTACGACTTACTATGCGCAAATATATCCGAAAAGAAGTTTAAGTTAATGAACGTTGACCATAGAAATACTTGGAAATGCCCTGGATGTCTTAACAAGCAACCGAAAATTGGAAACACTAATACCCCAATACGGTCGGAAAGGTGTGGCGGTTCTAAAGGCGCTAGTCTGAAATCTCCACCGTCATCGCCGGAACATTCCAACGTTACTCTGCGATGCAAATCAATACCACAAACAAATAGCTCTCTTCAAGAAAGCGACATACCGCTGGCTGACATTAGGAGTAGTTCCCTAAGAGAAATGATAAGACAAGAGATTAGCCAAGCCGTGCGGGATACTGTTGCTGTTCTGGTTGATGAGCAGTTCAACAGAATTACAGAAATAGTTTTCGAGTTTAAGCAGTCTTTGTCATTTTTTAATGAGAAATATGAGGAGGTAAAGACAACTTTAGAAGAAAAGTCGGCCAAAATACAAAAACTCGAAAAAGAAAAGATCGAGCTCGACGTTTCTCTTAAAAATCTGACAAAACGGATGAATGCTTTAGAACAACATGCTCGGTCAAACAACATTGAGCTGCAATGTGTACCCGAACACAAAGCGGAGAATTTGGTGACTACTGTTCTTCAATTGGGTAAAGTAATCAAGTGCGAATTAAAGGATACGGACATGCAGCTATGCACAAGAACTGCTAAAAAGGATACGCATAATTCAAGACCTAGATCAGTTCTTGTAAAATTCAGCAGTCCCCAGATAAGAAACAGCTTCTTGGCAGCGTCCATTCAGTCCATTCAACAAGGCAAACTCTAACAACAGATTGAACTCAAGTCATCTAGGAATAGCTACTGACAAGCCTGTACCTATCTTCGTCGTTGAGCATCTATCTCCTGAGAACAAGGCTCTTCACGCTGCAACACGAATAAAAGCTAAGGAATAGGGGTACAGGTTTGTGTGGGTTCGGAATGGAAAAATCTTCACAAAGAAAGATGAAACCTCCGAAAGTATAATCATAAACGATCTCGAAAAACTGAAACAGTTGATTTGAACTGTTGATTTCAGCTATTGAAATCGGGTTCGTTATGACAGTAATTATTTTTTAACATTCAATTCTATAAAATTTTATTATCAGAACACTAGAGGACTACGTAGCAACTTGTCAGAGGTGCGTAATCGCATACATGACAGTGAGTATGACGTTTTTATTTTAACCGAGACGTGGCTTTGCGAGAGTGTTTTTGATTTTGAGTTATTCAACGACTCATATACGGTGTATCGAAGGGACCGTGCAACCTCTAATTTTAATAAGCATAAAAAAACTGGTGGCGGAGTGCTAATAGCAGTTTCGAACAAACTTGTTTCGGCTCGTATGACTGACTGGGAAAGTGAATGTGAGGATCTATGGATAACGATTAAAACCAGATCAAACACAAACCTAAAACATTTAAAAATATGCGGCGTCTATCTGGCTCCCCCAGTCGGTCCCGATACTTTTGAATATTTTATTGAAAACTGCAATTCAATCATGGATACTAACAGTAACAGTTCCACGCTTATAGTAGGCGATTTTAATTTGAGCTGTGTTGATTGGACATATGAGGTCTCAGACAATACATGCTGCGTATCAACAACCGGTACTGGTAATCTTAAAAGTCTTTTACTTGATTTCATGGCGTTAAATAATCTGCAACAATCTAACTGGGTTAAAAACTTCCAAAATAAAACATTAGACTTAGTGTTTTCTGATCTCGAAAAAATATCAACTAATATATGTCTAGATCCCATAAGAGAACTAGATAAGTTCCACCCAGCTTTAGAGCTCACGGTAAATCTACCTATAAAACTTAAAAATGCTTCTAAAGTAACGAATAAGCCCAACTACTATAAGGCAGATTATGAAGCCATAATTGAAACGCTAAAACACATTGACTGGAATCACGAATTTATAAATTGTGGTAATGTAGATGACATGTTGGATAGCTTTTACACTATAGTTAAGCACACTATTAGTGTTTATGTACCAAAAACCGTAATTAGAAAAGGTAAATATCCGCCATGGTATACTAATTCACTAAAAAAATTACTTAAACAAAAAATGAAGGTACGCGCTAAAGTTAAGAAACACAAAAATCCATTAGATATAGTTGAATTTAATCTTAGAAAAGACTGTGAAAGACTTAAACAAAAGTGCTACAATGATTATATCCGTGACATAGAGAACAAAATAAAAAAACATCCTAAATTCTTTTGGTCGCATATAAAAAATCTCCGTAGAGGTATTACATCTTATCCTTCTGAAATGTTCCTTAATAATATTAGCGTTAATGGTAGTAAAGCTATTTCCAATTCATTCGCGGAGCAGTTCTCATCGGTTTTTGCACCGCCTAGCTGTGATCGGGATGAGGTGATTAGTGATCTAACTGTTGCCGCCGCAATTCCAGTGTTACCTATCAATGACTTTTCTGTAACACCTGAGGCTGTCTATAGAAAACTTTCAGGACTTGACATCTTTAAGGGTGCTGGACCTGACAATATCCCCCCAATATTTTGGCGGAGATGTGCTTGTTACTTATCCATACCATTGTCTAACATCTTTAATATGTCAATCAAAAGTGGCATCTTCCCGAAAACATGGAAACAGGCTAGAATAGTGCCGTTATTCAAAAGTGGGAAGCGAGAGATCATTTCCAACTATCGTCCCATCTCTATTCTTTGCACTTTGTCTAAGGTCTTCGAATCACTTGTATACCCCACGTTATATGAGCATGTTCACAGGTTCTTGTCCCCTAATCAGCATGGTTTTACCACGAAAAAATCTACAAATACTAATCTTGTAAGTTACGTAACTGAACTAACAGCGACAGTGGATAGGGGTCTGCAGGTTGATGCAGTATATGTGGACTTCTCGAGGGCCTTCGACAAGGTTAATCATGAAATATTATTGCAGAGGCTTCAGTCTCTAGGCATCGTCGGCACAGTATTGAAGTGGTGTAGGTCTTATCTCGAAGATAGACAATCTTCTGTTGTTGTGGATGGTGATGAATCTGACCCTTACATTGCGACCTCGGGTGTTCCCCAAGGGTCTAACCTGGGACCGTTATTTTTTAATATTTTTATCAATAATATTTCACATGTCTTTAAGCACAGTAAGCCATACCTTTTTGCAGACGATTTAAAATTTACACGCACAATTTTAAATGAATCTGACACACGTTTATTACAGTTAGATATAGACAGATTATCTCAATGGTGTATAAGTAACAGGATGTATTTGAACTGCTCTAAGTGCTACCATATCAAATTCACTAGAAAGCGCAATAAAATTCAGTCTTCCTATAGAATCCAAGATAACACACTGAAAGAAGTAGCAGAAATCCGGGATTTGGGTATTTACCTGGACAGTAAACTCAGTTTCACAGAACACATAGATATAATATTAAACTCTGCATATCGGTCTCTTGGTTTTGTATTGCGATCAACCAAAGAATTTAAGAAGCCATCCACTACTGTACAGTTATACAATAGCTACGTACGAAGCCAATTAGAATACTGTAGTACAGTTTGGAATCCCTCATACCAAGTCCACATTGATAGAATCGAGCGGGTCCAGAAGAGACTCCTCCGTCACCTTGCTTTTCGTTTTAAGCCAAGGAATTGTAGGTCCTATAAAAAAAGACTAAATTATTTTAATCTTACTGATCTAAAGTCACGTCGAACAATCTCTGATCTGACATTCCTGCATAAATTGCTTAATAATGCTATAGACTGTCCGGATCTACTGGGAGGGATAGGTATCAATGTTCCTTCGAGACTCCCTCGCTACCCTCGCCCATTATTCAAACCACCACGATGCCGAACCAATTTGGGACGAAACTCGCCACTAGTTAGGATTGTGCATCAGTACAACGCCATTTCGTGTCCTTCTGAAGAAATAGACGTTTTCGGAACTACACTAGATAAGTATAAATGTCTAATCCGCTCAAAGCTCGCTGTCATGTAGGTGCTTATGGCAATTGGAACGAGTAAGATGTTTTTATTTTTAATTTATCACTATTGTTATATTTTCTTAGCTTTTTTAATTATTTTTTTAGTTTGTTATAGTTTTTTTTTCTTTTTTTATGTTAACTTTCTTGTGCATGATGTGGTCTCCTGTAAGTGGGGAAGCATATGACTACTATTTATGTTAGTTCTTACATTTTGTTTAATTTTTGTGTATTCCTTGTTGTGAGGCCCTTAAATAAATAAATAAATAAATAAATATGTTTATAGGGCTAGTATGTTTTTTCGTTTCAGCCTTTTGCTATAGCTACATGTTGTCAGCTGGGCAGCTAGTGAATTGGGATGCTTTTCGAGTCTCCCTTTATATGTCTCTGTACATTTCCCAATTTCCTCCTGTACAGTACTCATCTCGAGATGTTGGAGAACTTCTTTATTGGTAATGAACCATGGGGCATTACATAGGTTTCTGAGTATCATATTTTGTACTCGTTGTAGTATGATTATGTTGGAGTTGCTAGCGCTGCCCCATAGTTGTAAGCCATACATTCACACAGGCTTAAGCACACACTTGTAGATTAGCAGTTTGTGATAACGGAGCTTGAGTTCCTGTCTCTTGGTCGCAATGTGTGGTCTCCATGTTAAGCGTCGATCAAGATGCAATCTGAGGTACCGTACTGTATCTTAGTGTGGGAGTATGGTATCTCCCAGCTGCACAGCAGGACAGTTCCCTTTACGCAGCGTGAAGGTAACATGAATGGATTTAGATGTATTGGCCTTAATCCCCTATTTGTCGAGCCACTTAGTGACGTTGTTTAGAGACTTTGTAGTTTTTGTGTTACTACGTCAGGGTTCTTGTCACTAGCTAATATAGCGGTGTCGTCCGCGAATGTGGCCGTAGTGGCATCCTTCTCTTCCAGTAGATCCGATGTGTATAGGATATAAAGTACCGGTCCTAAGACTGATCCTTGGGGTACACCTGCTTTTATTTGACAAAAGTTCGAGGTGGACCCAGCATCTTTTGCTTGGAAGAGTCTATCCGACAAATAGGTGTCCGTGTGGTGACGGATTAAGAATACAAAGTGTCACCACCCCTATTCATTCCATGGGTGTCGTAAGAGGCGACTAAAGGAACAAAATAAGCAGCTAACATCCTGCCAAGAGAAGGAAAACTTGAAACAATCCCTTTACCAACCCGTCTGGCCAGCGTGGTATAGTAGGCCAAAACTTCCTTTCAAAGGAGAGGCCTATGTCCAGCAGTGGACTGTTAAAGGCTGTTGATGATGAGGACTCAAACAAGAGGTAGTAGCTATGCGGCTACTTATTCTTGATCTAAAAAGGAGGCCCTTGTGCCAGACTTTATCGAAGGCTTGTTGCATGTCCAAGAAAACTGAAGAACAATACTCTTTTTCCTTCAGTGTCTTTCGTATTTTATCCACAACTCTGTGGACTTGTTCTACAGTTGAGTGCTGCGATCTGAAACCAAACTGGTGATTTGGAATTATGTTATTATTTTCCAGTTCGGGCATTACAGTAGAAGTAGTTTCTCAAAGACCTTGGATAATATTGGGAGTAAGCTTATAGGCCTATAGGAAGTTACTTCCTTGGCTCGTTTTCCCATTTTGTGGACTATTAGGATCTGTGAAACCTTCCAGAGTGTGGGGAAGCACTGTACTCTTAATATGCCATTAAAGAGTGTTGTTATAAATAATATGGCTTTTTTTGGTAATTTAACGAGTACTTCCTTCGTAATAAGGTCAAACCCAGGTGCTTTCTTATTTTTAATCTGCCTGATTACTTTCCAGATCTGACGTATATTAACTTATATAGTTTGGAAATGTGTCGGCCTTATCTTGAGAGGTGCGCGCCCAACCATTGTTGGATTTTAAAGGAGTATTGGCTATTTGGGGTCTGTCATAGTTTTTTGTAAACTTCCAGAGAGAATAATTATTTGCAGCTGTGGCAGAGAGTGACTGGAGTTGTGATTCAAGAGTGTTGTTATGCCAGTAAGATAGTATTTCCTTTAAATCTCGGGCTGCCTTATCAAATCTTGTTCTGTCAACACTTAGTCTGGAATCCTGCCAAATTCTTCTGAGTCTCCGTTTTTCGAGTACCGCTCTTTTGACTTCAGAGCTGGGGTACTGAGCCAGCAAGCTTCTTGAATTAAGGTCGTGATGTATCCAGTAGCAGATTCAATATCCTCACATGTTTTTAATGCTACTTTCAGTTCTATTTTATCTTCAGGGAAATCCTGAAATGACACCCAGTCAGTGTACCTAATGAAAAGTGATAAAACTAAAAAAAATATATGTTGTCCATTACCATGCAAACTACCAACAAAAATTGGTTTGAACGAGATCTAGTAAGTAGTTTTTTTGTAATACGTCATAAATCGTAAACCGCAATTTACCTTTCATTCAATCAATATACTATTACAAAAACATCGATCAAAGTTACAACGAACTACAAGAACTTTTATATAATGTTACTTGCTGATGCGGAACCCTTCATGGGCGAGTCCGACTCGCACTTGGCTGCATTTTTTAAAAGTTATGTTTTTATTGCACCCCATTTTTATTGTAGATAATACTACTTTTTTTCCGGCCAGTCCCTTCTATTCCTTGCAGTTCATATTGATAGTACTTATTTAACTTGTAGCCCCAAAATGCGAGAGAATCGTAGAAAAAAGTTTGCGATGACAAGATATATACGAAGACTTCTTTTGTGGAATTGGAAAAAATTTAAATGTACTGTGTAATGCCTACTTGGTTACTAAAAAATCAGCATTCTAGGTTTATCCACAAAAAAGTTATGGAAATTTCGAACATGGCCTGAATTGCTTCGAGAAAAGAATGGTACGGCCATGCCGTTTTTTTCTTTGCCTTGGCCGGGGCACTATCGTGCCACCAGATATTAAGACTAAAGTCACTTTTAAATCTCAATTTTGTTTAAGTCTCACCACTGACTTTTTGTATCTTGAACTTTAGGACTATTTTGAGATAAAATAAGCCAAAGCTGGATCCTAGCGTTGTCGTATGTAAGATAAGTTTATTCACAGCTATTGAAGCAGTTCATTTATGAACAACCCAATTACACAAAACAAACAGAACACGTGATGACACTTAACAACATTAAAAACAAAACTGAAACAGTAATTGTGCAAGGCTACTTTTGACATCATTATTTTTTTGCCATCCACTTGAGAGTGGATATTTAAATGGTTCTTCAGAAAAATGATAAGGTCTCATAAAATCCTAAGTTTATGTTTGAACACCTCAACTTGTGTGTGTATCCCTTATCGTTTCACATGACATTTGAAGATATTAAATATGGTATAAGTGGAACGATGACATGTACCCCTTAACATTTCACTCGGCACTCGGTGTCATCAAGTGCGGCTTATCTAGAACGTGCTAAGTGCAAAACAAAGTAAATGTACAACAAAAACCGCGTGGCAAAGCTAGTTATTATTACTTAACTAAGGTTACTTTTATTTTAGAACAAAAAAAAACAATTGAATGGTCAAGATTATTTTAAAGCAACAAACACCGCCGCCACATAAATATAAAGCGAGGCCGAAGACAAATACACAATGACATTTGTAAGGAAGCGATCGGTAACTGACACCAAAAACATCTAGAATCATTTGTTAGGGTTGCATAGCCAAATGGCTAAAAACGGAACCCTTATGGATTCGTCATGGCTGTCTGTCTATCCGTCTACAGACAAAAAAGTGTTTTTTTACGAAACTATATTGTTGAAACTTGGCAAGTAGATATATTCTATGAACCGCATTAAGATTTTCACACATAAATAGAAAAAAATATCAATAAATTTTAGGGTTTCCCTATACTTAAAACTGAAACTAAAAAAATAAAATTTATGAAACCCATACGTGTGGGTTATTTATTTATTACCAACCACACCACACCATATAAACCACAATTTACCTTTCATTCAATCAATACACTATTATTATAACATCGATCAAAGTTACATCGAACTACAAGAACTTTTAAATGATGTTACTTGCTTCTACGGAACCCTTTTATGGGTGAGTTCAACTTGCACTTGGCCGCTTTTTTACTATATAAATATATAAAAATTTAATAATACTATATAAATTCGTATCAACATATTAAAGGAAAAAATTGAGACGTGCACGATCAATATGTGAAATTCCTTTTATCTTGATAGTTTTCCGTTATGTAGGTTACAGCTACGATTACTAGATTCACTAGATATGAAAAATAATCGTTACATTTAGTTTGGCGAAACTACGTACACGGTTATCAGCCTCAGCAATTACTTGAACCGATTACGTTATTTAACGCTCGTTCCTACTGAGCAGTTTTAACCTGGAACTCACAATCAGCGCACATGTTTCCTTCCCTCTTTCTTTTCTTTTCTGTTTTATCTCCTTAAAAGGAAAGGAAAAACTAAATTTCCTTTAAAAGACACCCCCCGTTGGTAGCTGTGCCACAGTTTTATACTTTTGCAGTTACCATCGTTACCGTTTTGTTATGAGCTTTATTTTTTTTTCAATTCTAACTAAACGTTAGAATTTTTTAAAATCTAAGGTAATGTTAATATGTCATTTATTTCTTCTCTTACACAAAATTTATAGAAAACAGTTAAATCAAAAGATACAATTCAGGGAGCGAAAGTTTCCGTTCTAGTTAGAAGCTGTATGACAAATAACAAGCCTCTCGGAACTGCAGACAAGTAGATAATGAAACATGCGGGTGTGTAAGATAGTTTCGTGATTTTCGACATGTGCGATGAATAAACGATAAAGTTAATGTATATGTATAATAATACAAAATGTAATTGTGATTGAGATCGTGTTGTGTATGTGTCTGCTGTGTGCGTCTATGATCACGGGTCCTTCAAGCGGTACTTGAAAAGGCATGTTACTAGGCCGCTATGGTGTGGATCACCATACTGCATTGGCCGTATTCACAATCAGGATGGTGATAACCACACTTGGATCCTGCTCATGCTTTTCATCAGGTTGAACAGTCATCTTGGCTGCGACCGCGTTTATTTCGGTTATCGCGGTAAAAAGTAGTCTATTTCCTTTCTCAGACTTTAGACTATCTGGGTACAAAATTTCATTCAAATCGGTTTAGTTGTTTTTATGTTTAACGCGAACAGACAGACAGACGCGACGGAGGACTTCATTTTAAAATATGTAGTGATATTATTGTCACCTGTGTTTTGGAATTCCGTTATAAACTTTCAAGCTCTAAAATTACAAAAGTTAACACATGATAAGCAGATGTAACATAGTCTTAAGCATTCCACGTCGGATTCATCATTGAAATAATGGTGCACTCTGCTTGACGAATGTTGACAGTGACTGACTCTATTGGAGAATTTATTGCGCGAGTCACTTTTGAGGTCACCAACTTCATCCATTCATTCACCAAGTTATCTTTAACAATGATCACGAAATGATTATGATCGGTTATCCTCATGGTTAACCAAGTCCAAGATATAAAGATATAAGATAGTCCAAGATATAAAGATGCCTAAGTCTGCCGAGAGCAAAGCATAGCATATTGTTAATAATTATTTATTATTTACATATATATTATTGTTATTAATTATTTACCTTATACATATAGCTGTATACTTTCAAGTGACTATCTCATATTCCAATGTGATAGTTGTAATTGTCACTACGGCTTATTTCATTGTAGTCGTGAACTAATATGTACCTAGTTATACATAGCCAACCAGTAACACCACCCAGTAACTACTGAGAATTCATCATCTCATGTTTCTAATGGTTAATTCTCATAAAAGTAATGATGACCAAATCAATTAAGAAATGATTCCTAAGTATGTATGAAACCATTAGACTGAAGTCTTTCGCTAAATATGCGCATGTGTGAGGTACTGTACACCATACACACATGCACACAAATATTAGTATATAAGTCAATGTTTTTAACCATAAATGTCCTTGAATTAAACAAGCTCATGCTGAGCACACGTGTATTATCAAAATAAAAATATTTTTATATGAATTAGACTGCGTTCAAATTTGACTACCTACTTTAAGTTTAGATACTTTATTATGTTATTTCAAACTAATTACATAATTTTAGAAAAGTGTAATTAAAGTTTATTCGAAAATATTAAGTTTAACAATATTTTAAAAGAAACTTCATGCTCTTAATTCGCAACAGAATTTAAGAACGTATTTTTAGAGGTCCACTAGACCTCCTGTCACCTCAAGATAGAAAATAAATTAAATTTAAATATGAACTAATTTTATAAACAAATAGCTATAACTAATTATGTACAGGTGATTCCGTCTCGCAGTGTGAAACAGGAGTGACTAAATATAAAAATATTTCGACACGTGCGTTTGAGGATCAACGTCGTCATCACTTTGCACTTTTAGAGAACACGTACTTAATGACCTCGAATGCGAAATGATTAGGGATACGTAACATATTTACGCTTTGGTCTCTGAAGGGGTAAACAGTAACAATATGTCTTCAAATGGACACTTTGGAAATTACAAGGAGAAATTAGATGAATAAATAAATAATAATAAATGTTTCAGACATCTTACACGCAACGACCTCTAGTTGGGTACCCATAATACAAGCAGCTTGTATTAAGGGTACTAAACAACTAATATAAATACATAAACATACTTTTTTTGTAAATACATACATAGTATACATAGAAAACACCCACACTCCGAATCAAATATTTGCGGATCAAACAAACATTTGGTCCGACCCGGAAATTGAACCCGAGACCTCTTGATCTACAGTTCGTATACGCTAACCACCAGACCAACGAGGCAGTAAATAAGGTAAATAAACTTGATGACATGAGAACGCAATGGTAGGAAAGGGATATAGCTCATACGAATTGATTGATGAAATGAAATCAGAAGCTCACACAAATAGCTCAAATCAATATATCTAGAGAAAGCATATATTTAAAGAAAAAAGTTCTTTGAAACAAGCTTTTATTGAAATGCATCTTAAAATATCAAATAGGATCTGATTATGCAAGCCCAAACTCGACGGGATTGTGTCGTTTTATTGCTCCCATGGCCACCTTTCAACTCAAGCATCAGTTCAGTTCAATGTTATCATAATATAGATACGCTTGTAAAGTTTTAGCTTGGTCGAAAACTGGGAAGTGGGTCAAATTAAACTTGCAAGATTTCAGACAAAGGCACGGGTGAAATAATAAAAGCTTGTGAAAATGAATTTATTGTTTCCAAAATAAAATTTCCGCTTTAAACACATATTCAGTATCGGATATATTCGTGCCTATGTACGTGGATACCTATTGTTTTTTTTTATCACTTTATTATTGTCCTGAATGGATTACTTTAGAATTAATTTCATACGCATTTTGCCACATATGTTGTGTAAGCGTTAATGTACAAAAATTGATTGAAACTTATTACTCATTTTGTGACTAAGTTTTCATTCAATTTACAAAATCACCAAATTTCCTAATTCCCAATTTAAGGGATTAATGAACGGGCCGTCTCGACCGAGGCCATACTACACTCACAGAAGACCACCTTAAGATGACAGCAGTCATGGCCAGTGACTGCCAATAATGCAGAAGCCTTTGATTATATGTTTATAATCAAAGGATCAGAAGCATCTTATTCGACCGCCATAGTGTGGGACACCATGTTGCATAGTCTGCATTCACAATGAGCCTGATGACCACAACTCTTACATTCTATTCATTCTTTCAGTCATGCGGAGTAGCGCAATGACTGATTTTGAGCGTTAACCTCACATTTAGTATAAATAATGTAGACCTACCTACCATCAAATTATTTTTTGATACTTAATGATTTTGTAAATATGTTTTAGTACTGATTTAACATAAAATTAAATATATTTTAAAGCAGCTCAATTCTTCAGATAACAATTGGGATTGCAATGATGGAGGACTGGATTGGTTGGCGATGGAACCAGAAAATGGAACGCTGAAAAGAAAAATAGCAGACTATTACGATCTTGTATGTCAACAACAACTCTATAAAGGAAAACCTCTGCATATCGTCATGGATATTATTAAGGTACGTTCCATCCACAAATATTAAAAGAAATGTACTTCTGTGTAGGTCAGTAAGTTCATAAGGTCAATAAATTTAAAATAATATATCATTTGTTTTAAGTTTCTACGTTTATCTACGTTGATATTTATTCTGACTTTATGGAATTTATTTATCTAACATTTATTGGCCATTCCACATGTTACACAAAAGCGGACATAATGCCATGAGAGGTTCTCTCCCATTCAATCTTCAAAAATATGATGTTGTAGGTGCATAAATAAACATTGAATTAAGCAAAGTTATTTAAGTATTAAAAATATGTGTTGGTTGAAAACAGATACAACCGAAGTTGGGGTGGCTCGTGACCGTGGGTCAGATAGTTATACATGTTCATGTTGTACATGGTCAGGTAGTTGGAATAATCTACTAAGCGTGGATTATTATAACTACAAAAACTAACAGACGAAAACGCATGCTACAATTTCTGTTAAAGGATCATGTAGCGATTTTTCTGTTGTTTTTTATGTGATACTAGCTGAGTCTCGCAGTGGTACACGGTTATTGTTACAAATCCCAAGTAACGCAGACCTAAACTAGTTTAAGAAATATCCTTAATTACTCCTTGTGTCGTAAGCTATCTACCAGTTAAAGTCCAGCCATGTCAGAGACTAGCCTGCACAAACAGACAGACAAGAACCTTAAAAAATGTTTTTTTGAGGAAAGTACCGTATACATTTTAATAGGCAATCAGTGAAAAACTATGCATTTGACATCACATTCAGACACTTTAATTTTATTTATTTGTATAGATTGTACCACAAAAAGAAATCTAAATCTAAATTGTTGAAATCTAATCTAAATCTAGTACCTGCCATCTTTTTAATTTATGAGAAATAAAGCCAACGAATTTCCGAGTCCGCGCCAATTAAACAATGATTAATGATTTGTTAAAAAGTTTTGAGCCCTTATTTGTAAACTTTCTGTACAAGTTGATTAATTGAACGTCATTTTCTTTCTAGAAAGCGGAAAATGAAGTTTTTGCTATATTAAATATTTTAGAGGGAAAATGAAACAGTTTTTGATATTTGTTCGTATTATAAAATGTCTTTAAATAATAATACTGGCAAGAAAAATATCACTTTAAAAAAACCAAGTCGAGTAACTCAGTTCTTCTACTTAATTTTTTTACTTTCAATTTTTAAAAAAGTTGTGGGATCCATGTAATACCAAGACGGTTAATTTATTCAGACCCTACTTACTTCTGTCTTATATAATGACGTAATGTGCTAACCAAACAAAATCTTGTAATGATCATCAATCCATCAAATCAATCAACAACATATAATGTCCCACTGCTGAGCTCGGGTAGCTTCTCAGGAGAGTTTTAAGGCCATGTGACCATATTGTGTTGACATATTGTACTTTATTCGTAACTACATTCTTCTTTACGAAAGATTGATAAAGTTGAGAGAATTATGAAATTTTGGTTAATATGCTTTTGTTTTTCGAATGAACTGAAAATATACTATTATATATAAAAAAAAACACCAGTAGAATGGCGGCTTTTTCCGAACTACTCTGGCTTTTCTTACTTACAAATGGCAAAAAATCTTAATAAATTGCTAACTATGATGTTTAACATAAACTTTACAGTAATGACTGTAAGGTTTCATCTGAATTCGTTCAGTAGTTTTTTCGTGAAAGAATAAAACAGATACAAAAGTACATTTTCACAAACTTTTGCGTTAATAAAATTAGTAGGATAGGAAGTAGAATTAGTAGGTTAAGAATTTGAAGTCTTAATATTGTTACCACGCAAAGTGTCGTTTACCGTCAAGCCTTGGCGTTGCGTTTTAAAGGTGAATTCTTTAGCTATTTATCATTTTAATCTCTTTATCTGACAAATAACGGGTCCAATTTCAGTTTATTGCAATTACTATCGCTTGTTTGCAAACAATGAATGGAATCATGTGATGAAATTTTATGTTTGTGAGTAATAAGTCACGATGTCTTTATTGTTCAACGTAATGTTATGACAATATCGTCCACTATGAACACCTAAAATAGGTTCATTTCATTAATTACATTTTAGGTGTGTGTCGTCGATGAAATCGATTAATTACTTGTTCACACACCACGACGCAGCGACAAAATGTGATCATACGAGTGGGTGTAGGGTTTGTTTCAAGCTATCCTTCTCTTTGCAGTGTTGTTGTCCTGCTTAGTTTACTCAGTAAGTTGACTATTGCAAAACCTATGGACATTCGTATACCAAATACACATATCTTATATGTATATTATTTACAACTCAAGTTTTTTTGACAGACCATTCGTCAGACGTGTCCAGATCCGTGCTCTTGTATGATGACGCACGTTGTATCTGATACAGCAGGTGCTGTGATTCCAATGATTACGGTAGATTGTGCATATAAAAAATTGGAGGCCCCGCCTGCTTCACTGCCACCTGGCACCACTACACTCCGGCTTGAGGGCAACAAGGTAACACGGTACGAAGATTTTTTGATGTTTGCAAATAGCTTTTTGTAATGAACGTTGTGTATAGAAAAAAATAAAAATAGTGTAATGCAATAATTGCTATACCTTATGACCTGCTGCATGCTTGTAATAGATAAATCTAGCCTTTTTTTGTCATTCAGTAGTATTCACTTCGATACAATTACATTGTAAACTCTTAATAACATGACGACGATAAACTATCTATAAGGTAGAGTAGGCATGATTTGGTTGGTTTTTCTTAAAACCCATTCATTGTAAATCTTTATAGTGCAAAATGTATTCTCTATAATGAAAAAATGTGTTCATATATTTTAGCCACAGTAAATATTTATTATCTGTGTTATTTATTATCAATTCGGGATGAGTAAAGTAGCGGCAAGTAACGGGGACAATCAATCAATCAGTGACCCTAGTTTCCCCTTGAAACTTAAAGGACAGGTTTATAAAACTATCATCAGACTAGCCGTTCTGTATGGTCCTAAAGTTGGCCCATTAAGAAAGAACGTTGTTGAAATGCGAATGCTAAGATGGATGTGTGGTGTAACTCGGATGAACAAAGTCAGAAATTAATAAATACAAGGAGGTCTGAAAGTAGCGCCATTGGATGAAATGTTAAAAAGTAATAGGTTATCTTGGTATGGGTATGTTATGCGGAGGGAAAGGATAATATAAGGAAAATATGGCGAAGAAAATGTTAAGTATGGAAATTGAAGGTTACAGGCAAGAGGAAGACAAGGAAAAGGTGGATGGATTGTGTGAAAGAAGATATGAATAGAGAGTTTACAGTGAAGTCACGAGTGACAGAGTAGAATGGAAAGATAAAACATACTGCGCCGATGTACAGTGTTATTGATTTCATTACTTTTACTGGCATACCAGTTACAGGCTGCAATACAATGTGTTAGGAATAAAATAATTATCGATTTTATGGAATACACATAAGCATAATAGTGACTTTTGATAACTGTAATCGTACTCGTACTAGAAAGTCGTAATTCTCATTGTTATTTTAAAGTATACGTGAGTTATTTTTAGTTTACTAAAAATTTGTTCAAACACTTGTATTCCTTAGCTTATGATTCCAGAGTTCAATGGGTAACCCATATAATAACCCTTATTGTTTTGTGATGTCCGTCCGTTCAAACGATCTGTGCTATAAAACTTTTTACCAAAATATTTAACCGTTAGACCAGTGCCGATAATGTTTGAAAACAAAATAAATTATATTAAGATGAAACCCATTGTAAAAGGAGGAGAATAGTACAAAAATTAAAGAAAAATAAATTACGGGCGATCTGAGGTCGGGAAGGGGGAGAGGGGGGGGGATTTAAGGGAAAAAAATGGCTTATCTCGATTTCCGGCAAAACTAAGTAAAGTAAGTAAGTAAAAAAGTTAAATGGCAAAGTTGTAGGCAATAAAAAGATCTACTTCTTCATCGAGATAAGATAATTTAATACCTGAGTGACTTACAAAAAATTTTAGGGCATCAAAAGGTATTTCATAGAAAATAACTCGGCCCGCACGTGTAGTTTTATAAACGATGTCGTACACTGCTCTGTTTTACAGCTGCTACGAAATAGGAAGTATGTAGTAAGACTCAGACCTGCCTAGCCCACTTCTCTATGAAAAAACTTTTAAAAGCCAAAAATAAAAATTTTCATAGGTCACTCAGGTATTAAATTATCTAAAAATAGTAATAAATAGGCATATACACATATAATAAGGAAGATTCTATAACTTGCTCATAATATCGTAGATGTTTTATTGAATATTAACTTTATTATTTATTTGTTTGTTAATTAAAGTAGTATATTTCGATTTGCAATATTTTTGTTTATTCCCGTAAAACCCCCACCTCCCCCCCTTCCCGACCTCAGATCGCCCGTAATTTATTTTTCCTTTAATTTTTGTACTATTCTCCTCCTTTTACAATGGGTTTCATCCTACTATAATTTATGTTCACTTTTTGTTATTTTAAGAGGCTTCTACCCTGGTCTACGTGGAAAGAACTTCAAAGCAGAAAATAATAAACTATTATAACTTAACCTTAGTGACTAACTTTTTAGTGTAAGCATACCTATTTTGAGTTGGCACCAAACAAAAAATTTAATTAATTACATAAAGTGTGATAATGATGGGGTATCATTAGATAGATCTTTTAAAAACATTGTGAGGTTGCTAGGGAAATTTTTATCTACGCACTTTAAAGGGCTTATTATTGTTGAAACAGAGCGTCCCAACGGTCTAAAAGCTAAACAGTTGCCTCGAAAAATCTAAATAATTAGTTGTGATAGTGCGCATGATGACCTTTAAAAGAAGTCGAAGATAAATTTCTTAGTTCAGGAGTATAGAGGCCTAATTTTTGAAACGCGCTTACTTGGTAAACTCGTACAAATATAAAGAAATAAGAAGTAAACAATTCTATTGGATACGCTTTTAAATATACGTGCCATTATAAATGAGTACAGAACCCTATTCTATGTGAAGCCTGACACGCACTTGGCCGGTTTACATTTATACAGATTAAAAATATGCTGGTGGCATTTAAGAAGACAGGTAACCATACTCCCGTTAATATCAAGGAAAGAAACGCGACCAAGTTGAGAACATAATTAAGAAAGTTGCTAAGGCGAGGTGCCACCGGCCCGACCGGCACTAAGTTAGAACTTTTCCAGACAGGAAAGATGATATTTGTTATTTGCTTTTGAAAAGTTAGCGGTGAAAATACTTTTTAATAGTGCTTTTTATAGTTTTTAATACTTTCCGAAATTACAGTTAAGTAAGTTACCAGTAATATTCATAAGCAAAACTAGTGGTCCCCTATTGGTCGAAATAATTTAATCACAATCAATGGTATTTTATATATAAAAAAATCGGCCAAGTGCGTGTCAGGCCACGCACAGAAAAGGGTTCCTCAGTCATTTAAAATCGTATCCAATAGATAATTGTTATGTTTACGTTTATGGCCTCATTCACACAACAGTTTTTTAAACGGACGTTAAAAAAACGTTCATTGTACTGTCTGCGCCGTCAAGGTGTAGCCAGAACATTCATATTCAACAAATACATTCCCAAGTAAACTCTTTAGCAAAAAAAATGGGCACTTATGCAAAGAAGTATAAGCTCAAAACACTATTATTGTACCTGCTCGTTGAAAAAAATGAAACGCGTTAATTTCTTTGTTTTTGTTGAATACATTAAAAGCAGATAAAAGTTTAGTATTGAGTGTGACCCCCTCTTGCTGAAATCACGACTTGCATTCGTCTGGGTATGCTAGCAAGTATATCTTTTATGGTTTCTTGGGGAATACGTTCCCACTCCGCGGTATTCACATTCTTTAGCTCTCTGATGGTCTGCGGAGCCGGCTGCACAAATCTTACTCGTCGCTTCAGAACGTCCCAGACATGCTCTATGGGATTGAGGTCCGGACTTCTAGCTGGCCAGTCCAAACGACGAATTCCAACTTCTAGCATATACGCTTCCACATCGCCAGACCGGTGGGCGCGAGCGTTGTCGTCCATAAAGTGAGTTTTCGCCAAGAACGGTTAAAGCGGGTTGTGCACAAGGAATTAGAACTGCCGCTATGTATCGGTGTCCAGTCAGTGTACCGTTTTCGATGAAGACTAACTCCGTACGATCCATAGAATTTATTCCTGCCCAAAACATAACAGAGCCTCCTCCATAAGGTGTGATTTCTTTAAAACATGCCTCTGCAAAGCGTTCTCCTCGTCTACGTAGCATTCTTCGACGTCGGACTTCACCATGCAGAGATATACTGGCTTCATCGGAGAACAATACCCTATCCCAGTCTTCATGAGTCCATGACACACAATTTCGAGCGAAGCTAAGCCTGGCAACTCCATGTCCACGGAGTAATTTAGGGCCGCGTGCCGGGCGACGACTGTGTATGTTAGCAGCGAGAAGCCTCCTCCTGACCGTCCATAGATTAAGTTGCACATTTCTTACTTCTTCGAGTCTGTTCTTGAGGTCCACATAAGAAAATTTGCGATTTCTCAACGCTTGACTAACTAGAAAATAATCATCCCGTGGTTCGGTACATGTCTTTCTGCCAGAACCAGGCCTTCTCTTGACGGAACCGGTCTCTTGATAGCGCTGCCAGGTCCTTTGAACTGTCGACCGACTCACATTTAGCCTCTGAACCACGAAGCATTGGCTGCGACATTCTTCAAGCAGCGCAATAATTTTACTCGTTTTTATCACTTTATCGACCATTTTCGAGATTGCTAAACAGCAATAACAATACTTTTAAATGTCAAGGACATCAGATAATTTAATAAAAATTGACATAAAGTTAATTAGAGTCGATTTTAACTATAGGGAATTCGCGCCACAAAATCCAGGCTGAGGCAAAAATTTGAATTTGGAAGGTACTCTTATGAACATTATGCCACTTTTATAACTGTCCAGTAACATGTTCAAATGATTAAAACCTTTTCGGTATTTTATTTTTTTCAGCCAGGAAGAAAATCGAAACCACCCGTTTTTTTTGCTAATGAGTGTATATGTTCACACGACAGCGTTTTTAAAACTCGACGCTTTTTTATCGAGCAGTGTTGCATTTTCAACTTTGGGCGATGGAAATAGACCATAATATTATGCAACTTCATACTTGAACGCTTTTTTAACGTCCGTTATAAAAACTCTCGTGATTGAGGCCTTAATGCGTTAATTTTGTATGACGTTTTCCAAGTGAGCGCATTTTACAAGTTAAGCCTCTATAACTCCCGAAATATCAAGTCATTAAATCCCTTATAGTTTTCCTTCAAAGTTCAGTATATGGACCACCTTCACGAATTTTCCCAGATTTTTTGAGCCCGCCGTTTAGCTTTTAGAGGGGGGGGGGGACGCTCTGTTTTTACAATAAAGAGCCCTTTAAAGTGGAATATCCCGCGAACGGATACCTAAATCAAAAAAATTTCTTAGAAACCCTTTATTGTTTTTAAAAGACCTGTCTAATGATACCCCACACGATGGGGTAGCCGCGAGAAAAAAAACATCCCCACTTTACGTGTAGGGGAGGTACCCTAAATAATTTTTTTTTTCATAATTTTATTGTAGCACTTTGTCGGCGTAATTACAACACATATTCATGCAAAGTTTCATCTTTCTAGCACTTACCGTTTGGACGGTAAGTCGAGGACGGACGGACGGACGGACAGACGGACGGACGGACATGACGAATCTATAAGGGTTCCGAGTGATGAACTTCGGAACCCTAAAAATCATTGATCATAATTCATTTACGAGTAACTTGTATCTTTTTTTTGCTTTTTGCAACCATTTTATATTTAAACTTTAAATGTGTTAAATTTTATATTGCTTCATTCACATAGTTTTCGTGAACGGGTTACAAATTTTTTATTTAACACTAGCTTTTGCCTACGGCTCTGCCTTAGCTTAGTTACCAAAGCGTACTTAGCGTTAGCTTACCAAATTCGCTTATCAAATTAAAAAAAAAACTTTCAATGGCAAACATAACATAACTCTATCTATACGGCATGGCTGTCTACTTATTATTTTGTAGTACACTCTCCTAAGTACACTTTTAAGTATTCATTCTTTTACCTAAAATAATCTAAATCTATGAAGCGTACTACATTTCTCTACTGGATGGAACATTTTCAAGAGAGAAATAAATATTTGAATCAAAATTTACCAAAGAATAAATAAATACACGGTGAATTTTGATCTAACTTGTTACGACCGAGTCTATCAATAAATCTACGGAATAGATACAAATCAAATAGTCGTATAGAAAATGTCAACATGTCTAATACTGCATGTTGATTTACAGATGTTTTATAAACGACTAGCTACACGCCTCCGCTCGCGTGTTAACACGCTTATATTATTCCTCAAGAATAAAAGTATCTCCATGCCAAATTTAGTCGTTAAAGCGTAACAGACAGACATATAGAGTTACTTTCAAAATTATATTATTAGTATCGACAAGCCTTTGTGAGTGACTACACACACGTGTTTATCGGTTATCGCGGTAAAAAGTGGCATATGGCCCTCTCCAGGGTCAAATCATCTCTACACCAAAATTCTTCTAAAACAGTATTGCGGTTTAGCCGTGATAGCGTAACAGACATACAGATTGTAGTTTCGAATTTATAATATTAGAATAGATATATTGTTCATTACGTTTAGTTATTGTATTCAACTGTATAAGAACGGTAAGGAACGGCCCAGGCTATTTTCTAATTTCATTGTCATCAGCCTATCGCAGTCCACTGCTGGACATAGGCCTGTCAGGTTGACAGAAGCGATATGCTTCACACAATATCACCAAGAATATAGATATCGTAAGTGGTTTCATTTCATTACAAATTTGGATAAAAGTTATGCCTTTGTGCAGTAATAATCTAAATTAATAAACTAGTGTCGATTTTGATTAGGTTTGAGAAAACAGTCTTGTACGGTTACTTTGAAGCAAATTCAAAATACTTCAATTTATTAGTCAAGTGGGACGCTCTGACGATAAACTTGATTAAATATTAGTTTGAAAAGGCAGTGGCCTGTGTAATGTGAAGATTTAATTTGTTTAACTCTTGTTTTATAACAAGAGTACCTAGCATGATAATTTACTTAAAATTTGGTATTTGAACCAGAATTATTTTGAGGTGGTTATTTTTAACAAATAATTTGGTAATAGTAATCTGATTTTATTCAGTATGAAGCTAGTCTAAATAGAAGTGACCTAAGTTATTGCTCCTATTAACTGTCAGTGAAGTCCCTTCAGGATCGGACCAGCCATTTCAGAGCTTACTATCTTTCACTATTCTACTTCAGAACAAACATACATGCAGAGAAACAGACCATTTAAAATTTAGTAACGTAATACGTTAGTACTGAGTGTATACCAAACACTTTCATACACTCCTCCTGGAGTCTAGTCATGCTTTCCATCAGGCAGAGTAGAGTCACTATGGTGGGCTTAAATATGAAAAAAACCATTCCATTTCATTTGCATAGATACACATAATTTGTTAACAATTTGTTCTGATATTCAGAAAATTAAATATAGTCAGTCTATAACTCTTTGAGTGATGCTTTTGTTTATGTTAAAACTGACCTTTAAAGTTGTATGATACTGAAAGTTTTGCGACAGCAAACTTCAATTTTTGAGATAAAGATAATTGTGTGTAAAAAATAATGTGATTTAAAGCCAAAAATTATCTTCATCAAAGAATAGGTTTATATGTTTAAAAAATAAGACATTTGAATTTAAAACATTTATGTGTGGCCAGTGACGCAAAACTTTCAGTGTTAACCATAACCATATTAGGTTCGTAATGTTCTTACATATGAAATTGGCGTATTGTACGGAAGGAATATAAAGTTTTTTATTGTAAAACATATTAGATTAATCAAAATATGCATCTTTTGCCATTTCCAATTGTAGCTCATCTAACTTCGCGGTTGTTTGCTGTGCAGTGTGAGGTCTGGCTTTGTCGTGAAGTAGCAGTGGCCTAGAGCGATTGACCAATCTCGGTTAGTAGCTAGTTCTTCCTTCATTGTTTGCCATCGTTTAGCCAGATTTTAGAAACCTGTAGTAAACGACACGGACGCTAGTCCACCAATACAAGTAACTTTTCTGAGTCAATTTTCGGCAAAGTTAATGGCAGGATTTGGATGGATCTCCAGGGTTCAGCCATTGCGACGAGCACTTCCGATTATCCTACAGTATCCACTTTTTATCACAAGTAATGATTCGATTTAAAATCCCTTCATTATTGTGTCGGTTGAGCAAAGTAACACAGTAATCCAATGATGTTATAGTAAAAAGTATAATATTATTGCAGTAATCGATGCATGTTTGCAAGTTCGATTCACTCAATTAACGAGGTACCCATCGTACAAGTTTTTTTACTTTTGCGATTTGTTTCAAGTGGATTAATATAGTTTTATGATTTACCCCAAAGCTTGCAGCTATCACTGAAGTGCTTTGTGATGGATTCGCTTCCACAATAGCCTTTAGTTCTTCATTTTCCACTTGCAGATCAAAGTAGTCAGTACGAAAAAAAACTAATTTCATATGTAAGGACCTAATAGTAACATACAATTGCTATAAAAAATTCTAAGAGAAAAAAAAATGTGAAGAAAGACATTATGATAAGACAACGTGAATAAAAATTAAATTTTATTTTTTTAATAAAATTAGATGTGCTTATTAATCTTAAACTTACTATTCAATCTTACGAACACATTCAAATTTGGTATTAGTTAATTGGTTTACCATCGATAATACATACATACCTATTTAAAAAGACTTAAAAGGCAAGAGAGCTTTTTAGAGGATCATGAGATAGAAAAGATAAATCAAAGGTACAAGACAAATCTAGTTAAAGATATATTAAGTACATTATTTTTTTTTTTTTATAAAATCATATAGGTCTCCAACTCGCACTCAGTCAGCATGGTATGGCGTGGTATGGCCATAACCCTCTCCTGAGAGGAGATAAAAGCACCGCAGTGGACAGTATGGATTGTTGAAGAAATTAATCTCACAAAGCTAAGAATGACTGGGACAAAGACAAAGACAAAAAAATCATTCACATTAGGTCTTATAATTTTGTAAAACTAGTCATTAATATTGTCTGCAGTTTATATCAATTAAACTGAACTTTTTAACAAGATTTCAGTAGCACATATCAAAACTTGAAAACATTTTGATCCAAACTTAAAAAGATTAATATACCTATGTAACAAATCGCACTAACTGCGAAACAATACTCATCCCTTGATAATTCGTATTAATGAACTAACGTGAGACATTGATCATATTTCAAAGTATTATATCATTTTTTACTTTGTCATTTTTATTAATTATCGCAAATAACGGCGACGATTACGTTACTTCTTAGAAGTCAGTCTATACGTAAGAATTACGATATTCGAAACACATTTGCTTAACGATACGGAGAATAAATGCCATTGCCTGTCTTGATTGCATTTACACGTCACACGTGGCTGTGTTAATGATTTTTGTACTTAATAATAATTGCTAATGACAAGAAAAATTGGACTGTGAAAAAAGTTTATTAAGATAGCTTTTCAAAATATTTTTATAATCACAATGAACTTATACATTCGCGTGAACTAGTTTAAAAAAAAAATAACAATAAGGAAACTCGATTTGTCGTTTCCAATACAATGACAAAAAAGGGAAAGTTAGTGCACACTGGCTAAGCAAATTTCTTTTTCGTTTAAGTAAGGTGATATATGGTGTGTTTTTGGGATCTCAAATGTGAAACGCTGCATGCGTTTCTGTACTCTTTAAATAGTTGCTATTTCGTAGATGATGTCACAGTAATCCAGATGTGACAACACTAAACTTCTACGCAGCAGCTGCCGCAATTTCTCACTAACAATTGACGCGGTTTGTATAGCGTGTTTAGGGAAGTGAAACATTTACCAATTTTTTGTAGAACACGAGCCTCAAATCTTAATGTCTCATCTAGATATATACCTAGATTGCGGACGCATTCACATGGAGGTGTTATAAAATTTTCCATTTTAATATTAGGCTTGTACTTAGGACTTTACAGTGTGGACTTGATCTTCCGTCCCGCATATGATAAACAAACTCTTTGTTAGGTTGAGTGACAGGTCATTTCTATCTGACCACCTGCTTATAGAAGCTAGGTCATTGTTGATTTTAGCTACCGTTGTCGCCACGTCATGAGACGCTGGTAGTGTGTTCAAGTAGAGTTGAGTATCGTCGGCATAAAAATGAAACCAGCAATACTCGACCACACTCGCTACCTCAGAATGTATATTCGCGGAATGTACATTTTCTATATTTTCTATTACATTATCACTCACAAAAGCTATTTTGCAGTAAGAAATGAAAAAAACATGCATGGAGCCCGAATTCGGACTGAGTGGAAGATGAAGTGACGTTTTTACATTCGAAAATATTTAATTATTTCACAGTATAGGAGCGGACGTGTTGTCCTGGTGTAAAAAAATGTCATGAGCAGCTCCGTGGTCAAGCAATATTCAACATTTTAGTTAGACAAACTTGGTAATCTATGCAACGGTATTACTTCATCTTTGTAAATGTTTTATGGATAAGCTTATCTTCTTTAAACACTCATTAGGCATTCGTCTATCTATAGTATTTGGCATCCATCCCTTTGAGAAATTAGAGACTACTAAGAGAAACGCTAAGGTCGCCTTTTGTACATGGTCCTTATTTTGATGTCATCTTGTATTATTAGCTGGTGTACAATTAAATTTATCCTATACTGTTCCGTTCCGTTTGCCCTTATCTGTTTTGTCCTTATCTGCCATGTCGTTACGTATCCTGCTCTTATCTGCTCTGTAGTGCGTTGTCCAGTCCAGTCCTGTCTTATGTTCTTAGCTTAGTAATAACTGTTACTATTCCTATTGACTTCACTGTATTCGTGTAAAAAGTTGTTGAACACGATAAAGGTTTTTGAGTTTTAGTCTCATTGAAAACTTGAAGTACTGTTTTTTGATCTATAAGTCATAGAATTGTTTTAAAAAGAAAATTTTGTTTTTAGAATATCTTATCAGGAATAGTATGTAACTATATCGTTAAGTTATACAAATCAATCAGAGTATTAGGCCAAAAGCTCCTTTCTTAAGAGGGCCCTATGATCTGCAATGGGCCATTAAAGGCTGATGATGTTGTTTTTACAATCTAAGATATATCTTTATTTTTCATATTTTTCAATTATTATTAACAAATGACACAAAAATTGTGAGATATTAAATCTAATATACTGAATAATAACGTAAGGCACTGCTTTATAGCTTTTTTGATTTTTGATTTTTTTTGGTGTGGAATGTTTTGTATTACGTTAGCAACGAAAAGGTTAAATGTGCGTATATATTAAATAAAATTCAACCTTTATGCATGCACAAGCAGTACAAGTATGTATGTGTAGGCACATGCGACAAATTAATAAGCTTTTTTATTCATGAGCTTGCTAAAGAAATTGCCTGACAGATACGTAAATATCGGAAGTAGGTTTAGGTTATGCATAGAATAACTAGGCATGAAAACTTATTCATAGTAAAAATTATATATATATCCATTTTGATAGCCGTCTGTTCTACTTTCAGGTTTAACTATCGTTGTTAATTTGTTTACATACGCTGCAGTTTACTGAAGAACATTGTTATCTACCTATGCAGAATAGCCTGTGTCTGAATACCATAATATGTTTGAATGAGTGTGTGTGTGTTACCGTAGAAATACTCAGGTGTAGACGTACGGTCGATCAACTATATTTCGATTTTACTGCGGCCGCCTGTATATATGTGTGTATATATGAGAAGACGTACAAGTATTTATAAGATGAATTGTGATAGCATATTTCAATAAATGTCTTATAAACATTTGATTGGTATCTCGATATTTTATGTGACAAAACACATTTTGTTATTCTCAGTATACCTATTTTTTTTCATGTAATTGTCACATGTCATAACAATAGAGTGAACATAAATGTGTGGTCGCTTGACGTCATCAAACATTCTTTTTCTATTAATAGAAATCTGTTGTAGATAATAATAATTTCATTATGTCCGTCCGCCACAGTTTTGCGATTTTTTGATATCATTCTATAAGATTAACTTTAACAGTCACAATTACAAGTCGCGTCAATTGCGATGACGTCAGGACTCGTTTTTAGTCACGTTGCACATCTGCTTATGCCCTCTCTTCTTTATGCTCCGTGCGTCTAAAGAATGTAGAAGTGTAGAAAACTGAATACGTAAAAAAGTGGAGTTCATTCCCTTTTTGCAATTGGTGTTTCAATTAATGTTTGACTTTCTTGCAGCTAAAATCAATTGCAGTTATTATGCAGAATATAATAAACAATCCCCTATATAAGAAGCTGGTTGATTTGTATTTGGATAACAATAGCATATCGGCGGTCAAGGAGCTTGAAGGCACTGAGTGGTTTACAACCTTCAGGGTGTTGAGTTTAAGAGGAAACTTGCTTAAACAGGTAAAGTACAAAAACATGTTCATGTTCAACATGTTCACAAAATCATGTGTGAACCTAATTGTACGAATATTATTTACTAGCTTTCGCCCGCGTGTATTTCGGCTATCGTGGTTAAAAGTATTCAATGGTTTTTCTCAGACTGTCTCTAGATTGTCTGTGCACCAAATGTCATTGTTATCGGTTCAGTAGTTCTGACGTAAAAGTCGGATAGACAGACAGACAGAGTTACTTTCGCATTAATAATATTAAGTAACAATTAATAAGGAACGTGACAATTAATATGTTTCCTATGCTTCCATATTTTATCATTGAATTTAAAGTTTAGCTCAAAGTTAAAGTTTAAACTTATTATATCTTACCAGATCTGCTAGGGTGTGGAAATTTTTATTTCAGCTTTGGAAGCTTTTATTTGAGTTTGGATTAATCTTAATTTTAATTGATGATAACTGAGGCCTTAGTTCAAATATTATTATTATCCCAACTAATACTGTACTTTCGAATGTAACTAGGTTTGTCTGTCTGTTATGCTTTCACAGCTCAATCGCCGCACCTACTTCACTGAAATTTATAACGGAAATACTTTGATTTCTGAAGAAGGACTTAGACTACTCTTTACTGTGTTAAACGACATACATGCAGGTGGAGCTATGTCATATCCTAGTGTAATCATTAATATTATTAATTGGCATAGTTTTAATTATCCCAGTCCACCTATTTATTTTACACTATGTCTATAACACTCTTTCATCACTATTCATATTTAGCATAAAAGATGAACGTAATACCATACCATTGAATATTTTGTTTTCATCATTCGATAAGTACTCGTAAGCTTTATGAGTATTATGAACATATATAATGCTATTGTTAAATTAACTATTTTTTTCTTTTCAGATTCAAATTTTCGCCTTCGACAAAGCCTTTCAAGCGAATAACAATATAATGCACTTGTTTTTGGGAGATAATCCTTGGCGGTGTGATTGTCTTTACATACCTCGATTTCAAAACTTTTTACTGAAGTATAAAAGAGTGATTCGTGACCAGACGGACATACGTTGTTCAAAAACAAATGATAGAAAGACTTCACTTGGACAGGTTAGTATACATCAATATTTAGATTATAATAGGTATTGGAAAACGGTCCCCATTTCATCTCATCTCAAATTTTTAATATTAAATTCATTACGACGATGACTTGAAGACAAGAAGAGTTTATAATGATTGTAGAATACTTGACATTGACAGAAATATTCAATATTATTCAGCATGTTGCCATCTCATCAAAGGAAGTAAATTACAGGATATTAAAATTTATGCTCTAGATTTTCGATACCTGTTAAATACGCTCTTGAAATTCAATTCAATAAATAAATTAGAATATGAACAAAACACCTATCAGAACTTAGTACGCAATAGCTTAAGTACTTAAGGGCGCAAGTTAAATAATAACAAGGGCAAGGAAGTACGACTATAGTCTATTTTCCTTCGGGAAAACAATTGATTCGATTTATTCGCCAAAATGTGGATTTCTCAGTCAAGTATAAATAATAAAAGGATCTGTTCCATGGATGCTTTGTTCTTTCTCAATTATATATACAAAATAATTGGCAGTTAAAGAACGAAATCGTTTCTAAATATGTTACTAACGACAGATTTAATCAGGTGTATTAAAGATAAGTTTTGAAATTGTAACAAGTGTCGTGTGATTGAAGATACCTATGTCCAGCGTTGGACTGCGATAAACTGATAATGATCATGAATCATGACAAGATATAGTAGTAGTAATAATTAACGACAAGTGTTCAGATGATGATAGTTTTTTTTTTAATAATATCTCCCTTTAATACTGTTCTATTCAAAATGTGTATCAGTAGATATGGTAACTGGTATTGGAGAGTATTAAAATTATAGAACGCCGCAATACATTTTATAAGCTGTCTTTGTATACTACTACTATAATACTTATATAATCTCCTTGATCTTGGACTTTGATGTTTTCATTATATAAGTACGAGTATATCAATGCTTTACGATTATTATAAAATATTTAGCAGAAAAATATGATCTCTAAATATTATTGAGTATAGATATAAACTTATTCAAAGATGAGAATAAAAAAAAAGGCAATATTTTTTTTTAAATAGGGTTTCTAAGTTTTGTATTTAATACGTCGGCCATAGCAGAAGAAGGTTGCCTATGATACTGGCTGATATAATGTAGATTTCTACGAGTATTGGTGAAAGGATTTTGTGAATGAGTTTGGAGGAATAGGTGCTCATAGCTATGATGCCTTAGGTGATTAGAAACAAGTAAGCAATAACGGCCCGGTCAGAACCTGGATGGGTAACCGTTAGTGGCATGAGTGTCTCTGCGATATCACGTTAAGTAGTCAGTCTTTCGATTGCTGTTATAGGATAACAGTGGTGAAGCTTCGGGAGGCCTAAAAACTTCCAATGGCCAAGATTACGTAGCCACAACTTTGTCTTGCCAGTCCCCAACCCGCACTCGGTCAGCGTGGGGAGGTATGATCTTTACCCTCTCCTGAGAGAAGATCCGAGCCTAATAGTAGGACATTATGGGTTGTTGGTGATGTTTTTACTAGGCAAGGCTTGGTTTGGCTCCCATTATAATATTAATTAGGATATTTATAGTGGCTTAAACTTTGATCATATCTTAAAGTTCAAGCAAACTAAGCTTCTGACATGTGTTTTGCAAATCATTTAAATGTAGAGATTGCCATACTTTTCAATTTCCACGTGACAATAGTGATATATGATAGAATTTACTTTAGAAAGAGCGTTCATTAGAATTTATTTTAAGATATACAAAGTACATTGATCTCCAGTTAACTGTCTATAGGGCTGCCCTAACAATGACGAGTTGGAAGACATAGTAAGTGAAATTGAACGCGGCGCACACAAAGAAAACACACAGGAACTTAAGGGGCCGGCGTACGACACTCGAAACTACAAGTTGAAATTTGTTCGTAAAATATCGCTGTCTCTGTTTGACAAAATACAACGTAGATACGAGTGCACCCCTGTATGTGTGTTTGTGGACTGACATTCATTCGTAGTAATTCGAACTCTCGAAGGTTCGGCTATCATTATTTGACTGACACGAATCACACACACATTGAAATATTTTTTGATGCGATAGCACTACTAATTGCTTGAAATTTGTGAAAATATGGATGTGTTTCGTAATATCGAAAATCATGAATGAAAACTCAATATTTTTTCAATTTATTTCGTGTAAGTAGTAGCATAATAATATGAGATATGTTATTGATGAAACAATATTAGAAATATTTTTGATTTTAAGACAGAAAAAAACAAAATGAAAACATGACATTTACAATGTAAAATATGTAAAATTTAATTTGATTATATTTTATTCTATATAAGTTTATTTTTAAAAATAAAGACGTTATAACCTAAATAAATACAGTCTAAGTCCGAATATCAACATATCATCGTGGAAATATGTTTATACTGCAAATGATCTTGGTAAACCGTTTGTATGGAAAATTCAGCCTCCGGGGGCCCCTTAATATCTTATTACAATACTTGGTTTTCAGTTTTGAACACGCTTTTATTGGCTTCATTTGTATATTTGTTCGGTTGTAATCGACTTTTATAAGCGTGATGATTCACAAGCATCTCACTAGGTCGCAATAGTATAGGGAATGCTACATTGTCTGCACTCACAATGAGTATGATAACCCCTACTCTACTCATGCTTTCCACCAGGCAAAGAAGAGTCACTTTGGCAGGCCTTATTATAGAAAAATATACTTATCAATGAATTTGGTAAAAACCTGTAAATTCGAACGGAATAAAACTTCAATTTTATTTATTTATATAAGAGTCAAACAAGTAGACAATGCACATGAAGGTAATTGACTACTGTCGCCTTAGCTGCAACTTAAGAGCCTTGAGTAAGTTGTTGCCTTTAGAGTCCCCTAAAATCAGGGAAATCGGGAATTTGGACTCCGGTAACCTTAACAACTCTTTAATGTGAGACCGTCGTATCGGTTACTAAGTTACTGCCAAAGTGATCACCGTACGAATTGCGAATACAGACAATGCCTCATGGTCACCAATCCTAAGCTTCTGCATCATTGTGCCTCTAGTCTTAATTACAGCCCACATTTCAATCGGTTTCATTTGAATATAAGTTTTACAATGAATAGTTGTCAGTATATTTTGGGACACCGACTTTCCAAATACCGATTGCTATAGATATTCAGTATAACCGGGACTTACGACAGCTTAACTTGCTCTCCGAAGCACCGGAGTTAAACACCGTGGTAAATTTCTTTACTCCGGGATGTTATTGAGAATTTCTTGTAAGAAAAACTCGACAACAATTGGTGATTACGACTGCACGTAAAGCCTAGAGGTTCCTTCTCCGAGTGTTGTGTATTCATGAAAAAAAAAAACTCAACTTCGACAAAAAACCATCCTGAAAAAGTATTATGAAACAAGATTTTCAGGTTACTGAAGAAGCAAAATTATCGACACAAGTATCAGTGTACAGAGATACACATATTCAAGTTTGAAAAGCCGTAGTCACGCGTTACTTAGAAACGTATCATACACTTTGTGGACCAAGAGCCCAGAGCCGCCAGACCTACGTCATTAGTGCAAAGCTGAAATTTTCAGGATTATTAGTACAATGTCTTGTTAAGATGTATGTGTACCCATTAGCTTGAAAGCGGGGCCGTTTCTGAGGTAGCGCGAAGTACAGATGGATGGAATCTGTACTTCGCGCTATCTGTATATATATATGGGCTCTTGCTCTATTGGGCAACATGGCCTGTCATAAAAATCATAATCCTCCTTTTGTCTCTGCCATAGTCGGGTAAGAACTTACATGGGACAACGCTTTGTATAATCCAAAAATTGTTGTCATCTATGTTCCGAGTCCGCGATACATAAATACTTCTTTTGAGTTGTCGGGTGAAAGACTTAGTAAGTATGTCAGAATTTTTTGGGTGTAAAGTTTTCGTATAATTACAAAACTAGCTATTGACCGTAGTTTTTCTCGCGTGATTATTTGTAACTTTTAAAATGACGTACTTCTGTACTTTTTGGGTTAATAATAAATGATTTTGAAAATGATATAAGATTAAACCTTATAACCTCACAAACTTTATTTCTTTATAATATTAGTATAGATAACCTTTAGAAACAATAATATTATCTTATAACGCGTTGGCGTTAGGTTGTTAGGATTGTTGGTGTTCACTTTACCAAGGCTAAATTTCACTAATAAAGTTAGACTTTACTGTGGGTGGAATCAAAATTTGACACTTAGTTACTGAATTGGTTAGTTTAATTTAGATTTGTCAACTGGATCGTTTTTTATATGTAACTTGCTTTTGTCGGTGACTTCGCCCGCGTCTATCTCGGTAACTGCGATCTAAATAACCTATGTCCTTCCCCAACAATTGAAGCCCGTGCAGCGGTTTAACCGTGAAAGTGTTACAAACCGACAGAGATACGTAAGTTCTTCTTGAGATGCACTTATGTAAGTTGGGGATTTGTAGTACTACGTTGAGAACTTGTAAGTAGGTACGTTATTTTGGTTGCGAGAAAACTATTTCTAATAAGCATTCCAGCGCTGGTTGTTTTAATTGTTTGTTAGACGACATCCTCGCTTTCATCTATCGCTCGATTTTACTGGCCATAAAATACAGTGGAAATATATAGGTATATGTAATACTGACCACCTTCAAATTTCAGTTCTCGTTCAATGTAACGGGGGTCTGATGCCAGTCGCTCCGAGGGAAACCTGAAATTCGGGTAAAACGTAAAATTCAAGTAAAACCTGAAATTCAGGTGAACTAGTAGTTGTCACCAAATAATTTAATGTGTTTTATACTCAGTTTACCAATTTAACGGCTTATGATGAAATGATATGAAGTAGGTATATAAATAAACATGAAAGAGCCCCTTAGAGGTACCAAAATATATTTCTTAGGTACTAAAATAATTTACAAATAAACGCCCTGTTTGATATATACAATCGTTAATTGGGTTTATTGAGTTAAGTGAGTAATGTCTACAGAAAGATGATTATATTATTTAGTGATATTATTTTTAACATTTTTAACATAATTCGGTGCACCAGACCCCACATTCTATCAACCTTATTACCCACATCTTAGTCTTGTCTAATCGCCTTGGCCGGAACGCCCCCGTGGGATTTGGAGGCGGAAGTGCTCGCCGAAGTTTATCGGCGAGTGGCTGACTTCCGGGCGGAGAGCGGATTTCGCCCTCCGCCCGAGGACGTGCGCGAGTGGCGCGAAGCCGCTCGCCGAGCCACTATGGTGAGATGGTCGTTCCGACTGGAGACCCCACGCGCTGGCTTCGCCGCCGTGGAAGCTCTCCAGCCGGTCATCGCGGAGTGGGCAGGGCGGCAGCACGGGACCCTTTCCTTCCGGCTGACACAGGTGCTTTCCGGGCACGGTTGCTTCGGAAAGTACCTGCACTCGGTCGCTAGGAGGGAACCGAGTCCCGCCTGCCACCACTGCGACTGCAGTGAGGACTCGGCCCAGCACACGTTGGCGGTCTGCCCTGCATGGGCGACGCAGCGCCGGGCCCTCACTGCAGTCATCGGAGGGGATCTCTCGCTGCCGGCCGTCATAAGATCGATGGCCGGCAGCGACAGTTGTTTTACCGCGGTCGCAACCTTCTGCGAGGACGTAATCTTGCAGAAGGAGGTGGCGGAGAAGGCCCGGGAGGATGACATCCACTCGGACCCGATCCGCCGCCGGCGCCCTGGGCGGCGGAGGCGCGCATACCTGCGTCTCATGCCGCCCTGAGAGTGGCCGCGGATGGGCGGGACGGGTTTCCCGTCCGTCCGCAGTAGTGGCCAACCGCGAGGGGGCGGCGTCCGCGTGTGACCGGACGTTGCCCAATTAGAGAGTCGAAATTTAAGGTGGTGCCCGCAACAGTGCGGGCAGGCGCTGGGAGGAGTCCAGAAGGAAATCCCGTCCCTGGACTCCTTCCAATATACAGGCGCAGAGATGGTCACACCGTGTGGTTTTAGTCGGTTCGAGTCCGACACACCACCCCGCCGTAACCCCCGACGGGGTGACGGTCCGTGGGGATTTCCACACGTTAAAAAAAAAAAAAAAAAAATGGCACATCTTAGAATGTATATAACACTAGCTTTCGCCCGTGGCTCCGCACACGTGTATCTCGATTATTGCAGTAAAAAGTAACCTATGTGTTATTCTGATATATCCCTACTTTTTTTATTCTTCATATTTTTTTTAAATTAAAATTATCCTATGTTACTTCTAATATCTCCAAAATATGTGTACAAAGTTTCAAGATGAGTGGTTGAGTAGTTTTCGCGTGAAAGGTTAACAAACAAACTTACATTCACATTTATAATATTAGTAGGGATTACTTTGTTCTGAAATAATTAGATTAGACAAGACCTTTTCCGAGTTTAAATACCTATATGTGACATGGAAAGTTGACGTCATATTATTTGTTATATATACTCAAAAATAGGAACATTTAAAACCTGAAAAAATATAACTAATAATAACTTATTATTCTTAATCTTGTTACAGATCAATCAAATTCCGCTGGGCAACATTTGTAGCAGCGACGATGTTGAATTACCAATAAGCTACATAAATATTATAAATTTAGTTCTTCTGGCACTAATTTTGATAATATTAGCTAGGTTTTTATATGATAGGCACAATTTTATAAGAACGGGGAAACTGCCTTGGCTGTCCTCGATATTGCCTTAAATGTTTCCATGATAATATTGTAAATTTATTTTATTAATAACAAACATGAAAATTAAAATTACATTATAAATTTATTTATTTTAATCGAAATTGTCGACTAAGACTAAGGTTAGAGATAAGACTAAATGTTAGGAGAACAATTAAATAATTTAATGGAACTTAATTAATATTTTATTTATAGCCTGAAAGTCAAAAGATCGAATCAGTGTGATGGAGTCCCGATTTATTCATTCAAAGTATACAATGTTCTAGTAAACTTCTAGTACATAATTCATAGTCATACACAATAGTCAGGGAGCAGCAACCTATGAATCTAATTAATATTTATCTCATAATATGCGTGTACTTATTTTAATAATCCATACTATGTATAACTATCATCTTAGGTGATACACTGATACATTATACTAGATACTTTTATTATTCCCTCCATAACTACAGTTGATATACCAGACACTACCCCATACTTTTTTCTAATCTTGTTCTCTCCATCTTAAGGTAAGAGATTGCTTCCGAGCGATAAGGCCGCCAATTGTACCTACCTACACCTAATCTTAAAATATTTTGTAATTCCCTCGTGTACAATAACGATATTTTTATTATTATTATTTATTAATAATTCGTTGTCTAAGTTCTTGTTAAATCTTGATAAACTATAAACATTTAATATAAACTATTAACATTTAATATAAACTATAAACATTTAATATAAACTATAAACATTTAATATGCTCATAGATGCACATGTAAACATTTTACTACGTAGTAGATTCACACTGATTGCACACGAAGTACTGCATAGGCTCGACTGGGGCAATACTACCCTCACACAGAAGACCAACCTAAAAACGACAGCATTCATGTTGTCGTATTCGTGATTGTGGGACCGGAGACCCAATGATGCAAAAGCATGTCACTAAGTCGCCATAGTGTGGGTCACTGTGCTGCATTGTCTGCACTCACAATGAGGATGGTGACCCCTATTCTTGAGTTCTCCTCATACTTTCCACCAGGCAGAGTTGAGTCGTATAGGCTTAAATATACAAAAAACAACTGCCTCCTCTAATAAAACATTCATTTTTATAAAAGTAGCGTTGAGTTGAAAAGCTTGAACTCTAACAACACTCATTTAAATTATAAAAAAAAGAAAACATAAAAATAGGTAAATATTCAGGAAGTACACTTAATTATAAAATGCTTTGTATCATTTTCCTTGTGTATAATGAGATAGCAAATCTTTCATCCTAAAAGCTCGTTAATCTCGCTTTTTGCATTGGTGTCGGATATACAAATTAACATTCAGCGAACCCTTCAGGATAAAAGGAGGTGTTTTATTAATATCACGTGACAAAAAATATTAGGTAATCAGTTTACTGATACAAAAAAGGTCTAACGTCGTTACTAATATAAAAAAGATATCACATTTTCTGCGCAACACATCCGTTTTAAGCAAAAAGCAATCTGTAACAATATTGTCTGTCATTTTATAAATATTTCGTTACGAAAATTGAGAAAGACAATAAAAAAGGGCTTCGAGACAATTTACCACGAAATTATCTTACGTCTTCTTTTTACCCGTCTCTGTAAGGATAACGTAAATTTTATTGTTCCTGACTGAGTAGATTTTTCACGAAAAAAGACTGGATTTTTACCAAAATTTGTGTTTATACTTAAACTAGAAGTGAAGTTACTAGAAAAGAAACTGTTCATTTGAAATTACAAACAGGCACATACATTTTATTTATTTGTATAAAAATAAATAATCTTTCTCAGACTGAATTGCGTAAAAAAAGGCTTAATCTTATATCTTGTTTATGTAACGCACGACGACTCTCTGATCACGTTGTTGAACCTGAAGAAGTTATTACACAAATAGAGGGTTATTCTTGTACCGTTGACAGCTTAATAAACGTATTCGAAGTTTTGTTAACTGAATTCAATAAAAGTTCGATTTGCCTGCTATCCGATATTGTTATTCCTTTTTGTATTTGATTGATAATTCTCACTTTGAGAATTAATAAGAGATATTCACTATCATGATGATGAGAATGATATAATGTGATATGATAATGATATGATATGACATAAATGATGAAATACGAAATAAAATGAATTACAATGAAGAAGGCAATACTTTTACAAAAAATAAATAAATATAGCTATATTAATACTATTGACAAGGCCGTGTTTTGATATTTAAAATAAGAATATTCCCAAATCATATCTTAAAGCTAAAGAAAAAGTTATAGTCATAGTATTATCAATAATTTTGATTCCTAACTAAGCGTGAATTTATTTTTAGAATAATAAGATTAACTTTGTAGAGTTTCAAAAACTTTCGGTTAAGATTTGAGTGGAACAAGAAAGGTTTTATTAGCATGGATTTTTTTTTCAATCCAAGGAAATTTCGGGATTGTTGTTCAACTAGGGGATTGCAATCCCGAAGAAAAATCGGTCCAGGATCCCGGATTTCGGAATCCCGGGATCCCGGTATTCAATCTCTAGTTTCGATTAGTGGGGTTAACCATGCGGTCATCGATCTGACGTGAATATATTCAGTCAAGTCCTTCACGGCATTCCTAATCTAAGCTTAGCCTAAGAAATCTGAGCATTTACTAGCGTATACATTTTAGATGGTGGTCCCCTTTGTGATTTATAACCTAACAAAATATCTAAGAAATAACGATAACGATAAGAAAGCGTTTCGCGAAAGACCACATTTTAGACTAAATACCACCAAATTTTTTCATGAATTATTATGACAAGCTGTATAGATGAAGGTAGGTTCTTAATTTAAACCTCAGCCTTATATACACTCATTTGCAAAAAAAACGGGCGGTTTCGATTTTCTTCCTGGGTGAAAAATAAAATACCAAAAAGGTTTTAATCATTTGAACATGTTACTGGTCAGTTATAAAAGTGCCTTAATGTTTATAAGAGTGCCCTCCAATTCAAATTTTTGACTCAGCCTGGTTTTCAAAGAAAACAACTTTTAACTACATTTTGTGGCGCGAATTCCCTATAGTTAATATCGACTCTAATTAACTTTTTGTCAATTTTTATTAAATTATTTGATGTCCTTGACATTTAAAAGTATTGTTATTGCTGTTTATCAATCTCGAAAATGGTAGATAAAGTGATAAAAGCGAGCAAAATTATTGCGCTGCTCGAAGAAGGTTGCAGCCAATGCTTCGTGGCTCAGAGGCTAAATGTGAGTCGGTCGACAGTTCAAAGGACCTGGCAGCGCTATCAAGAGACCGGTTCCGTCAAGAGAAGGCCTGGTTCTGGCAGAAAGACATGTACCGAACCACGGGATGATCGTTTTCTAGTTAGTCAAGCGTTGAGAAATCGCAAATCTTCTTATGCGGGACCTCAAGAACAGACTCGAAGAAGTAAGAAATGTGTAAATTAGTCTATGGACGGTCAGGAGGAGGCTTCTCGCTGCTAATATAGACAGTCATCGCCCGGCAAGCGGCCCTAAATTACTCCGTGGACATCGAGTTGCCAGGCTTAGCTTCGCTCGAAATTGTGTGTCATGGACTCATGAAGACTGGGATAGGGTATTGTTCTCCGATGAAGCCAGGATATCTCTGCATGGTGAAGACTGACGTCGGCGAGTGCTACGTAGATGAGGAGAACGCTTTGCAGAGGCATGTTTTGAAGAAATCACACCTTATGGAGGGGGCTCTGTTATGTTTTGGGCAGGAATAAATTCTATGGATCGTACGGAGTTAGTCTTCATCGAAAACAGTACACTGACAGGACACCGATACATAACGGAAGTTCTAATGTAATGTAAATAAACGCTCTTGGCGAAAACTCAATTTTTATGAACGACAACGTTCGCGCCCACCGGTCTGGCGATGTGGAAGCGTATATGCTAGAAGTCGGAATTCGTTGTTTGAACTGGCCAGCTAGAAGTCCGGACCTCAATCCCATAGAGCATATCTGGGACGTTCTGAAGCGACGAGTGAGATCAGTGCAGCCGGCTCCGCAGACCATCAGAGAGCTAAAGAATGTGATTACCGCGGAGTGGGAACGTATTCCCCAAGAAACCATAATATATATACTCGCTAGCATGCCCAGACGAATGCAAGCCGCGATTTCAGCAAGAGGGGGTCACACTCAATACTAAACTTTTATCTGCTTTTAATGTATTCAATAAAAACAAAGAAATTAACGCGTTTCATTTTTATTTAGCGAGCAGGTACAATAATAGTGTTTTGAGCTTAAACATTATTTCTCAATAATTTAATCAAAATGTTATGATAAAAGTGATGAAAACTACTCCTTCCTAATTAATTTATAATATTCTGAGGATAACAATACCTAAAATTGTCAAACAAACAAATAGTAACTATAAAATAGTTCTGTGCTTAAGTGCCCGTTTTTTTTGAAAAAGAGTTTATATTTTCTTTTTTACACAACAGTAGTTACTAAGTAGATCGGCTTCTTAAAGTCTTTTTTGATGTCGGTTAGTAAATATGTTAATAGTCATTCCATTGAGTACAGAAAAAGATTTTTTTTCGAAAACTATCAAACGACTACGTTAAATTTTATAAAATTTAAATAGCCTAGCACTCGGACTGAGATTTCAAATCTATGGTCGCTTCATTGTTTAAAAACGGTTTAGTCATTTAGGCGCTACAGTGGAACACACAAACACTTATACAAAGACTCCCAAAAGTACTGCCTTGTTGTTTGCCTTCACCGTAGTTGCTTACATAAATAAAGATAGTTCTTGAAGGTATAAAAGTATATCTTACACCAGCAAAGTCAAGGAAAACTAGTTGTCATAAGACATTTTATAAAAATTAGTACCTATAATTAATTTGTCATATCAGACTTTGCGATCTAAATATGTTATATTTATACATGAATGCAGAACTTGTTTTAAGCCCTCAAATTATATGCAAACCTGCTTAAAAATTAGACAACATTCGCATTCCATACATCGTTCATAAGATAATATTATTTTCCGTTTTAACGTTCAATTTAGGAAAGCTACAGAACCATATAAGTGATACACTATGCTTCTCGTGACCAAAAGGCTCTCCTTTTAATATCACAAAGAATTAGCATTGCCACTCTACTTGGCAATGCTGCCAGTCTATTGGGAACGCTACGAGTAAAGCGATTCACACACTGCACCGCGCTACGTCGCGTAGCGCGGAGTGGCAGATTTTAATATTGTATGCAAGTACATCGATTAGTATAGAAAAAAAGCGGCCAAGTGCGAGTCGGTTCCGTACCAGCAAGTAACATCATATAAAAGTTCTTGTAGTTCGTTGTAACTTTCATCGATGTTTTTATACTAGTGTATTGATTGGATGAAAGGTATATTGCGTGTTACGATTTATGACGTATAAAAAAAAACCCGCGTGGGCGCGTGGCCAATATGTGAGTTGCCTAAACGATGATGCGGGGGAAGTTTTTGACGCTTGTATGTAAATATTCTTTAAGTTAATATTTTATTTTACTTTATTCGGAATACTAACAGCTTAACTAGGTATTAAAAGATAAACATTAAACATAGTTAACAACAAAGCCATTTACAGATACTATCATTTTGCAAACATGGGCAAAACTCTCGCAGAAAAACTCTTACAGACAAGTACGAAAAACCCCGTCGAATCCAACACATTTATGCCTACATCTAAAATTATTATTTTTGTCTAGCCAAATACCGACATCAATGAAGTATTAAGCATCATTTGCGGATTAAAACATAATTGAGCTGTGGGATAGGATAACATTTCTAACACAATACTAAAATATTTCAGACATTTACTTGCTCCCCCAATAACCTATATATTCCAATTGTGGTATGATAAAGGTGTATTCCCTAGCTCGCTTAAAGCAGTAGTAACGCTTGTGTTTAAGTCAGGAGACAAAACATGTTTCAACTGATATTAAGCGTTTCCTATAAGAAAACCCAACAACACTTTTTGGCCCTACCCGGGATATCACATTTATCACATGGGATATTGAATGTATTTATTTTACATATTCATATTATTTATAATTGACGGTATCACAGGAATATAAACAACAAAAAAAATTGTAGGCAGTCCAATAAAATCCAACAACAAATATGTCAATAGAAATCTGAAATTCCTTCAAATGAGTGTTGTGTTGTGCTAGTTGCAAAAATATTTTTTTCCTCAGTTTACAAAGACTTTCTAAAAGTCTACTCATTAAAAATAAAACATCATCCAATTCAGCTAATAAGAAAATTGCTTATATTTTCATAAGGCACAGTTTGAAACAATATACAGAATAATAGCTAGATGATTACCTATATTAACTTCAAAAGAAACATTAAAAAATAATAAATGTCAAGGATTCTGCCTACTCTCACTGACTGTGATCACAAATGTGAGCGTACTTATTCATATTATACGTTGAATTAGTTTATTCCTCATGGAATATTAAATTGTAAATAAGTAGCGACAACTAAAACAAGCATCAGTCTCAAGATGGCGGTTTTAATATTTATATTCTAAAATGTTGCTAAATTCTTTGTATCAAATATTACCATTTTACTTACCAATCAGTAAGAAAATTCATCTCCTCAACAGGGATAAAAGAAACTTTCATAGAGTTATCTACAAAAGCACCGCTTCAGTGTAGTTGACATACGCTCTTGAACTAAACGCTTTGGGTCTTCCTTTCTGTGCCGAGCAGCTAAAACTTGGAACTTTCTACCAGCGCATGTATTTCCTTCCTCCTATGACCCCGGGTCCTTCAAGCGGGGCCTGAAAAAGCATCTTACTAGGCCGCCATAGTGTGGGTCACCGTGCTGCACTGTCCGCTGTGGCAGTGAGGACGGTGGCTGCCACTTCTGGATTCTGTTCATGCTTTCAATAAGGCAGGCAGGGCAGAGTCATTGTGGCAGGTAATATAAAAAAATAACATCATCAAATTAAAGTCGACTAAAATTTGTTGTTGGGTTCTATACTTTAAGCTCATTGACCTACAGTCCATTTTTATGGTTCCGTAGTCAAATGGCAAAAAACGGAACCCTTATAGATTCGTCAAGTCTGTCTGTCTGTCCGTCCGTATGTCACAGCCACTTTTTTCCGAAACTATAAGAGCTATACTATTGAAATTTGGTCAGTAGATGTATTCTGTGAACTGCAATAACATTTTTACACAAAATAGAAAAAAAAAACAATGAATATTGGGTGTCCTCATACTTAGAACAGAAACTTAAAAAAAAAATTTCATCAAAACCATACGTGTAGGCTATATATGGATAGGTATTCAAAAATGATATTGAGGTTCCTAATATCATTTTTTTCTAATCTGAATAGTTGGCCCCATAGTCACTTCCAAAGTGGTAAAATGTGTCCAGGGGGGGCCCTGTAACTTCTAAAATAAGACAATGATAAAACTAAAAAAATATATGATGTACATTACCATGCAAACTTCCACCGAAAATCGGTTTGAACGAGATCTAGTAAGTAGTTTTTTTTAATAAGTCATAAATCGTAAACCACAATTTCCCTTTCATTCAATCAATACGCTATTATCAAAACATCGATCAAATTTACAACGAACTGCAAGAACTTTTATATGACGTTATTTGCTGTTACGGAACCCTTTATGGGTAAGTCCGACCCGTACTTGGCCACTTTTTTTCAATATCCCACGCAGAGATGTTTAATTCAGAAACAACCAAGAGTTTAGTTTAGTCGACATGTATTTATATGACGTCTAATTTTAGTGTAATACGCAATGATCCTCTTTTTAAATATAAAATGTCATTGGTAATACGTCTAATTTGTGTTACCCGCAACACAGCTAAACGTTTTGACAGGAAAAGCTATGAAATTAAAGTATCTAATTAAAGAAACAAATTTTTAGTTAAGGTTAGTTTAGTGATCTCAATATACAATTACGGTCATTATTAATCTTTTAGTAATGACCGTAATTAATAAATTGTATATCTTTTATTTTGTCTTTTGTTTCAAATGTTAAAATTATCTTATATTTATCTTAAGTTAGTTCATAAGCATTCATGGTTTTATAAATTACCATCATTGAACTTGTGAAGAACTTTCTCTTTATAACAAATATTAAGATAAAAACTAACTTTTATTATTCGTTTTGCTTTGTATTTTAAGAGGTTGAATATTTTAGTTTTGTTGTACTCTTGTATGTAATGTAATATTTTGCATTTAAATCTCGTTTACATCATTTCTACTTGAATTACTAAGTTAAAATTTATTTATGTATTGTATTCCTAACTTAATTTGTTTAATTCAATTTGCGATATCTTAAATCTTAATCTAATATCTTAAATGTTTAGTTCAGTACCAAATGAAAATTGATCGGCGAAACCCATAACGAAAATCTAACAAAGATTAAACCTTATTACCAAACAAGTTATAGCTATAGGCACCTAGGTCCTAATATTAAATCATATTATAAATTAAAGAAAAATAATAAGAAAAATAACCTTGTGTGTCTTTGCTTTCAGAGCTAAGCCGTTGCTCAATTTCAGTAATATTTGGTACGGAAATACTTTATTATTGTGAAAGGATATAGGCTACTTTTTACTGCAATAGTCGATATAGACGCGAACAAAAGCTAATTAAACTATAAAGTAACTGTCTGTCAGTCTGTTACGTCTTCACAGTTAAGGACATAGACTACTCTTTACTGCAATAATCAATATACCAGCAAATGAGGCTCCGAGCAAAACTCATTCGATATAATAATAAATTCCAGTCATGATAGGGGGTTGACCAGGTTGACCTTGGAAAATCGACATATTGAGATCAACCCCCTATGATGACTGTATATTACTATATAGTACTATATTACTGTGTACGAGTATATTATAGAAACAAAAAAAAACTTATTCCCGACCTTATACAACAATAACGCTACTTCTTTCCGTTTTCTTCCTATTCTTTTGTATTTATTTACTAGAAACAAACTTCATGAGCTTGCATTGTGATAAGTATTTATTCATCATAAATATTTGTAAGATATTTCTTTTTGCTAGTTTTTTTCTCACAGACTTTACTTACCATGTTTAATGACCGATAAATTCATGATCTTCATTCGTTTGTATGTTTTCGTTAAGGCGGTTGAAGTGCAAATATACTAATAAACAATCGCATTTATATCGGTTATAGCGATAAAAAGTAAGCTATGGTCTTTTCCATGGTCATAATATCTTTATGTAAACCAAAATTTGTTCTATGATTAGTGGTTTAGCCATGAAAGCAAAACAGACAGATAGAGTTACTTTCTATTCCATAATAGGTATGGATGTGTAAATCTTACAATAATATAATAATACTAAAATGGATCGTTAGGTGTGCAATTTTTAAATTTTCACCAAAGTCTTCTAAATTTAAGGATCCACTTTAAGAGAGTTAAGTAATTCTTGGTGATATTTTCGTTTAACCCAACTTTCAGGGGGGCACTTAAGTGCCAAAATGTTTCTTAAAATGTATGAGTTACTTGCGTCATGGAATCCCCTAAAGTAAATAGAGCCTAGGTTTAATATACTAGGTGGAAATGGCCATGAGTTTTTCAATGGGCATTCTTGTTTACCTGTAGGTGCCATAAGAGCCGACTTGACTGGCACCTGGACATAACAGGACTGCAAAGAGCAGACACAATAAAGACAAACTCTATAGCAATCTATCCAATAACTGCAAAACGTCAAAAGCAGTTAGTTTTGATCTAAACATCAATGCGTGTGATATTGAATAATGGACTGTGAGTCAATAAATTTAAAGTATGTAATCTAACAACAAATTTTAGTCGAGTTAAATTTGGTGATGTTAACTAGAGAATCAGTATCATTGTTACCTCCGTAGATACAGTATTAAAACAACTTTTATTCCGACTTCCTACAAGTAAAGTTGAAAAGACGAACAGTAATAATAGTACTCTATATTTTTACAATAAATTTTCTATTAAAGTGTTATTTTTGAAAGGTTTGCTTGAACTTTGTATGAAGGAGCAATTTCCGTTCTAAGAAGCGATTACGTATAAATAAACACGAAGTACTTGTATCGTATTATTTCTAAGTAGAGCATTAAGTCTTATATTCAGCATAATTAAGTGTCGTGTTCCAGTTTCTTCTGCCTAACTGTTATTTGCTTATTAAGCACTACTTGTTATTCTTACCTACGCAAATGTAAAACATACTTTGAAATCAGATACCTGGGATATTTTAAAGTTGTATTATTAAACTTATATGAATGTATACTAATCATAAAATACAGATTGTTGTTTTTATCGAGGTATTCAAGGTAGTAAAGCAACGCTGATGTAAGCACGAACGGGCCGGCTCAACTGGGGTGTTACTACGCTGTCACCGGAGACCAACCTAAATTAACCGTAATTATGCTGTCGTGTTTCGTCAGTAAGAAAGAGACTGGAGGAGGACCCGAGAAGCATCTCAATAGCCTGCCACAGTGTAGGTCACCGTACTGCATGGTCTATATTTACAATGAATAAGGCGATAACTATTCTACAACTCTTGAATTCCACTCATGCTTTCCATCAGTCAGAGTAGTCACTTTTATAGGTTCACACAATAAAATAGCTCAATCATAATGATCTGGATGCTTGTCTCTGCTTACTAATGTCATCCAATGTTACTAATTGTTAATTACTTGGTATGCAAGGCATTTATAATAGGTGTACTAAAAATAAATCTATTATTCTGCATGAAATTGAAGCCTGAAACAGAGTGAACTAATCTCATCTTTCTAACGCCATTCAGTGGCACCCACTCGGTCTTATACAACGCGAGATACAGATAACTAAAGTCATCTATTCAAAATCAAAATATAATAGATTTCTTTTTACTACACCCCCATCATTAAACTCGATCAACGTAATATTGTTTAAGATTCCAAAACTTCTTTTAACGTTTATAGTTTAGTTATAATTTACTGGTTTTAAAATGTAATTTATAAACCTTCAGACCTTTAAACCTCGATAACCGAGGCACTATGCGATATTGAAGTTTTGTTGATAGAATGTTGGTGAACCTTTTAGGACTCCAACTCAAACAAACGGAGCCGAAGACTTAACGTGTTCTCGGAAGTGAAGGAGAGCAGCTTAAAAGGGAGCGTTTCAAAATTACGAAAGGATCTTAATGTATTGAGAATCATCTCCCGTCCAAAGACTGACCTACCTAGAATTGCTGAAGTTTATAATGTGATAATCTACTTAGCAAGTGAGTACCTGATCTAAAGTACAGAAATCTATCACTATAAATAGTCGTTAAAAGCCTAATTAGTATTAGTCACGTACAGCAAAATTATCACCACACCCTGTAGTTGCTAAATTGATGATGTTTGCACACGTGTAGATTTGTTTTTGTATAACAAATATTTGATGAATGTACAAGTCTCATTTTACAAAGCATACAATTTATTCTGCAAACATTACAATCATTGACCTCGGTAACAAAATAAAACAATGTAAATTATGAACAATACATTTTTATAAGGTTATACTATAAAATTTATATATTTATCTAGCTGACCCGGCAGACTTCGTACTGCCTCAATCGATAAATAGAAGACCTAAACTTTTATATAAAAAACTTAAAACAAACAAAAGGAATCCATAATTAATAAAAAAAATGCAATTAATTTTTATATAGTAATCTTTTAAACCTTCTCTGGGCTTCCAAAAATAATTCAAGACCAAAATTAGTCAAAATCGGCTGGACCGCCGTTCTCGAGTTTTAGCGAGACTAACCAACAGCAATTCATTTTATATATTGTATATTTTATATGTTATATATATATATACATATTTTATATGTTATATATATATATATATATATCAATTGGCGCTACTAGCAGATATACGCAACTTAGTTTGCGATTCTTTCGATGCGATTTTTGCGATGTTATATATATATATATATATATATGTATATCAATTGGCGCTACTAGCAGATATACGCAACTTAGTTTGCGATTCTTTCAATCGTGCTAGGCTCCTAACAGTCTAAGCGTGATGTTAATTATCATATCTTTTACCCGATTATGTTTTACCTGAGGTTCTGCCCCCGTTTATGTCGGTAATAGAGGTAAAGAGTAGCCTACGTCCTTCCCCAAGAATCAAAATATCTCCATTTCTAATTTATTTGGCTTATTTGATTGGACTGGACTAGATGTCCCAAATATTCAAAAAACAAGAAAACTGCAAATAAAATAAATACTTGAAATAAAGCCGCCTTATTGTAACGTGTGGAAACCTCCAAAGTCCGTCATTCCACTGGGGTTTGTGGCGTACCGGAATCGGAACGACTCCAACCATACTATGTGCCACATTGCGATTGAAAGAGCAGGGATCCGGGAACTGCCCCTGTCACTCAGTCACGCGATAAAAACAAAATATTGGCCAATAAAACAAGAGAATAGATGCGTCAGCGATTGTAGAAAGAACGAAAAACGTTTGCAATTTGGCTAGGGGGGCTGTTGTTATTGAGATTTGGATCCCACGCAAAGCCTGCCCACATAAATTCCCTTTGTTGCTTCACAGTGTATTGGGAATTACGAAGTCCCTATTTAGTTGACGTATGACACGCAGATGGCGCTTGTCGCTTGTCGCAGAAGAGAAGAATCCGAGCCGTCCATCCAGGGTCACACTAACAGCGAATCTACCAACTCTCGAATAGGCTGTTGAGACTTGAATCAAATAAGTTAAGCATCCTGAAGTCAAGAATCTGGGATGTGTCTAGCGAAAACACCTCCTGAAACTTACTGTTATACTTAAACTTTCTTTCTTTCTCCTTTAGTTTTCTATTATTTTTGATTGTTAAGATATATATATAACAGTTTACAGTAAAAACTAAAAACTCTATATCACAAGAATACAAAACAGAAAAAGCTAAATTAACAACAAGCTGAGTTCCGCAGACCCCCTCGGTTATTGTTGTAAATGGCGAGCAGCGCCACGGAACAAAACTATTCTAAAAAATAGCCCAAGTTACTAATGTTATCAATTACCTGCCAGTGAAAGTCCTATCAAAATCGGTCTAGACGTTCCAGCTGCCAGTGAAAGTACTATCAAAATCGGGCTAGACGTTCCAGCTGCCAGTGAAAGTACTATCAAAATCGGTCTAGACGTTCCAGCTGCCAGTGAAAGTACTATCAAAATCGGTCTAGACGTTCCAGCTGCCAGTGAAAGTACTATCAAAATCGGTCTAGACGTTCCAGCTGCCAGTGAAAGTACTATCAAAATCGGTCTAGACGTTCCAGCTGCCAGTGAAAGTACTATCAAAATCGGTCTAGATGTTCCAGAGATTAGTCGGAACAGACAGGCATACATTTTTTTTTAAATTACGTTTTTGATGTAAGTACCGCATATACTTTAACATGCATTTGGTAAAAAACTTGATTCTTCAACTTTGCTTTAACATATAGAGTTCATATTTTAATAATTTGTAATCATTACTTTTTTATGTAGCCGTTATTTTATTGTATTTTTTAGTATTTTTGCATGTATATTCTAAGAATTGGGTATACAACGCCATCTCTGTTTGACTACATGAACAATTTCAATGCTACTCCTATGGATAACACAATTATTGTGAAGGAAACTTTATGCCGGCATTATTTCGCATTCTACCTGAACTGACAGTTAGTTCCCCATCCAATAGGTAGATGGCGTGCATAAGGGAATCCATTGTTTTATTTCATTTAAACCCAATTTCGGCACATTATTAAATAAGACAATTGCGTCTATATTTTTTTAATATAATGCCCATTCAAATGAATAAATTCACAATATAAACGATAGTTAATATTAGACACTGAGCCTCATAATGGTCAGTGACAAAGTTAAAAAAATATGAAGAAAATTGTGACATTTAGCACAAAGCCAAACTTCAAAATATTTTAAAGTGTTATAGTGTTTCTTTAATCTTTTCCTCGGCTTCGCCGGGGATTTTTTTTCAGCACCTTCTGATAGTGGTAGACACCAAACAAAGTACATTTGGAAAAATATTATGATTTTCCGCATATTATTGCGCATTCGTTCGATTTTGTAAGGATTATGCTAGGGATCTTTTTCTAAAGTTTATCAGACAATTCTAAAAATTTATGTGAATTGTAAATCACGTACTAAAAAATAATGTCATCAAAAGCGGAAAAGGAAAAATCTATTAGCGTCGTGTTTCAAAGAAAACCGTTAATGAACAGTATAAAAGTACAATCTGAGAGAAAACGGAAGACCAAAGGCAAGCATAGATTACTGGCAAATGCGGGCCGTGAAAGTAATGAAACAATGCGGGCTACATTTGCGGACTGGCGGCCGGACTTGAGCAGGTCGAATGATCCTACAAATTTTAAATTTTCTCATCTCATGAAAGCAGTACAGATTGCAAGCGAAGAAGAGAAAAATAATACAGATAAGTTCATTAGCGACGTAGAGAGTATGGTAACGCGGTTCAGTAACGAATTCAATAAGTTTCAAAGTGTTATCGAAAATATTATCGACAAATATCCTCAACTTAAGCTCAATGAAAATTCAAATGTAGGGCCTACAGCACCACATTTTTAGAATAAGGATACACACAAACTTATTTTATTTCAAAATGTTCTGTTCGTTTTAGGAATTTACGTTAATGCAGATTAACTTAGAGAAATTGTGTGATACTTACCTACGAGTACCATCAATGTTTCAGTTAATTATTCTCCAATGTAGACTACGTTTTAAGCATACAAACTCATTCATTGTTCATTGTTGCACAATAATATCACACATGTGACCAATGAATTTTGTTTTAATTTGAAATACATAAGAGGAAGAATATTTCAACACTCTTTTGGGATACTTGGGAACTTACAGTTATGGTGGTGTCACTCAGTCATTACAGTATTTTGACTTGACAATTTTAGCCATTAGTTCTACAAAATTATTACTTAAGTACTTTTTATAATCAAATAAAAAAATGTTTGGTAAATAATTAATTGTTTTAAATTGTTGGAATGGTAATATATATTAATTACTATGATGCAGTTAGTGTTTTAATTCTTTTGAATGGCAAACAAATGGAACATGTATCTTAAAAATATGTTAAATATAACAAGCGTTACAAATACAGTACATATGTATCCCTATTCATATTTCGAGTGTCGGAGAATACTACGAAGCAAAATAAAGAGAATGTAAATTTAAAACAAATCCATCAGAGTCGATAAAGGGAGAAAGCTACGCAGCACCACACAGAGAATGCAAATTTGAAACAAATCAGAGTCGATAGAGGGAGGAAACTACGCAGCACCACACAGATAATTAAAATTTGAAACAAATCCATCAGAATTGAAAAAGGGAGAAAACTACGCAGCACCACAAAGAGAATGTAAATTTGAAACAAATCAGAGTCGATAGAGGGAGGAAACTACGCAGCACCACACAGATAATTAAAATTTGAAACAAATCCATCAGAGTTGATAGAGGGAGAAAACTACGCAGCACTACAAAAAGAATGTAAAACAAATTTATGGTTGGTAAATTTATGGTAATCAGCAAGGCCCATACCATATCATTGAGGAGTGAGACAAGTGGATGTTATCCCCGAAATTGTTCACAAATGCAATAGAGGATCAAGACGCTGCACTGGAAAGGAAAAGGCATAAACTTTAATGGTGAACACAGCTCTCACTTCCGTTTTGCAGACGACGTCGTCATCATGGCGGAGACGCTACAGGACCTACAACAGATGCTGAATGAACTGGCTGATTCTTGTGTACGCTTCGGCCTGCGGATGAACTTGGACAAAACCAAGGTCATGCTCAATGAACATATACTACCGGCACCGGTCGCGATACACGGTGCCGTTCTCGAAGTTGTTCAAAAATATGTGTACCTTGGGCAAACTTTGCACTTGGGTAGAAACAACTTCGAGGACGAGGTGAACAGGAGAATTCGGTGGGGTTGGGTACTAAAGACAAAAGTCTTCAACCAGTGCGTCCTACCCGTCATCACATATGGAACCGAAACATGGACACTCACGGCACGCATATTAGCCGCAGAACCGACAACCGTTGGGGTTAAGGTGTTCTTCAGTGGAGACCGCGTCTCGGCCAACGTAGTGTAGGATGTCTACAGGTCAGGTGGAGTGATGATTTGCGCAAGACGGCGGGCAGGAGATGGATGCGAGTAGCCGAGGATCGAACTAAGTGGCGTGCAATTGGACAGTCCTATTAGCTTATATATACTCTAAGGTCCTATGTCATCTTAATCAGCCTATCGCAGTTCACTGCTAGCAGTGAACTGCGATAGGCTGATTAAGATGATGATGATATGCCATAAACTCGTATGTCTTAATAATAATTTATTGATTCATTGATATATTAATTTCAATAAATTTGAATAAATTAATATCATTAATAATAATCTATATTGTTATAACCAATATTTAAACGGACGTTATTATTCCATAAAATTTTAAACGTCCATTCCATATAACTTTGTTTTCTCTCGGCTCAGGTACGCGGGGACGTTTGCTCAGCCTTTATAAGCAGCTTAGAAAAACTTAGTATATTGAATATAGCAATTTCACTTACTTAAGTGCTAATAAATTTTAGAACAAGTGATTTATCTGCAAACCTGACATCCACTCGGTAGACGTTAAATTTAGATATGGCAGAAGTATTAAAAGATTGTAAGTGATTAATGTGCTGCAATTCTAATAATTCACACACTTGGAACAGAGACGGAGAATGTTTAAAGATATTCTCCTATTAAAAATTATTCCCTTGAATACTATTTCTTTTGTATAAAGGTTATGCTAGATAGTGTTACGTATACGAGAAATATATAAAAACTAAATATAATTGTTGCTCCTATATTTCATAAAATTGGAAGTATTTCATGGATTCCAATTAGATTCACCGAAAAAAACCACAAAATGCCTATGAAAGAATTTGATGGTTATTGAGATAAAGCAATCTCATTATTGTGTTCAATAGGTTCTTTTTGTTAGAAGGGTTCTTCAGCTACAATAAAATTAATGAGACCGAAGTCTCATGAGTCTTGTTTTCGAAATAGCTATATCGAATACAAGATTTTTTGTATTGTCTGCAACTAAATAAAATATTAGATACGCGCTTGTTGTCTCGAGAGCTAGCCAGTGCTTATCGTAATACATAGTTATTGTGATCCTCGGTATCTCGATGGTAATGGTTTTAATTCAAACATTACACCGCCACTGCCTAATATTAAAACAAGAAATTATGAGAAGCCGTTTTATTCGAAAAATATTTTTCTGTTTTTGTTAAGCTGTTGGCTATATGTTGCTTGTAAATAAAAGAATCCTTTGATGATGTAATTTATATTTTCCATCCAACGTTTGCAACATAGATAAATTCCACGGTCTTTGTTGATTAGCCAGGCAGGAAAATGAAAGTAACATTTTTCTGCCTGACTAATGGAATAATGAGTCTGTACGTATATTGAGCACAACACACCAATAAATCGAGTTTGCTAGCGATATATCACAACGGTGGCAGTTGAGCTGAGTCGACAAGAGGTTGCAAATAATGACATCGCCGGCCGCGAGACGGGTACATACAATGCCTTCATTATGTTCTAGCAGCTTGCTCACCATTGAGCCGGCTGTTTGCGGGCTAATGGAAATAGACCATTGGTAATAGACAGTTGGTAGTGACACCCAGTCTTTTCAACGGAAACTTAAGCTTTGTGCTCTGAAATTGTATATTCCTCAGAAGTCTTTCTTTGACTCAGCGTATTTGCTACAGAATATTATTTGGGTAGTTGAATATGTGTTTTTCTTGGCTCGTTTTAGTACAGTGCAAGTATTTTTCTTAAATACGTTTGTCATGACAGATAGCTGGAATGTCATAACAGTGTCGTATTACGTAGTATTTTAGGATTTCGGATCAAAAGTTTAGAATCAATACTAATATTATAAAGTTGAATGTAACTCTGTTTTTCTGTTTGTTACATTTTAACGGCTAAGGCACTGCTGCAATATAAATGAAATACGATATGAAGATACTTTGATTCTTGAGGATGGACATGGCTCCTTTTTACTGCGATTATAGATATAGACGCGGGTGGTGCTGCTGATATCCTTACTAATATTATAAACGCGAAAGTTTGTGAGAATAGATGTATGTATGTTGGTTGCTCTTTCACGCAAAAGCTAGGTACCCAATGGATTTTGATAAAACTTCACAATAATATAGCTTACATATCGGTATAACACATAGGCTTCTAGTTACCGCCATGACGGAGCTAAGCCGCGGGCAAAAGCTAGTAAGTTAATAAATAAATTTACTTCAGAATTTAATTAACTTCTAAATTCAACAGCTATACTATTTAACTATACTTAATAGACGAACCTATTAATTTATTTAAGTATATTCATTGCGTTGTGCAATATAAATATTAACAACTCTAGTGTTTAAAAATATTAACCAGACGATATTGACTAATCTATGCTGTGATATAATTACATTGTTCATCAAAGCAATATATATTTATTTATTAGTTTTTGCATATGAGTAGTAAGTACAGCACCGTAACTAGAACATATCTACATATAGCGAGTAGATGTATGTACCTTTAGGTGAAATACGTACATCTGCGTCGGCTCATTTTCAGTAATCAGAGCTAATTTATGGAGATTATCCGAACACAACGTAAGCTATATACATCGTTGCTGACTACGCATTCACTGTTCATTTCCGATGGTACTATAGAAGAGGAAATCTATATATTTGCAATATATATATAGATACAATATGCACAGAATACCAAGTGGGTTTGAGATAACCATACTTTTTTTCAACACGCCTGTTTATAAGCAAAATATTTTTAGCCATATTATCCACAAGCACAAAGTTACCGTAATTGTTAATTGAGATGCAAATAGGCTGAATGACTCTTTTTTGGTATCGCAAATGGAGTATAATCGTAAAAGCTTTCATAAGAAGTGGTTTGTGACTTTAAAGTACCAGGTGAATGTTTACTTTTCTATTAAAACTGAAGTAATTACTTAGCCATAAGAAAATAGAGTCACATTGATCAGACGAATAATTTAGTTTTACATTTTTATACAAAATGATTATTCTTTGAACGTGGTCGATTAACCAGGCTAGGAAAAAATAAAAGCAATTTACTGAATATGACAGTTCATTATTATCATCTCAGTTAGAAGAAATACACTGCTGGTCATAGACCTCCGTCACAACGATCGGTCATGTGTTTGTCCGCATCTCACGGATTCCCGTCACCAGCGTAATACACCAGCTGGTCGTGTCTACCAACGCATCATTGCATACGTTGACAAAACTATCTATAGTCGTATGATATTGAAACCTTTTTATACGTATCATGTAAATTATCATGTAAATTTGTTTTTTAAGTCTAAATATACTATACTACTGCTAGTTAAGAAGTTAGAAAAGTTAATAATATATATTCAAATAAGTTAGTATGATTAAATATGTTTACATAATATTCTAACAAAAACATTTGGCGTTATATTTTAAGGTAGACATCTGGAAAGAAATATTGTACATCATAATGTCTTACAACATTTTTTACCAAGTAAATAAATTGTCGTCCCAAGCTCGGCCGGTAACGACCCATTTTTGTAGAAAAATATTAATTGGCCCTGTTTGTTATTATTTAAAAAAAATCTACCTTATAATTTTCGAAGAAAAGAAAATATAATTATGGACCACATTTAAATAAGAACAAAAGCCTATTGACTAATGAACTTGATGCTCAGAAAACTGCCTACTTTATTTCTTAGTTTTATTTCTATGTTTATTTATTGTTTATTAAGAATACAAAGTGTCACCACCCCTTTTCATTCCATGGGTGTCGTAAGAGGCGACTAAAGGAATAACATTAGCAGCTAACATCACTGCCAAGAGAAGGAAAACTTGAAACAAACCCTTTACCAACCCGTCTGGCCAGCGTCTTAACTATACCACATAAAGGCCTACTAAGGCCAAAACCTCCAATCAAAGGAAAGGCCTATGTCCAGCAGTGGTCTGTTAAAGGCTGTTGATGATGATGATGATTATATCATAGGCATAAGAGTATTTCGTGGTATGGATGAGCAAGTGAGCAGACCCCGATGACTTCCCTCACATTCCACAGTAACATTCTGTTAAAAAGATATTCTTAAGACGATCGTATCCATCTGATTGCATATATTTTTAAATTTTACACGTATAATTTCAGTGTGTATATCATCATCATCATCAACAACCTTGAATAGTCCACTGCTGAACATAGGCCTCTCCTTAGAAAGGAGGTTTTGGCCTACTATACCACGCTGGCCAGACGGGTTGGTATAGGGTTGGTTTCAAGTTTTCCTTCTCTTTGCATTTATGTTGTCTTGCGTAGTTTATCCCTTAGTCGCCTTTTACGACACCCGCGGGATGAATAGGGGTGGTGACACTCTGTATTCTTAATCCGTAACCACAAGTACAGTGTGTATATGTCGGTTAAAAAGTAGCCTACGTTTTTATGCATGCAGAAACATCTCACTAGACCGTCATTGTGTGGGTCCCCGAGCTGCATTGTCTGCATTCACAACGAGAATTGTGACCCCTACTTCGGCTTTCTACTCATACTTTCCATCAAGCATAGTAGAGTCACTAGAGTAGACCTCAATGATCACATAGATAATACACTTGGCAAAATTCTTCCAAAACAATCCCTAAAAATATAATTTGCATCTTGACATATAATTTAAAGTCTAATGAAATAGAATTATGCAATATTTACTAAACTCTGAAAAGATTCAAAAGCTTTCAGACATGTCCCTATTTAAGTCTCAAGTTTTGAGCAGGTGGAAGTTATAATGCACTTTCAGTTAACTCACGAGATATGCGCAAGTTTTCAGCGTTTCTTCCTTCATACATTGTTTTATTACCCATCATCTTAACGTTGATTTGTAAAGATATTTTAAATACAAACTATATTTGGTTTTCATTTGATTCATTACACAACTCATCTTCGCAATATTTTTCTAAATTTCTCCTATTTTAAACGATATTCTTACATGTATATGTTCAGGTAACGTCTGCTTTTAGTGTAACATATCTTAGTTAAACATCAGTGTCTAGAATGTCGCTTATAAGACAAAACTTCCATTTAAGTAATTTTTAGTTAAGTTTAGAGATATTTAGAACAAGAGAATTAGTAGCATTGTCTTGTGAGATCCGATTAAAGAAATATAAAATCAAAACCAAACATATAAAACTTGCATTAATAACTTATATTTCAGCAAGGGTTTCTCAGGGGTATGCCGTTAACAGACCCACGTCCTTTATAAGCGCAGGCAGAGGCAGGCCGGGGTGGAGGCTTGGCGCGCGCGCTACAAGAAGCACGTGACCTTTCTTTTGGGCAGGAAAGGAACAGTAGAATTCCCACATAGGAGGGGCTTTATACAAATTGTAGACGGCCCAGGGTACGTCGGAGTCCATGATATTTTCTATCGAGGGTACACCTGGATCCTCGGCTTCTAGTATCCAACGGGTTTTAGTCGGTTCGAGTCTGACATGGCCATTAACTAGTGGTATATGAAGAGATTTTCGAACAGAAAAAGAGGGTATGCCTTTATTTATGTGTTTTATATATTCTGTCATCAAGATACTGATCACGCTATCACTTATCCCAATTCTATATCGAATAAAACGTGGATTGATGGAGCACACTCCATTAATCTGCCAATGTCAAGGCCAACCTGATAGATGGCTGACATGACATTACTTATGTAGTACGACGACATCAATCACATTTCCCTCATTGGGTTCTGAAATTATATTGACTGAAATATAATTATAACGAGTAGTTATTAATCCTAAGTAACTTCTCTGTTTGATAAGTCGGAGCAGATGCCTTTTAAACTAAAGTTATGTTGAAGTGTTTTTAAATTCTTGAGGTTGATGAAAAGGCTTCGTTAACCGCCTCGTTGTTCTAGAATATGCCAATGACGATCAAGAGATCTAGGGTTCGATTCCCGAAGAAGCCGAAAGCACGTTAAGCCATCTCTTGACTATTATTAAGAAGTCGGTGTTTTCAAATATAGTGACAACTAGTTCACCTTTCAATATTACCAATAATTAGATTTAAAATCGTGTCCAATAGACAATAGTTATGTTTACTTATTATTTCTTTATTTATGTACAGAATTTTCCACGTGAGTGCATTATATAAGTTAGGCCCCTATAACTCCTGAAATAAAATATTAATCAAAACCGCCATAGTTTTCCTTGAAATTTTAATACATGGACTACTATCATGATTTTTTTTAGATTTTTTGAGCCAGTCCGTCAAGACGTCCCCCCACCTCTAAAAGCCAAACGCTTTCAGAGGTGGAGGACGCCTTGTTTTCCAAAAAAAATGCGCTTTATAGTTGAATAACTCGCAAGCGGATTCCTAAATCGAAAATTAATTTTAGCAACTTACTAATGTTTTAAAAGACCTATCTAATGATATCCCACACGATGGGGTAGACGCGAGAAAAAAATCATCCCCACTTCGCGTGTCCCCTACCCTATGTTTCCTAATTTTATTGTAGCACTTTGTCGACGTTATTACAATACATATTTATGCAAAGTTTAATCTATCTAGCACCAACTGTTTTGGCAGTAGGTAGAGGACAGACGGACGGACAGACATGAAGAATCTATTAGGTTTCCGAGTCATGAACTACGGAACTCTAAAAAGCTGTTAATATGTAAGAAACAGATATTTCTATTTCATTGATATGCACTTCTTCACATATTGTACATAAACAAATACATTTTTTACTTACATTTCTACAAACGTTTATTACAATTACCCGTTCATTATTTAACGAAGTCCTTGAGATCCTAGAAACTGGGAAAAACTCCAGCCTTTAAATAATATATCGATATTATTTAGAATTTAAACGCGAAGAATTCTCTCCAAAAATATTTTAATGTTTTAGAGACATCCAGGTGTGTTTCCCGTAAATATATTTCCCTGTATTAAGGCGTTCATTATTAAGAGAAAATACTCCTAATCGTAAATTACCAGAATCATTATGAACATTACAACTGCTGTAGAGTTTCGAAACTAAGCTCTGTAAAGATAGTGTCATTTATTAGGAGCGTGTTATAATTAAACTAATCTATTGGACGCGTGTGTACCAGCATCTTCCATTATACTTGGAACTTCAACTGCTCGAGCTTTTAGCTGATTAATATGTTCTTTGTTTCAGACATTGGGACGTGAAGGGTCTAGGTATTTTGGACGTGTGTTGTTGCTTGTCTGATCTCGTAGAAGCGCCTTCTTGTGTTGGCAGGCTCCTTTAATTAATGTCTATGTAGCTACACGGGCCACACGTATCTAATACTGGTTGTAAGCGTGTAGGTAATTGTAAGTTTGATTAAGTTTTTGAAACGAGGTTTAATAATTTAACTTGTGTCAATTTCTTCAAAACCACTTAAATATATAGCCTTCTTTTACTGTAACAATACAGTATTAATTATCGCCGAGGATCGAACCGAGTGGAGTTGGAGAGGCCTATGTCCAGCAGTGGACTGCTATAAGCTGGTGTTGTTAACTTCAAAAATGACGAACGAATGTGGCTTTCTAATGATTAACTTTACTCTTAAAATGTAATACTAAACATGCATTTTAGAATGAATAACATTATGTTATTAAGATTAGGTAAAAAAACATATTAGCTTATAATCAATCAAGTTTCATTTACATTCTGATATCTTAATGTTTTTCATCTTGTGTAATATCAATATAATTGATGTTTGACTTGTTCGAACTTTATATTATACTGTCTGTACTGTATAGTTCCTGCCATTACGACAAAATTTTGAATTCACGTTACTAGGGAAACAACAAGGGCTCAAAGTGGGGTAGACAACAAAGGAGATATAACGTAGGGAGTAGGAAAAATTATTTTCACTACGGGGCCCTTGATAAAAACTCTTTTGTATAGTGAATACATGTATAATAAATAAAGAAATAGAGGTGCTACTAGCCAAGTTGTCCTAGGTGATTAGGAACAATCTTTTATGTAAATACAAAACGCAATAAACAGTTTTTTATTTTTTGTAAGCACCGTGGGTAAACAACGACGACGCGGTCAGTACCTAGATGGGTGACAGGTAGTGGCATGATACGATGAGCGTCTCCGTGATACGGAGGACACATTAAGCAGCCAGTCCCTGTTGTTGTTATAGGATACCATTCTACTTGTAATGACATATACGGAGTTGTGTTTTTCTCTGAGGTCATATACCAAATTCGAATCTGTTAAGCAAACGCACATTTCTTTAACACGTGGGCGGATCTGAAATATATTTTGTTTTGATGATCATAATTTTTTACGCGTCTTTTAGTAACAAAATGATTTTATTTACTAAACAACGATTCCATCATATTAAGATATTTATTTGAAATATATTATATAGGTAGAAAAAAGTATAAAATGTATTTTATATGCGGTGCCGTTGACAAATATCAGCCCGTTGTCATCGATCACGGGCACTGAGCGAGAACAGATAAATTGATGAAGCATTTTTCGGAATCGACTATGTCGAACGACGGACGTAAAATGTCGATATGGGAGCTACATAATAGGCAACCATGTGTTACGCAAAGTCATGTTTATCTCCGCATCAGTTTCCCCGTTCGGCATGAACACAGAAGAACGAAGTTTGCTGTAGTCAGATTGCTTCAATATTTCAACAAAAATATTGATAGAAAGAAAACCCCAACAAAAGTGATCCTTTCAAAGCTTTTACAGTACTCCAAGTCAGCTTTTTATTATATTTGGAACAACCGTAAACAAGACATATGCTATTTGGATTGAATGCTACTGTTTTTCCATGACAATTATGTTGGTGTTCAGACTAAAACTTATATCTCGGAGTAGCAGAAGTAAAGGAAATCGATTTTCCTTTTCGGTAACTAAGGCTTAAAGTAATTATTATAAACGAGTCAAACCTATTGAAATACTGCTGAGTAATCTCGACAACAGAATCTTATAATTAAATTCTTCGAATATGAATCAACTTAGTACTCATTTAAACCATACAAATTCTTTATTTGCTTACAAAAATGATAGTAAAATGCAGAAAAATAAATTTTAATTTTCTAATATTATAAAGTACATGGTCATAAACAAATCTATGTTATGGTTACTTAGAAATAGTAAGACTCTTGTTACACTAGATCAAGTTGCCATTAACGCACATGAGAGCTAAAGCAAGCTGGTGTTAGCCAGTCAAGTATATGTAAAACATAAGTAGGCACTCAACCTAACTGCATTGTAAGCTGAGCAACCATTTGATACGAGTAACCGCAACGTAAGCTCAATGATGCTACGATATGTATATGCATTTGCTCTAAGTAGAAGCTTAATTACGCCGACCTGAGTAAAGCGATAAAGCTGTAAGATGTTAAAATTTTGCTGTTAAAGGTTTACATACACGTCATAGCTTAGTACAGATAATTTCGTAATTATACGTTTTACTCATCGTTTTGATTTTTTTCTATAGAAGTAGCATTTTTCCAATGATTGTTTCTACAAAGAGTTGTTTCTAATGATAATACAAGATATAAGATATATAATAATGATAATATCATTAGAAACAACTCTTTGTATTAAGTCCTGGAGACTTATTAGTCTCCAGAACTGCAAATACTCCAAGTCCTTGGACTACTGTCCAAGGACTTGGAGTATTTGTAGTCGAACTAGCCACTATTATATATCTTGTGTACAAAATTATTAAATAACTAAATTCATGAATTTCAATCAATCATGAGTAAGCATTCAAATTAAATCGTTATAATATAGAAATGCTTTTGTATTCAAATACATTGTTCAGAAGACAGTCGAATGAATGACTGCACTGTTGATCACGGTTACAACAAGTCAATGGATTTAACGACAGAATACACACAAGTATATTTCATTTAAACACACTGCTCTGACTTAATAGAAACGTTCAAATTGAAAATGTTTTAGGTCTTTGTGAAGAGAATGCATCAAAGGACTATTGTGTGCTAACTAAATAGTAGGAGCACCGTTCAAACGTTTCAAATAATGTGTTTCGAATAACTTTAAAGTGATCAGAATTAATAATGTTCGTTTAGTTTTTACCGGCGGCTACACTCGCTTACTTGTCGATTATCGCGCTAAAGAGTAGCCCATGTCCTATTTCAAGAATTAAAGTATTGAAAGCGAAACAGAGAGATAGACTGACACAGTTACTAATTTCTATTATTATTCTGTAAAGTTAAGTCCCGATCCCAGCAGTGGGACGTTATGGGTTGTTGATGTGTAAAGTTATTATTACTGTTCACTCTCTGTTTGAAGAGTGCATGATAAATATGTAATATACTCGTAATTATGAAGAATAATTAAAATTTGCAAATAATTAATACCTTCATATTTTAACTCAGTTATTTAAATAAAATAAATTCATAAAATGCCACACATTACACATTTAATTTTCACTAAGCCAAGCCCCAGACAACTTTACCACAGTACTGATCCTGGTCGTATTAGTTGACCACAAGCTCTAGTGAAGACTTGAAATGTGAAAGCGCAATAGTTTAAGTTGTATTAATTTTAATACTCATATTATTCGAAAGTAACTCTGTCTGTCTGTTAAGCTTTCGCGGCTTAACAACTAAACTCATTTCAATGAAATTTAGCATTAAATATTTTGATCCTTGAAGAAGGTCACAGGTTACTCTTTACGTTTCTTGAAGAAGGTCACAGGTTACTCCTTACGCTTCTTGAAGAAGGTCACAGGTTACTCCTTACGATTCTTGAAGAAGGTCACAGGTTACTCTTTACGTTTCTTGAAGAAGGTCACAGGTTACTCTTTAAGATGATGACCGTCACATACACGAGCAAAGCAGTGAATTATTATAAAAGCTAGTTCTAAAATAAATTAAACGTATTCTGAAATATTACAGGAGTCCAATAATTATTATATTAACGTAAAATATGTAATCGTTTTTCCTGTTTTGACAAACAGCTTAATCAAGTTTGGTTTATTTTAATCTTCGTCAGTGTCAAGTAAAAATACAATTATATTAGCTAATTACAGACGCAATGAAAACGCTGTGTAAAAAAAGGAAACAAACGTTTAGAAATATACCAGGCACGGTTTGTTGATAAATTTTTGCTGCGAACTGAAACTTTGAACTAAATACTTTAAAATAAAAAAATAATACGTATAATATAATTATATAATACGAATTATCGAGTCAAAATTTAAAGAGCTTTTCCTTAAATACAAATATCTCTCAAGTAAAGCGCCTAGCCCCTTTCGGTGTATCGGCCACGAATCTCGCTTTCATCCGTTTCTATCGTTTTGTTTTTGTTTTATATTTTGTTTTAGTTTTCCTTTTAGTATTAAAAAATCTATATTACAAGTACTAAGAAATAGTACTGTTCATCGAAAATAGCAACTGTTCTTTGTGTCTATCACAAAATATTATCAGTAAAATTATTTATTGACTTTTTCCTTTACCGTCTGAGAAAAATAAATAAATATCCTTAATAGATACCATATAAACAATAACATGTTTATACATAAAGATTATTAGAATCCGATAAGGTTTTGGGAATAAGAGCGAAGTAAATTGGCAATATAAAGAAAATTGAACAATGATTCCAGAGACGAAATTGTTATTGACTTCGGAATCGTAATAGGAAATTATACTTTATTTTTCAATACCTATTGCACAAACACTTTATATAATTATTAAGCAAATGAAAATAGATGTCACGCAAGTTTGTTTGTGTGATATAGATCCAGGATAACATAATGTAGTATAGAAAAGTGAGTGTAGTTTTCTCGAATAGAATAGGTTCAATAGGTAGTACACTAGTTTCAGAACGAATGGGCTGGCTCGACCACGGCAGTAAGAAGAAGCACACAGAATACATAAGATTACATAAATTGAATCACAAGTTTTTGAGTAATCGCGGTATGTTAATATTATTTTCACGGGAATTAACGCGATCACTTATTAAGGGTATTACATACCTCTGATTTGCCTGATGTTTCGACCAGGTTGCACTGGCCGTGGTCACAGGCTTAATAAGTGATCGCGTTAATTCCCGTAAAAATAATAACAATTATCATTTAACGCGAAAGTTTAAAAGTTAGTAATCGCGGTATGGTTTCAGATACTTTTTCTTATATATGCATTAAATGATGACTAACATTAATACTGCAAATAAATATACAGTTATTTTGACTTTTATGTGCCCACGTAGCGGGAACCCGACATACAGTGGAGTAGTTATCTCTCCTAAAAGCTGTACGTAAGACGTACTTAAGAGTTAACCCAGTCCGGACAGGCTGCCCCTATCAGAGGACCCAACAGGCGAAGCTTATACCCCAACAGACATATATTTATTCTGTGTTGTGTACTCAGTGTACTACGTAGGTATTACGCTGAAGTGAGTGTCTGATACGATATCTCTAAAGAGCATTGAAGTGGGTTGTTTACTCTTGTAGTAACGTTCACGTTAAGTGTCATACCGTTTTTGTTTACAGATTTGTAGGAGTTTTTTTTACTTGTGTTAAAATATTGTAGACGGAAAATATATTTACATTAAAGTAAAGAAAACTGTGTATTTGATTTTTAATTTTATCTTTCCTATTTTAGTTTAAACAAAGAAGCATTTGAAATCTGTCAAACTAAGTTGACGCTCCAAGCTGGCGTGTCAGAACGTTGAGTGCTTGCTTTTTTACTCAATAGGAAACAATGATATAAATATTCATATCATTTTCTTCAAGTCAGTACTGTAAATATTGCTGCTATTATGAAATAAGTATTATTATAAAGGTATTATAAAAATAAAGGAATGAATAATCACGGTATCATTAAGTAAACCTAATTCTAGATATTTAAATAAAATCTTTAAGTCTTTTGTATTAAAGAAAGGACATACTTTTAGTTACTACAAATACAAAAAGATATAATTTAATTCTGGCACACGTTAAATACAAGACTCCAAGACCAAGAAAATTGAACATCAAAGTAACAAAGAAAAGTAAATACCTGTATTGGCTAATCACTGATTAAGAAAGTAAATAGTACAAGACGTTCGCTGTATTTTCCAACAGATCGCTAAAAGCAGTTTCATCCAACAGTGGACGAAACAATAGCAGTTTATTTATATTTGCACGGCTAAGTCTTTCCGTGAAAGCTCGTTAAGAGGACAAAGCCATTCTGTTTATTAGCTCTCACCTGGCCCTTTTGTTATTATTATGAACCAGGCAAAGATTTTCAAAAGTAAGACAACGTTTTAATGAAATTTCAACCATTTTCCGTTACGCATTTACATTTTCATGTCCAAAAGGTATTATTACATTGTGTGTAATTGAGGGTCCAAGTAACAATTATTTTACGAGTAACGTTACCATTAACTTTTGTAGTGAAGGATATATTTGTCTATAAACTACATATGTTTATTACTTTGGCTTTTATAACAATGATAAAATGGTATGCAAAACAACCATTGAAGATACGTTTATTTCAAAATTGTTACGAGTTAGGGATTTTTGAGATGCAAAATTAATATTGAGGTTTACAGTGTTTGGTGTTATTAGACTAATTTTAGATTCAACTAGTAGCCAACTATAAATACTATTTTAGTTAATATTGAAGATTTATTTAGTCAAGCTCAAGATAGCCAAAGAAGCAACAGCTCTCCATCTTAACTACGACATCACATGCTACACAAAATCCTAATGCACTGTCGACGCACGCCAAACATATAGTTTGTAGCCTTAATAATTCCAATAGTATTTGCAGTCGGCTACTGATCATAGTAGAAAGGAAGCACCAGCAGGGAGTCTGTTTATGACTGCTCGACACAGGAAGGATGAGTTCAACTGCTTAGTTCTGGTGCGTATTTCTTCTACTCTAAAGCGGTGACTCGCAAGGCCAGCACGCAATATCCTGTAAAGGAGAGGCGAAGGTGGGATCAGTTGGAAGATCACAGATGCTCCGGCGAGAAGAATCATGTTAAGAACACCCAGTTCACGCGAGTTGTGTTGTGTTGTTGTGACGCTCTCAGTATACTCCCGTCGGTTGAGATCCCGGCAAATATCTATACCCAAGATACCGAGTTTAGTAATAATAAATTAGTAGTCTACAACAACACTGTTTTAAAGAGAGAAGGCAATTTAAATCTTATCTCCTAAATCCTTTAGCCTTTAATAAAGCAAACGCGATTTGTATCATAGTACTTATTGAACTCGATAAAAATATAAATGTACCTATGTCGATTGTATACATAAGCCATATGCGGATTGTTTATCCGCTAACCCCAGAAGGTGGAGTAAAAAGTATTTTCAGAAATGTTAAGCACGCTGCGCCGTGACTGAACGCCATTTCATTAGGGGAAAGTCAATTACAGCTAAAGCCACTGAGACCATATGGTGGGTCATATTTCAGCTCAAATAACATTTTCCTTCATAGTGAATGAAAAAATTTTCATTAATGGCAAATGAGAAACATAAAACATGTCATAAATATTCGTTTTATATTCACGTTTTTATTTTTGATATGTGTCATGTGTGGTGTTTACAAGTTCTTTTATTAATTGTAATAAATAGGTTTTTAGGGTTCCGTAGTTCATGACTTACAGAATTTATTTCCTTACAGATTCTTCATGTCCGTCCGTCTGTCATCGGCTTACCTCGCAAACAGTTGGTGCTAGAAAGATGAAACTTTGCACGAATATGTGTTGTAATTACGTCGACAAAGTGTTACAATGAAATTATGAAAAGTATTTTTATTTGGGGAATCTCCACTGCACGTAAAGTGTGGATGTTTTTTTTTCTCACGTCTAACCCATCGTATGGGATATCATTAGATAGGTCTTTTAAAAACATTGTGAAGTTTCTAAGATCATTTTTAGTTTTTTTATCCGCTTATAAATTATTCAACTTAAAAACGCGTTCTAAAAACAGGGCGTCCCCCTCCTCTACAAGAAAAACGGCTGGCTCAAAAAATCTGTTAAAAGTCATGATAGTAGTCCATATATTGAACTTACATTCGATAAGTTTATTATATAGATATACTTTGATAAGTTTTTCGTTTCAGGAGTTATAGGGGCCTAACTTGTAAAATGCACTCACTTGAAAACAGAAATAAAGTAATAATAAGTAAACGTAATAATTATCTATTGGACACGATTTTAAATCTACCTTCTATTATGGGTGACAACGGAACCCTATTCTATGCGAGGCCTGACACTCACTAGGTCAAATTTTTTTTTCTAAAATTGTGTATAAACAATCTTGACAAAACACTATGATGTTCCATGTCCATGTCAATGATATCTATTAATGTCATTACAGTGAAAAGTCATTATACTCATATCATATATCGGTAGGTAAGTTAAAAGGGTTTATGAGTATTATCAGGATCCATTTTTTATTTGAAGCCAGCTTTTCAAATCTGCAATCCACTTAGGGAAAATGTTGCCCGATTCTTAAACTTCCTATAACGGTTTTGAAGCAACGGGTACTGTATATCTATTTGCAGGTAAAATTTAGCATGTCTGAATAGAAAAAGAGGTAATTAAACAGCATCATACAAAAAGGAGTCGGTTACAAATAAACATACAGGTGAAGCTAATATAAAGCGTGTAACAAAAAGATCAAGATTGACCTGACCTAAAAAGGAGATAACAATTACGTTTTAAGTAAGTCCCGTATATAGGTACTTTCACGTGCAAAACTGTTCTTTGGATATCATAGATAGACATTTCAATTTTATTTAATTGTACAGATGCATCTGAGTATAAGTACCAGCTTATCTTGGTTCTCAGTTTGTAAGAGTTTATTCTGAGTAACGGGCTTATTGGATCCTTGTGGGCTGTGATCTTTAAATCTAATATATTAAAGGCTAAGCTTTAAGCAGTTGCTTGTGGCTATTAGTTGTGTTATCTTCGTTAAATTCAAGTTCCAAGTAACTTATAATACATTTTGAAGTAAAGATTTACAGCAGTCACATATGTATGTCTATCCAAAGGGTTATTTTCTTTTCATACTACATTATTAAAGATATATACTAAATATCTATATTATTTTAATTTTTGGTTTTACTAGCTTGTACAAAGTTTAGCCTATTACTGTCTGTAGTTCATTAGGAAATAAAGATGGAAAATAAATATATATAATAAACTATTTTAAAAGTAAAGACAACGTTTAACTATGAACATGCATTAGAAAGTATATTCATTTTAATAATAATAATAATAATAATAATAATAATGACTTTATTGTATACCAGAAAAAAAATTACAGTTAGATCTTAGAACTAGCTACATTGTGTTGGTACAAGTGGCGGCCTTATCGCCCGTAGGCATTTTAATGTTAACTGTTTAAATTAAAATGTTTGAAATATGAATCAAAGCCTCGAAAATATTAAAGTACATTTTTTTAAACGGCCATGTTTATACTAACAAGCTAAGACGATAATACAATACTTAGTATGATATATTTAGTACTTTTTAACGACTTAACTTGGATATCTTTTTTTTCTTCTTCTAAAATGCCTATTTTAGAAGAAAATAGAAAGATAAAATGTTGTCTTCTAAATCTTCTTCTAACTTCAATCTAGAATATACTCAAATGTATATTTCTACATCATAAATTAAACCGGGGACAAAACAATAATAATTTTACTTCAAATTTCGATATACCTGGTTTTTCTCAACATTTCAGGTCATTATTATAGTACGCTTATCAATAATTTTTGTTCAATTACTTTTATTAAATCAGATCGCTAAAAAATAATGAATCTTCACTTAATTATGTTAAGAGCTCATTAACCTATATTGTTAATATTTAATTTTTATCACCGCCTTTTGCTTAATTCATTTTCGAAGGTCCGTAATTCCCTTTGATCTATAAAAGCGACATTGTTCGTGATTTATAAACGGTATAATGAGCCCACTTATCTTATTATTGATTTTGGCTTTATAGACGTATAAAATATTAACATTACAGAATCACATCACATCATCAGCAGCTTTTAAGAGTTCAATGTTGTACATAGGCCTCTCTTTAGAAAAGAGGTATTAGCCGACCATACTACTTTGGTATAGAGTTTGTTTTTAGTTTGCCTTCACTTTGCAGTGATGTTGGGCTACTTATTCGTAGTTTGATCCTTAGTCGGCACCAATAATTTTATTATAATAAATTTGCCGACACCATTGGCATGAAAAGGGGTGGTGACGCTTCGTATTCTTAATAAATCGCCACATGGACATATGTACATGAACATGTTTAGTATTAATTGTAAAAGTTAATAAACTACAGTTTGTTTCCGTGTGATTCTATAGGAAAGGGGAGAGTGGGGATTGGCCAAGGACATGAAAGAACTGCTGAATTAAAAACTGTTAAAGATCCGTTGAGCTCGTTTAACTTCCTAACTATAAAAACTTATGCCTTTAGAACTCAGAAAGTAATTGCAAAGAATCAATTCAGCTCTGAGAACATAGGGTAAGTCTGAAACCATTTTAACTTTAAACAGAAGTTTCTCCTGGGACTTAAAAATAAATAAAAAAATTGTAATCGACATTTCGCAATTTCAAACAGTTTCACTTATTTATGAGCCTCTGAAAGTGACTCAACTCGGCCCGATGGAAAGCATTAGTTGATTCCAAGAGCAGTGGTCACAATACTTATTGTGTATGCAGCATGATGACTCACACAATTGCGGCATATTGCATAATGAGATCGCATCTTTGGGCCGCCAGTCTAATACTCACCAATGATAAACAATATCAAAAATGTAGTCATTTTACGTCGATCTTCTTTGAGGAGCTTCCGGTCTGGCTGAAATCAGCGTAGCTCTATTTCTTTATCGCCTGTTTCACAGTAAGTGCTTATTAGGAATAGTTATCATTTACATGTCTATTCTTAATACATATTTGAATTTACTTCATTACACTCTTTTGCAAGTGTCGAGGAGTTCTTCAACCAAGGTGTCGGATCTTTAACCAAGGTGTAGTCATTCCTCCACATCCTATCATGCCACATGCCAGTTTTAAAATCAGGGAAAAATCCACTTTGTTATCGACAGCATCTTTTTTAATGATGCTGGCAAGTCCCATGAGGAATCCCCCAGCAACAATCCCATGGCCTGATCGGAAATAGGTGGCTAGGATTGGCCTACAGGCAACTCCAGCTGCAAAGTAGTTCCAGCGGTCGTGCGTATCTCTGACACGCAGTAACCCGTTGGAGACCAGGGGGAAGATCGCGGCCATCAAACCAATGGGACAGCGTGGAAGGCGTGCTTTTTTAACATCAGCACAAAGCCTATCACCTTAGTGAACATGAGAATATCGTAAGTAGACATCACCAGGCCTGCTATAATGCCGTAGCTAGCTGCTACTAGCACCTTTTTATTAATATCACAACCGTCAGCAGTATCATAATATCTAAAATAGTTCCGACGTTTTTGGTCTTCAGGACACTTCTGGAAACTTATTGCAATTGTTTAGACTGATACCTGATAGAATAAAACTAAACTGTATATCATAAACTATACTTTGTCCATTCGTTTGTTATCTTTTTGACGTGAGATCCAAAACACGAAAAACGATCTCTCCTCTCTCGAAAAACTCGAAAAGAGATCGTTTTTGTTTTTTCGGAAGACGGTCCCCATTTCATCTCATCCACATTTTTTTATCATTAAATTCATTACGATGAAGACTTGAAGACTAGAAGCCTTTATAATTGAAGACTTTAACTACTTGACATTGGTAGAAATAGCTGATATTCGTCTGGTTGCCATTTCACCAAAAGAAGAAGAAGTATCTTTTTGACAAGTCACGCCTTGCAAATTACCGTTTTTAGGGTTCCGTAGCCAAATGGCAAAAAACGGAACCCTTATAGATTCGTCAAGTCTGTCTGTCTGTCTGTCTGTCTGTCCGTCCGTATGTCACAGCCAATTATTTCCGAAACTATAAGAGCTATACTGTTGAAATTTGGTCAGGCGATGTATTCTGTGAACCGCATTAAGAGTTTTACATAAAAATAGAAAAAAAGCAATACATTTTGGGGGTCCCCATACTTGGAACTGAAACTCAAAAATTTTTTTTTCATCAAACCTATACGTGTGGGGTTATCTATGGATAGGTGTTCAAAAATGATGTTGAGGTTTCCAATTTCATTTTATTCTAAACTGAATAGTTTGCGCGAGAGACACTTCCAAAGTGGAAAAATGTGAGTCCCCCCCCTCTAACTTCTAAAATAAGAGAGTGATAAAACTAAAAAAAAAAATATGTTGTACATTACCATGCAAACTACCAACGAAAATTGGTTTGAACGAGATCTAGTAAGAAGTTTTTTTTTAATACGTCATAAATCGTAACACGCAATTTACCTTTCATCGAATCAATACACTAGTATAAAAACATCGATGAAAGTTACAACGAACTACAAGAACTTTTATATGGTGTTACTTGCTGATACGGAACCCTTCTTGGGCGAGTCCGACTCGCACTTGGCCGCTTTTTTTTCTTCAGAATAATGTACTACAGTAATGTTGTACTTTTTAGACATCCGTCTATAAAGTAGTAGTTAGTGAAGTACCCTGTGTACAAAACAGTTCTTGAAAGACGATAAATCGATTAAACGATTAAAATAATCTTTCATAATATGATCAAATAATTGGACTTCATGAAAGTATTGTTTCTGTGAATTTAAGAAAATAAAATATAAATTAAGGTACTATGCCTTCAAAATTGATTATTTGGAAGGAATTAAGTCGAAATCTTGGAATTGAAGTTCAAACTAAGAGTAAAGAACAATAACTCTGTGCATTGTATAATTTATTTTTGGACGAGTGCCTTAAAAAGTAACTGTAGACGCGTTGGTAAAATTTAACTTTTAAACTCGTGGTTAATAACGTCTATATTAAGTTTAAATCCAGAGTTATGAGCAAATACACTTGGAAAATCACATACTTCTTACTAAATTGACCTTCAAGGGACTGTGTAGATGTCATAAAATTTCTTGAACTGTCAAAAAGATAATAAACGAATGGAAAAAGTATAATAACGTAGAACTTCTTTAGTTACAATCATAGATTCTCTTTTTGACACATTTCTTGACATAAGTAAGGCACTGTTCTATTGTTAGACAGGTTTCTTTCTATTTACTTTATTGACCTTAGTTAACATCGACGTAAAATTAACATTCAACAGCATAATTTACTCAAAGAATAATAACAAACAGAATCTCTTCTTATAAAAAAAAAAAGGTTTTTAGTTTCACATAAAAAAATGAATAATTTGAAGAGTTTCTTCAGTACCGTCGATATGACTGACAACGAAGCTATATTGAATGTTGTGGATGGTTTAACCCGAAACTTAAATTGTTAGTATAACTACAAGTACTTGTTGAAACTAAAAAAAACTGTCCACTGCACGACATAGTCCTCTCCTTAGGAATAACACAGAGCTCGGTCTGATGCCTTTTACATCCAGTTGCTTCTAGCTAACAAAGACGAATGTCTCTGTATTCATACAATACTAGCTGAATAGCTGGAGTAACTCTTGGCCAACAGTTTCGGGTGCAAAACATTTTATATTACTTTTGCGATGTTTAATTCAATACAAGTTTTTGAACGCGTCTCCGCGTGTATGTCGGTTATCGCTGTAAAAAGTAGCCTATGTTCTTTCCCATCTATCTCTATGCTAAAATTCATCAACATCAGCTGAGCGGTTTAGGCGTGAAAACGCAATAGACCGACAGAGTTACTTTCGCATTTATTATTTTAGGAGCGATAAGTAATACCTTACTGTTATTTCCAAAGCACCTTATAAAATGTCTGAGGTTTTGCTAACCTGGAACCACTGCACTTTTATGCAAGTCGTCCCACTATCTGGCCAGAGGGCGACCCTCTACTTCATAACTATAATAAACAGTAAAAATATACTATCTCTGAGGTCGACAAATCGAAAAGTGTAATCATCTTGCCGATAGCAACCAGCATGAGCAACATAATTCACAAGATATGATAAATTGTAAATAATGTCTAGTGTAATAAAACATTGTTGCAGCGGATGCTGTTGGCGGATGCGAGGCGACGAGAGCTGTGGGCGGTGGAGAAGTGTGCGTGCCTTTGCGATGTAATGACAGTGGTGAGTACAGCATTATCACTCTGGCATAGTTTCTATTTGTTTCAACAAAAGGAATGTCGGTTAAAAATAAATATACCAGACATTAGCTTATGACACCAGCTTATTCTTCAGATGTTTTCCTAAATGATCGCGGTTTTAAATTTATTAAATGTGTTGAAAATAAAAAACATTTTCAGAAACATAAGTCCCAAAATTCTAAGTTATTTCTTTCACAACAGAAAATAATTTACTGTATAACCATCATGTAAAGTAATTCTACAGCAAAGTAACAATAAATTATCGACTCACTTCAACACCGCAACGTCGGAAATGATAGTTTATAGTGTTTGCAACTGCTTGCACATTACACCACGTAGCTCGATGGAAATCTATGCAAATTAAGATTACTTACCACCTGCGTTTGAATGAGCCTAATCATTTGTTGAAATCTACTTCAATGTATTTTCTAGTTAGAAGTACTCAAACAGTTAAAATTTGTTTACTTATTAATAGCACCGATGTTTTTAACTCTAGTGTGTGGCTGTTGAATCCTCGTCTCTAGTTACGATCTTAAATGACAACCTAAATTTCACATAAGAAAACAAAATAATTCTTTCCTTACTTAACCAGTGTCTTTTACTTTCTATTCCACTTTCTTTTACTTCTATTTTGATATGACGTCTCTTCACACGTTTCAACGCTTTCAGAAAAATCGCATTATTCTATAATTGAAAATGTTAGATTGTGATAATGTAATTCGGAATCGATAGTGTGCAAAAAAGGTATCTCCTTTTTATATAAAAAATATTTTTGATGTGAGCATGAACAAAATTTTTTTTGACAATACTTTCGAAAATATTCTAATGTATTAATAGACTTTCTGGGTTTTGTTAGGAATTTCTTTCTTAAATATTTTATTGGAAAAGTAAATAAGGTATCTAAAAGAAACTTTGAGATCATGTTGACAGCAAAGTTTTTCAAAGTTTATGTATTAGTTGAAGGTTCAAATTAAACAATAGACTAGAAAACTTGACTAGACTAGAAATCTAATATTGTTCAAGTATTTCTAATACTGTTATTGTATGTAAAATAAATAGGTATTTCAAACAACAAATTTTGCTAAGAAAGATTTTTGGAAACTGTCAAGCTCAGAGCGGATATAATTTTGAAACTTAATTCTATGTCCTTGAAATGTTGTTTTAATATGTTACCTGAAGTTATTACATCACTATTATGGTTCAAGATTCCAAGTAACAGTAGCTATGAGTTGCAGGTAGTTTTTGTATGTGACCTACTCAATTAATCGATTTCACAATATGATAGAGCATATGTAAAAGCTTAAACTTCCAATTCATCAGTAAAAATAATATCTCCTTTCCTTACCCTATTGTCTAATTTCCTACTGTTACCATGAATTATTACGCGTCAGTAATATGTTGCGTGTGGGTGAAAATTACAGTCGTCCAATTATGAGTGTTAATATTACTTATTACGTTTCTACTTATCCATTCATAATTACAGTTGTACATGTTTCCTAGATATTGTTTGTATATTTTTCTTTGCTGACACTTTATATAGATAGTCTGTTTTAAAAATCATATGTTTACTAACAGTCGATATCTTTGCCTGTACAGAATGACCTTTTTGGTTACAATATTATTTTTATTATAATTTACTTAGGTATTTAATGTTACTTATCCACATATTGTTTGTTCTAAATGTGTGAACAGCTTATTTGTATTTTATATTGTATTTCGTAATAGATTTCAGTGGATTCTTCGGAATTTAGAATTTAGCGATAGTTTTTATTTATTTAATATGTAAGAATCTCCAAAAAAAAATAAACACAATGATATACATTCATTGATGAAGGGTTACTATGCCGGTGTAGTCCTTCACTTACAGGAGATCACAGAAAGCAAAAACTGACTAATATATTAACCAATATAGGAACATTGCAAAATTTACACAATTAACAGAGAACAAAAAGGCAATAAAATAAAAATAGAAATGAAACTTTGTCAATAATGACGAGTCGGTCAGTAACGGAACTTACAAATGTATTTACGAGTAACCTAAACGCGGATTTCACAATCATTCCGACCCGGGAATCGAACCCGAGACCTCAAGCAGAGCAGTCAAGTAATCTTCAGTTTTAGTAGTTAGAATTTATATTAAGTTAAATGTTAAAAGTTACAAATCAAAATTAAAAACGGTAATAAAATAAATCGATATGTGGTATGCAAACCAATACAGAATAAGTAGAGCGTCTTAAAAACGTGTAAATTTTTTCACGCATCTCGTACATGATTCGCATACATAATAACGCCGGGTCGGACTTAAGTTTACGAAGCAAAAAATCGTTCGACAATTTATTCGTGGGCGGGTTAGGCATCACTAATCGGCGTCATCAATCAGCTCGTCCCGGCGCGATCGGATCAACTGACGGACAACCCTCGTCCCGCACCCCGCGCCACACCTCAACTCACACCCCGTTAATAGGACCTGCCGGACCAAGCCGCGTGTAAGTGGACTAGAGTGATATTTGCATTATACGGATCCTTTGTTTTTGTAAAAGAATAAATAGGTGGGCTCTATGTTGTAAACACCAGCTATCATTAAACACAGCTTTAAAGGGATTTACTGCGTAATATTGCCTTCTAACTTTGCAGATTATCTGTTGGCGTCTAACGTCACTAGCTATTGCTCTCTGGACGCCATTACAGTCATACAAAAATATGTTATTTGTACATGGTATATGAACTACCACTATATTTTCCAAAATCTAAAGTTCATATTATTCACGTTTATCATGATTCCGTAAATTTTAAAAAACCCAGACCATTAATTTTTTTTTACATATTAAGCAAAAATTAATAACGTAGCAAATTGACTTTGGGAAATCTCTTGTACTAGTTTTTTAGACACAATTATTCTACTGTGAAAACTAGGTAAGGCATTATCATGAATATGAAAATGGAAAATACTTGCTTTTTTGCAAACAACAACCCAAACTAATTAATAAGGGAAAATAAATACAACACAAATGCGAAAAATGATAGGGGAAAAATACACAAGGAAAAAAATAACAGACATTCAAGTGCGGTTTCATGAGGTGGAAACAAAGAATGCTTGAAATTTTATCCGCATAATATTTGACAAAGCCAATGTATACCTGAGTCGTTGGGTTGGCCGTTTTGTTATCTATGACAACAGTCTGCTTGGGGTTTGTCGCGATGAACACACAGAAATACTCCCGGTAAAAATAGCATCGTAGTATTTATGTCGTTTCAATAGGGTTCAAATCAATTTTACACAAAACAATCGCATGTACGAGAGACCTTCACGCTTCACTGACATGGGTACTGTTTACACCCGTTTCTGAATTGATTTACCCACATCGGTAAATGTCACAATTTTTCGCGCCCATCGCCACTATTATTGGACCATGAATACGTCTACGAATATGCCCATACCTTCATTTTTATTCTTGTACGAAATATATATCCATAGTCTTTCATATGGTACAACATTTAAACCCTTAGTAAAGTTGGGATTTCAAAAAAACTCGCACCTTAGTTCAGCTAAGTTAAAAATAATACAAAGACGCTGCTCGAAGTTAAATAAAGTTTCTGAATAAGGCTTAGAATAAGTATTAGTTTTGATAAAGGAGGTCCGACGACCTGGTGAAGGTCGCAAGAGGCCATTGGATGCGGGCAGCACAAGATCGGATAGTGTGGAGAAATTTAAGGAGGCCTATGTCTGGCAGTGGACGTATTTTGGCTTAGGTGCTGCTGATGATGCTGCTAAAGCTAGATGTAAGATCGTAGTACTTAACGTTTCAAGCCAACTATCACAATTGTTATTTTTTTGCTTTTATAATTTTTTTTCCTTATTGGGTCATCAACAGTTATTTACACTGAGTAGGTAGGGACTTATTAAAAACAGTTATAAAGAAATCTTAGTCTAGTATAACAATTACCTACAGATAACCACCGCATGCCCCTAATACAGTGTTTAATCAGAAATATTAAAATCAATGAATAAGAAATAGATTCATAACTATTCACAATCGAAACTAGAATACATACATCGTGCTACTTAGTTTTCAAAAGTGACGTAACATTTTAGTGAAATCTATGAAGTTGGTGAAACGTTTTCAAAACTTTACTTGAACTGACGTGCTTTTACATTTACTGTTCGATATTCTGAAGACAAAGCTTAAAGTTTTAGTTTTATACTGACTTCAAAGAATAGATATGCTTTTCAATTCAAATGTTATATTAAAATGTTCGATAGCGCACAGATCGTAGTAGCTCCTACATAAAATAATGTAAATACCTGAATAGTGTAGTCTTCTTCTTATCGTATCAATGGCAACACTACATGGTTTTGGCCTATTGCTCGGCAACGCGGATTGCGTTTGGCCTAGTGTTGATCCATTGTGGTGAGAGGATTTGTCACCTAAACTCTACGATACCGAGTGTTAGGTGTCCAGGGTGCGCCGGACGTCGGGACTCTTGTTCTCTTTTTTACGTCGAGCGGGGAGGCTCCTCTCGTGCACCTAGTGTAGTGTAATTGATCATTTTATAAATATAAATCAATCTATCCTACCTACCTTTATTTCTCCCTGGGCTGATGGAGGTTATTTAGTGTCATTATATTTATTCATCCAATGGTGGTCGCAAGAGCCTTAGAGACTAAGGGAGCAAACTATGCGTTGCCGGTAATAGCATTGCGAAAACTTGAAACAAACTATATAACATTATAGTTAACAGTCATCCCACTGTGGTCTAAGAAAGGATCCATATGTGAGCAGTAACAATTAAAATTTGATGCAGAAACCAGTAAAAGTAGGAAGATTTGTTTGTCTTACGAATGTTTGGTCCACTAAACTGTGCTCCGGGCATCCAGTTAGATAGTATTTGTGGTTTATCTAATAAACTTTTAGACTTTTTTTTATTTTATTTAGTAAACCTAATTTTTTATTTCAGAACGTGCAATTCTCTCCAGTTACGTTTCACTTATGCGGCAATGTGCTCAGCTTGTTGAAAAAGTTCATAATAAATGAATAACAGTTTTAATATCATGAATGATTATGGAATAAGCTCTTGTATTTTGTCACTTATTCTGTTAATATAATAAGTTCTAATAAAAATTGTTATTATTGTCCATTCATTCCGTACTTATTAATCCAGCCTTTACAACGAATTGAAGAGCTCCTTTATTGTTGATAAAACAGAAGCGAGCGAGCGTGAATAAAAATTATGTTAATATGTCATTATGATAATCTTAGAATAATTTCCATGTAAGACTACATTTTGGATATGGTTGTAAAAAACAAAAAAATATCATTAGTTCAGTCAGAACTAAAAAGTGTGAAAGCACCCTACGGTAGTTGAAACGAAAATTTTGTTGTTGTGATACACCTCTGTATGCATCAGCAAAAAAATGCTTCAACGGTAATCGGTTTACTCCATTCCTATCCCCTCTGCAATAGGGTTCCAACAAATGCTTTTAAATGCTATTTTGCTTGCGGCTACATTTTCTTTTGGATCTATAAGAGTACGAAGATCTTGAAAAATGCCGCTCTTGCATAAAACTGTCATTTTGGGGATATAAGATAGATACTCTTTTTGTTTGTTCGCCTGATGAGTTTTGAGTTTTATGATGTGATCTAAAGTTGTATTTTGGCTACAGTTACTACTTAAGACAATTTTATTTGGATACTACATAATTACCACGATAACACACGTCATCTAGTTGCAGTCAAACTAAGCAGAGCTTGTACTATGAAAGCTTGATTGACTGACAGAATACGTATACACTTTTTACTTTTTAGGGTGCCTTAGTTATATATTCGTCATGTCCGTCCGTCTGTCTGTTAGTGCTAGAAAAATGAAAATTTCCATGGATATGTGTTTCTATCACGTCGACAGTGCTACAATCAAATTATGAAAAATATATATTACTAGCTTTCACCCGCGGCTCCGCCCGCGTGTATGTCGGTTATCGCGGTAAAAAGTAGCCTATGTCCTTTCTCAAGTTCAGTTCTATCTTCATACCAAATTTAATCAAAATCGGTTCAGTGGTTTAGGCGTGAAAGCGTAACAGACAGACAGACAGAGTTACTTTCGCATTTATAATATTAGTAGGGATTTGGGCTACCTCCCCTACACGTAAATTGGGGATGTTTTTTTTTCTTCTCTGTCTTTGGGGTATCGCTAGATAGGTCTTTTAGAAACATTGAGATGACACGCACTTGCCCGATTTTTGGAAATACCTTTGATTATATTCATGTCTAGATGGAGTGTTGCGCTGCATTCGCAATAAAAACAACAGGCCAGATTTGCAGGGCTTGTGTGCATGTTACACACACATGCAAGCGTACCCTACGGGCGCGCGCATGACGTGGGAGCGTTCTGAGTGATATCAGCCCTTGAATGTTTTCCATAAAAGGAGGGAAAATAATTGTGTATTGATTTTGAGATTTATAAGTAATTTGTATTTAATTTAAAGTCAGTCAATATGTATTAGAGTTTTTGCTTTTGAGTTACTAAGTAAAATATATGTCGGTGAAAAAGGGAATTGCTATTAAAGCTTTTTTATTCTTAATACTTAACAACAATTTGGTAAAAATATACCCTGTGCCTTAGAAAGTAGTCTGAGGTTCCAGTACTTTGAAAGGCGGACGAAGGAAAGCCAACTCACAGAGGCCTTTAATTTAGTTAATATCATCATCATATCAGCCGTAAGAAGTCTACTGCTGAACGTAGGCCTCCCCCATTGATTTCCATTTCGAGCGGTCGGTAGCGGCCTGCATCCAACGAGTCCCTGCGATCTTAATCAGGTCATCCGTCCACCTTGCGGGAGGTCTTCCTACGCTGCGTTTGCCGTCACGTGGTCTCCACTCAAGAACCTTTCTGCCCCATCGGCCATCGGTTCTCCGAGCTATGTGCCCTGCCCACTGCCACTACAGCCTGCTGACTCTCTCTGCTATGTCGGTAACTTTAGTTCGTCTACGGATCTCCTCATTTCTGATTCGATCCCGTAGAGAGACCCCAAGCATAGCCCGCTCCATAGCTCGCTGTGTGACCTCGAGCTTCCTTATGAGGCCCATAGTTAGAGACCACGTCTCGGCACCGTAGGTCATCACTGGTAACACAATTATATTTAATTTAATTACTATATTTTTAATAGATGTTCCCCGCAATTTCTCGAAAATCTTGTTTTTATATCGTTCTCGTTAAGAACTCAGAGAACTTGTAGCTTCCGATTAGTGAAAGAATTTTCAGAATCGGTTCAGAAAATCCGGAGATTAGCGCGTTTAAACAAACAAACAATCTCTTCAGCTTTACGTCGTACATACTAATTTCATTATCAGCATCCATGGAGCGGCGAAATCGACACGCATATCAGATTTTAAATAAAATAAACAATATCTACCACCTTAGATTTAAAAATATATTATGTATACATAATTATATGATATGTATTATCCAGCACTATAGTTAAATTGAATTGGTTTGAATTCTCGAAATATACTTTTTTGATCATGATTAAACATTTTGTAAATTGGCTAATAGTCTAAGATCCCACCGCTTGATTCTGCAGCTATCTGTTTTTTCGATACAACTAATTTTAAATGAATGTTTATAAAGTATACAATGCATTAGGGATAGGTTGCCTATCAAAAATTAGCCGCAATTACCTGAAATTAATTTTAGTAAAATTATTTTGCTGATGAAATTTGCAGCTATATGTTTTTTTAGTGAATTTTACGACATTTGAAAGAAAATAATGTTACGAATTCAAAAAGAATTGGTTGCCAGCTCTCAGTCAGCCGCAACGTTAGGGTTGCCAGGTGTAAACAGGTATATTAGTGTTAATTATATACACACACTTGTTTTTTTTAAATCTATACATTAAATTTTTGACAGGCATCTGTCACCTTATATCAAACATTATACGAACGTGAAAATCGAGAAGAAATTAATGTTCCTTACAATTCACAGACCTCTCTAACCCAGGCCTACAAACTTTTACATTACTTACTTACTTCCATGCATTTAGTAGCTGTAATTATTCAGCTGCGTTTTATGATAAAGGAAAGATCAGGCCATTCAAAATTTTTTTAAATAATAGGACCTTTCAAATAGTTTTCGCATCGTTGACTAATGCCAAGTCCTTTTTAATGATGAAATAATTTCTGTTGTTCAGAAATTTACCAAACTTTTGTAAGGCGTAAAAACTGCAATATGTTAATAGAGTGTAGCCTTATGGCATTTTTTTGGATAAGATAGAATAAGATTTTGCATTTGCATCAGATCTTCCAAAAATAATATTCAGGGACAAGAAGAAAATTTTTTTTAAAGAACGTCACGAGTTTTGACTCGAAATTGATTCCCTTATTGGAAATTATAAAAACAAAATTTTTTGAGAAATTGTTTCATAAATTGCATGTGGCAAAATGTAACTAAGCCATTTTGTATTATTTTTAATCCAGAAGACTACGGTTGGTTAGTAATTGATGGTAATTTAAAACCAATATGGTTCATTGGCGATCCAACTCCAATGACTATAGAAGATATCTTGTAAGCATCAAAAGAATTAACTTTAGATGTACACCAACAAGATATAGATAAAAATGTAGAAGTAGATGATGACTCTGATGATTCCGATGATATTGACACCGATACATACAATGAATAAGAAAAATTAAAGACGTATAATTATAAGATTTGCATTAAGAATAAGTATAATGATTCAACATTATTAAATATATAATTAAATATAACATAATTAGTAAAAAATCAAACTTTTTACTTTTATAATAAAAAAACTTTGAAATAAAAATCATTCTTTAACGTCATCATTATAGTTCCATTGCTCTGATTGACTGATGAAAATTAGTGTGTATGAATAGATGTGTACTAATTATCCCAAATTAAAAATGATAATATTAATAAGATGAATAATAATAAAAGCCGTTATTAATCTAATAAAATTAGAAATATTACAATACATGAACATTGAACTAATAAACAAAAAAACTCCGATTTTCTTAGTAATGTTTAAGCAAAACAATAGTTTTCCCAGAATGTAGCTAAAAATTTGATAAGAGTTTCTTTGAAACTGATTTTTCAAAAACTTTCGCAGAAGTTTTCAGGCCTGGGTTCTAGAGGTCGGTTAATTGTGTATGGAACATCATTAATATAAATGTTTATACCTGGCAACCCTAACGTTGCGGCTGACTGAGAGCTGGCAACCAATTCTTTTTGAATTCGTATCATTATTTTCTTTCAAATGTCGTAAAATTCACTAAAAAAACATATAGCTGCAAATTTCATCAGCAAAATAATTTTACTAAAATTAATTTCAGGTAATTGCGGCTAATTTTTGATAGGCAACCTATCCCTAATGCATTGTATACTTTATAAACATTCATTTAAAATTAGTTGTATCGAAAAAACAGATAGCTGCAGAATCAAGCGGTGGGATCTTGTACTATAACACTCACATGGGAAATTTAAATTCAATTATCAGGCTACCCTGTAAACATTCCGTCAAAATGGTGGTCGAACTTTTGATAAAATTTCACTGAGTTAATTTAATTGTTTCTTTTTAATATAGTTATTTAAAGTTTACTTATCGATGATAGGCAATTTTTTTAGTTGATTTCAATCGTCCTAAGTAATTCCTGCACACTTTTATCATGCAAAACGTAATTTTTATACGCCACTCGATACGTGTTTATCGTACAATGACAGTAACGCCACTGATCGGCCGCGACGAGCTTAGTCTCTGAACTTCAAGAACTGCGGTCGCATACAGTAACACCGAAGCAGTCAAACAAGTAATCTACAGTTAAAGCTTTACTAATAGATGGGTGTAATAAAAGCTATCAATAATATTCTGTTTTGATAGTAATACAAAACAGCTGGTGAATATTATATGGATTTTTTTTAATACAGCTTCATTTATCATTCTATTTATTGTAGGATATATTTTTTTGAGTTTGTGAGAGTTGCTCGGGCTATAAGGGCTTTGTTTCAAATGAATAATGGAAATAAAAAGCGCTAACCCTAAGGGTAATAATCCTATTTACTCGTAATGCTATAAATATTATTTTTTAGTTTTAATGGCTGCTGTCTGTATTTGAAGATTTCGTGTTTAGAGATATAGTGAGAATTCATTTTAATTTAGTCGTATAAAAATAAATTAGCATTTACGAATGCTAAATTTTACACTGAAAATATGTGTATGCAATTCATGTTGTCAATAACTTTTAGAAGTTAAGGGCTAAAGTTTGCTTAAAATATTCTTTGTATATTACTTTTATTTTAAAATGTATAATTTAGGAAATGCGTATATCTTGAATACACATTTCCTAAATTATATAAATTAAAATGAAGTTAATTAAAATATCTAAAACTATTTCACTTGAAAACTGTACGAATTGTATAATATAGATTGTTTATGTAATTTTTGTTTTAAATACTCTTTATTTCAGAAAACCGCACTCTATGATATTATTTATCACTTTGTTTAACAACCCACTTACATGTTATAGACATGATATGTTTTGTTATGAAGTTTTAGATTAGAAAACATAACACTCCTCAATTACCATTACTTTTAAGGACAGTTAACTCTTCGATATAGCCTTACCAATAGGGTATTATTAGACACCATGTAAGAAAAATTATAAAAATGCATTTTTATGATAGATTTTGAAAAAGGGTAAACGAGAAACGTCAGTATTTATTTATAAAAGTGCAATGTAAATTTTATAATTCAATTTTTAAAATCGTCTTTTTAATCTGTTTTTGAAATTTCTAAAACGACGTCACTCCGATAGTAATATGACGTTGGGATAATAATAAGACAATTGATGGATAAATACTATATTAATTCATATTAAGTAATAGTTTATATACTTAACTGTTATTAGACTATCGCGACTTTTACACATACTCATGTTTTTACTATAAACGGGACTTATTCGCGATTCTATTATAAAGGTTAAGATACCTTCTATTTTCCGAAGTTTCGATAGGGGTTATACCGCTCGTGGTCACGGGTAGACTGATGTGAGCTTAGCGTCGCCTTCGTGATGTGCAGGTTGTGTCTATCCGCACTTGATCGCGTTGATTTCTTGTAATGTCGGTACCCCTAAGTATACCACCTGTGGTGTGTAGGGGTAAAAGATAATACTACTACCACTCCAGACCTTATTCGGTCACGGCGACTTAGAACTGATTAGTGCGAGCTTTCCTAATGCACTCTCAGGTGGCTAATATACCCAATTTTTTCAGCGAATGTGCGTCTACATTTACTGAAAGTAGGAATTTTAAATGGTATTATATCTATTTAAAATGCGTATATGTTTGCGGTACAGGCACCACATCTCGAAGTCACGTAGGAGATTGGGCAGAACTATGCTATATGGATAGCTATTTTTATGCAGCGCCTAATGTTATGTGAACAAAACACTTTAAAACGGAGTTTTCTAAAAACTGCGGCTCCAACTCTTTTGTTGGCCTCGCTATCAAGTAGGTTTTTTGATGTCAAAATGCTGCCCAGATATTAAAACGTCTACCTGCATAAGTGAAATGTGGCGAAGTCTGATGTCCATTGGGATACTAATATTGCATAAAAGGCTTGTTTTAGAAAACGGTTGCGATGTATTATGAGTTGCACTTGGACAAGGTGGTGTCGTAATTAAATTTTACCACCACCCTTTATACATTTTAATCTATTTATAACTATCATTCATGTTCTACGTAAAAACCATGACTAGATATCTTTTAGCCCTTGGTAAGGTCGATAAATCAATGTGTCGTTTCACGAAGACATTGACAGCGATCGTTAGTCGCGTCACCAGCCCGGCCTGCCGATAACATACAAAAACAGGAATGTTGCCTTCGAGCCTTTGATAGTCTGCTTTTTAGGCTTATAGTTTTTACGTATTGGGCCTTGTAATAGTGTTAAGAGCTTTTCTCTTCTTTCTCTTCTTCTTTTCTCGGTTTATTAGAATAGTAGAGCCACGCTAATTCCAGTACGAATGGGCCGGCTCGACCGGGGCAGTTCTACCATCACACAGAAGATCAATCTAAAAATGACAGCAATCGTGCTGCTGTATTTCGTTGGTGAGTGTGAGACAGGACGCCCAATTATTCTGCATCATTCTTCCGGCCTCCAGAGGCAGCATCTCACTAAGCCGTTATTGTGTAGGTCACCATGCTGCATTGTCTGCTCTCACAATGAGGATGGTAGCCCTTATTCCTGGAATCGACTCATGATTTCCATCAGGCAGGATAGAGTAACTTTAGTAGGAATAGATGTATATATTTCATCAGGAGATGTAAGGAGATGAATCATGAACTTTCGCTCCAAGTCAACCTCACCTGCACGCGGTGCATCTTGCTAAATAACAAACGAGGCTCTGGCGACTTACCAATGGCGGTGTATCCAACCTAAAAGGTGTGGCTAAATACAATAGGCCAGTGATGGGCAGCAGCGAAACCGGTACAAAAAGCTGCGCCCTGCGATCACGGTGATTATGCCACTTAAGCCACGTCTACAAGCTGTTTTAAGAGTCATTTCGAAGCGAAGACTCCACGGATTCCAACTACCAGAGCTGGGTTTCGGAGCGGATTAGGCACCATATACCATATCCACCCAGTGTGACAGATTATACAGAAGACCGAAGAATATAATCGGCTGATTCTAATTCACTTTTTGTACATTTTGCTCTACTTCCCTTTTTTTTGTTAACGTGTGAAAATCCCCGCGGACCTTCACCCCGTCGGGGGTCTACGGCGGAGTGGTGTGTCGGACTCGAACCGACTAAAACCACACGGTGTGACCTCATTGCGTCTGTGTTTAGGGAGGAGGCCAGGGTGTTATCTCCTTCTGGGCAAATCCCACGGGGGTGTTCCGGCCAAGGCGCACGCCGCCTCTGTGAACACCGTACGGTAACCACGTATGGCACTGACCGCCAAATTCCTCTAGGCCGCCAAAGGCGCGCCCTATTTTGGGCAGTCAGAGCCGCCACCCACACCAGTGCACTATAAAGTGCCATAGACCGGACTACCTCCGTGTACAGCCGTCTCGTGGGAGTTGCCCTACTTCCCTGACGTAAGCTCTGAAAATCCTTTATTTTTGGTTATTTTATATTCACCTTAATTACTTAACTTAATTAATTTCAGTTATTACGTCTTCAGGTTTCTGTAAATTACGTTTTAAGTGAAGATTTTCTGGTATATATTTAGATGTAGCGAAAACATGTCGTTTTAGAAATTAAACGTTCCAATTGAGTTTTTCCAATAGCAGCATTTTGTAATTCATTAAATTAAACTTCATTCAATATATCCACAGAAAATTATTTCTTATTTAATCAGTAGTTTTAATTTCACTGAAATGTTTTGTAAAACTATTTTTCAAAAAAGTAATGATAATATTTCCTGTGTATCACAAAGGCTCAACAAAATTGGGATGGGTGAAGAATGTTTGGTGAATGGAAACAGAGAGTGACAAATATTTGCCGATGGCTATACGCGGTAAATCCTTTGAGAGCCTTGTCCTATACTGGTAAAAATTGTATGCCTTTTCACACGTTTCAGTTATTGGGCAGCCGATGGTTATGTGTTTAGCATCAAGTTTTTAAGTACATAATATATATTTTTTTACTTCGCATTCATAGGCTGAACATAAGACAGCTAAATGAAAAGGATGAATGAACCTGTAAAAATAGTCTCATAACTTTACAGAGCCTAAGTAACTATAAATGAGTTCACTTAATTTCTCAATTTTATTTGGCACAACGTACGTAAAATCAAACTTTTGTTCCTAACATTTCCGTAAAATTGTATATCTAATAGCTTTGTTTTGGTAAAATAATTTTAAAATAAGTCCTGTAGATCCAGATACTATTTCGTATAGCCTCACAAATGTCACTTCTTTTTAAATGTTAGTATCTAATATACGCTCCGTCGCTGAATATGATATTTTCAAAATATCATGAACTTATAAGAAAACAGTAAAACAACATTAACTAAACATCAAATTTATAAAAAGTTTTTAAAATTTAGTTTACATGTGGATGTAGTACGGAATTATGATATGGTGAACTCTCTTCTTCCTAGTCTTATTCCCAATAATATTTGGGGTCGCCTACTAGTTCAACTGGTTTTACCTGAACATCAGTTTTTCCACAGAGCGACGTGCATCGGACCTCCGAAACCCTAAGGGAAAACTGAAATCGGCAGGTTGAACTAGTAGTCAGTAAATTTGAGAGCACTAACTTCCCAATAAGGATTGCCATGGATGTTCAAAACAACCGGGACCGACAACTTTACGTTCTCTCCGAGGCACGGGCGTGAATCACCACCAAATTCTGCGCTGTTATTAGGAATTGCCAAAAAAAAACTTAAAAACACTTTTTAGTCCGACCTGATACTTATGATATGGTGAACTGTATACTCATAATCACTGCTCTCCTAAAAACCAATAAAAAACTAGACAAATATATGTATACAAATGCGACTATGAGTAAGCACTAATAAAAGCACTAAAAGAGGGTTATCTACATTGAGATATATATAGTTTTCTACGTATAGCAATCGAAGGTTGCTACTATCATTTTTAAAACGCCGTGTTTAAAATGAGAAAATCTTATCTGAAGAACTTGTAAATTATGTAGTAGCAATACACCGTTCACTCTTGCCTTTACTGATTTCAAAAGTGATGCCAAAAGCCTTTAACACTATCATTAAAATTTCACCAACTCATCAAATTTCTAGGTTACCTGAAGCCAATGGATGAATTTGATAAATAGTGACATATTATGCGTCTATGACCGAAAGAATCAACCAACAAATGGTATTGAGGGTTGGCATCTCCGAATCAACACAAGAATTCCATCATAACCCAGTATGTACCACTTCATTTCACTGCTAAAAAAGGGAGTCAAATTGCAATATGCAAAGTTAAAGAGAAATTATTAACGTTTCCAGTGCAAAGAAAATAATTTCTATACATCAGTATGTAAATAATTTTCAAAAGTAATTGAAAATAGTATATCAGTATAACTAATGATATACAGCGACGGAGCAGTAATATATTATTAGAAGGTATAGGCAGACACTCCTTTCTGTTGCCAAGTGATATAACTTCGATGCCTATTAAAAAGCAAAACAAAACAATACTTAAATATTTAACCCTACAAACTCTTTTCAACAACACCCAACTATCGGGGAACTAAAGTAACTTTTTATTAAAGAAGTTTTATTAATAAATTGAAAATATAAAACATGCAAAAGATTTCGTAAGGAGTTTGAATCGATATTTCAAAAATTCCCGCAAGTTCCATCATAAAGCAACACTCCAGTGCGCTTTGCCGCAGACGACCGCCAACGAGATTCTTCGAACTTAACAAAATTCCCAACTTTAGTACGATTCATCATGCCTTGTATAAAGGTAGCTTATAATATCTTCTGCACCATTAAATCTAAATTATTCCCAGTAGCGCGCTCAAGAGTTAGGCAATAGAGTAACTTAGAACGGATATACATAGGTTACTTAAAATAAAACTTCAAAAGATTGGAATATATAGAAATATAAAAGTAATTTATAATGTAGTAGTAGAGTCTCGTCGATTTCAGCACGAATGGACCGGCTTGACAGGGGACGTACTACCGTCATACTGAAGACCAACTTAAAATGACAATATACATGGTGTCGTAGTTCGTGGTGAGTGTCAGATCGGACACCCAATGATGGATAAACATCTCACTAGAACGCATCAGTGTGGGTCACCATGCTGCGTTCTCAGCACTCACAATGAACATGATGACCCCTACTCCTGAATTCTGCTCATGCTTTCCATAAAGTAGCAACAAAGCGACTCTGCCATAGGCATGTATAAAAAGGTAGCAGATACCGGTGAAAAAAAGCAGTTCGTTATTAATGCATAGTTTTTATAAATAAGTACCAAATCAAAGATTCAACCATTAAATAAAACACATTTTATTTGAGGTATCGGTACCCAAACCTGGAAAATTTCGTACAAAAGAAACAAAACAGTAAGTAAACACACAATTTTCTATTAGTCACGATTTTAAATCCACCTGCCACCATAGGTGACGTGACTACCCTGGGTGGCTGATGACATACACTTGGCCAATTTTTATAATAAACAACTAAATTAAATCTATAATCAAAAAATATCATATTTTCAGCAACACAAAATCAGGGTTAACAAATTATTTATAATTTGGTTTTCGGACCCACGTACTTATATATTATAATAAGGTATGTTCTTGTAAACGGACTGTATTTTATTAATTCTGAAGACGCAAGACAATTTATTCATAATAAAGAACATTTTGTTTGAACTCCTGATCCTTGTTATGATAAGTACGTACTACAGGAGGGATATTAAGTCGGATTATTATTTGCAAACGTTGAAGTACCAGCATCTTAATGGATTTCTTTGGAAAGCTTGTATAATTGAAACTAGCCAAGAGAATACTATGCGTGTTCTATTTAAAGTATTTATGTAAAAGATGAACTTATATGTTGCTGGACGAATTAATTGAAATATGAAAGTAATAAAATAGAAGAATAGAAATTTGTCTGTCAAGTCCAGGAGCCATCGCAATTCGCAACCTTTTTTCTGAGAAGTACCTTCAAGAAAATGAAACAATTATTAGTTGGGTGGCGGTTGGCAGTGGCAGTGGTTGGTTTAAGTAGTCACCACTCCGCTTTCTACTGCAGCAAGTGTTGTGAGTTCCTACACGGGATAACACTTTGTGCGATTTTCAAACAACTATTCCGAGTCTATGTGTTCTTTGTGTCCGTTTCTTGTCTGTTTGTAAAGTCACCCGCGACACAGGAATACATTCCTATGAGCAGAGATGTCTTTTAAAAAAAATGCTTATTTGTTCGGATACACAGAAATGAAGTGCTCATAGCCAAATCTTCGAAGGTAAGTAACCACGCCGCGTACGGTCTTTGTGGCTTGATATGTTATGACAGTTGCCGTAATTCGGAGGTCACGTTAAGCAGTCGTTTCGGTTGTTATTATAACATAACAGTCGTGAAGCTTAGTTGTAAGCCTTCAGGCGGATTAAAAACATTCAACAGCAAGATAACGTGACCACAACGTGTCTTGCCAGTCCCTAACCCGCACTGCGCACTGGGCCAGCGCTGCAGCGTGAGAACGTATGACCTTTACCCTCTCCTAAGAGGAGACCCCAGCCAGCCGAATGATATTGTACATGATTAAAAACAATTTCTAAAGAAACGATAGGAAACTAAATGGAAGCCAATATAGTTAGTGTTTAGTTTTCGATCATTAAAGATGCCTCAGAATATACCAACACTGTATAAAACAGCTAAGTTGGTAGTAGGATAACAGACCAGGGCACGTTTCATTTAGAACAGCAAGTCTTTGTTGTACCGGAAAATGAAGGAGGAGGCGTATAATGGACGGGTCCTTTCAAATCTGACAATTGGGTAGGTACAGCGTCGTAGTACGCAATTAAGGATACTTTCTTTGTCAGTGAATTGTAATCCGTAAAATAGGTATTATTTAGTGTGCATTCTACCTGAGTAATTATACATTTTATACAATGTATAACTTGGAAAAATTAGATTTCATAAGTAATCGATATTATTTACGTTAGGTACACATTTTATAAGCACAATAACATTTATTGAAATGTATGGTTCCTCAATATTAAGAAGCCGAATTTTTCAAATTGTAATTTGTTTTGATTATTCGACTTTTGTATATCTAATAATTAAACCAATTAACATTTAGTATTTACTATAGACAAATTTCAAAGAAATAGACAACTGCTAATATTTTTTCTAGACTAGCGGTGTCTTGCCATTCCACACTGTAACACACTCTAGTTGGATTTAAGCGAAAGATTATTCGAAATGATAAAGATTTTATTACAATTAGGTCTTTAAAGGCACTCAACTTGTCATCAATGTAATCATAAAGTGTCACAGCAAAGCTTAGACTCAGAATACAACTAGTTAGCACAAGAAACTTCAGATTTCACGATTCTCTTATTTTGTCTTTCTCTCAATATTAACTTTAACTGCCTATGGAAAAAAGTAAATTTACAGCTCAGGGGACATAGCAATCAGTATTTACTAAAATACAAAACTGATTTAAATTAACACCGTCTTTAAGATGTTCATGCAAATTGTATCAGATGAAAACAATAAATCTGAATTACTATCCCTGGAGCATTTGATAACAGTAGCCATATTTTGTGCAACATGTGTATCGTGTGTAGCGACCCTGGGGTTAAGGTTCACTAGTGTCACCTTGGTAATAAAATATAAGTATCTCAGTTCTTTTAGTAATATACACCTTTATTTATCAAGTGTAGACTTTGAGAAGTGCTTTGAAGATAATATATTCGAAAATAAAATCCTTTTGATAAAACATGCAAAAGAATAATAGAAAGTACATTTTTGGTATACTTTCTGAATTCTGACTCCATACATTATGGTAAAGTTTTACATCCATTACGCGAATGTTTATTAATAAATATATTATAATGTGGATGGCAATTTACACACGCAATAATTTGTGAGAAATAAAAATAATTATCTTAGCTGGGTATTGTTAGGTAAATCTCTCATAATACAGAATTCTAGCGCCCAAAATGTGCATAGTGTATATTACTGCTTTCTTGTGTAATTGGAGAGGCCTTTGTCCTGCAGTAAACTGCAGAAGGCTGATGATGATGATGATATGCTTCATTATTATTGGCAATATAAAAATAGCGTGTTGTAAATTCACGGAAGATCTGAAATAATACTCTTACGAGTATATCCATGACATGATCCAGTTCCTCCGAGAGCAGGACGCCTGAGACTGACCATCGGGGTGATTTTTAGCGGAATCTATATTGGCTTTATATGCCTATTATCCCCTAAAAGCAAGATGTTTATAGGAATTTTCCAGATCGTCAGCAAAAAATAAATAATCTTCATTGTTTAATACTCAAAAGATGGGCCTGAATAATCGAGTTATGTTTAGAGTACATAGTAACTAAAATAGATACTTTATTATAATCAATTAATTTTATTACTTCTAAGAATCATGGCCAATGTGATACCAAAACCTCCTATCTGTGGAGAGCGGGCAGGCCATGCAATTGGTCTAGTGGTTAGCGTATGCGGCTGCTGATCAAGAGGTCTCGGGTTCGATTCCCGGGTCAGACCAAATATTTGTGTGATCCACAAATATTTGTTTCGGAGTCTGGGTGTTTTTCTATGTATAATATGTATGTATTTACAAAAAAAAAGTATGTTTATGTATTTCTATCAGTTGTTTAGTACCCATAACACAAGCTCTGCTTACTTTGGGACTAGATGATGTTGTGTGTAAGTTGTCCAAATATTTATTATTATTATTATTATTATTTTAAAATTTAATTTCTCTCCCTAATTAGAGGGGTAGTATGCGTGTCATGCGGGCCTAAACCAAGCATGATACGTTAAATAGAATAAGTGGATGATACAGATGATGACGTTAAGAACTTACGTGTTATGCGGCAGGTATTGAGTACGGTGGCTTTTTGGAGTAGATAGAGAGAATGTGAAGGCATTTGAAGCAACTCAAGATTTTGTGTGAGAGTTTTAGGTACTAAGGTTATGGCTATTGGGGATTGCTATATCGATGATGTAAATAACGTTACCTATTTTATCGTGAATAGTTATGTCTGGACGGTTGTAGTGAATGGTTTTATCGGTTATGATCGTTCGGTCCCAATAGATTTTACAAGCACTGTTTTCGAGGATTGTGTCCGGTTTATACTTATAGTAAGGAATCTTTTTACTGATGAAGTTATAATTATGTGCTAAATGTTGGTGAACTACAGCAGCCACTTGGTCATGACGGTGTCTGTAGTCAGTTTGTGCTAAAGCTTTACAGGCACCGGTTATGTGTTGTATGGTCTCTGGAGCGGAACTGCAGTGTCTGCAAATGTCTACTGTTTGATTTGGGTCTCTAATGATAAATTTCTTATAATTCCTGGTCATTATTACCTGGTCTTGAATTGCTAGCATAAATCCCTCCGTTTCCGGGAACAGTTCCCCTTTCTTAAGCCATTCGTTCGATTTCTCTTTGTCGACGTAGTTTTGGCTAAGGTCGGTTCGGTGTCTACCGTGGAGAGATTTACCAGCCCACTTTGTTATTTTTTGTTCTATTGTATCTAGTCTTTCATTATGTTGAGTATTACGGTCTTTTAAGTTTAAAGGTGTGAGTTTGTTATCTATTTCTGTTATTTGTGTATGAAGAGGAGATGTCAGCGACTTGGTATGAAAGTAGTTTCTAAGTATAGTTATTTGCTTGTTATGTAAATTTTGAATGTCTATTAGACCTCTTCCTCCTTCATTACGTGGTAGTGAAAGTCTTTCTATTGATGATTTTGGATGATGTTTTCGGTATTTAGTCATGTGAGTGTTAATTGTTCTTTGCAGGTTCTTAAGATCTGTTTGTGACCAGTTAATAATACCAAAGGAATAAGTCAGTATGGGAATAGCAAATGTGTTAATGGCCTTAATTATATTTTTCGAATTTAAGTGTGTTTGTAAAATAAGCTTTTATCTGAATTTAAATTTATCTACTAAATCCTGCTTGGTATCTTTTTGTAAAATTCTTCTGGACTTATTATTATTATTATTATAATGTGCAGGGCAGCCGTCATTTTGGTACCACATTTCCCTAAAAATATTTAATGGTACATCGGTCAGAAAAACTTGTAGCTCGTTTTGTAAAAAACTTAAATAATCTACACCAGTTAAGTTTTGCGGTAGCTCGAAGGGTCCAATAATCTTCCCGTTTAGGATGCCAGTCCACAGTTAATTTTGAAAGATTACTGCGACTTATCTTCATGAATGGTGAGGGTTGTCGATACTCCAGCTATGCAAATTGTGCAATTGCATTATATTTTCAGAAGTTGTTAATTTCTGAAAATATAATGCGATTGTAAATATATTTGACAAAATATAAAATTGCTCTGCTTAGTTTGGGACCAGATGTTGTTATGTCATTCATCCGATTTTTTTTTGAATATATTGTTAGAGCCCAGAAGTGAAAAATAATAAAAATAATTATAATTCTAAACTATTTACTTTAATTCTAAACAATTTATTTCATTAATTACAAAATAATCTTAGAAATGCAATTAGACACAAACAACCGTTAATTAAGTAACGAATCTAAACAAATTACAGTTAGATAGACAGCAAGGGCGGTCACATAGGGCTGTACTAGCTGTTAGACAGTTTTCCTCGCACCCACCGCAATTCAGACAGTACTAACTTGTCAAAGACAGCTTTCCACATCTGTTAACAGAGTAGTACTAATTGTCCAAAGACAATGATCCACACTCCGCGACGCATTCGTCAGAAATGCGTACCGATACAACAGATCACTCCTATTTATAACCAAGCGAAGTGAAGTGATGGCGCCACAAAAATGACAACTACCGCCGTTGTGGCTTATACGGCCTCTCCTGACACCCTGACGTCCTCGGCAGGTCTGGATGACCACGCTTCTTCATTGTTCTCATTCGCGGTTACTGGAACATGTACAAAAATAAAAGTTTATTAGACGCCTCTGTAAGTACATCATCGTCCAATTGGTCAGTTACTAAAAATAGTTATCCAATTTAGCGTAAACAGTTAGAGTTAACGAATAGTTTTACAAGATAATAACAGTTAACACGAATAAGAAAGGTTTGAACCTCCAAGGAAAAGAGTGAAAGATTATTTATAATCCGCGCCAGATTAGAAACAAACAGTCACTGTTACATACATTTAAAATAAAACTAGAAACTTAGTACTAACACAAGAGTAGACTTCAGCATGAAGATCTACCGTTACCTTAAGAACCATAATATCATAAGAACAGTTATCATAAGTGTGTGTCTTAAACATTTAAACTTAAAATTAACAAGACCACGAGTTTGGGGCTGGTTACCCTGTCCATGGGTCTTAAACCTCTCTCATCAAGACCACGAGTTTGGGGCTGGTTACCCTGTCCATGGGCCTTAAACCTCTCTCATCAAGACCACGAGTTTGGGGCTGGTTACCCTGTCCATGGGCCTTAAACCTCTCTCAACAAGACCACGAGTTTGGGGCTGGTTACCCTGTCCATGGGCCTTAAACCTCTCTCAACAAGACCACGAGTTTGGGGCTGGTTACCCTGTCCATGGGTCTTAAACCTCTCTCAACAAGACCACGAGTTTGGGGCTGGTTACCCTGTCCATGGGTCCATTCCAATATACACACCTCATGCTCTCCACCATCCGCCATACATTGCACCACATCTCACGCACACGGGGATCAGGCCGAAGATTGCGTCTCGTACACACGGTGAACAGGCGGAAGGTTGCATCTCGGGCACACGGAGAACAGACCGCAGGTCCGCTTATCACTGAGCGGCATGCAGGACGCAAGTCCGCACCTCGCGATACAGCGAGCAGGCCGCAAGTCTGCGCCTCACCAGGCAGCAGCAAACACCAGGTCATAGCCCGGGCTCGGCTCGCGTAGACTGCACCTTGCTCAGTGACGAGGCTCTCAATGCATCGTTATCATCTAAGGAAAGCATGAAAAATTGCATTAGTTTTGAATACGGTATTACTTTAACGTCACCAATATGCTTCATTATCGTCATGAATAACCAGAGCTTTTAGAAGGCGATACTAGCAAGCAAAGCTTTTAGGATATTTAAAAATAACAGTGCCCTCAGTATGTACGCAGTAATATCGTCAAGAATGTTACTAACTTTCGCATATCTCTCAGGACGCAAGACCCGGAGGATGTCAGAAAATGTTACAGAAGTCTCACGGTACTCGGTTAAGGATGTTCCCAATAATCGCAAAGCTCTTAGGATATGATACCGGGTCACCAGTTTTGGTTATGTCTGCAGCTTGACGATTGTCGTCAAGCAAACCCGAAACATGTCCAAGTATGCCCACGCAGTGAATTCGAGTTCAGACTAATTGCCCTCAAAGTCATTTTATGAACCAGGGCTTGTCCGACAGGTGTCGTTCAATCACTTACTGTAATAAGCCACCGTCTGCTTATAGTCGATCGTCTCGAGTCTGTAGTTAAACCTTACCATTTTAACCTTTTTACCTTTCTGCTACGGCGGCCAGTCCCAATGGTGAGCAACCAAAAACAGTAGACACTACAGCACGCAAGTACTTGTCTAACACAGGTGTACGCCTTTGGTTCGATGAGACGGCCACCCAACATGACCCGAAAGAGATCAGGCGTAGGACCGTCGACTCTTTGTACTCATTCGAGTCACGGAGCGTTGACCACAACTTTTGAACTTCGGGCCGTAACAAGCATATCTATAATTAGAAGTACACAGTATTATTAGTTATTGTTTGTTCAACCCAGAAATCGAACCTATATTGAACGGTAGTCTCATACACTAACTGTCGACCCAACAAAGCAGTCGAAACCATCACTGGTACTGACGTTTCAATAAGTACCTCTGTCAGGAAGAAAGATCACAATAACCTGAGCTGGCTCGTAACGTGCTTATGAACATGTTATTAATCTTGATCCTATATGAATGTCAGACCTTTACGATCAAGTTTGCAATGATTTTGTGTATGATCTTAAAATTTAACACCTGAAATAGCCAGTCAGGCATGAGGATTATCTTTCCGGAACACTAATTGGTACTCTCACAATGACTAGTGCTTAAACCTCATTTTAGCTCGGTCTAACCTGACCATTAATCATTATTGTTACACAAACAACATAACATAGTTCATTTAATACCTGACACTAGTGAGGGTATTTAAAACCTTTCATAATGTTTCTATAATCAAGAATAGCATGCTTATGTAGACGTACTATTAAGATCGATAGACATGCAGTCTTTACCGGTATCAATACTTTGCATTTCGATAAACATTAAAACATAACTAACAAACGATATGTTTTGCTTTATCGTAAGAGATCTTTCTTTAACATTTACAATTTGTTGTTGATGTTGTGTAAAACCTATTAGATTACATTTAAAACATGAAGTTTTAGTTTGGAGTCCACTATAGAAGGTTCATAGAAGTTTCTTTACTTTTTTTTTTTTTGAACCATTAATAACAAGTGAAGTCACTTTCGTACTACCTACTCTGAACTATTAAATAAATTTAACATCATATCTTTAGAATTTAAACATTTACCACTGTTATAACGCTTCATAGATTTTACAATAACAGTTGACTAATGCAATCACCAGTAAATAATGTGACATAGTACATCTACCGGCGGATGATAAGAGTTCCTCAAGCTGTTTTAAATAGGCTCCGTCAGGACTAGCTCTGCTGTCCACGCACCCTTTTGCCGTATTGTGAATAGTTACATCACACGTTTATATACTCCCGATTTATTTGCTCTCACCAACCACCAATATAAAAGAATAGCCCATTCATCGAATTATCAAAATAAAAATTAGAAATGTAATGGATCATCAACTATTTCTTGAAGTGCGAAAGTAACTGTCTGTCTGTCTGTTACGTTTTTACGCCTAAACCGCTAAACCGGTTTTGATGAATTTTGGAACTCAAATAGTTTAGAACCTGAGAAAGGACATCATACACGCGGGCGGAGCCGCTGGCTAAAGCTAGTTGTTTAATAATGGTCATTTCAATTTTTAAATTTACGGAGTAACATAACTTGGTGTACACTGTAAATTGTTATAATCTGACAAAGTATCTATTTTTCGTTTCCATAAATAAAAGTTAAACAGATTAATCACAACGTGTGTGGGTATTATGTCCCGTCACACTTGCTGTGTCAGTGTAACATTTTAAGTAAATGGATAAAAGTTACTTGACCTTTAAGTAATAAGTTCGGGTTGCATTAGGCAGCCACTACAACTGCTATTATTCATCATTCCTTCGTTAAAAATAGTTCGTAACCATAGCAAAGAACGCCTACTTGATTATGCACAGGTGGGGTAGTTACAAACATTCGTTTGAGCGCTATTCACTATTTACGTTATACCAAATATTCGCAATAAATGCGAAAGTAACCGTCTGTTACGCTTTCACGCCAAAACCACTGAACCGATTTTGATGAAATTTGGTATAAAGATAGAACTGATCTTTGGAAAGCTACTTTTTATCGCGATAACCGACATACACGCGGGCAATAGCTAGTACCAAATATTCGCAATAACAAAAGGTATGAAATGAGGTCATTGTTAAAACTAAACTAACTACTTAAGCCCTTGTGTTAAGCCACAGCTTTGCATCAGCCCTAAGGCATTTTCGTATACGCGCCAAACAGTCCATTTTTTCATCATTTTAAATTGCGCACACAATTCACTTTTGTACACTACATATCAAAATTATGTGAAAATAAATCACAACTCAACATGTAATATGATTTGATCTTACCAGTACAGCGTCAAGCCCAACTCACAAGTTTTTCTTAACTGAACCTTCTAACCTTCTCTCATTACCGTGTCGGCACTGGTGGACCACATTGTACACCTTGTACATTGGCACGGATGCAGTTTCCATCGCTTAGCACAATGTTTACTAACTGGAAAGAAAGCGTTATACACACGAACACATGTGGTACAAATACCCTCATTATTTTATTAAAATAATCGTTTTAAAACCGTTTGTAATTGACACTAAAAACCAAATATAGAAGTCGTCACTTCCTTTACGATTTTTATATTTGCTATGTTTTGACTTTGTTTTGATTTTTGACTGATTTAGTTTTGATTTTTGACTTTGATTTAGAGCGGATAAGAATATCACAAAAGTCGGATTCCCTTATTAAAAATCACAACGAACACTGAATTTCGATAGCGTTCAAATGAGCACTAATAGTGTGCAATGCCTTTTTTTTTTAACGAACGATCGCGTTTATCGTTCCCGGGACCTCTGCGGCGAATCACTGCGTATATTCACTTTGGTTCTATATGACAGCGCGATCTATTGTGCATTTGTCAATGCTCTCTATCGTAAGACACACCTAGATAATGAAGTATAGGCAAATTAAATGAAAATATCTAACTAAATGTCGGTAGTTGATCGTTTCCCAAATATTGAAAATTAATAATTTGTGAACGTAGATCGATCCCACTTCTGATGTTAGAGCCCAGAAGTGAAAAATAATAAAAATAATTATAATTCTAAACTATTTACTTTAATTCTAAACAATTTATTTCATTAATTACAAAATAATCTTAGAAATGCAATTAGACACAAACAACCGTTAATTAAGTAACGAATCTAAACAAATTACAGTTAGATAGACAGCAAGGGCGGTCACATAGGGCTGTACTAGCTGTTAGACAGTTTTCCTCGCACCCACCGCAATTCAGACAGTACTAACTTGTCAAAGACAGCTTTCCACATCTGTTAACAGAGTAGTACTAATTGTCCAAAGACAATGATCCACACTCCGCGACGCATTCGTCAGAAATGCGTACCGATACAACAGATCACTCCTATTTATAACCAAGCGAAGTGAAGTGATGGCGCCACAAAAATGACAACTACCGCCGTTGTGGCTTATAATATAATAACATGAAAGCACAAAAAAGAAAGTAATATTCATAGAAATAATGTTTTCTCAAGGGATGATGACATCGTTTTAGCCTGTGTTTTTTATCGTATAACACTCAATCATTAGGTTTTTGCTTATAGTAATGTTTATTTCTAAAGAAAGTGATACCTATTGTCTGCGAATAAAACAAATACTTATATTTATATGTATATTCCAATTTAGCACATACCTGTCCACTTAACCTGAAATAATCGGTTCATGAAGCTATCGACAGTCCACGATGCTCAGAAATTACAAAAATGTGTTTCAAGTTGGGTAATATCTGTCTATATACAACATGAATCAAATGATATTGGTATCATACAAATTTTAAATTATTAACTGGCGGTATATAGTAAACTTGCAGTAAATACATCTTGAAATAGTCCTGTTACATCGTGAAGAATTTTTAACTGCGATAAAAAGGATGTTTTAAATTTTTTTTTTTTTTTTTTTTTTAACGTGTGGAAATCCCCACGGACCGTCACCCCACCGGGGCTCTCGGCGGGGCGGTGTGTCGGACTCGAACCGACTAAAACCACACGGTGTGACCTCTCTGCGCCTGTGTTTGGAAGGGATCCAGGTAACTGTTTTCTCCTTCTGGATCCCTCCCGGCGCCTGCCCGCACTGTTGCGGGCGCCATCTCCTCGTACTCTCTATTTGGGAGACGTCCGGTCACACGCGGACGCCACCCCCTCGCGGCTGGCCACTACAGCGGATGGACGGGGAAACCCGTCCCGTCCACCCGCGGCCACACTCAGGGCGGCATGAGGCGCAGATAGGCGCGCCTCCGCCGCCCGGGGCGCCGGCGGCGGATCGGGTCCGAGTGGAGGTCATCCTCCCGGGCCTTCTCCGCCGCCTCCTTCTGCGAGATTACGTCCTCGCAGAAGGTTGCGACCGCGGTAAAACAACTGTCGCTACCGGCCATGGAGCGGACTACGACCGGCAGCGAGAGTTCCTCTCCGATGACTGCAGTGAGGGCCCGGCGCTGCGCCGCCCATGCGAGGCAGACTGCCAGCGTGTGCTGGGCCGTGTCCTCACTGCAGTCGCAGTGGTGGCAGGCGGGACTCAATTCCCTCCTCGCGACCGAGTGCAGATACTTTCCGAAGCAATCGTGCCCGGAAAGCACCTGCGTCAGCCGGAAGGAAAGGGTCCCGTGCTGCCGCCCTGCCCACTCGGCGATGACCGGCTGGAGAGCCTCCACGGTGGCGAAGCCAGCGCGTGGAGTCTCCAGCCGGAAAGACCATCTAGCCAAGGTGGCTCGACGAGCGGCTTCGCGCCACTCGCGCACGTCCTCGGGCGGAGGGCGGATGCCCCTGGTAGCAGCTTACCGCAAGGTATATTGCTGCAGTTGGTGACATTGTCAGGTCAAAATAACATCATGTTGTACTGGTACAGTCAAGAGAATTCTTCAGACATTGTGATTCTGTATTAGTTAGCTCATGCATTTAGCTTTTTTATTTCATTTTTTTTGCTATACAAAGTCTTGATTAAGCTTGTAGAATTGCTTTGAAGCAGAATTTAAATAAATTGCTCGTTGCTAAATACGAAGGAGCTGTTGGCAACCCAACAAAGATCCATAGATATTTCCGGGTTTATTATATGTAGCGTGGTCTATCTATGGTAATAACAAGAAATATAGAAATCTTTATGGGCGCAACTTGCATAACTGTTTATTTATCCAAGTCACAAGAACAAGCACAAAAATACTACACGTCTACAGGAGCACTACATATATTTTTATAAATTCTATAATACGATGGTAGGTAAGTTATAATATCCATTTGGTTGATGTATCAGCTGGGTTATCAAATCTGACTTGACATTGGTATATTGATTTCTTTTGATACATCGCGCGAATGAAATTTGTAGTATATTATTAGTATTTTAATAAACCTGAAAAACAATTGTTGCAAAATCTCATTTCCAATATTTTTTTCCTACTTAAATTTATTATTATGTTCGAGAATTCTTAGCATCTTCTTACGAATTTAAGTATACATCACGCGAACGTGATATATACTTAGTCTAATAAATAACCTCAGTAGCAACGCTTGTCTTTAACCATTCACTCCACGCCTCTTTGGGCACTTTGCCTTAAAGAACATCCTATAAAATACTGTAATTTATTAGAGTTTTTGTGCTACTTTTCGTTCATGAATGTGGTGAGCGCGCCAAGCTTGGAGCGGCATGGCATCGGTACGACGTGGGCGTAATGACATAAGAATTATATTTGTAATAGAGTGAATTTAAATAATTTTTGATATGAGAGTATCTACTTTTTGACACGGCCCGTTTTAAATAATATATACCTATTAATGTGTATTTCGAGAGAAAAACAAAAATACTCTTGTCACTTTTTTTGTATATTTTTTCGACATTTCTATATCTGACCACAACGCCCCAACTAGTTTCAAACTAAGCAAAGCTTATACTATAATAAAAAGCGGCCAAGTACGAGTCGGACTCGCCCATGGAGGGTTCCGAGCAGCAAGTTACATCATACAAAAGTTATTGTAGTTCGGTGTAACTTTTATCGATATTTTAATATTAGTGTATTGATTGAATGAAAGGTAAATTGCGGTTTACAATTTATGACGTATTAAAAAAAAACAATTTTCGGTGGAAGTTTGTAAAATATATATCTTTTTTTTTTAGATTTATCATTTTAGAAGTTACAGGGGGCGGGGGACACTCATTTTATTACTTTGGAAGTGCCTCTCGCGCAAACTATTCAGTTTAGGAAAAAATGATATTATTGTGTAGAAATTTGTGTGTGTGTAGGCCAAAACCTCCTTTCTAAGGAGAGGCTTATGTCCAGCTGTGGACTGTTAAAGGCTGTTAATGATGTGTAGACATTTTTGAAGACCTATCCATAGATATCCCACAAGTATAGGTTTGATGAAAAAATTGTTTTGAGTTTCAGTTCCATGTAAGGGGAACCCCAAAAATTATTGTTTTTTTCCATTTTTGTGTGAAAATCTGAGTGCGGTTTACAGAATTCATCTACCTAAGATGTTTCAACAATATAGTTCTTATAGTTTCGGTAAAAAGTGGGTGTGACATACGGACGGACAGACAGACATGACGAATCTTTAAGGGTTCCGTTTTTGCCATTTGCCTACGTAACTCTAAACACTAGATTGACTTATTAGTCAATCTAGTTTGGTGTATTAGTGTACCCAAGAAAACCTTCATATGTACATACTGTAAATATCTAAATGAAAGAGAAACTTAATGAAAGAATTGCATGTAGTGTATTTTCTGGGTTAGGTAATATTAATTCAGTTGAATCGGCTAAATATGTCAAAGCAATAATAAACGTTTAATACTAAATCCGCCTCTGACTACCCCTTAAGGTTCGAGCACATTATGCCGGGCCGCAGCGTGTCGGGGCGGGCCGCAGCGCAGCGCAAAATGCTAACTTAGCACATTGTGACGGGCCGGGTCGCAGCGCATTGACGGATTTTGAGTAGAGTGTACCGCATGCGCAACTGTTGTGTATTTAGTGCAACTGTACCTTATGGATAGCTCTGACGAAGAACTTTCTTTTTTTTGCCTGCTGTTAGAAGAAGAAGAAGTTAGAAGAAAAAGTATCAAAAAACGCAAATTTTGTAAAATAAACACGTACGCGCATGCACACCAATCCGCTTGCTATAGCACACTGTGACGGGGCGCAGCGGGGCGGGGCGGGTCGCATCGCACGGACGCAAATCCGCGTCGCAATAATGCGAGCCGCTGCGGCCCGACACAGTGTGCGATACTTCATACAATTTGTATTGAAGCGATTTGAGCTGATTTTTGCGCTCCGCCCCGGCACGCTGCGGCCCGGCATAATGTGCTCGAACCTTTAGGAAATAGGTGTGTTGATTTAATAAGTAATAAAATAGATTAAAGATTTTTTGATACTTTGTGTCAAGAAACTTTTATGAGTCAGTTGTACAAAAGTTAGGTTGAGAAGGATAGCTATGCCTGTCAAATGTGTAGTGAAAGGTCAACATTTATAAATATATATAGGTGAAACAATTTATTTTTGTTACTTATATTTTATATTTATAAATAAACTTATTATATTATATATTTTAGAGATTTGTTACGAGTATTACATTATTTCTCTTTATTTTGATGCCAATTTAGTTAATCAGCTTGGTGTCGTTAGTTAATCAATACACTGCAAAGGTAGCCACTACTAGTGATAAATAAGCAGGTTTTTGTTACAGTGTTTAGTACGCAGAAAATTAATATATGAATAATTTTAACGAAAAGGAACCGACTTTAATGAAAAACTATTCCGAGTACCCAAATCGCGACAATTGTGCCTATGATATTTGAGGAGTTCTCTCGATTTCCTTGGGATCCCTTCATCAGATCCCGATATGGTGAACCACCACCACCAGGGATCACCTGTAAGCTACGCCTATTCCAATGCAAAAAGAATTTTGGAAATCGGTACATAAACGACGAAATTATCGCTGAACATACATAAAAAAAAAGATTCCGACAAATTGAGAATCTCCTCCTTTTTTTGAAGTCGGTTAAAAAACAACTGTAAATCGATAATCGAATGTAGCAAAACCGCAAAAAAGAAGAACCACATAGGTAAGATTTGAAAAAGTTTCACTCAAATATCTCAAACTATAAAGGTTCTATGCCAATTCGAAGTACCTATTACAATAAAACGGCAATTTCATACTTTAAGCCCTAATCATCAACAGCCTTTAACAGTCCACTGCTGGACATAGGCCTCTCCTTGAAAAGGATGTATTGGCCTATTACACCACGCGGGCCAGACGGGTTGGTATAGGGTTGGTTTCAAGTTTTCCTTCTCTTTGCATTGATGTTGTCTTGCGTAGTTTATCCCTTAGTCGGCTTTTACGACACCCACGTGGGATGAATAGGGGTGGTGACACTCTGTATTCTTAATCCGTCACCACACGGACGGACCCCTAATATTTGCGACTAAATTTGAATGGTTATTATTATATAAATAGTATAAAGTGAAAGTGATTAAAATTAATCTGATTAAAAACATGACTATTCTAGACAGAAGTGGAAACTTAAAACCATAAACAAGCAGATGATTTTTAGATATCTAAATTAAGGGTGACCGCGTGAGGCTTAGAACTTAGAGCTCTCCCGGTCTACCGGGCCCATTACCGCAGACGACACAGGCGCCGGAGGTCAAGTAAGGGCAATCTGTAACACTTTCAGAAGTAGGCTAGGGTCTGCTATTATCAAAGTCCTTACGCATCTGTCAACTAGATGGCTCGAGGCACGTCGGGATTAAAGGTTTTTCATTTCTAGGGTTAACTTTGCTCAAGGTGGTATCTGTGGATATGTCCACACAGACAGCTCTTCCACAGCATACTAATAAAAAACATACTACGGGTAATTAACCAAATCAGAATGTAGAAAATATTAATAATTTTCATGCAGGTGTAGATCAGTTTTCATTGAATACTGAAAATTGTTGTGGAAATACAAGAAGAGGTTACGTCATTTTGGCGGTGTCATTTCCCTTGGCGGATCTTCCGCATTCAGCCAACCCGCTGTCAGGATAGGACTCGCGACACTTGTAATATTCGTAACAAGGCAAGCGTAACGAACGACGAACAGCAAGTTTCACAGTGAAAATAGAATTGATTATTTTAGTATTACATTCTGTTACAATAATATGAGAACCAAAAACCTGCCAAGTGCGTTTCAGCCACGCATAGAATAGGGTTCCGTAACCACTCATAATGTAATTTCCGTAATAACTCATAATTATAAGTCTATTTAAAATTGTGTCCAATAAATAATTGTTATGTTTACTTATTATTCGTTATTTTTGTACGAAGTTTTCCAGGTGAGCTCATTTTATAAGTGGCCTTTGTAACTACTGACGTATCTAATTTATTTAAGGCGTCATAGTTTTTTAGGGTTCCGTAGCCGGATGGCAAAAAACGGAACCCTTATTGATTCGTCATGTCTGTCTGTCTGTCTGTCTGTCCGTCCGTATGTCACAGCCACTTTTTTCGGAAACCATAAGAGCTATACTTTTGAAATTTGGTAAGTAGATGTAATCTGTGAACCGCATTAAGATTTTTACATAAAAATACAAAAAAAACATACTTGGAACTGAAACTCAAGAAAACTAAAATATTTTTTTTCATAACTGAATAGTTTGCGCGAGAGATACTTCCAAAGTGGAAAAATGTATCTAAAATAAGAGAGTGATAAATCTAAAAAAAAAATATGTTGTACATTACCATGCAAACTACCAACGAAAATTGGTTTGAACGAGATGTAGTAAGCAGTTTTTTTTAATACGTCATAAACCGTAAACTGAGGTTTACCTTTCATTTAATCAATACAGAACTACAAGAACTTGTATATGATATTACTTGCTGATACGGTACCCTTCATGGGCGAGTCCGACTCGCACTTGGCCGCTTTTTTTGTAAATGGACTACCATTATGATTTTTTTTCATATTTTTTTAATCATCCGTTTTGCTTTTAGAGAGCGACCCTCTTTAACGAAAATTCCATTTTTAAGTAAAAGAACTCACAAACAGTCATCTAAATCAAAAAATTATCAGAGTAACCTCGCAATATTTTTAAAAGACTTATCTAATGATACCCCACACGATGGAACAGATGTGAGGAAAAAAAATCCTCTCCACTCAACGTGACACAAACATTTGAAATATGTAAGTAATAGGTTGAATCATATTTTTGTGAGAATTTTCTTTTATTAAATATGATAAAGTGTCACAGTCTATTTTTAACGATTTCTATTTAAAAAAACTTATTTAAATTTTCAGTGGTGTGTAAATTTTCATTTTAAAAATATTTTGAAAAAATATTTTTGTTAATTATCTGGAAGGTGATAAGACTTCAAACCTCGTAGATTTAGATATATATAAATGTAAACATATAATTTAAAAAAATATTGGAATGAAATTAATGAACAAAATTTGGTCAACTGGCCGGGGGTCAGATAATTCACGTGCCTCTATTTGCAAAGGCAAAGGCTAATAAGATGAGTTAATAGTTTAATCCGTTTCATATGCCCGTAGAGCCGAGACCCAGACATCTAAATTAGCTTTACGTATGAAGAGAAAAAAGTAAAACAGTAAAAAGAGAAAAGAAAAGTACTTTTGGTTTCATATTGCTGCATGACTTGTTTGGGTCACATCATAATCAATATTAAGATTCATCATTAGCTTGACCAAGTATAATTGTGCGGTATACAAATTTAAATGGTACCTATTCACCTTGAACGCTTAAATGTATCCGATTGAAAATGTGTTAATACCACTTTAATTTGCGTAGTCTTTAGTCAATAGCTACAGTTAGTTGGCCATTGTGGTACACGACTGGTACGTATCGCTAAACACCTGTGCTAATGGAGGTCATTAATGGGAATCGTGATTTGCTTACTGGATCAAATTAGGTTTGTGGGTGGAGGCTGCTAAGTAAAAACAAGGGTTATCACATCACCCTTGTTTTGAAGTGCGTCAACGTATATTAAATAATAAATAATTATGTAATACAAAAAATATTTATATGAACCTTTTTGATGCTCTTGTTTGTAAATATTGTAAATATTTTCGTTGTTTTATATTTTCTAAAATCATTAAATTGAAATTTTCGCAACTAGATATAAAGATATTTAATATCAAAAACAAAGATGATACAATGAATATCAAGAACTAATGTTATTATATAGGCAAACTTGAGACTGTTACATTTGTTACGCTGTAATACCTATATTCAAATTATTTTAGTAGTTAGAGTTCTATTATTAGAGATTAGTATAGACTACCCTTTACCTCCAAAACCAACATTCCGGGTGAGTAGCAGCTAAAAACCAGTAATATATAAAACAATACTACAGAAAACACTGTTCAAAGTACCCTTACGAGTATCATCAAAGCACAAGATGATATTTGATCCAGTCCATGACTTACAGGGTCTTTCTGGGTGCATCACAAAGTTTTTCATTATTTTGTAGAATAGTGTAAATTTTGGTCAATTCCAGATTCTCTCCTATAGGAGCGCACCTAATACTTATCGAACACCTCCCAACTCGAATTAACTTTGTCGAACATATATATTTACTCATTCTAACCCATGGTTGTAAAGTTGTAACTGCTTAAATAGAGCTTTTTTTTTAATCAAGAAAATTAACTTCTATTGAATTATTAAACTAATTTAGTTCACAAAAGTCTTAAAAAAACTAAGGAAACAACAGAATTGGTTACTTATTTGGTGGTATCGAGCTCTCCGCATTCTTTCCTTTTATTCATTCAACTTCATATAATTCTTATTCTCCTTTCCATTTATTTTAACACAAACACGAATGGATCCTTTTGTGGGTCGGATAAAAGTTAATGTTTATCGTTTAGTACAATTGGTTGATATTTTTAATTAAATTAAATTTATAAGTGAAAGTATAGAATCACATGGATTATTTTAAGCCAAAAATTTCGGTTTTAATCATTCAAACCTCGTCAAACATAATCGTAACCATTAATTCTTTATAGACATTGCGTTTGGGCGTAATCTCCGAAGCTTATCCGGGACGCTCTGTTATTCTATTAAAAGGCAGGATTACAGAGCTACAATCAAGGAAATTGAAATTTTAATAAACAGATTAATTTTGCTTGGCTGGGTCGTCGCTGATTCAATATGAAGTATTATTAAGGCAGACTTCAATTTATCATTTTTATAGTTTCATTTTGTAAATCCCATTCAAATCAATTGTAATAGTTATTAGATTGAATACATTAGAAGGAACTAGGATTATATGCAACAATTAATGTTTGTGTTTAAATAAATGGAACGGAGATTATGGATTACATGAAATTGAATAAATTAAGGAGAGAATGTGGAGATTTCGAGGTCGCCAAAAAAGTAACTAACTCTGTTGTCTTCTCAGTATTTTAAGATCTTTGTGATCTTAATGAATTTATTGAATAAACAGTAGTGAATGCGCTTGATTTAAAAAAACAATTTATAAGTTATTACCATGAATTTGAATTATGATGTACGTGCAATATATGTTACACAAAGTTTGTTCAACTTGGGAGGTGTTCGATAAGCATTAGGTGCGCTGCTATACGGGAGAATTAACTGGAATCGACCAAACTAAACGTCACCTAGATATTAGTTTATTGTGTCAAGACAAACGCAGATATAAAGATAGTAAAGACTAACTGATTTTCTCTGTTACTTTAAATTCAGTTCGATTTCAAAGTAGTGTTGTTGTGCAATTTGTAAGGCTTGTTCAAGATGATCTAAGGTGAAAGTGAGAAAAATGCAGTTTTAGTGAGGATTGATGTCCGCTAAATAGGTTGCGGGAAAAGAAGAGAATGTCGGGAGACTAGTTTTCTCCCACCTGGTCTTGATGTAACTATGGGGTTAGGGATGTGACCTTAGCAGAAGCAGGTCTGACACGAAGCTGTGGTGCGACGGGTTTTTTGCTCGCCTCTAAGCCAGAAGGAAGACAAGGCATACTCAATGATTTGACCGCTTAAAGTGCTGAACCTCTGTTTTTGTTTTATTCGTCTAATTTTTTTTATTATTATTATATACAACGTAAACTACCTACGTCTTTTTTTTCTAAATTGATGTCATAATTAATGTTAAAAATTCATTATTTTACATGTTTACAAATTATTCACATGTAATAAAGATGTTTTACAATAATACTACATTATAAGATTAATTTAAATAATTTTATGGTAAACTTGGAAGTAGGTAAAAAATAGTTTTCAAAACAAATTCTTCAAAAAAAAGTGTTAGGGCCACAGCACACGTACATACACAGCTACTTTTAGCATCGGTTTTGCGACTGCATCGATGCTGCATCGCGTTTTAGCGACTTCCTGCGTTTGATCGCGGTATCAAAATCGCGTGTCATGTTGCATCATTCGCGACTTTCTGCGTTCGAACGCGGTATTTTTTTTCTTTAACGAATCTATAATACTAAAAAATCGGCCAAGTGCGTGTCAGGCCATGCACAGGAAAGGGTTACTCAGTCACTCATTATGTTACGTGGATTTAAAATCGTATCCAATAAATAATTGTTATGTTTACTTATTAAGCGTTAATTTTTTGTATGACGTTTTCCAACGAAGCACATTTTACAAGTTAAGCCTTTATAACTCCTGACCTCACAAAGTCATCTAATCCATTATAGTTTTTGTTTAAAGTCCGTTATATGGACTACCATCATGAATTTTTCAAGATTTTTTGAGACAGCCGTTTAGCTTTTAGAGGGCCCCCCCTCTAAAAGCTAAATGCACTGTTTTTACAAAAACGGATACCTAAACCAAAAAATCGTCTTATAAACCCTTTAATGTTTTTAAAAGACCTCTCTAATAATATCCATCACGATGGCGTAGGTACGAAAAACAAAATTATCCCCACTTTACGTATAGGGGAGGTACCCCAAATAAAAATATATTTCATAATTTTATTGTAGCACTTTGTCGACGTAATTATAACATTTTCATATTTCTAATTTTCATCTTTCTAGCACTTACCGTTTGGACGGTAAGTCGAGGACGGGCAGACATGACGAATCTATTAGAGTTCCGAGTCATAAAGTTCGGAACCCTAAAACAATTGAAACCGAACATTCTAAAATGTTACTTAAAAGTTTTGAAAATAAATAATCTCTTAAGTCATTCTCTTCTAGTAAAAGCTAATTCTCCGAAACAGGTATGCGGAGCGATCTAAGCAACGTTCTCTAGTCACGTTCACTGTGTTTATCGCGGACACGTTCGGCGACTGTAATAAAAACTTCTCTAAAATGAAATATTTAATGCCACCCCGGCTGAGTGCCGTGCTCGTGTTTCAGACGCTTCAATGAACAACCGTGTTTATTTTAAAAATAAAGCCGCACGGTTTATACACCTGGGTTTACATATAATGTGTGGCAAGGTGTTAAAGAATTTCAAATACTTCACTGACTTTTATGTATTTTTAAGATTGAATTTTGCTACTAGGGATTACATAAGTTCAGTTAAATTTATGTTCTCGTTTGGTAGTCTTATGTTACTATTACCCATGTTTAGCAATCTTGGTGGATGGTTGGGTGTTAGAGCTTTCCAAAATAATAAACGTTTAAATATCAAGATTATATTTATCAGTAATTTATATTCTTGTATTTATAAATATGTGTATAGCGGTCAGGTGACCGAAGTACAGGTTCAGATTTAACGACCACTTTTAAAGATTTTAAATACACCAATGCAAAGCTCTTTCGTTCATTATTGCCTACAAATTCACAGCCGCGACAACTAAGGCGTATATTATCTTACCTCAAAATTAATATAAATTTCAACGCACCCATGTGGTGTAAATTAAATATGCTACAGGCGAAGCAGAATACTAATTTCTGAAAATTAGAGTTCATAGAAAATTACCGTGTGCAAAGTCGCCGCAGAAACCAAATGAAGGCATAATTCGTAAAGCACGAACACACTGGTCAAATATTCATTCAGGTCACATTTGCTGCTCCGAATATCCATGTTTGGACGGATACAACTTTTGGGGCATCGAATTTAGAATGGTTTACTTTGGGTCTTGTGTATTTGACTATTTATGTAAATTTAATTTGACTTGGTAGCCCGGATGAACCTCTGGATAGAGGACTTTGGATGTTTAAATCTAACGACCTTCTTCTAACATTAAATGTTAGTGTTATGAATGATTGACTGTTACACCAACTAATAGTCGCATTTTATGTCGCTGTGAATTATGTGTTTTATTTTTGACATCCATAATTAGTCTAAAATTAAACTTTGTAACATAACAGGTCAAAACGTATCTTGGAACTTTATCATTAGGTTTTTACATCGCTACATTTTATAAAACAAGGTCCTCTGCCGAATCTGCCAGTCTGGCAGTTCTCGATAAACTTTAAAACTACTAAACTGATTTTTGTGCTGTTTTCAGCAAAAGATAAATTGGTTCTCGAGGATGGTTTTAGTATAAAATTTGTCGTTTAAAAGATTTTTTTAATTACCAATATTATTATATATATTAACTAGCTAATGCCCGCGGCTCTGCTCGCGTCCTAGGGTTATAAAAAATAGATGTTGGCCGATTCTCAGACCTACCCGATGTGCACACAAAATTTCATACAAATCGGTCCAGCAGTTTCGGAGGAGTATGGGAACGAACATTGTGACACGAGAATTTTATATTTAAGAGATAATGTTACCTTTATAATGTTATAGCTTTTTAAAGATTTCATTTTATACACTTCTACTATATTCAAATTTTATGTTATCATCATCAACAACCCATAACGTCCCACTGCTGGGCTCGGGTCTCCTCTCAAGAGAGGGTTAAGGCCATACGTCCCCACGCTGGCCGAGTGCGGGTTGGGGACTGGCAAGACACGTTGTGGCTACGTAATCTTACCGTTGGATGTTTTTAAGCCGCCCGAAGGCCTCCAACTAAGCTTCACGACTGTTACCTTATGACAACAACCGGGACCGACTGCTTAACGTGACCTCCGAATCACGATTAGGATCGCCACCATTAGGCCACATATTTTGCCTTTGGATTATTTTAAGCCGCCAGAAGGCATCTACTAAGCTTCACGACTGTTATCCTATGAAAACAACCGGGTATGTATTGAGACGCTCATGATATAATGACAAAATGGTTACCCATCCAGGCTCTGACCGCGCCGTCATTGCTTAACCTCCGTAATTATTTCTAATCACCTTGGGTAACTTGGCTATGAGCATCTCTACCAAATGAACTTAAAAACGTTACCTGACCGGTTTAGCCTTATAGCATTATCAAAGATTATTTCACGTTGCACGGTAAAGATTACTTTACTTCAAGTTCATATAGTGGAATAGGAGTACTAGCATACTAGTGACTTTAATTTTAAGAATATGTTTTAACAAGTTTCACCAAGTGCCGACAATCGAGAGTATAAATTGTATTTTTGACTATTTATTTAAGTCGAATATCGGGTTGATTAATTTTATCCTTTCGATTTATCAGACTTATTTAAGATTACAGTCACATTTGTTATTATGTCCATCGAATTAATCTAACAACAACAAGATTTTCAGGCCTCAACAAAGCATACCGATTGACCTCTAGACCACGATATTGCAAGCACGTTGTTTCGGTAGAAGGACCATATCATCGATCAAGACAGGTATAATCCTCAGTTTTCAGTGAGGTATTATCGAATTGCAATAAGCCTGTAAAGCTGAATTTGATCGGTGTCTGTGAGAAGCTTGACAGGTGATAGCTGGCTGCTTTGACTTCTGATGAAATGGGTATAGCTATTGATTGTAAATTACTATTTAGGAACAACGTACTGATTATTAAGTATATATGTTCATTCCGAAGGTTGAATTCTCCGATTAGCTTAGGTAGTATCTATCAAACTTCGGTCGAAAGATTCACATGGTAATTTAAGGGAAAAGAATATTATAAGTGGTTTAGATACAGTTCCAATATTATATACAACATAGATATTGGAGAAGACCTCTGCTGACTGGAAAACAGATCGACAAGAAATAAGTGAAATTCAATTAAAAGATTGCATTGAGGCTTATACAAAATTCAAGTTAAATTTTTTTTTTCTTTATAAATATTTTGGACACCTTACACACAACACCATCTAGTCCCAAACTAAGCAGAACTTGTATTATGGGTACTAAACAACTGATATAAATACATGGACATACTTTTTTTTTGTAAATACATACATATTATACATAGAAAACACCCAGACTCCGAAACAAATATTTGTGGATCATACAAATATTTAGTCCGACCCGGGAATCGAACCCGAGACCTCTTGATCAGCAGCCGCATACACTAACCACTAAACCAACAAGGCAGTCAATTGTAATATGGATATGAATAATGGGCCCGCAGATAATTATGGTCGTTTTTAAATTAATGTAGAAATCACACCAGTAAATCCATTTTGAAGAGAAAATTAAACATATTATTCCAACTGAGAGAAAAGCCAACAACACTTTCGCCTGACCCAGGAATAGAACCCAAGTTCGATTGATCAGCAGTTGCAAACGCCAAGCGTTAGATCAAAAAGGCAGTGTAAATGTCTATGATTATTTTAAACAAAATATGGTTGCTAGATTTTAATATTCAACATATTTATTTAGGATTATGTGTATGTTAATGCCTTTGTAATGCAATATAATCTATTAACCAAACAATATGTCCGATACGTCTATTTTAAAGCGAATGTATGACACTACATAATTACGTAATATTATTGGAAACGCTGGTGCACGAGTATTTGGTAATTGTCACATTTAGGCCACAGGTAATAAAATTTGCATGCATTAAAACGTAAATATGTGAATGCGACGCTTTTAAATAATAAATATTGAAGTACCCAACAAAAAAAATATTATATACTAATTATTACTTACGTAATTCTTACTTACTAGTATTATAAAAGCGAAAGTAGCTCTGACCTAATATTATACTGACTAAATATTTTAATAAATAAATAAATATTTCGGACGTGAAATTGAAGTCTGTTTAAATTTTGAAATTAACAGTTTTCCACTGATTAGAATTTGAAGTATTTACGATACTTACATCAAAAAGACAATTTATATAGTTTTATTTTCTGTCGTTTGTTTGCATTGGAAAATCTCTTGTACGGCTTGATCGATTTTGTAGGAATTTTCACGAGTAGAAGATTAAAATTATAAAGATTAACTAAGGCTACTTTTGAGACTTTGCCCTGCGGCTTTACTCGCGGTTGTACAATAACAACTTCATGTCATGTTTTTTTTCATAAGTGTTCCAGAAATAGTTAATCTTTATTAAGTATAAGGTTCTCATTGGGAGATACAAGAGTCAGAAAAGTGAAATAAAATTCGGCTAAAATAATTTAAGTAATAAAAAAATGCTTTTAAATATTTATATTTTTACTTTTACACACTTACAAAAGCTAACTAAACATTTCCATTAAACTTTGTCCATTCGTTTATTGTCTTTTTGACAGGTCAGGCCTATAGATTACTGGTATTTTTTTTCGTAATAATGTACTACAGTAATGCCGTACTTTATAGACGGGTAGGTCTTTGTAGACGGAAGTAGGCAGTGTGCATAGCAAAAAACAAAATCTAAACCAGTTCTTAAAATTCGATAAATCGATTAAACGATTAAAATAATCTATCATATTAATATGATCAAAATAATTTGACTTCATGTAAATTTTGTTTCTGTAAATTTAATAAAATAAATACGAAATTAAAAAAGTATGACTTCAAGATTGATTAAGTCGAAATTTTGGAATTTAAGTTCAAACTTAGAATAAAGAATAATAACTCTGTGCATTAATTTATTAATTTTTGGACCACTGACTTAAAATGTAACTTTGCACTTGTTAGTAAAATTTAACTTTGAAACGCGTGGTTAGTAACGTTTAAATCCAGAGTTATGCAAAAATACATTTGAAAAATCACATAATACTTACTAAACCGACCTTCAAGTGACTGTGTTAGGAAGTTTTCTTTGTTCTGGGCCAATTATAAATCATAATAGTGCACATTTAATTTATTTACAATACTGACTTAAAGAATATTATATCGATTGATTTTGATTTCAAATCGAATCGGTGACTTGTGAGGGCTTCACTCATTTCGAAAAGTGTTGAACTGTCAAATAGATAATAAAGGAATGGACAGAGTATAATTTATTTTGTAGTATGATTTTAAAGCAGACGACTAGAATGCTGCTTTTTGAAAAAGTAAGAATGCACACTGACTAAAAACGATTTTGTACTCCATATAACCTTGATATTTCTATGCATAGTTATGAATAAGAAAGAAAACCCTATGGTTTGCTACAAACTTTTTCTATAGCGCAATGTTCAAGGATATTGGTGCCTACCCATTGATACCGTCCCTTATAGCCCTCAAGCAAAGTGATGTAGAGGTATTTGAGACCATACGGCGTACTTCACTCTACGATAAATTTTATTTATCGAATCACAATCGCAAGGTGCGATGACTTGGAACTTTCGGCGTTTTCGGTAGTGTTCGTTAGTTTTATAAAGAATTTGTTGCAATATAATTTTCGATATAATTTCCGTTTTTCTTTTTTTTTAATAAGATTTTAAATTTTAAATTAACGCCTTACGTCTGTTTGTCTTTTACTCTTTTACGGCAAAACCACTTCATCGATTTCAATGAAATTTGGAATAATGAAAAATGAAATAATGATGCATGAAATTTACTTACTTTTATGACGATAACTCACATCCGCCCATGTGAGTTATCCACGGGCAAAAGCTCTAAATAGGAAAACGTGATGAAGTACATTCCTAGGAACAATGATGACGATGTTGACAAATTATGATCTCTAGTTTGAAACATCAAAGGGTGTAAATATGCTGTAAATATATCTGCCTGTAATGTTCATAATTTATTGTACTACAAACTGACTTATCTGACTGCACCACGCAGTGGTTAATAATTGCGACTGCTTGAGGTTTTAGGTTTGATTCCCGGGTCAGAACAAATGTTTGTTTGTTAGGGAGTTTGAATGTGTTCTATGTTTGGTATGTATGTATATCAGCCATCTAGTAAACATAAACAAGCTCTGATTAGTTTGGGAGTAAACGGGCGTAAAATGACTTAATAATTATTTAAAAAAATGTTTAATATTGTTTTTATTATTATTTGAATTCAAATAGAAAAGTCAAAAGTAACATAGTACCTTATCCATGATATGAATAACACGATTTCATCCTTTAAAAAAAAAGGTTTCTGTCTGTCCGTTACGATTCCAATTAAATTTGGCATGGAGATAGACTAGGCTTTATAGCGATACCAAACATACACACGGACACGACACCTCGATCAAAAGTTAGTTTAGATTTACATTTCAATGTTTTTTATATAGTACAGAAAATGCGGCAGATCAAAGCATTAAATATTTATACCTATTAACTATAGAGCAAAAAAAAACTATAGATACTTAGTTATATAAGATGTACATAATTAATGTATTTCTATTTACAAATATTTTTTTTGTAAAATAAATTTTGTGTTTTGTCGTAAAATAAATTTGTAGGTGTTAAAAGTTTATTGTTGTTTCAATGTATTCCAGTATCCACATAAAAGATTTATTGAATTTTTGTGCAAGTCTAATAAATATTTATCGAATAACATTCAATTTTAAACTTTACACAGAGAAGGATACAGAAACATAAACGATAAATTTATTTGAATACCAAATAATATTTGAAACCTACACTGACGTATGATTATTTTTTTTCACAAATAACTATTGAAGCCAAATAGGACAATTTGACAACTTATTAATTTTCCAACCTACAGGGTATGGCCCAATCTGCACATAATCTGCAACCCTCCTTGCTAAATTGATCACCACCATTAATAAAGGCAACTTAAAACTGAATCCGGGTTGACAAATTACGAGCGCAATGAGGCATCGTGCATGCCCTTAACACATAACAGAGATGATTTTTCAATCCACACCCATTATCTAGCGATTACAAGGGTGGGTCCAGACAGATTTAGGGTGCTTTTGCGCGCTTTTTTGGGTACCGTTGACAGGGGCGCGCGGGGCGTAACTACCCTACAAATGATTTATTGACATCACCGACACGAACGGTGAGCTGCTATTTTTTAGTCCTGTTTTATCTTAAACGTTTTTCGATCAACGGTCTATGAGATTAACGCAGTGATATAGTGTTGTAATACTCTCTCACATAGCTCAAGATAAGAAACTGAGCTCTAAATTCCTGTGAAAAGTTTGAAAACGGTCTAGAAAGTTGTAGCTGGATTTAGGAGGATATGTATCGATTTGTGTTGCGCTACTTTAGAGACTATTCATTGATTAATCTTTGCACCAACTCAGAAATGGTTGCAATTTTCTCATTCATGTCATTGACAACTATAAAATGTAGATGTTGTTTTATATCTAAAATATCACAATTCAAAGCGTAATATCTTAGTTGCCAATCAATGAAATCGGCCAAGTGCGTGTCGGACTCGCCCATGAAGGGTTCCGTATCAATAAGTAACATTATATAAAAGTTATTGTAGTTCGTTGATTAAATGAAAGGTAAATTGCTGTTTACGCTTTATGACATATTAAAACAAAACTACTTACTAGATCTCGTTCAAACCAATTTTCGTTGGTAGTTTACATGGTAATGTACAACATATATTTTTTTTAGTTTTATCACTCTCTTATTTTAGAAGTTAGAGGGGGGGGGGACATACATTTTTCCACTTTGGAAGTGTCTCTCGCGCAAACTATTCAGTTTAGAAAAAAATGATATTAGAAACCTCAACATAATTTTTGAATACCTATCCATAGATAGGTATTCAAAAATTCCCCACACGTATAAGTTTGGTGAAAAAAAATTTTTTGAGTTTCAGTTCCAAGTATGGGGACCCCCAAAATGTATTGTTTTTTGTCCATGTTTATGTGAAAATCTTAATGCGGTTCACAGAATACATCGACTGACCAAATTTCAGCAGTATAGCTCTTATAGTTTGGGAAATAATTGGCTGTGACATACGGACGGACAGACAGACAGACTTGACGAATCTATAAGGGTTCCGTTTTTTTGCCATTTGGCACCGGAACCCTAAAAAAGTATGTAAGATGTTACGGGAATTGTGTTAGAATTATGTATGTAAAAATATCGCTAACGTGATTTGGATTTTCTTTAAAAGTATACCGTCTGCCTTGTAGGTCTACCGGTTGGCATCTATTTTCTCATCTCATCTTAACCAAGTGCCTCGGAGAGCACGTTAAACTGTTGTTGGTACTGCGCTTGAAGGAACAGGGAGTGTACCTGGTGTTTGCGTACACACTCGTGCACTATGATATCTCCTGGATTTTTTCATGATATTCGCTCAAACTCGCCGCTTTAGATGAAATCGGAGAAAAGTACATCATCAGTACACCGACATGGGTGTTTATATTTGAAATGATTACTCTGCTATTCGCAAGCCGCTGAGTCTTATTAGTTTTAGAAGTACACATAGATTAATTTGAGCAAAAAGTTAAGTTATCCACATGTCTTAATAACAGTTCTAATTGCTCCTATTTTTAAATGTACTGCTAATAAACGAGTTATCTGCTCGTGACCACGAGCGGTATAACCCTTTCGAAACTTCAGAAAATAGAAGGTGTCGTAATAAGTCTCGCTATCCAACAAAAACTAGACATAAATACACATGTATATTAAATACCACTAAAAAGTTCTGTAGCTACGCAAAATAACCAATACATAAAGTAAAACCATTATGCAAAGGCATTGATTTAAATATGTTTTAGTTTTGATAGTATTTTCACCTTGTAAGATTTTGTTTTTTATGGTGTTAGAAAACCACATTTTTCAATTTAATACAGATAGATGTAAAAGTTATAAAAGATTTAACATTCTGAATACACTGAATTTCTTCCCGTAAAATATTAAGTAAAAAATTGCATTCAAACATTCAGGCGGATCTAGTTTCTTTCTTCATTAGAGTCGCATCAAAAAGCTTATTCCGCTTAAATTAAATTGGTTCAATAATCCGGGCTCAGCGATAGTTGCTTTGTTCAATGAAGCCAGTTTGAGCTCGTCTAAAAAAAGAAAATATAGTGCATGCAATCAAGCGGCCCACTGTGATTAGCTCACAAGGCCGATGACACGTCCCGCCATTTTATTATGCCTGTGTGCAGTCTGCGTGCACCTTGTTATTTTAAATTGGACGCGCAATACGAGGATAATCCAATAATCACTGTTTGTACAAATTGTGCCTTGGTTGGTTCCTTTATCTTTACACTTTTAATTGCTACAGTTTTATTTAAGTTTTGAAAGTAGGAAGATATAAATAATTAGGTCGGGGAATGATAAATTTAGAATCAAAAGCTAGCAGAAAAGCTCTTCGATTTTGAATATAATTTTATTCTGTGTATGATGTACTGTATTAGAAAATAGGAAACAAAGATAGTAATATCCTACTAATTAAATTGAAGTTAATAAAGATAAATAATAGTGTAGAAAGTGCATTTAAATGCCAGTCTAATGTGTCAGGTTGCATTCCGACTGATTTAAACAATTGGAATTACATTTGTATGTTTACATTAGTTTTCATGGGTATAAAATATTTTCAAAGTAGTAAGAGCCATGCTGTCTTCAGTAGGAATGGTCCGGCTCGAATGTCACACAGAAGACCAACCTAAAGTGACAGCACTCGTGCTGTGTGTGTGTCGTATTTCGTTTGTGAGACGGACCGGACGCCCAGCGATGCGGAAGCATCTCGCTAGACCTCCATAGTGTGGGTCACCATCACCGTATCTGTATAGAATGAGGGTGGTACCCTTACTCCTAGATTCTACAATGCTCTATATCAAACAGTCACTTTGGTAGGTAGGGAAATATAAAAAAATCCTACTTTAACCTCGAGATATCCTATAAAATCCACGTTATTTTACTTTTGCTAACCGTGCTCCGATTAGACTAATCCTGAATCGCGATAGAGAAACTCTGCCGCCAATTAACATTTATACAACATTCCAACATCAACCGTTAGGCCCTCGTCCGCCAGGCATGATCACCTCGCCTAGTCGTTCCTTTGCGATAGAGCGACACGAAATCTGTTCTTCCACAAAGCGAATCATAATTGTTCAGTCTTCTACGTTTCACCAAAGTCCCCGAGAAATAGAGAAAGTTCTTTAATATATCAATGTATTAGATTAAATTTTATTTCCTTACAAACACCGCTATTATCACAAATGATGGGTATCATTCTCCAAAAGTAAAAATAACGACGTAAAAAGTTTCATGGGACGATTTCATCAAGCTGAAAACATAATGTGAAGTAAGTTGGGACACGGGCGTCCGCTTCAAATTTCGTAATACTTTAAGCAAACTTGTGAAGCAAAGTTAGCGAGTTGCCGACGAACAGGTGCTGCATCGAATACGTCCTGATTTTCACGAACGGGTCCTGCACATTGAAGTAAGAAGACAGGCCTTATTATATTGAACATTAAACTATATTACGAGACTATATCTATGAACATAAAATGTCTATAAGATTTATGATTTGAAATAATCACCATTTCATTGTTGTCCATTCCAAGGGTAGAGGGTAATTATGTTTAGAGTTTAGAATTTCTGAATCATCATCATATAGGTAAGTTTAAAATCTTCAAGATAATGCGTTGTAATTATCTACTGAAACAAATTATTGGTATTTTGAAGTGCACTTGTATTTGAAAGTAAAAACAGTATTGAAAATACAATTAAAATTTATCATCAAAGGTTTTCGTATTCAATACAAGTAGATTTCACTTCTAAATGTGTTTCGAGGTTACCTTACTAGTACTTTATTTGGGTGTATGATTGAATTCCCGAAAAACTGTAATCTCTTTAATTTTTAGACTATGCCGTTTAAATTAATTAAAGACTTATCTACTTATTTATGTTCCATGTCACGGACCCATGCGCATGGTATGCAGGGCGAATGGTTTAGGGGTGGTGGTGCAACGCGTTCGAACGAGATAACGAAGCTATTCGGAAGCTACGTGCTTTTCCTGAGTCCGTCTGTCAAAGTTCGGATTGATTATTTTGTCTATTAAATAACTAATCTGGTTTTAGTTTATGTAAATATAATTATTCAATAGTTGCATGTAAGGACTTATACTACTTTTCTAAAATATGATCCTAATTGTTAAAAGTGAACATACAATTTTATTATAATTGAAATTTAGAAATATTATTTGTTATTGTGTTTTATTTGCTTCTCTGACAAATTGTTAAATAAATTACTACAAATAAAGCTTCTATACGATCTCGAGCTTTATCTGAAACGTCACATGACCAAAGCAACTAAATATTAAGGTCTTATTTTGCGTGTACTTTAAATCACTGGCAATTACCATCACAAGGCACAACATTATAACGAATACATATTTATACTACTTAAACAAGTTTCATTATTTGGACCCACGTTTCATAATATTGACTCAGTTTTATCGTAACAGCATTGTTCTTAAAAGGCCAAGTTTATACGTTTGTACTGACGAAGAAAAAAATAAAACATAAAGCTTAATAGCATGCCTGGGTCGGGCGAATACCGTAGCTTATTTATAAAGAACAAAGCTGATTAAATTGCTGTTGAGACGGACGAGATGCTCTTTATTGAAGCTCGGCTGTGGTCGGGTTTTGGTCGGGCATGGTCTATATATCGTGAATTTTTTGCCTTGAAGTATTTTCAACAAATTCGTTTTAGTCCAGTGTTCCGCTGAAAACATATCTTCCTTTTGGTTGGTATGAGTTCTTTTGAAAATATTTTATTAAATCCCTATCCAGCAACGGTTTGATAATTTCATAAACATATATTGTCTGGTCCTTACTTACAGATTTTTTTTTTGCATGGGTGACAAAAACTTTCAAGCTTTAATTCTCTGTTAAAAGTATGGAATAAAAACAGCCATTGATATGAAAATATCGTTAACAAATTTTAATACAAACATTGAGTTTTTAATGAAATAAAAAGTATACCAGTGATAAATATTCATGAAATTTCATATGTCACGCTGATGTTGGATGGGACATGGCAATCATTAATCATTCTTATTGTTATAGGTTTTTATGACAATATTTTTATATTTATTATCAAGGGACCGTCTGCGGGAATGGGTACTTATTACTCTTGCTATATTTTTTAATCACATAGGGATTACAGCTCACAAATTTTTAACACTGTTAAGTGACTATGCATGTAGCAATAAGTTTTGTGAAGTTTATATTAATATGCTAATATATATTCATAAGATATTCTTAAAATGTGTTTCATTTTTACCATGTTAGGTATAGTTCTAGGTAATTACGATAAATGAATAGGAGTAATGTAAACTTAATAAGATTATTTCACGCTGTGTAGGTATATATAACCCTAATTATATCACCCAATCTTTATCCTTTCTTCTTTGTCATCCTTACTAATATTATAAATGCGAATGTAACTATGTCTATCCAGCTTTCATATTATGTCTACACGCCGGCGGAGCCACGGGTGAAAGCTAATGTAAACTTCAATAGTTTATATGATCACCTATTCCTTCCTCAGATATTTGCCACATTTTTTTATTTATACCTTTTCATGAACAAAAGAACGTTGTTAGATATTTTCAGAATTGGGTGGGTAAATAAGTATAAGCCTATAATAGTCCTACGACAGTTCTCCACTAATTGAAACCCCGAAGTTAACTAGGAAAATAATACCGACGGCTAATGTCTTCGACTTAATTACTTTTTATTCGTGTATTTGTCGTATTCATAGGTCAGGTTGGTAACGCCTTATTGACCCTGTTGTATTTTACCAGAAGAATAGTCTGTATAGTAGTGAAACTAGTAATCGTAAACTCTTAAGAAATTCGAAAACACTTTTTAAGCAGTTAGCTTTCACGGTCTTTAAGGTTATATGTGAATGTTTGTTTTTTGTTTGAAATATGGAATCTCGTAACATAAAGTGTCGATATTTTAGTGAGTGGTGGATAAGCCATCTATATAGTGTTCTTTTGTTAAAAACTAATTTATATAATAAAATTACACAAGCAATTTTCTTTTCAGAATCATTCTAAGCATAGCTTCATATGTAAGGGAATCTCAAATCAAATATCCAGATCCCCGAGGAACAATGGGTCATCGCATAAAACCAAAGAGGCTAGATTGCGAAGTAGGTCATTATTTGTAACAGCCTGTATAGCCTGTGATAAAGTTTAATTAAATCAAACCCCCATCTGATTAGTCCTAGATAAACTTTAACAAAGATTTTCGTAATTTAAATGGAATGTAGGCTACTTCGTTATAGTGCTGTATATTTACTTAGATAGACGGTTTCAATATAATCATAAATTAGCAATCTAAATATTGTAGGAACTATTATAATGGCAATTACAAATTATCATCATCATTATCATCAACAGCCTGTAACAGTCCACTGCTGGACATAGGCCTCTCCTTAGAAAGGAGGTATTGGCCTACTATACCACGCTGGCCAGACGGGATGGTATAGGGTTGGTTTCAAGTTTTCCTTTTCTTTGCATCGATGTTGTCTTGCGTAGTTTATCCCTTAGTCGCGTTTTACGACAGCCGCCGGATGTATAGGGGTGATGACACTCTGTATTCTTAATCCGTCACCACACGGTTGTTATACTGTATGAATATTATAAATTGTATATATTAAATTTATATAATAATGTAACCTAAGTAATGTAACCATAGAAGACCATCCTCTTGGCTTTCAGGGGCCGGGAGAATGATGCAGAAAAATCTGACCTGGCCGCCATGGTAATAAAGATCACCATCCTGCATCGATTACCCTCACAATAAGGATGGTGACCCCTACTCCTGGATTCTATTCATTGTTTCCATCAGGCAGAGTAGAGTCGCTTTGGTAGGCTTAAATATAAAAGAACAACCTATTGGTTGTTTTTTCTTGTATTGGTCTCACCGACGGTTACCTTTTATACAGAAACAATTCTCCGCAAGCAAGTATGATAAGATATATTGCGTGTTTTCCCAGGGAGTCAATTAGACGACACGTTGATTGTAATGCTTTAATAATGACTCTCTTATCTCTGTAAGACTCCGTATTGACTCCATCTAATTTAACTTAAACTAAAGCTTATATACAATGTAATATGTGGACAGTTTTAGGTGGGGCGCTACTACGAAATATTATTTACTTAATTGCTTAATTGACAATATGTTATTTGTTCTTCCTTATTTATAATATTATAATATTACTATTGTTTGGCGGCACGTACGTTAACTTCAGTAAAACAATTATTTAATCACGTAGCCGTGTAAAGATCTAAACTACTAATATTCTGTGGCTTCGCCATAGATATTCCCCCTCTGAAGAGAAGAGATATCCTTATACCTTGTAATCTGTTCCATAGTAGGAGTCAACCCTTGGCTCGTTGTATGATAACCGAGGAAATCAATCTCCGACTTGGCGAATTCGTATTTGTTTGCATTTATTGTTATGCCGTTTTTATGTAGGCGCTTTTAGATGGCGCGCGGTAGCTGGCGCTCTTGTATGTTTTTCGCTTGCGCTGTGTGTGGAAGTCGGCTGTCTGTGCTCTGTTGCGGAGCTTGCCTGTGCCAGGAGTGAGTAGTTCCAGTGAGTCGGAACTGAGTGCTGCTAGTTCCAGTGAGTCGGAACTGTATGCCGCTGATCCCAGTGAGTCGGGCGTGCGATGCGCGGTGCTGCGGTGAAGTCCCCAGTGAGTCGGGGCTGAAGTCCGCTGATCCCAGTGAGTCGGGCGTGCGATGCGCGGTGCTGCGGTGAAGTCCCCAGTGAGTCGGGGCTGAAGTCCGCTGATCCCAGTGAGTCGGGCGTGCGATGCGCGGTGCTGCGGTGAAGTCCCCAGTGAGTCGGGGCGGTTGCTGCGTAGTGGCTGGCTGCTGCGTTGACGGGAGAGAGTTGCTCTTCTTACGTGGACCGTGTGTGCAGTTTGCTGTGCCTAGCCGTTGATGAGGCCGTAGGGGTAACCAGGCTGGAGCCGTCGCGTCCTGCGTGTGGTGTCCCTGTGGAGGCCTTTGTAATATCTTCATATTTCTCTTATAATCCCTTTATTGGTTCCTGTAGAGAAGCGTTTAAAGATCGCACTGATGCAATTTTTGTTCTCACTATTTTGGCAGGCGTTTCCAGACCTGTTTTTTTTTATCGATCAGTTTTTTTCCGTGTATCCACTAATAATTGATAATGATCCAAAAATCAGCTCCCAGGATTGGCATTTTGACGTCGGCAATGGTAAATGTCCATTTAAAGCTTCGTCGCAGTCCTAGGTTAAGCGTTAAAGTGCGTTCCCCGTATGTATTTATAGGGGTCCCGTTCGCGGCGAATAATTGGTATTCGCATGCTTGGCTCTCCTTATTTGTGCTATTTATAACCGAAATGTTAGCACCCGTGTCGACTAAAAATCTATAACCACTGTTTGAGTCAGTTATAGTTAGACGGTTTGCTGGGTGGATAGCACAGAGGCCCGTCGTATTATGTGCTAAATTTAGTTTTCCGATAGCCTGTTATTTTTAATTGTATTCCATGAACAAGGCTTATTGCATTTATATGCATCCTGCTTGAACCGATTATGGAAATAACATAATCCATTATGTGAGTTTCTGTGGCGCGACCTTGACCGTGAATGTGGCGTATGTCGTGTTTGGTATTTGCTGCGTTGCATAGGTCGATTCTCGCGTATGTAGCGTAATGCATTTATTTCTATTCGCATGGCTTCAAGTTGTGACGATATGTTTGTAACTAGGTTAATGTCAACCGCTGTCTCTTGAGTATTTCTCTTGTTGTAGGTCAAGTTTTCGTATATTTTATCGGCTAACTCGCTCTAGTTGTCTAACGACATATTGTTTGTAACCGATAATATCGCTGTTAGCGAAGCGGGGAGTTGCCTTAGCCACAGCAGGCGAATAGTGTCGTCGTTTATTTTTCCACATCCAGCTTCCTTCATTTTTCTCAAGACCTGGGAAGGCTTCTGGTCTCCAAGGTCCATTTCTGCTAGTAGTCTGTGGAAACGTCGGTGTTCGCTCTCTTCGTAGCAGTTTATTAGACGTTCCTTGATGGTGGAGTACTTGTTTTCGCTGGGTGGGCACCCGTGTCGCCTCTTGAAGGTGTTGTTGTTGGAGCCATTTTTGGGATGTGATAATTTCGTAATGCTATTGTTCTCTAGATTCACTGCTGAACACCATATAGGGTTCCGGTCGTCCCGGTATTATATCAGCACTAGAAACCAATAGATCACGTCGGGGTCACCAATTATTGCGTGTTTACCCAGGGAGCCAATTAGACGACACGTTGGTTGTAATATTTATTAATGACTACATTATGACTGTAAGACTCCGTATTGACTCCATCTAATTTAACTTAAACTAAAGCTTATATACAATGTAATATGTGGACAGTTTTAGGTGGGGCGCTACTACGAAATATTATTTACTTAATTGCTTAATTGACAATATGTTATTTGTTCTTCCTTATTTATAATATTATAATATTACTATTGTTTGGCGGCACGTACGTTAACTTCAGTAAAACAATTATTTAATCACGTAGCCGTGTAAAGATCTAAACTACTAATATTCTGTGGCTTCGCCATAGATATATGAACAGAGCACCTAGGTGTATGTAATCAGCGTTATTTATATCAAAATGGATGCAGTATACCGGCGGCACACAGGCGGTCATACATCAGAGGATTACTGTTTGCACGCCGATTTCTAACTAACGTAGCCTTTTTTTTTTTTTTTTTTTTTTTTTAATGTGTGAAAAATCATCATGGACCGTCACCCCACCGGGGGTTACGGCGGGGTGGTGTGTCGGACTTGAACCGACTAAAAAACACACAGTGTGCCCTCTCCGCGCTTCTCTGTTTAGGAGTAGGAGAAGTCCAGGGTGGGATCTCCTTCTGAACTTCTCCAGCGCCTGCCCGCTCCTGATGCGGGCACCGTCTCTGTTTGACGACCCTCTCTTAGGCGGCGTCCGGCACACACCGACGCCGCCCCCTCGCGGCTGGCCACATAATGCGGGTGGAGGGAAAACCCGTCCCGTCCACCCGCGGCCACACTCAAGGCGGCATTAGGCGCAGATGTTCGCGCCTCCGCCGCCCGAGTCGCCGGCGGCGAATCTGGTCCGATTGGATGTCGTCCTCCCGGGCCTTCTCCGCCGCCTCCTTCTGCGTGATTACGTCCTCGCAGAAGGTTGCGACCGCGGTAAATGAGCTCTCGCTGCCGACCATGGAACGAACGACGGCCGGCAGCGAGAGATCCCCTCCGATGACTGCAGTGAGGACCCGGCGCTGCGTCTCCCATGCGGGGCAGACCGCCAGCGTGTGATGAGCCGAATCTTTCAACTTTCAACTTTCCGAAGCAACCATGCCCGGAAAGAACCTGCGTCAGTCGGAAGGTAAGGGTCCCGTGCTGCCGCACTGCCCATTCGCCGATGACCGGCTGAAGCGCCTCTACGGTGGCGAAGCCAGCACGTGGAGTCTCCAGTCGGACCGACCAGCGATCCATCGTGGCTCGGTGAGCGGCTTCGCGCCACTCGCGCACATCCTCGGGCGGAGGTCCAACTCCACCACTCTCCGCCCGGTAGTTAGCCACTCGCCGATAAACGTCGGCGAGCACTTCCGCCTCCAAATCCCACGGGGGTGTTCCGGCCAGGGCGCACGCCGCCTCCGTCGATATGGTGCGGTAACCCCGTATGGCTCTGACCGCCAGAGTTCTCTGCGGCCGCCTGAGGCGCGCCCTATTCTGCTCGGTCAGAGCCGCCGCCCACACCGGTGCACCATAGAGTGCCATGGACCGGACAACCCCCGTGAAAAAAAAAAAAAAAAAAAAAAAAAAAAAAAAAAAAAAAAAAGTGGAACGCTTCACGATTTTGCGTGTCATCCTTGCGCAGGGGCCATGCTAATCTTCTCTGTATCGTTCCAATTTTAGTATATGTACTGCCGAAGCAAGTACTAACTAACGTAGCCTGCCATAAAGGCAAATATTATCCGCCTTGCTTGATATATAGGCTTTAGTGCCGAGTATGAATGCTACTTTAATAGCAACTCATTATTCTTATTATTCTAGTATTTTGTTTAATTAAATGACACAAAAATATTTGATAAGAAAGAAATCTGTAAATAATAAATATTTTTTTACCACACAACATACACTCGGTTCCAAAAATTACGGGTCAGTCAAAAAAATTGAAATACCTCCAGAACTGTAAAAGCTAGATCAATGAAATAAAAAACAGAATAAAGACTTTTTAGTTGCGCTTCTAATAGCATATTATTTAAACTGGTTGATGAAAAAAACTTCATTAGAAAAACAAAATTTAAAAAAATGACTATTTTTAAAAACAAAATTTTTGTTTCATGTCATTATGGATGCTTTCCATTTCTATTCTGTCACAAAAAAAATTATCGTGAACGTCTTCCACGTGCATAATTATTATTCTGTGAGGTGAAGCATGGCAGTCACGCTAGAGGAATGTACCAGAATCCTAACTTTTTTGGAACTTGGGCGGAGCCAGCGTGAAACAGCCAGAAACATTGGTGTATCTTTGTCGACTGTTCAGCGGGTAGTCCAGCGGTACCAAGAGACCGGATCACACCTTAGAAGACCAGGAAATGGCAGACCAAGATGCACAACGGCCAGGGAAGACAGACAACTGGTGGCTACAATGCTCCGAAATCGTTTTCAAACTGCTGTTGGTCTAAAAACTCACTTTATTCGCTTTGGAGGTGGCAATTTAAGCGCTCAAACAGTAAGAAGACGTCTTGCTGAAGCAAATTTGAAACCATTGAGGCCCGCAAATGACCCCAAACTGGAACGGGGACATCGAATTGCAAGACAGAGATACGTGCGCGAACACCTAAACTGGACACTAGACGATTGGTCTAGGGTAATGTTCACGGACGAGTCTAAATTCATGCTTTATAAGCATGATGGTAGGCAGTTGGTGTACAGAAGACCAGGGGAGCGCTTCCATCAAGGGTGTGTGGAGGAAAAAGTGGCGTACGGTGGAGGCTCCGTACAAGTTTGGGCTGGGATTTCTGCTGAGGCCCGCACCGAGCTGGTGCTCATTCAAAATGGAACTCTAAATGCAGAGAGGTACGTGGAAGAGATCCTCAATGAACATGTAGGTCCTTTCATGGCCAGGATGGACCGGCATGGCATATTAATGCATGATAATGCGCGTCCCCATACCGCCAGAATTGTACATGACTACCTTGAAGAGGTCGGTATCGAACTCATGCAGTGGCCAGCGCGAAGCCCGGACTTAAACCCCATCGAGCACGCCTGGGACGAGCTTCAGAGATGCGTGAAAGGTCGAAACCCCCCACCAATCACGCTTCCCGAGCTCATACAAGCACTGGTGGAGGAATGGGAAGGTATTCCTCAGCACCGGCTCCGAAATTTGGTGTACAGCATGCCTAATCGCCTGGAAGCTGTCAGAAGAGCTCGTGGAGGCAATACAAAGTATTAAATGAAGAAAGTGATGAAAAACAGCAAAAAAACAATCATAAAAAAAATGTAATCTTAAGAAAAATATGACTACTTTAGTTTTTTTTTAATTTAAGATTAATATTGTGGGTGTAACTAAGTTTTATTTTATTTTTTATCTGTATAATTAAATTCTCAATTGAACAGTCTTCGTTTCATTAGGATGGCATACGTAGTTCGGGAGATATTCGGGTTTATGTGACTGACCCGTTATTTTTGGAACCGGCTTTAGATGATATCACTCAAAAAATTTTTTTCATCTTCTTCTTAGCCTTTATTATTCTACAGATTATTAAGTTCAACCGGTTCTAACTGAATATCAGAGACTTCTTGCTCAGCAATAGTATAAGCTTTTATCTCAAGGACAAATAAATAATTTAGAACATAGTTTAAAAGTATGGATGAAAATGAATTTTATATTATATATCACAAGAACTTTACTAAGTCGTCACATGAGCAGACATATATGCTCTTAAAATAATAATTGACATTTTATAAAAGGGTTCTCACCCTTTGTAGCAATGATTATAATAGTTATTTTACCCCAGTGGCTTTCCACAGCCCCATCGGCGTCTTGCATAGATAATATTAGTTATGACTGTCATTATGCCACAGTTGTTCGTTAAATTTGCGTAACATCGCCCTATGAAATCGGACTCTCTCGGGGGACTGGCTAATACAAAAGTACCAATGTATTGGAGTAAAATTACTCATCTTGCCTTTCACCGTTAACGTAATTTATACAACAAATGGGATTGATTTATAAGTTATGTAGGTTTTGATCAATAGTTTTGATATTGGATTTTATTTTAAAATTGTACAACTGAAAATTCTTAAAATTTTATTTTTGATTTGGTCCTCATAATTCACCAGATTCATAGATGTAAAATATGTAAGCCACCTATATAAAATGTAGCTTTAATATCTTTATGATTGTATGCAAAAAATAGTGAAAATAAACGTAATTTTTTTTTCATCTACTGATGAGATTTTTTTATATTATGATCAAGTTTATGTATGATCAATGAGCTATGATCAAGATTAAACATTTGATCCTGGAGTCCTAGTTAAATAAGTTTTCTGCAAGGTCATGGATTTACTCCGGTCTAGCCATGTAATTATGTCTCTCTTGATTCTTGCACAGTTAATGCAATCACTGATGAGAAGTCTGTTTGTACAAATATTACAAAAAAGAAGAAGAAACAAGTAAAAGCACCTTTAAACATTATTATCGTAATAAAAAAATTACAAACCAATATAACATCACATACCACAATAATCTCAGTAAATAAAGTATTTTTTAAAGCATGGAATCGTAACATAGAGTTTGTTAGAAACCGAATTGCCAACAGCCTATGGTTTTGATTTTATTAGGTTTGTTCATCTTGATATTAAGCGAGGCAATATGGAATAAAGCTTTAGACTAGGAATCGACTGCTACCGATAAAGTTGGAATAATCCTTGAACCTTTATTCCGTGTGGTGACGGATTAAGAATACAGAGTGTCACCACCCCTATTCATCCCGCGGGTGTCGTAAAAGGCGACTAAGGGATAAACTACGCAAGACAACATCAATGCAAAGGAAGGAAAACTTGAAACAAACTTGAAACAAACAACAATAGAAGATGTAGAGTGATGCTACATCTCTATGCAGCGCCAAGGGATCAAGCCGATCTGAAATATTCCGTCAGTCGACGATTCGAGTCGCTCTTCGCTGAATGCCGTCTAGAGGGAGAAGGTACTGGGGTGCCCTTAACTGGGGTAACCTTAAATTTATGCAGCTACTATCAGTTTATAATAATCTGGTGTTTTTATTGACGTTTGTATATAAAGTCTAGTCAACATACAATTACACTTGACACTTCAAATCGTTTTCAACCGGGGAACGCCAAGCATCTGGAGTGTAATGAAGCAAGCAATCTTTACTTTACTTACAACTAACCGTTTTATGTGAATAATGCTTGTCAATGATTTTCACGTGAATTGATGACAGCAATTTTATATCGCGATATGATTGACCTAAATTATGTAATGTATCAGTAATAAACTCCAAGTTCCTGCCATAAAGTCTTATGAGTTTTCCTTTCTTTATATTATGTACAATTGAAAACTGTTGAATAGTGTTAACAAAGTATTGTAAGTTTCAAACTAATATAATTTTAATTTACTTGCATATTGTGTGACTTAGTCTAATGGTCACATGGATTAATGTCCATTGTATTACATGTATCAAAGTAAATATCGATTAAAGAATAGAGCAAAGTTATTGAATATACTCTTATTTCAAATTAGTGGTAGTAATTTAAAGCGCTTATAAATAATTCACAAGTGACGTATCCTTTTAAAGGCGTAATTATTTACGAGTAATGAGGAGACAAAATATGATTAAGCGCTAGTACAGAAAAGATCAAAGATGAGTCGAACACTTATTGATTTTGAACTTATTATTTAAGCCAAACGCAGTTAGTTGTGGGCAACACAGGATAAGTTATTGTGGCGAATTGAAGTCTTAGAGCAGTCCTCTACCTATAGTGGAGATTCTTCGTATGAGATGACTATGAACCGCTCCTTCACTTATTTTTTTTAGTTGCATCTCCTAGGTGAGTGCAGCACGGGAATAATTTGTGGTTGCGTACAGACACGCGTGCGGTTACAGCGGCATGTAATAGGTAATAACATGGATATAACATCTTTGGACCTATGCCAGCTCTTATAAAGTCTGTGTGGTATGATGACATTGTGTCTTTATCTATAACTATACTATAACTTGTGTTAATCATGGCTATTGTTTATATAGTGCGAAGCTAATCATAAAACATACGCTTAAGTTACTCTTTATGCCATGAGTTTTTTGTTATTAAAAGTCGGTTCAAAATCAGTCCTGCCGTTCCAGAGATTAACCAAAACAAACAGACAGGCAGACAAAAAATTATTAAATGCTTTTATATGCATTTAGTAAATAAGTGTTCTTTTGAAATTACAAAAATATACAAACTTTTTTTGGTGGGAATCTTTTTGAAATCTCACAAAAAGTCCAAAGCTTCAGCTGTTAAAGTACCTGAAAACCATAGAGTCTTTGCTGAAAACAAAACAAGAAACGTCAAATATCTTTCGATATAATCAGCTCTCTTTACATTAAACAGCGATCTAATAAAATAGGCCCCTGTCTTTTAGTTCTGTTAAGAATATTATGGTCTCGGTGTTGATAGGTCGACAAATAAAATGTGGACTGTATTTGCGCTGGTTTAATGCGTTACAAGTTATAACAGCGGCACAAGCAGTGACCTAATACAAGGTAAGACGGCGAGTGAGTTTAGCACGACGTAGTGGGAGCCGCTGCGCCCGCGCCTCCCCCTTCTCCTCGTTCCCTGGTCACCTGCACCGCACGCCGCTCATTAACGGTTCATCTGGTTGAGACCGGCCCACGGCGATGTCGAGAGAACCAAGGTTCGATTCTCGACATATTCCCCCCAGGATGAGGAATCAAAATTCTTGAGCTGGAAGAGGGCAAATATTATTATAGGCTCTTCGTATGATGCCTTTCCTTGTCTTAATCTCAGCGACACGATTGATTCCATCGACACCAGAATAAGACTTGATGATCCTTCCAACATAGATGTTGAATACGTGTCAGTCACATTCAAGAGAAACTAGTGTAATACTCTTGTTTCTATTGGAAACTTTCTAGGATTTAGATTGTATAACAAAATAAAGCCTGTTAGCAGTAAAATCAAGGTCTCAAAAGGATCAAACCTTTGTCTTCATCTAAAAGTCTGTTGAAGTAATCTGTAATCACGATCACGACGATGAATAATATTACAATTTAATAAATCTTATGTTATAAAATGTTATTTTTTTAGATTGAGTTCCCTCATTTGTAACCACTGATTGTTTTGAATGGCATAATTACAACATTACTGTAATCCATTTACTTCAATTAAATGTTCACTAGCTGAATATCAATAAGTAACAAAATGGCTTGTATTCCAGTATGCTTTCAAATTCCAAAATTGAACATAGTTGGATAGTTATTATTTGCAGCCAGCACTTGCATTTCAAATCGTTAATTATTCACAGCCCCGACACCTGATGGCTTCTATTCAATAAAAACTAAGTGCCTTCAGTACTTACACCGACTTGAATTTATGTGGTCAAAGTTATTTCAAAATGTTTATTTAACGATTTTAGGTATATGTAGTGTTAACTTTTTAACAAACTGTTTTCACAGTTTTTAAAATAGTTAAGTTCTTTTAGAGTATGTAGATGTGAACCTATTCTTAATCACTTTATTTTTTTCTTAAATCCTTAAAATAAAGTTAAAATTCTATATTCAAAATAAAAAGTAGCCGACTATATTATTTAGTATGAGTAGTGTTAGGTTTCAGTTTTTCAAGGTTCTGTACGCCCTAATGAAAGAAACGTAATATAAAACAACTATTATAAAAACAAAAAAACCCGAATGCTTGAAAGCAATGAACTGATAAGAGTGAAATAATTATCACAATATCTGTATAAAATTCGACTGACTAATACGTTGTTTTCGTAGCCTACCAAACACTTAATAGTGTTACAGATGGGGACAAATAATACTTTGTTACCTAACGAGCAAAGGAAGATGTACCAAAACGACGTTCGTCACCGCATGCGCACCCTTTTTTTATTTATGGGCGCCATTTTGAAAATTTTATACCCTATGTCACCTCATATATGGCGAAATCCACCCAGTAATTTGGGCTGTAGAGCGTGCCACAGAAATAGATATACAGACGTACGCTTGAAAAACAATCACCTCCTTCTGACGGAGTCAGGTAAAAACAAAACGGTTTATGCACGAATTATTAATGATGTAAGTAGTAGTTGAAAGGAAATACTTGACGCATAAAATTAAGTTTAACTGTATTCTTTACTTTTACGACCGCACATTTTGCGACTAATTAAAACTAATAATAAGCGTTCATCGGAAAATTTATAATTATGGCTATAAAATATAGTGCATTTTAAGTATTTAAGTAAAGGGCCAACTACGGCCGTCATTTGTTTCTTAAATAAAGTAGTAATACAAATCTAACTAATAGTTTTAATTGAGAAGCAATATATGAAGTTAAAAAGGATCAAACAACTTCAAGAATTTGTACCTGGATAGCCCCGCGTTGTAACATTATGAGCATGTTTGGTTACCGTGGGCTAACGAGACGGAATCTTAAGCAGAGTTTCACGTTGAATGTGCCTATTGTCTAATTACGTTATTATAAAAACCGGTATTAGTTAAATGATTACAGTTCAGATTCAACACTTGTGAAAATCTATGCATAAAACAATTACCTATTAATTGTAGATCTTGGCTGCTCTTGTTTGCTTATTCTTTAAAAATGAACCAGAGTCCTATTTTTTTTCAGATAATCATATTTCAAAATATTAATAATGTCAATAATCGTAATGCCTAAATACAATTTATAATTATCTATTTACACAATAACAATGTGACAACTCTTGTCTACGTAGTTTTCTTATTTTTAAGAAAATAATACATGTGCTAGACACACATGTGTTTGAAGTAGTTGTCACGTTTTTATTGTGTAAATAGATAATTATAAATCGTATTTAGATATTAAAATATATTAAAGTAGGTATAGTAATTAATGTTGCTGTTTATAGTTAAGTTAGTGTTTAGTTTAGTTGATTTTTGTACTAGAATAACTGTAGAAGAATTAGGTTAGATTATTACTTACTTAGTAGACCAAGGTTTCGAGCTTCACAAAGGAGCGAGGGAGCAACACGCGATCACCGCGAATCGTATTCGTGTACTGACATAAAGTTTAAATTAAAAAAAAATGGTAAGAATTGTGCCATTCCTACAAATTGACTGAGCAACTATCGCCTCAACCGTTACAAGCTAGACTCGTTGTAGCCACAGAAAACCTGGAAAACTTACAGCGGTCAAGGGAATTTCAGATTGAATCGGAAATAGCAATGATTGTACCAACAATGTGCTTTACAGAGATGTTCGTCCATTATTTTGTAATGTGATAGATCACTTTGTAATAACAGAAATTGTTGAGACACCTATATATATTCAGATAGAGTCACTAGAACCACCAAGACGACTAAATGCATATACTAACATTGATATAAATGTATCTATATACAAGGAAATTTTCACCCAGGAAATGAGAAATTTTAACTTAATTTGAAAATAGTATCACGAAGTCTACAAAATGAAATGATAACTAAGTCACATAATAATTTCACAGCAAATAGAACAGTTATCAAATCAGTCGGATGAACAGCCAAATGTTGAGAATTTCATCCATAGTTTCCAAGATTATATGCTGCTGTCTGGTCATCCAACACAGGCCCAAATTACACAGAATCCACTTACAGAGAGACCCCGTAAGTATGTAAAACAACCATGAACGAAGTTGTTCCTAATTTAAGTGACGTTGTTTTTGTAAAAACCCTCCTTGGTTAGCTGAATTCACCCGTAAAATCGCTCCTTCTTTAAATTTAGAGCGAGAGCGAAGAATGGAAGAATTGGGTTGGTATTTTTATTTCCTGATGGTAAAAACGGCATTAGAGAAGAAAGAGATATCCCAATTACACCTCTTGACAATTTCCAAGCAAGAATAATGAGTTCAGAAGAATGATTACAGAGAAATGACTACCTTTTTTTTGTCTTGTCTATCGTAGAATACTTTCGTGCCAAATCTAGCGTTTCAGTATCCTGTAGAATGCGTCAAGGTTACGGGAAATGAATACTTCTAGGACGAGTGGATAACATATACCTAACTTTAAGAAATATAAGAGGTTCTGCTTCCTATTGGAGACTATTTCGTTTAGAATTGATTGCCATGGTTACGAGCCTTGGAGTTCCTACTTTGTTTGTAACCTATTCTTGTAACAATTTAAATTATTATTACAAAACAGAGCGTTTTTAATTGCTGAAGGTGATAATTTTCATAACGATGAAGCATTTTTATTTTCAGAACGGTTGGCATTGGTAAAGATTTATCCCGTCGTAGTTGCACATCAATTCAGTGTACGAGTGAGATGATGAACGCTAATGCGTTATTTAAAAAGTAATAACACATGCTTAGGCGGCCCTATTCAAGTCTATCTGTATCGGATAGAATTCCAAAATATAAGAAGTCCACAATTACAGCTATTGTGTGTGACAGTGTTCCAGATTTCAACAACAGAAGGTATAGCAGTAATTGATAAAATCTTATCTTGCTCTTTAAGTCCCGACGATCCATTGCTGTGCTGTTTGGTATTTGATAATTGAGACCACTGCTGAACGGCGTTAGCTCTAAACATTTCGCTTATGCAGAGAAAGTAATAGAACAAGCTCTGACTCAAGCAGCCGCCTTGAATGCTGTTAATGCCAAATCATGGCAATGGCACCCGAAATGAGCCACTTACATATATCATGTGCTGACGAACATATGATACATGACCGTGATAAATACTGCGATGATAGCAATCACCGCGCAGCAATGACAGATAATGAATTTTTCGACAATATAACGTGCATTGAACATTGGTGCCGTTGTTATCTATCCCTCTTAAACAAGTTGATGAATATAAAGGCAAAATGACAGCTGCCTGTACAATATTATACAGTATGTGACCTCTGAATTTTAAGGTTGAAGGTATACAAATACAACTAAAGGTACATTATATAATACATATGAAATTAATAGAATTATCTTCCAACTGCTAACCGTTAAGGAGTTGTACCTTCCATCATCAGACCACCTGAATGAGAAAACGACTTAGGATAATATACATACATATCACATTTAAAGAATTTTCCTCGAAGTCCTGAAAGCTAAAAAGTTATACCTTCCATCGTCAGCTCATCATCATAATATAATGACTACCAGACGCAAATACTTGAATAGTTTTAGAAAATACATAAAACACATGTCCCTATAAAATTTAAGGGTTGCGCTCGATTACCTTGGGATCTCATCACCAGATACTGACATGGTTACGATGGGACCCCCTGAAAGCTACACCGAATCCACTGAAAAAAGAAGTTTTGAAATCGGTTCATTAACGACGAAATTATAGCTGAACATACATAAAAAAAATCGGCCAAGTGCGTGTCAGGCCACGCACAGGAAAGGGTTCCTCAGTCACCCATAATGATACATAGATTTAAAATCGTATCCAATAGATAATTGCTAAGTTTAGGTACGTATTAATGGGTTAATTTTGCATGACGTTTTCCAAGTAAGTGCATTTTACAAGTTAAGCCTCTATAACCCCTGAACCACCAAAGTAATCTAATCTATTATAGTTTTCCTTTAAAGTTCATTATACCATCACGATTTTTTCCAGATGTTTTGAGCCAGCCGTTTAGCTGTTAGAGAGGCGGGACGCCGTTTTTACAAAAAAGTGCCCTTTAAAGTGCAATTTCTCGCAAACGGATACCTAGATCAAAAAATCTTCTTAGAAACCCTTTATTGTTTTTAAAAGACCTAGATACCCCACTCAATGGGGCAGCCGTGAGAAAAAAAAAACGTCCCCACTTTACGTCTAGGGGAGGTACCCCAAATAAAAATATTTGTCATAATTTTATTGTAGCACTTTGTCGACGTAATTACAACACACATTAATGCAAAGTTTCACATTTCCAGCACTTACTGTTTAGATGATACTTCGAGGACGGACGGACTAACGGACATGACGAATCTTTATGGGTTCCGAGTCATAAACTTCGGAACCCTAAAAAAAGATTCCGACGAATTAAGAACCTCCACCTTTTTGAAGTCGCTTAGAAATGAAGGAATTATATCTAAATAAAACTTTGTAAATACTTACAATAATTAATCTATAATTAGACTTTACAAAATAGCGACATTACCACAAATAACTATTTAGTACATTACTAAAGTTAATTAAATACCACCATTCTTTATCATACAAACGCTACAATAGCGTATCTTTTAAAAGGTATGGTAAAATTTAACCAATACTGTATCCAAATAAAAAACACAATACCGTATTTTACGATCATCATTCATTACAGGTTTCGAGGCTGAGTGTGACTGGCTACTTTCATAATTGCTTGATGTAACGACGCGATGAGTTGGCCAAATGATGCGTTACTTGGATAGGGCTAAAATGGGAGAAAATTGCTATAAGTTATGCAATTTTCCCACGCACCATTAGCTCCGTGCCTCCAGACACGGGATTTACTACTTATTGCAACGTCTGCAACAGATTGCTTTATAATAGTACATACTTTTATAAACTTCAAGTTTCTTGGATGTTGCTAATGCGTCACAACATCTGAGTATAATAAAAAGTATCAAATAGTATATTTTTTTATTAAATTAACTTGTCTATAACAAACGCTAAATAGAATAAGAATAAATATAATCTATTGCTGGTGCTTGTTTTTTTTTGGCAAATATTTTTATTTAACAGAAAGGAAATGCTTATGAAAAATATGTAGTTTTCCAATTCGTAGTATAGTTTATGCGGAATTTATTATTTAACTGTACTAATGGCACATATGGATGTTTTAAGCGGTCGCTGCGCCGCTTTTTTCTGCATTGAATATTGTGTTTGAAAACCATGGACATTGTGCAATCCGCGAATGAATGTTCAAAGTCTGGGTGTTCTATGTTTCAGTTTTATGTATAATTATAAAGTCACCCTTGACAAATGATACCAGTAGTGCGCGAGTTGCGAGTTGTCTCCCAGACAAAATATATAAGCCTCACTGTATATCGTTGTAGTTTGTATAGAAAAGAAATTTCTCCTAGATTGCTCGAAAATCATGATTTTTATAGAGTCCAATCAGTAGCCAAACCCAAATATTATTGGGAAGAAACACTAGGAAGAAAAATAGTGTTTTATAAAGCATTTCTATCTTAAACTTTATCAGGATTCAGGAACCAGCAAAACTCCGCCTAAATCAAGAAATATTTGTGTTTGTAAACAATACATCGCTATTATAATTGAATGGTCATATTTCGTTAATTTCCTTAATTTAAAATTTCTATACTATAAGATTTGAGAACTTGTGATTGCATTTATAAATGTACAAGACATTTATGACAAGTGAAATTTGCATAGTTTTCTAGAAATGAACAGGATATACAATCTTGCACCTTCTAGAGAAGAAATACATACCACACTCAATAGCTGACTAAATTAATAGACCTATAAGTGTATGTACGGCTATTACAACCAGGTTAAAATGTCAGCACCAGGGAGGTACGTTAATTAATTTTTATAGGCACTCGTATGTGCTCTAAAAACATACGTCTAACGTATCATACTTACTTGGCGAATTAACAATTTATTTTTCTATAAAAAGTAGTAGTCCCAAGTATAATTTATACATGAGATGTAACCGTTTTCATGAAATTCCATTAATGACGACCTAGTGTAGACTAGTAGTAAAACGTATCGAGCGAGGCACAGTGAAGGGACATTACAGCCTCATAAAGTAATCTAACTGACGTGAAACTACTTCTGTACTGACTTTTACTCTTTTAGTTGTACTTGTAGTGCCCTTGCCCAGACAAGTTTATTTAGGCCCAGTTTCGGTAGACGAGTTCATGACATTACTTTTCATATGTCTGGTTCGTAGACATATTTTGTGTCTACTTAATAATACAAAATAAACCTGCACATTTTGTTAAACATCATCTTTGACACGAAATGACATTCGACTTCGTTACAATAAAATACAAATGAGAAATACATTATATGAGCAAATAATAAGTGAGCTACCTACTTAGATATGAACAGTACAAAATAAAGATTACTTTTCCGTAAAATTTATATATATGTACGTATATATGTACTAATACGAGTATAATAGAATTTTAATCGATATTATGACTTGTATTTTATGAACATATATCTGTTATTAGCTTCGCCCCGTAGTGTCATTTGTAGTTGTTCTTGTTTCTTGATAACAACTAAAAAAGCAGCCTAAGTTATTCCTTCTTACCCAATACTTCAAGCCGTCCAAGCGATTAGCAGCAACTATCCAGCAGCATTTTTTTTTAAATTGAGTTTTTAATGTCAGTACTGATAAACTTATATGTTTAATTTTGACATATCTATTTTCATAGTTATGTCATATAAGTTTTTAATTTTCTTTTCACTCTCAGATTATATAGTACACGTTACAAGATAATTATTATAACATCTGTTTAAGACGAAACACTATAACAAGGTCTTCACTCCTTTTAATTTCAAGCCATTTTCTCACGTCAAATATTCAGTCACTAAGCGTTTCCTCTGTTAAATTAATAGTCACACAGCCGAGGGCGTTTAAACAAAATCTTTTAAATAAAGTTAGTACGTGATCCGTCGGAACGGCGGGCCTGCCAAATGGTGCAACAACAGATTTTTGTAATGTTCTGTATTGGTAAGCGAGGTCTGGACTCTCGCCAATTCGGTCATCGATTTACAAGTTCACTTTATGTTTTCCTGATACTTTCCGTAGTAGACAAAATAGGATACACTTCCGATTGTTGTATACGCGAATGCTTAATTCTTATATAAAACCATAGAACGAAGTTACATTGAATCATACATATTTTGAATACATCCATCTTCTTGTTTATGTAGTAATTATTGTTCTCAACTTGTGCCAGTTTATTATATTCTTTGACCCGAGTTTTGTCTTTAATTTTCGGTTCGGTTTCGATTTAATGCTGCATATTTTGACATATTTAATATAAGAAGTTTTTTGTACTTATGACATAATCATTAGAGAAATCACATTTCAAACTATTATTTCGATTTTCACCTAAAAATATACACATATATATTTATATTTAGAGGATACAGCGACATGACGAAGAATAATTTATAAAATTTAGCTCTTATTAATCATACAAGAAAGACGAAACCTTGCCTCCACCCACGTGATCGTTAAAATGGTAGATACCGCGGTGAAGTTAGTCGTGAAATGTACACACAAAGGTAATAACAATAAGTTATAAGTTCGGTAAGTAATGTGTAAATGAATACCTGAGAAACGTACCTCATAACCAGATCCATCAAAATAATGGAAGAGGATATAAACTGCGATAAGACACAGTACGCAAAGCATTGTCATTCACATTAATTTTACATAGTAGCGTCTCTACGCTCCTTATGTACAAACACACTAAGACTAGCAATTACTCTGAGTGGTTTTGCGTGTATTCTACTTTTGGGGCAATTTTGTCCTGTATAATAAATGATAATTACTGTATAGAAGCAAAATAAAAACATTTGAATTACAGTAGGCCCAGAAGTTCGTAAGAAGTAACGTAAAATATAAAAATATGATGGTGATCCTCCATTTTATTGTACAACTTCACAAAGTAAAATTAAGCAAGCGTGTTGATGTGACTTCGTAACAATTCAAAATAAAGTTTGAAAAACGGTTTGTGTACAAGATTAGACATGGTTTTATGAATATTTTGTTTATGACAAGTTTAAAAAGGTTTTGTAGCCTTTAGGTTGAAAGTTGGGAATGGTGTTTGAAGGCTTTTCTAGTGTTCATAACAAACATTTTATATTAAATACGTTATGTATAGAAAAACTTTTCGGTGATATAGTTCGTTTTAAATAAAACACAGAAAATTATTTAAAGGGAAACACACATAAATAATGATTTGAAATTAGGCAGAGCCTGTGCTACGGTAACCAGAGAGCCTGCTGGTAGTGCGTGAGATCGTGCTCATCATACAATCATTTTCTTTTACTCGTATCAGCCAATGTGACTTCACTATGCCTTATGGAAAGTATGAGCAGAATCCCCAAGAGCAGCTTATTGAAATGCTTCTGCCTAATTGGGCTTTAGTTTGGTCTTCTGTGAGAGAAGTAGTATTGATCGAGCCGTTCCTGCTGGAATAAGCGTAACTTTCTTACCTTGCAAAAGGTCTGGACAGGAATCAAACCCACAACCTTCAGATTATCAGTCACGACTGATAAGCATTAATGAATAGACCAACAAGCCCATCAAAGGGTTATTGTAAGTTTGATAATAGGTTTAAAATAGAATAGATTTCAAAGAAATATAAGATAAAATATTTATTAGGAATATAAGTTTTGAAAGAAAAACATTAAAAATGTTAAACTTAAATGATATTTGAAATTTAAACAAACCAAAACCATGACAGTTATGAATCAAAGTGACTTGATTGATAATAGATTTAAATATGTATACTAAGAATATAGAGCGTCATCAGCTCTATTTATTCCGTGGGTATTACTATATAAGAGACGATACGGTAGCAAACTACACACAACAGCAACACTACAAAGAGAAGAAAAGATTGTTTCAAACTTACACCAACTTGTCTGGCTCCCTTGGTATAAGTACACAAACACTTTTTTTCTAGGAGAGTTCTATGTCCAGTAACGAACCATTAAAGGTAATATATGATAATGATGATACATTTACATATATGTTAGATATGCGTAGTAAACAATCGCGTTATTTGCTGACATTGTTCTTGGTTCTTTACCAAAAATATGGTCCTAGCCTGTGTAACCATGTTTCATTCTAGACAACTATATTAGGTTTACTTTATTTGAGTAATTTGTGTCATATCTCTCTTTAAAAAATAAATGATACCAGTTTTATCTTCTAAATATAAATATACTAGCTTTTGCCCGTAACTTCGCGCGCATGATGTCGGTTTACGCCCTCAGGACTTGCTGAAATCCTTTCTCAAAACTCAAAACTCAAAGTATCTCCATGCCGTATTTCATTGAAATCAGTGAAAGCGCAACAGAAAGACTGACAGGCAAACAGACGTACGGTCAGAGTTACTAAGCCGCTTACTGGCTAAACCGCTGAATGGATTTGGATGTAATTCACAGTAAAAAATCTTTGATTCAGAGCTTGTAATAGGGTACTAAACAACTGACTTAAAGACATAAACAAACTTTTTTTTTGTAAATACATACATATTATACATAGAAGAAGAGAAGGAAAACTTGAAACAAACCCTTTACCAATCCGTCTGGCCAGCGCGGTATAGTAGGCCAAAACCCCCTTTCAAAGGAGAGGCCTTTGTCCAGCAGTGGACTGTTAAAGGCTGTTGATGATGATGATACATAGAAAACTTCCAGACTTCGAAACAAATATTTGTGATTCACACACACTCGGGAATCGTAACCGAGACTTCTTGATCAGCAGCCGCATACGATAACCACTAGACCAACAAGGCATTCAATAAGTAATTCAAAGGCAAAAGATTAGATCAGTAAGACCAATAAAATAGTAAAAAATCGAGAAAATACACTTCTAAGGCAGATTTTTAATGAGCATTCTTCTTTGTTCAGTTAAACGATGCAGGTCTACACAACAGAGAGTTGTTAATTATCTGCATAAAAACTTATAAGAGGTAGAAATATTTTCTCAGTATACTTATAAAATTTATAAATGGAAGAGGGAAGCAAAAAGTCAGACTTTAGATGCAATTTATCAGGTGAGTCAGTCTGACAGTAAAATACCGGCATCATTAATTGAATCACAATATTGCTCTAAGAAAACAAAAGGCCACTGCGAATGACAAATTTGTATCGTCTTAGAGGCATCAGTTGCTTACGAAATTTGATGGCAATCCGCCCACTCTGAAAATACTAAAATAATAAATTGAATCCTGAACATCTGGCTCAGTAAATAAATATTTTTGCGTTTTTCTTGTTTTGTCAAACCCGACATAACAAGAATAAAAATGTTTGTAATTAATTATTCCTATGCAATATTTTAAGCTGAGCATTACACGAGTTTAATTTACTAGGCTGAGCCGTAAAGGAAAAATGTTGTATAAAAGGCTTTCATAATTTCAACAAAACGAGGGTACAGTTGACGATCACATTGGGAATTTTCATCTTACATCAAAATTAAAATTGTGAAATTAAATTTTAATTATGAATATTTCGTTAATACAAACATGGATTTAGAGATATTCTAGTTTTAAATTGAGTTCTTAATAATACAAGATCTTCAGCTTTTAAGCTTTGGTTATGGGGAGCGCGATTAGGCAAACGTAGTGTAGGACGCCCTGCGGCACGATGGACCGATGATTTGAGGAAAGTTGCTGGCGGCAGATAGACGCGAACTGCCCAAGGCCGGGATGGTCCGGAGGAGACCTGCGTCCAGCAGAAGACGGCGATAGGTTGACACTATAAAGCATTCTTGTGTAATGAAAAGCATATGGAAGAAAGGAGATGAGATCGAGAAAACCAATACGACCTTTCAATATTCGCGTTTGTTGATATTTGCTTACTATAACAAAACTGCGATTTGGAGACAACCTTTTTCCCACTAGGTACATAATAAAAAAATATTCAGACTTGGAGTGGTTATACCATAGTCTTTTTCTAAAATACCATAGTCCTTAGTTATACTTAGTTATACCATAGTCCATAAAGTAATATGACAGCATAATAAAATAGTAAAAGAGACGCATTAATTTGCTGATTCTTATTAAATGTACAGTTTTAACTGTTGCTTTACAGTTTTCTAATAATTTTCTGAGGACACTACATACCTACATATAGACTGTAGGTATGTAGTCTATATACCTACATCGTATATGTAGGTATGTAGTCTAACTTAGTCTTAGAAGAACGTAGAATTCCAAAATTTTATTTTTTAAGGTTTTAAGTTATAAAAGTGTATTTTGCTGGCGTGCTTAAGACAGGATATTAAGATCTCGCTTAGACCAAGAAGAGCTAAGCATGATTTTTGAAAACGCTGAGATGCAGACAAAGTTACGTTGGTCAGCTAGTCTTGTATAAATACGTGATTTATCAAAAAATATTTTCTCTGTGAATCCTCGTCGTTGTATTTTTTTTACTTAAAAAGTCATTTAAAACGTTCAATTTGCCTTAATTTTCATTTAAAGTTATATAAGTAATAATATGTGTATAAAAATGTTGATAACTCCTGACAATGAAATTCCACTAAGCAACTGAAACGCGAATGAGATGTTGAAACTTGCTGTGGAAACTAAGATCTTGCTGAAGTAGAATTTATGTAAATGAATCTCATCTCACTTGATGGAATGCATTGTTCTACCGCCGAGTCATAATGGGTGCGGATGATAATATAAATTATGTTTGATATAATAAAACGGAACATACGTCATTTAAGAAGCGTAACAGATTGATGTTTATTCTGAACCTATACTGCAGCAAATACTGCTATTTGTGTGTTATTATTGTGATTGCCTCTGTAACGCAATGATAGCGAATGCGACTGCTGTGCTGAAAGCCTTGGGTCCCATTCTGTGGTCGAACCCAACATTTATAGGATAAAGTATATTAATAATTTTATCAGTCAATCAAGCTTCCATAGCTTTTGACTGCCTCGTTGGTCTAGTGGTTAGCGTATGAGGCTGCTGACCAAGAGGTCTTGGGTTCGATTCCCGCGTTGGATCAAATATTATTTGTGTGTTTCACAAAATATTTGTTTCGGAGTCTGGGTGTTTTCTATGTATAAAAAGTATGTTTATGTATTTATATCAGTTGTCTAGTACCCATAATACAAGCTCTGCTTTGCTTGGGACTAGATGATGTTGCGTGTAAGATATCCGAAATATTTATTTATTTATTTTATTTATAGCTCCACTTATTTTTAACTAGATGACGTCGTGACAGTGTGTCAGATGATCTAAATATTTATTATCATTTCTTATTATAGCCTATATAAATATCGGTCCTTACTCAAGAATACTATGTATATGTAGCCAAATGTTAATAAATTTGTAGTATTATTCTTTAATATATAAAAAGGTATTTGTTAGACTGTTTTCAAACTCACTATCATTATCATCATCATCAGTCTATTGCAGCTCACTGCTGGACACCACGTCCACTCTTATCAACTGCTTTAAACGTGCTTAAAATTGAATGCTCAATATTAAACTTTACAAAAACTGAAGCAGTAATTTATGCCTAAATATTTAATTTTATTTGAGTAACAAACATTTTAATTTATATTCTCAACTGTATAACTCTAGCTATTTGTATTTCTGAAACGCGACTAAAACTCTAATTTATTACAGGCCAGCATAAATTTTCCCGCTTAGTTTTGTGGCAGTGTGCGCTGGCTATAAATCTGCTACTATCGTTGAACACTAATAACATGCACCTGTCACACGCGGCTGGAATCCAGAAAGGTGTTGTTGCTATCACTGCTTCAGTGTGGCGAAATCTTACGCTAGGAATGTCCGAGCATGATCTGAAATCTAATATTTGTACATATATTAGGAACTAGCTTTCACCCGCGGCTCCGCCCGCGTGTATGTCAGTTATCGCGTTAATAAGTAGCCTATGTCCTTTCCTAAATTCAGTTCTATCTTCATGCCAAATTTTATGAAAATCGGTTCAGTGGTTTAGGCGTGAAAGCTTAACAGACAGACAGACAGAGTTACTTTCGCATTTATAATATCAAGTAGGGATGAAGTGAAACAGATGTTTCTGAATATATTCACAATAGAATTTGGGTACATTTTTGTTAGAAACCTTATTTAATATTGAATCTAAATATCTTAGTTGGAAAATTGAAATAAAATGCTTTTTGAAGCCTCAATTTTACTTTAGTAACTAAAATTTTTATTGAACATAGTAAAATAACTTATGCGATCAATCTGATCACAATCGCTTACTTGATGGATGCTCTTGAAAGATTATTTAAAGCGGATGCTGTTTTATTCAACAGGTTAATATCCTTTGTCGAGTAACTAAATAGATAAATCATACCATTCAGTTAGTCGTGTAACGTATCGAATAACTGTATTGCCTGGTATAGAACTCTCTAAGTAATAAAAGTCACTCCTGACTAAAAACCGCTAAAACCCGCGATCGAACTGTTACGCGAGGCCACGTAAACGAGGTTTTAAAAAAAACACTTTTGGTTACACAAATGAAATGGTTTATTGGTTGACCTTGATACAAATACAAAACTGGCAGACACGCGATGGATGAGGAGATGGTACCGGCTCTAAGATCGGGGCGAGACTGACTCAACGCGGGAGCGGAGAGGCAGTGCTGCTCTAAAATGATGACATGACATTTAAGTAATCGATTATTAATGACTTTCTTTAACATCGGGAAACTATAACAGCCCCCCGATTTAAAGTAAACTACACCCTTCAAGGTGAAGTTTATGTTTAAGTTAGTGATATATGAGTCAACCGATTCGAAGAGAGGGTCCTGCGTTAACGGTTGAGAGTTCAGTGTCATCTAACTCAGGGTCATTATTTACAGGGGTCTTATTTTCCTTAAGTTTTACTATTTTCTTGTGTATGCCAGTTTTATACACCTTATAGATAATAAAGCACATAATAGAAATTATAGTTACAATTGTAATACTTGAATAATATTTTTGATATAAAACAATATGTGGTCTTTTAATTATATTGTTAAGACTTTTCAAGATTTCAGGATTATCATAGGCTAAGGAATCTAAGTTAATATTCTTAAGATTAACAACAGGTAAGGTTGATACAATGTTATTATATGCTACAAGGTTACAACATGAATCATTTAAAATATTAAAATTAGAAACAATAGTTTTCAGTTGAATTTTACGATTTCCATGCGGGATTAAACGAGTGTCCTTGCAATAGGCAATACATTCAGAAGGTAAGTACAATACACCATTTCCACTAAATTCTATTTCAGTAGATTGAGAGTTATTACATTCTATGCTTATTTTGGTTTTTTCTGACATTACATATAGCCATCTACTATTGCGTAGTGGCTGCCAGATGCTAACATGACCATGAATAAATTTGGTTTCACAAATCGAAGGGATTGAGGTAAGTACTTTTGTGATGATTTCTGTCTCACAGGAAGGCGTCGCAGAAGAGGAGTATAATATTGATGTTTCACAAAGGTAATGATCATTATTGATTATTTTACAATGATCTAGATTATCTAGCTTACAGTACATTGACTTATCTCTACTGATACCAATATATTTGGAGGATGGAATGATGGTTGAATATGACTTTGGATTATTTTTATCATGAGGAACCAGCGAAGGTAAGTTATGATATACATTTAAGTGTATAGGGTTAATGAGAGGGATTTTTACTGTGAAGACTACTTTTTCTTTATTGAAGTAACTAGATACTTCTGATACATTTAAAATAGTATGCATGTTATCAAGGTTTAAGGGAACTGGAAGATGTTTAGATGCTGGTAAGAATCTGTAGTTATCGACCAATTCGGTATAAAGTTCTTTAGGCGTTAATATAGTGGGATACAGGACATTAGATTTGCTGAACATAACCGAGTTAATTATGTCTTCAACTTTGAAGGATAAGGCTAGGAGACTGTTTTCTATCATGGAGATTATTTCCAACATACGAGACCTGATACCTAATTCTTTTGAAACGTAAGTCAGATTTAGAATATCTAGGGACAATTCATCCATTGCTTTTTTCAGATGTTTTTCATTTAGTTTTATCATATGTAGAGTTTCATTGAAAGATCTAAGTGAAGTAGCAGTAACTAATATATTTTCTTTCATCAGAAGGGCTAGTTTCTTTTGGTCTGTTTCTACCTCTCTAATGGCATTGTCGTATCGGATGGCGTCGTCCTCATCCATTGTGCCAAATATTTTCTTTGATACAGTGCCTACGAATCCTAGAAGTGCAGATCTTCTCGACTGGCGAGACGTAAGGTGAAAAATAGCTTCATTGTCATGGGCTATATCATTATAACGAGTATTCAATGGTTCAAAGAGATTTCTACATTCTAAATAATCAAAGACTTTACCATTGTCACATATTTGTTTGCATTTATCGAGGATAAGACGGAGGTTTAAGATATGCGGGTTAATATAGGACACATCATAAGGAATAACTATACTAAGGTGATTATCTATTAAACTTAAAGAACCTAAGGGGTCGAAGTAGATGCCAGGACTGTTCGTCAAGGGCGTGAACTCCTGACCCAGCGCAGAATTACTGTAATAAGATATAATTAAAATTAGTATTGAGTATATACCTATAACTAAGACTATGTTTTAGATCTAGGGGCTAGTTTGACCTCGTCATAGTGATGCGTCACATGACGCCTATTTATGAGTAAGGTTAAGGTGTTTTTACCATTGACCTTTACAACCTTATATGGTCCTTTCCAGATTGGCGAAAGGGCTTTGCGCAAACGTACATGGTTTTTGAGATATACGTAATCTCCTACTTTATATTGAACAGGTCGTGAGCGGGCGTCATAATACTGTTTGGATCTTTCTTTAGATCTTTGTATGTTTTCGATAGCTTTTTCGCGTGAAAGTTTTAGACGATGGTGCAGGGATTTGAGATATTCTGGATAAGTAAAGTCTGATTGTAATTCGTAGATGGAGTCCGGGATAAAAGCCTTCTGGCCGAAGAGAAGCTCATACGGCGTGAAGTTGGTAGTGGAATGAGTAGAGGTGTTATACGCCAACATAGCAGTATAAACATATTTGTGCCAATCAGAATGATTTTCATTGACATAAGATTTAAGGTATTCCTTAAGTGTGGAGTGACTGCGTTCAAGTGCACCTTGAGTTTGAGGATGGTATGGGGAAGACCAGATTTGTTTAATTTTTAGGAAATCGCAAGTTCTTTTAAATAAATCTGCGGTGAAGTTTGTGCCTTGATCGGTTAAAATAGACTTCGGGATGCCGAAAACAGAAATAAAGTGCACTAGACACTCACATGTTTCTTCTGCAGTTGCATTAGCAATAGGGTAAGCGAGGGAATATTTGGTGAGGTCATCCTGTAGTGTAACAATGAACTTGAGCTTAGTAAGTCCAGCTTCTGGAAGAGGACCTACAAGGTCGAGGCTGAGTCGTTCAAAAGGCTTTGTGGATGTGGTAGTTATTTGCATTGGGGATTTATTTATTTGTCTTAGAGCTTTGTTGCTTTGGCATTGGGAGCAATTTCTTACATATGTTTCGATATCTGTCCGCATATTTTTCCAGAAATACCTTTCTTTTATTCGATTAAACATTCGCGTAGATCCTAAATGTCCGGCAATAGGAATGTTATGGTTTTCGCGAAGTATTCTTGATATCTCCGAGGGTGTAGGAAAAATTATTGTATTGTGATAAATATGAACTGACACTTGAGTATTGTTAAAGATATAGCAGAACATGTTGTATATTTTAGCCCAGATATGTTTGTCGAAAGGATTTTGGAAGTCAGTAATGGCTAAATTCAGATTGGAATCAGTTGGATTACGTAGTATATCGGATTGAAGGTTTAGTATACTTTTATAAATGTCCTCATAAGAGCTATTATGAAAGTGATATACTTTGGTGAATAGGAAATATATTGTCTTTCCTCTATGATTAAATGAGATAAAAGAGTAGAGAGTTCTTTCCCTATCAAGGAGTTCCTTTGAGTCTTCAAGGTTGCTCAGGATTTCTTCTACGTGAGGGTTGGAGTCATCGAGATCGATGGAGGTAGGTATTACCATGATTTTGCAGTTAGTTTTCAAGATGCTTTCGTTGTGTTCTATGATTTTAGCGTTGCTATTAAAGTCTTTGTTGCTCATTGTTTTCAGGCATTTGCTATAGTTATTGTCACGAGAAGGATTTGTTGTAGGACTCGGGGATTTGTTAGATGTGGTAAGTGCTATAGGATCATTGATTTCCGGTGGTGAATCGTCGTTCTCTAAGAGGTCTACGGATGGTAGTTTATCGTCAAGGTCTAGGAAATCAGGAGGTAGTTGGATATCAAGATCCTCAAGAGTGAGGGGGCTGAATCGAGGTGTGGGATGATCATCTGAATTTTGGTTAGAAGTGGATGGAATGGGATCACAATCTGGTTGAATTGGATTTATAGGATATCGGGATAAGGCGTCTGCAGCGGCATTAAGTTTTCCCTTCTGGTAACCGATTTCATATTCATATTCCATTAGTTTCAAGCGCCATCTTTGTAGTTTGCTACTGGGGTCTTTATGATTGAATAACCACTTCAATGGTCTATGATCAGTAATGATCAGGAATTTTCGTCCATAGATATAGGGGCGAAAGGTTTTGCAGCCAAACAAAATAGCGAGGAGTTCTTTTTCGGTGGTATTATAATTAGATTCGGCCTTGTTGAGGGTCCGAGAGGCATAGGCTATTGGCCTATCTTTACCAACTGGACCTTGACTGAGTACGGCACCGATGGCATAATTAGAAGCGTCACAAGTTAAGATAAAAGGGGCAGAAAAATCCGGATAAATGAGGACAGGAGCGGAGGTAAGTTTGTGCTTGAGTTCATCAAAGGCGACTTTTTGTTGGTTTTCCCATAGGAAGGGGACATCTTTCTTTAAAAGTTGAGTCAGAGGTTTGGCAATTTTCGAGAAATTAGGGATGAAACGGCGATAGTACGATACGAGTCCAAGGAAGGACTTAATGTCCTTTGGGGATTTAGGAGTAGGAAATTTGGTCACGGCTTCTATCTTTTCGGGATTAGGTTTTACACCATCTTTAGTTATTTGATGGCCAAGATATGCGACTTCACGTCGGAGAAATTCGCACTTGTCAGGTTGGAGTTTTAGATTGTAGTTTCGAAGCCTTTGGAATATTAGCGAAAGATTTTCAATATGAGAGTTTAGGTCGTGAGAATATATGACTATGTCATCTAAGTACACAAAACACCGTATGCCTTGGAGACCTGTAAGAGCGGTATTCATTAACCGTTGGAAAGTAGCGGGTGCATTTTTCAAGCCAAATGGCATTCTTGTAAATTGGTAATGTCCTCGAGGTACACTAAACGCTGTTTTAGGAGCGTCCTCTTCATTAATCAAAATTTGGTGGAACCCCGATGCAAGGTCGAGGGTTGAGAAATATTTACTCTGACCCAGTTGATCTAGTATTTCGGATATCTGCGGTATAGGGTAGCTATCTCCAATAGTGATGTCATTTAGTTTTCGATAATCGATAACTATACGCCATTTTTGTTGTCCTGATGCATCAATTTTTTTTGGGACAACCCATATTGGTGAAGACCAAGGAGACTCTGAGTGTTTTATGATTCCTTGATCAAGCATTTGATCTATTTGTTTGTTGACTTCTTGTTTGTGTATCTCTGGGAACCGGTAAGACTTTACATTTATTGGGTTTTGAACACTCGTTGTTATGTTGTGTTTAAGTGCATTTGTGTGGGAAAGTTTGTCGCCAGGGATGAAGAATATATCTGAGTATTCAGAGCAGACATCATGAAGAGCATTTGCTTCTTCAGTATTGAGGTGGGAGATTCTGAGAAGGTTTAATACTTCTTGTGTTCGAAGGTAAGAGTCGGTGCTCTCGAAATGACAAACTGTATGAGCATTTACTGGAACAGAGGGTTTGACTAAAGAACTTAAGGGAATGAGTGTGATATCCAAGTTTGACTTAAGGGTTATAGGAGTTTCAGAAGTATTGATTATTGATAAGTTAATTCTTTTGTTTTCTTTGACTGTGACTAAGCAATTGGCGATCAGTAAATCTTCGTGATAACGTTGATCTAGTACGAGTCCTTCTTTAACCTCAGGGTTGGTGACGGAGCATTCTACGACAGTTTCGGTTCTGGGAGGAATTACGTAGGTAGGCGCATTGAAATGTAATTTTATTTCGTATTTACCTATTTTTAAGGTTTCACGAGTATAGTCAATAGTGCAGCCAAAAGCGATTAGCATATCAGTGCCAATTACACCATCATAAGGTAAGTGTATTCGAGGTATTATATGGAATCTATGCGTGATACTATTTTTATCATCTATTTTTATTTTAAGCGGGAAATGGCCTATTGTTGGTGAGGCTTGATTAATGGGGTCAATACCTTTCAAAAAGATTGTGTCTGGTGTTATATCAACTGGTATTTGTATAGAAGAATTTTTCAGAAGGCTCACAGTTGCGCCAGAATCTACAAGAAGAGATATGGTAGTCTTTGATACTGGGGTATGGACATGGATATGAGGTAAGAGTCTATTAGATGGATTAATATTAATTTCATAAATTTTTGTTTCAGGAACTGGACGAGGAGCGATTGAGTTTAAAGTGGATTTGGCATGTACAGGATGATTTATTTGACAATCAGCGGGAGTAGTGGATACAGAGGATACAGCGGTGCGATTTATTCGCGAGTCCCTATCGTTAGGGGATACAGAGGATACAGCGGTGCGATTTATTCGCGAGTCCCTATCGTTAGGGGATACAGAGGATACAGCGGTGCGATTTATTCGCGAGTCCCTATCGTTAGGGGATACAGAGGATACAGCGGTGCGATTTATTCGCGAGTCCCTATCGTTAGGGGATACAGAGGATACAGCGGTGCGATTTATTCGCGAGTCCCTATCGTTAGGGGATACAGAGGATACAGCGGTGTGATTTATTCGCGAGTCCCTATCGTTAGGGGATACAGAGGATATAGCGGATGTAGTATTGGTGTCCTTGATATAGAAGTGTTTTGGAATTTGATGCTTGGGTCTCACGAGACACCACCGTGAGCCCTTTACTCGTTTAAACCATAACTTGGTTTACCTTGAGTATCTTCCGTGTAGTCATTGTCTTCGTTGCTATTTACCGCGTGAACTTGAGCTTGATTATTTTGGTAGCGCCTTGGTAATGGTCTTTGATTATTTCGATCTCTAAAGCGATTGTTATTGAACTCCCGTTTCCTACATTCCTCAATAGTATGGCCCACGTTTTTACAATAACGGCATACTGGGGGACCTGAAGTAGATGGTCTTTGATTATTAGACTCGTTTGAAACACCTAGCTGTGTAGAGTTTCGGTTCTGTTGGAATCGACGTTGCGACCAACGGCCTTGATTAGGTGAATTAGTATTGGTTGCTGATGGGTTTCGCTTAGAGGTGGTCTGTAATATTTTTTCTTCGGACACGGCGAAGCCAATAGCTTCGTTTAAGGTTTCAGGGTCACGGCATCTGACTATAGTCGATAATCGAGAGTCTAAGCCACTGATAAATGTATGCAATGCTAAGTCTTGCATTGCAGCGACACGGCCAGTCAGTTCACCTTTTTTTCTTGTGGGTATCGAAATATTTATTTCAGTTAATAGTTTAGCTAGGCATGTCTCTACGCGTAGTGCGAACTGGTTGACTGTCTCACTATTAGTTTGGCAACAATCCTGGAGATCCGAGAGTAGTGCAGCGTAATGTTTTTTCTCGCCGAATTGGTTTTTGAGAAATTCCTCTAACTGTGGCCAGTTTTCAAATTCCTTAATGGAGCACGCACTTTCGGCACGGCCTTCAAGTTGGCTCAGAATATATTTTAATATTACATCTTGTTGAGATGGTGACCCAAGACTTATTGCATTTCTGCAATTATTTAAAAATGCATTAAGTTTTTCGCGGTTCCCGTCGAATTTATTAATAAATTTGCTTATAAAGTTCATGTCGATTTCTTTTGTGTCCTTAGACATGATACTGGGCTCGTCTTTAGGCATGGCAAGTTAGTCAAAACAAAAGATAACGCGTGAGGTACGGAGTTGCGATAAGAACGGATGTTGCACTATTCTCGGAGATGAGTGATAGAATAATATTTTTGAACAAATGATTAACTGAATATTACTAAAATTAGCACTTTGAACCTTGAATTAATTTAGAACTATGCGATGACACTTTGTAGTTTAGATCACTGGCACTATTTTCACCACACGTATGGTTTCGAAGTATACTGGATTTACTTACAGGAACACTGCGACTGCGACGGCAACACGAATCATTTCGTAGCCCGGCGAGATCACCCAAGGTGAGTGATAGATATTCGGGGTACACCCCGTTACAGCAATACGGCACGTGAGGGTCTAATGAGACCAGCAGGATACAGCGGCACAGCGACAGGATACAGAGATAGCACTTTCACTGTCACAATCACAATTTTAACTGAATTGAGGCGATCCGAGGATTTTTAAAATCCCTTAAGCTGCCACCAATGTTACGCGAGGCCACGTAAACGAGGTTTTAAAAAAAACACTTTTGGTTACACAAATGAAATGGTTTATTGGTTGACCTTGATACAAATACAAAACTGGCAGACACGCGATGGATGAGGAGATGGTACCGGCTCTAAGATCGGGGCGAGACTGACTCAACGCGGGAGCGGAGAGGCAGTGCTGCTCTAAAATGATGACATGACATTTAAGTAATCGATTATTAATGACTTTCTTTAACATCGGGAAACTATAACAGAACGCAGGAAGTCGCTAAAACGCGATGCAGCATCGATGCAGTCGCCAAATCGCCGATCGCCGATGCTAAAAGTAGCTAGTCTGCAGTGGCCCTAATAGACACTGATACATGTAAGCCAGAAATATATAATACAAATAAATTTATGTTCAAAACTAGGTAACATTTGTTTCCTTAACGATGACTAAAATGTTTAATGTGTCGCTAATACATACAATCCTCACAAGGGAAATTTCAGAAGTAAGTTGATATTTACCCCTTGAGCTTACTGATGAGAGTTTTATGTCCCAACTCAGGCCGTAATGAGGTATGAGACTATAATCGCATAATATCACAGTAACTACGTTCTTGAATTGTTAAGGAATAATTTTAATTCAACAGGGCTCCAGAACCTTGGATCTCTCATAAAGATAATTGTTCCAGACAAGTCGAGTACCATTTGGATGTGGTTTGAAAATAAGTTTTCTGTCTTGTTATTGGGATCAATATTTACAAAGTTTCACTCTTGTTAAAACAAGTTGGACTTAATTTTTTTTTTAAATTATGTACCAGGAGTCGTACTACTTCCGTGAAGAATTAAAAAAAGACTTGATAAGAGAAGATAGTTCTTTAGCCAGGTACTATCATTTTCTAGATAGGAAACTAATTTATTTACACACCATATTACAGAAGTTACGAGAGACTAAGAACATTGTCACATACGTGTATATCACGTACAAAGGGCAGCCTTATTGCCTAGTTGACTTTTTAAAATCTAATTTGTAGCTAACGTAACATATAATTTGCTAAGTGCTTTAAATTATTGTCAACTATTTAGCAACAGATGATTTTTAGCGTACATTAATCGTAGAATCAGTTATGAAAAATAATATTTTAAAACAATTCCTGTAGAAGATAGACAAAGTTATTAAAGGTTTTAGTTTATTCAATGTTGTGAAGTTCAATTACAATCAAGATGGTTCGAGTATTTTGAGTTACAAAAAGTTGTATAAACCTGCAGATACTTTACTTGTAAAGGCTTGGTAATTGAAAACTTATTTAATGAAAAAATAAACCTCAATACCAATAAATATTTGACCGGTAGAATGACACAATACTCTCAAATAATCAAAATTGTTGACCTATATCTGTATCTGAATAATTTTTTTTTTTTTTTTTTTTTTTTCATTTATTTATTCAAAACATTTCTTTTACATTTGCATCTTCTCAGTCCTAATCACAAAAACCCGTCAGGGGTTTATCGGTGACTTATTTATATACTTATTTATAGACTTATTTATACTTATTTGTATATTTGCCTGCCTCTAACAAATGCCAAACGTTATTGCGGCACTTCTCTATATGGTAACACATGTACGACGCATAAATTTGACCCTGCACGTTAAAATTAGAAATGTAAGCTTGGTACCGTAAAATATGCGCCTTTAAAATGTATACCGTAATATATTTGTTCACACCCATACACAAACAATTGTTTTATTCATAAACAAATAGCACGTATACTCTTTTTTTCTGGAAATACACTCGCCGGTTCTTTGTTATACCTGTTCGTATTTTCATTTTGAAGAGAAACGACTTTGTTGCTTTATTGTAACAGATCATGGATTGGGTAAATATAATTTGATTATTTATGCAAATAATTCTGTTTTATCTCATTTAATCTATTACCTGTTCATAATCTAAAAAATTCTACTTTTCAAACTTAGAAGGCAAGTGGAGCCACGGGCATCAGCTAGTAAAGTTCTTTAAATTTTTGGATAAATTTAAGTATTTATGTACACAGGCTGTTCAAAAGATAAGGTGAATTTCTTACTCGTACTATAAAACTTATCAGAGTTGTGAACATACTCTAAAAGTAATATTCTTATTTCTTATTTAATGGATGATGTTAAGCCGCCCGAAGACCTCCAAATAAGCTTCACGACTGTTATCCTATAATAACTGAACTGACTCACGGCGACGCTCATGGTATCATGCCACAACGATCACCCATCCAGGAGCTAACCGCGCCATCGTTACTTGCTCTCGCTGGTTGTTTCTAATCACTTAGGGCAACTAAGCTTTGAATGCATCCCACTATGAGTGCAATCATATGTTAACTTTAAGCCTCACAGTAGTTAAGTTGTTTTTAAACAGGCAACCCTATGGAAAAAAAATCTAATAGGATCAAAAGCAAATAATTATGTTTTATTATTTATTTTTGTGTAGATTTATATTAAAAATGCCTCATTGACTCAAAATTCCTTATAGCCGTTTTCTCAATGAGACCCTACAAGCTATGAGCCCTCTCGGAGAACTCTTGTGAGATACTTATAACTTGACATCCTGCGCAGTCAATTTCGCATACCTCCACCCACTTTCAAGTGCTCGGGGATGCTGAAAACGGTTACTAAAAATATCTACCTATTTAATATTTTTGACAATTTTCGTCTGTAATTATTATAACTAACGCAAATTGAAAATTATTTAGTTAGGTATTTAAGTATTCTTGAAGAATACTGCAGAATGATTGAGCCTCCAGTCTCACACTGACAAACGAAATACAACAGTAAGAATGCTGTCATTATTAGGATGGTCTTCTGTGTGAGGGTAGTACTACTCGGTCGAGGCGGCACATGCGTGGCTTTACTACCTTACACTAGTGGAGCATTCCTAAAATACACTTGGTAAGGTAAGGTGTAAAACCATTCATCATTCGAAAAAGAAATACCACTAACTTAGTCATTATAATGTTTTGTTTTAAGACACCGCATTAGAAATAAATCTCTTTATGTTAGGCTTAACCGACTCCTAGACTCAGAACAACGAATCGTGGATCACACAAAGTGTTATAGTATAAATTGAAATCCCACATGGAACCATATGGGATTTCAACCTATAAACCATTGAGCAGAAAAAAAGGAGCCTTGCGACCGCTTAAACCGAACCTCTACCACTAGGCTAACCGTCCAATCAATTACTTCAAAATCTATTATTTTATTAAATTGTGTAGGAAAGACTTAGTTTAAAGAATAAAATTTATATACAAACTTCTTTTGAACGTTAATGCAAACATTTAGTAGCAATAATTCGTTATTTCTGTTGTGGCACTTCAGAAAATTCTTTGCGAATACAAAACAATTTTTTACCATTCCTAACTGGAATTCTTTTCAGGGTAAAAAAAGTCGACGGCGCGTAAATGTTCAGGGGAAGATGTTTTCTAAGGTTTGTAATGATGTTTCACACAAACATAAATATGCAGCGATTGCTTATGATATGAAAGCAATCCCGTAAGTATTAATAAAAATGACTAATCATCATCATCATCATCATCATCAACAGCCTTTAACAGTCCACTGCTGGACATAGGCCTCTCCTTAGAAAGGAGGTTTTGGCCTACTATACCACGCTGGCCAGACGGGTTGGTATAGGGTTGGTTTCAAGTTTTCCTTCTCTTTGCATTGATGTTGTCTTGCATAGTTTATCCCTTAGTCGCCTTTTACGACACCCGCGGGATGAATAGGGGTGGTGACACTCTGTATTCTTAATCCGTCACCACACGGAAATTAATCTATCATTAAAACCTTTAACTGGGTTAAACACCCTTCCGTCCAAATATAACAACGAATAACACAGTAGACTCAAGTATGGCTAGCGTGATGAGTTGGGTGTCTTCCAAAAAACTGATCCATATTATACGTTGATAATTAAGGGAATCAGATTTCTTATCCGATTCTCTAGGTCTACAATAAATGTCACCTTTAATATTAAAGTATATAGTCAACGGCTTAACGTCAAATGATCGTGTTATTCACTTTCATGGAATCGACATTTGTAGAATGGTCCAATAACAGTATAGATAATAATTGTTTATTTTAGAAAGTCAAACACTGTATCCTATAATTGTTGCATTAAACCTATGACTTATATAATAAATGACGACGAAAAAGTTTGAACAGAATATCGATAATTTTAGAAAATTAATGAAAAATCTTATAATATGATATAATATGATTTTAGATCAATTAAAATTGTTTTCATATTCGTAATTTATTTATTAACGATTCCCACAGCTAGTTAACATTAAAGTATTAAATAGAGTAACGAACAATATGAAGCAAATATGTGACATCCACACGTTAATAATACATTCCTATCATCAAACAACGACACAAACTACTCAATTTACCAAAGATATTACATTAATTTATAGTGAAATCGCTCTTTACATTTGAAACATATTTCGTACTCATATACTAGTTATATTAAATTCTGCGGCTAAAGTCGATACCGACGATGCGACTTCGTGTTAAAGTGTGGAAGGACGTTAAGACTACGAGCTTAGTGATTTCGTTCAGCGAAATGATTTAGTAACTCGCCCCCGGACTCGGTTGCGTCCTGTCGCGTGCCATTGTTTTACCTCATCACGATTCGCCAGTCGTACATACGGTTAGGTTCCACTTTGATCTTAAATTCTGAAACATTCTCTAATGGTATGCGCTGCTATTCTATATCTAATATAGATAACACTATCACTTTTGCACGGTATATTTATATGTTTCTCAGAGGTTTGATTGCCAGACAATTGCATTTTTATTTGAATACTACTGCTTTGATACTCGTATAACAACATAAATCAATTCAGTATAATGTAGAAATTTGTAGTCTTAAGTTACCGTTTAAATTTGTATTTGCATCCTGATATATCACAATAAATAAGAAAAATATATTGCTATATTTTTGTAAGAAGTTCATCGTGAATCAGTTTTTGCAGGTCTTGAAAAAGTGATTGAATTCAGACTTCGCCTTAATAAATCAACTAGTGTCAGATAACTTTGCTGTCATCAATTTTACGTAGTCATTAATCATTCCTCAAGTTATAAGTAGGAATATTGTTTATTCGCGGGTACAAAAAGGAAAAGCCCTTTTATACAAACGGCTGGTCGCGTGTCGTGCGTTATGTTCGCTACAGCTGAAGCATGTTTATAACAATTTCATGGGTTACGAGAATTCTTCTTATGGGACTTAAATTTTATATTTGATATGGTTTTCCTTATAATCTTAAGTGAAAATATTAATATTTTGCTTGTACCATGTCAACTTTTTTATTTCCTCTGCCGTATTTATGTAGAATATTGACTGCTAAACAAAACAACACAGACTATTTTTTACTGAAAATGTAGTTGTAGTATATTAGTAGGATAACAATTTTGATGTTGAATTACAATAATTGCCTGTAGCACAGAAAACATAATAATACAAGTACCTATAAGTACTTTAAATTCAACTTTAAATTCTACTAGCTTTCGCCCGCGGTTGCCCCAGCGTCTTTGTCGGCAATTGCGGCAAAAAGTTGTCTATGTCCTTTCTCAGGCTTTAGTCTATCTGGGTACATTTAAATTGGTGCAGTGGTTTTTGAGTTTATCGCCAACAGACAGATAGACAAACGCAGCGAAGCAGACTTTATATTATAATAATATTTACTGATAATTATAATTAATCGATTGTTGTCTTCATTCGACGATAGTGAGCAAGCATATTTTGAAACTTACAATCAGTTCGAATTTTAATAAGTAAAATGTAAGTTTTACTTATTATATTATTATTATTCAAATATCATCTAAATACGGCTATGTAAGAAGAAGTAAACGTTTTTTGGTCGAATATGGCCATACGTATGTGAGGTTTGCTAAAGAACCTTATTTCATCATACAAAGGGCCCGTGCTTTGGAATAATGAGGTTTTCACACAAGTACACTTCAGCGTCCTACCGTCTATTTCACAACTTGACTTTACTGCTTCAAGACATGAGATGTGGAGACCAAACTTTTAGTGAACTCTTTTGTTGATTTATGAAATATAAGTCATATAAAGAACTTGAACCTTTGACTTTTTAACGATGCCTATTATAACTGCTTAGCAATGCATGTTAATCAAATAAAAGTAAAAATAACAACGTATTTCATAACACTAATTTTTTTTGTAATAAGAAATATTATTTATATTTTAATAATTTTACAATTAATTTTAATTATTTTACAAACTTGACAATTTAAATATTATTTCACAAACTCAATTTGAATATGTGTCAAATTCGAAAAATATATAACAATCAAGTATCTAATTAAAATAAATGATAAAATATAAATAAATTATATAAGAAACCTCAATATCATGTTTGAAGACTTCTTTGGGTTTGATAAAAATTTTTTTTTTCAGTTTCAGTTCTATGTTGTGTTGTTTCTATGTTGAACCCCAAAAAATATTGTTTTTTTTTCTATTTTTGTGTGAAAATCTTAATGCGGTTTACAGAATTCATTTACCTACCAATTTTCAACAGTATAGTTTTTATAGTTTCGGAAAAAAGTGGCTGTGACATATGGAAGGACAGACAGACAGACATGACGAAGCTATAAGGGTTCCATTTGGATACAGAACCCTAAAAAGTATGTTCCCGTCAAATGACGCTCTAAATTGACTAAAATTAGTTATGCCAAGTGTTTTTCAGTGAAAAAACGACGATATGTAAATACGTACATACATACACGCTAAAATAACTAACTGCTAATTTACTTTTAATTTTACTTAAATAAGAGAACAGAAAATAACTTTAAAGGAATTTCATATTGGTGACGCAGCAACCAAATTATTGAAAAGAAAAGTAAGTGGGAATAATAAAAAAATAAAATAAAAAAATATCATTACTACTATGAAATCAGGGTGTATATAAATTTATCAAATCCCTTGTTTCTACTTAGAGTATTAATTTCCTAAGAAAAACAATAATTGTACAATTACAATTCATCATCTCAGACGAAAGACGTCTATTATGGGACATAGGCCTCCCTTAAAGCTCTCTTCAACTACCAGTCTTGTGTTGTCCGCATCCATCACCTGTGTATTCACCAGGTCAGAGACCCACTTTTCTGTTCTGGTTCCTTATATTTGATTTAAGTTTATACAAAATTAACTATTACGGCTTTTTAAATTTGAATTTGTGTATTTCTGTACACTGTAATTTGTGTAACTATGTTGGTTAAATTTTGTTTCATACTTTTTCAGCGTCGTTTTTATTCGTAGTTGGGTTTTAATTTTTACTTTTTTATTTAAAATATTTTGGTGCCGTTATAATATTAATTTATTTGCAAAGTATATTCTAATTAACAAACCAAACCGCCCATAATAAATTGTCTGTACAGGCAAGCAAACCATATCGTCACGGGCAAATGGTAAAATTTTATTAATTTATTTATTTATTTATGATATGAATGAATGATACCAACCACGGCATATTTATCTCAAATATATTTTTAACACAGCACTTTATGACCACTGGAGGGTGCCGCCTGAGGTTCAGTGACACGTGATTTAGCCATAACATACATACATGCATACGTACATAGTCTGTTAAAATAATAACCCTCCTTTGGCTTTGCCGTAGTGGGGTAAAAAATAACGATACGGTCGTAGGATTGTTTACTTTTATCTTAGTCAAGTTGTTTCTGTATCGCCATAAAAACAAAAAACAAGTTTTCATCTCAGCAAAGCTATACTTCAAAAGGACTTTACCTGGACTCACAAATGATTTACAAATTTATCATTCAGCCAAATATATTTCAATAAACCTTTATACCTCCTAAAATTGATATAAAACTATAACGCTTTGTGTAACATCAAAGCATTGTAGGTTGTCTTATAAGGCAAGATACAAAAAAATACATTACGTTCCAATTTCAGAAACGTTTACCTGAAACGATATATCCTCGTATTATCCGTATAGTTCGCCGGGATCAATAGGGATTCCTTTAGAAATGTTGTGTCATTGTTTATGGAAAGTCATTCCAATCAGACAGTACAAAGGAGGGACATATCGTTGCCGTCTTGTGTATACTCATTAATCTTAATCTTCATATCTTGCTGGTCACGCTTGGCTTCGTTGAATAATGGAAGGACGTAAAATAATAACTATTTTCAATCGAAGACAATTTATTTGAATACTTTGTGTTTGTGATTTATTTGGAGCAAATGTGTGATTCGAAATCGTTTTCAATAACATATTCGTTTAGAAAAATTAGTTCTGAAAATATTTTCATAGAAATTAGATAAAGTGTGGAGTAGGTCTAATTTATGTTTCCGTTTAATTAGTATTTTTACAAGCTTTCATTTATCTATGCCTATCTATTTTTCTGTATTGAGATCTTGACCAAAGTGATATTGAAGAAAAGATTTCTGTAACAATTATAGATATAATCTTAATCATGTTAAACTTAATCATGTGTAACTGAAACTAATAAAACTAGGTTTTGAAAATGTGAATGAATAAGAACTTACAATAGATAATATATATATATATATGTATATATATACACGCTTTTACTGCCTTATGAATTTTATGACTGACTATACATATATGACCTGCCGTTCCTCCTGCACGTACGTATTATATTGATTATCACAGTCTATGTCTTTTTCAAGAATCAAAATTATATTCCTGCAAAATTTTCATATTGAAATCAGTACAGTGGTTTAGCGGTGAAAATAAAACAGACAGTGTATGGATAATTTGCGCTTTTTGAAAGATTGAAGAGTCCTGCAACTTGGTTTCAAACTTCATTAAAAAATTTGGTTCCTAACTTTTGAGAGTGTACACAGCCACTCTCGAAATTGTGATTGTAACGTTTAGGTATCATTTAGAGATTTCACAAGAGAGCTAACGGTATTTGGGGCATTTAATATTTCTAATTAAAGCCTAAGCTCAGATAAGGTACCTTTCATTTCCTAGATACCCGGAATGTTTCGCTGCTCAAAGACAATGTAACAATCTGAAGGATGAGGTAGTGTAACTTTGTCAGCTCGTTTGGCCCCCACACGATCCAGAAAGTTATCTTGGAGTGCATCGGAATTACAACGTACTTCCAACTTTGCTATTCGAATCCGAATACGAGTTATAGATGTGCAGTTACTAGATAAGCTTTTCTTCGTAATAATTATGTGTGGTTTAGCGAATAGTTAAAAATATGTAATCGATATGATAGCGGACTGTGTATGCGGGATTACATTTACAAAAAAATAAATAAACTGCCTCGTTGGTCTAGTGGTTAGCGTATGCGACTGCTGATCAAGAGGTCTCGGGTTCGATTGCCGGGTCGGACCAAATGTTTGTGTGATACACAAATATTTGTTTCGGAGTTTGGGTGTTTTCTATGTATAATATGTATGTATTTACAAAAAAAAGTATGTTCATGTATTTATATCAGTTGTCTAGCTATCCATAATACAAGCTTTGGTTAGTTTGGGGACTAGATGGCGTTGTGTGTAAAATGTCCGAAATATTTATTATTATTATTATTAAATATTATGGACATGTGAACGTCTTCTAGATTCAAATTAGCAGAACAACGACTACTATGTATGTATGTACTATGGGGGACTTTTTTTTGTACACATACATATTTTACATAGGAAACACCCAAGAAATAACCGCAAAAAAATATCTGTATACAAACACTTGCTCCGACTCAGGATTTCTACCCTATAGCTCAAGCACAGAAGAATACACTACAATCGCGTCACCGAGGCCGTTTAGTAAAAAAAGGTGATAAAACATAGGAATGTTTTATCCTCTTACTTGATAACTTGATACAAATAATTGAGTCTTATAAGAAATAGTTTTCGGTTTTAGGCGCGGTTGCGGTTTTATGAAAAACTTAGAATTCGTGTTTACAATTCGATGAAAGTAATCAGTACTTATACAATCTATGTGCACCATAACAGCGTTGATGTACCTTTAAAATTGATATACATGACTGCCTCGTTGGTCTAGTGGTTAGCGTATGCGGATGCAGATCAAGAGGTCTCGGGTTCGATTCCCGGGTCGGACCAAATACTATTTGTGTGATTCACAAATATTTGTTTCGGAGTCTGGGTGTTTCCTATGTATAATATGTATGTATTTACAAAAAAAAGTATGTTTATGTATTTATAGTACCCATAACACAAGCTCTGCTTATCTTGGGACTAGATGATGTTGTGTGTCAGATGTCCAAATATATTTATGTATGTGTTATTTTTGTATTATTTATGTTTATGAAATTTAATATTTAGGAGTAAATTTATGTTATTTCTTGTTTGGTCATACATGGTCATACATAAAAAATTATCTGCAAAACGTTCTAGTCGCATTGTAAGCATTAAAAGTTTTATTGTTTACATTTGATTAATTTAGCAAACTGAAAGGATAATTGTAATTAAAATGTAATTGTAATTGGCCGTTATACATATTTGTGATTCGTCACAAGATGACAATTGGTTGCGCCGTTTGTTATCTTAAATATAAGTGCGGCCATCTTGGGTGGAGTACAATCCCAGCTTGTCCAATAAGCGACCCTGATGGCAGTTCGCATGCGCATCAAGCCACCGCACCGCAGCGCCCTCTTGAGGCGCGTTACCATGACAACGGTCAAACAATAAGACAGTTAAACTTTTTTCTCCGTCAAGAAAAGTGTATCGTTGACGGCTCGCATCTCGCTTTTTACAATTTCTCTGTTCCGCTGTGATAATACATAATTTACGCTTTAACATTCGCTGTGTGGAGTGCCTTTCATCACGTTGTTGCTGCTGCTAGGCGAGCGAGTTGGCAAGTTCAAGGTAAGTGCTTCTTCCCTTGAATGAGTTTGTATTTGTATTTGATATAACAGCGGCCTCCATCTCTAACAGCCCGCATTCAGCTAAACCGCGTCTCCATAATTTTTTTTGGTCCTTCGAGCCGGATTTCACCAGCCTGGTGCTATCGTAAGAATTATTCCGCATTTTATTTCGTGTATTTGCGTTTATAATTTGTTCTTCAACTTATAAACCGGTACCCGAAAGTACACGCATCGCATATATTCGCATAATTTCTCATTTTTCGCTATATTTCTCGCATTTGTTTCGCAATATACTTTCATATTTTTCTTTTATTGATCGCATACAACGCTTATATTTGTTCAACAATACTTGTTTTGTACATTTAACGTAATTTACGCAGTTACAGTTTTTACGGTTTTTTCTTACTATTCATAACCTACATTTACTAACGGTAACGCTCAAAAATGTCGTTAGAAGCTAAGTTACGTTTGGTCATTGCTAAAAAAGAAGCTATTTTTTCGCATATAATTTCTTTATACAACACCGCTAAGAAAATTGTTCCCTCTGTTAAAGAAACTAAAAATAAACTTGAATTTTTAGCTGTTTCTTCAAACATTGACAAATTATATTCGGATTTCAATATTTTATGTGATCAACATAATGAATTAGAATTAGAAAAAAATCCTGATTATAAATTTAACTTTGATAATTGGACGTCTTTCGAATCATTATTTTCTTTTATCAAACAAACACGCACTGAATGCTTGGAATTTCGCCGTGCAGCCGGCGATACTTCGTCAGCTGATATTAATAAGGCATCCACCGCTCATCCCAGTTACTTCCGTTTAGCTCCGCTAGAGTTAATAAGTTTTTCTGGTGATTCAGAATCTTGGCCGCTTTTTTACCAATGTTTCAAAACAAACGTACACGAAAATAAAAATTTAACTGATGGTCAGCGCGTCCAATACTTAGTAGGTAAATTGAGTGGTACTGCGCTTAACGTATTCGCAGGTATTATACCTAACGAATCGAACTACGCTACGATATGGAATTCTTTAGTATCGAAGTATCAAGATAAGAAGTTGCTAGGGTCAATGTACTTAAATAATATACTTGACATAAAATCTACTTCGGATTCAGCTGCTCAATTAAATAATTTTATCGAGCGTGTTCATTCGTCCTGGTCCGCATTAAAACAGCTGGGTATTGACGACTTGGCTGACTTTATATTTACGCATATCGCTTCACGTAAGATAGACACACAGCTGATACAAAGGTTCGAACTATCTGTCCTCGATAAGGAAATACCTACGAGTACAGACTTAGTCAATTTTATGAGGCATCATGTGAAAGTGCTTGAGCGAACCTAAGCTGTTCATAAAAGTACTTCACTGCCGCACGCTCAGGGCTTCTTCGCAAACCGGTCGCGTAATAATAGCGCGCCAAAGGTCTCGCACATCTTCGCTGTTAATGAGAATAATGTAACTAAACCCGCTTGTGTTTTTTGTAAGACGTTACATCATTCTCAACTATATGAATGCACTGCATTCAAACAGTTGCCCGTAAACGAACGCTTTCATTTTCTTAAGTCAAATAAATGCTGCATTAATTGTTTAAGTTCAAGGCATTCCTCGCTCAGCAAGTGTGCTTCTCGAAGTACTTGTAAGCAGTGCAATAAGCAACACCATACTCTGTTGCATTTCGATTCGTCATCGAGCAGCGCCCCACGCACCTCGCCGCACGCGGCAAGATTGCCACCGCCTGCGCCCGTGCACCCCGCGCCCGCTTGTAGCTCTGCTGGCTTAGCAGCGGCTACGACCGTAGCGCATAAGTCAACTGCGCAGCAATCTGCGTCTCCACAGTCTTTATGTATGCATACACATAATATAGACAACAACATACCGGTTGCCTGCTACGATGACGTTCCGTGCACTACGCTAACGAATTCTCAACCTGTTGCGTTCCACGCTTACAATAAGGTTCAATATGATAAGACTGTTATCTTACCTACTGCTCAGGTAGACGTCTCGAACAACGGAATGCAATATACAATTAGATGTTTAGTTGACAGCGCTTCTCAGAATCATTTAATCACTCTTTCATGCTGCGAAAAATTAAAATTAAAAATTTGTCCGCTTATTAACTCTTGCTTAAAGACAGTAGGGTTAATATCCGCTCCGATTAGAGGCTACGTATCGCTTTTAATTAAATCGCGCGTTTCGGATGCGAGTTACAAAGTGACGCTGCTAGTGGTTGATCACATTGCCGATCATTTACCTACGCGTTCAATCCAAGCTTCCGTCATGAAACATTTTATCAAACTACCGCTAGCAGACGATCAGTGGGGCTCGCCCGGTAACATTGATGCAATTCTCGGCGCTCAGCTGTTTCCATTTATTTTACTTGGGGGAAAAATAATTCCGTCAATCGCTCAGTCTTCTCAGGCTTCTCACTCTGCACCTTACGCTCTCGAGACTACGCTTGGTTACATCATCATGGGTGAGACATCGACGTCTTGCTCTGATGGTGAGGCCTGGTCCTTCGGTCCTTTAGTAAACGAACTAAACGATAAAATCGTTAAGTTTTGGGAGCTGGAAGAGGTAGAGTCGCATGCTGTTGGGAGCCCAGAAGACAATGAATGCGAACAGCTGTACGCGTCCACAGTCACGAGAAGTTCTTGCGGACGTTATATCGTGTCCCTGCCCTTCAAGGGGGATCCCAAAACTTTGGGCAATTCTTTTATTACCGCACAACGTAGGTTTAACGCACTTGAGCGTAAATTTAAATCGCTACCGACATTACGCCAAGCTTATAACGACGTAATCAACGATTACATACAGAAGACTCCGCCGCTACCGTAACCGAAGGTTACTTTATACCGCATCACGCCGTCGTTCGACCAGACAAGTCGACGACAAAAACACGCGTCGTGTTGGACGCAAGTGCTAAGACGGAGACAGGTCCGTCCCTTAACGATCTTTTGCATACAGGCCCTAATCTGCAAGCGGATCTATTCTCTCTCATGTTGAATTTTCGTTATTTTAAAATAGCAATAACCGCAGACATACAACAAATGTACCTAAGAATTTTATTATCGGAAGGTGATCGTAAATATCAAAAAATAGTATATCGCTTCAACGAGACCGAGCCACTCCGCATCTTTCAATTCAACTCTGTGGCTTTTGGTCTTCGCTCAAGTCCCTTTCTCGCCATGCGAACCGTCCGGCAGCTAGCTGAAGACGAGCACGCTCGTCTCCCTCTCGCTGCAGCGGTTGCAACCAGCGAATTATATATGGACGACTTAACCACTTCAGTGCCGTCTACTGCTGATGGCATACAACTCGCTGACCAGCTGCTCGCTCTGTTCGAAGCCGGTAGATTCAATCTGGTTAAATGGGCAAGCAACTCGCCAGAGCTTCTTGCACTTCCCGAATCTCATCGCGCGCCGATTGAATTCACCGACGATAGTGACACGCTGAAGGTGTTAGGCATAAAGTGGACACCTACTACGGACGCTTTCTCCTTTACTACATCCGCCGCGTCTGTAGGTTGTACCAAACGTGCCATACTTTCGACCATTGCTCGCTTATTTGATGTGTTGGGGTTTGCAGCGCCTGTGATTCTATACGCCAAGCTCTTGCTTCAGGAGCTTTGGCTCGCAAAGGTAGGGTGGGACGAAGAGCCCCCTGCAGATTTGAAGGAACGCTTTGTCAAATTCAAAACCGAACTTCCCTTATTGTCAAAACTGCAAATACCTCGGCACCTAGGTACTGCTACGGGCTGCACGCTAACCTTGCTCGCATTTGGAGACAGCAGTATGAAAGCTTACGGCTGCGTCATTTACTTACACGTGACATATCCAAACCGCGACATTTCGGTTCGTTTAGTGTGTTCAAAGTCAAAGGTAGCTCCGCTAAAAACTGTGACTCTGGCAAGGCTTGAGCTATGCGCTGCGTTACTCTTGGCTAAGCTTACCAAGCGAGTTTATACTGCATTTCATGGACGCTATCCTATTCAAAACATTTTCGCATTTTCGGACTCCACGGTCGCTTTGTCCTGGATCCACGCATCGCCGCACCGTTGGCAAACATTTGTTGCCAACCGTGTCAGTAAAATTCAGGAGCTTCTCTCTCCTGACCGCTTCTTCCACATCAACGGAAACGAGAACCCCAGTGACTGCGTTTCGAGAGGCCTGTTGCCTTCGCAGTTGGTAAATCACCAGCTTTGGTGGTGTGGCCCTCACTGGATCCATAGTCCAATTGATGAATGGCCCATAGTGCCGTTCGAACCGTCCCGTGTGGAGGCCATACCTGAAATGAAACCATCAGTGACATTTACCGCTATATCCGATGTGGAGGTTTCACCGCTGCTAGAACTCGCCGACCGGGTCTCGACCTGGAAGAAACTGCTACGCATTATCGTTTACGTCCTACGCTTCGCACGGAAACTGCCACGCTTGGCTTCCATTCAGGCGTCAGATCTGCAAGCTGCTGAAAACCTAATTTGCAGGAGCTCCAAATCAAATATTTCGCGGTAGAAATCAAAGCTTTAGCAAAGGGCAACTTACCTTCGCCTGCGTTGAGGAAGCTTGATCCTTTCGTAGACAGCCACGGGTTACTCCGCGTTGGTGGCCGGCTCACTAATGCGAATATACCATACGAAAACCGGCACCCAATACTGTTGCCGCGTCGCGATCACGTGGTCGAGCTTATCATCGACGACTGCCATCGATCTAATTGTCACACAGGTTCGCATTTGCTCATGTCGTTGCTGCGGCAACGCTACTGGATCATTTCCGCTCGAAACTTGATCCGACAACGCATCCGCAAGTGCAACTTTTGTTTTAAAGTTGCACCCACACATCCAACGCCTATGATGGCTAGTCTTCCACCCGCGCGAGTGCAAGAAGCGAAAGCTTTCACTCACACCGGCGTCGACTATGCTGGGCCGTTAAACATAACTCTTACTCGCAGACGTGGCGTTAAGAGTCAAAAGGCGTACATATGCCTCTTCGTCTGCTTGACCACTAAAGCAATACATATAGAAATTGCATCTGATCTCAGCACAGACACGTTTATCGACGCTCTTAAACGCTTTCTCGCTAGGCGTGGCCTGGTTTCGTGCCTTTACAGTGACAACGCTACTAATTTCATTGGTGCTAAACGTCATCTCGACGACCTACACACGTTCCTAGCTGCGAAGGACACAACTAACGCGTTCCAAGCAGCCTTGAACGGCCATAGAATCACGTGGCGTACAATTCCCGCTCGCGCCCCCCACTGGGGTGGAATTTGGGAAGCGAATATAAAGTCAGTCAAGACATTGTTATACCGCACGATAGGACAGCAGCTACTCTGCTATGAGGAACTGCTGACTGTACTAACGCAAATAGAATGCCTACTGAATTCGCGGCCACTCTGCGTCCTTTCTGAGCAGCCTCATACCATTTTAACGCCTGCGCATTTCTTAAATACTACTCCGCTGCAATCGTTGCCCGCGTATGAGGTTGATCACACAACGAGCCTGTGCAACCGCAAAAAACTCTTAGATAGGCTAGTTCAGAGTTACTGGAAAAGGTGGCACGTTGACTACCTGCACACGCTTCAATTGAGACAAAAATGGAATACTCCAGGTGTTTCAATTGAACCCGGTACGCTTGTGCTTATCCGTCAGGATGACACGCCTCCGCTCCGCTGGCCCACAGGCATTATTGAACAAATATACCCGGGAAAGGACGGAGTCACGCGAATGGCTCTTGTGCGCTCTACAACTGGCACCTTTAAACGCCCAGTTGTAAAACTGTGTCCTCTTCCATCACAATAGATTATAAAATTTATATTTTGTTGCCATTAGCTTTAGTTAAGTATACAATTATATTCGCAAATATTCACCTATTCATAATTTCATATTATTTTTTACCCTATAATTCTGCATTTCATACTTCGCATTAAATTCAATTTTATTTATTTGCATACATCTTATTCAAGTTTACTATAACTTGACTCTGCATTATAGCACCGCTCGCATTTATATCTTTTGAAAACCCTACGGTTTTTCAAGCCGGGGAGAATGGTTGCGCCGTTTGTTATCTTAAATATAAGTGCGGCCATCTTGGGTGGAGTACAATCCCAGCTTGTCCAATAAGCGACCCTGATGGCAGTTCGCATGCGCATCAAGCCACCGCACCGCAGCGCCCTCTTGAGGCGCGTTACCATGACAACGGTCAAACAATAAGACAGTTAAACTTTTTTCTCCGTCAAGAAAAGTGTATCGTTGACGGCTCGCATCTCGCTTTTTACAATTTCTCTGTTCCGCTGTGATAATACATAATTTACGCTTTAACATTCGCTGTGTGGAGTGCCTTTCATCACGTTGTTGCTGCTGCTAGGCGAGCGAGTTGGCAAGTTCAAGGTAAGTGCTTCTTCCCTTGAATGAGTTTGTATTTGTATTTGATATAACAGCGGCCTCCATCTCTAACAGCCCGCATTCAGCTAAACCGCGTCTCCAACAATAATTGATATTTAAGTAAACTGTAAGTTTTCTTATGAGAAATAAATAGTCTATAAACCTTTTCAATATTAATAAATTCCACCGTGGTAAACTATGGACATTATAAATATTGAATAGCTTGTATCTAACTTGCTTGTAGCATATTCGCCTATGAAAATTGTATGTATTATTATAGTTGTGGTTAGATACAGTGTATTCTGTTAAGAATACACATTGGTGTGATAGCTGTATCTTCGCTAAAACGTCATAATAAAATTCAGATATTAACTTTATACTGCTACAGTCTGTTGTGCATTATAAAACATAAATTATTTCACTTTTAGATAAACTTTATTTCTCTGTGATTAAGGTACACATTTGTGTAAAACGCTACGTGCTAACTTTGAAGAGATACCTACGAGACCAAGCGAACTTCGAGTGCGCTTGAATGATAAGTTTCCCAAGTGAAATTGGGAATTCACGGTCCGAAAAGTTGATGAAATGACGGCTTAAAACTATATATATTTTAATTGCGGTTAATTATGTGATGTGTGATGCTAATTTAATGTGCATTAATGCATTGTTTTATTCGAAGAAATAATATTAAATTTTCTTGTTTTTCTTTATTTATTATTCCCGTTATTATACCTAAGATTATTTGGAGTCAGCTATCAGTTAAACCGGTTTTACTTGAATATCAGTATTCCCACAGAACGACTTGCATCAGACTTCCACAACCTTAACAACTTTGAATGCATCGTTGGTCTAGTGGTTAGCATATGCGACTGCTGATCAAGAGGCCTCGGTTTCGATTCCCGGGTCGGACCATATATTTGTGTGATCCCCAAATACTTATTTGTTTCGGAGTTTGGGTATTTTCTATGTATAACATGTATGTATGTATTTACGAAAAAAAAGTATGTATATTTGGTTAGTAATCAGTTGTATATAGTATAAGCTCTGCTTAGTTTGGGGACTAGATGGCATTGTGTGTAAAATGTCTGAAATATTTATTTATATATTTAACTAATTATTAGCATATTTGAAAGCACTCACTTCCCAATAACGATTGCCATAGATGTTCATGACAACCGGGACCGACAACTTAACGTGTTCTCCAAGGCACGGGCGTGAAACACCACCAAATTCTATACTCCGAACTGCTATTAAGCTTTTTTATTAAAGAAAACCCGGGATTTGAATCCGTACTTAACGAAAGCCAGGTATAGCTTAGCAACTCAACTTAAGTAATTTAGTATTGTGTTGTAAGACAGAAAATTAAACCTTAAAATATTAAACTAATTTAAGTTTTCACAGTACTATTCCAGTCCATTCCGCTGATGGTACATAATTTTTCACGGGATAGTTGAGATCGTAATAAATGATAAGTTACCCTCAAGTATGCTAGACTCCCACCGGCCGACAGCTTGATGTAAACTCTTGCCAGATGGAATGGAAATTGCCACCTAACTCATGTGATTCTAGAAAGTAACTTTAAAATTGCACTGTTATTTTTTTAAATACTTATTTTTTTTTAATTATAAGTCAGATTTATATTAAAAGTTCTGTAACATTCTAAATTATGGCATCTTTTTCAATTCACTAGTGTAGACATTACTAATATATATTTTTAATCAGTAAATTTTAAAACCAAAAAATAGCAGGATGAAACCCATTGGCAAAGGAGGAGAATATTATAAAAATGCAATGAAAAACAATTTACATTTCTGAGGTCGGGAAGGGGAAGGGGGAGAGTTTTTTAGGGTAAAATGGTTTATTTCGATTTCCAGCAAAACTACAAGTCTTTTGGAAAAAATAATAATTGCGAAGTTGTAGGTAATAAAAATATTTACAACTTTTGCATTTACACTTTTTTCACATAACCTCAAATTTTATGTGAAAAATCGAAAAATCTAAAATAGTTTAATTATTATGCATAACCCTTTTTCTTTAGTAATAATATTTTGTAATCATTTGATACAAATACAAAATAAACTTACAATTCAATCATTTCAGTTACGAGAACGTGTTAAAAACAATAACGTTATCAGCGTTTCCACAAAGGTGTTGATGCATATAAACGAAATAAATCTGTGCGGTTATTTTGCTGACATGAAATGTTATAAATATTTTAATTGCTCAAAATTATTTTTCTAGATTGGTTGAAAATTCCCATAAAGTAACATGAGGATGGAAAATGAAAAAGTTTCCTGAGGATATTTCCGTCGATACAAGATTTGAAGCAAATGGGAAAACTTTGTCATTCGCGTTAAAACAAAAATCAAAAGCTTTTTGATTATGAGATGCCGTTCTGTGTTGATGCATGTTGCTAGTGAAGTTATATGTGGAAACGATGAAAGATTGGTAATTTGATCATTTAAGTAAAAAAAAAAAATTGTTATTCCTAGTTATATTAAAGCTCTTTTCAATAGGTTCAACTTTGCTGCACCTAGCTGCTTATAAAATAAGTAAAGTTACACAATAGAATGAAGTTGTTTACAAAAGTTACATTTTAAAATTGCATTCAACAAACTTTGTGCTTTTAATCCGTTCAGGGACAAACTCAAAGCAGCTTTTGGTGGGCTTTACTCTGTCGGGTACGGCATGCGGATTTTGTCGGTCAGTTGCAAGTGGCGCACCCTGTACATAGATTAATGTGTGACGCATACCGCATGACGCCTGACGTTCCGGCCACTTTGTAGTTTTGATTTTATGATTTCATGGGTGAGGTCGCATGAGCTCGGTTAACCCACCAATTTATGTCTTTGGATACGGCTCGAATAAAATTGTATTTCATTTAAATATTAAGCTTATATTTTGAGCAGAGCCTTTATTGTTTGCACGTGACAGTACCGTAGTAATGTTTCATGTGTGAATGGTACTGGCATGTTTGGTAGTAACTGTATTTAAACCGGAACTGTTGAAAATGTAACAAAATAAATAAATATTTTATGTTATATTTTGCAAAAAATGAACGTTATTACAATGTACGAAATTCATTGGTCGCTACTTTATTGGTACCATTGGGGTGTGCTATAGATTTAGTGGAGCAAGGGTTAGCTCGCATCTTTTGTAGTAAACAATCATAGGTATGTCCATCCGAAACCTATCTGATAAAGCAGTATTATGCCGTAACAATAAATGATTCAATTTCCTTTACGCAAGTATCGGATCCACTTAAGTATTATGAAAGTAATAGAGGAGAGGGAATAGTTTTCTTGCTGACGCTACTTTTACGATAATGATAGAAAACGCGGTCCAATATCTATAAAATATTACAACCTACTCGTCCAAATGCCGGACCGGACGAGGGACTGGACCAGAATGAGAAAATCGTTCATAGATTTGATTTTCAGAATTAACTTTAAGCGACGCTTGAATAAGCGCTTGCAATAGATGGATTTTTGCGATTTATGTTGAAAACACAGTAGCGGAATGATCTCGGAAGAAGTTGATAACCTAAATTGAGTAAAGTTGACAACAGTTGTCAGTCATAAATCGAATACTGAAGTAAGATATTGAAAATTTACTTATTAGCTTTTCCTAAATGTGTGTGGATCTAACTTTATGTAAGAACACTTTTTAACGTGTCACGAAAAGTAATCATTAGGCATCAATTGAATTGATATTTATCTATACTTAAAATAGTTATAAGTAAAGTTTGTAAAGTTGTGAGCTTGTGACGCTTTAGGGGGCAATCTCTGGATCTATTAAACCGATTTAGAAAATTATTTTACCATTAGGCCACAAAACCTATTAACATACATAAGGTAACTTTGTATGTATTTACAAAAATGTATATTTATGTATTTATATTAGTGTCTAGTACCCATAGATTTAATAAATAGAGATAACCCGTAGATTAAATAAATAAATAAATATTTTGGACATCTTACATACAAAATCATCTAGTCCCAAACTAAACAGAACTTGTATTAAGAGTACTAGACAACTGATATAAATACATAAACATACTTTTTTTTTTGTAAATGCATACATTTATTACATAAAAAAACACTCAGACTCAGAAACAAATCCCGGGAATCGAACCCGAGACCTCTCGATCCGCAGCCACATATGGTTAGCATATGCGGCTGCGGATCAACAGGGCAGTCGAAATTGCGTTGTGTGTGTAAGATGGCCGAAACATTTATTTATTTATTTATTATAACAAAGGAATTAACTTTGCTTATTTTAATTTTCTTAAAATGCCTTATTGGAATAGAAGTAACATTTTGAACAATTATGAATGATGTACGACTGATTTCTTAGTAGAGTGAAAACAAATTAATATTAAAATATATATTGCTTTGTATTCATTTTATCACACTTTTAGTGAACTGAACTGAACTGAAGAGTTTTAATACTTCCCATAATAGGGTGATAAACGATTCAGTAACAAACGCCCACCACGATGACTTTGCTCTGCCTCATGGAAAATATGAGTACAATCTAAAAGTGGGGGTCAGCATACTTTCAGGCAGTAGGGCAAACTAGACTATGGCGCCCTAGTCAAACGTTTTTTCATGTCCCGCTTAAAGAACCCGAGATCATAGTAGGAAGGAAACCCGTGCGCTGGCTGTGAGCTCCAGTTTTAACTGCTTGACAGAGAAAATAGGAGTCGAACCGATTAGTTCTTGTGCGTATTTTTTCCACTCTAAAGCGGTGGCATCCTAGTGATGATACAACATACTGATAAATCATGAAACAAGAATTTATATAGGTAGTTAACTTCATACGTTTGCAAAGTTTATAAAAAAAAATCTATATAATAAACAATAGTATAAATCTTGACATAAAACTTTTATGATTAAAAGAAATTGGGATCGCCAAATTTCCCGCCATTTGCTGCGTTTTGTTGCAAAATTTATGTTCCTGTTTTATTGTTACTTGATGACTCCTTAACTTTGAAATGTGCGTAATAATAATTTAATGATGCTATTGCGTAAATTTTCTGTTTGTTAAACATGTCTATATAAACCGTAAGCCATTTGAAATATTTATTTGATAATTCTTCTTGAAAATAAAACATCGTGTAAAAGAAATATTATTTTATGTTATGGGTTATGATTATATATTTTTCAATTAAAACCGAATGAATTATCTGTTTTGCAGAATAACTGAACAGAGATATGAATGTGTATGATTTTTTCAGAAACTGTTCTTCTATCGATATTGTTATTTTTCTTTTGAAATAAGTAGATACTTTCTCATACAACAAATAATGGAGATTAGTTTGATCAATAAAATGTGGTATACAATAGAATATTATATCGAACGTAGGACAAACCAGGAAAAAAATATGGATATTATGCAAAATGATTTACAAACGCGATTCTCTTTCTGCAAATCTATAGCCCGATGCGTTTTCCTTACCTTAATAATCAACAAAACGTTTAACATGACTAAAAAAATTACATTTAGACATAGGTGGTATGGAATTTTACTGCTAATTACTAATGTATTATACACATATTACATTTTATAAGTATTAAATAGGTTTATTATTTAACTATGGCCTCCTTAATGATGTATGTATCAATTCCAGATTTATACATTTATTTATGACTACCTTTTGCCCGCGTCTCCACTCGCGTGTGTGTCAGCGATAAAGAAGCCTAAGCCCTTTCTCATGAACTGAAGTTTTTCCTTGTAAAATTTCATTGAAATTGGTGCAGCGTTTTAGCCATGAAAGCGGAACAGACTCAGTTTTGAATTGTAATCTTAATATGAATTTAAAGAATTAGGTTGAAGATATCAACGACTGAAACAACTTCTTTTAGTAGTACAATTTTTATTATTCTTTTATTTAATTCATTAAAATAAAATAAAATAAAACTGTTCACTGTGTGTCACAAAGTGAACAAGTTTTCTATTAGAACTTAAAAGCGAACGTCTCGTCCAAACCATTCAACGGGATTACATGTTACTTTAAAATGTCGTGGAATGGATATTGCCTGATTAATTTATAAAATACAGGGTATGTACCTCTATTAACTTTGTTTTAACCTTTACAATTTATTTTGTCTATTCTTCTCTTTTCTCTTCATAATGTTACCATGAGGAATATTTTTCGAAAATTGCTTATGTAAGTAAAAAATAAACACCTTCAAATTTAAAACTTTAAATTTTTGTCACTTTGTAAAGCCTATTTAATTAATTGATTGCTAAAACAAAACTCATTTGTACTATTTTCGAAATCTAATTTAAATTGACTTCATCAGTTTCACCTCAGTTTCTTTAGGGTAGTAGAGCAATGCTGATCCCAAGGTAGTAGAGAGATTGCCGAAACGGGCGACTCGACCTGGCCAGTACTACCCTCTCACAGAAGACCTACTTAAAATGACAACATGCGTGCTATTGTCTTTCGTTGCTGAGTGCAAGACCGAAGGCTTAATAATGTAGGAGCATCTCAATAGACCGCCACAGTGTCATGGTTGGATTCTACTTATACTTTATTTGAAATCTCTCAGGTCAGTTTGAGTTTCACAGTGGAAAAAGCACCTTGTATGTACAGATGAGTTTTGTTTAAATGATTTTTATATTGAGTAGTACACAGAATGACTTACCAATAAACAATATTAACAAGATCATACTCATCAAACAGTAATTGGAAGCTTTTACTCGCAATTTTAGTAAATTTAATTTCGTATGTACTCGTACAAAGGCAACGTTTGTAAATTACCCAATAATTTTTTCATGGCTCAACGTAGGTAAGTCCTATAAGTTAGAAGTTAGAAAATATGCAGCTACGACCTATTTTTATAGTCCCCTGTAATGTGGGGTAACGGAGCGGCCGCATTATGCGACAGTAGTGTCCTCCGACACGAGTGGCCTGGCTGAGTACTAACTAGGTTGTACGAGTACATGTATAGAGACGATAATACATAATGTATGTGAAACTAGAGCTGTTTTGGCTTGCGATATATTTAGTTTTGAAAATAGTATAATTTTCATTAATAGGTAAACTATGTTATATTCGTGTTTACCTTTCTATGTATGTACCTCGGGAACTATAGTTTTGAAGTCATATTTCGAAGAAAGTAAAAATGTAGCTTTTTAAAATTGAAAACAACAAACTTTGTAATTTTTAGGTTATTATTAATCCAGTCTTTCTTTAATGTAGATAAATATGAAATTCTATTAAAAATGTTATCTTTCTATAAGTATGTGCAGTAAATTTTTTGAAGGGTACCCTAGTTTAACCAACACGAGGAAGACCCTACTTAATTTAAAACTTTTTTTTGTTTAAATTAGGTCTAGAATATAAATTTTATTTTATAACAAATGTAATACTTTTTTACACATCATCATCGTCTTCAGCCTATCGCAGGCCACTACTGGACATAGGGTTTAAACTAACTTATTCATACACCATAAACTAAGTTAAATAAACATATCTATATCTAAGTAATACCTGTACCTTTACAGAGTAATACGTTACGAAGTAGGGCTTAAACATATCCGAATCGTTTAGTCACGCAAGATGTGAGCATATATCAGCCGGTATCAAAGGATCTAAGGTCCTAATCAGGTGTATCGCTCACTAATGATCCGATCTCGGCGCTAATCCGGTTTCAGCCGCTTGGGCAGGGCCACTTTTTCTCATTAATCCCTTCATTAGCGCATCTTTTCCAAACAAACAGTACTCTAAGTATACTTCAGGTTTAAATTATCTTGTGATTTAAATGCAAAAAAAAGTGCATTGTAGAAATCCATTTCATTCCTGTCATTTCATTTCTGCATGTAACCTTTTATGTTAATTTTATTTAAGATTCTTGAAAAGTACATTCCATAAGGCAAAGTTCATGTCATGAGCATTTCCTTTCAATCGACTTTTTTTTTAATTACTATTCTGACTATGGTTTAATCCTATGGGACAACTGAGCTGAGGCATGGTTTGCAACTTTATAAAACTTCTAATTCTTTGTGGGACCAAATTCTTTTCTTTTTTCACAAATTTGAATCCTGATTTATAGAGTGCATTTGTCTTCTATCAGATGAACTTGTAAATTGTAATTCTTGATTTGTAGGTGTCCATAAGCAACTAAAGCTTAAAACATGATAATTGGTCTGCCTGTTTTTTTATTGTTTGTTTGTTTTTATAAAAAAGATAAATCCCGCCCTAGGAACATTTTAATGTTGCTGGAAACTTTACATACATACAGGAAACGGACACCAAAAACACCTAGACTTAGAACAATAACTTGTAGATCACACAAAGTGTTTTTTTTAGTTTGAACTCATTGTTGAACTAGTCAGCGTAGTAGAAAGTGATGAAGAGACCGCTTAGCCCATTACCTTATCCCTGCAGTCACTATCTTAGAATTGTAGTATATAATAAACAAAAGTAATTTCTTTTACGGGCGTTTTGAACTTACCTTAAAAACATTAACTATCTCCAATTTCAACTTAAAATAGGTTATTTAAAACGGCTGTACTGAATATTCTGTACTACGTTGTAATTAAATCAGGAGGATATACATAAATCAAGTGAACGAATGTAGTATACTCAAAAATAACATATTAAAAGAATTCACTTTAGAAACAGAAATAAACGATCGTTCCTACCTATATTAAATCAGAACCGTTGGCATTAGTAGGAAATTGAAATTGACCGTGGAAGTCGATTTATACATTCAGACAAGCTTCTGTTCCACTCTCATCCATTGTAATATGAAAATATATTATAATATCAATTTACATAAGTAAAAAGTTCACTTATCGGTTTTCCGGGGCAACTTGTGGTTCCAACTTTTGAATTTTGAAGTTTATGTATGATAAACGTGCTTAACAAAGACATGGATCAAAACCTTATGTATCTATAATGCATGAGTTGCTGTGAATATTGCAGACATTCTTTCTTATAAGTCGTATTCTAATGTTCATGTTTAACATTACCTGAGGAATCTGCTTGATAAATCTTAGTGGCAATATAGTTTTTCGAAAATAATGTTTACTGCAAAATAGCCAACAACGGAATTATCTCTTGCCCGATTTTTGTACAGGTTGGACCAAAAGTGCGTTTAAATTTGAATCTGTAGCTTCGACGAGCGGTTATAAACAACGTGAGTTACGTGTACGTGAATTCTACCGCAACAACGATTCTTTTACTGTCTACAGTATATCTGCAAAATTTTCTTTGCGTCTACGCAACGAAAATTTTGTAATCATTACAACATACGGCGTAAAAATGAAGCGCCATCGATTACTCCACTAAAAATGAATCAATCACGATCCGGCGGACCTAGAACATAAAGAGATTCCGAAAACGTCGAGCGTCGTGTAAGAGCGTCTATTCGTGAAAATCTTGGACTGTCTACTCGAAAGCGGTCTAACGCCTTAGGCGTGGCCAGATCATCTTTGATTAATATTCTTCATAAAGATTTACGTTAACATCCGTATAAAATTTAAATTTAAATGAAATAAAGCCTTAAGATCGCCCGCACAGGCTTCAATTTGCGAACGATATGTTAGAAAGGTGATATCCAAAAGAGGTGCCATTAAATGACCACCTAATAGCCTGGACTTATCACCGATGGACTTCTTTTTTAGGGATACCTTAAAAGCAAAGTTTTTGGCAACAACCCAAAGCCCTTCGAGGAATTTAAGGAAAATATTTAAGAGGAAATGCAAAAAAAATCACGAAACACTTGTGAGACTGTCATCAACAATTTTGGCTCCAGGTTGCAGCAGTGTCAAAATAGTCAAGGACACATATGGATGATGATATTCAAAAAAAACACCCTTTGTGTACTTTAATAAATAAATACTTAAACAGTTTTTATCTCACATTACTAATTTCTTTTAATTCATCATTTGAAATGTTAGTGGACTTTTGGTTCGTTCTAATCCTACAGCTTCACCTTGTTTAATGTGAAATATATGGATACAATTGGTGCATATTCTTTTTTTTTGCGTTTTTGAGAAATGGTTCTGGCTTTGACCAATGGGTAGATTTGGAAGTTCATATAAAAATTCATCATCACTACAACTGTTTTAACCATTAAAAGTTTAGTTAGAATATAATTAATTTATTTTCTTATCAAATAAATTTCGTAAAAGAAACATAAGGTAGAGAGTAATTTGTTGAGCGCTTAGAGTTAGAAACTAAGAGATACAAGAGCTAAATAGATATTTTTCTTCACTTTAATCCGTTTACACACTTCAAAACCTAGTCGTACCGAAGCAAATCAAATAGAGAGCTCGCAATAAATAGCGTTTTCGTGTTGCTTTTCAAAATAAAATCTCGTTAGACATTTCCAGTTTCATTCGTTTAGTTCATTCACGACATATTGGGATTAGAGTAGATCAAAGAGTTTCTATTTTTCTATTGATAATTTTCACTATAGTATTAAAGGAGTTGACTGAAGTGCTTCAATATGCTACACCGCTGACATTGGTATTATATGTATAACAGTAATTATTATTTCGGTTTATTTTATTTGTTCCAGTAAGTTATACCTTATGTTTAAGTTAAAGAGTAGTTTTTTGTGTACGTTAATGTAAGTTTAGTCTAGGCCTATTATAATAGTTTAGTTTTGAATGTTTTCGACCCAGACCTTATACTGTACTCGTAAACTTTTTGCATAATCAATGTTCAGCACCTTATACCTCCAAAGTCCAACGTGTTATAATATCTGTAAAAGGGTTACTTACAAAAATAAATATATAAATGCACCCTGCTGGAGATGCCGGGTCTTAGCAAATCTAAGTGTGTCAGACCTAAGTGTGCCAGAACAGTCGCGACCTCTCATCTGAGTCGCAATTTGAATCTAATTTACAGTTACATATTTATAAAAACGTCACCATTTTGGAGATTGATTGTCTTAAAAGTACAAGTACGTAATGGTAAAGTAAAGGTTCCTAGTATACTAGGAAGTTGTTATGAGCAAGTTCGTGTTCTGCCATTATTTATAAAATAATATAAAGTTATGAATCAGCAGTAGGTACAGAATAATAATCTAGGAAAAATATTTAAATAAGAGTGATGAGTTGACAAAAGTGGGTGAAAGAGGTTCAGTAGCATAACTATCAGTTTGCAAAACAAAAGTAAATTTTAGAAATACTTATTTTATTTTAGAAATACTTTTTTAATGTGAATAGAAATGACAACATTTCCTAAATTAGTTATTAACAAATATTGAGAAAAACACAAAACATGGCACGTAAACAAGGTGGACCGCAGTATTACGTTATTTTGGACTCATTAAACTGGGGCTGATTGTACACCCATATTCCGGGAGATAACTTTGCTCGCGTTATGCAGTTAAACGGATTAAATTCGGCCGCAGCTGGATTGTCCGCGTAATGGACACCCTCTACATGAAAACACTGTACAAACTTGTTACTATAGAGCCGTGTTTTGGTATTTTATGTTATATTTATTGGAAGAAATTGACAGACAATAAATCATTTTTATAGTATGAATAAAGTCAATGTTTAGGTGGTATTTAAAATGTTTTGAAACATTTTTATTGTATTGTATTTGAGTGCAAAAAGTATATATTTAGGTACCTATTTATTTTGTTCATATTTTAAAGGTTTTAAGGTTATCAGATTGATAAACACTATAGTAACATATATATCTAAGTATATGGTGATTTCTATACTTGCTGCAGGGATACAAGATAGAATTTTAGCTTTCCAAAAAGTACTTTAACGTTATTGAAACGATTTTACTACATACCCATACAACTGCAGAGTATCTTTGACATTAGCCATAATGACAAGAGGTACACGGCGGTACACGGCAGCGGCGCGGCGTACCTACTGGCTTCATTCACTTTTCCCAGGCAATGACTTTCCAATCAATCATAACAACAACATGTTACATACGTACTATTTAATATATGGATGTTTATACATAGATATTTGATATTTATGTAGTAAAATTTAAGGTAGTTATTGGTCCAAAAATTCAGGATGTTTTAAGTTGATATTTACTCCTCTTAAAGTTTTAAGTTTCTCTTCTCAGTATTATCTAACGATAGTTTACGGAATTTCCTTTGTGTGAAACTTACCGAGGGCCTTTCCTTTTCTGCGTAATATTTTTATCCAATTTCATCGAAATTTAACGCCCGCAGCGGCATTGAGCCAGGATTATTGAAAGTCGTTGTAATAAATCATATAAAGAAAAATCTTTTTCACGTGAATCTGTTATTGGCTGATTCACTTTACGCACATTTGGAGAACTTATTTATTCTAAATACAAATAATGGTACTTACGTTGGCTTTCAGGCCTTGTAATCTTTTTCTTCATTTTATTTTTTTGTCTTTTGGCTTCTCTTTGAGATTTAACATAATCCACTATGATTAACTTTTTATATTGAAAATTCAGCTGTATCGTTACAACAAGTCACAATTCAAAAGTAAGTTATAAACCCGAAACATACAAGTACTCGTCGACACACATACAACCTCATTGTTACGTTGTTTAATTTAATGTGAACGCAGCTTAAAAAGTTTTATTAAGGGCGAAAGTAATAAAAGTTGAAGAAATAATTTCCACCTACGTTAAAAGAGTTTCCCGAAAATTTTAGTCATAAAACTCTGCCGGCGCTGGCTACGGCTACATTAACCAAATTGTACAAAACAAACATATCTAATAATTACGCCACGGGCACCGAGGCTCGTTTTGTGGAATTATGCGACCGACTGTAACTTTTTCAATCTGAACTTCGACAATTAAATTTACTCCCAAGTCAGCACATTTCAATAAGGTACATGAGGGAGAAAGATCGGTAGGCGATACTTGTTTGTGTTATAAAAAGTCTTTGTGGTTATCTTACCAGTTAATATTTCATGATCTAAAAATTATGGACGATGAATAACACTTCATGGTTCGACACTACAAAAGAACTCCATGGCTTGATAAATACGATAGGGAACAGTTGGAAAACCGTTTGAAAGAGCTCGTAGCATATACCATTAATCTTTACATTACAAATTCATTCGGTAAGAACTCACTCACTTGGATTAAGCAGAATTATAAATGAAGTGTCACACGAACTCGCACAAAAAGTGTGAAAGGAGGAAAACCTTTGAATAAAGCCTTGGCTGCGTCAGTTTTTAACTCGAGGAGGGCTCTACGCACGAGGGATTAATCGAGTAATTCTCAAGTTTAAATGCGGAAAAAGAAATAGGAAAACGCGTTACCGTTCGACTTAGACTAATAAAACCGATCTCAATAGAAATTTATAAGTTGTTCTTGAAAAAAATATAATCAACGGTGTCATATTAATTTTTAGGACAGTCACTGCATTAATAAGCAAATTAATTAATCTTCAATCAATGATTTAAAAAAAACAAATATACCGGTTTTAAGCTGATATTCTGTGCGTTTATGTGTCATAGTTGAAGGAAACTCCAAATCGTTTTAAGTTTTAGTTTAAGCAACCGGTTATAAAAAATGTTGTGAAACTTGTAAATGAAAGCCTTGACTTTCGCATCACTACCCCTCTGCCACCACGATTACACCAACACTTGTACTGTAAACTGTAAGCATTTACTTAAGATACGATGCTTTTAGTGTATTAAATACATTCACTAAATTGTCAACTAAAGTGTCAGAAATCGTAATACCATTTTTATCAAATGATATTATCACACTATTGAATGCGTTATTAAATGAGTAACTTAATAGTATTAAAAGGTCACTCAAAAATATAGTTTTACGAGGTCTGACACTTTAGCCAACGATATAATGTTCTAAGAATATCGCGGATGTCAAATCCTTGTATTTAGATTACATACAATTTTTTATTTTTTATTTTACTGATTGTATATCATTATCAAATTAACAGAATGATCACATATAAGTAGAAAATTACATGCTTTGTTCTCATCTACACTCGGTTCCAAAAATAACGGGTCAGTCACATAAACCCGAATATCTCCCGAACTACGTATGCCATCCTAATGAAACGAAGACTGTTCAATTGAGAATTTAATTATACAGATAAAAAATAAAATAAAACTTAGTTACACCCACAATATTAATCTTAAATTAAAAAAAAACTAAAGTAGTCATATTTTTCTTAAGATTACATTTTTTTTATGATTGTTTTTTTGCTGTTTTTCATCACTGGAGGCTTCATCACGTGGAGGCAATACAAAGTATTAAATGAAGAAAGTGATGAAAAACAGCAAAAAAACAATCATAAAAAAAATGTAATCTTAAGAAAAATATGACTACTTTAGTTTTTTTTTAATTTAAGATTAATATTGTGGGTGTAACTAAGTTTTATTTTATTTTTTATCTGTATAATTAAATTCTCAATTGAACAGTCTTCGTTTCATTAGGATGGCATACGTAGATCGGGAGATATTCGGGTTTATGTGACTGACCCGTTATTGGTTTATGTGACTGACCCGTTATTTTTGGAACCGGCTTTAGGAACAGGCAATTACAGTTAGTAAGAGCAGAATTCCTGACATTTAAAAGTTCAATATTAAGGAAACCAATTTAAAAAAACAAAACTATTGGGTTGAAAAAAAAACAAAACAAATATGATCATATTTTACGTTTTGTTAAAACGTGAAACCAAATCTCATTCCTATTACCTATCATAAAGCATTTTAATTCACAATAAGAAATACTTCAACGCCTAAAACGAACCCGTAATAATATAATAAAATACAAAAATATATACATTTATGTTTATTATTATATAAAAATATAATTATAAACGAAAATGTACCTATTCTTAAAATTATCTTAGAAAGTAAAACAATGTTAAGAAAAGAAATACGTAGAATGACAGAATTTAACTTTAAATATTTAATAAGCACCATTTTAGTGCAGCCATATTGAGTACTAAAATTAGAAGAAAATTCCAAGCTCGTTTTAACTAACGAGACAGCAATGTATCAAAGAGCCAATTGGAAATGTAAAACTATCGAAACCAGCTAAAATAGTCCTTTGATTCATTACAGTTTTTGATTAGCCACCGTTTCGTTGGTTTCAAAAGAAATATCTAGTGTGTGTGTGCATTATGGTTTTTTTTTACTCTTTTGCTATTTATACTGCACGGAAAACATAGTGGAATATACATGGTCATATTTTCACTGAACTGTCTTTAAAATAAATGCTGTAAAATTTTGAATTTATTTACTATATATTATATATATATATTTAGGCTTAGTTGAAATTATTGAATAAAAATGTGTTTGGCCTCGTCAGAGTAACCTGTTTATTTTTAGGTAAAGAAACTGCGGTTTTATTTCGCCCCAAGGTACAATAAAATGAATATATCTTAGTCGAGCTAAAGGAAAACTACATAGTGTTCCGATTTTGTCTATGATAAATCAGATGGATAGACATACATAAGTTCTTTTGTGCTTCTTTGATAGAAAATACCAAGTTTATATTTCAATTGTATCTAAATCTAAATATATCAATTGTACATTTGTAATCAAAACTTTAAGTTACGTATGCATAATAAACCTACTATTTTAATAAAAATACATGTACTAGTGTATACATGTGTAATAAGTAATCATAAAAATAAAAAAATTAAATAAAATTTCAGACTAATTAAATAAAATAAATATGCTAATAAAAAAATGAGCACAGAGAATTAGCATTGACGTTTACCGTCTTTTGGGAACGCTATGGTAAGCGATGCTGCGGAGGTAATTTTGACGCTTGTATGTAAGTATTGTCGATATTCTATTCTATTCTATATTATTTAAGTAAATATGGTAAATAAGCAATTATAAAAACATCTAAAACTATTTTTTACTAGATTTAAATCCTGAAAAATCCTGAACGGTGCAAATTATTCAACGACACTGCTTTTAGATAACAATCACTTAAGACTTCAAACATCCTTTTTAACTCCCGGCTATAGAAACTGCTACTTTTTTGTTCTAGACTGAGAAACACATCCATTCTAGAGGCAATAAATTTCAAACAAAAATATAAGACAGCAAACTGTATTAAGAATTATTGCCACTTGTATCAAAACGTTTGTTTCACTCCACATAGTCTAACGCCAACTCGAGACGACTGCATAAGCCGCAGCTGACAACTCCGTCAGTCCCTTTCCAATTTGCGTTCGTATAAATGGAAACGCTCGGATCGCATAAATGAAAATGGTGGAACAAATTGATTTCTCACTCAAACAGAACCGTGCGCAGTATAACCTATTACTGTTCTATTTTCTTTTGTAACCTAAAGAGATTACGTAATAATATCTGTTATGTGGTGTTACATGATTGTTAATACTTTGTCATCAGCATCCTTCTGTTTTTTTAGGGTTCCGTAGTTCATGTCTTGGAACCCTTATAGATTCGTCATATCCGTCCGTCCGCTTGGTGCTAGAAAGATGAAACAGCATACGACGTTATGACATTGCATGGATGTCATTACGTCGACAAAGTGCTACAATAAAATTAAGAAACATATTTTACGCATGATTTTTTTCGCGTCTACCCTATCTTACAACCATATTTCGATTTAGATATCCGTTTGCGTGTTATTTAACTTTAAAGCACATTTTTGTGAAAATAGGATGTCCCCCACCTATTGTCATATAAAAGTTATATGACAAGCTCAAACATTCTGAAAAAAATCATGATGGTAGTCCATGTATTGAACTTTAAAGGAAAACTAAAGCAGAATAATTGTAACTTTTTATTTCAAGAGTTATAGGGGCCTACCTTGTAAAATGCACTTACTTGGAATACTTACTTGAAAAAAATTAAGAAATAATAAATGAACATAAAAATTATTTATTGGACACCATTTTAAAGCCACCTACCTACTACTAATTATGGGCGACTACGGAACCCTATTCTATGCGTGGCCTTACACGTACTTAGGCATTTTTTTCTAATTTTATTTTAAAATGAAAAGTTTGCAAAGTACTTATTGACTAATTTCTTTTATGACCGGACTTTCCGTTGACAGATTGCAAATAATAAGGTGATTGAACCAAAGTATCAGATATGATAGTTTGAAATACAAATAAAACAATATTTAATATTTACATTGTTCTTAAAAGAGTTACACATTTTCTTTTTCAGAGTTCAACAGACCATCATGTAACCGATATTTCCAATAAGTGACAAAAAATAATTTAATAAATGCTTACCATCTCTTAGATCATTGTTAAGATACAAAATTTTCATTAGCAGTTATATTTTTAAAAGCCAAGTAAGTATCATAGTGATAGTAAAGTTAAAAACAAACATAAAACAATATTTTAGAAAAACCTCTTAAAATAACCAATACACGCGACTTTTTCTTTTCGCATAAATTTCTCTACATACTTTGAAATTATGCTTCAAAAATTATGCGTAAGCTGTTGCTCCTACATATAATTAAGATAAATAGCAGTATGCTCTGCTCTTATGCTCTGTTATACTATGTCTTAAAGCAAACGGACAGAGAAGGATTGGTTCGAAGAAACGCCTATCCTGCCTATACAACAATTATAATATTTTTAAGAATAATTTATTTCAAAAAGTATTTTACAGTGCACAAATGGATGTCATAACTACAAGACACTTTAACAGTATTTTTTCCAAATGGACACCCTATCCTAAACTAGGCAGGTGAAAACCTGTCTGTATCTTAGTAAAGAGTATCCAAATTCATTTAAATCATAAGTCTTTGATATCAGAGATTCAAAATAAACAAACCAAATTTTAATTCATGTTTACTAAGTTTCGAGAGTTATGTTACAACATTATAAATTCAATATTCAAAGTGATGCTTTTTATAATAACGAAACCCGTAAGAGTTAGAGTCGAGATTATATTGATTGTTTATAATTTGATGTCGATCTATATTCTAATATTTCAATGAGATCTTAAACAAGGAGCAACTACTATAACTATAAATAATATTTTAACATTAAGTAACTTCTAAACAGAAAATCAATAAAATAATAAAATAAAATAAATATTTTGGACATCTTACACACAACATCATCTAGTCCCAAAGTAAGCAGAGCTTGTGTTATGGGTACTAAACAACTGATATAAATACATAAACATACTTTTTTTTTTGTAAATACATACATATTATACATAGAAAAACACCCAGACTCCGAAACAAATATTTGTGGATCACACAAATAATTTGGTCTGACCCGGGAATCGAACCCGAGACCTCTTGATCAGCAGCCGCATACGCTATCCACTAGACCAACGAGGCAGTCTATATTGTACTTAATTTTAAAAATGTTAATCTCGAAGTGACATTTGACTTTGAACTAACATAGTTCAGAACTAAATTTCGAACTGTGTCAACTTTTGTAAAAATTAGAATAGAATTAGATGTACTCAGGTGATTACTGGATAAAGATACTTTGGAGATCACTTGCATCTGATCTGCAATGAGTTAATACCTGACGAAAGCATACGGCGACTACCGTAAGCGATCAAGTACTAGGGGGTCTTCTCCAAGAAAGAAAGAAAAGGGTTGCTGGGATTGTTGAATCTCAGATTATTTTACTCTCAAATAGCATATTACGCTAGAATACACACCAATTGAAAATATACTTTAACAGCTTTTGTAAAATCTGACCGATAGATAAGACAACAAGTATATCAAATGTAATGATATTATACTTGTGTTATTTCAATAACAAAAGAAATTTTAAACATGGTTTGTTAACACTTTTTGTTTGAAGAAATCCGCGCGCTATGTGTTAAAAAAGCTGTTAAATTAAACAGGCTTTTAAATTTATAATGAAAAACCATAATCTATTGAAAAACTATTTTAAATTGAGTTAAAATTTTGTTGATTTTTAAATTAAGTAAAATTTTGTTGATTTTTTAAAAGATTTTAAGTTAATTTTAATAGTAAGAAAATTAATTTTGAATAACTTGTAAGTATTGATCACAGAGTTGAGAAGCGTTAATAACCGAGTGGCCTTAGGTGATTGGAAACGATCATCGAGTATAAGCAACGACGGCACGGCCAGACCTAAATGGGTAACCGTTTGTGGCATGACATGTTTTGAGCGTTTTTGTGTCATTCGGAGAGCACGTTAAGCAGTCGGACCCGGTTGTTACCACGAGATGCAGTCGTGAAGCTTAGTTTGGGAGGCCTTCGGGCAGCTTAAAAACATCCAACAGCAAAATAACATAGCCAGAATGTCTTGCCAGTCCCCAACCCGTACTCGGTCAGCATTGGAGACAGGTTTATTTATCTATTAGGTTCACTAATGTTTGCTTACACTAAAACTCATACAAAATGCATTCACATAGATAACAATAGGGTGTAACAAACACTTATCAGGTCATCATACTAATTAAGTTAACTACCTTAATCACAAATATTTAATAATATGACAAAAGAAAAAAAATACAAGTTGAAAAAAAAACGTATGGCATTAACCCATTCCTGAGAAGAAACCTGACCCGAGTAGTGGGACATTATGGGTTGTTGATGATTGAGCACAGTTTTCTTATAAATAGAGAATAGGCTACTGCCTATTCTCTATTCATCCATTATATTTATAGTATTTATACTAGAGCATCGTTGATTTCAGCACGAATGAGTCAGCTTTACCTAGCGGTACTACCCTAAAACAGAAGACCAACCTAAAATGATAGCATCCATGCTGTCGTGTATCATTGTTAAGGGCCAGATCAGAGGACTCAATGATTCAAAAGCATTCACCATACTACATTGCTTACATTTACAAGAAATATCTATCTTATAAAAAGGATTTGATAAAAAATTGGAGCAGAATTAGATTATATTAGAGTTGCCCACTTTAAGAAAGGGATTAAACTCAACGAACAATAGAATTACATACATACATATTCAATGAATGTACATTGTATACAAACTCACTGGAAAACAACAAACTATGCTCAAGGTCCGGTCGGCCTCGCTCCGTTAAGGGACAGTAATTCCCTATTCACACAACTTACACAACATCCGATAATGCGTGCAATAAATCAGATAACTTGTTAACTAAACTGCCATAAGAAAATATGTCCAAAATTTTCCCTCGATAGGTACATAATGTAAAAATAAGGCCCCTTTGTCATGTACGTGATCGTGAGGCAACCATCACGCACGAGCCCACTGTAGCCAACGAAGCGTTGACAAATGCCTAATTGAATTTTCAGCCACGATATTGTGTCGCTGTCAAAAAGATTTATACTTATGTTTTGTATACCTTATTTTCCAGTAAATAAGAAATATATTACGGCCAATATTTAAATGATGTTTGGTTTATTCAAAGAGGCTTTGAAGTTACCGTCACACTTTCAATAAATGATATACTGACTTCATACATTTTGTGATTCTTAAACATATTACTCAACATATTGCCGGTTTAAAATAAGATTAACAAAAAATAAAAAATACGAGTACTATAGGGAATAAAATTCCATTATTCGTTAAATATAAATGAAAATATTATTTAATGGCATATTGGCCATATTGACCACAAAAACTGTTTAAATTGGAAATCTCTTTTCCTTCTCGGTGATTATAATAATATACTCTATTAATCCTAAACGAATACTCTATTTTTGATGTGTTAATGCTCAGATCATATGCCCACGATAATACTGAATCCATTTCGCTACATTATCATTTAAATTCTTAAATATAATTATGTATGTGAATTGATTAGGGTAGAATAGAATAATCTTTACTGTACACCAGTTTATTTAATTTACATTCAATAGTCCATCAAAAGTAAGACCATTTACAAATGGCGGCCTTATCGAAAAAGAAACACACGCACACACACACAACCACAAACTTAAATATACACATATAAATTCATAATATAACTATAATCAGTAAAAAAGTAAATTACAAAGAAATATTGATTGTAATACACATTTTTTTTTAAACTAAACAAACACGCTTTTAAAGTAAAAAGTAGAAAACTAATTTTAATGTAAAAAGCGTTGCGCGACGTTAGTGAAATATTTTCAGAAAGCACTTCCAAAGAAACTTCAAAATTTTAGCTGGATCTTCGTTCTTGACTGAATAATGAACATGTAGGCGTTGTGCTAGCCTACAAGCCTTACTGCAGACATTTTGGATAGTAATATATTTTTCCAAGTTGTGTTGTGTTGGTCTAAATTTAAATTTAATATTAGCTACAACTTTTTTGTAATTAAGTTTCTAATTTCATCTGTTAATCCTGTTGTGGATAAATGTTTGAGTCTTATTGCCCGAACCGGTACGTGCGTATCATAGAAGCTGGTCAATTTAGTATTGAAAAAGCATCTCGACAGAGAACGTCATGGTCCATGTCACTAAAATTTCGTTGCGTAACAATTTTGGCTTTAGGTTTAGGAGGGCGTATTTTATAAGATAGGAATATAAGGTCATGGTAAGAAAATTCGGCAACTCAGCACTGTCCATGCTTAGCAATTGAATTTAGGGAAGAGGCTAGGATAAGGTTTGGATGGGACGAAGTAGAATTAAGAAAGTGGTGAGTAGCATTAAAGAAAGAACAGATATATTACATGACTCGATTATACTGCGGAATGAGTTAAGCTTTGGCCACACTAACGAGACATGCTATTAATTATCGCGATATTGGACGTTTACCGTAGGTGTAGCCACGACTTAACGCGATAATTTGACAACGGCATTAACATTGCCTTTTGGCGTTAGGCAATAGCTCAAGTGGCGTTACATCAAAGAGATTAACGCGAGAATTAATGCATTGCAGCGGCCACATTACGTAGTGTCAGTGTGCGTCGTGCGTTTCTCGCGATTCTGCAAACAGAACCACGTTTGTGGGACCCGAAACTCAAAAGTTTCAAGAATCGTGGAACGCAAAGGGATGCTTAGTGACGAATAATGCAATTATTACCGTGGAAAACAACTATTGAAGAAATGAAAAAGTTGAAAATGAAAACATCTATCTTGCTTTGATTCAAGTAAAATTAACGCCGTTTTTATCACCACGTTCACGTTCATGTTGACCGTTAAAGTGTCACCACCCACTTTAGCGTGTTCAAAATTATCACAATAATTTTCGCAATATTGGGCATTCACGTTAACCGCTACTGTGGCTCCAGCATCAGAGAAACAATATGTATAATAATTTTTGGAATTCTATCATATATAGAAAAACCTATCATAATCCCAGAACAGAAAAAAAAATTGAATAATATAATTTTCTTTTTATATTCAGCATCTCAGTCACCTCCACTTATTACACGGCAAACATACATTTATTTTTACCTTAATATTATGTGTAACTTCAGAACGCATTTCGTTCCCTAAGATAAATGTTACAGAAACAAATACAGTTTGCCCCGCGAACGAATTAATTCGACGTAAACGGGTTCACGCTCGCATTATTTCAATATTTTTATTATACTTTTCAAATCTGTTATTGTTTGACAGTGATATAGAGTGAAAGCTTTTTCTCGAAATGTATTCGTTGAATTTAAATGTTATTTTAGGATTGTTTACTATACTACTCACTTTTCAAGCTTTAGTTAGTCTTATCAAGTGGTTTTTGGTGTTTTGGTTCTTTAAATAAAAACCACAATCTGAGTGTACTTTACAATATTATACTAATTTTGTGCTTTAAGCCAATATGTAGTTATTAATAGCGCTATTACTTCGTAATTTTAGTATAACAAATCAATTACATAAATACTTTTTCAATTTCTCGATGAAGAAGAAGTAATAGTAACATGAAACAATAACTAAACTGTTTAAGCAAACCAAATGAATACTGGTACAAGTATATTAAATCGATATATTCGCAATTTGATTCAATTAAGAGACTATGCACCTAACGATATAGTGTCAAATTCAGGCATCAATTTATTTAATCATTAGTATTTAAAATAATATTTATTATTATATTCAGTACAAATTAAAATAATTATTATTTCAGTATGATTTCATACACTACGGTACACATATTACTTTGTTTGAATAACCCAATCACTAACATTCTATTCGAAGGCTTGCTGATAAAATTTGGAACCATGTCTATCAATACAAGTAATACGATCCTTTACAAATTCCCAAATTCTTCAGAATATCGGGTCATAATGATTTTACAATTTTCATCAACAATTGAAAAAAAAACAACTTGTCAGGGTTCAAAGTTAGTTACGGATAATGAAAAGTAGACACCTGCACCTCAAGTGCCATATTTGCATTATGTATAATAATCTTTCGAGGCTTTATTACTGCCAAGATTATTTAGGGTTGGCTACTGATTTAGCTAGTTTTATCAGTTTTTCTTCAGAACGACTGACATCGGACATCCTCAACTCTAAGAACGAAGAAAATTCAGTGACTTTCCCATAAAGATGTCCCTGATATTAATGTCGACCGGGACCGGGCTTAACGTGTTCTCAGAGGGACGGGCATACAACACCGCCAAACTACCTTTACGAATTTTCAACAAAATTCATAAAAAAATTACCTATCACCTGTTTTGTGAGATTGAAACTACAAAATCAACAGAACGGGTTACGGTCATAACTCTGTCGAATGTCTTTTTCACAACAAATTGCCAAAATGTAGCCAAAACGAATAGACAAATGTGCATTCATGTATAAATACACATTATTACTTGTCAATTGAACTAACGAGATTTCGCTTAGAACCGATATTCTGTGGAACAATTCAAAGCTGACCCAAATTTCTGAATGAGGAAAGCCTAGTCTCTCGAAGGCCGTTGTGAAGACGCTTCACTTAATTGAAAGAGATCGCCCCCGGTACTCGTTATAAAATCTGTGCGAACTAGTGTGCTGTTAAGCTTATACGGATACACTTTTAGGACTGAAAAGATAAGTGAAGATTGACCTTTTATGTTTGGTAGTAAACGGACAATACAGAAGTGTATTTGAATTATATATTAAACTAGTTGACCCAGCGAACTTCGTACCGCCCAACTTTAAAATTCCAGAACTTGATCGCAGCGCCACCTACCGGGTCCAATTGCGAATCTAAACCATTCCCAGATCCCCTTGAACACACACAAAAAATTTCATCAAAATCGGTCCAGTCGTTTGAGAGAAGTTCAGTGACATACACACTCACAGAAGAATTAAATATATAAAGATAATATTAGAAAATACTGGATACAAGAGAGACGAATAATAAGTTATGACTTTTGTTTCTGTGGATTAATGAGCACATTTGCTCCTAAAAAAATATATTAATAAATATTTAGAATTTGCACCTACAAGTAATGTGTATATACTGTATATGTATGTAGGTATAGTTGTTACCTAGCAACTGTAATAAATTTATCCAGTCACATCTATGTAAAATACTTGACTGCCTCGTTGGTCTAGTGGTTAGCGTACACGACTGCTAAACACTAGACCAACGTCGTGTTGGGTACAAATCCCGGGTCAGGCCAAAAGTGTTTTTGGGTTTTTCTTAGGAAATTCCTAATAGCAGCCCGAAGATTGATGGTGATACACGCCCGTGCCTCGGAGAGCACCTAAAGCCGTCGGTCTCGGTTATCATGAACATCTATGGCAATCGTTATTGGGAAGTCAGTGCCCTCAAATTTACTGACAACTAGTTCAACCTTCGAGTTTCAGTTCCCCCTTCGGGTTGCGGAAGTCCGATGCTAGTCTCTCTGTGGAAAAACTGAGATTCAGTTGAACTAGTAGCCGACCCCAAATAATATTAAGAATAAGGCTAGGAAGAAGAAGATCTATGTAACATAAATTTTTACAATATTTTGGTTCCATTAATTTACCAAAATCATGTTCCCTCATTTATAAATGTTAATTAACTGTAAGCAGCGGTTCAGTGTTATTTGAAACTCTGCTTAAAGTTAAATAACGTTTATGTATACGGTTGATGGTGATTTGTTCATACGATGGTGTAAAAGTTCAAATAAAATTATACCTTACAATTAACTTAGTACCACTTAAACCACTAGGCCAACCGTGCAGTACAGGTGTTATATTTTACTCGTAGGAAGCTATGAACCTGGTGTAAGCACGAACCTCATGATATAAGGTATAACTTAGAGTAGTTGGCAACCCGTGATTATTGTTGAAAAAGTTAAATACCATATCAGGCACACATATAGTGTTTTCACGTTTATTACTATAGTCGTAACTTTATCATTAACTATTGTATATTATAGTCATACTTTATTTTGTAAGAAAATATAGAAACAAGGCTTATATCATTTCATCAATCTTCTCATGGCTCATTATCTACATACATTAATTAATGTTATCTTTTTAAAGAGTCACGACGGCACTGTCTTCTATCTAAACAATGCTTAGAAATGAAAAACTAATTACTTGGATATATAATTTGAAAGCTGTCGAAAGAATGCAAACTGTAAGTAAGCCTCTGATTAGGAAACAGTGACCGTAGAAAAAAATTGTAAAACGTAGGTATATATCTTATTAAGTTTTATCAGTGGTTCATCCTATTTTTATAACAGATATCGCATCTATATTTTGTTAACAATTCGACTGCTTGGGAGCAGCAGTGGTTGGGAATGCAACTGCTGTTCTTGAGGTTTTGCTTTCAAGTTCCGGGCTAATACGAATTTTTGTCTGTTATTTGTCTCATATTCTTGGTGTTTTCCACATGTTGACAAATACTATATTTGTGTATTTGTAAACATTGTATACAAATACATATACATACAAATACCTATACGGAGAGTTTAAACCCCAAAAACTGATAAGTTTACCTCTTTATAAAATAAGTATAGACTTAATATTTAAAGTTTTTAATCTTCTTGAGATCAAAGCTGTAATAAATAAATTTCGAAATGAAGTGATGTGATTTTTCATGTGGTTGCCTATGCAAATGCTACAATGACTTGGAAGCCAGCTTTTAGTACATGATTTTCCAGACGCAGATGAAAAAAAAGCATAACCACAGCGAGATTACGAGTCATACATGTTTATAGAAAAAAAAATTGAAGCCGTTCGCAATAAATATTTATTCTTTTACTGTATAACTTGATCCAATTTTCATACTTCAACATGACCCTGTGTTACAATATCGTCTTTTGAATAAGCTAAGATGTGCTACAAAATATTGAGTGTCTCATTCATATTTACGATTAAGTCAGATCACATTACATTCTTCGATATTTGTCTTGTTCTAATATTATTTTATCAGAGGGTATACGTTTCCTCTATAAGGTTATTCTTGAGAGAATGTTTCGAGAGCTTGTCGTAAATTTTACGAGCCTGAATGACACGGGCTGGGTCAAACGGTTCCGTTCTTGTACCAAACGGGAATTCCGTTTAGAACACTATTTTGGTGGTAGATAAGGTGAGTCTCTTAAGCCTTAAAAATACCTTCTTGAAAGGTATCTGTGGTACCGTTTGTTATAGCTCGATGCTTTAAAGTGTAAATTAATCACTGCTTTAAAATTATAAATGAGAGAGTAACTCTGTCGCGCTTTCGTGCCAAAACTATTGAACCCATTCAAATGAAATTTGTTACACTACTTTTTACCGTGATAACCGACACACACGTAGGTGGAGTCGCGGGTGAAAGTTAGTTTGGATTTTAAACTCGAATATAACTCTGTCTGTATGTTATGCTTTTACTGCGAAACTACAGCACCAATTTTGATAAAATTTGTCATGAAAATACCTTTATTTTTGAAGTAAGACATAGGCTAGTTATTACCGTGAAAACCGACATACAGGCAAGTGGAGTCACGAACAGAACCTAGTTTTAAATTAATCCTAAATTAAAGTGTATTTTTTTATAGAATGTACAGATACAGAATGTTTGTATGTTTTATTTATCAACCGATTATAACCAATCAACATTATATACTAAACTTCAATACATAATACACAAAATACACATAAACTTAAATATTTGGTGGACAACGTAACTTTAAAAAAATATAAAGCATGTAATGTATTATATAAAGGATGGAGGTAAAATACAGTCTAGTGGTTTCAATCGGAAAAATCTCTTGTCTGACAAAACGAGTCTCAATATTTCATATCTTCTGTCGAGAATCCGCTTAGAATTCTATAAATACACAACAAATAACGAGAATTGACCGTACTTGAAATTCATATTGCTTCTTGATCTAAAGGACTTTTATAAATAATGATCGAATCCAAACAATCCTATTTTTTTTATATTTGACCATTCAAATATGAATGTAAAGATCTGTTAAAAAATACTATAAAAAAAGATAAAGTAATTAAATTACGCAATTTTGATGAATTCTTCTTTTTCACATTCTGTTTTTTCCATCCTAATATGTAAACTGTATTAACTGATCTGCATTAAAATTTAATTTCATTATATTCAAGGAGAGACCTATGTCTAGCAGTGGACTGTTAAAGGCTGTTGATGATGATGATAATGATATTCTATACAAAGATACTTTCAAGTCTTGATTCTGTTTGATTGAAAGAGTTCCAATTGGTTATGTACCAGTTAAAAAGGTTTTCCTAGCTGGAACGTTAATTGTACTGTACTTTTTCTTTCTTCTTTAGGATTCCATGATCTAGACTATAATCTAGAAATAAAGACAAGAAAATCTTGTACCTAATAAGTCAGTTCTTATTCTACGTTAAAACTATTCACTACAAAACTTAGTACAACTAACAAATCGGTTTTTGCAGAGAACATTAAGCAAATAACCAGTGTCGTAGTTACGCAATCTGCTCCTAATGGTGCGTCAAGTTGTGATTTAAGCAAGCCAATGACTTGATACAATTTGTTCGAGTGACGACGGTGCTTTACTTTTATCTGTGAATAAATGATATTTTTTTGTTAAAATAAATATTTTTTCTGAATATTAAAGACTTACAGAACTTTCGAAATCGTAGTTTAAAAAAATGTGTATAGCATGTCTCACAAACCCATCTGTATTCTCTGAATCCTACGATTATTCTTGCGACATAAGTCACAAAAGTCATGTCCGTGTGGTGATGGATTAAGAATACAGAGTTTTTCCCCCCTTATTCATCCCGTGGGTGTCGTAAACGGCAACAAAGGAACAAACTATGCAAGACAATACCACTGCAATGTGAAGGAAAACTTGAAACAAACCCTATATCAACCCATCTGGCCAACGTGGTTATAGTAGGTCAAAAACTCTTTTTAAGGAGAGGCATAAGGAATGTCCCGCAGTGAACTGTTAAAAGCTGTTCTTTTAAAGTTATTTATAAAAGATTGTGCACGTGAATCACCTAGAAAATAAATCATACAGAAAATTTACTCAGTGAATCGATAAAGATCGATTGTGTTACTATTAGTGTCACTATTCAAAAAAATTGATAAATGAAGCTTATAGAAGGAAAGGCGTCATGCCCCTCCAATACAATAATATGATTTTCCGACTAGGCCTGACGGGAATAGACCGTTTCCAACAGTTAATGTTGGCAAGTTGGATATGTGCTAATAACCACGATAATTTTCTTAACCGCGATTCAGGATTAGTCGTTACTCCGGAAATCGGTGTATCTTCGATAAATGGCGCTGTAATATCTTTTATTGCGCAGTACGTGAATCTTCCTATAAGTTGATATCAAGTTATATAACGGCCATCAGGCCTTGAATTCATGTTTGTATAAACATGTTGATGCATATCGTAAGTTTTACAAAAAATAATTGCATATGCATAAGAAATTCTTTTCTGTGCATTTAAGTCTATAGCATAAAACGAATATTAAGATTATGGAAATCAATACAAAAAATATAATAAAATAACTAATTTTGTGTATATATATATTATACAATAGACGTAGAAAACAACGTCAGAAGGGAACCTTTCTATAATTATTTCAGCCATATTTAGATACATCTAAAAGTTCCAACTAACTAAAATCAATCATCTACCATCAAGTCGTTCAAGTAGGTTCCACAACACTCATGCTTACAATTCATCTGCGAACTCCCGTTCATGAAACATCGTTGATGGGAAAACTTTGATATTGTACTTATTGTGAGCTTAATTCGCGTGTGTGAGTAGGAACACCTGGCTATATCAGTTCTGGTTTCATCTGAACCGTGTATTTATGATGAAATTATATATAAAAATACTTGTTGATTACGTTAAGTTGGTGGTATACTCACGTACTATGTGTAGTGACGACAAAGCAAAGATAGACTAGTAGTTGGGATGTATTCTAAAGAGTAAATATATCTATGTCCTTTATCGTTGTCTCTGTCGATGATGACAACATTCTTTAGCAGATCACTACCAATTTTTATTTTTACTAGATTTTTCCTTCGATAGGAGATTTTCGCTTACCACTACACATTGACCTCGTTTTATGTATAAAGAAACTCAAAATTTAATATAAATTGAGAATAAATTTTAAGAAAAAAACATCAGAAAATTACGCAAAATTAGTAGCTAGTATGCAAGCATTGTGTAAAGTACCCTGCGACACGATTTACTTGCCAAAAAACTAAATAAAGTGACTGGTAGCGGATGGACGTGGACAGAATAAGAGCGGTAGACTTGTCGCTCCTTGAGGGGAGACCTTCGATTGGCCGTGGACGGTATCAGTTTGATTAAATAGAGCTATTATTCTATTTCAGTTTAAGATTGAAATCTTAAGACATACTTTTAAGGCATCCTAATTTTCCTTTTCTTAGCTGAAAATTTCCATAATTTTGATAATGGGATCACATCCATTTGGAACTGAAATGTTAGCTTTCACCTCATCTTCAGGCCAGTCTGTATCTGTAGGAAAGAACACCCCTTAATATATAATAATGATAATTTATTTCTCTACAAAATAAGATATGGCATAAATACAAACAAATTTCATGCAATACAATTCTGCTGAAAATTATTAACAAATTTGAGGGATCCTTAGTGAGAGACTGTCAGAGAGTATTTAATTTTCATAAAGAGCAATTCATAATTTCTGTACTTTATAATTCATGTTATTTAAAAAATACTTATGTATGTGAAAATGTGATCAATCAATAATATACTTAATTCTTGGTTTATTATAACCAACAATTAGTGTTGGATTTTTTAAAGAGTCATTTAACTAGTGAAAATAAAAAAATAAACGAATATGTCATAACAGACTTGAGTTTCCTTTATTAAAACGTGTTTGACACTTGAATGAACTGTCTAGTTCCCTATATATGTTTCAATACTTAACTATATAAAATGCAATGTACTGTCATGCGATAAGGTATATCAAGTGACATGAAAGGCGATGCTGGCGTCAGATCTCATACAACGTGCTGTCATCGCACACATACACAGCGTAACGCTCGGCGCTGTGTTATATGAAATATGTAGTTTGCCAGTGCATTAATAACACTCACACGCTTTGCTGCACATAGGTTCGACCAGCTTTTATGTTATGAACCTAATATAATACAATGAAAGTAGAGTCTTGATACTGTGTTAATATGACACACGTACATTCTGCAATTTTGAATATTTATTTGGGGAGTACTCAATATTTGAAAACGAAGAATACAAAGAATTTATTTAATTATTATTTAATTATTATATGAAGCAAAAATAATTTAGATATTATATTTCAGTGATTAAGCAATATTTTATGCTTTTATTAAATTTTAAATATACGGGAGAGCATTCATTTTCTATAAAATTGTCGATGGATTATTAATATTACACAAAAATATTTGCTATTAAAATTTAGTTACGGAGACTTTGGTGTTTGATAATAATATTAGATAAGTGTCAATTCCTTAAGATTCCATTTTAAAAAAAACATTTTTATTTCTTGTTCTGTGAGCAGAAATTTACAAATTATTAGACTACACCCTTCTATAGCGCCATTTAAATTACCATACCCTTTAATTCAATATACCGAACGGTTTTAATTTTTAACTAACACAAATAACGCTAATGGATTACTGTAGTCGCAGATCCGATAATCCCTTTACGCAGGAAGATACATACAAAACTACGTCTGACATGTAGGTAAAGAATTGATTTTGAACCAATTCCGCACACTCACGACTGGTGTGACGTTTTATTTTTTGCTTAGTCCTGTCGCTTTGGAGATTTATGATTATAGGGACGAAAGATTTACGAACTCAATGGATGCAGAAACAAATCTGAGTTTTATCCTTTTACCCGTGGAGGTAAAATCGTTTTATGTGGATACTAGGCCCGCACCAGGTGCAGAACTGCTAGCGGTCATACATTGATGACAAGTTCATTTGAATTTTTAAAAGTTTACTTAGGATGCAAAGCTATCTGTCAATATTCATATCTTAGATAAATATTTGATTTGTTCAGATTGACTCGGTCAGCAAGTTGTGGCATCTTCGTAGGATGAAAATGGACAGCTCTATCTCTATCTTTTATACTGACTGAGCTGTTATCCGTAATTGTTATTATATTTGACAAAAGTCACGGTTTACGTTGCTGGGCACTAGTCTAAATTATAAGCTATCTACCATTGAAAGTTATGTCACAATCGGTCCAGTAGTCCAGAGCTTAGCTGGAACAAACACAAAATAAAATTTTAATTTTTTTTTTGATGTAAGTACTGTATATACTTTTATATATATTTAGTAAAAATCCCGAAACTTCAATTTAATTTATTTATATGAATATTTTTAATATATTATGAATATTTATAAGACTGCACAGTTGGTCTAATAGTTTAGGCGGTTGTGGGACAACACTTTGAGTGATCACAAATTTTTGTTCTGTATCTGGGTGTTGTTAGAGTCCGTTTCATGTATGTTTGAAAAAATCAGTGAAAATAAAACCAAATTTATTGATGATCACATGACATTGCAACTTATTTATTTATTATTATTTATTTGATGTTACTAGTTATTTTGTTGATTCATCATTCTATAAGATTGTCTTTTAATCTGCTGTTGCTTTTGATTGCTGTTGGGCATGAGAACAAATCATACTTAACATGACGTATTCCAAGGCTTGTCAAATAACGAAATATTCTTGTGTAGCAATAACATGCCTTCACTTGTCACGTACGGAACAAATTAACGGTACGACATGAACAGTGTCATCAGTTTGCCATGGTGACTGACACTCAATTAAGTCTACCCTAGCAGAAATATCAACGCCATTATATACTGAAAGTCATTTGTATGTCTTTTTCTCTTTAGACGTGCCTTAAAGTGTAAGCATGCCACACAAAATTCTGTATTTCCAAATTAAATGCTAGCTTTGCAGAAGTCATTTTCAAGGTATTGTGGGTTAGAATTCTGTATATGATTAATACTGAGAAGATATTTCTGCTACATTTATTATGTTGATGGTGTATTGGTTTAAAAATCTCCAATTACGACGCCTTCTACTACGCTGTGTTGTAAGTCCGATTCCTACATGGGACAACACTTTATGTCATTGTCATTATGATCATTTGCTGGATATAGGCCACTCCAATTGCTTACAATCGATTCTTTCATTACTTTACTTAGATAGATCCTCGTCTTCTTTCATCCAGCTCTTGCCAGCCGTTTTGCGTAAATCATCACTTCACCTAGCCTGCGATACAAAGTGATCACTTAGATCGAAACATTTTGTTCTTTGTCTGTATGTTCCTGAATTTATTTTTCTACGTCATGTTTATTATGTACCTCGTGAATCAGAGTGTATTTTAAGTATAGAAATTGTTTTCTAAAATAATTCTCAGCCACGTACATGTAGATGATATCAGAATGAACTTAGTATATTATATACATCATCTTTATATATATAAAATACATATTTTTTTGGAGTTACTAAAGTAATACTTTAAATTTGTTATTTAATTAAAGGCATAGTTGCTCAGACCTATACGCGACGAGGATGATAGCAATAGGTATATTATCTATCATTTAAAATAAAGGTGATGATAGAACAAAAACGGAGTTAGTTTTTGTTCCAACGGATTTAATGAAAAATTAAAAACACTAGAAACGAGAACCATCAGATCATATTCTATAAGTATTTTCCCCTCCTTATCTACCCTTACATTCAGTAGCCATTTGAACCCCATCGTTTAGTAGTCGATTTGTATCTGACTCAGCCCCCGTTGCGATTAGTTGGTATTAATTGGGAAAGTTACTTGCTTGTTAGCTATACTCACTAATCTGAGTGAAACGTGTTCTTTTTACTTGGACATACACGTAATAAAAGTTCTTGAACTTTATATCATTAGAAGATAGATAGGATCCATTTTTGAAAGGTCGAAATAAAGTCATTCATCTTAGTTTTATAAATATTTATACCATTTACAAACCCGCCAAGTCATCATCATCAAAAGCCTTTAACAGTCCACTGCTGGACATAAGCCTCTCCTTAGAAAAGAGGTTTTGGCCTTCTTTACCACACTGGTAAGACGGGTTGGTAAAGGGTTTGTTTCAAGTTTTCCTTCTTTTGGCAGTGATGTTAGCTGCTTATTTTGTTCCTTTAGTCGCCTCTTACGACACCCACGGAATGAATAGGGGTGGTGACACTTTTTATTCTTAATCCGTCATACACACGGACCCGCCAAGTATTACGGTCTAATATTTTATAATATGACTTAAATGTTGATATTTTTTGACGATGACGATGATGTTACATGCGAAAGACTTCTCTGATCAACAAATCACTAGCACAGACAGAAATTGAATAACGGTGCACCATATACGTATTTTTAACTCTAACAAAAATTGTGATAAAAACAATCTACATATATCGGGATATCGTAACACTATGTCTATACGCGCCAGTTACCATACTGTTCCCGGCGTCAATTTTACAATCAACGTTCTATTTTTCATGAAAAACTTGATCGCTTTTACGAATTGGAAAATAGCATGTCAAAGTGCAGAGATCAAAGATTTAAAAACATATTCATAAAGTATGGCTTATCCTGTACAAGGATAAACACTCTATGAGTTGCATACTTAAATATATTTTTATGTATATTTGAGATGGTCATATTAGTACTCTATCTGATGAAAAGAGACTCAAGATTAGTGATCGCCATTCTCATTGTGAATGCATACAATCAGCGTGGTGACCCGTACGTTAGCAGCCTATTGAGTTGCTTTTGTACTATTGGTCCTCCGATCTCACACTTACCAACGAAATATGTAAGTAATAAGCTGTCATCTGAGGTTGGTCTTCTGTGTGACGTTAGTACCGGTCCGGGTTTGCCGGTTCATTAGTTCTGAAATCAGCGTGGCTCTAATACCTTTAAGATGTAAAATAATTGTATGATAGAATTGAAATAAAGGTAACTTTTTTTCTTTATACAAAGAAAGCCGAGCTTAAGCAGTTCCTTTAAATTTCAAAGCCTATATCTTCTTTCAGAGGCATATAGTTATGTTTCAAGTTCTACACTTAAACATTTACTAAAAAAAGGTATAGGCCAGGCGGTAGGTTTAAAAAAAAGAAAAGTTTAGGCGGAGAATTTAGAATTAGAGAGAGAGATTTAGAATATAATTTTATACTATATCCAGACTTCAATCCTACTTACGTTATAAACGCGAAAGTATGTGAGTATATTGCTCCTTCACGCAAAAACTACTGAATGGATTTTGATGAAACTTTACAGTAATATAGCTTATAAATCAGAATAACACATAGGTTACTTTTTACTGCAATAATCGGCAATAATCGTAAGCGAAAGCTAGTGTATAATATGTTTGTGTTAATACATTGATACATACCTAGCAATGAGCCGTACAGTAATTATAGCACAAACTATTTGCGTAGTTAGAAATGAACTTTAACAGTGACTGCATATTACAGTCGGAACAGAATATCCTGTGCAGAATTGTTTTCATTTGCACTCCCTTCGTACCTCCATTATACGAGAATATTGACTTGGCAGTACGAATAGAATGAAAACGAACCATGAAAATGGTATGATTTTCTCTCAGACAACATTCTAAAAATCTGTTTGAACACAATTTGGTTTTCGATTACCCATCTTAATTGCTTATTAGAACACTGGGTTTACTAACTTTGGTTTGAGGTATTACGTTGGTTATAAGAAATAAGCTTTTAGTGAGTCTCTATATCTATTTTATTTGTTTTATTTGAATATGTTTATAAAAAGAAACGGGCTCAAACTGGGCGAAAATTACGGTTTTAGTGAATGTCCACGTAGGCACCTAATAAAACGTTTATATATTTGAAGGCAGTTTTAAATACTCTACTGATATAATGTTTCAGCAAATAAAATAGCTGTCAAAGAAACTTCATTAACCACGATATAGCATATAATTTCTAGATTATCTCTACCATTAGTAGGATTATAACGCTAAGTAGATAATTCAGTTGGTTTGCTAAGTACAGCTTACTTTAATATCAAACGGTATTTACCATAAGGTAAACAAAACTACTGAATAGATTAATCTTTATAGTAATATATTTCATACATCAGAAGAACAGAATAACACACAGACCACGATTAACCACGAAATTCGATATACACGTGGGCACAGTGTCTGGCAAAAGCTAGCTAATATATAAATATTTATTCCATCATATTAGAATTAACCAAACCAGGTTAAACGTAGTCTACCAAGTAATTGGAAGGGTGTGAATACCCATGGGAGTTTTTAAACCCGGGCCCAAAGTTCTAGAGTCACATTAATGAGGAAATAACACCGCATTACCGCTCCCTATTTCGTTTGCAAAGTTAGATTGAATAAAAGGTTGTATACCTGTATTAGTGTCAAAAGTTTATGATTTAATTTTATTGCTGTTACCTATCCGGTTTTAATTAGGTACAATTTGTTTGTATACTCTTGAGTAGGTGAAGTTTATTTTTACTTTAGGTAAAAGAGGCTTAGGGCAAATATTGTTTGTTTTTTGATTGGCAGAGTCCTCATTATAGATGTTATTGTACGGTAGACTAGGCTAACTTTAACTTTAAAAGTAAGAGAGGCTAGGTGTGTTTTTAAAATGTTATTAAGTTATTAAAATGACATTCGAAGCTATCAGAAACTTCTTGTCACTTAAGCATTTTTGTGAAATATAACTTTTATAAAAGAAAGTTGTTAGAGTAAAAAATAAGAAGTTCAAGACTCCTATTATAATCAAATACTATTAATAACAGCGTTTAGGGTCGAACGAAAATACTGTACAATGCTTCAAAGATTAGCTTACAATACATATTAATAAATAAAACGAAGAAATGGATCAAACAGCACTTCTAAAACAATAAAGTGGTATAAAAGCAGTATGAAACATAGTATAGAGCCAATTTGTGCAATATACCCTAGCTCATTCTAATTTACAACTGATATTAAAACCGCGGCCCGCTTCACACGTGTCCTCTCATAAATTCTACGTACTACGAGTACGTTCTGACGTAAAATTGGGCTGGAAACAATGTTGAATTTACCTCATTTGGGTGCTGCAATTTTCTCATTATTAATAGAGAGGAAGATAAAATTGAGGTTAATTTATTGGTTTTGGTTGGAGTTTGATTAGTTGGAGTGTAAGAGACTGGAGTTCTTTTAGGAGGTTATGTATTGCTAAAAAAAATATCACTTAAGAATTAAAAAATAAAGCAACATTTAAAATAGAAAAACGTCAAATCTAGATAATATCTGTCAAGTTTAGAAGGTAAATAATTTTAATTAATTTTAATAGAAGTTAATTGTACACTGTGAGGTGTAAGAAATAAAACCTGATGTTGAAACTGTGTAACTTTAGGTGGATTTAGTTCTAAATACTTAGAGTTAAGACTATCAAATTATTCAGGTAACTGTTTAGTCTTCGTTATACGATGATGGCAATTTTCCAAACTAAAAATAATTAGTTAGGTGGTAAGAAATGAATTTAATATATTATACCAAATATTAATAATTTAAATATATATAATTATCTCATGCCAAGTTTCATCTTTAAACATCTTTTATACATCTCTAAACATCATTCGATGTTTTTTCCAGTAAAGATTTGGAGTTAGGTCTCAGAATCAATGCAATCCATTTTTATGCACTGAATGGAAACACATATCAATATTTGGATTGAAACAGACGCTTGGTATGATACACTTGGTTGAAGTGTCAATCACAATGATTAAGCCCCCACGATAGATCTAAAACCACAGAGCTATTATTGTGTGAGACGGTTCATACTTGACAGGGTAACTGAGCTTCAACTCTGACATGTCTTGGCATCCCCTCTGAATAGTTGTTGCTGTGGGAGACATAAAACGTTAACTCAGAATAAAACTATGAAACCATAGGTACTGTGGTTAAGGGTTCATTATTTATATTTTGAGAGTTCTCAAACTTTCAAATGACAACAAGCAGCGACAATTGCTCATTTTTACATCGACCGGTAATTTTTGAGAAAAAACAAAACTTTGGTTTACATATACATTTAAGCTTACTAAAGTGACTCTACTGTGTCTGATGGATTATCTGCCTTAGTGTGAATGCAGATAATGCAGCATGGTAAAGCGCACTTTGGTAGCATATTGAGATGGATCTGTAACATTGGGCCTCCGGTCTCACATTCACCAACGACATGCAGTAGGAATGCTATCATAGGAGGTTGATCTTCTGTGTGAGGAAGGACAGTGCTACCACGGTCCATTGGTGCTGATATCAGCTGCTCTTATACCTTTGAAGTAGTTTACGATATTTATGTAACAGCTACTTGTGTTAAATGAAATTTTAAGCATGTTTGACAAATTTTTTTTTATATTAAAGTGTTTCAAGGAGTACTTTCACTTCTTAAGATAAATATCTTCAGAGAAGTAGTGGTCAGGTATGTTGATATTTGATTTGATATTTGAGTTTGTAATAAACTAAATCATTTTTAGATGTGTTATACTCGTATATATGTTCATGTTACAAATGATTTCACTAGTCCATAATTAATATATTACATATTGCATTACAATCACAACAATTATTGATAATGATATGAATAATTATATTATTAAAGTCTCTCTAATGGCTTACAACAATTATTTCTAATGTTCAAATAATTAGTTTACTAGTTAGCTAATTACCACAACGTCATTAGCGAACACATGCATTCAATGATATAATATCTATCATTGGTGTTAAATGTATGTACGTAAATTATTTGTTATGCTATTGTATAGCTTTTATCGCGGACTTCGAGTGCGGCAATCGAATCAAAAAATTCCCTAACAAAAAACCTTACACCCTAAAAAAGGATAGAAAATATGATTGTAACTGCAGTGTGACAAGGATGTGGCGGCTCCGTGCTCTATTCTCAATATGATTTATACAGGGTGTAAAAAGATTCTCCTTTGAGGCGGCGAGTCTCCTGGCCGGGACTCCACCATGGGACCTGGAAGCGAAAGCCCTTGCGGCTCTGTATCAGTGGCGCAAGGAGGCGCAGGAGTCGGGGAGAAGTCCTGAGATTCGAGAAATCGAAAATCAGAAATCCCGACTCCGCCAGGTCCTTGTGGAGGAATGGAAGGAACGACTTGGGCAACCGAGCGCTGGGCACGCCGTTATTGCGGCGATAAGACCCGTTATGGAGGATTGGCTCGAGAGGCATCACGGCAGCCTCTCATACCGGATGACACAGATGATCACTGGAAAGGGGTGCTTTGGAGATCATCTGTGTCTGATCCGCAAAGAGCCAACGCCTGAGTGCCACCACTGCGGTGGCCAGACTGTGGACACGGCACTTCACACGCTGGTAGAATGTCCGGCGTGGGAGGAGCCGAGACGTGACCTCGTGGCGGCCATCGGGGTGAGGAGTCTCTCGCTCCATAACATGATTGTGGCAATGATACGGAGCGAGAGCGCGTGGAACTCCGTCGTCTCTTTCTGTGAGCAAGTCATGCTTGCGAAAGAGATGGCGGAGCGAGAGCGGGAGAGGTTCAGAACTCTTCCGGTCCGCCAGGCCCGGGAACGGGCCAGGTACCGCAGGCAACTCAGGCGTCGGAGATCGTTAAATGATCTCCGTCCTCCATAAGCGCAGGCCTGGGGGTGGCAGATTAGGCCATCTGTCACCCTAGCAGAAGCAGGCCGGGGTGGATGCGCGAGCGCTATAAAGCGCGTGCCGTGTAATTTTTGAGTGGTGCCCCCACACAGAAGGGGGCCATCTACTAGCGGTAGGTGGCCCGAGGTGCGTCGGGGTTTCAGGGACTTCCTTTCGAGGGTATACCTGGTTCCCCGACTCATAGTGCCCGAGACGACGTGCGGTTTTAGTCGGTTCGAGTCCGACATAGCCACCAACGTGTGGCATCCGTGGGGATTTCCGCACGAAAAAAAAAAAAAAAAAAAGGGTGTAAAAAGATTGCCACGGAAAACTTAGGGGTTGCATTCAGACCACGATACTGAATAGGTTTAGCGAAAAAAAAACCGCAATAAATATGTTTACTTATCTAAGTTCTTATTTGTTTTTTTCTGGTTACATGAATAAATATCTCAAAAGACCATTTTAAAATTAATCAATTAATTGCACTGAAACGTGAATTAAAAATAAAGCGGATGTAAAATTATATTCAATCAATTTAAATCTCGTATTGAAATGTAAAATAAAAAATACGGCTTTAGTATTGTGGAAAATCTTGAAAATGATATGCCAGTAAAAACGACCTTAATAAGTATTTTTTGATATATATTAAAGCCTACCAAAGTGACTCTACTCTGCCTGATGGAAAATAATAAAACGCAGTATTCTCTCAGTGTGATCGAAGATAGCATAAATAAATCGTTATTTTGTTGTAAAGCTCTACCAAAATCTCGAACCGCAGGGATTAAAAGTAGTTTCTAGCAAAGTTCTAAAGTAAACTTACAATCACTATGGTTACATTTCGTACCATCAAGGTCAGATATATAGACTTTTAATTTTGTATCAGCTCATAGAAGCTGTTGTAATCATTATTGTCCACTACAATTTTGTAGCACTAAAATACCATTACTATCTCGTACGGTATAATACCACTGACACCGAAATAACTATTATACACGATTAAACCGTATGCACTTCAGAAGACAGCGGTCGTCCGTTTTATCTTAACCATACACTGACTGATAAGAAGCTTACCAAGCAAACTTAATAAGAGTTGACGTAGACCATCCGATCAGATGAGAATACACCTTTTGTTCTCTAGAACATGGCTTCATTTAGATTAGCGGCTAGGTTTGGACGGGTCACTGGGTAGGAGAACTTTATGCATGATGCTGTTAGCTTTTAGGTATAAAATGCACAAAAGGAAGATAGCAAATATTGCCGTTGTATCATATTTTTATGCATGCATCTCACGATAAAAATATGATAAGAAAGTTAAGATATGTCTTAACTCTAAATGCATGCAAGTCGTGGTTTTAAAAAAATCCTACTTTTCATATACGCATCTTCCTAAGTGTAAGTGAAAAAGTACCTAATGTTATTCTGTTTTATGAAATACTGCTTCTCTCCTATGCGTTCTGTGATTAACAGAGAAAACTAATAGATAGGCCAACTCACAGAACAGAAAAATAAATATATTTTTTTGTTCTATAACTCATAAGATGGAAAATAACGACCGCCGCCCATGACCTTCTGCAAGCCACAAGTTTACTCGTATATTTTTCAACGTGCTGTTCGGTCAATCTGACAAAAGACATTGTAATATTTTAATTGCTTGCTAATTTATAAGTTTCTGTTAGCAAACAATAACTCAGCAGCCCCATCAGCAAGCGTTTGTATATTAAACATTAATATTGAGATCGTAAGTATAGTTACCGCTTACTACCAAGAGTACTGTCAAATTTTTTTGTGACTTATAAATACAGTATTTGTAAAATACCAAAAAAAAGCGGCCAAGTGCGAGTCGGACTCGCCCATGAAGGGTTCCGTATCAGCAAGTAACATCATATAAAAGTTCTTGTAGTTCGTTGTTGTAGATGTTTTTATACTAGTGTGTCGATTGGATGAAAGGTAAATTGCGTGTTACGATTTATGACGTATTAAAAAAAAACTACTCACAAGATCTCGTTCAAACCAATTTTCGTTGGTAGTTTGCATGGTAATGTACAATATATATTTTTTTTTAGTTTTATCACTCTCTTATTTAAGAAGTTAAAGGGGGGGGGGGACACATTTTTCCACTTTGGAAGTGTCTCTCGCGCAAACTATTCAGTTTAGAAAAAAATGATATTAGAAACCTCAATATCATTTTTGAACACCTATCTATGGATACCTCACACGTATAGGTTTGATAAAAAAAAATTTTTGGAGTTTCAGTTCCAAGTACGGGGACCCCTAAAATGTATTGTTTTTTTCTATTTTTATGTAAAAATCTTAATGCGGTTCACAGAATACATCGACTGACCAAATTTCAATAGTGTAGCTCTTATAGTTAATTGGCTGTGACATACGGACGGACAGACAGACAGACTTGACGAATCTATAAGGGTTCCGTTTTTTGCCATTTGGCTACGGAACCCTAAAAACAGCTACTAAGGGCCACAATACACTAATTTTGTTGATAGAATATTCAAACTTATCTGTCACATACACGACATATCAAGTCTTGGATAGTGACATAATTAAATGTCAGATATAGTCAGTTAAGTTACCAAATTTATTTGTTATTAATGTCAGATATATAAAGAAATAAGTAAGCAAGCTTGTATTGGCAAATACTTAATACCTATTAAAAATTACCATTGGGACTTTCAGCTGACCATCAAGTGAGCGAACCTTAAAAGATAGACATGCCGTCGCGGACTTTTTTAGAACTTTTAAAGGGGAACAATTCCGTAATACATGATTTTTGTGCCACTTTACGCAGCGCACACAGCGGAAGCTCTCACTAGGAAAAAAAACTCCTATTTTGAAACATTCTTCATTTGTGCTCTGCAAGAATTTAGCTTAGGTCTCCGTTTTTATCGTGATGATGAAAGACTAGATGTCTTTAAATGCTTAAGCCACTATCGATAAATGGGCTATCTAAAACCGAAGATTTTTACAGAGATTTTTTCAAATCAGACTAGTAGTTCTTAAGATTAGCACGTTCAACCAAACAAACAACCTCTTCAGCTTTGTATATAAGTAATAGGTAAGACATAATAAAAATACATGGATGACAGGAAATAGTTTTTTTTATTAATTACCCCCTTCCTAGTTAGTATATTAAGTAAGACGTAGTGCAATACAAGTAAAACGTCTTTACTTCTTCTGAAAACTATACTTCATGTGATTTACTATATTTGAATTTCCTTAACATATAAAAAGTCCTGTCAAACGTCATGAAATTTCACAGAACTTTTTCTGCGGGTCATTTCCCGCACGGTTCTTCTCGACCCCAGCATTATTAAGCTGGCTTTTATCGGGCTCACCTTGCGTAAATTAATAGAGGTAATTGCGGCGTACGTTTTAAATGAGTAAAAACTGGTCGGAACATTCAATTATTCGGTTCGGCTATTAAGGAAATATGGTTAAGGGCGAATGCTAATAATGGTTTTATTTTAGAAATGATTGCATAATTATTATGAGTCATTAGATCTGGTTTTATGAAATCTTTTTCTAATAATTAATTTAAGCAAGCTTATATGTCGATTAGGGAAAATCAATCGAAGTTCGAGTCCATTGTTTATCGTCGTGGAGACATATATTTATAGTGCACCTTTATTTCAGATTTTACTTTGGTATTATGTGACTATGACCTACCTTGATAACTTTTCAAATTTTTGTCAAAATGAGACTTGCAATGAACTTACTTTTACACAACAATTTAAATGAAATTATCTAGAGAATTAAGTAGGTAATTTAATTTAAATATTGTCTCTTATTCAATTAAACTCGCAATTTTTTTTTTAGAAGGTTCAAGTCTCAGTTTTTTGTGATTCAGTGGTAAATCAATGAATATTCATTATTCATTGATTTACCACTGAATCACGAAAAACTGAGATACCGTTCAAATTGACTTATGTTTAATAATACGGAAACCATAAAAATTTATATAGATAAATAGTTTATAGAGTAGCATGTCTGAGCCACTATGATCGATTATAGCTTCTGTTAGTCATCTTGCACAAGTTGTCATTCTACCTAACCTGTGGGCGTCCTACACTATTATATTAAGGACTCTAGTTTATAACTCTTTTACAATAGCTTCTCAGTTTTGCGGCTGATATAACCAGTAGATTAACCCTTGGACACATGGATTTTACCCACTGCCACTTTAGTTTGCACATCTGGCAGACTATGTCTGTGACATTAGTTCTTTGCCGGATCAATTCATTCCTGATTACCTTTCAAAGAAACGCCGTGCGTATTTCTTTCCAAGGGCTAACAATAAATAAGTTCATGTTGCGACTCTTAGAATATTCTTCTACAACATTTCAATTTTGACAAATATCTTTCGGTGCATCCGACATGCCAAGACAGTGGATTCGAAAATACAATCGCTTTATGAACGGGAACAAAATTTTGGCACCATTTAATGTATCAAGTACGAGTATTTCGGCTGAGAGCTCATGTGCAGTAAGATTATGTTAATGTTTTGCATTTCAAACTATAAAGTCACAAGTTTCTAAGTAACATATTCTAGCTTAACATCTAGAGAACGCGTGTAATGTTCTAAGAACACTGCTGCGACTGAAAACGATACAGGACGTTTCCAAATATACCAACTGACTTGTGTGAGTATCATCGTACATTAAAGTAAAATTATCAAAATTGTACAAATTATTTCTTTGTCCTGAGCCAGTGTTATCAGTCAGGCACTTGTTCAGTCAGTTTTATTTTTAATAAGTACCATTAGCAACAATTAATGTCGAATTTATTGAAAACAAAACAAAATTCCAGATAAATATTCCAGGCATGAACATTTTCCACGAGCTTACTGTAATAACCATTTATAGCTTTTATGTAAACTTAGCAGTGTAGAGAAGAATTTTTTCTGATATAAATATTTAGATTATTTTTCATATGAATATTTGCATTTACTGCACATAAACGCGTAAAATTAAAGGCAAAATAATAATTTTGCCTTTAAGTTTTGATGATTTTTGATGATAATTTTTGATTGTATTGTATTCAATACAATTTTGAAAAGTATTTTATAACGTGGCTTTCATAATTTTCACCCTTGATATAATATTGTTGATAATATTATACTTTACGTTAAAGATATTATGCCTATGATCCTCACTATTTCAAAATTTTCTCCTTAAAGAACTTTGGATTGCTGGTAACCCTTCTTTTTGGTAGTTATAAAAGTCCTTTCAAATAAAAATTCAGTCCTCTATGGTATTCAACTCTATATTTTAACTGATAGTAGTTATAACAAACTATAAAGACATACAGAATGACCATTATAAACCGTCATTTCTGTACTTAAACTCTCTATATATTTGATCATGTCATCCTCATCAAGCTTTAGTAGCAAGTATCATTGTATAAAATAATCTACACTAGATTGAAAATTATTACAATCTAAAGTAGCATCTTAAAATGCTATTGTCTCTTTAAGGGACGTTTTCAGTGATAAATTTGAAGTACTGATACCATCTCTCGTATAATGTCAAATAGGCTGCTTAAGTTCTTTTTTTATGTAAAACGTAAAAACAGTTAACAAAGTACACGTGACATTATTCGTATCAGTTCTAAGCACTACGGACTTACTAATTAATTACTTACTAATCTTGTATCGCATAAAAGAACGGATGACATATAATATACATACATATACATGTATATTATGTATGTATACAATTACGCACGACAAACATTTCATTGTTTAATTTTATCTTTAATGTATGTATGTGTACCTACTTACTTTAAGTCAAAGTATTGTGTAACAAGTTTAACCAGTTCACAGTTGCACATGAACCTCTCTTGAACAAGGAGGTATTAGCATAGTCTACAACGCCAGACAGATCGGAATAGGTTTTGTGTCAAGTTTTCTTTCTCTTTGCAGAGCCGTTGTCCTGCGTAGTGTGCTGTGTTTTTTTTCAGATTCAGAACACCAATTGCTGCATCGCACAAAACTAGTGTCCCACGTTGGATTTAAACCCACTACACTTGGCACAGTAGAGAGCGGCGTGGCGACCGCTTAAACCACTGAGCCAACTGCGCAATCACTCTGAATGGTGCTAACATTCTGTATTCATCTTAATCCGTTACCACGTGGAGGATAGTATTATTTAATTTCCTTTATAGAAGTTGTTGAGTTTATAATTATTTGTTACGCTTGTGTAATTATAGCAATTATTTTATTATGTTATTTGTAAAATAGAATAAAAGTCTCTTATCTTGTTATCCATTATATAAAATAAAATAAAATAAAATACAATGCTGGTTTTACCATAGCGTGCAGTGTAGTCTGTTTCAAAAATTCTTTTATATGTATAAAGTCGAACCTGAAACACATTTTAGACGTACAAAGTAAATAAACATTGAAATGAAGGTTGTCGTTGAGTTACAAACATCATTTTCATAATGTTCACTGTTATGATAATGTTTTGTCTCTAGTAGTAAATAAAAGAGTAGAATGGGAAGAGGAAAGACGCACGTATTTTTATATGAATATCTTATAAGTAGGGCTAGGTAAAACGTGTATTTTTCTGCGTGTAATTTAGCTTGGATTTATATCACGATAATAGTACAGAATTTTCCGTATGTTACCATTCTTTTTTTGCTTTTATTATACGGTGTTTCTTCTTGAATTTTATTTTAGATGTTTATAAGCCCGCTAAAGCTCTATAAGCCTGAACGACAGCTTGAGAAGAATCCAAGAGAAGTGGTCACCATCCTCATTACGAATGCAGGCGATGCAGCAAGGTGACCGGCACTACGGCAGCGTATTGAGATACTTCCGCATCATTGAACTCACTATCGAAAAAACACTGCACGAATGCTGTCATTTATAGTTGATCATCTATGCGACGGTAGTATCGTCCTAGTCGAGCTGGCCTATTCGTACTAAATTCTGCGGGGCTCTTTTATTTTGAGATGTGGCGAATATTTCTTCTAACCTTTTTTTAAAGACAACTCTCGGATTAGGAATATATTAATGTATCGCAGAAGACTTTACATCCATACAAGAAATGGATGCAAAGCTCAGAAAAACAATCTATACCTGTATTATAAAGAGTTTAAGTGCTATATTATAACATGACGAACTTGAAACAGTAACTCGCTAGTTATTAAATGTGTTAACATATTTAAAAAAAAACAGATTAAAGGTAAATTGCAGAGGGGCAGAATCATCCATCAGACCAATAAGTAAGTCATGCCGACTACGGTTTTAGAAATTACTTATACTCGATTGGCTAAAGACTTAGTAAATTTGCTGATTATTGAATGCGGGCCTTTGAGGGTGTGAAAAACTGATTATGTCACTTTTTTTATTATATCTACAAATTAATTAAAACGCTTTTGACAATTCAGTTCTATATTTACAAGTATAACTGTTTTTTGAATGAATGTAAGTGTTCACTTTTAATAAATTGTGACTATCGATTGTTATAAACTCTAACATATTTGTGATTTTGTTTTAATTGGGAGGTGATGTCAACATCAATTTTTTCCTCCTAAATGAATAAATTATTCTGTTAATAGACATAATATTCTAAAGTTTATCACAAAAAAGACAATTAGTATCACAAAAAGACGCCGCTTATCACCACTAAGTTTTCATCATCTTACATAGTTACATATTTTTCGACATCTGACACAGAATGCCATCTATTCCTAAACCCTGGCGAACTTTTACCATGGGTAGTAGACAACTGACAACAACACAATTTTTTTGTAAATAAATACATACATATAAATACATCCAAACTCTGAAACAAATATTTGCAGATAATACAAATATTTGGTCTAACACAGGAATCAAATCTGAGACCTCAAGCACATCATTTGCATACGCTACCACCGTACGAGCAAGGCAGTCAATATGCGTATGATGTACATACATAATTATACACTACATTAAACTGGTAGAAAAAAATCTAGCTTAAAGCGGCTAAATTATTTTTAGAAATTATTATCGGTGGCAATGAACATCAAGAACAATGCAAAGAATATTATAAGATTCTACGTAAATTTAACTTTTTTGTCGTTGGGTTGGGGAAACCGTAAACTTAGGAGTTCTAAAGGGAAACATTCGGAATCAGTACAAAGGAGGCTTGATAATAATGCGGCAACTCCATTCTCTGTACTGTAATCATCTTCCATTCCCAATTTCGGAAACTTTTTTCATCTTTGTTCACATCTGTTTGGGCGCTTTGCTCGACGTCTTTTGATTTTTTGCAATGATTATTAAAATATAGATTTTAAAAAAGAAATACGCAGTAAATATATTTTTATCTTTTCTTTACTTATCATTTATGTATATAATATTAAAATGATTACAGATTCTGCATTTTAATATTATATACAATCAAGGTCGATCGCCATGGACATTTAACTATTAACATAAAAAGTTTTGCTTACTTTTTGAAAAACTAAAGCCCTAATTGTACATATGTCCTTTATCTTATAAACCTTCCCACTATGATCCCGGATCCTTTAAACGGAACGTGAAAAACATCTCACTGGGCCGCCATAGTGTGGGTCGCCATACTTTATTGTTTGCATTCGCAGCAAGTGTGGTGGCCTCCACAACCTAACATTTAAGGTTCGAACACATTATGCCGGGCCGCAGCGTGTCGGGGCGGGCCGCAGCGCAGCGCAAAATGCTAACTTAGCACATTAGTGACGGGCCGGGTCGCAGCGCATTGACGGATTTTGAGTACAGTGTACTGCATGCGCAACTTCTGCGTATTTAGTGCAACTGTACCTTATGGATAGCTCTGACGAAGAACTTTCTTTTTTTTTGCCTGCTGTTAGAAGAAGAAGAAGAAGTTAGGGAGAAGTATCAAAAAACGCAAATTTCGTAAAATAAACACGTACGCGCGTGCACACCAATCCGCTGGATATAGCACACTTTGACGGGGCGGGGCGGGCCGCATCGCACGGACGCAAATCCGCGTCGCAATAATGCGAGCCGCTGCGGCCCGACACAGTGTGCGATACTTCATACAATTTGTATTGAAGCGATTTGAGCGGATTTTTGCGCTCCGCCCCGACACGCTGCGGCCCGGCATAATGTGCTCGAACCTTTAAAAGTGAGTATTGTTTTTAATCTCTATCTGAATCAGGACCCTGGCAAAATAAGTCTGCTCCCTAGTTTCACATTCAGGTATGTACTGTACAACCGGTCCTAAAACCATCCTGAAACATTTGATTGTAAATTTTACATCGCCAAGCTTAATTTAAAAGTTTATGTTGCTGCATTAAAAAAGGTATTGTTTGTTGTAGAAATAGAACAATACTTATTGGTACGAATGAAACGTACAAAATCAGTAGTTTGTTATCGTGTTATACATTAGGTACATTAAGACTAGCAAAAACATAATTAGTTAGTAATTGCTATTTTAATTTAGTTTTATCTGGAGCACTATGCCGCAAATTTTGAAGGCGTCATGAGTCGGCCAAATATGTAAAAAGTGAGTAAAAAGTATTTTTTTTTTTGGCATCAGTTAATTTTATTAGTAGTTGCCCAAGGACAAGAAATGATTCAAAGTGCTTAACTTTTTTTTACATAGTGCTGCCAACGTGACTCTGCTCAGTCTGATGAAAAGCATGACCAGAATCGAAGAGTGGTGGTAGTATTTAGTAACCCGTTTTATGACTATACATTTTCTTACGCATGCGATTAAAATAAATAAAGTACTTTAATCCAACTGTTTAGAAAACAGATTTGTAGATTTACTTTGCAAAGTACTTAGAAAATTATAGGTGTATATGAAAAGTATATGTATCTACGACCATAGTTTTTTATGTTTTACATTTACTTCTTTGACTGTTTGAACTGGTTAAGTTTTGTTTATTTAATTTTATCATTTAACAAATTTACTAAAACTTAGGATTTGAAATTTAGCTTTACTCATCGTCAATCAAATAACATATTTAATTTGATTACCCACGCTGTCAATTTCTCATTGCTATACATTATGTTGCTCAATAGTAATTGAGCAACATAATGTACACGAGAATTGTAAGTGAAATTTTCAATGTTTACGTTCAGTTTCCATTACAATATTGCAATTCAACGCACATTTTAACAAACATTTAACAGGTAATTTATTAAGTACTAGCTCTCGCCCGCGGCTCCGCCCGCGTGTATCTCGATTGTTGCAGTAAAAAGTAGTAGCCTATGGGTTATTCTGATATATAAGCTATATTACTGTAAAGTTTCATCCAAATCCGTACAGTAGTTTTTGCGTAAAAGAGCAATAAACATACATACATACTCATAAACTTTCGCGTTTATAATATTAATAATAATTTTATCTTATGACTTTTCCCTTAATAATCCGACTTCTACCACAAATGCAGAAAAATATCCAAAAGTTTTGCTTTTGTTCTTACATTATAAAATCTTTTCATTTGATGCAAGCATTATCTGTAACATTTCCGCAGTCACTAATATCTCTACAATAAACATAAAGTTACACATACATTGCAGTAATAAAACGTAAAGCGTCGCACTACCGTGCGATATTAATGTTACTGTCCAAAACCTAGATAAAACACAGTAATGAATTACTAAAACGTACGCGTCGGAAATTCATCCAGTCATATTGTTTAGTGTCTATGTTCTAAGTGTGTCACTTAAGAGATTTTAGGTACACCGTAAAACTATAAATAGGTAGAACCCAAAGATCACTTCCCTAATATTAAACAAAAAAGTCAACAAAAAGGTCAAATAAGATTGTATTTTGTTTAAAGTATGTAGGTGTGTAGTAAATTAGGAATGACTAGGGAACAACACACAATCAAGTTTATCCTAGACTGCACATTGACGGCATAGTTGGTTTAGTGTTTTAACAGGGTCGCCATGCCGCTTTCTACTACGCAAGTGTTGTGGGTTTAAATCACACATGGTACAACACTTTGTGCGATCCACAAATTGTTGTTCTGAGTTTTTTGTGTTCTTTGTCAAAGACCGCACAATATACATTTTGAGGGATACTGCTAGAAACTAATAATAATTGATAATATATTAGGTAATTTTAATATACGGCAATGAAAGGTAATTTACTACTTCAATCCTTACCTTCATTGAAATTCAACCTTGTTCGGAATTTCCAATAGAAATGATTTTGCGTGAAAATAACTGCAACAATAATCATATTTATACTGCAATTTTCCATTGTCAATAAAGGCTAGGAAGATGAGTTGTAATAAAATAATTCTTTGATTAATTATAGGGAAATTGACTTTTTAAGGTCAAAGTAAAATTATGTTCCAAAATGTCATTGGATTGTAACGTTAGAATTGTCATTGTCATGTAATGCCTCACGAGATTATTCTCGCTTTAGTTTATATAGAGCTTTAAATATATTTACACAGCCCTTTGTTTACCTTAACGATGTTGGTATCGGTTACATTGTGCGGATATGTTATTGTAGAAAACGTTGTCTATCATTTGCAGACAGTCTTTGTTGATGTTCATCAGACCATTAAAAATGACAGTTATGTAATGTGAATATGAGTAAGTGAGCATATGTGTAGCTAATAAATTAAAAGATATGAAATTAAAACGAAATAAAAAAAAGTAAATTTGATTACAAAACAACATAATGTCAACTAGTGACTAAATTTTATTCAAATTATTTGGATTTATTTCAAGTAGGTCTTTTCAGGCACTCTCGAAACTTTACGTTACGGTCTTTAGCTGCACGGTACTAAAATGTCAAACCTATGGAGAATTACCGGCAAGAAATTTAAAAGTTTACCATTCTCGTGGTCAATATGGATTAACAAAGCAAAATAGCAAAATTATAAGTTAAAAAAAAAACACTCCTGATAACAAGGTGTAAAAAATGTAAGCTTACTAAAATTTGTAATTATTTTGAATATGCTGTTGATGCGTAATAATCAAATAACAACAAAGCTTATAGCACTAATCAGCAAAAAAAAGCAAAAAGAAATAAATTAAACAAAACTAAAAAAAATGCGAAGAATAAATGTGTAAGTATGTAGTCCCATAATTTTTTCTTGTTATATTATTCAGCAATTGAAAAAGTGTAAAGCACCTGACGGTAGACAGCTTACATAAGCTATGAACACTTGTTTTTTTGTTGTTGTTAATATTTTTATAACTACAGGAATAAAAATAACATCACATGATCATAGTAGGTCATGAGAATAGATAATAGATCTATTCAGTCTAAATCACAAGATAAAAACTTACGTACACATAAAAATAGTACATACATAATATAATATAATAACAAAAAATAAAAGGTAAATTGCGGTTTACGATTTATGACGTATTAAAAAAACTACTTACTAGATCTCCTTCAAATCAATTTTCGGTGGAAGTTTGCGTGATAATGTACGTCATATATTTGTTTTAGTTTTATAACTCTTGTTTTAGAAATTACAGGTATAATGTGTGTAACCACTTTGGAAGTGTCTCACAGCTTTGTGCTGTCCTATTGCTGTCAGTTTAAGTTGGTCTTCTGTTTGAGGATTGTACCGCCCATTCTAGAATATACAGCAATATATAGGTAAATTAACTCATTTAATGAGCGGATATTCTTTAGTTTGAGTGAGTACCTTATTCTATAAGGGAGTACCGTAAGAGACAGACGCAGTTATTTACTAAGTTATAATATTACTATGAATATTAAGGACAAGCTCTATATTATCAAAAATACACAATTACTTTTTAGGATATCATTCTAGTACTACTAAATTCGTTTAATTATATGGACAGATAAAAAACTAAATTAAAAACTTTAATACCGAGAAATCTAACGTATTCCTGTCTCAGACACATCGGTGATTGGTCGAACAGGGCTGCAAGTGTCTGCCTACGTGCTTAGGAAGCTAAATTTGGCGAAGTACGAGAAACACACTTACTTGTATCTTGAAGTAAGTTTTACGTTCAATTTTACTACTGCAACGTGATTGATACAGTGTAGAATTACTCGAAGACACTTTTATTGTTCCTGTCTTTGTGAATAAGAATCGTGTTTGTTTAAAATTTTCAAAAGGTTTTGTTGGAACAGCAGGCTATTTCGTCCAATGTTTTACGATCTACCGGAGAATGTCAAGACAAAACTTGTAACAATAATAGGTACAGATTTGTACGTAATTCTTTTAGGATAATTTACAATACAGTAGAATATTAGCATCAAAATGAAATTATAGATAGTTTTTATGACCGACTTTGTATTTAGTAGACCATATTAATTGGTTTTTATAGAACATTATTTGGTTATATGCGCTCTCTGTAGATGTATTGAGGACTAGCTAAGTCATACGCTCATTTAATACGTTCTAAATTTATTTATTTAATCACTATTATCACTACCATCATTCTTCTTCTGGCTTCTGATGTTCATTGCTTGACGTTTTATTAGTATTGGTCGCCCACATACTGTTGGTTCTTACGTCTCCAAGAACTCGGAGATCTGTAGGAATTTTTCCATGACGTCAACAAAAGGGATACTCGATTTCATTTCCCTATTTGATTGTATGAAATTATACAAGTTTCGATCAGGTACTAGTTTTTTACCTTCTATCACTGCCTTACTACTACTACACTACTTATTGCTATAAAACTCAAAGTTAAATCATAAAGTAATATATTTACGGGCTTTTTTCTGATTTATTCCAAAGTAAAGGAAATTTTTTTGGCAGGAACGTAATAATCGGTTTTGAGGATTGAGGTCAAAGAGGAAGAATTTTCCCTTGTTTAATATTTAATGCCAGTAATGTGTTTACCTTAATATGCATTATATTTAAATGCGTTGTTGAATCAGGGTCTCCAATATCATGCATACATATATATATATTTTTGCTTTTTTTGCTTAAAAAAGACAACTCCCGCATTAGGAATATAAATTCCTGTGTCGCGGGGGGCTTTACAAACATACATGAAACGGACACAAATAACACCCAGACTCAGAACAACAAATTGTGAATCACACAAAGTGTTATCCTACGTGGGATTTGAACCCACGACACTTGGCGCAGTAGGAAGCGGTGTGGCGACTGCATAAGCCACTAGGCCAACCGTGCAGTCGAACCATACTTATATATACATATCATGTAAGGATATGCGTACAGTGATATTTTATAATGTGTGAATAGTTGCTAACACAACAATAAAATATTGGCAATAAAAATAGTAATACACGTTTAAACACATAATTAATTTTTACTTTACATAACAGAGTCTTTATCCCTGAAGTGTTCTAGGCCTGTTTTCTTGGTAATAAAATTCGCTCATTAACATTACTCACAAATACTTTTTATCTAGTTACATCAGACACGTATTTTTCGTTAAAACTTGTAGTAATAACTTTCCAAGCTGTTAATCTGTTTTATAAGAAAATTCAACAAACAAAAATAATATTAAGTTCACGTTTGTGCGAAATATATGTACAAGGATTTTGTTTGCTTCAATTAAACTAATGTTTATTCTTCACGGATTTTTGCTCTTACACAACAGTATTAGAACGTGAAGTGTCTTACTCATACTTCATACTCGTAGGACCAAGCAAGTTGTATCAATGTTGTATGTGTAGACGTTTAACATACTTGTTGTTGTTATCCAACTTATCCATGCAAAACGTACATACACTATTCATGTTTCAGGCTTACTAGCTAAGTCATGCAGCCTACAAAATTTAATACTGTGTATTTTGAGAGAGATTCGGGAGTGGTCTGTCTCTTCACTGATTGATTTATTGGTGCCTGGGGCCTCCAACGCATTCCTATTCTCTGTTAATGGAAATCGTAACGGGGTATCCTTTTCATTTTCTACCAATGACTACCAATGATGTAATAAAAAAAAGTTTGAAAAGTTTTTGTACTCAAATTTCCTTTTCGTTTTTGTTCGAAATTGTATTCTTAAATTTTTGAATAATCTGACGGTTGATTGAAATGATATCGCGTGAAATGTATTAAGAGAACTAGCTATATAAGTAGTACAAGTAAGTGAAGTAAATGGTCTGCAAATTAGACTTATATACCATTTTCATGAGAAAGTGATGTTGAGATTCTATTATATTTGACGTTAAGGATAAAATTACACTATTCTATTCGATTCTAAGAAAGGTCTATGTAATTAAATAAATATTAATAATACATATATTTTAAGAAATTAAAAAAAGATTACAAAGTCTGGATGCAAATGAAAAACAAACATGCACATGAAGATAACGAAAAGCGTGTTAAAACATAGGTAGGACTAGGTATCCAAGGTAAGAGATACTGCAAGTTTAAAAGTTAGTAGAGCCAAGCTGATTTCAGCCCGAACGGGCTGGCTCGATCTAACAGGTACTACTCTCATGGATGACCACGTGACATGAATATCTAGAATGCCAGCATTCGTGTTGTGGTTTTTCATTTGTGAGTGCAGGCTCAATAATACAGAAGCATCTCAATAGGCTGTCATAGTGTGAATCACCATGTGGCATTCTTGCGCTTGACTCCTGGATATGGAAAAAAAACTTCAAGCTTCATGAAGCTTGAGTTACTCATAAGTCCGTTAAATGGTTTTGGATGGATAAAAACTTTCAATTTGCGTCATAATCGTTTTTTTCTAGGAGGTACTGACCCTCTCAAAAGCGATTAATTTGGCTGTTTATCCGACAAAATAGAAAATAAGCGTTCTTTAATCATTTTTGTTTCAAATAAGATAGAATAAATACGAGTAAAGGTTGAAAATATTCTTTTCGCAAGGCGCGACATTCTGTGCTAATAGTTTCAACAGTATTAGATGTAGATACATATGATAACGATTCTTACATACAGTTAAATTATCCTTAATTGACAAAAGATCCCCACAATATGCTACATTAGTGTACAAAGTATACATATATACTTTATTTTTACTATGTATATATTGTTAAAGTTTATATTTAGTGAAAGTAATTTTGTTGTTTGTAACGTCGACGGGGAATAGAATATTAGAAACTGTGGTGAAGCAGCTAATTTAAAACTAACGAGTTACAACATTGCTTTTTTTATAACCTGTAAAAATAAGTAAGGGTCTGATATTACTTATTAAACCGAATAGTTGATATTTATGAAAAGAACTGTCACAAAAAAAATACCTCTACGTTCAATTGATACAACAGAAATGAAAATATCTGACATCAACATCATCATGATCAGTCTATTTAAATCCATTTGTCTTCCTAGAAAGAAAAAACTTTATCAAAGTTCACGTGTAAACTATAAATTATTTGACACGTTCAGAAGTCAAAACATATTAAGGAAGCATAATCTGAACCAATAACAGATGCATATTTAAATGTTAGTTGAGTGTTCAAGCTGTTTGAGGAGAAAATAACCCATTATTGTTACCAGTCATCACTTACAAGCCGACACAAATACACTTCTAAAAAAATGATTATTTACCAAGACCACTAAATCACATAAGATGATATTGATTTAAGTTGTCTACACCAATCGTGGGTAAAATACAGCGTACTTGTGTTAGTAAACAGAATACTTCTAAATGATTTATCGAAGGATCGTTCCATTGTGGCTCGGATCCCTCGCACGAGCTAAATATCAATGACAGTAAGAAAGATTTATTATGTTTCACAAGAAACACTGTGGAGCAAGTTTTGCTGCAGTTGGCTAACCGATAACTTTGAAATAGGGAGTCGGTAGTTAAGAGCTTTTAATCTCTTTTCTGGAGCGAAACGTGAGAAATGTTGGCATGTTTTTATTAATTTACCTAACAATATTCTGTATACGTCTTTTTATAGTTATGAGTAACATTAAGAAGTTAATTCAATAAACATGTGATTTATATTATTAAGGAGGTGAAAAAAAAACACTGTGCGCCTAAGACATAAAATACAAGATGGACTAAAGGTTTGTTTAAATTTGAATCGGTAGCTGCGACGAGCAGTGACGTTGTGGTGGAGCGGAGGGGCTACGAGGCGCAAAAGCGTCTAATGGGAATTCAGTACCATGGCTTCGTTTAGTGATAAACAACGTGCGTTCTGTGTACGCGAGTACTACCGCAACAACGATTCTTTTACTCTAGTGCAACGAAAATTTTGCGCTCCTTACAGCATATGGCGGAAAAATAAATCTCCATCGATTTAGTTGATTAGAAAATGGGTACAAAAGTTCAAGGAGATAGGTTCAACAATGAATCAACCGCGATCCGGCTGACCTAGAACATCAACAGATCCCGGAAACGTCGAGCGTGCCAGAGCGTCTATACATACGTACAAAATTCAAATGGTACAGGAATTGAAGAATTAAGATCACACCGACAGGCTCATTTTTGAAATTTTTTGGATGAAAAGTGATATCCAAAAGAGGTGCCATTAACTGACCACCTCGTAGCCCGGACCGGACTTATACTCAATGGTTTTCTTTCTTTGGGGATACCTTAAAAGCAAAGTTTTCAACAGCAACCCTGAGTCTCTAGAAGAATTAAATGAAAATATTGGAGAGGAAATGCAAAACATATCACGAAAGTTTTGAGGCTGTCATTGAAATTTTCGCGCCAGGTTGCAGCAGTCAAAATAGTCAGGGATCAAATATGGACGATATAATTTTTTTAAAATTAAATCCCTATTTCTGTACTTTAATCCAAAATAAACAGTTTTTATCTCACATAACTGGTTTCTTTAAAATCATCATTTGAAATGTAAACGAACTTTTGATCCACCTGTACAAAAGATTTTCTAACTATAACTATAATCAATAAGCGCTTTTGTATCAGGTTTTGAATTAGTATGATCTAAAATTTTGATGACGTTATTTTTGAACTAAAAGTTATTATAATAGAACTTTCTTACTAAAAATACTGCGATTGGATCACCTATCGAAAAAGTTTTCTAATTGTTGAAGATATATCACCTTCATAGTCTTATGAAGTAAGAATATATTTTAGAATATATTTTATAATATGTATGAATATATTTTTAGAATATGACACATATATTCCTATGTCTGCTTGAAGTGTTTGTGTTTTTACATATAGTCCAGTCAACGAAAGCCTAACTTTGCCATTTTGGTTGAACACCTGCAACCAACGCCAAAATTTCCGTAAGTCTTCATAGATTAATATACTAAAATTGCAGGGTGCTGCATTACCGGCAAAGGGTGCAAATACATTGCAAAAGGGTGCAAAAACTACTTTTTCATCTATATCTCGCGATTGTAAAAAGTATAAAGTATAAAGTAAGAAATGTAAAAAGATTTGCGGCGTAATTAGCATCTACAACAGATATCACCGATGAGATTTATGATGAGAGAGAGCCTTCTGGATTAAAAAAAAGTCTTGTGGCACTCGGGGACTGCCGCGGTAAAGCTATTGCATAGCATTTTTTATCAAGTTATGCAATTATACTTATTTATTTGTTTTTTTAAATAAGCAGTATTTTTTTTTCTTTGATATCAATTCAAGTTTACAAAACAATATATACTGTCTTTTTACCAACATACATTCTAACAATATTATTGCCAAACAATATAATCATGCTTTTAACCGAAAGACAATGACAACTAAAGAGAGAACATAATAGTAATCTAAGCTATCTAATATGGAATAAAAAAAGAAGAAGAATCTAGAATGACTGTGTTGTCAAGGCAATAGATAACGGCCAGTGGCGGCAGCACGCATGTGCTAATCTGCCTATAGAGCACGGCCGCCACATCCTTGTCGCACTGCAGTTACAATTATATTTTCTATCCTTTTTTAGGGTGTTAGGTTTTTTCGTTACGGAATTTCTTGATTCGGTCGCCGCGCTCAAAGGCCACGATAAAAGCTATACAATAGCTTAAAACATCACCTATGCAGATCCTAGTAAACTATGTTTAGGCATTTCATCTCTTATATCACCATCGTATATAAAATTTCTATCAGGCATATTAAATGCCTACCGTTCATTAGATGACCATCCTCTCAAATTTGAAAATTTGCGCTGAATCCGATGGAATAAAAAAAGTATAAAATTAAAATATCAATTGTCCGAATTGTGACGGATTAAGAATACAAAGTGTTACCACCCCTATTCATTCCATGGATGTCGTATGAGGCAACTAAAGGAATAAAATAAGCAGCTAACATCACTGCCAAGAGAAGAAAAACTTGAAGCAACCCCGTCTGGCCAGCGTGGAATACTAGGCCAAAACCTCCTTTCAAAGGAGAGGCCTACATCCAGCAGTAGACTGTTAAATGGTGATGATGAAAATATCATATTATAAGCCACAACGGCGGTAGTTGTCATTTTTGTGGCGCCATCACTTCACTGCGCTTGGTTATAAATAGGAGTGATCTGTTGTATCGGCACGCATTTCGAACGAATGCGTCGCGGAGTGTGGATCATTGTCTTTGGACAATTAGTACTACTCTGTTAACAGACGTGGAAAGCTGTCTTTGACAAGTTAGTACTGTCTGAATTGCGGTGGGTGCGAGGAAAGCTGTCTAACAGCTAGTACAGCCCTATGTGACCGCCCCGCCCTCGCTGTATAACTAACTGTAATTTGTTTAGATTCGTTACTTAATTAACGGTTGTTTGTCTAATTGCATTTCTAAGATTATTTTGTAATTAATGAAATAAATTGTTTAGAATTAAAGTAAATTGTTTAGAATTATAATTATTTTTATTATTTTTCACTTCTGGACTCTAACATCAGAAGTTGGATCGATCTACGTTCACAAATTATTAATTTTCAATATTTGGGAAACGATCAACTACCGACATTTAGTTAGATATTTTCATTTAGTTTGCCTATACTTCATTATCTAGGAGTGTGTCTTACGATAGAGAGCATTGACAAATGCACAATAGATCGCACTGTCATATAGAACCAAAGTGAATATACGCAGTGATTCGCCGCAGAGGTCCCGGGAACGATAAACGCGATCGTTCGTTAAAAAAAAAAAGGCAATGCACACTATTAGTGCTCATTTGAACGCTATCGAAATTCAGTGTTCTCTGTGATTTTGAATAAGGGAAACCGACTTTTGTGATATTCTTATCCGCTCTAAATCAGTCAAAAATCAAAACTAAATCAAAGTCAAAAATCAAAACAAAGTCAAAACATAGCAAATATAAAAATCGTAAAGGAAGTGACGACTTCTATATTTGGTTTTTAGTGACAATTACAAACGGTTTTAAAACGATTATTTTAATAAAATAATGAGGGTACTTGTACTTCACACTATGTTTCGGTTTGTTCGTGTTTATAATGCTTTCTTTTCAGATAGTAAACATTGTGCTAAGCGATGGAAACTGCATCCGTGCCAATGTACAAGGTGTACAATGTGGTCAATCAATGCCGACACGGTTATGAGAGAAGGTTGGAAGCTTCAAGTTATGAAAAACTTGTGAGTTGTATTTGACGCTGTACTGGTAAGATCAAATCATATTTACATGTTGAGTTGTGATTTATTTTCACATAATTTTGATATGTAGTGTACGAATGTAAATCGTGTGCGCAATTTAAAGTGATAAAAATATCGCGACTGCTTGGGAAGTATAGGAAAATGCCTTACAGCTAGCAAAGCTGTGGTTTAACGAAAGAGCTTAAGTAATGATCTCAGTTGGTTGAATTTTAACGATGAACTTATACCGTTTGTTATTGCAAATATTTTGTTTAACGAGATTAAAACTTTTCGAATTTTTGTATCCACCCCACCTGTGCATAATAAACTAGGCGTTATTTACTATGGTTATGAATTTTTTAAAATGAATTAATAGCAGTTGTAGTGGCTGCCTAATGCAAATCGAACCTGTTACTTAGAAGGCCTCAAGTAACTTTTTATCGATTTAAAATCATACGAAGTTAAACTGACACAGTAAGTGTGACAAAACTTATTACCCACACAGGTTAATTCATTTAATTTTGATTATTCAATGAATGGGCAGTTCTTATATATCTAGGGCCTAATTATGTGTGTTGTAACTATTCACAATACGGCGATAGGGTGCGTGGACAGCAGAGCTAGTCCTGACGGAGCCTATTTAAAACAGCTTGAGGAACTATCCGCCGGTAGATAGAACGAGGTACTATGTCACATTATTTACTGGTGGTTGCATTAGTCAACTGTTATTGTAAAATCTATGAAGCGTTATAACATAGTGGTAAATGTTTAAATTCTAAAGTTATGATGAAAATTTATTTAATAGTTCAGAGTAGGTAATACGAAAGTAACTTCACTTGTTATTTATGGTTCAAAGAAAAAAAAAAAAATGAAACTTCTATGAACCTTCTTTCGTGAACTCCAAACTGGAACTTCATATTTTAAATGTAATCTCGTGTAAATGTAAATCGTGATTTTACACAACATCAACAACAAATTGTAAATGTAAAAGAAAGATCTCTTATGATAAAGCGAAACATATCGTATGTTTGTTAATTATTTTTCTAATGTTTATCGAAATGAGAAATGTATTACCGGTAAAGACTGCAATGTTATTAGTACGTCTACTTAGGCATGCTATTCTTGATGTTATAGAAACATTATGAAAGGTTTTAAATACCCTCACTAGTGTCAGGTATTAAATGAACTATGTTATGTTGTTTGTGAAACAATAATGATTAATGGTCAGGTTAGACCGAGCTAAAATGAGGTTTAAGCACTAGTCATTGTGAGAGTACCAATTAGTGTTCCGGAAAGATAATCTTCGTGCCTGACTGGCTATTTCAGGTGTTAAATTTTAAGATCATACACAATATCATTGTAGCAAACTTGATCGTAAAGGTATGACATTCATATGGGATCAAGATTAATAACATGTTCATAAGCATGTTACGAGCCAGCTCAGGTTATTGTGATCTTTTTCTTCCTGACAAAGGTACTTATTGAAACGTCAGCACTAGTGATGGTTTCGACTGCTTTGTTGGGTCGACAGTTAGTGTATGCGACTACTGTTCAATATAGGTTCGATTTGGGTTGAACAAACAATAACTAATAATACTGTGTACTTCTAATTATAGATATGCTTGTCACGGCCCGAAGTTTAAAAGTTGTGGTCAACGCTCCGTGACTCGAATGAGTACAAAGAGTCGACGGTCCTACTCCTGATCTCTTTCGGGTCATGTTGGGTGGCCGTCTCATCGAACCAAAGGCGTACACCTGTGTTAGACCAGTACTTGCGTGCTGTAGTGTCTACTGTGTTTTTGGTTGGTCACCATTGGGACTGGCCGCCGTAGCAGAAAGGTAAAAAGGTTAAAATGGTAAGGTTTAACTACAGACTCGAGACGATCGACTATAAGCAGACGGTGGCCTATTACAGTAAGTGAGTGAACGACACCTGTAGGACAAGCCCTGGTCCATAAAATGACTTTGAGGGCAATTAGTCTGAACTCGAATTCACTGCGTGGGCATACTTGGACATGTTTGGGGTTTGCTTGACGCCAATCGTCAAGCTGTAGACATAACCAAAATTGGTGACCCGGTATCATATCCTAAGAGCTTTGCGATTATTGGGAACATCCTTAACCGAGTACCGTGAGACTTCTGTAACATTTTCTGACATCCTCCGGGTCTTGCGTCCTGAGAGATATGCGAAAGCTAGTAACATTCTTGACGGTATTACTGCGTACATACTGAGGGCACTGTTATTTTTAAATATCCTAAAAGCTTTGCTTGCTAGTATCGCCTTCTAAAAGCTCTGTGATTATTCATGACGATAATAAAGCATATTGGTGACGTTAAAGTAATACCGTATTCAAAACTAATGCAATGTTTCATGCTTTCCTTAGATGACAACGATGTGTTGAGAGAGCCTCGTCACTGTGCAAGGTGCAGTCTACGCGAGTCGAGCCCGGGCTGTGACCTGGTGTCTGCTGCTGCCTGGTGAGGCGCAGACTTGCGGCCTACTCGCTGTATCGTGAGGTGCGGACTTGCGTCCTGCATGCCGCTCAGTGATAAGCATACCTGCGGTCTGTTCTCCGTGTGCTCGAGATGCAACCTTCCGCCTGTTCACCGTGTGTACGAGACGCAATCTTCGGCCTGATCCCCGTGTGCGTGAGGTGTGGTGCAATGTATGGCGGATGGTGGAGAGCATGAGGTATGTATATTGGAATGGACCCATGGACAGGGTAACCAGCCCCAAACTCGTGGTCTTCCTGAGATAATTTTAAGACCCATGGACAGGGTAACCAGCCCCAAACTCGTGGTCTTGTTGAGAGAGGTAAGACCCATGGACAGGGTAACCAGCCCCAAACTCGTGGTCTTGTTGAGAGAGGTTTAAGACCCATGGACAGGGTAACCAGCCCCAAACTCGTGGTCTTGTTGAGAGAGGTTTCAGACCCATGGACAGGGTAACCAGCCCCAAACTCGTGGTCTTGATGAGAGAGGTTTCAGACCCATGGACAGGGTAACCAGCCCCAAACTCGTGGTCTTGATGAGAGAGGTTTAAGACCCATGGACAGGGTAACCAGCCCCAAACTCGTGGTCTTGATGAGAGGTTTAAGACCCATGGACAGGGTAACCAGCCCCAAACTCGTGGTCTTGATGAGAGGTTTAAGACCCATGGACAGGGTAACCAGCCCCAAACTCGTGGTCTTGTTGAGAGAGGTTTAAGACCCATGGACAGGGTAACCAGCCCCAAACTCGTGGTCTTGTTGAGAGAGGTTTAAGACCCATGGACAGGGTAACCAGCCCCAAACTCGTGGTCTTGATGAGAGAGGTTTAAGACCCATGGACAGGGTAACCAGCCCCAAACTCGTGGTCTTGTTAAGTTTAAGTTTAAATGTTTAAGACCCAGACACTTATGATAACTGTTCTTATGATAATTGTTCTTATGGTAACTGTTCTTATGGTAACTGTTCTTATGGTAACTGTTCTTATGGTAACTGTTCTTATGTTAACTGTTCTTATGGTATTATTGTTCTTATGGTAACGGTAGACCTTCATGCTGAAGTCTACTCTTGTGATAGTACTAAACTTAGTTTTATTTTAAATGTATCTAACAGTGACTGTTTGTTTATAATCTGGCGCGTATTATAAATAATCTTTCACTCTTTTTCTTGGAGGTTCGAACCTAAATTCGTGTTAACTGTTATCTTGAAAACTATTCGTTAACTCTAACTGTTTACGCTAAATTTGATAACTGTTTTTAGATAGATAGATAGATAGATAACTCTTTATTTGCACACTGTGTTATAGATTCACAAAACAAAAAACTGTTTTTAGTAACTGACCAATTGGACGATGATGTACTTACAGAGGCGTCCAATAAACTTTTATTTTTTTGTACATGTTCCAGTAACCGCGAATGAGAACAATGAAGAAGTGTGGTCATCCGGACCTGCCGAGGACGTCAGGGTGTCAGGAGAGGCCGTATAAGCCACAACGGCGGTAGTTGTCATTTTTGTGGCGCCATCACTTCACTGCGCTTGGTTATAAATAGGAGTGATCTGTTGTATCGGCACGCATTTCGAACGAATGCGTCGCGGAGTGTGGATCATTGTCTTTGGACAATTAGTACTACTCTGTTAACAGACGTGGAAAGCTGTCTTTGACAAGTTAGTACTGTCTGAATTGCGGTGGGTGCGAGGAAAGCTGTCTAACAGCTAGTACAGCCCTATGTGACCGCCCCGCCCTCGCTGTATAACTAACTGTAATTTGTTTAGATTCGTTACTTAATTAACGGTTGTTTGTCTAATTGCATTTCTAAGATTATTTTGTAATTAATGAAATAAATTGTTTAGAATTAAAGTAAATTGTTTAGAATTATAATTATTTTTATTATTTTTCACTTCTGGACTCTAACAATATAATAAAATTGAAATGTTTTTTTTTGTCAAGATTATTAGGTATATGAAAAAAAGGTATAAATAAATAAATAAATAGTACAGGTAAATGGCGTAAATTCTCTGGGCTCAAGGGTCAGAATGGGAGTACCGCAGGGTTCAATATTAGGCCCATTTTTGTTTCTGGTGTATATTAATGATCTCCCACACATATTGCAAGATCAACCGAACATTGTATTATTTGCAGATGATACTTCATTGATCTTTAAAGTTGATAGGCGGGCTGAAAATTTTGTTGATATAAATAATACTATTAATAACGTACATCATTGGTTCACTACTAATAACTTATTGCTAAATGGAAAGAAAACCAAATGCATTAGATTTTCTTTGCCAAATGTTAAAAGCAGTAATTGTGACATTTTAGTTAACAAAGAGAAGCTAGAATTGGTAGACGAAACTGTTTTCTTGGGAATCACGCTAGACGCAAAATTACAATGGGGTCCGCATGTAAAATCACTTGCTGGGCGGCTTAGCTCAGCGGCATATGCTGTTAGAAAAGTTCGGCAACTAACGGATGTGGAAACCGCACGATTAGTTTATTTTAGTTACTTTCATAGCATCATGTCATACGGCATCTTGCTTTGGGGACGTGCGGCAGAAATAGAGTCAATTTTTATTCTGCAAAAAAGAGCCATTAGAGCTATATATAGTCTCCGCAGTCGCGATTCTGTTAGGGGCCTTTTTAAGGAGATCAATATCATGACAGTTCCTTGTCAGTACATCTATGAAAACATAATGTATGTTCGAAAAAATTTACATCTCTTCAATCAAAGATGTGATAGACATGGGTATAATACTAGGAATAAAGATAAATTAATTCAACCACGTTTTAGACTCTCAAAAGTGCATACATCTTATATGGGGTACTGTGTTAAATTTTATAATAAAATACCTCAAAACATACTAGATTTAACAGAGAAACGTTTTAAAAATGTTGTAAAACGCACACTATGTAAGCAAGCATATTACAAATTAGAGGATTACATTGCCGACAAGAATGCTTGGCTTAATGCTGATCCTGCTCCACAGCCACATGATTAATTCTCAAATTATTTAGAAGTTAGTTTGTATTTTTTGACATATGTTAATTTTATCATAATAATTGACATTCATATATTTCAATTTTTTTTTTTTTTTTGACATTGGATATCCATATTTCCGACATGGATTATTGATATTTTAATTGTATCTTGTTTGACATTATATTATTATTATTATTTTTTGTAATATCATTATTGCATAATAAATTACTTTTTATTGACATGATCCAAATATTTATCGCATTGTTAGAGAGTAGCATAATTATAAATGGTTTTTATTATTGTATAACTGCGAACATTTTGAATTGTACATGTGAGCACTTTGTAGTCACTGGTAGCATAAGTTTGTTGACTGGCGGTTGTGAGTATGTCATGCTCGCTCAAAAGTCCTGCTGGCGGTGGCGTGTGTAGCGGGTCGTTCGGCTCCCTACGATATGGTTGAACTGGACGATGGCTGGTGCATGGGTCATGCTCGTGATACGGGCGCCGCCAGTCGGGGCTGGTCATCTCACAACTTCTATTTATTGTTAAATTGTTTATGGACACTACATGTGTAAATATCAGCATCGTTACATTGTCCTCACATTTAATAAAATGCCTTAAACAATGTAACCAAAAATTGTAAAAACAATGTTGGAAAAGAGTGTCCATGGAGTTTCTTGTCTGTTCTTCTCCATAGGATCTACGAATTGGAACAGACGATTAGCTTCACGACTGACTACTGACTGACTACTTGACGTTTCGAAAGTGCCGTTGTATGGTTTATTTGAAATAAAATGGTTTGATTTGATTTGATTTGAAATAATATGTCCGAAAAATATTAATTAAATCCCAAAGAAACACGTAGGATCGCTTCAAAATGATAAAAATAGATTAATAATAATATTTTTACAATTTTGCACCTTTAAATGCATTTTTTGCAAAAACTATGAGAGATAAGCGAAAATAAGTTGGCACATTTTTGTAGGGGATTTCATTTCCTACAATTTTGTAGTAGGACCTTTTTTTTATTATTCCAACCAATCGCGAGATATAGACGAAAAAGTTGTTTTTGCACCCTTTTGCAATGTATTTGCACACTTTGCCGGTAATGCAGCACCCTGCAATTTTAGTATATTAATCTACGAAGACTTACGGAAATTTTGGAGTTGGTTGCAGGTGTTCAACCGAAATGGCAAAGTTAAGCTTTAATTGACTGGACTAATAGGTATTATTATTATTAATATATTCTGTATTTCCAAGTTACCACTGTGTATAATTCTCTGGAATAATCCTTTCCAACACTAATTTCGTTATTCTGAAGTGAATAATTGTTCATTATTATAGATACATTCATTTTACTACAATAATTCAGATATTAGCCACCCATTGGTGTACTTTGTGAACAAATGTACAGTCAAAACCAATGCGATGGATAACATGTTCTTTGACGCCCAGATGGGTGTTTGATTTGTAGTCGTGCGCCTGTCATAGCCCGCCTTTTGGCGTTATTTCTCAATCAAACTGATTGTTTCATTAGTGATGGTATCCTAAGGTCATATTATGTTAATACGCATTTATTTTTTCAACGACTAATTTGATATCGCTTTCTATTTAAAAAATATTTTTAGTTAAATTCTTACTATCAGTTACAATTTTATCACGAATTTTGCAACTTAAAATATCTTTGTAAGTAACATTAAATTTAAATTCGAAAAACAAATATACTATCTGATCTATAATTTGGAATAAAGGTATTTCAAAAGCGAACATATTTCTGTGGGATTTATTTAGTAAATACTAACTTTGTTCTTTACTATTAATAGAAGACTGTTCTTTGTGACCAGAATCATTAGCTTCTGAGATAAAGTTGATGAAAATATTTATACTAAGAGTATTATCCATTTGTGTTGTATTGTTCTCAGAACTATCTTTGATATTTTTTTATAAATAAAAATGTTTAAGACAGACAGCAAAATAGTATTTTTATTGAAGCAGTGCTACATAAATTGTGTAAGAATTTGCATGGCTACATGTTGAACCTAAAACTAAAAATGTTAAGTATTAAACTGTAACTGTGGTCTTTGTGTAGACATTTGTGATTTGAATATATTTTTATTTATTTATTTTGATTATTGTTAATATTGAATAACTGGCTTTTGCCTGCGGATACGCCCGCGTGTACGTCGGTTATCGTGGTAAAGAGGAGCCTATGTCTTGCCCCAAGAATTAAAATTTATCTATGTAAAATTTCATTGAATTCGGTGCAGTGTATTAGCTGTAAAAGCGTAACAAACAAACAGATAAGCAGTTCTTTGGATATATTTTTGAAATCATACTCACTTGTACTTTTTTTCTACTATTTACTACATTTTAAACAATTATACCTGACCGGTTTCGATTTATACCTTCGATAATACAAGTGAGTTTAATTTTAAAAATATAAGTTAAAAGTTCCACCAAATGCCGACAATCGAGAGGATAAATTAGTTACTTTCGAATTTATAATATTAGTATGAATTTCAAAGCATTCATTTATATTTTCATATAATCAATTGGCCCGACGTAATCAAATACATATATTTCACAAAATATTATCTATAACAACATATTGAATTTCATTGAAAACTATTAAAAGTTCTTAGTCAACAGGCTTAAACATTACATTATTGCTGGACATAAATATCATTTTTGTATTGTGAAGTAATTGTAATAAAGTGTATTGAAGTAATTCATAAAAAGAGAAAAACGGAGAAACCATAAGCGATATTTGCTTAAAAAGGGTACAAATAATTCTCTACACGTATTGCTATAATGGTTCTAGAATAACAGAACTGGTTTCTAGCATAATGTTTTAGCGATGCTCTATTTAACAAATTTACGAGTAACATTCTCTTAAAGCCTCGTGTTTTATGTATAATACTGCGTAAGGTTTTAAAATAGTTTAAGCGTAGCTCAGTCAAGTAATAGTTTTTATTTAAAAAAGAAATGAATAAAATTTTAATAAAGTTTGTCACATTATTATCTCAAACGCTCCATTAAAAATAATTATGAAGTACTTATATTAAAAACCTACAGTGACTATTTAAAATCTTACTTTTTAAAATCCTCGCACATAACTGTCTATAAAACAATGTTGTTACCATTTTATAGAAAGTAACGTACCGTGAAATTTCGTAGTATTGCCCAGGTAACAGCGAAAATTTTAATAAAAAAATCTAACTTGAGACTAAAAACAGAGAAATTGTTATTATCTTTCAATATCAGCTTATGGAGTAAGCGGAGATATCAAACTAAAGCTTTGAATATACAGCTAAAATAACATACCTTAGAAGCGATATCTTCAATTCAGAATTAATCCACTCCGACGGAGCAATTGACCTATGAAAAGATACAATGGAAGTAATAATGGAGTAGGTATTTTGGAAGGAGTTCCCTTTTACGATAATTGCTTATGGCCTTTATAAAATGAATTCGAATGTATGTCGAGATTTATTTTGAAAAAAACTATTATTGTATTTGAAACTTGTGATAATTTTAAAGACCCATCAGATTCAAAGAAATCATTTGACTGTGTAAATCAATCTATAAAAAAGTTTGAAAAAACTTGTTTTTGTTTAAGTCACAAGAAAACAATCTGCACTCCATCACTAACCTTTTCTGTTATTTATTTTTCTGTGTGGAATTCCCCCGGCATCCCACTGGTGGTTATGTCAAACTCGAACCGATGACGACGGAACCCCACGGCGTCTCGGATACTAGAAGCTGAGGAACCAGGTTGGCCCTCGAATTTAAATTACTGGAACCCTGAGGTACGTCGGGGTACCAGGAACCGAGGGCCACCAAGGGTTTTTAGATGGCTCTGTCCTGTATGGGTACCCCCACTTACCTTGCTGTCTTCAAAAAAGCGCGTGTGCTATGTAGCACTTGTGCTGCCATCCTATTCTCGGACCCGGAGAGTTTTAATCCCGGTCCCTATTCGCCTTCTCCTTCGCAAGCATGAAATGTTTACTCCACTGTTGCTGTAGCTGGATTTTATTTTTTGATACTTTTTGATAGCTATATATAGTTTACATGACAAAAATTGCACGCGTTTTGTACTAAGCGAAAATCGAATCAAATACTGGAAGTTACGATAAATACTGTCAAAATCAAAGTACCATTAAACTAATAAAAACCTAGTAAAGTCCTAATCACAAAAACAAAAACAGGAGCAATGTGTAGCAGATGTTAAAACTAAAAATCACCTCGAACGCTTGCCACAGACGCCCTAATCTGAAAAAAAATATTAACAGCACAGTCTAATTCACCTTTATAAGAGACCATAATATGTTTTATGAATACTTAGGAGTTAAATGGATTATAGTAGTTAGATATATAATATAATACATTATTTTCTCAGAAGTTTATTACAGACAAAATTGTCGAAGCTGAAAAAACTGTAGAAGTAATTATGAATGAGACATGAACTTTCTCAAATTTAAAAAAATGATGATTTACGAACAGCCACAGTATGCGGCATACAATTGGTAAGGTTTGTGTTGCAGTGAAGTGCCATAAGCAGATCACGATCATAGTGGTCATATATGAGAACATTAGAATGGGTTTGTCGTCTTATTTTCATGGTTATTGCGTTATTGTGACTTAACCTTGTGTCTACAAAAAAGCTTGACAAATTATAATTAAATAATAATCAAAGTATTCCCTTTTTTCATAAGAGGATTAATCTTTTATGAATTGCTTAAAACAATGTTTTCTTTTTAAAATATTAAAAATGTTAAAATCTAAATAATGGTAATTGTTACTATTTCAAATAGAATACAAAAACAAACAAATTATTTTGATAATCCCTTTAATTTTAAACGAGAAAATTCAAAACCACGTATGCTAAAGCATAAAGAGGTCGTTTAGCAAAGAAGAAAATGCGATTAAATTAAATTTCCGTCAGAAGGAAGTCTCAAAGGGAGGTCGATAACAGCAATATCTTAAGCCGGCTCCTTTAAGGTCCGGCGATCGCAGTCTTTCCTCTTCTACAGCGAGCCTTTTCGTGTAGTAGTTTAGCCTAAGGGTGCGTTTACACGACATCGAATTGCTTATTTTTTGTTGAGGAAAATACGTCGTAACTTTGTGTGTACTTCACACGCGAAGCTGTCATGAAATGAATGAAGGGTTGAACACGCTGTGTTTTCGGACTTTGTATATCAATTTTTCTTGTTTTCTGGAGCCTGTTGTGAATGTTGAAAGAAAACACAGATGTTACAAAGTAATTGAATGTTATGTTTCATACAGATACACAGTTAAATAAAAATGGGCCTCAGCATAAAAAACAAGTTGTGCTAATGATAGAGACTATATTTATTAATATCCCTACAGCGCCTGTATTTTTAGGTATATTTTGAAAATATAATTACATACGGTCTGCATAATATGATTATTGTATATAAGATATTGAATTTATCTGTGGTTTTTTATCATAACTATTATTTATCTACATGTTAAAAAACCATTAGAACGATAAAGCGGCATAAGACTCTAGAAAATGCATAAATAAGTATTTTACAAATGGATATATTTTCAGCAATGGCATAAAAACACTTATCAATTAATGCTGTTTTATTTATTTTGCCTTTCGTGAAAGCTGGACCACTTACAAGCCTCGAGTATTAACGACAGATAATCTCCTTTATCAGATAGTGTTTATATCCTATTACGTATTCTCTGCGCTAAATGGAATATTTAATTAGGAATTACATTTACAGTAGATCAGAATTTCTATTAAGCTGTGTCGGTCTCTTATATATAAATTTATTGTTAGATTACTTTGTAGCTTTCTCAGAAGCTGCTGAGATTTCAGAGAAATTTTCTTGTTAAAATATTATTAAAACCACAAAGTTACTTGTATATTAAAATGTTGTAGGAGAAATATATGTCGATGCTTTTAATTCATAAATTATTCTAAAGTATTATTATATCATTCTTCTGTGATATGATTTTTCGGCTAGACAGTATTAATATATTAAAGTTAAATTCAATTTGCAAAACATTATTCCATCTAGAAAATTTGTACTTATTTACATTGTATTTAAAAAATTCTAAAGATCTCAAGAGCTTAGATATAACCACTAATGTCTTAAATACTTCTGAAACGAAAATATAATTTGAAGTATGAAAATATATTTATCCGTCAATTTAATGTAGAGCAATTGTGATCTAGAGCAAGTGTGTCTAGAATTCAAATAGGTACTAGGTGATTCCAAAGTTCTGTAAAACGACTATTGTCGGACTTTTAAAACTCCAAGGACCCATAATGATTGCCAATGAATGATATAGCAAACCAGTACCGATTTCTCAACGTGCTCTCCGAGTTACTTAAGGGTCTCGATGTCTTAAAAATGTTGACTACGGACTGACGTAGTCTTGATTGATAAATGTAAAAAGTGTTATACCCGTTTTCACTTACTATTCGTAAACCATCTTCTTATTAGGAGCCCCGTAATGCAAATAGTCAATATAATTTTAAGATACACCCAAACGTTTCGTGATAACCAAAATACCACAAAATTAAACAAATAAATAAATATTTCGGACATTTGACACACATCTCCGCCTAGTTCCAAGCTAAGCAGAGCTTGCACTATGGGACCTAGACAACTGATATAAATACACATACGCTTATTTTTGTAATATAAATACGTAATTATTAAACATAGAAAACACTCAAACGCATTTGCTAAGCACTAGACCAACAAGTTATATAATAATAGTAAGTAGGTAACTCTTTCTAAGAGGTCACTTAAATTAAGGGCACATTGGTGAAAACAGTCATTAGTCTATTCCGTTACCGCTTAGCTACTAGGTATAATAGGTACTTATATTAGCAATTTATTTTTCGTACGGAAATAACAATTCGTCTTCGTCATTGCTTGGAACCTATAAAACGATATGAGATGACTTGCTAACTTGAACCACCTTTGTTGCTCAGAAAAAAATGTAATATTTAAGTTACAAAAATGGGTGTTTCTTTAGTAAACACGTGTATATATGACCATACATTATAGTAATACAAAAATATATCTTTATAAGCCAATCTTGAACTAGATCTGTCCGGGCTTTGTTATTTTTAGTTCATTGATTTCGGTCTTTTTATCAGGAATCTAAGTCGCATCCATTTGTCCGGAAGGCTTTGTTAGTCTTCGAATCATAGTGTAAGTGGGACACATAAAGAATGATCGCCTGCTAATGCCGGACCTAAATGTCCGATGCCTGCAGTTTTATTGCAGCTTTTCAAGTGAATTGGCCTATGGCTTCCAAAAATAGAATTTAAAGTTTGATAGTGAAAAATTTTACTTTAATAATTGAACTACAATACATTTGCAATGTTTTTGTAAGTTGTTCAAATTCGATAATTGACTACATAGCTCTCATTAAAAGTTAAGAAACAAAATTGTCCGACCATAAGTGATATTTCTTAATTAAACTCGGTGTCACTCACGACAGATTTTGAAAATTTAAGAAGACATTAGAACTTGTTTAGCTATTTATAAGGCACAGAAACCCATACACATGAATAAATTCATGCTTGAAATTCAAGCATGAAGAATGATAAACGGTACTTTATTTTTGGGTCATTCATGTTAAAAAAACATAAAAATAATTTAGATCCAACACATTCAAATGAAACCAATTCCAAAACCTTTTTGTATCATTGGTATACAATATTTTAATTATAGCTGTACTGAATCATATCTTTATTTACTTCTCGTACAAAAAAATACCCATCTCTATGACAGTGAAAAACCACAAAGTAAAGTTTTAATATTTTTTATAAATGAGGCTGCCAGAGTGAATACTCTACCTGATGGAAAGTATTATAAATGCAGACAATACAGCACAGTGATCCCACACTATAGCGGCCTATTGAGATGCTTCTGCATCATTGGGTTTTCGGTCTAGCTATTATTATTATTATTATTATTATTATAAAAGTTTAAACTTTCTTGCAGACTTAACAGTAACAGTTTTAATTTTAAGAATTTGAAAGATTAAACGTATAATAAAGATGGTTCAACTAGAAGTCTATTTTTGCTGACACCACCAGAGTACATATTAAAAATAATGCCTGTCCGAGTAGATGATATTATCTGTTTAAACTACAATACATCAGAGAAATCACTTTGGAAAGCGAATTGCTAAAGAGCAGGAAAATTCTCTGCAGATAATCCTCACTCGTTTTATTCTCCATAAAGTAAATAGGATACAAATATCAAATATAATTTTAAACAAAATATTAATAATTTGTAAAACGGGAATACCAAGGCCATGTGTATTTGAGTGTGTACGTGTAGTAAGCATTTATGTACATTTAAGTAATTAATCTCAGTAGTTTTGATATTGATATTTTCTTTTATTTAATATTTGAATCGAGTAATTACCAAAAATAAAATTTACTATGAAATCATCATTCTATAATTTTCTTCTTCTTCTTTCTTCTTCCATGTAAAATAACTGAGTTACGTGTTAGGAATAATTTTCACTATGATCCACGTTCTCGAAGTTGTAATTTTAATCGAGTAAAGCAGATTAGTCAGGACGCTCACATATTCCTCTGTAAGCTTACAATAAAACTTAATTAAAACGTCCCCAAGCCGTGAAACGGGCAAATAACATTATAAGTCTTTTCGATCTTTATTGATTTGGTGTAATTAAACTCAGCGCAATACGAGATGGGAACTTTGTTAATAATGTTTTGACAATCCAGTAGAAGGTTTCAACGGGTGATTGAAGAGAAAATTTGTTTAAGATTTACTCCTACGTAACAGCTACTCAGTCACCCTCCCGGAGAGTTTAAGATACACTCTGTATTGTCGAAGTTTAGTCGAAGGAAAATTTAGGTAGGTATCAAAGTTGAGTGAAAAGTTTTCAATGAAGATGTCGCAATTAATTTTCGATAAAATTTAACTCGTTAACGTCGGCAAATTACAGTCTTTGAAAGGCTACTAATTGAAATATAAGTTTTTTCATTAAAAGGTTCGGTGTGTGTTCCTACTAAAATGTTTATAGATTAGGTATTATATATTATTTTAGTTCATTTCTTATTTCTGCCATATTTCTACAAAGTTATAAAAATAATTCTAGTCTACAGCATGAAAAAACAGTGAGTAAAATATTGTGTCCAATACTGTTTGAATTCAAAATGTCGAAGTTTAATATAAATTTAAGATTATTTTCCAGTTACGAAGCATTAAGTGAATCCTGGTTTCAATATGATAAATATTTTTTTATAATACTTAGTACAACGTTTAAGTAAATTGTGGAAAAAAGGTAGCAATATTACTTATATCTTATTTTTCTATCTTGTAGCTGTGAGATGATACGTGAAGGTAGATAAATTATATGGCCTATATATACATTTAAACCGTATTTCTAAGCAATGCTTATAAGCGGTCGCCACACTGCTTTCTACTGCGCCAAGTGTAGTGGGATCAAATCCCACGTTGCATAACACTTTGTATGATTCACAAATTCTTATTCTGAGTGAGTCTGAGTTCTTTGTGTCCGTTTCATGTATGTTTGTAAAGTCCCCAGCAACACATTTACATTCCTAATGCAAGAGTTGTATTAAAAAAAGCGGCCAAGTGCGAGTCGGACTCGCCCATGAAGGGCTCCGTATCAGCAAGTAAAATCATATAAAAGTTCTTGTATTTTGTTGTAGTTACAACGAACTACAAGAACTTTTGATCGATGTTTTAATAATAGTGTATTGGTTGAATGAAAGGTACATTGCGGTTTACGATTTATGACGTATTGCAAAAAAAACTACTTACTAGATCTCGTTCAAACCAATTTTCGTTGGTAGTTTGCATGGTAATGTACAACATATTTTTTTTTTAGTTTTATCACTTTTTTATTTTAGAAGTTACAGGGGGGAGGACACCCATTTTTTCCACTTTGGAAGTGTCTCTCGCCCAAACTATTCAGTTTAGAAAAAAATGATATGAGAAACCTCAACATCATTTTTGAACACCTATCCATAGATACACGTATGGGTTTGATGAAAAAAATTTTTTTGAGTTTCAGTTCCAAGTATGGTGACCCCTAAAATGTATTGCTTTTTTTTCTATTTTTATGTGAAAATCTTATTGCGGTTCACAGATTACATCCAATTACCAAGTTTCAACAGAATAGCTCATAAGGTTTCGGAAAAAAGTGACTGTGACATACGGACGGACAGACAGGCAGACAGACAGACATGACGAATCTATAAGGGTTCCGTTTTTGCCATTTGGCTACGGAACCCTAAAAACTCCTACATCCCTATTTTTCTAAGAATATTATTTTTTAAGAAGAAATTGGTAGTTATTTATTTATATATATATACTTTATGCACAAACACTTGCATCGGCGGACTTAATGCCTAAGGCATTTTCTGCCAGTAGACCGATTGGGCGATAGAGAGAAAAAAGTGCACATAGGGTGAATCGATAGATTATAGTAGGTAAAGTCGTAGGTAATATACATACATATAATATAATAAATAATGTACCTACATAAATATACATATATACGTCTATATTTATACAGATATGTACATACACGTATACATATACTTATTATCCAATAAATCCAATAATTAATAGTATACTTATATTTGGTTACTTCGTTTACATACTTATTAAATCTAGTGTCACAATCCCGATTAAATAAATATTATACAACCCCAAGCTTTACAAAGTGTTTTTTAAATGTTCATGCCCGTTGTATTTTAAATACATCATATTTAATGTTATGTAAAGCACACCAGATGGAGTGATGATTTGCGTAAGACGACTGGTAGGAGCTGGATGCGAGTAGTCGAGAATCGAACTAAATAGCGTGCAAATTAAGAGGCCTATGTCCAGCAGTGGACTGCGATAGGCTGATGATGATGAAACCACACCAACATTATAGTCAACAAATTATCAGCTCATGATTCTATCCGTGTGAGAGTCAACCCTAGTATTAACAGCAACCAACCACTAAAATTCACTGGATTCATTCAATTCAGGGATGATGATCTATAGACCTTAATCGATCACTGCTGGATATAAGAATCTACTTAACAAAAGAACCACAATTCATAGAATTAAAAAAAAAAGTCTCAAAGATAAATGTATAAATATGTACTATTAGTTAAAAATGCCCATAGTCATAATACATATACTCATTACATCCACTAACATGCATGACCTACACTAAAATACGACGGTGATAATTACTTGTGAAGCATAATCCTCTTATAACTATCGCTTTGTGAACCAGAAACTTTCTGTAGCCAGTAATGTTCTGTCGCGTTGAAAGAAAAACATTATTTACATACATTTATGCCTATGCTAGGAGAGGTAATCAAAAGTATACGTAGATATTAAACGTAGGTACACATTTTGTCTATCATAACATTATTCATATTTCATAGGAAATAATTTATTGCCGAAAAACGGGTGACATGAGAAGAAAACGCAAGTTAGAATTTAAGGTAATAGTGAGTGCAAGTAATCATCACCATTAGTCCATCACTGTCAGCGATTGGACATAAAGCTCTCCAATTACACTCTACCTAAGCAATAGCTCGACATAATTAAGGCACTAGGATTGTAATTCCAACTGCCTGTTTCCGAAATAAAATATATCTTAATTACACACATCAAAAGGTAAACTGGCTTATTGTTAGTTTTAAAAACTTAATACACTTTTAAAATACTAATTAATATATTCGTACGCTCATAGCGAAACGAAGCGCTCATAGCCGAGTGGCCTTAGGTGATTGGAAACAATCACCAAGGGTAAGCAACAACGGCGCGGTCGGACCTAGATGGGTGACCGTTTGTGGCATTATATTATTATGTACCTAATGAGCGTTTCCGTGATTCGGAGGTCACGTTAAGCAGTCGGTCCCGGTTATTATCAAAAAAGATAGCAGTTGTGAAGCTTAGTTGGAGGCCTTCGGGCGTCTTAAAAACATCCAACAGCAAGATTACGTAGCCACAACGTGTCTTGCCTGTCCCCAACCCGCACTTGGCCAGCGTGGGGACGTTATGGCCTTAACCCTCTCCTGAGAGGAGACCTGAGCCCAGCAGTGGGACGTTATGGGTTGTTGATGATATTCGTACATTCTTGAAATTAAACTCAAATATACTTTCATAAGTACCTAACTTTTGATGATATCAGGTATCAAAAAAAAACAAAACGATTCGGCTCTTCTTCCCTATGCCGAGCAGTCAACTGGAACTTACTACCAGCTCACGTGTTTCCTTCCCACTATGATCCCGGGTTCTTAAAGGGGGGCGTGACAAAACATCTCACTAAGCCGCCATAGTGTGGGTCGCCATACATTAATGTCTGCATTCGCAGCAATTGTGGTAGCCCCCACTCTTGGATTCTGCTCATGTTTTCCATCAGGCAGGGTAGAGTCACTTTGGATGGCTAATTATAAAAAAAAGCGAAACCAGTTAGGTATTTCATTAAGTTCATTAAATAGTGGAACAAAAATACAAGTGAGTTTAATTTCAAGAATGTATTTAACAAGTTTTACTCAGTGCCGACAATCGAAAGTATAAATTATAATATCGATTGGTTTAATCATTTATTGCTGTACTAGCATCTTTTACACAAGATCGAACTTCAACCACCAAAACCTCATCAGCCCCTAGGACACAAGTCCATCCTGAGATCAGAACAGACTTTTTATGCTGAAGAGACTACTAGTACTCACATTTTTTGTGTCTAATAAGTTTGAGTAATATTTTTTTTTAATTTGTTCACTTTACGTAAATCCTAAAGAATTATAGGTTTTGATTTTTAATTTCTCTACCTATATCAATGCTTGTTTTCCTTCGTTTAACGATTGATTGCCAGCAAATTCCTACAGTATTAACAACTTTGACACATTTATTGGTGCGCGAGGATAAAATAAAAACTAAAGACCTACCAATCATTACAATGGTTGCTATTTCTTTGCCATTTTAGTTCAATTTGTCCTCTATTAAATGTCAACTAGTTTACAAATCATAGGCAGCATCGATTTAATGTCATATTTCTAATGTATTGAAAGCAATAAACTTCACGAAACTTATAGACTTAAAAATTTACAAATAAATATGTATTTAGGGCAACCAAATTTAATGTAGTTACCAGATTCACATACATACAATAAACTATTATTTATTATCATTTACATTGGTTGTTTTCTAATTAATTTTATTTCATTGACTAAAATATCTACAACTGTCATTGATCTGGATGCAAATACAAGTAACCGTTTATAGTTTTTAAGTTTGTTAAGCACGCTGTTTAATTTTCACTTTTAGTAGTAATTCTGTACCCGCACTATAGATTCTCTAAATTATAATACTTCACGAAACTTTCTTCGAGATGCTTACGAAACATTATCTTCTCGCATTAATATAATTATATAGACACTATTCTAATAACGCGTTTTTGTTTTAATAGAAACTAAATTCATTAAATTCAAATTATCGTTACGGATTACAAGTTTAAATCGCTTCAATGTGTATAGGCATGAGAGCAGTTGTGCGTCGGATTACCCGTGTGTGAGTAAATCACCATTAGTGTGTACATCATTTACAAGCCGAAAAATGTTACTTTCCCGCTTCCTCTCGCGGGTCTCTTGTAAAACGTGCAGGTGTGTGCGTGAACAGCCGTGTCGCAATAGGTTCGCGAGCTTATTGTAGATGTGTAGGTGAACGGTCCGGGCTCGCGTAGCCCCCGCCAGTAGCGAGCCGGCCGTAGCGGCACTACGACGCGACTACGCCGTAGTTATCGCGCTCGCAGCCAATTCCTCTACCCACATCTTCGGACAATAGGATCGGCGACGATTCGTGGCGTTTTGTTATTTTTTTGTTAGATGTGAATAAAAACGACTCTTTGTGATATTCACTCGTAAAAGTGAGACAGTATGCTGAAGGGACACCCTTTGTCCTGAAAAAAGACAGTTATTAAGGCAACACTATGTAATTTTTAAACATTCATTTATTGAAATGATGCTTTTAAATTAGAACAGTTTAGTAGTGTTGCGATAAATTAAGCGGGATGTTAGACGACTACAGCTGAACTTGTGTTAATGAATAAACACCGAAAGGCAATTTTGGCGTATTATTGTAATCCATGTGACGCTAGTGTTGGTGTAACATAGTAATATTAGACATTTGTACAGCGAGTGTCGTAATGGAGCTTGTATTTCTGTCAACACGAATACAAATGTAAGGTAAACAGAACATAATTGTAACTTACTCTCTGTTTAAATAGAACTTCCAGTTATTTTTTATATCTTTATTTATGTTACTATTCTTGAATTAAGTTTTTTTTAGTAGTTTCATGTCTTAGGCAATGTCATATTATTGATTTTAGCCTCAGAAAATAATAAAAAATGCCCTGACAACTTCTGTAAACTCTTTTTCTTCAAACTTGCTACTTAATCAATTAATTTATTTATGTTCAAAAGTATAATTGTTTCTTAATATGTGTTCAAAGATTTAGTTATTTTTTAACTTTATTCCTATATTTATTAATGACTTATGCATGTGGTTCATTTTTTTATTTTGACTGAGAAATGCATGGTTTAAATGAATTAATATTTCGTATAAATTTAATAAATATATCTGAAGTCTTTAAAATATAGCAGGTTCAAGGTCTAGTATAGAATAAAAGTTAGAACTCTTATTGACTCGAAGTTTGATTAAAGTTGTTAAGTAGTTTTATTTAAGCAGTATATTTAAATTTAAATATATTATATTGTAAACTACTAAATGGAAATTTATTCACACACAATTACTTATTGTTACAAACAGTCCTGTATTATTACCTAGGAGAGTACAGCTTCATAAAAGTTAGTATGAACAAATTTCATATCTGAAGCGTAAATGTTTAGGTTGTTTTTTTATTAAAGATTTAAAAAAAGTTTCTTATCTATTTATACAAAATTTTGCAATACAATTTATTACCTGAACACAGCGAAGCAAAAAAGAAGGGTATAAATTTGTAGTCTATATGCTTTTAAATGTTCCATGGCGCCTAAGCTATTGAACCGATTTAATTGAATGAGATGTCAATGGATTTGTAAAAATTGCCTGGACAATAGGAGCTATTTAATTAAATTAATAGTTGTTATATAGCCAGGTTATAGTTTTATAAACTTTTTCTTATAGCATTTGGTATTTTCTTCGATCAAAACTTCAACTTCATTTTAAACGTTGAAACAAAATACTATTCTTTGGAATTCCAGTTAATATATCTATTCAAGTTCTTTCTTTGGGTAGTTCACTGTGATGGTAACTTTTTCCAGTTTGAGAAATATTTTAACACTATATTGGATATTTCAAATGTGGTTGGATATTTTAACTGCTACATCGATTGATCGACCCGTAATTGATAATAGAATATACCTTAAGATTATTTCATATTTTTAAAGAAAACGGTTTAATGATTATCTATTTAGAATAATATATTCATTGTTCAAGATTATTAAAAGAAATTAAAATCAGTTTTGTAAGACAACACAAATCCCTATATCTATATGCTCAGATAAATTAATCAATTAGTATTGCCTATAATTAGCACATAATTATAGGCAATAATAATAATAGATACCTTATTTCACAAATATTACAAAATATCGATTATACCCTTAAAATAGTCTACCAAGTCGATAAAGGATAATTAATTTACTTACACATTAAATAACACAAAACAAATGAAAATCCAAATGTAGATACAGCAATGAGCAAGAGCGAAACGTATGCAAACCTATCTTGATGTAACAGTAATCATAATTATCGTTAATTTTGGAAAATGTTATATACAATATTATAAAGAAGCTCACGTACTTAAATGCATAAGGCAATAAAATAATACGGCACATTATACTCTCATAAAATATTAAATAGATTCAAATATACCTCTAAGTAAAAAATTACCTTATTCGTATTAGGTAACAATAAAGGTATAACAATTTTAAAGGTAGTAGAGTCACGCTGATTTTAGTAGGATAAGGCCAGCTCGACCGGCGCAGGACTACTCTCACACAGGAGACCAACCTAAAATGACAGCATTCGTGGTGTCGTATTTCGTTGGCAAGTGTGAGACCGCAGGTCCAATGATACAAAAACATCACACTAGGATGCTGTAGTGTGGCTCACCATGCTGCATTGTTTGCACTCACAATGAGTCTGCTGACTTATACTCCTGATTTATGATGGGCATAAATATAAGAAACATCTAGAATCATACCCAAATAATGACGTATTAAAATATTGAACGAGGCGGCGGAAATACTGAGGCTTCTGAATTGCGATTGATTCGCTATGATTCTGTCCTTCCTATAAATAAACTCACACAAGCACTGTTTTAGTTTAAAATACCAGCTATTTGTGTTGCACGTTTTTGATAACAAAACGATAAAATGTTTTTAATATCGATATTTGGGAGGCTTTTAATATTAACTCTACGTATACACGTCTGTCTTTACCAACTACAAAAAGATAATGACAGTATAACATTAAATGACACAATACTAATAGTATTAATATACTTTAACAACAAATTGAGCCCAAAGGTAAAATATGAACATTTCTTTAAATTAAATAAATAATAAATATTTCGAACATCTTACACACAACGTCATCTAATCCCAAACTAAGAAGAGCTTGTATTATGGGTACTACTCAACTGATATAAATTATGATATTTTTTTGTAAATACATACAATTTTTATAGAAAACAACTAGACTCCGGAACAAATATTTGCGGATCACACAAACATTTGGACCAACCCAGGAATCGAACCGAAAGCTGCTGATCAAGAGGTCTCTCTTGATCAGCAGCTGCATACGCTAACCACTAGACCAACATTCATTGTTAACACAACAATATCCACTAATAAAATTAAATTTAGTATCTTTATTTACACAACAATGTATCAAATGTAGTAACTACTCAAAAAGTTCTGCTCATATTGGGCAGATAATGAAATTATTACAGTGTATTTCCACTGTGTGTGAATTTAGTTATGACGTAGTGCTGCATCAGTACAAGGTCTAATCTAGATAATCTCTTCCAAACTGTTACATATGATAATGAGTACATCCCTTGTGCAGTAAGATACTATTGTAATATACGTTCTACTAGCAGTTCTGTTATAAAAAATCTTCAGTTCTTACAGCACACTACAAACGCAAAATAATCCAAATATATTTTATACCTATCATCTAATCCCGTACATACGCATAACTCATTATTAATGGAACGGAAAAAATCATAACATATCATAGTAAATGTCTTATTTGTTACTTTTCATAATATAGTATTTTCAGGGCAATAACTGCTTACAGTTTGAAAGGGCTTTGTTGGGGTTTGCCACTATTTTAATAAGTATAACACTTTTTTAGGGTAAAAGAACCTTCCAAAGTGACTCTACTGTGTCTGATGGATAGCATTAGTAGAATCTAAGAGAGATCACTACATTTATGACGTATTTAGATAATCTAGTATCGTGATGAACTTTGTCTGGTCTGTCATTAAAGGTTAGTCGTTGAGGGTAGTACCGAGCGTGGGTCTACTACGATGAACTAACTGCAACTTTACTATCAGACTACACACGCATTAAGACTTACTAGTAGAAATAACAAAACAAAAAATATATTAGTAATGTCCCAGTAAAAGCTTCTCGATATGTTTATTTTAATCTATACAAATAAATAAAAAGGAAGTGTCTGTTTGTATTTTAAAATTAACAGCTTTTCATTAAATGCAAATGGATTGGTGCATATTTCTAAAAATCTACTGTAGCTGTACAGGCAGCCGTACTGGCTGGCGAGGTTACCATGGGAACGAGAAAAAAATAACTTGTTTGTCAATCACGGATTTTTCATTAAAACTTTTTTTTTATTAAGAACCCAAATCCACTTTTAAATATTTTTTCTGTTCGTCTTTCTGTTTGCTCCGGTTAACCTCTTGAAAGGCTGACCAATTGTGATGGTACATTTACTGGCAGATAGCTGATGTTATAAGAAGTAACTTAAGCCACGTCTATACTTGTATCTTTTTAAAAAAAAAGCTTAAAAATGGCACAAATTTAAAATCAATACGCAATACCAATAAACACAGTACATAATATCCAATTTGAAAGCAACAAGCAAGCACTGCGCAACTAGTATACATTCAATTATTCCAGCATGAGAAACGTGATTTAAATTCATACTTAACTTTCAAAATCAACAGCGAGTTAATACATTAAAATAAATAAATTAGTTCATACTTTTTTACAGACCTCATAAAGTTTTAAACCGACTTCTAAGCTCAATTAACAATCGTTTAAAGATCGTTTCAAGATACGATTAAAATCGCAACAAACAAATTTCAAGTTAGAACAAATTTATATCGGTATTAAAATAAAAACTATGCCTGGAGGGCTTATTACTTACTTAATAGCAGATTATGTAGGCGATAAAAATGTTTAGGACTAAATAGATTTTTTATTTACAGACTAGAAATATTTCAAAGAAATATTTATCATTCTATGTTTAATATATCTACATTTACAAAAAAAGTTTATAAGTCAATCTATCAGTCAATCTAACTAATAAATAAATAAATATTTTGGATATCTGACACACCACATCTAGTCCCAAGGTAACTAACTCAGAGCTTGTATTACTAATATGAATACATAAACATACTTTTTTTTTTGTAAATACATACATATTAAACATAGAAAACACCCAGACTCCGAAAAAAATATTTGTGAATCAAACAAATAATATATGGTCCGACCCGGGCAGCGAACCCGAGACTTCTTGATCAGCAGCTGCATACGCTAACTACTAGACCAACGAGGCAGTATTTATATTGTATAGAATACATGAGAACACACTATAAAAGGCTAGTGATTATTTATTGTATTGCAGCTAACCTAATTTATGAATTCCTAATGATGACACACAACATAGAATGACTGTGTCATTACCAATTTCACCAATGAAATATCGTTTTATAGGTACTGGAATCTAAAAAGATATCAAAAATCAAAAGAGAAAGAAAATAAATTGGGGGTAGCCAGTGTCGCGACGAGGCAGCTGTACACGGGGGTTGTCCGGTCTATGGCACTCTACGGTGCACAGGTGGGGGCGGCGGCTCTGACCGAACAGAATAGGGCACGCCCCCAGAGAACTCTGGCGATTAGAGCCATACGGGGTTACCGCACCGTGTCGACGTAGGTGGCGTGCGCCCTGGCCGGAACACCCCCGTGGGATTTGGAGGCGGAAGTGCTCGCCGAAGTTTATCGGCGAGTGGCTGACTACCGGGCGGAAAGTGATTTTCGACCTCCGCCCGAGGACGTGCGCGAGTGGCGCGAAGCCGCTCACCCAGAAACGATGGTTCGTTGGTCGATCCGGCTGGAGATTCTACTTGATGGCTTCGCCGCCGTGGAGGCGCTCCATCCGGTCATCCTCGAGTGGGCAGTGCGGCAGCACGAGACCCTTTCCTTCCAACTGACGCAGGCTTTTTCCAGGCACGGTTGCTTCGGGTAGTACCTGCACTCGGTCGCCAGGAGGGAATTGAGTCCCGCCTGCCACCACTGCGACTCGGCTCATCACACGCTCCCGGTCTGCTCTGCATTGGTGACACAGCGCCGGGCACTCACTCATCTCTCGCTACCGGCCGTCGTTCGTTACATGGCCGAAAGCGAGAGCTGTTTTACCGCGGTTGCGACCTTCTGCGAAGACGTCATCTCGCAGAAAGAGGCGGCGGAGTAGGCCCAGGAGGATGATCTCCACTCGGACCAGATCCGCGAAGATCTGCGCCCCATGCCGCCTTGAGTGTGGACGCGGGTGGACGGGACGGGTTTCCCCTCCACCCGCATTATTTGGCCAGCCGCGAGGGGGCGGCGTCCGTGTGTGCCGGACGCCGCCCAAGAAAGGGTCGTTGTACTGAGACGGTGAGACTGAGGCGCTGGAGGAGTCCAGAAGGAAATCTCACCTTGGACTTCTCCTCATCCTAAAAAGAGAAGCGCAGAGAGGGGCACACCGTGTGGTTTTTAGTCGTTTCGAGTCCGACACACCACCCCGCCGTAAGCCGCGGTGGGGTGATGGTCCATGATGATTTTCAACATGAAAAAAAAATGGATATTAGACAACTGTTATAAATACATAATAATATATACTTTTGAAAATATTTGCGTTCATACAAATATTTAGTCCATATGGTACAGTAAATCATTTTATGTAATATTTAGCTTGAATTTTACTTACTCTTGACAGTCAGTACGCGCACAAGTCTCATTCTTCACCATAATCGACCTGCAGTAAATATTCTTTAATATATGACTTTTGACAACGGATACATGGTTAAAATATAAAAGAATATGAATTCCTTTGCTTCAAATTCGTTCAGAATATTCTTATTTTTCCTTTCGAACATAATTCTATGACGAATACTTACGATCAAACTGATCCTGGCATATTATTATAATATTTAGTGGTAGACATTTCAGTTTTATTTTAGGTTGCATACACGCTATCAATTGGCTATTACATCGGTCTAGTAGTCAGTAAACGTGACTGCCAATAAAGAGGTATCGGGTTTGATTCCCAGTTCAAGCCAAGAGTGTTGTTGGAATTTTCCAAGAAACTATAAATTATTGCTAGGGGAAATTATTGCTCCCATGCTAGGGAGAGCACATTAAGCCGTTGGTTTGGGTTCTCATGAAAATCTATGAGAATTGTTATTGGGAAGTCAGTGCCCTTAAATTTACTGACAAATAGTAAGTGTAACCTTCGAATTCAGTTCTTTCAAAGCCTGGTATTCGGCTAAAATCAGTTGAACAAGGAGCTGATAATACAGCCTTGGTAATAATAAAGGCTAGGATGACAACAAATGAGCAATTAGTAAAAATATTTAAAAAATTAAATACTACTAAAAATATAGGCAAACTACTACACATCACATTTTTTTTAAGGATATGCCACGTAGAACACATGTCTGTTGTGTTCCTAGTCCATATTTAAAGCTTTAACTTTCTACTATTTATTGTTAACTTGTCAATATTTGTATGTGTGTTTCATTATTCCCAAAGTCATCATTACAGAAACTAAAAACTAACAGAATCGATATGAAACTTCGTCAAGTTACACAATAGACGCAACCAAAACCTTAGGTCCCATATACACTTGCAACAATTCTCTGTTGTTACACCCAGCACAACGGTGTTATTTGCAGAAGCAGCGATACCGCGATTGACTGAGTTCATTGTTTAGCGCGGCAAGCGTAACTCTATTGTGAAGAGAAAATGTCATAGCGCTCGTCCACGCTGTGTATCCATTCTACGTTGTGTTCGATGTATTGTATTTTAGTTTTGTGTATGTTCCGATATGGCGTGTGTCAATTTCATAAAATTGTATATAGTCCCTGTGGACTAAGTGGGTACACAATTTCATATAACGTGATTATTTTGATATAAAAATGTGGCACGCAAACGTCGGACTAAATTAACTTTTTGGTTCCGTCTTGAGTCTACTGAAGTTTATTTCATTGCGATACATAATCTAATTTAAATACCGAAATGTTTGTTCGATCAAAAAAACTTTCTTAGATTGTTTTAAATTAAGAGAATAAGTCGTTAATGAGGCACTTATCTTCTTCTTCTTCTTGTTCCTCTCCAATTACTGGAGGTTGGAGATCAGCCCTAGAAACCTCGCTTTGTCCCTGGCGAGGTGAAAGAGTTCCGTGGCGCTCTTGACTCTGGTCCACTCGCGGATGTTTCGAAGCCACGATTTTTTTCTACGGCCTACTCGACGTTTCCGCGCAATTTTGCCCATCCTAATGAGTTGCACTAAATTGTATCTCTCGTGTCTGAAGACATGACCGAGGTAGGCAACTGTTTTGATGGTCTTCATCAACTTGCGGGTTTGACCGACACGTGTTAGAACCTCAACATTGGAGATTTTCTGAGTCCAGCTGATCGAGAGCATGCGTCGGTGAGTCCACATTTCAAAAGCCTCAATACGTTTACGAAGGTCTTCTTTAATAGTCCAAGCTTCGCAACCATAAAGGGCTATGGGCAAAATGTAGCATTGAAATAGGCGAGTGCGCAGGGGAATACTGAGGCACTTATGCTGGGCCTCCATTCTTTTAAGTTATTATGTGGTTAAATAAATTCCTGTAAAATCAATATTCAAAGTTTGTGATATTTTAGTCTACGTGAAAAAAAGATTTTCCGTATAATTAGATATCGTTTGGTTAGTTACGTATGGACCTAAAAAATGAAGAAAAAAATTGTTTCAGATATTGATTTTGGGAAAGGCTTGCCTTTAGCCTCGATATTCATAATTATAAATGAAAATTTAATTACGTTGAAATAAACCTGGAAATTTAAATCGACCTGTTCTCTTACTTAATCTCTAATTAGTTTTGCCTATATTTCTAAACGTCCCTAATTAGATCTAGCGTGGTGCTAGATCTAATTAGGATTTCAATCAATTTGTTGTATTACATTGTTTATATTATGATTGAAATAAAATCATTGATTTGAGTGAACTTAAATCAATTTTTAGCTAAGGATTCAACCGTTTATATTCAATCTTAGTTTGTCTACTGTAACTACAATAAATTACAGATAATTTTAAAAATATCCCACACATTACGTTCTCTGCCACTGACGCGGGAATTAAAGAATAACATACTGTGACAACATGATATAGACCGCTAGCGAGGTCACGACTGGGTTGGAGTAAGTAATTATGTTGATATTGTGCCGGGATATAAACGGATAAAGGTAGGACGGACTTTATGGCTTATGTTATTTTAAATAAAAATATAAAAAGTGCAGATAATTAATATATCTAAACGTATTATATATTTTCTCGACATACCAGCAAGTAATAAAAATGCATACATTTTACAGGCTACTTTTTAACGCAATAACGGACGGAGACATAGGAAAAAGTGTATCTTATTTACATACATTTTCGTGTAGAAGTTAAAGTACTTACCAAAAATGATATGGGTTATATAATCATATTTTCTAATAACTATTCCAAAAGTCGTTTAGTTTTACGTACGTTAGGATAAAAGTCCACAAAGTACTCATAAATCACTGAAAGAGCATTCACAACCATACTTTAAAATGTTTTAAATAAAATTGCAATTTAAATGAGATTATCAACATTCAAATAAGTCAAACATTGAAGTGTACACCAAAAAGTGCAGTCTGTTAACTAAAATAAATTTGAAATGTATTTTATTACTGTACATTTTATATTCTGCAAATTTGTTCTGACTGGGCGCTTTGTTTGTAAGGTGGCCTATTTTATATTACATTGCTCCCTTACTTTGCTGTCCCCGAGTCAATAGAGACTCAAAACGAGATTTTAAAATGAAAATAGTTTATTCTGGCCCACTACTCTACAAGATGATACGTCTTGAAACTACCGACAATGCTTATATACAATTCTAGTTTCCATTTATGTTGGTCCATTTAACATTAAAATAATGCGTGTTGGTAATTCAAGTTTAATGAACATAGGTCTAAATGTTTCATGAAATTGTTTTTGAGTAAAACAACTTTCATAAATCATATTTTAAAATATTAGATAGATAAGCATCATTTTATTTTTTTATTATAAAAGAAAAACACAAACCTTCTATGAACAATGAATATCATGATTAAGCTGTTATCACAGTTTTATAAAATTAAAACATTCTTTGTTTAAGCTCTTTCCGAATTCACTAAATATACATAGATACTACTTAACAGTACTGTACTGTAACATTTATTTATGCCTGAGTAAATTAAAAGTGTAACCATTTAGTATCACGTTGCGATTTGTAATGAATTTTAAAACGAAAACGTATAATGAGTACACTAAATGTTTCACACTAAAACTAAAATATTATGTTAAATAAAAGTAAAAATAAATGAAAAGGTCACAAATACATAGAGAGTCTAGGTATAATTTCGTTCAAGGCGGGTTGGTATTTTGCCTTTTACTTTGAAGAACGGTGAGAGGCACGATATCGGGGGACTCTAGAAACCACTGATGGATTACTGGATCTCTTCCTGACTGCCAAGAAATGCTGCCACGAGGTTTAGTGGGTTGTGGTTGTGGAACCAAGTTTTCCGTTAGTCTCACACACGCCCTTCGTCGATAATTCGATGTGTTACGAAAAGCACTTCGCGCTTAAAAAAAGTGTTACATAATTAGTACCATCATGTTTTTGAGTCACTGACTTTTATATACTGATTTATTATTATTGATAGTCATGGTCACTATTATAATACTTTCGACTATGTCTTGATAATCAACAGACCTCCATAATTTTGTTTCTTGATAAAGTAAATAAACAGCCTTTTCGGTTAAAGTTAAGTTTCTTTCTCTGTTTTGATCGTATCCGACCACAGATAAATGTTAGGAATAGTTGTCCAAACGGTCAACAAAAAAATATATTAAAAAATCAGCGACACTGAAACCATCCATGCACTTTCTGTTCATACCATGATTTGACTAAACTTGCTTGACTATTTTTTCAATATTGTGGGTTTGTAAGAGCCCTGTATCAATAATAAAATAACTATCTATACTTTTAGTTCTAAAGAGACAGAGCCCCAAACACAAGAAAACAAAAAAAAACATTTTGTTTTAATAATCACAAATGTACAGATTTGAAAAGCACACAAACTTTAAAGGACATTTACAGGGTAAAGTTATCGAAATGTTCACATTACTTTCATAATACTAACGTACTTCATCTAATTGATAGTTCTCCTATTGATAGTATTCAGACAACATGATAAGATTTCATAGCGAAAATTGAACGAGCATCTACTGGCCAATGCTGCGGTCAGATGTAAGCACCTTTTACGTGTTACGCTCCGAAGAATGCAATCATTGTACCCGTCGAATGTCACCTCGTACTACTTCTTGCCAGTACCCCGTGAATCGAGAAAATTGAATTGAGTCTGTGGGAAGTTTTCTACCTTCGAAAATGTATTTTATAAGATACTCTTTTTTTTTAAACTGTGAGTCACGGGTAGCAATGTCATTGAAAAGGTATACTAAAATGGATCCGTAAACAAATAACAAATGAACATTCTAATAAAATTACCAGTGCAGGTTACCGGGGCCAGTTATTAATAAAGATATAATTTCCCCCTGTTTTGAGTACGAACGGCCATCCGTTACGCAATTAAAACACGCAAAATGGTCTCGTGTCCATTGAGATTTGCATACAGATATGTGATTATAGTCAAAACGACTTTTTGCTTTACATGTAATGCGGCCAAAAATATAATGGTTTGAAATAGGTGTAAAAAAATTTATTGTTCCGAAATCGGAGCCGTGGAAACCTTGGAAATGTTTTTGTTGTAATTTTTTAGGTCTATGCAATGGGATATAGAATGTTATTTCACGGTGAGTGCTCTAAAACATAAAAGCGAAATAATATTTTTCAGTTTACCTCACCGTGTTTTAACGAGCTATAAGCCGTTATTCATGTTAAGATTTGCAATAAAAACAAAGCCATGATTCGGTGTATTTCGTATTTGACAAAAGCTCTCAAACTTCGACAGAGAAATTGTAATAAAAGCATTTTTATGTTTTGGTACCAGTATTATAAAAAGGAAAAAAAAATGAAAATGGAAAACAATATATTTAGCTTTCGATACCGTTTTTATTTGAATTGATATAAATTCCATTTTTTGGTAGAAAAATAACGTTTATTACCTAAAATTTCATAACTAATAAATTAATGACTTGCCTAACTAATGTATCCACGTAGAAATTAAATTCTATGAAACACTCCTAATTCTATGTTTTACTAGTAGTCTTATTATATGTAGATATTTTAATTTAAAAAATAAATTTGAAACAATAATGACGGGTTTTATAGATAATAATCTAAGTTGACTCCACGAGAAACTGCTGTGATTGATAAAAATTTATCAACATAGGTTACTACACCGCCGAGCGATATTACTAAGTTCCTTTTTAGTCAACAGTTTTACTGGCAGAAAGCAGTTTCTTAAGGGTAACTTACTACTTGGGTCATCTGCTTTCTGCCAGTGAAAATCCTGTCATAATCGTTTCAGCCGTTCAAGAGATTATCCGGAATAAACAGACAGACAAAATATTTTAAAATTGGCTTTTTGATGTAAAATTTTCCTTTGCATTTAGTAAAGAACTGATCATTTGATATTACAAACAGACACTCCAATTTATATGCACAGATATTTTACCTGCAACCACCATTCTGCCCATGTCAACCTATTAATACTACCTACAACCCAACAACACTTACGAAATTGTAGATTTATAGTTCAGTGCATACTAGAAATCACTTCAAATCCATTTGAAATTCTGCACACCCTGCTAAGGCAAACATAAAATAAAACTAAATGGATTGTGCGCGAGTTGCGGTTGTCGCTCCTCTCCGCAACTCATTCAATGTCTCCAACTTTCTATTTCTATCGGTTGGAATTTATTTATGAAAACCTCATTGGTTTAATGGTTGAAATGCTGACGAGGAAATAGATGCCGTCCATTGAAAATGTCATTGCTTTTACACTTGACCAATTCGTATTGATCATTCTCCCTTTGTTTTGTTTAATTAAGTTAAACATAACCAATTTCAAAGGAGTTATCGAATGAACAACGTATTCAGAAAGTCAACCTATTTATCAAGCTACTGGTTTCTTTTTATTGAGAGGTTTAGAGATTATAGGCAACGTTTGTGGCATGATATGTTATGAGCGTACGAGCTTTAAAAAATCCAACGGCAAAATTATGTAACGTGTCTTGCCAGTCCCCAACCCGCACTCGGACAGCGTGGGGACATATGGCCTTAACCCCCTCCTGAGAGGAGACCCCAGCCCGGCAATGTGACATTATGGGTTGTTGATTGATTGATGTACCAATCTCAATTAGCTTCTATGTACAAAGTAAATTTCTAGTTATTTCCAAATCATAACGACATAATGATTACAAGTAAGACACATATTATACTGCTTCCAGTTCGAATTGCGTCACTAATGTCGTCACGTTGTCAAAATTTGTCTTCAGAATAAAATCAGAGTTGAATAATGCCCTAGATTACGTTAATGCCTAAATTGTTCAATTGGATTCCTTCCATGATATTGGCAAACTCTATCCAGGGTTGAATCTACAGCTTTATTGCACCATTGAACTAAGAACGACCAGTTAGTTGGAAATTAGATCTGGTTACTTGATATTTAGATTTATAACTATTATGGACAGTTTTACCAGTTCTTGATCAAGTTGCAGATATAATAAAAATAACACAATATAACACTTGGTACGTACATCATCTTTAAATACATTTAAATTCCCAAAATTATTTGAAATCAGCCAGTAGTTCAACCGTTTTACCTGAATATCGGTTTTTCCACGGAGAAACTGGCATCGGTTTTCCGCTAAGGACGAACTTAATTCCAAACTTTAACCAGTTGTCAGTATGTTTGAAGACAGTGTCTTCTCAAATAGTATTGTCATAAATGTTCATGACAACCAGGAACGACGACTTACTTGCTCTATTGTCCTACTGTAATATTAATCACATCGCAAACCGTATATAAGTGTTTCATTAAAAACATAATTTCATATATTAATTTCCAACAAGAAAATTAAATGATATAATTGAAAGTGTTGTGTTACTAACGAGTTTAATGAAACTAGCAATTATCTGTTTTGACGTAGTATATTATTAAAACAACACGCAAGGATTAATTATTGGCTTGTAGGTGAGAATAACACAATAATAAACTAGTGTAATTTTTATTTTGTGTGTATTTTATTCGCTGCTACAAAGCGGAAGTGTTGCGGATCCATACTGGCGCGCCTCCATTCCTCCTCCAACAGCATCCTGTGTGTATTTTCAGAGAGGTGGAACTCTTCCCTTATATCAAGGTGGTTGTACGTCCACACTTAATAATATATAATATTTTTAATACCAAAACTAGGTTAAGTCACTGGAACTAAGACAATATGGATTGGAGTGGAGTCCAAAATGAATTTGATTTTTTTTAAATAAACTTGTGGAATTTTTTAATGATAACTTAACCACATTTTATATAATTTAACTTCTTTAAAATTGACAGTACGAGTTAGGCAATACAATAATACTCGTAGTCAATACTGTATTATATAACACTAGATTTCGTCCGCGGTTCCGCCCACGTGTATCTCGAAAGTAGCTTAAGTGTTATTTTGATATAAAAGCTATATTACTGTAAAGTTTCATCCAAACCGTTCAGTAATTTTGGCGTGAAAGAGCATGAAACATACATACATACTCACAAACTTTCGTGTTTATAATATTAGTAGGATTACCCCGAAACTTATTTGAAATTGATAACTGTTTCGAGATTACAACAAAATATACACACAACAATTTCAACAGTTCAATAAAAAAAACTATCAGGTCTCCGACGTGACGATGCTTATGTTATAAAAGTAGTACTTATTAGTTATGCCCCGCGGTTGTGATTGTACCTGTATGATAACAATTGCAGCTAATAATGCGAATTTAGCCTAAAAAAGTAACTTAAGTTACTCCTTATATCATTGGCAATGCTTGTAAAGTCCCGTCCAACTCGGTCCTCTCTTTCCAGATGATAGTCTAAACATTAACAGATAAACGAAACTATAAAATGTTTTTTTTTCTATATAAGTACCTACCGCACACATAAGTGCATTTAGTAAAAAGTTGTTAATTTAAAACTACTTAAATTTAATTGTTTTGTATAGATTAAGTATTTCAATATTAAGATTTAATTTACATTGTATATTTTATTTCGTGTTTGGTGTTTTTTTAACTTGTCATAATAACAATATTTTTTTTCTGTTTATATACTTAGTTTTTTTAATATCATGAGACTTTTACATAAACCGACAAGTAGAAATAACTTTATAAAATGTGTGGTGTATTACACTAGGACGATTAGATACGATTTCTTTCCGAGTATACCAGCAATTGCTGAACCAATACAGTAAACCGTTTCCATGAAACGCTTTTAAACTGGCTTCATTTTAAAACAACTTTATTTTTATAGTAAATAAAACGTTTGAAATTAGCTTTCTTGTAACTCTTACATCATACATAGAGGATAAAACTTTTGGAGAAGAATGAATGCGAATAAATGTTAAAATTAAAAATAAGGTATGCAAATATTCAATTTCAATTTTAATCAAGATTATTAGATCTTAGTCCATCAGTTTTTTTTCATGAATTTAAGCCTGCCAAAATGACAACTCTGTATGATACAATCATCATCATCATGTCATGATCATGAGTAGTTTTTTTTTTGTTTATAGTTGAAAATTAAATGGAATAGGCGTTTGTCTTCCATCTCACCTGATGGAAAGTGTAGATGAAGATCAAGGTGGTACACGCCCATCCAAAAGAAATTTTACCATTGTGAATGCAGACAACGTAGCATGATGATGGTAGCTTAGTGAAATGCTTCTGCATCAGTGGGCCTACTGTCTCGCTCTCACCAACGAGAAACGACAGTACAAATGCTGTCATTTCAGTTTGGTCTTCTGTGTGAGGGTAGAAGCACTCTGTGCTGAATAAATAATTATCCCTACTAATATTATAAAGGCGAAAGTAACTCTGTCTGTATGTCTGTTACGTTTTCACGCCTAAACTGCTAAACTGATTTTGATGAAATTTGGTACACAGAAAGTCTAGACTCTAGACTATGTCCTTCCTCAGACTCTAGAGTCTGAGGAAGGACATAGGCTACTTTTTACCGCAATAACCGACATATACGCATGCGGAGCCACGGGCGAAACTAGTGTAAAATATTTGTCACCGAATTATCAGTTAAGTCAACTCACTAATCGAAGAACCAAAAGTTATCACGCAGGAATAGAAACTGCCTAGGTATGATTCTTGTTTTTTTTTAAGACAATTCCCACATTATGAATATTCATTCATAGATATTCCGAATGCGGTCTGTGTTGCACAAACAAAGAATACCCAAACTCATAACAACAATTTGTAAATCACAAAAGTGTTGTCCCACGTGGGGTTTAAACCCATGATACTTGGCGCCGTAGAAAACGGCATGACGACCGCTTAAACCGCTAGGCCAACTGTGCAGTCGAAGTGTTCGAATTAAATTTAAATTAAATTATTACAACTTTTATAGATACAAGATATAAATAACTAACATTCTTCAATTAAATAAGTCACCAGTTTACTATTCCAATACTGGTTACTATTTCAAAACACAAATTCTCTTTAAATTATTTCAAACATGTTTTTCTTACGTCTCAGAAAATACTTACATTTTAATTAAGACACACAAGCTCAGTTTTTTAATTACTTATTTTTGCAAGATAGAAATATGCACCACAAGAATTAAGACAGCATAAAATTCTCTCCCCTGTTTATTTAATTAGTTAATTGAAACTCCCTCTTTACGACTGCATCCACAAATAAAATCCACTATGGTGAAAAAAACGAGTCGTATTATACGAATACTTACAATAAAACACAAGTACTTGGTATTTGGGTATATTTAAAACAATCCTGTTGATGTGGTTTCTGTACAAATTACTATCTAAAAGGAACTTACGAGGTACTCGAGTAGGTACGAGGAGGACAAAATTGAAGTTTGTATGGAAGTACTTTTTTTACTTCTTGATAGTCTCTTTGATTATGTATATAATCAAAGGATAGTCCTATAATAAATCTAATAAACTACCTACGGACTAAGTTTTGTAATTACTCTGTGTTCTTTTTTGGCTTATTGAAAGTCAAATTCTCTGAATTGTATCTTACTAATATATAACCATACTGTGTATGGTTATATGTTAGGTAGGTATGCCTACCAAATTTAAATACATATAAAGAACTTTTTCAGTGTGCATTTGATTTCAACTGTCTGTTAAGCAACTAAATTTTAAATAATAAATGTACTAGTTAAAGTACTTCAATGTTATTAACATACTAATACCAATGTTTAGTATTTTTATGTTGTAATTAATATTATGATTATGTAATATGATTTATCCCATATATCATACACAAATACGCATGAGTGGTATGAAGCCACCAACACAAATCAATATGATTTGAGTACCCATCTAATAACAGACGTAAGGTCACTCCAAACGAGACCGGAATATCTTCAGGCATGGATTCGAAAGAGCATGAACACAATACATTTTTATACATACTTCTTAAATCAGCTTTGATCATAAATATACAAAAACCATCAAAAGAGTCCCTAGGCAATGGTTATCGATCAACTGACCGTACACGAAACCCCTGCAGGGCTGTTCGGAGCCCTTTTTGTAATCAAAATAGTAATCAAACGGCATGAATTGGAAGACTCCACTCCGAACTTTATTTAAATTTTAAATATACGAATAGTATGAATAACAATGTCCCGAATACAGTATATTGATTTTTTTATTCAACAAGGGATTAATAAGTAAGGGATTGAGATATTTGTTCGTCTATTCAGAGTCCCTTTTTATTTTAATAATATGTCATTATGTGTAATGTTTTGAGCAAAAAGTAACGAACAATTGTGTGGATAATTACTTTTCTATTATGTTTTTTATGAATGTATTCACGTTGATTTTGTTGTACATTGGTATTAATAAATTATAACTTTAGAGAATTTGTTTTATCTTTTATTTAAAGAAGAAATTTGTTTAATTGACCCATTTTATCTAGACGAAAAAAATGCATGTTGGGTGGAGGAGTATACAACAAGGAGTATACATTGAATTTATTTATGTTGATCTAATGAACGAATGTAACAAATAATAAGTTAAATTCCATTTTATTTGAAAATTTTGCTTTAAAGGTTACTTCTGAAATTTTGTTTCACTTGACTAGAACCTAATATTTTTTGCATTATTCATCTATAAAAAATATAGTTAAGGTGCGAGATGAGAAACAGAACTCTCCACTTACGATAAAGTTCTTTATAAAAAATATTACAACAAAATTCAAGTAACGTTATTTAAAACAATAAGTTCAATATATTTTAATAAATTAGACAAAACAACAACTCCTATTTATTTCATTGCAACCAGAGTAAAGTAACTTTCCATTTATTATTAAAATATGTTAAACAAATAATATTAGAGAAGTAAATCCTTGTATTAAAAACGTGTTCGCGCAGCGTCGCCGGGGCTAGCTTAATCTGGCGACTCGTTCGCTCGCCAAGCAATTATCTACGTGAAATAGTGTCCGTATTAGGAGCACTTACTTTGTACTGGATTAAACGGGATAACGTTAACTGTAAGTAGCCTTCTCTGATGGTATTCAGTCGAAAATAGCAATATCATACGAAACAATCATTCGCAAGCCTAACTGAATGATAACTGAGACACTGTTGGACGTTATAGTATTCAACAGTTTGAGTTTTCAATTGATGACATAAATTTAATAACTACTTCTAAATTTGGACTACTGCTTACTGTGATAATCATATGTATTAACTGTTTTGTTTTAGATTTTTTATTAGTGAACGTTTTAAAGATAAAATAATAACGGATATGTAAGAAAAATATCGAGCTTAATGAATAATATTACAAATATTTGATATTGGTGAAAAGCATTATTAAAATAGTTTATTATGAGTTTGAAGTTACAGTTTTGAAGTGATGGTACAGATAAATGAAGTCGAAGACGGACGGAAACGAAAGTTTAATGGTTCCAAGACGTGAATTACGAAACCCTAATAAAAACCCTGACGTGCGCCATAGGTGACATTTCGAAACTATCGCTAAGGACATTTCGTGTCCAATTGTCATGTCCATGGTAAGCTTTAATTATTACACTATTCAAATTTCACTGAAATTCAAAAACATACATTTTCATAATTATTTACTACACTACAGATTAATACAAATTGGGTCAATGCAAATGCATTTGGGATAATAATACAAATCATAATCTTTAACTTTATTTGGATTGCTAGAAAAAAATTTCATTGTCATTTTTTAAATTTAATAATTTGGGTATCGTAAGAACAATTTCGTACATACCATACGAGTATTATAACAACACCATTTATGAGGCGGAAATCTTTACGTAATGGATCCCACACGGGTCCTTAATTTAAGGATACACGCGATATACCAAAATGTTTTCGTAAAATGGCTCGCCCATTTCACAGTATTGACATAGATAATGTACTCTGTAGGCGGGAGAGGGGAACAATGGTGGGCCCAGGGGATTTCTAAAACAAAACTGTGAAAGCAAGGGAAGATTATAAGCGATATATTTACCGAAGTCGTGGTGTTAGTTGGGGAGTGTCTTAAAAGAAACGTTACAAGAACTTAGAAAACTGGGTCAGATCGGGACAAAAAATATCACTTATATTAAATAAACATTTCTTTTTAATATGAAACAGAACAGGGGTTTTGTCTGTCTAGTCGTGTATTTGTTGTTTTACTGCTTGAATAAACTGTCTTGGAATTGAATACAAAATAAGTAACTTATGATGCTCTGAGCTTAAAACTGGTACAAAACATTTTTTTCATTACATTATCTAAAATAATAAAGTAATTGTAAGGTCTCTTTTGAATATTTCATATTTTCTGTGTAATCTTGGTCATTTATTATTTAAAAATGAATGCATGACGTAAATTACAATCATATATTTTATTATAATACACATTATACACTATGTCCTAATTTATAAGTTTACGATCAGGCTTACTTATCGAATTAGGGGCTTAAATGAATTTATTACTATAATCTTTTGTGGAATCAATAAGCTTAACTAAATCTCTAAACAAGTTATCCCGCCGCTAGTATGCACACTAAGACCAAAAATGTAGATGTGTCCGTTTAGGTACTTATCCCCTTCCAACAGTTGCTTGTTTTGTTTAAAAGCCCTCGACACCATGTGGCGCTGTAAAAACAGGCGGAGTCGTCCCATTCCCCCTAATCCAGAACACACAGCCGTTCAGACTACCCTTCACTCATTTGCATAAGTCCTGTCCGTCATAAGATGGGTTGTAAAACTTTAATAAGACTTTTTGATGGTAGCTCTCAAAGATTTAATTAGATTAAACAGGATTATAATGATTGGCAGTCCGGTTAAGTGATTTAGATAAAAATCTTATGCCGTTTTCATCTATAGAAAATATTTTCTCTTTTTGGTATTGTTCTCTCATAAATGTAGAAACTGTACTTTTTATCCAATAAAATTGTAAAATGTTTGTACAACGGTATGTGAACTGCTATAGATTTTTTTATTGCTACCTATATTTCTAACTGGGGCGTGTAGATGCAAAAATGGCTACAATTGGCTAAAAAGCGCCATCACGCCACAAGTTCATCCAATAAATATTCCTAACTGCCGTTTCGTAAGGAAACAAATGCTCGAAAACACAATGATGGCCGCCAACGAAATACAATACTGCTCGAAATAAGTGAAGCGTGTCCAACATATTCTGTTTGTTGTGAAAATTGTGGGTTCATGTTTTTCTCAACATCAGACATCTGTCTTTGAAAACTGTTTGTTTGGTGATACTTCTGATCGGTATTATACTGACTCACTAGTAGAAACAGTTTAACAGTCTAGAAAGTATAACACATCAGTACGGCCAATAAAACAATCGTAAGCAAATAATATTGTTTACGTACAGGTAATAATATTTACTATTCAAAAACTTTGGCAATTAAACCTACAACAATATGTTACTGAAACGAAATTCATTACTGTGTACATGTGAGAAATTGTTTAATTTTATATGGAAAAAAAGTACTTGATCGTAAATTCATAACGAAGTTGTTTTCCTTTAGGAAAATGTAAGACGAGAAACGATATATTACCGAGGCATTGATAAAGCGCCCTTCGGCAATCCATAATTTCTGAGAAAATTATACCCGGCTAACTTATTCCCACAGTATTAATTCAAATAAGTTTCAGTGAAGGGTCTTTTTTTATAATATTTTTACATGCTCTCGTATAGACCTGACTTAAAGTATGTTTGAAATAAGGAAAATATACCGCCTTTAGGGATTACTAACAAAATATTTCTTCTCCAAGTTTTATCTTAGCATGTGGGTAAGAAATAATGTCAACGTTGCGTCGGTCAGAGAAGCAAACGAAACGGAACGACATTATCTTTATAGGGGGCTACCTACGCCTGTTATACTGATATTACACTTCATTTAGGGTTTAGTCACTACATGCTAGAACTGGCCGTTATGAGACATTCCATATATATTACATCGAGCTTAATAAAAGGCATGGCTTGCTCGAGAACTTACTAACGAAACTTTGCTGATGAAAAATGTCGATCTATTTTTCTCTGTCGTCGGTGTAATTTGGATCATGTGGTTGGATGCGCGATTGCGCACTGAAGAGATTATAATAAAGTTAGAACAGTCTGAAGGGTCATTAATTTTATACAATATTACAAGGAGTTTGATGAAAAATACTTAGATATTTTGTACCTTGAATATTATATTTCATTTTATGTTCGAGATATTTATAACAATTACTTTTTTATAAGTTGGTTATTAGGAAATTATTATGATTCAAATTGATATATATATTTACAATGTTGATTATTTTTTATTTTTTTTGTATAAAATGATTAGCGATAAATTTCTTATTGCTTACTACAATCGTAGATGGTTTAGGTTTGCTTTAAATAAACACATAATTTTACTATGTATCTTATTACAAATATATTAATAGTGTGCCCTTTCTATATTCTTCCGAGAGCCTTGATACCCGCAGTAGTTTAATAAAATAAAAGAAAAATAAACAATTATGTTCAGTTAGGCAAACAAAGGGTCTTCTTAGATAGCCGGGTCACTTAAACACAACGAATTTATACATAGAACCGTACCAAATTTAGGGCAGAAAAATGATTTCAAAAGGTACCTTCCTACTTTGCCTAACATACCGTAGCGAATTGGAAATAACAATTTAGAAGGAACACTTCGTTACGAACAAAATGCGAGGGCAAACGATCTCAATGACAGGACCCAAAATGAAATTTGTTGAGGAAAATCTATTTTTATTTAAATTTTTACTACCAAGCAAATCGCTTGATTAATGTTTGCGTTTTCTGTTATTGTGCTACAAAATACTATTATTAAAATTCGCAATTGGAAATACCTTGTTTCTCGCAAGTGGTTTGTAAATAAACGTACCTGCGTATATAACGAATAGATCTAAATATCCGAACATTTATTAAACAAATTGTATCTATAGGTTTCTATTTATAACATTACGTGTAAAGTGAGTTATTTTAAGGATATTGGTTTACCTATCTTAAAAGGTTCATTCATTCATTGTATTGGGAGTAAGTCCACTTCAGTATTGTACTAGTTGTTTCAAAACCGCAACTACAGCGACCATCGCCTGCTATGATCCCCTTAGTTAGGATAATAGATAGATAACATCAAACCAACCCTTTCTAAGTGTGAAGATGATGGCGGGATTAGGTTTCAAAGGTATTCGTATCATTGTAATTAAGATTAAGCCTTTACAGAGTCTCAAATAGATTTTCTTACAATAAAACGAACCAGAGAGCCAAGGGAATACGTTATTTTGAAAATATATATACATATTAGTGCAGTTTTATAATAACATTAGCAAATGAAAATACAATGATAATAACTGTATTAAGTTTAATAAAAAAAAACAGCAACTTGAGATAAATATAATAAAAAGCTTATTAGTCAATACTAAAGTTTGTAGTGGAATAATATAATTAATACTGAGGTGCAATTGGAGAGGCCTATGTCTAGCAGTAGACTGCGATAGACTGATGATGATGATGATGAAAGTTTGTAGAAGATTGTTGTTTGTAGATATATATGTTTATCGATTTCGTGTTTATGTTATTTAAGGAGTATTTTCAAGTAATGCATAAAACATTTAAGATACATATAAAAATTATGTAGTAGCCGATTCTTCATTACAGTCATTGTATTCATTAGTTAGTTGAATATGCATATAAACTATTCAATAGCACAAAACAAATAAGGAGCAGCTTAGTCTATAGCTTAAGTTTTCACTTGGCAACTTATTTGTGCCGAGATTGGCCTACATCAGGGATTTAACTGAATGCGATGGTAGTTTGCTCTCGGGGCCGGACGTAGAGGCATTTAGGAAATTTGCATGCCAATACTATCGGAGGCGAATCTAACGAAGAAACTTTAGGGATCCTATAAAGTGTTATTGTACGTTCATGGTAATTATGTACCGTATTTTCGTAAAGTTGTACCTTTAGTGAATATATTTTAGAGACTTACATAACATAATATATATGTACGAGTAATAAACCACAACGTTAAAGAACAACATATATTATGGTTTATTACCCTTTCACTTTTCATTTTTAATGAAAAAATACCATCATCAAATTATTTTAACTTAAGCATCACGTTTATATAAAGGGATGAACAATTGGAATGTAGTTCTTCGGAATTGTAATAATGTTTAGTGTTTCCAATGCTCTATTGATTTTTGTTTCTGTTAAAAATATTACTCTGACCTAGTTCCATTATCAGATGAAACCACGATAAGGCGATAATATTATTTCCTATATTTTTCATACAATACACAGGGTACAATCCGTACTAGTATCAAGTTGTCTTATTAAAGTCAGTACTTATTGTTTCAAGTTGTATTTTTCAAACAAAATTATTTCATTTAAAATTCTGTCATACAATTGAATTGAAATGAAGTAAATTGTCAATAAAATCGCCATGACAATAAGTGTGTATAATTTACAAGGAACCTAAAACTAAAATCCTTAAAAATTAAAAAAAAACTATAATATATTATTATAGTTTTATTATAATATTTAATTTTCAAAGGAGTCCCTTTAAGCAAGATTCCGAAGATACTGGCAGCGTTTCCCCTTTGAATAGCTATACCTACTAATTCTTTGTTCGAGGTAGCTGCCAACTCTTCGGTCACCTGTTTTTAGTTTTCAGGTTCATTGTTCATGTATATTTATTAAAATAATATTTTTATGTAAAATGTATGTATTTTGGTTGTACTATGTCATATGAATAAAATTGATAAAACAAGGATATTTTTTTGGTTGTAAATAGGCTTCCTCTAAACTTACATTTATTTTTAAATTTACTTGTCATACAATTGAATTAAAATGAAGTAAATTTTCAATAAAATCACCATGACAATATGTGTGTATAATTTACAAGGATATTTTTTGATTGCAAATAGGCTTCCACTAAGCTTACATTATTGTTTATTATTGTTTCACCACTTAAGCTGCTGCACCAACTTCAATGAAAATCGACATAAAGATTCTTTCCATTCTTAAAGAAGAACACTCTTTACTGCGATACCGACATGCACGCGGGCGAAGTCGCTCACAAAAGTTAGTAGAACATAAATACAGCCAGTAGACACCCAAACTCAGAAAAGTAATTTATGAATCACACAAAGTATTGCTCCATGTCGGGTTTGAATCCACAAAACTTACAGTAGGAGGCAGCAAGGTGACCGTTTAAGCCACTAAACCACCCTGCATAAAATTTATTTCATCAATTTTTTTTGTTTAATTTTATTGTTATTAGTTTTTTGATTTCACTATCATTTGAGTTTATACTGTTTAAAATGAAACATAAAAAATAGAGGATCAGATGTTAAATTAAATATCAAATGTTACACAGCACATACGACTGCTTTAAGATTCGCTTATTTTTTTCCTATTCGTTCAGACTTTGGCCAATCAATTTTAAGAAAGTAAAATGTGTCTTTTTCTTTTCAGAAATACTTGAAATCTTTTAAATCTAGGGCAGCCATATTTTACATGATAAACAAATAAAGTCCGTTTTAATACAAGTTATTAATAAGCAAGTTCTGAGTAAATAACTCAGCGATTATTTGAAGTCGCATTTCACACTGTTTAGTATTCAGGCAGCACAATGAAACCGGTGGTCGTGGAGAACAACTGGCTTTTATTGTACTAACCACTTATATGTAATAAAATTATATGGACAGTACTTCAGTGTACATGGTAGCCTGTACAAATATGAACGTGCGGTTGGTAATAATGATGTTGTTTTATGGCAAACACTTACGAGCCAATTTTTTTTTTAATAAGTGGAGTACTATAAGTGGTTTGGAATTAATTTATACCTCAACATAAACGTAAGCTATGGCCATTATTGCTTACGCAAACTCACTTTACCTCTTTTAATTCCTCTATCGAGCAGTCAAAGACTGAAATACTAAGTAGATGTGTATGATCTCAGGTTTTTTTATAGGGGCGTGAAATGGCTTACCACTAGGCCGCCTTGAAATTTTTCAAGTAAGCGTTTACACAAGTTAGGCCTCTTGAACTGACACAGCTATCTCAACCGTTATAGTTTTCCTTTAAAGTTCATTATATGGTCAACTATCATGATTTTTTTCAGATTTTTCGAGCCAGCCGTTTAGCTTTTAGAAAAAAAAATGATCCCCACTTTACGTGTAGGGAAGGGTACCCAAAATAAAACACATATCCATGAAAAGTTTCATTTTTCTAGCACTAACCGTTTGGGCGGTAAGTCGAGGACGGACGGACGGACGGACATGACGAATTTATAAGTGTTCCTAGTCAATTCAACGGAATTCAAAAAATGGTGGCCCACACTGTGGCCCACACTTTTGGACTCTACTTATAGGAATAAGTAGAATCCCATCAATCAGGCCAAGTAGAGTTAATTTGGTAGCTATATAAATATGTATATAATAGAAAACAAGTCGCCCTTGTACGGAAAAATAAAAGTATAGTTACAGTATAGTTTTAATAAAGCAGTGAGATAGTGTCACTAATTATAAATAATTTAAACATTAATTAAACTTACTGCGTCAAATATTTGAAGAGACATTATCATTCGTTCCTTTAATTTATTAGTGAGTTCAGACTAATTAATACTGCTTTTTGATCTGATTGGAGGGAGTAAGTAAACGATCAGATAGGTCAACTGATGGTAGGAAACTACCGCCATGCACGTATTTAATGATTCTATCTTGCGTCTTGGAAGTTCGCCCCTAGGCTGTGACGGTGACAATAGTGTCATCGGTGTAACAGATTACGCCTAGCCTGGGGGAAGACGCTCTCATAGGGCTCAGTCGTATCCCTTGTTCCACAGGAGCGGTACGAGGATAGAATAGACCCCTGTGGAACACCGAACAACATGACCTGCGACGTCCCAAAACACCATCTCGGTATTCGTACATGACGGTACGCTTCTCTAAATAGTCTGTCACTTGCCGCCTCAGGTACTCTAGCACCCGGTGTGTGTCTGCTATACTGCAATGTGCTGACTAGAATCACTTTGGTAGTCTATTATACCAAAAAATACTTTATTTAAAAAAACCTTACAAGAAAATGCTTTTTAAACTACTGCTGCTAAGATTATGTAAGCAAACAAAAAATAGATTAAAAGAAATACGTACAATAAACAACGTTCAACTCAAGCAGCTTGAACAATTTAAAACAAACGACAACTATCATAAAGTCAAGTTTGCAACTCAAGTTACTTTTAACGAGGCAAGATGAATATATTTCAAGAATGTACAGACGGTTTCTCATCTGCGGCTGCCTCTGAATAATGGACCGCATTAATAAACAGGAACGGTTCCCACAAAGTTGAAGCAAGACATAAATGGATATAATTAATTCTTATAATAAGGAGGTACGCGATTGCGACAGAAACTATCACTTTGGATTGAGTAGGATTGTGTACGGCGTTTGGGGTGCTTTCTTCATTCACCTATTTCAGCTGTCTAAGTTTATAGGCCATGTATGTAGGTACATTTTACAAATGATGTTGTGTTACTTAGCTTGTCATAGAACTAATGTATTTCATATATGATCATTACTCAAGATACGTGTTAGTGAACATGTGATTAATATAACGCTGTATGAATACACATACATAGCATACACATATACATATATGTGTATGCTATGTATGTGTATTCATTAGATACTAATTCAGCAAGAAAATTTTCTGTAATGTACTTTCAAATTCTTTATATCATAATCGTATGTATATTTTTATGACATAAAAAGTATAATATTATTTGGTAACAGGTTTTCGTTTACTCTCTTTATATTCTTTCACGAACCACGGATAACTACAGTATATATCTTTAAAGTTCATAAATTTAGAATTATACTCAACTAACTTTCGGGCGTGGCTCCGGTCTCATTGATGTGCGTCATCACAAACTTTTGTCTTTCTGCATGTTAGAATTACCTTTAACCAAAATTAATCCAAATAGCTACAGTGCCATGAATGCATCAAAGAAATAAAGATAAAGAAATAATTAAGCCATGAAAGCATTAAAGACAGACAGAAAGAGTTACTTTACAACTACCATGAATGTCTTATTGTTGACATCTTTGGGAACCGTTGGTGGAAAGCCCTCAAATATATTGAAAACTAGTTCAATCTTTGAATTGGTTACGGAGGTCTACTTGAATTTAAGTAAAAAAAGTTTAAGTGGTACCCCAAATGATATTGGGAATAATAAAGGAAGTAAGAATATCGTTGAAATGGCAATGTGAATATGTGTACATCACAACAACGTAGAATCCACTTATACAAACGTGTTACGTAAAATAGAAGAAAATACCGTGAAATAGAACAAAGAGACTTCTATATATATTAAATATGCAATAAGTAAAGTGAAAAATGTGCATGATGGAGAAATTTGTTGGACTATATAAAGTTACAAAAATGTTGCCATGCGGACACTAGCCTTTATAACGTTGTAGCTTTGAGTTTGTGCCAAAAAACTTGGTGTGCTGGTCGCCGCGAGTGAGCGGCCGTTGGCGTCCTAAGTAATTCATATTTCCCAATCTGTTAGTTTGGGCCGGAATTTATGCAAATTAATATAACAGTTTGGACCACTATGGCTCTATGCATTGTTGGATGGATATTGGGGAAAATTAAAACTAATGGTTGTGATAAAGTAACTGCCTCTTTGGTCTAGTGGATAACGTATGCGACTGCTAATCAAGAGGTCTCGGGCTCAAACCCCGGGTCGGGCTAAAAAGTGTTTTTTGGTTTTTCTTAGTAAATTTCTAATAGCAGCCCGGAGTTTAGATATTTGATAGATGATTCACGCCCGTGCCTCGGAGAGCACGTAAAGCCGTCGGTCCCGGTTGTCATGAATATCTATGGCAATCGTTATTAGGAAGTCAGTATCCTCAAATTTACTGACAACAAGTTCAACATTCGAATTTCAGTTCTCCCTTAGGGTTGCGGAGGTCCGATACCAGTCGCTCCGTGGAAAAACGGATATACAGGTACAACCGGTTGAACTAGTAGCTAACCCTTAATAATATTGGCAATAGGGCCAGGAAGAAGAAAGGTTGTGAAAAAGTATTACGACAATAGCATTTTCTTAGATGAGGCAGTTCATGCACATTTTTAGGGTTCCGTTTTTCATCACTCGGATGTGTTGTCCATCTGTCCGTCCTCGACTTATTGTTCAGACGGTTAAAGTGTGCAAAGTGTTAAAAAGATGAAACTTTATTATTATTTAACTTTAATATTATTATATGGGTATGTGTTTTTATCAATATTTTAATTTGGTGTATATCCCCTTACACATAAAGTGAGGATGATTTTTTTTCTCGTGTAGGACATCATTGGATATGTGTTTCAAAAAACACATATGTTGGTTTGTGTAATGGGGTTGCTGTTGTAAACTCCCTAGAGGAATTAAAATAAATTATTCTAGAGGAAATGCAAAACATCAATGGGTAATGTAATTTTTTTAAATTTAAATACCTATTTGTGTACTTTAATAATAAATAAAACATGAACTACCATTTTAACTTTGTTGAACATCTAATAATAGAACCCTTCTGTGCGCTCAATATTTTGGAAAAGTTAAGTAATAATTGACAGGTATGTTCATAAAAGTAGAATGCCCTGAAGTAAGTATATTAAATCTTACATCGAAGCATGCTTAAGTTGAGTAACATGGTTACTTACGTCAAGACCTATTACTTATTTACTTAGGTCATTGGAACTATAAGCAGAAACTTACATCAATTTTATGAAAGTAGCTTAGTGAATTTTGAAGCGCAAATTCTTGTTTGAAAGTTTTCAGTGTTATTTAACCACATGCTACCTTTTGAGGCGCTATGTAGACGAGATAATGAAAGATTATCTTTCCTTCAAAGTTCTTAGCTTAGGAACAATTTACCAACCAATACCTTGCATAGTTAATATCTTTAACACTGCACCAGTTTGTATGACAGTCACACGATAGTCAAAAGAATTTTTTTTTACCAGTAAGTACGACAAGCAAGTAAGAAACCTAAAGTATTTTGATCTAAATAGTAAATGTGTGTGTGTGTATGTAAGTACACAGGTATGTTATAGGTAATCATACCTACAATGCACTAATTATCACTAGTAAGTTGTATATTAGTTAAACCGATAAAATCACTTATAAAATATATTTCGATATCTTTCTTTCCGAAACCAAAGCCGAATTGTTTACACTATTTCTTTTTTTTTTCTTTTTTGTAGTCAAGTGTCTGCAAGGAGCATGTGTCTATTATAGGTATAACCTGTATTACAGATCACCAGGCGGCGGCAAAATAACAATCAGTAGTTAAATTCAATAAATATAAAAAAACAATTAATGATATAAAAATCATTGTGTGATTATATTTAAATTAATCTAGTAAATAAATGATTTTTTTCATATATGTATATTTTTTTTTTATTCTTTCTCTGCGTGTTCAGGGAGTCTTTGTTTTTATCAATATGTATGGTTGCATATGAGGATGTGTATCCATAAGAGAGTGCGTCTGAATTTTTATGTGTGTGTGTATGTGTGTGACTGTATCTAGATGCATGCGTGAAAACCCTTAGCGAAACAAATTTTCCGTAGTATTGTACTGTAATCGAGTTTTTGCAACCAATCCCTGAAAAAAATTTAAAATTTGTTCTTTAGCAGATGGTGTATTCCTAAGATTCTATTGAATTTGTTATATTTATTTTGGCCCTGATAACAAAAAGCTTATTGCGTAATTAGTTATAAGCATAACATTTTTTCATCAGAATTTTCAAAAAAAAACTGCTTGGTTGTTGTCTGAACTAAGTTATTGTTATCTATCCAATCTGTTGCTGAATATTTCATTTTATGCAAATTAATAAACAGTCGACCGACAAGCTTCATGTAGCCCGGGGATAAGCGAACGGAGATCTAATTGAACCGACTTGCTAAAACCTATCCTTACGAAAGCATACTGTACAGTGTATTTGTATTGTACTATTCATAAAATTCAATAGCCTACCTACAGTCAATATTATTATATTTATATCTTTGACGTCAAGTTCAAATTTCAATTCACTCTGATTTCGAGTTCAACCGGGTTGGTACTACACTCTCATAGAAGACCAACCAAAAATTACAGCATTCGTGCTATCGTGTTACGTTGTTGAGGACGAGATTGGAGGCCACTTGATGATACATCTATACAGAAGCATCTTAATAAGCCGCCATAGTGTTGGTCAACATGTGGCATTGTTGCATTGAAAATGAAATTGAAATCTATTTACGATTACAATTCTATTGGACTGAGAGAATTCAGTTTCACCAGTCATTATATATATGGGCGAGTAGTAATCTATATTAAGGTTCGCCATCGACGGATACTCGAATCATCTGTAACTATAAACATAGTATTACAATGCACATGTATAACACATCGATTCCTAGAGTGTTAAGCAATAAAAAAGAGTGAACGAAACATAGTCAAAGTTAAAAATAATATGTTGCATGCAATCTCATGTTACAGTTTTATACGGAACGTGCTCATAATTGTCACGTTATATAGTACAGAATCACGCTAATGCGGTTTTTAAGTTCCCCTGCAGGTCACATTTTCAACACGCTACTCACGTACTAATATTACACAATATGATGATCTTAGTTTTTGGGGGACAAATATGTAACTTAGTATGTTTAATTTTTTAAAAAATAAATAAAAAATAAAAAAATTAACATTACTTTAGTTTTATTTACTAAAAAAGAAAAACAAATGTCATAAGTGAATACATTTGTTTGTGCGTTTTCCCGCGATTCCATTCGAATATAATTATGTTGGCTATCGAAACGAACGGGAATTAGCATGAATCTTTCTCATAGGTTCAATCTATCTACACCGAAACTCATCCAAATTGGATTAGCGGTCTTAACGTTGAAGTGTAATAAACAGATAGAAAGACAAAGTTCCTTTCGAATTTAGAATACTAACCTATGGATAATCATGTTCGTGTATTGTAAAATAATTCTGCCATGTTTCTGCGTCGCTTGCAGACTGAATAAATACAAAAAGCATTTTTAAGAAACGTCTAAGTTAATTTTCTTAAAAATTCCAAACAGAAAGAGTTTGATTTCATTTAGAAATTTTATCACGTGCCATGCAGGGCGTAGTAACAAGTAAAAATTCTTGTGCGCTCAAACTAAGTTTCCCTTATTAAAAGTTCCACTTTCATAGCTCGAGTCCTTCGTTCTTTATTCATTTTCATTGTTTGATTTTTTTAAATAATTTAATTATTAGTATGAAAATAATATAAATATTGAAATGTATCTTTTATAGCAGCCTGTTTAAATTTGCTCTGCGTTACAAGTTTTAATTACGCTTATAAATTTCAAACATTCAAATGAAAATATAGTATCATTTAAGTAAAATCTATACAAATGTTTTTAGACTCTAGTATGTGACTCATGTTTTTACTGTAAATGGGACTTATTCGCGATAATATTAAAAAGTGACCACGTCCGTCCGTCCGTCCTCGACCTATCGTCCAAACGGCAAGTGCTAGAAAGATGAAACTTTGCATAAATATGTGTTGTAATTACGTCGACAAAGTGATATAATAAAATTACGAAAAATATTTTTATTTAGGGTACCTCCCCTACACGTAAAGAGGGGGTGTTTTTTTTACTTGCGGCTACCCTATCGTGTGGAGTATCATTTGATAGGTCTTTTAAAAACAATAAAGGTTTTCTAAGACGTTTTTTTTATTTCAATATCCGTTTGCGAGATATTCCACTTTAAAGGGTACTTTTTTGTAAAAACAGGGAGTCTCCCCCCTCTAAAAGCTAAACGACTGGCTCGAAAAATCTGGAAAAACTCGTGATGGTAGTCCATACAATGAACTTTAAAGTAAAACTATAATATAGCCGGTTCCAAAAATAACGGGTCAGTCACATAAACCAATAACGGGTCAGTCACATAAACCCGAATATCTCCCGAACTACGTATGCCATCCTAATGAAACGAAGACTGTTCAATTGAGAATTTAATTAAACAGATAAAAAATAAAATAAAACTTAGTTACACCCACAATATTAATCTTAAATTAAAAAAAAACTAAAGTAGTCATATTTTTCTTAAGATTACATTTTTTTTATGATTGTTTTTTTGCTGTTTTTCATCACTTTCTTCATTTAATACTTTGTATTGCCTCCACGTGATGAAGCCTCCAGTGATGAAAAACAGCAAAAAAACAATCATAAAAAAAATGTAATCTTAAGAAAAATATGACTACTTTAGTTTTTTTTTAATTTAAGATTAATATTGTGGGTGTAACTAAGTTTTATTTTATTTTTTATCTGTATAATTAAATTCTCAATTGAACAGTCTTCGTTTCATTAGGATGGCATACGTAGTTCGGGAGATATTCGGGTTTATGTGACTGACCCGTTATTTTTGGAACCGAGTGTAGATTAGATAACATTTATAGTTCAGGAGTTTTAGAGGCTTAACTTGTACAATGCGCTTACTTGGAAAACGTCATATAAAATTAACACATTAATACGTAAACATAACAATTATCCATTGGATACGATTTCAATTCCACGTACCATTATGGTTGATTGAGGAACCCTTTTCTGTGCGTTGCCTAACACGCACTTGGCAGATGTTAGTTGGCATTTAATATTATCGCGAATAAGTCCCGTTTACAGTAAAAACTAAAGAAATGTGTTCAAAGAGAGAACAATACATACATTTTAAATAAATAAATACATTTTAAAAGACATCATAAAATAAGACCTTCTAGAAAAATCTTAAATAATGTAAAGAAATTTAATTTAGCCTTGCTGTTCACTTTATATAAATTAGATTCCATCGATCATGAAAGCCTAACACAAAAGACCACCACAATAGAACCAGCAAACTGAATAGTGCGAAGTAGAATTTCTTCTGCAAATGAAAAAAGTAAAGTCAATTTATTTAGCTCTGCAGTAAGGCAGCATTTAAATGGTGCTATTATTTTTTCACCCTGCCCGTTCATTTGTCACGGTACGTTCGCAAACAGGGGTTCCGGTACCTACTTTTTACTTTCAATCATTATCAACGCTTATTTACTCATTAATTTATCACTGTCCACCAAATTATCTTGTACAGGGAGGATCAATGACGCAATTTGTGAGTAGGGTCTCCAAAGTTAATTTTCAGAAGCTGTTTTTGGTTTGAATAAGGAAGGTTTGCCTCGTAATTCATTTAAAGTAAACTTTAGATTATAGATATTTAACATTTTTCATCCAAAATAACTAGGTAACAGAGATTTAAGAAAGAGTCTGCAATATTGCAGAGAAAAGTTCTGACTATAAAGTAAATATTTAGTGGAATGTCTAATAAAGTGTTAGGTACGTTAGGTACTTCATTACGTTTAACACTAGGAAAGTAGGAACACTTATCATTAGAATTTTATTATTTAGCTTGAAGATTATTAACCTCACGGCATTTCACCATACATATTCACCACATATGGTTAAATATTCTTACGAAATGTTTCAAGCGATGATTACTGTCACCATAGTGGTTTAAATTGTTGTTATGTTGTTTAAATATTTGTTTCGGAGTCTGGGTGTTTTTTCTATGTTTAATATGTATGAGTTTATAAAAAAAAAGTATGTTTATGTATTTATATCAGTTGTTTAGTACCCATGACACAAGCTCTGCTTATTTTGGGACTTGGTGACGTTGTGTGTAAGATGTCCAAAATATATTTATTTATTTATTTTATTTAACTAAAACCTTTATCTCGGTTATTGCGGCAAATAATGATCTATGTCCTCAATAATCAAAGTATCTCTATATAAATTTTATCGTAATCAGTGTAGCGGTTTCGTTGTGAAATTGTACTAAATTGACAGACAAAGTTACTTTATACCATAATTATTATTATATAGTATGGAATAACAAGATATTATCATGATTCGATTATATAAAACAGGTAAGGAATATGGTACAATCCCTAAATGTAATAGATATACTGTGAATAAGTGTGATATGGAGGATATTATGGAAAGTGGAATGGTAACAGACACAATTCAATTTTGTCGATTCACATAGTATTGTCAGAAAATGGTACGACATGATGTTTGATGTTAGCAATGATTATATTGGTGTGGCGTATAATACTTGGTGATTTTAGTTAAACAACTTAGTTTATGTGGAAAGGGTTAAAAGTAGCATTTAATCTATAACATCGGAACATCAAGAGGTCTCGGGTTCGATTCATGGGTCGGACCAAATGTTTGTATGATCTGCCAATATTTGTTTCGGAGTTTAGGTGTTTTGTATGTATATTAAGTGTTTATTTACAAAAAAAAAGTATTTATTTCAGTTGCCTAATACCCATAGTACAAGCTCTGCTTATTTTGGGACTAGATGATGTTGTGTGTCAGAAGTGTGAAATTTTTAAATTATTATTATTGTAAATTTCTAAATTCAAACTTTATTGAACTAAAAATCAATGTCTAGACGATGCAATGAGAAGATATCAAATAACAAATATGTTGAAAATAAGTGCTGCGAATATTGTAGAATATTGTGTAACATCCCTATTTAGTATGTTGTCTGTGGTTACTAATATGTAAGTCTCTCTCTATTAAAATGGCTGTCACGATATGCTGCGTTTTCTTTGGTGCTCGTCCCAACTAAATTACCCAACAAACGCTTCCACTGCGCAATGGCACAAAGTTAGTCGTTTTATGTGCCGGAGATACAAAATTAATAGAAGTGTACGAAGAGCAAGTATTGGAAAAGTGATTTTACAAGAAAATCATAAAGCGTCGCCGACGCACGTGGAGAAACAAAATGGAGTCTCATGTAAGAGAAATACTGCCGCGGCTCACACCCGAAACAAATTTCAACAATTGGAAATTCAGAGTAAAGTTAGCTCTTCAAGAAAGACAATTATACTCCGTGATGGAAATACAAGAAGATTCGAAAAAACCCGAAAATTTTGACGAAATTGACGCAAAAGCGAAATACGTCATAGTGCAATGTCTTTCCGATAGATATTTAGAAATTGTGAAAAAATGTAAAACTGCAATGGAAATGCTCACGCAATTAGAATATACATTCGAACGGAAGAGTGTATTCAATAAACTTCATCTCAAAAGAAGACTTATTTCCTTGAAATGTGAAAATGGCGAGAAACTTCAAGACTATTTTCTGAAATTTGATAGTTTACTAAACGAATTGGAGGCTGCTGGGAGTCAGGTAGAGAATATGGACAAGATTTGTTACTTACTCTCCTCTATGCCTGTACAGTATGATAATGTCATCACCAGCATTGAAACTATGAGCACAGAAAAGACATTAAACATAGATTTTGTAAAAGCAAGGCTGCTGGATGCAGAAATTAAAGGAAAAAACACTGAAGAAAAATCGGAGTCGACATTCATCACTTGCTACAGCTGTGGAAAACCAGGTCATAAATCATTTGAGTGCAAAAGTGAAGAAAGAGCAGTACAATGGCGAGGCAAAAGAGGCAGTGTCAGAGGTGTCACTAGAGGACAACATCGTGGAAGAGGACAGATTCCAGGCCGTGGACGAGGTTATGGTCGTGGACAAGTACGGGACATTGGGACAATCTGTCGCACAGATGAGGTAAACCCATTTTCATTTATAGCCAGCGAGAATGTATTTTCTATTAATGAATGTACTGAGGATATTCAATTTATTGTTGATTCAGGTGCATCACAAAATTTAATAATGGAAACTTATGAAAAGTTTATGTCAAATATTCAAAATTTAGAATCAGAAACTAAAATTTATGTAGCGAACGGACAGTATTTAACATCATATAAGAAAGGTAACTTAAATGTATTTTATAATAACATTCCAATTACAATAGAAGCATTAATTGTAAAGGGCTTATCCCACAATATTTTATCAGTAACAAAACTATTAGAAAAAGGAAATTTAATTCACTTTTATAAGAAATATGTTTCAATTACCAAAGGAAATGGTATTATTTATGGTAAAATGTATGGTAGCCTATATGGAATAAATCTGAAAGTTAATTTAGATAAATGTTGTTCTGCTATTAATGATAAAGATCTGTGGCATAAAAGGTTAGGACATGCTAATAGAAAACATTTAAGAATATTAAACTTACCTAGCTCGGAAAAACCATGTGTACCTTGTTTAGAAGGAAAATCAACAAGACTGCCATTCACAACAGCACCTAGACCAAGATCAAGGTATGTAGGTGAACTCATACACACTGACCTATCTGGACCTGTGACCCCATTGACTATTGAGGGTGAAGTGTATTATCAGACAATCATAGATGATTTTACCCATTTCACAGAAGTATATCTATTGAAAAGAAAATCTGAAGCAAGTGATAGGATTATAGAATACATAAATAGAATGGAACGGCAAACAGGAAATAAAGTAAGAAAAATAAGAAGTGACAACGGGGGTGAATTTAAAAATGAAAAGCTGTATCAATTCTGTAGAAACAAAGGTATTATACAACAGTATACAACTCCATATAGTCCGCAGTCTAATGGTGTAGCTGAAAGGATGAACAGGAATATTTACAACAGAGCTAGAACATTATTATTAGAAACAGGGTTGCCCAAGATGTTATGGGGAGAAGCAGTGCGATGTTCTGTATACCAAATCAATAGATGCCCATCTTCTGCTATAGATTTTCAGACACCAGCTGAGAAAATGTTTGGACATAAGGATATGAAACGACTTAGAATATTTGGATCGAAAGCATGGGTACATATCTTACCAAAGCAAGATAAACTTTTACCAAGAGCAAAAGAGATGAGATTTGTAGGATACAGTCCAAATGGATATCGGCTATGGGACCCCAAAAATAATGAAATCATAGTATCGAGAGATGTTAGGGTAGATGAGACAGAAATAAAATATAAAGAAGAGAAAGAAAATAAAGAAATAAACGAAGAAAACTATTATGAAGATGAAATAATACAAAAAGAAGATATAGAGAAGATCAAAGAAGATAACAAGAAGACAAGAAAACACAATAAGAATGATAGGACCATGCATCAAAGCAAAGAAGAAGAAATAAAGATGAATCAAGAAGAAATTGAAAAGACAGCAAAAATAAATTATGAAAGTAAAAATGAAGACAATAGACCAGAAACATCTAGATATATAACAAGATCAGGAAGAGAAATTCGTAAACCAAAGAAGTTAGAAGAATATGATTTAAATATAGCCTACTGCTTATGTGCAGGAGAACCAATAAATTATGAAGAAGCAGTAAAGGATAATGAATGGAAACATGCTATAAAGAAAGAGTTAGATTCTCATAAGAAGTTAGGAACTTGGGAAGTATCTGATTTACCTGAAGGAAGCAAAGCTATAGAAACAAAGTGGATATTTAGACAGAAACAAGATGGAACCAAGAAAGCGAGACTAGTTGCAAAAGGTTTTCAGCAAGAAGGACAAGAAGGATATTATGCGCCTGTAGCAAGACTACCGACTATAAGGACCATACTAAGTCACTCTGTACAAGAAGGATTACCAGTAAAACAATTAGATGTACCAACAGCTTTCCTGAATGGAGATTTAAAAGATAGTGTTTACATTAAATGCCCAGAAGGAGTCAATCATAGTGGAAAGATTCTTAAGTTGAAGAAAGCACTTTATGGTTTGAAGGAAGCTCCAAAATGTTGGAATGAGAAATTTCACCAATTTATAACTGCAAATGGATATAAACAATCAAAACATGATTTTTGTTTGTATAAAAACAATAATAGTTTATTATTAATATTTGTTGATGATATATTACTAATTGGAAATGAAGGAATATTAAAGAAATTAAAAGAAGAATTTAAAATAAAGGACTTGGGAGAAGTAAAACACTACCTAGGATTGGAAATTACAAGGAAAAATAACCAAATGGAAATTAAGCAAACAGAAATGATAACAAGAATCTTAAAAAAGTTCAACATGCAAGAATGTAAGGGAATAAATACACCTATGGAGATAAACTACAGTGTAAAAGATGAAGAAATTATTGAGGTACCATATAAAGAATTAATAGGTTGTTTACTATTTATATCTATGAACAGTAGACCTGACATTACATATGCAGTTGCATATCTCAGTAGATTTTTAGACAAGCCAACAGCATCATTATGGACAGCAAGTAAAAGAATTTTAAGATATTTGAAAAGTACACTAGACAAAGGATTGATTTATAGAAAAACAAATGAACAGAAGAATTTAATTGCTTATACAGATGCAGACTGGGCAGCAGATAAAACAGACAGGAAGAGTACGAGTGGATGTGCTGTATTCTACTGTGGAAATCTATTACATTGGTTTTCCAAAAAGCAAACATCAGTTGCATTATCTACAGCGGAGGCTGAATATGTGGCAGCTGCTCAATCAGCATGTGAGCTAATATATTTGAAAGGGATACTTTATGATCTGACAAACTTGTCAGATATGCCTACAACATTGTTAATAGATAACCAGAGTTCTATAAGAATGATTAAGAATTTTGATAATGGTAAGAGGTCCAAACACATTGATATAAAAGTTCATTACATAAAAGATATTGTTCAAAAGAATTTAATTTCTGTAAATTATATTTCTACTGATGAAAACATTTCAGATTTGTTCACAAAGGCATTACCAAAAGTAAAACACAATTATTTTGTTGAAAAATTAAATTTATTGTAAGTTTGTAAGTGTTTGTAGTGTTAGTAAAGCAAAAAATAATTTTTCTTTGTATGCTGCTATGCATAAATATAAGTATGTGTACCTAAGTACATACATTAAATAATATTGTAAGTGAATTGAAGAAGTAAAATATTTATTTCTATTGTGCTATGTTTATATAAGTACATTATAGACTATTTATACTTATGTAAGTTAAAGTAAATATAACTTGTACCACAAACTTTAGTTGTAAGTTGTAAGTTGACAACATATTGTGTATTGTAAGTTTCAGTTTTGAGTTAAACAATTTAAGAATTTTGAGGAAAATGTCTAAATTGAGGGGGTGTGTAGAATATTGTGTAACATCCCTATTTAGTATGTTGTCTGTGGTTACTAATATGTAAGTCTCTCTCTATTAAAATGGCTGTCACGATATGCTGCGTTTTCTTTGGTGCTCGTCCCAACTAAATTACCCAACAAATATATTATATAGAATTTTACAAGCATCAAAAAAAGCGATTTTATTCATTTGAATATGAAATATTTTACAATATATTATTTTGAAATTCAAATTTCGCGTATATTAAATTTATTTTTCATTGAATCTTTTGAAAAGAGAACGGATTTAATAACTATCGGAGTTTGGAATGTGCTTAGGTGCGATCTAAGCGATTGGATCAAAGAGGTCATAAAAATACAGAGCTGCTTGAGTCTACGAGTGCGTTTCAACAATGTTTGAAAGACTTGTAATTTTTATGTTTTGTACTGGTTTTTCTATTATTGATATGACACGAGACTCTGATTAATTATATAATATGATTGTTATAATTATTAATTACAACATCGAAAATTATATGTTTCACTTTTTCCCATTCTAAAAATAAAAATATTCAATAACGAAAAAGTATATTCACATACCTATATTATCAAGATGTATAATGACGAATTCAAAATTTTTATGTTAGTACTAGCTAACGCCCAGGACTCCGCTCACATCCGTTGCATACTTTATAGCTAGGGGTAAAAAAAAATGTTAACGTCGTATTCTCAGACCTACTGAATTAACACACAAGTATCATAGCGATCGATCAAACCGTTTCAGAGGCCTATGGCAACTCTCGGGTTCAAATCCCGGGTCGGGCCAAAAAAGTGTTTTTGGGATTTTCTTAGGAAATTCCTAATAGCTGCCGGAGTTTGGAAGTTTGGCGGGTGATTCACGCCCGAGCCTCGGAGAGCACGTAAAGCCGTCGGTCCCGGTTGTCATGAACATCTATGGCAATCGTTATTGGGAAGTCAGCGCCCTCAAATATATTGACCACTAGTTCAATCTTTGAATTTTAGATTTCCCCTAGGGTTGCGGAAGCCCGATGCCAGTCGCTCCGTGGAAAAACTGAAATTCAGGTAAAACCGGTTGAACTAGTAGCCGACTCCACATAAACTTGGGAATAATGGCTAGGAGGATGAGATAGATATTATTTTCAAACTATTAAATTTGCATACATTATCTCATTAGTATGTCTTGAGATATCATTAACTGAGTTCAAATATAGTCCTCCAAGATTCAGTACGTTTTTGGAATATTATACATACCATATTATAAACCTACAATAATATTTATACCATTCGTATCATACGAAATAAATATACCTGACTATAATATATTTCTATGAGTCATCTCATAAAGTGAAATGGTAACATAGCCAATCCAATTTTCTCGTTTCACAGAGCATTGTCAGAAAATGTTGGTATTCGACGTTTCCTTTGACAAATAACATTTCTTGGGGAATAGTTAGGATAGCTACTCGTAGTATCTTGCTTTCGCTCTTGTAAGATGGTAGAAATATAGGAAGAAATAAACTGCGTATAGTGGTTTGAACGGTCACCACTGCCTATTACTGCGCTGAATATAGAGAGTTCGGGCATATGACATACAACACCATCTAGCCCCAAACTATATAGAACTTGTACTGGGTAGACTGGCTTATACCAGTTATCCAGTACCCAAAGTAGTTAGTAGTAGGTAGTAAAAAAAGTATCTGGTTATTTATTTACAAAGATACTTTTTTGGTTAGCGTGTGCGACTGCTAGTATGCTGCTAATATGCATAGAAGCGCTCATAGCCGAGTGGCCTTAGGTGATTGGAAACAATCACCAAGGGTAAGCAACGACGGCGCGGACGGACCTAGATGGGTGACCGTTTGTGGCATTATATGTAATGAGCGTTTCCGTGATTCGGAGGTCACGTTAAGCTGTCGGTCCCGGTTGTTATCATAAGATAGCAGTCGTGAAGCTTAGTTGGAGGCCTTCGGGCGGCTTAAAAACATCCAACAGCAAGATTACGTAGCCACAACGTGTCTTGCCTGTCCCCAACCCGCACTCGGCCAGCGTGGGGACGTATCGCCTTAACCCTCTCTTGAGAGGAGACCTGAGCCCAGCAGTGGGACGTTATGGGTTGTTGATGTGTGCGACTGCTAATAAAGAGGTCTTGGGTTCAAATCCCGGGTCGGGCGAAAAAAGCTTTGTGAGGTTTTTCTTACAGGAAATTCTTAATAACAGCCCTGAGTCTTTAAGTTTGGTGGTGATTCACTCCCGTACCTAGGAGAGCACGTTAAGTCGGTCCCGGTTGTCATGAATATCAATGGCAATCGTTATTACGAAGTCAGTGCACTCAAATATACTGAGAATTAGTTCAATCTTCGAATTTCAGTTCTCCCTTAGGGCTGCGGAGGTATGCCAGTAACTCCATGGAAAAACTGAAATTCAGTAAAACCGGTTGAACTAGTAGTCGACCCCAAATAAACTTGGGAATAAGGCTAGGAAGATGATACCTACTTTTTTTGTAAAACTGAAACAAATATTTGCAGCTATTATAAATATTTGGTCCGACCCGAGAATCACCTCAAGCATAGCAGTCGCACATTCTATCACTGTGGCACCGAGGTGGTTTTCAAATATTAGAGTTTAAGTGTTCGTTGTGATAATTTCCTTACATTTCTGTTCTAAATTCCACTACAAAAGACACAATTCTAGTGCGGGAATTGTCATATCATCATCATCAACAACCCATAACGTCCCACTAGTTGGATCGGGTCTCCTCTTAGTAGTTGTCATATTAAAACAATAGTACATTGTTCACCGAGGTGGTTTTCAAATATTAGAGTTAAAGTGTTCGTTGTGATAATTTCCTTACGTTTGTTGAAAACTCCACTACAAAAGACACAATTCTAGTGCGGGAGTTGTCATATTATCATCATCAACAACCCATAACGTCCCACTAGTGGGATTGGGTCTCCTCTTAGTAGTTGTCATATTAAAACAAAGAATATTTGCAGAGGTTTTGGAAAAAAATCTAACTACTGTCAAAAATTCTTATTTATACAAGTTTTTAATAAGATAGTGAGTAGAACATAAGGGTTGTTGTCTAGACGCTGAGCAAATATCCAATAAAAGTTTAGAAATAAGTGTTGCTAATATAGAATTTGGATAGTATTATAAGAATACCTTTGATGTTTTTTTTATAACAACAAAATATTGTTTTATTCACAACTAGCGGAGCCCAATGGTGCTACTTACCTTTGTTATTTGTATTGTACCCAAAAATAGTAAAGCCATTTCGACATCAGCATGAGTGTCACCTTGCGGCATTGTCTTATTAACGATGAGGATGATGACGCCTACTCATGGATTCTACTCATACTTTCCATCAGGCGGAATAGAGTCACTTTTGTGGGCCTATAAATATATTTAAAAAGAAAAAAAAATCTGCTAGTTGCAATCTAAGTCGTTTTTTTATATGCCATGTCGTTTAGTGAAAAGTTCTTGATGTGAATTTACAAACGGAGATGATATATGGTGTGTTTAAACTTATTCTGTTTAGTTTATATAGAAAGAAGACATTACAATTGTATAAGAAATCAAATGAGCTTTACGAAGAAGTAAATATTATTTTAAATTATATCTTATATTTTTATAACTGCCTGTGTGAATTAATGAATTAATGAATATATAGTACTTTTTTATTTGATTCCAATAAGTCGCAAACCAGTATTTTCAAATAAAGGTACTATAATATTTTTAAATACACACACATAAATATTTAATATTACATATTAGTAGTTAACATATAATGTTGTATAGCCTTTCCTTGTCTTCTACATAGAAGGAATGTTTATCGTTGTATCTAAATCTCGTGAGAAGAAACAAACATCATATTGTTCTGGTATTTGCAATAACAACGCTATACATATCTTCTGTATTTTTACGACTACTTGTAAATAAAGCTAGTTAAAGTTTTTAGAAATTCTTGTTTTAAACAGTAAATCTGAATTCTCTGTGATTGCAATATTGTAGTATTTTTTCTATAAAATACTTTTACTGATAAAATTATAAGGTATCAATATCTAAGTAAATCATTTACAATATAATATTTCGTTTTATGATCTTTTTGAGGCGAAGTATTCAAAATTCTGTTTTAGCAAGTTAAAGAGATTTTGTAAAGAACCCATTTCTATATCGACGGGTGCAAAGTAAAAAGAGTTATCTGCAAAATAGCTACTTTACAGGAGAGCGAAAAGATCTAAAAAGTGTGTTTTTTTTTTAAATTAATGAATCGATTTTTCTGTAAATTTTATTAATACATCTTTACACTCTTACACATTTATACATGATATTTATTTCAGGAATTTCTTGTTATTTCACGAAATTTTGCAGTTGTTCGCATCTACATTGTATTATAAAAAATACTAATTGTGTCAACTGCCAGATGGTCGTATATACGAGGGACTTTAAATTTCGTGTATAAATTGAATTTGATTTAATTTACTGTATTAAGATTTTATTGAAACATTTAATTTTAATGATAAATACTACCCAACAACCTTTAATTAATAATAAATCTATTACAGAACATAATAATGTAGATAGCTTTTTATGCGTCGTATTTCTAAAGTAATAAATGACACACAATGCGGTCAAATGAAATATTATAACTTGGTTATATTTTTTTTATTAGGATATTTTTTTTTTCCAATTACGTTGGAAAATAATAGAAATTACGTAATAACATTTAGATAAAAAAAAAATACACATATTTTTCTTACTTTAGCCTGTCAAACAATAATCACAGAAACGAAATATGTAACTCTTTTTATGTGATGATTAACCAAAACCTGAATCAACATTTAAACTTACGTAGCTATTTCATTATATATTATTATCGATGCATAATAAAAAAAGTAACAATAAATTAATCTCGTTCTCTATAGTTTCGTGATTCATAAAAGAAAATTCGTGATACCTAGGAAGTATTAAATTATGCTCACAAAGTTTTATCAAATCGTTGTATTTGGAATCCATCATCATCAGTTGCAATTGCATTTCAAGTGCAAATGTTTTTAGAGTCAAAAGCTATCACACCTAAGTTACTTGCGAGGCCGACTTGTGCTTAACCACTGAAAGAGAATGACCACTGAAAATGATTCAAAACGCAACTTCAGTGTAACTTATACACTGCCCGTTGGCTTGAGACAAATCTAGCCCTAGAAGTGTAAAAGTTTGCAAAACAATCATTTGTCCATCCATTGTCCACAACAACAAATTTGTCCATCAGTAACCAATTTATATAGAGCGCTTGGATAAATATGATAAAAATACTTGGAACCGTTCAAAGGAGTTAAGATAACAAAAATAAGATAAACAAAATAAATTTGTTTCTCCATGAGGCATAGATAAAAAAAAATGAAAGTCGAAAGTAGCTGATGTTACACTGTCAGAATGTGCAGTTGCTTGATTTTTATCCTGTTTCTTTAGAGACCTTGCAACATCTTTATTTTTCATGTGTTGATTAAACCCTTTTGAAACATTATTTTCCTCTGTCCATGATTGATATAATTTGAACATAATTGAGAAGTTCAAGCCACCGGATAAGTAAAGTTTATTTTAGTCTTTTCTTATATAACGGGACTCCACAGGCTGAAAAGATTTTACGTGATTACAGACACCTTCGATTACAGCCGCTGTGTTTATCTTATTTTTGTTAACTTAACTCCTTTGAACGGTTCCCAGTATTTTAATCATGTTTATCCAAAGCGCTCTATATAAATTGGTGACTGATGGACAAATTTGTTGTTGTGGACAATGGATGGACAAATGATTGTTTTGCAAACTTTTACACTTCTAGGGCTAGATTTGTCATAAGCCAACGGGCAGTGTATAAGTTACACTGAAGTTGCGTTGTGAATCATTTTCAGTGGTCATTCTCTTTCAGTGGTTAAGCACAAGTCGGCCTCTCAAGTAACTTAGCCGTGATAGTTTTTGACTCTACAAATATTTGCACTTTAAAGTTTAATATTTCGTAAACGGAGCACTGAATAAAAGAATGTCCTATAACTACTCTGTACATTTTTGAAATACTCCAACGATAATATAGCCTAGACGAGAAACAAAATCATCTCCACTTTGCGTGTAGTTATGTTTTCTTTTTATATTTCATACTAGCTTAACTCCGCGGTGTTAACCGTGGTTATTGTCATACTGCGGGTAAGGCCGCGGGACGAAGCTAGTCTAAAAAAGTAGCCTAAATTACTCCTTATATCATCAGCTACCTATCAGTGAAAGTCCCATCAAAATCGTTCTCGCCGTTCCAGACATTTGTCGGAACAAACGTCTCTAAGCTAAGCTGCGAATAGACAAACTGATATGGTGAAACTATATGGGTTCTTTGTAAGGACTATTTAACCCTAAAAATCTTAAAAAACACCTTACAAATAGGTAGGTACTTCATTTTCCACAAAATTAACCGAAGTAAATTGTAACATCTACGATGATAGCGAAGTAAAATGATTCAGGTGGCAGATGGTCGTTTATGCGTCGGTATTTTAAAATATGACCTCTCTTAGAGATTTATTATTCTACAAACAACAAATCTAAGAATTTCACATTTACAACTTTGAATATTTACTAAACAAAATTAATTCACACCAGCAGTTTCACGATTATCACTTAATTTTGTGAGTTTTAATAGATCTTCTGTTTTCATGATAGTAACTTATTTTCCTGTTCTACTTGATTGCTTCAACAATTGCCGTCGTTCTTTATTGATTTTACTAATTCAAATGAAGACTACAACAAGCCCTCGAAATATCACAGATATCAGACACAAAACCTCATTTAACATAAATAATAACAAAAATCTAATCAAGCCGACGTAGCGCATGTCAACTGACTGATGTCCTTTTGTGTATGCACGGGGAAAGTCCCGCGGCCCCGTGTAAATGCGACCAACGTTACTTGGTCGTATTTACTTCGTAGTGTTTGAAAGAACATACGTAGTTGACTTTTTTTACGTACGAAAATTTCTTGAAATAATGTGATATTTCCAAAAAAAAATGTCATATTGTAAAGAATTGTTTTATTAAAACGATTGTACAATAAACTAAAAATCATAATTTTGTAGATAACTTTATTTACTTTGCACCCGTCGATATATAAACTAGTTGACCCAGCGAACTTCGTACCGCCCAACTTTAAAATTCCAGAACTTGATCGCAGCGCCACCTACCGGGTCCAATTGCAAATCTAAACCATTCCCAGATCCCCTTGAACACACACAAAAAATTTCATCAAAATCGGTCCAGTCGTTTGAGAGAAGTTCAGTGACATACACACTCACAGAAGAATTATATATTTAAAGATATGAATTAACTATTTCAGATGTTCTAGATTTTCGTTTTCACCTATATGAATCACACATACTTAATCGAAAAATGATAAAAAAACTGATAGCAGTCTTAGTGCTTATTACTGCATGTACGCAGAAGGTAAATCTCAGGTACCTAAAGAAGTAGCTCTTAATTTAAAACTCCTCACAGCTGTCAGTTCAGACTATATTCAGATACTTTAATTCATTCTCGTTTGCAATTTGCAACAATAACGAAAAATAACTTACATAATAAAATATATCGTTATCCTTAAACATACAACGAAATAAAAAGTAACTTCTCAACCAGCAATGCGATTGGATGCAGTAAATACAATCAGAGAGCACCGAGCGCAGTTCAAACGTTATCTATCTATTCACATACTCAGCGGACGAACCATGCAATCGGTTTTACATTTCAACGTATTATCTGCATCGCTTTTATAATAGAATTGCAAATTTTACCCCTTTATAAGCACTCTGAATTCGGCAACACATATTCGCTTTTAAGTTCATTTGCATTCCAGTGTTACAGTTGTGGTGACCACCGAACGCCTACTGCTGGTTATTGCAACATTTATTTGCACAAACGTTAACATAATATTATGTATGTGTGGCACAAACATAGCGTATAATTGCCGTTTTATGTGACCCACGAAGCATCTGTTTCTTGTTTAATTTATTGAGAAAACCCCTTTCTATACTCATAGCTAAGCTGGTTCTTAATTACTCGAGTTTAGTTTATAGGTTTTTATTTAAAATTAAATAATTTTGTTGTTCATTGAAATAAAAAATTTGTTCAAAGAAGAGTTGGACCAGTATTATATATGCAAATATTTATTTATTTAGTTAATTATTTGTCGGTATTGTGCAGCGCTAAAGATTTTTAATAGATAAGTATATTTCGAAATTACAATAAACCACTTATCACTCACGGCAATCTTTTGCAGAGATCCTTTATAAGAGTATTTTCAAATATAAGTTTAATAATGCAACAAAATTTTATCAAAAAATAGGTTACAACACGATATGATTTTGAATAAATTTTACTCTCAAGCACTTGTTCGCTAATGTTCGAAATATAAATGTGTAATAAAAACTTTTTTACAAAATCTTCTCCAAGATTAAAACCACGATTTGAATTCCTGATTTTGCTAAAGGATTGAAATGAAGGAATTTAGGAAAATTTACATTTGAACGCCGAAGGGAGCGACGGATTACAAGCGCTTATGAAAATTTGTATTCACGTTATGTCGGCGGCGTGCATAAAACCTCTAATACTGTGTCCTATTTCAAGATAAATTCTATCGTTGAGGTTCTCACAAAGAAGAATACCTATGCAAAGGAATACTGAAGCATCTTGAAATAAAGAAGAAAATGAGAAAGGAAGTTTAAAATGAACGAGCTATAAAGTTTTTCCTACAGTCCCCGGAGGTCTTTGCGTTGTAATAATTTATTTTGGTCTATGATGAAAAATGAAATGCTCGAAAATTTCATTATAAGAGCTCGATAACAAAGACTTCATTGTCACAGCCTGGCTTGGAAATATGACTATTTCTCTCTTAACCTCATAATCTGCTGAACCTTACTTCCAGCCCATCAAGAGGTTGTAAATGACTATATAAAATGTTTAATATTAGAGAAACTAAAAAACTAAAATTTGACAAGCTTTTGAACCCCTCAAATAGTTACACTATATTGAAGACTAATTAATAGAGAAAAAATATGTAATACCGATACAAACTAATCAAAATTGCTGCAGTTGTTCCCAGCGTAATACAGTTTTATCAATAAAAGATCCTAGCAGTAGACTTATAGCTATTATATAATAATTTACATATTTATATTTTAATACATATTATTATATTAAATTATAATCCACATCAAACTCAAAATACTTCGCCGCATTCTGCCAGAAACTTAAAAGTGTGAAACTCTCAAGTAAGCTACCATAGGTCGTGGTGGAAAGTAAGCATAACGGGTCGGTGACTTCTATATTAACCACTAGAGTACTACCTATGCACAAAAGCGCCGCAGAGATACACCTACTGCTAGTCCCAATCACGATGCAGATATGATATGCAAAAGTATACTCTATTTCCATACCACTAGTCCAATCGTGCAGCCAATCAACTAATACTCCTATTAGACAATTCAGTTTTAGGTTAAATTCGCCTATGTACATGAAATAACACACGAACACACACACACGCACACACGTAATATACTTAAAAACATCAATATCCACAAATTTCATACTATTATTGTGTTTGTTATTCACTAAAATTAAGCTAATAAGATTTCACTGTTTTAGCATACTTTTATGTAAGTCTAAACTCAAAGAGGAGCACTGATGTCCGAAATACAGATAATTACATCTAGTTCAGACTCAGATATCCTAAAAACTTAGCATAAGCTTTAGTTTGTTAAATCAAAAGTGTTAATCTGTACTTTTGTGTTGTTTGCTTAATAAATTATTATTAGTATTCTCTTTATTCAAGTCAATAAACATACTAATTACATTTTTAAATATAAATATAAAAAATACATTTAAAAATATAAAAAATAGTAGACCACCGACTTCGGGTACAGGGACCAAGAAACCGGTGGTTAGGGCTCCAAAGACAGGAACCTCCTCACAATACGTGCCGTGTTAAGAAGAACTGCCTTCTGCATCAGACCCTTGATCCAGCCATCTAACGTGCGCCTCTTAAGGTGTTGGTCGAGGCTCTTTGCTAGCAAACCATGAACAGAAACGACTATCGGAACAATGATCGCCGAATCGACATTCCACATATCGACAATCTCGTGAGATAAATCCAAATATTTTATTTGTTTTTCTTTTTCAACCTTCACGAGATTCTCGTCATGAGGAACAGCGATATCGACAATCATTGCGCGGCGCTCTAATCGATCTATCACCACAATATCAGGCTTATTGGCAACAATAGTCCTGTCTGTGATAACAGATCGATCCCAATATAATGTAGCACGACCATTCTCGAGAACTGGGTCGGGCTCATACCTGTAGTATGGCACCTCCAAATTCACAAGTTTGTATTTAAGGGCAAGTTGTTGATGTACGATCCTGGCTACTTGGTTGTGTCTGTGCAAATATTCACCGTTAGCAAGACGAGAACAACCAGAAATAATATGCCTGATAGATTCCCCGGGACGGTGACATGCCCGACATATGTCAACCGTACCATCCTTCAGGATATATTTTCGATAATTATTCGTCATGATAACTTCGTCCATAATTGCACAAACAAAACCTTCGGTTTCTCCAAAGAGATCACCATACCGTAGCCAGGAAGTTGATGCTTTAAAGTCTATATCGAGCCCGTTCAAAGCCCGATAAAACCGACCATGAAGCTCTTTACCCTTCCATACCTCCTTGCGATCATCAGTACTAAGTACTACAGGTTTGCGCCAATTCTCTTTAGCCAGAGCGAGTGGAGTGAATCCGTATTATTATTATTATTATCATCGTGTATGAGTGTATTAATCGCGGTAAAAAGTAGCCTTTATCCTTTCGCAAAGAATCAAAGTATCTCTATTACAAATTTCAATGTCATCAGTAATAGTGACAAAAAGATAGACAGAGTAACTTGGATGTGTTATGTGTGAACAATTAAGAATAAATACAAATACTACACAAAGTTCTCTGTTAGTCCAACTACTTTCCCAAATGACATTGAATATTAGGCGAAATGTAAGCAATCAAAGCAAGTGTGAGGCTGAAGCGCATTCGACCTCTTGTAAGTAGGGTAATACATTCAGCGGCCCTCGTGCCATATGTGGAGTCCATAAATTCTATTGCACACCTGTAAGTGCTAGACCGTGCCTAGATAAAGAAATTTAATATTGTGAGTTGATTTATGGGGTGTTATAGCAGTCGACGTAGCAAAGTGCTGCGGTACGTCACATTTACCCTTTTGTATGTACCTAGTATTGCTCTAGATTGGTTTAGCTAAACTAGTAACACGTGTGCAAGGTGGGATTGGATTAGTATTATTTTCTTGCATAGTTACATAAGAACTAATATAATATATATAGGAACGTTTTATAGATTCAGATAAACAAAAAATAAATGATCACTATTTCCCCTATTAATATTATACATGCGACAATAACTCTGTATGTCAGTCTATCTGTTACGTTTTTACACCTAAACCGCTGAAATGATATTGATATTGATACATTGATGAATTTTGGTAAAGCGATAGATGAATCTTAGGGTGTATCTCCTTTAAATAGGCTACTTTTTACCGCGATAACTGACATACACGCGGGCAGAAGCTAGAACCTTATATGTTTGTCATATTTCATTTATAAATATTTTTGTTACCCAAACGTTTGTAGCTCTTGGAAAACATATTTAGTAACTTATTTTGGTTGCTGAGTTGCACAATTACGTAATTGTGCAAGTCAGCAATACAATACAATTCAATACAGGGAATTGCAGGGAGGGACCTTCAATACAAATTTAAATAAAATCAATTTTCATCGCTAAAATGTAATAACTAAATCTTCTCTGACAGTATTATACGTAACTTCTTAATAAAATTTGAAGATGTTTAACGTTTCGACGTATCGGTAAAACTTTAGGTATTCAAAGATTTTGTATGAATATGGAAATCAAAAAGTTTGGCAACTTTGTGGGGAAATAAGTTGGCGATGTAACATTTATTCAAGACGTGTATAAAAACCAGTTGACAAAGCAAGCAGTGAATACTGTCTTGCGAAACTCGGTTACGTGACTTTGAAAACTTATTTGTATGTTTGCAATGATAAATAGACAAGTCTGCTCTAGTTCTGTTTTGCGTTTGTATTTTTTATGTTTTATGAACTACATTTTTATATACGCTTGTTTAGCTTACAAGATATAACTTTTACTGCGATTTATCAGCATATAGATCTGAGATTCGTAACCTTTCTTGACGGTCGGGAGAAAAGAAAGTTTCTTTCACTACAAAGACCTTACGCTATAATTTATGTTTTTTGATTCTCTAGTAACGAGTAAAAGTTAAGATGGTATAACTTCGATCAGCTACCGGACGGATAGCTGATAAAAGCTGCAACACAACAGTGGTTTAAGCGGTCGTCACGCCGTTCTCTACTGCGCCAAGTGTCGTGAGTTCAAATCCAGCGTGGGATAACTCTTTGTGTGATTCACAAATTGTTTTTCTGAGTCTCGGTGTTCTTTGTGTCCGTTTCATGTACGTTTGTAAAGTCCCCCGCGACAAAGGAATTTATATTCCTAATGCGGGAGTTGTCTTTAATAAAAAACAGTGTTCTTTGAAATGAAAAATGCTGCAGATGGATTAGAGAGATGCTTTACTCGTCCAAATTAACATCAGTTTGTAAACTATGATTACGCTGTAAAGACAGTGTGACAGATACCGACTCCATACCCTAAAGATAATATATTGAACCTCATAAGATTGATCTGTAACTATATCAAGCTTTCTTGTTATGCTATTTATGTATTAACTGAAATGAACAAGGGATAACTAATATACATCGATATTACCTGTTTTTGGAAATTGTGATTACGTAAATGAAATTCGAGTTTGCCAACACGCCACAATTTACGTAAAGCTTAGCTACCGTCGCTGTATCGATTAGCATAAAATTTTCCTTACTATTATTGTAATGAGTTAGAGAGAATAACTAAGCTTTATGAAATAACTTAAGTTGCTATATATAGGTTGTGAATCATTTTGAATGTCTAAACGATTTCAAATAGTTGGGAAATATCACAGTCGTACCGGTATTCGGTTGTAACCATGGGCTTATTTTTATTGAAATAAAGAATTTTAATAGTAAACACTAGTTTTTTAAACTTCAGATTAAACTACTTTGTTAATCAATCATAGTAATGAAATCCAACTAAACAGTCACAAACTTCAATTAGTTTAATATTATTTTCCATTTATCTATGATTATTATATAAGATATCGATATTAAGTACAATGTACATAATGGACAAATAATAATTATCCACAGTAAATAAGTATAGTACTGCATTTTGAAGTCCCTACTTTAAAGAAACATTAAAAATAGAAAGATATCGTTAATCCACACTATTAGGTATTATAAGTTCTACGATTTCATGAGTAACCATTGCATAGATTTTGGTATGAAAATACTTTGATTCTTGAGTAATGACATTACGTACTCTTCACCACGACAATCGACATGCACGCTGGCGAAGCTGCGGGTAGCTAGTGCTAGTAAGCTAGTGTTTCAATATAAATCACATAAATAAAATATAGCTTTAAAAAATAATGTCCATGTATTTATTTCAGTTTTCTAGTACCCATAATACTAACTCACAAGCTCTGGTTAGTGTTATATTAGATGGCGTTATGTGTAAGATGTCCTAAATATTTATTATATTTATTGTTACAGGTATGAAGTATAACGATTCGGATGAAATGTTGTGACACACACCCACATGAAGACGTCGGCGACATGACATTAGCGAAAATGTGTCACCCAAAAAATTTCCAGGACGTCATTGCGAACAGAACTTTTTTGTTCATGATAGTGCTACTGTGTTTAAAAATGTGTAGTCCTCAGGACTTAAATGAGGAGTTTGTGAACGAGGATAGTATAGAGACGTTGCCTGATATCAGTGTGGTAGTGCCAGTAAAAAAGGTGAAGTTCCCAAGAAACACGGGTGCGTCGACGCCGTGTAGGATGAGCGAATTGCTGTGTGATACAGGACAGTGCATATCTTTGGACAAGTATTGTAACGGGGAGGACGATTGCGGCGATAAGAGCGACGAGCCCAAGTCTTGTACACGTAAGTTACAACTTATTATATCTAACTTGCAGACGAGGAATTTCCACCTGACATAAACTTTTGGTATTAAATTGAACGTCTCACAATAATACAATCAGTCTTGTGTAGTACAATAATTCAATGTTCTTCAAGGTTTTTTTGCTAAGTTTTTTTAAGTATTAAGTGTGTTTTAACATTAGTAAAAACCAATTTATGCTCCAAATTAGAATGTAATTTTGTGATTTGTTCAACATTGTTACAGAGTTAACTTTTTTCTTTTACGTATTTATTTATAAGACCAGCAAAGACTATAGTTCCAATATAATTAACAAAGTTAAGATTCTTTAAACTAAGCATTTTATCACTTGCATCTAGGCACAGCTAGGACCAAAAAATCGTAAAACTTTTTAAATTTTTCAATATTTTCAATGTGCAATTAAATATCTTAGTTATTTCTACGTTACAAACTATTTGTAGAAAAGATATTCAAGCAAATTCACGGTACATTAATGCTTTTGTATCGTTATCGTAGACCTCTACGCTGGAAATTTCAAATATAAATTTCTTGGGTAAAGAGCAACGTAAAATCTTTTTCTAAAAGTAATATACAAGATGAAAAACGGTAAATTCCTCATAATAAAAAAAGAACAAGTATCAATCTTCTGAAAGTCATTCTAGGTCATTGAAACGCATTTTTAATATGTCTCCCCTTCTCGGTTTGCTGACATCTGTCACAAAAGAAAAGGTAGCAAAAGAGACTAAGGACTGTAGGCCTCGCAGTGAGCGACTTAGTGTGCTATTGAAAGGGGCTTATAGCTCGAGAAAGGGTTGATTGATTTTCTTTTGAATGAGGTTCTCAAAGTTTTACAGTCAATCATCAAACAAGAATATGAAATATTGTTCCAAGATATAATTTATTATGTAGGCCATTATTAAAATATTACAAATTAATTTAAAGTTTCAAATAAACATTAGCTTGGTTGGCTTCATACAATTGTTTAAGTAAAATATAATTGAATAAAACACAATATGAATATTCATTCAAATTTTATTTACACAATCCTGTTTTTGAGTTGTCGAAAAAGCATTATTATAATTTAGCTTTTGTACACACAATTACATTTTAAGCAATAAAAACAACACTATTTTGACTATATTTTGTAGGAAATTTTCGAAAGCAGCCTCAATTCTTTGATAATGAGATAATATTTCACAAGAAACACCCAACCCTAAATGGATAGCTCATAACTTATCGGAGTCGCCATTACTTTACCGTTTAAATTAAGCATAATTAATTATGATAAGACATTTAAAAAAACAATCATTTTAGCCTTGAAAACATGATTATGGTGTAAAGTTCAAACCGAAAACAAGTTCTATTCTCCAGGGAACCCTAAACCGAATGGCAATTTATATACCAGTAAAACTACTTTTAAAACTCTTGAAGTACAAAACAACTCAACATTTAGCATAATGGTAGATTAGTAATATAAAAAAGAAACTAGCTAGATCCAGTATTGACTTCATCAATAAATGAAGGAAATTTTTAAACAAACATTCGAGCCGGTCAGTATTTGATCACGAGTTATCGTCAGTTATTTTAGAAATTTACTGCGATGACAGGTCAGTGATAAGTAATCTAGTTTTAGAAGGATTCGCCAAAGATTTTACAATCTGCGTCTTTATTTACACAAAAGTTGCAGAATTACTATAAAAGAAACCTAGTACTGTAATGCATAATTTTAGTAACCGTAACAAATTTTTAGAAATTTAATATAGATAACAGTGTGTTCTGTGATTCCTTAATGTAAAAATAAGTATGTGCGAACGTCGATGTTTGTAAAGGGATATTTCAAATGACTTTGTAGATCAAATTTATATCAAATAATTCATCAAGTGTTTAGTATAAATCACTCACATATTCCACTAAACTTGGCTATCGCTTTTTCCGTGGCTTAAGTTGCTGCGTCGCATGGCAATGGAGTGGCTGTGTCAGCGATGGACGGTCTTGGCTCCCTTTGCTTTTATGTAATATTCATCTCCGGAGTTATGCGAAGATTCCGCCAACCATGCTATACCATATATTTACATGTATATTTATATGTTCGGTTTAATTATAATATACATATATATTTACATGAGTATTATTATTTTGCTGAATATTTAATACAACAAAATAATAATACTCATTTAATTCAGACAACTCAGTCCATACCATGCATAAAAATAGTAATATATATAAAATTACATCACAAAATATACAGATGATAATATAATTGAAATTTAAAGTTGATGATTTTATTTTAAATAAATAATTTAATTTTAATACATTAAATTATAGCACACTGAAGATACAGAAACTATAAATTGCACTATTCCAAAGTAATTCAATAAACACATAAACAGCTGTGATGGAATATGAATTTTAAGCACACTGATTGGTAGCCAAGAAAGCATTCGGCTTCCGAGTTGGCAGGGACAGCGTAAAGAAAAATTATGTTGCTCCCAGATGATTTATAAGGTGTGCTAAGCTATTTCTATAACATGTTATAATAGGTATCTATATCTTAGTCATAAAACCTTGATGATGATTTTACGTTTAGCAATATTTTTTGAAATACATTTAGCTACTTTGATGACAGAGATTGCAAACATGATCTTACATGGAAATCTGGGCAAATAAGCTCTTTTTTAATTTAAAGAACTTAAGCATTACCAAACACAAATTCACTCCAGCAACACATACGTTAATTCCTTGCAATTGCACGAAACAGCACTCATTTCTTCCTTAGAAAATACGTTTTTACTTAAAAAATATCTGCAAAGATAATTGTCTTACACAAAAGAGCTTGAAGATGCGCTCACAAAGGGAATTGAAAGAACTAGATTACAGTGAGTTTGCACAGCTCTTTCTCTCAAGGGAGGCTGCACCAGGCTGATAAAACCGCAGAAGTTACTGCTTATATTTTTATTGTATAATATGTACTTGTTTCTAGAATATTATGAAGTGTCGTCTTAGTAACTTCTCAATGTTTTGAATAGACCTATCTAACAATACCCCACACGATGGGGTAGACGGGAGTAAAAACATTATCTCCACTTCACGCGTAGGGTAGATACCCCAAATAAAAATATTTTTCAGGATTTTATTTAAGCACTCTGTCAACGTGATAGAAATACAATACCCCTGCATAGTTTCATCTATAAAGCACTAACCGTTTGGACGTCAAGTCGAGGACAGACGGACGGACGGACACGACGAAGCCATAAGGGTTCGACTCATGAAGTACAGAACCCTATAAAAGTTGTCTACAATATAATTTATCCAAACTTTTCTATCTATTTGGTATATAGATCAGTTTGCCATTTGTCTATGTAATAATTATTTCATCAATTGATCATAACTTTTAAACTAATTGCCCTGCGAAAACTACTGTTAGTTTAGGTAGGATTCCGTCGTCATATATAGATTTGATGAAAAAATATTCCGTAAAGTATATAAACAACAAAATAGAATCTATTTTTTACACTGTTTCGAAAATTTTTTTGGCAAGGAGACATACGATATCCATCGGATCACTTATTTATCTAAAGTTATGGGACGCAGTCGAATGCTATCTTAGCTAATAGTGAAAAAAAAAAATTACGTAATGGAATTTTTTTTAATATATAGGCATGGTGTGGATATATTTGAGTCCTTGTTTCGGTAGGCCTAAATGAATATACAAGTCCAGTATCTATACCAGTTATAAGCAACTCTGATATAGACGTATAAAAAAAATAAAACATTACGCACCACGGCGACCTCTAAAACTATAATACTACTAGTATCTATACTTCATTTATGAATATTTTACCAATCACCTAAATTATCTTAAACGTCTCCAGGAAATATTCATACAAACATCGTCAAATTTTAAATAGTATCCACTCAAAGTCTGAGGCAAACAATAAACCTTCTTTAATTACATCGGCCGCTAAAACGAGCTTTCGCTTTTATCGTACCCACGTAGGTGGTCATTAAGCCAAAATATAGCTACAATTAACAAAAAAACCCACGTTTAATAAGGTGTTAAGTTCACCGTAGCGGTGTTTACAAAATGGACTGTCATTAGTCACGAACCCAAGGTGAGATAGCCTCGTGTGTCTCGGTGGAATACTCATAGAATGGTAGCTAAATTGCGGTAATAGGACTTCGTTTAGTGAATACGATAATTATTTTGTACAGTTTTTTCTATCCGTATGTTGGTTGGTTACAATTTCAGTACTTCTTGATTACATTAATGTTATAAGTTTCGTTTCGTCATGCAGACATAACGTTTCTATTACTCGTAGCGTAATGTCAGAAGGTCCAAACATTCATTTACCATAAAAATGTTATAGAGAGCCAACCTTTACTGATAGATATTAAGTATTTTCACAGACTTTTCTTGGAACTTTGAAGGGAAAAAATGGAATGGAATACAATGGAAGTTCTCAAAAAGAAAGTTTTTCCTCCATTATCGTAAAATTTCCCATTAATCGATCGCTAAAGTTTGTCGTACCGTGATGATAGCCTTTCTCAATGACTGCGCTATCTTTTTTTTTCGTAAGATTTTTTCCAATCGCACCAGCGTTGAAAGTTGGAAGAATACAAATCAACCAAACAAGCAAACAAACGAACTCTTCGACTTATTTTTTTTACATGTAATACACAACTCCACATAACTTCAAACTAAGCAGAGCTTGTACTATGAAAGCTAGATTGACTGATAGCACACTTACATACTTTTTTTGTTAATATATATATATATGTATATCATGTATAGAAACCATTCAAACTCCGAAACAAATATCTGTAGATCACCAAACATTCTGTCCGACCCAGGATTTAAACCACAGACCTCACAGATGACACCTCAAGCACAGCAGTCACATACACTAGTACTGCGCCACCGAGGCAGTAAATAATATAATAATATTAGTGTAAAAGTACTAGTCTAGCCTCATTGGTCTAGTGGTTAGCGTATGCGACTGCTAATCAAGAGGTTTCGGGTTCAAATCCCGGGTCGAGCCAAAAAGTGTTTTTGGGTTTTTCTTAGGAAATTCCTAATAGCAGCCCGGAGTTTGGAAGTTTGGCGGTGATTCACGCCCGTGCCTCGGAGAGCACGTAAAGCCGTCGGTCCCGGTTGTCATGAACATCTATGGCAATCGTTAGTGGGAAGTCAGTGCCCTCAAATAAACTGATAACTAGTTCAATCTTCGAATTTCAGTTCTCCCTTAGGGTTGCGGAGGTCCGATGCCAGTCGCTCCGTGGAAAAACTGAAATTCAGGTAAAACCGGTTGAACTAGTAGCCGACCCCAAATAAACTTGGAAACAAAGGCTCAGAAGAAGTGTAAAAGTACAAAAAATTATTGGGAAAGTTTAGAGACATGCCCGGCAGATCATATCACACACACCTAAACTACGGCCAGACTTCATCATTATCATCATCATAGCACATTAATCCAAAAAATCTAAGTTTCTAAAATATATTTCATTTACGAACACAACTACATGACCCTTAAATATAAATTCAAAGTTCTGTGAAAACCTATGTAAAACTGAATATTATACAGTTATTTCACCTTCGTTAACTTTAAACGAAATAATAGTTGCTGTGATAAAAATGTTCGCAGTAACAAAAACGAGGTCAGATTTGTACGGAAGGTTTTTAATTTAAAGAATTATTTAAAGCCTGTGCGCGCATTTAAATAAGTGGGACGAAATGAAAGGGTTCTTTCTCTTTATTTTCCTTTAGTCTGATTATTAAAGGATGCAACTTTGTAATAAACTTGTCTCCTGTAAAACATTTCAGCTTCACAAATAAAAAAAAACGGAATAAAATAGCTTGTGAAACTTTTTTAAGATATCAAAGTAAACAACCGAGAATATCCTAATTCTTTATAACAGAATAAAGATTTACCTACTGTTTATATATAAAAACACTAAAGCAGAAGTTGTTGCTGTAAGTAGACTCCATATTTATCAATCTACGAGACCCAATTCCATTTTTTAAAGTTCTATTACAAGGTTAAACAATTTTGAAACTCATTTTAATGAGTTTTTAGAGACGAATAAATAAATATTTCGGACGCAACGCCATCTGGTTCTAAACTAAGCAGAGCTTGTATTAATACAAGCTCTGCTAACCATGTTACCTAGTTACTTAACGTGTTACCCATAAGGGTACTACTCATAGACAACTGATATACATACATAAACATACTTTTTTTGTTAATACATACATATTATATGCATACGCTACAACTGCGCCACCGAGGCATTGGAATAGAATATAAATCCGTATAATAGACAAGAAAATACCTTAAACGAAGCGATTTGATCGATCTAGACTGGACAAGGAAACGGTAAACGGGGACAAATTGTCAAAAACATCCGATCACGTATTGGATAAAGTAGGTGAAATCTTCAACGAAGGAGAGAGAATTTAGATCAGTGACGTAAGCGGGGTCACGGACCTGAAAGCCAAACATTTTGTATAAATAACCGATAGACGGTATAATTCATACTATTTTCTTTAGGATATTGGAGAGGATATCGTTGTGTATTATATTGAGTTACTGTTTTTTTTGCTTTATTTATGTAACTGTCTGACGTCTTATTTATTACTAGCTGATCCCTGCGGTGTTACTCGCGGTTGTGATTGTATCTTCATAACAACAACCGCGGGTAACTAGCTAGTTAAAAAAATGTTGCTTAGGTTACACCTACTTTTCATCAGTTTGTCTGCCTTGTTGGTCTGGTGGTTGGCGGATGCGGCTGTTGATCAAGGGTTCGATTCCCGGGTCGGACCAGATATTTGTGTGATCCACAAATGTTTGTTTCGGAGTCTGGGTGCTATCTATGTATAATATGTATTTATTTACAAAAAAAGTATGTTTATGTATTTATATCAGTTATTTAGTACCCATAATACAAGCTCTGCTTTGTTTGGGATTAGATGACGTTGTGTGTAAAATGTCCGAAATATACAAAAAAAAGGTATGTTTATGTATTTACATAAAAATACCTTTTTTTTCCAATACAAATGTCAAACATATTATCCATAAAAATACCCAGACTCCGAAACAAGTATCGTGGATCATACAATCATGGGGTCCGACCCGGAATTGAACCACAGCAGTGGCATATATGACTACGTATGTATACCTTTACAGTGACTAACACTAACAGTAAGTTCACTTTTAGGTACTTCATATCTATCTGCTTTACAGTCTAGTAACTGTTAAGTAAGTAGATACGTACGAAGTAAGAAATAAACAAAGTAACACAGAAAATAATATGTCATGTCTTTTGACATTGTTTGTTAAACATTAATACTCCTTAAATTTGTACTTAATTTAGTTACGTAACCATTTATCACATTTATAGTATAAACCCACTCTTAGTAACTTTATTTCTTCTTTTTCTTTTCTTCTTTTATAAAAGACAATTCCTGCATTAGGAATTTGTCCTGTGTCCCGAGGGACTTTACAAACATACAATAAAGGAACTCAAATAATACCTAGGTATTATTTGAGTTCCTTTATTATATATATTATATATATCTAGGAAATTTGTTGTGCTGAGTCTAGACTCAGCACAACAAATTTCTGGATCACCAAAAGTGTTGTTCAATATGGGGTTGGATATCACATACAATTTAACAAACATAGGTTATACATAAAAGATAAATATTCAGATATGTTATTTATATGGAAACTCCTATAGGTTAACGGCCGAGGGGTACCCTTGCCGTTTATGTCTTCTCTGGGCTCCCTCAGCTTGAGCTAGGACAATTTTTGAAGAGCCTTCTCTACCCTCATCCCGGTTCAAAAAGATCCCCGCTCCCAACGTGTTTAACGTGTTACGTATTAATTGGGAGCGGGGAAACACGCAGAGGGAAAAAAACTGGGTTGGGCCACCTATGGTCACGCACAATTTCAGTCATATTATAAACACATTCTTTATTAAAATACTGTTATGTACAGTCCAATCTGGAATTATACGTTGACAGAGACCTATCACAACAAAAACACTATAGGTGCTTGAAATAAAGCAATCGAATATTCACAATCGGATCGTGTATCATGTGCGCGCTTATTTCGGTTATCGTGGTATAAAGTAGCCTTTGTTCTTTCTTAGGCTTTAGACTCTAGTTTTGACGTGAAAGCGTGACAGACAGATATGCAGAATTACTTTAGTACTTATAATATTAGTAAGGAATTATTGTACGTTTTGACATAAACTAAATAAGACAGAGAATATTTTACTGCAAAACATATAAATTCTGTTTTACTACCGCATCTTGCGTTTCATCTTTATCTAGCATTCGGCAATCAGACTCGCTAGCATGCCCATTCTCGAGTAAGTTTGGAAGAACAATTTCGTTCACATTCAGGGCAAACTTTACTGAGAACTAACGACGTCCTCACTAAAATGTCTCAATTATGTTCGCTATGCAAACACTTTTGTTCGTATCGTTCTCTCCTTCGTTTGGAGAAACATTCCTTCGTATAACAGTAGATTTTGAAGTACGTAGTATTTTATTCGCGGTTTATACGTACTATGAGTGCACTTCTGCTGCAACTTACTAATACAAAATAACAAATTTACTTATTCCTTAATTTGCCTAAATTATTTATCAATCTTTCCAACTTTTGTCTATTGAGTTGGGTAAGATTACGTAACTCTTTGGCGATATTTTAAAGAACTTTAGTACTTTGTATGACCTTGAGTATGGCCATAAATGGTATTTTGTTTATTTTTGCTTTGGACATCTACAAAAACAAAACAATTATGTAGAAGGAGACTGATGGACCTAAAGAAATAATACATATTTTGCGTTTGCAAACATGATTTGAGTTATTAAGAGTCAATAATTAATTACCTTATAACTGCTCACTTGTATAAATTTCCAGTTTTCACATAATTTACAAAAAAAAAATAGATAATTTACATCAGAATTTAGTGTATATAATTGTAGCACTAAAACTTCCTTCTAATATAAATCATCCAAACGTACTTAAAATAATTTGACCAAAACTAGATTAATCCTCAAGGTGATCGACTGTGTCAACAGTCCACTCAAATTTATCATATTCTATTGAATTAGTATAAAATGCATGGGAGACAGATTACGAGTATTGATTAACTGTTATTCCTAATAAATCCTTGATTATTGTCACTTGTGATCGTAGGTGGTTAAATGTCAAGCAATATTTGTCAATATATCTAATTATATATTGATAAACCTCCTTTCAAATGAGAGGCCTATGTCCAGCAGTGGACTGTTAAAGGCTGTTGTTGATGATGATGATGATATTGATAAAATTCATTACAATTGTAACAAACACATCATCGACAGACCGATGATGATGACAGACAGACGAAGCCACTGCGTTACTTAAACCTCTGCAGTTGATATCGCCTTCACCATAAAGAGTGTTATAAAGCACTCTTTCTACTAGTCTCACCTTCTCCGTTCTTCTAGTGGTAATAATACGCATTAGAACTAAATCAGCATCTTTTTGTCTATCAGTCTAAAACTCACTATCATATCACGCGTTTCCCTCCCACTATCATCCTGTAGGCGGAGTGCAAGAAATCATCTCTCCAATGCAGAATATTCTGCATTGGCAGTGAGTATGGTAATCCAACTCTTGGATTCTAGCAAAAAATTTACTTTCTATACCACAAGTCAACATATATACAATGAAGTTACCATTATTATTTTTGCTTATCATCATCATCAGCCTATCACAGTCCACTGCTAGACATAGGCCTCTCCCATTGCACAATATTCTGATTCATTTTCTCCTGCCAGCCATCCTGCGCAAGTCTTCACTCCCCACGCCTGTGGGCGTCCTACACTACGTTTGTCGGGACGCGGACTCCATTCCAGAACAATTCTACCAGAACGGTCATCAGTTCTGCGGCTAATATGGCCAACCCACTACCACTTCAGCTTGCTGATCCGGTGAGCTAGGTCGATGACTTTAGTCCTCTGACGGATCACCTCATTCCTGATACGATCCCGCCGAGAAAATCCGAGCATGTAATACATAAAAAGTTACATTTATGCACATTTTTAAATATTATGAAAAGATAGGTACAATTTCGATATTTGTAGTACACTATTACGGCAGCGAAATTATCATAAAAATGCTGGCAAAGCATTCTCTCTACATATTAATGCATTGATTCTTCTTTGCGAGAACTAAGAAAGCTTTTTACTCGTAACAGACTTTAATATTTTTTGTTTCGTCATAAAACCTATTTAAATATTAACTGCATAACAATAATTTAGTTTCTATTGGGAATGACATCTATTAAAATGTCTTTATTTTATAAACTAATTAATATATATAAATAATATAATTATGATAAACTAACAATTTTTTTTGAACTAACTCATTCAGTGACTGTCCCAAGATTAACAGAACGAATATTTACAGACTATTTCCGAGATTTTAACATAATTATCTAGCTGACTTAATAAAAGTTGACTAGTTAGCGAGTGCGAACTAAAACACAACAATGTCATAACGAAAGCGTTGACAGCTTAATTTTCTCTTTGAACAAAAACATCCAAAAGTTACGATATATTCGTAAAGCTTTGCTTTAATGGGAGAACCAAAACTAAGTAAAGTTGTATAATTAAAAGAAAACCTGGTTTTGATGGCTTACGTAAAACAAAGAGCACGTTAACGAAAACAATAATGTTTAGGGGAACAGAACACTTGTCTTCTGCTGTGTAATGCGCTGTCAGAGCAGACAAAAGGCATTTTTTGAAAAAGACCGTAAAAATATGGCCGCAGTCTATTGTGAGCGGCGCTTATTCACCATCTTTTTCCTTCTCATTTCCCTATTTTTGTGCTGAAAGGATTAACAATAGTACAGGTACGGACAGGTCTGTATTTATAATGACTTGCGTAAATTTAGGTCACATTATTTTCTCTTGTATGTATTTCTTACTGATATGGTACATGTAAAAGTGTATTTGTTAGTCTTTTCAACATACAGGAATAATTATATGATTGAAGTTTTTGCTTAGACATTATTGAAGTAACATTAATTTGATACTGGCCGTGTAGGATGTGAATTCTAGCGATTTTGTCTATGCATAGTGGTATTTAAAACTTAAAAAAAAAATGTTATAAGCATTTCTAAAACTTATCATAAAGTTTTGTGTTCTGTGTACGTAGATTACGTTTTATAGCAATATCTTTGGCAAACATCCATACATTATTATAACCACTCTCCGTGTTTCTATATTATACCTTTTTGATAGAACTGAGTATTATTTATGATGAATAACAGAAATATTCTATAATCAATCACAGATATGACTTGTGAAGCTAGTGATTACATTTTGAGCCAGCCATTACGTGTAGCGACGTACCAACGTCGCGGTATGCCTAGCAATTACGTGACACACTTTAGGTTTAGTAAATATTTGTTATTTCATGTCAAAAATAAAGCCTACCTACCTGACATAATGTACAAATCTGTATTTTAGGTCTTTAAATTAGTATAGGTTCTGTCTGTAGAATAATATATATTGATTAATTCATCGAGACTTTTTTATGAGTAGCGTACTGTGCAAGGAAAACAGTTTTCTGCATTTTTTTAGAGGTATTTGGCTACGGTAGAAATCTTGAATAATAAATAAAAAAGTTTCAAACCTCAAAAAAAGTCTATATTTTTTTTTCAAAAGCTCAAAATAGTTAGGTGAATTTCGGTATGAGACGACTTCCTACCGTAATTTACCATATCTAGTCGAATATAAGTATTATCTAAAATTCTAAAAGAATGGAAAACAGCTGTAATAAATTGGATTTTAGAAAATAGCTGTCAGTTAGTTAGAACTCATCCCTTCATTAAACTTTATAATCTGTCCTGTATTAGACATGGAGTTCCAGACCATTACGCTTCCTTCGCGCTATTTTACGATAACATAGTAATATACTCTATTGCTTTTTTTACCTAATACATGATTGGAATACAAGGGTAATGATCACCATGCTTATCGTGAATGCACAGTGCCTACACGATCTACACAAAGACATCACGAAGAGTTCTAAAAATCTAACAGTAAGAAAAATAGACTCTTTGGAAAATACTATTAATTGTATTGTAATAATTTTTCAACTATTATATGAATTGTCTGATCATATAATGTTTAACGATTTGTTAGATGGTAATGTTGGCATTTTAAAGTCCATATATAGCTGACCTGGAGGAGCCACATAAGGCTTGTCCACATATATATCATAATCTTATCTTTTAACAAAACAAATTGCATTGTCACAGAAGGGTTTTATTCTCTTAAAACACACACACGATCTTAGGACTTGTTAGCAAACGTGCAAGTTATTTTAATGGCAGAAGTTTGCTACAGTGGAGGTAAGAACACTCAGTCGTATCTTGACGAACTAGAAACTGATTTAAATGCGCTTGGCAATAACAATGCTATCAAAGTTTGATAGTCTAATTTATCGGTTTCTGAGTAAAATAAATATTTAAGACTACTAATATAACTCGAATATATGAATTCATTGAACTGCAACTAATGCAAATAAAATACTATGTTTTTATCGTAAGAGAAGTAAACGAAACATTGTTGGTAAATCTGCTGCTGCATCACTGATTATTTTGTTCTAAAATTACCTTCAATTCTCTCGTACGTACTCGTGCAACATCTATTTTTAGTATGAAATACTTCATTTTAGTGATCTTTGACAATTATAATGTGCTTTTCTGACGCAACACACATTTTTGGTTATTTTTAGTTTAGTGTGGTAAGATTTTGAACAACAGCAATATCTCCTTGACAAACAATATTTTACACAGACTTATTTTCTTTTCATTAGTATTTTTATAATTTGTAAACTCTTTATATGGGTCTTTAAATGTAAGTAAAGTTAATATACTCAACAAAAACGTATCTGAATAGAAATTTGCGAAAAGTTATTTTGCTGTACACATTTTGCAACGACTACTGTAAGTTAACTTAAGCATTAATAGCAAGATAAGCCTTTTTTAAGGAGGGACCTACGTCCACTAGTGTATAATGATTAACATAATATTATTGTCACTTAAGGTTATGGCATATTATATATAATTATTGCCATGATTTAAATCACTACTAGTTCAGTATTAATTTGTGATTAGCCAAGCTTCTAGCTAGATTCTAAACTTTACCCTGCGCGTTATAACAATATAAATTTTATCCAGAGCACGTCCGACTAAGTTCACAATGTGTTTGTTTCATCCAGCTATCTGTTGCGACTCTGTATATATACCCATATATATCTCGTACTTCATTTTATACCCTGTAAAAGCACTGGCATAAAATCAATTTCTTCACTATAAAATATAATATTATAAATAGGATAATAGGTATTTCTGTCTATCTTTAGTTACGTTAGCTTTCACGGTGAAACCAATTTGAAATTTAGCATGAATATACTTTGTATCTTAAGAAAGTACATATATATGCTCTCTATTGGCAAATAATCGACATACTTAAAACATAGACGCGGGTAATCTACAGGTAAACATTTAAGAAAGTGACACTTGAAACATTGTCATAAATAATCACAATAAACATTGTCTTCAATCTAAAAGATTATCTGTTAATTGTAAAAACATTAAACAAGAGGTATATAATATTTATTTCGGCAATAAACACGAGCTGGTATGGATATAGTAAACAAGTCCTTTTATTTACAAGTCATGCAATATAAAATAAACTAACAATGTATTTTTCTTTCGTAGCGTGCAACAGGACTTACATGGGAGACGTCGGTCGTACATACGAATTAGAAGTGCGGCGGCCACGCGAGGACCACCTCCCTTTCCTCTGTCACCTCAACTTTACAGCCATGGGAGGAAACTATGGAGACATTATACAGGTATTTAGATGCTACGTGATTCGTATTAAAACTAGTGAACCCGTGTCAAATGGATCTATTCGAATTAACTATGTGATTGTAATCTGCAGTAGGATTTCGTATTGAAGCGAAGATGGTTTTAAAATACGGTTTATTTAGACAGAGATACAATATGATTTATTTTAATTTTTAAGTACAATAACTATTACCGACTAAAACTTAGGATTTTCATCTGTATGATGTAAATAACTTTTGATATTTATCTCAAATATTTACCAACTGTTCTACATTTTAGCTTGATAGTAAGAATACTACGCTCCATTTAAAATTCCTAGGTTCTTCATATTTCATGATATACGTTTAAGTTTATGAACCGTTCCTATATTTTTAAACTTTGCCACATTTGATGTTACTTAAATTTTATTGGAAAAGCATAAAATTATTAATAAAGATCGTATGATATCTAATTGTGATAGTAGAAATATATATATAAAATGAGTATTTTGTAGTAAATCTTGTTTAAGCGTAACTTATTGTTACAGTTAACCTTTGACACATTTACCGTTGGTAAGTTTGTGTCATTTACCGCTGATGGGTGCCCTGACGGACATATGACTATAGTAGAACGAAGTCCGTCGCCCCCAACGGGACAATGGTGTGGCTCTGCATGGGGCTATACAGTCTACTTCAGCGAATCAGATTCAATTAACATGACATTAAGACTAGACAGATTAAGCCAACAGGTTTGTACATTTATATCTATACACTAGCCGTGCCCCGCGGTTTCACCCGCGTTTTTCTCGTTTCCGTGGATAAAATATGTTTTGCGATTTTACACCTTGTGTTACAAAATAGCAATTTTATTACGGATCCCTAATTTTGAAAAATATATAGCCTATAGCCTTCCTCGATAAATGGACTACCCAACATTGAAAGAATCATTCAAATCGGACCAGTAGTTCCAGAGATTAGCGCGTTCAAAAAAACAAAGAAACTCACACTCAAACAGCTTTATAATATTAGTATAGATTGATACTACGGAAGATAATAATACAGTAAATAAAATAATTATATAATATTGAAATGACGTATGAGGCAAACAGTAATGTAGTATCTAGAACTTTAGTAAATTGGTAGATAATTCAAGTTGATTTTGAATAATTTTATTAGAGTGATGTCAAGAGCTTGTTATACACGTAACTCTAACATAAGGGAACCTGAAACACAGGCTTAGAAGCTCCAAGAGACTGGGCCACCTTTCCCTTCCTATGATTTCCCTGAGTTAGCAGCATTACGACCAGGTGCCAGCAGACTTGTAGATTTTTTACACAACGAGGTGGACAACATCACTAAATTTTATCTTTGACAAAGTTTGTTAATTTGTAGGTGGAGTAGTATTAATTTCAAAATTATTATTGTTATCAAAATTTACATGTTGTTTTTCTTAATGGTTACTTGTCAAAACCTTATTATTAAATACCTTATGACAACAAAATAAGCACCAGGAATACGCTCAGATTTACAATACATGTTATTTTTTTGTAAATGTCAAACCAATAGGTAATATTATGACTATTTCAGTAATATAAAAATCTACGGTACGGTTTAACGTTTTTCCATTAGTTTGTCCCTACATCAGTTCAGTCTAGATTCTACTCCATGTTTCAGCTGGATATGACCTATAAAAGGCTAATCATAGTAGTGTGCACTCATGCGCACACTTACGATTACGCCTAAAGGTGCGATTATGATTGTTTTTCCTGTTAACCATGTTCTAACATAAATAATACATAACATTTGTCATCTAATTCACCTAAAAAATTTTAGTTGAAACGTACTAATTATAAAATAATATGTCTCAAAATCAACATTCAAAAATTAAACTATGAACCCAGTTTAATAGTATATTTAAATAGTTTAGAAATACATGACAGAACAGATAAATTACGTGTAATGTATTGCGTCATCACCCGTAATATAGAACTGTGTGGTTTAACATATGTACAATTTGTAAACACAACAGACGGGCGTTTAATTAGACTTTTTACTCTCACCAAAGTTAATCCTTATAAATGAACAACAGTATTTATCTTCATTAAGACTCACTTACTAAGCATCCCTTTGTGTTTTAGTGACGTGATGTAACTAACTACATGTTTTCGCCTGTGACTCGACTAATATTTCACATCACCCCGCTTTTAACGGTTCGCTGCCTTTCCTTTATCTTGTGCCAGCAGCCGTATTATGTGCACCAAGGGTTGAAGTTTCGATCAATTAATTAGGCGACGATTACGGACGCCCTCGGGACCATAGGATAAGGATACCTCGCGATTACAATAATGTTATTAGGCCTTAATTCCTTAATTTAATAATGAAAATTTCGTTTTCCCATTTAATACATTTTGGATAGCTCCCTACTTTTTGTTAATGCTATCCACTCTCTTTTCATAATAATTACTTTTCAAAAGAATCTATTTGAATGTAATTTTGATCCTCTAATTAATTAATAACGCTTTTTCATAAATTGGAAATCAAATTATATTTAAAATTCTCTCTAGATATTTATGTTATATTTTCAAGAACTTGTTTCTCGCATCGTATTATTAATTTGATGCCAAGACATTTCAATTATGTATGGCAAAAACATAAAATAATTTCTAGAACAATTTCAAACTCTAATCTTATTATCAATTCAAGAGAATAAGAACAATAAATATTTATTTTACACATAATAAACTTATAACAGTCTTTCAAAAATCTTATTATCCTTCTTCGCAAGTTTTAATAGAATCGTTCACCCTGTTTATTTTATTTTTGCTTTATAATTTTTATTGTAAATAAGTATAATTTTAAATTTTTCACACAGGGCGTGGGCTATAATTTCGATTTCAAGTTGGCTTATAAGTTTCTTCGCCGGAGCGAAGCCAGATTGCGCTACGGAAACGCGACAGTAGGCGCTTGGCGGGGCGAACGGGTAGAAGGGACGTATTGCGACAGAATACTGAGCGATTGTGACCTTCGAGCCTGTCGCATACAGTCGCCCAATTTTCCAGGTGTATATCCCCGCAACGCTACCTGTACATACCGTATTGAACACACTAAGGTAAGTTGTGGTTAATGCAAATTGAATTGTGTGCGACTTATGTGTGAAAATGCAAAACGAATATTTTGTTGTTGAACATTTATGAGCTCCTGAGGCGTTTACTTGGCGACTTTCCTACTGTATTGTTAGCTTTTTACAGTGTGTGATGAAATATGAACCTTTATGAGTCAAACTTAAGAATAGTTGTAACTAAGTTATTGAACAATGTATCTCGATTATTATTTTTTTGATTACAAACTATTAAATATAGAATTAGATTCGATTATGTTATTTAGATATATTAAAGTAGCGCAGATTAAAGTACCTTAAAAATTGTTCCTTAATTTGTCATAAGAAAATAGCTGGTACGTATTTAATTATTTTTTTAATATGAGCCGGCCACTGTGGCTCAACACTGCCTAACAATAACGATGAGCTAAGGATGAGATGATGAAGACTGGTGGGGAAAACTTCTGATGTCCTAAGATTTATAAATGCTTAAAAAATAAGAGTATAAATATTATATTCATCACTACTTCAAAAAAAATCTATCTCAATAACTTGTTATACCAATCTCTTATTTAATACTAAGAACGTATACCTGATTAGGCTAAGCTAATGTGTTTAGACATCACTACATAGCAATAGTTACTTATTATAAAATAAAGTTCTCCGCCGCGTCTGTCTGTCTGACTGTCCGTGTGTCTGTTCGCGATAAACCCAAAAACCACTAAATCGATTTAAATGAAATTTGGTACCCAGATAGTCCTAAGCCTGAGAAAGAACATAGGCATTTTGCCGCGATTACCGACACAGACGCGGGCGGAACTAGTATTCCATAAAACCATTCAACAAGACATATAAAATATTTTCACCACACTAAAGCGGTCATTAATTTTCAGTATATTAACTACGTACTAAAAACCAACATTACGCATTAAAATGAAAAGTGTGACAATACAAAAGATAAAATATGGGAACAAAGCAATTACAGGGGTCGTTGTTCATGATTCTGTTTAGAATATAAATCGTGAACAAGAGTGGTGGTATGTGGGCTTTGTGTGGTTGTTTGTGTTAATATTTAATATAAAATTCACACCAAACAGCCTTACTGTTACACCTGAAATGTACATAATAAATGGCGGGTTAACCAAATATAATTTTTAAATAAAAGTAAACCTTATCTTTGTAATTGTAAAGAAGGGTTTGCGGTAATGATTATATTATTTGCAGGTACCAGCTGATAAACATGTTTTACTAGTAGTTCGACAGACTAATAGCCATAAAATACATATCAAAGACCAAATAGTGAAATATGATAGAAGCCAGCGTGTTTTGAAGTAAGTAGCTTCTTTTAAAGCTTTTTTACTACTCTCGAATGTTTATACATGGAAAATGTTTTTGAAAGACTAAATATTTTTCTTGATATATTTTGGTCAGAATACATAACAACAAAAATTGGTAGACAATGAAATAATTAGTATTGTAAAGTTAATGCACAAGCTAATGCACTGAATTCAGTTATTAAACTTATTGGACGTCAACAACTGATTTAATTTGTAAAGAGACTGTTTCAAATAATTATTATTTTAATTGATACGTTCTGGTGAAAAATCTGCTTACACGCTGTTGCCTTCGTACACCTAATTGTTTAAGCTTTTTTTTGTAAACCGATGCCGAAAAATCTGTATCATTATATAAGGCTTTAGGACCAGGTTTTAGAAACATCTCCTGAGAGGAGACCCGAAACTATCAGTAGGACGTAATGGGTTGTTGTTGTTAGTACCACAGTCAGAATAGAAATGCAAACAAAATATCTATATTTAGTCAACTTACAAATTTTAACGAAAAATTTATAAAATCTTTTCAATGAAAATGTAAAAAGACACTTTTCAATTAAAATAATTTTCAAAAGCCTTTGTGAATCAATAATATTGCTAATAACCTCAGTAAATTGGTACAATGATTTACTCAGAGATTAGTCGTTGCTTAATTATGACCAAATATTCTGAATTTAAATTTTCGCATCGCTATCAATTTAAGATCAGCGAGCGTAAGCCGAAATTGACTTATATTTACTTAGGCAGAATATTTATTTAGTTACTGTAGCTAGATTATTTTCAACACTTTATATATAATGTACACATTTTGATGAGGGATCCACTTTAATTATTATACGAACTTGTCAAGTAAACAAAACTAATCCATCAACGTTTCACAGAATTTGGGACCAGTGCAATGTTGTTCAAGATTACCTCACAGTGTGGGATGGCCCCACCCGTGATTCGCCCATATTGGTACGCCTTTGTGGAGGAGACGCTGTACCTGATATTGTCAGTCGAGGCCCCAATATGTTACTAGAGTTTCATACGTCGCCGTACGATAATCCTTTTCACCCGGTTCCGTTAAGCTACCTGCCAGGTTTCGAGCTTGAAGTACAGGTGAGATTTTCGGATTGTAAATATTATGCGTCAATGCAAATACTCTGAGAAGTAGCAATATTTTTCAAATAGTTTTTGAAGTTTTGTACACGCACTGGAAGTAGATTTACTTTATTGTGAACTAACATCTCATCTAATGGACTGCCTTGTTGGTCTTGTGGTTAGCGTGTGCGGCTGCTGATCAAGAGGTCTCGGGTTCAATTTCCGGGTCGGATCAAATGTTTGTATGATCTGCAAATATTTGTTTCGGAGTTTGGGTGTTTTCTATGTATACTATGTAAATTTCTACAAAAAAAATATTTATATCAGTTTTCTAGTAGCTATAGTACAAGCTCTACTTAGTTTGGGACTAGACGATGGCGTGTCAGATGTCAAAATATTTATTTCATGAAGAAATCTTTAGAAAATTTTACTCTAAATCATCGATAATAACTTTCTTCATTCATCAACAGCTAGAAATATGCCTATATTTTTTATTTAAACCTACCAAAGTAATTCTACTCCACCTGGTGTAAGGGTGCATGCTACCTGGTCAAAGAGTAGGGGCTAAAATCTACATTGTGAGGGCATACAATTCAGCATGGTGACCCACACTATGGCGGCTTAGAAATAGAATGATTGAGCCTCCGATCTCACACCCATCAACGAAAGACAGCAGACAGCACGATACTGTCATTTTAGATTGGTCTTCTGGGTGAGGGTAGTACTGCCCCGATCGAGCTGGCCCATTCATGCTGGAATCAACGTTACTCTACTACTACCTCAAGGCCTAGATAGGCCTATGAATATCCATGAAGGCCTCTTTAAGGATAGTTATAGTTTTGGCCTACTATGGCACGGTGGCCAGCAAGTATTTTCTATGCTGGTATTCTCATAGTTTATTTTAGCCTTAATCGGCTTAGCGGCATCTACGTAATGATTAGAAGTAGTGAAAGTCAGTATCCTTAATCCGTAATTGTATTCTAAGAGATACAGATTTTTGGTAAAAATTGTTCTCTTGAACACTGATTTTCATGAATACTTTAGTAAAGTATATTTTCGGTTCGAGTACATACATTTATTTATTGCAGGTTCTGTACGTGGATAAAGATTCGCATTCGTACGTGCGCTCCGATGGACGATGTCGTTTCGTACTACGCTCCTCGGATAAAACTAGTGGAGTATTAAGAAATCCGAGACATTCACTACCCCCCAATACATCGTGTGTCTACTATTTTCAGGTACACGAATATTTTGTATAAAGGCCAATATTTTCTTCTTTTTCTGTATGCTTGGTTTTTATGAAACAGAAATCTTGTTAATAAAGATAGTCACATATAAAATTTAAAGGAAGGTTAGTAAACAGATTACACTTAGATCACATTTGCAATCCAAGTAAGTTATTTAAGCTGTCAAATAATTATTGTGGCAAATTTTGTTTTTTTCTGAAATAAATACTTATTTGCTATATCCCAATTTGTTGTTATTATACTATATATTTACTAGATATATTTTGATGAAAAAACATATTTTATTTAACAAGGTGAAATTAATATACGTTTTTAGAATAATTTATTTACTAATCAGAACCAATTTATTTGCTGTTCTTTTTTTTCTAAAAGATAAGTATTTACTAGCTTACTATTTATTAATTAATTTTTCATTTTCATACAAATCTTCTTTGTTTTTTAAAATCTCTTAAAACTACGGAAATAAATGAAGTTGTGTTATTTGTATATAACACTTATCAAATGGATCTAATTGCAAACATCTTTGTATACTCGTAATACTTTACATTTCATACATATTATCGTACAATAGAGATTAGATTATTCCATTATATATTTAGTATATAATGGAATAATCTAATCTCTATTGTACGATAATATGTATGAAATATAAATAAAATAAAATAGTCTACATTTTCTGGTGGTTACATCCAACATTCTTTTTTAGGGACGTGCCAATGAAATAGTGTGGGTATCTTTCGTAAAGTACCACTCGGCAGGAACGGAACCTGCTGGCTTCGACCAACAGAAGGATTGTTCATCACAGTTAACGATATGGGACGGTGCTGCACCCGATGCAGATTTAGACAGAAAGGTAAGTTCTCAAAATAATTTCGAAAAACTCTATTTAAATATTTTTTCTAAAAGGGACCACTAGATGATCTTATAGATATTGTTTTGTCCTTTATATATAGCTTTTAACTGTGGTTGGCATGTAAAAAGTACCTCAATTTAAAATGACATCTCATAATATTCATAATTTATAAGACCTAACGGTATCTACAATTCCATAAAACCGTATTCAATCGTTTCTTACCATTTATTAAGGCTATAAAAATCATCTACAATCACGAGATTGCTTTTTGAACCAGGAAATTACTTAGTCTAGAAAAGAGTAAAATAGAAAGATTGATACATACCTACTGCGGACAGTAGGTATGTATCAATCTTTCTATTTTTGTCAGGCGGACCTGACTTAAATTCAGAAATGTGTGAAATCGTCAATAATGTTTTTATCTTCTGACACTTCAACGCTGTTAATTAAATAGTATGTACAGTATATACATAGTTTTTAGGGTTCCGGAGTTCATGACTCGGAACCCTTTTAGATTCCTCATGTCCGTCCGTCCGTCCTCGACCTACGGTTGGTGCTAGAAAGATGTAACTTTGCATGGATATGTGTTGTAATTAGGTAGACAAAGTGCTTCAATAAAATTATGAAAAACATTTTATTTGGGGTGTCTTGCGTCTACCCCATTTTGTAGGGTATCATTATATGGATCTTTTAAAAACATTGTGCGGTTACTAAAATAATTTTTCGATTTGCGAGTTATTCAACTTTAAACCGCAATTTTTTGCAAAAACAGAGATATCCCCCCCCCCCCCCCTAAAATCCAAAAGACTGGCTCAAAAAATCTAAATAAATTCACGATAGTAGTCCATATATTGAACTTTAAATGAAAAGTATAACCGTTTTGATAACTTTTTTTATTCCAGGAATTATAGGGCCCTAACTTGTAAAACTTCGTACAAAAATAAAGAAATAATAAGTAAACATAACAATTATCTATTGGACAGTATGGGTGTCTGCGAAACCCTATTCAATGCGTGGCTTAATTTTTTCTACATTATCTTTTGGGACTACTTTGAGTCTTTTTTCAATCGTGCTCAGTTCCTATTGATTAAGTATCCTATCCTATCTTAGACACGACATCAAAACACAGTAAAAATCATTTAGACAATTTTGGATTTATACAACAACGTAATAAGAGAATTGTATATAATAGTGGATGCTAGAACGAATTTATTCACCAAGATACACAACTCATCTGATGTAGTACATATAGTCCTCCGACAAGTGACAATCCTATTTACCCTTTTCCACAAGACGCATGTATATCTTAGACAAAGCATGTTTCGAATACCAAACATCGGCTTGTGATTACGGCTTAGTTATTTATTTAGTATCTATCGATTTAAATGGCGTACAGAATCAGTACTTTACTACATATCTTCTGAAGCATCAATACCTTTCTCTATAGGTATAACATAAAATTCCTTAAATTCAAATTAAATAGGAATGTTTTTTTTTTGGTTAAATCAACGTGTGAATTATTTAATGTATTCGAAACTATCTTCATTATTCGTACTAATATTTAGACAGTAAAGGTTCGTATAAATATTTGCCAAGATCTTTTTTGGCTATAGAAGCAACTCGGCCTTTTACCGTAATGAGGAGAATATTTATCTTGTTAATTAGCGTTGCGGGATTAGATATACAATCTAGACAAGGCCAAACATAACATTTTGAACAATAATTGCAGGTTATAGTCGTTACAGCCGAGCTAAGAAATGACCGTAATTTGTTATATCTTATTATCTACAGATAGTATTACAGCACAAGAACATTACTCATCTTTTACGACTCGTTGCATAAATTATAAACGTTAGGATAAATAATTATTTTGTTACTTGTGTAAAATATAAGTTTATACAAGTCACATAAATTACTAAAATGTCAATAGAAAGTATAGAAATGTTGAGTGGCATAGGTCAATGCTGATCATCCTAATGTGCTTATGTTACGTTGGTGGGCCTGTGATAGAAATTCTTCAACAGCTTTAGAGTTCACAGCTGGACATAAGCTTCTCCTTCGAAAGTTGGTTTTGGTGTACTCAGTCATCTAAAGGTTTAGTATAGAGTTTGCTTCAAGTTTTTCTTCTTTTTGCAGTGATGTTGTTCTGCCTAGTTTTCTCCGTTAGTCACCTCATACGGCACCCATGGAATGATTAAAGGTTGTGAATCTTTGTATTTTTAATCCATAGATACACACACACGAATGACGAGGAGTGGGAGGGATTAGTTCCATTAAAAACTATAGTGACTAGTGTAAAATCACGGCGTATATTGTATCAATGGTATTTTAGTAAAGTGGTGATCGTGAAATTTATTTTAATATAAGACAAATAATTGTGTGTCTTGTTTTTTATATGTCTGAATATAATTTTATCCGTTCTTAGTATGTTTTACATCAAAGTATACTGCTTAAGTATAATGCAAAGTATACTCTGATCGCTGATAAGCATTCTGTCTGTCTGCAGAGTAGATCAGTTTACCGAAGTATAGACTCTGATAAACAAATATGCTGTTAGTGTATGCGGCTGCTGATCAAGGTCTCAGGTTCGATTCCTAGGTCGGACCAAATGTATATTTATTTTTATTTATTATTTGTATTTGTTTCGGAGTTTGGGTGTTTAGTTATGTACAATATGTGTGTATTTTCGTCTAGTACCCATATAGTAGTATAAGCTCGGTTTATTTTGGGACTAGGTGATGTTGTGTGTCAGACGTCCGAAAAAAGAAACTATCTATATATCACAACATATTATTAAAATAAAGTCCTCCGCCGAGTCTGTCTGTCTGTCTGTTCGCGATAAACTCAAATACCACTGTAAAATAATGAGAGAGGCCCAAAATATTAAATTTGAATTAACGAAATTCAATAAAAATTAATAACTTTTTTGAGTGGAAATTTAAATTTTTATATTATCTTCGAATCAACCTATTGATTAAATACCACAAAATTTTATCCGCCCAATATTCCACTAGAGCTACGCCATTGTCCGATACTCTAAACAGCTTCACAAGCTAAATAGGAATGTAAGGATGGCATTGATGTTTATTGATGATTCAAAGCGCATTGCAGATAACTATAGTGTGAATGTATTATATATTTTTTATTTTATAGATATTTTTATAAATATATATCAGTTGTAAATTTAAGTTAAAAGTGATTTTTAGGGTTCCGTAGCCAAATGGCAAAAAACGGAACCCTTATAGATTCGTCATGTCTGTCTGTCTGTCCGTCCGTATGTCACAGCCACTTTTTTCGGAAACCATAAGAGCTATACTTTTGAAACTTGGTAAGTAGATGTAATCTGTGAACCGCATTAAGATTTTTACATAAAAATAGAAAAAAAAACAATACATTTTGGGGGTCCCCATACTTGGAACTGAAACTCAAAAAATTTTTTTTCATTGAACCCATACGTGTTCTATGGTATCTATGGATAGGTATTCAAAAATGATGTTGAGGTTTCTAATATCATTTTTTTCTAAACTGAATAGTTTGCGCGAGAGATACTTCCAAAGTGGTACTCCCTGTAACTTATAAAAAGAGAGGGTTATAAAACTTAAAAAAATATATGTTGTACATTACTATATAAACTACCAACGAAAATTAGTTTGAACGAGATCTAGTAAGTAGTTTTTTTTTAATACGTCATAAATCGTAAACTGCAATTTACCTTTCATTCAATCAATACACTATATTAAAACATCGATCTAAGTTACAACGAACTACAAGAACTTTTAAATGATGCTACTTGTTGATACGGAACCCTTCATGGGCGAGTCCGACTCGCACTTGGCCGCTTTTTTTTTCCTATAGGGCATTAAGTAAGAATTGTATTAGTTAGCAATTCTTTAAAAAATTGATTTTAAAATTTAGTTAATTTTATATGTAAATAATTTCATATTGTAGGAAAAACAAACAAATTATTTTCCAAGTTCAGAAAGCAGCTTATTTTCAATATTCTATAATCCGATACAAACATCGGGCTGTAAGCCAGCTCTTTCCTATAATACTTAATCTTCAGTCAGTCAGTAATGTAATAATAGAATAAATTCCTTTAAGACTATTATTATCTAACTTTCTTACTTATCTAAAACAATTCTTGGCGTTCACTTCATAAAAATAAAATATTCAAATTGTTATCGCAACCGAATCACAATACCGGGTCATAGATATAAAATTTTATAGAACATGAATTTAAATGTTTAAAACTCGTAACCCAACGTGTATTGTAATGAAATGTGGATTAAGTTTAGCATGTACGAAGTAAAAGTTTCGCAGTGTGCAAGACTTATGTTGTGATACAAGAACGAAACGATATAGAATTGGGCTGTATTCGCACCGCCTTTATCCGTGCCATTTCACTTTGCCAACTACCTACCTCCCCACTTGACGTCGGCAGCCAAACATTAATTTTCTTTAATGTGTCTGAGCACTTTTACCGAGTTCACCAACTGCAGTGCGGTGTTTCGTTTCATTCATCCGAGATTCTTCAGTTTGAATTAAGAATGGATAAGCGGTTCTAGTTCAAGTTATTTTTTGTTGGCACTTTAATCAGAAAAGTTTTTACTCGCTCCCAGATACACTATGGAAATAGTGTTGCCGAGTTGAATAAATAATTTATTCGAACCTTCCTTATATTATTTTAATTAAAGTAGCTTTTTGCGTGGAAGGCCTACGTATTGACACCTCAACTCGCTTTAAATAAATTCATCATCATCATCATCATCAGCCTATCGCAGTCCACTGCTGGGCATAGGCCTCTCCAATTGCACGCCACTCAGTTCGATCCTCGGCGACTCGCATCCAGCTCCTGCCAGCCGTCTTGCGCAAATCATCACTCCACCTGGCCTGTGGACGTCCTACACTACGTTTGCCGAGACGCGGTCTCCACTCAAGAACACGTTTACCCCAACGGTTGTCGGTCCTGCGGCTAATATGGCCAGCCCATTGCCACTTCAGCTTGCTAATCCTGTGGGCTATGTCGATCACTTTAGTTCTCTGCCGGATTACCTCGTTTCTAACACGATCTCTGAGAGAAACTCCGAGCATAGCCCTCTCCATAGCACGCTGCGTGACTTTGAATTTGTGGACCAGCCGTACCGTGAGTGTTCACGTTTTGGCTCCGTATGTCATGACGGGTAGGACGCACTGGTTGAAGACTTTCGTCTTTAGGCACTGTGGGAACGATGATGAGAAGACCCGACGAAGCTTCCCAAACGCCGCCCAACCCAGCTGAATTCTCCTGTTCACCTGTTTAAATAAATTATTGTAAGACAATTTGGAAATGATGGTTAAGAAAATCTTTAACTTAGTTTCGGTCTTTAATATTCAAATAGGTCATAAATTATTCATTGTGTATGTTCGTCAACTTTAATTTGAAAAATAACTGACCATTTTTACTCTTTCACATTTTCATTTTACAAAAATATCTATAATTGTGTGTTTTATACAGTTGGACATGAGTGACAAGAAGTCACGACTTGGTTTGTTCTGCCGGGAAGAATCACCGAGACTCTGTGACCACGCACTGCTTTCTAATGCAACAAGAGCTACTCGGCCATGTGCACCATCTGAGAGTTATATCACCACTGGAAATGCACTCACTATTTTACAAGTAAGTAAATTTTTTTATACTTCTTTTACAATTTACGACTTACGTGTGAAACGTAGTCAAAGTGCTTATTAAACATTTTTAACAGACCTCAAAAAAAGGAGGAGGTTCTCAATTCGTCGGAATCTTTTTTTTTTATCTATGTTCAGCGATAATTTTGTCGTTTATGAACCGATTTCTAATTTTTTTTTGCATTGGAATGGGCGTAGCTTACGAGTGGTCCCATCGTCACCATCGTCATCTGATGATGAGATCCACAGGAAACACCATAGGGAACTCCTTAAATATCTTAGGCACAATTGTCGTGATTTGGGTACTCGGAATAGTTTTTCATTCAAGTCGGTTCCTTTTTGTTAAAATTATTAGGGTTCCGAAGCTAATGACTAGGAACCCTTATAGTTTCATCATGTCTGTCCGCCAATCCGTCCTTGGCTTACGATCCAAACGGCTAGTGCTAGAAAAATGAAACTTTAAATGGATATGTTTCTATCACATCTACAAAGTGCTAGAATAAAATCATGAAAAATATTTATATTTGGGGTACCTCCCCTACATGTCGCAGCTACTCCATCGTGTGGGATATCATTTGAAAGTTCTTTTAAAAACATTGCGAGGTTGTTAAAACTATTTTTTTGTTTACGTATCTGTTTGCAAGTTATTCAACCTTGAATAGTATTTTTTTGTAAAAACGTCCCCCACATCTAAAAAAATATAGTAAGTAAGTATAGTAGTAGTAAGTAGTCAATATATTGAACTTTCAAGGAAAACTATTTGCGGTTGTTATAACTTTTTTATTTCAGGCGTTATCGGGATCTAACTTGTAAAATGATCTCACTTGGAAAAGTTCGTACAAAATTAAAGTATACTAAGTAACTATAACAATTATCTATTGGACACGATTTGAACTACACGTTATACACACAATATATGACTTCGGAAACTTATTCTATGCGTGGCCTGACACGCACTTGGCCGATTGTTATTAAAATATTAACATCATTTAATATATTTTATGCTACATGAATTATCCATACCCATTTTATTAATTTTATTAATGTGACGTAAGTTTAAAAAATAGTCAAACCTTGTTTTAATATTTTTTTGGCGATCACTTAATCACACTTTGTAGCTTTCAGTATTTAGAGTACCTACTAACGTCACCTCAACTACTACTAACAATACCTGTACATATAGGTACATAATTCTATAATACCTGTGTAAAATTCAGCATTGTTACATTGTACTCACATTTAATAAAATGCCTTAAACAATGTAACCAAAAATTGTAAAAACAATGTTGGAAAAGAGTGTCCATGGAGTTTCTTGTCTGTTCTTCTCCATAGGATCTACGAATTGGAACAGACGATTAGCTTCACGACTGACTACTGACTGACTACTTGACGTTTCAAAAGTGCCGTTCTATGGTTTACTTGAAATAAAATGATTTTGATTTGATTTGAAAAAAGGTACAATGAGAAAGTAAACTTCAAAAGTTGATATACAAACAGGTTTGCTCAGCTATTAGCTTAATTAATAATTGAATAACTTGAAACCTTAATTTATTATGCTGTACAACTTGATTACTATTTGTCTAGATTTAAAATTTCTATATGACAATAAGAATAATTTATGAATAATACATGGAGTTATGACTTAAAAGATTCAATAAATATTGAGTTCGACTAAAAACCAAAAGATTGCAAAACCTATTTATACCAAAACATTTGTAACTGTATAATTACTCTAATTCAAAAGAATTAAGCAACCTAATTAATGACGCAAATGCAAACAACTGCCAAAGCTCACGTAATTACTGCTGCAAATATTTAGCTTCCCATTTTACCAACTCACGTATGCAAAGAGAGATGTGACTGGTATCGTAAAATTTTTTGCCAACACGTTTACAACGAATATCGTTTCAGAATTTGACCCAACCATGAAGTAGAAGTTATTCCAAAATATGATGTTCGCACCAGCCTCCCTAGTGAAGTTTGCATTTTACAAACGTAAATATTAAACAGATGTCTCTACTATAACGCCGCCATGTCCTACCACAGAATGATACTGAATGACCTAGCTGATTCTTCTATGCGCATCGGCTTATGGTTGGATATGGACAAAACCAACGTCATATTCAATGAACATGTACTACCGGAACCGATTACAATAAACAGTACCGTTGTCGAGATTGTTCATTGTTGGGTAGAAATAATCTCATTTTCGTCGTCAGTATTTAAAGGCTAAAGTTGAAAATGCGGCATATCTGTCATAACATTCGAAGTCGAGACGTAGACACTTACAGTACGGTTAATTCACAAGTTCAAAGATGCTCAGCATGTTACGAAAAAAGCAATGCTTGGCGTTTCTAAATGAGTATCAGGAGTGATCCGGCAGAAAACTAAGGTTATCGACATAGCCCATCGGATTAGTAAGCTGAAGTGGCAGTAAGCTGGCCATATTAACCGCAGAACTGATGACCGTTGGGTTAGGAGAGTTCTGGAGTGGCGTCTCGGCAAACATGTTGTAGGATGCCCACATTCCAGGTGGAGTGATGATTTGCGCAGGAGCTGGTTGCGAGAAGCTCAAAACGATCAGAGTTATGTGAAATTGGAGAGAACTTCATTATGCTGATGATGATGATGATGAAACGTAAATATTATTACTTAACTAACAAATGTGTGCGAATGATGTAGTCATAAACAGGAATTCCTTCTTCCTTTCTCTACAGTAAATACAATAGGTGCTGCTTTGGAAGTCATAGCTTTAGAGTGGTAGAAATACGCACTAGGAGTTAACTATTCCAAACAGGCTAAATAAAAATTATAAAAAAGAATAGAAGTATACGTCATTTAAAATATTTTCGATGCCATCTTGGTCAATTCACAGATTAATAAATAGCAAGGGGCAGCTCTAGTGATATATGATGACAGCAAAAAATAGTTATTTATAGAATAAACCTTAAAATTAGAACAACGAATATTTAAAATTTTAATTTAATTGTAAATAATATTTAATATATTTGAGGGTTTAAAAGTTCCCGGATTAGGTCAATTTTATTGTTTTTCTTGTGGTAATATTTCAGTGTTTTAATAATAGATTTTTTTTTAAAAAGCATAAAAAAAATCTTCTATGTTTTTACAAATACTATAGTATAATTGAATATTTACTAATATCACTGATATACACTTACAGTGAAAAGAAATAAATTTGTATTGCAGAATAAAACCTACCTAAAAACAAAACATCTACAGTCTTGTATACAAAATGTTGCTATCCATTTCAGTATTGATCCTCTGCTTTGACATTCAAAGCAGCAATTCACGTGGGATTATACCGGTGACTATCTATTGTTTCCTTTTTGCCCTCGCCACTGCCCTTTCAGCTATATTCCCACAGCTTGCTATAACTTTTCTGGCGTGAAACATTCATACCAGCTTGGATAGATAAGTCACGCGCTCAGCGCTCGTTGCATTTGCTATGGTGAATAATGCAGGGGGGTACGTGCTAGTTCACTACTTTTAGAGTGATGGAATGCTTTAGTGTTGTCCCGTTATTTTAAGTGGTAGTAATGTCACATTGGAGCACGTACGAACGTGTTTGTAAACCGCAGATTTATTGAGTCTCATCAATTTTGAGTTTCGGTTGTTTTTATAGAAATAAAAATTTAATATCTTTAATAAAAAAATTAAATTAAAAATTATATATCGGCGGTAAAAAATATAACAAGATTCATGGGAGTTATTCACGATTGTATCTACTTCATTTTAACTTTAAATTTTACAAAATGTATAATAGTGTAAATTAATGAATAAGTTTTCATAAATTTTGGGACTTGAAGCGACATCTTATACAAAACATCATTTAGTCCCAAACTAAGCAGAGTTTGTATTATGGGTACTCTTGACCTACTAGACCTCTTGATTAGCAGCCGCATCCGGTAACCACAAGACCAACAAGCCGATATTTTGAAAGATTGTAATAGTCTGGTTAAAACTGACATAGGTGGACAAGACAAACATAAAGAAAGTGCTTCTTCCGCAGAAGAGGCACTACATAATAACCGGAAGCAATACCATATAAAGAAAAAAATATCGCCCATAAAATGTTTCAACAAAACATTGCAAAATATTTGTACGCATTATTTTCCAAACAGTGCTCTAATTTCAGAGGTCATTTAGCGGGAATCGCATGTCGAGTTATGTAGTTACTGGACCTAAACTGAAATTCAGGCTTTATAAATGCTGATTTCAATTTCCATTCGTTAATAATACAATCTCTAAACTTCGTATCTAATTCAACTTGTGTCAATGATTTTGTGAATGCCGCTTTCATGCAACACGCAAACAAGTGTGAATAATAAGTTTGACTACAGTTGGATTCAAATACATTTAAAATCTGACGAATGCATGAGTTAGCTTAAACAATAATTACAAATCTTCAACAGTTTCATTAGCATTTTACACAGCTGTGCAGCAAGCAGAATACGTTTAGTTAATGTAGCAAACCTAGTCTCAAGCAAGTTGTTAAATTCACCAGTTGAAACCTGCTTTACTATTCAATATTAAATTCAACAGAGGAAGGACTAAAATAAGTTATTAACTAAATAATGTACTTGAAGTTTTACTATACCACACAGCCTTCTCCACGGTAAAGATCCTTGGTGACACACTAATTTTGAAGTGAAAAAACAACAAGTTTTAAAGATACTAAATTGAAAATGATTCCTTAAAATTGTGGATCGATAGTTTTAAGAGGTTCTATATATTACAATCAAGGCTTTGATAATATCTTCAACGTTTTTAAATAGAAACTTTTTCTTTAATCCTCTCACCCTTCTTAAATTACGTTATATAACCTTTTTACATGATTCACATTACAAATTACTGAGGTCTTCAAAGATTAAAAATGCCTGGCCATTCTACTAAATTTCTTGACCATTTTAACCTTACAATACCTACCAAGTACAATAAAACGTACACAAAGACTAACCACATTTATGAGACTGGTAAAGGAGAATTACCTGGGAGTCATCAAGGTCACTTAACCTACCTTTTCTTTTTCAGTAAACTATTTTTATTTATTTATTTATATTTCCTGCATTACAATTGCAAGAGGCGGACTTAATGCCAAACGGCATTATCTACCAGTCAACTTTGAGTTGTAAGTAAGGGACGAGCCAGGTGCATATGAATATTTAAAATGAGAAAATAGGATAAAAGATTGGAAGAAGTTATAACACATGGATTTATGGATATTAATAATATTAACACATATACACATTATGTCGCAATTATTATTATAACGGTTTATGATCAATTTTAACTACTCTAATAATTTTTTCGTCTTACCTACTTTAAACACACCAGACACTACCATATACTTCTCCTAATTATGTTTACTCTTACCTTTATGAGATGACTTCCGAGCAATAAGGCCACCTCTTATACCTACATATGTACCTAGTTCTAAGTCCTAAACGTAGTACAATTATTGAGTTCATTTTTTATTATTTCGTTATTGAACACTCTATTCTGTTACAGGAACTTCGACAGGGATCAGCACTTTACCCAGTCTCATTTGTTCTTCGTTACGAGTTTGTAGACGTGAGTGAACAAGGCCAGCCATTGGCAGACTCACAGTCTGCATGCGACAGGGTTTTTAAATCGGCTCAGACCTATTCCGGCAGATTTCAAGCACCGCGTGCCATATTTTACTACGGGAGAGGTGGCGCTCAAAACCTTACTTGTATTCTGAGGTGAGAATTATTTTTGTAGTTTTATAATTTGATAGACATAGATTAATGTTCACAATGTTATTGTTATGAAAATGTTTCAGATTCGAAGCAAAACAAGGTGAACGAATTCAGTTGACGTTCACAAACACTTACTTTGGAAATAAATATTGTAATACTCACAAAGATTCACGTACTAGTCGTTGGAAATGCGATAGGCCTGTCAAAAGGACTTTCGGCGGTGAGGGACTCGCTCAAATTATTATAACAGAATATCCTTGGGAGGGAGTCCCTATTGAAAGAGATTGCATTTGTACAAACAGATCTGAACCATTAAATATACATACTCTAACAGCTCCGGTAGTGGAAGTTAATTTTACTGTGACGATGATGAACATTACAGAAGACTACGATGATTTCGCCTTTGAAGGCGAATATAAATTTGTTCCAACAGGACCAGGTGACGAAACTGTCTGTTCCTCGGGGTGGGGAAAAAGACGACTCAGAGGGAGTAGTGGTGAAATTAGACTATTTGATAAAAGACAGGTGCCTATAGCACCAGAAATAGTTGGAGACAGACATGTTATATCAGAAAGTGTAAAAGCGGAAGTTGCTTGTGTTCACAGACCTTGGTTAATTGAGCCTGGAGGTGATGAAGTAACTCCTGTACAGGGCAGATACTTATATGTTAAAATCCCAGGATATATGATGACATCTTCTTCACCTTTTTGCCCTACTCCTAATCGATTATTCATTTACGAAGCTCATGATACATCGAAATTTAAAGAAGTGTGCCCCGACGATACAAACATTATAGAACTGTTTTCACCGGGGTGGAAATCATCTCAAACTACTTTGGAAACATCTCTAAAACCTCATGCTCGTAGTTATGTTATAGATTTTCTGCAACACGAACAAGCTGACTATTCAATTAAATGGATAGAACTTATTAAGAAACCTTCTTTTGAACATGATTCTGAATCAACGAACATAATACCAGCACCAGTTTCATTGGAATGTCGATACAGGTGAGATAGTTATTTAGTGAAGTTTTAAGGCAAATTATTTTTTATTTTTTTATTTTTACCTTAACATGAATCTCTTCTTTGTTTAGCTGCCCGGAATTAAACGCGTGCATTCCTATTGCACTGTGGTGTGATGGAAGTCCTCATTGTCCTTCTGGCTATGATGAAGATGACTCTAATTGCTCATTCAGAATATCTTTGCCCCCACCATATGTGGCAGCTGCTGCTGGAGCTGGTTTACTTCTATGTGCGATTATAGTAGCACTTTGCGCGTGTCGCCGGCGACGAAGAAAAGACAAGGAATTCAAAGCCAGGTTAGATGGTGCTCTGCCTCCAGAAGAAAGGCCATTTGACCGCGCCAAAACAAACGGTGTCCCTGAAGCAGCGCGTCAATATGCAACAGTGCAAAAGTACGCTACAATAGATAAATACAGCTTAAGTCAGAAATACAGTGCAGGGTTAAACGATGCTCGTTACTATGATGAAGTAGCTCAAAGAGACAAGCTCGCGGACACAAGGTATGCTAGCTTAGGTCGTGGTGGTCGAGGTTTGCGAGTAGAAAACTCAAGAGGCAATGGCTCCAGAAGAGCTATGCCTGATTTGGGCTATCCAGATTTAAAAGATGGTTTTTGTTGACCCTCTTCGGAATTAGTAGAAACGACGGTGTAGCGTTGTTAGACGTTAAAATTTAAATATTCTTTTGTGTTAATATTAGATTGAAGACTGAAATCGGCAAAAGTGCCTGCTCTAACATTTTGATCTATATAAACTCAGATTTAATTGTACTGTTAATAGTACAATTTCGGCTTTTATCGTTAGGCAATTTATTTTTACCGAGACAAAGACTACAACTTTGACTTTTTAGACTATTGTGTAAATAAATTGAATATTCATAAGTAAACAACAGACATCAGTCACCGTTGGACATAATATACTTTGCATAAAATCTCACAGTAACTATATTCTCATCAAATAACATATCTACATGTACATAAAACGCTTGACAATACGATATTAAGATACAAAATAAAATCCTTTAAAAATGTTAGTAGTATGTGAGTGGTTAGTGAAATGAAATTACTTTCTCTTTTTAACTTAAGCGTCATGTTATTAACCTTCCGAGACGCACGTTGTATTGTTTTAAATGCTTAACCACATTTTCCTTTATAAAAACTACAAATATTAATCATAAAACTAATAAATTACCATCATATGAGTTTATTTACTAATTAAGACTGCGACATTTAATAACCTAATAATTGCTTTCTTTTTCATTTCTATTTCTGAGCAGAAGAAAATGACTTTTTGTTGCTATATTTTTCAACCCTTTACTGTAATGACACTAGAAATAAAATGAAAATGTGATATAGGTTGTAAAAATGTAGGTAAGCGTTCACAGAATGTATAACTTAACAACAGTAATCTTTCGTTGTGTATAAATAGTAAGTAAGATTGTAACTACCAGATATTGGCTGTAAATAAATTATAGATTAAGATTTTTAAAGTCTGTAATTATTTCCAAGTAAAAAAAGGATTAAAGTCATTTCTAAAAATTAAAAGAACATTTTTTATTTTTAAAGATTTTTATCCTTATGTGAAAGCTGCTTAAAGTTACGATATAGATTGGACATGAAATACCTTTAAATAAAGAATATACATAAATTAAAAGTAGATGATCTGCTTTAGGGATTGCATTGGAACAAAATTAGTTTATTTAAACTATCAATTATATTTTAATTAAATATATTAATTAAAATATAATTAAATATATTTCAATTATATTTTATTGCAATTGGAGAGGCCTATGTCCAGCAGTGGACTGCGATAGGCTGATGATGATGATGATGATGATCAATTTATAATGACCATTCATTTGTATGTAGGCCTGCACTTTCAAATGAATGTACTCAATCGATTTAAATGAAATCACATAAGTACAGAAGTAGAGACTACTCATATACAGTAACAATTTGGATGATGGATTAGGTTTATTGTTATAATAAAACAATTTGTAGACTTAAAAATGAAGTCAGTCTTTGGAAAAAATACAATTATATAAAATATTTATTTCTGACATCTAATACACAACGCCATCTAGTCCTAAACTAAGCACATTTTGTCAAGTATTATGGGTACTAGACAACTGATATAAATACATAAACTTAAATAATTTTTATTTGTAAATTTGTAAACGATGCAAATATTTGGGGATCCGGGAATCGAACCCGAGACCACCAGCACAGTAGTCGCATATGCTCCCACTGCGCCACCAAGGCAGTCAAAAATAGTTGGTCTGACGAGTACGTAACTTAGTTTTAAAATATAATACAAAGCTTAAAATACTTAACAATTTAAAAAAAGTATTATATTATTCAACAAAAGCATCGCCAGGTTGCTATTGTGACATTTTCAGAATAATGTAATGAAAAGAACAAAGATAATGAAGAAAAACATAATAAAACCATTCGTTTATAACTGCAAAAGTCTCTGTAGATATAACTTGAAAAATGTAATATACCATAATAACGAATAGACCGTCTGTTTCGCAACAAAGGAACAAGGCAAAATACACTTTTTACGACGGTGAAATATTTTTATTTAGTTTACAAAAAATGTGACACATCTCGCTTCATTGGGGTCGTGACGAAAAGGTGCGGCTCACAAAGTTTTATATTATTGCCATCTTGTTATAATTCTTTTGTAAATTATTGACCTGTTTATATTACTTAATGGTATTGCGTCATTAAGAGTATAGAACAAACAAATGACTTTGATCAACGTTAATCACAAAAAGTGAAATCCTTCCAAGGAACATTTCATAGGCATATTTTGTTTTTTAATACGATTTTTGTACTAAAGTATGTACTTTAAAAGATGAAAGCTTATTGCTTTAATCATGAGATACATTGTTCAAAAAAAGGACAAATTCCCCGTTATATCATCAAAAAGAGCTTGAGAAAATGTTATTTAAAATTTATTACGAAATGTAGGCTGCTGTACTTTGCGCTGCAAATTGAATAGAGTAGACATAACATGAACAGTATATATACTGATATATTTAAATAGAAGAGAAACTGGAGGGGAATAACTCTGTAATTCTTTTGAGCAACGTCGTTTTATCCACTCAATCATACATTATCCCTACTTCCCTACTAATATTATAAATGCGAAAGTAACTCTGTCTGTCTGTCTGTTACGCTTTCACGCCTAAACCACTAAACCGATTTTGATGAAATTTGGTATGAAGATAGAACTGAACTTGGGAAAGGACATAGGCTACTTTTTACTGCAATAATCGAGATACAAAGGTTTTTACCTTTTTACCTAGGTGATTATAAAAATATATAAATCGTAGATGTCAAAATGTATCACTGTTTATCTCCTGTCAAAACTTCACAGGTTGCTAGGAATAACACACTTGCATGGCAACCATACTGATAGTTTGTAAATGACATAAAGACCAGTAGACCAGAGTAGATAATTTTTGAAAACAAAATTATAGTACGATGAAACCCATTGGAAAAAGAGGCGAATATTATAAAAATGAAAGGAAAAATTATTTACTGGCGATCTGCGATCTGAGGGGGGCCGGGTAGGGGGGGGGGGAGGTTTTCGGGTCCTCCTCGGACGGGGCGTGAAAAAGCATCTCACTAAGCCGCCATAGTGTGGGCCGCCATACATTATTGTCTGCATTCGCAGCAAGTGTGGTAGCCCCGACTCTTGGATTCTGCTCATGCTTACCATCAGGTAGGGTAGAGTCACTTTGGATGGCTAAATATATAAAACAAAGGATAAAAAACGGTTTACTCGATTTCCGGCAAAACTACAAGTCCTATGGAAAAAAGTAAAATGGCAAAGTTGTAGGTAATTAAAAGATCTACAACTTTTTAGGGTTCCGAAGTTTATGACTTCGAACCCTTATAGATTCGTCATGTCCGTCTGTCCATCCGTCCGTCCATCCTCGACTTACCATCCAAACAGTAAGTGCTAGAAAGATGCAACTTTGCATGAATATGTATTGTAATTACGTCGACAAAGTGCTACAATAAAATTATGAAAAATATTTTTATTTAGGGTACCTCCCCGACACGTAAAATGTGGATGTTTTTTTTTCTCGCGGCTACCCCATCATGTGGGGTATCATTACATCATCATGTGGGGTCTTTTAAAAACATTAAAGGGTTGTTAAGACGATTTTATGATTTAGAAATCCGTTTGCGAGAAATTCCACTTTAAAGGCCGTTTTTTTGTAAAACCGGGCATCCTCCTCCATCCCCCTCTAAAAGCTAAACGGCCGGCTCAAAAAATCTGGGAAAATTCGTGATAGTGGTCCATATAATGAACTTTAAATGAAAACTATAACGAATTAGATGACTTTGTTAGTTCAGGAGTTACAGAGGCTTAACTTCTACAAAGTGCTTACTTGGAAAACGTCATACAAAATTAACGCATTATTACGTAAACATAACAATTATCTTTGGATACAATTTCTAATCCACGTACCATTATGGGTGATTGAGGAACCCATTCCTGTGCGTGGCCAGACACGACTTGGCCGATTTTTTATTTACACTTTTTTTCACATAACCACAAATTATATGTGAAAAATTAAAAAAAGTTTTTGGTTTTCTATTTTTATATTTTACAAATAAAATCATTTATAAACGAAGTTTAGTGAAAAATTTCCATTTTATGTCCCGTATATGCTGTAATTTTTTTGATTTGAAATATTTAAGTAATTTTTTCACCCTATTTTGACTTAATAGCGAAAATTCACCTGTCAAAATATCTACTTTTTTCAAAAAATTGGGGTGTTTTCTGCTTTCCGATGGTGTAATTCCTACTAATATTATAAATGCGAAAGTAACTCTGTCTGTCTGTTTGTTACGCTTTCACCTAAACCACTGAACCGATTTTGATGTAATTTGGTATGAAGATAGAACTGAACTTGGGAAAGGACATAGGATACTTTTTATCGCGAAAATAAGGGTAGAAGGGTTTGAAATAGGGGACGAAAGTTTGTGTCAAAGTTCCTTATTTCCATACATAAAATCATGTAAGATTGTTTAATCTACCCATACCGTGTCGCGCGATATAAACGAATTCAACGCGGGCGAAGCCGCGGGCGGAAAGCTAGTTCTAAATAAATTTGAGAAAAGTGTACAACTAATAATTATAATTTATTAAAATAGATATTCGTGAAGTATTGGCCTCAAACTCCTACCTACTTACTATTTAATGGTTTCCGAAAAACCATATCATCATCAATTTTGATAATATTAGGGGTTAAAGTATGAAAATGCCGATTTGTACTGAAAAATTGAAATTAGTTTTTTTCGTCATGTAACATATTTATTTATTCAAAATATATAACATTACTATCTATACATTGCAAAGGTCATTTATGCCTTTGCGATAGAACTCTAGTGATCTAGATTCTACAAACTGTGTGAAAGCATTTTTTACTGCTTCCTGGGAAGAAAACTTTTTATCACGTACAAAAATTTATCAAATCACGAAAAAAATGGTAGTCCGTTGGAGCAAGGACTGGCGAATACGGAGGGTGATGAATAGGGTTTCTCGTGCTGTATGAGGTCTCGCGTTATCATGGAGCAATAATGGAGAAGATCGAATTATGTGTCGGAACTGTTTCACTGCAAGTTTAGCTATGAATTTCTTTCTGCAGATCAGCCAAATCAGGAAGCACCCATTTTTCATTCTTTTTATTTTATTCATTTGACGCAAATGAGTCAATATTGTTGGTAAGGTAACGTTAAACCATACCGCTAACTCCTGGGTAGTTTGACTAAGATCTGCTTCCTCCATCTCTTTCAATTCTTTGTTATTTAGATGTGTGGCGGTGTTCCACGTGGTTCGTTCTTCAAATCATAATTTCCATCACGAAAGCATTTAAACCAAAATCGCACGGTGCGTTCATTAGCTGTCCTCTCTCCAAACGCAACATTAATATTGCGAGCTGTTTCTGCAGGGTTAGTTTCGCGTCAGAACTCGTATTCAAAAATCAACCGAATAAAAAAACAAATGAAAGTCGATAATCGAATGTTGTACATTTTTTTAAAGATGAACCTAATAGGTACGATTTCAAAAAAGTTTCACTCAAAAATCTCGAACCATGAAGGTTCTATGTCAATTCGAAGTGCCTATTACAATAAAATTATTAATGGTAATTTCATACTTTAAATCCTATTATTATGTTATCTGTAAGCACACGAACAAAAGTGTAAAGTGAACGCACGTTGAAGGTTGAGTGGATCAAAAGAGAATTTACGATTCTATATAAAACGTAGGTTTCTGGTGTAATTAGTTGAGCAAATGACTGTACCGAATTGTGAGCCAATTGAGCTCGCGATGAAAGCAAGTGACATGGTTATTATACTCTTGGGGCAGAAAAAGTACTTCATCCTACCGTACGTACCCATGTTGTAAGTTGTGAATGTTGTCGATTTAGTCATTTAGCTGTGAATACAAATACACAGACAGACAAACTTTCACATTTATAATATTATGTAGGAATTTCAAGACAAATTAGTTAATGTTTCCTTAATTTATAAATTTGAAATACCCCGATCTATATAATGAGTCATAATAAGATGATAAAACCTTTTATAGCAACGGAGTAAGCAGGTACGCAAGGTCAATAATTTGTATTTGTCTCCTCGAATAATTAGATTATAGGCTCAGGCTGCATTAGCCTGTCCACTTCGTTGGCGTAACGAGCGACGCGCAAACTAAATTATCCGATGAACTAATTAAAGCTTGGATGGAAAATGTACTTCGAAAACAACAAATGAAATCCCGTGGATGTTCCCGATGACTTGTTCGAAACAGTGGTTTATAATCGTAACTATGTCGATCACTTGTTTGGTAAGTTTAAGGTTCTGGCATTGATTGACTGACAGAATCGCTTTTCTAAATTTAATATAATATTTTAATAACAAACTTAGCACACCGTAAAAATCATTTTTAAATACAATTTAGAAAAGTAGCTTTATATTAAAAAGGGAAAGCTAGGCACTCCATAGGCACATTTTATTGCTTCATAAGAAGAAATCAATAAGCACATACAACACTAGACTCGATATTAAACTAGCTTTTGCCCGCGGCTGCGATTGCGTGTATGTCAGTTTCCGCTATAAAAAGCAGCCTATGCATGTCCTACCTAAGGCTTTAGACTATCTGTAGCACGAAAGCGCAACACACAGACATACAGGGTTACTTTCATATTTATAATATTAGTAAGGATATGCATTATTTACAATAACTGTCATGATACTTCCATTTCTATTAAAATCGTTTATTCAGAATGTATATGCTTGCTAGTGATTCTTTTAAACATAAACAAAATAAGTTAGTGCTTCATACATTTTACATCATTAGATTTTCTTGTATACAAATTCTTATAAAATAGAGGGTAAAATTGTTAATTAGTGAATGATTGTTGTTCGTTTAAAATAGATGTGGTCGATAAGATTGAAAAAAACTTTGCGGTTATAAATCTAGAGGAAATCGCAAACCATTAACGTAGTTGGTTCCTTATTCACTTCAATGCATTTGGTTTAATCTGTTCTACTTTACAGCTACATAATGGAAGTTATTTCAGAATAATATAAATAAAAATGTCCCATAAAGCGGCCACAATTTTTGTTTTCGCCATTTACTCAAACAATTGAATAACTCTAGCAAACAAAAAAAAACTATATCATAGAATTATTAATAGAGCAAACCGACATTATAGTAATACACTACACTCAGAAGGTAACAAACTACTTGACCTAGTTAGTATAGAATAGAATGGTCTATATTATACACCTTATACAAAGAACTTTAACCTTAACAGTAATATTAATGTTAGGTCGTACAATAGAAAGTTTTATCACTAATAGCGATCTCCAACCTTCGGACGGATTTTGTGGCTAAAGATGATGTTAGCGTTTCATATCTAGAAAGCTCTAATATGGAATAGATTATACTTACACTTTGGACCGCTTGCACGTTTGATTATTAGATGTAGGTACATATAAGTATAGTAAGGTGAACTTTTTAAAAAACATTTGTCTTTAACACTCTTTGGTCATGAAATTATCTCGTCTTGAATCCGTAGAAGTAAATGGGTTGACCAGAGTCGGTATTTATTTACTGTTTGAATGTTGCTTGAAAATATAATTGTAAATGTAAATACATAAATGATGATGGTGATGGAATGATGGAAATGGTGAAAAAGTAAAAATATAATATATATTACTATTTTAAATCGTTATCAAAAAGTAATTTGCAAATTGAAGTCTAATACTAATATGTAATAATATTAAGCTTACTTGTTTATAAATGTAATTATTATCTTCCTTTTTAATAATTCGATATATTTACACTTTGTTCAGAAGTGTAGTTTTATTTATACAACTCAACATCGTCAATTATTGAAAAGTGCTAGTCATTTTTCGATGCTTATACATTTTTGCCTTTAAACTTACTAAGAACTAAGATAAATGAAAATTCTTGGCGTAAGTTTCCCTCCTTCACCCGTCCAGTTATCCACAAGTCAAACCGGCTATTTAAGGAATTCGAAATTTAGGGAATGTTTCAAATTTACGTTGTAGGCACTCGCTAAACATGGCGTTCTGGAAATTCAAAACCAAAGGGGTAACCACAGCTGGGTGGTATGAACTGCAACTACATTATAATGAAACTATACAATTACTCATGGAGTTTACAGTAAATATTTGATAGAGTTGTTTGTAAAGTTCGAATAATTACTTGGAGCTGTTGAAAATTCACTTAGAAAATTATTTTAGAACATTTATTTATACGTTCTTAGTATGTATTTGTTTTTAGGTAGTGAAAAATATCCATATAACACTTCTTTAGATACGGTTGTTTGTCAGTTTCTAAAAAGTTTCATATTTCTTTTATGAAATTACAGATCATTTCAACTGAAATTTTAGTATTTTAATCTTTTCGATATTTGCGTCAGCATCAATTTTGAATGATAAATTTTAACAAGTAATAATAACAAATGAATATTCGGCCATGTAATACATAATACGATCTAGCTTCAACCAGAGCTTGAACTATTAAAGCTAGATTGATCAGTCAAGAATACTTATATGCATCATCATCATCAGCCCATCACGGTCCACTGCTGGACATAGGCCTCTCCCATTACATAATTTTTTTTGTGAATACAAAGTATGTATTTTTTTTTATTTGTAGTTTTCTTAAATATACAACTATCGCTGGAATACTTAAGGCTTAAAATTGACTCAACAAATGAGTTGATTTTCGATTTACATCATTATTATCATTATTATAGGGATTTCCACGTGCGTGTGGTCTAATTATAGGTTATCAACGTACATTAAATACGATTAATTCAATACAAACTGTATGGGTATATGTTAGAAATTGCGGGAACAATATATAACAACAATAATACAATATAATATTAATAGGGAACAATATTAAATTTAATAATATGCTAATCTCCAGCCACATAATTAGTAATTAATACGTTACTCTGAATTAGTACAATAGTTCTAACTATGTATAATTCGATACTATTTAACATAATTACCTACCAACTGAAGCTAGAACTGTATTGTCCTTTGCGAATTGAAATGCATAGACTTGTGAATAATATTGTTATGTACTTTGACGACTACAATTTCATCATCTCGGGTATATTAATATTTTCAGATATATAAATTTACTTATTTATGTATCAACACCTGTATGCACAGAAGTCCAGTTCGATCCATGTGGCCATCAGCCGCTGCAGACTCTGGACAGCGGGTGGAACCAGCCAGGTTTCCAGACCAGATAGGCGCCCCATAGAGGATCATGAATTGCACGATTCCTGTGTAGACTGCCTTGTCGGTCTAGTGGTTAGCGTATGCGGCTGCTGATCAAGAGGTCTCGGGCTCGATTCCCGGGTCAGACCAAACATTTGTGAGATCCACAAGTATTTGTTTCGGAGTCTGGGTGTTTTTCTATGTATAATATTTATGTATTTACAAAAAAAGTATGTTTATGTATTTATATCAGTTGTTTAGTACCTATAATACAAGCTCTTAGTTTGGGACTAGATGACGTTATGTGTAAGATGTCCGAAATCATCATCATCATCAACAGCCTTTAACAGTCCACTGCTGGACATAGGCCTCTCCTTTGAAAGGAGGCTTTGGCCTACTATACCACGCTGGCCAGACGGGTTGGTAAAGCGTTTGTTTCAAGTTTTCCTTCTCTTGGCAGTAATGTTCTGAGTGAAGACCTGAGCCCAGTAGTGGGACATTATGGGTTGTTGTGATGGCTGACCTTAGGCAACTTCCAAATTTTGATTTCATGTCCCTTCCCCACACCGATAGACACCACATCAAGCCAACCAGGGAATCCCCTAATCAGTAACATCTAGTTGCGATTAATCAGTAAATACAATCATTTTTTCAATTTTTAACTAAATAAAGAATTTAAAAAAATAAAACTAAAGTAATAGGATTTATTGAGTCAGTAAGACATTACTCCTTTCATATAAATATCTTTGAACTCTGAAAGCTACTAAAAAGGTTGTTATTTTGGCATAGCCTTGAAAAAACAAGATGCTGATATATTATTAGATTTTCACGTCCTTTTTAACAAATATTGCCACCGTTTTTTTACGCCAATAATACTTTTTTAGAAATCCGCTTTAATAATGTTGTTAAATAGGGTTTTCCAATAAGAGGTGTTATTTTGATATTCAAAGAAAAATGCCATTTTTGAGAAAAGATCGGATGTTTATTTCATAACAAAGAGGAAGGTATGCTGTTAATAATGAAAAACAACATCAGCCAAATGGCCACCACGACCACGCTTATAGGACCATATCCTTTTCATGAAATTTTCCATAACCAAATCGCAAAGTGGCTGTCCTATGTCCTCAATAGCCTCACGAATTCTCTCTTTGAAGTCTACAATCGACACTGGGCTGTGGGCGTAGATCTTATCTTTCACGTGGCCCCAAAGGAAGAAGTCGCAAGGTGTTAAATCACAAGATCTCGGTGGCCAATTGTGATCACCTCTTCGAGGGATAACACGGTCCGGAAACTTTTCCCGTAAAAGATCAATTGTTTCGTTGCTTGTGTGGCACGTAGCGTCGTCTTGTTGAAAGTAAACGTTGTCCAGATCATTACTATTTAACTCCCGCCATATAAAATCACTAGCTTTTCGCCCGCGGCTCCGCCCGCGTGGAATTCGTTTATATCGCGAGTCACAGTAAGGGTAGATTAAACAATCTTACATGATTTTATGTTTGTTAATAAGGAATTTCAACACAAACTTTCGTCCCCTATTTCAAACCCTTCTACCTTTATTTTCGCGATAAAAAGTGTCCCATGTCCTTTCCTAAGTTCAGATCTATCTTCATACCAAATTTCATCAAAATCGGTTCAGTGGTTTAGGCGTGAAAGCGTAACAGACAGACAGACAGAGTTACTTTCGCATTTATAATATTAGTAGGGATTAATCATCTCTCGGTAGCGCAATCCATTCACCGTAACTGTTGATCAACACTTTGGGCTACAGCAGCAATATTCTCAGTTGTTATTGAGCGACGTGCACGGGTTTTATTCCTTACATCACTAACTTGTCCCAACAGCTCAAATTTTTCCACCAATTCCTGTATTGCGGTCCAAGGTGATTCACGACGACCCAAAAATGCTTTAGTTTTGCGAACTGTGACTGCAAAATTTTCACCATTTTTGTAGTAAATTTTATTAATTCCAATGCGTTATTCAAGCTTGTATCGTTTCATTTTTAGTAGTGGCGTAGTTTCTACTTATCAAATATCAAAGAATAACAGCTTCAAAGTGACATCTACCGAAATAGCGGGCTATTCAAAATAACACCTCTTATTGGAAAACCCTATAGTTTTTGCGGCTTTTATAGTATTTTACGAAGTTCATGTTTTATTTTAAGAATAGCTAAAAATAGTAGCAATCTAGAGGGTTATATTATTCAAATATAGAACATTTTCTTTAGATACAGAAATATGATTATGGAGTACCAATTACTTAATAGGTTATAAAAATATTGTCAACTTACAGCATTTTTTGTAAATAAAATATAAACAGTATAGAAGTAGTAATGGTTAATAGTTAAAAGTAAAGACTAATAACATTCTCAGCATACGAGGCAATTATGCATTGTATATAAACAGCTTAGCCTTTCGTCATTCTTATCATCAACGTAGCCAATGCCAGCCTGCAGTACATTAGGCTTCTCTCAAGGTTTTCGGTAAGAGCCGGTCGTTTAATCTATATCTGTTTACTTATCACTAAGTGAAAACATAGATTTCATTATTAATGGTCATTATAATTGGCATTTCACAATATAATTGCAATATTTAGAATAGAATAGAATAGAAACTCTTTATTTGCACACTTTGTTACAGAGTTATAGTACATTAAATGACATATATATGTAGTGTACAAAGGGCGGCCTTATTGCCATAGGCAATTTCTTCCAGGCAACCTTAGGATGGATCAATATGTATCGGAGAGACGGTGGTAGTCGACTGTGCATTGAGTTCTGTAGTAAATAAAATATATATATATATCCCTCATTATACAGACCTACATGCATACATACACACACAATACTTAAACATACATATATATATATATATACATACACACACATACACATATATACATATACATACATACATACATACATACATAAATATAACTAGTTAATTAAATGAAATTCTAGAAACAAAACCATAAATTACATATCCTTGATCGTGATTACCTAAGTTATGATGCATAGTATTCGTGAACCATTTTTTTAAATTTAGTTAGTGTTTGCGCTTTCTTAATATTTGTCGGCAGTGCATTCCATAATCGTATTGCTTCAACAGTAAACGAATGATTGTAAAATTTGGTGGAATGCAGAGGCATCTCCAGTCTCAGATTTTCGGATGACCGCAGACATTTTGCATGTGTTTCATTGAGGAACTTGAAACGTTCTTTGAGATAGAAAGGAGCTCTGGGATTAAACAATATGTTATAGAGAAGAGTTAGAATATGAGTATTCCGGCGAGAGCGAATTGGAAGCCACTTGAGCATTCGACGGAATTCAGAGACGTGATCATATTTTCGTAGGCCAAATACAAATCGTATACAGAGATTTTGAAGTCGCTCAAGCTTATCTAGTTGTGCTTCAGTGACATCAAGATAGCTGACATCGGCATAGTCGAGAACTGGGAGAAGAAGTGCTTGTGCAAGTGCAGCCCTAGTTGCAGTCGGAAGAAAGTTTCGTAGTCTTCGGAGAGACCCGACAGAAGCAAATAACTTGCGACTAACTTCCTGCATTTGTGAACCCCAGGAAAGAGTACTATCGATGTAAATACCCAAGTTTTTGACGCTAGTACTAATCTCAAGGTTAGTGCCATTGAACTGTATTTGCGGCAGCTGTGTCCAGTTAACCCTTGAGATCATTCCGGGACTGCCGATAATACATACCTGCGTTTTTACAGGATTAACCTTGAGGCCGTGGTTAAGACTCCAATCGCTAATGCGACGCAGGTCAGCATTAATTGTATTGAAAGCTTCCGGTAATAAGTTAAGCTTGGCTTGTGTATATATTTGTAGATCGTCTGCATAAAGATGGTAGTGAGAATTTAATTGAGTAGAGATAGAGTTTATAAAAACTGCGAAGAGTAACGGAGATAGAACGCCACCCTGTGGTACACCAGCAGAAATATCGCACCAGGAGGACATTGAGTCTTCGATGCAAATACGTTGCCGGCGACCAAACAGGTAACTATGAAACCAATCAATTGTCCTTGGAGATATGTTAAGAGACCGTAGTATGCCAAGCAGAATGTGAAAATCTACAGTATTAAAAGCGTTGCTGAAATCGAGTAAGGTGAGTACTGTGATCATTCCACTGTCCATGCCCAGTCTGATGCTATCTGTGATATGTACCAGCGCAGAAGAAGTGCTGTGACCAGGACGAAAGCCGGATTGGAAGGGATTCAATAATGAATTTTTGGAAAGGAAGCTACTCAGCTGAGAGTGGATAAGGCGCTCGAGCACTTTGGATAGGAAAGGTAAAATGGATATGGGCCGATAATCAGAAAACGAAGAGGGTCTGGATTTTTTAGGAAGAGGGATTAGTTGAGCATCTTTCCATGCAGTTGGAAAAACACCACTTGTGATGGAGTAATTCAGGATGTTGCATAGGATAATCAGGATTTCGTCAAGGATAGGGAGAATCATGTTTCGGCTGATACAATCACTACCGACTGCACTCGACGAGATCGCTAGGATGGTCTTCTTAACATCACAAACAGACAGTTGATTAAACATAAAAGATGGATAGTTGGGAGTTGGAGTAGAGGAAAGATTTCTTAAAGTATTGGCTTTAGTGTTATTACTAATGTCAGAAGAGGCAGAGAAATGTTTATTAAGTGAATCAATGTTAAAATTTTTAGGAATAGAGTTTTCACGAGACTTTCCAACTCCCAATGTTCTTAGAAATTTCCAGACTTTTGCTGGATCTCCGTTTTCTACGGAAGAGTGAATATGTTGGCGTTGTGCGTTTCTACACATCTTATTGCAGAGATTTCTTAGGTACACATATTTTTCCAGGTTAGCATCTGTTGGTCGACGCTTATATTTGCTTTTCGCTGAACACTTCTTGGCCATAATCTGTTTTATCTCCTCAGTGAGCCATGGGGCAGGTAAATGTTTGATTTTAATCGAACGCAGAGGCGCGTGCATATTGTACAGTTGTATTAATTTGTCATTGAATATTGCAACTTTTTCATTCACACACTGGGAATCTAATAAAGCAGACCAGTCAATGTTACGCGCGTCTTCTTTAAGTTTGGCAAGATTCATTCCACTAAAATTACGTTGCACAAGAATTCTCGGCTTTGCCTTGGGGGGACGGATAGCGTAAGAGAGAAATATCAAATCATGATAAGAAAATGCATCAGCAGGATACTGACCATGGCTGATGACATGTTTGGTAGAAGAGACAAGAATAAGGTCAAGAAGAGAGGGAGTACAGTTAGGAAAATGATGTGTAGCATCGAGTGATAAAAGTGATAGATTGTTACATTCCACCACTTTGGTTAGCGAAGAAGAGCGATAGTCTTTTTTTAAGAGGCAAGTATTGAAGTCACCCAATATTATTGTGTGGGCATAAGAAGGAGATAGTTTTTCAAGCAATTTTTCGAAAGAAGAAAAGTAATTAGTACGCAATGATGGAGAGTAATAAACGCCTAGTAGAATTTTTGCATGATTAATGTCTAATTCTAAAAAAAGGTGCTCACCCGCGTCCGGTGGTGGGGGTTGTGAGGATATACTTACTATGGTGAATGGAATATGTTGTCTAAGATATATACCAACACCACCCCCACCACCAATCGCGCGATCGTTCCTTATAAGATGGAAGCCTGGAAGACTATAAGATGTAGATGGTAAACAAGGTTTTAACCATGTTTCGGAGACTAAGATGGCGTGTAAGTTTTTACAGGTAAAAGTAGCCAGCATATCGGGGAAATGAGCTGGAATACTCTGGGCATTAATATGGACTACATTAAAATTCCGCGGAGCATCCGAAAACCGACACTGAAGATTTTCTTGAAGTGAGGGTACACTAACAAAACTAGTATTATGGCTGTTGGAAGAATAAAAACTGTCATCATCACTACATATCAAGTCAGACATAATAACGTATCAAAATAAATAAGTTAATACAAATAGCAATATAAATAATTATATATATTATATATATATATATATAAATAGGTTAATAAAATAACAATAAAAGTACTCAATAAAGTACCAAGAAATAAAAAATAAAATAAAATAAAATAAAAATTTTAAAACAATACAAAATTATTCACTTTGATCCACCCGCCAGTCATGTGTTTGACATTTTATCACACAAATTAGCCACTATTAACTAAATCAAGCAAAATAAAGGAAGAAAATAACATGTAAAAACATTGACGACCTTGACGGTTAAAAATAAATTAATAATAAAATATAATAGTACTTTACATGCATCTGAGTGAACTTCTTGTGCAAAAACACAATGTTCCAAACTATTGTATTACTGTCGCAACAACGATTGACACTTGACAGTCTGGAACGCAATTTTGACAGATAATAAAAGTATTGTAAAAGTAAGGTAAATTAACAATAACAATATTAACAATAAATTAAGAGTATTTTTATGTTGTAGGAAAGTGATTTGATTAGTTATATATAGCACTATTGGTAGAGTGGAAATGTTTAAATTTCACCCAGACAATGCAACGCTATTCTGTAACACATAACAGAAACAAGTAATCAAACAAACATCAACATGTAAACAAACCATACATAGCACTTATTTTTTGGAACTGGCAGCTGCTCTTTTCTGTTTTGGAGCTTGGGTTTTGGTTGCAGTGGCCTTTTCCGTAACCACTGACCTTATCTGGTCGAGATCCGCGACAGAAGCTATACGGTGGCGTGAACCGTCAGAACTTATAACAAAAACCGAACCTTCCTTGGTCCAACATTTCGTGATCCCGTATTCCTCGCGTGCTGCCATAAAGGCTAAGTGTCGCGACCGGGTCAGAAACTCCGAGAGGGTCACACCAGTGCCCTTGAGTTTAGTTTTGGACGCCCAGGCTCTGTCCCGCACTGCTACTGTTTTAAATTTTATTAGAATGGGTCTTGGTTTGTCACCAGAAGATTGTCGACCCATCCTATGACAGCGGCTAATGTCCTCGGATGTAAAAGAGCTCATTCCCAACTTACTTACTGCGATGTCCGTGACCAGCTGCAGTGTGTTGTCATCTTTTTTTTCTGCAACACCGTGTACCAGAAGAATTTTGCGGCGGCTGCGGGTCTCCATATTGTCCAACTCACTTACAATTGCATTCATCTGACTCTTGAAGGACCGCAGGGTATCAAGAATGAGAGCTTTAAATGAATTGAAGTCCTCTGCGAGACTAGTCAGACTAGCATTATTGGAGGTCTTCTTTGAGAGATCCGCTTCAAAGATCGCCATCCTCTTCTCAAAAAACTCCTGTAGTTCTTGCAAACTGCTCATTGTGAAACTGTGATTACCTTGTTATTTTGTGTTTTGCAATCTTAGTTATTTTAAGGATATAACACTGGACTAGCAGGTATTTATTTTAAAGATTTATTTTAATCATTAAAATTATATTAAAATATGGTTTTTCTATTTTTAATTAATAATTATAATTGGAGCTTTCAAAAAGTGTGTTATACTTTCAACTACCCACATTAGAAAGTAGTATTTATTTACATTACGAGACACATTATTGTGGAATTTTTTTTTTTTACATTATGTGTTAGTCTAATGTTTTTAGTACATGGGTGATGCGCTGAAGCTATCCAAGATATAATCAGCTTATTTCTAATATATTTTCAATTCATAATTTCTAACTCTGCGTGAAACAACTTGAACGCGGAAAGAAACACCGGGGCGAATGGGCATAAAAAGATCTAATAACATCAATACCATACGAATCAATTTATCTACTAGTTATAGCTACATAACATTTATAACCAAAAAAAAACAAAATAGCAAAGTCTCGCAAGAGATGAGTGTCATAAACTACTAGAAATAACACAGCGTACTCACCTTGTGACGGCCAAAGAACAAAACCACTTACTGGTAATAGCAGTGATACAACTTACGTGACAAAAGTGTGAACTCGTTCGGTTTACTGGCCAAGCATTTCAATTTGAATTCAAACAAAAATAAACAATCCACATTCTCAGCACAGGTGCACTTTTCAAATGGAATGTGGATTCAAAATTGATTGTATAGGGCCGTTTTCCATTTAGATATGGAAATTCCAACAGTGTGTATGACACCGCAGTACGCCTCGTTACAAAAAAAAATCCACCGGCGATGTATTCGCTCGAGAGTTTTTGCTCTTTACGAGAATGTATTATGCTTTAAATAATAGTCGTGCGTTTTATATAAAGTAATGACGTGCTTGTTTATGGAGAGAGCGCAATGCATCTCTATTTATTACGTCAGTATCGTTATTATTTATTCAGTACAAAATAATTTTACTAAGAAACTGTTCTGACTTTTTTTTCTAAATTATATGCTCAATATTGAAACATTGAATTCGTAAAACTAGAATAGAGTTATGCTTATATATATTTGACAGCTCTAAAGAAGGTTGTAAGTTATAAGTAAAAGTGATCATAGACGTAGATTCTGCAGATGCAGATGCATGTCATCAGTTAGGCCATGTGCTAATATTGACGATAGAATGAACACAAAATAAATAGAAATAATCAATAAAGTTTTTTACAACAACTTTATTGATTGTTTGTACATAAATTCGTAATAAAGTAATATGTTAGTTTAGACGGCTGTCTTTTATTATAATTACTAAATTTACTATCATATATTTTTTTTATAATCAACCTAAAATTCGAATAACTTATATAAGTTACGTACCTCAAATATCTAACAAATATTGAGTTTTCAACAAAATTAGATCAAAATTTTCACTAAAACAGCATATTCATTTCATCGCTGTGTTTTTTAAATTTTGTAAGTTGATTGGTACTTTAGAAGTGGGAATGGAATACTAATCAACTGAGTGCTTTTTGTTATTTTTTGTATATACAAATCGATGAAACCTGATCAAGGGGAAGCGATGACCAGTGCAAGCAAAGTACTATTTTCCATATAAATTGAACGAACATTTTGATTGTAATACATTTTAAAGTTTTCTTAAAACTTTAATGAAACATTTAAAAAGAAATGGGCTTTAATATAAAGTGTCTTTAGATAAGTAACTGAGAAGCTGATAGAAAATAAATGAAGTCATAAGTTTTGAAATCTTCTCTCATTTGTTATTTTTCAATCAGAAAGTTTTATTCAAAGCAAAGTAAAGCATTTACTTGTAAGTAGGCGTACTAACAGATACTGCGACTTAGTCTGTGTATTTCTAGAACAGTTACTTTGGATATTATTATTTTTGTTTATTTAATGTTTCTCTAAATCTCTACACAAAACAAAGTATTAATTAAAACATTTGAATCTGAGTACAAAGCACTATTCACGCAATGTCATGCATTTTTGTTTTACTAATATGGCGATTCCCACATACAGTTCAAACGAAAAATTTACAACAGCATCATCTACCGAACAAATAGTGAACCACGGTATTGCTAAGCAAGTAACAGTACCTTCTAATTCTGAATCCCGATATAGAAGTTCTCGCGCCAATTAGCAAATATACAACTGCCTAACATTAACCGTTGGGCCGTGGCACGCCAGGCACGATCACTTCGCCTGGTCGGAGGATCCTCCCTTTGTATTGGAGGAACACGATACCCGCTCCTAAACATTGGAACTCTGATAATTTAATAATCTTATTAATAATCACACCAAACGCGTTATTATAGAAACAATCTAAATATTTTCTCCATGGGCAACGTAATTCGTGCTAATTAGATAGCCAAGAAGTTCAAAATCTATACAAGAATAAGGCTAAGTAAAAGAAGATAACATAAACATAACATAAATGGGTGTTCTTTCCGTTCGTCTTTGTATATTTGTAAAGTCCTTTACAACACAGAATATATTCCTAAGCTAAAAGCTGTTCTTTAAAAAATTGGGTTTTAAATAAAAAAGTTGTTCTTTAAAAAAGTACCTAAAATTTTATATTATTATCTGAATTTAAACAAACAACTTTTCAATTAAAAATCCAAAGTTAAATTAAAACCCAAAGAAAGTGGCTATTCACTTGATTTCCGGTTTTAACAACTTGTCAAAAATTTAATAAAGAATTTCGAAACAGATTTCATTCCATTAATGTTTATTTTTTCTTTTGCGGACATCTTCTTTGAACGTAGCCTAGCGTAATTGTAATTATATAAAATTTATGATTTTGCAACCGACCGTTCGTCGTAAAATGTTTTATCAAAATATTAATTAATTAAAATGTAAATAGCTACTTAATTGTATAGCAAATAATAATGGAAAGCCCTCATTACGCAAAATGAGTTGTTGGATTATTTATTAGATTAATAATTATACTTGCTAATACTCTTTCAGTGCGGATACATATGTACATTCATTTTTGATATTTTCATCATGAATTATGTGCACGATTATTATTTCGAAAGAGGAAAATTAAATTTTAAACTTATCTTATAACGTTTATAATAATTCTTATATCCCACTCATACTTATATGTAAACACATACACTCACATAGAGAAAAATATCTTAGAAATGTATACACAAACTGATTAGAACATTTTCTAAAGAAATAAATCGATTGCCAAACGTAACACAAACTACAGTTAACTACATATATACTTATTAACGCTCTTAAAATTTACACTCACCTGGATGAATATGAAATCAACATTTATTTGTTCATATTTCATGAGCTAAACTCTTTCTTAGGTCATGTCCATCCGTCCGACCGTCCTCGACTAAGTAACTAAGTAACTCGTAAGTGCTAGAAAAACTAAACTGCATGAATATGTGTTGTACATCGACAAAGTCCCACAGTAAAATTATGAAAAATATTTTTATTTGGAGTACCTCCCCTACACGTAAAGTGAGGAGGATTAGTTCCTGTGGGGTATATTAGATAGGTCTTTTAAAAACAATAAAGGGTTTTTAATACAATTTTTTTATTTAAGTATCCCTTTGCGAGAAATTTCACTTTAAAGGGCACTTTTTTGTAAAAACAGGGCTTCCCCCCCTCTAAAAGCTAAACGGCTTATAATAAAAATTAAGCTAAGCTATATTTAATAAAATTTAAAGGAAAACTATAATGGATTAAATGACTTTGTTAGTTCTGGAGTTATAGAGGCTGCTTAACTTGTAAAATGCGCTTTCTAGGAAAACGTCCCACAAAATTAACGCATTAATACGTAAACATAACAATTATCTATTTGATATGGTTTTAAATCCACGTACCATTATGGCTGACTGAGGAACCCTTTTCTGTGCGTGGCCTGAAACGCACTTTTTCGTTTTTTTTTATATCGTGTGAATTTTGCGGTAGATGTTTCCGTGTATCCAGGATAGGGCAGGGAGTATCTGATTAAGAATCTAGATCTTTGATGAAATAAAACACACTTTCACTTTTTCTAGATGCTTTGGTATGTGCATCTCGTCTCGTGTGTGTGCTCGTCAGTTATATAGGAAAATGTGATATATATTTTTACTTTTTTTGTAACGTAAACTACATACACCCAACTGATTTTCAATAAATCCTGTAAGCTATGAATAGAGTAAACATTACATGCCGGCAATTTAATATCTATAGGGATTTGTAAATAGTATGACGCAACTATTGCATACTAAAATGTTATTTACTAAGTACTTAAAAAGAGAATTAAAGAACCATATGCAATTAAAAGATATAATAAATGAAACGTATCATTCGATCGAATAACCAATATTTCTCTTTGATGTTGCTGTTAAATGAATATACCGTATTATTTCGTTAATTACAAGTATTATGGAATGCTATGTGGTCTGTTAATTTCCGCCCAACTCATATTGCCCAACTGATGTACATATTGTTGTAAATATGACGATGTTCATGTATACCAAATGAGATAGGCCAATGTAGTATTGTGGTCTCACTGTGCATAACATTATGCCACTTTGTGTACAATTAGAGGTAGATATATGGACTTTCAGGGGCTTTACAGAGCTGTGTGTGTGCTCTCACTGTGTGGTAATTAGTATAAAAATGAAATGGCTTCATTTGCATGTAAATGTTACATCTGTATTAAATTGTCCAGCGAACACATATTCCCTATTTTCATTTCTTAACTCACTAGCCTTACCTACTTGTCTTATTTCGTACTTTCGTAAGCTGTGCTCTTGTCACGATGGAAACCTTCGCTCAGTCAATAATGTGCTTCTCTTATGTCCTTCTCACAACTCCAACTTTGTGAACTGTTTGTTCTTTATTCAGGTAGTACAACTGAGGAATTCGCTGCTCCTGATTGAAATTAGGATGTCCACCAACCTATTAATGTATATCCAAAGAGAAAGCACATGATTTCCTTTTTAATGAACTGGCAGAACTATTCAACCCAAAGCACATATATGTATACTCCGGTATTTATAGTCTAAAAATATAATATCTATATATGTATCTGTGTAGGTATAAATTAATATATTTTTAATTAATATAGTTTTATTGGTGATGTGTTCTATTATGAACTTGTGTGTTTCTTCCTCTTGTGCACCTATATTTAAGATTTCTACTTCTGACTGACTATGGTTGACTGGAATAAAATGCCCTAGGCATTTAGTTCGTTGCACAAATTTAGTGTTTAAATAAATAAAAAATATATTATCATTTACTCGTGTCCTACTTAGAAGTTTGAATATAGTATAGCTATATTTTGTGTAATGGTTTTATTAAATTATTTATTTATTTCATAAAATAACAGCTTGTAGAACTAGTTGGCATGACCACCCATGTGCTAATACTGCAGCGTCAGCAGTTATTTAGACAGGAAATATGAGACCCTCTCATGGCAGCTCACTTAACTGATCACCGGAAAATAATACCGAAGAAGATATGGATATGTTCTAAAATGAGTCCAATCTTGAATGCTATACTTAAGTGTATGAGGCGACATATTAAAGGAGCTATAAGATTCTACAGAACACTTTCCATACGTGTCTCCTTTCCTATTTATTCCCTCAAAAACTAACAAAAAATTAACCGCTGACCTAATCCTTTACCCACATGATGCTATCACACAATTCCGTAACCTCGATAACGTAGTCAAGGTGGTTTTGACTTACAACTATAGTAACGTCATTCCGTCCAACCCCTACGACAGCATTCGATCATTTTTCCATGCATTAGTTCCACGCCGTTTTGTATTTTTCAGAAATGCAACCTCTTAAGTCCTCTATTGACGTATAGTATAGGATAAAGATTTGGAAAATTTCAAATGGTATCAATCATGAACTTTCAATCATGAGATATTTACTATTTGAAAACACAAAGACATGACCAGATTCAGAAAGATTTTTTATTTTGTATATTTCCTACCTGATCATATAGTTATGAAACAAATCTATGAACAGCATTGTCGATTTTATTTCTTAATATTATTGTAGTCGACAATAATTTTAATAGTAACAATTAACAGGTGAATGAAATTGAAGCTTTAAAGTTAGATATTACTTCAGGATCACTATTGCACAATCTTGAATAAAGGACACTAGTTAAATATCGAACCTACTTTAGACTAAGCCGTTCTAATTTAATATCAATAACTTATTATTAAAATAGCTGTAAACTCAGACTTAAATACTGACATTTAGGTACACGTCTCCGAAATTGCCAAAGATGTCATATTTGTGTGTGTGTGCGCTACAATTATGCCCTTAGTGTCGTTGAATATGTAGGAATAAATGTTGAAGCTTAACCCTCTTATCGCAACATCCGATCGACGATGAAGTAATCTGTACTACTCCATTTTATATGCGTTTATTGTTATAAAACAATTATTTTACTTTGCACGAGATTCATAATGTTGAATATTTAAGTCTCGAAATCTCTCATGTCAAAGTCTCATGCGAAAGAATATCTATCTATGCCTGTTGCTATTGCTGTCTTATAGAACAACAATTTTAGTCTGTATATTCATTGCTTAAACGTAATGATTCTAAATTTTTCTATTTAATTAAGATGAGTTTAAAACAAGAAAATAACAAATAAATATTTCAGACATCTGTCACATCATTTAGTCAACCCTTACTAAGCAGACAACTGATATATACTAGTACTAGACAACTGATATATATAAATAAATACTTTTGTTTTATTAATACATACATATTATACATAGAAAACACTCAAACTCCGAAACAAATCATACAAACATTTAGTTCGACCCGGAAATCGAGCCCGAGACCTTCTTGATCAGCAGCCACATACGCTAAACATTAGACCAACAAGGCAGTTTAAGAGATCGAAATACATATATTTTTAAATTATTATAGATTTTCTTTGAAACTTTTAAGCATTATAACTGTGAATTTCAAAACATATTTGATCTCAATTTAATATATCAAGTTTGATCTCAATGTAATGTTTAAGAATATCGACAAAGTTAAAACGGAAATATGCAACAAAGCAAAAATCTTTGTGAACGTATGTACATAAAGACATGACACTGCTAAATTTTAAATGATAGAACACGCAGTTTTTTTCGCTTTAGGCAGATCAAATAATAATGTAGTTCGGGCCATCTGTGCCTGACACAGTCCCCCGAAGTGTTTTTGCGTTCTCCAAATGGAACCCTTCCGGTAAACGAGAAGTTATTCGGGCGTAACATGAACTTTCGAGTAAATGTAGCATGTGTTTAACCACGACCATAATTTCATCGTAACGACCTTCTACGTGAGAGAGATAAGTCGAAGTTTTCGGCAGAGAAGGTATTTCAGTTTATCGCACGCACGTTGGAAGAAATTTTAATGAACGTGCTATAGTTAGTGAAAGATTTATTAGCCCCAAACCGCGCGGTATTGCGTGCGTTGTCGAATTAAATCCTACTGATTTATTAAATCCTACTAATGGCATCGTTAAGTCTTTATGTTTAAATGATTTTTGATTGTCATATCCGATAGCATTGAACGAGGTCAGTGTGAAATGAGGCGTGATGTTATTGAGCTCACTGATATTCTGTTACACAAAGTGGTTGGTTGGAAAGTAGGCAGTTTTATGTGCCAAACATAAGCTAGTATGCATAGATTCTATAAAGTATTATTCTACTTTGTAACCGTTACTTTTCTGAAGAAAGCTCAAAGCATAAACCGATTTTATTAAGGTATATTATTATTAGTAGACTAGTTACGTCGAAAGATCTAACATTACTTATCAGCTTTTTGTCAGCTGTCTGGAAAGCGTAATTTATGATTTCATATTTAACCGTCAATACCGTTCTTGTGCTTTTACTCATTACCTAAAATAAAGAAAGTATATAAATGATTATAAAACGCGACGTGAAAAATGTTTTCTATATTTTCAATAAATGTAGATTTATAAAAGCTTAACCAGTGTTAAATTGTATTGTTATTTCATTGTTTACTTGGTACATTGGACATTAGCTAAAAAAATATCAATTTGCACATAGCATTAATAAGCTCCATCTAAATACTATTTCAAAAACAATTTACAATTAAGTAATATTTAAATTAACCAAAGTGGCCCAATGATGCAGAGCACTTCAATAACTTTCAATAACATTCGACTGCACGTTTGGCCTAGTGGTTTAAGTAGTCGCCACGCCGCTTCGCCAAGGGTCGTGGACGCAAACGTGGGATTTAGAAATCGTTGTTCTGAGTCTTGGTGTTCTTTGTATTTTTGTAAAGTCCCCCGCGTGCACACACAGAATGTATTTCCCGAATGCAGAAGCTGTCTTTTAAAAAAAAACATTCCGTCCGTGTGTCTTTTTCGAGGGAAGGTATAAGCTGCCATAGTATGGGTGATAATATGGCAATTTCTGCATTCACAATGTTTATGGTGACTACTACTCTTAGATTCTATTCACTTTTACATCAGGCAGAGTAGAATCACTTTAGTAGGCTCCATATTTAAAAAAAAAGAAACAAGAAAAGTTACATTTTATTTTGCTTCAACGGGACAGTTTTGTTTAACTTTTTCTACTTGACTTGCCTTGTTGGTGTAGTGGTTAGCGTATGCGGCTGCTAATCAAGAGGTCTCGGGTTCGATTCCCAGGTCAGACCAAATATTTGTGTGATTCACAAATATTTGTTTCGAAGTCTGGTTGTTTTATATGTATGTATTTACAAAAAAAAAGTATGTTTATGTATTAATATCAGTTGTTTAGTACCCATAATACAAGCTCTGCTTAGTTTGGGACTAGATGATGTTGTGTGTAACATGTCCGAAATATTTATTTATTATTTATTATTACCTTATATTGTAAGCACTAAACTAGCAGACGGGTAATTCGATGGCGAGTAACCACTACCCGTGACTACAGATATGTAACTCTAGAATCGCAAAAGCATTATCGCCCACGAGACGAGAAAGAGGATTTGGGCTCCAGTAACCTCATTCACTCACTCAAAGCAGCGAAATAAATGATTTATATCGGTTTTCTGTGATTTGTGTTGAATAACATCCAGTTAATCAACAACCGTTAACAGTACCGTGCTCCTTAGAATGGAGGTTTTGGCGTGGTATACGTTAGCCAGTCTGTGTTATTGCAGCTCTTTTTTCAAGGTGCAGTAAAACAAAAAGCAATATATTCTATACGTTTTAAATTGTATATTTCATCTAAGCATATATTTATAAGTGAAGCAAAACCTTTGTACCCCTTTTCGCACATTTATACTTTATGTGGAGAAGGAGCATAGGAAACTATTTTTTCTCAATATGCATAATCATAAATTAAATAAATAAAACGCCACACGCACTACCGTGTATTTGAAATACACACACCTCTTTTGTCAAATTAACATTGTTGCGTAGCCGTAGCGAAATCCGTGATTATAAAGGTTTATAGTTATTGACAATTGAAAAATAATAATAATAGTTCAATTCTTTATGGTCGAGTTTCAATACTTAGCGACCACTATTTAACTTAAATATCTCAAGAATTAAATCATTTAACATGTCTTTCTAACTCTAATACACGACATTAGCGCAATTGTTGCCCAATAATCAAAAAATTGCATTGAATTAAAATGTCTCAATTGATGATGGCATTAACTAAGGTTACAGAGTGAAAAAAGAAAGTCTGAACAAGAAGTACATAATTACCATGACTATGTAATAGAGTGACGGTTCCATTTTTACAGAAGTTCAAATTGTGAAATCCGGACGGATTCACAAGTGTCTAACTTTAGAAAATCGCGTTTGTTTTATTCCCTGTGCTAGTTCATTTCTACTAACTTTTTCTCAGTACTAGTTCCAACTGGTCGCTACTTTCAACGTAATCTTTTTTAACTCTCCAACATTATTTTCTCAGTGGATACACCTACAACTTGTTGAAAACCATTGTCTAACCAATCCATCTAGTATCACAATTGTAATTTAGTACGTATCAACATTAGTTTGTAAATGGTTACGCATTAAAAAAAAAATCTATCGTCGATTGAAAGCTTTTCATTATGGTCTCATATTTCTTGATGTAGCAGTTAGTCCTCAAGCACTCCGGTAATTATGACTTTGGTTAGATTAAACACTTTTAGATTTATTTTAAACATATTATGTAGATTTTCACCTATACTTTTACACGTAGATAAACTCATACTTAGTTTAATTGCTCAAGTTTAGCATCAAGCTATCAAGTCCGCTATATGAACAATAATGTTCCATTTTAGGTTTCTGTAGTTGAAGACTCGGAATCCTTAAAGTTTCGTTATGTCCGTCCTTCCATCGACGTTTGCATAGATACTTTGTGTGGATATAGGTATGTTTTATTACGTCGACAAAGAAATCGCTAAAATAAAATCAAGTAACATATTTTTATTCAGGGTACTTCCCCTATCGTTATTTTTCTCACGTGTACCCCATCGTGTGGGATTTCATTAGATAGGTCTTTTGAAAACAATAAGAGGTTACTGCGATGCTTATTCAGTTTAGGTATTCGTCTGCGAGATATTCAAGGTCCCCCCCCCCCCTCTAAAAGCTAAACGGTTAGCTCGAAAAATCTGAAATATTTCATGATGACAGTCTATGTAATGAAATTTAACGCAAAACTATAATGCTATAATATAAGAAGATAAGTTGTTAGTTCAGGAGTTATAGATTTAGTTAGATTGTATATATTTATACCTCGTATACAAAATAGCGAAATAATAAGTAAACATAACAATTCTCTATGGGACACAATTCCATAAATCCACCTGCTGTTGTTGTTGAATACGTAACCCTATTCTTTGCGTAGCCTACAACGCACTTAGCTGATTTTTCATTTATGATTGTAGAATGCTGTGCAGAATGATTACTACATATTTCTTGATGTACAAATTGCAAAATATGAATTAGATTTTGAGCATGATCAAAATTAACTTTAAAATTGATGTTTCAAATCATAATCCCAGAAGAATTATGAATATTTATAGCTCATTAGGGATTTTGATAATACCGAATATTTAGTTAATATTTAAGTTTGTTTTGCTATAGTAAAAATTGTTTTCCTATTTAAATTTTATTGCAAGTCTATATCTAGATTTTGTATACTAATCACTAGTTGCTACTGCCAGCGTACTATGTTAGAATGCGTTCATTATCCATCATTCATCCCAAACCATTTAGTCAGAAGGCCTTTACTTCGCTTTCAGCTTGCTAAGTTATAGTTTAAATGGCTGCAGTAAATAAGAATATTTGTGGGCATGTCATGAAAACTACATCTCAAAAACTAATCAAAAAATATAACTACGCAGGTGAAATTAAATTAAGTAAACGTATTGATTACAAGGTAAATGTTTTCGAATTAATTTATTCGTTTAAGATTTGTAAAAGAAACTATAGTCACTAAAATAAATTATTTTTAATATTCTGGAAATGTAATAGGATTGATCTAACTATTCCAAGTTCTTCAGTTTAGTTAGAGTGAGCCAACAAAAAACTAATTTAATTAACTAAATATAACTTAATTGATTCTCATCGAACTTATATATGCATATATAAATATTGATAATCTTATTATTTTTGACCCTTATTTAGTAATTCGACTATGAAATAACCCTAACCAATAAGTTTCCCAGAAAATATAATAAGAGGTCTTCTGTAGGGAGGTATTGTTTTTTTCTGTCGTGTAAAAACTATCATTTTTTTAATGATGTGTATGTTTCCGGTCTAAATGTTACACACACACACACACACACACACACACACACACACACACACACACACACACACACACACACACACACACACACACACACACACACACACACACACACACACACACACACGTCCACAGTGGTATAACAAACCTATCACATATTGGTACACAAAATATGTATTAAAGTAATATCGGATATCAGCTAACTCTATGAAAAGTTTTATTAAATTATTACAGCCCTTTAAAAATTAAGAATCAACGAACATACTAGAAGATTACATGCTGAGTCAATACGGAGACTAAATTGTAAGCTATCACGTTTTATAATGGACCATACTTATGAATAGCCAACGTAACTTTGTGCCTTATATTTTTTTAAACAATTACATTTTAGAATTTCATGGGTATGTGTGAGTGCGATGAGATTTGACTTTTAATTCTTTATCAAATAACCAGGAACATTTTATGTGATATATGGAGAATATACCTTACACTCGAGTAGACAATTATATAATTGGAAAGTGACCCTTCGCCTTTAGCGGATTACTGGTTAGCGCTGTCAAGGGGTCCGATCGACCCTCTTATAGTATTTGAAGACCCATTTTCTAAGCGTTTGACATTTTGTTGGGGAAAGCGGAACGAATTTTACGGTATTGGGAACTTTTGTAAGCATATTAAGTATTTTAAGTGATAATGTTAGGGGCCCCCATAGTATGGTACCTATACATTCAAATTAGTTTATGTAAAAAATTGTGGTGAACTTATAATGTTATGGAATTTGCTGATATTGAGTCTTTACTAATATTGTAAATGCGAAAGTAACTCTGACTGTCTATCTGTCTGTCGTGTCATTACGCCAAAAGTACTGAACCGATTTCAATTAAATTTCGCATGCAGATAGCATAGAGCCTGAGAAAAGACATACCCGACATACTCATACGGAGATGTAGGCGAATGCGAAAAAAATGAAGTATTAGTAACCTTGTCAAGGAATATATAAAATGGTAGTAATTAAACCAACTTATAAAACAGTAAAAATTGCTGAATCTGTGTCTCTATACCTAACATCGGCATAGTTACTACATTACAATGTTCTTTGAAAAATACATGTTTACCATCCACTTTATCTCAAAGTTTAATACACATGCCACAAGTTGGAAAGAAATGTTCTTATGAATAAAATTCAACAATCTTAGACCATTTTCAGTTACTGCCATATAAAACTATTCAATATAAGATATTGAAGTTATTACTTCGTATTGTTTTCACTTGATATTGATACATCAAGAAGTCCAAGACAAACTGTCACCATAATGAGGTTTGTCAAATGCAGTTGATCGATTACTCCGAAGTCATTTATTAGACTGTAGACGAGTGACGATGAAACATCCATGTCTGTTTCAGACAACCCTGACAAATTAAATACTCCCAAGGGCAAGCCAACAAGGTGACTGAAAGCTCTATGAACTATTTACCTACTTACGTCTTTTTTCTACTATAAATAATTATGTATTTTGTGTTGAAGAAGTAACAAACACACTTGTATTAACATTTCAGTTTCACTTTGAAATAGTTGTAAACATTTCAAATAAACCTTTAAAGGTTTCATTGATTAAAATGAGCCTGTGCTTGTTTTATTTATCATCTTTAATTCTACACACATGACAATACTCTCAGATATTGTTTACGAGTCGAATAGTGTGTCGAGGTGCCGTCAGTGAGTTTTCTTTGCCTGCTCTTAGAAGCTGAAGTTATTGCATTATTTTGTACTCTTATCAATTGTAAATCTATATTATAAATAAAAAAGGACGTACATGGACAGACTCGGACAAGCTATCAGTGTTCTGATGTTTTATAATTTAACTCACAATAAATAGTTTAACTCATTTGAATATTATGATTGAAGATAGGGACGGTGTGAAAAGCACCAAGAACCGGCGATAAGTGGATATTGTTTGATTGTTGTCTTAGCTTACCCCTCTGGACAATAGACGTTAAATTAGATATGCTTAATGCATGTCTAAAAAAGTAACGCATTTAACTACTTTGGATTTTTATCTAAATGACTATCGCGGTTGTGTTCTACAGAAAATGTAGTGTGAAATAAACCTTATTTACTTGTTTATGTACATACATACATTTTATAAATTAAAAGCATTTTTCAAACATTTATACTGACATACATATGTCACTTTTCAAATGTACAAACTAGCAAACGCCTAACAGCGATTACGCTGTTAAGTTTCCAAATTAACAGACTGAAACATTAATTATACTAACGTTACTGCTACAGTACAAATACGGACCGAGGGCTCATCACTACCCCTTAGTAAAACTTACACAGCATTTTAGAAATTGTTTGAATGAGAACTCTAAACCGCGAGAAATGCTGTAGGGCAATTTAACGCTTACCCTATGTATAAGTCTCACAAGTTTTATCATTAACATTTTAGGAAAACCGATGAAGCTCTACGCCGTCAACGTAACTTTGCACTCGACATTACAGTTGAAATATCGATGAGGGCGTGCTAAAATATTGAAAACGTTAAAAGCAAAGAATGGTTTTTACTATACTTGTTAAAAAGTAGAGCAGCACCTTGATTTATCGGCCTTGAATTCCCCGCCCGACGTCCGACTAACTTTACTAATTAAGAGAAAGATTAATTTCCTTTTCCCTTAAACAATTTCCTTCGAAACTTATAACATTTGAAAACCTCTTTTTGGGTTATAAAAATATTTAGATTTTTTCATGAGCCTAAATTGTGTTTAATGATTTATAATATAGTTGTAATATTATCGGGTCTAACATTGGTGTTTTCACTAAAACCCTCCCAGATTGAGGGTGTCATGAACCATGAGGAGGACCCGGAGCATATTATTTCAGGTCCCCCCACAGGATCGTCACTGTGCTTATCCAGGCTCTATCCCGAGAGAAACTATAAAGGCTTCCCCTGCTTATCGGCTCAATCGTCATATTGGGGCCGCATCTAATACCTAAAAATATTGTAGTATTTGTTTCTTTTGCAGGATTCAACAGCTAATGTTCCTCTTTGTTTAACTAAATTTACTAATATATTTTTCTAATCATTGTTGTTGACCTTAGCAATAAATTGTTTATTTTTGTTTTTTATTTAATGAACCAAGTTGCTAATCTATGTTATAAAAAAAATGGGTTTTATAGTATTAGTTTTCAATCATTATTTTTTTATCTATAGCAATAAATCAATCAGCCTAAATACAATCATACGGGAGACAATTTTGCACAAATTATGATTTCATTTGAAATCTTTACGTATACATCTAGGTCTTTACATCTACATTAAAACATGTTTTTCCAAATTTGTACTCAGACCAAACTGTTTAATTAAATTCGTTTTAACTAAATCTTAGTCTGTATCTCATAAACAAGTAAAAATAAAAATATCTGAGTGAAAGTATTAACATTTCCATTTACGGTACTGTATAAGAAAACTGAGTCGAGATGAGACTGCATGATTGTTTACTACAGCATTTACAAAAAAGACATTGCTTTTATTAATTATTCCACAGTTGTCAGACATTGTTGACAAACACCCAACACGTAAAAAAACATATCAAGGTAAGTAGAACTACGCTGATTTAATCTATACTATAATATTATAAAGCTGCAGAGTTTGTTTGTTTGTTTGTTTGTTTGAACGCGCTAATCTCTGGAACTACTGGTCCAATTTGAATGATTCTTTCAGTGTTAGGTAGTCCATTTATCGAGGAAGGCTAAAGGCTATTGTTTTCAAAATTAGGGATCCGTAATAAAATTGCTATTTTGTAACACAAGGTGTAAAATCGTAAACCTATTTTTTCCACGGAAACGAGAAAAACGAGGGTGAAACCGCGGGGCACGGCTAGTCATAAATATGGCGGCTCAACTGGGGCGGTACTACCCTCGGATAGATGATTAGCGTAAAATAATAGCATTAGTGCTGTTGTGAAAATATACATAATCTTTACCAGATTTGAATCCAAACATGTAATACAAATCTCTATGTTTTCAAATTGCGTTAATCGTCAAAAAACCTTTTATATGAAACTACCAATAAAATACAATCCACCTCTCTGAAATCGCACGTAAATTAAGGTATAATAACCAACTATTTTCTTTTAAAAACGTTTTAACGGTAAAACGCGAGTTTTTGATCCATAATGACACAATAGAGGTATACTAACACGCTATAAACTCATTTATCGTCGACTCCCTAATCTTGGCTTCCAGTGTATTTAGTTTCTCATTTATGAACAGCGAGGAACTAACTTGCTACATCGTACATAATTATTAATATAGGCTTAGGGCTGTAATGAACCACAAAGCTCGCCTTCCACATAACATACTGCGTTACTTTGATTGCCAACATATAATTTTAGAACTCATAACTTCGTTATAATGACAATTCGGTGATGCATAATCCTTACTATCATTATAAACGCGAAAGTTTGTGAGTATGTGTGCATGTATGTTTGTTGCTCTTTCACGCATAAAGCATAAAAACTGATTTTGATGAAACTTTACAGTAATATAGCTTATTTATCAGAATAACACAGGCTACTTTTTACTGCAATAGTCGAGATACACGTGGGCGGAGCCGCGGGCGAAAGGTATTATTAATATATTTTATTTCAAATATGTAATAACAGAATTAGTGCAAATTTTTCTATGACTGAAATTAACAGAATTAGTATAATTATAATTATTTTTCTGCATTATGAATGTTGTTGATGCCTCTGTGCAGAGAATGTATATACGGGTACATGACTTCTGCTTATGTACCGATATACCTGTCTATACGGCGGCTGGTAGGAACTGGATGCAAGTAGCTGAAGATCGAACTAAGTGGTGTGCAATTGGTGAGACTTATGTCCAGCAGTGAGATATGATAGGCTGAGAGATATGAGACTCACTTATGCAGGCTTAAACAACATAAATAATGTCTAGATTTACTGAACCGATTTTGAAAATTCCGGTAGCAATTGAAACTAAAATTATTGTGGTATCAGAAGCTAAAATATATTAACTATGTAAGCGGGTGGAGTCGCAGGCTAATGCTAGTTTATGCTGTAGGAGTCAAAGAGTAAGAAAGGTCACCTGATGGAGGGTGACTAATACTGTCATAAATACTTGAAACTCAGCAGTCACAAGTGTTATAACAGCCTTTAAAACGGGAACACTCTTTTCTTGAAGCCTTGCAGGCCGTATCGCGACAATTCTTACCAAAGATTTTTTGGCAGCAAATCAATATAAGGATCGACATGACGATCCTACATTAAAGACTGCCACAGTCCGCTGATGGACTTAAATTCTCTCATTCTAAGTGATTTTTGCGCACTATACCAAGCTGGCCAAACGGGTTTAATAAGGCTTTGTTTCAAGTTATCATTCTCTTACAGTAATGTAGTCTTGCATAGTTTCTTCCCCTAGTTACCTTTTAACATACCCATGGGATGGATAGGAGTGATGACAGTCCGTATTCTAAATCTGTAATCACATGAATAAGTTTTAATTATGCTTACGAGTATGCATTTTTATGAAATATATAATATGTATACGTAAATTTCATAGTTTTAAAATCTTTGAAAGTAGGAATTCTTTGAATATCTAACTTGTTAATCAATTATGTACTCATAAAAGACGCGCGATGTCAACGGGATTGCTATGGGGTTATATTTTTCGTGTAATTTATATTGACAAAGGTTAAACAGAGTAATCCGCTCTTTATAGGACTAATAATAATTAAGATTAATAATATAATGTCAATATTTCGGGTGAAAAATAAGTAACATTTCCATCAATGTTCTTGAAAATGAAAATACATACTATCGAAATGAGTGACTACTATAGACCTTTTTTATCAAAGGTTCTATAAGTAGGCGCTTCTGTCGTGTCTTTGCGAGTATTTTTTATAAATTCATTTCATTCAAATAATGTTTTGTATTAATCTAAGGATGATGTTAATAATCCTATGTTAGGCACTCTATCAAACGCATACCTTTAAAACACACCAAAATCGATTAGATAGTTTCGGAGCTCATCGTAAGCAACGAGATACGAGAATTATTCCAAACCACGTTCAACATTACAGAAATATCATTTAGATGTTACTGACTACCAAATTTTTGCCAAGCAGGTGTTATAAATGAGTTCATTTTTCTACTTAGATAGCTTTTATGGATATTGTTTTACTTAACGAAGTTTTAAGTACCGCAAAGTTCTGCAAATAGCCGATATGGTGGATTATGTTCTTGTAATTTTCTTAAACTTCTAATGCAGGCTATCAAATCATTGTAAATGGATGGACAATCGAGAGTATAAGTTATTACGAAATGTAAATACATTTGAATAGTACTCAGAACGTTAATTAATTTATAATGCACCATAAATTAATAACAGTTAAATTCAATTTACTGATCGGTAAATTAGTGGTATTTGATAGGTGATACATGTTTTCGTGACAGCGGAAATGATCAGCATTTTTCGATTTTTGCTTATTAATATTAATATTTACTTAATATTAAAATTCTTTGTTTTTTAATCTTTATTGATTACATTTAAAATATGGAGATATCGAACATTGAACATCACACATGATTACGTAAGTTTCCTTGTTTACTAAAATACTATTTACATAATTTAGGAAGTTTCAACATTTTAAATCTGTACTTTGTATTTTTTTTAAATAAAAATAAAAATAAATGAATAAATATTTCGGACAGGAGGGACAACATCATCTAGTTCCAAACTAAGCAAAGCTTGTATTATGGGTACTAGAAAACTGATATAAATACATAAACATTTTTTTTGTAAGTACATACATAATATACATAAAAAACACCCATACTCCGAAACAAATATTATAAACATTTTTTGCAACCCGGGAATTGAACCGGAGACCTCTTGAATCTCAGCCGCATACGATAACCAGTAGACAAACAAGGCAGTCGCTTTATTTATAATACTCTTTATAAATAAAGCGACTGCCTTCATGACATGTAGAATATAATGCGATATACGGAGACTGTTCATTTTTAATAAATTAACTATTATCAAGTTTACAGTAAGTGAGCCTACTAAATTCGCTGAGTGAACAACTAAATGTCAACAAAATCAGCTACCGCATTCAGCTCATTATGGCATACAGTAAATTCTTAATCATAACCTTTTCCTCTCTAGAAATATTTTTAAATATAGTTTTTGAGAATTTATCTACATATTGTAATCTTCACTTGTACTCAGTTCCAACCAAAACTAACAATTAACCTTTATGAAATAAAATATTCCTGCCTTCCTAAATCACGTTACAGATACACAACACTTATAGAAGTATAGAAGAAGTATATTTCCACAAAACGGCACGGAAAAGGACCACATAGAAAACCGAGAACGTCGACTCATCTTGAAGCACTTTAAGCTCGGCTTGCCAGAAAAGTCGAGCCCTCGGCTAGAGCGATTTTTGATTAGCAGATCTTGGTGCAACAGGTGTAGATGGTTATGCATGGGCAACAGCAGCCGCCACAGCAACCTCCACAGCATCCTCCGCAACACATTTTTGATGAAGTCTAGAGTACTTAAAGTCGAAATAAATAAAGTTGTGGAAAATAGACTGATGAACTACACTTCTTATACTTCTTCTTACACTGATCAGCATGAGCTTTTGCTTACACTCTCTACTGTAACTGCAGTATTCCGATCTTAACTTTAGCTTTTATCTTTTAGGATAATTCAGTGGGCACTTGAAAGTAATAATTATGTTTTTTCATAATAAGCAGGAAAAAACAATTATCCTCCGTCCTCCCTCCATAGTCCGTATTGTAATGATACTCAAATTTACTACCAACCCATATATTTTACGAGACAATATTTTTTTTTGTAAAAAAATACAGCTTGTGAACGGTATTCATAACTTTTTAAAAAATGAATAAGAATAAGCTAATCAAGAGTAAACTAAACTAACATAAAACTAATATTTGCTGAGATGTTGACAAATTACCTGTAGTTTACTATAACAACGACTTTCGACGCTATACTTGTAAGTTATATACACGAATCTTGTGTTCAAAGTGTAAGTCGTGTTTGTTCTCTTAACATTCAAGGAACTTAATCAAATATTTGTTATTGGGCAACTTTGTTCAATCCTTATGAACTAAAAGTTGACTTTACCCCTTTTGCTTGTAAGGGACCGCTTACGTTATTGTATTTCATCCATATTTCTATAAAAAAGCTTCAGCCAACAAGTTATGGTTGCGAACAACTTCTGAGACGAGAATTTTTATTTTTCTTTTTTAGAAATTTGCGAATGTTGTGTTGTTCCCACAGGGATTCTCTGAAGTTTCTTGTTTCGATGCCTTTTCAGCGATATATTGGTACGCTCTTGTTTTATTTACTGGACGAATTCTTTTGTAAGTACTACTACTACTTACAAAAGAATTCATGCGCTCTTCATATTGACGGAGTATTCGGATGTTGGATATATTATTTTGTTTCCTTATACAGTTTATCGATAAATAATAAGGGAAAAAAGTTGATTTAATTACACGAAGACTTCTTATATTTCTTTAGAAATCAAGTTCTTTACACATTTTTGTATTATCTGTAAGGTAATCGCATTACGATTGAAATGTAATTATAATACCGTCTGAGAAAATCATGGCTTAATAAGACTTTTTGATACACGTAGAAAAAATAAATCATAGCTTTGGTTTTGAACAAAAATGAACGGACATCTTTCACACAACGTCATTTAGTCGCAAACTAAGCAGAGCTTGTATTATGGGTACTAGACGACTTGTATAACATTTTTTTGTAAAAACATAAATTAATATAAAATGATTAAACTTTGCATCTGCTTGCTTGCTGTTGCATTTATTCAACTAGTAAGTTGATTTTAGTATTTGAATCAATTTTAAAAGCTACTCTACTGTAGGATATTAATTTAAAAAGACTGTTCTTTAATATATATATATATATATATATATATATATATATATATATATATATATATATATATATATATATATATATAATGGGTCACCATCGTCATTATGGGTGCTCACAATGCACCATCAGCACGAATGCTGTCATTTTTAAGTTGGTATTCAGTGTGAGTGAACTACTGCCCCAGTTGAGACGACCGATCACCAATCGATTCCGTGCTGAAATCAGTCAGTTAATGCCTTTTAAAGGTATGAAGTGAGTATAAAATATGATTGTCTTCATTTTCTTATCTAATTTTTTTTCTAAGTCTTATAGTTATTGTATTATTAATCCTCCTCCTTGGATTTGAATAGAGTTCCTTAATACGTCTTTTTTTTGCCCTGATTGTGCAAAAAAAATATTTAAACTGGAAGTATGTGTAAAATACACTGTAGACTACTGCATATTCCAGGCTCATTGTTATTTCCCAAAAATGATGGTTATAGATAAAGAGCTCTTGGAAACTCGTGCTTTTCATCATATAGAGTGGAGTCACTTTGGTAGGTTATATATAAAAATCGCTTATAAATAAAGCAAACTGTTTGATGTTATTCTCTGACTATTAAAGAAATTAAAAACGTTTGACTGCACGGTTGGCCTAGTGGCTTAAGCGGTCGCCACGCCGCTTCCTACTACGCCAAGTGTCGTGGGTTCAAATCCCACGTAGGACAACACTTTGTGTGATTCACAATTTGTTGTTCTGAGTCTGGGTGTTCTTTGTGTCCATTTCATGTATGTTTGTAAAGTCCCCCGCGACACAGGAATTTATATTCCTAATGCGGGAGTTGTCTTTAAAAAAAAAAAGAAAATGTTTCATTGTAAAGCTCTAAAATTAGAACCACCACTAACATTTATATCAGTAGATACACTGACAAAATCGATTAAAGTATTCTAATAGTTGAATGTTAACAATAATATTAATACCAAATGATCTACTATTCCAACCTAACGTAACAAAACATCTATAAAACCAAATATCTATTAAAGTTCTAAAGCTCGGTAAAAGATAATGAATGAAGTGCTCTTAGAAAGCAATAATGTCTGTAGACTCGGAGTTCTATCGAGTTCAGGAGAACACCCTTGTTGTATTTACACAACAATTCAGCGGGACTTAGCGAGGGCACTAACTAAGGAACATTCAAACGAAATAATGCCTTTTGTATCTCAAATGCTATCAATCTTATGAACTCCGTGTAATTTGGTTTTAAGAATAATTGCTATTCTTTTGTTATTGGCTTTATTCAAATTCTGATTTACTGAAAATGCGACGGTAGTTTATTAAGATTGGGACAAAGAAGCTTTCAGTTGACTGTAATATTTTGAGATTTGAGATAAAACTTTGACAAATCTCATTTTTTCGTCATGTAATGAAAGTATTATTGAACATTCATTGTAAATATTTATGACGTTATTTAAAATTGGAATATGTATTTGTTTGCCTGAAATTTATTAAAATCATTCCTGTACCTAATAAACATAGATAGATTGATAGATGTCTATTGATAGGTAGATATCTCAGACATCTTACAGACAACGTCATCTAGTCCCAAACTAAGTAGAGCTTGTATTATGGGTACTAAACAACTGATATAAATACATAAACAAACTTTTTTTTTGTAAATGCATCAATATTATACATAGAAAACACCCAGACTCTGAAACAAATATTTGCGGATCACGCAAACATTTGTTGCGACCCAGTAATCGAATCCGAGAGCTCTTAAATCAGCAGCCGCATACGTATGTACGTAGAACAACATACAATAACAATATAATATTTAAATGAGCAATAATTAATGTTAGTATAGTAGTTAGTGAGTAAAGTGTCAAGGGCTGTTGAAAAATAAAATCTTTATGTTATTATAGACACACGCTTGGTCTAATCGTACATACACACATAGAGTATCCGTCATGGTTTGTAGGGAACCCTTGCACGTGTATCAAATTCAGATCAGCATCGACCCCACTTGATGGTGTTTTCATATAATAAAAGATACAACCCATGCACATTTTCTTTAAAATGTTGCTTAATGTCATACTATGAATCATAATATTTTATACTAATGGTTGAATTTCCGTCGCAATTCTTGAACTTAGCAAAATGTGGGTTGAACCTCTGTAGCCTTTTGAAACTGTTTATGCATAATTTTAAAGTTTATTACTCTCTATACAAAAAAAATATATACAAAGACACACACTTAAAAAACGTCTAAAAGAGTTTTCTTCAATTACAGAAGAAGAAGAAGACTTCCTAGGTTGAATTAGTCAAGCGCTTTTTTTCCTTTCATTATGTGTTATTTAAATGCGTCAGATGAATGAATAAACCAGTGGTTTTACTCAATGCGGTCCATTTGCAACTGCGGTATCGCACTCGCACCTAATTACTGAATAGCTTAATGGATGGAACGGCCTCATTAGAGCAGAGTGGAGTAGCGTTTAGAAAGACACTCTATACCCATTCGCAGTGAGTCTAAAGCATCGTATTACTAAAGTTACCTCATTGGCAAATTACGCTGTTGGGCGTACTGAATAGGGTGAGACGTTTCTTCGCGCCCGAGCATTTGTGTCTTCTTTACAAGACCCAGGTTCGTTCGTGCGTGGAGTACTGCTCTCATCTTTGCGATGGATCCGCCCAGTATTTGTTTGACGCTCTCGATCGGTTGCAGCGGCGAGCAATCCGCATTATCGACAGTAACGAAGTCACCGAGTCCCTTGAGCCCCTGCAGCTGCGAAGAAATGTCGCCTCCATGGCAGTCCTCTATCGCTTACATCATGGAGAGTGTTCTGAAGAGTTGTTCCAACTGGTCCCCCCTTCCCCTTTCCTATACAGGACAACACGTGCAGGCCTCGGAAGCCACCGCTTCAGAGTGGTTGACATACGCTCTCGAACTAAACGGTTCGGTTCTTCCTTTCTGTGCCGAGCAGTTAAAACCTGGAACTCTCTACCAGCGCATGTGTTTCCTCCCTTCTATGACCCCGGGTCCTTCAAGCGGGGCGTGAAAAAGCATCTTACTAGGCCGCCATAGTGTGGGTCACCGTACTGCACTGTCCGTTGTGGCAGTGAGGATGGTGGCCTTCACTTCTGGATTCTGTTCATGCTTTCCATCAGGCAGGGCAGAGTCATTTTGGCAGCTAATATAAAAAAAAAAAAAAAAAAAAAAAAAAAAAAAACTACTTTTCAAGCACTGCAACAGAGATTCAAGATAATTTTCTTATGGTACGAGTACGTGCATGAAATTGTATCGTATATTTCATAAGGTACAATACTAAAAATATCATGAACAAATTGATAAGACAATATTACCGCTAACATAATATAAATGAGTTTTTGAAAATGTAAATAATTGTTATTTAAACAATGTTTAAATTCTAACTAGATTTTAAATATTTATTAAGTTTTCTAAAGTGCCTCATAAACAAAAATCTTGTATTCTATGTAAAATTACGTTTTGGATTTATTTTAAATTTTTTTCTTCGTGAAATATATATTATAGGTAATAATTTGAGTATTTTCGAAATTTCAAGACTGATTACAGAAATTGTTAATCAGGCCGAACAAAAGCAATCAGAACGATCCTTATTAACTTGGTCATTTCCTTATTGTACTCTAATTCAGAAACACAAGCAAACTTTGATATCCATTTCAGCGTAAAATGTAAATAACAAATCTGTTTTCGCAACTTTCAAGTGTCCGTTTGAGTTGAGATCTCGTTTTCGAAGATAATAACGAAATGTCGATACAAAATTTGTCTCGACTTTGTCTTTATTTATTTGAGTTTAGATTTAAATATTTTAACGAGACAAAGCAAACAAACGAGGCCTCTATATTCAATTATTTTTACTTTATTCTTTGTAGTGTCAAGAGATACATAAGTGCGTGTTTTAATTATCTAACGAAGGAAGTTTATATTTCTCAAAGCTAAATATCTTATGTCTTTTTATTCATTCTTTGTTGGATAATCTTGTTTGATCTTTTTATCATCAACAATAATTACATTAGGTTAAAATAAATAGTACTTGTCGTAGTTCTATTTGAAAGTAATATTACTTATAAATTAAAAAGATCTTTGTTCGCTTGAATTTTATTCCGACTTCGTTCTACACAGGGGAAATAGAGCGAATCGAGATAGAATTGTACTGCTAACATACTGTTCTACAGATACGACTATATATTACAGTTCACCATTATCCTCCTTGCAACAATAACTAGAATAATATAATAGTTAATAAAACCTTCGTATTTTCAAACTCAACTTATTAGTTGAGTTTAAAATCCGTTAAAAAGCGGTTGGTTAAGCGGTTAGCTTACACGTCGTGTTTTTTTTTATTAATTTTTAAGTAGAGGTTTTGACCTCCGTGTTTCAAAGATTGAAGCTGTTATTCCGTTGCCTGATCTCTACCCTGTATTGTCAAATAGATGTCCCATCGGATCAAGTGAGTAAGGGGACAGAAAATGCACATTTATGCATCTTGGGTATAGTTGAACTGACTTCCGTTAAGACTGGCCACCGTGGCCTTAATCAACTAGGAGTATGTCATCATAAAGTAGTGTAATTAGTTTTTGTAAAGTAAAGAATCATACTAAGTCTATATGAACGTTGTTGACTACGGTCTAATTTACTTCAAGACCAAATAACGTGAATTCGAAGTAAGGTTTCTTTGTCCTTAAGTTTCTAAAGAAGTATGTTTACGATATTAGTCAAAGGAAGTGGAACTACTAAAACGAAATATGAATAAAACAACAAATCTACTTACAAAACTTGAGTGAAAGCCTTAAAGTATTTATATATATATATATAAAGAAAAGTTAGTACAATTAGTAACATAAACCATGATGAAATTTACAAAATCTAAATAGTATATTTTATCAAGCGTTTTTGCAATGAACTGAATATGCGATTGAAATAAATAGGTATAAACGATAAAAAATGTACGTGTTCTCTGAAGGCAATTAATTGAATTCTAAGCGAATTTGAATGACAATAGAAGGCATTTCAAATATCATTCAGAGAAGATAATTATAATGGCTTCTAAGAAATAATAATAATTTTGTATTTATTTCATGACAGTTTGCTTATTAAAATAATGATTAAGAATCGCAATGTTTTAGCTACCAAATTTTTACTTTAATCATTTTCAATTGATCGTGAAAGTATAGGAACTGATTTGGTAATTGTTTTTACATACATGTATACATATTTTAATATGGCATCTTTACATTAATATTGTATAATATTTCACGCAGTCTTCTACGATATCCTAAACTCGAGTATTAACTTCAGTTCAGAAAAAAATTGTTACCTTTTTCAATGTCTATAAAATTCTAGATTTCGTTTCGTATGGTTTTAGATAACTGTGACAAGAAAATTGAAAACATTAAGCAAATAAACCTGGAGGAGAAATTATACAGTACAAGTGTGTGCTCAAACACCGGTGCACTCTGTGTGTCCTCCCTCTCATACTCCGATAAAACGGCTCTGAGACACGACCTAAAAGAGATCAGGTGCAGGTTTGTATAATCAGAAAACTCACTAAGTCTTTTGGTCCGATTTGAGAATCTCTTATCTCTTAATTAGTAGTCGCAAACGCTTACTGGTAAACTAATAAGGCAGTATAATAAGTTTGAAAAGTAAACAAATGAATTAGCTTTATAAATTCAATTAAGAAAAGTGACATAATAACAAACATTACTAACGCTAACATTAATAACGTCTATAATTTTTTTGTTTTGTCCCTAGAAATTACATTATTGGACCCAATTCCTTTGGCTTTGAAGAGGCTAGTTAAACAGGCAGCGGAGCAGTTTTGTGTATTGACATCAAAGAGGGCTGGCGTCAAACGTTTGTTATGCAAATAGGACGGTAGTTAGGTTGAAAGGCCACTTCGTATTTTGTTGTGATAGCAATTTAAAAAATCTTACTACAGTGCAACCTCGAAATAACAAATTCGTCCGGAACTCGTAAATATTCGATAATTCAAGTATTTCGTTAAACTGAAGTTTGTTAAATTTGACAATTTTTTTTATACAGAGGTAAAAAAATTGTTTTATTCACATCAACATTACGTACTTGTCGGCGTATCGACTAATTTAGCTGGTAACACTGCTGTCTGAAGGTAAGATACTGACGCAACACCGTGTGTATTGTACGAGAATATTCTCGTTCGATCACTTTATTGTAACTCTCGATCAGGAAATACAGTTAGGACATTGAATAGCAGCCCATTTAAATAAGACACTCCACCGAAAACGAGGTGCTCACACGAGCTGATCCATGATAATTACCTTCGTCCCACGACCACGTTCCCTTTTTGACTTGACCTCGATGGAGGCGCCGGCGGGTGGACCCATGGAATAATAGGGCCTCCGTCTTATCCAGGGCCACCCGTAGACCCAGCGCCTCGATGCACCCGACCACCAGGGAAACCCCTGTGGTGGCCAGGCGCGCTGCCTTCTGGAAGTTAGCCCCCCGGGCCATGACCAAAGTGTCATCGGCGTAACGGGGAGACGCCCTCGTATCCCATGTTCCAGAGGAGTGGTCCTAGGACAGATCCCTGCGGAACACCGCACGACATGGCCCTGCGTCTCAAGGCACCATCTTGATCCTCGTACACGACGGTGCGCTCCTCTAAATAGTCTGCCACCAGCCGCCTCAGGTACTCTGGCACTCCGTGATAATGGAGCGCTTCCCTGATGCAGCTGAATGGCAGACTAGTGAAGGCGTTGGCAATGTCCAAGGACACTCCAACACCACTTCGCCGCAGCTCACTGCCTCGGTCACGGCCCTAAGGGGCAACACGGCATCGACCGTCGAACGCCCCTCTCGGAAACCAAATTGGGCGTCCGACAGGTCAGGGCCCACCTCGCTGAGGTGCTGGACGACCCGGAACCGCCTCGTCCAGCAACATGATGGCCCCCTTTACTTTAACCCCTTATATTAAGGTTGCACAGTAATTTACTTCCAGTAGTTTGTTTAAAAAAAAAATATTCATTATTCAAGTTGTTTTACAGTGACTCCATTCCTACATACCTACATACATACAGATTGTACAGTACACATTGAATCAGAAGATTATATACTAATATTATAAATCTGAAAGATAGGACTTTGGAAAAACACACTCTAGGTTAATTTTTGTCTTTCATACCGACTTACACACGGATGGAGTCGCTTGCAAAAGCGAGTTGCTTTCTGATTCTTGTCAATATTTTTATGTTAATGTAAATTATTAACTTTTGTTATGTAACTGTCAACAACATACAAGTATATTGAAGTCAATTGAAGTCAATAGATGTTGTAGTAACAAATGTTCAACGAAACAATTTCTAAGTATGATCAATTAAAACTGTAATAAATTAAAATGCAATGAGACTACGTAACGGTAGAATTATTTTATTTAGAGAGAATATCCCACTTGAAAAATAATGATAGCGTGAACATTTCCTCGACGGTTAAGTGCAATATACTGCTCGCAATAAATATAAGGCGGGTGCAAATCAAGGGGACTTTAATGTCGAAAATTATTTTAAAGTACACGCCCCCATTAATAGTAGGAAGTAACATTTAAATTCAAATTGACTAATATATCAGTTAAATTACGAGTTTTATGCAATTTCATGGCGCGTTGGAATGTTTTTTATTTATAATTTTCTTCTTCCATTAAAGAGTGTCATTGTTAGGGGTGTGATTATATTTTTCGTCTGAGCGTTCTGTTCTGTATTTGATCAATTCTGTATACATTATTCATTTCTGAACTTATTGTTTTTATAAATTTATATAGATTTATAATAGATAAGGTAAAACCACTGCGAAGTTTAACCAGGTAAACACAAAAACGTGAGTGAAGTCGTTTATAATAGTTTTTGGTTATTTATTTGCGAATATGTATCATCACATGTCATAAATAGAGCAAGGCTGGCAGGAGTTGAATGCGAGAAGCCCCAAAATCAATCTGAGTGGCGTGCAATTGATGATGATGATAATGATAAATGAGCTCTCCATAGCAAGGAGAGCTTATTTATCATTATCCTTCTCACATCTTCTTCTTCTTCTTCCTAGACCTTATCCCATCTACTTGGGGTCGGCCTTCCTTGTCCGCATTTTCCATTTAGCACGGTTAAGTGCATTGTCTCTATTTAATTGAGCTTCTTTCAGGTCTTTTTCAACCGTCGTCCACCAGGTGGCGAACGGTCTCCCACGCGACCGTTTTGTTATCGGCAAGTCTAGGGCAAGCTTCACCATATGATCACCCGGGCGCCTTAAGACGTGACCGTACCATCTCAAGCGTTTCTCTTTAACCTTATCGACTATCGCGGCAACCCCAAAACTCCCTCTGATGTATTCATTACGGATCTTGTCAAGTAGTGTGACACCCGCTAACCAGCGTGACATGCGCATTTCTGCAGCGTGAAGTTTGTTAAAATGCTGCTTGTTGGTCGCCAAGCATTCTGACCCATACAGTATAGCAGGCCTAATTGCTGTCTTGTATATATATATATATATATATATATATATTGTATATCCTTCTCACATCTATTTTATTATTTTATTGAAATGTGTGTTTGTAATTTCAAATTAACAGCTTTTCAATAAATGCATTAGTACCTATACGCTGATTGCTTCCATTAAGAAGTCATTAGGGAACTAGAACAAAGAAGTGTGTAAGACTACTTAAAATTAATCGGAACGGAATTGAAGGTATTTATGGAGGTAGTAGAGGATGTTTCAGACCATTTTACAAACGAAACGCTCACTCGAGATCACGTAACGTTTTCATAGCACTGGAAAATTTCAAATATATTACCTGCGACCATTGTGTTTTTGAGAACAGGGTTGGAATGGAGTCTGGCAATATTTAATTTCACTTTATTTGTATTTGTCATCAAATAATATTTTTCTATCGTAGGATTAGTATGGATATACCTTTATATAAGCTCTGCTAGATAATTTTATTAGTAGTAGCATATACGAGTAGACTTCAGAAATATATCCATTACACATGCATTAAATATTTACCTGCCTGTTTGCGTACGTTGTCACCGACCGGATATTTATATATAAGCTATTTATTTTTAGCTTTTATTTTCCAGTTTAACATAAAATGTTTATTAAGCAATCTAATAGCAAAAGTTTCTTTCAAAACCTCGTTAATATACCTCATAGAATAATAGTCTCACTTATCTTTTTTTACTAATATTATAAATGCGAAAGTAACTCTGTCTGTCCGTCTGTCGTGCTTTCATGCCAAAACTACTGAACCGGTTTAGATGGAATTTGGTACACAGATAGTATTTTAGAATCTAAGCAGAACATGGGCTACTTTTTACTACAATTATTGACATACACGCTGGCGGAGACGTGGGCAAAAGCTAGGATAGAAGTATATTATTAAACCATCTTCATGATTCTTAACAAACAATACTTAAGAATAAGCTTCTTAAGTATAAACGCATCTACAGAGTCGTAAGGCCGTTCAAGATGGCCAAACGTATCCACGGCGGAATTTCTACGTTGCATTTACCACTGATGACGCGGCCCGCCATTACCAACCGGGACTGGCAAGCAATTTTGTTGCAATATCGTTGTGGTTGTCTCACCGAGTGATAGATTATCTTGTTTAATGATACTTATGTTTTAAGGTTAAAAGTTTTAAATAAGATGGTATCAGTTGTTATAATTTGTATTTTTTTGTAAGTAAACAAAATGTATGCACGCACTATAAGATAGCAACAATCGAAAGAATATTCAGTAGTTCATTATAGAGTATGCTAGTAATACGGAGACTTACTGACAGAGTGATCAGGACAGTTAGTTTCCTATTCATCACTTTACAGTGATGAATACACTTTATACCCTTACGGGTATAAGTTCCTTTAAAAAAAGAAAAAAATACATTTTACAAAGATGTGTCTGTATAAATGTTATGTAGGTAAGTATGCCTATATACGAATATATATTTCAAATAAATAGAAACCATCAACTAACAAGTACACTACGAGAAAAAATTATGCAGTCTTGCGTGCAATATCAATCATGATGGTTTTTGTGTCTTAGCTCTACAGAAATATGTAAATATTCCATTGATATTTAGCAAAGAAGATTTTATAACAAGGAAACACAGAAACAGAAACATGTGAATTTAGGAATATTAAAGAAAAGCGAATTAATAAAGATATTTAAAGCATTTAAAGCTTAAAATGATATACTGAGCTATTTTACGTTGCCGTTACTAGATTCCCCAATCTGAAACAACCATAACTCACTCATTCTCCACGGTCTGTGTTTTATCGAATTTACACGTTTGAAAAATCCAATCGGGTAGTGTTGAACGAAAAATGTCACTGCAAAATAGGACTTCATAATACAAGTGGAACGTGGCCCGGGCAATATGCTGACGCTGTAACAGCGGTACACTTGGAGTTCGCTTTTCTCCGTTTTAGTATACCGGCAAAATTTATAAGTAGCTAGGATTGGTATAAAACGAAAGGGAGTCGGATTTCTGATAACTTTTAGAACAACGTACACTGACTTTTCAAGATGAGTTGCAATTTTGAGGATTGTATCGGTATTCTTCAGTAGGCTACTACTTTGTTCTAAATAAAAAGTTTTTTTTTTTTAATTCATACTTTTATTGAAGATACTAATAACTAAAAAAAATTGTTGGGCGTAGCGTAGACTGGATTCAATGGACGGAAATCCGAACTTTATTTTTTGTCTGATTAGTGCCTTGGATTGATGAGAGAGAGAAGTGTGATAACAAGAACCTGGGGCCTATCGAATTATTTTTTAGCTTTTTTTACATTATCTTCAAAAAACCGTTTAAAGAAAATAAAAAATTACATAAGTTTTTCATTTTCAAGTTTTCGTTTTTAATTTCATTATATAGTAACCACATAATACATAATAGTACCAGTACAGAAGCCTCACTCCGAAAAGTAAATTAAAGTTATAGATACCCTCGGTGTCAAAAGATTAAGTTCAATTCAGATCGCACAGCGCCGAATCACTACGATTATATTTACCTACAGTTGCGTCTCTTTCTATCGTGTAACTCATAACTGTTCTGACGATGTCTGTTCGACCGGCGTGTCTTACCCGGCAGGCAGCCGGCCGACTATACCTAAACTGCGGAGTGACAACCCCCTGATAGTACTTCTCATTCATTAATATTTTTCATAGGGAACTGTGTTCTACTAGTCAAGCTCTCATTTGATACTCATATGGTGGCAGTAGTGACAAAATGTCTAAAACACCATTTTACAGCAGCGGCCATCTCGGATTTTATTTCATTTTACAATTAACTGTGTTCTCCTAATCAAGCCCTTTCATTTGATTCAGGAAGTCATGACAAAAATTGTAAACCGCCATTTTGAAGCGGATTCTTGGATTTACAATACAGTTTATTTTTGTATTGTTTGTGTGCACTAAATTTCAGATCAATATACCAACAGGCAATGGGTCAAATTTCAATTACTATATTCGACCCAATCAAAGAGGGTTATTTAAATATAACCAAAATAATAACGAAAAGGAGTTTTATCGGTGGTCGTTCGATTTTTACCCGTCTAGGGTAAACTTAAAAAAGCGGCCAAGTACGAGTCGGACTCGCCCATGAAAGGTTCCGTATCAGCAAGTAACATCATATAAAAGTTCTTGTAGTTCGTTGTAACTTTGATCGATGTTTTTATAATAGTGTATTAATTGAATGAAAGGTAAATTGCGGTATGCGATTTATGACGTATTAAAAAAAACTACTTACTAGATCTCGTTCAAACCAATTTTCGTTGGTAGTTTGCATGGTAATGTACAACATATTATTATATTTTTTTTAGTTTTTTAACTCTCTTATTTTATAAGTTACAGGGGACACACACACATTTTTCCACTTTGGAAGTGTCTCAGTTTAGAAAAAATGATATTAGAAACCTATGGGTTTGATGAAAAAAAAATTTCTGAGTTTCAGTTCCAAGTATGGGGACCTCCAAAATGTATTGTTTCTTTTCTATTTTTATGTGAAAATCTTATTGCGGTTCATAGCTTACATCTACTGACTAAGTTTCAAAAGTATAGTTCTTATGGTTTCGAAAAAAAGTGACTGTGACATACGGACGGACAGACAGACAGACATGACGAATCTAAAAGGGTTCTGTTTAATTGGCATTTGGCTACGGAACCCTAAAAAAGAGGGTAATAGTTTTGTCAGTTTTATGTTTGTATGCTCCGCCATAGAACCTTGACAACTAAACCAATTTAAATGAAATTTTATACACATACAGTTTAGAACTTAAGAAAGGACTGTCTACTTTTACTGCCATAACCTACATACACGCGGGTGGAGCCATAGATGAAAGCTAGTAAGTTATAAGCTATAAACAATTTTATAGAAATTGTCTGTGCAAGTTATTTCAAGTTAGCTCTATAGAAGTTTTTCTAAATCAACATTACTTTGAAGATTCAACATCTTTTTCTAACAATATCCAAACTTTTACTTTACTGAAGTACGTTATCTTTATACTGAGCATGTTAGCAGTAACATGTGAAAGTATTATTGTCATTGTTACTTACCGCAATATGACCGGTAGAACTATGAGCTATAAACAACTTTATCGGCGAAATGATACTTTTGACACCAACATTAACGATGTCATACTAACTGTGCAGCAGTATACGTTTTATTATTTAGCTTTCATTCTTTGATCTTTCTATTTCATTTTTTATATTTTTTTATTTTAACTAGTGATCCAGCCAGGTTTCACACGGAAGTTTCTAAAATTTTCGGATTGCCCTATATTTTCACCTTTCACTTGAATCACTCTACAACATTGCCAAAAACTGCATTAGAATCCGTTGAGTATGAGTTGGCAATGAAAACTTATTCATTTTATGCTTTGTAAAGTTGTCTTCATTGTAACCTTATAGGATCACCTTCAAAGTTTCCATACGGGAAAAATATAACTACTATCATCAGCAAATGTAATTTACCATTAAATATTGAAAATATGTTATTTACTAGAGTCTGTTAATGTGTCAATAGCAATAAGTATTACAAATGTAATACTTCTTTACTTTTTGAATTAAGTTTCTGCTTGTGATATTAAGTATTAGTTCATGATAACTCCTGAGGTGATTAAAATTATACACGATTATTCTTAGTTTTTCAAGCTGAACATAATATAACGTTAAATTACTGAATTATAAGTTCAAATAAATAGAATTGAAGTTCCTGTTTGCAATTTCAAGTTAACAACTTTTCAGTTAATGCATATGAAGTGTATACGGTACTTACACCAAGAAAAAGTCAGTTGTTCCATCTGTTAATTTTAAAAACATGTGGACCAATTTTGACCGGCTTATGGCTGATGATTTAAGGGGTATCTTGGCTATTATTTTTAGACTAGTTCCGGATCGCGGTGATTTTTGCTGTTAAGGTACAATAATATTATTTGCAGGGGCTTAGTTAATTTCAAAACATATTTCAATAGGAAATCCAAAACAAATTTGGCATTAAATAGACATAAAAGTGTGGATGTGATTAAAAGAAATGTGTGTAGTAAAGCAGTTGCGAATTAAAATCAACAACGAACAAGTTTCAAATTGTTTAATAATTATTGAAAAGTTTCGCAAGATCGTTCTCTAACAGTTAGTGAACAAATAGTTTCTTATTTTATTTGCACTAAGCTGTAGTTTATTTAAAACTGAATTTCTGGAACTAATTTTATTCTAAGTCGGACTTAAAATTACTTAGGTTTAATAAAATTACTTTTGCTAGAATTACTTAGCTAGTAATAAATAATTGTCTACGCTGTTTCAGACAAAGAAAGAGCATAGTGAATTGTCCAAGTTCAAACGTTCATGTTTTTATGGTTCTAAAAATCTTTCTAAAGAAAGTTTGATTAGTCAATACCCTGCCAAAATACTTTTTAGTGCAGACCTGTAAAAGAATGAGTTATTGATGCAGTAAAAATATTTGTACGGATTTGTGAAGTTGTTTACTGCATGTGACATTTTGCCGTATCTTAATGAAAATCATCATGTTTCTAAGTTTCACCATTTTTTTGTCGTGATCTCGCATTATCTGTTCCTAAAAAAAAAACTATAGACAGGATCCACAAAACGTATTTTTCGTTTAAGCTTAATACTAATGAGAACTATAAACTTTTTACTGACAGTCTCCTTAAATTTATATTTATATTCTTTTATATTTCAAACAGTTAAAACACTACTTGATTGGCAATCAGTTCAATGTTCTCTAGTGACGATTGAGCTTAGTGTTTGTTGTATAGCGGGACCTCTTCGTAATAAAATTATCTAAACAGGACTGCCTTGTTGGTTTAGTGATCAGCGTATGCGGCAGCTGATCAAGAGGGTTCGATTCTCGGGTCGGATCAAATGTTTGTGTGATCCGCAAATATTTATTTCGGAGTTTTTGGTGTTTTTCTATGTACAATATGTATGTATTTACAAAAAATAAAAGTATGTTTATGTATTTATATAAGTTGTCTAGAACCCATAATACAAGTTCTGCTTAGTTTGGGACTAGAAACGTTGATCTTTTTTTTTACTTTTTATTTGAATAAGACAACTCCCGCATTAGGAATATAAATCCTTGCTTAAACCACTAGGCCAACCGTGCAGTCAAGTTGTGTGTAAGATGTCCGCAATTTTTATTATTTATTTATTTATTATTTCGATATTTCGCTCGCGGTCACCGGTTACTGTCCCACTATACAACAACAACAACTATGTGTAAAAGTAATGGAAATCTAAAAACACGATTGAGCTTAGTTTACGCAAAAACTTTTTGGACCTAAAAAGTTTTAAAATATTTGCGTCTGCTTGTATTTCTATCTATTACTTCCATTTGTTAATTCAGTAAAGACATTTACATATCAAGAGGAACAAACAGATTTTCGTTATTACTAGTAAATATTATGAAATAGACTGACTGCCTCATTAAATTCTGATCACACATTACGAACAATCAATTCAAACTGACATGTCTCAACGAGTTGTAATGGGCATTGCGGAACTCGTGGCAGACAAGGCTCGCCGGTGGGCCATGACAGCACATGTCCGAACGTGCCGAACGTTGATTGCATTTATTCTTTGATGTGGGGGCTCACTAGACTAATCTAAGGGTGAATAGGACAGGCGTAATGACGTGCCCCAGGCGTATCGTACGATGATCACAATTCCCTTGTTCTGTCAAGTATTTCTAGTGGGATTGTTCTAATTCCTTGCTAAAATTGATTTAGAACGTTACTGGTGTCCTTAACACTGGGAAGGTATTCATAACGTAACGTTTTTGCTTTTCAACTAATAATACAGTTGTTTGAATTTTGTCCTACTTAGCCGTTAATTTTATGTTATTCCCGGGTCGGACAAAATATTTGTATGATCTGCAAATATTTGTATCGGAGATTAGGTGTTTTGGATGTTTATTTTGTTTGTATCAATAAAAAACTATAAGTAAATTTTTATCAGTTGCCAGTTGGTCTACAATAGTACAATAGCACCAGTACTGCTTACTTTGAGACTAGATGCCGGAAATATAATTATTAATGTTGTTACTTTGACTTGCACCGTATTTTTCGGCTGGATGACGTACTCTATCCATATTCAAAAGGATGATCTAGGGTTAATAATAATCTTATTCAGGGATCGTTTAGTGGTCTATAGTGACGTGCTAATGCTCGGCCGAGTTAATGTAATTTTCTATGAAGTGGGTATTCATACTATACATAAAAATTACCATTCGATTAGAAAAAAGTTGATTTTTTTTTCTTAGTCGACATTGTACCTTTCTAGTACCTATTGTATACTAGAAAGGTACAAATTCAACGTACTGTTATAGACTGTTTTGCTCATTAGTTAAGCAAGCTGTCGGGTTTCTATAAAATATAATTTTCAAGTCCTTTGAACCTGTGCTGCTGCGAACAAGTGTCTAAGGCAGTTCTCGATCCCTTATAACATAGAGAGTGTTTTGAAGAGCTCTCCCAAATGGTCAACCCCGTCCTCTAAAGGACAACAGGTACTGGCATTGGAAGCCATCACTTCAGAGTAGTTGACATACGCACTTGAACTAAACGGTTCCGCTTTTCCCTTCTGTGCCGGGCTTTAAAACCTCTACCAGCGCACATGTTACCCTCCTTCCATGATCCCGGGGTATAAAGCTTCTCATCGTGCTGCATTGTTCACGTTGACACTGAGGACGTTGACCATCCTTCCTGGATTCTGTTCAGCTTTCCTTTGTCAGCTAATTTAAAAAAAATATCATATCAATTTTACAATTCGTATTAGATAAAATATAATCCGTAATGTATTGGCATAAAATATTAACTTTATCTCAAGTAGCATATGGGATCAAAAGAATAGCCGATAATGGGTGCACATAACTAAACAATAGGTTGTGATAAATAAAATTGTTGACTTATTTTGTGGAAGTACCCACTTATCTTTTGATAAATATACCTTCATATTTCAATTCTTAGTGTCTTTAAATGAAGACTATACAACAAAGGAAACTTCAAATCCACAACCAACACAAAGCATAAACCTCGCATTCACCAAAAGAAAAGATAAAGAAAAAACTACAGTCATTAAAAGGAAATTATGTAAGATAAGTTTAAAACTAAATTATAATAAGTGCGTACCATCCCCCTTGAGCTTTAAGACCAGTAGGTAAAATCGGTTAATTAGTTTTCTACTACTTTGCGGGTAAATGAGGCCGAAAATTTTGTTACTAATTATTTTCTCCGAGACCTCAATATTTCTCGAATATTAAAGTATAATAAGTGTAAACGAAAAACAGCTTAGCCTTATTACATCTACCAACATATTAAAATACGGTTTAGGCGAATTTAAAACACAACATGAAAATGGTACTTTGTTAATCAACCGCGTCTGTTCGCTATAAACTCAAAAAACCACTACCACACTACACCGATTAATGTGAATTTGTAAACCCAGATAGTCTAAAGTCTGAGAAAAGATATAGGCTACTTTTTAGTGGGTGAAATATAGTAAAATATATAAGAGATTAGTTGAGTTCCGCGGTGTTACCCGTGGTTATTGGGCCCGAGTGAAATAAATCTTAAATACCCTAAGTTACTCCTTATGTCGTCAGCCGGCCGTTCAAAGATTAGCTTTTTTTGCTCTTTGGGTTCCGTTGTTCATGACTCGGAATTCTTATAGATTTGCCATGTCCGTCCGTCCGTCCATCCTCGACCTACCGCCCAAAGTTAGTGCTAGAAGGATGAAACTTTGCATGAAGGTGTGTTGTAATTACGTTGACAAAGTTCTATAATAAAATTATGAAAAAAATACGTGTAGGGGAGGTAAAGTGAGGAAAAGGAAGTTTTCTTCGTGTCTATCCCATTGTGTGGGGGATAATTACATACGATTTCATAAGTCTTTTAAAAACATTATCAGGTTGTTAAAACTATTTTCGATTTAGACAGCCGAAAGCAAATTATTCAACTTTAAAGCCCAATTTTTTACGAAAACAGTGCGTCTCCACCCCTCTAAAAGCTAAACGGCTGACTCGAAAAATCTGCAAAAATTCATGATAGTAATCTAAATATTGAACTTTCAAAGATAAATTTTGGGGTTTTGATAACTTTTTTATTGCAGGAGTTATAGGGGCCTAACTTGTAAAAAGCACTTCCTTGGACAACTTCGTACAAAAATAAAGAAATAATAAAGCAGTGCGCTGACGGGTGACTTTTGTCGCTGCGACAAAAAAGTTTTTGTCATGTCGCGTCGCGTCTCAAAATCTGAGTGCGCACACGGGGAATGACAGTCACGAAACATTTTTGTAAATCCATGGTTCATTTAACGATATGCATTTGGAGGAGACAGTCATTATTTGCGAATTCATACGGCGTAAAAGTTTTCGAATGAGTGTAGAAAGTTTTAATGAATTACTGCATATTTTCAAAGTATTCACCACATAGTTTAGTACACTTTTCCCTTCGCTCAAACCACTAATTATAACATTTATTCCACTTTAAAGATGGGGTGTTAAAAATGTTTTGAGATTCAAAATTTAAACACATTCGAATATAGAACTGTTCCAAATTCAAAACTGCCGTTAAATATGGAAACGACAGAACTTAAAAGGCATGCCTAGTATTTATCATATGTCAGAATATTCTTTTATTCTTTTCTCGTAAAGTGCTGGTCTTCTTTCCACTTCTTCTATATACTATATATATTTGCTTATCGCCAGCGGGCATCAAAAGTAAGCGGAGAGCGGGGCACGGAAAATGGCGTTAGGTTAAACTATTTTGTAGGGATTTTTGATTCGATTCGAATCAGTACATGAAGAATCGATTATTAAAAAAAACTATTTCTAAAGGATCGATTCTATATCTTTTCTGTATTTACAATATAAATCCATTTTATGAAAAACAAAAACATTCATTAAACAATCTGTGGGATCTCTTATCAGTAAAATCATCGATTTTTTTGGTTCAAGGAATTCGATTATAAGAATTATTTTTATTACCTATCAAATTAATACATTCAGCTAATTGTAACTATTGTAAATATTTTTTTATACCAACACAAAAAATCGACAGTCGATTTTCAAGGGTAAAAATCGATTCAGTACAAAATTAAATTTTTTGGGCCGAAACATTGAATCTTCGATCATTGTGTCATTCTCAAAATTAAATAACATCTGGTAATCTTTCAACCAGTGTTAAATTAAACAAATTATATCATATTTCATTTTCTCTAAAACAATTCAAGCTCTAGTAATTTCGAAGAAAACCTTGAATATTTTATTAGAACAACTTCAAGGCATACTGCTTAGACCCTTTATGATAATGTGGTGATTGAACGCTAGGAGACACTTCTGTTTTGATTACAATGCTATTTCAAACAGAATCCTCTGTTGTCTGAAAATGTAAATAAAAAGTTAGTCCTTTCCGCTTTCCGCTTTTGGCTTAGGGCACGGGCAGAAACTGTTTCGTCACTCGTGCGCGCGCTTGCATCTAAATCTAGCGGCGCGGTGACAGTTTTGTCGCAGGCTTGTTCGCAGGCCCAAAACTGTTTTGTCATCCGATTGTCACGTCGCAACGTGCGCGCACCTCCATATAATTCTACAGACCTAATGAAAGTGACAAAACAGTCACAGCGACAAAAGTTTCCCGTGCGCGCAGGGCCTAAGTAAATCTTACAATTATATCCATTGAACACGATTTTAAATCTACCTACTGTTATGGGTGACTACGGAACCCTATTTTATGCGTGGCCTGACATGCACTTGGCCAATTTTTATTTGATGAAGTACCGTAAAAACTTACATATGACTTTAATATAAAATTGTTCAATTGAAATTAGAAATAGATACTTAAATTTTATCTGTTTGTGATTTTGATTGAGACTAAGAGAATTGGGTATTGTAGACAGTGTTTGACTTTGTAAACTTCATCTGTATTTCATGACAAATAGATTGTTTTCTATTAGTTTACTCTGTACTTTCAAATAGATGGTACTCTTGAGATCTTAAGTTTTACTCAACTTAAACACAATTTATATCTAGAATCTCTTGGGAAATGCAACGTAAACTTACGCAAGTGGTTAGTTTAAAAAGTATTACTACATTTCTTACGGGATACTTGAAGATGCTACTCTCATATTTATGCTATGCTAAGAGTTAAATTCTTGAAATCGTTGAATGAAAAACTGGAATACCTACCTACATTGTTTTATTTTCTTATGGTCTTAATTTTTCTAGGTCTAGATTAACTATGGCTCTATAAATCGAGCGAGTGATAGCTGATCTGATCTGTTCTAGGTTCTAGCTACTGTCTAATATGATATATGTTTGACTAGCTTTCCGCCCGCGGCTTCGCCCGCGTGGAATTCGTTTATATCGCTCAACATGGTAAGGGTAGATTAAATAATCTTACATGATTTTATGTTTGATAATAAGGAACTTCGACTCAAACTTTCGTCCCCTATTTCAAAACCTTTATTTTCGCGATAAAAAGTATCCTATGTCCTTTCCTAAGTTCAGTTCTATCTTCATACCAAATTTTATCAAAATCGGTTCAGTGGTTTAGGCGTGAAAGCGTAACAGACAGACAGACAGACAGAGTTACTTTCGCATTTATAATATTAGTAGGGATTGAAAGGAAAGGCAAAAAGTTGGCGTTTAAAACTGTTTGCGATGTTAAAGAATTTGTATGTTAAATAAGAAATATATTATAAATATATTATTTATTATAATATAAATATATTTGTACACTAGTTTATACTCATTGTTTAAAATTAAAGTAGAGTAATATAAAACAACAAATAAGTAAATTGTTTTATAAATTGTAATAGTCATTTCGCCATCGAGTCGAGTAACAAATAAAAATCCATACAAAAAATCAATTCCATAGACATTTTAATTATCGGATTTTTTTTTATTTTAAATCTTTCGTTGCATAAAATTTTAATAATTTATTAATTTAGATATGATTTTGATTAAGGCCTACTAATATTATAACTACAAAAGTTTGTGTGGATGTATGTTACGCAGTTACGCAGTTTATACATCTGAAATACACATGTAATTTGTAAAATTTTCTGTTATTGTTTGAAGTGAGAATAGTTTTATCTTATCGGAAAGCTAGCTAGTCTTTCCTTATCTCTTAGCTAAGCTTAGCTTAACTTATCTCTTTTGTGGAAGACAGTACATAATATTGAGACGAAAACAAAAAAAATATCAAAATTAACACTTGATAACTTTATCTTTTAAACTGAGTAACTTGGATAAATAGGTTAATAGTTATAGCGATAAGACTTAATCGAATGAAGTTAGTCTATACAATACCACATTCAAGTTAGATGCGTGTGAAAGTAATTTAGTCTGAATGTTACAGTTTTATCGCTAAACGGCTAAACCAATTTTAATTAAATTTTGAGTAAATAAATAGTGAAATCATCGAATTTTTAACGCGGAACATAGGCTACTATTTATCGCAATAATAGATATACACGCAGGCGGAATCGCGAGCGAAAGCTGATTAAGAAAATAATATGCTCTGGAGATGATTCCATTGCTACTCATTTTTTCTATGTTCAAAAAGATGTCACAAAAGCAACATAGCGGATGGTTTTCACTAATCCTCCTTCAAAGACACCTGCTTTCGATTCGAGTACTTCGAGCATTGCGGTGAGCTCAACAAATACACAACTAAGCATACAAAATAAACATAGAGTCAGAACAACTTGTAAGGAATCTATGAGTAGGAATGAAAGTACTTTTGTTAAGAAAGTGGTAGATTCTGAAAGCTATATTTATAATATAGACATGCCTGATATGTAAATTACAAAATTTTAATTAACTGAGATTGAAAAACCATCGCAATAATTTTTATTTGTTGCGATGTCGCTTTTATCTATGTATAGTGCAAAAACACTATACATGTACAGCGCTATCTATCGAAGACATACCGAACTAAAAGTAACTACTTATCCTGTATCACAATACAGAAATACATGCGCTGAACTCTAGATATTTATGCAAGTTCCCAACATCAACTGTTAGGTTACGACCTGCCAGGCATGACCATCTTCGGAAGATTGTTCCTGTCTGTTGGTGGGAGATAACAGCAGTCTCAACATATTTCTATTTTTGCGTTAGTTTCGTACCTCATTTCTTGTCAATTCAAGCAACTCAACTCAAGCAATATACCACAGCGAAACGTGGCAGGATACAACTGATTGTCTGAAGTACTAAAATTTCTGAGTATGTAAATATATACGTACAATCTTTGAAACAAAAGCAATACTGTGAAACCAGAAAATATTAATCTTAACAAAAACAATAAAATTTTCTATTCTGCTTTGATTAGTTCTACAAAAGATATCAGATTTCTTGAATTAGCTTTTAAATGTGTTTTCAATTCGTACAACAAGCACGTTTATCGTAATTTAAAGACTCGGAGAAATAAAATACGATCATATCTCTTCAAAGTAATTACCTCTCAACAGGTACGTATAAAGCTCACATAAGAAAGCACTTAATGCAGTGCCATTATCTTGAATTTAGAAAACACCAATAAACTCAACGCCATTACCGCGTTTTATTTTATTTATGGCGAGTTTCATGATGTTAGGCGTGCGATGTGGGAATTCAGAAGTGGACGTTTTGACAGAAAGACAATAAATTAAAAGAAAAGTATTTTTATTTTTCATGTTGTAGAATGAATATCCTTCCTACACCGAATCAGAATTCATAACATTTGTAAATACATTAAAATTTCGTAACCATCAGTTTGGATGCATAAATATAAAATGAGTTCCATGTAAACTAAAATAAAAACATTCTTAATTACAATTCAATATCGTATAATATATATATAAATATAAAAATCGTATATAATTTACATATCGTATATCTATATATAATATAAATCGTATATAAAGTCAATATCGTCAAAAAAAAACACATTCACAGACCCCACACACACACAACATACGACCGTATTATACACGTACGTATTATACACGTACACATGGGCAAAATATTTGAATTTTAGTTTTAAATATATTTCTTGATCTATGTTGTTATATTCATTTACTAATATTTATTTATACAATATTGTTACCTTGTGTGAGAGCCCTGGTTTGTAGCACTTGTTAGTCCGTAACACAAGTTAAATCATATCATGACACCCAGAGTTCGCCTAACGCCTGTGGCCTAATTTTTTTCTTTTTATATAAGTTGAAGTTTTAGTAATATTAGTACTCGTATTTACATATAATCCATATGGTTAAGGATTAAAGGTACCCACTGTTACTTATCTAATGGGTGTCAAAAAAAACGTCTATGCGACAAACTACGCAGGACATCATTACTGCAAATAATGAAAATGTTGCCTGCATGTCAATAACAACATTAAATATTGAATCAATCATATTGAAAATATTGTATACACTATCTTGAGTTTTAACTAGAAATAAGTTATTAACAATGTTACTGTATTTTACCTTTGAAATTTTCTTGCAACTCCAAGAGTCCATTATATCACACATCTCTATTCAGACCAGTTCTAACATGTTACATATAATCCTCATCATTAAAGTACGGTTCCCTGGGCCGGTGATATTCCACGTGACCGAGCACACTGGATTGTAGATGACACAATGCGCTATCTACTAAAACCATTGTAGGCCAAGAGCTTGTCAACAAATCCTTTCACTAACACCTTACGAGAAAATAATTTTAAATTTGTTATTTTGTTATTAATCTTGGAACTTTGAAATAAATATTTAAGTGGTTGAACAATAACATATATGTGGACGATTATTTCTTTATTCGGGTTATTGTAAAATTGCCTTAAACTTTAGGTCCCGCATATTTTTGTACCATTTTTCATGATTTACGCCTTTTTTTTATATTTGACCTACCAAAATAACTTTACTCTGCCTGATAGAAAATATGAGTAGAGTCCAGGAGTAGGGGTCACCATCCTCATTGTGAAAGCAGGCATAGTGACCCGCACTACGGCACCCTAGAGCTATTGCATCGTTGGGCTTCCGGTCTTACATTCACCAAAGTAATACGACGAATGCTGTTAAATTTAGGTTGATTTTTTTGTGTGATTGTAGTACTGCCCCGGTCGAGCCGGACCATTTGTGCTGAAATCAGCGTGGCTCTATTACCTTCAAAAGACTTCGATTGAAATTGATAAATTCACAAAATTACAATCTTATTAGAAGAGCCTAATCTGATTGTTTGGTATGTAATTATGTATTACAAGTTATGTATTATTTTCTTTTAAGAATTTAACTTTACAATGAGAGCAGCAAGCTCTTAGAGTAAGAGTGTTGGATTTGAATGCATTAGCTCGTTCAAAACTGATAGAGAGAGAACTAATGTCTGCTAATTCGGACTGTTGAGTTTATTGCATGAGAGATTTATAAACACCAGCATAAAGTGATCACTCAAATAATAAATCATTTCATGTATACTTTCTAAGCGTATTAGAGAGGCTCTCATGTAGTATTTCGTTCCTAAAAAGCAACTAATGTTCCTTTGATCACCAAATGTTTACAAAGTTTGTACAATTTATGCCGCCACCGGATGGTTAATGGTTAAATAATTGGATCTACTATCAAAAAGTTGCGGGTTTGAACTATTAAAACCTGCTTCTAATTCAAAAAGTTAGTTTACATGGGAGAGTTATTTTATATATTATGAATAAGTAATGGGTATGTTAGATACTTCATATTTACAACAATTAACAAAAAAATGCTATTAGCTCATCACTGAAAAAGTAAAGTTTTACAAATGCAAACTATGTAGTGTTTATTAAAATAAAAATCTATTTAATATGGATCATAATACTGATTTCATTTGTAGAGTGTTTGAACGTGATTAGATCTTATTCATAACGCACTATCTTACATTTGTTTTTATAGATGTGACAAATAGCTTAAGACATTAATAAATAGGTTCTTAAATATAATCTACAAAAACACGCAAATATTTCTAATCTAAATAATATTAGAAAAATAATCATTTAAAAACCCGTCTAAAGACTTTCCTACTTAATAAGTAAAAGAAAATTTCTCACGAAAATAAACACTTAATGTTTAGAGGTACATAAAAAATCCATTCCACCTTGCCAAGTTCAGAAAAGTTAAATTTAAAATCAACTGCCAACATCCCTCTACTGAAATCAAATTATTTTTGCCACCGTGAAAAACGGGAATATATTTTTCTTCTTTTGATCTTGGAAAACATTGGCTCCGATATTTTAAGTAAACATCAATTTAGCGTAATGACCTGTTTCGTGTATAATATTATCTAATGACTTAAATAATGTTTTTGAAATTGGAATAACCAATTCATTCGGTCGTGTTCAGGTCTCATTAGTTTCAGAATTCAGTTCAAATGCAAAAACTGTGTTCTCAATAGAGTTGGCACGCTATAGAGCATGCCGAGAAATCGTATTGAGACGGTTAATTGTATTAAGTAACGACTTTACTGAATACTATTAATCAGGGAAAATATTGAAGAAAATTATGGATAAAGTAACAAATGCGTTTTGTTAAATATTTTTTAATCTTAATCAATACTCTAACAGGTAGCAAAGGTTATATTTGGTTTTAGTGTTTTAATCGTAGATAAAACATTATAAAATAAAACTTAGCCTTTTTTTCTTACTTAAAAAAAAATCTAAAATAAAACACATCAATGTTCTAATAACGATGATTTTATTATTATTCAATTTCTTAAACCAGTTTTTTGCTTTACAAATATGAAGTTTTAACATTCACACTCAAGTTTTTATTGATTAATTGTATTTTTAATATAATAAAACACACTGAATATCAAAAATTTACATTTAAAATTTTAATTTTTGTCTAAGTTAGAACTGTGAATAAAATATTTTAAAAACATGACTTTCGGCAAACAAAGTTCTTTTTAAAGTATAGTATGTAATTTTCTGGTACATTTCTTATCTTGAACATTTAACCAATGTAGCTAAAACAGGGTAAACGACGATCTTAAGACCTTAAGCAGGCGCGTCGAACTTCCTCAGCTAATAAGGTTCCGTTATCGAAACTCGAGACAAGATTAGTTACGTGTCGATGCATAAACTCGTAACTTGTTTCACATTTCTTCTGTGTTCAAAATCTAGCTTTTATTTGTAATAAAAACGGACGTCGCAGTTAAGATAACTCAGTAACTACTTCGTTTTTACTTTAAAAAATAGTTACAGTGTAAAAATACTATTCACAAACATGTCATTTAAACCTTTATTATTATTATTAAACTTTTTATTTATAGATTATCATTATTATTGGATTAAACCTTGTTTGTAAATAAAAATACTAATTTTATCGGTGTAAATGTTAAGACGCTTCAAGAATACAAAAAGTACTACACCGATTGTACTTTAATTGTATTGAATTTCAGCAGTGGTAGAACGTTAATAGATTGTTTTATGTGTGTATGTAGAGTTAGAGTATGCAATGATAATAAATTAGAAGAACAAACTCTTGAACACAAGTTTAGATAACTACTTCAAGGAACTACGATTTATTTGACAAGCGCATCAGATTGAGTCCGGTCAGGTCGCCTGACGTTGAAGTCTGGACAATATTTTCTTTTTGTTCTTTGGTTTTGGATTACAAATATTACACGATATACGTTACTTTTACTTTTTTGCGTGTATTTGTTTTTATGTCAAGTTTAACCAACTATTTTATGAAGGTTATCTTCTTTATTTCTTTCTATAAAAAATTACATCAATTTGTTAATTTCCCATTCCCGTTTTTGTAGGTGGTACATTTACTTTATTCGTATTACTTTAGATGAATTTAAGATGTCCTTTTTAAAAGCTCAAAGAATTTGATTTTCAATTCCTCGTACTCACTTAAAATTTCCCACGAGGCACTCCAGGAGCAGGTTGCTTTAAGTATTTTAAGTCTCCTTAAGTCATTCGACTTAGAGAAAAATTCATTAAAAAATCCCTATTGAGTGTTTCTCACCTTACATTTATAGACATGACTTTTGTTTGCGTCGCATCTATACCTATACATTACTAGCCTTCGCCCACGGCTCCAAATGTTTGTACCCAATTTCATTTAAATCACGTTAGTAGTTTTACCGCGAAAGCCTGCCAAAGGGACATAGATACTTTCTTACTTATTATTATACACCCTTATGATTTTTATTATGTTCTATAAATCACGTTATTAGGACACTAAACTACAATATTCAGGTAGGTATTAACCTACCTACGTAGGTACTTGGCATAAAACACAGATCTTATTTCCTCAGCGATACCAATACAAAGACTGAATTTAAACAGTTTTTGTATTGGTATCGCTGAGGAAATGAACCTCATCTGTATATAACCTTATGGTTTAGATTGTGTCCTAGATTTACGTTCTTTAGCGCAGTCGTGCAGTCAGTAGCCTTTTCATTTTGCAGGTCGCCGCAACGCTCGCGTGGTTATATTTGCATACTCGTAATAAAGCAATAAAATGTTTTTCGCCTGGCTGAGAGCTCATTTCATATAGCTAGTCTTGAACGAGACAGCTAAGGGAAAGCTCTGTGTATGTTTGTTTTAATTTTTTTTAAAATGCATTTATACGTTTGTTAGCATATTTTACGACTACGCTAATTAGAACAAATGTAACCCGAAGAAAATTTTGCAAAAATGTATTTCTTATCAGGAAATTTGATAAGCTGTTTTTGCAATATAAACTAGAAATTTCTAGGTCTGTTTTATTTAAACATATTAATTTTATGATGATTTAATTTAGGAAACCTTATTTAGAAAGTTTAAAAATTACAAAGCTAATTAAAGTGCTATTACTTACTTGGTATTATTATCAGAATGATATTCATATTTTTATTTAATACCAATTATGTTGTAAGTTGGTTATTACCTAAGTTAAAAAGTGCAAGTTTAAAATTGGTAGCGGGACCTTTTACAGTAGGTATCTTCCTTTTTATTCCGTAGCCAAATGGCAAAAAACGGAATCCTTATAGATTCGTCAAGTCTGTCTGTGTGTCTGTTTGTCTGTCGTCCGTATGTCACCGCTACTTTTTTCCGAAACTGTAAGAGCTATACTGTGAAATTTGGTCAGTAGATGTATTCTGTGAACCGCATTAATATTTTTACATAAAAATTGAAAAAAACAATAAGTTTTGGGAGTCCCCATACTTAGAACTGAAACTCAAAAATTGTTATATTAATCCGAACCATAAGTGTACATCTTTGGATAGGTCTTTAAAAAGTATTGAGGTTTCTAATTTCATTTTTTTAGACTGGGTAGTTTGCGCGAGAGACACTATCTAAGTGGCAAAATGTGTGTGGGACACACACATTTTACCACTTTGAAGTGTCTCCCCCGTAACTTCTAAAATAAGGGAGTGATAAAACTAAAAAGATATATGATGTACATACATTACCATGTAAACTTTCAACGGAAATTGGTTTGAACGAGATCTAGTAAGTAGTTTTTTTTTCAATATGTCATAAATCATAAACCGGAATTTACATTTCTTTCAATCAAAACACTATTATTAAAACATTGATGAAAGTACAACGAGTGTTAAATCATCATTGTAAACGCAGGCAAGCAGTATGGTGACCCACACTATAAGCAAAGATTTCTCGAGATGGATGTATCATCTATATTAACCTAAGCACATTCCATTCGCAAATCGCAATCGCATCATTCCATTAAATTATCATTTATTGACCGCTTAGGTGGCGCAATGGTAGCGATTGCGACTGCTGTGCGGTCTCGAGTTCGATTCCCGGGCCGGACCAAATATTTGTGTTATCCGCAAATATTAGTTTCGGGGTTTGTGTGTTTTCTATGTTTAATATGTATGTATTAACAGAAAAAGTATGTTTAGTTATTTCTATCAGTGCCCATAATATAAGATCTGCTTACTTTGGGACTAGGTGGCACTGTGTGTAAGACGTCCAAAATATTTATTTATTATTATTACTACACAACCACCGCCATATTTATTCTACCTTTTACGCAAAGAATGGATCAAAATCATAAGCGCAATATTAATGAATTACCAAAACAGAGCGGCGGTAAACGAGGTAAAATATTAACAAAATAAATAAGCAGATTGGGTCTCGTAAATTTAAACGGTACATTATAAATTAATTTCAGTAAAATATTGGAACACTCTTTATAATTTACAATGACGCCGCCATGTGAATGTATTCAATTTATTGCTTTTCAGTTAACATTTTAACCATTCGTTTATAATGATTTGTTAACATTGCACCAGAAGATCATTTATTATAATTTTGTTACTGATAACTACTCTTGCGATGTGGGTAAGATCTCAATGGACTGATCAAAATTATATGTTTTTACTTTTAGATTTGAAGGACAAAAGTTATTGGTGGGATTACTGAAATGTGTACGTAAACTAATATTGAAGGAAAGGAAAGTTATAAAATCTAACGAATTTGTATACTTTTACTTAAATATTCTGCACAAATTTATAATTCATTAAATTTAATTCACTGCAGTGTGCTACGTTAGGTTCCTGTAGTCATTCGTATGCTCAGCTTGTAGCACCTCATAGATTCTCGTAGAGTTCGTAGCAACGCGGCACCGACACGCGTCACGGATTCGCCCGAATGTCAATTCTGTCGCCTCTAGAATCGGTAAATTCCTAGTATCCTTTTGTGTAAATGTCGAATTCATTTTACGTTAACAGTCCGCATCGTTGTAAGAATATAATTCCTTTGAACGAACCTCAAACAAGTTGTTATGCTACTAATATTATAAACGCCAAAGTTTGTAAGAATGTATGTATGTATGTATGTATGTATGTATGTTTGTTGCTCTTTCACGCAAACACTACTGAACGGATTTGGATGAAACTTTATAGTAATATTGGTAATATATCAAAATAACACATAGGCTACCTTTTACTGCAATAATCGAGATAAACGGGCAAAAGCTAGGTGATCATAAAAATACATTAAATCGTAGATATCAAAATGTATCACTGTTTATGTCCTGTCAAAACTTCACAAGTTGCTATGCATAACACACTTGCATCGCAACCATAAAGGTAGTTTGTGAACGGCTAATTTAAATGAGTTCTGGATAATCACATATGTAGGCTACTTTTTATTCCGAAAATACGCAGGTTACACCGCAGGGCGCAGCTAGTAAAAATATAAATAAAGGAAGTCTTCGTCAGGAAGAAACAATAAAATTTTATTTCAGAATATGTTAGCATGGTAGGCATGAAAAATTTTGATGATTTCAAAAAACGTAAGGGTTTTTAGAATCGAAGGTAAATATAATAGCGTTAGTTTTTGTCTTTCGTAAATACCATACCAGTAAACTCCCTACATTCTTAGAAGTAAAATACGATTATTGCGTGCTACTTTCCCAAAAGACAATAGAATTATGATGTACTTAATTCGTATTAGCCACTGGAATCTTGTAGATGTATAATAATTTAAATTGGTATAATATTTTAAATAGGTATAATACTTATTTATGGGATTAGTGACACAAATGCCTAACTATGAGTAGAAGAGATAAATTAAAACAATCACATTGAAACGCTTTTACACATACATTTAATAAGATTGTTCTACTATTTTGCTTTTGATCATTATCAGAACCGATTTTGCTATATTGTGATACGGTTGTCTAGATACTCATTGATCCGTGATTTGAACATACCCAGATAGGGTTATTGGAAAACATTATCAGGATATCGTTAGACAGGATAGAGATAAATATAAATATATATATATTATCCTGTAGTTTTAACTCTTTATTTATTTAGGATCAGTTACACTAGTAACAGAAACGGTTATAAAAGAATTTCAACATGCATCGGACCTTTGCAATTCTGAATACAAACTGGATACGAATGTTGGTGTAAATTCCCTATAAAGATTGCCATAGATGTTCATTATAAATGCTACTAACAGCTTAACGTGCTCTCCAAGACACCAGCAAGTGAGAGAAACACTGATTAACGATTTTTGGAAGAAAAACACAACCTCTTGTTCGGTCCCACAAGAAAATGGAATGTAAATGCAATCGAATACGCAAACCGCTAGACCACCGAGGCAGTGGTATCTAATTCGAACAATTAGATCTTAATAATAATAAATGTTTCCAACAGTATTAAATCTTAAGGGCACATTCTAATTAGAATGTGCCCTTATGCAACATATCCGGCGTATGGGTGTAATAGGTGTCTTTGGGTATTGGTAAGTTTTGTTTATTTATTTGTATTCAAATAACTATAACACAAATTACTGTATTGGTTTATCTGTGATTTTTTACTTTTATCTGTAGTTTGTGACCTCTTCTGTTCAAATCAAAACTGTGGTCCTTTGTTGTTCAACTAGCGATAAAAACGGTAAAAAGTAATTTTATTTCAGTTTGGAATAAAAGAAAAATATCTCATTCTTTCTCTGCATTTAAAATTTTAAATTAATAGGTATTAACCATTGACTACTAAATAATATAACCTATACTTAAGTATGTTTATCTTTAAATTCGTCTTATCCTGAAGATTAGCCATTCAATTCGAAAACTCGGTTCCCAAATCTAAAGTCTAAACTACCCAATCAACAGTCGCATGGGATAATCCTAATTGGGCAAACAAAATCTACGGGATCGTTGTTTTACTAGTAATAATTCTGCGTCTGGAGCCTTTGCCAAGAGTTTGCCGACGAGGGAACATTTATCTCCCTGTCATACTGTCATAACTAACTGTCGTCTTGATGAAATCTATCGTTGCTAAAAGTACATAATAACACTTCTAAACTTTACCGTCACATCTTCCTAAGTTTTCTTATATAAGTATGACACTAATATTGATACCTAAAGATGTTATTGGTATTTCGTCGACATAAATAATTAACCATGCTATACTTTTATTAACTTTCACATGATATATTGGTAAGCAATATGTTATCACGGAATCATTACGTGTCAAATAAAAGGGCTATTTATATAAAAAAAACTTCTCCTTCTCTAAAGATTAACAGCGCTAATTCTTAAAAAAATGACGTGAATCTTTGAGCTGTATTCTCGATCTGGAATCTATATAAAGAAATGAAATTGAAGTGTCTGTATGTATTAATATGAACAGTATTTTTCTAAACGCATTTGAAAGTGGATACGTTACTTACTTCAAAAAAGCAACTTTTACAAAATTTCTTTGTCTGTCCGTCTGTCTCTCTGTCTGTTTATTCCAGCTAACCTCTCGTACGGCTGGATTAATTTTGACGGGGCTTTCACTGGCAGGTAGCTGAGGACATAAGGAGTAACATAAGTAATTATTTTTAGATAATTTTACTCGGCGGCGCGGCATTACTCGCGATTTGCAACAATAATCGCGCGAGACACTAAGCAACACAGCTAGTAATTTAATGAAATCGAATAACCGTACAAACTTATACTTTTTTTAAATTACTTGCTCTTATAAATATTAGTTGAAGTATAGATTTTAATGTATATACAAAACTAGGCTAAATCAGTTATAATGAACGAATGAACGTAATGACGTAAACGTCAGGACTTGAACAGTTTTTATGACTCATTTTATAAAACTTTGTTGTATAGTAACAATTAAATTACCTTATAGAGTCAGTGTATTGATAAATTTATAATTAACGCTATTGATAACAGACAAACATGCAGGTGGATCCACGGGTAAAAGATAAATTGTCAAAATGAGTATACTTAATGGTAAAGTATAAGTTTATTACCAAACAAGCAATAGCACTTAGATACTGAAAATGTGAAAAATCTGGCCAACTCTAAATACTTGTAAATATTTTTAAGAAATTATACTTAACTTACAAAAGCGCTGCTAACTAAAACTATTTTACTCCCAAACCAATAATCTTTCATTTGACAGGAGTAATCTCTGAATATCCAAGATCGTCGATATTCAGACACTGTAATACCTAAGAACACTTGGGGAATAGACAATTAGTTCAAAATAGAGTTTGAAGCTGCATAGAGCTTAATAAACTAATATTACACTACTATTGAACTATAAGTTTTCACTCAGACGATTTGCGTCTTGCCTGTTTAAAACTGCTCAAACTAAGGATTCGGTTTTTTGTAAATTTCTTTGTATTTTGAACTGTACACCTGTACCTAACTTTTCTTCTAGGTATTAAAAATGTAAAAGCAACTCTAAACCATAAAACGCAATTTAAGTAGTTTTCTCTTGCTGTTAAAAACTGTAGGTAATATCTGACTAAATACAATTCAGAGAAATAATAAAGCAAGCAATACATTTGCTTTCCAATTAAAATTGTAATGTGCTGAGTTGCATATGATCTGTGTCTGTTCATTTCATTTTCGATTCACGAAATTAATAATTAGCGTTTATGTTCAGTTCAGTAGCAACACCGGGTTAAATATGAAGGATAAGGTTTCAAATAAATTACCAAACGTTTTATTATGATGCAGAATAATATTACTTCGTTCTGGTAAAATAGCTATTATATCTATTTAAAAATATTGTATTGTTTAAGCAAATACAAATATGTTTTCGAGTTAATTACTTTAAACACTCAAGACATTCATAATTATAAAAGATCAAAACTCTAAAACTCCTTTCTATTGCGAAATTTTCTTTCTTCCTGTGTTGCAGGGTTTACAAATATATATACCTAAGAAAAAAACATTATTTAGAACAATATTTTTTTGTAGAGAACAATAGTTTTCTGACGACACAAAGTGTCCCATGTTGGATTCTTCAGCGTCATAAAAGTGGCGAAGCAACCACAAGAATACAGTTCATTAATCATTTTAAGGCCTTTTAACAAATATATTTAAGATCTTAATTCGTGGCAGGGCTATGCTACATAGTTTATGAACCAGGCCGTCCCAAATGAAACCACGGCTCTATTAATAGTACTTTGAATTATCATTAGGGAACTCGTACACTCCTTAGCAGAGAACAAAGTCAATGGCATGTTATGATCTGAAAATTACATCATCAAATTTGGTTTAAGTTAGCTTATAGAAGTATCAACTTGTATAGTATATTATTGTATAGTATATCAACTTGTAACATTTTCTTAATTAATTTACATAAGTACTTGTCTATATCTCAAGTTAAAACAAGCTTTGTACATAAATTAAAACGAATTCGTTTCCGGTGTTTGTTCGTTCAGACCTTTTAAACTACTTAATAGTTAGCAGTTAGCTTATTGCAGTTTTTAACAATATATAAAATGATTCAAAAATAATGTTAAAAAAATTCTTATATGTGTATAATAATACACTATTATAATATAGGAAATCTGAGAATCCGAGAATGGGGTCGATAGTGTTCCATATAGCACCACATCTAGCTCTCACACTAATTGCGCTAGTATCGATTATTTGTAACTCGGAGTATCTATTTATAACGTTCGTTCAGGACATCGGACATATGACAGACAGTGCTATCGGGCATAAAGAGTCGAATTAATTTAACATTGTGCGCAATTCCAAATGAGTAAATATGAGAGTTACACGTGTTGATTTTGGAAGCTTAATTTTGAACAGTGTATTCACCTGTCAAAACTTTACTCACAAATCGTGAATAATATAAATGTATGCAGTGTTTACGGCATACAGTAGGTACTAATTTGAGTTATATAAATTAATGTGTATTTTGACTACGCAATCCTTATAATGTGGACTGCTTATTGTAGTAGTCCACAATAAAATACAACAAAATAGTGAACCAACTTTGATTCCATACTATTTTCCTCTCCGCTATTTATAAATACCGATCAATTCTCATCTTGATTTATACGAAATATTTAGAAAGGTGTCTTATAATAATACAATTGAAGTACATATTCTTTTTCTTTCAAAAGACAACTTGTACTAGTAACTAGTCTAGCGGTTAGCGTATGCGGCCGATCAAGAAGCTTCGGGTTCGATTCCCGGGTCGCACCAAATAGTTGTATGGTCTGCAAATATTTGTTTCGGATTTTGGATGTTTTCTAAATATACTATGTATGTATTAATATAAAAGTATAAATGTATTTGTGTCAGTTGTATAGTACCCTTGTGCGTCAGAAATCCGAAATATTATTTATTTATTATTCCATACTATGAACTTTACCAACGTTCATTCCATGTAGGTTTTAAATCTACAATACTCAGCGTAAACCACTACACCATTCGTGCAGTTACAATTTGCAGTTGTGTATATTCTATTTGGTGTAAGGGCTTTTACTACGCGATGCAGGATACGTAGATACTTCACAGTTCAGTATTTATAGTAAGATTTGTTAAAGCAAATGCTTGTTAAAATCAAACATGCAACAAGTAATATATCCAATTTTGGCTCTAAGTAATTGATACACATGCATTTCGTATTTAAATAAAGTCTATTTAAAGATTGTCTGGAAGAAATTGCTTTTGGCAATAAGGCACATAAATATCTTCTGTTATTATCAAAACAAATAATTATGATTGGTGTACAATCTTATAAATGCGAATATAACTATGTCTGTTGCGCTTTCACGCCAAAACTACTCAACCGATTTCGATGAAATTTTGTACACAGATAGTCCAGAACCTGAGAAAGGAGATAGGTATCGCGAATACCGATTAAACGGAGCTTAGCCGCGGGTGAAAGTAAGTAACGTATATTCTATCCTATATTTATAAATAACCGACAACTGCTTTTCAATGGATAATAAAAACAGGTTAATATGATTTACAGCAAACAGAAAGGAACAAACGGACAGACAGACGGACATACAGATAGACAAAAAATATTAAAACTTGCATTTTAGAAACATCTAAAATGCAAGTTTGAAATAGCAAGTTTTTTACTAAATGCATATGAAAATACGTTACTGACAAGAACCGCATGTACTTTTATATGCATTTAGTAAAAAAAAATACAGCATGGTTTATAAAATTTGTAAATTGTTACTTACTTATCTGCAGACATACATTCTTATCTCTAACCTTTACAAAATTTAGCTAAAACATAAAAAAAAAAACATTTAAAGTAAATAAGGAATACAAAAAGAGCCTTAGCAAGGTAGTATAGGTATATCTGCCCAACAAATCTCTATTATCTATGTAGATTAAATGTGTTTAGCTGTTTCAAAGCATCCCCTTAACCGAATTTTGTCTCAAAATAAATTCGAAGGAATCGTATTCAAACACGACAACACAACAAATGCAAATTGAGAGACGGACCGCTATATGATCTACTTAAAGATTAATGCGCCATGAAATTACGAATTTACCTACTTACCTAGTCAGTGGGAAAATTGGTTTCTACAACCCGGTTGTCCATTCGTTGCAGAAGAATTGGCGTTTGACAGCCGAAGCCTTCCTCTTCGGAATAGCGAGAGATCAATCTGATTATACTAATCGTTTGATCTCTTTTATTAATAAGATTCTGGAATATATGGTGGCACTAATATTATTCTGATGGCTTTCTTTGTTTTGATTTAGAAATTCTTTGTATTGTTTGTCTATTCAAGTACTATGAAAATGTTTTACAAAAAAAAAATTTGGTTTAAATTTCAGATTTTTTTTATTGAAGGCACGGTTGGCCTAGTGGTTTAAGTGGTCCCCACGACACTTACTAATGCGCCAAGTGTTGTGGGTTTAAATCTTGCACTTGATTATACTTTGTGTGATCCTCGAATTGATATTGAGTCTTGGTGTTCTTTGTGACCGTTTCTTGTATGTTTACAAAGTCCCCCGCGACACGGGGTCATTTGTCAAAATGTTAGTTTGCTAAATGAAATCATTACTTATAATATAAACGCAAAAGTTTGTGAGTATGTATGTGTGTACGTCTGTTGAGCTTTTACGTAAACACTACTAAACCGATTTGGAGGAAACTTTACCTGAATAGTATGGGAGTTCTTCCGGATTATAGTTTAGGGTTCTCAACAATAAATTTATATTGCCTTGTAAATCAGATTTGTGGCAGTTTTTTTATGGCACCTAACATCGGATATATTTCGCTGTTCAGCCATATTCCTTATATATGCAGTTCTAATGAAATGGCACATATTTCATGAAACGTGAATGTTTTTCTTTATCTATATTTTCTTTTATTTTTCACTCTACCTGATGAAGAGCATCAGTAGAATTTGAGAGTAAAGGTGAACATCTTCATTGAGAGTATAAATGCAGCATGGTGACCCACACTTTGGTGGCTTAGGGAGATGCTTCTGCATCTTGGGTCTCCAGTCTCACACTCCTCAACGAAAACTGACAAAATATTTGCTGTCATTTTTACATTTCATTTCGGGTGTATATTTTTCTTTTTCGTAGGTCCCGGTTATCATGAATATCTCTAGCATTTTCTGACAATTAGTTCGACTTTCGTGTTCAGACACCCTCTGGGTTGCCAGGTTGTCCTATACCAGTCGCTACCATGCTTAAACTTGATATTGAATTTGGGTTACTGACGAGCTCAAATAATCTTGGTCCATTCCAATAAAGTCTAGGAAGGTGATTTAAATGATTACAATTTTTTGTTCGAAGGTTTGATTAGTGGAGGTTAAACTCATATGAAGTTGAGGACTCAAATTATTTTTTTTCTTTATAATTCAGACCTAGTTTTCTTTGGTAGTATCCAAATGCATATGCTGTTTCACTCATTGTTTATACCGAAATCGAAGCTATCGTAGTGGTTAGCTTAGTTTTATATTTTATTAGTTACATCCTGAAGTAGTACTAACGGTTTTTATTGCTTTTGAGTATTGTTTACTATCTAATTGTTTTTTTCTTTACGCAATCATATTTTTTTAAATAAAAATAACATTAATTATTATACTATTCATGAAATTAGTTATCTATTGATAAGTCCTATCAAAATCGATCCAGACGTTCTAGAGATTAGTCAAAACAAATAAACAGACAAAAATTTAATATTTAATTTAGTGTATTTTTATAATAAGCATTTACTCAAAGCGTTAGTTTGAGGTTACAAACATACCTATCTAATTCGTCATCTACAATTATGTCTAATACACTACAATTATCTTCCAATTATTCATACTTTTTGTTCTACTCTACATTTAGATTGAACATTGCTTATAAACAAAATTACCGTAATAGGTTCCAACCTGATCGTTGGCTTACTGCTATTATCATCGATTTTTATTCCAATCATCAATCACGCTACCCTATATAAAATTGACTACAATTAATAATTTATACCTCATCGGAGTAGGTAAAGAAAGTTCTTGGCTGTCAATTTTTTGGTAGGTGCCGGTGAAAAATTAGTAGTCATCAAAGGTTCAAAAAGGGGATCATAAATTTTGGGGTGGTACTTTCGTGATTTCATTCGCATTCCCCTTAGAACTCGGGGCAAATACGATAAATTATGCCCATCAATAATACCCAGCCAGTGCTGTGTCAACACAGTTCTATACTGATGATATTTGTAGCTATTTATTTAGGGAGTTATAACCTTCCAGATGCGGTGAATGTTATAATTTTCACTCAGTGTCTTGTACATAATATATGTGATTTTCAGAGTCTGAATATCAATGCTATAGTTAAATATTAAACGTACAAAGGCCTTTGGGCAACCACAACGTATATATTCATAAGTAGATTTACTTTGACATATTATCTGTCTCCGTGGGCAGAAAAATATCATACATATTAACGTATTATCGCTTAAATATTAACTTATGACAATATTATTTAAATATTATTCATAAAGTGTTTTTATGAAGTATGACTGCCTCGGTGGCGCATAGGTAGCTTATGTGACTGCCATGCTTGAGATTTCGGGTTTGATTCCCGATATTTCAATCTCAATTAATATTTGTTTCAAAATTGGCATGTTTTCTATTCAATTTAAAATATTATTTATGTTTTTACAAAAACACTTGATTGAATCTAGATGGCGTCGTATATCGCATATACAAAATACTTAAGTTATTATTATGTTAAGGGACCAAATTAGATCATGAGCTTAACAGAATCCTTTAACGACGCTCATAATTCTTATTTATTATTAAATGTACACTGCGATAGTATAAAAATTATAGCATCAAGAAAATCATCATCTGTTCGTTGCAATTTTCTACTGAACAAATGCCTTGCTCAAGAAACTGTTAAGCTAATATTGTTGTTAAAATAAATCTATTTCGGGGGTAGTGGTAATAAGCTAAACGGTTATTAAAGTATATCAGAAAATAGTTTTTAACCAATTACAGAACATTTCTAAATCTCTTGAATAATCTATTCTAGAGATTTAAAAAAGTGCTGTTTAATAAAAGGGTGTGATATAGATATGTACATTCATAACTAATTTTCGTACTTTATCAGGACCGAACTTGACTGTTGCATCACATTTAACAAACAAAAAAGTCATAGTTCATATTTTTATAAAACCATATTATTATAAAAAGAAATGATAGATAAATCCTAAAACTAAATCACATATTAAACTAGAAATCTTATACTACCTATCTAACCCGCATTCGTTGCGGAATACAAAAAGGGAACAATGTTTATTACTTCACCCAAAATTAGTTTTCTTTTTTATTATACGCTACCATAAATAAACCTGCTAAAGTTAACTAAGACCCACTCGTCCTTTATAACGGGAAGAAAGCAAGCTTTTACCTGAGGGAAAACTTCTATGTTTAACGAGAAAACTGGTCGTGGATCGATTTGAAATTTCAAGTGTAGGTACCCCTTTTTAGAGTTCAATCGAAATAACCACAAAACATTCCAATCCTATTTCCGATTCTCGTCACATATCCCCTATCACGTAGAGAGGTTCGAAACGAAGGACTGAGGTAGGTAGAACCATTTTCAGTGCGTATTCAGAAAACGTACATGTACATTGAACATGGGCTGTGATCGTATATGATTTTTACTAAACAAAAGATTAATGGCGCTGTAATATGTTTAGAATTTGTTGATCAGTTTTCATTTTATATGCTTACACCAATACATATGTGTACGTTAGAGTAAGCGTACTTGTTATAAAATATTAATTCTCGGAGAAAGAATCTATCGCGATTTATTTAATAAAATACTTGATTTCGGATTTCGTGTTTCGGTTATGGCAGTAAAAAGAAGCCTTCCTCTAGATTCAGAGTAAGTCTATGCCACACTTCATTGAAATATCTGCAGTGGTTTAGTGGTGAAAGTGTAACACCTGGATTTATGGCTGAAAATCCGATTAATGAAGTACTTCTAGCTGATTTCGACCATGGCATCAAGTACAAAGTGTGAGCTCCAACATAGATACACTCTCTGTTCTCTCACAATCCGTAGGGATGGCTATCCGACATTGATTAATACAGTCGGAATGGAATATATATATAAAAAAAAAAACTAGCTGATGCCCGTGGGTCCGCTCGGGTCCTAGGAGTATGAAAAATAGATGTTGGCCGATTCTTAGACCTACCCGATATGCATACAAAATTTCATATGAATCGGTCAAGCCTTTTACGGAGGTGTATGGGAACGAAAATTGTGACACGAGAATATAATATATAAGATAATTACCTTGTTTGAAATCTAATTTTTTTAAGTATAAGATATAAGATAATAGTCTAGAACAATATGAAAAACATGACATGAGATTATACCTCAGCCGCGTCTTGTTCATAAAGAAACAGGATAACCTCTAACGATGCTCATAAACCCGACAGCTGATATAAAATTTTAAAACAGGAAATATATATTCACATCACGTATTGAAATTCTAAATTTTATAGTTCGACATATCCTCTATCTTGTTTTGAAACTTTGATAAGCAAAACATAAAAACTGTTTGCTTCAACTATTTTCTGAAATACATTTAGTGCGTGCATCTAAAAGAAAACTTGAATAAGATTCGCGGTTTAGTCGTGAAAGTATTACAGATAGACTGAAAGAGTTAATGTCGTATAATATTTATAATGTGTGTGTATAACATGTAAATGTATAATCTTTACATATATAATTCTTCTGTGAGTGTGTATGTCACTGAACTTCTCTCAAACGACTGGACCGATTTTGATGAATTTTTTTGTGTGTGTTCAAGGGGATCTGGGAATGGTTTAGATTTGCAATTGGACCCGGTAGGTGGCGCTGCGATCAAGTTCTGGAATTTTCAAGTTGGGCGGTACGAAGTTCGCTGGGTCAACTAGTAATATATATAATACTAAGTATGGATTATGTTACAAAAACTGAGATTATCCTATATTGTAACATTTTTGCAATTAAATAAAAATGTAACGATTCCCAGAAGTTTATTACATTTATAAACATAAATGTATAATAAATAGAGATGTATACATATGTACCAGCTATACAATCTTTAGATTAATCTATCTTCATATACTCTGTGACTGGCTGGTTATCATAAAGATAAACTAGTTCTGTACTGTTCTTGAGTATAATGTCTTATAAGAACATATTTTTATGATTCTCAAATGGATTTTTTCATCTAGCTGCAGTATTTACAGTAAACATTTCATATAATCTCGTATCTATGTGATCTAAAGCGACAGTAAAAATATCAAAGACAGTACTATTATTTTAACAAGAAATATTATCAAATTCTATGAAACAGAATCCAACTAAAATAATATTTATGCTTTACGTTCTCCTTGAAAATGTTTGTTAGTTCAGCAGTCTAAGAGCGTTCTAATACTAACAAAGTAATAAGATTTTAGTATTAAGTTCAAAGAATACCAAATTGTCTTAGTCTTGGTATTTTCCCTGTCAAATGGAAAGAAGCGAGACTGGTGCTTCTGAAAAAGGAATAAAGGGCTGCGGATTCTCCCTCTGCGTACCGACCGATATGCCTACTGAACGAGTCCGGGAAACTCTTCAAGAGAGTCATCTCGGAGTGTATTAGCGGGCACCTATCACGAGTGGGCACTAATCTGCTGGACTGCCAGTTTGGATTACGACAGGGGCGTTCGACAGTGAACGCTGTTAGGTGTGTTTGCTTAATGTCGGAGTCGGCTGACAGAGCAGGGGGGATGGCGTTAGCAGTTAGCCTTGATATTGTCAACGCTTTTCTACCCTCTCCTGGTGGGCAATCAAGACGGCCTTGAATATCACGAGGTGCCAACACCCTATCACCCTTCGACATTCTGGCCAACATGTACACCATGGTCTATGACCAAATTCGTTCTGTCGGTCGGAATGGCGAGGAGACATTGCCGGATCATGAGCCGAACGTATATACATGCTCAAACTCTGCGGGGTTGGCAGGCACAGCACTTCTTATTGCCAATGAATGCAAAGGATGTGTCGGCTTGATATACTGACACAACAATATTAGAGTGCATTGCTCGTACAGAGTTTATTACTTAAAGTACTTAAAACATGAGAAATATAGTTGATTTTATAGAATTGCGAGGGTGTTCATGTTATTAAAACATTTCACGCATCAAACCCTCACCCCGAGAGTGGAATCAATATAGATGCTTTTCGTATTCCATATCACGTAGAATCAATTTAAGAACTCCTGCTGCGGGTCAACGGATATTTATGAAGATAACTTCGATTTATAGAGATTGCTTGCGTTCTTTACCGCGTAGTTTAGATATACCAATGTGGCGTGTTTTAAGTTTATGAGGGACTTATTATAAATGTGTTCGATGTTCAATTTATACATCTATACTGATATTATAAAGAGATAAAGTTTGTGAGTCATATATAGAATAATTTTTGTGAGTAGGCTGTAAATTATTATATTCGACATTAACTTATTTCTTTATAAAACTGGTTGGTGTTGTATAAATATGGCAAGAGTTAATCGGATGTGGCGAGTTCCACATACAGCGCGACGAAAACATACAACAGCGCCATCTAACGAAGAAAGACTGAACTACAAAAGAAAAACACGGAATGATCTATACTGAGTAACTACTAATCCTGAATCGCGAAAGTAACATTCTCGCGCCGAGGAACACGTCACCCGTTCCTCCACACGTTATTTATTAAAGAAAAAACTTTATATATTATACTCATGTACTGTAACGTGACCGTTATACATTTAAACAACATACAATACGTAAAACAAACAGACATACGTAAAGTTTAAGAAGATGCCTTTTTACGATAGTATTACAAAGATACACAGGTCATAAACTAGACTGTACGAGATCACGTAGTATTAACAACAGATGTCCATAAATTGCAGACAACCCATTTAATTCGTAGCCGTTACAATTCCACGTCGAATACACTTTCGTAGTAGTAGTGTAATACGTATGTACACACGTACTACTGTTAACAATCTATACCTCTTAAAAATACTCTACACAAAATTATATCAGAAAAATGTGAATATTAATGTTTAACAAAACGATTGTTTTGAAGATCAATAAATAAGTCATTTTGTTCTTTAAAAAATTGTCACCCAAATTTTTAATAATGTAAGAGCACCTCTAATTCGAAATTATATATATAAATATATATTATTATATTATACTTAGCCATACGGTCCAGATTTAAATGGAAATTGTAGTATAAACAAACAAGATATTATTAAAATCATTTTCAAGAGACAACAGTATTTTTTTAGTGTTGTGATTTATAACAGTTCTAACTTTATTTTTTTAGCTGAAATTTATGACTACTTACAATAATCCTTAGCAATAAATAAAGAATAGTGCTTATTATACTCAAACATGTCCTTAAAATAAAAACCGCAAAATCAAGAATCGAATAAATCCATAATTCGTAAAAACGGTTTTTTCGCTTTTCAACATCGGCTTTACATAATATAACCCCAACTCCCATCAAAGGAGCAGAAACGACCCTTGAAGAAAATCTGTCAGTAAAAGAGCGGCGTGCAAATTTAATAATGCATGTTTCGGCAGATTTCCCTACTCACATAATGCATTTTGTGACGTCACTTTCCCGATGTTTGCCTCCCCTTCTTATTTCTCAAGTGCTAAATGTATTAGTTCTGCATCGAAACACTATTGTGAGTCGTCTCATAAATAACATTTTAGTATTGGCGTATTAGTGGGGGATTGTCCAGATGTTCGCCGATAATAAAGTAGCAAGTGAAAAGTAATTTGTTAGAGTACATACGTTTTGAACTGAATGTAAAGTTGGAGATTTATGATGCGAAAACCACACGCCGCGTATTAACAACGTCAATGTTTCACAAGTGAGTACATTTATCTAAATGATGTCTTTCATGGTAATCTTCGTATTTGGATATTAAAAAAGTTGATGGATATATAAGCTTAAAAACTTAATGCTTTGACTAGACATAGTCATAATATTATTTAGATTCGTCATCAATCAATCAAATCATCAATCAAAAATGTGTAACAAATGGTTTATTTAATAATTTTAGTAAATAAAATCTGGAGAAATCTGATTCGAAAATAAATATATATGATTGGATCAAAGCTGATAGAAAAACTATGAAGTTTTGACTTTACTTGAGATCTACATATGTTTAATAGATAAAGGATGTATATTTCTATTCCATAAAGTCGTGATAAGAGAGAGATAACAATCTTTCCTTTTAGAAGAAGCTGCGTTAGCTGTGTAGACTATCATTTACATGGTTACTAAAGCAGAACTCATTAGATAAATGTAAAATACATGGTGATGAACACTTCCAAGAACAAATTTTTAAACATACTAGATTTAGTATTACATTTCATGCCATAGAAGTCTTCAACAATAAGTAGTTTAATATGTACATTGTTTTTTTAATAATTGTAAATATACAATACAAGACTGTAACTTAAATCATTTTCCTTTCATTTCTGGTGGATGCGTGGACGATTAGTTTAAATTTAAAGACATTAATTAACTGCACGGTTTGAGCGGTCGCCACACCGCTTTCTACTGGACCAGGTGTTGTGGGTTGAAATCCCACGTAGGACAACACTTAGTGTGATCATTAAAAAATATTGTTCTCAATCTGTGTGTGACTATGTGTGATATACGGATGGACAGACAGACAGACAGACATGATGAGAATTCATATACTCATCATGTCTGTCTGTCTGTCTGTCCGTCCAAATGGCAAAAAATGGCAATTTGACCTAAAAAGGAAAAACAATTATTACTGTTTTTTTTTATAATTATATCCTTGTCACAAAAGCCCTTGTAAAAAGTGTGTAATAACTCAAATTTATATCTTATTTCACATATAGTCAGACATTCATAACAAATAAAAATTTGTTTCCCATGTCACACAAAGTAAATAAGAAATACTTTTTATGAAATGACATTGTTAGACACCCACACAATGATCGTGTTCCGTCCTTATTGTAACAAAAAATGTAATATTCGTGGATTATATTATGTAGTAAGGTACACGAATAATGTAAGTTTATTTGTAAATGCAAAACTAAACACCTGAGCCCTTGTCGTGATGACAGCATTGTACCAAGCGGACAAGTGAATGCCATTACTTATATTCTTTCCAAAAATATTCCTCTCTTCAAATTTGGAAAGGGAACAAATGCTCTTAGCAATGTGGTACGGTAATGTACGCCGGCCCCTTGAATTTTTCATTCCCTTGTGGCTCGACAACTAAGCATTACCAAAATTGCGTCATATTTCTTTTCTCACCACACACAGCTACCGGGGAATAGTGAGGAGAATTGCCGCTTTACGAACTACGAGTACCGTTTGTAATTGATGATAACTACTTTTGTTAACATTTAATGTGACGAAACGATAATATTGCATACATTAAAATTTCTTGTACTGTAACCTTTGAGTAATACAATGTTTTTCAGAGTTAAAAACAAGCTTAATAATGTGAATGAAAACTTGAAACAAACCAAGCCAGCTAACCTGGGTGGTATAGAAAAGCTCTGTTCTTATCAGAGGCCTTTAACATATCCAGTAGTGGATTCTTGGTGATGATAGACATTAGGTTCTAAATCATCTTAGTCAAATGCTTACTAATTAATAAATAACATTCCTTAAATTATTCTTTGGTGAAAGTATTACGAAATCTCTTCATCTTCATTTATGAAAATTGATATAAACCCAATTAATTGAGAAGTTATATTGATATGTTTTTTAGTCTCTCTTTAATAATAAATTCATTAAACACATAGTGCCAAATTACCAATTGCATGAGGTTGGTTGGCGGTCTATATTATATCGATATGTGATATGCCTATCTCTCTAAGCTTGTTTCTCTTGATAATTTCTCTTGATCCACTTTAAACGGCCAGATTTCTTTCAAACTTTGTAGATTTATCGGGGACCGATGACAATACACTAATATAAAAAAAAAACTAAAAAAAACTTCAAAGAAATTAGCATTTTTCTAACAGAATAGTTTTAAAAAACTAAACAAATAGGCTTTTAACGTAGAAATAGAAAATAATTTCAATGTAAAAAGCGTAGGGCGACGTTATTGAAATATTGTCAGAAAGCACCCCACGTTTTGTGTGTGTGGGTCCAAGTGGGTCAAAATCGCACCCAAAGGAGTTGGTTACAAAGAAACAAACATACAGGTGAAGCAAATAAAAAGCTTGTAAAAACCATTTAATATTTTACAATTCTATTCTTGAAATAATACCTCAGCTTCCTAATTACTACAAATATTTAAAGGTGTCTGGGGGGATGATTGGCCCTTCGGATTGGTCTGGCCGCATACAAAGGGTCTTAAAATAGTACCTACCTTAGATAATATGTATAAAATTTAGGTTTGCTACTATAACGTAGTTTACCTAATTTTTTCACTACTTTCAAGACGTCTGGCAGAATTAATGGCCTACGGAAAGTGTCTGGCAGTAATAAATTTTAATTTTAAATAATATTCTTGACAAAATATGTAAATACTAGCTTTGCACCTTTAACGTAGGTAAGTAAGGTTTTTATCCATCTGTACTTTGCGCTACCTCAGAAACGGCCCCGCTTTCAAGCTAATGGGTACACACACATCTAAACAAGACATTGTACTAATAATCCTGAAAATTTCAGCTTTGCACTAATGACGTAGGTCTGGCGGCTCTGGGCTCTTGCTCTATCTGTCATAATTATGTTTTTCATTTATAACTTATCAATATTTATCAAGGTTAATCACAACTCAAATATGTTGCCTCTGCGTCTACAAATTAATATGTGACATCATTTACTAAATTATATTAAGATGTTCTATGTTAATGACAGATATGCAATTATTTCACTCGGGTTATACTCATGTTTTGTACACAGTATCACTTGGGTAGAAGCAATCACGTAGCTTATTTATTGAATAACGATAAAAGACGACACTACAGTACAGTATCGAGACCGCAATCTCAAGCCAAGTAAGTGCAAAACTTTTAAAACAATTTTCTAAAGCTTTCAATAATTGAAAAGGTCAACTGTTTGCTTACCTTGCACAAAGGTAACACAGTATATCCCGCCGGTGATCATTTCACCACAAAAGCTTTAGACAATCTCTTCTTCTGTATTAGTTTCTTCTAGGTAGTATTCTAGGATTATAAACGCTACTTTCTTCACAATTAAGTTTAACACTGGTAATCAAATCTCAAATTTAAATTCAATAAAAACATATATATGTTTAACAATAAAGATAAATATACATACATGAACAATGAACCTAAAAACTAAAAACCTTAAAAATTATAATAAAACTAGAATATATTATTATAAGGAGTCCCTTTAGGCAAGGTTCCGAAGATACTGGCAGCGTTCCCCCTTTGAATAGCTATACTAATTCTTTGTCCGAGGTAGCTGCCAGCTCTTCGGTCCCCTGTGACGTCGACTAACCTTCTTGATATTTCTTTAAAAAGCGCTATAGCGCTGGGACCCAACGGACCAAGGGTCTCGACACCGAATGGGACAAAATCATATTCGGAGCCTAGACCCTTGTATTTGCATGCTTTAGCTTTTTCAGCCGCTTCACAAGCCGCACCAGCTCTGTTGTTGGTTCCATGTAGATGGGAAGGGGCCAGCGTGTCTGAACAGGTGGCATCCCATACCAGCACCCGACCCATCTTCCATGGAATCAAGCTCATACCGTCTGGTCTCTTGCCATCGTCTCTTGCAATACCAGTCGGCTCAAGTAGACTTGGCACGTTGACGGTGGCAAGGGACCGGCGTATGATATTGTTAAGTGCGGCATGTCTCGAGAAGCGACCTGCACTTTTTGGGCATGACAGTCCGTGATGTCCTAGCTTGTCGACATCGCTGCCACAGGGACATTTATGAGGAGCGCAGACCGGAACCCCAAGCCGTAGACAGGTTGCGATTCGGAGCGTGTCAGGCTCAAGGAATGTTCCTGTATTTGACGAAGGGTACGCGTGAAGCCAGTAGCCGGCCTCATGCGCACCCACGGCCAAAGCCTAGCACGCACCGAACCTGTACTACAGCTCAAAAGATTATCAAAAGTCAATTTACAATTTATGTCGTCCCAGCTCCTCTGTGAATTTGGAGAAACTGGAAAACTTTGACCTGGGCATGCAATTAAGAAAGCGTTTCTAGCTTCTTTCAAGCCAACAATCTCAAAGTTTGAAGGGGATGTCCTTAAAATTTTACTTATGAGATTTGCTGAACTATGAACAGAAGATAGGAAGGCTGGTAAAGCAACACTGGAAATTTTGCGAATCCCTAAACCGCCATAACGGATGGGTAGGGATGCTTGGGTCCAAGATTGCTCGTTTAGCTGCATATTTAGAATTGATTCTAAGCTAATTTTGATTAAGACGTCGATTTGTGTTAAAAGATCTGGGTGGTTCCAAAAGGAGCAGCAATGGAGCACATACGTAAATTTTGGGATGAAAAGACAGAATTTTAAGATACAAAGTGCATAATGTGGACTAATTTCAAGGAGACGGTCATCAAAATTTTGAAATTTAGGAATTGAATTATTAATATATTCAGAAATAGATTCATCAAAAATTGGAGAACCTAAAAGGTAAAGTGAATTACTGTGAACTATTTTAATATTTGGAGCCAACACATTAAATTTTTGTTTTATGTCACTTAAATTTAAGTCGCGGTTATTTATAAAAAGCTCGCATTTCCTAAAATTAAGCTCCAAACCAATGCCTTCAAATTTATTTTTGATTAAAGAAAGGTCCGATAACACAATATCCACATCACCTCCTAGGGTCCCGTCGTCCAAATACCAAACGTTAAATTTAGACTTTAAATTTTTAATTATCGGATTTATAGCCAAACTAAAAATTGCAGGCCCAAGGGGATCACCCTGTTGACAACCTACTTCCGAGGACAGTTATATATGTTTATATGTGAAACATATATGAAACCTATCAAATCAATTTATTAGGATTAAATATTCCAAATAAATTGATATAGCTAGAATTTCAAATTTAGATACTTCACTTTGAAGTGTACAAAAAAAACTAAATTTATGTATGTTTGGTAACCCTGCGGGTAACCGCAGGGTTAGTAAACTATAATGAAAAACATATATATAAAGGCTTATACTTCAATCCAAGTTTAATTGAATTTGTGTAGGTTTGTGTATATCGGTTTAGGTTAGCATGAATTTCTATTAAATCAGCGATCCAATACGTTTCTTACTTTCAAAACCTCTAGCCTATACTTACATGGTAATATTACATTATTAATTTCACAGTTTTATAATAGTTTTCAAAGAAGATTGTGACTTTAGTATAATCTTTCTAAGTTTTTATGGCACAAATAGTTATTTGAAAAAAAGAAATGTTATAAATCTACTCATTTGATCAATTAACAATACACCACTACACTACAAGGCACATTTTATTATCTATTTATGCAATTGCAAAGATCTGCTTTAGTGGATAACGTCGGAATTGGCCAGCGGAAAACGAATTTCATTGCTGGCAAAATGCTGAGGTAATTTCATGGAACATTTACCTCCGTCCAAGGGTAGTGTTTACAGAGCGTCCTCTGAAATACGCTTTAAGCCAGCTTACAGTTTTGATGTACATCTTTATATTTTGAATAATGTATTCGTATGAGTATAATTTATGGACGGAGTATTCTTAAGATATTGCGGTTCTTATATACGTTATAAAATAAATATTGTGGCAATATTATTTTTTTGCATTAATGCCTATTTACAGTATTGGGACACTTAAGGTTTTTGTATTTCTAAATGATTTTTTTGACTTCACCTGTTTGTTTGTTCATTATACTCTTTGAGTATCTGAATTCCTACTTTAAATTATATTTTTATTATATATTATGTATATTAATAATAAATTATTTTTCCTTTAATTTTGGAAATAGTAGTGATCTTAGATAGATTTATAAACGACAAACGATGTTTATGCCAATATAATTATTTTTAAAATAATTAAGAAGTTGTTTCTTTGTTTTTACTGTTTAAGATTTTTATTCAACGTGCTCTTGTGTAAGAAAAGCGTAGATTAATGTTCTTTTCACTGGTTCTTTTTATTTATTATCACTGAATCTTTGAATCCGACGATACATTTAATGTTTTCATTATCATCATTACTAGGTTTTTCAAATGAACCATTCTTTGTAGAAATAGACGGTATATTTTTTTTCTCACAGTTGTATTTTCCTACATATGTACCTTGCGCTTGTCCTGTTTTATTAATTAATAGGATGGTTTTCGATTGTGTAAAGTAACATGTTAATTTTTTTATTCTACTAAAATCTTAATGAGGTTCCATTTTTCATGCTTAGTAAGAGAACGAAATTGATTGTGAGATTCAGCACGCTAAACACGATCGTTATCAACGTTCAATGTTTGGGTATTGATTAGTAATCTCTAAATATCTGTACCAATAGCTGTGGCTATATATATAAAAAAATATTAATAACCAATATTTTAGACATCAAAACAAACATCGCCAACAAATTTCTAACTAACCAAAGACAGATAGATACTTTTTAGGGTTCCGTAGTTCATGACTCGGAACCCTTATAAAATAGTTACAGATTTTTTTGTTTTTTTTATCTTCTAATTTCACGTTTATTTTTAATATGACTTAATCAAGAACCCGTCCTCGGTGAAGGCCTCCTCCAAATAAGCCCAGATTTCTCTGTATTGTGCTGTTTGTATCCAGCTTGAACTTGCCGTTTGGGTGATGTCGTCTGCCCATCTCGTAGACGGTTTTCCTCTCTGATGTTTTCCCCGTGGTCCTAAAAGGATAATAAGCTTATAAACAAATTATTTAGATTTGAAACAAAATTGCATTTGAAAGTGTTGATGTTAAAAATGTTTACTTAAATTTTATCATTCATGTTTTATGGTTTTACTTCTCAATCTAATATTTCATTCACAACAAAAAAAGAGTTAACATTTAAATGTTTTTTTGGACAAATATTTTTGGACATCTGATACACAACATCATCTAGTCCCAAGCTAAGCAGAGCTTGTGTTATGGGTACTAGACAACTGATATAAATTGTTAGGGCATATAAAAAATATACGTTTAAATTGGTATTTAACGCTATTTATTTATTAACACAAACTTAGTACATTAACACTGTTTATAACGATCGTGTTGGGTTGCGACTAAAAACTATGAACAAGGTATATGTGCATTATGCATTATAGGTACGTATAGGCACCTAGCTCACGGCACTTCGTACATCTTAACATAAATACATAAACATACTTTTTTTTTGTAAATACATACATATTATACATAGAAAACACCCAGACTTCGAAACAAATATTTGTGAATCACACAAATATATTTGGTCCGACCCGGGAATCGAACCCAAGACCCCTTGATCAGCAGCCGCATACGCTAACCACTAGACCAACGAGGCAGTCATAAATTTACTTTGTACTTTTACGAGAGCTTGTAGAATATCGAATCTGGCGCAAAATTTGGTTACATAAATCGAATCTAATATTAATTTTCAAACTCTTATTAAACTTATTCTCACCTAAAGTAGATTGTTTTAATTAGAACAGGAGGTGAGCTGGAAGTTTTCTGGTCATAATTCAAACATTCCACTCATCTCAGGCACCGATAGAACGTAACGTTGTAGAGATAACACGGTTCAGAATAAAGATTTTACGAAAGTATGCTAATTAGGGTTTCGGTTTCGTGAATGCCATGAGAAATGTATTCGTAGTATTACTCATAGTAGATAAAGGGTGGGTTACGGTTTTAATATAGGTTGTACTAATATGGTTTATAACTTCATTCCTATTATATTTTTTGTTTAATAGCTGGTGTTAATGATTTATATTTTTATCCTATTTTACTAGCATGATTTTTGATTTGCATATTGACTTTTAAATTGTTCAAAATGTCTAGTCTTTTTGATATAGGTGAAAACATAGTGTAGGACGCAGGGAGGCCAGGTGAAGTGACGACTTGCGCAGGATGGCTGGCAGGAGTTGGATGCGAGAAGCCCAAAATCGATCAAAGTGGTGTGCAATGGGAGAAACCTATGTGCAGCAGTGGACTGCGATTGGCTGATGATATGATGTAATGCATACAAATGAGATTTGAAAATGTTTCGTTCTTCATTGACACTATGGACATTTGATACCAGTGTAGAGGAATAGGTTTCGTGTCCCTCCAACGCAAAGGGAGGATCCTCCGACCAGACGAGGTGATTGTGGCTGGTGGGTCACGACCACCACCAACGGTTGATGTTGAGATGTTATATTATGCTAATCAGCGCGAGCATCTCTATATCGCGATTCAGGATTATTATTTACTCCATGTAGTGCGTTACTCCGTAGTTCGTTGTATCTTCGAGAGATGGCACTGTTGTATGTTTTAGCTTGATCTGTATTTTTATCAGTAAATTTCAAAAAATAAAAATTATTTTAAAATATTTGAATAGTATTTGTGATGGAAAAGTCACCTAATAATTTACTAATCTAGTAGTTAGAGGCCAATGTAGCAAAAGGCAAATTCCTGATAGAAAAATCTATGGTCTAAGAATATCACCTACCTACCCGTTTTATTTCAGAGTTTTACCCTTTGAGCTTGATAGTACAATACAATTGATTTCATTATAATTCCTGTCATTAAAAGTATATCTAGGTACAAAACAAGTAATATTTTGAGGGAGACATTTCCATTGTCTTCGGAATAAATTACAAACTCACTTAATTTTGTGTTGTTTGTAATCCCACAATAATTTCTTTCAAGGCCTTATTTCAATCTGGCGGAACTCAGAAGCAATGTGGATTAGTGATGATTTATGAGACTTAAGGTATTATTAAGAAATAATGAGGGTTTCAAAATAAGGCCTCATCTTTATTTATAAATAAATACGAGTTATTTCTCTCTATTGCAAAAACTGGGATAAGAATTTCCTTTTAAATTTAATAAGAAAATATGTATATTTTTTCCAATTACGTTTATGATGGAAAGCCATTTTTCGTATACTGTTCGAGAAATTTCTTGGAAGCCGTTATGTATATGGATAACAATAAGTACCTAAATCCGATCCCGATGTTGCGGGAAAATTTTGTGACAAATTACTAACGAGTATCTCCTTAAATAATGTACTTTTGCTCGCTAAGGTAACTTACTTGTATTAATCCCAAAGGCTATTATTTATTTATACTATTAATTACCCAATTTCGCTCGCGGCTTAGCCTACGTATTATTCTGATGTATTACTTTGATTGCCTTTTTAAGGCCCTTCGAGGTGGAATTTTCCAAAACCTTGCTTAATGCTAGCCTACGCTCCTCAAGGACCACATGCTAAATTTTAGCTTCCTACGCCCAGTCCTTTAGACTCTACGTTATCTGTCAGTTAATCTATTACGGAACAGTTTTATATAGATGATATAGTGATTTATACATAAAATAACCGTTATTTAGAGAGCTCTTTAATAAAAACTGCTACCGGGCATCTACGAGTACCTACACGATTTTTATTAAAGCGTGGTGGCATGGTGAGGCGCGCGTGGCGTTCTACGTGTGGACATTACACAAAAACTCAACACGCTCTCAGAGTGCGCCTTACACCTGTCGCGTGAACGTGTTCTAAGACGTGAATTAAGTCTAGTTGGAAAATGCAACTATTCTTTGATTGCTTTATTGCATAAAATAAAAACACGGTTAACACACACAAACACTAAGTGATGATACATAATTGATCAGTAAATAAACACAATGATATAAGATATATATAATACTCTTTTCATATTGTTCTATTAAATTCTACAAAAATAATTTAAAAAAAAACAAAGTTTCATTTATACAAACTGCCTTGTTTTACTAGTTAGCTAGCGTATACGAGTGTCAATTAAGAGGCCTCGAAGAGGTTCGAATCGCAGGGTGGGTCAAAAAGTTTCATTAGGTTTTTTCTTATTCTAGTTTATAAGTAGTAGTAAGACATTTAATAAGTTTTTCTTTGTACTTTTTTATACTTTCTTACTTTTTTCTAGAAACTTTACAAATCTTTCTGTAAGTACCTAAGTATTTATAGATCATGGAACAGTTTCTCCTTATTTACAATGTAAATTTGATATTAATATATATTAGTATCTTAAATAGTACTGTTTATAAATATGATCTTTGGTAAAGCTCACACAATACAATTGATTTCATTGTCTCTTACGAAACTTACCAGACAGTTGTATCCCTTTGTGCATAGCTCTAAAAAAGGAGTTCTTAACTAACTACAAGTATTTATTTTTAAAAAAAATGTATGCAGGTAGACTGATAGCATTTCATAGAAGATAGAAGTTACAATAATAGAGCGTATCTAATCAAGTGACGTCAAGTTTGCTGACATCTATCATTGGCAAATGACAGTTAACTTGTCCGAGTTAGCATAGATACCATTGATTAGTTGTGTGGCAACGTTATATTTGCCGTTAACTTGAAAGGTAAGGTAGTTCATTTATTTCATTTAAAAATAGAATGTCGTTATTGGCGATTTAAAGTTATGCTTATTTTAACCTCCATTGTTGTTCATGCGTCAAATTTATATTGCTGAGACTGACGCTGCGAGGGCTTCCCTTTTGATAAATTACCTTCGTCGGGTCCGATACTATTCAGGCATCCCTGAAATATACTCATAAGTTACTGCATACATTTTATGTGTTTATTTAATTACTAGCTTTCCACCCGCGGCTTCGCCCGCGTGGTATTCGTATATAACGCGCGACACGGTAAGGGTAGATTAAACAATCTTACATGATTTTATGTTTGATAATAAGGAACTTAGACACAAACTTTCGTCCAATATTTCAAACCCTTCTTTCTACCTTTATTTTCAATCGGTTCAGTGGTTTAGGCGTGAAAGCGTAACAGACAGACAGACAGACAGAGTTACTTTCGCATTTATAAAATAAGTAGGGATTACATCATCGGAAAGTAGAGATTTCATCAAACAGAAAGCACCCTAATTTTTTGAAAAAAGTAGATATTTTAACGGGTGAATTTTCGGTATTAAGTCAAAATCGGGTGAAAAAATAAATATTTCAAATCAAATAAATTACAGTGTATTCGAGACATAAAAGGTAAGTTTTCACTAAAATTCGTTTAAAAATAATTTTATTTGTAAAAGATAAAAATAAAAAACCAAAAACTTAGTTTTTTGAATATTTCACTTAAAATTTGAGGTTATGTCAAAAAAAGTGTAAACAAAAAATCGGCCAAGTGCGTGTCAGGCCACGCACGGGAAAGGGTTCCTCAGTCACCCATAATGGTACGTGGATTAGAAATTGTATCCAATGGATAATTGTTCTGTTTACGTATTAATGCGTTAATTTTGTATGACTTTTCCAAGTAAGCACATTGTAGAAGTTAAGCCTCTATAACTCCTGAACTAACAAAGTCATCTAATTCGTTATAGTTTTCATTTAAAGTTATTATATGGACCACTATCACGAATTTTTCCAGATTTTTTGAGCCGACCGTTTAGCTTTTAGAGGGGGGGGGGGGACGCCCTGTTTTTACAAAAAAAAGGCCTTGAAAGTGGAATTTCTCGCAAACGGATACCTAAATCAAAAAATGGGTTTAAAGATAGTCTTAACAACCTTTTAATGTTTTTAAAATACCTATATAATGATATGATGATGGGGTAGCTGCGAGAAAAAAAACATCCCCACTTTACGTGTAGGGGAGGTACCGTAAATAAAAATATTTTTCATAATTTTATTGTAACGCTTTGTCGACGTAATTACAATACATATTCATGCAAAGTTTCATCTTTCTAGCACTTACCGATTGGACGGTAAGGAGGACGGACGGACGGACGATAAGGGTTCGAGGTCATAAACTTCGGAACCCTAAAAATTGTAGATCTTTTTATTACCTACAACTTTGCCATTTAACTTGTTTCCATAGGACTTGTAGTTTTGCCGGAAATCGAGATAAACCGTTCTTTACCCTTTGTTTTATATATTTAGCCATCCAAAGTGACTCTACCCTGCCTGATGGAAAGCATTAGCAGAATCAAAGAGTCGGGGCTACTACACTTGCTGCGAATGCAGACAATAATGTATGGCGGCCCACACTATGGCGGCTTAGTGAGATGCTTTTTCACGCCCCGCTTAAAGGACCCGAAAACCTCCCCCCCTACCCCTTCCCGACCTCAGATCCCCCGTAAATTATTTTTCCTTTCATTTTTATAATATTCTCCTTCTTTTCCAATAGGTTTCATCCTACTATAATTTTATTTGTTTTCAAAAATGATCTACCCTAGACTACTGGTCTATATGTCATTGTCAAACTATCATTATGGTTGCCATGCAATTGTGTTTTGCCTAGCAACCTGTGAAATTTTGACAGGAGATAAACAGTGATAGATTTTGATACCTACGATTTATGTATTTTTATAATCACCTAGCTTTGGCCTTTGTATCTCGATTATTGCAGTAAAAAGTAGCCTATGTCCTTTCCCAAGTTCAGTTCTATCTTCATACCAAATTTCATCAAAATCGGTTCAGTGGTTTAGGCGTGAAAGCGTAACAGACAGACAGACAGACAGAGTTACTTTCGCATTTATAATATTAGTATGGATTTTATCGTTACTGCATGAAAAGGTGATTGACAAACTAATCCCGCTGATAAAATACCTTCCAGATTGATGGAGTAACGTGTGTAATTATTGTAAATGTTGTCAAAGTAAATTATTTGTTTACGAAAGAATAAAATTACCTCAATGATAAATAAAATATAGAATAGATTTTGTTTGATCAAAATTTTACCTGCTTTTGAATAGAAAAGCAATTTAATATAAATTAACATTTGCTACAAAGTTACCCATGTGTAGCTTAGTTTGTTCTACTTTTAGGTACAAACTCGTATGTATTTATAGCTACTTTCAAATAGCAGTTAATACGCTAACAAATCAGAAATAAAGTGAATACAAGACAAAGTTGAGCAATTTGTGCTCAACGCGAGCCGCAAATCAACTTTACTGTCGCAAACTAGCACAACTTCCTCACTCTACAGATACTTTAGGTCTAGCTATGTCTGCTTTAAATACATTTATTTTTATTTAAATTTATTAATGTTATAATATGCACTTGTAAAAATTTGTATCTATTTGTGACTAATTAATTGAAACTACAAATGAACTTTACTGTTGCAAAACAGACAGTTTAATTTATTTGGTCATAAAATAAATTACAAACACTTCTGTTGTAAAATTAATGAATGAAAAGGTTTATTGAAGCTTTACGATTGACTATTTTTCTCCCGTTTTTTGAGGTTATGAGGCCGTAATAAGTTTAAGTCATCTCAGATTACAGAGAAACTATGACTCGTCTAACGTAAAATATATGTAGTCGTTTTGTTTTCCTATTTTATATAAAATGCCGAGTATTTTTTAAGTTTATTGTTTAAATAGTCTCAATTGATCAGGTAATAGTCGAGGATTGCAATAACTCAAACAAACAGCCACATTAAACAAAGTAAATCTCATTTGTATACTTTTTAACTAATATAATAAAATAATTGCCACTAACTAAAAACTACAACATTTTGCATACACTTAATGATAATGATGAAAATAGTAAATTCATCTTCACTAGGGGGTAGGTTGTTCACGTCCGTAGGAAGATTGCCCTTTGATACCCTACACGTCCTCCCTGGGTGGCGCTAAAAGAACAACAAAGCCGAGCAACAGGCGGCTGTAACTAACCTGTCCAAGGCTGCTACGGGCCTAGAGGCATTAAATACCCTCTAAAAGAGTAGAATGGGACCTTGGGGAAGTCTCAGTTTCTTATCCCAACCTTCATTTTTAATATGGAAAGTCAGAATAACGATAGTGATTTGTCATGCGATCCGGCTAACCCCCGGCGCCCCCTGGTATCCGGGCCAGAGGGTGTGAAATTGGCTACCGAAGGCTGCGTAGAAGCGGGCAACCAGGCTTCTATATCAGCAAATGTTACTGGAAACAAGAAGATGATTCAACAGGCATTTCATCCTAGCCTGTTTATAATTAGGCCCAGAAGTTCCTCCGTCGGAACCATACTCACACCTCCGGCCTCCATAAATCAAACACCATCCGAAGAGAAAGAGAATACATCAACTCTACTGCATCCCAACGAAACCAACCCTCACCCACCCCAATGGCAAAGGGTTCCATCAAGAAACCAAAAAAGGAAGAAAATCTCTACAACTCCGTCCCCAGAGGGAATCAAAACTGTTAACAGATTTAGTAGCTTACCTGTCGACAGCAATGAAAAAAATGAAGAGATCATATCAATAAAACCGAGCAAGCCGCCACCAATAGTCCTTTATGGTGTTGAGGATGTCAGCGAACTGACCAAGTTACTAGTAACTGTTGTTGATAGGGATCTGTTCACTTTCAAAATAGTTAACCGGAACCAAATGCGAATTAGCTGCACAGAATTGGAAGTATACAAAAAACTGATTTCCCTAGTTCGTGAAAAGGGACTCGTAGGACATACCTTTAACAGGAAAGATCAAAGAAATTATAGAATAGTTATAAGAAATCTCCACCATTCTACTCCTATAAGTGCTATTAAGGAAGATATTGAAAGTACAGGAAACTCTATAGTAGGAGAAATAATTAATGCAAAATATGGACCTGATAAGATACCGACATCTACTTTCTTTGCAAATCTTTTACCTAGTCCCAACAACAGGAAAGTAAAGGATCTTAAGTATATCTACCACCAACTAGTTGTTATAGAAGACCCAAAAAAGAAAAAGTCTATAGTGCAGTGTCAACGTTGTCAGCAATATGGCCACTCAAAGAATTACTGTATGAGACCCTTCCGATGTGTGAAATGTGGAGATTCTCATAAAACTTCAGAATGCACCAAGCGTGACCGAAACACTCCGGCTACATGTGCACTTTGCCATGGACCTCACCCCGCCAACTACAAAGGTTGTGAGGTGTATAGGGAAATCCTCGCAAGAAAAACAGCAACGTCTTGGCCCACAAAGAGAAATGCCGCGCCAATACCAAAGATAACAGATTTCCCTATCCTTGGATCTGACTCTGACCGACCAAGGATAAAATCTAATGCCAATATCTATAAAGAGGAAAATAACTCAGACATGGTAAAATTCAGCAGACCTAGATGGCCCACGGTGAAAGAACCCTCAACAAAAGAAGCTACTCTCGCAGAACATCCAGAGAGCAGCACATTAGAAAAACTGTTAATCAAACAAAATGAAAAATTCGAGTTAATCCTACAACACATGAGTACATTAATGCAACTCATAACATCACTGCTTACCAAACTTAAATAATGACAGCTCTACGTATGGCAACCTGGAACCCGAATGGTCTGGCTCCAAACAGGGATGAAGTGAGTCTCCTACTAAGTGAACATAAACTCGATGTTATTCTCATATCGGAAGCTCATTGCACCACTTCATCAAGTGTAAAAGTTCGAGGATACAGAACATACATGACAAACCATCCGGATGGAACAGGACATGCCGGCACGGCAATTATTGTGCGAGATACCATCAAACACGACCTTTTACCAGAATATAAGACCGAGCATATTCAAGCAACTACAATTGCAGTTAGGGACAGTTGTGGCTATTTCAACATTTCCGCCGTATACTGCCCGCCCAGACACAATATATCGGAAATTATGTTCAATAACTACTTCAACACCTTGGGGGGCAGATTTATATCAGGCGGCGACTGGAATGCAAAGCACACATGTTGGGGATCTAGGTTAACCACAACGAGAGGCAGGCAGTTGCAGGCTAGCGTAACAACAATGAAGCTGTGCACGATATCGACAGGAGAACCGACATACTGGCCCACTGATCCAAATAAGATTCCCGACCTCTTAGACTTTTTCATCACCAAGGGCTTATCTAGTTCTTATTTTCGAGCTGAATCTTGCCTGGATGGATCCTCAGACCACACGCCCGTCTTGCTTAGTGTTAGCACTATGATAGTTGAATTTGAGAGACCACCTACATTATGTAACAATAATACCGATTGGCAGTCATTCCGTGAATACATAGAGCATAACATAAACTTAAAAATAGCTCTCAAGTGTCCCAAAGATATTGAAGAGGCAACAAAAAATATAACTCTACTAATACAAGAGGCCTGTTGGAAAACTACCCCACTATCAATAGAAAAACGCGCGAACACTACAAACTGGCCACTAGAAATCAAGTACCGAATTCTCGAAAAACGGCGACTGAGACGGGTATGGCAGCTTAGTAGAAATGCGAATGATAAAAGAGCATTTAATAAATCCATAAAAGAGTTAAGAATATTCCTGAAAGAATGGCACGATGCTACACTCGAAGCTAAACTAGAGTCTCTTGACCCCACGGCATCCAGTAACTATTCCCTATGGAAATTTACTAAGTCATACAACAGACCTCAGGAAGCTAAACCACCCATAAGAAAGAGGAATGATGTCTGGGCTAAAACCGCCCTAGAAAAGGCTAACCTGTTTGCCGATCACCTGGCTGCTGTTTTCTCACCCAATGAAACAAACGATCTGGAGACGCAGGGAGATGTGGAGCGTTTTCTTCATCAACCGTATCAGATGGCGCTACCGCCTCAACCGGTGAAGGTCTCAGAAGTTTGGCATACGATCAAAAGCCTCAAAGACCGAAAAGCCCCAGGATATGATCTGGTAACAAAAGAAATACTACAACAATTACCTAAAAAGGCAATAGTATACTTGACTACCCTATACAACGGAATCTTAAGAGTACAACATTTTCCTGCTCCGTGGAAAGTCTCAAAAATAATAATGATCCACAAGCTAGGTAAATCTCCAAATGAAGTTGAATCCTATCGGCCGATCAGTCTCCTGCCAATTTTGTCTAAGGTCTTTGAAAAAGTGGTCTTGCAAAGAATTCTACCGTGTCTGTGCGAGGACAAAATATTACCTGACCATCAATTTGGGTTTCGACAATTTCACTCAACAGTCGAGCAAGTCCATCGGGTGACCTATACAATAAGAGAATCCCTGGAAAATAGGGAATATTGTTCCTCGGCATTTCTTGATATACAACAGGCATTCGACAAAGTATGGCACGAGGGCCTTCTCTATAAGATCAAGAAATATCTACCACATAGTTTCCACATGTTGATGCGATCCTATCTATCGGACAGGATTTTCCAAGTCCAGGAATCAGGCGAAACGTCTAACTTCCATGACATCAAAGCTGGTGTCCCGCAGGGTTCAGTGCTGGGTCCGGTGTTATACACAATCTTCACAGCAGATCTGCCTGCGGTAACAGGAGTCACCACAGCAACTTTTGCTGACGATACCGCACTTTTGGCAAGCAGTAGAAATCCGGAAACAGCATCCCATCTTCTACAAAAAGGGTTAACCGAAATAAATAAGTGGTTGAATAGATGGAAAATCAAAGCAAGCGCATCCAAATCGATCCACGTAACGTTCACTCTAAGGAAGGGAGATTGCCCCCCAGTACTTCTTGGAGATAACATTCTTCCTCACTCTGACAGAGTGAAATACCTTGGTTTTCATTTGGATCGCAGACTTACCTGGAAAAATCATGTAAAATCTAAAAGAGATGAGCTTAATATAAAATATAAAACTATGCTCTGGCTGCTAGGACGAAACAGCAAATTGTCAACTGACAACAAACTCTTAATATATAAGATGCTACTAAAACCTGTGTGGATGTATGGGATACAGCTCTGGGGAAGCGCCAGCAACTCAAATATTTCCATGATACAGAGAACACAAAATATCATTTTGCGCACAATCTCCAATGTTCCTTGGTTCATTACAAACGCTGAAATCCATGCCAATCTACAAATGACCACAGTGAAGGAGGAAATTAGAGCTGCTTCTAAAATATATCAGCACCGGCTTGCCTTGCACCCCAATCAACTGGCAACCCAGCTCAAAACCCAAAAACATCTTGGGCGCCTAAAGAGGCATGATGTACTACAGCTGCATGCGAGGGTATAGGCTCCCTCATACCACGAGTAGTGCCTTTAGTGGAAGGCTCACTCATCACGACAACTATCGCACCACGTATCCGCTTATAGTCCAAGGACTGATTGCAGATGAAAAAAAAAAAAAAAAAAAAAAAAAAAAAAAAAAAAAATCTTCACTAAAGAAGAGAACACAAAACGACAGTTTTTTGACTTTTCGTCTGTTTGTCGGTTTTTTTTTGTGCCCATTAATTTCAGAAGGGGTTTAAATTATTTAGTTGCGTTTTTCTCAACGTTATCTTTACTTGACATTTAGTTTTTGTTTTATTTCAATCAGTTGACAACGATAACTAACAAATTTGTGAGAGGTAGGCAAAAACACTAGTATTTAAATAGGTTTACTCTTGATTTTATTTGATTTACCACTTAAAATAATACAATTTTAGAAAAAGACTAAAGAAAAGACGATTATAAATCCCAAAATGTTATTAAAGCAACAACTCAGAAAGCTAGACAAGAAAACCAATAAGAATTGTTTTATTAAATATACTCGTAATATTTTATTCCTTTCTGAAAACGTGATCTTGTTAGAAATAAATTTAAAATTTGTCTTTGTTTGTAAAAACTTTTCGAATTTATGATTCTAAGTTCCGAGTTTCGGGTTATAGTCCAAGAGCCAGTGCGCAAAAAACTGTTTGAATTTACTAAGGCTAATTTTTTTTCAGTTCATTACAATGGTTGCATACACAAACATACTGCGGTCAGTCAAGCGCACCTGAGAACAGGTGACTCAGGTGCGCTATCAAAGATGTCGTACCTGCCGGGGTAATAAATGAATTTACTAAGGCTGAAAATTGTTATACAACTTGTATATTGCATATAAATTAAAGTTTTAATGGTCAGTCAGCAGAATATGGGGACAGAGCTGGTCAGTCAGCCGTAATGTATGTGCAAAAAATAAATAATGTGCAATTCATTTACTACACTTCAAAATTGTTGAAGGCGTATTAAATATTGTTTTAAACATAAAAAAAATAGTCAGTCATCGATTTAACGGGACAAGGCCCGTCAGTCAGCAAAAAAAAGAGATAAAAATTTACATAGGCTACAAACTAAGCGGACTATTGCAGAAAGGGTCAAAGAGCATATCGCTGCTGTGAAGAACCGACAGACGAGCAAATCAGCGATTGCAGAACATGCACTCGATGCAGGCATCAACCACGGGATTGAATTTCACCGCATGCAAGTCCTCTCCACCGAACGTCACTTTTACTCAAGAGTTGTACGTGAAGCGATTGAGATTAAAAAACATAAAACTTTCAATCGGGAAGATGGTTTTAAATTATCTACAGCGTGGAATCCAGTGTTAAAAAACATACCACCTCGCTTTTCTGCGCAGTCGGTTAAACACCAGAATAGGGACTCATCGGTTTGCTTACAGAATAGGGACACTGTTAGTGTGGTATGAGACGGTACATGGCGACACAAAAACAACAATATCGGAAATGTGCGGGTAGATGAAGAACCTTCTACTTCACGGATTCGACGACGGAGGGCGTGCGCCGATGAGCCAGTCAGCCTGTGACCACGGCCGGTGCAACCTGGTCGAAACGTCAGGCAAATCAGAGGTATGTAATACCCTAAATAAGTGATCGCGTTAATTCCCGTAAAAATAATAGGGACTGTGTTTTACGAAAAAAATATTCACCTGGATCGGGAGGGGCCCATCTGGGGGCCAATTTTATTTTTCAATTAATGAAAAATTTAGATTTTGTTATCACTATATAAACTATTTACACATTTTATTGTATATTTTGTATATAATAAAGTTATAATTGTATTAAATTATAATTAATAATATTTTTTATTTAATCTAGTCGGTTAAAGTCAATAAATAAAGATTATAGTAAAAAAAGAAGCAAGCCGTCACCTGCGATGCCAAGCGCGCGCGCGAAATTTTTATTTCTTTTTTTTGCTGACTGACGGGCCTTGTCCCGTTAAATCGATGACTGACTATTTTTTTTATGTTTAAAACAATATTTAATACGCCTACAACAATTTTGAAGTGTAGTAAATGAATTGCACATTATTTATTTTTTGCACATACATTACGGCTGACTGACCAGCTCTGTCCCCATATTCTGCTGACTGACCATTAAAACTTTAATTTATATGCAATATACAAGTTGTATAACAATTTTCAGCCTTAATAAATTCATTTATTACCCCGGCAGGTACGACATCTTTGATAGCGCACCTGAGTCACCTGTTCTCAGGTGCGCTTGACTGACCGCAGTATGTTTGTGTACGCAACCATTGTAATGAACTATAAAAAAATTAGCCTTAGTAAATTCAAACAGTTTTTTGCGCACTGGCTCTCCGTCCATTAGAATCGTTTTGTTTTCATGTTTCTAATAAAATGCAAACTTTTTTTCTCGAACCTAAAGGGCCAGACACTTGCTGTTTAAATCTTTATAATATAATTATGAATTTATATGTCAGATAACTGCAGATTTCGATTTTACATTTATTAGTAGAGACAAATATGTCTAATAACCATACATCTTTATCTGTTAAATAGTGTGTTAAGGTAGACAATGTCCTGAAACTTTATCAGGAACTGGTAAATCGGGTCCAAATCTATTATCATCACTTAATTTGTGGTCAATGTTATTTACGGAGTATAAGATATTAAAAACAAATACACATACATAAATGTCTAAAGTTTTCCCTATGGTGAAACTCCATACCTATAACCTATACTAATTTGTGTACTAACAAAAAAAACTATAATTCTCTGTTATTGGACTGAATGGCTAAATGAACATACATACTCATACATTATGTGTTGTAACTGTTTGTATCTATTTTTGAAAGTACAGCTAACTCTATTCTCTCGTATTATTGGCTAATATTTTGTTTTGACTACGTGATTTAGCGTGGCGATGACGGCATATTGTTTGATAGTTTTCTAATAAGTCTAATAATCCATTTTGGCAAGGTAACTGAAAGAAGAAGTATTTAATTCATGAAAAAAAATGCTCTTACTAGTATAAAAGTTACCTATAAATAAACATACAGGGAAAGCTTATAAAGTATGTTAAAAACGACTTCTTTAATAGTCGCCTAGTAGTATAATAATTAAAATATTAACAACCAATCTGCAGTACGGAATCCAGTCATAACCTTTTATTACCTACTTGCAATAGAGAGGTTCTTGGAGAGTGTGAGCTTAGCTGGTTTTATTTTGCTCTAGCTACAAACTTTAATAATGAACACGATACTTTGTATTTTTTTATACTTAACAGTAATATGAGGAGCGACTTCGTCAATGATAAGGAGATAAAGGTGTAATTAGCGATGTAAAACATGGCAGATTTTATTACATTCACTGAAGTTTATTATTTATATCGTAATCTATACAAATAAATTAAATTTAAGTATCTGTTTGCAACTTTAAATTACAGCTTTTCGCTAAATGTAAAAACGGTACTTACATAAAAGAAATCATTTTTTTTAAATATTCCGTCAGTCTGTTTGTTCCGGCTTATCTAGAAAGCGGCTAAGATATTTTCGACGGGACTTCACTGCCAAATTTATGATAATATAAAGAGTACCTTCGGTTACTTTTAGACTAAATTAGACTTTTAGAGTAGACTCAGACTAGTTTCGCTGCGTTGCATTACTCGCGGATACACAACAACTTCGAGACTCAGCTAGTTACTAAATATTTTTCTAAATTAAGTATTTCCCATATCTTCTGACTTTATAATATAATTAATTTTCGTACAGATTTTCTTTTCCTGTATCCTACTAGAGCAAAACGAAAATCGAAACATAAAAACATTTTCCTTGGTAACATATTTCACAGAACAAATTAACGAACATGCAAAATTGGAGAATATGAAATAAATAATGGCGAACAGAACACGTTTGTTACTTGCTTACAAGGGAGGCAAGACAAAGTGAACGTTTGCTAATTGAGTAATTCCTTTAAGACATTCGTTATGATTATCAACTAGGACAGTCTCCCGGGAGAGAAACTTCGCGAAGTACTTAGCACTTCTCTTCTGAATACGTGTGATATGAAGGTGTCTTATGTTGCGGTAGAATGAGGCGTTGAACATTGATGTACGAAAATTGTTGTATATGAATTGAAATTTTAATTGTAACGTTGTATTTATTGAGTACTAGCTGTGCCACGTATCTATCGTGTAAATATTATGGGTTGGTAATATCCGCGGCTTTTATTGCTTTTGAATTGGCTATTATTCACCATTTGAATAGTTTTTATTTTACTTGAAATTACTTTTTTCCTAAAATAATACTGCCGCAAGATCAGTTGTGTGCTGGAAATAGTGTAATTTATTTATTTATTTATTAAAACACAAGGCGGATCAAAGAATATATACTTACTAATTACTAACTACATTTGATGTAGAGTAGTAAATATAGATCTGACGACGCTTTGTACATACCATGATGTAGTTATTATGGACGTGTTTGTAATATCCTCGACAAGTTAAAAAAAAACCTTTTGTTACACACCTCCCACAGGGAATCAATGTTTTTCAATAATACCAATAAACGTTATTATTATTATATTATAACTAGTTGAAACTGTTAACGTAATTATAAACAAATCAATAAAAATTGTCTGTTGAACACTATTAATCAATCAATGAAACAGAAATATATTTTTTATACTATATAGCTAAACCAATATGCTTTAGCAATAACTTCCTTGTAAATAGAGTGTTTAAAGCTATAGAGATTCGGCTACATTGAATTAAATTAAGTATACTCGTATTTCTTATAAAACTTTTTCACTGTCAAAACTTCTGGTTGATAAAATAACATTTTCAAGAACAGTTTTATAATTTAGTACTTCAATTACACTTAAATTTTATATTAAACTCTTCAAGACTGTCAACGTAACTTTGTAATTTGTTTTGCTAATAAAATGCAAAGTAATGTTTTGGTTAATATTTTAAAAAAAATTAAAGACTTTTCAAAGTAGTTATTTATTAAAACTATAAGAAACTATCATTATTCTTTCGTATATGCCTTATAGGCCCTATTAAAGTTTATTCTGTTAATATCCTATTTCAAGCTGATATTTATTATGTTTGCCAGGCAAATAATATTTTCTTTGAAAAATAAAATATTTCTTGGTGTCAATAGTTATTCAGTATCCAAACTTCTCCAGTTCAGACCATTTGTGTTAATGCAGGTTGAATACTATCTCAGCATAAATTATATTTCAATTCACTCATTACTAATACTGCGATTTTAGTTTGTTTTACAAAAGTACAAATTAAATATGTTACAGTATTATATATAGGCAATAAGAGTATAAATTACTATTTGGTATTCCTGTCTACAATCACAGAAGGAGCACACTTACTGTCTCTCTGACACTGTTTATTTCTATGGACTCTCTTTATTTCTCTGAACTCTCTTTATTACTATGAACTATCTTTATTAATCTCTTTACTTATCTGAACTTTCATTTTATTAATTCCAGTGAAAAGGTTTGCAATCTTATAAACACATTGACAAATTCAAGACAAATTGTTCATAAAACAACTGATATTAAAACAAAGTCAATTATAAACAAATTACAAATTCAACGGACAAAAATATTAAAGACACCGCTAATGGCATTAGTGCTGAATACGTTCCCTTTACCACCACTTTCCGTAGTTGCGCGCTAGTTACCAAGTTATTTCGTAACTTCCAGTAACCAACACAATGACATAAGGGGAGTCGCTTTGAACCCACTTCCGTTTTCTGCGTGGCTGTTATTAGACAGACGCTCCGCTCAATTTCTATGCCATTTTACAGGAAGGTGGCAAGTTATACAGTTTCTGGATATTAATATCTAACCTCTTGAGTGAATTTAGGAGTTTCTCGGAGAATATTTGAAGTGTAGGTTTCTGTCGAGGTTCGTTATACTTGAGGATAATATTTTGGGAAGTAAAACTACTTGAACTTTCTTAAACGATTTTGTAATATTATAAAAGACAGAAATACCAAATCTTATTTGTTACTAAATTTTGCCCGCGGGTCCACCTAGTCCAAACACACAAAGCCATCTAGTCCAAAACTAAGCATTAAGAAGAGTTTGTACTATAGGGAGTCTACAACTGATATAAATACATATGTAACTTTTTGTAAACATACATTTGTACGTTTAAATTTATATACATTATAACATAACTAAATAAGTTATGTTATAATGCATAAGCATAACAACTATGTAAGCAGAACATGTTTCTCGCAATAATTTACAGTTCCCGACATAAGCATTTGATTGAATACGGGAATGTATCTGTAGTCGTTAATAATTGAACACCACTTGAAGTAATTTATTCTAACTAAAAGGAAAACAATTGCTTATAATTAATATAAATGAACACATTAAGGAGAGCGTTAACCGTGAACGACTGATCAGGCCTCAGTTCCCACATAAACACTTCTTGGCCGTAATTTGACGAATATAAATTGCAACGGATAATAAAGTGAATTATATTTTTACTTTGAGATGTCAAATTAGGTTGTTACTCAGGAGTAAACAGAACTTGAAATAAATTACCAAAGTTTCAAAATTATTACTAATCTATCTCATAATATCTACGTTAATACCTACAGGCATTTTTTCATATCTAGGTTTTTATTTGCGAGCTTACCAAAGTGGCTCCGCTCTGTCTGATAAAAAGCATGACCAGTAAGTATTCAAGAGTGTTGGTTACCATCTTCCTGAGATTCGTAGGTTGAACTAGTTGTCAATAAGTTTAAGGCCAATAACGATTGCCATAGATGTTCGTGACAACCGGGAGCGACGGCTTTACGTGCTCTTCGACCCACGGGCGTGAATCACCAATCACCGCCAAACTTCAAAACTCCGAGCTGCTATTAGGAATTTCCTGTAAGAAAATCCCGAAAACTCTTGATGGCCCGACCCGGGATTTGAACCCGAGACATCTTGGTTAGCAGTCGCATACGCTATCCACTAGACCAACTAGGCAGTCGAGTGACGTCAGATTAACTGCGTAATTAATTACTCTTCCACATATGAATGTGGACACTATAGTATCCTTAACACTAGATTAAATTTACCTATTACAATTTATAAATTCCTGATTTTGTAGTGTGGAATGCCCTTTAGCAAGATGGCGGTATGACTAGCGTAAGAGTTCCTACGGTAACTGTATACAAAAACAGCAAACCGGAGTTTGTTGTGTGGTTTGGGAGATGCCTTTGGTGTTTTTTTTTAAATTGAATGTCCTTTTTTTTCTTCTGAAACAAATAAATATTACTTTTATACTTTAATGTCTCAATACTCTCCTAAAATAAATATTTTAAAGTTTTGTAGCAGCTTTATTTAGGAAGCACTCTTGCATTTTTATAATCAAGTTTGGAACATAATTACTACATTCCAATGAAAGTCATTACACATTATCTATTTCTTTACTAAGCTTGTTTTTAAATATGTTTTTCTGCGTGGTTATTGATCGATGTTTTCTGCAAATAATTGTTAGTTTTATATGTCTCTAATATAGACCATGTGGCGCCCTCAGTACTTATCCCTCGCCCTGTTTTCATAAACATAAAACGTAGCCATAAATCTTAGTACAGATACGTCTTGTATGGCTCTTGTGCTACCAATAATTGCGATGCTGTCGTGTGAAAACACGTTGCTGTCTTCGGGTAGTGGTACATTGAATTTTCACCATTTCATTGAAATGAAAATTTTGTTGTTGTTTTTAGGGTTCCGTAGCCAAACGAAAAAAAACGGAACCCTTATAGATTCGTCATGTCTGTTTGTCTGTCTGTCTGTCCGTCCGTATATCACAGCCACTTTTTTCGGAAACCATAAGAGCTATATTTTTGAAACGTGGTAATGGATGTAATGTGTGAACCGCATATAGATTTTCACATTAAAATTGAAAAAAAACAATACATTTTGGGGGTCCCCACACTTAGAACTGAAACTCAAAAAAAAATTTTTCAGCTAACCCATACGGGTATCTATGATCGGATAGGTATTCAAAAATGATGTTGAGGTTTCTAATATCATTTTTTTCTAAACTGAATAGTTTGCGCGAGAGACACTTCCAAAGCGGAAAAATGTGTCCCCCCCCCCTGTAACTTCTAAAATAAGAGAGTGATAAAACTAAAACTACCAACGAAAATTAGTTTGAACGAGATCTAGTAAGTAGTTTTTTTTCAATACGTCATAAATCGTAAACTGCAATTTACCTTTCATTCAATCAATACACTATTATAAAAAATTCAATCCCAGTTACAACGAGCTACAAGAACTTTTATATGATGTTACTTGCTGATACGGAACCCTTCATGGGCAAGTCCGAGTCGCACTTGGCCGCTTTTTTTTAATAGGCTCATCCTTTCAAATTTAACATTGACATGACCGTACTATGTTTAGTTACCATCTATTTTATATTTACTGTTATTCTGTTAACATGTATGATTTACACATAGATTTTATACAGTGTTTTTACTAATTGAAGTACATAAATTCAATGCCATAGCAATGAATCACAAAACGGAAAAGCCATATTTAATAATTGTTTAAATTAAACTATTAACGAAATGAAAAGTAACTAACTTTCGAAGTTGTTTGTATGTATTGTATTTTAAATATGTAGTTGAAGTTTGAATTGTACTGAAAAATGCATATTTCGGATATATTAATTATATTTCGTACATCTTACAAACAGCATAATAAAAGAACATAGTACAAAAATATTAATTTTTATAAGCAAGTAGGTAAGGCACTGAAAAGCAGTATTTTGTTTATTTCCGTTTACACAACAACACAACGTCATTATCAGCCTGCCTTAGTGCACAGCCAGACATAGAGCTCTCATTTTTTTCCAAGACGCAAATAATATAATGTTTATTAATTTTTAGGTAATATGTTCCAACATGAACTCAATATGAAAGACCTTTATTCGGCAATCGTCCTAGAAGAAGCAACGACGCGCGGCGCTCTTGCCGTAGGAGAGCACATACTTGTATGTGACAAAGCTTCTGCCGTCGTCGATTCGAAGAAGAAACCTCTACTACAGTTAGTTTTGGAACAGTTCGATTAATTGAATTTATATTGAGTTGATTATGAACTAACATAATATTTGAATCATTTATTTAACTCTGTTATCAACAAACTACAAGTTATTGCAAGTTATTGAGATGCGTTTATTTTTCATCATATGTATGTAGTTTTAAAGATCCTCTATTTATATATTTATAGACTCTAAGAAACTATTTTCAAGTTTTTCATGTTACTAAACACGCGGTATACCGTTTATTCTATAATTTATTATTAACTACCTACTCAAAATTACATAATTGAATAATATTGCAATATTCAAAATACGTGTTCATTGTATTTGGACAACATCTATTTTTAACAATTCTTTCCGACAGATGCAGGCAGTCAAAAAAAAAATAAGGCAACTAATACACGCTTACACTATACCGATTTATTAAATTTAACCCCTAAACACAAAAATACACAAGAACTTCGTAACAGATATAATATATACCAAACCGTAATCGTAAATCTAAATATATATCGATAAAACTGTAACATTTGATAGGGGATCGCTAGCGGAATCCCAGAGTGGTAATGCAACTGTATCCAATTCGTTATCGGATCCGACTCGGATTTGTCGTCGCCTCTGAGCACACGACGGTAAATTTTCAATGTACTTAACCATTGTGGATGAAATTGAATGTGGTTTTTCTACTGTCGACATTACAAACGTACGAGGAAATGACATATCCTACTTAGACTTCGTCAGAGAAGATCACTTCTTAGCAATAAAACTTTATTTCTACTTAAGTGCTCTCTTCTAGTTTATTATCTACTAGCGGCCGGCCCGGGCTTTGCACGGTTAGATTTGGGTATTTAATAAACATTTTAAACTTGAAAAATTGTATACTAAAACCTTTCTTAAGAATCAATATATTCATTCCTGAAAATAACATGAAAATGGGTACAGTAGTTTTTAAGTTTTTTGTGAACAAACGGACAGACAAACGCGGCAAAAGAATTTGTATATATATGACGGCGCGTGATTATGTACCATAAATTACATGACTGTTAATAATGATTTATTGTAATAATAGCTCAATGTATTAGTTTGTTTGTTTTAGTCGATTCTGTAATCGATATTGAGGGATGTTGAATGTATTTAATGAATGATAAGAGCGGATTTGAATGATCGGATCCGAATGGGAGTAGTCTCATGTCGCGCCACTAGTAATGGCGGTCGGTCATTCTACTGACGGCTACCGCACGGTGCACATGTGCTAACCTGTTGGCTCTTAACTCGTTTCAATCTTGTTAATCGTTTATGATTTGAGTTAATATGCAAGATGTTTAAATAATACGACATTGAACAACTCAAGTGTACACTTATTTTGAAATTCCTGCCGTTGCAACGCCCACGATGTATATCCTCAACTAATACCGCTGTTAGGCCTCCCCTGACGCTCCGACATATATATATAAATATATATATATACAAGAATATCTAAGCAGAACCTCTGCTGTAATAACCAGACTCCTGATAAATATATTTGAAGCTGCTAAAATGACTGTACTCTGCCTGATGGAAAACAGGAGCAGTATTCAAGAGTGATGGTCATATTTTAATATTTGTGAACACATCATATAGACATCCAAACTGATAATGTAGGTCCAAAACTAACTCTCTGTTAGAATTTCACAGTTAAGCCTCTGTACAGATTTCAATAAAATTTGGCTTCGGAATATTTTGGTTTTTGAGGATAAAACCTAAGTTACTCTTTACCTCGATATGCAACACACACGCGGGAGGAACCGTTGTAAAAAACTGATATCTAAATGAAGGAAAGTGAATCTCTAAATAAGTACCTAAACTGACTCTTGACTGAAAAGTTGCAAGGAAAATAATAAAAAAATAACAATTACCTACAGGAAGAGAATTTATTCAGAGTATTTATTTTAATCGTATACGTAAGATACAGAGCTCGGTTCCTATTCTATCGTAGTAATATTGATAAACTTATTTCAATAAGTAAAATGAATTTATTACGTAATTATTCATAGACATTTCTTGAAATCGAAATATCCAATATAGAATAATTTCGAATCAGCATTTTAATCCGGAGCAAAAAATTCGATTATCTTAGTTGAATCCCGATTATCGCTGATATTTCCATCGCAAATACTGAATATCAATTTCATTAGTCAACAGAATTAATCTCAACATTGATATGTTATAATTATATTACATTTACCCAATAATTGCCCTCAGGTGTGTATTTAATTAAGTACATTGTTATTTGTTCTGTAAATAAGTGGTAGCTGATTGCAAAATGACGAACGTCTTCGTAATTCGATCTGAAATAAGTTGCTTTGCAATAATAATAAACTGATTACATTGGAATCACATTATTGATGGATTTATTTTAATGTATATTAATATTACCTAACAAAAATAAATATGCAATTATTTCTGAAACAAATGATTGTAATTAGAGTCACACAGTCAAATACAGACCATTGTTTTTACCATATATAATTTTATCAAAAAGGAACCGACTTCAATGAAAAACTATTCCGAGTACCCAAATCGCGACAATGTGCCTATGATATTTGAGGAGTTTCATCGATTCCCTTGGGATTCCATCATCAGATCTCGATATGGTCACGATGGGACCACCTGTAAGCTACGCCCGTTCTAATGCAAAAAGAATTTTTGAAATCGGTACATAAACGACGAAATTATCGCTGAACATACATAAAAAAAAAGATTCCGATGAATTGAGAACCTCCTCCTTTTTTTTAAGTCGGTTAAAAATAAACAAACTACGTCTTACACACAACTCCACCTACGTGTATGTTGGATTGTGCGGTATCTGGTGCGGTTCTTATGGTTTCGAAAAAAAGTGGCTGTGACATACGGACGGACAGACAGACAGACAGACATGACGAATCTATAAGGGTTCCGTTTTTAGCTCTGGCTACGGAACCCTAAAAATGACTTGGATTTAAGCAACCTGTATCTTGGATTTAACACACCCATAGTTGCATTGAACTTGCAAGAAAGTCAAATGTTTGCTTTACACTATAATTCTATGAAACAAATCGTTGCTTGCGTCTTGCGACCGACTTCTGAACTTCGTTTTATTACGTAAATATTCCATGTTTCCTCCTTTCGTGACAAGTTGAATGGGTCTATCCACGATTCGTAGCATGCCTTCACTCTTTATTATTCCATTTGTAACCGACTTCAAAAAAAAGGAGGAGGTTCTCAATTCGTCGGAATCTTTTTTTTTTTTATGTATGTTCACCGATAATTTCGTCGTTTATGAACCGATTTCAAAAATTCTTTTTGCGTTGGAATGGGCGTAGCTTACAGGTGGTCCCATCGTCACCATATCGGGATCTGATGATGGGATCCCAAGGAAATCGAGGGAACTCCTCAAATATCATAGGCACAACGTCGCGATTTTGGTACTCGGAATAGTTTTTCATTGAAGTCGGTTCCTTTTTGTTAAAATTATTTGTTACTTTCTTTTACTTCTTTCCGTTTTCTATCTTTAAACTCCTGTCGTTTTAGAAGCATTTTTTTTATTATTATTAATATTGAAATCGTTTTCCAAATGGCGAACAAAAGTATTCCCTGGGTGTCTTAAGATGCGACTAAAGGAACAAAATAAGCAGCTAACATCACTGCCAAGAGAAGGAAAACTTAAAACAAACCCTTTACCAACCCGTCTGGCAAGCGTGGTAATGATGATGATGGTAATGATGATGAACAAAACAAAATTCTTAGTTAATTTGAATATCTCCACCATTTTAAGTTTTTAAATACAACACTGCAACTATTAAGTGATTGTGAAAAATATTAAAGTGAAGTCTGTTCTTACATCTGTTCATCTATTTTAGTAATATATATTTTTATCAAATAATAGACAATAAAAGTACAGAAGAGTCTGATCATACAATTTTTTATTTTACTATTTCTATTCCAAAGATAAAAATGTCACGGCAATAACAAAATCATTGTACAAGTGGTAAAATTTACAAGAAGAACGATGAATAGTTACGCAATAATGCTCACAAAGCTGATATTTAATGTTCAGAAATTACACAAGGTTTTTTTCTTTTTTTTTTTTTTTTTTTTTTTTTTATTTAAAAGACAACTCCCGCATTAGGAATATAAATTCCTGTGTCGCGGGGGACTTTACAAACATACATGAAACGGACACAAAGGACACCCAGACTCAGAACAACAAATTGTGAATCACACAAAGTGTTGTCCTACGTGGGATTTGAACCCACGACACTTGGCGCAGTAGGAAGCGGTGTGGCGACCGCTTAAGCCACTAGGCCAACCGTGCAGTCCAAGGTAAAAGAAACTTCGTAAAAACAGACATCGAAGTCGGTAAATTTTTGATATAGGGCGGTACGTTTAAGGATTCTACAGAAAGTTTCGGTCAAGGGCTGTATAGCTTTACGACTTACGGCAAAGGTTCGGATAAAATTGTAAAAGTAAACGCAGTGAATATCAATCAAATTAGTTTTATGTCGCCAATACGAGTACCGGAAACTTTCTCAATCATTTTATCGAATCAGAATGTGAATGTAGGGGGAACATTTTACGTAGGTAGCGTGTTAGTTTTGTATACAATATGAGACTATGGAATACTTGAATCGTCCTAAGCAGTCGAATAACTATCGCGTGTCAAATTGTGTCAAAATAATTTAGGTATGCTTACATTAGTTTAAGAATCTAGTTATTAAAGTTTTCTGCTTTGCAGATTTTTTGAGGGTTTAATTTTATGCTGAAAATTTTATTTTTATAATGTTATGTAGATATAATCTACTAACTATCTACAACGTATTATGTACTTTTTTATTACATTTTAAGAAAAGCTTACTTTAGTTATCATCTAACATTTAATCTAATATATATCCTCCGTTGCAGTTGCTCGAAAATTATTTATATGGTAGAAAACAATGTGTGGGAATTGGTAATTGGATAAGCGGTCTGCTATCTGTTCAATACGGCGTGCCGCAGGTCAGTGTGCTTGGTCCCAGCCTTTTCCTGGTTTACATTAATGACTTGTGTCAGCTAAAGCTGAAACGTGGAAAAGTGATATCATTCGCAGATGACACAGCGCTCTTATTCAGTGGTGATACCTGGGAAGAAGTCTTGCATAAAGCCCTGAATAGTTTTAATCAGGTTTGTCTATGGTTACTACAAAATGCATTAACACTCAATACTGACAAAACCAAATAATAAATAATAATAATAAATATTTTGGACATCTTACACACAACATCATCTAGTCTCAAAGTAAGCAGAGCTTGTGTTATGGGTACTAAACAACTGATATAAATACATAAACATACTTTTTTTTGTAAAAACATACATATTATACATAGAAAAACACCCAGACTCCGAAACAAATATTTGTGGATCACACAAATATTTGGTCTGACCCGGGAATCGAACCCGAGACCTCTTGATCAGCAGCCGCATACGCTAACCACTAGACCAACAAGGCAATACATAACTTTTGCGGCCAAAACTAACCTTCTTCCACCAGTAACCCTTAGAAACATGTCAGTGTCAGCTTCTAGAGAGATCTACAACCATAAGGTATCTTGGCGTGTATATTGATCAGACACTAACTTTTAGGACCCACATTGATGGACTTGTAAAAAGGATTCGCAAAATGATATACATTTCTAAAGTTCTGGGGAATGTTGCAGAGACAGGAAATGTCAAAATGGTCTACTCTGCCAATCAGTGGTAAATTATTTTATTAGTACCAGGGGTGGAGTTCGCAAGATACACCTTCTGGAAGTCGAAAGAGCTCAGAGAGCTAGGGATAAGGCGACTGCTGGTTTGCCCTTTCGTTTCTCAACCACCTAGCTGTACAGGCATTAGGATTTCCTTACGGTCATACAAACTTTTATCTTGTCAGTGACTCTTTGTAAACATACTCAGCGACAATTTGACCCAAATCTCAACAAGGATAAACGTAGGGAGGGCAATGTATGTCTTGTAGAGTCCTTTCACACTAGACTGGCACAAAATAGTACATTGTTCACCGAGGGAGGAAAGGAACCGATTACTAGCGAGGGAGCAGTTTGTGGCCCGAAGGCGCAGCCTAGGGCCACAATACTCCCGAGGTAGGAATGGGACTTTCACCCGAGTGCTACACAGTGCTTTATACTACACCTGTGAGGAACATTTAAAGTATTTATAAAATAAAATCAAAACGTAAGACACCATGTAAGACACAATTTAGCCACAGTATAAAGAAACATACAGTAGGACGACGCCTTTGATCTCGTGGTAAATGCCGGCAACGTCTAGACATTGTCGCAACTGCTAGGGTTGTCTCAAGTAAACAATATTTATTAATAAATTTATTTATTTTAGATCAACATCGTCATCAAAATTATGATTATTATTATAAGCAATAATTAACACTGATCAAAAATATAGTTTTTTTTAACAGTTTCATTTAGCTTGCCTTGTTTGGGTCAAATCAAGTAAATGAAATAAAAAAAATCCGCGAAAGACACTTGATCTCATTTTTATTTTCAGGCACCTCGCAAATCTTAAAAATTACACCCTTGTCGAAAAATTTGCAAATTTTCGTCGGCGCCATCTTGGATTTTCATTTCAACCCCATAATCGTATTTAGTGACTTCGTAAACCATGGACATGATACCCATGTCGACAAATTTGCAAATTTTAGTAGGCGCCATCTTGGATTTTCATTTCAACCCCATAATCGTTTCTAGTGACTTCGTAAACCATGGACATGATACCCATGTCGAAAAATTTGCAAATTTTAGTAGGCGCCATCTTGGATTTTCATTTCAACCCCATAATCGTTTTCAGTGACTTCGTAAACCATGGACATGATACCCATGTCAAAAAATTTGCAAATTTTCGCCATCTTGGATTTTCATTTCAGATGACGACTTGCAATCTTCCACAACACACGTCGTATGCACCATTTGAATTATTTTCCAAAATAATAATATTTTAAAGTGACACACGACAGCCCTGAAAGTTGTTTCCCGAGCTGCTAACACTGTAAATGTATGCAGCTCGGGGCAGCCGTTCCCCCGTCTCACCCCTCACGCCCCGCACGATTGCCCTGTCTAGACGTCTTCGTGGGACGACTGTATGTAATTTAGCTTAGAATTTGACATAATATTTATAAATATTTCGCGCTTCTTTTGTTTTTTTTATTCTTCACAAAAGGATGTCAGTGGCACGGAGATTCCATATTTAAATTATATGAAAACTCTTTGGGCAGGCGCGCGCCATAGATAAGATAACACATGAGAAATGAAAATACATACAACTTTCTCTCCCGCTAAAACACGTTAGAAATGGATTTTCATACATTTTTTCCTCCCGCTTATTTAGGTCATGGAAAAGACTAACTTTCTCTTTTCATTTTCAGGGAATATTGACTACTGTTCCGATCAGGTGTAGTATAAAAAATATTGCTTTCTTGGGGGATACGTATTCTGATCTGTGTTACACATAAGAACACACAGACACACACACATACACACACACACACACCACACATACCACACCACAAACACACACACGAACACACACTCACAAACAATTAAAATGTAAATCCTATGCTCGCCATTAATTGACAGTGTTGCACTTAATCAAACAGACTAAAGCTTCTGTAATTAATTTGTGATGGGGACCTGGTGACCCCTAACACAGGTATTCCTATACCTATCTCGGGCAACTAGTTGGTAACTGTATTGCATTGCACAACTTGTATGCAGTACAATAGTACTGCATTCATTACTGATGAGAAAATAAATTATTATTATTATTATATACCGCATGATCAGTTAGTGATCAATGATCCCTTAGACTCGTATTTCTAAGGTTACTTTTTTTTCAAATTTGTAAATAAAGGACTAACCCTGAAGTGAGGCCCTCCGATAAAAAAGGAATTATATCTTAGAAATCAATTATATATAATAACCTGAATTGTTTAAAATCAATTAGTAAAGAAAGGCGGACTTTACAGTATTAGTAAGTACGCTGAGATGAAGTTATGTTGGGAATATGTTATTATTTAAGGCATCAATACGAATCCTGTCAGAACAGAGGGCCTGATTGAAATGAACATAGATTCTTGTCTGACGATTGTTAGATCGGGTTCTATTGAATACGGTTGTGGAATACGTATCATGTATTGTTGTACTATAATCTCAGAGCTAGTGTACTAGTTTTATTGTTCGTGTATTTCAATTGTCTCCGGTACCCTTTTTTACCCAAACGGCAGTGTCATACATGTAAGCATTTTTGAAAATGCCCGATATATATTTCTTGCAATAAAACTTTTTTTTAAAAAATATCTTTAAATTATTTATATGGTAAAAAACAATGTGTGGGAATTGGTAATTGGATAAGCGGTCTGATATCTGTTCAAGCTTTTGTTAATTTTATTGGTAAACTATTAATTGAATTTCACAGCTATGAAACCATTAATTGAACAACAATATTAGTATTTAATTTATGCAATACAACAACAAACAGGCATAGAAACCTTGTTTACGTAAACCATATCTTGCTAACTGCTGTTTACTAAAGCCCGCAAGGTATCAGGTAGTGAAATTTAGGGGAACTATGATATCATTAATCCCTGGAGACGAAGTAGTTAACGGTGACCCACTTTATCTATATTTCTTGGGGCCACCAGTTCCCAGCACGATTAGTTGTTTAGATATTGAACAAGATATTAGGTATTACTTGTGATATTGGGTTTCTGAGGAATGTTATTAAATCTATTTGCTCTATCTTGGGAACAGTATTGAATTAACTAAAAAAAATAATTGTTTTTGAACTGTAATTTTATTAGTAGAACTATTCAAAACATTTAATTTTTGCTAACCATTGGAGTACAATGTAATAAAAACATTTTTAAAATTTGAGAACTTATTGATATTGTTTATTTTTTGCATCCACTTACTGAAAGACTGTTTATAGGTTCTACAACATGATGAGGGTAGCAGGAGACCGTTAACTTTGGGCAACATTGGACCGACTATTGTGGTCGTTAAAGGGGGCCTATATCCAGCAGGAATATAATTATCTATGTTGAGTTTCATGATGTGAATGATTTTAAAAAGGAGTTAGGTACGGTAATATATGCATTTGGCAACATATATTTAATTATTTTACTGGTGATTATTTTGCGTGACTTTTTTTTTATTTGTTTATTTGTATTAAATAAGATTTAAAATCTATCATTCGTCAATTAGCGCATATGACTGCTGATCAAGAGGTTTTCACTTCGATTCCCGGGAAGAATTATCATTGATTTTTCTTAAATAAGAATTTATTAACAGCAACCCGGAGTATTGAATTTTATGGCGCTAAGCCTTCTGTCCCGGTTGGCATGAACATTATACGGAAGTCAGTGATCTCAAATATACTGAAAACTACTTACTCCAAATGATCTTAGGAATAATAAAATCGGGAAGATTAAGATTTAAAATGGATAGTGCTCCTTGCAATCATATACTTTTTTCACGCCTATTACTATCAGTATATATATACACGTATCAGTATATGTACTATGTGTAATAATTTTATATAAATATGACTACTTATCCATTTTAATATACATACATATTACATTACCTTACATTTAAATAGCGAGGAGAACTACTAGGAGAGCAGAAACATGTAACGTTCACAAGCCCCTTTGATGTGTCATCACATCAGTTAGTTATTTAGATAGTAACTAGTACCATCCCTTGATTCCCATAGCAATATACACTATCCATGATTAGAGTACATATAAGGAATTTTAATAGTCAAAGTCTTTAGAAGTTGTGTAGTGCCATGAATAATAATGGTTTCAACGTTACAGTTTACATTGTAAATCCGGCTCATAGTGTCAACACACTGTTGGTAATTAAGTTTACTAGGTGAGTACACAATTAGCTTTTAATTATATTGTTTCAAATTATAGTTCATTTTCACAGCCTTTTATGAATATATTAGGTATAAGTTCTTATTAACATGGTTGCGGCCATGTTGCGGAGCGAGAGAGCGTGGAACTCCGCCGTCTCTTTCTGCGAGCAAGTTATGCTTGCGAAGGAGATGGCGGAGCGGGACCGGGAGAGGTTTAGAACTCTTCCGGCCCGCCAGGCCCGGGAACGGGCCAGGTACCGCAGGCGACTCAGGCGCCGGAGATCGCAAGATCTCCGTCCTCCATAAGCGCAGGCCTGGGGGTGACAGGCGAGGCCATCTGTCACCCTAGCAGAAGCAGGCCGGGGTGGCAACGCGAGCGCTACAACACGCGTACGCTTCGTATTTGGCGGAAGGGGAGCATCGAAGTTCTCACACGGTAGGGGGCCGCCTGCAAGCCACAGATGGCCCGAGGTGCGTCGGGGTTCCAGGGACTTCCTTTCGAGGGTATACCTGGTTCCTCGACTCATAGTACCCGAGACGGCGTGCGGTTTTAGTCGGTTCGAGTCCGACATAGTCACCAACTGGTGGCATCCGTGGGGATTTCCGCACGAAAAAAAAAAAAAGGTATAAGTTCTTGACGAAGTTAGTCTAAAACTTGTAGCGTAAGTTACTCCTTATGTCATTATAACATACTCGTATGTAAGTAAAGTTTCGTTAATATCACAAACAAACGCTTCAATTTCTATTGTATACGTGCAGATATAGACTAGTTTTAGCCGCGGTTACATCGTATTTTTATGTCGGTTTTTGCAATGATTCTTAAACTAATATGACCCTTCTTATTTGTTAACCGATGGAAATAAAACAAACACTAAATGTTAAGTGAAGTTTACTAAAATATACTAGAGAAAATCATAGTTAAGCCACTACTGCTAGTACTAGTAGACATAGTACAAATAGAAAAAAAAAAAAATATTTTAAGTTCTGTTACTTACTTACAAACCTTTTAAAGTTTAATTATAATTATGTGTAAGTATGTAGGTAAAGATTATATTTTAAGACTGAAGTTTTAAATTATTTTGTTTGATTAATTGGTAATACGTGTCAATTGCAATTCCTATTTAGTGAGGTTTTGAGGGACTGATTTCCAGACCTAAAGTGCCTGTTATATTTAAATGACACTTGAAATGTAATACGATTTTGTGGTAAAACACCAAACACGATACAAGCCTACTTCAATAAAATATTGGTTCATTTACTTTCAAGTATATACTATATACTTTACCATATTTTTAAACGAATTCAAAAAAGGAGTTCTCAATTCGACTGTATTTTTTTGGTGTATGTTAGTTACTTTAAAAGTTCTTAGTGGGTGCTTGTAACGTGGTTTCATTTAAATTTAAATGAGATATTTGGAGTAGTTTTTAAGTTACACATAAGAATGGACTTAATTTACTTCCAAAAAAACTGTACAGGATGATTTATTTAGAAGAAAATCATAGTATTTATTTTCCGTAGCAAGTAACAAACTCATAAAGGACTGTCAATTTTAACTTATCTAATATTGGGTCGTTAATAGAAGTTTACAGGATTGCACTATTGCAAATGACAGAGTAGTTACTATCTAGTTATCAGTATTTAAAGTTTCAATTCACTCGAAAAACATTATTAATTTTGTTTTATTAGAAGATTATATATTTTTAAGACTAATTAAAATATTTACGTACAGGGGTCAGAAAAATCCGCCGCTTCATCACCTACTAATGTTCCCAAAAAACTACCAGCATTGTCACATAGATCATTTTATTTTGCGTTTAAATTCATGCTTTTTTAAATATCATCATCATCATCAGCAACAGCCTTCAATAGTGCACTGCTAGACATAGGCCTCTCCTTAGAAAGGATAGGCCAATGTCCAGATATAAAACATTTTATTAAAATATTTATTTATGATTGCAGTTTATCATCATAATGTTTCAATCATGAAGTTTAAATTACTGTAAACATACCAAATCGTAATAATACCTGTTTTAGCCTACTCGTTTAGCCTATTGAAAATAAAAAAAAATTGAGAATCACATAGAAGATCAACCTAAAGTGAAAGCATTCGTGATATCGTATTTCGTTGGTGAGTGTGTGAGTGGTGGCCCAATGATGCAGAAGCATCTCACTAAGCCGCTATAGTGTGGGTCACCGTGCTGCACTTTCAGTACTCATTATGAGGATGGTTCTATCTATGGAGGGAGTTTCTATCAGAGTGGAGTCCTTTTGGCAGAATTAAATGTAAATAAAAATGCAAATTGGGATGCCGAAGACCGGGCAAAGTGGAGGAGGAAAAGCCGGAAAGCGAACCCCGGCACAAAAGTGCAAGCAAGCAACTGGGAACAACGCTAGGATGATGATGAATTATAAAGAAAAATACTAATAACTTTTCCAAAAGTAATTAAATAACTATTTAAACAAAGGGTTTCAAGAACGAAAGTTAATCGTAGCTAGATTTCTTAATTAACTAATTTACCATAATGGGTAAAAGTATAAAACCTTTTTTCTTACCTACACATTAGCTCCCACTTTTCGCAGTTAAGGGCCATAGAAGATTTATTAATGGCAGGTCAGCTACAGGTACACCTTTGAACGAATAAAAATAAAATACACTTTAAGTGCGGCAAACATGTAATAAATAACTGTTGTTAAATTAAGTGCGAAGAGCTTATGGCCCTGAAACTTGAAACAAAAGGGGAATTGGCTTGTATTTCCACTGTTTTTCAACAGAAATAAAGAGAAATGAGTTTTTTTAATTCTATCTTAACGCGTATATTTTTTGGGAAATCGTTTCAAAATAACTTTAAGGTCTGTCCCAAAAATAAGAAAGGATTCTCACCGTTTTTATATTTCATTTTCAAATTCAACCCTCACTTAAAAATCCCTTAAATTATTATTACCTTTTTACAATATCCATTAAAAATATAAGAATTGAAAAAGATTTAATCAATTAAGATCTTTAGTTTTTAAATATTTTAATGGATTAATAGAGATGCCTTTTCCAAAATTAAATGATTCTTGACAAAAGCTTAAAAGTTACTGTTTTTGTTCATGAAAATCAAATCAAGTAAACTCAAACTGATATACATAATTACTTTGCCAAATCCTTATATTTAGAGGTTGCAAATCCCGGACGATTTTTCAATCCCGGGATTTCGGGATCGTATCGGAGTGATCCCGGGATCCCGGTACTGGTACCGGGATTATACGAAAATTTGAAATAGTTTAATAATAAACACAATATAATAAAGAAAACTAACTTTTAATTAACAAAAGGAAAAACAAAGAAACAAATATGAATTATAACAAAATGAACAAAATTGTTAACAAAAGTAAATATATCAAAGTAAAGAGTATCGAGTTATAAAGGTATATGTCTCTTTTGTTATGTTTACTACTATTGTCAAAAATTTCAATGCCTAATTAGTCATCCAAAGAAAAAGCGTCGGATCACAAACTTTTGGTTAAGATTTGAGTGGAACAAAAAAGGCTTTATTGGCTTAGTTTTTTCTTTTTCAATCCCGGGAAATTTCGGGATTGTGGGTCAATCCCGGGATTGTAATCCCGAAGAAAAATCGGTCCGGGATCCCGGTTTTCGGGATCCCGGGATCCCGGTATTCAATCTCTACTTATATTATTTTGTTTTACTGTGATTTAATACCTGTGATATAATAATGCAAATACACATCGTATATAACTTGTAAACTTCTGTTTTAATAAATTTCAATTTCCATATTTAAGTTCCAAAAACTATAGGTTTTGGTACAAATCATAATACATAAATTTCATTGTTTGATCAGCCCATGTACAAATTTGTGTTAACAGATTTTTAGACAATATGTACAATATTTTTATTTTTTAAACGAATACAGCTATTTGACATGTGTTAACACTATTGTTTCACATTTCAAACGATTTCTCTATTTGTACACGTACCAATACAAAATGAACCGATTTTTATGAAGATTCATTCAATTTAGTGCCAAATTGGATTCACAAAAAATGTTCACTATTGGAACATTTCATAACTGACTACTTTGTGTATTAACTTTACACGTTAATATGTAGTAAATATAAATAAATTAAATAGGTATTTAACATTGTTTACTGTGTGTGAAAAGAAATTTCATAATGAATTTGAAGGATTTTAATTATGGAGATAAAACATAAAAGGTGTATTATTACATTGATATTAGTAAAGTATAATATTTGGTTTTAAGTGAATCATCATCATCAACAGCCTTTATCAGCCCTCTGCTGGACATAGGCCTCTCCTTGAAAAGGAGGTATTGGCCTACTATACCACGCTGGCCAGACGGGTTGGTATAGGACTGGTTTCAAGTTTTCCTTCTCTTTGCATTGATGTTGTCTTGCGTAGTTTATCCCTTAGTCGCCTTTTACGACACCCACGTGGGATGAATAGGGGTGGTGACACTCTGTATTCTTAATCCGTCACCACACGGACGTTTAAGTGATTTTTTTTTTTATTGTTGTAATGGAATAGGCGTTTGTCTTCCATCCCACCTGATGGAAAGTGTAGATGAAGACGAAGATGGTACACGCCCATCCAAAAGAAACCTGTTCACTCTACTCTTAAAGGCTCCAGAGTTCAACTCATCAGGAAAATAGACCTAGGCAGGTCGTTATTCAATAATATTTTTGAGTATTTTATTTATAAATTATTTGATTGACAACTTTTTTTTTGTGGAATAGAACAGGCTGATTGATAATGAGAATCATTAATTGAATTATTTATTTTTACCCGTTATGTCTCAAGAGTTGTTTGAAGTATAATATTTATTTCACAGTATCTAGGTATATTTATTTATTATTTATCCTTAATAATGCATTGTGTTTTTAGGGTTTCGTAACCAAAGGGTAATACAGAACCTAAGAAATTTAATAAAACCCGGTGGCAGATGAACGGACGGATTAGGTTCCAGTTGGCCGATTTTTAAAATTCAAACTATCAATTTTCAATGAACACAACTAAATAAAATTAGGTACTGTATAGTATAATGCCTCTGCTCTTTTTTTTATTTTTTTTAAAATGTCATATGCTAAAATGAAAAATCTATTTTAAATTATCTCCACCAATTCGAAAACATCAGTAAACAAAACACTTTCTAGTAAAGTATCAGTAAATATATGCACAACCGGTCCGGGCTGAATATACTCTACTACTGAATATCATTTTTCATGAAATGCACTTTGCTATTATCATAACAGCTTTAGATGATATAGTGTGCTTGTTTTGACGTATGCTGAGATTCCTTGATATGCAAATGTTTGGTGCTCAATTGCATATTTTATGTTTTATGATATAATGGATTTTGATTGTAGACATATAGAAGTTTGTACCTGAAGTTAAAGTGTAGAATATACGCGCAATGCAATTTCATGCTGCAATACTTTTATTTTTACTTTTATACTTTTATAAACTGATCATTAACATTTTCTCTCCTCTGAGGGTCTTTTTAAAAATATTACATTAAATATATTTATTGCAAACAAAAATGAGATTCTTGGTAAAAAAAAATTTGGGTTCAATTTATTGCTTTAATTTTATCCTAAATTTTAGTAACATAAAGTTCAATGGGTATGTTCTAGTAGTGCTGCGAATTCAGTAAGATTTTCTGTAGTTAATTTTTTTCTTATCTAACAAATTGATATGTTATTTCATAATTAAAGCGGCTATTTCTTTTATAACCCTTCCAAAGTGTCTATTTGGTTCCATGAAATATAATATGATAAGAATATTGAATTGAATCTTCTAAAGTCTAATATACCTAAACTAAAAAGCCTTAATCATATCAATCAATCAAAATAAAAAGCCTTAACCAATATCATTAATCGGATTGTTTTAGGCGATTGATTTGAATAGAAATGTGTTGAGACGCCTAAGACAAAGAGCGTATTTGGTTAAATTAAACATTAAATCTTAATACAATAGTGATAGTAGTAGTAGAATCCTTCAGATTTAGTACATTCATCCCCAAATCCTTCGTAGTTATTTTTATTTTTTAATATAGACTATTATAGTAATACGACTCATAGTGGTTGACTAGGTTCTAAGTGTAAAGTGCAAGTATTTTTGGGATATAAAAAAAATATTTATTTAATAAACATGCATAGTGAATATGAAATACGACGCTCGAATTTCGGTTTAATTTTATGATCACGAAACTTGAAATATCATTACACATTTTTTTGTTACGAATAGAAAACTATATCAAATCGTTTGAAATTGTGAGCTTTTAATTATAATATAAACATTAACACATCCATATAAAATACAATATTCTAAATAATATAAATATATTATACTTTCCATATTTTTGTTCAAAAATAAGTACAAACTATTGTCTTCTATAAGTTAATCTATACAACGTAATTAGGACCGTACGACTATACTGCAACCAGAGTCAGTTATGTAAGTGCCTTTTCAGACACTTTTGAAACCTGCATAGGCTTCTTGGGTTAGGGGAGAAGAGTATACGTCCTCACAGAAAACCGGTGTTAGACAATTTTTTCGTTGCTTTTCACCTACTAAAGGAATAGGGATGCATCTGACTATAGGGGCAGAGACTCATAGAACGATAATGTAGTTGAGTCTCTTGAGCTGCAGCATGAGCGATGGTAGCTAATTCAGGTAACACCTATATCCGTATGATAACGGCTGAAGAATATCAGCACCCCTATCCATTACAAGGGTGTCGGAAGAGGTGACTAAGAGAATAAACGATGCAGGACTACATCACTGCAAGAAGTAGGAAAACTTGAAATAAGTCTTACACTTACCCATTTGGCTCGCTTGATATAGTAGGACAAAACCTTCTCAAATTTAAATAGAGTAGTATGAGGTGTTAGTTCTGTTTATGTCCCTGCTTATACTATAACTTAAATAATTTATGTCATTCCGAAATCACACCTTTTTAAACGCGACATCAACTCTTAATTTACCGTTAGTGAATAGTTTTATGTTTCATGAATATCTCGACACAAGCCAAGAGAAAGAAGTATAAATATTTATTGTACAGGTGGTATAAACCGCTGGAGGATATTGGAGGATAAATTGATTGTTCGGGGTCGGTTTTCCATTTAGATATGGAAATTTCCGGGATTGTGTACGAAAATCTTCGATTTGCCTTTTTTTCAACAAATCACGGTAAGGGTGAACGCTGTTGTTAGTCGTTTTTCAATCTAAGCAATTTATGCAGTTACACAAATATTATTGGGATGGAATTTTTGTAGTAAAAATAACATATTTTTTTATCAAATACCTATTGAATAAATCATTTGAAGAAATACTTTTGAAACTAATTCAGTCTTTATTTACTATAATATAACTTACAAAATATTATCAAAAAACGTTTCCTAGCAGTCCAATGAATAGACAACTGTCCCTCCTTAGAATGAAGGTTTTGATTTACTATATGTTCAAATAATATGATTAATTATAAAGCAATTTTCCATCAAAACTATGCAACTCAAAAGATAATATTTTGTTCGACATCCAGCCACAAATTAAAAGGTTTATAGCCTTATAATTTTGCCGCATTCGTAAAAGAAATACATCCATCATAAATTTATTTATTGGCGGTTATTGTGCGGCGTGTCCCAGTGATCGTAATAAAACATAGCGTTTACATCCGCAGTCTACAAGAGATCCCATTCAAAGGAACGTGACCCTTTCACGATCATATTATTAGATTGAGAGAGAACCTAACGTATAAACAACGACAAACGATCGACTTCCATGATAAAGGGTTCGTCCATACGAAATTAATTCAATAATAAAGGTCGGTGTTGTCTTTTCAATTTTTCTTTGTCTGCTCATATTTGATTGTAGAATGTATCTACGAATTCTTTTGTTTGTAAGGAGAAACAAAATTGTATTATTATTTACATCTAAACTTTTTCTAAGGAAAATGTATTCACATAAAGGGTAAAGAAAACAATACTAATTGAAACTTCAATGGCACGGACAGTAAAGGGCGTCTCTGGAAAAAAAGATGAAAGCTTGACGGAAATTTCGAAATAATTGATTTAGCAAATAATTACAAAGTCTATTAAATAGTAATGATGTGTAACTGCCTCGGTGACGCAGTGGTAGAGTTTGAGTGTTTTCTATGTATAATATGTATGTGTGTATTAAGTATGTTTCTTGTCTAGTACTCGCACTACGAGCTCTGCTTAGTTTGGGGCAAGATGACGTTCTATATTTAATCACCATCGTCACTAGTCTTAAACAGGTCACTGCAGATCATATAGGAATGACGTTCGTAGAAATTAATGTTATTCTGATAAAAACACATCGAAACAATTTTACAAATTACACATGACCTGACATGGCCCTGCGTCTCAAGGCACCATCTCGGTCCTCATACACAACAGTACGCTCTCCAAGGTAGTCTGACACCAGCAGTTATACAAGTATACCTTTTTTTTTTTTTTTCATCAAAATGATCATGGACCGTCACCCCACCGGGGGTTACGGCAGGGTGGTGTGTCGGCGCCGGGAGGGATCCAGAAGGAGAAAACAGTTACCTGGATCCCTTCCAAATACAGGCGCAGAGAGGTCACACCGTGTGGTTTTAGTCGGTTCGAGTCCGACACACCGCCCCGCCGAGAGCCCCGGTGGGGTGACGGTCCGTGGGGATTTCCACACGTTAAAAAAAAAAAAAAAAAAAAGGGTGGTGTGTCGGACCGACTAAACACCACACAGTGTGCCCTCTCCGCGCTTCTACGTTTACGAGTAGGAGAAGTCCAAAGTGGGATCTCCTTCTGAACTTCTCCAGCGCCTGCCCGCTCCTGATGCGGGCACCGTCTCGGTTTGACGACCCTCTCTTAGGCGGCGTCCGACACACACCGACGCCGCCCCCTAGCGGCTGGCCACATAGTGTGGAACGAACGACGACCGGAAGCGAGAGATCCTCTCCGATGACTTCAGTGAGGACCCGGCGCTGCGTCTCCCATGCGGGGCAGACCGCCAGCGTGTGATGCGCCGAATCCTCACTGCAGTTATACGAGTATACCTACGCTAAGGTAAAGCGTGTATGAAATCTAAGAAACTGCTTATCTACCTACTACCTCAAGCGTTTAACTTTATATAAGTTTAACAGTGCTGACGCAATAATCCACGAAGTTTGTTGTACCAATTTGCAGGTTTCCTTAAGATGAAAAGTTTTGCAAATACGTACGTTTCGTAAAAGTCAAATTTGTAAAGCTTTGTATGGCTTGCTACAAAAATTAAAGAATAGAACGATGATGAAATGGTGAGTATGAATTTTATATCTGATTTTAATACGGCGTATATATATACATATATTATAAAAAAATTACTGATGAATTTAATCTTCAGATTTGCTAGTGGTAGCTAATATATTATTACTAAATTAAGCAAACAAAAATACACCAAAACTAAATTGAAACGAATGTCCTTTAGTTTATACTAATTAGACGACGCACGAAGTTTATATGTACAGCACGTCTCCTTCGAGTGCCAAAATTAGAGTTAAACTAAACTTGTTTACCTTTGCACAGAGCTGTTTATATGAAAGTTTGCAAATACGCCACCTCGAGGAAGTAAAATTTTGCTAAAAGTGCCAGTCCAAAGTTTGCTAAGTGCCACTCATGCGTCAAAGTAGTTAAGTAATTTGTATAAAATGGTTTTACTTCAGTAAGTTTTACATCTGCTAGTGATTTCTTTAAATTTTCAATCTTATTGTAGGTTTGTGAATAATAAGTATTTTTAGATCAAAGGTAAAGTAGAAGATAATTAGGTGTGACATTCTAAAAATATCGAACGTATCATTTTGACCAGTGCATTACTGTCTGATGTGTTCTCTTGGGGTGAATAGACACTGGATTAATAAAATGAAACCTATTTTAATGGATACCTTAAATATACATTTTTTTTGAAAACAAGCTTAGTTTTCAGTATCTCAATAAAATGTTGAACAGTTATGCGTCAAGTGGAGAAAGTGTAGGAAAACTAAACATTCATAATATTTATGTACTATTTTCTGTACACAATCTTAGTTAAATAACTATATTTTCTTACTTCTAAATAACCTAAGTATTTTCATATTACTAGTGGGTACTTCTTATTAGGTATGATCAACGATATTATAAAATTATTCTTATAATATCATTGGGTATGATCGCTTAATAGTAAGAAACTTAAATCATTATTTATATTCATAGTATTCAACATTCATTTGACTAGTATGACTTCTAAGGCAAGACTTTTTGCAACAATGACCTCAAGATATCTTGTACCAATTTTTTTCTTCTAGTGTAAATCCCCAGGGACCGTCACCCCGCCGGGGTTTTCTATGCGGCGGATCGGTGTGTCGGACTCGAACCGAATAAAAACCACACAGTACGCTTCTCTTTGCGCTTCTCTTTTAGGAGGAGGAGGAGTCCAGGGTGTTATCTCCATCATGATTCCTCCCAGCGCCTGTCTGCTACTGGTGTAGGCTCCGTCTCTTTCAGACCCTCTCTTAGGCAACGTCCGTCAATTTTACATATTGTCATAATTTAAAATTTAACAATTCATTAAAATTCAAGACAATTTTGATGAATTTGATGAATTGTCAAATGTTACCTATTAAAATGACTGCACTATAGTCATGAGTCGCCCTGTGTCCTGCACGTGGGAAATTCGTAGTTGTTATGGCATAAACTTTCTCGTGCGATATTTAAGTTTTACAGAAGAAACATCTAGAAAATAACGCATATTATACGATACTTATTTTATAAATCAAATGAAAATCATTTTTTGTAAAAAAAACATTGAACAATGAAATTCGAGTTGTTTATGGAAAGACAAAATATAGGCTTAACTAACCAATGACGTCATTTAAAACTTAAATTCGATTTTAATTTAATTAGAAAGTGACCTTAACGCAGTTTAAACATCTATGATTTATTATTAAAACGGGAGTATATTCATTGTAATGTTTTTTAGGGTTCCGAAGTTTATTCGTCATGTCCATCCGTCCGTCCTCGACTTACCTTCCAAAAGGTAAATGCTAGGAAGATGAAACTTTCCATGAATATATGTTGTTGTATTACTTGGAAAACGTCATATTTATGCATTAATATGTAATCTTAACAATGATCTATTGGATACGATTTTAAATCAACGTACCATTATGGTCGACTAAGGCAATTCACACAATGCACCGCAGATTTTAATATTGTATGCAAGTACATCGATTAATATAGAAAACACGCCAGGTCCAACACACCAAAAACGCGCCACGGCTACGACGCGTGAGCGCGTGCCGCTGGCAGATTCGGGATTGGCTGCCCGCGCCTACGCGCGTGTTCGCGTCGTCAGTGTGTGAATCGCCTAAGGAGCCCTGCGTGGCCTGACACGCACTTTGCATATTTTTATTTCTCTAACAATTATTTGAATTCAATGTAAACAGGTAATAAAAGTAAGTAGTTGTGAACATGTGCTTTTGTTTTATAAATGGCCGTATTACTTACAAAAAGGAATTAGTAATTTTCTTTAAGATAATAGATAAAAAGAAACGTATGTAGAACATGATGTACACGTTTTTCATTAACAATTCATTCAAATAAGTCGCGTGCTTAAAGCCAAACATAGAGGTTCTCTCAAGTATTGAATTATAGATGAGTTCCGAAGAAAAATAATTACTTACTGAAGGAGTACCTACGTTTAATTATTGCCGAACAATTCAGGCGGTAGCTTCGAAATGCCGCTTCAACTAAAAGAACCTTTCAACGAGAACCAATTAGTAAAAGTAGGTTCTTGTAAGACATTGAAGTAAATCAATAATGTATTAACCAGACCAACTACAAAGGACAAATTGATTGATATAAAAAATGAAATTGAAACTTGAATCTAGTTTATAACATAGTCACAGCTTCTGTGGCTAGGGTTCGATTCCCAGGTCGGACCAATTGTTGATGTGATCACCAAATTTTTGTTTCGGAGTTCGGGTAATTCTATGTATATTATGTATGTCTACATGTATGTTTAGGTATCAGTTGTCTAGTACCCATAGTACAAGCTCTGCTTAGTTTGTAATTAGATGGCGTTGTGGATATATTTATTTATTTAGTTTAATTGAATCACAAATAAATTCCATTCCAAATTCAGTTTTGAAATTACTTAGCTACCATATATTATAAAAATAATTTGTTTCGATCATAACTGAGTTATCAAGATGTCAAAATGAAATTAACTTTCCTTATTTTACGAAATTATATTGAGATAAAATCTGATTAGCTTGACGTTTTTCCAAGTTAAAGACGAAATAGTATTGACTTTCAGTTCTGATACATTACTTAATTATTTATCATTTCAATAACCTTCAGAAATAGTTGTAGTATATAGTACCAATATAGAATAATAGTAATCATTTATTATTATAATGTTATAGGATTTGACATATCCCAGATAAGGGATGCATATTTCAATTAAATCGAAAAGTATATTAATTTTATTGTTTACTTTAAATTAAATGCATGGTGGTGATGATATAAGGAGTAACTTAGACTTTTTTTGACTAGCTTTTCTCCGCGCCGTTTGCAACAAAAACCGCGAGTAATACATATAGTAAATAATGCATTTAAAGCTAAAGCACATATTCTACGTGATATATAAATATATATCGAATACCATATATGAGCACAGCATCCTTAACGACAGGAAGTAACGAGGGCACACATTAATGATCTACCAAGCCGTAATTTCAATATTTCATATGTATATCCTTTTTTATATTTGCGAATCTTTGTGAGTTTGAACGTAGAAATTTGAATGTGATGTATAGAAAAGTAAGTCTTTTAATGGAGGCTTCATTATGAGACTTTTTTTAGACAACTCCTGCATCAGTAATAATCCTGTGTCGCGGTGAACTTTACAATAGACAAGAAAAGGGCACAAAGAACGCCTAGACTCAGAACAATAATTGGTGGATTACGTAAAGTGTTGCCCCATATGGGATTACACGCCACAACACTTGGCGTAGTAATAAGCGGCGTGGCGACCGCTTAACCCACGAGGCCAACTGTGCCGTCGACTTAATTTAGACGGTTTTATTTTCAGAATTCGTTTTTGCTCTCTGTCTTAGATCCATCTTCAACTAGTTTTAGTTACAACATTTACTATTAAGATATTTAATTATCACTGGCAATTCTTACTATAAAAAGTGACTTGGGTCAGTTTTATTTTGAACGAATAAAATATGGTACGGTGGCCACGGTTTGTTGAAAATATTTCAGTTATTAATAAGATTTGACAGAAATGTGTAATTGTTATTACCCATACGTTACGCGATATTCTGTATTGTTTAATTGTAAATTTTTAATAGTTTTCTATTAGGAGCGCTCCAGTATTATAAAATATTTAATAACGTAAAATAATTACAGCAACAATAATTTTAAGAAAAATCAAGACGTATATTGATAATATTTTCTTAGCAATACTCGTACAGTATAGCTACAAAAATATAAAAAATATTAAAAAAACGTCAATTATTCTCAAAAATAACAAGACGTGAAAGATTAAAAGAAATTGACAGTAATATGATGTAGCCCTTAGGAATAAACCATGAAGAAAAATAAATTTTAACGCCGTGGATGAAATAATAAAATGTTTTGATGTTAATGCGGTTTGAGTGGTTGTTGTTAATACCAAAAAGTAAGAAGCTTTTATAGAAATTATAAATTAAAACGTGTATTTGAAATGCCATAAAATTTAATTTAATTTAATTAAATACAGATGCATGAAGGTCTTGCATGTAATTACGATTTCTAAAGCGTCATAGCTCAGGTTGTTTAAACCACAAACATCCTCGCTTTTCTGCTTCACCAAAATTGAAGTTGTTTAACGAACAATCTCGTGAGTTGTGTACGAATACAGTGTACGTAACCAATGGATAAATTAATTTCGTTGTTACGTTGTTTAGGTGTTTTGTTTAAATTGTCTGAAGCTTTAAAATATTTTTTAAATTGACGACTGGAGAAAAAATAGTTAAAATTAATAGGAACGTTTGTATTCGGTGTTTGTCATAGATACTTATTTCATTGCAACTAAATAATTATTCATACATAAATAAATAATGATAAGTAAATATTTTAGACCTCTTACACACCACATCATCTAGATAACGGATACAAATAGGTACATAAACATACTTTTTTTTATTACATTTTTAATACATACATATACATAGAAAACACCCAGAATCAGAAACAAATATTTGCGTATCGCACAAAAAAATTGGTCCGACCAGGGAATCGAAGCCGAGACCTAAATTATTCATTAAATAGTGAGTACTATTTACAATCATTTTATATTTTTATGTCATAAAAATAGTGAGAAATTCATAAACGGCAGCATTGCTGTAGCAAAATAATGACACTACAATTTTCGTTAGCGAATCGGGTATGAGAAGCTTTAATTTGGAATAAGCAAGTCGTGTTAAAGATTAAATCTTGGTAAACCTTATGTAAATACACAACCTAAAACAACATTATTAGATAACAATGTGATTAAACAGTGTCTGAACATAATATTCTGGGGTGTGTAGATACTTACTCTAATACCCACTATGTACATCAAGCGGAATAATTCTACCGGTGTGTAGACATAATTAATATTACATTGGTTCGGAATTTCCGCTGGTAACGTGCAAGTAATTATAAAATTCATTGCCACATCACATCATATTCATTTTTGCAGTGGAAGCGTATGCAACTGCTGTGCTTGAGGTTTCGGGTTCATTGCCCGGGTAGGACAAAATGTTAATGTGATCCGCAAACATTTTTTTCGGAGTCAGAGACATTTTATGTGTAATATGTGTGTTTACAAAAAAGTATGTATATCAGCTGTCTAGTACAAATAATACAAGCTCTGCTTAGTTTGGGACTAGATGACGTTGTGTGTAAGATGTCTGAAATATTTAATTGTCTCTGTGTTTCAAAATAAAATCTATGGTTTGATATCTGTTTTATAAAGTAAGCATAAGAACGTACTTATATAGCGAACGTCAGTAGTTCTTTTTTAGTCTCAGAACGCCGTTTAGTCCTAAACTAAAATAATTTGTGTAAATAGGAAACAGATAACTAAGATAAACACTATAATTTATACTCACAATGGATGGTACTTAGTATAACTTGTTAAGATACATTCTTGCAAGTAGTAAGTATTTTTTTTTGAGTTTATTAAAACGTGAAAAAGAAGTAGGTACCACTGAATTTAATTTCAAGAATGTAAGATAAACACATTTATACTTCTTTTTTATGAATAGAAAAGGTAACATAGTAAACACCTAAACTCCGAAACAAATATTTGTAGTTTGTACAAGCATTTGATCCAACAAGGATATTGTACCATAGACCTCACTCACAAGCAGTCTCATACGCTGCCATTGTATCACCGAAGTCCAATGGTTTATTCTACTGGTCTACAGTTTATTTTAGAGAAATTCTTCTTCATGTACTTAATTCTACAATTATCACAATTGCTGATATGGTATTATTAGAAAATATATTTATCTATAAGGATACCAAGATAAAAATAAATTATACTAGGGGTCAGATTTCGTACAACTTACTACTTCACGACTGTTAGCTTATGATAACAATCGGGACAGACTGCTTGACATGACCTCTGAATCACAGAAACGCTTATAACATATCACGCCATAAAAGGTCACCCATCTAAGTACTGGTACATAAGGTAGCTGGGCTTAAAAGTTTAAATGAAAAGAAATTTTAATCCTCACAGAATACTGTAACCAACATCATATGCGAAAAACAATAAATCATTTCTCAGGTTCTTCAAACATTCAGATTCAACGAGCTAGTTATACACGTATGATGTGCAAAAGTTATCTAAGGAAACATGTTGAGTACCCCACCCTTTAAAATAAATCATATGTAATACCGCATTGAGGGTGCGAGTCTGACGCTTTCCTCAATAATCCGAGCTTCGCGTATCTGGGGCTCAGATTTCATTACCATCTGATATGTAGATGTAAGAATTATTCCAAGAGGTGTTTTGTATCGGCTGGTTTTGATGTGTGCTCATCTTTCTTATTTCCTCAGATTCCTATAAACGTTACTTAAATTAAATCATGCCACATGAATGGGTAAAGAAATGAATAAACATTAAAGACATACAAAAATGTAGAAACATTTACTGTTTGTTTCGGCTAAGCTCTGCAAAGGCTACACCGTTTTTAACAGAACTTTCACTGGCAGATAACTGATGACGTAAGCAGTAACTTAGCCGTGATTTACACAGAAAATATTTTACAAAATTTTATTGTAGCGCTTTGTCGACGTAATTACAACACATATTCATGCGAAGTTTTATCTTTCTAGCACTTACCGTTTGGACGGAAAGTCGAGGACGGACGGACATGACGAATCGACTTCAGAACCCTAAAAATCGCGGATAACACCGCGGGATTCAGTTAGTATTATTATAAAGATATAGTCATGCATATGATGACATGTTATGTAGGCCGTTTGATTAATAAGGAAGACGTGACACTAAAAGGGCAACTTAATGATGATCTCAAATTTTGAAAAATAAATTGAATTAGTTTCGTTATAAAGAAATTACACTGTATTTTATACTTCTAACTCTGAGGATGGGTACGTAAATAAATAACAATATCTTGGCATACCATGCACACAGCCGTCTGATGACAAATATAAGAAAAGCCTGCTAAAAATATCAAACAGGCTTCTTGAAGATATATATCACAGAAACAGAACAATCTGATGACAACCATAAAAAATTTATTTGTTCTACGTATAAATAAAACCCTAGACCTCTCTAGAACAGCTATCATGACCACTAAAGAACCAATGCGTCTTTTTAATAACAAACATTTTATGAATGATGAAAAATACTACTAAGCTACTCAATAAAAGAATCAAAAATTATAAATAAAATCAAGTAAATCTATGAAAACAAATGCAATACACCGAATCTTAAACTACTAAACCTATCATCAAAAGCAAGAAATAAGCGCGTACTAAAACTAGCAGTTTAGACCCGACTAAACTTAAGCAACAGATTAAAGCAATATACAGCAATAAAACGCTAAAAGGTTAAAGGGAAAATGTAGGTAGGAGAATAAAGGAGAGGAGAATATTCGCTCTGCATACTGCAGTCGGAATGCGCTCAGTACCGAGTGGTTCGAAATTAGAACATACTTTGTTGTGCATTTTGCGTAACAAGCTTTATAATAAGGGTGCCGGCAAACTTTCTGAATGAGTGAAAAATGCTCGTATTTTGCAAAGTTCTTTAACATTAGGTATGTTGTTAGTGTAGTTAAAATTAACTTTTTATTCTAAATTTCGTATTTCAATCTTTTTTTTCTTGTGGTTTCCGGAACTATGTATAAAAATTTGTTGATGGTTTTCTTTAACTATTGCTATCATCATTTAGGTTATATAATAGTAATCAACTTAATTGCAAAATATACTAGAAAACTAAAGGCTAGCTTTTAGAGAGGGAGGGACACCATGGTTCAATGAAAAAATGCCCTTATGAGTTAAATAACTTGCAAAAGGATACTCAAAAAAAATATCTTAGCAACTTCACAATGTTTTTAAAAGACCTATCTAGTGATCCCCACACAATGGGTAAGCACGAGAAAAAAAACACTACGTGTAAGAGAGGTACCCCAAATAAAATTATGTTTTATAATATTATTTTAGCACTTTGTCAACGTGATACATACACATATCCATGGAAAGTTTCATATTTCTAGAGTCGATGACAGACCGACGGACATAACGAAGCTTTAAGGGTTCCGAGTTCCGAGAACTACGGTACCCTAAAAAACAACGCGATTTTGTAGTTTTGTGTTTTTCTTAAAAGCAATGAATACTGTAATCACTATTAAGTTTTCAATCCAATAAAAGTCATTTTTATTATAAACGCAAACTCAACTATTAAATGTGTAAGCTCCCTTAAAATTACGAGTACTTACGAGCCTGTAACAATTGCCATTATTTGTTTTCAAAGTAGACTGAGTGAAATGACTTTACAATCTCCCACTACATGCATAGTAAAAGTAAATTCAAACAAAAAGTTATGCGAATTTCCTCTTATCACCATGAGTGCCAAAACTTCAAAAGGGCCATCACACGTAGTTGGTATTCAGGTGGCGTCTACGGAACGCCAGACATTAACCTTTAAAAAGGGGTCAATGCGTCAAGTTCTGTCCCCTAATATCTTATTCTAGACGACGATTTGTCGAGGGTACTGTTTGCACAGACAAATACTTACTTTGAATATTGATGTTGTAACCTTATTATAAAGACAATTAAACTCGACTGATAACATTTTAATAACCATTTCTTGTCGTTAAAGCGAATATCTATGAGTTATTAAAGTTGGTGAAAGGCAGCAATTAAAACGATCTAGATATAAATTTTAAGGTTATTTTAACAAACATTGTATGTCTTACATTAATTATAACAGTAATATAGGTAAATATATATATTACTGCCGCAATTAATGTAATATTATTTAGACTATTCATAAGAAAACAAACATGAAGATATCAGCAATTTCTGTTTCACTTTTAATATAATATCAATAAAACCAAGAGGCTAACAAAGAATTTTCTATCGAATAATGTAAAATTGAAAATCGATCGCTGCTTCATGTCTTCTCCTAACAATAACACTTTAAAGTAAAATCTACTTCCTGCTCGAGTACATTTTACAGGCAAGTTCAAATGGCGAGTGAGTCTGTCAGTTGAATAATAAATGTGCAGAAAGTCACCTATAGTTTTATTCCTGTTGACGACCGTAGGGTAGCCGCCAAAGTTTACAAGGGACTATGCAAAACATATGATTAAAAAATAATACTCTATCGGTATAGCACTATTTTATCAGTAAATACTACGACCGTAGATTACAAATTATTGTAGGATCTTGATTCAATTGACAGCGTATTGTTATTCCTTTGTTATTTTTTTAAGACTATAGAGCTATCACCCGCAGCAAATGGTAGCTTATGTGTTTTTCTTATATTTAAGCTATATTAGGAATAAAGTCGAGGTAGAAGATGAGTTATTAATTTTTCTAATCATGTTATTAAAGACCATAGTATTTATGTAAATTTTAGATCAAAATGTAAATACTTATGTTGTTATTAATATTCATGTCATTATGATTAAATATATCAAAGAAGTTAGTACTCTGTTGACTTACTGAAAAAAATGTATCAAAAATAAAATATATTACAATTTGAATTAATACAAAACTTTAACATAATTTAAAAGAATTCAGAAAGGCAAAATAATTCTAGTGCTTTCATCAGATAAACCGCAAGACAAATTCGTAATAGTAATAAAAATATAAGTAGATGATAAAACAGATCTCATGCTGTTCAGATCTTCATGACAATGTTTCACACATGAGTCAAAATACAAAAGCTACTACTTGCTTTACGAGTATGTTCTAACAATACCAGTTTTAGAGTCCTCTCGAGTTTCCGTAGTTACCAGCATTGTTCAGGTTTTATGATTCTTACACTCGTTGGATATGTGAAAATGTTGTCGTATACATAGTTTCGTAACGTTTTCACAATAACATTATATATTTCCATTAGGTACCAATACAAACAGGTATAAATGAATTTGAATTATAAAAATCTACATACATCTAATTAAGTAAGTTAACTATAAAACCAAAAATTCTAATGATTTAAAACATATCGCAAAAAAGCAATATTTGAAAAGAAAACATTAATTAATCGTCAGCTGATTTTTTTTTTTAATAATAGTAATAGTGCAAAGTATGGTAGCATTTTCGCTATAACATAAACATGTAACAAGCTATAACATTTCTTAACAGTTTTGAAAAAAAAAACGATTATAGCATTTAAATCAATAATAATAGTAGTAGTGTTTATACGGCATAAAGCCAGGAGATTTCGTTACTGATTTGTGCAAATATCCATCATAATACAAACCTGCTAATGGTTTGAATTCAGTTAACGGTGGTAACATTTTCTTCAATGAAGAGAAATTACTCCATCTATCATCTTGTGGCGGCGGGAGAGCTAATTCATTTGTATAAAAATTTGTCGTAATTGATAACTGATCAATCTCAGCATTGTTATATAAGGCGTCTTTATAGACACCTTTTATTTGGCTGTCAGGCGTATTTTCTGATGGATAACCTGTGATGTTCAGAAAATTTGATTCTGTTTTGTTTGTGTTCTTAAAACTATTGTTTGTATTCACTGTAAAATTATTTTCTTCTGTTGAAGGTGGATTTAGTGTGGAATTTGAATTCTTCACTGTAATCGCCAATGAGTTTATATCAGTATTGTTATACCGGGAATTTGCATAGAATCCTGGAATTTCTGTTGTTGTGTAGAGTTCTGTTGTCACGTTTCTAGTGACATTTGAATCCGAGGTAGCCTTTTGCGTGGTGACTTCATCTTTCTTATTAGTTCCATTGTTATTCGTTTCTATGTTGCTCAATGTTTGGTTTATTTTAATTTGTTTTAAATCTTTGTTTATAATATTTCCTCTGTCCAGAGCCTGTCTGAAATTTAGTTCAATATCTCGATCATCTTCTTGGGTACTATCCCTTAATGTTAATGTCGTAACATTTACCACCAACATGTGATTAATATTTTCATTTAAATTTATATTATTCTCACCAATTTTTAACATAGGTGACACTATAAATGCTGGAAATATCACAAATCCAGGCAAATTCCTTGACATTATGTTGCTTGGAGGAAAGTCTTCACCTGAAATATATAACATGAATAAATATTACTTTCAATTAACTATGTTATAAGACAAGTTTATGATTAGTCATTGTTAATTTTTCAAAAATTAAAAATACATTAATCTAAAAATAATTATGACTGATTTCGACACGAATGGGCCAGCTCTACCAAGGCAGTACTGCCCTTACACAGAAGATCAACCTAAAAAACAGGATTCGTGCGTCAACGTCTTTCGTTAGTGAGTGTGACACCGGAGGCCCAATCATTCTGCATAATGATGCAGAATGATTAGGCCTCCGGTGTCACACACTCTGGAGGCCTAGAGAATGCTCCAGGCCTCCAGAAACCGCGATAATGATGTAGAAACATCTCACTAAATTGCTGCTTAGTATGATGATGTGTATGTTGTGGATTCTACTCATGTTTTCCATCAGGCAGAGCAGAGTATATTTTTTATATTATGCCTAATAGTGGTAGTAGTAGTTAACTTACATAAAACAATATTAAAAATTGTAGATGACAGTAGAACATAAGCACTGAACTGCATTTTGCGTATATCAATGAACGAATGCGTAAATCATTATTAGAGTGAACGTTTTCTCCCCAAGTCTTTAGAAAAAGTAGTATATTAAAAAATGTTAGAGAAAAAATGCACACAGCCAAATAAATCTAAAGAGACTATTAAAATAATAATACATTTTCTCTGCCACATTTTGGCAGAGAAAATGTATTATTCATCAATGTGCATAATTTATATTAGTAAAAATATAATAGTTATTCAATATATTATATTAAATAACTATATTTTTATTACATAATTATAATAATTTACAAGCACTCCACTCTACGATTGGAGAGGCCTATGTCTGGAGTGTATAAGTGGCGTAGCAGTGGACTGCGATTGACTGATGATGATAATGATGAATATCCACTTGACGCAAATTCCCGCCGATTGCCATAGGTCACGTGACATCATCGGCGCGCGTTTCGCCGGGCGACCTTACCTATTAATTTTTTGTTGCCTCAATATTGCCAACCGTAGGTACGAATGGTATTATTTGTGTAGGTTAAGAATGACGCTATGACGTAGAACCGACGGTTTGTTGATATTTAGTTTGTAATTTTAGATATATATATGGTTGAAAAAATCACTGTGTGTTTTGTGCAGAATAATGTTCCATTGCAAACTAACAAAAAATTTTTTTGCAGTAACCTAAACTTTTGCAATCAAGCGGATATACTAGCTAAGTCCCGCGGTGTTACCCACGATTATTGTTGTAAATCGTGAGTAACGCCGTACAAAAAATGGCGTAAGTTGCTTCTAATATCATCAGCAATTTGCCAGTAAAAGTACCGTCAAAATCGGTCCAGCCGTTCCAGACGTTACCCGGAACAAAAAGACCCACAAACAAAATTGTAAAAATTGTACTTTGAATGTTAGTGTATTTGAACCCATGTACTTTCATTTGCATTAAGTATAAGCCTATTCACTTAATATTACATACAGATACTCCAATATCTATTTGTATATATTTATAGATATGTACTTTAAACAACTATTCTTAGTCGCATTGTTTAAGTAAAGTCCTTAACCAAAAAAAAAACATAAATTGTATAGACCTAAAGTGTGCTATTGAAATAATAATCATTCTATATTTAAATTACAAAATAATACACAATTTTGTATTAAATTACAGAATAATATGAAACCTTATTCAACGTTGCAAAATGTATATTCAAAACATTCAATTTTCTTATTAAAATGTTTTCATTTCATCTGTTTTCATCAAATTTAATCTTATAACCCTCCTTCGCGTATACTAAGTAAAGTGAAATCGAAAATAAACATAAACCACATCAGAATGCGGGCTCGTCATGCCACTCGTTCTACTTATATTTAACTTATCTTGCTTTCATAATAAATTTTATCATTTAGCATGTTTGGAATGTTGCCATAAATAGTAGAAAGTTATTTTATTTTCAAAATTGCAAAATTATTAATTTGTGTCAATAAATTTAATCGTGAATTATTTGATTAGTGTTTCGCTACTTGAAACAAAGGTAAATAAAGAAATTATAAAACTTTCTAGATACAGAAGGAGTTATCATTAAAATCTGTTTTTTTTAGGGCAATATTGGATAATCTTGACTATTAACATAACTAGTGTCTGAAGATCGACTGAAATTGGTTGGTACTTCACTACCTCAAGTCTCTTGCGATGGTTGGCGAGACCTATACAACATAGTGATGAGGTTGAGAACCTGGGAATCTAAATCAACTGTTCCTCTTTCTGAGGTCCTCAGCTGTAGGAACTGAGTCATGAAATTTTTAACGATTCAGGATATTTGGGAAGATTACGCAGTTTTCTAACTACCTCTACCTAGGTTACTATAACACAATCCCTGCTTTTTCCTATCGCACCAAGTAATGACTCATGTGGGGACCGAATTTTTAACCAACATCGAAATATAAAATGACTAGAAAGCGTATTAAACCACTATGCCATTTGTGCACACCTATATATATGATTCATCCGAACATTACCTAAAGCTTTTAATTCTGTATTAGTTTCTAAAAATTTATTAGTATTGCTCCTATCTCTCCATAAGTCCCATGTTTTACTAATTACATTAAAGTACCAATATATCTTATAAGATGTTAGCTACAAACCTTTCTTGTTTTTAGGGTTCCTTAGTTCACGACTCGGAACCCTTATAGATTCGTCATGTCCGTCCGTCCGTCCTCGGCCCTACCTGCTAGAAAGATGAAACTTCGCAAGAATATAAATTGTAATTACGTCGACAAAGTGCTACAATAAAATTATGAAAATTATTTTTATTTGGGGTACCTCCCCTACACGTAAAATATTTTTATTTTCTCGCGTCTACCCTTACGTGAGGAATATCATCAGATCAGTTTCTTTAAAACATTGCAAAAAAATTTTTTCAGTACTAAAATTAATGGACAGGTCAAAATAAAATCTACTCAAAACTAATCCCTTGTATTTAAACTACAATTGAATTGAATTGAATACGATGTACACCGTTGTACGTTGAGAAATAATAATTGACAATAGAGTTTTCCATTTGATTTGCAACTGACGACTTGGAATATGTCATACAAAAGCACATCGATCAACAATAGACATCAAAATACTAAAGTACCCTTATACAATTATATACAGATCTGCCGAAATATAAAAACAAAACAAAAGATTTCAATATAACAAAAGTATAATCAAAAACAGACATCGATGACAGGTAAAAAGCAGCCATTATTACGATTTTCTACAAATGAAAGCGTCTCCCTTTATTTCGTCGGTCTTCGCTGAAAATAAGATATTCTTTGAAAAAATAATATCAACTCCTAAGGGAACGGACGTACAGATGACAGTAATAGAACAAAGCATTTTTTCTTTTTCGTAGAACACGTGTAAATATGCCGTTTAATTTTTATCTTGATTTATTGAATGCGTATTAAAGGGCAAATTAAAGAGCATTTATTTTGTCGAATTGTTAAGCAAGACTTGCTATATCTAAAAAAAAGACGTTTGTTGCCAATATTTTTGTTGTTTGCTGAAAATAATAAAGTGAGATTTGTTGTTTACTAGGTTGGGCAATAATTTTGAGCTTTATGTAATATCATTTTATATAATTGTAATTTATGTATAGTAACTAATTTTAATCTTTAAAACCACGCTCCGCACATAAGGATGATCGCAACAGTAGTGATATTTCCTCACGGAAAACCTAATTTAACCGACCAACAATTTTATCCTGGAAAAGACACTGGTTTTCAATGTCAAGCAACTTGACTGCACATTTTAGCACATGTACCACAGATAATAAAAAAAAACATTTGATAGAATTAATTCAGTAATGAAATTGAAAATTCATTTAAATGAAAGTTTTAGTCATGTTATTTTATTTATAGTTAGTTTAGTTGTTTTAGGTACGTAAATTCAAATATATCTTAGACATTTATAATAGATTTTATAAAACAACTTTTACTTACAAACATTAACTTGAAACATTACACTATTTATTTCAGTAATCGTGTTAAAATATACTATTCCCGAGGAAAGGAAATATAACATTCACAAGACCGGAGCTGCAAATAAAATGCTCTTTATAGATAGATCCATTTTTTCCGGGTTCAATAACATCAAAAGAATGTGTAATAGTATTCCATTAATAAAAGTAAATAAATGATAAACTGCTTATCTGATCACGTCTGAAATATTGATTTGAAATGAATAATGAGTTTACGTAACTTCGGGAAATCAATGTTAAATAATCCTTTTATTGCTTTTTACCGTGTCAATGAGCTAAATCTAATTGAAATACTATTCTGCCTGAATAAGCTTTGTAAGCTTATTCAGGAAGGATAGCAGTTCATAAGTGAGAACAGTTATAAATTCGGCTATGTAATTTTTATTTCAAGGGACTTTTGAGATCCCACTCTCTCAATCTTTTGCTTTTCGGATGATTATGAATTTAAATAAAGTTACTGTAAAGCATTTATTACATGTTTAAAATCATATTCAATAGCAAAAAAATAATAATATGTCAGAAAGGAATTTATTTACGCTACACTTTATAGGACTCAGAATATATTAAAGAGCTATCTATGTAGCTAGAAAATAACTAGAAATCTAGAAATATAAATAAATAAATAAATAAGTAATTCGGACATCTTACACACAACGTCATCTAGTTCCAAACTAAGCAGAGCTTGTATTATGAGTACTAGACAACTGATATAAATACATAAACATGATTTTGTAAATACATACATACATATTATACATAGAAAACACCTGAACTCAGAAAAAATAATTTGCGGATCGCACAAACTATTGATCCGACCCGGAAATTGAACCCGAGGCCTCTTGATCAGCAGCCGCATACGCTAACCACTAGACTAATAAGGCAGTCAATATGTGTGCAATTACGAAACTAAAATAGTTTTTATTTAAAATAATGTAATTTTAAAGCAATATATTCTGATGTATTGCATAAAATTGTTTACCAAAAAGTTGATCCGCAGAAAGAACTGAAAAAATAAAATAAAATAAATTATTACAACAACCCATAATGTCCCACTGCTTGGCTCGGGTCTATTCTCAAGTGAGGGTTAGGGCCATACGTCCCCACACTGGCCAAGTGCGAGTTGGAGACAGGCACGTCACATCGTGCCTGCCAATTTTTCCGTTGGATGTTTTTAAGCTGCCCGAAGGCCTCCAACTAAGCTTCACAACTTTTGTCTAAAACAAAATCGGTTGTCTGACGATAGTTGAACGTGACAACGTCATAAGAAAATACTGATTGAGCTTCTTTGACGCTCGTTCCGCGCTCTCGCTTGCACTTTAAGCCTTAAATGGAACGCCTCAGAGCGCGGTAACGCCGCATGAGTCATGTTTTTTCGTGCGTGCAGCCGGCTCCATCGAATTATAAGACGTTGTCACGTCAAAAATTATGTCAAAATAAATTTGCTTCCATAACGTACAGGGAACAATAACTTCAGATATAGAATTAACATATAAATAGTTTGAAAGAACATATATCATAATGGAGCACGTATGAATGGAAATATTCAGACACAATATTACGAGCACCAGTAACCCATTTTACCCTCAACTGTCCAATTTGAGCCAAATATTCTAACTTGATGTGTCGCCTCAACTATCACTAAGATGAAAACTACTATTCTATTTTCGGAACAAAGGTATACGCTATCCTACTTTGAATTCTCGATCCAATCACACAGTCATCTCTAACTAAAATATTTAATAATTAGAGCTAATAGAATATTGCAAAATATACTTTATAACTATACATTTATACTAATATTTTAAGTTTCAAAAAAATCTTGTCTACATAAACATTCTTTTATATTTCAGTGCTAAACCGCTGCGTCTATTTTATATAATTTAGCATGAAGTTTTGTATAATATATGTCATTTAGTACTGTGAACCTCGAGGATGGACTATGGGATTGGATACTGTTTACCTTGATAACTCAAAAACTAGTAAGTATATGTAAATATTTTTAGGATATATTATGTTATGCATTCTAATTAAATCAGCTGTGATCTCGCTGGAAAACTTGAAACGCAAAACACATATATTTTGAAACCGAGTCTCAATTTTGCACAATTATTTATATATTATATACTATAATGATGATGATGATGATGATTTATATAGCACTCATAGTTAATATATAATATTAATTTATACTGTGTAATGATAACACATGTCAAAAAGCTTACTAGTTTTCATTAATATATGTGTACCAATAGAGAAATGAATTCTGAATTTCAAGTACACAATTTATTATTGATTATGTTTATTACGATAATATCTGGGTTATGGATATTAGGAGGCTTATGTATGAGTATATTAAAAATATTATGGTAAGATGCCAATCAGCAGGGTTCTAATATTCCACGGAACACGCTACATTTAAAGTTAGTGAGTTACTTGGAGTTGTCTAGTACTATTATAATACGACGTAACGAGTTTTGAAACGTTGTATGATTTACAATAATAGGTTACTAGTAAATGAAATTATATTTTGCTGAAATGTTGTTATTAATTTCAGCTATTGGATTTGAGTATCAAAATTAAATTTTAAGTTTTGAAAGTGATATGAAATTGTAATGTATTTTACTCAACTCATTTAAGCTAATACAATATTAGTTTATATGAGTACAGCGAATATTTATGATTTTGCTCGTGACGTGCTTTTTAATATATAAATGAGTGCTTGTCTGTTGATTTTCATAGATTTTGTGGTAAACAAATACTAAAAGAAAACTCATAATTTTCATAACTGACTGAGTTTGACTTTGTAAAACAGCCATTTTTATAAGGGGCATTCATTCAGGTGTGTTATAGGCTGCTGGTGATGATGAATTTTTATCAGTCTAGTAAAACTGGTAGGTATAGTCTATTATCTTATGAAGTGTCAACAACAGCGGTTTATCCGTGAAAGCGTATATAACGGTCGGACAGAACAACTTTTGAATACATAATATTGATTTGGAAATATGGATTGACTTTACTATTTTTAGTCTTAGTTTCATTTTAAAATTTTCACTTATACCTATTTATGCAGACAATATTACCTTGTGTGAGAGCCCTAGTATCCTTAACACAAGTTAACTCTTATCATGGGTACCAGATTTCAACTAACAATTGTGCACAAAATATTTCTATTTGTAAAGTTGAAATTTAAATTTTTACGTTTTTGATAATAAATAAATAAATAAAAAAACACGTTTCGTGGTTTACATCCTATCCAAATTCAGTTCTTTTCGGATAACTACAGACTAGAAAAACTTGTTATTTAATTATTCAATCATTTTTTCATATTTCTAGTTCATAAATAACGTTCATATTTAGTTAATTTAGTTCATATACTTAAATGTATTTAAAAAAAATATTCCATAGAATTATTTACGTACAATTTTATTGTAAATGATTCTGTAGCTTGACAGTTTAGACATAAATATATTATAACTCTCTTTTTTTCTTATTAGATATGAGATAGAATTGTGTAAAACCTCGGCAATCTAAAAATAGCAACAAAAGTTATTTTCTTTATACGACAGCGCTCTCACGTAGGGCCGTCTTCAATGTCACGATAGCTGTTTCTTAGAAACCAAAGTTTCAATGCTTATTATTATTTGAAAAAATATTTTGATATATTTTCTATTTCTTCTTTATTTAACCACTGCTAATAATTCTAACTACACTGTTTATTGAAAACAAGAATACACTATTAAGAAGATATTTTACTTTTAATTAAATTATAACCTCTATAGAGGATAAAATAAGAGGGTAAAATAATAATAAATGCAAGTATTTAGGCAAGATCTACTAAAATAATAATGAATTTCATAGACTAAGGGTCAAATTTTATATTTTTACACGTACCTAGAAACAAGCAAGAAATACATATCACTTAATTAAAAGTACACAAGAAAACTACCTTTAATTAGATATCTTATTCATCTACATCGAAAAAGACTGATTTTCAATCTAAATCAAACTACTTACATCTGATTTACAAAAAACCTAACATTAAAAGTTAGAGTAACATATAGTTCAAGAACAATTGGTTTAACCGAACATACTAGTTGTATTATTATCTAGTTTGATTCTACTCATGTTATTGTTTGGAAGATCTTCCAAAAAGCAGTTTTGAGTCAGTAAAGAAATATTTATAATCAACGTTATTGTCAAAAGTCATACGCGTTAAGTATTACTATACCTTTTTAATGTTCCAACATGTTTTTAATGTTCCAACGTTATTGTCAAAAGTCATACGCGTTAAGTATTACTATACCTTTTTAATGTTCCAACATGTTTTTAATGTTCCAACGTTATTGTCAAAAGTCATACGCGTTAAGTATTACTATACCTTTTTAATGTTCCAACATGTTTTTAATGTTCCAACGTTATTGTCAAAAGTCATAAGCGTTAAGTATTACTATACCTTTTTAATGTTCCAACATGGTTTTCTAATCAGACCAAATGTAATATTACCTACATTTGATTTTAACATCTATTAATAGTTCTGAATAAAAACAGTAAGTATAGAAAAACTGTTTACTACAACTACTGACTGACTGACTTAAGTGATCTTTTCTTTTTTCTTTTTCATATCCCTTTTATCGAATCCAGGTTGACTTTTCAGTAAATATACCTAAAGAGATTTTTTAAAATTATGATTTAAATATTGTTATGCTTTCTATCAGGCAGAGTAAAGTCATTTTGGCAGCTTCGCATAAAAAAAATCATCACACACATTTAAATTATATAGGTAGGGCTCTTGGCCACATGTATATTGGTAAAAAGTTGCCTATAAGTTGCATTCAATTCGATTCAGTGGCTTTAGCGTGACACAAACAGAGTTACGCTCGCGCTTATAATATTAATAATATAATAAGTTATTTTTAGGCCAACTGCCGTCCACTACTGAACAAAGGTCTCCCCCAAATAGTGCCTATGATAAGTTTAATGTATTGCAAACTTTCAATACCTTAATGGCAATATAAACATATATACATCAGAATAACTTTATTTACTGTATTATTATATTAGGGTATAGCAACGGGTATCTAAGGTCATCCTTTGGGAGTATTTTGATACCAATATACGCAGTTACAGGTCCGATCCATAACTTGCGGTCCCTCGACAACGTTTGGCGGTCTATTACAATTATGTTGGGGTTACTTATTGCTTTTGTGTTAGTTTAGTCTTCAGTACGAGATTACATATTTTAGATCATCTTTATCATTTATACTAAGAAATTTAAAGCGTTTGTTTTAAGTAAACGGATATGAAAGTATATACGTTACCACCATCAACAAGGCGATATTAACCATTTTTTTCGGTATAATCTGGCTTATCTCTGGAGCGGTTGGACCGATTTTGATAAGACCTTCACTGGCAGATAGCTGATGCTTTAGAAGTTAAGCTACCTCTTTAGACTAACAATTGCAGTAGTAATAACTAAAGCAATGTCACCCTAATTGACAATATTTAATTCGACATAATATAAACACTGAGATATTTAACAAATGAATGAATAGGACCAAGTTTTATTTACTGTTTTTAAACACATACATTCAAAAGACTCGAAACCTAACCACTAGAATATTCGCTAGTCAAGATACAGACTTTAACAAAACACTTAAATTGAATTATTTACTATGAATCATGTTAGGTAAACAATGCTAAACATATTTACTATTAATCTCCTTAGAAATAAGTAAAATATTTAAAAACCAAAGCAAAAATGAAATCAAATTTCCTAAGACGCTCGTATATAAACTTTTCTGAAGCTTTTTCTTTTAAAGGTCTTTATGCTTTATTGTTTATTTTATGAACATCACTCATTCACTTTTAATTTTCCTCGTCCCTGTTGTCATAAATGTATTTCTCGGTGGAGTAAATTCTATTCGAATTAAGCCGGATAAACATATACCCACGCGAATAAACATGTTCTAATATATTTCTTTATCAACCACGATTAACGGTTCAGAAGACACGATGTCATGTTTGTTAAATAGGTTGTGTTTACCCCCGTTATTCTCTTGGAATTATGTCCGCAAATGCAAACATACGTACTGTAATAGGTCCTTTCCGATGATGTACATTTCTTTTATTTTTACAGTGTTAATCAAGCACTATTCGGTTCAATACTGTACGTAAAAAACTTCAACGAATCCCAATCTCTCTTTCACATTACTCCACCTTTTGTACACTGCGAATTTACATAAAGAGCCTCACTCGGTCCTTGGGGTACCTTTCCCGGTTTTCCATTTTGTGCTTCAATGCGACGTAGCGGCCCAGTCCTAACTATAGCCTGAATCTGGCGGCAAAGCGGGTGCCTCGTTTTATTTCGATCGAACCACAAAAAGGGTTAAGGTTTTCAATGGCTGACTGTACATTTTTTTCGTAATTGGAAACTATTCACTTTATGAGGGTACTTTTAGGACCTTAGTTATGTAAGCCAAATGCTATTTCAGTGGTAACGGGAAAGTTAAAGCGGTAGTTTGATGTTTAAATTTACGACGTACCTAACTGATTTAGAAGTTTTAATTATGTTTTACTTGTGTTAACAAAACAATTAAATTTGTATCACAAATTAGAGATTTACTTAATTAGGAGGATATACATATAATATAATAATAATAAAAAATAAATAAATATTTTTGGACATCTGACACACAACATCATCTAGTCCCAAGCTAAGCAGAGCTTGTGTTAAGGGTACTAGACAACTGATATAAATACATAAACATTCTTTTTTTTTTTGTAAATACATACATATTATACATAGAAAACACCCAGACTCCGAAACAAATATTTGTGAATCACACAAATAATATTTGGTTCGACCCGGGAATCGAACCCGAGACCTCTTGATTAGCAGTCGCACACTGTTTTTTTTGTTTTTTGTTAGAATATCTCCCAAATATAAATGTGTGTTTAAGAATTTTACTAGAACTATCGTGTATGGCTTTGTGTAGATGAATAGTTTGAGAATAGGACTACTATTTTTTATAATATCTAATAAAGGATGAAACGGAAGCGGAGCCGCAAGCATCAGATAGTAAGACTATGAAAAATGTTACTAACATCAAAGATTTTACATACATGAAATAACAAATTATTAAAATGAAGTAAGTAATGTTTGACTGCCTTGATGGTCTAGTGGTTAGAGTATGCGTCTGCTGATCAAGAGGTGTCGGGTTCGATTCCCGGGTCAGAACAAATATTTGTGTGATTCACAAATATTTGTTTCGGAGTCTGGGTGTTTTTCTATGTATGATATGCATGTATTTACAAAAATAAAAGTATGTTTATGTATTTGTGTCAGTTGTCTAGTACCCTTAATACAAGCTCTGCTTAGTTTGGGACTAGATGGCGTTGTGTGTAAGATATCCGAAAATCCGAAAAAGTAACTTTACTTCGACATACGTACTTCGTGCCCAGATTTGTAACGTGCAAATAAAGAGACTGAAAGTTCAGTAACACGTTATATTACTAAGCTAGACTATATTTACCTCTTCACATCACCCGTTCGTTTCATAAAGAAAGAAAATCGTCCGCCGCGGACGATCAGTGAAAGTAATCTTCGCAAACATTCTACCTCCAGGCGGAAAACAATTTTCACTGATGTATTTTTTTGAGAGGCTCGTGTGCTCCAACATTATTCTCGAGTTATATAGGATTCGAGTTTTTTCCACCGTTCGTAATTCAAAGAGGGTTGTATTTGGGACTTTATTGTTCACCACCGAAATAATTTGGGTACTATCCAGATCGTTCATTGTTGAGGTAGATTCAACAGAATGATTCTTTATGAGATAAGCTTCTGAAAGCACCCTATTATTCTTTCTACTATTATTTTAGTTAATCCAAACTTTAAGCTAAAAAAGTCTGAGTATTTTACTGTCACATAATATTTTAGCGTTAACTTAACAAATAGCGGACTGTCACACTTTAGTTTAAAAATATTTATTTGCGACATAATTTAGCTATTCAGAATTATATTCCGCAAAATCTAAGTTCAGTGAACAGGTTTATGACACACGCTAGTATACTATCAAATATTAAAAATAGTTTTTTCTCATATCTCAATAAACAAGATGTACCTCCAGTTAAGACAATTAACGAAATTATGAAAGAAAAAAGGATTCTCTTCTTTTCTAACAGAATTTTAAGTTTCAACTTTTTAATGTTCAGTAAAACATTACATGAACTATTATCATAACTGAAGAACTCACAAAACGGATACTTAGATCAAAAAATTGGTGTTTTATGTTCATACTTACATGGGTTTTCTATGGACAGATATCAGTATAATATGTGTGTATTAACAAAAAAAAAGGATGTTTATGTATTAATATTAGTTGTTTAGTACCCATAGGACAAGCTCTGCTTAGTTTGGGACTAGATGACATTGTGTGTAAGATGTCCGAAATCTCTCAAAGTTTTTAAAAGACCTATCTAATGAGACACGATGAGCTATCTGCGAAAAAGAAAAAATATCCCCACTTTACGTGTAGGGGAGATACCTAAAATAAAAATATTTTACATGATTTTTCTAGAACTTTGCCGACGCGTGATGAAAACACATATCCATGCAAAGTTTAATCTTTCTAGCACTATCTACGGAACCTAAGACACTAAGATCGGCTTGAGTACGAGTAACAACGTGACACGATAATTCTAATTAATAGGTATGCCATCAAAAATTTAACTCTTTTTGTGTTATATGAATAAAATGACTTGCTAATCGCATAAAACACAATGTACGTCACAAGTAATACATAATTATATTATACTGAATTAAATTATTTCGTACTTGGGATCTAGTTTTATCCACAACTAAGTTATTAAGGGTCAAAACTGGCCTGAACTGCTTCAAGAAAAGGATAGCCGTGATACTGTTTTGCTTGATTACTTTACTTACGTTGCTAGGTTGTAGAATCAAGCTGATTTCAGCTCGAATGGACTAGGAATGGAATGGGCTCGACCGAGACAGTACTACCCTTACACAGAAGACCAACCAAAAATGACAGCATTCGTGCCGTCGTATTTCGTTGGTGAGTATGAGAAAAGATTCTATTGTCTCATTCCTATTTTTCCGCCTCTTAACTTTAAAGTAACTTAGCCGATTTCAATTAAATTTGTGCTTTGGTCCTGTACACATCCTTTTATTTGACATTCCACATTAGGATATTTGTGAAAATCCTTTTGTTTATATGGTACGGTTAAATCGCTTTTCATTAAACATATCTAAGAACACTTCGCATTTCAAACAAAAAAAACATTAAATAAAAATAGATTTATCTGTTCAGGAGCACACACACACTGACACATAAAACTTTTAACATCCTGTTGTTTTGAGTCGGGGGTTAATAGTCATAGAATTTAAGATGGGACTGATATATATGTAACTGATAGCTATGTAATAAAATTCTGTAAATTAAAAAAATACTTTGAATATAACATAACTTTTCAGTATGAACTGTAATAGATCTAATTTATGTCTATCAATCTATATCTATCTAACTATGAACTAGATCATTGCTAAAGAGATAAATAATAATGTCATTTTTCACAACCCCACTTCATAAATAAATGAAATAAATTGCCCCGATGGGAGGCAAGGTAGATGTAGGTATTTATTTATAGGATTGCGCACAGGTGGGTTTTGGTCTTAGCAAACGTGTTTTACGCTGCCCTCGGGCATCCTAGCGTGACGCATTGGCGACCCGAGACCATTATATACACCAATGTACGTAACTTCGAACCGTAATTATTCCTGGTTTAAAACTTGAAAGTGGCTGTCTGTTGTGGATCAAAACTTTTTACCGCATAAAATATTCTGGGTGAAGTAAAGTTGTTGTTGATTGAAGGCAAGTAAATACAGAAAATTACAGTACAGAATATTATTTAAGTACAGAAAACCCAACACAATCTGATACTAGCAAACGAAGACTGCTGACAGAAGCGAAAACTTAAAATTATAAACAGACATTTGTTATATTGATCTTGTTTTTTTTCATATACCTGATGTATTAGTTTGGTGTTTTATATAAATGATAGTATGTGTGTGTAGATATATAGTACCTTAGCGACTAAATTAGTACTATTTATTGTTTAACAATACCAATTCTCATAAGTGACTGTAGTGTTGCTGTGTTGGAGTACCAACTACCAACTAACTGTTACTGAAAGACTAATATTTAGTAATAGCATTTATTATTACTCTTAGCCTTGCTTGCTAATAAATGCTAACGAAAATCGCTTAAAAACCGAAAACTCGTGTTTCCCAAACATAAGACCAATCTAGATCGATTTATTTCCCCCAAATGCGCCCAGATGTGTAATTTCAACGAAATCGTTAGCGCCGTTTCCGAGATTCGAGATTGATAATTATATATACAAGCTTTGCTCGTTTAAACATGTTAGATAAATACACCTAAACATTGATAGTACATAATATTTAGTGCTAGCGTTAACACGTCACGTGACAAGTAAATATAAGTTTTCACCTCAAAAATTCGTAAGGTACAACCGTTTTTATCCAAACCTATTGGTAGTCATTCCAGTTCATTCAACTAACAAAATATGATTGGCAGTTTACAAGTGAGACACATGAAGTAACAAATCTTTATATATATAATTCTTGTGTGAGTGTGTATGTCACTGAACTTCTCTCAAACGACTGGACCGATTTTGATGAAATTTTTTGTGTGTGTTCAAGGGGATCTGGGAATGGTTTAGATTCGCAATTGGACCCGGTAGGTGACGCTGCGATCAAGTTCTGGAATTTTAAAGTTGGGCGGTACGAAGTTCGATGGGTCAACTAGTGTTTCTATAAATTAATTTCGTTTCTCGTCAAGTGAACTTCATAGTCAAGATTTTTGTAACTTTTAAAGACAATTTCTGCGTTACAGAGGACTTTACAAACATAACTGTAACGGACATAAAAAAACATTCAGACTCAGAATACAAAGTGTTGTCCCATGTGGCATTTGAACCCATTAAACACTTGGTGTAGTAGAAAGCGGCCTGGTGACCTCTTAAGCCACTAGACCAACCGTGCAATCAATGTATCCGTCTCAAATGTTACTACTAACATAGAAAAAAATAGATTTCTTTTGTAATTCGTACGATTCCTCTTATTTAGATAAATAACTCTTTATATTAACTTTATTTAAAAAGTTCCGCAATAAGATCTCTATAACGCTAAATATATACAAGATATGTCGTCATCGTCGTCAAATACGCAACTGCTATATTATGTAACTATGCAACGCTGACAATAATAGGATTCTATTTTAAATCCGTTTCAAGTCCCTTTTATAAATAAATACCTATAGAAATCTTAGAGAATTACAAAATCCAATACCTACCTATCATCAAGCCTTAAACAATCCACTGCTACACACAATCCACTTCTTAGAAAGGAAGTTTATGTAACACAAAGACAAGACAATTTCAAAGAAATCGCCTACGTTAGGAACATCAATGCTATTTCGCAGGGGACTTTACAAACTTACATAAAACGAACACAAGAACACCCAAACTCAGAACAACAATTTGAATTTGAATCACATAAAGTGTTCTACCACTTGGGATTTGAACTCACAACACCTAGTGCAGTAGAAAGCGGCATGGCGACCGCTTAAAGTACTAGGCCATTCGTGCAGTCAAAGTATTTTTTTTTACATTAAAGCCTACCAAAGTGACTACTCTGCCGGATAGAAAGCATAAATAGAATGCAGGAGTAGGGGTCACCATCCTCACTGTGAGTGAAGCATCTGACTAGGCCGTCATAGTGTGGGTCACCGTGTTGCATTGTCGGCCTTGCCTCGTTGACGCAGTAGTTGGCGTATACGAATGCTGATCAAGAGGTTCGATTCCCGGATCAGACAAAACTTTTGTGTGAACCGTAAATATTTGTTTCGGAGTTTGGGTGCTTTCTATAATATGTATGTATTTACAAAAAAAGTATGTTTATGTATTTACATCAGTTGTCTAGTACCCCTTTTTTTAGCGTGTGGTAATCCCTTCGAAACGTCACCCCGTCGGGATTTGCGGCGGGGCGGTTTGTCGGACTCGAACCACAGAAGGAGTCCAGGGAAGGGATTTTCTTCTAGGCCCCTCACAGCGAGTTGTCAAGTACCCCTCATACAAGCTCTGCTTAGTTTGAGATTAGATGGCATTGAGTGTAAGATGTCCGAAATATGTACCTATTTATTATTATTATTATCATTGGCAGTGAGTACGGTGACTACCACTCCTTGATTCTGCTCATGCTTAGCCTGATGGAAAGTATGAGCAGAATCCAGGACTGGTAGTCACCGTAATCACTGCCAATGCCAGCAAAATCAGCCAGTCGTTTTGACAGCAAAATGTATATAAAAAAGAATAAATGATTAATTATGTTCCTACAATTTACGTGCAATTGTCAATATCCTGAAAAGGTATAATATACGCTAGAGGAGGATTAGCAAGCCGTTGATACTTTTATCTCTCCTTCAATTGCTATAAGCCGGTTGCCAGAGAAACTTAATACTCTTCTGAAGTGGACTGAGTATATAAATGAACAACATTTATTCACATTCTGGATTATTTTTAGTTACATTGAATAAGTCTTCTTAGTTTTACTTAATAGGATAAAAAATATTTTTATATTGCTCTGAATAGGAATCACAGTTTAACTACCTTTAACCGTAGTGTGCAACGGTAATTAAACAAGTTTTTGATAATCTAGCTTGCTATTATGGTAATTAAAAAAAACTAAATTTCAAAGACACCATTTTACCGGATTTGACTATCTAAATTTTACTGAGCACTATCTACTATGACAACCAACTACTGACCTACTAAATATAATAGACGATTGGGATTAGACTCCAATTAAAATTATCGTCTTTATAACGATTATGTATTTATCATGATAGGAATTAAATGTACTTTCTCTGACACAGCAGACAAAGTCAATAGTCATTAACATACTTTAATAATAGTTTTCAGTATTTCTTTTCGCGAGTTTCTACTAATTTCCATAAAAGTAGCAGCGATTTGGTTGGAAAACGTTTCCTCAAATTTTCATTAGGAAGATTAAAGCTTGTACGTAACTTTTATGTAATAAATAAAATGCGTACATTCTATTTAATGTTCATTTAATATTAAATGTAAACGTTTCCTTTGAGCCTCTTCACTAGATATATAAATAAGGACCTTGACATAAAACGACGAAGATTTTTCCACGTTTTTAACTTGATTAACTTTAAAGCATTCTCGTAAAAGGAACCAATCTCCTCTTATTCGTTATTACAGCTGTATATCATTTAAGATGCAATACTTTTTTCATTCATTATTTATTTGTTCTTAAATCTCTTTCACAGCGAACATTTTCTCTTTGGTTTAAGTGTTATACTTTTTGTTTTCCTGTAAAGAAAACCGTCGACAGTCCACTATTGTGTCTTTTTGCTTTTAAAATCTGTTCGTTTGTACAACGCCAGGTGTTGACATAAAAATATTGCAGTGCTTTTTAAAGAATGGACTCTTTTGAAGGGGCTTTTATACTAAAGTAGTAGCTTATGTTGGTAGACGTATGTAATTAAAATATCAGGAAGGTACGATCTCTTAAAACAATATTAAATATGTAAAAAAAACAGTACTGATTTTGTAACTTTTTCTTGTAGAACCAAGCGGGTTCAATGAATATGACTAAATGAAAACCTCCGTGTAGTAACGGATTAATAATGCGTCGTGTTACTACCCCTATTTAATCCATAATTGTCGTAAGAGGCAACTAAGGGAGCAAACAACACAGAACAACATCACTAGAAAGAGAAAGGAAAATTTGAAACACACCCTGTACTTTGGTACCGTTTGGCCGGGATGGCACAGTAACTACAAAACCTTTCTAAGGACAGGCCTATGTACAGCAGGGTACTATTAAAAACTGTTGATGATAGCTCCTACAAATCAAAGGTCTTACACTCCATACTCATCCTCTGGTATCGTTATAAGTGAAAAAAGGAATTCCCTACGATTTAAACAATGTCCTACTAAAAAGAAACTTACTAAACAAGTTGAATACATCAATCAGCTAGCTGTGCCTTCCTGTAAGTGGCAATATGCTTAGATTTAAGTATCTTAAATTTGTTAATTACATTGAACAGTGTACGAGCCGTTGGTGGCCTAATAAATAACAAAATATATACGCTGACAAGGCCGGTATACAGATGAACCTAGAACTAACAAGCTTTCTAATGTGTGCCTTATTATCACGCACGAAAGCGCTCTGAATGATAATAATTGTTATGGATATTTTTGTAAATTATTATAGCTATTACTATAGAATTCACGGTATGTGAACGAAACTGCTGAAAATCTGTCTTTAAATTTAAATAGAAATGATAGAAGAGAAAAAATTAATGAGAATAATAACATTATTATAAAAAGTACTTGTTAAACTACAAAAATGATCTGCCCAAAACCGAGATAGTTGGCGCTTTTTGGAGGTCTTCGTTCAGCAGTTGACGGTGATATACATTTTTACTTGCGTTAATTGACATAAGATCAACCACTTTATGTCAATTAACGCAAGCAAAATTGCTTGCATTTAAAATAAATGCAAATTTTTCAGAGGTATCCTGTAAACATCTGCCTTTATCTCAATTTTAAAATGAACTATCTATAGATACATAAAAAAACGTCAGACCAGCTCCAATATACACTAATAGTGCTGGTTTATGCAGTCTTGGGCAGATTTGATAGAATTTGTCTTTGAAAAAGTAGTAAAATTGAAAAAAAAAAAAGTAAAGCTAAAAATTTAATCAATTTTTGATTTCACGTTCAAACATCCTTCTATATTTTATTTTGATTTAGCTTTCCACTTTATTAATTTTCGTCGGACACAGAATTCTTTTAGTAGGTCAACGTCGCTACTCGACTCGAATGAATCCAGATCATTGATTTCCCAAGCGCATGGTAAAAGCAAACGTGCCTTATTTAAATACTGAACTCGTGCTTTGTTAAAGCGTTATAACTATATAAATGCAATAGAATATTATACCTAATAGGTCAAGTATATAGGTATTTAAGGTGAAAAAAATCAAAAATCGTGTCTTTTATAGCAAAAGCCAAGGCTTAGCTTTAGTTTTATAAATATTATTCAGAAAGAGGACTCTACATTAGAATTATCTGAATTGATTAACACAATAAATATAAACAAACATTTAAAAGTGAAATATAGTGTGACAATAGTCTTTCTACATAATTTCGACATTGCCCAGTACATGCATTGTCGTTGTGGAGGTCTGATGGCCGTCACTCTACATAAAAAATCGAAACACAACCGTATCGTAGTCCACTTAAGAACTGACCCCAACCTAGTTTAAGAATGATTCTTGAGAGAATTTTTAATATTTGATCTTTATGTTTCCTGCTGTGTATTATGTTTACCCCGTACTCTTTTAGCAAGATCAAAAGCAACAGGTACTCAATTTTGCTAAATACGTCATACAGTTTTCATGTAAAACAAGCGATATCTTCCTTATTTGACAATGGATTAGAATAATCTCTTTTTAATGGAATCCCAGGTTAGTTTCACTTAAATTTGCAACAAATATTATTCCTAGAAAAGAAATAATAGAAAGAAAAAGATTAAAGCATGTTTAACCGTAACGGTAGTAGAACTGGCAGGCTTTTTGGACTGGGTGTTTGATGTATTCTTAAAATTGGTCAGTTGACTCTTCCATAGTATCTAAAAAAAGAAATGTAACTGTTTAGAGTATAGTGTTCATATAACAACGTGCAATTTTGTGATCACCTGTCAGGTAAAAAATCTCATCAAAATGACTTTAATGATATTAATTTTAGTTTAATAATTAAGTAAATAAATAGCGTTTCATTCTATGTATGTACAAAGTATTCCTTTTTAGTTTCATTACATTTGTAAGTGTTCATACAAATGCATTGTTTATTTTATTCAATTACTCTTTATTACATTTCATGTAATTATATTATATTACCTATATCAAAATTCCATTTGGTAACAGCAACAAAAAAAACATAAGTTTAAAAAGATTAAGATAATTATCGTAACTAATACTTGTACGCTAGTATTTTATCATTTGCTTTTAGATGAAGGTGTCCTCCACAGGATTCAATCTAACAGTTTTTCTTACATAGGTTTTTACAATACATGTACATATATATGGAAAGGGTATATACATTAGTATATACCTTATTTGTAGAGAGACTTGTTAATTTATAATTGTTTCGTGTTGGTCATTATTCTCTCCGGCGGTGACCAGCATGCTTGGATGATGGTTTTATTTCTTGCATTTTTTACTTTTTTAGGCGAGAGAAATTGTTTGAGATAAACGGTTGAGTGTTACTTAGTGTAAAGACGTTACCACTACCTAGCGCTGTGAAAATACGAATAATTATTACCTAATTCTTAAAGGCCTTCCCAGTAACTCTCAAAACTAGTGAATAATTGATGAAGACAGGTATGTACTGGCTAAACCTACATTAATCAACTCAACTAAGATTGTTCCGTGGACGTCAGAATTTGGTACTTCATCAAAATATCATCCTAAACAAACACATGACCCTAAACAATATGAATTATTCAGTCAATAGATGACGGAGTTTCAACGATGACGCGTTTGAATTTACCAAAATTTGAATTATTTCCTTAACAAGACCCCAAGTTGTACCTTCTAACCTATAATTATTTAACTACTAGTTAGGGGTAGTTTACTTTTGAATTTAGCATTGGTTGTCGATCTTGACAAGAAGTTTTTGATCAAAACTAAACACCATCAAACAACTATTGTATAAGTCTTTGACGTCATTGATACGCCTGTGTGCCTTCTGTAGCGTTTACTATATTATTATTATTATTTATTCATGAAGAAATTTGTCGATTTCGTTCATTATTAAAGGAAGCGTCTTTAATAGCTCTAAATAATTTTTTAATGATTTCTATGTATAATATGTATGTAATTACAAAATAGAAGTATGTTTATGTATTTATATCAGTTGTTTAGTACCCAATACAAGCTCTGCTTAGTCTGGAACTAGGTGACGTTGTGTTTCAGATGTATGAAATATTTATTTATTTTTTAATGAGTAGTTATCATGAAATATATCTACACTTCGGTGTGCTCGTTCACTAACTACAATCTAAAAGGAGTTGAAGTGGACGTGGCCGAAGTCGCTTTAGGAAGTTACACAATTATATCGTTATATTATATTCTAAGAACCTCCTTTCTAAGGAGAGGCTTATGTCCAGCAGATGACTGTTGAAGGCTGTTGATGATGATGATGATGATTATATTCTCTATTTTCCATATATATAACAAGTATTTATACAAAATGTACATTCACGAGTGCCTAACTGACTCTACTCTATTCCTAAGATTATTCTGGTCAGTTACTTATTCAACCGGTTTTGCGTGAATATCAGTTTCTCAACGGAGTGTGCATCGGACCTCCGTTTCGCCCACAACCCTGAGGGTGAAACTTAAAGTCTAAGATTGAACTTTAGACCTCCACTCTGCCCACAACTCTGAAGATAATACTGAGTTCGAAGATTGATTGACTAGTTGTCAGTATATATCATGGTATTGACTTCTTATATAGAGTTATAAAAGGTCCAAAACTAAACTTATACGTCACAGTATTAATCGTTTAATTGTTGTAGATTTCTAACTAAATTTAATAAAATTAAAAAAAAACAAGAAAAATATTAATGTTTTATATGAATGTTTTTTCTTATTTTTGTATGAAGATTTTGTAGTTTAAATTTTCACTCTTTGAGGTATGAGCATATTTTTACTAAGATCAAAACTTCTAACTTTAATAACCTCTATAATATAGAGGTTTCAGTTGTTGATAACGTAATATTATTAACATGTTAGCACATTATGGTCACATTGATAAAAAATAAAACTAACGCTAACAATAGATAAGAAACTGCAAATCGTGTCAATTTTAACTCAATCGGTGAATCGCGAAACAACTTTATACTTTAATTTACACATTATTTTGTTACGTCAATATAAATCTAGTTTCATAGTATCAACTAAATTATTAATATAAATGAATTTACAGGCTACAAATTATATTAATATAGTTCCGATTCAACTTAGGTGGAAACTCGTAGAAATTAATTGAAACCAGTATTTCAATTAAATTAAAGAACATATTATTATTGTAGTTCATTGATTTAGAGCAAATTTAAATGTGAAATATAATTTACATAGCTTTACATTTAAAAAAAAATATTTGCTTAGTTATTTGCTTTATTACATAGAATAAGAATACATTATATAATTGGTCAACTACAATACGCCTATATTACCTCCTTTTACTATATTACAACACCAACAGGATGACGGTAGATAACACACCATATTCTTAATACGTCACCACATAAATAAATAAATAAAGTATCAATAGATACTGTATTAAAACTCAAACAAGATGAATAAGGGAGGCGACTCCTTGTATTCTTAATACCACCACATAAACAAAAACTAGTGTCTTTTGGATAGAAAAATTAAATTAATATCACTTATAACATCGGATAATATAGCGTGCATTTGATTTTAATGAAGTTGTTGAAGTTGTGCCTGTAAGGCTGTAACAAAGTGAGATAAAGGTATTTACTAATGTTTACCTTCGATAAAAACTTTTACATCCATCTAAGGCGGGCTACTTACTGTTATTTATGTTTCTTTGCCAACTTTAATCCTTTTCTTTTTCATTGATAAGAGAGGCTTTAGCGAGTTTCAAAGTTTGTAAACACTTTAAGAGGCAAAGCCACTTTTATTATTTATAAAAAGTGCCCATTTAGGTAATAATGGTTATTGTTTCAAAAAGCAAAGTTAGAGTATTTTAACCTGAGATTTCTGTTATTCATTGAATAAGTAATGTAGTTGTTTAAGTTTTGTTGGAAGATTATCTTATGATGCTTATGCCTAAGTGTCTTTCTATCCTAATAATTTATTTGACGTCTAGTTTTAGGTAGTCTTGTGCCTGAAAGCTTGATTCTTGATGATATTTCTAAGTAGCAAAAAATATTTTCACAAACTACACTAACTGGCTATATTCTATAACTTTCTTTAGTTTTGTGTTTCTTGATTAGTGATGGATCTTATTTAGATTCTGTGATCCATCTTATTTAGACTAAACAATTAATTTAATTGATTTGTAACTGATCATTGTCAGATATACATTAGTCATTAATATCATGATCATACTGATTTAAGAGACTAATAACTCCTAAGAATACATTCTATTATAACTTTTAAGCCCAATGTCTTCTTCAATAATATTATATGTCTGTGACCATGATTAACGCAACATTGTCCTAAACGTACGTTAACGTGTGTTCATTAATTAATGGCTATATCATACGTATCTTATTAGGTAATATGTTCACGTTTATTCTCAGTTACATAGATAGTATTATACTGAAACTTAAAGCCTAAAAACAAAAGTAAGAAGTTTATTGTAAAAGAGGCTATTAAAACAAACTTTACAGTTCAGAACGTCTCCCCTTTTATAAGTTTCTACTAGTTTTAAAGTAAAGTCTTACAATATGGATTTTCATAATGCCCTCACATATTTATTTACAGGTTTTGTAAAATTTTAATATTTATAATGGAAACTAGCTGACCCGGTGAACTTCGCACCGCCCAACTTAGAGGCTATGTTCTGATATACAAAAAACAGAAATCCCAGAACTTGATCGCACCGCCACCTACCGGGTCTAATTGCGAATCTAAATAATTCTTGAATCTATTTGAAGACACACAAAAATTTGAACAAAATCGGACCAGTCGTCGAAATAAGAATTATATATTTAAAGATTGGAGAACTCGTTGAAGATTCATATACCCATACATTTACACCAATCAAGGACCAGCGTCATTCGCGTTGTTGAGCATTAAGCCCAAGTCGTATAAGTGTTGCCATCGACACAATAAGAAATGAAGAAGAATATTCTTAAAGGTTTTCATGACAATCGCGACTGACACGTCTTAACGCGCTTACCGCGGTATGGGCGTCGAATACCGTCAAACCTCCTTATTCAGAATTTCGTGTAAAAAAAACACAACGGCACTTTTGGCCCGACCAGGTAATCAAACTCGAGATCTCATGACCAGAATTTGCATACGCTACCTACAATACTAACAAGATAGGCCGACCGCCCGACTGAAGAAGAATTGTATAATAATATATTGTATTATCAAAATTTGAACATATCTTGATTTTCTTAAATAAAAACACATTATCACATCACACAAATGAAATCTTTCGTACAACACACAACAAGGACACAACGACATTTATGAAGGAATTAGTTTTTGAGTAATCTAGAAAGGATAGATTGAAAGTCAAAACAATCAGTTTTTTTTTTCTATAATGATGTCAGTGAGGACTTCGCGTACAGCAATTTATGTAGATTGTTATATATATATATATATATTTTTTTTTTTTTTAAAGACAACTCCCGCATTAGGAATATATATAAGGACTTTACAAACATACATGAAACGGACACAAAGAACACCCAGACTCAGAACAACAAATTGTGAATCACACAAAGTGTTGTCCTACATGGGATTTGAACCCACGACACTTGGCATAGTAGGAAGCGGCGTGGCGACCGCTTAAGCCACTAGGCCAATCGTACAGTCAAAATAAATGTTTAGATACATAAATGTTAGATTAAAGAATACTAAACTATTGAAAAACATTATAAATATTTAAAATGTTCAATGAACAAATTACAGCATGTCTTAAAGCACCGCCCATTTTTTTGATTTTCCTTAAAAGGCTTTTACGTAAATTACTAACACTTGAACTAATGAATGAAATTAATGTTGCATATAAATAAAACGCAATGAATCTTAGTAAGTAAAAAAATTTAGAGAATTAATTGCAATGCAAATCCCACAAAGTTTTAAAATAAGATGGCGTGGTCAGTACCATGCTGGTACTGACTACGCGTTTCAGTGATTCGAAGGTCACGTTAAGCAGTTGGTTGAGGTGGCTTAAAAACAGCCAACGGCAAGATTTACGAAGCCACAACGTGTCTTGTCAGTCCCTAACCGGCATTCGGCCATCGTATGGGTGTATGACCTTAAACCTCTCCTGAGAGGCGATCCACGCCCAGCAGTGGCAATTTATGGGTTGTTGATAAATACAAATATATATTTATTTGTACATATCATATACTACTTCTAAAGTATTCGTTCCTCTAAAATACTTAATGCAAAAGCTAACTTAGTAATTATTAAATTATTAAAGCACCAAGAAGAAATAAAAGTATTTACTTATATTAAATTTTACCCATAAATTAAAGGTCATATTTAAAGGTCATCAATACTAAAAATCATCTGAACCTATTGTTTTATTTTATTTTTCTGCTCATAAGTAAATAAGGAATTTCTCTTTTTATCAACAGGATAATTACTGTAAAAGGCGAGTTTATTAATACACAAAGAAATATGGTCAAGAATAATGTATTATTTAAGGTATAGTTTCCTAGTGGCCTATATTTAATCTCATCTGCCAAAGTGGTCAAACGTCATCATTATTCAATTACCTCGAAATCAGCTCGAAAGCATTAAGTTGATCACATCTCAATCCCCAGAGAGGCGTGCGTGACGTCATGTCTACCTTTACTGTATTTAGTAGATTAAAAATGTATTAAACGTATTACTTTACCTTGAGGTACTTTTGTGAACGGCAGTGATTGAGGCATTGCACTATGAAATAGCAATTTAATTAACTTTGTGAAGGCTTATATATAGACATGTAAATATTGAGAAATTTACATGTCTATATATAAACACATTTACACTTATATTATAAAACTGTAGAGTTTGTATGTTTCTTTGAATGCAATAATCTCTGAAACTACTCGTCCTATTAAAAAAAAAATTCAGTGTCCAATAGCCCAGTTATTGAGGAAGGTTATAAGCTATCATCCAAATACGATCTAAAGGAGCGGAGTAACAATAAAAAATTGCAGGAACGGGGAAGAAATTCTCTTTTTGAGAGCTTTTATTACATGCGAAAATCGATCAAAGTAGTGGCAATGTGAGAGGCTTATGTCCAGCTGTTGACTGCGGTGGGCTGATGATGATGATTACATGCGCTGCGTAAACAGTTAAAGTTTCGCAAAAACAATGTATGAAAGATTTCTCCTCCTTTAAAAGTTCTAAATAAAACTTCGCGACAGCATTAAGACATATGCTGTCGCGAAGTTTTATTTTGAAGGAGTAAAACTTTTAACATCAAGCTATTGGTATTAAAAGTATTAAATAAATATAGCTTTAAGTATATAATGACTCATGAAGTATGCCAAGTTAACATTTTGCATACGTAACGTATTTTTAATTTTATTTTAGTAAAAAAAAATATAAGGGTAAATAAAAATTTGGGATTTGCTCCAAAACTTTGTAACTGTATTCACAAAAAAGTCTAACTATAAACTCTTTGAAATATTGTGCGCAAAAGTTATAGAAAAATACAAAAACACGTATCGTTGTTGTATCCAAAGCATCGATATAACCCAAAGCCACTCAAGTGTTCTGGAAATATTTTTGACGTGCATTGTACCTTACTCCCCTGAGGGTAAAATCTGACAGCCTCCGTACTCTCAAGCAGTAGGTAATCCATTACAAGCCGTGCGTAAATCGTTCTACAATAATATAATGCCGTCTTACAAACTTCGAGATGGAACATTATTTCAGCCTAAGAGAACTTTTAACGCTGGATAGGGCAAAATATCTGGCTATTTAGTGTCACCTAGGGACTCGTAGGTCATAATTGCTGGGTAAACAAGAATGAAAGAGATAATAATTCTGTATCTTACATTAGATTAATACCTACTTTACATTTTTCTTACATTAAAAATCAAATTATTCTAACACCTGTTACAGACACTTTTTTCTTTTTTAAGTATGAGCCTGCCAAAGTGACTTCACTCTGCGGACGAACGGACTATTTGTCACCGCACTTATTGCGAATGCTGACAATTTTCGAAAAACTTCTGTATCATTGGGCCTCCAATCTCTCACTCGCCAACGAGACCAAGGGGTTCACGAGAGGAGCCTCCCCGAGCGACGTAAAAAAGAGAACAAGAGTCGCAGAGTTTAGGTGACAAATCCTCTCACCACAATGGATCAACATAAGGCCAAACGCAATCCGCGTTGCCGAGCACTAGGCCAAAACCATGTAAAGTGTTGAAATTGATACGATAAGAAGAAGAATCAACGAGAAACACTAAGGCCCTTCGTACACAAGGCTACGCAAATCGTCGATACTAATGTTGTATACGACATTAGCATCAAGTCGCGAGTATCGAGTAGCGCACGGTCCGTACACACAACATTGAATCGCAAGACGCGAGTTGCCTATTCATCACGATTATTATAGGCGTAATGGCTAAACAGATCACACTTTTACCAAAATGTCTGACACAAGAGATGATGAAACTATAATTTTGTACTATCTTAATTGAGTCCGACACGATTGAGGGTGAAACGAAACTGTTTCTCTTTTCTATTTTTATTCATTTAAGTATGTATCTATATATGTATATTTACTGTTATAGTATGTATTTATGTATGTATGTATGTATATGTAAGTATATTTATTGTAATAGGTATACATCTTATATGTAAGTAAAAATTGTAAATGTTTGTAGATAATATAATATATACATGTACATAATAATAAGAAAATAATAGGTTCAAAAATGCATATTCAACTACTACTGTCTCTCTACAACATTTGATCCATCCTAAGGTTGCCTGGAAGAAATTGCTTTTAGCAATAAAGCCGCCCTTTGTACACTCTATATTTAATCAATGTGTTCCTTTTTTTGTAACCCTGTAATTTTGTGTGCAAATAAAGAGTTATCTATCTATCTATCTTTATCGAAAACAAAGAAATCGTCGTAACAGAAGATACTGGGTTCACCCGTATATAGAGAGAAATTAAAGTGCAGACGGTTTGTAGCTGCAAAAGAATTACAATATAATTATATAAACAAGGATATATCTTCACCTCAGAAACAAATTTAATATTAAAAATTGCTCCGCCATTTTGGAAATCGCCGAGACATAAGTAGCGGCGATCTTGTCCGACAGGTAGCGCGCAACTGGCGCGACGCGAGTAGTGCGACAAATGTCGGCAACGGGACTCGTGTATGGCGGTAGTCGTTTGGAGACTAAAATCGTTGAGTATCGGAGATTTGCTTAGCCTTGTATACGAAGGGCCTAATACTATCATATTAAGTTGGTCTTCTGTGAGAGGTTAGTATAACAATAAATTTCCTGACTAGAGCAGAATATCAGAATTTCTTATATGTAGTATATTAATTAGACGTAGAAATGTTGTAGGAGAAAAATGCTTAATTACAAATGTTAGTGTCTATTTTACGGAGTGAGTAAGGTTACCAGAGCCCACGCCTTCTCTCAACCTGATTCTAGGAGGTTAAACAGTGGCAATACACTTGACTCTTTAGTTACAAGTACACTATTAGTTACTACCATTAGAAAATCTACCAGCTTGATTGTGCCTCTACTATTAAAATATTATATTAAAACAAAGTGATTAAATAAATAAATAATAAAAAAAAAATAACTTACAGAAATAATATGTCAAGATACCTGTACGTCTATGGAGAATAAAACGTAACTGTGATGTGATGCATGGAAATGAATGTAGGATGACCGAGATGACGCGAATGATAAGAGTGAGAAAAATGATTAAGAAAGAAAATGAAGGTATATGGAATAATAAACGGGTATAATAACCAATAAAATATTTTAGTGAGAATTCAAGACGAAGAAAAATAACAAGCATTTATGTTGAACCACATTTCCTACACGTAAGTTCACCTTTTTAGGATCTTCAAAAGTTTTACCGATGACGATATTTCAAATAACAACTCTACTGAATAATATAAAAACATCTTCAAAAATAGACTTCAATATATGTTTTGAAATAAAATATTCATTTAATTTAAATGGACGGAAATAAAACCTTTAGGCTTCTTTGAATCGGGTAGACCGGTCATAAATATCTTTTTATTAGATTTCAATATTACTTATAGATATTAAACGAATAAAATTATTGCGAACCATTCAAAGTAATGGCGAACTCAAATATATATCATGTAAGAATAGTATTTTCTCTTTTCAATGTTTTTATAATGAGGGTTTTAACGGCTTAAAATAGAATTTTTGTATTATTGTATTTCTTAAGTCAGTTCCTTCAAGCTTTTTTAGTAATAAACTTTTAAAATTGAACTGATTTTGTTGGTACTAATCTTTCAGTTGATCTAGTATCAGTTATTGTAATTAAATATTTTCCTCACGTGAACAGAATTACTAGCCATACGATTAATTTACGAACTGCAAAGGTTGATTGCAGAGATTAGTCTGTTCTCTTGACGATAGAAAGATTTCTTTGAGATCGTTAGGCTCGTAATATTTTAATGTGTAGTCAAACTGATATTTATTATTCTAGTATCTTGTTGTGCTCATAAATAAGAAGTGCAAGAGTAAGGGAGGAGTTCTGTGACAAGATAGCTGTGACACATCCTCCCTGATAGTTCCGCCGCCAGCCCCCTGGAGCGACTGTGCATTACTGAAATTCTTTATTTTTCACATTTTTAACTAGCAGACGAGCGGTTGGAACGCTGTGAGTTATAATTTAAATACCTGAATAAGGAACCTAAGTATGCATATAATATACAAATAAATAATTCTGTCCGTGTCCGTGTGATGATGAATTAAGAATATAGATTGTCACCACTCCTATTCATCCCGCGGGTGTCGTAAAAGGCGACTAAGGGATAAACTACGCAAGACAACATCGATGCAAAGAGAAGGAAAACTTGAAACCAACCCTATACCAACCCGTATGGCTAGCGTGGTATAGTAGGCTAAATTCTCCTTTCTAAGGAGAGTCCTATGTCCAGCAGTGGACTATTAAAGGCTGTTGATGATGATGATGAAATAATTCCGATTCAGCCTACTATACTGTACTGCTGAACAAAACAACTAGGTATAAATTGGAATGTTCAGGTTTATTTCTCTGTTTGCTTGTTTCGGCTAATCTCTGGAATGGCTCAACTGATTTTGACGGGACATTCACTGGAAGATAGCTAATGATATAAGTAGTAACTTAGGCTATGTTTAGATTAACTTCGTTTTGTTTTTTGGTTCTAACATAAAAATATGAGTTGATACGGTACGCTTAAAATAATTTATAAATTTTAATAAATAATAATTTTGCGATGTGAAATAGTTATCAAATCCAAAATTAATAAGCCATTCGACATGCCAGTTTCAGAAGCTAAAATATATACTACGTACTATCGTGTGAATTTGCGAACGATTATAGAAAATCATTAACGTCAATTACAGAATTAAATATTGCGGCGTAACTGAAGAGCTACCATAAAAAAACATAGAAACAATAAGCCCGACCGCTCAAAAGTAATGAATTAAAAGAGAAAACAAGTATCACAATATGTAACAAATTTGGACTGACTAATACATTCTTTAAAAGGGCTTAGTAGAAGATTTTGTGATTTAGGTATCCATTTGCTAGTTATTCAACTTTAAAGCGCGTCTACTTATTGCCGTTATCAATATCGAGACAAACTGAGCAAATAAAATCATATTTGGTGTTCGTTACTTGAAAAATTTCAATTGTCTAACTATTACGATTCGTGAGATAATGTCTCGTGACAGACGAACAACGAAGTCTAAGCACAAAGGTCTCTTAACCGTTTGGGTGCGTAACCTGGTCAGTAACCTTAGGTTATTTGGTTAGTTAAACGTACTGAAGAGACGACACTAGAGACACAGTCACAGTGTCGACACAGAACCACACTAGAGTATGAGATAGTCATGGCACTGATGACGAACTAAGAAGATGAGATCAGACTTGTGCGGCTGGCGGTATCGTATAAGGCGGGTCGATGTTTCGCCTCTTTGTATGTAGGATGGTTAGAGGCGTGGCATTGTCCTGGCCCGTCAGTGACTCTTCCCATACTGGAATATACCTCAGCCATGAGACTCCAGACGCCGCCAACGCCAACGCCCCATTTCTGGAGTTCCTTCCGACTGCCGAGGTTACTGGCCGCGGTGTTTAGTGGGTAGATCGGGTGCTACGAGAGTCCTACACACTCCCTTCGTCTCCCCACGAATTTATGAAAATAATATTGAGATCTGGTAAGTCTATTTTGTTAGCTAGATATTGTGTGTCATATGTTGAAAATATTTATTTATATAATCTAATGCTAGGATTAGAATTTATTTGAAACAAACCTTTCACGTCTTGTCGTTTTATGGACGGAGTATGGAGAATGTTATAAGGTCTGCAATTCATTAACAAGACTACAACGTGATGATTGTGTAAGTCGATTCCTTAGAGAATAAGGTGTTCATTTACGGTGAAATACTAAACACAATGTGTAGCGATGTTCGTAGAACCGTGATACTACAAAGGTTAAGATTCTACAAAAGGTCTGATGCTACGATACATTGTTAAAGAAAGAAAGATAACAAAGAGGTTACATACAGTAGGGTTTCTTTGAAGTCAATAGATAATCATGTTTTATTTACTTCATTAAGGTTTCAGAAGTCAAGCGTTAAAATTGAAACCACGTCTGAAACGTTCGTTTGCTTACAATTTGTGAATAAATCATTCTGTTCGGAACAACAAGATAGTGCGTGTTGCTTTGGCAAATTTATTTTTATATTTCACAGACTTTGAATACAAAGAGCTCGTGGGAATATTTACATAAGAAAATGTAAAGAAGCATATTTTCGTAGAAAATTAGTTTGTAAATGTGGTAGATATTATTACTGATAAGTAAATAGGACGTTGATTTATAAAATGTTAACTGAAATTTCAACTGAACTTTATTTTATACACGCTTATATTGTAATTATCTCATTCTAAATGTTCATGTTATTATATGAGATATTTGTTTAGTTTTATACTTAAACTAATGCTGTAAAGAGGTAAAGAATGTAACGTTGTGGAGGGTAATCTCTGAAACGATTTCCAAAATTCTTTTACCAATAGAAAATCACGTTAGTTGGATGTGTTATAGACTATTTATTAACACCAATAATAACAATATTAAACCAACATTAAAAGCTTAATAAAATTAAAGAATAACCGTATTAGGAATATAAATCATATCCTACTAGAAACTTTACACACACAAAGAAAGAACATTCAGACTCAGAACAATAATTTGTGAATGAGACAAAGTGTTGTCCCATATGAGATTTCAACTCACAACATGCAGTTTTAGTAAATTTATTTGTAGTCAATGTTCAGAGTTTTCTTCTTCTATACTATTTAATTTTATCTATGCGGAAATCCCCTCGGATACCACTAGGTGGTTATGTCGGACACGAACCGACCGAAACCACACGCCGTCTCATGTACCAATAGCCGGGGAAACAGGTGCACCCTAGAAAAGAAATACCCGGAATCCCAACGTACCTCGGGCCATCTACCTATGACTTTTATGTCCCCCAAGTCCCCTAATTACTAGACGTCTTTTGACGCACCCTTATAACTGTAACTATTAATTAATTTTACAGCCGTATGGTGTCTGAATTGTGTACAACTTCTTTCTCGTAGTAGCCATTTATGAATTCGTCTATGAAGCCAAATACTATGGAGGAATGCTGTACAAAATATAAAATAGGAAACCAACATAAAACAAAAATATAAGCAAGTATAACCTGTTTTAATTATGAAATATAAAACTTTTTCGCTATTTATCGCATAAATACACCTCCGGGGTAAAATATATCAGAAAAGTTGTAGGAGTACGGAAACATGAAGTTATTTTTCACATTGAACAAGATAAACGATTACTGGTTCCCCGCAATAAACTTTCCACCCTCAGCGTGTTAATTTATCATACGAAAATAATTCGTGACTAGTTACTTTTTTTAATTCTATTACTGTTTCAAATCAGTAGATGAAACAGACCCATTTAGAAAATTATTTTCTTTGGCTTGTTGTTAAACTTTATAATTTTATTTGTGAATCTAGTCATACACATAATCAGGTGCCATGTTTCAGTTATACCTATTTCAATCAAGAAGCGATACGTGTGGTGACAGATTAAGAATACAGAGTGTCACCACCCCTATTATAAACTACGCAAGACAACATCAATGCAAAGAGAAGGAAAACTTGAAACCAACCCTATACCAGCGTCTGTCTACGCTGTCTGGCCAGCGTGGTATAGTAGGCCAAAACCTCCTTTCTAAGGAGAGGCCTATGTCCAGCAGTGGACTGTTGAAGGTTGTTGATGAATCAAGAAGCTTTGTCTAAGTCATTTTTGGATGAAAAGTTGTGTATGTCTCGGTATATAATGATAGGAGGGATTTCAGTCACACCCACTCGTCTTTAATCTTTGGAAACGTTCCATTAAATATTGTTTTGTAATAAAAATATGAACAACATCATATAATACTAATTTCACAATTAGGTTATTCAAATAAGTTGCACTTAACTATACATATTATTATTACTGAAGTAAATGGAACGATTACCAGGCATTTGACTTTTTGTGTACCTATAACAAAATTAGATAAAATGTAAGCAAACAGCAAATTCCTTGCCAATATTATTTTTGTAGCTCAAATATTCGATCTTCAGATTTCAAAGTAATTTGTACCAACTTATTTTCTAGCTTCGTGCCTAATTTTGTAATTACAACTTGCTAGATAACTATTAGTAATAATTATCCGTTTTATCGAATTACGTTCCGAAACTAAATTATCGTATTCCCCAATGTTGAAATTGCTTTAGTTAATCGGAAAGTTTTAAGAGTAAATAATATAGGCCTTAATTTTGTACTGAGTATAGCGTGCCTTTGGGAGGGGGGGGGGGGGGGTAACAGAGACTATTTGAAATCACTGCAATATTGAATCAAGTAAATTTTTAAATGACTCACAAGTGCAGTGTGTTATTATTTTAAACTAGCTGATCGGTACCCACTTCGTTGTGCGTTAAACATTTTCAAGACATTCCGATTGCCTCTATTCTTTCCGTTTAAATATGCCTCAGCATCATTATTTAATTGTAAGGTTTATTATGAAGATAAATTAATTGTACATTTATTTTTATTAATTTTATAGTTGTCACAGAAATTAGGAAGTACATTTATTAATCGAGTTCAAAAGGATGTGAGGAAAAAAAATTAGTGTAACATACTTCAAGAAAGACAACAGCTTATGAGCATAAAAGTTTACTAAATTGATAAATATGAAGTATAATTATGTATAAAATATTATGTTTATATATGAAGTAAAATTATGTTTAAAATTTTAAGTTGTGTAGTTATATAATTATTTTCTTTACAAGTCAGTTGGGACTAAAGTAAACAGAAGATTTTGTTTTTTGAGAGCACCCTTGGGATCGTGTTTGGTTAAAATTTTGGCGCTCATGTATAAACTAGGCATAAAATTAAAGTTCAATTTGGAAGTTTAAACGTGTTTAATTTAAACTTTAGATAAAATAATATTTGTGTACTTAAAAAGGATATCTAGCTTATATTGTTAAGTTTAATCTTATCACGCATGTAAGTATTGTTATAATGATGTACTATATGGCGAAGCCACAGAATATTAGTAGTTTAGATCTTTACACGGCTACGTGATTAAATAATTGTTTTACTGAAGTTAACGTACGTGCCGTCAAACAGTAGTAATATTATAAATTATTAAATAAGGAAGAACAAATAACATATTGTCAATTAAGCAATTAAGTAAATAATATTTCTTAGTAGCGCCCCACCTAAAACTGTCCACATATTACATTGTATATAAGCTTTAGTTTAAGTTAAATTAGACGGAGTCAATACGGAGTCTTACAGTCATAATGTAGTCATTAATAAATATTACAATCAACGTGTCGTCTAATTGGCTCCCTGGGTAAACACGCAATATACTACATGCCACCGACTCTACAACGCATTTCAACATCCAATCATTCTTATTACGACCTTTTATTCCATCATCGGAATCAGAATCTGCATACAAATAGTGAAAAAAAAAAACCAGCGCAAAGGCACACGCTCTCAGTGCCGACTGTGTTTGTACTTAATTAGCAACAATCGCTTCAAACACTTTATGATGCTGGTTTCATCATATCCAACTGATATGGGGATTTGCATTTCTGCACTCTGATTGGATGCTTTTGAATCACGTTCATAACTGCATTGCACAAAAGTGAGGCGGGTCTGTGTTCGTATTTTGTATTATTGAGCTAATTGTACATGTGTGTCAACACTCAACTTTTGTTGCATCATTTAGATTTAACCTACACCACAAATAATAATTATAAACTGAAGATATAATTTGAATAAATTTGTAAGGTTATGAATTTATATCGTAAATTATACATCTGTTACTTAATTGCCTCTACGCTAAGCTAAGCTATTCACAAAATAAATAGCAATTTATTTATGAATAAAAAGATTGAAAAGAGCCTAACGTAAACTATTATAAAAATACAATACATCTACAACACAAATTTATTTGGAAGAATTTAACTTACAGCTTAGGCATTTAAAGTAAATAAGAAGATCCAATAGTCGAGTAATTTTAGTTTTATTATATTAATATCACAATTAAGAACTAAAGATTGCTATTAGGCCATGGACTCGTAAGTTTAAGATATATTCTGAAAGGTTTTGTAAAGATGATTTATACGAGACTTATATTATTTATTACTAATATTATATTACTAACAAATAGCATAACCAATAGCGAAGCTTACAATAGAGAATCTCATTTTTTCTTAATAATATATCTAAGAAATGGGCCATTATCGCTTATTTATCGCTGAACTCCTGATATGTATAAGACACAACTCTTTTTAGGGTACCTTTAAAAGTAAAAAAATGTCTTTTGAATCATTTATCAGATTGATCCCAAATAGAACATAATCCACAACATTATGTATTTTAGTGATAACCTAGAAGTTATTTCCTACCGTCCATGGATCAGGAAATTTGGGCACAAAAAAAGAAAAAATCTAAAAGTCATAAATCACGTCAGTATATTTTGAGATTACTAACTTTTTAAGTCCAACGTTAATGGTGAAGCATTGTGGAAAGAAAAAATTATGTTTATTTTTGAACTCAATTCAAAAAGAACTAATACTGTAACTTAACGTCTCCAGGTCTAATTTTAAAGAAAAAAAATGTTTTGAGAAAGGAATTTTAGTGAATCAATTATCAAAATGAAATAAAGTTTATACAAGCCTTGGTATGTAAATTAGAAAGTTCTTCAATAAAGGTCAGAATATTCACAAAATATTCAACGGACAATAACATTGACAATGTATGTGGTAGTGGTAAAAAATTGGATGAACAAAACATGATGATATATTTTATGAACAATTTGTTATCATATCTAAAGTCTAAAACCACAATGAAAATGAATCATGTGGTATGATAAGATCCATGAAGTTATCAATTATATAGTTTTTGACTTTTAAAACTTATTACTCTGGACACAAAATATACAAAGAAGTTCTGGAAGGAAATGGTAGTCCTTCAAGCAGTATATTAAACAGACTGCTTAAATCAAAATGTTTGCGCTTATTGTCCAAGAATATTTCTGTCCGAATATAAAAAATCTTGCATCAGAAAAACTTGAAAGCATTCTCAGTTCAAAAACTTTGAGGTTTTAAGCTCACTCAAACTGGAAAGTTAGGCAAATGACACCGTGGGGACGGGAATATTTTGCAATCTTCTCACAAACCGAGATGGAATGCTTTCTTGAAGTTTTTTCGAAAAGGAAGTTGTCCCGAAACGAGTGGCGTTCCGTAGCCGCCGCTTCATAGCTCAAACAAGACAATAGATACCAGAATAGTTGAAATGTTAACTTTTGTTCTTGTCGGTGACAAGCCGCCTTTTCAAAGAGGATTTCTCGTTTTCTTAAGGCCCTGTATTTACCGAGAATAAAGAAGCTTCAGTAAGATGTTGACTGGACTTAACGACCTGGTTAAATATTTAAGCCGATGCCGGCTTACTCTTGGTATAAATTCTGAGGCAGAAATATAACCTACCATTTATTTTGAAATAACATTTTAGGTTTAAGTCATAAACGTGACTATTCAATTTTATCCAGATAGATGGATGTGTCTCCAATCAATAAAAGAAATACTGTAAAGATCTTATAGTTTTTTTTATTGATTGTAGGCTTATAAAACTGAATTTTCTCATCTGTTATTTGAAAAACTTTAAAATTCAAATTGTAGTACATTAATAACACTAAGTTAGATAATGACTCGGTATTTAAATGAAGCATTGCATTGCATATAGAAAAAATAAACCGATTCGATTTCCGAAACAACCTTGATGATAAATTTTCATTATTAACTGCTTTTAATAGTCTACCACTGGATATAAGCCTCTTCTTAAATAGTAATCAATGAGCCCATGCTATCGTAACTATGAAAAATGTACATAAATATTTCTGAATACATACATTATAACCAGACGCAAAACCAATGATCGTGCTCTATACAGAATTACTTGTTTTGTACAGCTTAAAGCTTGACGTAACTCTCTGTATTATGAAAGACAACCTTTTTTTAATGTGTGTTCTAGTTCGTACCCCAACAAACAACCACTTAAGCTATCTGTTTTAACACCCATCAATCATCCACACCCTTTGTTTATAAAAAGAAGATACAGTACGCCTAAGGTGTCATCCATTGACATGAAAATTTTAATCAACAATTCAAAAGTCCAGCCGCACAATACGCCTGCGGCATAATCGTCGCGTGTCGCATGTGGCTTGTCCGGGAAATGAAAATCGGCGGAATACATCCTTTCGCCGAGTGATGCTAAATTGGAAAACCAACACCTGTGTTCACCGAGTTTTCAAACAATACTTCCCGCTCATACACCATTCAGCATTGACGTTTCAAACTTGGATTTTAAAAGAGTTAACTGTCAATCGGTTTGAATACATTTGTTTTATATTCTGACTAAGAATGTGCGTGTTTTAGTAAAACAAAGTGAGTTAAAGTTATAGGTACATTCGTATGTAATCATACTATCTTATTATCTTATATTTTTTTGTATTGCTGTGTAAAGCCAATTAACATTTTTAAGACAAAAATATGATGTAATAAGTTATAGTTGGATAATTTCGATAAATGTTTCGAAACTGTAAAACCGTTGTTAATGTTTAAGATATTTCTTCATGATTTAATATCTAAAAGAGATTCGCAACTTATTACTGCTATAGACAGCTAATCAAAGTTTACGAACATATTCTTGTAGACAAAAACTTGTGCCAGTAAACAAGAAGAAAGTTGAAATATTGAAAACGAATTTGAAAGTGGATAAAATATAATTCTTTATTCCATTCATACACATTTAAGTAATACGAGATTCCATGATTTTTGGCTTTAAACAGTTTAAAAAATAAAATTACCAGTTATAAACATCTGATGCGTAAAGTAACGTTGAATTATGAACCTTTTTAGGGTTCAGTAGTTCATGAGTCGGAACCTCTATAGATTCGTCATGTCCGTCTGTCCGTCTTTGACTCACTGTCCAAACGGTTAGTGCTAGACATATGAAACTGTGCATGGATATGTGTATCTATTAGATCGACAAGTGCTACAATAAAGCCATGAATAATAATTTTATTTGGACACCTGAAGTGGGACTGATTTTTCTCGCGTCTTCTCCATTGTGTGGGATATCGTTAGATAGGTCTTTTAAAAATATTGAGAGGTTGCTAAGATGATTATTTTGATTTAGCTTTAAGGGTCATCTTTTTGCAAAATCAGGGCGTCCTCCCCCCTCTACCAAAAGCTATACAGCTGGCTCAAAAAATCTAAAAAAATCTTAATTGTAGTTCATATGATGAACTTTAAAGGAAAACTATAACGGCTTGCATTGCTTGGTTAGTTCATAAGTTATAGAGGCCTAACTCGTGAAATATGCTAACTACTAAAGCTTCGTTTAAAAATAACGAAATAATAAGTAAACACAACCATTATCTATTGAACACTATTTTATTTATACTTGTGTAAATGACTACGATACTAGTCCTACAAAAATAATTTATACCATAATATAATTGACCATTTAGAGTTAATCTATTACTTGTTTTTCTTACGTTCATACTTTCGTCATCATAACTTTTGGACCCTAATTTTGAAGTCTTGCTGCATATGAAACATTACACGCAATCGCTGTGGTAGATGCAGGTACCTATTTAAAAAACATTTAAACTCGAAAATTTACATACTAAAACCTTTCCCGTGAATCAATCTATCCATTGCTGAAAACAGCAAGAAATTGGGACAGTCGTTTTTAAGTTTATCGTGAACGGGCAGACAGACAGTCGCGGCAGAGGACTTTGTTTTATATTTCATAGTGATAAAACAACTCACATTAGAAATTGTAATATTGTTTAAATTTCTTATAGGAAATGATTTTCGTAGGCAACCCTGAAAGCAACTGCAACTCTGTCTGTCTATCACGCTTTCACGCCAAAACCGATGAACCTAAAAATAAATTAGAAAATGAAAATGAGAAAGGACAAGCTACTTTTTACCACAATAATCGACATACACGCGAGTGGAGCCGCGAGGGAAAGCTAGTAAGTTTACAGTATCTTGTTACATTGTTGTTACTTGTTATGTTGTTGTTGTTTCTTGTTACAACATTCATTCTACCGTGAACTATTATTTTGGATAATTTTACAAAATGTATTCAGTCCTTTTCATCAATAAATTGAATCAGCTAATTGCGCTCACAGTCAAGTTGTTAGAAATAACACCGAGGTTAAGCAACGACGTCGCGGTCAGTACCTAGATGGGTGACCGCTTCTTCCGGCGACTTTAAAAACATTAAATTGCATAAGATAATTTTATATACGTTACTTTTATCAAGCATTTTGTGTAAATACTAAATCCAATGCAGTTTTACTTCTGAAAGTTTTATTTATCATCACCATCAGTCCACTGCTGAATATAGGCCACTCCCATTGCACACCACTTTGATAAATTTTGGGTTTGGAAAATTATATTTTTTTGAGTAAAACGTCAGCCACATTGTTAATAAATAAAAGCTACTAAAAATAATGCTACTAAAAATGTTCCCTTTATAAAGTCTCTGCCCTTAGTGATTTTATTACACATAATATGTGTGTATTATAATATTCACATGTTTCTAATACGTAACCTAATACCAAAGAAAGGGAGAGGACATATACCGCAGGAATTATCGAAGGGTTGTATTCAACGCACTCTCCAAGTTGAGAATTAATTAATCCGGATTTAACCATCCCTCACGGCAACATGAGATAAAATGAAGCAGTAAGCACATACTTAGTTGAAAAATATCGTAACTCCCAGCCGATATTAAACCGTATTTCATCCCATATTTGTCGATGTGATGAATTTCTAAGGATCGGTATTAGAAAATATTTGATAAATAGTTGTGGTTTCTAGTTTATGGTGGTACAAATTTTGCTATAAGGGTTTGGTGCAGAAATTTGATATAGTTAGGAATTATAGTTTTAATCGTTTTATAAACAATAAATACATAATTTTAAAATTTACACCAATGTGCACGTTTGATAAAAACATGCTTGACTGCCTCGGTGCTACGACCTACTGCTGCGCTTGACGTATCTGGTTCGATTCCCGGGTTTGTATAATAACTAAATGTTTGTACAATCTGCAAATATTTATTTGGGTATTTTGTGTGTTTAACATGTATCTATTAAAAATGTAATAAATTACGTATTTATTTCGGTTATCTAGTAGTTTAAGTTTTGCTTAGTTGGGAACTAAATGTGCGTGAAAAAAAATGCTATGTCATAGCGGTATGTTAGCAAAAGATTCGAAAATGAATTAATGATTCATAGATAAACTAAACGCATTTTGTCCTTAATACCTTGACTCACCAAAGAAATACAAAAGTTTCATGCTGTTGTATTTCGTTCTTAAGCTCAAAACTGGAGGCTCAATGGTGAAGAAGCATCTCACTAGAGCGCCATAGTGTGGGTCACCATGCTGTATTGTGTGGTTGGTCATCAACCTCACAATGAGGTTGATGACCAACACTCTTGAATAAAAATAACAGATTTTGTCCATAGTTTATCATTAATTTTAGTGATAAACAATACTCGTATACTATTCCAATATGCAATCTATCCTGATCCATTCAGCAATTTTGTCGTGTTTCAATGGCAAATATTCATGCTAACTATTTAATATTATACTTATGAGAATATCATGAAATAGATTTTAAATATGCTGTTAAATAGCTGTATATATTTGCGATAAGGCATTTAAGATATTTAAGCGATCGTGATGACCATTACATTATGAGCGTAAGTCTAGACATATGAAGTAATTCCTTTTCTACTCAAGATATAGGTATACAGGTGTTTAAAATATATACTATCAACAACCCATAATGTCCCACTGTTGGGTTCGGGTCTCCTTTAAAGAGAGGGTTAAGACCATATGTCCACACGCGGGCCGAGTGCGGGTTGAATCCGAATCTACACTATAAAACCGAATAGTTTCTTAGTTTTGTTGAAAGCGCTAATCTCATACTTCTTGCAGTGTTAGATTTAAAGAAGGCTGTAGGTTATGTGTCATCACGATACGACCGAAAGGAGCGGAGTAGCAATGAAAAATGTTGCAAAAACGGGAATAAATATTCCCTTTTAAGAGCTTTCACTGTGTGTTTAAAAAAAACAACGCATAAAAAATATTTCCCTTAAAAAGTTCTAAAAAAATATTTGTGACGGAAGATAAATAAATATTTAGGACGAATTCCACGCAACATCATCTAGTCCTAAATTATGCAGAGCTTGTGGTATGGGTACTAGACAACTGATATAAACACATAAACATCGTTTTTTTTTCTGTAAATACATACTCGCACATATTATACATAGAAAACACTCCGAAACAAATATTTGCTGATCGTAAAAACGAATCGAACCCGAGACCTCGTGATCAGCAGCCGCATACGCAAACCACTAGACCAACAAGATATCTTTATTGTAAGGTTGGCAATAACAAAACAATAACCTGTTTTAAGCTAAACAAATTTATTAAAATTTGCGCTTTAGAACATCACGCTACGGGTAATAGAATCACTACGGGGCTGCTTGGATCAGCTAGTATCATATAAGTACCTAAAATTATATTAAGTTATTGTTTCTAGTAATTCTATTATCTTTTATCCTGAAGTATTCCAAACAAACACTATAACTTTTTCTGTTACCCATTAATTTAACATGGAAATAGTATTTCCAATAGTACAAAATTACATATACGTAGTTACAAGTTTACATATGGCACAGAGTAATCAATTTGAAATCTACCGTGCAACATCCAACTACCGGCTCGTTTCACATATTGAACTTTGCCCACCATTTCACGTCAATAGGGCTTTTGTATGGAAACCGCACAGTGGTCCAGCCAAAGGTGGTCTAAGCAATTATCAGATAGCATTGCTTCCATCTCTATCATTATGGGACATACAGGTGGATTTACTGAACAACATTTTTTTATAAATTTCTAATAGTGAATTTTCGCATTTACTTTCAGTAATCTAAAACAGGGAATGTTTCTTAATGTAACTTTATTTATTTTACTAAACATTTTTTTAGTGTTCTAACCATTATCATTTTACGGCCAGGTGACCCTAGAAAGCTTTTTGTAATAAAAATATTTGGTTTTAGTTACTTGTTAGTCTATCGTTTAGCGTATGCGACTATGGATAAAGAAGTCTCGTGGGTTCGATTCCTGAGAAGCCCGGATCAGCTACGGCAAAAAGTATTTTTGAGTTTTTCCAATCATAGAAATGCTTAATACTAAACTATTACTATATTTGGAAGTTAGGGTCTTAACCCCCTTGCTCCGGAGAGCGCGTAAATCTGGTAGTACACCTGAACTCTCTTCAGTTGTGTCGGATAACCATCTCATCGCATTAGAAGAATGAGGTAACAGAGGGTGCACCTACATTTGCACACACCCTTGTCCGCTATATAATATCTCCTGTGTAACTGGCTAGCCTCCAGTTGGGATTGATCAAACAGCTAGGAGTATTTAATTATTTCTTTCTATTTTGATTATTCAATTGAAAAGTTTTGCTGATAGTTTTTTTTTAACTTTCGCTAGTTACAAACTTTTTTTACAGAGGCAAGGTTTTTTTTAATTTTGTTATATTTAGGCCTACCAAAGTGACTCTACTCTGCCTGATGGAAAACATGAGTATTATTAGGGTGGTCAGAAATGTGAGGGTAGTACTACCCCGATCGAGCCAGCCCCTTCGTTTAGAAATCAGCGTGGCTCTATTACACACTACATACGAGAACATATATGTATATGTCGGTAAATACTCTCAATTTTTTTTTTTTTTTTTGTATCCTTGCAATGCTAGTAGTATCATTATAGAAAGCACGGAATAACGTCAACAGAGAAAAATTAATACAGTTTTCTTTGTTTGTATTCTGTGTGTCAGTGGATAATGTGTGCAACTTCTCTTTAGCCCCTCACTAATAGCAGCCTACTCTAAGTGATACCAGGCGATACGAATAAGTGCCTTTATGGAATTTAATAATAACACGTCTCATACCTAAGTGGCTATAAATATCTTAAATGGATATTTAATAACTTGTTCGAGCAAGGAATTTGCGAACGAATTTTCTAGAAAGCTTTGCTAGAACGTAAAACAGTTTTATTAATTGATATAGTACGTTATTGAAGAAGAAGATACATTATTAAAAACAAAAAAAAGGTTAAAATTAATTTTAATACTGTCTGTAATAAAATGTATTGAGTACAAAATACTATTAATCTTTGTTTACAGTTGAATCTACTGTATGTTAAGTTAACTGATAAAAAAAGTTAAGAAACCTTAACCTTTTGTAATTAAAATAAAATACAATTAAATTAATTTATTTCGTTGCATATAACTTTTATAATTCTAAAAATATGAAATGAATAAGTAGCATTAATATTTCGTTTGCATTATAAAGAATATTCTACCAACGTACAGTGTAGCATAAATGTATTTACCGGACCGATAAGAGCCACGTTCAATGGATATTTGTATATGCATGATAGCATATTGTATTGATACTTTGGATGCAGTCCAAAACTTAAGTAAATTTGACGCTATTACAGTGTAAAAGTAAACGACCGTCCAGACTATTTTTATTTATCCGGCGTTTATCAAGATTATGGGGATTTTTGAACAATCTTATGCACCGACACGATTCCTTTATAATTGGAGATTGAATATTTGCTATATTTGTCTGAGAGTTGATAAAATACTTAAGTAAATCAATGGTTGATAGTTGTTATATATTACTGTTGTATTAATACTCAAAAATACAATTAATACTAGTTTTTACCCGCAGTTCCGACCACGTTTATAACGGATATCGCGGTAAAAAGCAGCATATGTCCTTTCTCAGGATCTAAACTACCTGTGTAATCAAAATCATTTAGATTAGTTTTGTTTTTGTTTTAGTTACAGATAGACCCACAGAGTTATTACAGAGGATTAATTTCAGAAAAAACAAGAAACTTGAAACTATGTGTCGTAAAAATTTAGAATGTTGGAACAATTAAAGCTTAATCTCTTCAACCCAGAGGACGGACACGCAACTATTTATATAAATAGGGAGTCCTACTTTCACATCTCTTGTATAGTATTTCTAAAATAAACATTATTAATATTCCTTAGTCTTATGCTTAGAAAAAAATCTATCTTAAATTTTTACGTTATTATATTTTTGGTCATTGAATTATTCAGATAATTGTATATCAAATTGCACATACATAACGTGTAAATTATTTTATTAAAAAAGTTTTAGGAGTTAGTTTTCTTCGTTGTATATGTAACTGTTACCGAAAGTTATAAATGTCTAACTTCTCTTTATTATTAATATGACCTTAAAGCGAAAGCACTAAGTTTATTACACCTTATAAAGCCAGAAACCCAATTAAGCATTTAACCTGAACCATCCATTCTTACACAAAATTACTGTAATAAAACCCAAAACAATGTTGGGACTGGTTGGCACGAAAACAGATTTTAGCTTTTTATGTGAGTACAGAACAGAAAAAAAATGGTAACGTAAAGTAAATACGATTTTGCCGTTTAAAAATCTGAACATTACACAAAAAGCTTTCGATATTTGATAAATACGGCTCTGATGGAATATAAATTAAATAAGTCGTAGGATCTCCTCGCTGAGATTTTTATTGATGGACGTAATTTATTTGAACGGCACCCGCAGTGTGCTTCGGGAGAAATATGAAAGGCATTACAGCAAAAAGGCCTCTCCAAATTTATGAGCATCTCTTACGTTGTTTGATAACGTTCAAGTTTTCATGGAAAGACCCACAAGTTTTAAAATGTTTACGATTAGCTTGGCTGAAAAGTTCAGAACTAGGTTCTAATAGAATCCTAGTATTGGTATACGATGTAGTTATTAAATATCAATAAGTTTCCTGATACATTATATATATTCACTGTAGCTTACATATCGATTGGAAGCTTAGAGAGACTTATGAGCATGAAGCTTTGCTAAGTAAATTATATAAGTTGTTCAGTAAGTACAGATAATGATGTTACAATATTCTAGTTCAAGTTACGTAATACTTGGTACGTGCGTATATCGGTAAATTGTTTTATTTAATATTTTTCAGGCAAAATATTTTGCACATGCACAACAGTAAGATCCAAGTAATCCCTAAAATAGTTTTCATTCAGAAATCTTCCCATAAAAGTGTCTAAAAACAATATCAACATTCATCCAAAATCAAGTAAGCATACCGAGCACCGAGTCCGGGGTTTGCCCGGTACATATATTTTTGTAATTAATTTCCCAGGTGTGCAGTAAACAACTGCAGAGAGCCCTATTCCTATGTTTATGCTTCTGTTCCGGGCACTTTTATGAACATATTAAGCTGTCAAACATAAAAATTTCTTTAGTTTCTACTACACATGTTTAGAGGTTACGACCAGCTGCACATTACATGGTAGGCCTCAGGAAAAATCTCCTTAAATAGACAACCTGTTTAAAGGACTAGCATTTTTCCCGATTTTAACTGCAATTAAAGTAAAACTTTTAATATTTTCAAATATATATAGAGCATAGAGTAACTTCCTGCCTCAGTTTAGTTTATGTGAGTGCTGTACTTGAGGTCTCGAGTTCGATTTCCGGCTCAGCCTAAATGTTTGTATAAATTCGAATAGTTAAGTATTATTCTTTACCGTCTCTGATTTTTAAATAAATTCTGATAATGGTTTTCTCTTTTTTATTTTGTTTACACAGTTAAAAAGCGACATAGAAATCTATTGTGTGTTAAATAAATACAATGACTTAGCAAACACATGAAAACCATTCATCATCAGTATCATCATTATTCAATCATTCTTCTTTGGTGAGAATTGCACCAACGACATTGCTTAGCAATCAGAATCACAAACCACAACCGACAAGCCTATTGAAATAGCCAATAAGTCAGTTTATAAGATATGTTTTAATTTAATATTATTCGTGTGGTGACAAATTAAGAATACAGAGTGTCACCACCCCTATTCATCCCACGTGGGTGTCGTAAAAGGCGACTAAGGGATAAACTACGCAAGACAACATCAATGCAAAGAGAAGGAAAACTTGAAACTAACCCTTTACCAACTCGTCTGGCCAGCTTGGTATATTAGCTTTTGAAGAAGAGGCCAATGTCCAGCAGTGGACTGTTAAAGGCTGTTGATGATGATTCATGACCAAAGTAAAATTTTTAAAAGCCTTGCACTATAACCCAGGCTCTGGCTAAATATATACAGCTCTATGCAACATTTCTAACTAGGTACTAGTAGGTTTGTATAATAATAAACGTATAATAATAGATCACCCTCACCAGGATCCGTGGCACTCAATACTTGAATGCCATTGAACGCTAACAAGCGCCAATGAAAGTCAATTCCCGTTATTTTCGATGTAGTTATTCGTAGATCCGACGGATATTGAGAATTACGACAGTTATTTTAAATCGAATTGAATAACTTGTATTTGATATTTCAATATGCTGACTGTTACACAATGCTAGCGACAGACATTCAAATATGCAATACGTAACACATTAAAACTTAACACACTTCTAATAGTACTTATAGTCAGTTATGTTAAATAGTAACTATCTTATTGGATAGTAAAATGTCAAATATTTGCTTATAGGGTTTAGGCTATTAGGTGTTGGATTTTATGTCAAACAATGTAGTTTAAAAGTTTATATTTTTCATGATGTCAGGTTCCGGCTATTAATTACATAAATAGAGTATACAGTAATTGGCCAACAATATTTTTATACGTTTTATAAACTACTAGCGGTCAACCCGGTTTTGGCTAGATAGAGGGGTTCAAACTTTTCATGCTTCCTTTTGGCAGACTTTATATTTGCAAACAGACTATCAAATGATCCGTTTATGAGCTAATATGCCGCAACAACCCACACTATGTGACACAGATCCACACCTCAAACTTATGACACCCATTTTTTTCTGTGCGAAAATACCCTCAGATACCACCAATTGGTAGCTATATCGGACTCGGATCAACTTAAACTGCATTCCGCCTTGGGTACTATAAGCCAAAGAACTAGGTGTACCTTAACAAGAAAATCATTGAAACCCCGACGTTCCACTGGCCATATTCGGGTTATATAGATAACCCTAGTAGATTCCTGCTTATTAGAAGTTAGAAATACCGAAAATTTAGGGTGTATAAATGATACTTCAAATCCTTAAAAAAAAATCTCAAATACATGATTGGCATTACAATTTTTAACGTCAACCTATATTGTTTAAATTTCTGTTAATAGTGAATTACGTTTTCGATGTTAACTCCCATGACAACTTTTGAATGGTTTTTAAGTACCTACAGACTACATACAGTGTGTTTATTTTAATAGTAAGTTTTAAATCAAGGTAATATGACCTAATAATGTGATTTGTAGCGACATAACTATTCCATATTTTAATATGATAAAGTTGTTATCGTGACTTAACTATAATATTACATATCCCAGACTATTTTTTCTATAAAACTGTAGTAACATCACTTAGTACTATTATCAATAATTTTTATCAAATCATCATCATCAACAGCCTTTAACAGTTCACTGCTGGACATAGGCCTCTCCTTAGAAAGGAGGTTTTGGCCTAAAAATCATACAAGAAGAAAAATTTGATATTTCAATACCTACTAAAAATATTTTAGGTTCAAAATCAACTGGTAATATTAAGATGTTTTCATGTTTATAAAATTATTCAAACAACAAAAATAAATATAAATAACTCGATACAAAGCTTTTTAAACACAAAAAATCCTTATAATTTATTTAACATTTGCTCCCGTAAAAGTTAAGTAGATACCATAAATTCTATTTTCTTCTAGATTTATAAGAAATATAAAGGAATTCGCGTAAAGTCCCTAAAACTTTTTTGAAGAGTTCTCAACTTTAACATTAGAAAGGAAATTATCGTGGCCCGAGGAATAATTCCCAAAGTTTTGTGTTGAACGGAGTGGGTCGCCGACGCCAACAACTTTTAATGTATGCCTTAGGTTCACACACAGAACTTGATATTGAGAAAAACCGCAAAATATAAACTTATCATAGTTGTAGTTTTTATTGGTAGTAGAGCCACGCTGATCTCAGCACGAATGGGCCTGTTCGACCGGGACAGTACTACCCTCACAGAGAAAACCATCCTAATAATGACAGCTTTATTGGGATGGTCTTCTGTGTGAGGGTTATTTCGTTGGTAAGCGTGAGACCGGAGGCCCATCATTCTCCCCGCTTCCTGAGGCCAAGAGAATGATGCAGAAATATCTGGTATCCATGGTAAGGGTCACTATGCTGCATTGCTTACCCTCACAATGAGGATGGTGAGCACTACTCCTCCATTCTACTCATGCTTTCCTTCAGACAGTGTAGAATCAATTTAGTAGACTCAAGTTTATCGAGTTGCTCCTCGGTGCCATCGAGATAACTGACATCAACATAGTCGAGTATAGGAAGAAGGCGGGATTGTGCAAGTGCAATTTTAGTAGCCGTTGGGAGAAAGTTGCGCAGCCTTCGTAGGCATCCTGCCGATGCAAACAGTTTTCGACGGACTTCTCGCAGTTGAAGTCCCCAACTTAATATGTTGTCAATATAGACGCCAAAATTTTTAAAAGAAGTACTCACCGACAACGGAGTACCATTAAATGTTATGATAAGTAGTTGTTTCCAGTCTATTCTAGATACCATCGCACTGCCCACAAAAATAAGTTGTGTCTTGAATTCACCACAACTCCATATTGATCACTTCATTCACACCAGATCCCGATTAACAGTTGAGAAGGCTTCAGATAATCTATGTAACGGGACCTGTATATTAATTTGAAAGTCATCTGCATATAGGTATTAGGAGGAAGAAAATGCCTGAGTTATACTGACTAAAATAAATAATATTCTTTTCTTTATCAAAACTCTCTATCTCAAATCCCACCATCTCCGAATACTTCTTAACTAAAAACCAATACAATGACTTCCTCGATACTACATTACTATAGATACAAATACTCACCTCTTTTATCTCTATAGGAGTATGCAGAGCTACTTGGTTTTTTTTGTATTAAGTCACTCATATTTCGTCGACTATGACTTGAGTTATAGTGGACAAAATATAATAGCTCCTCTCAAATAACAAAAGGCAAGGTTGTTTTTACGTCCGTTATGCAAGTTTATTTTTAAACAAACGTATATTAATTTAACTTCATAAATTATTTTAGGTACAGATAAATATACACTCAGATTTAAAAAAAAAACAACGATCAAGGACACTAACTACTAAATTATTAGGCCCATCTTTTGCATTTAATAGTTACATGTATATCATTAGCAAAAGATTTATGTTGAACAGGTACCTGTGGTGAACTTCTTTGCTATTGAGATTCAATATTAATTATTCAATTTCATTTGCTTAATATACTTAGAGTTTAGTTTACTGTAACATAGAGTTACTTTAATTCTTAGATTTCTTATTTGGGAGGAAAATACCCAAATACCTTTCTATATCTTTGAATGGACGTTATTTATAAGCAGGACATGATCCCTTAAGAGACTTTGTTTGGGGCAAATAGCGTAGTGTAAAGATAAAGTTGTGTGAGACGCCATAATACGTTATGTAGTATATTAGAGAAGTGACTTGGCTAATCATAGAATTCGGAAAAAAGCATACTGAATGGTCCTTAAAAAAGTATAATTATGTTCAAACTGCTTGCTTTTTCTGTTTGTATCAGTGTGATTTGGATTTCCTTAGTTTATTTCCACTTATGGTGTCATTCAAACTTGAAGACAAATTGGTCCATCCCTAAGAATGAAAATTAAGAAATAAAGTATAAGTTTATTGTATGCGTAATGTATCTTCATGAAGGCACATTCAAATTGATAACAACAAAGCGATCATTACAATGACTGACTGTACGGTTGGCCTAGCGGTCATCACGCCGCTTTCTACTACGCCAAGTGTTATGAGTTCAAATCCCACATCTGACAATACTTTGTGTGATACACATTATTGTTGTTCCGAGCCTGGGTGTTCTTTTTGTCATTCATGTAAATGTTTTTATAAAGTCCCCCGCGTTACAGGATGCAAATTACTATTGGGAGTTTTCTTCTTATAAAAAAATAACAAGCACATTCGCGTTCACAGTAACACTTCATCAAATTTCATTAGTTCATCATTTTCTTCATTCAGTTTCATCATTTTAAAAAGTCCTTATCAAAGGTTCTCCATTTACGGTTCTACGTTTACTCCTAAGGACATTATCAATTGTATCTTTGTAGATATGCATTATTGGTTTAGATACATCAGAAACCTGAATATGCGAAATATTCAAACAATCTACTGGAATTTCATGCATGATGATAAATATTACTGGTACATGGATATATATCATTGTTCACAATCTTTACATGTACTCGTATTGTAAACGCGTGCTTACTGATGGAGAATTGCATGTGGTTTAACATGAACTATAGATAAAATAGTAAAACAAATTATCCTAAATTACGATCAAGTATAGCATTGATTCAGCTATAACGCTATACATACATCATCATCTAATGATATATAATAATTCATCATCAGCTTATCACAGTCCACTGCTGAACATAGGCCTCTCTCATTGCACACCACTCTAATCGATTTTCGGCTTCTCGCATCCAGCTTGATGTACAGATGCACTCATGTAAACCAGTATTGCGTTATAAAACACATTTTTTTTAAATAAATAATGAATATTTCGTACATCCTACACACAACGCCATCTAGTCCCTAACTCAGCAGAGCTTGTATTATGGGTACTAATCAAGTAATACAAATATGTAACATATTTTTTTGTAAATATATACATATATTATTATACCTACACAATTGACATATATGAACTTAGCTTTATAAGAATCTGGTATTCCACTGATACCCAAGTAACGAAGACATGAGTGGTATCGCAGACTAATCTGATTACCACATACACACATACTAGCTTACAAGCAAAGAGGATACCTAATTGACGTCTCGACGAATGTCACTTAGTCACGTTCCCTTTGTCGCGCCGCCGTAGAAAATTACATAGCTTTATTAGATTTGAATAAAATTAGAGCAACTATGTTATTGGTAGTTCTTGAGTATGTTTTAGCATTTTGATCAGGTCATTTTGTTTTAGTCTGTTTTATCAGTTTAACTTCATTTCATCGGCCAGAGCTCTTTAAATCACTCAGATTTGCAAATATATATTTTTTTAAAGACATTTCTTTAATTAGGTATAATACTAAGTCGCGGGGAATTTCACAAATATACAGAAAATAGACACATTGAATACCTATACTCAGATCAAAAATTTGTAGATACTCAAAGTGTTGTCTCTTGTGGGAGTTTGAATCCACAACACTGCTCAGTGCAGTAGAAAAGTCTATTCTAGAATACGTCTATTCAGTAGAAGTTCTATCCAAGTTGCATTCAATGTTATTAATGTCGTCATTCTTTAACGGGCAATAAATTAATTAACAACGGAGTTCTTTACTCTATCAGAAACATCATAACTTTGTTATCAACACAACAATAACTTCAAATCCAAACACTAAATCGTTCGTATCACGATTAAATAAATCTCCATCAGCAATCCTTTCAAAAGTATAATAAAACAATAACGATGATAGTATTTATTTTCCTTTCAATAGCTGCTATAAAAGCGCGATGTTTATCTCAATAATCTGTAGCACAAACGGCTATATATTAGGGAGTTATCAACAGATAGAACGAACGATTGTTTTCCGGATGTAGCAGACATGATGTTAAAATAAATAAAAGCGTACGTACAGCACTCGATTTCCTATGTTCCGCCGCTTCAGTTCCGCTTCTCTGTTAGCAGAAATGATATTTTCTCGCCTTTGCAAGCTTATCAAAACCTGGAAATAATGATTTCGTTGTAGTTTGTTGTGCTGCAGTATGTATCACTTCCTCTTGTTTGTTTCTAGCTATTAAAAAAATCCATGTCAGAAAAATACTTAATACTATTCATTTAAAATAAAGATGTTGAGTTGAGAGCTAAATAAAACATAGAGAAAATAATTGTGACGGTTCGAGATGCAAACCACTTGTACCTTAGTCTTTTTTCTTTCTCTTTTTTTATTTTTTATGTGACAATTCTACAATATAGATTCCCGAATTTACCATTTTTGGCCTGACCTAATCGTGTATATTGGATATACGATTAGGTCAAGCCAAAAATTGGGTATAAATTAATAGTGCAACATAATATAATGTATATGATTACAGCACAGTTGAATAAATGACGATATAATGAATAGTACATTGTTCACCGAGGGAGGAAAGGGACCGATTACTAGCGAGGGAGCAGTTTGTGGCCCGAAGGCGCAGCCTAGGGCCACAATACTCCCGAGGTAGGAATGGGACTTTCACCCGAGTGCTTAACGGTGCTTTATAACACACCTGTGAGGAACATTTAAAGTATTTTTAAAATAAAATCAAAACGTAAGACACCATGTAAGACACAATTTAGCTTAGAATTTGACCAATATTTCGCGCTTCTTTTGTTTTCTTTTATTCTTCACAAAAGGATGTCAGTGGCACGGAGATTCCATAATTAAATTATATGAAAACTCCTTGGGCAAGCGCGCGCCATAGATAAGTTAACACATGAGAAATTAAAATTTATACAACTTTCTCTCCCGCTAAAACACGTTAGAAATAGATTTTCTTACATTTTTTTCTCCCGCTTATTCAGGTCAATAAAAAGACTAACGTTCCCTTTTATTTTCAGGAAATATTGACTACTGTTCCGATCAGGTGTAGTATAAACAATGTTTATCCCTGTTTATTAACATATTTATGTATTGCAGTAATAAAGCATATTACATGCACACCATGACTATTTTATAATTGTGACAAAATTATTATTATAACGTCTTTACATTCTTTTTCGAACGATATATGATATAACGATAATTGTTAGTGTTTATAATCGTTTAATGTAATGTCTAATCAAAAAAGTCATACCTATCACACAAATTTCCTAACCATCTCACTTTATATGCATTTATGGTTATAACTACGTTTACTGATATACAAAATTATTCCAATCAGTGAAATAATTTGTCATTAAATCGGTTTATTGAAAGCAATGTTCTATTATGTGCCGGAAATTACATGGTCGGTTAATTAATTTATCTGCGTAAGCGATTTGAGACGGCATCACGCACATCACAATAATTGGAAATAAAGGATGACGTTCGTTATATAAAACTAAAAGCTAAATTAAATATCATATCACATAATTTAAAAACTTGTCTCAGAGAACCTAACATAATATTTAAAGTGGTGTTAGTACCAATATGTGACCCAAAGGTATGCAATAAGCAGTATTGAATGTTTTTACATACTGTGTATTGTATTTTTTTATACTGTTCAAATAGTGTCAAACAGGTATGTTTAAAAATTGTAACACTTCTATGTTAAAACAAAAACGACAATTAAAAACTTGAAATATATTCGGAAGTAACTTCAAATTCACTGTTTTTTGTAAGTGAATTTTTCAATAAATATTTCAAACCATTAAAAGTTAATAAAACAGATAAGAATGTGCTACATTCTAAAGTCGAAGGCCATGGCAGTCAAGGCTCATCTTGGGTTACTGAGCCAGCAAATACGTGGGGCCTTTCACGTCAAGAGGGTAACCCAAAAAAAGTGAGCTCGTGAATTTTGTTTATATTCTGTTTTTTTTTTCGTATGATGCTTTATTGCTGAGATACGAGCTATTAAAATTTACTCAAAATGAAGTCTGAATTTTCGGATGCTTATTGTCTGTAATTTTTAAAAATAACTAAAAAGTATGGTTTCTCATAGTAATAAAGTTGAAGTTTTTAATTTTTTTGTCGAATTCTAAATTTGATTTTTTTACGTATAGTAAACCCCACGTAAAATTGAAATGCCCCAAGTATTATTTGTATTGTCATTTCACTGCCTATTATTAACTAACATCATAGTTGTAACTTACAATAGCCATTTGTGAAAAGGTATTATTAAGTAAGAATATTTGTCTTGAACATTCTAGAGAATTGCACAGTACTTCCCAGTGAACGAGTATGATTTGTGGCTAAAATGCAAACAGCACTTAAGAACTTACGTATCGACTTCCAATAGTTTGTGTCTATTTGGTCAAACTTGGTGACATTAAAGTTAGTACAAACAAGAAATGGAGCGACTAGAGCCCGCATCTAAAGCAGGCCAAATTACAACTGAGTAAGAACTTACACATACAAACTTGCGTAATATTAAGGGAGTTAAGTACCTCCTCACACATGTCTAAATTGCTTAAGTAATATTTATGCGTAAACGTAATTAAGTTAAACGGGTATTGTCCAAATAGCGTAACCTCTTAAAGGGTACTTTGTAAACAACTTTATACATTGAATAATTATTATACAATAATAATAATGTCTATAAGAATCCTTACGATATGATCTATTCTAACATTTTTAGCTGAAGAGTTTCTCAGTTTGAACGCGATAATCTTAGGAACTTGTTGCGGTTCGAAAAATTCTTAGATTGTTGGATTGGGTAATAATTGAGGAAGACTATACCGCCTATGTAATATCATGATACGACTGTTCACTATATTATTGATGGTGCTAATTTAGAAAAATCTAATACCTACTGTAATTAAAGGTGTGTATATTTTATGTTATATTAAAGGTACATGTATAATTGTATAAGTACAAAACAATGTTCAATTTACCCAAAAATACATACACGTGCCGGCTGTTATGAAGCATAACACAATATCTTTAATTATTAAGATATCTTAATGAGAATTTAATTTCAATTAAATTTCCTTTACCTTCTGAAGAAAATAATTTCGTGTACCTTCGAAAAATGTAAGACAAGTAAGCCTTTAATTTTCATTACATTTGTTTCAAATTAACAAAATTCCAATCTACGTATTTCGAATAATACACAATATATTTATCGAGTGCTATAATTCGTTCTGGAATTTTAAGGTAATTTACAATTTCAAAACGATAAATTTTAATAAAAATATCTAGATTAAGCAGTAAAGGTCAGAATCCTTACTAATATTTGAAATGCGAAAGTAGCTCTGTCTGTCTGTTACGCTATAATTGCTAAACCATTCTACCGATTTAAATGAAATCTGACCTCACTTATCCAGAGTTTGCGACGGGCTTGTGTATCGGTATCGAACCGCCTAAAACCACATGGTAGGCCACTCTGCGCCTGAATTAAGACATCTGGATCCCGAACTATAGTCTATAATTAATCTAGTCATAAAACAACTTTACTAATAACATACTTTGGAAGAACCTACGTTCTTAGTTCCATTATGAGTTTACAAATTGTGAAAACGCAGGCTATTATAGTTTTTAACCGTTGAGACATTTCCTTACACTTACACAGTACACTTACGCTAGTTATCCTTAAAGACACAAAGTTCTTTAATGCAAATACTTCTCCTATTAAGAACATTAACTGAGTAAAAGTGTGGGCATTAAAGTAATATCAAGTGTATTGTAATTTAACAAACTTTAGTATTCGAAGCATTTTAATTACAAAATACCACGAAACGCTTTGTCTAATTTCATGTTTGATGCTTAAAATTTATTATATTAATGTTTTCAATACGTATTTGAAAATTAAAGTCTTTATGCAAATAGGGTTTTCAGTTGTTTTATTATATTCTTATTTGATATATGAATATATGGTGATATGATTGATAACAAAGTTAACCTATTATATAAGTTACACCTCTTTCCCATGGCTCGACTCATATATATGTTCGCGGTAAAGAATAGCATGTGACCTTTCTCAAAAATCAATGTATGTCCATGCCAAAGTTTATTGAAATTGGTGTAGCGTTTTAGCCGTGAAAGTGTAGCGTGCTATTTTCGAATCATACCTATAACGTTAAGCCTGCATTAATCATAATGACAAGAAGTATTGTGAATTCAAAGATATATTCTCATTCGAAGTTATTAAATATTTCGTACAAAATATATACATATAATATGTTGGAATTTGGGAACCCTGTCTTGTTTGTAATTAGTCGTAACCTGACACCATTCGACCTATTATTAAAATGTTATTAAACTTAATCATTACCAGTTCAACATCAACTCATAATGTCCCACGGCTGGGTTCGGATCTCCTCTCAAGAGAGTGTTAAGACTACACGTCACCACGCAGACCGAGTGCGGGTTGGGGATTGGCAGGCCCCGTTGTGGCTACGTAATCTTGCCGTTGGATCTTTTTAAGCCGCCCGAAGGCCTCCGCGAACTAAGGTTCACGACTGTTATCATAAGATAACAATCGGAACCGACTGTTTAATATGACCTCCGAACCACGGAAACGCTCATAATATATCATGCCGCAAACGGTCACCCATCTTGGTCTGACCGCGCAGTCGTTGCTTACTCTCGGTGATTGTTTCCAATTACCTAAGGCCACTTGGTCATAAGCGCTTCGAATCAATAATAGTTACTACTACTTAATGAGTACAGTTTTTTTTATTCTAAAACCCATTTATTTTTAATTGAAACAAATGAGGTTTATATTTTTTTTGAATTTAATTATTTGTTCTTCATTATTTGGAGATCCTTAGAAGAAGACATTGGTGGCAACCTCTCGAATATGTCGTTGCTTACATAAGTAGAAAATAAAAGTTAAAGATGTTTTAAAACAACTATAATCCGCGACAATTATTGCTCAAGTTGAGTTTCCCAATATTTAAGTAAGTATCTTGATGCACTAGTTAATTTTATGATAGGCTATGTATCATTATTTTAAAATCATTAAAACATATTAATCTAATTAGAAAATAATATGATTAATATAAAGATTTTATATTATTATTATTTTTTTATAATAATAATGTTTTTTTTATTTACTTAAAAATTTACACTACATAAATAATTTTGTACATGAACAACAAAGTAAAGACACGTAGGACAGACAGACATTGATAGTCAAAATTGAGAGTAAACGTTCCAAAACTTAAAATAACCCTAACTAATCAATATCATTTTACAAGAAATGTTGACATGTGGATTTTGATGAATTCTGTTAAGTAATTAAGCGTCAAACAAAATCACAAGGTCTTAATAATATTATAAATAGGAAAGTAACTCTGTCTGTATGTCCGGCTTTTAAAGCAAAAATAATTGAATCGATTTAATTGGAACGTACTCTCAAACATATTATTTATAGATGAGTATTTTATATATTTTTTACTGGTAATAAAATATTTTCAACTAAATCTACATTCAAACTTAGCATGATAGAATAACAAGCATTCATTAGGATTACGACCAAACATAGTCGTACATTAACTGTGAGTAATTGCTAGCTTAGCGACAGGCTCCCGCTCTCCGCCGACACGCTTCGGACCGTGTGGGTAGTTACAGTGGTCAGATCCCGTGTGAAAGTTACGGACAGGAAAAACTGTTCGTTATTAGTTTTGTTGTTTGACAATAATTGGTGGCTAATAATTTTTGTTTGGGGTAAAGTCAAATACCTACTTAAGCTTTGTGCGAACCAGTCACAACAACCAAACAGGCTCATTTAGAAATGAACTTTGTTTTATGTTGACCAAAGGTAAGTATATTATATTGTATGTCAGCACTTTTGTGACAATCTTAGTTTTTGTTTATTAATATAATCGATTAGTGCTAGGTTAGGTAAAAAAGATTAAAATGTAGACTAAATTGATTGCTTACATATATATGTAAAATATATATATAATTTAATATTATATGATGATAAAATATCAATAATGCAGAAGTATCTCAATAAACCATCATCAATTCGGATCACCATGCTGCGGATACGTCTGCATTCACATTGAAAATTGTGACCACTATTCCTGGATTCTGTCATGGATCTGGATTCTATTCATGCTCTCCATCATCGGATTTGAGTCACTTTGATAAACTCAAATATATATTTAAAAAAATAACAAAGTTTGTTTCGCTAACGTTTTTTTTTTTAAAACCGTTAATGAATCCACTTTACATATTATATAAAGAAAGACACGAAATTCAATAAATAGACCCAATCTTTGCACCTATACATTTATAGTCGAAAATAGAACACAGTATCAATAAATTTTCAATGTGATTCTGTATACAGATTACCACCAAGCACGATATCCGAATCCACGCATCGATTAGTGTGTCTGGAATCAATTGCTTTATATATAGCCATTGATATTTGATAGCTAAGACCAGATACAGGGACCTGAATATTCCTAAGGCATTATGACCCACCTGAATACTAATTGCGACTATATATGCACATATATATATATATACGTAAGTAAGATTGTACTATGTACTGGTATTAATGTTTCCTTTATCTACTTTATGACGTCATTTAGTCGTGTTAGCAAGACGATTGATGCTAAACGGTGCTAGTAATAGGTTTGTATTCCAACTGAAGCGTCTGTATAGCGGTGTGGATATATGTATCTAAAATGTAAAATTGTATAGACACTCCTATTCATCCCGCGGGTGTCGTAAAATGCGACTAAGGGATAAACTACGCAAGACAAAATCGATGCAAAGAGAAGGAAAACTTGAAACTAACCCTAAACCAACCCGTCTGGCCAGCGTGGTATAGTAGGCCAAAATCTCCATTCTAAGGAGAGGCCTATGTCCAGCAGTGGACTGTTAAGGGCCGTTGATGATGATGATGATGAATGATGATTATACAGAAAATGTTTAGGCAGCACCGACAGCGATATACATATACACAAAATTTAGCTGGTACACAAACCTAAGTAGCATTATTTACCATCAATTGAATTACTAACGTCATAAATATAGTAGATATAGTAAATATTAATATGAGTACACAATTACAAGAATAAAAAAAGAAGTATTTTATTTACTATATTTTTTCTCACATTAACTATCTAACAATTTAAAATATTGTTAGAGTACCTTTTTCATTAAAAACTCTAAGAGTTGTCTCCACGACTGAGGCCCGTTGTAATAAATCATTTTTCACCCACTTCGCCTCGCCACGGAGGCGACCCCATAAGTAGTGAATAATAGATGGTGGATAATACAACTCACATGCGGATGACATTGACGGCGGGGGTGTCCCCATACCTAACCCTACTTAAATAAGTGATGACAAACATTAAAACACTTAAAATTGGAAGGTAGATTTGGATAAGTGAACTTTGCTTTTAGGCTATGGTGTAAATAAAGTCGATTTAGTTTAAGTTTTATATATGTTGACGAATAATTTGATGAAATTGTGTCCGTGTGGTGACGGAGTAAGAATACAGAGTGTCACCACCCCTATTCATCCCGCGGGTGTCGTATGAGGCGACTAAGGTATAAACTACGCAAGACAACAGCAATGTAAAGAGAAGGAAAACTTGAAACCAACCCTATACCAACCCGTCTGGCCAGCGTGGTATAGTAGGCCAAAACCTCCTTTTCAAGGAGAGGCCTATGTCCAGTAGTGGACTGATAAAGGCTGTTGATGATTGATGTGTTCTGTAGAAATAGTACATAGAAATATGTAACTTATTACTAAATTAAACTTTAATTCCTACAAAGCACTAAAATAATCAATACTAGATACTTTTGACAGTACTTTGACGTGCATATTTCATAGAAATTGATTTGAATGGGATTGAAATTGCAAATCTAGGAGTTATGCATATTTCTGCATCAGCCTATCTATACAAATAAACACATAAAACAGTTTTTACACTAAAGGCGTATGAAAGTATACACGGCAATCACATCAATACAGCAAAAGCACTGTGTGCCTCTTTGTTTATGCTAATCTCTACCACGTCTGTACCGATTTTGACGGAACCACTGCCAGGTAGCTGATGACATAAGGAGTAACTTTAGTTATTTTCTTAGACTGATTTTAATATCCGCGAGTAACACCGCGGTACTCAACTAGTATATTACAAAAATCTGTGTAAGCATTTAAAAAAATAAAATAAAATTGTCTCAGATTGTTAAAGTGGTGGTTACTTTAAAAAAAATAGCCGTCTCTACAGCCGACCCTAGTTGCATACTTTACCTACATGCATTTTGGTTTATGTGGAGGAGGAGTGCAGGCAGCTAATTATTTTTAAATATGCCTAAAAAAACATTAAATCAAAAAATAAAACGTCACACACACTACCATGTATTTGACACACACACACAGAGAGAGAGATATTCTTTTGTCAAATTATCACTGTAGCGTAGCCTTGGCGAAATCAGTGATTAAAGAAGTTATAATCTTTGACAATAGAACCTTAATAATGTTGCCACTTATTATTCAAATTAATTTTGGTAGAATTTTGACCACTTGGCGACCACTAGTATATTTTATTACTGAGCTGTGCCATAATTATGTAAGAGCTACAATACTATATTACACACAAATTTCTTATACTAATATGTAGATTGTAGTGCACTGTCATTAAATTAAAAAGTCTTTCTTCCTCCTTTCGTTCTTTTTTCCCTTTGTTTATATATTTCCTTACTCTACCAAAGACAGCCGTTTCAAAGGGTGATTCAGATATCACACCAATTTATTTTTAGGAGTTGGTGTTAAGGTTAAGTGGTGATATACCAACCAATATTAGCACGATCGATATTAACCCCATACTAATAATCATAAACATAAATTATTCCATAAACGTAAGTATTAAAAAAATTAGAAATATACTACGTGCCTATACAATTTGAGGGGAAATCCCTAAAATTGTATATACTAATAGATTTCTTTAAGATTTCATCGTTATATCCTGAAACGGTGGTAATGAGACCACCTCAGGAGCCTTTCGAACACCAAAAGAATCAAAACCAATCTACATTAACGGAGTAATAGGTGAACATATACCTACATAGAAAAAGTAATAATACATACTTCTCCTCCTTAAGTCGTTATCCTCAATTCTGAGGGTCGTGCGTGACCCCTACTTATTAGTGTTCTGCGATACATATAGTTCTGTACTGTAATACATACAGTGTAACTTAAAACCTGCTTCTTTTTAAAGTCGGTTATAAATCGCGTAACGACATAATGAAATAGTCCTCCAGATAAATTAATTTCCGAGTAAGACGCGATAATCACATTAAGCTCGTAATAAATTGTGGAATATAACGAAATTTAAACAGATCGCATTTATTCATTTATATATTCCGTATCGTTTTGTCAAGCCATCTTTCTAAAAGATAAGGAACTCTGCCCATTGAACCGAAAATAATTGATAATATAATTTAACAGGAAAGGATAATATCTCACTGTCGCCAATCGCAATCTGCTTCGACGGAAACAAATATCTACGAATATATCTTATAATCTGATGACACGAATATTGAGGTATTTGTTTACACGATTGTAAAAGGAAAGGTGATTTGAATATCATTCAGTGTTGCAAATTTTACTAAACATGATCTTAGGAATAGATCATTGTTATGACTATATTTTAGTCTAGACTACACGCCTCATCAACTCCGTATCTCATAGACAGTCACTCAACATCTTATATATATACATATTTTGTACTATCTAGTAGTCATCTCAGCTGCTTATTAAGAAAGAGTATCGAGCAACACGGTAGGTAGTAACGATAAGCAGGTGTTCCCCTATGTCAAATCGTGAGCCCGACTATGTCTACGCATACACTACACTAGCATAAATATATTCTGTGTCATACATAGAGTATTTAATGGCTTGTTTTAATTGTTATGTGTGAGTTTATAGTGTAAGGCGATTGTTTTTCTATGTGAGTCTAAGACTGCATGTATGAAAATTCCCCCCCGAAAAAAACGACCGACTGTTTTCTATCGGGAAAGTCCACCGACCTGTATTGCTCTATGAGGAAGGCATACAGTATTTAGTCAAGATATAATTAATGTTCGAAATACTTATTTGAGGAAATTACTTTCAGTCTACATCATAAAATTTAAGACATGTTTTGCTTGATAACGATCTTTTGTAAGATAACAAATTATCTTATTTGTTACTAGTACATCTAATGTTTCAAAGTCAGTAGTCCTACAATTGAATTAGACCATCACAAAGATATGTTGCAATTCACTCAGATGATGGAATTATAAATTAACTCTCAAATAAACGTAATTGATTGATCAACTGATTGTTCAATCAATGTGACCAATCAGCCGCGCAGGTGATTATCATTCATGGAACACATAATTTTGCGGTTGGATATTGGTCGGCGCGTATCTACGTCACAGTAATCGTTAGATTAACGATTCAGATGATGTTTGATTAGCAGTCAGAATTACAATGTTGGTATAGCTGTTACCGAAACTGTTGTTTAGAATCAATTAATTCAATTCCAAATGTATGGTTGGATTTTGCGGACACGTTTAATTAATACTGGTATCGTTCTAGTGTTGAGTGAATTCATTATGAACTATATTTACTTTACACTAGAATAACTCTTAGTATGTTTTGGCTTAGATATTTACGCGGTAGCTGCATCGTCAGAGGAGGCTCATCACGGGAGCCTACGAAAATTCGGCATCGTCAACCACGACCACTCCGTCAAGAGTGAACGACTAAAGAGAGAGAACTTAGTTATTAAGTTGAATATTATGTTATGAGTTACAACACAGGCTTAATTTTTTTGATTTTTATTTATACCTGCCAATGTAACTTTACTCTGTAACTTTACTCTTGATGTAAAACATGAAAAGAATGGAGATAGTGGTCACCATTCCTCATTGTGTAATACTTTGAAAATCTTCTTTAACAAAATAATTTGAAAATTATAAAGATTCAATCTATCGAGTTCAATTCATAAAGAAATATAATAAGCTTGATATAATTAAGATCTATAATTAATTTGAAGCATAAAACATGTAATTAGAATGCAACTCCTTTCATTAAATAAATAAATATTTCAGACATCTAACACAAGTCGGAAACTATTTTCAAACTACCGTACTGTAAAAGCTAGATTGACTGATAGAGTACTTATATATATTTTTTGTAAATATACCTATATATATTATATATAGAAAACACCTAAAGTACGAAACTAATATTTGTAGATCATACAAACATTTGGTCCCACCCAGAATCTGTACCCATAGCTGTGCTTGACACAGCAATAATCACATGCACTAACTACCACTGTCTCGGTGGGGCAGTAGCAATAAATGTCTCTAGGAATTAAAATTTCTGAACTAAAAGCTATTTCAAAATCTTTCAATTAAAAGAATAATCGTTTGGTTCTACCAGTCGATAGGCACCTTCAGTATTATATTTATCACTTCCATTTGCTATTTTGAGCCTACGATTCATTCCATTTCTGGGCAATGGTCTCCCTTTTCTTGTTAGAGATCCTTATCTTGTTTTACTGTAAAACCGTCCAAAGTTTTTGAAGATATAAAGTAATGAATGAATTCACATATTAGCCGTCTTTGCCAATTCTTAATTCCATATTATTATGACCATTTGATAGTTAGTTCACTTATGAATTGAATGATATGGGTTGAAAAATCATTTCAAATAGATGAGTTTTTTCTTTAATGAAATGGATTAGACAGACATAATTATGGAAATTGATGAATTAAATAATAGAAAAGGCTGACTTAACTACTACCCAAGATCAAATTATGAAAAAATACTGTAATCTCAACATACTACAAAGTATTTCATTTAAATGTAATAAAATAGTTATTTGTTTTGAAATTTATATTTCTATATTCCCGTACACAAACGCAATTCAATTGTCCACACAGTTTATCAATAACACTTGACATTTCAACATTGGTAAATTTAGCAGTGCAATATTTAATAGCGTGCTTTGAACTGTAGGAAGCCGTCTAAGACTTGAATCTATACCGTATAAATTATTACAGTTAATGTCTTGTAATAGAAGCTCTTGCAATAAAGGCGTATGTCATAAACAAAGGATCCGATAAATCAGTTATCGGATAAATCAGTAATCAGATCGAAAACATTATATATAAAAAGTGGTAAACTATGAGATAAGCCTAAAATCGTTGAGAGTAGCGTGCAATGGGAGAGGTATATCTAGCAGTGGACAGTGACAATAAGCTGATGATGACGATGAGACTTATTAACTTGTACTGTTTTCCAACCATAAAACGAACTGTCTTTTGCGTTGTAAAACTTTTTATTACTGCTCTATATGCACTTACAAATTGATTTCGAAGAAGTTCACAATACTCTGAAATAAGTTGTTTAATAATTGACTGCTTGGTGGTACAATGGTAGCGTATGCGACTGCTGTGCCTGAAGTCTCGGGTTCGATTCCCGGGTCGGACAAGATGTTTATGTGATCCGCAAATGTTTGTTTTCGAGTTTGGGTGTTTTCTATGTATAATATGTATGTGTTTACAAACATATATGTTTATGCATGTATATAACAGTTGTCTAGTACTTATTTACAAGCTCTGCTTAGATTGGAATTAGATGGCATTGTGTAAAAAGTTTGAAATGTTTATTATTTAAAAAAAACTATTCAATTACATCAACCTTACTCTAGAATATTACGTTTATCACCAGCATCAGCTTTCGACCTTTCTAGCTGAAACAAAAGTACTTTAAGCTATGTGACATAGTGTTTGCAATTTCGTTGTGCTCAACCATTGGTGTAAGTTATATAAACTTATGGGTCCCACCTGTTACTGATATGAACTGTTATTTTCATGGCAACCGTTTATACCGTTTGAGACTTAGTTTGGATTTTCTAAATATATACAGGCGTATTTATGAACTCATGAACGCTTGCAACTTAGGATTTGATGGTAATCACTGGCATGAGGTGACATATCACGAAACTCTTAAATCTGTAAAAAACCTTTACAAAAATTAAAACTTAATTACACATCTATACAAATAAATAAAACTTAAATGTCTGTTTGTAATATCAAATAATAATTTTTTTTTACTAAATGCACATGAAAGTATATAAACATCGAAAAAGTAATTATTAAAATTTGCTCGTTTGTTCCGACTTATGTCTGGATCGGCAGGACTGATTTTGACGAGACCTTCATTGCCAGATACTTGATGACTAGGAAAGTGCCTTACTCATTTTTAGACTAACTATGCTTGGCGGCGAACCTCGCGATTTATAATATAACATTTTACATTTTATTTAAACGCCGCGGGACTCAGCAAGCTGACAATAAGTTTATAGTAGATATCACTATTATTTTTATCAATAGCCATTAGTATTTCATATAAGGACATAGGCCTCTTATTAGAAAATACGGTTTAACCGATCACTCTGGCAAGACGAATTGGCATAGAGTTTGTTTCAAGGTTTTCATTTTTTATACTTCAAGAAATACTCGATTGCAGTCGAGTATTTCTTGTAAGAAAATTCAAACAACAGCCAGACCCGGAAATAAAACTCGAGACCTCTTGATCAGTAGTCCCATACAAGTACGCCTACCACTAGTCCAAAGAGGCAATTGGTCTATTTTCAAGCATCGGCAAAAAATTATAAAACTTAAAATAGGTAATAAATCACAAATAAATGAGAAACGTTTCGAGGGAAACTTACCTAAATAAAGAACAGTTCGTGTAAAGGTTCTCTCAAAATTATAAAGCAAAGAAAAGAAGAAAAGGTGTAAATTATCGTAATATCCCGTCCATTATCGCACATAATGCAGTGGGCCTTAAAACGTCACGAACAAAAGCGATGCCCGTTTCGCCCACCATTAGGCTATAGCAATGATGGTCAATGAATACAAGGAAAGTATAAAGTAGTAGCAATTCAACATTAAAGCCCTAAAAATACGGGGTGAAATGGTACACTTACGTAAAGTGCTTCATACGACAATATTATTTTCGTATTTTACTTTTACTCATGAGTATGCGTGAGTTTTAAGTTCTTTATAGAAGGTTTAGTTTTAAAATTTTAGTCTTACGAGAGAACTTATAATAGTTGTCGTTTAATAAAACTACAGCTCTTTATTAGTCTGACAAATGCTTTAAGTATTTGGTCTACAATAAAATCAATTCACATAATTTATGCTATATTTGAAAAAAGTATTTAAGTGAGATTGAAATCGGTTATCTTTATATTTTTAGTACGTATAAAAGTTTGAAACACACTCTTCTATTGTAACGAAAATGTTCTATCCGTAGCAGGTACTACTTGCTAAGAAGTTTACTAAGAAGTTATGTTACTCCTCCACTGTAGTTTGCCAGCCAGTGGTCACGGCTTAAACTTACAACATAGTTTATTGCTTTGCAACCTTACTTTCAACTGGTCTTATTTGACTTCTCTAGCACGTCTTTATATCAATATCAGGTCCGTATAAAATAAATATTAGAAATTGAAGATACAGAAAAAAGCGTATCATAATCTTTTTGAGCTGTATTTTAGCTACTTTCTATTGTATAAATTAAATTTCTATTCGGCCTGAAAGTTGAACGAAATTTTGCATAATATCGTGATACCCAGATAAGAAAATAACAAATTAACAAGAAACCAAAAGCGGTACTACCTTCATAATACAAGTAAGGTCGAAAATGTAAGCCTCAGATTCCTGTTTAAGAAAAAATACTGAAATGTAAAAATCTATAAATTATTGCAGATTTTTAACATTGACGTCGTAAGCATCCAAAGTTTTAATTAAATAGATTTTGCCCACTGCTGCGCGCGCGGTAAATATTTATATTTTACCCATAATATATAGTTATAAATTCTATCCAAACGTTGAGCGGTTAAGCTGCGAAAGCGTAACCGATAGAAAGTTAAGAGTTCAATATGCAAAAAAATAAATGATAAACAATGTTGAATAAAATGAACTTCTCTAGTTCTGTAAGAAAAACGCTATTGGATTATAATAGAAAACTAAAACTCAATTAAGACACTGGAACAGTATGAAAAAAGCTTTTCAGTGCACTAAACAACGTTACTGAAGAAGCAAGATAATCGACAGAATGATAACTGTACAGAGAAACACACAATCAAGTATGAAAGTCGTAATCATACGTTACATAAAACGTACCATAAACCAATTGACATGACATTAGATTCAGTGACACGTTAAATAGCCTATAAATAGCGGACGATCTAGACGGTTCTAAAGACCTCATTTGCCCAGTTCAAATAAGTAGTTGTGCAGCTATGAGGGAACAAATGAACATACATATATATATATATATATGTCGGAGTTGGTTGAGAATATAAATTTTGCAACCAGTTTTAATATTATGTGGGTACTCTTGAAATCAATATTGAGAGTATGTTTTGATATTGTAATTAGATTATAGTTGATAAAACGCTGTTATAACTTTACGATAATTCCTGTTGGATTATTTGATGAATTCTAAATGTAAAACTAATTAGATTTAAATCCTTTTTGTAAATTGTATCGAGTAAACACGTGACGTATTTACTACGTCATTGAACAGAGCTGTTTGGAGGGATAAGGAGGCGTGGCCTACCATTTAAAAGAGCTAGCACTGTTTTGTGCGGGGATAGTCTATCTTCGGATTAGACTCAGTAAAGAGCTCTGCTCCCAACAGAACTGTTGGTTTACCTGGTACAGTCTTGTGCTGTGTATTGCATATGTGGAATTGCTGACGCGATACCATATGCGATAGCTATATTGCTTAGGCAATAGGCTATTCGGGTGGTTGTGTTGGCACTATACGAACATAGAACTTAGTTTCTGTTCGTCGCTATTTTTAATTGTATTACGAGTACTGTAATTAGTGTAAATAAATCTATCTCTGATGGTCAGTTGTGCCTACTTAATCCCTACAATATGGGACTCCAAATCCTGACATGCCGCTATATGGCCGCCGGATCCGACTTCAGAAGTGGGATTACCATGTGTTTTGCAAACGAATTTAAATCATTTTTTGTTTTCAGGAATGTTATTAAACCTGTGATACTTTAATTTAAAAGAAATGCGGGTACTTCATTATTTTTCGGTATGTTTGTGGGTATAACGCTTTCTTTTCAGTTATTAAACATTGAAGGGATAGAAGCGGCATCCGTGCTTGGAACGGGAGCAAAACAGAGTTCAATGTAAAGGAGGTGCACGGTAATGAGTGAGGTTACTGAAAAGCTTGTAAGTTGTAATTAACGCTACACTGGTAAGATCAAATCATATTTTATATCAAGTTTTGATTTATTTTGACATAATTTTGATGTGTAGTGTACTAAAGTGAATCGTGTACGCAATTTAAAACTACAAAACCGGTGTCGATCGATGGCACTTGTGAGTAATTAAAGAGCTGTACTTTAACGACAGGGTAGAGGTAATCTTTGTTGATCGATTTTTAAGAGTAAATTCATACTTTGTGTATCAGTTTTATATTGCGAATATTTCCGTTGACGTGATGAAAACGAATTTTTATAACTACCCCCAATTGTGCATAATAAACTAGGTGTTTCTTATTACGGTTACGCATTGTTTACCGAATGAGTGGAGAATTAATAGCAGTGACAGTTATAGTTGCTATCTAATGCAACGTTAACGTATTACTTGAAAACTTAATCGATTTACGCATCAAGTATACCAAAATGTACCCCCCCACGTGAGTGATTTGTTGAATTATTTTAGAACGACAGATTTTAACATTCTATCTATTCTATTGCTGTAATCTGCGGTCTACTCGCCGCCTAGTGAGATGTGGACCTGCGGTGGACGTAGCCGTCGTCTGCGTGATGTGCGGCATACGACCGGCTCGCGTTTTGTGCAAGGCGCAACCTGCTAGCTACTCACCGTCTAAGGGAAGTAAAAACTTTGTTCTGTTTACCGTCTAGCAAATGAGCGCTGGATGCGTGCTCAGCCTTCTTCGAGAGAAGTGTGACGCCAGTGGTACTAATGTGTTCAGGCCACTGAGAGAACATACCAGGATATGGGTCTCTGTTTTAGCAGCTGTGCTGTTTAATTGTCACACATTCATAGTTTGCAATCGTTAACTTGTGCTATGTATGCGTGAAAACGACAAACAAACTTTTGGCCTCTGTCGAGTAGTCGTAGTATGGCGGAGTTCGGATTCTATCGTTAACGATGAATTGAATTTTATTTTTATTAGTGTTGAGTATGAAGCTATTTATCACTTAGAGACCGACCCTTGTCTTTGAGCGCTTGAGTGCACGCTTGCGCCCATGGTTAAAAATTATATGGAGGTAATTTTCTTTTCTTTCCTTCCAAGTATATGCTTCAGGTTCTAACAGTCAATCGTATTACTAAGGCAGTCCATTGGAGTTAATGATACTATCATTGGGTTGCTAGACCACGTAATTTGATGTGTTGATAATGAAGAAATTAAAGTTAATTTATCTCATTTCAGAGAACAAGCAGCTCTAGATATGAACTGTGATTATGAAACTTAAACAAATTTGAGGTTGGTGACTTTGTCCTCATTGAGAATGAAGAGAGAAGAGAACTGAATTAGACCCAAAATTCATCCTTGTAAAATCATTGAATTATTGGATGGTAATCGATATTTGTTAAAATCTTTAAATAGTAATGGAGTTTACAAATATGCTCATGACCGTGTAAGAAAAATGCCTGAATTTCCAGTTAATGTTACTGTGGTCGTCAATGTTGACGATAATGTTGATAATTGTTCTATTACAGACATGTCATAGTTACAATTTACAGGATGTCTATCTTGACTCTTGCTCAGGTTGTCTATCTTGACTTGACGCCTATGAGGTTGTCTATCTTGACGCCTATGAGGTTGTCTATCTTGACTTGACGCCAATGAGGGTTGTCTATCTTGACTTGACGCCTATGAGGTTGTTCTATCTTGACGCCTATGAGGTTGTCTATCTTGACTTGACGCCTAATGGTCAAATCCCATGGTGTGATTTCGACTGAGTTATGTTCTGTCTGTAACAACTTTATTATAACTATTGTTTTAAAAATGATTTATGACGGATTCAGGATTTTTCGTTGAAGTTTTTGGTCAGAAATGAGTTAAGTTCTGTAACAGCTTAAGTTCTGTAACAGCTTTATTATAACTATTGTTTAAAAATGATTTATGATGGATTCAGGATTTTTCCTTTGTTTTAAAAATGATTTATGATGGCTTCGGGATTTTTCCTTGAAGTTATTGGTCAGAAAGGCCGAACGGTTTTTACTCGATTGTTTTGTTACAAAACCACACGGGGACGTGTTATCGTCAGTTCTGGCCGTGTCGGAGTTGGTTGAGAATATAAATTTTGCAACCAGTTTTAATATTATGTGGGTACTCTTGAAATCAATATTGAGAGTATGTTTTGATATTGTAATTAGATTATAGTTGATAAAACGCTGTTATAACTTTACGATAATTCCTGTTGGATTATTTGATGAATTCTAAATGTAAAACTAATTAGATTTAAATCCTTTTTGTAAATTGTATCGAGTAAACACGTGACGTATTTACTACGTCATTGAACAGAGCTGTTTGGAGGGATAAGGAGGCGTGGCCTACCATTTAAAAGAGCTAGCACTGTTTTGTGCGGGGATAGTCTATCTTCGGATTAGACTCAGTAAAGAGCTCTGCTCCCAACAGAACTGTTGGTTTACCTGGTACAGTCTTGTGCTGTATATTGCATATGTGGAATTGCTGACGCGATACCATATGCGATAGCTATATTGCTTAGGCAATAGGCTATTCGGGTGGTTGTGTTGGCACTATACGAACATAGAACTTAGTTTCTGTTCGTCGCTATTTTTAATTGTATTACGAGTACTGTAATTAGTGTAAATAAATCTATCTCTGATGGTCAGTTGTGCCTACTTAATCCCTACAATATGGGACTCCAAATCCTGACATGCCGCTATATGGCCGCCGGATCCGACTTATATATGAATTTTCCTTTGCATATATATATAGCCTTTAAAATCATGATCCTTTTGGGTTTTGCGTCGACGGATAAAAAGGACTTTTTGTCTTAGACGTAATTACTAAGATTATTTCTATTAATAGAACTTTAATAAAGTCAGCGTTAAGAAAGTTCTAACAATCTACCAATATTCTTTGTACAAATAGATATTTGTTAATATTGGTGTTAATTATGTTGTTGTTTCACTAAACTACAATTTACCTAAAATTTCTTTCAAAAATGCTATTTTTGTGTGGACATCTTTAGATATCGCCTATTTTTGGCGTGACGTAACTAATTTTATATAACCTTAGATAATTCGTCTTTTAGAATCGACTTTTAGATTAACTTAAAAACATTTTAAACAGCAATTCTGCTGTTTAAACCGTTATCCTTACTAATTCTTACTTAATGTTATAAATAAGAAATCATCTCTGTCTGTTTGTCTCGCTTTAACGTGAAAACTAACTAACGGAACTGATTTAAATGAAATTTGGTACACAGATGGTCTAAAGCTTGAGAAAGGACACAGGCTACTTTTACTGCGATGACCGATATATGCACGGAACCACGATTTTGTTTTTTTTTTATAAACACGCAAGCATTGTAGTATATCATAATATGATATGTATTTATATTATTGTACTGTGCAGTTTATATTGCAAAACACTTGTATAAATGTATATTATGACAAGCTATTTTTGTAAATATTATTACAGCAATAATTATTCATCATCATCAACAGCCTTTAACAGTCCACTGCTGGACAAATGCCTCTCCTCAGAAAGAAGGTTTTGGCCTACTATACCACGCTGGCCAAACGGGCTGGTACAGGGTTGGTTTCAAGTTTTCCTTCTCTTTGCATCGATGCTGTCTTGCGTAGTTTATCCCTTAGTCGCATAATTATTATTTATTTATCTTTAATTATTTTCTCTAAGAATATCGTACCCGTTAATTATTTACTAGAATATCAACAACACGCACATGATATGTTCCCGTATAAGCTATAATAACAAGATTAAAGGGTTGACTGATATCAATAGGAACAAAAGTGTATAATTAGACTGCTTCACATCAAAGTACAGTTAAATTAAACATATTATTTCTGTAATTGATTTAATAGGTAACTAACATTAGCTAACAGGTAGACCGGACTTGTAAACTAAAATTAGCTTCAACATTATATATATAATATAAATTCATAAACATCCTTTTTTTGTAAATGCATACATATAATACATAGAAAACACCCAGGCTCCGAAACTAATATTTGTGCATCACACAAATATTTGGTCTGACCCGGGAATCGAATCCGAGACCTTTTGATCTGTGATTGAATCCGCGATCTTTGACTAAGCAACCAGTGTCGATAACCACTGGAGCAGACACGTTTCATGAAATAATGTGCAACAAGATCTTAAATTATACAAATATAAATATAATAATATTTAATGGAAAGCAAGAAAAAACATTCCTTGAACTTTTTTCATATTAATTATACCATTGGTAACAAGAGACTGGTTTTGTATTTATTATAGTAACATGTTAAATACGTAATATGTGAATTCTATGCATTCATCCAGTCACTCATTCCCACTCATTCTTACAGATGAACAGTTTCCAGTCACTCATTCGCACTCATTCTTACAGATGAACAGTTTCGTGGCACCACATTAGTAATGCGAGAGCAGACGTGTTGGTAAGGTTGTCCATTATTGGGAGAATGTGCTTGTGCAATGTAGGTATATCCCCAAGAAGAAAATTTTGTAATAACCTTTTTTTAATCTTACAAACCTAACTCAAGAGTTAAAAACATAAATAAAAGAAAAACAAATTACAAGTAAATAACGACCGAACTACGGTTAATCTAAGGTTGAGAGTACAGTGACCTTAATTGCCACATCAGTCTAGCTGAGGTCAATGACACTCGATAGAAATATTTCAGCTTGCGAAATAATGTCACGTTTTATACAAGCATGTTCGGTTAGAGACTTGGCAGCTATCGTACCCTTAGTGTTCATGAAAACTCATTTTAGTGCTGCCATTTCCGTTATGCCGCTACTATAGTGACAAACTTTAATGGACGACATGAAAATAACAAATCCATGAAGTAATTATTTCTTGTTACTTTCTGAAATGTAAATAGAATATACATACAGTAGAACGCAATGCTCTAGACAAATTTTTATGAAAGGTATAGTTTTATTTAAATGTGTCTGTAGGTGTGTGTGTTTAAATATATTGTATACATGTAGCTGTGTATATATTTCGTATGAATAGATATATCGTATTACTCATTTATTCATCAATAATTGTAGGGCACCTTCTTAATCATTTCCGCACCCCCCGACGGTAGACTAGTAGAGAATGCCTGTGGCATTAAGTCCGCCTTTGTACTTATAGTGCATAAAGTTGTAAAAAAAAATATATATGCATAACTGTTTATCATGGACCTCAGAAGTTAGTAGTAGAATGTGTTTTTTTTGTCATTCTAACATTTCTTAACCATATTAAGATATATATATTAGTATCAATATGACACGGACTATTAATAAAAATATTACTGTATAACGGGAGACTTACCAATATTCTTGAGCATGAAACGGATACAAAATACTCTACGACTCAGAACCACTGATTGTTGATCACACAAGGCTTTGTCTTATGTGAAGTTTGAACGCACAACATTAAACGCTGTAGAAATCAGAGAGAGAATCTATTAAACTACTGCGTTATTAGTAAAGCCTGTTCAAAACAAGTTACTAAATTTATAAGCACAAAACATTTATCTAAATAAAGAGTGAGCTACATTTAATCCCCAAATATTTCAAAAGCTAAGGAATGCTACATGCAGACTGTTTATTAGTAAAAGACATTTCTAATAATTCCTGCACAAAATATTTTAAGGTATTTAAGCCTACGAAGTGTTCTTGAAGATTCTCTAATGCTGCTAATCTTTTTTTAATTTATATGTTAATTCATTCTCGGCATATTATCTCCAATATTTCGGCCAAATGTTCGAAGTTCCAAAACTTTTTTTTAATATTTTAATATTATAGCAATCTTTCGCTTATTTCCCCTTTTATTACCTCGACTTTTATCTTTAATTCCACAGACATGCCATAGGAACGCAATGATTACGGGGGAGAATGGGGTGGGAAGAAATAGAAAGAAAAATGTATAATGAAGTCCCGCCGAACCCCACTTTCGCTGGCTTTGTTGTCATTCTTTAAATCTAATCAAGGGTTACACTATGTAACGATAGATAAATGGAAAACCGAACCTTCCCCTTGTAGATATCGGTATGTTTACACCTAAAGGAACGTTATTTAGATGTTAATATTTTTACTTGTGAGGTTCGGTAGATTGTTATCGTGTAAGTGTATTAAAATGTCAGTTTATCTTCCCTCGCCATGAAAAGTGAAAGCATTTTGGAAAAGTCTGCCTGCTTTATTGTAATGATCGTCTTAATATAGTTTTTAACCAAATATAAAAAAACGGAGGAGCTCTCAATTCAACGTGTAAATATTTTACATTTTATTTTTACGCATATTTTTTTACAGAGTAGTCCGATTTTAATAACTATTTTCTATTGGAAAGGGTATACTTCGAAACTGGTCCCATAATGATAACTCTAAGGGTAGCAAAATAGGGAATGATTGATTGTTCACTCACTGTTTCTAATATTTGACCACGGCATAACTTTTTACAGAGTGGTCTGATTTTAGTAATTCTTTTTCTTAGAAAAGGAACACCTCGACGTTCAACGAGGTTCAGAAATCAACTTTAAGAGTAGAAAAATAGGAAATGATTGAACACTGATTAATATATGACCACTCATTACTTCTTACAGGGTAGTGGGATTCCGACAATTTTTTTTTTTATTGGAAAGGGTACACTTCAGGTCCTCGACCCTTTAATTTAATAGAAATATTAACCTTAAGGGTAGGAAAATAAAGGATGATTCTTCACTGATCATACAGTTCAATTGATGAACTGCAAAGAATTTTCCAACAGTTGATAGCTAAAATAAAAGACAGCCTTTTTAAAAATGTAAAAGATATAATTCTTGTAGTAATTACTAGGTTATATCTACAAAAAGTTATAAAGTAAATGTTATTAGCTAAAAATTAAACTACCAAAAAGAGAAAAGCACTTCTGCTTTTCTCTTTTTGGTACTTCTTAAACCTATGTAAACGTACCCAAATAATTTGAAAATTTATTAATAACGTAAAGCGCGATGAACGCCTTTGTTTTTAAATGTCATTTAGTTATTTTTGTTTAATCATTATTTGGTGCCAACTCAATTTCTTTTAGGTATGTTTACATTCCTTTAAGAAGTTATTTATCAAGGATAAATAATAATAGTTTACTGTTTTCTGCTGTTAACTTTCTGCGTTATAATTTTTTGCTGAAAAGTTATGTTTATATAAAAAATAGTTATTCATATTATTTTGATATTCTTTAAAAAAAAAATTGAAGTGACATTTACGTATCGTCAAAATGTTCTGATGTTGCATTTGCTGTAATAAAACAATAATTTGCTTAATTTTGTCAAAGATGTTGTCTTAATCATGCGTATGGGACCATTTATGTTTTAAACTTTTTAGAAAATATGTAATTGCATTGCAGTCACTTAATTTAATACTCGTCAAAACTTTACATCTTGTTACTTTTAAAACTATACAAGTAATTTCGTAGCTCTACGTAAATAAAATGTTCATTCTAAATTATTTTACAAGACGTAACTACCAAAATCTTTATTTCCTTTTCAAAAGAATTAATTTTCTGGAAGGAGGAAATTGTGATAATATTTCCCTTCCCCATCACAGTTAAATATGACCAAAAATTAGAGTAAAAATTTCACGTTTTTTACCAAACCCAAAAGTTTTGTCGGGTTAATTAAGTTCTTCATGTTACAAAACTTTACATTTTGTTCATTGCCGCATTTAAATTTATTGTTTGCTCCGCTTACATCGAAAACTACTTTATACAGAATGGCAAAGAGACAAATTGAGTTAGAAGTTAGTGAATAGAGAACCTTTTGCCTACTTATATCATACAACATTTCATTATTCCATAAGCTAGTGTTGTGGGTACTAGACAACTGATATAAATATATAAACATACTTTTTTTTGTAAATACATACATATAATACATAGAAAACACCCAGACTCCGAAACAAATATTTGTGAATCACACAAATAATATTTGGTCCGACCCGGGAATCGAACCCGAGACCTCTTGATCAGCAGCCGCATACGCTAACCACTAGACCACCGAGGCAGTCACTATATTATTTTTAAATAAATTATAAATACATATTAATATAAGTAATAATACATATTATTTTTTTACGTACTTAGTTAAACCCACTAAGCAATGGTACTTTTTATAGCGTATTATTATTATTAAAATATATCACATATAAATATAATATTCATATATATGAATATAGCGTATATCTAAATGCTAATATAATGCATTAAAATATGAGCTCTTTTGATATTACGGACTGCTTTGAATGAATATATATTTCTCCGACAGACCTCGTATGTAAGTCATTTTAGTCTTATTAACTAGATTTTGTATTATTCTTGAATGACCTAAACATTTATAATGAATAATAATAAGACCTAAGCATTTTAAAAAAAATATTATTGTTCGTGGAATGATGATTCAAATTTAATACAAATCGTATTAAATTTGAATCATCATTCCAAAAATTTTGAATCACAATAAACGTTTTCATTCTACCAAATTTTTAAGATATATATTTACTTAAATACATATACAATAATAAATTAAGTTTAGTCGTACCTACATGCATATGTACGACTAAACTTAATTTATGATTATTGTAAAAAAAATTTGAGATGTCGCTATAGAATAAAATGTCAAAAACATTCCCTGCATTCGTTTCATTTAACTTAAATATTTCATTGAAATTTAATAAGAACGACACAACTGTTTCAATGTAAGCAATGTATGAAAAATCCTGGAGTTATTACAAAACATTCTCTCTGATATACAAATACCTTGCCAAAATTAGCAGAATCTTTGTTATTTCCACGTCAGTTATTGTTTCTCCAAATAGCATTCCGAGATTAATTCATATGTATTTCCTTATATTTTCATATGAAGAGAAACCAGAATGCCGCGGTGTAACGTGTGGCTTTTTTCTTTAAAAATCGTTTGATACGTAAAACTCGTAGCCTTACAGTTAACTACGCTATAAACTATAAGGTAAATATATCAAGTGATTCTTGATCACGGCTGCTATATCTAGTGAATAAGACAAGTGAAACATCCAAAATTAAAGAAATATGTGGTGATATTTTTCGGACATTTTGGACATGACAACGCTATCTAGTTTCAAATTAAGCAGAGCTTATTGTATAAAAGCGGCCAAGTGCGAGTCGGACTCGCTCATGAAGGGTTCCTTATCAACAAGTAACATCATATGAAAGATCTTGTAGTTCGTTGTAACTTTGATTAATGTTTTTATAATAGTGTATTGATTGAATGAAAGGTAAATTGCAGTTTACGATTTATGACGTATTACAAAAAAACTACTTACTAGATCGCATTCAAACCAATTTTCGTTGGTAGTTTGCATGGTAATGTACAACATATATTTTTTTTAGTTTCATCACTCTCTTAATTTAGAAGTTACAGGGACACACACACACATTTTTCCACTTTAGAAGTTTCTGTCGCGCAAACTATTGAGTTTAGAAAAAAATGATATTAGAAACCTCAACACCATTTTTGAGGACCTATCCGTAGATACCCCACACGTATGGGTTTGAGTAAAAAAAAAATTTTGATTTTCAGTTCCAAGTATGGAGACCCCTAAAATGTATCTTTTTAGTTCTATTTTTATGTGAAGATCTTAATGCGGTTCACAGATTACATCTGCTTACCGAGTTTCAAAAGTATAGTTCATAAGGTTTCGGAAAAAAGTGGCTGTGACATACGGACGGACAGACAGACAGACATGACGAAATTATAAGGGTTCCGTTTTTTGCCATTTGGCTACGGAACCCTAAAAAGCTGCATTGACTGATAGAAACAAATATTTGTAGATCATACAAATATTTGATCCGGCCCAGGATTTGAACGAGAGACATCAAGCACAGTAGTCACATACCCTATCATTGTATCTCTATCGACCACAATGCATTATGTTTGCGTGTGAACTACGTTTGGACCTATCTCCTAGTTAATTACCATCACTTGACACTTGCCTTCGTGCCACTACCTGTTACCTAATTGACAGTAGGACGGCCCGACAGCCAAAGCTAGGGAAAGGATTTATCACTAAATTTCCCCTGTTGAATGTCTGATGTGGGTTTTCATACACATAAGTTGATTAATGTGTGTAAAAAATTGCTATTAAATAGATTTACTTTAAGTAACTCATTTGCTTTATAGTTAATAATATAAGTAGACATATAATGTAGTGTCTTTTAGTTATTTTATATTTATATCAGTTGACTAGTACCCTTAAATTAAGCACTGCTTAGTTTGGGACTTGATGGCATTGTGTAAGATGTCCGAAATATTTATTTATTTTATTTATCTTCCATGAACATAACTTTTATTGTTACTTTTATCTCTTGTGCAAAATTTTAACTTCACCCTCTGCGTCTTCTATTCGCATAAACAATAACTTCAATCGAAACTATGAAACTTTAACAACAGTTACAAAGTTAAAAGCGAGATGGTGTCTCTTACATTCATTATCCTGACAAAATTTAATAGTTGTCTACTGTTGGGTAGGTCGAATGTTAATCCTTGAAACAATTTAATTCTCAATTCTCAATTCTCAATTCTTTATTGCATTTCACAATGTAGGTTTACAGGTGTTTACATATTAAATAAATAGTAACAATTGTGAACCCTGTCGGGCACAGCAACTTAGGTTATCAGGAGAGAGGATTTATTGAGGATTCTCTGTTATTATCTCTACCTTCAAAAAGGTTTAGCTTCTCTGCCTGTATAGTTTTCACCGTAGACGCTCTTGGTATCGTGTTGCTAATAATCACCCTTCTTAATATTGACCGCGCCGTCATTGCTTACCCCCGATGATTGTGTGAATTGTATATTGTCTTTACTTGAAGTTTTTTTTATAATTAATAGGCTTTTTCATTTTATTTACTTGGTTATATTTGTTATTGTAATAAAGTTAAGAAGAAGTACAGCTTGATGTCTTATGGGGTTGTATACGTATTAATGATCATTCTACCGAGGACGGTAAAGCAAAAAAAAAAGAGGCAAACAGACCCCGGGCTCCATAGTGTAAGCTCTGGAAGCAGCCTGGAAAACCGTAAAGACGATGATAACTTATTCAATATCAACAACTCTTAATGTGCCACTGCTGAACTCGGCTGCTGTCAGGGGGGGGTTAACGCCATAAGTCCCAACGCTGGCCAAGTACGGCTTGGGGACTGGCAAGACAATGTTGTGGCTGCGTAATCTTGCCTTTGGGTTTTTTTAGTCACCCGACAGCCTCCTCTCAGAAACTTAGCTATGATCACCTTCGACTATTTCAGCCAGAATGTTATATTTCATAAATGTAAAACTAAAATTTTTTTTTATTAATTTCAAATACCTCGTACCATCCCCAACTAACATTGATCATAAATATTGTTAAAACAATCAGAGGTATTCTCTCACCGTTGCAGTACACGAGTGTTTTATTTTTAAAAGGAAAATAAACTGTGCACCATCGGGCCAGCGGGGAGTGAAATTTTTCACTTGTACCTGCGAATAATTCCCGGGTACAGAGTAATAGATTTCGAAAAGCGGAAACGAAGTCAGCCATAAATCTACCTCCGAATGAATGGCCATTTAAAATATCTGAATATGCGACACTGAGGGAGGAGCAGTATAAAAATCAACTATTCAACCAACTGAAGAGATCCACCATTACCCTGTTTTTATGACTCATGACTAGGCTGTGTTAAAAAAAAGTTTGTTTATCTTTGCAAATGAGATTAAGTTTTGCTGTATCAGTAAATTGTTTTTTATACAACCCGTATTTAATTTACCAGTGAAAATAGTTCATTAGGCCAATTAAACGAAAAATAGTACAACATTCTAAAATATCAAACACTTTCAATTATGCGTGGTTCCTTTTATTACAATATCGGATAATGTACGCGATCGAAATCGTAGAAAAATCTAGAATTACAATATTTATTGTTCAGTATTTATTAACATTTTTGGAATTAAGCATTTTCTGTTCTAGATATTAATTAATATTCTCTCAACAAAATTCACTCTTTAACTTTACAAGTAATTTAAACAAACAAACGAACATAAGTAGACAATTCATTTGGGGAAGCGCTACCGTAACCCTCAGGTGTGTTTAACGTTAATTAAAATTAACCCCGGAACGTGTCAACTTTAGGACATATTAATTCCCCCTTACCTAGGCATCTGAAATCAGAACAAAACCTCCTTTGTAGAGTACGAGGGGTTAAGATTAACGGGCAAGGTACAATTTTATTAGCATTTTTTCCTCTTTCCGGGGTGCCAAGCTCATTTCCGCTCTTGTAATTTATTGCGGTGGCACTGGGTGCGAGAAATTAGTGATATCAAATACCAGTCATAACCCCCTCCTGTATTTACTCCGAGGAAATTTAATTTCAAAAATCGATTAAAAGAGGATTAAGTAGAATTAAAAATGTTCTACGTTTGTTGAAATTATTTCACCCAATTTTAGCATCCATTGAAGACAGCTAATCTGTGTTTAACACAAAAAGTAATTTTGAACGAAGGCTTTTATCCTTTTCTAATATAAAAGAGTGGTCTTTCTGAATGAACAAAGTACTCAGTGGTGTACCACAGCACTTTAACCAACATTTACATACATACGGTAGTAGAGAATATTTCATGAGAAATTTTTAAAGGGTTACTGTAAAATTCTTCTTTAACACTTCCTCGAAACAATTGGTATTTGATGTTTCCAATTTTGGTTCATCAACTTTTTTTGTTTCAGATTCCATTCTTGTGATGAACATTGTTATCTTATATAAGTTTTGTAATTTAACTTTCTTGTGTGATTGGGATCCACATTTAATAATAAATGTTTCAAAATAAAGTTATCTTTGGCTCGGATGTTGACTTTCGAGTAGTTCTTTCCCTTTGTGCATTACCAGATACAGTTTGACAAGATAAATTCCTGAGTAACTATCATAGAGAAATTGAATTACCTACATTGTGTAGTTTTTTTGATCTTCTTTGGCATTGTTCTCTCCTTGTTTTATATCAGTTAAAATTTTACGACATTAAAGTGAGTGAAAAATGGCTCATAAAATTTTGGATTTATAAGCTTGTGTCCACGTATATTACGTTTCGTGTATTAAAATATGTTCGTGGTGTATAATCTTCTTCCTTATGAATCATAGTATCTTCATACTAAATTTATATTAATAATAGTTATAACGGTTTAGCGATTAAAGCATACGGCGGACACATGGACTAACAGAGTAACTTTAAAATTTATAATTAGTACTATAATACACAACTCTGATCACGTTACTAAATATGTTCAAAAATTATTTTACACTACATTACACTACAAAGAATTTTCACAAACTCTAAATATCGGTTGTTCCTATTAAATTAAAACAAAATGAAAAGTTCACTTTTGAAAACCATTAATGAATTTTTGTCACGACGCCAACGTGTTACTGCCAAATGAAGCAACGCTTTTTGTTAGTACATTTTGATTTTGAAACAGTGCTGAGGTTTAATGTCTACTTTCTTTTTACATCATTGCGTTTTAATTCAAGGATTCTTAGTAAAACCGCATATTTGAATATAATATAGTATTATTATTATTTAGGCATTATATATACATCGCTGTGATTCAAAAGCGTAGAGCTTAGCGAGAACTTATTCAAGGTCCTAATAGTATTAGTACGAATGAAAAAATACTGGTTGTACTTGTGTGTTCTTGAATATCTCATCTAAATGACAATCTCAAAACATTCTTTTTAATTAGATGTATTCAGGCCAATAAATTTTCAAAAAGCAATTGAAGATCACGGTGAATTGAAAACCTTTTCTTCTTTGAACTCAGTTAAAACAACATAAGACGAAATACAAATCACATTATTATTCTTGTAATAACAAACAAACGATTTTAATTAATTTCTCCCTTCAAATTAATTTTAATCTGAACAGAATGGTTCAAACAAGAGAATTACATTTAATAAGTTCAATTTGGATGTTCGCCACTATTTCAGTAGAATCTCATCAGCTACATTTGTTCACGAATTTTAATTTAAATAATTTCATTAATATAGCAGAGTTGTTTAAATTTAGTTGCTAGGTTGATTTATAATGACAGATTAGAATACCTAAAACCACATACTATATTATTATAACAGTAAAAAGAAATACAACAATAAGTATTACACATCCGACATAAACGATACCTTTTATTTGAAATATTTTTAATATCTCAGACCTTACACACAACTTTATCTAGTTGGGACTAGATAAAGTTGTGTGTAAAAAAACTAAGCTGAGTTTGTATTATGGATACTAGTCAACTGATACAAACGCAAACACGCAAAAACTACTGAACGGATTCGGATGAAACTTTACAGTAATATAGCTTATATTTCAGAATAACACAGGCAACTTTTTACTGTAGTAATCGAGATACACGCGGGCGGAGCCGCGGGCGAAAGCTAGATAATATCATAAAGCATTTTACAAACAACAAAAGCCATAGTTATAATCATTTGCTGTTGAATAGGGAAAACTTCAATGTAACGGTTTCGTTAAAAATGTTTGTTCATCTGTGCATCAATCCATTTACATACACATATTTCATATTTACGTCATACATTATGTTTTATAACTTTCTTATAGGGGAACCAAAACGTAGAATATGTAACTGAACTAAGTAAGAAATTAGTGAAAATGGCCCTCGTGGCCAAGTTATCTGCGCAAGTAAACTAAGATTTTACCCTTCAATCAAAAACGGTACCGTTCTTGTTCGCCGAGCCAACTCGTGCATTACCGAAATTGCTCAAAACCAATCTTCTTTATGCGATACGAGATACAGCTTCTCGAGACTTACAACCAGTCATATTTATTGTGTGATTGATTCATTCTTGAAAATATTAAACTACGGCTGTCTATGTTCCACAGTTGCGCTTAAACTACTAAACATATTTTAACAAAAGAGTTATGAATGACCAGGGTAATACACATATTGTATTTCTAACTTGCGTATATACGCAATATATTGTATAAGTTATATAACTTATAAAATAAACTAATAGTAGAATAAAACGAATTTTTGATACTTTGCTTTTCACTTAAAGGAGTAATTAATACGTATAATTAGAAATACAACTATATTATTGTGTTTACATTATGAAACAATTCTACATAGTAGGAACTTTCATTTCTTTTCTTTTTAATTTAGATATTTGAAGGAAACATTTATTAAGTAGTAAAGCACGTCTGAGATATAGTCTTGCCTCTTTATTATAATGAAACGATGAGTCCCTCGACAGTTTCAAAAATATCGGTAAGTCCATGCTAATAGACACAGTGATGAATGCCTAACTTAATTCAATATAAACAGAGAGAAAAAGCTCCTAATTTAATAAAGGCGTTTTGCATCAGATCCGAGAGCTTAATGACGCTATATTTACGGATTACTTATGAGAGATAAAATGTAAAAAAAAAACACCCAAACATTTTGCACAGATGGTGGACTGAATTAACCGCAAACTTGGACCATTATTAATTCTGTTTTCGTGTAGCCGACGGCTAATGTTTTAGCCGGCTTATTATTGGGAAATTCTGTGTAATGACTGTTAATGTTACGATCACGCCAGAGCTTGGAGCACGCGACCACGAATAAGGACAAGCTGTAAAAAAGTTCAATGCACTCTGAGAGTCACTTCAATTGGGTTAGATATAATTTAGTTTTAAACTTTAGTTGGTTACGGTTAAAAACTATATCGTTTTTGTATTTCAACTATGAAAGTTCATTATTAGATTACGGATAAAAAAGGAACTACTGAAATGGGAATAGAACACGAGGGAATATTTAATTTTATGCTACCTTACATTCTTTCTTATAGTGAAGTTATTGTAAAGCTATCTACATAGTTCGTGCAATAACTGCTTTCTAATTTACTAGATATTGAAGTTTATGAATACTTTAAGTATTCATACAAAAGATACAAATGAAACAATTATTACAAATCTATAACATTACGATTAATTTCAATAAAATTGTTTGTCGTTCAGAATTTTATTAAAACCGCTATAACTTACAATTAGCTACTTTATAGGTATAAAGTTCTAAAACTCGGATGTAACGGCACTTGCCTATGTAATTATTTTAACAGCTTATAATAGAAAATCACTTTGGAAACTTCACAGTAAATACTTATGTGCTCGTAAAAAAATAGTAAAAGAAAGCTTGAAGCTAGTTGAGACGTTTACATCATGTATTTTTCCTTCCATCATTCAAATCCCCTTCCCCACAACGTTGAACGTGTTGGTCGGGCCCATTCTCCTCTATAAACAGTTATCTAATGCCTCCCTATGCATCCGCGACACAAAAAACCCTCAACTGTGTGAATACCCCGACATGAGATGCTGAATCCACTAACAGATAAGAGGTACCTTTATCCCATTCATGTCTCTACTAGCGACCATTTTTCATGTCTTTGTTGGGCCCGCAATAGGCATTAGCTTGACAGTGATGCTCACTATCCCTCTTCATAGAGATTTAATATATTTTTTAAATTTTCAACGCACACGTTACGTTCGATGTGGTCATGTTGGCATGATTGATGCTTGTTATGGGGGATTTGTTTGAAATTGTGGATGAAACATGCCGTTGGCGAGTTAAACCATCTGTCAAATCTCCTCCGCCATTTTAGTACGCTTTAATGGGCACGTATGAATATTTGTCAATTATTTTTCCAGTTACATAAAGTTATAAATAAATACTAGCAATAGCTTAACATATTTATTCAAATATTGTTAGTCAGTCAAGTAAGATATTGATTATTCGGTATTTCATTAATTCATCGTCTTAAAATATTTCAGGAAACTATATCAATTTTTAAAAGAGATTATCTGAATTTTGGGTTCGAACAAGTAACGTGCTCGCAAAGTAATTTACAATCGTTTCTTAAATTCCAAGATAATTATCTCGTTAATCACATGTAAAGAACTTTGTATTTGTTGTAATATGTATATATATATACATAAAAATAAAATAAATTGAAGTGTCTGTCAAATAAATTAAATGTCAAATTAAAAGATTTTCATTATATGCATATAAAATTAATAATAATAATCAAAAAATAAGTTTAGTCTCTCTGTTTGGACCAGCTCGTCTCCAGACGGATTTTGACAACACTTTCACTGGCAGATACCCGATGATATGAGCAGTAGCTTGGGTTACTTTCTTAGAATAGCTTGAAGCTAAGCTCAACTACCTAGGTGTTATACATTTTCTATGAGTAGTCGCAGCGTGAGTAAGTATCGCAACTCGTAAATCTGACTTACAATAGTAACTAATAATAGAAAATACTAGTTATCATGATCATCAACAACTTATAACATCCCACTGCTGGGCTCGAATGTCCTCTCAGGAGAATTGTAGGTCGGGGACTGACGAGACACGCTGTGGGTACGTAATCTTCAATCAATCGCCTAAGGCCACAAGTATACTTCATGACATAATATATATACTCTATAATGCTAGTGTAACGTTCCGATATTACATGGATATTCAATCATTCTTCCATATGATCGTATATGGTTAGCAGCCCGGATCGACATTGAACGCTTCAATGCGATGAATCTTTTGTGTACAATCTCATTTAAATGTGATTTGCAGTTAGGTAATTCGTTCACATAAGTCTCATTTTACCCTTCAATTAGACGTGGTGGATTTACGTGTTGGCTAAATTAGGAAAACATTAAAAATAATAATTGTAATACACCAATACATACCTTGTGTTGTCTATTTATTTTCTGGCATAGCTTAAGCTTACTGGGATGGTATAAACAAGTATGTCGATACTAATTATATTTTTTCACCCATTTTTTTCATAAATGAATTTAAATGAAAATACGACGAAAATTTTAGAGTTAAGTATCCCGTGCCATAAAAAAATATCATTGAATTCGCAATGAAACAGTGAAATTATTTAATATATTAAATTTGAGATGAAAAACTTTCAGGATTTTAAATCTACCTGCCATTGTAAGTGACTACGGACTATTCTATGAGGCCGTGGCTGATTTTTTTATTTTTTTCTTCGTAAATTATTGTCATTAACAGTAATTATTTCCCTAAAAATCATCTTTAATAAATTTTTTTGCATTGAGATTCGTCGAATGTTAAACTTTGTTGCTAGTATGAACATTATTTCAAAATTCAACATCTTCAATAGGTAACTAATAAATGTAACAAGGAAGAATATCACGCTTAGAAACCTCTTGATTTTCATCACAACAAAATACTATAAATTGTTTCAATGTATAAATCTTTCTCTCACTATGAGAGAAACACCGATGAACAACGATTTGTTAAGTAATTTAGAAACCTTTACACAGCCGGGTTCTTAAATCAAGTACGAGGAAAAGTTTGTATCGAACTAACCACTGAGTTAGGGCTTCCTCATACTTCACTACTTGTAGTGTATACTTGGCAACGGTACAAGCTTGTTATTACCCTTCGGGGTCTTTCCAACGTTTTAAAATAAACGTCTTCGAATATGGTTTTCTAATATGTTTTCTAATTGTTTTCTAATTATGTACATATTGACTTTTTTATATTTTAGCCTGCCGAAATGAAAGCATGAGTAGAATCCATGAGTAGGGGTAACCATCCCTATTGCGAGTGCATGCAATGCAGCATTGTGCGCCACACTATAGCGTCTTAGTGAGATGTTTTGACCTCCGGAGGCCAGGAGAATGATGCAGAATTATTGAGCCTCCGGTCTCACATTCACCAACAAAAAATGAGAGCATGAGGAATACTGTCATTTTAGGTTGGTCTTCTGTGTGAAGGTAGTACTGCCCCGTTCGAGCCGGCCCGTTCGTGTTAAAACCAGCGTGGCTCTACTAGCTAGGAACTTTTTTGGTAGCGCAGTGGTGGCGTATGCCGCTGCTGTTTTTGCTGTTCAATTCTCAGATTGTACCAAACATTCCCGTGATCTTCATGTAATAAAGAATGACTTGTTACTAGTTTTCTGGGAAACCTTTGTATGGTACCGATCAAGCAACCGATGATTCGACTATTTCTATATTTTTAATTAAATGATTGATTAACTTAACTTCATTTTTAATGCTTTGAAAAATATTTACATTACTACTAAAAAATCTAGTAAATTTGATTTATTCAGCAATTTTACCGCTCGCTGTGTGTTAGATTTATGAAGAAAAGCGAATGAATGCAGAGCTGAGCTTTATATTACTTCTACATAATTACTTTGTAGTCGGACAGACTATATTTCACTATTATTGTGAAAGGTTGGCTTTATTTGGATAATTGATCTGACGTTTATAACGGTTTAGCTGTCGAGGAGGTGTTACTATTAAAAATTACGAAACTAAATAAGTTAAGTTATGAATGGTTACGTAAGTTAAATTAAGTTGAGTTTTGTTATGAATGATTTTTTAAGATAATCAATCATACCAAAAAAACAATGTCATAAAACTGTTTTTAAAGTTTCGCGACTTACACATACTCGTGTTGTAAGTGTGGTGTGTAGGGATACCGACATTACAAGAAATAACGTCAACGTAGACCAAGAACGCCAGTCTCGACGTAGAACAACAAACTATGTAAAACATATTATAGTGCACGAATATGTACACAAACACAGGTGTACTCTCTGTTCCATCACTCTCATAATCCGTTGAGACGACTATCCGAAACGACCGAGGAGAGATTAGGGTCGGACCCATGGGCACGCCGTTATTGTGCCGCTAAGACCCGTTATGGAGGATTGGCTCGAGAGGCAACACGGCAGCCTCTCATACCGATTGACACAGCTGATCACTGGAAAGGGTTGCTTTGGAGATCATCTGCAAAGAGCGCACGGACTCTCAAAAGAGAGCCCAAACCAAAAGGGGAAATGGGATAAAATAGGGTTCACACATCGAAAGGGGTCATATATAGACCGTAGATGGCCCGAGGTATGTCGGGGTTCTAGGGATTTCCTTTCGAGGGTGCACCTGGTAATTCGGCTTCAAGTACCTGAGATGGCGTGCGGTTTTTAGTCGATTCGAGTCCGACATAACCACCAGCTACTTGGCTGGTGGTATCCGTGGGGATTTCCGCACGAAAAAAAAAAGAGGGTAGGACCCATACTAATATTGTAAATTCGAAAGTCACTCTGCCTGTTTGTCGGTAATGTTTTCACGGCTAAACCGCTCTACTGATTGAAATGAAATTTGGATTTTTGATTCTCACAAAAGCTATCACAACATATTATAAGTCCTCTGTCTGTCTCTGTTATAAGTACGCGTCTGTCTGTCTGTCCCCGATAAACTGAAAAATCCACAGCACCAATTTAAATGAAAGTTTGTACCCAGATTGTCTTATTTCTGAGAAAGGACATCGGCTACTTTTTAATGCGATAACCGACGAAGACGCGGGTGGAGCTGCGGACGAAAGTTAACTTAAGACAGAACATTGTTTTTTATGATTTCTTCATTAATAAATCTATTTCGACTATTTTTTACATTAATTTCTTGTTAATAGTTATAAACCTGCTATAACATTTTTTCTAAGTCAATAACGGTCGTAATATGCGTGTTCAAAACAATTTATTGACATAGGGTGCATTGCGTAAGTTGAAACATGTTTTAATGGTTTTATATGAAACTCTGAAAATATGCGTAAATTAGTACCAAAATTTTTTTCATATATTTTTTTTTTTTTTTCATATTTAAGCCTGCCAAAGTGACTCTACTCTGCCTGATGGAAAGCATGAGTAGAATCCAGGAGTAGGAGTCACCATGCTTATTGTGAGGGTAGGCAATGTAGCATGGTGACCCCTACCATGGCAGCCTGGTTAGATTATTCTGCATCATTCTCCCGGCCTTCGAAGGGCGGGAGAATGATGCAGAATGATTGGGCCTCCGGTCTCACACTCACCAACGAAACACGACAGCAAGAATGCTGTCATTATTAGGATGGTCTTCTGTGAGAGGGTAGTACTGGCCGGGTCGAGCCGGCCCATTCGTGCTGAAATCAGCGTGGCTCTACTACCTGGTATGATCTACTTTAATAGTATGATTTTATTTATTGTGCGTTTTTATTATTGAAGTTATTAAAAACATATATAACTGCAAGCGTACGAACCTACTTTACTACCGAGAGTTAATATTTAAATTTATACCATAAAAGCAATGGAAATATAAAAATATTCGCTATTCAGTAAAAAACTGTCAAAACTGTCTATACTTTTTTAAACGTGTTATATCTATTAAAAACGAGGAATAATATAATACAATTTACAGTTATTTATATTGTAAAATTGATTCGATAAGAAATCACAACACATTGCCTGAGACAACAATGGTAACCAAAGATATTTGTGTACTCTGACATAGAAATGCCTCGTGATGTAGCTTGTACATAAATACACACTGTGTAGTGTTTTCATGCCTAAATCACTACACACGTGTCTATGAAATGGAAATACTTTAATTCTTAAGAAGGAACACAAGCATAGAGCCGTGGGCAAAAGTTAGTTGACTTCTATAAAACAAATATTAACCCAATTTTTTATCAAACATCATCACCGTTCATAAAGAAGAAATATAAACAAACATCAGCAACTTATAACGTGTCAATGATGGGCTCTGATCATTTTTCAGGAGAGGGTTAAGGCCTTTCCCCATATGCTGACCGAGTGCGGGATGAAAACTGGCAAGACACATTGTGACTACGTAATTTTGGAGTTTTTAAACCGCCCGAATACTTCCAACTAAGCTTCACGACTGTTATTGCATGATAGCAACAGGGACCAACTGATTGACGTGTCCTCCAAATCTCGGAAACGCACATAACATATCATGCCACCAGCGGTCACCCATCCAGGTACCGACCGCGCCGCCGCTGCCCACCCTCGGTGATCGCTGCCAAACACCCACGGCCATTTGACTATTAGCGCTATATAAACAATAGCAGTTTGTAAACAATAAAAATGTCATGTAAAAAGCACCTGATAAACATGCAACATGGGCATAAAAATAGTATGTTTCAACAGCACGCCATTTTGAAATACTTGTTCAAGAGTAAATTAAATATTGTATACATATCCAAATATTTATTATTATTATTTATTTATTATTTATTATATCATTCGATAAAATGTTTGGTATAAATCTTACAATAAAACAATTGATTACACAAAAGTTATGATTTTATAACTTTATACACAAAACAAGTTAAGATTACATAACTTTTTAAATATTTGAGGGTGAATACAACTACAAGAATAGTTTTTAACAATTTCAGAGGAATTTCTCCCGAAAGCTAGTATTTACTAGCTATCTGCTGCGGCCCGTAAACTAGTAAGTAGTAAGCAAACAAACAATCAAATTTCAATTTTAAATCATTTCAGTAGTTTTGGTGTGAAAGTGCGACAGACAGACAGTCAGAGTTATTTTGGCATTTATAATATTAATATGGAAGTAATGATTAGGAAATATTAACGACAAGTCATTTTCTTACTAGTTTAATAGCACTTTTGCAAGATGAAAATTTTGAAGCATGTTATGAAAAGAACAAAACATATCATACCACCTCCAATTATTTATCGGTGAGGCGATCTTTTTAAAGTTCTTTTTTTCAAACACGCCAAGGCAGCATTAAAGTTTTCGTTGTGCATTACAAGCCATAGCGTGGGTCGCGTGCCTGAAAAGTTTTAAGGCAATGTCATTTTGAAGAAAAGTATAAATTATAATGAAAATTAAAATGAATGTTTGCATAATTCTTCATTTGAAAAGTTTTTTATGTAAAAAGAAAATATGGCAATGATAGTTCCGTAAAAGCAGTATCGTGTGCCTTACTGTTATTCCCAGCATGTAAGTTATATCTTCCTTGCCGTTATTTGGTGTCAAGTGTCCGTTTTTCCACTACACCAGCAACTGGCATCTGCCCTCTGTAACCTTGAGGGTAAACTCAGGATGGTATGTGAGCACTGGCCTAACATTATTAATTTTCAAAGATTCTCATGATTGACGACATAACGTGCTCCACGAAGCACGGACGTGGAACTCCACCATACTTCGAAAATCCCTGATGTTATTAAGATAGTCTTTCTTGTAAGAAACCCCCAACAACACTCATAGTCTGTCCCAGAGTTTGAACCCGATACCTCTTGATCGGCAGTCGCATACGCTAACCGCTAGATCATCGAGACAGTCTGCATGAGAGTTTTCATTACTTAAAATTTCTATAATTTGGTAGGTGGTTGAGCGAGTGAATTGGCATGTCTCTTTAGAAAATCAATTCATCTACGGCTATTGTCTGTGGTAACTCAACTGTTTTGATAAAATTATAATTATCAAAGCATATAGTCAAATAATTCAAGACACATTAGTTTATTATAATTATTTTATATCTCATATATCATATATTTATATCTAAATTTATATTATATCGAAAGAAAAAAACATTATTAAACAATGATAATTATTTAAAATTTATTATAAATAAGACAATGATAATTTATATCTTATGGTCCTGTTTCCATACATGGCTTATAACCAGTAGATAACGGTAAAAGATGTATGTAGATCTTAAAAGGACTAAAATTATATAAGTGACTCGTCAGAAATCTGTTGCAAGAGACCCATATGTATCACATATATGAAGTCTCCGAGAACACCCACTAACACAGTATCGGATGATGACAGTGACGGAGAGCCAATGACAGCCCCATCCGTCACTTCCAGGCCAGCGCTCTTGCAAAATGGGGCGACGGACAAGATTGTGGTCTCCAGAGAGAAATTTTCCGCTCAGGTAGCCATTGCCAGGTTAAAACTGTATTGCACTCGAGCTGAACGCTCCTTAATGGGTAGGACGGAAATGAAATTGATTGTCCACCAGGTAGAAAATTTCTGCAATTTTTATAAGTTTATGCCTGTCAATATAACTCTATCAGCCTAATGGAAAAGCATGAGTAGAATTCATGCATCATTGGGCCTCCAGTCTCGCTTTCACTAACGAAACACGACAGCATTATGCTGTCATTTATGATTCGTCTTTTCTGTACCTTCTCCAAAAAATATGTCTTAAATATTTATCTACTTTCATTTCATGAAATGACTCCGTAAATTAATGTATACTGACATAGCGGCACATCAAAAAAAGTTTCAGATCGGTTTCTTTAAATATTTTGATAAGATCTCAACAAGACCAGATTTTCACAATATCTATGCTAGTTTTCCACTAAAGTAATATTAAAATAATAACATCGTCTTAGATCTCTAGTACTGCTTTGTATATGGATATTGTTTAATCATAGAGAGGTACAATTATAATCGTTTTATTTATAAGTGTGTTACTTACTCTCTTGGACGTTCAGTATCATTACTAATTTTATCTAATATAATCTCTCTCAGTTACCGGTATCGATAATAATTGTATGTTAGTTACGTAGGTTATCGATAATCAATTATTTAAGTATGAATATAAAACAATTAAAGTAATTCTCGCAAGTTCATATAGAACTCTTACATTGTGTTATGTTCTCAATTTAAAATAATTTATTGCATAATTCATTTACAGCTCTAACAATTCATTATCTCATCAGGGACGAGTTTGAAGTACTGTAGAGATGTACCAAACTCAAACCTATTAGAATGTAGATGCTTTAAAATAGGTTTTAGTCCGATATCCTTGCTCTAAAAAACCGATGATTAATAATCATATCATCAGCCTATTACAATCCACATGTTTTATATTAAGTTTAAATTAACCTTTTCGAAGTGTTGAAAAAATATTTTTATGTTAATAAATACATCTCCAACATTTTGCCTTATTTACTCTAATTAAGTGGTGTTAACGATAACTGATTTGCTATTTATTTTTAAATGAGGACTCATTTTTACAAATACTTTAGTGAGGTTACACAAATTCTGTTAAGTTAAAGGTCTTTGTTTTTGGATCAAAGTTAAAAAAGAGATCTTTTATTATCTGCCATCGCGGCTCCTGGACGGGACACTCATAAAAAAGTGGGTAGAACCACCGGTGTGACTGCGATATGCCCGTGTTTAATTTTGAAACGGACGGAGGCGAGAGATTTTAATGAGAGATCAGGTTTTTCAATTATCCTCACTTCTCTTCACGAAGTTTTACGTCAGATTTTTATCGGGTACGTACTTTTATGAATACTGCAGTATCCCAAAAATAACCTTGACTAAGTCACGTTTCCGTTTTAAATTTTTGATTCATTCTATATTGATAAGTAGATCATTCAATGGCCAGTATTTAATTTAGCACCGTTTAGGTTTGTTCAGTGATGTTTACAACAGAGTATAAGTACGACTAATGTAGACAAAATATAACCACAACCTGAATTCATGCGGGTCTCCTTATTTTCTAAGTACCTTTGTGTCATTTTAAATGCAAAACTTTCATTACATACTTTCTACATACTGTCGAAACCCACTTATACTAAAGGAAACATTTCATTATAATTTACCACACTCTGCATCGCTTAACTCTATCACCTATTTTAACACCTTTTTGCATTAGTTTAAATAAAGGCTGTAGATATCGCAGTCCTGACCACTTTTTGTCCTGACGATAAATGACGCTTCTTGAACACGAAGCACATTGTTTGTTGACCGCTGTCGTGTTTATGGCCCAGAAACGGCACGATGCCACTAAAGAAGATTTATTTACACTTTACTCCAGCTACTACACGTTTGAGTTAAGTGAAGCGTGAAAAACGAGTTATAGAGCATATTGTGGGCTATATTGTAATCAGATGTTGGGAAATGGGTCGGTTTTTTCGGCTTGTTTTGCTATTAAGCGGGAGAGATAAACTAGGGTTGGCTCTACAGTGTTAGTGTTGAAACGAAGCAGGTATATTTTACAGTATCAGCGTAAGTCGTATATTATATACACTTCGATAAGCCATTATACTTTACCTACTACCTAATAATACAAGATCTAATTGTTAATTTAACTTTTGAATTTAACTTTAATTTGAATAATTATAATACAATACAAGTCTTCAGACATAACTTCCTAAAATTAATCGAGTGATCTTTAATTTAAATTATTCTTCCCCCAATATATTTCATCGTCAAACATTTAATCGGCATTACCTTCAACAACGGTGAAGAGTTAGACTTAACAGTATCAACTAACTTGAGAGTTATTGATAGATAGATAGAAAACTCTTTATTTGCACACTATATTACAGAGTTACGTATAATGTCAAATATTTAGTGTACAAAGGGCGGCTTTATAAGTAATAATTGTAAAGCTTTCAAAAAGTATTAATTAAAACATAAATTGGAGACATTTGCAGATTAAATTAAACTTTATATTTCCCCTCTTCGTGATAGTAGGTAGAAACAGAACGAATTATTCTAAATCAGAAATGCTAGTCATTTGGTAAATAATTTTGCAGATAGAATTTCTCATTAACTGGTCCATAGCTTTACTTTTTGTTTTCGTAAATACGTTTCAAATTCCCAATAATATAAAATCTCTCTTAATTTAAAAGGTCTTAAAGTGCTTTTCATTGCTTTTCAGTCTATCCACTTTACCTTTTACCAGTTTCTCGACGAAGACATAGTTTTAATTGGACTCCTTCCGCTTTGCTTAAGGTCTCTTAATTGAATTTTTTTGCATTTTAAATTTGAAAGCACTTAATTTTGAAGTTAAAATTAATTCAACTCATTATATATTATAAAGAGTTCAAAGCTTGAACAACTTCTTGCGTAAGACGTTTGAGGGCTTGAACTGGTACCGTCCTTTCTTAATTACTTGCAGATTATTTCTAAATAAATAACCAATTTTTCAATACCAAAATTTGTGAAGAACCCTTAAATATGTCTTCTAAAACTCTTTACTAAGGAGAAGTCTACGTATAGCAGTGGTTTATAATAATGTTTTCTATACTCTTTTGTTTACAATTACGATACGATTTATTCTTTCTGACAACAAAAAAGGCAGCTACACAATAAAACCTAATAAAACTAAGGCAAAGCGGTGAGCAACAGAACCTTGCAGAGTCACGAAAGGGTGTTGCAAAAACTCAATTAAAACTTACCTAATACGTGTACGAAACTACCGATCTTTTGTCTCGTTGATGTGATTGAACTGTGTCAATTTACTATGGGTACGTTGCTTCTCTTTTCAGTATCTTCATTTCCAGAGACGAGTTTCAAAACTCCTAAAGTCTGATAACGCCTTGGTACTGAGCGTAATTGCGATTTGTTTTTCTTTCTAAGTACTAACTATAAACTTTTCTTACGCTTCGTTCTATCTGTAGTATTTAACTTTCAAAATTGAATGACTGGATAACTTGAAATAGATGAGTGGAATGGATGTTTACTGTAATTTAAGTTTTACTTTTAATGATCTATTTTTGAATGTTGTGTAAACTGTTTACATTTTTTACGATTTATTATTCCTGCAGTAAATTCAAACACGTATCCTTACTAATATTATAAACGCGAAAGTTTGTGAGTATGTGTGTATGTTCTATGTTCTATGTTATGTGGGTGGTTTCCGCACTTAGTCCTTTAAGTGGACCATTGTACGTGAGGGCGGCCATCACTCCAGCCAGCCCACCTCCCTCCAGAAGCGGATAAGGTCTCCGAGTCTGTCCAGACATTCTGCAACAGATTTAGGAGATCCGAGTGTGTTTTTCCGTGTTTCGGTGACACCTGTGCACTCAATGAGTACATGCGACACCGTTTCCTCTGCCCCTAAGCATGCTCTGCATAGGGGACTGTCAGTTATGCCTATGGTGTGGAAGTGTTTGTTTAGTGAGCAGTGTCCGGTGATAGTTCCTGCCACCAGCCGCAGACTGTCCCTATCCAAACGCAATAAGCGTTTGGTTAGTTTATCATTAGGAAGTGGCATGGCTTCCTTTGATTGTCTGCAGCCTGGGACAGATAGCCAGTGGTGTTGTACTTGTGTGCGGGTAAATTCTTGCAGCCAACCACGGAGCTGGCCGAATGGGACGGGCACCACGGGTTCGGGTCCGAAAACCGCTGCGCCCGACCCCCTTCTAGCCAGCTCATCGGCCGCATCGTTACCTAGCGATCCGCTGTGTCCTTTTATCCATTGTATTGTCACTGAATTCCGGCCGGAGGTCGCAACGCGTTCTAACGCGTTGTGACAATCCATTATGAGTTTCGAAGTGACATGGGTTTTATTTAGGGATTTAAGTACCGATGCACTATCAGAGACTATACGGATGTATGAGTCCGTAATTTTCCTTGTCTCTATAGCGTGGGCCGCCAGGATAATACCCACGCATTCCGCTTGGAATACAGTGTTGAATCTACCTAGCGGCTTCGATATCCTGATGTTAAGTTCATCTGAGAATACACCTGCTCCGGTTCCTGTGTTGGTTTTGGAGCCATCGGTGTATATTCTGAGTTCTTTTGTATCTGATTTGTCGTGTGGTTCCTCTTCTAGATGTATATTATAGTGCTTCTGAAAATTAAATTTCTTCAGCATCCTATCATTGGGTGATGTCAACATGGGTTGATGTGTGATCGCTCGTTCTCTTATGCGTGTGTGTTTGATTCTGGAGTCATTTCCCAGTGTGCCGGCATTATGGAGTCTAAACGCTGCTAGTGCTGCTTCCTCTTTAACAACTAAGTGCAAGGGTGGCAGCCCCAGCATAGTTTGCAGTGCGGCTGTTGGTGTGTATGTGTGTATGTTTGTTGCTCTTCCACGCAAAATACTGGACTTATTTGGATGAAACTTTACAGTAATATAGCTTATATATCAGAATAACACATAGGCTTCTTGTTATTGCAATAATCGAGTAACACGCGGGCAGCGCCGCGAGCGAAAGCTGGTATGGTATAAACGGCTTCATGAGAATATTTTTTTTATATTGATCTGGTTGTGGACTTATAGCTTTTTATGTTCCTAACGTTTACAAACCAGTATAGTGCTACATATGTCCTTATAAATAATGAATAAGATATATCACTAACTGCACCCTTGTCCATCACTCCTGACTGTGAGATTTGAAAGTGATGTGATCACTTTTAAATCGTTTTTCACAGATATATAGATAACCACACTTTTATTTACAGATATCAAAGAGGTTATACAATCAGATTTCCAAATAATTGGAAGTGGAAACAGTTTAAAGTTATTCGACAAAATCTTAATTACTAAAAATATTGATGATCTATACGTATGTAATAAAACGATGTCCAGTGCTTATTTTAAAAAGAGTGTAACTATTATTTCAACTATGTTTGTATATAATATAATATATAGGTAAACTATGAAGAGTTCATAACCAAGTGGCCTTAAATATTTGGACAACTTACACACAACATCATTTAGTCCCAAAGTAAGCAGAGCTTGTGTTATGGGTACTAAACAACTGATATAAATACATAAACATCCTTTTTTTGTAAATACATACATATTATACATAGAAAAAGACCCAGACTCCGAAACAAATATTTGTGGATCACACAAATATTTGATATGACCCGGGAATCGAAACCGAGACCTCTTGAACAGCAGCCGCATACGCTCACCACTAGACCAACAAGGCAGTCAATTAAAACCTGAGACCTGATTAGCTGTCGCATACACTATCCTCTAGACCAGCCATTCTCAAAGTGTGCTCCGTGGAACCATGGGGTACCGCAAAACCCTTGTGGGGGCTCCGCAAGAATTGGGATAAAAATCATAATACGGTTGTTTCTTGATCGTTCTACTCGTGAAATTATATATATAAACTCGTTTACGCAGTAACAATCGTGCATTATTTTGACTCCATCATCCTGACAAGTAACATTAATAATAAAGAAGAATGGCATGTTAGCATAAATGGCTTAAACGTGTTGCAACAAAATTTCCCGAAGCTGAATGTTAAAAAGCAGTACGTACGCAGTATGGAGCTATCCCCAATCAAAACGTCTAGCCCTACAGTGTTAAGTTTTAAAGGTTGAATCTTTTTTAGAAATGACATCAGTCATAAGTATGTAGTCACTATTCAAAACGACGCCTCTTAACTCTTACAAACTCAGAATCCGTGATGCAGTATTCTCAACCTAGGCAGCTACGTAAACAAAATATTGTAATATACTGGACGCCGAACCTGATATGAGACTTCAACTCCCTTATATCAAACCTTCATGCCTCCCATTTTCTTTTAGTTTTAGATATTATATTTGTTATAAGTAACTTTATACTTCTATTATTCAGTAGTATTATAATTATCAATAAATATTGCACATTAGGAAAAAAATTATTTATTATTTTAGGGCTACCTCATGTATTTTACTTTTGAAAAGGGTTCCGTTACCAAAAAAGTTAGAGAACCGCTGCTCTAGACCAACGATCAACTTCTAACATCTACGTTCAAGTATTAATATTTTTTAGTAATAATTAACAATTATCTAAAATTTAGAGTTTAGAGTAAAAAGAAGTACTATCTAAATTTTGAATGTGATAAAAAAAAATACATGCATTTAATTCAGGTGTTACACAAAATAAACATTTATACAAATCGAATGGTACGCGAGCGAGTGGTCTTGGCTACTGCCCAGCGCAAACTGAGAGTGGAAAGAATCCGGTCCCAGGACACTTCGTTGGGGCCCAAACTTCTCAAATGACACCAAGGAGACCGCGATAATTCACAGGCTAATGTCAAAGTTGGGACTTGTCTAAAATTTTTATCAACATAAAGTTCCGTTATTGCAGTATCCTAAAGTATCGTTCAGAATTTGAAACTGTTTTATGGTAATCGCTTTATTAATTTAAAATAGGCAGTGAAGGTACTAAAGAAATGACTGATACTGTGAAAAAAGATGATAGATTAGAAATATAACCTTAACTTTGCGTTTATTAGTTGTATCTCCCCGAATATGTAGGAGTATTGTAGAAATTAAAGGCACACATACACTCACCTCAACTTTGATGAAATGTACTTCCTTCCTGGTGTGTGACATGATAGCCGAATCATTTTTAAAATGTAGTAGGTATTTACTTAAAATACAATACATTATTAATTGATACTATGTGTCTGTCTTGCTATATGTGGTAATCACCGCTACAGTATAAAAACCACATGTCTAAAGACACAGACTTAATAAATATCCATACACCGCCATAACTTTTGTCCCACTTACGTGATATGGGGGTAATCTAGAAACTCTAGGAGTCAGATAGGAAACCTGATAGTATATTAAAAGGTGCGTCAGGGAAGGTAACGTGTATGCTTGTGCATACTTACATAATTGAATTAAGAAATATAAACTAAATGTAGTCTGAGCATCTACGTCAGCTTTTGCTATAACTCGAATAGATTTACTGCTATTGTAGATATACCAAAGTATATACATCATATACGTCGTTTATAATCAATACACATGGTGAAAATGTATAAATACGCTACCTTTTGCTTAGTTAGACCAGTAAATAGTCTTATATGTGAACATTAGCGTAAAGTTCACGAGCATTAAAAATGTTAGTATAATTCGTCTACCCTTTCGGGAATAGAGACCTGAATGTATGTGGTATATGTTTAAATAAATATATTTCAATATAAATATTTCTAACATCTTACACACAACGTCATAGATGACGATTTTAGTTTGGAACTCTAGTTCAGCAGAGCTTGTGTTATGTGTATAAGAAAACTCATATAAATACATTAATATACCAAAAGCAGAACTAAAAATCTATTTTACTACTATGATGGAACCACTTAACATAGATATTTTGTACTAAGGATTATTAAGGAAGTACATAGGCTACTTACTTACTTAAAAACACGTTTTCATAATGGTTTTGTTCATTTTTCACGTATATCATCATATCAGCATCATCACATTCAAATGGTTCACTGCCCAGGCCTCTCATAAGGCTCGCTCTAACAAATGGTCATGTGTTATTTATACGTATTTAAAAGTTTTCCACGACCTTACAAACAATAACTTTGAAATTATTACCTTTCTATAAATTGTTATTAGATGTTTTATAGTTGTGTTTAACGGTAGTAAATAAACCGCACTGGTAGATAATTAGAGACGTATGCCTGATTAACGTTAATTAATCATCCGAATGTCAATTATTTACTTTACTCGATAAGTGTGCTCATTTCGTGTGTTGACTGATTGCAGTTACATACAGTTTATTCATACGTAATAGCTCAACGATAATTTCAAAGTTCCTTTTTAACCAACACCAAAAAACTAGGAAGTTTTCAATTCAAATTCTTTTTTGAAACATGTATTTCAATATGTCACGCATTCTTATATACTCGTAAACTAAAAATAACTAAGTTGAAAAAATCCATTTCTAAATATATAGTTTTATTGTTTAGGGGATTCGATCGTTTACCCAAGACATAATATGCACATGGTTGCTAGAAAATAATATTATAACAATTATTGTTTGGTTAAAATTTTAAAAAATACTTATGGTTTCATTCTTTGAATAAGAAAACGTAGAACATTAGTTTGATCAACAAAAAATACACTTTCTTAACTGGATTGTTGGAAAACATAAAGAGTTCCACTGTTCACCTCACCACAATAAAAACGTAATTCTCGACATAACATATAAAGTTATTCTTGGCTTTGCTTACGTGATTTTCAAAACTGGTTTATAACCTTAACAGTACCGTAGCTATTTCGTAGCTTGGCCATCGTAGCATGCGACGCAATATTACTACTAATTTTATTTACATACCGGTATTGTAAGTGCCACATATAAACCTATACATATGCATGTTAATATCTCTGAGTGTCTGTTGTGACGAGTGGCGAGAACAGAAAACAAAGAAGAGGTGTCATGTTAAAACTCAAGTGAAATGTATTATTCAGCTCCCGCTTCACAAAGACAATTCAGCTTTTGTTTGATACTGACACGAATCTGAGATCATGCGAGACGGCGCACATATATTACTCTCTTTATATGCGTCATACAAAACTTGATAAATATTCTATATATATTATAGACAATCTTAATCGTTATTCTTAAGACATAAATATAATACATGTTACATTAGATACGCTGCCTCGTTGGTCTAGTGGGGTATGCGACTGCTGTTCAAGAGGTCTCCGTTTCAAAACCCAGGTCGGACCATATGTTTGTGTGATACGCAAAAATTTGTTGCGGAGTTTGGGTGTTTTCTATGTATAACATGTATGTATTTAAAAAAAATGTTTATGTATTTATATCAGTTGTCTAGTACACATAATTCAAGCTTTGCTAGTTTGGGACTAGACGCCTTTATGTGTAAGATGTCCCAAATATTTATTTATTTATTTAATTGCAGTTCCTGTAGAGTTAAAACGGTTTCTCATACTGTATCAGGTCTCGCATTATTATGGAGCAATAATGGTGAAGATTGATTCATGAGTCGGGGCTATTTCACTCCAAGTTTGGATATCATTGTTCCGCGTTTGGTACAGTAGACATCTGCCGCTATTGCTTGACTAGATCGGAGAAAGTTATAGTGAATCACCATGCTGAGACTGAGACTACCAAACAGTTACCTTTACCTTTTTATTGGAAAGCTTTGCTTTAGGACACTGTTGCAGCGTTTGACCTCTTGACAATTTGACGGTCACCCATTCCATTTTTCGCTTACGGTTATCGTGAACAATCCACTTTTCACCACATGTCATAATTCGATTAAATAATCCTTCATTTCTGTTTCGATTTAACAAAGCTTTCTTTCTACAGATCAGTCAAATCAAGAGACACTCATTTTTCATATTTTTTTATTTTATATTTTATTTATTTGACGCAAATGAGTAAATATGAAGCTGATTCCTGGGTAGTTTGGCTCGGATTGTCCTCCACCATCTCTTTAAATTCACTGTTATTCACATGTGTGGGGTCTTCCATATGGTTCTTTCTTCAAATCAAAATTTCCGTCACGAAAGCGTTTAAGCCAAAATCACACGGTGCGCTAATTATTAGCAGTCCCCTCTCCAAACGCAACATTGATGTTGCGAGCGGTTTCGGCAGCGTTAGTTCCGCGTCAGAACTCGTATTCTAAAATCACTCAAAGTTTCGAAGTATCCATCTTTCTTGTCTAAGCTGAATAAAAAAAGCAACTGAAAGTCGATAATCGAATGATGCACATTTTAAAGTTACAATAAAACTTTAATTTCAAACTATTATTATAAATACGAAAGTAGCTCATTCTGTCTGTTTGTCCGGCTTTCACACTAAAACCGCTTCACCGATTTGAATGAAATTTGGTACACAGATAGTTTAGAGTCTGACATGAGGACTACTTTTTACATGCTACTTTTACACGGATACTTTTTACATACGGACTGAGCCGCGGGCGAAAGCTAGTATACAGATTTTTCATATAAATTTATTTTTCATATAGACATATGCTTTAAAAGAAGAAGAAAGAAACGGACACAAAGAACACTCAGACTTAGAACAACAATGTGTGAATAACAGTGTGGAGGGGGCGGGTATCATGTCCCTGCAACACAAAGGGAGCATCCTCCGATCAGGTTAGGTGATTTTGCCTGGTGAATCACGGCCCAACGTTTGGAGTTGAGCATTTGTGAATTTTCTAATTGGCGTGAGAATTTCTATATCGCGATCCAGGATTAGTTCCGTGGTTCAGTGTTTCTCCGGTAGATGGCGTTGTTGTTTATTTACTTTTGCGCGATATGCAGTAGTCGTCACAACAGAAAGTATTGTCAAATGTGTATGAGATAAGAGACAAACCATACTTAGTTCGATTGATTGGTTTTTAATAAATAAATAAAATGGTTTCAAAATGAAAACTCTATAAAAGTCTATAACATTCAGTGCAATAGAGAGCTGCGTAGCGACCGATTAAACCACCACGTCAGCCGAGAAGTAAGTCTTATAAGTTTTATTTTATCAGTAACCTCCGTTTATACATTGTCCATTCGTTTATTGTCTTTTTGACAGGTCTCGCCTATAAATTACAGTTTTTTTTTTTCGTAATAATGTTCTACAGTAATATCGTACTTTATAGACGGGTAGGGAAGTGGGCAGTGTGCATAGCTAAAAACAACATATAAAACAGTTCTTGAAATAGGATAAGTCGATTAAACGATTAAAATGATCTATCATATTGTTATGATACAAATAATTTGACTTTATGTAAGTATTGTTTCTGTAAATTCAATAAAATAAAAAGGAAATTAAAATAGTGTGACTTCAAGATTGATTATTTGTAAGGAATGAAGTCGAAATTTTGGAATTTAAGTTCAAATTTAGAATAAAGAACAATAACTCTGAGCATTAATTAATTTATTTTTGGACCAATGACTTAAAATGTAACTATGCATTTGTTAGTAAAATTTAACTTCTAAACGCGTGGTTTATAACGTTTAAATCCAGAGTTATAAGATAATACATTTGAAAAATCACATAATAATTACTAAACCGACCTTAAAGTAACTGTGTTAGGAAGTTTTCTTTGTTCTGGGCCAATTATATATCATAATAGTGCTCATTTTATTTTTTTACAATACTGACTTAAAAAATATTATATCGATTGATTTTGATTTTAAATCGAATCGGTGACGTGTGAGGGCGTCACTAATTTCGAAATTTGTTGAACTAGCAAAAAGATAATAAAGGAATGGACAGAGTATAAGTAAAAATCAATTGGCACCTTGGCTATGAATACCTTTTTATTCGGATGTACGAAATTTTGATGACGTTCCTAAATATGTTTTAAAATCATTTTACGTATCAAAGATTTTTTACAGACTCTAATTACCGTTTCTTTATATTAAATTTAAACAAAATGAAAAGTTCACTTTTGAAAACCATTAATGAATTTTTGCCACGACGCCAACGTGTCACTGCCAAATGAAGCAACGCTTTTTGTTAGTACATTTTGATTTTGAAACAGTGCTGAGTTTTAATAACTGTCTACTTTCTTTTTACCGCATTGCGATTTAATTCCAGCATTTTTAGTAGTCTCATATCTGAATATTATATTTATTTTATTTATTTATTATTACAATTAATCATTAAGTTTTACAATTTTCGTTTATTTTGTATTTCAATAAAAAAAATATAGCTAGAAATATACAATACATATTATATGTATCGCTGTATATTATATATACCATATATTGATATGGTTCAAAAACATAGAGCGTAGAGTCAGTCTGATTAAAACACGAAAGAGATATCCGATATCCGAGATATCCGAGCTGTACTATGAGGGTGTTATAAATTTAACATGTAGATCTATGTGCTCATGTGTATACCCAGGATCCTGTCGTGTCTGCAGAAATAATTAAAGTCAAATATAATAATAATGTCTTCTACAACAGCGCCATCTATCGAGTACAGGCCAAACTAATCGCCATCTGTCGTGTAAGAAACTACAGAGTATCTCTTAATCCTGTACGGCGATATAGAAATTCTCACGAGGATAAGCATATGTACAATTTGAAAACCCGTTCCTCAACAATGATTTCTTATATCATTCCATTCAACAAAATTCATAAATTTCTAATTACAAAAAATCTTTTACAATCCGCCTTTTACAACCATAATATTATAGATATAACGTCTTTAACTAATTAGGATTTCATCACACAAACGTACAAAGTACATGTAACTGTTATTTATTTTCCATCAAAACATTATTTTACACCTCAAAGCTTTGAATACAGCATACAATTTAGGAACATATCAAATCTCCGTTTGATTCACAAGATATCCGATATTCAATATATCTTGCATTTGATATTATTTCCTTTGGTAGATAGATAAAAGACAGTTCAGCTTTTATTCGATAACTTTATTCTTGTGATAGAAGGAAATTTCTCTCAAATCTGTGCTAGGGTGCTTAAGTTAATTGCATTTACTTGAAACGACGTGAATGTTTCTCTTTGTCATGTATTACCGTCTGGTAACAAAATGTATGACATAGAGAAACAGTTTTGGGTCGAAAGAAGACTTTTCAGTCTACCTCAAAACTTAACTTCACCTCTATCTCAGAATTGTAGTGCCAAATTGGTCTAAAATTTTCTGAATGTTAACATTATTTGAGTTAAAAAAACTAAAATACTAGTGAAAAAACTGATTTTTGTGACCTTTGACCTGAATGACTTACAACGCAGACACGAAATTTTAGGAGAAATATGAGATAACTTTTAGAGCATTAAAATGAAAGTGTATTCGAGTACAGCTCATTACGCTTATAGCTTCTTTATAAATTCAAGTAGATACAAAATAAACTATTCACAAGTTGCTGTAAAATTAGCACAAGATCAAATTTCTTATTTCAAAGTAAAAAAAAAACACGTACCTTCATACTTGCTTTTAAGATCTAAAAACACGCTGTTGGCGTAATATATGAAAATAAAAACCAAAATAATGAAAAATCGCCGCGCTTACGCCAGCTTAGTCCTACACACACACCTCTTTACATCAAGTGGTGTCGACAAACAACTAACATGCTGGAGGCATTTGTCAACTTCACGGACATAGTACTCGTGCACCACTTCGCACAAGACACTGCAACATAACACACAATAGAGTATTTTGTATCTGAAGAGCTCTCGAATATCGAATCAATCAGGAAACATGTTTCTAAGAACCCCGTCCGAGAACACATGGTCAGTTTTAAATTACATAGTCTCCTAGACAGTCACATAGATATTGTCCATATTTCAAAGTATTTTTTAAAGCCTGTCAAGGTGACTCTACTCTGCTTAAAATAAATCTTGAATAAAATCCAGGAGTGGAAAAATCCACATTCACGGCAAATGTAGGCAGTATGGTGACCCGCACTATGATGGCCTAGTGAAATGCCTTTTGACGCCGCTCTTAAAGAATGTGTATTTAAGTGATATAATGGTCCAAGAGCCCAGAGCGATCAGACATAACTTATTTTCACATGGATGAAACCTTAACTACTCAGTAGCGTCTAGTGTACTTTTAAATACCTGCGTGTTTGTGGAACTAGATCTGTGACACCTGGGCAGATATCAGGTGAGAAAGGTAACTAAAAATAAGAGTTATCTAACTTAAATTAGTATGGCTGATCTTTATATATATTTTGTAGAATATTATTCTAAACTAGTTTCATAAAGTGTCAGACACTTTTCATGGACCAGAGCTTGTGTCAGACGCTTTAAAGATCGACAAAAAATTAATGAACTTTACTTATTTTTACATGTCTGATTTTTTAATATGTTATCAAAGTAACTATTACAAAGTTACATTTCATCAGTCAGACAAATTCGAGTGACCAAACATCCCATAAACACAAAAATTATTCAGCCGGGAGTGCGATCATCATGCTATTTCAGAGCGAGTGAGACGTCCACAGCAACTTGGATCCCGTTTTTTAGGGTTCAATAGCCAAATGGCAAAAAACGGAACCCTTAAAGATTCGTCATGTCTGTCTGTCTGTCTGTCCGTCCGTATGTCACAGCCACTTTTTTCGGCAACCATAAGAGCTATACTTTTGAAACTTGGTAAGTAGATGTAATCTGTGAACCGCATTAAGATTTTTACATATAAATAATAAAAAAAACAATACATTTTGGGGTTCCCCATACTTGGAACTGAAACTCAAAAAAATTTTTTCATCGAACCCATCGAGTAAAAAAATTAAATGTAATGAAAATACTAATTTCAATCTAAGATTTTCGCATTCTTGTTTCAATAACATGGGCTTCAACATTAAGTTGTTAATTATTAAATATTAAAGTGAATTCATTTATTGCATGTATTTGTGATAGGTGAATATATGAGGATCCATTTTATTTTATAAGGAAATATCTTTATTTTATTGTAAAAAAGATACCAGTTAGAAAAAGATATAAACAAAATATTACCACTACCACAAAAATATCACTATGATTAATTACAGCAAATATCTCCTAATCATCAGAATCATCGACGCAGTCATTAGAATAAATAAATAAATAAATTAAAAAAAAAATTGCAGTAAATTGCAGTTTACGATTTATGACGTATTAAAAAAAACTACTTACTAGATCTCGTTCAAACCAAGTTTCGTTGGTAGTTTGCATGGTAATGTACAAAATACATTTTTTTTAGTTTTATCACTCTCTTAATTTAGAAGTTAGACACACATTTTTCCACTTTGGATCTGTCTCTCGCGCAAACTATTCAATTTAGAAAAAAATGATATAAGAAACCTCAACATCATTTTTGAATACCTATCCATACCACACGTATGGGTTCGATGAAAAAATTTTTTTTGAGTTTCAGTTCCAAGTATGGGGACCCCCAAAATGTATTGTTTTTTTTTTATTTTTAAGTAAATATCTTAATGCGGTTCACAGATTACATCTACTTACCAAGTTTCAAAAGTATAGCTCTTATGGTTTCCGAAAAAAGTGGCTGTGACATACGGACGGACAGACAGACAGACAGACAGACAGACATGACGAATCTATAAGGGTTCCGTTTTTTGCCATTTGGCTATGGAACCCTAAAAACGGGATCCAAGTTGCTGTGGACGTCTCACTCGCTCTGAAATAGCATGATGATCGCACTCCCGGCTGAATAATTTTTGTGTTTATGGGATGTTTGGTCACTCGAATTTGTCTGACTGATGAAATGTAACTTTGTAATAGTTACTTTAATAACATATTAAAAAATCAGACATGTAAAAATAAGTAAAGTTCATTAATTTTTTGTCGATCTTTAAAGCGTCTGACACAAGCTCTGGTCCATGAAAAGTGTCTGACACTTTATGAAACTAGTTTAGAATAATATTCTACAAAATATATATAAAGATCAGCCATACTAATTTAAGTTAGATAACTCTTATTTTTAGTTACCTTTCTCACCTGATATCTGCCCAGGTGTCACAGATCTAGTTCCACAAACACGCAGGTATTTAAAAGTACACTAGACGCTACTGAGTAGTTAAGGTTTCATCCATGTGAAAATAAGTTATGTCTGATCGCTCTGGGCTCTTACTCTATAATAATTTCAGAGATGATAGTATTGTGTACAAAATTTTTTTCATTATTCATTTCATATAATATATATCTAATATATTCACATAAATATAAGAATCGATCGATTCAGTTACAGTTGATAGGTTGAAACGCATGAAAGCTCCAAAGTATGTCATCATCATCTAAGTCAAAAGATTTCACTGCTGGACATAGACTCCCCTCTATTGATTTTTAAACAACAACCAATCCTGTGCTGTCCGCCTACAACGTCTTCCCAAAACCATCGTACGTGGGGGCCTAACGATGGGGTAACGTTGGAAATCTTCAGTTACGTGGTCATTCCTGCAAGCAAAGAATGTAAGACCACGTAATCCGCATGATCGCATATATCATATATACAATACAATATAATATAATGTAATGCAATACAATCAATACAGTGAATATATTATAATTAGAATTTTCAGTTTTATTCATGTTCTTAAAGTAATGCTGTAATATACTTTTAATAAAAGCGTTGAATAATAATAATTTGCAAGAAAAAAACTTGGTGCGTTAAAGGATTTGCTGGCGATTTTCTTCCAACAAATCTTTACAAATTTGTTATGCAAATGGAAAAGCCTTATTACACTTCCTTAATTATTTCACAGGCTCTACCGAAGCGTAAAGTCCCTCCTAATATTTTATGATGTAATTTAAAAGACTGTCTTTGAAAATGAGTTTTAAAATGTCCTTAAAGCTACAAAAGATAATTTTGTATCAAAATATCGGATCCTGATTAGAGAACAACAAAAAATCTTATATTTTAAGAAAACAATAAAGATTGTGAAGTAAATGACAGTTTTTATGTTCTTTTGTGAAAAACGACGCTACTTAGGGTATCTGATTTTTTCGGCACACTTTTTATCGCACCAGAGACAAATCACACAGAATTCTAGAGGATTACGTGCGAACAAAACATTTTATCGGATGTACGAGAAAGTTTTTTTGAAGATATCCAGTAAGGGGGGCCCTTCTTGACATACTTTATACTTATCTTATATCATTTACTATATACTTGTTATTGTCCTGGTGCTTTAATAACGTTTTTCATATCTTTATGATAGTCTATTGTATAGATCTATAACTCAGAATTAAACAAGAAATTTTAACAATATAACAAATTCGAACATAATCTTCTAGTACTTGCATGAACATATATTTCTCGTAAAAATAGGTAAACAATTTCAGTGTTCATTATTTTATTTTCATGTTTCGGCCAGTAATTACATACAGTAATTTTAGTGCTTGTAATTGGTTTGAAACGTAATATTAAGTTAAAAGCGATTCTGAAATAATTGCCGGTTGTACGGAAAGAAAACTGTGGGTTATATTTTTGATAACAGGTGGTATTCAGTTTTGTCACGTACAAGCGTGTAATTTTTTAACTAAATATTTGATAAGAACATAATATTCTTTTCTTTAAATCTATATCTATATTAATATATAAAAATGAAACCCGTTTTCCTTGGTCACGGCATCACGCGTGAACGGCTGGACCGATTTCGCTAATTCTTTTTTTATAACATTCCTTGAAGTACGAGGATGGTTCTTACGGAGAGAAAAATTTAAAAAGTTATCTGAAAAAGTCTTAAAACAACAATTTTCTATATTCACATACAAAAGATTCGCAACAATACTGAAAAGTCAATTTGAACTTTAATACCATAACATAAAGTTTAAGTTTTATTGGAGGGGTTCCGAGAAGGCAAAAAACAATTGAGTGATGTTGAATCGACTGTTAGGCGGTACGAAGTTCGCGGGGTCAGCTCGTTAATAAATAATATCAGGTTTTCATTTATTTTTATACTTAGACTATTTGAATGAGTTTAGATATTTGTTATTAAAAAACAAAAGATAAATAAATATTTTGGACTTCTGTGGAAGATACACACAATTCGATCTAGCTCCAAACCAAACAGAACTTGTTTTATTGGTTTGACCCGGATATCCTACCCGAATCTTCAAGCATAGCAGTCGCATAAACTACCACTGCGCCACCGAAAGTCAAAGTTCTTATAAAAGCCCAAAAAATCCTGTAATATTTCAAATTCTTCAAATATCAAATTAGGATAATATATAACAATAATATCCTTATTTTGCGATAATTTCTTAAAAAATATATTGGAAAAACTACATTTACACACAAAGTACTTTATTTTTGAGCTCATAAAGCTCACCCTACTTTGATTCAACTCACGCCCAGACTGCACGACAAACATTTGACTGTGCTGTAGTTAAAGTAAAAACTAAAAGTGTTCTCCGTAACACAAACATGTCAAGCCAGTCTCACAGCACAGTTACTAGCTAAGTAAAGATTGGATATTTTTTTCTGTAGCTTTAGCAAACATCAATCCTTTTACGCATTGGTATGCAGGTTGCGTGGGTTGAAATGCAAAACACTTACCCTCGCTAGAGTTCAAAGCGTAAACTTTTTTCTGTCCCAGACATTATTCCAGTCTCGTAGTTCTGTTTGAGGTTTGGAGTATTTTTTGGTTGAACCCTGGTTTCATTAAAAAGTTGCCTCCCACAGAACTAATACTCAAAGTGATTGAGCAACTTTCAATAGCGACGATGGAATCGTAAGAAAAGTATCATGCAACTATGATTATGAATATTTATATTTATGATGATATATGAAGGGCTATTTTGTGTATTTTATTGAATTTCATAACAGGTTATTTAAATGGATTTCAGTTGATAGCTGATTTTTTCTGTTTAATTATGTTGCATATAGTGTAGTTAAATTAAAAGAATGAATGCCAATGTGCTATTTTCTCAGAATCTGTATTTTTCTTCAGTTTAGTAATAATTCCCGTAATCTCTCTAATTATTTTAAATTTCCCATAATTTTTATTATATTGAGGTCGCTTGTTGATATTTTTATGAACTTCATGGTTATTTGAAAAGGTTAGAAAAAATCGGTCTTTTGTAATAATCAGATTCTTGACATGAAGACAACCGAGAAGTCTCAATAAAAACTTATTATACTTAATTTGTTGGCAGATGCTTACCTCCTCGGTATAGGTCCTGCTGTTATGTTTTGAAGTTTCGAGAAAACCTAAAATATTATGCTACTAATTTTACAAAAATAAGATAATTCTAGTCTCAATTCAATGACTGGTTAACTTTCGGACTACAATAAAATTCGTGAAATATCACAATTTTCACGAATTTTATTGTAGTTTTCTTTCAAGTGCACCGGTACTTGTTTATTAACTTAGCTGTATAAAAAATGTTCATATATTTTAAAAAGGTAGCCTATTAACTCATTGCAGGCTACTTCACAGAGCTCAATAATATGAAACCGTTGCTGGCTTATTTTTTAAATTTACTCCATAATGTTTCTATTAATATTAATTTAATTTTGAAACAAAATTAATGAAATTAAAGGTTACTAGCGCGTCCGTAAGTTATGCTTACACTCCCTCGCCTACTGTGCTTAAACACACAGTGTAAAATATATAAGCTAGAAAAAAGATAGAAAATTACATTTAAAGCCTCACAGCTTAAAGCTACAGCCTCTCTTGTTTCTGAAGAATTGAAGGACCAACGGTTTATCAATTTATTGCTGAAAACGTAACAGAGGAATAGTTATTTTGTAATTTATAATATTAGTAGTAGTGCAATATTCCACGCTTTGTGTATAATGAACTATAACATAACTATACTATAAGAGTTAGAATACTAATATTGTCGACCATAAATATAACGCGTGTGCAGACCAGGCGTGTTGTGTGTTCGTTATAACAAAAGCTAACAAAAATATGCCGCTAAAACACTGGGCATATTATATTCAACCATTTAAAATTTTCATTGAAAAACGCTATTCAAACTTTACCAGGGTTTTAAAATTAACAATTAATATTCACAAAGGTTGGTTTGGCAGATTGAATTTGGTGCCAAAAATATTAGAGGTTAAAATAAATTAACCAACTAGCTACGTTTAAGTATTATTGCACTTTCTTTTTTATTTTTAGTACATTGACACTACTCTTGACTACTATAATAATAATAATATAATAATAATATTTATTAATTGCAAGGTAATCGTACAGTTTACATATCACTTATACTATTTACAGTTTGTGTATTTGGTTAAAACATTAGTTGATATGTTTAACGTTGACAGCTGTACTAGTATAAACTGTATGACAGCTATCAGCGCCTTCCTAGTTTACTAATTCACAACAGTAGTGATATTCAATCCTAAAAAGCTAAAAGAGGAAAAACTGATTTATACAGAGAAAAACAAAAAATGCAAAAACTATACCTGTATGTGTGTGTGTGTGTGTGTGTGTGTGTGTGTGTGTGTGTGTGTGTGTGTGTGTGTGTGTGTGTGTGTGTGTGTGTGTGTGTGTGTGTGTGTACTTTTATAAACTTTTAGAAACTCGAGTTTATTGTAATCAGCCAACACAAATTATACATAAAGTTAAAAAAACTTATAATTTAAAAAAAAACAGACAATAGTTGTATTCGATTCCCGGGTCGGACCAAATGTTGGTGTGATTCGCGTGTTTAGGAGTTTGGGTGTTTTTTACGTATTATATGACATGTATTTACGATAAAAAATATTATTTGTTTTAATATATATATATTTATATCTTATTTATTATAAGATATAAATAATATATTCAGTTTGTATTGATGTTCAAATTTTTGAAGTATAGTTGTTGTTATACTTCACCATAATCTAAACAACAATGAAAGAAACTGTTGACTGTTAGTACAAGTCGAGTTATAACTTTTTGTTTCATACATTTACACATTATATTATACAATACAATACCTGTAAAACATTCTAATACATTCCGTATCTAAAGTTGGAACGTAAGTTAATCGCAAAACGATATATATCTTTTTTGTGTGGCCACCTCTCTATTTGATTTTCCTTAGCTAAAAAACGAAGTAAAAGGCAAAGATTTATGGTAGTTTTTACAATTTTACGGTCAGCGAGTTCGGTTGGAAACGCCAAGGGAAACATTACAAGAGATATCGCAGATTTACTTCAAACTTGATGCCTTCTCTAGAGGGAAATCACGAAATGGGGATCATTGCAGCATGATTCATTCGACAGGGAATATTGCTATTTTAAAATCTTTTACCAAAGTGACGTTGATGTATTTTGTCGTTCGCTTCCTGTTTATGTTAATACTTGCGTATAAAATGAGTATTTCAACAATATTTTTATTTTTCGGTTATGGTTTGTAAGTAATGTTTTCCGTTTACATTTTTTTCTTATATAAGCCTACCAAGGTGATTCTTCTCTGCCTGATGGGCTGAGTTATATGATATATAAATTTTATCATAAGTTTGAACGTAGTCGGGTATAGTTTTTTGAAGTTTTCTTGTTTTATTTATTCAGTTCCAAGTGACCTCAGGTGATTGGATGCGATCACCGATCGAGTCTCCACCCGAGCCCAAAAGTGGGACGTAATGAGATGTCGATGATGATTTATAATATTGAGCTATTGAGGATTATAAATATTATTAGAAAGTAAACACAGCATGTATTTTTTATTATTTTAATGTACGTTATTACAGAATCTAATCTAAAGTAATCAAATAAAAAAATAAGAAGTCTTTATATATATATTGTAACGAATTTTCTAATTTCCACTTAATCCAATATGAAATGACATTTGAAATCTCTTCTCTCAAATGCAAGGAAGATTTAATATTTTGGGCCTTCCATTAAATCCTCGTACTTATTTTCCCAAATCTGTCAAATGTTGCCACCTATCATTCAAATGGGGCCTACCATCTTTTTATTATTTATACAATTTACATTTTGCTTTGAAAGGCGACATTACCGAAGTGGTGATTTACACATTTTGGAAAGAAAAACTCAACGCCAGAATTTAAACCATATTTAAAACTGAAATTTTATTCCTTACTTTTAACCTTATGGTCACTGGAAATGGAATCATACAAATACTACGTTATAAATATATATATATATATATATACAGTTTATATTAACTATCCCTTTGTCACACACAAACTGATATAGATTATCAACCCTTGGCCCTTATGCGTGCAAAGCCCTTATCGAACACGAACCCTAGAACACTTCAAAACAAAGAAAAGGTCAGATAAGAAGATTATAGTGCCAACGGTTAGTTGAAAAATGAAATACAAAGTATAAAGATTATTCTTTGTTTGTACTTAAAATTGAACAGTGATTCAATAGTATGCAATAAGAATAAATATGCTATGTTCAGTATTATCTATTGAATTTCAATAAGTCTTTGAATGACGTCGTCGATTTTCAAAATAAAACTGGGACCTGTCAAAAATAACTCCATTTTTTATGTGAGGGGTTCGAAAAATTGGGGAGAAAACCCCTCCTCGTTATTCCGTATACGTGCTCTCAGTGACGTCTATTTTCCACGTAAATATGTTTTAAATTGCCATTCACGTTCGATGATTACGACAATAACATATTCTTCTTTTGATAAAATAAAAGAACATAAAGATGTTGTCACAATGCGAAACAAAACATTTACTTTCATTTTTGTTCGTAAATACATTCGTAATGCATGCTTGAACAATAATTATTTTGAATAAGAAATGAATTTTGAAGAGATCATTTATGTGTAATAATTATTTTTGCTTTAATAAAACTAAACTTAATTTAGCACAATTTGCAAGAACCACGTAGCAAAAAACTAGTTTACTTTTTATTTTAATTGTCATTCTGTATGGGTTTAATTTATAAATTTAAGACATATATTATTTATTGATATTACAATATTACCTAATTCTTGAGTTGTTGGTCATCAACAATTCAGTCATAAACTTTATTTTTGAAATAGAAAAACAGAGTAGTAATAGAGCAGTAATAGTTTCAAAAATGAACTTCATTGGAAATGTTTTTCAGAGAGCTTTTTAGCTCCTTTTACGATTCTTTAATTAAATCCCGTAACGATACTTATACTTTTTTATTTCCTCGAGTACACGATTCACTAATACTTTCCCGCTTGCTGGTTTGCAACTTTAATTTGTACTTGGACCTCGTGAAAATATTTTTCAAAATAGTTGAAATAATTTTATTTGCTTGTTCTACGTACGTATATAAATAGCTTTATAATTAGAAGTTTCTGATTTTTACTGAATTTGATTTGTTTACATTTTAATCTTCTTTTAGTGTTTCCAAATGTCGAAATTGTAAAATGCATGTCGCACAATAAATAATATAAATACTTATCTAATTTGCCGTGTTCTTCTACAAATAACAAATACTGTTGATCATAAATGTAGCATAGTAAAACAATCGAATGAAACTAGCTTCGAATTTTATGCTTTATCGAGATCGAATTTTTATTTACAATTTACAATGCATCAATAATTTTAAACTACGCAACTACCTAAATTCTGAGTTTTTGTGCAAACGAAAAACAAAAGACCTAAAAATTTATCTATATCAAGCACTTACATAGCGACATCTAATAAAAACATGCCAATACCAAACAACATCAATACTTCTACGCAATACAAGATTCCATTAATCGATCAATTTGATTTTACGGGAGAAGCCTATGTCCAACAGTGGACTGTGATAGGCTAATGATGTTGTTGTTGACTAATTTATCACTAAGATACACACAAATACAGTATCAACTTAAATATTTTATTTATCAGAAAAGAATATCAACAAATTATTGTAACTCACCAACGTCAATCGTTAAGATGACAATTAAGATTAATTCTTAAGGAAAAACGACCATAAACTGAAGAAAACACAATAAATCTCCGCACTTATATAAGTGTGCTAATAAACGAGGTAGAACGACGCCGACCTAGCCCTTTCATCTGACGCTGGCCGTAAATCCAAAGACGAGAAGTGCCTCCCGTGATGTATTCCCGACATTAATGGAATTACGCGGTCGAGCGATATGTAGTACTTGTTGGTAGACTTCAAGGATAACAATTTGTATCGAGTGCCTAGTTCCTGTTATCTCCTTAACTTACACCGATAATGTTAATTTCAAGTACAAGGTTAGACAGAATAACTACGAAAGTAGACTATTTTATACAAAAATGTACCACACTAGTTTGTGCCCGCGGCTTTGCTATTTGTGTTATTCTGATGTATAACTTCGATTGCCATTTTCACCTCTTTAGGAGTGGATTTTCCCAAAATCCTCTTTTAGTGTTCGCCTACACTCCTCAAGGAACACTCATGCCAAATTACAGGTTCCTGCACCAAGTAGTTTCGGCTGTGCGTTGTTTGACACTCAGTCAGTAACGGAACAGTTATTTGTATATTTATACATATTTAAAAAAATACATATTTAAACACATAGTTCAACAGCAGAGCTTGTATTATGGGTACTAGACAACTGATATAAACTACATAATCATACTTCTTTTGCAAATACATACATATTTTACATAGAAAACTCCGAAACAAATATTTGTAGATCACACACATATTTGGTACGACCGGGGAATCGAACCCGAGACCTCTTAATCAGCAGCTGCATACGCAGATATTGATTACTCATATTGACAATTGTTGCTGAAACTACAAACAAGTAGGCGTAATATGGTCTTAGATAATTAAGAATTAATGTAACGTCAAGTATGACAAATAGTATAGTCAAACTTATCGCGCAAAAACTTGTGGAAATACTTTATGTTTGTGCTTTACTTACTACTCATCAATTCTCACTGCTGACATAAATTGGTGTAAGTAAGATAAAAATCCGTATTTCTAATAAAATATAATTAGGGTTATGTAATGTGATTGATCCAGTTTGGATACACGTCTTATATCGAATTCGAAATTCGATTGACGAAAATTTTGAATATGGTAATCAATTTATAATCGGCAACTATAATTGTAGAAAAGAAGAAAACAATACAGAAAAAGAAATAAAAAATGAAATGACTATTCGTAACCTTCGTTGATAATTATGAAAATCAAATCAATTAGTTTAATAAATAGAAAAGAATGAGCTGGCATCATTGTCTTCACCTATAAAATTTTCATTGCATAACAGCCATTTTCATCAAAGAGATGTATTAAAATGAAACGCTTTTATCTAAATTAAGATAAACTTTGCACATTTATTAGATTCAGCAAAGGGCTTGAAAATAACACGACTCCTTAGCATTAATATCCATCTTCAGTCCCATCTTAATGTTATTTTAGAACTCATCAATAATTTATCTTATTATGAACCCCAAAGGCACGGTTGCCGTAAAGACCAAACATAAACCTAATATCCAAGTCTGATTGATTGAAATGTTCAACAAATTATGGAGATTCTACTCCTGTGTTGATTCGAAAATTTCAAAGTAATATCGAAAACCAATACTTAGTTCCTAAAGAATCGTAATAGGTCACTTCTATCTAGTAATATTGCTATTGAAATAACCTAAAGTATTTGGGTTGATTTTTAGTATTAATTAAATATTCCACAATTTTATGGATTTTTTTGCTTATACATATTAACAAAATCAAATTTCAACGTAAAGCAAATTAAATTAACTCAATATTAGATTCAAGATCTATCTACTTTTATATTTTTTTGCTAATTTTATTATTACACCGAGCCCAGCAGTTCTTGATGATATTAATACACATGAAACTTACCTTCTAGAATGTAATTCATCAATATTGTCAAGAGTCCATATGATTCATTATACATAGGTCTTTTCTCATAAAGAAGGTTTTGAGCTACTAGACCCCGTTCGCAAAACAGGTTGTTAAAAGATTTATTTCAAGTTTTACTTTTTGCAGTTCTGTTGCGTAGTTTGCTCCTTTAGTTGATTCTTCATACAGCCATGGGACGCCTAGGGGTGGTACATACCGTATTCTTAACGATATGATATCCTGTAGATACCTTTTAATCTGTTACAGTTTTTGACAAGTACATTCTGCCTTAATATCTGTTATACAATCCTTATCCAACCCTTGGGTACATGGATACGTACCAACTGCATTCAGAAGACTTGTTTACTTCTAAGACCATAAAATATAACTATTGAAACTGTAGCTACATAATCTCGAGTAAACAAATTTACTTTACAATACAGAATAATATAATGTTTTACTTTCATCATCTAGGTGAGGAGCGCGCGGTAATACGAGCTTCAATTTTTGTAAATCCACAAAGTACGGTGGATTCAATCCCAGGATACGTGCCCCTTTGAGCGCTGCACTCGTGTATCAAAAACATACCAACCTTTTGCAACTATAAATAAAACATAAAAAGTAGTAATGAACCAGGATGATATTTTTCATAGTATTTGAGTATTCCTATGTAAATTTTAAATATGAGTACAAAAGTAGACAGAAAAATGTTGAGTAATATGCAATGTAATGTTTTTTGACATATACTTGATGTTTTTCAACTTATGAAATAAATAATAATTACGTCAATATTAAAGAAGAAGAAGACAGACAATATTTCGGACATCTAACATACAACGCCATCTGGTCCCAAACTAAGCCGAGCTTATACATAGTACACTAGTACTAGACAACTGATATACTACCTACACAGACATTTTTTGTTAATACTTACGTACATTTTAAACAATATTAATACATTATTTTGAGCTCTAAATATTTAAGGAAATTATTAATTATTTAGGATTTGTAGCTTGGAAATGTTTCAAAGGAGGTCTAACTTTCTGACTCCGAAATCAATTTTAAACATACTTATATTTAATTTTCTTCACTGAAATCCCAATTTCAATAATTTTCATTTTGGAAACTGATTCCTAATCATTAGTTTAGTAGCCGTACATATAATCTTGGTAATAATATAAGCTAAGATGAAGAAATGTCTAATATAGCTGGTGGGAGTATTTTTATCAGTTACTTCTCTATACTATTCAAAACTACATAACTGAAATAAAAATAATAAGAGCATTTTTCAGTTTAGTACTATGTTTGCTTGTCTGAAGTGGAAAATGGTAGTTTGCAATGGTAGTTTGTGTACCGGAAGTAGCAATTTTAATGATCCAAGGTGACCTAGAATAACAGACATCAACATTTATTACCAGCCAGTCAATCAAGCACCCTTAAATTAATGAGTTTCACACTTTTCTCAAAATTTGTTTTAAAGTGGCAATCTGGCATTTAAACAGGAAACTTTAAACACTTCAATAGTGTAAATTATCAAAAGTCATAATAAAGGTTTCAAACTCTTGATCTATATTCTTCATGAAATATCTGGTCTGTTTTTTTCTTTCTACTACACATACATCTAACTTGATAAAAAGTCGATAATTTAAGCTCTAAAAAACTTTGCATGCATATTTATCAAGTAGCTACGTGTGTGGTGGGACAATGAGGATAAAAAGTAACATTTGTTAAAAGGGCCGAATTTTGACTTTGTGTATTTATTCTATTTGTTTATGTACAATAGTTGAACCATATTCATAGTTTAGTATTTAATTAAACGAAATTTTTGTTACATAGCATAACTTTTTATAAACTTTGTAATTATGATAAAAATATTTACAAATATGATTGCGGTGCGGTTACCGAGTAAGCGGCGAGCGAGTTAATGTGAAAAATAAACTCACTCTTCATGTAAGACGGGAATGACTAATTAAGATTGTTGTATGTAATGTTAAATATGTAAATAACTAGCTTTTGCCCGCGACTCCGCCCGCGTGTATGTCGATTATCGAGGTAAAAAGTAACCTAACGTAAGTAACGAGGTAAAACGGCGTGAAAACGTAACAGGCAGACAGACTGACTTAGATTACTTTCGCATTTATAATATTAGTAGGGATAGTACAAATCTATATTTTTAAAATGTACCGTTCCTTATCGTGACTTTGTACACAATCAATCAATTTACAAGGAAATCAATAAAGCAATCTTGATAGGAAGTAAAGAAAACTCAAAAATGAGTGAAATTAAATTTCTTGATATTAGAACAAAAAATTTAAAGTTAGAATTTTATATAACCAAGAACATTTGAAGGTTTAAAAAGAGAATAAGTGAATACATAATCTAGAAGCGCGCACATTCAGACTGCGTCCCTGGCTTACGAATTGCTATTTATATGCAGAATATGTCTATTTGCAGTGGTCTGGGTTTTTCTTTCATCCACTATAAAGGTGGATGCTAGAACCCACAGCAATAGAACCTTAGTATGACTACAAAGTGACAGAATCTTTTTAAATTATTAAGTGTTTATTGGCACTGAAAACGTACATTTATGTTAATAAACCATAATTAATTCAAATGGTAGGAGAGCTGATACACATTTTGGAGTAGATATTTGAGGCATTTTAAGAATATATAAGCTACTATAGTATTCCGAAACAGAAATGAAAACCTAGCTGGAGGCTAGCGGTACCAATTCCAAAATGCCTACCAGCTCTCGGAGCGAAAGCACTTATGTCCTCCTTTCTACGCCTATATCCAGCAATAAACTGTAAAAGGATGTTGATTTGTTTCTAGGTTGAAGTTGTTGTTGTTGAAGAACCCAAAAAATTACTCAATAAGTTACGGGAGAATCAAACTTTTTTAATTTTTAAGAGATCACACAGTTTTTGCAACTGTTAGATTTACAACAGTTATTAGAATTTACTAAAGGATTAGCTAATTTTAAAAACCAAATCAGGAGAAAACTGGCTTTCTAAAATGCAAATTTAAAAAATGTCTGCCTTGGTGTCTTAGTGGCGCTACCACTACGACGCGACTGCTGTGCTTGAGGTATCGGTTTTGGTTCCCGGGTTGGAACAAAAAATTTGTGTGATCTGCAACTATTTGTTTTGGAATTTAGGTGTTTTCTATGTATGTATTTACATAAAAAGTATGTTTATGTATTTATATCAGTTGTCTAGTACCCATAATACAAGCTCGGCTTAGTTTCGGACTAAATGGCGTTGCGTGTAAATGTCTGAAATATTTATTTATTTATATATGTAACAAGATTCATGGAAGATTTCACAAATAAACAATAGATTTCTGTTTCTTCTATCGGTTTACATCCTTTGTCAAGTAAATTAAATTTACTACTTACGCTACATAAGCATAGACGAATATGAAATTTTTAATATCCTCAACACAAGTGAAACTCTTATTCTAAAAGGTCATGCCTTCAATATTTTATGAACACTTGAAACTAAATTGGATTTTTTCCCAGGTTTGAAAAAACGTTCTACTACGAAAGAAACACTTTCTTTAATTTACGTGTAGACTGAATAGAAGTTCGTCGTTCGCAAATATTTGCAAACGTTCTGTTTGGTTACTGATAAGCTAATAAATCAATCATTTGTTCTGCTGAAAATTATTCTGAGTGTTATTACATTGTAACACACAATTGTGAATAAACATGATTTGATTTTAATTTTTTTTGAGTTCGTTTCGTTCAAGTACATATTATGATTTATAAGTTTTCTAAGTTTCTAAAACAAGTCGCTATTTTTTTCCACTACTGCCTACTGCCCGATAATCTAATATGATTTTTTTTAACAACCTATAACTCCTGAAATAAAAAGTTATCTAAACGACTATAGTTTTCCTTTAAATTTCAATATATGCACTATTATAACATTTTTTTTCTACGATTTTATGACCCCACCGTTTAGCTTTTGCACGCCCTGATTTTACAAAAAAAAATGCGCTTTAATATTGAATCACTCCCAAACGTATACCTAAATCGAAAAATGATCGTAGCAACCTCGAAATGTTTTAAGAGTCATATCTGCTGACAACTGACACGATGGGACAGCTTTGAGAAAAAGAAAACATCCCCACTTTACGTGTAGGGGAGGGACCCCGAATAAAAATATTTTTGGTAATTTTACTACAGCACTTCGTCGACTTAATTACAACACATATTCAATGCAAAGTTTCATCTATCTAGCACCAACCGTTTGGGCGGTAGGTCGAGGACGGACGGACATGACGAATCTATAGGGATTCCGAGTCATGAACTACGTAACCCTAAAAGGCTTATTTGTTTGAATGTTATTATAAACTATTCAAACGTTCTAGTCGCTAAAGTTAATCTACTCAATATTCTAATGTCACAACTGTTCTAAATTAGCATAACCATTATTTTCTATATACAGAAACTACTCAAATACAAATTAAAATTATAGTTCATAAACCACAAAATCAAGAAGCATTCACACGAAGTTACTCAGAAGCAGTCCATTCCACTCGTAGCTTGCCAAAACCACTCTATACATTGTGGGATGTCGAACTTAGTAACAAAATGTTCGTAAATCAAGAGAACATCGAGCAAGTGAAGCACGACTCAGCTTATCCGGCACAAGATCCGGTCAGATCTGGGCCACATCTAATCGCCAAATACACGGATATTCCATTTGCATTGCATCCGTTACGGCCCACGCAACCAACTGAAATTCGTTCGAAACAGTTTTGGCTCATATTGATAACCTAATGGGACTGGGTATGGTATAGAATAGGATAGAATAGAAAACTGTTCATTTGCACACCTTATTACAGAGTAACAATAGAGTACATCAAATAACATATTATATATAGTGTACAAAGGGCGGCTTTATCGCCAAAGGCAATCTCTTCCAGGATGTATCAAATTGTTATGGAAAAACATTATTTATTAAAATATGGTTTGAAATTCTAATAGCAACGTTGGTACGTGAATATGAAAATCCTTAAATAATAATGTGATTTATAGTATACAACTACTCTGTGCACTAACATTTTCAGACTATGAACAAAAGAGCCAGGAGACTCATGTGGCATACCTTGTTACTCATAGGCAAAAAAGGTATTACCAACACTATTATATTTGGATTACAATTTAGACTCAACTCATTTTAATAATAACAACCGCATTTGGTAACATATTAATATAATTATAATTATATGAAAAACTATACAAACCATATTTAATAGTACTAAGTTCATCATTGCACAGGCCACTACGAATACTCACCACTTAGTGCTTTACTTATTCGTTGTACATACGTTCTATTTAATATTATTCGTAGGGTGGTTAACTAATACATTACCATCGAGACATCGAAATATTATTTGTATAAACAACTGTTAAGTATTAGGTATGCAATAATATATAACTTTAGATGTAACAAGAACTTACCTGTAATAAATCAAAACGTAATCTTTGTATTTCGTATGCATGACCGATACAAACCAAAAGACCGGACAAAGATATGAAGTACCTACGTTCGCGGAATGTAAAGGGCAGACGGATAAACAACTGCTAATATTTAGATACGGACCTTCATTCGCAAACCCCCATATGACCAACAACCAACAAAGTTAAGGTTGGAGATAAGAAAAGTCGTAAAGCATACGTGTGCTTTCTTTGTTCTGAAATAAAAACATGTTTTTTTACCTACAATATTCTTTAATTTGTGCGATGTTGGTACAATTTGTGAACAAGCAGGGGTGCAAGGAAATTTTAAATTGTTTGAAGTATAATAACAAAGGGAGACATTGTCGACAAGACGACGTCTATTTTTATTGTCATTTTCTTTAATCAGATTTTTGGATGTTTATAACTTAGGGTGTGCTATGATACTAACGACTATTGTTTTGACAATGTCAATGGTACACTGGGTAGCATAACTAATAGCCGACCCCAAATATTCTTGGTAATAATAAAGGCTATAGATGATTACTGGGTTGCATAAAAAAACTGAAGTTGTGTGCAACTATTTTACTTAGTATAAACTGAGAGAATCATCTTCCTGGGAGACATTTTAACAAAATTTCATATTTCTAAATATAGATAAAATAATTAGAATAGTCTTTGAACAAAAAAAAACTAACTGAAATGTGATTATATAAAAGATATTATGTAAAAAGAGTGCACGTTAATATAACAGATTATAAGTTTGTCATATTATTAATAGTTAGGAAGTAAGTGGTATTTTAACTTGGTGAAAAACTATTTAGCATTATTTAAAAATGTGGCACTTCTATCGCCTAACATAAGCACTTTGTTCAACGATACTACTTTTCAACCAACCACTTGCCTCCGTTTAGAAGTGCCTTGTCTTTCTCCTCATGGAAGATGGATAAGCCTTTGGTGTGGGACGCAACATACACAGCTAGCTATGCCGGCGCTGCTGCTGCATCAGCGGAAAGCCTCAAATGGCGTAAATACCAACAATTAGCAGGTTATTATATTTTGCAACCGTTTGGAGTAGAGACGCTAGTTTCATTCGGTGCTATATTTAAATAATTTGCCAAGCAACTGTTCGACGCGTCTTGTGAACGAAAAGCTGGCCCTATTTTATCACAGAGAATAAGCATTGCGTTCAACGTGGCAATACTGTCAGTCTTATAGGAACGCTACCAGTAAGTATGTTCTCAAGAGCGAAAGCTACTGGTGAAAGCTAGGACCAAATATACCGAGTAATGTTATCAGAAATAAATTAAAATATTAATCCAATTTTTTATCTAACCCTATGAAAATGAATTCAGTAGAAATAAAAATTCAATCGCTTCTGTTAGAAACCAAAAAAATGTTCAACGCATATTTTTGACACATTTTCTACTTGTCTTTAACGTAGAAATTTATGTAATGTAATAATAAAATTTCATAAGCTAAAAGACATCTACCAGTAGTAACAAAACTGAAATCTTTGTCAGAAGCACGTAACATTTTCATGTCGCACGCTGCAAAATTTTCACAAGATAACGTCACCTACATTATTAAGTTTAAACATTTTTGTGTCTCTTGTTTTGTTTGCACAGATTTGCATAATTTGTAAACAGGGCTGTTCTTCCGTTTATTGTTATTATCACGAAAGGCAAGATATCATCAGTGAAACTTTAAAAGTATTATTGGAATGTAGGAATAAAAATTATTGTTAAAGGTTAATGTTGAATAGGTGTCATTAATAACTTCTTATCGAATAGATCACACAAAAACGGCTATGAGGCTTTAAAGGTCTCGGACTATTTGTAGTTTTAATTTTGTAAGTACCACTAAAAGTCGTTGTAGAGCTATATTCAGGCACATGTATGGCACATTATGTTTAAATCAGTTAGTAGATACCCGCCCGCTGATTTCAACACGAATGAGCCGACCACGGCGGTACTATGCTCGCATAAAAGACAAACTTAAAATAACAGCATTCGTGATTTTGTGTTTCGTTGGTGAGTGTGAGACTGGAGGCCCAATGATGCAGAAACATTTTACTACACTGTCATAGTAAAGAAATAAATATTTCAGACATTTTATTTCAGACAGAAATTTCTAAAAAAAGTACTAACAAAATGGCGCAAGTTTATTAAACCATCAATTAATTACTATTAGTTCTTCATAACAAACGTTGACAAGACTACATTGATTGAATGTTGCTCACAGAAGGTTGGCAGTAGATGGCAGACACAGCAATGCCACGCTTTGAACCGGAGCGCAAAACTCCCGACGCTTAATGAAAAGCCAGTTCGAAAACAGATGTCTGGCTTTTGTTTAGAGAAAATTGTCAAGACTCGACCGTAGTGAAAAATTGAGACGTGTCAAGATTATTAATGTGAAATTGCTCTTATTGAATTCTTTATTAGTCCTTTAGAAATTCCTAAAATAAAATTACTCTTTGAAAATGGAGTCCAGTGCAGTGTGTGAAAGGAATAAATAATGTTTGAAATAATCCTTTTGGTGAACAAATTTTAATATTTAAGAGAATCTTTGTGTGAAATGGATTTTTTTTGTTACACAATTGCATAATTCCAAAGATATTTTTCTATACAAATAATAATTTAAATTGATTAATGTTCCCTTTATTTATTTGAAGGAAAAATTTGAAACTTTAATTTAACTTTAAAACTACTTTTCAAAAATATCCGATATTTATTAGATTTTACCCTAAAAGGAGAAACCAAGTCATAAATAGCCGCAAGTATAAGAATTTCCAGGTTTTCTCAATGTCAGAGCATTTATCCTCATTTTCTTCCAAACTTATTGACCTGAAAGTAGTAGGTTTATTCAAGAGTACGTCTAATTATTACATTTTGATATACTGAAGATACTTGTAAAGAAATATTTAAATAGACAAGCCACAATAATTAAACAGCGCAAGGAACAATTATCTCTAGCCTTTTTACCCGACCTCTCCAGTCTTTTACGTTAGCGATGAAGACATAGTTTTAATTGGAGTCGTTTTGAGCTACGCAAAGACTCTTTTAATTAAAATTTTAACTCTTGATATTTAAAAAAGTAAAACTAAAACTATCCACCGCTACCGCTGTAACTTCTACGACATAATTTCTTTTTACGGATGTAGATTTTTTTAAAAGGTTATATAGTTTTAGTTTAAATTTAGTTGTAATTTTCATTGAGGCTAGATATACTATCAGTCGTATATATTTAGCCTAAATGATAACGAATACAATTTTTTTAGCCCAAAAGTAATGCAAACTAGTAGCGATAAAGTTCTAAATTAAATAAATTTATCATAAAACTGTGTTATTTAGTGCTGTGCATTTTGATTGCTAACTTTGTTAAACTTTAAATAAAATCAATAATACTCGCACAAGTACTAAATAAAATATATTAAAACTTAAAAGCTCTCAAGCATTTTTAAATTTCAAGAGACGCTGACTTTGTTCTTCAATTCAAAGGAATACCTACTATTCATGATTGATGCACTCAAGTTACACGTGTAAGCACTCGGCCAAGTGTTGCAATCTTTTCAGACGTGCAGTCTCGCAGATATTTTAACTATCCGACTAAAATACGAAGACATTTCAGCTTACAAACGGCGAAACTCTCAAACTACTTCGTGATTTATTATTGTTGTGAAACTATCTGAGTATTTAGTCTAGCGGTTTGCGCGTCACTGTTATCAGCCTCTCAAGTTTGTCCAGCAACTTTCAACAATTATTCACTCACTCAAACGATATTTAACATTTAAGGAAGTATCTTAACAGTTTTGCAGTTTATAAAAATACAAGCTTTCGCACGCGACTCCACCCTGGAGTACACCCGTTGTAGCGGTAAGCAAAAGCTTAAGGCCCGCGATACCGAGCGTGAGAATTTGTGATTGAACACCCACATATATATTTTACATGCACACAGACGCATCGCGCACTGTCGCATACATACCGTAGCAAGTAATCACCGACTTTCGGTTTTTTGCTTATGTTAAATATCCATCAACTGTTCGCCTTTGTAGAACGTATTTTAATGTCTTACAACGCACGCAATGTATCTTGCCATAACGTAAAGCCCGTAGGATTCATTCAGTACAGAAAGTCATAATACTTTCTGTATACCATCGAATGGTCAAAGATTATAAAATAATTTTACACAGTTTAAAATAAATTCGCTCGCGTGCATTGTCTGTCAACTTAGATGCTTTTAAATACGCAAGGTACTGTACTGTATTACACTGTACTGTACTGTACTACAAAATTTTACGAGTTACATACATTAGGAATAACCTACAGTAATACTTTTTTAATTATACTTTTATACATTTCCTTATTAATTTATTTGTGAATTATAATTTCAAAGTAATTTGAAACAATGTAATATTAATCCTTATCTTAATAAATACTGTAGACATTTAAAACAATTTTATTCTACATGAAATATGTAGTATAAAATTGTTTATAACACAATATTATTTAAATAAATATTTTATAATACGTCAGAGCGTTCATCCAGGTCGCCCCCGTAATTGGCCGTAATCTTACACTAGTGACTGTCAGTGTAAGATTTTATTATGTCAATAATGTGTGTTTAACGATACGTGGTCTTATAGGTATTTAAAAAACATTTAAAATTTGACCAATTATACCTTCCTTTAAAACCAATCTATCCATTGCTGCAAACATCATGAAAATCGGTGCAGTAGTTATTAAGTTACGTAATGTTTTGAGTTTAATAGACAGGTTGAAGAGGCAGAGGACTGTGTTTTCTTTTGATATATTTAATGCAAACGGCTCATTTACGCAATAATGTTACTAAAATAAATGTGAAAGTAACTCTGTCTGTCTGTCTGTCTGTTACCTTTTCACGCCTAAACCGCTGAACCGATTTTGATCAATTTTAGTATAGAGATATATGGGACCTCGAGAAAGGACATGGCTACTTTTTATCGCGAAAATAAAGGTAGAAGGGTTTGAAATAGGGGATGAAAGTTAGTGTCGAAGTTCCTTATTATCAAACATAAAATCAGGTAAGATTGTTTAATCTACCCTTACCGTGTCCAGCGATATAAACGAATTCCACGCGGGCGAAGCCGCGGGCGGAAAGCTAGTTTATAATAAATAACAATAAATAAATATTTCAGACGAATGACACAGAATATCATCTACCAAATATTCGTGTGATCCGCAAATATTTATTTCGCAGTTTATAATACATAAACATACTTTTTTTTATAAATACATACATATTATACATAAAAAACACCCAAACTCCGAAACAAATATTTGTAGATCATACAAACATTTGGTCCGAGCCGGGAATCGAACCCTAGACCTCTTGGTTAGCAGTTGCATACGCTGACCACAAGACCAACAAGGCAATATGATATATTACAATAATAAATAAACAACTATTTTGAACACCTTACACACGACATCATCCAGTCTCAAACTAAGCAGAGCTTATATTAAAGATTCTAGACAACTGATATAAATACATAAACATACTTTTTTAGTTGCTTACCTATAGAATACACCCAGACCCTGAAATAAATATTTGCGGATCACACAAATATTTGGTCTTACACGGGAATCGAACCCGAAACCTCACTCAAGCAAAATAGTCGCATGCGCTACCACTGCCACCTAGGCAGACAATAAATAATAAAAGTCAAAAGTAATAAAAGTCAATAATAATTTTAAAACTCCTAACCGTTAAAAAGTTATATCTTCCACCATCAGCTCATCATCATGAAATGATGACTACCAGATATTGCACTGGAATAGCATTACAAAATGAAAAAAAATATAATAATTATTTATAGGTATTATAACGTGCTTATAAAATTTTAGGGTTTCCCTATAAACTAACATTGAAAACACCCAACACCTCCAAAACAAATATTTGTGGATCTCATAAACATTTGGTCCGACCCGTGAATCGAACCCGAGACATCAAGCGCATACGCTACCAAAGCGCCACCGAGGCAGTCACATAAAAAGAATTTTAAAAATCGGCCAAGTGCGTGTCAGGCCACGCACAGGAAAGGGTTCCTCATCATCATCACCATCATCAACAGCCTTTAACAGTCCACTGCTGGACATAGGCCTCTCCTTTGAAAGGAGGTTTTGGCCTACTAGGCCTAAAGGGTTCCTCAGTCACCTATAATGGTATGTGGATTTAAAATCGTATCCAATAGATAATTGTTATGTTTACGTATTAATACGTTAATTTTGTATGACGTTTTCCAAGTGAGCACATTTTACCATATAAGCCTTTATAACTCCTGAACTAAGAAAGTCATCTAATCGGTTATAGTTTTCCTTCAAAGTTCATTAAATGGACCACCATCACGATTTTTTTCAGATTTTTTGAGAAAGCCGTTTAGCTTTTAGAGGGGGGGGACGCCCTGTTTTTACAAAAAAGTGCCCTTTAAAGTGAAATATCTCGCAAACGGATACCTAAAACAAAAAATCGTCTAGGAAACCCTTTATTGTTTTTAAAAGACCTATCTAATGATACCCCACACGATGGGGTAGCCTCGAGAAAAAAAAATCATCCCCACTTTACGTGTAGGGGAGGTACCCCAAATAAAATTATTTTTCATAATTTTATTGTAGCACTTTGTCGACGTAATTACAACACGTATTCATGCAAACTTTCATCTTTCTAGCACTTACCGTTTGGACGGTAAGTCGAGGACGGACGGACGGACGGACGGACGGACGGACGGACGGACGGACAGACGGACATGACGAATCTATAAGGGTTCCGAGTTATGAACTTCGGAACCCTAAAAATCGGTCCACAATTGACAGAGTAATCAATGAATGTACAATAAAAAAAAATCATTGTTAATAATACTCCTTTTTTGAAGTTGGTCATTAATAATATAAAATATAAAGATTGGTGTGTCTATTCTCAGACCTACCAAATATTATCAAAAGTTACACACAGTCACGTCGTCGTATGTAAACAATCAAATCTCTGTGTGCGTGACAGTGCAAGTTGAGCTAAAAACGAGCGTGCGCTCGCCTTGAATATTCGGAGAACACTGAATTTTTGGATCGCGTGAACTCTGTTTTATTGCAAATTATTTCTCCATACTAAAATGTATGGAACTTTTGCCGCTAAAAATTTAATGATGTTTATGTTTAAATTATGACTTTCTGGTGAGAATTAATAGAAACCTTAAATGGTGAATCTCTTAATTGTACTTTTTTCTTGCAACTAATAAAATATTTATTTCAAACAAAGCAACATAATACTAGATAGATTCCAAACAGAAAAGGTCGATTTCGGTGATTTTGGTCACCGTTAATGATTTTTTTCTCGAAAATAAATAATCGTATTAGTAATTTTACTCGGTTTCTCTATAGATTGCTTTATTATGGAACTGAAATATTTTTTTTACTGTCAAATAATGAATTAATTTGTTTCTCTTGTCATAACCGTAAGTGCTTTTTCGAGCAATTATGGAAACGATCCCCTTAAGTCCTTCCTCAAGAATTACAATTCCTCAACACGCACTTGACAGATTTTCAGTAGATTTAAGTTGAAAGACTTTTGTTGTCGTGAATGAAATGTTTACATTTATTTTAACAAAATAACAATCACTTCATTCTTGTTACACTACAAATTAACATGTAATTAAACTTTCTGAATCCAATTTCCTTAAACCACCCACTGTATTTATACCATCAGATAATTCCTAAAATAAATTACGATCCCTTTAACTGTTGATAATGGTACTCCTCATAAAATGTCGCTTTACGACATTATAGAAACTCATAAAACAAACTTTGTTTATGTGTAAACAGGTCCCCGAGGCTAATTATTGTTGATGATACCGAAACACGTTTTATTCATTTTAGTAATTTTCAGTATAGCATAGATAGAAGTTTTAATTAAACAAGTATTATACAGAGACAATCTTCAGAGCACACACTTCTTTAGTTCAACTGCTACAATTTGGAACGTATAGCTATTTATTATACGATATATGTGATAATTTCTAAGCACATAAGAAAAGGTTTTCTTAAATCTTGTTCAATTACATCTTTCTTTCTTTCAACAATATGTTATAACAACTACTAACTCAGTTATGAGAGACAGCGATTCAAATCATCATTTTTTTAAATTATTATTTTTATATTAGCTGCCAAAATGACTCTGCTGTACCTGATGGAAAACATGAACAGAATCCAATCACTGAAAGAAGTTAGCTTATGATTATATCTTGAATGGCGAATGAATACCACTTTAATGTTATAAAACCAATATACAAATAAACCAATGACACAAAATACAATTTACTATTTCGTTAAGCCTCACAATAGAAACGAAGATAATATATCCCTCAAAAAAATGACACGAAGCTCACCAAGATATATTATTGTAACAATACCATATCGAACAGATAAACCATTTTGTGTGGCTTCCAAATAAACAAACTCTCCCCTTTTAATACCGTTAGGCCCTGCGCGCACGGGAAACTTTTGTCGCTGTGACTGTTTTGTCACTTTCATTAGGTCTGTAGAATTATATGGAGGTGCGCGCACGTTGCGACGTGACAATCGGATGACAAAACAGTTTTGGGCCTGCGAACAAGCCTGCGACAAAACTGTCACCGCGCCGCTAGATTTAGATACAAGCGCGCGCACGAGTGACGAAACAGTTTCTGCCCGTGCCCTAAGCCAAAAGCGGAAAGCGGAAAGGACTAACTTTTTATTTACATTTTCAGACAACAGGGGATTCTGTTTGAAATAGCATTGTAATCAAAACAGAAGTGTCTCCTAGCGTTCAATCACCACATTATCATAAAGGGTCTAAGCAGTATGCCTTGAAGTTGTCCTAATAAAATATTTAAGGTTTTCTTCGAAATTACTAGAGCTTGAATTGTTTTAGAGAAAATGAAATATGATATAATTTGTTTAATTTCACACTGGTTGAAAGATTACCAGATGTTATTTAATTTTGAGAATGACACAATGATCGAAGATTCAATGTTTCGGCCCAAAAAATTTAATTTTGTACTGAATCGATTTTTACCCTTGAAAATCGACTGTCGATTTTTTGTGTTGGTATAAAAAAATATTTACAATAGTTACAATTAGCTGAATGTATTAATTTGATAGGTAATAAAAATAATTCTTATAATCGAATTCCTTGAACCAAAAAAATCGATGATTTTACTGATAAGAGATCCCACAGATTGTTTAATGAATGTTTTTGTTTTTCATAAAATGGATTTATATTTATATTGTAAATACAGAAAAGATATAGAATCGATCCTTTAGAAATAGTTTTTTTCAATAATCGATTCTTCATGTACTGATTCGAATCGAATCAAAAATCCCTACAAAATAGTTTAACCTAACGCCATTTTCCGTGCCCCGCTCTCCGCTTACTTTTGATGCCCGCTGGCGATAAGCAAATATATATAGTATATAGAAGAAGTGGAAAGAAGACCAGCAATTTACGAGAAAAGATTAAAAGAATATTCTGACATATGATAAATACTAGGCATTCCTTTTAAGTTCTGTCGTTTCCATATTTAAAGGCAGTTTTGAATTTGGAACAGTTCTATATTCGAATGTGTTTAAATTTTGAATCTCAAAACATTTTTAACACCCCATCTTTAAAGTGGAATAAATGTTATAATTAGTGGTTTGAGCGAAGGGAAAAGTGTACTAAACTATGTGGTGAATACTTTGAAAATATGCAGTAATTCATTAAAACTTTCTACACTCATTCGAAAACTTTTACGCCGTATGAATTCGCAAATAATGACTGTCTCCTCCAAATGCATATCGTTAAATGAACCATGGATTTACAAAAATGTTTCGTGACTGTCATTCCCCGTGTGCGCACTCAGATTTTGAGACGCGACGCGACATGACAAAAACTTTTTTGTCGCAGCGACAAAAGTCACCCGTCAGCGCACTGCTTTATAATGAAAGGTAAATTGAAAAAGGGTCCAGCCGGTACACAAATGACTTGTATTTAATAATATCAACACGTAACAATCTTGAGATACCCCACAATGCAGTGATAAATTGACTTCTCAACTCCCTTTGAAATGGAGCCAATGAGTTACAGCATTTTTCAAGGAACGCAATATAAATATTTTGTCGAAGCGCTGGCAGGTATAATTTAATTTCATTTGGTGGAGTCGAGTTGATTATAAATTTAATTTATGTGAGGCCTGACGACAGGATGGGATCCTGCTTGTTATTCGCGCAGCGTGCAATTTATCGACGAAGCTGATGAGCACCCTGGCAATGTATAACAGCCATTGAAAATTTATAGAACAGATTTTTTAAAGATATCTCATTCATTAGTTCAGGACATAGATACGTACTTCAAAAGTATATCAACGTAATTACTGATTTGAAGAAGTAAATAATGGTAGCAGCATTTCTTAATGATAAAATATTATGGTCTCTGAAAAGGTCGTAAGTGTAGGTATATATATACATAAAGTCAATAAAGTATTTACAAATTTGGTTTATTTTAAAACTATTCAATCGGTTTAGTTTTCTTTAAAAACTTCTAGTACTGCAATAGACTTTAGTACTGTAATACTACGCTTTTGTTTATAGAATACAAGCTTTCACCCGTTTCTATTTCAGTTATCGGGGTAAAAAAAAAAACATTTAATTTTTTTACATAAAAAGTATCCTATGTTACTTCTAATATCTCCAAAAATATGTGTACAAAGTTTCATGATGAGCGGTTGAGTAGTTTTCGCGTGAAAGCGTAACAAAAAATTTACATCCATATTTATAATATTACTAGCCTTCGCCCGCGTGTATGTCGGTTATCGCGGTGAAAAGTAGCCTATGTCCTTTCCCAATTTCAGTTCTATCTTCGTACCAAATTTCATCAAAATCGGTTCAGTGGTTTAGGCGTGAAAACGTAACAGACAGACAGAGTTACTTTCGCATTTATAATATTAGTAGGGATGCCACCCGATGGCAACTGGGTTATGATATTGCTCCAAACCTTCTTAACTATCTACACCAGGAGATGTCCACTATTTAACATAGATCTCTCCTTAAGGACTCCTATTACAGAAGATCCTCTGCTCAACTTAACAGCTTTTAAAAAATCTCTAGATTTGGAAATCTTACAAGCTCATTATCATTCATTAATTCAGATGCATACCCGTTGAGAAACGTAATTTATTTACTTAAATTAAATGAAAAATGAATTACTTCTGAAGCACTGCGTAGGCGTATTTACAAGTACGATTGGTTGAAACTGGTCTGTTTACTTTAGGTTTGTCAGACAGATGAAAATTTGCTCAAAATTAAACATCTTAAAATAAAATTATATGTAGTAAATGTTTACTTTTTATAAATCTGTTAAAAGCAGTGTGAGAGTAGTAAAATGATGATTATTTCTACGTCATATACTGTCTGAAGTAATTCATGTATTTATACATAGATAAGCTTGGCCAGCATATTAAAGATATGAGTCTATTTTCGAGCACCTTGAATTCGGGCAGTCATTATCTCGTTGACATCAAGACGTGATTATAGGCATTGTAGCGACATGTTTTAGGATAAATAATGTAGCCGTATGTCGGTATAAATATGCATACCTTAGTGAGTAATGTTGAAGTGATAAACCAGTGCTTATACAATAAATATGGCTCACTTCAAAAATACCGTTATTGTGATTCGATACGACCGATAAGTTCGCCATAAATGCTGACCCCGACGACTGAACAAGCCTGAATATATATATAAGTTCGTTATAATGATGTTAATATGTATTTGTATTTTGATGTAGAAATTAGTGACTTACAATTATTTTAGGATACACTTTGGAGAGTGCTCGAAAGCTCTTTTCGAACTGATCGAGCCATCTCCATTCCTTTATCGGACTACTAGGCACTATCGAACTAAACGGTTTGACAGCTCGTTTTTGGTGAGAGTCGCCAAAATTTGGGACGACCTGCCTGGGTCTATTTTTCCTGATGGGTTAAACTCCGGAGCCTTTAAGAGTAGAGTGAACAGGTTTCTTTTGGATGGGCGTGTACCACCTTCGTCTTGATCTACACTTTACATCAGGTGAGATGGAAGACAAACGCCTATTCCATTTCAACTATTAAAAAAAAACTGTTAAAATAGCTCTACTCAGCCTGATAAAAGTATGAGCAGAATAGAAGAGTGGTGGTCACAGCAGCGTGGTGTCCCACACTATGACGGCGTAGTGAAATGCTTTATCATGTACCGTTTAAAGGACCCGGGATCAAGTGACAGTTACAGGTTTAAACTTGATACTTGATTGATTGATTGATTAAAAGCATTGATTTGACCAATATAAAAAGGGGATAAATATGAAATTGAATATATTTTATTGAAGCATATCTTTATATATATAATTCTTCTGTGAGTTTGAATGTCACTGAACTTCTCTCAAACGACTGGACCGATTTTGATGAAATTTTTTGTGTGTGTTCAAGGGGATCAGGGAATGGTTTAGATTCGCAATTGGACCCGGTAGGTGGCGCTGCGATCAAGTTCTGGAATTTTAAAGTTGGGCGGTACGAAGTTCGCTGGGTCAACTAGTATTTACATAAAAAATGGTCAGCAGCTGTCGACTACCTCCACTAAGTCGGCGTTCCTTGGGGGAAGCATAAACTTCCATAACTTACATACATTTTACATATAGACATTTATAATATGTACTTAAACCTTGATGTATTTGTTTAGATTTCAGTTTTAATCAATTGGTTTTGTTACAAATACTCGCTAGCTTTTGCCTACAGCTGCACCCGCGTGTATATCGATTATAGCGATAAAAGCAGCCTTTGTCCCTTTTCACGCTGTAGACTATATATGTTCCAAATTTCATTTAAAGTGGTTAAGCAGTCTTGGGGTGGAAGAATATAATATATAATAGACAGACACACAGATTTACTTTCGCATTCAAAATATTAGTAAGGATTACAGTTAACTTGGTCTATTGACTGAATGAGTCATTTGGTGACCAGTTAATAGGTGAGCCCAAGTTTGGAAAATAGGTGACAATGATGTTCAGCGAAACGGAATCAGCAATCCTAATATTTTATACTCGGAACGATAGCTGTTGATCAAAAACTATAAATTGAAATATTCACAGTACTCGTGGTAAATGTTCTTCCTCGATAACCATAAAACTCTCTAGCTATTTAATCGTGAAATCTAAATAGAGAGGTAAATAGAGAGACAAATAGAGTTACTTTGGAATTTATAAGTCGCATCAGGGTGGCCGAGATGCGAAACATCGGGTCTTCATCATGATCCGACATAGTTTTTGATAAATGTGGGCACTGACTTGGGTACTCGAACGAAAGATTATTTAAATCAAAATAACTTTAATTTACCAACGGTTTTTACAATATGGAAACAAACACGTGCGTTGGTACTGAGCGTATGCCAAGACTGTCCGAGGTAGAAAGACCAACGCCATATCTTCCCGCCAGTCATCGCTGTATCCCCTCTACCGACGATCGTTTCCAAGCGTGGGGCGCCACTTGCGTTACCGGTGACGATTTATTAATTCACTGAAATAATTCTTAGATGGCGCTGTCCGTCGCACCATAGCATCAATCCACGACATTTCCGGTAACGATTTATTAGTTCACGATCAATCCACGACATATATTATAAGAAGTGATGCAAAAACTTTGTATTAAATTTCGCACTCATAGTTTATATGGAGGAGGAGTGCATGTTTGTGCATTATTTTTTTAAAATATGCATAGAAAATATATTAAATTAATAAATAAAACATTACACACACTACCATGTATTTGACACACACAAACATATATTATATACTTTTTTAACAAAATAACATTGTAGTGTAGCTTTGGCGAAATTCGTGACTATAGAAGTAATAGTCTTCGAAGATGGAACCTTAATATTGTTGCCACTTATAATTCTAATTAAATATGGTCGACCACTTGGCGACCACTATTAGATATTTATTCGTATAATATTCGCTAATAAGCATTGAACTTATAAAAAAACTATTAGAACAAAATTAAACTTAAATTATTTCGACACATATGCAGACTTAGTTATTACAAACATATCGCAAATGACACCTGAGGGAGGACATTTCAACTTCGCAATTTACATTAATTACCTTTTAATGACTCTCCTGTCACCTCTCTATTATTCGTTAAAAGTACATTATCATTATTTTGACAATAGGAATGTTAGGTACTTTATTTTGAATGAGAAGTCAACGAATTCATGAAATCTTCGCTCTTTCTCGCTGGAGCCGAAATGTGCATTTAAGCATACGTAACGCAGGGCTTCGTCAGCTCTGTACGGAACAATGGACCAACGAATTGAAGAAAGAGGATGGTAGTGGATGGTTGCGAAACACCCAAGACCGGGATACTCGGTACTCTTAGCAGTAAACCTTCGGTAAGCAATTGACGATAGCTTGATATTAAATTATTGTATTATATTATGTATTATACTAGAACTATCAATCAATTAATACTTTGTAAGCCTTTAATCCAAACAAATAGTATAAATGCGAAAGTAACTATGTTTGTTACGTGTGGTTTTAATGAAATTTGTGAAGGAGATACTTTGATTTTTGAGGAAGGATAAACGGTGTACAAACGGATGGAAACTCCTACAAAAGGCAGAAGTTATTAATTTTTATTGGTCACTACTCAAAAACATTCAAAATTTCAAACTGCAACTACATTTGCAAGAATCTTTTGCCTAAAAATTTCTACATACATTTTATTTTCCCCAATAAATAAAACCAAAGGAATTGCACACCGGTAAAGTTATGCTCAAGGATACTCATTTCAGTACGCAGCCAAAATTCTAACCGTACTTATAAATGTTGGTTGTACGTATAAATCTTTGAAACGCTTGGCAAATACATACGACTTCAGTTCTAGAGGACTTTAATCACGATAATGCCTACATGTGCATTAGAAAAATTGCTCATGTCAATAGCTCTTAAGAGGAATTGCAGACGATCTAGATTTTACAATTGTGATGAGTTGGAGCTTTGAGACTGTTGGCGTATTCTTAATGAAAACAATGTTTGCGTGTCTTTTTATAAAAGTCCCTTTGAATAAATAAATTACTTTCTGTATCATCTTCCCACAATGTTGCCAAATTTATTTGGAAGTGGTTAAATAAATTTCCTACTTTCATGGTTTTTTCTGATTTCTCTTTTAAGTAGTCTTTCACTTTATTACAAAATCGTTTTGTTTAATTTTTAATAGACTACCGTATGAGCTTCCTTGTGGATGTAGTTCCTTTTACGAAGTGTGAACTGAAATGCTGCAACTTTTCGCGTGAATTCTCGTTTAATTTCTGAATATACTTTAAATTGATAAAAAAAATGGTGACGCTTCAATTCATTGCAGAGACTTACGCTAAAAACTCACGGAGCGGATTTTACTCGCCACCGCCGCAGTTGCGGGCCCGCAGTTCTTGTAGAATGCAAATTTATTAGGTAATCCAAGCACATTTCACGACGCGTATTACGTCCGCGGCGTGCGCGGTTGTATGCAGCTTTCGCTGTATCGGCTGGCAACTTGTAGAACCATGCGTGTCGCTGTCGCCCGCATAGCTCGCGGGTGAAAACCGCTACGACTGCTACAAAAAATCACGATCTCGTGAGTTTTTAAATAAAACTATTGATCTCCCGCGGCGGTCACGGATAAAAACCACGTTGTTTTTCCCCTAATACATTTTAATATTGTCACGTAAGTTACGTAAACACTTTCTTAGTTGACTAAAAACCACCTTTCTACCACTTTACTCCGGGAGGAGTTAAACGATAATTCTAACAAAAACGAACCGACTTCAATGAAAAACTATTCCGAGTACCCAAATCGCGACATTGTGCCTATGATTTTTGAGGAGTTCCCTCGATTTCCTTGGATCCCATCATCAGATCCCGATATGGTGACGATGGGACCACCTGTAAGCTACGCCCTTTCCAATGCAAAAAGAATTTTTGAAATCGGTTCATAAACGACGAAATTATCGCTGAACATACATAAAAAAAAAAAAAAAAAAAAAAAAAAAATATTCCGACGAATTGAGAACCTCCTCCTTTTTTTTGAAGTCGGTTAAAAACTATCTATAAATAAAATTTATACCATTACATTCATTAGTCATACCGATGAGGATAATTCATGGGTTTATTTATTTATAGAGTTATTGAGGAAAATAATATTTATTTTAATATCAAACAATGTCATAAACCTCAGTCAATCTGCCGTCACAGAGCAAACGGTACAAATACAGAATGTCTTTAAATACAAAAGATAGCACATGGGTTGCTGGAACTTGTCTCTCAGCTGTATGTTTGCTAATACAGGCTACACTGTTTATTTGGCGACCAAATACAAGAAAACTGGATCAAAAAGTAATAGTGAATTTAACAGTGGCGAAATATATACAGTCGTGTGTGGAATTTAAGTTGAAACAGCATGTATACGATTTAAACTACGAAGTGAAATATCTTGTAGGATTGTACACATTGTACCTATTCACAGAAATTGTTTCGATTTCTTGGTTGTCTTTTTATACAAAAATTTTACACACCAAAACGCTTGGACTATATGTTCATGATAAAGGGAATTTCTTTTTGATATCTATGCTTGTGTGGATTTTGCCAGCGTTATTTACTCAAATTATATATATCTTGTGGTTCCTGAACAGAACCTATCTTGTTGAACTTGTTATAACGACCTTATTTGTAACTAAATGTATCGTTCTATGCTTTAATTTTGTAATTGTTTCTTACATATTATATGTTATTATTAAAAACAAACTTGTAACAAAATATAGCCACACTAGGTGTATTTTTAGTAATAGTGCCATATTAGTACTCCTGCTTATTGCAACTGTTTTTCAAATATTAGTTGACGATAATAATATTTTTAAATTATATTCTTTATTTTCAATTGAATTTAATACAGACGTTTATCATTCCTTGTGTGCCATTAATTCATTTCAGGGACTAGCATTAGTTGCTATGTACATAATTTCAATTCCAAAATATTCTTAAATATTGTTATTTTTGTTTACGTATAATATGCTAACTTATCTATACTATCTTAGTTGTACGATACTATATGTAAGGTGTGTTCTTGTATAAATTTGAAAGAAAAATGAATAACTGTACAATATTTTGATTAATTTGTCATTGTACATTATTTAATTAAATTAAATATAAGTTAATATATTATAAAATTAATTTTAAGTTTAATTATGTTTATTTAAATATTTCTGTAGTATTGAAAAACTTAGTTTCCACACTAATATTATTAATATAATATTGGCGTGTCATGGCACACATAGAATAGGGTTCCGTAGTCACTATTAGTGGTAGGTAGATTTCAAATCGTGTCCAATAGACACGACGTGTGATAACTTATTATTTCTTTATTTTTGTATGAAGTTTTCCAAGTGAGTGCATTTTACAAGTTAGGCCCCCCCTAACTCCTAAAATAAAAAAAAAACAAAACCGCTATAGGTTTCCTTAAAAGTTCTGGGCTATTTTTTTCTGAATTTTTGAGCTAGCCGTTTAGCTTTTAGAGGGAGGGGAACGCCCTGTTTTTGTGCGCTTTCAAGTTGAATAACTCATAAACGGATACACAATATTTTTAAAAGTCTTATCTAATGATACCTCATATGATGGGGTAGATGTGAGAAAAAAATGATCTGTGGTGATCATTTGTAGGGGAGGCACTCCAAATGAAAAATCTACTCATAATTTTATATAGCACTTTTTTAACGTAATTACAACACATATTCATGCAAAGTTTCATCTTTCTAGCACCAACCATTTGGGCGGTGGGTCTTGGACGGACGGACGGACAGACGGACATGGCGAATGTATAAAGGTTCCGAGTCATGAACTACGGAACCCTAAAAAGTAACCCCGTCTGTAAAAGCGAACATACACGCGGATTAAATTAATTCGTCATTATAGGTTGTATTTTTTAATATGTTTAAATTAGAAACTGAATTTTTACAAGTACAATATTAATATTTATTTATTACATTATTACCAATTACATGTGTGTTTGTATGGAATGTTAAGATCACTTATTTATTGAATAGTTATGCTTAAACTTTCTCGAACTGTGCGGTTCTCAATTGTTAGAAAAAAAAATTTTTTTTTTTTAATTCGATTTTAAAAACTAATAGAAATACATAAGTAGATAACATAATTGTTCGATTTAATTGATGTTTTATCTTCAAAACCTTGTCGTAACCAAATATCAAGTTTCTAATACCTTGTATTAGCTGAGATGCCTTATTCAAATGTATTTATGTTACGTTTAAATTTAAACACTAATTTAAAAAATGAGCTCTTAAATTCTCAAGTTCATAAAGAAGCATTTTCATAGTAAAATATTTTAGAAATAAGAACCAGATAAAATTCAAGGAAGCCCGCTATTATCCCAGTTGTAAGATAGTCATCTGCAGAATGTCGTTTCATTTGCGAGAACAAAGAGCAAATCAAAATAAAGGGTTGTTCTCTACTTCTTTTGACTCTAAAAATCACTCGGATTTTATATCGCAATTATAAATTCATTCCTTTTGAAATTAAAGGTATGCTTTTAATTTACTTCAAAAGAACCAGAATTAAATTCACTGATTCGTGTTGTTCCTCTCAGCGGGAGCTGGTTATCAGAAAATGATTGTTACGTTCTTATCCACTGTTTTCAATGCATTCGTGTATATATTCATTAATAATATCACATAAGGGTAACGTGTTTTCATCTTATCATAACTTTTAAGGAAATTAACCTAATTTTATTTTATTAGTTTCAAAAGTTGATTGATTATATAGTTCTTACATACTTATAGAGTAATCTCCATGCTATGATCAAAGTATCAAAAATATTCTTAATTTGTTAGTCGGTTGAAGGTCATCGTAGAAGGTAGAAGAATCGGAATTCCAGACTTGTAAGTCGAGGATATTATTCACTTAGTTTTTATGCGTTTTGGTCCTTTGTGTTAAAGTTAATCTAACGGAGGTTTGTTTGCAATAGCAAAAGAAAAAGTATAATCAATACTATACAAATAAATACATTTTTAGTATCTGCTTGTGATATCAAATAAACAGTTTTTACGAAATGCATATCAAGTAAAGAAAACTAAAAAAAAACAACATTTAGATTTTTTGTCTGTCTGTCTGTCATTGAGATATTTTACATAAGGAATGACATAAACTACTCTAACTCCGATAACCAACATATGCATGGGTGGAGCCGCAGGCAAAAGTAACTTTTTTTTATAGGTACCTATATATTTCAAAACTTTGTGATACTTACTTACAAGTAATACTGATTTGTTTTTGCAACAGAAACGGAAATTTTTTTTGCTGTTTATTACCTTAAAATTACATTGTAGGTACTTTAAACCCAAACCTTTTCTAACCCAATCTCATCCTTTAAACTTCCACTATAAAAACCTCAAATATTCCGCAGTGTGTACACTCTAACACAAACAAATTACGGAACTACACTGGCCTAACCATTAGGCGGTAAAGTAAGTATGTGACAATACCGATAATAAAACCCGTTACTGCGAAAATCCTTTGAAACTCAATGTGGGCTATCCACTGAGTACCGTGAGCTTACCATAAATAACGTTTACTGCTCTGTGTAGAGGTGTTCAAATTGCTTCCACGTGATATATCCTACAGTCCAAGTACGTTTAGCAATATTGAATTTTTTAGCAAAGATGGTCGACACACACAGCCCGGATGTTACGCGGTGGCTTTTTGTGATGCTCGTAAAACAAGCAGCTTTTTAAATTGAGATAGGTCGGATACGGGCGGGTGTTTTATGAAAATTTTACATCCATATCTGGTGCTCACGTAGAGGTGTGCCGTTAGAATTTCGGGTACAATTCACTGGTTTTCGTACTCTTGTTTTTCTGTTGTTTACTCGAGTGAAAACACACAGTGCTAGAAGATAACTGTAAATTTTCTCACGTGTTAATTTGAGAATGGATCAAAACTCAACAAATACTTATTTCCAATTAAAGAGGTGAATCAATTCGTTACTAATTTATCAGTTAATGCACTGATAAATTTACCAAAATATTATTTTTAGGCGGCTGGTAGGAACTGGATGCGAATAGCCGAGGATCGAACTAAGTGGCGTGTTGGAGATAGACAATTGAAGAGGCCTATGTCCAGCAGTGGACTGGCTGATAGCGTTGATGATGATATTTTTTATAGTATATCAATATTCAGAGCGATTTCCCATTCGCCCTAAAAACTTTTCTACCTCTTAAGTTTGGTATTTCTGCTTCACTGGTCTATAGTTCGAATTTTTTAAGACTTCAGTGAGAAAATAATCTCACTAAGGGACTAGCCCTTAGTGAGATTATTTTCTCGCTCGCGACTTGCCAATGAAGTCTCTGATAAACGAATGTCAACTTAACTGTAAAATAACCAAAACTTGATTGATTTAAGTTGCAGATTTAAGTAAGGGTATTTAACATTTTTATAGTTTGCCTTTATCTAAGATTTGTGAAAACGAAATCTGTAGTTATTTAATTCATTAAGTTTATACTTTATGACGACGTTTAAAATGATATTATGGCTTGAGACATTATTCATAACTGTCACAAGCATATAGAGATTTACTTTTATTTACGTGCTAAAGTGTCACTACTCTGTCTGATGGAAAGCTTGAGTAGAATCCAAAAGTAGATATTACCATCCTCATTGTGACTGGAGACAATACAGCTTGGTGACCCACACTATGGTGGACTCCGGTCTTGCGTTTACCTATCATTTAACGTTTGTCTTCATCGAACTTTTATGTCACGTATTTCATCAGTCACATTTTATCCAAGTACGTAAATTACAGATAATATAAACCAATCTGTCTAGACAGGGCAGTCAATACAACTATCTTAGAAATCGCCCCTTAAAAGAGATTGTGTCACCTTGAAATCAAAGTCGTGTAAATGTTAGACCTTTCAGATTGATATTGTGAAGGTACTGTAATAGTATTTGTAGACTTGAGACATTTTGTAGTCCATACTGTTTTATTTAATACATTTAAAATTACGTATCTACCATATACGATAATTCTGTAGTTATAATAGTACTTGATTTTGAGCGCAACTCCTCCCGCTTGTATGTCAGTTATCGCTTCAAAAAGTAGCCTACGTCCTTCTCCATGGTCACTTATTTTTCATACCTGTTCAGCGATTTGGCCGTTTAAGTAAAATCGATAGACAAACAGAGTTACTGTCGAATTTATAAATAATATAATATGTATTATAACATATTGCATCATGCTTCGTTTAGTAACTATTCCACGACCGTTACCTTATGATAACAATCGGGACCGTTTGATATCATGCCGCAAACGGTCAGCCATCTAGGTACTGACCGCGAAGTCGCTCCTTACTCTCGGTGCTTCATATCACTTAAGGCCACATGGCTATAAGCGATTCTTTAAAAGAAATCTTATTCCATTGTACTTGTTTGACTTCTTTGTTAGTGGTGATGGTGGTAGATGTGGTGATCCTGATTACCTAGTAGGAGGTTGTGGATTTCATACCTGGGAAAAATACAATGTTGAAAGCGATGAGTATGGAAATTTTATGAACTTGAATGATAACGGACAACTGCGGCCAATATTAGATACTTTTTTTCTATTTTCGTTTAAAAATATTAATGCGGTTCACAGAATACATCTACTGACCAAGTTTCAACAGTATAGCTCTTATAGTTTTGGAAAAAAGAGTCTGTGACATACGGACGGACGGACAGACAGACATGTAGAATCTATAAGGGTTCCGTTTTCAGCCATTTGGCTACGGAACCCTAAAAAGACAATTTGTTGCCAGTCTGTAAATTTTCTTAGGTATGCAGCCATTTTCTAAATTCATTCTAAAATCTGTTCGTAATAGAAATTCTAGATCTGCAGTCTGTCTATTAAACAAATTGAAATTTCGTTTAACGTTTACTTTTAATTTTGTATACCGTTTTAAAGACACAAAGAATTGATGTAAGAAAGATGTAAGGTTTAGATTTATGGGTATTATTAACTTTACAATAGTCCTACACTTTGTTCAGTCTCCCATAAACTAAGAGTTTTAGATTCTTCTGTCTCCATAATAAAATGTGACAAACCATATCTCAAAATGGTATTATATTCAAAGTCCGTCTAAGTAAAAACTCTCTTTATAGATATGGTTTATATCGTGATTCTTCTGGATTGGTTCCTTATTCTAAAAGTAGGTTCAATTGAAGCATCTGGAACTATAATCTGCATCTAGCCTTAATACTACGCGTTAATTTCTTAGAATGTAAATAAGAAAAATAGTGGCTTAGGAAATAAAGTTTACCTGAAAGACATCCTACGCAGAGGAAGTCCCGCCAACTATTTATTAAATGTATATATTTAGAGTGTGCTGGGAAGTAAACTTGAAACTCAAACAAATTATGCGGTACATTTTTTTTACTTACCTGCTCTAGATAATCCAAATTTACCTAAGACAGTCTTACTTCAAATGCAAATTTTACGCCATTTTCGCGGTATAGTTTATTTGCATCCTGGTATATTTCTTAGCTCCTCGACGTGAAAAAGTACGCAATGAATAAGTTAAAAGAAGGCCACGGGCGGGGTAACCAACAAAAGCGAGAATAACAAGCGCGTTTCAAACCCTTGAGACAAAAGAAAACTCTTCAACTAACGATGTACTGTCGAGTATTTGACACAACGACACTGCCATTTTGGGTATTAATTTTTAACGTAACGCATTTTTTTAATTATGTTCTCTACACAATATTTGTTTCTGAAGTGTCATATATGTACCAGCAAGAACAATAGAGAGAGTATAGGTTAGCTATTGTTAATAAATTCATAGGCACAGGTTTTTAAATTCTTTATATTAATAGAAGTTACTATTGCGTACGTACGTAAACTTCGTACGTTGACAAAGGCTTTTTCTTGGCAAAAGTTTTGGCCGGCTATAAGTAGATATTGCTAGATAGTGATTATTTGTAATTGCAATGCACTTTACAAATTTTCGATTCGAGATATAAACATCATTAAACGCCCATCTTTATTATCTTTTAATTATATTCATAAAGTGAATAGAAAACAACAGCGCATTGTGGCAGCGTATGTTTGTAAATTATTTGGTTCTTGCATGTATGTTTTTGGTTCTAGCGTCCTGCCTAATATACATTAATTATATTATCACATGGCTGACAAACTTCCCTGTCGTACCAGCTGCTTGTGTTCCATTACTTTTTGTTTATACCTATTAATTATAGTGAACTTCTAGCAAATAGAAACTAAATACCTACTTTGGATCACACTGTACCTGATGACTATGAATGAGGCAAAACTTAACTTCTAATGAAGCTGTTGTATATGTTAAATTTCAGTGAATCGGGATGAAAATCGTGTGGTGGATGTATGCTACAAGTTAAATGTGACTTGACTATTTATAATGTCAAGTAACCATTGAAGTCGTACACGTACTCGTATTACATACAGCACCAAAAAGCACCTTATTTTATTCTCGCCTTAGAATAGAAGAAGATTGAATAGAATCCAGGAGTAATGGTCACCATCCACATTGTGAATGTATACAATGGAGCATAGTGACCCACACCATGGCGGCCTAGTAATATGCTTCTGTATGATTGGGCCCCCGGTCATTACATTACAGTTAAATTAAATGTGTTTTCATAATAGTTATTGTTTTACTGTGTTATAGATGGGAATAAATGCACACCATAATTTAAAAAAAATGAACGAATTTGTTATGTAGGATTGGTATTTGAATTATGCGGTTTATCATTCCATTCTTATTCCACGAAGGAACAGAATGAAAAAAATAGTAAGAAAAGCTATGCAAACTAAAAAAAAAAAAATTACAAAACAGCTGGCTCAGCAGTTCTTCACTTTGTAACCATCGGCACCATCAAAAACTCGTTGTAAATCCCCGGCTGGACACACTAGCACCGCCCCTTTCGTCCATCTGGCAACCGCCCAACGCAATGCTTTTATCAGAGCAAAAGTTTTTCTGCAACTGTCGTGTTTCTATTACTTTACTGTAAAATGTATAGATACGTATAAGTGCTGTTTATGAATAGCCTTTCAAACTAAGTTAAATATAAACGAAGTTCGAATAACTGCAATAACGTATTTTTATGTAATTAATATCGGTATGTAATCATACTAACTAGAATGTACCAGACATCCTACAAGTAAAAGTAAAGTTCATAAATGGAGTAGCATACAAAAGACAAATGATGAAATAAAAATAACTAACACCAAATATAAAGTAAAGTATGAAAACGACTCTTGTGATGCAAGAGGTGAACAATACTAAAAAAACGCAGTCAAGTGCGAGTCGGACTCGCCCATGAAGGATTCCGTAGCAGCAAGTAACATCATATAAAAGTTTTTGTAGTTGGTTGTAACTTTCATCGATGTTTTAATAATAGTGTTTTGATTGAAAGAAATGTAAATTGTGGTTTATGATTTATGACGTATTAAAAAAAACTACTTACTAGATTGGAAGTTTGCATGGCAATGTACAACATACATTTTTTTAGTTTTATCATTCTCTTATTTTAGAAGTTACAGGTGGGGGACACACACATTTTACCCCTTTGGAAGTGTCTCTCGCGCAAACTATTCAGTTTAGACAAAAATGATACACATAGATACTCCATACGTATGGTTTCTATGAAAAAAAATTTTTTGACTTCCAGTTCTAAGTATTTATTACAAAATGTATTGCTTTTTTTCTATTTTAGTGTTAAAATATTAATGCGGTTCACAGAATACATCTACTGACTAAGTTTCAACAGTATAGCTCTTATGGTTTCGGAGAAAAGTGGCGGTGATATACGGACGGACAGACAGACATGACGAATCTATAAGGGTTCCGTTTTTTGCCATTTGGCAACGGAACCCTAAAAAGTAGCATATTATCAGTAACCAACATAATGTTTATTGTAATTACGATAACCTACTATTAATATAAACCAATATAGGTTTATATTAATAGAATAGGTTTATATTAATATAAACCAATATAGATTTATATTAATAGTAGGTTATCGTAATTACAATTGTGATACTCACATTAAAAGAAAACTAAAAAACAACAACACAATTCAATTTCTTGTGTAAATAAAGGTAAATGAAAATACTGATGTAATCACCGTGGTATTTTTCACGTACTGGAGAAAAGGCGTCGAGGAGAAGAAATCGAACGAATCACGCAATAAACCAAAGCTATAAAAACCTACAACATTAACAAGTCGTCCGGGAATAAAACCACGAAACAAGACAGAATGGACTACAATCGGTTGCAAACAATAAAAATGCACGTAAGTATATTATAACTTACACTTAATTGTGTTAGGGTCTCTATACACGACACATACTAGTTGATTTTTTACTAGTATATCTTAACTTTTATTTATCATATAATTTCGATATCCTACTTAATGTATGTATGTATGTTGCTCTTTCACGCGAAAAAGTACTGAATGAATTTTACTAACTTTTAAACCTTTGCGTTCCATGATAATTAGTATTATTTATTTAATTTATAAATAATATGAATAAATTTTGATGAAACTTCACAAAAATATTGCTTTAACATATTGAAATAACTAATAGGAATAGAAAACTAATAACTATTATTTACCGCCATGACACGGACCAAAACTAATAACTAATAAAACACAAAAGATTTTGTTAATGTTTTCAAATGTGTTTAAAAAATATCGGTTGAGAATGAAAAAAAAATGTTTTAAAAATGTGAGTATATTGTACTATAGTCGTCACAAAATAAGAAGCCCGGTTTGACATTTGTCATCGTGGCGTAACTAATACGATTAATTCGTGTTTTTGAGTGCAACTTTTCAATATAAAGTTAAACTTGATGCTTATTTATGATACGCGTTGTGATAGTGTATGGGTAACATAGTAATTAAATAGGATTATGAATTTGGTTTTTCAATTTCTTACATGCGGCATGTCAAATGACAAATGTCAAAACGGGCTTCTTATTTTGTGACGATTATAAGTTTTAGAAAACATTTAACATTAGACTTATTTACAACTAAAATAGAAAGTGCCACTCAAAGCCACGCCATTTACTTTTTTATTCTAAAATTATAACATACCTAACTAATAATTTAAAAAAAAACCAGACATTGTTTAAGTGGTTTTTCATAAAATTACTACCTACTTATTTTAACTATGTCATGATTTTAAAACGGTTAATCTAATCTAATTGTATAGTAGAACCTTAATGTGTAAGAAATACAAATATTCATTATGACTGTTAGCTGTTCCTTCTCGTCTTCACACTTGATGTGGTGTTGCTACTGTCTTTCGAAGTGCGTACTGTTTTATAATCTTTTCATATACAATATAATTATAATCTTTTAAAATTAGACTTACAATTTTTTTTTTTAGTTACAATTGTTAGATACCCTATAAAAAAATTCAACATTTTAAAGAATTCCATACTATGAATGTCTATACAAATAAACAAAATGAAGTATCAGCAACTTCATAAACATACACTATATGGGGTTCGAATCTAAAATAATCCGCAGTATTAGCAACGAACTACCGCTTGAACTAGTGGTTTAAGTGGTACTGCTAATACGTGAATCAATCAAGTTTGATCCTATATTTATTGTATAATGTTCAGAATTTGGAATATTATTGTATTACTATACTGCCGATCAAGAGGTATCAGAATAAAATCCTGGGTCGGGTCAAGTGTTGTTGGGTTTTGAAATTTTGTTCCATAAATCAGAGAACAAGTTAAGCTGTTGGTCCCGGTTGTCATGAATATCTATGACATGTGTCTGCTGACTTCCCAATAACGACTACGAATCCCTCAAATACTGTATACTCATAACTAGTTCAAATATGGAATTCAGTTCGCCCTCAAAGTTGCGCTGGTCCGATTTATCTTCTACCAGTAAATGTATTTTTGCTGTAAGAAATAAAAAAAACATAAAACCTTGAATCTATGACTTACCTACCTACTATAATCCTACCTATTTAGTTTTTTATACAAGAAGAAAGAACAAATAGATGAATCGAATGAATTAGATAATTAAATAACTATAAAAAAGTAACAAAAATTTTAACTAAGGTGTTAGTGGCACACTTTCAGGCTAAGAATAAATAAGTTTCGCCTCAACCTGGTAGTGATTCTGAGGTGAAGGGGTTACAAAATATTATATTGAACTTCCAAAAGTCATAATTAAACTCCTTACAAGGGGTAAACCAACAGATGTTAACTTAAAAAATATGGTAATTGTTTAAATTAAACAAGCAATCTTGTTGTGTACTGAACGGGGGCCTGACTGGATGTCGTTTCATGAAAATGGGCAATTGTCTCTAAATGTACCAAGTTTAAACAATGATTAGAATCTGGATTTATAGTAATTTGCAATGTAAATGTTAATGGAATCGGTTGATGACCTTCTTCAAAAATATCGCTCCTAAGGTTATCTATATTGATTTCTATTTGATTGAACGTATTAGATAAGGCAGCTTAGTAACGCTATAAAATCGATTGACATTTTCAAAGATCATTTAGCTAAAAAGATAACTGTCACGTGAATCCAATGGAGATTAAAGTATATAGTTAACCTTTTCATGTCAAGCGCTATCAATTGATTTTATACATATAACTACAAGTAGAAATACATTACATTATTTATTAAACTTAACGGACCAATAAGCGAATTGCATCAATAAGCCAATTATAGATCCCCGCCCATCTTTTCTAAGGAGAAATCTATGTCCAGCTGTGGAGAACCATAATATAACCTGAGATTATTTAAAAGAATCGTGAATACACTAACACAGAATCAAATTTTAATTCTTGCACTACCAGCCACCATTTTAAATATCGGTAAATATGAAGTCCAAATGACTGACAAAAAAACATCTACAGTCAGTAATAAACAACAATAAACTCAATGAGGGTATGAATAAAATATTGGCAGCCATTTTGATATATTTACGTTCTCATTAGTCCCGTGTACGCATTCGCTGACGTAACACAAAACCAATCCTGTGTTCGCTGTTGCATTTTACTAATTAACTCCTTGTTCAATACGTTTTATGACGTTAATTACGATTGCAATATCTTGCTTTATGAGCTTGTATGGTAATTTTAATCCTACTAATATTATAAACGCGAAAGTTTGTAAGTATGTATGTTTGTTGCTCTTTCACGCAAAAACTACTGAACGGATTTGGATGAAACTTTACAGTAATATAGCCTATATATCAGAATAACACGTAGGCTACTATTTACTGCAATAATCGAGATACACGCAGGCGGAGCCGCGGGCCAAAGCTAGTTTTAAATAAATTTAAATAATTTTGAATAAAGATCAATTTCATAAGTTAAAAGTGCTATTAGTTTAACCGTGACGTATCTGACTGTTGAAAGCTTAAATATTAACATGAAATCTAATGTGGTAATCAGGATTTATGTTGATGTTCTGCTAGGCAATTTTAGTCACAACGGAGAACAACTAACTGTGCAGGAGTTATTATAGTGCGCAAAAACAGATGCACCCTCTGTTCCCTCACTCTCATATTAGTATTAGTATTATATATGATGATGACAAACGACATTACATAAAATAGGAATATTACCTATTCATTTAATAAAGGTTTGAGGATTGTACATTGTTATATTGGAACATTGTTAATATTTTTTTATTTAAAGTTCTTTCCATGCACCGTTTTATATTGTGATATATTTTTGAAAATAAATCCAATTATCACTTTAATTCGAGTTTTGAATATAAGTATATGAGCAATTTATTTATTCATAAGACGAGATTATTATCAAAAGAAGAAGCAAATGATGAATTCAAAAATATTTTTTGCAGTCTACAAAATTAAATATACCCAGTCAGATTATGTGACACTGCATTTTTTATCTAGTTCAATTTAAAACTTATGTACCTCATTCCCTTTGCTATTTAAATATTAATTTGAACACGTATTTGATTTTGTTTTCATATCTGGTGCATGAAAATACAAATGGAATTCCTAAAGCTTTAAATATTTAAATGGCTGGCGTGGTTAGAATGTTACAATCTAATAATTTGAAACGAATAGCACGTGAGTTCTTTTTAAAATTTTAAATAGAGAAATTAATGTTACTTCTTCGTATTCATGATTCTGTTAATATAAGGTATCTTTAGGTTAGAGGGCTTAGGTGTTTCGGTAACAGCATTTACACGTACCCCTTCTTTTCTTACAGAAGGAGACGTCGAAGTTTCATGCGCTTTCGCCTTTTAACAAGGCAGCAGTGTAGTCGCACTCTGATAGAATAATAAAAAAAAAAAAATTATAAAAGATCTGTATTGACTTATAACCTAATTTAGACAACAAACAATTTATGCAATAAATAAACAACATGAAGGCTTACTGATTACATAGAAAACCAATTTAAAAACATTACATGTTCCATAATTTGACACAGAAAGAAAAACAGTTCCCATAATCTTTAAATAGACTTTTCTATGCTATAAACGTTGTTTTTCATGAAAGTTTTCACATTTCCGTTAGAAAAGTGGAGCAATTGCAAAGTTCAGAGTAATTTGCATCTCACTTCCACAGATCTGAATTACAATGAGCCACGAAAAGCAATTAATACTTGAAGTGGCTCGATTCCGGTTTAAAACTAAGTGCTCTTTTGAATTTTCATCCTAATTTACATCTATAGGAGGATCAGATTCGATGAATGCGTCCAAAGAAGTGGAGGTTGTGTGGATGGTGGTTAAACAATGGACTATCTCAATTATTCCATTCAGAGTCGGTCTTTGACTTCATTCACACAGTATCAACATTTTTAATAGAATGACTGAACTAACCAAATACTTATTGTGTTAGTTAATATTCTTTCTAACAAAGTAAAGTAACAAAGGTCAGGTAAGGTTTTGAGGTAATTTAATAAGACTCTGAAGTTAGAACAAATCGGCTCTAGCAATAACTAACAGTTTGAGTCTATTCCAGTGAAGAAAATATCACAGAGACTTAGAAGATAATTTGTAAAGTTAATTACAATTAGAACCTAAAGACCAGTGCTTATAATGTTTGAAAACAAAATAAATTATAGTAGGATGAAACCCATTGTAAAAGGAGGAGAATAGTATAAAAATTAAAGGAAAAATAAATTACGGGCGATCTGAGGTCGGGAAGGGGGAGAGGGGGGTTGTTGGGAATGGTTTTAAAGGAAAAAATGGCTTATCTCGATTTCCTGCAAAACTACAAGTCCTATGGAATAAAGTTTAATGGCAAAGTTGTAGGTAATAAAAAGATCTACATCTTTTGCATTTACACTTTTTTCACATAACCTCAAATTTTATGTGAAAAATTCAAAAAACCAAGTTTTTGGTTTTTTATTTTTATCTTTCACAAATAAAATTATTTTTTAACAAAATTTTGTGAAAACTTAGCTTTTCATGTCCTGAATACACCGTAATTTATTTGATTTGAAATATTAATTTTTTCACCTCCTTTTGACGGAATACCGAAAAAAAAAACCTAATTTTCAATCGAAAATTCATCCGTCAAAATATCAACTTTTTTAAAAAAATAGGGTGTTTTCTATTCGATGAAATCTCTACTTTCCGATGGTGTATATATATATATATATATATATATATACAGGGTGTAAAAAGACACACACCAAAAACTTGGAGGTTGCATTCAGACCATGACACTGAATAGGTTTAGCGAAAAAAAAAAACAAAATAAATGTTTACTTATCTAAGTTTTTTTTTGTTTTTTTCTGGTCACATACACATAGTACAACATAACAGGACCCTAACAACCTAATTATCTCATTTAGAAAACCAAAAAACAAATAAAATCAATAAAGCTGCAATGTATTATACAATAAAATCAGCTGGCACATAAGCTGGTACACATGCGTTCGTGCGCGGTGCAATGACCGCTTCGCTCGCCCCAGTAATTACCTACCTAAAATTGTTTGTTGAAAAAACCTATCATTGTTTTCGTGTGTGTGTGTTTTCGCGATTCACGCTATAGCGGCGTGCATGATGCGTCGGCTCAAAACAAAGACTTGTGGTCTTTGAGTTTTGCCGCCAACTGCTTTTCATGACAAGTTCTAGGTATTAACCGGTCGAAATGTCGTCGGCGGCTTGTATCAAAGAACTTTAAGGCCTTGTCCGCACTGCGATATTTCACCGCAGGTATTTCATCTCTTAATTCTGTAACACATTAAAATTTAATCCTATAGCGTATTAAATTCCGCAATCGGTATTACACCTAGTACGCATTGCAAATAAAATTTTGTACAATTTTTGTGAGTTTAATTCAGTTCTCGGCTGAGACGCACGTGTAAAACGGACAACCAAACTAAAATTTTAATTTGTCTAATACTAAGGCCGCATAACAGACGTATCAAAAGATGTCATGAACATTGGATTCACCCACTTACTGACGTTGCACGAATGAGCGAAACGCGCGAATTTTATTCCGCAGTGCGAACATGGCCATACTTATTTTATACGTTATAAAAAATATGCGCGAAGAAATAAATCGCAACCCTTCGCGTTCAATTTGTATTAAATCACAGATATTTTTCCTGCACGATTTTTTTACCGCCAGTGCAGCTACTCCTATAGGATTAAATGTGTTACAGAATTGCGATAAAAAAAAAGTAAGGTGAAATATCGCAGTGCGGACAAGGCCTTATTACTATTATAATAGACTGGTTGCTGGTTGGCAGTAGTCGGTCTTCAATGTTCGTACTAGCTGGACACTTACGTGGTGCATTATGATTTGCAAATATAGGTTATTGTAGTAGGTTAATCAAGTATTTTTTTCGTTTTTTATTCTCTTTTTTTTATTTTATAATTTGTGTTAAGTTAGAATAGGTACTTTTATTATAACAGTGAGAGTGATTATTTGTAATGTTTAGTGCTAGGGAATACGGACAAATGCTCATGTGCTATGGTGAAGTTCGCGGGAATGCATCACGGGCCTTGCGTATTTACCGTGAGAGGTACCCGAACCGTCACCACCCATCTGATGCTAGAGTCATTACGGCTGCCTACCAGAGAATTTTAATCAATGAGAGGATCACACCCCAAAGGCATGGAGGAGGCATAGAGGTTGATGCTCGAGTGGAAGAACAGGTCTTGGCTCTTGTTGAGAGAAATCCTCGGGTAGGAACACGAACTGCGGCGAAGATAATTAGAGGCCATGGAACCGCAATATCGCATAAAACGGTGCATAAGATCATTAGAAAAAATAAAAAAAAACCTTACAAAATACACAAAGTCCAGGCATTACTTCCCGCAGACAAGGCTAGGCGACTTGATTATTGCAGATGGATACTGAGCCAAGATAATCCTACCATGTTTGCCAAACATGTTTTATGGACAGACGAATCTACCTTCACGCGAAATGGCATGTGGAACCGACGGAATTCTCACTATTGGTCGGAGACTAATCCTCGTGCATTTCAAGCGACAGGACATCAGGTACGGTGGTCTGTAAACGTTTGGGCAGGTATCCATCAAAAGACAATCGTAGGGCCCGTGTTCTTGCCCTCGAGAATGAACGGGATTTCATACCTCGACCTGATAAGAGGTCCAGTGACTTCATATCTGGATGACATTCCACTAGCCCAGCGAAGACATATGTGGTTCCAGCACGATGGCGCACCACCGCACACAGTCCGGTCAGTGCGGGAACAGCTTGATCTGGAGTTCCCAAACCGGTGGATTGGGCGATTTGGACCTCGTGCATGGCCTCCTCGGTCACCTGACTTGAATCCATTGGATTTTTTTCTATGGGGTCATGTCAAGGAACGCGTCTTCGATCGAGAGTGCGATACGGCTGAAGAAATGAGAAGCCGTATTGTGTCAGTATTCTCAGACCTGAACGCAAGAAGTGCCGAGGACCCTACATTCCTTGATCGCGTTCATCGGTCTACATCCAGACGAGCTCAGCTGTGCTATGACCGAGATGGAGCACAGTTTGAGCCATTTCTGGTTCGCCCGAGGCTGCTGCAGAATTAGGTAAGAGTACAAAGTCACTATACCTATTTTCGTTAGTAGGCATTAGCAACTTTACAGACGCGTAGGTAGTTAACCACGGCCTCACAGAAAACCGGTGTGAAACAGCGCTGGTGCTGTGTTTGTGACGTATCTAGTATTGTAGGTGTCCATTGGCGGTGGTAATCGCTTACCATCAGGCGATACGTCAGCTCGTTTAAACCCTATTCCATAAAAACAAAAAAGCGGCCTGTTGCGAGTCGGACTCGAAGGTTCCGTAGCAGCAAGTATCATCCTATAAAAGTTCTTGTAGTTCGTTGTAACTTATCAATGTTTTAAAAATAGTGTAATGATTGAATGAAAGGTAAGTTGCGGTTTACGATATAAGACGTATTAAAAAAAACTACTTACTAGATATCATTCAAACCAATTTTTAGTGAAAGTTTGCATAGTAATGTACATCAATACAAATGAATTACTTTGAAACTTCCGTCATTTTATTATTTACATAACCTACCTAATATCAGAGAATTAGCGTCATAGCGGCGTGCGGCGGCTCCTTTGAGTTTTGGCGATAGGTACCTATTTATCTATTGGCGACGTGTTTTAAAGAATTTTAATTTCTATTATTATAAATAGCGGCACCGAATAGACAAGTCGGTCTTCAATGTTCGTACTGGACACTTGCGTGGTGCATTATAATTTTTGCGCTTTATTTTGTAATTTCCTTGTTTATTTTTTTTAGTAGTTATAAGTAAATTAAGTAGATAATTCGTTTTTATCCTCTTTTTATCCAATTTTAGTTTTAAGGCATTTTAAAAATAGGTGCTTTTATTATAACAAAGATAGTGGTTATTTATAATGTTTAGTGCGAGGGAATACGGACAAATGATTATGTGCTCTAGTGTAGCTCGCGGAAATGCTTCACTCACGGACTTGGCCTATTTACCGGTTTAAATCCTTGGTTAGGAACACGAACTACGGCGAAGTTAATTATAGGTCAAGGAACCCCAATATCGAATAAAACGGTGAATAAGATCATAAGAAAAAAAAAACACAAAGTCACTAGTCAAATACAGTCACTAGGTAGGTATTTTCCGTTAATTTACCGACGCCGCCGTAGTAGGTAGTTAAATTAAATAGTTATGAAAGGCATTGACCTAGCTACTGTGTGCGCAATACATTGGTGGCTTATGAAATGAATAAAAATCTTTTCACATTGTTTTTTCCGGCTACAATTTTTTTTAAGGACAACTGTTTGTTTTTTTTAATTAGTTTTGGGGTGCTGAAGCTGCATCTTTCGTTTTCGGAAGTCGTCTGGTTACACCCTGTATATATATATATATTTACACCATCGGAAAGTATATATATATATATATTACCATAGTAAATCTTCTCAGAAAATGCAAAAAATGAAAAAACTCAACTTCGATTTTTTGACCTGACCTGCCTAGCCCACTTCTCTATGAAAAAACTTTTAATAGCCAAAATTTGTATCAGTTGCAATATCAAAATAAGGAGAGTTTGTACTATGTGTAACAACATAGTACAAACTCTCCTTATTTTGATATTGCATGAATGTGGTGGAACATCATTATTATTATTATACCGTATTTTTTATTCTTTCTTTTGCAATTGTTGTGCGTGCACGAATATATCGCCATATCCAGGGTACCATCTGAAAACTATAGCCACACGGACACAGTGTAGCATTTTGCTGAGATTGTAACCAACCTGTTCTGGCCCGGCCCACACCTTGATGATAAACGTATTGTAAACAAATGCTATTATTATTTTTCTGTATTATTTATTGTGGGTTAAGTATAAACACTGGCAGTAGACTGTAAATGGCTGATTTAAATTTGATTTAAAATAGTATATTTACGAGTTTCGTCAATTTAAACGTCACCAACATTTTTAAAAGTCATCGTCATCAAAACCTTGAATGTGAACCCACTTCCTTTAATCATACGAACTTTTTAAAACATGAAAAATAAATCAAAACAAAAACACAACAAAATATTTTTACGCATCATCAATTTTCTAACAGCAAAATGTATTGTTCTGTCAAAACGCGTATACTTTGTATTTTTTGTCAGGCGCTATATTTAAATAAGTACCGAAGGGACCACAAAGCCACAATGTTTTAAGGAAACCACTTTTACCCCTCCCTGGCGTTTTATCGTATTATTAAAATAAATATTGTAAAATAACGAGCTGTGAGATCGGGATTGTTACGTCCTGTGGGTTATATTCGTTTGTCGCCCCAACAAGATGGTTTTGATCATAAGAAAGTTTTCATAATTATATAGCTGATCCCTATAGTGCCGTCTGCGTTTATTTGCCCGTAGTGGGATGTTGTACAGCGAAAACATATTTGTATCCAATAAAAAAGGTTTTAGTGAGCCAACCTCAAAAGATAGACATAGAATTTCGACAAGTAGCGTGATGATCCATAGATGAACTATCTAACTGGAGAAGAATTTTCCAAATAGGACCAGTAGTTCCTGAGATTGAATTTTGTTTTTCTTTATTTATTTATGTTTATAATAATAATTACATGAGATATACAATAATAGCAACTTAAAACCACCTAGGTTTATACTTATGCTATCTTTCTTGAGTCAGTCCAGTTATACAAGTGAAAAGTATAATAAAAGCGGCCAAGTGCGAGTCGGACTCGCCCATGAAGGGTTCCGTATCAGCAAGTAACATCATATAAAAGTTCTTGTAGTTCGTTGTAACTTTGATCGATGTTTTTATACTAGTGTATTGATTGGATGAAAGGTAAATTGCGTGTTACGATTTATGGCGTATTAAAAAAAAACTACTCACTAGATCTCGTTCAAACCAATTTTCGTTGGTAGTTTGTATGGTAATGTACAACATATATTTCTTTTAGTTTTATCACTCTCTTATTTTAGAAGTTAGAGGGGGGGGGGGGGACTCACATTTTTCCACTTTGGAAGTGTCTCTCGCGCAAACTATACAGTTTAGAAAAAAATGATTTTAGAAACCTCAACATCATTTTTGAACACCTATCCATAGCCCACACGGATAGGTTTGATGAAAAAAACATTTTTGAGTTTCAGTTCCATGTATGGGGACCCCCAAAACGTATTGTTTTTTTTTCTATTTTTATGTAAAAATCTTAATGCGGTTTACAGAATACATCGACTGACAAAATTTCAACAGTATAGCTCTTATAGTTTCGGAAACAATTGAATGTGACATACGGACGGACAGACAGACAGACTTGACGAATCTATAAGGGTTCCGTTTTTTGCCATTTGGCTACGGAACCCTAAAAACACAAATAAAAATGAAATAAACTACGTTCAACATTAACTATGTATCCACACAAAAAATAACAATCACACACTTACTACTCCTAGCTTATAGACAATACTAATTGATAAGTATTTAAGCGTAACTACAATGCATCATTTCTAAATACAACTTAAAAAATATTGTTTTGATTTGATCTTCATATTTTTTATGATACTCCATTACGTAAATCTGAGGGTAAGTCATTAATAATTAATAAGTGTTATATTAGTATAGATTTATTGGAGTACTGATTATTTCTTAGCATATGTGATTTGACTCCTGTTTCGCAAGTAAAGCGTGGGGTAAAAGACGCATATAATAATATAGAGTTATGGACGCAGGATCATGTTTTACTAGTACGAGTACGTCATTAAACAGAAATAAATAGTTTATGTACTGGTAACACTTATCACCTACATGGAATCACAAGTGCGATGATATTTTTTTTAGATTTTTAGAGCCTGCTGTTTAGCCCTTAGGAGGAGGGACGCTCTGTTTTTGCAAAAAAAATATCCTTTAAAGTTAAAATAACTCGCAAACAGACAACCTCTTAATGTTTTTAAAAACCTACCCAACGATACACTGGGGTGGACGCGAAATATCATCCCCACTTTACGTGTAGGGGAGATACCCAAAATAAAAATATTTTTCGTGATTTTATTCTAACACTGTGTCGACGTGATAGAAAGACATATATATCCATGCAACGTTTCAACTTTATAATTATAACACTAACCTTTTGGACGGAAAGTCGAGGACGGACGGACGGCCATGACGAATCTATAAGAGTTCCGAGTCATGAACTACAGAACCCTAAAAAAACGTATTTGCCATCCTAACAAATAAGAAAACCAAAAATTGTCACATTCATTATCTAAGCAGACGTTACCTAGTAATTACGTTAACTAGGCTAATCTTTACCGCGAGAACTGACACACACGCAGGCGGAGCCGCAAGCAGTAGCTAGTATAGTAAGGTAGACGATTTGGTCGCCTTTCTATATTTGACTATTGTTAACCGACTTCAAAAAAAAAGGAGGAGGTTCTCAATTCGTCGGAATCTTTATTTTTTATTTTTTATGTATGTTCAGCGATAATTTCGTCGTTTAAGAGCGATTTCAAAAATTCTTTTTGCATTGGAATGGGCGTAGCTTACAGGTGGTCCCATCGTCACCATATCGAGATCTGATAATGGGATCCCAAGGAAATCGAGGGAACTCCTCAAATATCATAGGCATAATTGTCGCGATTTGAGTACTCGGAATGGTTTTTCATTGAAGTCGGTTCCTTTTTGTTAAAATTATCGTAACCTTCATTCACTTTAATGCTTTATAATTTGTCTCTCGATGTTTGACTGTATGTACTCGCTGAATATTATTTACTTATAAACCTCTTTATTATTCTTTTATCTTTTACAACTATTATTGTACACTTGTGAGATAATTTTGATAAAACGTTACCAGGGAGTTATCACTAGCAAACAATAAAATGTCAGTGATAAGAACAGAAACAGAAAAATGAAATGGGTTTTATAATGTTTGTTTTGTAAAGTAAATATACCTTTACATTACTTTTACATTAATGTTTCTTGGCAAGAATCGTATTATAAATAACTTGCTTTATTTGTGAAATATCTATACAATTAAATCAAATTGAAGTGCCTGTATGTAAAATCAAGGTTGCAGTCTTTTACTAAATGCATATGAAAGTATAAATAATTACTGTACTGACATTAGAAAAGCAATTTTTAAAATTATGTCTGTGAGTTTGTTTCGAGTAGAAAATAAATAAATGTAACAGATAAAATAGGGCAACAATTGTTATTTCTGTGGTCAAGAGCAAGGTTATTAAATGTTTAATATGTTGTGAATCATCTCTTAATTTCATAACTAACGATGATAATGCCAAGAAGTAATAAATCAAATAATTAATAATCAATTAACATGGTCGTTGACAAAGTTAAGATATCGAGTTGATTTGAAGTCTGCATTATTTTGTACACAGTAGGTAGGTAGGTACTAGCTAGTGTTCACGGCTCCCACATGTATGTCGGTTATTGTGATAAGAAGTAGTTGGAAGTAGTCTATGCCCTTTTCCAAAGTTTCACTCATCCTTTTCCAAAGAGTGCACGAGCGCTGGGCCAAGCCCTTGACCATCTGTCGGACCGCCTCAGGGTGGTGTTGGACGTTAGCTTGGCGGACCCTGAGAGCTGGAAGAATGGGAAGTTGGCCCTACTGAGGAAATCAGGACGGCCTGCCGATTCTGTAGAAGCCTATAGTGTAGCCCGTTGTGTTGTTGTACAAGGCGGGAAAACTGTTTGAGAGGGTGGGTGTTCTCTGCCCGCATTATCCGGCAACTATGCGAGGTCGGACCAGTCGGACGCATAATTCGGATTTCGAGAGGGGCGTTTGACGGTCGATGCCGTGCTGCGCCTTAAGGACCTTGACCAAAGAAGTAGTGAAGTGTGGCGGCGTGCTGTTGGCGGTGTCGTTCTACCTCGCCATCGCTATCAATAGCTGCATCAGGAAAGCACTTGTCCACCACGGGGTGTCAGAAAATCTGAGGCAGCTAGTAAAAGACTATTTGGATGAGTGTCCCGTCATGTACCTACAAGGTGGTATGAGACGGTGTTTTGAGACGTAGGGCCATGTCGTGCAGTGTTCCACTTGATCCTTGACGGCAGGTGCCCCTTCGACGAGCACTTCCGACTCGGGCGTAGGGTTTCACACAGTGTGGTTTTAGTCTGTCCGGTTCCGACACACCACTCCGGTGGAGTGACGGCCCGTAGGGGTTTAAACACGTAAAAACAAAAAAAAAAAGGATAACACGTACGAGTATCTTAAAAAAGGCCAAATGCGCGTCAAGCCACGCATAGAATAGGGTTCTGTAGTCACCCTCAGTGGTAGGTGGATTGAAAATCGTGTCGTGATAGTTGTTATATTCACTAATTATTTCTTAATTTTTGTACGAAGTGAATGCATTTTACAAGTTAGGCCCCTATAACTACTGAAATAAAAAAGTTATCTCAACCACTTCAGTTTTCCTTTAAAGTTCAAAATATGGACTACTATCATGATTTTTTTCAGATTTTTGAACGAAACTTGAAACGAAAATATATGTTTTTGTTATAAAATATACTAGATACAAATTATTTTTTAACCTAACTACTACTTAGTAATAGTACCTCTTTTTTTTTTTTTTTTTTTTCGAGGTGGGAAAACAGAAGCCAGGGGTATGTGGTGTTTCCACTAAAACCCACCCCGATCGCCGGACTCATGCACCCTGCTCTAGGGAGGACCCGGACCATATTATTTCAGGTCCCCCCCAGGATTGACGCCGCGCCTATCAAGGCTCTATCCCGAGGGAAGCCAAAGAGGCTTCCCCCTAGCTATCGGCTCAATTGGCGTGTTATTATCGCCTATCGCGTAGGTCGCCATCCTACTGTTAACCGCAACAGTTAATCTGCTACCAAAGATCCCCACTCTCTGGTAGCTTGCAGTGCCCTCGAGGGCTGGTGTTGTCGCCGACGTCCTCTACGCTCAGGATCGGCCCTCTCCCGTTCCCGTTCAGCGGTCTCTTTCTGAAGCATTACAGCTTCACAGAAAGAGACCACTGCGCCCCATCCCTCCTCACCCGCCAGCATTGCAGCAATGATTGCAATAAAGTAATAGTACCTAAGAATAAAGTTCAAATAATAATTAGTGTTATATGGCAAGTCATACAAAATACATATTTACCCACGTATCTGTATGTAATCAACACAAATACTTGGAACAGTATTGTTATATTGATATTATGTTGGTTCTTTTGAATTTAATTGAAGCACATTAGTAGAAGAAAAATTATAAATTATATCATGTTATACTTTTTAGCCCGAAAAAAACAATCCAAGTTATATTTTAATTAAAGAGAAAATGGTGACCAAAGCAAATAATGCGGAACAACAAAATTCTAAACATTCTTTATAAATAAAGATACTAGATTCAATGGCAGCAAATTTTTGTTGTTAGTTTAACTACGTTTACAAGCTTATTTTTGGCACCTACACGCACCGGGGGCGTAGCTCAGATGGTAGAGCGCTCGCTTAGCATGCGAGAGGTACCGGGATCGATACCCGGCGCCTCCAGTTTTTTATTTTTACATCTTTTCCCTATATATGTCATGTCATGTCACATGCTAATATGTTATTTCTTCGTTTCGTTATTTTTAGAACTCTTTTAGACACTTCGGGTTGTTAATTAAAACAAGTTATTTATTAAAATAATATTTTAATTAAAGCATAAAGTCACAACTTTGAAACTATCGCTATAAGAGTTATAGTTTATTGAGAGTACATTGAAATAAAATATTTCTAACGAGTTTAAATATCGAATTTTTACGCAAAAAAATAAATACGACCTTTTTTACTGATTTTATCTACAAGTAATTTTTGAAGTCAATAGTAAATAAATTACAATTTAAGTTAAAATGCTGGTATTCCAGTAATACATCTCCCTAATATAAGTGCGTGAATATCGTGAGTCCCTTCATAGGTGTTGACAGCCTCAAGATTCATCACATGTCTAATAATGTGATACTCATCCGAAATACCGTTGCCCCCGAGCATGTCTCTCGCATTTCGAGCAATATCCAATGCTTTACCACAATTATTTCTCTTTAGTAGTGAAATCATTTCAGGTGCGGACTTATTTTCATCTATCAGACGTCCCACTCTCAAACAAGCTTGGTACGCAATGCTTATCTCAGTCAACATGTCAGCCAGTTTCTTCTGTATAAGTTGGTTGGAAGCGAGCGGTCGCCCAAATTGTTTCCTATCTAATGTGTATTGTCGGGCGATCTGCAAACAAGTTTCAGCGGCACCGAGAGCGCCCCAAGCGATCCCATATCGCGCGTTATTGAGACATCCGAACGGCCCCTTCAGACCCACTACATTGGGCAATAAATTGTCCTCCGGTATAACCACTTCGTCGAGCAATATCATGCCGGTTGTCGACGCTCGCAGAGAAAATTTCCCATTGATTTTCGGTGTGTCAAGGCCTTTTTTGACTTCTGATCGTTCCACAATAAAACCTCGAACTTTATTTTCGTCGTCTTTAGCCCAGACAATTAATACATCTGCGATGGGGGAGTTCGTAATCCATGTTTTTGATCCTGACAATACATAGGTTTTATTCTTGGCATCGTATTTTGCTCTTGTAACAAGACCACCAGCGTCACTGCCAAAGTTAGGTTCAGTCAACCCAAAACATCCTACTAACTCTCCTTTAGCCATTTTCGGTAGAAATTTTTGTTTTTGTTGCTCAGTACCATAACTGTTAATTGCTCCCATTGCCAAGCTGCTCTGGACACTCACAGCTGATCTATAAGCAGAATCGACTGCGTCTAACTCCCGCGTCAATAATCCATACGTGACGTAGTTGACACCTGCACAACCATATCCTTTAATTGTACACCCGAGCACACCCATTCCACCGAGCTCCTTGTAAATATCTTTATCAAAGACTTCATTCCTGTTCGCTTCGATTACTCTTGGCAATAATTTCTCGTTACAATAAGCTCTAAAAGAGTCTCGGATTGCCTTTTCGTCGTCATGTAGCTGCCCTTCTAAATTTAGTGGATCTTCCCAGTTGAATACCACTTTCGCGTTTTTTGTGCATGTTGTTGAAAGTGCTCTAATACTTAAACTATTTTTACATAAAGATAAAAACTTCGTAGACACTGACACGGCCATTGTAGCTCATATAATGTACTAAACTGATTAAATAGTTCACTTTTACTATCAGTTGTTTACTGCACACTGTTTATCTAATGTTTTTGATCTTGTTAATCGAATAGCGGAACCACTTCAAATGAACACATTCACTTAAATAGTTTATTCAGGTCTTGTTTATATCTATATTAGTTTACACTGACACTAATTACGTAATACAGTAAAGTTAGAAAAATTATAACCTTAACCTCTCTACTCTCCAGTAACCTCCAGATGACAGCGCATTGTTAATATTGTTATTCTAAGTTTTCTGTGGCTATCTTCACACTGTTGAAACGTCACGTTCGGCGTCAAGCGCTTACATCAAGGGCAATGTGTGCGTAGTTATTTAATTTCCAAGCGTTTTTGTCGTGTACGTCAATGCTATTTAAGTTCTTATTGTTATGGAACTAGGGTCTCAATTTACATACTAAGTAGGTACATAACTATCAATTAATTTGTAACCTAATTCTCTATTGATACATAATGTTGTTAAGCTATTCAAGATAAGATAAAAGTTATGTAAATAATATTTAAAGATACCGCAATATGGAGGAGGAGATACCGTGTTTCGATGTGTTACATTATTATCTTATTATCGGGTGTGCTGAATCTTGATGCACGGTAAATCTCCAATGAGATTGTGAATAAATAATAAATAAATAAATAAAAATCTTTATTCATACAAACACCTTTCAAATTGCTTAAAAACTAGGATACACAAATTATTAGCTAAAGGTTATACAAATAAGGTAAACCCTGACTCCTAAACTAGGTAATCCTGTGACTTAGGAGCCAGTGCTCTGCTGTCACTGTATGTTGTCTTTTATCATTACAGAAATATAAATGTTGATATCACAATTTAAAAAAAAACATACCGTAATATTATTACTAAGTAGTAGTATGTATGTGTGTGTGAGTAAGAATAGAAATATGTATGTGTGTGTGATTGATTGTGAATGTGATGGTGAGGCTGTGTATATTATATGAAATGTATGGGTGTGTTTGGAGGTGTGTATGTAGTGTATGTGCACTTGCAATTGCAACTAACAGACCTACTGCTGGAGATGTAGTAGTTCCTCTGTCCTAGCATAGTCCTGATCATGTAGCCAACCCTGCATTTTAATTTTAACTTTATGATGATTTAACTCAGCTATCTGAATGGCTTTACAAATGTTTTTGTAAATTGTTGCACTTAAAACGTTAAACTGACGCCCCGCGAATGCAGTTCTATGACGTACAGTTGTGCATAAGTTTTTTGCTCTGCGCTGTGTAAGATCAGGTGGGGGCATTATTTTATGTTTTCTAAGAGCGGCTCGAAGGATGAATAGCTGTCTCACAGTCAGCAATCTGCAGTCAGCATATAGCTCAGTAGTCGGGTATCTAAATGGTCTTCCAAGCATCACCTTAAGGACTGCCCTTTGAGCCCGCTCCACGATAATAAACTTGGTTTTAGCAGCTCCTCCCCATACCGGAATGCAGTAGCCTATAATGGACTGACAGAGAGAAAGATAAACGATTTTTAGTATGCCAGTGTCGGCGCAACGTCTCAGAGATTTAAAAATATAAATAAGACTTCTTACTTTTGAAGCAATGTTATCCACCTGATTATACCATTTCAATCCCTCATCAATCTCTACACCCAGGTACTTCGTGTGGGCAACACGGGTAAGCATCGTACATGAGCAAGAACTGAAGTCTAAAGAAGCACGTGTGTGCTGTGATTACAAATTTTGGTGGAGCTTTATTCCTACTATTCATGTGAAAAGGAATGAATTGTGTTTTGGCCAGGTTTAGGGTGAGTAGGTTGAATTGCAACCAGTTCATAATAGTTTTTAGGGACTGTTCTGCAACATTCTGTACCTCGCTCCAAGTAGTACCAAAGACCACAATCGCTGTGTCATCAGCATACGTGAATATTTGTGATTTATATAGCGGCAGCATGCATAGGTCATTTATGTATATTTGGAAAAGTGTTGGTCCTAACACGCTGCCCTGTGGGACTCCGTATGTCACAGTTTCTTCGTCACTTAGACATGAGTTGATTTTAACTACCAGTTTTCGGCTTTGAAGGTAATCTTTTAAGAGTTCAAGAGCTTTACCACGAATAACAATTGACTCTAATTTGTTAACAAGGGTGGGAACAGAGACTGTATCAAACGCCTTTTGTAGATCTAAGAAGATACCGACGCACTTTAGTTGCTCATCAAGTTTTTCCGATACACACTGAGTTAGATCAACAACCGCGTCCTCGGTAGAAATACCTTTCCTAAACCCATACTGGTTGGGTGCTATAATATTGTACCTGCTTAAATAATTTAATAATCTACCGTTAATTAGCTTTTCCATTACTTTGGAGAGAGCTGAGAGTACCGATATGGGTCTATAATTGCTGACACAGTCTCTGGTCCCACCCTTGTATACAGGGTGAACAAGGGCTCTCCTGAACGGCTCTGGGAACACTCCCTTGGCAATGGAAATATTAATAATGTGCGTTATTAAAGGGACAAGAGTGTTACGGCAGACTTTTAGTAGGGTTGACGGTATTCCATCCCAACCAGTTGCGCTATCCAGCTTAAGGTTCATGATGGTGGACTCCACCTCTGATTCGTCCACCTCGAGGATAACAAAGGAATTACTAGAAGAACTTTGTTTAAAAGGCTGTTGCGAAATTGCAGGAATCTTAGATGCCAGTTCAGCTCCTATTGTAGCAAAGTAATGGCATGTGCTGTTAATTGACGCCTTTGGACTTGATTTAGTATTCAGCAATTCTATAGGGGCTGCACATACCTTTTTTGTGTTTGTGATTTCTTTTATTTTATTCCATAGTACTTTAGGATTATGTTTTGATTTATTTAGTTCGTGTTTGTCATGTGATGTTTTAAGTTTTCTGAGAAGGTCATTGCAATGATTTCGATACCTTTTGTAGGTTGTTTGCAGGATTATATTATCAGGTGATGCCCGTGCATTTTTGTGTAGTCCATCGCGGTGACGAATACACCTGAGTAAGCCAGGGGTGATCCACGGTTTAAGGTTTCTGTTCACTTTAGGAACTTCAATGACTTTGGTGTGTACATTAATAACATTTTGAATTATGGTTATCAAAGTGGAGGAAGCAACGTTAGGGTCAACTGTACTCAAGACTTCGGAAAAATCTTGCTGTTCTATATCTATTTTTATACTCGGGTAATCTATCCTAGAAATTTTGTGAGCGGGTACAGTTTGTTTTAGCGGTTTGGTGTCATCAATTTTTACAAGTATTGGAAGGTGATCGGTTATGTGAGAATCCAAGATAAGTACAGTTGTAGTTTTATTGGTTCTCAGGATAACGTGGTCAATACAGGATTTTATTCTTGTCGGAAAATGATGAGCAGGTAAAAGGCCATGACTGGCGCTTAGGGTTAAATAATTAGCTGACCATTCATTTATATTGGAGGGTGCGATATCTATGTTGGCGTCACCAATGAGACATATATTTTTGTACTTATTAAGGGAGGTAAATACGTTGTCCAGACTTTGTAGAAAGAGTTCATGCCCTAGCTTTGTATTGTATGAAGGGGATCGGTATATAGCTATTATTGCTAATTCATTATTAATTTGACAGGTGAGACAGTTTCCATTCATAAAAACAGGCTCTTCTACTTTGTGTTGGATTACATTTTTAATGTATAAAACTACACCATCGTTTTGATTTTTTGTCTGCTTCGTATAGTAAGAACTATAGCCCTCCAAAGTGGGTAAGTCTATGATTTTGCTAAGCCAACACTCACTCAATACAATCACGTCGCAATTAACTTTAATTATTAAAAGTAATGCTAATAGTTCGTCAAAATTCTTTGCTATGCTACGTATATTGAGATGAAGAATAGTAGTGGATCCATTCAAAGCAACAAAATACTTATTGCAATCTTCCGGAATACACGAATGGGCCCTTGCGATTTCAATGTCGTCTAAGTCAGTCATAATATTTTTAACCACATTAGCCATTTGTAAAATGAGCAACACTCAATGTTGTAGCATACAGAAAAACCAAAAATACAAGACAGTCGCACCCGAGCAAGCAAACAGGTTTTTAAAACAGGATTAGGTGTAATTAAAATGTTGGAGTTATGTCCTATGGTGTGTGTAAGTGTAATTTTGGTTGTATGGTAAGAAATATACGTGTGTGTAGATTGGAGTTGTGTTAGTTTGAATTGTATAATACTGTAAGTGTTGATAAATTTTAACATTAAAAACATTATATGTGAAGATATGTCATGCAGTATAAAGAAGAGAACATTGTACATGCAAAAAATTGAAAATTGACAGAATAAGTTAATTAATGACATCAATACCGACGATAGTCATTTGCTTTTTTTCAACTCTTGTAGGGTAGTTTCAGATTTAATAAGTATTTGTTTATGTCCCAGTCGCTTGCGTAGGAAGATGTTGCCATTAGCAGACCAGCAAAACCTATAGTCAAACTGCCTTGCAAACTGCCGAGCTAAATAAAAGAGTTTCTTTCCAGATTGATTTAGGTGCTCGTCCACGAATACGGGTAATTTCTGTCCAGGAAGTCCCAACAGCTGCGAATTAAGCTTATCGTCTCGATTTGGGTACTTATTATTAAATCCTCGAACACAGGAGATCAGTTCAGTCTTGACCTGTACGCTTGTAAACTCAGCCACAATCACCCTGTTGGGCGAGCTACCCGGAATACGATATATGTCTCGGATACTTGTAGGGGATATAGGAAACTCGACAACATTACCGATATTTGTAATAATTTTTGTGAGATCTGTAGTCGTCTCATTGGGCTGTGAAGGTATATTGCGAACCTCCACTGTAGAGGATCGCGTCTTATATTGGAGATCTCTTAGGGTCTTTTCTAGAGACTCTGTATACTTCTTGTGTTCTCTACACTCATCCTGCAGCACTTTCACCTGATTCCTCATATCGTCATACATTTCACTGGTAGTATTAATGGATTTTTCAATCTCACTATTATTCTTTTGAAACTGTAGATTCTGCATCTTCAACTCAGCCACTTCAGAAACCAGTTTTGTGACAAGTGAAGTCTGCTCCGCCATCATCCTCGCCACTGCATCATCATGGTCCTGCTTCCATGACATCAACATTTGCTTAATTTCAAGTTTAAATTCCTCTAATTGATCAATAGAAGAATCGTCTAGCCTCGGGCGCTTATGGCGTGCCGTTATGTTGATAAATTCCGGGTCACTCACAGCCCGAGTCATGTCCGGAACAGAACTCGACTGATCCGTCGACGTCACAGCAATTGGATCGTGTTTGCTTTTATTAAGCGGAGTACGCTTTACGGACATAGTATTCTATTTAATACAAGTTTAATGCAACAGGACCGAGTAGATATATGTATAAGTATAAATTACTAGAGATAGGAGTAAGCTCTCTCAATAATTTATTAAAAGTTTATGACTCTGACTTCATCCGATGGATTGGATGACCCAATACATTTAAAACTGTAATCTATAATTTTAATGATTTACATAAAATAAGAAGCGTTTTATTCTGTTACATTCGTGCACAAATGTAGGTCTGGTATTTTATGCTTGATGGTATTGGTAAAATGGCCAAAGTCACCCGACCATAGGTGACTACCATAGACAAATGATCAGTAGTCTATGACAATAAGTTCGGCTACTCGCCACTATTGGCGCTGGGGTCGGCCAATTTAAAAATATTTTTTCACAACGTCTATTTTGTTAATTGAAATTGTAATTCCCGAAAACAAGGCTGCACCAAACAATGTCACTTCGCCCGAATTGTATCATCAGAAAATTGTTGTTATTTTGTTTTAGTGCACATACAACATTCAAGACCCAATCAGTGTTTTAGTGGTGTATTGCTAACCTTCTTAGTTTTTCTTCAATCACTGCCACAAAGTTCTTCCCAGCAATGACACTTGGATAAAATAATGTTCGCAATTACAAACTTTGTTTCTTTCACAGACTTTACAACAATTAATATTTTTTACAAGTTTTTAAATTACGTAGACATTGCACAGGTAACGGTGTTGCCAGCAGAATCATGCATTCAATGTAAGTAAACTTGTATGTAACTCTTTGAAATAATAAATAAATTAAAAAAAAAAGCCACTTTACAAGTTTACACAACTAGAAACATTCCTGCTGTGTAAAAGTTTTTAAAACTTACAATGACAAAAAGAACTGATAGGTACCTATGTATAATGTGTAGGTGCTATTCCGTTAAAAATCCTTTAATCCTTACTAATACATATTGTAAATGCGAAATTAACTGTCTGTCCGGCTTTCACGCCGAAACTACTGAACTGAACTTTGAATGAAATTCGGAACACAAAATAGCTTAAAGCCTAAGAAAAGACCAAAGGCCACTTTACCACGATAACCGACCCGTTAGTGATATTGTTTTTTAAATTGAATCATTTCTAACGTGGCAAATTGAAAAGGTTTACAATTTTTGGAAAGGTTATCTAATATTGGCCAAGAGGGTGGTTCGGTACAGGATTGTTAAGACAAAAGTTATTTTTAGTCACCTTCAAATAGATAAATGGTAAGAATGTTTGAAACACTACACCAGTTAGCCTGTACAAAAAATGTTACGCTGTATTTAAAAAATGTAACGTCATGCTGCGTATAGCAAAAATATTCACAAAGCAAAAACATTGCTTAACGAAATTTATCAGGCGTTACACATATATTTGGATTTGTTTAAAAAGTAGGTTTCTATGTAAACTAACTAAAACATATACGCAGAACTTACATGAAACTTGTTTAAACGTTAGTAGCAATCCACAACAAGGCTGTATGTGAACGGGTTGTGCTTTGTATACGTCGCGTCGTAAAAACCACAGCATTATGAATGCGAACAACATTGCAGCTTGCAAACTACAATGTTTTTAAGTTTTTATTTTGCGTAAACTAGCGAAATATTTAATTTGAACTGGTTCACAGAAACGTGGAATATATTTGCGTTTTGGTTATTATTTATAAATCGTTTTATCTGTCCATGAGAATGTAATTAATTTACATATCTGCCATAGGTAGGTACCTAGTTAGTTACCAACATCTACATTACAGCTTATTTCAAACGTCCTACGAGCATGTTTAACTAGTCTAGTACAAACATGGTAACAGTGAACTTTGATCATGGTAAATATTATTTTCATTTAAAAATAGTACAACTAAAGGAAATTAGAGTATCTGTTTATAATATCAAATGAATAGTTTTTTGACTAAATGTATATCAAAAATATGATACGGTACTAACATCAAAAGTACATTTTTAAAATTTTTGTTTGTTTTTTCTGGGTAATCTCTGGAAGAGCCTGGACGATTTTGACGTGACTTTCACTGGCAGAAAGCTTATGACCCAAGGAGTAAGTAAAGCTATTTTTTTTGACTAGCTTCGGTCTTCGGCGTTACTCGCGATTTACAATAACAACCGTGGGTAACACCACGGGACTCAGCAGGTCAACAATAAAATACTCTGCTGTCAAATAAAAAACATGTTAAAAATTAGATATACATACTAGAAAGTTTCTAAAACGCCGTTGACTTTCCGGAACAAAGAACATCTATCACACCGATAACAATAAAATATCCGTTTGAAATCGTGTTGAATTAGTATTTTGATGTATTCATATCAAACAAAAAGCATTGAGATAACAATAGAAAAGGTATTTATTTAGACGATACGTAGGTGGGTTATATCATCCGATTTGCCCAACAATGCGGATCCTCGCATCACAGGAGGATGAATCTACTATAATTTATTCAATCTCTATTTGCATGACAAACGACGGGAGAGTAAGGAAGGTCTTAGACCTATAATGGCCTCTTCGGCCCTTGTTAACTATGTTTTAACCACTTCATCCTTTCAAGCTTCGGAGGATACGACACTCTTTACTGGGTCACTGATTTTTCGCAGTCATATGCAAATGTAAGATTAACATATAATAAAATGTATGTTAGACATACATTTTATTCTGATCATCCATTATATAGTCGACAGTGTTAAAGTAGTTGAAGCGCTGATTGTCTTCTTCACATACGAAGCTTCATCCATTTTTAAGGGCATATAACCAATTTTTTATTTATTTTTAATCTATACAAGTAAATAAAATTGAAGTGTCTGTGTGTAAAATCAAATGAAAAGTATTTTACTCAACGCATATGAAAGTATATACGGTAATTACATCAAAACAAACAACAACAGTAGACCGTCCAACCTTACCATCGGCGCCCACCGGACAGCATGGCCTGCCACGAGACCTCGGCTCCGTGGCAACTCCTACTGGACCACCCCCAACACCTGGCCTGGCGCTGGTTGACGGGCGCCCCACGGGATCCCCCTCGCTCAGCACCGGACGTGACAGAACTAGACCCGGGCGTAGCTATCATACTCGTTGCCCTGCGGGGCTTACCCGCAATGCCTTGACCTCGTTAGAGACGCCCCCACACCGGACTGACACCCCGGAAATACCAACAGGTCCAGAGCCACTTAGACAGGCCATAGACCTGGTGAAGTTACCCCGAAACCTCTAGCTGTGGTCTACGAGAAGAACCACTGAAAAGAAAAACAACAGACGGTATCGACCACAAAGTGCTCTTGCAGAAGTTGTTATCGGCAGGGATTCACAGTGACTCGTTTCGGTGGTTCTCTTTCTATGTAGAAAATCGTTTTCAGTCAGTAGTGCTTCAGGGCTACTATTCTGGATGGTTTACGGTTCTCTTTGTTGTACCTCAAGGTTCGATCCTCGGACCGTTGTTGTTCACACTATTTATCGCCGATATACAAACATGTTTTTATAACTCATATATCCTACTATACGCCGATGACATAGGTTATAGGCTGATTTATACAGGCTAGAAAGGTATTGCAATAAACATAAACTTGACCTCAATTTTTCTAAATGTTTTAATATAACTTATACCCGAAGGCAAACCACAGTTGACTCAACGTATACTTTGTTTACCCAACATATTAGTAAAGTTGATACAATCTAAGATCTCGGTGTAATATTGGATTATAAGCCTTTGTTGAACCAGCAAATTGAGACGATCGTGAAACAAGCTTCGAGGGCCCTGGGCTTTATAATACGCCACTGGTCCAATTTTAAATCACTAAAAGCCATCAAAATACTGTACTGTTCTTTTGTGGAAAGATACTTGGAATATGCCTCTCGAATGTGGAATTCGCACTACGAGTTATATAAAACTCGCATAGAAAATGTCCTTATGTCTCCTTAGAAAATGAATTAATGACCTTACTCTTTTGTTGAACACTGCTAATGAGTCGATGGACAGTCCCGAGCTTGTAACCAAGAAATCCCACCGGGTTTCGACAGAGACCATTGCTTGATGTACCATTTACAGTGGCTTATTACAGGCGTAATTCTTTTTTTATTCGCAGTGCACTAACAAACGTAACAGTCTGTCACAAACTTTAGACATTGATCTATTTTGCACCAGTCTGTCTTTGGTAAGACGGCTCATAAGTCAGGGTTACTTTTTGTCAATTGACTGACCTGTTGGCAATACCAGTGTCTCGAGACGCAGAACAGAATATTTGTAGAAAATAATATGTTATGTAGCTACTTCCTTCAGTATTTACGTTTATTTGTATATTCAATATTTATTTTATTTAGGTTAAATATTTTTCTATATGTGTGGAGGCTTGTTAAAAGCAATTTGTTTGTTTTATATATTTATGCTATTCGAATTATTAGTCTGTAATCCATCTTTAAAATAAAATAAATAAACATACAGACAGACGGACAGAAAGAGAGATAGACAAAAAAATAATAAAATGCATTTTTGATGTCAGTGCCGTATATACTTATTCAGTTATTTAGTAAAAAACTGTTGTTTAGCCATTACATTCAGACACTCCAATTTTATTTATTTGTATGTATAAATATAGGTTTTAGGAGTTGCTCGCTATTTACAACAATATCCGAGGGTTACACCGCGAGACTCAGCTAATTTTAAATAAGTAGTAAATATATTTCACTAGTTCAATTTATTCCTAAGTACTTTTGTAAATCATCGAATTTCTATACAATTTGATAATAAAGACACTATATTAAAGATGCGATTTATTAAACTAATACTGAAACATTAATAGATAATTTAATAATAAACTGCACAGTCAACAATGTCTTCAACAACTGCATAATATAAAGCGTTAACTGAAACGACGCGACGTTCTAAAATTAGATCCTCTGAACATCTCCACAAACATAAATGGAATAGTCGTGTACTTCGAAAACCTAGAAATACGAGATAATCTGGGTAGGTAGGTACCATCTCAGTCGCTCTATGAAATTGGTTTCACTGTTGGCGTACAGCGATTTAAAAATAGAAAAGCAGCAATATAAAAGGAGTTCACACACGGGAAATAGGACTGCACTGCGCAAGTACTAGATTTATTTCAATTCAGTATATTGAGAATAGATACGTTATTGGGAAAATGTACCTTTTAAAGATATACTCGTTAGATAATATATAACTGCTCTTTTTTAAAGAATTAACAAGAAATATTTAATGCCCACAGGCGAGGTGGAGTGACGTTCCTGCCATACCATGCCTACCATCTTGGCTGGCAGGAGCTGGATGCGAGAAGCCCAAAATCGATCAGACTGGTGTGCAATGGGAGAGGCCTATGTCCAGCAGCGGACTGCGATAGGCTGATGATGATGATGATGACGATGATGATTTAATGCTATTAAATATATTTTTCATAACTGACTTGACTTAAAGGTGTTACAACTATCTTTAACTAATTTCTTTTATCGAAACGAGTAATAGCAAAACGCACACCAGAAAATGGAATATATTCGAAAAAAACATGATTTTACAGTTAACTAGCTCATGCCCGCGGCTCCGCTAGCGATAACATTTACGCAGAAGTACATTTGATTGACTGATGATGAGTGATTGCAGATCAAGTCGCAAGTAAATTTTTACGCACTTTGAATAGTTGGAAATATGGACTCTGATAAACTCATTTACTTAATAAAAACTTAAAGATATACATATAATATACACTTTGGTCCAGCGTTTTTTAATCCAATGTCATTCATATATTCCCTGAAGCACGACTTGCAAATGTTTTACCCATATTTGCGGATAAGACCATGTCGGAAAGCAGATGCGGCATGAGTGGGAAAGGATACTAAAATTTAATAATATAATAGGCTTGCATAGAAGTAAGAAGCAATACTGATTTTCTACATGTGGCCTATGTGTATCTGGTTTTCTATATGTATCGGTCCCTTCGAGCTTGAACATATATGTGGCAAATGTGTTGAACTGCCTCGTTGGTCTAGCTAGTGGATAGCGTATGCGACTGCTAATCCAGAGGTTTCGGGTTCAAATCCCAGGTCGGGCCAAAAAACTGTTTTTGGGTTTTTCTTAGGAAATTCCTAATAGCAGCCTAGAGTTTTTAAGTTTGGCGGTGATTCACGCCCGTGCTTCGGAGAGCACGTAAAGCCGTCGGTCCCGGTTGTCATGAACATCTATGGCAATCGTTATTAGAAAGTTCAACCTTCAAATTTCAGTTCTCCCTTAAGGTTGCGGAGTGCCGATGCCAGTCGCGCCGTGGAAAAACTGATATTCAGGTCCAACCGGTTGAACTAGTAGCCGACCCCAAATAATATTGGGAATAAGGCTAGGAAGAAGAAGGATGTTGTAGCAGAAGTGTTGAAAATTATAGGGATATTCAGACGATCTTACGTACAGAAATTCTCAAAGGCAAAATTAAAACCAATTCAAAACTAAGTACCTAGTTAGATCTTTGCTAAGAAATCTTCTCCTAAGAAAAGTAAGTAGTTTATTAAAATTAAAACTATAGCTTATAATTATTGTTTTTATCTCTAAAATAGTATCTACACTCTATAATATATTTAATATTTTTGGAACAAGCAAAGTTTCATTAAAATCATTTTTGTCTCGTAATCCATTTCCGAAAATGTTCATTTAGTTTTCGCTTGGAATAGAAAAAAAATAGATAATAGAATAAAAAAAATCGTGTTTATTGCCTTTATTAAAATTAAAAAACTCCCGACACCTACACGTGACCACAAACAGGATCTTGAGGAAGTAACTGCCATCGTGTAGACAGGTTTCAGTGTCGTGTAATCCACCCCTATACATCCAATGGAGCAAACTACGCAAGACAAGAGTAGTATAAAACTGTAAAGAGAAAGAAAACTTGAAATAAACCCTACAAAAAACACGTCTGATGATATGTCAAAACGTCTTTTCATAGGCGAGGCGTTTATCCAATGATATAATAATATAAAAATGATGATGAGATTGGTAGATATGTTTATTCCTTCATAACTAGTCTTAAGTAAAATTGCTCGTAGTTAAATACTCACTAGAATATCCAAATTAAAGTTATTACAATTTCCTTAATAATAAATATCATACCGCGAGCATCATGACCACGCCTCGCCAGTCCTGGTATATCGCAAGATTAATGTAATCTGTTATAATTAGCGTCTAGAGATTGCTCCGTAACTCGGTTTAATTGATTAATTTTCTTGAAGAAGAGACAAATCGTTTGATTATTATTTATTTGATGTATTTGATTAACAAGTTTAAAATAAATACTAAAATAAGGAAGTCATCGTTTGCTGAAAGCAAACCGAAATGTTTGCTGACAATGGCATCGCCCGTCTTTGTCTAGAGCACCTATTATCGCTTGTGGTTGAAAAAAGCTCTTTGCTGTTAACTCACCTGGGTGGCGACGGAGTGTTGGGTCGAAATCAGAACGACTAAAACCACATGCTGTGCCACTCTGTCCGGAAACTATGTACGCACGGGCGAAAGTCGCCTCCTCGCTGCATGCCCCTGAAGCCGATGGTGGGGAAACCCTGTTCCGTCCGTTCCGTTCCGTTTCCGCAGCCACGCTCGGGTTGACATGAGACGCTGATGTACTCGCCCCCGCAGTCCGATTTGCCGAAAGTTGCAATCACTGTAAAACAACAGTCGCTACCGATCATTGAGATTGAGCGTATGTAAGCCGATAGCGAGCGACCCCCCCGATGGTTATCTTAGTGTAATATTTTTGTTAATTTTTCAACTTTGTATTTCTCTTTGGACATTTGCTTACTCACCAACAAAGATACACGGGTTCCATTTCTTTACATAGAATTCACTAAGCATATGTAAGAGGTTCCTAATTATACGTCAAATACAGTACCGAAGCTGTTCCAGAATCATTGACCTGAAATCGCCGACAAACCTTAGCACGACAAGTTTCGAAGTAATAATGTATTTATTATGTTCATACACAAAAGGGACATAAAGTCAAGTCGTTGTGAAATTCTCTTTATTCTTGTATCGTAATTTTCAGCTCCCGAAATACAAACTCGAAACAAATTAATGTTAAAACAAATTTCAATTGAAGCCATTACTTTGAACTTCGTAAGTTTGTAATTTAATGTTAAATTTTGTTACGGCCAAACTTTAACAATGAGGCCCGTTTGACATTTTCTATTTAAACATGATATACACTTGTTTGGTTTGTTTATGTGTTATATAATATTTTGGCAGGTATATAAATTTATAATGATACATAAGTGACGTGTATGACTTATTAAACAGCATGTTCCTACGTAAATTAAAGTAACTTCGAGAATTGTTTCGTACATATCAAAATATCCAATCGTAGGTGACAATTGAAGAATGTTAGCTTTTAACTTTTTTAAATATATCTACGAGTCACATGAAACGTCTGCAGAGATTTCTTTACAAAATAAATCTTGGAACAATAATACCTCATTGTAGTTCGGACAGTTTTAAAATATTGTAAATTATTAATTTATTTGGTTACTACGGTCATGTACAATCATCATCATCAGCAAAGAAAGAAAGCTGAAGTATGTTATATGTTATGTGGGTGGTTTCTCTATTTAGTTGTCATACATACATTCATAAAAAAACTGCTTAAATAAAAAATAAATATAATTGCATAAGTTGATAAAAAATACTATGCAATAGCTTTACTGCGGCAGTCCCCGTGTGCCACACGACTTTTTTTCGGAAACTCTTCACTCAACTCTAGAATTTTAAGTAAGTAAGGATGAACGAAAACAGTGATTTTAATATAATTATCGCTGTCCACAGCTAGACATAGGCTTCTCCAATTGCACGTCACTTGGTTCGATGCCGTTTTGTACAACATGGACGTCCTACAATACCTTTACCGAAACGCAGTTTCCGATCAAGTATACGTTCACCTCAATATTAGGGTTTTTAGGGTTCCGTAGATCATGACTCGGAACCCTTACAGATTCGTAATGTCCGTCCGTCGTTGACTTACCGCCCAAATGGTTAGTGCTAGAAAGATGAAACTTTACATCTATATGTGTTTTGTCATCACATGTCGAAAAAGTGCTAGGATAAAATTACTTAATATTATGAAAAATATATTACTTTGCACAAAAATAAAGAAATATACTTGGAACTAAAACTCAAAAAAAATTTTTTCACCAAACCCATACGTGTATCTATGGATAGGTCTTCAAAAATGATATTGAGGTTTCTAATATCATTTTTTTCCAGTCTGAATAGTTTGCGCGAGAGACTCTTCCAAAATGGTAGAATGTGTCCCCCCCTGTAACTTCTAAAATAAGAGAGAGATAAAACTAAAAAAATATATAATGTACATTACCATACAAACTTCAACCGGAAATTGGTTTGAACGAGATCTTAAGTAAGTAGTTTTTTTAATATATCATAAGTCGTAAACTGCAATTTACATTTCATTCTATCATTACACTATTATTTAAACATCGATCAAAGTTGAAACGAACTAGAAGAACTTTTATATGATGTTACTTGCTGATACGGAACCCTTCATGGGCGAGTCCGACTCGCACTTGGTCGCCTTTTTAGACTAACTTAACTTCGGGGCGTGACTAGCCGTTTTCAACAAAATACGCGGGTAACACCTAGGGACTCAGTTATTATAGTTCTAAAACAAAATAAATGAAAAATCATTCTTTATTTGATAGTCCAAGGAATTGCAATTAATTCCTAAAGTTAAACGAAATTGTTTAAGTATTAGAAATTCTATAATAGAAAACTTAAAATTCTTGAAAACAAATAAAGGGACTTTAAAACTACTTGAGAATTTTCAACAAGCTAATAACGTTTTAAATAACGATCAGGTTTAAGTTAAGTTTCAGGGTGCTCTGAGTGTGTTTATAAGTACCAACACCGTATCTAATTACAATGGACCTTTGAGAAGCAAACTATAAAATGTTTGAGTGACAAGTTGCCTCTGATATAATTACTATTATATGTTATTTTTTCAAAGTAAATAACATAATTATTTATATTTATTACCTGCTGATTCGCGTTACCTCGTCTGCGTCTGCCATTGACCTTAGCTGGATGTTATACAGCGTGAAGAAATTTATTTACCTTATGAAAGAGAATCTTATGAGATTGGTATGCCATCACAAACTTTTTAGAACGTATGAAGGGAAACAATTCTTTCATACGTTTACGCAGCGTTTGTAATCATTAACAATCCATAACGTCTCACTGCTGGGTCGGTTCTACTCTCAAGAGAGGGTTAAGGCCATACGTCCCCACTCTGGCCAAGTGACTCTCAGTAGGAGCTCTAAAAACAAATAACGTTTTCCTTTTTTTGCAATAATTTTGATTAATCATCTGTCCCTATTGGCCTTCATAGATAAATGGAGATATAATTTTTTTTCATCTTTATAGTATTGGTTTTTATTATTAAAAGTTACATGATAGAAAATTAATTTTACTACAATAATGCCTAATGTATTTGTGTTATGATAAAAACCTCACACAACGAGTATATTCCGTATTCAGTTCCCACTGTACATCTACGAGGATTGTAGGCTACAAATAAGGTTTTGTTCGAGCTCGACAAGCAAAAAGTTTACATGCAACGAGTTAGGACATAGCCGACTAGCATAAAAAGGCTATTCACGGATGTTAAACAAACATGTGCTATTATGCATATATGTGTGGAATGTGACGTGTACGCATGTGATACATATGATTTATGCATGTGTTTTTTATGGCAGTTATCATTCGGTAATTATTTTGAACACACAAAAACATTTTACACACATCTTTCGACGGCACTCAGCAGGATGGTAGTTTTATGTGTTGTTATAGTTATTTATATACCTACTAATTTATAAAAAAAATAAAAAATCAGCCAAGTGCGTGTCAGGTCACGCACAGGAAAGGGTTCCTCAGTCACCTATATTGGTTCGTGGATTTAAAATCGTATCCAACAGATAATTGTTATGTGTTAATTTTGTATGACGTTTGGACCACCGTCACGAATATTGATATAAGTTTTTTCGAGTTCATTTTTACTTTACTTTTAACAACGGTAGGTTGATTTTTGATTTCTTACCTATCTGATCATAATGAACATAATAATACTGTAACATACCGATGTTCATGATACAAACTGTTTGTATGACAGGCTTACAACCAATTAAAAAATTACATCTTATCAAGATTGATATTTCCCAAGCGTTTTACATCGACGTTAATTCCCTTCTGAACGACGGTCCGCCAGATTGCTAAGTTTTAATTGCGAACTCTTAATGAGAAAGGCTCGGCTCCAAAATAGTCCAATGTGCCATATCACTACTAGTCTCCTAATTTAGTGTGGTGAATAATTACTCTCATGACGTTTGCATATAAAATAGACTCTAACTAAATGAACACATGGTTCGTTTTGAATAATTTACTTAATTAAAATGAATAATTTAGGTGTAAATAGAGGATGACTACTGAATGTTAATTTTATTGTAAATGCTGACATAAACATTAATAAACTTCTATAACTGCCATCTACTTTAAACGTAAACACAAGGTAAAAAAGGAATCGATTGCACAAAACAAAATAAGTTCTTCTTAGTAGTTATACGTAAGTTATGTTGATTTTAATGTCAGTAAATTTATTGGGTGACTTTATGCTATACGGTTAGTGGGACGGTCCGTAATAACTTCGTTCTATTGTTTATCACATACCTACATATTGTAATGAATCGTTATGGGCACATAAGCTTGCGTATATTTATTTTTATATGTGCAGAAGCAAGTTTTCTATAGAGCTTTAAAATCAGGTAATTGTAACTATAATAAACCACTGAATTGTTTTACATGTTATAGTAGGGCTGGTATTTATAAAAGTAACGGAATGTAAAATAAATTTTCAATCCCTGGTTTGAATTCTTGGTGGAGTACTTTTTAAAAGTCCCTTTTTAGTGTCCATCTTCATCACCTACCTCATTTTGGCAGCGGTTTTCTCGGTTACTGAACTGTTTTTACAACTCAGTGCTAGATTGTGTATTTGCATTTGCAAATCGACAATCTAGCACTGACACAGAATTCTGACAAACTAATTTTGAAGGCTGCTTCAAATCACGTCGGGGTCACCACTGTAGAGGAACGGGTGTCGTATTCCTCCAACACAAAGGGAGGCTCCTTCGACAAGGCGAGGTGATCATGCTGACTGTCTAGGAAGAAACACCACTAAGAAACAATACATATTATAATATAACCTTAACCTCGCGTATCTTTATAAGAAACACAGCTTCCAAAAGTAGAGACAAATGTCTTAGGTTTTATAATATGGACATGAATCATTCATATATTTACCTACACTCCTCTCATATATCTGCCTGTCTTATGTACTATCGTCCAATTGCAGAAGAGTAACACGACTGATACTTGATCCCGATACTTTAAAGTTATTACAGTCTTAATCTTGTTTTTTTTTCATCAAAAATGTGTATGATATTTCTCTTGGGCCATCTTTATGCCTTGCCACAACTTACTTTCTCATTTCGTCTAGCTTGTAAATGTTTACATTCCTACAAAAACTCAGGTCACTATTAGGCCATGTTGGGGTTCCAGGAATTTCCTTTCAAGGGTGCACTTTGTTCGGCATCCAGGGAAATTTACGCACGGAGAAACAAAAAATACTCACCATCAGGCCACAAAAAACTCGACTAAAACTCTTTGTACATTTAGTGTTAAATAAAGTTGAGAGAAGATGCAGATTTTGATAACAATGATGACAAATACATTTACTCCACATAAAATCCAAACCGTTTCAAAAGCGAAACACACAATTTATTTTCATCTAAATACAATAAACGATATCCGTCTTTCTATCAATCAAACTTAGCTGGTTTTAATAAATTACATTTTAAAACTTTGCTAACTTTATTTTCTTACTCATCAGCTTCAGTAAAGTTTAAATTTAGTTTCACTTCTCGCCAAAATAGACAGGCAGATAGGCGATTGTAGATGATTTCATGAAGAGATTAGACAAAAAACGTCCACGTGAGAGTTGGTCGTCGCTAACATATTGATTTTAATTTGCGTCCTGTCGGTTCTCTGTTAGTTTTACATTTACCTTCCACGGGTTCGGCATACATACGGATTAATTAATGATTGGTCTCTCTACATACGTATTCACTGGAAATTTTAATTTTGTTGCGTCGATTTTTGACATGGCAACATTATTATCTTTAACTGAAAGATACAGTTTTGTACCTTACTATAAGGTTCATTAATTTGCTGAAAAAAATAACTTTTTAAATATTTGTACACGGTAAAAGTAGTTTGTGATGTAGCATATGATCTTCTTCTTATCGTGTCGATGGCAACACTACACGATTTTGGCCCAGTGCTCGGCGACGCGGATTGCGTTTGGTCTTGTTTGGTGCAGGTCGTCAAGCGTACACGAATCTGGGCTCGTGGTGCATGTCAACAAATGATCCATTGTCTGTGGTGACGCGCCACAGTCGCATTTATTTACGCTTGGGTGTATAAATCCCCACTTTGTCAGATTGTCCCCAGATCTGCCAACCTGGGTACGCAGCCTATTAAGCGTCTTCCAGGTTGCGAAGGGAAGTTTATCTCCTGGAGGTAGTTTTTCGACTAAGGGGACGAAATTGCAGAGAGGGAACCTTTTACGCCATATGTTTTCTCTGGCTTTGGGAGGGTTGTTGGTATCCAGCATATGATAAAGAATTAAGTGATGATGGTGGCCCTTACTCCTACTCATGCTTTCCATCAGGCAGAGTGAGCCACTTTGATAGGCTCAAATATTTAAAAAAAAACTCTCAAACGTTGAGGTATTTTATAAGACAAAGGATTGAAAAAAAAATGTTTTTCTTTGTTCTTCTTTTCAATTTTTAAGGTAATTACAGTTTAGCTGAGAAATATAGGAGTCTAATCAGCCATACTCACTCAGACTTATAATAAATAGAAATAGAGTAACCAACTGTATAACTGTAATGACAATAAGGTCAATTTACCTTTCTAGATCAGTGAATAGTTAAATATGAGACCTTTTTGCAAACCTAATTTAATAATTTGGAGTTTATTTTCTTATACAAATGATAGATAGATATGATAGATACATTCATTACAAGAGCTCAGCAAATAAGTCTTTGAAGTACGAAAACTGTACTCGTATGACTGTAATGGTGTGGGTACTAAATGTAGACAAAAAGTCGGTCCATGTCTCTTGTGAACAACGTTATATGTATTTACCCATACAATTTTTTTATCACATGCAAAACAAGTTTTATAAAAATTATAAAAGTTGAAAGCTTTTTGACCATTTTTTTCTGTTTTCTGAGCTTATCTTTTAAACATAAAAAAAAATTATGTTTAAAATTTTTTTTAAAACCTAGTTTCATAATTAAAAAAATAATTGTAGTAGAAATTGAGAACTCTTTAGAGATGTATCAAACTTTGGTAATTCTCTAGATATTTATGTATTATATTTATTTCTACCACACCATTTTCTAAATAAATATATGGATAGGGGTTATTATAACGTTATTAAATACATTTATAAGGCATAAGCGGTTATGAAGACCTCTTCAGAATCAAAATAGGCTTCATGATTGTAAAATATAATTAAATATAACACCGTCAATGAGAAGATTGTTAGTTATTCTTCAAAGAAATAAAAAATAAGCCTATAAGTCTACGCAATTGAAAGACACGGCGATTTAGCTTAATTTTTTTTCCAATCCTGAGGAGAAGGTTGACATGCATACAAAAGGATAAAAGACAAACGGACGGTCAGATTTTAATATTTATCCAATATGTCGTACGCATAATTTTACTACCAGACCCTTTGCCCTTACGATAACTTGTAACGTTGCGGTTCCATGTCTGGAATATAATGATAGTAGCATTTTTTGTTTCTAGGAAAGCTAAAAATTTTACTTTTTTAATTCTAGCAATCAAATCTTATTAATAACACTGAGTTAGATTAAACCGTGCTTTTGTACAAAATAAACCATAATTTTACTTGTTTTTACAAAGATGTTTCTTACAAAGCTGTCTGGATTCTGTAGCATTCCACTTTGACAATAGCTCGAAGAGCTCTGTTTACACCAATCGCTTAAAGATGTTCAAAACTTGCATCAAAATGATATTTTAAGTTGAATAAGTAGGTATAAACTTTTCATAGCGACTTTGACAAACAAGAGCAAACAGGCAGCGTATGATAATGATAGTCTGAGCTTACATGAAAGACAGAATGAACGCAATCTCAGCGAGACACATTCGAAATTCATAAGTCAGTAATAGTCCTCTCTCATTGCAGGTTGTCGCCAGCCCACCACAAAAGCCCTCGAAACTAAGCTTAGCTTTGTCTAAACACGAAGGTTTTGTTCAAATATTTGTCTAATTTTAAACGAGGCGCACGCGCGTTTGTATGACGATGCTTTAAGTTTCACTTTATTTACTTTCTTCAATATGTTATTTATGTCTGCAAAATTTGATAGAACCACACATCGATTTTAATATAGAAATTGGTAAGCTAAAAACTGAGCCCTATTTATAATAATAATAATAATAATAATGAAATGGTCACATACAATAAATGAGAACGTCATGCGGGCATATTTTCGGGCTACAGAGTTGGGAACAAACCTCACTGCGTACCGTGTTCGACTAGTCTCTCTGTTTCAGGAGCTTGAGCCAGCCGTCAACGTATCAGCACAACGATTGTCGGATCAAGTGCGGGCTATACAGCGATGCCATCTGCTAGATGAGGCCGTACTTGAGAGGATACGCTCGGACGTGCGGAATACCTTGGCTATCCCTTCTTCGTCACATGCTGTTGATTTGGGAGCGAATAGTCTACCACAGAATAATAATGTTGATGAACAAGAGGAGAGTGAAGTTATATCCGTAAGTACCCAATATAATGATAGAATAAGGAGCGCTTTGGAGGATGCTGTTCAGAAATACCGGTATGTTGATTATCATAACAGACCCCGGTTACCCCGTTTGCCCATTCATAAACGAAATTTAGCACTGGTGAGTGCCCTGAATTCGTTATTGTCAGATTATTTTGATAATAGCGAGGATCTTAGTGATACACATTCTATTCTTTACTGTGCGGCTATTGCAGTTTGTCGAGTAGCTGGTATTAAGTTTGCTGAAGACAGAATTGCTACTCGACCCAAAAATACTTTGCCAGCTTGGCAGTATAGAATAGAACGTCGTATTACTGAGACTAGGACACTCATCGGTAAACTAACTGCTTTCCAGGCAGGTAATACGCGGCCAAGAGTCATGCGCTTTGTGAAACAGGCATTCTTGGGGACTACCATCAGTCCTCAACAGTACTTGTCTAGTGTCACAGAGCGCATAGACTTCTTGAAGCAAAAAGTTTATGCATGGGCAAATAGGATAAGACGGTACAAAAAACGTGGGAATCGGTATTATCAGAATCGCATGTTCCAAAGAAATGAGAAATGGGTGTACCGGAAATGGGAAGAACCGGATCCATGTGATCGCGATGGGTATTTGCCAGATGAAAATGCCACAAATGAATTTTGGCGTGGCATCTGGTCGGTACCTGTCACCCATACAGAAGGTGACTGGATGCGAGATGTCAGACACTCATGTGAGTCTGTAACAACTATGGAACCAATCATCATTGACAAAGATGATGTAAGTTGTGCAGTCCGTTCATTGCCAAATTGGAAATCACCTGGTCCGGACGGTCTGCACAACTTTTGGCTTAAGTGGTTCCGAAGCTCGCATGGGTGTTTGGCATCTCAATTCCAGGCAGCATTGGATTCTGGTTCATTACCACAATTTTTAACAACTGGTATAACCCATTTACTCCATAAATCTGGTAGTGCCATGGATCCCAAAAACTTTAGGCCTATTACATGTTTACCAACTGTATATAAACTTCTTACATCTATTTTGAGACTCAAAATTACTACACATGTAAATAATAATTCGATACTTTCCGTTTCTCAGAATGGATGTAGAAGTGGGACCCGTGGCACTAAAGAGCTCCTTATTGTTGATATTACCATTAGCCAACAAGTACGTCGTAATCGTAAGGATTTGGCGACATGTTGGATAGATTATAAGAAGGCTTACGACTCGGTTCCCCATTCATGGCTTTTGAGGGTGCTGGAGCTGTATAAAATTGATACAACTCTGTGCACCTTCTTGAAGTCATGTATGGGGCAATGGAGGACAGTCCTTCGCTATCCTGGATGCCGCCAAACTGCGGTAAGCGACGTATTTGTAAAGATCGAGAGGGGTATCTTTCAAGGTGACAGTCTGAGTCCCTTGTGGTTTTGTTTGGCCTTGAACCCTCTTAGCACTCTCTTAGAGGGTTCAGGGTTAGGCTATAGGTTGCAGAGAGGTAACCGGGTTATATCTCATCTTCTTTATATGGATGATTTGAAACTACTGGCTCTATCAAAATTACAATTGATTGAGTTACTAAAGGTTACTAAAAACTTTAGTAATTCTATCAAAATGGAATTTGGTTTGGACAAGTGTGCAGTCATGTATGTAAAGAAAGGTGTTATTGTGGAATCTGAAGGATTAGAACTTTCAGATTCAACAAAACTTAGGTCTCTCTCTGCCACCGAAACCTACAAATATCTAGGCTTTTCACAATCCTTGGGAATACCAGAATTTGATGTGAAGCAAACGGTGCGGGAACGCTTCTTCGGCCGCCTGAAAAAAGTCCTTAAAAGTCTTTTGTCAGGGGGTAACAAGGTGCGAGCCTACAACGGTTGGGTCATGCCGGTTCTGATGTATTCCTTTGGTATACTTAGATGGACTCAGACCGAATTAGATGCCCTTGACAGGAGAGTTCGTACCTTACTGACTGCATTCCGAATGCACCACCCACGTTCATCGGTTATGAGATTGTACATCCCGCGAAAGTTTGGGGGTCGTGGATTTTTAAATATCAAGACCCTACATAATCGCGAGATATACAATCTCAGAGAATATTTTCTTAATACCGACATGGGGGTGCATCGCAATGTAGTTACGGTGGATAACGGATTCACTCCACTCGCTCTGGCTAAAGAGAATTGGCGCAAACCTGTAGTACTTAGTATTGATGATCGCAAGGAGGTATGGAAGGGCAAAGAGCTTCATGGTCGGTTTTATCGGGCTTTGAACGGGCCCGATATAGACTTTAAAGCATCGACTTCCTGGCTGCGGTACGGTGATCTCTTTGGAGAAACCGAAGGTTTTGTTTGTGCAATTATGGACGAAGTTATCATGACGAATAACTATCGGAAATATATACTGAAGGACGGTACCGTTGACATATGTCGGGCATGTCACCGACCCGGGGAATCTATCAGGCATATTATTTCTGGTTGTTCTCGTCTTGCTAACGGTGAATATTTGCACAGACACAACCAAGTAGCCAGGATTGTACATCAGCAACTTGCCCTTAAATACAAACTTGTAAATTTGGAGGTGCCATACTACAGGTATGTGCCCGACCCAGTTCTCGAGAATGGTCGTGCTACATTATATTGGGATCGATCTATTATCACAGACAGGACTATTGTCGCCAATAAGCCTGACATTGTGATGATAGATCGATCACAGCGCCGTGCAATGATTATCGATATCGCTGTTCCTCATGACGAGAATCTCGTGAAGGTTGAAAAAGAAAAACAAATAAAATATTTGGATTTATCTCACGAGATTGTCGATATGTGGAATGTCGATTCGGCGATCATTGTTCCGATAGTCGTTTCTGTTCATGGTTTGATAGCCAAGAGTCTCGACCAACACCTTAAGAGGCTCACGTTGGACGGCTGGATTAAGGGTCTGATGCAGAAGGCGGTCCTCCTTGACACGGCACGTATAGTGAGGAGGTTCCTGTCTTTGGAGCCCTAACCACCGGTTTCTTGGTCCCTGTACTCGAAGTCGGTGGTCTACTATTTTTTATATTTTTAAATGTATTTTTTATATTTATATATTTAAAAATGTAATTAATATGTTTATTGACTGAATAAAGAGAATAATAATAATAAACTTAGTAATATCTGTTTTTAAAGACATGACGTTTAAAACGTCATGTCAAAACCAATATAATTACCGATAAAACATGAGAAATTTTGAAAGATGATAACAAGAGCTAGAAGCAGAGCACAAAAATCATCCCCGGACTCGTCGCTACGCTCCGCCGTGCCGTCAAAGGAAGAAATCATAGAAGTTCCGAATAGTGCACAGGCGTCGAGCTCTACTTCGAGCGACGAGTTTTTCTCTCCGCCGACGTCGCCAACACCTGTACGTCGGCAGGAAAGGACCCGGCCACCAGACAGCTTGGGATCCCGAGGACCACTGACCTCGAAAAGGGTCCCCGCTACCGGTGGTGGTGTGCACCGCATGAAATGGTCACATACAATAAATGAGAACGTCATGCGGGCATATTTTCGGGCTACAGAGTTGGGAACAAACCTTACTGCGTACCGTGTTCGGCTAGTCTCTCTGTTTCAGGAGCTTGAACCAGCCGTCAACGTATCAGCACAACGATTGTCGGATCAAGTGCGGGCTATACAGCGATGCCATCTGCTAGATGAGGCCGTACTTGAGAGGATACGCTCGGACGTACGGAATACCTTGGCTATCCCTTCTTCGTCACATGTTGTGGATTTGGGAGTGAATGGTACACCAATTCTAACACATAATAATAATGTTGATGAACAAGAGGAGAGTGAAGTTATATCCGTGAGTACCCAATATAATGATAGAATAAGGAGCGCTTTGGAGGATGCGATTCAGAAATACCGGTATTTTGATTATCATAACAGACCCCGGTTACCCCGTTTGCCCATTCATAAACGAAATTTAGCACTGGTGAGTGCCCTGAATCCGTTATTATCAGATTATTTTGATAATAGCGAGGATCTTAGTGATACACATTCTATTCTTTACTGTGCGGCAATTGCAGTTTGTCGAGTAGCTGGTATTAATTTTGCTGAAGACAGAACTGCTACTCGACCCAAAAATACTTTACCAGCTTGGCAGTATAGAATAGAACGTCGTATTACTGAGACTAGGACACTCATCGGTAAATTAACTGCTTTTCAGGCAGGTAATACGCGACCGAGAGTCATGCGCTTTGTGAAACAGGCATTCTTGGGGACTACCATCAGTCCTCAACAGTACTTGTCTAGTGTCACGGAGCGCATAGACTTCTTGAAGCAAAAAGTTTATGCATGGGCAAATAGGATAAGACGGTACAAAAAACGTGGAAATCGGTATTATCAGAATCGCATGTTCCAAAGAAATGAGAAGTGGGTGTACCGGAAATGGGAAGAACCGGATCCATGTGAGCGCGATGGGTACTTGCCAGATGAAAATGCTACAAATGAATTTTGGCGTAGTATCTGGTCGGTGCCTGTCACCCATACAGATGGTGACTGGATGCGAGATGTCAGACACTCATTGTGAGTCCATAACAACTATGGAACCAATCATTATTGACAAAGATGATGTAAGTTGTGCAGTCCGTTCATTACCAAATTGGAAATCACCTGGTCCAGACGGTCTGCACAACTTTTGGCTTAAGTGGTTCCGAAGCTCGCATGGGTGTTTGGCGTCTCAATTCCAGGCAGCATTGGATTCTGGTTCATTACCACAATTTTTAACAACTGGTATAACCCATTTACTCCATAAATCTGGTAGTGCCATGGATCCCAAAAACTTTAGGCCTATTACATGTTTACCAACTGTATATAAACTTCTTACATCTATTCTGAGACTCAAAATTACTACACATATAAATAATAATTCGATACTTTCCGTTTCTCAGAATGGATGTAGAAGTGGAACTCGTGGCACTAAAGAGCTCCTTATCGTTGATATGACCATTAGCCAACAAGTACGTCGTAATCGTAAGGGTTTGGCGACATGTTGGATAGATTATGAGAAGGCTTACGACTCGGTTCCCCATTCATGGCTTTTGAGGGTGCTGGAGTTGTATAAAATTGATACAACTCTGTGCACCTTCTTGAGGTCGTGTATGGGGCAATGGAGGACAGTCCTTCGCTATCCTGGATGCCGCCAAACTGCGGTAAGCGACGTATTTGTAAAGATCGAGAGGGGTATCTTTCAAGGTGACAGTCTGAGTCCCTTGTGGTTTTGTCTGGCCTTGAACCCTCTTAGCACTCTCTTAGAGGGTTCAGGGTTAGGCTATAGGTTGCAGAGAGGTAGCCGGGCTATATCTCACCTTCTTTACATGGATGATTTGAAACTACTGGCTCCCACTAAATTACAATTGATGGAGTTACTAAAGGTTACTGAAAACTTTAGTAATTCTATCAAAATGGAATTTGGTTTGGACAAGTGTGCAGTCATGTATGTAAAGAAAGGTGTTATTGTAGAATCTGAAGGATTAGAACTTTCAGATTCAACAAAACTTAGGTCTCTCTCTGCCACCGAAACCTACAAATATCTAGGCTTTTCACAATCCTTGGGAATACCAGAATCTGATGTGAAGCAAACGTTGCGGGAACGCTTCTTCGGCCGCCTGAAAAAAGTCCTTAAAAGTCTTTTGTCAGGGGGTAACAAGGTGCGAGCCTACAACGGTTGGGTCATGCCGGTTCTGATGTATTCCTTTGGTATACTTAGATGGACTCAGACCGAACTAGACGCCCTTGACAGGCGAGTTCGTACCTTACTGACTGCATTCCGAATGCACCACCCACGTTCATCGGTTATGAGATTGTACATCCCGCGAAAGTTTGGGGGTCGTGGATTTTTAAATATCAAGACCCTACATAATCGCGAGATATACAATCTCAGAGAATATTTTCTTAATACCGAAATGGAGGTGCATCGCAATGTAGTTGCAGTGGATAACGGACTCACTCCACTCGCTCTGGCTAAAGAGAATTGGCGCAAACCTGTAGTACTTAGTACTGATAATCGCAAGGAGGTATGGAAGGGCAAAGAGCTTCATGGTCGGTTTTATCGGGCTTTGAACGGGCCCGATATAGACTTTAGAGCATCGACTTCCTGGCTACGGTATGGTGATCTCTTTGGAGAAACCGAAGGTTTTGTTTGTGCAATTATGGACGAAGTTATCATGACGAGTAACTGTCGGAAATATATACTGAAGGACGGTACGGTTGACATATGTCGGGCATGTCACCGACCCGGGGAATCTATCAGGCATATTATTTCTGGTTGTTCTCGTCTTGCTAACGGTGAATATTTGCACAGACACAACCAAGTAGCCAGGATTGTACATCAGCAACTTGCCCTTAAATACCAACTTGTAAATTTGGAGGTGCCATACTACAGGTATGTGCCCGACCCAGTTCTCGAGAATGGTCGTGCTACATTATATTGGGATCGATCTATTATCACAGACAGGACTATTGTCGCCAATAAACCTGATATTGTGATGATAGATCGATCGCAGCGCCGCGCAATGATTATCGATATCGCTGTTCCTCATGACGAGAATCTCGTGAAGGTTGAAAAAGAAAAGCAAATAAAATATTTGGATTTATCTCACGAGATTGTCGATATGTGGAATGTCGATTCGGCGATCATTGTTCCGATAGTCGTTTCTGTTCATGGTTTGATAGCCAAGAGCCTCGACCAACACCTTATGAGGCTCACGTTGGACGGCTGGATTAAGGGTCTGATGCAGAAGGCGGTCCTCCTTGACACGGCACGTATAGTGAGGAGGTTCCTGTCTTTGGAGCCCTAACCACCGGTTTCTTGGTCCCTGTACTCGAAGTCGGTGGTCTACTATTTTTTATATTTTTAAATGTATTTTTTATATTTATATTTAAAAATGTAATTTATATGTAAATATTATCAAATAAAGAGAATAATAATAATAATATTTTGGACATCTGACACACAACATCATCTAGTCCCAAGCTAAGCAGAGCTTGTGTTATGGGTACTAGACAACTGATATAAATACATAAAGATACTTTTTTTTTGTAAATACATACATATTATACATAGAAAACACCCAGACTCCGAAACAAATATTTGTGAATCACACAAATAATATTTGGTCCGACCCAGGAATCGAACCCGAGACCTCTTGATCAGCAGCCGCATACGCTAACCACGAGACCAACGAGGCAGTCAATTTTAAATTTTAATTTATAATTTATAATACAAAATTTATAATACTTACCTACCTAGTACTGTTTGCTAACTTGTTTTTTATACAGAGAATACCAAGACTTTTGTTCGCACTTCAGGTACTATAATAATATTAATAATATCCTTCTATTTATGTATTTGATTCTACGAGTAAATAATTTATTCGTAGATTTGATTTTATATCCTTTAATTACTTTCTACCTGATACTAAGTATTCAGATATCAGATTGTTCTGCGTGGTATCAGAGAAGTCAGAAATAGAATACAAAGATTTACTTTTTATAATTAGTACTTTACTGTAATAGCATCATCAATATGAGATAATCTTTAACAACTTGGCTGTTTGAAGACATACGAATCATCTACACAATAAATTTACAAACAAGAAAAAATACAAACATTACACATGCATAAATCACAATAACAGAACATGATCAACATGTTATAACAATAATATATTGTATAACTAGCTGCGCCCCGCGGTGTTACCCGCGTATTATTATAATTGCTAGGCAACCTGTGAAGTTTTGACAGCAGATAAACAGTGATACATTTTGAAATCTATGATATAATATATTTTTATAATCACCTAACTTTCGCCCGTTTATCTCTATTATTGCAGTAAAAAGTAGCCTATGTGTTATTCTGATATATAAGCTATATTACTGTAAAGTTTCATCCAAATCCGTTCAGTAGTTTTTGCGTGAAAGAGCAACAAACATACACACAGACACAGATACACACATACTCACAAACTTTCACGTTTATAATATTAGTAGGATAGGATATTTATTATTCTTCTATGGCATTTCGACTAAATACACTTCTTATTTTTTCTTCAATTTCTGTTTTGGTTCCTTCTTCTTTACACAACTGATTAAAATAAATGTAACTTTGAAAAATACATAAATGATTGTCAGTATGATCAGTAGCACGAAAGCGTAAACATCCAGCATACTGGAGGCGATCCAACTCAATTCTAAAGCAGGATTTTTTATATAATCAGCACCATTATTTCTTATGACATATTCAATCCAAAACATGGCTGTATCCAAAGCACTCAGTGGTCTATCTTTAAACCTTGCCGATAAAGTCTTAGCCTTTTCTCTATAGGAATCATTAGTAAGCACTTCATTCAACATATTACCAAATCTTGCCTCATTGATGTCATGGTACTCTAGAATTTTTCCAAAGCCGATGTTTCGAGCTTGTAACAAATTGTTATACTGATCGGCATAAATTGGAATACCAATTATCGGGACTCCATTGAAAATTGCCTCTTGTGTCCCTATCAACCCACCGTGGGCTATAAATACTTTTATATTCGGATGAGCTGCAAAAAAATATATTTATGAGCAAAATAAATTGACTGTTGAGGATAATATATAGGCCTTGGTCTGGACTTAAAAATGCTACGAAATATCAGCATTTCTTTTTAATACATTATTCTAAACAACTACCACCACAGGTGTAAATAAAATTAAAATGAAGGATTTTGGAAGGATTTTAAGTGAATAAAATTACGTGTTTTGTCTCTGGTAAAGCTCCCTCTCTCGGTTGAAAGCAACAAAAGTATTTTTACAACAGCTATCTGTGAGTTATCGCTTCAGTTGAGCTGACCAATACTGAAGCAAATCTCTCCCATGACTACGACAATATCAATCCAGTTTTTAAGAAATCGTCTCTTACCTAAAATTTCCTTTTGTGGTAACCATTTTCTAATGATTAGATTATCAGGTTTGTTCTCCAAATTATCTTCCTCCCACTTCCACAATACAACTTGATTAAGTTTCCTGAAAACGTTGATGATCGCATTTCTTTTGTCAGCCGGCAATTCTGAACTGCGCACGTTTGAACCAAAGTTCATATAAACCGCTCCATGCTTGGCATTATCCAAAACTTTTTTTAGGTCCTGAATAAAAGATGGCACATAAATTAATTTTAATAAAAGTGTTACGTATTATCTTATATAAAATCCCAGTCATAAAATTGGGATATTTACTAAAACTTAAATGATAATTAAACTTGAGGGTATTTTCATATAAATTACAGGACGAGTTCTGCCTTTTGCAAAACGACTCTTAATGAAAACATATATGTACATCTATATATATGTGTGTTTATTTGTTTGTTTGAATGCGCTAATATCAGAATCTGCTTGTCCGATTTGAAAAAACATCATTATTGCATTTTCTACTAGCGCCATTACTGAACATAGGTCCCTCCTCGGAAAGGAAGTTTTGGTCTACTATACCATGTCAACCACATGAGATGATAAAAGTTTTGTTTCTCTTAACAGTGCTGTTAGTTGTCCGCCGTAGTTTATTCCCTTAGTCGGCTTTTTAGGATACCCTCCAGATGAATTAAAACGGGGTCGTGACGCTTCGTATTTTTCGCATTCATCACCATGCAGACACAGTTTTATACATAGAAACACATAATTTCAAACGATCAGGCCTCTTTAACAATTTAAATCTTTCATTGAGATGATCAATTTAGATAAGACGTCATGATGGCTGCTAAGCGTCCAGTCAATTACTGTTTCATTGGTCTCAAGGATTTATATTAAAATACTATCTTTTGCCTGCAGTGCTGCCCACGTTCATGTCGGTTTATTCGACGACCTACTCTTATAATCTTTAAGTAATTTTAAGTTTATGTTTCTAATGTGTAATCGGAGTATAAATTATACTTGGGACAGATCATAAGCCTAAAAGAAAACAATCTGGAAATTAGCTGAACCTAGACGAATAAGTATGGCACTATTAAAAAAATATCCGGGAATCTCATTCTTTAAATAGAACTTACACATGGCTTATGTTAGTTTTAATTATTGTTGTTTGTATTAGATAGCTATAAATGTGGAATTTAGTGAAAAAAAGTAGAAAATAATTTTAAAGTAACAAATCGTGCTGGGGTGCTTTCCGAAACTATTTTAATAATGTCGCCCCACGCTTTGTTACATTAAAACTATTTCCTACTTTTTAATTTAAAAGCGTGTTTGATTTTTAAAACTATTTTTATTTTTAGACGAAAAAAGACTAATTTATTTCAACATTATTTTTTAGTTTCTTTTTTCAAATTAAGTATTGTCATCGGTCCTCGATAAATCTACAAAGTTTGAACGTAAACCGGCAATTTAAAGTGGGTCAAAATTGCACCCATAGGAGACGGTTACAAACAAACAAACATACAGGTGAAGCTAATATAAAGCATGTAAAAACAGGGTCAAGAGTTTGTAATATTAACTAGTAGAAGTAGCTCATATCTTTCCACAGACAAGGCTATCCCTCTGTTAAACTTTGTAACGCAAGTTTCGTTCGCGTGACTATAGAGAAACAATCTTGAAAGAGAAGATAGAAACAAATAACTCACCCAAATTACTATTCAGACTACATAATATATTACATCTTGTGTTGTTGTTGTGTTCGTGTAATTTGTAACGTGTAATATATACAAATATAATGAGTGGACCGTGACCGTAAGAGGCTCGGTGAAATTCGCGATCTTCCAGAAAGATAACGTCTAAAATGAAGAGTTATCGTAAACACATCTATGTAGAACTAACTTTTGCCCATAGCTTCACCCGCATGTATGTAGCGACTGCGCGTTGGGCCTAGTGGTTTAAGTGTCGTTGCTTCAAATCCCACGTGGGATTCAATTGTTGTTCGGTGTCTGGGTGTTCTTTATGTAAGTTTCAGGATGTTTATTCATAATTGGAAAAAAACGAGGTTGCCTTTTTTTAAATAAATAGTTATTTTGACATCTCGAATGAAATAAAATTCCAATTTTATTTAATCGCATAAATGCCGTAACCCGGCATTTAGTTTTTATGTAAATGCCATAGAACAGGGAACAGTGGTAAAAATGATACCCAGTCAAATATAGGTATTTATTCTCAAAATGTCCGTTTTCGTGTTAATTAATTTAATATTTTGCTGTCTCCAGCTACCAAAAATAGCTAGTTTATAACATTACTAGATTGTGGCCGCAGCTCCGCCCGCGTGTTTCTCGGTTATCCCAGTAAAAGCCTATGTCGTTCCTCAAGAATCAAAGTATATCCACACTAAATTTCATTGAAATTAATGACGTTTAAGTCGTGAAAGCGTAACACACAAACAGACTATATTCAAATGATTAATTAACATGCTAAGACTTATGAAACCTTAGAAATTAAATTGAATCATTTTAAACAATATTAATGTCATTTACTACTACAGATACATATAGACATCTGTATGTTACCTTTGATTATAATATACATGTCTAGATGGAGTGTTGAGCTGCATTTGAAACAAAAACAACAGGCCAGATTTGCAGCGCTTGTGTGCGTGCGCATCACGTGGGAGCGTACTGAGTTATACCAGCTCTCTAACATTTCCCATAAAAGGAGGGAAAAATAAGTATGTTTTGATTTTGAGATTGGTATTAAATCTAAATTCTTTCAATTACGTTTTTTCACATATTAGGAGTTTGTGAATATTTACTAGGTAAAATAAATTTAAGTAAAATAGTTATTGCTATTAAAGGTTATTTATTCGTAATATTTCACAACAACGGTAAAATTATTCCCTGTACCTTAGAAGGGTGTCTGAGGTTTCGGTACTTTGAAAGGCCTTTAATTTTGTTAGTATGCATATACATTTAATTTTGTTATTATGCAGCAGGTAACACTCGGCAGATAAGAATCTTAGTAACTTCTTTTAATTTGTATTTTAAACAGTTTTCGTTTAGATGTGACATCCCGGTTGATATTTTCAATTTTTATCTTATAGTAATATCTTATCCAAATATTTTCAACCATATCCACCATCTTAGATTTAAAAATATATATTATATATACATATATTATATGTATTATCCAGCACTACAGTTAAATGGAGGCTTGAAATATCCTTTTTGGATCACGATTTAACAAAATTTTAAATAAGCACATGGAAAATTTAACTTCAATTAACAGGCAACCCTGTAAACATGCAGTCTGGCGTTCAATCTTTTGATAGAATTTCATTTGAGTAATTTAATTGTATCACAATATGGTTATTTAAAGTTTACTTAGCGATGATAGATAATTATTTTTAATTGTTTTCAGTCGTATCTGCACACTTTTATTACGCAAATCGTCGTTTTTAGGGTTCCGAAGTTCATAACTTGGAACCCTTATAGATTCGTCATGTCCGTCTGTCCGTCCGTCCGTCCGTCCGTCCGTCCGTCCTCGACTTACCGTCCAAACGGTAAGTGCTAGAAAGATGAAAGTTTGCACGAATACGTGTTGTAATTACGTCGACAAAGTGCTACAATAAAATTATGAAAAATAATTTTATTTGGGGTACCTCCCCTACACGTAAAGTGGGGATGATTTTTTTTTCTCGAGGCTACCCCATCGTGTGGGGTATCATTAGATAGGTCTTTTAAAAACAATAAAGGGTTTCCTAGACGATTTTTTGATTAAGGTATCCGTTTGCGAGATATTTCACTTTAAAGGGCACTTTTTTGTAAAAACAGGGCGTCCCCCCCCCCTCTAAAAGCTAAACGGCTGGCTCAAACAATCTGAAAAAAATCGTGATGGTGGTCCATCTAATGAACTTTGAAGGAAAACTATAACCGATTAGATGACTTTCTTAGTTCAGGAGTTATAAAGGCTTATATGGTAAAATGCGCTCACTTGGAAAACGTCATACAAAATTAACGTATTAATACGTAAACATAACAATTATCTATTGGATACGATTTTAAATCCACATACCATTATAGGTGACTGAGGAACCCTTTCCTGTGCGTGGTCTGACACGCACTTGGCCGATTTTTTTTATTTATTTTCTACTCGATACGTGTTTAAGACAGTGCCGCCACTGATCGGGCGGAACGAGCTTATCAGCCAACCTACCTATGGCCCGAATACTAAAACAGAAGAGATAACGAATAATAAAACAGAATATACTTACTGTAAATAAAGATGGACCATTATTGGATATATTGCTAGTCATCAACATTAATGACCGGGTAATAATGGAATATTAAGAATCGTATTATACCTAATACATTATTTCATGTAATTATGTAACTGTTATACAAAATTACTGTTTTAATGAAACCAATTTATACAAATTGATATACACACTAGGAAGTGACAACATATTACGTTCAACAGGGTTTAGATATTTACGAATATGCTTCACCTTTGCCTAATATTTAGATGACAAGCAAAATTTATCGTTCAACCGGTTTGTCAGTCGCTCCGTGGAAAAACTGATATCCAGGTAGAATATCAGTTTTTCCACGGGGCGACTGGCGTCGGACTTTCGCAACCCTGAGGGATGGCTGAAATACCGCTGAGAGGAATACCCCCATGGGATTTGGAGGCAGAAGTGCTCGCCGAAGTTTATCGGCGAGTGGCTGACTTCCGGGCGGAGAGCGGACTTCGCCCGAGGACGTGCGCGAGGGTCGCGAGGCCGCTCGCCGAACCACGATGATTCGTTAGTCAATGCAACTGCAGACTCCACGTGCTGGCTTCGCCGTCGTGGAGGCGCTCCAGTCGGTCATCCACGAGTGGGCAGGGCGGCAGCACGGGACCCTTTATTTCCGATTGACGCAGGTTCTTTACATGGCATGGTTGCTTCGGGAAGTACCTGCATTCGGTCGCTAGGAGGTAATTGAGTCCCGCCTGTCATCACTGCGACTACAGTGAGGACTCGGCTCATCACATGCTGGCTGGATAGCCAGCGTGTGATGAGCCAGATTGCCCCGCATGGGCGACGCAGCGCCGGGCCCTCACTGCAGTCATCGGAGGAGATCTCTCGCGAAAGCAGTTTTAGTAAGCGGTCGCGACCTTCTGCGAAGACGTAATCTCGCAGAGGGGGGCGGCGGAGAAGGTCCGGGAGAGCGACCTCCACTCGGACCAGATCCGCCGTCGGCGAACCGGGCGGCGGAGGCGCGTACATCTGAGAACCGGGACCGACGGCTTAACATGCTCTCCGAGGCACGGTCGTTATTTGAACCCGAGACCTATTAACCACTAGATCAACGAGGCAGTCTAGATATACCTATATGCACTAGTTTAATCAAATCGATAGTCACAAAACTTGCTTAACTTGCATAACCAATCCTTACTCGTAACTAGTGAAAATTAAAGTTTTTACTAAAAGTAATTCAAAGTATTTTGTTATTGTTCAAAATAAAAGAAAGTAGTTAAATATTGAAAACTAACTGAGTCCGGCGGTGTTACGCGCGGTTATTTTTGTAAATCGCAAATATATCTAAAAAAATTAAGAAGGACAGACAAAAGTTGTAAAATTGCGTTTTTGACAATGATAGTTTTTGATGTTAGTACCGTATGTATACTTTGATATGCATTTAGTAAGATACTGTTTATATGATATTACACACAGACATTCTTACATTTATTTGTATAAGTATATACCTATATTATACACATTTGTTATGAAAGAATTAAGTTAATAGAAATGTTTACTTCATGTGTTTATTCTATTTGATAACAAAAACAATGTTCCGGAAGCAAACATCAAGATTGATGTTCTGAAATATTTCATTTTGGGAATACCATTAATATTACAACTAGTTCCAACAAACTTGCAATATTTATAAAAGAAATAATCGAAAATCACGAAAACCAAAAAAAGTTAAAGTATTTAGGATTTATTCCACCATTCTTTCTCTTAAGGATATGGAATATGGATTCTGTAATTATGGTTCTCATAGTCGTATCTCCTTTTCAAATTACTAGATAGAATACAAATGACTAAAGCGCGATAAACGCCTCGGAGTGAAGCTAGTCTAAAAAGTACTCCCAAGTTTATTAGTCTAAGTTACTCCTTATGTTATCAACTATGTGCCAGCGAATGTCCCGTCAAAATTGATCCAACCGTTCCAGAGATAAGCCGAAACAAACAGACAGATAGACAGACGGGCAGACACAGACAAAAACGTTAAAAACTGCTTTTTGATGTAAGTATTGCATATACTTTCACATGCATTTAGTTCATTTCATCTGTTCAATGTTTTAAACAGACACAGTGTTATTAAATTGTATAGATACAGATAGCTAAGAGCCTTGACCAACACATTAAACGGCTACATTAAGATTCTAGTGCAAAAAGCAGTTCTCTTCAATGCAGCTTCTTTATGACATTGTTAAATAAAATACTTACATCTGGTAGTTGACCATCGCTTTTAGACAAATGTAGTCCTCCAACTTCTACGATGTTAGGTAGGTATGCTATAGGTGGGTCAAAACTAAAATGTCCATTGACCAAAAACATAGAAACATTTTGTTGCAATTCGTATAAACTAGGCACTGGTTTTGGTAAATTTGGTAAGTAGGTTCTTACAAGCCTTTCCTGTTGGTCCAAATATATAAATCTCCAATAGGTGTACTCGTAAATAGTAAAATATAAATTTCTTAATCTAGCCATGAAGCTTGTGGGTTCTCTTACATCCAAAAACTCAGGGATAACAGTAGCTAGCTGAAGAGGATTCCTTGTTGCAATGTTGTGTCTCATACAGTTGCCAAATGTTGTTATCAACACTAAAGGAGCATTGTACTTATGGGCTAAAACGTACATGGCTTCTTGAAAGAACTGTTCAGAAATGACAAGATCAAATTTATTATTTTCGGCTAGAAAAGTGCGTACTTCAGTTGAATTTAGCGTCAATTCTGTAAACGCAATTCCTCCGTCCCAAAAAATCAACTTGTGAAATGCTTCGGCTGATATTTCTGCCATGTCAAAGACGTTTGGTCTCCCGGTTCCTAAAAAATATATTAACCAGTCACTTAATTTTATAGTTTTAAGGTTTTTGCATACAAACTTTATTTACAGCTGAGGCAGCAGTACAGAGTTAAGCAAATTAAAAAGTTTATATTTAAACTAATTCTTAAAAAATTAAAACAAATATCGACATTGCTTCTAGAAATCAAATTTCCTATTTGGACTTAATTGAACACAAAAAAACATGTGAAAAACGTATCTAATCATGTTATTTTAATTGATTATAATATAATAATAATATTGTAATGTTTATTTTATTTATATTGTTTTTTAATTTTCTAAAAATTTAACATCGGTCAATTTTAATTACGTCGATATTACTCATAATTATTTGTTATAGTCGAAACTAGTTGAGTTTCGCAGTTGCTGCTGTACCAATTCAACAACATCGTGTAGAAAAGTAGACGAAGTTATTCGTTACATCCTTCGATTTATATAATCAAAGGTTATATCATTAGCTTGACCAGCTAAGCTTGTTTTTAGAGCCACGCTGATTTCAGTAGGAATGGGCCGGCTGAACCGGGATAGTATTGCCCTCACACAGAGGATCAACGTCGTCTTTCGTTGGAGAGTGTGAGACCGGAGGCCCAATCATTTATTTTCACTACACACTGCTTCTGGATTCTACTCATGCTTTCCATCAGGCAGGCTCATAAATAAAATAAAATTAAAAAAATTGCTGTCAGCCAGTGGAACACTCACTGAAATTGGTCCAGCCGTTCCAGAGATCAACCGAATCAAATAGACATAAGAAATAAAATCTTTTTTTGATATAACTGCAGCATACTTCCATAATTGTAAACTGACACTTATTTTATTCTATTTGTTTATATATCGCGAAAAATCGTATGACTTGATCAAAAAAGTGATCTTACCAAGTATTTCCCAAATTTCTTTCTTATCAATTACGACTTCTCGAAAATTAGGAGGGGGATTGGATTCTCTGTTCCCTGTTATCACTGTCACATTGTGACCCCTTCGGGCTAATTCTAATCCAATAGGTCTTAACATAATATGATGAGATTTTGATGTAAAAGGCACCACATACAATATGTTTGCGGACTCACAGTAACTTGCTAAGGCAGCCAAAAGAAGCAATATAAAATTTAACGTATCCTGAAATAAACATATATTCTTAATCCAATGAACGTTACACAATTAACTGTAGTACATTTCAAATGTAGAACACAAACCATTTTCTATTTATTGGCAAACTAAATTTTGTAACTGCACCAACACACACACACCTCACTCCTCTGCAGAAAACTTTATACTAAGATCGTGTATGATTTGTTCTTTGACATCTTCACGTGTAACATATTATAGCGATCATTTTCATTGTCATGTCATTGATTCAAGAAAAAACAGTTTTATGTTGAAATGTCTACGTTAGCATATTACATTCACTAAATAAATATATCACGTGAAATGCAACAACTAAAATTAATGTTATTTATGCATAAAATGAAGGTATTTTTATAAAATTCATGACACTATAAATTGTAAAAAAATAATATTAAAATGAATATTACGTTAAAAGAATATTAGGTATCATATAATAATATAAAGATGCGCAAACCACTTCCACAGACATCAACATTACCACTAAGTATGCACGGTTTCTGAGGTCAATTTGACGATACCAATTTGAATAATATTTATGGTATACTACCTTTGATTATATACATGTCTAGATGGAGTGTTGCGCTGCATTCGCAATAAAAACAACAGGCCAGATTTGAAGGGCTTGTGTGCGTATTACACACACATGCAAGCGTTGCCTACGGGCGCGTGCATGACGTGGAAGCGTTCTGAGTGATACCAGCCCTTGAATGTTTTCCATAAAAGGAGGGAAAATAATTGTGTATTGATTTTGAGAATTGTAATTTGTATTAAATTTAAAGCCAGTCAATATGTATTAGAGTATTTGCTTCTGAGTTACTAGGTAAATTATATGTTGGTGAAAAAGGGAATTGCTATTAAAGCTTATCTATTCTTAGTACTTAACAATAATTTGGTTAATATCAACAAATTATATTTAATTAAATTACTATATTTTTAACTAGATGTTCCCCGCAATTTCTCAAAATCATGTTTTTATATCGTTCTCGTTGAGAACTCAGAGAAATGTAGCTTCCGATTAGTAAAAGAATTTTCAGAATCAGTTCAGAAATTCCGGAGATTAGCGCGTTCAAACAAACAAACACTTACTTTCATTATTAGCATCCATGGAGCGGCAAAATCGACACGCATATCAGATTTTAAATAAAATAAACAATATCTACCACCTTAGATTTAAAAAATTATACTTTATAAACATAATATATGATATGTATTACTATAGTTAAGTTGAATTGGCTTGAATTCTCGAAATATACTTTTTCGATCATGATTGAACAATTTGTAAATTGGCTAACACTCACATGGGAAATTTAAATTCAATTAACAGGCTACCCTGTAAACATTCCGTCAAAATGGTGGTCGAACTTTTGATAAAATTTTACTGAGTTAATTTAATTGTTTCTTTACAATATAGTCATTTAAAGTTTACTTACCGATGATAGGTAATTTTTTTTGTTGATTTCAATCGTCCAAAGTAATTCCTGCACACTTTTATCATGCAAAACGTCATTTTTATACGCCACTCAATACGTGTTTACCGTACAATGACAGTAACGCCACTGATCGGCCGCGACGAGCTTAGTCTCTTACAGTTAAATACTATTTTTTTGGACGTTTAGACGCTCGAACTCTCTATCTAGACATGTTTATAATCAAAGGTATACTACCTTCGCCCAGCGGTGTTACCGTGGAATTTAATGTTTTGAATGACCTATTTTTTTCAGTAATTAGTAGATTTTTTTTAGTAGTTTAAGCCAGTGCCCTCGAATTTACTGACAACTAGTTCAAACTTCGAACTTCAGTTGTCCCTCAGGGTTGCGGAGGCCAGTCGTTTCGTGGAAAAACGGATATGCAGGTAAAACCGGTTGAACTAGTAGCAGACTCCAAATAAAATTGGGAATAAAGCTAGGAAGAAGAAGATTGGTTTTTTTTTCTAAGAAAAGTAGCCTTAGTTACTCTTTGTAACATCTGCTGGTGAAAGTCCATTCCAAATCGGTCCCGTCATACCAGAGATAAAATAGTTTATTTGATGTTAGTACTGTATTTACTTTCATATGCAATGTAGTCCACATCCTTCTATATAGTAAACTCACTAACGCACGCGCCCACTCGCTATCGTCGCCGCGTCGTTAACAGTCAACTAAACTTTGTCACGACTGCACTTGCACTGAAGATGACATAATGCTTCCTTCTCATTCATTCACAGATAGCACAGTGAGCGAGTGTATGAATGACTCAGTAACACATACACTACACGCATTTAGTGAAATTTTGAAATATATACAGAAACCTAAATTATATATATTTGCAGAGGTGTAACCCGCAATTATTGTTGTTAATCACGAGTAACGCCACGGAGTGAAACTAGTCTAAAAAAATAGCCTACGTTACTCTTTGTGTCATCAGCTTTCTGCCAGTAAAAGTCCCGTCAAAATGGACCAGCTTTTTCAGAGAGACAAAAATATAAACATTGTTTTTTTGGTATAATTTCAGAAGCATTTAGTAAAAAACTGTTAGTTTAATGTTACAACTGCGCTCTAAACTGAGCTACCCATTAGCCATGCATATATTTTGATAATACTGCCGTTAAGCGTTTAAAATTCGAAAATTCGTTTCTAGCTTGGGCATTAAGTTGTCGTCTGTCAAACACTTTTTAATTCATATTAGTTTGGTAACTACACTTTCTTGTTCTTTACGTTATCTGAGCTGATACTCCTGTGAAGGGAAGACGTCACCACTTCGGTAAGGTACTGTATTGTTGACGCTCGTTCGTAGGAAAAGAACCACTGTTCAGTAGTGCCACGCTTGAAGGTACAGAATACTTACTCAGTACGTTTGCATTTGAAGAACCTCAAACAGGTTATTCTCATTAAGATATCTTAAATGTAAAAGATGAACGATAATCATATCGTCAAAACAGACTATATCTGTAAATCATATAAATTCTATCCACCCTAAAGAGCTTAGTTCACATGAATAGCCATGTAACCTATTACAATCTAAACACTATAATCTATAAAGGGTTTCACAAGCATCCAATTTTAATCCTCTTCAATATAATAGACGCTTTACAAGAGAAATGGTTTCTAATCGGACTGTAACATAAATTAATTGATATAGTTTTTCATGTAGTTTTGTTGGATATTTAATATGAGTTTTTTATAAAGATAGATAAAAAATTATATACCAGTATTTTTCCTGATGTGATTTTTATCATATCTTACGTAACTGATAAACAAAGAAATGACCTTGCGATTATATAGTTTGTGTTTTGAATTATTTATCAGACTCGCTGTGCCACGAGTAATGTCACGAAGCAAAACTAGTGAAAAAAAGTAGCTTTAAGTTACTCCTTATATTATCAGCTATTTGCCAATGAAAGTCTCATCTAAATCGGTGCGACCATTCCAGAGATTTCCAGACTAAACAGACAGACAGACAAATTTTAAATAAAAAAATAATGTTTTGATGAAAGTAGACCTCGGTGGCGCAGCGGTAGCTTGTGACTTGCGATGACTTGCTTGAGGTCTCGGGTTCGATGCCTAGATCGGTAGGTGGAATAATGTTAATTTAACATTACAAATAGACACATCAATTGTACTCATGTTTATAGATCAGTAAATACAGTTATCAGACTGATAACATAGGTAAATAGAAGGAGCCTTTTGCTTTCGGTTTTGTAGTTTATAAATAATTTCGTAATACTGACCCCAATAAACTTTATTATTCTTTTCTATTCTATTCTATATTTCGCTTACTATACAAAGTAGTCTTCGATAACTTCTTCCTGGGGTTATTTGCCGAGGCAGGGTGGGAGTACGTTGCCGAGTTAACTACCAGACTTCCTGATATGACTGCTATATTACACCAAAAATATCTAATAGATAGTAGTAATCTTTGATAATGCTAGAAGGCGAAATCGGCAAGGTTTTCTTTTCAGTTTCATTAAATAGGCGAATTATAGCACAAGTGAATTTAATTTCAATAATGTTAACAAGTTTAACCAAGTTAGTTCATGGGTTTTGCAGTGAAAGCGTAACAGACAGACAGTCAAACAAACAGAGATACTTTCGAATTCATAATATTAGTATGGATGTCATAAAATTTAATATGTTTGTTACGCGATTTCTTTTTTTTTTAGTGTTGTAATGGAATAGGCTTTTGTCCTACATCTCACCTAATGGAAAGTTTTTTTCTTTCGTTTTTTTTCTAAATTTTAAACGATTTCCAAAATTATTTTTGCATTCAATGACTACACTCACCATGTAGCCCCCTTATCTCTTAGTAATGCGATCTCCTAGACAGTCATATCCCTATCAGAGTGGTAGTGTGAATCTGATGATACGGGCCCAAGTAATCATGGGACACCAACCAATTTTATAGGTTCGAGTATGCATTTTATTTTTTGCGAACGATAGATATATACGTTTAGTAGCCATTATCTGAGCTGATGAGAGGAGAGTCCTTGACTTTAAGAGTAAGAAGATCTCTTATATTAATAAAATTATGTGTTGACCTTTAGTTGTTTCCTTTCAAGATATATTTAGTTATTTGTATCAGTTATTTTAACATCTAGGGTCAAATTTTTCTAGCGGTTTGTGACCCTGGTTTTTAACGCTCAGGTCATCAAAAATATTAAATGAGCAATTTTGTGTCACAAAAAGTCAGGTTAAGCCGAAGACACAAATTGGAATATAAGATAATTACGAGTATACATTTATTAAGGTCAAAGGTTCTCTCATTGAATACACAAAGATGACTATGAATTTCCACACTCATATCCGCAATATTATATTCTAACAAAGGTCTGATTCCACCTCTATTAAGTTGAAATAATTTGTAGGCAAAAGATGATAATAAGATTAGGGTTGGCACACACGATTTCCTGTTTAACATAATATTGTTAGTCCGGCTTGTTCCTCCGTAACGGGTTTAATTTCGTCATTATATTGTACAACTATTTAGATTCATCTCATATATTACTACTTGCTTTAATGAAATAAAACAATAATGAATGTATGACAGATAAGCATCATCAATTGCAATCAGTGTTAGATAAATATCCCACATATCCCAATGGCTTGTAATTTATAAGACACAAGCTGAACTGAGCTACTATTTTTGTGAAGCAGTAAATTTTCAATATTTTCTCAACATGTTTTCATTGATGGTCAATTTCTATTCGTAGTAGCTTAATGTTATATTCACTTCCTTCATGAATGGGTTTTCTCATACAATATTTTTTTTTCCATTTCAAGCATTAGTTCTGAGCTTAACGTGAACAATCATACAAACTTTTTAACCTCATGATATTATTAGGTAGGTATTGATGATGGTTTTTGTCGATTCGGAAATGCTGTCAAATTGGAAACTAATTCTTAGGAACCAGTTTCCAAAACCGAATTATTTTTCTCTTATCGAAACCTAGTTTCAAACAAAGAAAAACAATTCTGGTTTTGAAACTGGTTAGGTACTTACAAAGATTGTAAGAAACTCTATACCCTACAAAGCCTTGATTAAAACAGTTTTCTGGTCAGGGAAAATAGTGGTACACTCTTTAAGTAGCGTTTTTGTAAAAGCGCCATCTATTATTTTATAAACTAACTTACAAGTCTACTTGGAACTGGCTTTGGTAAATCTAAATCTACAAACACAGATGAGTATTAGGTGATTCACACACTGGCAACGCGTCCACGCGCGTAGGCGCGGGGCAGCCATCTCGAATCTGCTAGCGGCACGCGCTCACGCGTCGTAGCGCGTTTTTGGTGTGTTGGACCTGGCGTGTTTTCTATACTAATCGATGTACTTGCATACAATATTAAAATCTGCCACTCCGCGCTACGCGACGGAGCGCGGGGCAATGTGTGAATCGCCTTAATGTTCGCATAACATTAAATTAGGTTAATAACTCAGTAACAACTAAAAAGCAATAAATGAGACAAATTCCCGTGGTACCCGGTCCCGATAGACGTACCGATAGATGGACAGCGAAGGCTTAGTAATAAGGTTCCGTTTTTACATTTTAACAAATTTCGTTGTTAAATTTTTGTAATAAAAACAGGCAAATTTCAAAATTCTGTAAGAAGTTTTGTAATATTTTTTTTAATATAGATATGAGATTAAAATTAATAAATTAGATTAAATCAGTCTAGTTATACAACTTATACAGTTATATATTATGCAAAAATAAATTATTTCCATAATTTATATACATTCATATATTAAAACACTGCTCTATTGTTAAAATAAATAATTTCAGTCTAAACTGCTAAAACTTAAGACACACAATAATAACTTCGTACCCTACAATTTCCGTCTAAAGTCTTTCAAAGATTTTACTATAAAAGGGGTCAAAATCGCATTACTTCAACTTGCCGCTTAAAAATCTTACGTTTCCAAAACCACGATAGAATTCAAATACCACTTCGGTAACCGCTGTCGGGGCAAGTGTGCTTACAAATTACCTCCTTCTACCGGTTGAGTTACCTACTTACCGTGATATTTTTAAGGATTACTACTATCGCTTACGACTATGTATTTTAATACAACAATTTTCACATTATCTTTACTCTGCTGTAACTATCATAGCTTCGGAAATGGATACACATTTATCATAGCATAACACCGTCTGGATAATAAAACAAGTAAAACTATAGGCGCTGAAAAGTAATTTTACTCTTATATACATTACAAATGAAATTCGGTTCCTACATAATCACAATAAGAAATTAAGTAAGTAAACAGAAATATAGTTTTGGCCTATTGCACCACGCCAGCTAGACGGGTTGGTATGAGGATTCTATCAAGTTTCACTTCTCTTTGCACTGATGTTGTCCTAAATTTTTTGCTCCCTCAGACGTTCTTTTACGACGCTTATAAGATGAATAGTCACTACACGTAAAATTTACATAATAATTCTCTTCATAAATAATCTTGACAATAAAGGCCTAGCATTATTAGCCTAGTATTATAATTATTTGGGGTAGGCTACTAGTTCAACCGGTTTTACCTGAATATCAGTTTTTCAAAGGAGCAACTAGCCTCGGACTTCAGCAACCCTGAGGGAGAACTAATATTCGAAAGCAAGTTGTGAGTATATTTGAGTATACTGACTTCCCAGTAACGATTGCCATAGATGTGCATTACAACCGGGACCGTCAGCTTAACGTGCTCTCCGAGGTACGGGCGTGACTCACCTCCAAACTAAGAAATACAATAATAAGAGAAGAATAGAAGAAAAGAAAAGTAAGTTTGTGAATAAAATTGTCTACTTGACAAGCAGCGGCTAGTAGTTTTAGCCATTAACACTGTTCTGCTCCTAAATTTCATAGTGACTATAATAAACTTCTTTAAAAAATTATATAATTTAGTAAATGCAAAAAATCCGGCTTGTATATTACTTCCAGGGATCAGATATATTACAAAATTAGAACAGCTCGCATAAATAGTAGAGGCACGCTGACTTCTGTATGAATGTGCCGTCTCCACCGCGCTGAGGTACCTACTATTCCACACGTATTGTTGTATATCGTTGTGAGTATGAGACCAGAGGCCGAATGATGCAGAAGACTAGGCCGCCATAGTTTGGGTCACCATATCGTATTGTCTGCACTCACAATAAGGATCGTGACCATACTCTTAAATTCTACTCTTGCTTTCAATCAATCAGAGTAGGCTTATTTGGAAATATAGTAGCTGTTTATTATATATAGGCCTATATATAAACAGCTACTATGTTTCTAAACAAGCTACTGTTTGACTGTACACATAAAAATGTTTAATAGCTTATAGACCAGAAGATGATGAAGAAGTTAAGATGCACAATATATGCTATACACAATCATCAACAACCCATAACGTCCCACTGCTGGGCTCGGGTCTCCTCTCAAAGAGGGTTAAGGCCTTACGTCCCCACGCTGGCCGAGTGCGGGTTGGGGACTGGCAAGACACGTTGTGGCTATGTAATCTTACCGTTGGATGTTTTTAAGCCGCCCGAAGGCCTCCAACTAAGCTTCACGACTGTTACCTTATGACAACAACCGGGACCGACTGCTTAACGTGACCTCCGAATCACGGAAACGCTCATAACATATCATGCCACATACGGTCACCCATCTAGGTCTGACCGCGCCGTAGTTGCTTACCCTCGGTGATTGTTTCCAATCACCTAAGGCCACTCGGCTATGAGCGCTATGAGCGCTTGCTATACACAATAAACACAATAATATATTACATATATGTTGAAGACAATATGCAAAACTCATCTAACTCTTATTGAGCATCACATCAAATACGTACACATATTTCGCTTGTCATTTGTCTAATCTTGATGGTAACAATCTGAAAGCAATTTAAAGTTGGTTCGGCGCAGTCGCGTACGTGCATTCAAATTGCCTTGTTCATCTAATTAATACCAGCAGCAGATAAAATTAATGAAATAAATTCAAGAATTGGTACAAAAAATACAAGGTAAATTGTAAGTACACAATTCTTAGAATTTAGTAACAAACTGTATAAAATTAATTCTTATACTTTATTCCCACTAATTAGCTTAAATTTAACCTAACCGGTTTGAGCCTATAGCATTAGCAAAGTTACTGCTTATATGAAATTAGTGAGATACTCAAAACTTTCAAGTGATTTCTCTTACTTTGAAATCTAGTGGGGAAACTTTAGAACAACGAATACAAATTACTTTCTAATGTGATACACAACTGATGTTATTCATTAACCACCCATAACGTCCACCTGTTGGGCGGTGGTCACTTCCCAGGAGATGGTTAAGGCCATACGTCTGAACGCTGGCGGGTTTGCTTACAATATAGATTTTATTTTTATTTGACTAACCAACCGATAAAATCATCTTACTACTTACATTTTATCCTTATCTTTCTTACAACCCGACAGAAGTTGGAAAGCCAAGAATAAATTTCTCTAATAAATTCTGTGGAATGTTAGCTACTGTGACCCACAAGAAAAGATTACAAGAAATTGTTATTTCTGTAAATATTAAAAAACAAATTCAATTGTATATCATGTTTGAAAATAGGATATGATTAACACGTAATTTCGATATAGTGCGAGGGTGCGAGACCATTTCAAGAAATTTAATATTCTACGAACACAATAAAACAACAAACCTTAGTGCATATTAACACATTATAATTTTACTGATACATTTTTATTATAAAATCTTATCTAAATTAATATTACTTAGATATTACTTACTTAAACAATATCAATTTATGTTATTAAAAAGATAAAGCTATTCACAAAGTTAAAGGCTTTCGATCGTAAACTACGTACCCGAAATTATTTTATGTATAAATTCATTACAATGGACGGAATTAGATCAATATTAAAATTAAATTAGTAAAGCTCTATGACTTTTTACACCATTAACACGAAGCGATTAGGCCCGGACCTACTGACAGCTTGACACGCGAGCTACTGAAGACATGACCACGACACAGTTCCTACAGCACGTGACGGCATAACTCGGCACGAAATGCTTTTAATCTGATGTAATTTGAGTGACTATACTTTTACTACAGATTAATTATCTATCTAACTTTATGAACGATGGGATTGTATAGAGGCAAGCAGATTATTAAGGTGCCGAATTTAGCTTTATATTTTTACAATCATTGATTACATATAAAAGACTACTGAACCGTAACTGTGTGATAAAGGGTAATTGTAACTATGTAGTAAAACAATGACTTGGAATGAAACAGTAGTAATAATTGAGCTTTGTTTGATTAATCATCCGTGGTATCAAGACTTGATTAGGAAACTTTTGTATTATTTCTTATCATAATTAAATTGCACAATCATGCTAATTGATCAGTGAGTTCCAAACCTTAAATGAATATTAACAAACATATGCTGTGATGATAATAAAGTTAGATATCTTACTAACTAAAGCGTTTCAAAGATTCAGTCTGTGTATGACTCTGATTCAATTAGTATATTCAAAAAAATATGGCAGATTAAACATTTATAATTAACTCTCTTCCAGTTAAACACGTTAGGTATTAATAATCTCTTACTTTTTCAACCACTTTGTAGCTTCGTCGTTCAGGGTACAAATGTCCATTCTTAGACTCATATCCGTGCGATGTTCGGAATCCGTTTTCTATATATTTCACATTAGGTACTGGTTCCCCTTTATATCCTCTACTTTTAGTCACAGAGTTAATTTCCCTTGACTCAATTATTTCCTTTGACCGACCGTCTCGGGATGGCACAACTTTCTTACTAACAGTTTCAACCGTGTCGGTAACACTCGGACGTTCTGGATCCCCTGAACGCGTAGTGTACCGATAAGTTTCCGAAAAGTTATCACTACTGTTGCTACCGCGCCGTATCGCCGGTGATTTTAATCTTGTGTCTAGCCGAGACACGAATGGACTGTTTTCTCTATTTACCGAATCTGTCTTGTACAAAGTAGTTTTCCGTTCCTCTGAGATACGGTCTTTATAATGTGGCGAAGGTGAACCATATCGAGAAGATAATCTGCTTCCGTCTGAATCGTCGTCCGCGTGCAAAGTTTGATACAGTTCTGGGGCTCGTTCACGTAGTCCCTTCAAAAACATTTTTTTCTTATCGGTCTCATCAAAAGATTTATTGTGTCCATTCGTATGACCATTGGTTATTGGAGTCGTTTTGCCATATCTAGCTCCAAACAAACCATCGCGTCTACGCTCCGTTTCGCGAGAGACGGCATCAGCAAGATCGCGTTGACTCCTATTAATAATAGAGACTATTCCTGGACTTTTCAGCTGTTCCGGCGTTTCATCGAGCCGACTTAAGTGGGGATTTGACTTATACATAGTTGAGTAATTGCGGTTCATGCTAGATACGTAGCGTGGGTGAGTTTCCGGTTCAGGTGCTCCCATAGCAAAACTCTTGCTTCTATTAAGAGCTTTATATGTCCGTGCCGGTTTTGCGGGTCCGGGTGGGTATCCGTTGATTTTGCCGTCTGGGGAAGTTGTTACGTTATTGGAAATATTAATAGCACTGCTGGACCGTTTATTGGGCGTAAGTCGGTGCCAATATTTGTTGGAGCTTGGTTTCTCGGTGGATTTCTCCTTACGGTCATGAAGTTTCCTCGGCAACGTTTGCGCGCTACGAGCGTATTCTTCTTCCGGCTCGCTGTTCGGATTCAGTCGACTTGTCGAGTGACTGAATCGACCCAACGTGCTCGAAAATTGACCCCTGAAACGTGACAGAAATAATTGAATAATTTTTTTGTTGTTACAAGATTTATTGGCATTCGTGATGAGAGGATAATGACAAAGGCCCACGTACAATTATTGTCTTGTAAGACGAAAAAACTTGTAATCTTGTTGGAGTTCTGATAATTAGATTCAATGAGGGTCTCCTCCTACGCTCCTAACGACTATATTACGCGTATAAATACGCCTTTGTTAGACTTTAAGGTACTGAGCGTAATTTAATATAATTTAATACTATCTAAGTAGTCCTATAATGTTCAAACCAATTTGTCTTCGAGGTGGTCTGAAGATGATTGAAACACTTATTTTAAACATGTCGTAAGTAGATTCCATTGTAATTTAAAAAAATAATAATTATAACGATCGATTAGCATACAAGCTCCGCCTATACATATCAGGTGTAGATTAAGAACATTTGCTCGCAATGAGTCACATGTAGATTATCATTGTGCGTACTTTCAATAAAGCATCTGTTTCACTTGACAAACACGCATGAGTCAGAAACTGTACACTAAATAAGGGTTTCTGTAGAAATAAAAGGCTTATTATCCCTTAATAGGAGATATCCATGAACGGTGACATATGAAAAAGGCAAGATATGCCGGAACGCAGTTTTAATTGAAGGAGCCAAGATTGATTGGTGAAACTGTTGTATATCTATTTAAAGCTTCTGAATTAAAATGTTCTTTCTTTTGTTAACACTTATTATTGGCTACAAGTAAATTTACTTGTAATAATTGATATTTATGAACAATGTTGTTATGATATGAGTTTATTGAATTTTCCGTTGAATAAACAGCGCTTGCACACTATTTGATCGCCGTTATTCGTGTTTGGTTTCAAAGACCTTTCGATTTTGGATATTTGCAAATTTTCAATTGAAAAGCATCTTTGTATAAAGTAACGATTCCTTTATAGTATTGTGAAATATGAATATGTGTAATGTAATGTAATTAAAATGTAAATTTTCAAGTTAATATACCCTTCAATTACACAATGAAAATGACAAGAACACAAACAAACTAAATGATCAAGAATACACAAAACTATTTCTAGTTCTAAAAAATACACTTTAAGAAGTTGATGTTATATTAGCGACAATAAAAAAAACATATTATTATGAAAGCATATTAGTTATTTATGACAATTTCAATTCCTTTTCTGTTTGGACTATTATTATGACATCTCCATTTGTATAATTTGAAACGCGATCTTTAGAAAATTCACAATTCATACCACATTTTCTATTTTGGTGTATTGTGTTGGCGAAGTTTGACACAGTTTGTCAATGCGTTCAACAGTTTCTGAAATGGCATGGAATGTAAGAAGTACTAAGAATATGAATATGAACTACGGGGAAACTGCAATAATCTATTTGAAATAATTGTCACGTAGACACACCAAGGTGTTGCCGAGTGCTTGTGAAACGCATTCATACTGCTAATGCGATATTTTTCTAAACAATCAAAGAAGTAAATGGGCGCCTTAACGATATAAACGGTAATGATATAAGTTAAGAGTAATTTATGGAAACCCTTCTCAGAATCAAAACAATGAGCAACTCGAGTATTCTGAATATCATTGTCCCCTGCAGTGCTAGATTCTTTCATTTCACAAATCTATAATTATATAAATTTGATATTTAAATGGGTATAAATAATGGTTTTTATATGATAAATATGGTTTTTATAAATGTTGTTTTATATTATGAAATGAATAGTACATATGAGAATTTAAAGATTAAAAAATAATCCAAAACAAACTGAAAAATCATCTAGTTAAGTTTGATTTTATGACAACTGCATTTTTTTAAAGTAAAAGCTAAAATGTTTTAGCAAAATTCAAATGTTTAAGTTAAATAGAACACTGCCCATTTTAACAAAAGGTAAGGACTTTAGCGGTTAGTGACACTTAAATGAAGAGATCGTTTGGTTTAAAATAATAATAGATCAATTCCATCTTTAAATCAGTGTTTGTTGTATGTCTTAACCAGTCCTTTGCCCTTCAATAAAACAATCTCTTGTGTTTTATTCACTAGTAGGATTTAATTCTGTCGCTTGGCCTTTAGTATAAATTACCAATAGATACGTAATTTAATAATACTTAGGACTAAACGTAAGTAGTTACCAAGGCACTTATTAAATTCCATTAGATTCTAGCAGAATTCTACCATTTAATTATGACAAGGGCTTCCTCTGTTCTTACAATAGATGAACGAGAATAACATTAATGAGTTGATCTATTCTTTGTAATGAATACTAAGTAGAAACTACTAGTATAAGGTTAATCTAGATATCTGCCTTATTATGTACCGAGTGAACAATAAAAGCAAGTTCATAATTATGTGGAAATCGTGCTTGAAGACGAAAAACTAAAGTTAAGCTTCGTTTACGAAACAAACCTCGTTCAGCCCACATGTTTATCCGTTAACGCAAAATCTATCTTTATTATTATCGGCTCCTATCAAAACTCCGTAACTTTATGATAATGCAAACATAAAGCATTAATTAAAGGTTTCGTCTGTTTAATGTATGTAGGTGGTCGCACGACTCAGTAGTAGGACAACATACTATTTAAGGTGAATAGGATATAATTTTTGTAACAGGTGAATATCTATCACATGCGGTCATATTTAAAAGAGTATGTTCAAGACAACATTCACAATTACTGAAGGCCTAAACTCACTTCCACAACAATAATTATTTAAATTAAGCCATGTTCAGAGACGGGTAAATACCTAATTAATAATACTGTCCAGATGTATACTTTACAAAAATTAGTAGGCAGCATCGAGTAGTAACCCACTGAGATAAATCTTTGGTGACTAGAATCTGCCTAATTAAGAGTACATTGTCAACAAGATAGTAATTGTTCGCTTACCTTTCACGGTGGTCGCGGGCATCGGCGACGGCGGCTCGTCTAGAACTGCCCTCGTATTTATGCTCTCGGCCGTAGATGCTGGGCGCAAACGGATCCTCTCCAAGGTAGTAGCGATGCGGTGGGCCGACGGGGGGCGCCAGTTCGCCACCGTACTGTTTGTATGTGCGCGACGAATGCTCAGGCGACGGTGTACGAGAAGTGCGAGTCCTACCCCGACGTTCTGCAGAAGCTGAGCGAATCTTTCCAACTAGCTTTCGAATAGAATTCCCGATAGCCGATCCAACAGATTTACGTGCAGGTGATGGACGCCGGCCATTCTCTGCAAATCGAGTCTTTTGATTTTGTTTACGCTCCTCTCGATCCCTTCGGCGCGGGGGCGTGCGATCCCTGTCAGAACTTTCTCGCCGTTCCCTAGGAGGAGAATAGTCCGGTGGTGGCTCTAATGCTCCTTCCTCACGACTGTCGCGTGATCTTCCTGAGTTTTCATTCCGAGATGAACTTCTGTAGCCACTGTCATAGCGATGTTCTTCTGACAGTCTTTGTTTTGATTGTCGTTTTCTTTCTGGTGCAATAGGCCTATAATCATCCTCCACAGAGGGTTCGCGATAAATGCGATCAGCTTCAAGTGGTCGGAAGGGTGAACCACGTGGCGGACTGTGCATTGTCGACGAGGAGACGTAGGCGGAGTCGTCGCGTGAGGGTGGATGGCGTCGGCCGATAGGCGATGACCTTCCCTGCGGCGAATCACGCTTCCCGTACACATGTCTAGGTGAAGATCCGTTTAGCCGATCATCACTGGCATATGGAGAACGTACGGTTGGAGGAGATGGCGAAGAACTGCGTGGTTCAGGCATTCTCGGTTTACTGGCTCGTCTCTGTGACCAGTCTGCAACACCCTTAAAATAGCCACCAGTCCTGTTAGCAGGGGCTGCTGGTCGTTCGTCTGAGGGTGTAGACGATTTTGTTTTGCGCAACACTCTGTCTCCATAAATAGGTGGTGGTGGAACGGATGTAGTCTTTCCGTAGTATCCTTCGTCTTCAGCTTTATTCTTTGTATAGAAGACGGTCTCGGGCCGCCGTCCGATTTCTTCAGCGATTGAGTCGTGTGAAGAGGGGGATTCGCTCCCAAAATGGTTTTCAAGCCACTTTGAAGTTTCTTTCTTGCGTGTTTCCTCCTCTATATCGTAGTCAACAGGGTGTTTGTAGTCTTTGTCATGATCTGAAAACAGAACAAAGTTTGAGCGCGAGCAATTGTGACGGCGGCGGCGGCGCGGGCGCGCGCACTACGTCTCACAGTAGAGTGACCGCCCGAGTCGCATCTCTGCCATACACGCTATGGCGTAATCATTCAGTCAATAAGTTTGCCAAACTACTGAAGGTCAATGCGATGTATACTCGAGACAGCTTTACTTAACCACTACGGGACATTATCGTGTAAGCTATTCTTTTTACTTACTTAACTATTCATAATTTCTAGGTCACTATTGGTTCACGTTATTTTATGACGTTATGTAATATTGTGCCAACCTTGGTGGTCATTTAACTCAAATGGTACCTATTCAAATAATATTTTCACTTGGTCCACCAACCTATTACAAAAATATTCACCTGTATGGGTGCACCATTTAACCATTAAGATTTATAACAGAAGTCTTTGTCACTATAAAAACATTTTTGGACATTAATTTTAATTCCAAAAACCCCATAACCTTACCTGCTAACTTCGTATTGTGCTATTAATCTTTATGGATGAATCTATAGCTATCAATGTGATTGTTCTGAGAAGATTAGGTATCTATTCGGAACCATTTGATTTAGGTACTGATATCAATAACAATAAGCTTATGATCAAAACTCGCTGATTGTTTTAAATATAATATACCTACCATTATTTTCAATAAACCTCATCCCGTAATCGCTACAAAAATGAGTATATTCGAAACCCACAGTAGCGAGAAAATCCAGAGTTTAAAATTTGATCGTTTGCGGATAGACAATAACTTAGTTACTTTAAATCTTTAACTAACAATGGATGCCACAATCTAATAGTTTTATAAATAATCTTTTAGGAGAAAGACTAAAGAACGATAGAAGTAAAATCTTCAAACTGTCAAATTTGCACTGTACCGGTTATCGCTTAACACTTACTACATATTTTTGTAAATGATAATGCAATAACCTATACAAATATCTTGCAATTTAAGGAGTGCCATTTGACTAAATACATGTGTGAATGAATTAATATGATAAGGTTACATTAATGTGAAATAGCAAACGAAAAATGTAATGGACTATCCATACCTGCTAATATTATAATTCAAAAGTAACTCTTTCTGTCTGTTACTGTTCACGATTAAACCTCTCCACATATATCAATGATTTTAATTTTTTTCTTTGTTTTTTTCTTCTTTAAAAAGACGACAGACATTAGGAATATTCATCCTATGTCGCAGGGGACTTTACAAACTTACACGAAATGGATACAAAGAACTCGCAGACTTAGAACAACAATTTGCGGATCACACAAAGTGTTGTTCCATATGAGATTAGAACCCCCAACATTTGGCGCAGTAGAGAGCGACGGGCGTGACGACAGCTGAAACCACTTTTTTTTTTTTTTAACGTGTGGAAATCCCCGCGGACCGTCACCCCGTCGGGGGTTACGGCGGGGTGGTGTGTCGGACTCGAACCGACTAAAACCACACGGTGTGACCCTCTCTGCGCCTTTGTATTGGAAGGAGTCCAGGGAGGGGATTTCCTTCTGGACTCCAACCGGCGCCTGCCCGCACTGTTGCGGGCACCATCTCTATACTCGACTCTCTAATTGGGCAACGTCCGGTCACACTCGGACGTCGCCCCCTCGCGGTTGGCCTCTACTGCGGACGGACGGGAAACCCGTCCCGCCCATCCGCGGCCACTCTCAGGGCGGCATGAGACGCAGGTATGCGCGCCTCCGCCGCCCGGGGCGCCGGCGGCGGATCGGGTCCGATTGGATGGCATCCTCCCGGGCCTTCTCCGCCACCTCCTTCTGCAAGATTACATCCTCGCAGAAGGTTGCGACCGCGGTAAAACAACTGTCGCTGCCGGCCATCGATCTTATGACGGCCGGCAGCGAGAGATCCCCTCCGATGACTGCAGTGAGGACCCGGCGCTGCGCCGCCCAAGCGGGGCAGATCGCCAGCGTGTGCTGGGCCGTGTCCTCACTGCAGTCGCAGTGGTGGCAGGCGGGACTCGGTTCCCTCCTAGCGACCGAGTGCAGGTACTTTCCGAAGCAACCGTGCCCGGAAAGTACCTGCGTCAGCCGGAAGGAAAGGGTCCCGTGCTACCGCCCTGCCCACTCCTCGATGACCGGCTGAAGAGCTTCCACGGCGGCGAAGCCAGCGCGTGGGATCTCCAGCCGGAGCGACCATCTCAGCATGGTGGCTCGGCGAGCGGCATCGCGCCACTCGCGCACGTCCTCGGGCGGAGGGCGAAATCCGCTCTCCGCCCGGAAGTCAGCCACTCGCCGATAAACTTCGGCGAGCACTTCCGCCTCCAAATCCCACGGGGGTGTTCCGGCCAAGGCACACGCCGCCTCTGTGGACACCGTGCGGTATCCACGTATGGCTCTGACCGCCAGTATCCGCTGGGGGCGCCAGAGGCGCGCCCTGTTCTGGGCGGACAGAGCCGCCGCCCACACCGGTGCACCGTAAAGTGCCATTGACCGGACAACCCCCGTGTACAGCTGCCTAGTGGGGACACTGGCCCCGCCCAAATTGGGCAGAAGTCGCCCTAGGGCGGAGGCAGTGCCCACCAGCTTAGGACCAAGGACAGCTGAAACCACTAGGCCAACCATGCAGTCAATTAGATACAGATTAATTTTTGAGGAAGGATATGGGCTACTTTTTACCACGATAATCAGCATACGCATAAAGCTAGTATTTTTGTAAATATTGATATTAGTGATCGTGATTACCTGCGATTTATTAGTGAAATAATACATCACAAACTTGGGATTACGACATAAGAGACCGGGCGCTCTTTGCAAGCGAGTTTACTCGCCCTATAAGCATCTGACGTCATTGCGAAAACTGCCATTAAATATGCACACTGAGATGTTGAAATTCTACTTCTACCATCCAGTAATGAAGCCGGTTGTAATAAATCAAGTTGGAGAGGGAAATGGTTTCAATAACTGTTATCTAATACCCTTTCATTTTATTTTATAGTAGCTGATCCCTCTTAATTTTGGAAATAAAGTTAAGGAAGAAAAAGATTTAAGTGTCTCGGTTGCGCAAGGATAGTTTAAGCGACTTACTTGGGGTCTAGGGTTCCAATCCAAACGATTGTGTAAGCTACAAATAAATGTTTCGGAATTTGTATATAGAATAATATGTATGTATTTACTAAAGAAAAGGTATATAAATATTCTATAAGTCAATTTAGCTTACATAGTACAAGTTCTACTTATTTTAAACTATTTAACGTGGTGTGTTAGATGTCCCAAATATTTATTATATTCTACAGACAGAATACAGACAGACAGACAAAAAAAATGTCTCATCGATGTAAGCACAGTAAATAGTTTGCTATGTATGTATTAAAAAACCTTTCAATTTATATTTATTTCTATAGATTTTCGAGAAGTGCTGTTGTAGACATAGTTTTAGCAATACGAAATGTTTTCTCGATTTCATATTACTTAATCGATTATATCATAAATAATTGATGTTACCAAAAGAATACATTAAATTGTTGAAAAAATTGATCACTTAAAACTAAAAAATACATAAATCGAAATATTTAGATGACCTACATTTTTAATTAAAATGTAAAGTTGGACTATAAATTATTCTAAATCTGACATCCATCCATCCAAAGGTTTCAACAGTGACGATTGTAATTCAGTTACCTCATAATAATGCGTGTCAAATAATTTATATTCTGAATATAAATTAAATTAGAAAATTAAATAAAATATTATCATTAATATGTTATGAAAATGTAGGCTTCTTCATCTTTACACAGTATAAAATGAATTCGCTGTCGATGTTTCTAACCTTAGATCTTTGAACTCAACTACACAACGGATTTTAGTGTCATTTTTCGCAACAGATAGAGTTATATATGAGGTATATTTATATGAGTAAAGCACGCATATTGCAGTAGAAGAGATCCTAGAATTTCAAAGACTGCCCTTCGAAGCAGAACTGGGTCGCTAGCTATAGATAAAATGCATTATTATATGAGCCGGCTCAACATCAGTGATACGACAACCTCCCATATCAAATCAAATCAAACCATTTTTATTTCAATTAAAGCAATACAACGGCACTTTTGAAACGTCAAGTAGTCAGTCGTGAAGCTGTCCAATTGTCTGTTCCAATTCGTAGATCCTATGGAGAAGTACAGACAAGAAACTCCATGGACACTCTTTTCCAACATTGTTTTTTAAGCAATGATAAGCAATTTTTCTGGTCCATTTCACCGAACGATTGACACTGCTAATACTATTAGATTACCCATCTGCTCGTTTGCTTGGTAGGCGACCTACCGTAAAAATGAGTAGAAAAACCTACTCCTGGATCTTAATTGGTTCCAATAAAGTGAAATTCTGGCAAAAATAGCAACCAGAATCTGTCGAAGTTTAGGCGCCTTCATTGCTATGGTGTGTGATAACTGCCTCTCTTGGCTTCTGGCGATAAGTCTTATGTCACAAATTCAATGTAGTTATAGTTATCTAAGGTCCAAGATTTTAATACTATATTTCTAGTTATTGGGAGAATAATTTCTAACTCGCACTACGAACGAGGATCGCTGATACTAAGACAAACGGGGACCATAACAAAACTGATTTTTTTACAAAATTCAAAGCATCTTTAGCAAAAATTACACCTTTGTCTACATTGAATACACAATGTTTTGAATTTTAACAGCACATGTTCAAATACATTAAACAAACGCTGTCCGAATCACATTATATGATTGTAAAGTTATGTTTTTTGAACTGAAATGTTTTATCACACTATTCAATGCTAAAATACCTCTTTGTTCTGTTTATTTTACGACAAAACGCATGCCGTTTCATCCATTGAATACCAGAAAGTCTGCCCATTTTATACATACCAATATTAACACAGTAATACGTATGTGAATCATGAATTTATCCACAAACACGAGTATATTTATGCAACAAGAGTGTCTTCATGTCCTTTTTAGCAAAAAAGACAACTCCCGAATTGGAAGTATACCCTGTATCGCGGGGGACTTTACAAAAACATAGGTGAAACGAACTACCAGACTCACAGCAACAATTTGTGGATAACACAATTGTCTTTGGGGCGTCGTGGGGTTTTAAAGCCACAACACTCAGCGCAGTACAAAGCGGTGTGGCTACAGCTTAAACCCCTACGCCATTCGTGCCACATCTTTCTTCTTCATTAAAAACAATTTCCTTCTTAAATATATATCTCTAGAATCAACGTATTACCGTGTTTTCTACTCCTGCTGATGTCACAACCGTCCACCCGTGCGTAGGCCAAATGATTCTCCATATACAGACTTGATGGGCATGTAACATTTAATTGGCCACTTTAAATCTCTTATAACTGTGCCACGTGTGTTTGTAAACTCCTTAATTGTTCTCAAAACAATTCACCTACCAGATTTGTTGGGGAAAGTGAACAGACTGACGCATGCTATGTGCTATGGATAGTAAATAATATTTATTTTGTTTTACATAACTTGGCATTGGAAAATAAGCATACACATTGCTATAAACGGGTATTGCTACCTGAGGAATTAAGTCACAAACTGTGTTAAAGCCATCATTTATTTTAGAGACTATTTTCAATCTATTTGTTTATTATCATTCTTTAGCTAATCTCTATCACATTTGTGACAAGATTGTCTAATATCGAAAAAGGATATAAATAAACCAATAAAATAAAATATAAAAATCTGGTATGATAACTTTTTACACCAGGCTATTCCTAATGTATTTCATTACAAACCGTTATTTATAAAAACTTGGCTCGGATATTGAAATATTAAGCATAACACTCTAAAGATTTTTGTTTTAAATCACCTTACAATACAATACAAATAAATTTATATTAGGATAAGTGTTCATAGAAATCTAAACGTGATCGAGATCATGTTATACCTCAAATTCCTCAGCAACCAGGAAGCGTTTATAATATATCAGACTCGAATGGCGGGCAACTCTATCGATCAACTCCGACGTAACACAATAGCAAGACTTGTCTGCTAACTGTAGACGCAAGGTTATGTGCAGCTCGCACTAACTTCTCAGTTTGATTATGAATATATTATGTGTGTGCAAGATTGTGTAAACCTTATATAAATTGCTCCCAAATAGATTAACAGGTGTCTTTGGTTGATCAAAGAAAAGTTTCTCTGTGAGTAGTCGATAAACTTGTTTTAGGAGGCCACCTATAGTTTACACCATAGGTATTAGGGGAACTATAAGGTCAACTCTTTGAGCCTTAACTTTGTTACGTCACTTATTATAACTAAGGGATTAAAAGACAGGGCGAAAGTAAAATAAAACAGATTTATATTATAAGTAGTATAAGGAAAATAACGTGAATCTCGGCAAATCATGCTACTTCTATATTATTCTAAGTTTAAAATAAAAAGACCACCAGGCACCAGATGAAAGTGGGTTCCGTAAATATCACATTTGACAACGAGAGGGTTGAAAAAGCATAAACAGCATGAATGGCTCCAGCTAAAAGCGACGATGTCATGCTTTAAAACAGAAACTTCTTATAATTTCTACTACATTTTTTTATAATTTCTACTAAGAAATTGAAAATACAGCTATATATTAGGTACAGGTACATATTATTTGAAATCAATTTTAAAAAAAATGTTGTGAAATTGTAGTTAGTGTTATTGTGTGTAGTGAATAGTTGTGTGTAATTTTAGTTACACACACTATTTACGAGCCATTTCTTACGGTTAAATCAACGTTTATAGCACTGTATCTTGATGTTCTTAAATACAAGTTCATTCTTATAAAAAAAAATCCGACTTCTTTTTCATGAATGACGTATTCTGTTTCTCGCTTTAGAAAACACAAAACTGTAACTGGCAAATAAATATATCATTTAAAAACAATAATAAAATAGTTTGAACTGAAATAGTCATAATTATTGCCAATCACTCCATTTAAAGTACGAGTGATTGATCGTTAATTATCAACAGAGGCAGCTTCCAAATTAAGCAATTTCCACATGACAGGTTTACTATAATCTCACCTATTAAATTAATTGTTTAACAAATTCTTTTGCAAAACTGGAAACTCATTAAATAGACACTTTATTGAAACAATCGATCTCGAAGCTAATAAATAATCCTATCAATTTGCTAAGGCCTACACTACTTGTGTTCTTGCCTTAAACAATAAAAATATTGCGTCTAATAAAATATATAATTATATCATTGCTTAGGCAGGTCTGGTCAACCCACGGCGCCTACAATATCTTGTACATTTAAGGCAACTAGTTATTGCAAACAAAGCTACCCGACGTTTGCTAGTACGACGATTTCTATTGGCTGTTATAAAGATTATATCATATTTTAACCAATCAGAACTCTTAAATTTGAATCTCGGTATGCTCAGCTAATTTGAATGATTTTAATTATGATGGCTTTATAAGTTTATATATATCTAAGGTATGCGTATAAGAAGTTAATTGCGCGTTATTTATCTAAATGTTTACATATTAATAATCGACTTGACAAATATAGTTACAATATTCATGCTTGAGGAACGGCAAAATAACTTAGTGTGCGTTACCCCAGCAAAAACCAAAAGAAAATGGGGCTTTAGAGAGGTGAGAGTATAACAGAAAATTAGTGTGTTCTAAGGAGTAATTTCTTACAAATAGCAAAGTTTAGAGGTTATTCGGCATAAACAGATTTTGCTGGAGTAACGTTTCAAACGCATTTTTTTTTAAATTGTTTCAGACCCAAACGAAATACATGAATAGATAGCTTTTGTTACGTATTAAATGTAAGCAAACAGCAAAATTTGTGTGTGTTGTGGTTTATAAGATATTGAAATTTTTGCTGGAGTAATGTTTTGGACTTGCCTAGAACTTAAAAATGGCTGGACTTAGAAGATTCATAAAAGAAAAAGGATAATATACCTTATTTTTTTTAAATTTATTTACTTATTGTATTAGTTATTACTTATTTAGATTGTTTGATGAACACCGATGTAATTAAATAGATTTGAAAAAAACAGTATTTGCTGAATACCAGATGAAGCCTGACGCTGGTTTTCAACTAGGCCCTAAAGTGACTCATGACTCCCAAATGCATAGACCGCATAAAAACAAAAGAAAAAGAAAGGGATTATGCATTTTTCTGTTTACTACTATCTTAATTCTTCTGTTTAATCTTTTTGAAACAACTCTAGGCTCTAAGACATCAAAGAATGGCAAAATAGGAGACTCATACCTCATTACTGTATTTCAGTCAGCTTAGTTCGTAAATAGTTGTTATTGTCTCGTGTGAAATATTTATTATTACTACACAATCCTTAAAATAAAATAGTATATAATTAGTAATGTGGTATTATTGATTAACAGTAAAAATGTGATGAACATTAATATAAATAAATTATGTCCACCTACTTAATATTCAAGCCAATTTTGCAAGCGATAGTCACAATTTCGGTCACGCGGAACTACGCACCTGTCAAGACTTTAGACACGCAACACCAAAAATGGATACACTGGAACTATAGTGACCTATTAACATAAAGATTGCCTAAAATGACGCCGGTTATTTATGAAATAACTTATTTGGGAGAGAATGGCAAATTTTAACACCATAAATCAGGCTTAGTTCAGCTATTAGAATAACAATAAATGTACCTAAGTCATATTTGGAAAGCTATAAACAGAGCAGGTTATTCGTAAATTACAAAACGTTAATTATACAGTTGTTAACCTTAATGACTTCATTAATTAATTAACTTAATTATTCATTTTATGTATTATTTATATTTGTAATGTAAGAAATATAAGTTAGTGAAAAAAAAATTGAATTTATAGATTACTGGCGACACAGCCGGTTTCACACGGAATTCATTAAATTTTTCTGATTTTTCCTACTACAATATGCATATATTTAAAAAGTATAAATGTATTTTTTCTCTTGAATCATTATATTAAATTAATGATGAAAACTGCATTGAAAAACCGTTGAGTAGGTCAAAAGTAGTTTAAAAGATCTAAACAAACAGGGAGTGGAAGCGACTTCATTTTATACTATTGATTTAAAGACTTTTCTGTTGTCTCTTTTGTTTTAAAAGAAAAGAGGATAAGTGGAATGTAATGGATAATATGGATGAATAATACTTTACATATCCATGAATGTCAAATATACATTTTTTTACTTAAGAGCCATCTATACAGATACACACAAACTATTTGAATTACTTAGTGGCTTTCAGAGCGAGCGCCATCTACTATCGAATAGTTAAAACGCCACTACAGTGCCTATGAAAAATGATTAGTTCCATAACTTACCGTTCTGCCGGAGACGACGCTGTCGTCGCATTCTTACGGATAAACTGTCCCAATCATCGTCCATGTTCGGTTGGCCTTCTCTCTCAACTGTAGAAAATATATTTTGTGTTACTTTTCATTGTGTACAGAAAAAGTCTAGTAATCGATAATAGAACATATTTTAGATACCTTCTTCGGTGCGAGAACGTGAATTGACGTGTGTAGCAACCCTGAGGCCACCCGCCATCAGATCAGTACTCTTCTCAAGGTCCACCCGCTTCCGTCTCTCGGTGCCACCAGTCTCTTCTACCACGCTCACGTCGCTTGGCAGGGACTTCACCTGAGTAAATATGACAAATTGGAATTGGAAGATAATTAAAGGTTTTAACAAAGAGTTTATTTGAAAGCATTAGGCAGATGTTATATCGATTTTATTAAAACCAAATATTTCGGACATGCGTAGTAAAGCTTGTATTATGGGTACTAGACAACTGATGTAAATACATAAACATACTTTTTTTTGTAAATACATATTATACAAATACATATTATTCATAGAAAACACCCAGACTCCGAAACAAATATTTGTGTTTCACACAAATAGTATTTGGTCAGACCCGGGAATCGAACCCGATACCTCTTGATCAGCAGCCGCATAACCACTAGACCAACAAGGCAGTAAAAAAATCTAATATTTTATAAAAAGTATTTGTTAATTGGGTGAAATTCTTGTACAAAATATATTTACTTCGTCCTTAGCTAATTCCTCGTCGCAAAGTCGTTCTTGTTCCTTCGTGTGTCGTGTCTCGGTGACTATCGTGCCATCTGGCCGCAAAGCTCGCAGTTCCTCCTGTAAGATATACGAATACAGTTACTTACGATAAGGTTTTCTATAATATTATATCATATTCATATTTGATATTTAGTTATGAATGATTAATTAATTGATAAAAATATCATACACGACTGGCGGGTGGACTGAAATGTCTAATTTATATTGTTTTACATAGTTAGTAACTACTTTTATAGTCTTCTTTTTTTGTGTGCTTGTATAAATATATATTTATAAATATCGGTATATTTAGTATATTTATTTATTTATAATTTTGGTAAATTTAGTTAACCATTTATTCTTTATTCATCATAATGTCTGACCTGATTTCAAGTGATGATGATAGTTTTTACTCCAGTAACAGCCATAATGCTAGTTTTGTTAGCATACCGTCGCTTCAAGAGAATCTTCAGTACCAGTTTTCTGGTGCTCCGCGGCATTTTAATGTAGTCCATATTAACGCCCAGAGTATTCCTGCTCAATTCCCTGATATGCTGGCTACCTTTAATTCTCAAAACATATACGCCATCTTGGTGTCAGAGACATGGTTGAAACCATGTCTGCCATCCACGTTATACACTCTCCCGGATTTTAATCTCATAAGGAATGACCGCGCGATTGGTGGTGGGGGTGGTGTTGGTATATATCTACGACAGCAAATTCCTTTCTCCATTGTAAGTATGTCAACGCAACCACCACCACCGGACGCCGGTGAGCATCTCTTCTTAGAATTAGATCTTAATCACTCAAAAGTTTTACTGGGAGTTTACTATTCGCCCTCATTACGTACCAACTTCTTTTCCTCCTTCGAAAATTTACTAGAAACACTATCACCCTCTTACAGCCACACAATAGTAATGGGCGATTTCAACACCTGCTTGATAAAAAATGACTCCCGCGCCTCTTCATTACGCAGTGTAGTGGACTGTAACAACCTATCTCTTCTAACACTTGATGCTACGCATCACTTTCCTAATTGTACCCCCTCTCTTCTTGACCTAATTCTTGTTACTTCTACTGATCATGTCATCAGCCATGGCCAGTATCCAGCTGATGCATTCTCTTATCATGACTTAATTTTTCTTTCCTATGCTATCCGTCCACCCAAGGCAAAGGCGAGAATTCTTGTGCAGCGCAGTTTTAGCAGTATGAATCTTGCTAAGCTTAAGGAGGATGCACGTAATATCGACTGGTCGGTTTTGTTGGATTCACAGTGCGTAAATGAAAAAGTTGAAATATTCACAAAACAATTATTACAACTTTACAACGTACACGCACCCTTGCGGTCGATCAAAATAAAACATCTACCGGCCCCATGGCTCACTGAAGAGATACGACAAATCATGTCCAAGAAATGCTTGGCAAAAAATAAATACAAGCGTCGTCCAACGACTGATAATCTGGAAAATTACGTGTACTTTAGAAATCTCTGCAATAAGATGTGTAGAAACGCACAACGCCAACATATCCATTCGTCCGTTGAAAACGGAGACCCAGCAAAAGTCTGGAAATTTCTAAGAACATTGGGAGTTGGGAGGTCTCGTCAAGACTCTATTCCTAAAAATTTAAACGTAGACTTTCTTAACAAACATTTCTCTACCACGTCTGACATTAATGCCAATACTAAAGCTAATACTCTCCGATATATTTCTTCTATCCCAGCTCCCAACTATCCACCTTTCGTCTTTGATCAATTGTCCGATTGTGATGTTAGGAAGACCATTCTTGCAATTTCATCGAATGCAGTAGGAAGTGATTGTATCAGTCGAAACATGATTCTACCCATCCTTGATGAAATCCTTCCCATCCTATGCAATATCCTGAATCTCTCCATGTCAAGCGGTGTTTTTCCATGTGCATGGAAAGATGCTCAAGTAATCCCTCTACCTAAAAAAGCTAAACCCTCCTCATTTTCTGACTATCGGCCCATATCCATTTTACCTTTCTTATCTAAAGTTCTCGAACGCCTTATCCACTCACAACTAAGTAACTTCCTGTCCAAAAATTCCTTACTAAATCCATTCCAATCCGGTTTTCGTCCTGGTCATAGCACGACCTCTGCACTGGTACACATTACGGATAGTATCAGACTAGGCATGGATAGTGGAATGATCACTGTACTCTCCTTACTTGATTTTAGCAATGCATTTAATACTGTTGATTTTCACATTCTGCTTGGTATACTACAGTCTCTTAACATATCTCCAAGGACAATTGACTGGTTTCATAGTTACCTGTCTGGTCGCCGGCAACGTATTTGCATTGAGGACACTGTGTCCTCTTGGTGCAATATTTCTGCTGGTGTACCTCAGGGTGGCGTTCTATCTCCTTTACTCTTCGCTGTTTTTATAAACTCAATCTCTAACCAATTAAGTTCCTCCTACCATCTTTATGCAGATGATTTACAAATATACACACAAGCTCCTATAAACTTGTTACCGGAGGCTTTTGATATAATCAATGCGGACCTCAAGCATATTAGCGAATGGAGTCACAATCATGGACTCAAAGTTAATCCCGTAAAAACGCAAGTATGCGTAATTGGCAGTCCCGGGATGGTGTCAAGAATAAATTGGACACATCTACCACAAATTCTATTTGATGGCACTGCTCTCGAGATAAGTACTAGCGTCAAAAATCTAGGAATCGTAATAGACAGTACGTTATCTTGGGGTCCACATATACAAGAACTTAGTCGAAAAATACACGCCGCTGCCGGGTCTCTGAGAAGACTACGTAACTTTCTGCCGACCGCAACTAAGACTGCACTTGCACAAGCACTTCTTCTTCCAATTCTCGACTATGCCGATGTCAGCTATCTTAATCTCACTGAAGCACAACTTGATAAGCTTGAGCGACTACAAAATTTCTGTATACGATTTGTATTTGGCCTACGAAAATACGATCATGTCTCCGAATTTCGTCAAATGCTCAAGTGGCTTCCGATTCGCTCTCGCCGGAATACTCATATCCTCACTTTGCTTTACAATATCTTATTTAATCCTAAAGCCCCCTTGTACCTCAAAGAACGCTTCAAGTTCCTTAATGACACACATGACAAATGTCTAAGGTCATCTGAAGATTTGAGACTGAAGATGCCTCAGCATTCCACAAAATTTTATGGCCAGTCTTTTACAGTTGAAGCTGTACGCTTGTGGAATGCACTACCGACGAACATTAGGAAGGCACAAACAATAAATAGCTTTAAAAAAATGATTCAGGATCTAGCTGAATAGCTGGATCAGTCACAAATTTGGACATTATGTGAATGTTTTGTTATTATATATGTATGTATTTATATTATATATTATGTATGATATATGTTTAGTATAATGTATATGTATGTATATCGTTGGTATGTATGTATGTATACGTATGTATCTATTTGTACACGTATGGAGATATATAGTATATGCATTCCTAAGTTATATTCATGAGCGAATTATAATTTTTTCAAAACTCATTGCACCGTCAACTACTGTCTTTTCAAAACATTTTATTCCATCCCAAGGTTGCCTGGAAGAGATTGCTCTTAGCAATAAGGCCGCCCTTTGTACATTAAATGTAAGTTCTGTTTTGTTTTATGAATTTATAACAAAGTGTGCAAATAAAGAGTTATCTATCTATCTATCTATATTTATTTTACATTCGAAACAAGAGTCAAGTACAGTCAGTACCAACCAAACATTACTTGTTGGTCTGATATGTCTTATAAAATTTGTTGAAAGAATGTGGTAATCTGCGTGGAATTCAATTACGCCTAGATTTTAATACTTTATTATTAGTGTAGTATTTAGTACCTATACTGGAAATGAAATTAAAAATATGGAATGGAAAGGACAAAGAGCCCACTCACTAACCACTAACGACTAGCCCGTAAAACCGCACTTTTTAATATTTGATTGACACTTGACACATGGTGATCATGGTAGAAGCTGACCTGCGCTTTGATATTGTTAGTTTTACATAAATTCTCATGTTTTTACTGTAAACGGGACGTATTCGCGATAATATTATTATAAAGGTTACGATACCTTCTATTTTCCGACGTTTCGAACGGGTTATACCGCTCGTGGTCACGGGTAGACTGACAGTATTAGACTGAATAATAAGTCGCGTTTAATAATTAACTAATAAGTCCCGTTTACAGTAAAAACATGAGTATGTGTAAAAGTCGCGAAAGTCTAAAAAAAGTTATTCCATAAATTCATTCTAAAAAAGCTGGTGTTCAAAGCGTCATTTCAGGAGATCAATAAGGTTAAGCATATTATGGTAAAATTTTACAAACCAGTTTCGTTTCGTTTTCAGACAGGATAATTTATTTCACACATGTATAGAATTACCTTTTCATAAAAAAATTAAATATGGAAAACAATTTTTTACATTATTTAAAAAAATTTTAATTCTAATACTAGAAAATTACACATACTGAAAACTTATTATTATTCTATAAAAGAAAAGCTTATAGACTACCTTTATTCAACGTAACAGTAATGTTTGCAACTTGAAGGAAACATTAATTTCAGTTAACAATACACCATTTCCGGATAACGTTCCCAGTTGATCAAACTTTTATAGAACTTCCATTTATAAAATAATAGCCTAGGCTAACTACAGTTAGGTTTGATGAAATTACAGAATATCTATAGTCATAAAATTTCTTGTATTTTACAACTCGTCAAAACTTACTATTAAAAGTCGTTAAAATTACTCAATAGGTAATACTGTAACTATGCAAAAGTATAAAGTGACTAGACTATCGATATTTTATATATATATTATATATCGATTTTATATATGTATGTTTTAATTGTAGTAGTATTAAAGAATTGCGTAAAAACTATTGATGATGTCTTCTAATATGGAAAAGTTCAGTTAAAATTGTACGTTATTCTTCCATATTATTAAACTATTGAGAATAAAACGCATTGGAAAAGGAGGAGAATATTATAAAAATGAAAGGAAAAATAATTTACGGGTGATCTGAGGTCGGGAAGGGGAAGGGCCACTACTTATCTTACAAGTACACAACATATCAGAACATCGTCACAACAAATTAGACTTAAATTTACTTTGTTTGTTTACAGTGTTTAATAATGCAATACCCACTTTGAAGAGGGTAGGCCAAAGAGCAACACAGGCACGCAGACCGGACTTGTTTTCCGATACAAAACAATCTGTCAAGCGAAAAGCTTGGGTAAATCTTCTTATATATACACATTTTAGACTCACAGACAAAAATAACCGCCTGCCACTTTAACAATTATGACAAAACACACATTACACATTAAGACATTCTGTGTCATAACAGTGAAATGCATATGCTCATTTGGGCTTACGCTTTGTCAGAGTTAACGTCTGCGTATGACTACTTCCTACCATGTTGCTCTATGATAGTAGACATAATATTATACTAACCGAATCTAATAACTAGTGTGAGTCCTTCTATACTTACGGTGTCATCAGTTGTGATGGTGGTATTGTACGCGACGGTATCTTTCACAAGCTTGGGGCCTCGCGGCACCAACGCTAGTTGGTTTTCAGTTTGCGATTTCAAAGCATCTCGGATGTCTTCTTCAACTGTTTCATTTACTGCCAAAATTAGAGCCTGTAACAAACAAAATAGATGATTGTTAAAACTAAAGCATCTGGCAATTCAAAGTTCAAAGAAACATAAAACATAATTATTATTATTTATGATATTATGTACAAGCTGTTGAGAAATTATCATAACCTAGTTCGATTGAAGTGCATACTCTTTGGAAAATACGTTTATTAAAAACAAGAATAGAGATGTCTTACTGACAATAGGAAACTGTCAAATATCACAATGACTGAGAGTCAATTTTACAAAAAAGCTGCTACTTATTGGGAAAATGTGCCTGCAACGGTTGACGGAGTACTCGGTGGTTTTGGTCACATCTCGGACACTGACATAAAAGGATCAATTTCCTTTTTAAAACAAATTTTAGCATTCAAAAATCCACCTGCGACTAAACTGGTTCTTGATTGTGGAGCGGGTATAGGAAGAATAAGCAAGTATGTACTGATACCATACTTTGATAAGGTCGATTTAGTAGAACAAGATGAAAAATTTCTGAATACTGCTCAAACTTTCATCGGAGAAGATTACAAGTCTAAACTTGGAACACTGTATAAAGACGGTCTTCAGAATTTTAAACCAACTAGTATGTACGACGTCATATGGTGTCAATGGGTACTAGGACACCTTAAAGATTACGACTTGGTAGATTTCTTTGAAAGATGCAGACAATCGCTTAATAAAAACGGGGTTATTGTTGTAAAGGAAAATATAGCTGCTGGTTCTGAAATAGATTACGACGATACCGACTCGTCAGTAACACGTCCCTACGCTTTGATGCAGAAAATATTTGACGAAGCTAAGCTAAAAATAGTTTTAACTGAAGTCCAAAAGGGCTTTCCGGTGGAAATTTATCCTGTACATTCTTTTGCTTTAATTCCTAACGCGTAATATTATATTCAATATGTTGATTATGTCCATACTTTATAATTAAATAGTAAAGATTACATAAATGATGGTTTGATTTATGATTTAAATGCAGTAATATTCATAAACTTCTGAATAGTTAGTTTATCTTTGTTGTGAATCGTGGTCCTAATTCGTGATGGTGTCGTTTAATAAAGTGGAATCCCAACCGTGCCACAACTTCACAACTTGCAAGTACATTCACTGTTTTGGTCTTAGGTTACAAAACACTTGCGTCAGAAGCCGCAAGGACTTCGGAAATTGATCTGTGAACTACAATAAAAAATTTATAATGATACGTAATACTTGGTAAGCAACTCGCATATTGTTATATAATATATATCGCATAAGGTGTTACGGTTCTTATTACTTTTAAAAGAAGTCTTAGTCAAGTTAACTTTTACACATACTAATGTTTTTTACTGTATACGGGACTTATTCGCGATAAAATCAAAAAGGTTATGATACCTTCTACTTTCCGACGTTTCGAACGGGTTATACCGCTCGTGAACAAGGGTAGACAGTCCACCCGTGACCACGAGCTGTATAACGTTTATCCTGTCCCGTATGCAGTAAAAACATGAGTATAAGTTGACTTGAATATAAACTTTTCAATTGTACTTATGTACACCTTTTAAGTAATAAATAGTGTATCTCAAGTAATAATTATCTCTTGAACGTGCGATGATGTTCAATCAAAGAACAGTTAGCGATGAATATCGCACCGCGCTCTACTATTAGGGCCGCATCAATTTCAAACTTGTAGTATCAAGCCATGCCCCGCAATTTAATGTTACAGTTACATTCCGAAACGCTGGATGTTAAAGTACCTAGAATACATAGTTCCAAAAATAATTAATGTTGTATCTTCTTAAATCTCAATCGTCCCTATTACATATATTTGAAACGCAAATATGATTGAATGCTAAATATCAACCGTATTAATTCAACCGTATTCATTCAACCGTATACCATCGTCAGCCAAATGTGTTCAGTGTAAACTTATCAGTATAAACTTAAAAGTTAGTGACACCAGATGACATGTGTTTACAATTTTGATTCACGTTGCCTGGATAAAATATAACGTTATTTTTACGTGTATTCTTATTGAGAGTAGAAATCTAATAGTCACGACTAACTGTAAACTTATTGATGTTTGGTAAATGTAAAAAAATGTTACGCACATCCATGTAATTGATAAAGCTTGGTTTATTTAAGCGTGGATTTGATATTCCGGCTTGTGTTCAGATAATGTTGGTTCTCATAGTGCGGTCATTGCCCTAAGTAATGTCAGATTCTTTCTACAGTAGCTATTGCGATTCAGAAAAAGTTATTATAACTTTAATTAGTACTTCATGATTAGATTTATTTTACTTCATAAAAAGGCATAAATATTAAGCACTGTTATTGCAATTCAAAATTCGTCAAATTTTTTTTTATGGTCAAAACTTATTACATTTACATTTAATGCACAAGAAGACCTTAATCGAAATGGCCAATTATTTTTTAAATTAAATTGTATCATTTCATCTAATACAATTTTTTAAGTACAATTTAAATGTTGTCCATAAATTAAGTAAGAAGCAAATTTTGAATTTAATTCCTAACGTCTCGCAAAACAGGTTACCGCTTCCCCTGAGACTAGCAAAAAATGTTGTGTTCAAAAGATAACCGAGAAACGTGACTTGTTTAGAAAGAGTCTCACTATCGCCTTGTGTCTTAGTTGCAAATCAAATAGAAGATCACGCATGAATTCTACTTAATACCGTTTACTACTTAACGCTACTATGAGCATGAGGACGTGTTGTTCAACTAGTGTCACGGGAAATTTATCGCACTATAGAAAATTTCCATTTCGTCTTCTTCTTATATATCATGGGCTAGCATTATTTCACTTTGGTGATTTATACTAAAGTATAATATGTTATGTGACTTAGTATTCCATTGATTTTAGACATCACAACACTGTTGAATGTTGTTTATTATACGCAAATACGAATAAAACGACGCGAATAATGAAGTTTTTTAATACTTTAACCAATTAAAAAATATATATATAAAACCATCACTGGTATAAAACCACCAAAACATGAGTAAGTCTTAATATTCTTAAACATTATATGTGTATTATAAACGTGAAAATTACTTGAAGCTGATTGACTATACGTATATACGATACGTCCAGACGAACTGATGGACGCTGGAGCCGAAAGGTGCTAGAGTGGAGACCGCGATTAGGCAAACGTAGTGTAGGACGCCCTGCGGCACGATGGACCGATGATTTGAGGAAGGTGGCTGGCGGCAGATGGATGCGGACTGCCCAAGACCGGGACGGTTGGCGTTCCTTGGGGGAGACCTTCGTCCAGCAGTGGACGGCGATAGGTTGACACTATATATACATTCTTATAAAGTACTATTACATTTTTTGTACCAGATCATTTCCTTTCAATCACGTCTGAAAGAAGTTACCAATGCACTTACTAAATATAATCAACTTATATATAAATAGAAGTTGTCCGAAATATTTAATATTATTATTATAATATATTTCATGTACAGTGGGAATGTATGAATATACTAAATGAAGCGGATTCTAACTTAATCTATCCTTCAGATGTGAAGCAAATTGCCTGTGGCAGTTTGACTGAAAGCCGACGAGTTAATACTCGTACTTAGTTCTTTCATTCGGACGTACGAAATCCGTAAAGGAATCTTCAAACATTTTTTTTGTCAAATTCATTGGCTAATAAAAACGAAGTTACGACATAAAAGAAATTAAACCGGGTGAAATTACCTCTCTTTTTTCATTTATTGCAGTTGTACATGCAAACGAAAGCTGTTCAAAAATGCACGTAAGAAAATTTTAACTTTATCTAACAAATGACATGACGAATAACTTGATCTTTTTTTAGATAAGCATAATTCATATTAAGTGTCCATTGCAAAAATTCATTTACAGGTTTTGTCAACTGTTTCCTCTTCATTTACTTCCACGTTTCACTTTTGATTTATAACATGTGTAGGTATATGGTTTTAGCCGGCTTGTTTTATTAAAGCCTACCAAGGTGACTTTACTCTGCCTGATGGAAAACAGCGGTAAAATCAGCGAGCGAGTGATTCTGCTCTCTATGCGAATGCAGGTGGTGTGGCAGTGGCAACCTACTCAATGGCGGCCTGGTGAGATGGTTTTTTAGGCCCCGTTTAAAGGACTCGTGATCGTGATGTAAAGGAAACACGTAGTAAAAAGAAGCTGGTAGTGAGTTCAAGTTTTCGACTGCTAGGCACCGGAGTATTGTAAGCATATGTCAATGTACATTACACAATTTTTACTTACTTAATTTTTGCTTACATTTCAGGGTTTAAAGTTAACATTTTAGATCAGAATTTAACAGCAGACTTGAGAGACGGAGCGTTAAATTATTTCAAAAATTGTCCAAGAACTTTACTAGGTCTCGGGATCGATACCCGTGCCGTTCGATGCACTGGTGGGAATAGGCCAAGGTCCTCCATAACAGTCAGTCCGGTACTTCCTGAACTTCCAGCAATATCAAACACAATATAAAACAAACAATTGTTGTTGTTGGCGGTCGCCACGCCGCTCTTTACTGCGCCAAGTGTCGCGGGTTCGAATCACACGTGGGATAACACTTTGTGTGATTCACAAATTGTTCTTCTGAGTCTTGGTGTTCTTTGTGTCCGTTTCATGTGTGTTTGTAAAGTCCCCCGCGACACAGGAATTCATATTCCTAATGCGGGAGTTGTCTTTTTAAAAATAAAGAAAATAAATTAAATTTTCATCACTCACACCCTTCGTATTTCTTTATGTAAACAGCTATCTTGCCTGTAATATGCAACTACTGCAAATTATTGCCAACAATACAGTGAAGATTTATCAAGCATATGACTGTACCATGACATAGATTTAATTGAATATTATTCTGCTCCTCATTATAAAATAAGAGCAAGATTGAAAGCAATAAAATGGTCAGTGGGAGACAACACGACAATCCACTTAGTTGCCATCCAACTGTGACAATTTACCCTGAATTAAGATGGTATCGTGCAATCTGTATCTTGCCAACAAAGTATCCAACTTACAAAAAGATCTATGTTTAATTAAGGACGATTTATTTGTGAGAAAGATTTCGTCTTTCAATGTATTTCAGACAACTTTTTGTGTGACAATGTACAGACAAATTAACAGACAAGACAAGAAATTAACAGTATAAATAAAATTTTGTAAAAAATGGTAAAATAATTTAGGATTTTTCCAAATTTTTGTATGATTATATAATACTAAAATTGGAATTTTTCAACAGGTTTGGAAAATGTTCATTTAAAAAGTTACTTGATGCTGTTTTTGATGATTGATTAGTTTAAAAATATTAGGTAGTCATTTATGAAACTAGCAAAAGCACTATAACATCCACTGGGACTAAAATAATTGAAGCAATTATTGAAATAGAAATAGTTGAATTCATCAGATACTAACGATATTATTCTTGACCCTTACAATATAATACCTTTCATGAAAGATTTCACAAAGTCATTACTAACTACTACAATGTGCAAATGATTCTCCAATCCAAAATGCCAGCCTCACAAAGACTCGTTAAAATCCTTTGAAAGTACATAAAACATTAATCAAGCAAACCAATAATAAACAAAATAGAAAATATTTTCGATTCTTTTTATATGCTTGTTAGTGTGGAAGTGTACAGATTATTTCCTTCGAAAGAGAATACTCTGAGGTGATTTATCGTCAGTGCCAAACGATCCCAGTAGATTATCACGCGATCTTTAAACGTTTTAGACGCCAATTAAGAGATGATATGCCATATTATATTTTTGAGATTATTAATACTTTTTATTCTTTTTGCTCCGCTTTATGTAACTTGTTGCTAAATAAATATTGAAAGTATAAATAATATTCTAATACAATAATTAAGTATCAATAAGATTAGGTATCAAGATTATGTTGCAATGGGAGCAGCTGTGGACTGCTGATGATGATAATTATGTTTGCTAACAGCTCTAAGAAAGTTTTTCTATAATATGGCAAACTGTATTTAAGGAAGTTATTTATCTATTGTAATATTATAAAGGTTAATGTTTGTTATTATAAATAAAAAAATGTTGTTATTATAAAGGTCAATGTTTTTAATTATAGGTTTGTGAATTTATGGGCTATAAGTTTTGTGAGATTATATGGCGTAAACTCTGGATCTACTAAGCTGATCGTGAAAATGATTTTACAACTAGCTGAATACCGCGATGTTGTCCGCGGCTATTGTTGTACAGGAGTGAATAATAAAAAACATATACCCCCATTAATGTTTTCAACTTTACAATTTTGACGTCTGATATATTTTAAAACCATGACAAGGAGAGGAGAAAATTCTAAAATTCTATTCTATTCTATTTTAATTTTAAAATAAATCTGTCTATCTGTTTTACGGCTAACTACTGCTCTGTATTTCAATAAAATTTGGCATGGACATATTCAAAATCTTGAGAAAGGCTACTTTATAACGCCACCGTCAAAAGCTAGTATATGTTCCAATTGCAAAAAAAATACATATCAGGACATATTAATGTTATTGAGACAACATCATAAATTATGCCATGGAGGTAAAAAGTCTTCTAGAAACCATAAATACATCTGTCTATCCTTGTGGATTAAGAATACGAACCCCTATTCCGTCTATTTTTATAGTAACTAACTGACCCTCCTTAGACTCGATAAATATTGTTTTTAGTTATTAACTGATGGTGTCAAAACGACAGCGGCGACACCTACCGGGCAATAGACCGGTACCGCCGCAACCGCCCTGTCCCTGCATTTTAAATCTGTAATATCTTAGAAAATATTCATTTTAATTTTATGATGTAGAGAGCCATATTGATGTACATAATATTATATTCACAGTGTATTTAAGGTACTTAATTAATTGGATAAGATTAATGCTGTGTTGATTAAACGCTTTTTAAATAAGCCATTATTTTTCGTGAAAGTAAAGAATAAATTACTAGGGTGGTAATTATTAGAAACCTCTAAAATTATCAGTGTTTCTCTACTATTCTATGCATGTGTTATGTCATAAAAACCTTCCTCTTAAATCACTCTATCTAGTAAAAAAACTGCATTAAAATCCGTTACGTAGTTTTAAAGAAAAGCATCCTCGTATAAATTGATTGACAGCGGAAAGCGACATTTTATACTATGTAGTGAACAAACGACTTGGGGAGACAATAACACTGCAAATAACAGGAAATTTGAAACAAACTCTTTGCGAACTCGTTTGCCCAGTGTGGTGCAGTAGGCCAAATTTTTCCTTTATAAGAAGTAGCCTTGTCCAGCATAGAATTGTCAAATGCTGTTGATGATATGATCATCTATCGAAGAAGTTCCAGCATATTATTATGTAGTAACTGCTTTGTGTTAAAACAATCACATTTAAAACAGTAAGAATTATTAACACTCCAAAATCTAAAACTTTACAAAACTGCATTGTATTAAATATGAACTGTTAGGTCATTTTCTGTGAAGACGAAATTTCCAATTTTTGGTATCAAAAGTTATCATTGCAACTTTATCATGAATGCTGCTATCTTAAAAAAAACAATTACATAAAATTAACAACTCGAATGATATGGTGTGTCAGCAAAGAAGTCGTATCATAGGTAGGTATTTGAGATCAAAAAGATTGCTAATTTAAATTGTATTGTATCGCCGTTAACCTATTTAAAACCTTAGCCTTAGTTTAGTCAGAAAGGTTAACAAGATCAAGATTATTACGTCACGAGTACGTTAGTATGTATTTACAATTACATTAGTACCTACTTATTTTTAGTAAAATAATTTATTAAATACGACCAAGACCATGTATTTTTTAAAGAATATTTGTTAAATTCCAAATTTGGATAATTTATTACATCTGGGTCCATCATTAGATCGGCTACAACAAGCCAATTTATGCAATTGTCATCCACAACTACATTTAAATAAGAATTCTTTTTACAGAAACCTCTGATTCAGTTCGCCAGTTAAACTTTGCCAATAAATTTAAGTAAGCGCATCGGTCGTCCCTTGGCAACGACCGACCTTCGCCGATCGACTGGAAGTCACCGCCGCCCTTTTTTCAACTTGTAATGTGATACGAATAATTTATTACTTCAATGCATATTAAAATATCAGTACATATTAAAACGCCTATTGAAAGTGGTTCGCAAAGGGTGGCGGATAAAATTATTACATCTTTTTAGGGTTCCGTAGCCAAATGGCAAAAAACGGAACCCTTATAGATTCGTCAAGTCTGTCTGTCTGTCTGTCTGTCTGTCCGTATGTCACAGCCAATTATTTCCGAAACTATAAGAGCTATATTGTTGAAATTTGGTCAGTCGATGTATTCTGTGAACCGCATTAGGATTTTTACATAAAAATAGAAAAAAAACAATACATTTTGGGGGTCCCCATACTTGGAACTGAAACTCAAAAATTTTTTTTTCATCAAACCTATACGTGTGGGGTGGGGTTCTATGGATAGGTGTTCAAAAATGATGTTGAGGTTTCTAATTTAATTTTTTTTAAACTGAATAGTTTGCGCGAGAGACACTTCCAAAGTGAAAAAATGTGTGTCCCCCCCCCCTCTAACTTCTAAAATAAGAGAGTGATAAAACTAAAAAAAATATATGTTGTACATTACCATGCAAACTACCAACGAAAATTGGTTTGAACGAGATCTAGTAAGTAGTTTTTTTTTAATACGTCATAAATCGTAACACGCAATTTACACTAGTATAAAAACATCGATGAAAGTTACAACGAACTACAAGAACTTTTATATGATGTTACTTGCTGATACGTAACCCTTCATGAGCGAGTCCGACTCGCACTTGGCCGCTTTTTTACTTATTTACATGCTTTTATGAATTTCAACAGATAATAAATAAAATCGCTGTAATCTAAAAATGTATAAAGTACTAGCTTTCGCCCGCGGCTCCGCCCGCGTTTATGTCGGTTATCGCGGTAAAAAGTAGCCTATGTCCTTTCCCAAGTTCAGTTTTATCTTCAAACCAAATTTCATCAAAATCGGTTCAGTGGTTTAGGCGTGAAAGCGTAACAGACAGACAGAGTTACTTTCGCATTTATAATATTAATTAGTAGGGATTAATGGTTTATGTAGTAAAATGTGTGTGTATTATAATCGACAGGTACGTAAGTTATACAGGTGGGGTCGAACACACCACGATTCTTGAGATATCTAAGTTGTGCATCGGCCTTGAGAAAGCCGACGCCTGCTGCCGCTCGCTCCGCGCGCTGACCTTTCCGCTCCTCTCCGCCCAGCGACGATATTTATTGCTATCGAACAAGTGATAAATCCCCAGCATCTGTGCCGTGCACATCCGTGTTGCCTAGGACGAAATGAGTAACGAATTGTTTCGCGGTGCTGCTTTGGTAGCGCACCATGACAACTGCTCTACAATATAAGACACATCATATCTACTTTTGATTTACACTTTTTGTTCACAGTGATTTACTTTTTGTAGAGGCTCCACTGTCTTCGGGTAGACTATTAAATGGCGTAAAAGCAACATATTTTACTCAGTAGCTCTGTTCTACTGAAATATAGTGTCTCCTCTATGTTAAATATGTTTGTAAGAACAGGCTAGATTGTTACGGTACTTTGTCGCTGGAACAACGATTTCGTGAACGATTAACTGATCCCAGTTACCCCGCGTCTTGATTTACATTCTAAGTAAGTATTTAATTGGCAGGTACAGTTACAATTTATGATATCAATATTGCCATACCGTATGTACCGCGTTGCAACAACTTCGAGGAACATAGTTGGCTTTTCTCGCTGGTTAAGTCTTGTCCGTGCTTCTCGAGATCCGCTATCAACTTTAAACTTTGTACCACTCGTGGCAGCACCGTGCTTTTATCAACAACTGAATGTTATTTATAGGCCTCTGTAGTTGCGGGCACATGATTCATAAGTTGAACTTGAAACAAGGAACTGAAGTCTGTGATTAGTTCAAAGTACGTTTTTCGTTAAATATCGTTATGTTAAGATACGTGAGACGTCTTCAAGGGTTTAAACCGGCTCTAATAAGTCAAGCTTAATTTAAATTTATGAAACTTGAATAGGTAGAAATCTCTCATTACTAGTAGCCTACATAAGTAGTGAAGAAAATAAAAAGCAGGGATGTTGTTCAATGACTTGAACGAGAAATTACCTGTTCGGGGAGTCGACAAGGTAAGCCAGTCACTGGTATGGTCTGTGAAAGTTATTACCTGTACGACGGAGGAGTATTCACGCTCGCCGGTTTGCTAACACACCTAAACAGCTGAGCAACTTTTTGTAATGATGAAATGAAAATTATTGTTTGACAGAAAAATGAAAGTAAAGTAACGCAAATATTAATATTAATAATGAAACCTTGTCATACTGAAATAATATATAAATAATGAAAAAGTTTTGCATCAATATTGTAAGATGCTATTTATTCAATTCTTCCAAGTAGAGTATGGGAATACTAAATACTTAACAATCTTCCAACAATTCATCAATCTTGAAACTTTTAGAATTGAACATTTTTAAAGTACTTAATCTTTAAGCAGGCACCACACTTCGCTATGCGCTATTCGTTATGCGGGTTATTCGCGCGCATACGGCAAAGTGTGGAGAGTATATTCGTTTCGTTCATCATAAAAATGACATTGACACATCTCTACAACACACCTATTTGATGCTTATTTGACATAACAGTTCGAAGTGTGGATGGCATGTTTGTTGTTTGCGCGCATAACTAATATTTGGGCGAATACGGCGCAGACACATAACGAATAGCGCATAACGAAGTGTGGTGCCTGCATTAAATTGAATGTAAACGCACTTCATTAGTCGAAGTAACGACATGCATTTCGAACCGAGCTACGAACACTGGTAGAGCTAAAATTTAAATCACTTTGACTACGATTGTGGGTTATTGTATTACAAATAGGAATTCAAATTAGAGATAAATACATCTAAACAATATATTGGAAGTTTTGTCAAAAGCTAATTTTATACTATATAAACAACTGCATAATTATAGAAATTCTCTCAGAAAAGTTGCATTGTAAATTGCTCTATTAAATGTACTTATGCTAATTTAAATATTTTAAGAAGAAATCATTCACTGAAAGATTCTTTTTAATATTCAAAATGACACATTACAAGAATCAACAAAAAAATTACAATATCATCATGCATTTATCGTATAACCATATCTCAACGTTACGGTATGTCTCCATTGTTTTTCTGAAGCCGTTCCCACGAGCGACATGAACAAAAACACTGCGATGTAATCACAAGTCCTTGGCAATCACATTGACGCTTTAAAATAATTCAAGCATTTACTTTTTTGTATTGATAATCTTTCAACTAGAGTAAATTAATTTAACTATCTTACAACTTAAATTGTCAAATCGATTGCCTTGTTTCAGTAAGTGCGACTACTTTTCAATCATCACATTTTTTTTACAGTGTATTAAACTTCTTGCGCGTAATTCTGTCAACCAATTGCAATTTCACGATGTTTTTATGATACCAGAGACGAATAAGCTAAGACAGTTAATGTTACCTTCTCTCATTCAGAACTACCTGTAACTCAAAATCTCAGATTTTTAACGTTTCAAAACTTATCGACCCTCAAACAGTCTGGAAAAACTGCAAGCAAAGTGAATTTATTTTACAGGTTCATTTTGCGAATCAAAGTCTGTTTCTAGGAAGCCGGAATATCAATTTTTTTAATCAAACTTTTTGAATTCGAGGTTCTTTTCAAACAAAAAAAAAAAGAAAAACTAAAATCCAACTACGATAAAATACGACCCTGAAAAAGCATGAAAAAAGATTTAAAAAACATAGTACTCAAACGTTAGTATCCAAAAATACACATATATATGTATATAGCCTGTGAAAATCATAACCCTCCTTTGGCTTTGCCATAGTTGGGTATAAATTAAAGTCGGATAGTCTTATCACACGAGACTTTTTACTTACTATCTATAGAATCGACTCAATTGACTTTCTTTAGTGGAGACCGCGTCTCGGCAAATGTATTTGCAAATGTCTCTGCAAATTTGGGCAAGACGGCTGGCAGGAGCTGTATGCGAAAAGCCGAAGATTGAACAAAGTGGCGTGCAATTGATAAGACCTATGTCCAACAGTGAACTGCGATAGGCTGATGACGATAATTTACATTTATCTCGAAACTTTAACCATGTGTTTTTTAAATCAAATATATTTAAAATTAAGCTAATTGCTGTGCACTACAATTACTTTGAAAAATACTTCAAAATATATAAATACGTTGTTCTATCTAATTCATGACCAAACATCTTCCAGGATGACAGTTTAAATTCCTGGCATACAATCAAAATCAGTATGCGTCCATCATCGTCTTATATCACGTACTATTCCACGAATAATTGCAAATGCACTTTGAAATCCTATACAGCTCTAGACACACACATATGGTTTCATTTGTATTCAACATCGATAGCGGCTACTATTGGGAACGTTGTATTTTACGAGCATAGCATTAGACAATACAAAACGGGGATATAAATTTCGATGTCAACAGCATTATAGATATCCTGACTATAGTTGTTTCGAAACATGTTGATATAAACATTGGAAGTCTATTACATTATTCCTACTGTAAACACGTGAAAAACGGACTTACAATGTTACAAAAGACTCGATTACATTTAAAGAGTAGCTATTAGTAAATGGTTTTATTTTTCAATAATGTGTTTGATTGCCTGCCATTGATGAAGAGCATTTTATTATATCCGCTCTAATTCCAGTGTCTCTGACCACAAAGTAGACATTTTGGAATTGCTGCACGTTCATTCAGTGCAGTGAGGCGCCACCGTAATTAGATTAAACGATGTGCTTGAATTACGCGAATGGACATACTCAGACACACAATAAAAGGAAAACAGGATGCCGTCAAAACGAGCCTCACTTACAAATGAATGACTACTTTAACGACACTCTGAATTAGCTTTGTTGAAGAGATCTTTAAATGTTTGAGGATAAAAATTAAATATCTTCTCATTAATGCCTTTAAAATCCAAAAAAAAACTTTTCTTAATCATGTCTTGGTTTTCTGGCTGTTATTGCAATTTTTTTTAATTATGGACAACTATGTTCGGATTATTTACTGTGTTTCTGGGGACTTTACAAACAATCATGAAACTGACACAAATATCACCCAGCCCCTTATCATTTTGACGACAGTTTGTAGAATACAGAGTGTTGTCCCATGTGTGGTTTGAACCCAAAACACTCAGCGAAGTAGAAAACAGCGTGCAGCAGAATGGCTTACATTACTTTTAATTTGTCTATGACTTTATGCTATCTAGTCACTTTTCTTTAGATACTGTTAAGTGTGGGATATAATTAAACATTTTAACAGTGTCTCCTAGACAATGTTTATTAATTAAAGAATATTGAGAACACAGAACAAACAGAAATAAAGCTAAAAAGAAATCGCCTCGCCGCTAACCAAAGGACCTTTTTTAACAAAACTCATTATTAATAAAAAACAAAAAACAATCTTTTTTTTAAAATAAAAATACAGTGTTCCAAGTAGGAACGTTTCAACAGAACATTCATTAAAACGCGCAAGCATTCAATGAGCAGCTCACAACAGGTATCCATTACAGAAGTAACTGCTTTTGTACAAGCGTGTCGGCCCCAGTAATAATACGAAGTGAGAACTTTGTGTGTGGTAGATATCATAACTGTCCTAAAGGAAGTACGCTTATGTTCTCAGTCCCGTTACTAAGGTCTTACGTACAAACAAGAAATAGGTGCAAAATAAATGTACAAACAGATAAAAAGACCACAACAGCTTGCAGTACTGTTGTGACGTGTAGTAAGTATCAGCAAAATAATTATTGTGGGTATACCCATAGTAATTATTTTGCATATAATTGTTATATATTGGTATACATTTCATTACCCACAAGTTTATGGCAAAATTAAAACGATATGCAATATCAATTAATTATTGCTTTTATAATTATCGACAAACAAATTCTATAAAACAAGAAAGTCTAAAAGTTAATTTAAAGTAAAGTAGAAGAAACAGTCCATTATTAACCAGTTCTCAATCTAGGGTCGCTGAACGCTGAGAGGTCAACTTCAACTACTGTTAATTATAAAGTAAAGCACCGTCACCGAAAGATATAAAACTTCATTTTTGACAACATCAAAAGTTGTTAAAAACAAATGAGATTCAAATTGTTGGTTTAATTTGTTTTTACAAGATATAGTTTATTTAAATACCGTAAAAAACATTTGAAATCTTTTAATTATAAACTTTAACACGATCGTGTTAAAAATCTAACAAACCTTTCAAAATATTCTGTAAAACATCCTATTTCAAAATCATCACTACGTAAATATATACATATATTCGTAAAACTTACACCATACACTTAAACTAAACTTTCTAAGTAATAATCGATCGATTGCTTGTAGTACCGGTCTAAGAGATGTGGCCATAACATGTGATAACTGCGCCCGCGCACCGACACAATGGAGATATTGTCATATAAATGATTTGATTTATTCGTTTGTATTGATCTTTCTCGCTTATACATACATATATAAATAAATAATATGTTATTAGTAACTATTACACATGTCAAACATACTTATGATCTCGCCTTGAGATTGCTATGGAATTGCTAAAGAAATTACTTAATTTAGTATGTATAGACTCGACAGTAAGCGACATTTTTTTGCTTCCGATCACACTGTAAAAAATAATACCTATAATATCTACATATGTATGTGTCAACAATTAAATCAGACCTCATAGCCAAGTTACAAGTGTCTCGATTGAAGTCTCTTTCTGCAATCCTTAACGCCTCTATCCAATAGCATTATTAGCTATTTTTTTGTTTTGTTCACGTATCTTGGCGTTATCGACATCATTAATCTCTCTAATCTAATCGAATCTCGTTAATTTATTAATTTTAAATTAATTCAGGTTTGTAGAAGCAACTTCGCTTATGGGCAGTTTATAAGCACCATATTATTTTCTAGCGAACTTATCGTCTAGAGTTTAGATTTTTAATCTAATGCTTGATCTTGTTCCACTGTTCGAAGCTGGCTTCTCGGACTTCCGCAAATGATAGAATTTATCATGGGTAGGGACTTTCATGCGCTGCTGCTCTTTTAACTGGATTAAGTCCTATCTAATGACAAAGATCCTTGATATTATTAGGTGGATACTAAGACGACTAAGCTGTTTTGTAGTTTTAATGGACCTACTACGTTTTTTATTTGGTGTTTAGAAATTTTAACGATAAACTTCCATAGAACCGTTAACAACATATTTATAACTTTCGTTTATGAGAAAAAATTCTAAAATAATATTTTTTGTGGATATCATAGCTCAGCAGCTTAAACTCTATGTCGATGATTCAGTTAGTCAGTTATGGGATTCAGTCACATATGTTCATTTCGAAACATATTACTTTACTTTTGCATTATTTTATAGATGAGAGAGGATAAAACCTTCTTTCAAAGGAGAGGCCTATGTCCAGCAGTGGACTCTTAAAGGCTGTGCTGATGATGATGATGATGAAAACTATTTATTACTGTTTGATGAAGTACCAACAGTAGTAAACTTTTAAGGCAATCTGTTTTAACACACATCTTTTTAATAAAAAAAACTTAGAGTTGCAACACGCCTTATACAAATCGGAAACAAGTGTTACCAGAATCTTTATAATAATAGTCAAACCGAGTTTAACACAATTCGTATAATTTGAGAGAGCAAAAAAACAGATTTCTAAACGAGAAACGAAAATAATGTCCCATTGTCTTAAGCCGAGTGTCGACACACGTAACGGTTACAACCAACGCATCGTACACGAATAGGTAAATCAATTTAATGAAGAAATGTTCACAAGGAAGATGCTCAACTTCCGAAAGAAAGTTCCACAGGAACAACACACAACCTATATTGTAATATACACAACTTTTTTTGCCAAACAAGCAAGCTGTTATGTATTTTATAGAATCTCCTTCCACAAAATATAGGTTGTTATATTTTACGGAACGCTTATATTTTCGTCATATCCTTCCATCCGTTTGTTCGTTCTTGATTAACCTTCCAAACGGTTAGTGCTAGAAAAAGGAAGCTGCATGCATCACATTTAGGGTACTTCGCCTACATGTAAAGTGGGTATTATATTTTTTCTTGCATTTACCCAATTTTACCAATGATATTGGGTATCATTAGAAAGATCTTTTACACGCTGAGAAGTTGCTAAGACGATTTTCGACGAACTTTAAAGGAAACTTATAATAGCTTAGATAACTTTGTTAGTTCAGGAGTTATAGAAAAGGCCTAACTTTTAAAATGCACTTACTTTCTTCATACTTCGAAAACTTCATACGAAATCAACAAAACAAATTGTTTCGAATAGGGACAAATTGTTAATCTACATGCATTTATGCTATGCATGGCCTGACACGCACCTGGCCGATTTCATTTGTAAGAGAAAAGAGCTTTTATTTAGACTCAAGTTTGCGTTTAGGCTTGTTATAGTTCTATTTGCATTGAAATCCGATTTACTAACACGTCATGGTCTTTAATATGTACTAAGTTTATTCATAACGCTTTCTATATTAATATGAATGCAACAGTTCTCCTTTACTGTCACGACACACTTGACTACAATGTCTATTGACAACACAACTCGGGTATCGATTACGATTGAATGGCCTTTGTGATTACGATCTCAGCTATTGAACTGTGGTCTAACTAGAGTTGGACTTATGTACGTCTACAAACATGAACTCACAGTTATTAAGTTATGTTATCATATATGTAGTGAAATGACTAAATCTATGTTTCCTAAATTAATAAACTTGGAATATTCCTAAATGAATATACTTACAATTTCCTATGATTGTGATGATTTATTAATTTAGTTGTGAATTGTGTATACAATGTCATCAAGTAGATACCCTTTTTGTAAAAGGGGTGATTACTGAAATAGGTAACAGTTGATTGGTGATCGATGATCTTACAATACGAAACTCTACACGTATCCAGTGTCTTTGAGAGAGTTTCTGCTTTACACAAAACCGTAAAGAATCTTTAATGTATTTCATGTTAACGTGACATTTAAATACATAAGTTCGAATAAAAGAAAGACATATTCTAGTCAATTCTATTTTATTCTATTTATTCAATGTGTTTTCTATGTACAGTAAGGATGTTTTTACAAAAAAAAGTATGTTTATGTATTTATATCAGTTGTCTAGGTCAGGTGTGAATGTATACTTTTTCATTATTCTATATTATCTATTCATTATAATAATATACACAGTTTTAAACTGACTTAACTTATTCGGTACCACGAGAGAAAGACAAAACAATAATTAAATTGCAACTAGAATAACGTTTTATTGTTGCGATAGCATCTGTATAATGGCAGTAAGTTTACGATTCTGTTTACTAAGTAATTAAGTTTCCACATAAGACTACTCGTAGTGACTCTCCACAAATATGCGCTTCACTTTACATTCCCACATGTCAGTTTGTGACAATGGGATGCGGTGAGGTTGCTCACCTCGATTGTGCGCGCAGGCGCAGCTATCTAATACTGTGACGTCGCATAATTAGACTTGAACCGATTGTGCCCCGCGATATTTTATATATAACTTTTATATTTTAGGCACCTGTTCCATTAAAGACATTAGCGAGTTATGCCACGACAAATTGGTTTAAATAATAAACTGATATAAGCATGTAACTTAAATAAGTGATGTTCGAATGACTGAGTGATTTTATAACGACCTGTTAACGAAGTTAAAACTATCGCTACCTACCATTATTATATAAATGTTAACAATATTTTATTAAGATATCTATCTATCATGCTACGGAAAGTTAAACCATGAAAGTTCCATATATGTATATAAATTTACATGAATAAACGCAAAAAAGAATACTAATAGAATTATGGTGGATTTCGACCAAAACTATGGAAGAAAATTTCTATTTGCATAAATGAAGCCCGTAAAACAGTTAGATCGCTTACACGCACGCAATGAGTCAAAAGCTGAACATTGTTCGACCTATGGGATCACGTGACGTCTGATTGACAGCCATGCCTTTCTTTAATGTCATTCAAAGTTTTTATAAATCAAGGCAAATCATCTATTATAACGACTAAGAGTATCGTTAATATCTTTTTGCTGCTTAGTTGTCAGTAATCACCTATTGTTTTATAATACCATGTAACAAAGCAATGGTCTGATAATGAGGTGTGTGACAACTACCTCTCATCAGTTTAAGGTAATTGAATTAAGGAGTATACAAGGCTATACATTTTCCAATATCACATTTTCTTTTACATCCATTGGCAGTTTCTTATAAATATGTAAGTTTCCCTAAGTAATAACTATTGTCCGTGTGGTGACGAATTAAGAACACTGAGTGTTACCAACCCTGAGTATGCTATCGATGTCGTACAAGCCGATTAATATAAGACTACGCAAAGCAGTACAAAAGAGAAAAACCCTATATTAAAAAAAGGAAAGGAGTTTTTTGTAAACTTGTGGACTTTACAAGCTGTGGACAAGGATGATGATGAATAAATATATGAAACAGTTAAATTAACTTCAATTAATCTTCTTGTGTATTTTCCTTAGGTTTGTTCACCAAGTTTTTAGGCAAAAACGATTTACTAAATCATAGAGAATTCCATAATAAATCTGAGTACTAAATGCAATACTAGTTGGTTTAAAACTGGATCTACAGTAACATTCCAGTAACTAAAATCTATATTAGAACGTAGACCAACGGAATGAGGCCTTTATAAGAATATCTAGCTTCTTATAAATACTGTATATGTATATTGTGTATGCACCATAGAATATAAAAAAACAGGTGATTCTTCCCAAACCACAGAAGTGTCGTGTAATAATCTGTACGGTAGAAATAATTGGATGATTCAACCAGAAATTTTACAAATTACAAATTAACTTACCGGTAATATATGAAGTATGTAGACTTACTTTTTGTATTTTCTACACCTCAGTATATTAAGACCCATATATCCTATGTGACGCAAGCCCAACAGAGTTGTTTGTAACGACCTAAATAGATTAAAGTGTAATATCACACTTACTCCAACCGAATGGAGGCTTAATTTAAGAAACAGTTAAACACTTATACCCAATTATTTAGTTAATTGACTTAGAGAATCATATTATCTAATCAATACGAAATAAAAAAATTCACTCAGCGAGATCTGCTTAAACAATAAATAATGTATCATAAATATGTGTAAAGACCGAATGTGCATACGTTATTTGCTGCGGAACGACTTGCGTAAGAGGTCCAGCAATAACTGCTTACAAACAGCAACTGACTAAGCCACGTGGTGTGCCTTGGAAGAGGTAGAGGTCTAACACTGGTCTGTAACAGCCATGATGATGGTGACATGTATAATATACTAATAACTTTTTTTTTAATCGTGAGCCCTAAAATACCATCTTAAATTAGCCTCAAAACCATTAAGAATCTTGAAAGAGCTTTGAAAAGTTCCTTTTACACTATCAAGTACATTTACTGATATGGACCTCTTGTGATATCACAGCACGTATGTGCAAGTGGCGTTACAAATGTTTGTAAACAATAGGGCTTAAATCTGTTCATCAGAGTGAACGGTGGCTAGTAAACGATTTTCCGCTGGTTGGCCACACGCTCGCTGTCGACACCACATACCGTGACGTATACACCCTTTAATGTGTATGTTACAACTTGTTAATATATGGAAATATGCCCAAGGAATAAATTAATTCATGTAATGTGTGTTCATTATATCTTTATAACTTAGGGATGGCTGGATGGATATGGCAAATTGTAGTGTTGGAATAATTTTCAAAGTCCATTCCTTTTATATATGTACATTTATAGTGCTGCCAAAATGACTCTGCTCAGCCTGATGTAAAGCATGAGCAGAATCCAGAATTCAATACAACACGGTAATCCACACTATGGCGGCCTAGTCAGGTGCTTCTTCACGCCCCGCTTAAAGAACCCGGGGTCATAGAAAGAATGAAACACATGAACTGACAGTGAGTTCCAGTTTTTGACTCACTGCCTTTTTCAGCAACTTTAATTAAACTGTCTCCTTACTAGCAACCCCTAACTTTTCAGAGAAATCTAAGCACTTAGGTGTCCCCTAAACGTTGGCGAAAATATCACTAAGGGTTACCTAATACTTTCTTGAAGGGACCCCTTAAATTTAGGAGACGTTTATGAAAATGACCATCAGTCAAATAATTATAATACCAAAAACAATAACATAATGTAGGACGTCCACAGACCAAGTGGAGTGATGATTTGCGTAAGACAGCTGTCCGGAAGGAGCTGAATGTAAGAAGCGAGGATCGAACCAAGGGACGTTCAGTTGGAGAGATCTATGTCCAACAGTGGACTGTGATAGGCGATGCGACAGTTTAGTGCTTATCATACGTCATATAAAATTAATTTGTTGTAACTGACTATTCATTAACGTATCTACTAACCAACGTACAACACCTTGACTGTAAGTACTGATGTAGTGCAACCCTATTTAAGGATTTCTATATAAATACTGATGTAGTGCAACCCTATTTAAGGAAATCCTTAAATAGGGTTGCACTACATCAGTATTTATGTCATAATGTAACAAAAGGAATATAAGAAGTGATGTGGAAAACCCTCAAGAATTTCCTTTGGATGTTTTAGATTAAGGTTAGTCTAAAATGAAGTAATTTGTCATTTTTACTCATAACTTATAAGTAATCAAAGCTTATAAGTTGTAAACTTATATTTCATAAGATTTTATTCAAATTCCGCAGTTATCATAATACAATCTGCTGTTAACTTGTTTACAGGCTTAATGCCAACGTATTATGTTAATGGAACTATTCTGTACGGATAATGGGGCTTAAATACTGCATGAATAAATTGAATATCAGATTATGTAGCATATGTATATTGAGATTGTGACCTCGCTTAATGGTTCCTCCTCCCCTTTTCATTTTCTGTATGTAAAATCTGCTTTGCATGATGAAGTAACGGTAACAATTAGTGAATTAAAGTTCATTTGAATAGCTTTACTCAGAAAGATATGTTAAGTTAATTTCTTAAGGCACTACATTATCAGCTTATGGCCTTCTATAACTGAAAGCGGGTCTCCTTAAAAGGCATTTCGATCTTATCAGCTACATAATATTAGCATACATATGTTTATCCACTACTACCACAGTAGTTTTTTTATAGTTAAGTCCACCAAAGTGACTCTACTATGCCTGATGGAAAGCTTGACTAGAATCCAAGAGTAGTAGGTGTCACCATCCTCATTGTGAGACAGACAGACAATGTAGCATGGTGACACACACTATGGCAATTTAGTGAGATGCTCCGGTCTTACACTCACCGACGAAATACGACAGCATGAATACTGTAATTTTAGGTTGATCTTCTGTGTGAAGGTAGTAATGTCGAGCCGACCCATTCATGTTGAAATCAGTGAGGCTCCTAAGAAAGTGACTTATTTTCTTCAAAAGTACTGCTAAGTTAAGTGTAAGTGCAGTGTAAATCTAGTTGTGATCGACGTTATATAATTGAGTATACGTAGAATGTATTTAGCTGTCGTAGATCCATATTAATATTAGTTCCCTATGTGAGTGTATTTTATTGTATTCTTGTACTTTTTTCTAATATAGCTACATGTAGTTTAATATCACTGTTACTTAACCTATTACCGTATCGTTACTTAATTTAAATAGGAATATTGTAAATGACATATCCAATATATTACTGTCGTGTTTTTATATTCATCTCAATTGTGAAACGATTTTTTTCCCTTAAATCTATATACTTAAATGATATTCACAAACTTATAAGTATAGCATTTTATTTCAATACTATGTCAATAACATATCTTATGGAACCTTATTGAAACAAAGCATTTAGTTATATATTCACACAGCGTTTCATTATTGCAAACTTCTACAAAGCGCGGATAAATTTGAAATCACATGTAATAAAGTTAGATGCAGATTATGTAACCCTTAATTTTTAAATACGATCTATTTAAGTGTATATAATGCGCCAACCCTTGTTACTTGTAACGCTGCGACATAACACAGCAGTGACTTTTTTGCAGAACTGCAAAAAAAAGTTGTAAAGCAAGTAAAACGTAACGCAAGGTAATTTTTTCATAACCGTAAAAAATAAACGGTTTTAGCAACTAACTAGAAAACTTACAAACAGTAACACAATGTAACTTCGCAAACAGATGTAAAATTATATTGTTTCACAGGCAACAGCCTGGCGTACTGTTCATGTTTTATGACATGGCTAACAGTCAAGACTGTTTGTTCTACCACATAACGGATTTGAAGCAACAGTTTCATTTCGCTGCAATTTGGTTTCAGTAATACAACAACATTCTAGTACACATTACATTATGTTATGTTACCTAGAAGAAAATTGAATATGCGGTATTTGAAATTGTGACGTCACATAAGTCTAGACAGTTTTGAATGGTACCTTAAGGTTGCTTTGCTTTCTACATATCGAGATTAAGCATACTTCACACACAATTTGCAGTAGGTACATAAAATTATATTTTAAAAATAAATATGTATTTTTTCAGACTTTGAGTGATCAACCAATCAATATAGATTTTTTAGATTTATAAAAAATATATAACTTAAAATAATATCAAATGTACAAAGATGTTTGTACAACCAAATAGAGTTATTTATGCATTATAAAAACAGATTCGTGATAATGATCCGGGTGACAACATACTAGACGTAGTGCTGGATCATTATTATGAATCGATTGACCCATTATTCATTAAAATCGGTTCAGTAGTTAAAGTGCTGCGGTGGAATATTTAAAAACAGGTAGACTGTCAAAATTATCACCTTTCGTTTTGGTTTCACCGTGGACGGTTTAGGTAATATTTTTTTTTTTATTGTGAAACATATCCATGTTATAACCATCGTGAATTTAGCCGTAATCGAGTAAATGCAACAACAAACTGCATGTTGTTTGATACAGTTATCAGCCCTTATTGTTTACTATCATTAAATTTTACAACTTGTAATAAAAATTCGAGCACCTAACCATTGATAGAAGCAATTAAAAAGAAACATTTCAATCCAATTTCACATCGGTAGTAAAACCTATTTTCTAATAATGAAGTGTTCGTACTTTTATTACCGTTTGGGTAATTCTATTTTCTTTACTAGTTGCTTGTTTTTAATAGCCTGTGTGAAAAGGCATGTACTTCATTTTAAAAGTGAAAATTTAGAACCAATTTCATTGCATGATATAGTTTTATTCTATAGATAAAACATTTTTTATTGATTATATTACCGTAACAACTATCATTTCAGGTAAACTATATTTTTCTGAACTGAAAGTAGAAGCGCTAGAGATTCTGAGTTATGATTTTTATATAATTCGGTACATTTATTTGCTTATACGTGTAAAAATAAATGAAAGTAGCAAATTTAAGAATGAATGTAATAAATTAATCTATACAAATCCATAAAAAATTAAGATTTTATTTAATAGCTTTTCACTAAATAAATATGAAAGCGTATTATTTATGTAACTTACATAAAAAAAGTCTGTCTGTCGCTTTCTTCCTTCCCCATCCGTTACCCATAAAACCGACAAGTATTTAAAGCTTTCTAAGGAGAGGCCTATGTCCAGCAGTGGACTGTTAAAGGCTGTTGATGATGATGATTATGATTTAAAAATAGAAAATAACGAAAACTTCCAGCAATATTAAAACCATAAGAAACAATAAACAATACAAATAGTTTCATGTAGCTTTGACACTTCCTGTGTACATGCGCATGTGGGAACTTTAGAAACCCAAGAATATCCGCTTCATTGTAAATGATTCGCACCGGTAACACATTTATGCCTGATTACCATAAATTCTCGTCTACTATAAACTTAACAATGCCCTACTTTATTTGTTTTCGTGGAGCATACACATCACGTTATTTAGAATATGTTTAAGACTTAGACACAAAGTTTATTAGTTATTACCGAAGCCAAGTCAAGCATTGATGAGAAATGAGGTACACAACCAACGCGATAAATAAATAAAATTAAAACGCGGCGAGGTGGACTGTGTAAAATATAGAATCTAAAGAGCTAAGTCAGTGAAGAATTTTTCGAGTTTTTGAAATGTATTTTGAGTAATGTTTTTGAGGTACACAAATCACATTAATATACGCTTGCTCACCTAGAAATGTTATACCGATTTCTCAAGGTACAACACAATCGTACTATTCTTATGTAGTCATCAATTAACAATTTCTTAGTTTCTAGTAATGAAAACAGCGTTAGTTGGTCAATGCTGAATACCATAATTTGAATCGAATTTGAATTGAGAACCATTATTTATGTGTAACGATTAAAGCGCATCTACGTGGGTTTGTGATTAACTGAGTGCGGAGGGCAACTTGTTGCCTTTGCTCGCAGGTTGCGGGCGACAACTCGCCGCTTCCTCATTGTTTCGCCGGCGGTTACGGTTATAACGTTGCGCCTGAGCCGGTGAACCTCACTACCATCGAGTTCGTTCTTCAGGGTTACCGCATTGTCTGTTTTTTGAAGTTTAATCGTATTCCGATCAATAGAACTATACAAGTTTGACGTTAATGGGAGGAAGATTTTTGGACACTGATTTGTACAGACTGTAATAACACTATGCATTTGCATTGCAGCAATTACGCGTCAAATTAAAAGAAAATAAGTAATGAGTACCTATGCTATTCGGTAATAGCTATGTTAGTGAATAATCAAAACCTGACTGAGATTAATGTTTCATGATTTCTCATCGTACAAGACAACATAATAAAATATGATATTGTATTTCGGCGTTTGGGTGTTTTCTATGTATTACAATGCTATACTAATAGTGACAACTGTGTCACTAGACAACTGATAGTAATGTAAAATATTATATGTACGATATATAAGATATATGATATATAAAACCCATAGCTCTGCTTAGTTTGGGATCTTAGTATTTATTTATTGCCTGCTGCTAGATGAATTATAGCATTTATAACATTTTCCAAGGCCTCCATTTATTATGTAATATTTGTTTTAAAGATATCTAATAACGGCAATAATTTGCGCTTCACAGCTTCAAGATTCTCACGATCTAGCCAATTTATAGTTTGGCAATAATTACGTGAAGACTGGCTCAAAACAATTATCGTAATTGAAACGTGTAACTACAAACTTGTTTCGTGCACAATTTACATGAATATCTTATGTGGAATAAGCAATAGATTTGAACTTTGATACATCGAAACGAGTATATCAGCCGTTACATGTTCCATAGCTCAATTTCGTAGGTAGGAAAAAAAATATGATTGTACAAATTACGTGCTGGATAACAGTTATTTTAAGCGTCGATTATAGTTAATAGTTCAATGTAACGGTATCAAACAATATATATCTTACATACTTAAATTATTCACATAGCAAGTTATTTAATGATAGTAATTAAATAAGTAGTATAGCAAGCAATTAGTGCATTGCAGTATCTAATCGACTTAAAATCTTCTAATTTGCTTTTGAATATGTCTAGTGTGCATTAATTTTACAGCAACTCACTAAAGTTTACATAACAATCGGCTAGACTTGTAATGTTGGTTCATGAAGCAATTGGAATATTATGTAAGAAGGTGACAATTTTTATTGTAAAAGGTAAGAAGGACAAAAAAAAGTAACACTAAAGTAAATATATGCGTTGCTGGCTACCAAAATTTGGTGTTAGATTAATGTCAGTATTTTTTTAAGAACTCATTTTGCTGACATAAATGATAGTAAAGATCTAACTTTTAATAAAACATATATGTACAGTTTCTCCAATATGTTCTGATAGTCAATGTAACTAGACCGTGATCCAAAATCTATGTATTTATTAAATAAAAGATTCCCAATTTACTGTTAGGCGTAGGCCTTCAAAGCTTATAGGCCTCTATTTAATAAGTCCTTTATTGCTAGAACTTCTTCTTCTTATCGTGTCGATGGCAACACTTTACACTATTTTGGCCCAGTGCTCGGCGACGCGGATTGCGTTTGGTCTTGCTTGGTGCAGGTCTTCAAGCGTACATGTCACATTGCTAGAACGTCCAAAAAAAGTTGTTTATCTGATCGGATATTGGGTAGGTACTTTCAAATCCAAGTCATGAAGGTTTGAAAAACAAACGCTTCGGGAAAACGTAGGTGCTTTACTTTAGACATCTTAAACCGGTAAATTGATTACAAATTTGCTTTTGAGACATCCCTAGTACGAACAAACCTTTTTTAAAAACTTAATATTGGTAGGCATAGCATTATATAACATAAAAAACTTTATTACTAATCATTTTTTTTCAATCCCGGTTTTACTTATCGAATTTTTAATAAATGATTGTTCCGAACAAACGGTTTAATCAAAAATTTCAATTATAAATCGTTTTAGTACCAACTTCAAATAAAGAATACGTTAGATTAAGCCCGCCTTCAATCGATGCCAATTTTAGCGCAATTACAATTATGTGATCGAATATATCATCGAGTGATTAGTCCGCACTGTTAGACAGACATGTTCAAATTACATTACATAACACACTTTCACTACAGCCGACACCATTCTTCTCTTTGCTCATTTCAATTAGCATCCGAAAAGGAACACTAGATTTTTGTTTTGTAAAGTCGACTAAACTTACATAACTTTTAAAATTTCAATTCGGGGCGAATTCCGTGATTAATGTTTAATGATTTTTGTTGAAGACAGAAGAAAAACCTTTTATACATATGATTAAGCATCCTTCTTAAGCTTACTTAAAGATTGTAAACCTGTAATGTTAGACGGTGAATGAAAGCCCTTAGGGTTGTGATATTTGACGTAGTGGGACCAGGAAAGGTTTACAACTCTTCCATTGTGGGTAATGATATCCTTATAAATTGAACACCTGAATCAACGCCGTAATTTAATAATGTTTTCCTCGAAGTCTTAAAATAGATTTATTCATGAATAAATTCTTATTATGTACTCTATTTATCGCAAACAAATAAAGTACTTTTATGAAAATGTCTATAATCTAGATGTATCGTCTGTTGTTTATACTTCTAATTTAAATAATAACTATATCAAACACGAAATATTTATTATAAACCATTTAATAGACGAGAACGAGAAAAGGCCCCAGTTCATTAGAAATATGAAATTAATTTCATGGTAATATTAATTTTACAAATCGCGTGTAAAGAAACGGGGGCACAATTTTGTACGGGAGTTGTATGTATTGTTCTCAGACTCGTCTCTTTTACTTTCGACTATTAATATGTTAAATTTCACTTTAATTACTTAGTTACAAATGTACCTAAATAAATATACAAGTTTTTAATCAAGGAAATAAAACGTTAATTAAAAGCTAAATTACAAGCGATGAATTTTTAATTATTATATATTTGTAAAAGTAAACCTCAGAAGACGGTTTTTACGCGATTTGCATAAGAATTGACCGGCAAAGGTAAAATATTATATCGTTCTAAATATTACAAATATTAGATATCATACAATGATTTTAATGACTTTATTATTGTGATACTAGACTAGACTAATAACTATCGCAAAAATCCAAAGAGAAAATTATTGAAAGAAAAGCCTCGAAACTTGATAATATATCAGACATTATGTTTTGTAAAAATTCTTACTTTCAAAGGTCAATTCTTTTAAGATTACCATACTAAAAGACTGTTTAATTACGTTAGCTATAAAAATATTTATGTAAGTAAATAGAAAGGGATATGGTTCTCGTCTCCAGCCATTAAACCAATGGTCATCGTTTGTCGTGAAAATAATTTTATAAATGATAAAAATGTGCTGGAAATTAAAATTTCATGTTTTTTTATGCCTACTCTGTGACATTGTCGAGTACCAATAGAATCCAGGAGCGGGGGCCAAAAGGCTGCCTGCGATGCAGGAAGTATGGCGATGCCAACCCAAACTATGGCGGCTTCGTGAGAAAGTTTTTCACACCCCTTTAAAGGACCCGGGAATGGGTGGGAAGTGGGAAGGAAATACGGGATCATAACGGAAATCATAACGGTAGAAACTGATTAAGAATATTTATTTCTCACAATACATACTGTATGTATTGTGAGAAATACTTTTTTTTTTAAACTAAAGGAGAGGTATACGTCCAGCAAAGATATTAATAGTTGCTGATAATGATGAAGAAAAAAAAATGTACAGTGTGAAACTTGATTTAATAAAGGAAAAATTGCTTATTTTTTACTTTTTCAAATTTTGAATTTGTTTTGTGTAAATGGTGCGAGATATAAGTCTTCAAATACTTTAGACAGTTAACTGACATTAGTCTAAACCTTAGTTGAACTGGACATTAATTTAAGATTAATAATCTTCTCTCAATTACGTACTTATAAAACCAGTGTTACTTCAGACGTAACACTTAACCTTCTTTTATAACCGCTGTTAGTTAAAATGATTTTGGCAGTGAGACCATGGCCGCCAACGAAACCACCTCGAACTTTGACATTGATGATTATTAAAGCAGGCGATGAAATAATTAATCAAACGGAGTCAAAATACAGTATATGTAGAATAAATAGTATAGTGTGCATTAATATCAATTTGTCAATAAAGTTATCTAGAATGCAGATTATTCTATGTAAACTTGATTAAATTACTTCAATAAAAGAATCTATCAGAGCTGTATTTCATGTCATATCGGATATTTGAAGGTGACTATCATCAAACACGTAGTCTAATACAATAGATGTATAGTTAGCCTCTCTATCACATTAGGTCTACCTGTAACGTTAGTGAAAATGATGGAACAGGAAATAAATAAAATAAATGAATAAATAAACGCCTATTTTTCATTGATTTCAAAGGTTAATTTTGGCATTGCTAACGTCAATAGATAGAAAATATAAATGAAATACATATTTTTAAACTGTAAAGTATAATTTAAGGTTTCACAATTCTTCTAGTTTCTGTTTTACTATTTATATAATAGGATGAATGAATAAAAGATTCCATTGTAATGAATGTACTAATTAGCGAATTATCCATTGGCTCTACTTCCTAAAACAGAACAATCATTCGTGTTCGGTGATATAAGGAAAAATTGGCAGCTCCTATTTTCCAAACTTTAATTGGTGGTTCCATTTTATTATAGGATATCTAATTTTAAATACTGGAAAATTGTCGCACTAATACGTTACATAGATACAGATTAGGAAACACGAGCTCTTTATTAAAACGCCACTTCAAAGGATACATTTTGCGAAAAACAAGTATTTTTCCCTTAACACTGGCGGTGTACATAAACCTAATATACAAATATTGAATAGAGATAAATTTATTAATTAGGTACTTCCTAATGTTTTATTAAAAAAAAGATAGCCAAAACCAAGATTATCAATTTCTATAGAAAATACGGAAGCATTAGTTTATTATTACAAATATTTTTTAAGATAACCGCTGCCGTATAAATAGTAATTGAAATGTTCAATGCTCACAAATCAAAATAAATTATAATTTAACGAAACTTTTTGTTAAATTCAGTAAATCTAACCTTGAATATGATTAAAAATGTAATACTTTTATCATTTTACAAGTACCGAGCATCGCTTACATTATCTGCCGAACTGGAAACGACATCTTTTTAAGGAGAGAAAACAGTTTTGAGACACATTTATTATAACTTAAAAATTTGTCATTGTAAAATTATTTTCCAAAGATCAAATAAATTCTCAATAGCCCGCAAAAGCTAAGTAGAACATTTTGACTATTGGTACAAAGACACAAGAAGGATTTCAAGTCTCTGTTCAACTATACAAACATAATGAATTGTATGCATGTATAGTTGTGCAAAATAGTAAGTGTATTTAAATTGCACAATACAACATTTCTGAGATTTGATTACCTACCTACCTACGTACCTACGTTAACTGCTATAAAAAATAATTGAACTACACATAATTAACCGTAAGTACTCAAAACGGCAGTGTTTATATGTAGGTACGAGTACCTACTCATTGCAAGAGCCACTAATTAGAATCTGAGAATATCTGAATACCTATTAAATCCTTTCAAAGTAACAGACCAAGTCCAGTAGTAGATTATATATTAAAGGCAGGTAATGATGATGAAAATTTCAAAATGTAAGGCATTAACCACATTGCTAATAGTTTTATAAAAGATTTCCATGTTATCAAAAGTATTATTGTTTTATTCGACGATATCGATGCGAACATTAAATGACGAAGGTATTTTCACAATGTTTGCTATCATTGACCGAACACAAACTAAATAAGTACAAGGTTTTATTTTCAGGTCTCAATGATATAATATTTTAATCAATCACTATATGTACTATGAGGCAGTATACTGCAATTTATCAACGTAACACACAGTAACAAAATGCTTGTAATTAGACCGAAGAGTTGATGAATGCCGATAACGTGACTTGAACTCAATGTCGAAAATAACTATTTATATATAACTCTAAATGAATGAACGTTATTTAGATATGAGGAACACTTATTTAATGGGAGGTCAAGTACTTATTGTAATGCATAATTACTTTTTAATACATACTACATAACATCGGTAAACGACGATATAATTTATCTGTTTACCATGAAAACTTGAAGATCTTGGTTTTTTATTTACGAAGTATAATTATATTTATTCGCATGTGCTATGACACCCGACTGGATGCGTGATGACAGAATAATGTATGCATGATGATGCATACGTCATTCTGTCAGGGGTCAATAGTACGCCGCTTGTCTATTATGTGAAAGGTCGTATCGAACCTTGATGAATGTAAAACTCTATCTATTGTAACTCACGATACGCCTAATGGCTTGGTCATGTCATATAGGTAAACTTTGACTACAGTCCTAACTTTGTTTTAACTGCACACAGTTAAACAAACTATCTCAAAAGTTTTCCACAATCCGAATGTTCCTACTTCATAGAAGTAGGTATTGGAAGGTATTCTTATTTTAGTCTCCTTAATTCTATTACATGCTAACCAGTTTAAATACAATAGTTTGACGGATTTAGTAGACTTTATAAGAGTGTGAACATCTTATATTTTGCCATGGCATGTGTTAAGGCACCATTAGATATAGTGTAGGACAACATTTTGCTATTTAGATAGAATATTTACGGAGGTAGTAAAGTCACGCTGATTTCAGCACAAATGGGCTCACTCGACCGGGGCATCTTAATAATCATCTTAATAATGACAGCATTCTTACTGTCGTATTTCGTTGGTGAGTGAGACCGAAGGCCTAATTATTCTGCATCATTCTCCTGTTCTCCGGAGGCCGGGAGAATGATGCAGAAACATCAGACTAGGCCTCCATGGTATAGGTCACCATGCTGCATTACCAACTCTCAGAATAGGGATAGTGACTTCTACTCCTGGATTCTACTCATGCTTTCCATCAGGCAGAGTAGAGTCATTTTGGTAGGCTTAAATATATATATATTTTTTTATTACAGTTAATAATTTCTGCTTAATTTTGAAAAGACGACTATTTCAATATTCCTATTCAATCGGTAACAACCTTCATACAGTAGGTAACACTATTCAGTGAGAACAAAGATTTTATTAATACAAAAAAGAAGTAAAGCGGAAAATAATTCTAGTAGTTTCAGGGAAACAAAGAACTTAATGTACAAAGGATATGACTAATTTACTAAAATATATATTATATTTTAAATTAACGTAGTTTATTATTACATTTAAAGACAAAGTGCTTCTTATTTCAAAATGAAACCTTTTAATTTGTTATCCATTATAATAAGGACTTACAAACATTCGAACATGCGCCTTTTAAAAACAGACTGTAAGTTTAAATCAGTACTTGAGATTAGTTTTAGCTGAGAAAAGTTAAAACGTTGTTATATCGATGCAAGTTTTGATCCGAATTTAAAATTAATATCAGATCAATAGAATTTAATCGTTTATAAAATTCGGGCGGTAGTCTCGATTGTCCACAAAAATAATAATTAAGAGACACATCGTCGGTGAACCACATCTTCAACGAATAGTGGAAGAAAAAGCAATCTAATCTAAATCAGCGTATACCACAATTAGACGAACATCAACGCTGTTGTCGGCATAAAAACAAAAGGCATTGAAGTGTTCGCTTCGGTTGATTAGTCCCCGGAGCGCTTGCGGAACCGAGTTACCACACCGGAGGCTTTCTGTACTACTTGCTTCGCCACGCCTATACTCAGCGTTTGAAAGTCGACTCTTATGGCAATATTATAGTGAAATGAAGATGGAAAATTGCCTTATTTATTAGTAGGTGTGTATTGTACGACAATAGAAAGAGTTAAAAAACTAGCGATCCAGTTACCTTTGCCTCTCATTACACTTAGCTAATAAAAAATGAAATGAATGTCAAGCTCTTTAAACTAAGAAATAAGTAAGATTATTATCATTTTTATTATTTTAGTAGAAGTAAAATGCGCGTCAATATATGTATTTTTATGTGTACTTTTATACGTTCAAAAATTTTTTTTCCAAAAGTTTCACGTCGTTGGTTCTTTTAAATTTATATGGCATAAAGTTACCTACAATATATTTCGCATAAAAATGTATCGTATTGCTTCATGCTCTACTAAACAATCATCTCAACTAAAATAATCATTTTATTTATACATACTATACACATTGTATTTTTATTAAAATATAACATGTCTTAATTATATTCCCACGGTGTAATTTAAGAACACAAGATAATTTAAGAAAAAATTAATGGAATACATACTGCCATTGAAACAAAAACATATATACTAAAATTGCTTATTGGTCATTTCTAAATGAGATAATTTTAACATGTTTCAAACAATTTCAATTGTAAATGTACTCGTACACATAAAAAATAAGGCATACAGACAATTGTGAATGTAATTACAACAAAATTGTGCTGAATGATATTCCATTATTACTTTTACTTGATTTAAATTCTTTTCATGACAATGGGAATTCGAATAAAAATATTCAGAATTGATAGTATGGCAATTTTTAATTCAATCGTTACAAAAAAGCCTGCAAAACAACTACTTTTGTTTTGTATTATGTAAAGTAAAATTGAATAGCATACGCATTAAACGATACGTTATCGCTGTTGTTGCGCAACATGATCGATGATGGCAATCCAATGGCCTATGATAACATCTTAACAGCCATTACCTATGACACCCACTGCGATAGCAATCTGCGTACACTAGTTACTTTCACACACGCCTACAACTTGTGGCAATGAGATGCTTTTTATCTAGTTGCGATTAGAATTTAAGTGGCAAGGCTATTTTTAGAGAGTCACTATACGAATTGCTTGATTTCCCATACATTGTGAACGGTTATTATAATTGCATTTCACAAAAACACTGAAAAAAGTTGAATATAATAAATAATAAATATTTGGACAAGTTACACACAACATCATCTAGTCCCAAATTACTTTGTGCAGAGCTTGTGTTATGGGTACTAAACAACTGATATAAATACCTAAACATTTTTTTTTGTAAATACATACATATTATACATAGAAAAACACCCAAACTCCGAAACAAATATTTGTGGATCACACAAATATTTGGTCTGACCCGGGAATCGAACCCGAGACCTCTTGATCAGCAGCCGCATACGCTAACCACTAGACCAACAAGGCAGCCGGTCATTATATTGTAAGCCATAGGTAAAAATATTTGCTTCATTTGCAAAGCAATTTTAAAAACCGCAACTTATTTGAACGGCAATAAAAAAGTAATATGTGTGAACTTCGATTCGATGTGGAAGAGATGAAATTTGATAATAGTATTATCTAAATCTCGAGACGGTAGAGCTTTTTTATTTGTTGGCGTCCTAAACTATTTTAACGAAGCCGCATGTCTTAAGTTACAAAAAGGGCACGTGGAGAAGTTGTTGAAGTCTTTAATAGGGTAGAATCTAAGAAAACACATTAGAATTCATATCTCTTCGAAGACAAACATAAAAAGAAAACTACATAAGTTAACTTATTGTGTAGCTTTGTTGTGTCTGGTTTCGGCTGGTTGTTAAAAACTTACAACACAACTAATGGAAAACATGAAATATCATATAAACGCCTCGTTGGTCTGGCGGTTAGCGTGTGCGACTGCCAATCAAGAGGTTTCGAGTTCGATGTCCGAACCTTGTCAAAAATGTTGATGAGTTTTCCTGATAATTCCGACGTCCGTCGTTAATCACTTCTTGGAAAAATTGATTTTCAAGTAAATCTGGCTGAAGTTGTAGCCCCCAAATGACTATGAGAATAATTAAAGTTAGGAAAATGATGAACGGACTTTAGGGAGTTTTATGTAGTTGATACAATCAAACGCATTGAGATACATTAGCTCAAAATTAATGCTACAATTTAATAGTCCTTAACAAACGTGGATAGAACTGTTAATTTTATTTTCGCCTCAAAATAAACTGATTAACCAAGAATAAGATCTATTAAAGGATGATTGTTCAAAGTCTGTGTATAATAAGAAGCTTATTTTCACCGAGAAATTTAATTGACATATTTTCTAAACGCTAACGAATGGCACGGCATGGCAGAATATAAACACTCACTTCGTAACAAGAAACACTATCATAAATATCGATAGGGCTTTAGGCCCTTTGTACATGTTGTAAACTTTATACTATCTTATAAACGATTTGTGTACATTGATAAACTGAAGTATTCTTAGCCAAAGCTGTTGTTACAAAACCATGTTCGGATAAAACTTGAGTATCTGAAAAACCTAACCAACTATTACAATACAATACATTTTATATAATTTGTGTAGTCTGTCACTCGGGCTGTTATCACGAATCTATTGACACTTTATTCATTAAAACCTGTTGAGTAGTTTAGGCGCTAAGGTGGAACAAACTAACATACACAGACTGTCAAAACTATTACCATTCATTTTAGCTTTGCAGTAGTCGGGTAAAAAACGATCGTAATTTGATAATTCAATGCTTGTTAGAAAATGAGTCTGAAAATTATGCAAATTGACTCACTTAGACAATGATTTCATAATTACAAACGGCTAGCGGTCTTAAGTATTCACAAAAGTAAAAAACACTCTCCATGGTGAGTAATAATAAATACAATCTCGAAAATAGTATAAAAAACAAGCGTAAAGAACACTTGTGTGTTTTTATTACGATTTCTGTCTATATATTTATATATCTGTATTTGTATCTGAATACACACACACTGTGTGGGTAATATTGATATTATCCTTATATTAATGTGAGTAAATAGTCCCAGCAAGTTGCCATCAAGACTCATCAATAAACATCGCCCGGGCCCGGGGGCATCGCGTCCCGATACATCAGCTCGATAAGATCTAACCCTGAATCGCTTACAAGTAAACTGCAATTATGCGATAAAGTTTCCAATACAGTTACGTGGCGTGGTAGTCTTGTGATTCACACCTGTGGGGTTTAAATCGATTAATCAATCGAATAAACTAAGCCACTTTAATATTACAGGGTTATTTTTGTAAGTTTTTATTCATAAGAGTCTACCATAGTGACTCTACTCTGCCAGAACATGTGTAGAATCCATGAGTAACGGTCACCATACAGATTGCGAGCTGATAGCCACATTGATATCAACACGAATAGGCCGGCTCGACCGGGGCACTACTATCCTCACACAGTTTAAAATAAAATAGATAACTTCCAAAAATAGTTGCCGCGCACCTATAGCGGTACGCTCTTGATATTTTATTCGCACAAAATCAAATCCGAAACCTTCATTCACCAAAGATATCAAGTTCATAGACATATCCAATTCCCCTTTGGATTTGAATGTCATAGAATTATTTGACGATCTGAAAGTATATCGTCTTACACATTATTAGAATTTTAGTAACAACATCATACATGATACCACCCATGTTCACTGTTAGTTTTTTTTCATATTGTCTCTCTGTGTTAATGAGATATTCGTATTCTAAAGTATTCCAACATAGAATAGTCCTTTCATTTAAATTGTGTCCTATATTTAAGTACTGAGCACAAATCTAGCCACATTACTTGAAATCTTATTAAGAATCTTAAATTAATATGCTGAAGTAAGTTTCTTTGTTATTTTATTTTGTTTAAGTGTGAAATAAGTGATGCTGTTTTTACTCAAGGACAACAATGTAACGTACAGTACACTGACGTCTGACTGCCTTGTTGGTCTAGTGGTCAGTGTATGCAGCTACTGATGAAGAAGTCTTGGGTTCAATCCCTGGGTCGGACCAAATGTTTGCATGATCTGTAAATATCTGTGTCGTAGTTTGGGTTTTTTCTATGTATAATATGTATTTATTTATAAAATATATACATATATATATATATATATATATATATCAGTTATCTAGTACCCATAGTACAAGCTCTGCTTAGTTTGGGACTAGATGATGTTGTGTGTCATATGTCCGATATATTTATTATTATTATTGGATACATTATCCAGAAAAAGTAGTTTCCTAATGATAGTAAATTTACTAACGTAGTTTAACGTAATATCTGAAGTAGTTGTTTATTATATGAAGAAGTTCTATATGACGGAAAATTCACATAGCTGTTTGCAAAAAATTATTTGGCAATTTAGGCATCCACACAAGGCGACAATATGCCGTTGTTATATGTAGCATGCTGCGTATAAAAAAGCATATTACACCTACTTTTCCTTTGTTGAATCAAGTTGATTGACGTGGCGGACGCACGCTGTATATTATGTTATTGTATTTCTTTATTAGACACGTACGCACGAAACTATCAAAGAAATAGAGCTCAATCCGATTCTTTTTTCATTAACTTGCCTCATACTTTAAAATAGAAATCGTAGAATTATTTATAACGTCCGGTCCGTCTGGGTCCGTCCATATGATTAAAGCAGAGACTAATTGAAAATCTAAGAAGGTAGGTACTTAAATTAGTAGGTGCTATACTATGTCTTTTATATATTATTACTCATATAATCAAATTGCAGTCCACTGCTGGCCTCTTCAATTGCACTGGTATTCAGCGGGTGCCGTTATTGTGTAAGTAAGTTTACTGAATACCCCAACAGATGAATAAAATATTTGTTAATTAAAATATTAGGTAAATGAACATCAACATATGAAAACACTTTCTCTCTTCAACACTGTTACTGAAGGCCAGTTATTGCCCTCGTATTATAAGCCTAACATAATAATGGCGACCGAAAACATTTTCTAACTTGTTTACCTTTACATAACATCATCAGAATGGTTGGCTGCCTTTCTCCGTTCGTTGACCGCTGGCCGCTCAAGGCCAAATGACTGTCAATTAAATGGTATTTAACACATTTTCACTGACTTTATTATGAATGAGTAACATACTTTTGCCATTTCTGTGCTAACTTAGGTTCGTATAGTATTTTCTTGTAATTTGTAAATTACTATATTAACTGGGTAGTTTCAATTAGTAAAATTTTATTTCTTAGTCTTCCAATTGCAAAATAAAACTTAACTTCAGTGAAGTGCATGGCAATTTGAAAGCTACAACTATTTTCAACATCAAAAGAAAATATTTTTACAGTATATATATTAGGTATAACAAAAATGCCGTATTAACATACGGGTCACATATATTAAAGAGAACCATGGACGCCGACAACTCAAGGGTCATATAGCAGGCCTTTAAGGTGAAAGTATGCACTTTCTTTAAGGTTTGAAGGTGATGTGATGTTCCTGAAGAAATACAGTCCTTTTTAAAAAACTACGAAGAAAGGTTATGTTTTCAAAAGTAACTGATTCGACTCATAAAAAACATAAACCCGCGTATGAATTTATCTTAACAATCAAAACTGTCTCTTGGTTTATTAACAAGTTCTATAAATGACACTCTTAACATAAGCAAAAAACAGAACAGTGACAAAACGTAAAAGAACAAATGTAACGTAGCCATAATTTATTTTGATCCAACAGCATTTCTAGATAAAGAATATAGAGCTAAATTCTTGACTAGCTATTACGGTAAGATCACTAGGGGTCACATGCAGTCCTAAATTAGAGCGATCTGTAGCATACTAATAAGGTTTTTAGTTATATTAGAATGTGGAAACTAAAACATTATAATAAATATGCTCACGTACCAATGATTAATTCTTTCCGTTTAAAAAATGTTATTCTAAACACGTTTTTAAGATATTAATCAAAATTTAAACATTAGTATTCTTTGTCTATTCAAAAATAACTGTCTATGTTTATTACATTATGGTATTCACGAACTATTACGTAAAATGGTATAAGTAGTATTTTATGTAATAATCCTTACCCTATGCTGCTCTCGGCATTCGGCCTACACATAATCATTTTCATTCACTATCACAATGATCTAAAATATAACGGCAGTAGAAATAAGGGTTGTTGACTAATGGGTTTACGTCGGTAATAACAATTAAATCTATCTGAGACAAATTATTCTTTTTTAGGGTTCCGTAGCCAAATGGCAAAATACGGAACCCTTATAGATTCGTCAAGTCTGTCTGTCTGTCTGTCCGTCCGTATGTCACAGCCAATTATTTCCGAAACTATAAGAGCTATACTGTTGAAATTTGGTCAGTCGATGTATTCTGTGAACCGCATTAAGATTTTTACCTAAAAATAGAAAAAAAACAATACATTTTGGGGGTACTTGGAACTGAAACTTGAATTTTTTTTTTCATCAAACCTATACGTGTGGAGTATCTATGGATAGGTATTCAAAAATGATGTTGAGGTTGAGGTTCCTAATAACATTTTTTATATAGTATACAATAGTTTCCGCGAGAGACACTTCCAAAGTGGAAAAATGTGTGTCCCCCCCCCCCCCCCTCTAACTTCTAAAATAAGAGAGTGATAAAACTAAAAAAAAAATATGTTGTACATTACCATGCAAACTACCAACGAAAATTGGTTTGAACGAGATCTAGTGAGTAGTTTTTTTTTAATACGTCATAAATCGTAACACGCAATTTACCTTTCATCCAATCAATAAACTAGTGTAAAAACATCGATGAAAGTTACAACGAACTACAAGAACTTTTATATGATGTTACTTGCTGATACGGAACCCTTCATGGGCGAGTCCGACTCGCAGTTGGCCGATTTTTTATTCCAATGAGTGGTGAAAACTAATTATAATCATTTAATTACGTAACTTATTTTCTAAAGCTTTGTAAAATATCTAAAAGCTAATGTACTTCAAATAACATACTTCTATTTAAATCGTTCTGAACATATCCTACCCCTAAGTGTTCATTGTATGTGTTGTTTCTTTTATTAAACATAAACTCATACTGAATATCTAAATACAATGTATATAGGTTAAAAATAAAACTACCTTAATTAAGTTAGGTACATTAAGATTAAAAACATATTTCCATAAAGGCGATTGTGTTAGAGTAAATACAATTATTTAAAATTAAATACATAACACATTTTATATATTACTGAAATATTATTGTTTATCTACCGGAAAATACCGTTTATATTTCAATATAACTTCCCACTTTCAACAATAAAAGCTGTTATTCAAAATAAATAATTACCACGAAACTAAAATATAAAACAAAAAGTCTTCAAACTTTCTACCCATCATCGCACAATTCTGTATTGAGTTATCGACCCGATAAAACCAAATAAATGATATTGTGTAACTAGTAAACTATCACCTGCCGTACTGAGTATTGAGTGAGCATGTTTGCCGGCTGAGCGTTTTTGTCTGTTTACGTAACTGCGTCAAACAACGTCATTCTGACGTGCACCGACATTGGTCATTGTCACATCGTCTGTGAAGTGAATAGAAGCTGACAATTAGCTTTCCTTTTACGTTTTTTTTCTTGACTTTTAAACAAACATGGTGTTGGAAAGAAATGATTGGCATTTTTTTTTCATTCAAGTAATACTTGGCATATTAGTAGCTAGGAGCGACGACCATTAACATGAGTGAAATTGCAGAGGACAGTTTGCGTTCCAAGAACTAGTTATTAATTTTCTTGAACAATAATAAGATAAGTTTTCGGAAATCTTAAATCGTACAAAACTCATTATCGTATGTATGATAGTGGAAATTAACATATGAGGGCGTGGACTTTCAAAAAACAGTCGATTCGAGTTACAAGTGCCCGCTCTTTCACGTCGTACCTTTAGCTTACATTTCCACCCATACAAGCAATATTCCTGTCTTTGTCTCTTGTCCCTTATGACGTCAACTTAGTATGACTGAATTCCTTTGACTATCTGTAGATGATGAATATGCCCTATGCCACTGCATATTCATTTTAGTACATAGACGTAACTATATGTTACATACGTAACATTGACCCTCATTATGAAACCTCATCCAATTTTAAATAAATATTCTGAAACCGTTGTATGTAATACGGCATATTACGAGTATAGTAATACTATTTCTTACATAATTGAAAATGAAGAAGACTAGAAAATTTAAGCATTATAAGGAGACTGACAACAAATAAAACCATTGCTATTAGGCTACTACATACTGTTAGTTAATTTTTTAAATTAACTCCACTGGTTCAAATTCTAGTAAAATGCATGAGACTTGCATCTGCAATCAGTCATTTGTCTTTTGTAGAAATCTGTCGTGCGGACCGCGGGCAGTAACTCTTACAATAGTTCTGGAAAAGTTTTACGACTTTTCTCTAATAGAAATCAGTAAAATTGTACATCTACACACAGTTGGCGAAGATAACGTAACATGAGACTCGTAAATGTACTCAATTATTGTATAACTTGGTACTGTACTGTACCAATTGTTGTCAAAATGCTACAGTATCGAATAATTTAAATACGTGGTCTTATATCAGTTGTGTTTGAGTGCTAATTTGTGTTATAAATATGTCTCAATAATAATGCATAAAAAATATTCTCACTGGTTCAGATTAGTTTATTAAGTAGATATATTTCATGCCTCTGTGCTGTTGCCATTTATTGTGTTGTTGCATTTTTGCAAGAACTACAATGTAAGAAGATTATTTAGCAAAAGATTAAGTGCTAAGAATAATAGTTCTAATGATAAATATGGGTTTGCTTGCAGAGTTGAAGGAGCCGCTTCATAACAGTAAATAATTTCACAGCGAATAATCTCTAAGCAGAAGAGTTGACATTAAACAGTAAATCCTTAGTTATATGGCTACAACAAAAATATAATGTTTCAATTTCTAAGAACGTGTCTAAATAGTTAGAATAAGGTCCTCAAATTGTGAATGTAAACTGGAGCCCAAAAATAGTGTCATAGACAACTAGTATGTTTAGCTTTAATTTTCTTTCTCTTGCTATTTGTCCGAAATAGAACTATTTGTTTTTTCTATGTAAAATGTACCCATCAATTTCATAAAAAATCGGTTCAGAAGTTACGCGTTTACAAATAAAAGCGAAGTTTATAAATAAAAAGCGAACCCAACCATTCAAAATTAAACGTTCTATATTTTTTAACTTCTTTTATATTTAACTTTTATACGTTACTTTTATTTATCATCAGCCTATCGCAGTGGTGATAGGCGTCTCCCATTGCACACCACTCTGATCGATTGGATTGACGACCGACACTACGTTTACCGAGACGCGGTCTCCACTCCAGAACTCTTCTACCCAAATGGTCATCAGTTCTGCGGCTAATATGGCCAGCCCACTGCCACTTCAGCTTGCTAATCCAGTGGGCTATATCGATGATCTTAGTTCTCTGATATATCACCTCATTCCTGATACGATCCCTCGGAGAAACGCCGAGCTAAGCCCTTTCCATAGCCCTCTGAGCAACTTTAAGCTTGTTGACCAACCGTACCGTAAGTGTCCAGGTCTCGGCTCCGTGTGTCATGACAGTTAGAACGCACTGATTACCGTTAACTTACTCATTAAAATATTATACTTTTATTGACTGACTGACTGACTGAATGACTAAAACTGTAAATTAGAAAGGATTTTGCATTTTGTAAAATTGTTGGAACAAATTAAAAAAATGCAGCTAATCCTACTACTGCATCCAACTTTGTTTACGTTTTAACTTAATAGTGTTGTGAAAGAGATGGCCCTTAACGACAGGGCCGTTCCCCCCTCGCCGCAATATGCCCGCCCGGTCTGACAAGATCCAAGATGCAAGAATGCGTCCCCGCAAATGGTTCGCTTTCGAAATAACTCCCTGCTTGCGAACATTTCTTTTGTATTGTCGCTTAAGAATTTATTAATATAATTCATGTAGCATTTTCAGTTTCCAAAATTATACCAGTATCTGAGTACAGCATTTTCCGGTATATTCACTGATTTACTAGTAGATATTTAATCCATTTAAATGATTCGGTCTAGGCATATTCAGTTATATTACCTCCCAAAATGATACAACATATTTTTAATAGCGTTTCCTCGCAACTTTAATCATATCTTGGGTTACGGTAGTGTACTGTTCGCTCCTAAGTAATTTTTAAGAACTTATTGATAAATTGAAGAAATTATTTTTGAATGCGAGTAGCTTAGGATCGAACTAAGTGGCTTGCAATTGGAGAGGCCTATGTTCAGCTGTGGACTGTCTGATGACAGGCTGATGACGATAATTGGCAGAACTTCGATTTTTTTGTGGCAAGTGTTTTATTATCAAATTTTGCATCAATTAACTTTTTAAAGAATATACAATTTATCAAAAAATGATCATTGATGGCCATGGTGGAACGCCAAAACCCTTCAAAGGAGTGGTCTATGTCTAGCAGTGGACTGTTAAAGTTGATGTGACCCCAACATTTCATCACACTTTAGTTAGTTGAAATCATAAAATAATTCTGTTGATATTTACCAACACTAAGATATAAATACGAATACATTACACTTGCAAATTATTGCAAAAAATGTATGTTAAATATATAAATGTTTTCTGAAACTAACTTAAAATCGAATATCCTTGTAAATATCACTTCCTTACTGCAAAACCTTTTAACAGTCAGGGTCGAATACTTTTCAATTGATTTTTAGTTCTTATCAACGCGAAAAATGTACTGTAGAAATGACATCACCTGAACAATATGTTTATCAAGAATTTTGGAAGGATACCTACTTAAGTTTGTTTGTAAATTTTTTTGGCAAATGAACTTTTTAAAGAAATACCTACTACAAAAATATATTTAATAAGTCAGTATATATTATATAAGTTGAAATGATTATTGATAATAAAAATCAAAGCAATATATAATTAATTACGACTATGCAATTCAGAAATTTAAGTGCAGGTGTAAAATTATCAATAAAATAAAATGAGAACGCTAATTTTAAATAATAATTTTCGCCGCCGGTTAATATTATATTTATCCGATCAATAATCTCCCCTTTTTGACCGATGACCTTTGAGCTTTGCACATAAAGATAATAGTTACCAGGAAAACAGAGGAAAGAAAATCCTTTTTCAAAAATGTATATTATTTTATACGTTTATTTAAACATAAATATATAGACATCTTTGCGTTTTTAAATTGATCCTTAATACTGTGAAAAAAAATCTAGATTTAATGATTCATCAATCATTATGTATAAAAAATATTCGGTACTGACTGACTGACAGACAACGCACAACCGAAAGTACCTACTAAGCGCAGGAAGCTGGGATCCACCACAATTTCAAAATTTTCACCTCTAATAGGGTGAAAAACAGAATCAAATTTATACATCAGAATAACACGTAGGCGACGCCGCGGTCAAAAGCTAGTTACGAACTAATGCAGTAAAGATTATTGATATAAATAAATTTTATAATAGCAGTTCACCGATCAGTTCAGAGTTTATTATTATGAAATATTTTATAATAGTCCATTGAGGATATCCTTAATAGCTTCCTAGAAACCTGAAAGATAATTTATAAAACAGGATTGTTGACCGGTGCCGGCTTATACCTGATGTTTTCTCACTCTCGCAAATTATGCTTATTAACGACCTCACATCACGCAACATCTCATTTAAATACCACAAATATACAATAACATCACATACAAATTAGACTAAATTCACATATTTCGGTATATAAACTGTGAAATTACAGTTAACATGTCACTCACCTCGTGAATATAATTTTGTCGCCACCGAAAACAGTTCAACACAAATGTCACTGAAAACTAATATCCAATATCAACACAACACAATTCACATATTACAAAAACCAATAAATATCCACTAGAGTATTATAAATCCTTATTTAAACAAAAGAAACTTCAGCACGGTTGAAAATGTGAACATAGAGCGTCTAAGTGCAAAAGAGTTCAACGAATGTAGCGAGCTCTCAGTTCGCAGGCCCGCCGTGTACTGAACCCTGTCTTGCGAGGCCGTGCACTATCTCCTACGACGTTGGAGTACCTGATAACGCATACCTGAAAATTGTCTTGATACTTTACACTTTTTGGATGTTAAATATCATTATAATTTAAGTCTACAAAAAGTAACATAAAGCTCTAAAGTATTTAACATTTGATTACACAACAAAATTAGGAAGAAAGTGAGTACAAATGCTTGATATCAACTGTTTTCTTAATTTTGTCGTACTACAGTTATTGGAAGTTTATCATCTTCTTATTTCACAGCTTTCAAGTTTAAAAGTACTATTTGAAAAGGTTTTGGTCTGAAACTATAGTTTTTAAGTTAAAACATACAGATAAGACAGAAATTTATTTTTTAATATAATGTTCTCATGACGTGAAGTAATTTGAATAGTACCTAATAACGCATCATTTTATTTTACTTACTTATTTTTTCACTTTATTTAACTTATTTAATTATTTAACTTAACCTGCCTCGTTGGTCTAGTGGTTAGCGTATGCGACTGCTAATCAAGAGGTCTCGGGTTCAAATCCCGGGTCGGGCCAAAAAGTGTTTTTGGGATTTTCTTAGGAAATTCCTAATAGCTGCCCGGAGTTTGGAAGTTTGGCGGTGACTCACGCCCGTGCCTTGGAGAGCACGTAAAGTCGTCGGTCCCGATTGTTATGAACATCTATGGCAATCGTTATTGGAAAGTCAGTGCCCTCAAATATACTGACAACTAGTTCAATCTTCGAATTTCAGTTCTCCCTTAGGGCAGTTCTCCCTTAGGGTTGCGGAGGTCCGATGCCAGTCGTTCCATGGAAAAACTGAAATTCAGGTAAAACCGTTGAACTAGTAGCCGACTCCAAATAAACTTGGGGCTAGGAAGATGAGTGGATTTAACTTAGTATATTTAGCCTATGTTACTTTACACATCTGCAGATTTTTTTTCTATCTATGACATAAAAATATATAACCTATTCGCAAGAGGTGTTTCGAATACATTTTAAGTGCAGTGTCGGCGTCCGCCCAACCAATTGATACAATCATGGGCGAAAAGTAAATGGTTCTTAATAAACGATGCACCGCAAGTACACTAAGTTAACCTTTTTATCGGTAGCTTTAAGCTCGGCGGTGTGTTAAATAAAGTGGTTTCTAAATATAAAACGGCGTATCTCGACATGCCATTGGCAGGTGCGAGCCTACCCGTCTCGCTTTTTTGCCATCATCTCTATTTTTTATTGCATTTTGTATTTTTTTATAAGGACAATTTTATAATTAAACCTAGTGCGTTTATCGTGACCGGAGAGAAGTTTTACCGAGAAACTGTGGCCGATGATATCTATGCCTCACTCTGGCGACTTAGTACTACAAAATGATAATTAATTTTGTTTTCAACGATGTCCGAAGGACCATATATGTTTGCCGGTTATAATTAATATCATGTTACAAGAGCTATTAAGATAACTATTTTGTCATATAAGAAGGTGTAAGGAGACATATGGTACATAAAAATTTATATTTTCACAAGAAAACAATAGTAATGATAATATTTTAATTAGGAGTTCGCAACTCATACTTTTAGTTTTCAGTTTCGGATTCAAGTAATTTTCAGTCTCAGGTTTGTCTCTTGATGAAAAATAAATATCATTTTTTTAACGAATTTTTTTATTATGCTCTGTATTACAGAGCCTCCTACTCGTGAAGTCATTTCTTCCAAAATATACCAGTACCTAATTGACTGTAATACATTCTAAAATCGCACCTAAAGATACATTCTCAACAGTAAAAATTAAATTTAATAACAGTTAAAACTTAAAGAATATAGTGAACGCTTCTCTACCCGACAATCAAATAAAAGTAGAGTGACAGCTCGACGCCTGCGTGGAACATCTCTACAACAATTAAATAGATCGCAATGTGAGTACAGTCCCACGGCCTGCTACCGTTATCGCGAAGAAGGTAGCTAATGAAACAGAGGAAATTATTGTACTTGATGTGGTGCAAGTGGTAAGAGAAAGCGGCTTGTGGCGACTCCCACATACAGCGTTGCTCGGAGGTACACGACACCCGTTCCCACGAAATGAGTAAAATGAGTTGGGACTGCATGCTTTATACTGTCGAGGGTTCAAATCCAAAACACTTTATGTGATTCATAAATTGTTGTTCTGAGTAACAAAAAAAAATACCAAAAATTATTAAAGCGCTATATTTAATCCATAGTATCGGTTAAAAGATTTTTCTTTCTCAGTAAGACTAACAATGGCACTAACATGCCAACAGTTTCCGATTTTTATTGGTAGTCTAGCAATTAATATAACATTTATGTAGCTATAAGCAGCTCTAAAGAAACTCTGCTAATATTTTAAGGTAAAAAATTGTCTTTATAATATCTGTTACATATTTTTTTATTCTTCCTAATCTGAAACAGAAAAGCTATCGATAACGAGCTACCGTATAAACTAGTCCCATAGTACGTGAAAGTCTAAAAGTCGGTTTCAAAAAGTCAGCTTTTTATCCTGTGACTAAGGGCTACTTTTAAAACATAATATAAACGTCTGTTCAATTACACTTAAGCAAAATTTGTTCTGTACAGTTTATTCCTTTTATTTTTTTATACTCTATAGTATAATAGCATCTATAAACAAGTGGTCTTTTTTTATGCCTTGTTCCACACAACAACTTTGTGCTCATGGTGTGTGCCTAAATCTTAAGTTAACTCACTTCGCTTTAATCTAATCTGATGTCGTTAACCTTTGGATTTAGATTACTCTTGTTCAAGCTTTGAATTTCTGTTTCATCTTCGCGTATGTTCGTTTTGGTGCGTTCACATCAGTTCATATTCTTGCATCTCATTGAGTTTATACACAATACAGAATTGTTTGCACTTACGAGTATGTGAATCTTTCTTACAGACATAAGTACATTTCTAACATATATGTGCGGTTGAAAGTGAAAAATAGTTAACTTTATATATGTGTTCAAATTAAGTAGTTGTGCCAAAACTTAGGAATTCATCAACCACATTTAAACATTACATTCTAAAAAGTTAACATCTCAGTTTTAAGAAAACTAATTATTAAAATACTAAGACAAGTTGGTCTTTAAGTCACGTAAATTAAAGAATGAGGAGCTACTTATTTTTTTAACTAATACATTTTAATTTTTTTTCTAAACCTGCTTTATTAAGTTTAGTACCACAATAATTGATATTTGTTTTTATTTTCACAGATACAAACAACATCGTTTGCAAACGTTTTTCAACCAGTAAGCAGTAAGCTTCTATGAGATTTTACATCTCCTCGCTAACTCACTGGCAAAGTGCAAAACCATATTATTAATTCACGATATACAACTTAACTAGATAACAGTATTTGCAGCCACAGAAAGCAATGTAGATACACTCGAATACATAATCTGTAATTGGAACATACGCCTCCTCGATAACAGGGTCATCCATTCATGAGTTTAGAGTCGATTGTGTACTATGTATAGTTGCAAACTCGCATTGCATTAGTGGTTACGTTAGCTTGTAACCTCTTAATCATAGTATGAAACGTCTAATTGTTATAAGATGTGATACACTTCATAAATTCTGGTAATTAGCTTCAGAAATCTATTGAGCAATTTCAAAAACGCATGGTCCATTTGTCGGCATAAGATTACACATTTACACGTACATATTATTCGAGGATTTATAAGTATTACTTTTTAACCGACTTCAAAAAAAAGGAGGAGGTTCTCAATTCGTCGGAATCTGTTTTTTTTTATGTATGTTCAGCGATAATTTCGTCGTTTATGAACCGATTTCAAAAACTATTTTTGCATTGGAATGGGCGTAGCTTACAGGTGGTCTCATTGTCACCATATCGAGATCTGATGATGGGATCCCAAGGAAATCAAGGGAACTTCTTAAATATCATAGGTACAATGTCGCGAATTGGATACTCGGAATAGTTATTCATTGAAGTCGGTTCTTTTTTGTTAAAATTATAGAAATTTGAATAACTTACTAGAACTACAAATATGTACAGCTATATTTATTGTTACTTTTTACATGCATTCATAAATAGTCTATTTAAGAGTGAGGTGACCAGATAGTTAATTTTTGCGATATTTAGAACCATTCAGTTTCGCATCAAGTAAATAGGGTTCATACTCCATAAGCAACACTACTAAAACTAGGAGTCTATATATTGGTTTGCTATAAAAAACTGTGAAAAAATCTTATTCAAAAATGTTTTATGCACTTTCTATACCATCCTATATAAATAGTAAATCACAGAGACTATTTGGCGGTCTCACGAATGATGCACAATGTGTCGAGTAGAAAAATGCGTGGCTAAGTAAAATGATATTAATAGAAAGCGGTGGCGTGATAGTTTCCACGACAAATTGGGGTCGGCTATTGTACATGTACACTGGCACATTGTTTACGCCTCTGCTTAATTGCACCATTGGGCAGGTGACGTGAGCTTTGAAATGCTGAATTGTTTTGATGCGATCTAGGGCGGCATGGGGAACTAAGGTTTTTTTCTTTGATGAAATATTGAATAGTTAGATACAAATATGTTCTATAAAACTGAGCTGTAATACGTAACAGAGAATGTAATGTTTAAAATAAAATGTAAGGGTCTAATGAAGTTTTTTAACACCAATTACTAGTTATTTTTAATCTTTAATATCATTTATAAAGAAGAAAATATTTAGATTTCATAATTTCACTAGCTGTAGACGCACATTGTGGTTAAAAGAGGAACTAAACCGGTGGGAAAAATAGATAAAATAAAGCGTACAAAGTTTTGTATTTAAATTTCAGATTTTATTTTCTTTTAAGTCTATACAAAGACAAGCTTATATTCAGCAGTAGATAGCAGTAATTAAAAGCTAGACATGGTTCCCCGTTTCAAATATGTAGTTTTAGTCAATATATGGAAAATACAACACAGCGTTGAAAATTTGACAATTTGATTTAAACCAAAGCTTCAAATCTCACCATATTTATACATTTCGTAAACACTATTTCATTTTTTTACACATTTTACCTACAAACAAAATTAGATTCAGTATAGGATGACATAACCTTTTCAAAGCAGCTACCATAGGTCAATTATTAGTCACCGGTTGATGCAGATCAATCGATCGATAAACAGTTGGACTAATGATCTCTATCTGCAGTTAAAGTCGATCGGCGGACGATTTATTCTGGGATATGGTCGTAAATTACTCGTGGTACCGAACGTGGGTGTCGTGAAGCCGGCTGCACGGGGTAGGTTATTGAACAAACACCTTTATGAGGCTTGTTTGTGTAAACTTTGTTTTAAAGTGAGTGTATTTTTCACACTGTGTGCGAAATTGTTTCAAAGTTTTTATCAATCATCTCAAACCGAAAATCGATTAAATTCATAGCCCTTAATGATTAACTTTCATACTTGTTTCACAAGCCTTGTAGGTAGACCAAAAATAATAAGGGTTAAAGTAAAATGACCTTTTGGCAGCTATGGTAATGCCTATTACCTATATTTTTACCTTTGAAGGTAAAATCTAAAATCATTGTCATAAGAGTTGATAAAGGGACAAACTATGCAGAAAGATAAAAAATAACTAACCCTACATATATACAGGTAAAATAGGCCTCCTTTCTTAGGAAAGGTCAGCAGTGGACTAGTGATGATAGTAGGTTAAAGAAACAAGAAAATAATATATATTTCCCAACTGTGAAGGCCCTAGCAACTCGGAAATGTGCTTCGCGTACGCAACCAGGCCGTACACAAAAGAGCGGGATTTAGCACACTAAAGTATTGTACATCCTCACGGAATACATTGCCGAAGCACGCTTAGGGGTAGGCGTGGTAGCTAGTTCTCACAATACAGGTGGGTATTTGGTAAAATATATTTTTATAAATATTATGTAGTTATGTAAATCCTTCCGTTTTTCTTTTAAAGCTCATGACGTCATGTAAATATTATACATATGCATTCAAGGATATTTATAAGACGTTAATAGCTCATTAAAAGTCTAATTGGTAAAACTAATTTAATCCACTATTCCAATTAATTTATTTATTCTGGCTAAATTTCCTGATTATATAAATAAGTATTATAAAAAGCTAAGACGCGGTTGCGAGACCAAACTTTGTTGCCACAGATAACAGTTTAGCCTAGGTACCTAGTAAACTTTGAAAATTATATAAATTCTTAATTATTTGTAATTATGTTTGTTAGAAAGATTTTTTCACTTTGCGTGCAGTTTATAGGTAATTACCAAATTAAGTACAATATCATACTCTGCTCAGTTCTAATCATACATTACATGAATATTCAATAGGAAATCACGAATCACTAATAAACCGATTATATATCTACACAATTATACAAATTAGTTACACAGAAGGCCCGGTATATTTATTCAGATATTTCGTAACTTAAATTTAAGTATTATATTTATAACTAACTAACTTCTGATCAAATGCACCTAATTGGATAAATATTTTTTAATGAGGACAGGGTTTACAAAGTTTGTACTACACTAAAAATTGAAAAAAAAGAAAACCCGAAGTGTGATATTTTCTGTTCTTCTCAGGAAAACGGAGGATATAAATACCAAAACAGGTCTTTCAGAAACTTGAAAATAAAATAAAAAATATTGTGTGTGTAAAAATAAAGAATTTTTTTTTTAGAAAAGTCAACTAAAAAGACAACAATACACTATACAACATAATAATATCTAACAATTCACGGAATACGGTACTGAATTTGTAACTTGTTGCCTATATTATTAAATACACTCTATCTTGCAATCTGTTGGTTCTGAATGGACAATAACCTAGGGTTGGACCGACTCTTGTATTAGGAATAGAACCTTACTGCCGACTCCTGCCCTGCCAACAAGGATTCAACCAGTGCTTAACTCTAATTGCTTACGTGTTTTTGCAATTGGTCCGATTCCGCCCTTTACAGGGCTGTTACACTATTTTTACATTCTTAACATAAAAAAAAAATGAAAAGACAAAAACTTGTGTAAACAGTAAAACTTTCATCTACTTTTGGTAGGCTATGTATGTTTAATCACATTGTTTTATTATAGTTTCAAGAAACCAAATAATTTAAGAGCTGTACAAAAGACTACCAAAAGAAAAAAATAAAGAATTGTGACCACGACGAAAGATATTTATGTTTATTAAATTGTAACTTAAGTATGTATTTTATTACATATTATATTTAAGCTTACCAAAGTGACTCTACTCTGACTGATTGAAGGCATAAGTATGGGTCACCATTACCATCATTATTTTCATAGCAGACAATGCAACATGCCAGCATGGTATAGTAGGCCAAAACCTCCTTTCAAAGGAGAGGCCTGTGTCCAGCAGTGGACTATTAAAGGCTGTTGATGATGATGATGATGATGATGAATGCAACATGGTAACTCACACTATGGCGGCTCTGCATCATTGGGTCTCCGGTCTCACACTCATCAACGACAGCACGAATGTTGTCATTTTAGTTATTTCTCTCGTGTGTGGGTCAGCTTGGCTCTACTTCTATAGATCTTAATCAAAAGCAAACTACTGTAAGGGCATCAGCACACTAGCTACTTTATACATCGGCGATCGGCGATTTTGCGACCTCATCGATGCTGCATCGCGTTTTAGCGACTTCCTGCGTTCGATCGCGGTATCGGAAACGCGCGTTTTAGCGACTGCTCAGTGTGCTTAGTGCGAGTTTTTTTAACTACTCGAACGCGTTAAAGTAAACTCCAATTTGTACTGAATTGGATCAGCGCCGCCTAGCGGAACGTTTGTAAGACATATTTTGTGAGTGCGAGATTGTTTGTTTATATTACGATCGTGACTTTCGAGTAACATTATCGAAGTGAGTATTTAAACGAGCTCGAATGACGCTTTTGTGAGTGTGAGTTGCAACGTTAGTCAATTTTGACAGTTGTATTGTTAACTCCTTCACTTTCGAGCAAGTTAACTTTGTCACTTAGCTTTTGGTAGTGAGAGTGAAAACTAACAAAGTTTTTAACATAATTTTTGTGTTGATGATGTATTGATATATATGATATTAAGATCTTATTAGATTAGCCCGATTATATGTTCATCCACCTTGTTAAAAGATAGATTTATAATGCGATAAAAAGAGTTCCGTTATACATATTATGGGAAGGATCACTTATCACCATGAAAACCTTTTTTCCACTCTTCTGTGGTTTTTGAATCACCACTGCCATCACTGTTAAGCAGTGATGTAAGCTCCTGCCAATGCTGAATGGCCACGATCCAACCTCTTGCATTTCTTATCGGCTTACTAAGGTCTCCATGTCTAGCAAAAGAAAACAATACCACAAAATGTATCACAAGTTCACTTCAACAACTCGCATTCACTATTATAAATATCTTGATTAGGTACTTACTCTTCCATAAAAGTTACTAATACTTCAAATTGATATTGACTTGTTTACATTTTATTTTATCGTTGAGTTAAACAATAACAATTAATGCTCGCATAGATTGTTTACACAAAAATGAACCAAATCTAACAAGTGACGCCGAGCGTAACCCGACTATTTTTGATTATACAACGCCTCTATTCAAATAGCGTTCGAAAAACATTGTATTTAATTTAGTTGGATTATCGCATGGACGCTATAGTGCTGCCAACATTGACAAAAATGTTTACGTTCTCACGGTGAGTTAACGCCGATCGACGCGAAAGACTTGATAAGCACTCACACTCGCGAGTATTCGGTCGTCGATCCGTTTGCCGTAAACTCGATTTACGTCGTGGTTAAGTCATTCGATTTGTTTATTGAAACTCACACTAAGCACACAGATGCCAAATCGATGCTACCGGCATCCGAATGTGTGCGGAGAGTAGCGTTCAGCTGCTGTGTCGCGCTTCTAAAAAGCGACTCAATCTCCGCGTTTAGCGTTTTTAAGTGTGCGGTGTAGAGCGTTCGGTCGCCGTATTTAGCTTCTAAAAAGCGACTAGTTGCCGATCGCCGATGCTAAAAGTAGCTAGTGTGCTGTGGCCCTAATAGGTATATGTATTTCTCATTATAAGTAGGTACATTAATTGCCTGCCTTGAAGAGATTGCCTTTGGCAATAAGGCCGCCCTTTGTACACCACATTTCTGACTTTTTATGTACCCTTTTGTATCTTTGTAATATAGTGTGCAAATAAAGAATTTTCTATCTGGCTTTCTATCTATCTAAGTGTAAATTCTTTAGAGATTTAAACCCGAATAGTACAAGACTAATGACGCCGTATTATTCTGGTTTAGCCTAGGTAGCCATTTTCAAAATTTCAGAATATCGCTTCTACTGTTCATTCGGTAGTAAAAAAATCTATATTAATAATAGAATTTAATTTTACATAAATTTTGATGAGATTGCACGCTGAGCTCCAATAGAAATTCTGATGTTACTAATCTCTAAAATTTAAAACCAGTTTTCATTACAAAATGCATTAACTGTTAAACTTGTAAAGACAATCTAAATGATTTTGGAATCGAAATGTTATCTTAACACTAGTGAACGGCATCTTTAAGCGGCAAATCCCGACCTGTTAAGTTGTTATGTCATAAGTCAGAATTTAAAACTAATACGGTATCTTTATTTCTTTGTAATATATGACATATACTTATGTTAATCAGGTTTAAAAAATTATTCTTTTAAAACTGAACACACTATCTACCCAAATCTACTAGTCGAAACATTGGTTATTCTACCATTTAAATGTGAGGTCACTTGTCCCTCAATGTAGTGTACTCAAATCAGTACTAAAAGTAACACATCACAATCACATAATAATACTTTGATCCTTGAATTGAGTTCATTATTATCTAGCTTTTAATATAGGAGATAATTAGTGCCGCGTAAAACATAACTGACATTTGATTCCACAATTCACAAAAAAACTAATCAGCTCAAACAGATAAACCTTTAACCCGCCGTCACTCGCGCGGGGTGCTGTCAGCACCCCACGCATGTTTGAACGTAAAAATGACAAATAATTTCTCTAGTTACACATCTGCGCGTCTCAGTACCTTCAAGTGATCTTTAAAACAGTCGATAAGGGGCGAGAGGGGTATTGTTGTACCAGCGCTTGCAACGTAATGACATGTTAAATTTTGTTTGGGGTGCTCACGACACCCCGCGAGCGCTCGTGTTATACTTTTGCGGAGGTTACTTTAGCAGCAAGGTACGTGTTTTCAATTATTTTGTTAGAGTAAATTATTTAATTGTGCCCTTACTTACTATAGTATAAATAGTGGTGTTTTTCGAAGCATATATTTAATGTTTTTTTTTAATCTTTTTATTTTCAGACGAGTTGACAAGAGTAAGCGAGATTAGCAGTTTTGTTAGAAGAAATAATATTGGATAACAAAGACAATGTTGCACTGGAAATTGATGCCAGCATGTATAAAGTTTTTGTTCAAGAATCTGTTCATGATTCTTTGTCAGAATAGGATGCTTCATGGGTTGATAAGTCTGAAACCAAGGATCATCAACGTTATTACACCGAAAAAGATACAGTTACTAAGTGGTACAAAGTCAAGGGTCGTACTTCAATTGGAAGTCGCAATTTCAATTATCTACAATTGGAATATAACGCAATCGCAACCTGACATGAATAGGCCAGAATTTTTGGAATCATTGGGTTTGAGCATGCTTCAAGGTCACCTTGAAAAAAGATCTTCTCAACTAGGGGTACCCAAACCACTCAAGAGGATGTTGAATGCTCATTGATCAAGCAACGAAGGAATGACACCAACAAAAAGCAGCGCTGAATAGTTTATCCGCGCTCCAAACGTTGAGTAACTGCAATTTTTGCAAACAAACCATGGGACAAAAACACATGAAGTTAATTTGCAGTTCTTGTTACGAAAAATAAGTTATTTTTAATTAATTTTGTTAATAAATCCCTATATTTATGATTTACAATGAGAAAGTTTATGTTAAAAACTAAGAAGTTCTTTTTATTTTTGGTTCTTTGAGGAAAGATCTCAATATTGTTACTGAAAAGACTGATTACTATAATGTTTTGTACAACAGTAATAAACAACATTATAAAAATTACGTTTTTTATTTACATACGTAATACAACACTAAATTATAAAATGCTGGTATAATTCCATTAACTGATAATATATATATATTAATGTACATTGAGTGTGCGGGGTGGCTACAGCACCCCGCGAGTGTTCACGAGGCTAAAAACCGCGCGAGTGATCGAGGGTTAAAAAATATAGCAAGAACAAATTATTAAGCAACAAAACAAGGCAACAATCGCCGCGCCTTGAATAAACCTGACCCAAAACTACATAAACAGCATTGATTTTCTAAATGTCAAATAAAAACATTAATGTTATCCAGGCCTAGTAAGACCACAAGTATGTCTCTACAAATGTAATAAATGTCCAGAATGGAAACATTTGTGCTACCGACAACGACGGTACCATTAGACCCTATGAATATTCCAACAGTTAGCTATGAGAATTCGATAAACGTTCAATAAACCTACGGAATGCAATCCATTTCAAGCGCAGGTGTATATTGATATGTTTTATCTCAAGGCGTAGAACTTACTGATTCAATTAGATATTATACTACAGTAATTAAAGGTAACTAACTACAGACCATCTTGCAACGACGAGATCTTGATAGAAATGCAACTGTATACTTGATTATATTTCGTTAAGCAATATGGCGGCAGCATTGAAAGTGCTAAATGATATTTCTACAGTCTAGTAACCTGTATATTAGATTTGCTACAAAATGGTAATCGGATCTATTTATTACGTCTATAAGTTGGAATATGAGAACTTCAATAGGCAGTTTATTTATAGCAAAATACTTTGAGGTATTAGCGGACGCTGTATTTAAGATTTATCTTTAAAAATATTTGCAACGCCCTCACTTTTGTTCGAAAAGGTCAAGGCCGATCATAATGTACACTTCGAAAATGTTGTTCATTGACGAATGAAAACAAAACAAAGGACTGCAAACAAGCTGTACGGTCAGTAAGAAAATTATTATAAACGAAGTCATAAAACACAATAAATCATATGATGCAATACACTAGTCAAGTGCTTTTAATTAAATCGAAACATTAATAGAAGCTTTACCATTGTGCGTGAATTTAATACCGAGAACAATAGATTGAGAGAATAAGCCGTAAATCTTTCTCCCTGAAACGATATTACAATATAATAATAGACCAACATTCAAGTTCATTAATTCAAAAGTCCGTTCTAAATTTACTTACCGTGCAAATCATACATATAAATATTAATGTAGGGTACGCGGTACACGCAAACGCAAACACCGGGGATTCATAATCTTTGACAATGAACAGGTCCCATAGTAGGAGATAATTTTTCGTAACATCACCTCGCAGAGGCTATATCTAAGATTGGATCTAAGAGGTGATCACATGAATTCTTGGGCACACCGCACGAGGCTTGTAGATGTTATCTAAACATCTTAAATTATTGTCCTGGGAGCGGCTACCTCGGCTCTCATCTAGCGTTATAATCGTGGAGTCGACTAGAAACTCTTATGAACTTATCGTTGGAGGAGGTACTCGCTGCCTTTTCAATCATACGTTTAACTACTTTCTCTAGTCATGTCTTTGAAGCCAGAGGATTAACTTCAACTTTCATTAAACATAAGCAACTTTACCCCTTTTAACTTGTAAAACGATTTCAATTTTCTAAATGCTCTTTAAAAAGTGCATATTTGTTGGTATTCGCCCAACTACTAACACATGTAGCCAAAAAAGGTTCTCATTTACCGACACGCGACGACGATGACATCATGTCAGTGCAATTTCATTCTAGAGTGTACAAAAAAGGCCACATCCATGAGGTTTCGCAGCATTTTGTAAATGTGAAGCACATATTTTGTGGTTTTATTGCTATCCGCGTTGAAAGCACGCCGGGCACTCCCACTAATGCTCGGCGTAAGGTCAAATTACTAGCCAACGTTGCAAAGCCGAGTGCTTAGATAGGCACTGTTCAAATTGCGTCGAATAAAAAAATCGCTTTAGTAGGATTGCAATTTGTTTCCAATTGACTTTTACGTCGGTAACGCGAGCTAACCCTATTCAAGCATATTTACCGAGCCATATAGTGTTTTGATCTTTTTTTCAAACCGTCGATTCGTTTTGTAATAGGAAAGAAAACATGATTACAATTTGCAGATAATATTATTTATATTAAAGCCTTAAGGTACAAATATAACACATGTGTGCATTTGAAAAATAAAAGGAATCAGCAAGTCCAGAAAGAAACAGTAACCATTGAGCAAATTTAAGGCCATAATAAAATTTGCGGTTCCTTAAATTTGTGTAAAATTTTTATTAGGTATTTATAAAACTATCAATGTTTAAGTATCAAATAAAAGTCATTATACAGAAAGATATGTAGGAACATTTGGACAGGGCGAGAAATAAACGAGCCAGGCTAAAACGGGCGATCACTTTCGTTGGAACATCACTTTCGATGTCACAATCTCCATATAAACATCTGGGTTAAATGTGCAGAGCAAAGGCCGAATAGCTAGGCAACCAATATCGTGATTGTGTAGGACTACAAATATGTTTATTTGCCTACATTTTAATACGGAATTTTGTAATTTGAGTACGCCAGTGTGCCTAATACTAATCGTAAATGACGCACAATTCTCAAATGGTATGAAGTTTATTACACTTCTCTGGATTCCATTTGAATCATGCCCTACGTCTAGAATGATTTACCGAATGTAATATAATGGTCCACCCAAAAGCAAATCAAAGCTTTAATACACCAAGATACAAAAGCTATGAAATGTCAGCGCAATCAAAACATTATTGCACCAAGAGTAGGTGAATAGTACTGACTGTAACATAAATAAATAATTTGATCATTTAACCTGCACTTGTACAGTTTACTGAGCGATTGCAACAGGCAAAGGACGCGGTATATAGGTTGTGAACTGATGTAGTGTAGTAAAAAAAAGCGGCCAAGTGCGAGTCGGACTCGCCCATGAAGGGTTCCGTATCAGCAAGTAACATCATATAAAAGTTCTTGTAGTTCGTTGTAACTTTCATCGATGTTTTTATACTAGTATATTGATTGGACGAAAGGTAAATTGCGTGTCACGGTTTATGACGTATTAAAAAAAACTACTCACTAGATCTCGTTCAAACCAATTTTCGTTGGTAGTTTGCATGGTAATGTACAACATATATTTTTTTTAGTTTTATCACTCTCTTATTTTAGAAGTTAGAGGTTAGAGTGTCTCTCGCGCAAACTGTTCAGTTTAGAAAAAAATGATATTCGAAACCTCAATATCATTTTTAAGACCTATCCATAGATACCCCACACGTATAGGTTTGACGAAAAAAAAAAATTTGTGTTTCAGTTCCAAGTATGGGGACCCCCAAAATGTATTGTTATTTTTCTATTTTTATGTAAAAATCTTAATGCGGTTCACAGAATACATCGACTGACCAAATTTCAACAGAATAGCTCTTATAGTTTCGGAAATAATTGGCTGTGACATACGGACGGACAGACAGACAGACAGACAGACTTGACGAATCTATAAGGGTTCCGTTTTTTGCCATTTGGCTACGGAACCCTAAAAACAACACTTTACAAGAGCTTCAAAAAAGTGATCTATTTTACTTAATTACTGAAATCATTATTCGTCGCATTCTTACATTTTTACACATTCTGTCGGACTCATAAGATATCAGATTACATGGGACACATACTTAAATATACTGATATATTTTCTAGCTATTCTCAGTACGGGTTTAATAAATAAAAGTATTAAACTGGAACAAAATCTGCAATCACTTAATCACTCTAAAACGAGTCATTAGCACCGTTGCTAAAATGATGTTATAGGAACGAAGCTTAACATAATATAAATAATTTAAATTTCTTATATTTAATGTAAAATCATACTGATTTTAATTCATATATTGCCATACAAAAGTGCATAACAAAGCTCGATCCGATAGTTGCAGAGCGTAGATCGGACAGAGGCGTGGGCGCGGCGCCCGCGGCGACCTATCTCCGTGAACAAATTATAATTTCAAAATCCCCATCGATTTATGTGGACGCTCATCTGAATAAAGCGATGCTCCATTTTACGCGGCGTATCTTACTGTTGTTTCTCGCTTGCAAAAAATAAAATCTCACGTACTAACATACCCTATCTACAGATTAACAATGTCACCAAGCTGCAATAAAATAGCAAGGAATTATGTTATGTGATAGTTTTGTGTAGGGATATGGTCCATAAATATTTTATAAAATACAGATACACGAAGCGATATAGCGGTATGGTGATAATATTCTCTATTTATTTATTTATCGGTTATCGAGAATTCATTGTGAAAGTATTTCTTGGACATAATGTTGTCAACAATTTTTGTATTTAGTGCACATGTTGATGTTAAACCTCAAAAAAATTACAAAAAGTTTTAATTGTCTATTATCTATAATAGGTCAAACTAAAACTTTGTATCCCTTGTTACTAAAATTATGGGAGTAGTATAAAATTTAACACAGTTAAAGTTTACTCGTATATGGAGGAGGAGTGCAACAAGCTAAAAAATAATCATATAAATTATAGTCCATTTCTAATACACTAGTTGCGTATAATTTTAATGTTAATATTTTTTCGATCAACATTTTATTATTTTGCACTCGAGACAATTCTTACTCTATGCCAAAACTACTGAACCGATTTAAATGAAATTTAGTACACAGATAATGTAGATCCTAAGAAAGGCCATAGGATTTTACCGTAATAATCGACACACTCGGTCGGTGCGCGAGGGCTATTAGAATATAATTAGGGACATTATGCAGTAAGTATTAAAACCTTAAAGAATATTTCATTCTTTTCATGAAACTTAAAAAAAAAAGATTTCATAAAGCGATATGTTTCCAAACAGCGCACCACTGGTACGGTGTATTTAGGAGCAAGTTTATGTTACGCGTAAATAATACGTACTAGTGCATCGGACTTTCTCATTACATGAACAAAAAGCAACGTAGGCGTGAAGTACTTAAAGAAAAATGGTGTGGCTCGTGGTGTTCGTGAATCAAACGTATGGATTTCAAGTTCTCCTTACTGTACAAAGTCAAGCTAAAAAAACAACAAGCACCGATGTTGCTTTATGCTATTTATATTTTAATCTCGTAAATGGGATCAGGAGTAATCCTTAAAGGCAAATTTTATAGAGATTTTTTTTTATTCAGGGCCTGTATATTTGCCTTATAGAATACTCACACTCTTGCAGATACAATAATTTATTTTAAACAAATAATAGTCTCAATTAGACAAGCCTATGTCCAGTAGTGGACTGCGATAGGCTGATGATGATGATGAATAGTCTCAATGGAAATGAACCTGTTATGCTTGTACATATAGAACACTAGGAAAATAATGACCGCAGCCCGCGTGTATGTCGGTTATCTTAATATATATAATTCTTGTGTGAGTGTGTATGTCACTGAACTTCTCTCAAACGACTGGACCGATTTTGATGAAATTTTTTGTGTGTGTTCAAGGGGATCTGGGAATGGTTTAGATTCGCAATTGGACCCGGTAGGTGGCGCTGCGATCAAGGTCACGAATTTTAAAGTTGGGCGGTACGAAGTTCGCTGGGTCAACTAGTAGTATTATAAAGTGGTCTCCTCAATAATCAGGTTATTACTATTCCAAAATTTTGAAATCAATTTTTGTTTAGACGTAAAAGCGTAGCAGACAGAGTTTGAATTTATGATACTAGTAAGTATAGATTGGTGGCGTTTATACTAATTTCATTAGTATTCAGTTTTGCTTTAGGCATTCTTTTAAGGCTTAATCCTTAGAAATGCGGAACTAACCTATTTACAAATAAGATAAAGTCGTGTGGTACATTAAACATTACAATAAATAACTGTAATAAATAAGAAAACCTATATTTTCTTGTGAAAACAGAAAGTTGAATTGTCAGCATGATTTATTTACATCGTAATACATTGAACTGAATAAAGATTCCAGCAATCTCCAAGCAATTGCTACCAAAGTACATCAAAACATAAATACACAGCGACTAGGTTGCATGCAGTTCGATATAAATGTTCTAAATGCACTCTTTATCGCAGAATAGCCCAACAATCTAATAAAAAGGGGTTCCCATTGCTCCATTAGCGTCTATCAGCTGTATCGAGGTATGAGTCGAAACTGAGATGCGTCGAACGACCGCCCGACATGTCCCCCACTTTTTATCTTAGGTCTTAGATAGGAGTGTCATCTAAAAGCTAAAAGCCCATGTAAATTGCGCCAATCTAGTTTCTTTGACGTGTTATTAAATTTGCGTGAGTTGTTCAGTGACCTGCTATAGTGCACTATCATTTAGAAGTGTTTACAGTCGTCCATTCTTTGCGATCATGAGATGGTAATGAATGGACGAGTGCTTTTATCTAGTGCCTAAGTCAGTGTTTAAAGTTATCTTATAGGTCTATTTTTATTCAAAATTTCTGATAAAGTACATACATTATTTTATAAATGTCTCATAAATCTACCATCTAGCATTATTATGTCAACATGATAATATTAGTTAACAATAGAGATTATTAGAGTAGATTAAATCAAAGTTTATTTATAACTATTAATAGTAAACTTTGACAATGTTAAATCTAATTCAGTCTTTTAGATGCTTCTTTTTTTCGTAGAAGTAGGTAAGTGAAAAATAATATAAGCACAGATATTTGTAGAACATACACATAGAATAGGTAAATAATTTAATATAACTCGGTAAATTCACTCCAAAATACTTATTATGCGAATTTAAATATGCTTCTTCCAGGTAGTCCTGAGAACGCTAACAGTAGGCGACGATGTGATAAAAGTAACATGAGTATATGGTTCAAGATATTAAAGGATTTAATATCAACAAATTCCTACTTTAATAATATGAAACTTATAGTCTAGTACTCACATCATGAGTTGTATCGCCGTTGTGTATTCTTTCCTCGGTCTCCTGAACGCGTTCAGTGATGTTCCTCGTTAGAACTTTGCGGTCTTTGCTCTCTCGCACTTTGCCATCTGGGTTGGCAACCACACATGACGTCACTAATACCTTCGTCCCTGCTGGAGCTACTACACCACCAAGGACAAGACCATCGACTTCTGAAAAAAAAAGATTCAATGCTATTTTTAATCGTACTATTATCTCTTTCTAAGACTTTTGGCCGTTTTCTCAATTGCTAAACGGCTATCATTTTATTTAATAATGTACAAAATATTTCGTTTGCGATTATGATTATATCAAAAACTGTGATGCCAATAACTGAAAATTACACGTCATAATAAAACATAAACTTACACAAAGACACTGCCGAAATACGATTTACAAAATTCAGGGTTGCACCCAACATGATTCCATAAATCAGAAGGCAACGTTTACCGTCGAAACGCTAAGATCAAGAAAAGAGTAGAAACATAAAAACGTAAATATTTTCTAACCATCTGCGGCCTCACTTATGGCGGCTCCGGCGCTTCCAGTAACTCCATCAGGCAAACTTTCTTCGCTGACTTCATTATCAGGTACACGATGCTATAAAATAATGTGAAAAATAGTAACTAAATCACTCATAATTTATCCAAATAGTTATCTATGGCATTTCCGAACACAACAGATAGGTAAGAATTATTTCAAAAACAAAACTGACAATAATCTTCTGAACGTAAAAAAAACCTGAAATTCATCATCATCTTTTGAACCAATCGATTATAACCACACAGACTGGTATGGCGAGCCTAAAATTGAAAGGTTCGGGAAACAACTGTTGTTAGCACATTCGATGTAATCGCTGTTACGCAATTATCTAAAGGTATGTCTAAGACTCGTCAAACTAGACGAGTGAGCACCAAGAAAATGCAACGTAATACGAAATTTGAAGAAGCTAACCGAATTATAACATATGAAATCGATATACTCGTATATATGCTAACTATGCATATTAATATATTGCTAAACAAATTTTTGTTCAAATTTACACTGAAGATTCTTTGATTCTTTAGGATATGGGTTACCGCATTAACCTAAATACATGGAGGCTGGCAAGCGTTAGTGTATATTTAATGTTAAGTTAATTTGCGTACACATAAAACACTCAAAATCGATTGAACCGATTTTTTTCCAGAATGTAAACTTTCTTCAAATATTATATTTATCTATTTTTCACATCACTTTTGTTCTTATCATCATAATTATTTAATGCAAACACAATTTGCCACAGTGAAGCATGGCATGGTGTTTGGTCGACAGTTATTTTCACAAGTTTGTAGAAATAAGTTATAGGTAATACTGTGTGTTTAAATACCTCAGTTTGTTGGAAATTGGTAGTGTGTGTATCTTCGTTGACGGAGGTGGATATCTTAGGTCCAGAATCAATGAGAATTCGTCCATCTTCTAAAATCAACTCGCGCTTGACTCTCGTCGCAATTTGACGAGTGGTTGTCACTTCACTTTTCTTCCGTGTCACCCATTCTTCTGCAAATTTATAATTATTTTTAGTATATATTATTTGCTTTTAGTTTAGTAAACAATCTTAATAGGCACAACTCAAGTAAAACATACCATTGAATTTATTTATGTCTTCGCACTGACACCAATTAAATGATTTTTACTATTAATACATGCGAAACGAATTTCTTTTGGTGAATCTAGTTTGAATATTATGAGCAATATACAACATATACGTGGTATTAAGACTTATGTAAAATGTAAAAGATAATACACACCTTCTTTGGTTGTTGCTATTGTATCACCCGGCTCGGCCTTGAAACAAAATAAATAAAATTTTAACAAAATGAAACATGTCAATCTAATCTTATTAGTTATTTTGTTAACTGTACACAATTTATTTGCACAACAAAGAGATCAAATTAAAAATAAAATAAATGAAAATAATGAAAATAAAAATGAAATAATATTAAGTTTTTTAAGTTCTTTGCAGAGGTAACGCCATCTCTTACCGAATAGTTAAACTTATACAACTCGTAGTTATGATTAGGTGGGTTTGTCATATATTGAAGTAGTACGCGTGGCCGTCGCTTGATGGCGCCATGATCACTTAAAGGAAAAACTGTCACCATTAAAATTCATATACTGTTCACTTTTCGTGGAAAATATTGCACCACACTTTTAATCCACTGCTATTTTTTATTATCTTTTATCACTTTAACTGTTCACATAACTTAATATGTATACATGAGTAATGTTTTAAAAACATTACTTATATACTTAGTGCATACAAACAAAGACTACGAAATAAATTATATTTCAAATATATTAACTACACATACGGTAATATGTGAGCGAAAATCGTGCATTCTAGCTCTCAGTTAATAATCGACTGAAGAAAAATCAAGGCTTAGCTGTAACTTAGTTAATGAGGCGTGGATTAACATTTTCTTTTGGCACACAATGCTATGTAGTAAATGCGATGAGTATTCCGTCCGTAGGTCTGCGCTTCCGTTGGGAGTCAACATTATAGCGGACAGGTATGTCCTCTGTATTACTAAGCATTTATTATTATTTTCCTTCCTCAATGTCCGCAAAAAATACATTTTGGGAAAACGCTCAAACACTTCTTATATCGTTCGGAAGTAGACAGTTTGGAAATCTAAGAATTCTACTATCCTGATAGTGACTAATTAGTCACAAGTGCTTAGATATAGCAATCATTTTAGAACTGTCCAATAAATTACATTTAAAAATGAAATTGAAAGCGAGTTATTTTTCTACTTCTTGCACAGATAATTTAGAATTTCTTAAACATTTTCACGAGAAAAAATTAATCGCCTTTTTCCTCATAACTTTTTTCCAGCGAACGTTTCTAAGTTCAAACGAAGCGTGCGTAATCCAATCTCTAAACTGCTCGAGGACGTCACTAGGGTTTGCCCTATTTGAGTTTCATGGTAGGGCTGTCCCCGAGTGGAGTTGTACATTAATAACGGTCTGTGAAATACGGGTCTATTCGAAGTTACATAGTCTATGGATGCCATTGATTATAAACGACGACAGAAAGTTTTTCCATTTGTGCGCCCACAGGGGGACGTCGTAGAAAATATAGTACGTGACTGCAAAATGTTATTAGTTAGCAAGTAGCGTCGTTCAACTGAACCGTCTTTGGACAAATAACTTCCTCCTGTATCTATACAAATAATTAAAATTGGAGTGTCTGTACCTTTGTAGTATCAAATAAACAGTTTTTACTAAATGCATATAGGTACCCCTAGTCATCCATTGTGTGTCATAAGAGGCAACTAAATGAAATAACTACGCAGAACAACAATATGATAACAAAGAGAAAACTTGAAATTTAATTATCAATTCACTGCTGGACATAGGCCGGCATGCATGCATGGTCTCCATAGGCAGACCATGCAATATTGCGTAAATCCTATATCAAGTGGTCTGTCCAGCGTAGCATAGTATGCAAAAACCTTTTTTCTAAGGAGAGGCCTATGTCCAGCAGTGGACCGTTAAAGGCTGTTGATGTGATGATGATATACCCTACCAAAGGAACTTTTTTAATACGTTCTGTGTCTCAAGTGATAAGCCAATAAAATTCTCAGTCGTCACCTTTCTTTAAGACGTTTATCTTGAGCTGACACTAATATAATAATTAAAGTGCATTTGTTTTGTCTTGATTAACGTCAATTTTTTGGCATCTAGAGACTTCTTTGTCGATAGTTTGCATGATAAAATTGACATTTATTGTGTGTCTGTCAAATTAAACTCACTTGTACTTTTAATACACTATTTAATTAATTTTCATCATTTTTTACCTGACCAGTTTTGCTTTATGGCATTATCAAAATTATCTCTGAATCAAATCAATGTATCATTAAATAGTGGAATAAAAATACAAGTGAGTTTAATTTCAATAATGTACTGTTTGTAAACGCCCGCCGTGACACGAGATAGTTCCTACTTTATACCAATTGTCACGTCACGTCGTGATCAAGCATTACCATTTTGCCACTTACATATTCAAGTGATACCATCAAAAGTCTGGTCACTGCCCCCTCGTGTATTACACCCATTGATAAATTGTTACATTACGAAGATGTATCGTTCACACCACACGCCGCGACATTATCTCTCACATCACATCTCGTCTCGATGTGGAATTGAGACTCAAATCGATTGTTGTGTTACATATCGATGATTGCTAAACACATATGTGACTTTTGATTGATATCGGTTTTGATGTATTATTTAAATAAACGTGAAGTAGGGGTTTGTTCATAATAATTTACAGGCCATTCGTTATGGAATTTCGTCTTGTATTAAAGACAATATATATGTATGTATTCATGATATTTTTATTACAAACAATATGGGTGTATTTTTTGTATAAACAAACTACTTTTATTCTTAAGGCAGATATTTCGTTTATGTTAAACTATCAAAATTTACTGAAAATTTGCTTTATATAATTAATTTAGCTTTCGAAAATAAAACAAATAATCTAAATTCAAAGTGAAAAATCTTTATTACGTTTTCAAATTTGACATTCGTTCAGCAGCTTTTCCATTTCATTTTTCACCTTTGAATAGTATATTGTTGTACCATTATGTATTCTGTGGTTTTAATAAAGATTGGGGTAAAATTTGAAGTGAGAATGTTTTGTTAGGGTTAAACTCTGTAACGTCTGGACTGACTTTGACGGGACTTCCACTGGCAGATAGCTGATGTTATAAGAAATACTTTAGCCTACTTTAAATAAAAAAGTAGCATGCGTAAACAAAATGAAAACCATTAATATAAGAACAATTAACACGGGGTTTAGCTAGTTTTAATTAAAAGATTAAGAAATGTGTAATTTATCTCGATAAATTGAGGAATAACATCCTGAACTTATTGAGATTATTAACGTTCTACTACAAGTGAAATAGAAAAAGGATGTTATATATTATTAATACGATATTACAACATAAGTCAACACAACCGAAGGTTTTTAAACAAAAAGTATCATAATATCTCAGTTTGATTGGCATCGTCAATCTTTATTTTGATCACGGTTCATTCAAGAGCTGCATGATAGAATCGGACGTCAGTCATCTTGGCAGGGGACTGTCGTCATATTAAATACCAGTTCACCTTGCCTTTAATCATAATTATATACGGCTACGAAACATTTTGTAATGGACAATTGTTTTACTGGCTTATCCTATAAGGTAATAGTGCCTCTAGCGTCCCATTAATGCAATTGCACGTTAACCTACTTTATGTATAGTCGACAGGGATAATCTATACAAAAATGTGTGATGTGTATCTTTGTAATGACAAATAGAAAGATTTCACTAAGTGCGTATACAAGCGCTACTTACCTACTTAAAATAATTGGCTGTGACATACGGACGGACAGACAGACAGATAGACAGACTTGACGAATCTATAAGGGTTCCGTTTTTTGCCATTTGGCTACAGAATCCTAAAAAGCTTTTGTTATTTGTTTGTTCCGCCTAATCTCTGGAGCAGGTGGACCGATTTTGACAGAACTTTCATTACTGATGTTATAAGGTGTATCTTAGTAATATTTTTAGACTAGATTTGCCCTTTAGCGTTACCTACGGATACACAAAACACCGCGGGACGAAGCAACTTCAATCTAATCATCGATGTCCACTACTGAACGAAATACTCGCCCAAAGAGCGCCACCCCTTTTAGTGTTTAATATTCAATATTTATTTTTATAATATCATTGTTTATAACATATTAATACCACTTTCTTATGCTTGCTTATACTTACTCTAAACTCAAAACTCTTGACAGCATTATATCAGCCTAATTGATTATCCACTTTTCTAACGCACCAAATTATTTTTTTCCGTGTCGTGACTCCCTCCGCTACAACCGTTTAATAACACACTCTGCCCCCATTACAACATAAAAAGCACTTCTAAAACATAATTAACAGGTGATCAACATAATTATTTAACACCCAATTAATAGTCTACAATATAATTATGTTGTCGTGATGTAATATAACCGGTTGTCACGGGCGAAGGCCGCGCCCTTCGGTGGTCCGTGCAGCGTGACGAGGTGCATTGTGAGCCAAACGGGTGCATCGTCGCGCTCTGTGAGTGCAACCATATTGTTCGATATACTTATTTAATTCGGTCATGGCTTTTGTACCTGGTTTCGTAAGAAGTAATTTAAATTTCGTTTCTATTTACTATGTTTAATTGTTTTCCATGAGTTGTCTCTCCAACACCCCTGAACAGTTAGTCAGTAGTTGTTTTTATAGAAAGTAACTATGTATGTCTGTCTATCTGATACGCCTTTACCGCTGCACTAATTTCAATGACATTAAACATGGAGATACTTTGATTCTTTAGGAAGAGCATAGCCTACTCTTTACGGCAATAACTAATATACGCGGGCGGAGCTAGTATGAAATGGTTTCTCTATTCCGACATTCTAGTACCATAATACATTAAGAGATTCAGGGCTAATTACACCCCTCTCTGGTAAATAACCTAAGATTTCGGTTTCACATATCAGGGATAGAGACCGATGTCAGATAACTCTATACATATCAACATCCCCTACTCCTGGATACTACTCATGCTTTCCATCAGGCAGAGTAGAGTCACTTTGGCAGGCTTAAATATATAAAAAAAAATCCTTTATCTGTTAATTAGTGTTAAATAGCATCATTTTGTCTATCTGAAACTTTGAACTGGTGGTACTTACCCCTAAGTGTTTATGTTTTGAGTTGCTTGACCGTAAGTTTTATGTTTTCCATATACGTGTTTTAATACGTTGTACGTACGTACCTCGCAGCCTCATTTATTGAGTTTTCTTAAGACATTTTTTCTATTGGCAACTATTTAAGACTAACACGTGGATATCACACGTGTTCGCAACCTTTTACTAAAATTAGGTATACAAACGTATACATAGGATGTTTCTTCTGTAACGCGTATTCTTTCTAAGTTTTTTCATATTTTGGGTCATAGCAGATGCCATGAGTGATGATTAATAAAAATACTTATTTACATACGTTTACTACAAAATAGTAAATAATAAGACGTTTCGTGTGTATAATTGTCACGTCCACGCCTTGTTCAGACGTAGGCACTACAGCAGTGGTTAGGGAAGTAATATAATTATAGGGATTAAGGATGGGTATGTACTCACGTGGTGGTGATGACGGATGCGAGTTTATGGCGGGTATTTATTGCTTTAATTTTAATTATACTGCTTTAATTTTACTAATATATAATAATTTCTAACATTTTTGACTTGCCTAAATGACTATTTAGGGGAATTTTTAATAATCTTCTTTGTAAGATATTGTTTTTCTGAGTAAACCGTGATTTACACCAAAAAGGTGTTTTCCGAATAACAAAATGATTTTAAAAGGTCATAAAACTTGACCTTCCCTTTCTGTAGCACCCTGTAAAACTAGTTGATTTAAATATTACTGCGAAATTATACTAAAAACTTGATTTACTATTTACGATAACTTACAAAGTTACGACTAATAGGACTAAATAATACATTAATTAAGTCAGTTTATAAAAAAACTATTAATTAGTTATGAAAATATATTCTGGGCCTCTCCAAATATTGTCTTGGAACACGTTCTTAATAGTTCCAACGAGTTTACGTAATGGCCCCTTCAATTGTATATACATACAGGCACGAAGACTTAGTAGATAGATTAACTTTTCAACTTACACAAGCGCCAGAATATGCATAGGTTTTTGGACTTATATCTACCAATGTTAAGGAAACTGTAAAATTATCTCGTGTTTATTAGCTCAAAGACTAATTAATACATAAAGTTTACAAGAAAATAAATGACACCCTCGACTCGAAGATAAACAGTCTAGCAAATCCGAGATTTACAATTCATGAGTAAATACTTTAACTCGTACTATTCTTGTATAATACTAATTAATCTTGTTTTTTGTAGGCATACGAACACACGAAAATGACTAAACTTTTTAAATTATTAGAGAGTCTCATACCCGTTTTCACCTAGTCAATTTAAGCCGTCTCCCTACAAGCCCCCTAACATAGGTAGCCTCTAAGTTTTAATAGACACCTAAGCACTTGATGTCCCCTAAAAGCTGGTGAATAACGAAAATATCACCAAGGGTTACCTAACTTAAACTTAGGGGACATTGGTGGAAACGGCCTTGAAAGTATATGTCCAAAGACATGACTATACACACAATACTATAAACGTGAAACTTTGCGCAAATAGGTATATGTATGTTTACATGTTACTCCTGTCCAAACGGCAAATAGATCGAAACGACAATTGACACAGAGATTGAGTAGCTAATAGCCTTCTCTACAGAGAAAAAATTGATTGAAAAATTGACATTTTCTTATTTCAATGTCCTAATTATACCTCTATTAAAGATTTTTAAAAATATTGCTAGTAACTACATTTAATATAAAATATCAGTTAATGACCCACATCTCATTAATAAATAAACGATCCCGTTCAATGAAATCATCTCAATTATCTTTGTAAATATTCGTTTACATTATATTGGGTTATTTGTAGATAATTATGCATTATTAATCTCAATAATTTGGTTCCTAAATGTAATATGATTTCATCAATATTTGACATTGATTAAGCGATAAATATTTATAAACTACTAGGTTTTGCCCAAAGTTTTTTGTATAAAGGAGGATTTGGCAATCAATTCAGTCAAATCATATGATACAATGTCTGCTATTGGCTGATGATGTTGATAATGATTATTTGATACAATTCTTTTTTCGTAATAAAAGGTACGTAATATTTATCAACAGCTCGAGAAAACGTACGTAAAATTTCATGACTGTTCATGAATAGCTATTAAGCAAAAAATAAATTAAGAAACTGATAACTGTTTTCGCCTACGGCCCCTAAATTTAAGGGGCCACTTAGAAAAAGCTACGAAACCCTCCTACCCTCCTTTTTTTTTGTTTTTACCATTTTAAGGCCAAAGTGCGTTTATGACGTAAGGGGGCATCTAGGAAATGGATCATTTAAATGTAATTAGTAAAATGGGGGAGTGTTTTTGTATTCATAATCTGCTAAATAATTTCTATGGGGCCAAAATTTTATATATTGTATTTAAATTCTAAAAATCAATTTAGTTTGCTTTCTTAATTCGAATTGTCTACATACACGGTTCTGCATAAAACCACAATTCTTTTGCAATTTATACTGCGGGCACATAACCTAACCAAAAAAAAATATTTTGTGTTTCCAGGTTATTCCTCTCCTATGAGGAGTAAATTACAAATCCTTTTAAAGTTAGTATTTGTGTATTCTTATAAAAAATAATTAAATTCGCACATTCACATTATTTGACTAAGTTTCCGCGCTTAGAGTTGATTATTTATGTATAATTATATTATGACATATTTTTATTTGAGCCAGTCAAAGTGACTCTACTGATAGAAAGAGTTAGCAGAGTTTAAGAGTATGGGTCACCACCATTGCGAATGCAGACAATACCACGAAGGGCAGCATATTGAGTTGCGCTGCATCATTGGCTCGCCGTTCTCACCAAAGAAATACGACAGCACAAAAATTCTGTCATTTCAGGTTGGTCTTCTGTGAGAGGGGAGCGTGGTTGCACTACCTATAAATACCAGCTATGTATGAACTACGTAGACCCATCTTCAGCAGATCCTTATATTGTTATTTTAAAATACAAGTCGTCAACAACCCATAACTTTCCACCTCTTGGCTGGATTCTCCTTTCTGGAGAGGAAACCTCTCCCGAGGCTATTGGTCCCCACGCTGGCCAAGTGCGAGTTAGGGACTTGTGGCTATGTTGGGTGTTTTCACACCGCCCGAAGGCCTTCAACTAAGCTTCAAGACTATTATCTTATGACAACAACCGGGACCGACTGCTTAACGTGACCTCCGAATCACGGAAACGCTCATTACATATCAGGCCACAAACGTTCACCCATCTAGGTAGGCGCTATCGTTGCTTTCCCTCCGTGATTGCTTCCAATCAGCTGAGGCCACTTCTACGAGTATTAAATGTATTTTAAAATAAATACTCAACATATTTTATTAAAATGAATGTAAGAATAGGGTGAATATTACCGTATGCGGCCCTTATTTGGTTCATAAATGCACGCAGTGCTGCGGGCTATCAACCATATCAACCTCGGCCATCAACTCGGACACACGCCTCGCCCCAAACAATGAAGTGTTTAGGATGGACGTACAATACAATATTTAGACTGCCGCTAATGGGGAGTATCGCCTTGTATATAGGGCTGCTAAATTACAAGACAACTAATAAAACATTCTAGAATGTTTATAACACAATACTAGGCTTTTAACAAATTCATGCTGGCCACCGAGAACCAGCACAGAACTTGTGAAGTGAATTTCAGTAAAAATTAGTGCACGATTTTTTAGTGAGCACGTAGCTCATCATTAACAACCCATATTGTCCCACTGCTGGGCTCGGGTCTCCTCTCAGGAGAGGGTTAAGGCCATTAGCCGAACTGGCTGAGTACGGGTTAGGGACTGGCAAGACACGTAATCTTGCCGTTGGATGTTTTATAAGACGGCCATTGGCTCCAACTAAGCTTCACGACTGTTTTCTTATAATAACAACTGGGACCAACTGCTTAACATGATCTCCGAATTACGGAAATGCTCATAACATATCATGCATCAAACGGTCAATCATCTAGGTACTATCCACGCTAACGTTGCTTACCCTCGGTGATTGTTTTCAATTACCTGAGCGATTCAGATCATGACCTGGCTCATGACCTCCACATATTTTTCGCCATATTTAAAACAATCTGTTCTGACCCTTTAAAGGCAATAGACGGTATAAAACAGCCGGATACATAAAAAAAATACTGCCCAATACATAAAAAGAATATTTATATAAAGGCAAATAAATGTGAATTTCTATAATTTTAACAAAAAGGAACCAACTTCAGAGAAAAACTATTCCGAGTACGTAAATCGCGACTATTGTGCCTATGATATTTGAGGAGTTCCCTCGATTTCTTTGGGATCCCATTATCAGATCCCGCTACTTCCATTCCAATGCTAAAATATTTTTTGAAATCGGTTCATAAACGGGGAAATTATCGCTGAACATACATAAAACAAAAAAAAAAGACGAATTGAGACTCTCCTCCTTTTTTTTGAAGTCGGTTAAAAATTCAGATACGGTTTTTCTTTATAATTGCATTTGTTTAACTAAAATCAACATCCATGATCTAAAACTAACTCATATTGTGCCAACCCTGTATATAGGCACCGTCTCAAACAATAGAAGCTATCTAAGTTCAATCTTCACTCAACCCGATGTAATGGAACAGGGCGGTTTAACAGATCACAGACATTGACAGTATACGAAGCAACAATCACGTGGCCCGAAAGGGACCCTTCTTTCATCGATACATAAATACCCTGATGAGATGTGATCATTGGTTTGATTAAATATTAAAGTAAATTAGAACAACAAAGCTATATCAATTACTAAATATGATGGGATGGTATGGGAAAGTTACAAGGGTTTACCTCCAGTCCATCCTGCATCGAATGCTCAGACTAGTCTTGAGAGCCCTTACTTCATAAATGAGTATTGATTATATTATTAAGTATATCATTCGACAGCAAGAAATTTTATCGTACTATTTGATTATTATTACAAAACTTGTGACATAAACACCCAAAGCACGTAATTCTGCAATACAATAAATGTTCATGTTTATTGTTCACATACATAAATGCACTTAAAACTACTAATATAAACAATGAAGATAGTAATACATTGCATGTCGAACTTAGCATCCAAGTACAGAAGTAAAATATTATTATTGACCAGCTTATGTGCAACTTTTGGAATTCAACATGTCCTTTATTTAATCTTCTTTATTTAAAATTCTAAAGGTTTTTAAACTACACTCGGTTCCAAAAATAACGGGTCAGTCACACGGGTCAGTCACATAAACCCGAATATCTCCCGAACTACGTATGCCATCCTAATGAAACGAAGACTGTTCAATTGAGAATTTAATTATACAGATAAAAAATAAAATAAAACTTAGTTACACCCACAATATTAATCTTAAATTAAAAAAAAACTAAAGTAGTCATATTTTTCTTAAGATTACATTTTTTATATGATTGTTTTTTTGCTGTTTTTCATCACTTTCTTCATTTAATACTTTGTATTGCCTCCACGTGATGAAGCCTCCAGTGATGAAAAACAGCAAAAAAACAATCATAAAAAAAATGTAATCTTAAGAAAAATATGACTACTTTAGTTTTTTTTTAATTTAAGATTAATATTGTGGGTGTAACTAAGTTTTATTTTATTTTTTATCTGTATAATTAAATTCTCAATTGAACAGTCTTCGTTTCATTAGGATGGCATACGTAGTTCGGAAGATATTCGGGTTTATGTGACTGACCCGTTATTTTTGGAACCGGCTATATATAAACTGGAATACAGTCGCCAGCGCCATCCAACCTAACATTGAATAAATTTTCATTGCTTAGTTCGGCACATCAAGAATATAAAGATAAGCAATTAAACTATATAATATGTTGTTTTGACATGACATGTTATGTAGTATAATATTTAATGTGAAAGTCGAAAAAACCTCGAAGAAGAAAAGTTTAGCGATGTTTTATGCCCATGCTCGGTTCACGTTCTCATGAACATCTATGACAATTGTTATTAGGAAGTTCGAAAACTGATGTTCAGGTAAAACCTGCGTCTACAAATTCAACCGGTTTTACCTGAATATCAGTTCTATGCTCTAAGCCTATATCAGCTATGAAGCTGATTATATAGGCTGAACCACGCAAGCCATTAGGTTCGATCCTCGGCATCAAAACCGTTGTTCGACTGTTTTATTACTTTATTTTGAGCTTAAAGTAATAATAGTAATAGTTTACTACCGTGAAACTATGACCAAATATTTGTGTAAAAATAATCAATCAAAATATTTGAGAAACATTCCACAGCGCCATTAAAGTTTCGAAACGTATAGAAACAAAAGAATTTCGTAATTGTTTAAGTTGTAAGTGCGTGCTTTACTTGTATTGCGTTTCATAGATTTTAATCTACGCGGATTTAAAAAATACTGTTCATATTATTTTTTATGTCACAGTAGATAGTGATCTTGCATGTGAGAAATGATTTAGAAGTACGAGTAGTTTTAGTATCCATCTCAAAATCACATAAACACGTATAGAAGGGGAAAGCAATGCAAACATCAACGTAAACAGGTTTTAAGCAAAATATGACTATGTACTTTCAAGTTTTATACTGTAAACGGGACTTTTTCGCGATAAAATTAAAAAGATTACGATACCGATACCTTCTATTTTCCGACGTTTCGAACGGGTTATACCGCTCGTGGTTACGGGTAGACTGATGTGACTGATGTGAGCGTCGCCTTCGTGATGTGCAGGTTGTATCTACCCGCATTTGACCGCGTTGATTTCTTGTATTGTCGGTACCAAAACATGATCATGTGTAAAAGACGCGAAAGTCTAAAAACAGTTATTATTTACTTTTAGTCTTCATTTGTCAGAATTTCCAAAAATATTTTACTTGTAATTTTACAATAAAGTAACAAATGAAAAATAATAATATGACGAGTATTTTTCTGGTTTGAAATTTACCTTATTTGTAATTATTATTTGTTATTGTAATTAGTCAATTATGTATAAAAAAACTTCTTATATTTATATTTCGATGAATGTTTTAATATTACCTACTTACTATTACCTCTCTAATATCATGTAGTTCGGTATAGAACTTAACTCGGGGAGCCACTCTTGTAACTATTCCATTTTACTTTAACAATGAGGAAGAATAGTTTATTACAATCATCAATCACATTAAACTTAAATGTGCATCGTCTTGCAATAATTATCATCTACACGATGAAAACTTTACGTAGGTATAACATGCCAGAAAAATGAGACTTTATTTAATAAAGTTGGCAACATGATTAATTCGTCTTAAGGGAAGTTATAAATAATTCATCGATTATTTTATGAGTAGGCCTTCATAAGACAGCTGCAAAGCTGAGAGCTCATTTACGAAATGTACTCAAAAGGTCAAGCCGTAATTGTAAAGTTGCTGCAACATTAAGATATTTAAAAACACGTTGAATGACTCTTCATCAAAAGGCGTGGTATAGTATGCCAAAACCTCCGTTCTAACTCACCCTATCACAGAAGATCTAAAATGACAGCATTCATCGTATGTCGTTGGTCAGAGGTAAACTGGAGTCCCTATGGTACAGAAGCATCACAATAGCATCAAAAGCTATATTATCTGCATTCAAGTATGGTGACCAGTACTCTTGGATTCTATTCATACTTTCAACCAGGCAGAGTAGATTTATTTGGCAGACTATGCAAAGAAATAGACGTGATCTTGTGTGTGTGACTTTGGTCCCTTAGTAACCTTTCACGACACCCATGAGACAAATAATAAATCGGCCAAGTGTGTGTCAGGCCACGCCAGGACAGGGTTCCTCTGTCACTTATAATGGTACGTGGGTTTAAAATCGTATCCAATAGATAATTGTTATGTTTACGTATTAATGCGTTAATTTTGTTTGACGTTTTCCAAGTAAGTAAGTATATACAAGTTAAGCCTCGATAACTCCTAATTAATAAAGTTATCTAATCCGTCATAGTTTTTCTTTAAAGTTCGTTATATGGACCATCATCACGAATTTTTCCAGATATTTTGAGCCAGCCGTTTAGCTTTTAGAGGGGGGGGACGCCCTGTTTTTACAAAAAAGTGCCCTTTAAAGTGGAATTTCTCACAAACGGATACCTAAATCAAAAAATGTTCTAAAAAACTTTTGTTGTTTTTAAAAGACCTATCTAATGATATCCCACACGATGGGGTAGCTGCGAGAAAAAGTTATCATCCCCACTTTACGTGTAGGGGAGGTACGCCAAATAAAAATATTTTTCAAAATTTAATGTAGCACTTTGTCGACGTAGTTACAACACATATTCATGCAGGACGGAGTTATAAACTTCGGAACTTCCCTAAAAAGGAGTGATGACGCGGTGTGTTCTGAATACGTCATCAATTAAGCAGGTACAGTTTTAAACATGGACGTTTAAAATTGTGTTTTATATCTTTCCAATACTGACAATATCTATATACCTTTCTATCTACATACCTTTTATCTATTGTATACATACAGAAAAGTCTACACGAAACATTTTTTTTTGTAATAGGTTACTGAGAATAGCTCTTGAAAATATGCCTGTTTAGTTGATTAATTATTAAACTTTTGTTATCTTATTCGAGTAACTTGAATTCACTTTCTATTAGTTCTTAAATTTTATTTAAAATTTCAATTTATGATAAATTAATTACTTTTCATATACGTAAATTGCTAATAGCTATGTATAATATAGTCCTTAATAACATTTTTTGTTATAATGATCTTGTTTGTTGATTAACCTCCAATAATATTGATAGCTGTTTTGTAATTCGTTTGAGTTAATTTACGACTTAACTATTTTTAAATTTATTTGGTTTACCTACATCTGTTTACACTCTTACATAAACAAGTAAACAGAGAAGTAAACAGAAGTAAAAGTAAATAATAACAAGTTAACACCACATATCTAAAAATATTGTGCTGAAACGAAATATTGTTACCTACTTTGCATTTACAATAGCGATTTAAATTAATTTAATTCCTGGGTAATGTCAAGAAAAAACAAAGAAAATACAAATCCATAAGCTCATCTGAGTTAAATAAGGTTAAAAAAATATAATAATACTGCTGTAATAACTCTTGTTAGGGTTGATAATACACACGGCTTGTTCTACAGTCTGCATGTGATTTACTTTCTATCGACCAGTCGATTTGTTATTAACGCAGGTTTTAGCTTGAACTTTAAGCCATGGTAACACTAATCCTTTCAAAAAATAGGCCTCTGTCTAGTATTGTACTAATAAAAGCAGTTGTTAATGAATACAACCATTCTCAGTTAATTTTAATTACTTTTATTTAGTAATTTAATTTTATGTAATAATTTTTCAATAACAACAAAATAAGAAAATTATCACTTACGTATATATATATATATATATATATATATATATATATATATATGTATTTATATTATATATGGTATTTAAGAATAAGTAAAATATTTTAATAAATCATTTATTAAAATATTTTCTTGATTATTCGGCATTAAATGCGGTATAATTAGCAAAAAAAAACACTAAAGTTAATTAACAATATAAAGTTGATTAACAATATTTCAAACATCTCCACGGTAAACCCAAAAAATCACACACCTGTTTCACAATAAAAAAGCGGCCAAGTGCGAGTCAGACTCGCCCATGAAGGGTTCCGTACCAGCAAGTACCATCATATAAAAGTTCTTGTAGTTCGTTGTAACTTTCATCGATGTTTTTATACTAGTGTATTGATTGGATGAAAGATATATTGCGTGTTACGATTTATGACGTATTAAAAAAAAACTACTCACTAGATCTCGTTCAAACCAATTTTCGTTGGTAGTTTACATGGTAATGTACAACATATATTTTTTTTAGTTTTATCACTCTCTTATTTTAGAAGTTAGAGGGGGGGGGACACACATTTTTCAACTTTGGAAGTGTCTCTCGCGCAAACTACTCAGTTTAGAAAAAAATGATATTTGAAACCTCAACCTCATTTCTGAAGACCTATCCATAGATACCCCACACGTATAGGTTTGATGAAAATAAAAATTTTGAGTTTCAGTTCCAAGTATGGGGACCCCCAAACTGTATTGTTTTTTTTCTATTTTTATGTAAAAATCTTAATGCGGTTCACAGAATACATCGACTGACCAAATTTCAAAAGTATGGCTCTTATATTTTCGGAAATAATTGGCTGTGACATACGGACGGACAGACAGACAGACAGACAGACAGACTTGACGAATCTATAAGGGTTCCGTTTTTTGCCATTTGGCTACGGAACCCTAAAAAGGTGATCTTTATCGGTTGACGTGACTCAAACTTAAATGGTTTAATATTAAACATGAAAATTATTATGTTTTTAACGACAATTCAACGAGTGACCGTCTGTAATTTCAAATTAACAGCTTATATATAAATAAACAAAAAAACATGTTGCTTTTATACCACCCCTTGTGCGTTTAACAGCAGTTTATTAATTATCCTCGTTATTGTTCTACGTATATATATAACTTACACGTTTTTAATAACTCAGTTAGTAATGCGATCGTGCCATGATCCGAACTTGTCGAAATAGCAAATGACAATCTGAACACAGTTAATGATTCAATTGTGAATTAATTAATAATTATATACTAGTGGTTTCTCATGAGCCCTGCCATCAACAGTGAAAACACTTTTTGGGTGATGACCATTAATTATTACACGATTTTATTTAATCGTGAACTCTTTAAAGACGTATATCTATATAAGTAGACTATAAAAGATAGAACCTATCTAATTTCACATCACATATATCACATCAACAGCGTTTAACAGTCCATTGCTGGACATAGGTGTCTTCTTAAAATGGAATTTTTGGGGTAGGTACTATACCACGCTGGCCAGACGGCTTAGTATAGGGTTTGTTTAAGTTTTCCTCTTCTGTACAGAAATGTTATTCTGCGTAGTTTGATGCCGTAGTTACCCTTTTATAGGCTGGCGACACTTCTTATTCTTAGAGTTCCGTACTTCATGACTAGGAACACTTATAGTTTCGTCATGTCCGTCCGTCCTCGACTTACCATCCAAACGGTTAGTGCTGGAATGATGAAACTTTGCACGGATATGTGTTTTTGTCACGTCGACAAAGTACTATAATAAATCACACAATCAACTGTTTGGACGGAAAGTCGAGGATGTAACTATAAGGGTTCCGATTCATGAACTACAGAACTCTAAAAAGAAGCTGGCCTATAAAATTTGACAGTTGTAACACGGGTTTGATATAATATGCATAAGGTACGAGTATTATTAGTTAAAGTTGTTACTAGGTAGCCATGTCTGGAGTAATAGGTTTTTTTTTCAATTAATCAATAATATTCGCCGAATAAGTAGAACAGTAGAATCATTAGCATTGTTACATCATCAATCTGTAAATAGTTTAATTAATGCCAAAACTAATCATGAACTAATCAATTGAGCGTATTATTAACTTGGTCGAGCGCGCAAACTTTTAGACTCGGCAATAGACTTTTCGATTCGGTAGTTTTAGCTGTTTTTCGTGATAAATTCTTCAATTATTATTATTGTATTTTGTTCCTCTTTACCAATTTCAATGAACTTTGCTATCTAATGAAGTTTCTGAAAGAAAAATTTATTTTGATGCAAGCAAGTCAAAAGAAATATTGAAACGTGTGGTTAGAGAAAATTGACACAAACTAACTGAAATTTTTAGTACTACTAATATTCCTAATCAGGTCGTTTATCTGTCGAAATGGTATTTATTTTTGTAAGTAAATCTTTCACAGGCATTTTTACACATTTTGCAGCTAGAATGCGCCGACATTTCCTAAGACTCACGCTGGAAAGAAATGCCGAAACAAGTCCTAGAACATAATAATCCGTGATGAAATAAAAACAGTATAGGGTTTGGGTTAGCATTTTGACGAAAGGATCATAGTTTTGAGTTGGCCTGTCCTTACAAACGGTATACAATCCCAGAGTACGTCTCTATATAGGCTGACTAACTTATAATCTAAAATTAACACAAGGTCTTGCATAGTTCTTTCTTCTTTCCCTTGGCAGGTAGCTGACTGCCGAAATGAACAATGCTTTTAGTATCGTATGACTAGGCTGTGTTCTGGTAGGTACTATTCGTTAGACCGGTCTTACATGATTTATGACAACCAAAATTTGAAACAATAAAGCATCAATAGTATCAGTCAGACAATATCACAACAGGTTATTACGCAACACTTGTCGTAAAGTACTCATTTCTAAGCAGGTTTAAAACCGAGAGTGAACTGGCCCATTGACCGCCTGTTTGACCCTTCGGGTGGGCAAGGCCGTTCACTTACTGCTTTGTACCTGTTTTATTTGTATGATTTATTTGTTATACCGTGAATCATTATAAAAATACATTTCTGGATATAGGGGTCAGTTCAAAGCTTTTTGTGTTATATTTATATCACACAAAATTTTAATGTGGTTTGTGAATGTGTATTGTATATTTGTTATTTCTTCACGCTACAACGGCAAGATCAATTTTGATAAAATTTTGTACGAATAAGCAGACACCCTAAATTGATAAATAGGCTTTTTACTACTTTACTTACTTACTTTACTACTTTTTACTTTTTACTTCCAAGTTCTTAAACTACCTTTAGGTAGGTATGTATTGTAGGTCTAATATATTATTAGAAACATCATACTATAACTATCACAAGTGCATTGTTGATTGCACAAAAAACGCTTTCTCCCATAAATAAAACAGGAAAATAACATATCGAATTTGATACTACATATTTATATGACTTAATACTGCCGACTAGTAAACATTTAGAAATTGTATCACTGAAAATACTTAGTACGTATTTTCTAATAGGTTCTAAAAACTGTTTCAAAAATGGAAATAGAAAAACATTTTTAATAACAAACAAAAATGTACTGGTGCAACTGTAACTAATAACACGTAACACTAATATTATTATAATTAAATTATATGGGTCATAGATAATGTCAAATATAAAATACGACAGAACACAGTAAGCTGTTATTATAACTTGATCTAATTATGGTTATAGCGTTAAACATATTCACGCTATCGGTAATTTACCTTTATAGTTAGTAATGGCTAATGGCTAATATGTACACATGGAACAGGGAATGTATATGGACTGTAAATAAAGAATTTCGACAGTTCCTTTCACGTACCTACTGCCAGAAATACTTGAACTCTATTCTATTCTAATTTCTACAGTTGCTATGTAATTCAGGTGGCAAATAACAGTTTTGTAAGGTTATAAGTATCACCTGACCCTGCTATGCCGGAAGGAACTACTCTAAAAATTAACTCAAAGATTAAGAGCAATAACCTACAAAAACTCTAACTACTTCACGATACCGCGCAATCAAATCTGTAAACCTAATTACGCGTGCGGATTAAGTTCAAAACCACACCTCTCTGTACCTTGTAATTACCCAGACGAAATTCCAACTACAATTTTTTGTCTAAACTTACATCCCGTAGAGACAGACCTCATGTAGTTATCAATATATCGGATGTCCGCCACAGTTTGAAGCTCATTCTTGGTACAGTCGTATTTATAGTTCAATAATTACTTTGTTTTGATTTTAAATAAACCAAAGTCGGAAGTCTCCGTAATATAATAAACGACTACTTCCCTGTGAGTGTCTCAAAATTTCAATGGCAGAATACAAATTCAAAACTAACAGGTCCGTCGCAATGAAACAATGCATGCGCAAATGCATGATAATATTAATAGATCGCAGTTACGTGACCATGCGTTAGGGCTTTGTTTGTACGTAACTTTATGATGCATTCGTGTCGATGCGATGCACGGCTATTGTACGGCTGGTTTTAATGGTCTCATTTACTTTTTAGAGATAGGGCCTCAACGTTGAGCGCTAGGATATAAATCGTACAAGTATTTTGCAAAGTACTAGTGATGGTTACCTGCCACTTTGAACATAACGATTTACGTATAAATCTTAGAGTCAATAACAGATGTTTTTACGACAGAAGAGAGGTCATTTTCACTACAAATTTCCAATAGAGTAAACGTTTAAAGAAGTTATAGTTTCAAAGTTAGTGTCATGTAACGAGTTTCGAGTTAATCCAATCTCAGTATTTTACTAACCCTTTTTTAGTTATAGATCTAGTTTGTTTTTGTTCTTTACTAGCATATCGTTTTTGTTCTTTCTTTACTTATTTTCTCAAAGGGTCAGACAGATCATTACAGATCCTACCAACACGACGGACGATCAAGGCTCAGCGTGAAAACACACACACAAACCTTTTACACTTTTAATATCTAAATTACTTTAACCCTTTAAATAATGTATTGGTGTTAATTATTCAAACAGAGCAGAAGAAAGGGTCAATTGAGATAAACGGTAGGGATTAATGTTGGGCACGTTTAACCTGTATAAGCCAAATCAGAATCGACAGCAGTGACCCATGAAAATGCTAATGATCCTGAGGAAATTAGTAACATATCGGGTCGAATAAATACAGATAATATTTATATATTCTAGTATCCGCTCGTAAATTGAAATTTTCAGTGAGATAAGTATTTAGTTATCTTTTCAAGCTAAGATTACATCTGTATGAAATACATTGGAGTCGTCTACTAGGGCTACCGGTTTAATTTGGATGTTCAAGTATTATTTTCAAGGTATTGGAGCCACGCTAATTTCATAAAAAAAATAGCGCTGAGTCGATACTACATCTTATAGTCCTGTAATATCAGTAAAATATTATAAACACGAAAATATATTAATTATATTTTACTCTGACGCTTTCATGATTAACTTTCTTGAAAGTTGTCAAGAGCACAGGCACAGCGATAACCAGCATACAGCGAGGTCACGAACAAAAGCTAAGAGTATTATAATATATAAAGAAATCGATAATAATCCAAACAAACGAAGATCTTTGAGCATTATTAACATACAACATGCAAAGATCGGGTCTTTGTTGTTTCGATTAATGCAATATTTATTGGCATAATATAAAAAGGTTTGTACACGCATCATCACGGACTGTATTGAACAGTTAAAAGTAAAACAATAAGACAAAGATTTGGGTTCAGGATTCGTTAGATTTTTATACTAACTAAATAAATATTTACGAGTACTTTAATAAAATATTTATTACGTATTTGCCGTACTTACTGTTTATTTCTATGCCGACTATATCTATAACTATTCCATAGCACGTTTAGTAGCCTTTCCCAAATCAAATAAACTTGTGAACTATAAAGGCTACGAAGATGATGAGTTCATAGCACGTGTATTTAAACTTAGGCGTAACCAGTTGCATTCACCTAAACTTTGGTCTAACCTGTTTTCTACAACTATATGTAGCTCATTCCTGTTAATTTAAACCAGACATTGAAATATTTTATTTTATCTTACATATTGACGATAATTAAAACACAATCTAAAACCAAATACATTTTTAAGAGTCACGAAAGACGTATTACATTCATTTTAATGAACATACATAATATACATACATGATAAATCAAAATTTAAAATTCAATCAGTAAAAAGTAGTAATTTATTTTTGCTTACTAAACTTCTTATTAAATCTGACAAATCTCCTAATTATGTGAAATAACATTAATAACTCAACATGCAAACTTTTAAAGAATTTAATACAATAGTGATTACTGACGCTATTTATTACATTAGGTGTAAAGTCATCTAATCTGTGAATATTTTATTTAAGACAAAACTTTACAAAGTGAGGTACTTTACAAACATACATAAAAGGGACACAATGAACACGCAGACTCAGAACCACAATTTGTGGATCACACAAAGTGGCTTGTTCCATGTGGGATTTGAACCCACAAGACTGCGCAGTAGTAAGCGGCGTGGTGATCGCTGTGCAGTTAAATAATAAATAATAATAATATAAGTTTAAGTGTACTTAATACAGTAGTCATTACTGACGCTATTCTTTACTAGGTATAAAGTCGGCATCTAATCAACGAATCTTAAACTCATAATCGCTGTTAGTATGGCCCCAAGTGGCGCTTGAGTGACCATATATATCGAGTTTCGCGGACTGAGTCACCGCAAAGCGATCCCAGTTGCAAGGTGACTGCACTGCCTAATAAGGGTACATTACAAACCTTCAATATTTAACATTAAGTATTGAATAACGTATTAGGACATATTTTGAGTCATTGCCTGCACACCTCAATAAGCCTTAACATGCTGTAATTAGTTTCAATAACCAAAAATAGAAGTAAATTGTAGGTAGTAAAGCCACGCTGATTTCAGCACGAATGGGCCTGACGTCTGACCAGGCCGCCAGGCCGCCATGGGTCACCATGCTGCAATGGCTACTCTCACAATGAGGATGTTGACCCACACTCCTGGATTCTATTCATGCTTTCCATCAGGCAGAGTAGAGTCACTTTGGTAGGCTGGAATATATCTATTTGTCAATATTATTTCAGATGGGCCAGACAGAAATACGCCAATATCTCTTATTATGTTGTTTCCGTAGTTTAACATAAATTTATATATTGATTTACATAAGTATATATTTTAAGTAAGTAGTTTATATTTCGGTCTAGTTCATTATTTCGTTAAAATATAATTAATATGTGTTTCTTTCTGAACCACTAATGTTACTAAAATATTTACTTAATTTAAAGATTCAAGGACAACAACTTTTCTTATTAATAACAATTAAACGTTCAAAACAATTAGAATAACCGGACCTATCTAACTATACGTTTTATAAAAAAAGAAATTAATTTATAACATGTAAGGTAAGACAAACGCAATTCGTGCAAAATTCTTTATGAACAATTTAGGTAGGTCCTGTACTAGAGCTCATTTCATTTTACCGACATGTTTTTTTCCACTACATGTAAATTCCTGAATGCAACACCGATAAAAGTACAACAACAATATTATAATAGCATAATAAAAAGTAAATTATTAGCTAATAAGGCCCTTTATTCTTCTATCTCTAGCAAATGGCAATAGAAGACGCAAACGAGTCTGCGTTTGTCAGTCATTTATAAAATAAGCTAGTCCAAAGTAATTTTTTAAAGTTACCTAATATCGATTTAATTAATCGAGAATTAATCTCAGTACAGTAATAAGCTAATTTAACGTATTATTTTACCTTTAATTTTAATGTCAGTATGATTCTGAGCTACAAGAGAATACGAACGTACAAATTAACTTAACACATTACACAATGCTTAAGTATTTGAAATCGTATGTGAAAGCCATATTAGATCATGGATAAAGTGTTAATTGCGCCGCCATTTCGAAGAGATCTCTGAGAACACCATAATCATCGTTTAGAAGTTGTATCTGCCTCTGGCGAAACAAAAATAAGGGTAATGGCTACTGTACGTATCTATTATCTGGTTCTGTAAAGGCACTGTAATATTTTTAAATAAATATTTAAAATGAATTAAAATATAAAATTTGACATGTCCATAATTCAGATGGTTTCATATAGGGTTCGTTTAAGCAGACTAAGCTCGGTGATCATAAAAATCATTTTATAAAATTTTCGATTTACGCAATTATTATATTCACCTACTCAAGATGTAAGTAAAGAAAAAGGAAATTATATTATTAAAGATAAAAGAAATTTTATTATATAAGTGAAAACCCGAAAAAATAAATAATGAGGAATTGCAGAAAAAAACACTAAAATTGACCAAGGTTCCGTAGTCACCCACAATGGCACGTGAATTTCAAATCGTGCTTAATAAATAATTGTCATGTAAGTACTTTTTATGTTATTGTCATGTAAGTTCTTCTTAGTACTCTCTATGTTTTTAAAAACCTATCTAATGATACCCCACACGATGGGATAGACGAGAGAAAAAAAAAATCATCCCCGCTTTACCTGTAGGGAAGGTACCCCAAATATATAAATATTTTTATTAATTTTAGCACTTTGTCGGCGTAATAGAAACACATATTTATACATAGTTTCATCTTTCTAGTACCAACCGTTTGGACAGGTTGAGGACGGACGGGCATGACCCTAAAAAAATTGTATTTTGTGACTGAAAACATCAATCAATTCTCCTACGGATCTTAGTTTATAACAATCAAATTCGTGGATCAAATTAATACGTTAGTACATTCATCTTTTATTTCATGATTTTAATTTGTATAAAAACATACGATAGACGTCTATTATACTACGTTGAGAGATTTTACAGTTTCGTTTTTTTGGTTTAGTAGGTAATTAGTGGCAGCGTTTTAGTGTTGTGGGTCACACACTTTTACTAACATACAGCGTGTTGATTTTATGAAAACGATAACAATAAAACATTTTTATTCCTAACAAAATTTATTGGTTTTAGTTGAATAGTTGATTTATTTTAAGAATGTAACAACCGCTAAATTGTGAATTGATATTAAGTATAAATCCAAACTATGTCATACATAAATTATAGGATTTGTCTTCTGTAAAGTTAAATACAGTTCAATCATCTCAGCCAAAACGCGTCTACTGCTGGACATAGACCTCCCCAAACTTCTAGACAATATTAACATATCTTATGACCGGTCATTGTGGAGTTCTACCCTAGCCCTATTTCTATCTACTAGATATTTTATCATTACTAACACACGTTCAATACGCGTAAACTTATGTCTACGAAATAGTATACACGTGAGAAAACATTGTAACTGTTTATTTCTGTATATTGTTGATAGTTCATCGTATATAATGTAAACGTGAGAATCGAATCTCCACGTGTCAATAATTTCTGTTCATGACAAGGTTGGAAAATATAGTTCCTTATAAAGTTGTTCTTCACCTTCATAACTTTTAGTTATATCTATTTAGACTATTTAAAGCGATATCGATGAACTATTTAAAGACATAATTTAAATTCTGTTCTAATACTTGTTACATTACTTAGTTTACATACTGTGGATACTTTGAATCTTGTGGAAGTACATAGGCTACTCTTTATCGCGAAAACCGACCTTTAAGCGGGGCGGAGCAGTGGGCAAAACTATTAGAGATCGTAAGTTTTAAGGTCATATAAGGATTTTTTACAAAGTTGACATATTAATTGAATAATTTATTTATTTAAACTTCCTGCAAACATATTGCACAAGGCGGATTTAATGCCACAGGCATTCTCTTCCAACCAAACCTTTGGGTGTTGCAAAGTTATGTAAGGCAGTATAACGTGTTTGAAATCAAATATGTATTCAGAAATATAAAGAGATGCGTTCTATTTACAGTTTAAAAATTCCAGTGAAACTTTTTAAAATTAACATTCATAATTAACTTAAGTAATTTTTTTATAATTTAATTTTTAATTACACATATTGTTCTAACGGAATTTAACTAAACTAAGCTGAATAAAAACCTTATTAACAATTTTAAACCTATTTAATTAAGTATTTCCATAAGTTTTACTGCAGACACAATCTCAATTACTGCAGTAAGTAATAGCCATATCACCTGACTTACTTGTCAATTACGATTAGAAAATAAAATATTATTATTATTTTTACTGTTTCTGTACTACAATTTTTAAAGTTTATTTATACATATATTTATTATTATTTTCATTTAAAGCCTACCAAAGTGACTGCTCTGCCTGACTGAAAGCAAGAGTAGAATCCTAGAGTAGGGGTCACAATCCTTAATATTAGTACATGCAGACAAAGCAGCATGGTGAACCTAGCTATGGCTGAAATCATTGTGGCTCAACAACATTTACATCTACTAAGATTGAATCGCTTAGAATGAAAGTGCTTCAATAATGTAGTGTAATTTTGTGGGATTTGAAAACTAAATAAATAGTTTTCCTTACTGATACTCACTTATTTTTACTTTGATTCATGTATGGACATTTTCCAATCGGAAACATATACTTACACAAATATATGTGTATTTCGTTCGGTAACAAGTACTGTAATGTCAGATTTGTTTGTAGTTTTTATTTTATTACTAGCTTATTTGTTACCCGCGTTTATTTTTGTAAATTGCGAGTAACGCTGCAGAGCGAAGCTAGTCTAAAAGAGTTGGCCTAAATTACTCCTTATGTCATCAGCTTTCTCGCTGTGAAAGTTCCGTTATAATCAGTAAAGCCGTTCCAGAGATTACTCGGAACCAACAGACAGACAAAAAAAAAATGCTTTTCTAATGTATATACTTTCATATGCATTTATTAAAAAACTGTTATTATGATAATTCAATTTTATTTACTTGTAAAGATTGGCATTAATAACAGGTTTATGGTAATATGGATATTTTCAATCTTTTTGGAAGGTTCTTTTTTACTGTTAAAAAACTTAACCTGGGTTCTGTTCACAGATCATAGAAAATTCTATGATCTGTGGTTCTGTTACACGTAAAACAACTTAGGAGAATCCTTCCCATTTGATATTGAAAACGTAAAATAATTAGCGTTTAATAAATGTGTGCGTAAAACGTAAAACTTTATTATTTTACGATGTTAGTATTGTTGTATAGCGGAAGGTTAAAGTATGCATCTAGCATATTCATAAAACAATGGAAACGTGTACAATGTTTCGTCAAGCGAAAACAGATGAAAGCGAGCATGAGAACGTTTTTATTGACATTTTTTAAATACTTAATACTATCAGAACGCGTGTATGTACTGGATATCTTTTTGTTATTAATTCATTCACTCTATTATTCATTCAGCGCTCCGCAATAAAATAATTTTATAATTGGCAATTGTAGAAATAAATAGTGTATGTTGCTGTTCGTAAATGTTATTCAAATGAAAGTATTGGATACCTATAGCTTTTAATTTTTTTTTAATTTAATAAATTAGTTGTGTGTTTATTTTATCTCTTCTTAATTTTGAATTGAAAATTGAAGAACATTGTTTATTTATTTCTAAGCCTAAACATTTATGAATACATTTAACTTTATAATCAATAACTTCGCGATTTTAATCTTATGAAATCTTCTCAAAAAAAGCCATGACCATAAATGCTCGACGTGAGTAAAGGCACCAAATCCATAAAACGACTCCAACCTATCAATTGACTAATTCAAGTATAATATGTAGAAATGCGGTAGTTAACTGGTCGGATTTACATAAAATGGCGCTCCCATGACGCAAGGTGAACTAGCTATTCTTAAATTGTCGCTGCTGTGCCCTACGTAAGTGAATCGTGTTGCGTAAGTTACCTACTTTGTCATGTACCTAATCATGTTGTATCTTGTGGTGATGGCCCTCTGAAAAAACTTCCGTCAAAACACGTACTTATGTGGCTTTGCGACAAATGCACGATAAAAAACGCACTATATATAATGACGTTTTACATGATATCAAACACAACAAAATCTACCTACCTTTATGGGTGTCTAGGGAAAACTATTCTATGCGTGGCTTGACTGACTTGGCCAATTTTTTTTTATTGCTTATATCTTTGATTGTTTCCTTGCACTATAGGTTCGTCCACATATCTTTATATATATAATTCTTGTGTGAGTGTGTATGTCACTGAACTTCTCTCAAACGACTGGACCGATTTTGATGAAATTTTTTGTGTGTCTTCAAGGGGATCTGGGAATGGTTTAGATTCGCAATTGGACCCGGTAGGTGGCGCTGCGATCAAGTTCTGGAATTTTAAAGTTGGGCGGTACGAAGTTCGCTGGGTCAACTAGTATAAGATAAAATGAATCCCTATTTCCCTTGGTCACGCCATCACGCGTGAACGGCTGGACCGATTTCTCTAAATCTTTTTTTATAATATTCCTTAAAGTACGAGGATGGTTCTTAGGCAAAAAAATAATTAAAAAATCATCTGATAAGTTTTATTGAAGGGGTTCCGAGAATACAAAACAATTGAGTGACGTTGAATTGACTGTTAGGCGGTTCGCGGGGTCAACTAGTAAAGTTATAATTAATTAATAAGGAAGACCACTTACTACAATTTAGTAAGTGGTCTTGTTAAAACCCATTGAAGACGGTAATAAATTTTAAATTATTTATTTACTAGATTCCGCTAAATGGGTCAAGATCAATAAAAGTTAATTTTAATGTAAACTTGATTAATAAAAAGAAACAACGCAGTATAACCCGTGTTACAACAATTAGAGTTTAGAACTTGTAGGGGGACATATTTAAGTAACACTTAAGTTTTATTGGTTTATACAAAAACTAATTTGTATTCAAGGTCAAGGTTTAATATAATTTAAATATTTTAGAAATAACTACAGCCGTAGCAAGTGAAGATTCTGCAGTTCCGTAGACTAATTGAAATACAATCTAAAGTAAAAGATAATAAATTCAATTCTATTTATCTGTTATCATGATTTTTTACAGCTTTATTTAAATGTTCAAAGCCAATAAATGTAATAGAGGAACAATACTAAAAAAATTAAAATATAATAATGGTTTTACTGTCATCTACTTTCCTACTTCAATCTGTGAAAGGTCAATCAAATTATGGAAAATACTGGTTTTATAAATATTTTTGATTATATTTTGCCAAATAATATATAAATATTCAGATTTTGTTTATTTCAATATGAATGCCAATATGAGACATTATTATCACTTCCATTTGAGCGTCTCAGAATAAAAATCCGCACGAAGACCTGCGATCCGAAAGGTGTCTCCGGTGTTAATCTCTAATGTATCATTAAAAAATTAAACAATAACCGAGTTCCTTGACGGGACTGAATAAAATTAACCGCCTCGGTTTTTAACGAATATTGAAGACCCAAGCCCAATAGTGGGACGTCAAAATTTTCTTGTTATTATGTTTTCTCTTATAGCTAATTAAATTAAGTATGAGATAGTAAAAGTATAGTACCAATAATAACAGGTTTGTCAAAACAAAATATACGAGTTCATTATTAACAGACTCATATACCACGCTAGACAGACGCGTTGATACAAGTAAATGGTTTGTTTCAAGTTTTTCTTCTTTTTACAAATATATTGTCCTGCGTAGTTAAATCCTTTGATATTCAGTAATTTCATTTGACCTCAATCAGGTCATTTATTTTTCTTTTAACATAAAAACTATAAATCTATAAAAATAACTCGTTCTGTAACTATGAAAGTTTGTGAAACGTGTACTCAATATAATTAAGTTTTTCCTGACGTTACTTCATTGTCGATATCCTAAGCAATTACCTCGTACCAGTACACGAAACAAACGTTATACTTAAGATATTACGATATTATTATTTTCCATTTCGACTTCACAGTTGGCCTAGGAGTTTAAGCGGTCGCCATGCCACTTTCTACTACGTCAAGTATTGTGGGTTCAAATCTCACATAGCACAACACTTTGTCAACAATTTGTTTCCGTTTTATATATATTTGTAAAGTCTCCCACCACACAGGATGCATATATTTTTTAATGCAAGTTGCCTTTTATAAATAAAAAATTCATAAATAAAATAAATAATTCGAACAACTGACACACGACGCCCGCCATCTAGTCCCAGACTAAGCATGGCTTGTACTATATGCTTTTTCGTAAATACATTGTATATTATACACAGAAAACATCTAAACGCAGAAACAAATATTTGCAAATCATACACGCCCCTGAATCAGTCGAAATAAATAAAGTAATTCAAATTCGAATGTCTTGACACCAGATCCTAAAGGTCAAATTAGATACAAACTTTTTGTATAAATGTTTCTACGCTTTGAAATACCTGACACATTTGACAGATTGGATAAAAAACTCTACTAAGTGAAATCAAGACGTTTATGAAGACAATGAATTATACAAGAGTACTTAATGTAGTACTTTATTCAAATATGTGCTAAAAGGCAAACTAAAATCATAGAAATTTATGTAGGTCTCTCGCTTTATAAATCCAGGATGTCCTGGACATTTCAATAGCAGATTGATATGTAATTAGTTATCTTATAGACATCCAATTTATGAGTACATCATACATAACCTATCGTATTAAGTATAGTAGTTATAGTCAAATATACCCGTATTATCATGGTGTATTAGGTATATAAATAAATATTATATACTACATTATAGTAATTTTGTAGCTGGGCTAGAGTTTGGTAGAGGAGGAAACCCAGTATAAGTAACCTTTCTCTAAATTTATATTGTAGACCAAGTCCCACGGTGCCACACACGGTTGTTCTTTTAAATTAGCAGGGCGAAGTCAAAATAAGAAAAGTATCCCAAGTTACTGTCAGTAAAAACCTTGTCAAAATTAGTCGAGCCGTTTTAGAGATTAGCCGAAAAAAACTGACAAGAATTTCTTTATTAATGTTTGTGCCTACCGTATACTCCTTCAATAAATATAATAAATATGTATATAGTAAGAAACTTGAAATTACAAACAGACACTTCATCTTCATTTATTTGTATAAAAGATGTATGGATTAATTGATATAAAAAATCCACCACTTGAATGTGGACGTGTAGCAAGTTTTATTTGACTCTCTCGAAATTTTGTTGAATAAGAAGTAGGTCTTAACTGTAGTATCACTAATTAGCAAGTGTAGCACAAAATCACCAGCGTGAAGCCGTACACATCGCTTAAAAAATAGGTCCGTGAGTAAACTAATGTCGTGACCAATCTCCAAGAACAGTACAGCATTCGTGAGAAAATCATACCAAACGATCGGACACGTTATTATAATTAGATCGCTCTCAATAAATAAAAGCTCAAGGCCTCTTTGAACAAAACTATTAACACGCAATTGATAGGAGATTGCATCTATTCAAAACAAATATATATTTTTACGATTCCATAAAAATATTTCAATTTTATCACTTTTTGCATCATAAATTCGACACGATCACTTCACATATGCAAGTCACGACAAACACAATTAACACCTACACGACGAATCAAGACCGATTTATTTAATACATTTAATTCGTTTGGTGATACTCGCGTTTGGTGGTAGTCGCGGTAGAACATGAGCGAGAAGGCCGCGCGTCGGAAGCTGGGAACAGAACTAAACTACTAAGCTATTGTATGCAGGTGGATTGTAGTACGTCCGTTTGCGTTATTATGGCCATTTTCCATTCACACAGTGGGGCAATTCGGCCGCTACTTCAGTTGATAAGTTGTCGCTGTGTGTCCCCTACGGTAGCGTTTCGTTAATATCTCGATCACATGCCAAGGTGATAAGTAATCAGTGTTGCGAATCAATATTTACACTCCGTGATCTGCGTAAATGGTGTTAATAGCGGATTCAAAACACTATATATCTTCACTTATTTTACCAATTTTGTTGCATGCGAAAATTGATTTGGCATTCCAAATTTATTTGTGACGTAAAAACTGTATACTTGTATCTGATTATTTTGTCAGTCTAGTCGAATAAATAATTAACTAATCTTGTGTAATTTAGATAGGTAAATATTGTTATTGTTTTTACGCTAGCAAGTATCGTAATAAATGAAAAGATGCATTTAAAGAGTAACAAACGCGTCGTTGGCCCATCGCTACGGCCCATAGTACGCTTTATACATGGAAAGTTAAAACCAGCGGTATTTTTCTTAAATTAGTTTCGCCCCCGGTTTCAAACTATTTCACAGTTTGGTTATGTGATGCAATTTTTTTTCTTTAAAAGTGCATTTGTATGAAGTTTTCTTAATTTTTAATGATGGTGATGTAAGCTTTTTAAATATAATTTAGAAATATACATATATACATCTTCATCAAATTCCTTCCACTTTCTAAATATGTAAACCATTATCATTATCATCTCTACAAAGTAGGCTGGGTAATATTGAAGTTCTGTAGAAAGACTGTTACCGTACAGTAGCTTAAATTAATCATAATAATAGTAAACGACCAAGAAATATTTTTAATACATACGGTGGCTAAAACCTCCTCATAAGTGGCGGCGATGAGCGCAGGCGACGCGGGTGGCGTCTCTCTTGATATAGCTGCTATCGGCATTTCAACACATTACTGGACCACTGCGAACAAAAACACACATTATAGTTTAATCACTATTTATACCTTATTGATTGTTTCATGCCTAATAATTACGTATATATTAGTAACTTTTCCCTGCGGCTTTGCTTGCTCTTATGTATTTTTATGTACCTTTAACTACGTACAAATTGATTAATGTTGACCAGTAACATTTTTTTTTGAAAACATAAAGAAATAAAGTTACCTCGGCATAAATACAATTAACTACAATGTACAGGTGATCTAAAAATAGGGTGTAAGACTTTTTTGAGCAAACTTGATAAACCTCCAGTGGCTGAGAAATAATTCAGTTATACAACTTGTCCTCAAAATGGAAAAAATAATGTTTTAAACCTGGCTTATAGCATTATATACATTTACAATAATGTTATTTTTATGTCATCCCGTCAAGAAATTACAAATAAGAACGCCTCCTAGGAAATATTGAAATATTGTCAAAATTTACTTTTACTTGCATCGTATTGTCACGGGTAAACGGTTGTACAAACAGCAATATTTGATCTCAAAACAAGCGTATGATATATTGCGATCGCGTGAGTAACTTTGTAAATATACCATTTATAGCTTGACCTTTGTCTATATTTGCTTTGCAATATGTAGTTTTTTAAAAGTAATATTTTGAATTTGTGTAACTTCTCAACTCCACGTAATCTGCTGCTGATACGAAAAGAACCTTAGGTTACCAAATTACTAATATCCTGTTGAATTATTTTATTTTATTTTAGTAGTAAACTATGGTATAATCAATGTACATTGCTCCGCTGTCACGCAAATAATCTAATAACGTAAATGAGGTAATAACAACAATGTATTCTATGGCTAATTCGAAATATCTTGATCAAATGTTGGTATACTTAGTCTGTTGGTTCATAATAACACCTAACCTTCAAGAACAGTGTCGATGTGACGACTGTACAAATATTTATAACCGTATTCGATGTTACCGTATCGATGTGGATGGCAAGGGTATTACTTATAATGTATTTTTTATATATTTAAGCCTACCAAAGTGACTCTACTCTGCCTGATGGAAAGCATGAGTTGAAGCAATGCAGCAAGATAATCCACACCATGGTGGCCTGGTCGGATGTTTCTGCATTATTCTCCCGGCCTCCGGAAGAATGATGCAGAAAGATCGGGCCTCCGGTCTCACACTTACGCCAACGAAATACGACAGCAAAAATGCTTTCATTATGAATATGTAATGAATTGTACATGTATTATAAGTGAGAGCTATAATATTATCAAAAACCTTTACACCAAGTGGTTTTATCCTACAAAACTATGCTGCCCATTCGGTGTGGTATATGGTTTGTGTCAAGTTTCCTTCTATTGGCAGTGTTATTGTTCTGCATACTCGTAGTTTGTTTTCTTACTTGATTCTTAGACGCTAACTGGATGAATAGGGGTGGCGACACTCAGTTATCTAATCCGTTTAGAGCATTGACTCAGCCTAATAAATTGCAATTTCATTTCTTCCGAATTATTTATATTGTCGTCAAACTATTAATAGTTTTAAAATGGCTAATAACGTAATCAAATTCTGTGTGGAGGAACGGGAATCGTGTTCCTCCAACACAAAGGGAGGATCCTCCGACCAGGCGAGGGATCATGCCTGGCGGGCCACTGCCCAACAGTTGATGTTGGGATGTTCTATATATGCTAATCGGCGCGAAAATTTCTCTATCGCCATTCAGGATTAGTAGTAACTCATTCCGTGTTTTCCTTCGAGTTGTATGTTTTTCGCTTGCGCTGAATGTGGAAGTTTCACATTCATTTCCACATTCGGATTACTTTCTATAGTTAACCATCACTTATATAACATACATAACTTTGATTTGTTGATGAATGTGGAATAATAATAATAAAAAATATTTTAACTTCTTAAACCCAACCTTATCTAGTCCCGAACTTAGCAAAGTTTGTGTTATGGGTACAAGACAACTGATATAAATACACCAACTTAAACTTACTTAATTTATTTATATTATACATAGAAAACACCCAGACTCCGAAACAAATATTTGCAAATCACACAAATGATTACAAAAAACTCAGTTATACCGTTTCATAAAAATAGGTAATATTTGCAGTTAGTGACCCTCTTTCTAGTCTTTTATTGTCACATTGTACTAATAAAGTGGCAGATAATCTAAGAAGTTAGTTCTCCTGATCTGTTCATAAACCAAATCGTATCAGAGGAACGACCGCATTATAATAATACATATTATTCTAAATTTCAACCAATAAAATATATTATAATGAAATTCTGCTCGACACCAGAGGTCGATGGCATCGATATCCGCTTTAATCGAGTGATTTGATAATAAGTCCACGATGTATCGATTGTGACAATACTGACATGTTAACAATAAAACAAAAATAAATTCGCACAAAAAATTCTTATTAGTAAGCTGACTTTGTCGTGTTCGGTTACATACGAGGATAACATTTTTAAATATGACAACTAATTTTTGAAAAACTAAAATTACAAAAAGACCTATTGATCAAAGTGAAATATTTTATATGTTTTGACAATCCGGTTATTAAGTAACTACTTAATTATTTTTTATTATTTTATATTTGAAATTAACATCTAGTTTATAAATTAAATAAAAAAAATTGATGTCTAGACTGTAATGAATATATTCTTCTTCATAGTCCTTTCCCACTTTAGGTGGGGTCGGCTTTCCGTATTTCACGGCGCCGAGACATTCTGTCAATGGTTGTCGTGTCTGATAAATTCTCCTCTTCCTAGTTTGATATTGAATTCAGACACTTCAATTTTATTTATTTGCATGGATTTATGAATCTTTGTAATGCCAATGCTTACAGTTAGAGTATCATGTATCTACAGATATAACAAAGTTTTAAGTATCGACCGGGGCGGTATTATCCACTCACTGAAGACCAACCTGAAATTATAGCATTCGTATTGTCTTGTATCTTTGGTGAGTGGCGAGACCAGATACCCAATGATGAAAAAGCATCACTACGAGCCACCATATTGTGTCACTATATTACTTACCATATTGTGTGGTGACCATTACTTATGCTTCCCAACAGGCAGAGTAGAGTCACTTACAAAAAAGTGTTATAAGTAGTCATCTAATCCCACATATAATCATGAAATTATGACTGTCACAAACTGTTTTCCTTCTAAAGGAATAATTAATCCACTGACTAACGGTCATGTCTAACCCCGTGCGGTGAAGCGCAAGATCATAACACGTACGATTAACCTCGGCATTGTATTATAAATGAAATATTTATAAAATGTTAGCTGTAGGTTGTAGGAATTTTATATGACACACATTAATGAATGTTTATTACGAACGATGACTTCTTGTTTAGATCATTATCACAAATATCTACACGAGACATAAATGTTTTGTCCTTTATTTTATGTTATAATATGGTAGATGAAGATTCTAATCTTGTTTTTTAAATAAACAATCATGTCTTATCATGTCTCATTATGTGTAAGCGTAGTTGTACACCAGCAATATTAGTAAAAGAAAGAAAAATTGTAGTAAAACTTCAAATACATCCTAATATATTAAAAACATTTACGAATTCTAACACCAAAAAGTCTTCATATTCTCTCTACATTGATGTCAATGAATAATAAGATTGTTACTGATGTTTTCTTGGATCTTCTTTAGCTCCTATATTCTTACTTTTATCTACAACTGATAACTATTCCTCAAATTTCTTAAACACAGGGAGCGTTTTTGATAACTTTATGTGCAGATTACATATTTCAGTTGTTTTTATTTGTAAAACCTCATTACAACGTCAATCAAGCCTCATTTAGAAGTTTAATTGTGGATTTCAATTAACCTCACAAATAGACATTTGAATCTGAATACCGAACACAGTTGCTTTTGAACTACTGTAGCAGCTCGAAAGTCATCATGACATTCTAAGCGTGATGACAGCCGGAAACGACATACTTACCTCACCACATACCATGCTAAAGGAACGCGATAATATGTCAAATTAGATTATGTTAAAGAATGTACAACCTTTTTGAAGCATACCTTCGTTAAATGATTTTCGCTCAAATCGAACATTTCTATGTATGAAATACATGTGTTTGATTTTGACTAGGTATTCCTACTTTATATTTTAATGAATATATTTATCTAAATATTTATAAATATTGTATATAAATTTTCTAGTCCCCACAAGTACCAATTTTTTACAACCATCAGTAGATTGACATAACTGTAATCAGAACACCCTTGGAGAAACAGTACAAGGAAACCTGTTCACCTTTGGCATCATATCAAGAACAGGCATCGCATTCCTGAGACACCGTTTCCTCATTAGCACTTTACTCACAAACGACGACTTAATAACGCCATGATGCCTTAGAACATATGGATATTATTGATAGGTACAATTTTTTTTTATTTGTCATACTTTTGTTTAACACGTAAATAATTGTTTATTCAAATCACATAAGTTAATGCATCGGACGGGGTGACATTTGGATCTGATAGATACCTAAATGACGTTACATCCCGACCGTTTTTTGTGTTCATTCAACCTCCTAGCCATTATTCCCAAGTTTATTTGGGGTCGTCTACTAGTTCAACCGGTTTAACCTGAATTTCAGTTTTTCCACGGAGCGACTGGTATCGGATCTTCGCAACCCTAAGGGAGATCTGAAATTCGAAGATTGAACTAGTTGTCAGTATATTTGAGGACACTGACTTCCCAATAACGATTGCCATAGATGATCATGACAACCGGGACCGACGGCTTTACGTGTGGCACGGGCGTGAATCACCGCCAAACTTCCAAACTCCGGGCAGCTATTAGGAATTTCCTAAGAAAATCCCAAAAACACTTTTTGACCCGACCCGGGATTTGAACCCGAGACCTCTTGATTAGCAGTCGCATACGCTAACCACTAGACCAACGAGGCAGTTTCTGTGTTCATTCATCATCATCACCATAATGTCCAACTGCTGATCTCCTTTCAGGGGAGGGTTAAGGCCATAAGTAGGTAGTAGAGCCACGCTGATTTAATCATGTATGAACCAGCTCGACCGGGTCAGTACCACCCTCATACCCTCATCCTAATAACGACAGCATTCTTGCCGTCGCATTTCGTTAGTGAGTGTGAGGCCGGTGGCTCAATCATTCTGCATCATTCTCTCGGCCTCCGGAGGCCAGAAGAACGATGCAGAAACAACTGACCAGGCCATGGTATGAATCACCATGCTGCATTGCCTACCCTCACAATGAGTATAGTGACCATACTCCTTGATAATACTCATGCTTTCCATCTGGCAAAGTAGAGTCACTTTGGTAGGCTTAAATATATTTTTGAAAAAGTCCCCTGTGGGCCAAGTGTGGGTTAGAGACTGGCAAGACACGTTGTCGCTACGTAATCTTTCCGTTAGATGTTTTTAAGCTGCCTGAAGGCCTCCAACAAAGCCACAAAGCTTTAGGTATGAGCACTTCTATGAGCGCTTTAGCTAGCTTATGGTAGGGTACGTAGATAAATATATCATCTATCATGGATCCCTATTTGTCGAAAACTGTAAAAGTTGATCAAATACCTAATCCATGATAAGGGTTTTAACTAAAAGAATGAAACAAGCTAAGGAAATGACATAACTTGATATATATGTATGTAACGATGTCTTTTTAAATTAGAGTTAAGTGATGGAAGTCACTCACTAATAAGTTAAATCTCTAATATTGACAAAATAAGAAGCCATAACAATGACCAATTTGGGTTGATGTGCTTCTGCCTACCTCTTCGAAAGTTAGTTTAATATGTAATGCATATCCTACTAATATTATAAACAGGAAAGTTTGTGAGTATGTATGTATGTGTGTATGTTGCTATTTCACGCAAAAACTACTGAACGGATTTGGATCAAACTTTACAGTAATAAGGCGGAGCCGCGGGCGAAAGCTAGTATGTTATATATTTAAACTTTACCAGAATTCGGATCATTGCCTTTTTAACTCGTTTCTCGTCTAATGTAATTAGCAAGATACGCAACCTAATGTAACATTTTCTATTCTATTTCACAGCGCGTTATGTGATAATTATACTTTTTGTCGATAGTTATGTAACATAAGCATATTACGACATTTGTAATAAAGAACACTTTTAAGTCAGTTTTTCTGATTATTCAGTTTCAATCAATTTGCATGATATACGCTCATTAGAAGGCACTTATGAGTTTGGTATAGTCATTTCTTACGCACATTTAAAATATGAATTAGTTCTCTATACGCAGGCGTTTTATTGTTAACATGTCAGTTTTGTGACAAGTCAATAAGCCAAAATCGGCATATACTTTACACTGTTAGGACGCAGAATGTGTTTAAATTCGTGTCAATATTAGTTTTTTTATAAATAAATTAATTGATTTAAGTGAGTTCGATTGTTCTTGTATGTGAAACTAAATGTGTATGTGTGATGATTCCTCCCGACAGTGACAGACTATTTTGTATTAGAAAAGAAAATATGGTCTGGCTTTCACTCCGGGCCACGGGCTGTTGTTGCTCTATGCCTATAATTGCCAGAAAGCTAACAGCGTTGCCACATAACACTGTAGAAGTGTAGATGACAATTACAGTACAGTGCACGTGTCCGTTTTCTTGCATTTTACAAAGAACTTTGAAAGTAACAATCAAATTTAATTTAACTTTTAGAAGTACGGATGATTAGTATAAAAAGTTCATTGACAATAATAAAACTAAACACATTCATAAAAAGTAAAACATAGAAGAAGAAAGAGCACGATGATTGTTTTACGGTGTGATAAATTTCGTTAAAGAAATTTAGTTAAATGAATACCCTTTCATGTGCCAAAATCCCCTCTGAACCTATCTAACAGATGGTTATGTCGAATTCAAACCAACCAAAACCCGCACACCGTCTCGGGTACTGGAAACCGAGAAACCAACTGTCCCCTAGAAAGGAATTCCCCAGAACTGCAACCTACCTCGGACCACCTACAACTTTTAGATATCCCCCTCCTGTGTGGGACCACCTGCACATCTCCTTTTGTCGTGATGTGCAAGGGAAGGGGGTTAGGTAACTTTGGTGGTTGGGGATATTACAATCGTGGCTACTTATTTCACGCCTTGCCGAGACATAACTGAGTACGAGCAACGGCACGCTCAGTTTGCTGACGTCGTCGACGTCTGTTGCCCCCATCTGAGTTATTGTGCTCAGGGAATTCAACGCTTAGTCAGAGGCTTGGTATTACCCAAGGCCGCCAACTGGGCTGATAGACACGGCCTAGTAGTCCAAACTCGGGGAGCCCTACCTGCGTTCGTGACTGCAAGGGGCAGTTCAATCGAGGACATTTCATTTGTATGCTAGAGCATAGACGCTGGCGCGCCATGTTCGATACTGGCGCGTCATTGTAGGGGAGGAGACGGGTTGGGATCAACCTTCCATCACCCTATACAAAACTTCTGATTTCACATCACTAAAATATACATATTTTATGTTGGCTATTTTAATGAATATAGCTGTTTCCTTCTAAGAAAGGTCAGGAACAGTGACGATGGTCGATTAATGTAGAATCATTTGACCTAGCAAGTTCCACTTAAGATTTTAATAAGTGCCATATCTGGTTTCATTTGAGTGCAAGCGTAGGAGTCTTTCTAGGTCTGCTTAAGTTCTGCAATCAAAATACACTTTCTTTGTCTCCCTATATAGATTACTAGCTGCGCCCCGTGGTGTTACCCGCGTATTTTCTGGATAAAAGTAGCCTACATATGTGATTTTCCAGAACTCATTTTTGGGGTTCCGAAGTTTATGACTCAACCCTTATAGATTCATCAGGTCCGTCTGTCCGTCCGTCCTCGACTTACTGTCCAAAGGTAAGTGCTAGAAAGATGAAACTTTATATGAATATGTGTTCTAATTACGTCGACAAAGTGCTACAATAAAATTATGAAAAAAAAAAATTGGGGTACCGCCCCTACACGTAAAGTGGGATGTTTTTTTTTGTCTCGCGGCTACCCCATCGTGTAGGGTATCATTAGATAGGTCTTTTAAAAACAATAAAGGGTTTCTAATACGTTTAGGTATCCATTTGCGAGATATTCCACTTTAAAGGGCTCTTTTTTGTAAAAACTGGGCGTCGCCCCCCTCCCCCTCTAAAAGCTAAACGGCTGGATCATAAAATCTGGAAAAATTCATGATGATGGTCCATATAATTAACTTTGAAGGAAAACTATAACTGTAATTAGATGACATTGTTACTTCAGAGTTATAGAGGCTTAACGTGTAAGTGTGTACCAAGTGAGCGCATCACTTGGAAAACGTTATACAAAATTAACGCATTAACACGTAAACATAACAATTATCTATTGGATACGATTTTAAATCCACGTACCATTATAGGTGACTGAGGAACCCTTTCCTGTGCGTGGCTGACACGCACTTGCCCGATTCTTAAATTAGCCATTTACAAACTATCATTATGGTTGCATTATGGTTTTGACAGGAGATAAACAGTGATACATTTTGACATCTACGATTTAGTACTTTTTGCGTAAAAGAGCAACAAACATACATACAAACTTTCGAGTTTATAATATTAGTAGGATTATATTGATATTAATTATATAAACCTCCATAATCAAATTTAACAATGCTACCGAAGTATGAACAGCTCGAAAGGAAATAACTGCACAATGTAACAGGACTTTTTAAATAAAATTAGTATAGAAAGATCAAACAAAGGTTTTTGAAGACCCATGGGCTGTCACCTGGATGGGTGTACCTCAACGAATTTAGACGAAAGATGGTCACATTTCGAACTCGGTAACTATCTCGAAATAACTCTAAAAATATTTTAAAGCCTAAAATTTTAAAGAACCGCATTTTCACATTTAAATTATAATCAAACTTTCATTTATACCGGTTTTCTATCTTCTCGCACATATTACAAGTACCGAATCTGAACTGTAATAAGTAATTTCATCAACAAAAAAATTTTTTTTTAAGCTTTCTACAAGAGTTCCTTATACTTATTCATCATCATCAACATCAGCTTTTAACAATCTACTTCTGCACATAGACTTCTGTAAGGAGGCTTACCTAAACTTAATGGTTGTCTTATTCTTTTTTCTACTATTTAGGCTACTAGTTCAACCTGGCATCGAACCTCCGCAAACCTGATGGCGAATTGGAATTCGAAGATTGAATTATTATAGTTTTCAGTATATTTGAAGGCACTGACTCCCCAATAACATTGTTGTCTGAGTCTGCAGATTGTACATTCTCATTGATATCTGTCCTGAATCTATTCTGTTCTTCCTTCACAGTAGTTAGAAAACCGTCGTCTGAATCTGCAGATTGAACTTCGTCAGAAATACTGTTTGCGTCCAGAATATCCTCACCGATATCTTCACCAGTATTTGCTTCATCTATCACTTCACATTTGAGGGCTTCCACATCGACATTGTCTGCATCCGTCCTCAGTAAGTGTGTGTGTGTGTTGTTCGTTGTTTTGACAACATTTTGTATAGTAAAATTAAAGCAATATGAATAAAATTAAAGCAATTTTAAACTCACTAAAGTTCTTATTATTTTACTATTTTGTAGTAAAATTGTGTAAATAAGTATTTTAATTATTTCTTAGGTTTTTTAGTCCAAAATTTACGAGTTATTTTGACATTTACAGTTGACAGAGAAATAACTTACTTAAGCTATAAATTAAAGTTAATGGTTGTATAGGCCTACTATAGGCATGTAAAAACATAGTTATGTAAAAGATATACGGTTACATTAGTTGAATAACCGATTGCGATCGGGGTTGGGTTATTACACCAAAGGCTTGTACGATAATTGAAGTCACACCCAAATCCTTATGCAATAGATAAAACAGTATTCTTACCGCACAAATCATCAACAAAACTTTCGAAGGAATCTATCGATTTGCAAACCTCAGATGACTTTTTGGTACCGATACTAATAAGCTATAAAGAATTCATGAGCGATTACATTTTAAAAGGTTACCTTCTATTCATTTGATTATTACAAAAGCTAAAATCGGAACCCTATTAATAATACTCTATTGTCCGTCTGTCTATCTGTCAGCAGGCTGTATTTCATGAGATAGATAGTGGAAATTTTCATAGATGATGTATTTATTCAACAAGTACTACAAACAGAATAAAATAAACGTTACAAAAGTTTAGATGGTGCTCCGATACAACAAACGTGAAATTCTTCAACAATTAATAACGACAACAGGCGACTATCAGTTTAACATTAAGATTTGTAACATTTACAAGATGTTTAGTTGTATATTCACATTAAAATATTATCCAAATTAAAATATAATCAATAATTTGAATGTGTTCTTTCCCTACAACAAACGTTACGGTACTCTTCGTGCACGAGTCCGACTTAACCGATTTTATGCCGATTTGTAAAGGAATTTATTAAAACTATCATGAATTAAAGCAAATTTAGTGTTGCCTCGCTTAAAAGAACCTCGAAACACAATTTCTTTGGAAATATATTAGACATTTTTCATTATTTATAGTCAACAAAACCCATCTTATGTATTTCTTGTTAAAGCGTGGATCAAATTATCGAACTTTTTTATGTATTGTGATTTATGGAAAATCTTTTTATCTATGCAAAAAAAAATAACATGAAGTGTCTGTTTGTAATATCAAATAAACATATTTTTACTAAATGTTTATGAAAGTAAATACAACACTTACATCAACAAAGCATTTTTTTTAATTGTTGTCGGTATGTTTCTCCGTCTGGTTTTTCTAGCTAATCTCTGGAAGAGTTAAACCCATTTTGACTAGAAGTTCATTGGCAGATAGGTGATATTAGTAATAACTTAAACTTATTTTGTTTAAATTAACTCCGCTTTGTTACTGGCGACTTACGACAATAACAGCGGGTAAAACCGCGGGACTCAGGCAGTAAGTAATAATTTTGAAGAAGCAACATATTACCGTAAGCAACATTTTTATGCGAAAAATAAATCTAGCCCAATCCAAAAACGGTCATGAGGTTAAATTTATTACAGACGTTATTAGTTCATGGAAAAAATTATAAATTAAAATAAATTAAGGATCTAAATACTTTTTGTAAACAAGTTTTACTTACTATTTATAGAACTGTTTATCTAGAAGTAAACACTATGTTCTATCAAGCAGTGGTCGATTAGAACAGTGTTATTTTTCCAATAATCATTCTCATCTACAAACTTACTGCTGGACATAGACCTCTCCTTGGAGAGGAGGTTTAACAATGAAATAACATTTTTTGCCAATTTATTCTGTTAATAATATTAAAATATTTAAGAAAAATTATAACATGGAAAACAGCATAAGAGTAAACCTAGTGGTGTCAGATTTTACAAAGGCTTCTTTCACTTGGCATTGCCGGTTCACGTTGAAGAAAAAGCTTGTTCATGAACTATTAATTAATTCGCGAGGTTTGTTAACATAGATAAATCTAAATTTATTTCCGATAAATGGTACCGAAAACCTTACTTTTGGATTTGTTTTTTTTTTAGAATAATTAATATAAGAACTTATCTTGCGTCTAAAATCAGCGACGAACATAGGAAACGTTTAACAGAATAACAAAAGAAACACAATATTTTATAAAAAGTACCTACTCCATAATCCACCAAGTTTGTTTAAAAAAAATACATTTATCACATTTAAAAATAAGTTTGATTTGAATGAACATATTAACGTGATTATAAATATAATAGTAATATATTTCTAACACAACCACAATCGATACAACAACAACAATCAGTTTTAAACTTTCTATAGTACCCATAGGATTGTGGCAATCAGATGTCTGTTTAATCTAAATTGTTCATTCATAATTATGTCAAATTATATCTACGCAATGAAATATCTCAGAATTAATGATAGTTTAACGCAGTAATAGTCTTTGAATCACCAATTACTCTACATGATAAACAGTTTCAACAATTGCGACAATCATTATGTAATCAAATTTATTAACGCTGGCTATCAACAGTAATAAATTGATTTTACTATAACATATTTCCATAATGATTTATGGTAAATAAATGTACTACGGCACAAACAATTTGTTAGAAGTATGTTATTAAACGACCTTATTAGCATAGTCAATATTAGAGGATGTGTCTTATATCATTGAAATAAGCTACGATTTTTTTGGTGAAAAGAATTAGTTTTAGCTACTTATTTTTATTAATATACAAAACTTATTAAAGAAACATATATAAAAACAAAAAAAAATGTTAGACATGTGCAGATCCAAAAACTGTAGAAATTTTGTATATTTTTAACTCTTGCTGTAAAATGAAAACTAAACATTCAAAGTGGTTGTAATTCGACCACCAATGATGTCGTTAAAAGACGTATGTGAGTTATTGTTTCCCTTTTATGATAGTGCATCATCATCAGCTTATTAGCTTAGTCCACAGCTGGACATAGCCTCTCCCTGCACGTCACTCACATCGATTTTAGGCCTCTCGCATCCTCTTGATTGTGATTGTGCATATGTGCTGGTTAAAAATTTGATATTGATAGAGCACCAAGATTTACATTTATACGATTTTTTTTTTTTTTTTTTTTACGTGTGGAAATCCCCGCGGACCGTCACCCCGTCGGGGGTTACGGCGGGGTGGTGTGTCGGACTCGAACCGACTAAAACCACACGGTGTGACCCTCTCTGCGCCTTTGTATTGGAAGGAGTCCAGGGAGGGGATTTCCTTCTGGACTCCAACCAGCGCCTGCCCGCACTGTTGCGGGCACCAACTCTTCACTCAACTCTCTAATTGGGCAACGTCCGGTCACACGCGGACGTCACCCCCTCGCGGTTGGCCACTACTGCGGACGGACGGGAAACCCGTCCCGCCCATCCGCGGCCACTCTCAGGGCGGCATGAGACGCAGGTATGCGCGCCTCCGCCGCCCGGGGCGCCGGCGGCGGATCGGGTCCGATTGGATGGAATCCTCCCGGGCCTTCTCCGCCACCTCCTTCTGCAAGATTACGTCCTCGCAGAAGGTTGCGACCGCGGTAAAACAACTGTCGCTGCCGGCCATCGATCTTATGACGGCCGGCAGCGAGAGATCCCCTCCGATGACTGCAGTGAGGACCCGGCGCTGCGCCGCCCAAGCGGGGCAGACCGCCAGCGTGTGCTGGGCCGTGTCCTCACTGCAGTCGCAGTGGTGGCAGGCGGGACTCGGTTCCCTCCTAGCGACCGAGTGCAGGTACTTTCCGAAGCAACCGTGCCCGGAAAGTACCTGCGTCAGCCGGAAGGAAAGGGTCCCGTGCTGCCGCCCTGCCCACTCCTCGAGGACCGGCTGAAGAGCCTCCACGGCGGCGAAGCCAGCGCGTGGGGTCTCCAGCCGGAGCGACCATCTCAGTATGGTGGCTCGGCGAGCGGCTTCGCGCCACTCGCGCACGTCCTCGGGCGGAGGGCGAAATCCGCTCTCCGCCCGGAAGTCAGCCACTCGCCGATAAACTTCGGCGAGCACTTCCGCCTCCAAATCCCACGGGGGTGTTCCGGCCAAGGCACACGCCGCCTCTGTGGACACCGTGCGGTATCCGCGTATGGCTCTGACCGCCAGTATCCGCTGGGGGCGCCAGAGGCGCGCCCTGTTCTGGGCGGACAGAGCCGCCGCCCACACCGGTGCACCGTAAAGTGCCATCGACCGGACAACCCCCGTGTACAGCTGCCTAGTGGGGACACTGGCCCCGCCCAGATTGGGCAGAAGTCGCCCTAGGGCGGAGGCAGTGCCCACCAGCTTAGGACCAAGCTGTCGGAAGTGCTCGTCGAAGAGCCACCTACCGTCGAGGACCAGACCCAGGTACCTCATCTGGGCCCGGACCGGTACGAGGACCGAGTTGACCTCGATCGAGGCGCCGGCGGGCGGACCGCGACGGGGCCCATGAAATAATAGGGCCTCCGTCTTGTCCAGGGCCACCCGCAGACCCAGCGCCTCGATGCGCCCGACCACCCGGGAGACTCCCGTGGTGGCCAGGCGCGCCGCCTCCTCAAAGTTTGCCCCCCGGGCCGTGACCAGGGTGTCGTCTGCGTAACAGATCACACCCAGCCCGGGGGGGAGACGCCCTCGTAGGGCCCAGTCGTATCCCATGTTCCACAGGAGTGGTCCTAGGACAGACCCCTGTGGAACACCGCACGACATGGCCCTGCGTCTCAAGGCGCCACCTCGGTCCTCGTACTCGACAGTACGCTCCTCTAAGTAGTCTGCCACCAGCCGCCTCAGGTACCCTGGCACTCCGTGGTATTGGAGTGCGGCCCTGATGCAGCCGAATGGCAGACTATTGAAGGCGTTGGCGATGTCCAATGACACCGCCAACAGCACTCCACCGCCTCTCACCGCCTCTTCGGTCACGGCCCTCAGGCGCAGGATCGCGTCGACCGTCGAACGCCCTTCTCGGAAACCGAATTGGGCGTCCGACAGGTCGGGCCCCACCTCGCTGAGGTGCCGGACGATGCGGACAGAGAGAACCCTCTCGAACAACTTGCCCGCCTCGTCCAGCAACACGATGGGCCTGTAGGCCGCGACCGAATCGGCAGGCCGTCCATGCTTTTGTATCAGGACCAGCTTCCCGCACTTCCAACGCTCAGGGAAGCGTCCGGACGCCAAGCTAGCGTCCAACACTCCTCTGAGGTGGTCCGACATGTAGTCGAGGGCTCGGGCCATCACTCGGGCTGGAACCCCGTCCGGCCCGGGGGCGGTGTTCTTGGACCGGATCCGTAGAACAGCCGCCCCTACCTCCGATTCCCTGACAGGCGGAACATCACCCACACTGCCCCGACGACGACCGCGACGGGCCATCGATGGGGGTGTGTGTTCCGCCTGCTGCGGGAATAGGCCCTCGACCACTTCCTGCAGGAAGCTGGGCTGGAGAGTCTCCGTAAGGGGGGGGCCCTGTGTGCGGAGCTTTTGGCGCACCGCACGGTAAGGGCGACCCCAGGGGTCACGCTCGAGACTCTCCAGCATCTCCTCTCTAGACGCGTCTTTGGCGCGGCAGATGGCCAGCCTCAGAGTTTCCCGAGCTGCTCGGTACTCCTCGTGAAGCCGGTCCACCTCCTCACCGCCTCCGCGGTGACGTCGCCGACTCCGGGTGTGGGACCTCCGGGCACGTACGCAAGCCGCACGGAGGTCCGCCAACTCCTGGGACCACCAGTAGACCTCCTTCCGAGGACATTTATACGATACACCAACGTCTCCACCAATGCTTAAAAGTGTCTTGACTTTTCTACTTAAAACATTTCGGATCCATGTACGTATGTGACGGTAATTTAAACTTACTCAAATTACCAATAAAGCTATAATATGACAGATAGTGTTATTAATCATTTTTTAAGGATGTAGATATATGCCATTAATATAAATTACCGTCTAGATTTACAATAGTTCAATTTCTCTGAATTTGTCAGAATCTGTAGCATTTCAGCGCATGTTTAAAGGATCAGAAAAGTCGTTTGTCACTATTTTTCTTATAGTTTTGTATAGTTACACCTGAGTACCTTGAGTTCAAGTAATCGTATCACGTCACTGTACTTAAAGTGACGTAACGCGTGTTGTTATGTAAACGTAACGTTTTGACAAGCCTAGTCGTGTCATCTCTATTAATACACATATTATGCAGGCTGTAAACCAGCCTAAAACGACCTCTAAATCATTGGCATTTAAGTTTTGTTATTTTACTCTAGAGGTCATCTTATGGTGGATGTCTCGGATCTATGATTGCATGGTATTTCTTCGTGGGAAAACATGGGTATTACATATATTAGTGTAAATGGTTTGACACCGTGTTTTATGCAGATGTTTAGCGATATTGGTTAGTTGGCTACACACGTTTTTTCAATTAGATTTCATAATTGCACGGTTTAACGAGGTCTTTATTTAGTTACGTGTTAGTTGATAGATGATTTTAATGTATTAATTCTTTAAGTCTAGTTCGTAGTGACCTTTTCAATAAAAGTGAAATGAAACTCAATAGATTGATTCGTTCCCATATAAATAAAAACACGTAATACACTACAGAACAATCAGTAGTTTGTTTCACACGTCCTTATCTGTCGCTGTTTATAAATAGTGCTACATTTATTGACCTGTCTTCTAAAGGCAGGCATTAATTGTTAACGCCTACATATCGCTTAAAAATCTAGGTCATAATTTTATTTTTAGTTAGCTATGCAGACTTCTAAAAAGTTTTATTTTAGTAGGTAGTAGAGTTACACGAGTTAGCCGTCTCGACCGCGACAGTACTACTCTCTCACAGAAGACCTATCTAAAGTAACAGCATTCGTGCTATCGTGTTTCGTTGGTGAGTATGAGACCAGAGGCCCAAGGATGCAGCACCATCTCAATAGGCCGCGTTAGTGTGGGTCACCATACCGCATCATATGCTATCGCAACGAGTATGGTGACCACTGTAGAGGAACAGGTATCGTGTTCCTCCAACACAAAGGGAGGGGCCACTGCCCAACAGTTGATGTTGGGATGTTGTATATATCCTAATCGGCGCGAGAATGTCACTTTCGCGATTCAGGATTAGTAATTACTCCGTATAGATAGTTACGTGTTTTTTTTTGGTTCCGTGTTTCTTAGCTAGATGGCACTGTCGTAAGTTTTCGTCGCGCTGTATGTGGAAGTCACCACAACCACTACCTTTAACTCTACATAAGCTTTCCATTAGACGGAGTACAGAGATCTTGGCTGAAATTTTCAGTTGTACATATTCATTTTACTATTTACTAACTTAACTCCGCGGTGTTAATACAAAAACGGGACTCAACTAGTAGTATGAATATAAATTACAAGGGTATACTTGTAACATTCTCGTCACCAATGCCATTGTTCCAACATACCACATAAGGTAAAACCCACATCAGCTCGTTAACCTCATTCTGTATTCCTATCAACACCTGACATAGCCTTCATAATTCGCGAGTTTCGTGGGCGTTTCGGGTATGGGGTCACAGGCGACGTAACCTCGACACTTGTTGAAGGACTGTCACGAGGTAACGTGGTACGAATATAGATATAATGCAAAATACCTATAAAATACCTACCTACTAGTATTATACTTCGAGTATGTTCTTAATGAGAAGTGTTCATTCAAAAATGTACATAAATTTTGTAAGAGTTAAAGTTTTAATGACTTAAATTAATTGATTTAATGACCCAACGTGGACAAGTACAAAGAAATTCGAAACGTTAATAGTGACTATGAAATAAAAATAATTTTAACAGTGTATTTTTAACGTTACTTTATACGTAAATTAGCGTAATACGTAAAGTAAATAGGTACTGTAGGTGCTACAGTAAATACTTTAGTACTTTGACTGCCTTGATAGTCTAGTGGATAGCATAAACATAAATCAAGAGTCTCGAGTTTGATTCCCAAGTCGGACCAAATATGTGTATGATCTGCAAATATTTGTTTCTGAGTTTAGGTGCTTTCTATGTTTAATATGTATGTATATATGTATGTATTTATATCAGTTGTCAAGTACCCATTGTACAAGGTCTGCTTAGTTTGGGACTAGATGAGGTTGTGTGTAAGATCATAATATATTTTATTAAACAAAGAAATATGCGACTGAGTTAACTTTGAAAGAATAAATATAAAAAAACTTTTCCTTTGGTGGTATAAAAAGTCTGTCTTAGCTAGATTATACTGGCTTATTCTTGTATCTAAGAGCTCTAGCAAAATCATTCAGGTGAGATTTCGTGAAACATTAATTTAAAGAAATTTAATTATTTTATGGCTTCACTATTATATATAAAAATCTGACCATATTTATTACATTGACACATTCTTATCTTGCTTCGTACAATTCACGCCTGCAGATACTCGCTTGAAGTCCGGATATTTGACTATTTGCCTGATGTAACAATTCAGGGAACCTGGTGTATTTGGTGACAATGATTCACTTTGAACAAAAACTATGGAAATCCATGTTTGCACAATGTGTATGTGATTCAAGCAGTATACATAGTACAAGCATTGTTTGTTTACAAGGTTCACAATGATTCATTTATCGATTCAACAGTTTCATAATATCTGCAAATGAAAACCATTAAATCTTTAATAATTAGTATGACGAAACGTTTTGTGCTCTACTTATAGCTTTCCTAAATAAACATGACCTGTTCTGACCTCTATGTCCTTGTCATATGCATGTTGTTACTCATGTTTTTTTTTTTTAATGTTTACCCGTTTGTTTATTATACTCGCGAATTGTGGTGACCTCTGTTGGCAATATACGTGTTGTTTATATAACCCGCGTATTATTTACCTCGCTCAAGAACCCGGTCCATATTCAGATATACTAAAGTAACTGAACAAAGTAATGTAAGGGTAATTTTAGGGTATAAGTGAGGTAAGTATAAGGTACAGCCACACTGATTCTTCACGAAGGGACCGGCTTGACCGGGGCAGTAGTACTACTCTCATATAGAAAACCAATTTTAAATGACGGCATTCGTTCTGTCGTCTACAGTTGTTAATTGTGAGACCGGAAGCTAAACCATTCTGCATCGGTCTCCGGAAGCCAGGACAATGATGCAGAAACGTCTCATGGTGAGGGTCACCATACTACATCGTATGCACTTACTATGAGGATGGTGGCCCCTACTCCTGGATTCTGGCCAAGTGCGTGTCAGGCCACGCATTAAATGGGGTTTCGTAGTCACCCATAATCTTATTGTGTCCAATAGATAATTGTTATGTTTAAGTACTTATTGTTTCTTTCCATTTTTCCAAGTAAGTGCATTTTACAAGTTAAGCCACTATAACTCCTGAAATGTAATAGTTATCTAAACTGCTATAGTTTTTCTTAAAATTTCAATATACGGGCTAAAAGCCAGCCTTTTAGCTTCTAGAGGGAGGACGCTCTGTTTTTACAAATAAATGCGGTCTAAAGTTGAATAGCTCGCAAACAGATACCTAAATCGATGATGTTTTTAAATGCCCTGTCTAATGATACACCACACGTTGGGGTAGAGGCGAAAAAATACATTCTCACTTTACGTGTAGGGGAGGTACCCCAAATAAAAATATTTTACATAATTTTATTGTAGCACTTTGTCGACACAATCACAACACATTTTTGTGCAAAGTATCATATTTCTAGCACCAACCGTTTGACCGGTAAGTCGAGGATGGATGGACGGACGGACGGACATGGCGAATCTATAAGGGTTCCGAGTCATGAACTACGGAACCCTAAAAAGAAAAACCAAACCACTTTAGTAAATATTATTTGAATAGGTAAGTAAAGATCTCAACTACGAAAGAACATAAGATACGAATTATAGGCGTAAAAACACTAATATACTACTCAACTTGTGAAGTATCTATATAATCTAATGACACGAAAAAACACTTAATGAAATATGATATAAGATATGATTTTTTATATAAGTAAGATTTTTTAGAACCTTATGTCAGATGACAGTTGGACCGGAGGATGATGTTGTCGCTTGAATGGTTGTGGAGCAAAAACAAGGCTGTCGCGAACACAGTGTGACCATTCTTTGAAGGTCTAGGTTTAGATCACGCAAAAGGAAACTCATACTTAGTCATTTGTTTTGTGTCAATGTGTACCCACAAATCTTTGACTTTATATGTCTCGTGTAGGTCAGTATCTCGGCCGTATATGATGTACTTTAACCTCAGTTATTCATCGCACACAATGTCATTTGCCTTACAAACATGAATAACTTATTCATTATTTAGTTCTTTAGACATAAATCATAGCAGGACAAATGCCGGTTCCATAAAACTGTCATATCACATAAATTCTCGTATGTCACGTCACGAATGCGAGGAAAAACCAAAAAAGAATAAAAAGATGAAATGAGTTACGGGCGAAGTTTACCCATACACAGTTAATAAACAAACAAAGCAAAAATGGAAATGGTGTTTTGTTAAATGATGGGTGTTAAATATACCAAAATAAACAGTAAATCATGAGTTCAAAATAACATATTTGTGTACTAATCACCGTCATTATTAAAACCATAACGTTAAGTATACAAAATGAATCGACATTATTTTTAGACGAAATTCTTGTAGTTATGTGTCATCGTTCAAAAATAGACATACCTAACCAGTTGTAAGTATTTGGTTAAGACTATAATCATTTGATACATCTACATGTACTCGTAAAATATAGTAACGAATATGGCACCTAAATCGAAATGGTTTATTTACTACATAACCAATGTCGAATTCGAAGTACTTGCTCATGGTAATTCCTAGTATTAACACATCTAATAGTTAAAGATAAGAAGGTAAGATTGAAGTTTACCTTAAGTTTCAAAGGGATTATTGTCTACAGATATAATCAATGAACTAAAATAGTCTTGTAAAAAAAGCGGCCAAGTGCGTGTCAGGCCACGCACAGGAAAGGGTTCCTCGGTCACCCTTAATGGTACGTGGATTTTAAATCGTATCTTATAGATAATTATTATGTTTATTTTAATAATTATTTTTTTATTATTATGTTTACGTATTAATGCGTTAATTTTGTATGACGTTTTCCAAGTGAGCGCATTTTACAAGTTAAGTCTCCATAACTCCTGAATTAATAAAGTCATATAATTTGTTATAGTTTTCCTTCAAAGTTCATAATAAGGACCACCATCATGAATTTTTCCAGATTTTTTGAGCCAGCCATTTAGCTTTTAGAGGGGGGGGACGCCCTGTTTTTACAAAAGAGTGCCATTTAAAGTAGAATTTCTCGCAAACCTAAATACCTACCTGGAATACCTAAATCATAAAATCGTCTTAGAAACCCTTTATTGTTTTTTAAAGACCTATCTAATGATACTCACGCGATGGGATAGCCGCGAGAAAAAATTTACATCCCCACTTTACTTTACTCTAAATAAAAATATTTGTCATAATTTTATTGTAGCACTTTGTCGCCGTAATTACAACACATTTTCTTGCAAAGTTTCATCTTTCTAACACTTTCCGTTTGGACGGTAAGTCGAGGACGGATGGACGGACAGACGGACATGACGAATCTATAAGGGTTCCGAGTGATATACTTCGGAACCCTAAAAAATGGTCAGTCCAGAAATGCATTGATACCTAGGAATCCACTAACTTTAAGGTTTAGTGCTTTTTCTCAAACATTACAAAATATCTAAAAAATCATAAAACGGCGTTTTAATAGACGTCGCTATAATTTCTCGTTTCTAAGAATCTCACATAGTGATAATCTTGAAGAAAAAATTATTAATGGTTTAGTTTTACACGTTAGCTTCATTTTACACATGTAGTGATCCAAATGCTTGTGTAATTTCTAGGTGTAGCCACCTAGAAATTTGTGTCATGAAGAAGTTTTAATGAAATGATTGTAGAATACGCCCGAATACTGGCCTCAAGCTTGAACCGGCTATTGTGGATCATAACACTTAAAAAGGTATGTGAAATGGTTAACGGAACCTAAAGTTTGCTAATACTATTATATTATACGAAGAATTTTGACTACACAAATAATAAGCAATGTTTGTTTGAATGTGATAATTGAATGATCATTGTTGTAGAACCATGTATTGTAAATGAAACACTCACTGTCAATGACACTTTAATAGGCAATAACAATTGTTTCATCCGAATAGAATACGTTCAAGAAAATAAAATAAGTACCACTTTTATTGTTTCATTGACGCATTTCATTTCGTGTAAACAAACAGTGCACTTTTTTTTAAGTCGGTACAAAATGCAACCTATCTGATTTTGGACCTGTAATAAATTCTCAAGAAAGTTAGTTTTTTAGCTCCTTTGATTGATTTTCAACAACTTCAACATTTTCTACTACTAATTTAACTAATAGCTTGCACCTAATTAATCCTGTCAATAATCCTGTTCAATATCATTTAGTTTATGTGCCTATGTATCGAATACCTATGTAAGTAATCTAAAAATATGTGTGTAAAAAGATTAAAGGTGTTTTTACAACGTATTTTGACCAAGTAATCAAACAACACACATATGTGTACCATACAACACACATTTAAAATCACAGTTCTAATAACTCAGTTGAACCGACTCGCGGGAACCCTAATGCGTTTATAAGAACTTATTTCCTCCAAGCAACTAAATATACAAGAAACATAGCTTAGTACGACATAGTTTCTTAGAAAACGATTGCTTATCAGGCGCGGATGTGACTAACATAAATCCCGTGTGAGTTTTTATAGTGATTATCTGTAGTTATAAACGACCTTTATCTTATGTCAAATTTTAGTTTACAATTACAATTTGCTGATCTGGACCAAACACGCTTAAGGGTATAGACTGTACTTTAGATCTATAAAGCTTTTATTATTCCCAAGAATATTTGTGATTGGCTATTGTTTTAACCTGTTTTACCTGAATATCGGTTTTTCCACTGACCGACTCCGCAACCCTGACGGCAAACGGAATTTGAAGGTGAACTAGTTGTCAGTATATTCTCGTATTTTTTATATAGGGTACTAACATCAATGGCAATTACTATTGATATTGTCACTTGGGTCTTTAATTAAGTAATATCATAGAAAAATTAAGTATATTATAAGTTCTTGACCACTTGAACTTTTACCACCTCAGACTGTTTGCTTTAACCATGGCGCTACACAACTCTCAAGGGTTTTGTATTTTACAGGTTTTGGCCTTTTTTAAGACTTCACTATTTAGTTTATGTCCATTCAAACTCAGTATTTGCATAACGTTAAAATTATAAATCTTTTTATAAGTGAAATCACCGAGGTTTAAATGGCCTAGATTTTATTGGTGAATGCCGCACCGGAGTTTCGCATCGCATCTCATCTCTCTCATCGCACTCTCATACTCACTCACCAATAAAATATATCAGCACGTATGCTGTCATTTTTAGGTTAGCCTTGCGATGGCAGTACGGAGTTTGTGAGTAGAGCCGTCTTATTTGTGCTGAAATCAACGTAACTCTACTACCTTGAAAAGGCATAGCAGGATCAACATCACTGACAATTAATGCAATTACTTGAAACTAACACTATACCTATTATTCCGTCTGGCCAGTGTGGTCTAATAAGCCAAAGCCTCCTTTCTCAGGAGAGGCTTATGTCCATCAGCTGTAGTTATAGGTTGAGTGATAGTGAAAGATTGAGATAGGACGATGATGAGTTAAAATTCTATTCTACTTTATCGAACAAGATAAGCGAGACAGGTGGCAGAGATGCCTGTTTATCCAACATCCTAATATTACGCCTGAATTTGAATTTTAAATTATTTGTTATAAAAATAATAGTTGTCAGTGTTGTATATTTAAATATTTTCTATATAAAAGTTGATTTGATTTGTGGTCATTTTAATGTACTTACTAAACTAACGTATAAACGTTAGCACCATTAATTAGAGCGTTGAAGAACCATAGTCATAAGATGTAAAGCGCTTCGTCATTGTGGCGATATAGGAAAGGAAAGGAAAAAAATATTCGATTAATAAGTAAAGATAATAAAAATACTAAACGGAGCTCGAGCAAGCTTTCGCAAAACCTATTAATCTTCAATAGAAGCGTGATCTTTTGGATTTGATCTAGTTTCTTTCTTAATGTTGTTAAAATTATTTAGTTTAATTTTCCTTTCCTTTAATTCTATGAAAACTGTAGTCAAAGATGAAGCATTTCATTTCACATCAGAAATTAAATCATAATCTCCCGTCTTAATCTACCATAAACATGCACAACAGGCGCTATACTAAAATGAGCGGCATAAAATCAAGAAAGTTAAGCAACCTTCATAAATGCGTGGCGTGATGCATTGCATCTCCAGTAATGATCATCAAAATACGAGTGTTCAAAGTACATTAAATAAATAAATAAATATATCTAGGGCATTTCGCAAACGTGATTTAGATAGGAAATTGTGTAAATGGTCCCTTTGGTTAAACGGAAACTGCTGTCATTACGATACGATACGATGTATCATATTTAATAGCCTAGTTATATGGTCACCTTATGAAATGATTTAATCCGTATTCCGTATTCACTTAATATAATTATGTACTAACTACCGCTTATAGAGTCATTAGGTTGTTAAAAAAAATTAGTATATATACCAACAGTACAAATTACAGTACTTCGAAGAGTTCCATTTCAACACGAATGGGGCGACTTGACCGGGGCAGCACTACCCTTTCACAGAACATCTGTTGGTGAGTGCAAGACCGTTGACTCAATAGTGCAGAATCATCGTATAGTGCATTGTTGCATTTGCATTGTCTATATTCGCAATGAGCGTGGTCTTTCTTTCTTTCAGACAGAATCATTTTGACAGGTTCATATAAAAATAGTACAGTTAGAGGTAACAGTATAGGGAGAGGTTTAATACATTAAACGCCCATATGTTATCATTATTTTAGTCTCACTCAAATAATAATTGGCAAGTCTATTATTTTAAGATTTGATGGGAAGATATGGATATGAAAAGAAAGATAACAAGAAGGATAAGATAGCAAAACTATACTATAGTCCGAAAATACAGCTTGACCTATGTGGTAGTTATCACTAGTATCATTTTTGAACTTATGAGGTATATTTTTGGTGTGACTTTTATTTGTTTTGTGTTAAAACTGAACTGACTAAAAAAGACAGGAATATTGTAAACACGAAGGCAATAAAAAGTATAAGCAATAGTTCTAACTAGTCTAAATCGTATACCTATAACTAGATTAAGCTATTGCCGTAAATCTCAGGTCCTCTAATCTAGAAACATTGTGTACTGTAAGTTTACATTTTATTCAATTTATTTATTTTCTACTTCGATATTTTGACACTAAATTTTAATGGAACAACATTTTAATCATAGAGTATGAAGGTAATATAATAAAATGACCTCATATACATATATATTACAAACATTACGAAGGAACTATTATATCATTTAATACTTCTCGAAATAATACTCAGTCATATGACTAGTGACAAAAAAGAGTCGCAACAGCGATGGAGGCGTTGTTATAATAATATTAGATATAAGAATATAATTGTGGTTGTTTGTCAGAAACTCGCCTACGCACGCTTTGTCGATCACAAAGATAATCTATTACTCAGATAATAATATGCTATACCCAGATCAATGATCTCTAACTCTCTGACATTAGGTGTTAATCCAAGAGCGTTTGAAATAAAAACATTTTTCTTATTTTATTTAGTACAGTCAGCAACGACCAACTAATTTATTGAAGATTTTCATTATGAAGCTTAACATTTTTTGAATATCTAATTATACTTTTACTATCTGTCTTTTGATTTGCCTGTTAAGTATTTTGTGACAAAAGCCAACATTCATTATTTCTCGTATAATTAAATATAAAAGATGAAAACAACATTTTAAAGTGTCTGAAATTAACACTGCATTGTAAATGTAAAAAGATGTAAAAAAAAATGGTAAAAGTAAAAAAAATATAAGGGTTAAGAGTAAAAATGGTTTAACTCGATTTCCGGCAAAACTACGCGTACTATGGACAAAATTAAATGGCAAACTTGTAGGTACTTGGCAACTTTTGTATTTACACTTTTTGATGAGAGTACTCACATAAACTCAAAATTTATGTGAAAAATTAAAATAACCAACTTTGTTTTTTTTAATCTTTTCCAAAATATATTTTTATTCCACGAAATTTGGTGAAACTTACTTTTTATGCCCCAAACACACTGTAATTTATTTGATTTGGAATATCCTTTTCCAATGCGTTTTACCCTATAATATTTTTTTGGTTTCAAAAATTATCGATTAAACTTAATATTCATTATGTTTTTAAATATTATTCTACACAGTTATTTTACTGAGGTGTTTTACCTTGATAAAGAAAATTCTGGCCTTGATCTTGAAATCATAATATATCACATTGTGTAACAGATTCATTTCAACGAAAATTCAAAATTCGAAAATTCGAAATTCAAAATTTCATTTCAATTTTAAATTTATTGTTTGGATCAGGTCCAAACAATAAATTTAAGTAATCACAATAGAAGAAAACACGGTATCAGAAAAACAAACAATTGAGAATAATTCTATTATAGATAAAAAACATCAATTTGTTTTAGGTCATTTCAATACAGCCTGCATCCTTGACCTCGATTGGAATGCCAAAGAAACATAAAATAAACACTTTTGAGTTACTTCTGTTGCTGACTATACCTCATATAATTAATGGGTTTGAATGATATACGATAATTAAAATTTTATATTTGTGTTTGTGCCTTTTGTACATGTGTTTTGCATACAAGTTACAAATAATATAAACTTTTTTTGTGTAAAACAGATTTGAATTTATAATTTTTTATGTTTTAGAAATACTGAGATTGTATGGACATGATAGGGTAGTGAAATATGCAAAAACATCTTAATAGGCCGTCATGATGAGAGTCACCATGCTGCATCGAGTGCACTCACAATGGAATGATGACCACCACTCTTGGATTCTGCTCATGCTTTCCATCAGAGAGATCATCAGTAGAGTCACTTTGGCAATTTGGTCAATAAAAACAAAAATGTGTTATGAATCCCTTAATATCACAAACGAACGATTTTTTTTACGTTCTCCTTCTTTATGGTAATCTGTTTCAGGGAGAAATTCGAGGTATCAGGAATTTATATCCTATAAGTTTTTCCCCAGCTTCGACGAGAGAAAGAAGGTATGTAATGAGAGAGCCTCAAAATTATACAATGCAATAATTTTAAAATGTTCATGTAAGTACCTATTACTAGTTACTACTCGTAGTTATGATAATTTTGTTAATTTTTATGCTAATTTCATTAATATGTAGCGACAATTATTGTAAATTTTTAACATGATGTTTTGCATACTCAATTAGCCGATGTGGTGGAAATAAACTTATTCATTTATTTACCCTTTCTGCAAATATAAGGCGTACTTATTAAAGTAGCCATGCTCTTCTAGTCAACCTTTGGGTGACAAAACAAATGACTACATTAACATGTATTACATAAACTAGCCTGAAGACGCACTAGGAACAAACATACGTAATTTATACATACTATTTTATAGTATAAATGTAAACATTATATGCATACGTAAACAATAAAGACATTGGTAAAACAGTATATTGATGACTCCTGCGACACTTCCTAGTTAAGGTGCGCGTCCATTGGCCGGCGCCGGACGCACGGCACGCAACGGATTGTGCGGATTTGCCTTGCTCAGAAATTCCGGCGTTCGGTGCGGGCGGTGCCGTGCTGGACGCAGCACTATGTGAAATCACAGAAAGCAAAATAAAATACGTTGCGTGCGGTGCGTCCGGTGCGGGCCAATGGACGCGCACCTTTAGACGAACTCCGAAACTATATAACTGATTTTCAAAATGTGCGTTTTGCGTGCTCCTGACGGGTTGGTTAACATCACGCTTAGACTAATAAGAGCAAAACTTGAGCAAAAGAGACGCAGACGAAGTTGCGTGGTTCAGTAAGTGATTGAAAATTTATTAGACAGTATAACAAGCCCGACAAAATATGGCACACTAGTTTCGCAAATTTCAATCAGTTTGAATCAGGTTGATGCACAAACTTAAAAAAAACAATGACATTTGTATTTCAATAAAAAAAAAACAAGTCTTTATTTTATCATATTACAAAGTGCAATACACATTATCATTAAAAAAATGGGTTATTTACAAGATTCTTAATGAATATAATTCCATTTAGGTTTCAGGAAATGAGCATTACCATAATCGAATGTACAGTGTGAAGGCTTATGTTAATGTTTCACACAAGCTCTCAAGAGACTTACATGCGTCACTGAACATTTATTTCACGCATAATAAGGAATACCTAAAGCTATATCTTTATATTTATTTCTTCATACGAGAAAAAATAAACAGTCGAGTTCTATTCATTATAATATTTTAAAAAGGAAAACTCGAAGCTCGCTCATTTGTCAGATCATATTAAAATTCGCGATAGAAATGACGCATTTTATAGTTTTATTGCCGTAATAAAATTCTAAAACACATACTTTATTATCTTAAGAACATCCTTGATAAGTTATTTGAGATAGAACAGCATAATTATTTTAGAAGTCTACCTATACTTAACTGCTAAACGAATCAAAAGCAACTCTTGATTTATTTGGTAGTTTTTTTATTATTGAGTGTAAAATTAATAATTAATCAATATGTAGAATCAGCACGTGGCTAAAAACAATACATAAATAAAAAGCAATTAATTTACACCACCTATGAATAGGTGGGTGACAAATGACGTGAATATGCAAACGTTATTATGTATGTATACTCATGCATAAATTCATTAAAACGTATATCATTAACACTTTAACATGATATTATAATGATATCACTGCAAACACAAAAAACATGTCGATTTTAATCTATGTTGCTTGTACATGTGTATATAATTAAGCAATTACAAACCTCGGACAACAAAAAGCACGTGAACTTCACAAATAAACACAACAAAACAGTTTTACAACTTTCAGTCACTACACTGAAAACAATGAAAATTATTCACACAGACAGAATATAACAAACTAGGCTAACGATGGCACTAACATTTCCGCGCGTTATTGACAAAACATTTTTGAAGGATTTTTCATTCAGAAAAACACGTAAAATGTATCGGTGGAAATCGATGGCGTAATGATCGATCGTACACGCGGTCGCGAGTGAGACAGAGACACTACAAGTATGACAACGACGAGCCTCGCCTCGTGTAGTGCGCAAGAGTGGGGGCCGCGAGGACCAACATGGAAAACTGCGTGGACACAGAAACAACTGACAACCTTAATAGCTTATTCAAATTAACGGATGCCAAAGTTGATGATCACATTGTCATCGCAGGGAACAATCTTGTTTTACTACCTTAAAACTGGTTTCTGTTTAACACAACTTTATCGTTTTAATAAGTGTTTTATTTTGTAATGTAAATACTGTCAAAGTCATAAAAATAAACGAAGTTAAACATGGTAGGATAATATATATATTATTATGTTCATCTGTATTCACTTATGGCTTTCATTTTTAATCATTCAGAAGAATACTGCTACGATATCGTGCTTTCATTTTAACAATGTAATTTCTTTGTACTATTGACACTGTTCATTTTTAAACCCATCGTACTTGAGAGAGAATACTTATTTGAGTATTGTAGTGTATGTAGGTCCATTAGTGATGGTCCAAAACATACATGAAGATTCTACACCTGTCTCGGGCACATTTGACGCGCAAAAACTATAGAGTAGTCTAGTAGTAGTCCAGTCAACGAAAGCTTAACTTTGCCATTTTGGTTGAACACTTGCAACCAACGCCAAAATTTCCGTAAGTCTTCATAAGTTAATATACTAAAATTGCAGGGTGCTGCATTACCGGCAAACCGTGCAAATACATTGCAAAAGGGTGCAAAAACAACTTTTTCATCTATATCTCGCGATTGGGTGGAAAAATAAAATAAAACCCTATTACAAAATTGTAGGAAATTAAATTCCCTACAAAAAAGTATCAACAAATTTTCACGTATCTCTCATAGTTTTTATACAAAATGCATTTAAAGGTGCAAAATCGTGAAAATATTATTATTAATCTATTTTTATCATATTAAAGTGATACTACATGTTTCATTGGGATTTAATTGATACGTTTCGGGCATTTTTTTATTTATTTATACCTTTTTTCAAATAACTAATAATCTTAGCAAAAAAAATTTTTTTATTATATGTTTAGCTGACCCGGGAAACTTCGTACCGCCTTAGAATAATCATTAAAATATTGTGCTTAGTCTGTTATTAACTGATACTGATAAATTTACAGCAGTGCCACCTAACGGGCCCCGGCGGTACCGCCACAATAGCTTTGTTCCTGCATTTTCAATTTGTAATATCTTCAAAAATATTAATTTAAATTATATACTGTAAAGGGTCATATTAATCTATATTAGATGCAAAAAGTATTTAAGGTACTTAATTCGATAAGGATTAATACTTATAGTATTGCTTAAAATCGTTTCGTAAATAATCCAATATTTCTCGTAAAAAGAAAGAAAGTATTGTAGACCTTTTTAAGGTGTACTACTACTACCATCCAGACCGTATTCGGCCAAGGCGACTTGGAACTGATCAGCGTGAGCTTCATTGATGTGCTCTCAGGTGGCTGATATATCCAATTTTCGCAGTGAATGTACGTCTACATTCACTGCAAGTCAGCACCCCTCTGATATAATTGTAATAAATGGCCGCCGCTGGTCGGGCTTTGAGCTCATCCCGTTTGGCATCGAGCTCATTTCTCCGCTGTCTCTCGACCTCAAACATCTTAGTGTGAACAGTACGCCTCCAAAGTGGTCTATCCGCCGCAGCAACCTCCCACTGCGACGGGTCAAGGTGGCGGCGTTTCATGTGTCGCTTTAGCACATCCTTATATCGCAAAAATTGACCACCTTGCTGTCGTTTGTCATCTTGCAGCTCCGAGTAAAAGATGCGCTTAGTCACTCTTTCATTCATCAGGCATCCATGCGACATGTCCACACCACCGTAACTGCCGTTGGATTAGATATGCCTATATTTCGCCGACATTTGCTCGTCGTAGAACTTCCGTGTTTCGTACACGGTCTGACCAGTGAATGTTCATAATGTCGCGTAGGCATTTAAGAAGGTATCTATCTAGAGTGTGGACATGTTTGCGGCAAAGGTACCACGTCTTGGAGCCGTACAACAGATTAGGCAGGACGATTGCCATGTACACAGCTATTTTTGTGCAGAGTATTATACTATTTATTGGCGCACCAATCAGCGTATCTTGGACCATCACTTCGGTTTTTTTGACACTGATTTTAAGACCAAATCTATAGCATGACCCATCAAGACTCGTCATAAGCCTCTGTAGACCCTCCGAGGAATTTGCCACTATACACAAGTCGTCTGCGTACCTCATTTCGGTAATAACAGCGTAAGATACTTTGGTGTGAGCTTTAAGCCTAGATAAGTTAAACACACCACCGCCATCGGTCCGGAAACGAATACGAATGCCATCAGACAAATCCTGTAAGGCCTCCCTTACTACTGCAAAGTACAAGGCGAAGAGAGTTGGAGCAAGTACGCAACCCTGTTTTACACCGCAACTTACTGAAAAGAACTTGGAATCTTTGCCCTGCACACCGACACAGCATCGCATGTCATCATGCAAGAGCCGGATCATTCTTAGAAATTTTTCCGTGCATCCCAGTTTCTTCAGGACTAGCCAGAGAGCGTCGCGAGGCACGCTGTCGAAATCTTTTTCTAGGTTTTAAAGTGTACAATACTGTACTACATTATTTTGATCTATCTCGTAGGGTACAGCCAACGTTTGCAATGTAAGCGTTAAAAATGGGTTTATTTACGACTACTCTCTTGCTCCCACTGATTCTATTTTTCTACGCATGGACGTGAAGAGAGCATGCGTGCGAGTGAGACCACAATTATTTCAATGCGAGCGTAAGAGATAGAAATATAAGAGTGGATAGGGAGAATAAGACAAAAATGAGACCCTTGTGCTCGACGTAAATATAATATATAACGTCCCATTGAATATCTATAGGATACAATCGAAAAAAAGGACCCATGTGCTCGAATAAGACCATACGTTTCCTAATAAGAGCAAAAAAGATAGAGATTTAGACAAAAATGAGACCCTTGCGCTCGCCGAAAATAGTACCATTGAGAACACACACATGCGCTTGTTTTTCTATCTCGCTGAGTGCAATGAGTAAGACTGCAGCAGAAAATGCTCAACTAACTGTTTGTCACTTACTGTCACTATACTCCAAACTGTCTTTTCAGGGATATTTCATTTTTGTGAGTCTAACTGTCCAAAAAGTGATTTTTTACAAATAAATTTGATTCAGTTTTGTATGAAGAAAACGCAAGATGTAACAATTGTTGTGAAAAGTATGCAATCCTATCAATTGTAGTGATTGGTATGGTAAGAGTGAGGACCTCAGTGAAATGGCTAAAAAAACAATCATCACTGTATGTGCAGAAATTTTACAGGACGAAATAAAGGAAACTCGTTACAAAACAAAAAGTTATCTACAACCGGAAAAATTCCCTGATAACGTTGTATCAGAAGTACCTCCACTATTAACTTGCTTCATACATGAATTATAATTAAATAATGAAAATATTGTGTCAGATGAATGTCCTATTATACCAAAAATAGATACTATTGCCTATAGTATTATTTCAGCACTTCATCCTAAATCCTCCATATCGTTTCTTTAACTAGCTGTTGGAGCATACATTTATCCCAAAACAGGATCGATGTTAATTATCAATCTACTAAGCAAACTGGGTGTTTGCACATCATAACACAATATTCAGCTTCATGAAGCTTCATCAATAATTTAACCTCAGAAGACTATAATTACTGATGCTTTCGTTCAATATGTCTCTGATTATACTGACCGTAATATAAGCACCTTAAATGGTCAGGAGACATTTCACTGTTTAGGAGGCATAGCAGTGTACACACCAGCAAGTAGTGTTTGATATGAAGGAACTCCAATCAAATGTAAAAAGATTTGCAGCGCAATTAGCATCTACAACAGATATCACCAATGAGATTTATGATGAGAGAGGGCCTTCTGGATTTAAAAAAAGTCTTGCACCAACATACATTCTAACAATATTATTGCCATACAATATAATCATGCTTTTAACCGAAAGACAATGACAACTAAACAGAGAACATAATAGTAATCTAAGCTATCTAATATTTAATAAAAAAAGAAGAAGAATCTAGAATGACTGTGTTGTCAAGGCAATGGATAACGGCCGGTGGCGGCAGCACGCATGTGCTAATCTGCCTATAGAGCACGGAGCTACATCCTTGTCGCACTGCAGTTACAATCATATTCTCTATCCTTTTTTAGGGTGCAAGGTTTTTTCGTTACGGAATTTCTTAATTCGGTCGCCGCGCTCAAAGGCCGCGATAAAAGCTATGCAATAGCTTAAAAACATCACCTATGCAGATCCTAGTAAACTAAGTTTAGGCATTTCACCTCTTATATCACCATCGTATGTAACATTTCTATCAGGCATATTAAATGCCTACCGTTCATTAGATGACCATCCTCTCAAATGTGAAAATTTGCGCAGAATCCGATGGAATAAAAAAAGTATAAAATTAAAAATAAATTGTCCGAATTGTGACGGATTAAGAATACAAAGTGTCACCACCCCTATTCATTTCATGGATGTCGTAAGAGGCAACTAAAGGAACAAAATAAGCAGCTAAAATCACTGCCAAGAGAAGGAAAACTTGAAACAACCCCGTCCGGCCAGCGTGGAATAGTAGGCAAAAACCTCCTTTCAAAGGAGAGGCCTACATCGGGCAGTAGACTGTTAAAGGCTGTTGATGGTCATGATGAAAATATCATATAATAAAATTGAAATTATTATTTTTTTGTCAAGATTATTAGGTATATGAAAAAAATGTATAAATAAATAAATAATATGTCCGAAAAATATTAATTAAATCCCAAAGAAACACGTAGGATCGCTTCAAAATGATAAAAATAGATTATTAATAATATTTTTACGATTTTGCCCCTTTAAATGCATTTTGTGCAAAAACTATGAGAGATACGCGAAAATACGTTCACAACTGTTTGTAGGGAATTTAATTTCCTACAATTTTGTAGTAGGACCTTTTTTTATTTTTCCAGCCAATCACGAGATATAGACGAAAAAGTTGTTTTTGCACCCTTTTGCAATGTATTTGCACCCTTTGCCGGTAATGCAGCACCCTGCAATTTTAGTATATTAATCTACGAAGACTTACGGAAATTTTGGCGTTGGTTGCAGGTGTTCAACCGAAATGGCAAAGTTAAGCTTTAATTGACTGGACTATAGTGAGATTCTTGCTAAGAAGGGGTAAAGGGAAGCGTAAGACGCGTGCCTATGTGTGGGTGGGAGAACCAGGGTAAAAGAACTAAATAAATACCCAAAGAGTACATTATAAGTATAATTCAAGCTGTGCCTTAAGAATTAAAAATTGTGTATAGAATTCAATTTCACGTTGAACCTCGTAAGATCGCACTATCAGTGTAAAATGAAACACTTAATATATTATGTCCTCCGAAGCCAGAATATGAATAATTATGAGAAACTTTTAATTCACAATTAGTCACCAAAAGCTTCTACTTATATGCATTGATGCCATAATACGTAGTTTCAAAAACCCACGCATTACTACTGAGAATCTTACATTGAGGGCGGCATCAGAATACTCATTTTTCTAAATAAGTTTTATTACTTACATATTTCAAATTGCTACATTATCTGTCAGTTTATAGCTTGTATCACTTCCTGATTACTTTAAAATTTATAATACACCACTTAACATAATTTAAAAAGAATTCTCAGAACGGGTTCTACATAATGCATTTCAGGGACGACCTGTTGTTGTATATATGCAAGCATAAAGCATATGAGCGCATGTAAGTAATGAGCAAATTAAACATTACTCATACTGATATCTATACTTCCAACTCCGTACTCTTTAAGTACCTTATCTATAACTGAAGTGATTAAAAGCGAGATATGCCAAAGTACCAGGCAACTTTAAAACAGGCCAGTGGGAGGACCGGCTGCCGACCACCCTTGTTTATCACACCGGCCCCAGATGCATGCCAATGAGACGTGGGCGGCAATCTGCACAAACTTTACCAACTATGTCATAATAAACTCGCCAACTCGATCAAGCTTTGTTCAATCGTCTTTACTTTATATAGTCATAGAATTCTTACTATATTGCTCTTCCGTAATCTCACATTAGATACTATAAGGCCAGTGGCGTAACAATACTATCTGGGGCCCGTGGCAAAATCTTTTGATGGGGCCCTATCAGTAAAAATCGTCACGTTGTGCTCAGTTTAATTTTAATAAACTTCGAGATTTTTAGCGTACTCAATTTCACGTTGTATATGTCCCACTAATGACCATAGGCATCCTCTCTTAGACGAGAGGCAATGGTCTGTAGTGCCCACGCTAGCCTAATGTGTATTAGACTTCACATTCATCCATAGAAGAGTTAGCGCTTTTTGGACTTCAACAAACCGAACTTTTAAAGCAAAAACGGCATCATAACGTCCTGTCCATCTAGTAGGGTTTAAAGTTTTTAATGTTATTGAACTTGAAGACTGAATTTCTTTATTAGATACATAACTTGATAAAATGTATGGAATATCTTTTGATACTATGCCCAAAAATATTATAAATTTGTTGAACTGTTTAAAAAAAAATTTGCATATCAATAACCTCTTTCACTGCATTATTAAGTACTAGATTTAAATTATAAGCAGCATAGTGAACATATATGGCATTCGGCTCGACATTTTTATGAATTTTTGAACTCCACCATAAGTCCCTTTCATTGTGTTAGCACCATCATATCCTTGTCCTCGACACTTATTTAGTGGAATATAATTATGTATTTGTCATTTATGGATTTAATAATTTGCTTGGACATTGTTGAGGCAGTTTGATCCTTAACTTCATGAAATCCTAAAAATGTTTCTTTAATGACAAGTGCCTTTGTGATCCCCCATTACTTTTTTTTTCGATCATACAATAACGGTAAAGTACACAAATTTGATCAATTTTTGAAATATCTTGAGTTGTATCGAATATGATAGAGTAAAATAGTGCGGCGTTATTTCATTTTTCAGTGAATTTTCTACTTTTAGAACCAGGACAGAATGTCGCTCATTTTGTATTTTTGGACTTAAATATTTTATCCGGCCCAATTCTTGTAAAATGGAGTCGTATTTACCTAATAACTCAACAATACTCAAAAAGTTTCCTTTGGAGCTTGGATCACTGCTATCTGCGTTTTCTCTGTGGCCACGAAAGGCTAAAGAATACGTTGAAAGAGTCAGAGTAACATCAAGGAGTCTAGAAAGTACTTGGCTCCAAAAATATTTTTCTTTTTTTATCATAGACCCTTGCTCCTCATCGAGTGAAGACAGGAATTCAGATGAATTTTTGATGTTTCCAATCCAATCTCAATCCAAACATTTTGTATGTTCTTAGATGCCCGATTTGCGAATAACCAACACGGTTCACAAGACGCCTTATGAAGTATTAAAGAATAGGATAGCCATGTACGTTCAAGTTTCACGCCAGATTTGGAAACAATTTAGTAATGTTTTTCTAGAAAAGATCTATTGTCACTATCTTTTAAGAGGACCCTTAGGTTTACAATGTCCGTTTTCAATCACGAACCTTTTCACTTGATCAGATAGCTCTTTAAAATTACCCTTATCAGTAACATATGGCAAAGATACAATATTGTTCATGCTAAAATATAATTCTCTTTGATTTTTGCTAGTACCTTGTTGTGGGTGTTCTGAATTATTGACGGTTTTTTGACATTCATAAATCATAAGTACGTAAAATTACTCGCCACGGGTAACGTGTACATCTCTAAAAAATAATCAACATATTTTTGTTTAGGTTGGTTGAAATGCTTAACGATTAACTTGAAATTGTATTATGGTCTTTAGTTGTCTCACTTTGGATTTTAAGCAGAACTTATAAAAATATACCTTTCTAATAAAATAAAATACTTAGGTACAGTGTAAAAAAATATTTTTAAGCTCGCAGCCTCTTGAGCTGGGGCCCTCTTAGGTCAGGGGCCCGTGGCATTTTGCCAGCCCTGCCACCCTATTGTTACGCCACTGTATAAGGCATTATCTTAAAATTAATAGTTATTTACAATGTAGAAGTTGTTTATTTGGAATCGATTCTGTTCGTTCTCATTAGACTGAGTTTTTATTTCAATTTATACATTTTGTACAAAATTATCCTTTAAAATTCTGTCAATATTGGAAAATTTTTAGTCGCACTTAATACCGTAAAACTTAATAGTTTTAAGGTGGAATATATAATACGACCTTCAATGTCTGTTAATAGGATCAAGACGCGTAGAATCATAATTTGTTTGGGACAAACAGGTACACAACAGGGCCCCGTTGGTGGCTTTGTGCATTCAGTCGCCACCAGCATTATTAGGAAAGTCCTTCCTAGGATGATGATGAAACAGGTATAAAATATTGTTTATTTTCAAGAGCTATAAATTCGTTAATTCCAATGCGATTTTAAAAGAAACCCAAGAACTAAGACTAAGAAATAGCCGTAGGCAAAAGCTTCTATAAATTTATCAGTTTATTAAATGTTCCTTCCTTTTTAGGGTTCCGTAGTTCATGACTCGGAACCCTTATAGATTCGCCATGTCCTTACGTCCGTCCTCGACCTAACCTAGCCCAAACGGTTGGAGCTAGCACGATGAAATTTTGCATGAATATCTATTGTAATTACGTGAACAAAGTGCTACAATAAAATTATAAAAAATGATTTTATTTGGGGTACCTCCCCTAAATGTAAAGTATTACACAACAATAACAATTATCTATTGGTCACGATTTTAAATCTATCTACCAGTATGGATGACTAAGGAACCCTATTCTATGCGTGGCCTGACAAGCACTTGGCCAATTTTTTAATTTAATATGTTAAAAGAGTGTTACTCTGTGCTATAAGTTCGAGGTTCGAATATTTTAATCAGCACCCATAAAGTCATCGGAATTTTAAGTTTGGTATTTTGTAAATTGGTATCTAGAACCGGCCACCCACTTGAAACATAAAATTATAATATGTACTGTATTCACTACACTGTGCCGTTATTTCGCAAATATCGCTTTTGAGTAGGAGAATTTGAAACGAATATTATTTTAAGTGGTTTAAAATTTATGATATTAAATTTTGACTGCAATGTTAAAGGTCATGGTTTTAATTATTCACGTAGATTATGTATGATGTACACATATATAAAATTATATAGCCTGTCAAAATCATACCCCTCCTCTGGCTTTGCCGTAGTCGGGTAAAAATACGAATAACGGCTCAATTCCGAAAGAAACAAACTTTTCTTTCGGAAACTTATGTCCTTCTTTTTTCTGAACGAAACGGGTCTGCGCAACACTACGGCATGCTTATCAATATTTTTACAAATCGGTTATAAGGTTTTAAAAACTATCATGTGCTTAATAATATCAAACTTTGACAGCTGTCAGCTATTCCTAAGGACTTCATTCTACAGTGGCGAGCATAATGATTGTGGCCTTCATTTCTGTGAGAGAGTAGGATCAATAAATCAGTAAGCATTTATTACCAAGGATAAGTGTGGTTTTGCTAACTAAGTTACATAATATAAAGCCGAATGCAGTTTAAAGATATAAGAGCCGTGAACTCCATAAGTACAGCACCTATTACACGGCCAATTAATATACATATTTATAAAATTTAACTGCATACTCAGAATGAAAGTCTTATTATGTAGTAGTCAATATCTTTTTTAATTTTTTTTGATGATTAAATGCATATGAAGTAGGGCTTAGGAGCACAAGTCTTACTATAATAAGTTTTTCTTAAGATAAGTAAAGTCCATTCGCGTTTAGAAATTACTGAGGCAAGTTTCAAAGAAATTATCATTTCTTATAGACGCTCGGCTTGACAAACGCATTATAACACTACGGGGTCATTATAAGCTAATAATTAAATTAGACAGATTTGAAGACTTATTCACCCTTAACTATTCAAACTTTCAAATACTATTAAGTATAATTTAAGAAATCAGTTATATATTTAACCTAGAGGAAGATTAACATTAAGATTAACATTGGAGCAAACTATTATTTTATGCAACCATTTGCAATGAAGTGGTAACAGGTTGTGAATATTTTAATAAAATTCTGTAAATATAACAACATCAACGCAACAAAATCACTGAGCCAGGGGAATCATTTTGTTTTGCCTCTGTCTTTTATAAGTCCTACAAATGGACACACAAATGGCTACAAATGGATATCTTGATGGACTGTAACTAAGCGATAAGCTTGAGAAAACATTTCATTTGCAATTCTGAGATGCACATGTATACGCGAACATTTTCCTTACAGGTTTTATGAATCTTTCGGCGAATGAAAGCACATCATACGATTAATGCTTACATTTATACAGTCTTATCAAATTCCTTAAAATATCACTGCTTATAATGTCAGACTGCTAAAACAAAGTTCAGGAAAATCCTGTAGGCCCAACGATGTTTATAGTTCAATGAGTAAGCTGAGCTCCGCAGTTAATTCCCGGGTTGAACCAAACATTTGTGATTTCAGTGTATGATATGTATGTATATACAAAAAAGATAAAGTATATTTATGTAGTATATCATAAAACAAGCTCTGCTTAGTTTGGGAACAGGTGATGTTGTGTGTAATATGTCCAAAATATTTATAATATTGTAAAGAGTATCATATTTATTTTATCAAAATCATACATATATCAATAGATTCTACCAGGAACTTCATAAAAGTCATTCAAGAATAGTGTAGCTTTCAAGCCAAATGAAAGAAAAAAATTAAATGAAAAGAACTCGATACTATATACCAGCTGACCCAAAACGCAGGACTGAATTTTAAAATATTCATTAAATATTTTGTTTGTCTGCGATTTTTTTTTTAACTGGCGTTAAATGCATATTTCAAGTTAAAGTTCAAGTTATATAGTAAAATATATCTTTAATCCAATAAATTTATTGTTATTATGACTATGAGATAAACGTTTTCCTAGACGCCCACGCTCTGAGAATAGGTCTTGGAGAGGCCAGTTAGATATCAAAACTAATAATATCAATATAATGTCATGATTACGATAAGGTTGTTTAGTTAAATATTCAACCGCTAAATATTCTATACGGCTGGCTGCAGATCTCGTAAAATTGAGAAACTCTTGATAGCAATTATATATGCATACTCCACAGACTGACAAATCGCTTGTCTGACTTCTTCTACTCTCGCCGGATGTTCGGGTTCAAAGTTCAAACAAACTATCATTTATCAAAGTCTTCTAAATCTTGTCAGAATAAAACAAATGAAATTAGCCCGTATTATATCACACTGCAATTACAACTTCCCATTTCATTCTTCATCTGCTTCTCCATCCAATGGTAGCCTACAAGAAATCGCAAATCACTGTAAGACCAACGGAACAATTTTGTTTTAAATCAATAATTTCACTTTCTTTTTGTATCATTAATGAGGTGATCCGACAGAAAGCTAAGTTCATCGACATAGCTCACCAGATTAGCAAGCTGAAGTGTCAGTGGGCTGGCCATATTAGTCGCAGAACTGATGACCGTTGGGGTAGAAGAGTTCTGGAGTGAGACCGCGAATCGGCAAATGTAAGGACGCCCACTGAGGCCAGGTGGAGTGACGATTTGCGCAGGATGGCTGACAGGAGCTGGATGCGAGAAGTCCAAAATCGATTAAAGGGGTGTGCAATGGGAAAGGCCTATGTCCACTAGTGGACTGCAATGGGCTGATGATGATGTGTATCTTTAGATCAAAGACTTGTACCAAAATATACAAACTACTCTTATAATGTATTTTTAATTCAATAAGTTACATATCTATCTCTATTATCATTTATCTATCTGTATTATTGGAGAGTAATTAATTAGTAATAATTAATACAAAATGGCAAAGACGTTAATCAGTGCTACCTACATAATAAAACAAAATGGAAATAAATATGGAAATATTGCTGTCAAAATTAGATGATAAACTTAAACAACAAACTTTATCTATTACCAAGTCTGTAACAAAAAATATTATGGACGCAATGGAAGAAAGAATTGCACCACTTATAGAAGAAAACAAACAATTAAAAACGAAGGTCAGCCAACTAGAACAAAAGCTCACAGAAATTGAAAAAGAGAAACGCAAGAACAACCTCATATTCTTCGGAACTAATGAGAAAGGCAAAACTGAAGGCGAACTTGTTGACCATATAAAAGAAACTATTGAGGATGCAGGGATTCACATAGAATGTCAAGAAATATGCAATGTTTACCGAATTGGCAAAGCCTCAGCGAAAAGACGCCCCGTAGTGGTCACTTTTAACACTACTTGGAAGAAACACATTATTTTAAAGAAAAAAACCTGTTTACCTACTGGGATTTATGTGAAAGAAGACTACCCCAGAGAGATACTCGAAATACGCAAGAAATTACAGCCTCAAGTAGTCGAAGAGAAGAAAAAGGGAAATATTGCGTTCATAAAATATGATAAATTAATAGTTAAGACAAACGATCCTAACCGAGAAAAACGAAAGAGACAAGAGAGCTGGTCACCGCAATCACCAACACAGAAGAAATCAAACACAAAATTCACAGAAAGTTCAGCAAAATCACTAACAGCAGATAATCCAAACAAAGCGCATATATTGAACTATGTAACGCGCGAGAGATCAGCTTCTCAATCAGATATCCCAAAAAACAAATAAATGACTCCGACAACTGGAACCGCAACAACAAATACAATAAACATCAATTAAAATACACAAAATGCACCCCAAGCCGGCTAGTCACCGTGGGGGAAGATGACTACTACCCTCCAGACTATGTAACACCACAAACAAGCATACAAAGAAAATCAAGGCACAAGGAAAATCATTTGAGCATAGTAACATATAATACATTGACCTTAAGAACCCAAGAAAGTTTGACAGAACTCATCTCGGCACTTGAAAACGTGGACTGGGCTATAATGGGACTGTGTGAAGTCAGACGCCTGGGCGAAAGTACAGAAGACCATGGTAATTTCATTTTTTACTTTAAAGGTGACACCCCAGGCAAATATGGAATTGGTTTCATAGTAAGAAAGGAATTTAAAAATTACATAGAAGACTTCATAGGAACATCAGAGCGCATAGCTACACTAAACATAAAGCTAACATCATACAAAAAAGTGTGGTCTATCATTCAAGTATATTCTCCAACAGAACAATCAACAACAATGGAAATTGAGTCCTTCTATAGTCAGCTTTCTGAAACAATAAAAAATTATATACACAATAACCTCATAGTAATGGGTGATTTTAATGCACGAATTGGAAGTCAAAGAAGTGGAGAAAATATTACACTGGGTCCATATTGTTCGGGTAAGAGAACAAGAAATGGGGAAAAACTCATCCAATTAGCACAAGAGAACAATCTAACAGTGCTGAATAGTCAATACAAGAACCGTGCAAATAACAGATGGACATGGTCATCACCCGATGGAAATTACAAAAATGAGATTGACTATATCCTCACCAACAGACCAACAGCTTTTAACGACTGTCGAGTAATAAACAACCTCAACTTCAATAGCAACCACAGAGCAGTTAGAACTAAATTAAAACTCAATGCCTTAAATCACACCAGACCCTTCAAAATAAAGCCTAACAGTGTAAGTTCAATCATAGATACCCAGTTACTAGAAGAGAAATTGTGTAACTTTATTGACAAAACAAAATATCTAAGCACAAAGGAAAAATACAACAAACTACAAGAAGTTTTAAAAACAAAATCAAGTAAGGCAATAAAACAAAAAACAACAAAAAGAACATGGACATCAGACGAGACTAAAAACCTGCTAGATATTAGAGGTCAATTAATATCAACACCAAATAAGACACGAACAATACGAAGACAAATAGCAGAGACCAGTAAACAGATAAAATCAAATATGCGTAGAGACAGACAACAATATAGACTGGAAACACTAGGAAAATGCATCGAAGAGACTGGAGGCACTAGAAAAGCAGATAAGATACTAAAAGAAAAAATTGACTGGATTTCCAACATCAAAGACACAGGTGGCAAAAGCATAACTAGAAGATCAGAAATTTTAACTTCAGCCACTAAGTTCTTTAGGAATCTGTACCAAAACCAGAATCAAACAAGAGCAACAGACCTATCATGCATTAGCGAGGTACCAGAAATACTGATGTCAGAAGTAAGGAAAGCTGTAATGTCACAGAAAAAATATAAAGCTCCTGGGCCGGATGGTATCAGCAATGAATTTCTAGTTCAATGTGTAGACATTATTAGTCCTATACTTACATACATTTTTAATGATGTTCTTAAGAGTGAGTCAATCCCAGAACAGTGGACAATATCAACAATAATACTTTTACATAAGAAAGGAGACCGAAACAATATAGACAATTATCGGCCCATTAGTTTAATGTCCAAAATTTACAAGACCTTTGCTAAAGTGATTCTAAACCGAATAACAAAGATACTTGATGAAAATCAACCAAGAGAACAAGCAGGCTTTAGAAGCGGGTTTTCCACTTTAGACAATATTTATGTTGTGAAACAACTGTTTGAGAAAAGTAGGGAATACAAAACTATCCTTTACTGCTGTTTTGTTGATTACTCTAAGGCATTTGATTCGCTAGATAGAGAATACATATGGCAGGCCCTTAAGAACCAAGGGATTGACAATAAATACATTAGAATAATTAGGAATGTCTACAAGGATAGCAAAGCTAGAGTTATGTTAGAGAAAGAAGGTGAAGTCATAAATATATGCAGAGGCGTACGCCAAGGTGACCCTATTTCTCCTAAACTCTTTACTGCAGTTCTAGAAGAAGTATTTAGGAACATGGACTGGGAAGAATTAGGGCTAACAATAAATGGCGAAAAATTGACACACCTCAGGTTTGCAGATGACTTGGTGCTGTTCTCTTCCTCAAAAACTGAGCTAGAGACAATGCTCAATGACCTGGACAGGGAAAGTAAAAAGGTAGGGCTAATTATGAACACTCAAAAAACGAAGGCCATTAAGGTCAATAACACCATTATACACTATGCAAATGAGTATACCTACCTCGGTCAACTGATCTCGCCAGGCGATTTAACATCAAAAGAGATTGAGACTAGAATAGCCAACGCATGGAAGAGATACTGGAGCCTCAAAGAAGTTATGAAGAGCAGCACCATACCTATAGCAATCAAACGCAAGTTATTTGAGAGATGCATACTTCCGGTTCTCACCTATGGTTGTCAAACATGGGCCCTTACTAAAGCCCATATAAGAAAATTAGAGTCCTGCCAGAATGCCATGGAGAGAAGTATGTTGGGATTAAAACTGTCAGACAAAATAAGAACCGAGATAATAAGAAACAAAACTAAAACTAAGAAGATAACACCAACTATAAAGAAACTGAAGTGGAGATGGACCGGGCACACAGTGAGAGGAAAGGAAAAGTGGAGCAAATCTATGATGAATTGGTATCCAAGAGACATCAAAAGAAAAAGAGGCAGGCCATTTAAGAGGTGGGAAGATGAAATAAAAGAGATATCATGTTTGTGGACAAGAACAGCCAAGGATAGGGAGTTATGGAAATGTCTGGAGGAGGCCTTTGTCAATAATGACAAACAGACAAGTGTTGCGGAGTCAGAAAATTAATTAAGCTAGGATTAAGTTGGTATTGTATTTAGAGTCAGCAATTTTTGCCTGAAATAAAAGGCTATTATTATTATATTATTAATACAAAATGAAAGATCCTAACTCTATTGCTCGTCGGATAATTTTGACTCCCACCGCAGAGGAGCCATGAAATTCAAACTACCATTACCACACACGCAACTAACTATACACGCCCTACTGTGTTACTGTATTAATTAGATTATTTGACAGTTTTAATATACACATGGAACTCGTTAGAACAAAATGGTTATTTATTACCGCCATATCGGATTACTATTTTCATAAACATATTATGACCCTATTAAGAGTGTTTACAAAAAGAAATTTAAATTTTAGTCAATCCCAAACACAATAAAATTCTTCTTGTAATGGAAAAGGTACACCTCGAGAAGGTAAGAAAATCAGAGATGATTGATCACTCACTGATCATACGGGCTCTTTTAAATTAGAAGGACTACATGGTAGGATTTTCGGACAGATGGTAACTAAAGTAAGGTAAGTAGCTTTTTAAAAATGTAAAAAATATATATGTAGAAATCAGTAGCTTATAAAACTTTAAAATAAAACTTTTTAGCAAAAAAAATAAACAGCCAAAACAAGTGTGCATTAACTCAAAAAATTATCCAGTATCCAGGGTCAATTTTTGCACTTGATTACTATCATGCTAATTTTCCGCTAGTAGCTTCATTAAGATGAGACGCCCAACAATATCCTGTACGAACATTTTCGATTGTGGTAGCTAACAGTGTAGAGGTAGCAAGGATAAAACGTAACAAAACTTGGTCAGAAGTCAGATGATGATATGATTATGTTATTAATATCTTGTGCCCTCCGATGCAACAATGCTTACAGGAAAATGACAACCATATCTTCCGTCCTCACTGTACCAAAAAAACTACATAGAAGAATACTTTCCTCCATCATAAGGAAGATCTAATAAAGCTGACTAACATAAATGACAAATGCAGTCATTTTTTAAGTGACTCAGATGTAAGACCAATCTGCTTTTTTTTCTATAGATACCAGGTTAAAAATTAAAATTCAATTGTTCTGTGTGTTTAGGGTAACACTGACTTGGGGTGACAGATGAGGCCATCTGTCACCCTAGCAGAAGCAGGCTCGGGTTGCGGCTTGAGCGCTACGGAGCGTGCGCGACCCCTTTTGGGGACAACAAAATGAATATCGGGGTTCTCACACAGAAGGGGGCCATCTAGCATCCATAGGTGGCCCGAGGTACTTCGGCTCATAGTACGCGAGACGACGTGCGGTTTTAGCCAGTTCGAGTCCGATAGAGGCTCCGACTGGTGGTAACCGTGGGGATTTCAACACTGATGAAAACAAAAATAAAGGGTAACAGGTAACACTGACTGCCTCAGTGTCCCAGTCGTACCATTCGTCGGACTAAATGTTTGTGTATTCTGCAAATATTTATTTCGGAGTTTAGGTGTTTTTTATGTATAATATATATGAATTTCCGTATATGTGTAGTTATTCCTTTATTATTTAATTACCTATCACATCTTTATAGGGAATGAGAATAACTACAAATAAGATCTAAAAGATATAGCTTTATGACAGCTCATTATCATTACTACTATAGTTACCTAATATATATAATGTCCTATTTAATGCATCTATCTATCCAAAAGTCGACCAATTCCGATACCTGGGCTCAATAGTAACGCGAGACGGAAGTGTCGAAGCAGATGTGTCACACAGAATAAACGTCGCTTGGCAAAAATGGCGTACACTCTCTGGAGTTCTCTGCGACCAGCACATGCCCATACGCACTAAAGGGAAAGTGTACAAGACAGCAGTAAGACCAGCGATGTTATACGGGGCCGAATGCTGGACAGTGAAGGAAACACATGCTCAGAAGCTGCACGTGGCCGAAATGAAGATGCTTAGATGGTCGGGCGGAGTCACGAGGCTAGACAAAATTCGAAACGAATATGTCCGAGGTAGCTTCAAAGTGACTCCAATCCCGGAAAAGCTCACCGAAACTCGCCTAAGGTGGTACGGGCACGTCATGCGTAGAAACGGCGAGCATGTCGTTCATAAGGCACTGGCACTTCCGGAGGGCAAGAAAGGAAGAGGACGACCACCCTTGACCTGGTGGACTAGTATGGCCAATCTCGTAAGGAAGACCCAATTACCTGACCCGACAACCCAGGACAGACTATCCTGGCGCAGGAAGATAAGGAGAGCCGACCCCACCTAACGTGGGAAGGGGCAAAGGAAAAGAAGACCTGCATAAGATACCTAAACCTGCAGTTCTAATTGCTGTCTTTAAACAAATACTATTTATATCCTTCCGACTGCATCTTCACAGTAATAATGCAATGTATTATTATCTATAACGGTAATCACAAATCGCTGCAGTTAATATTATTATATTGTTATTATTTTGGAATTTATTGTTATATTCTTGTAATGATGTTTTTAAAAGCAACCACTTGTAATAAATACTGTTGACCCCACTGTAATATAGTATTATTACTTAAAGACTGGATCTCAGGAATGGCTGGATATTTCGTAATAAAATAGTGGTACTTATCTACTAGATTATGGTCATTGAAAAGGACTATCACAATATATATTACGAAGGACCAATGTGTAGAGATTTCGAATCGAAGGAACACCAAATAAATTTGATTTTAATATTATTATGGCATTTATCCAATTACTGATAGATAAATATTATTATACTTTAAACTAATATTATAAGTTCGAAAGTTATCTGTCTGTTCGTTTTTTGTCTGTGTGTTACCCTTTCACGGATAAACCGCTGAACCGGTATAGAGATGACTGGACGATGGAGTAGGATATAGACATTTTGTAGTGATAATCGATATACACGCGGGGGCGACTTATTACAGTAACTAGGTAACCATGACAGTTTACGTGAACGTGACAAGCCATTTACTAGAAATATATTCTTGCATTAATCCGATGTCAGTAGCTACAAACGCAATAAACAGAAACAGGTTGATTAAATGACGGATGATTAAATTAGAAGTCACTATTGAATACATTTGTAGTTAGAACACGCAACTGAAAGATCATAGACAATAGCGGTGATGCAACTAAGTATTATTACTAGTCAACATGACGATATGGGTAAGCAACGACGGCGCGGTCGGACCTAGATGGGTGACCGTTTGTGGCATTATATGTAATGAGCGTTTCCGTGATTCGGAGGTCACGTTAAGCAGTCGGTCCCGGTTGTTATCATAAGATAGCAGTCGTGAAGCTTAGTTGGAGGCCTTCGGGCGGCTTAAAAACATCCAACAGCAAGATTACGTAGCCACAACGTGTCTTGCCTGTCCCCAACCCGCACTCGGCCAGCGTGGGGACGTATGGCCTTAACCCTCTCTTGAGAGGAGACCTGAGCCCAGCAGTGGGACGTTATGGGTTGTTGATTGATGACGATATATGGTATATATATATATATATATATATATATATATATATATGTATATTACATAAAGAGAGTCTTAATCGAAAAAAAATCGTCTACATTCGAGCCTTTATAATTCCCAATATATCTTCTTAATAACTTCAGCCTTATTAATATACATATTTTTTTTCTGTAGATGTTGTCACCTAAGTTCTTCTAAACAAATAGAACGATTAGGATGAAATTTTGTGTATATATTTCAATGGGTTCATGGGTAGTTTAAACACAGAATTATACCCGGTAGGTAGCGCTGCTGTCGATATGTCACCATCAGCCATTAAATACAACATCTATACACATAAACCTATTTCTAAAAAAAAGATATTTTGAAGTTACTGTGTGTAATATCAAATAAATTGCATAAATATACTAAATGCATATGAATATAATAGGATACTTCATCAAAAAAAATATTAAAAAATATATTGTATCTTTCTGTCCGTCTGTTCCGGCTTATCTCTGGAACTGCTGAACCAACTTTGACGGAATTTTTACTATTAGGTAACTGAGTACATAAGGAGTAACTTGAGGAGGAGATTATTAATAATAATCTACTTTATATACTGTACGACTATTAACAAAGCGTTTTAACAATAACCGCGTGTAACACCGCGGGACTCAGATATGTGTATATTATAATATAATTCTAAGGCAGTTCAAAGTTTCCTGGGTCGGATAGTATTTTATACAAATCACAGCAGCATCACAACAGCACTTACATTTTTTCCGGCCCATGATCATTTTAAGTATAATTTGTGTTTTAGTAACGACGTCTGCCATCTAATTGGATGTGGGTTGTGTTTTTTATCAATCTTCAACATGCAGAGGTAAAGGTAAAGACAGACTTATGTAGAAGGGTTACAAAACATATTTATAAATTCAAAGATCGAAAGTTTTAAAACTCACGCAGATAAGTTGTAAATGTGCATCTTTCTATAGCTTAGTACAGAAAAGCTTAGTTGTAAAGACTTGACGACCAGAAACTTTTTAAATATAGATTAAAGTAGTCAACGTATAAGTCTATATTAAATACACATACGTTGACTACTTCAAGTTGAACAAAAACTCAGTTTTCAAAAACATTTTCTTCGTTTCTTTTTAAAGTTTCTAGCTAAATCTAATTTCTCTAAAGCTTTTAAATGTTAAGGATTTAATAAAAAATACAAAAATGTATAATCTGAATCGTTCTTTTTATGTATGAATAATCTAATCTGAGGTGTAATGTATCATAAATGAAAAATATATTTTTAGGATAATAATGTGAGTTGTGTTATGGGTTGAAATGTTGTAGTAGTACTTGTATAACAGAAAAATTTGAAAATTTCGAAGCAGTTATCAGGAAATATAAAATAATATATTCAAATATTTGAAAAATGTTTCGGAATGTGTGTTGCCACCCTATCAGATAATACTCATGTCCGCTACTGTCTAGTCACGTAATTGCCTAACTTATATTTGACTGATACTCAGGTTTTTCGTTCGCCTAAAAAACAGAGCACGTTTTTCATTTAAAATTGCAACTGCATAATTAGTAACGAATTTCATATTGACACTGTCATTTCATACTCTGCCTGCCCTATATGGAAATTAATTACAGAGGACAGTTTACATTTGAGAAATGGGCATAAAAATAAATGTTTACATGTGAACTCGAACGGAATATCATATGAAAGGGCATAATGTGTACATCACAAAAGTTTTATTATAATCGTTCTCTTCATTTTAAGGATCATTTTATGGGACGTGAAATAGGAAGTATCCAACCACCTTTTGAACACTCGGGTTCGATTCCCGGGTCGGACTAAATATTTGTGTGATCCACAAATATTTGTTTCAGAGTCTGGGTGTTTTCTATGTATAAAATGTATGTATTAACAAAAAAAAGTATGCTTATGTATTTATATCAGTTGTTTAGTTCCCATAATACAAGCTCTGCTTAGTTTGGGACTAGATGATGCTGTGTGTAGTATGTCCGAAATATTTATTTATTTATTTTATTTAGATAAAAAGACCTTAAAATAGAGTGAGTATAGTATGTACACTGCCAAAACTGAAATGTTTTAGATTTTGTACGCTTCTGCTTTAAATGTTGGGAGTTTTTCAAATGTTTTAATTTACACTTCTACCATAGTTTGACAACATAACAAAGAATATAAATCCGTGTAGTGACGGGTAAAGAATAAGGAGTCTCACCACCCCTGTTCATCCAGTGTCCCTCTAGTATGACATGATGCACCAACTCAAGAAACTGACTTCATACTGAAATTAAAATCAGTCCGCCTTCGGACCCGAGACGCAAGTTTTTGATCTTACTCTTCTTTTTGTTGTTTCTTTCTTAATGTTAGCTCATCCATATAAAAAAGTAAACATATAATCCTAAAAGCTAGTATAAAAATTAAGAATACCTGAGATGGCCAACTACCGTAACTGCCTTTACTCAGTAGTAACCAAATAATACGCTAAGCCGTTTGTAATACTCCGAACAATTACAAACAGTTACGAAGTTACGACGCCACAAGTGTTTGATCAGCTGATGTAAGTACCAAGAGTGGCTGCAACTATATTCTCGTTGATGATGACAGACAAAAGGTCAGAAACTATTTGTTTATGGTATTTATTGTTACGACATATATCGTAAACTGTACATAGATTCTACTTCACTGGCCTTTTTAAACAACTTTGTCCGATTTTGCAATGACCGTATTGAATTTCATGTTTTAGAAAGTGGTTCATTAGTCTAGGTATGGTAATTGAACGTCAAGGTTACGTGAAACTGCGTGAACTATAATTTTGTACGTTTTATGTTTATGGCATCGGAGTTTATAAGATTCTAAAGAACTTTTTTACAGTATTTGGTGATAAAGAACAGACTGGTTATCTGAAAATAAATGAAAACTGCTATCATCCAGGACAATTATAATTAATAAACAAAAAGTTTTTATCTTCACTCTGAACGAGCTAAGAAAAAGTAATAAAAAACCGCTCTTGCAAAAAGTAAACACTTTAAACCACAACGCTATAAAGTAAATACTTAATATAATACCTATATTACACTCTATGATTGTGTGATGATGTGATTGAATAAATAACGCTATAAAAGGATTATTTGTTTATCAGAATTAATCAACTGTATGTTACGAAAGACATCATAGAAGATCATCCGATTTGTTCTACTAACATCAATCTACCATTTAAATAGAGAGTTATGATTATGACCATAATTATTACCGTATTAACTAGTAATGTACCTATCAACAGGTTGTAACACTATGTTTGTATTTTTATACCACGAGTGGGCGTATAATAAACGTATTAGGACTCCTTCAAAAAACCGTACAGAAGCAATCATTAGGATACATCATACGAAAAAGATCATGACAATATCTTTACGATTTTGAGTTCACGACAAACACACAGCCTTTCCATATATGAAAGTTTTAATAAAACTGGCCTCGATCATTGTTGCTCACAGTACGAGTACATTTAAAATCAATCCGGTCAAAATCAATACAAGTATTGTCCCAAGACAAACAGATACATCTGTTTGATACGGCCCTATTGTTTGAAATTTATGAATCACCACTATATCAACGTAACGATTTTATTCAACCTCCGTCCTTGCTTTACCAAATAGAGGAACAAATATAAAATAGCGTTACCTAATTATGAAAAGCAATATGAATAAATTATGTTATTGGTGTTAATGTTGTATTAAATTAAGGTCCCACCATCAGTTAACGATGTAGGCTGACAATTTAAAGATTTTAAGTGTGATTTGTGAAATATAAATATTTTTGAAGTGATTTGATAAAGTCCAAAAAAAATATGGTTGAAAACTATCGCGAAAGTAATATTGTGTTTTTTGTTCCAAGTAGATTAAATGTCAACCAGGTCCTGTGAGTAATAGAGTTTACTATCCAGTACCTATTTTCGTTATTTAAAAAGTATTTAATGTGTGCGAGTGTTCGAAAAGTTATTATTATTACTTCACATCATTTAATTTTCATCAATACTTTTTCTACAAATCAATCATCATCAACCTATCGCAGTCCACTGCTGGACATAGGCCTCTCCAATCGCACGCGACTTGGTTCGATCCTCGGCTTTTCGCATCTTGTCACATGCCTACATATCAATTGAACAGTTAAATAAACAGTGGAAAAACTAGCGGTCCGACACACCAGCTTTTTATAGATCATATGAGTTAGCCCTTTTTAAGTAATTGTATGAAATAAGGATGATCCATCTTTCTGCCGTAATAACCTTAACTACATATTTATCACAAAACTGTTTTCTTCCGTTTTTTCTTTACCGATACTCTTTATCTATCGGAACGTATTGCAAAACCGATATAGTGTCTACACGTGACCTAAAACGATTTTGTATAACATTAACAAGACCATTCTGGTCTGGTCATTATAATACGTTCGAAATATATCCAATGAGTCAAATGAGTGTAATCAGAATATCTACTAGCTAAAATTACTGTAATCATTAGTTTCCTGTGTTTAAATAATGTTATAACAAAGTTTCTTCTTTTTGATCAAAAAATAAACTAAATAATAATATGGAAAATTCTATAGCGGTCTACTCCTGAAAAAACACAACGACTAGAAACAACTACATTTATATATTACATAGGAATATGGTGCCAATTTTACCACCCTTGGACTAAAGTAACCTTGGTCGAAATACTATGTGTCATAAGTAATATCATAAAATAATCTAAAACTGTATATCAAAACACAGTTCTTAATTATCGACATCTCCTATCACAGGATGAACATATAAGTGCGCCATTTTTTTCCCCTTTAACCTCAATCTCATTTATTTAAACCTTCACACTAAAATATCGCAAGTTAAGGGAAAGATACATAGTAATTTAGAATGTATGCATCAAAATTGGTAAGTTCATACATATTTCAATCAACGAAGCATCAATTTTTATAATGCCATGAAGCCAAACAAAGGGACAGTACAACTGTAAAAAGTATCTGAGAGTTATTTGTTAAATTTATAAATTTTTCCAAAGTAAGACGTAAGCAACAATAAAGTAGTTAATAGTCTAGTCAAGTATGAGTCACAGAAGGTTTCAATTTCCATAATATTTCTTAGATATCAAACGTGTACATTAAACTGAAAGCTTACAAATCCATATTGGGTGCAGTGACTGAGCAGTGCCATCGAAAATGCCAATCGGCCTACTTCAGATCACTACGGCTTGTGGTCCGCCCACGATTCCTATTAGGGCCGAGACTTTTTAAACATTCGACAGGTTTACGATCAGTTTTTGCACACGGTACCTTATACTTTCACACACATTTGTTGTTTATATTATGTGCGCTTTATTGTCCAAAGTCTTTATTTATTTAATTGACTTTTATCTTTGTTTTCTTTTTGTTTGTGTCGGTTTGGAGAAATTTTCAACCCAGATGTTTGAATTGTATGTTTTTTTTTTTTTAAAAACGTCCTTTCCAGAAATTAATCCTGTGTGCGAAGGATATTCCAAACATGAAATGGATACAAAGTACACCCAGACTCGGAATAACAGTTTGTTGATCACAGATATACCCATCCATATAGTCTTGGGATCAAACTTCACACTCAGAGCAGTTAGGAATGGCAAGGTGACCGTCAAAAACAAGAATAAATACTACATTTAAACAACACCTTGTAAAAATGTCTGAAAAGATTTACTTACAGAAATAAATATCATTATAACAACTATCAGTTACAAAATGTATTGCCCTAAATTCATGCAATTTTTTATCAACGGCGGTTCTATAGCCGGTTCCAAAAATAACGGGTCAGTCACATAAACCCGAATATCTCCCGAACTACGTATGCCATCCTAATGAAACGAAGACTGTTCAATTGAGAATTTAATTATACAGATAAAAAATAAAATAAAACTTAGTTACACCCACAATATTAATCTTAAATTAAAAAAAAACTAAAGTAGTCATATTTTTCTTAAGATTACATTTTTTTTATGATTGTTTTTTTGCTGTTTTTCATCACTGGAGGCTTCATCACGTGGAGTCAATACAAAGTATTAAATGAAGAAAGTGATGAAAAACAGCAAAAAAACAATCAAAAAAAAAATGTAATCTTAAGAAAAATATGACTACTTTAGTTTTTTTTTAATTTAAGATTAATATTGTGGGTGTAACTAAGTTTTATTTTATTTTTTATCTGTATAATTAAATTCTCAATTGAACAGTCTTCGTTTCATTAGGATGGCATACGTAGTTCGGGAGATATTCGGGTTTATGTGACTGACCCGTTATTTTTGGAACCGAGTGTATTTGCACGCCTAATATTTAACTGCTGCATTAGCTCCCAGCGATCAAAGAGATCCATTGCAACCTATTAAGGCTTAATCATTGCTATGTAATCGTTTATGTTATAGGTACATGCACCTACCTCAGTTGCGAGATGTAGACACTATCAATTTATTAACCGCTGAGTTAAGCTTAAAGACCTCGGAATATTGTTAGGTTTCGAAATGCAGACTGATATCAGCTTTGATAAGCAGCTGCTTTGATCAGCAATGCGTAGTGTGTTAATTCAAAAAAAAATTATCTTAGGTTATCTCTCTGAAGTCTGTGAGACGGCTTCTAGTCGGTTAAATTTATTTATCCATTTCCTTATAATGAAGTGTGGACGTACCTATATATGTATTACATGATTAGGCAATGTCTGACATAAATAGATGAATGAATATATGATGAAATAAAACTAGACGGTTGTTATAATTATTACTTTCGTAATATATCACTTTCATATAGATGGATCAAGTGACCAGTTGACCACTCATTTCGTCAAAGTCAATTGTCAAATGATTGATCGCTTGCGGTTCCAGTGTATGAACACCCCTCAGTAGTTAAACAAATCACATTTTTATTTTGTTTATGCTGTAATTTTAAAATCAGACGCGTAGTTTCTTATCACCTCATATTTTAAAATAAAATCCTCCGCCGCGTCTGTCAGTCTGTCCGATCGCGATAAATTAAAAAACCACTGCACCGATTTTAATGAAATTTTGTACCCAGATAGTTTAAAGCCTGAGAAAGGACATACTCTTTACCGCTATAACCGACATAGACGCGGGCGGAGCCGCGGGCCAAAGCTAGTATACATTGAAACTGTACAATAAAATGAAATGAATTTAAAAAAAAATCATATCTCTATTTAACTCTTTTTTGAGGTTTTGAACTCTTTTATTAATCCAACCTTAGTGTAAGTTTTAGCTATATGCAATTTCAATATTATTACGAAATGTCTTTTTCATACACACAACACAACATAATCTTTAATAATATAAATGCGAAAGTAACACTGTCCGACTGTGTGTCTATTGCACTTTTACACCAAAACTACTAAACAGATTTATATGAAGAACAGAGAGAGAAGGAAAATTAGAAATTGTGAGCCTCATATTTCTAAATCCGTCCGGCCGTTGGAGTGTGTCAAATGCTATAAACTTAATTCTTATTTTTAATACTTTTGCACACTTTGTCATATAATCAGTAATCACTACTCTTAGTTTTGTTTTCGAACTTACGTAAGAAATTTTAGGACTCGCCCCCACCCACCACCTTGATGCAGAAAAATATGACATTATCGACCCCTTCTACCCTAAGTTGTTTTACCTAATATTTGAATGACCCCTGTAGAGTTAACAGATAATTAAAAAACGAAATCAGTTGAGCTCAATGAGTCAACCTTTTAAATCACAGTCATATCGTCATTTGTCAGACGTCACACTTCACCTTCGCTAAAAGCGGCTAAGTAACGACAGTTGGTAACATCAGGACACGTATATATACGGTGTAACGACCTTAGGATGAATTCTTTGTTTGCCCAGGCGCAGACGATCTGATATAGCTGTCGTTGGAGTGATGGGCCAAACGAAGCGATTAAAAGCCACTGATTACACGACTCAAGTAGCGATTTGACATTGTTTAAGTACGCATGCAGAAGAAGCTTTTGTAAATATCCCGACAAGTTATTTTAATGTTGTTTTGTGTTGGCAAGTCTTACACTTATATCTCTTAATAGTATTGGTACACATTTTAAAAACTCACGTAGGCAAGCATAAATATGTAAGTGTGCATTTCTAAAACTAAAAAATTCGGCCAAGTGCGTGTCGGGCCACGCACAGGAAAGGGTTCCTCAGTCACCCATAATGGTGCGTAGATTTAAAGACGTATCCAATAGATAATTGTTATGTTTACGTATTAATGCGTTAATTTTGTATGACGTTTTCCGAGTGAGCGCATTTTACAAGTTAAGCCTCTATAACTCCTGAACTAACAAAGTCATCTAATCCGTTATAGTTTTTCTTTAAAGTTCATTATATGGACCACCATCACGAATTTTTCCAGAGTTTTTGAGCCCGCCGTTTAGCTTTTAGAGGGGGGAGGCGCCCTGTTTTTACAAAAAAGTGCCCTTTAATGTGTACCTACGTACACGTACGTTGTACGTATACCTAAAACAAAAAACCGTCTTAGGAACCCTTTTATTGTTTTGAAAAGACCTATCTAATGATACCCCACACGATGGGGTAGCCGTGAGAAAAAAAAACGTCCCCACCTTACGTATAGGGGAGGTACCCCAAATAAAAATATTTTTTATAATTTTATTGTAGCACTTTGTCGACGTAATTACAACACATATTCATGCAAAGTTTCATCTTTCTAGCACTTCCCGTTTGGATGGTAAGTCGAGGACGGATGGACAGACGGACATGACGAATCTATAAGGGTTCCGAGTTATATACTTCGGAACCCTAAAAAATCTGGTTCGATTAAGCTTAAGTTTAGACATGAAAACTACTTTCTACTGACTTTGTTCATTAAGTGCATGTGAAAATAATGCATTAGATCAACAAACATAGATGTATTCTGAAAAATCTAAACAATTTTCTTAAACACCCGAATTCGTGTGAAATTTCTTTTTATTTTGAATTTGCAATTACTATAAACTCTCATACTAATTAAGTTATGTTCCTTCACTAAAACACTAGATAAAAACATATTATTTAATTAAACTACACCTAGTTTTAAACGAAAGAGTGAATGTGAACACAATGTTAATAAGTTTTTTTATCGTAGACCCATCATAAACTTTCGACCGTAAACTTGGCAATGTGAACCGTCAAACAATAAATATATACACATTAGTTTTAATCTCACGCTATTTATGTAATAATGTTTCACTAGGTTACAACTACACAAAGACTTTTTAATTTAAAATATTAGTGTTAAAACAATAATAGCAATTTAGTGTTGTAGCAATATTATTTCATATTAGTTTTGCCCGCGGCTCCGACCGCGTGTATGTCTGTTAACGCTGTAAAAAGTTCCTATGTCCTTCCTCAAGAATCAAACTAACTCCACGCCTTTATTATAATTGGGGCCGCGGTTTAGCCGTGAAAGCGTAACCGATAGAAAGACAGACAATCAAACAAAGCTACTTTCAAATTAGTGACATTACAATGGATTTTAAATTTTCTTCATTCGTTTTAATCCTTTCTCTTTGATGTTGTCCATAAACGATTAAGTCAACCTGTCTGTATAGCAGCCCAAAACCTTCTTTCTTATTCTACAGACTTATGCCCAACAGTGGGCTATTAAAAGCTGTTGATGAATTATAATTCACAAAAATACCGAATTTACTCTTATTTATATTTTATTTTAGTGGTAGATATAAAGTTAAACTAAAAATTAGGTATAATGACTACCGCTATATAGTAAACAGACATGTTTAAATACCTATTTTACTTCATAAAAACGTAAATTATAAGACAAGATTAATTGAAATCCTTCAAAAAAACTGGATAGAGAATAAAAATAAGTTATCAAATGGTACCGTTTTTAAAGAACCAATTACTCATACGAATATAGTCTCCTACGACGCCCACAAATTCTTGAAAATAATATATACCTAGGTTTTTTTTTCGAACAACCCACACTTCTCATTTGTATGAATAACAACATGTAATATGTTTTTATTGTACTCTATGTGCCTGTAGTTATATCATCTATCTTCATAAAACTATTTTATCAACAAGAAACTGAAAATTAATCTTTTATTTTCCTTGATAGTTAAACATACATAAAAAATAAAAATAAATATTTATTTTTAAAACCCCATAACTTAAGCAAAAATATATTATTTTATTATTACAATAACCGTAATAGAATAAAACCCTTGCTTATCTAGAGCTTGATGTTTGAAGTTATCTGACTAAATACCTACACTCAATCAACAGCCCATCTCATTGTGCAAAAGAACACATGTGTTAATTTGAAGCCAAGGTAACACAAGCCTTGCTATGTGTGTATGTAACTGTGTATGAATGTGACTGTGTTTTTAAGGGTAACCCTTGGGGATAAATTTATAAGCAAGATTGATATATTATATAAGCAGAAAACAGAAATCACAAAAAAAATATAGTAATGACATACATTTCTAGCTGGTTTTATCACTTTTTATTGCCATAATTATTTTCCCTAATTATTTAAAAACAGTTGGACCGCATAGGAAATGGTTTTTCTGTTTTGAGTAAAGTAGTCTTATTTGGTATGGGAGCAACTGACTGCCTTTCTTCGGATAGATTTAATTTGACTCGAACAAAAATATGATCCGTAGATCCGTATGATCCGTAAGGTAGTAGCGCCACGCTGATTGCTGCATGAAGAAACCGGCGCCGCCGTGTCGATATTACCCACTCACAGAAGACCATCCTAAAGTGACAGCATTCATGCTGTCGTGTTCCGTTGCTAAGTACGAGACTAGAGGCATTGGGCCTCTAGTCTCATACTCACCAACAGTCTCGTACAGCAGAAGTTTCACATTAGGCCGCCATAGTGTAGGTCACCTACCTTGTCTGCATTCACAATGAGTAGGTGACCACTAATCTTCGATTCTACTTATGCTTTCCATCAGGCAGAGTAGAACTACTTTATGTTTAAATAAAAAAATGAATAAGTATATATATAAATAAAAAAAGTGAACAAAAATCTATTCACACCAATAGAAAAGTCATTCTTTTCTGATGGTGTGAATCATATAAGACAAGTGAATGCACTTTTTAATCAGATGTCTACAGGTGATATAAAGTTCAGCTTTAAACATAAATGAAGTATGCTAATAGACTGGAACTACCGGTTGGAATGACTAATGTTTATAATATTTTTATGGTACATGTTCGTTGTTCCGAATTTGCACACAAAGAGTGCCCACGCGGCGACAACTGCGTTTTATTTTTGACGTGTCTTATCTACTATAAAACATTCACGAAATACAATGGTTTTTCACGAGATGACGGTTCTGACAGCTGTTGAAGTACTGTGGACGTTTTGGTACGTCACAAAAAGTTGTTGTTTATATTCCTATTTTTAAACAATCCGCAAAATTGGCACATAATATTTTTAACCACTTTCGGTTTTCACAACATTGAGCTGTTGAAATTAAATTTATGATTTTTCTTCAGATTCTAGAGCTTCCTTGTAAGTTATCCCTGATTGCATAACTAATAGTAGCAGAAGATAGACAGTGAAGCTGAACAGAACTACTGACATTGTTGTCAGTGAGTCAGTCAGTCATTTTTTATTATTTTTCTACCTTTTATTAATCTCAATATTATGTTGGGGTCGACTACTAGTTCAACGGGTTTCACCTGTATATTAGTTTATCCACGAAACGACTTGCATCGGACCTCCGCAACTCTGAGTGAACTGGTGAACTGGATTCGAAGGCTCAACTTGATTAAGTTAATCAGTTTTATACGGAAATACCTGCCTTGTGTGCGCAGATTTGTCAGAAGCCTTACTTCATATAAAAATTGACCTTCCAGATTTAACATGTGTAGCCGCTAATACAGTATAAATAACATGTAGCAAAGTTGTTTTTAACTGTTTAAGTATCACAAAGACACAATGTAGTAGTTCTACTGTCATTCATGTTAATGGTCTCAGAACCATTTTGGGCATACCGGTATTGACCTTACACCACTGTGGCCTAGTGCAGATTGTTCCGTATATGGCATCTGCGACGTGTTTTCGACTACATAATCATAGCTCAGTTAATGTCAAAAGTCTTGTAGGCCGTTTGTAATAACCACGCTGGTTTGAGTGGGAGGTAATGAGATCATTTTCATGTTTTGCAGGGGGTTTTAGACATTTATTTAGAAACAATCGTAATTGAAAATAAAGTGGCATATTGCCTCCTAAAACATCTGCTTAACAGATAAAGAAACATCAAAATTTTAATCAAAGTTTACTGCCTTGTTGGTCTAGTGGTTAGCATATGCGGCTGCTGATCAAGAGGTCTCGGGTTCGATTCCCGGGTCAGACCAAATATTTGTGTGATCCACAAATATTTGTTTCGGAGTCTGGGTGTTTTTCTATGTATAATATGTATGTATTTACAAAAAAAAAAGTATGTTTATGTATTTATATCCAGTTGTTTAGTACCCATAACACAAGCTCTGCTTACTTTGGGACTAGATGATGTCGTGTGTAAGATGTCCAAAATATTTATTTATTTATTTATTTATTTATTTATTTAATATTTTCATATCTGACTGGAACACCCTACCGGCTGTTCCAGTCAGTCCCTTGTATTTTATTGTCACCTTTCTACCTGTGTGGATCTCTAATTACTTAGAAAATGAAAGTAGTATCCCTTCAACATAATAATAATAAATTTACTTTTTTAATTGAACGATATTTTATGATTCAAAATATAAGAAGAATAATTACGAAGACCGTTTCGTTACTGAATTTGAAAAAAAACGCTTCTAATACAATAAACACAGTCTTTAAATCGATAAAATTTCATGATTTGGTCCTTGAGCAATATGAACATTACAGGTTACACAATCGATCGGATAGACATTATGTAAAGAACCTTCGAGAACACAGATACACTAAGTCAACTCATAACCATGCCAGTCTGGATTACAATACTAATTTTGATACATTTTCCACTTAATTTAAGAAACAAACACAAGTAGGGAAAACCCAGATAATCACTTGTACTTTACTATACACATACATATCTAACTATTCGATTATATTATATTACATCATTATCGACTGTTAAAAACATCGCATCAATATACATAGCTTCCCACAATCGAATGAACATCATGACTATTTATGTCCCATCTTGTGTTGTTGCGAATCGATGAATCTATAATCATCAAAGTATTTCTTTATTGGAATGGAGGTTTTTTTCTTTATATATATTTAAGCGTACCAAAGTGACTCTACTCTGCCTGATGAAGAGCATGAGTAGAATCCAGGAATAGGTGTCACCATCGCCATTGTCAGGGCAAACAATACAGCATCATTACCAACACCATGACGGCCTAGTGAGATGTTGCTGCATCAATCTCCCGGCCTCCGGGCCTGGAGAATGATGCATAATAATTCGGCCTCTGATCTCTCATGCACCAAAAAATACGAGAGCTCTGAGTGCTGTCATTTTTAGGTAGGTCTTCTGTGTGAGGACAACAATTGACCATTGTGACAACTTTTTTGGAAAATAATCATATTTGACGGAACGGACGGACGGAAGATGCAATTAACCTATAATTTTTGTTATCACTCTGAAGAGTTTCTGGGTCGCAAGAACTTAGAAATTTATAAACACAACGGACAAAGAATGTCCTGAGTGGCAAGAAATAATTATGGATAAAGAAACTTTGTGCTCTAGTCAAACCCAGAACTCCTAGTGTGGTTTACTTGCAAGAGAGGCATCTTATTGCGCTATGTGTCCACAAGAAAGAATGACAATAATATGAAATTAAATATACGTTGCAATGATAGAGTTAAACATAAATCACGCCATCTGACGAATAAATGAGTATTTGCCCCTTGACGGCAGACAGTGCTATATTCAAGACCACGCTCATAATAGTATTTACTACTGACTAGTAGATGGCGCTACTAGAACATATTTTTATAATTACATTTCGTTTTAGTTTATTAATATTCTTTCTCACATTCAGACAATTTTATTACTAATTTGTTACTTGTCTTGACACTATTTGACTCAAACAAGTAAATATAAACTCGGTTTCTAATTGTTGAGTACAAATAGTTTATTGGTTAGTCAACTGCATTTAAAACTTTCTCTTTTTCACTTTCTACCTGTGATATCAATACTACTAGTACACTTTAGTAGAAGGTCCTTGGTTGAACTTGGTATTTCGATCTATCCAAAAATAAAACAGGCCAAGTGCGGCAGGCTACGTGCGTTATGGGGTTCTGTATTCGCTTGTTACAACATAATATTAAAATTTGAACTTACAATTGGGCTTTATATTTTCACGGTTTAACGGCCACCGGCAATGACGACGAAGACGAGCGCATATAAGAATCTTCACTATCCCGTGTACACATTGGTATGCGTATTAATCTTTACGTAAATAAATTATGCAAGATTCATCTTAGGCTACTCTAGTAGAACTTAGCTGATATAGTTTTCCTTGTAAGTTTATTTTAAATAGGCATACCTATACTATTCTCATTTATTTGTTGTTTTATCTAGTCAACACTTTACCTTTTAGTGGGAGAGCGGCGTTCTACTCCAACATAAATTATAACATTTTTCAAATTTAGATTTAACAAATTAGTAAGTAAGAACTCTTCTACGGAACCCTGATACAAAAATTCGAGTTCCAATGCATAGCATCCTTCCCACCGACTGTATTACTTATTGGTATGCAAGATAGGCACTAAAAGTAAATTTAAATTCTAATATAGTACTGTTACAAGGTGACCTAAATACTAAATTGAAGGGGATTATATGTAGTACATACGTGCGAACGTGTTTTTTTTCTATTGATGACTAGCTGACCCATGCAGCCCCGTGTGCCTCTTCTATTGCGCTCCAATGTTAGGTACACCGCGGAAACAAATTTCTTTCCCATAAAAAGGTCAAGGTGAGTCAACCTTAAAAGATAGACATTCATTGTTACTCCGCTCCTAATGGTCGTAGCGTAATTATAAATAGCCTTCCTCAATAAATGGACTATCTAACAGTAAAAGAATTTATCAAATCGTATTAGGATAGTCCACAAGATTAGCGCGTTTAAACAAACAGACTTATACTCCTCAGCTTTATAATATTGGTATAGATTGAGGTTCGATTAGTTAAAATTAGCCGTTGCGTTGACATCACTCAAGTGAAATAAACCGATGTTTTTCTTATTATTTTACGATTACGAGAAACAACTAACTCCCCAGGATATTGCGTGCTAAATCCTATAACTCATAAAATTACTTCGGCACTCATGCGGCAGCTATGTGTATCAGTATGATAAAAACAAACAATTTTCAGCGCTGACTCCCCTTTTATACAGTAGATTAATAGATGTCCTATTGATTACAAAATGTAACAAATTGATGTACAGGCATTGGAAGTTTTACAAGTTCAAAGCCATTTAACAGCTGTGAGGACAGGTACAATGGGTGTTTTTATTTCCTTTTTAAACTCGCCAACTAAAATAATTGTTTAGGTAATAAAAGTACTTTATTTTATCACTATTTATATTTATGATGAGCGATTTAGTATAAATACATCTGGATATGTACATCAAAGTCGCTTTCATAATGAATTTTCATAAATTATAAGATATGGTTACTTCATTAATTCACTAGCAAACACAAATACGAGTGCTTTTCGTCTTTTGTTCATTCTTTGAAGATATTTTCCATAAGTGATAAAATTCGCATTGAGACAATCGGCTTGGCCTTCTCTGCTGTGCATCAAGGCAGTGTGTAAGTCACTTTGCTATATGCAGATTGCACATACAAAGCGACTCTTAGAACTGATCACATGAATGAATCCATATCCTGTTGGAACATCGAATTTTTCTGTTTTGTTACAACTGTGTTTTATGGAGACTTTATTTAGGTGAAATAAAACTATGCGAGTTTTCTGTTTTTGGATTCTAGATACAATAGACTAAGTCTAGTATTCTTAAATAGGGTGACGGAATAATAAAACGAACTGTCAATACGTCCTCTACTACTACTCGTTAATAATCCCGTGGGTGTGTATAAACAGATCAAGGGACAAACTACTCGGAACAACAGAACTGCAAAGATAAGGAAAACTTAAAACAAACCCTTTATATATAGAGTCCGTCTCGCCAGAGTGGGATAGCAGTCAAACCTTGCTTTGTAAGTAGAGACCTACGTCCAGCCAGTCTTGTACAGAAACCAGACAAACTCCGAAACAAATATTTGCGGATCACACAATCAATTGGTCCAACGCGGAAATCGAACCCGAGACCTAAAGCACAGCAGTCGCATACGCTATCGAGCCAGTAATTGTAGTAAAGGAATAGCTTTTGATGATGATAATATTGATGCCTAGTATTGGTCTGAGCGTTTTCTTTATCTACGGGAACGACAACACTTTAGAGCGAAATACTTAACAGCCGCTTTAATGAATTATTCAAATGTAGTGGTGCTTCAGTGATTGATTCCCTTTTTTATGAGCAAAAAATGCTTATTACTTAAACACAAAAGCCATTAATACAAATGTACTTATGTATACGTGCTAAGAATGAATCCGAGAGAAAACTAGTTGCCGTCGAAACTGATAATTAATGACCTATTAGTTTAACAGGCCCGTGAATTGAATTCTGATTAAATCACAAATTGCAGTTGTAAAACAAACATAATTCCGCAGTAACATTGAATATTCAACGTGTGCCTGCACTCTGTTACCAAGTTTACTTTTACTACGAGAACTGGGTATAAAGTAGAACATAAACGCCAACTTTACCTTTATATATTTTTGTTTCACAAAAAGATTGTAGAACGATTTAGCTGAATAATTTTTGCACTACATTTTTACCCAACTGCCATGGAGGGTTATGTTTTATTGGCGTATCTTGTATGTGTGTAATATTCTTTAAATGAAGTAACAGATCTTTTAGCCCGCCGAATTTATTTCTTCAAATATTACATTCACTTGAATTGTATAATAACAGGTTTATTTTATTTGATGTATTTCGATCAAATTTCTTCTGAAACTGATATGTATTTGTAACGCTGTTCTGGCTTCACAAATCAACTGAATATTGTATCATTATATCATGCCTTAGGCTACCTACACCTTTGACAACAAAGATAAGGCGACCTTCGGAGAAAGGTTACCTTCGATTTATTCTATTTATACCTAGCTTATAGAATGTCCTCTAAATGTTTTTAACAAATAAATAAAACACAATTATATAATGCTATAAATAATATTTATTAAACGCAGTGTTATAAAAATTGTTAACATTTTTGTAATAACATTTATCATTTTAATATGTAAATTGTAATTAAACACAAACTTACACCGACTGAAACGAATATTTAATAAACTTTACATGACTCACTTTTAATGTCAATGTATTTTTTATTATATTTATTTCATTGGATCACCAATAATTGTATACACCGTTTAAAAGTCCAAAATTAATTATGCAATAAGCATGGAGTGACATAGTGTAACAATGATTTATAGGTAATCACCACGTGCACTATAAACACCAATGTTATCAAATGCATGCTAAAAGTACAATGCTAAAACAGATAGTATGCCAACAAAGAACCTTTTGTCAGGTATTCAGTAGGGTTTTGCGGAATTTATTAAGTAAATCAATGTGTATATGGAGCAGAGCGCTGCAACCATTGAGCAGTTTGCAAAGTCGTGGGATAGTGGAGTTTGGACCGAGAACACTTATGCAAAGCGGAGGATGCAGGGGAGTAATGAGAAAACGAGGATACCTAGCAGAAGTTTAGAATCTTCTTTTGCTTAAAAGTTGAGGACATCTACCTTAAAACTTGTATAGAAATGTTGAGTATAATATTACTTTATCTATTAATTTTTTTAACTACACCAGAGGCATAAGCTAGGTGTTAGAGGAACCTCTTTTGTATATGCTCCAGTCTTAATTTGTGTTTTGTAACTCCAAAACTTGGCTACATTTTTTTAAATAATGTAACATGAATTTATTATTTAAATGTTTGTCTGACTAATGTTATTGTGTTGTAACAATGTGTTACAGAAATTTACATAAAGCACAATTATATAACAATACAGTATGAAGATTCTGTACGCTTACGATGATTAGAGAAGAAATATATTTTCACTCTTTTGAGGAACTTAATTACTAAATACGTAAAAATAATACACTGGTTGTTGCAATAAAACATAATACCCGTAATTATTTTGGTAGTATAGACTATCTGTTTTCCAAATTTCTTTAAATCGGTTAAGTTGTTTTCGTGATGAATAATAAACATAATAATACTATAATACTTATCCTTCATCAGAATGACGATGAAGGATAAGTATTATAAACTGTCTGCCACAAGATATTTGGAATATAGTCATTGCTCCAGCTTCATATAAAATATATAAAAGCTGGAGAAAACAATAAACAGTTGTCTACCTAACAACTAACACATAACTTTGTTAAAAAAATATTTTATATTAATAGAAGGAATAAAAACAACGACATTGCAAAAATATTTTCGCATTTTTATTAGCTTCGCTAACATAAAGAGTTCATAATTTGTTGAGTAGCGTAATTAATTATATATTATATTATTATAGGTAGATATGCACATTAACCTTCAAATGATTTTAACCAGTGTGTAGTAATTATAATTCCTTTTAATTTAAATTAGTTGCTTGTCATGAATATAAACTCTTCTCCAGCATTTTTTTATTTAAAATATTGTGTACCCTTTTGTTTCAATATATAGATAATAAACATTACAATTAATTATAATTTTACAATTTCAACATAATATTTAAACTTGGATTAAATTGTTTTCCTTTATGTTCTCATAAAATAAAACCTTAAGCATTGTTCAGAACTTCTTGAATTGTCGACACAATTTCAAGATTTAAATACGGTACAGTGCATTTCTAAAGAATAAAAAGTGTAAACGTTTTGAATATAAATTCAATATGCTTTACAATCAATAAAGTTTTAATTTAACATAGAACTAAATACTCAGGTACGTAGAAGTGCATAAAAACATATTCTTCTGCCTATAACTTTATACTTTAAAACAGCGTTTGAGCAGACTTTAAATGCAATTTAGCTAGCCAGGTTTACATCAAGCTTTCTCACAATTTTACATTTACAATACTTTGCAAAAAAATATATATTTAATGTAATCGTCCTTTTTATTCTTTTGTAACAGAATAAAGTAACCTTTAAATGTAATTTCATTTATTTATTCTTCACAGACAACGCATTCATTTTTTTATAAACTAAAGCTGTAAGAATACCGTTGACAATATAAGTTGAGACACAGACGATGCAGAAGTCATAAAGAACGAAAGCTAATAAATAGGCTAAATATAAAGACGAAACAATTGAAGATAGGGCGAAGACTAACATCGCACGTGTTGCCAACAGCTGGTCGAATGTTGCTGAAATTATAATAACGTATTTTATTATTGCAACGATATTACATCATATGAAACTAAAATATGTGAGCCGTGAGAATCGAGAAATACAATAGTTAAACGGCATATTTTTTTTTATTTTTCAGCATTTACTTATAGAAAAATAACAAAGTAAACTTATTTTATTGTTTTTATAAGCGAACATATATCATGCATATATTATAGACTGTGGTTTAAGTGACCAAACCATACAGTAGAACATTACTGCAAAAAGATGGAAAACCGTAAAGGCCGTCGTCCACCAACGTCGCCTAAATTTAAGGAGCCTCTTAAAGACAGAGAGGTAACCCTTATTACTAGTAGTAGTTTTAAATATGATATCGTAACAGAAGACATAACCTTCTAATCTTGGACGTCTTCTGTGGGTCAGTAGTCAGTCAGTCAGTCAGTCAATGAAACGTAAGAAGTTAAAACAAAATATTTAGTTTCATGACGGCGAAGACGCTTTTTGAACCTCTAAGTATCTGCTGCTAGATATATGGTAAGTTCTGTTCATAATTGTTGTGTATGTTAGTGGAAAGATTAATTTTCATCATCATTTCATACAGACGTGTCCCTAGAAATGCGGTTGATCCGAATGTTTCGAAAAAAGTCAATCTCAATTTATTCGACATGGGTACGAGAAAATCACTAAGACAATAAAAATAATTATTACAAAAACAATAAACCCGACTGCTTAAAAGCAATGAACTGAAAAGAGAAAAACAAGTATCACAATATCAATATAAAATTGGACGGACTAATGCATTGTTTTGTATGCTTAATAAACATTAGCTGAGCCCCGCGGTGTTACCCGCGTTTGTTGTTGTAACCGCGGGCAACGCCGCGGGTCGAAGCTAGTCTAAAAAAGTAGCCTATGTCTACCAGTGAAAGTCCCGTCGAAATCGGTACAGCCGTTCCAGAACAAACAGACAGACAGACATAAATTAAAAAATAATAATTTGCCATATGTATCTACCGTGTATACATACATATGCATTTAGTAAAAAGCGGTTATTTTAATATTACAAACAGACACTCCAATTTTATTTGTTTGTATAGATTAGGAGAACTTTGGAAAGCATATCAAGTACTTGCAATAAAGTATCATAACAGAACTGATGGTATGAGTTGTAAATTAGGCTACTTTTCTTTCAGACTAAATTCGCCACGCAATGTTAGCCACGGTTATTATAGTAAAGGTGCAACAACCGGTGGTTAGTGCTATTTATAAATATAACACATACATTTAAAACTTTATTAAAAATGTGGAATGTACTACAGCGCAAGTATTAACTGCAATTAACACGAATTAAAGACATCACAAATATTCTTCTAGAGATATTAAGTTATGTTTCACACTGAAAATATTATTCTTTAACACATACCTACACCAAATACTTACACTAAAATGGTACCCCAGTGTGGGGCCGTTCCAACTAACCTGTTCATGTAATAGCTGCAACTAATTCTAATAGCATGAAACGCTGACTTACTATGAAAATGTTAATTAAGTCTAATAACCTGAGCCGCAGTTCCTAAACTTTAATATTAGTGAGTGCTTCATAAAATTAATTCATGTATAAATTACAATGACAGAAAATAAGCATTCAACACAACAAAAGCAAGGTATTACAATCCATAAGAGATCAAACAAAGCGGTTGTGGCTTATTTCAATATCAGACTAAAATAACACAATGCCCACTACAATTCCAACCGTTTACGAGCGTGTTTCACGGAATTAACATTTTAGCGAAGCAATAAAACCACACGCAAACCCTTTAAATATTCCAATAGAGAAACATTTTATTATTACACACTGCAATGGTATTGGGATATTAAATAATATTCATTTAGCTTTCTTATTCGCACCAAGGGAGGTCATATTTTATTATTAGCAACTACGGAAAATGTTCGAAATGACTAATCCTTCAAAGTTATGGAAAGTTTGTCAAAAACAAAATGTACTAATATACGTTTTCCTCAATGGTTCAATTAAAACTTTAAACTACATAAACGCCTTTCTAAGGCTTAATGTAAACAAGACAAACTTAATACATTAACAAGTTATCACTTTTCATTTGCAACAAAATGTCCTGTAAGAAATTTGTATTGTAGTTTCAAAATACATTATATTCACTCCTGGGTAAAACTTTCATCAATTTTTAATTAAATTAACGTATGGCTAAACCAGTAAATAAATAGCAGTAGCACTGTCATATTTTTTTTCTGTTCTTCAATTTATATTATAATAAATAATAAATAAATATTTTGGATATGATTGGAATAAATATACACAACATCATCTATCAAAGTAAGCAGAGCTTGTGTTATGGGTACTGATATAAATACATAAACATATTTTTTTTTGTAAATACATACATATTATACATAGAAAAACACTCAGACTCCTAAACGAATATTTGTGGATCACACAAATATTTGGTCTGACCCGGGAAACGAACCCGAGACCTCTTGATCGGCAGTCGCATACGCTAAGCACTAGACCAACAAGGCAGTCATATAGGTATAAAATAGTAGGTACTAAGTATGAATTATTCCCACTTTATTTATAGGACCTACATTATATATGCCTACATAATTATAGTCACCACATCTATTTTTTCTTAGTCGGATTCATGAACATGGAAAAACTTATTACTATTTTTCTATTTGCAGTTAGTCACGACTCACGAACCGCGTTGATGTGAAAATTGCACCAATGACACCGCACCACACCGCACCGTATTACGATGTCGATTATTCGAATCGCAGTGGTAATTACCACTCAAACTACTATACAAGTCATTAATTATAAAAACTCCAACTGTGGTAACACTTTTTAAATAACCATTACGATAAGAAGCCAACATATAATACTACAGTTTATTAAGTCATTTGTATACGTATAGTAAGTTTAATGGATTTGACATTTTTAATTAATCTATCGATTATTACGGCAGTATTTCACTTTTTTAACGACATGTTTTCCATTTTTTTAATCTTAATGTCATAAAAGTGGATACGTTTAGTCACTCTTTTTATATTAAAAGTTGTTTAAATGAGATTTAAAGAAATACCGCGTTTACGAGTTTCGAATATATTATTGTGTTTTAAAGAGTGTGGTAAAGTCGTTAAATTTACTTCCACTTTATTGGGAAATTCTGGGAAAGAAAAGTACAATCAGGAATAAAGATTTTTTATATGTTCCAAAATTTATGGCAGCCTAGTATCAAAGTTAAATGTTTCTTTGTTTTTTTACTTTTTCTTTATTTTAATTTTATCTAAGGCTAAAAAAATTAACTTAAAAGACTTTTGGCGATTTCGAAATAATCTTTTTTCTATTCACATTTTATAAAGGTTTCTTATGCCAACCATAAACTCACTTAACTTCCGTTCTAAAGTTCTAATAAAAGTAGATTAAGTAACTCATTATATCATCAGCTATGTGCCAGTGAAAGTCACGTCAATATCGGATTGATATCTTAATTCGCTGTATGGTTTGTACGGGAAAAGAAAATTGTTGCCATAATACCTCTTTTCGTAAACCTTAACCTTTGGGCCTTAACGTAAATATTAAAAACAAATAAAACCAAATTACTCGAGCAGTTCTTGAATGTTACGCTTAGCAACACGACGATTATATTTTATTTCTAAAGGCTACATTGAGATTTTCAGGGAATTATGGAGGCGTATTACCTACGATTGCTTTCAATGTGACAAGTTCTTACATACATTTAATTACCAGTTTTATGACCTCACGACATAATAAAGTATCTAACGGAACTCTGAATGGTGTTAAATTGAGTGATCATAGTTATACGTACATAAGAATATCATGAGAGAATAGAAGACGATTCCATAAATGCAATTTGGCACTTTTAGCGATGACTCTGATGATAATAATCCAAATCCTTTAGCGTACCTGGAATAAAATTCATATTGATTAAGATCGCATGTATCTCTGCAATTTATGCTGACTATTACAGGTAAATTTTATGTTTATTGCACGGTACAAGAGCAATATCAATTCTATTATGGTACTTTACGATACCGAATCGGTACAAAGGTTTTCGCAATAAAGAGCATGATAAAAATACATAAATATGCAGTTTTATTTTATTACCTATAGTGTTATAAGTCAAGGGAAAACGATTAGAACTTGAATGGAACGCTAGGCTATGGCACTATTAGTAAAGTGTATGGTTTATTTCACATTTCTACTACTACCAACAGAACTGGTTTTTAAGTTTAGTTGCGTGTAATATATTCTTTATAAGGATCGTTCAAAACTTATAACAAAACAAACATTAAGCTTTAGTAAACGGATAATAAGAGGATTGCATAACATCATAAATATGAATATACTTACTTTGAAGACAGAACTCGTGAGCAGCTGGCGCGTTCAGATATATCACATAGAGCCTTGTAACCAGGCTGAGATTCCACAGCCATTTCCACATACATTGCATACGTTGAAAGTAGTATTCCAGCTAATCCAGTTAGTATAATTACTCGATCAAGGCTTTTCATCTTCATCATTAGCAGGTTACCTGCAAAACACATGAAAACCTGGTAAAATCTGCTCATGTGCTATAATAAATATAGGTCAAATTTACAGCAATATGTCTTCCTACGTTTTAACTTCTAACACCATGTATCATTTTAACTTTTGGTTAGGTATTGAACCCTAAGGTTGAGACGACGACACATCGTCAATGTCTGCACAATTCTAGAGCCCAGCATGATCTTCTTGGTAGGAGAGCTGGTAGACATTTTGGAGTTTGACTGCCACCCTCCAGCCGGTTTACATTTATTATATTACGATATATCTTAATATGGAAATGTGGACCTTGCTTCCGATAAAACCACCTGTAGGCGGTATCATAGGGATTTCCACACAGAGAAAAATGAAAGAGTACAACCTGGTTCTCCAACTACTAGTACCTGATATAGTATACTGACCTCACATTTAGATTCCTACTCAGGACAGATAATTGTTATGAATACGATCATTTGTAAAGTTTACCTATTTAGCAGCACTGTGACCATAGCACTCATAGACACTGTCTAGTTTAGGATCAAATTGCAGTGTATATGACAGGTGAAAAATTATGATTTATTAGTGATATTAATTTTTATTAGTGATTTGCACCGCCAGTTAGCCTCCCCGCACCACCTGCTGTCTTCCTTGATCTTTAAAATAATTGCCTTAAACTTTCCTTCCTAACAGCCATTAGCACATCATAAAACGGAAAGAATATGCTATTAGGATCGCCATTGATAACGGAGAACAAAGTAATAATAAGATAAAAAAGAGGAAGAAAAAATATAAGGAAAGGACAAAAAATTGTTACGTAAATATGTTGAAATATTGACATCGTTGGATAGATAAGTGTATTTTCATTTTACATTTTATTATTTCAGGTCTGATAACACAGAGCACGTCTGAATAAGATTTAAACGTTTTAAATACTTAAAACGTTTAAATCTTAATAAAATCGATCAAAGTGGTGTGCAATTGGAGAGGCCTATGTCCAGCAGTGGACTGAGATAGGCTAATGATGATGATGATGAAATACTAATATTATAAAACTGAAGAGTTTGTTTGTTTGTTAAGAAGGGCTAATTTCAGGAACTACTGGCCCGATTAGAAAAAATATTTAACTATTAAATAGTCCTTATATTGAGGGAGGCTATATATCATCAGGCTATGCCTAATAGGCGCGGAGTATCAATGAAAAAAAAATTTAAGAGCTTCCATTGCGAGTGCTGCGTAAATAGTTAAAGATTGGAAAAATAATATACGAAAGAATTGTTTCCTTTGAAAAGTTATAAGGACAGTCCGCGACAGCATATGTCTATCTTTTAAGGTTTGCTTGCTATAACCTTTTTTATGGCAAACAATTTGTTTCGGTACAACATTCGGTAGAAGTTTAACATCACGCTATGGGCAAAAAAGACGCAAACGGGGCTGCGTGGGCCATCTAGTACTAAATATAATTATTAATATAAACAAATAAACGATTATCAATAATAACAAGGATATATACTTTTAAAGTCGAAATGGAAGAATAAATACATGTATAGCGTGTTTAAAAGGCTCCCTTACTTGAGCAATATTCATAAAACATCCTAAATAAACTGTATGCATGCTGTTAATGGCGTAAACACTACTTAAACCGTACTCTGTCGTTAAACGCAAACTTTACTAGGAGAGCAACTGAAATGATTTAGATTTATAACCAACTCGAAAACCCGATGACAGTAAAAGATAATAAACTTTCCCTTCATTACGCCTACAACAAACTAAGGTTTGCTGATTGTAAGCACATTCACATTACGTATAGAAGCTGCTCAAATAGAATATGGCAGTTGCTACCAGCCTGTATACCAAAATAAGTTCCTTTAACGACACTATTATCAAACTGTATGATGTCCACGCTCACATTGGGACCGTTAGGTTTAAACGGGCTCCGGCACCTTGGATGGCTTAGAAGGTCCGCACGGCATTGTGGCGTAGAGATCAGGCATTTTGGCGAGGATCATTGGGACCCTTAACAAAGCTGCAAGGAATCGAAGCAATCAGGTAAAACGCAACACTAATCCTGTGTTGAATAATTAAATTAGTTTGAATGATATCAGTCCTTATATCTCATTCACAACTACGCTGAATCTTTAATCCAAGTGTCACACTCTGAATTACATATCTGGTCTAATCAGTCCCTCTACTGACTCGTTTGAATTGTCTTCGGTGCCTCTTAAGGATATCAAATAGATTATTCTATCTATCCATTCCAATGCCTCACGTGAAAGCATCAGCCATCGCATGATTGTCACCGTCCTGGACTGTATCCTCCTAGCAATAACGCATATTATCAATTTCTCTCTTTTTTTCACAGAAGTGTCACTCTACAGTCTTTAGCTTTACGGCCGGCCACAGCACAGTCAATGACTGGCGATATTAAGAACTGCATGGAAAAGACTACAGTCACAGTACTAGTGTTAGTTGACTTCTGAAATGCCTTCAATGCAGTCAGTCAAGAAATCCTTATATGATACGAAAAGATAGACCTTTAATATCTTACGGTTCCTTCTGAGGCACTAGAATAGTTCTCCACTTATATTCAGGGGTGTCGGCATGACATTACTCGACATCTAACTGGTGCAACCTTTACGCAGACGTCTCTCAAAGTGTCGTTCTATCTCCTCTTCTATTCTCAACATTCAGTTTATATGTATGTATATGGTATGTATACAATATATATGTATGTGTGTATTTATACGATATGTGTATTCTGTATGAATTTATGTGTTTTGTGTGTAATGTTTGTAGTCTGTAGTCGTACTGTAACTCGAGTTCACCACCTACCGACCTGACAAAATGTTTTACACCACCCTGAGGTTCATTGGTACAGAATGCCATGAGCATTCTGTAGCCCACCGATGTACAAAAGTGTAAATTAATCCCGATTATAGAAGAATACAAAAACATAAAAATACTAGAGGTTAAGCAAATAAAAAAGGGTTTTTTCACAATTAATATTTACAAAAAGAAAAAATAGTTATTATTAATATAAGAGCAATTATACAAATTACATTTTAAGTTAAGTTAAGTTTAAACAATGAGAGAATTTTCCGCACAGACAAAAAAAAGGTATCCCCATTATGACTAACTGTATAATATGGAAGAACTAAGCTTAAGTATACTTCGGCAATAATAACCTTGCGGATATCCACAATCTGCGTAAACCCTAAAATAATAAATGAAAAGATGAATACAGGACGCAATATGTATTACCTAGATATAATTTTTTTTTGCGTTTTTGTCACCTATTTCCTCCTTAACGATTGGACTTATTAGAATTTAATTTGTAAGTAAGTATATTTCAATGTATTCCTGGACAGTTTGAAAACACAATTGTACTCCATAGGTGTTGCCACGGTAGGTAACTGCTCATAACAATTTTAATTTGTCATCTGCCAAGGTGACTCTACTCTGCCTGATGGAAAGCAGGAGAAGAATTCAAAAGTAGGGGTCACCACACTCACTGCCAATGCAGGCAGTAACGGCGACCCACACTTTAGCAGCGTAGTGAGATGTTTTTTCACTAATTTTATAAAATACTAATATAGAATATAATTAAAGGCAATAAAAATGAGATTCTCATACCGGCTTCAAGGCTGATAAAAATAAACAAGTCGTTTAGAGATCAGCGTGCGTCAACATGTTAAGAAGTCCTAATAAATTATGACTAACATTTATATTAACAACCACATATAATCTTTTAGTATGCGTCCCTATTCATGTCTGAGCAGCGGATCAAAATCATTTTTATATAGGTATAATTTAAGGCTTCAGTTAATACACTAATACCCAATTTATCTTGGCAATAATAATTTATTTCTGTAAACTTGGGGGAAGCTAACCCTAAGCAAGAAGTGCGCGAGACCACAAGTTAATCCAACGGGTAATTTATTTTCCTCGATTTTTCGAACACCAAAAACCTCCCCGGCGGGCTGGTCCTATCATTTAAAGATACACATTTATTTGATATCTATTTACGGTCAAAATCCAGTTCAGATTCAGATACCACAAGCCGGTTCAAATCTTTACTTTTTTCTAATAAAATCTTTGCAAATCAAAGGGAGCAAAACATTGACCGGAAGAGGCAACATCTTTCCAAAAAAAAAGTAACGTTAACATAACACTGCCTTTGTCAAAGATTCTCCGTCGTGGCCGTCTAAATATCGTATGGGCACTAGCAGCTTAAATGTTTTACGATTTATGACAAACGAGTTCAAATATTATAAAAAATATTCATCTTTCATATTAATATGATAATAACGCCTAATAAAAAGCTATTTAACCTCATTAAAAATCAGTTATACTTATTTTAAATTAATGCATATGATTATTAAAGCGAGTGTTAACATCATAAAATATTTATGTTCAAAGATCAATATCAAATTGTATTATTAATCATTTCTTAGTTGTATATTCATAATTAAAGTTACAACGGATGAAATTCACACGTTCTCTTGTTAGTAAATTAATTTTATTTTAGTAGGGTAAGCCGCTTTTTGTACACAATTAAAAAAAATTTGGTCTGTATTTGTTTCGCCACTCGCCACCCTTCGTAATAACCGACGTTCTAGCGGCGCGGCATAGAAATTAAAAAGAAAACATACAAAGCAAGCCCGTTGGAGGTCCAACGTTTTGTAACATAAATCACTAAAGCATTAAACACTGTTCGTACTTGTACTTCAAACTGCTTACAGTTTTTTTTAAATTTAATAGAACATAGTTTTACTTCTTAAAACATGATGATGAAATTAAATAACCATTTACGCACACATACTGATACACGTATTAAGCAGGTGCACGCTCATCTCAGACAATAAAAAATGTGCAAAACATATATTTTAGTTTTAAAACTTACCCGAATTCAACCTCACGACAAAGGTTACAAAATTCACGTCACGGTGTGATTTAATAATTACTTACATAAATATAAAACATTCAATAATATCTTATCTAACCGAATTAACACATTCCTTTTTGATAACAGACGTGTCTCCTACGTAATATCACAAACTCGACTGAATGAGAATGATCAGTCTCTATCATTAATTCATTTATGTAGATGTACCCACAAAGTAACTACATGACATACAGTTAAAATATACAGTGCAAAGTGCAAAGTCAAGCAAATAAATATTTAGTAAAAGGTACCTTAGATGTAAATATTAAATAGAGAGTTATTATCCCAAAAGTATTTTAGTAGTCTTTCATAGAATGTTCTAATGATAAATTAGATATCATGTGAAAATAATGGTAGAATCTAATATGGTTCGTATTATTAGCTCGACAGCCCTTTTATAATGAACTATCTTTGTTATAACAATTTCAGTACAATTTTATAACATCATCGACACAGAACATAGATCAATATAATTACACTACATTGAAATAGTTGTGCATCAAAAAAATTTGTTGTCAATTTTCAAATACATATATATTTAACTAACGTATTTTCATAATATTACAAGTACCGTAATAAAAAAATATCATGACATACATACATAGGTGACTAAAAATGACATTTTAATAAACATTTAAAAATTAAAAGTGTAATGTGTTTGGTTAGGATACATTATTATGACAATTATTAAAAACCCATTACTTTTTATTCGGAAATAACAATTAATATACATACATTGAATACAAAAAGAACCTCTTTTTCTATACAGTCTAAAATAATGTTTAGTTTGGTAGTCCTTCTTTGAAAAAAAAAGGACAGACCTTATTCACTAGCAAATTGGCAAAAACTACCCAAAAGAAACTGTATTAGCCACAGTTTTTTTTGGTCTTTTTTACGTTGTCGGTGATACCGTCATTTATTACCCCCAACGTAGGAAGGGTGTAATGAGTTTGGCGTGATTATCTGTGTATGTATTCGTATATCAGGTCTGTGTACAAACGTATGTGTCTATCGTACTCACTGTAAAAAAAATATATTTAATTTAAAAGGTGAATTAATCGAGTATAAGTCAAAAGCGTTCAGTAGATTTAAGATAATTTTGTTATAATTATACTATTTGGTGTACATTCACTACCTTTATAAGGATAGACCTATGTAGGTACGCCGGTCCTTACAAAGTTACATACAGAAAGGTACGTATTCCTACAGGTCTAGTCGGTATGATTTAGAAGGCCAAAACCTTTCGAAAGTTTTCTTAGAAAAGAGGTTTTTGCCTCTTGTCTAAGTTGAGCCTTTTGGGATGTTCAAAACTTCTTTTTAAGTTTTCCATCTCTTTGCAGTGCAGTGCCGTGTTATCCTGCAAGGTTAGCTTCCTTGGTTTATCACAAGAACTTAAATAAATAAATATAAGCAAGTGAAACCATGGAGAACAACTAGTATTTAATAAAATAATTTATACGAAAGTGCTAACAACGCGGCAACGTGGGATGCCATGTCTACGTGTACAAAACGTCAAATTGATAACTATTGGTGCCAGTTAAATTATGTGGTCCACTGAGCACCGCATACAACAGATTCACCGAACGGATCTGATAAATAACCTTTAGTAAACATTTTGAATTAATTCTTGTTCAATTTAATAAAATATTTTGTAAATAAATCAGTTATAAGTTATAAGTAGTTTACTGTTTTTGATATTAGATATTGTAGATAAACCTAATTGCTGAACCAGAGGTCATGGGTTCGATTCCCACTATTTGATAATTGTATGATAGGCCCATCTTTTCTATTGTGTCTTGTGTCTAGGCACAGAAATTAGCTTTTTTATGTTTGAGCCTACCAAAGTGACTCTACTCTGCATGATGGAAATATGAGTAGAATCCAGGAGTAGGGGTCACAATATGCATTGCAAGGGTAAGCAATTCAGAACGCTGACCCAGACCATGGCGGCCTAGTCAGAAGTTTACTGCGTCGTTCTCCCGGCCTCTGGAAGCCGGGAGTATGATGTAAAATGATGGAGCCTCCGGTCTCACACTTACCAACGAAATACGACGGCAAGAATGCTGTCATTATAAGGATGGTCTTATGTGTGCTCTTATTTAATCAAAATAAAACACATATATATATTTCAAATTATGTACATTTATCAGAAATCTGGTTCTAGTTACAAAAGTATAGCCTGTGTTGTTGTTGTACAGTTTACTTTGTTGTAGACGGACGTGTGTAGATTGTGACAAAATATTCTTGTATAAAATAGCACTGTAATACGATGACTTCGTCAATATCAATAGAAGAATTTTTGAAAAACGTTTACGAATTTACCTCCTGAGAGTATAGAATCGAGACTTTTCAGACCATCTACTGAAGTATACAATAGACATCTATACAAATAAATGAAGTGTCGTTTTGTAATTCAAAATAAACAACTTTTGACTAAATTCATAGTTCAAACCGTTCAAACCTATGTATACTAGCTTCGCCCAGCGGCGTAACTCATGATTTACAACAATAGCTCAGCCAGAGACTTAGCTTGTAAAAAATAAAAATGATCTGAATTGTCAAGTAGGCATTTTTAATTAATTGCTCATAAAAATATCAGATGTATTACAAAAGTCTTTGTAAACGTGGAAGAGGTTGCCTCCATATACAGCAAACAGAGTAGCTCGAAAGCAGTGATTAAGAGCCTTTTTTCCCGTGCGGTAATCCCCGCGGATACCACCAGTTGATGGTTATGTCGGACTCGAACTGACTAAAACCGAACGCCGCTTCGGGTACTTTAAGTCGAGGAACCAGGTGTACCATCTACGCCTTACAGTTGACCCTCTCCTATGTGGAACCTCAAAGTTCAAAAACTGTATCAAAAGGGGTTAGGGTAACAGATGTCCTCACCTTTCACCCTCAGGCTTGCACTTATGGAGAACGGAGATCGTTTGACGATCTCCGGCGCCTGATTTATCTGCGATACCTGGCCCGTTCCCGGGCCTGGCGAACCGGGAGAGTTCTAAGCCTCTCCCGGTCCCGCTCCGCCATTGCAAGCATGTCTTGCTCACAGAAGGAAACAGCGGAGTTCCACGCCCTCTCGCTCCGTATCATGGCAGCAATCATGTTACGGAGCGAGAGAATCCCCACTCCGATTGCCGCCACGAGATCACGCCTAGGCTCCACCCACGCTGGACATTCAGCCAGCGTGTGAAGCGCCGTATACACGGTTCGGTCACCGCAATGGTGGCACTAGTGATAAAGAGCCTAAGGTGAAAAGGACACCTTACAGAAGCATCTCAAAATAGTCGGCCATAGTGTCAGCCATGCTGCATTGTCAATGAGTATAGTGATTCTTAGTAGTAATCATGCTTTTCATAAGACCAAAGTCATGCTTCCACCTACCAGGTAATGTACTTGTGACTCGTGGTGTGAACTGTCTGCTGTACACGCCTCGTGTCATGCAAATGATGAACGTTAAAAAATACCTTTTAATTTCATCCTAATGTGATGTGACTACATCGAATAAAAGTAAACTTTGACTTGATATATTTAAGGTTTATTAATCACATATAACATAGTTTTTAACTGTCTTTTATTTCATGTGCATAAATTAATAACCGGATTACAACTTGAGAATGATAACGCTCATCATCTTTCAATCATCTTTCTGTAGATTAATATAATGTTATGAGTAGATCATACATATCGTTTGTTTTGTTTTTAATTTTTTTAAATAAAACTGTGGGTCGCCATTCAAAAAATGCTCAGAGACTTTTCCAGTTATTATACAATTTCAGATCCCAATTATTATTATAAGATACAGAATTGATTATTACTATAGAAGTAAGAGTTGCATGCTGTACAAGATTGGCAAAAACTTTTTTTTTTTTATGTGTGGAAAATCATCATGGACCGTCACCCCACCGAGGGTTACGGCGGGGTGGTGTGTCGGACTTGAACCGACGAAAAACCACACAGTGTGCCCTCTCCGAGAAGTCCAGGTTGGGATCTCCTTCTGAACTTCTCCAGCGCCTACGGGCACCGTCTCTGTTTGACGACCCTCTCTTAGGCGGCGTCCGGCACACACCGACGCCGCCCCCTCGCGGCTGGCCACATAATGCGGGTAAAGGGAAAACCCGTCCCGTCAACCCGCGGCCACACTCAAGGCGGCATGAGGCGCAGATGTTCGCGCCTCCGCCGCCCGAGTCGCCGGCGGCAAGATTGGCAACACTGTCCCAACCCCATAAAAACTGTGTGAGGTGGTTATATAGAAAAAAACTGTAGAGTACGAAACAGTAAATTAATGACTTTTCGCTGTTTGACGTTTGAGTTACACAAGCTTTATAAATACACTAGTTGACCCAGCGAACTTCGTACCGCCCAACTTTAAAATTCCAGAACTTGATCGCAGCGCCATCTACCGGGTCCAATTGCGAATCTAAACCATTCCCAGATCCCCTTGAACACACACAAAAAATTTCATCAAAATCGGTCCAGTCGTTTGAGAGAAGTTCAGTGACATACACACTCACACAAGAATTATATATTATATATAAAGATATAATGGCATTTTTAGGGTTTCGTAGCCGAATGGAAAAAAACGGAACCCTTATAGATTCGTCAAGTCTGTCTGTCTGTCTGTCCGTCCGTATGTCACAGCCAATTATTTCCGAAACTACAAGAGCTATACTATTGAAATTTGGTCAGTCGATGTATTCTGTGAACCGCATCAAGATTTTTACATAAAAATATAAAAAAAACAATACATTTTGGGGGTCCCCATACTTGGAACTGAAACTCAAAAATTTTTTTTTCATCAAACATATACGTGTGAGGTATCTACAGATAGGTGTTTAAAAATGATGTTGAGGTTTTTAATATCATTTTTTTCTAAACTGAATAGTTTGCGCGAGAGACACTTCCAAAGTGGAAAAATGTGTGTCCCCCCCCCTCTAACTTCTAAAATAAGAGAGTGATAAAACTAAAAAAAATATATGTTGTACATTACCATGCAAACTACCAACGAAAACTGGTTTAAACGAAATCTAGTGAGTAGTTTTTTTTAATACGTCATAAACCGTAACACGAATTTAACTTTAATTCAATCAATTCACTATTATAAAAACATCGATCCAAGTTACAACGAATTACACATATGGTGTTACTTGCTGATACGGAACCCTTCATGGGCGAGTCTGACTCGCACTTGACCGCTTTTTTTAACATTAATTACAAACATTACATACCTACACACGTAATATTATATAAAATAAAAAAAAATGGAGGAAGAGCGAATAAAGATAAAAGATAATAAATTGCCACTATTTATTTAATAAAAATAACCATCATAAGTTTCAGCTGAACGCCAAAATTTAAATTATTCTTCTAAATAATCTAAATTAGGAACGCAACCTTTCATTGAAATGTCAAAATCTCCACATGCACAAACTTCACTTGAATGGACCGTTTCCAACAAATTACATCTGACTTCGTTACGAGCACAGTGTACACGAAAGTAGAACACTTTAAACACGGAGTATGATTAGTTGGAAAACTTTTATGGCACATTATACCAACATCGCAAGACAAATACATATATTCAAATCAACTACTCGAAATTAAACAATTTTACGCTCTTTTCAAATACTTCGAAATATTACAGGAAGATTTGACTTTCTTGAAAGATTATTACTACTCTTAATCGTTAATAAAATATCGACCACAAAACTTAATTTAATATTCTGTTTGACAAAAGAGATAGACTTACCAGTTGGAAGAGTGCCGCGAATCGCCACATTGCTAATGACGCCCAGTATCGCGGAATGTCTGTACTGTATGTTGGTAGCACTGTTTTAGTTCACCATCGCGACCGCAACGCAGCGTTGGCGTCGTGTAACACCTTTCATTGTATTGACTATTGACTGATTCTGAACACAGAGAATAATGTATAAAGTTAATTTATCTTATTATTGTCTTAGTTCTTGTTAAAATATACAGTTGTATGTTTTAGTTTAAGTGTAATAATGCCTCCGTTTACGTGAATGTGAAATAAAGCAGCCCGTGGAGTGCTACGCGGCCATTTTACTTGCAATGCGGCAACGGTGTACGATCCGCCATTGGAAACGGCCTGTGTCTTTTTCTGTGTGCAAGATTTGTATTTTGTTGAATAACGTGGTGTAAAAACATCGGATAACCATGTGTGATAAAAGTGTAGTGCGGACTTTAGTGTAGTGAGCCACGGTGGTCGGGTGATTCGAATAATGTGTGAACGATGGAAAACGAAGTGAAGCAGCGCAATCAGAGAAATAGGCGAAGGGAGCGGGCACAGCGCATGCAAGCACAGCGAGAGAGCAAAGTTAAGGATGGAGACAGCGGCGAGGACGAGTCTCCAACGAGAGAGAAGCCGCCTCGTCCTCCTGCCAGGAGGAAGAAGTCGCGGGAGCCGATCGGAGAAGAGGACATCATCGATGGTTTCGCCATAATGGCATTTCGCACTTACGAAGATCTCGAAGTAAGTAGATATTTCACGCAAATTACTCTAAACCTAAATTGGAACCGAAAAATATCATTGTGTATGCCAGACAAGAATATAGTAACTGTAGACATCTCCTCTTGTCTTTTGCATTGCATAAATGCTAATTATCAAGTATTAAACAAGAAACACTAAAGGTTGTTTACATTTATCTGCCTTACCCAACAGCCTTGTAATACTATCAAATTAAGATGTTTAAGAAATTAGTTAATTATACCAGTATTATGACGACATCTATTATCAAACTTTGTTCCCATGAACGTTTAAAGTAAATAAAAAAAGTATTATGACGATCGGATTCTTCTAAAATATATCCATTATAAAAACGGCGCTCGTAATCGCTTTGGACGTCGCCTCGGAAGTGCATTGACCCAACGAATGAACCCTGCCTGTAAAAAGTAGATAGTGAAATTTAGTTGTTATTTACGTAAATGAAAGTAGGTATTTTAGTTCCTTTTACGAATAAACTGGTATATGACATACATATAATAATGTACACATGGAGTACACAATACGTATATGTATGTAATGGTTGTGAGCAGCTGACTATCGAGTGTCGTGCCTGTCGGGGCATGTACCGAACACCGCACTCGGCAAGCGAGGTGCAGTCGCGGTCTCCCACAAAGTGTAAATTTGGTCTAAGTGGCTTTCGCTCGTTTGTGCTCATTTATCGCGCCGTCCTCGAATGGCAATATGTTGTGTACGTTGAAGTTTCTTATGTGCACAATAAAACTACATTCCCCGCTATCGTTTTAAATTATGGCGACAGGCTTGCCGTTTGTGGCTCGTTGGAACGGCGTGAGCGTATATTATAGGCTGAACAGGTTTCTTTGCTCCTATTTAATTCACCACATGTGGTGAGCAATGCTTATGCAATTTCTACTTACAATGGCCTTAAGTTAATTTTCTACTAAAGTACGCTGTATATTCTTGTCGTAGATACTGAACTAGACGTATTACTAAATCAACACGAAGTTACTGCTCAATTTAAATTTCAAACGCATTGATTTAGCAGTATGGCACCCAATACTATTAGTTGCGTAAACACGAAACATTTAGCTTAGTGGTTATAAAAATAATATTTACGGTAATTGAATATCAATAGATAATGAAAAGTAAAAAAGTCAGATTTTTTAAATAGGTAGGTACATTTAAAATAAAGTATTTTTGGTAATATTAAGTTGTAGATATATGTGTAAGCTAATATGTGCAAGCTAATAATAGCTAATATGTACAAGCTAAACAAAAAATCATCTGTAACAAAAATATCAATAATCACCAAGTTACGCCTCAACGAGACTCAATTAAGAAGACTTTATCATTATTCATAATTTGTTAACAGCAAATCCAATTCACACAGCACACTAAGTAATGCAATCTACATGTCTTAATGTAACCCAGTTGCATAACTTACGTCTTCAAAGAACTATGTCGTGATTCTCAACAGTCCATTACTTAAATTTATTATTCTCAACCAGAAATCGTAACATTTACTGCACTGTATACTGTTTTTACCTCCCTATCGTGAATCTCGATTTACGACTGTAGTAAATATGCACTCATGAAAAGCTCAATGTTTTAAACGCGATTTAATCGCGTCCTATTTGTTAATATAAACTAATACTACACACGTTAACGGGAGAAGTTAATAAATTACCCTTTAACATTAAACAAGCTTCGTAAACAAAGTACCAACACCAGTTAGAATGGATTATTTAAATCGAGGTAATACGTTTTATATTGTATTTAACGTATAAAGGAGGTTTTTGTCCATGAACGAAATAGTTTTTTGGTGGATAAAGTACAGTTATCCGATTGAAAAACATTCGGGCGTAACCACTTCTTCTGATGCCTGTTGAGCTATGAACGGCTTTTTGAATATCAGTAATATGAAATTTGGTGTTAAATTATTCTTTTCCCACGGTTGTAATACTCACTTTAATCACAGTTTTATTTAATAACTTATATGTTATTCAACAGCTGTGAATTCGAAATGTATTAGGTAATATACCTAAATGTATAAATTGATGTCAATGAATGAATGTAATAAATGATACTTACATCTAATACGTAGGTTTTACATCTGCTTCTTCATGCAAATTCATTCATTTCAAAAAAATATTATTACGATCAAATACTTACAAAAATATTATGATGTTTGCTTAATATGATATAGATATTTTTTCTTATATAATTATGTAGGTAAGTACTTATATTCTTTCACTTTCCAAGTCGTTCCAGTTGAGTGGAGACTCTATTAACCGAAGTTAATTATTGTCGTAAGTTATCAGAAGAATCAAACATCCGAATAATCCAAGCTATGTTTTAAGTTGTTAATTACGCTAAGAGGTAACTTGCCCCGTCCACTCACACAAAGTTAATTTAAATAAAAAATTAAACTTATCAACCAAAATAAACGTTATTGATACGGATACGTATTTACTATAAAAGTAACTAAAATATTGTACCTAATCTAAATATAGTAACAAAATTCACTTTGATCCTTTTGAACTGTGGTCATCTCCTGCCTCAGGCTCTAGACCACATGTGTACCAAATTTCATTTAAATCGGTTCAGTAGTTTTGGCGTGAAATTCGTGACAGACAGACAGAGTTACCTTCGCATTTATGATATTAGTAACGATTTGCTGCTTGACGTAAACTTTTTTTCAATTTCTTATTGCTGCTAGGTATATTTTAAGTAGCTATCATAAATTCGATTCAAATGAAGCAAACAATGGTTCGAAGCCGAAAAAAGCTAGATATAGCTTCGAACCATTTGCTTATAAAATAACTGTCTAAAACCAACAAAGTCAAGTTGTAGTAACAAGAATGGATTGAAAAAAGTACGAAGGTATTTGATTACGATTGAAAATACCGTAATCGCGACCCGGTAACTGAGAACGGATAATCAAGTTTCCACTGTATTACACAAACCGAACTTTGTACAACGTATCCGATTAAACAACTTACTTCGCAATAACGTAAATTTTTAATATTTTCTAAAAGCTCTATGTTGTTATGAATTAGTTAACAATGATTACATAATAAAGTTAAATTACACGTAGGTACCTAAGTACTTACCGTAAGTTACGCTGCAATAAAAAAGATAAAGATTAAAATTTGGTTTTAAAAGTTCGACGAGTTATTCCTACCTGATAGACGTTCAAGAAAATTGGATGAATATACAGAAGTAAGCGAGCGTAAAATAAAGCTGTCAATAGGTATATAAAATATCTGCAAAAAAAGGTCAACTTAAAGGTTTGGGATAGATATTTATTTGTTAAAAAAAAGGTACTTAGTTATAATAAATTTAAACCTTTCAGTGTAACTAGCACTAAGTAGCTGAAAGAAAATCCAGGACTATGAACAAAGAAAATAGTATTAACGAAATTGGACATAGTATTATTACCAAAACTCCATTCATCACTTCTAGAATTAATATTCCTTCTTCCCCTTTTGTTTGTTCTATGATAGACTTTTTTTTTCAATTATAAGACAATCTTATTATAGAAACAAATAACGATATCTTCGAATTTCCACCAAAGTACTAACAAAAGGAAAAGAATTTGCTAAATCTGCTAGTTTAAGTTCTCCACATATTTTTATATAAAATCAATATCGCCTTAGAAGACAAACCGCAACGATCGGGAGTACCACCACTGTCTCGGGCACAACAACACCCCTTTGACCCATCCCCTCTTGTAGTACTTCCCTGAGCACAATGTTAGCACGTTGTTACATAAATACTTACTCACTTAAGTAAACTTTAAACTACACCGCTTCGCTTTTATTGTTCTTCAATGAAACACGTTTTATTTAGGCTGATGTGATTTCGACTTCGACCTAATCGTGGTATGACTGTACCCGATCACTATCTACAGTTTTTGTTTCACGTAAATGTTTTATTGACATCTCAATTATATTTATGATGTATAATCATTTGTGAAATAAACCTGTGTAACAAATATTATGTTCAAAGTGATCGTTAAGTTTAGGACTTTTGTTTTTCAATATCAGCCATAAAGTAAAGCGGTCTCCACCTACGCGGTTCCAACTGTAGACTGTTGGTAAATTGTACAAATTAAACTGATTTGCCGGTGACCCGACGTTGTAGGAATTCTCAACCTTGATCTTCACAGAGTAGTTAATATAATAATTGCAGTTAAATACTTGACCCGGTAATTGAAAAGGCGAATATTAAATATCCTAAGCAGTATGTGATACCATTATTATAAATCCTTGCCTGACTTGGTCACTTCATTTGCCCAACCATAGTGGAGCACGATTTGTGTACTGCCGAATGTGATGGATTATGAATCAAGAGGTCTCGGGTTCGATTCCCGGGTCGGACTAAATATTATTTGTGTGATTCACAAATATTTATTTTCGGAGTCTGGGTGTTTCCTATGTATAATATGTATGTATTTACAAAAAAAAAGTATGTTTATGTAGTTATATCAGTTGTCTAGTACCCATAACACAAGCTCTGTTTATCTTGGGACTAGATGATGTTTTGTGTCAGATGTCCAAAATATTTATTTATTTATTTATTTATGATGAGATAGAATAAAAGATCTTCAAAAGTAGGTAGTTATAATAAAATACAAACGTAGTTTAGTTTTAAGGTCCATTTTGTGTAACTTTTTTACTATCAGTAAGAGTTAATATTTAGAAAGTTATTATCACTAATATTTATCGGCTCTTCTGTAGGGAGTCGTAAATATGATCGTATTGTTGTCACATTACTCAATGAAATGCCACTATCTTTATACTAGGTCTTAATAGATAACACAAAATTGTTATATTACTAGATACTGACACATCAAATATCTAAACATAAAATATTACCTAATGTTAATTAGTGGTATAAATTACCAGCGATAGAGGAGAAATATCTAATTTTGAAATAAAACTTACATTTTATATACGACCGCAATAAGATTTGGACCAAGAGCCCAGAGCCGCCAGACCTACGTCATTAGTGAAAAGCTGAAATTTTCAGGATTATTAGTACAATGTCTTGTTAAGATGTATGTGTACCCATTAGCTTGAAAGCGGGGCCGTTTCTGAGATAGCGCGAAGTACAGATGGATAAAAATCTTACTTACCTACGTTAAAGGTACAAAGCTAGTATTTACATATTTTTTCAAGAATATTATTTAAAATTAAAATTCATTACTGCCAGACACTTTCCGTGGGCCATTACTTCTGCCAGACGTCTTGAAAGTTGTGAAAAAATTAGGTAAACTACGTTATAGTAGCAAACCTAAATTTTATACCATTATCTAAGGTACTATTTTAAGACCCTTTGTATGCGGCCGAAGGGCCTATCACCCCCCCAGACATATATTTGTAGTAATTAGGAAGCTGAGGTATATCATCTTTGGTATTATTTCAAGAATATAATTGTAAAATATTAAATGGTTTTTTCACGCTTTTTGGATTGGTCATACAAAGGGTCTTAAAATAGTACCTTAGATAATATGTATAAAATTTAGGTTTTGCTACTATAACGTAGTTTACCTAATTTTTTCACAACTTTCAAGACGTCTGGCAGAAGTAATGGCCCACGGAAAGTGTCTGGCAGTAATGAATTTTATTTTTAAATAATATTCTTGAAAAAATATGTAAATACTAGCTTTGCACCTTTAACGTAGGTAAGTAATATTTTTATCTATCTGTACTTCGCGCTATCTCAGAAACGGCCCCGCTTTCAAGCTAATGGGTACACATACATCTTAACAAGACATTGTACTAATAATCCTGAAAATTTCAGCTTTGCACTAATGACGTAGGTCTGGCGGCTCTGGGCTCTTGCTCTAATTGCAAATTACCTATTTCATGAATTAGGTAATCTGCAATATCAATGGACTTAACCGGACTGGGACCTTTGATCAATGCAAAGAAATTTTAATTTGTTCTTCATTAACAACAAATTAAAATTTCTAAAACTACATTTATTTTTTGAATTCCAACGATCAAAAGAAAAATAAAACGACGCCCAATTCTGACTTTTAATAAACGAATTACCCACTTAAAGTATACGACGTGCCAAGTGGTAAAAATCACGATATCACTGGTAGAGACCGCAGAGTCAGGGGGATATTCTGTGTAGGTCGGACCATTACTTATAGGAGGATCGCGACGTATCTCGGCGATCTGCCCGCGATCGACTACACGGCCTCTCGGTCATCGCAATCTCAGTCTGAAGTGAGATGCAAGAACCAATGCGGATATGTCGCTCTGCTCGCCGCCACTTCTCAAACTTCTTGAATGGCTCGAGAGGAGTACTTGAGCCACCTTATTGAAGTTAGAATTTTAAATATGAACTAACTTATAAAAGTTATAAGTGAGATAAATTTTGCACTAGCTATTTACAGTATAGTTCAGAAGTAGAGTAGTAGAGGTAGAATCTGTCCAAGCAAATGGTTGGTATCCAAAAAAAACTACAGATAGTTCAGCTTTAAAAACAAAAAGAAGAGAGTCATGTCTTATGTCATCATCCGTTTGTTTATCTCATCCCTACTTCCCTACTAATATTATAAATGCGAAAGTAACTCTGTCTGTCTGTCTGTCTGTTACGCTTTCACGCCTAAACCACTGAACTAATTTTGATGAAATTTAGTATGAAGATAGAACTGAACTTGGGAAAGGACATAGGATACTTTTTATCGCGAAAATAAAGGTAGAAGGGTTTGAAATAGGGGACGAAAGTTTGTGTCGAAGTTCCTTATTATGAAACATAAAATCATGTAAGATTGTTTAATCTACCCTTACCGTGTCGCGCGATATAAACGAATTCCACGCGGGCGGAAAGCTAGTAAGTTATATATTAATATGTTTATTGTTGTGTTAACTAAGTACTATTCCAACTCAACTATGCAAAAAATTTACTTTGAATTATTTACAATGATTACTAAGCATTTCGGGCTCTCCCAAAAGACTTTACTAGGGCTCGGAATAGGTAGTTTAATTTTATGTACTTGCAGAAATAAAGTCAACGTAAGCATAACATGGATAAACCTAAAATCAGCGTGATTTCCGGGACCTTAAATAATGCAATGCAATGTCAAAGCACACTTATGTCATTTTACATAATCATGAAAATTACACTTATTGTTTATTTGTAGGTTTATAGGAGTGAGTAGAAGGAAAAAAATCATTTTCAGATATTACAGATATTTATTGCACGTTTACAATATAAATCAAATTTAAAGATAAACATATATTTATATTAACATTAAAGCACTAGTGTTGTTCCGATGGTGTAATTATTCGTCTTCGAATTGAAGATAGCCAACATAATCATCATCGTCATGTTTATTATAAAATAACACTTCGCCACTTCGCTTCGCTACTAAAGATGAAATACTATTTTGAAAGTTCAATATAATATTTTTACAATCTCTGAAAATAGTAAGTTCCCCGGGATTTCACAGGCATATCCATACTATTGATGTCACAAAATCGCAAGTACATAAAATTAAACTACCTATTCCGAGCCCTAGACATTACACATTATTACAAGTCGCCTACCGAGCACAGTACCATGAGCGCGAATAGTTATTGAATTGGGAAAAACGTAAATGTACTGAGTCCACAGAACTATTACGGAGTAGTATAACGAAAGAGTCGACCTCGATATGAATTAATACAAATACGTTCGCTACGTCATCGTATTGAATAAACTAAACGTTAGAAAACACAATGAACCAATGCACTTTCCTGTAATATTACTTTTTTAATGCCAATTAAAACAAAACAGTTAAATGTATTCAGGAAAAATCACAACTAAGCTAGGGCAGATTAAAAAATGCAGTGCATTTAATGAATAAAATAATTCTTGACAAGGTATCAATATTTTCGGTTTCTAAACATTACGTCTCGACTCAACTACCAACTACCAAGGTCAAGTTTGTTTATATACTATATCAATACTACTAAAACTAAAGTTTTAGTAATAGTGATACATATAATATAAACACTTCATATTTCTAAAACATTGCATATTTCAAAAAACATTTTTTTTATTATTGAACAAAAATAGGAATTGTGTTATTAAATGAGATTATTAAAAAGAGATTTACAATGTTTAGTAAGTAATAGAGGAATTATAGAAAGGTTGGATTATTGAATTACTTTTAATTAAGTACATTTTACTATTTAATAAATAAACATTCAACAACAACCGTCTGCCGTTTACTAAATGATTTAATAAATGTGAATAAATTATTTTTCAAAACAAATAAGTAAGTAATGTTTTCTGTTCAAGTATCCTTTAAAATTATGCTAAGTATTCATGTTAACTAATTGTTACTACATCTCTTTTAAGCCCCAGTATTTGGAAATTCCTTATAATAGCCTATTACTGCAGTGAATTATTGTTTCAATCCTTTTCTCACTGACAAATTTTAGGTGAATAAACGTTCGTGGTCTCAAATTTGTTAGTAAAGTGTCACATGACCATACATTTACAATGCGAAATCTCATACAATTTTTTGTCGAAACGATACGGATACTCTTTCGCAAGTTGTTCGTGCTCGAGGCACAGTTCTGTTTAACTTGAAATGTTAAAATCGAAATCACTACAGTAAATATGATACTTACCCTCCCTACTTGTATATTTTGTCTTTAACTTTACTATTAGAGTATATACTAGCTGAGTCCTGTGGTGTTGTTACCCGCGCTTGTTGAAGTATATCGCAAGTAACGCTGGGAAGCGAAGCTAGTCAAGAAATACCTAAGTTACTCCTTACGTCATCAGCTTTCTGTCAATGAAAGAAAAAGTGAAAAACATACAGACAGACAGACAAAAATTATAAAAATGTGACTTTATTGATGTAAGTATCGTATATGCTTTCATATGCATTTAGTAAAAGTATTAATTTTATATTAATATATAGCAGACACTTCAATTTTATTTATTACTTATAAATATAATATAAAAACATTATCAATACATTACAAATACCTCAAGATTGTTAGACAAAAACCCTATATACAATTTCACAACTCTCATTAAAACTATTCTTTATATCCACGTACATATATGTGACGGCACGTGGAGTGAGTTGACAGTCAGGTAATCGCCTAGTGACACGCGACATACATTTACAAACATTTCGATTACATCCCTCCATTTATGTTTCCACGTGGCACTATCCACCCCATTCAATTACACGCGTGCTATTGTTTCCCACACTGGATTGTCTTTCAATATTGAAACACCAACAGCTTATTTATTTATTATTAAAATCTATGTAATCGGTCAGTGATTATTGTAATGAAATTAAGTGGAACCATTTATCTTATTTTTACCTCATTTAGTTTTTACTTTTACATTATGCAATATGCAAACATCTGTTGTGGCCCAACAGCTTACATTAGGCGTATTATTATTTAACCATAGCCTCAAAGTACTTACGATTCGACATACCTGTACAATGAATACCACTTTTGGCCCAAAAGAAATGTTCTTTTGTTAGTTTTTGCTTGCTTTTTTTTGTATTGCTCCTGTTAAACAATAATATTTTTTGCTCTCAAACAGCAGTGTACTTAACTGTTTTTTAAATTCTATTAAAGAAAGTATAATAGAACAGAATATTATGTACGACGGTAGTTTTTTTTTGTATCGAAACCCTTTTATCAAGTGCCTAGTGAAGATTACAACGTTAGATTAATCGTTTTTTTAATTTAACTTATGTTAAAAGTTCTTCACAAGTGTGATTATAAAGTGATCGTGTTTTTATTTTTTATATACTTACAGCTACCACTATAGATTAATCAAATGCGATAGGTAGTAACACAATAAATTTAGGTAAGGATTTTTATGTAAAAACACTATTTACGAATAAAAGGTAGAAGAGCCACTCTGATTCCAGCACGAATGGGCCGGCTCGGCCGGGGCAGTACTACCCTTACACAGAAGACCAACCTAAAAACGACAGCATTCGTGCTGTCGTATTTCGTTGTGCGAGTGTAAGACTGGAGGCCTAATGGCCATGGCCGCCATGGCGTGGGTCACCATGCTGCATTGTCTGCACTTACAATGAGGATGGTGACTCATTCCATTATATTCATGTTTTCCATCAGGCAGAGTCACTTTTAAAGTCTTAAATATACATACCCATACAAAAAGTTTTTTTTTTTTTAAATCTAATCTACTTAAGTCTATTTAAAAAATACAACATGTTATCTATTTTATTACTTTTATGTCAGTTTAAAAATCTACATTTTAATAATTATGTTCTATATTACTGTTACTAAATACTGTATTTTTAAAGAGCACCGCCAGACGTTAAACACTTTCAAAATCGAACAAACTCCTATAAACTGTAATCGTTATCAAGGTATAAATAAAACTTTAATACTTATCAAATCTTTTTCTAGTCGTAATACTTATTCATGAAGTATTTACGTAATATAATAAGCGTATACCTATACATTAACTATCTGAGTCCCGCTGTGCTGGTTATTGTTATAAATCGCGAGTAACGCCGCAAAGCGAAGCTAGTCTAAAAAATAGCCTAAGTTACTCCTCAGATCATCATTTTTCTGCCCGTGAAAGTCTCGTCAAAATCAGTCCAGCTGTGTTCAGAGAGTACCCGAAACAAACAGACTGACAGTATTTTTTTTAATTGTCTTTTTTAATGTAAGTAACGTATTATACTTTCATATGCATTTAATAAAAAACTGTTAATGACACTTAAATTTTTTTTTACCTATTGGCATATATAGATAAATAATTACTAACTATTGTGTAGTGAAATTTTAGGTCAATATACTTATCTATTTTACCAGTATGAAAACGCAGCATAATTTTCTTAAGCCAATAACAAAAAAAGTACCTGCTATATAATTTAAAAACATCTTCACGTAATCTTTCTTATGTTTAAGCTATTAGGTAAGTAAAATAATCGTTAATTATCACGCAACTTAGTGTCTAATCCGCGCAGTATTAACCCTCGCCGGCGGCTTGTCTGATGACTTAATTAATGACCCGCCGTGTCGCTGTTAATTAAACAGCTCAAGCAAATTGAGGTTCATAGTAGGGCCCGCGGCTGCTATCAGATTAAAAACCAAATGCAATTTTGTGCGCTTCGTGTGACCCGAACTGAGTGTGATTTAGACAGGCACAAGGTCTTGAGCTTGCAAATAAGGTCAGGTTTTAATTTTCAGTTTTAAATTGACAGATACACGTAAAATAAACTTCCAATAAAAGTATATAAATATCCTAAAACCAAGCTGAATTTCTTTTCATTAATTATTTACTTTATGAGATTTATAACATTAAATAGAGTTACTTAATTTGTTGATTTGCATTTTTTTTGTTTTATTTAACAGTGTGAAGCAATTAGTGCGTAAATATTTTCCTTTTATATGGTCGTCAAGAGGCCACACCTGACAACGTGGTTTGTAATTGATAAATATCAGTCATAGGCATCTTTATGATTTTTTTTATAAACCATAAATTGAGTAGTACTTGGGCGACCGAGCTTTGCTCGGTTATCATATTTATTGTTTAAAAACACCCTCTATTCTCTCAAGTAGCTGTAGCGTTGCTGTGTTTGAGTAGTACCTACCAACCATGTGATACTGAAAGAGTATGTTAAAAGTAATAAATAAAAACGCACCAAGACTCGCATTTTCTCAAAGATAAGACTAATCCAAATAATAAAACTCTTAAATACTTACCAAAATTTTGCGAAACCGTTCAGCCGTTACCGAGATCACAAATATATATATATTATACAAGAATTGTTCGTTTAAAGATATTATAGATAATAAATGTAAGAAGTTAAATAGGTTTTTTCATCTGATGGTTTGTTTATACCCTTGTTTATGTACATATTCTCATAAGCAAAACATCGCCGTTTGCCCGTTCTCGCTTCTGTTTAACGAGGTAATTGAGCATGTAGCGAACATTTCCGGTCTCATCCCGAAGTAATAATATTAGGTTTATCCAAAGGCAAATAATTTGAAACCGTAATAATATCTGTCTAACATAAATTTATATCGAATATGTTATAGAAACGGCTCTACTTTGTACCGCATGTAATGTAATCTTTGTAATTTTTGCGGAAAAGTAATTTACCTACTTAGCATTTAATTACATAATGCTCTTTTTAACCAAATATTTAAGCTAATTTAATTACTATGTTTATTACTCATATTTTTGTTTATTCCAATGCTAATTCGGTATATTAAAGAATACCAAAATACAGATAGATGTTTACTTAAATAAATAATTACAACGAGTAGTTTTTATTGAATGTTTAACATTAGTAGATAGCATAATTAATTCAGTAAAAATATTCATCGGGCAGACATAACAAATTACTGTAATAGTATGATATTATTCCTTTATAATGGTTGTATCAGTACTGTCACATTAGTGATTAATACGTTGTTGGTGAGGCAATTACGGGAAATGTTGGCGGCGAGCGGTTCGACGAGGTGTGACGGGTCGGGCTTACTCGCGTAGACGATTACCTTGCGGCCTACTGAGTTATTGACCGATGCTAATTATTTGACAGCATCTGTAAACATCACTCGTCACGTTTATTCTCTATTAACACATTAATTATAATTATTAATTCACGACTCGCAGTACAACTCTAAACAAAATGCTAGATAAAATATAACTCAAGTGATAACTAATAGCTCATTGTTCGTAAATGAAAAGAAGCTTGTGATACCCTAAAGAATCTAAAATCGAGCTTTCGTTCCCAGAGGGAGCAACGCCGACGGCAGAAAAACAGCTCGCCCGATTTCTGTGAATTCGTGATAACTTTTTTTATGAGGCTGAAATGAATTGTATAAAATCTTTTGTGAAAGTCACACAGTTCTCGAGAGAATTTCGCTTTCGTCGCAGTTCTGAAGAGATTTATTCCTTGTAAAATGAAGTTTACTCTGGGTTTTTTCTTTTTATTATCTTGTGTGGGCAATTTATTTGGGAGCTTATTCTTTGTGTTATACGTATTCAAGATATTATTTCGACGACTTCATCTATTATAGAAGTTAACGTTATTATTTTGGATCAATTACTGTCGGTTTTATTTTGAGAACAGTATAGAATTATTTTATTAGTGTCAGCTGTATTTTATGAAGACCACTTTATAAATTTAAATAATTGGTTAATATTTACAAATAGTTTGAGTTATCAGTTGTAGGCGTGGAATGTTGTAGTTTATTGTTAATATTTATTCATGTTGTTGGACGGTCACGGCAACATGTGCGTGGACTTGACTACTTTGATTATAAATGTAAATTGTAGCTTGTATCGTTTTCGTACGTCTTGTTTCATTCCGAAACCTCATTTAATATTCTCGCACTAGTTACAACAATGGATTTATTAAAACAGGGAAGTAAAATTACTCGTACAATGGTTAATTCTCATTTAGGAGATCCTATGGTTTAAAATTATGTAGGTATGTCTAAGATTTTATAATGTAGGAACTACCGACGTACTTTTTTTTGATGCTTTCATTATTTTTGCAACTTCATTTTGCACTCGGACTTATTTATCGAGATGTTCCATTTATTATTTTTAATGTCATCGTCACCGTCTCAGTCGAAAGACACTTCTGGAAATCATTCCATTTCGGAATGACCATAAATTAGATTAGGCTCATGGCCCCAAAAACGCTGTATAATAATTATATTTTTTATTTATATTTAACCTGGCAATGCAACGCAAACATAAAAAAATATTTATTAATAATAAATCTGTGTCCCTTTTAAGCGCCGGACGTTACGATGAAACCAAAATATTCCGTGTACATTCAAAAATATGTCACTAGGGACCACCCTCATTGTGTCACCACTTCCAAACATATCTCCCCTATAAATTGTTAAATTGCAGCGGCGAGCTTCATGCGCAAATTGTTGTGTGTGATTTTTATTTAATTAAAAATACTTATTTATCGCACTACTACTTCATGCGCAAATTGTTCTGTGTGATTTTTATTTAATTAATAATTTACTTAATTTATATCAAGTTTTTACATTGATAAATTGCTTTTGTTGAAATAGCTCTGTTTTTTCTCACCTATAGTAATAAATAATATTCAAGTAGGTATAATAAGAGTGTATGTTTATAATGTTTTATGTAGCTATGTCACCTTGAAAAAGCGCAAATAATTTATTAAAGAAGGAAATTGTGGAGTTTTAAGCGTTACTAAAATGTTTATTATCATAAATATGGCAAATTTATCTCCATAATTTGCAATATAATGCAATTGAAATTGGACTAATTTAGCAGATCCGTCCTTTACATTCATTCATTTTACAGATTTATCTGTAAGTAATAATAAAGAGTTTTCTATCTACATATCTATCTTTTATGCATAAAAGTAACAACTAATCTTAAAATTTACGTTTAATACATTTCTTTTCTTATGAAAATTGATACAATATGTAGAAAGAAACATATAGGTATTATAATTAATATATATAGTATTGTGTTATATTAAGTATATAGGTATAACAGACTTTGTAGTTATGTGTCTTACAATGTTTAAACATAATAGGGATGGAGCCGTGTATAATAGCTGGCTGAGTTATTCTTGCTTTCAAACACATTTCTGACTGGTCCCAATCAACAAAAAAATATTTGTTGTTTGAAAACTTACAAAGATAAGGGAAATATAGATTTTACAAATAACAAAATACTTCACTTGACGATTGAGATGAATGAATAATCTTACCATTCATGGTACCTTTATATTGGCTCTTACTATAGATTTCGACATATATTTAATGCAAATGCATTAAAAAAACTTATCTGGTTGACAGACTTGACATGAATTTTAGTATAATAACTTTAACATACATTTTTTAATAATATGCCTATTTTACAATTATATGACCAAAAACTTATTTAATACGTTGCTAACAATTCTCAGCAACATGCTATTTTATATGAAATCTTTGTCCATGATAATTTAGATCCCAATACATTTTTGAAAGCATTCAGCTCAATGCAGAGTTAAAGTGATATCGGCTTATTTTATTTTAAGACTATGCACAAATGTGACAAAGGCGGACTTAATGCCGTGGGCATTTTCTACCAGTCAGCCTTATTGCTTCTTAAAGTTTGCAATATTTGTTGACAGGCTGCTGTAAAATGCGCTTCCTCACCTCGTACTAACGCTCTGTCGACAAAGCCTCGTTTGCCTCTGGCGGCGTTGGCAGCCGACTCAGGGCGAAATCACCCGCCCAACAATGTCAACTCTCATGTAAGTAACAACATTTATTCTCATATATTCACGTTTCGCCAACGTCTTTACAAAGCTCAGGAACCTCTCTTTCAGTGTTATTTGCTTTGTACAATAAATAGTCATTTACATGATACCAACGTGTATACGAAATAAATTACTGTTATTTTTAATATAAAACTAGTGTCCATTGAACTCTATCATTGCACAAGATGTTGCATTTGTAACAGTAAACAAGTCATATATGTGTACTAAAATAAAAAAAATTTAAAAGTAAAAGAAACAAGAGTTGTCAATGTGATAAATCTTTCCAAGAGCTTTAAAAGGCAGTGGCGAAACACAACCTACGTACTTAATAAATATCTCTTTTCATTAAAATGTTTGCCTTGTCACGCTTAGCATGCGAATAGCTGTCCACTGTGCTATTTGTATTTGAATGTTGTGTCTCGTATAGTCGAACAACACAATCATATTAAACGACTTTTATCATGTAAACACAGCACACATAAGCCCAACATATTGATAGTGTAAAATACCAATGCTAACAACCTGTATTGTTTTTACAACTCCTATTAACTTTACATTGAGGTGTTGGTCTTATTTGTTTTCTATCATACATAATATACCACTATTGAAGAGTCTGAAATGATATAACCGTAATTTTAGTCCAATGTTGGAACAACTGAATGGTTGCGTGACAAATTTCAGATTGTGTAACAAAATTACCGACGGCATAACACCAATATGTGCATCATCTATGTCAACCAATATACATAGTCAACATTACTGTTTCATTGTAGAATACAAAGGATTTATGTAGTATTCTCATAGTTGTGTACAAATTCGAAAAAAGATACACAAAAAGGAAATAAAAAAAATGTGCAAATCAGGGTTGCCTCGTTTAAGGATCAACTTTTTTAAAGTTCTTTTTCTTCTTCTTCAGCTTTCGATCTTTAATACCGAAGTTTTTCAAGAGCCGAACTCTTAATCTTCATAAAGAATTGTTTTTTCTTACACAATTGTAGGAAAAAACACTTATTATTTTCACATATAAAATATATAATATATTCTTAATAATATAAAACGGTAAAAATGCTAGAATCCAAAGTTGATCTTACCTATCATTAAATGATGATGATGAATAAAAAAAATGCAACCTTTAAATAAAGTACACTGCAAAGTAAAAACAATACTAGTACTTGAGTTCTAAATAGGTTTACATTTCTGATACAAAAGAAGCAATCTGGGCGGAATGCGAGCAGTTTACCCTATGTGTTCCCTCGTGAATTTCGACTGTTCTCCGGCGAGAGCCAAGATATGTCGCAATCCCATCCAATTTGCCTCCCGCCGCTCGTGCTGTTGCTCGAATAAAGCGGAAAATCTTGGACCGCAGCGCAGCTTTATGAAACTTTCAGTATCATTGAGCATTTAAATCTTTGTCCAATAATTCCTGCACTGCATTAAAATAAACGAACGGAAGTATTTTTAACGTAAAATTTACCAAGTTGACTACAGTATCGTAATATTTGTTTTATCAACAATTCATTCGGTTGAAATTTACGAAATATAAAACTTTTCAAATAATATGTAGAGTGAGTTGAGATGGGAATGAGCACGATCGTTTGTCACGAAGCTGGAACGCGCTCGCAGCGGTGTAGACTAATAGCTCTTCCCAGATTCAATTAACCGTCGAATAGAATATAGCCTCCCGGTACGCCGTACGCGATCATTAACTTACGCTCCGTCTCTGACGACTAGCTAGTAAAATTTGCTTCAAACACCTACCACTTAGTGAACTAGCTTTTAAATTAAATTAAATTAATTCTCTTCGCAATTAGTTACATAATTCAGTTAATTAACTCATATTTATGTCTCTATTATGCATTTCTATCCAGTATTATCATACCTGTGGTAAAAAAGTAGTTTAGTAGATTCGTATAACTTGACAATGCAATTTAAATAAGTATTCTATAAGTGTTTTAGGCTTTCGCGACTTTTTAATTTTATCGTGAATAAGTCCCGTACACAGTAAAAAACATGAGTAAGTATTCTATAAATATTTACATGGACTTTTCGATTGGCTAAAAAATAAACAAATGTATTTCTGAAGTCCAAATATCCCTACAATATAGCCTTGTTTGAACGTTAACATTAAATTGGTTGCGGCGGACATGGATTGCTTTCGACAGAAGAGCGTCCTTATTGTGTTGTCTCCGGGAAAGCTGGCGTATCGCCACGGACACGACACAACGCCAATGCTAAATACTTTTATTTTCCCCTTTCTGGACGTTATTGCCGTTTGTTTACGTCGCTCTCAACTTGCCTTATCTTAAAGTACAAAATGGGTCGCAAGTATAGTAGTGATAAAATGTTTAAATATTTATATTTCTTCGATAGCGTAGTAAGTACCCATAAAATAAAAATCGTTTAACTACAATCTAATCAGTTTTGTAAAAGGCACAATGTTTTCATTATAACTCCACAAACCTAACACACTGATAAGATGGCGCAGAACTGTATCGAGGTAACCGATAGAATAGTGTTACACCATAATAGCATAACTATAGATTCAACGCACCGGTTTGCAAAATGGTTTGCAATATTTATTCTTGTGTTGATGAATGATGCCTTCATTAAACATTAATACGATTTTGACAATAGTTCGCAATTTAACAATTCGTTCATGTTCATTAAAAATTTAATAGTAAAGTCATGATGCCGTTCTGCACTGCTAATTTAATTAATTATATCGTTTTATAATACTTGATATGATATCTTTCCTTTATGACTATTAGTGGCCATTTTAAAGAATAAATTATACTAACCACTTTTATTAGACAGTTTAGTATAAAGGTTATATGAAAATTAAATAAAAACGATAAAATTGATCTGATTTACTGACTGATAAGATTTATATTCGCATGTGAATTGTATTTACTACTGTAACATTATTTGTTCCAACATTTGTTATTCAAAAAAAAAGGCAGATGTTATATTATTTCAGTCCTATTTGAATTTGCTTACACAGTATAAAGCCACAATAATATATGTTCAGATTGTTTGCATAGAGCCAGTGGGATTTGTTCTGAGATTTTGAGAAATAAAATATTAAACAAGTTTATTTAAATGCATAACGACAACGAATTCAGTAAAATATTACGTTATTGACTTGATATTTAAAATAGAAAGAAATACGTTTCACATACACAGGCAAATACCGTCTTTCAATAATACACACGTAAGCGCAATATCGTCTGCGTCTATTATCCGTTGCAAATCTTTGAAAAAATCGTAAAAGATAGACTGATAGTAGGACTTTTTTAAGAACTTCGAAAGGTAAAAAAATCTTCCGCACCGTCTACGCTCATCATTACCTAGCTGTACGTAAAAGCCGTTTTACCGTCGCAAGACATACAACGGTCTCCGAAAACTTCGGTAACTTAGAAAAATATTCCTTAGAGACCTACCGCACGGCACCGTTCAAGCGCTGTCTTGTATTTTATGCCTTTTGTAATTTGTTAATTTTGAAGATTTATACATACACTCATTTTAAAAGCTAAATAAACGTTATCTACCGGAAAGAAGTCATACTTATTGAAGAGCACCGGAATACCAAACACACACATTGTTTTCGTAAAACTAACCGTTTACGCAGCGCACGCAATGGAAACTCAAAAGGAAAATCATTTTCCCCGTTTTTGCAACATTTTTATTTGTACTCCGCTCCTTTTCCCTTCATAGTATGGTCATATTCCTCAATAACTGACCTAACTAACACTGAAAGAATTCTTCAAACAATAGTAGTGCTCCTGAGATTAGCGTGTTCCAACCCAACAAACACTCTTTAGCTTTAAAATATTAGTATAATTTTCGATCAGCTAAATTTTGATCATATTTCAGCCATTATGAGCAACATTGAAATGAAAATATTACACACTTTATCTATGTAATAGATATGTTCATTTTAATCGTTGATTCTATTTATTATGACAACTTTTTTGGTTTGAAGTTAATTCAAGTTTACCCAGTTTCGGATTTTAATATAATATATATTTGCTAAAACATCACTTAAACCAGGAGCGCTCACTAATACTGATTAAATATGTAAAGATTTAATAGATTGTAATACTCTCGTGGATTTCCTATTCAGTTTCCGAGCGACTAACTGTTCAAATGTTAATAACCCTGTTCGACTGCGGATGCCACATTGAAAATATTAATTCCATCACATACCTACCCATTCTGCTTGCCGCCACAGTATATTAATTCTAGAACGGTCTGTCGCAAAATTCTACAGACTAACACACCCATGTCTAGAATTTTAGAACCAAATACATTCTTAATGTTAGCTAAATATTAATAATACATGTAACAATACAATTTAATACAAAAACAAATAATAAATATTTCGGACGTCTTACACACAACGTCATCTAGTCCCAAACTAAACAACTGATATAAATACATAAACATACTTTTTTTGTAAATACATACATATTATACATAGAAAACACCCAGACTCCGAATCAAATACATATTTGCGGATCACACAAACATTTGGTCCGACGCGGAAAACGAACCCGAGACTTCTTGATCAGCAGCAGCAGCATGCACTTAATACTAGACCAACAAGACATTCAAATATTAGTGATATAAAAACAGTCTCAAATATAAGTTAGTGTAGAATGGAAATTTTATAACTAATTTATATTTGTTAACGCAAATTGAATTTGAATATTTAATTAAGACATAATATACACACCAGAAATCGATATTTCCACTTTTTAGGTATTATTTGGCATAAAGTTAAGAGTGCATAACCACAGGGGTCTTGCATGAAAAATGTAATTGAATGATTTATCTCGTTGGTCACGTTTTGCCGCCATATGGACTTCTCATGAATAAGTAATACTCGGTTGCGGTCGTTGTTTCAATTAGCGGTTCTGTCGACAGTCAAGAGCACGATTGCTTCTCGCCAGGCACTCTGAATTTTAGACCTGATTTGCTAAAATCAAATTCAACCTTCATTCAAAAATAAAACTAATAAAGAACAGTTGATTTTAATATTTCTGTAAGAAAACTTAACTAAGGTACTAGTAAGGTAAGGTGTTTTTATAATGTCAACGTTTCCTATACTTTTTAAAAGTAATTAATAAAATGCCCCTGAAAACGTCACCTGCCTAAACCTTTAAGTAATAAAACTTGTTTATTTATGTGCTGTTTTAGGGCTAGTATATCGTACGACAGTAATTATATGACAATATTAAATTTACTTGTTTTGTCTCTTAAAAGGCACCACCCATTGGAGATTAAGAGGGATCTCGCTCGCTTAAGATTTACGGCTTAAATTAACTTGTTTCATATACTTACCTACATATGTAAGGATTCGAAAAGTAATTCCTTTTAAAAGACTTGGCAAAATAATCTTGTCACATGTAATTTTGCTAACGATACCTTTGATAACTATAATTCAAGGAAGTACTTACTTGTTTTCAGCAATGAAGGAAAGAATGGTGGCAAACTTTTGACGTCTGTCTTTTGATGTATATCAGGTACACTATAGAGGATAGGTTCAGATTTTGAATTTAACTAATCAACGTAAAAACTAAATGTTAGCAGAAGTATAAACATTCGAAGGTCGATTTATTGCTAGGTCATCACTTTTGCAACGACTTATACTTGTTTTATTTCTATTAGAAGTCTTGTATAGCATTCATCGTTGAGCATCACAGTCGCTGACCCGCTTGAACGAGCGCCTTTCGAACCCTACCGTAAAATAAACGCGAAATGTGATAAATGGAAAACTCATTTTACTGTCGGGGCCCGGGGCACGTTACGTTTTGGGTCGACTCCACTCACCCCTCCCGCACCCTCTCTTTCCCGGCCCGTCTTATCAAGTTTTCTTATATCCTAGTTACCGCTCAATTTTGTGAGCTTTATATAAAAAGCTTTTCCGCTGCTCCCCTCTTTGCAAAAGAATTGCTCTTAAAGTATCTGTACACGAGTCGCTATCACTTAAGTATGTAAGAGAGCCTATTATTTTCTTGCCCTGTCTAATACGGGCATTATATTCACCCTGAATTTCTTTTATACAGGGTATTACGCTGCTTCAAGACGCTGGTACGTCGGATGACAGTGGACGGGCCTCAGAAAGACTAACGGGTAGTTCGGTGGCTCCTCGCGATCCCGATTCTTCCCGCGATCGTCTCAGTGACGTGAGTATCTCTCCTTGCTTCACTTGACATCGCGCCCTAGTATTACTATCAAACTTGTAAAGCTAACGTGTTTGTAGCGCATAGTACACTAAGAATATTTAGGTACACAATTTTCCCTTATAATTTTAGCTGATTTAATAAAATAATCTATACCTAAAATCTGTATACTCAATTTGCTTACTACGAATAAGATCATAAATATATACTAAATTATTACCTATATTATTGTGGTGCTTCATAATCAGAAAACAATGAGATGCATGTCATCACTTAGTGTTGTGATTGTACTGAGTGTTAGATCGTGAAATAAATGTAATCTTCTATTTCGTTGCAGTAAAATCTCGTCCCTCCTAGTTCATAAAATTGTCAATATTAAAATACAAACTGAAAGATTTAAAAAAATATCCCAGCTAAGTTTAATCTTAGGAGAGACGAGACAAGTTTACAACCCCTAGTCATTCCAATCCACTCATATGTGCGCTTTCTCTCTCCTGCCTACAGGCCAGTAGCCGCTGTAGTTCCGGAAAAGGCTATATCGTGAGTATTATCAATGTTGTCCGTTTTGCTGTATTTACAAAGTAGATAAGTATATTTTACTGTTTGGCTGTGCATGACTTGTTATATTTTTGATGTAGTGCTTATTGCTTTATAATAATTCTAAATGTATGACGGATATGAAGTATTAATATAGAAATGAATACAGTGTAGACGGATGTAATCCCCACATTGTTTAAAACGACATGTAACATCTATAACTCTCCATTACTGTGCGCAAATTTACCCAGAGCACGCAACACACATAGACCCTGTTCGATATTCGGCGCGTAGCGCAGGTAAATCACGAGATTTGTCGAGGCGGTGCTGTTCCGTACTACATAACATTACCCACGCCCGTCCTGAATACTTCATGTTCTGTATTTATTTGAAATTGTAATATCTCAGCCTGATCCCTTGTTTCCCCCGCCGTGAACTTACCTCATAAATAACGAGTAACGTATACGTCGATTTATGTTACTGTAGTTGCCTTCTCCTATATGAAATAGACTTTTCCCAGATATTCTAGTGATAGATAGAATAATTGTCAAGGGCCATTTTTTATTAACACAAAGTTTTACAATGTTTTTCGAAAAATTATACGAAATATAAATATATATGTGTACGCTTGTTTTATATGTTTGATAAGTAGGTAGTGGGTAGTTAATTTTACTGTACTAATTGCAACTGATCTGATTACTCTATATTTTGTACACCAGAAACTAATAACAATTTATGCATGACCTATTTAACTAAAGGAGTTAATAAAATCTCTGCAATGAATATAATGCGTGTTTCTCTTTTTACAGTGTGATAGCGAAGGCGACGATGACAAGGCAAGTATTCAAATATTTACATTTCTCCTAAAACCTTGGCATTTAATGTTTCTGAACGATATTTACGAATCTCGCAAATTAATTAAGTTGGCTCTCCAACTCCTTTACTCTTTGAGAGTTGGAAAAGTTTAAATAGAGCGTTGGAAATAAATTTCCGTGTAATGTAAGTGGCGAAGTTAGTCGTTCCCGGTTTATTACCCCGCCAGCTCACTAGTACTGTGATTAATCTCGCGGTGCAACGTCATCTTATGAAGCATCTGTTTACAAAATTAGTTTGTTACATTGTAAACTAGAATCCCGTGTTGGTTTGACCTGTATAACGTAGCAGAGACTAATGCATACATGTTACTGAGCATTTGAAGAGTAAAGTGAAGTCCGCTTTGTAGTCGGACTGTGCACGCTCTAGGGACTCGTCAACAGGTTGTGAAATGCGAGTCAAAAGCACCCAGAGTTCAAGCGTTGAGCTCTTCGACGCGTGTCGACATGGCAAAGGGTGCTGATTACGCGCCGTCGCTCTATTCAGTAATTACTAAATTGGCGTAGTCTGCAAGTGGTCGTAATTAAATCCTTTATACAACATTGGGCGTCATTAACTATCGTCATATAATGCATTTATATAAAATCTGACGCTAGCCTCTTGATTTTATTCTTTTGTAAAACTAGATACAGCCAAAAAAAATGTGAGCCGTCACGGGACGCCTGGCAGATGTGAAACATCGCCATTATTTTGTAAAAGTAATATGCAGAAAAGAACTTAATGTAATAGGAACTAAATATGTCATAATGATAAAATAAAATATTACTAATTATTAAAATAGTAGTCTATATGCAGTAGTGTGTACGGTGTGTACCGTACACTCTACTGCTATAGACTAGTCTACTATATAGACTGTATAGACTATAGACATATAGACTGTATATATATACCATCGTATAGCGTGCCGTGGCGACGCGTCGCCAATCGCCAGGCCAGAAATCTATTTTACGTGCGCCTATAGACGTTTCACATACGTGCGCCTATAGATGTTTCACATCAAAAGTAATCTAAACTACCTTATAAGGTATGTTCTAAAATAACATAATATGATCCTATGCGACAGAGTACCTGCATAAATAGTACGAGTATATAAGTTGACTTCGTAAAAACCTTTAATATATATAGATACTTTCTCTGTTATAATTTAGCTCGATATACATACAGTAGAAGTCAAACACTAATCACATGCAGTAAATCGTCTCTTTTTCTCTATCTTTTCTGACGAGTTTTTTTTTATCTATACCGTCACTACAAAATGTTGCTGTTTAAAAAAATTGTTACCAATTAGATCTCACAACTTTTTGCGTAGAAAAACTGCGTCGCGTGAGTTGCTTTTTTTACATTTACTACACTATAATGTTTTTGTATCTTGACTAGTTATCGCGTTAAGTGTAACACATAAAAATACCTATTAATAAGAATCACTTACAAGTAGCCAATAGCCTATACAAGTAAATAAAGTATCTGTTTGCAATTTCAAACAGCTTTTCACTAAATACATATGAAAGTACATATATACATACATATAGCACTGAAAAGTTACAATCATTTATTTTTTATTTTGGCTGGTTGGTTCAGACTAATCTCTGAACCGGCTAGCCATTTTTACTGACAGATAGCATAAATAGTCCTTAGGTAACTTTTTTAGACTAGCATCGATTCGCTTTCGCTTCTGTTGTTGTTGTTGTAAAAGTAGTATATCACCTGCGGAGCTTAACTAATTTGATAATATTATGGATGAGATATATGATATAGAAAAAAATGTTTACTAGAACCTAGTTAATAATAAATATAAATGTACAATTGGTTTTTTTATTCGATTTATGTCAGGACTCCAGGTATTCATAAGCCAAATAGAATAATTTTATACTTTCTTCACCTTGACTGGTTATTTTGAAGTAAAAATATCGAGAGCCATCTGTACTAAGACCATTGTTCTGAAACGGCCGCAACCCCGGTTCGTCCAGTTTCCCCTTAATCTAATTATCTGGCCGCTTCGCTGCCTACTCCACCCTCAATTTCGCTGAGAACTAAGTATAAGTGTTTTATTATGCAATCTATCCTCTGTTGTTAAATGGTTTTACGAATTTTAAATAAGTTTCTTGTTAAAATATGTTTCATGTAAGTATTTATATGAAGTTTTGGACACATTCCAAAACTTTTTTTACGTTAAAAAAAAAATTTTGACTACGACTTTTTTATGACTATTATTATTAGAATATTTTAGTTTTAATATTGAATTTTACTTTATCATTAAACTATCTGAGTCCTGCGGTGTCAGTTATTGTTGCAAATAGCGAGTAACGCCGCGGAGCAAAGCTAGTCTAAGGTCTAGTTAGTCCGTAAAGTTACGTCGAAATCGATTCCATAGATTACCCGGAAGATACATACAGACAGACACAAAAATTAAAAGCTATTTTTGTGAAAGTACAGTATATAGTTTAGTACTTTCGCATGCATTATATAAAAAAAACTTTCATTTTATTTATTTGTGTAGATGATAACATTCTTCAAAGATTTTCTGTATTTAAAGTCAGTGGGTAACCCATAACAAACTACAGTCAATAAAGCTAAAAACAACAGTAAAGAAATATTTTCGAAGATTTGTTAATTTACATAAATATACAACATAAAAGTAATTTATAGGATAATCTAAAATGAAACCTCTGCTGTCATATCGTTTACTAATTATTTTCTATATTACTTAATTGAGATTGAAATCTCTATTAAGCTTAACGAGCTCTACAAAATATAATTGTATACATATTAACAAATTCAGCTCAATCCTCTGACGTTTAATTTATGACAATCTTTGGCAATATTTACAAAAAAACAACACCTAATAAATGGTATACTTATAGTAACTAAATGCAATTAATTTTTTGTAAATTAACTGACAGCTGCGCAATGTTACTCGCGGTTGTTATTGTAAAATGTTACAAGAATCGCGGGTAACGCCGTACAGTGAAGCTAGTCTAAAAAGTAACCCAAGATCAGGTATCTGCAGAGATTACCCGGAATAAACTGATAGACAGACAAAAAAAAACTAAAAACTGATTTTTATGGTCTCGTATATCTTTCATCGTATACATTTTGTGAATAACTGTTAATTTAAAGTAACAAATAATCACTTTAACTTTGTTTAATAGCTGAGAAAAGCTCAGCAATGTTGGCCTTAGGTGATTGGAAACAATCACCGAGATGAGTGACCGTTTGTGGCATAATAATTATGTTATTAGCGTTTCCGTGATTGAGAGGTCACGTTAAGCTGTCGGTCCCGGTTGTTATCATAAGATAACACTAACTTAGTTGGAGCTCTTCTGGTGACTTACATGCATCCAACGGCCACATTTGCCACATTACCTAGCCACATTTGTAAATCTATTGTTGTAAATCGTGAGCAACGCCGTAGGGCGAAGCTAGTCTAAAATTGTCTAAGTTACTTCTTATGTCATCAGCTTTCTACCAGTGAAGGTCCCAAAATCGGTTCAGCTATTGCAGATATTATTCGTAACAAACAGACAGACGGACAAATATTTTAAAAAGTGCATTTTTGGTGTAAATACATTTAGTAAAAACTTTTAATTTGATATTTCATACGGACACTTTAATTTTATTTATTTGTTATTTTAACGGCATAATATATTTCATTGCTAATTGACTACCTCGAAGTGGTTTCATTAGTGTCAAACGTGTTTGTATTCAAGATGATGTTGTAATTAATATGATACAAAAAAGTTTAACATAATTTTTATAACGCAAATTAAACTTTAAATTCGATTTGCCGATGTAATACATGAAGGAATATGAATTTGAAGTACATGATAATGGCGATAAATTAGTGACTGAAAAGCAAATCGGTTTCAACTCCGTGTAGCGCTTTAGTCGATTAATTAAATTATTCTGTGAAGTTGACAGCTGAGTTGAGCACATCGCTCGGGGCTTAAATCCGCTGTATATAGGTGAGAGAGGAGAGTGTAGTACCGCTGGCTGCCATTGCTCGCTACACTTAGCTTCGAGAGCGCTACTAGCTCGATCCGATTCCACTTGGGCTATTTGCACTCCGAGTTCAATTATGACTCCGCTTTGAAATGCAAATACAGTCGCGTTTGTCTAATTACATAGACGCTTCTAAAACAACATATTAAACATCAACTTACTGTTAAACTATATTGCGTTATTGTGTACAATTGTTACAATAAACATACCCGTAAAAAACAATCTTTGCTTCATTTATTTTCTACTAGCTTTCGCCCACGACTCCGCCTGCGTGTATGTCGGTTATATCTAGTGGTAAAAACCCTTTGTCCTTTTTCGGACTCTAGACTATCTGTGTACCGAATTTCTTTTAAATCGGTTCAGTAGTTTTGGCATGAAAGCGCGATAGACAGACATACAGAGCTATTAAGAGAGAATTTAGAGAAGATTACAAAGTGTTGTCGTTGTTGTGCACTAAGTTGCGACCTGTTGCGATATTTTTTTATTTTAATCGGTAGCAATGCTAACCGATGGCTGCAATTTTAAAATTAAATTTTATTTACTGCATGTTAATACTTAATTGAAATGTTTTTTATCATTGTTTGGTATAAAACCAGCTGATTGTTGTGGTGTTGCCCTCGATGATTGCTATATATAGTGAGTAAGGCAGAAGAGTAAAGCTAGTCTAAATAATACCACAAGTTACTCCTTGTCATCAGCTTTATTCAAGAGATAGTCCCGTCAAAAACTATCCAGCCGTCCTAAAGTTTAGGCAGACATACTTAATTTTTTTTTTTGTATAAAATTTAACATGAATTTAGAAAAAAACTGTCGTACAAACAAGTTCTTAATAACAGGATTACATGATATAGAAAGGTATTAGTTTTATTCGATGTAAATGCTACATCTCTGAGTGCGATAAACTCGGTTATTAGCTTAGTTGTAACAGAAGTCCGAACTGGCAATACAGGCTGCCCGCCCCCGCATAACCACAATCTGTCGGTCTGCACACTCGTAAATTAACCGTAAATAGCTATTGTAACTTACAGTCCACCTTCGAATTCGATAACTATCTACTATACTGGTTATATTTATGTAATCTATAAACGATCTTAATATTCAAAATGAGACTTTAATTTAAGTACTGATTGCCTGAGTGTCTGTTTGTAATATCAAATGAACAGGTTTTATTAAATTCTTATGAAAGCTTACAAGTTTACATCACAAAGGTAATTTTTAAATTTTGCCTGTTTGTTCCAACTTATCTCTAGAACGGCTCGATGGAATTTGACGGACCTTTAATTGGCAGTTAGCTGAGGATATAAGGAGTAACCTTTTTTAAGACTAGCTTTACTCCGCAGCTTTACTCGCAATTTACAACATTAACCGTATAACAAACCGAGACAATTAGTTTTAAATAAATATGTCGTGGTTTTGTGTCAGATATTTAAACAGGCCGGTAGGTGATATTTTTAATTATTTTACTAAATAAATATTACACAAAACGGATAATCACCTAAAACAAAGAGACTCGTACGTTATTGTTACTACTTAACCAAACTTGCGAAAAAATGCGTTATTACAATACAAACTATAAATTTAATTATTCTTGAATGTCTAATATCTATATTCTGTATAATGACAAATTGCAAACAGAAAGTAATAGAACCAAAACGAGCAGATCGAACATGACAACACTCGCTATCGTGGGTTGATAGCGGCAAAATTAACTAGTAATTTGCCCTAATTTCAGCCGATACTAGGTCGAAATCGAAATTTCGGTCGGAGACGGCAACAAAATGTAAATAAATTTACAATTCAATCTGGAAGTCTCCTGTGGTCTGCCGTAAGGATTAGAGGCAGACTTTCAACTTAATTGATATATTAATATCCATTAATACTGACAACTTTAACTAACACCAATATCACTTTAAGTAATGTTATACTTATATCACTTGTTTCTGAAAGTGTATTTTTCCTCAAGCCCCATTCCATCAAGCCCTTACGACATAATCCAAATGTTTCATATTTTTACATTAAAATAAAATAATATTTCTTTGGTAAGCTTGCCATGGTTAATTAAGAGTTTCTTCGTGTTGTAATATTTTAAAGCACAGTCTGTAGCCCGTTTTATGGTAACTTCTAAGCGGTTTAATTCCAACACACCAATTTTCTTTAGTGTTCTCCTTGGGCGGCCGCTTACGACTCCTTTAGAACTCGTTTTAGAAAAATAATTTAATCTACTCCAAGGAATCGGAACATAAAATTGTTTTAAACATTATCTTAATCGCAATTTTTCTTCTATCTTCTTTCTACGTTGGCTTATTACTTAAATTCTTTTAACTTCCATTTTCATTGCGGCTTAAATATTCAATCAAGAATAACGATCTAAATTAAATTGCTTATTTTTTTTTTGTTTCTTTACGTTCATACTTAGCCTTTGTTTCCAATTGTAACCTGTATTAGCTTGTAGACCTTAATTAGTTTTCTAGTGGATTACACGTGGCATACCTATATGTACCGCAATTACCGATGTGACACGCGAGATTTAGCTTACCACAATACAATTAAGTACACAATGTCATAGTTCTGCCTATAAACCACACAAAGCTCGCCCCTCACGACATCATGACCTACTCACACCTACTAAAATTTCATCCGTAAATGAACAATCCTAACCTGGCTTTTATATTATTGTTACCGCTGTAATTATATTAAACTACATAACAACGTGATTAACATAATGTTACTAGAATGTTCTACTTTTGTCTTGTAAACGAGCATAAAGTGAAAGAACAAATTGCGAGTTTCCCCAGTATTTTCCCCGCTCGGAAAAATATATGTTTTATTAAAGCTCGGCATTTCCGAGAGCGCGGCAACCCTCGGGGTGAGGGTGGGTGGCACTAAGGGGAGCTCGGCGGCGCGCCAGTGTATAACAGACAGTAGAGGGATATAAAACATATTTACGCGCCTATAAAGTACTCTCGTACGCTCGCTCTCCACCATTTTCTTTTGTTCCTTGCTTGGAGCCAATGATAATGCTTTCTCCCGTTCGGTTAAACTTATTTCTCTGTCGTCTTATCTGACTTTTCTTCGGCACTTTTATTTATAACCGAAGTGGTGAAATGTAACAATGTGAAGTAAACGATTTTGGTTTCAGTTTACTTTTTAAATCTTATTTTCTTAGCGGGTGATTTATTTCATTTCTATTATACACTTATTGTCAACATTCAAATATATTTTTTGAATGTTTTACCCTAAAGAGACCTTCCGATATACACATTTTTAAATCCGATGATGATTTTTTTATGTATTGTGTTTTAAAAACATGCTTTAAAAATATGTCAGATAGTAGAGCTACGCTGATTTCAGCAAGAATGGGCCCGCTCGACTCGAGCAATACTACCTTCACACAGAAGATCAACCTAAAAAAAATGGCTAAGTGCGAAAAAAAATGTGAATATGCTAATTATTTTAATTTTCCTTCCTACCTTCACACAGAAGATCAACCTAAAAAAAATTGGCTAAGTGCGGAAAAAAATGTGAAATTGCTAATTATTTTAATTTTCCTGAGGAAGCCGTGCACACGCTTTATCGCAATTCGGAATCACTGGCATAGGATCTGTAATATTGACAGTAGGCGAGGAACGTCTTAATCTTACTAGCTACTATGCGACTCAGAAGAGAAACTCCTTGCTTAGGTGAGAGGGTGTAATAACAAGAGCCCCGCTACACCACCCTCCAGTCGTCCTCAGGTTCACTCGCTAGCAAACTTATACGAAGATTTCTATTACTTCGTCGTGCTCTAGTTTAACTGCCTCGACTTAGATAAGAACTATCTTGCTACGATGTAGACTAAACCTTAAACACTAATCTTAAAGTAGCTCTTACATTTCAAACTAAGTTAAATACTAAGTGGTCTTTTTGTCACTTACGTTTGTTTGGTTTTGTCAACAAGTAATATTCATTGCTTTTAAACTTCTACTTTAAAACACTCGCTATTAGTTGAAATTGGCTGTCTTTAGTTCACTGGTGAATAAGGGGGACATTTCAGACAAAAAAAAAGTTTAATAAACGTACCTTGTGGCATTCTTGTTTAAAAAAATGTACATTGATTGAAAACGCATCCAAACTTAGCGGAGTATTGTAAAAAAGTAATTCTTATTTCCAGTAAACAATAAAGACACTTACTAAATATATATGACTGACAAGACACTCGTCAAGGGCCGTAATCACCCGTATGCAAGCGAGTGTCAGCACGACGCCGAGGTCGAGATATCTCTCAACAGATCAGCAATTCACTCGGGCCGGGAAATACTCTGCGATTCCGTTTGTCACTGCACCCGACTGCGGTCTGAGCTCCGGGACCGATAAACGCGTGTCAACATGTTTTGAATACAGAGCCGATTTATCCACCATTTGCGGTAGCAATATATGCTTTTAGATAACTGTAGTTGCTCATGATATTGCAAAGATATTATGATCTAAAACGCTCACGTTCAATAAGATATACTTACTCTATAAGATTTACTTTATAAGAACGTGAGGCCGTGCTGGAGCATAATAAATGAAAAAAATTGCTACCATAAAATTACGCGGATGTATTTACATGCCGCCGTCTAAAAAGAGGAATAGAGACAAAAAAAAATGCTGAAATTAAAGCTGAATTTACGCACCTGAAGCTGCAGTAAATTAACAGGGGCATGGCCCTGCGGCGCTCTCGACACTTTACGCAGATAAGCCGCTCACTCGGACTCGGGACGGGTCGTAATTAGCCGGCCGCAAAGTTCCCCAGTATGTTACATACACCTACCTACGCATGCTGTTTTACTTAAATTAAGTATACAGTTCTCTTGGTACCGATTTGCTTTGTATATTTGTTTCGTAGAATAGTACTGTTTATTCCAAACAATTTCGTTTAGGGTTTCAATTTATGAAACCGATATTGTGCTGTCTTTAAACTCTTATCTGAATACTATTTATAAAATGCATAAATTAAAATGTATTTTAATGGTTTAATATAGCTACATAAATTTTCGAAATAATTCAATTTTTTTGATAAACTAAATAGTAATTGTTTCTATTCCTACAACGTACATACATATATTTTGGAGCTGTCTTCTTGCATTGGATTTTAACATTAATTTTTGTAGGCAACGAAAAATAATTATATCAATTTTCATGTGTAATATTTGTAATTCTGTTAAGTCCGTTTTCACCCACTTCCCCTTGATTTAAGGGACCACTTAGAGAGTTAGGTAACAAGTGATATTTTCGGTATCACCAACCTTTGACACCTAATTTCTTAATACTTTCTTTTCAATTTTATTATTTTTTTATTCGGGTGATACCAGGGTATTTAAAGCGTAACTCGTCAATGTAATAAAGCAGTAAATTCCGCAACCAATGATCATTAATATTCCCTAACTTTGCGACAACAGACAACTTAAACATCCTTCTAGAGTAAAATCGCAGGGGATTATTATAAAGTAATCTAAGTTAGAGGACGAGAGAGAAAGTCGAGGGGGTTGAAAGGTGTTTAAATATACGCCATCACTTCCCCGTATCGCTTAACAGATTGTTGGTAATATATCCAAGTTGAACTCTTTCGAACGTGTTTGCACTCGAGTTTACGCATTCTACGAACTTAATTACACTTGCTGTGACAAGGAATACATTTTATTTGTTAATATTGAAACCATTAAGAGCTTAACCGGTTGAAATGATTAATTAAATTTCGTAAATACTCTTTACCAACTTGTAGGCACGTTATTTAAAATATCGATAACTAATTTATCCTTGGTAACAAACACAAGAGAATAATGAAAACGCGGAATTGACCCTTTCAATAATTGTAATTATGATAGGCTATTATAATTATTTATATTATGTCAAGTTCTGATGGTTTTGTACTCTAGATGAAACTGAAACTTGTACCTTATATATGAAATGCAAACGATTCAATTCAAACGGTCTTTCTTACATGCATTATGAATATTGATTTTTAGTAATGCATGTTACAAAAATAATTACATAAAAGTGTTACATGTTGAAAGTGATAGAGCAGATAACTATTAAAAGATTTTATCGCATAATGAACACTTCCTTAACTGTATATTGGCTATTAAAAACATTATCAACAAAATCTTTCTAGTAAAAATTAACAACAGAACTTCTGTATATTTATGTTATGAGAATAGATAATAATAAATTATAAAAACATTATAAGATTTTTACTCAACTTCAGATCATAAATAACGTTCCTTATCGACGCCGACACGCCATTATCGTCCCCATCTTATTCGACTCCCACGCCTCCGATCACGATCACCGTTTATAGTAAGTAATTTGTCGTCAAAACCATTAATCCGCCACTTAATTTTCGTCGTTTATGCTGTTTTTCTTTAATAAAACATGTTTTCATAATAGCTTAGTAGGTAAAATAAATGCGTATGGTTTTGTTTTAAATAACATATCATAAAACGGTATGTGTAAGACAGATCATTATTATATATGAACCCTAAAGTACTATTCAGCGTCGCTTTAGTGTTCGTGTTGTCGGATTATATCCCTCTTTATGCCGGCGAACGAGATACGTCGACCACTTTGTTGTTTTATACTTCGTCTCGAAGCGACTTTATGCATCGCCTCATTGCTGTTCACCGTTTCGCTTAGTTTCCCCTCTCTGTTTTCAACTTGCGTTACTATGTAAATTAATTTGAAAACTAGTAATCCGCAAACATTCATTTATTATTGCTGCTTTTTATGTTTATTTTATACCGTTGTATTGAAAGTAATGGCGGATTTTGTTTTATGTGTTTTAGCATATTATACTAGCAAATAATTCTTACAAATTCATGACCATAGTCTGGTCTATCTCATTAGGTTTAGATGACTGTTGCGTAAAGCAATTAGTACATACAATTTCAGACTAAATATGAATTTTATAAAACCGTATAAATCAGATACTGAACAGGGTGTTAAAAGTTTGTGAATTACAAGAAAATGTAGAAAATCATAAGTCACGGTAATGGTGACCAAAGGCACCTGCTTACCCTGTTAATATATACATTACTTAGTGGCAGCTTTCCTACTAAATTTGTAACATATTATCATATTAATGTCCTCTCTTAGCATTCATTACGTATATTTAAAACATGTATTTTAAGAATTTACCTACTTGAAGTACAAAAACACTTGGAAAAAGAATGATAAAATATAAATGTGTTTTATACTAGTTTCATTAGTAACATTAAAAATTTGTTTGACAAAGTCGTTTTATAATGATTTCAGTAAACATAAAATAAGGTTGCAAAACTTAATATTGTCCACGCGCTGTTTACAAACCTTCAGAAACAAACTACATTTTTATACAAAGAGCAAACAAAATGGGTTGCGGTACCTTAGAGTCGCTTTTCCCTGTTCTTGCCGAGCGAGCTTGAAAATTTGCTTTAATACCTTTGTTCTACAGAGCTTTACAGCTCTCATGTTTCGCTGAAATATTTTCCGAGCGCAGGTTTACTTTATGGGTAAATATTCGCCACTCTATTTCGTGCCTTGTTAAATATTTTTTGACTCGGCAATAATATTAATATATTGTGTGGTCGTCTTATTTTGTAACTCCGTATTTTAAATTGATTTTACGTGCAATAGAGTATTATGTAGACTACTTATAAGGTATAAATGTTTTACTTTTAAAATATCATTTTTCATTTAAATATTAATCATACAACCCTCCATAAGTTACATCTATTTACTATCAAATATGTTTCATAAATATAAACGCTAAACGATTTGTTAATAAAAGCACAACAGCCTCGACAAATCAGTTTGTTAAGTGTTTAAGATATGATCGCTCCCAATGCGGAATTAAATAAAATGATAGAACCTCCCGGTTGAGTTTATTCATTACAACCCACGAGGCGCTAGGGGAGGGGACGCCCGCCCTCACTCTCCTCGCTTTATGGATATAACCTCGACAAAATACTCCTAAAATTGCACTGTTTTTATTATGTTCTCTCTTTATCTCTTTTGGTTTGTTGCTCTTTTTACGATGTTACTATTTTATTAGGGAAATCATAGAGTTACTTGTGATTGACAACTGGTCGAATGTATAAATCGAACACCTCAAAATTTGTCAAACACCGAGGGAGAGCAACACAGAGCTTTTAGAAATTATCTCAGTTTTCATATTTCTTAAATTGCACAAAAGTAATAAGCATAATTAAAAATTCGCCAACGAAACTGTCATTGTAAATATAAAGTGATTTTCCTGTGTCATTTATCGAAGAAATTGTTTAGATGCCAAATAGTTTGCGAGATCTATAAAACAAAGAGGCTGGCAGTCGACCAAACATTCACAAAGCGACAAGTAGATAGTCTCACTATTTGCAACTCGTACTCTGCACATTGGTTTCTAACTTCGTGAAGTCATGTCGTCTCACGACTTATGTACTGTGCTTTACTCAGATTTGCACGAACACATTTTGAATGGAGGCGCCAGATCGCAATTACACTCCCTTTGAGCTTACGGAATGCGTTATGTATGACATTCAATTCAATTTGACGTACAAAGCCCGCGTCGAATTCTCTTTCTCTTTGACCGACTCCTCTAAAACAACAACGCTTTGTTGCGAAATCGCTCCAAGTTAATAACCAACCTTCTGATGGTGTTTTTTTTTGTTAATGCTACATTGATATTCAATAGCTCTACACTCTCTATTAGTAAACCCTAAAATTGAGTATGACTAGCTACTCTAAACTTTGTTGGCAGTGCGCTAACCGAATGGAATGTTGGACATGTCCACCTGGTCATAGAGACGTGAACATGTCACCGTTTCTCTTTGAAGTGTTATAAGAACGCGCGAATGCAGATACCTCTGGTTGGACTTGTAATAAATAAACAAAAGAAATGCTTTGATGCAATGTAATCAACCTACATGACAAATACCGCTAATTGCCTTACCATTTGTACTCACATGTGCCAATCATCAAATCTTTAGTTAAATCATTTTAAATGGTTTTACTCTTAACAACATTTTATTTTTACGTCAATCTGTCGTTCAAATCACCAAGGTATAATGAACAGAAACTTAAAAAATATCTGCAATGTATAGCAAACCTTACGAACAATAAGTCTAAATAAATGACCATGTGTAGAATTAATATGGTTGGGTTAAGTCTTTGTTAATTAATTTAAGCCAAGCGAGGTAAGGCTCGATTAGCGGAATAAATTGGGCTTGCGGCGGGCGCAATCCCTGACGCAGTAAACAGCGCCGACAACAAAGGCAACTCGGCTCGCGCCCCCTGCGCGGGAAAGGCGAGCTTAATGCTTACTCATTATTTATTCACATCTATAACGAGATTGTCAGAGCTCCCTGTCCCCGCTTGCCTCTACACAGCTGTATTCCACCTCTACTTTTATCGTCTTTACCGTATTATTTACTCGCACTCCGACTAACATTATTTTCTTTTTCACTGAGCCATAAAGTTATTACATTTTCTTTTAAGCGCTTTCTTCAGAAGCAAGATCGAGGTTGGAAAATAATGTCAGTATTCATATTAGCAAGAAAAGACGTTGTTTTTGTTTAGCATGATGTTTATTTGAACCATTCTAGTTTATCAAATTGCATAAAAGCCAGCTTTATTTTTTGAAATTGATAAACCGTAGTACAATAATAACATATTGATCTCACATACACTATTTATAAACGCAAAAAATATTAAATTACTAGCTGATGCCCGCGGCTCCGCTCGCGTCCTAGGGATATAAAAAATAGATGGTGGCCGATTCTCAGACCTACCCGATATGCACACAAAATTTCATACAAATCGGTCCAGCAGTTTCAGAGGAGTATGGGAACGAACATTGTGACACGAGAATTTTATATAAAAGATCATCAAGCTTCATCCCAATTACTCATAGTAGTAAATAATACTTGGTTGAATCAAATTCGTCAATCTTTGAAATAAAAATATACAGTTCGTATTTCTATTGTCTGCGATTTGTCTCTACTCAGAATACTAATCTTGAATGTTCAAATTGTTTTATTTAAAATATATTGTTATGTGACAGTCGAATGTCGTTCTTTCTCATCACTATTCTGATTGAACAAAGTAGTATTTAGTATGTCTTGTGCGTTCTTTCGCATTCTTTCTGTTGTGAGTCCTCATGTATTCTTTATAAACACTTTCAAATTTTTGCACAGCGCTTTCACTTTTACAACATTTGACATTCTCAGAAGCGAGTACTCAATGAGAAAAACAGTATCTAAACTTATGAAATCAATTGATTAAATTTCAAATATTTTCATGAAACTCGAAATGTTTTATCTAATAACGTTTTTATAGTGTAGGATACAAATACGCAATCGAACAATACGTTTACCGCAAATTGAATGAGGCTCGATATAAATCCTGCGGTCGTTGTCTGACTCTCTCAATACCAATAACTCCTGTTCGTATATCTCACCCTTGTTTGCCGTTGCTGGAATTTTGTTCGCGGAATAAAAATATAAATATTATTCTTTGTCCTTTGTTTGTTTTTATAGACACTATAGCTTTTGCCCGCGGCTCCGCTCACGTGAATGTTGATTATTGCGGTAAAGAATAGCCTATGTCCTTCCTCAGGAATCAAAGTATCTACATGTCAAATTTTCTTAAAATCAAATTATTTCAGTCTTTTATAATTGTAAAACTGTAGGCCGAAATTCCTTGTTCGATCGTAACGAGTGTCTCGTTTTATTCTCTCGTTAAATATTGAGCTCAAATAGAGGTCCCCGAGGTTCAGGCGTGCGTCGTAAACCAAGTACTCCGACGTATCTCGAGTGTTAATTACTTTTGTCATTCCGCTAGTGGGCGATTAACAAATCTTGTCATTATATAATTCTACCGCTGAGAACTGTAATTTATGTCTACTGATGCAACATTGTTTAGATAATAAATTTAACGCCTTCTTAACGGGCGGCTAAATCGATAAACTCCATTTTTATTGCACAATTAAGAAAGTGCAAGGGGAGAAGTGATTTCAATCTGAGTAATCTACGTTGTATCTTACTGAACGGAAAGCTAATTGCGTTTGTGTAACTAAATATGTTGTACGATGCGTTGTTGCTTTAAATAAACGTTTTAAGGGTTTCAGACTCGGTATGTTCTATTCGGATAGAATATTGTATATTCTATGCTGTCGACATATTTATTTCAATATTACATCTTTTTATTAACATGATCTGTTATTTAAAAATGTTTAACTGATTATTGAAATTCAGATAACATTGTCAAATATGAACAAGTAATTTATTATTACTATGAAGAAAAAAATTCAATGAAAAAATATGTAGATTCTTGTTGTGTATATGGCATGTACTTGTAGAAGGTATACAATAAAATACGTACTTAATCCCGAACTCTATTCACTCTTGCATAAAACAACCATTCATTATTGCCCGGGAGCGAAAATCCCAATATAAAAATTTTAATAAATGAATTCACTTGTTTTAATTCCATCACTGAAATGTATATATGTTTGGCTTTAAAAAAATTGACTCGTTTTTATTGCTACCGAAAGTGGGAAAACGAGAGGAAAAATAAACAACACGGCTGTCGCTCGCGAGCGAATTTCCGGCTCACTGCCATTTGGGACGTTTCAATTTTACAAAATATAAACTTTTGCCCTCTGGCTTTTAACAATCGGTTCACTTCAATTTATCATGCGATTGAATGTAATCTCAGTTACGAGTTATAGCGTGTTGTTTATAATTTGGTGATATAATATAACAAATCTGAACATGTAAACAAAACTTATCGCAGCGTTATTTTATTGAATAACTTTTTTGTTTGCAAATATTGTTCGATCTTCCTTTTTAAAGTATGTACTGCTGTGTAACCGCAAATTTACTTTGTAAAAGTTATTGGTGGTTTTGGGGAACAAACTAAGAACTATTCTTCTGTAGTTTTTTTTTGTTTAGGTGACTTTTTATTTAATTTCTTTGTTAGATTAATCCTCATAATCTAATGCATGCAAATAGGCACTGAAATATAAATATATATAGTGTAAATTCAATACACGTCGGAATGAAAATAATAATTTTGTGCCACTAATTTCAAAGAGATGTCATAAAAAATATTTGTTTTCATTACTCCGTCTAGATTCATTACAAATTTTATACTAATATTTGGATTAGTAATAACTAATTCAGATTTATCTCATCTCATTATATTCATATATATCCGTACTGCCTCGGGTTACTTATAAATTGAAAAGTCTCTCAAATGTTTTTATGTAGAACACATTATCAAAAAATAAGATTGAACAGGGAAGTGGTTTTAATATCGGTAATTTTCCCGATTTCTACGTTTCGTGGATTTACTTGCTTGATTGGATTACTTGATTGATTTTAAAATTAAACTTTCTTTTATAAGAACGTGATACATGTGACAATTTAGAAATAAAAGTAACATGGATCGTTTAAAGCTTCAAACATGAATATTGTTTGTACATAAAGTTCAGTTGATATGGCTACCCTACAACGACTGCATTAATCGCAGTCGTAAAGCAATAAGTTATAAAACGAATATAAATAAATCGGTTTATGACTGTTTTACTGCTTTTTGCAAATGTGTTATTACTACAGGCAGACGGACGGATGCTATTCGTTCACGGTGTCTATTATAAACTATTACGTATAATTTTAGATAGCGACATCTATATTTTTAACTAGTGAGTTGGAAATATTATTATTGTTTAAATATTCATCACTACATAGTATAAAACAAAGTCGCTTTCTCTGTCCCTTTGTATGCTTAAATCTTTAAAACTACGCAACGGATTTTCCCTTGATGGCCTTTTCTTTAATAGATAGAGTGATTCAAGAGGAAGGTTTTTATGTATAATACATGCATTTATAGTAGATAATAATTTTAAAGGTTTCTAATGTGATTTTTTTACGCTTACATTGCAAACGCTGGCTGTACTCTATGAGATAGATCAAAATAATGTACTACAGAATTGTACATCTTAAAAAGGTCTACAAAAAAGTCTGCGATGGTATATATCTGTCTCTTAGGGACAACCCAATAACCATTTTTTTTTTATTTTTACGAGAAATAATGGTTTATTTACGAAGCGATTATTGGCAACACAGTATTAATCCTTATCCAATTAAGTACCTTAAATAAATTGTGTATTTATTATAGATTAATATGGCCCTTTACAGTATGTAATTTAAATTAATACTTTTGAAGACATTACAGATTTATAATGCAGGAACAAAGCAATTCTGGCGGTACCGGCCGGGACGTGTTAGTTGGCCCTGCTGTCGATTTGTCACTATCAGATAATATCTAAACACAATACTTTGTTATGAATTAATATTCTAAGGCGGTACGAAGTTCGCCGGGTCAGCTAATAATTATTAAATTGCATTGATACATTTGCATGATAAAAATATAAGTTATCAGTTTATTTGTTTTTTTAATAAAATTTATAAAGTTTTACATATAGTGCTTTATTTTTAAATCTGAAATAGGTCAGTACGTCGTTAGTTCACTGATAATATACGTTAAATTAGTACACAATGTACTGGGATCATGTGTTAAAATTAGATAAAATGCAAAATTTGTGTCTGTTTCTTTTGACATTTTTCTCCCACGTATAATGGTTATAGGTTGGCATTTTACATGTGTCACAAGAAATATTCAACGAGATGTTTTGTTGGGCGGGCGGCAAGACGCGTGCGCGACGCGCGGGGAGCAAGTTTAGCGGGCGACGACCGGCTGCGGGCCGCATCGCACTCTCGGCCCGTTCGCTGGCCGTATGACACGTTATTTGTGGATCTCGTCTTTCTTTGTCTCGCATACGTCCGCGATATTATTTTTGTTCAGTTGAACTGAATATACAGACTTGTGTTGTGTCGGATATTGCTCTATGGATTTCAGTGGTAACGGATTGCAGTGATACCTGCTGTGGATATGCAAATTTTTTGAACTTCATGTCAAATGTGCAATTTCAAAGTTTAGTGTCATTGATAAAAAAGTGTTTACAGACAGTTGACTAATTAGAATATCATATAAATATTTTACGATTAATTAAACTTGGCATGAATAACGATAAATGTCTTACAATTTTATAAAAACAACGTTTATCATTTTACCAAAAGTAAAACACAGTTACCATAGTGAGGATCAAAGATTCGTCTAAAAATAATGCAGAGGGTAGTAGCAAAAAGGAAAGCAAGAAAAAAAATTGTAAACAAAAAACGGAGGGAAATATTTCGGTGACGGAGAACAAACAGGAAAAGACCCTACCTACTACCGTCAAGGTGGCCAAAGGAGGTCAGCAAAAACTATCACCATCCAATGATGAACCTGATAAACAGACACAGGTAACACAATAACAGGAATATCCACCTAAACCGACTAGATTTATTGTTATCATTGCCATCACAGCTGTACGTTCTAGTCTTTAATTACTTTTTGTGTAAACCTTAACTTACCTAACGCAATAATCTAAATTACAAAAGAATATTTATTTTTCATGATCGCTTTAAATCAAGTATGTACCTAGTATCGAATATTAATCCTAAATTCCTAATGTAGCAACATGCAAGTCGAAACACCTTACGTGACTGGTATCGTTAGCATACATACACCCTACTTGGGTGAGATTAACTTGAACAATGGAAACAACTTGCTATAGAATTCATATTTAATTTACACATATCCACATTGAAAAACTAATGGAATCGTTATTGCGCTCAGTCACGAACTATCAAAACGCAAACATGACTCGCTATTAAAGCAGTAACCAGCAGTAGCTCCGATTCCGGTCTTATGTTTATGGCACAATGAACGACGTAATTAAAGTTGCCATTTGGCAATCAGCTGACTCTTATTACATGTAGGTATTTTTGTAAATCGGACTTACCAGGTTAGTCACTTAATAATGTATAACGACACCTAATTATCATTGAATGTGTAATCGAATACCACCATTACTATCATATCTGTCCAAAATATTTTCATTATACTTTCTTCTTTTTCTATTCTTTTCTCTATACCATAAGTTATTTAGTTACAGCTAATTTTAAAGATAATCTACTAAATAACCAAAAATGAATACAAAACTATGGAGTGGAAAGGTTTTCGTGTGCGTTAATAAGCCAACTTCTAGTATTCATTATTGAATCTTCTTCCCCTTTTAATTTAAATTGTGTATTTTGTCACATAAACATGATCACGTACATACATAATAATAACACATGTTTCATGCTGTTGAAAGATATTCGACTTCCACGCAACAACAAAAACTAATTATGCCTAATTACTTATTTGTAGCTGTAATGTATAATTGTTTGTTTAATTTTTTACCAACAAATATACGATCTAACTTAATAATGTGTACCTACGTCATGAGTAGAAAATGTATTTTTATGTTTTAAATGACAGTAAAAAATATAGAACAATATTTGTTTACTATCAAATGAAAACCTATTCATGACGATATAGTCATTAAAACCTTTTCACTTTAAAAAATCTCCATAATGATTAAAGTTTACACAATTGAAAACTGCAAAATGATTTATTTTTTTGTTTCTAACATATAAAATCTGTCTTTTTACTTTTTCACGTGTTCTATGTAGATATGAAGTGTCAGTGTGTTTAACCAGAGTAAAAATGAGGACAGATATAATTATACTAAAGGGTATTTAGTCTCCTCTAATCTATATATCGACACTAATATTACAAAGAGTTGTTAGTCTTTGAGTTTGTATGGGATCTAATGAACCCATCTTTTTACCAATAGAAAACCGCGTTACTTTTGAGTGTTATAGGATATACATAATAACCCAAAAAATATGACTTTTATAATATGTAGTTGAATTTGTTTGGAAATGTTTAACACCCGACGAAGTGAGCACCGGTGAACTAGTTGCTAAATACGTATACGATCAGTTAGGTACTATTCTCTAAATAAAAGCCAAATAACGCATATTCTTTTAAGAATATGTGCTTTCTTTCTATATTCGGATATAAAAAAAAAAACATATTCTTAAAAGAATATGCGTTATTTGGTTTTTAAAATTCTCAACACATCATTGCAAAAATAAATACTACGGACTGATGTATATAATTATTATAACTATCGTCAGTCTACAAAAGAATCTATACTAATATTATAAAGAAGTAAAGTTTGTGTGTTTGTTAAATTGTAAGGGGTAATCTCGGGATCTACTGAACCGATTTTAAAAATTCTTTCACCAATAGAAAGCCACATTATTGCTCAGTGTCATAGGTTATATAAAAAACCGAAAAATAAAAAGGCTTTTACGTGGTAGTCCGTTTTGCAAAGTGAATCGGAGAAAAAACGGTCGGCGGACGGCGCGCGATGGCTTCGGGTTTAATTCGGTTCGCGTTCGTGCTCGCTTCGGGAGAAGGTGGCGTGGCCTTTTACATCTGAGAGGTAGCTGTACCCGCGCGGCTGACGCGTGATCGGCTCCTTACGCAACGGACGTCCCCGAAATTGAATTTTTCGAAACGTAATTAGCACACTTTCGACAATGTTTAAATAAAAAGTTCTTATCAGAACTATATCTATCTTATTCTTTCATTAAAAATTAAAAGTCTTTATTTTCTGTACATTTTATAAAATAATTTCTTTTCAGAACTGTTTTCTGTTTATAGTTTTCATTTAATTTAGGTTATAGGTATTTAGTTTGTTTCATGTAGATATTTATTTAAGTTATACCTAGCTATTTACTTTGCTTCATTTGCTTCATGTAGATATTAATTTAGGTTATAGGTATTTAGTTTTTTGCATTTAGGTTATGTTCATCTTGCATTTTTGCTTTATTTCCATGATAAAAAAACTATTTAGAACAACTGTTCCATTTTTTTAAATGTTTTTTTGAAAACATATCTGTCAATATGCCTAAAACAAAATCTCAACTGTCTAGACATACATCCCAGACAAGAGCGGCTACAGACTTGGAGAGACTTCCTCTAAGCATGAACAGCGCCTGGCGAATGAGACAGAATACAGATCGCGAGCGCGTGCTAGAGAGTCTAGCACCGAAAGGTCTCAGCGACTGGCTTACTATAGACAGTATATGTCAGAAACACGTGATGGGGAGTCGAGCATAGAGCGTTCCCAGCGGCTTGCCAGCCAAAGAGGAATTACCTCTGAAACTTGTGCTAACTAAGTGCTGAGATGTCTCTACGATACCGCCACCATGTCCGTCCAAGTACAGAATCAGCAAACAAGGTCCATACCATTGCATCGAGGAGTGAGACAAGGGGACGTTATTTCCCCGAAATTGTTCACAAATGCAATGGAGGATATGTTCAAGACGCTAAACTGGAAAGGACGTGGCATTAACATTAATGGCGAATACATCTCTCACTTGCGATTTGCGGACGACATCGTCATAATGGCAGAGACATTTCAGGACCTGCAACAGATGTTGAATGACCTGGCTGATTCTTCTATGCGCATCGGCCTACGGATGAACTTGGACAAAACCAAGGTCATGTTCAATGAACATGTTCTACCGGAACCGGTTGCAGTACACGATACCGTTCTCGAGGTTATCCAAAAATATGTCTACCTTGGGCAGACATTGCAGTTGGGTAGAAACAACCTCGAGGATGAGGTGAATAGAAGAATTCAGATGGGTTGGGCAGCGTTTGGAAAGCTACGTCGAGTCTTTTCGTCGTCGATCCCACAATGCCTAAAAACGAAAGTTTTCAATCAGTGCGTCCTACCTGTCATGACATACGGAGCCGAGACCTGGACACTTACGGTACGGTTGGTCCATAAGCTTAAAGTTGCTCAGCGTGCTATGGAAAGGGCTATGCTCGGCGTTTCTCTTAGAGATCGTATTAGGAATGAGGTGATCCGTCAGAGAACGAAGGTCATCGACATAGCCCACCGGATTAGCAAGCTGAAGTGGCAGTGGGATGGCCATATTAGCCGCAGAACTGATGGCCGTTGGGGCAGAAGAGTTCTGGAGTGGAGACCGCGTCTCGGTAAACGTAGTGTAGGACGCCCACAGGCGAGGTGGAGTGACGACCTGCGTAAGATGGCTGGCAGGAGCTGGATGCGCGAAGCCCAAAATCGATCAGAGTGGTGTGCAATGGGAGAGGCCTATGTCCAGCAGTGGACTGCGATAGGCTGTTGATGATTGTGCTAGGGAGACCATCGCTGAAAGATCTCAGCGACTGGCTAATCTTAGACCGAAAATTTCAGAAATACGTCATAGGGAATCCAGTATCGAGCGTTCTCAGCGGCTTGCCAGCCAACGAGCAATTACTTCCGAAAGTCGTGCTAGGGAGACCAGCGTTATATTTCGCGGATACCCATGATTCCTACTGATTTACCCATACCGTTTAAAAGGCTACAGTTTCCAGTAAAGATCTCTTTTGCCCTCACTATTAACAAGTCCCAAGGTCAAACATTTTCTCTGGTGCATTGACCTGAGAAAGCCGTGTTTTTCCCATGGGCAGTTATATGTTGGCTTATCTCGGGTTGGAACTCCTGATAGACAATATATTTTGCTACCAAATGATAAAATTACATCCAATATAGTTTACAGAGAAGTTTTGAACAATTAAAATTACCATAACCAAACTAACTTTTCCCGCGACTTGGTCCTCATGGAATTCTTTATCGCAAATCCCGCAGAAAATATTTTTTCTTTCGGACAGAGTTACTTTCGAATTTTTTTATTAGCATGCAAATACAAACTATACCTACCTATAACCCTCCTTTTGGCAGTTAGAAATTAGAACATAACACTGTACTAAAAAAGGATTACTAACATTATGCCCAACGAAGTGGGCACGGGTCAGCTAGTAATATATAATTACCTAAATAGACAAAGTTTAATGTTATTCGCATCGCTAATTCGCTTAATTAGTCTGAATTGCTATGAAGAACTAGTAAATGCGAACAAAAACACTATATGTAATGAATAATCATGAATTATGCAACTTACTAGTTACCTAACATAAATATGTACATGGTGATACTAATAATTACAGGTATAATTTACCACATAATAATACGTAATACGTAAAAGGTCGGAAAGAAACGAATATAGTGACAACAAAGAACGAATAGAAAATTGTGGCTTTTAAAAATGTAGAAGAAATGTCGAAGAAAAGATGAATGTTTTAAAAAACTTTGGCAGTGGGTTTATCTGTGTATCTAATTACTATTATATTATATAAATGTCACAGATTCAGGTCATGAACAAACAACTCTTACCTCACAGAATATTTAGCGACGACTGCGAACTATTTTTTTTCGTAAGACAAAACTTATTTAAAAATCCTTCCAACATTTAGCATTCTTCTCGTATCTCGAAAGTTAATTTATATCTGTTTTTCACCGACAATGCTTTTTAATTTTCGACAGGCAGAAATACAAGTTAATTATACACTAACTCAATTATTTTCAATAATTTACCAAAGAATCAATTATGTACTTATTGTTTGCTTCGTGATTGCGAATTTTTAAAACTTTAATTTTACAATCCAATCGCTCACAAATTGTGCAAGCCGTTACAAATTGGTAAAATGAAATACATATTCATAGTTTGTTACACAATTCAATACGAAATAGATATGAGCAACTAATCATTATATTCTACGCCGTCGTTTACAGCGTTAGTAAACTTTAACAGAAATGGATCATAAATGTAAAATGTCAAAAAATTACTGACATTGAAACAACGTATAAACTATATATTTGACTTATAAATCACTCTAGGGGTCACGGATCGGTATGCCTGAACTTTACGTGAGATGAAATTTTCCTTGAATTTTAAGTCCCATCCTATTAAAAGTTTGTGAAAGTATTAGAATTTGGAATGAGGGGTGAAAAGCTATCACGCCATTTTTTCCGGCTCCCTTTCTTGTGGGTGAGGAGGAGGCGGACAAAACGGCCTCGAGGCTGGGATCGTGAGATTATACTTCGCTGTTTTGAATTCGGAATACGAATTAATTAATTCAGAATCGTAAAGTTCATTCATATTAAAAGTTATTAACTTTTTATAAACGCTTGTGTAGATGTATAACGTTTGGAACGTAGCTTATTTTATTTTTATATCCTTGAGTTAATTGCTTTAACGACTCTACTAATGGAATTTGATAAGAAAAAAAAACTAATTTCTGCGACGAAATATGTAATTTCGGTTTTTAGTTAGTGTAAATATTCTTAGTTTTATTTTGACAACGTTGACTAATGCGCTCGTTTATTTTTATGGCTGATTTATTTAAAGTCGCATGTATATCTCTCTTCAGCGGTGGGCTCAACGGAACTATTATTACTTGCCGACACGACATCAGTCATCGCGCTAATCGTGCTGAATTATTATAATCATTTATGTAACATAGTTTTGACAACTAGCCAAGCAGCTTTTACTACCGTTGATAGAATAGCATATTTTTTTTAATAAACATATTTTATTTCTAAATTAGAAAAAAGCTTGTGTTATATTTGTTCGTGACTGTCAATTCTTTGTTGTAAAAACTAGTAGGTACACGAAAGATTATGTACGGAATAATTTCTTAATGTAAAGTGCTAAAAATTCATCAATCTTGAATGTTGACTGGAACTGGACTGGAAAGCGGACGCTTTGCTGCGAGTACCTATCGGCTGGCGGCATGACAGAGGCCGCCCGCCTGGCACGCGCGGCCCATACTTGATTTATCACTCCATTGTTACAGAACGCCGATCCACCCCTACCGGATAAGGCTAAACATTCAATTGCCGGAACGCACCCGAAACGATTTGTTCCTTCGGTACTATTGATTCACAATTTCTTCCGGCAATGCTTGTTTCGCCCCTCTTAAACTAAATAAAGTATTTATAGATTGAAGTTTTACCCCGTTCTTTAATAAAAATTACGAAAACATATCTTGCAACGAATTTGAATAGGGTCTTGAAATACAAGTCATGATATTGTTTCACAATGGAACCAATGAGGCGTCAATGCTGAGATGAACACAAAACCCTGTGTCATGGACATTCTTAAAGCCCTGAATGACTTTTTACTAAAGCTGGATTTTATTAATAGACAATATAATGAAGTGAAGCAAATCAGATTTAAGAGACAATGCTACTTAAATTGTGTCCATCGTAAAAGGCGCGGTTAGCCAGCTAGTTTTATTGAGTCGTTCTCGGCGCTGGGTCGTAAATATTACTGGGTAATTACTTTCCATTCCCTTTAAATACTTGAAACCAGCGTCGTAAAATAAATAAACTTTTATTGTTCTTGAAATTGTTAGCATTTATTAAGTTTCGTTACAACTTTTATTTTAGTTATTAAGTAGGCATTAGAGGGGTTGGGTTTACGGTTGATAAACAAGTTTAATTTGGAAGTTTAAATTGAAATCTACTCCCGTTTTCACTTGTACTTTTTACACTTATATTACCTGTTGTTTATGTACAAAGATTAAAATGTAGAAATATTTGAAATTAATTCTCGAACGCGAATGAGAATGTTGACTTTTATATGAAGTTCGAGAATAATGAGTTACATTTCGCATGACTTTTTTGTTTTGCCCCCTAGCCAAGTTGCAAACGCTTTTCGTTTTCTATTCTACTCACATGTTTCATTGGCTAATGTTACTCAGTCACGTGATCATAACAAAATATTAGCCAATGAGAAATTGATTAGAAAACAAAAAACGTTTTGCAACTTGGCTGGGATGGCAAAGGTTAGAAGTCGAAGAAATTATAAATATGAAAATTCAAATAATATCAAATAATTTCATGGAAAATGTAATGATTACTTTGGTTTTACCATATTCAGAATCAACTCAAATATTTATGAATTAGTTTATTTAAATTTTATTTTAACCCTTAAGATATATTTCGTGAAGAAGATTTAGTGTTAAAAAATCGAGTGATAACAGTGAAGAGTATTTTATCAGTTTACGTTATTCGTACATACAAATAAATAAAATTTGAGTTTCTGGGTTGTAATATTAAACTAAATTTGTAATAATAAAAATTAAACCGATTTTCACTAAATGCGTATAAAGTTATATGTACATATATACGGTACATACATCTTTAAAGCACTTTTAAAAAATATGTCTGACTGTCCGTACCTCTGGAACGGTTGGACCGATTTTGATGGGACTTTCACTAGCATTTAGCGGATGACTTAAGGAGTAACTTTAACTAAGATAAAGTTACTCCTTATGTCCCACTGCTGGGCTCGGGTCTACTCAGGAAAAGGTTTTTTTTTATTTAATCACGGAAACGCTCATAGCATATCATGCCACAAACGGTCACCCATCTAGGACTGGCCGCGCCATCATTGCTTACCCTCGGTGATTGTTTCCAATCACCTAAGGCCACTCGGCTATGAGTGCTTCCTTATTATAGAAATCTGTATATATTTATTCAGTTTAATGAGATAAATTATAAGGGAAAAAGAAATACTAAGTAAGTACCTACCTAAGTACAAGGCCGGTAAACAAATAGTTCTAAACTGATTGAACGATAACAGAACCCAATCAAATACGTATTAAAATTATTGTAGTGTGTTCATAGTTACAGTACTTTTCTTCAAATGTTTTAAATATTTAAAGACAAACGCTTTACACATAATTCTTATTAGCATGTCTTTGTGTCATACGTGATTTTATCTTCATCTAATGAATACAAAAAACCCGAAGGTGGTTATTGTGTTAGGTTGGAACAATAGGCATAGGTACATAGTTTGAATACTAATCACAAGTCGGTACATAATAAAGGTAACAGGCGGCACTCCGAGCTCCCTTCACGTTCCTTAGCCACAGTAGCGATTAGTACCTACTAACGAAATGTCTGCAAAACCCTTCAAGTATTTATTCTAGTCAAGAACGTTAAGATCATTTTTTGTGTTTTTATGTTTTTTGTTAATTTGCCTATAATTTGCGGATTTCGGTTATAAAAATGTATTTTCAAATAAATTTACTGATTTTGTCTTAATTACATAATGTTTTATAACTTAAACACAGATTGGGTTAGTAGATATATATTCGTTTGTCCTCTATATCATCAAATACTTGAAATACTTTTAATATACAAATCGAGCTCTTGAGATTATAACAAAAGATGCAAAAATGAAAAAAAAAAAAAACAATCCCGTCTGTATGTGAAATCTAAATAATTTCTTTGTACATATTTTGACTACAAACTTATATCTGTAGTTCATCGTAAGGTCTCGAGTTTAAATACTACCCCTTTTTTTCTAATACGTGTGACATTCAAACAAAAAATTAAGAAAAACCCTTCAATAGCTCGTTAGACATAAAGATTTTTGTTTACTTGAGTAAAAAGGTAAACAGATGACGCGTCGCCACCAGCACAGTGCTCCCAATAGAACCAACACTAACACTTTACCAGTCATCATCATCAAATTGACACAGATGTAGATCTGTGTCAATTTGATGATGATGACTTAATACACTATACATACAACTCATATTTATGAGTCAGAAATGTGCAATTCCACAGGGAATTAAACATTTCTGACTCATAAATATGAGTTGTATGTATAGTATATAGCTGTACATATACCTTTAAACTTCTTCCTCTATCCTTAACTTTTTCTTTCAAAGCACTAATGTTTAACCAATTATACCTACCTCTTCAGTAGGCAGGCATACAAAATTCATACGACAAATTAAGTGCTTAGCGTTAACATTATTTATAACAGTTCGCTAGCTAAGTGACCACAATAAATTAATGATGTGGATACGCGTGCTTGGCAGCGACAACGTTTAATAGAGTAATAAGTGCCTTATCCTCATCGGGCACAATGTTTGCTACGAGGCGAGCGTATTTGTTCATAGTGAAGTTCGTACTTATATGACAAATACATTAATTGAAATTTGAAATTTACTTAAACGCTCGAAATCGGTTTCCTCTATATTAGACGTTGTTTCTTCTGTTTAAATACTGTTTAAAAACATTAAAAGTGAATGAGTACGTGCGGCCCACGCGCAGTACAGTTTTAAAGTTTATTATTTGCAAAGTTTACAAGAAGGTACATTTTAAAACTGAACAGCCGTCTAACGATACTTTTACTCGACCTGATCAATAAATATGCCAATTTAAATTTTCATCTCTCTTGTAGGTACATAAGTATTTAAGCTGAAGAATTGGTGACTTATCGATCATATTAACGGACAGATTATTAAAGATTAAATCCTAAATCCAGATATTTAAGACTACTTAGATAATCCTCTTAAAATATTTTCTGATGTAGATACACCATATACCATTATATTAAATATGTGTTTATTTTTACAGGCGAGTCCCGAAAATAGCAGAAACTCTTCTCCAAGATATCACGATGTATCAATGGACGATGTAAGTATACATAAATTGTAAAAAAAATACACTTAAGTATAGAGAGAATATACATATTTTGTTTACTTGCTTTCAGGCATCGGACGCAGGCTCTCTCTTCCGGGTCGGGACCGGCGTAGCGGCAGCTACAGCTGGAGGAACTAAAAGCGAGCTGGTAGCTCGAGGCGGCAGTGGTGGGGCACTAGCCTTATCGCGAGCACCAGTTGGCGGCAGTGCAAGTCCCGCGCCCGCACCACTGCCGCAACCAGCACCCTCTCCTGCGCCTGCAGCTCTACCACCTCCAGCTCTTCCTCCGCCGCCCTTCAGAGCTGACACGCCGCATCGGCCTAACGGCGCGCACATTCCTGCTCTCGACGGCCATGCTGCCACACAAATTCCTGCACGACCGGTTGGTGCTGCTGGGCCAGACACGCCTGAACGACCCGCCAGTAACAGTAAATTGCAGCCGGGTGCGAGAGCATCGGCAGATAGCCCAACGCCGGCTCCTCCTGCACCACAAGCACCATCCCCACTTTTTCCTTCACATACCGCCTATCAATCTCAATCCCAATCACATTCTGCCGCAGCGCTGCCCGATTACAGACACACAAACCATGAAACGCGAACAGAACCGTCGGAACAGCCACCGGCGCCATTGGACCTTCACACGCATCACGGCACTCATCACACACCTAGGCCGCATGTAGCGCCGAGTGCTGCCCAAGTGCCACACACTAGTCTACCGAGCCGGATTTCACACACTCCGGCGCATCCAATAATGGCCGGTCATGACGTTCGAAATCCTTCGATCGCAGCTCAGCCGCACCCTTCCGTTCCTACCTCGTTTTCAAACCGCGTCAGTGGTGTTCCGCAAAGCGTACCGCCACCTACGACGCCGTCTACAATACCGAGCTGTCTTCCGAGTCAAACTCTTACGGGACGGTCGGTCTCACCGGCTGCACCGATCTCTCGCCCTTATCCTACCCCATCAATTGGGTCTAGTCATGTAAACTCAAGTTTAAGTTCCAGTATTCACGGTCACTCAATAGCTTACCAGAGTCAGTCGAGTTTACAGAAACATTCCGTTCAACCTGTGTATGCGAATCGACCCTCGCATCTTACACCGTTTAGTATATCCAATCACATCAGTCATATTCAATCTTCTACGGCTAATCAACCCTCGATTACTCACGTAAACCATCCTCCATCCAGCCACTCCGTTACAAACCTCTCAAGCCATCTCCCCATTCACACACCTAGTTCCCTGGCCACTTCGGTACCAAATCATATTGTTCCATCATTATCTTTAGTTTCTACTGCAAATACCACTATGTCTTCTTATACACCTAGCCTTAAACCACACCCTGGTCTCAACACACCCCTTCAACCTACATCCCTTGTGCCACCTGTGTCGTCACACCTGTCGAGCAATCACGTTGAACAGTTACCGACGTCTAGTTGTCCCCCAACAAGCATTACACCATTGACAACGAGTAGCAGTAGCACTCATCCTCTTGCACCCCCTGCTATAGACTCAAGGCAAATACCAATATCATCTAGTGAGTTGCCCTCGCGAACAGAAAGTCCATCCGTCACATCCACTCTGGCTTCCAATGGTTACCCTCCACCGGCTGTTTATTCAGGATCATCGTACCCCCCACTATACGCGCCATACGCCACTACCTTACAACACAGTCCTTATCTCCCCCCTGCCGCGGCATCGCCCAGGAATTCTGCTGACACTGTGAGTATTATTATATTATCCCTAGGTTATATTAACTCATCTCAATATGATTAAATTATTATTATTAATGATTTTTATGTTACAGAGAACAAGTTTTTCTGCTTCTCCACTTGTGGCACCCAAAACACCAAAAGGCGTGCGGCCTCACACCCCGGGCTCTACTGGGGCTGCAGGTGCACCTCTATCCTATTCACCACGTGGACATAGCCCTAATCGGGAGCGGGAGAGTTTCAGGTGCGTATACGTCAATATATAAGATGTATGTATGACAAGGTTCTGTCTCGAATTCGTCAAGTATAAAAGTAAGGCACTAAATTATAACTAGGAACGATTAATAACGAATAATTACGATGCGATCTATTGTAATCCTATACAAAATAATTATTAGCTTTGCTAAACATACATTCTTTATTTCTTATATTACGCTACGATTGATTTCAGCAGCAATATTAGTAGCTTGTCACGAAGTGCGCCTGCGTCGGGAGCCAACACAGCGCCGTCGCTAGCGCCACCGCTTGTGACGCCGCTGGCTGGCCCACTACCTGCACCCGCTCCATTGCCGGTAATAACATTTATTCTTATACACATTCTTGTTTATTTAACAACTTTATGAACAAAATGTACATTGGTGGACTTCATGTCATAGGCATTTTCTACCAGTCTACAGACGAGTAGTCTTGAAGTGAATAAAAAGGTGAACTACATTTTGATTACAAATTATAAAATAGTCAAGAAAGAACTAAAAATTAAGAAATACAAGGAAAAGAAAAAACAATTAAATACGATATATCGAACCATTAAGTATGTCATTCATATCTCCAATTATTAGTGACCTTAAAGATACACATTATTATAAGTAACCTTTTAATTTACGTAAATCATTTATAGGTAGGGTCCTTAATATGTTTATATATTATTGTTCTGGATCTGTACCGCCTCGTTGGTCTATCTGGTAATTATAAGAGGTCACCAGGTCTTGTGCATGCTTCTCGGGTCAGGCCAAAAAATGTTTTTGAGTTTTTCTGATTATAGAAATGCTTACTCACAACTTGACATTTGGATGCTGGAGTCTTAAGCCTCGCTCAGAGAGCACGTAAAGCCGTCGCTTTTCGGTCGTGTAAGAGAGTGAGGGCACTGAGCGCACATGTATTTGCGAACACGTTGGTGTGCCATATCAGCTGTGTAGTGGGCTGGTCTCCTAGTTGTTGTTTACAAAAATCAGTGGACTAAAAAAATATGTAATAATTCGTAGGGTCCACTGCCATCATCATTGAGTACACCATTAGTTGGCCCTCTGGGGGCCCCAATGGGCACAGCCCTCACGGCGCCGCTGGCGGCCCCGACTCCTACGCCCGCTGCTCCCACTGCGCCTCACCTGGCCCACTCGCTCGCGCCGGTGCCAACAGTGCCTAGCATCAGTTCCAGTGCCAAACCGCCCGCGCATTGGGGGGTGACGTGAGTACTAATTAGTAATATTAATTGTCCATAGAGACTGTTTAACAATGAATCAAACACATCAATTAATTATTAGTGAATCTATGTAGAATCAAGCCAAACTTGTTATAAATTTAAAAAAGTTTTTTTTACAAATGTTTAGATTTGCAGAACAGTAATTAAATTAGGCCGTGCAGTGTCCGTACCGAGACTTGGCCTCGTCTGTTAGTAGATGGGCCCGGACGGGATACAGATCATGCACTGTGTAATACAGGGTGTAACCAGACGACTTCCGAAAACGAAAGATGCAGATTCAGCACCCCAAAACTTATTAAAAAAAACAATCAGTTGTCCTTAAAAAAAATCGTAGCCGGAAAAAACAATGTTTCAAGATTTTGATTAATTTCAGTAGCCAGCGATGTATTGCGCGCACAGAGTAGCAAGTTGAATGCCTTTCATAACTATTAATTTAACTACCTACTACGCATCGCTGCGTCGGTAAAGTTGCCTACTTACCTACCTAGTGACTATTTGATTTTATTTATTTGATTTGATTTGTTCTTCCACTCGAAGATCAATTTTTATGCCTCGTCCACGCCTTTGGGGTGTAATCCTCTCATTATTTAAAGCTCTCTGTAGCCTTACAGATAGCTTCCTTACAGGAGACATCACGGCTCCGTGATGCATTTCAGCGGACTTCACAATATCACATAATCACATGTCCGTATTCCCTCGCACTAAACATAATCACTTGTTGTGTTATAACAAATGTTATAATAAAAGTAATAAGAATAACTTAACACTTATACTAGGTAAAAGGAGTTTAGGTACGAAATAAATATTTAATTATCTCACTATGCCTTCTAAAAAACTACGACACAAATTTACTCTCGCGAAAGGCCTACTTGAGGCCAAATAAAATGAACCACGCAAGCGTCCAGCCATTACGAACATTGAAGACCGACTACTCGTCGTAGCCAGTAACCAATACGAAAATACGATACATATTACATAGGTAACAATATTATTAGAGAAATTAAAATTCTTGGGAAAATGCCGCCGCGCCGAAAGGCGAGTGTCCCTTTGATGTCTGCCGACAATGCGGTGCACAAACGCGCGAATACTATGACTTTAGGTAATTATTAAAAATTAAAGAAGTTTCACTTGGAGTGCGGCGCGGCCCACACGTCTAGGCGACTTCAGACGCACGGTGCCATGGGTTCGATTCCCGGCGCAGAATAATGATGATGTTGAATGATTTTTGATTTTATTATACGAACGCAGAAAAAGAATTCAATAACGTAGGAAAATAAAATTTTGTACCTAACTATACAAGTTTATCTACATAGACAATTGTTTACGCAGGTGCACGCTTAATAAAGTTTACATTAAAATGTAAAATTTGCATTTTGCTTAGAACTTAGGTTTCTGAGAAGTTCTGTTTGTAAAAGTAGGCACGCGCGGCGGTCATTGAACCGCGCGCGAACGAACTGTGTCATGTGTGATCATCTGTTTTTATTTTGAAATACATTGCAGTTTTATTGATTTTATTGGTTTTTTGGCTTTATAAATGAAATAATTAGGTAGTTAGGATTCTATTATGTTGTACTACGTGTATGTAACGAGAAAAATACAAAAAAGAACTTAGATAAATTAACGTATTTTTTGCGGTTTTTTTTTCGCTAAACCTATTCAGTATCATGGTCTGAATACAACCATCAAGTTTTCGTATTTAGTCTTTTTACACCCTGTATAAACAAAATATACAACATTTATATCCTTGCCGTCATCAGTTTCACATACACGGAACGCCCCGGGCACGACTTGGATTAATATAATTCTTCTCTAATTTCAAGAAAGAATAAAAATGTTTTAGAAACAGCAAATATAGAACCTGAATTTTAAAAAAACATTTAACTAAACTAAAAAAATGATTTTATTTTCATTGTTTCTATAGCGTGTTTCCTTTCTATTTCAGCAGGCCAACTGGTGCAGATCGAACGTCCAGTTTTGCTCCCGCTCCTCCGCTATTCGGGGCACCACTCGCACCGCCTTCCAATCCAAGTCCTTTCTCTGCGGAATCTCTCTTTCAAACAAGTATGTTTTTATACCTAGGTTAAAGATTTTACCTGAGTAAAAAAGAAGCACTCATAGCCAAATAGCCTTAGATGCTCCACCGCCTCCTTCTGCGAAATTACGTATTCGCAGAAAGTTGCGGCCGCGGTAAAACAATTGCCGCTGCCGGCAATGAGCGTATGACGGCTGGTAGCGACAGATCTCCTCCGATCACTGCAGTGAGGGCCCGGGGCATGCGGGGCAAACTGCCAGCGTGTGCTGGGCCGAATCCTCACTTCAGTCGCAGTGATGGAAGGCGGGACTCAATTCTCTCCTGGCGACCGAGTGCAGTGCAGTGCAGGACTTGCTTCAGTCGAAAGGAAAGGGTCCCGTGCTGCCGCCCTGCCCATTCGGCGATGACCGGCTGTAGAGCCTCCACGGCGGCGAAGCCAGCACGTGCGGTAGCTACGTATGGTCTGACCGCCAATATCCTTCTGAGAGGAGGACCAATACCTGTTCTATTCATATATAAGTGTAAACATCACAAGTAATATCTCCGCTCGTCTTGCTGGCTTTTTATTTAATTTTATTCATTTTAGAGAATGCAATTTTGGACTAAACTAATAATTATATGTATTTTAGTTCAGGGGTTCACGTTCTATAGTTTTTCTTCTATATATTTTCTAATGATCTACAAATTAAAGTTCCGATTTACTACGAGCTTAAATTAAACATTGTTTTGTATGAGATAGGCACAGAATTGCGAATTTTATAGCAAATACCTTACTAAATGTGTTAGATTGTTAACAACATTTTAAATGTAATAAATTAATATTTCAAATTTTAGTTTGTCAATTATCATAAATTATATTCTAGGCCCTGGTGCCGACCTGCTACGGAGGGAACTGGACAATCGTTTTCTGGCTGCGGCTGGTGCCGTGTCCGGTGTTCGGACAGAGATGCATCACCACCAACATCAGCATCAGCACACGCACGTGCATCAGCACCCCGCGTCGTCCCACGGGCCGCACACGGGCGGCGTTCCGCACGCGCCGCACCCGCACCAGCTGCTGGTGCCACATGCGCCGCACGCCCCCCACGCGCCACACGGCCCCCACGCGCCGCACGCCCCCCACGCGCCTCACGCCCCCCATGCGCCTCTCGTGAGTGACACTGTCTTATATACATTCGGAACTATCCTCACGAGCACGCGTCTCAATTGTCAATCGTGAGTAGCCGTGAAACTGTATCACACAAATTTTTGTTTGAGACCAATATTGCAAATATTTAATGCAATTTTATGTAGAAATGGCGTACCTAAAGTTTAAAGGTAATCGCACACTTATCATAGTCGAACGAAACGAATTTTAGAATTCTATAAATGAAATCTCATGAGACCTCGCACACTTACCCGCGTCGAATTGTCCGCATCTGGAAGAACCCAGAAATCCTAGACGAATTCGATGACGTCATAAAATTCGGCGCGGATTATGCGGTCGCTTCGATCGATGCGCTCGCATTCTATCAGTTGCGTATGACAGAGCAACGCACGAGTACTATTTCTTGAAATGATTTCTTCAACGCGGTCGATGCTTTCAGCGCCGTCGATTCTTCTGGTGCGGATAAGTGTGCGAGGCCTCCTTCACTTCGATTCGTTCGGCGCGGATAAATGTGCGTTCACGATAAATGGAGCATTGCTTATTTTTGTTTATTAAATCCATGAGAATTTTGGATAACTAATTTTAAGTCATTCGAACGTTTGAGTCATTTAGCGAACATTTGAATGATTCTGGTAAAAATCGATAGTTATTAGGCTATTATGAATTCACGACGTAGTTTTTCCCCGCCGCCGCAGCTCTTGTTGGAATGCAAATTATATATTATTAGAGTTAATTCTTTTACCATATATATTTTTTACTTTATCAAATATTTAACAACAAAGTTTTTCATTATGTAGTAAGAAGTTGGTAACATTTTAAAAAGAATTTATAAGAAAATTGGGTGACAAACGGCATAGAAAATGTATTAAATTGTTACTTTTTTGCTTTCAATATTGTATACATACAAGTACAACAATTTAAAAAAGCAACTATAAACATTTTTTGTAATACTTGTTTCAAGTTATTTTAATGAAGTGTTAGTACATTTTTGAATAGGTACAATAATATAATAATAAAGTACTTTTAGTATCTAAAAATGGCATAATGTGTGGCATAATGTCAACCTAACACATGTTTACACTATCTAGTAAAGTGCAAATTATGAACTTAGCTAGGTAAATTAAAACATGCCTTAGATTTAGAAATACAATCAGTCTACTTATCAAAGTCTAGTTTTAATTCGGATAGACCTGTGCCATATGCTTACATGCGATATAGAATTGTAAACAGTCTTACATCAGGTCATGTTTCAATTATGCTGTAGTTCTGGGTTCATAGCTTTGAAGTAACTGCTGACACTAAGGAAGTTAGATTCCTAAGATTTATTATCAGTACACACAAATAAAATAATTTTGAATAATATGATCACCCTTCAACTCTTCAAGTTTAAAAAACACAGAGATATTCAGTTAAAGACTTGTGTTATACAAAAGTTCGTTTTCCGAAAAATGTAGTAGTACTCTATATATTGCATATACAAACACAACTTTAATTAGTTAGAACATATATGTGCAACTACGCTATCTAGAGGAATAATATTATAAATGCGAAAGTAACTCTGTCTGTCTGTTACGCTTTCACGCCTAAACCACTGAATCGATTTTGATGAAATTTGGTATGAAGCTAGAACTGAACTTGGGAAAGGACATAGGCTACTTTTTACCGTGATAACCGACATAAGCGGGCGAAAGCTAGTTTAATATAAATGTATATAGTACTGGCCTAGTCCTGCTGTGTTAATGTTAATGTTGTAAACCACGAGTGACGCCGCGCAGCGAAGCTAGTCTAAAAAAGAGCACAAGTTTCTCCTTGTGTCATCAGCTTTCTACCAGTAAAAGTCCCGTCAAAATTGGTCAAGCCATTTCAAAGATTACCTGGTGGAACAAACAGACCGACAAAAGTTTTTCAAATTCCTTTTTTCGTGTGTCCGTATATACTTTTATATGCATTTATTCAGTAAAAAACCGAACTTTTGATATTGCAAACAGACACTTCAACTTCTTATATTGTTGTAAACTAGCCCAAAAATAGTTTTATATGTTTAATTTTTCAGTATAAAGATATGGGAAAAATGCCATCACTATATCGGACTGGTCTTGGCCTGGGCTACCCATATTCTTCAGGTTTGCTACATCCGACAGGACCTTACGTGCCTCCTGCACCGATAACTGCCTACGCACCTAAGGTAACAACAATTTTTAATCTTATGTACAGTAATAAACATATTACATGTCATAAATATCTCATGTAAATTGGAATACTGGCACATAGATTCCTTAAAATAAATATATAGCACATAATTATGTACTAAAAAGTGTAACCATTTCATACAAAGAATCAACGTATGTAGTATAGATATCATAAACTGACTATCAAAGAGACCTGAGTCACATGCTAGATAAAATTAATTTCTTTTTACTCTGTCTTCTAATTCTAGCTTATGCTTACTTCATGTTTTGATTTGCTACGATCATTAACCCTGCATCGCCTAATGTTAACAGCCCGTAGTGTCGGCCGCAAGTGACTCCGCCTCTAAACCATCACCACGTCCTGCTGTCGCGGTAGGTTTCCTTCTTAGCACTTTTTTACTTCTCTTTTGCTACTACTAAATATTTTTAGAATCTCTCGCAACATATCTAACACGTGACGATCGTTTTTCAACAGAAAACTGGAAAATGGAACGCGATGCACGTCAGGATCGCCTGGGAGATCTATAACCACCAGCAAAAGGAGAAGGCCGGAGGCGCAGGCGTAACGAGCGCCGCAGCCGACAAGGACAAGTTGCGAGTGTTCCCTGCGCCGGCCCCCCCGCCGCCCACCTACCGCTCCCCCTACGAGCTGCCGCCGGCGCCCTACCTGTCGCACCACCCGCACATAGGTACGCTCCGGCGCCCCTCCGCCGCGCCCGGCCACGACCCCGCGCTCGCAGCCTCTCACCGAGCCGTGCGCGTTTCAGGGGTGTCACCGTTCGGCCGCTACGGGCCCGGCCCCTACCCCGGCGCAGCCGGACCTTTCGGCCTGTCGGCGTACGGCCGCGACCTGGCGCTGTCTTCGTCTCTCCACGGCGTGCATCACCCGCAGCTCGGAGCCGTCGGCGCCCTGCACGACGCTTGGCGTGCCGTGCGACCGCCCGCTCCGCCCGCGCCCGACTTGCGACGGGAGCACGACGAGCGCGAGCGAGCGCGCAGAGAGCGCGACGAACGAGAACGACGAGAGCGCGACGAGCGCGAGCGCCGAAAGGCGCGCGAGCAACGCGAACAGCGCGACCGCGATTTCGACCGATTACGTGCGCGATCTCCCCTCCGCAACGGTGTCGCCGAGGTGAAAGAAGAGCGCAAGGAGCCACCTCGCCATGCGCCGCCCTCTCTACCCGTTTACCCGCCTCCGTCGCCCTGGGACCCGTACCGCACGTTCGACCCGCTGCAGCACATGCGGTTCGCGCCGCTCGTGGAGGCGGCTATACGCGCCGAGGAAGACCGCGCCAAGATGCTGAGCGCGTACGCGCACCACCAACAGCTGAAGTCGAGCCCGCTGCTGCACCGCGGGCTGGTGCCGGGGCTGGGCCCGCACGGGGGGCTAGCGCCGCTGGCCCCGCTGGCGCCGCCGCTGGCTCCCCTGGCGCCGCTCGACCTGCTCAAGAAGGAGGAGCCGCGATGATAGCGATGCGGCGAGCTAGCCGGATCGCATACTGTACATAGAGTAGCGTAAACGACGTCGCAAGTGAGAGTACGACTAATTGAATGTATATCGTTTGACATTATCGGTTTAGAGAATTATTTATTGTAACGTCGCTTACGGGCCGTCGGACGCCGGTGTGGTCCCGGCGCGGTGAGGTGTGCAATATTGTAGACGAGAACTCGGACGCGCCCCCCTCTACATTACTGCTTGTTTATTTACATGGAAATATCTATCGAGTTGTTATTGTGACCATTATTAGTTAATTATACATGAATTTGCTGATTATTGTGAAGGAAACGATTAGCAGAATCGCTATCAAATATAATTATACATATTTATATATACTTATAAATACCTGTAAATATTAGTATGTAAATTAGTGTTAAAATATAGAATTGGTTTATTTAACGTCATACAAAAGAAAATCCCATAAATTATTATTGCATCGGGAGTTTAATTCACACTTCCGTTAAAAATCTCAATGGTTTTTCAATTGTACCAGTGGATTTTTATTTATTTATTTAAAATCCTGTTAGAGAACCCGGTTTCAATTGTAGCTGTTGTTTTATTTGAATGCATTTAAAATATGTGATATTATTGTATTTGAAAATACATTTTGTCTGACTTCAAAGTAGTGTTGTTGTTTCTCAGATATTTAGAGGTAACAGTAATACAATCATGTTTACATTTGTATTCATCACAAATCATGACTTTATTTGTTTAGGTAAACCATGACATCAATCAATGTTAGTAAAGTGTATGTGCCATGAAAAAACCAATATTAAAGGGCATTGAGTCAGACAAAATTGGATTTAGAATCTGTCAAATAGAAGACACGCTGACAGTTTGTGTTCATAAAATCTCAAGAGTGACTCAACAGTATAATTTATTATTGTTTAATCATTCTGTAAACTACAAAATTTATTGAAGCTTGGTGCGATTCAGAAAATACCATTAAAACTTTTGATTTTTATACCAATAAGATTTTTTGTACCTGTCCTTGTTCCTATTAGGGCCTTTGAAAACAATTATCGTGTTTACCAGTTTCAACCAGTTGTTGGTCCAGTGGTTAGCGAATACATACATACTGCATTGACTGCCTTGTTGGTCTAATGGTTATTGTATGCTCGGGGATTCGATTCCCAGGTCAGACCAAATATTTGTGTGATCTATAAATATTTGTTTCGGAGTCTGGGTGTTTTCTATGTATAATAATATATATGTATTCCCCAAAAAACTTATGTTTATGTATTTATATCAGTTGTCTAGTACCCATAATACAAGCTCTGCTTAGTTTGGGACTGTTTTTTACTGACTGTAGTTTGGGATGACGTTGTGTGTAAGATGTCCGAAATACATATTTTATTTATTTATTTGCTGGGTTCGGCCGCTCGAGTCTCCTCACAGGCAGGGTTAAGGCCATACATCCCCACGCTGGCAGAGTGTGGGTTGGGGACTAGCAAGAAAACGTGGCTGATATCTTGCCATTGGATATTTTTAAGACGACTGTTATCCTATGATGGCAACTGGGACCGTCTGCTAAACGTGACCTCCGAAACTTACATCTTCAACAGTCTTCTATTTACTGACGCCGTTAAATAATATGTATGAATTCAGAATTATACAAGTGCTATGTTTATCAGCAGTATGGTTATAATACAGGCTTTACCTAGATTGGAATCAGACGACCGTGAAAGAGATGTGTGAAGATATTATTAAATTATGACTACCCAGTGGCAGTGTATGCCACTGATATCGGATCAAATATTTTTATGAAATGATAATATATTGAACAAAAAAAAATGTAATGTATTTATATCTTTTGTTTAGTACCCATAGTACAAGTTCACGAATTTGTGGGTAAGATGTCTGAATTATTATTTTGTAATAATAATTCAGACATCTTACTTTTACTTATTTTTGAACAAAATCTGTTATGCTTTTTGTCGTTCACTATTTGTTCCACATACTCTGGCTTGAAAACTTGGTCCACATGACGCGACGCAGAAAAGTAACTCCAGGAGTTTTAATAAAATAAAGTAAAAACCAAAACCCGTCTTCAACAAAAACGACGCTGAAAAGGTATGAAACAAGATTTAAACAACATAGTACACAACGACGTTCTAGCTCAAAACTATTAATTACCAGTTATTTACTACTTAGCAGCAAGTACAAGACTTTTTTTAGAAACTAGTTTTCAGTCAGAACCAACCGGCGACCATTTTGTGTTTGGTCGGGTTAATATAAATGGATAGTGTAGAAATCGGTTGACCCGACATATGGTTGGTTGATGTCAACGGCCTTGGTCGCGAGCGCATCCCTCGCGACAGGCTGCGTCCGTGGTCGGCGCAGACCGTCTGGCACGCTGGAACGCTGTCCGCCGACGCGAGCGCTTCAGTGTGCGCTTGTCCGGCTTAGCGGGCGTACGTCATCGTGTATTGTCATGGATTCGCAAAACGAACACCGCGAACGAGAAGTTCGGACTGAATTTATATCTTTACTAGCTGATGCCAGCGGCTCCGCTCGCGTCCTACGGGTATGAAAAATAGATGTTAGGCGATTCTCATACCTACCCGATATACACAAAATTTCATACAAGCCGGTCCAGCCGTTTCGGAGGAGTATGGGAAAGTTAAAAAAAATCATTATGTATGCATTAATCATACTTAATAAATATATAATTATATATCTATACATATATTGATCTAAAATTATCTATATTTATTATATAATGACTAACAAATTATTGTTTATTTTATGCAGATGAGAATCGTACTTTTTATAAATAATTAAGGATTAAAATATAAAATTTGACAGAGAATTGCCAAAACTCAATATCAATCAATACTCGAGACTTTCTAAATACGACGAGACGAAATAATATTGTAATAGACAATCTCGCTCTATGCCTATGTACTCGCTTATTAATTTTAAATAAAATATGTTCATTTCAGTCGAATATAATCTTGATGGTTAAAAATAACTGTTACGGGAGAAGTCCTTTCAGCCACGGTTTGAAATGATTGTATTTTGAGGGAGTGGTTCGGGATACCTTGAAATATTTACCTTTAAAGTTAAACATACCGGTATCCAGCAGCAAAACACATAATCGCTAATTGGATTGGATTTTATGGTTACAATCAATGATATTATAAAAAAAGTATATATAATATCATTGGTTACAATACGTATAGGCAGAGATCACAGATATCAATAATCTGTAACTTACTATCTACAATATGACAGTCTATCAGGGACTAAAAACTTAACTATATTCATATTTATCTATATAATAGCTGACCAACGCAAACTCTTCTACCAGTTGCAGACGATTGTGTTGCCCGTAGCGTGTTTTTATAACAGCGTCAATAAATTAGTTTCCCAACAAAAAATTTAACCGTTAAAGCTAGCATTCAAGCTTAAAAAAAGTTATTGTCAAACCGATCTTCTGTTTCTTTGAAAGGCAAGGAGCCATCGTCAATACCGGAGTAGGACTAACAAGTTGAGTCATCCACCGACCGTGTAGAACGAATATAAAAGTTAATTAAATAAAATGTGATGTAACAGGTATTTTACTGCTTTTCATTGGGGTAGACTATGCTTTTAAAACATTTTTAGGGAGACGCTGAATAGGTATTGATACAATAATGATTGTTTTCTGCTACAAGTGTTATGTGCGTTTAATATTAATAGGGTGCTCCATAGGTTCTTCTGGCCATACACGTTGTGCGCACAACCCCCTAGCTACGTTGCAAAGGTTTTTTTCTATTTCTGTATTCTCTTGTTTCATCTATACTAATATTATAAAGCTGCAGAGTTTGTTTGTTTGTTTGAACGCGCTAATCTCTGGAACTACTGGTCCGATTTGAATGATTCTTTCAGTGTTGGGTAGTCCATTTATCGAGGAAGGCTATAGGCTGTTTTTTTTTCAAAATTAGGGATCCGTAAAAAAATTGCTATTTTGTAACACAAGGTGTAAAATCGAAAACCTATTTTTTCCACGGAAACGAGAAAAACGTGGGTGAAACCGCGGGGCACGGCTAGTTGGCTAATATTTGGTTTTGCTCACATGTCTGAGTGACATTTGCCAATGAAACAAGAGAATAGAGAAATAAAATAAAAACGAAAAACGTTTACAACTTGTCTAGGTGGGGCAGGTCAGATGGGACGGTGTGTCGAAATTAGTAGTGGGCACTAGAAATTATTTTTATTTTTGCTTCACATCAGATAACTTATTCAAAAGAATATATAATGTGTTTTATATTTATCCTTGGGTATTATGATGTTAACCAGTAAAACAATAGCCAAAGTTGTTGCTCTGAAAAGAGTGGAGGTTTTATTACCGACATGAACAGAAACATTAATTAACATTAATAAATAAAAATCTCACCTGAAAAGAGAAACAACATTTAAAGCTGCTTCACCAGGTTCTATTAATTATTTAAATTACAATATAATTCTATATAACATGCTTTGACATTCAGTCGATCTGACAAAGCGTTTTCTTCTTATACTCAAACGAGTTTACAATTAAATTATAACAAACCTCATTAAAACTAAATGAAGTATTAGGGACTTCGTTTACAAATATATAAATTGTTTTAATTTAATCAAAATATCTACCATTGTAATCTATACATTTGTGCCATCTAATAGCAAGGTCGAACTCTAGTGATCTAGATTCTACAAACTGTGTGAAAGCATTTTGTACTGCCTCCCGGGAAGAAAACTTTTAATCACGTAGAAAATTGTCCAAATCACGAAAACAATGGTAGTCCGTTGCAGCAAGGTCTGGCGAGGATAAGGAGAGAGACGAAGGTCTGTCTGTAAAGTTAAAACGGTTTCTTGTGCTGCATGAGGTCTCGCATTATCATGGAGCAATAATACTGAAGATCGATTAATGAGTCGGGGCTGTTTCACTGCAAGTTTTGCTATCGTTGTTTGGAGTTCAGCACAGTAGACATCTGCCGTTATTGCTTGACCAGATCGGAGAAAGTTATAGTGAATAACACCATGCTGAGACCACCAAACAGTTACCATTACCTTTTTATTGGTAAGCTTTGCTTTAGGACACCGTTGCGGCCTTTGACCTGGGGTCAGCCATTGTATTTTTCGCTTACGGTTATGGTAAAGAATCTACTTTTCATCACATGTCCAAATTCGATCCAATATTCCTTCATTTCTATATCGATTCAACAAGGCAACAGAAGTTTCAACACGCGTTTCTTTCAGCAGATCAGTCAAATCATGAGGCATCCATTTTTCATATTCATTCATAGCTTGTATTTTATTGTATTGATTTGACACAAATGAGTCAATATTGTTCGTAAGGTAACGTTAAACCATGCCACTAATTCCTGGGTAGTTTGGCTCGGATCGGCTTCCACCATCTCTTTCAATTCATTGTTATTCACATGTGTGGGCGGTCTTCCACGTGGTTCGTTCATTAAATCAAATTTCCATCACAAAAGCGTTTAAACGTGCGTTCATTAGCAGTCCCTTCTCCAAATGCAACATTGATATTGAGAGCTGTTTCTGCACCGTTAGTTCCGCATCGGAACTTGAACTCAAAAATAACTCGAATTTTCGAAGTAGGTATCCATCTTTCTTGTCTAAGCTAAATAAAAAAACAACTGAAAGTCGATAATCGAATGTTGCAAATTTTTTAAAAGAAGAACCTCGTAGGTACGATTTGAAAAAAGTTTCACTCAAAAATCTCATACTATGAAGGTTCCATGTCAATTCGAAGTACCTATTACAATAAAACGGTAATTTCATGCTTTATCCCCTATTGTAACTTGATTTGCTTTCTGGCCAATTTTAATAAGGTATCTTTCTGTGAACTAGCCATGCTCCAGAAAGAAACCGCAGATTTTATTTTTTAATATTTAGGAAATCTGGAACACAACGCCATCTAGTCCCAAACTAAGCAGAGATTGTATTATAGGTACTAGACAACTAATATACATAAATACATACATATTGCATTGACTGCCTTGTTGGTCTAATGGTTATCGTATGCGGCTACTGACCAAGAGGTCTCGGGGATTCGATTCCCGGGTCAGACCAAATGTATGTTTCGGAGTCTAGGTGTTTTCTATGTATATTATGTAGGTATGTATTTAGAAAAAAAAGTATGTTTATGTATTTATATCAGTAGTTTAGTACCCTTAATGTAAGCTCTGCTAGTTTGGGACTAGATGACGTTGTGTGTTTATAAGTGTTTTGACTGCATGGTTGGCCTAGTGGCTTAAGCGGTCGCCACGCCGCTTCCTACTACGCCAAGTGTCGTGGGTTCAAATCCCACGTAGGATAACACTTTGTGTGATTCACAATTTGTTGTTCTGAGTCAGGGTGTTCTTTGTGTCCGTTTTTTGTATGTTTGTAAAGTCCCCCGCGACACAGGAATTTATATTCCTAATGCGGGAGTTGTCTTCTAAAAAAATAAATAAAAATAAGATGTGCGAAATACCTTTTTTTGTAAATACTTATTATAACTAATTATATTTATAACTAATATTATATAATATTTAATATTAATAACTAAATAATATGGAAAACACCTTAACTCCGAAACAAAGTATTATATACAGATCATACAAACATTTAGTCCGACCCGGGAATTAAATCCGCTACTGAGACAGTCAGATTGATTGATGGCACTTAAATGCGATCGGAGATGGCACTTAAGTTGGAGAAAGTCTCTAGTTTTCCTCGGGATAGCGCGTAGTTAGTGCCTTCCCCTAGGAAGATCTAAAATCGCACACAGTGTGATACAGAGGACACTTGATAATTGAGATGGTTGTGCGTCGGAGTGATTTTGCACTCTTGAATCCTGCGTCTCTAGGAGCCGAAGATCCGAAGAAGTTTTGGGGAAAACAAAAAGGCATATCTTTCACTAAATTAGTTTATTAAATAGATTTAGATTTGAGATGAAAAATGTACCCATGTCATTGAATAAAAAAAGAATTGATGCTTCCACTACAGTTTATTTACTGTACAACAAAGGGATATAATTTATTTTTAAATAACAAAATCATCTACACTTGATTATTTACTTCCTGTACCATATTTGAATTGTTTTCATTCTTTTAACTTTCTTTTGCAATTGAAGTACTCCATAAAGCAAAGCTTCAGCTGTTGGTGGGCATCCAGGCACGTATATATCCACAGGGACAATACGGTCGCAACCTCTGCAAAACAATGGCAACAGTTTGAGAGTAAATTTTTTACCTATTACGAAATACCAAGTTACCCAAGAGTCAACGGCCAGACCTTCGTCATTTTATAAAAGCTGAAAGATTCACTTTGCATGTCTCTAACACTGGTAAGAAGGACCAGCAACTATAGTTGGGTTATATTATAACTATACTTGGGCCTACCCAAGTATAGTTATAATATAACCCAACTATAGTTGCTGGTCCTATAACAGGTAGTAAAGATGTATAGAGCACCTTTCTTTCGTTAAAAAAAAAGCTTTTTTTTTTGTATATTATTTAAGAAAACTTTAAAAACTGATTGCTACCCCATGCCAGACACCCCTAAACATTAATAAATTACAGCGCCTGCTCGAAATAAGTCATCTTATAATCTTGAGATTGTCTGTCGGGGGGAGTGGCATTGGCTGTCATGTTGACTTAGTCAACACTTTTAGCTGTGTTATTGGAGAGGCAATAATGTATCACCACCTATCTTCGCAATAGGTTCTTATTATATTTGAGGACGGCGAAGAACATCGAAGGGAGGTTACATGTGGGGTTCCACAAAGTTCAGTCCTAGGACCTCTTCTGTGTAACCTCGCGTATGATGCGCTCCTGAGAACCAGTTTGTCCCGTGAAGTGAGTGTCGTCTGGTGCGCGAACAACGTATTGGTTAGGGGGCATGGTTTCCTGGAGCTCAATGAGTAAAGGATTGGCGTCTGTCGTCCGTAATTTGACAGAGAGTGGGATCATCTCATAGCAGATTAATTGCTGCAGTCGTCAGAAGGATGGCAACCTGTTCACAAAATGCGATCGGGCCCCTAAATAAGATAATTGAGCCGATAGGCAAGGGGAAGTCTTTGTGACTTTTTTTAGAAATTATAGAATACACTCCAATTATAGCGGTGTGAATGAGACCGGCGCACGGGGGTGGGTTTTAGTTGGAAAACCACATACTCTTGGCTTGGACAGACTGGATTTGAGATTATTTGTTTTTGATTGAGTTCTGCTTTCTAACTTAGTAAGAGTTATTTATTTACAAAATTGATTGCTTCCCATGATAGGGACTGTATTAAATGAATAAAGTCTTTAATATTCAAATTTGAAATGTATACAGATTTTGTCATGCTAATATTGCTTACCTCACAACTGAATATGAGTAATGATAGTATCCACCGCCATTAGCGCAACTGCCCATAGAAATAACCCATCTTGGGTCTGGCATTTGATCATAAACTTTCCTTAATGCTGGTGCCATTTTATTAGTTAATGTACCAGCTACAATCATTACATCAGCTTGACGTGGCGAGGCACGGAAAACAACACCATATCTATGTGAAAAATATAAAATCTAATCAAGGAAAAAAATTTAGCTATTTACACTTCTTAAACTGAAATATAATTTTATATAGCAGTGTGTATTTAAACACAAAAATAAGTTAAAATATTTGTGAGTTATTGTAATAAAAAGTGGGGTGTTATTGTGTATTTTGTTATGGGCCTGGTGCCTTGGTAGTGGTCATTGTCAGCTTCTAGGCGTGGGCAGTTAATGACTGGTTATTGTGTTGGACCTAGAGCAAGGCTTACGCCCAGCATGAATGTCAGCTGTGATGATGTGATATTGTGTTCTAAATGTCCTCTTACATCTGTTTTGTTCATTATTTAAAACCCTAATCTATTGGAACAACTTACAAATAAGTAATTACAAATAAGCATTAAATACCTGTCCATGTCATAACGAGGAGCAGCTATGTGCATCATCTCTACAGCACAACATGCCAAACCAAAGGTCATAGGCCAAATAGAGCCCTTCCTTCCCCAGTTTAGTAAATCATCTAGTCTAGCCACTGCCATCTCTGCCATGTTAGTCGCATCTTGGAAGGGAGAGTAAGGTCGTCTTTCCATAGGGTTTGGAGCAGGTAAATGAGTATGACGAATTTGTTCAATGGCGGGTACTATAGCTCCCTTTTTTACAATAGATAAAAGTGTAGAAGGAGCTGTAGCTCCCAGAGTTTTGAGAGCCTGCATCTTTCTGTAACATACATAAACACGAAAATACTAGGTTATCCCTTTTTAACGCGCACATGCAGTATATAGCTTTTTGCATGATAGTTTATTACTAAACTCTACTCACAAGATTGATGCACTACTAATATGACTATATTCAATGCACGATATTCCTCTTAAAACTAAAAATTAGAAAAATCTTAACTAAAGTTGACAGTTTACGTAATTCGAAGGTGCATTTAGATTTTCTTCTATCTACATTTGCACAAAAAAAAATTATTCACTTAAATGTTATAACGTTGAATTTACATAATATTCATCATCATCATCATCGGCCTATCGCAGTCCACTGCTGGACATAGGCCTCTCCAATTGCACGCCACTTAGTTCGATTCTAGGCTTATATATAATTTTATAAAAAAAAAGGTACATATATTGTTTTTTCATAATTTAATAATATATATTATTTGAGATATGTCAAAGGAATGAGAAAATTATCAGTCGGAACTATATATAAAACATTTTAAATACTGCTTAATGCTTACTTCGGAAATGCAACCCTTAATGTCACAAAAATTCCGCGACTTTGAGCAAAGCACGTATTTGTGAAACATAGCTCAGCGTACCGCATACGATTTGCTCATCACATATCTATTAATTTTCACAAACAAATAAAATAATCATAAATCTTGAGTAAGTAAATCTTTTGATTCAAATTACAACGCAATTAAAACAAATAAATTACACTAGAATAAAAAAAGGAATTAGCGTGTCACTAAGTGTAAGTCGGGGCATATTACACATACACAGTCAATATTATCGTGATACTGGAATTGGAATCACGATAATAACACAAGATCGCAAATACTGAAGTGGGCTATTACACTATCAATATTATCATCAATATTACCACTTCAGTGTTTCGTTGACTTTACTGGAATCTGGTTGTGTTATTAAAATTATAGATAATAGGAGAAAGTCAGTTTTAGCTATTGTACTCGCATTTGCGTTAAAAAGAAAACGTTGCAGAAAGCGTTGGATGAAAGATTGGATTTTAAAACGAAATCATTACACTCATTTGAACATCACACAAGAAATGCTCTTGGGCGATGATATGAATGATTACGCAAATTATTTTAGAATGAGTGAAGACTTGTTAAAACCAAGTAAAAAGTATAAAATCTTCTCAAGCTTTTAAACTTCGTTTCACCTTACATTACTAAACAAGATACACATATGAGATAAGATAATTTAGTGATAGTTAGTAATAAATAGAATACATTGTAGGGAGGGCATTAAAAATGAGAACAATTGTAAACAAAGTTTTAATCTAATGAAATGTCAAAATCAAAAGTCTCAAAGTTGCAATTATTATAGTGCCTGCATGTTAGATAGTATTACTAGCTACTATTTCATTTTTAATTTGTAAGTCTTCATGATTTTACGTTTCATCTTTACTTTTGTTGAAATTGTACATATTTTTATTGAGATTTTTTGTGATGGTCACATTGAACTCGAAACAATTAAATTTTATTGTAGTCTGTAGGGTTGGCAACACTGTCAATATTGACACCACGCCCCCTTGGTATCGTGGATTTCAAGATAACTTGCGATATTATCATGATACTGTGACACCATCAATACTGCATCAGTATTATCGTGATAAAACCAGTATCGCGTGACAATATTGACTGTGTAATATGCCCCATTGAATTGGTTACTCTGCAGTATTTCAATATCAAGTTTTCTTCGATTAAAAGGCCCGAGGCTGATTTTTTTCACATCAACTCACTAATTCAATGGTGAGCGAATCTCGTCCCCCATTCTTCACATACGTCCACTATTTCAGTCATTACTATTTCTTCGCAACATTTTTTAGGGTTCCGTAGTTCACGTCTCGGTCTCGGACCGTCTTGTCCCCGTTCAGTTCCGTTGTGTACGTCTATATATTATCGGCATGCCACTTAAAGATTTCGTTTTTTTTTCGCCCCTACCCCATAGTCTCTAGACCTTTTAAAATGTTTGAGAGATTGATAAGACAATTTTTTTATATCCTAAAAACCTACTTGGTTTAAGCCAGAGAATCTGTGTATGTGTATGATTATAATCCATTTCAGGATCATTGAAGAATACTAAAAAGCTTCGATTACTTTGTTAGTTCAGAATTGATAGAGACCAAACTTAGAAAACTTTGTACACAAAAATAACAAAATATCAAGTAAACATGCAATAAAATTAAAATGAAATCCTAACTATTGTCTAATAGACACGATTTTCAACCCAAATGTCGCTAAGAGCGACTACGGAACCCTACTTAATGCATGACCTAACACACACTTCGACGGTTTTTTATGAATTATTAAAAAATACTAGCGATGATTGCGCCCTATGATGAATATTAGTAGTAGATCTTCCACTTAGTAGGATTATAATTAGTAGTTTGAAATGGCCTCCCAAATGTTCACATACCACAAAATGACAGCTCTTGAGGTTGTTAGTTATTTGTCGGGTAGACTTGTGCTCGCTCGGTTAGCGGATGGAACTGTTCTGTCTGTCAGTGAACTACGTACTCTGTCGGGGGGTAGCGGCATTAGCGGCAAGAGCGGATCAAATAACACAAAAATAATGAAAAACTTTAAACATACATATATTTTTTTGTCACAATATAATCAAGACATTGACACTGTGAAACAACTAGCAACCTTATGTGTACATTGTTACTAGGTATACTCCAATTTCTGTCATTTTAAGTGAATATCGACTGTGGATGGTAAAGTTGCAGCGGAGTCGGCAGCGGAGTCAGTACATACCGCAGTCGATTTCTGATGATTTTAAATTGCGATATTGAGATGTATCCTAATATATCTCTGAGATAGTGACATGTATTAACGGCTACAAACTGTTATTGCTGATCATAACGTCTCAGGTTCAATTCCCGGGTCGGGTCAAAAGTGTTGTTGGGTTTTTCTTACAGAAAATTCATAATAACACCCCGACTTCCAAAGTGGCGATGATTCACGCACGTGCCCATGCCATGTCACATGCCGGGTTGTGACCAACCCAACCCCGCATGTGACCACTTCTGTGGAACCTTATGTATGATACGGTCCTGAAAGCCAGTTTGTCCCGTGGTGTCCGAAATTATGAAATTAGTTCTTTTGCATCGTGAAGCCGTCGAACTCGTTTAACTCAACAAATATTTTGATTTTTTAGGTATTGTTCCCGATAATATAAATCAGCCTCTCAGATCAGCTTGCCAGTGATATCAGCGGTAGTCGATATATTGTCTGATCGTCTATTGCGCCGCCGCGGTGTGCTCCTGACCATATTCGATCATCTGTTTTCTTCTTCTTTTGATGAATTTGCTGCCAACCGAATATCAGCTATTTCTGCCAATGTTACGTAATTAACGTCTTCAATTGTAAAGTCTTCTAGTCTTCAAGTCGTCGTCGTAATGAATTTAATGATAAGAAAAAATGTCGATGAGATGAGATGGGGGACCATCTTTGAAAAAACAAAAAAAAAGCGGCCAAGTGCGAGTCGGACTCGCCCACGAAGGGCTCCGTAGTAGCAAGTAACATCATATAAAAGTTTTTGTAGTTCGTTGTAACTTTCATCGATGTTTCAATATCAGTGTTTTGATTGATAGAAATGCAAAATGCGGTTTATGATTAAAAAGAAACAAGTTACTAGATCTCGTTCAAACCATTTTTCGTTGGAAGTTTGCATGGTAATGTACATCATATCAGTAGGTAGTAGAGCCACGCTGATTTCAGCACGAATGGGCCGGCTCGACCCGGCCAGTACTACCCTCACACAGAAGACCATCCTAATAATGACAGCATTCTTGCTGTCGTATTTCGTTGGTGAGTGTGAGACCGGAGGCCCAATCATTCTGCATCATTCTCCCGCCCTTCGAAGGCCGGGAGAATGATGCAGAATAATCTAACCGGGCTGCCATGGTAAGGGTCACCATGCTACATTGCCTGCCCTCACAATAAGCATGGTGACCCCTACTCCTGGATTCTACTCATGCTTTCCATCAGGCAGAGTAGAGTCACTTTGGCAGGCTTAAATATAAAAAAAAATTATTTTTTTAGTTTTATCATTCTCTTATTTTAGAAGTTACAGAGGGGACACAAATTTTACCACTTTGAAAGTGTCTCTCGCTCAAACTATTCAGTTTAGAAAAAAATGATGGTAGAAACCTCAACATCATTTTTGAAGACCTATTGTTATTTCATTCAGTGGGTTTTGGGTTTGTTACAAATAAATACAGTCCAAAAGTTGACAAACATTCCGTTTATTGTTTAGTTTCATACATGCTTCAAATAATTAAAGAAAAGGTATCTTTTACATATTCTGACTTAGTTTTGTTCAACAAAACTCTTGCTATACAATCAACGGATGTTGCTCAATACTTTTAAATAAATAACAATTCAGGACATATTTATGCTTTCAATATTTCTTACTTATATCAATAAAGAGGATTATATCAAGGTTGGACTAGCGTCAATTTGATCAATTCTCAACACCTATCCATAGATAACCCCACACGTATAAAAAAATATTGTTATAACCATTGATATATAAAAACCCTAGATGCACAGTCTCAAACAAAAGCGGCATACAAAACTATCCTACTTAATCATTGATGTATAAAAATATCAATGTGGGTAGTTTCAGTTATGCTATAAACATATCTTTTGCAAATTCAACCTTACGCGCATTGTTTAAAGTTTTTATTACAAAGCAGTGTACAATGACCAATCAAATTTTACGACCGAAGCAGGACAAGACAGAACATGGAGTGAAGACAAATATTTGTATTTTTTTTTTATTTAAATACATTGAGTTAGTATTTTAAGAGTTAGTTAAATTGTGTTTTAAGCCCATAATTATACTTTTATCCGAGCGTAAATATGTTTTTGGGTAGGACAGGTGTACATATACAGGGTGTAAAAAGACTGATATCAAAAACTTGGAGGTTGCATTCAGATCATGATACTGAATATGTTTAGCGAAAAAAACCGCAAAAAATATGTTAATTTATTTAAGTTCTTTTTTGTATTTTTCTGGTTACATACACATAGTACAACATAACAGGACCCTAACAAACTAATTATCTCATTTAGAAAACCAAAAAACTAATAAAATCAATAAAACTGCAATGTATTTTACAGTAAAATCAGGTGGCATAGGTCATTGTACCTAGACAACAACCGTCCGCGCGCGGTTCAATGACCGCTTCGCTCGTCCTAGTAATTACCTACTAACTGATAGTACCTAGACAGCACAGCCTGCCGTAATTTTACTAACAGAACTTGTAAGAAACATTAGTTCTAAACAAAATGCAAGATATTGAAGTAGGTAGGTAGATACCTATTAAAAATGAATAAAATGTAAGGCCCAACTTTATGAAGCGTGCACCTGCGTAAACAATTGTCTATGTAGATAAATTTGTATAAGGAAGGTACAAAACTTTATTTTCCTTCGTTATTAAATTCTTAGGTAATGGTATTCATTTACTTGATCACGCTGGATAACTTTGAACTCGACGAGGCTCGACCAGAGTGATACCACGGCCTCACTGAAAACCGAAACACCCCCCCTCCCCTATTCCATAAAAAAATACAAAATTTCAACTAGGCGCACATGTTCTTATTTTTAACCGAACGGAAAAATAATAATATTGTTTTCGTGCTGTTCGTATAAAATTTCTTATACAAAACGCAAAATTTGACCAGGAAACCAGCCCTAGAACTTTGAAACTTCTATCATTTCATTAATACCTAAAGACAGTATTCGCGCGTATCGTGCGTCGCCGCCACATTGTCGGCAAACATCAAAGGGACACTCGCCTTTCGGCGGCGCGGCGGCAGTATATCAAAGAAGTAAGAACTTTAATTTGTCTAATATTATTGTTATGTATATCGTATTAGTTACTGGCTACGTCCTACGACGACTAGTCGGTCTTCAATATTTGTACTGGCCGGACGAACTTTCGCGAAAGTAAATTTTTGTCGTCGTTTTTTAGTAGGTTATGTTCCTTTTACCTAATTTTAGTGTTAAGTTATTCTTATTACTTTTATTATACTTTTATTAAAACAGTGATGTGATTATTTATAATGTTTAGTGCGAGGAAATACGGACATATGATTATGTTATCTTGTGAAGCCCGCGAAAATCCATCACGGGCCTTGCGTATTTACCTTAGAAGGTACCTGAACCGTCTGAAGCTAGAGACATCACGGTTGACTTTCGACTTTTGATTTTCGAATGGAAGAACAGATCTTGGCTCTTGTTGAGAGAAATCTTCGGGTAGGAACACGAACGGCGACGTAGTTAATTAGAGGTCCTGGAACCAGAGTTGCCACCCGTCCCGAATTTCCCGGGACAGTCCCGAATTCGATGATATCGTCCCGCGTCCCGACAGCCTATTGATTTTGTCCCGATTTTTCACAAATGTAACAATTGCTCAATTTGAATTCACCTTCTTCCCCTTTCGCGCAGTGTACATAAAAAGAAACAGCTATTGGGTGCCAAATGGAACTAATGAAAACCTTTTTACCAAAATCTTTATTTGTTGTATTCAGTGGAGTGTGTCTTTTCGTCAGGGCGGATGACTGAACTGCCCACGCATTCGCTATCAGTCTAGACATCAGTCTAGACATGGCCAAGGCCTTTGATAGGGTTTGGCACCGCTCGCTTCTCTCTAAGCTTCCGGCATACGGCCTGCCCACTAAATTGTGCAGGATTGTGGATTGCCGCCTTCCTGCGCCAACGCCGCATTAGAGTCCTTTGTGACGGCGTGGCGTCTGATTTCCAGCAGGTAAACGCAGGCGTACCCTAGGGCTGTCTTGTTGCCCACGCTATTCCTTCTACATATCAATGACATTTTGTCACTCTCGATCGGTTGCAGGGGCGAGCAGTTCGCATCATAGACAGTCCCGAAGCCACCGAGTTCCTGGAACCTTTGCAGTTGCGAAGAGATGTCGCCTCTATGGCAGTCCTCTATCGCCTTTACCATGGAGAGGGTTCTGAAGAGCTCCTCCACCTCATCCCATCCTCTTCCTTCCTCTACACAATAATGCGATCTGGACAGGGAAGTCACCCCTTCAGAGTGGAAGACATACGCTCCAGAACTAAGCGGCTCGGGTCTTCCTTCTTGTGTCGAGCAGTTAAAAACTGGAACTCATTGTCAGCTGATGTTTTTCATTCCTACTATGATCCCGGGTCCTTTAAGCTAGGCGTGAAAAAGCATCTCCCTAAGCCGCCATAATGTGGTTCGCCATACTGCTTGCATTTGCAGTGAGTATGGCGACCCCCACTTGTGGATTTGACTTATGCTTTCCATCAGGCATAGTAAAGTCACCTTGGCAGGAGTTTTATAAAATAAAAATCCCCTTTAAAGTTGAATAACTCTCAAATGGATATCGAAATCAAAAAATTTCTAAAAAAAAACTTTCTTAATGTTTAGAAATGACCGACCTAATGATAACCCTAACGATAAAAAAATCACCCCCACTTTACGCGTAGATAGGAACCCCAAAAAAATTTTTTTTCATGACCTTATTACTTCAGCACATTGTCGCCATTGTTTTCCAAAAAACTGCTTTTTTATCATGTTCTGAATTAGACTGAAATTTGACCGACTGTCCACATAGTAAGTACTGTCCCGATTTTTTTTTTCCAAAAGGTGGCAACCCTGCCTGGAACCCCAATATGGCATAAAACGGTGCATAAGATTTTACAAACAAAATCAGCTGTGCTATCATTATGCCATTTCTGGTTCGACCGGTAAGTAGAATACAGTCATTAAGTAGGTATTTTCGTTAATAGGCAACTTTACCGACGCCACGATGCATAGGTAGTTAAATTAAATAGTTATAAAAGGCATTCACCTTCCTACTCAGTACGCAATACATTGCTGGCTACTGAAATGAATAAAAATCTTGCCACATGGTTTTTTCTGGCTACGATTTTTTTTAAGGACAACTGTTTGTTTTTTTTAAAAGGTTTTGGGGTGCTGAAGCTGCATCTTTCGTTTTCGATAGTCGTCTGGTTACACCCTGTATAAATATTAACTCTTAAAATCATTTATTTTAATTTTTCGTAGTAGAACATATTACTACCAGGGGGGTGTCACTCTGAATTCACGGCACTAATGTGGAGCCGCCGTTATACTTTTCGACCCACAATGGCTTCTAATCACAAACCTCGATCTTCTAATCCATGTGAAAGTTAGCATGCAGTATGTCGCGAACCCATAAGTTGTCCCCTAATTAATCGATTTAATAGGTAATATAATATTTACGAACTTTAATAATAACGTCGTTTGGACGACCTCCTTTCCTTTTGCAATTCGATTAATAACTATATTATTATTATTATATATTTTGTAACTATTAAAAACTTATTAAAAAATAAATACAAAAAAATTCAAATTAAATAAACTTATAATTAAAAATTTAAACACAATAAAAAAAAAACGACTCCATTAAATTCAGAACAGGGTCGTTTGGATTATGCGACTAAAATAAAACGTTCTTACACTGAAAAAGCGGCCATTGAAATTTGTCGTATTATACTTGGACCGTTGAGTGAAGTTTTTAGACAAATTAAATCAAAATCACATATTGCTTCCGATATTTAGTCATAAAAACAACAAAAACAAATTAAAAAACTCTTTTACTTACCGAAAATACGATATCCCATCCTTTTTAACGTTCTTGACGTAATATTTTTACAATTCCGCATCGAACACTTCGGCATTTTTAACAAGCGCACAGAGACGCGAGCGACGCGAGACTATTTGAAATAGAGTAGCACAATTTTAAATTATGCGCTTATTTTATGAGGACGGTTTTGAGACGCTGAGTGTGTATCTTGGGTTTTTTAATACATCAATGGTTATAACCCATACAATTTATTGTTTTCTTTCTATTTTTGTGTAAAAATATTATTGCTGTTTACAGAATACATCTACTGACCAAGTTAGCTCTTATAGTTTCAAAAAAAAGTGACGTACGGACGGACAGACAGACAGACATGACGAATCTATAAGGGTTCCGCTTTTTGCCATTAGGCAACGGAACCCTAAAGTCGACCTCTCTTCGATCGTCTTTCTTCTCCTTTTAATAACATGGCAACTAGTCGAATAATATCAGTTATTTCTGCCAATGTCAAGTATTTAACGTCTTCAAGTCATTGTCGTAATGAATTATTGATCAATAAATGTGGATGAGATGAAATGGGGACCGTCTTCTGACCTTAATAGAATGATTTATTCTGAAGACATAATCTTCGATCGTCTGTTTCTACCCTTACACGAACTGACATTGACAGCTGACAAGCCGGCGTATTAGTATGTGTTGTTACCGGACAAAAAGTATTGTGTTGTATTTTGATTTTCATGTCAACAACGAACTCATGAATATCAACGGATCAGATTCTGACAGTAGATTTTGTTCATGAAATATAAAATAGTACCTTCTAGAGATACCTATTTATTATGTCAAGTAAAATGAAAAAGGTAAGTACTTCATAATAAAATGTACTTATTCCGAGTTTTTTAACCCTATACCATATTGTTTTGATCCAGGAAAAGTGGCTTAAACCTATGTTTGAATTTGATGACGACGTTCCAAAGAAAAAATCGAGTAAAGGCGAAGAAACTTTTATTAGTATCAATTCTAAAGCTAAGCAGGTATTGTAGTAATTTTATTAGATTAATATAATTGTACAATTTTAATATTTGGTTTGACAGAATTTTGTACAAGGAATATATAACTATTTAGTATACTAATTTTGTTTACCAAACCAGGCTAGAACTAATATTTTCGAAGTTCAATATTACTTGTTTTATTTGTTTACAAAGACAATTTCCTATGTGGCAGAGGACTTTACAAACCTACATGAAACAGACACAATTAATCACTCAGACTGTTGTTCCATTTGCGATTTAAAATCACAACACTCAGCACAGTAGCAAGTGATGAGGTTTCCTTAAACAACTAATCTGAAATCTGAGGGTGTTAATTAAACTTAGCTCTGTTATAGGTATTAGAATCTACATCTCCTAAAACATGTAGCATTGTGATAAAAGATCACAAAAATTGGATTAAGAGCTTTGAACCATTAACAGTAGAAGATTTAGCTGTAAATAGTAAAAAAATACAAGAAGTTGATGAGTGGATGAAGTGTGTTTGTAACAAGAACAATGGTGATATGCTGCTATTAACTGGACCAGTGGGCTGTGGGAAGACTATTACAATAAAAGTACTTGCCTCCAAACACAAAGTTCGAGTTACTGAATGGATAACTCCCTTGGACATAGATATTCCATCAGAGAATGGTATGTGTTATTTGTTTAACTCATTTAGTGTTTGATTACACATATCCTGTCTAAAATAAGTTTTTTCACACACTTAAGTGTACTTTGCGATCAGAATAATCCAGAACTAAAGACATTCTACATTAAGTAGCATTTTTTTTTATTACAAGCTTTTGACTATGTCTATATTGCACTGTCCAAATATTATCTGAGATACAATAAAGCAATTTATTTATACTATGTTGGTAATCAGCCAGGAAAATATCATCATCATTATGTTGGTTATCGCAGTAAGGAGTAGCCTATGTTCTTCCTCAAGAATCAAAATCCTTGTGGTGACGGATTAAGAATACAAAGTGTCACCACCCCTATTCATCCCGTGGGTGTCGTAAAAGGCGACTAAGGGATAAACTACGCAAGACAACATCGGTGCAAAGAGAAGGAAAACTTGAAACCAACCCGTCTGGCCAGCGTGGTATAGTAGGCCAAAACCTCCTTTCTAAGAAAAATATCTTGTGTTTAGCCATGAAATGATGATGTATAACTTTGAAAATAATGATTTAATTTTTTTTGAAATACATACTGTCTTTTCAGGAGAATATGAATATAAACAGAAGCAGTCATTGAAGTTTTTGGATTTTATCTTGAACGCTGCAAACTTTACATCCCTTTTAGACGACAACAGTAGAAAATTAGTCTTAGTTGAAGATTTTCCTAATACATTCATAAGAACACCTTTGGAATTTACAGATGTATTACAGTAAGCATACCATTAACCTTTTTAATTAAACTAGCTGATGCCCGCGGCTCCGCTCCGAGGGTAATGAAAAAGAGATAGTAGCCGATTCTCATACATACTGAATATGCATAAAAATGTCATAAGAATCGGTCAAGCCATTTCAAAGGAGTATGGGAATTTAATCACTAGGCATTGGCCTATACTTGTTACAAGGAATAATGTCCTTGAAGATTAATTATTTTGTTAAAACTCATTTTTCAATTGTTTCAGTCAATATAAATTCAGAGCAAAATCACCTATTGTCTTTATATGTTCAGAATCACATACAGATGGCAAAAACACTGCAGCTAATCTTTTTACACCAGGTCTGAAGGAGCAATTTAATATACAACACATTACGTAAGCAGATAATTAACTATACATAGTATTAATTATAAGAAATCTGAAGGTCTCACAATAATTAAGTGTGGTGTGTGGTACATGGTAAAAGTGTCAATAATGATGAGTTAGAGGGATTACCAAGTGAGTAGTCGGCTAGTGCATGCAACTATTTAACTGATTATAACCAGAATGGTAATCAGTCAAAGAGTTTTGCAGTTATTTATGAAAAACTCAATCACTGAAGAATATTGTATGTATAAATATAAAAGAAAATGCATTGAAGATGAATTATGTATGTATGTGTTACCATTTTTTGTTCATGATCTGATTGCTAATTACACAACATACATAAATATTGATGATGCCACCGCACCTAAGTAATTATGAGGGGCCACAGTAAATCTAATTACTTTTCAATAGAAATTTGATTGATTTTATAAAGCTTAATATTTATAGGTTTAATGGTATTGCACCAACAAATTTAAAATCTGCACTGAAAAGAGTGGCTACTATTATAAATCAGAAACACAAATCAGTATATTATACTCCTACAACTGATGTCATAGAGTGTGTAGTAAATTCTTCAGTGGGAGATATAAGATCAGCAGTGTTGAACTTACATTTCTCATCTCTGAAAGGTGAGTTTAAAACTGGTAAGCTTATAGCTAGTGTTTTTCCAAAATTTATAATAATAGGATTTTCTTCTTATGTTTCAGGAGGATCAAAACAGAATATGGATACAAGCATAGTTATAGAAAAAGAAACAAAAGGTAAAGGTACTAAGAAGAAAAAACAGTCCTCTAGTAAATTTATGTCATTAGGAAAGGATCAAACTGTTAGTATTTTACATGGAGTTGGGAGAGTATTGAACCCTAAAGGTACATACTTATTTTTTACTTGGTAGTACTTGTAATAAGGAACCAAGACTTCTTCTTAAAGATAGGGTTCTCCTTTCGATTTAAGCATGGGTGTGGATTGGTTCCTTGTTGCATATTCTACTTGATTTCATTATTCTTTGGTGTTTAACTTTGCATATTGTACCTATTAAATATACACTTCCTTAGTTATAGATGCAGAAAACGGTAAACAAAAATTTACTCATAGCCCAGAAGACATAATTGAACAGTTTATAAGTCAACCATCTTCTTTTATTAATTTTCTTGAAGAAAACTACTTACCTCATTTCGCTTGCATTGATCATGTTGAAAACGCAACTTCGGCTCTTAGTGACGCTGACTTCATGCTAGCAGAGTGGAGGGTAACACTCAATGTTATTTATTAAATCTATTATTAAGGTGAATTTAAATAAAAATTGATAAACATTTTATATTTCAGGAGAAAACATGTCAGGAACATGGTTTGTATATTGCAGTGGCAGGTTTAATGCTTGCAAATAAAAGTCCAGTGTCAGCCTGGAATCCAGTAAGAGGACCTAAAAACATGAGGGTACAATATCCGTACGTAACCGCTTTATTAAAGTTGTATCTATGAGCAGCCCTTTTATTCAAAGATGGAATATTTTTGTCAGTATTTTTTTTTTTTAGAACAGCACGAGAATTACAATTAGAAGAAAACAATTTATACAAGGGAAAAGTTTTAGTTGCTGATTACCAGACATATTGCAAGATTATTTTGAAAGAAAGTGGTACCTAACATAAGTTTAACACTGTTTTATTTAATAAAATAAAAATAACATTTCGCTTAACAATAATGTTATTATTATAGTAACAAATTACAGGCAGAAATAGAAAACACATGTCATATCCTATTTGGCATTGGAAACGGGATCTTTGGATCTGGGAAGAAATATTAAAATTATATTACTAACATTTTTATTTGAAAAAAGTCAAGTCAGTACATACAATTTTATTAAATTTTCACTTCACACTGATTAGTTCTTTATAAACAGTTCATCTGCTTTGATCACTCACTCGTTTCCATTTTGCAAGCTTTTATAAAGAAACATATTGTTAATTTTATTTGAATAAATCATGGTGCACATAAAGAGACATATACTTACCTCCTTATTGTATCGAGCTTACAAACTATTCTAACAATACATTAGCATCGACGAGAACCTATATAACAGGAAGGTGCCTACTTACCTCAGTTTTTATGGAATGTGTCATATAGGTATGCGAGTGACATTCCTTAGTTAGATTATTTGCATGCAAAGTGATAGGGGCAATATGTCTGTAACTGTGTGTGTGAGTATGTGTTGAGGAATTAACGGGAGGAGGAAGAGGAAGACCTGGAGCGACGGCGACGCGGAGCAGCCCGCGGTGAACGCGAGCGGGTACGGCGTCGTCGTGGTGGGGAACGCCGCCTCGGCGGGGGACTACGACGGCGGTACCTGTATTTTATACAGTGTTTAAGTTAAAAAATTCAACAAAAAAACCTTATGTATAAGTAATGTTGTGAAAGATTAAAACGTTTGAAATACATTTTAGTAATGCTTATATCAACCAATAAACTAACCTCGGTGGCGAGTGTCGTCGTGGTGGGGCGTGTCTCGGTGGCGGCGGACGCGGCGAAGGACGTCGCGGGCGAGAAGGTATCAGGACTGGAGCCGCTGTAATTTCCTGCCCGTCGATTTGCCCTATAACAGAAAGCATTACTTATATGTATACAGCTTGTTATAAATTAGCTTTGGCAAAAATGGTTTTAGATGTTATGTAGTTTTAGAAACCATTAAAAGCAATTCAACTTGCAATTACGGTAACAGATTAAGAATACAAAATGTCACCACCCCTATTCATCCCGCGGGTGTCGTAAAAGGCGACTAAAGGATAAACTACGCAAGACAACATCAATGCAAAGAGAAGGAAAACTTGAAACCAACCAGCCTGGCCAGCGTGATATAGTAGACCAAAACCTCCTTTCTAAGGAGAAGCCTATGTCCAGTAGTGGACTGTTGAAGGCTGTTGATGATGATGATGATGATTGCAATTACAATGCTTTTCAAATAAAAATAGGACTAGATTTGACTAACTTCACTGGAAATGTAGCATTGGCATAGTTACTACGTAAACCTCACCACATATCACCAAGGGGGAGGGAGTAGTTAAAAAACGATAAAAAACATTATTAATGGACGGTCCCTTAACAGTATAAAATAAAAAGACAGAAAAACAAAAGGCAATTAAGGGAGCAACATGGCTTTTATAAGTCCACCTAGTCTGTGATAACTTGAGCAGTTGTAATAAAGGTCTATATACCTCCATCCATATGCTTCATAGCGTTTTCTGCTTCATCTGCGTTGCTGAACTCGACATATGCATAACCACGTCCATTATGTGGATGTAGTCTGTCCATTGGGAACTCTACAGCTTTAACACTGCCATAAGTTGAGAATATTTCATGAATATGATCTCTAGACACATTCAATGTCAATCGTCCAATATGAATTCTTGTTGGTCGTGGAGGTGGTGAACGTTCCCGCTTCTTGCGACCAGGTGATCTATAGAGATATACAACATTATTTAAAAAAAGAACAATGGTAGCATTTAGTTTCTTCTAAGTGATTAGGTAATGTTATCAAAACTGACAGTTTTTAACTATACACCACTGCCACAACTCCTACCCACATATATGTATAAACTGCATCTAAAGATCATTTTTTTTAAATCTGACCATCTGTATGTTTCTTTTTTACTGGAAGACTGTAATTATCATATTATAATCATATTTATGTAAGATTATTTTAATGTATAAAACTCGTAAGATAAATAAAGCAAAACTTTTAATACTGCAATTATAATCATAATATTACAAAACAAATGTAACATGCGTCAACTGAAGTTTAAAAATTATCTCAGGATATGATGTAGTCAAAACACTACACTGCCATCTCCCGTTTTTTAGATGAATTAATATATTTAATGAGCTTTCCATTTAACCTTTTGAACGCCAGAGCAAAAACTCGTCAACTTGCCCTCAACGCCAGACCACAAATTTAGCGCAAATACCTACGAAAAAAATAAGCATTCCAAAACTTTATCGATAACATGAATTGTATTTTTATTTTGGTCTACAATTTCAAAATATATGTCCATAAAACACTGAATTTATTTCAACATTACACTTCTTCCTACTCTAGTAATAGTTATACACTATTTACAGAGTTGTTCAATACTTACTTACTAGTAGAATTGAGTAAATTACTTACTTACTAATACAATACTTACTAATAGAATTGAGACGGCATTATAATTAAATATAATAACTATAGATACAACACTATTCTTGATCTGTTGTCTTGATATTGTGACCCTGGCGTGGACGGTACGTCATTTTTATGAATATTGCGCTTCTCAATTATGGATGTAGCAACGTACTATCTCGCTTATCGAGTATAATATTAACTGATAATAATTAAAACACGTATTTTAAATTAAATTTCTATAATTCCGTTGAAGGAGATATTTAAAAAAAAAAAACACGACTCAAATAGGTTATGTATATAATGAACTATATAAAAATAGAAAAATTCAACAAAATGTAAAACAGTATGTACGTTTAAAGTATTTAAATACTAGCTTCTATAAACCTGGCATAAAAAGTAACAACTAGAATTTTGAATTAAAGCAAAGCAACTTGTGATAGACATTTTAAAACTTTTATTTATTTCATTTAAACCTCAGTAGTGTACGAAGCATTTTTTCTTCTTCTTCGTCGTTCCCTCAATGCTGAGGATCGCGACCACAAGTTACAAGCTTCCACTTCGTGCGGTTATACGCATTTTTTAGGGCACTGCTTATATTTTGTATCAATAACTAAGAGTCCTATTTCTTCTTTACAAAATAATTGTCTACTTTAATTATCATTTCACGAGCACAGCTGTTAATTACTTTCTTACTCATTTTAACAGAATAATAACAAAACTTAACAACAAAAATAAAACAGGCTAACGAAATTTTAATAGAACCTTACGATATCTCCTAACTTGCCCTACATCACTAGTGGTTACATATTTGTGACTCTGGCATGTGAGGACATTCTTTTTTAAGAGTTTATTTCTTTCTTTTTAGAGTAAAATTTCTTAATATCATAAAGCAATTTAAATAGTTTTATGGAAATAGATAAGAGTTAGAGCTTCTTCTTAAGGTACTTATATAAATTTAAAGGCTTAAAAGTAATATTTAAAGGCTTAAAAGTAATATTTAAAGGCTTAAAAGTAATATTTAAAGGCTTTATTTCGTATTTCGGTGTACCGCTTTTTTTGTCACATATTTGTGACGTTGGCGTACAGGGACAGTTTTCGCTTGTCACATATATGTGACCCTGGCTGTCAAAAGGTTAATCAATCAAAACCTATTAAACACTGCTGCATTTTAAAACTAAATGGCATTAGAGACTATCTACTACTGCTACTATCTATCTTCAGCAGTGTGCTTAGTACACACTGCTGAAGACTGCAACACAAATTAAGACTAGTCGTTCTACTTCTTTAAAATAAAAATTGTCTTTTGGACAACTACATAATAATTTTACATACCTGTCATGTTTCTCCTTACTCTTTGCTTTGTCATTTGATGATGGTATTGATAACTTTTTCTTATCACCGAGGGGTGATCTATCTCTATTCTTTTCCCTCTCTGGTTCACGGCGATCCTTAATTGGGCTTTTGTTAGGTGAGATTCTAGAAAATGAAAATAGAAATTTACACAACAACCGCATATTGGTCTAGTAATACCAGATAGTATTAGCAATGAGAAAATAGTAAACTTTTTATTTTGTTTTTGTACAATTATTAAAAAGCCATTATAAGGTTCAAGTATGTAAATATGCTTACTTCTTTTTCGGTCTAGACCGATCATTGTTACTGCTGCTGCTGCTTGATGAGCTAGACGATGATGATGACCTCGATGAGCTGCCAGAACTGCTGGATGATGACCGTGATGAAGACCTTGATGAACTGCTCTCTGATGAACTACAGGCATATTTGATAGGGACTATTGATCAAGTCAAAGCTCTTCGTACACAGAAAATTAAGGCCTATTATACCATAGTTGCCAAACAGGGTTCGTGTCCCATTCTCCTTCGTAGTTTGCTTCCTTACACGGCTCTTACGACATCAACGGGATGAATGGTATGGTATTAATATGCATTGTTGTATATTATCAATATACAACATACATGTCAATTATTGTCTAAGTGATGACTGTTTTTGTATTTGTGATTACCTACTTAGTTTATTTTGATCTATAAATGTTCACTTAAAGACATAACCTAAGAAATTATAAACATTTGCGATAATTAATAACAGCTCGTCTTTTAATTGTACAATGTATATACCTGCCACTACTGTCACTGCTGCTAGACCCTGAATCACCTTTCTTCTTCTTGACTTCCTTCGGTTTCTTCTTTTCTTTATCAGACGCCGCCGAAGGAGACTTCGTTCGAGCCCTGACAGCAGAAAAAACATTATTTTGTTAGCGAAATATTACGAAAAACTGATAAAATATTTTTTATGAATCTTATCGAATACGCACATTTTCGTGAAAACTATTTTCACAGGCACGAAATATTACAAACCAATAAGCGTCACAAAACTCTTACAATTACAATCTAGATCTAGACTCATACAGATACAACACAACGCTCGCTCTTTGAAAAACTATGAGCTATGAGTGTTGCCACCAAAGAAAATGGTTGCCACTTGCAAGATGGAAGAACTTGAATAGATGAAAACCCACAGAACACTAATACCTTACGAGTGAAAACCACTTGAATTGAAAATTTTGTCATTTTAATAGGGATTATTATCTTTTTCTTGCAATTAAAATAGCCAACATTTTCTAACCTCTTTATTTCCATAATGAAAATTACATATAAAATAGCCAATATTAATTAGTGATAATGTAGCATTCAAATGGTGAAAGAATTTTTAAAATCGGTCTAGTACTTTTTGAGCCAATTCGTTCCAAACATACATACAAACCTTTCATCTTTATTATATTAATATAGACTAGCTGAGCCCCGCGATGTTACCCGCGTTTGTTGTTGTAACCGCGGGATACGCCGTGGGGCGAAGCTAGTCTATATTAATATATATTCCTCCATAGTTATTCCTTACATCATCAGCTATCGGCAATTAAAAGTCCCGTCGAAATCGGTTCAGCCGTTCCAGAGATTATCCGGAACAAACACACAGACAGTCAGATAAAAATTGTAAAAAAATATTATTTTTGCATATGTCCCGTCTATACTTAAGCATTTAGCAAAAAGTGGTTATTTTAATATTACAAACTTCAATTTATTTATTTGTGATAACAATTCAATTTGTTAACATTTATTTCTATCTCAATTTTATTCAATTTTCTAATGTTATAGTAATTATTTTCTAAAAAAAATATAAAAGTTTGACTTTCCCAACTTTATAGAAAATGTTTTTTACTTTTAGAAATAGTTTATACAATTTACTTTTCTCTTGTGATTTAATGTCGATTGAACAAGTAGTATTTGTAGCGTAGATTTCGAAATACTACGTGATTGTGATACTACTCTTTCCCATTTTCGCCGATAGTTTATTACACTGAAGCCGCGAAGCCATTATTTCTGTGTACCTGTTACCGGCAATCTGATTATTTAATGTATTCCAACACACACCTAGGTAATGTATACAACGCCTGGGGTGTCAAGACAATGCATGACATATTACGAATATTATTGCCTTTGATAGAATACCTAGGTAAAGTATGTAATGGACAATAATATCTACTTGCCCACCGGCAATGTGAAGAGTATACAAGTTTTGGTATTTAACAATGGTATGTAATTCTTTATCTATAAAATGACGGGAATATTTATCATATCAGAATCATGCAAATTAAGTTTAGGTAAGAATCAGGGTTGCCACATTATGGATAAACAAAATCGGGACATACGATACATATTGGAATCATCAAACAATAAGAGGTTGCTCAAACAATTAAATTGCCTGCCTCGTTGGTCTAGTGCTACACGTATGCGACTGCTGATCAAGAGGTCTTGGGTTCGATTCCTGGATCGGTCGATATGTTTGTGTGATCTGCAAATATTTGTTTCGCAGTTTGGGTGTTTTCCATGTATAATATGTATGTATTTACATAAAAAGTATGTTTATGTATTTATTTCAGTTGTCTAGCACCCATAATACAAGTTCTGCTTAGTTTGGGGACTAAATGGCGTTATGTAAGATGTTCGAAAAATTTATTTATTTATTAATTTTTGATTTTGGTACCCATTTGTGAGTTACAAAAAATTTACTTAAAAGTTTCAATGGCATTTTTTTTGTTAAAATAGGGCGCCCTCCGCTCTAAATGCAAAACGGCTCATTCGAAAAATTTGGAAAAAACTGTGGTGCCTCTTGTTGCCCCCTCTCACGGCCTGCGGCGGCAAGGCGACTACTGTGGCACTACTCGTCAGCAGGTTCAATCACGAGTGGCCCCATGCTATTGCATATAAGCAAAGGGCCTATGGTGCATGGGTCAGAGCTCGCCCTCGTGGCGACCCAGACATCGATATACGTATCCGCCAGTGATGTCCGCAGATGGTTCTTATGAATTATGCACTTGGATTCGCGCAGTATTTGCTTGACGCTCTCGATCGGTTGCAGACGTAAGCAGTCCGCATCATTTCGCACCGAGTTCCTTGAACCTTTTTAGATGCAAAGAGATGTCGCCTCTATGGCAGTCCTCTATTGCTTTTACCATTCTGAAGAGCTCTTTTAACTGATCCCACCTTCTCTCTTCCTCCACAGAACAACACGTGCTGACTTTGGAAGTCACCGCTTTAGAGTGGAAGAAATACGCACCAGAACTAAGTGGTTCAGATATTCCTTCTTGAGCCGAGCAGTAAAAAACTGGAACTCACACGTGTGTATCGATCTCTCGCCGTACGTTTTTGTAGTCACTTCGTCCGGTGCAGGCGCCGCTCGCCTCGCATTCCGAGCGAAGTGACAATAACAGCCTTGCGTATTGAACGCCGAACGACCGCGGTTGGCGCGCAAGCTAATTATTTTTTTATACTACGCACACATCAACGCCTTCGGATATCGCAAAGTACACTACCGTTCTCAGCCCACGGTCTGCCACCAGCGGCAAGCCCCGGTGGGCTGGTTCAGTGGGTACTTTGTGCCGAAAAGTGCTGACTGTGTTGCGCATCGAGAAGCCGCGTCCCAATGTTTATTTATATTTTTAAACACTGAGAAAGGAAAACATCTAGAATGCCACTACCACCCGCACGCCGGGCAACCCGCCCGCATCAACAAAATTCCGGGATCGTGAAGCGAGTCTACGTCCGCTCCCGAGGCGCCGCAGTATCCGCGCTGAACCGTGTGGTAGCTGTGGATCAAGCTTCGCTGATACGTCGACCCACATAAACATCACGGCCCAATCTAAATGAGCTGAGAACTCGGCCGAGTACGCCGTCCAGCGCTGTGCTGACTCCGGCGCCGGGAGCGGGGGAGGAATTTTTCAGCCCCGCCGAGCTCTCATTACCGAAGACTCTGCCTCCAGCCGGTTTGTCAGCTAGCCAACCCGCTCCTACACTGACAGCCGTGCCTGCCGCTGCTTTAGAAACACATACACCACCTGTGTCTGCCTTCCCAGAGGGGATACAATCGCTTCCGCAAAGATCAAAAAAGGCGGCTATTCCCCCGCCGCGCTTCCCAGGTTCCCAGAAAACTGTCGCACCCGACCGCTTACCATCCCCACCACAAATGGAGAAACGGAGGGTACTCTTCATAACATCACCCTTTAGTCAACCGGCAACAACAAAAGGGTCGCCCATGGAAGTCATGGGGCCCACTTATGCCACTGTCGCTGCTGCACCCGTCACCGTATGTACCGCCGGTCCAGCTAGCGACCGCGCTGCTGCGGACCCCGTTGTCACACCCACTACTTCATCCGCTGTCTCTGTCTCGCCGCCTCCATCGTTGGCAATAAACAACCGAACGCCCGATACCCGCCCTTAGTAGTTGAAGCACTCCCGGACTGGGAGACACATTTCCGGGAGCTTAAGAAACGACTTGGACATGCACCGAACGGACAATCTTTTGGAAAAGGAGTACGCTTCATTCCAAAATCAGACCAGGAGTACCGCATCATCCAGCGGTACCTATACTCGCTGGAGGCAAGTGAGAAGATCTCCTGGTTCTCATATTCCCTTCCTGCAGAACGTAGCCTAAAGGTTGCAATCCGTGGTTTGCCAGTAAATACTTCACCAGAAGATATCGAGGCTGAGCTCAAGGAACTCGGGTTTACACCGGAGTTTGTACGCCCCATTCGTGCCCGACAGGGTCGTCCCGGGTGTATATTTTTTGCGCAACTGAACTTCTGTGCATGCCCGGTGTATACATAGAAGCATGGTGCGGGAAAAAGGGGCCCGCACAGTGTCACAAGTGCCAACAGTTTCGGCACTCGTCACACAACTGCCATAGGCCGTTCTCATGTGTGCGATGCGGTGGAGCTCATTCGGCCCGCGACTGCCCACGCCCTCTTGATGAGCCCCCAACATGTGCTAACTGCGGAGGAGCACACACCGCAAATAGTGCCTCCTGTCCTGTATTTAAACAGGAAAGTCGAAACCGGAAGGCTGGCACCATTGCACGCACATCAGCAGCCGCACACAAAGAAGCCAACAACCGTCGAGGACGGCAATGCACCCGCATCACTCATGGCAGCTGCTAATCCACCAAAGGAGGAGCGTGCGCGCCGCAGGAGGCGACGCAAAATGAAAACGGATAGTTCGGATTTCGCGACGAACACTCCACTACACACCAGCTAGCGAGGGTACTGCACGACATAACGGTCCAGGTCGTTGCAGTCTTCCTCGACATGGAGAAGGCGTTCGATCGCGTCTGGCACACCGGTCTGCTGTACAAGCTGTCCACATCTACTACTCCCCGTCGAGTAGTGAAGATTGTGGCCACCTTCCTGCAAAACAGACGCTTTCAAGTGGCGGTTGAAAGTGCCTTGTCCACGGAACGACTGATATGTGCCGGTGTGCCGCAGGGAAGTTGACTGTCACCGGTGTGCTACTCCTGGTACACAGACGACATCCCCGTCACAGATGGCGTGAAGCTCGCGCTGTATGCTGATGACGCGGCCTAAATGGCGATGTCGAACAATGCTACCAACGCTGCAGCCAAATTGCAGCGCACACTGGACGCACTTCCCACCTGGCTGAAAGACTGGAGGCTGACGGTCAACGTGGCGAAAACTCAGGCGATCTCAATAGGAAGCGTAACCCTAAAACAGCTAAAGCTCATGGGGCAGAATATCGAGTGGTCGACGACGGTAAAATACCTCGGCGTGACCATTGACCGCACCCTCTCCATGAAGCCTCATGTGAACAACGTCGTTGCCCAGGTACGTGCTGCAAGCGCCCTTCTACGACCCGTCCTATCATCCCGATTGCCGCTCCGCGCAAAGCTTGGTGTGTACAAGGCGTACACTCGCACCCGACTGACCTACGGTGCCCCGGCCTGGTTCGCGCTTGTGTCCGAGACGAATCGACGTCGGCTGCGTGCGCAGTAGTCGCTCGCACTACGCACTCTAACCAATGCCCCCCGCTTTGTGCGGAACAGAACGATTTCCAGGGACCTGCGCGTGGAGAGCCTGGATGCTTTCGTGAGACGCCTGAGCACCAACCTGTTCGTTCGGGCTGACGGCTCGCAAGCCCGACATCTGCGTGAGCTCGCGCCCTACCATCCCCAACACCCGACCTGGTGCTGGCTGACGGGCGCTCCGCAGGGTCCCCATCCCCCGGAGCTCGACATCGCTAAGCACAGGTCACCACACTGGACAAGACCTGGGCGTTACTAGCAGGTTAGCCATTTCGTGTGGTCTACCTATCAAGGCACAATCTCGTTGGTAACGCCCCCCACCGGACTAACACCCCGGGACTACCATCACGGCCAGTCAGGCCAAACCCAGTGACCCGTCTGTAGTTGCAGGCGGCGCGGAATATCACTGTAACAGGCCTAACGCCTGGATAAGTTACCCCGAGATCCTAGCTGGGGTCTGCGAGAAGAACCACAAGGAACTGGAACTCACTGCCAACTCATGTGTTTCCTTTCTACTGTGATCCCCGGTCCTATAAGCGGGACGTGAAAAAGCACCTCTTTAAACCACCATACTGCCTGCATTCTACTCATACGGCAAGTATGAGTAGAATGCATTGATTATACTTATGCAATGATTATACTTACAGATTATCGGGAACATGTCCACAGTTCTTGTGTTTTAGATGTGTTTAAATTCAAATTATCAAAAACATTTAATAAGGCATTGTGTCGGCGCCACGTCACAACGTACAAATGTGTACCTAATACAAATAATATACTATACTACTACAAATGTGTTCATCATATCACTATCAGAAGACAACATTATGTACTCATAAACGCTACAAAAATTCATAATAACAAATTTATTTAATTAATATAAGAATTGTAGATTGACTAATAAACTATGTATTAATATACCATTAACCAAAACAATTCAATCGTCTGTTTTTTGTCATCAGACTTATGCAGTCCATATTAATGTTCATCGTAAAACATCTATATTAAATAAACCTAACCAACAGTCTCAGGAGCGGTACTTTAAAAGCAAATGTACACTCAATTGATTGCATACTTTGGTAATCACTCTTCGGATGCTAGTAATAGTTAAGTGACCGAAATGATTAGCTATAGGCCCCTCGCTGGGCGACACGACCCGCACATTACCACAATGGGAGTTCGTGTTGCATTTACGAGAGTTTACCCAGCCTCGTTTAACTGCGACCTCTGCAGTCCTTCCTTATGTATTAACTTTTACCAATAAACAAGATTGCGAAATAAAAATAGTTTGGTAGATACTTATATCTATTTCTAGGTATACTTACTATAGGGAATTTGTGAGAATGAAGGAAAATCTACTAAGCCGTTTTGAAAATTATTTTACTAATAGAAAACCACATTTTTGTGACTGTCATGGGCTACCTACAATTAACCGAAAACATAGAATAACTTTTCGTGATTGTCGGATTTGCGGGCGCCGGTCGTCTAGTGAACTATAAAATAATAGCAAATATATATGTACTCCTTACCTCACATTATGAGTAGGAAAGGAACAGCATAAAAATACAGAAACAAAACAGGCTTTATTGAAGTCTGCAAACAACCCTTTTTTTTCGTCTGTTCAGAAATCTCCCAGGATACCACCAGCTGGTGGCTATGTCGGACTCGAACTCACTAAAACCGCACGCCATCTCGGGTACTAGAACGGGCTGAAGTATTTACAATCAACCCTAAAATATTGTCTGGTTGTTGTAATAACAGCTGTTGCTGGAACCCTTTTATCTAAGTCGCAGAGATGCACACCGTATGGTTTTAATAGTTCCAACTCCAACACAAACCCTGGTGGGATGCTAGTCTGTGGGGGTTTCACACCTTAAAAAAGCAGACTATAATATTTAGCATTTTCCTTAAAATATAATTTCACACACTAACTTGTTAAAAGTTAACTTGGATTGAAGAGCAACGTACTTACTTATGTAATTCTGAAATTTGAATTATTCATAATACACTATCATATCTTCATTTAACATTGATTGACCCTTAAGTTTTCTCTGAAAAGCATCCCTAGGATAGATTTAAGGACATTCAAATAGGAATATACATTCAAATTTATACACATTAATAAAATTGATTGTCTCTACTTTAAAGTTATCAGTTTTTCACTAAATTCATATGAAGGTATTTACGGTACTTACATCATGAAATCAATTTTTAAGATATTTTGGCTACATTATCTTGTCGTTGAATGTTTCTAAGTCGCTCGAAGGCCTACAACTAAGCTTCACGACTGTTATCATGTGATAACAACCGGAAGCGACTGCTTAACGTAACCTCCGAATCACGGAAACGCTCATAACATATCATGCCACAAACGGTCACCCATCTAGGTACTGACCGCGCCGTCGTTGCTTACCCTCGGCGATTGTTTCCAATCACCTAAGGCCACTTGGCGATGAGCGAAATCATCATATTTCACTGCATTTCCAAATGTTAAAAAATAATTCATTTTATATTACATACTAACAATATCTAAAGTCATTAGAAACTTAACAGGAAACTCTTTTTATTAAGGTAATTTTAATTTAATTAATTAATTAATTTAATTGTAATTTTAATTTTAACCTGGCCCTTATTTAATTTCTAAATAAAGTTATTAAATAATATTTAGATTCAGTGAATTGTTTACATGTAACCATTACGAACTATTTTTATCAGATCCTACCCCGATTTTTGGAAAAAGCCTGACATTGGAATATTTATTTGATGTTATAAAAATATACTAAAACACCGCTCTTATCGTTTATTAATAGCGGCACTTTATGTGAATCCACTTTATTGAGACCCATGAAAGCCGCAATATTCAAACTATGTAATGAAAAACGTAGTTTGAATATTGAGTACATCGCAACTATATTAATATGTATGACATATTGTTATAGTTCGGACTAATCCCCTTACTGATAAGAATGAGTTTCATTGCAATTTCCCCTATTTAATGTTTTATATCCGCGAGGTATAATAACAACGCTATTTTTCTTCTGGACTAAAATTGTAAGTGAAAGGATGACGTATCAGCACGGCCTACGTGATGCGTGTGGGCGGAGTATTCTTTTAATCATCATCTCGTGTTTTTATATGTTAGTCTGCCAAAATGACTCTCTATTCTGCCTCTATTTTCCGTGTGGTGACGGATTAAGAATACAGAGTGTCACCACCCCTATTCATCCCGCGGATGTCGTAAAAGGCGACTAAGGGATAAACTACGCAAGATAACATCGATGCAAAGAGAAGGAAAATTTGAAACCAACCCTATACCGACCCGTCTGGCCAGCGTGGTATAGTAGGCTAAACCATCCTTTCTAAGGAAAGGCCTATGTCCAGCAGTGGACTGTTAGAGGCTGTTGATGGTGATGATGATGATTCTGCCTCATGGAAGGCATAAGTAGAATCAAAGACTAATAGTCAACATGCTCATTATAAAAGCAGACTGCAGTATGTTGACTCATACTAATAAGGCCTAGTGACGGCTAGTGAAATGCATCCTTGGGCCTCCGGTAGCGCACTCAACAACGGAATACGACAGAATTAATGCTGTCACTCTATGTGAAGGTAGTATCGTATTTATATGAGTCGTCTAGTACCTATAGTACAAGATTTGCTTAGTTTACGACTAGATGATGTCTGTCAGATGTCCGAAATATTTATTTATTCTCTAAGCTTCATCACAACAATCGATTTTGAGCTGTACGCATCCAACGATTTATTCTGAATACTAATATACTAATAATATTATAATGTTAAAAACTAAAGCTACTTCTCACTTCTAATTTTCAAGTCAATGTTGTAAAAAAAATGTTTCAAATATGTAAAAAAATACAAATTATTCATTATTTTTAAGTAAATGAAATGGCGTACATTTATTGGGAGGAATTGGTGGGAGTGGAGGTGGACTTTTTACACCCTACAATAAATTAATGTTTAGAGATGAACATTGAACGTTTTTAGTGTCACTGTATCGGAAGTCTGAACAGAGTTGGAATTTGATTAATATGAAAATGTTTGCTTGTTCCAGTCACCGCTTTATGTGATGATTTAGATTCAAAGTAAAAGACTTCTTATTGTCTTTGTAAACACTAAATGAAACATAAATTATATACTATATTAAAACTCAATGAAAACCATTTTCGTGAGAATGTCTACGCCCTCTTCATTTCATTAGAGGTTTTAGCTACCTACTTTTTAAAAGTTTTGTAATTCTATTATTCATATTTTAATTTTTATAACGATGATAACGATAATAACGATGATATTAAATAAACAAGAGCCAATCAAATCAAACATAAAAAGGCCCAATCATTCTGCATGCTGCAGAAATATCATACAGGCCGCCATGGTGTGGGCCACCTTGCTATATTGTCTGCACTTACCATAAGAAATGTGACCCCCTTGACTGATGTGACTCTTGAATTTTACTCATACTTATCATCAGCAAGATTTCACTTTGATAGGCTTACCTCTAAAAAACAAAAAAGATGTAATTGTTGTTTTTTTGTCATATCAATGTACCTATACACTTTGTACTTTTAAGTAACGCAGTCCCTAAATATCTAAAATAGAATAATGTGAAATGAAAATTAATCGTCATATTTATTTTTATTCTTTCAAAAACTTGTACAAATATTCAAACGCTGAGCATAATAATAGAAATGCGATACAAAAAAGAACTAGGGATGCCCACACGTAGTTCAATGGCTTCGTACGTCATTGATACATTTGCTCATTGTCCACATAAAATGGATTTATAATGGCATTTCATATTAATCATGTGGGCAAATATTTTACACACTAAAGTCTCGTTAATATTTCAATATTCTATTGCCAAATTGACCGAGAGTGGCTAGTTACTCCTTTGTGGTTTTTTTCTATAAGTACATGATATGGCAGCGTATGCGATTGTTGTCTCGGGTTCCATTCGCGGGTCGGAATAAATGTTTGTTTCGTAATTAAAAAAAAAATGTGAGCCGTCACGGGACGCCTGGCAGATGTGAAACATCGCCATTATTTTGTAAAAGTAATATGCAGAAAAGAACATATTGTAATAGGAACTAAATATGTCATAATGATAAACTAAAATATTACTAATTATTAAAATAGTACGGTGTGGCGTATAATTATAATTATAATTAAATAATTATATTATTAGTATAATTATAATTATGATTACAATTATAATTATAATTTACGCCACACCGTACACACTACTGCATATAGACTGTATATATATACCATCGTATAGCGTGCCGTGGCGACGCGTCGCCAGTCGCCAGGCCAGAAATCTATTTTACGTGCGCCTATAGATGTTTCACATACGTGCGCCTATAGATGTTTCACATCAAAATAATTGTTTCGGATGTATGTATTTACAAAAAAAAGTATCTTTATGTATAAACAATAAATGGGGGTTCCCATACCTATATATAGGTCTTCAAAAATGATATTGAGGTTTCTAATATCATTTTTTTCTAAACTGAATAGTTTGCGCGAGAGGCTCTTGTAAAGTGATAAAATGTGTATAACTTCTAAAATAATAGAATGATAAAACTAAAAAAATATAAATTTACCATGCAAACTTCTACGGAAAATTGGTTTGTACGAGATCTAGGATCTTTTTTTAATACGTCAGAAATCGTAAACCGCAATTTATCCTTCATTCTTTCGTTCAATCAATACACTATTATTAAAACATCGATCAAAGTTACAAGGAACTACAAGACCTTTTATATGATGTTACTTGCTGCTACGGAACCCTTCAAGAGCGAGTCTGACTCGCACTTAGCCGCTTTTTATCATTAATTTCATTACGATGACGACTTGAAGACTTTAAATACTTCATCGGCGGAAGTAGCTGATATTATTAGACTGATTGTCATTTTAACAAAAGAAAAAGTTGCACAAGACATAGCACTGTATTTATAAAAATGTATATACCGCCTGCACCATTGTTTACACATGTGTAATATTCCACAGTTTTTAGCTCTATTTGGATACTAATACTAAGTATTTAACAATATAATTCAAAACAAACAAAACAAAGGTCTATGTATAGGTTAAACACTTTGGGCGCAGGCTTATAAAGGCTTCGACGGCGTTTATCGCTTTACACTATCATAAGCCTTCGCGCGCTGTTGGTGCCTCCAGTTGCGAACAAAACTTCGAAGGCTGTTGAATGTTTCAACAAATTTTTGTTACTAAAAGTGAATTTAACTGAAATAGTGTACAGAAGTTACACAAACGGTTTTGGATATTATTTGTGAGTATTGTGTGTAAAATTATTTTATCGATTAAATATGTGTTAATGTGTTCGTGTCATTGACTTAATTCGAAAATTATTTAAATCGCTCATATTGTACAAGAAAAAGGAATATAACTGTTTAGTTTGTATACATTTATAATCGTTATGAGCTAAGGACAATTCCCAAATGAATTAAGTCCAGAAATCAATTGGATGCAAGAAGCCCAAAATCGATCAAAGTGGTTTGCGATGGGCGAGGCCTATGTCAAGAAGTGGACTGCGATGGGCTGATGATGATACGTGTCAACCTATCGCTGACCACTGCTGGACGAAGGTCTCCCCCAAGGAATGCCAACCATCCCAGTCTTGGGCAGTCCGCATCCATCCGCCGCCAGCCACCCTCCTCAAATCGTCGGCTCATGATGATGATGATAAATCAATTTATTAAATAGAGAATATAAGTTCTTCAAAACGAGCTCTAGTGATGGATGTAGAGAATATGATAAGGATGTTATTTTAATTTTAATTCGGAATTTTATTTGTTATGTTTGAATTAAAATAATATCTTCTTGGTCTATGTACTTAAAGTAACGATTAGAACCTAACACACTTATACGGTTCATAATGATGTTTTTTATATAATATTTATTTTATATAAGCACTGTATGCACTGAGAGTACAATGACGGACTTAATGCCAAATTAATTGTAATAATATTTCTTTATCGTTCGCAATTTTAAAAAACTTAACAAAAACCGATTTTGTAATAACATCTGTTGACTCAAATATCGTTTGATCTACTTTATTTATAAAAGGAAGGTCAACATTTTTAAATTTAGACTTAAAATATCACTCTTTATTAATATTCGTCTATCTTGTAGTGCTCACCAATAGTTCTATTGTTTTTATAACATGGAGGATGCAGAAAGAAACCTTTTTCTCTAAATTCATTAGACATTAAACTCGCTAGCCAGTTACAGGTACCTTTTACTTAAATTTCTAGATTAAAAAAAATGTTACCAGTATTTTAGTCCAGCTGTTGTAATATAATAGGCCAAAACCCTCTTCCAAGGGAAGGCTTATGTCCAACCAGTAGACTGCTAAAGGTTGTTGAAACGGTAGAACAGGGCATTCATTTTTGCAGCTAATATAAAAAAACTGTTTAAAACTTTAAAAGAGACCAAAAACATTTTTTGTACGCAAAGTTTGTTTGGTTTAAAAGCAATAAAAAAAATAAGACTTTTTTAGTGAATAATATGAATTGGATGGAAATGGATACTCCATTTATCCAGCTGTTAAATGCTGTTGATGATGATCCAGCTACATCCGACAGATGGCTAAACAAAATGTCCAAATAGTCTTCTCTGTTATAAAAGAAATAAGCAGCCTGTCAATCGTTGACTGAAATTGCTTGTATTTCAATTACTAGAGGCTCAAGTCACTTAAACTACGAAATTGATACAGTCGTTCACAAAACAATAAACGTAACAATCACTTGTTTTTTTGTACTTTTATTACAAAAAATCTATTAGGTACATGCTTCTTACGTATTTTTTAACCTAAATATTATGGTTGGTAAATGTACGAGAAATGGAACAGATTGTTTGATTTTTAACTAGTTGTTGTATCAGCTTTATTTTTTTATAGTGATGTGACAGCTGGTTATTGACAATTTACAAAATATTTGAAATGTCATCTTTTAAAGTTTTAAATCATTACGATTAGGAAATATGTATTGTATTGCTTTGAAATGTGTAACATTTTGACCAGTTTATTTACCCTAACAAAGACTTTAATTAAGGGTTTGTACACCACTTGGGACCAAACATACCGATCGAAACGTGCTATCTAATAATGCAATACATTTCATTTGAAAATATTTCTAATTTATTATTCTTAGACCGTGTCTGTACTAATACATCAGTTTTGTATATCAGAATAAAATGTTGTTTTTATAATTGTTTTCCATTAAAAAACAACTATCACGTTTTGTCCTTAGAAACTTTTCAACAATAACAACTTTGTGTTGTCACAGGAGGTTATACTTGGTGGATTTATAAGTGATATAAGTGGCAATAGTAAATTCAATTCGAGAAACTTTTTACGAGCCCTCTAATAAGCACTTTGCGTCTTTCTTGGACAGAGTTCTCGTGGAAACCAGGTCAAAGACATCCTCACAGCAGGCTACTATGTGGACTTTATTTCGAAAGTTAGTACTGATTATTCTTTGTGATCCCCAGGACGAGTATATGTGATGATAGTCCAGCGATGATGTGCAGTCCCGTACCCCTTTTGATCTTGGCGCTGTCAGGTGTGCTAGCAGCACCAGCTTCCTTATACCCCGATGACTACACGGTAAGAATTATTGGCATAGTGTAGAAACAAACCGTCGCATGTAAAAAATATCGAAAATTGTTCGAAATCAATGTTTAATAGACGTTACCCTGTTGAACGTATATAAAGAACGTATATCAAGAACATGTTACACTTCTTTGTTCAGTAATGTACCGCATTAAATTGGAGTCGAATAGTAATTATAAATTTTATTTCGGAAAAAGAAACCATACAATCTGTGTCAGATGTATTGAAGAAAATGCACTTGTGTTGCATTTTACTGCCAGAATAGCGAGTAATAGAATGGTAAACCACGGGGGTCCTAACTATTATTCTGGTTCGCTGTGTGCAATTAATTTTAATAACAAAGCAAATCTAGGTATTCTGCTCAATTGGTGAATCAACAAACTCAGCGAACAATTATTATTTATTTAACAATTCTTATCAGAATTATAAATTAGAAAGTAACTCTGTCTGTCTGTCGCGGTTTCACGCCAACTACTGATCCGATTTAAATGAATTTTGGTATACAGATAGTCTAAAGCCGCCTTTTTACCACGATTGCCGCCGGTCGGAGCTGCGGGCGAAAGCTAGTTATCAATAAAATAATGTACCTTTATGAAAGTTTCTGTATATTAGAGATATTAAAGAAAAACTAATGAGGGTGGTCTTTATTAAATTAACAGAACTCAACAGTTTTGAGAGTATTTGCTTGTTTTTCTGTATGTTGCGTGCCTGAATATAATGTCAGAAGAGGCTGACTTGGATGTGCTTTTTAAGGTTCCTTATTTCATCATTCGGAATCCTTATAGATTCGTCATGTCCGTTCATCCGGCCGTCCGCCCCGACTCCCCGTCCAAACGGCTAGTGCTACAATAAAATTACGTTTTTTTTTATCGTACTGATCTTAACCCCGTCATGTGGGGTATTATAAGATAGGTTTTATAAATCTTACGAGATGGTCGATTCTTGATTTAGGCATCTGTTTGCGATATTTAACTTTAAAGGACGTTTTTTTACTAAACGACTGTCTCGAAAAATCGGAAAAAATTCTTGATGATTGTTCATATGTTGAAATTTAAAGGAAAACTATAACATATTAGAAACTTTGTTCGTTCAGGAGTTATAGACGCCTAACTAGTAAAATACGCTTACTTTTAAATAAATAAATAAATATTTTCATAAAGATGTCCATCTTACACAACGTCATCTAGTCCAAAACCAGGCAGAGCTTCTATTATGGCAACTGATATAAATACATAAACATCCGTTTTTTTTGTAAATACATACATACTAAACATAGAAAAACTTTATTAAAACTTTGCACAAAAGTAACAAAATAATAAGTAAACACAACAAAAATCAAATAGACAAAACACTTGATAACATATTAGGAAAGAAAACAGTTAAACGTTGGCTAAATTATTCAAAGAGTTATCACTTATTTTCTAGTAAACGACCTTTTCATCATCAGCTCAGGACAAAGCAATTCTTCCCTTGCTCTCTGAACAATCAAAAGAGATAACGTTTTAGTCTCTTAAGTTGATACGTTCATGGGCAGCAGTATACTTATCTCCCCTTAACGGTGTGGAAATAAACATTTAGTATGCATACTGTATAGGTATGAAGTTCGAGGTTCGTATTTTTGATCGCATAAAAATAGCAAGTAAGGAAATGTATAGTTTATTTCTGGCCTACTCAAGGAGATAACTAAGTTGGGAATTGTGTATTGTATCGCCGCGAGTGCGGTAGTGTCAAAACCTGCGAAGCCTGTAGACGATTTGAACATAATTCATGTAATTATGACGCGTTGTCAAATTGCGCTCTCGACAGTCTCAACAGATTTCATTTGAAGGGTACACGCTGTCACAACGCTACTTTCGTTTTATTTTTTTCTGATTGCAAATTTGAACTTTTGTGAAAATCATAAAAAAAAAACAAATAGCGGTGTTTAAATTCACTTTCGGCGGTCACCTTAAGCAGTCGGTGCCGGTTGTTATCATAAGAGAGCAGTCGGGAAGCTTAGTTGGACGCCTTGGAACGGCTTAAAAGCATCTAACTTCGAGATTAAATAGCCACAACGTGTGTTGCCAGTCTTCAACTGGCATTCGGTCCACGTGGGGACGTATGGCCTTAGCCCTCTCCTGAGACGAGATCCGAGCTCAGATGTTATGGGTTGTTGATGATAATGTGCTTAAATTCAAATAGTCATATTATAATTAAAATGATAATTGTGTTTCTTAGGAGGTAGTTCCTCAGAAGCGAGCAGCGTTAGTTCTGGACCGTTTATTGGTTGCTCTTCAAAAGGCGTTGCATGAAGAAGGACCACAGCATTACGACAAACTGGATCGCGATGGACCACGCACAGCACCACTTAGACTTGAAGAAGAAGACCTCAATGATATGGTATGGTAATCATCATATCGTAAAGAAACGGGTTTATTAAAAAATGAAAAAATAAAATAAAATTGAAGTATCTGTATGTAATTTTAAACGAATAGTTTTTTATCTAATGCATATGAAAGTATATACGGGACTTCCAGCAACCAAGCAATTTTTTTTATTTTTGTCCATCTGTTTTCCGGCTAATCTTTGGAACGGCAAGACCGATTTTAACGATACCTTCACTGTTATAAGTAATAATTGATGACATAGGGAGTAACTTACACTATTTTATTTAGACTTTAATCCGCGGCGTTATTTACAATTTAGAAGAATAACCACTAGTCTTGAATAAAATTTTGATAATTAGATACCTTGACTTTCAAAGAACTTAAGCTACTAGTTATGGTATTAACGGTCATGTATTCGGCGGGAAAAAGTTAATATATGTGAACGAGTATAGTAGCTGTCATACATAACTTATTCTGTAATTGGTAGTGAGGGTAAGAGGTTGTAAAATGATTAACGAACTATTGTAAAATGTACCAAATATACAATAAACAATCAGTAAATCATTCGACTTACCTTTTTCCGAGAAAAAACGGTGCAGGATTACAATTTATCGGTTCCTCATTAGATTGCAGTCCAATCTCAACAATATAAATAAGATTCACTAACAAGATATGCAACTCTGAGTTTGGTTTCAGTTTGAGGTTGTAATTAAGAGCCTTTGAAATTCAACCGTAAGGAGCGGTGGCTGTATCTTTTACAATATAAAAGGATATAGACCATTCGTTAAGAAGTAGTCTGAAAACAAATGAGTGTTTTCAATGTAATGCTATATCAAACTCATAAACATATTGACTATTTTTTCTGGGGATTTTTAACATTATGATATTGCATCTTTAACATTACATTTTTCTTCCATATACACCTTTCTTGAAATTAATAAAGACTGGAATTATTTGAGGTTTTTTAAACTGAGTAACTGTTAATATCTAATATATAAAATTCTCGTGTCACAGTTTTCGTTGCCATACTCCTCCGAAACGGCTTGACCGATCTTTATGAAACTTTATATGCATATTCAGTAGGTCTGAGAATCGGCCAACATCTATTTTTCATACCCCTAGGACGCGAGCGGAGCCGCGGGCATCAGCTAGTACTACATAAAAATCTTTGTATAGACATTCAAACTTAGATTTTTTGCTGATTGTGCTACGCTTTTCGTAGCTCGTAGCGCACTTGTTGACATTTGACGTTGACGAAGTTTGGTTCGTCGGTACCGAAGTAGTCGAAATTCGTTCATAGTTAATTTGAATTATAAGTGGCAATATTATTAATTAAGAGCCTATTGTCAAAGACTATAACTTCTATAATCACGATTATCGCCAAGACTACGCTACAATGTTAATTGGACAAAAGAGTATCTATGCGTGTGCGTCTCAAATACATAATGTATAATGTTTTAATATTGACTTAATGTGTTTCTATGCATAATTAAAAACATTTTTACAATCCACGCTCCTTCTCTATATAAACTAATGTAAATTATTAGTATGTATAATTTCATATTCCTCCATTCACGTAATGTTCTTAGAAAGGGGTACAAAGTTTTTGCTTCGCGTATTAATATAGATGTTAGCTCTAGTTTGTTTACTATTACACTAATTTATTAACTTTTAGTAACAGTTACTTTAGTATAAATCCTAAATGTCTCCGTGTAATCTAAATATTTTGTTTGCCCTATTATTCCCTTCTTACCAACCTAACTCTTTCATTAATTTATAATTTTCTTGAAATTACTTTCTTAACATTTCAAAATAGGATTGGATTGTAGGCATTGTAGGCTTGCTCACTATTATACGTGTGGGACGAAATTATAGTAGGCAAAGGTGGGTGTTTAATGCGCCTTTATGCGTCTACAAAGAGTGTATATTTCAGGTCTGAGCTACTCAACGAATAAACATGAAATATAGCACACACATTTCCTAGAACCTTTGTAGTTGCTCAGAGGGTGTATATGAAATAAAAATTATTTGAATTGATTCAAGTCGCACACCCTTTGATTCATCGAATTTACAGTAATACAATGTCCTAGGTAAGCAGTGATAGAAATAAAGAATATATAATACTTAAAAGCAAATATTCAGGGTTTCAAAATAACGTTATTATAGATATAGATAAATAGATTGGGACTCTTGGGAATGTCATACTAGTTTCTAGCCTTAAAATAGGGAGAGAGAGAGAGCCTTTAAATAGATTTATCATAAATAATTTTTTTTCCGCTTTTGGAACGAAGTTCCATATGGCGCGTTGGGAATGGGGGCTAGACCGAAAAAAATCATACGAAAAAAAGTGTAACGACACTTTTGCTACGGTTGTAGCATTTTTGCTACAGTTGTAGCACTTTATGGTACAGTTGTAAGTCGTGCGGCGTGCGCGTGTTTCTCTGTCTCTCTCTCTCATAGAAAGCCAGTTTGACACTATACAAATAGTGATCATGATATGATGATCAGACCCTGGTTACCATATGGTAACCAGGGTCTGGTGGTGGAGCTGGATGGTTGCCATAGGAACCCCATCGAGCTTTGTCTTTGACACTATATGGTAACCAGGGTCTGGTGATGGAGCTGGAACGTGGCCATAGGAACCCCATCGAGTTTGGGCTCATTTGATTTGTCTTGACGAGTACTTTGACACTATATGGTAACCAGGGTCTGATAATGGAGCTGGAAGGTGGCCATAGGAACCCCATCGCGTTTGGGCTCATTTGATTCGTCTTGACGAGTACTTTGACACTATAATACAGACATATTTTAGCAAGCCGTGCGTGTAACTTCGTTCCATCCGGGTGTCCCTTGACACCTCTCAAGATTTTTCTTTGGATCGCGTAATCGTGAATTTTTGCTTCATTTTAAAATAATGAATCATTTCTTTTTCATACGTTTATGCAAAATTACGTGAACAAATATTATACAAGGTATAAACTTACATTAAAATGGAAAATGGGAACAAAATAAAAATAAGTAAAAGGTAAAGTCTTCATGCATAACGGAGTTGTATATACCTTTCAATGCAAATTTAATAATAGTGTAAAATGAATTTGTACTTTAAGCTGTTGTATACCATTGGACTAAAGTAATTTTATACTGTATGAAGAACCTATAAACTCTAACCTCATTTAAGTGGCCAGTTTATGGTTTCACGGGCTCTCAAAGGTCAAAGTTGTAGAGCAAATACATCAAAATTCAGAATCCTACATATAAGGCAACTCAAACTCATTTTTTTATACATATTGACACTAGGTGAGTTGTACTCAAACATTAGAGCCACGCTAATTTCAGCTCGAAGGGACCGTCTCGACTGGGGCGGTACTACCCTCGCATAGGAGACACAACTAATAGAAAGCATTCGTGCTATCGTATTTAGTTGGTTAGTGCGAGACCAGAGGCCCAACTGTGCAGAAACATCTCACTAAGCCGTCATAGTGTGGGTTACCGAACTGCATTCACAATGAGGACGTTGAACATTACTTTTAAATACTATTCACGCATTAAATCACGCTAAATATTAGAGAGTAAGCCTATTAACAATTACCGGAGGAATCAAGGAAAAAAAATTAAAAATGTACTGAAATAAAACATGGATGAAAAAAGATTGCAAATTTGGGGAACAAATATTGTTTAAGAGGATTGAGTAGAGTACAAGAAAGTAGGCCAGGGTCGCACGTCACAGTACTTAATATTTAAAACATTAAACATTAACTTGGAAATAATGAAGGTTAGAATGATGATGATCGTCTGATCTACTTCAAAATGTTTTCAGAAGTAGTATGTCACATTAGTGATTAAGCTTTGGTGAGATGATAGATGAAGTCACATGTATTGCTACATTAGTACTAGAATTCGTTCAATATGTATGGGTAGATCTACATTCAGATGAATACCCTTTGATGATATAATGGTCTAGTCGTTAGTGATCCTGATTATAAAGTTTTAGATCGATTAAAATTGAATAATTGTTTGTAAATACTATCATTTTTTCCGTGTCTAGGTGAAATTCATTCCAAGATGTGTTTGTATTTAGAAATAAATATGATAAAAAATACTAGCCAACCCATGCAACTTCATGTTACTATCAACAATGCTCGGTTCCGTATGGTCTAAGCGTGATGTTAACTAAAATATCCTAGGCACGTCAGCAAAACACATATTTAAGAACGTTTAGATAGTTTTAGAGTTCATCGTTAGCAACAACGTGATAAGAGAATTATATACCTATATAGAAATATGAACGGGCAGTCTGGTTGCCGTAGTATAGGTTCAAACTAATTTGTGATCAGATATGTGTTAAGATATTATTATTACTTTTTCTCCTCAGAGAGCGTTACAACGGCGAGGTCAGGGAAGCAACGGTCGAGGGCGTGTTCTGCGCTGCTACTTCAACGCAGTCACCTGCTTTTAACTTATAATTATATCGATTTATAATTGATACTAAAATCATTTCTTTGCTCCGCTAAAACTACTGTTCATGTTAAAAAGCCAAAGATAATCGAATAAGGTATTAAGCATTAAATATGTGTTATGGTAAGATAAAATATTACTAAAATTATTTCTTTATGTTTAAATGCACCTAATGATATACTGGCAACCGTGCAATTTTTAAATGTGCCAATTATGTACTTAGTATTACTTTATGAAACATACATGTGTGTCTGTAGAATATCCAATACTTAATTTATAATGATGTGAGAATCGATGCTATCTATTTTATATACAAGGTTTTTATGTTAACTTCAACAATTATACTCTTTTAATTTACATTTAAAATAGTACTGAAACCAAGATTTATACCCCGGTGGTATTATGGTGTGTACTTTTATAACCCATGGTATCATCTATGATGCTAGTAGTAACATAGGTGATACTACTTACATCATTATATTTTAAAATAAATTAAATAGTTCTTTACTATAGAGTACTGTATATTGGACCATCATATTTAGTTTTATATTTAATTTTGCAACACTTAAGATGTTCGCGAGCCGTCATTGTGTTCGGCCACTCTCGGCTGTCTTCGGGAGCCACCGGCGGAGCAAGGCGACAGCGGGGGGACCACGGGGTACGGCGGGTACGCGCCGACTGGGAGCGCCCCCGATCGGAAGATACAACGCGACGACACTCCGCAAGCATCTCACGCGCATCTTTTATGTATTATTATCAATATTATAACAGTTTATTATACAGTCCAGCCTTTACTTTTATACCCGTACATCAGGGATTTAACATTGGTCCTTCAGCCATCTATTACGCCGCGAATTGATAAATTCAAGCCGTCGGCAACCGGCAGAAGAAAGAAAAAAAAAAGAAAAACCGTTGAAGGTTTAAAGTGTCGTGTCTTCTAGCTAGCGGATAGTTGAAGTTGTCGTCATTCTTATTGAAGTCTTCAAGACACGGTGCACAATACAACAAGCACTGAGTCACCACTTCGAGAAAGAATATACATAATCAAGAGGATTACGAAGTCTTCAAGACTGCAGTTCAATCATTCTGGAATAACTGCCGAGTCACTGCTTCGCTTAACCTGTGGAGGGGACAGTTGTGGTATCGTTCCAACATTTTTACCTTTCTTTCCTATCCAACTTCAGTTTAATTAATTTTATTTTAAGTTGAAATTATTTTTCAATTTTTTTTCTGTTCACCGTCACTAGTTGAATCTCACATTAACCAGACGGAGTTGTATGACCCAATTCTTTGCGCATTGCCTATATTTTGCGCTTGCTTGTTTACATCGCTGTTTAAAGTTGATCATAGTAAATATACATTATTAAATAAGCAATCGTAGCCGCAGCGCAACCGCTTGTACCAACCCACCTGCATTACTTTTTTTCTGGTTTCAACGTCAGCTGATTGACGTTATAGTTGCTTTATTTTTCACATTTTCGTTAAGATTTTATAGACAGTTAGTTAATCGTTTTATATGTTATTTCTTTTCTAAAATGGCCAATTTAGAATTATTAATTAAGAAACGAGGTGGAATGAAGGCTAAGCTTACAAATTTTGCTAATCATATCAATATACTACTTAGCTGTAATGCCCTCTCTGATTTACAGTGCATTGAGTTACAGGGGCGATTGTCAAAATTTGAAAATTTATACGATATTTTCGACGAATTGCAGGTTGAAATTGAAATGCATTCCGATAAGCCAGACGAAGCATATGAGGAGCGTACCAAGTTCGAAGAACGTTATCACGCTTTGGCAGCGCAAGCACGTCGGCTACTGGCCGATGCTAGTGGTGACGGGTCTGTAGCGGGCTCATCGGGCAAACACAGGTCAGCTCAACCATGCACAAATAATTACATACGCTTACCTAAAATTAACTTGCCTAGTTTTAATGGTAGCTATCAGTACTGGCTTGAGTATCGCGATACGTTCATGTCTTTAATCCACAACAGTAGTGCTATAGATGACATAAGTAAGTTCCACTACCTTCGTGCATCATTAGAGGGTGAAGCCTTGGAAGCAATAAAAAATATTGATTTCAAAGCTGCCCATTATCAATTGGCGTGGAGCTTACTATGTGATCGGTTTAATAACAGTCGTCATTTAGTAAATAATCACATCAAGGCATTGTTTGATATTCAGTGTATAACCCGAGAATCATGCAATGCTTTGCGTCGCTTAGTTGATACAATTAATAAAAATATTCGAGCGCTTAAAGCGTTGGATGAGCCTACTGAACACTGGGACTCTCTGATAATTTATGTGATGTCCAATAAGCTTGACTCTGTCACCAGTAGAGGTTGGGAGGAGCATTATAATACACTACAAAAATCCGATGCAACCAATAAGGCTTCCTTGACAGAATTTATCTCATTCCTTAGGAATAAGGCTGACTTATTGGAAACGTTGGAGAATAAAAAAAATAGCAACAGATGCTCCGTAGTTAGTCAACCCACCGCTTTTAGTGTTGAGCAAAGGCCATCAAATAAAGAGAGGTCATGTCCTGTGTGCGGCCAGGATCATGTATTGTATATGTGTGAAACATTTCGTAGTCTGCCTGTAGAAATGCGTTGTGCAAGGGCAAAAGGCTTAAAGGTTTGTGTAAATTGCTTACGCTTTGGCCATACAGCAAAACGATGTAGATTATCGGGCTGTAAGTATTGTAAGGGCAACCATAATACCCTTTTACATGTGGATAAACCAATTGATGTTGTTAACCCCATGCCAGCCAGTGTTGCATTGTACACTGACGCTTCAAGGGACAACTCGAATGACTGCCCGCCCATCCCAAATATAGCTTTATCTAGTGATCTTTATCCGACACAAGATACTGGCACCCCGTATGTTTTACTGTCCACAGCATTGGTGCAAGTATTGGATGGCCGGGGAAACAAGGTGAACGCCAGGATCCTGCTCGATAATGGTAGTACAGCCAATTTCATTACTCAAACACTGGTTGATAAGCTGATATTGCCTAGAAAAAGTACAAGTTCCACGGTGACGGGCATAAACAGTCAGGTAACATTGAGCACACAGTTTTGCAATCTTACTTTGATTTCCAATAGAGGCAATTACAGAACTAACATTAACTGCTTTATATTGCCTGTAATTACGAAGGTACTGCCGTCTACCTTCATTGATAGAAGGAATATATCTGTACCTTCGAATATACACCTGGCGGATCCTAAATTCTATGTACCGTCGGCTGTTGATATCTTGGTAGGTGCTGAGATTTTCTGGGATGTCTTAGGTACTTCCTGTATTAATCTCGGGGAGGGACAGCCCACATTAAGAGACACAAAGTTCGGATGGCTAGTTTCGGGTTCCATACCGCAGCCGTTGCACTCGTCAGCTAAGTCGCAATCGCATTCTTGCAATATATCGTTAGCGGAGCTTAATGCCAATGTTAGTAAGTTCTGGGAACTGGACTCATTGTCTTCTAAACACTGCATGTCCCTTGAGGAACGTGCTTGTGAAGAGAGTTTTCGACTAAATACCAAGCGTGAGCAGGACGGTCGTTTCGTCGTTACTATGCCGTTAAAGGCCGATCCCCACGTATTAGGTGAGTCATATGCACTAGCTAGACGTCGTTTCTTAGCGCTAGAGCGTCGATTCCAGCGGGATCCTGCCTTCAAAGAAAGATACATATCTTTTATGCAGGAGTACGAGAACTTGGGACACATGACAGAAATAGAACAAGGTCGCGACCCTCCATCATGTGACTTTATTGAGTATTTTTTGCCGCATCATGGAGTCATCAAGGAGTCCAGCACAACCACAAAGCTGAGAGCAGTCTTCGACGCATCGGTTGCCAGCACGTCTGGACTCTCGCTGAATGATATCCAATTGGTTGGGCCCACTGTTCAGGACGATCTTTTTTCTTTACTATTGCGCTTCCGGCAGCACAAATTTGTTGTTTCAGGGGACATTGAGAGAATGTACAGAGCCGTGTCCATTACACCTAGACAGCGTAGATTACAACAGATTATCTTTCGGTCGGATCCGACGCTTCCTCTTAAAACATACTGTCTTAACACTGTCACTTACGGCATGGCTTCCGCTCCTTATCTGGCAACGAAGTGTTTGGTCACTTTGGCGAACGAAGCAACCACTAGCGCTGCGAAGTTTGCGATAGAACACGACTTTTACGTTGATGACTATCTTGGTGGAGGTGATTCTATTTCGGAAGTAGTAGAAACAGGCAAGGAAGTCGTTTCCATTCTGGCTTCAGCAAACTTTCATCTTCGAAAATGGAAGTCTAACAGTAGAGAAATTCTGACTCAAATTGCTGGTAATACAGATGATACAAAGTGTTTGGATTTATCAGAAAACAGAAATCTATCGTCTAAAACATTGGGTTTGCATTGGCTCTGTGAATTGGATTCCTTAGTGTTTTCGATTAACATTGACACCGGCAAGGGCATTACTAAGCGTCGTATCTTATCGGTTATTAGCCAGGTATTCGATCCGTTGGGTCTTGTTGGTCCTTGTATTGTCGAAGCTAAAATGATAATGCAAAGGTTGTGGAAGGATGAGTGTGATTGGGATGACCCAGTGAAAGATGACATAAGAGACCTTTGGACGTCTTTTGTGAATACGCTTCCATGCTTAAATACGTTGCAAATACCTCGTTGGGTTCTTTGTGAAAATTCCATTAATCATGAACTTCATGTTTTTATGGATGCTTCTGAGAAGGCCTACGGGGCTTGTATATATGTGCGGTCTATCGACGAAGGGGGCTTAGTTAGAGTGCAATTACTGGTTTCTAAGAATCGCGTGGCGCCAATTAAGCCAATCACGATACCTAAACTCGAGCTTTCGGGCGCGTTATTGGGTTCCAAACTGTGTGCTAATGTACTGAAAGCTCTTACCTTGTCTGTCTCTAGATGTCTGTTCTGGTGTGATTCGACTATCGTATTGAGTTGGTTATTAATGTCACCTAATACATTGAAACCCTTTGTACGTAATCGAGTAAGTGAAATACAGGAAATTACTGCAGGGTATACGTGGAACTATGTACCGTCTAAGGACAATCCAGCGGATCTTGTCTCTCGCGGGCTGAAGGCTGACCACATCAGCAGTTGCTCTTTATGGTGGTCAGGTCCTAATTTTTTGTTAAATGACGAAAGTCACTGGCCAAAGATGCCCAATCAAACGCTGAGACAGGACCTACCGGAAATCTTATCGTCTCATACTTCTAATTCAAGTATGCATGCAGTTTCATTTCACCAATCGATCAATAATAATTCCATTAATCACTTCATAAACTCATTGATTCATAAATATTCTAACTTAAACCGGTTACAGAGAGTGGTAGCATATGTACACAGATTTATTCACAATTTAAAAAATAAAAATAAATTAATAGGAGACCTAACGGGACAGGAACTTAATCATTCGCTTAATTTTATATTGCGGCAGGCTCAAGGTGACATGTTTCCTGCCGAAATTGCGTTATTGCGGGTGAACAAACCATTATCAGGAAAAAACAGACTTGTGTCATTGAGTCCTTTCATGGACGCGGACGGTCTGCTTAGAGTGGGTGGCAGACTCGACAACTCTCCTTATGACTACAATGTCAAGCACCCTATTTTACTTTGTAGTAAACATTACATCACAAAACTAATCTTCCAAAAATACCATAGCGATCTATTGCATGCTGGTCCACAGCTCTTATTAGCTAATGTACGTCAAATGTTTTGGCCTCTAGGGGGTAGGGATCTTTCTAAAACTACGGTCAAAAAATGCATCAAATGCTTCAAGTACAGATGTCAAGCCATTCAACCTATTATGGGTCAGTTACCTACCTCAAGAACTCAATTAGAGTTTCCCTTTTTTAGGTGCAGTGTCGACTATGCCGGGCCAGTATTGATCGCTGACCGTAAGGGCCGAGGATGTAGACTTATAAAGTGTTATTTGTGTATTTTTGTTTGCTTGGCAGTTAAGGCTGTGCACATAGAGCTCGTTACAGACTTAAGTAAGGAAGGTTATATGGCTGCATTAAACCGCTTCATTGCTCGACGTGGCAAGCCCCAGAGTATACTATCCGATAACGGTACAAATTTTGTTGGCACATGCAACGAATTGAATGAGTTCTTGCGGGACTCTAATTTGGACACTGAAGTTGCTCAACGTGGCATTGAATTCAAATTTATTCCACCTAATACACCGCACTTTAATGGCATTGCCGAGGCTGCCGTGCGTTCCACTAAGCATCATTTAAAGAGGCTCTTGAAGTTATCTCACTTTACATATGAAGAGCTGGTCACATGTGTGAATCAAATAGAAGCAATTTTGAATTCTCGTCCTCTGACCCCTCTTTCCTGTGATCCCTTAGATCTAAGCGCCCTAACGCCTTCTCACTTCCTAATTGGACGATCACTAACATCTGTGCCCTATCCACAGATAACTGACATCAACATTGGTCAGCTGGAGCGATTCCGGAAATTGGAGCAGATTAAGCAACATTTTTGGAATCGCTTCCAACTGGAATATGTGTCGTTGCTTCAACAGAAAACAAAGTGGAAATCGTCTTCTGGGCAGCTGACTGTGGGGACACTGGTCCTGATAAAGGAAAGAGGACAACCACCATTAGTGTGGCTGTTGGGACGGGTTGTCCAGGTATTTCCTGGTAGTGACGGAGCTTCTCGCGTGGTCCAGCTTAAAACCAAAAAGGGCCTACTATTGAGAGCATTTAATAATATTTGTCCTCTGCCTCTTTAGTTAAATGCTTCAACGCCCGGGAGGATGTTCGCGAGCCGTCATTGTGTTCGGCCACTCTCGGCTGTCTTCGGGAGCCACCGGCGGAGCAAGGCGACAGCGGGGGGACCACGGGGTACGGCGGGTACGCGCCGACTGGGAGCGCCCCCGATCGGAAGATACAACGCGACGACACTCCGCAAGCATCTCACGCGCATCTTTTATGTATTATTATCAATATTATAACAGTTTATTATACAGTCCAGCCTTTACTTTTATACCCGTACATCAGGGATTTAACATAAGTGATAAGGAAAGAACATGTGCTGATAGGACCCAGCCTACTTGAAGCCACGTTCTGCTTAATTTTATTAAATTTAGCCAAAGTTAGCCATCAGAACATTGTGTTGAAATTTCATTATTAGTCTTTCAAAGAATAACGTCTTTAATATATCTATGTATGGTTAATGTTTAATAAAGGTCAGCTTAAAAAACAGATTATGTTATTGTTTTAACCATATATTACTTTGATTTTAAATAAATTCCATGTAAATATAAAATAAACTGTTGTTGCAAAAATATTAGTTTTATTTTACTAAGATTTTTATATAAATTGAGAGTAGGTTTAGTGTTCTACAGCTTTTATTACAGCGTATTAGTTCATTCCTATGATATATTATTTTGGTTACACATTAGTAAGAAGTCATTTTCTTTCAAAATTAAAGAATAATAAAGTCAATGTAAACTCTAGAGCTTCAACGATCTTAGAACAAATATAAAAACTGAAAATATTTTACTAAGCTGTACTTCCGTAAAGAAGTTAAAAAATTCTAAAAATAAACAAGTATTATCCACAAATTGAAAGCTTTTGGGAATAACATAATTTTTTAACATTCTATATACGGAAATCGACAAAACTTCACAAAGTACCGGTTCGTATAGTAATAACATTGTGCTTACGAACACTGGCTGCTATGACCTCACATAATTTTATAATAATTTCTCTTAAAACTGCTCTTAATCTAACTGCTTTGTTACATATTTCAATGCAAATATGTAACAAGAGCTAAAAATAATAATTTTTTTTTAGCTCTTTTTACATATTTTTTCTTTTTTTGGGATAATAAAAATATATCATTAAAACCTAAGAGAGGTAACGTACTCCTAAGAAAAGTAGCTAGGACATATGTGTTAAAAGCTCATAATGATTATAAGGTGAGTAAAAAACCCCGTATTTCTTAAAAAAAACAGGCATTTTGTTGCATCATATTTATTTGTTTGGTTGTTTTTTGTTAACGAGCTTTAAATACACAAAATTTATGGCCACCATTATATTTTACAAAAAGTGACACAATGTCTTAATAGGATCAACAACCCATAACGTCTCACAGCTGGAATCTGGTATCCTCTGAGGAGAGGGTTAAGACCCAACGTCCCCAACGCTGGCCCAGTGCTTTATATTTTACGAGCGATTTACATTGAAATCTTTACGTAGCCAAACTGCTCTTTAAAACCAAGATCCTATTATGGACGTTAATATACTTTTATACGAGAATAAGCACTTTGTTATTAAAACATTAACGTCATAATATATTACAATACCAGGGATAAGCTGAGTTATAAATTAATTCATAACATGGTTGAAAGTTATGTGTGAAATATATATGCGTACTTATTTCAGCCTACAGACTTTAACTCTTCGTGCATCATATGAATATCAATGACGTTTTAGTATACAAACAGAAGTTTTGACAAGAATAACGCGATTAAATTAGATTATGGTCTTTTATGAGTCGAGTCTTATAGATTTATTTTAGAAGTCAAATTTCTGTTTGTGAATAGAAATTTCACTATAACTAATTTAAAATTTTACTAAGGAGGATAATAAATGGGAGTTTGATGTTTTTGCACTTGATAAAAGTACTTAGTTTTCTTTATCTCCTCAGACGAATAAAAAGGTAGATAACGCAATTAGAAAATGAAAGTGAAATGACTTTTGTAAATATGTGTGAGTAACTGAAGTGCTGCCACTTTTTGACAAAATGTCCCTGGAAATTTCGCAAAAATGTGTGCAATAAATAAATATTGCGGACATCTTACACACAACGTCATCTAGTCCGAAAACCGTAAATATGCGAAAATTAATTCGTTTGTTTCTTATCCCTACTAGTCCCTACTAATATTATAAATGCGAAAGTAACTCTGTCTGTCTATCTGTTACGTTTTCACGCCTAAACTGCTGAACCAATTTTGACGATTTTTTGTATTACGATAGATTACGATACATGGAACCTTGAGAAAGGACAAAAGCTGCTTTTTACCCCGATAACCAACATACTATCACATATAATATTTATCAATAAAAAATGACATATTGGTCGTATACCAACTGCGAGTTGTTTATGTCATAATGTTAGAATTTTGGTGTATCAGTTTCCTAATATATATATATATAGGTAAGTACTAATCTTTATTTTTTATTCCTTTAATCATAAAGCCTGAATCTTGAAACACTATAAAATAACGATAAAAAAAATCATATGTTTTACACGCTACTTCATTATTTGCCATGATTTTGCCTAAAAATATATTACCCCGTTTTTAGGCTATTGGAAATACGAACTCCTAGCAACACTCTCCCAATACGTTAAAGTGATTTGACATGACCTGTGTTAAAATAAATTAAAATTGTGTTTTGATAACATAAGTTTGTGTATTTACGTGTGTAACGTAATTCCTTGAGACTTTTGTTCACTTTTGCGTTATTTTTACACCATATAACTACGCAGGACGGTATTTTACAAAGTTACTAAACGACTACCCGTACGATACCGAGTAAATGAAGCGTAGTTTTGATACATGTGTTTGCGTCAGCGCGTGTATTTACTTAAAGGAGCTGAGTTTTTTGGGTTCACTGCCAACAAAGGCCGTGCGTTATCTACCTTCCTTATTCGTCTTAGTATTTCTCAAAAAAAAATAAAAACATGTGTTCAATGGTGTTTTTTATTTATTTTTATTTGGTATAAATATATATCATCTCTAGCGATTTAAAAAATAAGTAATTTAAAAAAAAAAATTATCAATAATTTACTTCACTTATCGGCTACAGAAAATCTCATCACACATTCATCACACATTAATTTCTTTCCACCCGTATTTCAGTTTGCCAACTTTTAGTTATCAATAAACGTATAACTAACAAGACATAGAACTAACAACACATCAACTTTTAGATAGTACATAAAAATATGCTGTAACAATAGAGCCTAAATTCATCCAATAAACATAGGTACTAAATATAAATAAATAAAATCCGAATAGAAAACATAAATAAAACTCTCGAATTTATTCTACGATGCTGTTGACATTTCAAGAGATGAGAGGTCTAATTTTTTTCCATGTCTATTTCACAGATTTGAGTAAAGCTTCTGTCAATGACTATCAGTAGCTTGAAGAAAGTGCTATTTAAATAAATATGCATATTTATATAATTCTCAGAATTTAATGTAGAGAAAATTTTGTTGTCTGACATCTAGTGGTAATGTACAGCATTCGAAGGCAAGATTCAACTTCTAAAGTTGCCTAGTTCGAGACTTGTTTCGATGTTGATATAAAGTCGTTTTGTAACACTAGATGGTGCCACTGACAGGCAAAAGGCTTATTTAGGTCTGCAAATAAAATGCATAATAAATTCCTTCAGCATTTATGATATGACATAAAAATTCGGGTAATAAAGTTGATTGCATTAAGTCTATGACAGCTATCGCAGTCTAACATAGCCATACTGATATAAAAAAATACAACAAATTACTTACTGTATGAGTGTAGGTCCATTAATAGTAATGTTCATTAAAAACTGACCATCGAAATGCATTTATAATGCAGGTTCTTTAATCAGATAGCTCGTTACATTCTTGAGTTCACTGAACATTTACTCCATTTTAAATAGTTAATTATTATCTTAATGTATGTCACTGAACTTCTCTCAAACGACTGGACCGATTTTTATGAAATTTTTTGTGTGTGTTCAAGGGGATCTGGGAATGGTTTAGATTCGCAATTGGACCCGGTAGGTGGCGCTGCGATCAAGTTCTGGAATTTTAAAGTTGGGCGGTACGAAGTTCGCTGGGTCAACTAGTATTATTATAATTAACTAGTGGGATAAGAGTACAAGTGCGTTTAATTTCAAGACTATACTTCAACAAGTTCCACCAAGTGTCGACAATCGAAAGCATAAATTGTATAACTCGTTGTTAGTTTCCATGTTATTTTTTTTTACTTCAAAAAATAATAAATGCGTATCCTAGCTAAAACAAGACAAAACTATTTAAAATAACATTGTAATTCACACTTTGCATTTAAATAAAAATTACGAAAGGTTACATATAGCGTCCTAGCATTCACATAGAATCATGAAATTTTGGGAGAATTAGGATTTTTATGTCAACTATTTGGTATCTATTATATCACATGAAAATATGTTTTGATAAACAAATTAATATTTTGAACTTGGAAAATTGCCTATGTTGTTTACCGATGTTTGCGTGAGTACTTTGAGCTAAGTTAAATTTGTCTTCCCTTCAAGTTAGTACAAAATTTTCCTATGCGGTTGTTTTTGTAAACTTGAACAGCATAAAACTTACATTATCGTTTTATACTAATCATTTTTAAGTTATGTGCTATAAAAACACGAAAATATATAACACTAATAAGCTATATGAAATATATTATTTAATTAAAATCATTTAATGTTGAATTTAAGTTTCTTAGGTACATGGACATTACACAATGGACAGAGACTACAAGAAACAAAACTTGTTTTTCAGAAACTTATTATTCTCTGACATTATTACCTCTATCCATACCAGTCTTTACTTAAATATTTTTTAATTATATATTTAGATAGATGATAGGTAGGTACATCACACATTAACAATTAACACTCGTCATTTTTTTATAAATTCAACTAGACTATTTGAAAAGATCTTCTCCGAAGGAAGTGGAATAGCGTCTGATACTAGCGTCTAGCAACTGATACTTTCTTACCTAGATTTATTTGAGCTAGTGAAACCTTAAATAAAGGGGGGTGTCGAGCGATTCTAGTTTGAACACATACCGATTTTACTGAAGAACTGTGAGGTAGTTGATATGTGGCGACTACCACATACAGCGCAAGCCAATACATACAACACAGCCATCTGACAAAGGAACACTGAACTACGAAGAGACACAGAAAGAGCTATACGAATGACTACTAATCCTGAATCGCGATATAGAAATTCTCGCGCTGATTAGTATATTTACAGCATCATAACCGTAGGGCGGTGGCTCGCCAGGCATGATCACCTCGGACCTTCCCTTTATGCTGGAGGGACACGACACCCGTATACGACATACGCCACACACATATGCAATAATATAAGAACATTTAGAATGTATATGAAGCAAATATGTAAATGATTTCCATTGGCTTCTATATAGTCTTTTGAACGCTGAGACCAGTTATCAATAGAAGCACGCACTATTTCCGTGGGAAAATTCTTCACTGCCAATCTCATCGATTGTTTCAGGATCACCAAATTATCACGACGCTTAGAGCAAGCTATCCTCTCTAAAATTTGCTACAAATAATAATCCAGTGAGTTGACATCGGGACTAGATGAGGGCTAGTCTTTAGCTCTGATAAAATCCAGAACGTTCCTAACCAATCTTGAGTGAACCGAGCTTTTTATGGCACTGAGTCTAATGGAAAGACTATTCATGGCAATGGAACATGGTTTTGATAAGTAGTTTAACAACCTTCTCTAGAATGGTTTCTTGAAAAATATAGCTCGGTCACTCCCTCATAGCTAACATCCCACAAAACTATTATTAAAGTGGGATATTGTTCATATTGTATTCCGTTGACTAATTGGGAAGCTTCTTTAGAGCTTTGAGCATAAACACGGCCATTCTGCGGGCTAAAACCTCGTTCAATTATAATTTTTGTTTTATCCTTAAACATAATTTTTCCGTGACCTCCCTTTGCGTGAAATCTTTTGCCTTCTGAGAAGATTTATTCGAATGCTTGCCCTTATTATTTTGATAACCTTATCCGTACGAACACTGCCTAGACCAGATCTTTTTCTGACACAAACGGAAGAGGTTTCATAACCCGGTACACAAACTTTCGATTAATACCAAGCTTAAGGATAGTTTCATAAATTGTGTTTGGGCCATAAACTTACTTTGTGTCAATATCACAGACATTTGACAAGCGATTGGCGTGAAAATGAGAAAACACAATGACTGATCATTAAACTGACAGGTTAAATATTCAAATGTTGTATTTGGTTTATTTTTAATTGTAACAGTATTATAGTCAGATTAGTTTGATTATAAATACTGTTACAATTAAAAATTAACCTTAATAGAATAGGTAATAAGTATATTTTATTTTATAGAATAGGTGAATAGAATAGGTATATACTTAGGTGTATAAAATATTATAAATATTCATATTTTTCATTTGGGGTTAAAGTAAAAAGTATGTAATATAACTTTATCAATAAATTCTTTACTGTTCATTATGACTTAAGCGTTACTATACAGTTTAGTCCTTGGAAGTAGTAGAAGTGGTAAGTAATACCGCGGGACGAAGTTAGTAACCATATTTATATATAGTTACCCGCGGTCAACCGCGTTGTGGTAAATTGCGAATAAGACCTCGAAGCGCAGTTAGTCAAAAAATACCCTAATTTATTTTTTATGTTATCAGCTATTTCACAGTGAAAATCTTGTCCAAATCGGTCGAGCCGTTTCTTGAGATTAGCCGGAACAAACATATAGACAGATAAAAAAATTAAAATATTATTTTTTCATAAAAGTACTATATCTACTTTCATTTGCATTTAGTAAAAAACTGTTCGTTTGATATTACAAACAGACTTTTCAATTTTATTTATTTGCATAGATGAGAATAATAGGAATCACCTTGGAAAAGCTATTCTTTACAGACACGGCGTTGTGTCAGTAAGCATGTCCATCTTCTGTCAGATGTTCTTTTCTTTGTTACCACAAAGAAAAGAACATCAGGAACAAAAGTGTTTACACAGAGCGAGCTGCGTTCATACCAGCCACGTTTGTGTTTGTCTCAATGCCTTGAAAGAACAAAAAACTGATAAATATCAATGGAATAGATAACAGTCATGGCCATCAGTAATATTGAATGTTACATGTGCATAGACACATGGTACAGGGTGGCCCAAAAGTTCGTTTACATTTCCAATGATGATTTGAAAGAAATTAGTTATATAAGATAAAAATTGATTATTTATTATTAAAGTACACAAATGGTTTTTTTTTAAATTACATCATCCATATGTAATCCTTGACTATATTGACACTTTTCAAAGACGGCCTCACAAGTGTTTCGTGAAATGTTTTGCAAATTTTGAATATTTTCCTTTAACTCCTCTAGGGACTCTCGGTTGCTTTTGAAAAATTTGCTTAAGTTAATATATCCCGGTATATAGTCCGGCTACGAGGTGACTAATTACTGGCACCTCTTTTGGATATCACTTTTTGTCCAAAAATTTGCAAATTGCAAAAGCTTGTGAGCGTGATCTTGATTCTCTTGATGTTGGCTAAACCGCTTAAATGAAATTCGGAATGAAGATACTTTGATTCTAAAGACAGAGGCTAGTTTTTAATGCGATAACCGACAGTCACGCTGGCGGAACTGAGTGCAAAGGTTAGTATACTATCATAATTTCGACGGACCGTGTGTAAAGTTTTAAATGAGACGATTATATTATTGATACTTCATGTCGCTACTTACTCTAAAGAGATCGTCAATGGTAGCTAATAGTTAAGTTAGTCAAATTAAAGCTCTTCAAATTATGACCTTATCGTTGTACTCACGTATTGCTTAGAACTACAGACTAGTCACAGAAATCTTGGTATGTAATTAAACAAACAAAGCAAATTGGATAATTACCTTTGTAGGAACGTAGCGCACAGTACAATTTCCTTAATTTGGTACAAAATTAACATTTGATTGTTGATTGTTACAGCAATTTACGTAACAATATGATGAAGTGCGAAGAATTTCTCATTTTACGTGAATTTACAAATGATTTTAACCTCAAGGCAGGGTGTTTGCTTAAACAAGAACGTAAGCGAGCGAAGCGAATGGGTGCACATAACTTTATATATATGATGCAAGTTATTCTAGTTTAAATGGTTTACTAAAGTTTTAGTTTACATTGTACTTAGATATTAAGCCTCAATGCAACTCTGAACGATGTATATTTCTCTATTACAAATGTACTATGTAGTTCTTTTACATAAATTTATTGGCCAGATTTATTTTCCTTAGTACAAAAGTGTTTAAAAATTTTTAATTGCCTCTATTGATAAACTCAGACTAAATTATTATAAAATTAAACCCCTATTTTTATTTAACTTTAAACTTATTTTAATGCATTTATATCATTAAAATTCCATTACAACTCTTCGGGAGCGACTTCATTTTATACTATGTCATCAACAACCCATAACGTCCCACTGCTGGGCACAGGTCTCCTCTCAAGAGAGGGATAAGACCATACGTTCCCACGTTGGCCGAGTGCGGATTGAGGACTGGCAAGACAGGTTGTGGCTACGTAATCTTGCTGTTGGATGTTTTTAAGCCGACCGAAGCCTCCAACTAAGTTTCACGACTGCTATCATATGATAACAACTAGGACCGACTGCTTAACTTGACCTCCAAATCACGGAAACGCTCATTACATATAATGCCTCCTAGTTGCTTACCCTTGGTGATTGTTTCCAATCACCTAAGGCCACACGACTATGAGCGCTCCTTTATACTATGTATGGTAAAATAAATAAATAAATAAATATTTTTGGACATCTGACACACAACATCATCTAGTCCCAAGCTAAGCAGAGCTTGTGTTATGGGTACTAGACAACTGATATAAATACATAAACATACTTTTTTTTTGTAAATACATACATATTATACATAGAAAACACCCAGACTCCGAAACAAATATTTGTGAATCACACAAATAATATTTGGTCCGACCCGGGAATCGAACCCGAGACCTCTTGATCAGCAGCCGCATACGCTAACCACTAGACCAACGAGGCAGTCAATGGTGTGGTTACATTGAAAATTACCATAAAATGATTTAATCCTTTTCAATTCAGACACACCAGAAAACTCCTAGCTTTTAAAACCAGTTGAAGTAGTTGCAATTGGTAAGATGAGGACTTTAACATGTGCGTTTTAAGTAAACAGGTATGATTGATGCAGTGTGTTAGATGCCTTCTTAATGATTATTGCTATGTTCAACTTCTTATTGAACATAATAATAATAACAGGTAGACTACAACTGCCCCAAATCAACAAAAACATTAAGTGATTAATATAATATTCTATTATTATTTTTTATATTTGTAATGGGGTACTATTTGTAATTGGTAATGTACAATATGCATTGTTTAAAGGGTATGGAAAATGCTGATAGAAATTAAAGGATAACATTTGTCCACTAATTTGCACACCGCTTAACATATATTGCTATAAATTATTTTAACAAGTTTACTAGAAGACATTAGCGATACAGTATATGTCCTCGTACGTGTAAGTTTACATATTAAGCTACGTGGTCAGAGTCTGCAACTGTACAACTGTAATTTATTTCACAAATTATCTTGAACTTTTGCTAAATATTAACTTTGATAACCCAATTCATAGTGGGAGATCAATAAGCCTAAGAGTACTTTCTCGAGTCACGATTATGCCTTTTACATGTAGTCATGTATACAAATTTAGGATAATAGATGGTGGTTAACTGTTGGCAACGTTAGAAAGACCGCCGGGGTCCGATGTGTGTTGATTTGAGGCCTCATTATCGTTAATGATCTGTATAAATCATCAATGTGGTAAATAATACACCAAACACTGAACAATAAACTAATACACTAAACAATAATATGTGAGTACTTACTTGGGCAGAGTGCGCCATGTCCATATGATATCAAATTACAGATAATAACTGTGCTAATATCGAAGTGCTACGTTGCAAATTACTATAACTAGAATTTAAAAATATTATGATTTGGTATAGGTAGTTGTAGAACAACAAAAAATACTTCTTTTAATATTATTATATTGCAACTAATTCGTAAGTGGTTGCAAAGTAGCATAGATTTATTATGTTATAGTACAAGAAAATGTTTCAATATGGGGCAAATTTAATATAGTTTATCCTAGTTGCTGCAAAATTTTGGGGTTGTCAGAAAGAACGGTACGAAAGGGTTGCGAAGGTTACTTCTTCTAAAACATCGATTTATCATACTTGTAAACTTGTCAAATCATTCTCATCTCTATTTCAGTATTCGTTAGCGTATTATAGCTGTTATACCTGTATAATATGTATCGATTGAATGTTTACCCTGGATGCTATTTTGTTTATGTCTATTGCATTTGTAATACATTTTGTAAAATTTGACAACATCTTCTGTTGAAATATATCCGCACCACCCGACGGTAGACTGTAAGAGAATGCCTGTGGCATTAAGTCCGCCATTGTACTTACTGTGCATAAAGTTGTAAAATAAATAAAATAATAAATTCCTTCTAGTCAACGACAGATGTTTTACGATTAAGTTAAAAGCAAATAACAGACTGAAATCTATAAAAGAAATATTTATTTACAGGGTTTATATTTTATTAAAAATTTTAAAAAGAATCCTACTATTCCAAGAATAATAAATATTTATTAGTGAGTAACTCTTCAACTTTTAATGAGAAATCAGTTTCAAAAGAGTTTATTGGTATAAAAGTGTGGTTTTGTTTCAATTATAGGTTGGAATTCGCCGTTATTTGTAAACGTCAAAGCTTCACTATGTAAAAACTGACTTCACTATAATTGTATCGAAGATAATGAAATATTATTACCAAGTCATGCCATGATATGTGTAATATGTGGCTTTATCCTTGGCTCTGTATAGAGTAAATAACATAATTATATTCCTAAAGATAATATCCTTAGTTCTGGCCAGTATACGCGTTGGGACTGAGGTCGCTATACCCTCTTGTTGACTTAAGAAGGAAAATATAACTATATGTGTATTGTTGGAACAAGAAACGCGTCTCATTACGTCTTTATGTCAAATAAAATTGCTAAAGGTATAAAAGAAAAAAAATGTGCTCACAATTTTTATAAGGTTTCAATGACGTTGAGACAATGTGTTTTTTTTATATCATCACCAACCCATATTGTATCACTGTTGGGCTCGGGTTACTTCTCAGGAGAGGGGTAAGATCATACGTCCCCATGCTGGCCTGCCTAAATTTGCCGATTCTTTTTTATATTAAAGCAGGTCAATAAGCAAGCGAATCACCAGATGGTTGTAGGTTCTACTTTCCATCACTTTGGCAGGATCATATATAAAGAAAACATAAAACTTCCATGGCCCATGAAATCTTACAAGAGTGTGGTACATGAACAACTCAGAGTTATAAGTCTGTGGCCACCCTGCATCAAGTCTTCCTTCGTAGTCAGAGAGAGGAGGAGTTTGGACTCTGGTAATCTCGTCCTCTAAAAAAATTAATTTAAACCGACTTCCTGTGAGGTTATGATATCCTTTCGATTAAGCCACCCTGTTTGTCATGAAGCTTGGTTCTCTCGCGGTAAAATGATAACACATATTATTAAGTGTAACAACCTCCAACACTTTTTATGTTCAAGCCTGCCAAAGTGTCTTCACTTTGCCTGATGGAAAGCATAAGTAGAATTTAAGAGTAGTGGCTACCATTGGTATTACTACTGCAGACAATACAGTATGGTGATTCACTATGGCGGCCTATGGATATGCTTCTGCATTATTGAGCCTCCGGTCCCTTACTCACAATAATGCAATGCTGTCACTTTGTATTGGTCTTCTGTGAGTACTTGTATACTACCGTTCAGGTTCAACCAACCCATTGGCTCTACTATCTTGATACTTAGATAATAACAAAGTATCAATATTATATATAGAACTTATCATGGCTAACTTGTTACATTTTTTTTTTTTAATTCTGCTCTAGTTCCAAAAAGTCAGTTAGTGAGTCAGTACTGACCTCTGCAGTATTAATAAAAGTAATTTACATTTCTAACGTAGTTTCGCTGATACATGACAGAATTTCATATGCTACTGAGATTAAGACCGTAATATTTTCTAAGGATTCGTATGAGTGTTAAGTAACCATTACGAATTCTCTCAATGTTATTTAAAAAGAAATGGCATACTTTTTGGGGTTCCATAATCCTAAGAAGGAAATGATACCGTTTTTTTAATGTATCGCGAAATCACCATAAACAATTTTTCTAAATCTACTTCTGGAATGGCTTCGCCTTCAAAAGAAAATTTCAGTTTTCCTTGGTTAGTCGTTAACATTTTTTGAAAGCATAAAGGGATGTGGGTACAATTTTTTTGTAAATTATACACTTTAAGGTGCCAACTATTGTACTTCATTCTATGAAAATCCTCAAGTAATTAATTAGTACGAGGACTTCCTAATATATTAAGTTTACAGTTATGGGATAGTGAAATCTGAAAAATCATGATGCCGTATGATTCGATAATGATTACATCACTTTAGGACTAAATTAAAAAAAAATGAAAATCAGAGGTTTCCATTTCTGGTATCAATATTATGTGAAGGAAATATTTGAACAATATTTAGTTTGTAAGATCAATCATAATGATAATTTCATAAAGAAAGTAAAGAAGACTAAACATCGCGAGTACAAATATGATAGATACAAGTTACAATATTTTAGGAAAGTGATGGTTTTTGAAACTGCTCAATTTTATTTCCGCTTTGTAAATAAATCTACACTACTAACAGAGAGTTGTAAGTGTGTCTCTTGGACCTTAGATAATATTTGGTGTACGCGAATGGCACTTTGAATGTTGTGGCAGTTGTGACTAGTATTCACCTCGTTTACCTAAGCATGTTTAGGTTTTTCTGGCATCATTCAGAGTCATTGACATTAATACAAGTACTTTCTAAAATCCTTTTATACTATCTTATCCTGTCTTGTATGTAATACGTTTTTTTTAAACGTAATGTGTCCTTATTAATACCATACCTACTTATAAATTAATTAAAAACAAATCTTTATATTAGAGAGGAGTACAGAAAGCTGACGGCCAATCTTCAGGATTGAAGAGGCACTAAAAGAAGAAGAAATCTTTATGACTAAATTAACATCAAAATTATTTTCTTTTATAACTTTGTAGTCAACATAACTACTGCGTTATTATGTTGGCTTAATGTATTATGTTGTTATACTATTATTTAATATAGCTGTCATTTATACTAATATTATAAGGAGGCAAAAGTTGTAAGGGTTAATCTCTGAATCTGATTTAATAAAAATACCAATAAAAAGTCACATTATTTGTGACTATCTTAGATAAATAACAAAATAAAATTTATTGTGTTAGATAAATAGTTTATAAACAGTAGTGTTTAAAATGTTATTTTTAAGCAAATGATGCCTGTAGTAGAAGATTCATGGGCTATTAGGATACGCGGACAGCGGATAATACCGTTGTAAGTAAATTTTTTTGCAAAATAATAAGGTTTGTTAGCAAGTCTTCCAAAGTACGAATAATAGCCACTAGCATCCTACCGTGTGTATGAATGGAGCAATCATGAACATGCAAATATTATATTATGTTGTGTTGTGCATACAATATTATGGAAAGCTTTCCAACAAAATTTTTGCTTTAGCTTTTAAACTATTTTCAAAAGTAACAATTGTTTTAATCCGAATGCTAAAACAACTCACGTCTACAACTACTTTAGAGTTTTTATATTAATATTTTTAATACTGTTTTTCTCATGAAAAGAGTTCACAAAAACACATGCTAAATATTAAAATTTCAATTAACTTTTAATTAACTCGAAATGTTTTTAGGGCTCTGTTCTTTAATTAGAAAAATGAAAACTTTAGAACAACTGTACTGCTCGTCCGTCTATCTGATCCTTATTTAACTTACTATCAAATGCGATTTCTATAATGCATACAAAAATCCAAGTCATCACAATGAAAGCTATTTTTTTTTATATTTTTGGTCGTAAAACCAAAGCCTAGATATGTTGAAGTTTTTATTCACTTACATTTATAGAAAAACGAGAAACAACTGCTCTCATTACAAGCATTTTTTTTTATTTATAACATCAGCTACAAATATGTAAATTGGTGGACTTAATGTCTACGGCATAATCTGTCAATTGACTGATTGAGCTATGTAAACAATGAGGTAGGTCGAGTATAAGCCCGTAAAGTATGGTCAAATCACACTTCTTCTTCTTTTGATTCTAGGGCAACCAGCCGAATATCAGCTGTTTCTGCAAATGTCAAGTAATTAACGACTTCAATTGTAGTCTTCTAGTCTTCAAGTCGTCGTCGTAATGCTTTTAATGATTAAAAAAATTTGGATGATATGAAATGGGGACCGTCTTTCGAAGAAACAAAAAACGATCTCCTAGTCAAATTATATTTATGTAAAAATATAATTTGACTAATCATATTAACTATGCAGTGAATTGAGATGTCAAATAGACATACATTGTATCGTATTGTTCGTAAATTTTAGGGGTATCATTTGAATATATATTATTTATTCTTTCAAATATTCTCACGATAGCCTCAGACAACTTTATATTACATGGAAGCTTAAATTAATTATTCTAAATTTGTAACGGTGAGGAATTGAAATGTAAAGAAACGTGAAAGAGCATTTTACATTATACTCGTAGCTAATGGTAGCTAAGACATATTTATGTACAGTATGCAGTATATCGGACGTATAATACGATGCGGAGGTGTTAGTTGGAATTTACTGCCTGTTAACCTTTTCTAAGAAGTATTAACTAACTATAGAAATTTATTTTTAGCATATATTTTCATAAATATTTACTATAAATCAAAAGTAACTGTGTTTAGATCGTTTAGTCTACACGATTACACAATGCGATTTCGGTGTCCCTATGAGCCCTTGTGTCACTTGATTTAACAATATTATATTGTACATTGTGTCTTCACAAAGTTGTCTTCCCAGACAACTTGAGTGTAGTTAAACCTTTTTGACTACACGGTTGGCCTTATGATTTAAGCAGTCGCCACGCAGCGCTGTTTAAATTCCACATATGAAAACACAAAAAACTTTAAAACGTTCAGAAAAACAAAAATGTATAGAGATGTGTAACAAGTTCTGGATAGCTTTTATATACAAAAAGAACAAATATATATTGAAATTGGTGTCTTTATTTCAACCAAACAGATATAAACAGTGTGTCTACAACTCATAAAATTTCACAGAACACCATTTTCAGTAACATCATATTTCATATTTAATTATTTATTTCCCATATATCTTTCTTAATTTTTAGTTCCTTAATGTCTGTTTTACTATTCCCAACCAAAGTGTAATGCACCTTTATTATAATTTTCACCCACGGTAGACCGGATTAGCAAGCTGAAGTGGCAGTGGGCTCGCCATATTAGCCGCAGAACTGATGACCGTTGGGGTAGAAGAGTTCTGGAGTGGAGACCGCGTCTCGGCAAACATAGTGTAGGACGCCCACAGGCCAGGTGGAGTGACGATTTGCGCAAGATGGCTGGCAGGAGCTGGATGCGAGAAGCCCAAAATCGATCAAAGTGGTGTGCAATGGGAGAGGCCTATGTCCAGCAGTGAACTGAGATAGGCCTATGATGATGATGATGAGACTGGTAGAGAATGCCTTTGGCGTTAAGTCCGTCATTGTACTCTTACTGCATAAAGTTGTAAAATAAATAATATAAGGGTTGTTTTGAGATTAATTATCGTTACAGAAGCGAACGTTATTTGATCTCAGCCGGTTGATTGAATGAAGCGATACTCGTCTATGTACTGAGATCGTCGTGAGTCCCATGATGTCTACACATTCATAGTTTTTTACATATTTCTAATTTATAAAATAACTAGATAATGTCTTATTAAATTTATTTAATTTAAACAGGAGAAAAAAAGGCCCTGTTGATTATATAAAAAAAAAACCAAAAGATCTTATAAATACTATATATAATGAAAGTAATGAACCTCTGATCATTAGACTAGTAGTGATGATAGATAAGAAGACCTTCTTTTCTTTTTAAAGATATGGCAATCAACCGAATAAAATCACCTACTTCTGCTATTGTTAAGCATTTTAATTCTTCATTTGTAAAGTCTTGAAGTCGTCTTTATTATGAAATTAAAGATAAAAGAATTAAATGAAACGAAAAAAATGAGAAAAAAGGATGATGGGACGATGAGGATGATGGGGACCGTATTTTAACTATTGCTATTATTACATTGCAAACTTTCATTTTTTTATTACTTCGATAATTACAATAAGAATCGGCCATTAATAAGGAATGTCACTTTTGTTTCTATCTTCACTTATTTCTTTTGTCTATGGTAGATAGCGACCATCTATTCAGTCAATTTATTAGAATAAGATCTACTCCATTTCGAAAATTTTACTATTTATTGTAAATATTAATAAAGGATACGTAACGTGTGGACACATTATTTGTGGAACTACCCGTTAACTTACGTAAGAACGGAGTCTCACCTACGTGACGTGCTCTCGTGCGTGAAGTGTACACACCATAAATTTATGATTGGCTTTTAAAAAAAGTATTTTGTAGTTTTGAAATAGAATTATTACAAGCTGATTTTAATATATAAAACCAGTTAATACAGAGACAAATATGAGATACATAAGAGTTCAGAAATAGCGACAGTCATCAAGAACTCAGTATCGGAATCAATCCGTCAGTTTGTTTGTCACAACTTTTCGCTGTCAATAGTGGTAATTTACTACTTTTCCTTATCTTTCGTAGTTTGTGTATACAATTATTATATGTTTTTGGGTTATTGATTGATTAAAAGGCTTGGTATCAAATATCCAAAAGTATTTATTACTAAGCCGTTAAAATTGTTTTATTTTTAATATTATGAGTGTTCTCATCAACACTATGCAAATAAATAAAATTAAAGAATTTGTTTGTAATTTCACATTCACAGCTTTACACATAATGCAGAAAGTATATACGGTACTTATATCAAAAATCTGTGTTTTTTTTTTTTTTTTTTTTTTTTTTTTTTTCTATATTAGCTGCCAAAATGACTCTGCCCTGCCTGATGGAAAGCATGAACAGAATCCAGAAGTGAAGGCCACCATCCTCACTGCCACAACGGACAGTGCAGTACGGTGACCCACACTATGGCGGCCTAGTAAGATGCTTTTTCACGCCCCGCTTGAAGGACCCGGGGTCATAGAAGGGAGGAAACACATGCGCTGGTAGAGAGTTCCAGGTTTTAACTGCTCGGCACAGAAAGGAAGAGCCGAACCGTTTAGTTCGAGAGCGTATGTCAACCACTCTGAAGCGGTGGCTTCCGAGGCCAGCACGTGTTGTCCTGTATAGGAAAGGGGAAGGGGGGACCAGTTGGAACAACTCTTCAGAGCACTCTCCATGATGTAAGCGATAGAGGACTGCCATGGAGGCGACATTTCTTCGCAGCTGCAGGGGCTCAAGGGACTCGGTGACTTCGTTACTGTCGATAATGCGGATTGCTCGCCGCTGCAACCGATCGAGAGCGTCAAACAAATACTGGGCGGATCCATCGCAAAGATGAGAGCAGTACTCCACGCACGAACGAACCTGGGTCTTGTAAAGAAGACACAGATGCTCGGGCGCGAAGAAACGTCTCACCCTATTCAGTACGCCCAACTTTCGCGATGCCGCCTTAATGACGCTCTCAATGTATTCACGCAGGTTGAGATCATGACAGATATCCACCCCCAGGATACTGAGCCTATCCTGCAGTGGCAGTTCAGAGCTCTGAAAAGTAGGGAGGGGAAGAAAGGGAGACTTCTTGGTAGAGATCGCGCATACCTGTGTTTTCTTGGCGTTGAACTCGACCAGATTCTCATTTCCCCATTGAGAGATGCGGCCGAGAACCCGGTCAAGCTCAGCGACAAGCTCCCGCCGTTTTTCCTCAATGTCTGCTAGCTTGGCTGTAGGGTGTCCAAAATATCGCCCATGAACTGTGCTATCGTCTGCATAGCAATGTATGTTGCCAAGGGCTAACATATCATTGATATGCAGAAGAAACAGTGTGGGCGACAGGACGGAGCCCTGAGGTACACCAGCGTTTACCTGTCTAAAATCAGAGGCCGCGCCGTCGCAAAGGACCCTAATGCGGCGTTGGTGCAGGAAGGCGGCGACCCAGTCGCAGAGTTTGCGGGGCAGGCCGAATGTGGGAAGTTTGGAGAGAAGCGACCGGTGCCAGACCCTATCAAATGCCTTGGCCATGTCGAGGCTGATTGCCAATGACTCGCCATGCCTATCAATAGCCTCACCCCAAAGGTGTGTTACATACGCTAAAAGATCACCCGTAGATCGGTTCGGCCTAAATCCATATTGCCGATCATTTAGTAGGGAGTGATCTTCTAGGTACTTGACCAATTGTCTGTTGATGATCCGTTCGAGCACCTTGCAGAGAATGGAAGTGATGGCTATTGGTCGGTAATTGGCCGGATCGGAGCGCTCGCCTTTTTTGGGGACAGGCTGAACATTCGCCTCTCTCCAGGCCTCCGGGACAATTCCTGAGGAATAAGAAAGCCGATACAAGCGCGTCAATACAGGAGACAACTCTGGGGCGCAGTTCTTGAGAACCACCGCTGGGATACCGTCGGGTCCACTGGCTTTCCGAACGTCGAGTGACCGCAGCTCTACAAAGACATCCCTTTGTCGAATACGAATGTCCCGCATAGTGGAGTCGCAGATCGGAATCGTAGGCGGATGCACGCCACGGTCATCGATTCGGGAGTTAGCCGCAAAGAGATCGACAAGCAACTGCGCTTTCTCTTGCGGCTCATGAGCGAGTGTTCCGTCGGGATATTTCAGTGGTGGTAGCGAGGGCTGGCAGTGGTTAGCTTGCACAGCTTTAGCCAGTCGCCAGAACTTACGGCTACCCGTAGGGTGTGAAATGAGTTCCTGGCCAATCTGTGCAATGCGCTGAGCATCCGCTCTTTTGTAAGCCCTCTTGCAATTCCTTGTGGCTTTGTTAAACGCTGCTTTGAAGTGATCGATGTCAGGGTCGCCTTGAGCGCGGGCCCTGGCCCATGCACGATAGGCTGATTGCTTAAGTGCAACCGCATGAGAGCACTCGCTATTGAACCAGGGACGGGTCTTCGTGCTGACGACATCACTGTGGGGAATATAATATTCCATACCGACAGTGATCTCATCAACAATGGCAGACACACTCTGCGACAGATCTCTTTCTTTGAAGCAGCGTTGAGCCCATGGGATGGATGCAAAGTACTCCCGCATTCCATCCCAATCTGCTGACGAGTAGTGCCATAGTCGTCGTGATGCAGTCACAGGTCGTGGCAGAGCATCAAGGGGCACCGCGGTAGACACCAGGCAGTGATCGGAGGATCCCAGGGGGGCAAGAACCGTTGTACTGTACTGCGCTGGGTGACTCGTCAGCAGAAGGTCAAGCAAGGAGGGCGCCTGGCTCGGTATGTCTGGTATCCTGGTGGGCTGGAGTACCAGTTGGGTGAGGTCATGCGTGAGAGCGAATGCGTGGGCGGTTCGACCAGCATGGTCAGTTCTGGGAGATCCCAACCAGGACTCATGGTGTGCGTTAAAGTCTCCCAGAAGCACCAGTTCGGCAGTTGGGAACTGCTCTTGCGCTCTATCCACTGCCAGACTTATATGATCGAATAGACGAGTTGTCTCTGAGTCTCCTGTGTGGGAACGGTAAAGGCACACGTAAATTCGGCTTGTAGAGCCGAAATCCACGTGCACCCCGAGGATGGAGAAGGATGGATCCTCAAGGCAGCGCAGACGGCGACAACAAACATCCGCCCTGACGAAAAGACACACCCCAGCCTTCGCGAGGAAGCTCTCCTCAAGCAGGTATCCAGGATAGAGGAAATATGTCGTGTCGGCAGGGCGGCGTATCTGTGTCTCCGTTAGAAAGAGCATAGCCGGCCGTACCGTCTCAAGGTGCTGGTGGACGGCATTGAGGTTTGCATGGAGTCCACGAATATTTGTGAACTCCACCTCAAAAAGCGGGTTGGTGGGAAAAGTAGATGCCGCTGTGGTACTTATATGACTTCTCTTTGTTGCTGCCATGGTTTGGTTATGTAGGGATAAGGGGACGTGAAAGGCATGACAGTCATCGTGGCAGTGTTTGACCGAGACTCGGAAGACTGTGTCGTCATGTAACGGTGAGGCAAGACGGTGACCGAACCGTCGGACGGAAGGGCCCCCGTACCCTCCCGGAAGTGGTCGCCGGGTCCCACCGTCCGGTCACCAACCGGCACGACGAGCCACTCCGAGATTATGCGCGACCTGACGGGGCAGCCTCCCGAGGTGGTTAGCCGCGGTTGGGCCCCTCTCTATGCCGCGGGCGGCCAGCGGCACCACCGTTTCTACAGGTCTCCCTGGCCGACGGTTCGACCCACGTCTCCCCCACAATGACTCCACAGAATTCCACTGCTCACACACATACCCCGATAACTGTCACCCCTGCATCTTTGGGCCTCCGGTCTCGCACCCACCATCGAAACACGAGCAGCACGAGTGCTGTCATTTTAGGCTGGTGTTTTGTGCGAGGGTAGTACCGCCCCGGTCGAGCCGGCCCATTCATGCTGAAATCAGCGTGGCTCTACTACCTATGAATGTATGTCTGTTTGTTACAACTAAACTTTGGAACAGTTAGACCGATATTGCCGAGACTTTCATGATTAGATAGCTTATGATGTAAGAGATAACTTAAACTACTTTCTTATACTAGCTTCACCCCGCGGCATTACTTGTGGTTACTCAACAACTGCGGGCAATAATGCGAAGGTCAGCTAGTAGGTATAAATAACGTTTGACGATTATTTCGAGGTCAATAAGCTGAAGGTACTTCTCATATTATAGGATATTTGAAATATATGTAAGACAAATATTTCCATGTCAATTATTAGTTTAAGTAACCTAGCCGCTTTTGGGAATTTAATTTACAAAACTTATATTGGTTGGTAGAGTTTGTTTAAGCAATATCGTCCTAATATTAACCTTCATTTCTTAATTGCTTTCATCCCCAGGTAATGGTTGGACTCTAGTGAAAATAATTTTAATCTCTAGTATTATATAACAACAATTATCGTCGCAATACCTGACGTAAGCTTGTCAGTCTACGCCGTAGCTCCGACGTCGTAGCACACAAATAGTCTTCAAGTCACGTTATTTCTCTACAAACAACGCGTTTAGTTAGTTCTCATAATTGGAGCGAAATAAGTGCTATTTCGTCGAAGCGCTCATAGCCAAGTTAGCAACGAAAAAAGAAGGAAAACTTGAAACAAACCCTTTACCAACCCGTCTGGCCAGCGTGGTATAGGAGCTAAAACCAAAAACTGGCCTAAAAAGGAGAGGCCTATGTCCAACAGTGAACTGTTAAAGGCTGTTGATGATGATGAAGCAACGACGGCGCGATCGGTACCTAGATGGGTGATAGTTTATGGCGTGATATGTAATGAGCGTGTCCGGGATTCGGTGGTCACGTTAAGCAGTTGGTCTCGGTTGTTATCACTAGATAACAGTCGTGAAGCTTGGTAAGAGGCCTTGGGGCCTAAAACATCCAACGTCAAGATTACGTAGCCACAACGTGTCTTGCGAGTCTCAGATACACTCTCGTCTAGCGTAGGAACGTATGGCGTATGAGAAGAGACCCGAGCCCAGCTGTGGGACGTTATAGGTTTGACTGCCTTGTTGGTCTAGTGATCAGCATATGCGGCTGCTGATCAAGAGCTCTCAAGTCAGACTAAATATTTGTGTGATCCACAAATATTTGTTTCGGAGTCTGGGTGTTTTCTATATATAATATATATGTATCTACAAAAAAAAGTACGTTTATATATTTATATCAGTTGTCTAGTACCCATAATACAAGCCCTGCTTAGTTTGGGACTAGATGATGTTGTGTGTAAGATGTTCGAAATATTTATTTATTCAAAACGATTACCAAATACTTGGCTATTTATTGAGGGTCCCGATAATTTTCATCACTTAGAGATTATATCTCTGATTTACAAAGACTTGAGTACACGTTTGGCAAGTGTGTATAGGAATATACATCCTGTGTGGTCGTGGAATTTACAAGCTCACATGAAACGGACACAAAGATCACAAAGACTTAGAACAACAATTTTTGAATCACACAAACTGTGGTCCTAAATGGGATTTGAACCCGTAGCACTTGGCACACTAGAAAGTTTAAGCGACTTTAGATGGTAGTCCCCCTACCATCTACTAGGCCGACCGTGCAGTAAAGTCAGCTGTAATATTGTAGAGAATATATTGTTATTTTAACTATAGGTACAGATTGAAGTCGAAGTTATAGAAACAGGACTGGAGATGAAAAGTTTGAACTATACTACAAGAGTGTGTACATACACAGTTCATACTAAAATTTTAACTTCAAAAGTAACAAATCTCTGCACCGATTTTAATTAAATTTGCCATGGAGTTGTTTTGCTTCTTGAAGAACAAAATAGACTACTCTTTACAGTGATTATCGACATACACGTGTTATAAAAGTTAGTATACAATAAAATATAATATGAGTGCATATCTAAGATATATTAAAATAGGATGTTCTGTACATGAGTGGGCTGTGATTTCTTAGGAAAGTTGACAGAGCTGGGAGCTTAGCAATGAAATATCTGTTAAATGATAAATGATGTTTATTTCTGTACGTTTATTTTTTACAGATATTATTACACGTCGGACTTTACAGCTAGAATGCGCCTTAAAATGTAAATGTCTTGTAAAATGAATTTTTGATTGACCTAATTATGAACATATTCTTTTACAAAACATTCATATTAAAAATAAAAATGTAACATTAAAATCGAAACCGCCGGACGCAGCTAGTCTAAACTTTTATCGTAAGTTACTATTTACACCATCAGCTTTCTTTTAGTGAAAGTCTCCTTAAAATTGTGTCATTCAAGGGATTACCTGAAAAAAACTGACTGTTTTTTTAAGTTAGAACTACTTTGAATAATTTGAAATTACACACAGACACTTTAAATTTGTTTATTTGTAAAAAAATATTACACTAGATTAAGGTTATTTGCAAACTTGCTGTTGGGGACCATTATAGAGTTTGTATAAAATCTGTTTACTAATGCATTCCATAGATAGCGGGCATATCGACATACATCGCGTTTACTTCACAGCTGTAGTAATTAGTAGTAAATAAAATTTGTAAGAGATCAAAACAAAGCAGCTAGATCAATTAACATTAGAGAGTGGTGTATTAGATTACACCACTCTCTAACTTGACTATACTATATTCCTTTGTTATATACATACATACTAACATAGTTGACAAACACCTTCAACATTAATTCTCTGAAGAAAAGAGTAATACTTGAATATATAAATTAACTTTTGTTCGTACAAGCCGCACAGAGTTTCTTTGTATATTTGTACAGAGAACTGCATGTCTATTTCCTGTAATGTAATTACTTTTACAAGCGCTGTTCCTTCCATGATGGAAGGAACAGCGCAAACTGCATAACTGCAAAAAATATTTCAAATTATTACTATTGTTTTTATCAAGTACACTGTGAAAACAGTGTCATCAAATATATAATTTGCAACTGGTTAAAGGTTATCTGGGTATTTTTGGCGTAATAGTCTTTTTGTAGGCTTGTTTACAAGATCTGGGTGTTATTAGTCTATGATATGCATATCTACTAATATAGAAGAGTGTTTAACAGTCGTGTGATGTATCAAGTTATTACTGAATACCAGACGGGGCAATGACCGCAGGCCTAATGATGCAGAAGCAGCTTACGAAGCCGCCATAGGTCACCTTGTTGCATTATCTGCACTCACAATGAGGATGGTGACCGCTACTTTTGCTTTCATCAATCAATCATAAATTAATAAAATCAGCCAAGTGCGTATCAAGCCACGACGAAACGAATCATGACGAAACTGTAACATATTTCTAGGGTTTCGAGTCATGAGCTACGGAACCCTCCGGTAGCCCGTCCAGTGGACACGGTATTCTACGGAACCCTAAAAAGACATTATATTGTTGTTTTGTATTAGAGAACTAAAATTCTTAAACGAAACAAGACCACTATGAACTAAGGATTAAATTATTTTTAAGAAAAAGTAACGCATTTTTTGAGTTTATGAAATTGAAAAATGAAGATGTTTTATACCAGAAACCAGTCGTTTTGTTTAGAAGTTGCTTTTGTTTATTGAACTGGTATCTTAGCTATTTCACTCCCGTTGCCACGCTTTATTATCGTGAGTCCCTACACACGTATTTTCGACGAACACACGTGACAGAGTTGAAATCCGTCCACAGGCATAAGAATGAAATGAACTGAGGAGAGACATACAACCTATTTTTACTTAAAGCGTACAAAATATCAGTTTATTATTCACGTGAAAATGACAATAAAGTTTATTATATTTAGGATATGCCTCAATCCATACGTCCCCATACTTTATGCAGATTTAGATAACAATTAGAAAGCGTAAAGTTGTGTCTCAAGGGATTTTGTTATTATTTAACCAGCTATTGCTCACAAAATAAAAACTTAAGCCGTTAAAGCTTCGAATTTGTAGTCCCAGCTGTTTAAGGATGATGATATTGGTGATTCAGTCAGAGTGATTGTTTTTATATATATATATATATATATAAGTATGTGTAAATATATAAAATATCCACGTCAATTCACATGAATATACTCAAAAAGATAGATAAAGGATTATTATCGTCATATTTTGCCTGTAATGTTGATAGTCTCGTGTAACATGGAACGAGCTTATTGTCCTCTGTGGGGCACGTTTCCGCGTCTTGTTCTCTTACTACCATTCAAAATATAGTAATTGCCCTCTGTGTGTTTATTAATTTTCTTGTAACAGTTGCTTGTAGTCCAGTCAACGAAGGCTTAACTTTGCCATTTTATAATAATAATAATAATAATAATAATGTTTATTTCAAGAATACGATACAAAAATGTTAACATTTACTGTGACAGCCACACTAGGCGGAGCCTGTGTTGTGGCTATCAAACGATAAGATTATCTTATGCCTAGGACTTATATCTACTTGTTATTACTAAATATACATCTATTTAAAATTCTCAGTGCAAGTGTGTGTGTGCGTGTGAGTGTATGTGTGTGTGTGTGGGTGTGTGAGTGTGCAAGTGTGTAAGTGTATGTATGTGTGAGTGAGTGTATAACACATCAGCTTATATGTTTTAAAAGTAGTTCTGTATCCCTGTAATTCAAACCGGAGATAAATTCTTTAATTTTATTTTTAGCTTGGTACTTTGTGCAGTGCCGCAGGTCACACGTCTTCGCCAATTTGTTATATAAGAAGGGAAACATATATTTAGGAAACCTTTTTGCAAAACTAGTTTTGAATTTTGTAGTATTGATCTTAAAAACCCTTGCGTTCACCATTGAATCATAGTTAACGGAGCCCAGTACTAAGTTATGCGTGTAGATAACTGCATTTAATATATACAGCTGTCGAATACTCATGAAACCAATAGCCTTATAGACATCCACTGTAGGGAACCTAGTTGGTTTTTTGAGCATTACTTTGAGTATTGACCTCTGGGCTCTCTCCAACTGTATAAGGTGCGTTGAAGCTGTTCCTCCCCAAACACTCAAACAATATGTCAGAATTGGCTGGCAGAGTGATATATAAACGGTTTTAAGTAATTCAATATTGGCGACATCTCTAAGTCCTTTCATTACGTAAATGAGTTTTCTGCATCTCGCCGATAGACAAGCTATGTGTTCATGGAAAGATAGTTTCTCGTCAATGACAACGCCAAGATATTTTATGGATTTAGTTCGCATTATTTCACTGCAGTTACAGGTTTTGTTTGTGGTAGCTTGGTGTAGATTATAATCATGGATTTTGATATTCGGAAAGGATATAGGAGAAGAAGCACCGGTCTTATGGAAACAGAGGAACTTTGTTTTATCAGTATTGAGAGACAAAAGATTATTACATAGCCAGTTAGTTACCAGGGCCATTCCCTGCTCTGCCTTCAGCAAACACCCGTGCCAAGTAGAATCATGAAAAATAAGAGCCGTGTCATCTGCGTAACATATAATTTTTGCATTTGGTAGTGGCAATGAAGCCAAGTCATTTAGGTATAATAAAAACAGCGTGGGCCCCAGCACACTTCCCTGCGGTATTCCGAAGTCTGTTTCTGTTGGAGAACTCATCCAGGAGTCCATTCTGACTAGTTGCTTTCTCCCTGTTAAATAGCTTCGAAACCAATCCAAAGCAATGCCGCGTATTCCAATGCCTTCAAGCTTTTTTAATAGGATATGAGTGGATACGGTATCGAAGGCTTTAGCTATATCAAGAAAGACTCCGACGCATGCTTGACCTTTGTCCAGGTGAGTAACAATTTCATCAGTTAGAATTTTTACAGCATCCTCAGTTGACTTTCCCTTCTGGAAACCAAACTGGGAGGCCGTTAACAAATTATTTCTTTCTACATACTGCACAAGGCGCTTGTTTACTATCCTTTCCATGACTTTGGCAAATATTGGTAACAGAGATATAGGCCGGTAGTTGTTTGTTAAATTTGTTGTACCTCCTTTGTGGACAGGAACTATAACTGCAGTTTTCCAATCTTCTGGTACAATCCCTGTTATGAGACTTTGGTTTATGATTATCTTAAGCGGTTCTATTATTTGATACATAAGTTTCTTAATTAATGTGTTATTGAATCCATCAATACCTGGAGCACTATCAATTTTAAGAGTCGTAATAATATTCTGAATTTCATTGTTGTTAGTAGGTTCAAAGAAGAAAGAGCAGAGGGGTGACGTAGAGTTCGTGTCAATTTTACTTGCCAAAGCAGTCTGGGTTACACCGAGATGGGATAAGATATTGTCAGCATATTTGCGTCCCACCGAAGCAAAGAATTCGTTACAGCCATCTACTGCTGCTTGTGGACAAGTGTCCCTCTTAAGGAGTTCAGTGAAATTAGATTTTTTACTACTTTTTCTATGCGTGATTTGATTGATAGTTTGCCATAGTTTCCTTGGATTGTTTTTGTGTTTTTGTAATAATTGTGTTTCGTAGTCTGTTTTTATTTTGCGCAATAAACTTATGTAAAAGTTACGATATCTTTTATAAATAATTGATTTTTCATAATTTCTTGGATCATTTCTAGCCTCTAGATGAAGTTTATCACGTACACGGGAACATCGCAGCAGGCCTTGAGTCATCCATGGCTTTATAACTGCTTCTGTACGTTTTATCAATACTGTTTTTGAGCACGCATGGATAACATTATTCATAATGCTCATAAAAGTGTTTAATTGCTCACTGACGCATTGCACGCTATTTAATTCATTCCAGTCTACACAGTTCAATTGTTCAGCTATGCTGTTATAGTCAATTCGTAGCTTGTAATTGGGTGGTGCAGCTGGTTTCGTTGTAATGTTTTTTATTCCCGTGATTACTATGTCGTGGTCAGTTATTGCTGACGGACAGACAATTGTTTCCACATCCATTATATTACTAACGAAAACGTGATCCAGACACGTTCTCTTCCTAGTGGGCACATTTACAACGGGCATTAAACCAAGTTCGGCCATAGTACAGAGGTAAGCACTCGATTCTGCAGTGTCTGTATTAATTATATTTATGTTTACATCTCCCATAAAAAGTATACATTTGTTAGGCTAGGATAGAATTAATAAAGCGGTCAGTGTTTTTGAATGAAGGCGACCTGTAGACTCCCAATATAGTCATAACATTAGGAATGACCACAGCTATACATTCAGCTTCTTCTATAGGGGGTTCAAATACCCGTGGTGACCAAATATCCTTTACATAGGCTACAACGCCGCTGGCTTTATTTGTATACCTAGTAGTGTGAAAGGCACTAAACCCCTTTAAGTCATACAATATTGAATATTTTAGTTGAACACCTGCAACCAACGCGAAAATTTCCGTAAGTCTTCGTAGATTAATATACTAAAATTGCAGGGTGCTGCAATACCGGCAAACTGTGCAAATAAATTGCAAAAGGGTGCAAAAACTACTATTTCGTCTATATCTCGCGATTGGCTGGAAAAATAAAAAAACATCCTTCTACAAAATTGTAGAAAATTTAATTTCCTACAAAAAAATGTAAAGCATATTTTCGCGTATCTCTCATAGTTTTTGCACAAAATGCATGTAAAGGTACGAAATTAAAGAAAAATTATTATTAATCTTCTTTTATTGATTTTAAAGCGATCCTACATGTTTCATTGGGATTTAATTGATATGTTTTGGACATTTTTTTATTTATTTATACGTTTTTTTGTTGTAACAAATAATCTTGATCAAAAAATTACATTTCAATTTTAATATATTTAATTAAATTTTAGTTTTTTTTTATTCCATCGAATTTATCACAAATTTGCGATTGAAACGTATATTTGCAGTATATTATATTACTTCTCTATTTACCTGAGCTATTATAAATTTCATTACAAGGGACATTTACTCCGCTACATTTCGGACATCTTACACACAACGCCAAATTGTTCTAAACTAAGCAGAGGTTGTAATACTAGACAACTGATATTAATTCATTAACATATTTTTTTTTGTAAATACATACATATCATACATAAAAAACACCCAGACTCCGAAACAAATATTTGCGGATAACACAAACATTTGGTCCGACCCGGGAATCGAACCCGAGACCTCTTGATCGACAGTCGCATACGCTAACCAACTAGACCAACAAGACCGAAACCTCAGTCACTGGCGGAGAGAGAGAGTGCGATATATATTTATCTCTTGCTCCCACTGATTCTTTTTTTTTATGCGCATGCGCGGCACATGCACGCATTCTGTGCAGTGAGACTACAATTAATCCAATCCTACTTCGTATATTTTTATCCCTTACGCTCGAAAAGATAGAAATATAGAAAGTAGGGAGAATTAGACAAAAATGAGACCCTTGCGCTTAACGAAAATGTCCCATTGAGAACACACGCATGCGAACTTTTTCCACACAGATAGCATAATTCATCGAATCTAAAATTACTTTCATAGGATGGTGTAGGAAAACCTGGAAATGATATGGAGGAATCAGCTGAACACTCACTTGATTTTATTGCAGGATCACTCGAAGTCGATGGTTCATCAAATGATGATGATAGCACTTGAGATTTTCCCCTTCGTGATGCTGGCTTGGATGATGATAAACCATATTGTTTTCGGCACTTATCATGGAAATGATACTCTTCATGATTTATCCATTGTTTCCATATATTATCATCTTTTACTTGACTTTTTTTAATTAAAGTATGCAATCCTCTCATTTTCACAACAATTGTTGCATCTTGCGTTTTCTTCGTACAAATAGAACATAAAAATGAGGGATCCATTATTTCCTTACAATTGAAAACCGTCAATCAAATTTATTTTCTAAAAAAACACTTTTTGACAGTTACACTCACAAAAATGAAATATTCCTAAACAGACAGTTTGAAGTATAGTGACAGTAAGTGACAAACGGTTGAGCATTTTCTGCTGCAGTCTCACTTATTGCACTCAGCGAGATAGTAAAATAAGCGCATGCGTGTGTTCTCAATAGGATATTTTCGTTAAGCGCAAGGGTCTCATTTTTGTCTTATTCTCCCTACTTTCTATATTTCTATCTCTTCGAGCGTAAGGGATAAAAATATACGAAGTATTATTGGAATAATTGTAGTCTCACTGCACGCATTCTCTCTTCATGTGCCGCACCTGCGCATAAAAGATAGCTATATATCAGGTAAATAGAGAAATTATATACTGCAAATATACGTTTCAAACGCAAATTTGTGATAAATTCGATGGAATAAAAACAAACTAAAATTTAATTAAATATAATAAAATTGAAATGTAATTTTTTGATCAAGATTATTAGTTACAACAAAAAAAGGTATAAGTAAATAAAAAAATGCCCAAAACATATTCAATTAAATCCCAATGAAACATGTAGGATCGCTTTAAAATCAATAAAAGAAGATTAATAATAATTTTTCTTTAATTTCGTACCTTTAAATGCATTTTGTGCAAAAAATATGAGAGATACGCGAAAATATGCTAACACTTTTTTGTAGGAAATTAAATTTGCTACAATTTTGTAGAAGGATTTTTTTTTATTTTTCCAGCCAATCGCGAGATATAGACGAAATAGTAGTTTTTGCACCCTTTTGCAATTTATTTGCACAGTTTGCCGGTATTGCAGCACCCTGCAATTTTAGTATATTAATCTACGAAGACTTACGGAAATTTTCGCGTTGGTTGCAGGTGTTCAACTAAAATGGCAAAGTTAAGCCTTCATTGACTGGACTATTGGTAATATAACGATTTCAGTGTAGTACAAATATTTACTTTTTATATTCTTGTGATTAATTATATTGCAATAATTTGTAAACAGATGAAGATATATTTTTTTAATTTAATAGTTTTATTTAATGTGAAAATAATAAGTTAGCTAAGTCAAGTTAAGCTAAGTTTTGGGTTCAAATGTCATGTGGGAGCACACTTTGTGTGATTCAGAAGTTGTTGTTCTGAATGTGGGTGTTCTGAATTTTTGTCCATGTCATGTTTTTTGAAACCACCAAACACCGCGACACAGGATTCTAATGCACGGGTTGTCTTCTTAAAGAATAAATAATAGTAATAAATATTTAAACATTCTTCACGGACCTTACACAAAAGACACCTCTGTGGTTTGTTTTGGCATTTCTTCCCGAATTGAGTCTTAGGAAATCTTCTAGTTGTAAAGTCCGACTGTGTAAGATTTACTTGCTAATTCATCAATCATCATCATCCTTTAACAGTCCACTGCTGGACATAGGCCTCTCCTTAAAAAGGAGGTATTGGCCTACTATACCGCGCTGGCCAGACGGGTTGGTATAGGGTCGGTTTCAAGTTTTCCTTCTCTTTTCATTGATGTTGTCTTGCGTAGTTTCTCCCTTAGTCGCCTTTTACGACACCCGCGGGATGAATAGGGGTGGTGACACTTTGTATTCTTAATCCGACACCACACCGACCAAAACCAACAACTTGCTAATTGAAAATCATTTATCACTTATCAAAATGTCCGTGTTCTTTACAATATTATATTTTCTTATTCACTATTAGTACACATGACTTTATCTTTAAGTTCCAAACTATCCTCTATTCATTCTAAAGTTTCGTTGGAAGACAACTCAGGTTTGGATTAAGGGCTTTTACTACGCTAAAACTGCTTCAAAGCTGATTTTTGATCCCGTGTATCAATGAGAGTGTTGAATCAATCGTATTGAAAATAATATATCTTGATAAAATATATATTTATAGTATCTGCTATTCTCCTATAGCATGGATACTTGAGGATGGACATAGGCTATATTCTGATGAAAATAGCCTATATCCTTCTTTATGTATCCGTGTGGTCAGTATCCTACAGAATATCAGAATATCAGAGTATCGTGGGCAAACGTTGCTAAAAAACTAAATGACATTAAAAATCATAAAACTCATGGGACCCATGTGGGTAGTTGTCTACATATCAAATGTAAGTCTTCTAGAAATTATAAAAGTAAGCCAGAGGTTCTGATGATCAACAGTGAGTGAATCAGTGTCTCTCTACCTACGTTTGCCTTTTTTTTTTCGTGCAGATATCCAAACGGATGCCACACGTTGGTGGCTATGTCGGACTCGAACCGACTAAAACCGCACGCCTTTTCGGGTACTATGACTCGGGGAACCAGGAGTACCCTCGAAAGGAAGTCCCTGGAACCCCGACGCACCTCGGGCCACGCACCGCTTGTAGATAGCCCCCTTCCGTGTGGGGGGCACCACTCAAAAATTATACGGCACGCGCTTTATAGCGCTCGTGCCTCTACCCCGGCCTGCTTCTGCTACCTACGTATATTTAGAGAAAGCTATAGAAATATTTTAATAGGATATGACTATGAAAAGGCTTTGCACCTGATTCACGAAATAAATCATTTAAAAATACGTAATGTCATCTTCAGCTAAAACAATAAAATTCTAAAACATTTTTTCAATTTTTTTTTACTTCTACAAAATTTCCAATTACCCTATGCTACATTTTTATTTTATTTTAAGCCTACCAAAGTGACTCTACTCTGCCTGATGGAAAGCATGAGTAGAATCCAGGAGTAGGGGTCACCATGCTCATTGTCAGGGTAGGCAATGTAGCATGGTGACCCACACCATGGCGGCCTGGTTAGATAATTCTGAATCATTTTTTCGGCCTTCGATGACCGGGAGAATGGTGCAGAGTGATTGGGCACTTGACAATTTTCTAGAATAATTTCATTTATCTACTAGATATACGGTAGCTGTAGTAAAAAAACTGATAATTTGAGTACTAACCACTGATTACAAAATGAGTAACCCCTACTAACTTTGAAAATGAAGTAACTCAATTTTTTCTCAGTCTTAACTTATAACAAACCTAATATAACTTGCTGTGTTTTGAAATGGGGATATTGAATATTTTGATTTTGAATATATAAATGTCCGTTATTGGGTTTTTCATTTCGGGCAGCCGAAATTCCTCGTGCCGTGCTAACGAGATAGTTGCAAATGTACAGAACTACTGCGGGGTAAAGAACTGGGCTGTGAAGTGGGGGCAAAAAAATATTTTAGCTAGGGCACTATAACCCCTTAAGCTCTTCTTTGTATAAGTAACCTCCTGGTAGATTAGTTATTAAAATGTGAGCATAAAAAAATAAACAAACACAGAGAAAGCGTTAAATTTACAACATATTCTTTTAAAAAATTACAGTTTATTCAACTACGATGTAGCCAACGTAATACCCACGCAGTAACAGAGCAAATATTTTCATTTAATTCTAATTAACATTATTTTTGTAGGCCACACTCAAATACTCTTAGTTATTTTATCTTGACCTGTACTTACTGAGCTATACTAAACTAAAAATAGTCTAGTTGCAGTAGTCTATCTAGATACACTCTGATCAAAACTTGTATTTTTGATATTAAAATACGACTAAAATACTGAAATATTATTTTAGTAATACGAACAACTTTGAGTAATTATATTGAACTACTCTGATCTCTGCCATTGTCTGCTGAGACCTTCCAGAGGTTATGAGGTGGATACTGCGACTTTAAAAATACATCTAATTACAGCAATAAGTAAGTGATTTTTTTTCCTCACAGAAGACCTTAAACGCGCGCTGTCGTGTTCGTTGGTGAGTGAGAGAACGAAGTCCCAGTTACGCAGAAGCATCAAAATAGGCCGTCATAGTATGTGTCATCATACTGCATTGTCTACAATGGGTATGGTGACCACTACTCCTAAATTCTATTCATAATTTCCATCAGACAAAGTGGAGACACTTTGGCAGGCTTAGAAAAAAAAAGCAAAATCAAATTAGGGTGTGTTTCAAAAACTATCTTCGGAAGCTCATTTAGAGATAACCTGGAATAGTAAAGTTTCCTAAGTTCATTATGATGTTTGAGAAGGCTCTTTTGGGACTGTTAGTTTCTTGGTTTGGACCTAATTATATATAAGTCTCTAATTAACTGTTGAGCGCTCAGTTGCGCTGTGGCTTACTCTAGTATCCTAGTTTTGTTATAGGTATATAGTTTTGTTATAGAACATCATGTATAACCTGGTTCAAAGATGTTTTTGTATTGTAGCTCATTTTAAAGGTAGCTTTGTAAAAGACTAGCAGTACAGTTTGTTTTACATTCTCTGTGCTAATAAGTATTACGCGTTTAACGTCAGAACTATTATCTACTTGAACGGCCGAACCCAAATATTTTTCGGAATAATAAAGACTGGGAAGATAACTGTTCTGCAACAGGGAGTTACAAATCGTTGACAGAAAGTCATTGTGAACGTCGAGTTGGCACACTTATAACCTTTGTATATAATATAAGCTTTGTGACCGGCGGGGGTGGGGATAGTCAAAAATGATAGCAATTTAGAAAATAAATATTTGTGTTTTAATTTTACTGAAGAACATCACTACAAAAAGAAATTAAACACCAAACAAGACTCTTGGTAACTACTAGGAAAGGATTAACTTTGTTCACGATAAAGACAGTATAAGCTGCGAATTAGAGGAATGAAACAAGACAAATATTGTAGTAATTTTCAAAGATCTGTGCAATGTATAAAATGAATGGTTATAATCCACTATGTAAGTGAAGTATCTCATATTGTTCCTGCTTAATTTCAGCATAATTTTGAATTTAATAACCAGAACAGGTGTGACGAGTGATGTTGAATAAAATTATCTTACTAATTTTACATGTGACTTAGTCAAAATCAAATGTGAATCAAATACAAAATAGAATAAAACTTCACCACCAACATAATTGTTTTGTAATGTAACGTCCTCAAATTGCTGTACATGTATTGTACGTACGTATATGTACTGTACTGCCTTATCGCAAAATTTCTATTGATGGACAAATCAACTGTACATAATCAATACATAGCGGCGTTCTATTAATTTGAGCTTATTGTTTTTATCTATTCGTAACATTGATATTATACGAACGGATTAACGGCTTTAGTACGAAACAATCAGTTTGTGACTTACTATTTTTCGCCTGCGGCTCCAACCGCGTTTATGTCGGTTATCACAGTAAAAAGTAGCTTATGTCCTTTCTCTGGTTTTAGACCTTCTGTATACAAATTTCATTTAAAAAACTTCAGTAGTTTTGGAGAGACTGCGCGACAGACAGAGTTACGCATTTATAATATTAGTGAGGAATAGAATTAGACTATGAGGTTTTTGGATTTTTTATAATATTATTTTAAGAATTATGCATACGACTTTTCTATTAATACTAATGATAAAGAAACTTTTATTAGTTCTACCTGTATAAGTACGCTACTAGTATTAGTGCATTAGCTAATGCAAGCCACCTGTAGAGCACTTAACATTCATTATAATATTATTGTTAAATATTATTGTTTGATTTTATGAGCAACTACAAAACAAATGTATGTGATCATAAATGTTGAGATGTAGTTTTTTTAAGCTTTTTATTTCTACATCTAGGGCAAAGAGTATGAACAAGTAAAAGACTTAACTTAACCGAAAAATAATATGTAGATTGTGAATATGGTTTAGGATACGTACTGAGTAAAATATTCTTACGATATAAAAGGTCACCTGATAAAAAACAATATTTTAAAATCTACTGAAAATACCTTTTTACTTAATGAATCACAAAGCTGCTTAACAAGAAAAATCAAAATACTTTATTAAAACTCCAAAAAACCTAAACTAATAACGAGGGTTGTGATGAATCAATTTTACATTCAAATGTTTTGATTGTAACAAAAGAGAATGACAGGAATAAGAAATATTTAGATTGTATACTTATAAACGCAATACAATGTCTGATTTAAAGTTTAAATTCAAACAATACCGTAGTAACACGTGCTTTATGTTTAACATATCATATAATTGTATATTTACATTTTGTGTAAGAGGCAAATCAAGTCATAAAGATATTGCACTAAATTATAAATGAAACTAATACCATTGAAATACTTTTATTATAAAGCCTTCGCCTTAAAAGCCTTCGGGCGGCTTTTAAACGTGCAACGGCAAGATTTTGTAGCCACTCTAGCACTCGGTCACCGACGTATGGCCATAAACCTCTTATGCGAGGAGACCCGAACCTAGCAGTGGGACATAATGACAACAAGACAAACCAATTAATTTATTGATAAAATTACATTAAATAACAATTACATTATATAAAACCTTTTTGAACATTTTCTATTTTAGTTAATTGTGTATATTTTAACTTCTTTTGATGTTTATGAAATTTAAAACTAATATATAACAGTACAAGACGAATCCTCCAATGCACTGTCAATACACCAAATATATTTGCCGAGGTTGTGGCAAGGAGTATATATGGGACTCAATGTGGTGTGATAGTCTCTGGTAGTATATTGTAGTATATTATATTTAATTGAATTAACAATAGCACTTATATACTAAAATGATGCGTGCCTATAATTACTTTACTTAATCTTTGACTGTATCTTATGATATGTGGCTTATCTAAGAACGTGTACTAAAGTAGGAAGTATTGTGGCTACACAGGTCCCCCCCTTTTGAAGGGATAATTATTATAACAAATCTTAGTAAATACATTCTTTCAAAAATTTACGGTAGTTAGTTCAGATAATCTTCATTTTAAATTAATAATATATACATACCCTATAATATATAATAATACACATAACCTATGTCCTAACAATATTAACATCACGGGGTAGTTCCTAGATAGTGAATATAAACTATGTCAATAACATACAAATTGATACATAACAAACATATGACCGAGAGTTGCGACCTTCACTTGTCAGCACTTTTTACGAAGTATACAATAATCACATTAATTATAATATTTCAAGGTTAAGTAGTCAGCAAAATTATTATAGTATCGTTTAGTGAATTACATACCGATAAACTTACTTGATCAATACGTGTGGATTTATGTAAACAGCATTTTAACAATCTGAACGTTCTCTCCTGGCTAACGACAGTATTCGAGTGATATCATGCTTTAGCTGCGATCTGAAATCATCGTAATACGTCTTTATTTTGCTCAAACACCTTTCCAGGCCTTGTTTATTTCTGAATAATTCTGCTGCGCACGACATTACTGGTCGTAATCTCGCGTTGAATGCATAGATTACTCCTATTATTCGTGATAAAGCGTCAGCAATTCATTTCGAGTACTGTGCAATTAAGGCACGATGCCGCAAGTTCCTGTGAGTCGGAACTGTTAGCCGCCAGTCCCCAGTGAGTCGGGGCTGAAGTCCGCTGCTTCCTGTGCGTCGGAATCGCAAGCGGTGTGCGGTGCTGCGGTGAAGTCCCCAGTGAGTCGGGGCGCTGATGAGGCCGAAGGGGTAACCAGGTTGGAGCGCTCGCGTCCTGTGTGTGGTATCCCTGTTGAGGCCGAGGCTGCTGGATGGCTGAGACTTGAATAACGATCATTGCTATTTTTGGAGAGCGACGATAGCCTCACTGCATGAACCATAAACGTGGCTGGTCCCTTATGCAATAGTGCCATACTAGGTTACTATTTAATCTTCTTCAGAAGGCACGATTAGTTTCTTCATTGTAAAATTTTCGGTATCTTTATTGTTCGGTTGTCAGTTTCTTCATTGCTCAGTTGTCGGGTCCTTGTTCAAATTTCGGGTTCTTTCTTCTTTTTGTCGCCATGTCGGTTTCTTCTTTTTTTCGGGTCCTTTTATGCATTTGCCATGTCCTTGTTCATCTTCTTCGTTCGTTTGTCGGGTTCCTTGTATCACGTCGGGGTCACCAGTTTGCCGAGGTTGTGGCAAGGAGTATATATGGGACTCAATGTGGTGTGTTAGTCTCTGGTAGTATATTGTAGTATATTATATTTAATTGAATTAACAATAGCACTTATATACTAAAATGATGCGTGCCTATAATTACTTTACTTAATCTTTGACTGTATCTTATGATATGTGGCTTATCTAAGAACGTGTACTAAAGTAGGAAGTATTGTGGCTACATATACATTATAATAGGCTGGGAGGACTTACGTAATGTATGTAAGAAGTTTATCCAGCCGATAACCACAGCACCGTTGTAAATATTGTGTGAAGTTGACCATAGACCCGGATGTGTAAGACAAATAAAGGCTATCTTATATGTTACGAGGGCCACTGAAATTCTTAGAACGCCAGTGTAGTTTTACTTACATGTGTACATGTTGTAAAGGTTTTTCACTTATTTATATGATAAAAATGATTACTTATTTAAGGAATTATTGCTCGTTTGTGCAACCTGTAATTGGAGAGGCTACAAGGAAACAGATATCAACTGGCTAATTGAAAACACGGAACTCCATAACGAACCAATCAATTTGTTGTTATTTTTTCTAAGTACGTAAAGTACGTCATGATACATTTCTATAAACATAATTTTATTTTGTTGTGAACGTTTACTTTCTACATATCGTTTTAATTTGCTACCTATAGAGTACAGCGAATTTAAATTCCACCAATGTTCCTATCTAGCATTACCATCTCATCGCATAATCTTTTAGAACATCGTGGACTGCAAATAAGTGAATTTAATTTGAAAATAAACGAATATGATTTTTAAAAGACAGGTCATCTCATTTTAAAAGACTATCATCAAGGGACGTCTCAAACTTAAGATGCCTGCGTTAGCGTGTTTTAAGTCCCCCCTCCTCGCAGAATAACGGTCGTCGGTCACAACACCGACATGGTAAAAAGCAACAAAAAATATATAAATATATATAATGTTTGTTTGACTATGCATTTGATCATGTCATGATCTTAGCAAAGTGTTGTGCATGAGCCCACAAAGATTTCTGAGTTTTTTTCGAATTCCTTTATGTCCCCGTGCGGAGCAGGGGCGAGCGGTTAGTAATCTATACAAAAAAATAAAATTGAAGCATTTGTTTGTGATTTCATATTAATTAATTTCGTATACAATTAACATCGTAACAATTAAGCTTTTTTTATTATATGCATTTGAAAGCATAGAATCCAAGGGTAAGGGTCACCATCATCGTTGCGAATGCAATGTAGCATGGTGACCCACACTGTGGTGGCCTAGTGAGGGGCCTCATGTCTCGTAAACACAAACGAAATAAAACATGGTTCTAGAACAATAATCCTTTCAATAAAATTTAGCTTTACTAACTTAAATGAACTCACAAGGGTGACATCTCTCTCCTATTGCGTGAATAGTATAATATAATATATTAATAGTGGGATTAAACTGTAGTTAAAAAAATGTAGGCGTAATTGACCTCTGTCTATCTATTCGGCACGAGTGTACGTGTGTAAACATTATATAACTAACCTTAGAAGTCCTTTGTTACTTTTGTTGCTTTGTAGCTTATTCTCCAAGGTGAGTCCTTCTGTAAATTAAAATCTATAATATTATAACCATCTCAAGAACCGCATATTACACCACATGTAGATTAATATTTATTAAAAAGAACAGTAGGATCTGTAAGTATTCTGTATTTATAATGCAAGAAAATTTGAGTTTAGTAAGATGTAGAAGAAGTTTAATAAGAAGTTTAGTAATGATCGATATTTAGTAAAACTATGTTCAGATGACGGGCGTTGAGTGTGGGACAGCGTACACAAATTATATTCAAGTGATCGTTATTTATTATATTAAACACAAAATCGTATTTTACGCGCGTTTGAAATGAATTAAGTGAATTTTAATTTTAATGAAGTTATGATAGACATAAGAATTAACTTTCCACAGATAAAATCTTAATTCTGGAGACATTTTTTGAGATGGCTTGTTTAATCTCGTCGTAAAATATGTAAATTTTAATTGGTTAGATTAAATATGAAATTGAAATCGCAGTTCAGAATTTAAAAAAAAATAAACTTTGACATAAAACTTTTATTATTAAAATTTCGCCTTATGTCAAAGTTTCATGTCTAGAGTTCCGAAGTTTGTGACTCGGAACCTTTATAGATTCGTCATGTCCGTCTGTCCGTCCGGCCTCGACTTACCGTCCAAACGGTAAGTGCTAGAAAGATGAAACTTTGCATGAATATGTGTTGTAATTACGTCGATAAAATGCTACAATAAAATTATGAAAAATTATTTTATTTGGGGTACCTCCTCTACACGTAAAGTGGGGATGGTTTTTTTTTCGCGGCTACCCCATTGTGTGGGATATCATTAGATAGGTCTTATAAAAATAATAAAGGGTTTCTAAGACGATTATTTGATTTAGGTATCCCTTTGCGAGAAATTCTACTTTAAAGGGCACTTTTTTTATAAAAACAGCTGGCTCAAAAATTTGGGAAAATTCGTGATGGTGGTCCATGTAATGAACTTTGAAGAAAAACTATAACGGATTAGATGACTTTGATAGTTCAGGAGTTATAGAGGCTTAACTTGTAAAATGCGCTCACTTGGAAAACGTCATACAAAATTAACGCATTAATACGTAAACATAACAATTTAATCTATCTATTGAATACGATTTTAAATCCACGTACCATTATGGGTGACTGAGGAACTCTTTCCTGTGCGTGGCCTGACACGCACTTATCCGATTTTTTAAGTTAAATAATAATAATAAGTCAAAAGGAGCAGAACTATAAAGTATGCGAGAAGCCCAAAATCGTTCAAAGTGGTGTGCAATGGGAGAGGCCTATTTCCAGCAATGGACTGAGATAGGCTGATGATGATGATGAAAAGGAGCAGTATAATTAAGCCGTCTAAGTATGTTCATATGTTCCACCGTAGCGTCAAACTTTTGAATCAATTTTAATAAATGAGGTATTGTTAAACATATTCGCAATAATAGGAAAATAAACATGGGCTATTTAAATTTTGTCAAAAGTTTTAATCTAGTCGGGTATTAATTTTGTGATTTTTTCTATTTTACTTTGTGCATGTTCTTATAAGAGATAAAATCATCTACTGTCTTAAGCTAAAATATGGCTTTTTATAATATAGGTGGTATAAAAAAACATAAAAGTTGTATATGTTCGGTATTAGCACTTAAACCTTTTAGGCTTACGGGTTTTACACAATTCATCATCGTTAGTTAATAGGTTGTGTAATGTGTATATTTATACGTGTGATGTATAAACACTGCTTTTAAGTTTATTGCGGTAAGTTCAAAGTGACGTAACATACGAGTACATACATAAATTCACACTTACGTCCCCGGAGGACTGAGAAGAGATGTGTTAAACGATCACTTTTTGACTCATTTCTTATTCCTACTTACTCGCAATAGCCTATCGCCATTAAACGAGCACTAAGGAATATTGCAAAAAGTAAACTTGAGAAAGAAAAATTTTAAAATAAATCAATAGTGTTTATTGGTATAGACATTGGAAGCGTGCTTGCTTCCTGTGGTAGGTAACAACCTGTTTTACAGTTACACGAGACAGACAGGATTTATACAGTTAAAATACAGTTAAGAGTGTGCGTGTACGTGCGTGTATTGAGTGAGACTGCGCGCATGTATGCGTGTGTATATGTGTGTTCATTGTAACAAGTTTTCAGTTTGTGTATAGTCTAGTCATCATCATTTCATTTTTATTTTGACTTGGTGTTTTCCCAACGGATTAATGAGTAGCATTTTGTTTATTTCATTATATTTGCACGTAGATATAAGTATTAACGTCTTGCTTGTGCAGTTTTACATTTTAAAGGTTGACCAACATTAGTAATTACTGTTTTTAAAATTAATCGGTGTAATTTTATGTTGCATAATTGTTTTCCAGCGAATGACTTATTTTCCGGAGGCCGATCTCAGCACTTTTTTTCACCTCCTCCCAGGTTCCACCATGAAATATGATAGCGATGGCATTCGCATAGCTAAAAATTTTACTCATATAGACACTGCTAGCACAGGCTATTTAAGTTTATCAGAAAGAGGCTCGGAGAGAGACAACTGCCTTGTGGTACGCCGTACGTTACACCAACCTCTTGGCTGTTGGCTGCGGCTAACTGCTTCGCCAATTTGAACTCTCTATGTTCGGTCTCTCGTCCGGGGCCTCTGTTCTAACTGACGTAACATTGACCTAAACTAAAAAAAAAGATTATTAGTATTGTAATAACTTGCTTTCATTTTTTGCGTTGACTACAACAAAAGCAATACAAATTATTACTATCTAATTGATAAAAGTCAAAGCAAACTGAGAGATATTTATTTCTAAAGGAATAAAGTCTGATACAAAGGCAAGTTTCTGAACGGTTTCCAAGGAATCTAGGTAATTATGCCTTGCAGGTCGTAGACTAGTGGTTCTAGATGTACAACTACCACTTGATTGTACTTACATTGCGCTTTCATGACGCGAAAATAGTATTAATAATTACAAAAAAGTATCTCTCTTAGGTGTTCAGTAATCACGCTTTGGCAAATTCTTCTAAAATCTATTGACTATCTTAAGGCCTACGTGTCATCTATGAAGTCATAGATTTAAGTTCGTCGTTTTTGTCTTCTCCCACTCATGAGTAGGTCTTTTTTTTGTGTGGAAAATCCCACGGACAGTCACCCCGCCGGCGTTTTCGATTCGCGACTACACTCTAGGCGGCATGAGGCGCAGATGTGCGCGCCTCCGCAGCCCGGTTCGGCGGCGGCGGATCTGGTCCGAGTGGAGATCGTCCTCCCGGGCCATCTCCGTTGCCTCCTTCTGCGAGATGACGTCTTCGCAGTAGGTCGCGACCGCGGTAAAACAGCATTTTCAACCTTTATTTGGAAATCCTTTTCGGGGAAACTTTTCTTATATTAGCCTTGTTATGCCTTGGATATTGTACCTACTTCCTTTCTTGATGAAAATTAAATAATATAATAAACAGTAATATTGAATGATAGTCATTCAGTTCAACTTACTAATGTAAAGTGAAATATAAATACTTACCCAAAATTTACACGTTGCATTTATGGGTTCAGAACAGTTATACATCATTGAAACGGTAACAAATACATTAATTAGGACTTGGCCAGTGCAATCCATTCATGAGTGGCTGACAGCCTTTTGTCATCGGAGGAGATGGAACTTGGTATAGGTATTATATAGATTTATGGTTTTACTCTAAGAGGAAAATCTTATAGGTACTTACCCTACCGACCTTATGTATATATCGAAAGTTGTATCTGAAAATATACCATAATATACCTATAATCCTGACGTTATTTATTTTTTTTCTTTTGTAAATATCTTAAAAATCTTACCTCTAAATTCATAACAAGAGTAATGTTTTCGAAAACTACATTATTCCATTAGTTTCGCAAAACCAACAATAATGTGCGTTTAGCCACGGGCAAAATCTGTTGAATAATTGAAACAGGTCAATTCAATTGTATCAAAATTGTTTAACATGTCGGTTCCTAGTTTTGTCATTGTAATGGTGACGTTCCCAGCATTTCACTATATCTCGTTAAAAGATATGTGTATGGGATTTCCCATACACATATCTTAAATTCAAATATTCTTAAATTGTAAAGTAGGAAAACATTCCTGGTTAGAAAAGTATTATTTTGAAATGCAAGAGATTCACCCGTTGTTTTAACTACTCGGGTGAATGAATCGAGTGAAATTTTCATCGATATATGGCGACAAATTACCAGACGTACCGTACGTTGTGTACCTATGGTTGTTTATCTTTAATGTTTTGTACTCTTATGAGCTACATATTATCAAGGGTATACTTAAACCTGTAATTGCAGACCCTCGGGCTCACCTTTATTAAAGGTTCGACATATTGTTCTTAATGATGAGTTCCACAATAATAACATAACTTGTAAAAAAGATTGTTGTTTCAAACAACGGGATCTTTTACGACATGATTACTACAAGCACAAAAGACTTGAGCCAACAAATAATAATTTAATGTAATATTATTCTGTGACAGGTTACACTGGTGATATGTAACAGCCAAAACATATTTACATTCAGCAATAGACACAGCTATAATTTACTCTAAGTAACCGCTGTTTTAAGACGAGACCCAAACCCAGTTGTGGGACATTATGGGTTGTTGATGCGGTGTTATAGGTCCTAAACATTCTTGTATAGATATTATAGAAATACTACGATTGTTACATACGGTACAACTATATACTAAACATTGTTACATACGTTACATGCGGTACGACTATATACTAAATAACCCATACCACTTCGTTTCGTTCGCACATACGAATCTTGGTACTGAGTGATAATCGAATGACTGAAAAAGAAATTTGTATTTAGAAACTTATTATAAAATTCACTCATTTTGTATGTCAAATTAGTGACTTAATTGACACTGCCTTTCAGATTTCTAAGATATATATTTTTTAGCCCGCAGTATATCTTAAATTTTTTATCCTAACAACATGAATTGTTATTTATCAGTTGAATATAATATCAACTTGAATATACCTGACTATCTTAGTCTACATGAAACTAATAAATTTACTTCCTCTTATATTACAAGAGAGAAAGAGAGAGAGCAGAATATCAAGGATCAGTTGCAAGTAATAACCAGAGGTAAGATTTGTTATCTTGTTGGGATGAAAGATAACGCACGCTCAGTTATCAATCCTCAGCAAGGGTTAACTGCAAGAGCAAACCATAATATTCTGTGCGTATAAAAATATTAATGTTATAAATGTATTAATATTAATGTATATCACTAGGTACTAAATGATTGTTATTATATGTATGTTCTCAGTAATCGTTAATTTAATCAATTGCGAGTAAATACATAATTTTTGCGTGGTTTATAAAAAAATAAGTCAATTCATATACCTAACAAAAAAGGAATGAAAACGAAATCCATAAAAGAAGAATAAAAAATTGAAACACAATGACGTGGGACCTATATTAAGAGACATCCCTTTCACGTTTCACTTTATGAAATGTTGTGTATATTTACAGAAACAGTAGCATACGTATGAGTGAGAACTTATATTACAGCGAAATGAAAGTACAGGAGGTGATACGTAAAAGTCTATTTAATTGGAATTTTATAAATTACTCACCGAACCGGTCAACGTTATTTCTAATTAAAAATATTTCCAAGATAGGAAGTGATTGTAGGAGGAGGAGGAAATCTAGGATTTGGCCTATAAATTATTTTTAAAATAAATATTTTATGTAGGAAAAGTATAAAATCTAGGATTGTAAGTATTCATCACGATCATCTAACTTTTAAAGTTCCACTGCCGGACATAGGTCTCTCCATTAGAAACTAGTTTGTGGGTATTGTGGATGCTAATTTTTTTAAATCCGCATCAAAGTGAGATTTGTTGATACAAGAATACTCGCTGAAACAAACCTTCCCTTGAAGTTTTCGTTCACTTAAATTGGCAGAGTTAAACGTAAGCTGTACTTTGTACATTTCTTTACAGTTCAAGAAATTTCGAAATTAGTCACGCCCTCACACGTCATCGATTCGAATTGAAATCAAAATCAATTTTATTATAGAAGGACTTTCAATCGATTTCAATAAAGACTTTTAGTTTAAATATTAATTATTAGTTGATTAGTTTTGTAATTATATATAAAATGGATAAATGATAAATGACTAAATTAGAAATATTTATACATCTAAACAATACAACCGAGGATTCAACTAACCAATCTATTATAAATTATGGAGAAGAGTCTGTTGAATGAATGGTATGTAATAATTTTATATTTCATTATTCATTTGTGGTATACAAATGAATAATGAAATATATTACCTAGCTAGTTTGTTAAATAATTAAGTAGTATGTCTTTTGAGAACGCTATCAGTAAGCGATGATACGGGAGAAGCTTTTGATGCTTATATTAACATATGTACTTAAATTGTAAATGTTCTTGAAGTAAAGATTGTAAATAAATAATATATGCACTACTATGATATATAATTGGCCCAGAACAAAGAAAGCTTTCTAACACAGTCACTTAAGGTCGGTTTTGTAAGTAGTATGTGATTTTTCAAGTGTATTTGCTCATAACTCTGGATTTAAACTTGATTTAGACGTTATTAACCACGCGTTTTAAAATTAAATTTTACTAACGCGTGCATAGTTACATTTTATGGTAGTCGTCCAAAAATAAATTAATTAATGCACAGAGTTATTGTTCTTAACTCTTAGTTTGAACTTAAATTCTTCCAAGAGTTCGACCTAATTCCTTGGAAATAATCAATCTTGAAGTCATAATATTTTAATTTCCTTTTTATTTTATTAAATTTTAAGAAACAATACTTAAATGATATCTAATTATTTTGATCGTATGATAGATTATTTTATTCGTTTAACCGACTTATCGTATTTCAAAAACTGTTTCATAGTCTGTGGTTGTTAGTTATGCACAGGGACTTCACTACCCGCCCATAAGTACGACATTACTGTATTGCATTATTTCGAAGAAAAAAAACCGGTAATTTATAGGCATGACATGTCAAAAAGACAATAAACGAATGGACAAAGTATAGGTGCAAACATTCAAATTAAATGTTATGGTGCGACCTTCTTTCGATAAATTGTTATGTTATTGAAGAAAAATAACACAACATTTCCATTAGTTTGTAGGTCGTCAAAGATAAAGCAAAAACTAATAAATTAATAAAACTCTTACTTGATAATAAAAACCTTATGATTATAGCCCGAAAAGACTCAGAACTAGACAATATGATAGATCGGTGTTCGGTAAACTAGTCATGTTAGATATTAATTTTCCAATAGCATCAAAACAACAAAACTTACTGTTATGAACAATATATAAAACACTAGCTATTGTCCTCGGCTCCACCAGCATATGTTGATTTTCACGGAAAGGAGTAACCTAAATCCTCCATCAAGATTTATTTTGAATTTTACTTACTCAAGATTTTGCAGCGGCTTCTTGTTTGTCTGCTACGCTTTTACTTAGGTTTCTGAGAAAGGACACAGTCTACTTTTTACCGCAATAACAATAAAAAATAACATGGCAAGAAATAACAAAATTATTGGTTTATGAGGTAGAAAGTCAAGTTAGACAAAGAAGAAGCGGCCGTCGAAACCACGGTCAAAACCTGGTATACTAAACACTGGTATACTGGTATACATTGAAATACATAGTTTTAAAGAACTACCAAAAAAAGTCTCATCAAAAAAAAATGCATTAGTTGCTATTTCCTGAGGAACTCAACAAAGAACTGCATTGAAAATGATATATTTATTTTAATATGCGTTAAATTTTTATAACTGATTTAGTAAATCGGTTAATGGACCAGTAATAAATATTAGTCACATTTTAAAATATATTTAAAAACAAGAAAATACATAATGTAAAAAATCAAAAAGAGAAACATCAGTGGTAAAGGCTACATAGGCCTTGCCATAGGTGGCTAAGACCTAAGGCTAAAAAACCTCCTCGCGATCCAGCCTTTTTACATGAGCCTCTTAACATGTTGGCCGAAACAGATATATCTGTTAGAACAATGATCACAATGATATTATATACATAGACTATCTCGTAAGATGTATCCAATTGTTAATTTCTCTTTTAAACCTCCTTAACTACTTTTCAACAGTCATAAAAAGATATATTCAAGGAGTAATTCGAACTCATTAATAAAACGTCTATCTATCTGTACTTCCGGACTTTATTAATACATGATTCTATGAGAGTGATTAATCTATGAAAGTAATATGAAATAGTGCGAGCCTGTTTGTCATTTTTTATCTGTTATACTGTTTGCAGAAGCATAATCGGTGCTAGCCATTAATGTCAAAACTGTTATTAAAGCCTATCATGTCATATTGAACGATAATTTTGTCATCGGTTGTGATGTATGGCTTGCTCGAAATCTCATTAAACAGATGATGAATGAAAGAAAAATAATGACACACTTATCACGTACTTTTATTATTTAGGTCAAAGGTCAAAAGTTACCCTATTCTTAAAAATTACTAATAATTTTAATGTTAAACACTTCTATAACAACAAAATTCTAATATAAAAGAAACGTCATTTCATAAATCTATATTAACTAATTTATAATTGATGAAGTTAATATCGATACTCAAACAGCTATTTCAAAGTCACGTTGAACTTTTTCATACAACTGCAAAACACATAATCATAAACCATTTAATCAGAGTTTTAATTGACTTTATAATGAAGTCGTGAACACAAACTTGAATTTCAAGAACACGATTTTTAATCACTTATAAATGGGAGGAAAATAGTCGTAGAACTTGCGTAGCGGCGTAGAGGACACACGCTGTAGCTAAGTACCGCATCGGTATATAAACGGCGTCGACACCTCGCACCGCTCATTTGCTTTCAAAGACCATCGAGAGAGACCACGGAAGCAGCACATTCATTAGCTCGACGTACACCCGAGTGGTCCTTATTCACCCTAACACTACTGGCGTTACGAGAAAAAGGTAAGTTTTTTTTAACACTTCGCATATATATGTGTATTTTATTTCAGCCTTTAAATTTTATTACTATGAAATATATTTTTATTACAAAATATGATAAGGTTTAATTTAAAAGGACAGTCATAATTATATTTATAAACCGGTGTTTAGTGGCTAGTGCAGTAAAAATCTTAGAACATGCAAATCCTTCAATCAAAAGATAAACTTTATTAATATTGAGTGAAAGTTCCGACTCGGAACTTGCAAACACCTATAAAATATTGTAGAAGTTTGACTGCACTAATAAATACTGGGTTTATAAGTTTTTTCATTAAATTGTATTTGAATTTTTAAACTGAAAAATTAATTTCCGTTTTTGACAGAATGTCTTAAAAAATACAGTGATTTTATTTATTAGTAAAAGCATTAATCAAAGTAATATAAATGATCAAATTTCTTTTAAATAATAATATTTAATGCTGAAATATAATCTCAGAAAACAGAACATTCTCCAACAGTTCTACTTAGCTCAGTACGCAAGCTTTGTGAAGACCTGTTGATAGAATCATAAAAATAATTGTTTACGAAGTCACTAGTTCTAAATGTATGCATTTTATCATTATGCTTTTAATGATATAAATTACCTTAAAATCTCCCGCAAAGGAGTTAAATATACATTTTTTGTAAAATTTTATTTATTATTATTATATACGATAACGTTCCTGACAGTTATCAATTTATGTATTTTATCTCATTTCTTTCATTTATACATCTACAAGCACATCATTATATCTACATCATTATATTATGAATTATATCTGATGGGTATATATCTCTTTTTAAACCGTTTCCATCATTACTTTATTAAATGTCTTATATTCATGAACTTTCTTCCATAGTATAGTTTCTTAAATAAAATTTCATTTTCAAATTCATTGGTCCAGTTATATATTTTTTTTGAGTTGATTAATTCCTGTATTTAATTGAGATATTCATATTCAAGAGTTCATTTTAATTAATTGACTGTCAAGTTTTAAATGTCTGAGGATTATATCTAACATTTGGAATTAATCATATTATTAAGTATAAAATACTCGAGATTTTTTCATCGTCATCAGTAGCCCTCCACTTTGATCCATTTTTGACTTCTCGAATTAAGCTTCTGATTCAGCAGGATTTCTAAATACTTTATTTCTTAGAAGTTCCATTATACAAGGTTCATGGGTAAGCAACTTAAACAAGCAAAAATTAATCAGAACATAAAATACTTCCTTGACTGTATAAAGATGAAGGACATTTAAAATTAAGTAGAATAAGTAAGTAAGTAAGAAAAGAATAAGCAATTGTGATAGAAGTTGAGCCGCCCAATCTGGTTTCATTACTAATTAAAAGGAACTCGCATGGCTATTTTTGTTTCATAAATTATCTCTTAAATAATTTGATAGTAAAATATAATGTGATGTTGGTAACTATCAACGGTTTGCCATTGACTTTTTGTCAACTGACTTTTATCAGTAAAATGGGATTTTTTCAAAAATATTTATGTGTAAACTAGCTTTCGGTTCCAGTCGCGTGGGCATCAGTTATCTCGGTAGTACAGTAGCTAATGTCATTCCTCAGGATTCCAAGTATCTGCATGCCAAGTTACATTGAAATCGGTGCAACAAGTTAGTCATTAAAGCTTAATAGACAGGCATAGATACTTTCGAGAATAAAACATAAATATGAATATTTGAATAAAAAACAATACATATATGTGTCAAAAAGTTTTAAAGCAGTATTCAAAACGGCCACGTTCACACTTAGATACTTCTGAATAAAAAGCCTTTTGTACTAAACATTACGACAATAAAGTAAGTCAGTTATGAGATTTTATCGAAGACATTTTTATAAAATCTTTGCATAGTCCATGAAGTATGGTGAATGTAGACTAGTTAGTAGGAATTGAATCCGGCACCTTTCAACTGCATGTTTATTAGATTTTCTTAGGAACGGAATAAAATTTAGTATCCTGTTTATTAGAACACATAAATTATTAAAAATTAATTGTACATCTGTAACTATAAATAATAAATATTAAGTATTTTATTTGATATCACTATAAGAACTACAGAATTTGAATTCACAACAGTAAAAACTAAAACTACCTTCATTAATCTTTCACGGGTTAGACTATATTTAAATTTGGCAATTCAATATAATATACCTAATCCTATATCTAAGTGTACGTGTACGTGTCACATGGCTCCTGTACAACAACAACCACGGGTAACGCCGTATGGCGAGGCTAGTCTTAAAAAGTAGAATAAGTTACTCCTTACATTTGCCATCAACAAAATCAAAATCAGTCTAACCGTTTTAGAGATTACCCGGAATAGACAGACAGACATACACACAGACGGACAGAAAGACAGAAATTTATTGTTTGATGTAAATACCGTATTAACTTTCATATGCATACGGTGAAAAACTAATAATTGAAAATTACAAACAGACATCTCATGCATTAATTTATTCATATAGGGTAAGCAACGACGGCGCGGTCTGTACCTGGATGGGTGACCGTTAGTGGCATGTTCTCATGAGCGTTTTCGTGATTCCCGGTCCCTGTTGTTATCATAGGATAGCAGACTTGAAGCTTAGTTGGAGGCCTTCAGGCGGCTTAAAAAGATTCAACAGCAAGATTACGTAGCCACATCGTTATCTTGCCAGTCCCCAACCCGCACTCGCTCAGTGGTGGAACATGTGGTCTTTACCCTCTCCTGAGATTAGACCCGAGCCCAACACTGGGACAATATGGGTTGTTGATGAATAGAAATAGATTATTATTACTATAATCTTTATACCTTATAAATTTAGTTCAGATTTCTTAAGTGTACTTATTTTATCCCTTACATTACATTTATCCCCTTACGACCATGCTTATACTCAATCATAACTGTAAAGTATAATATACTTTATACATTATATGAGTCTTTCACATACGTTGTAATGTCACTTAATGTTTAAAAAGACACACCAAATTATTGTTTAAAAGAAAAGTTCTTTTGCCAATTTGTTTACATTTGTGTATAATCTCATTCTTGTAAAAGTTTTGGCAGATTATAAAAACGTCTCAAAATAATATTATACTCATATTTATGTACCCATTTTGTGTATAAAGTGGGTGCTTTGGAGCTTAAATATTAAATAAATGCGTAATTAGGTTTCCAAAGTCACTGGTCCTGCGGTCACACAACAACAACAACAATTTATTTTACAAATCTCAAATAATGCTGCTTTCTGGCAAATTATTGCCTAATAGCCTTTTTAAAACCTTCTTTGCCATTTGCGGGTTCATACCACACCTGCGCCACATACCGCCCTGAGTGTGGCCACGGATGGACGGCACGGGTTTTTCCGTCCAACCACTGTAGTGACCAGTCGCGAGGGGACTGTGTCCGCATGTGCCGGACGTCGCCCAATTTGAGAGTATAGTTGGAGATGGCGCCCGCGCAGTTCGGGCAGGTACTGGGAAGGGTCCAGAAGGAGATCTCTTCCCTGGACCCCTCCTAAAATTCTGGCACATAAAGGGGCCCACCGTGTTGTTTTGTTGTTTTAGTCGGTTCGGGTCCGACACACCGCCCGCTGCAAACCCCAGCGGGGTGACGGTCCGAGGGGATTTCCACACGTAAAAAAAAGAACATAGGATGCTATTAATCGCGAAAAGTAACCTACATGCGGGCCGAACTGCGGGCAAAATCTAGGGATTCTTTCTGCCCCGATTGAGTTCAAATTTTGAAGCGAAATAAATATATTTTGTATATAGTCTCATATGTTCATATATTTTGTTACGTCTTTAGTTTTATTTCTCATTTAGGTTTAATAAAAAATTATGTGCCACAATAAAAGGTGTTAGATACAACGAATCATTTATATACAGTTTATAAATATTTAAGCCTAGCAAAGTGACTCTACTCTGCCGGATGGAACGTATGAGTAGAATCCTCGAGTAGGGATCACCATCCTCATTGTAAATGGAGACAATGCAGCATGGTGACCCATACTATGGCAACCTAGTGAGATATTACTGCAGCATTGGGCCTAAGGTCTCACATTCACCAAGGAAATACGACAGCGCGAATGCTGTAATTTTTGGGGTTCCGACAATACGTTCCGACACATCTAACCGACAATACGTTATAATGCTATGCGTAGACGCTGACATTCGGCGGCGCCGATTAATACAGCGCGTCACTACGCGCCGCAGACAATGATTGGCTACGTAGCTACGTTAGCGTATTGGATACAGCTCTGCTCAATTCAGTCAAAATAGTCGGCCGCTCAGCATACGCATACGGTGTGAACGTATACAAGCCGACTGTATTGTTCACACCATTAACGTATTGTAAGCTATAGCGTATTATAAGCATACTGTGAACGAAAAATACCGTTTATTTTCACGTTCACACTGGGACTCACAGTGAGCCTGCTCACATTCGGCGGCTGACCATATTACGTTTGGTCTGAACACGGCCTAAAAGCGAAACGGCTCAAAAAATGTGAAGAAATTCATGATAGTACATGATATATTGAACTTTTTGATTTTTGATTTATTTTCATTAGAAATCTACCTATCATTATGGGTGACTACGGAACCTTATTCTTTGCGTGACCTGATACGCACTTGGCCAATTTTTATTATTTTTGGTCTTCTGTGTGTTCGTGCTGAAATCAATGTGGCTCTACTACCTATTGATATTTTATGTACTCTAAAAACCAGTCATCTTGAGGAGTTAAATATGTTTTTTCCGATCTAATTATCATCACCTACTGTTTACCGCAAATTAAACGTAACCAAAGTGGTAGAAACTACCAAACAATAACTTTCTATGAACTCCAATTTGTAAAACGTTCTAACGTGCATGCTAATTAATATCACAATTACTAAATACATTTACGAACGGCTGCACAGCGCCTTCGAAATGTAAACAAGCTAACCAAGGAAACTGTTATATGAATATGTGGCAGTAATAACCTGTTGTATATAACAAACTAGATTTATCCTGTGATTTCACTTGGTTATATTTGATTTTGTTTGAAAACTACCCAATAAAAAATAGATGACATTTACGTGGTCAACATCCCAACAAAACCTTCAAAGTGACACCCACACTTGAATCGTCATCACACAACTAATCCCTTCAATTTGACACTTTTTCAACCTACAGCTTTTGAAAGCGCATAAAAAAATATGTTTCCCATTTATTGACAGGGGTAATCATGTACAATCTCTTTTATAAGATTTTCAATAGATATTTTGAACTCGTGTTTCACTTTCTTGGAGGTAAGAGTTATAAATATAAATACATTATGGATACCTACGTCATTGCGACAATGAATCAGTCCGTCATAATTTCCTTTTATACATATACAGATAATACTGAGAGTTAAACACATTCGTCAAAACAGCGGCAATAAAACCAAGTAATATAAAAGCGTGGCAAATTTTTCCATGATTCATGCTAACGGGTTATGTGCAATATATACACAAATTTTTCCACGCGTCATTGGAAGCTTAATAAATTAATTAAAGTAGAATGAATTGCAGTTTACGATTGATAAGTGTATGTGTATAGGGCACACTGCATTCACATTTTGTGTTAGACTTTGCATATATTTATAAAAGCCTGAGTGAAAACAAAGATATAATATATTGTTTCAGAGAATTTTCTTTTCCGGAGCCGATCCGTCTTTAATCATAAAGATTAAATTTATAAATCTATATTTTTGCTAGTTTCAGGAAAATAAATAAAATAACCATATATTCTGTAGTTTTCACTAGCGAAAAGCGTAAACCTAAACATAGCAAAACTCATATATACTAATTAATTACAATAATGGCTCCAGAGTGCCCTTATATAACAATATAAATGCCATATATTTCCAAATTTATAATCCAGCTTACAAGGTCTGCTTGGAAAGGTGAGCTGAACTTTGACAAACTTATTTAATTTAGGATGAAGGTGAAGTCAAAAGGTGACCATTGAAACAGTTTTAGACGCAACATGAAAATACTATGTAGCTCGTCAAGTGTCTTCTTTTGCGATGTATGGAACTAGTCGTTTATTAACAAAAAAAATTAAGCTCGTCATAATTACTTCCTTTTATATTGTTGAAAATTCATTTTAATACAAAAAACCATAATTACTTTGTCTAAAGTTCTACATATTTTTCAATAAAAAAGTTGTACTATGTTCGATGTAGAAATAACAAAACTTATAATTAACTTTTAAAACACAACTAATCAGAAAATTATTCATCTTAAAAATATAAAACATATTTTAATTTATACTATAAAGTAAACAATAAATCGAAATCTAAATAAACTCAATAAGTAGGGAAATTGATTTTTTTTGCTCGTGCCAGAGAAGTAATGAGAAATGTTGATTAGTATTTTTCTATAAAGTTGTAATAGTGATCTCATATTTAGAGATTTTATCACGCTTTTAGAATAGGGTTAGCGCGTGTCTATTTGATAGTATTTATTGTATAAATAAGAATGACTGCCTCGTTGGTCTAGTGGTTAGTGTATGCGACTGCTAATCAAGAGGTCTCGGGTTCGATTCCCGGGTCGGAGTGTGTGATCCACACAGTCGGAGTTTGGGTGTTTTCTGTGTATGATATGTATGTATTTACAAAAAAATGAATGTTTATGTATTTATATCAGTTGTCTAGTTACCCATAATACAAGCTCTGCTTAGTTTGGAGACTAGATGGCGTTGTGTGTAATTTTTTTTTTTATATTTAAATATTTATTATAATTTACAAAAAAGAACATAAGAAGCATGTAAACACCAACATGTAGGAAAAACGATTCGAAACACGACAGTACGAATGCTGTTAGTTTAGGTTGATCTTCTGTAAGAGGGTAGTATCGTATCGGGATATAAAAATTTAAAATTTACGTTATGTTTATTATTGATAATGGACTATATACGAATTTATATTATATTCATTTAAAACTAATGCTACCTGATGAATAGCACTCATTACTTTAAAGGTGTTGTAAGTCCCGTCGATTAAACCCGGATTTACACATCTAATATGTATATTCGTGAAAGTTTGCAAACATTAACTAATGGGTGAATACTAAAGTATCACGACTAGGTATTTATTCTCTCTTAAACTATCAAAATAAAGTTGTATATAATTCACAAGAATATATTTTAAAGTCTAATTGAGGCTGTTTTACAGACTTGAAGTACGGACTATTTACAAACCGAAATCTTAAAATCAATTCTTTTTGAATGATTAATTCATGATCATTTTATTTCTAGTCATCGGTTTATTATAATTCTGGTTCCTATTTATCAAAATAATAAATCACCATGCACAGTAATAAATAATAACAAATTTGGACATCTTACATACAACGCCATCTAGTCCCAAACTAAGCAGAGCTTGTATTATGAGCACTAGACAACTGATATAAATACATAAACATACTTTTTTTTGCAAACTCCGAAATCCGCAAAATATTTAATTTTGCGGATCACACAAATATTTGGTCCCGAATCGAACCCGAGACCTCTCGATCAGCAGCTACATACGCTAACCACTAGACCAACAAGGCAGTCCAAAATGTATATACATGTTATAAACATAAAATTTACAGACTTATTTAATAGATTGATTGAAAGATTGTTATAATATAAATGTTTTGTTAGCATTTCACCTTTGAAACTACATTTATATTTATGTTGTATTTATTTTCATAACATATAAATAAAAGGCTTAAAGTTGGAGACATCGAATGATACTAAAAACTGGGAGATTTAACTTTTTATGATTCGGATGTACTCAGTGACACTCTCACAGAGTGTCGCTGAGTAAATCCAAATCACCTCAGTCAGTCCTCAGTCGAGCACACTTGTGACACTTCTCAAGCCAAAATATGATACATACACATTTGAAAAACATAACCCTCTTTTTAATGCAGTTACGTAAAAAGAGTGAACGTTTATTATATATTTGTGCCTAGGCGACCGAGCTTTGCTCGGTTATTAGTTATATTGTTTATGAAAGCCATCTATTCTCTCAAGTAGCTGTAGTGTTGATATGTTGGAATACAAACCACCAACCAACTAAGTGTTACTGAAAGAATAGTATGGATGTCACAAGCAATGCTGAGAGTCATAAAGAATAATGTACGCACTCGCATTTCCCCATACATAAGACTAATCTAGATCGATTTTTCACCCCCGACTAACTCCAAATGCCAAATTTCAGCAAAATCGTTGGAGCCATTTATCTCATAAAGAGATTCGTTTGAAGATATTAGATAAAAAGAATACTCTTGATATACTCTTATATATACTATTTATACATATATATATATATATATATATATATATATACTATTATATATACTCTTGATATACTCGTAGGTACACCGGCCTCGCATCCGGTCGCACTCGCAAGCTCACTTGCCCGCCGGTAAACCGTCCCAAGCCAGGAGAGAATACTTCACAGAATCTGGAACTGAATTCCTTTAAGTTAAACTCCGTACCAGTGACCTCTAATGCATTACACTTTAGAAAAGGAGCAGTCATTCCTAATTCATAAAGCCAGTGCCTTCCCAACAAAGTGGTTTTACCATTTTTTATTACAAATAGGTCTAAATATTTACTACTACCTTGAAAGTTAACCAATACATTTATTTTTCCAATAGGCTTTAATATTTCTCCTGTATAATATCGCAAAAGAAGGTTACATTTTAAAATATCGCTAGTACGGAACCACTTTAAATAATTATCATAACTAATACAGGAAATAGTACTACCGGTATCCAACTCCATACTAATATTTTTTCCATTTACAGACAATGTTACATAGTAGGGGGTATATTTACTAAAAGAAAAATTATTATAATACACAGAGTTTATAATTACCTCGTCATCCGAGTCTAAATTACCCTCGATAAAATTGTGACCCGCTTGATTTTCCCTCTGCCTTTTTGTCCATCTAGGGCACATCTTCTTAAGGTGCCCCTCTTCATTACATACTCGACAAACATAATATTTAAATTTGCAAGTCTGTGTGTCATGAGCGCCTCCACATCGCGCGCAATCCCCCTGCGGCTGTCTCTCCGTCCTAGTAGTGACGCCAGCACGTAGTGCGCGCCCACCTGGCTCCCCAGACTGGCTGGCGTGGCGCACGCCGAGCGTGCCCCCTCTGTGCCCCTTTTGCGGCGTTGGTGTTATCGCCCCGCGGCTACTATAACGTTTATCATATCCCGCTCGCCTGACTTCTACTGTAGCTTGGTGCACCGCTGCCGGTTCCCGATGTACTATCTCCCGACCGTCCACCAACTCTGCACCAGTCTTAGCTGCCTCCATTGTCACCGCTAACTTAAAAGCTTTTTCAAAGGAAAGCTGTAAATCGTCTTCCGCAAATAGCCGTTGTCTAATCGTTTCGTTATACAGGCCGCACACTAACTGATCTCTTAAGTTATCACGTAAAGACTCACTAAAATTGCACGTTTTTGATAGCTTTTTCAATTCCGCTACGTACTCAGCAATTGTCTCGTCTTTACTCTGTTTACGTTGTCGGAATTTATAACGCTCCGCTAATACACTCGCTTGTGGTTGTAAATGATTTTGCATAACGCTTACCAACTGATTGAACGTTTTTGTAGCCGGCCGCTCAGGCGTACACAGATTTACCATCAACTCGTATGCCTCACAACCCATGACAGTAATTAATGTGGCCACTTTTATTGCTTCTTTTACATCGTTAGCTACAAAATATTGTTCTAACCTTTCCACGTATGACCGCCAATTGTCTTTACTAACGTCGAACGGCCCGATTGCACCCACCGACATTTTACTTTCGTTTCTGTCTATCACGAAAATAAACCACTTGCACACGTGATACGAAACACTACCTCGTCGCCAATGATAAGTCTAGACTTGTTAGGTCGCACTTTTGGGGTTATTCCAGGAGATAAATAAAATATGACTTTACGTTATGAGTATAATTGCTAGACAGAGGGGTGACGGTAGCTTAACATCTATTTATATATAAATTATTAATTTATAACTACCGTCACAACTATTACATACATCACACCCTCTCACTTAAACTAGTTATACTATACAAAACAACATTTAGTTTAAACATCGAAACCATATCTGACAACTGGCTTTCGTACTCGCCTGGAACGGCCTACCGGCAATGCGGTATCGTCTGGTACTAATTTATCCGGTTCTGGCACGGTATGCTCCTCCACGCACGACCCTCCTGCCCCAACTCCAGAGACACCTGTTCCTGAATCTTCATCAGATTCCAGACTAGGACACGGCCAATCATACCCGGGCACAAATCTACTTTTTAGCTGATCAACGTGTCTCTTGACCAGTGAACCGTCATCCCTTACTATCTTGTAATTACGAGATCCTACCTTTTCCTTTATCTGTCCCCTACACCATTTATCACCTACACCATAATTACGCACCCACACACTATCGTCTTCTGTAAATTCGCGTGATAAGCCCTTTGCCTTCTCTATTTGCTTTTTTTGTACCCTCTGAACTCGGTCTCCTAGTTCCCTATCTCCCCTTAAAAGGTCCAACCTAGTCCTAAGATTCCGTTTTTGTAATAAAGCTGCTGGTGATACGCCTGTAGTACTGTGTTCCACATTCCTATACGCGAACAAAAACGTTTGTAAGGCTATTTCTATATCTTGTCCATCTCGTAATGATTTTTTTACAGCTCGTTTGCACAATTTAACTGCACCTTCTGCCGCCCCATTAGAAGATGGATGGTAGATTGCCGAGAATGTCAAATTAATACCGTTCCTACACATAAATTCCGCGTATTCTTTACTTGAAAACGGAGGACCATTATCCGAAACTACCTCTTTAGGCAACCCAAATCTTGAAAACGTTTCCCTCAATACTTTAATCACGGCCGCTGCTGTAGTGCGTGGCATGTGGAAAGCCTCTATCCATTTCGATGTAGAATCTATGATCACTAAAAATGTTTTACCATGAAAAGGTCCTAAAAAATCTACGTGTAATCTACTCCATGGTTCTGTAATGTAAGGCCATGGCTTAATAGTCGCCCTCGGGGGCGCTACATTTTCTTCGACACATGTGGCACATTGTTTGCAAACCCGTTCAATGTCTACATCTATCCCCGGCCACCATACGTAACTTCGCGCAACCGATTTCATCTTGACTATACCTAAATGACCCACGTGTAGTTCTTTAAGAATGGATTCCCTCAATGTTGGGGGTACTACTAGCCTATATCCCCACATTATACAGCCCCTGTCTAGATACAACTCTGTGCGCCTTATCCAGTACTGTCTTATTTCGTCCCCATTTACATTACATTTAGCCGGCCAACCAGATTGTAGAAATAAAACTATATTTCGCAATACACTGTCCGATTCCGTTGCTTTCTTTAAATCATCCCTAGTAATCGGTAAAAAATTTTGAACAAAATTTAGATACGTGCTATCATTATTCAACTTACTACTTGACTGTAATGGTAACCTCGATAATCCATCTGCTCCGTTTTTATTTGTGGGTATATACTCGATATCGTAATCATAACCTGAAAGCAAAACTGCCCACCTTTGCATTCTACTTGCTGCCATAACTGGGATACCTGTTTTATCTCCGAAAATAGAGACTAACGGCTTGTGATCAGTTCTTAAAACAAATTTCCTACCATATAAATATTGGTGAAATTTACGCACACCATACACTATTGCCAAAGCCTCCTTCTCTATTTGTGCATAACCTCGTTCCGCTGTATTTAGTGAACGTGACGCGTACGCGATAGGCCTTTCCTTCCCCTTATCAGCTCCCGTTAGCACAACATGAGAGATCACGGCTCCGATGCCGACCGAACTAGCATCAGTGGTTAATATTAGGGGCAAATCGGGTGAATAATGCGCGAGAACTTCACTCGAGGTTAACAAACATTTAACCTTAGTGAACGCTTGTTCACAATCGTCGCTCCAAACAAATTTATTATTTTTCTTTAACAACCGGTACAATGGTTCTAGCAAAGTACTTATATTGTGTACGAACTTTGCATAGTACATTACAAGTCCTAAAAATGACCTAAGTTCTGTAACGGTCTTTGGAATGGGTGCGTTTTTAATGGCGGCTATTTTATCTGGGCATGTATGAACACCAGCCTTACTTATTACATAACCTAAATACGATACTGATTCTGCAAAAAATGTACATTTTTCTTTTTTAATTTTTAAACCGTATTTTTGTAATCGTTCAAAAACTTTATTTAAATTAATTAAATGATGATTGTCATTAAATCCCGTTATGATGACGTCATCGAGAAATACTCCTACCTGGGGTAAATCACTAAATAACTGTTCTAACTTCCTTTGAAATATGCCCGGACTAGAGGACAGACCATAAATTAACCGATTATATCTAAATAATCCCTTATGGGTGTTTATAACAGCATATTTCTTAGTTTCGTCCAATTCTAATTGAGCATAAGCCTGGGAAAGGTCAATTTTTGTAAATCTTTGACCCCCATGCAATTTAACAAGAAGATCTTCAACTTTCGGTAAGGGAAAACGGTCCACTTCTAAACATTTATTTAAAGTAAGTTTAAAATCACCACATATACGTATGGTGCCATCTTTCTTTACCACCGGTACTATTGGCGTAGCCCAGTCCGAAGTCTCGATGGGTGTGATCACTTCGTCTCGAACCAACTCCTCCAACGCGCGCTCGACAGGTTCCCGTAGAGCGTAGGCAAGGGGCCGCGCGCGTAGGTACACCGGCCTCGCATCCGGTCGCACTCGCAAGCTCACTTGCCCGCCGGTAAACCGTCCCAAGCCAGGAGAGAATACTTCACAGAATCTGGAACTGAATTCCTTTAAGTTAAACTCCGTACCAGTGACCTCTAATGCATTACACTTTAGAAAAGGAGCAGTCATTCCTAATTCATAAAGCCAGTGCCTTCCCAACAAAGTGGTTTTACCATTTTTTATTACAAATAGGTCTAAATATTTACTACTACCTTGAAAGTTAACCAATACATTTATTTTTCCAATAGGCTTTAATATTTCTCCTGTATAATATCGCAAAAGAAGGTTACATTTTAAAATATCGCTAGTACGGAACCACTTTAAATAATTATCATAACTAATACAGGAAATAGTACTACCGGTATCCAACTCCATACTAATATTTTTTCCATTTACAGACAATGTTACATAGTAGGGGGTATATTTACTAAAAGAAAAATTATTATAATACACAGAGTTTATAATTACCTCGTCATCCGAGTCTAAATTACCCTCGATAAAATTGTGACCCGCTTGATTTTCCCTCTGCCTTTTTGTCCATCTAGGGCACATCTTCTTAAGGTGCCCCTCTTCATTACATACTCGACAAACATAATATTTAAATTTGCAAGTCTGTGTGTCATGAGCGCCTCCACATCGCGCGCAATCCCCCTGCGGCTGTCTCTCCGTCCTAGTAGTGACGCCAGCACGTAGTGCGCGCCCACCTGGCTCCCCAGACTGGCTGGCGTGGCGCACGCCGAGCGTGCCCCCTCTGTGCCCCTTTTGCGGCGTTGGTGTTATCGCCCCGCGGCTACTATAACGTTTATCATATCCCGCTCGCCTGACTTCTACTGTAGCTTGGTGCACCGCTGCCGGTTCCCGATGTACTATCTCCCGACCGTCCACCAACTCTGCACCAGTCTTAGCTGCCTCCATTGTCACCGCTAACTTAAAAGCTTTTTCAAAGGAAAGCTGTAAATCGTCTTCCGCAAATAGCCGTTGTCTAATCGTTTCGTTATACAGGCCGCACACTAACTGATCTCTTAAGTTATCACGTAAAGACTCACTAAAATTGCACGTTTTTGATAGCTTTTTCAATTCCGCTACGTACTCAGCAATTGTCTCGTCTTTACTCTGTTTACGTTGTCGAAATTTATAACGCTCCGCTAATACACTCGCTTGTGGTTGTAAATGATTTTGCATAACGCTTACCAACTGATTGAACGTTTTTGTAGCCGGCCGCTCAGGCGTACACAGATTTACCATCAACTCGTATGCCTCACAACCCATGACAGTAATTAATGTGGCCACTTTTATTGCTTCTTTTACATCGTTAGCTACAAAATATTGTTCTAACCTTTCCACGTATGACCGCCAATTGTCTTTACTAACGTCGAACGGCCCGATTGCACCCACCGACATTTTACTTTCGTTTCTGTCTATCACGAAAATAAACCACTTGCACACGTGATACGAAACACTACCTCGTCGCCAATGATAAGTCTAGACTTGTTAGGTCGCACTTTTGGGGTTATTCCAGGAGATAAATAAAATATGACTTTACGTTATGAGTATAATTGCTAGACAGAGGGGTGACGGTAGCTTAACATCTATTTATATATAAATTATTAATTTATAACTACCGTCACAACTATTACATACATCACAGTTCCTATTTATCAAAATAATAAATCACCATGCACAGTAATAAATAATAACAAATTTGGACATCTTACATACAACGCCATCTAGTCCCAAACTAAGCAGAGCTTGTATTATGAGCACTAGACAACTGATATAAATACATAAACATACTTTTTTTTGCAAACTCCGAAATCCGCAAAATATTTAATTTTGCGGATCACACAAATATTTGGTCCCGAATCGAACCCGAGACCTCTCGATCAGCAGCTACATACGCTAACCACTAGACCAACAAGGCAGTCCAAAATGTATATACATGTTATAAACATAAAATTTACAGACTTATTTAATAGATTGATTGAAAGATTGTTATAATATAAATGTTTTGTTAGCATTTCACCTTTGAAACTACATTTATATTTATGTTGTATTTATTTTCATAACATATAAATAAAAGGCTTAAAGTTGGAGACATCGAATGATACTAAAAACTGGGAGATTTAACTTTTTATGATTCGGATGTACTCAGTGACACTCTCACAGAGTGTCGCTGAGTAAATCCAAATCACCTCAGTCAGTCCTCAGTCGAGCACACTTGTGACACTTCTCAAGCCAAAATATGATACATACACATTTGAAAAACATAACCCTCTTTTTAATGCAGTTACGTAAAAAGAGTGAACGTTTATTATATATTTGTGCCTAGGCGACCGAGCTTTGCTCGGTTATTAGTTATATTGTTTATGAAAGCCATCTATTCTCTCAAGTAGCTGTAGTGTTGATATGTTGGAATACAAACCACCAACCAACTAAGTGTTACTGAAAGAATAGTATGGATGTCACAAGCAATGCTGAGAGTCATAAAGAATAATGTACGCACTCGCATTTCCCCATACATAAGACTAATCTAGATCGATTTTTCACCCCCGACTAACTCCAAATGCCAAATTTCAGCAAAATCGTTGGAGCCATTTATCTCATAAAGAGATTCGTTTGAAGATATTAGATAAAAAGAATACTCTTGATCGTTTTGAAAATGATGAAATGACAAAGGACGGTACGTCACACACATAGCAGGGAGCATAATTAACTAAAACTTATATGAAAAATCAAAGTCCTTTAAACATAACAATAATTGCATTTATATTCATTTACCTAGTAATGTAATGTGAAGAGCGAGCATATACGCATTAGATTACATCGTCAATCTCCGGTTATCGTTCCTGTTCCTGAGCAACTCCAAGCGCAGAAGAATTCTGAAAGTTAACGCTACATTTGCGCTCAATAATAAACTCGGAAATATGTAATTATGCTGTAATAAATTGCAAAAAGGTCAAGATATCGTTACGAGAAAAGAAATCTTACCCCAGGGTTTATAAATGAGTGAATTCAAACTTTTCATTTCACATAACATTAGCCCGTTTTCAATCCATTTGTTTTACTATTAAAAATGCTTCTAAAAGCCATTTAGATAGGTAAATAAAAAGCGATGAGCGATACTTGTTTTCTTTGCTTTACTCATAGTAATCAATTTTGTAATATGTGTTTTCAGTGTAAATTGCTAAACAACTGACCCGAAAACTTATTTTTTATTAAATATGCGTTAAATATAAACTCGTATACCTAATGGACCTGTCTGGAAACTTTTTTTTATGTAAACCTTTATCGCATAAATATGTTTTGACAAAGACAAAAAAATTTCAACTTAAGTCTAATATAACATAACCTTAACGATTTAAGCTCTGTCCACGGCAGGGATTTTCTAAATACACATCTAATATACATCCCACAGCTTGTATAAAGCCAGTGACCCATCCTATCCTTTATGTAAAAACAATATCGATCTTATTTATTGTAAGTGTGCCTGCATTTTATAGCGAGAAATCTCTACGCTTTATAGCAAATTAATGTTCCCTTTAAAAATAATATAAGTCATTGTTTTTTTCAATTACTCAATCCATGCTCAGACATGGAATCGCAAGATGTTTTTCTAAAACCTGTTAAAGCCTAAACACACTACTAAGTCTTTTGTGATTAGCATAATATGAGAGTTTAGTTAAACTTTCCTCAACTTATTCAACTGAGAAAGGTTTGATTGGTTAAATATATACTTTTTTATTTGTATGAATTTATATGGATATAAATAATGGTGGATTTTTAGTATTGATATATCTATGCAGTTTTTAAAAATTCCTAAAGAAAATGTAACAAGTTCTGGTTGGTAATAATATTTGATAGCGTGTTTAATTTAACCCTATTAATGTTTTCAATTTAAGGTAAACTAGCGGATCCAAGCAACGTACGGCACACATGAAAAACACATATTTAAAAATTAGATAAAAAACGGTTACATAAGTTCGCAGTTCATAGTGATCAAAAACGTGACAGGAGAATTATGTACAATAGATACATTAAACAAATAATACAATATCTAAATGGAGATATAAACATTCTTAAAGCAACAACTGATTTGAGTTTTTTTTAGATTACGATCAATGCGTGGAGTCCTTATAGTTGCTGAAAGGGCTTTTTGAAAGTATTATTTAAAGTCGAAGCTGAAAGAAATATATATATATATATCTAAATACATATAATAATAAATGTTGTTTAAATTCTGGGACGTATTGGAATTTTTTTTTTCTGACTGGTACCAGTCAGAAAAAAAAATTCCAATACCAGTTTAATTAATCAATTAAATAGATTTTTCTTTTTGGACGCAAGTCTGACAACTTCATCGACGTGTTGAATAAATGTTATTTACAATAAATCTTCTCGCTACCGTTTCATGAAATATTTAATTATTGATAAAATTCTGTAGTGTGATCAACAACCTATGATGTCCAACTACTGGTCTCGGGTCTCCTCTCAGGACAGGGTTAAGGCTCCTGTCCTTACGCTGGCCGAGTGCGGGTTGGGGTCTGGCAAGCAACTAAGCTTCACGACTTTTTTCTTATGTTAACAACCGGGACCGCCTGCTTAACATTACCTCTGGGTCACGGAAACGCTCATAACAAATCATGCCACAAACAAACGGTCATCCATCTACTGACCGCACCGTCGTTGCTTACCCTCGGCGATTAATTTCTAGCACCAATCACCTAAGGCAATGAGCGCTTATTCTGTAGTCTGTATTCTCAATTCTAAAATAATATATTTTCTATAAATGATTGTTTAATCACTACGCCGCAAATAATTATTTATAATAAATGTGTTTTTATGTTTAATTAAATATAAATAAAGATTTAGTTAAACAGTTTATTATCATTATAATATATACATATAATTAATACAATACTACAATATCATCATTATAATAATTAAAAACTGTTTTAAAAATACCCGTAAAACTCCACGAACTAAATCCATTTAAAATCTAAAACCTTACTAGTGTCAGATTTTCTGAAAATGTGTGTAAACAGAAACTGCAACCTAAACTCCGTCTATGATTATCTTACGATTTATTAAACCCACTAATACTCCGCTACATTAGCAGCAATGGCATTAGTGGGTCCTACTAATCCCCCACTACTAGACAATACAAGATTTTCTCGTCTGAATAATATAGTGCGTAAGTACTCGTATTCCCGTTAATGGATTACAATTAGAGAGAAAACGAGTTGGTCATGCGACCCACATTCTTAGCAGTTAGATCAGGCAATAAAGTACGAGATAGTCTAGACAATTTTTAAGACCTATCACGTAGATTGAAGATTTTAAATTTAAATGTAGGATGTCGTTTTAAAAATTGAGATATAAATGCAAGCGTTTGAGTTAATGGTATAGATGTTGTTTTAATAAATCTTGTATACATAATTTTGAAAATTGTAGAATACATTTCACATATATAAATATATATATAATTGAGCCTACGAAAGTAACGCAACTCTGCCTGATAGAAAACATGAGTAGAATCCAGGAGTAGATGTCACCATCCTCATTGTGAGGATAAGCAATGCAGCATGTTGACCCATACCATAGCCTCTAGTACGGATTTTTCTGCTTCATTCTGGAAACCGTGAGAATAATGCAAAATGATTGGGCCTTCGGTCTCACACTCACCAATGTAAGATGACAGCAAGAATGCTGTCATTTTAGGTTGGTCTTCTGTGTGAGGGTACTTCTGCCCCGGTCAATCCAGCTCATTAGTGCTATGGAATCAGCGTGGCCCTACTACCTGTAGGTGGTAGGTACTAGGTAAGTTCAACTGGTACTGGTACCTACATGATAAATATACCCAATAATAAAAAAGTTTTAACCACTTTTCACAGAAGACCAACCTAAAGTAACAGTATTTATGTTGTTGTATTTCGTTGGTGAGTGCAAGACTGAAAACCCATTGATGCAAAGCAATAGGCTGCAATGGAGTGGCTCTCCTTGCTGCAGTGTCTGCATTCGCAATGAGTACGACTATGGGGATATCTAGTCAGCGATTCTACTCATACATTCTATCAGGCAGAGTAGTCACTGTGGCAGGTTAACATACAGAACATACATAAATAGTTGCCACTTTAAACAAATCAGACTTTTTAACCGGAATATACAAAAATATTCTAAACCAAGTTGCAAAGCTGTTAGTGACATTAATAAATTTATAAATACATTTACTCAACTCGTATACCATTTTTATAGAAAAACCTTACAACTTGAAGTAGATCTCTTACAAATATTAAATTAAACTACAGGTTCTATCTTATAAGTATAAAAGGTAGTAAATTTATTACAGTTTCACTCGTGCAAACTTTCAGTGACACATCACGAGGAGAAAAAGTAATTGAGCAGATGTGCACAAGGCATAAACACGACATAATATATGTCTACTCTATCCTTTTATTTTCTGTACAAATACTTTTTTATTTAGACGAGTACTTGCCATTTCGTATGTCTTTCGTGATCGATAAAACCTATTTGTTTTCTAACGGCATTTACCTAATGTTTGTACTTACAGGACTATGTTCCATAATGGACGATTTTTATCTATGATCAGTCAATGAAAGGTCTTATTTCCATAAACATAACATATGCATTAGATATTTCAAAATCACATTGAAGTTAAACTTTCACACAAATTTAACAACTGAATGTTATGATAGTACAGTATATATTTTTTTAAACTATAGACCCTAATGCAATTCATTTGACCTATTACGTAAGTTTATTTGTAACAAAACAATCTAAAATATATTACCTTAAGCTGCATCTCACACGCTGAAGTATGTATCAAAGTGTCATTTCCTCAACAAGTTATTTACATTAATCATTAAAAAGCGCTGAAAAGCTTATTGCCGAGCATCATTTCAAATTACAAGATAGAAGCATTTTACTTTATACAACCTATATGTTCGGCTTGATCGCTTTTGCATATTAATACAATGTCACTCACTCAGTGCACTATTAGATTTTGCGTCTTGTACGTCTTGTACTTATGTACACCACATCGAGGTTAATAAATAGGTTAATAATAGGAATGATGATTTTGGTTTAAGGCAAGGTTCAAGTTTCACGAACTTTAGCAGTTTAGAATACGCTTTCACTTTGTACAATGTACATTTTTAAGTAAATACAAATTTACATTTAATACAAAAATACGTATGAGTTAAAACGAGACAAAAACATGGGTACTCACACAGGATTCGCACAAAAGTTGAAAGACTTGCGAGAAAGTCTTATTTTGTCGTCATCGTTAATTATAGTTTCTATTAGTTTTGATCCAAACTAAAGTTTTATATATGACTTGAAAGTAATAAGTTTTCATCCAACTAGGTATTTATGTCTTTGTTGAACCGATTTACAGAATAAGGTATTTTTGTGTGATTCTATTCAAATTAGACTTTGATAATGGGTCCTGGAGATTTAGTTAGATTAGTCAGTGCTCTTACTTTATCATATGATGATTTTAGTATTTTATACTGAACAGTGCATTTATTCTTGAAAAGTATAATTTGTTGAAGTAAACAATCAACCACCTAAACCAGTAAATGACCAACCATTCCACCGGCACTAGTATGCTCATCACAATACATATATGAGACGTAGCCAAAGAAGTACTTAACAGTTTAATCGTACGTTTATTCGTATTTTTTTTCTTGTAAATTGGAAATACAGTACTACTGTTGTACATAGAGCAATGCAGGCCAGCAGAGCGGAGGGGAATAGCCGTAGTGTCGTTTTCCGATGCAAAACAGTCTGTTATTTTTTGCGGGGGAAAATCTATATACGTACACATTTTACTGCCGCTACAAACTTACACGTAACAATTAAAACAAAAAAAAAAACACATTTTTACCAACATATAAACACACTCTGTTACATAAAAGTTTGCATGTGTTGAAGTTGATTTATGCTTAAACAAAGCGGAACGCCTGCATGCTGTCCAACTGTCTACCTTGTTGCTCTATGGCTGTTGTATATACATACGTTAATGATAATCCACCTTTTTTGAGACTTAAAAACCCAGTGGGCAAGACTTTTGTCTATATAAATAACAAATTTTTAGAACTCAAAACTCAACCCATAACACCATATGGGCATTTAAAATTTACAGTACATTTTAGACCCTTTTAGGATGAATTTTCTAATACAAACAAAACTTGAGATCAAAGATTTAAGTTTATGTACAGTCTATTTTTCTTCGTGCTGCCTGTTACACTTACTGTGTAAACTTGGAAGAAATGTAATATGCTTATCTCTTGAAAATTTACGAGCTATGTTACGAAATAACAACATTGCGAATTTATATATAATATTAATACTCGTGAAGAATTTTTCGTACTTATTTTTACTCAAACACGCACTGTCGGGAATGTGAAATTTGGAATGTTGGTAGATAATACCCAGGAGAAGCAAAAAGCTGAAGAATTTAAATTACATGTTGCGCTATAAAGCTAGCAATAGCTTAAGAACATGTGTATTCTGTAATATGTCGTATCCTTAGTTTGACCGCAACTTGAATGTGTCGTGCCGGTCTGGAATCCATATTATGATAAGTACAAAACTGTCATAGACTTATTCCAAAGATTTTTTTTGCGCTGTATGCATTTTTAGTCAATAAATCAGCCCCATACAATGAGCTACTAATAAATTATACACAAAAAATCTCGCAACATCACAAGCGGGAGAGGGGGGGTTTAGTAATATATCATATATATTTATTTTTTCGGCAAACGTGCGATACTGGATCTAAAAGCAGCGTGACGAGTATTTATTTAGAACGTCTTAATTGGAACGTCGTTCAGAAAAAAAGCTAAGGCATATGTGAATTCTTGTCACAAGCAACTGAATCCGAGCAATTATAGTCTAGAGATGCACAATGTTCGTCCTTCCCGCATCCTCGCACGCGACGATCAAACGGTAGATAGAGAGAATCTCTGCGTAGTACGCGGAAATGATGACGCCGAGTGGCTTGATGAACCGATGTTGATCTTTAACAAAGCACTGTGTCAACAACTGACTTGCTTATACAGTTATTGGTGTTGAAGTGCAAATCCGTGGTCCAAGGATACTGATATGAAATTATGTTCAAAAAAGTTTTTATGCATTTCTTTCATTATTTTTATGTCAGCAAAAACAACCTGCAGCCTTTCTCCTTTCTATCTACCTCTACACGTTATTATTGTAATCCTTAATTTTTTATAATGAAATTAGATGATCCTTATTACCTGTATCTTATAAATAAAAAAAAGATTCTTTGTAGGTGCTAAAAAATACACGTGATATAAAGAGGTAGGGGGGGTTGTCTTGAACCTCATCTTGTATCACCAAGGGGGAGGTGGGGTTAACAATGGCAAAAGAAAAGATCACGTCATTAATGAAAGGCCCCATAATATGTACATTTTTTGTGATTACCCGATGCCAAACTGATGGTGGTAAAAGATCACCGATACACAGATTGGTTGCTAGTCATAACAAGCACTTTAATGCTATTGATCGAATCTAATGCGTCCTAGTTCATTTTAAAAACATAAATGAAAAACCTTGACCAAACGGTTAATGTTGGATGAGTTAGCCTGTATCCCTGTATGTATAATTGTATATAACAATTATAACACTTATTAAAAGGTTATGTAAGTTGAAATATTCTCAAAGCAAAACACCTGTAACTGTAACTTTATTTATATGTGGTAAATGTCGCTGATGTCACAATTACCCACACCTACATAACTGTATTTATACTCTTGTATCGTGTCAATGTTTATTTACCTAAACAAAATAAATAAATAAAAAGTGTACTGTGAGTATCGAAAATACTTTGGTGCAATACTTTAGTTTTAAAGACACTTTATATTAAGTAAACGTTAATCAACACGACTATCATTATATTTATTATGCATAAATTCGACTAATCTATAAATGTGTTTAATTATTTTACATATTTACGGTATCTAATAAATGCAGTGTAACCTTTAGTCAAGCTAAACTTAATAATTTTTTACAGCTTCATATAATCGATATTTTAATTCAAACCTAGTTGCGGACGAATTCCACACAACATCTAGTCCCAAACTAAGCAAAGCTTGTGCTATGGATTACTAGACAACTGATATTAATACATAAACATATTTTTTTTGTAAATACATACAAATTATACATAAAAAAACATCCAGACTCCGAAACAAAATACTTGTGGATCACACAAATATTCTGTCTGACCCGGAAATCGAACCCGAGACCTCTCTTGATCAGCAACCGCATACGCTAACCACTAGACCAATAAGGCAGTCAATTTAATTTCATAAGCCAGTACTTTGTAGGTTAAATAGACGTCCCTACACGTGGTATCCACCGCAAGTTCGTCCACACATATCAAATCTCTACTAATATCTAACGAATTTAAAAGTAAACATGTAAATTGTTTCGAAATTAACTTAAGGGCTTTTCAAAGGTGGAACGCAATACTTTATTTTTATCCTGTTTACTTTTTCTACTTTTCATTTAACTTGTGGGATAGTTAAGAAGGGGAAAGAAACTTTACTCCAGTAAGTGGATGTTAAAAGTTTTCGAAATGTAATGTGATTAAATGGAAGCTTTCAACATATACATCCGTAAATCTAGAAGACAAAGGCAAAAATCTTAATTTCGTTCAACTGAAGCTATATGTAAAGGAAATGTCTGACATATGTATTACTAAACTTTAATTTAGTAATACTATAATCATATACAATTTGCGTTAATGAAAAAAAATATGTTGTTTCAAATATTATTTAACGAATATAACTCTTTTCGTATTAATATTCTAAAACCAAAGGTAACCAATTACTCTGCCTAGGTAATCCCAAGTGGCCCATAGCTACTTGTGAAGCTTGCAGTAACAATTTTGCTAACATATTATTCCTTTCATTTGTTCAACAGGCAGCCAAGTTATTTATTGTTTTAATATTACAACAGTAACCTCAGTGTTCCCAAATCACAACACAAACGTTATATGATATTTTTTAAGAGTAATAATGGTCAAGAAAGTGGGTTTTGTTTTACGAATGTACTTTTAAACATATATGAGGTTTCTTTGGAAATCTCGACACCTTGACGGCTTAATAGACATTAACTTTTATGGTATCATTTGAATTATAAAATAGTAGGAGTAATTTAGAATACCTATTAAAAATCAAACGGTGGTAGCGAAAACAAATACAGTAATTAGCAGGAAACTTTCTTTAGTAGAGCCATATTGCGTTTACAGTATAGAAATCGCACACCAGATTTTAATAGTATGAGTGGTTTTTAATTAGTCACGAGTACCGCGAGTGTACCTGTACTATATCATACCATGCAACCAAGTGGCAGTGTCGCAACAGTCTTGAACTAATAAAAACTTAAAACACTTTAAAAATAACGATAATAATACTATATTATCAAAAAACAGTATAACTCGTGCGAGCTAAGATGGCACCTGGCTCAAAGCGAAACATGATACCGTTCCCCCGCGTGATACCCCTCTATCGTCTTGCAAGTAGCGTTAGCATCACTATTGCCGTTGCACGAATCATTCCATAATAATTTTAGTTTATTAGGTATTACCTAATGTCACATAAATCACTCCACGAATTTATTTTTTTAATATATGATTAGATTCGTCTGGACAACCCAATGGTTTTAAGAAAGATCACACGAAAAAAAACCAGCATGACGACTATGAGGCGCAATAGTTTAAAATAAAGAATATCCATATACATATGATATTTAAAGACTACGATTAAAAGGTTTATCATGACGATTTAAAATTGTATTTTATAACCATATTTCAGTTCCTAATTTCATTTAAAATGATATTAGGTATTACCTAATATTATTTTTAAATCACTGCAAGTATAAAGCATTTGGGTAAATAATGAATGGATGAATGAAAGACCTGCTTCCTATTGGTATGTGTTATATTCCATATAATAAGACACTTAATCTTGTAGTTCAGCTATTTTATTGTTCAAAAACTTATACAACTTTTACAACATTACAACTACTTCCAAACCACGCGCTCGATCTGTCATCAGATAGCTAGTGGGGTTACCCACAGATAATCCACAGATAATCAATACACAACATTCCTCCCCTTTTACAGAATGTCACCTTAATTAGTTTTAACAAAGTTTTAATCATAACCTAATGAAACTGAATTTTTTACATAACATTTGTTTTCTTTACTCTTATAAATTCAACCTATCCGGTGCTTTCCTTAATCTTCTTGACCTTCGCAATTGAGTTTCTTCTTCCCTCTCCTGTCTATCCTCCTCCCCCCTTATTTCTCTACCATTTTCCTCAATTTCTACAGGGTTTTCATTATTACTTACATCATCAATAATAGGGTTTCTATAATACCAGTCGTTAGTTCTAATCTGTACGCCTACCAACCCTTGTTCTCCAAGTTTATTTTTAATAGCACACTTCCTTAATGAACTACCATGATAATATTTTTCAATACCGTTTACTCTAACTAAATATCTAACAGGGGACAAACATTTTGATATAACACCTTTTACCCATAGTTTTCTATTAAAACACTTACACCAGACCATTTCACCAACTTTATATAAATTGTTTGCAGGATTACATTCAACATTAACATTTTTAGGTGGTTTCATTAGATCAAATGGTAATCTTGGATTAGTCTTAAATATATTTTCATTGGGTGCCTTTCCAGTACAATTTGGAGTGTTTCTATACATAAACAAGAATTTTTGTAAACTCACTTCTTTAGATAATTTAACTGACTGCTTTTCTAACCTAGACAACCCATTTTTTACTGTTTGTACCATCCTTTCTGCTACTCCATTTGACTGTGGATGGTAAGGGGGACTTTTTAGAACTCTAATGCCATTACTTTTTAAAAACTGTGTAAATTCTTGGGACGCAAACGGTGGTCCATTATCACTAACCAATTCAGTAGGCAATCCAATAAGGGCGAAAGTTTTGCATAATTTTTCAATTACCTGTGATGCTGAAGTACCGTTCATAATATGTATGTCAATCCACCTTGAATGTGAGTCGACAATCAACAAGTAAGTTATGTTATTTCTAATGAAAAAGTCTATATGTATTCTTTCAAAATTAAAATTAGTTTTTGCCCATGAAAATGTTGAACAACTATTTGTGTAATTCCTGGAGGATTGACATATATTACACTGTGCAATTAATGTCTCAATGTCCTCATTAATACCTGGCCACCAACAATAATTTCGAATAAGCATCTTAGTTTGAACTATACCATTATGAGATTCATGAAAACAATTTAAATATTTTTTTCTTAATTTGAGAGGCACAATGACCCTAGATCCCCATAAAATACACTGTTGTTCAATAGTCAATTCAGATCTTTTATTAAAATAGGGTTTTAAGTTTTTATCCTTCACATAGTTTGGCCATCCCTTCTCAACATATTGATAGACTACACTTAATAAAGGCTCCTCTTGAGTACCCTCTGCAATTTCTTTGAAATTTAAATGGCAATTTTCCTGACTAAAATTAAAATAATTGACACAGTCAGTAACCTCAGCTAACTCGGGTAATGGCAGCCTTGATAATGCATCCGCATTACCCAGAAGTTTACCCTTTCTGTACAAGATGTCATATTGGTACCCCGACAATAAAAGTGCCCATCTTTGCAACCTGGCATTTGCTGTAATTGGTATTTTTTTTAAGGGATCGAAAATAAACTTCAATGGCTGATGGTCAGTAACCAATATAAACTTTCGGCCATACAGAAATTTATGAAACCTCTGAACTGCAAACATAATTGCCAGAGCCTCTTTTTCCACTTGAGAATAGTTCTTTTGAGCGTCATTTAATGTACTAGATGCAAAATAAATAGGTTCACTATCAATTTTATGGCTTAACACCGCCCCTACCCCATAATTACTAGCATCAGTTGTGACATAAAGTTCTTTTTTGCTATCATAATGAACCAATAATTTATTACTTGTAATTAGATGTTTACTGTTTTCAAAAGCCTTATTACATTCATCAGACCATTCCCAAGTTTTATTTTTATTATTTTTTAATAAATTATATAATGGAGCTAACTTTTCTGACAAACATGGTACAAACTTCCCATAATAATTTATTAACCCCAGAAAAGATTGCAACTGTGACACTGACTTAGGGGCTGGTGCATTCATAATAGCATGTATTTTGTCTGACAATGGTCTGATTCCATCTTTATCTACCAGATGACCCAAAAATTGGATTTCCTCCTTAAAAAATTGACACTTGTCCGGGTTTACCCGTACATTATATTGTCTTAGTCTGTCTAGTACCGTTTTAACATTTTCATAACATTCTTTTCTATTTCTACCAGTAATTACTAAATCGTCTATGAAACACTTTACATTTTTAAGTCCCTTTAGAATTTGATCCATGACATATTGAAAAACTGAAGGTCCGCTGGACACACCAAACTGTAATCGAGTAGGCTGATACAATCCTAAATGTGTATTTATGGTTAAGTACTCTCGTGATTGTTCATCAAGTAAAAGTTGCTGATATGCTCCCGAAAGATCTAATACACAGAAACTAGCAGAACCACTAAGCTCATTAAAGATATCCTCAGGTAATGGCAAGGGGTAATGTTCCACATCTAATACTTTATTAACAGTCACCTTGTAATCAACACAAACTCTCAATTTGTTATCTTTCCTTTTTGCTAAAACAATCGGGCTGGCCCACTCGCTATGTTGTACTCGTCTAATAATACCAGATTTTTCCAAATTTATCAATTCTCTTTCAACTTCTTCCTTCATAGCATAGGGAATAGAGTAGGCTTTGTGAAAAACTGGAACTGCTCCATCTTTTAATTTTAATTTAGCTTTCATGTTATCAATATGTGAAGATCTGTCCTTATTAAAAACATCTCTATACTTTGTCTGCAAATTTTTTATTAGTGACACCCTTTCACTGTCATCTACAGCCTGAACTAGCCCTGTAACCTTATTAACTCCACAATTTTTTATAAAGCTTTTTCTCCAGTTAGGATAGATCTCTGCTAACCAATCCCTCCCTAGAAGTGGTGCAAAATACTTTTCACTGTTAATAACAATCAACTCTAAACACTTTTGTTCATTATTAGCACACATTTGAATAAATATCTTTCCACATACCGGTAAAATATCTCCAGATACAGTTTTCAACCTTGCAGAACACTCCACTAATTGACATGACTTGAAATACTCATACTTCCTAAAATCCTTTTCATGAATAACTGTCTTACATGCCCCTGTATCAATTTGCATTTTCACCACCTCTGGCATAGAATTCCGTCCGCCTAGTCACAGTTCTATGCAAGCAGGATCCTCTTCTATCTTCATGATGCTTCCTAATATGATTTCCTCCGTCTCCTCTCCACCTTCGTGCAACTGTTCCATATTATTAACTCTTGCTTTAGTATGTGCAGTAAAGTTTCTAGCAGGCTTACGTGATGTACCATTGTTTAACCGGCATTTGACCGCGATATGACCTACTTTCTTGCAAATGAAGCAAGTAAATGATTTTTTGAAACATGAATCCGATTTATGTGGTCCCCCACAACGCGTACATTCCTGTCTGACAACTCGGCCCACAGTGAATTCTGAATTAGGTTGCATGTTGTGTACACCTTGTTCTGCATTCTGATATGTACTTGCTATTTGTATAGCCTTCTCAAAGGTTAAGGTTTCATTTTCTACTAGTAACTGTTTAATAATATGTTCATTTTTGATGCCACATACAAACTTGTCTCTTAGTGCTTGATTTAGAAAATCGCCAAAATTACAATTGCTCGCTTTGACTTTCAACTCCAATACATAATCATTAAGCGATTGTGAATCTTTCTGTACACATTTATGAAACAGAAATCGCTCTGCAATGACAGATTTGCTGGTAACATAATGACCTTTTAAAATTCGTACCAATTTTTCGTACTCAGTTTCAGCTGGTTTCCTCGGTGCACTTAAGTTTTTTAAGGTATCGTAAGCTTCTGAGCCGATCAGGGTTAAAAAGAGTGGCACCTTTTTGTCTGCCTTTACATCATTGACAATAAAGAATTGTTCCATACGCTCCATGTACGTCTCAAAGTCGGTCTCAGACCTATATGGTTCTATAGAGCCGATCATCTTTTTGGCTTGTAGGTTCGTCACTTTTACTCGTCGCCAATGTTATATTCCGTATAATAAGACACTTAATCTTGTAGTTCAGCTATTTTATTGTTCAAAAACTTATACAACTTTTACAACATTACAACTACTTCCAAACCACGCGCTCGATCTGTCATCAGATAGCTAGTGGGGTTACCCACAGATAATCCACAGATAATCAATACACAACAGTATGCATATGTATTTTCTTAACTCAGGTAATAAAGTACCACTTAAGATAAAGTAGTATGTTATGAGAAACTTATTGAAGCAAAATAAATGTTGAAATTTAAAAAAACTAGAATAAATTATATTTTTCTTCCACTCAGTACTTTAAACGACTGACATTTGAGTCAGGTGCCATCTTAGGTCGCACGAGTTATAAGTTTGTTTTTTAAAATTGAAGTACTTAGTAATTTCCATGACTTTGGTAGTTTATTGTAGATAGTCGGAGCCAGCCTGCGTTCCCATTGAGGGACCACATTGGATTTTTAAACTTTTTAATGCACCAGACTTTAGTAAAAGTTCCCAAACAATTGTAAATTTTGTAAAAAATTTGTAAAAGCAGGATCTCAAGAGTTACAAACGATCAAAGGTTGTCCCTCAATCGTGACTGACAGACATTCGTATCTTGTAAACTAGTTAAAATTTGCAACTGCTTTAAATTAGTACTTTTAGTAAAAAAATTGTAAAAACATGTTTACATAATATCCTCCTTCTTCGTTCATTATATAAAAAGATATAGCACCTAGAAGGTGGTCCCTCAATTGAGCACCAAAGGTTTAACTTGAGTGAAAACCACAATGCAATTGGGAATGATGTATGGTTCCAGCTTTAGTAAAAGTAGTGACACGATTGTAAATTTAACCTCTAGTTTGTAAAAGTAAGCTTTCAATATTTTTTCATCCATTTAAGATGGTCCCTCAATTGAAACGCTTATCAGCAAAAAATGTCAAATTATAAATAATTCTGAACTTAAATAAATTAATGCTGCTGTCTATCCTTTAGTAGTATTTTTTTACTAAAGATTAGTTCATTTAAAAGTATTTAAAAATGCATAGTTTTGTTACAAAATAATAATTAAATTCCTACGAACAAATATAACTCGTGCGAGCTAAGATGGCACCTGGCTCAAAACGAAACATGATACCGTTCCCCCGCGTAATACCCCTCTGTAGTCTTTGCTAGTAGCGTTAGCATCACTATTACCGTTGCACGAAAATAATAATTGTAGTTTATTAGGTATTACCTAATGTCACGTAAATCACTCTACGAATTTATTTTATTAATATATCATTAGAATCGTCTGGATAACCCAATTGTTTTAAGAAAGGTCACACGAAAAAAACCAGCATGACGACTATGAGACGCAATATTCTGAAATAAAGAATATCCATATACACATGATATTTAGAGACTTCGATTATAAGGCTTATTATCATCGATTTAAAATTGTATTTAAAAACCATATTTCAGTTCTTAATTTCATTTAAAATGATATTAGGTATTACCTAATATTATTTAAATCATTGCACGAAGAATGCATTCGGGTAAATAATGAATGAGGCCTGCTTCCTATTGGTATGCATATGTATTTTCTTAACTCAGGTAGTAAAGTATCACTTAAGATAAAGTAGTATGTTATGCGAAACTACTTGAAGCAAAATAAATGTTGAAATTTAAAAAAACTAGAATAAATTATATTTTTCTTGCACTCAGTACTTCAAACGACTGACATTTAAGTCAGGTGCCATCTTAGGTCGCACGAGTTATACATGAAACAATATGTTCTATTTTCAAATCAATGATAATGTAATAATTTTCTAAATGAACCTGCCAAAGTGACTCTTTTCTGCCTTATGGAAAGCATCAGTAGTATCCTAAAGTAGTGGATACCTTACTCGTAGCGAATGTAGATAATTTAATAATACATAAGCAATAATGTATATAAAAATATAATAATTTATTCATATCACTTTGAAGATAGTGTTAACGGCATATGTGTGCTAGTAACTGTGTGGCAGTGACAGACTTTGTAAGTTATTTTTGTGTTCGTTTAAATTAAAAATGCAAAATATTATATCATAATAAATATCCTAGTCCCGGTGACTCCCTAAGTGGGGCATATAGTATATTTCGTTTGTTAATGTGTAGATACAAAATTGTACAAAAAACTAGGGTTTCACAGAGCAAATAATTCACATTTTGTACAAAGTATTTTTTGTCATCATTTTGGGGTTGAAAGCTTTTAAAACGAACGTTTGTTCGTAGACTATAACTATTGTTTTTGCATTTATTCATTCGTAGACAGTGCAGCCAGTGAATTCAGTTCAGTGAATGGGAATTTTAACAAAAGTTTTATTTGGACACAAATTTGAGGCCTCCGTGATGATACTAGATATCTTCTGTTTGACGAAACCTACTGTTTGAGACGATAGTTCAAAGTTTGAGATAGTAGTTCGTAGCTCTAATTTGGAGAGGTGGACAATTTATTCAAGACTCGCATATTTTTGTCAAGACTTCTTCTTCTTCCTAGCCTTATTCCCAATATTGTTTGGGGTCGGCTACTAGTTCAACCGGTTTTACCTGAATATCAGTTTTTCAGTTCAGACCAACGAGGCAGTTGTCAAGACTTATATCTTGTTTAGTGTGGTTGCTTTTAATGATATAAAGTTGTAACCCCATATAAACTTTTTTCATTTAATTTATCGCATATGAAAAGGTAACAATCTCACCTATTCGATTTTGGCCAATATATCCTTCTACACATTTATGAAAAACGTGCGGTGTATCGATAAATAATGTCTAACATATCCAATTACGTGTCAAGGCGATTCCAAATCCATAGGGTGACCGTCATTTGCGCGTATTGTGATACGAACCCAGCGGGTACGTTATGAAGATGTATGAAAAAGGTTTTACTTTTTCAAATTTATCCTTCTAAAGAGATCAATATTGATAACTGCCGGGAACATTTTTATTTCTATATTCCTTACAACCTTTCTATAGCTGGAGCAATACGCTAATAGCGTTACGATTTTTTTATTGTATATATATTAAAAGAAGACAATTTCAATAAAAAGTAAGATACTCCACGTTCGGACTTTTTATTATATTATCTATTTTAATTTGTGGTGACGGACTAAAGCAGTGCGCTGACGGGTGACTTTTGTCGCTGCGACAAAAAAGTTTTTGTCATGTCGCGTCGCGTCTTAAAATCTGAGTGCGCACACGGCGAATGACAGTCACGAAACATTTTTGTAAATCCATGGTTCATTCAACGATATGCATTTGGAGGAGACAGTCATTATTTGCGAATTTATACTTCGTAAAAGTTTTCGAATGATTGCAGAAAGTTTTATTGAATTACTGCATATTTTCAAAGTATTCACCACATAGTTTAGTACACTTTTCCCTTCGCTCAAACCACTAATTATAACATTTATTCCACTTTAAAGTTGGGGTGTTAAAAATGTTTTGAGATTCAAAATTTAAACACATTCGAATATAGAACTGTTTCAAATTCAAAATTGCCGTTAAATATGGAAACGACAGAACTTAAAAGGCATGCCTAGTATTTATCATATGTCAGAATATTCTTTTAATCTTTTCTCGTAAAGTACTGGTCTTCTTTCCACTTCTTCTATATACTATATATATTTGCTTATCGCCAGCGGGCAATCAAAAGTAAGCGGAGAGCGGGGCACGGAAAATGGCGTCAGGATAAACTATTTTGTAGGGATTTTTGATTCGATTCGAATCAGAACATGAAGAATCGATTTATAAAAAAACGATTTCTAAAGGATTGATTCTATATCTTTTCTGTATTTACAATATAAATATAAATCCATTTTATGAAAAACAAAAATATTCATTAAACAATCTGTGGGATCTCTTATCAGTAAAATCATCTATTTTTTAGTTCAAGGAATTCGATTATAAGAATTATTTTTATTACCTATCAAATTAATACATTCAGCTAATTGTAACTATTGTAAATATTTTTTATACCAACACAAAAAATCGACAGTCGATTTTCAAGGGTAAAAATCGATTCAGTACAAAATTCAATTTTTTGGGCCGAAACAGAATCTTCGATCATTGTGTTATTCTCAAAATTAAATAACATCTTGTAATCTTTCAACCAGTGTTAACTTAAACAAATTATATCATATTTCATTTTCTCTAAAACAATTCAAGCTCTAGTAATTTCGAAGAAAACCTTGAATATTTTATTAGAACAACTTCAATGCATACTGCTTAGACCCTTTATGATAATGTGGTGATTGAACGCTAGGAGACACTTTTGTTTTGATTACAATGCTATTTCAAGTTGTCTGAAAATATAAATAAAAAGTTAATCCTTTCCGCTTTCCGCTTTTGGCTTAGGGCACAGGCAGAAACTGTTTCGTCACTCGTGCGCGCGCTTCTATCAAACTCTAGCGGCGTCGTGACAGTTTTGTCGCACGCTTGTTCGCAGGCACAAAACAGTTTTGTCATCCGATTGTCACGTCGCAACGTGCGCGCATCTCCATCTATTTCTACAGCCATAATGAAAGTGACAAAACAGTCACAGTGACAAAAGTTTCCCGTGCGCGCAGGGCCTAAGAATACATAGTGTCACCACCCCTATTCATTCCGCAGGTGTCGTAAAAGGCGACTAAGGGATAAACTACGCAAGACAACATCAATGCAAAGAGAAGGAAAACTTGAAACCACCCCTATACCAACCCGTCTGGCCAGCGTGGTATAGTAGGCCAATACCTCCTTTCTAAGGAGAGGCCTGTGCCCAGCAGTGCACTGTTGGAGGCTGTTCATGATGATGATGAAGTTAAAATATTTTACCTCGTCTCTACTGAATACTGAACTATGATTATTTTTATGCCTCTCATTATAAGTTTTCGTGAAAAAAATCCGTTGATCGTTTCGAATTGCACTATTTCCTAAATTTAAATGAAATTAAAAACAACTTTATAATTCCATCAACTACATTGAAGCAATCTGCCGACAAAAGGAATTTATTCTGATTGTCATTGCTACAGCTGAACAGAGGCCGTTTATAATTTTGTTTGGTAAACACAACAACAAATAAATTTGGTTTGCGTTAATTGACCAAACCCTATTCATTAACGAGACTCACTATGTTCTATTGGAGTGACCCTTTAATGTAGTGAATCGTGATTTTATTCCATAACAAATTATTTATAATTGCATTTAGAATAAGCAGGCAGTTACAAAATATACTTTAGCAGACCAGAGCTTAATTTTAGGTATTAAGAATAATATTATAATATGTTTTTTAATATTTTAGTGGCGTACAATAAAGTGATATATAAGAAATAAATAAAATAAAATTTGACTGTACTCTGATATCACTATAGTCCTTGTTGATCCAGTTATTGTAACAAAAAGTAATTCTCCTTTTTCAAAGAGCGTAACATAAGACTAGTATGTGCGTATATTGTGTCATAGGTGAACAAAATTTTTGAACGCATCGTTAAGAAAACGTGAAAAATTGACAACGTTTACGTCTGTATTCACATTTGCATGTTTAGCATACTAAGAAGGTGTAAGGTGTGTATATATATGTTTATAATTTTATGCTAGTATTCCATCCTAGGAAAATAACTTTGACATATCATTGCTCCATAGGTTTTCTTACATTTTTTGTTTCGCTCTCATAGTGATAAACTCGAGGAGACGTAATGTACAGAGAATTTTAATTAGACTACTTTGCATACAATTAAAACAAGAAAATAGATGTAGACCTGGTATTATGTTTCCATTTGAGGCCTGCTTTCTATATTTTTTCAGTCGTAATAATTTTAACAAAAAGGAACCGACTTCAATGAAAAACTATTACAAGTTGCCAAATCGCGACAATTGTGCCTATGATATTTGAGGAGTTCCCTCGATTTCCTTGGGATCCCATAATCAGATCTCGATATGGTGACAATAGGACTACCTGTAAGCTACGCCCATTTCAATGCAAAAAGAATTTTTGAAATCGGTTCGTAAACGACGAAATTCTCGCTGAACATACATAAAAAAAAAAAGATTCCGACGAATTGAGAACCTCCTCCTTTTTTTTGAAGTCGGTTAAAAATGAGGTTGTACCTACTTTTTTGTAGTGTGTACTTTTTAATTTTAACAGACCTTTTTGATTTTCCATTTTCAAATAAGGATTTTGAATAGAGATCAGATAGAATAGAAACAGATTTAAGAACTGGCTGAGTTGAATTGTATTCACAGCGAGGATTAAACAAAAAGTTCTTAATTTTAAATAATACCGTGTTACAAAACTAAGCAAAATCTCAAAATTCAACTTGAACATTCTTACCCATCATCTTCATGGACTTTATTATTTCCAAGATTGTTTGGGCTACTAGATCAACCGGTTTTACCCGAATATCAATGTTTCTACGAGCGACTGACATAGGACCTCCGCAACCAAAAGGGTGAACTGAACGTGATCTTCCAGGCATTGGCAACTATTCCAGATCCTTTATATAATTTTTTTCATAATAATATATAACATAGTTTATAATATATTTAACAGTTATTACGCGGTAGGGCAATAATGTTCATACGACTCCGATGAAGTAAATGTAGGTGGATTTAAATTAATTCGTTACAAATACGTGTATTCATTGTCGTGTATATGACATGTTGACATCGGTGAAGGATTCGCGGCAGGGAAAAAACATGTGCTACCGGTCTGACTGTCCGGCCCAGACGCGGGGCCTTAACCTACGTAAACCAATAAGGCTTTAGCGTGGACGTGAGAGACGTGTAGGTGCTTCGTACCGTCTGCATAACAGATTTACGAGTATGACAGAAATTCAAATCATTTTCTATCTACGTTTTTATGTCGTAACCACAGTTGGTAAAGAGCTTTTGATGTATTCTTTTATTCAAGGTTTGGTTTTAACATACTTTTTTATTGTTAATGAGCCTGATAAAGTTATTCTACTCCGCATGATAGAAAGCAGAAAAAGAATTCAAGAGAAGTTGTTATAATACTCATAGTGAATGCTAACAATAGAACATGAGGATACTCTATGGCGGCTTATAAAAATTAACTTAATAGATGATCATGCCCAAAATCAAAATAAATGGTGGTTGATTGTTTGACCTCTAAACCAACAAGATAATAAATGGTACGAAATATAGTATAAAATAAATAACATAATTCATAAAAAGACATAAAAACATATTTTTATGTAAGTAATATTTGTACATGAATAAATGGCGTTTTCGGTTTGGACATTCTGAATGGCCACTTTGAACTAGGCTCGGGCGTAATGGCTATTACAGAGAATTTAAATGTGGACGCGATTTACCTTTCTGTAAAAACTGGAGCTGTATTAAAAAAATATAGCTATTTTAAATTTAGAAAAGAAGAAATGTTGAGTGAAGGTTTGAATAAAATAACATTTAACTAACGAGGCGAGACTACGCAAGTCTCGACTCGTTACTTATTTTAATTCTGGAGGATTATTTTTCGGTATGATATATAAGGATTAAAATCTCTTCTCTCTTTGATGAATTATTGTTTGAGGAAGCAAATGTAAGAATTATCCAAGCAGTAAAATATCAAATTCTACTTTTGCCATTAAGAAGTAACACGAATGGAAATGTTAATTTTCTGGTTGATATCTAACTTCGCGATCAACTGGAGTGTAAATTCGATCAATTTTAAATGTAACATTACTTTATGTAATTCTCTAAGAGCAGCCTTCTGTAATATTTAATACAAAGTTTTATAAACATTTAATACATATTTATTTAAAGAAAACTGTTATGTTATATTTTTTAGATTATTTTCGCGTAATTCTCAATGAAGTTTCTGGCTTATTAGCCAGAAATTTGTACGAGATATTTTACACTAGATCGAACATATTAACATTTAACGTTCATAAGTATAATAACGACTTAGTTATATATGTTTTGACGTAGAGTTTGCCTAAATATGTCTCAAGTTCCATTAATTGAAACCGTCGAGTGCTGGAAGGGGTTATCAGCAATAATCAAACCGAACCAATGTCCCTTAGGGATAGGTAGTGTATGAAGCAAAATATTTTCGCTATTAGACTAGTCCTTGGCCTTTTTATTACTTTTACATATTTATTCCCTTCGGTTGAACGTCGGTAAAAAGTAGCTTTTGGTAGAAATTTTATTTAATACTTGAAACTCTGCACAGCTTCTAAACCCGTTAAAAGAACGATTCTCATTAAATTTAATCATAAGCATATTTTAAAAGCTTATTTATAAATTATTTTTACTACGCCCCACATAAGATCAATGTCAGTTATTGCAAATGTATTTGTAATGTTTCAAAAGCGTCAAAGATAAGGTTTCTTTTGTGTAAAGAAGCCCATATTTTTCCAGAGTCCGCCTACTAGCGATAAGTAATTTCATTTTCATTGCGATCGCTACATTTACAATGTAATGGAGAAACGAACATATACAATACCTTTTGTACATACAATTTCTGGGCCACTTATACAATTTTTCATTGAATAAGAAAATAACGAAAGAAGAAAATTACGAATATTCAATAATATAGGGGAAATAATAAATTCATTTTTATATTGCCACATTATAGAAAAGCTTTCATTGTTATTATAATCGCTTACTATATTCATTTTTAACTCGCTTTTTTGTATATGTTGTGAATATGAACGACCATTGAGTCGAGTCATCAAACAGTTCATTTTAAAATATAGAACACACTTCTATCAACAAATGACTTTCTGCAAAACAGTTCTGGCTATTAAAATCTTACGTGTCTGCTCTCAGTATGCGTAACAACAATATCGTGTCGTGGTTGAAGGCCTCGGACATAAACCATCACATCACTTAAACGTTTTATGGGGTCAGTCCAGGGAGCCCTTAAGTAATAGCTATTCTACCATTACTTGAGCTGTGAGTACCGTTCGTATTTTGCTCTAAACCTTTTAAGTTTCAATACTAGATATTAGAATTGTGCCAAGCATTCGTTGTATTTTATTCTACGAGAAATTTCGACAAAGGTATCCGACATATAATCATAAATATTTTTAAGAATACAGAATTCAAAAATAGGTATCTAAGAAACCTCGGTGTAGGACCTAATCCCTTATGAAGATAATATTAACTTCAATTTATCTCATATATTTTCACAGAACAGAAATCTCGCAGTATATTTGAAGCCGTTTGGATTTTAAAAACATAACACCGTTCACAACCGGCTTTAGTATATACATAAAAATATTTACTTTTCTTAATTTACTTATTTAAAGTTCCTGAAATTCCTACAATATTGCATAAGGCGAACTGTCAGTTAATCATTGCAACTGAGCTAAATGGGCGGTTTTCAAAATTTTGCTCAGGGCTATTTTGCCGTGTCCTACGAGTTTGACCATTGATTAAAAGGCAAAAATGTAGGAAGTGAGTATCAAATTATTTTACGTTAGGGTAAAATGTTTAACTAACTGTAAAAAAAAAGATAAACATAAGACATAAACGGAAAACATATTTTAATATTTAATAAAATACCAAATATTATCCTACTTTTTTATGTGTCCTTCATCATATCCTGGATTTTGATTACGTATTTTGGAGAATATATAAGCTATATTTGGATATCTTTAGTATTACTCGAATGAAATAACTCATTATATTTGTTTTTAAATAAAATATAATAAGGTTGTAGTATATTTTTCTAATATAAATACTGAAATTATCGGATTTAAAAAACTGGCCACAGCGGACAGTCCAGTACGTATCGGTATGATTTTATAAAGAATAACAATAATATTGTCTTTGGCTCTTAACTATTTTTAAGCAATGCCATATTGACGATGTTTTTATCATTCCTTCGTTCTTTTCCTTTGAATTAAAACTGAAGAAATTCAATCGTCAACACTTGCGGTCCGTGACGTGCGTGACGGGTCTGTTTTGTTTGTCCGGTACGAACATTGATTTTGAAAGGTAAGACCCACAAATTTATATACTACTCGTGTTAAATTATAAGTAAATATGTTGTAGATAATGAATGTGTACTAGTAAACTACTATAATCAACTTTTATTATACCAATTAAACATGTGATGACAAGTCCGCGTTATACGTAACGTCCAGGACGTGACGTGATGTATTATGTGGACTAAAAACGTTACGTACTGGACTCGTAAAGATGCGTTCATACTGTCTTGTGCAATTTTTATATAAATTAAAAATATAATCCACCCAGAAAGGTAAACTCATTACCTTTATAGGATCTAGTCACCTCATGGTGAGCAGGTTTCCTTATTATGTTATAAATATCCTATTTAGACTAGCGATAAAGAGGGTGAACCCTAACATTCCTCACATCCTCGGCACTTCCTTACAAATTAATTTATTCCTACTCAGGTAAATTATGCCGTTGACTGGTGCCGAGAGAGACAAAAACAACGGCGATATGGACAAAAACAAAGAAAATGAAGAAAAATACAACAAATATAAAAAGAAAGAAGTCGAAAGACTGAAGAACATAAACCCAAGTTAAGTGAACTAAATAAGGAAGAAAAGGAAAAAAGACGGAAAATTTGGAGATAACAAAAAAGGAATAAAAGGGAAAATAAAAAAGTAAATAATACTAAGCCAGCTGTTCCAGTGACAGTGCCAGAGATGCAAGATAATACAAAATTGAAGAAAAAACAGAGATTGAATTACCGAAATTATAAAAGATATCAAAGGACATTAAAAACTTGTGAAAGGTTAAAGAAAGTTATTAGTAGTTTAAGTAAAAATAGATTTCGCCTAGAGACTAAACACAAAGATGATTGAGCTATTGGAAAATGAAAAAGTTACTCTAAAAGAAGACCAAACAATCACGCAGATTTACCTACTTATTGGTTGCCTATTTTATTTTTGTTACTATATTTGACATTTTTTTGTATCTGTTGAATTTTTTTGTAAGTTAAGAAGTATTGTTACCTACATAATGTGAAAATGAAACTGAGATAGACTTGAATCCCCTAAGTTTTTTGTAAAATATATTTTTACTAAATAGTTAGATAAATGCTCAAATCAAAACAGTCTGTGATATTGACTAATTTTATAGAAATAAGTACAGTAAGTGATGTGACTTAAATAATATGTCACATCACGACGTTTTTGAAGTGTTGAATAATATTTGTATTGTTTCTAAAATGACTAGAAATTGTGCTCGTTGTAAACATAGCTTTAGGGTTCCTAAACGTAACGACTGTTGTCTACATACGTAACTGTCCTGTTTTGGCTGTTATAGTTTTTATTTTTTTATGAAAAAACCTTTGGAAGTTATGTGTTTGTTAATATATATTATATGTCTTTTTGTTATTTATTGTATTTAAAAAAACTTACCTTTAATGTTAGTCTTTCAGAATAGTTATTTATTCACAAAGTTTGATAGTCCAGAGTGCCATTTAGTTACGTACAAGACATATTTTATATTTAAAACAGCACTAAGAGGCAAGTTTCCACAAAGTGGTATTAAATTTTAGAAGATTTTTATGTTGTTGATTAATTATAAATAAAGCTGATTAACTTTGATATGATTTAGTTATTATTTACTTTGAATGAAAATGTAACGTACAAGACCCCTGTATCTGCAACCCTCACTATAATAATACATTATATAGAAATTATACTCATTTAACATTGTTTGATTATGGTTTTTTTTAAACCTTAGTTCATTGTAAATGTCTACATTTCATCGTTTATTTAAAATTTTGTTATGAAAATAAATGGACATCCTGTACGTAACGGAGCAAAATTTTGAAAAACGCCCAAATGCAAAGACGGTAAATGTCAATTCTACAAATCTAAAAAGTTATAAATATGCTGCTATTAATCGTAACTCAATTCTATACTTGTCTATTTTAAAGAAAATAATTCTTGTTTTTATGATTTTAACGCATTTTTTCTATTATTTCTCAGTGTCATAACTACTCCTTTCCTTCAACAAATATTTTCAAGAACAAAATTAGCGTACAAGAATTACAGGCATTCCCAAGTTTTACGACTAATAAACATTTTTAATGTTTTTCTTGTTAAAATCCCCTGCGGTTTTTCTGCTCCACAGGAACGAAGGAGCCAGGAGTACGTGGTGGTTCCACTAAAAACCACTCTGAAGGTCACCATCTAGAGCCTAGCTCTGGTAACATTCAAGTGATATCCTGTAATCTCCGATTTGACGGCATGCCTTATCAGATCCTATTCCAAAATTACAAAAACCTTTTACCTTTTTTTACGCAGGGAATTCTTCACGCAGCTTACCCTTCGTAGGGTAGACGAAGGGCGTGTGTGGGACTCCCGGGGGAAACTGGTCTACCCACTAAACACATGACGTCGTGCCTCGGCAGCGGCTTCTGGAGTCCTACTTGCCGTATCTCACAACTGAGATTCGTCCCTGAGTGACGGGACTCACCCCCGGGGCAGGTCACTGTCGCGCCTCTCACCGTTCTACACGGTAAGAGGCGACCCGCCTTAAAGGACACCCCCAGCCGCACCGGAGTGTCACCTGTCTCAGGTCGTTTTCGGCGGTCACAACTCCACAAGATGTGAATTAGGTGACGATTGGGAAACTAGTGACCTCTGCCGCATCCCCTTCGCCGTCTCCTTCGAGCGGGATCGGCTTTTTCCCGATCCCGCTCAGCAGACTTCTTCTGGACCATAAAATTCTCACAGAATCCTCACAGACTGCAGCTTCCCATTCCTCGCTATTCAGCAGAATTGCCGCGATCAATGCTGGCGGTGACAGGTTTGTGATGGTGACGGTGACTCGACGCTCGGACTCCCACGCTGGGCAGTCTTTCAGCGTAAGCTGGTCGGAGTCCCGGTCGAACCCGCAGTGGTGGCATTGTGTCGTACCCTCACTTCCGATTCTATTCAGATGCTCATCGAAGCAACCGTGTTACGTGAGTATCTGAGTCAATCAAACTCGGGGGACTAATCGAAAATCGAGACTCTTCTTAACTCCACCGACTGTCCAGAACGAGGCCCAGGTACTTCAGGCCCACCTGGACTACAGTTTAACCCACCTGGAGGCATGGTATATCTTTTTACCTAGGACGAAAAAAGTTACATAAAGTTACCTATAATATAAAATACATTTGTCATTGAATACAATTTCAGCTAAACGCAGACACACACAGCGAAATACATTGTTAATTACATTACTTTTTTGTAGTTGCAACCATCACAATGAAAATGACTGGATACAACGTCTGCATGGCTATCATCGTCGGCGCGCTGGCAATGCTGTTCGTTACAGTATCTACTGCACCAGTGGTAAGTTTATCTACCGTTTACACTTGAGCATTGTTTGTAGTTCACTAGCCAGGACTAGTATTGTAGTGCAAAATTTACTTATGTAATTGTAACTTGAGAAAGCAAAGGCCGCGAGTTTTTATTGCCATGTTCTTTTCTCCGGCTCTACCTATTGTTTGCGAACATGGCATAAATGTACATGTAGAATCTTGACCTGTCACAAGAGATGTATTGCATCCTAAGTGAATAAAGAATTTTGAATTTGAATTTGAATTTAAATTCAAAGATATCAAGTCTTACAGTAATAAATATGACTTAATTAAAAAAAATATCTGTAATTTATCTTTTACTTTATTTATAACTTTATAAAATTCTTTAATCGTGGTAAATATTCATCATCATCATCATCATATCAGCCGCAAGAAGTCCACTGCTGAACGTAGGCCTCCCCCATTGATTTCCATTTCGACCGGTCGGTAGCGGCCTGCATCCAACGAGTCCCTGCGATCCTAATCAGCTAATATTCATCAGCTTAATTCAAATGTATACATTACAAACGAAATATCTTGTCAGAACTGCGAAGCACTTGTGATTTCAATGAACTATAACAAGAAATTGAATATAATATCGCAGACCGGTTTCTGAAAAATAAGAATTTGCATATGTATGAATCAAAAAGATTTGCACATATGCATATTCAATTCAACAATTTCAATTTATTCTAGTAGTTCTAATTGGGCTTATAAAATTTTACCCAAAGTAACAATCAACCATACATGAAATGAAAACATTTGTGTTGTGGACAAATTTCCAGTAACTTTATTCTTAACGTAATTCTGTGAAATTGTTCTTATTAATTTTGATATTAGCTATAGGTTCGGTAACGTGTTTCGTAAGTAATTATTGTAGTATTAAAATAACAGATTTTAAGGATTTAGTTGAAAATGTTAGTTCAGAAACTCAGTAATGGATCCTCACCGATAATATTAGTCGTAATAACTTGTTTTAGCTTCTAATACCGGCTGTCCGTATTATCATAATTGATAATGATATTAACACTGAGTCCGATGAAAGAGAAAAGGACGGCTTTCATTAGCGAGAAAACAGTAATGTTGTGAATGACATACCATTCAGACTCACTCTGTAGGAAAGACTTTTGCTAAACAACTATTAAGACACGTCAAGGACTTAATAAATTTGCTATTTACACATTTCCTGCTAGTTTTTTTCTACTCACCATTCGAAATTAGTGGAAAATTAATTTACGTCTTTATAATGTGGTAATTTCAGCTATGGTGGGAAATTATTATAGTAGCTAAGTATACTACATTAGCCTTATAGTCAAAGACAAATTATCACTATCTAGGTATATACGCCTCGTTTTACAAATATCAAAAAGACACAGTACAGAATATTACTAGTTTTTCTTTTTTTCAATTATGTACTTTGTGTTGAGTAATTAGTTTAAGTAAAATCCACAGGTAAACATATTCTTAGTATATAAGTTATTTATTATGTAAGTTACGTATATATTTCCTTTGGGTATTGAAATGTTAAACAAAATTTATACGTCTATACCCATCTTATCCTTATTACGATATAGGGTAGGTGTGTAAGTACATGTGTGGGTTTGTATCTCTCAATACATCCCCTTAGACGTATATTAGTATCTAACAATACTAATAGACGTCTAATGTGAAACTAATGGGTGATTGTGTGCACAAAACTTCACTGAAACTACTTCACGGGATTTAAAAAGGTATTATTTGTTCAGGAGCCAGACGAGGAGCAGTCAGAAAACACTCTTATGACCCATGGAGACGGAGATTTGGAGCTTCCAGGTTCGTGGGATGCTATTAACACTGCCGCACTACGCAAGCTGTTGTTGCAACTTGATGCTGAGGAGAGGTAAATATAATGAGTCGTTTTGTGTGCCAATTAAAGTGATATTTTTTTATTTAGCACGGACAGGTATAGACACAACATTAAGAGGAGTAGAACGATGGAAAACAAAAAACTATATAGTAATGAGGCATAATTCTATTTAAACATTGATGTGTGCTGGCTTACCACGCTAAGTATCAAATAAGAATAATTTATTTTGGCTTGAAAACTTTTCGCTAAGTATCTACTTATAGAATTATAGATGTTTTCGTAAAGTGGGGGGAACAAAATCGTTTTTCACACATTTACCGTATTAAATTTTAAAACAATTCTAGCCAACAAGTATTATTTAATTACTCCTTTGTTAAATTACCTATCTCATTTAATTACAAATTGCAACATTTGAGGACAACAAGAAAATAATATAATTTTAGGCTTTAAAACAACAAACTTTATTGATAGGTATTTTATTCTTGAAGATTGTAAGTAAATAATTTTTGGGCCAATAATGACGCGCTTTAAGACCAAATGCGTTTTACTTTGATTATCATGTTTATAGTCAAAAGCGTTTTATAACAATAAAGTTATAACCAACAATAATATAATCCTTACCAATATTATAAACGCGAAAGTTTGTAAGTATGTTTGTTGCTCTTTCAGTACTGAACGGATTTGGATGAAACTTTAGTCTTAAAGCTTATAAATCAGAATAACATATAGGCTGCTTTTTACTTCAATAATCGATATACACGCGGGTGGAGCCACGGGCGAAAGCTAGTAATGTTGTTTTTCATTTACATAATCTACAAATGATACAAATGATAGTAGGTAAATGAAAAACAACATTCCTATGTCAATACTGACTGTTACAAAGACGAATCGAATAGGAAATATCAAAAAAGGTTATACCTACAAATTCAAGTAATCCTTTTAAGTATACGGCCGACAATATTAGAACATAATACTATGAGCTTATTCTGGATACGAAGGATTCGAACCTTATAAAACCCAGCTTCGAAACACGTGATACAGAAAGTTTGCACATCCTTTAAGAATGCCATGCATTAACTTGTCTTAAATTAGTGAATCCCATTAGCTATATTCAATTTATACAAATAAATTTAATTTAACTAGCTGATAGTGAAGTATCGGTTTGTAATTTCAAATTAAAAGTTTTTCAGTAAACGCATATGAAAGTTTAAACGTTACATAAATCAAATTTAAAGTAACAGAAATTCAAATTTCAACGAGGTAGTCTTATATAAGGCATATATAAGACTACCTCGTTATTCTCTACCTGCTAGTGTATGCGAGTGCTGATCAAGAAATGTTTTACTGGTGTAATATTTAATACACTAATCTCTGCCTTTGAGAGCAATAAGCTTAATACTTATATTAAAATAAAAGTATTTTTCTCACAGGATTATACGAACTCTAAAATTTGTGAAAGATTATTTTCGTTGATCGCCTTATCTATGACTGAAGATTAACTTAAGAACAAGTAAAAATTCTTAAATCTTTGAAAGTAAAGCTTTCAAAGATTTAAGAATTTTTACTTGTACTTGATTCGTTAGCGTAGTTACTTTTAATACCTTCATCGCATTGTATGTACTATATACGATTACCATAATCATATAATTGATGTTGAATTTATATAATGCTAACTATAAATTTAATAGTTTCGTACCATTGATATTAAAAGGCACCTTTTGTTTGTGACAATAAGTACATCGTGGTACACCTGTTACGGCTCGTAACGATCACCATTATCTGGTTTTACATATCTAATATGTACGAAATTTAAGCCACGGCAGATAAAAAAAACAAATAGGTGTAATATTCTCGTATTATAGAGATAGGTCCGAGCTTTGTTTTTTATGACGCAAACATTAGTTACATGAGACGTTTATGATTTTGCGAGATGTCAAGACAAATTTTTCAAGACGTTTGTTGAAAAGAGAAGAAGAAGAAGAAACTTTAAGACTGCAGAAGAAACATGTTTTGTTTAATTTAAAAATATTTTTTCAGTTTTACTTTTTTTAAGTTTTCTGTAGAAAAAAAAAACCGTTTGTCGAGACCCTCCCTCTTCCCAAACTTTATGTTTAAACTTATTTATACGTATTAACCTCCCAAATAAGATTATAGGAGTATTATCTTATTTATGATATTATAATATATTTACTGATGTTATTTCTTTTGAACTTATTTCTAAGCGATGTTTAGTAAAAAAACATTTCAAGTCATTGATTAAAAGGCTTAAGCACAACTTAGATATATCTTATTGTAGCTTAAAAAGTACTGCTATGAAAGACTCTAAATATAGATACTCGTATAAAAAATATATCTTACTTTGATACATACGTTAATCTCTAATGTAATCGCAATCCCAAGTATTCCCAAGGCAATTAATATGTAAACTTACAAACCGTTATACTGCTATTTGATATAAAAATTACGTATTAAAGTTGCTAAAATGTAATAAAATAAAATCCAGCCACTATTGTCGTATATATTTGTTGAGGACATAATCAATTTGTGGTGTGGTGTGTATTGGTTCAAAACAAATAGTAATAATAGATTTGAACGTCTTCGTTTAAACTCGTTCTATTTATACCAATTTATTTATATTTATATCGTATTCTATATTAATGTAAATATTACAGAATGGGCAGGGTGAGCCGTTCATGGCCACAGTCAGAGCCTCGTGGATGGGGACTCCGCGCTATGGATGGACGCCTGGCACGCCAGTGGCGAGCAGACAAGAGACAGGTTCGCTTCCGTCAGTGCTACTTCAACCCCATCTCCTGCTTCCGCAAGTGAACGACTACGACTTTCGACGTATCGCCCCTATGACCTAGTATAACGACTGATGTCATTTATTTCATGATTTAAAAATAAAAACCATAAATATCACTGCAAAATTTTACTGTTGAATTCAAGATTGCTAGCAAAGAGGTATGTTTGAAAATATTATTACCCAAAAAGAGGCAATATATAATGTGAATAATGTAATAGATTTTTCGATACCGAGATTACTAGATATGTTAGTAAAATTCACTAGTTTAAATATTCATGGAATTTAATCCGTTTAATCGGTAGTGTTCAGGATAAATTTTGCGTGTTTAATTATCCTACCCATTTAAGTAAGTAATAATATGTCTAGTCATAGAATAGATTTTTCTTAGTCGTCCAGTCTTAAGGCAATTTACTTACTATCTCACTCTTCCGATTTATTTTAGCTCTATTTCTATTATACCAATGTTAGAATATTATTTCTAGAGCAATCATTTGCTAAGAGCATTTTATCTATATATATTACACTGTCGTATAATATTTAATATTCTTACGTAATATAATTAGGCCTACATATTTATATGTAAAATCTATTGTAGGTAAGTGTTACCAAATAAAGATAATCAATGAAATAAATTATTGTTTGTCTAACAAATGTTTTATTGTGGTCACCTCTACGCCAAACGTCTATCATAAGTTATGTGCTTACAATTATATAATAAGGCAAAACATTTGCTATCTAAAAAAAACATATTTAAGTAATATTATAAAATAAATTGGACGGGTCAGGCCAAAACTGTTGCTGGGTTCTTTTAAACAAGAAATTCTTATAACAGCCCAGAATATGGAAGTTTACGCCCGTGCCTCAGTGAGAACGTTAAGCCGTCGGTTCCGGTTGTCAGGAACATCTATGGCAATCGTTGTTGGGAAATCAATGTCCTCAAATATACTGACAATTAAGTCAATCTTCGAATTTCAGTTTGCCGTCAGGATTACGAAGATATAAATATTTAAATATTTTAGACATCTGACACACAACATCATCTAGTCCCAAGCTAAGCAGAGCTTGTGTTATGGGTACTAGACAACTGATATAAATACATAAACATACTTTTTTTTGTAAATACATACATATTATACATAGAAATCAACCAAGATGCCAGTCACTCCGTGTAAAAACTGATATTCAAGTAAAACCCGTTAAACTAGTAGTCGACCACAAAAATAAAGGCTAGGAAGATGATGACAAAATGAATCGATCAAGGGATCATTCCAGTAACTACATCAATTGTAATTTTTCTCATGGCGGAGAAGATCCACACTAATAGTATAAAATCTATCTGCCTGTTAGCCTGTTAAGCATTAGCGGCTAAACCACTGGACTAATCTGGATGAATTTCAATGTAGCGATAGATTGGAGCCGCGCACAAATCTAGTGGGTTATATAAATAACCTTCGGTCTTCATGCGTACCTAATTAGCTGAATTCTGTTAAGCATTAATTGAACATGTTTGTAATGATGATATTTTTTTAATGATGACGATTTTTATTTATTACTAGCTGAGTCCCACGGTGTTACCCGCGGTTATTGTTGTAAGCCGCGAGTAACGACGCAGTGCTAGTAAAAAAAAAAATATGGCTTTTTTTATGTAAGTTATATACGTTATATACTTTCATATGCATTCAGTTAAAAACGGACACTTTGAAACTGTATAGAAAACAAACACTTCAATTTTCTTTAAAAGATCAGTAATCACAACTGCCTCGTTGGTCTAGTGGTTAGCATATGCGACTGCTGATCTCGGGTTCGATTCCTGGGTCGGACCAAATGTTTGTGTGATCCGCAAATATTTGTTTCGGAGTTTGGGTGTTTTCTATGTATAATATGTATGTATTTACAAAAAAAAAAAAGTATGTTTATGTATTTATATCAGTTGTCTAGTTACCCATAATACAAGCTCTGCTTAGTTTGGGGACTAGATGGCGTTGTGTGTATAATGTCTGAAAATATTTATCACAAAAAACAGATAATTAAATATCTATTGATAATATTGAACTTAAATATATAAAACATAAATATTTAAGTTATTTAAAAATAGTTATATTAACTTCCTTTCTAAGGCGTAGTCATGTCCAGCAGAGGAATATTGAAGTGACATTAACCTTAAATGTCGACAATAGAAGAACAGTTTACACATACAGAAGCACAAGAGTTTACAATAAGATAAAACGCATGACAAGGAGGAATTTAATCTATTGCCTATTGCAATGTGGATACTGGACGTTTTCCCGATCACGGTAATACATTCGGCAAGAAAACAATATTTACATATAAACTTATTTAGTGATGTACATATATGTATATATATTTTTAATTAAGCTAATGAAAAAAAAACTAAAAGATAAACAGATGTTTGTTGCTGAAAGTACTCAGCTAAAACGAGGGATAAATATTCCTTATGAGAGCTTCTATTGCGTTGCGAATATACATCCGGTGTTGCGGGGACTTTACAAACATACATGAAATGGACACAAAGTACATCCATACCTAGAACAACAATTTGTGTGGGATTTGAACTCACAACACTTGGCGCAGTAAAAAGCAACGTGGCGACAGCTTAAAACACTAGGTCAACTAGATCAAAGATGCATATTATTTGTATACAACTTAAACAACATTGGTTAAGGCAAATAACTACCTATACTTTGAGTATGCATCAACAAATAATAGGAGGCAATTGTCTGTGATTCGTAATTTCTGCCTGAAAATATACAGAGTAATTGCGTCAATTGTTCTCTAACCACAACAGCTGTTACACATACTAGTATACATACATACTTTTACATTGTTTTTTGGTTTCTTTTGTCACAGTCACGTGATCAAAATAAAATATTAGGGTTAAAAATATGAAATTATCGTTTTATTGTAATACTTCGAATTGACATATAACCTTCATGGTTTGAGATTTTTGTGTGAAACTTATTTCAAATCGTACCTACCTATTAGGTTCTTCTTTTAAAAAATGTGCAACATTCGATTATCGACTCTCAGTTGTTTTTTTTTATTCAGTTAAGATAAAAAAGATGGGTACTTCAAAAAGTCGAGTGATTTTTGAACACGAGTTCCGACGCCAATGAAACAAGAGAATAAAGAAATGGAATGAAGAATAGAATAGAAAACGAAAAACGTTTACAACTTGGCTAGGTGGGCTGGTATTGGAAAAAGATGGGGCTGGTTAGTAAAGCTTTAAGACTACTATGGCTGAATGTTTTTAAAAAATGTTGGATTTTTTAGGTTTCCGATTAACCGTATCGATTGTAAAAGATAATTGTATGGCTACTGGGAGCAAGGACTTAGCGAGCTCTCTACAGCACGTTTTTATCACGCTTCACCTATGTTTATTGTTTTGAACCCGTTGTTGCGTTGTCGTTGTGCCACTGGCAATGCCACGGCGGGAAGCTAGTCTAAAAAAGTAGCTTTAGTTACTTCTTATAACATCTGCCGGTGATTAGCCAGAACAAACAGACAGAAAAACATACAAAAATTATAAAAAAAATTTTTTTTGTAATCCGTAAATTATTTACTTTCATATGAATATTGAATATAAATATATAAAAAGCTGTTAATTTATAATAATAGGCACTTCAATTTTATTACCTTTTTTTAACCTAGCCATTAATACCGGGCATTATTATTGACAATATTTAAAGTGAATTGTTTGTATCTGTAACTTGTAGTGTTAAAGTTAAAGTTTTTTCAGTGTCGAAGTTTTTAAGTAAGTATACACCAACCAACATACCATTTTTAGGGTTCCGTTGCCAAATGGCAAAAAAACGAAACCCTTATAGATTCGTCATGTCTGTGTGTCTGTCTGTCCGTCCGTCCATACAGCCATTTTTTTCCGAAACTTTAAGAGCTATATTCTGTGAACCGCATTAATATTTTTACACAAAAATAGAAAAATTATTTATTTATTTATTTATTATTTATAAAAAAAAAATATAGGATGTACATTACCATGCAAACTTCCAACGAAAATTGGTCTGAACGAGATCTAGTAAGTAGTTTTTTTTTTAATACGTCATAAATCATAAACCGCAATTTACATTTCTTTCAATCAAAACACTATTATTATAACATCGATGAAAGTTACAACGAACTACAAAAAGTTTTATATGATGTTACTTGCTGCGGAACCCTTCATGGGCGAGTCCGACTCGCACTTGGCTGCTTTTTTATACATAGATCTAATTAGATTCAGAATACAGTTATTGTACTGAAAACCGAACGTTATCCTTTGAGACAATTGTAGATAAAGTTCACTAAAGTTATGAATGTCACGTGTAAGTATATTGAATTTGAATACAGAACGAATTCTTGTGTAGTACAATACTAAAATGCTTTCAATGTTCTCGTATTGACTTGTTGTAAAACATACTTTTTTATATTCATTACTTTAAAGATATATATAGCTTTTAGTAGAAATATAAAGCTTTTAATAGTCCACAGCTGGACATAAGCCTCTACTATACAACGAGGTGCGTAGGTGCTACGCTGATTTCAGCACAAAAGAAATTTGAAATTATTTACAAAAAAAAAATGTGAAGGAATTGTTCCACTGTAATAGTTCTCAAAAACTCAGCGACACTATATGTCTATCTGTTAAATGTTGGTTCATTATAACCTCTTTTATAGTAAACATACTCGTAATTGTATAACATCATTAGACTTGGCGACGTGGTTCAACTAGTAGTAAGAAAAAAGCTTTAGCTGCTTCAACAGTGCAATCTTCGTCGAGTTCTTTTTGAGGGTTCCGTAGTTCATGACTTTCGTCATGTCCGACCGTCTGTCCGACAATAATTTCCGTATTCAATAATATACGAGACTTACATTAAGTTATTTTGGTTAATTACTTATTTATTTAACTTTTTTATATTCACAGTGACTTGGACGCAAAATTATTACATAATGCATACAATATTTTTGTTACCGCATATACGGTAACTATTCTTCTACATCACGTATCCTATGTGTTAATAGTAACAGTGTTATTCTTATCAAGTAATCTTGATAACAGCCCAGGTGTTTCACAAGATGATCAGTGAATTATGTATCTCCTTCGTGCGAAAAATAGCAATATCAGAATATTAATATTGTTTTTTCTTTTATAATGTCATCCATCACAGGTTATAAGAAAAGAACAGTGTTCAATATAAGAACGAAACAATTACATTACTGTGAATTTTTGTGATAATATATATTCGAGATGAAATTATGTATATTTAAAAACACTTTACACTAAGTATTGATCTCTCTCTCAATCAGTCCATTAATTTTTACGCTATTACATCTAATAAAAGGTCAATTGCTCGGCGATACGAAAAAAGTTGTAGACGAGATAAACATTAAAATAAATCTTTTGCGCTGCTTCTGTACCTGCTTTGTGACATGAATAAGACCGGGAGTGATGTATTATAAACTCATAAGATTGGTTAATATAAAAGAGAATATAGAAATAGAACATCATAGTGGGAGTCTGAGAGATATAACAATAATAATGTTTATAGTGGTTTAATTATAATAAAGGAAATGTTTATAGTGTACAAAGATAGGTGTTTGCTAGAAAGCAAACTCAATCCATAGATGTATTAATATATTTTTCGATCGTGACATCAAAGTAATATCAATATTCCCTTCTATTGTTTTAATAAACTGTAACAGCATATGATATAAGTTTAGTGAGGTACATTTCATTGTATGATCGTATATTCTTTTATAAATATGTATTAGAAGTAACTACAACTGCATTTGGCAAGATATTTTAAGAAAATGCAGTAGACTCACTTGTGAAATTTAGCTGAGAGTCATTCTCGTAGTTTATTTTAAGATATCTTATTTCATTATTTTTAGCTGTTAACAAAACCCTTAACCTAGTAGAATAGGAGACAAAACTTCTTAGGAAACAAATCATCTTCGGCTGTTCTTTGTAATTTAGGAAACCAAATACCGTTTCATCTTTATTATTTAGATCTCAGTGTCTCATGGAACACAAGTTAGAATTATGTTATTTACTTGACATGGGTATAAATTACATGCACGTGCCAGTATTACGACGTAGGAGTCTGCTTATAGCCATTTAAATACGAACAATTTATTCAACATGAATCGGAATACCAGCTAATGAACGATTGAGCCGCAGGGGTCAACCATCACGACGGCGACGTCGCGACATGACTTCCAATAATATTTATACGATTCTACTGAATAACTTACTTAATAGAGACATACATATATATTGCTACGTTGTATATTTATATTTCATACAAACACGTGTTGCCTCTAAAGAGAACATTACCTTTTTAGGTTATTGAGTAAACTAATTTATTTTTACTGGAGCTCTAGGTATAAAACTGGTCTAATATTTTCCAAGAACCTTGTTGTTGGTCACCCCACAGGCACTATTTTACTGAAGGATTTCCGTCTGTTTATTTTATACATTAGGTACAATAAACAATTACTCTATCTATACAAACCAGCGGTATAAACTGAAGAAAAAAGACAAGAAGAATAGTGAAGCACTAATAACTTAACTTTCATGTTGTACATATATGTTGGTTTTACTTCAAATGTAGACAGGTATTCAAATTCAATTCGTGTGAATTGAATTCGAATACCTGTCTAAATCAGAATGTACTGCAGCATAGATGCGAATAATTTGTAATCACCGCATTTCGTAATCTCTTACATTCTTTTAGGTTGAACAAGGTTTTCAGTCTTCAGTCGCCCTAGCAGGAACAGTCCCCGGGTACCGCCCACGTATGCCTCTAAGTGATAAGCTGCAATATGTCCGTATACCACAGCGAGGTCATCTAATATTTACCGAACGACTAGTTCTTTCTTCACATGATTTAATATCGGGGGAATGCCCCGACCCATGGCAATAAGGATTCTGTGCCGGATCACCGCTCGGCTTTAGTCGCTTTGAGACCGACATGCCCCTCGACGATCTAGCCCTGATAGAATAAAAACCCGTTAAGGTTTCTATGAGTTTTACAATCGTGTAATTAGTACGCATAATGAAAAAAATACCTATCCATAATAAAAAACAATAAAATCTAAAGCTAGGTAGTCCTCGGTGTATTTTCATCAAAAACTGATCTTTGAAAAAAACCTATATAGTAGTTGCTCATTTGACGCTAAATATATACTGGTACTATAAATGTATGTTTGATCAGTTGAACCCGCTTATCTCAGGAACTACTAGTTCGAATTGTAGTAAATCTGTTGTTAGTGTTTAGACACCCCAATTATCGAGTAAGGTTATTGTTTTTAGTATATCAGGCTCCTACTACTACTACAAACAGACTACAAATGAAAATTTTGCAAAAATTGGGAAAATTCCTCTTAAAAGATAGATAATCGGGTCAGCTAATAGAAGGTAACAACAACAAAGGAACAAGGTAATAGAGGCATAGAGCCACACTGATGTCAGCATGAACAGGCCGGCTTAACGGAGGCGGTATTACCTTCTTACAGAAGACCAAACTAAAATGACAGCATTGCTGTCTTATTTCTGCATTCGTGTTGTAGTAAATGGAGGCCCAAGGATACTGAAGCACCTCAATAGGCCGCCATAGTGTGGGTAGAGGAATTCTCCTACCACTACCCTACATTCTACTCATCCTTTTAAATCAGAGTTTGCTACTATTGCACACTGTCTCTCTATCCAAACTTCCGTATAAAAGTATTGTAAACCTTCCATTACCTTCCCTTCCCACCCACCTTTCTAGAGATAACGCCCTTAGCTGATTTCTAAATTGCATTGATGACAATAATACACTAATACCTGAATGAACTATACTCCCTATAATGGTCTCTATACATTTATGTAAAAGTATTTATTATACATAAATCTATACATCTATACACAAGACCTGCCAGAAGTCAGCACCGATGAAATCGAGATGGCTCTTAAACAGCTTAAAAATGGAAAAGCCCCTGGAGAGGATGGCGTTACAACAGAGCTATTAAAAGCTGGAGGTAAACCCGTACTGAGGGAGCTCCAAAAGCTTTTCAACGCTGTCCTGTTTGAAGGGAGAACTCCGGAGGTGTGGAGTAGGAGTTTGGTCGTGCTTTTCTTCAAAAAAGGTGACAAGACCTTATTGAAGAACTATCGACCCATTTCCCTTCTAAGCCACATCTACAAGCTGTTTTCAAGAGTCATCACGAACCGTCTTGCGCAAAGACTCGACGAATTTCAACCACCGGAGCAGGCCGGATTTCGGAGCGGATACGGCACCATAGACCACATACACACAGTGCGGCAAATTATACAGAAGACCCACGAGTATAACCAGCCCCTGTGTCTAGCATTTGTGGACTATGAGAAGGCCTTCGACTCGGTTGAGATCTGGTCTGTTCTGGAGTCCCTGCAGCGTTGTCAGGTAGATTGGCGATACATCCAAGTGCTGAGATGTCTCTACGATACCGCCACCATGTCCGTCCAAGTACAGAATCAGCAAACAAGGTCCATACCATTGCATCGAGGAGTGAGACAAGGGGACGTTATTTCCCCGAAATTGTTCACAAATGCAATGGAGGATATGTTCAAGACGCTAAACTGGAAAGGACGTGGCATTAACATTAATGGCGAATACATCTCTCACTTGCGATTTGCGGACGACATCGTCATAATGGCAGAGACACTGCAGGACCTGCAACAGATGCTGAATGACCTAGCTGATTCTTCTATGCGCATCGGCCTACGGATGAACTTGGACAAAACCAAGGTCATGTTCAATGAACATGTTCTACCGGAACCGGTTGCAGTACACGATACCGTTCTCGAGGTTGTTCAAAAATATGTCTACCTTGGGCAGACATTGCAGTTGGGTAGAAACAACCTCGAGGATGAGGTGAATAGAAGAATTCAGTTGGGTTGGGCAGCGTTTGGAAAGCTACGTCGAGTCTTTTCGTCGTCGATCCCACAATGCCTAAAAACGAAAGTTTTCAATCAGTGCGTCCTACCTGTCATGACATACGGAGCCGAGACCTGGACACTTACGGTACGGTTGGTCCATAAGCTTAAAGTTGCTCAGCGTGCTATGGAAAGGGCTATGCTCGGCGTTTCTCTGAGAGATCGTATCAGAAATGAGGTGATCCGTCAGAGAACTAAGGTCATCGACATAGCCCACCGGATTAGCAAGCTGAAGTGGCAGTGGGCTGGCCATATTAGCCGCAGAACTGATGGCCGTTGGGGCAGAAGAGTTCTTGAGTGGAGACCGCGTCTCGGTAAACGTAGTGTAGGACGCCCACAGGCGAGGTGGAGTGACGACCTGCGTAAGATGGCTGGCAGGAGCTGGATGCGAGAAGCCCAAAATCGATCACAGCGGTGTGCAATGGGAGAGGCCTATGTCCAGCAGTGGACTGCGATAGGCTGATGATGATGATGAAATCTATACATCTACAGAAATAAATCAAAGTAGGAAGTATCTGTTTGTAATATCAAATGGACACTTTTTTACTAAACACGGGTAACACCGTGGGACTCAGCTAGTATAACATACTAGCTTAGGCAGGTCTATAAAATAACTACAGACTACTTAATATCTATAAGTTGAATTATTCTCTTGGGTTTTCTTAAATAATGATAATATAATTTCCAAGCTCTTCTTAATCATAAGTTAATTAACATATAGTGACTTGACATTTTAAGTGAATGAAATTATCTCTGGTCGGTTTGGAAGGTACTTTGTTGACGTTGCTCGTTACTTAAATTATAATTTTGGTATTATAATAAGGTAACATACTTACCTTGCTCTAATGACCTATTTTTCAAAAGTACATAATTTTCTAATTACACGAAGTTCAAAATATAGATGAGAATTGTCTATTGAACCATAAGTTTAAAATGAAATTTAAAAATATTTTTAACTAGTTGACGTGCCCAACTACGTGTGCGTCACCTATTGGTAGCGTGGTGTTCTACAACGTAATCAAAATTTGATAAAAAAAAATGTATATTATCTCAGACTTCAAAAGTAGACTTAGTATGAAAGTTCGTTAGATTTTATAAAATTGATAATTTCTATTCTATTACATTATTATATCTTCACACTATTAAGATGGGAACTAGTCAATCTCTCCCAAAATTTTAAGCTTTTTTTAGGGTTATGGGTCATCCTGGAGGATATTCCAACGATAATAGAGTACTAATACATATTTCATGCATACCACGTTGGTATTATAAAAAGTATGAATAAATTTATATCCATATTAAAAGTGGTTTGAGCAAGATTTCTCATCAAGTGTTTTCTTTTCCAAAAAGTGTTAATTCTCACGTGCGTATCAAATAAACAAGTATACGGTTTTAAAATGAAGCTTGAGTTAGAGTTCTGTATGCCATATACTCTACTATGAAAGCCATATTGATCCCGAGTCATTAACTGCCATGTATAAATTGGCTTCTGTATATAGGAAGAGAAAAAATGTTCTGTACCTACAGTAATTATAATGACCCCTTAAATTCGGATTAAAATATAACTTTACTCGACATTGCTAACTTTTAATGAACGACTCCCTCTGGAAGCACAAGTCACGTGCTAAAAACACTAACAATCGAAAAGTAAAAAGCACGTTGTAATCCACTACTTACATAACATATACTATTTAACATCATATATAGGTATTAGACGCTTTAACATCATATATAGGTATTAGACTCAGTAACAATTATAACACATAGTTGTGATAGAACATAGAAGCTTTAGGTAATGCTCTTTTGCTGGTATCTGAAACTGAAAGAAAGGCAGTTATTATTGGTGCACATCTAATTTCGACTAGTAGGATGTTCCACAACCGAACTGCTACGATAGAAAAAGAGTGGCGGAGAAATACAGTTTGATGTTCAAGCATTTTGTTTCAGCTATCACGTCTGTATATATCTATAAAGTATGTAGATTTATTAGAAGAGTTTCAAGAGAGAATTCAAGAGTATTTTGCAAGGGCTCTCACGTCGATCACAGCAACATCAGGTACTATGGTGGAGATCCGGCCAACTACCCTGCTTCAAAGGAGATTTTACGGTACCCGCTTATGACCCTGATGGCCGACACTCGATGCGTTCCTCGCAGTAGAGCCACACCCGCAGTAGGCACCCACACAACCAAAAGAGCCACGGACCACACAACTCACACGTAGTCTCATTTAGAAGTCATCGGGTACCCGCAGTTAGGCAGAAACCAAATAAATGCGCACGCTGCTTTTTTAATATATGTATTTCATCTTTATCATCATCAGCCTATCGAAGTCCACCGCTGGACATAGGCCTCTCACATTACACACCACTCTGACCGATTTTGGGCTTCTCGCATCCAGTTCCTACCAGTCATCCTGCGCAAGTCGTCATTCCACCTGGTCCATGAGCGTCCTACACTACGTTCGCTGAGACGCCGTCTCCACTCCAAAACTCTTCTACCCCAACGGCTATCAGTTCTGATGCTAATATTGGCAGCCCACTGTCACTTCATCTTGCTTATCCTTTGGGCTATATAGATGGCCTTAGTTCTCTTACAGATCACCTCATTCCTAATACGATCCCTCAAAGAAACGCTGAGCATAGCCCTTTCTATAGCACGCTGAGCAACTTTGAGCATGTGGACCAACCGTACCGTAAGAGTCCAGGTCTCGGCTCCGTACGTCATGACAGGTAGGACGCACTGACTAAAAACTTTCATTTTAGGCACTGTGGGATCGACGACGAAAAGGCTTGACGTAGCTTTCCAAATGCTGCCCAACCCAACTGAATTCTTCTATTCGCCTCGTTCTCGAGGTTTTCCCATCAGACTACAATGTCTGCCCAAGGTAGACATATTTTTGAACAACCTCGAGAACGGTATCGTGTACTGCAACCGGTAACCGGTAGTACATGTTCATTAAACATGACCTTGGTTTTGTCGAAGTTCATCCGTAAGCCTACGCGCATAAATGAAACACCTAGGTCATTTAGCATCTGTTGCAGGTCCTGCAGTATCGCTGCTATTATGACGATGTCGTCCGCAAATCGAAAATAAGAGATATATTTGCCGTTGATGTTAATGCCACGTCTTTTCCAGTTCAACGTCTTAAACATATCCTCCATTGCATTGTGAACAATTTCGGGGAAATAGCGTCTCCTTATCTAGCTCCTCGATGCAATGGTATGGGTTTTGATTGCTGATTCTGTACTTGGACGGACATGGTGGCGGTATCGTAGGGACATTTCATCACTTGGATGTATCTACCTGGCAACGCTGCAGGGATTCCAAAACAGAACAGAACTCAACTGAATCGAAGGCCTTCTATTAGTCCACGAATGCTAGACACAGGGGCTGATTATACTTTTGGGTCTTTTGTATAATCTGCCACACTGTGTTTATGTAGTGTATGGTGCCAAATCCACTCTGAAATTCAGCTTGTTCTGGTGGTGGATATTCGTCGTCTTCGCGCAAGACGGTTCGTATATGTATTTAAGTCTACCAAAGTGACTCTACTCAGCCTAATGGAAAACATGAGTAGAATCCAAGAGTCACAGTTCTCATTACTCACCATATAGACAACGCAGCATGGTGAACCACACCATAGCGGTTTAGTAAGATCCTTCTGCATCATAGGACTGAATTCATCACATGAATTATTTATGCTGTTATTATTGGATTGATCTTCTGTGTGAGGGTAGTACCGCCCCGGTCGAGAGGGCCCTTTCATTCTCTACTGTCTTATGTAATTCAACAAACTTGCCGTTATAGTTTTCCTTTAAAATATATAATGTAATAATAATTCGTACATTTTAGACACAACGCCATCTAGTGCCCAAACTAAGCAGAGCTTGTATTATGGCTAGACAACTGATACAAATACATAAACATACTTTTTTTTTTGTAAATACATACATATTATACATAGAAAACACCCATACTCCGAAACGAATATTTGCGGATCATACAAACATTTGGTCCGACCCAGGAATTGAACCCGAGACGTCTTGAACAGCAGTCTCATGCGCTAACCACTAGACCAACGAGGCAGTCAAATTTATTATGTGCACCATCATGAATTTGGACAGATTTTTCGAACAAGCCGTTTAGCTTTTAGAGTTTACGTTTAAAGTAAAACAACTCGCAAACGGATACGTAAATAAAAAAAATATTTTAGCAACCTCTCTATGTTATTCAAAGAACTATCTAACGATACCCCACACGATCGATCACAAGAAGCATTGAGATATATAGTAACGAGAAGAAATATAAATACACAATAATTTACAAATATGTAGTATGTTTTACATCTTGTCGTGTCTATCTTGAAACTTTAAATATCATTTGCAAATGTAAATATTATTATGTACTAAATTAAAATAACAATAAAACATATTGTGTTTGTATGCCTGTATGAAAACTGATGGAAACCATTCGATATCACTAAATTATTAGATTTGTCATCTCATGGATTTGACTAATAGACTAATTAATATTTTTCTAAGGTTTTATTCCCATTATATTATAGTTTAAATTGTTAGATTTCATGAAACATGGTTTTACATTATTACTAGCGTATAATTGCTTTTCATTTAACCTAAATTGTAATAATAGTCTGCTACGCTCTTTTCTATCTCATTAATCGCACCTCTATTTCAGTGGCTCTTTCGTTAAAAGACTTGACTTGGCAGTCTTTACCACCGGGCATGTTCCGGCCTGCAACCATGAAAATTTGGATATAAAAAAATATATAGATTGAGATATCTTGATTAGCCCTTTTGAAATACGTTAATTAATTTATGAGCCCGTCTTTCGTTTTCCCAGGAAAAATCAAAACATCTTTTTTCACCTATTCAAATACCCGTATCTCTATAAAATATGGCTATTTTTTATTCTATCAATTATTATAAATATTTAATAATAATCCTATAAAACATAAAAAAACCGTAATGGGATTTCGAAGACAATTATTTGCGCATTGCGCGTGCGCGGTAGAAAAAAGGCAGCACTGCTCTAGTCTAAGGGCAGCATTTACAAAAAAAAACGAAAGATGGGCTCATAAATTAACTAACGTATTTCGAAAGGCTCAATAAGATCTATCAATATTTTTTTTTTTATATCGAAATTTTCATTTTTGCAGGCCGGAACATGCCCAGTGTCTTTATTTCTTTATTTTGAACAATGCAACTGTCAAGTGTCAAAATAAGCTGATGAGCGGCGAGCGAGACCAGGTATGTCCCGGCCTGCAAAAATTAAAATTTCGATATGAAAAAAATATGTATTGATAGATCTTAATTAGCCCTTTCGCACTACGTTAATTAATTTAAGAGCCCCTCTTTCGTTTTCCCAGGAAAAAACAAAATATCAAAATTAAATTTTTATTTTTTCACCTTTTCAAATACCCTCTTTCAAATATGGTTATTTTTTATTCTACCAAGCGTAGGAAAATTGCCCTTGAGCTGATTTAAATTGCCCTCGTGTCAATTATTATAATTATTTTTTTCTATTTTTATGTAAAAATCTTAATGCGGTTCACAGAATATATCGACTGACCAAATTTCAACAGTATAGGGGCGGTTTTCAAAATTTTGCTCAGGACTATTTTGCCGTGTCCTACGAGTTTGACCATTGATTAAAAGGCAAAATGTAGGAAGTGAGTATCAAATTATTTTACGTTAGGGTAAAATGTTTAACTTACTGTAAAAAAAAAGATAAACTTAAGACTTAAACGGAAAACATATTTTAATATTTATTAAAATACCAAATATTATCCTACTTTTTTATGTGTCCTTCATCATATCCTGGATTTTGATTACGTATTTTGGAGAATATATAAGCTATATTTGGATATCTTTAGTATTACTCGAATGAAATAACTCATTTTATTTGTTTTTAAATAAAATATAATAAGGTTGTAGTATATTTTTCTAATATAAATACTGACATTATCGGATTTAAAAAACTGGCCACAGCGGACAGTCCTGTACGTAACGGTATGATTTTATAAAGAATAACAATAATATTGTCTTTGTCTCTAACTATTTTTAAGCAATGCCATATTGACGATGTTTTTATCATTCCTTCGTTCTTTTCCTTTGAATTAAAACTGAAGAAATTCAATCGTCAACACTTGCGGTCCGTGACGTGCGTGACGGGTCTGTTTTGTTTGTCCGGTACGAACATTGATTTTGAAAGGTAAGAAAGACCCACAAATTTTATATACTACTCGTGTTAAATTATAAGTAAATGTGTTGTAGATAATGAATGTGTACTAGTAAACTACTATAATCAACTTTTTTTATACCAAAAAAACATATAATGACAAGTCCGCGTTATACGTAACGTCCAGGACGTGACGTGATGTATTAGGTGGACTAAAAACGTTACGTACTGGACTCGTAAAGATGCGTTCATACTGTCTTGTGCAATTTAATATAAATTAAAAATATAATCCACCCAGAGAGGTAAACTCATTACCTTTATAGGATCTAGTCACCTCATGGTGAGCAGGTTTCCTTATTATGTTATAAATATCCTATTTAGAGTAGCGATAAAGAGGGTGAACCCTAACATTCCTCACATCCTCGGCACTTCCTTACAAATTAATTTATTCCTACTCAGGTAAATTATGCCGTTGACTGGTGCCGAGAGAGACAAAAACAACGGCGATATGGACAAAAACAAAGAAAATTAAGAAAAATACAACAAATATAAAAAAAAGAAGTCGAAAGACTGAAGATCATAAACTCAAGGTAAGTGAACTAAATAAGGAATAAAAGGAAAAAAGACGGAAAATTTGGAGATAACAAAAAAGGAATAAAAGGGAAAATAAAAAAGTAAATAATACTAAGCCAGCTGTTCCAGTGACAGTGCCAGATTGAATTACCGAAATTATAAAAGATATCAAAGGATATTAAAAACTTGTGAAAGGTTAAAAAAAGTTATTAGTAGTTTAAGTAAAAATAGATTTCGCCTAGAGACTAAACACAAAAAGATGATTGAGCTATTGGAAAATGAAAAAGTTACTCTAAAAGAAGACCAAACAATCACACAGAATTACCTACTTATTGGTTCCCTATTTTATTTTTGTTACTACTTATTTGACATTTTTTTGTATCTGTTGGATTTTTTTGTAAGTTAAGAAGTATACCTACCTAATGTGAAAATGAAACTGAGATAGACTTGAATCCCCTAAGTTTTTTGTAAAATATATTTTTAAAATGCTCAAATCAAAACAGTCTGTGATATTGACTAATTTTATAGAAATAAGTACAGTAAGTGATGTGACTTAAATAATATGTCACATCACGACGTTTTTGAAATGTTGAATAATATTGTGAAATGACTAGAAATTGTGCTCGTTGTAAACATAGCATTAGAGTTCCTAAACGTAACGACTGTTGTCCACATACGTAACTGTCCTGTTTTGGCTGTTATAGTTTTTATTTTTTTATGAAAAAACCTTTGGGAGTTATGTTTTTGTTAATATATATTAAATGTCTTTTTGTTATTTTTTGTATTTAAAAAAACTTACCTATAATGTTAGTCTTTCAGAATAGTTATTTATTCACAAAGTTTGATAGTCCAGAGTGCCATTTAGTTACGTACAAGACATATTTTATATTTTAAACAGCACTAAGAGGCAAGATATCACAAAGTGGTATTAAATTTTAGAAGATTTTTATGTTGTTGATTAATTATAAATAAAGCTGATTAACTTTGATATGATTGAGTTATTATTTACTTTGAATGAAAATGTAACGTACAAGACCCCTGTATTGGCAACCCTCACTTTAATAATACATTAAATAGAAATTATACTCATTTAACATTGTTTGATTAAGGTTTTTCTTAAACCTTAGTTCATTGTAAATGTCTACATTTCATTGTTTATTTAAAATTTTGTTATGAAAATAAATGGACATTCTGTACGTAACGGAGCAAAATTTTGAAAAACGCCCATAGCTCTTATAGTTTCGGAAATAATTGGCTGTGACATACTGACGGACAGACAGACAGACTTGACGAATCTATAAGGGTTCCGTTTTTTGCCATTTGGCTACGGAACCCTAAAAATGAAGCTGATGATTAAAGTAATAATTCAATGTAAGTAGTTTTAGTAGTACTAGATTTTTATTATCATTAGGTATATTGTGGGGATAATGTTGAGGTAAACGTGAGTTGACAATGCAAATTAAAACATTGTTTTATTTTTACGTCGAATATAATCTCAATTTTGACTTGTATCTCATAATTTATTTTGAATAGTTTAATAATTTTCTTTTATTGAATTTGTTATACCTACTTTTATAAAATTTAATCCTATTTATATATTTCTTTTATAATCTAAGGTGAAGTCTCCGTAGCTGACCTAATAATTCCAATATTTCAAGAAATAGTGAATTTTTAAATAGGTAATAAAAATCTAGTAATAATAACACTACTTAATGTAAAATGCATTGAAATATCCCTTTAATCATCAGCTTAATTTAACTTTATATTTTGATTTTTGTTGTAAAAATGCTGCCCTTAAACTAGAGCAGTGTTGCCGTTTTTCTACCGCGCATGCGCAGCGAATTTACGGTTTTTAAAATTTTTAAAGGATTATTACTAAATATTTATAATAATTGACACGAGGGCAATTTAAATCAGCTCAAGGGCAATTTTTCTACGCTTGGTAGAATAAAAAATAACAGTATTTGAAAGAGATACGAGTATTTGAAAAGGTGAAATAATAAAAATGATATTTTGTTTTTTCCTGGGAAAACGAAAGAGGGGCTCATAAATTAATTAACGTAGTTCGAAAGGGCTAATTAAGATCTATCAATATATATGTTTATTACATCGAAATTTTCATTTTTGCAGGCCGGGACATACCCGGTGTGAGCGAGCGCCATAGATAAAGTTGCACCACTACAATGTAGTCGTCCGTCATGGTCCGTCAGTTTATTTTATAAATTATCTATGGTCAAAAAACTTAAGCATAAGGACGGCGGGCGCTGAAATTGAAACTTTAGCAAACTTGTTACAACTTTGTAACTAATGACTGAAAAAAGTTAGAACTATGGCAGAGGAGTTACCTGACTGTGAAAACACTCAAACTCAAACACAAAACTCTCAACTCGAATGGAGTCAACATAATACTCCATCTTACATTCCTACAATATGGGGTAGATTATATTCCACCAAAGTTTCAAAGACTGGAAGACATTGTTGGAAAACGGAGAATAACCCGGAATACTTTGGTAAGTACTTCAAATATTACGGATATATCACATTAAAAACAAACTCTGCTTATAACTAACTGCCTGTTTTAAAAAACAATCTATCTACCTTCGATTTTTTTTTAGATCTCATAGAACCCGAATTTACCCTGGGACGGGCTCTTAACTGTAACTTTGTTGCAAAAACCAGTGTGTTAAAAGAGAATATAACAAGAAATGTTAGTAAACTACACTTCGTGATAAGAAGGGATATGTCGTAAGTTCTCAGTTTATAGCCACTTATTCATTCTCTTGTGGCATGCAATTGTGTTTACCTAAGTACTTTTGTTATTTTTCAGAGAACCTCTCTTCCCTACAATTATAACTGACTTATCATACAATGGTACATTCATAAATGGAATGAAAATAGGCAAGGGGAATTCACAAGTTCTCGACGATAACGATATTATATCTGTTACTCATGAACTTGTTAAAAGTTAGTAATTAAATATTATATTTGTGTACTATTTACTTTTGCTTATATCAGGAAGCTGGATATCTGAGATTCTCGCTGTATTAATAAATTGAAGCCAGTAGCAGTACTATATTTTAAACTGGACTGTAATAGGCCGATAGCTGATCCGATGGACACTATTTGTTAATTAATTTTCTCTTCAAAATTGGTCAGTATACAGTGAAAAAAGAAAGTCTAAAAATAAAATCTTGTAACATTTACAAAGTAGGTATTTTATTTACTAGGCATATATCAATATATAAGCAAAAGTGTTATAACAAAAAAAATTAAATAATAAACTAAAACTTCCAGACTTGAATAAATTGTTTAAATTTAGGTTCATCAAAGTTTCTATCAGGTGACCTATCTTCTTGAGGTGCTTTCTCTAAACCTTCATATCTTTAGTATTTGTTGATCAATGTTGATTGTTTTTCAGTTTTCATATTCAAAGACTTATTGAAGAATGAACAAGACAAAGTACCAAAAGAAATCTCTCAGAAATATTATATTTCTAGAACATTAGGACAAGGTGCCTGTGGCATTGTAAAACTAGTTTATAACAAGGTAAAATAAAATAAAATTATATCCCCCTTATTCATCAACATTATTTAAGCAACAACTATGAATGAGGGGTATGTGTTTGTACATTTTAACAGTGTACTATAATGTATTTTATTTATTCCAGTTAAAATGTACCAAATTTGCTATGAAAATAATTAAAAAGAGCAGACTGACAAATGGACAAATGAACAATTTGAATGACCCACAAAAAATTATGAATGAAATCAATATTATGAAGTCAGTCAGACATGTAAGTGGAAGCTGTTGTAGTATTAAATTTAGTTTTTTTAATTGTTGTTGAGATATTATAAGCCTGAAGACATTAAATAAGCTCCAGATCAGCTATCAATCTGGAGTTACTTTTCTCAGCTGGGCACCTATAAACAAATAAAAAATGAATATTTCAGACATCTGACACACAATTCCATCTACTCCCTAGCTAAGCAGAGCTTGTACTGGGGGTACTAGATAAGTGATATAAACACATACATCCTTTTAGGGTTCCATAGTTCATGACTCAGAACCCTTATAGATTCCTCATGTCCATCTGTTCATCCGTTTTCGACTTACCGCCCAAACGGTTGGTGAACAATTTCAAATCTACCTACCATTATGGGTGACTACAGAACCCTATTCTGCATTGGCCAATTTTTTGGCCAACTGTGAAACAAATGTTGTAAATCATACAAACATTTGATCCGAACCAGGAATCGTATCAAACCTCAAGCATAACCGTTGCACACACCACTGCACCACCAAGGCAGTTATTGAAAACAAGTTCTAGTATTGTCTACAAATATTTATGATGACCAGAGATCGGAATTGGGTGTGTGAAAATACCAAAAGTTTGCAGCGGGACATAATATGGAGCTGTTACAACCACTTAAGTTAAACCTGGTTTGAATTTTACCGGTTTAGTTTTGTTTTTTTTTACATGTTCCTTACCTTTGAAACACCGAACTATAAACATTTACAAGCTGCTAATACAGTTCTAAATAAATTTTTGTTTTGTACTTTTCCGGTTAAAATTCGGTCTTTTAGTCCCAATTGTTCTTTGTCGGTCAAACACAGAATTTTATATAACTGCAAAATGCTAATGCGGTTTTAATTTCTTTTTTTGATCTGTATCTTAAGTTAAAAAGTTTTGCTACAGGTTGATGCAAGGAAAACGAACATTTTCGCGTCTTTACATAGTTTTGAAGTCGGCTTTTTTTTTTAATTATTAAACCTGCACTGCATAAAAAAATAAATTAAAAACATTTATTTCAATTGCAAGAAAGTTGTGCGTAAACTATTTTCGACATTCAGAGTTCGGAACATGCAATAATATTAGTTTTTTTCCTAGAAATGATAAATATTGGTTTAACTTAAATGGTTGTAACAGCTCCATATTATTATTGCAAACTTCTGCAAACTTTAGGTATTTTCACACACCCAATTCCGATCTCTGATGATGACACTTTTGTTATCAAAATTAAAATCCACATTGTTGGCCAAACTAGTATCTGTGACAGGAAACTATGGCTGTTATTAAAATTATTGCATATTTGCAGCCATGTATAATATCCACCGAGGAAGTATATGATTCTCGTGAAGCTGTCTATATAGTCCTCGAACTGATGCAAGGAGGAGAACTGTTTGACAAAATAACAAAACAAGGACACCTGACAGAACACTTTACAAGATTTCTGTTTAGACAAATGGTATTAGCTGTAGAGTACCTCCACTCTAGGGGCATCACTCATAGAGACCTTAAGGTAATATTATCTTACATAAACTAATAAAACACTACTTTATCTGTTGTGTTAGCCAACGCTCAAAGCAAAACAAAAAATCATAGCAGTTAAATCCTTATATTTTAGTTTGCATTAGTTCGCCCTGCTGTTCGGTGTTATATGCAGTTGTTACTGTTCCTTTACCACAACAACCGGGAAACATGGCGGGGCGAAGCTTGCCTAAATTAAAAGCAGCCTTAGTTACTCCTTATAACTTAAGCATCCGCCAGTGTCTCGTCAAAATTGATGCAGTTGTTTCAGAAATCCATACTCAAAACTTTTACTGGCAGATTGTTGACATAAGAAGTAACTTAGACAAATTTTAATTAAACTAGCTTCACTCCGTGGCGTTATAACATCCATGGGTAACATCGCTGGGCTCAGCTGGTTAGACACAAGAAACAGATGAAATACATTCATATTAAAGTGAAAAGGTGTTTATTTTAATAACAAACAAATTCTTCAATTTTTTTTATTTGTGTAAATGTTAAGTTTATTTTTTATGCAAATAAGGCTAGGAAGAAGAAGAGTGTAAATGTGAAGGTCACAATTCTTTTTTTAACAATTTTCAGCCAGAGAATGTTTTATTAGAGAGCAAGGAGGATGACAGTCTTGTTAAGATCACTGATTTTGGCCTTAGTAAATTTGTTGGTGAAGATAGCTTCATGAAGACTATGTGTGGTACACCTCTGTATCTAGCACCCGAGGTTCTTACAGCCAATGGACAAAGGAGTTACGGCCCTGAAGTTGATGTATGGAGTCTTGGAGTAATCTTTTTTGTATGGTAAATATAGTTCTGTTTTTTTACTACTGATAGGGCAAAAAACAAAAATGCCAATAATTTACTATTACTCACTATAATTGCATGGTTGGTGGCCTAGTGTTGTGGGTTTAAATCCAACTTGGGATAGCATCTTGTGTGATCTAAAAATTATTGTTTTAATTCTGAGTGTTTCTTGTGAATGTTTCATGTTTGTGACACAGAATGTATATTCCTGTGTCCGTTTCATGTATGTTTGTACTAAATTTATTCTTGTTCCAGCCTTGTTGGATATTTACCATTCTCGTCTGATTACAAAGACTTGTCTCTAAAGGAGCAAATCATAAATGGAAAATATAGATTCTCACACACTCACTGGAAAGGAATTAGTTTGCAGGCCAAACTGCTCATGAAGAGAATGCTCACAGTCCAAGTTGAAAGAAGAATCACACTCAACCAAATACTAAATCATATTTGGATGCAGGTAAATACTTTCCTTCCATTGATTTCATATCACATGAACAGCCTTTAGCAGGTTTTGGTCTACTATGCCAAGCTGGCCAAAGAGGTCAAGTTTGGGTTTCTTTCAAGTTTCCATTCTCTTCACAGTAACATACATATGTATAAAATAAGAAAGATGGCTGTAGTATATTTTTCTTAAGCTGTATGTGTAATACACAGTCATTGGTATATATCAGGTGGTTTACAACATCATTACTCAATACCCATTATTTATTTTTCCAGGATCATGATGTCATTGTGAGGGTAGAGAAGCTACTTTCACAGAGAGTATTATTGAAAGACATGACTCAATTATCAGTTTCATCAAAAAGTACTGATGATGAGAACGGCAATTCAGGAACCGTCACCGTCATAAGCTTAGTTGCGACTGCAAAAAGAGCGTTAAGTGACAGTTTCAACTCTACTGAACCTCTACCCAAAAAGCTCCGAATTGGTTCTGACGATAAACATGATGACAGTACCACAACTAATAGTTGTTCTTCTGATGATAAAATTTATTATTAATTATTCATATTTGTTAACCTTTTCATATAATTGTCATATTCTTCAAAATTATGAATGTGTGACGACCTTAGATAAAGCGGAAGATTTTAGAAGTACAATACTTAATTAATGACGGGTACCTATGTATATGTTAAGTTTTAAATAGCGTTTTTAATTGTTTTCAGTGATTATTGTTAGATATTTGAAAAAACGTGATATTTTATCAATTTTAATTAGTGTGATCAGTAGTGAAAGCCACTGAATGGTTCAATTCAAAGAACGGTGACAATAATATTGCACAACTGACAAGATTTATAAAGAAATTTTATTTCATATTCAGTTGCTTTCATTGCACGTCTTGTGTCTCTAATTTGACACGTTGTTAACTGATATTGTTGATTTTTAATTAGGTATATGTTAATACTTTCGTACTATGATCCAATGATCATAGTTTTATTTTATAGCTATGTTGAAAATCAACAAAAAGGAATTTGTTGACAAATTCGTTTTAAATTGCTAATGAATGCATGATTGATAAAAAATGTGCCATAGTACTAATACAATTTAATCTTAAGAAATTCTGCTAAGATAGTTAACTATTGATATTTTTTTCTCTAAAATTTAATACTTAATTTTTTAATAATTTTCAGTTTAGAATTTTAATCCGCCTTGATTACCACCGATTTCATTTTTATCATGTTAATTTGAGAATAGATGTTATTGATTAATGGTAATTGGTTTTATATTCAATAAAACGATTGTCATCAAAAATAAATTATATTTTTATTTCAATTCCTATGATGTTCTGTACACCTCTATGTACAAAGACCAACATCACATTAAAAAGAATTTAAGATGCAAATATTAAATTACTCAGTCTCCTATGATATTCGTTACAGTTTAACTCGGCAATTTCTATAAACAATTCTTAAAAATACTGTTCATTTACATACAAAACAGCCACAATAAATATATTCCCTAATAAGATACCGACGACTAATTAAATAGTTTAGGAACCTCAACAGTGCTTGTTAAACTGTAAGAATTATCCACAATAGAACACTGCAAAATTAGAACGAAAAATATCTCATTGATAAATTATAAATTGAAACTGTATTAACATTCAAAATAAATAGATGCTTAAATGTAACAAAATAATTGAGGTATAACATAAACACAAGAGACAACAGGCATTAGCTTACAAACATTGTAAACTTTTATTTGTTACTTATTTTTACAATATTAATGTACTTTGATTCGATTGATTCTGAAACAACATGAATTGCATTTGGACTTAAACCGAGGCGCTAAGGCTTCAACTATAATCAATTTAGCAGAAGATATATTATTGTGATGCCTTAATTCTAAATACTTTCAATATACTAACAATTTTCAATAATAACCCATCCTCCTTTTAGCCATATCTATTAAGATTCAGTCTTCTAAAATAATTGTGTTGCAACTCGAAAACAAATCTACTTGAATTGAAAATCTTGAGATTTGAATTATTAAAGGCAATTTTAATCAATCATACCGGAAATCTTCAACTTCATATTACATTGGATATAGATTTCCAGGGCTAAACAATTAAGTTAAATATTAAGTATGTCATAAAGAAATAACTACTTTGAATACAGTTACATTTACTTAAAGACTCCACTTTTAATTACTTTTAAATCTAAAATTGCATTGCTTTTAGTTAATATTTATAATATAGTCAATTTGACTCAAACAAGCTAGAACAGTCACGCTTTTACGAAACATTGTACGGAATCGTAATCGTGTCCTTCCTACAATCGTATTTCAACAAAATATTTAAATATGTTAATTTCTGATTGATTCAAACTTTCTTTGTATATAAGAAGCTGAAATTATAATTATCCTGAAAGTATACATAATTAGAAATTCACGTGAGTCAACATACAACAATTATATGTCGCAATAATAAAATGGGATCTATAATTATTTAACTGGAACAAAGTGCAATTCTTTTCTCACTTTAATGTCGCCACCATATTTGATCCAACAGGTAGTTTATAACACACTATTCTCCTTCAACATCTTCATGGGCTGTACTGTGTGATGGTTCTGAGCTTTGCTGTTTTGCGTCTGCCTCTGTAAATAACATCGAGAATTGTTTACTTGAACATGAAACAAGATTATTAAGTACCCCATTAAGCTACTGTTATTCATCAAGCCCTTATTCAATTGCGCTATAAGCAACTCACCTAAATCTACACAACTTTGGAAGAAACTGAAACAATATGGAATGGGCCTCAGTAACATGAGTAGAATCTACAATATCTAATCTATTTCTAATAAGTATAGTGCCGATGCGAACTGCCTAGCAAAAAATAAAGGATCGGTTACACAGAAAATAAAAGTATTGTACGTTTTTTTCCACTAAAATGCATGAGTTCGTAAATCATTTTATTATATTTTTTTGCTACTGATATATTTTTCTTTTTTTTTTGCTGAACAGTGTTTAATATACATAGGTGTATTAGTATCATATTATAAAATTAGTACAAACCGCACTATTGCATGATAATTATTATAAATAACTATAAGTATACAACATTAAAATACATAATAAGATTGCAGGTATTAGGTATGTTACCGTTAAGAAGCTGCTCGGAAAACTATACATATACTACCTCTAATAGGAAGACGTACTGCATTTAATTAGGATTTTAACACAAACAACCATTAGTTATGCTATGTTTACCTATAATACAAATATTTTATTACGTAATTAAATATTATTCTATAAATAAACTTTGTAACTATAACTCGTGCGAGCTAAGCTGGCACCTGGCTCAAAACGAAACCTGATGCCGTTCCCCTGCGTAATACCCCTCTGCCGTCTTGCGAGTAGCGTTAGCATCACTATTACCGTTGCACGAATCTTTTCATAATAATTTTATTTTATTAGGTATTACCTAATGTCATATAAATCATTCCACGAATTTATTTTATTAACATATCATTAGATTCGTCTGGACAACCCAATTGTTTTAAAAAAGGTCACACGAAAAAAACACGCATGACGAAAATAAGTCGCAATAGTTTAAAATAAAGAATATACATATGATATTTAAAGACTACGATTAAAATACTTATCATGACGATTTAAAATTGTATTTTATAACCATATTTCAGTTCCTAATTTCATTTAAAATGATATTAGGTATTCCTTATATTATTTAAATCACTGCACGAAGAATGCATTCGGGTAAATAATGAATGAGGCCTGCTTCCTATTGGTATGCATATGTATTTTCTTAACTCAGGTAGTAAAAGTAGGATGTTATGAGAAACTAATTGAAGCAAAATAAAATTTAAAAAACTAGAATAAATTATATTTTTCTTGCACTCAGTATTTTAAACGACTGACATTTGAGTCAGGTGCCATCTTAGGTCGCACGAGTTATAAAATTTAAAAAAAAAGATTCCGACGAATTGATAACTTCCTCCTTTTTTTTGAAGTCGGTTAATTAATGGTTATTCGTGTTAAATTTTGTAAATGATCAAGGAAGCGAGCAAGAAGTATTGTAAAATATATATAAAAGCCAGGGAAAGAAAGTACCTCAGCAGGACATTATTAAAATACCATTCACAACACAAATATGTATCTGTGTGTCTAAAATAATATTGAACACAGTAAGTATAGTAAAAGAAGCAAAATTACGTCGCCAAATTCTTATAAACGTATACTTTAGATCTAAATGCTAATGAGTTCTAAGTATTGCAAATAATATACATAGTTTTAAAATGAAACTAAAAGTGTATTAACTGCCAGTGCCCTTACTGTTCAAGTAATATTGCATAATTACTTACACACTTAATAGACGTTATCAGTCAAAATAAAATATGTTTTTACTCACCAGCAATGGCTCTATCTGCTCGTAGTTTATCCTTGACTATATAAAAAGCGGCGATCAAGAAGAATATGCCACCGATGACTTCAACGAAGCAGGTCACGAATAGAGCGTACTGCAGTGAACTGAAATTGACGTACTTAGTAGGTACTGTCTTAGGCGATAATGATCTCTTTAAATTTTCCGATATCTGAAAAAGAAGTATAGATAAATTAAGGTTTTTGTATTTTATTTCTATGGTAAAGGCATGTTTTGGAGACGTTTAGTTCAATATTTAACAATTTACAACAATTCTAATGAAGAGAGTCAAACAAGTCTCCTTATATTTCTCATACTGTACAAAAAAATAACACATTGAGATCTCGTATCTAGATATCTAAAACAAGTACTTAATATGATAATATTTAGTAAGTTATTTCTTCATATGTATAATAATTAATTCTAACGACTTGCTTTAGGCTCTCACAACGCAGTATTGTACTGCATTGTCATCGTCAACAAATATAAATAGTTCACAGGACTTCACAGGACAGGCTTCTCGTCAGAACGGTTTTGACTATTGCCTTATCAAATAATCTTTACTAATATTATAAATATCAAATTAACTCTGTTTGTCTACTAAAACTACTAAAGACATAGGCTACTTTTTACCGCGATTACTGTCATATACACGCGGGCGAAATCTAGTTAATTAAAAAGTACACTTACAACTCCTACTAAGTAAGGGCTTCCAGCATCTCCAAACATATGCGAAATTAAAATTTGTAAAGCTTCGGCTGTAGACCGTCGCGGTGGAATCACCACGTACTGTAATATAAAAAAGAAAATTAGCACATTATAATTTTAAGAAAGGAAACCAAAATGTACAGAATTTTAAATGGAAGGCTTAGTGGGTAAATAAAGGTTTGACTAGCAATATCATAGACAAATATAAACCATGGTATTAAAAAGCTACTGGTGTTATGACATAGTTGCAGATTAAACAGGATTGTCTCATTATATGTTCTTAAGTCACAGTTTTTTTTTTTACTTTTAGCACTGTTATTCCAATGGATATAGAAAGAAACAGATATTAATTACAACTGCCTTTGTATTACAATCTCAGTTATAGAAATGTATGCTCGCTTCGAGGATTGTATCGAGAATATAATGTAAATAATTGTATATATAATAGTTCAGTCAGTAGTACTTATCCCGAACGCAGCAAAATAAAGGAGTCTTTAGGCAAAAAACCCCTCTAATATCAGACATACTAATCTAATTATTATAGTAACTAGATACTACTTTTTGCTTTTATATATCTATTTTAAGTTATACTCTTACAATAACATCGAATATTTTGATATTATATTAACTACATGGTTTATTTGTATGCACTAATTAATCAAAAACTACTCTTGGCATGTAATATTTATATTAGCGCCATCTATTGCGAATGCTATCAATTACTTTACAAAGTACAACGTTAACGAACAAATTTCTAACGCGTTACATAGTAAAACCAATAGATGGCGCCTCTACACAAATTGAAATCGGTCCACCAAACTCGAATATTTTACTTAAACTATTCCAATGAGATACGCAAGTTTCGGGAGTAATTATAATCACAACTAGGCAATGGTGAACCGTCAATATGTGCTAATGAGTGACTGAATTTTATTAAGCGTCATATACAAAGCATTAATATAACTATTAAAAAATACAATACTTTCATACACATGATAGACATGCTACATGCAAAATAATTGCTACCATACAAACAAATACTCAAAAAAAAACCAACACAAGTCACAAAACGCTACTAAAGAAAAAGACTCCAACGGACAGCGCCCGCACACTATCGACTATGTAAAAGGCCTGCGCAAACGAAGGGCAAAATCTGACCAACGCGGCAAGCTCTTTACTTACCAGTAATAAGGTTGCATTTTGTCCGCAATACCTCAAGTTACCTGGAGGTATACGCAGACAGAGTGCAACCTAGTGACAGTAATAATAAGGGCAAACTACGGACATTTTGTCGGTCATTGTATCTAATTCTGTTGTTTCGTCACTAAACTATTTCTTTTAGATTTTTTTAGTATTTTAATATTTTAGTACTTTAATTTTTAGTATTTCATATCTAATTTTAGGTAATCCTTGACATTTAGAGCGTTGATTGACAGAAAACAACAACACTCACATATAGTGATTTTTAGTTTGAGAGTTTTCGAACAACAAAATTAGCACCGATGTTCCTCGTCTGCGCAGGCTCTTATTCATACAAAATCGAAAGGGTGACAGAACGCTACCGCAGAGGGCAACTCTTACCATGGACATATCGGCCACTATTGCCCAGTTGAGATTCAAAGCGGTTTCGGCGATAAATATAAGGACGAAGGTGAGGTAGTAATATTCGCGCACTAGGGAGATGGCGAGCGCGAGGGCGGGAGCGGACACGAGCAGCCCCGCGCCGCAGATGATGGGGTGCGCGCGCGGGAACCGCTTCACCAGCATCGTGCCCAGCGCCGAGCCCAGCGCCACGCCCAGCAGCCCCGACACCATCGTGATTGCGCCGAAGATTAGCGACACCCTTCGTGCAAAGTATCGGTACGGTCAGCACATGCGCTTATATGCTTATATATTCGACGGTATTACAAGCGCCATATTAACTATGTTACGCCGTATTGTTTGACGCATTCATATACGCGCAGTAAAAGTATAAAAACCTGTGTGTGATTACATTTTTAAAGATAGTTTAAAAATCATTTTTACCTTTTACTAGACGGTATATCAATGACAATAATATGAAATATTTTTAACATGCTAAAATATATAAATATATAGAAATTATATATACGTTAAAAAGGCAGCCATGATAATTTCGATTCTTAATTCATGCTCGCATATTTAATTTATGAATAAGTGAATCAGGTCAATTTATTAACTATAAAATCAGTTATATATCAGGACATGACTGAAGCACCTAATGTGTGCATAATAAAGTAGCATTCTCTATAGTAGCGTTATGATGAAATTTTCTAGCTTATATTAATATGAAGTAGTGCGGAATCGCGTCATCTCATTGGAATATGTTTTTGGAAGTAAATTCGAGCCGGTGATCGATTTCTGCATTTATTAGCACGTTCGTGTTCTCGAACGCACTAGAACCCCTGAAGCCGCGTAAGTAAAAATAAAAAAAGTTTCAGGAGTGGAGTAAAGGCAGAAAACGCTCACCAGTACAATATCGGCAACGATCGACCAGGTGAGGTTGAGTGTGGTCATGCCGGCGAACATAAGAACGTATGTGAGGCCGACGTAGGACGAGACGGAGATGAGTGCTAAGTAGATAAGCGGGGCGGAGGCGAGGAGGGCGAACCCGCAGATGAGCGGGTCGCAGTCCTCCACGCGCGGCCGCAGGCGCTGCGACAGCGCCGCGCCCAGCGGCACGCCCAGCGACCCCGCGAACATGCCCAACAGCCCGAACTTGTACGACACGCTGCAGCACCATCACACCACATGGCTTAGTATCGTTACAACCTATCTTACACTTTCATATAACACTTTGGACAACATTTTGTGTCATCCATAATTTATTGTTCCGAGTTGTTTCTGTCCCCGCGACACAGGATGTATATTCCTGTTGCGGAAGTTGTTTTATTAAGAAAAGAGATAAATAGATCTAAAAGTGGTTTTCGGTGTCTCCTGTATTTATCATCATCAACATTCCAACATAAATTCAAACATAAGCTGAATAATCAGATTTAACACTTGATTTTCGACTAAGTAAACCACTGTAATTATTTCTTTGCATTTTTCTAACGCAACTTTAAAGAACTAAGTAAGCAATATTTTGTCTTCGCATTGTCTTTGTTACTTCTACTTACTAAGAAAAATAATATTTTTTTCATCGATTTTCATTCATGAAAAAAGTTTTTAATAGATGTATTTAAGTTTTGTTAAAAGATACAAACAAATTTTCCTCATTTCTAAACATTAGGAAGTAATGAAATAGTCGTAATGATTTAAATACCAATACAGGTACATAAAAGTTAAACCGGAAACTTTATTCATTATGATCAGTCAGATATTAAATATAATAAATTAAATATAATCGATTGCATTTAGTACTTATCCTTGATACTTTTTTCCTCTTTACTTTGGTATAAGGAACTGAGGATATTTTTTTTTTTTTTTTTTTTTTTTTTTTTTTTTTTTTTTTTTTTTTTTTTTTCTAAAAAGACAACTCCCGCATTAGGAATATAAATTCCTGTGTCGCGGGGGACTTTACAAACATACATGAAACGGACACAAAGAACACCCAGACTCAGAACAACAAATTGTGAATCACACAAAGTGTTATCCTACGTGGGATTTGAACCCACGACACTTGGCGCAGTAGGAAGCGGTGTGTCGACCACTTAAGCCACTAGGCCAACCGTGCAGTCAATATTACTGTATTCGCGTATTGTAAAGTAATAGTACAGGAGCCCTGGTTCATTTTTACTTTTGATTACTAACAAGTTAATTTTTCGTGAGTAGCTTCGTTCCGATGAGACGCCCAACTGTTACTGTGTGACAATTCTCGATTGAGGTAGGTAACAGGGGTAGCAGGGATAAAATATGATGATTTGATGATCCTCAAAAAATTATTACTAACAGGGTTTTCTTCGGTTAAATCTGAAGATAGTTATCTAAATTATTCAAAAAAAAATTTGTCCTACAAATTATATGGTTTGATCAAAGAGTCCCCTTCTTCCAACATGTATCGATAACGAGGTCATCAAAAATGATTACTAGCCAGCTGTTTTTTTTTCTTTTACTTAGTTGATATTTATATAATTTAACGATTTCATTGTCCTACAAATTGCGTGGTAGGTTATCCCGGTCCTACGCTCAGAAATTGTTAATACCACAAGATTTTTTTTCTCATTACTAACTGTAGGACAAGAATATTACATGATAGGTTAGTGTGTTCTCTACCCAAATGAAACAATGTCCTACAAAAAAACAGGTATGTATCACTAGTCCGACAAGAATTGTCATTCTTTCGTTTTCCCGTTTGTAACGTAAGATACTGTGAAAACAACATTTTTTAAAATATTAAAAACTTATTTTTTTAGTAAGATGGGTAAATAATTGTGTATATACATAAAAATAAAATAATCTTCTTCAGATTCATCTGATAAATCTTCGCTATTATCGCTGTTATCTTCATCCTCATTAGTGATATCAGTCTCTGTAATAACTTGAAAAATTTTAGTAAATTATATAATAACTAGCTGACCCGGCGAACTTCGTACCGCCTTAGAATATTAATTCTTAATAAAGTATTGTGTTTAGTTATTAACTGATAGTGACAAATCGACAGCAGCGCCAACTAACGGGCCCTGGCCGTTAACGCCACCAATCACTTTGTACCTGCATTTTAAATCTGTAATATCTTCAAAAATATTAAATTAAATTTAATACTGCAAAGGGCCATATTAATCTATATATATAGATATATATATCGATCTATATATATAGATATATATATCTATATAAATACACAATGTATTTAAGGTACTTTAAGGTAATTGGATAGGGATTAATACTGTATTGCTTAAAATCGCTTCGTAAATAAGCCATTATTTCTCGTATAAAGAAAAAATTAAAAAATGGTTATTGTGAGTTATCCATAAGAGATAGACATATACCATGGCGGACTTTTTTGTAGACCTTTTTAAGGTGTACAATACTGTAGTACATTGTTTTGATCCATCTCGTAGGGTACAGCCAGCGTTTGCAATGTAAGCGTAAAAAAATGGGTTTATTTACGACATGTATATGCATGTATTATACATAAAACTTCCTCTTTAATCACTCTATCTATTAAAAAAACCGCATCAAAATCCGTTGCGTAGTTTTAAAGATTTAAGCATACATAGGGACAGATAAAGCGACTTTGTTTTATACTATGTAGTGATGAATCAATAGATAACAATAGTATTAATAGAGTACCTTGTATGTCAGAAGATAATTCTTCAAAAGATGGACTTTGGGGACTATCAAACCAATAATATTGATATTCGCCATCAATTATTGTCCATCCAAAATTTTCTAGCAATTTTTCCGTGGGGCATCACATGTGTGCATTACACCAAAAATTGCAGATGAACACGGTTCTTTTAATATGTTGCAACAATTCTTGATTTGTTGGTGGCAAACAGAAAAGATAATATCCTACGATTTTTTGTCTAAAAATTTCTTCATTTTCATTTTTTGATTTATACCCCTTTTCAAACAACTCATACCGTCCTTTATTAATATCATTTTTTATTTTTAGACTTACTTTTAGACTTACAACTAGTGGGGTTCAGATAGTTAATTAATATAAAATGTTAACGTGTGAAGTGACGACATTGCAAAAAATTATCATTCATACGTTCACGAAATTTTACGCTCATTGTTAAATTGTCAATTACTAAACAATCATAATTGGGTTTGAAAGACTAATTAATCCAATATTAATCCTTACTATGTCAACATAATTCAAAACTGGACAAAGCAATTTACTTCATACATTACAAATTCTCCCATTAGTTTGGGAAAGAAAAAAGTTGTTTTTATGGTAACACTGTATATGTGTTGCACTTATTATTTTTTAAATTTGATTTTAGCGCCATTTCTTTTAATATCAACGCATAAAATATATCTTTACTTGTGAAAAGTATATCTGGTTGATTTACAATACTTTTATCACTTAGAATCGCATAATTTCACTACACATTTGGTCATTTTGTTTTCATCTCATCACTAAAATGACTTTTTCCTTGAATTAGAGCAAATCCTAATAGCGGTTTTAACGTTCTTGGTACGCAATTACAGATCTAGTATATTATATATCAATGAGCAAAATACCATAAATAAATTGCTTTTTAATTTCCTTAATTTAAAATAGGTATTCTACTGGAGGACCGGGAAAACGTATGACGCAATTTTTAGAACAAAGCAATTGTTGAATTATACAAATATTAACTAAGTAAAAAAATTTGTAATCATTTTTGGTGAGCTCGTTATTGATACATTTTGGGGGACTCTTTGATCAAACCATATAATTTGTAGGACAATTTTTTTTTCGAATAATTGAGATAATTATCATCATATTTAAACGAAGAAAAACCTGTTAGTAATAATTTTTTGAGAATCATCAAATCAACATATTTTATCCCTGCTACCGCTGTTACCTACCACAATCGAGAATTATCGTACAGGAAAAGTTGGGCGTCTCATTGAAACGAAGCTATTCACGAAGATTCGGCTTGATAGTAATTATTTTTATATCTAGGATTTGTACCCTACTATTGAGCGTAGGACCGGGATAACCTACCACGCAATTTGTAGGACAATGAAATCGTTAAATTATATAAATATCAACTAAGTAAAAGAAAAAAAAACAGCTGGCTAGTAATCATTTTTGGTGACCTCGTTATCGATACATGTTGGAAGAAGGGGTACTCTTTGATCAAACCATATAATTTGTAGGACAAATTTTTTTTGAATAATTTAGATAACTATCATCAGATTTAACCGAAGAAAATCCTGTTAGTAATAATTTTTTGAGAATCATCAAATCAACATATTTTATCCCTGCTATCGCTGTTACCTACCACAACCAAGAATTTTCGCACCGGAAAAGTTGGGCGTCTCATCGGAACGAAGCTACTCACGGAAAATTAGCTTGATAGTAATCATTTTTAAAAATGAACCAGGGATCCTGGACTATAACTAATGTTGCCCATACCTCTACCCTGCAAATTCGAGACACAAGTGACACAAATATTTTTTCCATGGCTATATTTAGATAACGTGGCTAATCACCATCATCAATAGAATTTAATAGTCCACAGCTGGACATAAGCCTTTCCATAGTAAGGAGATTTTGGCATAGTATACCAAGCTCACCAGACGAGTACGGAATATCACCCAACGATAAAACATTGCGACATTTAACAGATAAATAGTATTATTTGTGAAAATTTAAAAATATTATGTAACATGTCTGTTTTTTAAAATTAAACAATCTGTTGACTAAATAATAATAACTATAGTGACGTAAATATATAACTGCAAACCCGTGACTGTTGGCTAGCTATCGAAGGTTAACCAAGATTATTTTATTGTTAACTTATAGACGAATATTGCTTACTTAGCTATTTTATTACAAAACGGAACTAGCTTTAGTAATAATCTTTACTATATTTTTCCTTCTTTTTCAATAATTTCACAGTAAGAGCTAGACTAACAGCTCCATTTCTAAAAAAGGTTGTTCAATAAAAATACCTTTCAATGGTAATATCCGAGTCCGGATGCATAGACAATCCTATGAAGATGAATTGCGGTCCCCACCATGCCAGTGCGCCTGTCACGAAAGCCACGCAAGTAAACGCAATTGTCGTCAGCACGAACGATGGGCTGTAAACATTTATAAAAAAGTAAATTTCACTGTACAGTAGTAATACAAGGTAGTAGAGCCACGCTGATTTCAGCACAAACAGGCCGGCCTGAATTAGGGCAGTACTACCTTCACATAGAAGGCCAATGTAAAATTACAGCATTTCTGCTCTCGGATTCTATTCATGCTGACCATCAGGCAGAATAGACTAATTTTGGCAGGTCAAATGCCATTATGATAAGACTATTATCAATAACACAAAACGCTTAGAAATTATCTTAAGTTTCCGAAATATTTTTTTTTTACTGCCTAGATTTGATATCTTTATTACGGGCTTACTCACCAGATTATGTCAAAGTTTCGTTTTGAATTTGTTGGTAAAAATAATTTGAAAATAATTAAAATATGTGAAGCAATATACTTAAAAATAATATAAAAAAAAACACAGATATAGAAAGAAGTAGTTCCCTCGATTCTGGTGAAAATGTTTTGATGTGAAATATAAATCTATTATAAAATTTTAAGTATATCCCATCTAATAGCAAAGTAAACAATTAAAGAAACATAAATTTTCTACTTTTAGCCTTACTGAACTATGTGTGTCTAAAACTAATGTGTTTAACACAATGTTAACATAAAGTACCGTTATGTAATCTTGTACTTACTTTTTAAGAAGGGATTTTATATCTTGTTGGTATGACGTTGGTTGCATATTGCTACGTTCGGCCATTCCCCGCGGAGGGTCTTGCAAGACCCATATTATAAGTATAACGGCTATAATTCCCAGAAAAGGGGTTACTCGCAACCCAAACCGCCAATTACCTGCTGCAGCACCAGCCACAGATCCAACGATGTATCCAAGGCCACTATAATAAAAAGAAATAAAATGCAACGTATCGTATTAAACTTCTATAAAAATTAAATTGCAGCGAGAGATCAGTTTACTCAAATAAGAACATTAATCCAGTAAATTAAATGGATTATATTAAAACTAACTTTCATAATCCGCGCCTGACATATACATATACACAAGAAGAAATTAAATGAAAGCATGGAAAAATTACCTGCCAACAGGTATGGCAAAGTAGAATACAGCTAACATCTTAGATCGTATATTGCCGACAAACAAATCGCTGATAATTGTCGGCGCAATTGTTGAGTAGGAAGCTTCCCCTATGCCCACCATACCGCGAAAAACAGCGAACACAGCATAGTCCTAGAACAAAAACAAAATAAACTGTATAAAATGAGAACCATAAAACTTCATAAAGATTTCTCGAAAACATTACGACTTTAAAACTTAGCTAGAGACATTTTACAAATGTTACAAAAGACACAATATCGATTCCATTACTTTGAAATTTAGTTGTTTCGAGAGTTCTGGCAGGGTTTTTTCAAATTTAAAATATCTTTAAATAAAGCTTCTAAATGCATAGTATGAAAATCAATGTTATAAGTTTAAGGATTAACATACTGCACATAACAAAGTTTGGTTTTCTCTGGTCAATGTTCCCGACTAAATTTTCAATTTGAATATTTGCAAATTTTGTATAAGAATTACAAAAAATCCGTCTGATAAACTTCATAAAAAATAAATAAAGAGACACACATGACAACTACATTCCAACCTATTTTATCTTACTCATCCATAACAAATTTATTTCAATATCTTATTTCATGGCTGGAGTCCAGTTTTAACCCCTGCCCTAGGTCACTTCAATGTCATTGTGACGTAATTGTATTCGCAAACAATGTGTCAGCATTTCTTTAAAATTACTAAAGCATAAGTAACCAAACTTACAGCTACAAAAGAGCCTGCTAAAGTGGTAATACTCCATAAAGCAACCCCAGAAGCCATGATAATTCGCCTCGAGTATCTGTCGCCGAGATATCCGAACAATGGCGCGAATATCATATAGGCTACTATGAAAACTGTCTGTAGTAAACCGGCTAGGTCGTCGCCGATTTTAAACTCGTCTTTAACATCTCCCAGGACACCTAAAACAGAAACAAAATTATAAGTTAAGCATAACTTACTATCTACTTCTGTCCCATCGTAGATAAAGCAAAAATATTTGCTATATCTGGTGTTCTACATGGCATTAAAAGTAAACAACTATAGCAGAAAATCAATATGATTCAATGTTAATCGAGGACCAATATGCTAACTATGTAGTGCTTAATGTTTGCCTATCCTGTAGTGCTGTTTTTAATTGTTACCAAAGAGTATGAGCACCCGCTGTTTCTCGTGGTAGGTACCTTAATTTCTCAGTAAACAGCTTACATTATAACGTGGCCGAGGTTAGGTTGATGAATGTACGCTCATAAAAGTATTATAACGACTCGGGCGTGAGCTCAACAAGAAAGTAGATATTTGGTAAAAACTTTCACAGTTAAGTGTTGAATATAATGCTGAATATAATGAAAATCTTATCTTGATTTATCACTAATAAGACAAATTTTACAATGGGCTTGTTAGAGAAAGTGTCTTAAAAGAGGAAGTTCTTTTAAACTTTCCTTAGACTACAAATATCTCAAAACTAAATTTGCTGAAGCTATTCCCGAGTTTAAGTTACAACTAATGAAAGACAATTTTTTTAGATGAATATACTTATACCTAAGGATGACGTTGTAATTTTACATAGTAAAATGCAAACATAAATTTTCTAGTCAAGTCAAATATTTTTCGGCAGTTGAATGGTGTCCATGGGACTGATAGTAAATTAAGTTCAAGAACCTAAATACATGTCACTCGTATTAATAACATAAATATAAAACCAACAGAAGTGTGAACGTGACAATCCTGTAATTTTATAAAAATATACACCACTATCGACAGGTATATTGATACTATCTGATAGTCAAGTAAATACCTAATATTTGGCAAATCCACAGTTAAAGCGATGTGATAAGTTTGTTGACAAAACCTAAATGTTAAAGATAAATCCAAATTCAGAAACGCCGAGATAAACATGAAATTGGTGGACAAAGTACTCATAAAATTAAACATTTCGTTTCCGTTTTACAAAAAAAAAAAAATAAGCAAAAGACGTTAAAAGAGGAAAATCTATATTTAAATGTTAATTTAAAGTTTGTGTTCGCTACAAGAACTTCGAAAACTCTAGATTCATTGAGCTCAAATTTTGACACCGTTAGGGGTGCTTCAAATATTGTATAAATTAATTTTTTGCATTAGTTTTGATTCTCATTTTTCATTACCTTTTTTTTTTTTTTTTTAATGTGTGAAAAATCATCATGGACCGTCACCCCACCGGGGGTTACGGCGGGGTGGAGAGATTTATATAGATATTGAGATATGAAATGGTCAATACTTGATGTATTGACCATTTCAATGTCATTTTAGCTAAAAAAATATATCATTTTTTGTGATTAGGTACATGTGATAAATAACAGACGACATTTTCATATCGAAAAACGAAATTTCAATGTTTGTTAATGGCAATGTATTAAGGTCCAAAATTATAACAACATTATCTAATTTATGAAGTAAATAAGCCTATAAACAAATTTACCATATTATCATCGTGAATAAATAAAGACGAAAGCTTTTGTGATACGTGAATAAAAAAAAACTAACGGCTCCTCAATACGTAAGTGTTTTGCTTTAGTGGATTTTAGGTCTTCATCCTCTGACCATAGATAAAGGGCATTCCTGTAACTATTGTAGTGGAATGTAAGGAACCGAATAAACTGTATGCTACCTACAATTTGAACTGTGTATCACAGTATACTTACAGTTTTTGAATAAGACACAATCTGTTCGATAAAGACCCCTATTATTTTGACACGTCAATAAATCTTTCCTTTTATTACAGTGCCCCTGTTATTGTGTTCTGTTTGTGCTCCATTATTTATAAGTTGGGGTCCAAAGCTTTTTATTAAGTCTACGTTTATATGTTTATAGTTTTGTCCTCAGAGTTAACAGTATTTTTAACTACATATGTATTAAACTTATAAGTGAATGTAATAACTTGTATAGTGTTGTATCAAATTCAAGGTAAGCTAAATCTAAAGTTTAATTGCACTGACAACGAATCAGAGTATTTCAATCATACGGAAGAAGTCAAATCTTGTCCATGAATGGAAAGAACAAAAAAATAAACCTAATTTTAGACTATACATATAACAAAAATTTAAAAACAAATATTAAAGTAAATAAACTTTTGATGACATAATTATCGCGTATATAGCATTACAGACATTCATATATATGTGTTTAGTAAAAAACCTGTTATTTTGATATTACATATATGTATATTACATTTATTTATTTCTATAAAATGTTTTTGTTGATATAAATATGAGATGACTATAATAATAAAGTTAAAGACAATTTTTTGTAACCTTCTCCGAATATCCATATATACTGCTGAATATCAGGCTAAATATTATCAGTTGCGGACGTAGTGCTGCATACAAAAATATATATAAATACCAAAGGCAAAGTAATTTGATGAAAGCAGAACTATTCGTCAACGGAAATTAACAGGTTGGTATATGAGCTCAACAGTCCAACTCCTCTAGAGAAACAGTTGCTTTTGTAATAATGAAACTAGTTTATTATGAGCTACAGCAACAAATGACCACATAATACACATGTAACCTTAATAACCTTAAAAATGAGGTTTTGGCATATTCCAACATTGGCCCTCAGGGTCGCTATAAGGTTTCAAGTTTTCCTTCGCTTTCCAACCTACCACTTCTGGGAATATGTCTAATTTTAAACAAGAGGTTTTTATACTACGTGGCTAGCCTGACGGGCTAGTATTGGGTAAGTTTTACTTCCCTTTGTAGTGCTGTTATACTGGTAAGTTTTCTTCCGTAGTCGTCGACATCTACGTCATTATATTAAGTACCGTATATTATACTTTGATATATGCATTTAGTAGAAATAGACCAGTGCTTTTAATGTTTGAAAACAAAATAAATTATAGTAGGATGAAACCCACTGCAAAAGGAGGAGAACAGCACAAAAAATAAAGGAAAAATAAATTAAGTAAGACGCCAACAAATTGACAACCGGAATATTACTTTTTTTTCTTGTTCCATGAAACTTTACTTCTCTCTAAATTAATTGGTTCCAGGTCAATGCATATTGCTATTTACTTATATAAACATTAAACAGGTTTTGATTAACCCGCAAAATACTAAAGGGTTTAATTTAACATTGGCTTTAAAGCTTTAGTTTAATATTATTTTCCTCGCACTGCCCAGAGAAAGATGGATTTTAATGAAAAATTAAAGCTTATTAGTTTATAAAGAAAGTTATGTGTATATAATGTTTGTAGCTCTTTCACGCAGAAACTACTGCACGGATTTGGATGAAACTTTATAGTAATATAGCATAAATACCAGAATAACACATGGGCTACTTTTTACTGCAATAATCGAAATACACGCAAGCGGAGCCGCGGGCGCAAGCTAGTATAAAATATTTTGAGCTGTTTATACAAATAACTGATATGACAGTTATAAATGTTAAGTACTTAGGAGCATTGATAAAATAAGTAAATAAATATTTATCGAAGGGAAACAATAAATTGCGAAGTAAATTACGAGTACCAGTAAAGTACTTATGAAAGGTATAATTATCCCCATTTTAATCAACAATACACATGCTTTATTTATTTCTTTATACCTATTTCTATTAAATTTTAAATATTTTAATGTTTATTATTAATCAATTTATTCGATTATGATTCGAGATTTTTTTAATAAATTAACTCTCTTTTATTTTATTTTAATTTATAATTCTGATTTATGAATATAACCAGCAAATAATATATTTGCAACACATACCTACGTATTGTAATAATATTGGCGTTACGCACATAGACACACCTTTTTAGGGTTCCGTAGCCAAATGGCAAAAAACGGAACCCTTATAGATTCGTCAAGTCTGTCTGTCTGTCTGTCTGTCTGTCCGTCCGTATGTCACAGCCAATTATTTCCGAAACTATAAGAGCTATACTGTTGAAATTTGGTCAGTCGATGTATTCTGTGAACCGCATTAAGATTTTTACATAAAAATAGAAAGAAAACAATACATTTTGGGGGTCCCCATACTTGGAACTGACTCAAAAAAAAATTTTTTTTATTCAAACCTATACGTGTGGGGTATCTATGGATAGGTCTTCAAAAATGATGTTGAGGTTTCTAATATCATTTTTTTCTAAACTGAATAGTTTGCGCGAGAGACACTTCCAAAGTGGAAAAATGTGTGTCCCCCCCCCCTCTAACTTCTAAAATAAGAGAGTGATAAAACTAAAAAAAATATATGTTGTACATTACTATGCAAACTACCAACGAAAATTGGTTTGAACGAGATCTAGTGAGTAGTTTTTTTTTAATACGTCATAAATCGTAACACGCAATATACCTTTCATCCAATCAATACACTAGTATAAAAACATCGATGAAAGTTACAACGAACTACAAGAACTTTTATATGATGTTACTTGCTGGTACGGAACCCTTCATGGGCGAGTCCGACTCGCACTTGGCCGCTTTTTTTAGATCGTACTACCTATCTATTTTTAGTTTAGTTAGGTACATTTAATTTCAGATAGTAGGTAGGTATTAACTACCACAGTCATATCTCAGTTTATAAAGTGCGAAGCACTTCTACAACAGTAATTATGAATATCGCAAAAGCCTTTACAAGTTTGAACACCGTTCTTTATATTAGGTTATTTTTTGTTTAAAGTTTTGTACAGGGCACTGTACCGTGTAGGAACATATCAAAAATCACATGGTAAGCAAACCCCCTAAAGTAAAATAGAACATCAAATGGTTCTTATAGTATACTATTTAAATTCGTTTGTCTTTGAAATATAAGAAGCTCTAAATTTAGCTACCTACGCTCAAGTGCCCAACCGTATAATAATTTAGTTCTTAGTGAACGAGAAACTACAAACGTCAGAGACACTTCACGTTTATGTTATTCAGTTTGTAGAAATAACAATTTGTCAAAAAGGACAATCCCTTACTCGAATAAAAATGGTCTCGGCTGTGGAATCCTCATTTTATTTAACAGGACATGCAGTGATGGAATAAATAGACTAGCGTTCTATATCATTGACTGTAGAAATTTTAAGTTTTTAAATAAAGTCTAACGCTTTTCTTTAATTATACACGAGCTATGGTAATAAAAAAAATATAATGAATATTTTATTGATATAATATATTGTTTATGGATTTTAAAATAATGTTTATTATTACAACATCAAGATAATACGGTGACCTTCACGATTTGTGGGTGGATGACGGTGTGGCGTGACTAGTTTGTTGAACGTATAGATAAACTACGTCATCGTGACTGTCGCATCGCGTGGCGGCAGCACTAGCGTACGAAACTGAGCAGTTCTGCTATCGTACGCGACCGGTGCGCCATCGGCATCATGTACATCACGCCATCGCAAAAGCCAATCAGCGCCGAGAGGTTTGTGGCGCGAAACGCTGTACAGTGGCTCGTGACGGTGCAGTTGGCACCCGAGTTCACCCGACCTTTTCTCGGTCATAATGAAATGGTAATATGATGAAAACGCATAAATATACTTTTATTAACTTTATAAATAAACTTACCTAATCCAACTGAAGAAGTTACTGCAATTACTCATTAAATACATAAATCACTCCAAACAAAAAGTCATTAACAATTCCATTAAAGAACACTTTGTACGGCACATGATTACATGTCATTTACAGAACAAGTCATCATAGATAATAGGTAGGTGCCTATTTTATAATAGAAAAGGAGATTGAATGTCTAGTAAATTTCCGCCCAATAGAATTTGGATTATTGCAGTTGACAAACCGCCCCAGCACGGGGGTTTAATGTAATTCGGATTACGACATCCTTCAGACCGCAAACTAGGTACAGGCAATTCTATTCTACTACATTATTATGTATTTAAATTACTTATGCTCGAGTCTTTTTATAAACCACATTATGTTAACGCAACGGATATGATTATGTATTCATTTTACCTCATCATTTGATCTTGAGTGAATCAAAATTGAATAAACTAAAAGTTACCAAAAACATTCATCTACTTAGTGCTTAATCAGACACGTAATTAGCTTTCGTTCCGTTTGTTTACCTCATGTGGCACCAGAATGTCTACTCCAAGACTTAGCTACTCATTTTGTTATGTAACTTGAGCTGTTATGTCTCATATGATCGTTTAATAAGCATGTTAGCAAATATCTAAAAATAGACAGTATCTAGACAGAAAAATATTTAATGTCAGCGAATTATATTATTTAATTTAATTTTAGCATAATATGTTACGGTTGTGTGTTTTGGGAATTGCAGGGCAAATTAATTTCTAATGATTGTTTGTAAAATCTACCCGCAGTAATTAATCAAGAAATGTTGCGTAACAAATCAAAATTCGTTTAGTTTGAAATGAAATACTAAAATTATAAGAATTTTTGTCAGTTTTGTGGTCGTAAATAACTAAACGTTCAATAATAATAAGGCACATAGGTCAGTTTAAATTGTTCGAAAATAAACTATGAACAAAATGTTTAAGGTAAACCCAATAATATTGTATCTATTGTTTTAGGAATTGTTAAGTCAGTATATTACAAACATGTAAATGAGGTTTTTGAACATGAATTTCCAAAACCATTGTTTGTTGAATTCAGTTCAAATCACAAATCTTTCAATCTTTATGAGTCTGTCATGTGAGTGTGCTCACTTATGATGTAAGATATTATTGTGAACAGGTGAGTGCATGACATTGTTCAATTTTATGCAGTAAGCGAATAGTACCGGGAATTCAGGGTAATTTAAAACCAAATCAGACTCCAATTACCTTGAGAAAACTGTTGCTAAAATATTAGACCTTGGTTCAAAAAATAACAAAAAAGTAAATGAATATGAAATCACAGCTATACAACCCACACCAGGAATTAAACTTTCATGAGAAGATTGCATCAGCTTAGAAATAATATTCTGGCAAAAGCCATTCTAAAAAGGACGTTGATTGAGATGAATTTTAATTGCTAGAGGAGAAAGGTATTCTTTTTTGCTTTGTTTGATTAGCGAATATACTGTACGTATGTTAGGTAACACGGTTTACATTTATCAATCTTCATTGGGTTTTTATTTTGTAACATGTCTAATTTAACAAAAAAGAGTTTTATATTGAACTCCAATTGCATTATCTGCACATGAGCGCAGACAATGCAGTTTTTATGAAAAAAGGATGGTGAACCCTACTTCTGGAATTTCCTCATGATTTTCATCAGGTAGAGTAGTAGAGGTAGAGTCCATTTGGTAAGAAAAAGAATAGTAAAAAATTACTACAAGTCGTACGCTTGCTAATTTTATTCCCTACTGTTTTTTGATATTTCATTAATATAACAGTCTTCAAAAGTCCATTGTTGGTCGCAGTCCTTCCCTTAAAAATGAGATTTTGGCACCCTGTATCAACGCCGGAGGGTTTGTCAAGTACTTTTTCTCTTTGTATTGCGGCTCTTGCGATTTCCACGGCATGAAGAAAGATGGTCTGTCACTCCGTATTTCTCATCCGTATAAACTATATTACTACACTATATTATTATAATTTACTTTAATCGTAATGCTAAAGTTTATGTTAATAAAAATGCTCTTAGAACTTCAAACTGCACGGACTTTTTCCCTGACAATATTTAAATTTGTATGGACAGTTAGTCAAAGTTTCCTATGGTATCATCACTAGTTCAGTAAGTAGATATTTTTATAGCCAAGCTACAAAATTAAGCTACGAAGAACATTACGCATATCCCTTTTTTGTACCTTGTATATGTATTTAAGTTTTTAGTGTGTACACTAAGGAATAAATACAATACAATACGCATTGGTTACCCTTAAATAAACATTTATTGTATGTACTAAAGCACCCTTCAGTATTATGGTAGCTGTGATGTGAGGGTGAGGTTTTTACAAATCGACAGAACCCTACTTGCTAAAGGGCGATTAATCGACACAATAAAGACGATTTCCCACACCATGTTACAGAAATGGTTCTGTATTTTCTCTTTATAGTAGACAACACTTGTAAACTTGCACTAGTATTTTGAACGACGATATATGATTTTTATACAACAAGGATTCACTGTGTTAAAATAATGGGACAGCTTTTAATATGATAAATGTGATTCAGTGACAAACAATATTATATTTTACATATTTTATTTTTATTTAAAACCTTAAGTTTTGCTTTAAACTCACTTAAGTCATTCAAAATACTTTATTAATTAGTAAGTTCAACAGCCTTTAAGCATAATGGTAAAACATAAAAAAAAATACAAAAAGAACTTGTAAATAATTAAAATATTATTTCATTTTAAAGCTGTAAATGAAATTAACAAATTTCAAATATAAAGTTTAAAATTTAGAGAGTTAATTTTAACTAAAGATAAAACAACGATTTGTTATACGTCAAATGCTGTCGGTTGATACAATGATAATGAGATTAAAAATCATACAACAAACTATCATCTACGTCATGGAATGAAACAACAAGATTTCATCACGTAATCATCAAGGTTTGTGTCCTTGTGACACATTAAATGTGTAAAATAAACGTGTTAGTCGAGACGAAAAAGAGAAAAGATACTCAGCATATTCAATATTTACTTTACGCTATGACTAAATGATTCACTTTTATAAAATGATGGCGAAATAGATAGTGTTTGTGCGGCACTGAATCAATACGAGATTAATGAAATGACAGGAGTAAACAGTTAACTGACGAGTGATGACAGAAGAAAAATGGAAGAAAACAACTTGCGGAAAAGCAAACAAAAATTAGATATATGTTGCTTAACGGTTAGTACAATAAATATTAAAAATTGTGAAACATGAATATGGGCGTAACCAGCATTTACTTCAGGGTAGGTCAAAATTCTACGCAGGAAGACAGCCTTGCGTCATCTGAAGGCATCAAAACCCGATGTTTTAGGAGACTAAATCAGTTGAGACCTGTACTTAAATTTCTATCTTTTATATTATTTTTCCTCACGAAGAAAAAATCGGCTGCAAGTCCGGCTACAGGACGGGATAAGTGTCCCACTCTGCCCCATCGTGGTTAGTTATGTCCATGAAAATGAATTAGATCCAGTGCTTCATTGACTATGAAAAAGTCGAACGCTTCAATTGCTATCATATTCATATTTCAAACTCTTTAAAAAAAATTAGCTAATGTCAGGTTGGCGACGTATTCTAAGGGGTATCTAATGTATATGTTTTTTAGAACATTAGTTTATAATTTCTATAAAATGAAATCTATGTCGTTGACTTCTCAGCATCCTCATTATTATTTTGCTGACTATAAATAACATACAAAACATTTAAAAAAAATATAATATATTATTTGGAATTTCATAAAATTGTGTATACAGTACCTATAGTATGATAGTTTTAAACCTATTATTGTAAGTTTAGTGAACTTAACATCTTCTTAACACTTTCTTCTCTAATATCACACTACAAACCGTAATCTTAGTCTACAAATGTACTTAAAATGATTATTGGTATGTTTTGCAATAAATGTATTTACTTTTATCAATTACCCTCAAGAACGAAAAGGTTTGTTGAAGTATGTGGCAAGGCAAGCGAAGAGTTATCGTTTCTTATCTTTCCACCGATTTCGTACACTAAGTCAAATTCTCGAGTGGAAGTTTTTTCAATGTTGCACGCTTTTTACAAATCGGTTACATACCAAACCTTTTGTGATAAGCAGAATTATGTAAGTAGGTAGAAGTTCTTATTATCAGTGATCTTTATTGTCATTAGGGTCATAATACAAGCAGGAGTATAAAATCAAAGCAATCTACATTGTTTTTTATTCAACATTACAAAACAATATTTGGAGTATTATCCAGCTAAACTCTCTATCGGTTGCTTTCATTATCCAGGTAAGCTTTGTGAAAGTTTGCATTTTTTTTTTATATTTAACTGAGGAAGTTATTTGAATATGTAATACATAAAATTAAAAAACAGTCTATGTAATGTGTATGGAGTACGCTAAAGTGGAACATGAGCGGTCCAGAAAAACTGATGGTCTCTGGAGTCGGAAAGATCCAAGATCCTCTAGTGGAGACCGCGATTAGCCAAACGTAGTGTAGGGCACCCTGCACGATAAACCAACGATTTAAAGAAAGTGGCTGGCGGCGGATGTTGTCAGTTGCTTTGAAATGATCGTGATTTTTTATTTAAAATTACATTTTTTCTATAATAATTGTCAAAAATGATTAAGTTTAGATCATACATGTATCCGGGTACTAAATTAGTTTCAAATTGAAAACACTTGCAAGGAATATTTCTTAATTTTTTTCACCCTGTATTTCGCTAGTAATCTTCTTTAGTAGATATTAAAGTAGTTTTTAATAGCTTTTGAACGGACATATGGTCTCATCTCAGCTTATTGGTACAGTCCGAACTAATTGGTTCCAAGTGGCGTTTCGATGGGCACTCGAAATGCAGTCCGTTGTACGGGCCCACGATATCTACGTTCATTAAGCGCAGCTGCATCGTTTCAAATCAAAGCGAGTACTGTTAAACCTGGAACTGCAGCCTGACCGCCGGAGTTCAATTGCTTTATATGAAAACTTTATTGTCTGAACTTGTTGTACGCATAAGGTAAGTAAATCGTTTACACTCGTCCCATTACTTTTATGCGTATAATCGTTTAATATCCATCAACTTAGACTTTATATGAAGGGTCAGTGCACTGTTACATACCCACCTCTAGTCTGAGGTATAAATGACGTTCTGGAAAGTAATATGACAGCTGTTTACTATTAGCCCTATTTAAAATGTAAATTTAGTAGTGTAGTTATTTTTGTCGATAAGGTTAATCAACCGTATAGTACAGAATTTACTATTCTAGATTATGTCGTGGATAACAGCATGTGTTGTGTTTAATTTCTATAAATAACGATACCTTTTAAGCTACAATGTGTAACTGTATGTTACTTCAAAAGAAATAAAAAGTGATCTTCATACGTTAAACGTATTTCTAACGAAAAACTATCGTGGCTAGTTCTTTTTATCTTGGCTTATTTACATCAAAACAACCGCTACCGCTAGTTAATGGACTTAGATTAACAGAACACGAAAAAGCGCTTGTAAGCCTAACTTATAAGCGTTCCACACGTTGTTTTTAATAAAATATATAGTTAATTCAATAGCTTTATAACTGCGTTTACTAGAGAACATATTATAGCTTTTATTACAGATACAGGCTTTTACGATTTAAAGAGAACATCGGATTTACATTTGTTACTTTGAAGAAATTGATTCGCGCTCTAAGCCATTTTACGATTGAATGTTAGTGTCCACTTAACTAAAAGATAGAAAAGAAAAAGCCTTATCGGCAGGTCTTTCTTGACCTGCCGATAAGGCTTTTTCTCTTCTATCTTTTTTGCAATGTTTAAAGTTGATGCTTGGCTTCATATTTTAATTAATTTAGAAATGCTTATATATGAATTACTTTTAATCGTTCGTTTACATAAAATATATTAGGCCTAAAGAAAAAGACGTGAGTACCATTTAGCCAGCTAAAGGAAAATTAAAATATATAATAAACATTTTTTTTTTAAATCTGTTTGCTAAGACTGCATCTAAATTTATTGGTAAGTGTCAATGCTTGTATAATTTCCACCCTAAAAATAACCATATTTAACCCCTCACTGCGCACCATAGGGCGCGGTAAAACCAACACATTCTAAACTATTACATATTTTATTCATTAAAAGATGTGCACACATGAGGGTCCTGTCCTAATACCTCATAGCAAATAGATAACTTCGAACCCTTTTTGAATTAAACACTGAATATCAAATTGTTATGAATATAAAGTAAGACAAGTTTTTATTTAATAAACAGAAATTTTTTTGTTTGATGATACTTTAAGAATTTTGTTGACAACATTTAAATTAAAACCTTTAATACTTTATTGGTAAAAGTTAATACAATGTAGAATAGTATAAAGTTTAGACCGACGTTTATTGTGGCATTGTTAAACAAGGTTATTTAGTCCTTCAAAAAAATTACGTTTTAAGAAAAAACGCCTTGATACGTGTCAACACTGTACGACTGCTACTCAACAGGGGTACAAGCACAAGCGGGTTGAATGTAACTTGAGTTCTACCGTGTCAAAAAGAAAGAAAAAATATTTGATTTAACAAACGTAAGGTAATATTAATTAAGCTAGATGTCTAGGTTAATTATCTAATTTATATTTTAGCTTTCAAATTTTTTTTCTTCCTTGTCAGTTATTTTTATTTTAAGTTTTTAAATCCTATACCTAGTCTAGCCTAGACAATTAAAAAAACTAAAATTAACTAAATGATCGAATTCTTTCCGTTGCTTTCAATTTATACATTTTAATAGTTATATCAAAATAAGTAACAACAATATTTTTTAGTTTTACTTTTATGATTATAAATAATGGTATCAGCATTTTGTAAACATTTTGATAACTATTTAATGAAACCTAATTGTTATAAAAAGAAAGCCTAAAATTTTTAAGGCAATTTAATTATGAATGAGTTGAGTTTCTATTACAACGTTATGTCATACGAAAACAAAGAAAGAAGAAGAGAAAAAATCCATATTATTTTGTGCGAAAGCAAATTGCTAATTAACTTTGATAAGAAGTATACACAATCATTGAACTTTAATTATGAATATTATTAATTATGACTACAGATAAACGTAGCCAGAGTTTATTAACAGACTTTGGAGTGAATTCTGTTATACCTCGTTAGTATTCGACTAAATATTATATATATTTTTTAGTTCATTTCAACCAATTTAGATGCTTTTTGTATTCTGGAAACGTAAGACCAAATTTGTTTTTAATAATGCCTAAAGTTATATGTTTTATAATAATGTTCAAAAGAACTTCTATGTCGTCTTTTAGAGACTCATTATGGGCAACAATTTACACATATTACAAAAAACGGCCAGTATCATTATCAAAACAAAATTGATCGAAAAAAATATGTTTCCGGGGATTTTCGTAGATGCAAACAATAGTGATCTCGTAATCAAAACGAATCATGTGTAACCAACACGATGTAACCAAAATCGCAATGTTTTCATTAAAGTAAGAAACAATGAGAAAATTGAAATTTTCGACCTGAACAACGGAATCGGCACCACCGAATGGTTTATTGACCGTGATTCATAATCACAAATATCAGTAAATTCATACTTGGTTGAGTCATTTTACTGATAAATAGACTTGAACATATCGGATGATATTTTTTTTCATAAACTGTTTTTTATAGCCATTGAATGTTTATAAATACGGCAAAAACATGCTTTTACAATTAATCATTATTCTCAACGCCCCTGGGTTATTTATTCGACCTGAAGCACTGACTTCTATAGGTCATTATATTTAAGAGCTCAAACTTATTAGTTTATTAAACTAATTTATTTTTTATAAACTAGGAGCGTTAACAGCTCCGATAATCTTTAGACTATCGTTATCCGCACTAATACATATTAGAAATTCGTACGTTACGCTTTCACGGCTTAACTGCTAAACAGATTTGGATGAATTTTGCTATAGAGATAAATTGGATCTTAGAGAAGGACATTTTTTCGCGATAACCAACATACAAACAGGTCAAGCCCAACCTAAGAGTTAGTACCTGTCTTATAATTACAATTCCTGACTTTATACAATAGAATAACGTTAAAATGACGCAAGACAATACAGGGTAATACGAACAGGTATCGTATACGTAGAATAACAGGTTCAGATACACTTATATAACACACATACATACATATACATATAATTAATCACTCAGAAAGTTTAAGTTACTCTATCTACTGATGAACTAAATTATTTAAGGCAAAAGCTAACTTTACTGTGTTAAAAATTGATCGCTAAAACAATTGAGTGGTTTATGATTTAAACCGCATTTATTAACATATTAACAGCTAAAAGAATTGCAAAATATCAAACAAAATACGTTATGTAATTGTTAAGTAAATGATGACAGCACTCCCAAGTCCCAAGTTAAATACCACCAATTGCAAGACGATAAATAATATTTGCCTATAGAATTATTGCCAAACAAAATAAGCAAAGCAAGCTTTTTATTTTCACAGTTGTTGGCTCTAGTTTTACAGATTTCCCTTTAAAGAAAATAACCCTCTGATATTATCCCACAAACACAGTAAGCCTGTAGCGTGATATATTATTTACATGTAACTATAGTAACATAAATAAAGTATGGGATATTTCAAAGATTCATATTAATTACAAAAGCATGTTTAAGTCGAGTGAATGGTTGTGCGTGTGTGTTCCCCCTAATTCCATACATAAAACGTGACACTAGTTTCAAATTCTACAAAAGGGTGATATTGTATTCGGTAAAGAATGAGGAATGCGCCCACGCACATGAATAGACATTGGAGATTAGTTTTGTGATTACGTGACGGCGGACCTCCCTACGTTCATATATAATGCATAATTTATTGGTGTAATGTATGGTTTTATTATACTCACGAAAGTAAAACCAAGAATTATATTGAATCAATTGATTGTTTTGTTGTTTATTGATTATTTAAAACACATCTGAGTATCACTTGTATCGTATAAACGTCACTTTTGCTTTCCATAACTCCATAACACACTTAAGTAAAAAAGAATGTCATCCGCTCCAAACTTCTTTCGATCTCGTCACTTTTGAAGAGCTAAAACCTCCTTACGACCCACGACACATTCCATTCCCAGTGTTATGGTCCTGGGAGCTTTTTTGGAACTTGAAGAGTCAATGACATCGTCCGTGGCTTAACTTGAAATGTAAACATTATAAAGGATCCATAATACATTGCGTAACAGTCTTCGTCTAGGAATTTAAAGTGAGCGTTTGTAAAGTGCATTCAAGATAAAAAAGGATTACTACTTAATCTACTTTTGCCGGCAGGAAGATAGCATACTATTTCAACATAAAAGTTTATGGACAAAGGCTATGATGTAATAGTGGTGGGATCCATAAAGATTACTCATGTGTTTTTGTTGATATGATATAAGTTTTGACTCATACGACGTGGAAATAGGAATATCACCGTGATTTTGTAAGCATTAAAGTTACATCGACAGAATATAAAGTACCTAGAACCTATTTATAAATCTAGTATACCACTAAATTTATAAATAGAATCTTTTCTCAATTTAATTAATCCCGAATAAATAAAACTGATGAGGTAAGTATCAATGAAAATACTGCGGTCGTATATTGTGGTCTACCGAATTTTAGGTAATTAAGCTCATAGTATGGATTGGGTCACACTTTTAACGAGAACAATATACCTAGTGGTTTGAAAGTAATTTTAGTTTGCAGAGGTAAAAGCACAGAAATATACAATTATTATTATATATTACTAAGATTACTATGAAACTGAAAAATATGAAAGAATTTGAATAAAATTATTCTCGTACTGATAGGCAGTCAACAACGATCAGCAATTATACATATATTATCAGGTGTATCAGGGGAATTAATAAATTCTAGGAGTTTGTGGGTCAGTTAAACGCGTTAAATCACGCGTCCCTGAAAAAGAGAAAAATTTTAGATCGGTGTCAGGAACTATGACGCCTTATGACGATATCAATGCACTCCTGTCGGTTGAGATCCCGGCAAATATCGATACACAGGATATCGAGTTCATCATGTGGTGGCAGCTGAGTGGTTTTGAAAAATGTTTTGGTAGTAAACGCGCACACTTGTGTTTTCATGGCATTGAACTCGACAGATTTCCATCAGAATGTTGAGAAATACGGTCGAGTATTTGGACTAAGAATAACTGAACCTGGTATGAACCATGAAAAAGTTTATGTAGCGCTGAATAAACTGTTACTGTGTATTTAGAAAGGAGCTGCTCAACGAAAGCGGTAGAAATATACAGCACTCTATAGATCCAGAGAAGTTAGCTTGCAATGTTCTTGTTCTCGTAAATTGCCAAATGAAGTTGAATAAAACATAACAAAAAACAAGTTCTATTTTACTTAACGAAACATTAACGGAGCGTATCGCGATTATTCAGTTGACAAAAAGGTTCCAAAAATTTACTCATCAATACTGTCGATAAAATTATCGAGAATTAGCATGCCCCAAATAAGAAGTGACAAAAAGGCTTTTTTGAACACATGTATTTTTAAAAAGTATTTATTATTTATATGCTCTAAAGACTAAATAATAAGTACACCTACCTATACAGCTAAAATTTTGACATAGTCTTCACACATGGTAGTCACGCTTCGAAGAGGTTTTATCAATTTTCCCAACCAGTGCACGACAGTAAAGTGGCAGAATTTAGGTAGCTTTTTATGTAGTCTAGTAGAATAGCATACTATGCCTGAGTGGCAAAATCTAAAAATATTGTTACGATTTATGCCGTAAATTGATATTACTGAAGGACATGTACATACATACGTTTTCTCTTTTAACTTAAGTACATACCTACGACTTAAATTTACATATTAGCCTGAATTAAAATCCAGGTCATCTAATGCAATACCTATTCCACAATGATTTGTGTGTCTAGGGTGGAGGGGGCATCAAACCTAATACATATTAATTGTATAATTGCGAAAGTACCTAACTCTGTCTGCCCCTAAAACTACACCGAGTTCAATTAAATTTTGCATGTAGATGCTTTGATTCCTGAGGAGGGACTTAGATCTCCCATATAAGTGCACAATTACGTGACTACGTGTTACTAAACGAAGTTTTAATTTTTAGCGAGTTTAAAACCGTTTGCTGCATAGGTAGAAATAATCAATGTATTCTGTTAAAGGTATTTCAGTTAAAGTGGAAAAACATGTATTCTTCCCGTCTACATATATCCGAAGTATACCAATAATGGACATACCTAAGTAGTCTTGTTATCTTTAGCATGGCATTTAGGTGCGTGTTATTAAATGATGTTTTAATTTTTAGAAAGTTTAAAGCTGTTTCCTGTATAGGTGGAAATTATCAATGTCTGTATTCTGTTAAAGGTATTTCAGTTAAAGGGGAAAAACATGTATTTTTCCCGTCTACATATATAAGAAATATATCAATAATGGAAATACGTATAGTAGGTAGTCTTGTTATCTTTAGCATGGCATTTAGGTACGTGTTATTAAATGATGTTTTCATTTTTAGAAAGTTTAAAGCTGTTTCCTGTATAGGTGGAAATTATCAATGTCTGTATTCTGTTAAAGGTATTTCAGTTAAAGGGGAAAAACATGTATTTTTCCCGTCTACATATATAAGAAATATATCAATAATGGAAATACGTATAGTAGGTAGTCTTGTTATCTTTAGCATGGCATTTAGGTACGTGTTATTAAATGATGTTTTCATTTTTAGAAAGTTTAAAACTGTTTCCTGTATAGGTGGAAATTATCAATGTCTGTATTCTGTTAAAGGTATTTCAGTCAAAGGGGAAAATCATGTATTTTTCCCATCTACATATATCCGAAAAATACCAATAAGGGAAATACCTATAGTAGTCTTGTTATCTTTAGCATGGCGTTTATGTAGGCGCGTCCCCATATTTGTTGAAATAAAAATTCACTACCAGAAAGTGTTTGATACAATTATCATAAAGACACTTTCTGGTAGCGAATTTCCTATTGTACTACTGACTAATTTTAAAAAAATAAAAAAAAAAAAAAAAAAAAATTGACTGCCCTCCCAGATTTGGAATATATTTCTGTGACGCGGGGTACTTTACAAACATACAAGAAACGGACCAGATAATACCCAAACTCAGAATAAGAGTTTAAGAATCACACAAAGTGTTATCCCATGTAGGATTTAAACCCACAAAATTTGGCGCAGTGAAATTTGATCTCCGTCAAACAGAACATCGTTTTTAACCGGAGAAAATGGTTAACAAGTTTTTTTTTTAATTATGCAGCAGTAGGTAGGTATAACATGAGAAAGGTGGCTGGCGGCGGATGGATGCGGACTGCTTAAGACTGGGATGGGTGACGTTCCTTGTGGGGAGACCTTCGTCCAGCAGTGGACGGCGATAGGTTGACACTATAGGTATAACATTCTTTTGGCAATAAAAGTAACAATTTCAGCATTTACTATTTAATGTAATTTAACCGACTAAAAGGAGGTTTATTTTTGGAATTCAGAAACGAATTACTTGCGCAAATAAAACTATTTCGCCGTTACGTAGATAAGATAAAAAATAGTTATTCACAAACGTACTTCTAAACTTGAAATACCAACGACGTCACCATACAATTAAGCAGTCTGATATAACAAGCTAAATTAGACAACGTAGTCACAAGCACGATGGAGCACAGTATTAAAAACTGTATGACTAAGCATTTATGCCTTGCTGGGGTCTTATAATTAACATTTGAATATGATTCATTCAAATTTCCTTTTTCAGATGAAGATATATTGTAGAATATAGAAACTATATTCCAGTCCTACTTTAATGTAGTTTTCACGAGTAGCGCAATAATTAAAATGGCCATCACTCGACTACACAGTTACTACCCGAGTCTTAAGGATGTATTCTATACGGGACTTTCGAAGATTTCCATCAAATTTTGTAATCTAAAAAAATTTGTTTGAAATCAATTCCTTTACAAGTTTTCGAATTCCCGCGACAGGATTATTCGAAATGCGGGAGTAATTAGAAAAGGCCTTTACGAAATTATTAGCCGAACCCAATGGAAATAATCTTAGGAATATTAGAGACTAAGAAGATGATGAATATAATATTTTAACTATGTATTTCAGCAGTCTGATTCCTACAGTACAGGCTTTGCATAACTGGCGACTTAATGGTCATGTTAGAGGTTTGATGATTGGTATCATTATCTAGATTGAATTAGTGATCAATTGAATAAATAAAGATTGGATTACCATAATTGATATTTAGAAAGAAAGAAATACGTAATAATAGTAAAACATTGGGTTGTCGAAAGGTTTTAATGCAGATAAGATTGAAAAAAAGCAAGATACCAGAAGCCAGACATGCCGTTTATTTCTACAACCTTGAGTGATATTGAGGTCTACATATAATATAATTATCTGTATTATGCCGATGGACTTGTCAGATAAAACAGTCAATTAACGAGATTAGCAGCATGTTCCAGTCACACAGGATATTGCAATCAGCCTTATGTTAGTTTTCAAAACAATCATCTTTCTGACCTTTACATACCTACATCCTACATCCAAACTCTATACATACTAGGTAATCTAGCAAATACACTTAGTGAAAAATTGAGAATTTAGTAAATAATTAACTGGTATCTTTAATTTCAGTAACCTTAAGTAATTTCTCACTGTAAAGGGTGGAATAGAGTGGAGAGAAGTTCAGAAATGTTTACCAAGACTATTGTTAAGTAAATCTTATAATACTTCAGAGAAGAGACTACCAATACATTGTATATTACATTTTACATTCAGAAATATTTTGAAAAGGGAAGAAATTTTTTTACCTCGATTTTTTTTTTTTGAAATTTTAACATTTTGAGATTATATACAAGACACAACCTATTGCAAATAGATATATTCTTAGGTACATAAAAATTTTACAGACAGAATAAAAACTGAAAATACACAAAATGGAAATCAATTTTTTTGTGCAAAAATGTATAAGCAATGTAAGTAAATTAATTCAGTGCTACTTAGTTAAACTCGTAGAATATTATAAATTTTGGATTTCCTTACTATCTATAATATTCTATTGGCATAGAACTAACTAAACTTGATTTCATATATTTTTTTAAGGAAGTAATTAAGGTCAAGTACATTTTACCATTGGGTAATTTATGTTAACATCTTAAATTCAAGCAATAGTAAACTAGATTAATATTATGAGGTCTATGTGACAGAGATCGACTAAAAATGCTGAATCAAAATAAATACTAGCTTGTTCTGAATGCTAATTAATTTCTAAAAATAAAAAATACATACAGTGAAACATAGAAACATCCTCATTTTTTGAAGTCAGTTTAAAATATTTACATAGGTAGAAAAAAAAACTCATGCTTAAACATAAAATTGGGTTCATGAAGGACCTTGAGTATTAATAATAATATTTTGAACGTCTGTTGCACAAAGCTGTCTACTTCCAAAACTAAGCTGAGTTTGTACTGTGGGTACTAGACAAATGAGTGAGAGTAAAAAATATTTATATTGAAAGTAGTAAAGCTACTACTTTATTTATTGCTTTAATATTGCACATAGAATTTTTGCTTAAAATATAAAATCAAAATGAATAATTAATATACTTAATAGTTTTTATTTCAATAAAAAATGCCTACATAATATTAATAAAAATTCTGTGTACCTTCAAGTTATTAAGAAATCTATAGAAATTGTACATTTAATATGTAATCAGCCACAATCTATTCTGTTATAATAGCATTGTTTCATATAGCTTCTCGATCATAACTTTATTTAATTGAACCTTTTTATTACAACATTTTGCAACTACCCACTTATAGTACATAATTAAGGATGTCATAATATACTTTAAATGTAATTTTACATTTATTTAAACTAAATTTTGTCTACAGCACAAACCAACAAATTTCTTCTAAAACAGAAACTAAATAATTTACTGAAACTGTGGAGGAAATCATCACAACTCTAAGACAAAACAATTCCAATCAGACAGTTCATTTTTCTAATCTGTGTTACTCTTTTAGTATAGTAAAGTATTAAGGTAAGTAGTACTAAGACTACACCGATTCAACTTTAGGTTACAATAAAATTACACAGTCAACTTTGGACATATACATAATATGAAAACACCTCTTATTGGATTTGTGACATTGAGAGTAGATGTAAGCTGGATTTTGTATGAATTTTCTTATTAGAATAATTTTATTGTCCTTCAGATTCCTAGTTAAAAAAAATTGTGTATGACAAGGGCAATATATTCTAAGTATAATTAAAGTTTGTCTGAAACTTACCAGCCAGGGTGAACCTGTCCATGTAATTGATGAGGTTGATAAAACATAGTATACCGACACTCATGAATTCGATAAACGGGATATCACTGAATGTATCTCTTCTTCTAGTCTGCTTCTCATTCAAAAGTGCTGTTGCCGAATTACTATCACTATTAGCAACAAGTTGCTGATTGGAAGTATTCGGGGTGATTCCAGTCTGGTCCATATTGAGTGTTATATTAATTATACGAACACATAAACCGTCGATAACTTATTGGTCAACACTCACAATAACTACAAGTAAAAAATAATTCAAGAACGTAGATATAACTTTCACTTTGATTTGTAAATTTAATAATTGTTGATTATGGAAAATAATGAAATATTTATACAAAATACATTCCAGGTAAAATTTTGATTTATTGACGTTGAATTACAAACTATTATATCACCGGTGACCACTCGCCGTGGTTGTGGAAACCTTTTGAACGGGATGTGACAAATGACAACTCAACGTTCGAATGACATGACTAGATCGTGACGTGCTGGCTTTTTCTATGCTTATTAGGGTTACCAGCTCTAATTTGATGGTTAATGAAAAAAATAGTGATGTTTAAAGTAGTACATTCTAGTTAATTTAGACAAAAAATCATATTTAAATTTTAAAATATGTACTATCAATTTAAACTGTTTTACTTTCGTGTATTACGTACATGTGTACCACAGATGAAAGATAGAAAACATTAAAAAAATTGGGCAATTGCCTTACAAGTAACGCATAGAATGGGATTTCCGAAGTCATTCACAATGGTAGGTGGATTTAAAATCGTGTCCAACAGATAATATTTACATTTACTTAATTTCTTTATTTTGGTATGAAATTTTCCTAGTGCATTTTAGCCTGGAGTTATAGGACCCCATAGGTCCCAAAACCTGAAACAAGAAAGTTATTTAAGCCACTATACTCACTATAGTTTCCTTTTAAAGTTCATTTACATACTCTTTGAAGAACACTTTTTTGGCCCTTAATCAGCAGTCGCATACGCTAACTAGTCTAACTACTAGACCAATGAAGTAGTCAATTGAAAATTGATATTGAATTTAAAGTAGCCATTTGTGTTTAGTCTATTCCTTACCCGGTTCGTAATTCATCCCACTCTAGCTTAGGCGCGATGACGACCTTGACTTGAAGTTTCTTCAAGTTCAGTTGGCATTTGGCATTATTTTACTTAACCGTACCTGTTTGGGCTGTTTGCTCACTTTGTATCTGGGCATTTCGTTTGTGTAAAATGTACAAAACAATTTTCCTTATATGTTTAATTTATTGTACAATAACTTACGGCAAAAAACACAGTGATGAAGAAAAGCCAGCTTGGGCTAAAAAAGATATTAGAGATTACAGCGATGCAGATTTAGAACGGTAATTTCGTCAAATGAGAAGTAAATGATGTACCTCTACTTACATGAATTACAAAGAAGTAACAGTAATAAACGATATAGCATTTGTTCGAAAGTTACTTACCCCATAACTAAACATTGTACAATGCTATTTAAAATATAGGTATATCGAGAGCACAATTTTTGTAAATCGAAATATAAATAGGCTTCCAAAAATTATTTAAATTCCGGTCTATTAAAAAAATTCTTTGTTTAATTTCTTGTTTTTAATATCTTGGTATTTAGTCCATAATAAATAATCTAATTAATTTTTCAGGCTTTTTGATCAATGGGAAGAAGATGAAGAACCTTTACCAGAAGACGAATTGCCAGAACACCTTCGGAAACCACCAGCGCTCGATTTAACTAAGTTGGATATGACAAAGCCAGAAGAGGTTATGAAAGCAACTAAAAAAGGCCAAACATTAATGATGTTTGTAACTGTAGCTAATAAGCCCTCAAGAGCAAGATCTGAAGAAATAACCAAAATTTGGCAAACTAGTTTGTGGAGTAACCACATTCAGGCAGAAAGGTAAGTCTCAATTAAATATTCATAAAAATACATGTTTGAAGTATTTATAAATTACAATAGATTAAAATTAATTGGTTTAAACAGTATGTAGTACAACAAAATATAAATATATAAATGATATAAAAGATATTAATTCCAAAAAGTATTTTGATTCTTATCTATCTGTATATTTTGCTCTTTTTTGATAGAGAAAGTCTTCCAATCACAATTTAGATATTCACAGAGTGTATGTATTTTATAGATCTGATCCAGGAATTGACCAAGGAAACAGGAACTAATATCATGAACTCATTCTTTTAGAACCTACATTTTGTATTTTTTATTTAACTAATTAACCTAAAGACAGACTTAAATCTGTATGTAAGACTGCTTACAATGTTATTAAAATTAAAACTAATCTCAATGTCAATCCATACAAAGTTTATCATATAGTCAATTGAATTATTTTATTATAATCTTCTAAACATGTATCTACAAGATGAATAAGGGTACTCTGCTTTTACATACACATTCATTGATGAAAGTAGTATAACTATATTTTTTTTAATTTTTAATATTATAAAAAAAAAATCAAAAATAAACAATGTAATATTATAAGAATATGATAAATATCAAACCATTTTTTAAATAATTCAATTCACTTGACTATAGGATAAAACTTTATCATCATCTGCCTGCCCTTATCCCAATTTTATTTGGGGTTGGCGCATTATGTTTTATCCTTCCATTCTACTCCATCACTTGTCATTTCACTATTAACTCCCTTCCTATTCATATCTTCTTTCACACTATCCATCCACCTTTTCTTTGGTCTACCTCTTGCCATGTAACCTTCAATTTCCATATCCAACATTTTCTTTGTCACATTGTCCTCATCCTTCCGCATAACATGTCCATACCAAGAAAACCTATTACTTCTTAACATTGAGAAGTGTTTTGTTAATATAAGTTAATATACCTCATATTTCATACCTACTTAAAGTACTAAAATGCAAGCCAGCATTAGAGTAATTGTTTCTTTTGTTTCAGATATCTCATTGATGATGATCGAGCTATCTTTATGTTCAAAGATGGATCTCAAGCATGGACTGCTAAAGAATTTTTACTAGAACAAGAGGAATTAAAAGAAGTACAACTAGAAAGTCAAACATATCCAGGGAAGAAACCTGATATAAAAAACAAATCTCTAAGAGATGAATTATAAATAAGAATCAAATCTAAGATATATTATTTTATTTATAATTGCATTTATTTTATACCCATCATCCTCTCCTATCATTAGGTACGTGAAATTTTAAGCTATTGCATAGCTTTTATCACGGGCTTTGAGCACGGCGACCGAATCAAGAAATTCCGTAACGAAAAAACTTAACACCCCGTCTTAAAAAAGAATAGAGAATATGATTGTAACTCCAGTGCGACAAGGACCAATAGCGGGAGCCTGGCATGCCGCCATAGATTAATCAAATAGAAGGGATATCGTAGGCACAATACATAGCATCCGCGTCCTCCAGTACCGTCTACTTTAATCTTGTGTTTTTTTTATTCTATAGATATTACTATTATGTTCCCTGTTTAGTTGTCTTTAAGGTTAATAGGATGATTATATTGTTTGGCAATAATAGTGTTGGAATGTATGTTGGTAAAAAGAAAGTGTATATTGTTTTGTAAACTTGGATTAGGTAATATCAAAGAAAAAATGCTATGTAATAGCTTTACCGCGGCAGTCCCCGAGTGCCACACGTATTTTTAGGGTTCCGTAGCCAAAAGGCAAAAAACGGAACCCTTATAGATTCGTCAAGTCTGTCTGTCTGTCTGTCCGTCCGTATGTCACAGCCAATTATTTCCGAAACTATAAAAGCTATACTGTTGAAATTTGGTCAGTCGATGTATTCTGTGAACCGCATTAAGATTTTTACAAAAAATAGAAAAAAAACAATACATTTTGGGGGTCCCTATACATGGAACTGAAACTCAAAAAATTTTTTTTTATCAAACCCATACGTGTGGGGTATCTATGGACAGGTGTTCAAAAATGATGTTGAGGTTTCTAATATCATTTTTTTCTAAACTGAATAGTTTGCGCGAGAGACACAAAGTGGAAAAATGTGTGTCCCCCCCCCCCTCTAACTTCTAAAATAAGAGAGTGATAAAACTAAAAAAAACATATGTTGTACATTACCATGTAAACTACCAACGAAAATTGGTTTGAACGAGATCTAGTGAGTAGTTTTTTTAATACGTCATAAATCGTAACACGCAATTTACCTTTCATCCAATCAATAGACTAGTATAAAAACATCGATGAAAGTCACAACGAACTACAAGAACTTTTATATGATGTTACTTGCTGATACGGAACCCTTTATGGGCGAGTCCGACTCGCACTTGGCCGCTTTTTTTTATTAGTAACTAGTGGGTATTTTAAAAAGTTTCGTCTGCATTATTATTAACATAATGATATCAAAACTTATAAGTTTTTTTATGATATAGTGTGGACCTTCCCGCGTATTGTCGCCGACCAAGTACCGGGACAAGGTAACCCGTACAAGGGGTAGCTCATTTTGCAATTTTAACTTTTACCAGCGTAATTATAACACCTTTATTATGGGAACACCCTCAAAGGCTTAACCCTTACTATTGAAAATAATAAGGTACTTAATTAATTTTCTTTTACATAATATAGCAAAAAAATATTTTCAATACAAATTCCAGTTAATGAGAATTTAAAATACTTATTAGAAGGTACTGAGATTATTTTTGGTGACCGATAACATGGCGATTATCTAATAATATATATTCAAAACAAGCACATTAAAAAACAACAACATAATTAAACCTTTGAAGGGCTTACTCTCGATCGTAGATCGATTGGGTTTCTTTTCAAAATAATAAGGTAATTAATTTTTTGTAACGTATAGCATAAATTTATTTTAAATGCAAATTCCAATTAATAGGAATTTAAAATAATAAAAACTACTGAGATTATTTTTGGTGACCGATTACATGGTGCTTAATAATAATGTTTTACATTTAAATAAGCTGCGTCCCGCGGTTATTGTTGTAAATCAACAGCTTTCTGCCAGTGAAAGATCGTCCGAGCGTCAAAATCGGTTCAGCAGTTCCAGAAATTACACGGAATAAACAAACAGACAAAAAATTTAAAAATTGCTATACTCCTACGTGCCGTAAGTAATGTATATACTTTGCATGCACGATGCATGCATTTAATAAAAAAACTATTAATTTGATATTACATACCTACAGACACTTCAATTTTATTGAAGTGAGTAAGCCGTTATAGTTTTCCTTTAAAGTTCATCGTATGTACATAATTAACATCATAATTTTTTCCAGATTTTTTGAACCACTCGTTTAGCTTTTAGAGAGGAGTGGATGCCGTTTTTACAAAAAAAATGCCCTCTAAAGTGGAATAACTCGTAAAAGGATACCTAAATCAAAAAAATCGTCTTAATGTTTTTAAAATACCTATCTAATTATACTCCACACCCACACGATGCGAGAGAAGAGAACAAACATCACCACTTTACGTTTAGGGGAGGTACCCCAAATAAAAATAATTTTCGTGATTTTATTCTAGCACTTTATCGACGTGATAAAAACACATGCATGCAGAATGCAGTTTCATTTTTCTAGCACTAACCGTTTCGACGGTAAGTCGAGGATAGACGGACATGATAAAACTGTAAGTTATTAAGGGTAAGGGTCATGAACTTTGGAACCCTAAAAACAACATTGCGTGAAGATGATGTATATACAAGTACCTACACATTATCATAATATCTCGGCCAAAGGATGTCAACTACTACTACAAAAATGTCCTACGACCTCCACACAATTATTTATTAAGCCATAAAAAGTTGACAATTGAATGGTAGTAACTGGAAAATAATAACCACACACGAATTAAGCCACAATAGACAGACCTTTATAATGGTAGCCCAGAATAACAATACACACATTTATTTCAATATACTTATATGTATATTTCAATACATAGTAAGCTACACCCAGACAATAATTATCATATTTGTCTTGGTTGGGAATCGAACCCACGCTCTCTAGTGTGGCAGTCAGTTTAACTACTTGACTAATAGAAGGCTTGTCGATAGTAGCTAAATACCTATATATTTTATCTTTAACTAGCTGACCCACGCCGTCCCATCTGCGTCTTCATATTACATATTACCCGTTGTGGCGGCGTGGCTTGAATAGATTAACTGTGATTGTGGTAGAGGAGTTTAAATGAAACGTCCACCGTGGTGTCTCGAACAGAAATAGGGACGAAGCAACGTTTAATCTTGCTGCATTATAACTAAATTCACTACTAACTGGTGTTGTCACCTTACAAAAAATAATACTAAATTGTGCAAAAATATAGTAGAAATAGGTGCCGATGCCAGCCATAACACCCGTAGCGTGATGTTTTACCGCGGAAGTAATTGTTCCCATAAAAAAAGTTATAGTGTAGCACGGAAGCTCTCAAGAGGAAAAAACCCCCGGTTTTGAAACATTTCTTCATTGGTGATCCGCTCCCATTGGTCTTAGCAAAGAGTATGTAACACTCTTAGCATGATGATATTTATAGCTTATAGCCTTCCTCGATAAATGGGCTATCTAACAGTAAATAATTTATCAAATCGGACCAGTAGTACTTAAGATTAGCGCGTTCAACCAAACAAAAAACTCTTCAGCTTTATATATTAGTACTAGCTTTCGCCAGCGGCTCCGCCCGCGTGTATGTCGGTTATCGCGGTAAAAAGTAGCCTATGTCCTTTCCCAAGTTCAGTTCTATCTTCATACCAAATTTCATCAAAATCGGTTCAGTGGTTTAGGCGTGAAAGCGTAACAGACAGACAGAGTTACTTACGCATTTATAATATTAAAGTAGGGGGATGTAGTATGTGTAGATAGTAGTAATTATGTGAAATAATATGTTTTGAGTATATTGACTTTTTTTGGATTTTAATGGTAATAAAGGCGATGATAATAAAGGTAAACAGTTAATTTTATTATAGGGCTAGAAAAGTTTTTTGTTTATTATAGGGCTAGAAAATTAAATTCATGATTGCATATTTCTATAGATATTATTATTTGTAGTTTACAGAAAACATTGTGTTATTCAATATAGATATTAAAAGGCATCTGTAGCTCTGAAATGTTCTTCATCAATCGTTGAGTATATGTGACCTTCACCACACATCCATTCCAAGATTTTCCTGAAAATTATTATTCTCATATTAGAATTTATATGGACATACCTATATATAATTATTCGAATTTCAAGTTTGTTTTCTAAAGTAGATCACATGAAACAAGTTATAGGTATATCAGTTCAATATTTTTTACAATATTGACTGTCAACATATGCACCACACTTGGTTTATCTGACTTTTAAGAGATTACTTAGACAATCAACACTAGGTTATCATATTATGCAGTGTTTGTGTTTGAACATTCTGTTTATTTTTAAACATATCTCATTTATGAGGGATTCAAAAGCTTCTGTCTGTATATTATTATGTAAATTAAAAAAATTGTACAAGGTTTAATAAAAATTAAGCAAACAGAGTTGTATGAACTTTTGCACAGTTAAAGTTTATACGTATGTAGGAGGACTATATAAAGCTAAAAAAAATATGGTTGAAATCCAACCAGTAGTTAATTATATTTTAATAATTCTACTTACTCAAATTCCATTTGTGGCATCCGGTCTTTCAGTGAATTATACATATCTTGTTTACTGATCCCTTGTTCAAGGGTTGAAGCTCTTATAAGATTGAACACCATCATTTGACGTGGATTGAGACCATTGACTGAAGCAGTGCTGTCAGTCATTCCAACCATTGAATTTGATGGCAATGTATTTGTGAATGATGGGTTATTGTTAACCACTTTTTCCTGAGACAAATAATTTTAAATAAATATTTCGGACATCTGAGACATATTGCTATCATACCTAAATTAAGCAGAAATTGTACTATACAAGACAACTCATATATGCATCATGTAAGCACTTTATATAAATTATTTATATATTAGATTATTTAATACTATTTCAATAACTTCTGGAAAATGACAGCAGCACAGGATCCATTGCAGTAAACCTTGGAAGTGTGGATGTTTTTTTTTTGTAGAAATAATTTTTAAATATTGTTTTGTTTTATTTTGTTTTAATTAAATCATTCAATTGTGTAACAAACAGACTACTTGATAAACATAAATGTTATCAGTGTCAATGATACCAATGGTTTTTGAAGAAACATGTACTGTTGTCATGTACATGTGTCTTCTTACTGAGAACGTCTCTCAGCTGTAGTTGTAAAGGTACAACAATAACCACAGGTAAAATTGAAGTAGCCGTTACTTTTTACAATTGCCAATCAGTGCCAGTGAAAGCCTGGTCCAAATCATCCTGCCATTAATTACAAAGATTGGTGGGAACTAACTATTTTTGTAATTTTTGCATTTTTTAGTTACAAATTTATACTATCATTTTAAATAATTAATTTACCTTTTTGGAGTCCTGCTCCATTTTGACCTTAGTATGAATGCAGTGTAGATAATGGAAAGTAATAGCATTAACATCTGTTACTGGCATAATTTTGAAAGCCATCAACACTTTTTTCCCTTTGTTGGTTTTAACATTGCCATAAACTTGTATGTAGTCATCTACTTTCACTTTTGGTGTAGCTGTGTCCTGGAAAACATCATTTATTTCTTTGTAAGATAAACATGGGTAGTAACTAAAAAAATCAAGGATCATTCACCACATTCTTAAGTTTTTTATTGTATTTATATACTGCTGAGTTCTATGGTATTTCTTTTGGTTATTGTTCTAAATTATTAATAACGCGCCAGAACGAAGGATATTGGCCCTAAGCACCAGCGCTTGCATGCAATGCACACCCCACACTATAGGGGTAATATAATTCTCAGGGGTGTCTTTACACCCCTGAGAAATATATTACCTTACTATATTTGCAAAAAATTCACATAAAAAGAAGTTGTTTTGTTTTTTATTCTGTATATTTAAGCCTATCTATCTATCAGCCTACCTAGATATCAGTATATCTAAAAATCTGAAATTGCAATGGATACCATCACACATTGATTTAAAGAGCAATGAGGAGGCGGACAGATTAGCCAAGTTAGCGATAAAGGAAGGGGATATTATTAACATTAAACCACATTACTCAGTTGATACATAAATTTAAAATTAGTTGTTACGATAAATGGAAAGAATATTTTGATGAACACTCTAAAATAAAAGGGGTCTGGTACAAGACTATTCAGTATGAACCTCCTCATATACCGTGGTGTGGTAATTTAAAAATAAATAGATCATGTGTTACAATAGCTCATAGATTCTTCATTCCATCAAAAAAATTTGAACATCCAACACGTAGAGCTAACTCACCAAGTTGTGATATGTGTAACATTGTGGACGATGTTCAACATGAAATAATGAAACATTAACTTGAATTGTTTGGATGTTGGTGTACATTTGACATCTAAAAAAGCTATTAAATTGTACAGTCTAGCGTATCATAGATAAATGATGTTTGTTAAGTTAAGGCCTTATGGGACTGACATACCCTATTGGGTTTTTATGGGACTTTTGTCCCTTAAAAAAATAAAGACAAAAAAAATTAAGCCTACCAAAGTACACTCTGTCTAATGAAAAGTTATTCACTTCTTCTTGTGTAGACCAAATTATCAGGTATTCAGTAAATTTTTATACAATGTAAGTATTATTTTGATACAATTTCATTAATAATAAATCTCATCTAACGTCAAATTATTCTTTCTATTAATTTGAAAGATGAGAGCTGTAGTGTCACATTTTGAACAAATCTCACACTGCTAAAAATAAAGATTAAGGACTAATACAGGGCAAGATTATGTTTATAGATTTATATGCAGTATGCCTTAGGAGATTTTTTTATGCTCTCTGCTGCGACAAAATAAAAGACTAAAGTCTATATAATAGATCTATTTTTGTTTTCTTCTAAATTCTGACCTTTGAAAATTCTACTATGAGAACTTCATGAATAGTTTAAAATTCAGAAATATCGGCAAAAATAGAAGGTGACTCAGGGAGAAAACTATGAAGACAACATCAGTGCAAGGAGAATAAAACAAACATTAGACAGGCTCATAATAGGACTGTCAAAGGTTTTTGAAACCAGGAAATTTAACTTACATCTTCATCTCCTGCTTCTTGGTCCAACCAGAGTACAGCACGCATACGTCCAGTTATATCTTGTATTGTGTATGTTATCTTTGTACTTTGCATGCGAATGTTTCTAATACGAGCTACAATAGACACAATCTGAATTTCTGTTCCCCATATTTTAACACCTTCATCCCCACAGTGCAAGGCTTGTTTGATAACAATAGGTGCTGTACGAGATGCTCTTCTACCCTAAAACAACATGAAATTAGTTCCATTCCTCTAATCTTCGAATATTCTTGTTTAATGAAAATACTTACTCCTTTTTGACCTTGATTAGGTGTGTTTACATTACCAAATTGCCCAGGAGAATTAAAAAATCCCCCACCGACAGCGGACTGATCTGAAAAAAATAAGTAATGACAATAAAATCAAAATAACTATCAAGTAAGAGGTGCAACTAATTTGCAAACTTACCATTCCACATTTTATTGAGATAGGATTTAACCAAATTAAAATAATATGATTTCACGAGTTAATTAACCTTATTTATCACTCTCTATAAAACGAAACGAATGCTTTTTGCGAAGCACTCCAATAAGAATTTTATCATCAACAACAAGTTTCGACACGAATTGTCATATTTGGCATAGCGCGGGAAATGCTTTTTTTTTTTTTTTTTGGAATTTAATGACCTGGTAACTAAGACCTTTAAGTCAAGGGCGGGAAATGCGGGAATCTCACAAAACTTAGTGTTGTCAATAAGTCTTTGTTCCCTATAATTGTTGGAAAATTAAACTTATTACCGACTTGATGGCAGGAGAAATAAATTGGTCATTTCTATGTTACTAAAAATCCAAATTTTATCAGTCTAATGATAATTTCAGAATTTTAGTTGAACTTTGGATGGGGAAACAATTTCAAACTGTTGGATTGCAATTACAATTCATGTTAGTTTTGACACTGTCAAGTGTCAAGACCTTTAAGTCAAGTGTCAACTTGACTTAAAGGTAATGACACTTGACAGTAATGACAGTTAGTATAAGTTTCGTTTGTTTCCGATTTCGAAGTGTAAACTTTTTAATCTTTAAAAACAACAAACTACATTAAAATTCAAAGCACTTATTTTAACTCAAAAGCAAGTTAAAGTTTACTAATTATTTCAACAAACCGACTAGTGGGTGTAATTTTGTATTAAGCTGTTTGTAAATAAAATAATGTGTGTGTAAAATCAATTACCAATGTTTTTAAATAATATGATGTTTCAATGTTTTTGGTCGATGTAATGTTGTTAGAATAATGTCTTGTAAAACTGTCCATAAGGGCAAGTATTACGTCTCGTTTAAAAGAGGATTTGAAGACTGTAGAAAAGATGTAACTGTATTAATTGAGAAAGTTTTCGAAACTGATGTCTTGGTTAGTAAAATTCATATTTTATAATTACTATTTTACGTTATACTGTTTATTTTAAATACCATTTATTTTCAGATAATATCTCTCTCAGATGATGACGATCCCACTTTTTTATGTGTGTTGACCATAAATCGAACAGATTATGAAGATCTCAAAAAGCAACAAGGCTTGCTTGTTGATTTTGAGAATTTTCCATCTCAACTTATTCGATTATTGCAGCAATGTGCTTCAAACAATATGTAAGTGTATTTTTTATTATTATTATAAAAAATATATGAATTATAATGCAAATTGTGTCATGTTTGATATCATAATCAGAATGACGGAGTTGTGGTGTACGTTCGTGAAGTCTTTAAAGCGACGTCTACGGAACCGGTTTGTTCTGACGGCAATTGTATTGTGATAAGTCTTTCGAATAGCATATATATTGTCTGTACATACCGCCCACCCAGTTTTAAAAATCCGCTCTCCTATATATACTCTTTAAATTGCATTTTGGACACATTAAGTAAAAATAAAACTGTTGTTGTGACTGGCGATGTAAATATAGACATTATGCCTGATAATCTAAGCACTAATGCTGCTATATATTTAAATTTAATGGCTAATCACGGGCTTAAGCAGGGGATACACTGTCCCACTAGACAAACTACGTGCCTCGATCATTTTATGATTAGAACCACTTCTAAAGTCCAAACTTATGTATTTGATGAACTGACTGATCACTCACCTATACTTTTGCATATTGACAGTACATCTGTGCCCAAGCAAACTTTAGATATAAGTAAGGTTAGCTTTGACTTCAGTACTATGGGTGAGTGCTTGGAGAAGGAATCATGGAGTGATTTGTATTCTACAACAGATGTCAATCACGCTGCAGTAAAATTAACAACTAAATTAAGAGATATTATTAATGTCAACACTATAGAAAAAAAAATTAATAAGAAATATAGACCTTTAAAACCTTGGATTACTGTAGGGGTAATTAAATCAATACGAAAACGAGACAAAATGTATAAAAAATCAATAATAAATTGTAATTCAAATATGAGAAATATATATATTAACTACAGAAATACATTAAAGAAAATCATAAGAAATCTAAAACAAAATTATTACAAAGATAAATTATACAAAAATAAGGGTAATATAAAGGAAACATGGAATATTATAAAGGAATTATGTAGCATGAACAAATCAAATGTATCATCGTCGGAATTACTCAACATTGAAGCAACTGCTGCTAATTCTCTTAATATGGTTAATAGGTTTTTTACATCTATTGGTCCAAGTCTTGCAAAACAAACATTACAAAAATTAAATACAAAAGAGTCAGCACTAGCACAAAAAGCTAAAAGAACGGATTCTCCTCTAAAGTCTATGGCACTGTACCTGACAGACCCCATTGAGGTTAACGAAGTGATCATTAGTTTAAAAAAACATAGCGCTCCTGGTATTGATAAAATCACAGCGTATATTCTACAGAAATTTCGTCATTGTCTTGTGGGGCCCATATGTCACCTAATTAATTTAAGTTTTGAGCAGGGTGTCTTCCCTGATATATTTAAACGCGCCGTTGTATCTCCTATTTACAAATCAGGTGATAAATCGCTACCAACAAATTATCGTCCTATTTCTCTATTAAGTACTATATCTAAAGTTATAGAAAAGGTAATGAACAAGCGATTAATTGCGTACCTTGAAAATAATAATATTCTTTCGGAAAATCAGTACGGGTTTCGCCGCGGTCGGTCTACTGATGACGCTGTTCTACACCTTACTTCCAAAATTACAACATACCTAGACCAAAAGGACAAATGCATCGGCGTTTTCCTGGACTTACAGAAAGCGTTCGACACCGTATCGACTAAAATCCTAATTACTCGCCTGGAGAACATAGGAATCAGGGGAAACGCACTTCTGTGGTTCAGGGACTACCTTACGGAAAGAGGGCAATGTGTTAGAGTTGATAATCATACCAGTGACTACGACACGGTGACGTATGGGGTTCCGCAGGGCAGTACCCTCGGTCCAACACTTTTCTTGGTGTATATAAATGATTTATGCAAATACCAGATCAAGGGCGCTGATTTACAAATGTTTGCAGATGACACTGTCGTACTTTTTCACGGTAACTCATGGTGCCTTGTGCGACAACTAGCAGAAGAAGGCATGTCTATTATCACAGCATGGCTTGAAGATAGCTTACTATCATTAAATACCACCAAAACTAAGTTTCTCTGTTTTAGCAAAACATCAGCCTCAGCGCCTAACAATTGTCAGCTTCGTGTCCATTGCTATCCATGTAACCGAACTAAAGCCTTGCCTTCAATTTGTTCTTGTCCGACGTTAACAAAAGACACTGACGTTAAATATTTGGGAGTAAACATCGATGACAAATTGAATTGGAGGAAGCATATTACTATGGTTAGCAATAGACTCAGAAAACTCATATATATATTTAGAGACTTGAGACTGATCCAGGACACTACACTTTTGATTCAAACATACAAAGCACTCGCTGAATGTGTAGTTACCTATTGTATATGCTCATGGGGTGCAGCGGCTAAGACACATTTAATTCAACTGGAAAGGGCACAACGCGTCGTCCTTAAAGTACTTTTATATCTACCGTTTCGCCACCCTACACATTTAGTTTATAAGAATGCTGACGTTCTTACTGTGCGGAAACTATTCATATACCAGACAATACGTAGATACCACAAAACTGTTATTCCACATTTAAAACCATCAGGCAAAAGATTAGAGAAATGTCCGGTTTCAAGGGTAGCAAGTAAATTTGCACAGCAACACTACAGTAATCTTGCACCAAGACTGTATAACAAATTGAATTTAATTTATAAAACTAAAAACTTAACTAACTTTAAAATAAAACAAATCGTGAAATTGTGGCTTATGGAACTGAAATATGATGATGTTGAATACCTACTACATATAGTGAAATAATGAAACATTGAATAATGTTACATACACACTCACCACACACAACTCTTATCTCACAGCAAAACATACACAATCACACACATAACACTCACATTGACACACAAATATAAGGAACTATTTAAAGTTATTGTCTATTATTGTAACTAATGGTTTGTTTATTTAGTCTTTGATAAGGAACTGACTTCCAAGACACAGCTAGCGCTATTTTGGGAGTCAGGGCTGTACAGTGCTTTGTAATCCACTTTCTGTTGCAATAAAGATATTTTATTATTATTATCAGGATTGTTCTTTTTTCTCAGCTCTAAGGCTGGTTTTTGCTACATTTACGGGCCAAAGCCAAGTAAATACAGCGTGTGGTGAATTTTATGTAGATACTGTACTTTCGTCTGACTGCATGAATTTCCTAACGATTCTGCATGTGTTTAGGATGGCTGCTTTCTGCAGATTGATATAAAGGGATTCTTCTAAATCTATTACTTTTAGGCTATGGAGGAGATGGTTAGGGATAACACCTGTCGTGGAAAGAACGATAGGAACAATATAAACCTTATCTTGTCTCCAAATTCTTGTAACTTCTTCTTTGAGCTCAACGTATTTGCTTATTTTTTCAGCGATTGTCTTTTGTAGGTTATGGGTGTTGGGAACTGCAATGTCTATAAGGTAAGTGATTTTTCTTATTTTGTCCTGTAAGGTTATGTCTGGTCTATTATAATGGATGGTCCTATCTGTAAGTATAGCGCGATCGTAATACAATTTATGTGTGTCATTTTCTAGGATAGTTTGTGGCGCGTACTTATAGTAGGGAGTGCTAGTGTTTTGTATGAGACTGTGTTTGAGTGCTAGTTTTTGATGAACGATGTTTGCAACCTGGTTGTGCCTGTGAGTGTAGTCTGTCTGTGTGAGGGTTATGCATGCTCCTGTTATGTGTTGTATGGTTTCTGATTGAGTGTGGCATCTGCGACATTTGTCGTCTGTGATAGTATTGTCTTTAATGATAAATTTTCTGTAGTTTTTGGTGTTGATGATTTGATCTTGTATTGCTATGATAAAGCCTTCGGTTTCAGGAAAAAGGTTTCCTAGTTTAAGCCATTTGTTTGATGCTAATTTGTTTATGTGGGACTGCTCTAGGTCCTGAGGGTGTCTACCGTGAAGGACTTTCTTTTTCCAGTTTTCAATTTTTAGGTCTTGCGGGTCTATGGTGTTACTGTCTTGTGTATTTTGTTCATTTAAGTTCAGCGGGGTGTAATTATAGTCATTTAAGGTAATAGCTTTGTGCATGTTACTTGTTCGAGATTTGGTGTAGAAAAATGTTTTTAGTTTAATGATTTGTTTCTGCCAAAGGTGATGTATGTCGATTAGGCCTCTCCCTCCATTTTGTCTTTTGATTGTGAGTCGTTCAATCGCAGATTTAGGGTGTAAGTTATTGTGTTTTGTGAGTGTTGTGCGTGTGGTTCTTTCTAATTGTTCGATGTCTGTTTTTGACCATTTTATTATTCCGAATGAGTATGTTAATATTGGTACGGCAAAGGTATTCAAGGCTTTTATTAGATGTTTTCCAGATAGCTGTGTTTTGCAAATTGCGTTAATTCTTCTCCGATATTCTGTATTTAGTGTTTGTTTAATTGCTGTGTGGTCGAGTCCTTTAAGTTGCTTGTATCCTAAATATTTGTACAGATCTGATGGTTCCATAGCTGCTATTGTGTCGGTGTCGCTGACAGCATAGTTGCCAGGCTTTACCTTTCCTTTTATAATATGCAATGTCCTACACTTATCTAAACCAAATTTCATATTAATATCTTGACTAAATTTTGTTGTTGTTTCTATTAGAGTTTTCATTTCTTTTTCGGTTTTAGCATATAATTTAATGTCATCCATATATATGAGATGCGAGATAACAGTTTCATCGGTATTGTTTTTAAAATTATATCCAGCCCGGCACCGATTGAGTAAGTGAGACAAGGGGTTCAGGGCGAGACAAAACCAAAGTGGACTCAAGGAATCCCCCTGGTATATACCCTTCCTAATATGTATCTGTCTAGTCATGAGAGAAATGAGTCCATTATTTATCTGAAGTGTGGTTTTCCAATGTGTCATTACTATACGCAAGAAGTTTATTATTTTCGAATTAATTTTATATATTTGTAGGATTTGTATTAGCCAAGAGTGTGGAATGCTATCGAAAGCTTTTTGGTAATCTACATAAGTACAGTGTAAGTTTCTATTTTTTGTGGTGGCATGTTTATGGATAGTAGAGTCTATAACTAACTGTTCTTTGCAACCCATGTGGCCTCTCCTGCATCCCTTCTGCTCCTCTGCTATCATGTTGTGGTGTTCAATGTGTGAGCTAATTTTATTAGTTATTGCTGATGTAAGTATTTTATAAATTGTGGGTAGGCATGTGATTGGTCTGTATTGGGAAGGTTCTGATGTGTATTTGGTCTTCGGTAGCATGTATGTTATTCCTGTGGCAATGAATTCGGGTATGTTCTGTTCTCCTAATACTATTTCTGTTAAATTTTTTGCTATAGATTTGTGTAATACCGTTAACTTTTTATACCAGAAATTTTGTATTTTGTCTATACCCGGTGACTTCCAATTATGTAATCTAGATGTTAAATATGTAATTTCAGATTCTGTTATCTCTTTAAAGTCCATTTCATCTATTGCACTCCATTTTGTTTCTTCTTCTGTAATCCAGTTTGCTTTTTCATTGTGTTGTGCTTGTTCTTCCCATATGTCGGACCAGAATGTTTCTAGGTGTTCTTTTGTTGGTGTATCTGTATTGCTTGTTATTGTTGTATCGGTGTGTGTTTTCTGTATGCTTCTGTAAAATACTTTCTCATTCATTGCAAATGTTGCATTATCATTTTTACGCTGTTGAGCTTTCAAATATCTCCTAAGCCTATGTACTTTAAGAGCTAATTTCTGTTTTAAGGTATCCAAAAAGTCCTCAGGTTTCCTATTATTAGTTTCATGTCTAGTGTGATTAGAATAATTTTTAAATATGGTTTCAACTCTCTTAACTACTTTATTTGATCTGATGCCGTTGATATAATGTGTAAGTCTACCACAGTCCGCTCTTAAATTTTCAATATCTTTTTCTAGTCTCTGTTGCCATGCTGGTTTGACAATACGATTTGTTCTTGTAGTTAGTGTGTGGTTCGTGATTTTAAAATTGAGTTCTTCAGATATAACTACCGCTGTGCAATATATGAGTAAATGTATGTCTATAAGTTGTGTGTCATCAGATATAAATTGTATGAGTATATTTTCATTAAATAAATTAACTAAACGAAATAGGTTAGGGGTGTATTTCAGTTTAGGCAGTTTTGGCCGGGCTGCTGGATCCATCCCAGAGTATTGTGTTATTGTTGTTCTAAATTTGTTATGTATTTCTTGGATATACGTATCTGTGGTTAAGTTTTGATCTGCGACAGCTAAGGTCTCGATATCGTTTTCGAGCGTTAGGGTTAAATATTCGGTTTGTGTGGATGTGTGTGCTGTTTGCGTGTAAGCTTGCGATTGGTTGTATGTTAGTGATTGATTATTAGTATGTAATTGAGTGAGCGATTGTGGTTGTTCTTGCACAATATTTACGTTTGTGTTTTGTGATAGTATGATAGTGTTTGTGTCTGCATAGTTTTCTGATTCTTGTTGTAATTGTGTGCGTACTTCTTCTTTTAGCTGATCTAATTCGACTTGTGATAAAAGTTTATTCCTAACTATAGTTCTTCGTTGATCTGAAATCCTTTGTTCTGAAACTGAAATCTCAGGATATTGACGTGAAAAACGTTCATGCAGTTGTTGTCTGTAAGTAGTCATGTCGGTCTCTAATTTTGTTATGTATAGATAAGTTCGCATGATGAATAGGTTAACTTCTTTGCTCCATCTCATGCGAACTCTTGTTTTTCCAGCCTTGGTGGACGCGGGTAAGAAGGTAGATACCTCCCGCGCAACATTCAAGGCCGGAGTAGGTGAAACTGTATTAAAACTAGCTATGGGGGGTGATGATGGTGAAGATGGTATTGATGGTGACGAGGGTGCGTACGATACTGTACTTGGACTATATGGTTCTACAGGGGTGTCTGTCTTGTTTGTCAGTCTGTCATCATCATCGTTAGCTTCGGCTGTAGCATCTTTGTCGGTGGGAGCCCGCCTGTTCAACTCCTCACCACTGACGGTTCGCATGCTGAGACACTCAGCGTCAGCTCCAAGTGCGCCCCGGCGATCGCCCCCGGGCAGCGGCCCTATACGTTTTCTTTTTGAACGAGTCTCCATTTTTAAGTGGGTTTCCAGAGCCACGTTAGCCACGCCAGTAATTTCTCATTCGTGTGTCCGCCCCCCACGTGATTAGATGGTCAATCAGGACGTGTGGTTGTTTAGGGGGCTTATTATTATTATTATTATTATTATTATTATAATAAAATCATGTTTCATATTATTATAAACTCTAGTACCCTACCTCAACTAATCTTGTGAATGCAGAGAAAAGTTTTTGACGTGACAATGTCTTATAATTTGATAGAGCCGGCTGCATGCACGAAAAAACATGACTCATGCGGCTTTACCTTGCTCTGAGGTGTTCCATTTAAGGCTTGAAGTGCAAGAGAGAGTGCGGAAGGAGCGACAAAGATGCACAATCTCACTTATGACATTGTCACATTCAACTATCATCAGTAAACCAACTTTACAGACAACCAATGTTTTATTTAATAAAATATCACCACCTTTATCAATTTCCAGGTTCCTGATAATGCAACAGACAAACCCACTGCAATATTACTTTGAGGTGATAGAGCACAATGAGTTCAAACGACTTGTACATTTATCACTCAAGACAGGACCAGCCACAGATGCTGATATTAAGAAACACATGGCTGATACTATTATGAACTTAAAAGTAATAAGTATTCTATTAAACAGTAATATGATAAAATGTAGAAAATATAAAGAACAATAATGGATGTAAATGTTATAAAAGCTAGAAAGTTGAACATGCTGATGTCATAAAAGTTAAACAAATTGTATGTTTTGTGTGTGGTTAGCAAGAATTGCTATTAATGCATATATTATGTTACAGAGAACATTAGCATCTGTAAAGAGTGCAGCCGTCAGTACTGAAACTATTTTAAATGACAAATGTATGAATCTTGAAAGAAAAATACATGATTATAATCACAACATTACTAGAATGGAGGAAGAGAAAAAGAAATTAGAAATAGAGTACAAGGAATCCTTAAAGCAAGAAAGAGACAAATTAATGCAGGTAATTTAGTATGATTACCACAAAGAATGGGAAAAGCAAATTTTTGAAGGAAATTAGCTGCACTGCACAAAATTACCCTTAATGCTTAGTCTTAATGTTCCAAATATAAATAATGGAATAAATCATAATAGTTGTAAATACTTCCTTCATTTGTACCACTCTGTGGGTGTAGGCCTCCTCTAACATTTTTCTCAGGAGGAGGCCTACAACTTCCTTCGATATTTTCCATTTTTCCTTGTCTTTCTCTGCTTCTATCAAGCTCCTTCTGGCTACCTCTATGATTACATTTCTTGGCCAGTAGAATCCATCTCTGGTCTGATGTGCTTGCTATGTGTGCAAAATCATATTGTTCTATGGGTTATACATTTATTTTTTATTGTTTAGTGTTTGTTATTGTAGCAGCAATAGAAATATGACAGTCAGATAGTGGAACCTTATTAATAGGGGTCCGTTTTTAGGCTAAAAACAGGTGTGAAATATCAATCCAGCAAAATATTTGAGAAACTACTAGATAATAAGTTCTTCCATGTGGAATGTACATTTCAGGAGAAACAGCAGTGGCAACAAAATGCAGAGCATTCCATGAAAACTCAGATTGCCTCATATCAAGACAGTCTAAATAGGAAAGAGGCCCAAATTAATGAAATTAATTCACTATGTAAGCAGTTGAAAGAAAATATAAATCACTTAGAAAGTCAACTGAGGTGATATTTTTTGTAATAAGTTTGGATCAGGGTATTTTTTTTTTATCCACATAATCTGTAATTCATTCTCTACAAAACTTTTTCCCAGACTATAAAAACTGATATTTAGACTGAGTGGGCAAATACCGAGTAATACTATATCTTATGTTTTATGATTTCAGTGACAAAGTCCAGTGTCAAAATGTGCTAGAAAAAGAAGTACAGAAATCACACATTGAGGTTGCTACCCTCAAGGCAAAAAAGGACTCTTTAGAGAGAGACTACATGGAAAGGGATAAATTGTATAATCAAACAAATGCTAAATGTGTTTACTTAGAAAAGGTAAACACATTTTCTTATCACAAATTTACAAGAAAATCTATTCTTTGAAATATTTTTAAGCTCTTTTTTTGTCTAATAACTGAACTAAATACCGAATGTTGTAGTTATTCAAAGCATACTAGCAATCTCTTCGAGCACTTTGCAATCATTATAATATTACCGTAAATGCTATATGCTGCGACTGTCGTGCCGCCGCCTGGCACATTTGCCCAACTAGCGAATTTTAATATTAAATTTATTTTTAAAGCCGCTGGGTTCATACCGGCGGCCCCAGTATGTAGACAGCATTATGTGTTAGCACTAAAATCTTTGAGTTTATTTAGACTGCACGGTTGGCCTAGTGGTTTAAGCGGTCGCCACGCCGCTCTCCACTGCGCCAAGTGTCGTGGGTTCGAATCCCACGTGGGATAACACTTTGTGTGATTCACAAATTGTTGTTCTGAGTCTGGGTGTTCTTTGTGTCCGTTTCATGTATGTTTGTAAAGTCCCCCGCGACACAGGAATTCATATTCCTAATGCGGGAGTTGTCTTTTAAAAAAAAATAAAAAATAAACAAAAAAACAAATTAAATAATTGGTCATTGAAGTTGCAACTCGCAACACTAATATATTCTAATTTGGCTTGGTTTCAGACAATAAAAGACAATGCCGATACAATAAAGGATTTGAATATCAGCATACAAATTTTGAAAAAGGAAAAGGTTGTTTGCCACATTTTTATAACTTTTGTAAAAAGTTATTTTATACTTTTAATTTGTAGAAAAGAATGTCAAGTCATTTTTATTTTCCTGTTACAGCAAAGTTTAGAGGAGAGATTGGCAATAAGTGAATCATTAGTGAATAAAAACAATGATGCAGTTCATTCAACATCAGAACAGCTTCTGAAAGCAAACCAAATAATATCTAAACAAAATTCTGACCTCATAGAAATGAAAGAAAAGGTAAAAGTAATTTTAGAACTTAATTTTATACTTAGATATTAGTGAGTTGTTCTGTGTGTAGTGTTTAATATGTATTTCTTTAACAGAATCTTACATTATATTTTAAGTCTACATGCATTTTTAGTAAAATGAGAGATATAATAAATGCATAGGCCCTAAGTGCCGTAAAACGCAGCGTGGGTATGATCCACAAAGTTGTTCGACTACCTGTTGAAAGTCGTGAGTAGCAGTTCAGGGTCGGTTGTTGGAGCTTTGAGGGTGGTCTATTTATCTTTCTGTGTCCAGTATGAGGTTCCACCAATTCCAGTGTGAAGTTTGCGAATGAGGTGATGATGGAGTTTCCGTGTTTTAATTTCTAAGTACATATGTTTGACAAAGTATTTGCAAGTTTTCGCAGTGGTAGCGTATGCTACCTCTGTGCTTGAGCTCTCGGGTTCGTTTCCCGAGTCAGACCAAATTTTTGTGTGATCCAGAAATATTTGTTTCGGGGTGTTATAATATGTATGTATTTACAAAAAAGTCATCATCATCAACAGCCTTCAACAGTCCAATGCTGGACATAGGCCTCTCCTTAGAAAGGAGGTTTTGGCCTACTATACCACGTTGGCCAGACGGGTTGGTATAAGGTAGGTTTCAAGTTTTCCTTCTCTTTGCATTGATGTTGTCTTGCGTAGTTAATCCCTTAGTCGCCTTTTACGACACCCGGGAGATGAATACCGCGGGTGACACTCTGTATTCTTAATCCGTTACCACACGGATACAAAAAAAGTATGTGTATGTATTTATATCAGTTGTCTAGTACCTATAATACAAGCCCTGCTTACTTTGGAACTAGATGGCGTTGTGTCAGATGTCCGAAATATTAAAAAAAAAAGGTTGTGTTTGTACTTATATAAATATACAATCAGTAAGCGTTCAAATTTAGCAACAAAAAGAGTTAAGAACATTACTAGAAGTTAGTAGTATTACTAGAAGTAAGTGTTTTTTAATAATTTCAGTTAATATGCAGAACTGCAATAGCTTTAGAACAAGAAAAAGTCATAGAACGAAATACGATAGATATGGAGGAACTCAAGAAGCAGGCAGTATATGCAGAAGAAAACATGGTCAAACTGCGAAAGGATTTCGATGATTTGAAAGAAAAGTATGATGCGAATGAAAAAGCACTACATGAAAGAGATGAAACTATTAAAAACAATAATATGGGTAATATTTTATTTTTTTAAATTTGAAATATATCAGGTGAATTTTCTTTAAAGCAACTAGTGATGTTGTGTATGGCACTGTTATGTATTACCATACCCACTACGAACCTTGTAACCAGTATTAGAACAGAATAGGAAGATGATCATATTATTTATATCTAGTTGTAAACTGCCTTTTATCTTCTATCGTATGCTACTTTACTAACCTGCTAGTAGTAAAGGTAAACATACATAAGAATCAGTACCCTTAAAAATACATTAGAACTTACTTGAATAGTAATGATTGTGTGTCCGACTTACGACTCGAGTTTACGTGACGCCACCCTATTAAGAGCGTGGTGCCACAAATGGGCCAAAGTGGCTACTCTGCCTCATGGAAAGCATGAGTGGACCGATTTTGATGGGACTCTCACTGGCAGAAACCTGATGACTTAAGGAGTAGCTCAGGCTATTTTTTTAAGCTAGTTTCAATCCGCGTCGTCACTCGCGATATAGTGACGACGCGCTAGTTTGTAATATTTCGACAGAAGAAATCTAAAGTGCCTGATTTTAAAGTCAAGTACTTTAAAACTATATAAGATGTATATTTAACGTAGATACTTTAATAATGTAGTGTGATTAAAATATTTGGCAGTCAAAATTCAGAATCTTTTATTAAATATAATTCTTGTTTTTTTTATTGGAATCAGTAACATTATTTACTTATTACAGTGATCCAGTGGCTTCATAAAAAAATGGATAATTTTGAACCTCTAATGTCATCTCAAAGTAAGCGAAAGCAGAGCATTTTGATGGCAACCAGCTCTACGCCATATTTTCTTTCGAGAAATAATAATCACACTGACTCTCTGCATGGTATATCAGAAGAGTCTATAGACTTTTATGAGACTACCAAATCGTAAGTGAATAAAGCACAATGTAATTATAAGATCCAGAAAATTGGAATTTGTTATATTTTGTAACATACTGTATTTTGTTTTGATTTTCTATTTTAATAAATAATTTTATTAGTAACTCTAAGGAATAAGTTTGAAACAAAATTTAGTAAATAACATTTATTTTTGTAGTAGATCAAACATAGAAGAATCGCCTGGTCCTGAAACTAAAGAAAAAAATAGTAAAGTTGGCCTGGATCCAAAGTATCTGCAACCTGCTGTGAATGATAACAAAGTTATTATTTCTAAAGGTACACACTAAAAGATTAATATGAAAATAATGCTATTTTGCAACTATAAATCGACAAAATCTCCTTCACATTAAGAGAAAGAGAATGTTAAGGCATTAAACATCGATACAAGTAATGTCGATGTGAAAAGAAGTGCCTAAGAAGCTCCAGGTTTATTAAACTATCTAAACATATATTTACTTTAAGTCTGAACTATAACATAAGTGTTTTTTTTCAGACCCTAAAATCACTTGTTCTAACCAGCAAAGTCAAAAAGGCAAAGAAAATATTAATTTACCAACAGTTAACTACAGAGAAAAGAAGTCGGCACGTAATTCTACTTATCGGGCAACCCCAGTCTCTGCCTATTTTCCGTAATTTGAATAAATGTAAATAGTGCAATAAAGAAAACTTCCTAACTTAAGATAAATTTCTAGTTTTACATTTTATTAAATCCTAAGTTTGACATTATGATGACAATTTAATGTATGTACGAGAATATGATCCAGTATGATACGAGATCCAGTAGACGTGCAATCTCGACAAGTTACTTTACTCTATCATCTATGCTTCTAATATTTAATTAACTTTTAGACCACCATTGTGCCACTGCTCGCGGACTTGCCATATATACATAAAAATGTAGCTAAATCCATACCTCTTACCAAAATACACTGTACTATAAAATACTGGCGACCTGGCCCGCATGGAAGTATTTGTAATTCTCGGATTTCATCTACTATAACATGCATGCCAAGAACTGCATTAAAATTAGTTGAGTATCCTCAGAACTATCACAACCATGTCAGGAGCTGGATCGACGAGAACCGAGGATCGAACTAAGTAGCGTGCAATTGGAGATGCCTATGTCCAGCAGTGGACTGCGATAGGCCGATGATGATGATGATGACTTGAGGCCAAATCGTACTGTGCCAGTATATTTCTAGACATCATGTAATATATCATGTACCTATTATAATGACAAATTATGAACGTTTCTTCGAACAATTAAAATAAAGTGGGGTCTTCTGTCAAGTATTTATTTACATAAAAGAAGACCCCAGCAACTATATATTATTTGTTAAGTAGATCACTTATCAAATAGCAATACACCTCCCCCCCCCCTCTCTAGCCTGTAAATTTGAGATATAAAAAGAAAAAAAATACCAATCTACGTATCTTAAATAGCTCTTTCCAAAATTATTTATTATTAAAACAGCACCCTCATAGTAATGCGCCACGCATGTAATGTAAGGGGGTGAACCAACATCTTATATCCCAAGCCAACCTCACCTGCACGCGGTACGTCCTGCTGAACGACAAACGAGGCTTTGGCGACCGACTGATGGCGGTATATCCATCCGAACACGTGTAGCTAAATACCACAGACAGCACACACAGATAGGCAGCAGCATCACCGGTACAATAAGAAAAAAGAATACAAAAGAAAGAGGGTAGTCCTAACTGTTAGCACACATTATAACTGCTCTCTAAAATTTAATTTAAATTAAATAGTATAATTTTAATTTCAAGTAATATTCCTATTATTTACTTATGTCAACATAAATCACCTACCAGCTGTGTGTTATCTCCTCTCATAAACACTTTTAACTGAGATTTATACACTTCAAGAATAATTGTCACATTAGTCCACTAGCAAGATGAAAGGCTTGAAGGAATCCTTTTCTGAGGTCATGTCTGGGATAGAGGAACGGATGGCTAACTTTGAAATTGAGCTACAGAAGACTGCTAAGAATCCAGGTAACTCACCCAACTTAAGTACGCTAACAACAGATTTCATATCATTTAAAACTTTTGTAATGGAAACCATTACTGCGTTTCGTGTCCAAATTGAGTATTTAACCAGGGAGGTGGACAATATAGAGATGCGTAGCCGTAGAAAAATGCTTCTGGTCCATGGTATTCCGGATGATAAGGCTGAGGACACTCCACAAACAGTGGTAAATGTTATCAAGGACAAACTTAAGATCACTGATTTTAAGACCATGGACATTCGTCGGTGCCATAGAATGGGGAGAGCTACTAACACCGATAAGCCCCGGCCTATCCTTGTCAAATTTCAATCTGTAACTATACGAGATAAAATATGGTTCACAAAAACCAAGCTAAAAGGATCTGGTGTAACCCTTTCGGAGTTCGTGACTCGCGTTAGGCATGAGCTCTTCATGGCTGCAAGGGAGAAGTGTGGTATATCCAAGTGCTGGACTCGTGAGGGCCGCGTCTATTTACTTGGGGCGGATGGAACGCGTCATCGTGTGGACTCTTTGAGTGAGCTAAGCCAACTTGTGCCCGACAAGGCTGCGGAGATACCAGCTGATAAGCCAACCATTAAAACAAGACGGGCAGCAAGCAAAAAATAACATCCATGTAGTTCTGTTTGTTGCACCACTGGTCATTATGCACAGTTGTACGTTTTCGATTCTGTTCTTACCGACTGCACAGTCGGTTAGTTAAACCAAATCTTTGTCACTTCAATCCTATAATTTTCGAAATACCTCATGTAATTTTAATCTAATATGATAAACATCCTTTTCTCTTTCATTCATACGCTTACTGTGAGTGAGGCTGTCAGTTTGACATTCTTGTTATTCTCGTAGTCACTTATACGTTCGTTCAGAAATCTTCTTCTTAAATGTTACGAAGTAAAAAAAAAAAAAAAAAAGCAATTTTCTAATATGTCTGTTTAATTATAATTTGCTTTTCTAAATATTAGTTCCTTTACATTTACTGTTATTGATGACTGGTGGTGGGGCTATGTTCAATGTTTATTGTTATTGTTTGATGTTTTTTTTTTGGTTTCTTTTATTTTATTTTTTACTTTTTTCGCTATTAAGAAATTTAAGTGTATACATTTCAATACACATTATTTTGTCTTACAGCGCAGCTGGCAGATGGACAAATTGCTATTTTTATTTTTACACATTTGTATTGTAATTTTTTTATTTTTTTATTATTTATTCCATTTTTATATATAGTTATTTTTTTATTTTATTAATTCTGTTACTATGTCAAGCACAAACGATGACAGCGATGTAGACAGTTTTAAGTCAGCTACTAGTCATAACTGTAGCTTTCTCAGTATACCGTCGCTGTCTGAAACTTTAAAGTCACAGTTTTCCGATGTACCTGGGAATTTTAATGTAGTCCACGTAAACGCCCAAAGTATTCCGGCACATTTCCCAGAGATGCTGACTAATTTTGACTGTAAGAATATCCATGCAATTCTTATTTCCGAGTCATGGCTTAAGCCATGTCTCCCTTCAACATCTTACTCGCTTCCAAATTTTAACTTAATCAGAAATGATCGTGCTAAGGGCGCAGGTGGTGGAGTTGCCATTTATCTACGGAAAAGCATCTCCTATCATATTGTAGATCTATCAATTCAGCCACCTCCACCAAATGCCGGAGAACACTTATTTCTAGAATTAGAGCTATTCCACAGCAAACTCCTGTTAGGAGTCTATTACTGTCCTTCTTCACGCATTAACTTTTTCTCTTCTTTTGAGAAGCTTCTGGAACGTCTTGCACCTTCTTACAGTCATACAATCATTATGGGAGATTTTAACACATGTTTACTTAAATCGGACACCCGTACTTCCATCTTCACCAGTATTGTTGAGTCATGCAACTTATCGATCTTGCCTTTAAATGCAACTCATAATTTTCCTAACTGTACTCCTTCTCTTCTCGATCTTATTCTTGTTTCCTCAGCTCAGTTAGTCGCTAAGCATGGTCAATGCTCAGCGGATGACTTTTCATATCATGACTTGATATTTCTCTCGTACAAACTACGTCCCCCCAAACTCAAGCCTAAAATTCTTAAGCAGCGCAATTTCAGTAACATGAACCTCAATAAACTTCGACATGACGCCAGCATAATTGACTGGAGTTCTCTTTTATCTGCAGACTGTATTAATGACAAGGTGAGTATATTCAGTGGTAAGCTGACGTGTCTTTACGATGTACATGCTCCAATCCGTAATGTTAAAATTAAGCATCTACCTGCACCTTGGCTTACTGCCGAAATAAAAGCTTTGATATCGAAAAAGTCACTTGCAAAAAGTAGGTTCAAAACTCGTCCCACTACAACTAATAGAGAAAAGTATATAACCATACGAAATCTCTGCAGTAAAGCTTGTAGGAAAGCCCAACGCCAATATATTCACAACTCGGTCGAGAACGGAGACCCAGGGAAGGTGTGGAAATTTCTCAGATCTCTTGGAGTTGGAAAATCACAATCTCAATCAGTTCCTAAAACACTTGATATTAATTCCTTAAACATGCATTTCTCTTCTTCGTCTAATTACAGTCAAACCTGTAAAACTAATACCTTACAATATCTTTCATCACTTCCGGCTCCTGACTTTCCACCGTTCTTTTTTCGTCAGATTACTGCTTGTGATGTTAAGAAGTGTATAATGTCCATAACTTCCAATGCTGTTGGAAGTGACTGCCTAAGTCGAAATATGATTCAACCTATTGTTGATGAAATCCTTCCTGTCTTGTGTCACATCCTAGACTACTCCCTAACTAATAGCGTATTTCCCGACACTTGGAAAGAAGCACAGATTGTCCCCCTACCGAAAAAACCTAATCCTTCATCCTTCTCTGACTATCGTCCAATCTCCGTATTGTCCTTTCTATCCAAAGTATTAGAACGACTCGTTCACACTCAACTCACTTCTTTCCTAATGAAGAACAATCTACTCAACCCCTATCAATCGGGTTTCCGTACAGGCCATAGCACAGTAAGCGCGCTGGTCAATGTCACTGATGATATCAGGATAGGTATGGAGCACAGTAAGCTGACAATACTCTCCCTGCTCGATTTCAGCAATGCGTTTAATACGGTAGACTTCGACATCTTATTGGGCATCTTACACACTATTAACATATCTCCAACAGTGATTGAGTGGTTTCGTAGTTACCTGTTAGGGCGAAGGCAGCGTGTGCGCGTTGAGGAATCCTTTTCCTCGTGGTGTAATACGACTGCTGGAGTACCGCAGGGTGGCGTTTTATCTCCTTTACTTTTCACCGTTTTTATAAACTCTATTTCTAAATCATTACTCTCATCCTACCACCTTTACGCAGATGATCTTCAAATATATACGCAAGCACCATTAAATAAGTTATCGGAAGCTTTCGCTGTTATGAATTTGGATTTGGCGCGGGTGTGTAAATGGAGCACCCAGTATGGACTTATTGTCAATCCATCAAAAACCAAAGTCGTTGTTGTCGGTAGTTCCAGGATGCATTCGAAAATAGATTGGTCTGCATTGCCAGACATTAAATTTAACGACGTGATTCTTCCGATTAGTACTTGCGTCAAAAGTCTGGGAATACTGATTGATGGCACGCTATCCTGGGCCCCCCAAATACGTGAAATTAGTAGGAAAGTATTTGCGTCAGCGGGATCTCTACGAAGACTTCGCAACTTTCTACCTACGGCTACTAAAATTGCGCTAGCTGAGTCCCTACTCCTTCCTATACTTGATTACGCTGATGTCAGTTATCTCGATATCACCGAGGAGCAGCTTGATAAACTTGAGCGCCTTCAAAACTTCTGTATTAGATTTATATTTGGTTTACGCAAATATGATCATGTGACCGAATTTCGCAAATTGCTCAATTGGCTCCCAATTCGACTTCGCCGGAATTCACATATTCTTTTTATGCTTTACAGCATATTATTCAATCCATTTACCCCACCATACTTAAAGGAACGTTTTATGTTCCTCAGTGACACACATCTGAAATCCTTAAGGTCGTCGGAAACTCTGGAGCTAATGGTACCTAGCCATAATACCACATTCTATGACAAATCTTTTACGGTACAGGCTATTAGATTATGGAATGCCTTGCCGATATCCATTAGACGTGCCCAAACATTGACAGCATTTAAGAATATGGTCAAACATCATTACTTAAGTTTGTAGGTACCCTATGCTCACATTAGTTGTAAATGACTACAAGATTCCACTGTTATTATTATTATATATTTATGTTGTTTATATATATATGTATTGTATTTAATTCTATGTATATGTAATTGCCCCCGTAGCTCCAAAACACCGTAACTACCCTTTGTTTACTTATATCTCCTGTCGATCTGTCCATCCAAAGGTTGCCTGGCAGAGATTGCTTTTAGCAATAAGGCCGCCCATTGTACATGTCTACTTGTAACATTTGTATAAAAACAACAATGTAATTGGTGTACAATAAAGTATATTCTAATCTAATCTAATCTAATCTAATAAGCTGCACCCTGCGATCGCCAACCCGCCTGCCCAGCGTGGCGATTATGGGCATGTCCTCCCATGCAGAGACAACTAAGGCCACGGCCCCCAGTTCCCGGTAGCCCCACTATTCTTGGTTATGGTGGCGACCACGGTAACGGTGGGGCAGGGGGTGCTAAGAATCTCCGGGTTACGGGAGGCTACCACAACCGACTGACCCTGGCTACATACAACGGACGCACGCTACGGCTAGACTCGCATCTGGCACAACTGGAGGTAGAACTGGGTAAAAATAGGTGGCACATCCTTGGGTTATGTAAAGTCCGAATACAGGGGGAGAACACCGTAACTCTTGAGTCAGGTCACCTAATGTACTTCCGCGAGGGAGACCAACAATCCAAGGTGGCGTGGGGTTTCTGGTAAATAAGTCTATATCTAACAACGTTGTGGAAATTTCCAATGTGTCGAACAGGGTAGCGGTAGCGTACCTCATTATTAAGCTCACTGAGAGGTATAGCCTCAAGGTTGTGCAAGTGTACGCACCGACCTCGGCGCACTCGGATGACGAGGTGGAGGATATGTTCGATGACATATCGAGGGCCTTCCACTTAACCACTAAGACTCACTACAACGTTGTTATGGGTGACTTCAACGCTAAAGTGGGAGTACAGATTTGCAGCGAATCGGTAGTAGGATCACATGGATTTGGAGTCAGAAATCATAGGGGGCAAATGCTTGTCAACTTCCTCCAACGCGAGGGGCTCGTTTTGATGAATTCTTTTTTCAAAAAACAGCCCCAACAGCTCCTTCCAAGTGGACGTGGCAAAGCCCCGACACTGTGATAAAAAAATGAGATCGACTTTATCCTTACGGACAAGAGTCACATGTTCAGAGTTGTCTCAGTGGTCAATAGGTTTAATACCGGTAGCGATCACCGACTAGTCCGAGGCTCTCTGAATATCAACTTTAAAATTGAACGTGCCCGTTTGATGAAGTCCAGGCTCCGACCAACTCTACTCCAAGCCATGATAGGATCTGAAACGTTCCAGTCAAACCTGGAAAACCGATTCGCTGCCGTGAAAACCACAACAGACGTAAACCAGAACCTTGAAAATGTGGTCCGAATCCTCAGGGACGAAGGTACGAGATTCTGTGAACTGCAGCGTAAAGGCAGGAAGTCGAAGCTCTCAGATAGGACTGTAGGGTTGATTAGGAAACGGCGTGAAAACCCACCCGTCACTTCATTGGCAAAGAGGATGCTGAACAGAGAGATAAGGAAACTCGTCCGACACGACCTCCGGTGCTCCAATACTCTCACCATCGAAAGAGCGATCGAGAAAAATCGGGGTCAAAAGTGTTCGTACAATCTCTGGGTAGAAGCGAACTGACGAAGTTGACCACAACAAGTGGAGAAGTTGTTTCCTCGAAACCGGCAGTCCTTTTAGAAGTTGAAGGCTTCTATAGCCGGCTATACGCTTCGCAAAAATCTCGACCTAATCCCGAAAATGAGGACACCAGAGCCACATTAACGCGTCACTACACCGAAGACCTGCCAGAAGTCAGTACCGATGCAATCGAGATGGCTCTTAAACAGCTTAAAAATGGAAAAGCCCCTGGAGAGGATGGCGTTACAACAGAACTTTTAAAAGCTGGAGGTAAACCCGTACTGAGGGAGCTCCAAAAGCTTTTCAACGCTGTCCTGTTTGAAGGGAGAACTCCGGAGGTGTGGAGTAGGACTTTGCTCGTGCTTTTCTTCAAAAAAGGTGACAAGACCTTGTTGAAGAACTATCGACCCATTTCCCTTCTAAGCCATATCTACAAGCTGTTTTTAAGAGTCATCACGAACCGTCTTGCGCAAAGACTCGACGAATTTCAACCACCGGAGCAGGCCAGATTTCGGAGCGGATACGGCACCATAGACCACATACACGTAGTGCGGCAAATTATACAGAAAACCCAGGAGTATAATCAGCCCCTGTGTCTGGCATTCGTGGACTATGAGAAGGCCTTCGACTCGGTTGAGATCTGGTCTGTTCTGGAGTCCCTGCAACGTTGTCAGGTAGATTGGCGATACATCCAAGTGCTGAGATGTCTCTACGATACCGCCACCATGTCCGTCCAAGCACAGAATCAGCAAACAAGGTCCATACCATTGCATTGAGGAGTGAGACAAGGGGACGTTATTTCCCCGAAATTGTTCACAAATGCAATGGAGGATATGTTCAAGACGCTAAACTGGAAAGGACGTGGCATTAACATTAATGGCGAATACATCTCTCACTTGCGATTTGCGGACGACATCGTCACAATGGCAGAGACACTGCAGGACCTGCAAAAGATGCTGATTGACCTGGCTGATTCTTCTATGCGCATCGGCCTACGGATGAACTTGGACAAAACCAAGGTCATGTTCAATGAACATGTTCTACCGGAACCGGTTGCAGTACACGATACCGTTCTCGAGGTTGTTCAAAAATATATCTACCTTGGGCAGACATTGCAGTTGGGTAGAAACAACCTTGAGGATGAGGTGAATAGAGGAATTCAGTTGGGTTGAGCAGCGTTTGGAAAGCTACGTCGAGTCTTTTCGTCTTCGATCCCACAATGCCTAAAAAAGAAAGTTTTCAATCAGTGCGTCCTACCTGTCATGACATACGGAGCCCAGACTTGGACACTTACGGTACGGTTGGTCCATAAGCTTAAAGTTGCTCAGCGTGCTATGGAAAGGGCTATGCTCGGCGTTTCTCTGAGAGATCGTATCAGAAATGAGGTGATCCGTCAGAGAACTAAGGTCAACGACATAGCCCACCGAATTAGCAAGCTGAAGTGGCAGTGGGCTGGTCATATTAGCCGTAGAACTGATGGCCGTTGGGGCAGAAGAGTTCTGGAGTGGAGACCGGTAAACGTAGTGTAGGACGCCCACAGGCGAGGTGGTGTGACGACCTGCGTAAGATGGCTGGCAGGAGCTGGATGCGAGAAGCCCAAAATCGATCACAGTGGTGTGCAATGGGAGAGGCCTATGTCCAGCAGTGGACTGCGATAGGCTGATGATGATGATGATGTTTTATTTGTTTGTTGCAACAACTATTGCACTTTATGAAATTCTAATGATAGTGCAGTTAGTTTCGAGTAGGGTGCAGTTTTTCTACTGTGCAAAAAGTACGAAATTCGAAGTAATTCAAATGAGATAAACGGTGTAGCATGTAGTATCTTCTTATCTCCCTCTCTTGAGAGGAGACCCGAGCCCAGCAGTGGGACGTTATGGGTTGTTGATGTTGTTGTAGTATCTTCATTGATTTTGGCTGGGGTGGGGGGGTATCAATACTGCCGGTCTTTTGGGAATGCTGCCAGTAAGCGATGATGAGGAGATTTTTTTTGACGCTTGCATGTAAATATTCTTTAAGTTAAAATATTAACTTAAAGAATATTTACACGCAAGCATAATGATGTCTTGTGTTTTTTCGAAATAATTAAGGTAATCATTTCCATTTTCATCTTCATCTCAGGCTTTTGACAGCATCTGGCACGAAGAATTGCTTTTTAAATAAAAAAATCCTCTACCAGATCACCTGTTTGTGCACAATATCCTATCTATCCTTTGTCCTATAAAAGTAGCAGTTCCACAGGGTAGCGTACTGGGCCCCTTATTCTACTTATTACTCACTTCAAATTTGTCGATAATTGAATCCTTAACCAGTGGAACCTTTGCTGACGATACTCATACTGGCTTACTAGCTGCACATAGTACTGAAAAAAAATAATAATAATAATAATAATTTACAATACTTTACAAATACTCCAAAAAGAGTATTTTTTGCAGTATTGGTACAAAAGACGACAGGCAGACTAGACGACATGACTAACTGGCTTAAAAAGTAATATAATACATGTAACCAACCTCGGTTTGTGCTTAAGGAATTGTTTCACTGTGACCCACAAGTAGGGGCAATTAATTTATTACGTAAGAGCATTTTTACTAGGTTTGACCACCCTCCCCTAAAAAAATGCCAATAGTAGGACCCATTCCCCGTTTAATATTTATTATTTAAGAATATAAAAGAATTACATACCTTTGGCTGGTTCAAATGTCATCAGCCTTCTGCCAGAGAAAGTCCCGTTAAAATCGGTCCGGCCGTTCCAGACATTAGCCGGAACAAACAAACAGACACATTTCTTTTTAAAATTGGTTTTTTGATGTTAGTACCGTATATGCTTAGATATATGCATTCAGTAAAAAACTGTTCATTTGATGTTACATACAGACACTCCAATTTTATTTATTTGTTTAAATAAAAAAATGTTTGCATGGACAACACTGCATTCTCTGTGCTCATTAATTGTCTTTGACTTGACTTAAAGGTCTTAGTTACCAGGTCATTAAATTCCAAAAAAAAAAAAAAATTGTCTTTGAATAAAATTTGACAGTAGGAAAGTGACAGATCTTGTGAAAAAGAGATTATTATTTTATTGGTCGGGTGGGGAAGGTTATCATTATTTTGTTTGAGTGATTCATAATTCAGTAATTTTGTACTACTGACGCGATTCTTCTAAAATGAGTTTATTAAATAAAAAGTGCAAATATTAGTTTAATGAACGATGTCCGTTAGTTGGAGTGACTATGTTTGATGCTTTTTAAGTAAAAAGTTGTTTAATTTGATGTGCGAAGTTAAAAGTGAGTTCCAATATAATGCCGTTTGATTTTCTGTGTTGTGTGAGACCTGGGGTCGAAGACGTTGTAGAATTAGATTACTCACATCATTCGCTAGTCGACTTTCCGACTGAAGTATTCGTGTATGAGCGAACGCTAGAAACACTGCTTGTGCAGAGTAACCGTGTAACAGAACTCCCGCGACAATTGTTCATGTGCCATGGTTTAAAATATTTGGATCTTAGTGATAACGAAGTTTCCACATTGCCACCAGCAATTTCCTCTTTAGTAAACCTTCAGCACCTGAATATAAGTAGAAACACTCTGACATGTATACCAGAAACTATGAAAGCATTAAAATACTTGGCGTTCTTAGATCTTAGTGTAAATCCCTTGGAGAAACTGCCAGATGCAATTACAAACCTTACTGCTTTACAAGAATTGTATCTTAATGATACATACCTGGAATATTTACCAGGGAACTTTGGAAGGCTGGCTAATTTGAAGATCCTTGAATTGAGGGACAATTATTTGATGATATTACCAAAATCACTCTCACGCTCTACAGAATTGCAGAGGCTAGACATAGGACAAAATGATTTCCAACAGTTTCCTGAAGTCATTGGAAAGTTTGTAAAATTAAAAGAGTTGTGGGTCGACAGTAATAGTTTGACATGTATTACATCTGTTATAAAGCCACTGGAACATTTAGTACATCTAGAAGCAAGTAACAATATGATAGAAGAAATTGCACCTGAAATTGGATTTTGTGCTCGGTTAGCAGATTTAACACTGTCGCTGAATAATTTGACGCAGCTACCAGATAGTATTGGCCAGCTAAGTAATTTGACAACATTGAAATTAGATAATAATAGATTGTATTCTTTACCTGAAAGTATAGGACATTTGACTAATCTTGAAGAATTGATGCTCATGTGCAACTTTTTAGACAAATTACCACCTACCATGGGATTGCTGCGGAGACTACAATACCTCAATGTGGACGATAATATGTTGATGTCAATACCCCCCGAGATAGGCAGCTGTACTAAGTTATCTGTGTTATCAGTGAGAGCAAATAAGTTGACTAAGGTCCCCCCAGAAATAGGTCATTTGACTTCTCTACGTGTTCTAAATTTAGTGAGGAATTCACTAAGTTGTCTCCCTCAAACCTTGTTGAATTGTGATAATTTAGTAGCTCTCTGGCTCTCTGAAAATCAAAGTAAACCTTTAGTGCCTATGCATTCTGAAGTAGACCCTCACACATATGAACAAGTCCTCACTTGTTTCCTCTTCCCCCAAGTGCCTTTAACCCCTGTTGAAATGAAAATAGAAAATGAGAAACCAGAGAATGTAGAAATCCAACCGTCTGCCCGTCATATTAGTTTTGTTGACTTGAAAGCTGCACCTAAGGTACCAGAAAAACCAGGCCAGTTGAGAAGAGCTCCAACGCCTTATCCAAAAGAGTTAAGGGCTTTAGCAAAGCATGCAAGAAATATTCATAAGGATGGTACACAGGATGTTTCGCCACCCATGCAGAATGCAGTACATATTAAAGCTGCTAAAATAACACCTACATTACAGCAAAGATTTGCTTCTGACAACAAAATAGAAGTGGACAGCACAGGAAAAGTCAATTCAGGAACTACAAATAAAGATCAAATGAAAATATCTGTCTATGATAACTTGCCTGCAGAAAATGCTTATGACAAACCTTTGGATCTCACATATGAACAAGACAAAACATACAAAAGTGTAGATCATGCTCTATACTCTGAAAATGCAACAGCTAATGTTGGTTTTAAAGCAGACAGTATAGATTATCAATTAACCCAAAGACAATTTAGCACAAAACAGAATGACAAAATCTACAGTTCCAGGCAAGATATTGACAGAACAGGTGTTACTTCAAAACAAAATATCTATGGAACAAGCAAAGAGAGAACAAGTTATGCTATGTCTAATGAAATGAATTATCGAACTGGGTTAGCTGATACACATAATAGATTACAAAGATTAAGCTTAAGTTCACAAGATAGGCAACCAAATAATGAAACTGTGTTATTACCCCATTTTAGTGATACTACTTATAATAATAGACCTATGTTGGAAAATTTACCATCTTTTGATGCCATATATGCTAGAAAAGATCACATATGCCATTCTGTCTCAGAACATAACTATCATGATAATATATATGAGACTGAAAATTGTGCACATGCCAAAGATAAAATTTACAGTCAAAGGAATTATGATGCTTTAAATTATCACCCACATGGGCATCGGGATTTGGCAAGTCAACGGGTACATACTGTTAGTGAAGTGGTGAGCTCTACAACAATGCCAAATTTAAGCTCATACAGTAACTATTCTGGTCCTGTGATAGATAGTCATGAGTTTACTCCACCGCTACATCATACACAGTCACCTAATGCTAATATATATGGTATGCCAACTTCAAGTCCTACATACGTGTCAACACAGTCTCCAGAACTATACTCACCAACGGGCCATACAAACACAACTAACCCATATCGAATGGCAAATACACCGCTCATCTCGGATGATGGAAGCTACAGTCATATGCATTCACCAACTACCCAGAATATGTATGATATATATGATGCCATACCACCTTCGCCTAACCCTAGTGTGGTTAACCACCGACACAGTCCTAGTGTTTCAGAACCAGTTTACGGTCGAGGTCAGCCTCCACCTTATCATATTGCAGCTCCGTATACGAAACATGCACAGTATTTCAATGGAACTGGTGGATAGTGTTGTATACATGGAAAACCTAGAGTTTTCCAATGCATGCACTCTTGTGATTGTGAATATCATTAATGGATGTGTATAAATTGAAAATGGTATCTTATTTCTTCTTTATAATATTTGTTTTCTTTTACATGCATGTGCAATTTAAATGTGATATGATTGTATAAATTAACAATGTGGTAATATCTAATATTAAGGTGCTAAGGGATGGATCATATTGTTGTTGGAATATCATTCAAAGTAGTATTTATATTTTTTTAAAGTTGAATTTAAAAACATTTGTGTCTTGTAAGTAGTTATGGTTTTAATGTATTGCCTATAACACAAAAAGTGGTAGGTACTGATTAAGTACAATTTGTAACAACTATGTTGTTCCAACATGTAAGTATATTATAATGAGATGTAAACATTGTGGCATTCTATGTACTCATCAAATTTTTTATAAAGTCTGATTTTATTTACTTTCAAGATAAGTGGTATAATGTTTGCCATTACTGATAGTAGGACTTAGTTTGGTGTTTGACTAAAGCTAAATGTTCTTGTTCACACTACTCATGTCTTACTATAAAAAAATAATTGATGTTGACGTTAGGTGTATATTTTTGTAATTAGGTGGATATGTGGCTATGTATGTATTGTTAATAGACTATTAAGTAGCTCAGTGTCATAAACTATGTAAATATTGTATATTATAATGTACAGTAGTCTCCTAAGAGATTTTTACCCAATCAGCACATTTCTTCATATCCTTTATACTCATTTACTACAAAGGAATGTGATACATCAAAGCATAGAATTTGAAATCTATGTTATGTTTAGTTCAGTACTTACAAAAATATAGAAAATGTATTTAAAAATAAATAGTCAAATATTATTTAATGTTAACAAAACTTAAAAATGTTACCAGTGTTATCTGGGACTATGAACAACTTTTAATTATAAAAGTATATTAACTGGATGAATTATCCATACGTTTATAAAAACTCTAATCAAAATAGTCATTGAATTGGATGTGTTATATGCTACTAATAAATAATAAGTCAGGAAGTCTAACTGCGCTCTAAAAATGACCCAACAAAAGTCGTGTCCAAATAGGCGGTGCTTAAAAGTCGTGTCCACCGCGTCATTAGTCGGACATTGTTCTTGCAAGCGATCACACATCATATTTCGATTTATTATTGTGTTGTCAATAATCATGCCAGCGTGTGTTATGAAGTGGTGCAGGAGCCGTACAAAGCTAAAATGTCTAGGGATAACTTTTCACTAGTAAGTTACTACTTATTTGCAAATATGTTATCAAACCGAGATGGTTAACACTATGCAACATGAAGTCAGTAAATTTTTGATTGAATTTTTTTCTTCTTGGTGAAATATTGAAAAGAATATCGATAAAATATTTTATTATTATAAAATAGGTATATTCATTTTGATAATTTTATAACAATAATGTATTTTGTATAATTTGTTTTCTTTTAGTTTTCCTGCCGATGTAATTCTGCAAAAAAGTTGATAGCTGCAGTCAAGTTAGAAAGACAGGAATATAACTGGATGCCTGTGAAAACCAGCGGAGTCTGCTCTATTCATTTTGATGAAAAAGTTTTTTACAAATCATTAAAAGGTTAAACAATGTTACACAAAACTGCAGTACCAGTTTGTACAGTAAGTAAAAGAATAACCGTGAAGAATATTTCGCCTGAAAATATTTTAACCCAATTGAAGAAAAATGGATTTAGCAATACTGCGGTAAAACAGTCGCCATACAAATAATGACCATTTTTTTTTATAAAATGTGTAATCGTTGAATTTCTCAGAATCTGTCTTCACTACATTGGGAAAAAAGGTTATTTTTTGAAGGCTCGTCTTCTGGGCAAAAACTTAATAAATTCATTATATTTCGAAGGACATAGTTTATTACAAAAAATGTATAAAAATTATACAATTATATTGTTTTAATATTTTGTTAACTGTCCGGTCGACTTATTACATAACATCGTTCACGCTGCTGTCATAGCAGACATTGCAGCAAACGCATGAACCAATCCCTGCTTTTGTTTTGAATTCAAACCAATCACAAACAATGTCTATTTCTAACCTCGGCTGTGATTGGTTTTTGATTCATAAGTCGTTTTGGTTTCAAGTTGGGCCACTTTTTGTTTGAAATTTGTTCCGAGTTAGACTTCCTGACTTATTATTTATTCCTAGGTTATATGGAATCTAGTTATTATTATAAGAATATACCTACTGTCCGTTAGTGGAAGTGATATCCCCTAGGTGTTTTCTCATGGAGAAGGTTTTTGTAGGTGGATCAATGATAATGGGCCCGATAAACGATCAAATGTTTGACAAATTTACGTGTTTGTCAAATTATTTGATAGTGTTCTGCTGTGTTTGACGCGTTTGTCAAACAAGTTTGATCGTTTACAGGGCTCTTTTGATGTAAACGTGAAGTTTGACCAACAAATTTGTCAATGTGTTCCCAGTCTCAACATCATTTATTGTTCATGATCTAAATTCAAGAATGTCATTAATTTCTCAGGGCGAATTCTGAGACGAGCAAGAGCACTAATTCTAGTTCCCCTCTTTGTTAGAGGAGGGATTACAACATCATTTTTTTTCTGAAATATGGACTTTACAGGCAGATCCATTGTTTATCACTTGAAGAATCGTGTCTGTCCCTCACTGCAATAGATCGCACTATGGTGACTCTTGACAATTCGAAAGTTTTGGATTCCAGCTTCTTCATACACTCTGCAAGACTTTTATTCAGTGCATTCATTTGAGCGGTTACATCGTCTATGAAAGTGCGATTTACTTCTACTTCTCATCTCTTATAGTGTTTGCTCTCATAGAGTCTACCACATCTCCCATCTTTTTTATATGCTCATCGGCAACTTTGGCGTGCTGCTAACTATAAACTGTGATCATTCCATCTAGTCAGTTGTAAAGGCTCACTATAACACGAATTCGAGATGCAATCTTTAATGGAATCCCAATCCTGTCCAGCAACCATAAATAATGTCTTGAATTTATTTATAAGCTTAAGTGGTTAAAGTTTCGAAATACGTCACCTGATTCTGGGGTTGTGATTGGTTGGGGGGGAGGGGGGGGAGGTGTCGGAACCCCCCCTCACCATTTTTACCTGCCGGAAATACTTGGTTCCCTTAGAAAAAATTAAAAACAGAAATGGTAAAAATTTCGAAATACGTCGCCATTTTAAGGGGTTGTGAGTTTTTGGGGGGATGGGGGAGGGGTCTGAACCCTCTGAACCCTGCCTCACCATTTTTACCCGCCGAAAATACTTGATTCCCTTTGGAAAAATCAAAAACAGAAATTTGTACAAACATTATTTATACCACTTTATATGCATGTTTTATTGCTTTATGCATTATGGTCGACGGAGCCCCGCTACGCGGGGCTCCTATTTCTGGGTGGTTTAAAAAAAAATAACCACGATGGGTAAGGCGGCAGCTTCGCTGCGCTACGCTCCCGCCTTACCCATCTAACCTAACCCAATGAAGTCGGATTGTGCCAATATAATTACCTTGATTAATTAATTACAGTAAAGCAATCCAAACAGAATCCAAGAACGTAGCCAAGTCGTAGAAAAAACACAAATCGATACGGAAGAACACATTCACTTAAACTCGAAAGCAAAGGAATGACACATAAATTTGAAATTTGCTGTCAATTAGTGTCAAAATGTTGCGTTTCGTTTCACGTTTTTCATATAAAAACTAAAAATTACATTTTAAAAACTGTACTAAAGCATAAAAATACGTTCCGTTTTGCATAATTGCAATTGTATTTAAGAATTTTTGATTTTTTTTTTTAAATATTTAGACGCAACTCCGGCAGCCAAAATTACTTGGGGGGGATTAAGACTAACTCCCTTAAGCCCCCTACACCACCAAAACCCTCAGATTCAGGTGACGTATTTCGAAACCCAACCCGCTTAAGTGGCTTGGTCTGATTGATGTTACTTACAGTTTTTGCGGTTGATAGGGTATTTTCGGAGTAAGGTTGAACTGTTCTAAGAACTTCATCTTTGAAATCCATGACAGATTAGAGGCACACTGGCTCCTAAGGTCGTGCTCATCATCATAACCTTCAGCGTAAGGGTCTTCGTACATAGCTTCTTCTACAAAATGAGGGATATTGGGTTGAATTTCCTGTAGGGAGTCCAAAGCTTCTTGGGCGTCTAGAGATTAATCCTTGGAAAGAACCCTTTGTCCTGTTAGTCTTGTACTAATTCCAGCTATAGCAGGCATCTGATCTGAGGCTTTTTCTCATTGCTTTGACGTTTTATGCCCCTGTTGAAAGCACGAGTAATGCCCTCTGACTCTTCTCCTCCAGCAACTATCTCAACAGAAGTACTATTAAGATAATAAATTGATGCAAACAAGCCACTTCGAGGCATCTTTGCATGATGCAACTGTTCTTCGGTAAATTGTGGCCCAGACAGCATCGCCAACTTTCAACACTTTCAACTCCTCTATCTTCTCCTTGAGTATATTCAAGACCACTTACCAAAACCGAGGCAAAGAAGGAATGATCCTAATTGTCATTTTACCAATAATACTTTCTTTTAAATTTTCATTAATATATTCTACTCGTTATTACTCCATTTGATTAGACATACTTTAAAAAAAGTAATTTTCTCTCTTTATAACAACAATGTATTAATAAAACTTATAACGAGGGATCAATACTATCGATAACGTATTAACATTGCTTTGGACTCATATCATTTTACAGACACTTTATTAAATAATTATGTATTTACATATTGGCCTTTTCAGTACTCTTGGCGTGTCATGGCCTCGTCACGGTAAGTGCAATGCTTTACTTTTTTAACCTTGAGATGCTTACTGGTCGATTTATTATTTTTTTATATCATAAATTCTACATGCAAGTGTAAGACTAAATTCACGTTTTGCTGAACGTACCACAATAATCTACTCTCTTACTTCGTAACTAATAACGAGTGTAGTAGCTGCGTATCGTTGCTCAATTCCATAATAATGTTTTTTGAACTATGTACCTATTAACTTAAATTATACGTAAAAGTTGTTAGTAGAAATCTACAAACAAATTAGTCTAAAATCAAATACATACACACTAATAGTCTTTTTTATTTTTATAGGTCACGGCCTACTTACATTAAAATGGCGTATTCGACTAATAATAAAAATAATATAAATTTTGCAAATATGAATTACGCACCATTAAACTTTTATATTAACCGTGATTCAAGGAATTCCCCTTCAATCCCATCAATCTATTGACAACTTATCTATCAATTTAATCTTATCTGGCAAATACGGGATTTCGCAATTACAATGGTAACCAACAGGAATTTTCTAGTTTTAGACGATTACGATTTTCCATATTCGGGAGCGTAAAAATATTTTTTATCCAACTAATTTTAATAGCTTAATAACTTTTGCTAATAAGGGTCATCATTATTATACGGCTCGTAAACGTCGTCGGTTTCGTAATAACAGCGGTTTAATAAAAAAAAAGATGTATTTCTAACAGTAGGAATACCTACTATAAAAATGTTTTTTGCATTTTTTTCAAATAGTCAACATTTTGATAAACTCGATATATTGAAAGTATTATTTTATAATTTTAATATCTTCCTCCGTCCATTTAATGAGAGATATCGCACGTACACTCTGCCAAGGTATAAAGAAACAAATTCATCTGTGAATTTAACATTTCTTCTTCCTAGCCTTATTCCCAATATTATTTGGGGTCGGCTACTAGTTCAACTAATATTCCATTTAAAGATTAAGAGAGTTGTACTATCAAGACCATCAGGATCGGTTTTTCCATGATGATCAATTTTGTTATTTAAAATCAATCATCATAAAATTTTATTTACTTGACAGGAATACAGCTAAGATTACGTATAGTTCGCTTCTTGTACTAGATTTTTAACTAAATATGGCGAGCGGCAGTCAAAAAGAAAGGCAGTAAAAAAAGAAAACATATAAAAATATAAATCGTTTTGGCAATCGATTTATATTTTTATATGTTTGTATGTTCTACCCCTAAACTGCTGAAACGATTTTATGAATGAGGTGGCAATAGATTCATGATAAATTTCGTTTCCATTTCTTATATCTTCTTCGAATAAAAGAATAATTACAATTTAAATTACTGATCTCTAGACTCTTCTGCGTATAGTTCTATTTCTCTACTATTCTTTTAATCTAACAAATTATATTTAAACATTTAAAATTACATAATAATTATTTTAAAGATTTAAATGGAACCTGCTCAAAATGCTACTTTAATTTAAATCCTGACACTCGCGCACAATGTATGTTATGTATTTTATGAAATGTGCTTGGGTTAAATAACATTGAATTTAACTATAAGTTTACTTTATTTGCTACCGTTCACAAATAATACGTATAATATTTATTATTAATATATTTATTTAGAAGGTATACCTAGTTGGAATACTATTTAGTACCTGCAAATAATTAATTATTTTTTGGCATTAATGGAAATTAGATTAATTAATATTAGCAATAGCTCTCTAGTATATATTTATGTATTAGTTGACAAATAGGCGTGTCTGTAATTACGTAGTGAATCATGTAGGACAGATGTAACAAGTTATTGTAAGTTATTATCTTTTAAAAGCCAATCTCGTATGTGTTAGCGGCTTATATTCATTCATTAATAGACTTCATACATAATAACTCTATTTATAGCAAATCACTAGAAACATAAACTCGTACAGAACAAACATTGGAATTTAGGCATGTTAATTATTACTACAGGTGAAACTAAACGCGATAAAGCTGTTAGTTTAGAAAGTAAAGTGAAGATTTGTCATTGCGCTTATCTTGAGAATGTAGATTATTATTGATTTAGACAATTGGCGTAGAAATTTCAATGTTCCGTCCTTTATTTTCATAAAGGATGTTATGTGCGCATTGGAAAAACCTCTAAACTCTGATACATTCGTGTAATATTTCGGTGAAAAAATATAATATACTTACCGAGTATTGAATAAGTAGGTAGTATGTAGGTAAATAACTTCAGACTGTGTCGAATTAATTACGTTTTTGTACCTAAAATGTATAAATAAAGCCTAAGGCATGTTATGAGGTAAACATCGCATGATCGTGTCTCAGTTACTATTTACAACTAATTTTGGATCACCAATCTTCAAGAATTTAATTTATTTTTTTATTTATTTACATAACCTAATATAATTATTACTGAGGACCTGTACTGCTAACTAGTTTGAATATTAAATTCCAGAAGAAACTTTTAAATATTAAAATAAACGTCAAGTACTTAATCTATTTTACAGAATATTTCATTTACTGTTGTTCATGATACTTGTATCTACAATACACAAGTTTAGTAACTGAATAAATATATTTTATTTATATTTAAGCATATTTTATTTTGCACCCTTAAAACTTAATTGCATGCATCAAATTTGAAGCTAGACATATTTAAATTACAACCTGTGAATGATAGTGTACTATAGAGTCCCGGTAGTTTCCTCTATTATTTTTAGTGTATTGGATTATAAAACTTCTTCCTTGTCTAACTTTTTGTGTGAAAGTGATTATTTAAGAAGAAAGCTTCTAACTGGACAATGTAGCTGCCGAGTTTATACTGTTTTAAACATTAGATTACGGCACTGTTAAAAATGTATAGTGTTTAATGTAAGATGAGAATAACGTACGATTTTAACTAATAATACAGGTCTTTTAAATGTATGTATTGAATCTAAATGTATACCTTTTTCTATGGGTCATCTGGTCCGAACACTATATTAATTAATAAGTTCCGTTATGGGAAGACTATTTCTATTATTTTTATATCTTCAATATTGTATACACATACGTACTTCATGTTAAAATTATACAATGTTAAATAACTAAGTTAAAGGTCTAGTCACTATCCTAATAGTTAGATTGTATTACTCAAAACTATTTGTGTATTCTTCCAATAATTTTACATTCTGGGACCATTGAATTTGTCAAAATTATTACATCTCTACATTTTTTAAATATACTTACCTAATATATGGCTTTTATGAATGTATTACGATTATCAATTATTACATTGTCACAGTTGTTGAATTGTTGTGACCTATTTTTTATCTAATTGTACCCAGAAATAAAATGTTTGGCTGTCAACATTGTGTAAATACTTGTAAAATATTATTTCTTTCAAAAACTATTTTATAACATATCGCATCCTCGGCAAAAATTATATAAATATGACATTGACATTGTTTTTAAAGCTTGAATTCGTGAACAAACAGTTTAATATTATTGAGCTGTTCCAGGTAATTATAGAAAAATCCTTTACGTTATTATTAGTACCTACAAGTTTACCTAATGTGACTTTGCTGCACCGCACAGAGTGGCGTTTGGTCCTAAAAGTTGGGCAAAATATTTTTTTTTTAAATATATTATGTTCTATTGCCTCTAAACCATTGTTTCCAAAAAATAGTGTAATCTCTCTAAACAATAGCAGAAAACACAAAGCGCTAGGGGCTCCTGTGCGTCGTTGGGCTCAGTCGGAAGTTACCTTTCGCCTAGTTTTCTTGTAATTGTTCGATGCGCTCAGATTTCATTTTTTTCAAATATTTGCTATTTCGTGACTGAACGATTTTGTGTTGGTTTTTACTATGAATTGTGCACAGCAAGGTATGTACTTCAATTGACATTTAATTTTAACAAATATTCTAAGTATAGCCTTTCTTTACTTATATTTTTGAGAAGTAAGCACTTAACAACTGCTAAAAAAAACTCATTTTTGAAAATCGAAGGGAAATTTAATATGTTTCTTATAATTTCTAAGCCAAAAGAGTGTTTGCTCGTTATAGAATAGACTCTGAAATATGTAAATAAGCACAAAACAGCCACCCCAATGCACCCCTAAATTTTAGTGATTTTTTTTCCGTAGACCCATACGAGATCAGTAAACAAAGTATCGCTTATATTTTGTGTATTTTTGTTATAGGCTCTTCTGGAATAAGGGTTATGACTCCAAATGATTTGTTGAGTATAATGGAACGCTCAAATACTTTAACTTTTAATTAAAAGTTGCAATTTATGGAACGGGGACTGATCAGTCAATATGCAGAAAATGACCAAAATATTGCTGACGTAAAGCAAAAACTGTCTATCATCAGTCACCATATTAAACGAAAATGGTTAGCTACTTGCAACACAAAGGCCAGATTTCTAAAATCAATGCCGAGTGGCTTAATGGAGCTACATCGCTACCAAAAGCAGGTTGGCTGTGTTGCGTCATGGAGCTGAAGTCGTAAGTGAAGGGGTTGTTCCCATTGGACAACTATCGGAAGAAGCAGCAGAAGCCCGCAAAAAACATTTCCGAATATTCCGGCTCAACTACACTCGAAAGTTTGCCCGGGTAGCCTGCAACACAGATGTTTTAAATAGGCTCCTCCTAACTTCTGACCCTGTCTTAAGGCATCAATAGATAATTACTATGTTTACTTAATATTTCTTTATTTTTGCACGAAGTTTTCCGAGTGCATTTTACAAGTTAGGTTTTCCTTATAATCCGCTATAGTTTTCCTTGAAAGTTCAACATGATTATAGAGTCTATATATCAGACTATTATCATGAATTTTTTAAGATTTTTTGAGCCAGCTGTTTGGCTTTTAGAAGGGGGGGGGGGGACGCCCTGATTTTGCAAAAAATTGCGCTTTAAAGTTGAATAAGCTGCGAGAAAAAAAAACATCCCCACATTAGGTGTAGGGTAGGTACCCCAAAAAATTTTTTTTCCATGATTTTATTCTAGCACTTTACCGACGTGATAGGAACACATCCATGCAAAGTTTCATCTTTCTAGCACTAACCGTTTGGACGGTAAGTCGAGGCGAGATATTTTTGACCAACTTTTAGGGTTAAAAACCAGTTTGTGCACCGAGGCGAGGTTGCAATTTAATTAAAGATAATAAATTTTATTTTATGACAATACCATAAATATACTATTCTATTCTACTAAAAAAAAAGCGTACTCCCATCTGCTCGTCTGCCCCTTTAATATATAAAATACTAAGTACTTAGTGTGTAAAAGTTAATTTAGGTCATTCTTTAACTCTGAACACTAAATATACCTACTGATAAACAAATAACCATATAATACATGATAATCTGTCTGATGTCAGGCCTCAGGTCTGTATCCGTATGTACTTATAAAAATATCTTTTCAGTATTATAACGTTTAAGTATATATTATGTTACGAAGGTCATCAGAATAAAATTTGCAGTCTAGTAGACTTTTATAATTGTTGTTTTTACGACCATCATTGAGTTGTACGTTTCGTATCGTAATTATTCGGTTTAATTCGTTCGCCAATTTATTATTTATTCGTTTTTATCGACTCCATTGGTTAAAAACTTACGTATTTATGCTAGAAATAGGAGAACTGTAGCGATGTATTATCTAATAAGGTAATACTGCTAACTGGTAATACTATAGACTGCACTTAATTTTTATACCTATAGACTGCGCTTTTAGATGTGGTTCACAGAATCTAAGACTTGTAAATAATCAAAGGCTTACGTTATGTCTGTTTTTATAAAAAAGTTTAATATTTATTGCATAATAAAAAAAAGATGTAACTCAAAAAGCGCGAAAATGAGACTCTAATAAAACGCATAGGGGAAATTGGGGATACTTGATCTACGGGAGACTAGGTACATTAGATTTACAAAAAATTTATAGACGATATTCAGTTTTATAGTGGCAGAATCGGTTGTATATGGTACCCGTTAACTTTCTAAAGTCGGCACACCTGTCACATATAATACTTTCGTAAATAGGAGGCGGCCAAATGATTGTTGTAACAGAAAGAAGATTTTCGTAAGTTTTATTTTTTAATTATCATTTATTTAGATATACTTTTGAAGTGTATCTGAATTTAATACAAATCATTATCTATTTAAGAAACATTTTTTTGCTTAAATAAGTAGTAATCTAATAGACATTTGAAAATATTTTTGTTTTTAACCTCTAACTGCTAAGGGTACACTTGGTACATTTTACTACGGGAGATTTGATCCTCCTAGATCAAGTGTTTCCTAACTATTTTTTTTAGTTAATCGCAGATTACAAATATGCCCAGAGTGTATAAAACAAAATAGTAATCCTGGTACAGTAAAAAAGTAAGGGTTAGCAGTTCTTTGTGACACTGAAAAGGTATGTGAAGTGGAGGAAAGATGCTACAACTGATGAAGTTGTTTTTAAACACATTTATTTTCAAATACGGAGGGGAGTGAATGTGTCAATTATTTAATGATGGCCAACAAATTGTATCACAAGTTAACACCTGGCAACTGGCATTTCAATATGCTACTGAACATATGAAAGAAAACACCACCAAAATGGTTCAAAAATGATGAAGCGAACTTCAATTGGTTCTACGGTTTTAAGAACAGTCACAAAGAGCTACAACTAGAGTTCCCGTATCCACAAGCCAGCTTTGCGCCTGCTTTTTTCAAAATTTTGTCAAGCAAAGATTTAACTTTAGAACATCGATGAAACTGGATGAAATTACAACAGTTTAAAAACCAAAAAATGAAAAGGAATTAAACAGGTATCTAAGGTAACATCCGGCGAACGTATGCTATAGGTAACGACTTTAAAACCATCGCATACATATTTAAAAAACTGCAACAGTTACATAGAATCACATTCGGAGTAATGAAATCGTATTATTATAATACTGCATGTGTCAATTGAAATGAAGTGAATTGTGATTTTGAAAGCAATAAATAAAGGTCTAATACATTATAAGCCATTTTTCATTTACTTCTTTAGTAATTATATCATGTGAACCGAAATATAAGAGACTTGGTCCCCTAGGATCAAGTCTTCCACACGTTGGGATCAAGTCTCACATATATACGGGACACTTGGTACAATTCCCTACTTTTGCTTTTATATAAATAATTTCTAAACTAGGACACTTAGATCGTTGGCTCTTACAGCCATTATAAGCAAATAAACAACAATTTCAGTACCAAAATCTTTTAAAACGGATACTCCTTAAAGAAATTAAGGATGAAAAACAAAAGGGGGGATCAAGTGTCCCCAGTTTCCCCTATTCATCACAATAATTTGAAGAGTGACGCCACGTCTTTACCTGTAGGTACCAACTATAATTATGCTCTTTTATGTACCTATTCATGTTATTCTCTTAAATCTATATATTTTATAATACAATAACTTAATAAACCTCTTATAACAAGCTTTCTGTATTGAGTACAAAACATACTTAAATATTATAATAATAATTATTATAGACATGTGAACTTGAAAGACTAAAGAACCTAACTTTCGATTTCCTTTCGAAATGGGATTTTGGAACCACTTCATACTTTATTCATTAAACAAACTGCGGTAGCAAGTCAATGCCATCACAAGTTCAAGTTTTTGTCATTGCGATTCTCGCATCCCCGGTAATTGGTAGACCCTTTCCTTCCCCTCTCAATGGGCAGAGGACATCCATGAGAATCCTTCACCCGGTTAACAGAAAAATCAACCGACCTATGTAGCTTTATAACTTTTGAAGTGCCTAATATTTGGAGTCAAATTTTGAATAATTTAAAACTTCTTTTTTGTGTTATCAAAGTCAAAATCGATGATGGTGGGTTAGCCGGTGGCATGCAAACGTAGCCACAAAATCAAATATGATACCCACGTAACTACTGACCAGAGTTTTGACCGCAATTTGTATTGTGATATCATTTCACTATCTACTACAAGTAAGTATATATTTCGTAATTATAACTGCAATAAATTTAGCGATCAAATGTGTGAAGCGAATTAGATGACTAATCATAATATTTTTGTATATACATTAATTTATTTATAAATAAAGGTCCGCCGACCTGGTGAAGATTGCGGGATACCGTTGGATGCGGCAGCACAGGAATGGTTGTAGTGGGGGACCTTGGTAGAGGTCTATGTCCAGCAGTGGATGTTTGGTGGCTGAGGCGATGATTATGATTTACTAATGTCATCAAAATAAGAAGACTGTATGTCTTTGTCTTGTATTAGTCAGACTATCAAATAGATGAGCTGGCTTTCTTTCGTTTTGATTATTTTATAACAAAATAAATTAGTTTGTAGAACCTGTTACGCTACAAACAATAATACTATCTACTATTATTTAATTTCTTTAGGTTCGCCGTTTATTTCTTATTTCGTCTCAGTCAATCGTTTTTTGCGATAAGGATATCATTTGTAAATATTGTTTGTTGTCTCAGACTCAGCGTTAGCTACAGATTCAACAGTCCGTAGGTATTCGTTAGAAATTAATGTTTTTATAAAAAAGTTGACTTTTCCTGTAGTGAGACCAGTACAAATTTGGATTATGGTATAGTATAAGGTAGCAGTGAAGAGGAGCATTAATCCATACTGATATTATAAATGTGAAAGTAACTCTGTTCAGATTTCACGGCGAACTACGGAACCTATTAAAATGAAATTTGGTACACAGGTCTAGGGCCTGAGAAAGGACTCGTGCTACTTTTTACGACAACCAACATGTACGCGGGCTAAGCCACGGGCGAAAACTAGTTCTACTTAATTGATGCTTTAATTTTCGTGATGCTATAAGAAACCATATTCTTATTGCCAGACATTTTCCAATAGTATCCAGACGCTTTTCATTTCTCCACCTAATAGCTTCGGAAGTTGATGAATTTTAAATTGCTCTCTATCGAAGTTCTGCTGGTTCTGTATCAATGTCATATCAGAAAAATCAGCAAAACATTTTGGCCCGCTCCAAGAAATGTTTTTTTTTCTCACGGCTACCCTATCGTGTGGGCCTTTATAACGATTTTTTGATTCAGGTATCCGTTTGCGGGATATTCCACTTTAAAGGGCACTTTTTTAAAAACAGGGCGTCCCCCCCCCCTCCAAAAGCTAAACGGTTGGCTCAAAAAATCTGGAAAAATTCGTGATGGTGGTCCATATGATGAACTTTGAAGGGAAACTATAACGGCTTAGGTGACTTTGTTAGTTCCGGAGTTATAGAGGCTTAACTGGTAAAAAGCGCTCACTTGGAAATCGTCATACAAAATTAACGCATTCATAAGTAAACATAACTATTATCTATTGGATACGATTTAAAATCCACGCACCATTATGGGTGACTGGGGAACCCTTTCCTGTGCGTGGCCTGACATGCACTTGGCCGATTTTTTTTCATTTCTAGATACACTATTAATAGGTAATATTTAATGATTATAAACTGCCTTATGGGAACGAGAAATTGTGCAAAGCAATTCAGGGATGTTTTTAACACTGATACTTGAAAATCTAAATCAAAAAACCCTGATACAACAAAGTGATGAGTAAAATAGTACAAGCGTTAGGGTTAAAACTAAATAGTAGAATGTTATAAAAATATATGAACTGTGCCAACATCTCAGTCAAAAAGACAGAACAGTTACATAAATATTTCGGACGTCTGACACACAACATCATCTGGTCCCAATCTAAGCTAAGCTTGTATAGTACAAGCTTAGCTTAGGGTACAAGATAATCGATGTAAATATAATACATTATTAGGAGGAATCCAGTGAACTTTCTTCAGGACCCCAAAGACAGAGTACCTACAAGAACCTACCTTTTGGAGCAGAGTACATCAGGAGAAAATTGATAGTCTGATACAGTTTGTAAATAAAACCGTGAAACGGTTCGATTCAGTTTCTACAAACATGTTGCTGACTTTGTATGCCAATTAGTGCCAATATGTATTAGTACTATCTTATCACAAATCATTTTGAGGGGGATGTCGTGACCACTACCCATCTATCGTGGATTTGTGAACACAAAATTGTTATTTCAAAAAAGAGATACAGGCATCTTAATATTACTTATCATAATTCTAGCTTTTCATTAACCTATAAGTATAGACTTGCTATACGGAAACAGACATGTTGCTCCCGCTCAGCTCCAGTACAAGGGGTAGACCAGAGACCTAAGAAGTGCTAGCTTGACGTCAGGGGAACATGAGTGCTAATGGTTCTCACTACCAGGGATGCCCAAGATCGAGCAAGGTAAAAAGGAAGATCAGAAAAGTACCGGACTCCAAAGTATAAATTTTGGAACCAACCGGGAAGAACGCTCAGAAAATGATGACACTAACAAATGCGGTCATTTAACTCTGAAACTATCCATGTTAGGAATGTTCTGACTTTTTGTAAGTTATTCATGTACCTACTTATATGTAACATAAAATGGGTCAAACGAAGGTTTCTACCACTTACTGCTAGTTAGTACTGCAGTTTGTAGCTTGAGTTTTACCTACATGTCGTATCGTACCTATTACTGTTTTAATTTATTTATTTATGAGTATTGTATACCTACATACACAAAATAATAAAGAGAAAACAGAAGATGAGTTACAAAATATGTAAATGTAACAATAATAAATATTAGATATATAAGTACTATATTACAGCAATGTGATTTTTGGTTTTAAAATCGCTAACTAGCAGTCTAGTTAGTTAACTCGTTAGCGGTTTCCAGTTCACCTGTTTTCGCGATCCTTGTTTACACTTTGTTGCATAAAAGATTTATTGGCACATTGACACATTGTTTCGATTATGAATGATTGGAAGAAAAGAGATTGGATTAGAAGTTACACTTGCTCATCAGATATCTTACAATTACCCAGCAACTATTACTTTTTAATTGAAATGGAGAGGACAACGATGATGGTTGAGAATCTTTTGTGAAATAACGTGTACATAAATTTCGCTCAAGAACTGGTTGTCTTTGTACCGCACAAGAGGAAAAGACATTAACTGCACTAAAAGGTATAAACATTCAAGAGAAGCATATGCAATCTTTAAAAATACCTGCCAATTTGCAGCTAAAATGATTATCAAGTTATTGCGAAGAAATTGTGATTCTACGTCATAAAACTATTCAAGTGCAAATAAATAAATCAAAAATGGTGACAGTATTACGTTATTTGATAAGATACGAGTATCTTAGACATCTGAAAACATTTGGAAGTTGTTACATAAACGACATTTCCTGAGAATTTTTCTTTACATTGTCGAGATCTAGATAAGATGAAACTGCAAATTCAAAAAGCTTCGTTACAAGAAGGCTCTTTTAGGGCCTTTCGAAACATTACTGACTCTAATTGCGTGGTTTCAAAATGTCATCCTTATGGCGAAGAACCGACAAGAAACTCCATTAGTTACTCTCTTTGAGAAGCATCATCAGCAACCCATAACGTCCCACTGCTGGGCTCGAGTTTCCTCTCAGGAGAGGGTTAAGGCCATACATCCCCACGCTGGCCAAGTGCGGGTTGGGGACTTTTGAGAAGCATAGAAATTTACAATTCTCCTGTACATTATTATTTATGTATGCAACATACACATGCAAATTATATGCGTCAGGTCCATTGATCTTTCTTTTGATTATTATAGTAGGTGGTCGTTATATTAGAGTCTGTTTCTATTCTACCTTTAATTTTCTTTTTTTCCTCTTGCTTTTTAGCCAGATTTCTTGTCTGTAAATATATTATGTAGCAGGCAGTATCTGTCTCATACATATACAACCTACTAGTAAAATACCTCACACAGGAACCTTGTAAATTAAGCAGAATGTATCATAAGTTCTGAAGTCTTACCACAAACTAACCCTCCTTACAAAGGAGAGGACTTTGTCCAGCCGTGGACTTTTAATTAAATAGTAATCCAAATCCGTTACGCCTACGTTGATATATCTAACTGAGTACTCAATTGCATTTACAACTCTTGTTTGCATCGTTTACATATAATACGTATACATCATTAAACCAAAAGCCTTCCAATAGGATTTCCTGTACAAAACATAAATAAAGTTGTACCTACAAAAAATCGATTAGTTGCGCGCGCCGATATTATCTCCAGTCTAAACCAGGGTTCGGTTGAAAATATCGTCAGCTGGCTTCGACAACCCAAAGGTACTGTTAGCAATCCGTTGCTTTCTCGTAAAACTCTGATTAAATATAAACAGAAATTCAGTTCTTGAAACTTTAAGCAAATAATATTGTGTGCGACAGCTTAGCTTTATCCGAACAAATGTTTCGCAAGTGATCGTCTCCTCTAAGGCTGTACGTTTGAATTTATCATAGTCAATAATTAGTGCTTTTAAAAAGAATTATAAGTTGTAATGATGATTCTTATGATTCTTAAAGTGTTAGGTCCAATAACGCTTTAGTAACGTGAAAGTGCAAATAAAATCTTATGAAAAATAGATAAAGTGCTGTTCTTTCGTTTGAATAAAAATGTTCTTAATTGTTTTTTTTTCATGAAGAAGTCACCATGCCAGGCGCAAGGCATAAAATCTTGGGGCATGTGCTCTCTGGTTTCTGCCACAAAGTGAATCGTCGTAAGCCTTTGTATGGCGATGCGATGGACACACCACTTAACCGATGTCTCACGACCTTGGATATAACCTTACTGGGTAAGAAAACTTATTATTTGCAGGGAAAAATTCATGTTATAAGAAAACCGTCTATGAATCCACAGCTAGAATTAGGTTTTAATATCCACTAATGGTGGAACTTAATACCCCTATATAGCTTTAGCCTTATAAAGCTTATTTACGTAGATATTACGCTATCGAAGATAGTCCTATCGATATGAATTTTAATTAACTATATTCATAACACCTTAATAAATTACCTAAGAATGAATAATAAATGAATAAGAAAATTACTAACAGTACTTAAATTTTTCTTGTTTCTTATTCAAAGATTCAGATTTCAGGGCTCCGGTGTTACCTACAAATTGTAATTTCATAACTCAAACTAATCCCACTAATATTATAAACGCGAAAGTTTGTATGCATGTGTGTATGTATGTTTGTTGCTCTTTTACGCAAAAACTACTGAACGGATTTGGATGAAACTTTTCAGTAATATAGCTTAAATATCAGAATAACACAGGCTACTTTTTACTGCAATTAGCGAGATAAACGGGTGAAAGCTATGTGATTATAAAAATATGTACATTAAATCGTAGATGTCAAAATGTATCACTGTTTATCTCCTATCAAAACTTCACAGGTTGATACAACCTTAATAATACACGGGTAACACCGCGGGGCGCAGCTAGTTCAAAAATAAATTTAAATTAAAACTAAAAAAATTAAATGGACAAATTCTGTATGTAAATTAAATAAACCATACATTGAAGAATCGATCTTACGATATGATTTTTTAGCTACCTAGCAAAATAGTATAATTGCAAAGATTACTGGCTTCTGCTACAAAATATAATATAATAGGTACAAAGTTACCAACGAAATATACCTAGGTATAAAATAAAAATGACCTTTACTTCCTGTAACCTGTTATACATATTTATTTATTTATTTTTATTTAGATCTAGTTAATTTAAATTAAATTGTAACACTAAAATTTTGATTGTAAAATATTAAAATCTCGTCAACTAGCATCAGTAACCAGATCAGGGTGTCTTCTGACATAGGCTTCCTCTAATTCTCTCCACTTGTTTCGGTCCAGCCCACTTCTTCTCCATCCCTTTGGCAAATCGTAGTCCCATCTTTTTACCTGCCTTCCTCTATTCCTCTTCCCATTCCTGGGATACCATTCTGTAACTTTTTTAGTCCATTTCTCTGCATTCGTTCTCCACATATGTCCTGTCCATTTCCATTTCAACGATCTTATTTTTATTCCTACATCTGCCACCTTGGTTATTTTTCAATTTTTTGTAGCTTTCCATTTTTCTCTTAGTCGTAAATCCAGCATACTTCTTTCCATGCCTTTTTGACACACTCTTAATTTTTGCTTCATCTTTCGTGTGAATGGCCAGGTCTGGCAACCGTATGTGAGACACGGAAGGATACAAGTGTTGTATACTCTTGTTTTTTCATAAACAGGTATACTTTTGTTTTTCATGACCTAGGTATACTTTGAAGTTAATCAAGTCTTTTTGATGAAACTGGCGAGATAAATAAAACTCTTAATTAGTCTTTAACCCATTTGAGACTGTGTTGTAAAGAAATTATACCTATCCTTACTAACTACTACTCCTTATAAATGAGAAAGTAAGTCAGCCTATCTGTCTGTCTGTTGCGCTTTCACACCAAAATGACTGAACCGATTGAAATTAACTTTGGTACACAGATAGTCTAGACAAAGGACATAGGATACATTTTATCGCGATCGCCGACATACACGCAGGCGGAAACTAGTATTTTGTATTTATGGATGATGTATACAGGGCCGTAGCTAGGGGAGGGCATTGTGGGGCAATGCCCTACCTTAAAATCAGAATGCCCTACCTTAAAAATAGCAAGAACTAAGATATTTTTTATAATTGAATAATTTGTAGTTTGAGATAAAAAAAATGTAGGGACAGATCTCAAAACTTTTCTGAACACAGTTTGTATATTCATTTCATATTACAATAATTCTTTGCTCTGTGTATGGCATTTGAAGCGGCATCACATGAAGCAATGGGTCTATTTAATTACAATATCTGTGTAGCAGACGGTACTCCCTGCCCCATAGATTGCAATATGGGCTACATTACAATCTATGGGAAGGGGAATCCTCTTTTAAAATAAAACTAGCGTAGATGTTTTGCGTGCAAGTGCACGCGTGTCATTTTTCATATATTTATTTCAATGCATATTTTTGTGTCGTTTGCATATATTTTTTCACTTTGGACCGACGTTACGAAAAAAAAGAACAAAATCAATTGATCTGAACGAAGTTATTCGAATTTTTAGGGTTCCGTAGCAAAATAGCAAAAAACTGAACCCTTATAGATTCGTCATGTCTGTCTGTCCGTCCGTATTTCACAGCCACTTTTTTCCGAAACTATAAAAACTATACTGTTAAAACTTGATAAGTGATGTATTTTGTGAAACGCATTAAGATTTTCACACAAAAATAGAAAAAAAAAACAATACATTTTAAGGGTTTCCTTAAACTGAATCTCAAAAAAGTTTTTATCATCAAACTCATACGTGTTGGGTATCTATGGATAGATCTTCAGATATGATATTGAGGTTTCTAATAAATTTTTTTGAAACTGAATAGTGTGCGCGTGTGGCACTTCCAAAGAGGTAAATGTGTCCCCTCCCCCTGTAACTTCTAAAATTAGAGACTGATAATACAAAAAAAAATATGATGTACATTACCATGTAAACTTTTACCGAAAATTGGTTTGAACGAAATCTATTAAGTAGTTTTTTTTAATACGTTATAAATCGTAAACCACAATTTACCTTTCATTCAATCAGTACACTATTAATAAAACACGATCAAAGTTACATCGAACTACAAGAACTTTTATAACATGTTGACTTGTTGCTACGGAACCCATCATGGGTGAGTCCGACTCACACTTGGCCGCCCCTTTTAATAATTTAGCGGATCATAGAATTCAGCTGTTTTAAATATTTAAATGTTTTTATTATTATGTTAATTATTATAATAAGTTGTTGTATTTAAATGGTATTTTTGGTCTTATCTATTTACTCGTATCACTCCACCCAACAATTATTTATTACCTCACTCTCACTCTCAAAACCCATTGACACTCCGAGAGTGTACATTCCTGATGGATCCGGGAGTCAATTATCCTCTCAAGGAGCTTCATGGTTTGAGACATCACCTTTATACTGCGGTAGTTGCCACACTCCTGCACCGATCCCTTGCCTTTGAAGACTGGAGTGATGATACTCAGTCTCCATTGCCTTGGTATCTCGCCGTTGAGGAGTGCATGGTTACAGATATTGGTTAGGATGCTAACCAAATCAAATCAAATCAAATCATTTATTCTGCAATTAGGTTACATGAACACTTTTGCAAGTAAAACTTTTTTTGAGCAGATGAGTTCGGCCTTTCCTAACTGGACTAGCCCTGAGAAGAAAGGACGAAACAAACTCAGGGATCACAGTCTCTTTTAAAGTCCAGACAATATTCTTAAATGCAAAAGACATATATAAAAGCGATAGTTACAATTATGTCACAACTATAATAATTTAAAAAATGTCAACAATAGCAACAAATTAAAATATATATTTTTTTTTAAATATGTAATGTAAATTTAACTATAAATTATCGTCACATCAACATAAATTTAAACATTCAAAATAAACAGCATGTGCAGAATGGGCAGCTCAATCCCAGGCGGTTTGATCATCAATATATTCTGCTATGGTATAATACCCCTTTGCGGATAACTTAGATTTAATGGTATTCTTAAATTTCCGTAATGGCAAATTTCTAATAGCAATAGGGAGTTTGTTGTAGAAGCGTATACATTGTCCCATGAACGAGTTGCCTACTCTAACACCATGGATACCCAGCGCCTTCCAGGTCTCGATGGGCACTCCATCTTCTCCGACAGCTTTACGACTCGTCATGCAGCGAAGAGCAGCCTGGACTTCTGCAGGCGTTATCGGTGGCACTAGCCCCTGATTTGGAGGGAGATCCGGTGGCTGCACCACTTTATGCTGCTTGTTAAACAGCTCGTGGAAGTAAGAGCGCCATCTTTCCTTCACGGCAAGCTCTTCGTGTTACAGGTTGCCCTCAGGATCTTTGACACAGCGACACTTGGAAATATCTTGTGCCGCTTTTGTCTCTCTTCGTGGCACGCTTTGTAGCTCTGTACGCATTGTGGTCTTCGGGAGATCTGGATGCTTACCACTTTTTAAGGAGGGTTTTCTTGATCTTAGTCTCCCTCTGGACTGTGTCGTTCCACCACCAAGTATCCCTGTCACATTTTCGTCCGTCCTTAGACACGCCCAGTACCGCTATCGCCGAATCAAGAATAGCTGCCTGAATCTTGTCCCAACTGTCTTGAACCAATTTGCTCTCAGCTCCAGCGCACTTGTCAATGAAGGTCGAGGCGAACTTTTGAGACGTGACTTCATCAAGCCGCCACCATCTGATCCGGCGCTGGCAGCGTTCTACATGTTTGTCTTTGGGCTTCACACAGAGGTCCATGACAAGGGTACGGAGTGCAGTGAGACTCCCTCCGGGTATGACTTTGCAGTTGGCCACTTTGTTAATAGTGTGTCTTCTCGTGAGCAGGAAATCGATTTGAGTAGCTTGCCTCCCACTTTTGTAGGTGATAAGGTGTTCCGGTTTCTTTTTGAAGAACGTGTCTTCAAGGCAAGATCGGTAGCCGCACATGTTCGTAAAATGTCTTCACCCTCTTTGTTGCGAATGCCATAACCGAAACCACCATGAACACGCTTAAACTCCTCACAACCCTCACCCACATGCCCATTTAGATCACCACCCGGAACGATACCCTGCTACCAAGGAATGCCGCGAAGAACCTCCCCGAGTTGGCTCCAGAACAACATCTTTTCGGTTTCGCCACAACCTGCCTGTGGCACGTAAGCACTTCTCAGATGGGTAATAATTCCATCGGTAAGCACCCTTACGACCATAAGACGGTCGCTACATGACCTCTAAAATGCCAGTCCGAAGCCACCCGGCAAGCACCACGGTCACTCCGTTCTCTCCGCCAGGTGCCCCTGTGTATATTAGTTGGTAGCCATTCCCAATGAACCGGGATCTACTGCCCTTCCACCGAGTCTTCTGCAGGAACGCTACGGCTACCCTCCGCCTGGAGAGTACATCGGCTAACTTCCTCGCACGACCGGTTAAGGTGCCAATGTTCCAGGTGGCAAAGCGGAACTTACGTGTTACAAGTGTTGGGCGTAACTTCTTTAACCCGCCCTGGACCCGGTAGCCCTCTTCCACTTGCCACAGGAGTCGGGCGAAGCTAAAACATTTTAATTTATTCAAATTTAATAGTTGTAAGTAATATACACAAATTTACTCTTAAATATTAGGGTTTATAACAATGGATGAAGATACCAGACAGGTATATATACATACACACATAATTCCACATATACACAGGCATAAATAGACATACATATGAATAAATTTAATTATATATATTACGTATCTAAATACTCAGTCGGGTATTATCGTTGTGATCGTTCGGCCAATTAATTCCGGAGTAGATCACGTACTTTCATTTTGAATGTGAGGCGGTTTGTGGACATCCTGATTTCAGTAGGTAGCGCATTCTGACTGCACGAAGAAGGAAGAATTGATGAAATTACAGGTGTGAGGGGGGTAAAGGAGAAGCATATTGTTCCTTGACCGAAGGTTTCGGTAATGGTTTGAGCATAAGAGACGAAAGTGAGGTACGAGGTACTCAGGTAACGATGGGGAGTAGAGGAAAGAAAAAAGAGAAGTGAGTGCACGTACACTGCGGCGCTGTTGAATTGGGAGCCATTGCAGCTGGGAACGTAAAGTAGACACATGGTCATATTTGAGAATTGAAACGAATGGAATGCAGTTATTGAGAAGGGGTTTATTAAGGAGGTCGGCAGGTCAAAATAACACACATCACCATAATCGATCAGGGGATTTATTAGGGACTGACAACTTTCTGGCTGACATGTGTCACTTGTGCTCGCCAATCAAGTGTAGAGTCCTTAAATAGCCGCAAGTTTTTTACTACTGCACTCAGATCTATCTTCTGGTTGTTGTAGACAACTGGAGGAATGACTGCCATATCCGACCTACTTAGCATTTGTTTTCTCAATGGAATATGATATGTCATATGAGATTGAGAACATGAACATTGGACTTGGTCAACTACCCTCAACACTTGACTACGTCAATTATGGTATTTTTTTTACTTCCGCCCTACCTGTAACCAATGCTGCCCTACCTCGAATTCGACTCTAGCTACGGCCCTGGATGTATACCTAGGTTAAACCTTCGAATTTCAGTTCTCCTTTAGGGTTGCGGAAGTCCGTGGAAAAACTGATACTCAGGTAAACCCAGGTGAACTAGTAGCCGACCCCAACCAAATAATATTGGGAATAAGGCTAGGAAGAAAGAAGAAGGATGTACAAGTAACTTTTATGATACAAAATTAGGTAAAAGTAAAGATCACATTTAAAAACCTTTTGTTTTTAGGACGATATTGTTGTAAAAATGTAGATATTCTTTTAACCAATATCTTCTTGGTCTACATATTTTTAAAGATATAATCGATGTTATCAAGATCTATGATGCTCGAGTGTTACGCTGAGATTAAGGTGGAAATCTGTCATTCTTATCTTCATTGCAATTTGTCTTTTTCGGGTCGATATGTTGTCCCAAAACAATTTTTTGCTATTCACTTACTTGCCGTCGAATGCTATCAAATTCATACTTACATAGTATTCGTTCGTACTTATCAAAAATTGGCCAAGTGCGTGTCAGGCCAAGAATAGAATAGGGTTTCGTAATCACCCATAATATTAGGTAGATATAAAATCGTGTCCAATAGATAAATGATATTGTTTATTTATTATTTCTTCATTTTTTTACAAAGTTTTACAAGTTAGGACCCTATAATTAGTTATATATAATATAGAAATAAAAAGTTATCTGAACCGCTATAGTTTTCCTTTAAAGTTCAATATATGGACTATCTTGTTTTTTTTTCAGATTTTTCGAGCCAGCCATTTATCTTTTAGAAGCAGGGGAACGCCCTGTTTTTGCAAAAAATTACCCTTAAAGTGAAATAACTCTCAAACAGATACCTAAATCACAAAATCGTCTTGGAAAGCTCTTTTTAAAAGACCTATCCAACCGTACCCCACACGAAGGGGTAGCTGCGAGAAAAATAAACATCTCCACTTCACATGTAGGGGAGGTACCCCAAATAAAAATATTTTCGTGATTTTATTCTAGCACTTTGTCGACGCGATAAAAAGACATATCCATGCAAAGTTTCACCTTTCAAACATGAGACGTTTCGACGGTAAATGGAGGACGGACGGACGGACATGACGAAATTATAAGAGTTCCCAGTCATGAACTTCGGCGAATCACTTATCCAATTAAGACAAATGTAAATATATTCCGAACCCAAATACATTATGCTAGTTTTGCCGTTTACAGAGCGTGCCATAGAATGTACATACATACATATAAACTTTTATACACTCGAAAAACATAATTCTCCTTCTGGCGCAGTCGAGAATGTCGCAAAAATGGATATTAATTACCTCAACAAAATGTTTACTGGTCATCTCAAAATGTTATCATTAGATAGATACATACCTATTAGTTTCAGATTGTGGATATTCAGGAAAACATACATAATAGTCAAATCTATTTTATCAATGTTATTGTTGTAATTGCTGGTTGTTCATTCCTTTTCTTAATTTTCAGGTGTGGGCCACATGGTCGGAGCGGGAATTTACGTGCTGACGGGAACTGTCGCAAAAAATTTGGCTGGACCAGCGACAGCCCTCAGTTTCCTATTGGCTGGCATAACATCAACATTAGCTGCGCTGTGTTATGCAGAGTTTGGAACAAGAATTCCTAGAGCTGGGAGTGCTTATGCATACACCTATGTCAGTATCGGAGAATTTTGGGCTTTTATTATAGGTTGGAACATTGTATTGGAATATATGATAGGTAAGCTCTGTCAACACAAAAAATTAATAAGTAATCTTTTCGAAAATATTCAGCAAATTTTTGTGTATTCCAGGGGCAGCATCTGTAGCTAGAGCTTGGTCCGGGTATTTGAACGCAATGCTAGACAATGCCATAAGTAACGCTACCATTTCTATCACAGGGGAAATGCATGAATCTCTTTTAAGCAGATATCCAGACGTTCTTGCATTTCTTATATGTATTGTAGCGTCTCTAATTCTAGCAGTAGGTGTTAAAACATCAGCTTACATTAACAATGGCCTTACAATTCTTAACCTGTTGGTTATTACTCTTGTCATCTTTTTGGGATTCTATTATGCCGATCCTACGAACTGGTCGGCAAAGAACGGCGGATTTATGCCTTTTGGTGTTAGTGGAGTATTAGCTGGAGCAGCCACTTGTTTTTATGCATTTGTGGGTTTCGATAGTATATCGGCATCCAGCGAGGAAGCTAAAGATCCCTCACGCTCAATTCCTATTGCTACCATACTTTCAATGGCAGTAGTTGGTTCTGGATATATTCTTGTTGCGTTGGCTCTGACTTTAATGGTATCTTACAAAAATATCAATCCTGATGCTGCTTTACCGGCTGCTCTTGGTGAGGTACATGCTGATTGGGCCAAGTACGCAGTTGCCGTAGGAGCTGTATGTGGAATGACCACTACCTTACTAGGCTCCTTGTTTTCCTTACCTCGTTGTCTCTATGCTATGTCTGCGGATGGTCTCCTATTCGGATTCCTCAGTGACGTCAACAACAAGTCTCAGATACCTATTGCTAATTTGATCATATCGGGCTTCTCATCAGCATTGATAGCTCTTTTCTTTGATTTAGAGAAGCTTGTGGAATTCATGTCAATCGGAACGCTTCTGGCATATACCATAGTTAGTGCAGCCGTTATAATTTTGCGTTACCGTCCTGTACCTGCAATTGACAACAAAGGTTTTGGTACACCCCAACTGGACTCACCATGTGACCGAGAAGATAGCTCTGCAACCGGCACTCCCGGAACAGATGGAGGTTCATCTTCATCTGAGGTGATTTCTTTATTCAATAGTTTTATTTCATGTTTAATTTTTTTAACCTACTGAAAAAGTAAAAAGCATAAATGATGAAGTAAAAAACATAATTATGATAGAAAGCTATCTACATGCTTTTTGATTTTGTTCTTCATTGGGACGGACGAAAGAAGTAAGAGCTATGATGTGGCGGTGATACTTAATGAAAATAAAATGTCAGACTACGGTACAATACGGTACTTACTTTGCCCACAAGAATAAACACATTTTTAAAATCGATATAAGAGCTTTTAGAAATTCATCAAACATAACATAAAATATCAGTTTAAAGTATTCAAATCCTTCATTCCAATTCAGACTTACTATATATCTTGAAAATATAAAAACGTGTTATCGGCACAAACAAAACTTACCTTACACATTTAGTTTTGGTTTTGTGGTTTCAGATGTTTGAGGCCCTGACAGTGGGACGCCTGCGACCTCAATACGCTTGGTTAGAGCCTTTGGTAGGTGGCCGTGCTCCCGGAGCTGCAGTGACCAGTTGCGTTTACGTGTTTACTGTTACTGCCGCGGCATTATGCGCACATAACCACTTCCTGGCAGGACCAGCTGGACTTTGGGCTCTTCTGCCAGATTTTACCCTCACTTTCGTCATCATTGCTTGTGAGTTACTTTATACCGAATTTTACGTTACTTTAAATTTTTACAATTTTTTTCTCCCAAAAAGGAGGATTTTCTTAATCTGTTTTTTCGTATTAAAACGTTGATTTCTATGCCGTAAATTGATGGTTAATGATTTAAATAAAAAACACTGCCGACACTTGTTCAACTAAACTTGTAGTAATCCTAGACAGAGGTACCTTAAAGTATTTATTTTTGGTTTGCGAGCAGAACACCCTAACGAACAAAGTAGGTTGGTCGGTACGCACTTGAGTATAATACAAAAGTAAGTTAGGGTCAACAAACGGCGGTAAGACCCGTTATGGAGGATTGGCTCGAGAGGCGTCACGGGAGCCTCTCATATCGGCTGACGCAGGTGATCACTGGAAAAGGATGTTTCGGTGATCACTTGTGTCTGATTCGTAAGGAGCCAACGTCTGGGTGCCACCACTGCGATGGCCAGACTGCGGACACGGCGCTCCACACGTTGGCAGAATGTCCGGCGTGGGGGGAGCCGAGGCGTGATCTCGTGGCCGCCATCGGAGTGGGGATCCTCTCGCTCAGTAACATGGTTGCGGCCATGTTACGGAGCGAGAGAGCGTGGAACTCCGCCGTCTCTTTCTGCGAGCAAGTTATGCTTGCGAAGGAGATGGCGGAGCGGGACCGGGAGAGGTTTAGAACTCTTCCGGCCCGCCAGGCCCGGGAGCGGGCCAGGTACCGCAGGCGACTCAGGCGCCGGAGATCGCAAGATCTCCGTCCTCCATAAGCGCAGGCCTGGGGGTGACAGGTGAGGCCATCTGTCACCCTAGCAGAAGCAGGCCGGGGTGGCAACGCGAGCGCTACAACACGCGCACGCTTCGTATTTGGCGGAAGGGGAGCATCGGAGTTCTCACACGGTAGGGGGCCGCCTGCAAGCCACAGATGGCCCGAGGTGCGTCGGGGTTCCAGGGACTTCCTTTCGAGGGTATACCTGGTTCCTCGACTCATAGTACCCGAGACGGCGTGCGGTTTTAGTCGGTTCGAGTCCGACATAGTCACCAACTGGTGGCATCCGTGGGGATTTCCGCACGAAAAAAAAAAAAAAAAAAAAAAAAAAGGGTCAACAAACGACTGTCTTTAAATTTATTGCGAACTATTTCCAGGTCTGTTTGTCATCTGGGCACATCAACAGAGTCCAGCGCACCTGCCATTCCGAGTACCGTGGGTGCCGTTGCTTCCTGCTGCAAGTGTTATTCTCAATGTGGAACTTATGATCAATCTCAATGCGCTTACTTGGGCCCGGTTCGCTATTTGGATGACCTTCGGTTGGTATACATTTTATCTCGTTCTTAAACCTTCTAATTTTTTTAATTTATCCTATGAAATATTCTGGTAACTTTTAAAACTTATTATAATAGTAACCATCGCATTTTGCTATGTCTGTTAGTTTAGTGGTAAACAGTTAACAAGATAACATTGAAAGATGTGCTACATCATTGTTTTTAAGCAGTAGTAGAATAGCTGGTTAGAATACTGTTTAAAACATTTCCGATACTTCGGTAGTGACAAATTCCTTTTATACATTTCCGCTACACATTACACAATTTCGTCACATAGTTTTCTTCATTTATCATGGCTTATTTACTCCATCAGAAGACTAAGAATACACAATTATTGTTAATAACTTAACACTTAGTTTCAATTAATTAATGGGCGAAAAATTTATGACGGCAATAGACAGACTTTACTGACACTGTATGAATTTGCAAAGGATGAAAAAATCATCATTAACAACCGATAACGTCCCACTGCTGGCTCAGGACTGGCAAGACACATTGTCGCTACGTAATCTAGCCGTTGGAGGTATTTTTAAATTGCCCGACCTCCAACTAAGCTTCACGACTGCTATCTTATGATAAAAAATGGGACCGACTGCTTAACGTGACTCCCGAATATCATGAAACGCTCATAAAATATCATGCTACAATTGGTCACTCATCTAGGTAAAGACCGCGCCTTCGTTGCTTACCCTCAGTGATTGATTCCAATCATCTAAAGCCACAGGGCTATGATCGCTTTACTAAAACTTTTATTTATTACAAGAGTGTTGAATATAACGTGGCTATGTTGTTTTTCAGGACTACTCCTCTACTTCTTATATGGTATCCATCACAGCAAATTAGGCGAGGGTGTCACCGGCCTGTTGTCTCGATCCGCAAGTGGTGGTGGCCACCACAGCGGTGGTTGGGGAGCAGTGGAGAAGACCAGCGCCATTGCTCGTAGAGTGGGACGTTTCGCGCGGGGCGGTAAAGAGGATGACCGTAAACCCATCATTTGCGACGACGAACTGTCTAGACGCGATCCGTGATTCAGAGCCCATGTACGTATTCCTATGCATTTAAAATTTTGATTTCGAAACAGATGACTAGGTACGTCAGAAAGACAGTAAGTAAGACAGACAGAAGTTAATTGTTGACGGGTAACTAGTACATTTATTGCATAATGACAGCGTTTTAACATTTTGTTTTAGCGTTCTTCTCAAGGCAAGACATTTTTTTTTGTTTTCCTTCCGACGTATTATATGTAAACATATATGGGTCTATATAATTGTAACAAACAATCATTTCTCAAGAACAGCACCTTTGAGTTGTGTGTATGTTCAACATTCCATTGTTTTTTTGTATTAGGAATAACGAGAGGTGAAGTTATGACAATTTTGGACGATGTACAAATTGCTTTACAGCTGCGAGCTTTTAAATATCATTTCAAAGTCCCTAAAAGTAAATAAATATAAAGCTACAATCTGGCGCGATCATGGAAACTGAGAACATGTTAGTTTAATTGCCATATCTCGTTATGCTTTAAAGTTAAGCTAGATAAATGTTAAAAGTGAAATATTATATTAATTAGATATTAATAATTTAAACCGCTGTTTGTTAGGTGCACTTTTATTTGCGTGCTTTAAAATATAACAACGATATATAGAAACTGTTCAAAGGATTTATAGTTGTTTGAAATACATAATAGTTGATGTAATCAATAGTAAAAGATATCTTCAGGTCTCAAATGGTAGGTAATTTATTATTAACAAAAATAAACAATTTATAATCTACTCATGACATTTAAAATAGCTTTTTATGAATATTGTTGAATCGTTCTGTAAAGTAGACATAGGTTATCGTCTTTGTAATATATCCTGGAGGATATTAATCTATGATAATATATTATAATAAACAGTGTATTGTATTTAAGATATAATCTAATACTTGCTAGCCCCTTACTTCATCGTATTATCTTTGAAACCAAAACAAGACTTTTCATTATTATGCTGGTTGACATTAATGTGGTAAATAATTAATGTAATCTTCAATAAATAACAATAGGTATTCATAATTATTAAACACAAGTTTATATGTACTTACCTGACACCAATAAAAATGTGGCTTCTTCGTCGGATCATAATACACTCATCAATTAAACCTCGCACTTTGACTAATCACGATCCAAGTTTTCGTACGAAACAATATTTTTTTGGATCCTGATTGGTCAGAACGAGAATGCGGGGTTTGATTGATGATTCACTATTTTTCTTAACGCGGATAGCGTACAGTTGGCCCGCAAGACTCACAGGTGAAATTTTAATAATTGAGAAAGTACGTATGAGTATATTTGCATTTTTCGCATCATTTAATTATATCAAAAATCCAACGACCATTGATGCCAATCGAGGATTCCAAAATGAATAAAAAGAGAAGGAGAATTCATAAAATGGAGTCAAGCGCATATATAAAACAAAAATTATAGTACGAATATTTTATTGTCCATCAAAATTAACTTTGGTGCCATTGTTATCAAGTTTAACAGGGTCAATTAACTTTGTATAAGCAACAAAACTTTCCGACAATTCAACGTCATAATTATTTGGAATGTAACACTGTAGTAATGCTACTGAAACATTATAGGAATTAATATATCCAAATAGACAAGTAGGTATTTATTTTTAATTTGAAATATTTGTAGCGATGTATATAAGTACATAGTTTATTGAGTCGGAAATACAATTTAAAATATTATGCCTGTAGCTTTAGTTATGTTATATTTAGACGTGAAGACACAGTATATCCTAGCACAATGCGTCGCACATGAATTTACTGTGTATACAAATATTGCGCAAAATTTATAAACGAATGCATTATGTATTGTTATAAATATTTATTTTAAGTGTTGATGTGTACATAAAGAAATTATAATAATAAATCTATTGTTTTTATTTATTCCCTGTATTTCACGCTCACTCAGAGAGTACTACAAATTTTGTTAATATTTAACAATAACATAATTTTACATAACTAAAGGAATTTTAAAAAGTACTTACTTCTCAAAAAAAGATACATGAAAGTAGTTTTAATACATACCAAAATCGGCATTAAGTATAACTCTATACACTAAGTAATTTACAGAAACCCATGAAAAGATATTTAATAATAATATAATATATGTAGGTAGTCGAGCAAAATAATAAATAATATAAAAGACAATATTAAAACGGAATTCTTGACCATCGCCGTGGCGAGTTCAGGGGCAAAGCAGAATAATTAAAACAAATATCTAACCCGCGATCCCCGCTACACTACCGCTGCTGTCTAGGGCACGCTTTCACAAAACTATTGTTTAGTTAATTAAATTATACTTTTAAACGTTATTGCAATTATTTTCATTCTCAACGAAATGAGAGACGTCATAAGAACTGATAAGAAATTGTCGAACAATGTTTCTTAGTCATAGTCGTTTTACGCTATAATTTACTACTTAAATATTAAACGTATGCAGAATCACACTTTTACAATAATTTCATAATATACAATAAAAAAACAATAACATAAATAAAAATAAATATTTGTATAACAACCTTCTTAATTTTACTACCTAATTCTAATTATTAATTTTATCTAGTATCTTATGAAATTTATTACACAACTTCTGAGAAATAAAGTAGTGAGTAAAGGTCATTGGAAAAAAGGGGGGCAAGATTTAAAAGAAGTGTACACCTGCATGCAAGTATAGTGCTAGATCCGGTATAAGAGATATATAATCTCATCTGTTACTTACTAGTGATGAATGAAATAAATGATATATATCATTGACAGTTGCTTAATTAAATTGCGTAGGTAAGTGAAATAAAATATATTTATTAATTAAATTTAAAATTATTTATATTCGTATTTCACAACAATAACCACAATTGTGTGTAGGTGTACTGATACTACTTGAACGAATGGAATTTACACACAACAAAGATTTGTAGGGACTTAGCTACAGACAGACTATAGAAAAGTCACTTTAAAACCAATAAATTATTTTAATGTCGTTTTGTTGTGGTTAGAAATAGGTATAGCATATTATGAAGATCTATTGGTACTCAATACTTTAATTTCTCCTTAGATGTAATGGAATATATGCTAGTAACCACGAATAGACACACAGTACCTAAGGTCAAAATAAAATTGAACAACAAAAGCAAAGAAGCTATCCAAATGCTTTCATTTTTAAGGATAACCATATCAGATAGCTTTTAACTAGTTAGTTAATTTCAGATGTTTTTTTTTGTGCTTAAAATTCATAGTCAGACAAAACAAGAGACCTTAACGAGAGTAGTGAATGAATGTAACTGTTAGTGTTCTAATAAACAATAAGATAAGTTAGATTGAAAAACATCCGGGTTTTACGATTTTTCAATCCAATTTAATAGCAATCCAAAATAATAATATGCAATACCAAAACAAATATTTCTGACCGTTAGGACGCAGTCGCTATCACTAATACTAACTAACAGAGAGATTTTGCACACTGTGACAACGACACTTAAGTAATTTGTAGTAAGTATTGTACATAATGTACTAACTTTAATTCATGTCTGTTTGTCTCCTTAAACTATTATATGGTTACTTATTCTGTCACAGTGAGTGTGTAATGTATTAAAGAACTTGGAATACTACTTAACTTGGAATTAAAATACTACATTCCTGCACAATTATTTGTTTTTACAGTAAAGGATTGAGTGCGGCATAGCACCCTGTTTGAACAGCTATTTATATTATGCAAAAGTCATCATCATCAACAACCTTTAACAGTCCACTGCTGGACCTATGTCCTCAAAACCTCCTTTCTAGAAAGGAGGTTTTGGCCTACCACGCTGTCCAGACGGGTTGGTATAGTCAAGTTTTCCTTCTCTTTGCATCGATGTTGTCTTGCGTAGTTTATCCCTTAGTCGCCTTTTACAACACCCCCGGGGTGAATAGGAGTGGTAACACTCTGTATTCTTAATCCGTCACTACACGCAAATGCAAAAGTATTGCAATAAATTATGATTAATTTTCTTTTCAAGATTTGAATGGAAATTTCGAACTATGAATTAACCACATAAAACTATGTGTATGTTAAAATATAAAGTTTCATTGAAACAAATTGTTTTAATACGAATATTAATTATAATAAGTTAATATATAATACAAAGTTTTTATTATACTCATATAATACACAGGACATCTATAAGGTATAGAGAATTGACTCGTTTCACGAGACTTAGATTCCACTAAGAAGTACCTACGTTTTACAAGGATACGATATCAAAATAAGCACACTTTTCAAACTAAAAATTAAGACTTGTAATCAATTAAGAGAACTAAAGTATGTTTCACTCACAAAATGTGCATGTGTTAGCATACCTAGTTGTTTTATGTGCGTAAAACACCTGTGTATGTATGCTAACAACTTTCTATGTGTGCGCCATTCGCTAAAACGTGGTATTGTAACAAGGTATTACATTATTATTCAGAAACCTCGCTACACTTGGTCCCGATACAGCCATCAATGTTTGGGGTCTGCATTGAGCAATAAACAATTTGCACTAGATATATACAGTTCCAAGTGTGGGATGTTTATGTCGGAACGTCAGGCATCTACGACCAGGCAAGGTGATCATGCCTGGCGGGCCTCCAATAATTGATGTTAGGAAGTTGCATTTACGCTACTCACCGCGATCATCATTGTATATATCGCGATACAGGATTAGTTGTTACTCTGAAGTTCAGTATGTCTTCGTTAGATGGCGGTGTAAAATATTTAATTGCGCTATATGTGGAAGTCGACACAAGTTAATACTTTTCGGAAATTAAATGAAATGTGAAAAATAGCATAGATAACGTCGTTTCTTGAATGTCTTTACAATATATACATATTAATAATTTAAGAGATTCAGTCTTATCTGTTGTAGACGCTAATTTGCCACGCTGAAGCAGGTAGTCGCTGGAGTCTGTTAATAGTCGGTCTGCCCCACTGTAGCCAGAGGAATCCGACGACGAGGCAGATCGCTGTTTCTATGTAGAAACCGTCGATAACTACTTCACAGCTGCCTTGGTTTGATTTGCATAGCTGTAAGCAAGATTCAAGTTGCAATTCAGAATACGTTTTTTTTTAATTGATATCAACAGTAATTTACTAATGATATTAACACCCGGTGGGAAAAAGGGAGGGGAGGGGGGGGGGGGGGTGTTATACATTTTTGTGTCTTGTCTTTATCTATGATATATAACTTACAGGATGAATAGCGGTGACTCTCTTTTCTATTCATTACTATACGACATTTCTTAGGTTAATTTATTTTAATTTTGTATGAGACAATATTATTTTATGATATAAATAATATTAAAAAAAATACTTACATCTATTTCGGATGGCGAGGAACAGGTATTATCGGTTAAATTAGGTGCCGTACAAGCCTTGTACATTAGGTGGTCTATGCCCCACAGGGCCAGCGTATTTGGCCAGTTTGTACCAAGGTTGGACATAGTGTTCAAAAACGTCATGTACGTGCCTCCGACAGTTGGATCAGAAACTTTAGCAAAGAACGCCATCACAGCGACGAACATGCAGTAGAGACATGTCTGGAAATAACGAAATAAAACCAATACTTGTACAATTTGTAGGTAGTAGAGCCACGCTGATTTCAGCACGAATGGGCCGGCTCGACCCGGCCAGTACTACCCTCACACAGAAGACCATCCTAATAATGACAGCATTATTGCTGTCGTATTTCGTGAGTGAGTGTGAGACCGGAGGCCCAATCATTCTGCATCATTCTCTCGCCCTTCGAGGGCCGGGAGAATGATGCAGAATAATCTAACCAGGCTGCCATGGTAGGGGTCACCATGCTACATTGCCTACCCTCACAATAAGCATGGTGACCCCTACTCCTGGATTCTACTCATGCTTTCCATCAGGCAGAGTAGAGTCACTTTGGCAGGCTTAAATATTAAAAAAAAAAAAAAAAAAAAAAAAAAAAAAAAAAAAAAAAAAAAAAAAAAATACAGATACCCATAACATAGAAACAAACTGAATTGTTTCTACGTTTTGGATATCAAAATTGCTTTTTATACCAAAGATGAAACATTTAGATGTATTACAATATTTTCGACCTGGGCGATACTACCCTCGCATAAAAGACCAATCTAAAAACGACAGCATTTGTGCTATTGTTATTCGTGCGTGTGCGAATGACTATGCCAACATGGTGTGTGTCACCATACTGCAATATACGCACTCGCAATCAGGATGGTCGCCACCACTCTTGAATTTTACTCATGCTTTCCATCAGGAACAGTAGAGTCACTTTGGCAGGCCTATATAATAATTATTTGAGGACGGACGGATGGACATGACTATTCTATAAGGGTTCCGATTCATGAACTACGGAACCCTAATGAAAGCGTACAAACATAGTTTACCTGATGGAATACATAGAGACACAGTAGAAGGAACAGGTAGGAGTATGAGGGTCCAGAATCACCGAGGAGAGTCGGCGTGATGGCCACGAGAGCAGCGGCCAGTGGTCCCACCAACAAGCGCAGCGGGAAGGCACGTAACCACAGTGATAGAGGTGCCGGACCCGTTGTATGCTTCGCTAACATCTGAAATGGTATTTGCTACAGTGTGTATTTTTGAAAGGCAACTCTCGCATCCGGAATGTAATCTGTATAATGTAATGTGAATGTAGTCTGACTTAACAAACATACATGGAATGAACACAAAGTGTTATTCCATGTGGGGTTCGAACATACAGCTCTTAACGCTTTACTTAAAAATCAAAAAGGCAGGCTGAAATCAGGAAACTATGATGATTTAGATAACATAGTTAGATCAAGAGTTATAGAAGCTTAACTTGTAAAATGCGCTTATGTACTTCGAAAACTTCTTACATGAATGACGAAATAATAAGTAAACATGTAAAATATTAAAAAATATATTATAAAAATTATCAATGGGACATGATTTTAAATTCACGTGACAAGGGTGACTACGGAATGCTACTACTCGTGGTCTGACACGCGCTTGGCCGATTTTATTTAAGACATATCGTATACGTAGATATAACACATTATAATTAAACTGAACAGATGTACAATTGTTAAGTACAAATAATGCTGCATATTAGATAAATATATTTATTACTGAACAAAGATAAAAATCTATGAAGTCATTGTTGAATGATGTTGACAAATCCCTCATGCCTTCTCTTTTATAATTTAATAATATTACTGTAAGAACACAAGATATACCTATTACATATAAATATTTCAAAAATGTGAATTGTATAAAACAAAAAATAACTATATTCGTATAAATATAATAAGATAATTAAATAGTTCAGTAGCAGATCTTTAACTCAGTTTAAGGAGTTATTAATGAGCTCCTGTGTTATGAATAAAACATTAAATGAAAAGTCGAACCTATCTTTTACGCCTAGCCGATTTGGGCCACGTCGGCCCGTCTCAATGAAGACCAGCCGTCTGGACAGGAAGATATTTTAGTGCACAAGTGAGGACGCAGATACAAGTGCATTGACGTCTAATTGAACATATATCTAGATATTATTATGTGAATATATATTTTCTTTTTCCTTTAATTGTGATATTATTCGACCGTTTTATAAAATGGTAGAATATCACGATTAGAAATTGAAGAGAAAACTTAGTTTTTAACAAACAAGACCTTAGGTGATTGGAAAAAATCATAAACATAAATGGTTGAACGTTAGTGGCATGATATCTAATGAGTGTTCCCGAAGGTCGCGTGAAACAGTCGGTCCTGGTTCACATGAAACGATCGTGAAGCTTAGTGGGAAGCCTTCGGGCGGCTTAAAAACATCCAAGGGTAAGATTACGTATCCGCAACATGTCTTGCTAATCCCCAACCCGCACCCGGTCAGCGTGTGGACGTATGGCCTTAACCCTCTACATAGAGAAGACCCGAGGACAACCGATTGTTGATATACTGTTCAGATATGGTTTTTAATTATAATAGTACTAAAGTATAATAAAAACAGACAGTTCCGTATATACTAGTAAATTAAAAAGACATTAAAAACAATCTAATAGAAATTAGACTGTCACACAATTAATGTAACGAATCAAGTGATGTTAACTAACTGTATTTTGTCATAAACAAATATTCTTATTTGTCTTTGGACTGACCTTCATTATTAATGACATTATATTTAAATGTGTATGTACTAACCACTGGCATTATAATTTGTACTGGGACTAATGGCACTGCTAATAGAGCTAAGTCCTCCCTCGGGACACCGGCTTCCACAAGCTTAAGACCAGACACTGCATCACTCGCACAGAAACCAAGCTGGAACACAAAATTAGCATAATAAATGATTGGAAATAAGCATACTAGGTGACCCACGCGACTTCAAAACATTTTTCATTAATATTCAGTTTCTACTAATAATAGGCCTACTACACAGTATGTCAGCGGATTATGTAAGCGTGGGTATGCCTCTGGTAAAATAAGCCGCCCACAAGATTGTGCTACCGGCACTAGTTTGCGCGGCAAGACCTGGTCGGTGCTAGGCTGGTTTTGTTCTTTTTTTTGTTTTGGCTTCGCTCGCTAAGCATTAGAAAATAATAAGAGTTAGGGAATTCAAAACCGAAGCTTCCCGCTAAAAATGAAGACATGTATTCAGTAATACTATCTGTCAATAGACTCGCCAGACTCGTTGTACACTGAAATAAACATATTTATGTTAAATAGCCTATTACAGCCTTCCTCGATATATAGGCTACCCAACACCATAACAACTTCTCAATTGGAAGTAATAGTTCCTAAAATTATGTACTTGGTCAACCTATCAAACTGTTAAATTGTGTGGATTCTTGTATTTATGGCATAATATCAGTGCATCTATTGGCAATTTGAAAATGTTACGTAATATTGTTAGTATGTAGTTAAACGATTTTCATATATTTTATTAGTTAAGCAATGAAAATACCAATGCTTATTATCAGGTCTAATTTTATTGTTACCTAATTAAATAGGAATTAAACTTGTTAATAATGTATTTTACAGGTTTTATTCCTTCCTTATTACTATGTATCTGCGTTTTATAGATACAGAATTAATATATAATGGGCTCTATGCTTTGTAGTTTTTATTATATTTTACTAGTTTTCGCCACATATCCGCCCGTATGTATGTTAATTATAATGACTGCCTTGTTGGTCTAGATGTGCAGCAGCCGCATATGCTAATAAAGAGGCGGCTGCTGATCAAGAGGTCTCGAGTTCGATTCCTGGGTCGGACCAAAAGCTTGTATGATCTGCAAATATTTGTTTTGGAGTTTGAGTGTTTTCTTTTTTTTTTATGTATTTATATCAGTTGTCTAGTACCCATAGCAACTAGGGCTAGATGATGTTGTGTGTTAGATGTTAAAAAATATTTAGTTATTTATTAATTATAGCGGTAAAAAGCCTACAGCCTATATATTTTCTCAAGCTGTATACTATATGTGTACCAAAAAATATGGTCCAGTAGTTATGACGTGAAAGTGTAACAGACAGATTTACATTCGAATTTATAATATTAGTAAGGATTAGAATTTTGTAAAATATGATAAACCTACTAATTATATTAAGTTATTTACGTTTCCGCATTTCTCATGTGATCAATAATGTGCAACTCACCTTAGCCGTAAACAGAACAAGAGCTAATGTGCGTACAGCTGGCAGTTTCATAATTGTATACAGCTGTTTATAGGCATTAACAACATCTTTAAGACCTCTTGTCTCACTATTGTCCTTGATGGTTGTGTCGTGTGATTCATGTTTAAATACAGCAATTAAAGTAGTGGTTATAATAAATATCCAGCCCCAGAATAATAGGAAGCTGGCTAACGTAACAATACCAGTTTCTTCAGGTTCTGAACGTATATACTTGTTACAGAAGTAAGGTGATTCTAGTGCTAGGAATAGGACATAACCGAGGAAAAATCCTGCAGTTTGTCCTACTGTGTTACATGTTGAGGCGTGTCCAACATTACATCTGAAAAATATAAAAAATGTATTTTACCTAATTTAAATGTTCAATTTCCAGTCAAAATAAATTTGGTGTGATGGGATAGTAAGCAAACCTAAAATGTTACAAGTGTGTAGGTTTTACTCTCAGTAATCTTATTTACTTAAACGGACAGGGTCTTTTATTAAGAAAATATAATTGATGAATATAAATAAAGGCGCCATCCGAAGACTTCTACAAAGATAATAAATAGTAGCAAATTCAAAACCAGTTTGAGTTTAAAAAATTATATTACTAAGAAACATTGTTACATTAATAAAATTACTTTGGTAATATTGAAGTTGGTATTGAAGGAATATGAAAATAGGTGCATATCTGCAGAACTATACAAACAATATGCTTTTATAAATTCTCTTTATAAATCTAGTTAGGTTGGTTAACTTTAATTGATAAGTTATAAGTAGAAATATAAAGATATTTTACCTTTTCAACATAGTAAGTGCCCACCCATCAACAGCTATGTCTTGAGTGGCAGCCAAGAAGTTTAGAAACAAGAATGATATTGTAAGGTACATCATTGATGGAGCAACATCTTCAGATCCAAGCCAGTCTGTGATAGAGTTTGACATAATGATCATGACAACACCCAGTAAGTATTGTACAGGGACTAGCCAAGTTTTCCTTCGTCCAAACTCGGGCCAAAATAAAGCATCTACTATTGGTGCCCATAGTAACTTTACACTAAACGGCCAATTGACAAAACTAAACTCAGCCTGGAATCAAAATATTCAAAAAATATTTATGATGTTTTTACCTGACTATGAGGAAGCTTAAAGAAAGTGTAATAGTTTTGGCAGTGTATGTATGTATCTTCCACTACGGAGAGATTTAAACTATGGCTGACTAAACATTAACTGACTTTAATGAATGAGGTTTCAATTTGAGATTTGTATTAATGATGTATGTTACACACTTTAGAAAAGCTTTTGATTAAATTTATATAATAATAAAAAGAAGCTTATAAATATTTGGGTTTATAATGAAAAGTACATCCATTAAAATGTATTTAGTAGTTAAGTCTGGTTAGCCATAAAAATATTATCAGTTACTGAATTAAAAAGTATGTATGAATGAATTTAATTACAGCTATGATTGGATGTAATAAACAATTTGAAACAGTGCGATTTAATATCTTCAGTAGATACGTGTCAGAGAATAATTAAAATACGACATAAGATGAAATGAAAAAACATTTACTTGTTGCGTGTAAGTTATGCCGCGATTTTGTAGGAGCATGGGCACAGCACCAGCGAGACCCAAAGGTATACCTTGGAGGGTATACAAGAACAACAAGACAGCAATATTTAATTCATCTCCTTTAATATTACTTCTTTCATGTTGTGCCGAATTGTGGTCACCGTTTTCTAATAGTTCTTCCTTTTCACTTAACTGTTTTCGCTTAGTTAACGGCATGACAGTAGCGAGGAAGGCCTGAAAATTATTGGCAAATGTACAAAACGGAAAATCTTCATGACCACCAATATAATATTTACACGTCAGTGCATTTTAATCAATTTTTCTAGTTGACGAACCTTAATTTTTATATTAAATAGTCAAGTTATAATTAAATGACTATTAGTGCTTCTTATTGAAATGTCAAGATAATAATCAATCATTCATATTTTAATAAATCTTTTACGCATAAACAATTTCGAGCTAATAGATAAATTAGAAAGACAAACACACACAGACCACTTTGCCTATAAGAGCAAAATACGATTGATTGATGTACCTATTGGATTTGAAGTTTAAAGACTTTGAAGTATTGAATGAATGAAATTATTTTTAACCAGTGTTACCAAATTTAATTTGGTATGAAGATAGAACTGAACTTGGGAAAGGACATAGGCTACTTTTTACCGCGATGTATGTCGGTTGACATACACGCGGGCGGAGCCGTGGGCGAAAGCTAGTATAAATATATAAACATACTTTTTTTTGTAAATTCCCTTGAACGGTGGATGTGGCTAAAGAATCATTTTTAAAAAAACCCTAAGGTCACTTCAGAAAATAATAAACTGTTATATTGATTTTCACATTTTAGAATATATTTTAGAATAGGTAAATTGCATCATAAATAAAAAAATCAGCCAAGTGCGTGTCAGGCCTCGCACTGGAAAGGGGTCCTCAGTCACCTATAATGGTACGTGGATTTAAAATCGTATCCAATAGATAATTGTTATGTTTACGTAATAATACGTTAATTTTGTATGACGTTTTCCAAGTGAGCGCATTCAAATCAAATCATTTATTCTGCAATTAGGTTAGGTACATGAACACATAAGCAAGTTATACTTTTTTTGAGCAGATAAGTTCGGCCTTTCCTAACTGGACTAGCCCTGAGAAGAAAGGGCAAAACAAACTCAGGGATCACAGTCTCTTTTAAAGTCCAGACAATATTCTTAAATGCAAAAGACATATATTTAAGCGATATTTACAATGTGAGTCACAACTATAATATTTAAAGATAATAATTTAAAAAATGTCAACAATAGCAACAATTTAAAATAAATTTGTTAAATATATAATGTAAATTTAACTACAAATTATTAAGAGGTTCAAAGAAAACGTTACATAGATTAAATGACTTCAATAAATTTAAAAAATTTACAGACTTTTCGGGCTACCCTACCCCAGCCTGCAAATTTATGATATTCGCAATAAAAAAAATACTAATCGACAGATTTTTAAAAGCTCAATTCAACTACGTAGCCCTTTCAAATTGCTCACCTTTAATTATTTAATTAAAAATAAATAAAGTCCTTGAAAAAAAATTAATTTATCTGTTTATTCAAACTCCTATATCTTGTGATGTATACAATATTTCAAATTGCTCAAAGTTCTAAAATACTGCTCAAGTTGCATTTGTAATTGCTCAAGTAGAGTTCTCACCAGCTCCACTTTTCTTAATTATTAAATAAATATAAATAGTTTGAATAAATTTTTAACCAAACAATAACCTACCCTACCCAAGAATGCAATGAAAAAAATACTAATCGATAGATTTTCAATAGCTCAATTTAACTACTTACCCCTTTCAAATTGCTCACCTTTAATTAGTTAATTAAAAATAAATAAAGTCCTTGAAAAAAAAAAAAATATCTGTATATTCAAACTCCTATATATCTTGTGATGTATACAATATTTCAAAATGCTCAAAGTTCTAAAATACTGATCAAGTTGCATTTATAATTGCTCAAGTAGAGATCTCACCAGCTCCACTTTCCTTAATTATTAAATAAATATAAATAATTTGAATAAATTTAACGTATAGATAAGTGAATGCTGCGCATGCGCGTAAACAGTAACGCGAGTCGCAAGGCAAAAAAAATCAAGTGTTTCATAACCTTATCATAGTGAAATGAAACTGTAATACTCCAAGCACAACATCATCTATTATCAGGTATTTTTATTATTTATTGACTACTATGTATACTACTACTTATTTTGTTTTGGAGCAAAGAAGAATATATAGAAAATACTTTGTAAACAGACATAAAGTTACAAAATAAAGTTACCTTTTAGTCATGATTTGATTTTTGTATAAATTGAACATAATGATTTTTGTATAAAATGAACAATAAATAATAAAAAATACCTGATAAGTTTGAATATACAGTTTTTTTTTTTCATGGACTTTATTTATTTATAATTAAATAATTAAAGGTGAGCAATTTGAAAGGGGTACGTAGTTAAATTGAGCCATTGAAAATCTATCGATTAGTATTTTTTCCATTCCATTCTGGGGTAGGGTAGGTTATTGTTTGGTTAAAAATTTATTCAAACTATTTATATTTATTTAATAATTAAGAAAAGTGGAGCTGGTGAGAACTCTACTTGAGCAATTACAAATGCAACTTGAGCAGTATTTTAGAACTTTGAGCAATTTGAAATATTGTATACATCACAAGATATAGGAGTTTGAATATACAGATAAATTAATTTTTTTTCAAGGACTTTATTTATTTTTAATTAAATAATTAAAGGTGAGCAATTTGAAAGGGCTACGTAGTTGAATTGAGCTATTAAAAATCTATCGATTAGTATTTTTTTTATTGCGAATATCATAAATTTGCAGGCTGGGGTAGGGTAGCCGACTTTTCGGGAATATTTATATTAAAGTCACCACAGACAACAACCGTTTATTACATTGTGTAGCCCTAAATAATGCATCTTCAAGGATTTTGTCAAATATATCATATAAACTACATGGGGGCCAGTACACACTCATTACAATGAACCGCTCAAATTCTACACAAGCTATTTCTATAGTACGCTCAACAGACAGACTGACAATATCTAATCGTTCCTTTACTTTAATACTCTGTTTTGTGATTATTAATGAGCCATGTATCATGTTTGTTCTGTTAAACGAGCTAGTAACCTGGTGATTATTGAAATTAAACAAGAATTGATGACTACTAAGCCAATGTTCAGTTAAACATAAAATATCAATATTATTACATTTTACCAGATAAGCCTGTATAACTCTTGAACTAAGAAATTCATCTAATCCGTTATAGTTTTCCTTCAAAGTTCATTAGATGGACCATCATCACGATTTATTTCAGATTTTTTGAGCCAGCCGTTTAGCTTTTAGAGGATACCTTAATAAAAAATCGTCTCGGAAACCCTTTATTGTTTTTAAAAGACCTATCTAATGATACCCCACACGATGGGGTAGCGGCGAGAAAAAAAATCATCCCCACTTTACGTGTAGGGGAGGTACCCCAAATAAAATTATTTTTCGTAATTTTGTTGTAGCACTTTGTCTATGTAGTTACAACACGTATTCATACAAAGTTTCATCTTTCTAGCACTTACCGATTGAATGGTAAGTCGAGGACGGACGGACCGACGGACGTACGGACGGACAGACGGACATGACGAATCTTTAAGGGTTCCGAGTTATGAACTTCGGAACCCTAAAAACAATGATTTTATTCAAAGTACTAAGACATGCTGAAAGTTCTGGAAGAATGTACGGAATGAATTTTTACAACACAATTTTCAATTTGAAATAAAACTCCTTCTTAAAAATAATTCGAACTTTCTTTATAAATTAAACCTACCAGTTACACATAAAAAAGATTGCTTATCTGGGATTACTCATTCAACAAATTTATACATATTATACCTACATAGAAAACACCCAAACTCCTAAACAAATATTTGAGGATCACACAAACATTTATCCGTCCCGGGAATCGAACCTGAGACCTCTTGATCAGCAGTCGCCTTTTTTTTTTACGTGTGGAAATCCCCGCGGAACGTCACCCCGTCGGGGGTCACGGCGGGGTGGTGTGTCGGACTCGAACCGACTAAAACCACACGGTGTGACCCTCTCTGCGCCTGTGTATTGGAAGGAGTCCAGGGAGGGGATTTCCTTTTGGACTCCAACCGGCGCCTGCCCGCACTGTTGCGGGCACCACCTCGAAAGTGTACTCTCAAATTGTGCAACGTTCGGTCACACGCGGACGCCGCCCCCTCGCGGTTAGCCACTACTGCGGACGGACGGGAAACCCGTTCCGCCCATCCGCGGCCACTCTCAGGGCGGCATGAGACGCAGGTATACGCGCCTCCGGCGGCGGATCGGGTCCGATTGGATGGCATCCTCCCTTCTGCAAGATTACGTCCTCGCAGAAGGTTGCGACCGCGGTAAAACAACTGTCGCTGCCGGCCATCGATCTTATGACGGCCGGCAGCGAGAGATCCCCTCCGATGACTGCAGTGAGGGCTCGGCGCTGCGTCGCCCAAGCAGGGCAGACCGCCAGCGTGTGCTGGGCCGTGTCCTCACTGCAGTCGCAGTGGTGGCAGGCGGGACTCGGTTCCCTCCTTGCGACCGAGTGCAGATACTTTCCGAAGCAACCGTGCCCGGAAAGCACCTGCGTCAGCCGGAAGGAAAGGGTCCCGTGCTGCCGCCCTGCCCACTCGGCGATGACCGGCTGGAGAGCCTCCACGGTAGCGAAGCCAGCGCGTGGAGTCTCCAGCCGGAAAGACCATCTAGCCAAGGTGGCTCGACGAGCGGCTTCGCGCAACTTGCGTACGTCCTCGGGCGGAGGGCGAATGCCCCTCTCCACCCGGAATTCAGCCACTCGTCGATAAACTTCGGCGAGCACTTCCGCCTCCAAATCCCACGGGGGTGTTCCGGCCAAGGCGCAGGCCGCTTCGGTCGACACCGTGCGGTATCCGCGTATGGCTCTGACCGCCAATATCCTCTGGGGGCGCCAGAGGCGCGCCCTATTCTGGGCGGACAGAGCCGCCGCCCACACCGGTGCACCGTACAGTGCCATCGACCGGAGATCAGCAGTCGCCTAAGCCAACCACTAGACCAACGAGACATTCTAAGTCCACATTTAATGTATTAAATACACTTAGCATTATCGGTATCCCAATTTTTCGATATTATTTATCGATTCAACGATCAGAAATTGCGGTGAATATTAAGTTTAAAACATATGAGCATATAAAATTTTTTATTTATATTTTTAAATTAGGAAGATGCTTCTTTTACTTTTTGTGTGTTATTGTTAATGTACTTTTAGTTTGAAGTTTTTAACTTTGGAAGATTTAAAGAAATGTTTGATGTAAACAACAAGTTGTTTGAAATTTGAAAACCAAAATAGATAACACCCAAGGGTGGCAGGCCTGATCAAAGATTCAATCAATTCTAATTTCTCATAAACTCATTACTTAGTGTTCTGTGCTCTTAGCATTCTCATATTTCTAATGTCACTTGTGTCAAGTTGTGTCACTCAAAACTACGTTGTGTCACTCACTTGCTTTGCTTGAAGTAGTTGTTGAAGTCGGAAGTCCTGCCGTCCTGCATTATATTATGTTATGACTATAGCACAGTATCACAGTACATAAACTAACAAATATTTGTAATTTTGTAATTACATATTAACTCATTCTTGTTATATAAGCTACTAACAACGGTTGCAAAAGGATGTAAACATTTTACGTTTAATTGCAATTATTCTCTCACTTGTTTCTTTTGTAGGTTTGGATTGATCACAATGAAAAATTACTTAAATAGTCGTAGAAAGTGATTTATAAAATACTCATTATATATACTTTATTCATTTTACTAGTGATTCCGCAATTTCTCAAATGTTTCGTTCTTGCTTTCTACGATGTTTAAAGGACTCCCATGCTCCTATAAAGCTTTTACATGATGTGGAAATGACTATAGGTCGAAATAAGACCACTAGAATAACCGACCAGGCTTGTTCAAGAGCACAGTGTAAGTAATAATTATTTTAATATCACCAATCGTGTAATGTCTTAATGGTATTAAAAAGCTGTAGGTACCTACTGTCATTAATCAAAACTGAAAGCAATTTTTTTATTCAAATCTAGATTTGTTTCTATTTTGTTTATAATTTTGTTCTTAAAGTTTAAATTTTTCAACAGTGTCTCTCAAAGCTGACTGTCAAAACTGTATAGTTCATGTCAAACAGCTGGGAATCAATGCATCAGGCCTTGACGGGTGTGCTTTAGTCAAAGAAAAGTTATATAAAGTTGAACATGGTTCGCGTCTAGAAATCCTTTTAAATAATTATATACATGTTATTGAATTTGACCCACCTCCTGATCCAAATGATATCAAACGCTACAGTTTTAAAAGAAAGTTAGAATCAAATGAAGAGTCACCTCAAAAAAAAAAGAGTATAAAAATGGCTTCAAAGGAAGTTATTCCTGTTATAAGACCAGCAGGGGATGATATATGGGAGGAAATTGACAAAGGTGAACTCTATGTGTTTACTTCCAAAGGAGTAAAATCTAGTTCTAAAATAGCAGGTTTTGATATGGATGGTACACTAATAACAACAAAGTCTGGTAGAGTTTTTCCCGTTGACATTAATGACTGGCAAATAGCATTTCCAACTGTTGAAAAAAAGTTAAAAGAGCTTCTAGAAACTGGATACAAACTGGTAATACTTAGTAATCAAGCACCAATAGGCAATGGGCGAGTTAAGATAGAAGATTTTAAAAGAAAAGTTGAGGCAATTGTGAAGAAATTAGATGTACCCATGCAAGTTTACCTGGCAACATGTAAGGGATTTTATAGGAAACCCCTAACTGGTATGTGGAAAGTTTTGACTGAACAAAAAAATGATGGTATAAAAAATGTAGACAAGAATGAGAGTTTCTATTGTGGTGACGCTGCAGGAAGGCCTGCAAAGTGGGCACCAGGCAAGAAGAAAGACCATTCAATGGTTGATAAGTTACTGGCAGAAAATCTCGGTCTTAAGTTTTATACTCCAGAACAATTCTTTTTGGGACACTCAATTGCCAATATACCAATTGTTAAACCAGAATTCAACCCCAAAGAATTGAGTTCTGGTGACTTTAATCATGATTTGATTAGTAAAGCAAAAGAGGTGAGTAATCACAATAGAAAAATATCATTTTACCAAAAATGTATTTGGACCTTACTAAAAAATGAAATTGAAGAGTGAAAAGCGAAAAGCTCAATCAATCAATATTTAAAAAAAACTGTTGGTCTCTTTGTGGCTGACTAATTGCAAGAATGGCTGGACCGACTTTTATGAGTCACTGATGATATTAGGAATAACTTAAACTACTCTATTGTTAGTGGTTGTTGTTGTAAAGGTATAACTACCATGGGTAACTCTGTGGGGCTTGTACCATCGAAAAATGGCTGATACTTCCAAAAGACAAACTAAAATGACTGATTTTTATAATTGATACAATAATATTTTTGTTTATTACATTTGTAAGTATGAAATATTTCCGACATTTCCGTAATCTGATGTCCAAAATACTAGTATGTAATAAAATTGTTTTTTTTGCGTGTATTTTGAACTATTTATACATTGTTTTTGCAGGTTCTTGTGTTAGTTGGATACCCTGGCAGTGGAAAATCATTTTTAGCCAAACAAATTGAACAAAAATCTCAGTATGCATATTGTACTGTGTGCAGGGATACCCTTGGTTCTTGGCAGAATTGTGCATCAGATGCTAAAAAGTTTTTACAGGTTTGTACTAGAAATTACATTGAATAAATAATTCTAGTCTTCATATTGATGGTGACATGTGCTATCATGACTGCCCAGACAGTTTGGTTTTAGATTTATTTTAAGTTTTCCTTTTTTTTGTAGCGACTGTTTTGATTAGTTTGCTCCTTTAGTTGCATCTTACGAAGTCAAGGGATGGTATTTTAAATTGCATATTCATATAAAAGCTTCCCATAATAATGTCATACATGCAAGCAAAACTAGGAGTAGAATTTCTTATTAGAAAAAGAACAGTAAGGCGGTTCACACACTGGCCACGCGCCCACGCGCGTAGGCGCGGGGCAGCAGATCTGCCTCTTCGAGCAGATTTTACCGCGCCTCCGCGCCTGACGGCTTTGTATATGGTCCGCACCAAACTAAAGGTTACTGTCCATTTGGTCGTCGTCGTCTGTATTCTTTGCATTTCATATCCTAAATTGCTGGGCATTGTTCAATTTCGTATATAAATGTGTTTACTGCTGCGGCCCGCCACGCCTACGCGCGCGGGGGCGGAATCTGCTAGCCGTCCGTCCGTCTGTCCGTCCTTCCGTCCGTCCGTCCTTCCTTCCGTCAATTCTCGACATACCTTCCAAACGGTTGGTGCTAGAAAGGGGAAACTTTGCATGAACATGTGTTGTAATTACGTCTGCAAAGTGCTACAATAAAATTATGAAAAATATTTTTATTTGGGGTACCTCCCCTACACGTAAAGTAGGGATGATATCTTTTCTCGCGTCGCACGGGGTATCATTAGAAAGGTCTTTGAAAAACATTGCTAGGTTGTTATAACCATTTTTAAATTTATACTAGGTAGGTATTCCCTTATGTCGATACTATAATATTATGATGATGATTCCCTTTGAGAGTTATTCAACTTCAAGCGCTTTTTTTTTTAAAAAACAGGACTTCCCCCTCTTCTAAGCTTTTAGCAACCTGGAAAAAATCATGACAGTAGTCCATATATTGAACTTTCAAGGAAAACTATAGTTGTTAATATTTTTTTATTTTAGGAGTTATAGGGACCTAACTTGTAAAATGCACTAACTTGGAAAACTTCGCACAAAAATAAAGAAATAATAATCAGCAGGATGTAACTTTTTCTTTTTTTATTGACTCTCAAAACACGTTTTACAATCATAAAGTCTGCCAAACTGTAAAACAGTTTGTCGGAACTAAACAGAGGTATTCTCTCTATTCTTAATTCATCACCACACGGTATGTAAGGTCATGGAAATTGAAGAGGTGATCACTTATTTCTATGTCCGTTCGCATGCTTTCGTATGAAACGCTAATTATAATTTCTTAGAACCTAATTGATCAGGGGGCGGGGCTACGTCGGAGTGTCACTATTTTCTTAACGCGAATGGGGTGCAATCATCATCATCATCATCCTCAGCCTATCGCAGTCCACTGCTGGACATAGGCCTCTCCAATTGCACGCCACTTAGTTCGATCCTCGGCTACTCTCATCCAGCTAATGGGGTGCAATGGAGCACTTAAATTGTAGAGATATTGAACATGATTTAAGTTCAAAAATGAAGTACTTCATCATCATTCATCAATTTATGCAGTATTCAGTGCTACTAATAAAGTCTATTTTTAGCAAGGTAAAAGTGTTATAGTAGATAGCACTAATCCAGACAGAGAATCTCGGGCGCGTTGGGTGTCTCTTGCTAAACAAATGAATGTGGACTGTCGGTGCATAGTAATGACGGCGAGCATGGCTCACGCAAAACACAACAATAAATTCAGAGAATTGGTTAAGACAAACCATTTGACTGTTACAGATGTTGTCTACCATACTTACAAGTGAGTATTTTTTGAAGTTATTTTAGAGATTGTATGGATTTTCAAACATAATGTAACAAGCTAGTATGAAGAAGTACTTTCCTTAACATATTATATACTAGCTTTAGCCCGCGGCTCCGCCAGCATGCATCTCGATTATTGCAGTAAAAACTAGCCTGTCTGTTATTCTGATATCTGTTTCATCAAAATCCGTTCAGTAGTTTTTGCGTGAAAGAGCAACAAACATATTAAATACATTCATACTCATAAGCTTTCGCATTTATAATATTAGTAGGACGTATTTTATACATACGGTAATTGAATAATTGCTAATACATATATTATGTAGTCTGTTAACTTTGGTATGCCAGTACTTGATAGGTACCTAGTGTGTACCTTTAACACTACATCATCATTTATAGCCAAAAAAAAGCTTATGATGATATGTTCAAGTCAAATAACAATAACAAAATCAAGTTCAAGTTTCGGGGTCGAAAGGTTTCGACGGCATTTTTTGTTACAGTTAACAAAAGTAAAGAAACATAAACAAAATCACAGATAATAAGTATTAATCATGATTAAATTAGATTTTTTTTTGTAATAGAGAATGATTGTTGCGCTGCAAAGAGTTTTCAATCAATCAAAGTATGGGTGCTCACTTCTATGTTATAGAGAGTTTATTTTTATAGAGTATGAGATTATAAAGTATTTAACTATTTACGCTATGGTTGATTAAATTTACGCGTCCATTGGCCCGCGCCGGACTCACCACACGCACGGCACGCAACGGATTGAACGGATTTGCCTGGCTCATAATTGCCGGCGTTCGGTGCGGACGGCGCGGATAGTGGACGCAACACTATGTGAAATCATACAAAGCAAAATAAAATCCGTTGCGTGCGGTGCGTCCGGCGCGGGCCAATGGACGCGCACCTTTAATTGTAAAAAAATCTACATAATATATTATGTATTTACGTAGTCCGAGGATCGACTTAATTTGGTTTGTGTTTGTTTACAGAAATAAATTCACCGACCCATCCACCAATGAAGGCTTTAAAGAAGTTATTAAGGTCAATTTTAACCCTTGTTTTGAAGATGAGGAAACTGAAAAATTGTATAAAATGCACTTGTTAGAAAAATAAAACAATTATAACACGAAACACTACTTTTATTACTAAATTGAATACTTCTCACCATTTTACCATTATGTAGGCCAGTTTTACCTAAGATTAAATTGCTATTTTTAATTACATGCCCATATAACTTAACATCTGTTAGATTTCTCAACAACTTTTTGCTAATGAGGCTTTTAAGGCGGTGAGATAATATAGTAATTAATGTTAAATTGAGATTTAAAAATTAACTTACAAATATTTTTGTGTGACTATAATATGATTAATCAGGTGAAGCGTGCCTAAAGCTGGCAATGACAAAATGGACGGATAAACATTCTATCAAATTTACAAAATAACTTCTTTTTAAATACAAATAGATACTTCTATATATCATGTTGACGTGGTTGAGTTTAAAAAAATATATATGATATGAAGCTAGCTATACTTATTCATGTAGTTATTGAAAAACGTCCTTAATGTTTCTAATTAATGTTATTAATTGTTAGCATCGCATTTTTTTTTATTTTCTAACATCTAGGCACTAATTAACAACACTTGGTTTGCAGCTTGTTTGACCCAATAGGTACAACGTAGGTTTGTTTATGCAATAGTTTTGATTACTAGCAAATATGAATGAGAACTATTTCAAACAATACAAGGCTGTCTACTTAATTTTTAATGAATGGAAACATCCATAGACATACTATACGTGAGTACGTATTAAATGGAATAGAGTTGGATTGATTTTAAGGGGCGATGATAATAATCGCTTCAGCTTGTTGTCATTCATTGTCAGGATCACCTTCATCCTCCGCGTCTAATAAATTGTCCAGACTCGTATCCGAGTCATCTTCATGTCATCTGTAAAGAGATTGACATTTTATTTGTTTTATTAAGTACATATATCATTGACTGTATTACGTGAATACTCTCATAGCTGAATAAGCAGAGCCTTGGAAATAACGTTTTATACTATACAACGCCGGCTACATTGGTTGGCTACTGTAATATACCTGTATTACGTGAGTTGAAATTGGTAAAATGATCTATGCAACACACGTTCTTGATATATCTTTACTATTTTTAGAAAAAGTCCCTAAAGAGTTCATCGATCCTACAAGAAGCCATGAGTTTTACAAGAATAATGGATTATTCGTTTGCAATAGCCTGACTTTCGAAATAGATCTAATAGTAAATTGTATGTAGAGGTAAAAAATAAATATAAAACACACCTGGCTATGTACACAGTGTCAATATGTGTTAGGTGGGCGTTAGTGAGTGGTACGGTTCCAGACACTGGTCTCAGTTTGCGTCTCTCTAAAGCATTACGCGCTTGCTTTACAGCCAGATCACCGCACCATCGCTCGCATCTTGCATATATCACGACACCTGTAATTTCTTATTGTAAATATATTTCTTGCGTTATAAAGAGGGCAGAGTACAAAAATCCACTTACCAGCTGCAGCAAAAAGAGTAATAGCTGGCCAAGAATCAAGGAGTAACGGTGTTAAGAACAGTAGTGCAATTAACATGGTTAAAGGCCCTTGCAGGCTTTGAGCGTGCCTCATACCCAGATTGTGTGATGGTTGCCATGCACATAAGAGAGTAGCGAAGAGCCATACTGAAAATAAAAGTTTAGATTTAAGCTGATTATACGTAAATTACTTAACCAGTACAAAGTGCCCGTTGAATAGGTTTAAGGTTCATGGACCTAATTACATTATGTAAATACATTACACATAAATAAATAATATGTAAGTATAAGAAGAAATAAAAAAGATATTAAAACAACATGCGGTTCTGTTAGGCCTCAACTGACTGCCTCTGTACCAACTGACTGCCTCGGACCAAATGTTTGTGTGATGCCTCAATATTTGTTTCATAGTTTGGGTGTTTTCTATGTATAAATAAGTAGCTTTCGCCCGCGGCTCCGCTCGCGTGTATGTCGGTTATCGCGGTAAAAAGTAGCCTATGTCCTTTCCCAAGTTCAGTTCTATCTTCATACAAAATTTCATCAAAATCGGTTCAGTGGTTTAGGCGTGAAAGCGTAACAGACAGACAGACAGAGTTACTTTCGCATTTATAATATTAGTAGGGAAGTAGGGATTTAATAATATAATGTAGTAGTTACAAAAAAAAGTATGTTTATGTATTTACATCAGTTGTCTAGTACCCATAGTACAAGCACTGCTTAGTTTGGTACTAGATAGCGTAGCGTAGTGTGTTAGATGTTCGAAAAATTAAAATTAAATTTAAATATTAAACATTTCCGACACTTATAAGATTTTGTTTATTAGTCATTAGATAAAAAAGCGGCCAAGTGCGAGTCGGACTCGCCCATGAAGGGTTCCGTATCAGCAAGTAACATCATATAAAAGTTATTGTAGTTCGTTGTAACTTTCATCGATGTTTTTATACTAGTGTATTGATTGAATGAAAGGTAAATTGCGATTTACGATTTATGACATATTAAAAAAAAACTACTCACTAGATCTCGTTCAAACCAATTTTCGTTGGTAGTTTTCATAGTAATATACAACATATATTTTTTTTTTGTTTTATCACTCTCTTATTTTAGAAGTTAGAGGGGGGGGACACACATTTTTCCACTTTGGAAGTGTCTCTCGCGCAAACTATTCAGTTTAGAAAAAAATGATATTAGAAACCTCAACATCATTTTTGAACACCTATCCATAGATTTGATGAAACGAAACCCCACACGTATAGGTTTGATGAAAAAAAAATTTTTGAGTTTCAGTTCCAAGTATGGAGACCCCCAAAATGTATTGTTTTTTTTTCTATTTATATATAAAAATCTTAATGCGGTTTACAGAATACATCGACTGACCAAATTTCAACAGTATAGCTCTTATAGTTTCGGAAATAATTGGCTGTGACATACGGACGGACAGACAGACAGACAGACAGACAGACTTAACGAATCTATAAGGGTTCCGTTTTTTGCCATTTGGCTACGGAACCCTAAAAAGAGTTAAGTGAATTCAATCTAGACCTTGGAAGGAAGAGATTAAGGGGCTTAAACTCTTACGTGGAACTCCAGTAGCAAACATCGGCAGTCTAATAGTGTTATTGCAAAATGCAACAGCAATTAGAGCATCAGCGAGCACTTGGAGTACCGCTCCCGCTGCCGACAAGCGTGCTCCCCGAACGCATGGAGGAGATGGTGCGGTCGACTCTGGAACGGATGTTACTACCTAGAAACGGTCAGAAATTATTTTTATTTAATAATCAAACATGCAATCTGCGGTATATGTCTGAACGGTGTTGATTTTACTTGTTTACAATAATTTTTAGGAGCTTATAGTTTAAGCGCGTAAGAAATGTGTAGCAAATGCAGATAACGCAGTATAGTGACTGACACTATGGCGACCTATTGAGATGTTTTAGCTTTATTGGACCTTCAGGCTCACACTGATTAACGAAACACGACAGCACGAATGCTGTTATTTTAGGTCGATCTTCTCTGAGAGGGTAGTACCGCCCCGGTCGAACCTGCCCATTGGTGCTGAAATCATCATCACACAAGACATGAACTCAGCACTCGGAGTCATTAGATAATCTAAAGCCTGACGCCCTTAAGCGCATGCCTAGTTTGTCTTAGTGATAAGGTTCTAAACTTCGTTAGCCAAACAACTGGTTATTACTTGTATCCTGTCTCTGTATTCTTTCACGACTGCGTCAATATCAGTTGAATCGTCACCAGAAGATAGCTCCGGTTCACTGGCTTCTACGTCAGACGTAGGATCTCCTACTTCCACCGTTACAGCTTCTCTAATAGCGCTACTACTGCTGGTGGGCTCTACTTCCTCCGTAGGACACCCTGCATATTCATCGAGAAGTAGACACTCACGTTCTTCAGTTTCTGACAAAACATTAATTATTTTTACAATTTATATACTAACATCGTTAATTATGAGGCTTGCATGATGACATAACAAGTTGTCTCTCTATGAGTGTGTGAGGGCTTTAATAAAAAAAACAAAATGCATATTTAACTCGTGCGAGCTTAGATTTCACCTGGCTCAAAACGACGCCCCTTTGTCGTCCTGCGAATAGCGCTAGCATCACTATTACGTTACACAAATCTTTACAGAATATTTTAATAATATTTCAAACCTAATTAAAATCATCATATTGATTCAAAAACTTATTTTATTTAGTCATTTTTCATAAGCAGTGACTATAGCCATTTAGTTACATTAATATTACTACATTATATTGCTAAGTATTTAAAAATGATTTAAACCAGGTAAATTAACCAGAATGCAAACCCAAAATTTGGGAATTTTGAAACTCAGATGGCCTACGGTACTCTTTTTACTCGATTGCCAGAATAAATTTACCTTTAGTCACTTTGGATTTGATGCTTTCCAAAGTTTTAGTGTGGCGTATGGCAGATGGAATGAACCAAAGGCTTCGTTTCTTAGTCGTACAAGATTGTTTACGTGCACCATCCCTTCCTAAACGCTTGTATTCAATATCTGTAAAATTTAAAATATAATTTAGATTTTATTTCTTCGATTTATACTATTAGTGTAAATAATTATGAAAAAGAAATGGTCTTACCGCCAGCTTCTTTCTGTTCAAGTGTAGGCACACACCGCATTATGATAAAATGAAACGCCTGGATAGATATACCAAGCAAGTGACTCGCATTCATAAGAGTGATCATATGCGACAAGGGACAAGCAAACGCAAGAATAGCTGCTAAGCTACCTGCAACATAGAATTAAATATGTAGAAGTATTATTTTTTACGAAAATGAAGTTAATTAATTGCTTAAGACTATTTAAGTTTTAAACTATGGCAAGAGAACTTAATGAATTCCGATTTAATAAACTCCAATGAATTCATAAATTCATAGACTTCAAGCACAGTCGCACGTAGTAAGTGGCCAGAAGTTGAATTATTCTCTCACAATGTGTCATTTTCAATTAATTTAAAGAATAATTTATGTATAATAAAGAGAATCGTGCTAATAAGGCTTAAATTTCAGCAAGTAGTTAGATGTTAATAAACGTTCATGCGTATGACGGTGTCCATACATGTATGATATCATCGAGGATTTAGATTTAGTCACTCGTTGTTACAAATTAGTGAGAACTTAGGAGAGACAGATCTATATAGAACTTTTCTTATTGAAAGTTAAATAACTTTGGCTAATATATTTATCTAGTATAAAGAAGTCTCGGTCAAAGGCTCTTTTCTATTTTATTTTAATGTAGTATACTCTGACTGGCTGTCGGGTCATTCGATAGTAAATAACATATCACCTACTATGGAGAACTGCAACTCAGAAGTTAGAATGGCATTGCCGAGGTGAAACTGGTATGATCTTTCTCTCGTCGTAGCATTTCGTAAATGTCGTAATGAGAATTTTTGATTGAATCAACAGGAGACATTCGATCTTTTCATCTGCTTTTAACTGGAATAACCTAGTTTAACACAGGTTTACTCCGACCATCATTTCAGCCTCGTTATTACTTTTGAAGTTAGTGAAATCACAAAGTATAATCTTATACAATTACTTATAAACAATAATTTACCCACCAGCAGTGAAGACAGCGAGGACCGGGCTTCCTGTAGTAGCACTCTCATAAGTCATTGACCTCGTGAGTACTTTCCATTCAGGTGAAGCAAGTGCTACTAAAACCGTAAAGAGTAGGGGGCAGAGTTCTGTGAGAGCTAAACATACACCTGCAACGGTTACCGCAGCCAATACCGGACAAATCCAACCGGCGGCTCTCGCTTCCAGTAATGTGGTAACGGGCAAAGCTGCGTCGATGCTGTTCCTGTAATTCAAAACGTGAATTAATGTAAACATAAATGTATGATTATACTGTATAGATAACGTTTGTTTATCAATTACTTTACTTTAGAAGGAAGTTATGATAGAAGAAGTGGTTCTATCATATTATGTAATACGTAACCAGAAACTGGAGCATTAATACTAGTAAATTAGTGTTAGTTACTTACCCTCTCAGCATGTTCGTGTAGAGAAAGCACAAGCCTGATAGTATAATTGCTGGTAGTCCAATCATAAGAAACAAATTTTTCTTCAATGTACTTCCATTGCTTTTGGGAATCGCGACGTTAAACGCATATGAGATAGGTGCACCTGCTACAAAGAGCTGAAAAATTGTAATTTAATATATTCTCAAAAAAATGCAATTACTGATCAGTTCTCAGGGTTCGGAGATCCGATGCGGTCCGGGCCTCTAAAAGTGAAAACTGATATTCCAGTAAAACCAGTTGTACTAGTAACTGACTCCAAATAATCTTGGGAAATGTAAAGACTAGGAATATCAACTAATTACTGTTCAATTTATAAAATTTACTGTGTTAACTAAGCAGTGTGTTATTTCTCAACTCTGAATGCTACGAAACTCAGATTATTTACAACCAGTCAATTTAGTTACGAATTCATCTAAACTACATATTAGAAAGTAAAAAAATATAAACCAGTATAGTTACCTCATATACAGTAATCGGTATTGGCATATTGATATTTGCAATATCAAAGTTAATAAGGCCAAAAATTGCAAAAAACTGGCTGAATATATACAGCAGAATAAGCAACATGAATGTAAACATCATGCTCTCCTGAAAGTATATAACAAAATAAATAGAGTGTTGAATCCTTAAAAAAGAACACGTAGATAAGTAATATAAAAACATTAAAACAACTTTATTTAGGTAGGTATTTGAATATGTTCATCTGTATTTAGTTGTATAATATTAATTGGTTCTATTGTGTATCATCAACAACTCCTAACGTCCCAGTGCTGGGTTCGGGTTTCCTCTCAAATCTCGGAAGAGGGTTAAGACCTCGCTTTCCGAGTGCGGGTTGAGGGTTAGCAAGACAACGTTGTGGATACGTGCGAGTAATCTTGCAACTAGTGTGTATTTATTTTGTTTAGTTTATTCTAAAATAACTTTACATCTAAATGCATCTTCTTCCTTAGAAAAATAGTCCGTAGTATTCCGTAGAGAATGCCAAATGTGCATGAGATGTATTAAGTAAATAAAGGTTAAGTGAAAACACAACGATAAAATAATATATGTTTATAACATATTTGGTCGTAAAGGGTCTCTTATTTCACCAATTTCAATATCGTAATGTATCTCATTACGTACTTGTGCGTTAATGTAATGTAAAACTCAGGTTTTATCAAGATGCTCGAAAAAAATACTTTTTTAAATATTAGCAAAGAGTTTTTATGGCAGAAAAGTGGTCAACATTTTATGAATTAAATTAACTTTGAGACATAAATATAATAAATAAACATTTAATTCTTTAATTTAATTAATTTTGAAAATAAATTACAACCATATCTCTGTGACAACAACACAAAAATATTAGCATACTTTATTAGTAATACTGGCTGTTTGTGCCATTGCCTAAAAAAATGCCAACTGGCAACGTAATAATCAATTTTACAAATTGTTAAAAAATTTATAACAAGTAATTAAAGATTTATTCGATCAAGAAAGTCCGAGTTTTATTTATTTCCTCGCAAATATGTTATTAAACGTATGACATACGTGCGCTTTGATAATTAATACAGCCTCAGGTTTCTTGTAGGAATATCGCCTCGGTTGTAATTTTCAACTTACCGCACTATTAACATATTGTACTAATATATCTAGCAATAGCATATTGTTAATGGGAAATAGGATTCTTTGATATGTCTTACGAACATATTAATGTTTATTTTCACTGTAAAACAATAAGCCATTCAAGCTATATTCTATAAACGTATTGTTGCAGTAATAATGCTGAGAAATCTATCAAATAATTTAGTAACATGAGCTGTCCTTCTGTACGCAGGACTTAATGAGCGAATCGATTTACGTTTTTGTTTGTCATTATACGATATAACGTTTTGTATACATCTGTCTCTAAAGTTGAGAGAATTATGTATTTTAATTATTTATTTTAAACTTAAGTTGCATATTAAATTGACACTAGCAGTTTCACGCAGTTATCTGCTTTCTATTTTATACAATTATCAGAAAATGAATGAATGTATGTTTTTAGTAATTTCACTATTCTGGATGCAAATTTTTAGGAACTAGTCCTATAAATTGGGCACCTACCACTCAAGAACTGTCCTTCTAATTAAAAACCAGCTATTACCGACTAAGAAATTCTAGAAATTAATGTCATGAAAGTTGAAATATTAGCATAATTTATTATTTACTTATTTGGCAAAATTATCATCAGTGATCGTTGAACGACACAAGCTGGCGTCTGTGACCCATTACTGATTTGTAATGAAAAATTGTTACTGTACAACTAGTTTCAATCACGTTTAGGACAACAACAACACAGAGATAAACATTTATTTATAATTTGGTTTTTATCAAACTTTCCATTTAATTTTTCTTCTAGTAATAAACAAATTAACGTAGATAACGTTAAAGTTATGAAAGTTTTCTGTGTTTTGATAGCAATTGCCGTAAATAATTAAACCTTGACTTCAATGATTGCCAATTATATAACGTTATTAAACTTTATTACAAAAATTACATTCACCTCAAGTCCACACATAAACATGGCGCAAACGACCATCACAACCGTCACTCCCAATACGTCAGGCCACGGCTCGCCCAGTGATCGAGTTTCATAACCAAATAACCATCTCCTGGTCCGGCCAGCAGTCACATGATCTGCCGTTGCGCTTAGAATTCGGGCACAGATTGCGACAGCTACTAAATGCGATAGAAAACTCATCCACATTGCCATAAAATCAGCGAATGAGCGTAAGTTCCTTTCTCTACGGCCGCGAGCTGTCTTCGGTGGAGGTAGAATTTCGGCCAACTTTCTTAAGTCTTTGCATGTGAATGCTGGAACATAGGTTTCATATCTACACACCAGGCTATATATGTAGTAAATTAGGTACTAACATAAAGAGAGAGAGAGATAGAGAGAGACATACTGTAGGATTTTCATCCTAATTTAAAATTGTTAAGAGAAGAGAGTTTCACATTTAGATAACATACAAAATCAAGAAAACGGCTTTCACAAGTAGGTTCGTACAATACAAGTATTTCTTAATCAAAAGTAAACGTAATTTGTTCCAATAAAAATGTGCTTTTTTAAACATAAAAAAATCTAAGAAAAAATTAAACTGACTCCGAAAAAATATCTAAGAAAAACTCTGCTTAGAAACACTGAAAAGCGTAAAATAGACTGTCTTTAATTTGGCTGGCTTAGATTACTATGTGACGATTATGTCTTAGTAAAATAGTATTATAATTTGGTAGGTACCTAAAATCTGTTTGAAGTTATTATTATAGGAGTTAATTGTATTACTGTAGGCTAATATAGCTGAATTAATAATGTATTGAAAAGGTGAATACATAACAGACTTACTTGCTATAGTAATGAAAATGGCAAGTAATATAACAGCGGGCACTGCACAGTAGCTAGAGTTGGCTGCAGCAAGCGGAGCCAGGAGTAGTGCGCCTAGCGTCCATCGGGCTCCGCAGGCTTCGCCCCTGCTGAACGCACTCAGCGCGCGGCTCATCTTGCCGGATTCGCCACGCTCACTTGCCATGTTTTAAATTCTTTTAAATTAAAATATACAATTTAAATATTTTTTTATGTCAGGATGTCGATTCTGTTAGAACCAGTGATTCAAGAAGCTGTTTTACGATCGTTTAACCTGTTTCTATATATCTCACATAGGTTACCTTTTCAAAAAGATAAACGACACTTTTTATGATTAGCTTTTAAGAAAGTGAAAGTTCATAATGATCATGATTATATAAATTGACGGATCTCAATGGTAACTACACAGAAAATTGTAGCAATTTTCTAAACAACACAGATAATGAAAATTACATACTTCAACATTGTAATTTTCTTCTTAAATATATTTGTCATGAGATTATTATAAGTTGCGTCTAACTGACGAAATGAATCCATATTAATATTTGTGTGCCTTTTCCAGTCAGCCGAGTGTCTATTTACGTATTACGCACACTTATTATAGTACATTAAAATTTTGCTAAGAAAGGATTTCCATAAATATTTTAAAAACTTCACGTCCTAAAATTGTTATATATGTATAAACGTTAGCTAAAACTTACCATAATTACGATTATGTTATATCTTTATTCACGGTTTTTCCACAGCCTGGCTACATTTTCTCTTCCACAGTACACTGTAGTTTTTGCACTAGATATCGAAATTTAGCAATATTTAGTAGCAGAATGATGAATTTACCGAGAAAGCAGATAAATAAGATCGCATTTTCATGTTTATGCGGCAAACTGAGTGGTGTAGAGCTATAGTCAGTCTATGTTGTCTCACTCGCGATCGATATGGAATATCGGTTGGGGTGACCATTGTCAAGGCAACGTTTTGGACTACCAAATATACGTGTTGCAAAATAGCAGTAATTGAACAGCTGTTATTATATTCAGCATGTCTTTCATATTCACCTAAAACTTAGAAGTAACATTTATAATACTCTAAGCTACAGAATCGACTATGGACGGAAATAAACTTTAATTAACTATTTTATCTGAAGTCAAGTCATGTTTTAAACAAGCTTATAATGTGTTGAACTAGAGATCCGTTTAGTAATAGGCGGTTGCCGTAGTCTAACGATACTTGCAATTCCTATGACTTCCAACGAGACCAAACAAAAAAGTCAAATATCTCCTAAGCAGTAATTTTTGAGTTGTGTGTTTTTTGTTTGTTATTTAATTGTTGTTTGTTATTTAATTACAAGTTTAACGTCTCCACGCACTTAGAGACGCTGTAGGCTCACGTGTAATAAAATATTTTAGTAATGCTGCTTAAAAAATTCTACTCAGCCCGATGAAAAGGATGGGTGAATAAAAATGAAGAAGAAGAAGTACGAGTATATACATAAAATGCTATCCATAAAATGTGCGCTATCGTACACTTAACATTACTTAACCTAAATGACCCAGAAGATAAAATAACTTAAACGATTGCCTACATTTTAGGGAAGAAAAAAGGTAGAGAAGAAGCAGAAAGTTAATTTCCGATATTATTGGCAACCTCTTTTCTAAGGAAACCAAAACCTCTTTTCTAAGAGAAGAGATGGGCCATCTCTTGGAAGTCCAGATGTGAAAAGATCTATTTTTTTTTTTAAATAGAGGGAATGGGCTATAAAAGGTCACTTCACCGTCGCGTCGTTATGGTCACAGTACTTTGTCTAATGCCTACTAATTTCTAAGGTTTCGCACTAAACGGTCTACTTGACGCGGAAAACCTTGTTCGTTATAAACACTTCCCTATACTTTGTTATCGTTTACACTGAGGTAGCAAACTGATGATTAGTTTAATGTTTAGAAGTTTTGATACTTATTACAGCATTATTCACTACATCCTATAAAAATTGGACACATCTAAAAATAATTAAAAATGATTCTTCTTCAAGTTGCGTAAACATATTGTTTCTTTATTTATTAGTCATAATAATTAACGCACGCAGTGTTTGTGGTAAGTGAAGTAACGCCGCAGAGCAACACTAAACAGACAAAAAAAAATAGTATTGCTATTTTGGGATATACTTTCATATGCATTTCGTAAAATAATGTTTATTTGATATTACAAAGAGACTTCAATTGTATTTATTTGCGCTTGCTTGTTTTTAATCAAATGCGCTTATAAAACTGGTATAGTATGTACGTGACATGTCCAAGCGTAAAGACTCATTAATTTCTTAACTATAAGAATCTTGTAGTACACTACATACTACAAAGGACAAAGAGTGTAATCTTATTTTTTTAGATTATTAAATATAGTTTGAGCAGTCACTAATCAGAACTGTCTTGCGCAGTAATAGCCTATGCAGTAGTGCTTGAGGTCTCGGGTTCGATTCAAATGTTTGTTGATCTGAAAATATTTGTAATTATTTACGAAAAAAGTGTATATATGTATTTATATCAGTTATTGTATTATGCAATTTCTGCTTAGTTTGGAACAGATGGCATTGTATGTTAGATTTCCGAAACATTAATGTATTATTATTATTAAAGTAGACAGTGACCAAAACAAGAATCAAAGAAGTGATTCAATAATGCATTTTCCGCAGGTAATTACTCAATATATATTATGAAGTATTGAGCTAATCGTAAAATGGATGCACACAATTATGTACTGAAGATACTGAAAATTTATCCTCTCTACACATCTTCACGAATAGTGCGACCGTAACGTTGTAACTTATATGATTAAATCATTTATATAAACGAATCTTAGAAACTAACACATATAATCACTTGTCAATCAATCACTGCTCTCGGTGTTTACACGTTCTGAAATCCGTCATACGCCACGTCACATCATAGAGGAATTCACAAATGTAAAGGTTAATCCAATTATGACATGACTCAATGTACTTCACGGAAGAGATTACGTATGTCTCAGTGATCCAGTTACAAGCAAACATTTTAATAGAAATGATACAAAAGTAGTTAGTACCTAGTTGTATCTTTACATGATTCTAAGAGCTACAGATTTTATACATCATAGTTCGAATATATTTTTGTACACATAATCATCATTTCAATTATATACCACGCTATCCAGACCGGCTGGTAGGTAGGTACGTAAAGGATTTGTGTCATATTTCTCTTCAGGGATGATGTCTTGTATAGTTTACTTTCTTAGTGCCTCTTTACGACACCCATTGGATGAATAGATGATATGAAAATATGTACCCCACATTCCATGTCAGTCGTCGTCTGAATAATTTCACAATCTGTTGAATACGTAGATTGTTTTAAAAGCGTGTTAGAAAATATTTATTATATTTACTCACGTTGAAATGACAATGTTTTGCTATGTATTGCTAGTTCTTATTTACATCACTGTATAGAAGTTATTTTAATGTCGATAAAAAAATTATCGACATTAAAATAACTTCTTTTTAAAAATATAAAATTGATAAATTGATACAATTGAAATTTGTTTCCAAAAGGTTATTTTTGGTGACGCAATTCGCTCTGAAATTGTCATGTTTTCAAATAATATAAAATACTACGATTTTTAATATATATATTTTAAAACAAATTAACAACAAGTGCAATTTTTTTCATTTCACTATTTTCATTAAAATAAATAATTGCAATATTATTTCGACTGCAATTTCCAAAGTACCCGTACCACATACTCGCATACGTCTGATTCCAAGCAATACTGTTGACAAAAAAACTGGCCAAGTGCGAGTCAGACTCGTGCACCCAGGGGTTCCGTACAAACCCGTATTAATATAATAGCATAGCATATTATAAGAAAAGTTATCGTATTTTTATCACCTTTTTATTAGCCTGAGTTGTATGTCTCTATGTATGTAATGGAATCTTTGAGCATAATTTTCACCAATATCCAGAAGTTTGATTAATTTGAAACTTTGCACACCTAAGGACCGATGATAATTCAATAATAGTTTAAATGTAACAATTATTCTACTAGCAACTATCTATGTTATGAAAACATAGTAAATAGTTATGAAAATATAGTAAAATGCACCCCACGTTTTTTACTCTGAATTAAATTATTCTCCTAATATGTAACTTAAATTTCATTTAATAAAATTTAAGTATAATATATTATATTAGTAATAATAATAACTAATTAGTTATGCTTGATTGTTCAAAAGCGTGTTTTTTTAGTTTTTTTAAACTATAATTTTTATTGCTAACTGGAATCCATAATATTAATATTACAATGTGGAGGAGCATAACTTTAAGACACGGGTCTCGTAATCGTTTCAGTAATCCTTTATTTTATAATAGCACATATTAATTGTTTATGTTTTACTTTTTTTCAAATTTTTGACAGAGTACAATACAACTAGAAATTGAACTACATAAATAGAGAGTTGGAATCGATCGATCGATCTAAGGTTTCAAGGTTTGGATTCAGGCTTGCTAACCACTAATCAGAATAATAGTTGAGATTTATTCACGATGACCACACAAATAAAAATTTACTTTTAAATATAATGAAAATAGTTAGGTTCAGGTATTTTCTGTAATACTATCAGAATGCTTTCAAAGAAAAATATTTTCTTATGATAGTTGGCGACGATGACGGCAGGACGTAGATAACAAAGACTTGCTTCGCATAAATTTTATCTGATCGAGAAGACTGTATTGTTCTTTTCTATGTCTGATTAACAATGCACTAGGAGCGTTGTTCTCACTCATCAACGTTATTAATATTTATTGAAGTTAAAACGTTGCAATTGGAAAATATAATTACTGTCTAAGTTGAAGAAAAACTGATGCCAAAAACTTTTTCTGTGAATAAAGTCACATACGATATGAGAAAGAAGTGTTTATTACTATAGCTTTTTCAGGAGCACTGTTTTGGATAGGCTTTCGATAGGATACACATGGGAAATTAAAGGCACAGCGATTGTTTACCTTTTCCAGCTCATAAGCTATGTAATATAGCTATAGTAGTACATATTTTACAACTAAAATTAACCAAAATTGTGCCACCAAATGAGATGTTTTTTTACATATACATATACAGAGACATACAGCAGATATATCTATTATACTTTTAATGCTGATAAAGGAATTCTTTAATCAATTTTAACTCGAAGAAAATTTTAATTTCTCATGAGAATAATTTTGAGGTTTATTAAGTACTCCTTTAGGGCGATTACATACTGTATATACATACTTTATATAGTCGTAGCTATAAAATAATCTAAATTACTTACTGTGCTACTACTGCATCTTCAAAAGCCTTTAAAAGTTCATTGCTAAAGAAGGCTTTTCGTAGAATGGAGGTTTGGGCCGAGTTAGGAATTGTTTCAAGATTTCCTTCTCCTTACAGTGAAGTTGTTCTGAGTAGATAGTTTTTTCAAACATCAAAAGTATTGCACTCTTAGATATCTGTATATTGTTTATCAAAATTAATTTAAGTTTTCTAGTCGGTTAGAAGAAAAATTAATGTAGACGCGTCCTTACTTTGTATATTTAGATAAAGTAAGAACGTTTATGAAAGTGGTTCAATTATTCATACTTAATAGTCTTAACTAATTAAAATCGCAGACTGTGGTTTGTCATTGGCAGAACCGCTGTCTGGATGAGGGAAGCGGGATGAAAGCGCGTGGGTGTTTGCTCCCATATAAGTCTTTGTAGTCGTCTCTATCCAGACATTTCTACTACTAACTTTGCGCTAACCAGACGCCTGGAACGGCTTAATCCTTTGGCGCCTTTTTTTAAGAAGTTTTCGGTGCATTAAAATGAAGTTACAATACGCGTGTTTACTGATTGGAGTTATCTTGACGGCTGTTATAACGTGCGAAGCGTTTCCATATCCAGCAGGGAACATAGATTATGTGAGTAGAATTAATACAGATGTGTATCAAAAGTACCAACTACTTTTTGTAGTACATATATACTGGGGGAAGACTGAAAATAATAATTTTAAAAGGTTTCCTTTTAATGTTTTTATTGTTTTGCCACTTTCTTGCGCTTTAAATATAAATACCTTAAATGACTTCCCATTCTTATTGTATTTTTTTTAAATCCGCCTTATTGGTACTTACTAAGAAATTTTAAAGACGAAGGAATATGAAATTTTGATTGATAAATAGGTGAAGTGAAGAAATTATAGTTTATGTATGTGTAGAAAATTCGAGATAAAAACATAAATACAAATTACCTCCGCAATGTATCAAAATAATGTTTTAAATATAGTCGAAAGTTTGGGTAGAAGGAAAAATTATAGACATTTGTAGTTCAATGACATCAGAACGGCTCAATGGATTGAGATCATAAAAACTTTTATATTTCCTGAAATTCACGAAAAGAACATATACCATCACCACCAGTTTATAAGATAAACATCTAAGATTTACAAGTTTTTTTTTAATCACAAAGTTTACATTTTCTAATCTAAACTAAGTAGTGTAACAAAAACCAGAAAGGTTTGCTCATACAAGTTAACTTGAAGATTGTTGAATAACATATTATGACAACAGACAGAATAAAAGATGTTCTTTCAATTACTAGCTAAAGTTTTATAACAGTAGATCGATATAAAAGCTAACCTTCAATCTGATATAATTTCTTTAGAATTCTGTATTTTCATTTTCAAATATTACATTACAATTCGTATTTAATAAATTAAAAACAATTGATGATAATCTTGTCTTATTCTATATAAATATATAAAATGAATTGCTGTTCGAGAGTTCGAGGTCGAGAACGGCTGGACCGATTTGGCAAATTTTGGTCTTGAATTATTTGTGGAAGTCCAGAGAAGGTTTAAAAGGTGAACATATAAAAATGAATTGCATTTTTGATTAATTATGGATCATTTGATTGTTTTAAGTTTATTTTATACAATATTTTAGATCTTATAAAATATTTATTGATCGAGACAGTACAAAGTCTGCCGGGTCAGCTAGTTTTAAATATATTTATATGAAACCGAAATGATGGCAAAGTATAGATTTCAGTTCCAAGATATAGACTGAGTAACCGACTCATTTTAACAGAAGATAATGGTGGCTGTGTTTCATTATAATAATTACATAAATTACAAATACCACTGACTGGGAGCACAACAATAGTGTTTATTTATTTGAGCTGGATTCACACAACTCAGTGGACTCCACTTTTGGTGTTGTGCTTTAAGAGGTCACCTCGCCGCATCGCTTCCGACTACTATGTAGATATGTGGATCCGATCACCACATGCGACCACATTTTATGTGATCCAGAAATTGTCAGAATTTATTCCAAGTACAGAAATTGACTTAATAAAATAAATAGCATGGAGGTATTGTTAACATAGAGTCTATTTCAGATGGAAGCTCTCCGCCGAATGCAGCAGGTTCCACAATGGCATTGTATGAGATACAGAAAGTTCCACCTCCACGGCCACTGCAGCCGCTGGCTTCTCATGAGAAGGACCTGATACACTATCAAGCAGAAGCCAAGGTAGTAATTAAATATGCCTTTCGAACTCTCGAAGTTTCTGACTGACGTTAGGGACTCGTATTGATGTAGGCAATTAAACTGGAGTATTTAATTGTCAATTTTCGTAAATTTTAACGTAGGTTTAAGCTTGTTCTTACAGATATAGTTTAGTTATTTTTTCTACTCTTATGATTATACTAGCTGATGCCCGCTCGCGTCCTAGGGGTATGAAAAGTAGATGTTAGCCTATTCTTAGTCCTGCCCGGTATTCACACAAAATTTCATACAGTCCAGTCGTTTCGGAGGAGTATGGGTTACCATACTCCTCCGAAACGACTTCGACGACGTCGACGAGACGACGACGAAAATTCTCGTGTCACAATGTTAGTTATAACATTGTGACACGAGAATTTTAAATATAAGTTGTTTCAACTTTTTTGCATAAAAATAATATTAATTGATAAATGTCATTTTTTAGAGGCTGTATTGTACCCAATCCTACTAATACTATAAACGCGAAAGTTTGTGAGTGTCTATGTATGTATGTATGTTTGTTCACAATAATATAGCTTACATATCAGAATAACACATAGGCTGCTATTTACCGCCATAATCTACACGCGGGCGTAGACGCGGGCAAAAGCTGGTATAATTATAAATTTACAAATTATGAGATTCAAATTTTTCTCAACATTTTGACTTGACATTTTGTCAGAACATTTGTAGTTACACAGGCATACTTATTAGTTGATGAGTCAAAATTTCGTGAGTAATATTATAATTGTTACGTATTTAAACGCATTAAATATAATATTGTAAACATTAAAGAAACTTTTTGTGATATAATATGATATGATAGTAACTAACCCTCGGCTAATACGCATCTCAATTTTATTATTTATTCTAATAGATAAACGTATTTGTAATTTCATAGCAAAATTAGTTTGCAAGTACAAATTTATATATTTTAATGGGCACACTATGTATATAAGATATGAAATTTAAATGGGCACACTATCCCGCTGTGCGTAATTTATTAATTAAAAATGATTATATTTTTGTTGATATTACATATCTTAATCTGGATAGCAATTAATAATATTGAACTTGTTTTATAATATATTGAGTATTGTAGATATACTTACTTTTTATTGTTTTGTCAATTCTTTAAGTACTTATAAATTGTAATTCACCTATCAGTATTATTATACTTATACCGTAGAATTATCTAAATTATTTAAGTCGTATAATATTTAGTATAGTTATTCAGCTGTAATTAGAAAGTAAAGTTATTGTCTTGAAATAGTGGTTTTATTTTCGACACATCTAGAGTAGATAAATGAAAGGTTCATCGTTCGCCAACACCAGTTGCTCAATAAAGGAACTAACTATTTATGTGATGTAACTCAGCACAATTATTATACTATCGGTTTAGGTAGGTACCCCAACTGTCCGTAGAGATGAATGGGCTTCCCGTTTTAACTTTTAACTAGGTCGCTTCCAGAAGCTACTTATACCTTTGTTCGTATTGCATTTGTGCAGCTGGCGACTATGATACGTTGTAATGAAGTTCTTGTGAATCATGTTACATTATTATGTCATAACAAGAAACAGCTACCCTTTGTAGAGTGCATTAATCTGATAAACATGTAAAGCGACATATAATAAGGAAATGCACTTATTTTACACACCAGAAACTCGCACTATCTAGATATAATCTGTATGTGGTAGGTAGTAAAACTACTTACTTGCAGGATTGTTAAAGTTCGTATAATAAGATATAGTCCACAGAATTTTCGGATATTACGTTTCTAATTCTCAAATATAGTAACGAAATCAAGTAAACATTCTCCGTGTGGGTGTAAACATTCTCAAAGGAAAGGAAAAGGAAAACTTGATAGATACTACACATTACATTTTAAACGAACCTCAACAATATTATGAAAGATATAAGTTTTATTACTTAGGTAATTAAATTAACAGTATCAGTTTATAAGTTCAATATATTTTAAGAAGTAATATCATAATCTTAACATAAGTAAAAAATAAATGCACAAGTGTAAATATATTTTAAGATTGAGAGAGTTAACTTACAGTTTCACAAGCTTGGGATAAGTAAAAGTGATACACAATTGGTCACACAAATTAAACGTCTTTCTAAGAGAGTGATTAGGCTTTTATCGATGTGCTTTAGAATACGAGTACTATTACACCTTATTACTACTTCCCTTGTATGTTGGGTAAGCAATAGAAAAACTTAAGTGATGACTTCTGCAAGGCTCGACATATATATTACAACTACGGTAACTTAAAAAAATATCTGAATATGATATATATATATATGAATATCTGATATATATACATAATAGATCAAGAGCTTCAGGCTGAATTGAACATTGAATTACAGATGTTAACAGTATCCTGATTTTTCAAGTTCATCTTTCTTTCATCTAGTTTAAGTTAAGAAACTATAATTTTGAAAGGTAGTGGAGCCTTGTTGATTTCAGTGCTAACGTGCTGACTCGAGCAGGGCGGTACTATTCTCTCGTCGACAGTATTCATTCTGTCGTGTTTCATTGGTGAGTGCAAGATCGGAGGCACATTGATGCATAAGCATCTCAATAATCGCCATAGTTCAGATCACCGCTGCATCGTTGCATTGTCTACATTTGCAATGAATATGGTGACTATTACTATTGGATTCTACTTATGCTTTCCATCTTGCAAAGTAGAGTCCTGTAGGAAGGCTCATTTATAAAAAAACTGTTTTATCTTCAGTTTTGTATATAGCTAGACCTCTTAAATAAAAAAAAAATGTATCTTCAATAAAACGAATCGGACCAATGACATTTAGGAGTATGATTACCTGAACCTCTGCCTACGTATGTTAAACCTACATAGAAATTTTTAACAAATTGGTATAGTCACTGCGTAACTAACACTACAATGTTAATAAGCTAAGATCTAAGAGAAGATAAAAACATGTTACACTAAGGGCTCTAGAATAAATATCTACTCCTAGAAATTTACTTATATTACCTGGAAATATACAGCTATGATACGGGATGACAAATTGCGGGAAGATCTTTGTTACAACTGAGGAGCCATGAGGTAATAATACATATTTGAATTCTATTTCAGACGTCGAATATTATTATGTTCCTTCAAATACAATTCCCTCCAGTTTCTTAGCATGTGTTCTTCAAGAGATTTATATAATTCATTATTTTGTTTGGTATGCCTCTTTTTGGATCCATACTTCTTCATCCAAATGTTATTAAATAGTCGGACCGTAAAGAAAAAAAATAGTTCAACAAAACTAAGTACACTGGCGCCTACAAACAAACCTGTTGTTCCTCCAACTGAAACTTAGAAAATAATATTTTTGTTACTAAAAAAGGGCAACTGAATAAATCACTTCATCCAATTTACTTAATTACAATATGTACCAACTAAATCTAGTCGACTCCTGACGACATTCCTTTTGAATTTCTCAGTGGGTAGAAAAGGAAGAATAATTTCAACCAACGCTGGTTTTGAATCATTTATAGAACTGAAAAAAAAATGAATATTCTTCGTTTTTCCTCAATATCCGCCGTTTTAGCGGATGGATGTCTCATGTACTGTGCTGTCGTCTGCATAGCAATGTATGTTGCCGAGTGCTAACATATCATTGATATGCAGAAGAAACAGCGTGGGCGACAAGACGGAGCCCTGAGGTACACCTGCATTTATACGTTGAAAGTCGGAGGAAGCGCCGTTGCAGAGGACTCTGATGCGGCGTGGATGCAGAAAAGCGGCAATCCAGCTGCAGAATTTGGGAGGCAAGCCGAATGCCGGAAGCTTGGAGAGAAGCATCGTTACATTGTGCTCACATTTAATAAAATGCCTTAAACAATGTAACCAAAAATTGTAAAAACAATGTTGGAAAAGAATGTCCATGGAGTTTCTTGTCTATTCTTCTCCATAGGATCTACGAATTGGAACAGACGATTAGCTTCACGACTGACTACTGACTGACTACTTGACGTTTCAAAAGTGCCGTTGTATGGTTTACTTGAAATAAAATGGTTTTGATTTGAAGCGAACGATGCCAGACCCTGTCGAAGGCCTTGGCCATATCATGGCTGATGGCCAGAAACTCCCCATGCCTATCCATAGCCTCACCCCAAAGGTGTGTCATGTACGCTAGAAGATCACCTGTGGAACGGTTCGGTCTAAAGCCGTATTGACGATCATTTAACAAGGAGTGATCTTCTACGTAACGAACTAATTGGCTGTTAATGATACGCTCAAACACCTTACAGAGAATGGAGGTGATAGCTATAGGTCGATAATTGACCGGATTGGAGCGGTTGCCTTTCTTTGGGACGGGTTGAACATTCGCCTCTCTCCAGGCCTCCGGGACAATTCCTGAGGAATACGACAAGCGGTATAGGCGTGTAAATATACACATACATATTATGATATAAAGTTATTTTACTTCAGTGTAAAATTTATTAGCTTTTAAATTAAAACAAAAAGAAACAATCGTAACCAATCAATCTTTGGTTGTCTTTGGTTTACTTAAGTCGGCTGCTTACGAATCCGACGCATAAATCGGAACATAGAACAACACGGTAAGTTGCCCTGCGTTGTTCTATAAATCGAAGTTAATTGTGACGTATAAATTGATGAAAATGTTCATCGCATTTGAATTGCTAATCCATTGCAAATCCATAAAAAATACCTATTTTGAAAAACGAATCCATGTTTTTTCGATCTACAATTAAAATTTAATTGAAATTAGAATTTTAGTGAAACAAATATATAATTGATAAATGTAAAATAAAAATAAATTGATAAATTAAATGTTTGAAATAAATTTTTAAAATTTGAAAAGTCATAATTTTACGCTTTTTTGAATAGTTTTGAGCTAAGAATAATGCTATAGATATCAAATATTTTGCTTGGAGATAATATTGGTGCTATAAAAATGATTTCGAAAATTATGAAGAGTTTCGAAAATAAGTTAGGCAGGATTGCGCACAACTAAATGCGTATTTTTTTGGACTATTGATATCGGGTTTACTCATAGGCGCAAAATTAAAAAGGCATATTACTTTCTAGCTTCATCGTTGATAATAGTGATCTCCCGTTCATCACACGAAGGTAGACAGTCACAATACAGACCAGGGCCTTGTGACCATGCAGGTTTCAGTGCAGTCAAGTATCTCGAATTTATATTAAGGCAGTTCATTCCTGTTATATTACATCGTTCTTCTTCGGCTGTAATGCATAGAGGTTAGAATAAAATATAAGGTATTTTTATAGTTATTAACGGCTTTAAATACTGCAATCCCTATTCAATGAACAATGCAATACACTCGTATCGAAACAATCAAAGTAAAAGCTCATTCTATGTAACAACAGAACTGGTCTTGAACTGGTTTGTTGTTTGTTCGAGGTCGGTTTATTGTTGATTCGGTTACAAATATATTCCATAAATAGCTGTGCTTAATTTCATAACCATATAATAATTATATGCAAATGGACTTGACCGAATTACGACCATCGCGTCTCATAGAAAGCGCATTGATTTTCATAGTTCGCGGAAGTGCAATGAAGTCCATTATTGTACATAATAAAAAAGTTCCACAAGATAGATTTGTTAACCTAGAATTCATGATTTATTTACGAGTCTTTACATAAAGTGACGAGACTTATTGACATAGCATAACATAGTTTTAGCATTATTTTATTATAATTTCCAATAGCCTGTAACAGTCAGTCAGTTTCCAATAGTATGTAACAGACACAGGTCTCTTTAAAAAAATAGGCCAAGTGCGTGTCTGGCCACCCATAAAATAGAGTTCCTTTGTCACCCAATATGGTAGGTAGATTTAAAAGCGTGTCCAATAGACAATTGTTATTTTCATTTATTATTTCTTTTGTACGAGGTTCTCCAAGTGAGTTTATTTTACAAGTTAAACCCCTATAACTCCTGAAATAAAAAAAAAACTTATCAAAACCGCTATAGTTCCTTTTTTAAAGTTCAACATATGGATAATAGAAGTATTATATGTTTTTTCAGATTTTTAGAACCCGCCGTTTAGCTTTTAGACGGGGGCTGTTTTTACAAAAAAATGCACTTTAAAGTTGAATAACTCGTAAACGATTTTAGCAACCTCAAAATGTTTTCAAAAGGCCTATCTAATGATAACCCACACGATGTGGTAGACGCGAGAAAAAAAAACATCCCCACAAATAAAAATATTATTCACAATTTTATTGTAGCTCTTTGTCGAAGTAAATACAACATATGTTCAAGCAAAGTTTCATCTTTCTAGCACCAACCGTTTGGACGGCGGATCGAGGACGGACGGACGGACATGACGAATCTATAAAGGTTTTGAGTCAAAATCTACGGAACGTTAAGGAAGTACTCTTACTCGTGTTGAGCATGAAGTGATCATTGCACTGGCAAAGGTTTAACTGTGCTCTCTTACGGCATAAAACAGTACAAGCACTGTATGAATACTGAGGATAGAGTCCGCCTTCATTCTCATGGTGAAACCGGCAGGCTCTCTGCTTAGTTGTCGTCTCTGATATAAAAGGATCGTTGTCTATGTCCCGGACGGAAATAAATCGCCTGGTTATAGATGAAAGGAAAAAAGGCATTATAAATATAAATATTGCAATTAAAAAAAAGAAATGGTCCAACCTTTTTTATAATATCAACGATGAATAATTTAATACCAAGCAGTTCAATGAACAGCAGTTTTATGAATTATTATTTTTGTTTTTTTTCACAAAATATGGCTTAACTTCACCTTACGGACCACCTGATAACGTGTGATGCCCACGTTCTCTCAACTGAGTACTGACTTATTGGTAAGGACAAACAGAAATTGGGGCACAAACTCGATGATTCTATTATTTTGTTAAATATTGCTCAGTATTAGACAGTTTTCTGACAGTTAAAGATTTTTTCTGTAAAAGTTAAATAGTAAAATAATGCATGTCCTTGCAAGTCCTAAGTTAACTTTCCAAAATATGAGACATTGATGACAGATTCCAAATTCAAATGTTTTTTTAGTTCGATTCGACATATCATACTCAGGTGTATTATCTGCGATATGTGTCAATATTTTATTGAAAAAGTATATTATTACTTGTGGTCACAAGTTCAATGAAAGTGGGAGACCCGTGAGTAGGTATATATGGGCCAGCTATATTGGAGTGATACCATGCTCTCACAGGAAATTGATGTTTAGCAGTTCCTACCTTATTTAATGACCGAGTTTATAAAATCTTACCGGTATTTGCGACCATGTTGAATCTTTAAAGTTGACGACAATGATGTAGTTATTGTTGGGATTTCATCATCCCCTAGCGTATACACCTGCAAATTATATTACTTATCAAAAATATTTTGATTTCTGAAATATGAATATCGAAGGAACTAGTCTCAGTTTCAGCTAGTCTAGTCTTATATAAACTAAAAACATTCAATTCAATTTGGGTACCAAATGTTGCAGATGCACTCCGTATAGTTTTTATTCTGTGTGTATCGATTATGAAGTTATTTCAATCATCATCAGCCTATCTCAGTCCACTGCTGGACATAGGCCTCTCCCATTGCACACCACTTTGATCGATTTTGGGCTTCTCGCATCCAGCTCCTGCCAGCCATCTTGCGCAAATCATCACTCCACCTGGCCTGTGGGCGTCCTACACTACGTTTGCCGAGACGCGGTCTCCACTCCAGAACTTTTCTACCCCAACGTTCAATGTTGTAGTAAAAACATTTTTCTACAGTTTCACACTAAACTTTTTTTTCTTTTCAGTTTTTATTATAGCTATTTTTAACCAGTTAGTTTTTTTATTCCTTTTGGTATTTTATTTATTTATATTATGAAGCCGAGGATCGAACCAAGTGGCGTCCAATTAGAGAGACCCAGCAGTGGACTACGATAGGCTGATAATGATGATGAAAAATTTTACCATAGACTTACCGTAGATGTCACATTTATATATAACTTTAGAGGTCCTTGTTTATTTCGCCTATGTTTCACCATTGGATAAGGTTGCTGTTTTCTGAAATACACATAGTGAGAAATAACTAGGTAGTTAACAAAATAAGACAATTTGTGATTCGAGGTCACTAGGGCCGTAAATTAGTAATGCGAAATTAAGATTAATCAGGCAACTCAATGGAATGAAGTAGAAAGAAAGAATTGTCATTTCATAATTTAAAACACTTTGTGCTTTTACTTATGTCAATGTACTGTATGGACAGGTCGACTCAAAACTATGGTTCTTTCTTCAAAAGGCCAACCCAGACCCTATACTGCACTCACATAGTTCTCTTTAATATTGTACACGGACTTAAAAAAAAAAAAGAAAAAAAAGACACCTCTGTGGTTTGTTTCGGCGTTTCTTCCCAGAGTGAGTCGTAGGAAATGCCGGCGCGTTCTAGCTATAAGTCCGACTTGTAAAAATGTCTGAAAAGATTTACTTACAGAAATAAATATCATTTATCATCATTTATCATTTGTAAAAAAGAACACGTTACTTTGTTTGTAAAGAGTTAATGATAAAACAGGGTCCGATGTCAGTCTCTATGGGCAGAAAGTATTTGCAACAAGGAAACTCCTTATTGTCATATGAGCACTTCTTAAAGATTGTTTCACAATCACTCCGGGCCAGCATGGCATAGTAACTGTAGTTAGACGTAGGACAGTTTAAATCTGGTTTTTGAGCCTTGTAACATTTTTTCATGAGTATGCGACCCACTCCGCGGTAGTACACTATATCTTTCAACACGTCGTCTAGATCTGATAAATGATTTTTAGTCCATAATCTGCAAGATATTAAATATTTTGAAAAGGTATACCTTGAATTAATTTGCGTAAATTTTCGAAATATTCAGATCTGTTAAATTAGTAGAATGATTCCAAAACTTACGCGTCTGCTACCTCAAATGTTTTATTGTTATCCACCTCACAAACGGCGACCACTGGCATTTTAGTTTCCCAGTCTATGTAGACTGTATCGACGCCAAAACTAATGGGACTCAGAACAAAATTCTCCCATGCAGCGATGATGAGTAACGCAGAGCCATACCACGACAGAATTACTAATACAAGCCACAGTAATCTGATGAAAAATAAGACACATAATACATTATTTTTATGAAAAATGTAGAGCTAAATATGGACGAATATGCTAATAATAAAATAATCGAAGCAGCGGCTCAGCGATTGGAATGGAGGTTTTTGGTGAGGACTAGAGTCAGGATCTTTGAGGACAATCGCAGCTCTGAACTGCATGCGCGGTGCGATGAGCTGAAAGCACGACGTTCTTGTGCTTTCTCTCACAATAATTACTGCAATGGTGCGCCTACCTACCCACATGGTGTGCGAAAAATTTTCAATAAGATCGGCTATATTAGGTAGATATACACGAGCACACCAAAGACGATTTGAACGGAGTTGAAGAGATCACTGAGGCCGAAATTGATCGAGGAAGTTACATTAATATGCATTCCAACATGCAGAATTAGTTATGTGTGGATTTACTATACCTTTCTAGCCAGTGTTTAGTATGATCTGCAATGAAATGTATCCCGGCAAAGGAACAATTATCACAATAGTCTTTAATTAATTGCTTGCAAAAAGTTTTGATATCAGACATTTTAAGATGCCTAGTTAATTTCAACAACAACAATTTTGTTCTATAGCGGAATGAAACTCACGGTACAAAAAATAATATAAACTTTATGTGTTTTATTAATGCTGTCATGTTAAGCAAATGCAATGAATTATTAATATGTAATTAATTTGATGCTTAGGCAATGTCGTGATTTTAAAACATTCAATGTTTATTGTTCAAGGTTTTGTCGTAATAAAACAACCTTGTATGTATCATTGTTTTATTATTTTCAACAAATGGCTCATACCTAATATACAACAAACTTAAAACAAAATCAAATTTACATATGGTACAACGTAAAACCGTTAATACAATTAAAGTAATCTAATGTACAATGTAACACTAATTATTCTATATTTACATATTTATACATAACATTGTAGTATTTACACATATGCAATACACATTATAAATTGAGTATTCTTTTTACAAATGTTGCGATGTATGTCGTTTACGTAACCATTTTTACTAGTAACGAAAAAGAGTCTTCTTGAAATGAACTTCCATCTTTTAAATTTGGAAACCTAAACTAAAAGTGGATTTTCCTCTGATTTAGATCCCCTGATTAGAGTTCATAGCTCAAACATGCCAACAGATTTTTAAGGTTTCGTAGTTCATGACTTGTAATCCTTATAGATTCGTCATGTCCGTCCTCGAAATACCGCCCAAACGATTGGTGTTAGCAAGATAAAACTTTAAAATATTTGAAAAAAAATAAATTTAAAATATGTGTTGCAATTATGTCGACAAAGTGCTACAATAAAATTATAAAGAATATTCTTATTTGGGATACCTCCCCTACATGTTAAGTAAGGATAATATTTTTTCCTCATCGTATCATTAGATAGGTCTTTTTAAAAAATTGCGAGATTGCTAAAACCATTTTTCGATTTACTTATTTGTTTGCGAGTTATTTAACTTTAAAGCGATTTTTTTTGTTAAAACAGGACATCTCCCCCCCCCCCATAAGCCAAATGACTGTCTGACTGAAATGTAAATTCATGATAGTCGTCTATATATTGAATTTTCAAGGAAAATTATAGCGGTTTTAATAACTTTTTTATTTCAGGGTTTAAACATAACAATTATCTATTGGACACGAATAAGTTTTACATTGTATTTTTCTTAAAACATAAATTGTACTCTTTTGGAGTTAAAATTCTTTTAGAGACTCTTTTGCAATCCAGGTTGGAGCCGGGTTACAAATAAAAGCCCACCCGAACGCTTCTCAGATGCTCTCTAAATAAGAGCAAATACGGCAAAATAAGAACGAATGGCAGACCCACTTTAAACCTTTTGTTTTTAACACATTGTCGCCCTCTTTATGTCTATAGACCGAACAAAGTGATAAGAAAGTTTTTAAGTAATCGATTATTAACAAAGTCATACGAGCGTACTGACTTCTTGATATGATTTTCGTAAGAGCTCGTTGCCTTTTTTATAAAAGAACATACAGAGTTATGGCATTCTTACTGCATTTTTAAGTTGAATAAATGAGTACAAACATTAATGTGTAAATACTCCAATGTATTAATTAGTACACTAATGAATACATTAGAGTATTGAAGATACTGTAATACGTAGATTATCAATAGCTTATATACGTTTTACTATTGATATAGTAGTATGTAATTAAATCGTTTTTATTTACAAAAAAAATCATATTCAATTCGTGTTTCATCTGGGTGGAGTTTGAAAACGCAATCCCTTAAAACTGCGAGACCATGAAAATATATTTTATACTTTGTTCTAACAAATCAATGGCTATTAGAAGTTCTAATTACAACATTTTACAAATATTGCAACAGATCTTGACTCTGCAAATAAAAAGACCCGTCAAAGTCAAAGTGCTCTTCAGGTAACAATGCGAGGATTTCGTTGTGCTTCAGACCCGTCGGTTCTGACGAGTGCGGTCGCAATCTCCTTGGAATCAAACCGGCGTGTGTGAGAATTTTGTATATTTCCTCCCGTGACACATCGTGGGCGTCACGTGCAAAAACCTATAAATAAAAAAGATTCCTTTTTATTTATTTTTTAAAGTCCCAGAATTTTTTTCTGTTTGATTTTTGGCAATCTGGAAATACAATAAGCCAATCATTTGTTGTATCCTCAAACTACTAAATTATGCAGAAACATAAAATAGTTGCATAGGGAACGTATTTCATTTAACTTTGAGAATATTATTTAGTTTATTCAGAAATATATTGAGTCAATCTATGCTTTAGAAACTACTCTTGAAACCAATGAATCTGCGTCTAGTCAAGATTCTAAAAATCTTAGTGAAATAAATTGTTTTTATAAGACAAACAAATGCTTGATAAAATTTAAGTATACAACTTGATAAAATGTAATTTGTCACTTTATTTTATGAAGGTAAAAGGAAAGGTAGACAAAGAAAAAATACAATTTCATCTTAAAAGAAAAATATAACACTGGTCTCGTATACGCCATAATTTCTTTTATGCGGTTTGATATGTTCAACAGTAGATTTTCTCATACGGAATTAGTGAATTTCCTTTAACCATTAAACAACAAAACCTATTTGAGGGTTTTACGGGAATTAGTGTTCGATTGAACAGGGATTCTTTGCTCTTGACTGTATTTTTAAAATAAATAGCTTGATTTTTGTGTTGTTTATGGGGACACCTTTCTCCATAGTATACCAGTTCTAAAAAAACAACGAAACCTATTAAACAAGCTATTTCTAGTTACAATCTCATGAGAGGAGATTCCTTGAGATGAATTTCTACTCTGAACCAATTGGACCAAGAGCCCAGAGCCGCCAAACCTACGTCATTAGTGCAAAGTTGAAATTTTCAGGATTATTAGTACAATGTCTCGTTAAGATGTATGTTAACCCATTAGCTTGAAAGCGGGGCCGTTTCTGAGGTAGCGCGAAGTACAGATGGATAAAAACCTTACTTACCTACGTTAAAGGTGCAAAGCTAGTATTTACATATTTTTTCAAGAATATTATTTAAAATTAAAATTCATTACTGCCAGACACTTTCCGTGGGCCATTACTTCTGCCAGACGTCTTGAAAGTTGTGAAAAAATTAGGTAAACTACGTTATAGTAGCAAACCTAAATTTTATACATATTATCTAAGGTAGGTACTATTTTAAGACCCATTGTATGCGGCCAGACCAATCCGAAGGGCCAATCATCCCCCCAGACACCTTTAAATATTTGTAGTAATTAGGAAGCTGAGGTATATCATCTTTGGTATTTATTTATTGAGGTATATCATCTTTTAGAAAAATACTAATTTGTTTAAAGATTTTTTAGTATTTTTCGTATGTATTGTCATCGGTCCCCGATAAATCTACAAAGTTTGAACAAAATCTGGCCGTTTAAAGTGGGTCAAAATCGCACCCAAAGGAGTTGGTTACAAACAAACAAACATACAGGTGAAGCTAATAAAAAGCGTGTAAAAACCATTTAATATTTCAAAATTCTATTCTTGAAATAATACCAAATTTGATATACCTCAGCTTCCTAATTACTACAAATATTTAAAGGTGTCTGGGGGGATGATTGGCCCTTCGGATTGGTCTGGCCGCATACAAAGGGTCTTAAAATAGTACCTATCTTAGATAATATGTATAAAATTTGGGTTTGCTACTATAACGCAGTTTACCTAATTTTTTCACATCTTTCAAGACGTCTGGCAGAAGTAATGGCCCACGGAAAGTGTCTGGCAGTAATGAATTTTAATTTTAAATAATATTCTTGAAAAAATATGTAAATACTAGCTTTGCACCTTTAACGTAGGTAAGTAAGGTTTTTATCCATCTGTACTTCGCGCTATCTCAGAAACGGCCCCGCTTTCAAGCTAATGGTTACACATACATCTTAACAAGACATTGTTCTAATAATCCTGAAAATTTCAGCTTTGCACTAATGACGTAGGTCTGGCGGCTCTGGGCTCTTGCTCTAAATTGGAGTAAGAACATGAGTAACAAGAAATAACTGCCTCGGTTGTGCAGTGTTAGTGTATTTGACTGCTGTGTTTGAGGTCTCGGGTTCAAATCCTGGGTCAGACCAAATGTTTGTATGATATATGAATATTTGTTTCAGAGTGTGTTTTCTATGTATTTACGTAAAAAAGGTGTTCTATGACTCAAGGTACTTTACATAGTACAAGTTTCACTTAATTTGACACTTGTTGAGTGTTGAATATTCAAAATACTTATTTATATATTAAAAAAAGTAGATTATCCTGTGCCTTTGCGTTTATTTACGACAGATAATAAAAAATCATATACGTGTGGTACATGACCTTTACCAATGTTTGTGAATTAATACGACGATTCAAGTTGTGTAAGAATAAAGAAGCCATACATACATTGAGGCGTGGCTGGTGGCATATTAATTGACTTATGTGTTAGATTAAAAGATTGAAATGATAGGATTTATTAAGTTGTGTGGTATCGATATCATCAATCCCATTTTCATACTTTAAAAGGAAAGGTGTTACAATTTTGAAGGGACGATTTCAGGTTTTTTAATAAAAGCTTCTCAGAGATTTTTCTATTTTGAGAACGTCCCCATAACGACCCCTTACAGTTTTGATTGAAAATGACAAAGTTTCACAATGGAAAATTGTGGAAAAATTAACTGATATACTATTATCTTTTTTTTATAAGTTTTTTTTAAAATATTTTTTACAATATAATTATCGTCTACCATAGCACGGCCATAATGTTCGTCAATGTATCTCTAGGTCCCGTGGCATCATTATAGTCATATACTCTACATAACTACTAGGAAAATATGTAAAGCCAGAACAATCGGACTTTTTTTTCATATTTAAGCCTTCCAGAAAGACTCTACTTTGAATGAATTCAAAAGTTGTGGTCACCATCCCCATAGTAACGCTGTCAATGCAGCATGGTGACCTACATAATGCGGTCTAGTGAGATGATTCTGCAACATTGGGCCTCCAGTTACCAACAAAACACGTTCTTTCTGAAATCACTGTGATTTCAGAAAGTTTAAAGAGTTTGTAGAGTTCCTAATCACAGGTGAAGATACTTTGTTATCCCAAGACGCAGTAATACCCTCAAAATAAGGTTTCCATGAGTTCTGAAATAATTTCTGCTCAAACATAATCAATTGGTACAGAAAGTTATAAAAAATTATTGCTTCTTACCAGTTTTTCACCTTCATGTAGTAAACTAGTCAGAGGTAAGATCTTTAGTAAGTGTGGATTACGTAATGCTGGACTTCTTTGTAGTGGGTGCAAACGTTCTTCCTCCTTCCGTACAGCCACAACATCAGGATGAGGTGGAGGGAGAGAGTTCACTATACAAGTGCACGTAGCAAGAAACAACACTAAGGACAGCATCATTACTCTTAGTTACCTTGAACAGTAAATACACAACTATTATGGCTATTGTTTAAACAATACATTCGTGGAAGTAGGTCAAGGTTTGCGTACATATTATAACTAAGGCGTTTAAAATCTCATTTATTACTATTCAAAAGCCCAGGTCAAACGTTCAATAGTGAATCCAAATTATATTTAATTGCCGAAGGGAACATAAGTTTTACAAGCATATTTACTTCGAATGATATTTACTATTTATTTTTATTTTTAACTTTGATATTGATGTTATTATGCTATTGAATACTAAACATTGTCATAACACCCATGAAATAAAGCCAATCCCTCTGACAATCCCCTATTAAAGATTATATAGTAAAATATTCTATCTTTAGCGGCATCAATATAAAAAGAAGTCTAATATCCTTTTTTATATGGACTAATCCCTCCCATTAGGACGTGCAGCTTGATAATGGAACTTCTATACAACATAATCAACGGAATTGATATAGGAAGTATCAGAAAAATGTAAATTCTCTTGAAAATTGCACGAATTTAATGAGAAGTAAATGGATAAGTTTAAATAAATAATAATAATAATAAATATTTCGGACATCCTACACACAACATCATCTAGTCCCAAACTAAGCAGAGCTTGTATTGTGGGTACTAGACAAGTGATATAAATACATAAACATATTTTTATTTTGTAAATACATACATTTTATACATAGAAAAACACCCAGACTCCGAAACAAATATTTGTGGATCACACAAATAAATTTGGTCCGACCCGGGAATCGAACCCGAGACCTCATGATCAGCAGCCGCATACGCTAACCACTAGACCAACAAGGCAGTCGCAATATTTGCAATATATTATTAAAAATAGGCATATACCTTGTTAAATATTTCGTATTTTCGATTCGAAACATTACATGTTCTAAACCTGTAATGTTTCGAATCCGTGGTGTTTCCATTTTCATCAAGGTGTATGCCTATTTTTACTTCATTTTTTCACTAATACTTCATTTAAGCTATAATTGATTCATAAAGCATCTCACTAGGCTGCCATAGTGTGGGTCGCCATACTACTTGAATTCACAATGAGTGTGGTGGCACCCACTTTTGGATTCTTCTCATGCTTTCCATCAGGCAGAGTAGTCACCTTGGTAGGCGTTAAATAAAAAGTAAATACTCAACGCACGGAAATTCATCGTAATTGACACAAGATCCATGCCCTAGATGTCACCTCTAAGTTTTTCATATTATATTAAAATTATATTATGTTAATTTCAAAGGGTATGTAGACTGTTCACAACTAGAAATAGGTAGATACTTGAAACAATACAATAACTATAAAATATTTAGTCTTATAAATGTTCTTAACAATGTGATGTAAATATTGAACGAAATATCTACGATGGAGTTAAGTTTGGAATATGTGATACTCGTATGATATGGAATGTAATATGAATAAGTTTGTAAATAAATATTGTTATGATCAGAAGCCTTACAGTAATACGTTATTTGTTGAAACAAATTGTAGAAATCACACTAGAAATGAAAAATATCTTGCAAGGGGCTTCAACAAAAACGCCGTGATTCAAACGCAAAATTGTGCAATGTTGGTTTCATCTCAGTTACCTATTCAGTGAGTATCTAATTCCTATGAATATTTGAAACTACGTTTACAGATGACTCCAAGGTCGAAGCATAAACAAGTATCAAAACAAGACGCTTTCAAAACCATAATAATCAAAGTTAACGTTTGTTGGTCAACGTTTGGAAACGATAATATCGGACATCGCGTACACACCTTTTACCTCTCTGCTCACTTTAGAAGTATTTTGCACAACGATGTAGATATTAATGTTTTGACCGTGTGAACGTAAATAACGAAGCTGTACGAATGAATTTATATGCTGTTGATGGCATTATAATTTATTTATTTATACATCTTTATCTGTATTGTACATCGTTACAGTATTACTTTTATATAGACGTGAATGGACATCTCATTATAGGTGGTGTAATAATTTGATTTTGAGTAGGTATAACTTGAATGGTTATTTTTAATCTAAAGCACGGCTTACTAATTTAACGTATTTTTAAGGGCGCTTGAATGAAAAATAGAAAGAAGAACCAAAGACTTAAATAAAGAATGGCTTTTTAATAACTCAGTCGTAAATAAAAATAAAATAAATAAAAATGAAGGTTTTATTGATTAATATATTCTTTCTTTTAGTATTTTAAACCTGTTAGTTCCCAAAGATGTTAATATTTTATAAAAACATAATTTCATCATTATTTTTATTAAAATGATATAAAGTAAATTGTTACTTGTTTTAATGAAGTCGAGACTAAAAAGTGAGACATATCGGAATAGGTAAACCAATCATTTATAAGTATACCACTTTGCTCCAGTCAGAGTTTGCCATATATTCTTCCCGACATAATATCTGCATGCCAGACCATGAATGGTTTATGCATATGTCATAATCTCTTACGAGTATAGTATTTGTACCTTGTAAACAAGTTACTGACAGAAATAATGATAATGATAACGTTCTACGACGTACATTATCGTCAAAAGCAAACCTTACTATGGATTTCTGAAATCTGACTGGCCAACCCGAACTTGATATAGAATCTGATAGAAATAAAACGCAAGTGAAACATATGTACTAAGCTTTGTATCTACATAATTCAAATCAAATCAAATCAAACCATTTTATTTCAAATAAATCATACAACGGCACTTTTGAAACGTCAAGTAGTCAGTCAGTAGTCAGTCGTGATGCTAATTGTCTGTTCCAATTCGTAGATCCTATGGAGAAGAACAGACAAGAAACTCTATGGACTCTCTTTTCCAACATTGTTTTTACAATTTTTGGTTACATTGTTTATGGTATTTTATTAAATGTGAGAATAATGTAACTATGCTGATATTTACACAGGTAGTGTCCAAAAATAATTAAACAATAAATAGAAGTTGTGAGATGACCAGCCCCGACTGGCGGCGCCCGTATCACGAGCATGACCTATGCACCAGCCATCGTCCAGTTCAACCATATCGTAGGGACCCGAACGATCCGCTACACAGCCACCGCTAGCAGGACTTTTGAGCCAGCATGACATACTCACAACCGCCAGTCAACAAACAAACTTATGCTACTAGTGACTACAAAGTGCTCACATGTTCAATTCAAAATGTTCGCGGATAAACAATAATAAAACCATTTATGAATATGCTACTCTCTAAGAGTGCGATAAATATTTGGAACATGTCAATAAAAAAGCGGCCAAGTGCGAGTCGGACTCGCCCATGAAGGGTTCCGTATCAGCAGGTAACATCATATAAAATTTCTTGTAGTTAGTTGTAACTTTGATCGATGTTTTAATAATAGTGTTTTGATCAATGATATTATAAAAAATCGGCCAAGTGTGTGATAATTGTTATGTTTACGTATTAATGCGTTGATTTTGTATGACTTTTCCAAGTAAGCGCATTGTAAAAGTTAAGCCTCTATAACTCCTGAACTAACAAAGTCATCTAATTCGTTATAGTTTTCATTTAAAGTTCATTATATGGACCACAATCACAAATTTTTCGGCGGGCGGGACGGCCTGTTTTTACAAAAAGTTTGCCTTTAAAGTGGAATTTCTCGCAAACGGATACCTAAATCAAAAAATCGTCTTAACAAACCTGTAATGTTTTTAAAAGACCTATATAATGATACCCTACATGATGGGGTAGCCGTGAGAAAAATAAAACATCCCCACTTTACGTGTAGGGGAGGTACCCTAAATAAAAATATATTTCATAATTTTATTGTAGCGCTTTGTCGACGTAATTACAATACATATTCATGCAAAGTTTCATCTTTCTAGCACTTACTGTTTGGACGACAAGTCGAGGACGGACGGACGGACGGATGGACAGACGGACATGACATATCTATAAGGGTTCGAAGTCATAAACTTCGGAACCCTAAAAAGTTGTAGATCTTTTAATTACCTACAACTTTGCCATTTAACTATTTTCCTTGTAGTTTTGCTGGAAATCGAGATAAACCGTTTTTTACCCTTTGTTGTATATATTTAGCCATCCAATCTGACTCTACCCTGCCTGATGGAAAGCATGAGCAGAATCCAAGGGTCGGGGCTACCACACTTGCTGCGAATGCGGACAATAATGTATGGCGGCCCACACTATGGCGGCTTAGTGAGATGCTTTTTCACGCCCCGGTTAAAGGACCCGAAAACCTCCCTCCCTACCCCTTCCCGACCTCAGATCGCCCGTAAATTATTTTTCCTTTCATTTTTATAATATTCTCCTCCTTTTCCAATAGGTTTCATCCTACTATAATTTTATTTGTTTTCAAAAATTATCTACTCTGGTCTACTGGTCTATATGTCATTTACAAACTATCATTATGGTTGCCATGCAAGTGTGTTATTCCTAGCAACCTGTGAAGTTTTGACAGGAGGTAAACAGTGATACATTTTGACATCTTCGATTTATGTATTTTTATAATCACCTAGCTTTGGTTTTTGTGTCTCGATTATTGCAGTAAAAAGTAGCCTATGTCCTTTCCCAAGTTCAGTTCTATCATCATACCGAATTTCATCAAAATCGATACAGTGGTTTAGGCGTGAAAGCGTAACAGACAGACAGACAGAGGTACTTTCGCATTTATAATATTAAGTAGGGATTAAAAAAAAAACTACTCACTAGATCTCGTTCAAACCAATTTTCGTTAGTAGTTTGCATGTTAATGTACAACATATATTTTTTTTAGTTTTATCACTCTCTTATTTTAGAAGTTAGAGGGGGGGGGACACACATTTTTCCAGTTTGGAAGTGTCTCTCGCGCAAACTATTCAGTTTAGAAAAAAATGATATTAGAAACCTCAATATCATTTTTGAACACCTATCCATAGATACCCCACACGTATAGGTTTGATGAAAAAAAAATTTTTGAGTTTCAGTTCCAAGTATGGAGACCCCCAAAATGTATTGTTTTTTTTCTTTTTTTATGTAAAAATCTTAATGCGGTTCACAGAATACATCGACTGATCAAATTTCAACAGTATAGCTCTTATAGTTTCGGAAATAATTGGCTGTGACATACGGACGGACAGTCAGACAGACAGACAGACAGACAGACTTGACGAATCTATAAGGGTTCCGTTTTTTGCCATTTGGCTACGGAACCCTAAAAAGTAACTTCTTATGCAATAATGTTAATACCAAAAATAAATAGAAATGTCAAACAACAAGATACAATTAAAATATTAATAATAAATGTCAGAAATATGGTTATCCAATGTCAAAAAAAAATATAAGAATGTCAATCATTAAGATAAAATTAATATATGTTAGAAATACAAACTAACTTCTAAATAATTTAAGAATTAATCATGTGGCTGTGGAGCAGGACCATACATAGTTGCTTACATAGTGTGCAAATTAGTCTATTTACGAAATAAACTATTCCAATATTATGCAGTCGAGTTATTTATTTATGTTTGAAAGTAATCTCTAAATCTTTTTAGCTCTCTAAAAAGTTAATCTCTTAATCATCAGAATTGGTTCTTTCAAAGTCGAGTATCTATGTATGTAGTGGAACTGTTAGAGACTACTAAGAAACAACAAACAATTTTAAAAGTGCAATAAGTGCTTAACGTTACTTTTTCGCACCAACACTTTTTAATTAAAATTAGGCTTAAAATTTATTTTGTAACAGTTATTTATTAAATATAGAGCGTGTGTGTGTGTGTGTATTTTTTTTTAAAGCATTATTTTTGCAATGATGTCATGATAATACCTTTAGTTTTTCTCGGTATAAATACCAATGGCCTATTCAATATCAACCGATTATTTTAATTGAAACACCGCCCGGTTATTGCTGCAAAGAATAGCCTATGTCGTTCGTCAGGAACCAAAGAATACATACCAAAGTTCGTCTCGAAATCACAACGAATATGACAGACATGTCAGACATACATATATAGTTATTTTTGAATTTTTAATAATAGGTAGGTATAACATACATACATATATTAAATAACTATAATGGAATATTCGAATGTCACTTTAGAGGATTATTTAAATCCGTTGAAAGAATGCCATTATTAAAGTAGTAGTTTATATCTTGTATTTGAAATTACAAACCTTTGTACATTTTTCAGATGTGAAAATGGAAAAACGAGCGTAATTTAGATCTTACTATATTAAATATAGATCTTACTATATTAAATAACGTTTATGAAAAGATTTGTCCTTTCATTTTATGATGATGTTCATTAATACATTTTTTTTGACTTTGTGTACTTATCATTTTTAATAATTTACAACTTACCATATGAAAGTAATCCTTTTATCAAAACACACAACAGAAACTATAATAGTAATTTTTTGAAACAGCACTGCACTAACTTAAATATAACTTGGGACACAAAATCTTCTAAGTGCAAGTATGTCGTAACTACAGAAGCTGGTGTGTTCGGTTATTGCTGTCCAGTGTTTGAGGTGTGGGTTTAGAGAACGGTCAGCGAGCTCAATGGCGCCTACGATCCACCACCACCGACTATTGCGCTATTGTGTTAAACACCGAGCAACTCACCAGTTACTTGTGAAGGTGTGTAAGAAATGAATGGTGGAAATGGGAACAATGGAATTGAAGTGTTTCCTCTTACTTTCGACTGGTTTTTTTTCACTGAGAACTGTCAACATTGATTAATTAAGAAATTAAGAATTAACCAGCTAATTGTTCCTTGTAGAATTTATATGTTTATTATTATTTTCATTGTTCCAGTATTACATTTTTACGGTTCCGTAGTACATGACTCGGAACCCTTATAGATTCGTGATATCCACCTCCCAAACGGTTGGTGCTAGAAATATTAAACTTTGCACGAATATGTGTTGTAATTAGGTCAACAAAGTGATACAATGAAATTATGAAAAATATTTTTATTTAGGGTACCTCCCCTACACGTAAAGTGGGGATGTTTTTTTTCTCGCTTCTGGCCCATCGTGTGGGCTATCATTAGATAGGTCTTTTAGAGGCTGGCTCAAGAAATCTGAAAAAAATCAAGATTTTAAGGAAAACTACAGCGTCTTTGATTAGTTTTTTGTTTAAGGAGTTATAGGGGCCTAAATTGTAAAATGCACTCTCTTGGAAAACTTTGTACAAAATGAAGAAATAATAAGTAAACACAATAATTATCTGTTGGACACGATCATAAATCTACCTTTTAATAATTATGGGTGACTATGGAAACCTTCGCCTACCAATAGCGGGGGAGGCGAGATTCGAGATTGCATTCTTCCGCCACAAAAACTGTGCTTAGCCTCTCGTGCCTGTAGTTGTTCGGACGATGAATTCCCCAATATCGTCGTCCGCAGGCCACTTTTTAGGGCGGCCGGAGAACATTTAATGATTTCCGGCGCCCGGTGCGTCCTCTACGGGCAGAGGGAGCAATGCTGCTATCTCTTTCCCATCCGGCCGCTTCCTTTGAAGACATCACTTCCTCGCAGAAGGAAGCGACAGCGCTCCATGCACTTTCGCTTCGGACCATGGCAACAATCAAATTTGGAAGAGAGACGCTATTCTATGCTTGGCCTGATACGCACTAAGCCAATTTTTTTAAATGCTAAGTTTTAGCATTTAAGGAGTAACATGACCTTCTTGCTAATCTGTAAACAATGGCGTGGGTTACATGTTTATAAATTTTATGTACACATTTCTATCTAGTTATAATCTAACATGTATCTGTTTTTTGTTTCAATAAATAAAATAAAAAAATATAAAATAATAATAGCTTTGATATCATTTACGGGTTAAGTCTAGTAATGTGTTTTTCTGTAAATGATAACCGATCACTTTAGGTGAAGAGGTTAAATGTTAATAAAACCTACAGACCTTGCAATACTTTAACTTTTTTTTTTCAAATGGTAAAAAAAAACAAGAAAAGTTGAATTCAAAATGTACTCAAATACTATTTGCCCGGAAGAGATAGTGTTCTGAAAACAATCTTGGTGAATATAATTTATTTGATATAGGAACGAGATAGGAAAAGTGATCATTTAACTTTTCTTTTACGGCAACAGGCAACAGAGAGAATTCAACTGGAACAATACACATACATACTGGTACTACTGGTACATAGCGCAATTTATTGTCAACTCTTGAATTCTACTTAAGCTTTCCATCGAGAGTAGAGTCACATATAAGTAAATAATTTATGGTCAGACTTGGTACAGTTCTCGCATCTGGCGGACCTGGCTGTTCACGAACGTTACAATGTATATCTTGTGTGACCTTCAATACAAATCAAGTCAACGCCACTATATTAATATAAATGTATGAGGATTAAGTTTAAGAATTTTTAGCATGCTTAATTGGTACCTTTACAGACATATTAAAGGTTATAGTAATTATAACATTATACTAATTACTGTGGTAGATATGGTGTTAACCAATTCTTACGTAAATACAATTGTATTAAATAACACTACACACACACAATAATATCTATTGCTTATATTATTATTACTGATTTGTTCATATTTATTTTTGAAGTTTAACGATCATACGAATGTTAAGATTTGATAGAAATCTTTCAACGGTTTAACTAGATTGACCTAATAGTCTACTCTTAAAGATCATTAATTAGTTATTTCGAAGCTTTCATAAAGTTAAAGTACATTCACTTAATAATTATTATAACGATGACAATGTTCTATATTTTTCAGAATACCTACTGAGTCTTGTATATTCGTAACATAATATGTGGTCATTGTAAAAGTGTTTTTTAAGCACTACCAGTACTACAAACTGAAGTGAAAATAGGTAGACACCTTTTTAGGGTTCCGTAGCCAAATGGCAAAAAACGGAACCCTTATAGATTCGTCAAGTCTGTCTGTCTGTCTGTCTGTCTGTCTGTCCGTCCGTATGACACAGCCAATTATTTCCGAAACTATAAAAGCTATACTGTTGAAATTTTGTCAGTCGATGTATTCTGTGAACCGCATTAAGATTTTTACATAAAAATAGAAAAAAAACAATACCTTTTTGGGGTCCCCATACATGGAACTGAAACTCGAAATTTTTTTTTTCATCAAACCTATCCGTGTGGGGTATCTATGGATAGGTGTTCAAAAATGATGTTGAGGTTTCTAATATCATTTTTTTATAAACTGAATAGTTTGCGCGAGAGACACTTCCAAAGTGGAAAAATGTGTGTCCCCCCCCCTCTAACTTCTAAAATAAGAGAGTGATAAAACTAAAAAAAATATATGTTGTACATTACCATGCAAACTACCAACGATAATTGGTTTGAACGAGATCTAGTAAGTAGTTTTTTTTAATACGTCATAAATCGTAACAAGCAATTTACCTTTCATCCAATCAATACACTGGTATAAAAACATCGATGAAAGTTACAACGAACTACAAGAACTTTTATATGATGTTACTTGCTGATACGGAACCCTTCATGGGCGAGTCCGACTCGCACTTGGCCGCTTTTTCAAGCCAGGAAGCATTACGAGCATAAAATATTAAGGATCCTAAGTAAGCTATATTAGATTCATATGATACTCTTAAGTATTTCTTTATTTATATATATATATATAAATATAAATAAAGAAATACTATATAAATATTTAGCAGTATGACAAATCATAGTTATAAAGTGGTGACCCATATCGAAATGAAAACGACTTCAAATACAATAATAAAAGTAACATCATATGTATTTAAAATTTTAATAAACTATACACTACACGACTATTAGGGGCTACGATGAAAATAAATATATTTCTATATAAAATTCTAGCGTCACAATGTTAGTTTCCATACTATATTTTAAATTCTACTTTTCATAACATCTTTCTTAATATTTCTAGATACAAAATATTAAGCATGACATGACCTAGATTATAAATAAATTCTAACATTATTCATACTTAAATCGTCTCAATAGAATGTGACACAAAACGACGTTATTGTCTCATGCAGATTTCTTTACGTAAGAGCACGTGATCACGGCAAGCGCAACAACCTCCGTGCCTGCGTATGACAAGACGGGGAAAGGACGCATAAAGAGGCTGCTTGACTATAATATTTGGATGCAATAACAACCGTGGACGTAACACACAAGTGATTGCATCTTGCAAAAGTGCTGAATTATGATGACACATACCTTCAGTAGGTATGTGTCAAAAATGTGTAAAAAAAATATATGTTGTACATTACCATGCAAACTACCAACGATAATTGGTTTGAACGAGATCTAGTAAGTAGTTTTTTTTAATACGTCATAAATCGTAACAAGCAATTTACCTTTCATCCAATCAATACACTGGTATAAAAACATCGATGAAAGTTACAACGAACTACAAGAACTTTTATATGATGTTACTTGCTGATACGGAACCCTTCATGGGCGAGTCCGACTCGCACTTGGCCGCTTTTTCAAGCCAGGAAGCATTACGAGCATAAAATATTAAGGATCCTAAGTAAGCTATATTAGATTCATATGATACTCTTAAGTATTTCTTTATTTATATATATATATAAATATAAATAAAGAAATACTATATAAATATTTAGCAGTATGACAAATCATAGTTATAAAGTGGTGACCCATATCGAAATGAAAACGACTTCAAATACAATAATAAAAGTAACATCATATGTATTTAAAATTTTAATAAACTATACACTACACGACTATTAGGGGCTACGATGAAAATAAATATATTTCTATATAAAATTCTAGCGTCACAATGTTAGTTTCCATACTATATTTTAAATTCTACTTTTCATAACATCTTTCTTAATATTTCTAGATACAAAATATTAAGCATGACATGACCTAGATTATAAATAAATTCTAACATTATTCATACTTAAATCGTCTCAATAGAATGTGACACAAAACGACGTTATTGTCTCATGCAGATTTCTTTACGTAAGAGCACGTGATCACGGCAAGCGCAACAACCTCCGTGCCTGCGTATGACAAGACGGGGAAAGGACGCATAAAGAGGCTGCTTGACTATAATATTTGGATGCAATAACAACCGTGGACGTAACACACAAGTGATTGCATCTTGCAAAAGTGCTGAATTATGATGACACATACCTACTGAGTTTTGTATCAAGTGTTTTTCCTAAATGAGTCAAATCTCATCTGTTTATTGGATATGGATATAATTGAATACATTTGGTCATAATTTGGTAATAAAATACACTAATAGTGTTTTAGTAAAGTAATTCGTTGTGTTTTCTTAAAACTGTGTTATAAAAACAAAACTAAATATTATTTTACTGAATGTAGGCGGATCAAGGAGCTGATTAACTTGTTTAACAAAAAGTGTTGCAATGTGTTCCTGGTGGCATGCCGTATTACTTTAAAACATCACGGGGTTCGCCCCTATGGTCAACTGACTTAGTTTCGTGAAAATCTATTGTTTTTATGGTATTGTAATGTGTTGTGCATAGAGCAACACATAAAGGAGTAGGCATACACACACACGCGTTCCCATCTGTCAAAGTATAAGACCAAATGGCCTTACGCTTTATATTTTTATAATTCTGAATGTTTTGTTTTAATTGTTATGTGTTAGTTCATCTTAATATATATAATTCTTGTGTGAGTGTGTATGTCACTGAACTTCTCTCAAACGACTGGACTGATTTTGATGAAATTTTTTGTGTGTGTTCAAGGGGATCTGGGAATGGTTTAGATTCGCAATTGGGCCCGGTAGGTGGCGCTGCGATCAAGTTCTGGAATTTTAAAGTTGGGCGGTACGAAGTTCGCTGGGTCAGCTAGTAGTCATATATAACTCGTGCGAGCTAAGATGGCACCTGGCTCAAAACGAAACATGGTACCGTTCCCCCGCGTGATACCCCTCTGTCATCTTGCGAGTAGCGTTAGCATGACTATTACCGTTGCACGAATATTTCCATAATAATTTTAGTTTATTAGGTATTACCTAATGTCATATAAATCACTCCACGAAATTATTTATTAATACAGTCATACCTCGACTTACGCTACCTCGTTTTACGCGAATTCGGAGATACGCGGTTTTTCTTTGCATTAATTTCGACCCACGAAGTTGTATTTTTGCCATTAAAATAATTATAATATTTAAAGCTTACTAGACGAGGCGATCATTTGCACATTTTAATGAAGCTATGAGACTAAATAACGAGCTTTCTGTCAAAAACTTTTGGAAGCAATTCAATATTTTAGATGCTTTAAGAATTATTGGACAATCTTAGAATGAGATTTCACATAAAACTTTGAATGGCATCTAGGGAATTCCGGGTCCATTTTTTTACCATAGAAACCCGAGAAGAATCAGCCTCAAATCCTGAACAAATTGATGGTATTGAAGAAGTAGTCGATATTGCCAAACAATAAAAATTTCTGGATTCACACAATCAAGAGGTAACATTGACGAGCTTATGGAAATACGTGAGCAAGGTAAAGACATTGAACAACCTGATTCGTTAGACCCGGTTAGATAAGAAAATCAAATGGTGATGTCAAATTAACAGAATGAGTCGGTACAATTGTAAAGTGGTTACAAATTTTGGAGAAATCTGGTTCGATTTCACAAACATTATTTCGAATTCAACTTACATGGCTATCGCTTGGTCCCACCAATCACGAAATTCCAGGGTATTACTGTATATAATTAAATTCGTCTAGATAACCCAATTGTTTTAAGAAAGGTCACACGAAAAAAACCAGCATGGCGACTATGAGACGCAATATTTTAAAATAAAGAATATCCATATACATATGATATTTTGAGACTACGATTAAAAGGCTTATCATGACGATTTAAAATTGTATTTTATAACCATATTTTAGTTCCCAATTTCATTTAAAATGATATTAGGTATTACTTAATATTATTTAAATCACTGCACGAAGAATACATTCGGGTAAATAATGAAAGAGGCCTGCTTCCTATTGGTATGCATATGTATTTTTTTAACTCAGGTAGTAAAGAACCACATAAGATAAAGTAGTATGTCAAGAGAAACTACTTGAAGTTAAATAAATGTTGAAATTTAAAAAATCTAGAATAAATTATATTTTTCTTGCACTTAGTACTTTAAACGACTGACATTTGAGTCAGGTGCCATCTTAGGTCGCACTAGTTTTTGTATCTGAGTCTAAAACATGTATGTGTCAAGATTTCCCCACGTAAAAAAATACAGACGGTTTTGTATCGGAAAAAGACTCTAAGCGTTACCATTGGTGACCCGTAGTGCTGTATGATGTTGTGTGTACGTATAGTGACATAGTACTTATCCGTGCAGCTACGTAGCCATAAAATACGTTTATTCGTTTTATGTTGTTTTAACCGCCTCTTATCTACAAACGGTTTTAAATGACATTTATCTAGTATTGGTGATCAGTAGCCAACGGTAATGCACGAGAAGAATCGATCAATTACAGCAATTAACCTCCCATCGGACGAGATTTTATCGGAATATAGAATATTTAACAACTAGTATTTACGGTTTCTATGAACTTTCAGACATTAGCTATTTGAGTTTAGTGGTACAATTGTTCGTTAATGATATACAACGAGGTGATCTTTAATCTTTTTCCTATCGAAATTAGTATAAAGTAGCTAATAGCTATCAATTGGATTTGAAAATTCATCCGCATTAGTAGCATAATTGTTATATAGTTTAAAGAACGAACTTTATTTGACACCGAACCGGAGTTGACCTACCACCAGTTGAAACTCTAGAGGCACGCCTAATCATGTATAAAGTATCTCATCACCCCAATTATGAATATGCATATCGACGTCGTTTACACAGGAGAACTCCGAAGCTAAGTAGACTTGATAATTTGAAATCAAGTCTTAAGACTGTCAGTAAAGAATACTGCCAAGAGTCTTCTATCTGTGGGCTTAAACATTTAGTTGATGATACTACGCCATTTATGGAAAGGTATGTCTCGTTTTTTTAATTCATGTACATCTATAGTGTAACTTAAATATTTTTTTGCGAATGTATTTCATTCATTAAAATGAACAGTTATTTGAAATGTTATAGGTAAGATGGTTCTTTGTACTAGCTGATACTAGGCCGTATAAGCAATTGATCACAAGTTATATAAATAATGAATTGGACTTGTCTAACGGGAAAAGCAATCGAATCTGCTTGTCAATTTGATTTTCCTGTTTAATGTCGGCTTTCGATAACCGTATTTAATTTATTACCTAAGAAACAAGAAAAGTTTTAAAACTATAACCAGGCTCCGTAAATATTTTTCTTTTAAATGCGCTTAGATTTATAGTGTATATATATTCTGTCACTTCTATGAACATAAAACAGAATCTCTTTTTTGGGTTCCGTTGCCAAATGGCAAAAAAACGGAACCGTTATAGATTCGTCATGTCTGTCTGTCTGTCTGTCCGTCCGTATGTCACAGCCACTTTTCTCCGAAACTTTAAGAGCTATACTGTTGAAACTTAGTCAGTAGATGTATGTATGATTCTGTGAACCGCATTAATATTTTAACACCAAAATAGAAAAAAAGCAATAAATTTTGGGGGGCCCCATACTTAGAACTGAAACTCAAAAAAATATTTTTTCATCAAAACCATACGTGTAGGGTATCTATGGATAGGTCTTCAAAAATGATATTGAGGTTTCTAAAATCTTTTTTTTTTCGCGAGAAACACTTCCAAAGTGGTAAAATGTGTGTCCCTCCCCCTGTAACTTCTAAAATAAGAGAATGATAAAACTAAGAAATATATATGATGTACATTACCATGCAAACTTCCAAAGAAAATTGGTTTGAACGAGATCTAGTAAGTAGTTTTTTTTAAAACGTCATAAATCATAAATCGCAATTTACATTTCTTTCAATCAAAACACTATTAATAAAACATCGATGAAAGTTACAACGAACTACAAAAACTTTTATATGATGTTACTTGCTACGGAACCCTTCATGGGCGAGTCCGACTCGCACTTGGCCGCTTTTTGTATAAAGAAATGAAATGAAAACATACGCGTTACGCTTTGGCAACTAAACAAGTTCAAGACAAGTTTATCTGCTATCTTCTGTAATAACCACTTGACGTATACAAACTGTGATTACATTCATACGCAATCCAAACTCAACGTTTTGAACAAGTAACGGTTTAGTATGATGACATGGCTAGATAAGTATGAACACCTTACAACACGTTGAAATATGGAACACTCGTAAAATTATCTGTTAATTGTGTTTTAAACTTTTAATTTTTTATTTCTTAACCTTCAAACACAGAAGTTACCGTAACCGACGCGACCCTGACGCATTGGGTGGGTAATTAGTTACTAGTCTGAACAAACTTTTAATTCTGGAAACTCGGGTATCACTGATTAATCACTCCTTGTTTAGGAGGTTAAGAGCTGCTACGTAAACGGTTACAGTTTGAACATTGACAGAATTGCTTCCCTTCAAAGGTTTAAAAAAAAAAGTCCGCGACAGTTCGCCTATCTTTTAAGCTTGGCTCCCTATAACCTTTTATTACGGGCAACAGAAGACACAAACGGGGCTGTGTGGGTCAACTAGTTCCTATATAATACTTTCGATGTTATATAATTACGTAAAGAGATTTCTAATAGGTACATATCGTACACAAAAATTTAGAAAGCATAATTTAGAAAATATCAGGAACGTTGGAATTTAAAATGCAGAATACTTAAAGTGTATGTATAGAACATAAAAAAGTCATGTTATAATTCAAAATAACATAAAAGACTTGTAGAAATACAATAGGAATACTATAGGTATGTCTAAAATGGCAGACCTTTATTGTGTTGAGATGCTTATGGCATATAAAAGCAGTTACTATGTATACCAAATAAGCGATAAGCTGTATTCTATCTACTTTAGTGTCTAGTAGAATGATGAGATAACTCTCCATTGACAGAATTACCTACTCTTTTTTAGAGCTCCGTTTTTGTAGAATTCAGTACTCGAAACCTTATATTTTGTCATGTCCGACAGTCTGTCCTCAACTTACCATCCAAACGGTTAATGCTAGAAAGATGAAACTTTACATAAATATGTGTTTTTGTCACATCATCAAAGTGCTTTATTAACTTTGAGAAGTAAAATTGAGATTTAAATAATCTCAGGTATTGAGAGAACTAAAAAAAACCTTAAAAACATAAAATAATATTTATAACAGATTGGTGTGGATAACAATGTTGGTGGTCAGTCTTGGCTGTTCTGTGGCGTTGGTCTGGATTACATTTAACAAATTCTACAGCGCCCCACTCGTGACGACGCAGTTGCCCGATGGTATTCCAGTGGACAACATTATATTCCCAGCCGTCGGCCTCTGCACAAACAACAGAATCAGCAAACAGGCGGTTTCGGAACTAGCCAAGAGTTTGTAAGCATTCTTAGCATATTATGTTTTAAAATGTAGATTATATTATAAAAATGTGACGTGTTCATTCGACAATTCAGGCTACACACTTTTATAAGCGTTTGTTACAGGATCAAGGAAGAGCGTAACAAACAGTATAATGAAAGTGAAATGATAAACCTCCTCACCGGCTTAGGGCAGTTGTATAGTATGTCAATGAATCTAAATAATGTGTCTCCCATTGCTGTACATGACGCTTTGGGTGAATATGATGTGCACGAGTTAATGAGAAATGTGAGTACTTGGAAGATATTTTAATTTTATTATGATATTTGTAATATCTTATTATCTATCTTGTGTACTGCAACGGGCTGATGATGATGATGATGATTGATGAATCTCACGAGTTCATTATTTATGAGTATAAAACCAATATTCTCACGAGTTTATTTTGAAAATAAAAATTAAAACCCAACTACGATAAATAAATGACGCTGAAAAAGTATGAAACAAGATTTAAACATACATAAAATGGACACAAATAACACCCAGACTTAGGACAACACATTGTTGTCGTATATAGGATTTGAACCCACAATACATGGCGCTTCTGCATTCTTCTGAATGCGTGTTTTAATGCGTGTGAAAGTGTTTTTTTATGGTAATGAATAAAATAAAATACAGAACTTCACAGAAGTATAGTAAGAGCCGATTAATGGAGCAAACTACGCAGGACAACAATATTGCAAAGAAAAGGAATACTTGAAAGAAACCCCATACCTACCCATCTGGTATAGATGTCAAAATCTCCTTCCTCAGGAGTCAGGAGAGGCCTATGTCCAGCAGTGAACTAGTTAAGATTGTTAATGAGTCTACACATGTCAATAATAAGCTGTAAAAACTGGCCAAACACAGAATATAAAATTGTTAGTTTCAGTCTAGTGGTCCAACTGGGCAAAATAACAATTCTTTCCCCGACACTATAGTACGGAATGCGTGCAAGACAATGCAAAACCTCTCAGTTACATTCTCCTAAAAGTTACCACTCCCATTTGATGACATTAGGATTGCATTTTTTACCTTTCGATGACATTTAGAAATGTTAGAAGCGACCGTGAGTTTTAGTTGCTTGTTATTATTTAAGCAGTCACGATGCAATGCTCATCTCTTATCTTAACACGTGAATTAGCATTCGACTAACGTGATTGAATGATTAAGCTTTTTACTTTAAAGTGCGTTCACATTGTATTAAAAATAAGGGTCTTTCATAGATGCTTGGATTATCCTCATCTCGATTGCCCGCAATGATCAAACTGGTTACCACCAAAGTCGCGCTATGTACATATATGAAAAATAGGTAATCCAAAAGCCACAAATCCTTTAAAACTTTACCGTTAGGTGTCTTATATAAATCTGCCCTGGTTAAACACTTCCGTTGCACTGTGGGAAAATAATTCCATATAATACGAGTATATATGAGAACGTCGTAGAATTACAGTAGGTTCACTTTTAACACAACTATTTTTATTTTAACACTCTTCTTACCAGTATGATACCAGTTTAATCTCGATAGGATTGCCTTAGCGCTATTTGAGACATCTAGTAACACGAAGCGCATTAACGACTGCCTAGTAGTTAGAAACTTTCATTCCTTGGCTTTGCAATATTTTATTTATTTAAACTTTATGCACTATCATTAATAAATCTATCATTAAACATTATGGTGGTGTAAAAATCTCTCAAGAAGGTGCATAGAGGTCACAATATAAAAAATGACTACAAACATTACAAATATTTACATAGAAATACAAATGTACACATATTTTTACACTATACACCCATTTTTAGGGTTCGGTTGCCAAATGGCAAAAAACGGAACCTTTATAGATTCGTCATGTCTGTCTGTCTGTATGTCCGTCCGTATGTCACAGCTACTTTTTTCCGAAACTATAAGAGCTACACTCTTGAAACTTGGTCGTCAGATGTATTCTGTGAACCACATTAATATTTTTATACAAAAATACAAAAAAGCAATAAATTTTGGGGGTCCCCATACTTAGAACTGAAATTTAAAAATATTGTTTTCATCAAAACCTTGCGTGTGGGATATCTATAGATAGGTCTTTAAAAATGATGTTGAGGTTTCTAATATAATTTTTTTCTAAACTGAATAGTTTGCGCGAGAGAGACTTCCAAAGTGGTAACATATGTGTCCCCCCCCCCCCTGTAACTTCTGAAATCAGAGAATGATAAAACTAAAAAAAATATATAACGTACATTACTATGCAAACTTCAAACGAAAATTGGTTTGAACGAGATCTAGTAAGTAGTTTTTTAATACGTTATAAATCATAAATAGCAATTTACATTTCTTTCAATCAAAACACTATTACTAAAACATCGATCAAAGTTACAACATGTAATATATATTATTTGTCAACAGCTAACACCTAAATGCGAAAATTTATTGGTACAGTGCTCTTGGAATACAGAGCCGACAACATGTTTGAAATTGTTCGATTTTCGGTTAACTATGAACGGGTATTGTTGTACGTTCAACTATTTGCGGAAATACGACAGCATATTTACAGAGTAAATATTTGTTTTTTTTTATATTATGGTCTGTGCCTTTAATATCTTAGACTAATCACTGCTTTCTATTCCTTTTTAATATTCAACTCCCGCATTAAGGATAAATCCTGTGCCGTTGGAAACTCAACAAACATACATGAAACCGACTAAAAGGCTCAGTCTTAGAACGACAATAATTTCCAGGAGTGATTAATGAAACTATGATCACTTGCCTAACCTACCTACGAGTATATAAACATACCTAAATTGTTGAAAGTATAACCCTTCTGTAGTAAATATGATATTAGCTATGCTCTTCATAGTCGAGTAAAAATTGCACTTCGGTAAATTACGTCTAGCATCCGTGAGCATAAGCAGAAGTTGCTACAGAAGCCGAGAAGCTGTTTGAGAACACACCTAAGTACCTTTTTATCGATAAGCGTTCAAACATCGTGTGATTTGCAATCATTTAATTTTTGTTCCAATTTATCGGAGTTTAGCCTTAAAATGATGGTGGACTTACTGATTAACAAATTAGTGTTTTGCTAACGAGCTTATATATCTTGGATTCAAACTATTTTCAGTGTATCTCTTTCTAAAGCAACAATTGACATGTATAAATATGGCAATAAATCATTTTTTGATTTTGATCAAGGTCTCAAAGTTTTATTGAGAATCAATGAAAGCGATGATTTCTTCTACAGCATCCCATTACAAGGCGTCCAGGTTCGTAATAATACATTTTAAAATCCATATCAATATTAAGTATATAAAAACAACTCTAACAGTGATTTAACGATATTTTAACTTATGTTTTTTTAATATTTAAGATCAGTTAAAATGCACATAATCACTGTAACCTTTAACCGATGATGTGTAAGTAAGCTAACATTAGTAATCTTCTCGCGGTCACGATTGGAGCTATTCGATTTCTAGTTCAATTGATTAAATAACAGTATTTATATTTCTTTATAAATTTTTCAAATAGGTGTACACATAATAGAGAATATTAGTAGATTTTAGCCAATACGACGAATGGTAAAAATATTAATTCAAAATTAATCAAATGTCTAACCTATGACAAAGTAATTTTTCGGCGCTCTTATATAAACTACTTACACTGTTCCTATGATGATGATTTTTTTCTAAATTTACCGTGTATTCAATTCTTTTCCAGTTACAATTTTCAGACGCGTATGACTTTCCGGATTCTCCTAGCGGAAGCTTTGCGATGCAGATTGTTAGTCCAAGTGTACAAGTAATAATACATTTATCTAAAAACTTCTATATTTATTATTAGAGACATTAACCTTATACTTTTCAGTACTTTTAGGTTTGTATATGTTATCTTCGAAAACTTTAATTTATTTTCATTTAGGTTTATTAAAACCTGATATGTGTACGAGTTTGAGAAACATTGTCTACTTTCATTTAAACTGACTCCTAGTCATTGTCATTACTAATTATTGTAGTCATATTACGTTGGCTATAATCAGTATTAGCAATTTCCATCATAGCGTTACATAGTCAATGTATAATTAGACGGTAGATATTGTTGTGTCTAAGACATGCCTGTAATGTTGCCTGTAAGAGCCTCATTAAGGAACTCTCAACAAACCTGATGCAACAATACTTTATGGAATTAGATCAACAGTGCCAGAGATTAAAACGTTTGAACAAACGTATGAAAAGACCTTCAGATTTATTACATTGGTATACGTAACATTAAGAGTATAGAACATGAACTTATACCTAGTTAGCCATTCCATACACATGTTAAGCTGTCAATACATATAATTAAAAAGTACTTTTTCGTCTATTTAATGAGCTGTAAAAAAATACTTTCCAGTACAACGAAGCGACTCACACGAGTAAGCATTGTTCTTACTTTTAAATTCATTCGTGTGTAAGCTTTGACGTAGTTTACATTGAATAGTGATTATATTAACTAAATTAGAGTATAATCTGCAGTACTTACCTACATTTGAATTCCATCAACTCCTTGAAGTATTTAATTAGGTGCAACTCCCTCGAAAAGATTAATATTTGCTAACCAAGTCTCGCCAATCTTACTCAGTACTTAATATTTTTATTTAGATGACTGTGCAGGTGACAGCGAGTTTCACAAAAGCCTCCCGGGATATTCAACACGTGCCAATTAATTTGAGAAAGTGTAGATTCTACGACGAGTCTTCATTTCTATCATTTTATACGTATAGCGACTGTATGCTGAAATGCCGAATGCTATTTCTACTAGATCGATGTAACTGCACTCCTTTTAACATGCCTAAGTTAAACACGTCTAGAACGTGTAACATGAAAGATGTTCAGTGCCTCAAATTATACTATTGTAAGTATTAAATTTTAAATAACTATATTTCATCGATATCTAGACTCAAACAAAGAGTCTTCTAATAACAAACTTCTTTAGCATTTTTATTTGAGTGCAACTGTTCCTTTACGTACTGTGCACTCAGTTTTCTATTATTGCTATAATAATAATTAATGATATTTTTTGAAGACATTCATTCGCATCGTCGAAATATATTTTGTAATGCATAATTCCTTTCTAATGCACATTTTTTTCAAACATATATAAGTACTTATTTTAAATTTACATACGATGTTATTGTAAATTTCAGCACAATCCATAGCAGTTCAACCTATCAACGTAGAAACAGTACCGGAAGAATTAGAACTGCACTTGGTGAATGGTGGTATTGATTGTCCAATGTGCTACCCTACTTGTTCTAAGACTACATACGGCTATGACTTCAATAACGTCGTCATTTATCCGGAGTTCCTCAACACCGTTCCTGATAGCGACCGAGAAGACTGGCTGTAAGTGAGGTTATTATATACAAAAGGAATTATTATATTTCTAAGCATATGTACTACAATAGACTTAGCAATCAAACCTTAAATGGAAATGATTGGTAGACTTCAGTAGTAAGACTGAAAATGTCTGATTGTGAAGCAACAGGTCAATGCAAATGACAAAGTTTTAGTACCAATTTTTTTTTTAATAATACTGAGATGTATGCATGATCGGAATAAGACGACGCGACACGGTCCGTTTAAAAACAATTTTATGAGGGACGATCTTAGGGGACGATATAAAACCAAATGTGGAAATTAATTCGTATAATATAAAATTACAAAAAAGAACAGTGCACTGATAATCATAAATTATTAAACGAGTAAATATTCATCGTCGTATCTCGAATGTTCGAAAAGCACAACTATTGATAGGTCCTTCGTTACGGAAAGCAGCTTTTTCGATCCTCGATTTTGGACTTCCCACCTTTTGTAGCCATATCTTCATATCTTCGATAGCTCCAAACTGTCCTTGTAGCTGTCCTATGACTGTCCCTTGAGCAGTATTCATCACCCATCCTTTAAGACCGAGTTCTGAAGCTTTTCTCTGAGTATGTTTTCTGAAGAAAACGCCTTGAACTTTTCCGAAGACTTCAAAATCGGCAGTTGTTAACCCCGCCTTTTTATTAGCCACAGTCGCCATTAATATTATTGTAGATATTTCATAAATAATTAGTAATTTAATATATATTTATAACTACTAAATAACAACTTTACATTTTGACTTCTTAATTTGTTGATTCTGTTCATTTGTTTGACGTTGTTCGGGAAACGGAGTTTTACAAGCCTGTTTGTGTTGTCATGGAATCAAAAAAGAGGTATTATTTGAATTTTGAATATATCGGAAGCCTCGAAGCTTGTTCACACACCACTTACACAGTTTGGTAGAACTTAGCTTTTTATAATTAACTACCTGTAGCCTGCAAAGATGCATTGTGGTACGGGGGCTTAAAATATCTTTGAAATGTATTGTATATCGTATAAAATTCAAGCTCATGGGTGCGTAGCTTTCTAAATTTATGAAGTGTATACAAATTAACTTAACGTGTTTCCCGATGTTGAATATAATTGAAATCGGTGCAGTAGTTAAGCAGTGAAAGCATAACAGGCAGACAGATATAGTTACTTTTATCATAAACTCTTTTTAGAAAGGAGGTTTTAGATTAATATATCAAGCTGTTAGTTCATAATATGTAATTTATTAGAATGTAATTTAGTACATATGTAATGGTATAGACTAAATGATACATATATGTTAATAATGATTGCAGACCTTGTGAGTTTTTACTAACTCGAAAAATTCAGACACTTAACTGGTTTTGTACTTTCACGGAATAAAACAAAGTATGTAATTATAGTGCGATTGCATCTCATGTTTATTACTATACTCTGTCCATTCGTTTAATATCTTTTTGACAGTTCAAGAAATTTCGAAAATAGTGACGCTCTCGCACGTCACCGATTCGATTTGAAATTAAAATCAATTTTATTGAGGAAGAACTGTCAATCGATTTAATTAAATATTTATAGTTTTAATATTTATTATTCGTTAATTTGTTTTTTTTTTTAATTATATATGAAATAATTAAAAGTATAAATGATAGATCACTAAATAAGAAATCTTTATACATTTAAACAATGCAACGGAGGTCTCATCTGACTAGTCTAGTTTAAATTATGAAGAAGAGTCTAATGGATAGATAGATTGTAATAATTTTATATTACATGATTCAATTGTATATCCAATATGTATACCTAGCTAGTTTGTTAAATAATTAAGTAATATGTCTTTTGGGAACGCGATGATGCAGGAGAATTTTTGATGCTTGTATGTAAACATTGTTTAAGTCAATATATATAATAAATAAAAGTGACTATTATGATATATAATTAGCCCAGAATAAAGAAAACATCCTAACACAGTCACTTGAAGGTCGGTTTAGTACCTAAGTACTAAGTGGTTTTTCGAATGTATTTGCTCATAACTCTGGATTTAAACTTTATTAACCATTTAGACATTATTAACCACGCGTTTCAAAGTATAATTTTACTATCGTGTGCATAGTTACATTTTAAGTCAGTCGTCCAGAAATAAATAAATTAACGCAGTTACTGTTCTTTATTCTTTGTTATTTATTCTGTTCTTTGTTGCCAGGTTAAAACAATTCCCCTTTAATAAGGGAGAATCGTTATTCCGTTTACTGTTCCAAACGTTTAAGAAATCTGTCAAATATGGTTTCATTAGAATAGAAAGCCTTCAAAACGGAAGTTGAGGATATAACCGGGATCGAGATTGATTACATTAAAAAAAAAACATTTTTTAGAAGGTTATAGTGTTTATTGGCCCTTAAATAAAATAAGTATGTTGAAGAAATTAGTTTATTTTCTTTTCTCTTTAGTTATCAGCATATTTTTGTACTGTAATGTATCCTTACGTTCAAATATTTATACATATAGCTTTGCTACTACTACTACCTACCTTTACTACATTTTACGCACATTTTTATCTTTTGGAAATCTGGAGGACAATAAAACATTTTTGACATCGCTTATATCGCCGGCCTTGTGGACTGGCACAATAAGGCCTTACTTCCAAAGTGAAAGAAAGATTTAGTTTGTTAGAATGTATGTTGGTAAAAAGACAGTGTATATAGTTTTGTAAACTTAAATTAATATAAAAAAAAATGCATTATAAATAAATAATTATAATTGCATTAGTTGATAAAAAAATCTATGCAATAGTTTTACCGAGACAGTCCCCGAGTGCCACACGACTTTTATTAAATTAAATTAGCAGTAACAATACTTACACAAGTTAAATTATTTTATAAAATGATCGATTATTTTAATCATTTAATCAACTTATCGATTTTAAGAACTGTTTTATAGTCTGTGATTGTTAGCTATGCACAGGGCACTTCACTACACGTCTATAAAGTATGATATGACTGTGATACATTATTTTGAAAAAAAAAACGGTAATTTATAGGCGTGATGTGTCAAAAAGATATTAAAGGAATGGACAAGGTATAGTACTAGTACCTCCATAAATCTAGGTATTTCAGTTTAAAATTAAGATTAATTTAGTCACTACAATGATAGAGCGCAAACAGAGAACAGTAGACAAACTTTATTATTCAACGTTCGCTGGCAGCCCACATCTGGAACATTTTAGTTCTAAACAACAACAACAATACCCATTTGTTTCAGGGAAGGTGCAAATTTTACTGGAACGTCTATTGTTCATGTAAAGTACGCAAAGGATGCAGCTGATTGTTACGGACAAAATGTTATTATGAAATGGTTCGATTTAATTAGTGAGTGCTTCTGTTATTTGTTTTATTGTTATACTAGCTATTGCCTATGGCTCTACCCGCATTTATGTCGTTTATCACTGTAAAAAGTAGCCTATGTTCTACCCCCAAAATGAAAGTATTACCATGCCAATTAATTTAAATTAGTGTAGCATTTTAACATAGAAAACATAACAGACAGCCAGACTGACCGAGTTACTTTTGAATTTATAGGTTTTATTAATATGGATACGTTAGTATTTATGTTGTTCAATCTATATAAAATCGTAATTTAGGACCAATCAAACACAAATTTCTTTGGATAATAGAATATGACATTTTGTGACCTCCTCCTTTCGAAATTTAAGCTTTTTCTCGCTAATCTCAGAGAAATCTAGCACCTACTGTGAATTAATTTTTCATTAACGAGGTCGTCACGGCGACTGTCTGCGCCATCTGATTAGCGTACTGAAATCTTCCCCAATCGCAACACCTAAAACCGCAGAACGACTCGGAAATAGAATCACTCAAGATGTGGTTTGTTTGATGTACTCTGGTAGTTCCTGTTTTTAAAATTTAACATCTTTAAGGTAATATCGGTTCAACTTGTGGCGTCATCACCGGCTTCAGCTTCGTCTCAGTACTCGAGTTTATCTACTACTATACAGTGAAGTTGTTTCGTGAGATGCGTGAACGAAGAGAACTCTTCAACAACGGTAGAAAAATCATCGTAGAACCACACAGACCGGCACATTTTGAATCTGTTAGGAAATATAGGCCTATTTATTGGAACGAACTTACTGGTTACCACTATTGATTACACGTGTCTTGTTAAAAGAGGTACCTCTAGTAATAGTTAATAATCTATTGGACGTTATTGAATTTAATTATATTACTAAGCGTGTGGAGTGTAAGCTGAAGTGAAGTCATACTGAATTACAGACACTCAAATTTCATTTACATGTACAGATATTTTCTTAATGGAATTAATTGCCTATTGAGTAGGGAAAAATCCTTTTTCGTTTAAGGGGTGGATCTTATTATTGTATACGGAACTATACTTATGATAATAGCGATTGCATATGCATTTATGATTTACGCTAAATTAAAAATCTTAATATATATAAATCTCGTGTCACAATGTTTGTCCTCAATGGACTTCTAAACCACTTAACCGATTATAATAAAATTCGCACACCATGTGCAGTTCGATCTAACTTGAGAGATAGGATAGTTTAAATCTCAAATTATAGTCGCAATTTTAATAATCGCGGGTAACACCGCGGGATTCAGCTAGTATATTTATAAAATGTAGTATGATTTAAACAACTTCGAAAAATGTGAGAAATATAAAAGTCATTATCAAAATAAAGTCAGAAATATACCTCATGTCTTTTATTATTTCCCTTTTACCCAAATTAAAAAGAAAACCTACAAACTTATTTCTAAGGAGAGGTCTATAACTGGCAGTGGACTTGTGAATATTGTTGATGGTTAAGAAATACAGAACAGCCTGTAATATATATATATAGCCAAACATATATAACCAAAAACAAAATTGCCTGAATTTTGAACAATTTGGATATTAGACCCAATAACAATTCACATTAGCTGAAACATTTTATCATAAATTTTATCAGTATAATGATTTTAGGAGAATGAAAGTACACCTGTCCTGTTCACATATTGATTGTGATCTCTATTTGAGTTTAGGCACCTATCGTGATTGTATATCTTCATTATTTATTAGCTACATTTCTGAATACTGTCACGCAATAAAGTTATGGTAAATATAAAAACTAAAGGACGTGAAAATACAATATTGTATTCAATACCTACAATATTAAGGATGAAGACCGACGTGGAATATAAAGAGCAATGGAAAAGGTATTTCGAGATATGGTGGAACGGTATCAAGAGCTTGCCGCAAACCACTTCCATCCACGGCTTCAAGTTTATCGCTGATTCCGATAGACATTGGGTGGAAAGGTAATGTCGCCTTTTTGATTCAGAGGCTTGATGACAATCTGATTCTGATCGTAAATATGTATACTGAAAACTAGTAGTTCAACCTTCGAATTGATTTCAGACTTAGTAAGCGTTTATCTAAAAGTAAGTAACAAGCATACCTTTAGAGTTACTTTTACATACTCAGGTAATTTAAGGAATGTTACGGTACAGGGTACTATAATTAAAGATTTAGTGACAACATTTTGATTAGTTACCTAAAACATAATATACAAAACTTTTCTGATATTATTTTTTAATAGAATACACTATCACTCAAACAGATTGCTGGTTGTTGGTAAGTGAGTAAAAATATTTGTGTTTACGGTATCGTGGTGTCATTTGCGTTTGTAACTTTCTATATTGTTTTAGGATATTTTGGCTAATTGTCGTTGCTTTGTCCTGGTACGGGTCATCGTTACTGATCGCTGCTCAGTATGACGCCTTTCAGAACAATCCCATCTCTTTCGTGGTAGAGACTACATACAAGGACTGGGATACTGAATTCCCTTCGGTTGTTGTGTGTGAAAACGATAATTCAGATCGTGTTGAAGAAATATCTGACAGGTAAATATTTTTTTAGCTAATCCTCACATACAAATGTACGTATTTTACCTCTAGCTAAACAGTAATTGCACTATGATCTAGTAGTTTAAGCGGACGGCACGACGCTTCCTACCTTGTTGTTGATCTGAGTCTGAATGTTCTTTATGTGCACTTCATATATGTTATTAAATGTATTCGAATTGAGAACCTCCTTTTTAGGGTTCCGTAGCCGAATGGCAAAAAACGGAACCCTTATAGATTCGTTATGTCTGTCTGTCCGTCCGTATGTCGTTTGAAACTTGGTAGGTAGATGTAATCTGTGAACCGCATTAAGATTTTCACATAAAAATAGAAAAATAATAATAAATTTTGGGGGTCCCAATACTTGGAACTGAAACTCAAAAAATTTTTTTTCATCAAACCCATACGTGTGGGGTATTTATAGATAGGTGTTCAAAAATGATATTGAGGTTTCTAATACCATTTTTTTTCTAAACTGAATAGTTTGCGCAAGAGACACTTCCAAAGTGGAAAAAAGTGTGTGTGTCCCCCCCTGTAACTTCTAAAATAAGAGAGTGATAAAACTAAAAAAAATAATATATGTTGTACATTACCAATTACCATGCAAACTACCAACGAAAATTGGTTTGAACGAAATCTAGTGAGCAATTTTATTTTAATACCTCATAAATCGTAAATCGCAATTTACTTTTCATTCCATCAATTTACTATTATAAAAGCATCGATCAAAGTTACAACGAACTACAAGATCTTTTATATGATGTTACTTGCTGATACGGAAGACTTCATGGACGAGTCCGACTCGCACTTGGCCGCTTTTTTATTTCAAATCAGATAAAAAGTAGGTACTTTTTGTGCCTGTAACACATATTTAAAACACGTTGGAATACGGGGTTCAGTAATCGAAAAGAGACAACATTTTAACTTACGTTTCAAGTAATAAATTTACACTTTGTATGTTTTAGATTATGGGGAGAAGAGCACGACTTTAATATGGAAGAAGTATTGAAAGAGTTGGCATTTTTTAAGGGGATTACGTATTACACGTCAGAATTCTGTAACTTGGCATATCCGCTGCCAGACTGTATGCAAAATAATCTTACTTATTATGCTAACTTGGTATGTGAGTTTTTCAGATAATTTCGACTTACTTCCAGAGAGGATAGGATCCGGTATCACATTACAATGACGTCCTTTATTAGTCAATAGACATAGACTAATATCAGACCATTAGAAGACCTCAAATGGGCGTTCTCGACCGGGGCAGTTACCCTCACACAGAAGGCCATCCTAATAATGACAGCATTCTTGCTGTCGTATATCGTTGGGGAGTGTCAGACCGGACGCCCAATCATTCTGCATGATACTCCCGGCTACCACAGGTAGTTAGAATGATGCAGAAAAATCCGATTAGGCCGCTATGGTATGGGTCACTATGCTGTATTGCTTACCCTTACAATGCGGATGGTGACCCCGACTCCTGGATTCTACTAATGCTTTTCATCGGGAAGAGTAGAGTCATTTTTAAAGGCTTAAAAAAGGACAGGTTGGTTGAGGAATTATTTTAAGTCTTCTTTCTCATTACTGATAGTGTATTGTTTAGTTCGCCTTCCTTAGTTGCCTCCTACGTTTATGTTGTGTATTATAAGTCAATTATTGGCCTCATAATGTATGATATCATTAACATATCATCAACGACCTTACATACATAAGATTATATAAAATTATATCTAATATAAAATTTTCAGGTAAGAGTTACTTGTGAGGAGGCTTTAGCAAATTGCTCTTGGAACGGGAAACCTTTCGATTGCTGTACGTACTTTGCACCAATGGAGACTGAACTTGGAACTTGTTTTGCAATTAATACTCTCCAAGGAAGGTAATGAAAGACTTTTACATTGAAATTTATAATTTTCGGGCAAATCGTATAGTAATTGAAAAAGATCATTTTCATCAACAGCTTTTAATAGTCCATTGCTGTATATAACCATCTTCTTCGAAAGGAGATTTCATCATCATCATCATCAGCCCATCTCAGTCCACTGCTGCCATATTTTAAATTTTTTTGGAGAGGCCTATGCCTCTCCCAAAAAAATAAAATAATTTAAATATTTATTTTTTGCACGTTCTTTTTTTATTTCGATGGAAATTCACTTTTTATTCACTTCACTTATTAAAGTATGATCATAATCTGCAAGGATTATTTTTGTTTTATAGAGATAAAAATGCTCCAAAGCTAGACATGATAAGCAACCGTACAACAGGTCCTGGAATGATAACCTTTGATGTAATGGTGACCGCAAATATTTACATTTTAAACGCTGAAGAAGTGCCAACTATTACTACAATAGGATCAGACGTATTAACAGTTGGACAAGAAGTGAATTATAAGTAAGTTTACTAAAAGGACAGTTTTTTTTCTTAATGAATGAGATGGGCCTAGTGCGAATTTCTTTAAGATGACTCGCTCTTAACGACAAGCGCGTATGGCCTTGCGATTGGTAAAGTATTCTGTGCGGGCCAATCACATCGTCGAATGCGGTTATGGTGACGATTGAGTTCATGTAAAATAAAGTCACGCAAGTCCTCGTAGATCTCTTAAACCCACTGTTTATACAACCTTGAAAATCTATTCACAGACGTTACATAACAATTCGAAACATCGAGAATGACGTTGGTGCACGTGTCATATCACCAGAGAAACGTAAATGTCGTTATACAGACGAGAACTTCTTGCAAGTATATAAACATTACTCATACACTGCTTGCACTGTGCAATGTAGAAAGGATGCTCAATTAAAATTGTGTAATTGTACCAATTACTTTATGCCGGGGGTTCCAGAACATTTCAAATGTAATGTTAGCGGCATAATTTGTTTAAATAACCATGTCCACGAGCTTTCGGTATGTACAGGTTCTCTTATACGTATTCCTAATAGTATGTTTTTTTTTTACAAAAGTAGTAGTAGTAGTAGTTGTTTGAATATGTGAGCCTGCCAAAGTGACTCTACTCTGTCTGATGGAGAGCATGAGAAAAATCCGAGAGTAGTGATCATCACTGAAATTGTAGACGACACCATATGGTGACCCATACTATGGCAGCCAATTAGATAATTCTGCAACATTGGGCCTCCGAGCTCTGGTATCGAACTCACAAATGAAACATGACTTCACAAATGTCTTCATTTTAAGTTGGTCTTTTGTGAGAGGGTAGTACTGCCCCGGTTTTTAGTTAAAGTTCTTAACCATAAGTAGTCTCAGTCAATCAGACATTTATTAGTCATTGTTAGAAACCATATCATAACTTGTAAACAATTTCTAAACCATATCATAACTTAACAAAAAAGTTTGTGAGGAAATTGACTGAATCAATCACACATTGATCCAGTACACATTTTAGTAACATGTATATATAGTATATGTATGTGAGTTTCGGCAGTCTCGTCAAGCAGGTTTCTCCTATTGTCTACAAACTTTTCATACTCAGGTTCTCAAAGCCCGATGGTCGCATCGTTTTGGACTGTCTTGTAATTGTCTGCCTTCATGCACCGAAGCAGAGATCACTATTACAAAGGACTTTAAATTTACTACATCGGAAAATTTTGCTAATGTACAAATAGAATTGGCAGTATTGCCAAGTGAACGTTACAGGAGAAACGTCGTACGTGGTGTTCTGGATTTAGTAGGTAAGTTTTGAAATAACTTTAAAAATATAAATAAATTACGACTTTCCATGTCCAAATTTTACATGCTAATTAGTTTTCTGATAGCTACAAATGTAGATGACAAGTCTGCTGCTAAAAAACGAATCCTTCTGAAAAATTGCGTACTCAATCCTGGGATCGAATTTATAGGTTTTCCTAAGTTGGTGATGTGGTTGGGTTAGGCTGATATGCTTGTGCGCCCAGAATAGGGCGCGCCTCTGGGCCCCCAGTGGATATTGGCGGTCAGAGCCATACGCGGGTACCGCACGGTGTCTACCGAGGCGGCCTGCGCCCTGGCCGGAACACCCCCGTGGGATTTGGAGGCGGAAGTGCTCGCCGAAGTTTATCGACGAGTGGCTGAATTCCGGGCGGAGAGCGGGTCTCGCCCTCCGCCCGAGGACGTGCGCGAGTGGCGCGAAGCCGCTCGTCGAGCCACCTTGGCAAGATGGTCGTCCCGACTGGAGACTCCACGCGCTGGCTTCGCCGCCGTGGAGGCTCTCCAGCCAGTCATCGCCGAGTGGGCAGGGCGGCAGCACGGGACCCTTTCCTTCCGGCTGACGCAGGTGCTTTCCGGGCACGGTTGCTTCGGGAAGTATCTGCACTCGGTCGCGAGGAGGGAATCGAGTCCCGCCTGCCACCACTGCGACTGCAGTGAGGACACGGCCCAGCACACGCTGTCGGTCTGCCCCGCATGGGCGGCGCAGCGCCGGGCCCTCACTGCAGTCATCGGAGAGGAACTCTCGCTACCGGTCGTAGTTCGCTCCATGGCCGGTAGCGACAGTTGTTTTACCGCGGTCGCTACCTTTTGCGAGGACGTAATCTCGCAGAAGGAGGCGGCGGAGAAGGCCCGGGAGGATGACCTCCACTCGGACCCGATCCGCCGCCGGCGAACCGGGCGGCGGAGGCGCGCCCATCTGCGCCTCATGCCGCCCTGAGTGTGGCCGCGGGTGGACGGGACGGGTTTCCCCGTCCATCCGCTATAGTGGCCAGCCGCGAGGGGGCGGCGTCCGCGTGTGACCGGACGTCACCCAAATAGAGAGGATAAAGAGATGGCGCCCGCAACAGTGCGGGCAGGCGCCGGGAGGGATCCAGAAGGAGAAAACGGTTACCTGGATCCCTTCCAAATACAGGCGCAGAGAGGTCACACCGTGTGGTTTTAGTCGGTTCGAGTCCGACACACCGCCCCGCCGAGAGCCCCGGTGGGGTGACGGTCCGTGGGGATTTCCACACGTACAAAAAAAAAAAAAAAAAGGCTGATATGCTTAATTAACTCGTAAATGCCGTGAAGTTGTAATATCTAACAAGAAATAACTACATAATATCCTCCTTGGAAATTTTAATAAGTGGCTAATGTAATGTAATCATTACAATACAAACTACGAAACTATTCTATCTAATGGAAAATATGAGTAGAATGAAAGAATGCGAATGAAGATAATGTAACAATGCAGCATGGTGATCAACACTTTGGCGGCCAATTTAGATGCTTTTGCATCATTTCTTATTTATTATGTTTGATGCAAAAACCGCAACTTACTTATTTTTTTATATTTCAGTATCCACGGGTGGAACTGGAGGACTCTTTCTTGGCGCCAGTATTCTAAGCTTTGTCGAGTTATTCTACATATTACTAATCCGCCCATTTTGCGATATTTATAGTCAACGTGACGATGATCCATGGCACAGGAAGTTTGGGATGCGAAGAATTCAGGATAACAACTTCATCCCTAACTGGGGCTGGTCTTTTAATAGGAATAGGACTACAGTCCAACCTATGAATGATAAGGATAAGTTTTTGAAAGACAGTCGTAAAGACTAATCTAATAGATAATAATAATTAATCTTTACAGTTACCTTACAGTTTCATAAAATATGATTTTAGTAAGTGACTTTAGTAAGTTGGTTGATGGTTGATGATGGTAGGTAAAATATCAACTTTAATTTTTTCCCATTTATATTTTTATTATCTAACTACACTCGGTTCCAAAAATAACGGGTCAGTCACAAAAATTGAAATACCTCCAGAACTGTAAAAGCTAGATCAATGAAATAAAAAACAGAATAAAGACTTTTTAGATGCGCTTCTAATAGCATATTATTTAAACTGGTTGATGAAAAAAACTTCATTAGAAAAACAAAATTTAAAAAAATGACTATTTTTAAAAACAAAATTTTTGTTTCATGTCATTATGGATGCTTTCCATTTCTATTCTGTCACAAAAAAAATTATCGTGAACGTCTTCCACGTGCATAATTATTATTCTGTGAGGTGAAGCATGGCAGTCACGCTAGAGGAATGTACCAGAATCCTAACTTTTTTGGAACTTGGGCGGAGCCAGCGTGAAACAGCCAGAAACATTGGTGTATCTTTGTCGACTGTTCAGCGGGTAGTCCAGCGGTACCAAGAGACCGGATCACACCTTAGAAGACTAGGAAATGGCAGACCAAGATGCACAACGGCCAGGGAAGACAGACAACTGGTGGCTACAATGCTCCGAAATCGTTTTCAAACTGCTGTTGGTCTAAAAACTCACTTTATTCGCTTTGGAGGTGGCAATTTAAGCGCTCAAACAGTAAGAAGACGTCTTGCTGAAGCAAATTTGAAACCATTGAGGCCCGCAAATGGCCCCAAACTGGAACGGGGACATCGAATTGCAAGACAGAGATACGTGCGCGAACACCTAAACTGGACACTAGACGATTGGTCTAGGGTAATGTTCACGGACGAGTCTAAATTCATGCTTTATAAGCATGATGGTAGGCAGTTGGTGTACAGAAGACCAGGGGAGCGCTTCCATCAAGCGTGTGTGGAGGAAAAAGTGGCGTACGGTGGAGGCTCCGTACAAGTTTGGGCTGGGATTTCTGCTGAGGCCCGCACCGAGCTGGTGCTCATTCAAAATGGAACTCTAAATGCAGAGAGGTACGTGGAAGAGATCCTCAATGAACATGTAGGTCCTTTCATGGCCAGGATGGACCGGCATGGCATATTAATGCATGATAATGCGCGTCCCCATACCGCCAGAATTGTACATGACTACCTTGAAGAGGTCGGTATCGAACTCATGCAGTGGCCAGCGCGAAGCCCGGACTTAAACCCCATCGAGCACGCCTGGGACGAGCTTCAGAGATGCGTGAAAGGTCGAAACCCCCCACCAATCACGCTTCCCGAGCTCATACAAGCACTGGTGGAGGAATGGGAAGGTATTCCTCAGCACCGGCTCCGAAATTTGGTGTACAGCATGCCTAATCGCCTGGAAGCTGTCAGAAGAGCTCGTGGAGGCAATACAAAGTATTAAATGAAGAAAGTGATGAAAAACAGCAAAAAAACAATCATAAAAAAAATGTAATCTTAAGAAAAATATGACTACTTTAGTTTTTTTTTAATTTAAGATTAATATTGTGGGTGTAACTAAGTTTTATTTTATTTTTTATCTGTATAATTAAATTCTCAATTGAACAGTCTTCGTTTCATTAGGATGGCATACGTAGTTCGGGAGATATTCGGGTTTATGTGACTGACCCGTTATTTTTGGAACCGGCTTTAATTATTTAGGTATACTTATTTGATTAAATTGAAATAAACGAAAATATATAACAGTTATTATTATTATTTTTTTAATATTTTTTATCAAAACAGTATCTTTCAGCGATCTCTTCGAATATATCCATGACGTTTTTCCTGTAATCATAATCATTATTTCTCATCATTTTCTTTATAAACAAACCTTTATTTTTTGTGAGAATTTCATCAAATTGTACGTTATTAGAAAATATATTTATAGTTCGATCATCGTCCAACCAAAATTGCGGTATCAGGCAGGCACAAACTACTAAACCCCATTTTGTTTGCTCATCAGCAGAAACCAGAAATTCATGTTTAGTCATTATATCCTTGATTTCAATGTTATAGTTAAGAAGTGTGTCCTGAAGTTGTGCATAATAGAAACATAACAACTTTTCAATATTTTCTCGACGATACGTTGGTTCTAGATTACAACAAAGAAGTACCATTACGTCAGAGGCAGGTGGCTGATATCTAACCGCTTGGAAATCTACAAACAGGCAACTATCAGGCTGTAACTCTTTATCATCTTCATAGTGAAACATAATATTGTTATTCCAAAGATCTCCATGACATATGACATTTGTTTTTTCAGGATGATATTCACTCAAATCCAAAGCAGTAGACCATACATTTTTCCAGTGTTTTTCAATAAAATGAATTTCTGTTCTGTTATACTTTGAAAATGATTTTATAGCTTCCAAGGCTCCTGTCATGCATTGAATATACCAATCACTTGAAAGGTGGTAGCCGCCCTTATTGAGTACATGTTTATAATCATCGTTAATTTTATAGGGCCTACCCTTTTCTTTACTTTTGTTTACTTCATATATGATAGAAGATGCGTGAAACCTCGCTAATGTTTTGAGCGCTTGCAGAGTGTGGCCCATGTCGAATCTCTCAAATTTATTTTTTAATTTGTAATTCAAGGCGTTTAAATCTTCAAACACCATTGCATCGTCGAGTTGTGTTATTAGTCTTGGACTCCATGGCTGCATATCTGTAATTTTTATATGATTAAAATTGTTTACAATGTTACAACACGATTGTAACTGAAGGTAAATACACCGTTTATAAAACTTACATGATATTGTTATTGAAATATTATTTTATCTTTACATCTAATAGTCTTAGATTATTAGATATTTAAATTAATACCAGACATAATTATTATATATTAAAAATTGAAGTTAATAAAAGTCCGTGAACATTTTCTAGGAAAAATATAATATAGTAAAAAAAATAGTAATGAGAAATTTTCTTTTCAATAAGGTAGGTACGTAATCATCATCAACCTATTGCAATCCAGTGCTGGACAGGCCTCACAAGCTATGTGCGAACTCTAAAAATTGTTCATTCAAAAGTATAAAAGCACACAAACAGACATAAAATCTAAGAATTCAATAAAGTATTACACTTACCAGGTACTTCTAAAATTTTCTTAACGTTTAAGTAAAATGTCATCTCCTTTTCGAATAACTTCATTTCCTTGACCATTTCTGCTTTTGCTGCATTTGTTTTAGAAATAGCTTTGATGAAGAAGTAAAGCACTTGCTGATTTTTCAAGCGCACTGTAACTTTTAAATATTCCGACAGGAAACCCAACATTTTGTTGCTAGCGGGGTAAACATGGTATTGAGAGATATTTCCTTCATTCGTACAATTGTCTCTCGATAGAATTAAGTTAATATCTTCTTCTGTGATGTAGTTGATATCATTATTAAAACATTTTTTATTTGGTAATGTGGCCATAACGTCATTTAACTGCGAATAATTATATTTAATGAACAGTAGTTTAACAATAATTGGAGAGCGTGAGCTAATAAACTTCGGGCTAAATACGCAAGATAACGATGCTAGAAACACGAACCTATCATGACAGGCAATCATAAACTAAATATTGACAATAGTTATTACAACAAAAACAAATATGTGATTTCTTAATGTAACGGTAAGGATTGTTACTCGTTCAATGTTTGTATGTACGAGAAGAAATTGATAACGAAGACAGACATTTGCATTTTAGTATACCTGCATTCTAAGATGTAAATGAGTAAAGAACACAAGTATTCGTAACTCGGAAATCAATGTAGACTAAGTGACTTTGTAAAATATTTGAATATATTAAACGCAGTAAAATTATATTTGTAATAATCTTTATTATGTAAAATATAAATGTTGGACACATTATACAAATCATATATAAATTAGACATAGTAAATTATTTTTATTATATATATGTATATTTACTTTTACGAATCGACTTTATCAATATGTAAATAATTCAATCAAAATGACTTTGAAATTTAGATAAAAATTAACAACGTATTAGATTTTTGTAAATATACATACTTATGAGAAGACTGAAGCATTGCACTTTATTTATGACAATCTTAAATTATTATGAACAGCCTGTTATAACTGCTGAACATGGACTTCTTCTTAGAATGTGGGTTTTGACCTACTATACTTCTCCGAAGGGGGGACGGATTAAGAATATGAAGTGGGTGTCGTAAGAGTCGACTGAAGCACCAACTTCGTAGGACAACATCTCTGTAAAGAGTGGAAACTGAAACCCAATCCAACTGTAAGCAGTGTGCTGTTAAAGCCGGTTGATATTATCTGATAATACGCTGAGCACACGCTTAGGGTCTGCTTCTAGCTTTCCTTCTCTTTGCAGTGATGTAGCCTCTTACCACAGCCACGAATTACAAAGGGGTGGTGCCACTCAGTAGACCTCTACTCTTAATCCGTCACTACACGGAGCGTAGAAGTATTAAAATCAATAGATTCCTTTTCTATCTTTTAGTAGATCTAAATATATCATTTTTAAATACAACTGTTCTTCACTTTAATAATAACTTAGGTATTTATCTATAAACTTACCTCATTATCTTTTAGAAACACGAATCTCTCAAGGATTTCATCAAGCAATTCCGTTATCCTGATTCGATATTTATCATCTTCTTTGGCAATTTCGATTACCTCCTTACTACGAGATTCAACGTGTGCTTTTCGAGACGATTTGGGATCACTAAAAATCTCTTCCCTCTTATCTTTCTTCATAGCTATCACAGGTGTAATGAGACTAGCTTGCGTAATTCCAAATACAATACTTTTCTCGAAGGCTTCTTTCATTAAGCTTTTATTAAATATATCTTCAACATTTATACCACTAGCTTCTAATTCTTTAGACAGTGTTGTGTAGTAGAATTCTATTAATTCTTCCGTCCAAATAAGTCTGTCGGCTCGAGTAGTGTTAAAATATATTATTGAAGATAAATCGAGCATCGGAGAAGTATAAATAACTGTTTGGAAATCCACAAAAATTGCATGACAATCGGAATTATTGTCTTGTTTTAAAAATATGTTATTGGTCCAAAGATCGCGATGTACTACAACATTTCGATATTCGGTAGAAGGTTTCATTAGTTCAATAGCTCTATCATATAGCCCTGGCATAAATATGTCTATATATTTATTGAAATTAGGTTTGGATTTATATTTGGAAAATTCTTTGACAAAATCCATTGCAGCATTTCTTCCAGTGTCACGCCAGTCCAGTCCTTTAATTGATTCTCGCAAATAATCGCTGTACTGCTCCCATATTCTGTACGGTCGCCCTAACTCTTGACTTTTCCTTTCCTCATAAATGTAAGATTTTGCGTGAAACTTGGCTAACGTGAAGATAGTGGCTTTCATTTCTTTAAGAGATAACGTTTCTTCCTGATCCGGCATCATGTATCCTTGAATTAATACATTTTCAAAAACAAATATATTTTCTTTAATAAATAGTAATTGTGGTCTCCATTTACATAAATCTGAAAAAAACCAAGAGAAATGTTTAATATTGTTGAGATTAATACACCTTATAATAAAAAAAAACATTTATGAAATTCTATAAATAAGCATCATCAATATATAGATTCAAGTAAGGCAAATTGAATTCCGGAATCTAAAATTTTACACATTACTAGAATATTATAATTTAGCTGGTCACACTGGGGAATTGTGAATGTTTATTAAACCGTTATTATAATTGTTTAAAAATAGTTTAAGTACTTATTAAGTAAAGGAAATGTATTAAAATTTCGTCAAATCCCCTAAGCGATAAGTGAAAGTGTTTTCTAACAAATATCCTGTGGATTTAAGAAGTTACTTGTGTGATAGGATCAGTGACAATCATTTTTAAATAGCTAAATATCTTAAGAATATATTGACAAATTATCTGCAACGTCCTGCTTACTTGTATAATTATTCACCAAGGCATTTCTTATGACGGTATCCATTGACTGTTTTATCCTACCTGTGATACGGTTAAGAATTTGCCATAGGTGACGTGGGTTGTGCCTGTTGTGAATTATTTCTGTCTTAAGGTTTTTATTTTTTGCCTTTAGTATATTTTGTTGGCGAAATTTCTAGCTTTATTATAGTCTTTTCTGAGGTTAAGATTGTTCGGGTCTTTAATCCATTTGTGAAATTTTTCGTCTCTATAGTGACAAGAATGAGTTACATTAATAGTTATCCAACTGTTATTTCGTGTTAATTTTTTTTTCTGTTTCATTTTATATGTTGATTTTAAATAGCATTCTTTAAAATTATCCAAAATAAAATTATTAATCTTAACTGGACATGAAAACATTATGTAAATACCACTATGGATTTCAAAGAGGAAAGTCAACCAGTCTTGCTTGTTTTCAACTTACTAGGTCAGTTACTGGAAACATGGATAAAAAAATGCCTACCACAGCAGTTTTCTTCGATATGAACAAGGCCTTTGATTTTGTTAGTCATTATATTCTGCTTGAAAAGTGTGAAATTTATGGAATTACAGGTGAAGCACTAAACTGGCTCAAAAGCTATCTCAAAAATAGAAAACAATGTGTTGAAATCATGGGAATAAACCAGAGTGGTGAATTAATAGGAATTAGGTCTCAATACAAGACTAATAAGTTAGGTGTGCCACAAGGAAGCATATTAGGGCCATGTTGTTACTGTATATCAATGATTTACCTACTGTCGCTGACCATAACTGTATCTTATTTGCTGACGACATTTAATTAATAATAACTGAAGATAGAAGTGATGAGTCATACGAGAACACTATTAATACAGCTGTAAATTCTGTACTTCAATGGCTTGAAACAAATAACTTAAAGGTAAATATTGAAAAAACTAAATTCATTACATTTTCGGATAGAGTAAACTTAATCAGGCCTTTGAATATTATTGGAAATGGTAGTAAATTAGACGAAGTTTTTTTTTTTTTTTGGCCAATTTAGTATATATAATATAATATATATAAGTTGACCACACAAAGTTCCTGGGTGATATAATAGATAAAAAGCATTTTATGGACTCGTCCGGGTTCCTAGGGTTCCGTATCGGCAAGTAACATCATAAAAGTTTTTGTAGTTCGTTGTAACTTTGATCGATGTTTTTATAATAGTGTATTTATTGAATGAAAGGTAAATTGCGGTTTACGATTTATGACGTATTAAAAAAAACTACTTACTAGATCTCGTTCAAACCAACTTTCGTTGGTAGTTTGCATGGTAATGTACAACATATATTTTTTTTAGTTTAATCACTCTCTTATTTTGGAAGTTACAGGGGGGGGGGGGGGACACATTTTTTCACACATTTTTGAAAGTGTCTCTGGCGCAAACTATTCAGTTTAGAAAAAAATTATATTAAAAACCTCAACATCATTTTTGAACACCTATCCATAAATATAAATACCCCACACGTACGGGTTTGATGAAAAAAATTTTTTTGAGTTTCAGTTCCAAGTATGGGGACCCCCAAAATGTATTGATTATTTTCTATTTTTATGTGAAAAACTTAATGCGGTTCACAGATTACATCAGCTTACCAAGTTTCAAAAGTATAGTTCTTATGGTTTCGGAAAAAAGTGGCTGTGACATACGGACGGACAGACAGACAGACAGACATGACGAATCTATAAGGGTTCCGTTTTTTGCCATTTGGCTACGGAACCCTAAAAACTGCAACTGGAAACTTCATATAGAAAACTTGTGTTGTAGACGTAACAGATTTGCATTTGCTTTGCAGAACTTGAGGAGGACTGTTGGAGTAGATGCCGCTCTGCTGGCGTATCATGGATATGTTTCCAGTATCCTAAGGTACGGAATAGTTATTTGGGGCAACTATACAAATATAAATAGGTCTTTTTTAATGCAGAAAAGGTGTTTGCGTTCAGTCTTCTGAGCAGGACCATTGGATTCACGTAGGCCACTGTTTGTGAGACATAAGCTATTGACGTTAGTGGGCTTATATGTATTTGAAATGGGTGTGTTTGTAAGGAAACATCCTTACCTATTTGAAAGGGCTTCAAGTACGACTTACAAAATTGATAAACTTTCAAGAGACCCTACTAAACTAGCTTTACCTAAGTGCAATACAACATATAATAAAAGAAATAGTAATGTAATGGCGGTAAAGATTTTCAATGGAATCCCCAAAGAAATCAGAGAGCTACCAATAAATCACTTTCAGAAGGAATTGAGGGTCTGGTTGATCAAAAATTGTTTTTATACCATAAATGAGTTTATGACTTATAAGATCAGTAAAATAATATGATGACTTAACATGATCTCATCGAAATGACTATCGCAAAAAATATATGACATGACTTGGTTTATAAGATTTTAAATTTTAAACAATTTACATTTCTATTCTTATTTTTTAATTTTTTGACATTGTTTTGTAAAATTAATTAGACACCATAAAAAACTTATTGTTCTCGATTGATTTTAATCCATATAGTAAAATTATAATTGTATATTTGCATTATTTGCATGCGGAATTCAGTAGGCGAAATATGAAGAACGAAAACTAGCCCTAAGATCTCTCTAATGTACCATATTTTTAGCAAATAAAGAATCTTATCTTATCTACTTCTTCGTGAAGTTTGCGATTGTAGGTGTAGATGAATAAACAAAAATTGGCCAAGTGCGTGTCAGGCCACGCATAGAAGAGGGTTCCCAAGGCATCCATAATGGAACGTTTCTAATTGATAATTGTTGTTTTTACTTATTATTATTTTATATGAATTAATTTAATTTTGTATGAAGTTTTCTAAGTCAGCGTATTTTACAAGTTAGGCCTCAACAACTATTTTAAAAAAATGACGAAATAATAAGTAAACATAACAATAATCTATTGGACACGGCAAAAGTCATAGTATGGGTAACTACGGATCCCTATTCTATGAGTGGCCTAATACGTACTTTGTCGATGTTTTGCTCGATTTGGCGGTGGTACTGCCGTGGCCCCAGATTTACGCGGTCCTTTATAAGTATGTCGGTTCGGGGTACATAGTAGCCTAGGTGTTGCTGCTAATGTATAAACTACATTATTGTTATTTATCTAAAACGTTCAGTAGTTTTTATGTTAAAGGTAACAAACATCCATCCTCCGAAGTGTTCTCAATTATAATATTAGTAGGATATTTATCAGCAGTCTGGGTATCCTAGCATGGGTTTTCCCAATTTGGTATTAGATCGACGTCGTGTGCGAGTTGTTTAGGTATGTTGTTATTGGTAGATCTTACCTTCTGGGTCATCAAATTCCTTAAAAAGCTGAGTAAGCATTACGTATTCCTTTTTAAAAAACAAAATTTCTTTAAGATATTCAGCTTTCCATTTGTCGAACCTCGGCATGCATTTTACAAAAAGCATAAGTTCGGACTTGACGTCATTTGATTCCACTTCAATTATTAAATTTAAATGGTCACCTAAAACCCCGATAACTTTATCGATTTCTTGAAAAGTCCATTTCAACACTTTGGGAAAGCCACACTGTTTTGCAATAAATATAATTTCTTCTGGGTTAAGCAGCTCCATTGTGTACTGTTATGCTTCTGTGATAATAATGTATGTCGAAGTAAGTATGTCACGACAATACTTTACAATTTAATGATAACTACAAATGATATCTTTGTAGTGATGAGTGAGTGTGTGATACTATTTGTATATAGACAGATAGGATAGAATAGTGTAAATATATTTAAACGTTACTCTGACGTATTAGGATTCGTTTTACTCCTGAACAAATGGCAAGATAATTAATGTTAACAAATGTTATCTAAGCTTGTTAAAGTAATGTTAGTACTGTGGTAACATATATTTTTAAGGATAAACCAGTAAAAAGTGAGATAGAGCGATTAACAATTTTTTTTACTAAATGTTTATTATTGTACTAGATTTCAATCAGGCTCCACCTGCGTGTATCTCGATTATTGCAGTAAAAAGTAGTCTATGTGTTATTTTGATATATAAGCTATATTACTGTATCCAAATCCGTTCAGTAGTTTTTGCGTGAAAAAGAATCAAACCTACATTCATACATACTCACGAACTTTCGCGATTATAATATTAGTAGGATTTAATCGTTTGGACCATTTCAAGAATGAAGATGCTTCGGTACAAAATAGTAATTGCTAAAATGGTTGCTGTTACGGCCTGGCCACGAGTTTGGTCTTAGTGAAGAGCGGAGCGGCGTGCCGGGCGGCGTCGGTGAGCGGTGCGTTTTGGACGCCACGAACCCTAGTAGCGGTTAGTTGCAGCGGCCACGGTGGACGTATTTAGGTAGTCGAAACGTGTTCAAAATCATGGCGTTATCAAAATTATCCCCTGTCTGTTTAGAAACAACAAACATTTTTTAAAATATGAGAGAATGAGTGCACGAACTAAATAAAGATCGATATTTAAATGGTGGCTTTAGTGACCTATACGAAGGTCACCTATATGAAGTAACTGATGTTTCCAAGTGTTTTGCTAAGTAGGTACTTACAGAGAGAAAAAACTTTAAAAACTTGTCAACTACTTACATTGCGTATAAGACATACTAGTAGTTTCGTGTCTAGTTATATCTACAGAAAAAGTACTGATATGTTTACTGTTTTGCTAATTAGGTACTTACGGCCAGAGAAAAAAATTAACTTTTAAAATTTGTCAACTATCCACCTACATTACGTAAACATACCAGTAGTTTTGTCAACATATCAGTAGCTTCGTTTGGTAGGTACCTAGGTTGTGTGTTTTTGTGTTATCAATTTAAATTAAACGTAAGTACCATTATATTCCGGAAAACATTGTTTAATTTCTTCCCACAAACTTTTTATATTTATGTTGGGGATATTTTGACATCCATATAGGCGGTCTATTTAAAAATAATATTATAAAAGCCTGGGTATCCATTACCGCCATAAAATCGTCTAAATTTTTTTGTTTTTATTAACGCCGCTGAGTCCGTCACTCCTGCACCGCTGTCCACGCCGCTCTGTTTCGTGGTGTCGCACATATATACTTGTACTTTTGTTCCTGCCGCTCTCCACACCGCTCGCCGCTGTAGCAATTCGCTCGGCAAAAACCGCTCACTTTTTCACCGTTTCGCTCTTAGCTGCCGCTCACAGCGGTAAGGTCGTGAACGGGCCGTTAGTCAGCAGCTCGATGCCAGAGATATTAGAAATAATTTCATGTCATCCACATTTCTTCATCATTAAATTCATTACGACTTGAAAACTACTTAAGGAAACTCAAAATTCTAAAGTCTTCACTTCCAGCTATTAAATACTGTACGTTGGTAAAATAGCTGATATTATTCGGCTGGTTGCCATCTCATCAAAAGAAGAAGTAGAAATGACGTACATAGTAATCTGATCGATGGTACCATATGTGGAGCCGCTAGTGAGAATATACAGTACAATAAAACATTTTTCTTTCATTTAATACTCTTGTAGAACTACCGAAAAACTAGGGGTTTGTTTATAATATGTATGTACATTAGCAGCATAACAACTTTATCATAAAGTAAATACAGACAGTACAAAGCAATATAGAATTGTTGCAAATTTACATTAAAGTTATGAAGTCACTCATTGCTAATCTATACAAATAAATAAAATTGGAGTTACTGTATGTATTATCAAATGAATAGTTTTTTAGTAAATGTACATCAAAGCATACACGGTACTAACATAAAAACAGCAATTTTGAACGTGTGTTTGCATGTCTCTGTGTTGACCAAATTTGATCGGACTTTCGCTGCCTGAAAGCTAATGACATAAGGAGAAACTTAGGCTATTTTTGTAGACTAGCTTCCCTCTGCGGGGTTACTCGTGCTTGAAAATAATAAACGCGGGTAACACCGCGGGAATTGTTTTTTTAAAAAGGCAACAGCATTAGGAATTTAAATCCTGTGTCTCAGGGGACTTTATCAACTTAAATGAAACGGACACAAAGAACACCCAAACTCAGAACATCAATTTGTGAATCACACAAAGTGTTGTCCCACGTGGGATTTGAACTCACGACGTTTGGCGAAGTAGAAAGCGGCGTGGCGACCGCTTAAACCACTAGGCCAATCGTGCGAACACGTTAAAATTATTCTTACTTTTTATTTTTTGATAAATATTAATATATTTTACCCGCTAGAGGTACTGTTCACAGTATGGGTAAAATAGGTTTCGTCGATAAAGTAGGTATGTATTACTAGCACGTGTAATAGTTTGTGAGTTACGCCGGAGAGCGAAGCTAGTCTAAAAGAAATTAACACAAGTTAAAACAGACAAGTCGTCATCTTCAAAACATGGAACACCAATTCACCAAAATTCATTCAATCTTTTTATATAGAGCACTCCTCAGTTTTATAATTATTCTATCGTTAGTATTGAGTTTTAAAAGAGCTGGGTTCAGCTCTCTTATAAGTCAATACTAACCATGTCAATAACTAGACCAGGGTCGATAATATAATTTTTGAACACAAAAAAAAATTAGAGTAGGATGAAAGGATGAAAGCCATAAGAAAAGGAGGAGAATATAATAAAAATAAAAGGAAAAATCATTAACTTGCGAACTGAGGTCGGGAAGGGGAGGAGGTTTTAATGGGTAAAAACGGCTTATCTCAATTTCCGGCAAAACGACAAGTCCGATGGAAAAAAGTTAAATCGCAAAGTTGTAGGTAATAAAAAGATCTACAACTTTTGCGTTTACACTTTTTTCACATAACCTCAAATTTTATGTGAAAAATTAAAAAAAATAAGTTTTGGTTTTTTATTTTTATCTTTACAAATTAAATTATTTTTTCAGGAAATTTTGTGAAAACTAACCTTTTTATGTCCCAAATACCCTGTAATTTATTTAATTTGAAATATTTATTTTTTCACCTTATTTTGACTTAATATCGAAAAAGTACCCTAATTTTCAATCGAAAATTCACCCGTCAAAATATCAACTTTTTTCAAAAAATAAGTACCTTAATTTTCAATCGAAAATTCACCCGTCAAAATATCAACTTTTTTCAAAAAATTGGGGTGTTTTCTGTTCGATGAAATCTCTACCTTCCGATGGTGTAAATATATATATACACGGTTAGTTTTTAATTACCAAAGAAAAACTAGGGGCAGATACAGAACTTATATACTAACATAAAACACCATAGAACAAAGACCCAAAAACAAAAATAACTGAGTTATTGTGGTTTTTAAAATGTTAAAATACGCCCATAATTTATTGTCACCCAAATATTTTACACACGCGTATTTTAATTATCAATGAATAACATTTTCTGTTTCAATGTGTGCGACGCATCGCCCAATAATGTCAAATCAGTTCAAAGTTCAAAGCATGCCGCCATTAGGCGCACGCGGCGCATCGTAGGTATTAGGTACCCCGCTCGCACCCGCAACCCGCAGGCTAGGACATTGACCCTTTCTTGTTACGTAATATGTTTTGATGGTAAAAATGCAAAAAATCCAATTATATATTCGAATATATAAAAGGAATTTTCCTACTTTTCCAATGGGTTTCATCCAACTACAATTTATTTTCACTTTTTATTATTTTAAAAGGCTTCTACCCTGGTCTATTCTGTTTAGGACGGACAGCATATTGCTTTGCAGCATGTAAAAATATAATTCAGTGTTGCCGACTACAAAAAATTAACAAGGTAGTTGCAAAAGTACATATTTTATATTTTTCTCTTAATAATTCATTTAAAACAATGTCAAAATATTGATACCTACGTGTCACTGTACTCATATATTTTTTTTGATTTATTGAATAGTTTTATTAATATTTTTTAATTATTAAAGCTTCAACATTGGTTAAACTGTGATTTGTAGTTTAATTTCTGAAGGAAAGTACCAATTTAAATAAAAGTATGCAGTTCTTTCTTATTTTTTTTATTTATGAGTCTGCCGAAAGCTCATTATTAATAAAATAAAAATATTTATTTATTTATTTATTTATATACTTTATGCACAAATACATGTATCGGCGGACTTAATGCCTTAGGCATTTTCTGCCAGTCGACCGATTGGGCGATGCAGAGAAAAAATGAGGTAGGTGCGTATAGGGTGAATGGATAGATTATAGTAGAACAAGTCATAGGTAATATACATACATATCATATGGTAAGTAATATACCTACATAAACATACATATATACGTTTATATTTATATACATACATACACGTACATATATTTATTAACGTAGAATCCGATAAGAATCTGTGATAATAGTGAAATATATAACTGCTTAGTTGGTCTAGCGGCTAGCGTATACGACTGCCAATCAAGAGGTCTAGGGTTCGAATCCTGGATACTGTTTCAATATAATTGGAAGGATTTCATTCATGTCACAGCTGTGTGCATTTTATAATGAGCGGATTATTTCGGCTATTTCTTTTCGTTTTTACAGGACTCAAGTTCTTAGAGCACATTTGTGATTTAAATCGCCTGGTTGGTCTGGCATTGTTTTTATTTGTGACGTTTCGTGTCTATAGCAAAATACTCAACAAAACGTGCCAAAAGTTAATTGGCCATTTTACAATGTGGTTGTCAATTTTTAGTAAAAAAATATGGAGGTAGTTTTCTTTACTGTTATTGAAATGTAGTACATTCGGCATTCTTTTTGTATTATTTTTGGAGTTATTCAATTTACACTAAATTCAATTTTTAAATAATTTTACACCATGTTTTAGAGGTTGGCTATACAAAAGTTACATTTATGAAAGCCATTAACTTTTATGTTCACATGATTTTCTATAGGACCTGTGGTGAGTGATGTTTTTTTGTTTAATATTTATCTTTATTCTTTGTACCGGTATTATGTGTGTTATGGTTACTTAGTTTACTAATAAATATATTGTAACTTAAAGTGTTACGTGAATTAAAGATTTCGTGGTATTGTGTTTGATATAATCAAGATTAAATATAGTACCTACCTAATGAAAAACGTTGTCAAAATATAGCCTCGAATTATATGCCTCGTTGAGCACACTTGTGACTCTGCTTAATGCTAGTCAACGAATCCGGGTTCTGCTAGCTCATGGGTCTCTTTTCAAAACAATCATAAGCAGCCTGTGGAGTTAGTTTGATTAATCATTTATTACAAACTTAATAAACTAAAAATTGTTACACAGTTAAACCACTTTCAACAAAAAAAATGTTACAGTACATTAATTTATTTAAGTTGATTATTAAGGTTAGGTAGGTTATTATTTTCTGATACGTGCTTAGTTTATTTAGAAGGTGTTCAACATGTTCTGTTTTTGTCAGTTGTATCGTATAAAATGTCAAAACTGGTTACTTCATATATTTATCAATTACCAGCATTCGCGCGCGGCTGCGCCCGCGTCCATGTCGGATAACGCAGTAAAAAGAAGCACTTAGAAGTTAGCACCCCATCATGGAAAATTGTAAAAAAACTTAAATTAATCGATTGCTAGTTGAATTCCGCTTCGATTGGTTTTATTTTTGGGATAGCTAGTGGCTTAGATTTTTTATTAATAATAATAATGTGAGGGGTGCTGGAAAAAATAAAAACTTCAACTAGCAATGTTTAAATAAAGATTTTTCAAAAATCTGAGTTACTAATATAATGTACCTTTCTACTAGCAATCAGCACCACCCCTTTTTTCATACAAAGCTCGATTATTTATCGAATTATAATCAATTTCAATCATCCGAACTATCGACTCCCCCGCGCATGCGCGCCACACAGCAGTCCGGTCGTCGGCTCGTCGGCCAGTTCAGTTTCGCCTTGAATGAATTGGGTCTAGCAGTAGTGTGTAGAAGCAGAAGCAGAGATGTAGAAATATTTGTGTTGTGCAAAACCAGAGATGCAAAAGTATATTTTGGTCGCCAGAAAATTGTCATATTCCATGAATGACACCAGTATCTGCAGATCCTGGTATCCTCCCTCAATTACAGTATGTTTGAATTTTATACACATGCTAACAAATGCATACATTTTATGTATTCAATGCAAACAAAACATTCAACTTTTTATTTGTTTCAGGAATATTGTTTCCACAGTAAATCTAAACTGCAAATTAGATTTGAAGAAAATAGCATTGCATGCTCAAAATGCAGAGTACAATTCTAAACGATTTGCAGCTGTGATAATGAGAATCAGAGAACCTCGAACAACTGCTCTTATATTCTTAGCATGTGTATAAAATTCGAACATACTGTAATTGAGGGAGGATACCAGGATCTGCAGATGCTGGTGTCATTCATGGAATATGACAATTTTCTGGCGACCAAAATATACTTTTGCATCTCTGGTTTTGCACAACACAAATATTTCTACATCTCTGCTTCTGCTTCTACACACTGCTGCTAGACCCAATTCGTTCAAGGCGAAACTGAACTGGCCGACGAGCCGACGACCGGACTGCTGTGTGGCGCGCATGCGCGAGGGGGAGTCGATAGTTCGGATGATTGAAATTGATTATAATTCGATAAATAATCGAGCTTTGATGAAAAAAGGGGTGGTGCTGATTGCTAGTAGAAAGGTACATTATATTAGTAACTCAGATTTTTGAAAAATCTTTATTTAAACATTGTAGTTGAAGTTTTTATTTTTTCCAGCACCCCTCACATTATTATTATTAATAAAAAATTTAAGCCACTAGCTATCCCAAAAATAAAACCAATCGAAGCAGAATTCAACTAGCAATCGATTAATATAAGTTTTTTTACAATATTCCATGATGGGGTGCTAACTTCTAAGTGCTGTAAAAAGATACAATCTAGGTACAAAGTTTCATTTAAATCGGTGCAGTGGTTTTTGTGTTCATCGCGAATGGACAGACAGACGGTTTATCGCTCACGGCGATTTCTTCCAGACAATCTTTGTACGGATATTGTAGGATTCGATTTCGGCTAGTCATTATCTATGTGATTAATAATCTATTAACCTACTGCATGTATCTACATTAACAATAATAATACGGTATGTATTAGTATTGTTAATATATACTTTGTTGACGACGAAACTATAAGGGTTCTGAGTCATGAACAACGTAACAACAACAACAGAAACTTCTAAAAATGGTTCATTTGATATCAAAAACAGACGCTTCAATTTCAACTCAGTTCTGTTGATCAATTTTGAAATTAGTGGGCCTCTAGTGGCTATATTTGGTTTTATGCACTCAATTGTGTTGGTGAATCACTTGACAAGACCAACTGTTGTGAATTCTACACTTTTGGCATAGATTGCGCTATTCCTAAATTATATTCACGGTTGGCCTAGTGGTTTAAGCGGCCGTCACACCGATTCCTACTCATAACACTTTGTTTAATTCACAATTTGTAGTTCTGCGTCTGGGTGTTCTTATGTCCGTTTCATATATTGTGTCCCCCGCGACACAGGAATTTATTTCCCTAACCGGGAGTTCTCTTTTAAAAAAAAACATACATTCTATCACACTGACACCGACTCTATTGTGTACGTGAAATAATCGACTAACCATAAAGTCCAGTGTGTATTTTTCTAGAAGGTTTTTTTAACCTGAGGACAGTGCGCTTGACGCAAGGGAGTATGTTATGCCGTTAGTCCCGGTTATTATGAACGTCTGTGGCAAACGTTATTGGGAAGTCAATGCCCTGAAATATATTGACAACTAGTTCAAACTTCTAATTTCACTTCTCCCTCAGGGTGGTGTAGGTCTGATCCCAGTTGATATATAAATTTTCATTAATTTGGCTCGCTCAAAAAACCATTTAACAATTCCGTCTATACCTAATTGTACTTAGCCCACATTATATTAATAATTTATAAACATGAACTGTTAATGATTGAGTTATTTTATTTATAGACTCTCGGAAACCGAAAAATGGCACGCACCCAGGAAAACTTAGAGTTCCCACTCAGGATGGAATCATCTTCAAGCAGTAAAAAATTCCAAGGTACGTCAGTATTCCAATGCGCTTTCAAGGGTACACCTAGTTTCTAGACATGCGTGCGTGCAGGGTGCTAAGAAAGCACGTTAGTTGCTTTAACGTTAAATATTCCAGCATCAAATCATTTTCCTGATCGCATTTCTTGCCAAATGAATTTAAGTAGGTACCAGAAATAAATGTTCCGTAAGTTTAAATTAAGCAGAATTACTCATCCAGTTCAATCTAGAGCTGTCCTATGCAGAGTTTTTAATCCTTTATAATAATGACATTTTAAATATGTAACCTCAATGCTAAAAACATATTACTTAATTATGTAATTTTTAAACATATCTATTTTTCTATTGTAAGTTACAATTTATAACAATCACTATAGTTTGAAAAAAATGGTGGTTTTTGTTTTTTTTTCAGAAGGCGAAGAAGATGCGACTAAAGGAAAGGGTAAACTCGATTCAAACTATCATTTTTTAATATAATACATTGTCTGAGACTTATTTTGCATCTATTGCCATGTAAACACAATTAAAACTCAATTAACAGATAAATCTTAGAAAAATCTGACTATATATGTTTTTCATTATGTTCCAATTTCGACTATGTAATTCGACTAAAGAATTTTGTATTTTCACAAAAGTTTTAATATCGCGACTTGGCAAAAAAAATGTCAACTTTTTAGTATTTCTTGCACTTCACTAAAACCAACTAAATGTCAGTGATTGTCAACTTGAACTTGGTTATTCGTTTACCTTATATACATACTTTTTGCGGCATTTAAATTAAATTTATTTTAAAAGTACTAGTACTGCATTAACTATATTTATACTGTAGGCTAAACTGCTGCATACTACAATGTCGGCAGAAGCAATAGAGGTTCAGTTGCAAGTTCGTTTTATAACCAAACAAGAACAGTAAGTACCATTTCTTAACACACGGCATGGCATTTCATAAATCGTATAATATGTTTATGGTTGTTTCTATAAATTTTCACAGGTATGCAGTTCCAGACAGTCCGTATGCTATTCAAAGTAATGTCCAGTCGTCGGAATTGAACACTTTAATAAATGCGTTGTTGAAAGAAAGCAGCGCGGCAGTAGAAAAAGCTGTTGAGTTTGACTTCTTGGTGTGCGGAGAGTTACTATGTACGTCGCTATCAGAACATTTACAGGAGAAGGGTGTTTCGACAGAAGAAACCCTAGAAATAGAATATCTAGAACGATTTCCTGCACCTGCTCCACAAGATTGCTTGATGCATGATGATTGGGTGTCGGCAGTTCAAGCACATAAAAATTGGTAAATACAATAAAAAATACACAATAAAATAATTATAATATTATTTGTACTAACATGAATGGTCATCCACCCCATTACGTAATTGTTACATACATGAAAATATATTGCAATATGATGATGACTCTTAAATAAAATTCAACATATTATCTTTAATTTAACTGAATTAATAACTAAATTTGTAACTTCGCTGAATTTGTAAATGTAAAAGTGAGTTTGTTTAAAATCAGGAAGAAGCAGTTTAGGCCAATTTCAAACCCTTATCATATTTTGGATTTTTAAAACCAGAGACCTGAATTTTCAGTAACATGGTATATTTAAAATTTAATTAAATTTCAATCAATACTAAAAGAATTGACAAAGTTTATTCATTTTATCACTCACTCACTAACTCATCATCAAAACTTTAAGGCACTTGCACGGCACCAGCAGACTTAGAAATTTAAAATTTAGAATGCAATTAGTGTATAGTCTATAAATCTAGGAAAACTAGGAAACTTGCCAGATTTCTATTTACACTAATTGCTTAAATAACTTTGTAATTCCATCTAAATGATCTAGAATATAATATATATAAATAATATAATAATTTGTGTTAACTAACCTGACATGTTAACACTTACAGTAAAAAAAAACTGAGTTGCTGAACTCGTTTTTACAAGTTATGTTTTCAATGGCACATGATAAACTTCTTTCAAAACTTTCCAATTTTGGAACAGATAATTAAATTCCACATTTGATCTGCATAGAAATGATAAGAAGCTTGTAAGCGACCTTTCATTCAGAAAAAGGCTTATATTGTATACAATATCTGAAGGTTGACTGGTAGAGAATGCCTCATGGCATTGAGTCCGCCTTTGTACAACATGTGCATTAAGTATAATATAAATAAATATAATCAGTATTGTAGGTATACATTTGACTTTTAGCCCGGTCAGTATTTCATTTATTTTGTTCAGAAATTACGTCTTGGATGATACATCATAATTGCTTCTATGATACATCATAGGCTTTCACGTCACAGCAGTCTGGGTCAAAAGCAACAAGTACACAACACAGAAGATAATTTAATGCACAAGTGTGTGTGTAAACACAGGTGCATTCTCTGTTCTCTCACTTAATCATCTGAGATGGCTTTCTAAGACAGCACCAACATTATGCACTCTCCAGGGCACAATAGTTAAGACGTCAAATTTGAAACTTTGAATTGTACTAAGCAAACAACTCGATCACACTTTTTGGCCTCACCCAGGTATCAAACCCATCTAGATCAGTAGTTGTAAATGCTAATCACTGCATTAATTATTTATTCTTCTCGCATGTAGCAAAGACTACAATTATTTATGCTTACACTATTCACAGTTATAAATTTTAAAAGAAATACTTTTATTTAATGAGAATACTGGAAGCATAAAGTTAAATTTAAATTAGTAAGAAAAAAATCATTCTAACAATTTTGACTTTCAGGATCCTGTCTGGAAGCTATGACAACAGTCTTCACATTTGGAGTACCAAAGGCCAACACAAACTTGCCATTCCTGGACACACATCTCCAGTTAAAGCTGTTTGTTGGGTTTCTTTCAATGGTGATAAAGCATTATTTGCTAGGTAATTATTACTATAATAAAATTCATTTACTTCTCGGAACCCTTATAGTTTTGTTATGTCTATACACTTGGAGAATTTCATACAAAAATACCAAGGTATAATGTAAATATGTAAACAGACACAATTTTAAATACACATCCCATTATGAATGACTATGGAGCACTATTCTATGCGTGCCAATTTTTAACAGTATTTGGAATAACAATAAAACCCATACAAAAAAAACCAAACAATTCTTATGAAAAATATATTTAATTGCATACCATCTGAAATAATATGGATTATAGTTGCTGTACTTTTAAATGTACTACATTCTACATACTATTCTAATAACAATAAATATTAGATACTAGCTTTTGACAGCTGGTTCGTCCACATATATGTTGGTTATCATCTATGTCCTATCTTAGGCTATAGAGTATCTGTGTACCAAATTATATTATAACTGGTTCAGTCGTTTTGGTGCGATAGACAGACTAGTTACTTTTACATTAAATATTATTAAGGATAAAGATTTAAACAAACTGTATGCGAAAATTATCATTAAATGTTATTTTTAAAAAACTTACTAACAACCATGAACAATTTTCAGTGGTTCCCATGATCAATCAGCTATGCTTTGGGTTTGGGATGTTTCCCAAAACTCTGTGGACTGTGTGGTGACATGCCGTGGTCACGACAAAGGAGTAGAATGCCTCGCAGTCTCAGCAGATGCTACCCGTTTTGTAACTGGCAGTTGGGACAACAATATATGTTTATGGAGTGCTAGTAAGTTTTGTTTTTTCACTTTGTATTGCCTTTGTATTGTTGTATTGTTGTAACCCTGATATTTCTGGCCTCACTAAAATTTCAATGAAGTTAATAATTATGAAAATATTCAACAATAATGGCTATTGTTTAAACACCAATGTTATCACAGTATTACTTTTTCTGTTTTAAAAAGTAAAGGACTTGATGAATACAAATAATTATATGTAAAATCTTCTTCCTAACAGCCTTCATTATTCCTAAGATTATTTGGGGTTGTCTATTAGTTCAATTTGTTTTATGAAAAATAATATTTTATGAACCCTCAATCAACTCCCGACAACTAATTAACAACCGACACTCAAATCAACCTCAATTCGACAGCTGTTTTAAGAACATAAAAAAATGCACATTTAGTTATTGGTAAATAATATCTACAAACAATGATTAAAGAAAACTTTTGAGCAAAAATTTAACTGTCGAAACGACTGAAAAGCAGAAAATAATAAACTATTATTACTTAACCCACATGACTAACTTCTTAAACTAATGTAAGCATACCTAAATAATTTTTAGTCTCCACCAAACAGGAAAATTAATTAATTACGTAAAGTGTGATGAAACACCCTTGTTTGCTAAGGTAATTTAGTTATCTGTGTTCATTGATTGTTTGGAGCTGTGTCCGAATTGTTTTTTTTTCGTTATAATGTAAGTAAATTTTTTATACTTCAGAGTATTGGTCATATATCCAATTATCGTTTTAAATATTTTTGTATTTTTAACCTCCGTCCGCCAAAAACATTTGATTTAAAGCTCGGACAACTTAAAAATAAAGTTGAAACAACTTTTCAGGTTTATCAGATGAAGATAATGTCCCATCAAAGAAACGCAGTAAACCAGAACATGGGAATTCCAGGGAACCTCTTTCCACATTGAAAGGTCACAGAGAAGCAGTTTCTGGAGTACAATGGATGGATTTCAACACAGTACTCTCTAGTGGGTGGGATCACTTATTGAAAATATGGGACTGTGAATTAGGTGGTATCAAGCAAGATATTGCAGGTAAATACATTTTTTTTTTGTTTTTCTCTACATAGCAATATTCAGTTTTATTATTTTTGAAATTTATTATTGTTCTTTTTACAAGTGACTACTCTGCCAGATGGAAAGCATAAGTAGAATCCAAGAGTAGTAGTCATCATCCTCATTGTGAAAACAGACAATGCAGCATGGCAACCATACTTTTTTATATAAGAACTTTGCAGACTTGCAGACCATCCAAATAAGCTAGAAGTGCAACTGACTATTCTGGATTCAATAAAGAGACTGAAAAGGCATCATATATTGGAAATGCATGGTTGCACTTTATACATTAAGATGGAGAGTTTCCCAGTGGGGATTTTGCTCTAAAAGTAGTCTTATCCTTCCCCACATCTGCTCATAGTAAAATCTGCTCAAAAAAAAAAAGTAGTACCGCTTTCCTGGGTCGCAGGGGCACTTTACAAACATTCAAGAAATGGGCACAAAGAACACCCAAGGCGTAGTAGGAAGTGTGGTGAAGTCTGTTTAAACCATCAGGTCAACGGTGCAGTCAGTGTTATAGTGGCCTATTTAGATGCTACTTGCATCATTGGGCCTATGGTCACACTCACCAAAAATTCTCAACAATTTTTGTTTTCAGGTAATAAGGCATTCTTTGATGCGAATTGGTCACCACTAAGTAACAGCATCATAACAGCATCTGCAGACAGACACATTAGATTGTACGACCCTAGATCAACAGGTAATCTCTTTCCCTTTATCTAACATCCATATATCATAAGTTGAAAAGAGCTTCAGTACTGTGTTTAAATCATTTTCTCAATTGCTACCCTCACTGAACACCAGAGATAAAAAGAAAGTATTATGATGATGAGTCTACCTAGAGAAATTGTTTTTTAAAAAATACCTAAGCCTTTATTTTTTTTATTTTTGATTTATTAGGGAAACAAACAGATACAAAATATAGAATAATAACAAACAAGTAAATTATACATTATCCAAAGCAGTTTCCACATATTCATTTTACATTTCGCGCCAAAAAGTAAAAAAAGGAATAACATTTTACTAAAATTATAAAAACAAAAGAAAACAAAAACAAACATATCTATACTACTTGTAGTTTAGGGGCCAGACAATCGTGAATTTTGTTTTTAAACTCAGTTAGAGAAAGGTGAAACATATCGATGCAGCCATCGCAGTTGCAAGCATCAATGATGGTCTTGAACGCATGGCAGGATCTTAAAATAAATGAGGTCTTTCTGTAATTAGTTCTAGCACAGGAACGAAAAATAAGGACTTCCTACGCGCATTAATACGAGGACATCCAAAACCTATATTGCTTAGAAGATAAGAGGAGTCCACCTGGTTCCTAATTATTTTATATAAAAATAGGAGGTCCCGTTCATTTCGTCTCGTCTGTAAGGATGGTAAGTTAGGTACATCATCAGAGCTCTCACACTTGGCATATCTCCACGCTACGTGTCCATTAAACTTGTTTTGTATCCTTTCAATTTGATTAATATAAATTTTATACTGTGGATTCCATACCACAGATCCGTATTCAAGTATGGGTATAACTAAAGTTTTATATAAAAGGAACAAAGTGGACAAGCGCTTAAAATCCTTGGTCAATCTCAATATAAAACCCAACATACGAAAAGCTTTATTCACAATAGATGTTATTTGGCTATCGAAAATTAATTTACTGTCTAAATGGACACCCAGGTCACGCACCCCGGTAACTCTCGTAACACCATCATCATTCAATTTGTAAGGATATTCAATACATTTGATCTTTCTAGTAAATGTGATGACATTGCATTTCTGAACGTTAAGGTGTAACTTATTACTTTCACAATACATACATAAACTATTGATATCATTTTGAAGATCCTTACAGTCTTCAACATTTTTTATTATTTTAAATACTTTGGGTCATCTGCGTATAACAAAAAGTTTGATTTTTTAAAGATTGAGTGTATGTCGTTTAAATATATATTAAATAAAAGAGGTCCGAGATGAGAGCCCTGCGGCACGCCCGAGGTTATAGGTGTAAATGTCGAACAAAATCCCTTAATAGTGACCGCTTGGCTACGATCTCGCAGATAGGACTCGAGCCACCGCAGTAAGTCACCATGCACACCGATATACTCTAGTTTTCGTAAAAGTATTTTATGGGAAATTTTATCAAAAGCTTTTGAGTAATCAGTGTACACGACATCCACCTGAAAGCCCTTATCCATAGCCGCTGTTACTCTGTCCACGAATTCACATAGATTGGTTTCAGTCGATCTCCCGCTCATGAATCCGTGTTGTTCAGGTATTAGGATAGGCTTAATAATTGGTGTTATCATGTCACAGACAATACGTTCAAATAATTTTGGTATAACACTAAGTTTCGAAATTGGTCGGTAGTTTTTAATATCGTGTTTGTCACCACCTTTAAAGATAGGGACGACAAAGGACCGTTTCCATAAAACGGGCATAATGCCAGAGCGCAAGGACGCATTAAATAGCTTATATAAAGGGGTTGATAACGATTTATGACACATTCGAAGAAAGAAAGGAGGAATGCCATCCGGCCCAGAACCCTTTTTAATATCTAAGTTTTTTAAATATTTTGATACTGTTTCGCATGGTATGTCAATTTTGCTAACATTTACCGACAGGTGATCATCCGCACTATTTGATAATACAGGTAATCCTGCATTGTTAATAATATCCCTCTCAAATGCTGAACCAAAATGATTGTTACATAAATCCGCAATAATTTGGCCTTCACAGGAACTAACATCGTCTAAATACAAACTATCAGGAAGAGCATTCGAAGCCTTCTTAGACCTGACGTAGGACCAAAAGTGTTTGCTGTTTCTTGCTATAATATCTTCAGTTTTTTGTATGTAGCTATCATAACATTCTTTAGCAACTTTTTTTGTCTATCTCTTAAAAGAGCAAAAGCAGCATAATCACTATATTGACCATAACGTTTCCATTTCTTATGAAACTTTAACTTTTCTTTTATAATCTTTACTAAAGCTGAGGAATACCACATTGGATACTTATTATTTTCAGTGTGAGTTTTAGTTGGGACGTAAACACATATGATTTCATTTAAGATGTCATAAAAATTTTCTAAAGATTTATCAATATTATTTTCATTTATAATAGTATCCCAGTCAATGTCAAAAAGAGTGGCATTAATACGGTCATATTCGGCATTATGAAAAATTCGTGATACTCTCCGTGGGGTTCGTAGTATTTTAAAGTTTATGTTAAAGACAGACACATCCAAGGCTGGGTGATGTGCATCTTCACCTACCATTGGAAATTTAGATCTTGAGACAACGCAGTTCACATTTCCTATTATTAAATCAAGCTGTCTACCATTTGAATTCAAAACTAAATTATGTTGTGTAAAATTATTGAAAGATAAAAAATTTGACATTGCATCCACCAAGGAATCTGTATGGGTATAAGTCATTCTAGAAACAGACGCTCCAGGTTGTCTCATCTGTTCCCAAACTGCATTTCGAATATTAAAATCACCAACTAACAAAAATTTATCATTTGGGAATTCAGTAACAGTTTTGGAAACCTTATCATAAAATGCCACTTCATCGTTGATCTGCATATTATTTTGTGGGAAATAACAACAATATAACCGTAGTTTCGAGTTCTCAAGATGTCCTTTAAAATAAACACATAACGATAAAATATCCGCCGTCATTAAACTATTTGATGGGGTAATACAGACGTCACCAATGTCAAAGCCCTTTCTGACTCCGATGAGTACCCCTCCAACCATTTTGTCAGATCTAGATTTGTAGTCCCTGTCACACCTATACACATTATACCTATCATCGAACAATTCAGCATTATATATACCCGGCAACAACCACGTCTCAGTTAAGCAAATTATGTCATATGTACCAAGCAATACGTTACCAAAAAATATACCAGTTTTAGTACGCAATCCACGCACGTTCTGATAATAAATATTAATTTTAGAAAACACTATAAAATACAATAACGAAACATTTAAATATGTCTCTAATGTCCCATTCTATATTTAATATAGTTCTAGTAAGATTGATTAATGAACATGCCCTAAAATAAAAGCGTTTCACCATTCTTTTATTAAAAATGTTTGATATTTGTTTCACGATTGTCGACCCGTAACCGAATTCTAATTTAAAAAACAAAAATTTGTAAACTAGTAAAATTAATACAATAACTAAGTACCTAATATAGATTAAACTTCTTAAACTAACTTTTTTAAATCATCCTCAATAGAAATATGGATCGCTGCACTAGTGTCGCTCTTTCTAGCCAGTATAGAAAAGTTCTTCACCCACACATATTTGTACCGCTTCTCTTCAGCTGCCTTTTTTACCTTCCTCAATAAAAGTTTCCTTTCACTTGTTAGCTGTTCATTGAAATAAATCCGAGATACATCATCCGTGTAGCCAATGTCACAGGCTTTTAGGTCCTTACTTTCTCTCATGCGTGACAAAAATTCATCCTTCTTATGCCTGGCCAGAAATCGTACCACAACTGGCTTAGGTTTCTTAAGATCCTTATTCATGTGGGCCACTCTAGTCACGAAATCGATATCAGTTTGTGGGTTAAAGGGGCACTTAGCGTATGATGCAAGTACAGACAGGGTGTTCATCAGATTCTCTCCCTTCTTCTCCGGCAAACCTATGATCTCGATATTAGATCGTCTACCCCATTGCTCCTGCTTTTCAATATTGCTGTTGGTGATCTTCAACTGAGTTTTCAAATCTCTGATTTCAGATTCCAGTGCATTTACTGTGTTGGTTTTTCCTTCAACACACGATAATCTTTTTATGATAGTATCGTATTTTTCATTCATAAACTTAACATTATTCTGTAGGTCAGCAACCTCTTTCTTTAGTTCCATAAGAGTGTTGTTGGTACCAAAGAGGGCCGCACTTATTTCCTCCTTGACAATGCTACGTAACGTGTCCTGCGATGTACAGATCAATTCTTCTTTTTTTTGAGCAGCGGAATTTTTTCGTAGGGTAATATTTTGGGAGGATGGTGAGGTTTCCGATTGTGTCTTAGCGGCGCAAGTTTTTGTATTAGCTCGTACGGGTGTGTCATCCCTATTATCTCTTTGACCACTTCTAGAACACTTAGGGCATAGCCACGATGATAAGAGTTGTTTTTCAGGAGTCCACTTTTCAGGTTTGTCGGGGAAAACACATCTCAAGTGGTAGTTATCACTACATTTACAACATACCATCTCTTTGCTAACATTTTTAGCACGTAAACGACAACATACGAACTCCATATTAGTAGTTACAGATCGCAGCTGATTATGCCTAAAATACAATATTTATTATGTACAAAGAATGTTTACACTCGTCACTTTTGTTGATGTGGGTAGTAACGGGTGGAGCGCAATAACATGAGCACCCTACTATAGCTTTTATGCAGTGCGCGTAACGGCGAAAGTTGGACGCAACTCGCGAGCAAGACACTATGATTTGCACCTATAAACACTGATTCCGCTTTTTTAAATATTTACACTTTATTCAACTTTAATGAGATGATTACTAGCACTGAAACTGAGATATATCACTAGTTAATTTAATATATATGTATTTTTATAATGAAATTGAAAGTTAAGATGATATTAAACCATTTATCAACGAAATGATGTGGACAGATATTGTTACTCTGGCGCGTCACAACTTAGACTGTACGCGTGACTTTATCATCTAACAATCATCCTTTTCAACCAATAAAAGCAAGGAATAAGCTACAATCTGTCCTATTGATGTCTATAAACTTGTCTATATAAATAAATGTCTATAAACATCTATAGCCGCACGTAAAACAGATTTCTGGCCTGGCGACGCGTCGCCACGGCACGCTATACGATGGTATATATATACAGTCTATATGCAGTAGTGTGTACGGTGTGGCGACGCGTCGCCACACCGTACTCACTACTGCATATAGACTACTATTTTAATAATTAGTAATATTTTATTTTATCATTATGACATATTTAGTTCCTATTACAATATGTTCTTTTCTGCATATTACTTTTACAAAATAATGGCGATGTTTCACATCTGCCAGGCGTCCCGTGACGGCTCACATTTTTTATATTATAAATAGGTAGTTTGTGAGTTTGTGAGGCTGTAGGGGTAATCTCTGAAGCTACTGGACCAATTTGAAAAATTATTTTGCATAGGATGTGTCCTCAAGTGAGACATTTTCGCCAATGCCGGACTTTCTTTCATGATACATATCCATCTTTTTGTTGCAGAAAGTATTGTCAAGACAACATTCACATCTCACACAGGATGGGTGCAGTCCGTGCGCTGGTCCACAACCCGAGACACTTTATTCTTGTCAGCTGGTTACGACGGACAAGTCAAACTATGGGAGACTCGAAGGTATGTAATGTTTCTTGGTATCTGATCCAACCCGCACTCTGCCAGCGTGGGGACGTATGGCCTTAAGAGCGCGCATAAAGCCAGCAAAATTTTAGATTTCACCCGCGCGCCCCGCACCCGCCCCTTACGTCGAAAGCGATCTCAGCGCAGTTTGGCGCCAAAAGACAAGTACTTCGCTGCTCTGCTGCACTCTGTCGACGCGTATTTCTATAGTAGTAAACGCAAAATAATCAGATGATTATTTTATCTGATTATTGTGTGTACGCGAATAATACATAAATATATTTATTTATTGTCTTTAAGTATATACACAAAACATACAAGAAAGAAAAACATAAACAATTGTGTTACAAACTATGTACAACAATAGGCGGTCTTATCCCTCATGGCGATCTCTTCCAGTTCTCTAAAAGTGAGTAATAAAGTATGAGTATAAAGCTAAAGAGTTTGTTGAGTTGAATATGCTAATCTCAGGCAGTACTGGATCGAATTTTTTAATTATTTTACCGTTAGATAGCCCATTTATCGTCAAAGGCTATAGGCTATGTAACATCACGCTAAAGATCAGTGGCCATAGCGTGTGGCGTATCTAGCCGGAAGACGCAGGTTTGAATTCTGCCTTCAGTCAAATTTTTCTTTCATATATTAAATAATTTAATAATCTAGCATAAAAAAATCCAAAACAAATACAAAAAGAATGAATTTCATTTTTATTAATTAATTCAAAACTACCCATCTCACAATAATAACAAAAATATATATGAAATCCTTAACCCTCTCTTGAGAGGCGACCCGAGCCCAGCAGTGGGACGTTATGGGTTGTTGATGATGATATGAAATCCTCATAACAAGGCCTTTCATTTATCATAGATTTATAAGAATGAGAAATAGTAATTAGCATAGAATAAACAATAAGATGTCTACTAAAAGCATCTTTTTATTTTGCATATGCTATTTATACTACACGACACGCGTAGGTATTAGTATTACTACTCGAACATAAAATAAAGCGCGGCATTAGACATATTATTTTGCCTTTTATTTTTATACTATTCTAGTAAGATCCATAATATTTTTCTGTAACTTATCCAGACCTTTGAAAGATCTCATTACTACTGGTAAGTGATCACAAAATTGTCTACGGAGGGAGAAACTAATTTAGACCCTATGTCTCTTACAATAAAATCTAAAATTGCATGCATTAACTATCACAAATGAATAATGTTTTGATTTATTTTTTACACATAAAACATAGTTACGGTAGCCAGTAACACAATCAAATTTGTTTGATCGATTTTCAACTTTAACGAATTGTTTTTTTTACGATTTATTTCAAACCACGCGATCAATTACGACAGCGATTCGAAAAGTTGAGCGCAGTCCACTCGTCTCAACAGAGCGTGTGTGACTGATTTGTGAAATAGAAATATGCTTGAAGCTCCCGCAACATGCGACGGAACATGAAATCTTCCGCGGAATAATAGCGTAGTAAGCGCCAAAAGTGTTTTATCGTAATAAATCCAAAATTAAAAGTAATTTTAAGAAATGCATAAGCACGTTCCTGGGTCATGCATAATAACAATGAATAATATTTTTTTTATCTTATTAATCATTGCCATATTGAATATAAAACGAAAAAATAAGAAAATTAGAGGTTACTTCGTGATTTTTTTTTATCGAAGAAAGTGTATTAGTTTATGTTTTTGTTCACATTAAGTCCTTGAAAATATAATGTAGTTACTCACACAGATTTTTATTTTAACAATAATCTGGAACTTTTCATGTAAAATCAAATATAAGATAGGCGATTTAGCTTTATGCGCGCTCTTAACCCTCTCTTGAGAGGAGACCTGTGCCCAGCAGTGGGACGTTTGGGGGTTGTTGATGATGACTTGTTTCTGCTCAATAGGGTCCGATATATACTCGTTTTAATTTCATAACTTAATCAAATGTCACAATATCTAACTGGCTGTATTTTTCTTCAATAACAGTTGAGCAAACTTACAGACAGTATGAACTGTTATAATATGTGCAAAAGTGTAGAATCTTGTGTAGAATGTAGGTCTTAGAATTTAAAACAATCTTGCTTATCATTAATCTCAAACGATAGTGGCAGTGCTCGGTAAAATATATAGCCACATACCTATCGTATGCTTGTATATAAAAAAAGTTTTATAAAAGTAATAAAAAATATATTCAGAACTGTCTACTTGACTTTTGATGTCAATTCTAAGCTTAGACTAAGAATGACCTAGACCGGTCATATGCGTGCACCCGTAAGGGATAGCAACAAAGTACATTAAATATTAATGTTGCCAAGATAAAACAATTCCCCTTTAATAAGGGAGAATCGTTATTCCGTGTACTGTTCCAAACGTTTTAAAAATCTGTCAAATATGGTTAGATTAGAATAGAAGGCCTTCAAAACGAAAGCTGAGGATGTAACCGGGATCAAGATTGATAACATTAAAAAAAAAACATTTTTAGAAGGTTATAGTATTTATTGGCCCTTAAATAAAATAAGTATGTTGAAGAAATCAGTTTATTTTCTTGTCTCTAGTTATCAGCATATTTTTGTACTGTAATATATCCTTACGTTCAAATATTTTTACATATAGCTTTGCTATTGCCCAACCTTGTCGTTCAGTAGCCTTCAACCACATTTTACGCACATTTTCATCTTTTGGAAATCTGGAGGACAATAAAACACAAATCAAATCAAATTAAATTTCCTCACCATATGGGGTAATTTCAAGAGGCCGATGCGTTATCCCTAAAATACTGGTAACCTTGCAAAATTACCTTAACACATTAATGGTCATTCAAACTTTAGCTGTGACAACCTACGCAATTTGGTCGGATATTTACAAAATTTTCACACTTTAGAAACTAGTTTTTATCACCTATTTTCAATTATTTCTGCACATTAACAAACAAAAAGTGATGTAATTAATCGTAGTTAATATTAAAAACAATATTAGGCCAATAAAACGCGATTCTTTATACTTACGTGTGAAAGGTTATATTTTCATATTTGCGTTCATTACGCCTTTTGCAGCCGAAAACACACCACTGTACCATATTTGTTAAAGTATTTGGGTTGAAAACAATTAGTTAAACTTAAAATCACACAGTTATTCACTCAAAAAGCCTTATTATCACTCCTGATAAATTCCCGCTTTGAAATTTGTTTGACACAAATGTTTTGTGACAAACCTATACGGCGATAAGGACAAAAAATACGTATCTCTATTTTTCTCTAACACACTGGAAAATGGTATCGTTATCTCACTCTCTCGTGGTAACGCTTGTTGGCATGTCAGGTCTTGGTCATTCTTAGTCTAAGATTCTAAGTGATGGACTTTCAGATTATAAGGAATTAAGTTTTCATCAACACCTATTAGAAAGGAGGTTTATTCCTAATATTGAATTTGTTTCAGCCCTCGCACACCACTCTACGACTTGAGCGGTCACGAAGATAAAGTACTGTGTTGCGATTGGTCAAACCCCGCTCTCCTCGTCAGTGGTTCCAGTGATAACACACTAAGAATTTTTAAAGCCAAACACTATGGCAATGCGTGATGGTCTTATTTATATGTTATGTACTATTAATGATTAATTTACAAGAACATTTTTATCTCGACTTTTGCAAGAAAACCTACTTCAATAGTATATGACTATATGTTATTTAGATACATAGTTTTATTAGATACTAAGACCTATCATTAATTAAATATATAAGTTGAAGTATACTTTGTTTTCTTTTTTAAACTGAATCTTAGCAACTTGTCCTGCATGGTTTAAGATTTATCAAAAGTCATCACATCACTACAATTTTAGGGTTCCGTAGCCGAATGGCAAAAAACAGAACCCTTATAGATTCGTCATGTCTGTCTGTATGTCCGTCCGTATGTCACAGCCACTTTTTTCCGAAACTATAAGAACTATACTTTTGAAACTTGGTAGGTAGATGTAATTTGTGAACCGCATTAAGATTTTAACACAAAAATAGAAAAAAAACCATACATTTTGGGGGTCCCCATACTTGGAGTTGAAACTCAAAAAAATTTTTTTCATCCAACCCATACGTGTGGTGTATCTATGGATAGGTCTTCAAAAATGATATTGAGGTTTCTAATATCATTTTTTTCTAAACTGAATAGTTTGCGCAAGAGACACTTCCAAAGTCGAAAAATATGTGCCCTGTAACTTCTAAAATAAGAGAGCAATAAAACTAAAAAAATATGTTGTACATTATCATGCAAACTACCAACGAAAATTGGTTTGAACGAGATCTAGTATGTAGTTTTTTTTAATACGTCATAAATCGTAGACCGCAGTTTACCTTTCATTCAATCAATTCACTAATATAAAAACATCGATCAAAGTTACAACGAACTACAAGAACTTTTATATGATATTACTTGCTGATACGGAACCCATCATGGGCGAGTCCGACTCGCACTTGGCCGTTTTTATTTTTATTACCTTAGAAATAAGTTTTTGGTTTAGGCCTACTATACTTTACTATCTAAACGGGTTAGTGTACAGTTTCTTTCTCTTGCAGAGATATTGGCATGTGTATTTTGTTCCCATAGTTGTTTCTTACCGCATCCATGGAATTAAAATAGAGTGACATTCTGTATTCTTAATTCGTCACCTCGTGGATATCAAGTTTTCCAACAATGTTGCTAAAAACTACACAATATGTTGTCGGTATAAAGTGCATTAGACAACGGCAATATGAACCACTCTACCCCATGTAGTTGGTGTAAAGTGCAGTAGGAAGCGGCTATCCGCGTATTCGCTGTAAGATTTGAGCAGGTAGGAAAGGAAAGGTATTATAGAAAGAAAATAATGTACTAAATTTGGTTTCGCTTGTTTTATTTCAATCATTTCGCTCTTACAAAATATGTTCAATGCAAAGGAACATGACTCGTCACAATAAAACATGCTTCTTAGTACCATTTCGATTTATTTATATTATATTTTAGTTTCCATTCAGCATAACTATAAATAATGCGGGTCACATAAAATGCTCATAGCACAATATAGAAACTTGCAAACACTTTGTAACAAAATAGATACATAACTTTCCTCTTTCTCTTTTCTCTGCGAGAAATGCTTTTACACTATTATCATAGTTATGCCAAACCTCACGTAACACAACGAAGCAACATGTCCCTTAAAAATAATCTGTCTTACCAACAATTTCATTTCATTTTTTTTTTACATTTTATGAAGTTTTTCTTTTTGCATTCATAATTCTATAATACTACCTAACTAAATATTTACCTATACTATGCTACTGTCTAGACTAGTCTGCTGGGTAGAACACCACACTATATTAATACACATTGGACAAATACATTCGTATCGACACTTCCGTTTTTTTTTCATTTAATTTTCTTTCTTTACACTTATTGAACTACATAACGAAAGAGGTGAAAGCAAACGTTGTTCAACTGAAACTTATCAAGAAGGTGTTCACTATTTTCTTAGACGTCCTTACCCTAGGGGTGAGGCGAGGCGCGTGCTCTGCGTGCCGGCTTCAGTCCATTCAAATTAAATTATTTAATAAACTAACAAAGGAAACTACCCTAAGGCCGGCAAGAAGCGCGCGAGCTCCGCATCATCCGCACAAATATATTAAATCTAAGGCTCTAATCTATCTATCTTAGCGTCGAAACATTGTTTTCTATTCTAACCTATCTATAATTAAGCCTAAGTCTTAATCCTAGCCGACATTCGTTATCGCTCCCGTAACTTTACTATTCACTGTATCGACGTTCCTTGCGTTCGCTTATAACTAAATGACTTATTTTAAAACATCTACTTAACATTTCTATTCTTCGACATGGTATTCTGTTGAAACAGTTTTGGTTTTTAAGACTTGGTTCTCCAATTCACATCTTTGTGCTCACTTACGTTTGTTATCACTACATACGTTTATGTATAGCAGATCATCGTCCGTAATCTCAAAGTATCCTATCACTTATGTCGAGAAGGATGAAGTGAGTTAACTAGGAACATTTACGTCTCATGTCCAGTTCAATTTACATCATGTGTGAAAAAATGCGACAATTAGACAGCCACATTATCTCTTTAAGTTGTTAATACAAAATATTTTATTTTATCACTACGTTATTGAATACGGTAAGTTCACTATTACCTGTAAAAATATCGTGTAAAGCATATGCAACTGCTATATTGTATCGATACTTTTAAGGAAGCTGAAGGCACTACAATGAAATCAATTATTGTTTTCAAACTGGAAGAAAAGCTTTAGAAAAATAATTTTGGTGCTAAAATACGTTTGCTCTCCACGGTGTTATTCTAAACAGGACCGTGCCACGCTATATACTACAAGTCACTTAGATCAATACTTAACGTGCTCTCGTTTTGGTACGTCACTATTCTAATATATATATATATATTACAGGCTTTATATATAACCAATTTACGGAAACAACGACTTGCTCATTATTGAAGATCGAAACGTTAGAGCGAGGAAACCATAAACACAAAAACGGTACGTTTAAACCAAGGCTCGGGTGATCATTTATTAAACACGTGAAAGGAATTACTTCAATACGTCGACATCAATTTTAAATGCAAAGTTTAGCGGCAATAACTATCGGAAGACTGCATTTACAGGAAGCCACAGTGTACGTGGAACTCTAAACGATCAATACTTAACTAAGTACCACGCGACAATGGTACTACATTGCACTTTATGGTTAATCAATTTTCACAGGCGGTTATCATCAGTACACAAATTTGGCTTGATCAGACATCGCATGGGTACGACACTGATCTACGGAGTATTCATGTCTCAGTACGCAGGTTACTCTAGTAAAAATCTCGCTTTTTCTTATAGACTTTGTAACGTGAGTTTCTGTCGACAAACCGATTGTGTTCAACTCATTGCAGTCGTTAGTAGGCAGAGTGAGGCAGTCAGCTAATACAACTACTATCTGGGGCTACGTGCTTGCGTTAGTCATCTCGAGTATACCGACCGGCGCGCGGTTATGCCTCTACGTGATGGATGTTTAGTTAGTACTAAGTTACAAGTCAGTAACTATTGGAAAATCTTTCGAGCTAATGTAGTATGTACATTTCAAAAAGTAATTCATTAGGGTACAACAGTACATATTCAGCCTTTTTGGAAAAGAATGAGTCAAGTCAACAAACGAAACACGGATAGGTCTAATTAGTCGTTCAAAATCTACGTAATTCATTCAAAACCTGCTGTTAGCTAGTCTCAGTACCTGTATTGTTTTATTAAGTCGGTTCACAGGTTTTGAATAAAGAGGTTACCGCTTAATTGTCAGTTAAAATACAGTTAATATATCAAACATTTATCTAGTCTTCAGTCCCTGGGTTGTATAAATATTTTCCTACTTCTTACTCGATTTTAATGATTTGTATACTTTGGTTCTGATGAAACTCTTGTCGTGCCAAAATAGAATTAAACAGTTGCGATATAGTAGGTTTTTACTCGTACCCATCAACAATGTATATACATGTATACATATCCATGTATAATTTATATATATTCAATATAAAAATATCAAATTTCATATAAAGTCATAAAGTGTACCCAAAACCTACGTGATGGTACAAAAGGTGCTCAATAACACCAAAACGGTGTTTACATTTTGGATTTGAAATCCTTTTACATTTTACAATGTGGAAATCAATCGTGGAATTTTTGTTTGAAGTTTTCTAGTGGAATGTGCCGACCGCCTACAAAATAACAACTACAGTTGATTCAGTACATGATTCTCAAAAAAGGATCATTATTATTCATGTATTTCAAACATGTGTTTTCAACTTACAAAAATTTGTATAGACTCGTAAAATGTATAAATAGACTTTACATACAACTGCTTATTGCTAAATGTTGCCGTATCATCAGCACTGTTGTGCCACACAAGCGCAGACGTCGTTGGAACTCATTCCCATCCAGTAGTCGGTACACGGTCTCAGGGCTCGCGGCCACCGTAGCACCGATATTAGCGCCTACGCTACATATATGCTAAGTAGTACATATGCAGTCCCATATGAACCAAAACATGGATCAGAAATATTTGGAAGTTAATAGTAGGTATACATAAATTCAGTCTGTATTCGGGTTTGGCAACGACGTTATTGTTATTGAACAGTTTCTTTCAAACTTGCACATACACTAAAACAAAATCAGATAATCCTATTTGTGATGATAGAATACGATTCTAGAAAAGTAATACAATTTTACGTACCTCTTATAAAAATCAAATTTATTCGGTGAGTTTGTTCATTAAAAGTAATTTCGTTTTTGGCTAGTTGCCACCCACGTAGCGCTTTTTTGTATAATAAGCCATATTATATGAACATCGCTATCTTTGGAAGACTGCATAAGTATGAATATTTATTCCGATAAGTAATACTGTTTTATATATTCATACAAATATTGTGGGAAAATAATGAGTAACAGCACCATGCTAAACGTTTTCTAAAATGCACTAACTCCACTCGCGAAGGTGGTTTTAGGGCAGAGGCTGGAGCTTTCTGCCCCAGGAGTCTCCTGTAGTGAACTCATTATATTTTTACTACTTAGAGCTGCCCGAATGTATTTTGCTGAATATAATAATGACGTAACAATTGTATTTTAAAAATACTTACACATTCTCGGAAGATTCTAAATCTCCGGCTTTTATCGTACAAGATCTAATAGGTGAATCCACCATTACTAACCCTTACACACATAATCTTTCATTATTCTTTACATTTTTGTTAGTTAATATTTTTGAATCCATGATATGACCTTTTTCACTTATCCTTCTATCCGACTCTCTCAGATATTGCTCTCCCCATATACTCCGATGTAACGTAAATATAATTTAAATCAAATGACACAAATGATAAATTTACAATTTTAAATATTATAAATATCAATAAACTTTTGAATGAATATTGTGAATCGATTGCACCATTTTGATTTTATTATTGTTTATAGACCGACCGTCAGAGACGACCAGTAACGTAACAGTTACAGCCGCAGTTTCGGATATGACACTAGCGATCAAATGATTTAATAAAAGATACCGATTTTGCTGCACCGAGGACAAGTTTAATTTGCCACGTCATGCATAAAAACACTAAACTAAAATAAATACCTAACTATCTTAAATAATCTTGTCAACATGTACGAATTCTGCGCCTAAAATCTTAATGAATTTTCATAAAACAATAATAAAATTATAATGCAAAACACTTTTAAAATTGCAACTATATCTATACATCAAATCCTCACCTCGAACCGTGAAAAGACCTCATCAAAACATCACAGCAAATCGAACGTCCAGCATAAAGCTTAGAGGACCAGCCAAATACGAAGCTCATCGAGAAAATAAATAGTCGAGGCGATCAAGTATATTAGGCTTAACAACTAGAAGGAGACGCCGCCGACACTAGGGTGCCGCGCGAACGGAGCTTTCGATGAAGTCTATAACGGCCGCAAATTAAAACTAAAACAAATTAACATTGTAAAAAGTCACAGTTGCTTTGATTTTTGGCTCGTGTACAGCACGTAGTGTTGTAGCGTGGCTTACGGTCTACTTGGGAGGCGGGTACGGCTGGAAGGCCTCGTCGGGCGATGCCGCCGTCGATGCGTGCTCGCTTTCCATCGGCATCTGGATGATCGGCGGTGTCGGGCCCGCGAAGTATTGGTACGGCGGCGACGTGAAGTACTGCAACACAACGACCATTAATATTAAACTCTAGTATAGAAAGTGTTATGTTCCCACGATTAATGTTTAACATTGACATATTATGAGAGGTTAAGTATTGCCAATTAAGTATGTATCTTTTTAATTAGCATATATTATGGAGGTTACAACATCAGGCACTTGAGTTTCGTGTAGCACTTGCAGCGTATTGTGTGGCGAAGGAAGCGAGAGGAGCGCTAAGTGAGCGGTGGAACGTAAGCAATGGAACACAGAAGGTTAGAGCGTTCGTACAATTTTTACTTTATGACTCACATATAACTCATTTTCCGGCCTTAAGCTGTCCCAGTTTACCTGGAAAACAGAGAATTACTATCAGTCATTGGTGTTGTTTTTGACTGAATTCTCGTGTTGTGAACTGTTACTGAACAGTAAACCTAGGCCATCACTTTTATTAGTTAAATACTGCTGACTTGGATTTTTTATGTTAACCATCGAGCGCTGAGGTGTCATCTCGGCGAAAACTCTAGATGAAATTAACCACCGCACTTTTTGTGTCTCAATGAACCCAGAAATAGAAGGTGCTAGAAGTGACTTACATATTGGCTAGGCACAGCATCGATAGGTATGTGTGGGTGCCCCGGATGAGTTGCATGATGCGCAGGGTGCGCAGGCGGTATGAGGGCCGCGTAGGGTGCCAGCCAGGTGGCTGGGTGCGCAGCGTGGTGATGATGATGCAGCTGCGGGTGATGGTGGAAAGCCGCCACGCCATAAACGTTGCCGCCGCCGCGGTACACGCCTGCGCATTCTCCACCTGCTCCGGCTCCTCCTACACCACTTGCATATACGCCACTCACTGCCATCGCAGCCTGCAACATTTCGAACTTTTTTTGTTATACTTACGTTGTAAATATTCGGAGTTGATGCTGTAAAAAATAACGAAACCTACAAGCGTCTATGCATGTAGTTTGTTTGTACTCCTTAACAATAACAAGTTTTCAACACGCTAACCTAACTATCGCCACCGGAAGGATCTTATGCAAATTTTAACGCTAACAAAGACAGAGTTGTGTAACACTATTGGTTCATTAGATCAAAAAACAGCCCTTTTGTTTCACGTATATTAAACGAAGTAAATAGTCCAGGACCAAAAAAATCTATATTAGCATAAGCTGGAATGGTTTTATTTGGCCACATAGTCAAGTAGAATCAGTAAGTTTCTCATTTATTTTTTCTGGTGATCTTTATTTACGGTTCAACTGTTTGATTATGAATATAAGGCAGAGTAGTTTGAATACCTGTGTTATGGACTCGTTATTGTCCCTCCATGCTCTACCGTTGTTGTCTTGTTTATTGTATAACGCCTTCTTTTTGTTACCGCCATCGGCGAACTTAACTAGAAGAGGCTCCTTGGCTCCCGGAATTGGATTTCCATTAAACATCTGAGTAAAAAAAGAAAAGAAAATACGTCAACAATCTTTACCATTTGACTGATAGACACAGGCCTTTCCCTAAGAGGGATTTTTTGGCTAACATTACCAGGCCGTATCGTCTCTTGACGGGTTGGTATGTTCTCCTTCTTTTGTGCAGTGATATTGTCCTGCGAAGTTTGCTTCCTTAGTCACCTCGTACAATATCCAGGATGAATAGAAATAGTGACACTGCGCATGCTTAATTCGTCACATTGAATTAATATTTGAAAATCATCATAAATGTTAACAAAACTATTAATTTTCAAAAAGATTCTTACTTGAATAATTTGCTCGCACTTCTCTCTCGATTCCATCCTTGCGAACCCGACTCCTTTACTTTGTCCATGGGGGTCGCGCAAGATCCTAGTGGAAACGACCTGGCCAAACTTAGCGAGCAGCTGGTCCACATCGTTCTCCTTAAAGTGCGGGGGCAAATTGGCCATGTATAGGTTGGTTGGGTCTTGTTCCTGTTGCTGTAAAATCCCCCAAAGTAGAAGCTGAAGAATTTATTCTTAAATTTTCTTAGAATATTATATGAATTAATGTGACAAATATCTGACAGTTGAATTTCACTTGCACTTGGTGCTTGGATTTAAATGTAATGAATTTAGAGCTCAGCACACAAAGCTGCTGTGGGGGTAAGCAATTTTTAAGTCCCAAAACCACATTTAAGACCTTAAAATATGTGCGTTAGTGACTTGGGAAATTTTGCGTGGTTTCTGCTTCAACTCCCACAGTAAAGAAAAGCGTCACCAACATTGGAATGTTAACAAGTAACTGCTTTATTTACATGTGCTGTTCATGTGTGAGTGCCGTCAATGACATCGAGTGATATCACCTACTGCACGTTGTTCTTGTTAATTTCTTTCAAGTTCTATTGAATTATGATTCTAAGCGTTAATTTAACGTCTCTGTGAATTTGTTCATACAATGTTACAATTAGCTTGAAGCCCGCATAGATTATCTAGACACTGAAGCCAGCTCTGACGTAAATCAGCAGATTGATCTAATGTACTAAATATTACGGAGGTGTTATCAACGACATGGGCATATACATTAGCATAGAGATTACGAAGCTAGTTAAAATTCGCATACACACTAATTTAATATCGAAAGCATAGAAATACCCGAGCCCAGTAGCGATAATATAATTATACATTGTTATAATTAACGCTGAAGCATACGACAATAGTATAGAATTAATAGGATGAAACAATGTCTGAAGTATAGAATTATGTAAGCGTTAAATTGGCATCGATTTGCGAACCATTGAAGGGATGACATACTTACAACACATTAGTGTTACATTGCTCTGTTTGTTTTACGATGAACCAATACATATCATTTGTGTTGTTCCTAAAATGTTCTACACAAATGAATGGTTGTGTCTTTTATTGGTTGTGTTATTACCCGGTCAATTCAAAATGTTTATCGCCCATATAGTCGATAATCTAAACACAGGACCTACTACATCTAGTTAATTTAAAAAAACTATTTTCAACAAAAGTTTCTGTTATGTTTCTGAAATAAGGATTACATCAAATATTTCAGTTTATGTTACATGGAACGGGATGCTTAGATATGCTACATATGAACGAAATGTCAAATCTAGCAAATGTTATAAGATAGAACGAGACATAAAGATTTTAATGTTCGGTATTATATGTGTATTACAGCACTTCTTAGATAGATAACAGGGTAAAGTACTAAAGCTATAAATAAGGGAAGACGGAATATAGGGGTGGATCAATGGAGAAGACGACTGTGTAAAACGCACAAAGTCTGTCTACTGCCTCAATAACGACTAACATAAATTAAATTACGAAAGGCTCAAAAGCGTTGTATAATTTGAACTCTCGGTCCTAAAAGGTCCAAGTAAAATTAAATATTATTCGCGATGGAACCATCTTTACAGTAGCGACACATTTCATTTCACAGTTGCCTATCCTATTTTGTTTAATGGCATTTGGAAGTTACTGAAGGATTTGGATAAAGGAGTTAAATGTTAATTTTTAAAGGCGAAGGATCAGAAATAGTAGACGATGGGATGATAGAGCGGACAAGGAGCAGGCGGTTAGTCATAATAGTATTACTTGCATGCATAACGTACACGGTTCAGTCTACGCAGGAACCAGATACCCACTTTAGCCATTTGGGCCTGAACACCTTTGGCTTGTAATCCTTTTACAGCTGCCTCGGCCGACGCGATCGTCTCAAAATCTACAAAACCGTAACCTGGGAAAACAAATTGAAACGAATGTATAATAAAGGGTTACCTGGGCCGTTACTGGAAACTTTAAAGAGTAAAGGTTGAATTCATATTTCGATGACTCATGCTTGGACATATATATGTTGTAATATATTTCTAAACTTTAAAAAACGAACAACTATGGTACATAACCTGGTATAATGAGCTCGAATATATTGCCTACTCGACAATAGCGTGATGGAAATGTGACATCGAAAAATATTAACATCGTGATAAATATAAAAATAATTGTGCATATCCATATCGAGGTATCTTAGAATCTTCTGTGCTTAGGTGCAATATAGTGAATATGATAATATATCTACTAGAAAAATAACAGTTACATAAAATAAACATTTATAAATATGATAATGTCATAAATATGAATAAAATTTTAATGTATCTAGTGTTCGTGCATATATTGGAAAAAAGTCTCACCATAGATGGATTAGTTTAATGAAGGTAGGTATATGGTATTCTAGAAAATATTAATATTGTTTTAAGTAATTCAATTACGAATAGTCGGTAATAATGCAAATCTATTCAAGTAATAAATTGTAAAACAATATTTTAAATACATACGTGAGAACTATGCACAGATTTATAACTAAGTATATTATTAGTTTACGTGTAGGTAATAATAACATTATTACTTCTATAACAGTGTTAAAGAGGACGTACGGGTATGAATGTTGTTTACCTTTACATTTGTTCGTATTTTTATCCAAAATTGCTTTTGTTGAAATAATGTTGCCATACCTAAAAACAAACAACAGTGATTAGATATTAAAGCTAGTAATATGATTGCACACGTGTTACTATAATGTTTGATAATACTCACATCTGGCACATTTGTACGAGGTCTTTATCGCTGGTGTTCTGGCTAAGGCCCCGTATGTAGAGGTTGGTGCGGCTGAGCTGCTCACCCACCGCGCCGGTTGTGGACGCTGATGACGCGGGTGGAGGCGGCACGGTGCTCAGGCTAGTAGAGCGAGTGCCATTAGCTGAGCCGTTAGACGAGGACGACGAGGCTGTATTGGCAGGCGACGCCGCTGTTGGCACACGTCCACTTGTCGCGCCGCATCCGCCACCCATACCAGTGCCCGAAAACTGCAAAATTAAAGTCTACATTACGCTCTACGATAAATGTCAACATAACATTTAAGTTAAGACCGCATAATATATTATTCGATGGTTTGCAAATTACAGAAAATAATTTAAATACATATAATACATATGTATCTGTGACAGAATAGAAAGTAATAATTTGCCATCCCAACAAGTGAAGATTGATAGTATGAATATTTAAAGTTGCTTTAAGATTTTATTGAATAGTTCATTAATGTTCTTTTATCTGTTCACGTAGGCAGTATGATCACTAGTAGATACATATGTTTTCAAAAAGTTTATGTACAACTTGTTTAAGTGAACAATCTAGTTTCATAAAGTTGGCTCAAGCCAAATAAAGAAGAATCTTGCGAAACTTTGTAAAGATTGATTCCAAAATAAGACAGAAAAGTTATTTTCAGACCACAACCGAATGGTACTAGACTTGTCTGGAACAATTACCTTTCAAAGAGAACCAAGATTATGGAGCCCTTTTGAATTAAAATGACTATTAAGTATAAGTGTCGAAATAAAACCAAGCTTTGAATAAATAGTCACACGATGTTAATTGTATTGTAGATAGTATACTTACTTAGGGGAATTTATCACTAACAAACCCCTATACATTTCATTTCACTAAGGAAAAAAGACAAAACTTTCATTACCCTTTCTTGAAACAGTCAATGGGAATTATTAATATAACAAATGATTATTTCAAATGAGAAATATTTATCACAAAACAAAAATAGATAAATAAGAAATCAACTTATTGCCTTTAACTGCTTAACAGAAAGATTTGATTCATAAGAATTTCACTCTTGAAATTAGCGATATGTAAAAAATAGAAGCAGTCAAACAGCGGCTTATAACAATACAACGTATCTGATAAGAAATATCCTGTACTATTTCCTATCAGATACGTTGTATGTACTCTGAGTTGACAGTCTCGCTGTTAACGGTTTACCGTGATTTCTTGACAATATTTCTCCACGAAGTTCTAACATATCTCTAACCAAAAATAGTTAATCAAACGACGTTTATTTTCTAAAATATACTCAATAAATTATGTCAACAAAACATTCAAGAAATTATGTCAGTGACTGCTCTAATCCTGTGAACAGAGTGAAGCTATAACGCGGAGTTGGGACGATTATTTCCACCCGATCAAAGTGATAATATGAGCGTTCCACACTCGTATTACTTTAGCGAAACGAGCGGAAGGAGAGAAATGTTGCGAGATGGGGAGATGAACGCGAGCGACTTCATTGAAATAACTGTTCTCAGTGAAACGCGTTAAGTCGTACGCTATTAGTTATCTAGCTGGCGAGTAATGAATAGGGAGGAGTAATGAGCGCATGCCGATTCAGATCACGCACCCCTAATCGACTCGCATGATACCAAGTTAAGAAAAGCCAACGGTACGGTACGGATTCCGCGGGTTCTGGCAACACCGCAATTTGTAAATGGATGAACAGTTAGTTTGGATTAACGAGGAGGTTTGGATGGAAATAGTAATTTGATTCGATAAACAAGTATTTAACGTAAAAGCGCTAATAGATGTACCGTAAGGATAGCACAAGCATTAGCGTGGCTAACAGAAAAATGGTACTGATTTAGTGGACGCTCGTATGTTAATTCTTTTACAAGACAGATTCGAACTGTATTTATAAATAAAGTAACTTGTAAGATAACGGTCTGTTATACTTTATATATCAACATCAAAACACACTACTATTTTGCTGATGATAAACTCCATAAAAAGCTGCAATTTACGATTGAGATATTTATTTACAATGTGAGTTTAAGAACAGGCAAAAGAAAATGATATTCAAGTTTATGTTAAGATGTTTTTTAGTTACAATATCAAAAGTCAACGCAGAAATACCTTTAATTTCATTGTTTACTAGTGTTTTGATATTCAAAGTTAGCTAGGTATATACTAACTTAAAATATCATATAATAACTAAAATCTCGTATAAAAAATACAATTTATATTAAATAAAAGTAAGTTCAGGTTTTAATTAAAAAAACTTATAAACATAGCTATAATGCACCGAAAGACACTCTGTTATTAATTACATCTGCATATATATGTACGGTATGTCGTATACAGTTGTGTTATTTGCATTTAGTTAACATATTAATCCCATAAACTGTGTGCCGTTGACGTAACGACTCATCAAGCTTGTAGTTACATGTGCGCGCATAATATCCGTGTATGTTCATAAAGTAATTTCTTCACACCCACCCTTTTACAAATTATTTCCTAACCTGCGGGTTGTCCCCCCTACAGATTACATTGATTTTTCCTAATTTATTCATAAGTAGATAATTCACGCAATAGGAAAATATATCTTGCACGCTAGCAAGTGAAGATGATTACAATCATGTATTTTGTGCCTAGGTTGCATAATTAATAATTGTGAATAGCAAGCAACCTGGAATCCTTGGCAAAGGAAGAAAGTATGTGACTATATTTTCTTTCCTGTCAAAAGTGTATAATATTTAGTATTTTACAAATTTGAGAAACCTGTTAACGTTTACGAAAAGTAGATACCTAGTGATATGATAGTCTATGTGATTAATTAAAGAAAGACTGAATATAACGTTCAAATTATAATTAATTTTGTTACTAAGAAAGCTGTTTTGTTTCAATATTGTTAATTACTTAAGGATTATTAGTTTGTAAGTACTAAACTCAAAGTACTGTGTAATTCTAAGGAGAATTATAATCAAAGAAAGCCTGTGATTGTGACTTTTCAGTTTACTCAGAGTTCGCACTCGTTTAGGTACTAGGGATAAGTAGGCAATAAGTTTCACCGACATTGAAAATACTTTGTTAAGGTAACTATTTAAAAAAAACTGATTGTCTACCTCAATTGAGTTTTCAGAGACGGAAACTAATTTGTAATTTTGCAATAAAAATGTGTTTGGCGTCAGTCCCTATCACGTCTCGTCAGTCCCTAGAAAACAGATTTCAAAAAATATTGAATTTCTTTTAAAATACTTATTAAAGTGACTGGCCCTTTTAGATGAAACAAAGTAGATATTATACCCAGAGTATAGAGTTAGAACTTTACTGATAACCATCTAAAACACCTTTGTCAAAATTAGACCATAAGTTAACCGAATTTTGAAGAACCAACCATTCAATGAAAAATAACATTACCTACCATGTTATTTGTCCAGGATCGGTTAAGCATAACACATTCATATTTCAATTAATCCATGCATTTAACATTCTCCAATATTAATTTAACTGTACGGTTAGCCTAGCCGTTTAAGCAGTCGCATTGCCGCTCTCTACTACACCAAGTGTTGTAGGTTCAAATCTCACACGTGACAGAGCTGTTTTATCCAGAAATTGTTATTCTGAATCTGGGTATTGTTTGTGTCCGTTTCATATAGGTTCTGAGGCTAATGCGGGAGTTGTCTTTACAGTTCTTTTCTAGAGGTTATTATAAAATGTATCTAAATGTCATAGTCATGCATTTTAAAATGTCAAATCGTTTCTATTCAATTAAAGACGGTAAAAAAGTATACTTTCTCTTAAACAATGAGATGACATTTTTCCAAACGCATTTGAATTCGTAATCCAATTGGTATCTTGGGCAGTAGATGAGGGTAATTGGACCAATTTGTGTTAACTGCCGGAACGACCACCGCTGCGATACATACGGCAACATAAAACAAATTAGCAAAATACGTAAAGTAATAAGTTGATGCCATCGTCAATACTCTCCTTACAACAAATAAAATTGAAGTATCTGTGTGTAATATCAAATGATCAATTTTTGACTAAATGCATGTGAAAGTATATATACGGTACATTTAAGTACCGTATATAAAATTTTTGAAAATTTTGTATGTCTACCTCTCTGTTTGTTTGATCCAGGTAATATCTGGAACGGTTGAACCAATTTTGACGAGACTTTCACTAGCAGAAAACTGATGACATAAGGAGAAATTTAGTCTGATTTTATAGACTAGCTTACGACAGACGATTTACGACAATAACCGTGTGTAACACTGCGGGACTTAGATAATAAAGAATATACGTGTAAACGAACGGGATTTTGTGTTTCAGTTGATATTGCCTTAGGCCATTTTCAAACTGTCAAAATTAGGATCATCTTAAGACTACGCAGCTGTGTTGATTACATTATAAATCTTTAGTTTTATGTTCTAACATTTTTTTTAATTTTTAACTTGATTACGAAGAAGAATGATTTAATTGCATTTACTTTTAAGGTAGTAAAGCACGACCGGGCCGGCTAGACCGGAGCTCTACTACCCTCGCATATAATATCAACCTAAAATGACAGCATTCGTGCTATTGTATTTCTTTTTTATTTTTTTTTTTTATTTATTTATTTCGGATCACCAACAAATGATACACACATCAAATATGAATATAAAGAAAACAAAATACATGCCCTGTGCTCATTCAGTTATAGGTAATCACAGCTAACAAAGGATAATTATTAGTACCATCTAAATTAAACTAAAAGAATATAATAAAATTGATAAAAAGAAAACAACTAGTTAAAAGAGCTATAAAAAAACCTAAAAACAGCAATTTAATCAGGATTCCTCAACTGGTCCAAGCTCGCCATAGTTTAACTCTGGCGAGCCCAGGCCTATCGAAGTACAGACTCAAAATGGTCTATGATTTTATTCTTGAAATTAGGCAAGTTATCTCCAAAAATGTCCAAATCCAACAAACGAGAAAGTTCGTTGTAAGTGGTAAGTGCGTATTCGGAGGACCAATGATGCAGAAGGCCTTTGGATACTACTTATATTCCATCAGGCAAAATAGAGTTAAAACTTATTAATAAACTTCCTACTAGTGTTGTACGAAATTTTCTTTTTCTTGATAACAATACTAAGTAGTTATTATAACTCAACTACCAATGATATCTTATTTATCTGCAAATTCAATAAATTCCTATCCAATAACTCATCAAGATAAAAAATGTATTATAGAACATAAGACGGACATCATTACGAATACAATTATTTCATTATGCTCATTACTGTCTCTCCCGATACTTACACACATGTAATTGGCGCAGTAAAAGACGTAAAGATCGCTATTAACAAGACGGTATTTAAGTGGCAGTTAAAATACAAAATGTCCGATTACTGCAATTAAAACTGTGTAGTCTAAAACGAGTTCACATCATGGCGGCCACCTGTGCAATTTACTCAATTTAACTTTATTATGTGCTCGACATTTTGGATGGATAATTAAGTGAGCCCGACCAGCATTCTCGCGGGCCGTAACAAAGTTTTGTTCCACCGAGGTCAATTGATTTGGAGAATGATTAGTGTTTGTTGTCGAAAACTCAGCTGACATTACTGTGACGGAGATTTACAGTATTTAAACTATATGATTGGTGTTAACACTGTTTTCGTTTGTAGCTCATAAATAGACAACCCGGACGCTTCTTGTTGGTGAGAGATTAAACCCTTCTGACAGCAACGTCCGGCACGTATTGATAAAATCTGACAACGATCACCGATCAGTCTGCCAAAACGGATAGCAGGAAGTGTTCATTGTAGGTTCCACTGTCGAGGGACTCTCCAAATCGAGAACTGACTTACACTGACAAGTTGATTGATGGCAGAGCTTATAAAGGGAACTATTGTGTAATATTTATTTAAATTGTATGAAGTGGCACTTCCCATATTTAAATTTAAAGTCAGGTTCAGGATACCACAAGAAGAGACCTGAAGAACAATTGAAGTGGGAATGTTAATGCTATTGGACTATGGCTAATTCAAAATTTTTACTATCGTATCGTGGCCCGTGGGTAGCTAGCTAAATAACCAACTAATTGATAATGTAGGTACAGTTGCAAAAGCTTTGCAAGTAGCTTAATGTAGATGTTACAAATATACATTTTATATTTCACTCTATTTCTACAATTGTATGTTTTAATATGTAAAATAAATAACGAAACAAGTCGACAAGCACATAATCCCGAAGGAAAATGTGTTCCAATCAGTCTGGTTTCGCTTCGACAGCTGGTGTCAACACTTCAAATGCGAAAGGTGAGAGATGACGTCACGCCACACAGAAGCGGAACGACAGTACATAACAAGTAATCACCACAGTTCGAAACTTTGCGGTAAGTGCCTCTTCTTCGTACCAAAGTTCTGTTATGTTTTGTGAATCAATAATTTTTGTTTTAAAAATCTGGTCATATATCTACGTATCTTCCAAAAAGTTTATAAGTTGTAAGTTTGAATTTTATTTCTAAGACTAAGCACCTTCTGTTATATCAGTTAAGATAGCAAAGTTTGCATTTTTTAAAGTTTAATTGCAAACCTTTGATTACCATTTTAAATAAACACTTTAGCGATGAAATTTATGAAGTAGTATCTCTCAATTGTAGGCTCAGTGGCTGATCTATATATTATGTGCTAATAGAATATCAAGTCGTAATTTAATCTTTATGAATAGATAATTTGAATGTTCTTTTAATAGTAGCTTAATTAAGTTTAGTGTAAATAGGTCTTGTAATTGTTTCATATTTCACAAGCGCTGACAATTATTAGTAGAAACGCTATGCGCTATAATGCTACAAGTTTTTTAAGTACTAAAGATACTTTCTGATTTCAATGTTCCTGAGGTTTTTTCCCCTAACGTACTTTTATTAAATATTTTCATAGCCACAACATAGGCTCTGCCTATTTTGGCTGTCACAGTCAATTGAAGAGATTGAAGAAAATAAACAATAAAGGTTCATAGTTATGTAATTGATCTATCCTAATGTCGAATGAAATGATTTCACTGTGTGCAAAATTCTAATTATTTCTAAATCATTCGGCTGGAAAACATAAAACGTCAATGTTGCTTGAAAAATAATTTCAACCCGGGTTTCAAACGTGTAGCCGACACGCGATTTTTAATTTTGTCAACAGTAAAATTTAATGATGTAACATGAACGCACACACCGGGAACATATGACTGTGGTGTTGACGTCACTGGTGCGACGTGGCGTAGGAGGGTCGTGAGGGGTGCAAAGTCTCTGTGAAAGGCATGGGAGTAGGGGTGTGAGATAGCACTCAACAGTTGGTCCCGGCTCGATAGCGCAGCGCGTGCGTGTCTCGCCTGACGTCACACGGTCCGCGATCACGCAAACGGCACGACATTAAGTTGCATTTAAATTTACAATTGTATGTCTACCCGCTCGTGCTCATATCGCACGTTACTTCAACGCTAATTGGGAACATGAAATTGGTGTAAACTGGTCCGTTTGCATTTTATAATGACTTTTATTATAACGACGAAATTCCGCTTTCAATTTTAAAGCGCTCGCACGTCTGTCGACACTCGACACCGTCGCGTCGCGATGGCACACAAAATCACAGAGCTGAATCCGAATGATACACGCCGAAGCTCACGAAATGAAACATAAATCCCATTCAACCTATTTAAATTGAGCACTCCATTTGTTTTATCTTCGATTCAATCAAGGAACAATGTCATTTAGCATGGCAGACAGTCAACTTAATGACAGCTATATTTTCTTTACACGTATTTTACTGTTCGGAATGATTTTTCAAAAGCAACAGGTTTAAAAATGTGCAAATATCAATTTTACTTTACTATTAAACCTAATAAATCAGTATTCCAGACATCTTACACACGCCATCTAGCCCCAAACTAAGCAGAGCAAATATTTGTCGATCACATAAATATTATATCAGTTATCTAGTGCCGTATATTATACGTATGGCCTTAACCCTCTCTTGAGAGGAGACCTGAGCCCAGCAGTGGGACGTTAAGGGTTGTTGATGATGATGATGACATAAATATTTGGTCCGATCCGGGATTTGAACCCGAGACCTCAAGCACAGCAGTCGCACACGCCACTACTGCGCCACAGAGGCAGTGAAAAGGAAAAAAATAATTACGCTATTAAATCACCTAAATTTTTTGAAGTTGCACCAGAACAAAAACGCGCTTCAACCAAAATGCTGTTTCTAACAATGTTTTCTAATAATATTATACTACTAACACACTCTTTTATAAAAGGCCGCTGATAGTTCCACAACTTAGTGCTTCTTGTAGGTTGCAAGAACCCCAAAAACGATCGGAGTGGCAAGTAATAGTAAAGGTTTGAGAGACAAAATTTAGTTATTTGGGAGCCATGCCAAAACAAATTCATGGCCAAGCTGCAAACTTAAATTGCTGTCCGCATACTGTGCTCATTTAGTGTGTGTGTGCTCATAAATGTCTTGACAGCAATAAAACATAAACTCTAACAAAATTTTGCACTCAATATCAAATGATCTTGAACAGTGGAATGGACGAAATTAAATATCGGTAGCCGACCTACCCGCTGTGACGGAGCATTAACATATTTTGTCCAAAAAACACGCACCGAACACGAAAAAAATGATCCTTTTTGCCTTGCCTCCTCTGACCCTACTAGTTTATAATATTGGTTGAATTTTTTGCTGCGATGGCACCCAAGAAATAATTTAATAAAACTTACATAGTATAATATGTACTTGTGATATGTATCTACAAAAAGGTTCCATTTTTATTCACACAGCTATTTAGTCGCAAACTATGCAGAGCTATTAGTACTAGACATTAAGATATACGTAAATTAAGATATATGTATCATAGATCAATGGCACTAGATAACTGATATAAATATATATGTGTACATATATTTTTTGTAAATACATACATCTTCTTCCTAGCCTTTTCCCAAGTTTATTTGGGGTCGTCTAGTAGTTCAACCGGTTATACCTGAATTTCAGTTTTTCCAAGGAGCGACTGGCATCGGACCTCCGCAACCCTAAGGGAGAACTGAAATTCGAAGATTGAACTAGTTGTTAGTATATTTGAGGGCACTAACTTCCCAATAACGATTGCCATAGATGTTCATGACAACCGGGACCGACGGCTTTACGTGCTCTCCGAAGCACGGGCGTGAATCACCGCCAAACTTCCAAACTCCGGGCTGCTATTAGGAATTTCCTTAGAAAAACCCTAAACACATTTTGGCCCGACCCGGGATAAATTGTAAATACATACATACATTTTGAAAATACCCAAACTCCAAACAGTAAATGATAATGATTTATAATTGTTTATCAATTAGACAGATCACAGTCAAAAACTATAACCCGACTACGTAAAAACTTGCTATTTATAAAGCCTATAATCATTCAGGTCATTATTACGAATTTATTGAAACCTAATTCATCAAATTCGGTTCAACAGTTTAGGCTCCACGATAGAACCCACAAACATACATAGACTGTCAAAACTATTAATCTTCCTATTGGCTTTGCAGCCGAGTAAAAAAAAAGTTTTATTAAAACATTGAAACAAGAGTTCTAAATGTAAATGCGTTTTAATTAGACAGATCTCAGAGGAATACCGTCGAAAATCTAATCGTCGAAATCTATTCGAAGAAAAGGCATCAATCTATTTAAATCAAGCTTTGAATCATCATATATGGATCACAATACGACAGTCACCTACGTCAGGCTTTCATTTACATTTATTGCGTGGACCTTATGTGTAACAGACATAATAAGTATTATGTTTAATACGATAAACACGTTCCGTATTTGATAAAATATACGTCAATGGAGTGCGATAATTTGTTTCCGTGGCAGTCGTTCACGAGGGCTAGGGTCCTTCACCTTCCGCCAGCGCCGAAATAAATCTAATTCCTTGGATGACAGATATCAGCAAGCCTTGTTTATTTATACTTTCACCCTGAGTTGCAGGAGGGTTGCACACGTGGGACAGAATCTGCCCCATTGTACCAAAATAAACTATTGGACCGACAAAACTAACACATGCACAGTACATGACAAGATAACAACAAAATTTAAAGTAGAATTACATCCTGTCAACGTTTCAGTTCCACTTAGCTACGTCCAACGTTTCATTCAAAAGTAATTGATCATTCGACATCATTCACAATATAGACGCAGTTATTTCCATCACCTTGTTCGACATTGAAAAAGATCTCCTAAATTTAAATTATACGCCACCACCTCCCAAAATAAATGTGGTAATTTCATTTACGAAAAAAATTCACCGCTCCGAATATATTTAAATATATCAGCATAATCTTTTAGGACGTGTGAGGGAGAATGAACTAAGTCTAATGGTAAACGAGGAAAGTTATGACTGCTTTTAATCCTGTATTGTTTTTGACAGAGCTAATTATTACACTAACACAGAACTCAACACAGAACTCTTCAACTATCAAAACTTATTTTCTATCGATGTTTGAAAATAAAAGTGGCAGTACTTACTATTTGTTTATTTTAATTGATGAGTAGTTTCTTGATAACGTTTATAGAAAATATATTTGTTTCCTCTTTAGAAGCAAGGTATAAATAGCGAATTATTGCTGTTTTTTTTTAAATACTGTTACGTGTATTTAATATTATTATTTCTTGGATATAAAACTGGCTTCAACATATTGACTAGAAATGCTGGCTATATTACCTAACATTTATCATTCATATATATATACTTCACAAAGAAAATGTATCCATCCACTTTTCTGTGAGAAAACTATGATGTGTATGTTTTGTGTATGTTCACAATTGACTTCTTCTTTTAGTTACAATAACTACATAGTAAAATGCTAGTCTTCCGTCGGTTGTACGCTACATAAACTTATATATTTCACAATATATATTTGTGTGTGTATTTATAGATCCATTGTAGCGGATTAGGGTGGTCTCAGACGGAAAACGCATTAGAGACGAGACACTTCTGTCACTCTTTACGATAAAAACGTTGGGTCCTTTACTAAAAAACGTAACCTCTATTTAGGGTTGCCATATTTGGGAAGGGGCGCGATGAATCTAACAAGCTTCAGAGTTGTGACAGCTCAGACAGCTGACATATTCCGGTCATTAATCAACGAGTCATAGATATATGTTACGAACTGGAGCTGGGAAGTCCTATCAACGTCGGTGTTCTCTAAAACATGGCATAAAATAACGATTATTATTATCACCTTCCATTTTTTATAAACAGCTCTCGATTAGTTATCGAATAAGGTTTAAGAATTTTCGAATACTAAAAACCGAAACTAAACCCAGAGTAAAATGAAAAATGTTTATTTAAATTATGCGTGAAGTCGCTTGGTAGTAAAAGAAACAAAAAATGAACAAAGCACATTACTAGGTAAGTAGAAAGTGTAAGTTCATCACACTAATTACAGATTAATCTGGAGCAGGTCCGGTATGTAGAATCTAATGCGGTATACGTAGACAATATGTTTTAATCAACTTTACTGTTCCCAAGTTCAAAGTAAGTTACCCTGGTAAATTCGCTCAGTGAATAAATAAATATGTCAACGACATCTATGTAACTAGCGACCCGCCCCGGCTTCGCACGGAAATCTTTGAAATTCTTAGTTTCTCTACATTATAATATACATATATTTTACATATAAACCATCCTCTTGAAACACTTTCTCGACTAGGGAAAGCCACTTTAAAATCCGTCGCGTTGTTTGAAAGATAGCGAAAAAAAAAAAGAACCTTATTTAATTTTATTCTAGTATATGTACTAAAGTCGGCATGACTGCCAAAGGTTTTGCCTAGTTTAGGATCAGGTGTGTAGGATAAGTCAATTTTTAATTAATGAATTGATGATTTTAAACAACTATTTACCTTATGATTCCGTCTCCTACAAACATTTGCTTAGAAATATTTATTATATTATATTGCTGGTATAATCACAATACTGTAAAAGTTTAAGATAGTTTCAACATTTTCATTATTTTCTCATCCAAAGTAGCTTAAGTAAAGATGAAAAAGACAATAAACCTTCTTGAAGAAAAAGTATTATTCCTAGAGAATATTAAATTGCACAAGAAAAAGGAATACGGACGGAACAAATCGCATAAGCGAAGTTCTGTTTCAAATGTTTCCCAATGTACAAAAAAATCAAGTTCAGTAACGGCGTGGCGGCCATGAGATAAATCCTGAAGTATACGCGTTGTAATAAAACACGTACGACGCGGGGAGCTACATTTTATTTCGAAAAGCGATAAGGGCAAGAGAAATTCTTTTTACGAGATTCCTATGGCGGGGAGTGTGGTGAGGTGCAACGAACACACTCTTTGTGCAACATCTGGTTCGTGTCTGCGTCGTAAACACCCGAAACTTTGTCGACACAGTTCATACAACTCTGATTAACTGACAAAGAACATTTTAAAATATTGAGAAGGTTTATCGCACAACTTAAGCTTAAACTTCAAGTGATTTGTTCCGCTACCAACTGCTACAAAATAAAATATAATAAGTCGGTATCATATTTTGTAATTATCATCACATAGCATTATCAGCACATATCGACAGCAATAGTCATTTATTAAATTGTTCGATCTTATTACATATTATTTTTCGTTTGGAATAAATCCTTGAATATGGGGCAATAATCCTAGACCATGCGTTTTCTACTTGTGGGTTATGCGTTTACAGCGTGGCTTTAGTATCATTATTGTTACAATTATTTATAATAAAAATACCACGTTGCTACCAAGATTGATAGCTAAGAAGTGACTTAATTTTACAGATTTCAATTATCATTAAACCATTGAACTTCACTTGTAATAGACCGAGGGATATAATAAACCGCAGTAACTTGTAAATGAACTAGTTTTATGCAAATCATGATCTAGTTGTGTTGTTTTAAGTGCTTTGAGAAGGCATTAATCATGTAACATTGTTTGTGTGTAATGCATAACGAGCAGGAGCCGCCGTGGCGGGCGAAGAAATTGATGGAACAGTGTCAACTCCCCGACTTGCGGTTAATTATCCAGTCCAGATCAGAACAACGTAGCCAAACGCAGCTATTATATTGAAGTCGGGGAGGTAGGGTGGGCCACTTGTTAATTTCGTCACAGTGCTTATTGATAACATAAATTCGATACTAGTGAGAAACTTACAAAGTTCACTTTGTAAATCACGAAACTTAACATTGTTAGCAGTATTTATTAGTTGTTAGTCAGTTGTTTGAAGGCAAAATGTTTCATAAAGTTAGGAAAGAGTTGTGGTCCGGCAGTCAGTGGAACCACCAGACGTGTCGGTCGTAAATACGATCATAATGTTAAACACACCTCATTATAACATGCACAACATAGCGCCGCCTATAGAAGATATTTTGTTTATGGTACACTTGCGTTGTAAGTAGAGAAAGGGGGGGCATGGTATTTTAATGTTCCTACGGGATTCTGTACAGACATTGTCTTCGTACAAAATATATTCCTTATTATGACAGAAGCTGGTAAATGTGAAATATAGTAACTGTAACTAATAACTAGAATAAATGGAAGACTTACGAATGTTATAGACCTATATTAAATTGTTTTTTTTTCTGCAACATGCAAAAATAATAACTCTTAGCCTTTTTCGTCCAAAACTACATCAGGGAAAATACATTATTGAATTTGACTCAATAGATAAATTGTGTAACCAAACAAAAAGTCAATATAGTAATACTGGAAACAAATTGTGGTAAGGACGGTAACCTAACATAAATGTTTGTTGAGCAAAAAATAGATCGTAAACCGCAACATCATGTGGCAAATTCAAAACAGCATTTTGTGATGTGGTGTCTGATTTAGATCTCATCAGTTTTTCATCAAGAAGAAATGCCGAAACACGTTCTGTGTGTTTAAGGTTGACATGAAAAGAGTTTAATATCATCTCTAAATTTAAGATCGAAGATGAGTTTTAAACTGTTATATTTTTACAGTAAGCTTTTTCGTGCTCTTTGTTTATTTAATATAAAATTATTATATACTTAAAAGGACGGGGTGGACCATAGTTCGTTTAATTTGAATCGGTAGCTGCGACGAGCAGCGACGGCAGGGTGGGGCGGAGGGGCTACGAAACGCAAAAGCGGCCAATGGGAATTTAGTACCATGGCGTCGTTTAGTGAGAAACAACGTGGGTTCTGTGTACGCGAGTACTACCGCAACAACGATTCTTTTACTCTAGCGCAACGAAAATTTTGCGCTCATTACAACATGCAACGTAGAAATGAAACTCCATGGATTCAATTGATTGGAAAATGGGTGCAGAAGTTCGAGGAGACACGTTTAACAATCAATCAACCACGATCCGGCCGACCTAGAATTAAGAGATCCCGAAAACGTCGAGCGTGTAAGAGTGTCTATTTGAGAAGATCCTGGACTCTCTACTTGGTAGCGGTCTAACGCCTTAGACGTGCCATGGGCATATTTAATTCGTATTCTTTACAAAGATTTACATTTATATCCGTACAAAATTCAAATGGAACAGGAATTAAAGCCTCAAGATCGCGCTCACAGGCTCCAATTTGCAATCGAAATGGACAAAAACTTATATCCAAAAGAGGTGCGAACTTTTGGTCCACCCTGTACTTAAAAGTAAGTACGTTTACTCATTGCTGAATATTATACATGGACTTGCAATCGGTTCAATAAACTGTCACATTTTTAAAGCCCTACTATATTCGTATGATAAGATAGGGAGGTGGACTTGATAATGATGTTTCCATGATTGCAAATCTGCTCAGTTGTCTTTTTTGAGTGTTGAGTGATTGCAGATACAAGAATATTTTTTTATACTTATATTTAGACGAGTATGGATAAAGGCAGGATAGAGTTTGTTTAAGAAACAAATTTGCGAAAGGAGTATTAGTCAATCCAGATTAGCTACTGTTTGGGCCGTTGATTACCTTCCTTTAATCTTACGTATTGGCAATGTCCCTTGCCTGTATCTACCATCCTTGCCTACCTACCCTTACATAATGCTTTCAATGTTTATATCTACATTCACAAAATAATCTTGCTTCCTATTTTAATCGGGCCATGTCATATTTGGTGGGTATAATGGATTTTAAATACGCCTGCAGAGATCTACACCTATAATTAAGGAGTATACTAGCTTTCGATATGCCTGTCAACGAGAAGCAATACAAAAGTTCAATTAGCGATATTCAGAAAAAAATATATTCTCTTTACTTAATTTAAATCTACAGTATACAATAACTCGAATTCCAACAAAATACAAAAAAGTATATGTTTTTATAATAAAAAGTAAATGACTATCAAAAGCTTTTTCGTTTACATTTGGTATCGCTTCTCGTTGGCCGTACTTTAGGTAAGTATTAGTGTAGATATGTGTAGTATGAGCATACCTGGTGGGGCGTGTATGGTGTCGCGTAAGGCTGCGGCTGCGCCTGCGGCGGCGGGTAGCGGCAGGGCTGCGGCGCGTACGCCGTAGCCCACTGCTGCCCACCCCCGCGGTACTGCGCGCCCGCGCTCGCCATGCGCGCCGCGCACGCGCCGCCCGCGCCCCCGCCTGCGTTCGCGACCGTCACGGCGCCCACGCCCGCACTACTCGCCGAACGACAACCGCCGCTGCTCTGTAAAACAAACAAATACATTTTCTTTAATCTGAAAAAAACTTTCGGACAAAATACTACTAAAAGCTTAATATATTACATAACTACAACTACAACTGAACTACTACTAGCTTCCGCTCGCGGCTACAAAGCTTGTATGTCGGTTATCACGCTAAAAAGTAATGTATGTCCCTTCTCGGGCTCTGGCCAATTCGTGTATTTAATTTAAATCGGTTTAGTAGTTTTGGCGTTAAAGCACGACTTTGCATTTTTATATTGGTAAGGATTCTACAATAATTCTGTAGGCGGATAATACAAAAGTCCCGAACTGACAATGAAATAAATTTAATTTGCTAATGGTTTTAAGTAAATTAAAGTATTTTATAATCCTAATTGATTGTTGTTGAATCATTCGTGTCACCTAAAAAAATATTCAAGGATCGTCAAATCCCATGATTTATGAACCTTTTAATCGAATTGAATTCTACACGGTGCTCTATCTCTTTAGTACTAATGTACTAAAGAGATAGAACACCGTTCGAAGCTTTCGGGTTACTTGTGTTAGCTTAATCCCGTATTTATTCTAATTTTGTAGCTGCCTTCTTGCTATTAACTATCATACTAATGTATGATAGTTAATAGCAAGAAGGCAGCTACAAAATTAGAATAAATACGGGAATTTTGTAGCTGCCTTCTTGCTATTAACTATCATACTAATGTATCGAATCAGGTTAAAGTATATTAAGTTTCAGAATTCAAAATCCCCGACTATTATGTATGTGTGCAACAGGAAGCCTCGCGAACTTAAATTTAAGATTAAGTTAGACAGAACGTGCTAAAAAGCGTCCGTTTATTTCATTAAGTTCACATTAGATATGACGATACGCCCGTGTCACTTGTGGTGGCCAAGAATGATCCAAATGATGCTAACTAGCTGTCGGCAGCGGCTCCGCCTGCGTGTAGCCTATGTCCTTTCTCAGACTCTAAACTATCTATATATACCAAATTATATTTACAATAGTGCAGTAGTATTGACGTGAAAGTGCGACAGAAAGACAGACAGAGTTACTTTCTCATTTGTATTAATAATTAAAGATTTTACACTAATTGAACGTCAATTGCAAAGATGTAACGGAGATGCTTAGACATGTACAAAATCCGCCATTGGCTTGCATCAAGACGCTGACGTAGAGATATGACTGTAGTAGATTGGCATCTGTGTGTGCCGAGAGCCGTGACGAACCGTGACTGTAAACTTTCGCAAATACACAGAATACTTTACGCAGTGAGTCTGTACACAAACTTTGTTCAAGCGATTTCAAACATTTAATGAAGAGGATAGAAGACGGGAACGTGGTTATAAGTTTAAAGTCGACTCCTGAGTTGAATGAACTATTTTGGTGCAAGTTTGTACGAAACTCTCGGCGGCGGGTAAATAGTTATATTATTCACACTTTTCTTTTCTTTTTAATTTGAAATAATTTAATAAAACATTGATTTTCGAAGAATTCCTATTGATAGAGATACGCAATATCATTTGAGCGCTTTAGTCATAACAGTAACTATTTTTTAATAGCAGTTACTTAAATATTAATTTCCCTTATATATGTCGATGAATAGGTAGTTGACCGAGGCAGAACTACCCTAAGACAAAAAAGCAACCTTGAAATGACATTCGTTCTATCATTTTTCGTTCATGAGTGTGAGAAACATCACCGTGGGCCACTAAGGTGTGGGTCACCATGCTACATTGTTTGCATTCACAATGAGGATGGCCCTACTCCTAAATTCGGCTCATGCTTTCCATCAGGCAGGGTATAGTCACTTTGGTAACCTTCCAAAGTGACTCTACTCTGCCTGATGGAAACCTAATCTAGTATTAGTTCAAGTATCATGTCTTCTAAGATATACATGATGTAATTGATCAAATCAATAAACAATCTAAGGCGCTAGCATATTTCAATGTATGTGCCAATAAACTCGCAATAACAATGTTGGCAGGCCGCCTGGGTTAGTTTTTGCGTTAGCCGAGAAAACGGTACAAGTATTACCATGAAAAATATGCATGGCCATAAAATATTTACAATGTCACTAAGCCTGAGAAGCTACTGTTTTAATACCCATATAAACTGTAGCAGCCACCGACAATGTGAACGGAACGTGGATTAAATTCAAAAGCGGTTTCGAGACAGTTTTAATGTTTCTCGGCTCTCAGTAGTGAAGAGATTGTTACAGAAAAAGAAAATTAAGTAACTTCAATATTGTGGCTAACTTTAAACGGACCACTATTTTATGAGTTCAACGTAAAAGTATTTTATTTAATTATTTTTATCTATACAAATATGTCAAATTGAAGTGTTTGTTTGTAACATCAAATGAACATTCTTTTACTAAGTACATTTGTAATTATATGCGGTACTTACACCAAAAAAGCAATTTATCAAATTTTTGTCTGTCTGTCTGTTTGTTCGTTCGTTGAACGGCTAGAGTGATTTTGAAGGACTTTCACTGCAGTTAATTGATGTGATAAGGAGTAACTAAGCCTATTTTTTTTAAATTTCGATCCGCGGCGTTTCTATTGATTTACAACAATAATGACGGGTACCCGCGAGACTTAGCTAGTGTATTATATATAAATATATATATATATACGTGGAGGTTAGTGGGTAAGACAGGTACTTAGTTTGAGACTGTATTGACAGGCCTTTGATTATATACATGTCTAGATGGAGTGTTGCGCTGCATTCGCAATAAAAACAACAGGCCAGATTTGAAGGGCTTGTGTGCGTATTACACACACATGCAAGCGTATCCTACGGGCGCGCGCATGACGTGGAAGCGTTCTGAGTGATACCAGCCCTTGAATGTTTTCCATAAAAGGAGGGAAAATAATTGTGTATTGATTTTGAGAATTGTAATTTGTATTAAATTTAAAGTCAGTCAATATGTATTAGAGTTTTTGCTTTTGAGTTACTAGGTAAAATATATGTTGGTGAAAAAGGGAATTGCTATTAAAGCTTATCTATTCTTAATACTTAACAACAATTTGGTTAATATCAACAAATTATATTTAATTTAATTACTATATTTTTAACTAGATGTTCCCCGCAATTTCTCAAATTCATGTTTTTATATCGTTCTCGTTAAGAACTCAGAGAAATGTAGCTTCCGATTAGTAAAAGAATTTTCAGAATCGGTTCAGAAATTCCGGAGATTAGCGCGTTCAAACAAACACTTACTTTCATTATTAGCATCCATGGAGCGGCAAAATCGTCACGCATATCAGATTTTAAGTAAAATAAACAATATCTACCACCTTAGATTTAAAAAAATATACTTTATAAACATAATATATGATAAGTATTATCCAGCACTATAGTTAAGAGGAATTGGCTTGAATTCTCGAAATATACTTTTTCGATCATGATTGAACAATTTGTAAATTGGCTAACACTCACATGGGAAATTTAAATTCAATTAACAGGCAACCCTGTAAAAATGCCGTCAAAATGGTGATCGAACTTTGATAAAATTTCACTGAGTTAATTTAATTATTTCTTTACAATATAGTTATTTAAAGTTTACTTACCGATGATAACTAATTTTTTTAGTTGATTTCAATCGTCCAAAGTAATTCCTGCACACTTTTATCATTCAAAACGTCATTTTTATACGCCACTCAATACGTGTTTACCGTACAATGACAGTAACGCCACTGATCGGCCGCGACGAGCTTAGTCTCTTACAGTTAAATACTATTTTTTTGGACGTTTAGACTCTCGAACTCTCTATCTAGACATGTTTATAATCAAAGTGACAGGCCTATGTGTGTTAGGTCAATGTTTCTTTGTTACCTTCATTTTCAACGTCACTTGTCATGAGATGAGATTAAAGACAATCGCCCATTCTATTTAATCTATTCATCATATAAAAAATCGGCCAAGTGCGTGTCACGCCACGCACAGGAAAGGGATCCTCAGTCACCCATAATGGTACGTGGATTAGAAATTGTATCCAATGGATAATTGTTATGTTTACGTATTAATACGTTGATTTTGTATGACGTTTTCCAAGTAAGCGCATTGTAAAAGTTAAGCCTCTATAACTCCTGAACTAACAATGTCATAGAATCCGTTATAGTTTTTCTTCAAATTTCGTTATATGGACCAATATCAGGAATTTTTCCAGATATTTTGAGCCAGCCGTTTAGCTTTTAGAGGGGGTGGGGGACGCACTGTTTTTACAAAAAAGTGGCATTAAAGTGGAATTTCTCGCAAACGGATACCTAAATCAAAAAATTGTCTTAAAAACCCTTTATTGTTTTTAAAAGACCTATCTAATGATACCCCGCATGATGGGGTAGCCGCGAGAAAAAAAAAACATCCCCACTTTACGTGTAGAGAAAGTACTCTTATAAAAATATTTTTCATAATTTTATTTTAGCACTTTGTCGACGTAATTACAATTTTATATTCATGCAAAGTTTCATCTTTGTAGCACTTACCGTTTCGACGGTAAGTCGAGGACGGACGGACATGACGAATCTATAAGGGTTCACTTCGGAACCCTAAAAAAGCCAAACAATCACTTGTAAGTAATAAAAATATTGCTGTTAACTTAATATAAGTTAAAAAATCTCGCCTTCTACGAGATGTGTTATGAAATTTTTGTTATGTCTTTATTTGTTATTCTGTCCGGGTACGTTCACCCAAAATGAGATTTATAGTGGCAATAACAATGTATAATTTCACCCAACGACCCCCATCTAGGGACTTAATTATTTGAGTCACGGAATTCGAAAAACCCACTAGGAAAGCCTCAAGGATCAAGGCTTTGTTGTCGCCTTTTTTCTTAGTAAGTAGCATTATTATACTTTTAAAACCATTTTTTGCTATTGAAAAAATAGGTGAGTATGTCTGTAAGGCGATAAGCTACAATCCGCTTAGTGCGTGAGGGTACTGACGTGGAATTAGCTTCGGATATATATTTGTGTTATAGTAAATGTAAAGAATTTAGAAGCGGGTAATTTTAGTATGAGTAATGTTTAGTCTGTTATTTGAAGGTAACGAATATATAGACGAGGAAGGTTTATAGATTTATGTAGCAAAATCGAAGCTTTCGGAGGTTATTAAATAATCATATTTTTGTATAAAAATACCTACTTAACATGTACCTACTACTTAACAATACAGAAATGTTTACTAAAGAGACTTTTACACTTTTTGGTGTCATTAATCTCCTTGTGACAGGTTTTCAATGAAGTTTTATCTTGTAGAAACATGAAATATTCAACGAGATTAAATTAAAATTTCTGAATTTTGGAAATGGAATGTTATTACTGAACTGAAATTATAAAACAAATAAGTAAAGTATTCAATTACTTATAAAGTTATTTTCGTTAATACAAACAATAGCCTATTAATTAACATCGACATAATTTTCGGAATCATGAAACGGCGCGAACTGTATATAAAACAGGGCTTAGTATTAAGAGTATAATACTTGATTTATGTATCTTTATATATATAATTCTTCTGTGAGTGTGTATGTCACTGAACTTCTCTCAAACGACTGGACCGATTTTGATGAAATTTTTTGTGTGTGTTCAAGGGGATCTGGGAATGGTTTAGATTCGCAATTGGACCCGGTAGGTGGCGCTGCGATCAAGTTCTGGAATTTTAAAGTTGGGCGGTACGAAGTTCGCTGGGTCAACTAGTTATATATCTATAATAGGTATATCTTGAGCGGTACATACAGAGCTGTAAATATTTTGGTACTTTATTGAAGTAGGTATTTTCAGGACGTCCGATTTCTTTATTAATACTATCAATGTTAAGTCTAAATAAATAAAATTTAACTAGTTAAGGATGTTTACATTAAACTCAAGGGGTTTTGTTTTCAGTAGACTAGAAAACAAATGAGTCAAAGTAGTAAAACGTTACTAACTTAAAGAAAATACGAGTCAAAAGGTGTAATAATTGCAGAAAACTCGCAAATGTTTGTGTAAAAGTGCACAAAATACAAAGTGTACAAATCGAGGACACCATAAATGCGGTACCGAAGAGAGTCGAATTGATACTCAAGACAGTGTTCCCGTAGTCTTCTCTTGAGAGCTATTGCGTTTTCTTGTTGACTTTGAGAAGGTTTAGTTTTATGTTGAGTGGGATTGTTGGCGTCTGTGGGTCGCGCCGGCACTGTCTCGACGCCCGCCTGCTTGTTGCTGTCTCCCCACTCCCCTACTATAAAGATCCGCTTTTAATCTGGAATGGACACGGTTGCGATTACACCGCTCTGAGCACTAGAATTGTTAAGAATGCCTATATGTTTACACATCACTCATTGTCTTTTACTATTTACATAAAGGATAATATTACAGACATACTGATAAACTACATAGACGTAGGTTCCAAATCACTGTGTTCTTCTCTGTTTCATTGTTATTAAAATTTTTGCCATTGTATTAACGGATATTTGGTATTAAGCACATAAATTATGCATTTAACGGTAACTTGTACTTTGCTAAGCACGTCTAACTTTTTTTTACAAAATACAACTCCTGCATTAGGAATACAATTTTCCTATGTCGCGGGGAACTTAACAAACATACATGAAACGGACACAAAGAACAACCAGACACAGAACAACAAATTGTATATCACACAAAGTGTTATCCCACGTGATACCCACGGATTTGAACCCACGACACTTAGCGCAGTAGGAAGCGGTGTGGCGACCCCCTTAAACCACTAGGCCAACCGTGCAGTCATTCTTCAGTCTTACTTTACAATTGTCTTCGTTCAACTACAACTTGAATATGTTTTATGAAGTCCGTTAATACTATTTTATCATAGCTATATGTATATAATATTACTAGCTGATCCGGCGAACTTCGTACCGCCCGAATTTGAAATCCCATAGCTTGTTCGCAGCGCCACCTACCGGGTACTATAATTTGAGATTTAAACTATCCTATCTCTCAAGTTAGATCGAACTGCACATGGTGTGCGAATTTTATTATAATCGGTTAAGTGGTTTAGAAGTCCATTGAGGACAAACATTGTGACACGAGATTTATATATATTAAGATGAAGCGTACATGCATGTTATTTATACGTTCTCTTTAAAAAAATATTTACATTATTATTTAGTTTAGAGGTCTTAGTTTATACCGACTGTCTCGTTGGTCTAGTAGATGGCGTATGCGACTGATTATCAAGGGTTCTAAAACCGGGTCGGGCCAAAAAGTGTTTTTCTTAGGAAATTCCTAATAGCAGCCCGGAGTTTGGAAATTTGGCGGTGAATCACGTCCGTGCCTCGGAGAGTACGTTAAACCGTCGGTCCCGGTTGTCATGATTATCTATGGCAATTGTTATTGGGAACACAGTGCCCTCAAATATACTGACCTTCGAATTTCAGTTCTCCCTCAGGGTTGCGGAGGTCCGATACCAATCTGTCTCTATCAGTCAAAAACTGATATTCAGGTAAATCTGGTTGAACTAGTGGCTGACTCCAATAATGTTGGGAATAAGGCTAGGGAGAAGGAGAAGGTTTCAAGTTTATGAAATTTTTATGCCACCTCAGTATCAACATTAATTCCTATAATCCTATACCAAAATATATGCTCATGTGCTCCTTAAGGCAGAATAGAGTCTCTAAGGCAGACTTTAATAAATAAAATATATAGCGTCACATATGTACAATTCAATCAGTACTTATTTTTATGTATTATTACTGATGTAAATGGCACTAACTGTAAATATACTATCATTTAAAATGAAAAAATTAAAATTTGTAACATAAAATCTGCTTCAATTTATTGTGTTCTGATGAGGTTACTTTTATTAAGCGCTTATATCGTTAAAATCCTTAAATCGTATTACCTACATTGGCGTCTTTTTTGTAATAAAAGCGAAAGCTTGACCTACTTTTGGTCAAGTCTATTATAGTAGGTACCGATTGAAAGAGACTTTTTAGGGTTCCGTAGCCAAATGGCAAAAAACGGAACCCTTAGAGATTCGTCACGTCTGTCTGTCTGTCCGTCCGTATGTCACAGCCACTTTTTTTCCGAAACCAATAGAACTATAATGGAGAAACCCGATTCTGGGCCTAAGCGTTACACGAATGGGATATGTACCAAAAAATTCGTCTATTTTGCTTGATTAACCTATCGAAATCTTAGCTTCATTTGCAATGGCCAAGTGTAGGAAATAAGTAGAATTCTATTGTTTTAAACAATCTTTGTAAACCTCTGCAACACTTATTTCAATATATGTACGTAACTAGCTCCACAAACGTAGCATTCCTAAAATAGGATCGATTTAGTGGGAATCGATACTGTTATAAATAAATAATACTTCTATGTTTTAGTATAAATGATTGTTTTAATAGGTATTTTAATCAATGTAAATAGAGTCTGGCCAGCGAATCGTGACACAACTACTTACAATGGCGGCAATTTAAAATATCTACAACTGGCAGCATTAAATATGGCATGAAAGGGTAGTTTTGCATTTTTATATTAATGTGACTATGCCGTAGAAAAACACAAATGTATCAAATCGTGTTTTTCATGTTATAGAAAACTATAGCGGTTTTGATAACTTTTTTATTTTAGAAGTTTTAAAGGCCTAACTTGTGAAATAAGCTGACTTAGAAAACTTTGTACAAAAATAAAGAAATAATAAGCAAATACAATAATGTATAATATGTATGTATTTACAAAAAAAAGTATGTTTATGTATTTCTATCAGTTGTCTAGTTTGGGGACTAGATGGCGTTTTGTGTAAAATATCCGAAATATTTATTATTTATTATTATTATTAATTATCTATTGGGCACGATTTAATTATGGGTGAGTACATAAGCCTATTTTATGAGTGGCCTGACACACACTTGGCCAATTTTTCATTAAAATAACTCAAAAAATAAACATAACCTAAAATGTAAACATTGTCTGATTTTACCGATTTGGCCATTGCTGGGAGACCTGAAAATTAGGCTCGTGAAATCGTCATAGATATTGTAATTTATGACCAAATTCTAGCACTGTAACGCCAGGCCCAAGTTTTTATGGATTTCGGGTTTCTCCTTTTGAAATTTGGTAAGTAGATGTAATCTGTGAACCGCATTAAGATTTGCATTGCATTTGCATAGACAGCTCATAAATAGCTATAAGAAAAAAACAAGATGATTAAAATGAGGTATTTTCATTACTACGAGTATTTAACAAGTGTAACTGGTATCTATGCGTTCAGAAATGATGTAACTAATGTGAATAAGAGTGTACATAAACGGTAACTTCACGATAGTGGTGCCAATATATTCTCCCGTCTCTTATAGATCGCCCGCGTCCACTAACAAAGTTATTGTCCATTCAAACTTCGATTGACATAAATTCGATACGGTCAGGAATCAAAATCAAATTCGATTTGAAACGGGATAGTGTCTTATTTCATTTCACGTCTTTATTTTGTTTCGATCTTTCTTTAAAGTGAAACTGCTTCTATTGCCTCTTTTGAGTTATCACTTGACGTTTGATATAATTACAAACGAATACCACGTTCGCTAGTTCAATCAAGGAAGTCTTGCTTCCAATGATATTAATTTTATATAAAGTGTACTTTAATGTCCTAGCTTAAAACGTTAAGCAATAAGAGGCAATAAAATTGGTCCCTCAAGCTGCTCCTCGACTTCGATTAAAGCGAGTAGAATTTAATAAAGTATTAAATAAAAGCGTGGTTCGACAGTGACGTTACACATCGAAGCCTTTGGCACTTTTATTTGAAATTGGACGTCTTTCAAGTGTGCTTACATTGTACTCGTACTAAGCTAATGATTATCAATGGAGAAATTGAAAATCGAGTAGAAACGTGTTTTAATCCTTCTGTTATTAAGACAGTAGCCGGGCTAAGGTAAAGTGAAATTCCAAAGAGAGCGGGCGCTCCGAAGTAGAGGTCAACCCTTCGCTGCAACGGCTTCGCAAATTAGAAGCCCCCAGACATTTCAACTAGTCGGAGTCACATCTTTGGCTCCCGTCTCTCGGCCGTCGACCGCGTCTAATCCCTCCCGCCTCCTTTGATTATTACCAGAAGCTTACACCGGCCCACAAACAAAGCTATGACGAGCGCAGTTGTCTTCATCGTATTTCAAATACTACTCGCAAATTGTTAGACGTTCCTTACACAAATAATTCAGACTACACTACTGCCGTTTTGATTTTGTTTTATACGATAAATAATAATTTAACATTCGTGTTCAAGGAAAGTTCATTTTCTTTTATCTTTATGAAGATAAATTATTTTTGAAAATGCCAGGAAATACACAAAAAGACTGTAGAAAGTTAAATGCCTGGACAAGCGTTAGTGACTCATGATTTGTTAACGTGAAAGTTAATCAGTTCGAAGAACTAAAAAGTAACAGCAATTGTAAAAGCCATTATTAGATTGGTTTACCGACAAGATTTTATCGTACATAGGTCAGTTACATTGTATTTAGAAAGGTTTCTTATAAGCAGGAAATATGTTTTATTAGTTACCTGTTTTTTCATAAAGGTGGTTGAATATTTTGTAGGTAATTGATGGCTTAGCGGATTATATTTGTTCACGTTAAGTACTTTAGGTAGTGTTAACTTGCTACCTGTTATTAAAAAGATAAACCCTTATCTCTGTTCTATTTCGCTGTATTCAGTAATAAAATATAATACCAAGTAAATTCCTAATAGTATATCAATTCCTTATAAACTTACACTTAATATGTTAAGTTCCATCCATTAACTAATAAACTTACACTTAATATGTTAAGTTTTTTAATTTCAACTGAACAAATGTGAATTTCATTTCAAACCATGACATGAATCACTAATGAAAGTATGTTCTTTTATAAATAACTCAATCATTAAAATTATATGACGTATGTTCTGGATAGTCGTTTTAGGCACAATAAGTTAACTAAGTGTTTATACCGTCATGGCCATGATATGATGTCATCTGATCCGTAGCTTTGACGAACTTGGCACATGCCAGCAACTTAATCCGGAGTACCGATACGTTTTGCTGTTCATATGACATATGGCGACACCCCAACATAATACTGTTTAAAAAACTGTTATACATTCGGGTATTTGGTTGGTGTACGTAACCGAAAATATTTCTATTGTAGCTTTTCAATACGAATGAACAGTCAGAAAGAAGTCACTTCATTTTAAGAGCAATTCATTTAATGAAGACTTTTTACGCACACTGCACTATTAAAATATTATTATTTGCATAAACTATTTCGGTTTACGGTAGGCTGCCTTTACACCCTGTATAACATAAAAGTTGTCATGATTGTAAAATGCATGGAGCGTGGTATGACTGCATTATTATGTGTGCTATAAAGCTCATACAACTGTGAGTGGGATATTATTCAGTAGTTTTTGCTCTGGCTGATGGCACATTTGTATGCGATTCGCTACAACGAAGGCTGCCCGCGACGCGAGATTAGCGCCTGCCAGAGTACATTCTGCGTTATTAAACAGAACTGTTTCCGCTTTTGCAGATATTCCATTTTGTCTCTATATCTCTTGGCAGGGTTAAGGCCGTATTTCATCGAATATAAATAAAAGTAAAAAATTATCACTACGACAGGTAAGTACGGACAAATAATCGCGAAAAGAATATGATATTGTAGTGTGGTGTATAATGATTCAACATAACGATTAATGATACTTTGATCATTAATATTAACGATTGGAATTCCTACGCTTCCTGGTATAAGTTTATTATATTTACGGTTACTATATAAAACTCAGTGTGTTATGTATTACCTTAAAGCTTTGCTTTTTCGTTCTTGTAAATGGCAACGTCCTTTATCCATCATAGGTTGTCAGCTTTAATAGGTCCAACAAATAGTTTCAAATAAATTAACATCTAGGATTTAATTTTAACATTTAGTTAGTAGTAAGTAGGTTTTAAAAAAGAATCTCATGAAACAAATTGTTATTCCTCGAAACTGCGCTCTCAATCTAGTAAGTTTCAGATTGAGCAAATACATTCCGGTCTTTTGCCGTCAAAACGGTAAAGAAGTTAAATCTTAGGCGAAATCTTGAATGTTTATAATAGAAAGTTTTATATAATTAATTAAAGTAGCATGTAGACCGATAACGGTGCAGTGCGTAGTCAGCGTGCGACTAACAGTATAACAGTTCTCTAAAACAATTTTGTGAATGCAACGTGTTGCATCGTAATAAGGAATTCCACAACACTATCGGTACACAGTACTGGCGTAGCACTAAAGTGCCTATGTTCTTTAACATTAATGTGTGGCTGCATACACACACAGGCGAGGACGTGTTGGTATGTATGCCATGTTGGGTGTAGTAGTGCGGTTCGGAATGCGGCCGCGTCCTTCGGCGTACGCCGCGCCGGTTCATTTGCACACAGGCTCGCCACAGTTCCTATCCAATCCAGGCAGATATTTCATTGCTTCCCACCAATCATTTCTGTACTACAAATATTTATAGCTGTACGTAAGTAGCCACTTTTCTAGTTAAACTGTTTGGATGTCTGAATGTTTAAGACATCCAAACAATTATCAGATTTATTTGTGACATTTTTTTTGTTATTAATTTCTAGATGCATATATGTGTAGTATAGGTTAAGAATATATGTATAATATATGCAATATTTCCAGCAATAAACTAATCACAAAAGGTTCTACACGGTTTAATACTTTTGCAAAGAAAAATACTTGCATTACTACACAATCACTGCGGGTCTAGCAAGTTAGCAATCTCGTGCAGAGAGTAATAATTGCCAGGCGTAGGAAGCGCAGTTCCCAGCATGCAGAATATATTGCACGGCCTGAGGCTGATTTATTGTTCACTCGTGTGCAGAATGCCGTAATGATGATGCCAAGCTATGAGAGAAATGAGCCTGCGACGATCGTCCTAATATGACCGACATGACTTTGCTTAAAGTCATAAAAAAATCTTTTGTCTGAAGCCCAATGCATTGTATAAAATGTAAAAATTGTATTAGGGTACGTTGCCAAGTATCACTATATAGAGCAGCACGTAAAGGTTCTTGTCTCCTTCATGCTACATAAGGTTACTAAGAGTACTATAGAATTTATTTATTGTGCATCACATTTCTATTATTCATAGAAGGCTTCCAAAAGCTGTGTCACAATGACAATAGTACAAGAACAAACGACTTGGAAATGCAGCAACTTTACAACAAAATGTAAAAAAATACTTTATTTTTGTATTGTTAAGACTGTAGTTTTCGGAAGGATCGCTTAGGTGTTTTTTTTTTCAGATAAATTTGTGATCTATAATGAAATGCTACTGAAGTCTTAAATTATATCTACAAGGCGCAATCGGGGCCGCGATGAAGTTCTTGATTAAGAACGCCTTCATTCATTACCTAAATTGTGCTTTAGTAAACGAACTTTAAATTCTAAATGTTTCCATAATATTACTGCATCATAAAGAAGCTAATATTAAGCTAAAAACAACTAAATCTACATTTTGCACTTGATGTTGAAATTTAAATAGGATTGTTTGAAAGTTAAACTATGTACTGCGCTCAAAATACCGTGTACTGTTTAAATAGGCAAGCTTGAATAAAGTTTTAATATACATATTTATACATATATCCTTCTATATATGCACATATGTAAATATAGATATGACATTATTAGGTTAATACGAGTACTAAGAACTTGATGAATAATAAAAAATTAAAACTGTTTGTTACAAAGGCTTCGGTGTTTTGAAAGAAATAAATATCATTTATACTAACACTATTATAAGATGAGGTAAAGTTTATCCATATATCTACTGACCAATAGAAACGAGCATTATTGGTGACGGTCATACGTTATATATTAAATCGAAGAGAGTTTTCAAATTGGCTCAGTAGATGCAAGGTGACCTCTACAAGCTTTATCTCTTTATAATATTGGTACAAATAAGTCAGTGAAATTTGGTAGCAGCACTAAATGTGGCAAGAGCACTAAAATTTAATATTAGTTACACGGTGTACCAGAGTCCAGAGAGAGACCTGAGGTTTCTCCTTATCATTTGTTACAATACCTTTAATGTCTAGAAGACCTTCTTGACCTCGGTGCCAATGTGGTTTGTTGATCACGGGTTCATCAAAAACAATTACAAACAACTTTTTTTAGATTCTCATTGTCTTGCAGTTCCATTTGCGTCGACAAATATTATTCATTTTGACAGATGTTTATTTATTAACCGAAAAGGGATCGGAGCAAAAAATTTTGAATGCGATAAGGGTGCCATACAAAAAGGAAATGATGAAATCCTCACTGATTTGGATTATCGACGTACTAAAAGCGTTGTTGCAGATAACATTGGGGACAACAATAGATGGACCAACAATATGTAAGTTTAAGCCAAAATGTGACTCAGAGTTATCGATTTCTAATCATACGCCCCCGCGCCGGCCGGCGGGTGGCAGCCAGTGACTCTAGTTTCACATGAAATGTGCCCAAACTGAATATTTCCACACCGGGCCGCTTGGCAAATGCAAATACGATTAGGATCTTTTGTTGTGCTTTGTTATTCAAATAGGGAATATGTGAGCTATGACGAAGTGGCTTGATAGCATTTTGGAATATCAGACGCGATGCCATTATGATACTGATAGCTGGAGACAGAAGTAAATATTTTATTTAATATTATATGTAACGTGAGATGATACATTTGTGGATATGTTTTAGGCTCTTAGTTTTTTTTTTGGAAAAATGTTAAAATGATTAGAGTTACTCGTAAATAGGAACTGTAAGTACTTCGTTATAGCTTCTTCGAATATTAAGAACCTGTTTTGTTTTCTAACTACTATCGTATTTTACACTTAACTAATGATATAACATTCCTTATATATAGATAAATATATGTAAACAATATGTTGCCTTAAAGACAGGACCAAAAAAAACACGTTTCGCCTTGATGTCACACATGACAATTATGAATTATAGTTAGTATACATTTCTTGTGTTTGCTATGGACATCGATGTAAATTTTATGTTGCTGTAGATTCATGAACAAAATTTATCATTAAAATAACTATACTGAGATTGCAATGCATTAAGCTTCTTACTCCACTCCTATACTCCTCTCATAATAGGTGGTAGATAACATACAAATATTTCTCCTCAATAAATTAATCATACAATTGAATCAAAGTTATCACATTGGTTATTAGGTACATTCAGAAAATAACTACACGAGCTATGCACTGCTATGTGCAACGAGGAACAATTTTTAACGTGATTGTCACTTGTTGAAAAGGAAGAAATAACAAGAGTGGTGAGTATGGACACTTTGTAGTTACAATAAAGACTGAACAAATAAATTGTCCCAGTATCAGGTTAACTATTGTTACTGATTGGGATTATGTCTAAGATCGAACATATTTTTTAATCCCACATCATATAACAAATATCAACACGTAACAATTTCTACAGAAACAAATAAATAAATAATAATAATAAATAAATATTTCGGACATCTTACACACAACGTTATCTAGTCCCAAACTAAGCAAATCTTGTAATAATACAAGCTTAACCACAAGGGTACTAGCCAACTGATATAAATATATAAAAAGACTTTTTTTTTTTGGAAATACAAACATATTGTACATAGAAAACACCCAGACTCCGAAACAAATATTTGTGGATCACACAAACATTTGGTCCAACCCGGGAATCGAACGCGAATGATGATCGAGCATTTTCAATGTGAGCGATTCATCTCACCGGCTGAACTACATCACGGCGTTGCTAGAATACCCTAAATTCTGAGAGTTTGTGGGAGATGTTTTCCAAGATCAACTTAGATTGTGTAATTGCTCAAAGTAAATTATTTCGCAAAGTTAAATAATAAATTAACTTAAAGCGTTAAAATTATCTACAAGTTTTACATAAATAATTTGATTTATTCGTCGTCGCGTGTACAATTTCGGTATTTCATAAATTGTAACAAATCGTTCTGACATCTATTTAAAATTTACTGATCTAACACTGTTTATAATAATCAATATAATACCCCTACATTCTATCTATTTTATCAAAATGCATCAATTAAGGAACATTCTACTGTTCGTTATACATATATGCGATTAATGGTTGTCTAATTTAATTAGCTCAAAGTAAGAAAGCTAAACAATCTTTGGGGCTATAATAACCTTAATAGGAGGAGAGTGCCGTAGGTATTATTGAGAAATTAACTCAATGCTAACCTTATCACGTGGGATGATACTGTATCTACAGATATATTATTAGGTTGGTTGATGGTTGTTATGGGTGATATTGTTATGTTAGATTGCTATGTTAGAAGGTGAAAGACCCAGAGGTCGAAGAGATGGTCAGATCTCCGAACAGTTGGAGATACCATTCAGTGCCTCTTTACATTAGACGACGGACTGTATAAAAATTCAGGATAACAACTGGCTTCCTCAAGAGTCGCGATCCTCAGTAATAGGTGAACACTTATGAAGAGAGAGGCGCCGAAAGCCTTGAGATTTGTATCTGCGAGAAGGTATGTAATTTAGGCCTTATTTTAACAAAATCTTTACATTCTAAATGTAATTATGAGGGTGTTAAATCGATACAAATGAAATCAATTTTAATGGCGTAGATAACCGAGATAAAAAATAATGTAAAACAATTTTAATGTAATTATGAAAAACGATAAAAACGAAACTTGTATACAAAATTCTAAGAAGTTTAGATTTTCGTTTAATTTAATATAATAGGTTGGGTTGAACAGCGTAATTTAGAGTTGTAATGGAGGGGGAAAGTCTTGGCAAGTCACGCGACACGTCCGGGGTTAAGCCTGTTTGGACAACCAACCATATGGTAATGAGCCCTCGGTGCTAATCGCCACAAAGATCCCTTACTGATATAGTTTTGAGTATAATATTTCATTTCAGTTTACGTTTTTTTGCCATTTTTTTCACAGCAGAACATAATTATATATACTACAATAGACCGTGTGACTTTTATTTGATCAATAGATTATGTTTTAGTTCAGTTTAGCAATAATTTCTTTTAAATCTCTCTAGGCTGTCAAATCAATTATAATTTAATTTATCTTGAGGAAGTTAATTTACAAGAATTATTTTATCGAATTTAAAGGTTAGATAGAATTTTTTCCTTATCCAATAAAGATTTACAAATTTGTATGATTGAAATGTAATTTTATTTGAATTGTATAAAAATATCATGCATTTTGATTTGACAAGTTGACATATTTTATTAATATTAAATTATCATACTCAACAGCCTTTAACAGCTCTACTGTTGGACATGGGCTCTCCTAAGCCTTAATTAGTTATACCTAAGCAAGAATTAAAACATTAAAACATATCTTTAAGAATGACCTTGCATTTCACAACACTACTGTGTAACTTCATGTATACGTAAAAAGTGACACTTACGAGTAAGTACAAAGAAAATATGCCGGTTATTTATCTGGGAACGCGCTGAAGACTTGTAAATAATTGGTTTGTACAAGCAATATAAGATTCATTTTCTGAAATAATAAAGTCCATAATTATTCAACGGCGTATGATACATAGATGCCACAAATCGTATTGTGTACACACTACGCAGTTGGAAGGTTCGTTCAATCTCACGGGAATGACGCATGATTACTGATTGTCGCCTTTGACATTGTAATGTTTGTATTGCACAGTATTGCATGTTGGGACTAACGTATTTTACCTTTGCAAGCACTAATTTTAATAGAGATAATGCGCCTGCACTCTAAATCTAGTATGCAAAGTGAGCGACAATGTAATTAGGAACGTTGTGCATGTTACGAGTACATATTAGAGTAAGTAGATGGAATGTATGCTACATACAGTAAATAGTATCTACGTATGAGAGAATTGCTTTATTAAATTTGCAAATATGGGCGACGTATCTAACTCACTATAATACGTGTAGGCTTGCTAAGAACCAAAAGAAAAATATGTAAAGAAAACATTGTCTTTTTTTCTTTAACATTTTTCAGTTACATCGACTTTTGATGTTTTAAATAGAAGAGATTAGATGTCTAAAAATATGATCAAATGATGCATTGCTCTTATCTTTAAGAAGATGAAGTGTTTTGTAAATTTCGTGGTGTATAACATACGTTCGTTTGTTGCGACAATAAAGTTAATCCATACTTAATATTATAAAATATTAAGTATGGATTAACTGAACTAAAATGAAATACTTTATGTAGGTAGCAGCAAAAGAGCTTAAGGGAGTCGAATTTAATGACATTTATCGTGTCGGACTTAGAATACAAAGTGTCATCACAGTAGATGTGTGTCACAAAAGACGACTAAAGGAAGTAAAGTACGAATGGCATCAGAGAAGGAAAACTTAAAACTAATGCTATACAGACCCGTCTGGCCAGGGTGGTGTGTAGGGCTTTATAACGGTTGAAAAGTATGTATTTTAAATCATGTAGGCCGTTTCCAGGCACTTTCGAAACGTTACAATATTGACTAAAGTTGTTCTGTTCTAAAATGTAATTCTCATGGAAAAGACCGACAAGTTGATTCTTTAAAAATTTTATGAAACATTTTCAAAATTTTGTGAAAAATACGAAAGCAAAATCTAGTTTTGATGTTACATGACGCGATACATATTGTGCCATATTTCAATATCACAGATGCCACCGATATTTTATATATTTCAATTTCAAATAGCAGTACAATGCTATTTATTACTTCGAAGTTAGAAATGTAAAAGCAATAGCTATCCAACTCAAACAAAATCCTTTACTGTTTTTATGCATTCCTGCAAGTCTACAAACAATTGTTTCCAGAGAGTTTTTTTTTCAGTTGTACGCTTGGTATTTTAGTTTCAATTTGCCTCAGTTAGTATTTACCTAGACGACCATTTGCTTGTAATGTAAGGGGTAAATCAGTCTGCTGAGGGTGCGTGGGCGGGAGCCACGGGGGTGGCGTACAAGCGGGACTTTGATTGATGACGATGGGGCCACATTGTGCGTACGTTTGCCCATTGTCCGAGCAACGTGAATCGAAACAACTGCACGAGTAACATAAATGAGCTCTTTTATTGCTGGCGATCATCCCTCACAGCACTACCACCTTTCAAAATATGAACATATATATTACACTAGCTGACCCACTCAACTTCGTCTCCGTCTCTATTCAATCATGCTAGGCTTCTATGAGTGTAAACGTAATATTAACTATTAGTACTTAAAAAAACCTAACCTTTTAAAAAATAATCATGAAACACATTATTTTATAAAGTAGATCAGCTATATTACTGTTAAATTTTATCTAAATCCTTTAGTAGTTTTAGAGTGTAAGTTACTCCTTACAAACATCCACCAGTATGAATGTTTGTTAGTCACACAAGTCCTCACAAACTTAGATAGAATTTGTAGATGAACCATGTATGACTAAACTATGCAATACTTTAAAAGTACATTATCTTCTAAATGTATCACGGTATTATTTTCCATTGGAGTTAGTATCTGATTAGTAATTTTATGAGGGTTCAAAATTATATTAATGTATTGTTACGATGTCTAGACCCATTTGATATTAGTGTAGACAATCAATAAACAGTCAATGTCCGTTACGGCAATAGTTACAGTCGAATAACTTTGCGTTTTAGTCAGCTAGCCTCTATATAGGTACCTATCACACTAATTTATGAAACTTTTTAAATACTTTGTTAAGTTAACCTACGTTTGAATCAAACTATGTCGACAAGGGACACTATAAATCACAATCATAAAAATAAATCGAAAGTTTCATAAAGGCAAGTGATTCTTAAGCCATAAAAAATGTAATAACATCAAATATGGGTGTTGTGAGTTGAACAACAGTTTCCAAACAAATAAATGAACTGAAAGAAATTTCTCGAGAGGGCCAAACATGAAATGCGACCGAGTGCACAACTGCGAGTCTTGTCGATCGTAGCGATGTGCCATGAAATAGGTTGGAAAATAACTCCATTCCCGCGGGCACGACTGCGATTCAATCAAGTCTGATTCAGAATTTTGGAGTTCGTTTACCGAACCGTCGTCGCCTTGGATAAATTGAGAAAACGCAACCAAAATAGACTAAGGATTGGCAAAGAAAGGGATTTCGCATTTAAGTAATCGTTTTACGTCTTATAGCCAATTACTGAAATCCCGGCAAATAAACGATAACGCTATCGTCTTTTCAGTGCCATAAACAGACCGGGACGCGCTTTGATTAAATGATCATTAATACATTTAAAGCTATAAAGTGAATAAAAACGGGTCTGCCAAAACTCTCTATAAAATGTTCAGTTAAAAGGCAACAACGTCGTAATACTATTAGAGCAGAGAGCTTTTCACTTCAGATCTTAAAACTATAGGTACTTCGAGTAAAATGTCTTGACAACAACTCGAAGCCTGTCTCCAGTCGAAACGAGAGACTTCTTACTCTGAAAGTTGAACATTGAGGTAATTTTCTAGTTTTACGAAGTGGAATTTACTCACTGTCAAAATAGTAGTCACTCACAAAATATACGTTTAAGCTTTAATAACTTCAAAGTTCCATTTGAAAGCATGAATTGCAAATAGCGATTATCCAATATGGAAAACGGATACCAATCATACGGGTGTTTAGACCGCAATATACCATCCCTACTCCTTCCCGGAGACGTTGACATTGCCCAAATTAAACTCCAATATTGAATGTTTGTCTCTAATCCCACTGTTATTGCAAACATATATGTATAATTTTATCTTAATGGATATAGGTTGTAATCCGCTTTATACATCTTATAATCTCTGTATTTTGAGTTTGTGAGTTATATAGAATAGACGTGGATACTCAATTCAATGAAGATAACATTTAGAAAAAGTTTTCGTTGTAAATTTAATAATGGTTGTAAAGCAATAATCCGTAAGTATTTCATGCCTATAAACGCAATATTACTTAGTACCGCATGTTTAGTATCTTCTCGTATAAATCTGTTCTGATGTTATCTGACCTCTCCGAAGGATGGGACCTCCTCTTAATTTATTTAGCGTAACATTCTAAGATTTATACGACGAGAAAACCCGCTGCAGAATTATCTGAAACACATCGCACATTCTTATTTAGATTTTAGTCATTAATATTTATAGCGCATTATATTCTATGGAATTTATTTATATATTTTTTTCAATAAATATTCTTTATAAAATATGGTAATTGAGTTAGCTGTAAAGTTAAAATATTAAAAATATCAATTTTCTATTGGACAACATTTTAAGCCTGCCTATCATTCTGGGTGACGACGGATCCATAATCTATGTGTGGCCTGACACGCACTTGGTAAAGTTTTTCTTGAGAGATCTTGGCGGCCTAGTAGATCTGGCTTCTGATTATATTGTACGCAGTGAATTCACGTATGCAGCGTAGTTAAGGCTTAGTAAATTTACTTCGCGAACTGATGAAAACCTAAATACAATTTAGTACTAGGTATATTAGACTTTTGGGTGAAATATTCCTAAGGAGAATGCATGTAATATCACTGATAGTAAGATCAGTAATGCTAATGGCCATATAGTTATATTTTATTTCGGTTTCTATCGTGTGACAAATAGTAATAGATACTAATCCTTGTATGTAATTTACCTGGTATGTATGTAATATATATATTACTAAGCTAACTTTGCTTATCTTCAATTATTAATGTAACCGCAACAAAACTGAGACACTAACCACAATTTAAAAGTATGGCGTGTTAGTGACTATTAATAGCCCTCGAGTTGCACGATGCGTCTATAAAGCGACCCCGTCTTTTAGGATATTGATACACTACCGGAGTCTTTCTGTCGTCACGTATCGATTCATCTGGTTCTTATGCGAGGCGGACACTGACTAATGATGCGACCCAACTGAATAATATCCTGCATGCTGCCCTGAAATATATTGCGAGCTCATACAACAACACATTTTGAAGGATATTAACTCAGTCAATAACTCTCGTCCTAAATATGTTTGGAATTCTAATTACATCTGAACGTCCAATTCTAATGTTATCACAATACACATAATGTTTCAATATAGATACTATCTAAATGACAAAACATTTTTATTTTGCAAGTAGCTCTTTTACAGATCTTTTTACAGGTCGGGCTTTACAGTCAGCATTTCCTAAGACTCACTCTTGCAAGAAATGCTGAAAGGAACCAATGTGTTTTTTTTGAAACCGTGAAAAATGATTAATTTAACTAGTTATTACAATACTATGCGAGTACAGTTTAGGGTCTGGGTTGGCCTTGTGAAGAAAGGAACATAGTTTTGAGTCAGTCTGTCATTACAGCCGGCATACGAGCCTCAGCCATCGATTTACTTAATTGGTGTTAGTCTAGATTAACAACCCAAAGCACGACACTACCGTCAGCAGAATATGTACGGTAGTTATTGCATTTTACTTCGGATATCTTTTTAAAAACGGCGTATCAATTGCGTTTGCGGCGTATCAAATATTTGAGGTTCGAAATTAATAAATTTGTTCGCATATAATACATGTAAATTTAAAATTGATGGCATTTTTAAGTGCTATTGAGTGTGACTTTATACGAGTGATTTATATGACTAAAGGTTTGTGTTGATTTATTCAAAGCCACAATGTTTTCTTAGAAATATTTGATAAACTTGCTCGTAAATTTTGTCTACTTTCTGTTCATCTCAGGATATTAAATTCTTTAAGCTTCATTTTCTTACACTTTATTTAAAAATCAAAGATACATTAATGACAAAAAAAGATCAGGTAGTTACTATGTCAGATTCATATGTACATTTTTTCTTTGGTTTATCATTCATTTGTTTTAAATTATGCAAATGCTATTGAAATAATATTATAAACGATGTTAATGCGAGTATGCTCTGATTCATAAATAAATATTTTGGTTTTTAGTCAACTGAAGTATTTATAAGTCACATAAATAAAAAAATCCAAACTAAGCGAAGCGCTGTGGAAGAATTCCGATCCTCTGAAGTTGATGTTATGTTTACGTATGCATATGATTATTTTTTATGTAGGTTTGTATGAGGAACGTTAAGATATAAAAAAACTAGAATTTTCTTGACTCTACTACATGTGGCTAAGTACCTATATATTAACCTATTTATTAGTAGAATATTTATTGTACTTTTTTTTTGCTGGGTTATAATATTTTTATTACAAACAGTAGGTACCAAAGGAACAGCTATGACAAAACTCATCATAATGTTATTCTCAGTACAGCTCTAGCGTAAATACGTACATTACGCCTAATGACGTTCGCAAATACAGACTTGTAACAAAAAGTGTGTGAGTCATAAGCATATGATTTAAATTACAGTTATTCAATGAAGGTTTTTGCTACACTTAACCTCCCATGTGATATTTTTGACCTTAAGGCATTCATTGATCTGTTTAATTTGATGCATATTAAATTACATTTATACTAGGTGGTGTCGGCTCCGCTCGCGTTCTGGGGTTAAAAAAAAGGTTTACGTCCTGTTCTCAAACCTACTGAAAATAAACAAAATTTCATAATTATCAATCAAGTCGTTTCGGAGGAGTTTGGACCTAACATTGTGACACGAGAATTTAAATACATATATATAGATCTGTATTCAAATGTTGAGAATACAATTGCTAATTTTTTATACATAAAATATACGTTAAAATGAAGTCGTAAAGTCGTTAATCGATAGCTATAGTCGATAATTTCATTAATTCCTAAAACGAAGTCTGTTTATACAGCATTATTATAGATTACATTACCACAGAGATTCCGTCCCTAGATGTGCGACATTCGATAAGAAATATTAAAATCTACGTTAATTAATCTTAAAAGTCGAAGAGGATTATCTGATAGGCACAACGGGAATAATAATCCCGCAAAGATTGAGCGATTATTTGCAGGTATATCTAACAGATGTCAGGTATATTTATGCTTAGTTAAGTAAATACCTCGAGGAGAGCAAAAAGAGGTTGTAGTCCTTTTTTGTGTAGATGTTAATCTGACCTTAGTACCTTACAGAGCGACTGTGCCATTGTGAGATAAGACGAACGGAAATTACTTAATTATAAATGCATCTTTTGCTGTTAGAATTATTTTCAGCCTGACTAGTTACAAATTCTAAAAAGATTGCCGACGAGACTGGTCGCTTTGATCCGTGTTAGAAGGTTATTGTCAGGCTTGAAACTAATCTGTTTTAGCCGAAAGCCGCTTGTGTATAATGAATGTATGAATATTTCAAAATATTGTCATTTAGCTTTGTCTGGGTGTGCAGAATACGTAAATAACAAGTTGCGTTCAAAGTCAGTGAGGGCTGAGTCTGGGCGGGCGGTGCGGTCGACGCCCGCGCCCCTATAAATACATCGACACAACACAAAAGCAGATGCACTCCGCGAAACATTTTTAATTTTAATGACTCGACATTTGTACAATTTTTTTTCAACGATTTTGATATTATCATCTATTGCTTTACGGTTGAACATTTTGAGCTAAGAGTTTTATATAATATATATATTTATCTGTCTTCTATACAAATAAATATAATTGAAGTGTCCGTTTGTAATTTCAAATAACAGATTTTCAATAAATGAATATGGAAATATATATGGCACTAACATCAAAAACACTTTTTTTTATAAAATTTCTGTCTGTGTTTTCCCTCTCTACAACGGCTGAACCGGTTCTGAGCCTTTCACTGATAACTAAGATTACATTTTTAGACACTTTTTTAAAGAAGTAAAAACAGTTGAAATTTGAATATAAACTTAAAATGTGTGTTATTGTTAAATATTACACGTAAATCATACCTATGTAAGTTGTTTTGGTAACAAAAGTACATTATGATTAATTTTGTCCAATTTGGGATCAATATTTATAAAATAGAGCTGTATTGAAACATTATTAAGTTCTATCAATAGCCAGAGTAAAAAGATTGTGAAATAATTCCCAATTGAAAGATGATAAATTTATTTATTTCATTTATCTACAGCTGTTAAACAATCTACTTAAGTTTTCATTGTTATATAGTAGTAAGAAAGATAACTTTATGAGTATATTAACAAAAAACAGTATAATAAATTATTCCAAAGATACCTAAATAATACCGAACTTTTTACTTCCATTCCTTGTTATGACCTTGTCTGGTTACCGAATAGACAACTTATTTCATCAACGCAATGCAGACAATTACTTTGCAATTGATTATAATAACATAACAATTATTTCAAGCATTAAACACGACACGAAAGCTTTAACGACTGGTCAATTGAATAAGCTCGAGGCTCTTTGCGAAAATCTAAGAGAGAAGGAAAACAATTAATTAACTCATTTCCCGCAATTAACGAGGGACGGACACGAAATTACTTAAGCATCTCTGGGTAATCAGCTCGGTGGGTATCCGTTCGCGTCGTCGCCGGCAGGCCGTGGGAGGCGGATGACGACTTTCCCCGCTCCAATCACAGATAGCCTGACGTCTCGCTTCCGTCGTCTTTTGTCCGACACCAACAATACAGCATTCGGTGAAATCAATTGAAACCAAACGACAAAACACAGCTATCTTCTATTGACAGTATAATACCCTGACACTCAATATATTATGGTTTATTTACAAACATAACAGTGTCGCTTTTTGTTACGGAACGTTCTATTTGAAATATTTTGTTAACAAATTGAGATAAGAAACGAAGAAATTTATTAAGCAAGTAAATGAATGCAAGATTAAAACCTCTACTAATATCATAGAAGTGTTTGGTTGTTTGAACGCGCTAATCTCAGGAACTACTGGTCTAATTTGAAAAGTCATTAACACTGATAGATAGAAGGCTTCAGGCATATAGCCTATCATCAGGCTACGGTCAATAGGAGCGGTGTATCATTAAAAAAAATTAAACTGTTTTAGAAACGAGGGAAAATTACTTCTTTTGAGAGCTTTTATTGCGTGTGCTGCGCAAATGATTACAGATTCGTGAAAATATTGTATTATGGACGTGCTCTTCTTTAAAAGTTTTAAAAAAAGTCCACGACAGCATATGTCTATCTTTTAAGGTTGACTCAAGATAACCTTCTTTGCCGGTTGGAGTCAAGAAGGAAATCCCCTCCCTGGACTCCTTCCAATACACAGGCGCAGAGAGGGTCACACCGTGTGGTTTTAGTCGGTTCGAGTCCGACACACCACCCCGCTGTAACCCCCGACGGGGTGACGGTCCGCGGGGATTTTCACACGTAAAAAAAAAAGATAACCTTAATTTGTAACAAATTTATTGCCATAGTATAACTAACAATAAGGGCAATAATAGACACAGACGGAGCTGCGTGAGTCAACTAGTATACCATTAAACACGAGGTAAGTATTTCATCTGTAATTGCTAATTAACTTAACTTTCATTACATTACAGTAGTAATATATTCTGATATTTTAACAAAGTTTAACATAAGTAAACATTAATTCCTACTCCAATCGTCAAAAGGCAAACGACAAATTTACCTTTGGGAGTTTCCCGTGGCTGTTCGTACAAGAGTCGCGTGGTTTCAAAGTACGACAGGTACTGCGACCGCGAGGGGTCGAGGAAAGGCGTGTTCCGTGAAAATGATCGCGTTTACTGTTCTCGGTGTCTGTTGTGTTTACAAACAAGCATTTAATTGACTCAGGAATTCCAAACACCGTCGGTGTAAAGGAAAACAAGCATCTCCCACTACTGTCGATTACGACCTGACATGAATGTTACAGCGTATTGTTGCGAATATTTCGACGAATAATAAGTTATAGGAAAAATGTTTTACAATACACTCTATTTCTAAATCATTAATTTTTGTTAGGAATTCTCATAAGACATTCGAGACCAAGTGTCGTTTAATCTGGAAATCAGAAATCAGGTCAAATAACACTACAATATTCACATAAATTTGCTAATTTGCTAATATAACTGCACTATTCTTTATAATGTTTGTATTGTGTACGATGCGTCAAGCCGGTGCAACACTGCATGCTGTTTGGTTTTGCTGTTCCGCGTTTCCTGGTATTTACAGTATTACTTGAAGCTATTAAAATTCTATTTATTATTTTTATACATATAAAATTTATTAGAAAAAATATGGATTAACTGTTACGTTACGTCACAGCGCAAATAATTCAATGACGATTGTTTACTGATGTTTTACTCGTTGTTGTTTTTAAAGATACTGCATTTATCAATGGTTTGCGATTCAAGATTTCTCAAAGATCAATAGTAGGTACTCATGAACAAAAAATTGGCTTATGCACTACCTTATATCCAGACTGCAACATTTATTTTTTTATCTTAACCTTAACCTGTTTCATCTCTGCTAAAATATTCAAGGAAGACAAATGTTTTCTTATATACAACACGTGACATATCCGTCTTCTTAAGGCAAGATCATAAACTCGGCAGCAAAGATACTTACGACACAATGATTTTCAACGAATTACAAAAGCATAAAAAGAAGGTGTATTCCACCTGAGTTTATAAAGCGCTTTATGTCTGTGGAGTCGTACAGCATGCATTATTCACAAGCAAGAATAATCTCTGTACTAAATAATACAATGTCCCTTGTTTAAGGGGATGCGAAGTTTTTATTTTTAATGAAATCCTTGTTTGTTTAACTGCGTGTGCTACAATTATGTAAGTATAACGTTACCGAGGGTTTCAATAATATTTGCGAGCTGTAAGTGATATTTAGATTTATTTAGTCGTCTGAAGTGATTTTAACCTCATTTAAATTATTCGACAGACTAGGCGAGAATGTACTTCAGCATTTAAGTGAAATAGCTTTTATTCGTAGCTTTGTGGTGAAACCTTTGTAAGGAGATATCTCGTCATTCCGATGTCGCACCCCATAAGAAACATATAACAGCTTTTAAGATGTGAAACCTGACAGTATTAAGAGAATTCATTACCCAGCATTCCGGGCATAGTATTGTTATACTATAAATATATCCATGTGTAGTTACTACATACTTATATTTATAATTGCTTTACGCTGGAAGAGCTGTAAGGATATACATTTAAACGTGTAAGCAGAGCCGCGACAGCTATAGATCAATATCTCTATAGTTCAATATGTTTAGTGGCCATTTGGTTTGAGACCATATTTGTATAATCCTACTCTAGAGCATAGAAAATAGGCTTTGTTTTAATCAAGATAGATGTGATACTCTCGGTATTTTACCTAAAGCTTCCCACTTGTAAAGTGATAAAACTACATCTCTAGTACATCTCTATTTCTACTTAGTATTAGCACATACTTGTATTTGTATCAATACGTAATCTTTATTCTTTGAGCAATACTTTTATAACCGAATGTTATTTCACCGAGTAGGTATGCAAGAATAAAATGCACGATGGAGACAGATTATTCTCTTTGGGTTTGTTCCATTAATGTCTCCATTTCAAATGATCCTGCATGTTAGTTTAAAGTCTAAAAAACCGCCGACCAAACAAAGCGTTAAACTTAAGTATTGTTTTTTTGTATTGGTTACTTGGAGTTGCTTGAGCCAATCTTTATTTTCAAACATTGGACGTTTATTGGTTGTTAAAGGTTAGAGCTGAATACTTCCTTCAATTTTTTAATGACCAACATTTATTTGACTATAAATATTTTGTAGGAACTATCATTCAATGTTTTATATTGATCTAAAAGCTTATGTTAGGTGTTCGTTAGATATACTCTACACATTAGAAACTATTGATAAAATAAGAAATATAACATTGACTTTCTTCTCTTTAACATTCCTTAGATTATTTCGGATCGGCTACTAGTCCATTTATTATAAATTAAGAGTCGTAACAGAGTTATTAATATGTTTAATTATAATTAGTCCATGTCACTAAAAATTTCAGAAGAATCTATTCGATTCTTTAAGTGAAACTAAAATTAACACAACTGTTTCATACTTTGGAAATCTACATTTACGAAGTAAGAAAAAAACAGTTGGAAGTTTAAAATTAAGATATCGAAATGAATGTACCTACCTAAGTACATTTATTTCTATATCATAATTTTGAACATAGAACAGGTCCTTCAACTTTTTCTTCAGTAACTGCAAGGTTCGATAGATAGTGAAAGATTTATGGACGTCGGACGCCAGGATTATTCCTTGCAAATTCAAGAAGAGCCGTGCCAGTTCGTCTGAATATTCATTAGCTACTGAGTTAGGAAGTTAATACCGCATCCGATTAATGTTGATATTTTCCCGCATTTTACTTTCGTTATCCAAGCGGAGAGCTCCGAGCACGATTCTGCAATTTGTTTTCGGCGGACACATTAGTGTCTGTTTTACTTCGCTTTGTATATAGCTTGGTGTTTAGAATGGCTTTTTCGTGAGCAACAGAAATTAATTCAAACAGAGCACGAGTAAATATTACGACACATATTTCATTAAAATATTAAAACCGTATATTATTTCGCGCACGGAGATCTCAAAGTGTTTTAGCAGTCTTTGATGAAGCGGAACTTGAGAAGGAAGCACTAATAACAACATCGGATAAAATATTTAGCGCTTTTGCTAGAGAAAGAATCTCACTGCGCTTACCTTCCACTAAAATACAACTTAAATTGCAGTGAAAAGCCGCAAGAAAATTTCGCCGCCGGTAACCGCAGACCATTTTAAGTAAAATATTAAATCCTGTGAAGGATTTGTCCGTGTACAGGCACAGACCTGTTTTAATATTTGATGAAGCGCTCGCTCCCCGTCGACGACTTTTTGTCTGGCCCTTAATTGCGGAGTGATGCGTCCGCGGTGGGGGCGGGCAGGTACCGGGCCGGACTCGACCGCGCACACGGCGAAATATTAAAACATCCCGTTGCGTTTCAGCAGTCTCTGCTTACGCGGCTCACTAACTGTTTATTGCCAGCCCAAAGATGTTAACGCCTATAAATTTTATGTGTGTTCACAGCCGCCGTAAAATGTTGCAATATCGCTAAATCTTCTTACGTTACATTTTACATTGTTCCGCCAGAATATTACTAACATTTTTTTCATCAGTAGATCTAATCTTACACTGAAGTATTTGTAGCAAATGTTTTAAAATATATTATCATAACTATAATTTAAATCCTTCTTTCAATAGCAGTAAGTAAAATTTAATGGTAGTTAATCATTTTTCTGATAAAATCTGACAGGTTAACTGGTTACAACATTCAACATTTACATTTTAGATATAAAGTTATAAAAGAAAATAGTTTCCAAAGTCCCACAATTTTACTTTATTAATTTATATAATATAAGTGTTCTGAGTTACAATCCTAGAGATTATAATTAAACAGCTGAATGTTGGTAATACTCTGTCCGTTAAAAGTACAAATCAATATGTACAAGGATACATGATCTCTATAACCATATCCAACACTTCGAGCATAAAGCGTTAACACTACAATAAATGAGATTAATCAACAATTTACTCGGACCACAGCTTCCGGGAAGAAGGGATTTTAACCCAAACCGATTTATCTATTTGAGTTTACTATTGATAGGTTCGGAATGTATACGGTGAAAATGTGTTTAACGGTTCAATTGTGTTTATTAATTTTGAATTATTACCTATCAAGTGTTTGGGTAGTCGGGGACCCAACAACAATTTGATTGTATTGAGGCTCCTGCGGGTATTCATTTAATGTTGTTTGCCTATTAACTATTAACGTAACAGCGCGTTCACTTTACTATTTAATAAATGAATATTTGGCAATGTTGACATTATAAATTAAACTTAGTACATTTATATAATACATTATAAATAAAAAATTTGATACAACTGTTTTGAATGTACATTTAACATTTTCTATCCGTTAAAAAACTATGAAAAACTTGAACCCTAACTGATACCAGTAATCCGTTAGTTTACAGCAGGGTGCTCGTCGAAAGCCCTTGCATTTATTAGAGTGTTGGTCTCTCCCAATGTAATGTCTGACGCATTTACACTTTCAACCAGATGCAGTCCTTACTACATCGTATGTAAAATGTAAATATTAGTTCAAGAGAACAGATTTTATATCATTACTCAAACGCTCAACTTTTCTAAGAATAATTTAAAACTTTGAACAGGTATTTTGTAAATGCAATATAAATTAAAGTGGAACGTTGAAATTTACAGTTTGACGTAACAAGTAGGATGGGCAGAAGAAACAAACAAGTCACGCACTGTTGGTTTCAATTACGGCGCGTGCGATATACGACGTCGTAAAGACATCGCAGCCCGAGTCAGGGCAGAGGACAGTCGCCTTCAGACTCGATACTGGCTAACTGACAAATCGTTACACGCATTCGGTATCGTTTGTTACCCCAAGAATTACCTTAGACCGCAATACACGTTTTGGGTCTGACACGTTTCAAAGCTCGTATCGTAAAATATTTTATCCGATACAAAATACCAGACAGTTGTCTAGATTGTTTTTTTTATTCAACAACTTATTTTAAAATCGATAACGCTTCGGATACCGGATACCGATAGTTGGAATTTTAGTTTTTTTTTTTCGCAAATATTTGCGAAAAGGGTTTTAATAAAAGTTAGTGTCTCAAATTTATTAGAACAGAAAACCTGTATAGGAAGGCTTAGAACTACATGCTTACATTATTATTAACACTAATGAAAATAATAATACTGTAAGCTACTTACTTGGATGATGTTGTTTCTGACCGTGTACGTACTTCTTTGGATCTGGCACAATGTCATGTTACGTACCTGTAAGAAAATAAAATATTTTTACAAAACTTAGATCTTAGAATTTTCATTCGTAGTCTTTAGTAGTATTTATCAAACTTTCTCTAAAATACAAGGTGCTTTAATGTTACAAATGTCTATACAAGCTTCTTGTATTTCAAAAGTTAAACAATTCTAATAGGTGGCTATTAATTTACGTTCAAGTATCGTCCAGTCTTTTTTCTTTTCTAATTATTCAACAACGAGAGCTGGGATCGGTGAAGTAAAAATTTATTCGATACTTTTTAGTCACCATTTGAATGTTTTAATTACTTAAAATGTCCACGGAATCTGATAAATAGGCTCAGCAGCTTGTTGATTTTGTAAGTTTCTCTAGCGTCGGTGTCTGCCGGTCATTACGTCACACTCTTTTAATTTTTCTAATTAAATTTACCGTTGATTTTGTAGTACAAGCATTGTATGAATTTTATTAGACAGAAATGAAATTATAACTGCTATTGCGAGTGGTGGCCTAAAATTAACTTAATATCATAAGGAAGCAAGACTTCTTTTTACCTTTTACAAACAATAAAGCAATGAATACAAAGAACACCGAGGCTCGGGTTAACTATTTGTATATTATGTTAATTCTTATCAGATTTGAGTGAATGCGCAAAAGTTGATGCAATTCGTGATCAGAGTGACATACGGCATATGTTTTAAAAAATATCACGTAGTTCATTCCTACAATCTATACACACAAATAAATAAAATAGAATTGTCTGTATGTAATTTCAGATTAACAGCTATTAACTAAATTCATAACAAAGTATGCGGTACTTACAGTAAAAATCAAATTTTTTTTTTGTCTGTTCGTTCCGATCTGTCATTGGTAGGTAACTGATGATATAAGGATTACTACTACCTTTAGACTTTCTACATTTAGTTTAGCTTAGACTTGTTACCCTCGTTTGCTATAGTAAGTTACAACAAGAACAGCGGGGCCCAACTAGATGATTCATAAAATTACACTCTGTGATGAATAGGCCAGGAGTAACCGTGTCAAACATTTACTTTCGTATTCAATTTAACTTTTAAACTGCGGTTGGGGTCTATGAACTAGCGGAAGGAGGAAGTCAAATTATTATTCCATACATCAATTTTATAGCCGTGCAGCAGAGTACTAATATTTGAATTATTTATGGGTCTCTGACGGTATATATTTCACGTAATGAATACATAGGAAGCCCAGGCAGTTGTATAACCAGATAGGATAGCAAATTATTACACAAAGTGTTACGTAAAGTGCGGTCAGTCATATTTTAGTATTGCAAAGAGAAATATTTTAATAATTTAATATTATATTTATATCCTCCACTTTTCTGTAATAAGGTATATATACGAGTATAGGTCGTATTGGAATGGATGACAGTTTCTATAAAAACGAAATGTAAACACAAATTTCTTTAATGAGTTCTACAATAAAGATTTATTTACCTATTTCTGTAACAGGCTGTACTTTTCTTATTTAATTAGTATTCAATTCAAAGACAATTAGTACAATATATTTAAAAAATATATATTATTTATAGAAATTACTTTAACAAGTAAATAACTATAGCAAGATTGTAATTCTTACTTGTCCACTGTGTCAAAGTTCTTGTACAATAAATATATATTTATATCGCGTATCGCGGTAAAGAGAAGTCATGTACCTAATACCTCAGAAATAGAAGTAGATAGGTATCTCCATGTTCAATTTCATTCCAATCGGTGCCGTAATTTAGACGTAAAATCGTAACAGAGTTCATGCCGAAAGTTAGGTGAGTTATAGCTAAATCAACTGTGAAGACATACATTAAGTGACTTTAAATCTAAAATAAAAAAAAAATAAAAAATAAAAAAAAAATTAATAAAAAATAAAATAAAATAAAAAATAAATAAAAATAGTCAAATGAAAGTTTGTCAGATCCTTTACTCAGTGGCTGTAGAACAGTACTGCATTGAAAATTGGATTGCAACTCTAGCAGTGAACATTATATTTATAAAGACGTTCTTTTTGTATTCCTTCCACGCAGTTGATACTGAAACAAGAACTTAAAGAAAAAAACAACTTTTAGGTACTAAACAATTGATAAGTGATGATACTTGTTAATTACTAAGTAAAATACAGAGCGTCATTTAAACTTAACTTAATAAAGTATTGGTGTTGTCCCTGTTCTGATGTTCATGTAAAGATCCTTTATGAATTTTACAATGTACCTAATTATCCAATTATTTTGTATGTAAATTTATCATTACAAATGACTTAAGAGGTCTAATTATATTTGACGTTTCATTAGTATATTTGCACAAATTTAGATAAAGTATTTGAATAATAATTAAGATTTAAGTATTTTATTATCTGCACTGTAAATTACACTTATACGAGTAATTCGGAAGTGTTTGACAGTGAACCCGTTAGGTAATAAAATGCTTAATAAGGTAAGTAATTAAGGATACGTACTGTATTTAAATGGTTACAGTGTTGAATATTTCGATAGTTGAAAAGTTTAGTGTATAGTAGAATGATTTTCCAATCTCTGTCTCTATTATCATAATAGAGACAGAGGTAAAACTCATAATTAATGGGAAATAGCATAAAGTAACGTCTAAGAGATAGATTGCCTGGAAGAGATTGCTTCTAGTAATAATTCCGCCCTTTATACATTATAATCTAACATTTTATGTACTCTTTTAGTTTTGTAATACGAGAAAAAGTTTATCTATCTATCAATAGAGAATATATATATTTTTAAATTTAATTCATTTACTCCTATTCGCTCTGAAGAGCGATATTTGAATACTAGACTAGGAAAGTGTTACTCATTCTATGACTCATATTCATCTCTACCTACATACAAGCTGGCTGGATATGAGTATACTACGTCTACCTACACATAGTACATGTAATGGGTGCAAACCAATTATGTTTCACACACAGTTACTAATTATAATTTCCTCGGCGCTGCCATTCGGAAAACTATGTTTAGAGTGCTCTATTTATTAATTAGTAGCTAAATACGCTGCAGTGAGCACAGTTACTTACCACTTAAATGATTTGAAACATTACTTTCGACGGTCTAACATATTATACTGGCCTTATTTAACCATGTGCATGCTGTGGATCTTCAAATTGTTTCATCATTTTTGTCTCGTTGTTATGATGCTTTTCTGTTAGTTCATATGTGACAAAGTGTGCTTGAATATATTTTCCGTATGAGTCTATCATGTTACGTTTAGAAAATAGGTGGGTGATAGTTCTGTAGAACAAAGATAACAGCCCGACTACTAGAAATTTAAATCTAAAATACACCGACTTAAATTTATGCCTACTCTACAAGAAGTCATATGTCACAGACAGACATTATTTTTTATTGTGGGCACACATAATGCAGCATGGTTAAACACAACGGTGGCTTGGTGAGAGCTTCTGCATCATCGGGCCTCATTATTATAAAAAATATTTAAGTCCCTTTACGTTTAGTATATGGGCAATGTCCTATTAACATTTCGTTAAGATATATATTTTCAGTTATATAGTTTATTACAAGTAACAGTTATAACTATTTAGTGGTAGTATTTTGAAATAAAAAAAAATGTCAGATCGGCATAATATAGTATTTGTCCAGACTGAATAGAGGAAATACGTGTTACTATTACATAACTTATAAATTTTGTAGATTTTTTTTTATCACGATAGACGACAGAAGTTTTATTCATAGTGATTTATAAAGTATCTAGTTTGCGATCGTTTATATACCAGTGTATTGCTCATAAGGACATCGCACATCGCCTTGAGCCCGCACCATTCAAGAACTCACAAAGCGCATATGCAAATAACACATTTGCAATTAAAATCACAACGCCCACTAGGGACGCTATTGTTTCATACATGTGAAATATGTCTACTTATTATTTATATACAATATTTAGTACGCCAGACGCAATCCACTCCTATACACATCGACAGCAGGTAATAAGGGAAAAACGATATTACCCAAAACTTTCTATAGACTTTAAACGTCGTGCACATTCAAATCGAACAAGAATTTAATACTGAGTTATAAAAACATTTCGTTGATAAAATTTTCGTTCTACCGCTGATAGTAATGGAATGAATTTTCAAAGTAAAAGTTGTACAACAAGCAATCTCCTGACATGGAAAGTTGGAGCGAATTTCAGTAGAGCACCGACCGGTGAGCATCACCAAAAGAATGTAATAAGGAACAGGTGGCGCAAGTTCTTTATTGGATTTCGCACGTTCCAACTCGACGTGTTTGATAGCTCCAAGATTCTTGGTAAACTCTTTGCTAGATATTAATTTTCCTCCAAAATTATCTTTAGTTTGTGTGTTACTATTAGCAACGAAAAGTGTTGAATAGAAACCTAATAGGTTATATTCGTTAAGCTAACCCAGTAAAGAGAGTCAGTTAAGAAAGTGATTTTTAAAAAAGTTTATCTTAATTTCATTGAGAAATGCTTTGTCTTTTAATTAACAATTTCACTGCAAATAAATGAAGTAACCAGCGTGGTTGTCAATGTCATATTAAAAAACATTATTGTATTCGTGCAACATTCATAAACAGTGCACTCAAAAACGTGTAGCCGGTGCGCGGCCGGTATTGCAGCTGTGTCACGAGGTCATTCCGAAAAGTGTTTCTCAGTAAACGACGCCGACGGCAACTGAAAGGAAAAGTATAGGCCACAGCGGTGCGGCGCGCGGCCGCTGCAGATCGTGTCATTGACACATGCAAATTCGAACAACGCTTCGATGTCGGGTCATCGAACCCTCCATTCAATGACTGTCGAAAGTTATCCATGAATATGTCGGCGGCGGCGTAGCCTACAAAGAGCTTCTGAGCCGTTCCCCCCTCAGGCAAATGTAGCGTTTAAAACCATTCATACATAAACCTATTTACCTTACAATCGCTCAGACAGAAGAACACTAAATTACTTATATCTGTCTAGCTTCGTTTCATTATTGAATACTAAAATTCAACGTAAACAAGGACTTGTCGCATGTAAATAAGGTTGCTTATTTTAAGTTTTCGATTGAATTCGACAGATGCGATGCTACACGAGGTGTGTCTGGCCATTGTATTATTAGCATTGCGAATTTCGACAAGCTCTCGGTTCTAGAGACCATTCGCAAATACAAACGGTTGGTATGCAAATTTCTCGTTTGTAGGATGGCTTTTACATGGTTTATTGAGCGTCAGCATCAAGGTACTAGCTTTATACCGTTAAACAATCAGTTATTTCTAAAAAGTCCTTATTGTGGTAATAATACCAAATCTTTTCTTATAAGCGAGGAAGTTTTTCGGACTTTGTTATACATTATCAGCACTCTCTGTTATTGTGTTTGCAAGGCAAGCATGTAATGTGTGCATTGGCTGGCGAGCGACGAGATAAGTAAGTCGTCCTTGTCTGGCGAGCGGTTAAAACAAAGGTAGGTACTTTCAGTTTTTAGTTAATAACGCAAATATAATCTCTGATCTATTGTATCATCATATGAGATGGTGCGATGGTAAGGTTAATTGTGGACACAGTCTATCACGTGTGTGACGTCAGACAGCCTGCAACACACCAAGGCGAGGCCAAACGGCACCGTGTGTGTACAGGCTTACGTATATGTACATGAATCATAAATACCTTCTGTTTAGGAACAGCAAGCGATCGAAGTTTATTTGTTAGTTTAACGAGTATAAGGAATGCCAGGGTATACAAAGTCAGCTGTTTGACCGCTCGCGTCTATCTAAAATATAAAGTCTATTAGCTTTAATGTCAAGGTGATTCATAGTTTCGACTTTCGAGTAAGATTTATTTACCTACATTAAGAAACGATAAATTTCATTGAACTGTTTGGAAAGAATGAAAAAACCCCTTCTTAATCGACGATGAAGAAAAAATTACCTGCAATTTAGAAATGTATCTACTTCGGGAGGGCCGCAAATTTATGAAGTGAAAGTCGAATATTCAAACAAAAGGAACCTGTTGTAATGCCATACGGCAAGGCAAGTAAAGTCATAATTCTAGTTGTCGAACCAGTACATTAAGTTGAAGTCAAAACATTGTTTACATGTATTTTCCATTAGTATAAAGAAAACAGAAGTTCCGTTAGAAAGTTAGAGACAATTTATTGTCCAAATAATAACTTGCAATTTTTGGAACTTTTAGATTGACATAGAGAGACATTGGAAAGACGATCCCAACAATAATTTGAATGGTTACTCCAAATACTAAACATTTTCAATTGAATATTTTAAGAGGATTGTTTCAAGAGATTGCATACTGCGTGTACTAATCTAACTTTGGCAATAATGATAAAAAAATGTACTGTTTATTGAGTATGTGTATGCTACATGCTACTAAACAGAAACTTCTGGAAAATTGATAATTTATAATTAAACACGGAAATTGAGACATTTTCTTTTAAATTCGATAAACACACACCTTATCTATGAACTAACCTTTACAAGTGAAAGGTGTAGCAACCCTTCTCAATAGTTTACGCCTGTACATAAAGTATACCTTATGTAATAAATCTTCGACAAGTGTTGTAAATATTGATTTTCCGTAATTTAGTGTGAAAAGGGAATAAATACTTGTCTGTCAGATGTCTTTCACTAAACAATGACATGATTTATCGGTCGACAGATAAATGTTTACACATAGGATATCAGGACGTCTGTCGCTTGCGTACTTATTTTCAACATATGATAAGATTAACGATCGTGAACAGGCGAAATGAAATGATTAAAATATTGTTTTAGACGTTAATAATATACTTCGGCAACTTTTTTATTTACAACTCCCTATAAATTCTCTGAATATATTTCCAGTCAGTATTCAATCGTCACTTGATGATTCAAACTCGTTCGTGGAACAAAACTAATGATCTATAATATACGAGTAGACAATAATTGAATCATACAGAGTGCATAGTACCCGTTTCCAGAACAAGAAGTAAATAAAGGCCAGACTACTCTCAGTGGAAGGGACACCAGTGAAAATGCTATAAATGCATAGTGCACTATCTAGCAGTTTAATAGTACTATCACAGATTAGTAAAACACTAGTGGTATTCCGAGACGGCTACGGCGGGCCACATGAGAAGCTGGTCACTGGCCGCATTCTTCATAGTTGAAAGTAACACGGTATCCGGTTGCGAAAAATTATCGCCGCGCACAACCACCGTCTTCAGAGGATTCTGCTTACTACACGACAACACATAACGTTGAATTGAAGTTTACAACAATTACCTAAACTTCATCGGTTTAAAGGAGTTATTAGATATGAAATTATGCAACATTTCCACGGGTTTTGGTATATCGGAGCACGTTTAAAGTTGACTTTGCCGTTTATTGTATTGTACTCTTTAATACGAAAGAACGAATTGGAGAGACATGAATTACAGAGAAAGTTTATTTACTTAAATTTTGAACAGAAAACCTGTTGTTTATGATTACGTTTACAGAGCATGTTTATTACATATATATAACTAGAAGTATATGCCAAAACTTGGAATACATTTAATATTTAAATTACTTATAAGATAAAATATTTGCTTTCCATCTTTATTTTATATGTTGTATAGGATTAGTTAAGTTTCTTAGTATTAAAGTTGTTAGGACAAGCATAATTTGAGTTTGGCAATACTTACGACAAACATTTTGAGAGTGATAAACTTCAATATTTTTTTTCCTTAGTTCAACTCTTCCGTAACAGTTAGACATTCGCGATATCAAAGTGTTAGCATGAGAATATGATGATGCGAATATTAAATAAATATCTGGTATGAAAGTGTGCAATTCTTTTGCTGTGCGATTTAAAGCTGATACGCTCACCGAGGGGCGGGCAGCACACGATCAGTCGTGTGATTGCTTTGCGCGAATTTTTTGTTCGTCTGGCGCGCAGGTGTCTTATCGTAGGCACACAGTTGAGATTCAACGTTTTTTTTTTCTGAACAGCCTTCGACCCAACTTCAAGCCATTGTTTGTTTTGATCATTTTTAGATCTTCATCTATAGACTTGTAAATCTTACCTACCACTAACACTTCTCCGTCTTTAAATTACGAACAGGTAAAACGTTTTTATGCCAGAGCTTTAATACTTTTGCTTGATGTGTTTGCGATTGAGTTTACGACTTAAGCCGACGTTCTCATGTAGCGTATGTGGGTCAGTAATTTGTATAGAACAGGTTCATAATAAGCCGCTGCACAGCATTTACTTAACGGCCCTTGGTTTACGTAACTTTCTGTGAGATTGCTAAAATGAATGGGTGGTGGCGTGGTTCCCAAGGCAATGAGTACGGCGGTACGGGCGTGCGCAGGGCGGGCCTCTAGTGGTATTGCGTTCCGTTATCTTGCGGTCATCAGTCTCTCGGAACGGGTTACTTGCGGGGCCTGAAGGCGATACACCGGAACTGTCGCCGCTGTATACGGCACATATGTACGACGGGCACGTCCCCGTATGTCGCTGAGACGCTTGACGTGTCGCCTCACACACGTAATCATTGCAACGGCCTCCTGACGTGTAGGTATTGAAGAAAAGCCTGCCTTAGCTTGTTTTTGTATAATTCAAAATGTTTGATTTTTTAGTAAATATAGGGAATTTAACTCTTGTCTGTTTTAACACTAACTTTGTTGATGAAATTACCTACGAATTGATTCATGCATGACACACAAATACATAACGGTATACGGCAATAAAAGAAATGACAACGTAAATATGTCATCAGTTAAAACTTAAACTTTAATAAATTAGAAGTGATCATTTATTTACATATAGGAACGATATGAAATGTTGTCATATTTTCAATATCAAAAACATGAAATACATCTAGTGAAATATTCTTTCTAACACGCTTTTTATTAGCTTCACCTGTATGTTTGTTTGTTTGTAACCGACTCCTTTGGGTGCGATTTTGACCCACTTTAAACGGCCAGATTTCGTTCAAACTTTGACCGATGACAACACACTAAAAAAAAAATTAAACAAATTAGTCTTTTTATAGTCTTCTTTTCTAAAAAATAGTTTTAAAAATCTAAACAAACACGCTTTTAAACTAAAAAGTAGAAAATAATTTTAATGTAACAAAGCGTGGGGTGCTTTTGAAAATATTTCAATAACGTCGCCCCACGCTTTTTACATTAAAATTATTTTCTACTTTTTAGTTTAAAAGCGTGTTTGTTTAGTTTTTTTAAAACTATTGTTTATCTGAGTTTATTAGATCGTCACCATTTACACAAATAAATAGGTAACATTGAAGTCTCTGTTTGTAATTTCAAATTGACAGCTTCTCTTTAAATGTATGTGAAAGTAATATTAAGGTAACGTCAGCAAAACAATTTTGAAAAATGTCTATTTACTCAGGATAATCTTTGAGACTGCTGAACTGGTGATAGTGGTGACTGCTGATGATATAAGGACTAACAGTGACTACTTTTATGGTAGAGTAGCTTCTCCGCGCGGTGGTACCAGTAGTTATTGCAGTAATGGTACAGTAACAACCGTGGAACGCAGATGGTTCAGTATAAAAATGTATATTAACTGCTGTTTGTAATGTCGATTCTACGAACTTCAACTCTTATCTCGGTCATCATCATACTTTCATAAACATAATGATGGTAATAAAGATAAATCAAACCCATAAAAAAATAATGGAAGAAAAATGTGTCGACAATGAACTTGATAGACAATTCAATCAGTGTTATTAATTGTAAAGTTTCTATCGTAGAGCCCGTATGCGCGCGCGCACTGCGGGTAGGTGGAGTTTAGGAAGTATGCGTGGGGAGGGGAGCGTGAGTTATAAATAATTTATGTGGTAGATAACTGTGTTCATATCGCGTGTGCCTGACCAATACATGTAATGATAATGTCTAATTAATGACAATTAATTATGAAAAAAATGTTAAAAAACATGTAAGGTGTTAAGTTGTAAGTATAATAATAATAAGTATTAATTTATATTCGAATGGATACATTATTTTTGTATAATATTACAAATTGCGTGGGTTGATAAGTTTAATATGAATATAGATAGAATTGTTGTACGTTACAGTTGGGTTTTTTCTTTTTCTCGTTAGATTTTGAGGTAGTTTGTCACGATCACAAAGAGTCAGTCAATAACCAGGAATATAAAATTACAATGAATATGAAATACAGTAAATTAATGTGTGTCAGTGTGTTTGAATATGTGTGTGTGTGTGTGGTATAAAACATTTACAAAATCATATTATTTGTACAATAAATATTAAAATAAGTAGGTATACATCCCGATATTGTACCACAACGACAAGATGACGAACGTGTAAGAAGTTGATTGATATGCGTATACATATATTAAAAGAAAACAATAGCAATATACATACATTAAATCAATGTTAACAAGACAGTATTACACCAAAAAGAAATATAATGATATTATTTAGCAAGGAGCTCAAAGCGCATCATAATTGAATCTTTTCGCCTAAAGATTAATGTAAGCGGTCTAAAATTTAATTACATCAAAAGTACGATAGCAACAGTAAACAGGGGCTAACCTATTTAGGCTAACCTATATTTATTTAAAGGGAAACGGTATACGGCTACTGTGAGTAAATCCGCTATTAGTACTGCTGAATCTTTATTCAGCAATCGACAACACGTTCTAGGCCAGCGTTATTGAAAAGTTCAGTCAAATCTGTTCAAAGAATGTTTTCAAAGCAAGAATGTGATGAGTCACCAAATTATTGTTTCATCCAGAGAAATATTTTTCATTGGAACTTTGAAAGCAGTTGCAATCTCACCGTGAATCGATTTCGTTACAATTTGTGCTTTGGCAAAGTTTTTCTCCCTTTTTAATTTCGCGCTCTAAGGTAATGATGGCTGCGCCCTAAATTGAAATGATTTCATTAATTTTATCCGTTGGGTTTTTTATCTCATACTTTACATTAATAGAACACCATTAAGGAAAATTTAAGGCATCTGCATTCTGTAGTTTATTTCTAATTTAAATTCATTTTATGTTTATGACAAATTTATTTTCTGAATCAAGTGAATCAACTATAGATTGGTTTTGCTCGTCTTCATTGATGTGACTAAGACAGAAATTACAAACACAAAGGTGACATTTACAACAGAAAATTATATTAGTACTGTGATCGTCCGCAGGGTGCGAAATAATTCCTTAGTCAGACAGCCTTGACTTTAAATGTGCGAGTAAATTAGCGTTGATGCCGGCTGTTGGTTTATTTGCATTAGTGCTACACACACTAAGTTAAATGAAGTTCGGTGGCTGATCAAGAATAGAAAGAAAATAAGTTTTAAAATGTTATGATTTTTAGGGTTATGTTCGCGCAAACTATTCAGTTTAGAAAAAAATATATTAAAAACCCCAACATCATATTTGAACACCTATTGGGATTGATGAAAAAAAAAATTTTTGAGTTTCAGTTCCAAGTATGGGGACCCCCAAAATGTATTGTTTTTTTTCTATTTTTATGTAAGAACCTTAATGCGGTTCACAGAATACATCGACTGACCAAATTTCAACAGTTTAGCTCTTAGTTTCGGAAAAAATTGGCTGTGATATACGGACGGACAGACAGACAGACATGACGAATCTATAAGGGTTCCGTTTTTTGCCATTTGGCAACGGAACTCTAAAACTATATGTTGTACATTACCATGCAAACTACTAACGAAAATTGGTTTGAACGAGATCTAGCAAGCAGTTTTTTTTAATACGTCAAAAATCGTGAACCGCAATTTACCTTTTATTCAATCAATACACTACATATTATTAAAACATCGATCAAAGTTACAACGACCTACAAAAACTTTTATATGATGCTACTTGCTTCTACGGAACTCTTAATGGGCGAGTCCGACTCGCACTTGGCCGCTTTTTTTTTGTCTAATATTCAGTTTTAAAAATCAAAGTCCACAACTCTTGGCGTGCACTCAGACCGTCCAGACAGGCGTTACGACATACATAGAAAGATATTTCAAAAATACAGTCGCGGACAGGACAGGTAAATTACTGTGAAACGTAAGCCAACGGTAGCCATATTACATACTACAAAGTTGCAACTGATAGATGACCAGCAAATTAACCACTTTCTGCCTGGCTCGCTTTCCCTAAAGACTTTTCTATTGTTCTTTTTCATCTACATAATTTACGTTGCGAAAAAGGTTTCTTACTATTAGACCTTACGTTTAACTGATTAATTTATTATCAAGGCAAGTTATTTTTTTAAAGTTTTTTTTATTAAAAGAGATTTCTTATTAAATCTGTATCTGTAATAAGAAAGTTGTTTAAAATTGACAAAACTCGGTGCACATTTCAACATGCTCCTTCGAAGAAATGCCGTATGAAAGAGTACCTAAGTATATTTTGGTAAGTCTTAATTTTGCAAGCAATACAAAAGTAGGTGAGTAAATTGAGATATTTTGACCGCGCTGGGTGCAATGAGACACTCGGGCCGACGATGGCATTTATCTCGTATAACACAATGCCGTAATAGGCTTGCCGTTGAGGTGGTCTAAGATCTTCCTAGAATTTAATTCTACCTTACAACGCGGCAACGTACAGTGTAACCGAACGCCGAGTCGTGTAACTAATAAATAATTTTAATAATTTATGCCAAGCGCCAACTAACAATTTAATTAAATTCCATAAGAAACCCGTACTTCGGATAGTTTGCGTATCTGAAAATGAAAATAGTTCCTACGAAAGAGAACGAATTACCTTTATCGATTGCACATTTTTAAATTAATTAGATTGGAATAAATTGGTAATCGCAAAGCTTTCCGTGAAGCCAAGGTATAGAACATATATTGGGAACGGTTAATATATTTTACCACTACTGAGTAGTGTTCATCATAGCTAGTTGTGATACAGCAAAGGAGAACGGTTTTTCTAGATTAGACAGAACCAGATTTCTGCTTGAGACAAACTCAAACTAGCCCATAGTTTGAGTTTGTCTCAAGCAGAAATAGTGTCAACAACCATGAGTACATTATTTTATTTATTTTTATTTATTAACTTTATGCACAAATACATGCATCGGCGGACTTAATGCCTAAGGCATTCTCTGCCAGTCAACCGATTGGGCGATTATATGATGAATCACATTAGTTGTAATTTAACCAAAATTTATAATATGGGCTCTTCGGGGGTGAAAAATCGATCTAGATCAGTTTCATGTTAGGGGAAACGAGAGTTTTCGAGTTTTCAAACGTGTTTGTTTCGCATTTATCATTACTCTTGGCATTGCTTGCTATATCTATACTACTCTTTCAGTAACATTTAGTTGGTTGGTGGTTGGTACTACAACACTACAGCTACTTGACAGAATAGAGTGCGTTGTTAAACAATAAATAATATAAAACGAGCACAGTTCGGTCGCCCAGGTACTAATAATTATACACATAATCACAGCAAGTTCAATAAAATTCACAATCAATAAACACACGTCCACACTATCTGTTTCCATTTGGCCCCTTGTATATTGCCGTATTTTGTGATTACCAAGGGCTGATTTAGGCTAGATACCAACATAGTTAGGTAACAGTGAACAATGTTTCTAATTAAGTGAAATAATTAGTCAACTCGTACTGTGTGGCCATCGATCTCATCAACACAACTTTAATTCGCCCTTAGTCACTCACGTAGCATCGATATACGAGTAAGTAGTATTGATTTATTTTTCCCTCTAACGCTGCGGGTTTAACTAGGTATTTGATACTTGGTAATCCGATCTGATAAAGTGTATAGTGGCGGCACTTAACTTGAATACAATGTCATTTTACTATAACAATTTACTTTTGTACATGTTTATATTTGAATATCAAATCAGGTAATTCAGATATGCAAGAAAAAAGCGGCCAAGTGCGAGGACGGACGGACGGACGGACTCGGCCATGAAGGGTTCCGTAGCAGCAAGTAACATCATATAAAAGTTTTTGTAGTTCGTTGTAACTTTTATCGATGTTTCAATAATAGTGTTTTAATTGAAAGAAATGTAAATTGCGGTTTATGATTAATGATGTATTATAAAAAAACTACTAACTAGATCTCATTCAAACTAATTTTCGTTGAAAGTTTGCATGGTAATGTACATCTTATATTTTTTTTTGTTTTATCATTCTCTTAGTTTAGAAGTTACAGGGGGGGAGACACACATTTTACCACTTTGGAAGTGTCTCTCGCGCAAACTATTCGGTTTAGAAAAAAATGATATTAGAAACCTCAACATCATTTTTGAACACCTATCTATAGATATCCCACACGTATGGGTTTGATGAAAAAAAATATTTGAGTTTCAGTTCTAAGTATGGGAACCCCCAAAATTTATTGCTTTTTTCCTATTTTTGTGTAAAAATATTAATGCGGTTCACAGAATACATCTACTGACCAAGTTTCAATAGTATAGCTCTTATAGTTTCGGAAAAAAGTGGCTGTGACATACGGACGGACAGACAGACAGACAGACATGACGAATCTATAAGGGTTCCGTTTTTTGCCATTTCGCAACGGAACCCTAAAAATGAAGTAGTTATTGAATCAAAAGCAGACATTATTAGAACAAAAATAGCTTAAGTTAAAAACTTTTGTTTTCAGGTTACTATGAAGTGCAGGTGAGTACCTGGGTACTGAAACCATGCAATAACTGTGTCATTTCAGTTATATATGTAGAGGTGTTCTGAATTTAGGTGCAACTTATTTTATCATTATAATAGGCTATGAGCTCGTTTTCACGAACTGTACTTAAACTGTCGGAAGACTGTTTAGGATTCCTAGTAAGTATACTAAGAGTCCTCTAACGTAGGTAGCCTCTAAGTGTTAAGAGACGTCTAAGCACTTAGGTATCCCCTAAAAGATGGTGAAAACTAAAGAATTACTAGGGTTACCTAACACTCTCTAAGAGGCTCTTTTAATTTAGGGGACGTTGGTGAAAACGGCATTAAGTGTAGCAATGCGAAATGTAAACGTAGAAGTGCAATGTTGTGTAGAGAGTCGGGCGGCGCGAGCGCAGCGCAGGCGGGCGGGCGGGCGCGTGCGCGGCCCTGGCGATGGCGCAAGGTCAATGGCACGCGCCTCTCCCGCTCGCACACCGGAATTCCATATTTAAATCTCGTCCGCAGAAAAATGGCGGTCGACTTCATTCCGCAACCGAGCAGTGTGTACGGAGAATTAATAAAACATGCCTCCTGCTTTTTCTTATCGTTTTTTCCAAGTATCACTAACAACATGGTAACAGTGAAACTGCAGTGTTGCTGTTATGTCGTGTCTGTGCGATTCCATATATGCGAGAAAATAATCGTAATATTTAACAAGGTTTTTTGAATTTCACACTGGCTACTTATTTACACGGTAGTAGTTTACGCTTAATATGAAACGGTACTTAAAAATCTCAATAAATTTTAATTGCTACAATTTTTTTAGTGTTTGTGAGGTTGAAGAATGTGTCTGTATCGTGCAGGTATCGCTTAGTAGGTCGCAAAAAATGTAGCTTATTGGCGTAGCGAGAACAGATGCTACGTAGGCAATAATGAACTAATTTGACAGGTTCGAGTATACATATATTGTAGATATGTGTAATTGTTGGTTTACGCGGACACAATTAACTGTGTAAATTGCAAGTCACTAGCAATCATAGACCTCTCGGATTTCAGCACAAAAGCGTAGGGTGTCGGGGAAGGGTATGTGAATTTGGGGAGTTAACATGGCACCCACTAATGCAAGTAACAATAGTTTTGATATTAGAACATTATATAGACAGTTCATTAACTTGATGTATGTGTGACTTATTTATAGCGCTAACGCGATACATACAGCTGCAAAGAGCATCGAACTATCAATACTTTGATGACTAATCTATAACAGTTTTAATAGTCTGCGGTTATGATTTCGAGAATGTAAAGGGAAAACAAAATACACGTAATTATGAAGTTCAAAAACAAAAACACGATGTTTAGAACAAACTTCTGCGTCAGGTCTACTTTAAAGAAAAGATATCATTAAAAATAACCAAATTATCTGATCTAATGAAAAGTATAGAATAAATTTGAATGTTGTATTTTAATACGGTGTAGTTATTTTACATCATTGATTTTGATACTATAATAGGAAGAGGGTTGCCTTCCATTGATATTTTTAGATCAAGCAGGGAAGAATCAAATACCAGTGAATTGAACCTAAAACTTAATAGTATCCTGCATACATAGGCAATATAAGGGCTAAGTGCAAAAAATAGAACTTAAGTAAACAAAAACTACCTCACACACAGTTTCACTTAAATTGAATACACGAAGTAACGCGCGACAAAATTAATTAATGTCCCCTTTGGTGATACTGGAAATGTTTTAAAAGCAGATCCTTGGAGGGACGAAGTGATTCAAAGTGCAAGTCATCGGCGCGGCGCGCGGCGGCCCCAAGCGCTGAGAATTTACAGCGCAATAAATTTCAACACAGAAACAGAAGAGCGTTATCTACTAACTGCTCAAATGAACTGTCTCGCAGCGCACCACCTACACTCAATGAATCGCAAACCAAAGGAATCGTTATCACCAGCAGAAAACTAAACATTTAACGATATATTGTGGTGGGCTATTTCTGCACGACTGGGAAACAAAGGGCAGTTCATCGTACGAGATGTAGTGCGAGCGTAAAACTGACCACAGCAAATGTGTAGTTTGGATTTACTGAGTTATAAATCTGAGTAGTGTCATTGGACGAGATGGATACTAGAAATGACATCGTAAGGAAGTCTAGCCTTAACGGGTGCTTGTTCAAAGCAAAGTTTTAGTTGCCTATGTATAAGATAATTAGTTACTGAGCGAGTGTTGGAACTGCACGCTTCATAAATTTATTGCTTAACACACTTACACTTTACATTATAATATCGCTCATGCCTGCAACATTGGAGTACAAAAATAATAAAACTGTCTGGGGCTTTCAACATTGCTCCATTTCTTTTAATTTATCATCATTATCATCAGCGCTCTAATGTTAATATTTCAAAATGTAATTATTTATTTATGAAAGGAAGTTTGTACCGAGGCAGTGATATAGAGCTGAGAGAAAACATGAAGCATTAAAGCGTGCTAAGCTGTTCCAAAGTAATGTAAGCAGTTTGCCAACAGCTTCAGAAACGATTGCCTACTTAATAATTATGTAAATGGCGGAGTCGTTTATGACGGTTCCAGTAGTACCGTTTCCGTGGGCGCCGGGCTCACAGCCCCGGGGCTATTCAAGTGTGTCCGTTCAGGAACGGGTGCACTAAGTGAAACGATACCGGAGATGAGACTCACTCAGACTCAGCCTGCTTATTACATACACATTTCAGATGAACCTTAGATTATCTACAGAACGTGTCATCTACTTTGATGTGAATTACTCGACAGCACACGTTGTTTTATTTCTTCACACGCTTTTATTAAATTCGTCTGTATGTTTGATTGTAACCGACTCCTTTTAATCGAATTTTGAACTACTTTTTAGGGTTACGAAGTTCATGACTCGGAACCCTTATAAATTCGTTATGTCCGTGCGTCCGTCCGTCCTCGACCTACCGCCCAAACGGTCGATGCTAGAAAGATGAAACTTTGCATGAATATGTGTGTGTTGTTATTACGTGGACAAAGCGCTACAATAAAATTATGAAAAATATAATTATTTGGTATACCTCCCCTACATGTAAAGTAGGGATGATTTTATTTCTCGCGTCTACCCCATCGTATGGGGTATCATTAGATAGGTCTTTTAAAAACATTGTGAGGTTTTTTTAGATTTAGGTATCCGTTTATGAGTTATTCAGCTTCAAAGCGCATTTTTTTCTAAAAACAGGGCGCCCCCCCTCTAATCTTTTCTTCTTCTTCTTCCTCCTAATATTATTAAGGGTCGGAATTTACCCATCGGTTATACCTGAATATCAGTTTTCAACGAAGAGACTGGCAGCGGACCTCCGCAACCCTGTTGTTAGTAAAATTGAGGGCACTGACTTTTATACCCATTTTAAGTTGACCAACTTTATTTACATCTAGTACTTGGCGTGGCCTTCAAATAGAAACTATGCAAAAATACTTAATAAATTTATATTCACTACAATCAATAAATATTTTTTCAATCCCTCGCACTTTTAAATTCAAAGCCATAAAAATCTTCTTACTATGGATGGATTTGTATATTAACTCTTTGTTGTTGGAGACGTCTCAGTGAGAAAGTATTTATTGTATTCGAAAATTAAAAGGAAGATAGGAATTCCCTCGAGTGGGGGAGGTGGGGTGCAATCAGAGTGTGCCGGTGGATGGCAACCTTAAATACCAGACTTAATTGAACTGCTTCCGGGTTGCGCTCGGCGAGGCTACATAAATATACTTTACGGAAGTATTTTCCACAAAGGTATTCCTTTAACACTAAACACCTACGTTAAACGAGTAAACGGTTTCTCTACTGTTGTACTACTACTATAAATTTTGTATACAAATCCGCATGTAAGTTTTCTAAAAGTTTTTATATGGCATCTGAAATGTATTTGACCAAAGATTCCGTCTAGAAATAAATACATAATATCTACTTCAATTTACATGCGATTTAGATTAGAAGTCATAGAAGAGTGGAAAAATACGAGCTATGCCGTTTTTTAGGGTTCCGTAGCCAAATGGCAAAAAACGGAACCCTTATAGATTCGTCAAGTCTGTCTGTCTGTCTGTCCGTCCGTATGTCACAGCCAATTATTTCCGAAACTATAAGAGCTATACTGTTGAAATTTGGTCAGTCGATGTATTCTGTGAACCGCATTAAGATTTTTATATAAAAATATAAAAAAAAGAATAAATTTTGGGGGTCCCCATACTTGGAACTGAAACTCAAAATTTTATTTTTTCATAAAACCTATACGTGTGGGGATACCTATACCTATACCTATACCTATATTACACCTATCTATGGATAGGTGTTCAAAAATGATGTTGAGGTTCTAATATCATTTTTTTCTAAACTGAATAGTTTGCGCGAGAGACACTTCCAAAGTGGAAAAATGTGTGTGTCCCCCCCCTCTAACTTCTAAAATAAGAGAGTGATAAAACTAAAAAAAATATATGTTGTATATTACTATGAAAACTACCAACGAAAATTGGTTTGAACGAGATCTAGTGAGTAGTTTTTTTTAATACGTCATAAATCGTAAATCGCAATTTACCTTTCATTCAATCAACACACGAGTATAAAAACATCGATGAAAGTTACAACGAACTACAAGAACTTTTATATGATGTTACTTGCTGATACGGAACCCTTCATGGGCGAGTACGACTCGCACTTGGCCGCTTTTTATTTATAAATAAAACCCTGTACGTGTCTCTACAGCAACTTACTTTAGTTGACGTTAAAGAAAATGAACATAAATCAAGTATTCTGAGTTTAATGCGCATAAAAAGTATAAATGAATATTTCAAAAACATTAAAATTTCAAAAGTTAAAGTGTGTCAGTTTTTATTGGATGCAATTAACAATCCGAAAATGGCTCAAGTCCTAAAACCCGGAGAATAAAACATTTTACTGTCCTAAAAGCACTAAAACATTTCATCCATTTCGCAGTCCGCTATTTAGAAATGAAATTTGAATGGAGATAAACCGTGTCGTGCGTTGAAAGATGTTCGAGGAAGTTTAAAATAATATTTTGGCGAATCGCATCACCCCAGCTCGCGAACTCGCAGGAAATGAGGCTCTCTGTCCCGTCGGGAAATTGTTCCTCCCAATCATAACGCTCAGTAGAATCTTCCTCCTTTGAAAGACTTTAAAAATAATGGAACAGATTTGTCATTTCAGTGTATTACAGCTAAACGTAAACGCAAGCTTTGCTAACAAATTCACACTTCGTAATTCACTGGTTCCTTTGTCGACACAGGAGTGTTTTGTAAATTAAAAATAAATGTTGCAGTATTTACTATACCTAAAGAACCGTCAAAGCTTTAGAGAAATACAAATGTAGTAAATAGAAAAAGCAACGGGACTTTATTTATGTAGTTTTTCCTAGCGGGCGAATCAAAGTAACTGTTGAGAAAATTTCCCAAAAGGGCCGGTTAGGGGTCGATGTATCCGTCGGGCGCATCCGATTGAATTAATCACGAAAAACGTCGGTCTCTGTAAGTGATAAATACGTGTCTACTCACATATATGGATAGGGAATTATCGTTTAGAGATTACTAGGTTATTCTATGTGTAGATTTACAAATACGGTCACCAAAATTTGAATAAAGCTCGCTTATATTAAAAATGTCTATGTTACTATGTTACATGTTTCAACACGATCGCAAATTTGATAAATTTTAGTTAATTTTTTTTAGATCGTTTTTTTAATAACGATGAATGTTTTAAATTTTTTTTAGAAAATTCTTCTTGGCCTCTTGAAAAGTGGGGTTCACATTTTATATCTTCTTCTTTTGTATGTTTAAAATGAAACAGCACTTAAAAGATGCTTAAAATTGCTAATGTGTCATAGAGAAATAGTCTCGTAATAAATAAGTATATTTAATAATAATTATAAAAATAATTGGAAGAAAACTTATCTAATGCGAGAAAATCTTTATTTGATACTAGCTTAACTTCTTTTGATTATGTCGTGTAGTTAGTATATGACCCAAATACCTACATATATTCAGACCAACAAAAGCTAAGTATTTTGTTCTTCTTTATGAAGAGGGTGTGTGTGGGAAGGAAACCATATCAAAGTCAATTGCCACTTAGGTGTGCTACGGGTGCATACAAAATATATGTTTATTAACAAAACGCTATTATAAAAGAGGCGTAACACAGACAATAACCGTACGATACTAATTCTTATTTCCTTGAACACAATGCTTTATTTAAATTCTGTGGGAATATTGTGCACTAAATTAATAACCAATTTAGTATGAACCGATTCATTTGTTGTGAGGAGTGCTATTTATAAGGCCGTCAGTGATTGTAAGGAAGTGATGAGGCGACACGGACTGGCGGCCGAGTTCACAAAGGACCAATTGAGTGTGACTATCCAATCGCAAGCACGTCAGATGTGGCGTGGCGTCGTGTGCAAGCGCGGATCCCCTATCGAAATATACTCACGATTATTATACACTATAACTCATTGGGCTACAATGTAAGCATAAAAAATATATGTATAAATATAAATAATAAATGTACAATATGTATCCTTTATCTGCCTATAATAGGCATTGGAGGTACGATAATCACGTAGAAACTTTAAAGTTACCGCTTCCAACACCTATTTACGATCCGCCGAAATATCTTTAAACAGAACTTCATTAAATATTTCATAGGTAAGTCCATGATAGTTGTAAATAGGGCACATGATAAAAAGGGCAAGTGAGCGGCGTTCACATGACCAGATGGCCACCAGTGAATGAGTCGTTAACGAGCCCGCTTCGACGTACGGCGGGCGGCGGTACGCTCACACACTTATACACTATCCTTTATCATTAGTTGTGTATAAATGTAGCCCAATACCGCTAATGTTTCTTAGTCGAGGGACGTTATCGATGATCGGCTTCAGGAAGGTCGGTAAATGTATGTTGATGTATATGAAGGATTTTAGTCTTGTCATAATGTAATGAATATTATTTAAGTAATACAACTTTAATTTTTAATTTTTTTGAATACAGGGTTACATTATTTTTGTGGTCATGCTCAGTATGTACTGTTCAAAATAACTGTAGAATGTAGACTATTGTGCAGATTATTTTGATTGCTTTTTTGGAGATTGCCTCAGTGAATATGACCATCACCATCTTTAGATCAGTAAGACATTTTTAAAAATGCAAAGTTGTTTAACATTTTCTTCTTGGGATTATGAGGCATGGAGTATTGTCATTTAAATACCTCAAAGTTGCATAAAAGACGTTGTTTTTGAAATTGACAGTCCGTTTCGAGCAGTGAACATGCCATCAGTATTGAACGTTGCAATCTAGGTCTGATACTAGGGGTTACTACTACTACGTTAATACTCATTTTATTGACGATTATTAGCATTATGGAAAATAGTTAAGAGATGTCTCGCAATAGATAAACATCTGTTTCATTGCCAGTTTTGTCGCATAAAATGACAATCGAGTTATAAATAAACAAACTCCTGTAAGTTGTAATTGAACTCTAAAGTACAAAGTTACTATAGACATGCGAACTCAAAGTATTCATGTAACAAATATTAAACAATAAAAAAGAACAAATTTAAACGGAATACCAAAGCAGATTCAGAAGTTTTGAGTGGAGGTGCAAGTTTAATATTTGTTATTACATTAATGTCACATCAAACCTGGTTTGTCCGAACTAAGTCCCACCAGATAATAACAGCGCGTAGGAAGGATAGCGATTTCGTCGAACAACCGGGATGCGCCCAATTCTCGCCAATAAACGCCCCCAAGATATATCGACCTCAACGTAGGACCGTGAGTCATGCAATCACCACCTCTATAGTAGAGGTCATAAAGAATAAACTCGGTTATTATGTTTGTCGGTTATCGCTTTTCATGATAGATAGCTTTTGAATTGACCAGCGTGTTCTTTGCGGTGGCACATACCCGGCATTCCACGCATTTACGGAGTACGATTGACTGATGGCAGAACCATTAAACATGGATATTCAAATTTAAATGTAGAAGGTTTTTTATTACTGTTTTGTCGTATTATTCGAATACCTTTTCGAATTAACAAGTTAATTTTATTAATTACATTTATTATGAGATATTATCAAAGTTGGGATTTCTTTATAATCTTCTTGTAATTGTTTGACCTGCATGAGTACTAGGCATTTTTTACACATGTACACACGTACCTACGTAGAACTGACTTACGTGTTTTTAATATGGTTTAAAACTAAAACATAACCAGTTAAATACTCGGTAATAAAAAAAAGATTCGGTAGAAGTAACAGTTCGTTAACTAACATCAAAAAATCTTCAATTAAGCAGCAGCATGTTATTGATTAAGATTTGCCATAAAATGCACTTGTAGTTGGTATTTTTCAAGACAAATAAATTACCAATTGTTTTGTTACTTAGTTACTTAAGATTAGCTAACATTGGCTGTAGTGGCTAGTAATAATTGAAAAACAAAGTGGAGCTATCGCATTATTATTGTTACATTTCATTGTAAGTTCTAGAACTTTTCATTACGGAATAAATAATTCAAGTAAACAACATGAATAGAAACTTACACGAGTATAAAACTATCACTAGTAACAATTTTACACGTACCCAGTCGTGCTGATATCATATATAAGTGTTTTTAAATACATTATCAACACATGTAGTACATGGTTATCTACAGTAGTTTGATGGTCGTAAAACTACGTAATGCAACAATGACGGCATCGGCGAGACACGTGACCTCAGGACCACCGCCCGTCGACGTAGCTCGCATGATTCACCCGACCACTGCGTCTCACATTCCATCTTCGGTCGCATAGGTTATAGGAAATACCATATCTCAATAACAGAGACTATGCATACAGTCTGAACCACTTTAGAGAATAATACTTCAAGCGATTGGACGTACTTTATATATTTATGTAGGTACATATATGTATACATTTCCATTGTCTTGGGAAATTTTGCTTTGAAAGTTTTGCGTGGTAAATTTATGCTTATTTAGAAATAAATTATTTGAAATGGATGATATAAGTATTAAAAGTATCATTTTGTTAACACTGATGGCACACGAATGATAATGATGCAATGGCATCTCTGCCTACATCGATTTCAATTCAGACATTCCGTAGTTTAAAATCGGCATGCGCTGCCGCACCAACTTTCGCGGACGCTTGCTGCAATTGGAATCGAATCGATCACGATCCACGTACCGTTTCTCGTGCTGATTCATACAGAACCATAAATAAACATTCGCATAAGATGATGTATTACAGAAAAGCTAATTAAACTCATGCGCTAGACTCGATTAAATTGCTTTTAGTGCAATCGATTACTGGATCGGATACATTTAAATGTTTTATTCGGTCTCCATATTTACAACAAGATTTTATTTCAATTACTTTTGATTGTAGTGCTAACAAACAAACGTGTCAGCGTATTCTTAAGACTTAGTGTTTAATCTCAAAAGATACAGTGGTCAGATCCATGAATTACCTATCTTATGTTTTTTTTCTGATTTGATTTGCCTTAAAATTTTTGTTTTCTAGTAAAGAACATACTTAGTATATTTTTTTATTATTATTTAGGTATCTAAAGTAGAAAGATTGTTTTTACAGTAGAGTAGTAGCTAACTAAAAACTATGACAATTTATAGTCGATGAAGTGATTATTATAAATGGTCAGTGATACGGTGAAAATGATTTACTGTAGATAATTGTTATAATTTAAATGGTATGAAACCCACCAGCGAGTGGATAAAGTATATATTTCTGTTAACAATGCATCGTGTTGAAACCGCAGTGACCTAGTTTTACGGGATAATAAGCACGGAAACAATTTTTTTTTTAAATTAATCAAAATAAAAAGTAAGGTAATATTTGAGATAGTACTTTTAGTCATTCTGTTGGCACTCAGGTAATCTCTTTGATTCAAAATTTTGTTGAGTGTACTTTTCTTGATCCTAAATTTCTATGTAGTTGACAATTTTAACATAGTTGATTGCTATTAATTCTATCGTATACAAATATACCTATTTATGAACTGACTTCGTAAAATTTGTTTTAACCTCTTTTCTTGTCGTTTAGCAAACTAAATTTCCTTTATTGGTGTATTATCATATAGATAAATATAATATGTTACAAATTAGCGATAAATCACACTTTATTAGAAATGGTCAAGACGTAGGTGGTGAACTCTATTGAAGAGAAACGTCCAATTACCGGTGATAGCATCTTGAAATTGCTACATTTTCCACAAGGTATTAGAGTTGTTTTGCGGTCAATTTAGCAAAACCAATTCAGCAATACTAGCATGCGTCTAATGTACACGGGTATAAACATTTCTACACGTGATCAAGTACGTATAGTGAAGGTCAATTTAATCATGGAAAAGTTTTCAAGATGCCTTTTGTCTACACATAACCGAAATTTACATACAAATAACTATTGAGAGAGAGAGAGTACGAATTGTTTTATTTGTTCAAGACCTTATATACTGAGTTGCGAGAATCTTACTACCGCTTGTTTAAATTAAACTCTGCCATATATCGAAGGCAAGTGTAACCAACAATTCAAAATTTAAATACATTTGGACTGCGGTCGAATTTCCAATTTTAATACAAACAACCTAAAAAGTTTCGTAATCGTTATCATTAAAAATGAGATTTGAAATTTAATAGTCGAAATAAAAACCCATGTACAGGCATTATAATTTACATCGGATGGCGAAGTTTTTAATTAGTGTTGGGTAGTCGGGGTCCTCCGGACTGAGCTGTGGGGGAAAGCCGCACGAGACTTTTTTTATAACTTTTCCGGTTCGCCATCTCTTGTGGTTTTACAGGTGCAGATTTTCCTTAATGAACAAGATTTAGACCTCTTTGATTTGGTGATTGATTTAACTCTGTAATAATTTGTAAGCTTTTCTCAATTACAATAACAACGATGAAGCAGCGATCAATGAAAATGGACAAGGCAGAAGTGTGTCATGACAGTAATAACTAGAGATCAGTTGTCTCTGGGAAATAGGGAATATATGTATATATATATATATGTATATATGTATATATATATATACATATACAGTTGATTTCATATTTTAGTATATATTTTTAGTAAGTCTGTGTACATTTGATGTGTATCAACAAAAAAGAAGTTTCAAAATATTTACGTAATTTTTATTTCATAAAATTATAGAGCTAAATATGTCACGGTGCATGAAATATATATATATATTGCCAAACCTATTACCCTTCCTTTTGGCTTTACCGTAGTCAGGTATCAATTAGTAAACAGACACACAGTCATTTTTTAGAATTGGTGCTGTGTTGTAAATTTATACACTGGTATGTATTTTGTGAAAAGCTATTAATTTGCAGTAACAAACAAACACTTAAATTTAATTATTTGTATAGATTTTGATAGAGACACCGGTTGGTTACACATTTTACACAATGTCAGTTTCATAGATAACAAAAATATATCAATTTTCTTAGCTTCCCACTTTTCTACTCGATTACATACTTATTACCTAACTAGTTTTCTCTTACTATATATATACGCATGTACATAAACATTACATCTTTACTTGACATTTACTTATTTAAATTTCTACAAATAGATTGCACAAGGCGGATATAAAATCAAAGATGTTTTCTACTAACCTACCTTTTAGAGAAAAAGATAATTCCGATAGTAATGTTATTTAACTAGTAAACATGCAACTTTATATATGTACGTATATATGCAAAAGTAACTCTGTCTTTCTGTCTGCCTGACTGTCGCACTATCACGCCAAAAGTAATCAACCGATTTAAATAAAATTTGGTTGGTACAAAGTCAGTCTAAAGCAAAAGAAAGTAGTAATTATAAATATTCACTGAAAAAGTCTTAAAAGAACTGTCAGAATGTGTTTTAAATATCAATAGTGTAGTGTATGTGTCACTAAGTCATTCTTTCACTCGCTTACTGTGAATGAATGAGAAGGAAGCATTATGTCATCTCCAGCTTACGTGCGGTCGTGACATAGTGAAGTTGAGTCGACTGTTAACGACGATAGCGAGTGGGCGCGTGCGTCTGTGAGCCGACAATATAGAAGGATATTATTACAATTGTATTATAAATAGACAGTTATATGTCTTTACATAATATGATGCATATTATACCTTATTGAATATTATAAACTAAAAAAATTAAATTGCATTAACGTTACATATTTCTCTGGACCAATTGCAGTCAATAACCAATGCTCCATGGCTTTGACCTTTACAAATTTATGAGAACTGTAACATATTTAACTATCATCATATTAATGTACTGAGACGAATTTGTAATAGGTGAGTCTACGTTTCCTTAAAATACACTCTAACATAATACACCATAAGCCTACTATCCCTTTAGGTCAAGTGTTATGGTGTGCTTTTACAATGTTTGTGCATCTCATCGCCGCATATTGTGGCTGGTCAAGTCTATATAAGAGTACAATGTAGTGTTTTGCAAAGACTATTGCGTGGCAGACAATAAGGCCCGTGATCGGTTACTCGACAAATATTTGCTCCATGAGATCGAATGGAGAGCATGTTGTAGTCAACACAAAATTCGATATGCTAGACGGTCATTCACAATAGAGACTTGGCGCTTACTGTTTGGCAAAGTATCAAGCATCTTCATTGCGGTTATTGTTGAAAATCGGGAGTGATGCTGCGGAGCGAAGCTAGTCTAATAAAACTGCCTCCTTACGTCATTAGCTTTCTGACAGTGAGAGGCCCATCAAAATCGCTTTAGCCGTGCCAGATACGAGCCGGAACAAACAGTCAGCTAGACAAAATTGCTTTATTGATGTAGGTACCGTATATACTTTGATATGCATTGAGTAAAAAACTGTTTATTTGATATTGCAAACAGACACTCCAATTTTATTTATCTGTATTGATATAGATGCATAGATGGTACAAATGTACCAAGTTAAGTAAGCCTTTAGAAATTTTTTTTACGGTAGAGGTAACACATGCAGTTTGAGCTAAATGGACAGTGTGGTTATATTTGCCTGCCCGAATAAGAAAGACGGTTATGTTTTGTACGAATAAAATACGATCATTAGCGACAGACAGGACAGTATGTAACAAGATAATTAAGACAATATTACGAAATAAAAAATGGCGTATCAGAATTGCATAGATGATAATTGCAACATATGCATTTATGTAAAATATTGTAAGCTTTACGCGATGTTGTACAAAACGAACAAGAAGTTTGTGACATTTACAAACGTAGATATGTACATCGACTTTAGCCACAGAATGTTCAGACAAAATGTGTAAATTACGAAAGGCACTAAATCCGTTCATGATGTACATTGCCGCACTAAGCCCGATTGTGATTGGCTGTCTTGTCAGAATAATGCGGGCGGCTTTCGAATGCTCCGATTGAGGTTATGAACCCTCTGATTTAATTGAAGTTTCAACGTTGAACCCCTGTTCGGTGCAGACATCGACAGACCATTGTCCCCAATTTGTTCAGAATATAAATGTAATAATCACGGCGCACACACTTGTACGCATTTCCTTCTCAACGAATTCAATCAATCTACTTTAATGGTGTTTGGAACAACTGATTCTTAGCTCTGAAGACGATCTCGTGATTGGTAATTAAGAAGAATTTGCTAGTTACTTTGATCCAGAGTTGTATTAACCACAGACAATTATGTAGGTAGGTAAGCTATTTTATTTATTTTAAATTTATTGCACATGTTGTACAAAGGCGGACTTCATTATTTTGCATCCGATAAAAAAATATAGCAAATTATTGTAGCAAGACGAAGAAGAAGAATTAAAATAGAATTCGTTCTAAGGACTTCTTTACAAAAGCCAGTACTTGGTGTTTTTAGTTTTATTATAATTTTGTTTGAGTTATCTCATTTTTTTTAATTTTATTAGCTTTTTAGTTTATAATTTCTGTGTTTGTATGTCATACTGATGAATTGTGACGTTTGTAAGGTTTTGATGTTAAAGTGAGGTGATTACAACATCGAATCACTTACAATACCGGCTCTTCGTTAACCAAAATGGTGACGTACCTGAAAAAGAAAATAATAAGTTATTTTTATGTACAATTTTACACAGTGTTATTTACATAAGGTTCACGCTCGAGTCTTGTCAACAAGGTTCAAAACGAGTTCATGAAAAGAAACAGCTTTAACAAACAACTCAGTCAATATTAATCTGCAATACTTATTAGTTTGACCTTTAAACACAGTAGGTATATAAGCCAGGGTCAAATATGTCATGTCAAAAAGCTAGGGTCATTTTTTAGCATAATGTTTAAGTATCTTCATAGTTCCGAGGGACAGTATTTATACATAATTGTTTATCTTTTTGTGCTTTTTTGGCACAAAAAACCCAACACCATTGTTGCCGTAAGGCTTAGACTCGGACAGTCATAGTTATTTGAGGTGTCATTAGTATGATAGAGGAGTATATTTTACACATAATTACTACTTTCTGAAGGCTAAGAGTCTGTTGCCAGAAGTAAAATTAACTTCTTCTAAAACGCGTAGACCCGTATTAATACCCTTAGGGCTGTGTAACTTCGTGCGAAAATTTCGGTTGTTTAAAACTTAAAGTGTCTTTGTTACGACGCGAATGTTTTTTTCTTTTGCAAACAAGCAATGGAATTGTTATTATAGAGTTAAGGTCTTAAAACAAGTAAAAAGGCTAACTTCTTTGAATGCTACAGAAATTCTTGAAAGTTTTTAATACTTTTTGATACTATCTTCATTCTTAAATATATAGCAGTATATAATAGTTCACTCACTTCAATATTGTATTTTTAATCGTAACCTCACAAACCATTACTGAGAACGATATTAGAAAAAGCAGGTATTCATTTGCAAATACGTACGAGAGAGATCATTCAATTTAGTACTAAAATTTACTTTCATATAAATAACGGGTAGCCTAGTTGGTCTAGTGGTTAGCGTATGCGACTGCTAATCAAGAGGTCTTGGGTTCAAATACCGGGTCGGGCCAAAAAGTGTTTTTGTTTTTTTTTTAGGAAATTCCTAATAGTAGCCCGGAGTTTGGAAGTTTGGCGGTGATTCACGCCCGTGCCTCGGAGAGCACGTAAAGCCCTCGGTTCCGGTTGATATGAACATCTATGGCAATCGTTATTGGGAAGTCAGGGCCCTCAAATATACTGACAACTAGTTCAATCTTCGAATTTAGGTTCTCCCTTAGGGTTGCAGAGGTCCGATGCCAGTCGCTCCGTGGAAAAACTGAAATTCGGGTAAAACCGGTTGAACTAGAAGCCGACCCCAAATAAACTTGGGATTAAAGGCTAGGAAGATGATAAATAACGGGTAGAAAATAGTAGAAATACTAGAAATATTTAAATACAAACGTTTTAGTCATAAATATTCATTTATTACTAATGTGATGACTTAGCATATTTAGACACCATGCTGTGGGTCACCATATCGCATTATTAGCATTCGCAATGGGTTTTGGATTCTACTAATATTTTCATACAGTCAGTCAACCTTGGCAGGTTCATAATAGAATAAGTAAAATGAAAACATTATCAGTAATATTTATAGAAAGAATGAGTAATTAAAATACAATTTCAAGAATATGATTGTTTTCACGTATGTTTTGATAAACGACAATTTACGATAAGATTCTGTTTCAGCATTTCAAGTGGACGCTTGAAATGGTTTTACCTTTCCTAGGCATTTTTTATTGTTTCTCTACACGTTCGAAGGCTCGTGAGTGGTTCCCGTAATTACAGCGAATATTATTGTTAAAGAAAGTTATGGTAGGTTCACATTAGACGTTAGTGTAAAAGCTACTTAATAAGTTGCTCGGGTCTCGGAAGGCACCTGCAGGCGACGCCTAATGGGCTCAATTATCGGCGTCTTCGCCGCACGCGGAGTGGGCTATTACCCCTTCCAGGACACAGTCCGCCTGCTTCTCAGTCAAAAGATTCCGAGTCTTAAAAGGCACTATGCATAGTAGTATATATTTTGTATATAGTCAGAGCCATTAAAGCAATGCGAATGGCAAATATTGAATATCTATTACTGAAAAAATTCCAAGCAAAAAACTCGTTAATCATTTGCCCGATGCTCGTTTTTTTTATATGAGTACAAAAAGGTCGAAGTTTTTATAATCAAAAACATATATATGTGAGTAGGTACATGATTTTTTTTAATATAAACATATGTAACTAAAAATACTAATATTTTGAATAAAAATATTGATTACCAATATGAAAAATATGTTGGCGTACATATTTTTTTACATGGGTAGTCAATTTTTAGCAATGTGATGATTAGTGTATGTAGTTTTGCAAGAAATATGTACTACTTACTAGCAAAAACATGTATTTATAAAGCACCAAGATAAGCTTCAGGAAAAACAAACGAAGGAATGAAAGCAAAGAAAATATAATTTCAAAAATGCACTTACTTCGATAGAAGTCTACTTTGAAATTTCTAGATAAATAGCAAAACTTTGTGAAGGAAATATTTCCTAGAAAACTTTTGAAATTACTTCAGCTAACACCTATTTGATATGATTTATGAACTTTAATAAAATGCCAATTTTATTGGACATAATGAGTATAATTCACACATTGAATGTGATTCGAAACATAATTATCTAATTTGTGTGTATATGGTATACTATCAACTAGTTACTAATCAAAGGTGTTTTGCGAGGCATATTTGTTAAATATCCCCATGGTAAAAAAAACCTCTTTAGGCTTAGAGCAACATAGTTGTAGCCAAAATGGGACTATGCATTATACTGCTATGACACAGAATGTATAGATTTGATGTTTTATTTTAAATGTTATGTGTAAGTTTGTGGTGACAGCAATTGCCTGTCACCACAAACTCACTTTTGTGTGCGAGTCTAAAATGAGTATTTGTTAAGATTTCCCCCACAAACAATGTTAGTATCGCGAAAAGAAGTTATAGCGACTTTAATTTTGTCCACCGGCCTGTGATGTTCTACATCTTCAGTTATTGTAATCCATAGCTTTAATTGACTTCCCAGATTTGTTGCTAGTGATGCAATGTGATCTGACAACACATCGTAAAACGCTGTTTTGCAGCGATTGTTCGCTTATCATTATATGTAGTTGAGTTAGGTAATACATCTGTGCGTCGTATTGTCACACATGACAGTGTAACAAGACCGTTATCAAAGCGGCGGCGTGACATCCACGCCCGCCGTGACGAGGGATCACTATCCAACAGATAAGGTATTTCTATTATTTTAAAATTACATAATAGACGAATCTGTATGTTATTGTGACAATTATTTACTTTGAAAATGTTATTATAGGAAATAACGAAGTTTGGGTTGGTTAAAAAAAGTATATTTGTATTATATTTATATCAGTTACCACCACACGAAAAATATATAACTTATTAACTTAAATATTAAATAAAGAAAACATAATACGTTGCACTTTTTAAATCTAAGATGTATTTAATAAACTTGATTAAGCCTTAAAGCAAACTTAATTAAAATATTGTTTAATTAAGTAATACTACGAGTTTCGAAAAAGATAATGCATCCATAATATGTCATTCGAATACCCAATCGTTTTCGTCTTTAACAGTTGAATACAAATAAAATATTCCTACACACTTAGTGTGTGGCCTAGAGGCACCACTTTACTAAGAACCATTCCTGTGGCATCCCTGTCCATTGTTACGAGGCACGGAATACATACAATGAAATGAAAAATGAAAGTTTACGTTCAGATAATGATCAGACGCATCCCACGTACAGTTGTGAATCAATAATTGCAATATTGCATGCACATGGCGCACTTACTACAAATGTTGAAACAATGATTTCAATGTTAAACAAAAGAAGTAGGTATAATCGTGTAAATTCGACTTTACGTTGATCGCAAGTAAAAACCTTTTAGCTCAATATAATTTGTAAGCATTTTCACAAAGTTTTTTTTTTACGCAATGATTTATTGCCCACCGTGCGAAAAGGGCATGTAAGCTTTATTTCTTTCAAAACACTTTTTTTATTGTCCTTTGATATAAAATAATTTTATCGGACCATCAGGTATCGACGTAATCTAATTTTGATAGCGACATATGACTTTAAGTTTATCAATTTTATTTACGATTCAATTGAATTTATTAATAAAGTTTCTGTACCATGAAATAAAAGAAAAAAATTTATGCATAAACTTGCAAAGCAAAAGAGTATCCTCACCCGTATATATTTGTATAATTTGAGAAAGCCAGTGTTCATCAAACGAAATTGTTTGCACTAGAATGTACAATTTTATGTAATGTGTACAAATTTTGTAGCAGGTTCTCTTTTTTGTCAATTCAATTCGTCTGGATTTAGAATTTATAGAACTAAGTTGAATTTTTAATGTAACAGCACGTTGTGCATTATCTACATTTTAGTGGCTATAAATTTGGAAAATGCGCGAGTATTATAATAATATTCATGTTACAAGCGAAAGACATTCGAACCATTTATTCTCTTTATAATGTAAAATGGCCATAACATTGCAAAAGCCTGCCAGAAGTATGATTTAAATCGTTTCGTTAGTTTTCACATTGTATAATTTTCATCGTTCTTTCATCTAGGTATCAGTAAACAATATAAACGGGTTTTCTGTGTGTTTTAATTACTTTTCCTTCGACTACTCCATAACTTGTCTTCAATATTTTGCGTTGATATACTATTTGGATATCGGTGATCCTACTCTTCCTATGGTAATTCCATGATTTTTAATCTTGTTTGTTATTTAGGTTATTTTTAATATGTACCTTTTATACCTTTTAACCTAAGACTATTATCGAAATACGAGTAAATTCTTCCTCAATTCGAAATATACGTTTCAAGTATTTAACTGTATGTTAAATATGTATGTACATATAAATAAAATTTTATGCTATAATTATTACCGGCATCCACACAGCAGGCACAACGTAGAATCCTTTATCACAATGTAACCTTGGCGGATACATGATGCAGGCCAGGGTTGCGTAATGGCCTCGCTGATGTTCGCGGATGTTCCAATGAAAAAAAGTGATTGTCACACGTTAGGAAGCCTTATAAGACCTAGCCGCACATAAAAATATAGAATCGTTGCGTCATGCTCTTGCGTTCTAGCAAATAAAATAAGACGTCTGTACAAGAAACGCGACGGAGCTGCGATCAATCTGCGGATCTAATAGCGGCGTCTGACCTAGCCGGCGCCACAACGGCCGACGCACCCCCACATCCAGACCAACGACATAGCTTTCAGCGTTTATTTAGGGCTGTGTCTCTCCACCCATAGTCTACATTACACTTTTTGCTGAACGACATGACATGACAGAAATTGTTATGGTAATCATCTACCAACTTTGGAATAAATTAAATATCAAGTATGTATTACCGAATACATACCCACTGACACTGACACTGACACTGACCTTTTACAAATTCGACCGAAACCTTTATAATGTTACTTGTGAATCTAGGTAAATATTATTAAAATAAGACTATTGTATTAGTAATTGGCAAATTATGACATCATTCTTTGTACGTCGTGAAAAAATTAGGCCTATAACTCGCGTAGACCTTCGTAGCAAACCCAAATTTGTTATTAAAAAGAAAGACAACGGTAAGATTTGACTGCATTCCAGAAAGCACAAACTACAGTTACCGGTTTCGATGGAATCTAATTAGTGTTTTGACGAGTGTGGGTTGTAAATGGCGAGCGTGAATCTTAACAACGGTTCGTCGGCAGAATCCGCAAGACTTAGCGTGTAACATGGGTTGATCAGGCATAGGCGTCCTGATGCAAGGCAAGAGTTCGTGCGTGTTACGAATCTGTGACAGTGCGGTGTTGTGGTAGGTCAGGCGCTCGGCGGACTGCATTCCGCGTGCAACCGGCGTGCGGGCACCGCAGCCGCCGACACACCGCACTCCGCTCTCACTAAATATAGCCTCTGCGAAGTGAACGAACGCGACGCGCCGCACGCCCTTACGTCGCCGACAAGCCACTCTCGCATTCGATGCCAATGAAATTGCTAAGCTATGAAAATTGCTGCCCGAACTACACAAGCTATTGAACCGTCGCTGACACACTAATCTCTTCGATCGATGTTAATGAAACTTTTTGCACAGCAACTATACGTACATATATACGAGTATATATATATATATAATATAAGCTACCTATATAAAGGCAAGTTGAGACGTTTATCAAATATATTTTCAAAGTAAGCCTGTCCAACTTTTCTTAGTCTCTTGGCAAATGTTACCTCAGTACAAGTCAGTTTTTTATTCATTCTGATTTTCCCGAAATGTAATATTCCAAGTAAATACCTATTATTTTTAGCCATTTCTCATGTCCCATGTCAAATCTGCAATAAGTCGGGAAAATAATACAGCTTACAAATATCGTGGCCAATAACGATCTTGGGACCACCGATGGTCGCGGAGTCGGCGCTCATACAGTAGAAATATTTTTATGCAAGGCCATAGCACTTGTTTCAGTGTTTATGTACAATAAGGTCGAAAGTACATAGGTTCAAATTTAAGGTAGGCTGGTTGAAAATTCGTGGAATATTAATTACGTTAGCGTAACACAATATTTGTTAGATACACTGTAGATTTCTTAAGACAATAGTAAAAAGTTGGCACATTATTAAATGGACTAGTTGGCATTTAAAACACAGCTAGTTTTTCCTCTAATGTGGTGAAACTCTAGAAAATTACGTTATTTATCATTATGTGATACCACACTTGTCATCTAAAATAATGGCATAACTGCACGTGATTGTCGCACTGCGTCAATACGGGAAAAAAACGTGCAGTATTTACAATTTGAGCACATACGTGCAGAGTCGTCTTTACAGTAAAGAACGGCCATTTATTTGCTTATCGGCCACATAATGCGCTAACCGTACACGATAACGGAACAATGAGTGTACACCACCACAGATACCTACATTAGTGTACACTCAGATATGCTTATCTGCCTGTGTCAATACTCTTTTGTACTGAAGATAGGAGAATCTATTTGCCCTTAATGCGCCGAACGCATTCTTCGATGTTGAATAACCTGTTGACAATGGATTGACCCATTAGTCGATGATTTTACCTATAAGTTTTAAACTGTTATCTTCGTATAAATGGGAATAGTCACGTACGCTATCTGCATTTCGTTATCGCAAATTTCTAGGTACATTAAATAATATTAAAGGGTGGAATGGATACTTAATATTTATTGTTTTGTGAAACGTTTTTCGCGTATATATGTGTGTATTGCTTCATTTGGGTTATTTTTAGAATAATTTTCATTACTTTGCGATAAGCAATAGAAATGGGATATTTTGGAAATGGTTAAATAGAAAAATTAGGAGTACAATATCTAATGTCGAAATTGAATTTTGACCTCATAGTACAACAGTTCTTCTCCCTTGCTCTAACTTTAGGTGCGTAAGTTTAAGTAAGGATAAACCCTTCAAAATTTGAAAGTGACAGTTTTTTGCTCATCGCATGAGTAAACAACTGTCGGACAGCAGTCATGATTCGGACCTGACTGGAATATTCTAGTGTGAATGGACTAGTGTTTTTTCATACGAACCTAAGTAAACAGTACAATACATTTACATAGTAAAGCCCGACGTGTAAAATATACTTATATTTAATTTACTTCTTATCTTATTTATCATCACAACTAAAAACGCTTGAAACTTCTTACTATGACTGTCAATAGCATAAACAGTCCACTGCTGAACCTATGCTAGAAAAGATGCATGAATCATTAGTGTAGTAATACCTACTATACAAAATGTACAAGGTACTTTAAAAACATAATAACGATAACTTAAAAGGCAGGCGAGGCAGGAAGGGCTTTTATAATATATGTAAAAACATTGGACAAAAACTAGAGGAACGAACGACTACGATTCTATTATCTAAAATTTTGACAATGGAAATACACGTCACCATGTAAATGCACGAGAGATTGTACCTACCCTACAAAAAAAGGTAGGAATTGACTACGTTACTCATTTTTTTTAAACAAGAACAAAAATGTTGTCCTCACACTATCGGGATTCAAGTCATTCAAATTGTATAGGCACATAATTATGTTTACTTAGTATCTATTGACTGCCTCGTTTGCGACTGCTGATCTAGAGGTCTCGGGTTAGATTCCCGGATCGAACCAAATGTTTGATCCGCAAATATTTTTTTCGGAGTTTGGGTGTTTTCTATGTAGAATATGTATGTATTAACCAAAAAGTATGTTTATGTATTTATGGCAGTTGTCTAGTTACCCATTATACAAGCTCTGCTTAGTTTGGGGACTAGATGGCGTTGTGTGTAAAATGTCCGAAATATTTATTTATTTTATTCATAACACAGTGAGGTTTTAATAATGAAAAGTTCGTGTTAACTTTACAACTGGATAAAAACATAATTATTATTAACTTATGTTCATAAAGAATAATTTTATAGCGAAAATCCAATGTTGTCTAGCCACCCACAAACGGAACTATCAGTAATCATGAAAACAGGTGCCTATATTATTGTTTGTGTCTGCTGTCGCGGTTAAAGTAGCCTATGTCCTTCCTCAAATAATTAAAGTTTCTTCATGCCAGATTGTATCGAAATCCTTGCAGCTGTTTAGCCGTGAAAGGGTAACAGACAAAGATTTAGGTACTTAAGTTTCTTTGTAGTACAAACATATTGTACTGTGGTGTAAATTGTACGAATTGTCAAATGTAAGAAGAGAAATAAAGAAATTTATTATTTATTATTTACAAATAAATTCATTATAATATTAGTATGGATAAAGGTAGATTTTTATGAATTGTAAAAAATTCAGTTAAGAAAAATTACTTCATAAAAACGAAATATCGTTTTTAGATTATTGCTCGTGTAAGGCACGTGCACATGTCTTTTAAGAACTATTTATTTATTATTTATATCCAAAAATATTAAAATCAATATAAAAAAATCAAAATGAATTTATCAAGTCCAGTCGGTCCAATATTTAAATGTTTAATTTGCAGGCAATTTACATCTGTTTGTCTCAACTGAGCGATGTTCTCATTTCATTATGTATTCATAATATAAATGGTACCTAACTACCGAAATGAGTCTATCAGCACGACCTTCGCAAGAGCAGATTGATAAGAGATAACAAGTTTTGTTGCCTTACATACCTACGAAACACCTGTGTAGCGTATTAAATAGTTTCTCATACACTTTTTCATTACTTTGATGAACCTATCGCTATATGTACGTAATGTTATTACAGTGGGTCTTTATGAGTATAAAACATAATAGATAGGTTTGTGTAATACGCAATCATTATGTTATGAAGGAGGGCATGGCGCAAATCTAATTAGGTACCGTTGCTTGCTGTCTATCTGCTATGTAACTGAACTTACGATCAATAAATATTTTCGTTACTGAAATATTCCAAAAAATTAAAATGTTGCGATTTGTACAGTAACTTGTGGCGGAGTCGGGCTTGCAGCGAATTGCACTAGATCTGCATTACACGCAAGAGTGCTATTTGACGGGAAGTCATCTGGTTTATAACTTGATTGTGAAGGGAAACTGCTAAGAGAACATCGGTTCACTCATGTATCAAGCATAACATTATAATACGTGTTACACTGGAGATCCAAAATTATTGCACCGATCAGAAGACAGTGGATTCGCCTTGTAATTTAAAACGATTTTCCATCAACGAATGAAGCACCTCCGTTTGCTAGTCCATTTACGCAGAAAACGGACACTGTTTATCAACACGCTCGTTGCACCGGTGCGACGACATATGACATGAAGACGTCATTCCAAAGCAAAATCATCAACCTTTGGCAGCTGTCGCAACGGCTGATAATCGGGTGTGCGACATGTGTATGTAAATACGATCCATCGGGAGCTGTTTCGCGAGCGACTCGAAATAGACACAAAATGATGTGGAGCGCGTGCATGCACTGATCGATCGCACTCACCGTGCGCTCGCAGACAGTAGGCGCGCCGGTCAGCTGAGCCGTCGGATGTTGCGTGCTGATACTCCAACTGTTCGCTCTGCTCGGACCGTAGTAAGATCCGAAGAAGTGCACTGGCTGCGGCTACACTACACGAGGTTCAAACGAGCTCCGGTATCGGATCACGGAGAGGGCACACACACGCGGACCGTAACTCAATGCGTCAAGTCTAGGCTACGTGCATCGCGGCTCTCGCGTGCTAACAGCGAGAATGTCGGCGAGCGACTGAGAACTGAGCGGGGGGCTACCTCCGGCACCCGCGCCGCCCCTCACCGCCCACTTCCTCCGATGAATGACAATAATGGAAGACGTTCAACTCGCTCGCAAACCGAATAATATGAATCATTGCATTAGGGTGCAGCCCCGCCCGAGTCCAAGCCGCAAATCGCCATAAAACCCTAAAGTGAAGCATGATTTAGAAAACTGCGACTGACTACGATAATCATTCTAATCTCCTGAAAAATGTTGGAAAAGGTTGTTAGGAAACTGAGCAATAATTGTGGTAAAGATGCGTTAAGATGCATCGGGATGAGTTTGCAATTAGCCGGTTCATATGGCAGACAGTGGCTGCAGCGCAGCGCACTTGCGACGCCACTAATCTTATCTCCACTAATCTAATCCACCGCGACGTCCTCTCTCGTGTTTTCTTCCAATTGTGTCCACTCGCGGTAAATTAGAGTTTTCTCTCAGGAGTTAAAAACAAGTTCCGACAAAGTTCATTGTGTCTTTAAATAAACTTCTCTTAATTACATTCCCTGCTCCGCGTTATTATCGTCAAACGTAATCGTTATGGTTTTATTTCCTACAACACACTACAATAGTTGAAAAACTAAACTTAACTATACCAAAAGTATCTAATAAAAGTACTAAAATACAACAAAAAAGTCAATATCCGTCAGAATATCAATATGTAATATATAGTAATTAAACCTCAAATAAAAACAAAATGATGAAGATTCATGCAGGTTTTTTTTTCTTTCGCATTTATTAAAATTCATACTATCATTTTTGAGATCTAGAATACTGCAAAGTAATAAATAGAAGGCATGTTTATTATATATAACTGAATCCAATATAGTCAGTCATTAAGATACATCCTGAATCCCCTTGATTTAATAACCTTTCTCCTAATGAATGCAGATCATAGGCGACACGAGCAATGACTCAATTCAAACCAAAAATGTCATTGCTAGCTGGCTTGCGTATTTATTTCTGATCCAAAGAACACTGACACCACAAGAACTGAGGCCTTTGTTTAGCACACTCATGTAACACGCGATAGCATTCAACAGATAGGTACTAAATAGGCACCGCCTGTCCGCTATGTCTTACATTCAATCCAGTTTTATTTTTTTAGCGAGTTGCCGATATCTGAACGCTCCACTTTTCTGTTGAAGATGCTGTGAAAAAGATTTTTATAGTCCGGCTGGCTACATTTTTATGGTTCAGTAAAATGCAGTAAATCAGGCCGCGACTAAAATCAGACATTAAGTCCAGCGTCCCCAGGTCGGTGTCGCGGTAAAGCGAAACTTTTATTTTTGTTTTGTCGGATCCTTAAAGTTCATCGTGTCTAGACCGGTTCACCCACACCCACGCCCCGCACAGATTTCTGCATCTTGCAACCAACCCGCCCCGCCATACAAGTTACTTTATTTCCCTTTTTATTCTTTTACAATACGGGCAGATATTGCCTCTCCATCGTATTAATAGTGAAAGGATTCTTCGCGTAGGACCAGCTTGAACATTGATTCTCAATCCAGTAATAAATATACACTACCTTCCTATTATGTGAGCTTTACTTTTTATATTCGTTACTGAAATGTAATATCCATACTAATATACACTCATCTTCCTAGCCTTTATTCCCAAGTTTATTTGGGGTGGCTACTAGTTCAACAAGTATTCCTTTTGTCATCAGCCGGAACAAACAGACAGACAGACAAAAAATAAAAAATTGCATTTTGGATGTCAGTATCGTATATACAGTAAAAAAATGTTCATTAGTTATTAAATGCAAACACTGCAATTTTACTGCTGTACGTCAAAATGAAATCCTACTTGCTGATCAACATACTAAAATATTTCTAAATACATACATTTCCAATATAAAAACAGCCAGACAGAGAACAAATGATCGTTCTGATTACATAGCCTTAGTTGGGAATCGAACCTAAGACTTCCGGCTTAGCAGTTTGGATCACAAAAAACAATCTCTACAGTCCTGTAATATTAAAGTAATTGTTTGTTACCCAATTGACCGTCGAATGAACTGTCTTGTCTGTCCCTGTCAGCTATATTCCCATAATTATTAATCATACAACCGCAAGGATAGTATTGTTCCATGTTCTGTATACATGAAATACATATACGTCTGTATACAAATAAATAAAATGAGAGTGTTTGTATATAATATAAATTTTAAGGTATTTTACTAAATTCATATCAAAGTACCTACCTATTCAGTGCCTACTTACAAGAAAAAAGCAATTTTTAACATTTCTGACTGTTTGTCTGTTTGTTTCGACTAATCTATGCGGCTTGAACGATTTTAACGGGACTTTCACTAACAGGAAGCTGACGACATAAGGAGTAACTCAGGCATTAATTTTTAAATTAGCTTCTCTCCGCGGCGTTACTCGCGCTTGTAACCTCGGGACTCAGATAGTATTAAAATAAATCGTATTATCGTATTGTTCTTATAATATTTATTGTTTGTATTAATAAACTGAAATACTTTTAGAATGTATAGTTATTGCCTCATCATTGTGACCACACATAACAACACATTATAAATATATCAACAGTATGTAAAGGTTAGGTTAGGTACATACACGTATAGGTACCTAACCTACGTGGTTTGTACTTTGTACTGATGTAATCAAAACATAGTTATTGATATTCGTCACAATGATTGGAAATCCCTACTGAATAACAGTATTATAGGTCCTATTTTCAAATCAAAAACATGTAACTATTGAATTATGATTAAATCATTAAATAAACACATAATCATAAATACACATACAGTTAATGTGTTAGAAAACTTCTTCTTCCTAGCCTTATTCCCAATATTATTTGGGGTCGGCTACTAGTTCAACCGGTTTTATATCAGTTTTTCCACGGAGCGACTGGCATCGGACCTCCGCAACCCTAAGGAAGAACTGAAATTCGAAAGTTGAACTAGTTGTCAGTATATTTGAGGGCATTAACTTCCCAATAACGATTGCCATAGATGTTCATGACAACCAGGACCGACGGCTTCACGTGCTCTCCGAGGCATGGGCATGAATCACATCCGAACTCCGGGCTAGATTAAAAAATATATTTAGTTTATAGTTATTTATAAAAGTTATTAGTTATTTATAAAAATATATTAGTTTGTTATTTTAAATGAATAACTTTTCACTAAATACTTATATTACGAAAGTATATACAATACTTAAGTACATCACAAATATGGTTTTCACTTTTGCCTGACTGTTTGTTTCGGTTAATCGCTGGAACGACTTGACCTATTTTGACGGAACTTTTACTGGCAGATGGCTCATGATTATAAGGTAGTAACTCAGGCTGCTTTTTAGACTAAAAGGGCGTTACCCACGTGTAAGACTGCGGGGCTAAGTTGTACGTAATATGTGTAAAGTGTTTTTCCGACACTTGACATTGCCTCCTTATATGTTTTTATAATCTAACTACATTTAAAAACAATTTAAAAGGCCGCAATCATCGTATTGTGAAATTTTGTTGTTAAAGATATGAGCGAGAATTGTTTCACGTGTACTTACTTATGATAAGATTCCAAAAACTTAGTTATCTGTTATTGGTCCTGTGTTTGTACGTAATTTCCTGATATCATTATAAACGATATTGATGTTCCGGGGATTCCTAGTATTTAATGTTGGTGTTCCAGCCTTTAATAAACATGTATTACCGGCAACTGAGAATTCATTGACTGGTTGCTTTTCAATCATTGAGGTTTGACTTCGTGTACATGCATATTATTGTTTTTTTTATTCAAGAAATGCTTGATACTTGTCGTAAATACCAACTAATAGAACATGCCCGAACAGTATGTCTGTATAAAAATCTTTCTTTGTAGACTGAACCAGATACAGTGGAGGCTGAGTTGTAAAGGTAAAAAAAACTTCAAATGTCACACTAACTCTATCGTTGATAATTTTAACTTAGAATCAAAGTACCGCCATGCCAAATTTCATGGAAATCGGTGCAGTGGTTTAGCCGTGTAAGCGAAACAGACAGACAGATTTACTTTCAAATTCATATATTTATATACCTACTAGGTATATAAAGTTAATGGCCCGAAATTAAAAAGTAAAATATACAGATTTAATTCAGTCAGTCTGTCAGACAAAATAATAAATTTGTATGATAAAAATTTATCATACAAATTTATTTGTTTAAGTAATTGGTATAATTACTATTAAGTACATATATTCAATTAGAAACAATATCACTTGTACAGTTTAGGTCGTATGGTTCACAACAAGGTCTTAGCATTCTTATCAGCAAATAAGAAAATTCTAAGCATCGATGCTTAGCCATATAGCATAGAAGTTAGGTCGCACTTGTTCGAACATGAACAAAATACAAATGTGTTTATTGTGTTTCTTTGTTATAGTATACATGCATTTGAAATAATAAAACTTTGTTTTGAATCGCTTCCTCTATTGCTAAAAAATATTTGCAATATTTAAAAAATTTAAGCGTACAAGAATGAAAGCAACGTTATTTACTACTCTTTATCTCTCTAGTCATTTTTGAATTATTGGGCGGGATTAACGATGTTCTTCATCCCCCAAATCCCTCCTCTTTTATTTGAAGTCAATTAAAAACTTAAATAAGACTAATTGAGAGAACAATAAATACTCGCCTATTGTTACATTATTAATAAAATTTATTTGAATTACTTTCATTTATATGACTAAATTGCCTGTGTTAGGTACACAATCGGGCTTAATTTAAATGTTGCAATTGATACCTACAGTGATAATGTAATTATGTCCAGTGAACACTTATTTAAATAGGTATATGTTTAAAATTGATATTACTAGTAGAGGACGTTCCGTTATTTCCCTATATCAATAGGTTTTTCTGGACTAAAGTACCTCCATTGTACACAGAACAACACTACCTACTTGCGAAAAAAACTTGTGGGTGGATTGAAGGAGCTCCTTCAGGATAGGTTAAGGGTTAAATTTAAGGTCAACCCAAGACCTCTTTCCATTATGAGTAGTAAAATATAATCCTTACATTATCTACCATCGAACAAACTATGTAGGAAACCCTTTTCACTAGAAAATATAATCAAGAAGTACTTCGAATAAAAATCGAGAATAAAAATGATTGCGATGCATACTCGATGAGCTCAAATACTCTTAAGCGGCCATTCTATTCTTCTCCATCTTTGTGACCAAACGATGTCTGAGTGAATAGACAGTGGGCTGTATGAACGCCTACAATCAGAACTGACGTCAAACGCGCAGTAACATAACATTTATATAAGGTAAAAGTTATTTATTTGCCTGTTACTACGATATTGCGTTTTAATTATAAACTATTTATTTAATGACAATGTGTTTATCTCTTTCTAGGTATTGTAAATTTTATATTCAGTTTTTGCAAAATTAAGAACACTAGAACTAATATTCTATTAGTGGTTTAAATAAATGTGGTACAGCTATATTGTTAGAACGCCGTCCATGGTAATACAAGTATGCAGGTAGAGACAACAAAGAAACTTATTTTAATCTGCAAAATGACGTTTTGTAAGCCTACAGCGAAGGGGTATGATTTGAATAATACAGTGCCATATACAACCTTTTTGTTTAGCTAATATTAAACATTTCTTCTGTTTATGACTACAAAATCTATTTGCTCTGTGTTTGCCGTCAAAGAAAAATATTTCGAGCAAATTAATCTAAAACCCTTTGGATGGATGTTGGACGAACTCATGGCCATTATTTTTTGCCAAGCAAGCCAAGCAAAGATTATTATTCTACAAACCACTACAATAAAAAAACCTTCATAGAAAACTAGACACTAACCACAGTATATGTGTCTGCTGTGATACAATGTGGTCTGGTGGTGGTAGTGGTGTTACGTGTTTAAGTTAAAGATGTATTTAATAAAATGTACATACTGCTAATGCTTTCTATCAGGCTGCGTAGTCATTTCGCCAGCTGAACTTACAAAGTACCTAAATATATTATAATAGATTACACGATTAAAAAACTATCTTTCTTTGTAATAACAAAACATTGAGCAATGAACTAAGAATTTAATTTTGAATATTTCCTGTTATTTCTAATAAAACTGGTACGATGTGGGTATGGTACGTTGCATTACGTAGGCTCATTTATCTTGCCCCTAAACCCCGGGCACGCCGTCGTTGACATAACGCTCATTTCTCAAATAATATTACTAAGTCGTACAACTTTATCCAATAATAAATCTACTTAGTGAGACCTGAAGTCTTAAATATTCTATTTTTATTTCCCTAGCAGATAAGCTTGCATGACTAATTTACCGATGGCAGGTAGTAAAGCCACTGTATTATTGCTTTAGAATGAGCTAGCTTTTATCCGTTGTTCTGTCTGCGTGTTTGTCGCTTATCATACGGTAGATACGGTAGAAATAAGTGTAGCTAATATCCTTCCTTAAGAATCGAAGTATCTCTGTGTCAAATTTCATTGAAATCGATGTAGCTGTTTAGCCATGAAGAGTTACAGACAGAACGACAGAGTTACTTTCGAAATTTTAGTATAGGTATGGAGTATGGAAGTACCTACTGATAAGCTTTGATTGTAAGGAGTCCAGATCTTTTAGTTGTTTCATAATTCATATCGGCATTCTAAAGTGATCTAATTTTACCAAGGTGTTTATTCGATTTTAGGCAGTAAAACCAGTTTATTTTACAAAAGTAACTAAAATTTCATTAGAAGAAAATAATCTAGTAAATTTCCTGTGAGAGCGATAACAAAACCACGAAATTGGATTTCGCGATATAATCTGGAGCTGGTAGTGACAGGGCGGCCACAACGCTGCGACGGTCGACACGAGACCGAGACGACCCCGACGTGTTTTTGCTTCCGTACCTACACCGTCTATTCTACTTTTATATAGATAGGTATTTAGATTTTGTACAATTATTTATTTGCTACAAACTAAGAGGGAATTTCCCATAAGAAACGAATCAAGCTGAACATTAAAAAAGTTGTTTTTAAGTCCAGATAAATAAGTAAGAAGGTTTTGTATTGAAGTTTAAAATATTTCCGGCCTTTTCATTTTTCCAAATGAAATTGTATACACCACATACTGCGTTGATTTTTATGTTTCACGATTCAATGAAAGCAGTGCTGTTTTTACACATTTGCCGCCCCAAAGCTTTAAAATTTTTGCCGCCCCTACTGACTTCTGAAATTAGGAACACTGTTCACAATAAAGTCAATTCCCTTTTTTAGGAAATAATCTAGTTACTAAATTCTTTTTAAAACTTTTTTATCGTCGACACAGTATTTATATTCCAAATTCAAAAATGATCTTTGAAAAAAAGCTTACTTTTTTTCTGTACCATATATTTTTGAGCCAGTCGGCCGCCCCCCTAATTTTGCCGCCCCAAGCTTCAGCTTTTTCAGCTTCTATGGTAAATCCGGCCCTGAATGAAAGGTCTCGTGTAAACATCGGGTGTTATAAAATAGCTGACTTTAACGTTGACCCATCAAAAGTATTCACGTATTTTTCACAACATTTGATGTGAATGGATTCGAATAATATGACTCGTGCAACTGAATCACTGCGTTTGTATTGTTATTTTGTGCGAATACGATATTTAATATACTCGTTTTATGATAGATTTTACCATTTTATATTACTGTTTAAATGTGGGCCAATTGATGTTTTAAGTAATACTCTAAATTTATCGTAATAATAAACTAGAATATACTGAGTGATATACAATATTGCCAATAGTTTTGTTTGAGAACTCTCTAAACTAAACGAAAAATAACTTAAAATTAGTTTTGTCCTCTTACACGACGTCTTAAATATTATCGATGGACTAAAATTAGATATGTCACACAAAATAGACGTCTTTGAAAATAGAGTCACAAAATTAAAAGAATAGAAGATAATTTGAGACAAATTTTAGCTTTGTGACCCAAGAATACATGTAATTACTAACAATGTATGTTCATGAAGACATTCCAATAACAATTCAGTACGGCGGTTACGTCATGTAAAAGTTAGTTGTAATAAGTAGTAAACTGTGGCAATTTAGTACATATTTTGATTCGAAGTTCAAGATAGATAAGACCATGATAAATAGTTGTGAAAATACTTATACTTACTTATAGATGTAATAGACGGTGTTATCGCTTAGAAGTATCACCTCCAATGAATATTACACTTGGTTATTGATACTTTGTTGCAATCTAAAAGCTGAGTCCAGACTATTTTGCGGGAGTGTTTTGAAGTTGAGGTTGTCATTTCACTGACATACTAGACTACAATGCAAAATGGTTATGATATTGTATTATGGGATGTGTTATGGTAATTGATAGATTTTCAACGAGCTGCTATATATAGCTGTAGACAGACATACCACAATTTTTGTGTGAAACGAAATATAAAAACTAAATTCTATGACGCCTGCTAAGTTAAGCCTTTCTTAACGGTAGCTTCTTTCGTAGACTCAAGTTTTTTTAAGTTTATTATTACGATATAAAAAATATTTGAATAAATTGACAATAAATAAATGGGGCTACTAGAACAGAGCAGACAACATGAATCTTTTGTGTAAAGATATAAAACAGAATCTTTACTTTAATATTATAAAGCTGAATAGTGTCTTTGTTGAGTTGTGCGCTAGTCTTAAGACTAGCGCATATAAGAACTGGTTCAAATTGGCAGATTCTTAAAATGTTAGGAAGGTCATTCATTGAGAATCAGTATAGGGTATAATAACAATACACTGTAATTAATTCCGCTCCGCTAGAATTAGTCATTATGCAGTAGTGGTTTAAATTTATTATTTTTGAGAGACACGACCAAAGTTACTTGGGTCAACTCATAATAGGGTCTAGATCAGAGCTCAGACTCAAACAATTAATTGCGAATACAAAATAAAACATGCCAACGACCTAAGATATGCGGGCAATATTCATTTTATAATTATTACAGTTGTAAAAGAAGTATTTATGAAGTAACGTAAATATCATTCTTGTGGTATAGATAACTCCAGCAGTGTAGATAATGTAAGTGCACATTATAAATCATTGGTCATAATTTATGAGTGTTAAGTATAACTTATATATATCCATACCTACAGTGTTCTTACATTATTTTAACACGAGTTTACATATATTTTATACTTATATTTGTAAATTATTAAAACCACATATAAGTAGGTATGTGTTCGTGTTGTGACGCATGATGAATACGGAGTTTCGCCATTCCTATTTATTTCATTGGTGTCGTTAGTGCCGAGTGAGGGACTAAACTTGGTGGAAAATAGGAGCACTGCAAAGAGGGGAAAATCTTGACACAAACCTAATATTAACCCATCTAACAAGCGTAATACAGTAGACTAAAATCTTATTCTTAAAGAAAGTCCTATGGCCAGTTGTGGACTTATTAAATCATTATTTATATATTCAAATTTTCCTTCTCTTTGCGGTATTGCAATATGGTGCAATACATATTGTAAAATAATATGGTTATTATATTCTAACAATGCAATAATACAAAAAGCTATTTAGAATTAGTACTCAGATTATCACTCGAATTGCCGACGTGTCAATTTTCACTGTCGTAAATTTTCCTGACATAGCTTATTAATTTTCATTTCATTGATATAAATTTTCAGTAGGTATATGTTCAGTATATGCCCGGTTGAATTTGTGTTTTACCTCAGATAATGATGATAAGAGATAATAAGTTGAAAATTCGTATACATCTGAATTTTCATGTTCTAAAGGTTGTCTCAAAAGTCTCATAAAATCTCGTGCCTGCGTCGTAACTTATTCAAGGTCAAAACCAGTTTTTTGTGATTATTTAGAATTCTGTAACTCCGATGATGATGATAAAATTCATGGAAGACCGTGTATTAAGTTGAGCGCTGTGAACTCTCCTCATTTAGTTTTAAAAAGTGCGTGTCAGGCAGACAACTTTTAGAAAATCGAAATGAAGGTGTATACGAGTTTTCGACTCTTTACTTATTTGACTGGACTAACAATTATAAACATAATCATCGTCTATTACGTTGCCATTTTAAATGTTAGATGCTATGAATATATTTTAATTAGTTATTCCTTTTGATATCTTTCACCGTTTACAATGCATGAATCATGAATCAATTACTAAAAAGCGCCATCTAGTGTTAACCAAAGGAAGTTAGAAAAATCCTTGCACGTGGAAAATTCGTGTTATCATGATGTATATATCTGTAGTAGGTAGTGAAAATTCACTGTCGACTTGTTAGCCAGAACTTCTAAGAACAGTGACCTACATACATGAATACACTGTTAGGGTTTGTTAAACAATGAAAAAGTAAAGAGGAAGTTACTGATTGAGCACGTACATTTGTCAGTGTAAACACATAATATTTTATCTTTTTATACAGTCCTTGAAGGTGTTAGCCTCGTTGACTACTTATGTAAAACTACATTTTAACCAACGCTAGATGATGTTAGCTGAGAGTAAAAGTTTTCAAGTGAACTTTATGAATAATTTTGGAATTAAAAACACCTTCTCATATTATAAATGTGAAAGTTTGTGAGTATAGATGTTTGTTATTCTTTCACACACTAACGGCTGAACGAATCAATAGGAATAGTAAATAGGTTAGTTTTATTTCTAAAAAAGCGGCCAAGTGCGAGTCGGACTCGCCCATGAAGGGTTCCGTATCAGCAAGTAACATCATATAAAAGTTCTTGTAGTTCGTTATAACTTTCATCGATGTTTTTATACTAGTGTATTGATTGAATGAAAGGTAAATTGCGATTTACGATTTATGACGTATTAAAAAAAACTACTCACTAGATCTCGTTCAAACCAATTTTCGTTGGTAGTTTTCATAGTAATATACAACATATATTTTTTTTAGTTTTATCACTCTCTTATTTTAGAAGTTAGAGGGGGGGGGACACACATTTTTCCACTTTGGAAGTGTCTCTCGCGCAAACTATTCAGTTTAGAAAAAAATGATATTAGAAACCTCAACATCATTTTTGAACACCTATCCATAGATACCCCACACGTATAGGATTGATGAAAAAAAAATTTTTGAGTTTCAGTTCCAAGTATGGGGACCCCCAAAATGTATTGTTTTTTTTCTATTTTTATATAAAAATCTTAATGCGGTTCACATAATACATCGACTGACCAAATTTCAACAGTATAGCTCTTATAGTTTCGGAAATAATTGGCTGTGACATACGGACGGACAGACAGACAGACAGACTTGACGAATCTATAAGGGTTCCGTTTTTTGCCATTTGGCTACGGAACCCTAAAAATGTAATGTTCCCGTGGGATGAGTAAGGAAGAGCAACAACTGCGGGTAACATCGTGGGTCTTAGCTAGTTCATAATAAATTCGTAATCCTTATTAGTCTCAAGATTTCGTACTTAAATATTATGTTAGTTAGCTATGAACCAAACAGGTTGGTCTGTACGAATATAATTATTCTACATATATTCTTACCCAAAATAGCTTCTAACATAAGACGTTATGGCAACAATGAGGCACATATTATCTACACTTATGTGCTCGTCGTAAGTGTTAATGTATGTACATACAACATTTTAATCAAAGCTATGACGTCACTCGGAGATACTTATACGATATACTTGTATATCTTGTGCGAACGGCTTTGTTCGGTATATTTCTATGTGGTCGTGTCTCGGGGTTGCCACCATTTACATTTCCCTGATATAAGGGTATTAACATAGACGCTATTCTAAGTGTCAAAGAGTATTTCAAAACTGATTTACACTATGTGCTTAATAACTATTCTTACACTACTCTAAACCCATCTATAGTTATACGAAATGACGACGATGATTAAGTAAGGATTGTTTTCCGACTCAGACTCATGTAGAGTCTGAATTTTTAGAAACTTCACGGGAATCTGAAATTTAGTCGTGGCAGTACTTCAAAAGCGTCAGTAAGATGATAAAACAAGATAACAGTAATGACTTCACTTTATCAATAGCATTGTCAAGTTCGACGACTCGAAGACTTGCCACTATCTTGATTACGAGCAAACGTTACAATCAGCATCAGATAAACAACACTGATCATTGTTTGAATTTCTCGTACAAAGTCAAACTACATAAGTACGAGTACATGAAGCAACAAGACAATAACTCTTTGATTTTGTAAACAGGCTACCAATTGGTCATTATTTTAGATATAATAAGGGTAATTTTAGCTTATAGAATAGGTCACTTATTGGTACTTTAATCAGCCATACTTATTCGTATTATTATGTACCATTACAACAAGTTTTGGAAAATAAATTATGTAATTCCTAATTAAAAGTTAACCCGAAAAATTATTATCGTAATATCCGAAATAAAGCTGGTTAATAATATGTTTACGTACAATAAAACTGTGATTTAACGAATTAAAATTATTTAAAGTATTTGAAATACTTGATCACAATAAGACATCACATTATTTTCTGCCGAGCCGTTTTCCCAAACAGGTTAGGATCAGCTTTTAAGTAGGTATAATACGATACGGTTGAGCTTCAATTTTTACGTAAATCGACTACCATCAGATACCCACAACCAAAGTAATAGGAGATATCGAAAATTTTAAACCGATTCTTGGAAATGTTAGAGTTCCAACCCGTAATTATTGGAACAGATGTTCCATTTATTCATTGTAAAATATTTGAACAAGAAGGCTGGCAAGGGCTGGTTGCGAGAAGCCGAGGATCGAACCAAGTGTCGTGCAATTGGAGAGGCCTATGTCTAGCAATGGGCTGCTATAGGCCGATGATGATAAATTTAGAAACGTATCTGTATATTATTTATTAGCGAGCTACTAAATTTCTCGGAACTCGGAGTGTGTGGGATATGGCAGCATATTATTAATAATTATTATTTACCTAAGGTTTGTCTCACATTCTCAACAAAAAAAAACTCTCATTAATTCTTCATTCTCACATCTTGCAAAACATGTCCAAATGTTTCTTAAACTATACTATAGTTCGCTGTTTAGACGGTATCGTATGGATTTACAAGAATGGGATGTTTTAAATTTTCAATGAACAAGCTATATTCCTGAAGCAAATTTCCGTCTTCTATGTTAGCGAGTCGAACTCACCGCAAGACGTGTTTCTATTATAGACACGTCACGTATAGTGTTACAGCTCAACGTACGCTTGGTAGCTCAACTTTACGTGTCGCTTATTCAATTTGCTTATTTGAGGGAATCTCATTAAAGCAAAGTAAAATTGTAACTTACTGTGTATCGTCATCATAAACAGCCTTAACAGTCCACTACAAGACACAGACCTCTCCTTTGAAGGAGGTTTTGGCCTATTGTATAATAAACAATATGTATATAGATAGTGTATATTATAATAAACATAATATTTACCAACATAAGAAACTTTTAGACAGAAAAATCGTAATAAAGCATACAATTACCTAATTGTAAACGGTATTATACCTACGTGTATAGGCACATACTATCTTAAAACCTGCCACATTATATATTTTCATAGAAAGTCCTCTTTACTTTATTGATAGCTCTAGCTTTGCAGGACGCAGACAGTCCTGCTATCGTCCTTAAAAGTATTCTAGGCAAATAAGAAGTAGTACTCAGAGGTTGTTAACATTTGTGCCCGGCATCAACTTATAATGAACTTTCACCCGTAAGTTTTGAACTATCCAAATTTGCGAAGTTTTAGGCATCGATAAACTTCCTTCGTAAACCTGTGAAACCAATGAACTTTGGAGCAATGACAAACAAACTTTAGTCAGAAACTTTGTAAGAGCTTTATTACCTACAACTTTTTATTTGTTGTTTCAATATCTTTCTAATTATTATGTACAAAACTTTTAAATTTCTCCTTCTTCATTTCATATGTGCCAACGTATTTTTTTCAGTTCAAAAAGGTCTAGCTACGTCCGTGATATGTATAACTATAGATACTTAAGGGTTATTAGTTTATTAAAATCGTAGGTATATAGATGAAAACAAAATGTTACTCATTTATTCTAATCTGAACTTAATCTTCTTTGAAAGAACCATTATCTGATGATAAAAATTAATTATATTGTTGTGTTTACTTCGCCAACACATGTATTTTTAAAGGACAAATTGTTATCGATAACGTTGTATCAGATTTGTTGCTGAAAGAATAAAGTATGATATATACGTATATTTCGCAACTATGGAAGGTAAACTTCTCTGTATATATGTTGGCGTCTTTTAATCATAATGTTCGTGTGTATAAACATACACATATACATAAGTAAACACTTAAGTAACAGCACGCACTTTGTGACAACATTCCGTCCTCATGAAATAGTTTGCACACTTTAAATTTACTTACTAGTAGATTAAATGAAATAATAGACTAAATACACCTTACTCATGTTTTTACTGTAAACGGGACCCGTTAAAACGAAGGAGTAAGTCCCGTTTACAGTAAAACATGAGTTTTTTTTCCGACGTTTCGAACGGGTTATACCGCTCGTGATCACAGGTATAACCTACCGATACGTCGGAAAATAGTCGAAAAACATGAGTAAGTATGTGTAAAAGTCCCGAAAGTCTGAAATTTTTATATACACCTTGTAGGGAAATGACTTAGAAGTTTTTTGTTTCAGACAATGACTCAATACGTGTTATTGAGTTTGTCATTACCATTTTGAACAGCACCAGCCATTCAACTGTAAAGGAATCATCAAATTATTCTAACGATTAGATTAGGATATTTTCTAACGATAGTAATTTATTATTGCACTGTTGAACTGAGAAGTTGAACGGAATACAACGTAAACGAGTTGGCGGTTTTTCTTAGAAATTATGGAGTTGCACACAAGGGCATCGTACATAGGAACTGATGTTAGCAACACCACAAATAATATGTAACACAATATAGTCACTACTAACTTGGGATACATTAGTGTCTAAGTTATATCTAAGTAAGAAACAGGAAGCCATCATAATTTTATTCACTTTTTTATCTTTAATACTGATACTACCATGTGAATATACAGTTTTAATTTGCCGTGACATATATTCGCAATCAGTATGCAACCTTGAACAGGCCACAGAAAGGTATTTGTTGAATTTTCGTATAGGTTACTGCTCTTTTAAAAAGAATCAATATTAGTGTTATAAAATAAATAGATGATATAAAATAGATTAATTAACCTAACCTAAATGTTTTTATAAATGTCAGTTAACACGACTGTTTTCGTTTTGAAATAGTCGTGTTAACTGACATATTACTCAGTGGGACTAGTGGAATAATGGGTCTAATAAATTAGTCCCATTATGTTGTCTCATGATAGGACAAGTGAGACTTTTTAGCCCCAGTAGTGCCATGGAACAAGTGATACCAGTATTTGTTCCAGAATTCCCACTAGCTACGTATTTACATCGAATTTCTCTGTTTTATATTGTATTTGTATGTTTACTTAATAAATAAGTAAAAGCGAATATAGATAGCAGGACCGTATACAATAAGTTAATATTATAATGACATAAAAATGTTATGATCAAAAATAATTTTCAAAATTTATTCTGTGTGAGTGTACTACAAGCACATCAGTTTTTTTATAAAGCTTTTGGTTTGATAGCGGGCTAACGTTGTTTTAACAATTCGCAGCACGTTTTGCTAAAAACCGTTTTTGTTTAAATCAGTTACGAGCTGAAACATTTTTTTATGGTACTTCTACTTTGTATGTTTGGATTTTGGAACATGGATCTGAGTGTTGGCCAACAAAGCAAATCGATGAGAGCTGCCTGAATGTGGCTGAAATGCGAATGTTAAGATTACATATTTAATGATGTCATGAATGGATTTAAAATTTCTAAACGTTTTATTAATGATATTACTATTGCCATTGAACAATACCATAGACCTTAAGGGCATGCTTATCTATTTGTTCTTATAATTCAAAAATTTAAATTCAAAAATTAGATTCATTATGTTGGTATTCTTATTCATATTTCGCCATTAAAATCGAATGAGTAATTGATATACTTAGTTAGTTTTTAACAAGCAATAGTAAGCTCACCCACTATTAAAAAAACCAGAAGTGACAAAGATGATGTTTTAACATTTTTTATTTGAATAATCTTATTGGATAAATAGAAATGAGTCAATTGAACATCTCTTTGCGCTGGTCATTTCAGTATATAACATGTTTATATGACAATACTTTTATTTTCCAATACGAAGGTCCATTAGATGTGGATATTTGCTTTAAATTAATTAAAATAGAATTATAATTATGGTGATATAAATATGGTTGTTGTTCGGGGGCGATTTTCGGCAATGTTCATAGGAACTTGGCCGGTTTTTTAAAACTTGTGGACTAAAGAAGCTTGTAATTGTACAATTTCTATTAGTTTCCTTCTCTTTCATATAAATTTATTACGAAGTTCTATCTACATTACTTTGCTAAATGTATAAGGCTATATTTAGGAAGAGCAATATCAAAGGTTAAAGCAGTGCACTTGCAACTGCTAACTCAGTTAAGATTAATCCGGGACTCTACGCTCGCTCAAGCCCGAAGCGAAGAACAGTTTCTAAATTATACTAACAGAGTGAAACAAATTAAATGTAAATAGTTTTTATATAAAAATTATACATTTCAATATTAAATCAACATGAGTAATTAAAATGAAAATATGACTCGCTACAATAGAAAATCTAAAAGTACATAAAAAGTGTAGTATGTAATACACTTTTATAAACCTCCTGTCTCATGCATACGACTCGTTTGGAGGGTTAAAGAGAGGAGAGGACTCATTAGAGGGTTATAATAAATGGCAAAATCTATGTCCCCGAAATTCCATAACCTAACCTATCGTTTTCTTCCATGGCCTTCTTTTTGCCCCATTCCCAAATTATGTTCTCAATATTTTCTTACCAATACTTTTACCCCCCTTGTGAAACTTATCAATATACTTTTACAGCCCAGTATAAAACAAATATAAATAATTACGATCATTACCAAGTTTCCTAAATCACGTGTATCATTAACATTCAATCGATATAAGTTACTTTTCTCTAGCTCCATATTAGCTACTTACTGTACTATTAAAGTAAAAGCACGCAATATTATAATTGTAAATGATGTGCACTAAGAATGTTAATATCACGATTCTATGAACTTGCGTTAAGCCTCGCACACATTTCTTCACGAGTATTCCTCCGCTACAAATAATATTATCTACATAAAAATTTACTACAAACCACAAAATCCCGTAAATCTTAGATGGACATAGCCAAGTACGAACTGCGAAAAGTGGAGATGCGAGTCTGAAAAAGGGCAGTAACCGAAGGTGTTGATCCGACTAAATCCGCCTTCACACCCACATTGCACTGAAGTTTGTTTGCCCGCCGACCGAATGAAGGAAGATGGTTAATGAGAAAATGATACCACGAGGAGAAAACGACCCTTAGCTTGTGACACCTAGTTTGTAATAAATCTTATTAAAATTTATTATTTGGAATTGAAAAGATTGTCTATCAAAAGAAACTTTGGAAAAGTCGGCAATATACGAACATTAACATTAGTGATGTTATGGCTTCGTAAACAAGTTTGTTTTTTTTGCGTAGTGTATGTATAAAACTGTGAAGTACTGGCACGTTTCGCTGGTGAATGCGAGGCCGGAGGTCCAAGGATGCAACAGCATCTCAATAGGCCTCCATAGTGTAGGTCACCCTGTGTGGCACCGTTGTATGAGTGTCCACCATGAGTATGGTGAACACACTCTTGAATTCTGTTCATGCTTTCCATCAAGCACAGTGAAGTCATTTTATAGGCTCGTATATTAAAGAAATAAAACTAATCAAAAAATATTATAAATACTCCAAGGTCGCGTTATATCTCTCGATATTGCTATTAAACCGTATCTCCCTTCTCTCTACGTGTGGTCGAGTTAGACTATATTATGTCGCAAAATTATGGGGAGTTCCTTGACGTGTTGCGGCTGGTAATAAATGGAGACGATTGAGTTCGTTCGGGATGCCGTTTGGTAGCATGTGATGCGGTCACTCAACCGGCTCTAAAGCCCGTTACGTCAGCGACCGCATGCCACAATTAGATCACATGCGAGTCTTGCCATGGCTAGGCTAGACACCAATCGTCGATAGATATGTTTAGTACCGTTAGAACCGGTTTTTTATATGAACTACTACTACGGCATTCCGACGCTTTTCCTAGACATTACTTCTCGTAAACATTATACTTGCATAATGTGTACTTAGTAGTCACATCTTGATAGCTATAATCAAACATACCGTACGTGTTGCGAATTATGAACCTAGACGTGTTTTTTTTTACAGTTATGTTGTTCAGTTGATAATGAATAGGCATCGTTATAAGTATATAAGTTTTATAAAGAGATCCAAATACTGCTATAAAACAATATCTGGCCACGTCCTGTTTGGGTTATATTTGTTTAACAATTTATGATTAAAGTAAATAATTTTGTGACCGATATCGTAGAGACCACAAGATTCAGTCAATTTTTACTCGTTGTTTTTTGCGTAAATAAATGAGGTGTAGTAAAAACTCGACTATAAAATGAAAAACCATTAAAAGCGAAATGTATTAATCTAGATTCATTTTTATTTTAATTATATTCTGTCCATGTTTCTAATTTTATTTACTTTACAACTTCGAGTTGATAAGCCAAATCTAGTCTATTATTGGATCTTAATTGAGAAGAGAGATGATAACTACATTTTCGTTCCTTAAAAAAATACAATATTCCACGCAATAATAGTGATAGTTAGACCCAGCTCCCCAAGCCAAGTTGCAAACGATTTTCGTTCTGCAAACCCTGACGCCTCTTTATGAGAATTCTGATTTGGTTGTCAAATTTTTTTTGATCACGTGACTGACAGGCATTGTTGAAACATAAGGATCTGTATGCTGAATGATAAACACTGCATTTAAGACTACCAGTTGATTAGAAACATGTTACAGAGAAATCTATGTGGAGTATAATATTGTCAGGTCATATTCCTACATCACCTGAAGGTTAACTGGTAGGGAATGCCTCATGTCATTAGGTCTGCCTTTGTATTGTATGTGCATTAAGTTTCAAAATAAGAAATTAAAACTTGTATACTTTAAGAAGTTTAATTGTTTTTTTTTTGTAAATTATATTACACGAAAAAATAAAAAAAGTGTGTATTTTACGAAGGAACAGACAAAATAATAAAATAAACTATAAAACTAACCAAGAAATGGAATCAACCAAGAGTCCTAAGTAGCAGTATATTGAGGCTTCAAACAACAGTGACTATTACTTAGATACGTTTTATAAAAGTCAAACTTAGCATTCAACAGGTATGACTCGATTGCATTCGCATTTGAGCTGCGTTTAGGCGTCTCTCATCCGTTCTCTTAACTGGCCAACTATCACAACCATACAGATCGGCAGGTCTGATAATAATTTTATTTGATTGTCCTTTTAGCTTTAAAGGGAAACTGAGGTCACAAATTGTTCCCGTTACATACTGCCACTTCATACGACACTGATTCTATACAGTACAGTACGATCGATCTCACCGTCACATTGAAACAGGAACTGTAACTGATTGTTATTGAGTGAGAGCAGACTGTTATCGCTGTCCCATCCCCATAGTGGTTTCAGGGCTGGAGATACCACCGAACCCGTAGAGCATGTACTCACTTTCAGTTCGGCTGAATTTCATTCCAACATTTTCCAGCCCTTGTTGCTATTTAAAAAAGCTTTACTCCAGACCACACCCTCATCTTTACCGACCAATACAACGTCATCTGCAAGCAGTATCTACTAAAGTGCCTTCTCCTGTTTGTCCGATGTCAAAGTCGATCCCTGGTGAAAGTCCAGAGACATTGCAAAAATCAGTGATTCTCGCGACCGATCTTACATGCGTGTTCGAATTCTACGTTCTTATCAGGCTCCCTTTCTTCTTTTCAAGTCCAACGAAAGTATGTATTTGAATATAATTATATATCTCCTACACTAATTTAACCCATTTAAGTAGTATGTTAAACTAGTTCAGGAATCATTTAAATACTCTTCTATCAAATGACTAAGTGTAACGTTAACGAGAAAAATTTTAAATGCAATTTAAAGTTTTCCTACAAACAAGTTAGTTTACATTCCCTTTGGTAAGTCTGAATCTTGCAATGTAGCTTGTGGTTAGTTCATTCTAACTTGGACCTTCTTTGTCGAGTATTCGTTAAACTCTCAGGGTAATTGGCTGTTCGTATTTAGAACACGGGGAATGTAACTACATGACTTACATCTTGTTTACGATTTGACAAATCGTTCAATAATGTTTGTAGCGACTTGTTCAATTAGTATCCCGAAAATGTTTTTTAAACGACTTACGTGACTAACAATCAATTATCGGTTCTTCTGCTCGTAGTGGGCTTATATTTTAACGGTACAGGTGCAGTCATCTCTGACAGTTTCTTATGAAACAAAATATAATTCGAATAAACCTAATACTTGTTCAACTAATTTACTGTACTCAGTAATATATTTTTTCCAAAATCTGTAAATGGAGTTCAAAATATCTTAAAAAATTATGGATAGTCTTCTAAAAGCGTTTTCCTGTAACTATAACGGTTAAGGTACCTGCCCTTACTGTCCCGTCTCAAAATTTCACCCTGAATAGTACTTTCATCATAAAATCAATTTTTAAATTCTTTGTCTCTCTGTTTGTTCCAGCTTTTTGCAGCGTAACTTTTAGTTGCCAAACGTTTAGTCCAAGTCGATCTAACCACAGTCACGAAACCCTAATATTTAAAAGTCTGTAATCCTATATTAATGCCTGTTTTCACCAATTATACTTACACCGTCTTCTTACAAGGAGTACCCTAACGTAGTACCTTAATTTTAAGAGGTATGACTACGTTTGCGACTCGGCAAACGTAGTGTAGGACGTCCACAGGCCAGGTGGAGTGATGATTTACGCAAGACGGCTGGCAGGAACTGGATGCGAGAAGCCGAGGATCGAACCAAGTGGCGTGCAATATGAAAGGCCTATGTCCAGCAGTGGACTGCGAGATGCTGATGATGATGATGATGATGCACTTGTGTCCCCCAAAATATCACTAAGGGTTATTTAACACTTTCTAAGTGGCCCCCTTCAATCTAGTGGACAATCAAAATACTATCTAGAAGCTATTTTAAATCCATTTATAAGTTTTTGCAAAGTAAAATACTTATTTCATTGGTACACTTTGAAATAACTTGAAAATTTTGTGTAATACAGTTTTTTGTTTAATATTCTCCTCCTTTTATTTAATTTTATTTCTGCAAAAGCAAGCACGAGAAAACGAATCCTGTTTAGTTACTTGTTCTTTACACAATTGGGATCGATTACTGAATGATCTGTACGATCTTTCTTTTCCGATACTAGAACAAGAAATGGAACTAAATATATGTTTCAATTATTAACTTTCTCAACGGTAATACTCTATTAAGTGACAGGAAGCCTAATGAAACACAATGGAGTAGGGCTTGCCGTCCGATGCCAATCGACTCCGCGCAGACTAGATATTGCAATAAATGGTAATTGATTGCATCGAGATACTAGGATGTCTGTGCACGTCGTTTGTGACGTCACGTCCTGTTCTCTATTTGCCACAACAAATTGAGCCAAGTTTGGAATGCACAGCAAATTACATGTAGGTAAAGTTTTATGTGAGCAATTTTATCTCTGGTGTCCGCAATTGTAGGTTAGGATACGATTAGTTTAATGTTTTGATTGGCTCATAATAAACGGCAGAATAGTTATTGGAAAATTTGTTTGGTACAGATAAATTATATAAAAATCAGACTTAAAATTAAGTTAGAATAGCATCGATATCATATTAAAATTTCTTATCGCATAACGATCAACTTTTGACCACAAGTCAAAGTATTACCTATTTATGAAAATGACATAACTACCTAATGAGTTACGCTAACGTATAGCGTAACTTAAAAAAACAAGTAAACATTTCTGAATAAATATTTTCAAAATATAAGCTGTTGTCTTTAAACTTATAGATAGTCTAAGTGCATCAAAGTCAACATAAAACGAAGGATCAGTTCTACCACTCGATTTAAATTTGTATACAAAATTATGAATCTTCTTGAAGTTCCACGTAACATGCCAACCTTCGACTAAAAGATAAAAGTCAAATGCTAAATGGCTGTCATTAATGCATTCTATGAAACGCATGCATGTTTATGTAAATGTAAGTGGTTAAATACCAAAGATTTAAATCATTAGATGCGCACTACTGATTTGAAATTTATTCGTCATTCTAGTCAGTAAATTTAATTTACGAATGATATTAAAACACTATTATTGTCTATGACATGATAAATATAAAATTAATGTCTATGTTTTCATATTTTATACTGCCGCCTTAGTGATCCAATAATAATGAAATTAAAATACTGTGAAGATAACTTTTTAGGGTTCCGTAGTTCACGACTCGGAACACTTATAGATTCGTCATGTCCGTCCGTCCCCCTAAACAGTTGGTGCTAGAAAATTGTAACTTTGCACGAATATGTGTTTTAATTACATCGACAAAGTGCTGCGATAAAATTATAAAAAATATTTATATTTGGTTTACCTCCCCTACACGTAGCGTGGGGATGTTTTTTTTTTCATGTCTAACCCATCGTGTGGAATATCATTAGATAGGTCTTTTAAAAACATTGTAAAGTTGCTCAGACTATTTTTCAATTTAGGTATCCGTTTGCGAGTTATTCAACTTTAGAGCACATTTTTTTTGCGAAAACAGGGTTTCCCTCACCCAAAAGAAAACCGTCGGGCTCAAACTACTACTGAACCCTATTCTATGCGTGGCCTGTCACGCACTTGGCCAATTTTTTTATTTATAAAGATATAGAAAGAAAAGAATAAGAAAGAAAAATTGGACAAGTGCGTGTCAGGCCTAGGCCTATGGTTCCATAGTCATATAAAATGCCAAGTGGCATTAAAATTGTGTCAAATAGATAATTATGTTTACTTTTATTTTGTTATTTTTGTACGAAGTTTTCCAAGGACAGGGGGACGTAGCACTTTGACGAAGTAATAGAAACACATATCCATGCAAAGTTTCAACTTTCTAGCACCAACATTTTGGACGATAGACTTGACGAATCTATAAGGTCTGCCTTGTTGGTCTTGTGGTTAGAGTATGCGCCTGCTGATCAAGAGGACTAGGATTCGATTCCCGGGTCGGACTAAATAATTGTGTGATCCACAAATATTTGTTTCGGAATCTTGGTGTTTTCTATGTATAAATATGTATGTAGGTATTTACAAAAAAATATGTTTACGTATTAATATCAGTTGTTACCCATAATACAAGCCCTGTTAGGTTTGGGACTAGATGACGTTGTATTTTGGATGACCGAAACATTAATTAAAATATTCATTAATTATTATAAGGGTTCCGAGTCATGAACTACAGAACCCTAAAAAATGGTTTCTGATGAGTATCGAAAGAGAGAAGCCATAGAAAAGACTTATAACAAATACATAAGCTGACAAAACTAAATGTTTATATTAAAGAGATAGAATGGATTTATTTTCCAAATCATTCAACAAATTCACGGTCTCGTCTACAAATATGAATAAAATAGAAGCTTTCCTCGTCTTATGAATGATTATAATGCAATGAGATTCATGTATTCAGAACCGTGAATCAATGTTTTATTAAACGCCAATCAAAGTAGCATAACATTTTCAAAAAAAGTGAAAGTACGCCATTTGAATATTTCCCAGAACGGCTGTTGCATTACAATATCAAAGATTTTTATAATATCTATGATACTATGATATAAATTATTAACAATAGGGGCTGTTCAAAGGCGGTAGGCAGTGAACGGTGGAGAATGGTGATTACAAAGCGTCGCTAGGTATGATGTACTGGAGAGTCTCGGGTGCAGGGCGCTCGTCTCGAGGGCTAATACTCAATCGGTCCTCAGCACCGGGCTTACCTACTTCGTCTATATGCTACATCGGCTAAGTAACATTATGCTAACGTGACATTATTTAGTAAAAATGCTTTCTATTTCATTGCTACGCACGCAATTTACCACTAACAAGTAACATCAAAAATGTAATACTATAAATAAAATTTCACAATCAAATTGAAAGAGACTTTTAGTTAACTAATAATTAAAGACCTTCAAACTTGTAAAGAAAATATACAATAAAAAATGTTTTTACATTAGGCAGGGCAGAGTCATTTTATAGGCTAAATTTAAAAATAATAATTTGGGCAACAGACTACTGAAACTTTAATTAGTGTCAATAATTCGCATTATTGACCTTCACTGACGAGTGGTTAAGTAGAGAGGTTATAAGTCTTAGGTTAAATAAAATTATGATCAGAAAACTCTTTTAGTCATTCTAACAACAATAAATTTTATGAAAATTGAATACAACAAGTGCGATAAATCGTGAAAAATGTTTAACTGTTTGTAAAACAGCTGAGAGGTGTAAAAGGATTCATTCATATACCATTTTTCAATATATTTTAATTGCCAGTTTCATTTAAATTTTAATAATACCGAAATGTTATTAGGTATTTGTAGTTTCGAGTTCCAACCAATATAATGCAAATAGGAACCTTCCCCTATAATTTGAACTACTATTAAGCTTAGCTGAAGGATTTCGCTATAATATGTATATATAAAGTGGCCATACGCTACAATACAGAAAAAAATTCTACTAAAACTAGCTGGTTCCCACGGCTTCACTTGCGTCCTAGGGGTATGAATGATTGATGTTGGCCGATTCTCAGACCTACCCGATATGCACACAAAATTTCATACTAATCGGTCTAGCCATTTCGGAGGAGTTTGGTAACAAACAACGCGTCGAACCCGAGACTTCTTGATCAGCAGCCGCATACGCTAACCACTAGACCAACAAGGCAGTCAAATAAAACTATAAAAGCCAAGAAAGTGGCTATGACTATAAGAACAACTTCAGTTTGTAAGCTAGGTGATAAAATTGAGTAGATACACAAGTCCTTTGTATTCTATTCACTGATTTATCGACCACATACTTAACAGGTTGCATGCTTGCAAAGCTTATCTGCAACATCCCGAGTCGGCTCTGCTGCAAACATTTATCTATAAAATTTATCTAGACATAGCTTTACTGAGCGAATACCTCCGTAGTTAGCATTCCGTTCTAAATATTTACTCATCTTAGGAATGTTTAATAATATTGGAAACTTTCATTCATGTTGAGGCAATTACGTTATATTTATTTTTCACGTTTACTGCTTTCTTATCGTTACGCTTAGTAGTAGGCGAATCTATAGAAGTTATTATTGCCATACAACTGTCGTGCAGAATACTGCGTTGTACTAATCTAGTATTTGAACAGTTGAATGGTTAATAAGTTTGATTAAATGTGATACTTTCTAATAAGTTTTCTGGTACTTACATGGTTTTAAGTAAAAAAGTACTGATGAACTTGTTCTATGCTCAGTGTCGAATTGTTCATATGTATATAACACACCACAAGAAAGAATAGTTCTCGATTACAACTTATGAGTATATGTACATATATATACATATATTTACAGTTTTTACTAAATGCATATGTATGTATATGGGTTACTTACATCAAATTAGCAATTTCTAGTTTTTTGTCTCTCTTTCTGTTTGTTCCAGTTAAAAGGCTTCTGCGTAAAGACTGGTCCGATTTTGACGGGATTTGTACTGAGAGTTAGTTGATGACATAAGGAATAACTTAGTATTTAGACGAGCTTAGCTCCGCGGCAATAATAACTAAAGACTCAGTTGGGTTCTCAATAATGTTTAAGAAGTACATTCATGGTAAAAAATATTTTGAAATTCAGAAACGATTTTATAAATAATGGAAGGGTCCTTGGAAGGTTGAGAGGTGATAGAATAAAAATAAATAAATAATAGGTAACGTTATATAAATACCTTCTACAATCCGACGTTTCGAACGGGTTATACCGCTCGTGATCACGGGTAGACTGCAACCTTTTCAATAATTTTGTCGAATGAGTCCTGCTATTAACAAAAACTAAAAGTTGTGAAAATCCAAAAACATTTACTAGTATTATTTAAGTTGGCTACATAAGTTTAGTTTATGGGCATAAAAAATATACCGGCTCTTTTCTTTTACTCCGCTCTCCTCTCAAGAATCAAAAAATCTTTATGTCAAATGTTGCAGCGGTTTAGCCATGAAAACGTTACAGACAGACGGAGTTACTTTCGAATTTATTATATTACTATGGTTAGTCCTATGAAAAATTGCTACATAAAATAACTTAAATTCTTAAACGAGTTACATGCTGAATAGATAAGAAAAATGAAAGGCGCGTTGGTAGACTTGCGCGCGGTTGGTAACTAGACGTCTTCATGACAAATATCCCCAATGCAATGAGTTGGCCGGTCTGCTACTGTGCAATTCTACACATGCAGCGCATCTATTGTGTGCGAACAAAGCGCCGCATGACACTATGAGGAGGATTCAACAAAACCAAGAACTCCGAGCAGGAACTTAAAAGCTTGAATGGAAATATTTCGTTCGCATTTTCTTGGTAAATAAAATACTGTAATCATAGTTTACCGAGCGCTTTACATATTCTCATAAAGTATTATTGAAGACGTTGTGTAGGTGTATATTGTAAATTATGTTTTAAATGAAAGAAGTCAAGAAAAAGTAAGTGATTGCTGTATCAGACACAATACGTAATTATCAAAATTTAAACATTACTATTGTTAAATAGATATAGCTTTTAATCAAAATCTAACTTGACTAAACTAATGTAGAGTGCGTGCTTAGATTTTTCCTTTACGAAGAAGAATTGAGAAAAATCTGAACCATTTTTTACGTTTCGATACTGATAGATTTTATTATTTATATAGTCATGTTTTTCGTTGTAAGCAAATTTAAAATGGTTAGTCTATCCGTGACCACGAGTGGTATAACCCGTTCGAAACGTGGGAAAGTTTCTATATTAGGAATCGTGAATAAGTTTCTTGCAAAAAACATGAGTATGTGTAAAAGTAGCGAAAGCCTAAACAGTTTGTTTAATATGTCTAACAGCACCAGTTAATTCGATGTCGAAATCTCACTATACTTGCATTATATACAGTTTATAAATAAATTTATCAAGTATAAAAGAGTATAAAGACGAGAAAGTATCGTAACCATAGTGTCCATTACACATAATATTAGATGAGCAATCAATTTTATCGGAGACAAACTAACATGTGTACACATAAAATATCAATATAATGCTGATAGTGGCTCATATTAAATTGTTCATTAGCAGGAGCTACGGTCCATCATCCCTGAAGAATTAGACAAATAGGTACATCGAATGTCCTTAACGTCGTCGGGACGGCTTTTATCGACTGTCTTTGAGTGACTTAAAAAAAAAAAATCTTTACAAATAAAAAAACCACAGGACAATGTATAAAACAGATGAAAGCGAAAGAGAAAATTTTGTTTTGTACGTTTTCTTTTTTTTAAAGTACTACGCTACAAAACATGAGAAAATGTTGCATTCATAGTACCAAGAAGAAAGAACGTTGACCAGAAAAAAGATTTTAAGTACTATTCAAATTGATTACGAAGACTTAACATGTAACTTTGAACATATAAGTGAGTAGGCGACTAAATAACATTTAAATAACACGTTACCATGGTTGTGAAAAGTACTCGAAGTTTTGTAATTATAAATTGTTGGTAGGGCTTCACTAAAGAAGCTTAACTGACTGGAATTAACAACTGTGTTGGTAATCTTTGAAAACAAAATAAATAATACTTATAAGGAGTAAAGTAAGTTCTTAATTCTCTTGATACTGTTGATTTTATTTTTCTGCTGTTTAAAGATTAATGATCCTTGAATTTATTTAGTTTTATTCGTGTGTTCAAAAGAAGGTAAACCTTCTATTCAGTATATTTACGAGTATATTAGCTAGGTACTCTCACACGCCATACGGGTATAAAAAGGGATGTTTTTAAGTTATGAAAACTAAATAAACTGTAATGTAAATAAGTACTATTAAGGTATTAATTATAAAAAGACAACAAAATAAGTAGGTCATCGACCCAGAATCGTAAGTAAGTGTTAGTACGCCAGATCATTTTACATGTGGGAATAAAACGTGGTCTCAAGCTCTCAATAAAACAGTTTCATTGATGTATTCAAGCGGTGACACTGCTCTTGCCATAGCTGTTTAACAGAGCAAGGTCACTCAACTTTTTGACCAATTTTATCCAATTGTGCTAAAAATGTTTTCGTTCACGCATGACTCAACTTCCCCACAGGAATATTGCTCTAATTTTGGGAATGAACTGTGCAATTACAAAGTTTTTATTGCATTGTTTTTAACTTGAAACCTGGGATTTACTAAAAGCGTACTTGTTTCCCTCCTACTGTGTTTGTATGTATTCTGGTGTGGGGTGTGAAAAAGCATCTCACCAATCCATCTTGGTATAAGTCACCATGCTGCGTTGTCAGCGTTCACAATAAGACCACCATTCTTTCATTTTAGTCATATTTTCCATGCGGCATAGTAAAGTCATTTTGGCAGATTAATACTTAAAAAATGCTTTAAACATTTTTCGGATTATTTATGCTCACGACTTCGCCCGTATGTCCTATTTCAGACTCTGTCCTTTCTCTCAGTGCCAAATTTCCTTTGCATCAGTTCAGTAGTTTTATCATGAAAGTGCGACAGACAGACAGAGTTACTTTCACATTTCTAATATTAGTAAGAATTTAAATAGGTTAAATTTATCATACACGATTATATACAAATTTAGTTGTAACTCTGACGTGACGTTACTTCTAATTTCAAATTATCAAAATAGCCTTTGTGATAGAATAAGTTTTAATACAGAGGACTAAATAATCCAATTCAAAAGCTAGATGTCTCATGGCAAAACAAGTATATTTTAGTAACGGTTTAATAAAAAGTAACAAAGTAATAAATATTCTTCAAAGAATATGATTGTAAGAAATCGCCATCAAATCATTTTATGGTAGCTAAATAATGATGAAACCGTTATTCAATTTGTTTGAGTTCGTTAACAACCTGATTGATTATTAAAAAATGGTCCAACAGATATTTAGCGTAATCAACTTGCGTGTTTGTTAAGAAATAAACAATTATTTTATGGAATTAATGGTAAACTGTTTTAATCTTAAGTGGTGGTCTTTTGTGGTAGCCCAATTGGTCTATCCGCTAAACCCCGCGGTGGCTTAACTCGGTAGTCGAAAGGAACTCTAGGAACGCACCAGCGGCTTTGGAGTCCCTCCTGCAGTAATCCACTACAGAGGTACACCCCTGAGGTGACTGGGTTCACCCCCGGGGTAGGATGGGTCCTCGTCGTCGCGTTTCTCACCGCTCTTCACAGTGTGAGGTGGAACAAAGAACCACCTTAGACTAAACCACCGGTCGAACCGTGGTGTCACCAGTATCAGCTAGTTTGCAACGGTCTCACCCCAAGATGTGGCCGCAGCGAGCCTCATTAAATACCGGTACGTTTCATAAGAGTATTTTTCTTCATATGCTCAGATTGTGACAATTTTTTAAAATGGTTGTCATATATTTGCTTAGTATAATTATGCATATGTTCTCTTATCGTAATTTAGGGAATATCAACCTGGCAACTCATAGGCAAAAGAAATGTAGTAGGTTTTGTGAGGATAGATTGTCTAATGAGTCACAGTCGACATGAGACTGCACTTGGCGTGTGCGCGCCCTCGCCCTCTCGTGATGGATGACAAATCGCCTTTAGATCCCACGATGTTTACTTTAGCCCTCCTGAATGACTTACGATTTAAATGCTCGCTTTTCTCAAACGATTTTAGTAAAATAAATTCCATTTTCTTTCCAAATGATTCTTGTCCAAGACCGAGAAATTTTTCTTTCGATTTTTTTTAAAGATTTTTGCAAAAATATACATGGAAATATATACATAAATGTTTTATTTCTTAATCTTATTTAAGATTTTTTTAGTACACCTTCTTCTCCCTATAGATGCTGAATTAATATTATATACACACAACTTTCAGTTTCTTTTTCAGGACAGTAACATGATCGATACCATAACGGTACTTTTTAAATCTCGTGGACATACCCAAGGGAATTCAAAAGAATTCGAGACCGACTCCTGAGACAAGAGACTAGTAGCAGAGGTATTCAAATTGTTTAGTCGCATTAAACGACAAGTGTTAATTAATAATTCACTAGGTGTCTCTTACTACAGTGCGGCACATCAGAATTGTATTCATAGTACAAATATATTATAATACAAGCTTAAGAAGTTACACTTAATTTTGTTATGCAGTGTAAAGGAATCTTGAGCGATTGACTGACATTCATTAATTCAAATTCTTTTTAAAGTAAGGCAGCTACACCGACTGATTTTTTGACTATGCAAACTTGAAAATTCATTTTTGAAAAGTATTAAAGTATTGAAAAGTAATGCCAACAAAATATATCATACAATATTTTAACAATCTATTATAGTGAACACGGCAACCGCGTAAGGTATTATATTCAATTTATATCGTATCAACGTGCTACGAGTTTCTTGTTTCTAAGAATAATCAGTACCTAACCTTCATTAAAATTGTTACGATCCAGGTAGCTTGCGACCACAAAATTATTATTAAAGCAATTTAATAAATCAAAAAGATGTCATGTGATCATTGCGTATTTAAGAACGGATGTTACCTGTTAAAGTTTCTTAGAATTTTAACGTAATGATCTAACTATTAAATAGCGAAGAATGAATATACCGTATAATGTATGTCAGAATCACAAAGTGAATGGTTGCGAGAAGTAAGTGACAGCGTTTTAGTACACTATTATTGGCAATAAATTTAATGATATTTTGTAAGCATTTTTGACAAAAGCTTTACACGTAAACTAATTGGCAAAACTTTCAAAGAAAATATAGCAAAGTAAAGGAAAAAACTCGAAGTATGACAAATATGAACTAAAACTTTACTCGTTACGTAACAATAGTTTGTTAAGGCTTTTCTTCTCCTCATAGTAGTCGTAGAATATGCCAGTGCTTTTTAGCTGTAAAATCGGACTGTAAACATATCAGTTTTATCATCATACCGGCTACCACAAACGTGCTATCATTACTCTACTCGGTCTGATGGAAACCAGGAGTAGAATCCAATACGAGGGGCCACCATCCTCATTGTGAGTGCTTATAATACTTGGCAATTTAGTGGCATGTTTCTGTTTTATTCTAATAATGATTGCCCCTCCGGTCTCACACTCACCAACGAAAGAAGACGGCACAATTGTTGTCATTTTAAGTTATTCTTCTGTGTGAGGGTAGTCTACCCCGATCTCCGTCCTCCATATGCGCAAGCAGAAGCAGGCCAGGGTAGAGGCGTGAGCGCTGCAAAGAGCGCGCGGACTCTCGAAAGAGAGTCCAAACCGAAAGGGGAAATGGGGAAAAATAGGGTTCCCACACCGAAGGAGGTCATATACAGACCGTAGATGGCCCGAGGTATGTCGGGGTTCCAGGGATTTCCCTTCGAGGGTGCACCTGGTACCTCGGCTTCAAGTACCTGAGATGGCGTGTGGTTTTTAGTCGGTTCGAGTCCGACATAACCACCAGCTACTTGGCTGGTGGTATCCGTGGGGATTTCCACACGAAACAAAAATGGTAGTACTACCCCGATCGAACCGGCCCATCGTGCTGAAATTAGCGTGGCTTCACTACTTATTACATATATCGTCTTTAAGCACAATTTAATTAGTTTTCAACACTGACCTTTGTTTAATTACGATTTTCACTACTTAAACTCATACATATATTTAACTATTAACAGATTTGCAACATAATTTTTTTTGGCAATATGAAAAAGTTACAAAACATAGTTGCAACAAATTATGCCCACCGGGCTTCAGAATATATAAACTCAAATTTGAAAAATACAAATTAATGTTGGATCTGTTTGTAAATAAATACATATTTCTTTATTCATATATGACTTAATAATGGGCTTAAGTGATCTTTACCTGCTCCTAATACAATTATATTAGATGTAGACTTGTAATAAGCTGTGAACATTTAATTAAATTGATAGCATTGCTATTATATTTTATAAGTAAATAAATAAATACAAAAACTATAAAATATTTCGCCGTGATGTTGCAACTTGCACCAAAACATACATGCAGTCTCTCAGTCAGTCGTGTAGGGAGAACAATATGCCCACGTTGCAATGCCACGCGCAAGGACTTTCTTTCAAACGTTTGACATAGATACACACAAAGAAAATGTCATTTGCACCAACCTAGAGGGCTCTGCTATAGTTTATTTTCCTTGAAACTAGTCAAAAGATTCTTAAGTATTCTAAATAATTTCCCTCAAAGCTTAAACCAGTAAATACCATTAGCATACTTAGCTACATACTTTGCTTTATCTGGCTTGATACAAGTACATATCAGTAAGTTTGAAGACATAAACAAGTCTAGTATTCCGGTGTTTTATGCTAAAAATAAACATGACAGTCGGTTTTTGTAATCACATTAGATAAGGTGGAATTCAAAGAATCTTGTAAGGGCAAGCACTCACTACAAAGTTCCTACAGCTACCATGAACGGAATTCAATAAAAGGGACGGGAGTAAAATAGCAGGTTTTCTGTTTGTTAAAGTGAGAATTATACGTTCCCAAAAATAAAGAAAATATCTACAGTTCTGTATAAAGTAGGGATCCCTCTGCTGTAACTTTTCTTCGAGGATAAGGGAATTACTTACGACCGACGAGGGGAAAACAAACTAGAAAAACGACATAACATGTTGTGTTCGATACTATCCTTTTTGTTACGTACTGTATACGTTAAATATCGCAATAACCGAAGAAATATCGCTAAACTTTATTTAAATGGGAACTTGGAAAAATAAAGACCCATCTTTCAAAGTTGTAGATCTTTCTCGTGCGGTCAGCGATCAGTGATAAATAATTAGGGATGTATACTATTTAACTACAATGTGCCTTATGTACCATATCATTTTTTTTAAAGATTATGTACTTCTAAAAAAATATGTTCATTTTCTTTTTGAAATGTGATTGAGACAAACGTCACAATACTTGAATTTACTTTGTTTTTTCTTACTATGTATTTTGTATTGACAGACACTACTACGCTAACATATGATGTGTGACTTAACGCTTCAGTTAACCGTTGTCAGGTAATAAAATTGTTTGCTTCATAAACAAGTCTGTCGTGTTGTCTTAAAATTTTTATTAAGTATTATAAAATATTATTAAATTTTATGATTTTCACTTAGGCGGCCTAACTAAATGACTATAAATAAATAGTCATATTCGGGTTTTTATAAGGAGCTTTTTATGTTCAAAAAATATAGGTTATATGAACATACAAGTACATATTAATTCATCATTATCAACATCATCAACAGCCTTTAACAGTCCACTGCTGGACATAGGCCTCTCCTTAGAAAGGAGGTTTTGGCCTATTAATTCATATATGTATATAAATAGCGCTCATAGTCAAGTTGTCCTAAGTGATTACAAACAATCACCGAGGTTAAGCAGCGATGGTGCGGTCACGTTAAGCAGTCGGTCTCGGTGGTTATCATACAATGACAGTCGTAAAGCCTAGTTGGAGACCTTCAGTTGGCTTATAAAACATGCAGCAGCAAAATTACGTAGTCATACCGTGTCTTGCGTGTCTCCAACCAGCACTCGGCCTTAACCTTCTACTGGACCTGAGCCCAGCAGTAGGACATTATAAGTTGTTGATGAGAATGAAATAGACCAAAATATAACTAACCTAATATGACACAATTTGAATAATCATCATCATGACTAGACTTAACAGTTCACAGCTAGACATATGCCTTCCCTTTGAAAGGAGGATTTTGAATAATCATATTTTCATCATATGTGCATGTTTTCATTTAAAATCTGAATACAGTGAATAATATATCCTGTTCGAAAAAAAGAACCCTCCACATACAAAAGTACGTAATCACAATCAAGTGGATCAGAGTTCGTGTTTTCATCCCTACTAATATTATAAATGTGAAAGTAACTCTGTCTGTCTGTCTGTTACGCTTTCACGCCTAAACCACTGAACCTATTTTGATGAAATTTTGTACGAAGATAGAACTGAACTTGGGAAAGGACATAGGATACTTTTTATTATATATATATTTTTTTTTTTTTAACCGAAGTCTACGCGGGCGAAGCCGCGGGCGGAAAGCTAGTAGTAAATAAGTTTTCATTAACTGCTTGTGCTGTTCGCACGGACAAAATGCATAGTGATATGGGCACACAAGCATGCATCTTTTAGTATATAATTCTTTAAATATTTGGTCTCAGTATACACTAAGACCAAATATTTAAAGAATAGTATACACTAACTGAATACTCAGACGAAAGAAAGGTAATAATAAAGTGAAGGATTAATGCTGTATAAATAATCACCACAACTGGCCGTTGTTAACTCCTGTAGTTCTTACGAATCTAATCTACATCAGAATTTGGCATTTATTTTTTTCTGGACTTTGTTTCTTTTACAAATACATGCTTAGCTGTAGCCGAAGTAGATACAATATTACATAGATCCAATTGAAGCTGATTTTTTTCTTTTCATTAAAATATTCCTGTATCGAGTCACGAGTGTAGTCGGTTAGGAAAGCTTACAACTTTGTCGAAGAGTCAATCTGAGTTATTAAATCTACAAGAAAAACTACAGTCACAGTTAGATACCTGTCACAAACAATTAGTTGCCAGCAGATTGATGTATGACCAACACACTCAGGAGCTCAATGCTCAAATTACCAACTTACACTCACGTCTGTCATCACTCATACTTGAACACGAATCAGAAACACAACAATACATTCTCAAGTATGAGGAAGTAGCCAAAGTAGCAAGAGAGAATACAGATCAATTAACTTCTCTTATCAAAAACAATCTTTGCTACAATTGCTCGCTACCACAGTCTGTTACACCCACAAACATTGTGAATACACTCACAAATACATCAAATTTGCATAACAGTACTCACAGTGAGTCTGATTGTGATGGCGGATTGTTAAATATTTCACAATCTTTAGATAATACTGTTACAGAGAAACAAGTTGTAATTCTTTCCGATCAGCTGGGAATAGATTTTGGAAAGTTAATTAAAGGTCACTTAAACTATAAGGTCACAAATTATTGTTCACCAGGAGCAAAGTATAGTAGTTTAATTAGTAAATTAAATAGCATTAGTTTAGATGACCAATCAACGGTTATTGTATTGTTCGGTGATAGCTTCTCAGCTACCAAGAGAGATATAATTAATTTAACAGAGTCTATGATATCCATTAATGAAAAAGTAGGTTGTAAATTTATTATATGTGGTCTACCTTACTCACAGTCTGTATCTGATATACACAACAAGCACATACAGAGCTTGAATTTGTTATTATACAACGCGACTTACCAGTATGGTAAGTTTATACTATTTTTCGACACGAATAAATTTATTCGTAACTTTATTTTAACAAAAAATACTATGTATTTGTCTTCTATTTATAAGCGACAGGTTGCTAAATTATTAGCATTTAATATACACGTTGACTCTGGTACAAATTGTGTATCACAGCAATCTTTTAATGTATATGCTGACTCTGATACAAATAGTGTATCAAAGCAATCGCTTTTTTGTGCCAATTCTGCTAGGATCAATAATGTAGCTCCTAGTTTAAACTAGTAAATGAGACAACGGATAAGCGAACTGGTAGTCTAACCATAGTACACCAAAATATTCAGGGCTTATCGGGCAAATTTCAGGAAATAGAATTATTTTTAAAGACCCACCTTGTTGATGTTTTCTGTGTCACAGAACACTGGTTAAAAAACGATGAACTGATTTTTAATAATGAATATTATAGTATGGTAAGCAAATTCATCAGGAAGAAAGCTATACATGGTGGCTCTATGATTTTTGTTTCTAATAGTGTAAATAGTAAAGAACGCAAGGATATTGTTGCTCGTTCTGTCGAACGTACTATAGAACTCTCATCTGTAGAATTAAAGGAGCATATTATTGTTTGTGTTTACCGTCCACCACAGAGTGACTTTAATTTATTCGAGAATATAATGGAAGATGTACTTAAAGTACTTAGTTATGGTAAAAAGCATGTAGTAGTATGTGGTGATTACAACGTTAATATACTAGAACAGTCACCTATGTGTATTAGATTATGTACTTTATTTAAATCATTTAATTTAAAACATTTGTTTTGTGCACCCACAAGGATAACATCACATTCTGCTACTTGCTTAGATAATATTTTTTGCAACTGTAGTTATTATAATGAGGTTATATTGAGTGATTTAACATCCGATCACTGTGGACAGAAAGTCACTTTTCCTATTCATACAGTGGCTAAAGTAAATAAGATCACCTGTAGGCCAATGAGTACAGCTCGCCTAAACAAATTTAATGAAAATGTTTCTGTCCGTATCACCAATATAGATTTTAGTCAGGATGATCCGAACTACCTTTACGCGTCTTTGTTTAACATGATCAAATCGGAATTTAATAAAATATTCACAACTAAGACTTTTTATAAAAATATAAAAATTAGCTTTTGTGATTGGGCAACTACTGGCATACAAATAAGTAGAGCTAAGTTGTATGAATTGTATGGCATGAAACAATATAATTTTGACCATAAGTTTGTTCAATATGTTAAAAACTATTCCAAAGTATTTAAAAAGACTTGCGCTGCTGCCAAGTCTTTATATTTAAGTAAAAATATTAAACAAGCAGAGAATAAAATTAAAGCCACTTGGAACATGATTAATGCTGAATCTGGGCGGGTCAAGCCACGTGAACATGATTTTGAATTAAGTATTGGTGATAAAACTGTAACTGACAATTTAGACCTGGCGCAAACATTTAATAATTTCTTTGCTGATATACCTAAAAATGCAACCAGCTCCCTAAGATCATGTCCGGTTGATGCTCAATCACTTATGAGAGGCAGTGTGAAAGAGTGTACTGTACCATTCAGTTTTAATTTTATAAACCCCACTGACATAATAAAAATATTTAAGTCAATTAATTGCAAAAAGACAGCAGATTTATGGGGTATTTCTGTTAAATTAATTAATGGCATTATTATTAAGATAGCACCACATTTAGCAACAATATTTAATCGATGTGTTGATACCGGTGTGTTTCCTGATTTGATGAAACACAGTAAAGTAATTCCTTTGTTTAAAGCCGGTTCAAAAAGCGACCCTAGTAATTTTAGACCTATTTCTATTTTACCAGCTATTAGTAAAATCTTTGAAAAAGCCATACTAATGCAATTAGAAACACATTTTAATTCTAATAATCTACTGCATAGTGAACAATATGGATTCACAAAGGGTCGCTCAACAGTAGACGCAGGCTCTAAACTACTTAAACATATATATAGTGCCTGGGAAAACTCGCAGGACGCCATTGGTGTTTTCTGCGATCTCTCAAAAGCATTTGATTGTGTGATGCATAGTACACTTCTGCTGAAACTTAGGCATTATGGCATAACAGGTACAGCGCTTAATCTTGTTGCTTCTTATCTTAGTGAGCGAATACAGTATGTTGATATTAATGGAATAAGGTCCTCCGGATCACCAGTGAGTATGGGCGTGCCACAAGGCTCAATTCTGGGTCCCTTTTTATTTTTGGTGTATATAAACGATTTGCCATTTTTTACTAGTAAGTTATGCGATATTGTTCTATTTGCTGATGACACTTCTCTTATATTCAAAACCAATCGCAAAAACGATTACTCTGACGAAGTAAATAGGTCCCTCGCATTAGTCCTTGACTGGTTTACATCAAATAACTTGCTTTTGAATTCTAAAAAAACCAAATGTATTAAGTTTAGTTTGCCAAATGTAAGGAATAAGAGTACAAATTTAGTTTTAAACAATGAAGTTATTAATTTTGTTGATTCAACGGTTTTTTTGGGAATTACTTTAGATAGTAAGTTACAGTGGGGCGCCCAAATATCGTGTCTCGCAGGGAAACTCAGTTCTGCAGCGTATGCTGTCAGCAAAGTCAGGCAGCTTACGGATGTGGAAACAGCAAGGCTAGTATATTTCGGTTATTTCCACAGCGTCATGTCGTATGGCATTCTGCTATGGGGCAAGGCAGCTGATATTCAAACAATTTTCATTCTCCAAAAACGTGCAGTGCGTGCGATTTACAAACTAGGTGCACGAGTTTCCCTTAGAGAAAAGTTTAAAGAGATAGGCATTATGACAGTTGCATCACAATATATATTTGCAAACATTATGTTTATAAAACAAAATATGCATTTATATCACAGGAATAGTGACGTTCACTCGGTGAACACGAGACATAAGCATAAATTAGTAGGTCAATATCATAGGCTACATAAAACGCATAATTCATTTATGGGTCTTTCCGTGCGATTTTTTAATAGGTTACCAGCTAGTGTTATGAGTCTATCAGTGGAAAAGTTTAAAAATGTAGTCAAAACTTATCTTATACGTAAAGGTTATTATACAGTTGACGAATTTTTAAATGATAAAGAAAAATGGTTTTGACTACTTGCTCCTTATCATTTTATTCTACTCATGTGAATGTTGTTATCACATTGTTTAAGAACATGATTTTACTTTTGTAAGTAAAGATTCTACGTGACTAATAAAGGCCATTCTTCTCTTTCTTTTGATCTTATAATTAATATTTTATATTTAATCTTTTGTTACCAGTAATTTGGCCAATATTTGAGCACATATAGTTTTTACCTTTGTTGTAAGTAGATGCTCCTACTATGTTGTACCCACTGAGGCTGTTGTTTTTTTTTTTTTTTAAATTACCATAAGTTCTAATTTTTAATCACTATAATTTGCATCAGTCCTCTAACATGGTGTATAGTATATTAGTGGCAGCACCTTACCCCCATATCAGGTTTATTATATTAACACATTAAAACTATGTAAACATTGGCGATTTGAAAGGAGTGGCCGCGAGTTTTTATTGCCATGTTCTTTTCTCCGGCTCTACCTATTGTTTGCGAACATGGCATAAATGTACATGTAGAATCTTGACCTGTCACAAGAGATGTATTGCATCCTAAGTGAATAAATAATTTTGAATTTGAATTTGAATTTGAGCCCTTGAGGTAGCGTAGTTATGTGTATATGTAGAGAGGACCACCTCTCTGACGCTAATTGCAGCTAAATGAAAATTATAATTGCTTAGAGTACTCATTACACCTACCTACATTTCGCGCTTGTTCTCGCCGTAGCCAACAAAAAAAATACAGCAACACGGTAAGAAGGCGGCCCCCTCTCTGTCAAAGCATAAGCCGAAATGGGCATATACTGTTAAACACAAAATGTGTTTGTGTGTGTAAGAAATTTTGAATTTTTGTTTTATTGTTATGTGTGAGTTCATAGTGACAGGCGACTGTTTTTGTATGTGTTTCTAAAATGTGTATGTATTATCAATTCCCCTCGCAAAATAGTGGACTTTTTTGTATCAGTGAAAGACGGCCAGTGTAGCTCTATGCTTAAAATAATTACAATTTAATCAAAATCGAACGTAAAATTTAAAATGTTTAGTACCTTCATAATATCCGTGTCAAATTAGCCAAATTGTTGATTAAATAAGACTTTGTCAAACACATAATATAAATGTACAACCTTAAATATTCTTCTTTGCGGTAATTGTCTTACTATCGCAGTGATGTCACCAATTCAAATCAATTATACCTACTATCGGCAACAGATAATAAATAACTTTTCCGTTCACAGCGGGTGAAGAGTAGCCGTAGGAATCAACAACATTCCCCTTCGACTGACAAATTACATTAAAAGGTCAATTACTGTGACTGCCTCGTTAGTTCTGTTAGACTGTTTCAGTTCCTTGTATTACCACAACGAGGTTCTGGATTCGATTGGCAAGTAAATAACCGATTAGTTAGTGATTATTTTTCATTCAGAAATAGAACTTCATAAAAAAATTTTGATATGGTTTTATGTTGAGTCAATATACTACCTTACTTTTTACTAACGTGATTAAATGAGATTGCTCTGTGTTCATAGATGATTCGCTCCAAAACCAACAGCAATTAAAACATGCCTACTAAATTTTATACACTCCGGAGGAATATATTAATACAACTTATAATACTAATAATTTTTATGTACTTATTGATGTCCTGAATGGAATGTCTGTGTTAAAATCACGCTGAAAAGTAAAAATATATAAAATAAGATATTCAGAATATTTGCAGCCGATTGACTTGGTATTTACGTTATTCGATGATGGAAAAATCTCAGTTCAAATTTTTTTCAATGGGATAAATAAAATATTAATTTACTATCTTTTTCTATGATACAGCGATCAAATGAGCCAGTCGTGGAAAATGACTGCCGCCGCTCATGAACGACAGCAACAAAAATCTTATACTTCTTATTCAATTTATTTATGAAGTAATAAAAGTTTACGTAAGTTATTGTTTCTGGTAAACCAAGATAAGTATTACTTACTTACATGAATTCAAATGATTTATGTGTAGTTGTTCAGTTTCTACACAAGCTAATAACAAGTATCTGGTTATAAGAGGAAAATATATTTACGGAAAAAAATATTATTTATTGTGTCGCGAAACAAAACAAGAGAGCTTTCAGACATTGAGATGTTCACAATACGTCCTCAGAGCTCATTCAATAAAGAATGAACATACACTGAGAAGACAGACCTATAATTTTTAGGGAATGTTTTAGGTACAATGACGTAAGAATCTTATGGGAATTATTACATATGTTGTTTTGTAACGTTAATAAACGTCAATCTTTTGATATAATATATATTGTACCTATATGCTTTAAGCAGGTCTACATTACTTCTACATATAAAAACTGTTACATACTGTATTTTATTTCTTAACCGATTAACAGAAGATCAACCTAAAATGATATTGTCGTATTTTTTTACACGCACTCATGACAGGAATAGTGACTCCTACTCCTGTATACTACCTATGCTTTCCATGAGACAGAGTACAGTCACTTTACTAGGCCTAAATACACAAAGAAAATTCAAAAGGAAAGCTAATGAGGTTGCCAGTCTATGTGTGTTGTTTTGTTAATTGTGACTTAGTTCTGAAATGAATATTAACTTCTAACTGTATTATGCTAAGAAGCAAAATCACCGTATAAATTCATTCACACATTGAAAGCTTTTCATCGAATGCAGAGAAAAGGTAATGGACTAATTTTCATTATCTTTTCAATAACGTATATCCCATATTTTGCAAAAAAAATGTATATAAATTTAATACATTGAGTATTATTTGAATAATTTTATTTTACAATGAAAGTTACTTAATATAAACACTATAGAGTACATGTCTCTGTAAAATGAACAAGTTGTGAGTATAACTGGCAGTACCTAATTAGAATTTTCAAGCTGATCTTTCAATACAAATACTTATTTAATTCATTGTGACTTTTCAAGTAGTTAACATTGTATTTGTTTGTATGAATAGCCTTTTCATTGAAAAAGACTGCACTCTCCGTGACATTATAACAGTAAAGTAAAACAGACAGAATAGAGATAAAAATGCTCGTAATTATTACAAGTAAGTGCTTATCGTGTTAAGGGTATTTATGGTATTTAAACTACTAATTACCATAGTTAGTAAACTGTTGATAAGGTGCATGTGAGTCAGCAGAATTAGAAGCGTATTAGACGACACGCTTTTTAAAATTCTTCAGCTATTGGTCAGGTAGCACAACGCTGAGTCAGTCTTCTTTCATTACTCAGATAAGAGGCGCTATTCATTTTGCGGTAAGAATTCTAGATAGCACACTGAACTAGTTTGTTTTGTGTGTAGATAAATTGAAGAAAGTGTAGGAGTGATATCGACGTGGTTCCACGCGTGGGTGCGGTGGGCGGAAGGTGGTTGCGACGTTACGCCACATAGCCTACACTACCAGCCCTTTATTTTACTAAAAATGTTTCAAATTTAAAAGTTCAAAGCAATATAATTGTAATTATTGTAGAGTACTTTAAGATACATTTACAATCAAAGAACGGACACTTTTATGCTACTCGATCTTGCTTATTTATTTTTAAAATTTACCTCAAACAATATGTAAGGAAATGTTATTAAGATTTAGAACGATTTCTTGACTGTGGGTTTCTCACAAGAGTAAAAGTATGCTTCTTGAAACACCGAATGTGTTCTACGAATATGAAAACACGTGGATGTCACCTCAACATTATCTGCCTACTGTCCGGAGGGTCTCATACTTTTTATCCTGATGCAAATGTTCTTCAATGTGGTAATTACAATGTTTCAAACGACTAGTGAAACGAATGTCAATGACTTGAGTAGAGATAAACTAACGAGTGCGAAAAATATGTTACGTAAGAATGCGTCAGTCAATTTGGACACAGTGCTTTTATGTCATCTATAATAATATTATAAAGCTGAAGACTTCGTTTGGTTGAACGCGTGAATCAAGTGAAGCACCAATGCAGCATGTTTTAAAATGGAGGTATTCATTCCTCCTCAGGGCTTCCGCTGCGTGCCCTGCGTAAACGGTTTGAAGTATCGCAAAAATCATGTACGACAGAATTTTTCCCCATTAAAAGTTCTAAAAATAGATTGCGTCAGCATTTGTCTGTCTTTTAAGGTTGGCTCACTATAACCTCCGCGAGGAGGCGGCGTCTGCATGTGACCGGACGTTGCCCAATTGGAGAGTGAATTTGAGATGGTGCCCGCGGGCAGGCGCTGGGAGGAGTCCAGAAGGAAATCCCCTCCCTGGACTCCTTCCAAAATACAGTCGCAGAGAGGGTCACACCGTGGGGTTTTAGTCGGTTCGAGTCCGACACACCACCCCGCCGTAACCCCCGACGGGGTGACGGTCCGTGGGGATTTCCACACATAAAAAAAAAGAAAAAAAACTATAACCTTTTCTAAAATATTGTTTCCGCGGTAAAACATGCTAGTAGCTGCGTGGGTCAGCTAGTAGCAAATATAGGGAGGCAATAATTGAAAGTTGATACAAACTAATTGTAATTATTTTAAAACCAAAATTGCAATTATTAGTTTCAGACTTTTGTAAATTCCATTATACTTCATTAATTAAGTTGTGGAAAATGTATTGCGAGCTGACCAATAATATTGTAATTATTGAGTTCGTACGTGTTCGGTTTATCCTGGCTGTATTGTTTGCCCATTCGCTGCCGAGTCACGCTGAATAAATCCAGCTTGTTGAGTAAAATAAATAAACCTTTTCATTTGAGGTACTCGAATATGAAACAAAATAATATCAACGTTTAGTTGTACGTTGTTTTTATACTGAAACAGTTAATTCATAAACAAATTTGACAGGTGAAATTTTTTCTTGTTTGAAATACTTAGTTATTGTTAGAAAAACTTAGTTCTTAAAATTATAAATAAAAATGTTCGTATTATAAGTATAGTTATAAATTAAGTAAAATGAGTATTAGTTTATCGCTGCGTTGCTAAAATGTGTATAGCCTACCTATATCTCCCGGGTTTTATCATTATAACAAAACTATTAACTTTGTTCAGTAAAATCTATCAAAAAACTAATAGGTAAACCTAAACCTAAATAACTAAACCTTTGAAATTTTAGTGTCAATTCAATAATCAATAGTTCATATATGCATAGTAAAAGAAAATATTTATGGTTATTCAACAATATCATTAACTTAAGCAAATTAGATTAAGAATCGCGAATCCATATAACTGTGAGATACAAGTAAATATATTACTCAAATCTAAAAATAAAGCACACCCTTTCGAACTAATGTATTCTTACATGAAGAAAAATAATTCAAAATAATATACAATTTACTGCTAGTACGTAGTGTAGGACGCCCACAGGCGAGGTAGAGTGACGACCTGCGTAAGATGGCTGGCAGGAGCTGGATGCGAGAAGCCCAAAATCGATCAGAGTGGTGTGCAATGGGAGAGGCCTATGTCCAGCAGTGGACTGCGATAGGCTGATGATGATGATGACAAATTATTGCTACATTTAGCATAATGCCTCAAAAATTCCAAGTGAATCCTTCAAATACATGACATTTCTTAAAATAATTCATTGATATTCACGTCAAATGTCATTCAACAAGTAAAAGTAGTGTAAAAGAGTTCTAGAGTGGAAACCGTGAATCGAAACTGATTGTAAGGTCAGATTCTCAACTTGCGTAAGATGGCTGGCAGGAGTTGGATGCGAGAAGCTCAAAATCGATCAGAGTGGCGTGGACTCGGATATATCTTTAAGCCGTGGACAGCAATAAATTGATAATGGCTTCAAACTTTTAACAATATTCTTTCTTTGTATTCGATATTGCTATAATGTTATCGTTCGCCAGCAGTTGGTCATGATAATCGATACAGTACCACATTCCGTGGGCGTCAACTTATCACCGCTATCGGGTTATTATAGACACTACAGTTTAACAATTTATTTAGTACGTTGAATTGAAGTTGAATAGTTTATTCACTGTCATAACCAAGCACACTACTCAACACTCTGTCAGAAATGTCTCAAATATTTATTGTTGTTTCTTACACAGAAGTTGTATTAAGCTTAAAAAGAACATATAGTATGTACATACATATTGATTATTTGTGATGATACCACCTAAATACATATTTATTACCTAAATACTGTTTCTAAGCTTGTTTCTGACATCGTTTCTCTAAATAAATTGTACCCTTAAATATGTAAAACTGTAGTGTGAAACAGGGGATTTCCAGTTTGTAGAAAATAATAATATTTGGATCAGTTCCACGGCTTCGCGAAAAAATATGGCTAAATGTTTTTACAACATTGAAATGCATTTTTTGATAAAAATGATTTTATTCAAATGTTTATTTATATCTTTTTATTTTAGATTAAAAGAAAACGACAACATTAAAATGTAAATAAAATATTAACATTATTCTAGTTTAATAGAGTTTAGAAGCCGTCGTCTGCTTGGTATAAGTTTGAAATCAATCAGTGTGAGTTTAAAACAGGCAAAAATTGTTATAACGACGAAATACGACGTAAAACCGCGACAGGTAGTATTTGTAACACAACATAACGCTTATCATGTGTAACATAACAGCTTCATGTCACAAGGGTGAAATTAAACAAGTCTTTACCTAAAACTGAACTGATACCGATAAGTATATCTTAAATTTATCCCAGATCGAATTTATTTACATTCGATTAAGTTCCTGCCCTGGGATATAGTTAACCTTGTAGCCGACCCGTTGAATACAACCTTTTACCTGCGATCATAAACGGGTATCAAAATAGAGATTATCAAATTGCACCCATGTTTGGATAAATGGATATATCCTATGTTCATAGTAGGCAGGGTCTTTGAATACCTGGGTTAATCAAAATTTGGGTTCTATGATACGATATTAGACTGTCAAGTCAAATTAGTTCTTTATTAAATAATACATCACGTACTGTTGGAGTTTGCTTAGAATTATGAATAATGGTGTTATACAAGGGTGGTGTCACTTCGCAGTTTAGGTATAGTCGGCCGGCTGCCTGCCGGGTCAGACACGCCGGTCAAACAGACATCGTCAGAACAGTTAAGAGTAAGGCCCTGCGCGCACGGGAAACTTTTGTCACTGTGACTGTTTTGTCACTTTCATTATGTCTGTAGAATTATATGGAGATGCGCGCACGTTGCGACGTGACAATCGGATGACAAAACTGTTTTGTGCCTGCGAACAAGCCTGCGACAAATCTGTCAGCGCGCCGCTAGATTTAGATAGAAGCGCGCGCACGGGTGACAAAACAGTTTCCCCCTAAGCCAAAAGCGGAAAGCGGAAAGGACTAACTTTTTATTTATATTTTCAGACAACAAGGGATTCTGTTTGAAATAGCATTGTAATCAAAACAAAAGTGTATCCTAGCGTTCAATCACCACATTAACATAAAGGGTCTAAGCAGTATGCCTTGAAGTTGTTCTAATAAAATATTCAAGGTTTTCTTCGAAATTACTAGAGCTTGAATTGTTTTAGAGAAAATGAAATATGATATAATTTGTTTAATTTAACACTGTTTGAAAGATTACCAGATGTTATTTAATTTTGAGAATAACACAATGATCGAAGATTCAATGTTTCGGCCCAAAAAATTGAATTTTGTACTGAATCGATTTTTACCCTTGAAAATCGACTGTCGATTTTTTGTGTTGGTATAAAAAAATATTTACAATAGTTACAATTAGCTGAATTTATTAATTTGATAGGTAATAAAAATAATTCTTATTATCGAATTCCTTGTTCTAAAAAATCGATGATTTTACTGATAAGAGATCCCACAGATTGTTTAATGAATATTTTTGTTTTTCATAAAATGGATTTATATTTATATTGTAAATACAGAAAAGATATAGAATCGATCCTTTAGAAATCGTTTTTTTCAATAATCGATTCTTCATGTTCTGATTCGAATCGAATCAAAAATCCCTACAAAATAGTTTATCCTAACGCCATTTTCCGTGCCCCGCTCTCCGCTTACTTTTGATTGCCCGCTGGCGATAAGCAAATATATATAGTATACTAGTTGACCCAGCGAACTTCGTACCGCCCAACTTTAAAATTCCAGAACTTGATCGCAGCGCCACCTACCGGTTCCAATTGCGAATCTAAACCATTCCCAGATCCCCTTGAACACACACAAAAAATTTCATCAAAATCGGTCCAGTCGTTTGAGAGAAGTTCAGTGGCATACACACTCACAGAAGAATTATATATTTATAGATAGAAGAAGTGGAAAGAAGACCAGCACTTTACGAGAAAAGATTAAAAGAATATTCTGACATATGATAAATACTATGCATGCCTTTTAAGTTCTGTCGTTTCCATATTTAACGGCAGTTTTGAATTTGGAACAGTTCTATATTCGAATGTGTTTAAATATTGAATCTCAAAACATTTTTAACACCCCAACTTTAAAGTGGAATAAATGTTATAATTAGTGGTTTGAGCGAAGGGAAAAGTGTACTAAACTATGTGGTGAATACTTTGAAAATTCATTAAAACTTTCTACACTCATTCGAAAACTTTTACGCCGTATGAATTCGCAAATAATGACTGTCTCCTTCAAATGCATATCGTTAAATGAACCATGGATTTACAAAAATGTTTCGTGACTGTCATTCGCCGTGTGCGCACTCAGATTTTAAGACGCGACGCGACATGACAAAATCTTTTTTGTCGCAGCGACAAAGTCACCCGTCAGCGCACTGCTTTAGGCCCTGCGCGAACGGGAAACTTTTGTCACTGTGACTGTTTTGTCACTTTCATTATGTCTGTAGAATTATATGGAGATGCGCGCACGTTGCGACGTGACAATCGGATGACAAAACTGTTTTGTGCCTGCGAACAAGCCTGCGACAAAACTGTCACCGCGCCGCTAGATTTAGATACAAGCGCGCGCACGGGTGACAAAACAGTTTCTGCCCATGCCCTAAGCCAAAAGCGGAAAGCGGAAAGGACTAACTTTTTATTTATATTTTCAGACAACAGGGGATTCTGTTTGAAATAGCATTGTCATCAAAACAGAAGTGTCTCCTAGCGTTCAATCACCACATTATCATAAAGGGTCTAAGCAGTATGCCTTGAAGTTGTTCTAATAAAATATTCAAGGTTTTCTTCGAAATTACTAGAGCTTGAATTGTTTTAGAGAAAATGAAATATGATATAATTTGTTTAATTTAACACTGGTTGAAAGATTACCAGATGTTATTTAATTTTGAGAATGACACAATGATCGAAGATTCAATGTTTCGGCCCAAAAAATTGAATTTTGTACTGAATCGATTTTTACCCTTGAAAATCGACTGTCGATTTTTTGTGTTGGTATAAAAAAATATTTACAATAGTTACAATTAGCTGAATGTATTAATTTGATAGGTAATAAAAATAATTCTTATAATCGAATTCCTTGAACTAAAAAATCGATGATTTTACTGATAAGAGATCCCACAGATTGTTTAATGAATATTTTTGTTTTTCATAAAATGGATTTATATTTATATTGTAAATACAGAAAAGATATAGAATCGATCCTTTAGAAATCGTTTTTTTCAATAATCGATTCTTCATATACTGATTCGAATCGAATCAAAAATCCCTACAAAATAGTTTATCCTAACGCCATTTTCCGTGCTCCGCTCTCCGCTTACTTTGATGCCCGCTGGCGATAAGCAAATATATATAGTATATAGAAGAAGTGGAAAGAAGACCAGCACTTTACGAGAAAAGATTAAAAGAATATTCTGACATATGATAAATACTAGGCATGTCTTTTAAGTTCAGTCGTTTCCATATTTAACGGCAGTTTTGAATTTGGAACAGTTCTATATTCGAATGTGTTTAAATATTGAATCTCAAAACATTTTTAACACCCCAACTTTAAAGTGGAATAAATGTTATAATTAGTGGTTTGAGCGAAGGGAAAAGTGTACTAAACTATGTGGTGAATACTTTGAAAATATGCAGTAATTCATTAAAACTTTCTACACTCATTCGAAAACTTTTACGCCGTATGAATTCGCAAATAATGACTGTCTCCTCCAAATGCATATCGTTAAATGAACCATGGATTTACAAAAATGTTTCGTGACTGTCATTCGCCGTGTGCGCACTCAGATTTTAAGACGCGACGCGACATGACAAAAACTTTTTTGTCGCAGCGACAAAAGTCACCCGTCAGCGCACTGCTTTACACGATAGAAAGAGACGCAATTGTAGGTAAATATAATCGTAGTGATTTGGCGCCGTGCGATCTGAATTGAACTTAATCTTTTAACACCGAGGGTATCTATAACTTTAATTTACTTTTCGGAGTGAGTCTTCTGTATTGGTACTATTATGTATTCTGTGGTTATACCTACCTAAATATCGACCAATAAATTAGGTACTGTAAAGTTGTATGACTTAATTAATATTGGGGACATTCAACTATACATTTAAGTTGCATATACTATACGAAGATTAATGAAGTACTTTTTAAGTGTATTAGGGTACACATGAATAGATGTAAGATAAATAAACAGTTTTCTTTTATTATTTTTTGTCAAACTTTGGGTCAAAGTCTTACTTAGAGCTGTGTCACATTGATTCGCTCTTTTTTGTTGATAAATCGTATGTTTCTTTGATACCGGGTTAAAGTAATGACACTTGTTTCTATTGGTAAGGAAAAAACTTTTACAACATATAAATCAACTTTTGTTTTTAAACTATTACAATTTTCTTATGAAATAGTAAATTATAGATATTCTTGCACAGTTCATTGTCAGACTTTCATAATTATCTGTAAATAAGTGACAAAATAATAAAAACTCAAGTAAAAGTAGTGGAAAATGTGTTTATAAAAACACCTATCAGATAGGTATTCCTTGAATAGACGATTTTTTTATTAGAATAAAAAAGAGAAAATTATGATCACATATGAACACAAAATTATCAGAAAAAAATAAATTTTATCAACAACACTTCGTAAACACAAAGCTATCTAGTCGCAAACTAAGTAGAGCTTGTATTACGGGTACTATACAACTGATATAAATACTTAAACATACGTTTTATAAATAAGTTAAATTACTTTTTCATTACACTCCCCTTCATTCCCTCATTACGTTCCGAAAGCACCTTGCCAGGATATATATTAGTTCCCCAACTGACAAGCACATGATCACCTATTAAAGCTAAAAGAACATTTTCATTCGATTGTTGGATAATATCGTGTTTGCGTGGGATACTTTTACTTTGGTCCTTGGGCCGATATCATACAAATATTAATATAAACATCTAACAGCATTTATTTTGAGAACAAAATAAAATAATAACTTTTCTTATCAAAAGCTTACGATGCCCTTGATGACAAACATGCTTACAATATGAATACAAATAAAAACCTAGGTAGGTTTATTAAGGTTATTTAATTTTATCTATTGAATGAGAAAGTTGACATTTTAATATATTTTTTTAAAACCGAACAATAAAGCTATCTATAATAATTAACCAATGACAACGAAGCCCGACATCGTTAAACACTGTTTAACCGACAGCGAAAGTTTTACCACTATACAGGGTGAATTTTTGAGACGGGACAGTAAGGGCAGGTACCTCAACCGTTATAGTTACAGGAAAATGCTTTATGAAGACTATCAATATTTTTTTAAGATATTCTGAACTGCATTTACAGATTTTGAAAAAAATGTACAGCCAGCAAGAAAATGGTCATTTTAAGCAAAAACTTTTTTTAATGTCAATCGATCCTGTTTCCTATAAGGATCAAAAGTCTCTACTGGACCGATTGAGGTTTGAGTACTAGAAATGTCAGAAATCGCAAAAAACTTTTCTCGTACATTTGTACGGAAATAAATCATTTTAATATGTATTTTAGACACAGAATACCTATAACTTACATTTCGATAACTTACATTTAATTAATCTACAAAATAAATTGCTAAAAACGACCGCCGTTTTCACGAATACATAAGTTCACTCATTTTTGCACTGAGCTAGTAGCAGCTGATAATTTTCTTGGATAGATATCATTTAAAATCCTTGTTATTGCATCTTTCAGCTCCTGAATACTGTTGTATTTTTTTGTAGTCTTCGTTTTTAGAAAGCCCCACGGAAAAATATCGAGAGGAGTTAGATTGGGGCTACGAGGTGGCCACTTCGTTGGATCATGTGTACACCTACCTATCCACTGTGACCTGAACTGCCTATTCAAACTGGAATACTCGGCTGTTGTGTGACGGAGCGACATCTTGCTGAATATAAACTTCTCAAGAGCCATTCATCCAACTGGTTTTGGAGATTCTCTAAAATGACGTCGTTATACACGGCTAAATTAAGAGTACCTTCATAAAACTCCACCATTACTATACGATGCTAGTCGCAGTGGATACATATTCGCGTACCACACCAATGCAGATTCCGTGTTCCTATTATTTACAAAACACGCTTAATACAAAAGATGCATTAACAACGATTTTTAATGATATCTGTCCAAGAAATTATCGGCGGCTACAAGCTCAGTACAAAAACCAGTGTACTTATGTATTCGATAAAACGGCGGTCATTTTCACCAATTTATTTCGTAGATCATCTAAATGTAAGTTAAATTTATTCTAATTTATTATTATTTTAATTTCAAGTTAGCAATTTATTTCGTAGATTAATTAAATGTCAGTTAACTAAATGTAAGTTATCTGTTGTCTGTGTCTAAAATATATATTAAAATTATTTATTTCCGTACAAATGTATGGGAAAAGTGTTTTGCGATTTCTGACATTTCTAGTACTCAAACCTCAGTTGGTCCAATAGAGACTTTTGATCCATAAAAGAAACAGGATCGATTGACATCAAAAAAAGTTTTTGTGTAAAATTACCATTTTCTTGCTGGCTGTACATTTTTTCCAAAATCTGTAAATGCAGTTCAGAATATCTTAAAAAAATATGGATAGTCTCCTAAAAGCGTTTTCCTGTAACTATAACGGTTAAGGTACCTACCCTTACTGTCCCGTCTCAAAAATTCACCCTGACATTGAATTTTCCGCAAACCCTATGAAATCAGTCTGGCTGGAAGTTCAATAAGGCCGATGTCATCTCTAAAGTCATATAATATTACGGTACTAATAATATTGTCTTCAATAATATACTTTAGTTACTGAGCTCTGTACTATTAAAGGTTGTTCATATGATGTGACGTGTGTTACAAATTTGCTTTCAACCAAACTTGTAGTTTTGAAAAGTGTTAAAATAGTATGCGTGTTCTCTAGATATGTGTGTATCTTTACTGAAGGCCAAACCTAACTCAAACTAATAACACATAATACCTGCGTTTGAGCAGAAACAATGCTATCAAGGTTTCCATCCGGTCAAAATGCAGGTCACGCTGGGACTAAAAATTATTGAAAATAGTAACTTAAATTGTTGTAACACAATAATGAATTATAATAGCTATTCACAAATAATTATCTTCAATTAAAAGCTGGAACACACATAATTGCATTTCAATACATGTAAATGTCATCTATTTTTGAATCATTACATTGTTGTACATGAAAAAGATTGCGACAGGACAATTATGATAATGAGTAAGTTTCGCTTATACGAGGCATCGGCCACAGAGCCTTGACCCTTGTACAGTGGAGTCAGAGACCAGACGGTCCAGACTGTCGGCAAGACGCCCTTTCACAACAAATAAAATATCAGTGCACGCACACTGACTACGAGCAAAACCACATACCGATACACATTCCGACCCTGTACGATGTAATAATATTACCATTAATGTAATGAATCACACATATTGAAACAAATTAATGGTTTCTACTCGTATATTTATAACTGATGATAAATAAGTATAATAGCTTTGTTCTCACATGTAAATGTAACTCATTGAATCGTGTTGTAAACTTCATTTCTTCTTCAAAATTTCATTTAAATCGTTGCTTTGGTTTTTGAGTTTATCCCGAACAGACAGACAGACGTGGCGGAGGACTTTATTTTAAAATATATAGTGATTTGTAAAATATTACATCGCGTTAGAGTAGGTACCTATAACGTTGTAGTTATAAAGTACAAACGTTTTACTTCATTATGTGTAATAATTCTAGTGACTATTAAGTACACATTACTTTTTATTATTTATCGCAAAAGATAAACAGTTGTTTATCAACAGTTGTGTTGGAATTAAATTAACTAACATACTTTGCTAGTTTCTAATACTTTTAGGATTCAATCAACACAGAGTTCGAGTACCAACCCACATATGCTCGATTACTGGTAATACGCCATAAATTTTAGGTCAGAAAAATATATGGGTTTCGCTTGGAATATATGCAATTTATTCGCACAAAAGCAGTGTACGAGTATGTAAACCTTAGAGATTCCATAATATTTCACTACAGCAAAACGGCTATTCTTTTCATAGCGTTGGCATTTTACCAAGCGACTTTTTATTCAACTTCGAAGTCATGGTAGGGGTGCAATCAATGCTCTACAGAAAGAAGATTGGAGCCTAAGCGCTTTCTTTTTATTTTTGCTTCACTATTAAAACGAAGATTTCAATTGCGTAGATATTGAAATTGCATTGGAAGATGTAACTTAAAATGAATTGAACTAAAGATAGGGGTGAATTTATTTTAATTTGTTAGAATGTTTACGATAGTGTTTCTTGTATTATGAAGGCATGAGCTAATTAAATTAGGATAAGTAACTCACAAAGTACTCAAACCAACATATTCAACTCTCAATACCTAAATATAGTGACTACATTTACTAACAAGAACTTAATGCTATTTATTCGATTTAATTTTGTAACTCACTGTCAACCAAAAATAAATACTAAGATACCACAAAACCTGTTTTAACAAATATGGACCTCTTAACAAAGCTATAATATAGACCTCCATGATAACGGTTTTTCAATGTAAGATATTTTTATCGATTGATCACGGCGTCGCGGCAGCTAATAATTTCACGGGGGCAAAAAAAAAACTGCTATTTGGAGTGTTAATGTTTACACCATGTACAGTGTTCGATGATACGGTTAGCGATCATACATGTAATTACAATTTCCATAAAAAATACGGCATATATCTATAGTGTTAGATTGTAACATATTACGTTTAAGTGTTATTCAGTTTTTCTGGTAATACGAATATTTTAGATTATAAAAATAATGAGGTATACACTTAACAACAGCACAGAATTTGGAAGTTTGGGGTCTCAGCCCCCCGTGTCTCGGATAGTACGAATAGCCTTCAGTCTTGCGCCTGAGATATTATGCAATCGTGTCGGATGATACACGTGACCACAAACATATACAATATTTTAGCACATAACGTCTTCTAATAGTCGTCATAGTGATAATGTAGATCATATTTTATGAAGAACTTAAATGCACATTCAATTTAATTTATTTAAGGCCTTCAAAATACGCGCATGACAAAGCAATAGCCAACATCTGATACACAGTCACAGTTTTAACCAAAAATAAATCTAAACTTTATCAAGTGTTTTCTCTGTGCACAAAGCAAATACATTTTTTTTATTTGACTCTTTGCTTGTGAATATCCTAAGCAGTGTTTTATGGCAAGTCCACAGCGCAAGACGGTTCGGTAAACACATTCATCAAAGCGACCTTGTCGAACCTCTGTGTCAAACCGCAGACCCGAAATTCAATAAATATTTCTGATACATAACAGCATTAAAAAAACTGTATTTTACTTGTTTCTCTAGTTTAGACAATTTACAAATATATGTATCATGATTTAAGTGCCAAACTTGCTATGTACAATTTGGTATGTTTTAAATATAGCAAATCGAATCGTTTGGCCGGCGTGGTATAGTATGCCTAAACCTTCTTTCTAAGGAGGGGTATATGTCCAGCAGTGGACTGTTAAAGGTTGTTGGTCATGAGAAAGGATCACTGCCAGCAAAATGTAATTAGTGCTTAAATAAGTGAGGTACTGTAATATACTCGTACTTTTATTTACAAACATAGATCAAAGATCATAGCTCATCTAAGCGAAATATTGAAGTAATCTTAATATTCTGGGAATCACATTTTGAAATCATAATTTAAGAGAAATCGGCAAATGTAATTAGAAATATGTAGACAAGTTCAAATTCAAATTCAAATTCAAAATTCTTTATTCACTTAGGATGCAATACATCTCTTGTGACAGGTCAAGATTCTACATGTACATTTATGCCATGTTCGCAAACAATAGGTAGAGCCGGAGAAAAGAACATGGCAATAAAAACTCGCGGCCACTCCTTTCAAATCGCCAATGTTTACATAGTTTTAATGTTTATAAACCTGATATGGGGGTAAGGTGCTGCCACTAATATACTATACACCATGTTAGAGGACTGATGCAAATTATAGTGATTAAAAATTAGAACATAAGCTAATTTAAAAAAAAACAACAGCCTCAGTGGGTACAACATAGTAGGAGCATCTACTTACAACAAAGGTAAAAACTATATGTGCTCAAATATTGGCCAAATTACTGGTAACGAAAGATTAAATATAAAATATTAATTATAAGATCAAAAGAAAGAGAAGAATGGCCTTTATTAGTCACGTAGAATCTTTACTTACAAAAGTAAAATCATGCTCTTAAACAATGTGATAACAACATTCACATGAGTAGAATAAAATGATAAGGAGCAAGTAGTCAAATCCATTTTTCTTTATCATTTAAAAATTCGTCAACTGTATAATAACCTTTACGTATAAGATAAGTTTTGACTACATTTTTAAACTTTTCCACTGATAGACTCATAACACTAGCTGGTAACCTATTAAAAAATCGCACGGAAAGACCCATAAATGAATTATGCGTTTTATGTAGCCTATGATATTGACCTACTAATTTATGCTTATGTCTCGTGTTCACCGAGTGAACGTCACTATTCCTGTGATATAAATGCATATTTTGTTTTATAAACATAATGTTTGCAAATATATATTGTGATGCAACTGTCATAATGCCTATCTCTTTAAACTTTTCTCTAAGGGAAACTCGTGCACCTAGTTTGTAAATCGCAAGCACTGCACGTTTTTGAAGAATGAAAATTGTTTGAATATCAGCTGCCTTGCCCCATAGCAGAATGCCATACGACATGACGCTGTGGAAATAACCGAAATATACTAGCCTTGCTGTTTCCACATCCGTAAGCTGTCTGACTTTGCTGACAGCATACGCTGCAGAACTGAGTTTCCCTGCGAGACACGATATTTGGGCGCCCCACTGTAACTTACTATCTAAAGTAATTCCCAAAAAAACCGTTGAATCAACAAAATTAATAACTTCATTGTTTAAAACTAGATTTGTACTGATATTCCTTACATTTGGCAAACTAAACTTAATACATTTGGTTTTTCTAGAATTCAAAAGCAAGTTATTTGATGTAAACCAGTCAAGGACTAATGCGAGGGACCTATTTACTTGGTCAGAGTAATCGTTTTTGCGATTGGTTTTGAATATAAGAGAAGTGTCATCAGCAAATAGAACAATATCGCATAACTTACTAGTAAAAAATGGCAAATCGTTTATATACACCAAAAATAAAAAAGGACCCAGAATTGAGCCTTGTGGCACGCCCATACTCACTGGTGATCCGGAGGACCTTATTCCATTAATATCAACATACTGTATTCGCTCACTAAGATAAGAAGCAACAAGATTAAGCGCTGTACCTGTTATGCCATAATGCCTAAGTTTCAGCAGAAGTGTACACAAGGCGACAGATACGACTCACGAGGCGCCCGGTTCGCCGATTTAGCCTGAGTGGAGTTCGTCCTGCCGGGCCCTCTCCACTGCCCCTTTTTACGAAATAATGTACCGCGATAAAACAACTATTGCTACTGGTCATGGAGCGTATGAGGGCCGGTAGCAGGAGATCTCTTCTGATGACTTCAGCGAGGGCCCAACGCTCCGTCACCCAGGCGGGGTAAACCGCCAGCGTGTGCTGAGACGAGTCCTCACTGCAATCGCAGTGGTGACAGGCGGGATTCAGTTCCCTCCTAGCGACCGAGTGCAGGTACTTCCCGAAACAACCGTGCCCAGAAAGGACCTGCATCAGTTGGAAGGAAAGGGTCTCGTGCTGCCGCCCTGCTCTCTCGAGGATGGCCGGCTAGAGAGCCTCCACGGTGGCAAAGCTCTCACGAGGAGTCTTCAGTAGAAACGCCTAACGAGCCATCGTTGCTAGACGAGTGGCTTCAGATACCTTATCTGGGCCCGAACCGGTATGGACCACGATGGTACCCATGGAACAACAAGGCCTCCGTCTTATTCGGGGCCACCCGTAACACCACCACCTCAATGTACACAACCAACATGGGGACTCCTGTGGTTGCCAGGAGCGCCGCTTCCTGTAAGTTCGTCCCCCAAGCTGTGACCGGCATAACAAATTTAGTCAAACCGGGGAAGCGTTCACTACGAAGGACCCAGTCTTACCATGTCCTACAGGAGTGGTCCTAGGACAGACCCCTGTTTAACACTGCAAGTCATGAGCCATCGTCTCAAGATGCCATCTCAGTACTCGCACATCCGTTATGGGTGCAATCCTCTAAATAGTCTACCACTAGCCGCTTTAGGTACTCAGGCACCTCGTGGTAATGGAGAGCTTCCCTGATGCAGCTAAATGGCAGACTATTGAATGCATGGGAGATGTCCAATGACACAGCCAACAGCACGGCGCCGCAGCTCACTGCCTCTTCGGACACGGCTCTCAGGCGCGGCATCGACCGTCGAACGCCCCGCCTGAAATCCAAATTGGGCATTCAGGACCCACCTCGGAGAGGTACCGGACGATGTGGTGGTCCAGATATGTACGACCCTATGCCAATTTATAACACAGGGTCGTATTGAAACTTTTGTAATTAATATTTTTTTGCATAAGAAACCTTTTACGCCTCTGTTGTAAAAGTTGAACGACGCGGGTAGCTCAAAATACCCCAAAAAAAGTTAAAGCGCTTTCCAAGTTTGTAAGGAGGAGTGACCGAAAATGTCACTGACAAATTGTTAAATTAGGGAAATATGTTTCTTCCCTTGGGAGCTCAGTACATGGAGCTAATTGTCTGTTGCATATACATGCATAGGAATGAGCCTAGTCGTAAATCTTAAGTTTTTAAGGTAAAGTTATTGCAAATTATGAAAGATTTATATGTAATACGCTTGATATCTATCTGTTCTTTAAAATGTTTAAAGATTTAATTAATATTGATAATTAATCGTTCAAAGAAGAGATACGTGGATTGACCCCAAGATCACCTATACCATGAATATGTGTAGGCATTAATTCTTGATCAATGTTGATGTTTGTTATGATGATCAAAAATTAATGTTTGTTACACCAAGGCCATGGCCTGTAAACAAACTTAGATACTCAAAAATGGGGCCTAATTTTTTATTCTCCCAAATCCCATTTTAGTCGACGAACCGTTTTACCTTTCCTCTCTAAATTTAAATTTAGGTGACGTAGAGTTACATTAACGAACGCTATTTCAAGATCTTGGATAATTATTAACCTACTAAGCTATATTTGTTTTATGGATTAGGAGTGCATACACGTAAATAGCTGATTTCACAATATTTAATATACGTTATAATACATTTGGAACGAGAAGTTAGTTTATGTTATAAAAATAGTTTTAAAAAAAATAAACATTCTTACAGTCAAACAAACAAAAATAATACAGGTGTAGCTAACAAAAATGTGTCAATAAATCGTAACTAATATGAATAGTTTTAATTATAATGTGCAAATTAAAAAAGCGGCCAAGTGCGAGTCGGACTCGCCCATGACTGGTTTCATAGCAGCAAGTAACATCATATAAAAGTTCTTGTAGTTCGTTGTAACTTTCATCGATGTTTTAATAGTCTATTGATAGAATGAAAGGTAAATTGCGGCTTACAATTTATGACGAATCAAAAAAAAACTACTTACTATAGTCGAATTTTTAATTAGACGAAGCTACCTAACAGTAGCTAATGTCACTTAGTAAAATAATGCTGCCATATTTAAAGTAATAGTGATGCGTTCAGTTCTCATTCAATCAGATGAATGAACAATGAGTGTGAATAGTTTATCATTTCAAACTATAAAAGAATATTATATCTATTTAAGAATGAAATTGTATAAAAGTGCTCTGAAATAAGATACTAGTAGTATGTAACTACAATCAGTTTTTTGACGGCTCAACGTCGCGCGCGTCGCCCATTATGTTTTTTGACCCAAAAAACAACCCTCCTCTTATTATATTTTTTATTAAATAGATAAATTAATTTAAAAAGAAAGACGAGAATTCCTGATGTTCAAATGTGGGTTAAAGTTTCGAAATACGTCACCTGATTCTGGGGTTGTGAGTGGTTGGGGGGGAGGGGGGGGAGGTGTCGGAACCCCCCCTCACCATTTTTACCTGCCGGAAATACTTGGTTCCCTTAGAAAAAATTAAAAACAGAAATGGTAAAAATTTCGAAATACGTCGCCATTTTAAGGGGTTGTGAGTTTTTGGGGGGATGGGGGAGGGGTCTGAACCCTCTGAACCCTGCCTAACCATTTTTACCCGCCGAAAATACTTGATTCCCTTTGGAAAAATCAAAAACAGAAATTTGTACAAACATTATTTATACCACTTTATATGCATGTTTTATTGCTTTATGCATTATAGTCGACGGAGCCCCGCTACGCGGGGCTCCTATTTCTGGGTGGTTTAAAAAAAAATAACCACGATGGGTAAGGCGGCAGCTTCGCTGCGCTACGCTCCCGCCTTACCCATCTAACCTAACCCAATGAAGTCGGATTGTGCCAATATAATTACCTTGATTAATTAATTACAGTAAAGCAATCCAAACAGAATCCAAGAACGTAGCCAAGTCGTAGAAAAAACACAAATCGATACGGAAGAACACATTCACTTAAACTCGAAAGCAAAGGAATGACACATAAATTTGAAATTTGCTGTCAATTAGTGTCAAAATGTTGCGTTTCGTTTCACGTTTTTCATATAAAAACTAAAAATTACATTTTAAAAACTGTACTAAAGCATAAAAATACGTTCCGTTTTGCATAATTGCAATTGTATTTAAGAATTTTGAATTTTTTTAAAAATATTTAGAGGCAACTCCGGCAGCCAAAATTACTTGGGGGGGATTAAGACTAACTCCCTTAAGCCCCCTACACCACCAAAACCCTCAGATTCAGGTGACGTATTTCGAAACCCAACCCCAAATGTGCTTTGATCAAATATGTTTTTAGGGTTCCGTTGCCAAATGGCAAAAAACGGAACCCTTATAGATTCGTCATGTGTGTCTGTCTGTCTGTCCGTCCGTATGTCACAGCCACTTTGTTCCGAAACTATAAGAGCTATACTGTTGAAACTTGGTCAGTAGATGTATTCTGTGAACCGCATTAATATTTTTACACAAAAATAGAAAAAAAGTAATATACTTTGGGGGTCACCATACTTAGAACTGAAGTTCAAAAATTTTTGATGTTGAGGTTTCTAATATCATTTTTTCTAAACTAAATAGTTTGCGCGAGAGACACTTCCAAACTGGTAAAATTTTTGTCCCCTCCCCTGTAACTTCTAAAATAAGAGAATGATAAAACTATAAAAAATATGTGATGTACATTACCATGCAAACTTCCAAGGAAAGTTGGTTTGAACGAGATCTAGTAAGTATTTTTTTTTAATACGTCGTAAATCATAAACCGCAATTTACATTTCTTTCAATCAAAACACTATTATTAAAACATCGATGAAAGTTACAACGAACTACAAAAACTTTTATATGTTACTTGCTGCTACGGAACCCTTCATGGGCAAGTCCGACTCGCACTCGGCCGCTTTTTTTTTATAAATATTAAAAAAAAAAAATATTAAAATCTTAGATCCCATATGAGTTTCTGTAAATCTACTAATGTCCTTCTTTGCGGCTTTAACATACACAAATAACACAAAATTAAAAACCATAACATGAAAAATACGGGAGATAAAAACAAACAATGTTATTTCAGGATTTATTTTTTTACAGCTATATCTTGTCTTAGTTGGATTCAAAACCTTGATAAATAACTAGCCTGCAATAGTACCAGTAATACAAAAAAAAAAAACAAATCCTAATCATGCAGGAGCTACAAGCTTCTTGAGTTTGTACTTTTTTTTTTGGTTTTAGGGTTGTTAATAGAGATATTTGACCGGGTTGTATATTAAATTTACTTGTACATAAATACCCCGAAGTTGTTATACTAAACCTCGGACCGCCCCGGCGCTCTTATAAAATTATGTGTTATGCGATGTTTTTTTATTATTGTACCTATCTATACCTAATTATTATATTTTATACATCTATAGTTTGAACTACATGTATTGAAAATAGGACAGTCTTTCAAGTTTCCTCTCAATGTTTTCCTTAATGTTTAAAACCGAGGCAATTTCATTCATTCAGGAGTTTTTTTAATCATTCACTTTGTCACAGCACTATTTTTATTTCATCAAAAACTGACAACACAGTAAACGTCAGTGGATATCGTCTAATTAAAAATCCGACTATAGATCTTGTTCAAACCAATTTTCGTGAGAAGTTTGCATGGTAATGTACATCATATATTTTTTTAGTATTATCATTCTCTTATTTTAGAAGTTACAGGGGTGGGGGAGACACACATTTTCCCACTTTGAAAGTGTCTCTCGCGCAAACTATTCAGTTTAGAAAAAAAAGCGACGAAGTGCGAGTTGGACTCGCCCATGAAGGGTTCCGTAGCAGCAAGTAACGTCATATAAAAGTTCTTGTAGTTAGTTGTAACTTTGATCGATGTTTTAATACCAGTATATTGATTGAATGAAAGGGAAATTGCGGTTTACGATTTATGACGTATTAAAAAAGCGGCCAAGTGCGAGTCGTAAAGTAACATCGTATAAAAGTTCTTGTAGTTCGTTGTAACTTAGATCAATGTTTTTATACTACTGTATTGATTGAATTAAAGGTAAATTGCATTTTACGATTTATGACGTATTAAAAAAAAACTACTTACTAGATCTCGTTCAAACCAATTTTCGTTGGTAGTTTGCATGGTAATGTACAACATATATTTTTTTTAGTTTTATTACTCTCTTATTTTAGAAGTTACAGGGGGGGACACACATTTTTCCACTTTGGAAGTGTCTCGCGCAAACTATTCAGTGTAAAATAAAATGATATTAGAAACCTTAACATCATTTTTAAAGACCTATCCATAGATACCCCACACGTCTGGGTTTGATGAAAAAAAAATTTTTGAGCTCAGTTCCAAGTATGGGGACCCCCAAAATGTATTGTTTTTTTCTATTTTTATGTAAAAACCTTAATGCGGTTCACAGAATACATCGACTGACCAAATTTCAACAGTATAGCTCTTATAGTTTCGGAAAAAATTGGCTGTGACATACGGACGGACAGACAGACAGGCATGACGAATCTATAAGGGTTCCGTTTTTTGCCATTTGGCTACGGAACCCTAAAACCTCAACGAAAAAGTTAAAATTCAATCGTAGAGAAAATAGGGTTTAATGGGATTTAATGGTATTGTGTTAACACGCTGTGTTGCCTGAAATAATAAATGTGGTTAATACGGTTTCGAGATGTCCGCTTTACGGATCTGTTTCTGTCATCCGTGTTACCCGAATATTAATTTACAAATATCATCGTTGACATTTACTTAAATATAAATTCAATATTTCATTTAATGTTATGTTAACACCTCTTTGGTAATAATAACTTTTGATTTGCCCGTTTCCATGAGCAGAAATTCAAAATTTGTAATCTTATTTTTCTGGTAACGAACGGGAAAATAAGAAGTGTTATATATTTGTATTAAGACTTCCTATTGACATAATTACCTACTTCATTATGTAAGTACTAAGGTTCCTTTTTCTTTTCAATATTTTATTTTTACCAGAACATTCTTAACAGTGAACTGAGAATTTATTAAAAAGTATAATAGAATAAAGTGCTCTTATCCAAAATAATTGTGTTCAAAAGATAAAAATTGAAATATAAGTAATTGAAAAAAATGAAAGACATGCTTAGATAGCGGTTAGATACAAGTAATAAAGGTGTGTTAAAAGAAAAAGAAATTGTAGGTTTATGTGTTTATATTATATGTTTTTTTACTTCTTCATGAAGGAGGTTGGACCAATGTTAATAAAAATTATTCTTGTGGTAGCTGACGTACACATACATAGACTAATTCTGCTGAATAAAGTTACAAAAAACCTTTTATATATTAAAAGTAGAAGTGCACACACGCAAATTGTGTGGCGGAAGACCTAAACTACGCTATGGCACAAATAATGGCTGAAATATTAAAAGAGATCTCGTTAGTTTAAAAAGTGCCGCGGGCTGGTCTACCGGTCCGCCCGCCGGTTCGTAGCCGCCTACACAACGTAAAGGTTAAGGGCAAAGTATTGTAAATGTGGCTGAATACTCCCCACTATTCAATTGCGATTCTCTACGCTCTGATATGAGTTTATATGAGTGTAAAAGAGGAAATTATTTCTAGAACGGCATTAAACCACGGATGGTTTTGTGCATCATAAATAGGTCGGAACCTATCTATGCGTTTTTGAGTTATTGTATTTAATAACTTTCATGAATTATTTCTTACTTTCTGGATGGCTGTTAAACTATCTAGATAGAAAGACAGGGCTGTAATGTGGTACCATGGTATGTGTGATGTAGTCGTCGTATGTATAAAAAGCGGCTAAGTGCGAGTCGGACTCGCCCATGATGGGTTCCGTATCAGCAAGTAACATTATATAAAAGTTCTTGTAGTTCGTTGTAACTTTCATCGATGTTTTTATAATAGTGTATATTGGATGAAAGCAAATTGCGTGTTACGATTTATGACGTATTAAAAAAAAGCTACTCACTAGATCTCGTTCAAACCAATTTTCGTTGGTAGTTTGCATGGTAATGTACAACATATATTTTTTTTTAGTTTTGTCACTCTCTTATTTTAGAAGTTAGAGGGGGGGGGGGGGACACATTTTTCCACTTTGGAAGTGTCTACGCGCAAACTATTCAGTTTAGAAAAAAATGATATTAGAAACCTCAATATCATTTTTGAACACCTATCCATAGATACCCCACACGTATAGGTTTGATGAAAAAAAATTTTTTGAGTTTCAGTTCCAAGTATGGGGACCCCCAAAATGTATTGTTTTTTTTTCTATTTTTATGTAAAAATCTTAATGCGGTTCACAGAATACATCGACTAAGCAAATTTCAACAGTATAGATCTTATAGTTTCGGAAATAATTGGCTGTGACATACGGACGGACAGACAGACAGACAGACTTGACGAATCTATAAGGGTTCCGTTTTTTGCCATTTGGCTACGGAACCCTAAAAAGGAACCTGGTTGCTCGTAACTGGAGTATTTCTGAACCCGAATCAATAAACTACTTTAATACACACATTTCTAAGCCCGTGCTGAATATGTCTTATATAAAATAATATGCAAAATACACAATAATGTTATCACGTAAATAATTAATCCCACGGTCATACGCTACAGATACTTAGTATTTGTGCATCATAAATATTTATATTGAAACGTGCAGTATGTGAAGATGAATCACACGAGGAAGTTTGCTTTAACGATTAGTGTGAACAATGATGAACAGCAGAGAGAGTAAAATTATGTGACAAAATCATTTTATTATTTCTCTCATACTTTTTTCAAATGTAATATTTTAAGACATTTTGAGACATAATACTTCAAGACCCACAATTTGCATCTCTTGCCACTAATTTTGTTCGTGACTACGAATTTGGTATTAATGAGTAAATGAGCAGATCCCCGTGGTTACACTACGGACGATTTTAAGTACCAATCTTCAAAAATGCATGGAGTGAATAAAGGATATATATGTAAACTAATAGAAGGAGTTATAGGCAAATGTGTGAGAGATTAGTATTAGCTAAAAAATGAGAAATTTGACCACCTAAGTACTTACCTGCATCTAAAACATTAAATATTACCAAACGTGCTTATGCGCAAAGTAATCTAGTAACATAATAATAACAGGCTCCTCATAATAATAATGTTGTAGTAATACATTACATTGTTCAACCTCGGCCTATATATTCGATCAGTTATATATTCAATAAGTATAGTGACGTCACATTAAATAACTTTCATATACCACAGAGCTACTTTCATCAAATGTATTTTTTATGGCTCTTGAAGTAAGGTGACGTCATTCTCTCACACTAAAGCAGTGGGTAAAGTAATGGTGAGGTAAAATAATGTGTTACTAGACCCAACTTAAAAATGGACTATATTGTACCACTCGAATATCGAAGAAGGTGTAATACGACCATTTGAAATATGTAAAAGAAACAAAATCAAATTATTATTTTTTTGTGCCGGACATTAATAGGTTTTCTTATTCAGGTAACGACCTGAAAATTATTTTCTACAGAATGACGACGCTCTTGTCATGTTGTTGGGGCGTCAGAGAATCAGTTTCACATTAATTTTTTTAGTAGTATTTCAAATACATATATTTACGTATAGAATAGGTTTAGTAGTCTATGTTTGTAGGTTCCACCGCAGCGATTAATATTGATTGATTTTAATGAACGAGGCAATAAAAATAGTGTTTGACATGGGCTATATGCGAGTAAATTTTGTCAAAAGTCTACGTGGTTGGGTTACAACATTGAGTTTTAATTTTAAGGTATTTTTCGGACAATTATTAAAACATTTTACTATACAAGAAATTAGGGTTTTTGTAGTGGGAATATTCTGTACTATCCAGTCAGTTCAGCGATGTCATAAGCCAAGAGCAAGACTCAAAGGATTGAATATACATCCCTACGGAATTCCGAGCACTGCTTGCAATGACCACCCTGAGGCCGCGGTTTATGCATCTATGTTTGCCTTGGAAAATCTTAACCCTCCTTTCAATATCCTCCTCTTCCTGGACATTGTTGTTCTTCCTAGCCTTATTCCCAATACTATTCTGGGTCAGCTACTATTTCAACCGGTTTTACCTGAATATCAGTTTGTCCATGGAGCGACTGGCATCGGACCTCCGCAACCCTAAGCTGCTATTAGGAATTCCTCAGAAAAACCCAAAAACACTTTTTGTGCCCGACCCGGGATTTGAACCCGAGACATTAAATATATTCAATATAGTAATGCAGGAGAAAAGTTTGTATGACTTTGAACCAACACATACATACATAGTCAGAAATTTCAAAGTTTCTCTCTTACCAAGTAGGATTAATTTTGAGCCTTTAGAATTTCTAAGAATGCGTACATGACTTGTTTTACTTACCGCTACAGTCTGAAAATATTATATATTTTAAAATAAAATTGAGTACTTTTTACATTCATTGTTAAGTACCTACTCCGAATAAAATAAAATGTAACTCACAGTGGTAGCATAACACCACAGACCTTTTGGACGTAAGGTTTGTCTCAAGTCTAATTAAGTTGTTGTATACTTTTTAAGATAAATAATTATAATAGAACTTTATATTTCTTATCTTGATAAGACCGCGTGCATTAGCTAGTTTTATGGCAATTTCTATAAAACTTGCAAATGCACGCGGCTCTTCGGAAGTGGTTTCTTCTTTTTTGACCAATATCTGTTGGTACAAAGAGCGCTTAGTTCACATAACATTTCATAATTTAAATTATTAGAGCACAATTTTACTTTCGGGCGGATTAAGAATACAGAGTTTCACCACCCCTATTCATCCCGTGGGTGTCATAAGGCGACCAAGGGATAAACTACGCAAGACAAAATCAATGCAAAGAGAAGGAAAACTTGAAACCAACCCTATACCAACCCGTCTGGCCAGCGTGGTATAGTAGGCCAAAACCTCTTTTCTAAGTAGAGGCCTATATCCAACAGTGGACTGTTGAAGACTGTCGATGATGATGAGATAAATATTCCCTACGTAAAAACAGTGGTAAAATATTCAGTTCGCTCTCCATGACATGAATCGGCGTACTCCTGATAAAACCGCCTATAATTCTTAGCGCCTGGTTCTGAATAATATCTAGTTTATGTAAATGTACCTTCGCACTGTTACCGTAAATGAAACTACCTATAATCTATCCTACTTCTAATTAATGTTATATATAAGCTATGCAAATAATTGAGTTGAACACCCTATGAATGACCTGATAAAAGCTTTAGAAGATTCAGGAACCTATACGTTTTACAACTTATCTCATTAATATGTTTCCCCCAGCGCAGTGACCTGTCGAACCATACACCTAAGTATTTAACATTTTCAAACGATTGTAAAATTAAATTATCAATTTGTAAATGTAACTGAAAAATTTCGACCTCTGCTATGTTTAAACAAATCTTATGAGTGACAATATTAAATAATAGCGGTGAAAGAGGATTACCTTGCCCAATTCCCCTATTAGTCCAACGACAGATTATTTCGTCTGGGGATTGGATAAATCTTAATAATTATTATAATTAATATACTTATACGTGATATACTTAATAATAATTATAATTATACGTGATATGTAGTTTTTAAACCAAATCTAGATGTGTTACGTGTTTTCAGAAATTTAAGTTTAGATCTATCATGAGGAAAAGTCACGCTTGGAGTTGGATGAGGGCATCACAGGAGGAGTAATTGTTTAAAGCCTGGGGCTGACATAAGGCTCAATACACGCCTGCGTCCAGCAGTCTTTCGGCTGCTGGGATGATGATGAAGATTAGAAATGCTTGAATCAATTGCTATGTGACTGTTATTACTTTTATTTTGATATGTCTTATATCATTAATTACAAATAGCAGTATTCTATCAGACTCATATCTTTATAACTCTTATGTAGGTTACAAAATGTCGCATCTATTATCTAGCAACCAGGAATAAGGAAAATAATTAAGTTTTAAGGATTCAAATAAACTATGTAGCTAAACTAAACTTTGTTCAGTCCAATCGCATATTTATCAAACATAGAATAAACAACAAACAAAACACAATTGAAACAAAATATGTTAATTATTATTTGATTTATTTCCATAGGATCGTATCATAAATAAACACGTGTCAGAAATATTTAATCAAAGTTGTATACGCAACTATGTTCTATAAATTAATTAAAGTAACGCCAATACTAGAACAGATGTTTCAAGTCAGCGTGTGCCCAGTATTGCTTGATGTGGAAACATATCCATACGTATACTGTTAAAAACATAAACATGTTGATATACCCATATAAATAACCTTTTGGAATACGGACGAGCACGATGTAAACACGCGGTGATTGTGAATTCTATATTGATTATTGTGTACACTCGTTTGCGTATGTACATACAGATTAGTGTGTTGTTTCAATTCGTAATCGTCGCCTGCTGTTCATTGACCACTCTATATAAATAGCTGTGTAGATTGCTGTATATATTATATACTTCTTCAAATGATTGATTCGTAACGTGAAGTGTTTATGTTAAAAGATACATATAAGCGCCTTGATGGAAAACGTTTTGTTTAGGTGCTGTTAATTTAGGAGTAGTTAAAACTTCAACCTATTGCTGTCTACCACTGAAAGAGTGCATTGATTTTATGCTGACGTGCTTAGTAACAAACTTTATATTTCCAGATTTCTTAGAGTTTCATAAAGAACGCCGATTTATAGACTTACTTAATCGCTTCACCAAGGGCTTATGAAAATATTACTAGTTTTTTTAAAGTATAAATATTTGGACAACACCCAAATCTATTCTATATGCTACATGTTTTAGGGGTGCTATATAAAGGTTACCAGGTCCATGTCAGGCGCAGAATGCTTTTAGTCGGTCCGATTCCGACACACCACTCCGATGAAAACCCCAGTGGGGTGATTGACCCTGGGGGTTTCCACACGTAATGAAAAAATAACGTTGTTACATAAAGTCCCTTGGATGAAAAAAATGGTACCTAATTTGAGATATTTTAAATCAAAATGTTTTATGATCCAACACGTTATGTCCACCAAAAATCAATAACAGAACCTGATTTTTAATGATAGTTGATTGATTGTAAATGATTGAGCCGATCTGGTTAATTATGATTATGACTAACAATAATAGTTATTGAATGTAGTCACTGTACAAGAGTACAACTTTATAGAATCTAAATTTGAACATTTGAACAACTGCCACACTAAACAAAACTTGTATTATGAAAGCTGACTAATAAAATACTTACATACTATATCATATATAGAGAACACCTGATCGCTGAAACAAATAACTGTATATCATACAAATATTTGGTACGATCCGAAAATTTCAATGTATACTTTGTATGCATTTACAAAAAAAAAGTATTAAAATATGTGTATACGTGTTTATAACAGTTGCCTAGTATCCATAGTACAAGCTATGCTTAGTCCGGAACTAAATGGGTCTGTATTTCAGACGTCCGAAATATTTATATATTAAAAAAAAAACATTCGCCTAGACTAAGCTGATTAAGACTATTAACTAAAAATATACCTCAGAGGCATCCTTTGATGCCTCTAAAGTTTCAAATTAAAAAGGCTTCATTCAGCCTTTAAAGTACTTTTAAGTAATATTTCAAAATTCTCTGAGGTCAAAGCTTCGCAACGTTACTGCTTAAAAAAGTTACTGCTTTTTAATTTCTAATTCTATATTAGCATGCACTAGTGTAATAAAATCACGTTGGGGATTTAACATGCATCACATTATGGATATAAGTAAGTTCGGTATTAACTTTATTGATGGCGCAATTCCGTAAAGTCAATCTAAGCTCATCATGGTCGCTTTCCATAACATTATATTACAAAACGACGGAAGTCAACATAAGCAGTGTTAGAAGTTTAGATGGTTAACTTTAGTCTGTATCCTTCTTAACTGGCTATTGGATATTAATATGCATACATAAATGTACCCACGTAAACTTTCGATGTGACCATTATTATTTGAGATTTGCTTACTTTACACGTTTACTTCTTTTAACGAAGATTTTTAACTTCTTAAGAACATATCACTAATTTATCAACCTTCCATTTTTCACGTTACATCAATATTAAATTTAAATACGGGTTATTATTTAAAATCAGCTAATTCTATACATCTTAGATAGAAATCTACGATGTTTTGACACTTTAGTAACGTCTGCAGTATTTAATGTTTCAATAACACGGCCTTTAAGTGTCAACAGCTTAGGTTTCTAATTATTATAGAGGATTCTTGTATATCATAACTGAAAAACTCCCAAACATTAATGTTTTTACATTCAGATTTATCGCATAAAAGTGACTTAAAAACTATCTTGTTATTCTTAGTCAACAGAGTTTAAATGAACGACTTTCTCGATGGCTCGGCTAAAAGTCTCTTCGGAAACTTAACGTTAGAATAATGATGATTTAATCTAATAAAATGTCTACACTAGACTTAAGCTTTTGATTACATGTGTCAGCAACATTATAACAGTCAATTACGGCGGCGGTCGCGCCTCCCCGAGGAGCCCCGCAGTTCAACAGCCGGCCACGATCGGCTTTTAATAATGCTATTTATAGGCGAATTTTAATACATTTGTTTTTCACGTATCCCATCGATACTTGTGTTGTCATATCAGGCATATGGACCTATGCGATAACAGCAATCGTTTAAGATGGAAAAAATTTCGAAGTGGAAGTATTTTTCTTTGACGCCTGATTTTGGATAAGTCTCGAACGACTCGATAAGAGCAGATCTTTCTGGGGATCATCTTTTACAAGTGAGGTATATCAAGTAATTAAGAACTTAAATTTTAGCATTTAGATAATTCTAAATGCTAAAATGGAAATCCCAAAAAAAATCCCAACAGTTGATTTAATAATTGACTGTTGGATTTTTTTAATTGGTTTGTGTAGGTATTCATTAAAATAAATTTATAAAATATATCTCGAACATCTAACACCCAATGTTCATTGTTCTTTTACATTCACAGAAAACAATATCAACATCGATAGTAATTAATATATGAAACAAAAAACACTCTCTATAATGTTCCCTTTCAAAAGGGTCACAGACGGCTACGAATCTTCAGACAGATAAACAGATATACACGCAGTACTTATATGCTTAGAACACCCCTCGTGTTTGTGTCGGGGATTTATAAACAATATTTTACGTTGTTGGATTTCAAGTTTTCAAATATAAACACTTCTATTTCAAGAATGTAATTACATTGTTTTTTTACAACGGTTTACAACGGTCTAAAAAAATTGTCTTTAACATTTTGACAGAAAATAAGATGAACTTGTATTACCAACCACTAGATTACAAAAAGTAAGCAAGTCTTTTCGATGTCAGGGTGTGCAATTTAATAATAAATTTCAAAGCATATATCAAGAATTAAGTTTTACCAAATTTAAGTTCTTAATAAAACACAAACTACGTGGAAAAGGCTTACTATACAGTTTTAGATGATTATTTAAATGATAAATTTGAGATTGATGCTGCACACTCGCATTTATGTTTTCAGGCTAACCCTTGTTCTTTCTTCAAAAGGCCAACTCAGAATTTATACTGTACTTGCACATTTTATTATTTATTAATTGTTCTTGGACTTAAAAAAAAGAGACAGCTCTGTGGTTTGTTTAGACATATTTTCCCATAGTGAATCTTAGGAAATTCCAGCACCTCCTAGCTGTAAAAATATCTGTAAAAGATAATATTTGAAATATAAACATCATTTATCGAGGTAATTAAGTGGCTCTACAATTTGAGAAGGTAAGCTGTTTTCATTCTATCGAGAAACTAAATAAAACTTAAACGTTATAGTACATTGTTCACCGAGGGAGGAAAGGAACCGATTACTAGCGAGGGAGCAGTTTGTGGCCCGAAGGCGCAGCCTAGGGCCACAATACTCCCGAGGTAGGAATGGGACTTTCACCCGAGTGCTACACAGTGCTTTATACTACACCTGTGAGGAACATTTAAAGTATTTATAAAATAAAATCAAAACGTAAGACACCATGTAAGACACAATTTAGCCACAGTATAAAGAAACATACAGTAGGACGACGCCTTTGATCTCGTGGTAAATGCCGGCAACGTCTAGACATTGTCGCAACTGCTAGGGTTGTCTCAAGTAAACAATATTTATTAATAAATTTATTTATTTTAGATCAACATCGTCATCAACATTATGATTATTATTATAAGCAATAATTAACAATGATCAAAAATATAGTTTTTTTAACAGTTTCATTTAGCTTGCCTTGTTTGGGTCAAATCAAGTAATTGAAATATATAAGGGGGTCAACCCGGCAACAGGAAAGGCCTGTTGCCGGATTAGTCTGAAATTTGGTATTCTAGTTTCAAACATATGTAATTTAATTTAAAGAAATATCCGGATTTGGATATCTTGAATTTGAAAAAGTTGTTATTTTCATAATCGTCAACCCAAAAAACCTCAAAATTGACACTCATAACTATATTTTTTTAAATAATGTCCTCCATGTTGGATCTAGTACACTTGCACGTAGCTATGAAAAAAAAATCCGCGAAAGACACTTGATCTCATTTTTATTTTCAGGCACCTCGCAAATCTTAAAAATTACACCCTTGTTGAAAAATTTGCAAATTTTCGTCGGCGCCATCTTGGATTTTCATTTCAACCCCATAATCGTATTTAGTGACTTCGTAAACCATGGACATGATACCCATGTCGAAAAATTTGCAAATTTTCGTCGGCGCCATCTTGGATTTTCATTTCAACCCCATAATCGTATTTAGTGACTTCGTAAACCATGGACATGATACCCATGTCGAAAAATTTGCAAATTTTCGTCGGCGCCATCTTGGATTTTCATTTCAACCCCATAATCGTTTTCAGTGACTTCGTAAACCATGGACATGATACCCATGTCAAAAAATTTGCAAATTTTCGCCATCTTGGATTTTCATTTCAGATGACGACTTGCAATCTTCCACAACACACGTCGTATGCACCATTTGAATTATTTTCCAAAATAATAATATTTTAAAGTGACACACGACAGCCCTGAAAGTTGTTTCCCGAGCTGCTAACACTGTAAATGTATGCAGCTCGGGGCAGCCGTTCCCCCGTCTCACCCCTCACGCCCCGCACGATTGCCCTGTCTAGACGTCTTCGTGGGACGACTGTATGTGATTTAGCTTAGAATTTGACATAATATTTATAAATATTTCGCGCTTCTTTTGTTTTTTTTATTCTTCACAAAAGGATGTCAGTGGCACGGAGATTCCATATTTAAATTATATGAAAACTCTTTGGGCAGGCGCGCGCCATAGATAAGATAACACATGAGAAATGAAAATTCATACAACTTTCTCTCCCGCTAAAACACGTTAGAAATGGATTTTCATACATTTTTTCCTCCCGCTTATTTAGGTCAAGGAAAAGACTAACTTTCTCTTTTCATTTTCAGGGAATATTGAGTACTGTTCCGATCAGGTGTAGTATAAAAGTTATTTAAATATGAAAGACTTATACTACTAAGTAGTATTAAGTGTAAGTCGCATGTTCGCACCGAGCTTTAGTAATTTAAGTTGGCGAAAACTTTAATGAAAGAAGTCTTTTAGTTAGTGTTTTTAGACAAAAGACGCACGTACACTCAATCAAAACCAGATATAGAAGAAGGAAATTTGTCATCTACTTCATGTTCCTAGCCTTTATTATTCCTAAGATTATTTGGGGTAAAATTCTAAGTTTAAGAAGGAAATCTATGAATAAATAAAGATAAACAAGAGGAAATTTCATATTACTTGAGATGGGTGAAAGTAGGTTATTTACAATTCTTTATAAGAAATCTGTACACCAATATATTGTACAATTTTCATTTGTAAATAAGAAGCATAATTTAACTAAACTGGTCAGAAACAAGGGCCAGACGGATTTTGAGTCAATACTTCACTACGAGTACTTCATTCACCGTTTGTCTTGCAAACGTATTTGTGTTTCTTTAAATTTATATGTTATTCAAACTTGCTATATCTTTAAGAATAAATAAAATCTATTTGCAATTTCAAGTTATGAACTTATCTGTCTGTGGGTCTGTCAGACCAGAGCTGCAGACGAAACCTAATATGGATTTATATAAAAGTTTTATATTACTTGTTAAGTTATAAGTACTTTGTGTTTCTTATTTTTCTTCCCTTATGTTTTTCTTTTCTTCTTTTTAAACATGTTGTTTCTTAGTTTATTTACTCTTGAATCATAAAATATTATTAAAAATGAAACATAATAACGCACAATATAAGTATGGTTCAACATGTTTCACCCATGGCACTGGGTATTTAGACTTATAAACTACACTTATATGCTGTTAACCCAAACATCAAGGAGAATGTAAGAAGCACTCAAACCACAGCGTAATAAATCACATGCGTCAATAAAAGTTCAACTTTAATAAAGCTGTTTATATTTTGTACAACACGTCCTTAAACGACTTCGCTGATCCAAAATGAAGATAGAAAAGGACAAACTATATTAAAGGCAATAATAAAAATAGTACATCGTTATGAAGAATATATTCAATATTAAATACAGCTATAAATCTTTATGAAGGAATATAATAAATCGCATAGGTAAAACGAAAGTTACCTACGTAGTATTTCAATTGTATAGAAGTGTTATGATTACACTCGTTCACATGTGTTTAATTTATTATGAATATTTACGGTGACAAGTAAGACATTTGAAAATACCTATAGATTTTTACTAGAACACGTTTTTTTACCATGTCATAAAAAATATACCTAATGTTTCTTTGTTGAATGTTTATTTAAAAATATCTAAATTGAAACTTAATTGTTTTACCCTGAATTCCTAAAATAATTAATAATTCACTGGTATGCGAAATATTTTTGCTTTTTATTACTCATTTATTATTTCGAACAATGAAATATCATGCTGGTTAATGTTTTTCATTGTTTCAATTTTTTTTCATTTTCATTTCATGTTTTCCTTTTAAAAACATAATATGTGAACTCTCTACGCTAATTAACTGATAAATAAGTGATTTTCTAATATTTTTTATGGTTAATACAATAATTTCATCCTCGCACTATTTGCAATATACATAAACTACATAACTCGATATATTTAACCGAATTCAAAAAAATTGGAAGTTCTCGATTTAATTATTAATAATTATTGAAAACAAAACTGTTTTTCTGGAATAGTGGTACTCAAATTTCTATTCTGTACCTCTGGTAACGCGTCAGCAAATTTTAATACATTTCAATACAAATTTCATAACAGTATTTTGAGTGATAAAGACATGAAAGCATTGCAAACAAACAAATTCAAATTCGCGTTTATAATATTAAGTTAGGATTTTCTCCTCAGCTATAACCGGCTCGACATTTCACAACAGGAAAGCTCGTTCATATGTGTGTACATCATACAGGGAGCTCATCGGCAAACAGCGATGTTTACTCTTCAAATGAGAAACGAAAATCATGTTTACCTTTTAGCTTTACAATTATGAAGTCTCTTCAATATGTCAAGTTGCGTAAAGTCGATTAGACACAGTTTGAAACAGAACTTTTAATGATAAATAAAGCTTTTTATAATATTGAAGCGGCTGACTTTACTGATTGTTGAAATGCGCTGTTCTTCGAAACTGTGTATTGGATAGAGTATTAATTGAGGTAGATTATAGCTTATGTCCGTAATAGTAGCTTAGTCACTGCTTAGTGTTCGAATGGTTTTTTAGGATTCCGTAGTTGATGACTCTGAACCTTTATACGAATAGATTCGTCATGTCCGTCGGTCCGTCCACGACTTACCGTCAGGCTAATTTTTCCTTAAAATATTCAGGATTTTTCATTTTATTTAAACTAAATATGTACAAGAGCATCGTTTTTCTTTTTATCATGTCAAGTACTTTACTAATAAAAATACGTAATTCTTTGACATTCGATAAGTACCTTTAAAACACGGTCTGTGATTAGTTACCCTGTTGCCTAAAGAAAAAAATAACAATGTTGTTTTATTTATGTTAAAAAATTGGTTGTGCTGGCACTGATACAGTAAGATCCTGCGATATCAAACTACTAAATCTAATTTGAAGATATTTGTTCAAGTTAATAGTAACGATGACGGTGGAAAGTTAGTTATAATTTCTTAGGGAATAACTTTGAAAGTTCCTCACTCGTACGGATTTCCTGCTTCATTACTTCTGCTTCGCATATTGCGTTGATTTACTACCTCTTGAAAATACTTAATATTTATTAAGTATTATTTAGTAGTGTCCTTTTCTACCGATCGGTGTGCCTAGACCAAGAATTTGTTTGCACAAGTATTGATTTCCATTAGTTATGGTATTTCTACTTTTACTAGCTATTCAAACGAAATATGTAGAATTATGAGCGATAACTACCGTTAACGGGTGTGGCTGCGGCTATTCGCACGTGTAACGGGGCAAAGACCTCTAGTCACCGCAAATGGGCTACACTTTGCGATCTCGAAAGCTAAGAGAGCTTAAGTGAAAATCTCAAAAGAAACGAGTCGTCTGATCGTAGTGTGAACTTGAACACAAATAAACCGCTTGCTAATCGGTAACAAATGTAGCAATTGATTTACTAAGTATGTACACGGTCTTATACGATTCTATTCAATGAACACTGTTTTGAATATCGTTTTAAATTAAGGTCACTTAAGGATTATGTTCAAGAAAAAAGAGAAACCATATTTTGTTTAGTACATCCTTCTAATTTAACAGTTATTCATAAGTTATTTATTTAATCAAACACCACTTTCTTTAACAAGAGAAACAAGTCTATTTGCTTACCAAATGTGCTCGATTAAAAAAAAAAATCCAACACTTATGATCCTTTACCCCAACATGACTACTAAATTATCGGATCATTTACCCAGTTAGAAATAGTAATAAGCATAATGTATTTTACCTTTATCAACTTTCTTTTTAGTACAGAATAAGTAATATAATTAATATTTGATGAAATTGATCCTATTTATACAACAAGTGACCAATACTTGTGGAATAAATTGAGTACATCGCAAGCTTGTTTGATTGATCATAGTACACAATAACTTTTTATTACATGCCAATTTATGAATATGATTCGCATAAGTCAATGACACGAGCACATTCAATATTTTTTATCCCACGTCAGACGATACGCTTACAACAATCGTACGATAAAAATATATATGTGTTGTGTGTTTTTGTAGAGTAGTAGGTAACATAGTAATCACATTCACGAAATATGTGACGTCTTGTAAGTTTACTTTTATTGTTACATGCTTTCTGAGTTACTTACTCGAGTGGATTTTCGATTCGGGAAAAATGGTTTGGCTTATATTTATTTCTTATATATTAAAAACTTTTCATTTATTTATTCAACTTACGCACACCAACAAAGTATAAAATTTTGTACAAACATAGATGCAAATTTGTATGTGGTATGACAACACGCGGTCTTGTCGCTCACGGCGATCTCTTCCAGACAACCTTTGTTAGTACTTATAATATAGGATTTATAGTCTCTAAGAGTTAGTTGAGTTAGCAATTTACTTAACGGAACTAGTAACAAGTCTTGAGGGTTTGAAAGACATGTTTAAATGTTCATTTTATAATATGCACGGTGAAATTTGTTTGATGGCCATTTCCAACAACGTCTTCTAAATTTAAGGGGCCACTTATAGAGAGTTAGTTGACCCTTAGTGAAATTTAGGGTCCATCTGCGTCGTCTCCCTACCTAGTAAGAAGACGGTTTAAGTATTTTTCGGGCATGACGCTGTGTTCTTGAACGACACAAGCTATACTCAAGCTTTGTCTAAATGCTAAGAACAGTATCAAAACATTATGAAAAGTCCCTTAAATTTGTTCTTCGCATTATCATTCGCCACATATATTATTTTACCGCAGGTACTCAAAGCATTTTCAAACACATTGCAGCTTTTGAATCTGTTTAATTACTGTTCTAGAGTACATATATCTCAATATTCCGCTTTGTATAAACTTCATTCAACTGTATCTTACATAAAAGTACACAATTAAAATCATTTAAAATTTAATACTCAAGAGGTATGAAACAGCCCAACAATCGTCAAATGAGCGTCTCCGGGCGACACTCGGCCATGGTTTTAGTCTTTATTGAGGCGAAAACAGCTCAAAGTTGGCTGGCAATGCTCATTAAGAACAACAAACAAGTGGCTAAGTAGGTACTGGAGCCAAGAGACACTCCCGAACAAACTAATCGGCTTCCAGAGAGACACGACGAACTGTGATGTTACACGGAATCACTGCTAAATATTGCATTCATTAAATTAGCTTTGTATAAATTCAAATAGTTCATTATTTTCTGATTTTCATACATTGCTATATGTCTTGATTTAAAACGCATAACAGAATGTAGTCACTGTAATAATTGCTCTATGATTTTCAACGCTATTTTTACCAGTTACTTCATGTTCTAAAAGACACCACATCATAAATTATGCCTTTGAGGTATGAACTTAATTTTTACGCTACTAAGTTATACTTACCACATTCACAATACAATGGGACGAACCTCTCAAGGAAGAGAGTAACAATAAAAACTTACAGCCACTTCTTAACAATCGTCATTCACAACAGTTTTATGTTTACAGATAAATTGTAGCAGCAACTAAGTTGTAGCAGACAATATACACCTCAAACGACGTCATAATTGAACCTCCTATGTAATAAAAAACCAATCTACACACATGCCAAATTCGAGATAACGACCCTAAGATCTCTAAGGACACAAGGATAATTATCTCGATTTGACATGTGTGGATTGATTCTTTGTTGCATAAGTAAGTCCAAATATAAAGAATTTTTCTCAATACACTTCTGTCTTCTTCTTACTAACCTTATTTGTCTTAAATAAAACCTTTCATTCCAACTGAGCAATTCGTTAGTAACATGGTAATATACAAATACATAGTGATTAGTGTTGTTGTTTTGGAAATAAAAATCCGCTTATTCTGTTTAATATTAAAAATACCTTTAGGCATTAGATTTACAAAGAAACACTGGCCTTTTTTTTCAAAAGTTGTAAAAGTTCTGCGGGTAAACGAATATTTGTTATGAAAAGAAAATTCTTTTCAATTCCCAAGAAACGTTTTATAAGGAAAAGGCAGGAGTTATTTGTACATGTAGGTGTCTTTTGTTGAAGGAATACGATTGAAAAAAAAATGTTTTAACATTATCGGTCTATAGATTATCTCGATGTACGGGTATGTCTAAAATATTTGAAAGAGATTACTGTTCATTGTTACGTCGTATTGTCAAAGTTAGGTACGACTTATACAATAAACATCTCTTTATATGTTTGTCGATTCTGACAGAGCAAGAAACTTAGAAAATGTTGTGCTTTTTATACACTAGTAAGAATTAATGTCGTTAATTAACGATTTGACAGCTGTATGCTAGAATGTTTATGTCAAACGGACGTTAGATATTTAATTTATTTGACACCCGCTGTCTGTCTTATGACTGTTCACTTCTGTAAACTCTGACCGTCAATAACAAGCCATGTTCTCGATTTCACATGATAATTTAAATCGTTGATAGTCGAGTTGCCTTAGGGGATTGGAAACAATGACCGAGGGTCAGCAACGACGACGCGATCAGACCTAGATGGGTGTCCGTCTGTTATGAGCGTTTCCGTAATGAGGAGATCACGTTAGGCAGTCGATCGATAAAATTAAAACATTCGTTAAGCCTTTGGGCGCCTTTAAAACATCAAACGGCAAGATTACATAGCCACTCCGCACTCGTCCAGCGTGGAGTCGTATGGCCTCAACCCTCTCCTGAGAGGAGACACGAGCCCAGCAGTGGGACATTAGAAGTTGTTGATTGATTTGATTGATTCAAATATTGGTCATAATGCTTTTCATTAAAAATGAAGTATCAGACTCAAAATTAATTAGGTATCCTTACATTAGTTTAAGAACTTAGTTAATAAGGTTAAGTAATAATAATCTATCATATATATCATATATGTTGGTTTATTTTTTGCTAAAAAATCCTCCTCAACCCTGTAGAAAACTGCCGTTAGCAAGCACGCCATAAGTCCATAGAAAGTTAATAGGGTTGACACTACTGTGTTGCGAATGTTTATGCGTACCGGTAACCGCTTACAATCATGCAAACTATATGATTTACTGTATCAAGTAGAATTAACATTTAATTATTCACTTCTAATTTCTACGACTGACTGCCTTGTTGGTCTAGCGATTAGCGTATTTTACTACTAGTTAAAAGGTTCGAATCCGTGGTTGGACTACTAATGGGTTTTCTTTAAAAAGAAATTCTTTATAACAGTTCGAAACATGCAATTGGGCTGTATTTCACGCCCATGCCTTGGAGAGCACGTTAAACTATCGGATCCGATTGTCATGAACATATGTTAATGGAACGTTTGTGTCGACAAATATACTAACAACTCCACCTTCGAATTCAATTCGCCCTCAGGATTGAATTCCGATACCAGTCGCTCCGTGTTAAAACTGATATCCCGGTAAAATCAGTTGCCGTCTCCAAATAATCTTAATAATAATAAAAGCTGGGAAGGTGATTTCTAACCTCTATGAAGTGTAAATTTTCTAGGTTTAGCATTCTTTTTTATTCTACGGTTAAAGAATCTTTATTTCTCAAAAAGAATTACAGAATTCACTTACTGAGAAAACATACACAAATGTAAACAAAATAAATCAGTGAGCGTTTTTACCTATATTATATAAAACAAAAGTGGGTAGTAAAACATATTTTGCACAAGATTATAAACTTGTTAAATACTCATACATATGTAAACACGAGGAACTTATGCGACTGAACCAAAGATGTGGATTATTTTAAAACTAGATATGACATTCGATGGTAAGTACAGTATCGTAGTTTTTATTACAATGTTTTTTTTTTTTGAGAAAAACAATATAATATCAATCAATACACTTATCTACTATTTGATACCCTAATATTCTTTTCAAAACCAATTAATGCACAATGAACCAGTAATGAACCTTTACATATTCATCACTAGTCCACCGCACCTCCCAACTACCCCAAAAGATATTTGTTTTTAAATAGTTCGTTTCTGATACCTGTATACTTATATGAGACAAACGATATTATTATTATAGTTTTTTTTTTTTTGTTATTGTTAATGTTTTTAGAATGCTAAAAAATATAAACTAATAAGTTGCCATTATGTGTTCTTTCAATATTTTTTTAAATTTGATCAGTATCGTAGTATTTTTTATATTCACTGGTAATCTATTGTACATTTTGACGCCTTCAAATTCAATATTCTTTTTACCATAGTTCGTTCTAGGTGGACGAGTCACAAGATGGGTTGCGTTTCTTAATTTCATTCTTTGCCGAGTATAGTTTGTTGTAAAAGATAAATTTGTATGTATATTTCTATTTAATATTTTATGTATTAAAATGCACGTGTAGTATATGTAAGTCTGCTTTATGGTCATTATTTTGGTTTCATCATACAGTTTTTTAGTAGAGGTACGAAAATTGTAGTTAAAAAGAACTTTTACTAATTTATTTTGTGTGCGTTGCAAGTCATCTAAGACAGTTTTACCTGCGGTACCCCATATTTCAATTAAATAGTCAATGTATGGTTTGACTAGAGAATTATATACTAGGTATCTAACTTTGTGAGGAATACATTTCGTTATAGTAAATAAGCAACCTATAAGAGAAGTTAGTTTCTTTTTTATTTTGTCTATTTGCGGTTTCCAACTTAGGTGGCTGTCTAGAACAAGGCCAAGATATCTTTCAGTTGTCTTTCTGTGGATTGTTTCGTTATTAATTACCAGTGGTATATCTGTAATATTTTTTTTATTTTTAGCTGCAAAAACCACATAATTAGTTTTTTGTGTATTTACAGTGAGTAAATTATGTTGAAACCAATCATTTAACATGTTCAAATCATTCTGAATTTGAGGTTTTATAGCATCGATTGAACAGCCGTAATAAAAAAGGCTGGTATCATCTGCATAAAGTGAGATTTCGCCCTTAAGACCAATCTGTGATATGTCATTGATATAAATTAGGAACAAAAGTGGCCCCAAGATTGAACCTTGAGGAACTCCATACGTAATAGATTTTGAAGAGCTGTAGTGTGGACCGATTTTTACTATTTGTTCACGGTCATTTAGATAAGATGTTAATATTCTTAGAGCTTTGCCTTTTATACCTATATCGAACAATTTCTGCAATAAAATATCGTGACTTATTGTATCAAATGCCTTCTTGAGATCAATGAAGACACCTAGCACCATTTGTCTTTTGTCAATTTTATTCCTAATTTTAGTAATCAGGTCATTAGTAGCCGACAGAGTATTTGAAAGCGGACGAAAACCATATTGTTTAGCATAGAAAAAATCTTTTGATTTTAAAAAGGTTTCCAGCCGTGTATAGATAACTTTTTCAAAGATTTTAGATAGAACTGGCAGTACCGAAATAGGGCGATAATTACAAGGGTCAAGTCTATTAGATTTATATATGGAAGTAACTTTAGCTATCTTAAGGCTACTAGGGAAAGTGTCAGCCTTCAAACACTCGTTTATGCACAGAGTTAATTCTTCTGTTAGTAAGTTTTTAATACATTTAATTACTTTAGTACTCACACCATCGATACCACAGCTAGTGTTGGGGTCTAATTTATCTATAATTTTACTAATTTCATCCACAGTTACCGGTTCAAAATAGTTTAGTTCAGTTGCACCGCTTATTGCAGCAGTGGTTCCGGTGTTATTTAGATTTATTTTGTATTTATTGGGAATTTGGTTTGCTAAAGCTGAGCCGATCGTTGAAAAGTAGGTGTTCAGTTGCTCGCATATTTCTAGTTCATCTGTGATAGTGTTAGTCCCAATGACGAGTCTATTTGGGCCAATTTTGTCTTTAATTTTATTTTTGGATAGGTCGTTGATAAGTTTCCACAGTTTACGTGGCTTTGTTAGACGTTCTTCAAAAGATTTCAAATAGAATTCACTTTTTGCCTTCTGTATTTTTCGCTTTGTTTCTACCTTAGCTTTATTGTAATCTCTCTGCAGATCTAAGTTCGATGTATTTATTTTACAAGCCTTCCATAATTTTTTCCATTCTTATTTCTTTCTTTAGCAGAAACTTTTCAAAATAATTCCTTCCTTGTATTTTCAACTTTTTCTATACTACTGACGACTATGCAGAACTGTATGCAAAATTTTATGACGATTGACCTGTGTGTATTTAAAATGGTTCACGTAATTAAAACTCACTGATTTTATAAAAAAATTGTTGGGCTTAAAACCACAACTAATTTACCGTACTAATAACCTTTTAGCTTTAAACCGAAACCATTATCTAAAATTTGTTAGCTACAAAAAAACATTACAAATAATTGTCTGTTGTTTTAAAGATTTCTTCCATTTCTTACTTTTTATTTACATAAACACGAAAGGTAAGTAACCTGAACAAGTTGTATTTATTTACTTGGAGATCAAGACACCTTATTTTATTCTTTTATTACTTGAAATATTTCAAGAAATAAGCTATTGTATCGACATTCTGATGGTTGAATGACTGATTTTTGTATTACGTATTTATATTTCACAGTAACCTTTTGATAACGTTATGTATTTTTCATTCAGGAAAGAGGCTAAAGCAAGCATCGTTTAGTGTAAGGACTGTTGCGACCCTTCCATCTGGTTCCACTTGGTTGCGCTCCTTTACGTGTGCGTCGAGGCTGTACAAGGATTTACAGATAAGCAATAAAACGTAATGCGTTTAAACCTAACGCAAAGCCTCGACGAACGGTAACATCCTATTAGAAGAGATTAATGTTTTATTTAACAGCAGACGCTTATGAAAGGGAATGCGGAATGTATGTGCGTGAGAGTGATGTGTTCAAATTAAAGCATAGATTGTCTTTTGTCAACCTAATACTGTACCATCTTAATACACCTATATATTTAATAGTTTTAATTACAGTATTTTAAATAATTTTTAAAAAACTTTTCTGGAATTCTCCAGGGTAATAAATTCTTTAGTACTAAAATTAGATTAATTCAAATATTATTTCAAAGAATCTTACATTACTTAAATTTTTCGTGCTTTAATGAAATACCAACACAAATAACAATATCATCACGACTAAATAAATCATTTTAAAACCCAAGTTAACTTATAAATTCAATAGTTAGTACACACTGAAATGCTGTGAGGATCCTAGTGTGAACTAATTGCCAGAGTTTTCAGTGCCCAATCTTATTTTGTTTGAATCCGCAACTGTACTATTTAAGAACATAAAGATTTGTTTTAACTCTTTCCAAACCACAATGGTTTTGTTTTTCACATGTAGAATCTATATCAGTATCCATGATCTTGGTTCTTGTTTTATAACATATATTATTACTTATGGGTCTTGTATCACTGATATACCAAGGTATTATCATAAAATATTTCGTATTACGCACTGCTAATGTGTCAAAAGAGTAGGTTTATTGGTAGTTATTATTAACTTCTCTATAAAATATCCACAATACTATAGTATTTAGATTTTGACATTTAGTATTTCATTCGTTTTATTGTGAAACATAAATACAGGTAAGTCATAATTATAGCAAGAGTAATAATTTATCAAAAGGTGAGCCGTGCCTATAAATTGCTGATTTTGCAACAAGTAGGTATCTTACATGTTTTTCTTCAATATCCTCGTCTCAATATTTCCTTTATGCACAAAGAAGATAATTATAAAGGTTTGAACAGATTTGTTTTAAATTAATAGAATCCTTTTGATCAATTAAGCCATGTAATAAACTCTTTGAACTACAAAATTCCAAACAAATCAATAGCTTTGATTAAGAAGCGTGTCGTACATATAGAAGTAAACTAATATTATGTACTTTAGTCAGTAGTAAAATTGGAATTTACAATGATTTTGTAAAGAGTTGGCATATCTTCATCTACTAGTGCTACGGCAATTAAATTAAAGTCGATTAATTTAAATAAACGATATTTTTATGGTGACAGGCTGAACTCCAAAGCACTTTGTCAGCACGAATGGCGTAATCCTTTAAAAGATCGCCACGCAGCTATCTACTGCGCTGAATGTTGTGAGTTCAAACCCCCACATGTGGCAACAATTTATGTGACTCACAAATTATTATTCCGAGTCTGGGTGTTCTTTGCATTCGTTTCTTTTATTTTTCTAAAGTACCCTGCGACACGAAATGTTATTAACATGAACATTGTCCATTTACTTTTTAAAAAAGCTTGTTAAGAACGAACAATCCAATAGGATACAAGTAAAACATACTCTCAATTACTCAACTTCGAAATAAAAATTAATCATTAGGAAATAAATACTGTGAATCTATATCTGATAATACCAATCATTTACCCTCTTATGCTTCTGTAACTAAAGAAAAAATATTGTACTTTGTTCAGGTTCTATGCAAATAATAAAACGAGCTCAGAAAAATAAAGAAAATTAATACTACAGAGGGCAGAAAGAAAACATTGTGATGAGCTTTCGTTTTTAATGGCATGCTTAGGAAAAAAATGATACTGTTCTTTTTATAATAAAAATAGAATGTTATTACGATACAACACTTCAAAGACAAAAGTGTTCATTAAAAGTACCGTTGGTATGAGAGATGTTATTTCATGTACGTTAGACCTGATTGGTGGTTCGGGTATAAAGTGTATGATGGCCGGTAACGAGTTGTAACACGAGTTTTACCATGAGCGAATTCTTTTGTGTTGAGTTCTAGTACAAAATCGAAGAAAATTATCTCCAGAAGCAGTCAATTCTCCACCATGTGACCATGTGACCGAGCGCTAGGCATGCCGTTATTGAGGATTGTCAAGAGCCATCACGGCGGCCTCTCATACCGGCTGACACAAGTGATCATTGGAAAGAGGTGCTTCGGATCTTACCTGTGTCAGATCCGCCAGGAGCCAATGCCTGAGTGCCACCACACCACACACGCTGGCAGAATATCTGGCGTGAGAGGAGCTGAGGCGTGACCTCATGGCAGCCATCAGAGTGTTGATCCTGTCACCCCGTAACATAATTGCGGCCATGACGGGAAAATCGGCCTAACCATGTCTAAAGATCGCATAACATGGTGTCACATGGCCCTTTTTCCAAAAAGTGATCTAAAACTTTGATGAACGAATCGACATCTGTCAGCATGCTCGTGGTGGACATTTGTCAGATAATATCATTTTTAGGGTTCCGTAGCCAAATGGCAGAAAACGGAACTCTTATAGATTCATCATGTTTGTCTGTCTGTGAGCCCGTATGTATTAAGATTTTCACACAAAAATAGAAAAAAAACGATATATTTGGGGGTTCCCCATACTTAGAACTGAATCTCGAAAAAAAAATTTATTTAACCCATACGTGTGGGTTATATTATATGGATAGGTCTTCAAAAATTATATTGAGGTATTTAACATCATTTTTTTCTAAACTGAATAGTTTGCACGAGAGGCACTTCCAAACTGGTCAAATGTGCCCCCACCCCTGGAACTTCTAAAATATGAGATTTAATAAGCTAAAAAAAGTATATATTACCATGCAAACTTACTAGTTTTTTTTAATACGTCATAAGTCGTAAACCGCAATTTAACTTTCAGTCAATCAATACACTATTAATAAAAAATTGATCAAAGTTACAACGAACTACAAGAACTTTTATAGGATTTTACTTACCGGAACCCCGTGGAACCTTTCATGGGCGAGTCCAACTCACACTTGGCCGCATTTTCATTCATAATTGCCAAACTTTACAATAAAATTTTTAATCATCTTCATATAAATTCTTTGTATTATTTTGTTTTAGGAAACAAAGTCCTTGTTAAAGTCCTTGTCCTTGTTGTCCTTGTTGTTTTGTATGATATCATTATCATCATCAGTCGCTCTGATCTGTAGTCATCTGGTCGATCTTGGTCCCGCATCCTTCATATGAACTGAACAAATTCAGTAGTCATAGTGCACAGACTTTGACTTCACTCTTTATTGAAGGTAATGCGAAAATGTATAACAGTGATTAAAAAAAAATACTCGATGACTTGAGAACCTCCTCCGCTTTTTCATCAGTTGAAAAGTAAAAATATTTTATATGTGCGCGAAGCCTGTGTAGTAGTTTAAATGACACCCCACCATGACGCCTGCAAACTCTATAGCGAATGTTGCAAAAACTTAAATTAACTTATTGTTTAAGATACCTATTAAATACAATCTAGAATTATATTAAACAAAATAATACTAATCTCTGCATAATTTGAAGCGACTACATTAATTTTTTATATACATAGATAAATGGCCAAGGCATTTGAAATTTATTAATGACTTGTACTCGTAAAACGATTTCAATGTAAATAACGAAGCGTGGCACAAACGCCGCCGGCGGTCAACGCCACCTGAAATACACAACCTAATATTTCTATTATCGTAAGTTGAATATAAACGGTTTGTTTACGTCTGGCTATATTTAGCATTACGCCTAAATTTTACGTTCAAATACTTGAAGTGTGTATTCATCATAAGTGTCGGCGTAGCGCTTCTACAAGTGTTTATTTACCTATTTATATGCATATATAAAACGATGTCGTACAAAATTCTCACAAGGCGCTGATTGTGTCATAATATCATTAGTATTGGTTCATACAATCAGCCCGTATACGTTGGTAGGCTTCTTGTGACGTAGTTCGTAGGTTAAAGGTGCTACGCTCTCGTAGCGGCCACCATATGTTTCAACCACGAGGCCATCGATCGATACGCGAGGCGGGCGGCATGCACTTACCGTGGTCATCTTGAAATTTAACTTGCGCTGCAACGCAGTCTCGAGGTGGAGAGCCATTTCGATTGTTTACACGAACGTTCCACGAAAGAAAGTCCGATAAATCACTCTAACATAGTTCGATAGGCCGGCTTTAATTAATTACTTCGCGCGTGACGTACGTAGCGAGTTCAGCGTGGCAGATCGCGTGTTCACGCTGCCATTTTAGCCGCCTGTCAAAACTTTCAGATTTTGTCCACGTGGCGCCACCTACGCCAATCGTTACGTCTGCGCAAAAATAGCAATGGAACTACTACTGAGTGAGACGGCAAGCAAAAGGGGTGGTCGAGCGTAGTTTGCGTACTGCCGTGTATACAACACACTGCCACAGGTTACGAGAGACCCACGCCGCCAGCTGAATTATAGTACAACTTGTAATTGAGTTAAAAGTTATACGAACTTTGCGTACTTGTACTTATAGCAAGAATTGCCTAAATATTTACTTCATATTTAACTTAAATATATATTATTAAGTAGCGTTCATGTTCTATATATATATTACACCTAAACTTTACTCCTAAAATAGTTAGGTCAATTTATCTATGGACCATGATTGAATTTTGTTTACAAAAAATATGTTACATGAGCAGGTATTATTTTCTGCTGTAGTTATATTCTGTTCATATATTGTATACTACATTTTATGATACATTGCTACTTCATTTACACGTGATTTAAAATATGTATATATTTTCTATATTTTCTAAAATTAGATTTCATCGTGTTTTTGAACTCCGCTAAAATATCCATATTACGATGTCACTACAGCACTTTCTTTAATTGTAATTTAAACAACAGTTAATTTAAAACTATAAAAAATATAAAGAAAAATATTTTTTAATACAGTAAAACTCAATCAACTACGTACTTACCAATCCTTGTATGAAATGAAAAGACGTATGAAGTTACGGAGCTATTAAACTCGTCAGAGACACGCCACGTGTCACTAAGCGTCATCAAATGCCAAGTATCAAGTGGCAGAAGGCAAGTGGCACAATGGGAGTCATGCAATGGTACGATATAAAGGAGCCCGCAATATATTTTGATTAGCACACCATATATTACGCGACAGACATCAAAAACGAATTACTGTGCCATTATTCCTCTGTGTCGACTCGAGTAACTTTCGGGATAAAGGGCTTTGGGGAAACTGTTTTTGTTTATCGAGATTGGCATTGGATTGATTATCTTTATAAAGGTGCCAAGGCTCAGATGAATCTCTACATATATATTATTTTGAAAATTTATTATTTATCAAGTTCTTTTATGTTTATTTTAGAATATTACGTAATCAGACCACATAGTTTTAAGCTTACATGAGTTTTCGGGATGTACAGATATTATTTCATCCCCTGGGGCTTAACAAGGACAGCGGATACGCGGTCTTAAATCAAAAAGCGAGTATTGGCGAACCACATACGTATTTCCGTTGATATATATTAGAAAATAATAGTATTTACCATCTAAATAATAATATACATAAAAATGAATTGCTGTTTGTTTCTCTCGCTTAATCTCGACAATGGCAATGACCGCTTTAGCTGATTTTGATCTTCAAATATTTGTGGAAGTTCAGGCACGGTTTAAACGGAGACATAAATAAATAAGTAACTGAAATGCTAAGAACGAGAGCCCCGCTGTGTAACATTTGATATTTTTGTCTTCTTCTTTTTTTTAATGAGATAGCAACCAGACGAATAATATCAGCTATTTCTGAAAAAGTCAAGAACTTAATGTCTTCAATTCTAAAGTCGTCGTCGTAATGAATTCAATGATAAAAGAATGTTAATGAGATGAAATGCGGACCCGTCTTTCGAAAAAACAAAAAAGGTTCTCTCCTTTTATCAACCGATTTCCAAAAAAAAGGAGGTTCTCAAATTTTGGTTCAATCGACGCAAAAGTTTTTTTTAGTTATGTATGTTCAGCGATAATTTCATCGTTTATAAACCGTTTTCAAAAAACATTTTTGCATTAGATTGGGCGTAGCTTACAGGTGGTCCATTCCTCACCATTGCGTCTGGTAATCATTATATTATTATGATGAGCTGATGATGGAAGGTACAACTCTTTAACTTTCAGAAGTTGGAGGAAATTTATTTTAATATTATATGTATGTATATTACCCTAAGTATTTTTCTTCCAACTCATTCATCTGAGCTGATGATGGAACGTACAACTCCTTAACATATATTACTAGTATGCAATGTGTATGTACAATACGAGAGGCCTATGTGCCTGGCTGCCACCACTGCGATGGCCAGACTGCGGACACGGCGCTCCAAATGTTGGCAGAATGTCCGGCGTGGGGGGAGCCGAGGCGTGATCTCGTGGCCGCCATCGGAGTGGGGATCCTCTCGCTCGGTAGCATGGTTGCGGCCATGATACGGAGCGAGAGAGCGTGGATCTCCGCCGTCTCTTTTTGCGAGCAAGTTATGCTTGCAAAGGAGATGGCGGAGCGGGACCGGGAGAGGCTTAGAACTCTTCCGGCCCGCCAGGCCCGGGAACGGGCCAGGTACCGTAGGCGACTCAGGCGCAGAAGATCGCAAGATCTCCGTCCTCCACAAGCGCAGGCCTGGGGGTGACAGGTGAGGCCATCTATCACCCTAGAAGAAGCAGGCCGGGGTGGTAACGCGAGCGCTACAAAACGCGCACGCTTCGTATTTGGCGGAAGGGGAGCATCGGAGTTCTCGCACGGTAGGGGGCCGTCTGCAAGTCACAGATGGCCCGAGGTGCGTCGGGGTTCCAGAAGTCCCTGGAACCCCGACGCACCTCGGGCCATCTGTGATCTTTCGAGGGTATACCTGGTTCCTCGATTTTTAGTACCCGAGACGGCGTGCGGTTTAAGTCGGTTCGAGTCCGACATAGTCACCAACTGGTGGCATCCGTGGGGATTTCCGCACGGATCGATTTCAAATATGGAATAAAACAGTCACAACATGTATTTCTCATGCACAGCAACAACAACTGAAAAATTAGATTACAAAACTACTGTTATGTAATGTTTGTGTAAATCTGTGTTTGTGTCAGAGTAATGTAGTATTTGTCATACTTATATATTTTGGTACAAATAACCTTTTTTTTTTTTTTTTTTTTTTTTTTTTTTTTTTTTTTTTTTTTTTTTTTTTTTTTTACGTGTGGAAATCCCCGCGGACCGTCACCCCGTCGGGGGTTACGGCGGGGTGGTGTGTCGGACTCGAACCGACTAAAACCACACGGTGTGACCCTCTCTGCGCCTTTGTATTGGAAGGAGTCCAGGAGGGGATTTCCTTCTGGACTCCAACCGGCGCCTGCCCGCACTGTTGCGGGCACCATCTCAAACTTTACTCTCTAATTAGGCAACGTCCGGTCACACGCGGACGTCGCCCCCTCGCGGTTGGCCTCCACTGCGGACGGACGGGAAACCCGTCCCGCCCATCCGCGGCCACTCTCAGGGCGGCATGAGACGCAGGTATGCGCGCCTCCGCCGGCGGCGGATCGGGTCCGATTGGATGGAATCCTCCCGGGCCTTCTCCGCCACCTCCTTCTGCAAGATTACGTCCTCGCAGAAGGTTGCGACCGCGGTAAAACAACTGTCGCTGCCGGCCATCGATCTTATGACGGCCGGCAGCGAGAGATCCCCTCCGATGACTGCAGTGAGGACCCGGCGCTGCGCAGCCCAAGCGGGGCAGACCGCCAGCGTGTGCTGGGCCGTGTCCTCACTGCAGTCGCAGTGGTGGCAGGCGGGACTCGGTTCCCTCCTAGCGACCGAGTGCAGGTACTTTCCGAAGCAACCGTGCCCGGAAAGTACCTGCGTCAGCCGGAAGGAAAGGGTCCCGTGCTGCCGCCCTGCCCACTCCGCGATGACCGGCTGAAGAGCCTCCACGGCGGCGAAGCCAGCGCGTGGGGTCTCCAGCCGGAGCGACCATCTCTGCATGGTGGCTCGACGAGCGGCTTCGCGCCACTCGCGCACGTCCTCGGGCGGAGGGCGAAATCCGCTCTCCGCCCGGAAGTCAGCCACTCGCCGATAAACTTCGGCGAGCACTTCCGCCTCCAAATCCCACGGGGGTGTTCCGGCCAAGGCACACGCCGCCTCTGTGGACACGGTGCGGTATCCGCGTATGGCTCTGACCGCCAGTATCCGCTGGGGGCGCCAGAGGCGCGCCCTGTTCTGGGCGGACAGAGCCGCCGCCCACACCGGTGCACCGTAAAGTGCCATCGACCGGACAACCCCCGTGTACAGCTGCCTAGTGGGGACACTGGCCCCGCCCAAATTGGGCAGAAGTCGCCCTAGGGCGGAGGCAGTGCCCACCAGCTTAGGACCAAGCTGTCGGAAGTGCTCGTCGAAGAGCCACCTACCGTCGAGGACCAGACCCAGGTACCTCATCTGGGCCCGGACCGGTACGAGGACCGAGTTGACCTCGATCGAGGCGCCGGCGGGCGGACCGCGACGGGGCCCATGAAATAATAGGGCCTCCGTCTTGTCCAGGGCCACCCGTAGACCCAGCGCCTCGATGCGCCCGACCACCCGGGAGACTCCCGTGGTGGCCAGGCGCGCCGCCTCCTCAAAGTTTGCCCCCCGGGCCGTGACCAGGGTGTCGTCTGCGTAACAGATCACACCCAGCCCGGGGGGGAGACGCCCTCGTAGGGCCCAGTCGTATCCCATGTTCCACAGGAGTGGTCCTAGGACAGACCCCTGTGGAACACCGCACGACATGGCCCTGCGTCTCAAGGCGCCACCTCGGTCCTCGTACTCGACGGTACGCTCCTCTAAGTAGTCTGCCACCAGCCGCCTCAGGTACCCTGGCACTCCGTGGTATTGGAGTGCGGCCCTGATGCAGCCGAATGGCAGACTATTGAAGGCGTTGGCGATGTCCAATGACACCGCCAACAGCACTCCACCGCCTCTCACCGCCTCTTAGGTCACGGCCCTCAGGCGCAGGATCGCGTCGACCGTCGAACGCCCTTCACGGAAACCGAATTGGGCGTCCGACAGGTCGGGCCCCACCTCGCTGAGGTGCCGGACGATGCGGACAGAGAGAACCCTCTCGAACAACTTGCCCGCCTCGTCCAGCAACACGATGGGCCTGTAGGCCGCGACCGAATCGGCAGGCCGTCCATGCTTCTGTATCAGGACCAGCTTCCCGCACTTCCAACGCTCAGGGAAGCGTCCGGACGCCAGGCTAGCGTCCAACACTCCCCTGAGGTGGTCCGACATGTAGTCGAGGGCTCGGGCCATCACTCGGGCTGGAACCCCGTCCGGCCCGGGGTGGTACAAATAACCTAGCACAAAGTCAATGTAAATTCTAGGTATCGACAAGCTCCGAATTTACTAGTGAAACATTAATGAAAACGTATCGTGTTAGTTATACAAACCTCGTCGGCAGATAAACATTTCAATCAGAGTATGGATTGTGTCATTTACTACTAAAAGCGGTCTAGCGAAGTGAATTATACTGCAGGAAATATCCACATATTGAATTTCAAACATAAGACGAAGACAAAAGTTGACTAACTATTTTTATTTTTATAAACTCATAATACTCTCAATATGTGTTTGTATGGTCCACGATAGCGTCTAAACTACCAAAGCGATTTCATTAATGAATGAGGTTTCAATAGATTCTCAATAATTCCTCAGGTCATGTAAACCATATAAATTGTATCAAAACGTTCAAACTATTTTGTTACAACTGTAAACTACGCTTTAACCTTGTGCTAATATTCCCGCAATGTAGAAAAAACAATAGGGACCCAGATAGGTACTATGACAGTTGGTTTATGTAAACGACATTGTAAGGTTAATGATCCAAGAAACCACAATGATTTCAGGCAAGCCGAAACTCGAAGCCGAATCCCAAAAGGGTTAATGAAATTAAAAATCTGTCAAGTGCGCGTCAAGACACGCATAGAATAGGGTTCCGTAGTCACCCGTTATAGCACGTGGATTTAAACTTATTATTTCGTTATTTTTGGAAGACCTTTTCAAAGCAAGCGCATTTTATAAGTTATGCCTCTATAACTCATAAACCAAGAATGTTATCTAAGCTGTTATAGTCTTCCTTTAAAATTCATTACATCAACTAAAACCATGATTTTTTACAGATTTTTTTAAGCCCGCCGTTTAGCTGTTAGAGGGGGATACCCTGGTTTTAAAAAAAACATTCTCACTTCACGTACAGGGGAGATGCCCAAAATAAAAACAGCATTTGTCATTTTTTTCTTTCTTTTTGTCAGCGTGATAACAATATATAGGTATTCAGGCAAAGTTTAATTTTCTAGCACCAACTGTTAGGGCGGAAAATCGAGGACGGACTGATAGGCGGACGGACGGACATATAAGGGTCCCGAGTCATTAACTACGAAACCCTAAAAAGAATGAATAAAAATTGTGGTCGAGTCTCACAGCTAGCTAGCTTGCCATAACAATTATATTAAATGTTAAACGTACAAATACCTAACTCTCCATATTATTTATAAGACGAAACATTATTTCTTTTGTTTGTTTATTACTTTCTGAATTTCGGAATTCATCCTATAAATTACATACTGTACGTTTTTTTATTATTTTTTTAATAAGAAAAAGCTTAGAAAGTTTTAATAATAAAAGATAAAATAAATAAAGTTTACAATTTGATACTGAATTTACAGTCAATACTGTTATCAAAACTTAAACTATGTTCTAAACGTATATAAGTAAGTAACAACGACCGTAAGTACAAAAAGTATTGGAGGAACACTTTTACTGAGTGCCATTTACATTTATAAAGGAATATTTTACAACCTCGGTTTCGCTCTTAGTAATGTCTACTTTACAAGGTTATCAACTCACTGCGTCTGTTTTTAGATTTTCATAGTTTTTATTGTATAGCGGAACTTTTCAACAAGTTTCGAGCAGGTAACATCGCTTATAGTCACGGGTACACTCGTCGTGTACACGTTCGTAACGTCGGGAAGTAGAACTTAACCTTTTAGATACTTTATCGCGAATAAATGCCGCTGTAATATTTCTGAATGAACTATATTTATTATCCTCTTGCTCTTCCTGTTGACAGCATATTTATACAATATACATTTTTTAATTCAATGTTTTATGTCCGTTCGTCCGTCCGTCCTCGATCCTCCGCCAAAACTAGAAAATTAGGGTACTTCCCCTACTCGTAAAGTGGGGAACTTGTTTTTTCTCTCGTCTATCCTATCATGTGGGGTAATATTAGACAGGTCTTTTAAAAACATTGTGAGGTTACTGAAAATATTTTTCGATTAAGATATCCGTTTGCAAGCTATTCAACTTTAAGGCGCATTTTTTTTGGAAAAACAGGGTGCGCCCCCCTCCTAGCAGCTAAACGGCTGATTCAAAAAACCTGAAAATATTTATGGTTGTAGACCATATATTGAACTTTAAAGAAGAACTATGGCGGTTTAGATAACTTTTTAATTTTAGGAGTTATAGGGGCCTAACATGTAAAATGAACTTACTTGAAAAACTTCGTACAGAAATAAAGACATAATAAGTAAACTTGACAAAGATCTATTGGACACCATTTTAAATCCACCTACCAATATAAGGTTAAAAATATTTACTCCATCACACAGGAAGTTTACATCATTGCCGAGGGATACTTACATGAATTATTCTGAAAAAAATATCAGTTTAAATGTGAATATCGCTAAGAGCTTCCTCAATATATAGACTTACATTTTATTATATTGTCACATGTAACACCTTTAGCTTTGTAGGAATCACTTGAGTTGTTAAAACATTTCCTCCAGGGTATTTGAAAAATCACCACGAATATATTTTAATGAAATATCAGGTATTCGTAGTAATTGTCCCAAAAGCAACGTACGCCACATACCATTTGGAATGGACTAAGCGCACATATATTGTATTTCATGGAAGTCAGTTTACTGACAGGGAACAAATTGTTTGCATACTCTTTCGGTCCATCTAAACACGAAATCGTATTGTAAGTTAAAAGTTAAGGTTCCAAGGGGAGCTTTTACCAAAATACATGTCTTTGAAAAGTGTCAGAGAGTTAGGTGTTTATTATTTTTTCGGAACAAACATACAGACAGACCAATAAATTATATTTTCAATATAATATATTTAACATCCAGATTATTTCACACGTTGGACTTTACCGCTAAAAGGTGACTGTATTTCATAAGGTCTCACTCTGTGAGCTGTGTCTCTTTTTTTTAAAGTCTGTGAACAATTTATCAATAATCAACCATGTATTTATTATAACTAAGTAGTGTATGGATTTCAGTATTGTATGCACTCGCAAGTACCTGTATAAACATACTCGTATTTACTTTCATATGCTTCTACATCTTCTGTTGCTCGTTTTAACACCTTCACAGTTCCCATACAATATTACAAAACTATTACATAAGTCCAAACAGTTTGTGACTATGGGTTGTTTTGATTTGTATTGATTATAATGATTGTTTTGATGGTTTTCACACAGCAAATACCTTGGTCACAACTGGTACGTCCGCGAAAAAAATTTAGAACAAATTACTCAATAGGTGGACTTGGAGCCATACACATGACGTGAACCCACAGTGCGCTCATAGGACTGTGAACGTGTTAAGACGCAAAGACATTCGGTTTCGGGTTCTCTGTTCCAACAACTGAGCTAATTCCATGTCAACGTTTGTCCACCACGTGGCCTGTGGTCGTCCCTTGCCTTTCTTCTTATCTGGAATGACTAGGCCCTTCCTTACGACGTGTTCTTCATCATGTCTCATCACAGGGCGATCCCTACGCATTCGACTTTCAACCATCTTTTCAGCAATAGGAGCGATTTTGAATGATCTTCTGATTACATTGCGCACTTTATCAATTCTTGACACCCCAGCATATTTACTTTCATATTCAAATCATAATAATAATATAGTGATCAGTTTATACTTTGAAATTACAAATAGACACTTGTATTTATTAATTTGAATGAATACCGAATATTTAGGCAAAAGAAGTATCCCACAATGGACAGAAAATACTGTATGAAAAATAAAAAATAATGCATTAAATTTTGCTCGTTAATACAGGCCAATAAATCCCCACAGATTTCACGATGGGTTTTCGGTAGGTGCCAATTTGTAACTACAGTCAGTTCTTTGTAATATGTATGTTTGTAGCTCAGTCGCAACCAGGGGGAGTAATAATGTGTAGTCAGTTTACAGACTTGTTAAATTGTATGCACGTCTAGCGCACCTGATTTATTACTCTACCAATTACTTATGCCTACTTTAAATAATTTATTATTATCGCTTTCTTGTTTTCTGAATACGGTGTTTTGCATTTTTTTCTCATTAATAATCAACTTCTTTGCTACTTTTTATTATAGAGATTATACTTCAGTTAATTCATGTTTCCACGCCAAAATGTTTTCAAAGATAGAGGGATAACTTAGTTTTTATTTTTAACAAGTTTTCGCCCGCAGCTACAAGCCGATAGTAACTCACTTTCGTATTTATAATATTATATGTAAGGATTATAGATACTATGTTTTGGCCGCGGCTCCGCCCGCGTGTATGTCGATTATCCCAGTAAACTGTAGCCTATGTCATTTCCCAAGGTTCCGTCTATATCTATGCCACAATTCATCAAAATCGGTTCAGCGATTTAGGCGTGAAAAAGTAACAGACAGACAGACAGACAGAGTTACTTTCGCATTTATATTATTAATAATATTAGGGATACTAATACTATAAAGCTCCGATTAAAAAACAAAAATAACGGTTGGATATATACATATATTTATATATATATACATATATATATATATATATATATTTATATATATATATATATATTTATATATATATATATATATATATATATGTACATATCATCACGCTACGAAAAATAATTTACAAACGGGGAAAAATCGTTAATGGTTAAAAAATCGTTAAAATAAAGCATGAAAGAATTTTTAATCTTGAAAAGTTCTCAAAAAATTTCGTGACAGCATATGTCTATCTTTTAAGGTTGGCTCACTATAGTCTTTTTAATCCACGGTACAAAACCAAGTTACTTGCAATGGACCACGCAGGCGGGGCTGCGTGATTTAATATTGTTACAAAATATCGAGCCTAATCTAAAGAACATCACAAGTCAGTAGTCTGATTAGCTAAGAGAATTTTCTTTAAATGTTTCAAGTAGATCGGCGTATTTGAAAAGAAACTTTGTGAACTATTTAAGCTTATAATCTCAGAGTCAGTACTCTTGAATACTCTGGACTCTGGCTTTATCAGTCCAAATTAAAAGTCTGACTGGTAACGCGTTGATGATGATTAGACTTAAGCTTTTTTTGTTTATCAATGTAACTAAACATGTGAGTTTGACTACGTATTTGAGAATGCTGCTTGAATATATAAATAGAATGTTAGCAAATAAAAAAATATTCAAATGACTGGTCCTACTGGTCAAGTCATTAAAGACTTTGGCTACCGGAAAAGAGGTCGTGATTTGATTCCCATCTGAAACAAATATCGATTGAATCGGTGTATCTGTATAGTTTATCTATAAAATCTTCATATATACTACAAAGTATTTAGAAATATATGAAGTATATCTATCAGTAGTCCAGTTAAAGCCGTGATTAGGATATTAAAAGTATAAAAAACCTTTAACCATATCGTTGTGTACATGTGGGCTAAGGTCCCTTTTATGATACATATAACCTGTTGTACAACAAAAGAAAGATCCGACAATAGCAGGGACAATAAAAACAACACACGCGCCTACTCAAACCACGACAACATCACTTAGTATTGAAACAATAACAAGTAAAACCAAATAAGTCTCCCTCGTAATCTTGATTAGAACAACGGAACTCAAGTGCTTACCAAACTGGCTGCGGAAAGAACAATGCCACACTCGTGAGCCCTTCATTCTTGAACAACAAATCTTCCCTACTAGCGACTGTAGTTTGCTCATTTGGAAGAAATGAAAGAGGGCCCTTGTCTGAGCCGAAGCTTCCACTCTTTTGTTGAAAACGCGTTTGTTCTCAGTGGCCATTTCACTAATTGCGACCACCTCCTATTGTCTCTGTATAAATTAGACGTAAATGTTCCGTTTCATCTCGTTAACTGCAAGAATTTTGTATAAACACCACTTTTTAGACCACCATAATACACTCATGTAAATGAACATTCATAAACTTTGAAGTAACGTGTGGTAAAAGCATTGTAAAGTATATATGGGTCAAATTATTTTAAGTAGTTAATTTTCAACGCCTCTTGACGTCCACTATTTATTACCTCACTCAGTGTATATCTCAACATAACTTATGTTGTAGGCGTTGAGTACTTTATGTTTGTGTCTAGTACATTAACAGTGTTAGATGTTTGTGTGTAATGAAATGTGGAATAAGAGCCGGTGTTTAATGAGTAAAGAGGTGTGTTGCTTTGTTTATTCTTCCCTTTCATCGTCGAGATACTGATATAATTTAAATCAATTTTTTTTTTGTAATTAAAGGTCTATGACCACTTTGGTTTAATAATGAACTTAGAAAGCTTTTTAGTCAATTCAGGCTTCTTCATATTTATTTAATAACTAAATAAATATTTCGGACATCTTACACACAGCATCATCTAGTCCCAAACTAAGCAGAGCTTGTATTATGGGTACTAAACAACTGATATAAATACAAAAACATACATTTTTTTATAAATACATACATATTATACTTAGAAAACACCCAGACTTCGAAAGAAGTATTTGTCGATCACACAAATATTTAGTCCAACCCGGGAATCGAACCCAAGACTTCTTGATAGCAGCCGCATACGCTCACCACTAGACCAACAAAGCAGTCAACAAGATAGTTAATGTTTTGATAACAAAGGAAAGACACAATTTTTCTAAAAGAGAACAAGCAATTTGTGGTAATGTTAAGCTTGTCTTGTCAAATAATAAATTAATTAAACTTCAAATTGTATGTAGGTACGCAAATAACGTTCGCTAGGTCGTTCCTACTTTCACGCCTCATATATTTATAATGACTGGACCGATTTAATAAAACATTTCTGCGATGTACCCATTACGATTTTTAAATTTATCAATATTAACAGCGTAATGTGTACATCACAGGGCTACGTACACATTTCACTCTGGGACATTCGATAATTCGTAATATGTGAACGTTCGATTTTTGTTTCCATTTCTACTCTCCATATCTTTTAAACGGTTGAACCGTTCTTCATCATCAAACATAATAAAGAACACACACGACTAATTCGTCTTTCAAACAAAAGAAACAAAATGAAAATCACAGACAGATACACGCACTCAGACACGTCACACTCAAAAAGTCGTTCTTGCGTTGTGGGGATTGACAATAATTTAACTATTCGATTATCATCGACCCAATCATCATCATCATCAATAATCAACATTCTTTAACAGTCCACTGCTGGACATAGGCTTCTCTGTATAAAGCCAAATTTTTAGGTCACCTAACACCTACATACATGCTAAATTGATTATAAAAATCTCGAGTTTGACCGATCGTTGCTGAAGTAAATAAAATTAATAACTAGTTCCTGAGGTTCTTTCTGATTTAACAACAAAATGAAAATTGATAGAAGTGTAAATTATGCTCAGTGGTGGCACAAAACCACAAACATCGAACTTTGAATGTATTCATATGCCTATAAAATAATAGTTTTGCGTTGAGTGTTTACAAAGTTGTGCACACATTGCCTCTCCCCTCAACGATAGAGTACTTGCTAAAATATGCAAGTTTTCCTGTAAAATACATTTCGAGGAGAGAGAAACCGTTTTCGGATCCTTGTTCTCATGTTCCTATTCAATATCTTTATATTAGGTTTTTTTGCAACCTGTAGTGTTTACAACTGTTGTGATTTTAAAGCAGTGCAATTTTTCATTTATGAAGAAAAATGTAAACAGACTCTGAGTTCAATGGGATTTTCCCGTTTATAGGACTATAAATTGGTACTTAATTGATTGAAGTTCATTCCACTTCTCCACGAGGAATTTCTCAGTCTTAAGTCCGACTTTGTTTCACTACAGTCAAAGAGCTGCAAGGGCTCTCGCTTCTAGGTACAACGATAGAGTTACATGATAGAGAACTATCTGCAGTTGATATTATTATATAATCACAAACAGAAGTTATATTATACCCCAAGCGGTATTATAGTATAAATAGAAGTTGTAAACATAAGAGGAAAAGTAACAATACTAAAATTTAACCGTCTTCCTTAAAAATAATAATTTTAGATCACAAGAAATATATATGAACATAGTTAAAAAAGATATCAAACGACTGTCTCTAGTTTAGGCCTCAATAGTCACTGTTTTTCTGTTATGAAGCACAAAAACACTGTCTATTGAGGACTTCCATAATTTGAGAGATATCCCACTCATGTTATCAGTAAAAAGATAAGGTACTCGTAAGACACCATGCAGGGAATACAACGTGCTGCGTGCATGTCTGAAGCAATGAGGAATGAAATGAAAAAGGAGCTGCTTCTTCCTTATAACAATAAATACAGTTCTTCAAAGTGAATTTATTGTTCAGTTTAAAATTTATAACGCATTAAATTTTATATAATGCTGTTCCGCACTCTTTGTGATACGCAATTAATATTAGCAATAATTACCTCTCTACGGCAAGTAGGTAAGAGCAATTTACCGATTTCAATCCGCATGAGTGACCCCTTTGTTAGTTTTAAATGTGCTATTACCACCGATTCGATTATGTACTGTCTGAACTGCTAAATGCTATTCTTAGAGATTTTTATCGCTGCCTAATGAAAATCTTTGTTAAGAGATAACAATTAAATATTAATATTCTCGTATTGTCTGTATTTTTGTCGAAAATGAGTTCGAGCAATTAAATAATGCAATTAACGGTTTTTTTTTCTAGCTTTGTTTTCTTTACTCGGCTCTACAACTTCTTCGAAAGGAGCTTAGCTTTACCCAAGGAATCTTGTTTTCGGTTATGCTCGTTCCTTTAATCTGGGACATGTCACTCAGCATTTAATCACGTCGACGTCATCGCAAGACCCCAATTTAGTACAAGCGTGGATTCGATAGAATTCTACTGCTGCGGAAGTAAAAATCAAATTCAGATAACAATTATCTATATATCTTTGGTTTTAAGCACCTTGTAAGGTACATCTTCTTTTATATAATTCTTCTGTTCATGTGTTTGTAAGTGAACTCCTTCTAAACGGCTATACCGATTTTGATGAAATTTTTTGTGTGGATTCAAGTGGGTTCGAGAATGGTTTCAATTCACTATTAAACCCGGTAGGTGGCGCTTCGATCAAGTTCTGGGATTTTTATTTTGCGCATATCAGAACAGAACCTCAGAATTGGGAGGTGGGTACAAAGTAACAGCAATTGTATATTTTAATATGCCTTGAAATATTTCGTCTTCTCTCGACATCGATTCCAAACCACCTACTTGGATTCCAAAACTGTTCATGTCAATCTTGCAAGAGTCATTGTATCTCAATACCCAATATTGAGATTCAATGACTCATTTCTCATTTCAAGCCCAACAGGTCTCCTTGAATCCATTATTTAACCTAGCATGACTTGACCTAAAAGTGTCTCGGGTTTCATGCGATGAACCTGATTTCAGAAAAATTTGTTGCTTCTGTGAAAGTTACCATTAGGCAGAGTAGAGTCACTTTGGTAGACTTAAATATAAAATAAAACAAAATAACGATTTAGAACATATGTGTGGGTTTCATTAATTACTTTATCAGACTACAAGTTGATGGATCTTGTAACTGATCTCATGATGGAAACAAAACCCAGTCTCCGGTATGAAGAACCGAAATTAAATTAAAAACATTTTGTCAAAAGTATGTTTGGATAGCCGTCGCCGTTCATTCCAAAGATATAAATTTATTCTTGCATGCTAATTAATTTACTTGTTCCTATTTTTGGCGACAATTCATAATTCAGATTCATAATTAGAAAATCAGCAAAAGATACATGCATTACTAAAGAAACTTACGTACACTTGAAAGTTATTTTTTTTTCTTTTTGTAAGTTCTGTTTCGTCCCTTGACTTGTTTTCGCTGATGTGATTTTCAAACAGCTTTAATTATGATTACATGGACATCCTTCTGTATACAGCTTACGACATGTATTTCAAACTAGCTTGTTCCCGCGACTCCGTCCGCGTAGGTGTCTAATATCTTGGCAAAAAGTAGCGAATGTGTTATTTTGATGTATGAGCTACATCATTGTATAGTTTTATATAAATCTGTTCAGTACTTTTTGCGAGAATCAATAACAAACATCCTTACATCCTCACAAACTTTCGATTTTCTAATATTAGTATATTAAATATTTGTTTTATAAGTTATAATTAAACTAAGAACCATAAGTACAAACTACATTGCAAACAGTTTACTGCTATAAACATAACGTTTTATTTCTTCTTTTCCGTAGGAATAGAATTTGAAGCTTGCTTACAATTTCCTATAAATTTTAAATGAGGTGGGCTATTTTACAAAAGCTATAGGTTCCCAATAGCAAAAAGTCTATTAAAGAGCAATTCGATTCGATAAAAGTAAGTATACAAATAAAGCAATATTCACAATTTTAGATTTCCATTTTATACAATTTAAGTTACAAAAATGAATTCAAGATTATTGTGTGAATGATGATGATGAACTAGACAATAAAAAACACCATAAAATGAAGCACATTAAAGGCGAAGTAAAAATTGTCACACATATTTTTGAATAAAGCTACCGACAAGCTTAATTATCTGAACGGAACAATAAAATTATACGAGCAAAACTAGCAATAAGTCCCAAACTAACTTCCAATAAAAAATACCACTGGGTTTCAGTCCAATGTAGTTTCACTGAAGAAATACGAACTTAGTAAAAATATATATGTTTGGTCAAAGATGTTATACAAATATTTGAAGAATTTTCATTAAAAACAATAAATTGAAGGAATAAAATTTACTTATAGTAAAATATGCATGCAAATATGTGACAACATATTTTAAATCCAATGCACGGGTAGTCTCGAGATTTTCTTTGTTATTTGAAGTACTCATAAATATATTTTGAAGGTTTTATTGTTTTATTGCTTAATGTGGTTTTGAAATACATTCATGTAATTTAATGATATAATTTCGAAACACTTGTTTTAATTTAAGTTCGGACTGTTTTAGATGCACCATCATATTCATAGTGTTATGTCGCAAGCGGTGCATGTCAAGCAAGTATTTGTATTTCATTTACAATAATAGCTATCCATATTGCAAATACAGACAAAAAGTAAATACACAAACTTAGATAGATAGAAAACCCTTTATTTATTATTATAAATTTTTAAAAAGAGAACATAAAATGACTTATATTTTATGTATTTACAAAGGCCGGCCCTATTACCAAATGCAATCTCTTCCAGAGAAATTGTTACAATTATTATTATTTTTATTACTGCTTTAATACTAGACGGTACTTTAATTCTGTAAATAAACTTACGTGTCGACTCTTTTTAATAATCTCAGTGGACTGCGACAGGCTGATGACGATGATGTTGCAAAGTTGCTGAGGTATTTCTTCTTAGTTACTAAATATATTTACTTACAAAATTCTCTAATTATATGAAAAATTGGACGCAATATAAGAACTGTATGTGAAAGAAAACGAACTGTCACATACATTAATTTAAAAGCTCAATTCTGTCAGAAAGTATACTACACATGAAACATAGCAATAGACTTAGCTTAATATAGCAGTATTTATATCAAAAGAAGAAATGTAAATTCTAAAACTGAATTATGATTTTATTCATTGCAATTATTTTACTACCAACTGGAGTTTAGTAAATCATGTTTTTATAGTAGATCGAAAATGTGTTTGGGATAATAATTTGCTCTGCTCTATAAGATTTCAAACAAAGGTCATTAAACTTGGGATCTTGACCTTTAGAGTCTGTAAAAGACATTAGCATTACACAAAACTAAACTGTCTAGACCTAAGTTGTGTAGAGCTAGTACTGAGGGTTCTAGAAGACAGATAAACATATTAAATATATATGTATTTATGCAATGCAGCGCGTGATCTCTTCTCGGTCGTATCGTAGCCGTCCGTGAGAGTAAGGGAACAATGAGTGCACCTGTTTGTGCAAACACACTTGTGCACAGTAATATCTCCTGCGTAGTTGACTGATCCGATATTCTTGCAAATGTTTTTGTACTGATCGTCAGTGAAGTTATATTCGTCAGTTTAACTATTGGTCTCGGATAAAAAACGTTAGCGCGATTCAGACAATAGCGACAACGCCAATAGTATGACTTATAAGACAACAAACGTATGACGCAAACTTTTATCAAACGTTATTAAGCAACGAAGTAGTAATTCTTGAACAAAATACGTTATTAAAAATAAATATAGTAATAATGTTTTCTTAATAAAATTTTCTTAGTTCTAATTATAAAATAGTGAAAACTCATTTCCTTTCAGCTCATTAGCTTAAATACTCATTTTATTTGAAAAAAAGCAGCCAAGTGCGAGTCGGACTCGCCCATGAAAGGTTCAGTAGCAGCAAGTAACATCATACAAAAGTTTTTGTAGTTCCTTGTAACTAGTATCGATGTTTTAATAATAGTGTTTTGATTGAAAGAAATGTAAATGGCGGTTTATGATTTACGGCGTAATTTTTATTTTATTAGTTTTATTTTTCTCTTACTTTAGAAGTTAGGTACAGGGGGGAGGGACACACATTTTACCACTTTGGAAGTGTCTCTCGCGCAAACCATTTAGTTAAGAAAAAAATAATATTAGAAACCTCAATATCATTTTTGAAGACCTATCCATATGGTTATAACATACACGCATGGTTTTGATGAAAAATTTTTTTTGAGTTTCAGTTCTAAGTATTTTTTTTTTCTATTTTTGTGTAAAAATATTAATGCGGTTCACAGAATACATCTACTAACCAAGTTTCAACAGTATAGCTCAGCACAGTACAGCTCTTATAGTTTCGTAAAAAAAGTATCTGTGACTTACAGACGGACAGACAGACATGACGAATCTGTAAAGGTTCTGTTTTTTGCCATTTGGCAACGGAACCCTAAAAAAGGCAAATCCGCGCTCTTATTTTAATATGGTTTTCTTAAATGTTCATTATCATTAAATTAAATATGTTTAAATTGCTTCGATGATTAATCATTTGCTCTAGTCCTGATTAATATTATAAATACGACAGTCTCCTTGTTCTTAATTACTCAACTTATTATAATGTACACGTATGTTGTATAATGTACAGAAAAAAAAAAACCACAGAAGTAATGGAATCAATTGGCTAAAATACGGGAGGAATGATCTGGGTAATTCAAAATCGATTCATCAATGGTCGAATAGTGTATAAATTCAAATTTTAATTCATGGTATCGAGATAAAGAAATGATATTTATAACATTTGAATTACATTAGAAATCACCGCATACAAAATTAAAAAACCATAACTATTCCTATTGTATATTTTTTTTATTCTTGATAAAAAAAAACATCTGAAAATCACATGTCAAATAGTGATTATAGAAGTATGTGTACGAACTACCGTATTCGCCTGACACAATGCTGAATTGAATCCATATTTGGCATTGTACAATAACTGTTGTTAGGTATACTTTTATATTTTTGATTATTATTGTTTGTTGCCATAATAAATATTTCTCTCTCTCTCTCTCTCTCTCTCTCTAATTTTATCGAAGACAGTTAAATGTTTAATTATATGGTACCTTACGAAAAAGCAGCTAAATCCAAGAACAATTCCTTAAACGAGCTGGTTGAAAAGAAAATTCTGTATTCTCTAGGTGATGCCAACGGAGCTATCCAATTAGGAGAGCCATCTTACAGTGTTTTCTTTTTTGTCGGGTCTTTAACACCCAAATGAATTATAGGGTTCACAAGTCATGGTAGACGTCTACTATAACCTGCGCTTGTTTTTCAGCTCAGTTGCTTAAAATAATACTAAAATCAATTTATATAAAACTGTTGGGTTTCTGACTGACTGCCAAACAACGCGCAGCCGAAACCGCTGAACGCAGGAGGCTGAAATTTGGCATGTGTGGGCCTTGAGGAGCGAAGGCGAGCATTAACAGAGGATTTTGGACAATTGCACCTCTAAGGGAGTGAAAAACGCAATCAAAGATATACATCCGAATAACTCGTAGGTAAAATCACTTTGCTAGTAAGTATAGTCAGAGATATAATAGTAATTTCAGTTAAATAGGGCCTCAGTAGTTGCCTTATACATAAATAATAGTCGACAGACCCCTTTCGGTACAAAGGGAAAATGACAAAATGAATATTTTTACGGTGTGAAAACACGAAGGTATTGGAAGTGACGCTCCCGGCGGGTCCCGAGGCCAAGTCGCGCACTCCACTTCAATATTTGTGAAAATACTCCCCAATCCTAACTTTTAAGTTGCTGAGAATTCCTTGTCACAAACCTATTTTAACAAGTAAACCTATCAGACTAATACTTTGGGATTATTTATAGGAATTTAGGGAAAGTTTTTGTACTTACAACTTGATATATTTGTCTCAAATGTTCTATTATCTTGAAATACTTTATTTTGCCTCTTAACGGAACGACAAAAGTCCATTTGTTTTCGTCGGCTCTTTCTACGTTAGGGCCAAGATTAGCTCTTGACTATAGAAAATACAATTTATATTTGGAAACTTTTACATAAAAAATTAATATTTCTTGATTTAGATATTAAGGTGACAAAAACTATTTAATGGGATTTAACAACAATTTTGAGCAAGGTACTAAAGAGAAATGATCATAGCGACTTTGATTTAATTAGTATTATCAACTGTTATATAATGAAATTATATTACTTTAGTAGTGTTTTTAAAATAGCTTTTAAGCTTTGAAGATTTCGGTTTCATTAATATCAATCGGCATTTACACACACACATACACACAAACATCACATATTTAAATTTAGTTGATGCGTTGAGTTGGAAAAAGAACAAAAGGTGATAGCTAACTTTTAAAGCCTTGTACCTCAAAAGGTAAGGTCGGGTTTGTTTTGTAATTTTTGAACCAACAATTCTTGTGAAGTGCCTTACGATGTATACCACTATATTATAATCAAGACGGCACTATATAACACTAAGGTTGATGAATCGGCGAATCACCTGTAGCAGAAAGTTAGTGAAGTTGAATATATATTTTATAACCTTTTTTATCAAACAAATACGTTCCATGATTTCAAATTCAGAAAAATATGAATGTGTGCAAATGAAAAATCATTTTACTTTATTCGAAAACTTTGAAAAGTACCTACACAAACATCTACGAGAGTGTGGTTAACCTTGAAATAATGAAAGACGACAACATAGATTATTCATATCTGTTATATTAAGTACTAGGTTTAGCAGGCGACATACTCATTTCGGTAGCAGGCTTCTCGAAATCTCGAAAATCGTAATAAGAAATCTTTTCTTTTTATTTCTATTTAGAACAACTATCTGAACCACGGATGTCCTTATCAAGATAACGACTCAGTGTAAACTATTCTTAAACCGTTCATTTAATAAATTATACATTTAATTTACAACTCGAGGGCCATAGATTAACTTTTTGACAGTTCAACAAATTTCGAAATTAGTGACGCCCTCACACGTCACCGATTCGATTTGAAATCAAAATCAATCGATATAATATTCTTTGATTCAGTTTGTAAATAAATAAAATGTGCACTATAATGAAATATTATTGATCCACAACAAATAAAACTTCCTAACACAGTCACTCAAAGGTCGGTTTAGTAAGTATTATGTATTTTCTCATAGCTCTGGGTTTAAACGTTATTAACCACGCGTTACAAAGTTTTATCTTACTAACGCGTGCATAGTTATATTTTAAGTCAGTGGTCCAATAATAAATTAAATAATGCACAGAGTTATTGTTCTTTATTCTAAGTTTGAACTTAAATTACAAAATTTCAACTTAATTCCTTGCAAATAATCAATCTTTAAGTCATATTATTTTAATTTCCTTTTCATTTTATTAAATTTGCAGAAAATAAACTTACATGAAGTCAAATTATTTTGATCATAATAATATGATAGATTATTTTAATCGTTTAATCTATTTATCGTATTTCAAGAACTGTTTTATAGTTTGTTTTTTTAGCTATATATCATGGTCTATAAGGAATCCAATATTGCAAATTTACAATTGAATTAAAAGCAGCGGTATATATTTATTGCTTCTAAACCTAAGTTACTAAAACAACCTATTATGAGCGTTCTAAACACTCCCGGCCAACATTCTATGGAATTCAAAAGAAAATACGAAGACTTAATTCAATCTTCCGAATGAATACTACAAAGCTCTTCCCTATAAATTGATTACAGTAAATACATTTATGACAGGTTAAGGTAGCATTTATTGAAATTGTATAATATGAAACATTATAATATTTTGTCACAGAAAAATACTGCAAACAGCTAATGTGTAGTTTTGTATTTCTTATTGCCTATAAACGCAGTATTTATCGAGTTCAGTTTTCGAACGTGAACAGTTTTAAACAAAACTAAGTGCACGAAGTTGTAGAGCGGATTTACCGGAAGCGGACGCGTCGACAGCGGCCGTCGCTTCGGGATCGCAACACGCTTTCATTCATCCCGCAGTTAAGTCCTTTCGGATCGCGTACTGGTTTTACACGGAAACTCTATACTAGGTGCCGACCTCCTACCAATATCGCCCTCCTACTCCCACACACTAATCTAATGGACGTCAGACAGAAAAGCGAGAACAAATCAATACTGTCTGGAACACGCCCACTAGTTCAACTCGGTAACTGCGTTTCCTCACTGGAAATTCGATGAAATAAAACTGGGTAAAAATCATTAAATTTGTGGGTTAGTATTAGGGATCCTATATCCTCGGATTTATTTATTTCCTCTCATCTATTTACAATGTATGCGGCAGTTGTAGCCCCCCGTAGAAGAGTTTCAAAGGCACATGTTTTGCACGTGGTCGGGTCACGTTACAATGTTTACCTGCCACCGCCTGACGGTCAGGTGAGATTCGACGCTACGCGATCCCATTCTACTCTATTCTCTATACTTAACTATACGTAGTAGGCCGTCGTCTGACGCGTTGAAAAAGTTTTACACAAATGTAATAGACTTCAGTAGCAATTTTTCCTGAGACAATCGCTTAAAAGTTGTGCAAATTGTTTGCATTTGTTGTGAGTAAATACTCTTAAAATGTAATCTAGTCACCATCCTCATGATACTCATATTCAGAAGGCGTCGGAGCCGGCGTGCCCGCGGCTACGGTTTGCATTTTTATCAACCATCGACGACGGGCAGCAACATTTTATTTGCGTGCCATAAATATGGATCTAGTGAAGACGAACATATGTTGGGATATACAACATTTTCATGCAAACTTATCTGAAACTATGCATAAGTAAGCAGCAACAAAAATGAGCTTCCTCTTTGCCGTAAAATAAAACTTAGTACATGTTCTTGTATTTCCTGCATCACATTTTAGAGAGCTCTTTGCACTTTACGTACGCGGGCGCTGATGTGAAAAAAAGCTTCTACAAAAAATCTACATTATAAAGCGTAAAGGATGTCATTTTTAGCGACAAACTAAATTAGATTCATGTCCTTGAGGGACTAAAATCTAGTAGAATAGAGACACTGATTAACTAACATATATTTTGCTTTTAGTCAACGTACATGAAAATAAGAACGTATTTTCTGGCGTTTTATAAGTTTAAACAGAACGAAGCTTCTTTGTACCGAGTCACATTTTCACCGAAGTGCGTGTATGTGGACAGAATATGAAATGAGCTGTCCCCTTCCTCATAATATTTATACGAAGCGTTAAGGATATCTCAATTTATTACGTACTATTAATTCCATCAAAGACTAATAAAAATAGCCACATGTTTATTATTAACGGGACGAAAAAACTATGTTTCACTACAATAAAGATGCAAAAAAATGCTTAGCTTCTGGTAGTGCGCGATATTATATGTTTTTTTTTTTCTTCCGAGCCTTATCCCAAGTTTACTTGGGGTCGGCTACTAGTTCAACCAGTTTTACCTGAATTTCAGTTTTTCAACTGAGCGACTGGCATCGGACCTCCGCAACCCTAAGGGAGAACTGAAATTCGAAGATTGAACTAGTTGTCAGTATATTTGAGGGCACTGACTTCCCAGTAACGATTGCCATAGATGTTCATGACAACCGGGACCGACGGCTTAACGTGCTCTCCTAGGCACGGGCGTGAATCGTGAATATGTTACATATATATAAATATAAATTGTATTTATCAAAACCATCAGAATGTAAACTTCAGTATTAAAAATAGGGTATTGTTGTATAAAAATCTAATAATATTTTTTATAATATTACTGTTAGCGGTTGTATAAATTTAACTGTTTCGCTTATTAAGATTTTATACAATTTGATTGGTATAAATTTCATAAATAAACTGTTTAAATTAGCCAGCTACTCAAAATACGACTTAAGTTGTAAAATTAATTGAACGAACATCTTTTAAGAGAAAAGTATGGATTTTTAGTCAATACAAAGCTTGTATTCTCGAAAGCCTGTTTAACATAATATATTAAACAGAATACAGTAAGCTACAGTGAACTATTTAAAGTGATTTATAAGTTTATCCAACGATATAATTGCTACAGTGCGGATGGAACAAGTTGGTAGCAATAACTGGTCTACGCGGCCTTATTACCGGCGTAGTTATGGGCAGTCTGCGGTGCCATTCCATGGGTTCCATCAATGTGGAAATACAAACTGTTGCCTTCTGTTTACGCTCGTTATTAAACAAGAAAGTGTTAAAGTTTGCGTATGTTAGGAACTTCAACATTAGTTTACAAAGCTGTGCTTGCTTTTGTGTTAAGTGGTAAAATATAAATTCACAAACGTTAGGCTTAAACTAAATATGTAATTTTTAGGCTTTCGTATTTTCTACCTGCTTTCGTTTTTTCGTTGTATAGCGAAAGTCATTCGCAAAAAAATATTTAAAAGGTACGATACACACTTCACTGGCAGTGTCATATTTCGTTGGTGAGTGTGAAACCGGAGGCCTAATTACTCTGGAAAGCATGAGTAGAATCCAGAAGGGGTCATCATCCGGTCTTCGGTGGCCGGATGATGCAGAAACATCTGACCAGGCTGCCATGGTATAGGTCACCATACTGCATTGGCTACCCTCACAATGAGGATGAATTCCCTTCTGGATTCTACTCATGCTTTCCAGAGTAGAATAACTTTGGAAGGCTTAAATATAAAAAAATATAAGAAGTAACTTATACTTTTTACTACAATAACCGCAAGTAAGACCATAAATTCTTTGTCTGTACCTACAACCACACCCCATTAGTAATTCAAAAATATTTGATTATCCACCATTCCGTGCCTGAACATAATTAAAATTTGCGTTAGATGACGTTAGTCATTAATTATTTAGCGTAGTTTGAACATCTTTAGCGGCAGCGAGTCGACGTGCAATAAATGGGCCGCAACGTCTTATATTCCTTATATTCAGAGGACAGAGCGAGCGCGTGATCGGAATAAGTTACCGACACCGAGCTAAAGGAACCCAGCGATGTCCCGTCTACATAAAGATTTATTCCCATCTGTAACTGAGAGGAAGACGCGACAGTTTTTCCCAATTATAAGGTGTAAGCGCCCCATTTATTAACATCTCGTCAAAGAAATCACGATCGTTTCATTTCTTGTTCCTTCTCTTTTACTTTTCAAGTATACTTCATAGTTTGTTTCGCCCTCTCCAAACTTTTAATTATACGGTAGCTAATAATTCAGAAATTAAGGTGTCTTGCCAAAGGTTTTTAACGAAGCATGCGAAAGAGACGATAGTAAGCAACAGTTTTATATTACGTGGAAAGAGGCTGAGGTCAAAAGATATTGATCGAATAACACCATTATAATTTTATGTAGAGAATGAATAGATATTATAGGATATGTAATTATAGAAATTATAGGGTAAAAATAATGATACGATATAACGTGTACCTATGATACCCTATAATTTCTATTCATTCTATGATACGTACGTATCGTCATATGTGTACGTATCATTATTTTTATTGTCAGACTGAATCTTTTTACCTATATCATATGCTGTTTAAAGTAATTAATAGAATTTATACAATAGATAAGCATCTCCAGCTATCTCAGCAGATTTCAGACATCGATCACATAGTACACGGACAATTTTTCTCTTGTTGAGACGAAGTCGCGATTACAAGCATTGTAGCGATAGGTTTAGAATATATAATGTAGCTGTAAGAGCAAAATATACGAATACCATATTCGTTCCTTAGTAAATAAGGTTATACTAATAAACCATTAATTAATTAATAAATATGTGTCCAAAAGAGTACACTGTAATTGTCATTCGATAAGTACGCCCTAATTGTTGACCCCTACGGCGTAACAACCATAAAGGTATATAAGTAGACTATATCAGACATAAGGGACTGCTCCTAAGATAAGTACTCTCGTACTAGACTTGTTTAAATTGTAAATATTGTTTTTTCAGTAAAAAAATCGGTGACTAATTATAAGAGTGAGTGCCGAACCCAGACTGTATTTTTAGAGTTTAGAAATTTAAATGCAGTACATTTAATTTAATCACAAAAATTGGTAGAGTCCTTAAACTTATATTCTTATATTTTCAAAATCCTTAAACTTATATTATATTTTTGGATTGATGATTGTGATGAAAAAATGATCTTTCTTATGTTTACTGTCGATAAAACTTCACCAATGTTTATTATAAATTTACCAACAAGATATATGTCCTCCTAGCCATTATTCCCAAGTTTATTTGGGGTCGGCTACTAGTTCAACCGGTTTTACCAACAAGATATGTATTGCAACTAAAAAATTGCAAGTAGTGTACAGCTTACAGCTGTACACTACCTACAGAAGAAATAAAAAGTGTGCCACATCTGTGAGGGTAGCGACAAAGTATTGTATGTGTGAAGCGTGGCTGTGGTGAAACTTAGGCGTTGGACGACCACCGACAACTTTCTTACAACATGCGACGGTGCACCGAAACGCCCACTTCCTTCTTTGTCATTAAAATAGTTTATTGGTGTAATATGCAATATTTTATCCCACAAATGCATGTGTAATAGGTGTAGTTTGCATACTGTTCAGAAACTTTTTGATAAACTGTGTGTAATCAAACTGTTAACCTGTTCTTGGAAAATAAAGTACCCAAACCTTTGTAAAGCTAATAGAAATCTGTTAAGTAATTCAATTAAAAAACACTTTAGTGTTGCGGTATATGTATTGCTAAAGGTATGAAAGTATACAAATTAGTTCAACATGTCAATCCTTATCTTCTACTTCTTGTTCCTCTCCAATTATTGGAGGTTGGACATCAGCCTTGAAAACCTCGCTTTGTCCCTGGCAAGGTGAAAGAGTTCCTCGGTGCTCTTGACTCTACTCGCGAATGTTTCGAAGCCACGGTTTCTCCGCAATTTTGCCCATCATAATGAGTTGCATTAAATCGTATCTCTCGTGTCTAAAGACATGACTGAGGTAGGCAACTTTTATTGTTTTGATGGTCTTCATCATCTTGTGGGTTTGACCGACACGTGTTAGAACCTCAACATTGAAGATTTTATGAGTCCGACTGATCGAGAGCATGCGTTGGTAAGTCCTCATTTCAAAAGCCTCAATACGTTTACGAAGGTCTTCTTTAATAGTCCACGCTTCGCAACCATAAAGGGCTATGGGCCAAATGTAACATTGAAGTAGACGAGTGCGCAGGGGAATACTAAGATTGCGATTGGAAAGTATTGTTTTTTTTTTATATTGAAGTCTACTAAAATGAATCTACTCTACCTAATAGTAAGCATGAGTTATCCAAGTACAGTAATCACAATGTTTATTGTGAATGTGAACAATAAAGATGGTGACCCACACTATAACGGCCTAGTGACATGCGAAAACATTAACTGAATACGTCAACACGAATGCACGAAATCATTTTAGGTTTATTGTCCTTGCGAGGGTTGTACCGCTCTGGTCATTTCTTCTGAAATCAGTGTGGGCAGTACTTTAAAATTCTGTTCTTTTTATTTAAAACTGTGAACACTCTCACTCAAGTCATTATGTATTGGTATGATCTATCCTGGAGTCGCTTGAAATTTAGCCAACCCTTGGTATAGATTCTTTCTACGAGCTATCACTAGTCGTACATGTAGCCAATTGTGAGTATTAACTAGACTTCGTTACCTATGATAAAATCGAACTCTGCTTACTCAGTTATAGTGTTTTTATACAGACTACATTCTAATACAGCTTAAATTCAATGTTCCTATCTGATCAATCATATCAAATACTTGGTTAGACCGCTCCCACTACTATTACAATAAACATTTTATATTCAACGTGGTAAACTTTCACCATAAAGACTATTTCCAGTAAGCCCGTATGTAAGTTAGGGACTACTTACGGACATATAGCAAAAATTAATACAATCGGTATTCATTTCAAACTCAGGCACAATGTAAAAACGGGACGGCGGAGTCTCTGTAGCCTTAATATCCGCTGTTTCAGACTCGTAACCGGCTAACAATATTGCATTGCGTACGCCACGCGCTAGTTCCGTACTTATCGCGAAAGTTTCAGCCGCCGGCTCGAACGGGGGACGGGTGGTGCCGTAGGGTGGCCGAGGGTAGGCGAGCTCACCCGCTGCAATATCGATCGCGTCTGCTGCACGCTGCAACGCTGTCTTCCGCAGATCAGTCCTTATCGTCCGCCGGAACGAGCCTCCGCCACACTCCTGCACTAAAAAGGCTTTGCAACACATCCTATATACGACTGCACGATTCTAAACGCACGCCTGCATATGTAAGTATTGAGGCGTGCGCTCACGCTTCACAGCGCTAAGCTTGTTTATTGAAAACCGTTCAATGTTACGTCTCAGCTTCCTCGTACAGATTGTGCTTACACACAATTTATGGGAGCATAAAAATAATGTCTCTCTCTCTCTCTTCGCGATACAGTTGACGATAACATCAGACAATTTTATGTTAGCAGTCATACTAGAATGTAAACATAAATAAATATATACTTAAAAATAATGAAACAATATAAACAACATCGAAGATCGACGTATCAACACTTTTCATAGCCAGGGATATGCAAGGCCTTTTGTTAGTTTTTTCTTTTCGTGTCCACTGCCGCTATGGAAAGTTTAAGAGTGTTCCTTTCTGTCCTTTTTCGGTATCCTAAAAGAAAAGAACAAACCTTTCCTCTGTATATATAAGTTCCAAATACCTGCTATAATCTCCAAACTGATTCAATTAAGGCGTCTTAAATAACATCGTTTATAAATAACAATATGAAATCACGAATTAAGAGAAACAGCGCAACGTATATTATTTTGTTAACTTTGCGCTGTACCGAAACTTAGTTTAGAACTGTCGCCTACACTGGCTTGACATTTCAAGCACTAAATTCATTAGAGTTGGGGTTGTTTTATAAGTGATGGTTACGGTAAGGGGAAAAACACGCTCGAACGTAACTAACTATAAAATTTATAACGAAGGACCAAGTCGAAAGTTGCAAGCGTTGAAAATATTGTAAGCTGCACTCGTTTCGTGCAAATTAAATGAAAAACTAAGTTTCACCGCGTGGCCGATAAAGTTGGCCACTCAAGTTTCGAGTTCGGTAGAGAGCCGAGCATACAGACTGCACCCGTTCTTCTCACTATACACGATACATAACTGTATACATGTATAGTCATATTTATGAAATAAAATAAAATTGGAGGATCAGCTTATAAAATCAAACGGTTTTTAGTAAATGCATATGAAAGTAAATACGGTAATTACATCAAAAGAGCAACTTTTAAAATTGTTGTGTCTGACTGTCCTATTTTGACGGGACAATCATTGGCAGATAGTTGATGATGTAAGAAGTTTTTTAGACCAACTTCGTCTCGCATCGTTACTCGTGATTGTTGTTATATGTTCACAATAACCCCGGGGCTTAGCTAGTTAAAATATAACGCAATACAAAAGCTGAACAAGCAATTTTCGCCATGAATATAAATATCATTATTTACTTCTCTACACACGCATTATATATTAATTTACACATTATATATTAAAAACAGTACAGCACAGACGATGGCGAACTGGACACAATATATGTAGCAGAACTATTTGTGTGTACTCAAAAGCTCTAATGTGGTCAAACTGAGCAGATCACATCAAAGCTTATAATCCATTTATCGTTTATATTATTAAAAAGCATGTACTATATTGTCAACTAACTAAATAAACATGACGGTAATCGATGCGCCGTCAAACATTTCTCAACATTTTGTGAATGTCGAATTAATTGTATTAAATGCATATTATACATATGTTAGCGTAGCATATGTTTTACACACAATTAAGCACCGACATTTTAATCTGTTGCTGTTGCTCTTCCAAAGAGGGATGCTATTGGAGGAAAATACATACCTGAGATTACATGATATTACACATTTAGGAAGCCGGTAACTACTTCGGTGGCCAAGTGGTAGCGTGTGCGACTGATGTGCTTGAGATATCGGGCTTATTCCCGGTTCGGATCATATGTTTGGTGATCTGCACTGCACGGTTGTGTGATCCACAAATTGTTATTCTGAGTCAGGGTGTTCTTTGTGTGCGTTTTCATGTACGGCACAGGATGCATATGTTCCTAATGCGAGAGTTGTCTTTATAGTTAAATTAAGTAGAAGTTAAAGGCATAACAAAACTGTAAACGCATTTGTTTTACCTTATCAAATTTTGCTATTGCACTACGTAAGCGATTAATAAATCTATGTACCCCAACATGCATACTAATAAATGGAATAAATTTTCCCCACCTGGCCATAGCCCTCGCAAACAGTGTAAACTGAAAAGTTATTTAAAGTTTGTATAATGTAGACAGAAGTTATCTGTACTTAATACCCATGTTTATTCCTGGCAGACTCCTTGAATAATTTACTTTGATCTTTTCCCTTGTTGGTCCAATCTTTCATTCTTAATCGGTCGTGTTTCTTATTCAGTTCTTTCCTTTTTAATATAGAAACATTAAGCTTAATGTTTTAAATGCAAGAATTTAATAATTGGGCAAACACCAATTGCTAATAGACACACGAACCCATATTTTATTTATTATAGTTTTATGTTTCTAATACTTTTGGCGAGCTTATGAAATATATAGTTAAAGACACAAGCTTCAATTTACCTCAGTCTCAGAAATAATTACTAGTACTTTTAAAAAACATTATCTTCTAACAAATATTAGAAATATTTAGTATAATAAGTACCGCACAAAATTATGAGCCTGATTTAGAAGTTCTATTTTGCCTGATGGAAAGTATGAATAAAATCCAACCCTACATTGTGAATGAGGTGAATGATAATGAGGCATGGTAACCTATACTATGGCGGCCTATTGCTTCTGCATCATTGAGCCTCCGCACTCACCGTCAAACAGGACAGCACGAAAAATGACATTTTTAAGTTGGTCTTCAATGAGATTATAATATGGCCTCGGTCGAACCGGCCGACCGTGCTGAAAAGCGTGGCTTGGAACCTTGGCAATATCTATTCGTATCATCATCATGAACAGCCTCAAATGGTAAACTGCTGGACACTGGCCTCCAGAAAAGAGGTTTTAGCCTACTATACCAAGCTGGTCAGATATGTTCCTATTGGGTTTGTGTCAAGTTCATATTCCCTTTGCTGTGCTGTTATTCTGTGTAGTTGGTTCCCTTAGTCAGCTCTTAAGACATTCCTATACTTGTACGAGTACTCATAATTTGTAACATCTAATCCGAAGTATAAAGCATATAACGGGATTAAGGATACATGGTATAGATTACCAATAGACTGTATCCACTTTGGCAGTTCTTCAAGAATGTATCGTTGAAAAAGCACAGTATCACTCTTCTAAATGCTCGCTTTAACATAGCTCATAGGCTATTCCGCTTTTGGCTACAAGCGTTGTTACCAGAAATTACAGTTTCAGTGAGTCAAATCGATACAAGGCGACAAATACCTACACACAGCGGCTGAATAGTTTGGAAATACGCCAGAGGCACTCGACCTCTACCACAGCACCCTGCTTGCCTACTTCACTACTGAGGCATTAATGTAAATGTACGTACAGAATTGAAAATTATAATTGTTCCTAATAAATAAGTTATTTATTACTAGCTGAGTACTGCGGTGTTACCCGCGGTTATCGTTCGAAATCGGAAATAACGTCGCTGAGCGAAACTAATCTAAAAAGAGTTAAAAGCCTTAGCTTTCAGCCAGTGAAAATCCTGTCAAAATCGGTCCAGCAGTTCCAGATATTAACTAGAACAAACAGACAGACAGACATAAGAAAACTTAAAAATTGTTTTTTTTTATGTAGGTACCCTCTATACTTTGATAAGCATTTTTCAAAACAAGTATAAATTATGTATCACAAACAGATACTTAAATTTTATTTATTTGTAGAGAATTTTATTATTGTAGAGATAATGAAATATGTGATTAAACTTTGAATATAATAACAGAATATTGAGATCATGGTGTAGTTTAGAAAATTATATAATTTATATGATGCCACGGAAGCTAAAGTAATACATTAAACGAACAGTTAAAACAGAAGTTGAACAATTCGAGCGTTGAATATATTCGCTACGACGGTCTACGCTGGAGCTACGCCAGATTACCAAATATATATTATTTATTATACATAATAAGTATATTATATAAGAAGAAACGCATTTAGTTGAATTAAGTCTAATATGCTAATACGCCATTACGATAACTTTTGTAGGAAGACTATCATATATTGTGATACAGACAATAATTAATTATTAAAATTCTAGACAAATGAAACCCAACACTATCTTGTCCCAATCTAAGCAGAACTTGTATTACGGATACTAGAAAAAATATATAAATACAAGAATAAATTTTTGTAAATACATACATATTTTACATAGAAAACAACGAATCTCCCTAACAAATATTTATTTCACAGGCCATACAAATATTGATTCAACCCGTGAATGGAAAAGCACATCAGTCGCATATTCTACCAACCAATAATTGTTTGTCTTGTATTCAACTAATAAATGCAAACAAATGTTCTGATAAAAGTCCTCTACTCAATGATTTTAGGATGACAAAAGTAACAAGACAAAGATTTGATAAACTTTATATACCCACCTAGACTGTTACATTAGTACGAATTTATTGACACTCATTGAAATCGATTAAGTACTTTCGGCGCTACATACAAATATACATAGACTGTTACAAAGAAATTCCCTTACTTTTGGCTTCGGTATAGACGTGTAATTATATAAATACCTACCCTCACGCCCTTACTCTAAAGGAGTAGCCAAAAAGGCATTAAATATAAACATTTGGCAGACTAAAATTTAGTGGAAATTACATAATAAAAGAAAAGTCAATGACCAGAAGTAAGTTAAGAAATTTAGATTTTGCAAAGAAAATCCTATTGTTCTTAAGATGAATTTGGGAATATAAGCAACAGCTGTAAGGATTAGGGTCCCATACCTGTCATTCTGAATAACCGTTGTCGCGTCCTCTCAATAATAAACAATGCTATGGAACTACTAACGTATCAAAATGTAAATCAATTTAATAAATACTCAATTGATTTTAGACTTTCGTGACTTTTACACGCGACTTTTATGTCCCGTTTACAGTAAAAACATAAATACTGAATTTTCCTTAAGCTGGGAAAATTAAATTCTTTGTTTTGGTAAAAGAAAAGATAGTTTTTACAATGATCATCACTATCAACCAATTCCAGTTCACTGCTGTACATAGGCCTCTCCCAAGGCACACCACAGAGCCCGGTCCAATGCTTTTTGCATGCAGTCGGCGCCAGTCCCCCTCGCATGTCGTCCCGCATCAGTCCCCTTAGCCAAATAACAAATGTTTTTCGTTTTCTACTCTATTTTCTTATTTCATACGCTTTCCCAAACTAAGCAGAATTTGTATTATGGGTTACCAAACAACTGATATAAATAGATATTATTATACATACTTTTTTTTTGTAAATACATACTTATGATACATACAAAACATCCAGACTCCAAATTAAATATTTGTGGATCACACAAATCAAACCCGAGACCTAACAAATATACCATGTATTGACAATATGATGTGTGGATGTGTCCTACCGACTCTGTAAGAAATAAAAATATTAAAACATAGAAACAAAGCGCGTGTCGTACTGCATGAATAAAAGAAGATAAAAGAAACACACTACTGACATTAGGATTTTCACTTTGTTGCAGGAATAAACAATGAAAACCTGACCAGCTTAGATTTTGTGTAGGTGGTAATAATAAAATTAACTAATATATGCAAATTTCGCAATAAAAAGCTATGAACTTTTAAAATCAAAGTACCTCCATGATTCATTTTATTAAAATCCTTTCAGCATTAATTTTGTATATTAATAGAAGTAACAATTTATAAAAAACTACATAGTCCATCATAGACGTAGAACCCGGTTAATTGCACGCAATTTTCATATCAATGATACCTAAATTGGTTTATAGGTATCATTGATATGAAAATTGCGTTTAAAGGCATTTAAAGTTTAATTAATTATGATCGAAAGTGAACAAAGCACGACAAAGTTACTGAAAAGATCTCATAAATGACTTGAGTAGAACGGAGATTAAAACTTGTTTTTTTTTAATGAAGATTTTTCTAATTAAGAAATTTATATCGAAAAAGTATCTCTAGGAATAAATAACATTGGTATTTACGAGACAAGTTCTTATTGCCCTACCGAAAAAAATATTCATATAGTATTATTTCTATCATCTTCTATTAAATGTCCGAAATATTTATTTATTATTATTTATTATCATCGTGTCAATATAATAAAGATGTGTTTTATATCTACAGAAATCCGCAAATGCATATAATGATAAAACCATAATAGACCAGTGCTTTTAGTGTTTGAAAACAAAATAAATTATAGTAGGATGAAACCCATTGTAAAAGGAGGAGAATATTGCAAAAATTAAAGGAAAAATAAATTACGGGCGATCTGAGGTCGGGAAGGGGGAGAGGGGAGGGTTTTAAGGGAAAAAAATGGCTTATCTCAATTTCCTGCAAAACTACAAGTCCTATGGAAAAAAGTTAAATGGCAAAGTTGTAGGTAATAAAAAGATCTACATCTTTTCATGAAAATGGTATAAAAATATATATTTATTACCATAGTAAATCTTCTCAGAAAATGCAAAAAATTAAAAAACTAGAATTTGATTTTTTTAATCGTTATTAAGATATTTATTACAATTTACACTTTAATCACTCGAAAAACATAAGATTGCATGTTACAATGATAAACAAAAATATTGCAAATTGAAATATACTACTATAATTATGAAAAAACTTTTAATAGTCAAAAATTTTTCGTAGGTCACTCAGGTATTCAATTATCTTAAAATAGTAATAAATAGGCATATACGCATATACTTTAAAGAAGATTCTGCAACTTTCTCAAAATATTGTAGATATTTTATTAATATTAACTTTATTATTTATTTGTTTGTTATTTATAGTAGTATATTTCAATTTGCAATATTTTTGGTTATCATTGTAAGATGCAATCTTATGTTTTTCGAGTGATTAAAGTGTAAATTTTAATAAATATCTCAATAACGATTGAAAAAAATCAAATTCTAGTTTTTTCATTTTTTGCATTTTCTGAGAAGATTTACTATGGTAATAAATATATATTTTTATACCATCTGAAAGTAGAGATTTCATCGAATAGAAAACAACCAATTTTTGTGAAAAACGTTGATATTTTGACGGACGAATTTTCGATTGAAAATTAGGGTTTTTTTCGGTATTCAGTCAAAATGAGGTGGAAAAATAGATGTTTCAAATCAAATAAATTACGGTGTAGTTGGACATGAAAAGCTAAGTTTTCACAAAATTTTGTTAAAAAATAATTTTATTTGTGAAAGATAAAAATAAAAAACCAAAAACTTGGTTTTTTGGATTTTTCACATAAAATTTGAGGTTATGTGATAAAAGTGTAAATGCAAAAGTTATAGATCTTTTTATTACCTACAACTTTGCCATTTAACTTTTTTCCATTGGACTTGTAGTTTTGCCGGAAATCGAGATAAGCCATTTTTTTCCCTTAAAACCCCCCCCTCTCCCCCTTCCCGACCTCAGATCGCCCGTAATTTATTTTTCCTTTAATTTTTGTACTATTCTCCTCCTTTTACAATGGGTTTCATCCTACTATAATTTATGTTCACTTTTTGTTATTTTAAGAGGTAAAATCCCTGGTCTATAATACGAGTAATAGTCTGTCTTTTAAAGTAAAAAGTTCAATAGAGGCACTTCTGACTTCAAAATTTAATCAAAGTTTTTAAACAGATTTGTCCTTGTTGTCACTCGCCTCGACTCTAGGCTTAAACAACCGTGAGGTTTTTATCTTGCTAATAGTATTAGTAATACCCTGAGTGAGGTGGCAGCTAATAGGTTTTTCCATCATTTAGTGTGCCTATAGACTATAACTAATCCTGACTCATTGAGTAGGGCTTTCTCATAGTTTTCCTAGTATTCGAAATCAATTATCCTAATTTCATTGTTTTTCATAAACAATGAGTCAACATAAAACAGTTAATATAATCCTAGTATTTCTATACAATTCAAAATTACTTTTACAATTCCTTTACTATCCTGGACTATCCACGTCCAAATTAACAATATGCCATAAGAACCAGGTTACATTACAATAAGACGTGCACAAACACTTTCAAGAGACTTGTAAAGGAGCATTACCTGGGAGCCGCCAAGGTCCCTTAACCTTCTTTCTTTTCGTAAACAATTAAGTAGCATTCGTTCATTTAAGTATTTCATTCCGTGTTTGTATTTATGTAATAATCCACACTATATCTTTATATATATAATTCTTCTGTGAGTGTGTATGTCACTGAACTTCTCTCAAACGACTGGACCGATTTTGATGAAATTTTTTGTGTGTGTTCAAGGGGATCTGGGAATGGTTTAGATTCGCAATTGGACCAGGTAGGTGGCGCTGCGATCAAGTTCTGGAATTTTAAAGTTGGGCGGTACGAAGTTCGCTGGGTCAACTAGTATTACTATAATACTGTAATTTCTTTTCTTTATTCTTCGTTTACCTACTTTTAACACACCAGACACTACCCTATACTTTCTCCTATGTTTATTCTCCATCCCAAGGTTGCCTGTAAGAGATTGCTTACGAGCGATAAGGCCGCCACTTGTACCAACATAATGTAACTAGTTCTAAGCCCTAACTGTATGTTTTTTCTGGTGTACAATAAAGTATTATTATTTAAGAAACATAAGTAATTATGCAATTACAAGGAGTAGGCAGAGATGATTAGACACTCACATTGTATGTACTTACCCTGAACGGATAGTGTAACACGGTAGAGAGTAGCCATTCGCAAGCGTTCTCTATCAAAGCATAAGCCCACATGAGTATATTCACTACAGTCATACAGTCACTACACTGTCAAAGAATGCGTTTATATGTGTGTGTGAAAGGAGAAACCCGAAATCCATACAAACTTGGGCCTGGCGTTACAGTGCTAGAATTTGGGCATAAATTACAATATCTATGACGATTTCACGAGCCTAATTTTCAGGTCTCCCAGCAATGGCCAAATTGGTAAAATCAGACAATGTTTACATTTTAGGTTATGTTTATTGTTTGAGTTATTTTCATAGAAATTGGCCAAGTGCGTGTCAGGCCACGCATAAAATAGGGTTATGTACTCACCCATAATTAAATCGTGCCCAATATATAATTAATAATAATAATAATAAATAATAAATATTTCGTACATTTTACACACAACGCCATCTAGTCCCCAAACTAGACAACTGATATAAATACATAAACATCTTTTTTTGTAAATACATACATATTATACATTGTTGTATTTGCTTATTATTTCTTTATTTTTGTACGAAGTTTTCTAAGTCAGCTTATTTCACAAGTTAGGCCTTTATAACTACTGAAATAAAAAAGTTATCAAAACCGCTATAGTTTTCTATGGCATGAAAAACACGATTTGATACATTTGTGTTTTTCTATGGCATAGTCACATTAATAGAAAAACACAAAACTACCCTTTCATGCTATATATAATGCTGCCAGTTGTAGATATTTTGAATTGCCGCCATTGTAAGTAATTGTGTCAAGATGCGCTGGCCAGACTCTATTTACATTGATTAAAATACCTATTAAAACAATCATTTATACTAAAACAAAGAAGTATTATTTATTTATAACAGTATCGATTTCCACTAAATCGATCCTATTTTAGGAATGCTACGTTTGTGGAGCTAGTTACGTATATTGAAATAAGTGTTGCAGAGGTTTACAAATATTGTTTAAAACAATAGAATTCTACTTATTTTCTACACTTGGCCATTGCAAATGAAGCAAAGATTTCGATAGGTTAATCAAGCAAAATAGACGAATTTTTTGGTACATATCCCATTCGTGTAACGCTTAGGCCCAGAATCGGGTTTCTCCTTTGAATGTTATATTTAATTAATCATACAGGCGATTGTTTTGTATGTGAGTTAAAAATTTGTATGTGAGTCACTTTCGAAGTTATTATCCTGCAAATATGTATGTTTGGTGCTTTTTCACATCAAAAACTACTGAATAGATTATGGTGAAACTTCACAATATTATAGCTTACATATCAGAATAACACAGAGGCTTCTATTTGCCACGATAACTTAACCACGGGTGGAGCCGCGGGCAAAAGCTAGTAATAATATAAGGTTAATTACATTAGTTATAGTCACGTCGTGTCATTTCCTACAATATTTTATTTTATTTTATTTTATTTTATTTTATTTTATTTTATTTTATTTTATTTTATTTTATTTTATTTTATTTTATTTTATTTTATTTTATTTTATTTTATTTTATTTTATTACCATCATTTAGTGCAGTTATTCAGTATGGAAGGAAATTTCCAAAAGTTGCCCATGTGTTTATCTAAAACAGTAATACTAAGTATACACATAACGGCGAAGAGAAAATGTATCAGTGAAAAGACGTTTATTCAATAAAGCGAAAGTTGAAAGGGTAAAAGGGTCGTTTTCCTTTGCATAATATATATGCACACATAAATGTATTATACAAACGCTATGCAATGAAAAATAGGTTTTTTCCTCTGTCAGATCAGATCCGTTTATTACCGTACTAAAATATTTCTAAAACAATATTTATACTTGCTCTATGTACCAATTTTTAATAATAACTATCGTTTTAATTACTTCAGATTACATATATTATATATATTTATATTTAGTCATATCTTTCTACATCAATCATCATCATCAACAGCCTTTAGCAGTCCACTGCTGGACATAGGCCTCTCCTTTGAAAGGAGGTTCTGGCCTACTATGCCACGCTGGCCAGACGGGTTGGTAATGGGTTTGTTTCAAGTTTTCCATCTCTTGGCAGTGATGTTAGCTGCTTATTTTGTTCCTTTAGTCGCCTCTTACGACACCCATGGAATGAATAGGGGTGGTGACACTTTGTATTCTTAATCCGTCACCACACGGAAACTTATATCTTTCTACGTTAAACTTATATCTTTCTACGTACATACATATTTTGTATAAGCATATTCTTATACCTACCTAGATACCTACCAAGACATACCAATTTTATTCGTATACGCTAGATCTTGAAGCTATATAATCTAAATTTTAATTTTATATGCTCAATCAAAAAATATTGATTGTTCAAGATCCATAAACAAAATGTTTAGCACCTATGGTTCTAAGCTTAAATTTTAACAATACAAAGAGTAACCAACCGTACACTTCACAAATCAATATATGACTGAAAGTGCGATGCAATTATAAGACTCCCAACTCGATTGGAGAACAAAACCCATTAACACTGTCATTTCCAAAATTTTATTTCTTGTAGTGTAGTCGTCATTGTGAATCAGTTATTTCGGTGAACGAGTGAATTTTCTCGTGTTAAGGAGAGCCATGTTGGAGGCCCGCCAGATGGCTCTTGTGAGGAGCACCATCCGCCGCCTCCAACTGACGCTAATTGCTACCAACTCTTCTATAATTATCTCAATTAAACTGAATTTATTATTGTCGATTATTGTACATTACTGAAATCAATGTTAGTTTTTATTTTAGTTAGTATTTAGTAGAAATTATAGTCATTTAGTTAGTAAGAAATTAAAAGTAAAAATTAAATTAATAATATAATATAAATTAAATTAAAAATTAAATTATTAAAAATAAATAAAAAATAATATTATAGGACTATACTTCCAAAGACAAATTAATATCACTATGGATATTAATTTGTCTTTGGAAGCTATTGTGATATAATATAACACTAACATACATCTGAAAACTCTAAAATTTTGTTTGTTATTTAGCACGATTGTGATGATAAAAACGGCTATAAAGTCCCTTAAGTGTTGTTTTTAATTATTAGTAAAAAAATAATGTCAATTTAGCAATTAAACAAACTTTGAGTATTTGTTTATTTTTTTAATGTTGGTCATTAATTTGGAAATGATTAACTCTTGTACCAATCGTGCGGTTTTAAGAAATATGCTACATAACACTTTTATTACTTACTGCTTATAAACTGATATTCAGAACAAATAATTTTGTCCTCATATATTTACATGGGCACGTAGGCATCCATAGAGCATCAAACTGTAGGCAAGGGTCGTAATATTGGAAGTAAGCCAGAATACAATGTCCGCACACACTTACATTTGCACTAGGGATGCACTCGCCTTCCCAATCGATTTAAATCTAGAATAAATCCTACAAAAATTTACCGGTTGATCCGGATTACCCGGTACAAACAAACAGATAGAAAGACAGACGGATATACAAAAAAAAAATGCGTTTTTAATATATGTACCATATATACTTTCATACGCCTTTTATAAAAAAACTGTTTTATTTGATATCATAAACAGACACTTTAATTTTATTAATATGTTTAGATTAATTTCCATTCAAGCTTTCTTAAACCTTAAACTAATAATAATAATTTCTAATAAAAAATGATTTTACTCTTGATTTTGCTCATGTATTCCTTGAGACAGATTATAGTCACTTTAACAGGCTCTAAATATAAAATAGTCCTATATCCCTGAGAAACAAAACTCTTATTCTACAATTAAATAAAATTGAAATATCTATTTTTCAAATTAATTCAAAATAACAACTTTTTACTGGATGCCTAATAAATATAAATAATATTTTCTCTCTCTGAAGTCGGTCCCTCATGTCTGAGGATCGTGGTCAGCTTCAGGGTTGCATCTGGAGCGGATGATCTTCCTCCACCGGTTCCTGTTCAGCGCGTCTCCCACAACCGAGTAGAATTTGTTAAATTGTTAAATAAAATATTTACCTGTGAGTAAACATATACTTCCAATATAAATAGATAAACCTTGATGTATCAACATTTTTTTTGTATCTGTGTGTTCCAGCTAATCTCTGGTACTGCTATGCCGATTTTAATGAGACTCTCAATGGCAAATAGTTGAAAATATATGTGTGTATAGTGTTCGGTAAATGTGAATAATCGAATCGTAAAAAGGTTCAATCTATTATCATCGATACAGTTCCTCATGACATACATAAAGACAATTTTTTATTGTAAGATATAAAAAAATGTATGTGGTAAGCAAACCCTACGTTTAGTTTTGGTTATCGAAACAAATCCTATTTCCTATCAACCTGTGTTGCACGTTGCTGCTGGCATCCGTATCGCTTTCATTTCTTAAGAAGCTTACTTACCTTTATAACGTAAATATTTTCTGATTATTTGCTTTTATATTTTTGTGTACATCTACGCTAACATAATTGTCAATAAAGCTTGTTACAGTTTCATTTGCCAAAAAATACTAAAATAGTAGGAAAATATATCTCGTATCACTGTGTCTGTAAGTGGTCATTGTCTTTCGAAACAACTCGACCACTTTTAACGATTTTTTATTCTCATGCATACTTTAGCGACTTGGGCAACCGAGCGCTGGCCACGCCGTTATTGCGGCGGCAAGACCCGTTATGGAGGATTGGCTCCAGAGGCATCATGCGAGAGCGCATGGAACTCCGCCGTCTCTTTCTGTAAGCAAATTATGCTTGCAAAAGAGATGGCGGAACGAGATCGGGAGAGGTTCAGAACTCTCCTGGTCTCGCTCCCCAGACCCGGGAAGCCCGGGAATCAACAATCTCCGTCCTCAATAAGCACAGGCCTGGCGGTGACAGAGGCCCTCTGTCACCCTATCAGAAGCAGGCTGGGGTGGGAACGCGAGCGCTACAAGTTGCATGCCGTTTAAGTCTAATTTTAGACTAGTGTCGTGTGACTAAGTCTGTACCCACACAGAAAAAGATCTATTTACAAGCGGTAGGTGGTACCGAGGTACGTTGGGGTTCCAGGGACTTCCTTTCGAGGGTATACCTGCTTCCTCCACTCATAGAACCCGAGACTTTTTTTTTAGTCGGTTCAAGTCCGACATAGCCACCATGGTGTTATCTGTGGGAATGTCCGTACGATAAAAAAGGTATACTTCAGAGGTTTAATAACAATATTCTCCTAGCCGGTTTCGACCACGGCGCCCAGCTTAACAGAGACAAGTCAACTACGTTATAGATATTACATACATTAAATAGATATTTATGTTATAAATATTTCCGACAGTAAAGTTTATATTTGTTGTCTTCAATTTTATTACGTTTTTATTATTTTTATAATCAATTATTATAGTCTAATCACATCATTGCTATTTCAGATGTTATACCCAGTATGAAGCATTTTAAATAACGCTTAGCACCTTTAGTCATTGAGAAAGTTAAATACAGCCGGAGTTTAGGAAGCCTGATATGCTCAATTGAGCGAAATAGTACTACATTACGGAACGTAGACTACTTTGATAAAGACAAGAATTGGGGATTATTGATTATCTTAAGCGGTATCTCAGCTTTAGAAAATACTACTTGAATATATGAATTTTGCAACTTTTTTTTATTTAACGCCTGCCAAGGTTACTTTACTATGCCTGATGGAAAGCATGAGTAAAATCCAAAAGTGCTACGTACCGGGCAGTTTAAAAAGACTTTTCACAGATGGCAGATTATAATATATGTATATGCACATATATCTACACATATCACAATAGTTTTGGTGTATTGACATAGATCAATATGAACTTTAATTTTGTCTCGTAATTCAACTTCGCTGTTCTGAACTTCGTCAGTATTAATAAATTTTAAAATATTGTATAAAAAAGCATCGTAAACTACTGAGTATCTTTCTAAATCGTGTTTTAAATAAACAAGTCCTGTAGTATTATATATAGTATTATATATTTAAATGCTCACATTTCGACAATTTTATGTATAAAGCAATCTTGGAACAATACAAGAACATCATTCATTACATAAAGATGTAGGTATACATACAACTATTTTATAGTTCGTGAATTATTTCATTAAAAATTTTTTTCTTATAATTCATTTATTTTGATAAGTGTAATGTCCTGTCTATGATACCTGTATTTAATCTTTATATTCAACAATGTTTGTAGCAAAAAACCGTCTAGACAGGAGAAGGGAGAAAGGGAAGAGTGCAGAACTCGCACAACTGATGAAATTCTTTCTTAGATTTGCTACACTTTCAATGCAAATTGACAGTTAGAAATACACTTTTGAATTATGTTGATATACAGTAAAAAATTAACTTATTCCTCGGAATGAAAGAAACAAACCTTACAATTGAACCTGGCCAAAGTTATTAATACAAATAGTAAATTTACAATTAAAAGTATACAAGTAAAGTGAAGGATATATATAGCTTATTTTTAGCTCACAGAAAAGTCTATAAAAGGATTTTGTAGTATGCCTATGAAGAGTTTTATTTACTTAACTATTTTTTATTCGATTAATAAACGATTTAATATTTTTTATCGTCAAACAAGCACAGTTTGTCAATGCCTCCATAAGGAACTATTATCCGAATACTAATTGCCTACTTATTACAAACAACAAAGCTTTCAGCCTATTGTCGGATTTAAAATACTTAGCCATCCTCGGGGGCACTATTACAAAACAATTGTCGTCGAAATTAATAAGAAATTTTATTATTATTTGTCCACAGGCCAGGTGGAGTGATGATGCCAGCAAGATGGCTGGCAGGAGCTGGATGCGAGTAGCCGAGGATCGAACTGAGTGGCGTGCAATTGGAGAGGCCTATGTCCAGCAGTGGACTGCGATAGGCTGATGATGATGATGAAAATTTTGAAAGTAAACAGTGTGCTAGAAAAATCTGGGTTCCTATTTAGTTCCTGTTCTGGTTACGTATCGTTTATTCGTTCTGAAAAGTATTATATGTACAATGAATAGTTACATGAGTAAGTAAAAAACAAACAGAGACATTGTGACTAATAAGGACACATACACACAAAAGAAAGATAGTTTTTTTAACTCTACATTATGCGTATGTATGTATTATATTACGCGTATGTACCTACCTAACTGCTAGCAAAATCCCAACATTAATCTTTGCAACAAATATTTGCACTTCGAACAAAACTCTAAAACTAAAAGTGTTCTTTGTTTGTAAAATTAAATCAACCTTCTGTGTATTCAAAATTGAATTGTAATATGAATACAACGAGATGAAAATGAGGCTGTTCATATCTTCACACGTTGGTTCCCGTGCAATGAGACGTGAACCATTCCGTTGCACGCAGCCGGCAGCGCTGCATTTCCGAACGCATCGCCGTTCAATATCCGCGATGATTGTTTGTAGAACCACCCTCTCGAACCCCGACCACCCCTCTGATACCACTGCCTCTAATGGAGCCTGTAAGGGTGTCTCGTTTTATAAATATACTTTACGATGAAACGATATCCCTCCCCAAGATTTGGTTTTAAATTAAATTCTGCAATTTGCTCATTTTAATTATAGTTTATGCAGGAATCCATAACCAATGACGGTTGTGCATGATATTACATACAACAAGATTGACTTTAGTTATAGAGTATGAAAAAATATACGAATACGTACCTACTCGTAAATATATCTATGGGCCATGGCTACTCTCCTCCGCTCTATGATATATAGTACCAGGCGTAAAATACGATTTCGGTGTAATTCGATTTTGATTTGTCATTCGATTTTTATTAATTTAAGTATAAACCTTCACACAAGAAGTATTTCAAAGAAAATAGTAGCTCACTACTCAGTAAAAGCGAAGCGAGTGTGAAGTCTGTTTTGTGTTTTAGAACAGTTTCAAAGCACGAAATATGCGACCTAGTTTATTTTCAGTACTCAGTTATTATTCGTTTTCTTTGGAGGTGCAGTAACGTTGATATTGTTTTGGTCTGTTGAAAGTATTTCATTTTTTAAGCTATTGCATAGCTTTTATAGCGGGTTTTGATCGCGGTGACTGAATCAAGAAATTCCGTAATGAAAAAACCTAACACCCCGTGTTAAAAAAGGATAGAGAATATGATTGTAACTACAGTGCGACAAATAACGGGTGCCTGGCAGGCGTCATACATTAATCAAATAAGGGATATAGTAGGCACCATACATAGTGTCCGCGTCCTCCAGTACCGTCCAATTAAATCTTAGTGTTTTTTTTTATTCCGTAGAATAAATAAATAAATAAATATAATAGAAATGCTCATATTACTATTATGTTCCCTGTTTAGTTGTCATTGTCTTTCAGCTAATACGATGATTAAATTATTTAGCAATAATAGTGTTAGAATGTATGTGGGCAAAAAGACAGTGTATAGGTATTGTTTTGTAAACTTGAATTAATATCAAATAAAAAAAAAGCATAAATTAAAATAAAAAATATATGTATTTGCTTAATATGTTGATAAAAATGCTATGCAATAGCTTTACCGCGGCAGTTCTCGAGTGCCAAACATATTTTAAATATTACTTTCAGCCGTAGGCTTGGCTTCAAACTCTCACTAAAGTTACTTTTTCATGTAATTAGATATTATCCTTTACATAATATATATACTTAACTCATGAGAAGAATGAGTTTGTTAAAGTTTCATAAGATTATATTCATACTGCAACATCTCGATTATATGGTACTGATATGTTGTAGATTTTTTATTCAGTTAAAGGGCTAATCTCAGTAATTATTGAGTCAAAGTGCAAGATTCTTATAGTGTTGGATAATGCACTTATCGGGGAGTGTGTATCACAACACGCCCCGCGAATATGATCGTCGCGCGGATGATGTTGAGTGGTTTACCGAGTCTTGTTTATTTCTCGAAACATATATTTCTCAACAAACTTGACATTTCGCCCTGTTCTACTCGACTACATAAAACAGTTTTAGTTGCTTTAACTTAATCCAGCCTTGGAAGGTAGAGTAGTACTTAGGTGTAAAAGGTATAAAAATCTAATGAGCTCTTAACATTTAACTCATCTTATCATAGTTTAAATTCATTGCATAGGCGCTATCCCTAGCTATAATAATAGGAAAGACTTATTGTTTTGACTTAATGTTTACAATAATAAAAAAAAACAGTCGTGTGTAGGTAATTGACTACGGAAGGATGCGTAAGTGCTACTTAATTATAAAATATTTACGAAACATACTTAATATGACTATAAAGAACGTAATCCATTAAATCGGTTTCGGGTTATCATTATAACATCGAAATGCATTACTTAAATTTCAAACGTGTTGTATTTACTGAAAAATTTTGTTTTAACAAATCAAATATTCATACATAACTAATACCATAATGTGTTAGGTTCAATTGAAATCAAATAATATATAAATTGTAGTCAAGAAGGCTTAATCTGAGGAATATTAGTAAATAAAACCCAATAGTATTTCGGCTTACCTTCTGTAAATGTTGGCTTTTCGAAACAAATGCTTTCTAAGTGTATTTATTTCTATTTTAGAACTTCTCTAAGCTGCTTTGTCACAAGAATACCCGTCACAAGAACACAAGAATACCAGTCACTAAAAATAAATAAATGTTTCAGAATATTAATTTATCAAAAATTAAACCCTAGCATAAATTAAAAAATTCGGCTCAGACATTTAATAACTTGGCATTTTTGTAGTCATTTCAATGTTTTTATTGATACTTGTTTAGTACCTATTTACGTAATTAAGACGACTTTTGACATTGGTATTTAAAAGAAATACAGATAAAGTAGAAAAAATGAAAACGACAACTTTGTATTTAATATATGATGTTAATAAGAAAGGTAACATTTAATGCTTTCAATTAGATTTCAGATACAAGTTGAGTCCCGTGGTTGTTACCCACGGTTATTAATGTAAATTGAGAGTAATGGAGCGGAGCGAAGGTATTCTAACAAATTAGCCTAAGTTATGTCATCTGCTATATCCCGATGAAAGTCCCTTTAAAATCGGTCCAGCCGTTCTAGAGATTGATTGCACGTAGTAAAAAAAACTGTTCATATGATATTATCGCTTACAGACACTTCACTTTTATTTGTATAGATGTATAGATGATGTATAGATATGTATATGAGTTCGGGTTCTTTAAAAACACCTCATTTAGAAGGCTATTTATTTTCCGACACGGGATTTATGTCAACTTGATGAACATCAACATCAGACCCAAAATTACCGATAAAAACAAACTCGGTGTTATAGGGTTTCTAAATATTGGCCATATTAAAAAATCATTAACAAATCGTAAAATCATTTGATTCTTCAAGTTTTTATAGTCCCCACTGATATGAGGAGTTAGGAAACAAGGACTTCTTATCTACCCTTCGATGTTGTAAAAGATGAACGAGAGAATGAATACCTACTGGTTTTATCCTTTAGATTTCAGAGTATTTTTAAGTTAGATTTCCGTTTTTATAGTTTTGTATTATTTCTCTGCAGGCATTTTAAAAATGTTCTTTTTTCAAAAATATTTAGCTGTCATATATATTTTTTTTAAACCAAAGTACTTGTACACAGGGAAATACATCTCTAAATCTTTGTTTCTACCTAAGAAAAAACAAGTGTGAATAGGTTATGTATTTTCGATAACCTATAATTAATTTATGAGTTAATTAAGTTAAAATAATTAAATTGAGGTACTTCTTTATTTGCACCAATCACTCCTTTTCAATCTAATCTTGTACTGATTGTTAATACAACTAAAACATAGAAGTATCTAAAGACCAAATTTTAAGGACATAGGTTAAGTAATACACTGCAAGTTCAGACAAATAAATACTGCATACATGTTACATAGCATATTGCACAGTTGAGAGGAGAGGACAGGTAACGTTAACACTAGACAGTTCCCAAATCGAGTGCATAACTGCATAACTTGTATGAAGTTACCAGGGTTTGCGATAGGAACATACTTACGACTCAGGACCAGGGGGGTGTCACTCCGCAGTTTAGGTATAGTCGGCCGGCTGCCTGCCGGGTCAGACACGCCGGTCGAACAGACATCGTTAGAACAGTTAGGAGTTACACGATAGAAAGAGACGGAACTGTAGGTAAATATAATCGTAGTGATTCGGCGCTGTGCAATCTGAATTGAACTTAATCTTTTAACACCGAGGGTATCTATAACTTTAATTTACTTTTCGGAGTGAGTCTTCTGTACGGGTACTATTATGTATTCTGTGTCAGGACTGAGTACAGTTTGCTACCTACAGTTCGCTTTACAGACTTCGGAGCTCGAATTTGTGTTACAAGTTTGATTTAGCCGAGAATTGTATGTACCTACGGAAATATATTATTTAATGTTGACTACTAAGTTGAGCATTAAGTATATTTAGGATAGGGTTTTGATATAATATGTTACAAGGACTAAAATAATTGCAACATTTTTGTTTTTTTACTTTGTATACTTGTATACTACTTTGTATTATTATTATTATTTTTAATTAGGATTATTGTCTTTGTTTTTCTTTTTGTTATTGTAAGTAAGATGTATGTTTTTATACACTTAAATTAGTAGTATAAGACAAATGTATAAATAAGCTAGCCTTTCTATCACATTGGGTCTACCTGTAATGATAGTGAGGGTAATGTAACTGAAATAAATAAAAAAAATAAAAAAAAAAAATAAGTGTTACTTAATCAAAGTTTAAATTCTATTTGTGTAAAGTCTCCTCAATGTTTGCAAACTGTAAAGATTGACGACCTTGTTCCGTTACTAATTTTATCTCCAGCCTACTAGACATAGGCTTTTTACAAGAAAAGAGGATTCGTACGTGTACCACATATTTATCTGTAAGATAATAAAAAAATTGCCAAGTGCGTGCACGTGTGCGGCCACGCATAGATTAGGGTTCCTTAGTCACCCATAATGGTAGGTGGATTTAAAATCGTGTCCAATATAATTGTTATGTTTATTTTTCCTTATTTAAGTACGATTTTTTTTTTACAAGTTAGGCCCCTATTTCTCCTAAGATAAAAAGTTATCTAAACCGCTATAGTTTTCCTTTAAAGTTTAATATATAGACTATCATGAATTTTTACAATTTTTTTGGGTCAGTTGTTTAACTTTTAGAGGGAGGGATGCCCTGTTTTTGCAAAATAATGCACTTTAAAGTTGAATAACTCGCAAACGGATACCTAAATAGTCTTAGCAACCTTCCAATATTTTTAAAGGCCCGTCTAATGATGCCCCACACGATGGGGTAGACGCGAGAAAAATATCATCACATCTTTACGTGTACGGGAGGTACAAAAAATAAAATTATTTTTCGAAATTTTATTGTAGATCTTTGGTGACGTAATCACAACACATATTCATGCATACTGACGGACGGACAAACGGACATAACGAATCTATAAGGGTTCCGAGTCATGAACTACGGAACCCTAAAAATTCGTGTATTTATTAATTTAAATTTAAATAAAAAAATAAAAATTACTTTAAATAGAACTTCTCCACCATTTCTCTTATGACTGACTCGAAGAATGTTGTAGTAAGTTACGAATGCTTTAAATCTTACAATACTTAAATCTCGTTTATTTACCAACTAAGTAGTCAGATTGTCTGACACATCTTTGCATCAATTGTTTGTTTAGGTTTCAAAAACTGTACTTGACAATGCTTGCAAGTCTGCCACAACGCAAGGTTTTGGTATCCACGAATCTATTTTTCAAACTGCAAGTACATATCTACTTGCATTCCAGAAAATCTATAACAAGGCAAATGTGTCTGTCTAAGTTTGTTATTTAACTGACAACATAAATTGCGAACGTGCGGCTATTTGGAAAGTCTTTAATGATCCGTGGAATCGTTTTTATGGTGTTTACTTTGATCAGAGTACAGCATCAAAATGTCTTTTATGGCATCATAACTTAGAATTCGAATGAAAATTGCAAGTCTTTGAACTTTACATTATGGTAATAGTAAAAAATTATTAAGATTAACGTTCTTATCAATTATTGTAGAGATAGATTTTCAAATTGATAGTACCTATTGATAACCCATTTAACCAGAGGTGTAACTAGTAAACTACTTGTTAGGAAATCGTATTTTATCGTATCGTGTATTAATAATAGTCGTAGTGCAAATGCCAAAACACAATACTGAACAATAAAAAAAACACATTTTAAATTAAAAGAAACCATAGTTTAAAAACGAGTCGCATTAGGATGCGACTCGTTTATACAGCTGAACACAACACCATCTGTTGTATGGTGACGACAACATTCTCATAATTTTTTTTTTAGAAGCTTCATCCTTATTTAAATATTTCATACTATGCTATGTTCATGATATACTCTTATAGCACATTTTTTTATTAGGGAAAATTAAAGTCTAAATTCAGAAAAAAGCAATAAAATAACATGTTTGTTTTTCCATTATTAGTCTATGCTTTTACTTGTTTTTCATTTGACACAATTGACACTAATGTCAATGTCCCTCCCCTCTATTTGTCAATTTTATGTCACTAGCAGCAGGTAACATGTAATGATTGTAATGTACTGAAACTACTGAATAAAATTACTGATGTACCTATCTTGCAATAGATAAGTGGTTATTTTAATAAAAGTTATTGGGTTATTATTGTAAATTTGTAATTATTTAATATACTTGAAAATTACTTCATCAGATTGTACATTGAACTATAGTGTTGAAATTTTGTACAGCATAAAATTGTAACAACAGAAATACCTAGTGTAAACAAGTTATAGAGTGGACAATTGGACATCCAGATGGATGAATCTCCAGTTGAAAAAAGACCACAATTTGGGAACAGATTCCTGGAAAATGCTGAGGAAGTTTTCCAACATAACGCGTGGTACCGTATATATTTCTATTGTTAGATATTGTAAGAAATCTCGAGTTGAAAACACCTTGTTGAATCTGGAGAAAACTAGGTATAGAAAGAAACCAGCTGGAGGTGGTCGACATTTGAATGATACAAAGCATATTTATCTTTTCAATGCATGGTACTATTATTTCCACATAATTTTATTCACAATTTTTAAAAGTCACTTGATGCTTACAAGAAATTAATGGGATAAATGAGTGTAGGTTATATAGACTTCTGTAACTTAGCTGACAAACTATCATAAAATAAACTACCTTCCTGAACTATCATAATCCTCATAAGGAGATGGTTTCAGTCTAAATGGTGAAAATGGGCATGGGTGTGCTTTGTTTGTGCCATGTGTGTAGGTATGTGTAGGTTCTTTCCTTTATTCTGAGTATGAAAATTGTCTTAAAAATAATTGAAAAATTAATATTTCTTTGGTTATCTTTTTACAATCTGGTTTGAAATTTGATTACAATGTTGATAATTTTTGCTGTAATTTACAGGGACAATGTGGACTGGGATGAAGAACAAGAGAAAGTAGCCAGAGAGAAAGTTGAACTGAATTCACAGATTATATTTTCCGATGATCAGATGAAGTCATTAGAAGATGATGCTGATAAACACTGGGATGCCTTTTATGATATTCATCAGAATAGGTTTGTATTATGATAGTGATATCATTTGCAACACACAACTTTATAAGGATATTCTTAGAATAGAAATAAGTTGATCTGTATACAATAAATAAATATTTCGGACATCTTACACAACGCCATCTAGTCCTAAACTAACCAGAGCTTGTATTATGGGTACTACACAACTTATATAAATACATAATCATACTTTTTTTTGTAAATAAATACATATTAAACATAGAATACACCCAAACTCCATAACAAATATTTGTGAATCACACAAACATTTGGTCAAACCTGGGAATCGAACCCGTGATCTAGCCTTTGTGTGTATTATTTAGTATAACACATAGAGCAACACAGGCCAGCACCATAGTAATCTAGCCATAGTGTTTTATCCTGATTCAATAGTGTTTCATTTTTTGCAGGGGGTAAAATTTTAAACTCCCATACAAAAACAATCGCCTATCACTATGACAACCCAAAAATTAAATAATTTCACACTTACACTTAATCAGATTCTGTGGTATGTGTGATGCGTAGACCCATTTAGGATTATACTTTGACAGAGGAGGTCTGTGAAGAGCCTTACAGTATTGCTCTATGGTATGCCAGTTCATATTAAAGTGGCCTATATCCTTCCTCAATAATCAAATTAAATTTATTATAACCAAACAAATAAATAAATAAATATTATTGGACATCTGGCACACAAACATCATCTAGTCCCAAGCTAAGCAGAGCTTGTGTTATAGGTACTAGACAACTGATATAAATACATAAACATACTTTTTTTTTTGTAAATATATACATATTATACATAGAAAACACCCAGACTCCGAAACAAATATTTGTGAATCACAAATAATATTTGGTCCCACCCGGGAATCGACAGATGATAAATGACCATACAGATGATTTTGTGGAAAAGACAGTCACCTCCCTGCTTCCTATCAAGGTGAATGTTGTGGGTTCAAACCCCACCTGGAAAAACAAATAGTTATTCTGAGTCTGGGTGTCCTCTCTTTGTGTATGTTTCATGTATGTTTGTAAGTCTGCCATTATAGAAATATTCTTATAGTTAAGAGTGTGAAAGTTGACTTAGAAAAAACAAGTCATCTCTGGAAACACAACATACAGACACACATTTTTTACATTTATATGGAATATGTCTAAAGCAATTAATGAGTTGTGTAGCACAGTTGGCGCTTGTTGTGAGAGGTGTTCTTACTTCAGTAGACCTTATTAGGCTGAAGAGAGAGTTGCTTAGTTGACCTTTATTTAAATCAGATTCAAACTTAGTGATTTAACTTAATTACAGGTTTTTCAAAGACCGTCATTGGCTCTTCACTGAGTTCCCAGAACTAGCTCCCGACAACACAACAGCACCAGTAAGAGTGTACCCAGATGGAGAAAATGCTATAACAAAAAGTAATGAACCCCCAATTAAGTGTGACACAAAACGATTTATATTTGAAATAGGCTGTGGAGTTGGAAATACTATCTTCCCTATTCTTCAATACAGTCAAGACCCAAATCTTTTTATATATGGCTGTGATTTTTCTTCAAAAGCTATAGATATCATGAAACAAAGTGAATTGTATGATACACAGAGATGTAATGTATTTGTCCTAGATGCAACGCTAAATGATTGGGATGTACCCTTTCGGGAAAATTCTATAGATATTATTGTTTTAATATTTGTTTTGTCAGCAATAGATCCTTGCAAGTGAGTATAAATTACATTATTTTTGATAGCTAGTTGTGTTAGTACCTACTAGTATAAATTTATTAAATTAACAAAAACTATTTTATGTAATACTGTATGTAGTTTGTAGAGGATTCGTACCACCAATTTCATTACGAATGGGCCGACTCGTCTAGAAGGTACTACTCACACACAGTAGACGTTGGTATGGTGATACAACAACATTCATGTTTTCGTATTTCGTTAACGAATGCGAAACGGGAGGCTCAAGAATGCAGAAGCATTTCACTAGGCCACCATAGTGTGGGTCACTATGCTGCATTGGCTGCACTCACAATAGGAATGTTTACCTCTACCTCTACTTATTATACTCATGGTTTCCATCAGGCCCGGTAGGGTCACTTTGGTCAGAAAATTATAAAAACAACAGTATCCTAGGCCGATTTTTCTATTTAATTCACAATCCTTATTATGATAAATTACATTTAGGTGTTTCTTAATTAAATGCACATTATTTTTACATTACCTGAAAATAATACCTCATTAAGTCCGCCTTTTTTACAACAAATGAAGTTAGTATAATAATTTGGCCAGGTGAGTGTCAGGCCACTCATAGAATAGGGTTCCGTACTCACCCATAATGGTAGGTAGATTTAAAATCGCGTCCAATAGGCAATTGTTATTTTACAAGTTAGGCTGCAAAAAGTCCTTAAATAAAAAAGTTATTAAAACCGCTATAGTTTTCTTTGAAAGTTTAATATGTGGGCTGCTAGAATGTTATTTTTTTTAATTTTTTTAGACAGTCGGTTAGCTTTTAGAGCGAGGGGGACGACCTGTTTTTAAAAGACCTATCTAATGATACCCAACACGATGGGATAGATGCGAGAAAAATAAAACATCCCTTATTTACATGTAGTAGTAATCCAAATAAAAATATTTTTCATAATTTTATTGTAGTACTTTGTCTACGTAATTACAACACATATTCATGCAAAGTTTCATCTTTCTAGTACCAACCATTTGGGCGGTAGGTCGAGGACATGGCGAATCTATAGGCGTTCCGAGTCATGAACTATGGAACCCTAAAAATGGCAAAGTTTTTTGAATGCTACAGTTTTTTTTCATCATATAGGGTTCAGTTTCTTTAAACATCTGTAGACAGTTTGTCTATCTGAAACAATGTTTAACTAATTATATTTAACAGTTATGTTTATATAATTTCAGAATGCCTACAGTAATAAGCAACATCTACAAATACCTTAAGCCTGGAGGACTCCTAGTGTTCCGTGATTATGGACGATATGACCTTGCTCAGCTTAGATTCAAAAAAGGTCGCTGCATTTCAGATAATTTTTACGCTAGAGGTGATAATACCAGGGTATACTTTTTCACACAAGAAGAAATAACAAATCTCTTAAAAAGAGCTGGCTTTGTTGAAGAACAGAACTTAATTGATAGAAGACTTCAAGTAAATAGAGGTAAAATGTTAAAAATGTACAGAGTTTGGATACAAGGAAAATATAGAAAACCGTTATAACAGTAAATATAATATTTCAATATTATGAAAAATATCACATAAGAGTACTGAAGTTTCCGACCGCAATGTGAAGATAGAAATTCTTGTTAATAAAAAGTTGTGAATGTGCATTTGCATTGTCCTTCGCTGGAAGAATCATTGTATCTCTATTTTTCTTCTTTTGATGAAATGCCAATAAAAATATCAGTTATTCTGCCAATGTAAAGTCTTCAAGTCGTCGTAATTAAATTAAGGATAAAAAAAATGTAGATGAAATGAAATGGGAACCGTCTTTCGAAACAACAAAAAACGATTTCCGTGGCTCTCTCTCCCTGTTCTCTAGGTAGTAGACCTACGACTCAGAGCGAATGACTTAAATCAATCTAAAAATGACAGTATCTGTGCTGTTGTATTCGTTGGTGAATGCGAAACCGGAACCCCCTTTCATATAAAAATGTGTACGGTTAAAGTATGCCGAAAAAATGAAACAATGTATTGTATCATCATTAGTTTTTTTAGAGTACCCTCAGAAAGTTCCAATATTAAAAAAAATGTCGTTTACATATTGAGCTAAATATGTAATATGTAAATTTTGAATCATGAACATGGTGCATATTGTCATCATTCCGTGACTTAACTAAACTTTTTGGTGTAATATTTTGTACTTTGAAATCAGAATACAATAAAACTTTATATAAAAATTGTTTAAATTTTTTGGTAAGGTATTTAATTACTCTCTCAGAAATGCTCTATCTAAACAAATAACTAAGAGTTGAAGTGTCTCCTTGTAAGCAAATTGCCAGATTTTCATTAATCGCAAATGCAAGTAAGTTTGTAGTACATAGGTACATCAAATCATCATCAATCATCAACAGCCTTTACCAGTCCACTGCTGGACATAGTCCTCTCCAGACGGGTTGGTTTCAAGTTTTCCTTCTCTTTGCATCGATGTTGTCTTGCGTAGTTTATCCCTTGACACTCTGTATTCTTAATCCGTTACCACACGGACACATCAAAACACTTGACAGCAAAACATCAATTGTTATAATTTTTGATTGACCAATTTTAACAGAACTTTCTAATAGCAGATAGCTGACGTTATAAAGAGTAACTTAGTCTACTTTTGCTATATCTAGCTGCACCCTGCAGTGTTACCCGCAATTGTTAGTTTAAAAGTACAACACGGGAGAAAAGAAAGAATATGCTCTTGAAATTACAGTTATATACTATCGTTTATTACTTCAAATTTAGCATTAAATGGCTGGGTGACAAATGTGCTCATAGTTATGTCCACGATCGGTGGGCCCTCCCAAGTTACTTTGAAGTGGTTGACAAACTTTTTCATCAATGTCTCAATCTCTAGTTCAGCAAGTCGTCTGCCAATACAGCTCCTGATGCCAAAACCGAACGGTAATGTGACCATTGGGTGTGCGTTCCCGTAGTACAATGGATCAGTTTTATCGGCCAGCCATCGTTCCGGTATAAACTCACTTGCTCGTGGATAATTCTCTTCCAATCTTGATAAGAATTCATTCGGTGCTATGATAACCACCTTAAAATAATCAATTTTTATTAAAAGTAACACAAAAATTCTGAACATAATTAACACTTCATATTTGCATCGAGTCTAATCTAATCTCCTGTTAATCTAGTCTGGTAAATTATAATTTTTAATGGATTCCCCTGTTATAGGTATTTTATTAATTCAGATTATGATATTAATTTAATTTAGTTAAGTAAGATGAAATAAAAATTATGTTCTGAGTTCTGAGGGCACAGTTGGGTCTCTGCAACTCCTGAATTAACAAAAAGTTATCTTAGACGTTGTAGTTTTCCTCCAAAGTTCATAAGATGGACTACATTCATGATTATTTCAGATTTTAGGATACAGCTACTTAGCTTTTGGAAAGGTGACGTCCTATTTAAAAAAAATAGTCCTAGTTGAATATCTTGCAAACAGACATCTGAATAAAAAAATGTAACGTCAAAAGACATCTAATGATACCCCACACTGAGGTATAGACAAAAAAAAATCATTGTGATTTTATTTTAGCACTTGACAGCAAGAAAGCTGATTCGACAATGACACCCAACCCAATGAAATTGGTTAAATATTAGGAATATGACGATGATATAAGTTAAAATAGTTTTACCCCTGGAGGAATGTGATAACCGCCGACTACATGATCCCTATCGGTTTTCCTCAAATTCGGTGGGATAACATGCCAGATTCTAAAAGCTTCTTTGACACAAGCTCTTAGATATCGTTTGTGAGGATTGTCAGATCGTATCTCTTGACGCAACCTTTCTTGTTTGTCGGTATTGTTCGCCAAATGATAAATAAGGCCCGTTACGGTAAAGGACACCTGCAAAAAATATTGTAAGATATTTATTTCACTAATTAATAACAAAAAATTGAGAAAAAAGCAATGTCTGACTTCTATTTACTACGTGTAGCTGATACATATAAAATGAAGAATGAAATCAAATGATTTATTCTGCAATTAGGGTACATAAACACTTTTTCAAGTTAAAGTTTTTTTTGAGCAGATGAATTCGGACTTTCCTAACTGGACTAGCCCTGAGAAGAAAAGACGAAACAAACTCAGGGATCACAATCTCTTTTAAAGTTCAGACAATATTCTGAAATGCAAAAGACATAATATATAAAAGCGATTATTACAATTTGAGCCACAACTATAATAATTAAAGATAATAATTTAAAAAATGTCAACAATAGCAACAATTTCAAATAAATTTGTTTAATATATAATGTACATTTAACTATAAATTATCGTCACATCAACATAAATTATACATTGAAAATAAACAGCATGTGCAGAATGGGCAGCTCAATCCCAGGCGGTTTGATCATCAATATATTCTGCTATGGTATAAGACCCCTTTGCGGATGGATAACTTAGATTTAATGGTATTCTTAAATTTCCGTAATAGCAAATTCCTAACAGAGATAATAATAATAAACTTTATTTATTATCATGATAATTATCAGACTAATTACCTTAACTTGTTTGGAATAAGAAGACAGAGCAAAGTAAACAATCAATACATATGGTTTATTGGAATCAATTTAAAAAAACTTTCACTTTTTTGTGTTTGTGTGAGTTTTCCCCGTAAATATTTCTTCTGCTAAATTAATTCAAATGCAAAGGAGGTTGAATATTTTGTCGTAAACTATAATTGTTTTAATTTTATTTCCTAATTACCGTTTTATATAGATATTTCATTATCTACATAAAATAGAGTTGCATACTAAATACAAAATTTAATTTTTAAAAAGATTATATGAAATATGTGTATCGTACCGTATCGACTCCAGCAAGAAGCATTTCAACTGCCATCATAATAGCAACTCTCTCATCAATAGCTATAAGTTTTTCCACTATACTCTTATCTTCCTCTGGAATATCGTATCCTCTTTCTTTTATTTGCTTTTTAGCCTGTTCTATATACTTTATACATAACCTGAAGATATTAATTTACAAAAATAACAACAAATTCTCTATTTTATGCCCACCAGTGGACTTACAATAGGCGGACGGTGATGATAAACGTCTTCTTAAACTCGTATTAAAAATGAATGTTTGAGTGAATGACAGCTACAAATTGGAGCATTATCTTGGAGCTGATCTCTCGTGATGGAGGGAGGTTGCTTTTAAAAGAGGACCAATACCCCTCTCTCCCCGGACCCATTCCTGGGTGCGGTCACAAATCACTTAAAACAACAATAGGTAACTATGTTCCTAATTATCTCTTAAACACTCCATATATTTTAACTTCTAGGAGGTATACCTAAGTTAATAAATTAATGTTAGCAATCACTTAACCCACTAAATTTTATTGACTCTTGTAATACTTACTCCGACTGTGTATCATATGCTTTAATAAGCTTCTTATACGCAGAAGTCGCAATATACTTCCAAGGGTTTGGTAAAAATTCTAATTGAATCGATAGTAGACCAATGTCTCTGGCACATTGTGATAATATACTTGCTGGATGTTTAGGGGTCAAATCCTCTTTATGGCTTCCAAGACGAGCTCCCAGTCCCACGAACGCGACGGATTCTAACGACCAATTACTCATTTCAGAAACAAAGTTATCCGTCAAATACTTTTGATCATTTGTCAAATTCTTCAATCTTAAAAGAAAATTTAAACATCAAAATCCCTGTTTCCACTATTATTTGTTGTATTATCAATTTTTATAATTATATGGATATTTCTATTTCTTTCTTAAAAAATAAATAAACCGTGTGTTGTCTATGACTATTAATTCATATACAAATAAAAATTTGAGTTTTTCCATCTAACTCTACGACAGTTGCAATATAAATTCATCAATCCATTTAATTCCATGGTAGAATTTATAGTATTTACCGTATAGACCAGCCGCAGAAAGTTCTACGTTCAAACTCAAAGTCCATTTGTAAATAAAATCTCACAGCGGAAGAGTGCCCGCTATTCAAGTGTGAAGAGAGGAGGGAGTACAACATCATCAAAAACAAAATAAAAAAAATTACTTCAGATGGCCCAGAATCTATGATGAGTAAAATAAATACCTGTCTATAAAATCTTGAGCTATTTCTTCTAGCGGTGTCGAATACACTCTGGCTAGTTTAAGATTGAGCAATGCCGGATTAACTTTTTTACGAAAATCACGCCACTTTGGTCCTTGTCTGTAAGAATTTTCTTTATATTTTTTCAATTTTCGTGTACAATTACATTAACGTTCATAACATTTTGACTATCATTAATAAATTCATAAATACGCTGAAGTTAGTCCGTATATCCCATCAAATGTGTCTTTTTTCAAAACGTCTCTGTAATACTCCATAGTTTCAAAAGCAGGCCGAATTGGATTTTGCTCCTGTGACCTGAAAACCTATTATTTATGTTTTTATTAACGAAGAACCTCAAATAAACTACAGATACTATATTGCCTCGCTCATTTTATTTCTTGCTAATATAGTATTTACGAGACAGTCCAAAACCTACTTGGTACAAATCTGCCGGATTAAACAATATGACCATGTCGGCTCTTCCCATTATTCCGTTTATTTTTACTACTGGACCATATCTCTTGTATAAAATATTAGCTAAATCAAACAAATTGATATTGAGTCCAAATTCACCTAAAACAAAAAAAAATGTAACTTTCCTTACATTTTTTGTATTCTTCTATTTATTAAATCAGAATTTTAAAGCTATATTACACAATACAAGTAGCTGCTAACTTTGCCCTAATCTCTCATAATAACTTCTCATTACAACTTTATCTGTCTGCCGTCACAAGAGCTAGGAACAAATTGTCCTTTTATTCAAGTCGAAAAATTACAAGTCGGCATAGAAAAAGTCATCCAAGCCAAGGTGGGTGGTGAATTTCGGTGAATGCAGTAACTTTTAAAATATCAAATTCAGTTAGGACTTGTGAAAGCAATTGAACAAAAAGTATGTATGGAAAAGAATTACGTATAAGTATTAGTTGGTATACTAATATACGAGTACTATATTTGAGTTACTGTAATATAAATATGTATCCTGGACAACTGAAACGCCAGGAGGTTACGGAATATCTTTTTACGAATGTTTATTCCATACTAACCTATGAGAGGCAGGAAGTGATGGAGTGGTCCGAGATAAGGCAAAGACGGTAGCCCCGGAATTGATTTGAAAGGTTTAGCATTTTCAACAGATATTGAATACTTATATAAACTGCCATGGCTAAAAATAAAACGGTAAGAATGTTTTTATGTACACCATAAACAACTTCAATAACGGCATACCTCATGTATACTCGTTTTCTTTAACTTTAAATCGTGTCAAGGTAAGTGCTATGTGTGTGATTGAGTATGATTTGCTGTGTCTTTGAGTCTGTGAGTTAAGAGCTGTGTGTGGTGAGGGTGTGTGTAACATTATTCAAGGTGTCATTATTTCACTATTTGTAGTAGGCTTTCAACATCATCAAATTATGTCGTTTCAACATCAACAATCAAATAGTAATGGTTTTTCTTCCATCCGGCTTCGTATTCCTCATCCTCAGTTCTCGTCAGACCACGACAAACGGACTACATTTTTTTGTGATTTTTAACAATGTTTTACGTACTAATAAAAAATCTTCCGTAGAGGCAACAAAATGAAAGTATTTTTGTCGAATCTAAATCCCCATATTTATATAATTATGGCATAATCTTCCGTTTAAATGGCAAAGAGATGTATAGACAAGAAAGTGAAATATTTGATACAATAAATGTTAAATAGGTACATTTAAAAAAACGAGTTTTTAATTTTCAGTACAAACATGCTTTAACCTCTTATTTTTTTGTAAAATAGATGAAAACCTTAGAAAAACAGTGCTTAAGTATAGTACACACGCTCACATACATGCTAGGCTAATCCTGCTACAAGTAGGTTAATGAGGAAACAATTAAGGAAATCTATACTTATATTGTAAAGCTCAAGAGTTTGTTTACTTGAACGTAAACACCAACGTTTAATGATCTCAGGACGTAAAGAATATTATTTTTTGTGGAATCAATACAAAACGTTTAAAAAATTGGAAAATTAAAGAAATTTTAAGAGATGCAGACAAAACGCGAGTCAGTTGGTGTTCTTAATTATAAAAGTGGTTCAATTTTCAAAAATGATTGGCCTTGAAATGGCGTTTCCTATGTTTGTTGTCATAGTGAACATATCACAAAATCCAACATAAAATCTTATTATCAGTATATTTGATATTAGAGTATTTATGTAACATGATATCATATTTCAAATAACGATTAATCGATGTCAAGGTTAAATGTCCGGCAGCGGAACAGATACATAAGAACGACTAGACTTCAAACAAACTGTTTCACTTAGAGGTGTTATAGTAACATATCGTCGTTCGATTAGTAGAACGATGTTATGATAGCTTAGACATAAGGATAGGTACAGACGATATCTCAGTAAAGTATAGTATTCATTGGAACTTATGTTGACAATATCTTGTTTCCCTCTTCGTAAAACTTATCAATACTTACCGCAAAATAGATTTAGAGTTTACATCGAGTAAGTTATATATTTTATTAAACGTTTTAACCCTCTTCATAACTAGGACTTAAGTATAATTGTTTAAATGCGCAATATTAACAGGTGCTATATGAAACACTAGCGGCTGTAAACTAATGTACTTATCGTACTTTACCCTTCACTACATACCTATTGGTCGCAGCAGATAACTATCTTTACAATGATAAAATTTGATAAAATCCATTAAAATGAAATACCTACTTAGTACTAATTGTTTAAATTAGAGACCATCTACTGTTAAGTTTTCGTACCTAATTCATGAAGTCTTTTAGTTGGCCAGTAAATCTTGATGTCAGAATTTGGAATTCCGTTCAATAATTAACCACACCGTATATTTATTATCAACTTTATTCCTACCCAATGCGTGTATTTGTGTGTTTATTAATTTATTACGGCATATTTTAACATTAGATATGTCCTTATTGGACATATCTAATGTTAAAATATGCCGTTTCTAAGGTTTTCATCTATTTTACAAAAAAATAAGAGGTTAAAGCATGTTTGTACTGAAAATTAAAAACTCGTTTTTTTAAATGTACCTATTTAACATTTATTGTATCAAATATTTCACTTTCTTGTCTATACATCTCTTTGCCATTTAAACGGAAGATTATGCCTTAATTATATAAATATGGGGATTTAGATTCGACAAAAATACTTTCATTTTGTTGCCTCTACGGAAGATTTTTTATTAGTACGTAAAACATTGTTAAAAATCACAAAAAAATATAGTCCGTTTGTCGTGGTCTGACGAGAACTGAGGATGAGGAATACGAAGCCGGATGGAAGAAAAACCATTACTATTTGATTGTTGATGTTGAAACGACATAATTTGATGATGTTGAAAGCCTACTACAAATAGTGAAATAATGACACCTTGAATAATGTTACACACACCCTCACCACACACAGCTCTTAACTCACAGACTCAAAGACACAGCAAATCATACTCAATCACACACATAGCACTTACCTTGACACGATTTAAAGTTAAAGAAAACGAGTATACATGAGGTATGCCGTTATTGAAGTTGTTTATGGTGTACATAAAAACATTCTTACCGTTTTATTTTTAGCCATGGCAGTTTATATAAGTATTCAATATCTGTTGAAAATGCTAAACCTTTCAAATCAATTCCGGGGCTACCGTCTTTGCCTTATCTCGGACCACTCCATCACTTCCTGCCTCTCATAGGTTAGTATGGAATAAACATTCGTAAAAAGATATTCCGTAACCTCCTGGCGTTTCAGTTGTCCAGGATACATATTTATATTACAGTAACTCAAATATAGTACTCGTATATTAGTATACCAACTAATACTTATACGTAATTCTTTTCCATACATACTTTTTGTTCAATTGCTTTCACAAGTCCTAACTGAATTTGATATTTTAAAAGTTACTGCATTCACCGAAATTCACCACCCACCTTGGCTTGGATGACTTTTTCTATGCCGACTTGTAATTTTTCGACTTGAATAAAAGGACAATTTGTTCCTAGCTCTTGTGACGGCAGACAGATAAAGTTGTAATGAGAAGTTATTATGAGAGATTAGGGCAAAGTTAGCAGCTACTTGTATTGTGTAATATAGCTTTAAAATTCTGATTTAATAAATAGAAGAATACAAAAAATGTAAGGAAAGTTACATTTTTTTTTGTTTTAGGTGAATTTGGACTCAATATCAATTTGTTTGATTTAGCTAATATTTTATACAAGAGATATGGTCCAGTAGTAAAAATAAACGGAATAATGGGAAGAGCCGACATGGTCATATTGTTTAATCCGGCAGATTTGTACCAAGTAGGTTTTGGACTGTCTCGTAAATACTATATTAGCAAGAAATAAAATGAGCGAGGCAATATAGTATCTGTAGTTTATTTGAGGTTCTTCGTTAATAAAAACATAAATAATAGGTTTTCAGGTCACAGGAGCAAAATCCAATTCGGCCTGCTTTTGAAACTATGGAGTATTACAGAGACGTTTTGAAAAAAGACACATTTGATGGGATATACGGACTAACTTCAGCGTATTTATGAATTTATTAATGATAGTCAAAATGTTATGAACGTTAATGTAATTGTACACGAAAATTGAAAAAATATAAAGAAAATTCTTACAGACAAGGACCAAAGTGGCGTGATTTTCGTAAAAAAGTTAATCCGGCATTGCTCAATCTTAAACTAGCCAGAGTGTATTCGACACCGCTAGAAGAAATAGCTCAAGATTTTATAGACAGGTATTTATTTTACTCATCATAGATTCTGGGCCATCTGAAGTAATTTTTTTTATTTTGTTTTTGATGATGTTGTACTCCCTCCTCTCTTCACACTTGAATAGCGGGCACTCTTCCGCTGTGAGATTTTATTTACAAATGGACTTTGAGTTTGAACGTAGAACTTTCTGCGGCTGGTCTATACGGTAAATACTATAAATTCTACCATGGAATTAAATGGATTGATGAATTTATATTGCAACTGTCGTAGAGTTAGATGGAAAAACTCAAATTTTTATTTGTATATGAATTAATAGTCATAGACAACACACGGTTTATTTATTTTTTAAGAAAGAAATAGAAATATCCATATAATTATAAAAATTGATAATACAACAAATAATAGTGGAAACAGGGATTTTGATGTTTAAATTTTCTTTTAAGATTGAAGAATTTGACAAATGATCAAAAGTATTTGACGGATAACTTTGTTTCTGAAATGAGTAATTGGTCGTTAGAATCCGTCGCGTTCGTGGGACTGGGAGCTCGTCTTGGAAGCCTTAAAGAGGATTTGACCCCTAAACATCCAGCAAGTATATTATCACAATGTGCCAGAGACATTGGTCTACTATCGATTCAATTAGAATTTTTACCAAACCCTTGGAAGTATATTTATTTATTTATTTATTTATTAATTTATTAATCTTAGGGAAGCTTACAGCAATACATTTAACATAAATTATAAAAGTAGCAACAATACGCCAATAACAAGTCTCCACAAATAGAAACTAAATATTATGAAAAACATAAACCCTTAGGCAAACAAAAGCAATAAATTTCCTTATATATTGTAAGTACAAATTAAAATCCTTTTTTTTTTGTATATTGTGTATATTGTATATTGCGACTTCTGCGTATAAGAAGCTTATTAAAGCATATGATACACAGTCGGAGTAAGTATTACAAGAGTCAATAAAATTTAGTGGGTTAAGTGATTGCTAACATTAATTTATTAACTTAGGTATACCTCCTAGAAGTTAAAATATATGGAGTGTTTAAGAGATAATTAGGAACATAGTTACCTATTGTTGTTTTAAGTGATTTGTGACCGCACCCAGGAATGGGTCCGGGGAGAGAGGGGTATTGGTCCTCTTTTAAAAGCAACCTCCCTCCATCACGAGAGATCAGCTCCAAGATAATGCTCCAATTTGTAGCTGTCATTCACTCAAACATTCATTTTTAATACGAGTTTAAGAAGACGTTTATCATCACCGTCCGCCTATTGTAAGTCCACTGGTGGGCATAAAATAGAGAATTTGTTGTTATTTTTGTAAATTAATATCTTCAGGTTATGTATAAAGTATATAGAACAGGCTAAAAAGCAAATAAAAGAAAGAGGATACGATATTCCGGAGGAAGATAAGAGTATAGTGGAAAAACTTATAGCTATTGATGAGAGAGTTGCTATTATGATGGCAGTTGAAATGCTTCTTGCTGGAGTCGATACGGTACGATACACATATTTCATATAATCTTTTTAAAAATTAAATTTTGTATTTAGTATGCAACTCTATTTTATGTAGATAATGAAATATCTATATAAAACGGTAATTAGGAAATAAAATTAAAACAATTATAGTTTACGACAAAATATTCAACCTCCTTTGCATTTGAATTAATTTAGCAGAAGAAATATTTACGGGGAAAACTCACACAAACACAAAAAAGTGAAAGTTTTTTTAAATTGATTCCAATAAACCATATGTATTGATTGTTTACTTTGCTCTGTCTTCTTATTCCAAACAAGTTAAGGTAATTAGTCTGATAATTATCATGATAATAAATAAAGTTTATTATTATTATCTCTGTTAGGAATTTGCTATTACGGAAATTTAAGAATACCATTAAATCTAAGTTATCCATCCGCAAAGGGGTCTTATACCATAGCAGAATATATTGATGATCAAACCGCCTGGGATTGAGCTGCCCATTCTGCACATGCTGTTTATTTTCAATGTATAATTTATGTTGATGTGACGATAATTTATAGTTAAATGTACATTATATATTAAACAAATTTATTTTAAATTGTTGCTATTGTTGACATTTTTTAAATTATTATCTTTAATTATTATAGTTGTGGCTCAAATTGTAATAATCCATTAAAATGAAATACCTACTTAGTACTAATTGTTTAAATTAGAGACCATCTACTGTTAAGTTTTCGTACCTAATTCATGAAGTCTTTTAGTTGGCCAGTAAATCTTGATGTCAGAATTTGGAATTCCGTTCAATAATTAACCACACCGTATATTTATTATCAACTTTATTCCTACCCAATGCGTGTATTTGTGTGTTTATTAATTTATTACGGCATATTTTAACATTAGATATGTCCTTATTGGACATATCTAATGTTAAAATATTGACGCTTCCTGTACTTCTATGTAGTATAGCAATGCTGATTTAAGCACGACTGAGGCATTCGACTATCGATTACACAGCATTCGTGCTATCTTGTTTCATTGAACTGAACTAGGCCAACCGTTGGCTGCACGGTTGGCCTAGTGGTTTAAGAAGTAGAGTCCAGAAGGAAATCCCCTCCCTGGACTCCTTCCAATACAAAGGCGCAGAGAGGGTCACACCGTGTGGTTTTAGTCGGTTCGAGTCCGACACACCACCCCGCCGTAACCCCCGACGGGGTGACGGTCCGCGGGGATTTCCACACGTAAAAAAAAAAAAAAAAAGTGGTTTAAGAAGTAAAAAACACTGCTTTCTATTTCGCCAAGTGTCGTGGGTTCAAATCCTGCGTGAGAAAACACTTTGTGTGATTCACAAATTGTTGTTCTGAGTTAGGGTGTTCGTTGTGTCCGATTCATGTATGTTTGTAAATTCCTCGCGACACAGAATTAATAATCCTAATGCGGGAGTTGTCTTTAAAAAACAGATATTAATTGGTGTCCAAAACTAGAGGCTCAACGATGCACAAGCATCTGAATAGGCCGCCATAGTATGGCGTACTGTCGTACTACATATATTGTCTGCATCTGCAATGTGTATGATGTAGACTACTCCGAGAGTCTACTCATGCTTTCCATCAAGTAGAGTAGAGCCACTTTAGTACGTTCATTACTCATTACGATGGATTGTCTTAAAAACTTGTTCGTGACATCACATCAAACGCCTTTTATAGTCTACTGTTGGGCATAGGCCTATAATAATATTGCAAGGAGAGCCTTCGAAAGGAGATTCGGTCGACTATACCACTTTGGCCAGACAAGTTGATATAGGGTTTGTGTCAACGGCGGAGGTGCGTACCGGCGGAGGCGCGCATACCTGCATGCCGCCCTGAGTGTGGCCGCGGATGGGCGGGACGGGTTTCCCGTCCATCCGCAGTAGTGGCCAACCGCGAGGGGGCGGCGTCCGCGTATAACCGGATGTCGCCCAATTAGAGTCAAAATTTGAGATGGTGCCCGCAACAGTGCGGGCAGGCGCTGGGAGGAGTCCAGAAGGAAATCCCTTCCCTGGACTCTTTCCAAAATACAGGCGCAGAGAGGTCACACCGCGTGGTTTTAGTCGGTTCGAGTCCGACACACCACCCCGCCGTTAACCCCCGACGGGGTGACGGACCGTGGGGATTTCTACACGTTAAAAAAAAAAGGGTTTGTGTCAAGTTTTCTTTCTTTTTGCAGAGCAGGTTGTCGTTTCTTACGTCATCCAAGGGATTATTAGTATTTTTAAGTCATTATATACGCGAAGATTGTATGAAAGAATGTGTTTATGAAGCTTAATTCTTCATTAGTTACAAAATTTATTGTTTAAGGTCATCACATGTGTTTAGCCGATCTAATACAAAAATTTTGTCCTTCATATTGATGTACGATTCTATTTTACATAATGGCAAGAATATTTTTTGTGTTAATAGTGTGAATAGTGTTGACGTTATATTTTTTAATAGTATTGACACAAATTTATAATAAATTATAATAGTATGACAATAGTATCAATACTATGAGACCTCTTTTATTATATACTGAGGAACAAAAGGATGAGTATAAATAGTGCAGAGTTGGAAAAAATATTGCAGGCATAAGAACGCCACGAATACAAGAACAATAAATATGATGGAAAATACGTGATGAGAAAAAAGTCAATTTTTGTAGCATAAATTTATATTTTCACTTAGTTATTAGTTACTAACCCGTTATTAATAGTTCCTTATTAATTTAATCACACCGACTACTGTTTACTTTCTAAAACTATATATAAGATTAAACTACACTATACATTCGGTTCAAATTTGAAATTATATGGCTTATAATAGTGGTTTGCAAATTTATTTCCGCTTTTAATCGGTGGACCTTCCCATGTTACTTTATACTGCTCAATCAACTTTTTGATCAGTAACTCAATCTCCAGTTCAGCAAGCCTTCTGCCAATACAGCTTCTGATGCCAAAGCCGAACGGTAATGTGACCATAGGATGTGCGTTACCGTAGTACAATGGATCCGTTTTTTCTACCAACCATCTCTCCGGCATGAACTTGTTCGCTTGCGGGTAATACTCGTCAAGATTCGACAAATATTCGTTGGGTGTCACGATGTCAATCTAAATGATGAAATAAAATATTTGAGTCAGAAGCTACTTAAAACTAAATACTGGTTTTTGTTTTTCTCTTTTAAAAAACTTTCTAGACGTTTACTACTGGATGTTTTCTAGACGTTTACTACTGGATGTCATGACGCTGCATGGATTTTGCAATAACAGAGTTGACAGAAGTGTAATTACTAGTAAATTATGTTACATAGTGCCTCGTACTGTCTGCCGGCGGGGAAATCGAGTTCCTAAGCTATTCTATGCAGGCATCAGCAGAACTAATGCTGGTGTCCGTGCACCCTTTCATCGCATTGTGGATGGTTACAATGAACATTTTTATGCTCTTGACATATTCGCTCTTACTAGCTATCAATTTAAAAAGCAAGCCATTGAACTTCTGCGTGTTTATCACTAGGATTTGTCAACGTTGATTAATTATAAATTGACCAGCTGACTGTCCTATAAATGTTTATTTTTTTTCTTTGTTTGGGTTTGTATAATCTTTAAACTTATAATTTAACGAGTAACATGACCTATTATTCTTGTCTCTAACCTGTGAACAATGGTGTGGGTTACATGTTTATAAATTTGATGTACACATTTGTTTCTAGCTATAATCTAACATGTATCTGTTTTTTGTTCCAATAAATAAAATAAAATAAAAATACCTACGTGACGTCTGAATTGAATTTTTAATAACAATCACATCATCAGCCCTTAGCAGTCCACTATTGGACATAGCCTACATAGGCCTCTCTTTAGAAAGGAGATTTTAGCCCACTATACCATTGGATTGGATTGGTATAATGTTTGCATCAAGTCTTCCTTCTCTTTGCAGTGATGTTGTTTTGTGTACTTTGCTCCCTGAGTCGCCTCTTACGATACCCTTGGGAAAAATAGGGGTGTTGACACTTCTTTTACTTAATACTTCACCACACGGACATACAACAATAAAATATGGTAATAATGACACTTGATGAATGTTATTTATTAGTTATTACTTACTCCTGGGGGAATGTGATAACCACGTACAACAAAATCTTTATCAGTTCTTCGTAAGTTCGATGGCAACAGGGACAACATTCTTAAACTTTCTTTTAAGCAAGCTTTTAGGTAGCGTTTCTGATTATCATCCGAACTTAATTCTTGACGTAACTTCTCTTGTTTCTCTGGATTACTTGCCAAGTTATAAAGTACACCCACTACTGCAAAAGTCACCTACAAAATAAACGTTATCTTATATGTTTACTATATAATATATATGTTATATTTTTGTATAGGTCTGTACTCTATTTTATAACGGTTTTAAGTCTATGTATCTATTTGAATTCTTTAGTTGTTATACTATAATCTCGTGCGTCTTTACCTGTAGCGCAGGGTGTGCGGTGCTGGCAGCGACGCTTTTAATAAACCTGCGAGCTTACACAAGAGTAATGATTGCACACGAGCTAGATACGCCCCTGACTATAATATTGTTACTCTAATTTTAAATGTGAAAGGTTGTGTTCTACTACAACATATATAAAAATATACAACTAAAAGGGTATAAAAGTTCAGGGACAAGCATATTAGAATCAATGCTATAAAAATCATACTGGGATCAAACAAAAACATTGCATTGTCTGTCATGCAAGTAGGCATCTCTAAGGTCTCAAGGTCTGTTCACTGCAAACGTTCTGAAAGGTTTGAAGAATTAATAAATAAAATTACGGATTAGGAAGCCGGACTACTTACCGTATCAATTCCAGCCATTAACATTTCATTGGCCATCACAATAGCAACTTTTTCATCTATAGCCAATAGTTTTTCAATTATACTTTTGTCTCCGTCTGGAATATCGTGTCCTCTCTCATCAATCCGTTTTCTGGCCTGTTTGATATACATTTCACTTAATCTGAAAAATTAATCACTACATTAGAGACTTCTGTCAAAAAAACGTGTTAACTATTCATGGAACTTGCATCACCGAAAATTATTTTTTCTAGATGGGCTGCACGAACAGAAAAATAACCACAAAAACTATTCAAGGTTACTGTATAATGCAATGGGGATAGTCCCCAAGTAAATGTGATTTGATTGTACTGATGAAGAAATAATATTCACCGAGTGTTGTTGTGATCGTAATGCCCAAAATTATTGTTCTAAAATCCAAATATTTATCCAGCTCTTTTATTAAAATAACCGTATCTTTTGTGTCATAAGCTACTGATTAACAAGGTTATTTTAATAGCACTTAAGTGAGAATTGTTTTCCTAAGACATTCTACCACTATAATTCCTGCATTTACCTCAGTTCACTAACAACCTCCGTCTGTGTAAATAACAAAAAATTAATTATTACTATTGAAATAAACACTTTTTTTTTAACGTGTGGAAATCTCCACGGACCGTCACCCCGTCGGGGGTTACGGCGGGGTGGTGCTTCGGACTCGAACCGACTAAAACCACACGGTGTGACCCTCTCTGCTCCTGTATATTGGAAGGAGTCCAGGGAGGGGATTTCCTTCTGGACTCCTCCCAGCGCCTGCCCGCACTGTTGCGGGCACCATCTCAAAACCTCCGGGTCCGAGTGGACGGCATCCTACCGGGCCTTCTCCGCACACCGGTGCACCGTAAAGTGCCATTGACTGGACAACCCCCGTGTACAGCCGCCAAGTGGGATGCCGCCGCGTGTATGTCGGTTATCGCGACAAAATGTTGCTTCAATATTGCATGCTACATTTTGGTGCATTAAATGCTGATAATATTCCTCTACTAAAATAAATACTCACTGCCATTGTTTCTCAAATACTTTCATTAGCTTGTTGAAGGAGGGTGTAGTGACATACTTCCAAAACTTTGGGAAAAAATCAAGTTGAAAAGTTTTTTGAACAATATAGTTAGCACAATTTATCAATTCTTGTACTTCAGGCGTCAATTTGTCGTTAAGACATCCCAATCGTGTACCCAGTCCCACCAGTCCCAAAGATTCCAAAGCCCACTTTTCAACTTCAACATTAAAGTTGTCTCTTAAATATGTTCCGTCATCTTTCAGCCGGTTTAACCTAGAAAAAACAAAATTTTATGAATTGTGTATTTTTATTTCAATTTATTTTATAACATATTATTTATTCTAAGGAATTGTAGAAAATATGTCTTTACAATTCAAAACTTGTATCAATTAATGAAATGTTTGAAAGATTCAGACATGTTAATTGGGTAATATACAAAAGCAACGCTTACTTTGAATTACTGAAATCACAATTTTAAGTCACAACTTCTCCAGTATTTTTATGACATTCTCAATATACCTAAAACGTTTCCGATTGATATTTTTAAATGTACAGATTTTTCAGAAACAGTGCAAATTAGGAAACAATACATAGATTTTAGAAATCACATACAATGTCCGATTATCTACATTCTTTTCCGATAACATACACACCAAAATATGCGATGATTTTATTTTCCTAACCATAATAATGTCCATACTTTGTACTGAGTACTGAGTAGGTAATTAGTGCTAGTGTGTTGAAGTGTAAAAAGCTTTTAAAGTATACCTGTTTTTTGGCAATATTAAAGGTACCTCAAATTACTACACATTGCTATTCAAACATTTTTAATATTGAAATTACAAAAATATCAAAATACCTGTCTACAAAATCTTGAACTATTTCATCAAGTGGTGGGGTGTAGAGCTTTACCAGTTGAATTTTTAGTAAGGCTGGATTGACTTTGGAACGTAGGTCGCGCCATTCTGGTCCTTGGCTGTGAAATTACATATATAATAAGAGTGGATAACTTTCTTACACCATGGGTTTATTGTGTAAATATATTATGTGTAAATATAAGACAATACAACACATTTACCTCGTAATTAGGCCGTGGAAGCCATCAAATTTATCCTTTCTCACATTTTCTCTGTAATATTCCAGAGTATCAAAACCAGGCCTTAAGGGATTTGTTTCTTGTGATCTGTAGACCTGAAATATGTGATTGTTCATTTTCAAATACTTATAGTATTTCTCGAGCTTACCTAATACAATACAAAACTGTTTGGAATGATCCCAATCCAATAGAATTCATTAATATCATAAACTGTCGGTGTCATTCTATGGTGAAACTTAGTGTAGTGTAATGTATCAAATTGCATTCACAATACCCTACTCGACTTCAAATTCCCGAGTTTCAAATTATTTTAGAAATTTACTAATACTATGGTATATATATCTAATTGTAATAAGCACCAAGAATGAATATTGGTCGCCATGATATTTGGTGATATTTAATTTTATTTTTTTTATTTGTTTTACAGTTAATAAAATTAGTTTATGAATAAACTGCTGAATATAATAGCGGTTTTTATAGATATAACATTAATAATTTTATATGTACTACTAACTAGAAAGAACGTAAACTGCATTCTTTTCCAAATTTTCTTAGAAATATGAGAAATCCTTTTTACAAGTTACCAACCCAATATAGGCCATTATTGCAGAAATGTTTATTCAATTAAATTAAAAACTTACATGGTCTATATCCACCGGGTCAAACAGCATAACTGTATGGGCTCTGCCAAAAACACCATTTAATCTTACTATGGGACCAAACTGTTTGTGCAAATCACCAATTATATTAAATAAATTTCCCTTTGGTCCATATTGTCCTGAAAACAAAAATAATATTAGCCTCTAGTATTTAACTAGGTGTCATGACTGATCAAAAACGCACATTTCCTATGTGCTCGGCGAATATTGAAACGCTATCGCTAGTATCAAGACTAAATGTGCATTTAGCCAGTAAGTACATTCGTCATTTAATGATGTGTCGTTTTCGTACACACACTCGAGACGTTCAGGTATATATTTATTCATTATTCATAAGAATGTTAAATCAAAACCAGATATTTTGAAAAAGTGTGTATGTTTCCTGCTCTTTCACGCAAAAACTACTGAACGGATTCGGATGTAACTTTACAGTAATGTAGCTTATATATCAGAATAAAATAAAGGCTACTTTTCACTGCAATAATTGATATACACGCAGGCGGTAAGCTAGTAATTTTTATGTGTATAATAAGAGAGCAAATGTTTCTCCTTAAAATGAGGGTTTCGCTTTCTTTAACCACACTGGTCAGACGGGTTAATATAGAATTTATTTCAAGATGTGTTTATTTTTGCAGTACTGTTCTATTCCGTTCTAATCTTAAATATTGTATACTGTTACCAGTTGCTCCCTATTTCGGCTCTTACGACACCAATGGAATGAATATGGCTGGTGACGATTCGTATTTTTAATCCACCTCCACACAGAGTAAAGCCACAATATTTCCGTTTTGTATTGATTTTACCATGTAATATTCATGCATGGCCACAAATGATGGCTCGGTCGAAGCGATTCCACGGCTCGAGAGAAAACCGGTGTTGCTTTCTACAAAGTGAGTCAGGTTCCCAAAGTTCAAACAACCTCCCTTCTAGATTTTCGAGGGAAGGAGGGTTCACAACGAAGCAACACAATAAAGACTCTCGTAACCTGCAGGTGTCTATGGCTAGTAGACGCTTATCATCACGCGCCTCGTTAGCCCTCTCCTCCAAGTTATAGCCTACTACACCACGCGAGCAAGACGGCTTGGTACAGCATTTGTTCCAAGTTTTCCTTATTTTTGCAGAGTTGTTGACCTTTTTGCCGCCACAAACCATACAAAAAATATCTTCAGATATAGAAATGACAACAGATGTAGTAATATGATATTTTAGTAAAATAACTTGAGCGTACAAACCTATGACTGGCAGGAAATGGTGGAGAGGTCCAAGGTACGGCAAAGAGGACAGTCCCGGTATCGATTTGAAAGGCTTAGCATCTTGAACTGACGTCGAGTAATTACAAACACAACTGCCATTACTGGAAGGTAAACATGATGTATTTATAAGTTAAGCTAAGTAACAAGAAAATATAAACTTTTTGTTCGTTGTCTTCAAAATAAGATAAAAAGGATGTTAGAAGACACAGACAAACACTACTGATTGCAAACGGTTCTAACATGACTGTTCTAACATGAATGTTCTAACTTAACGTATGATTCAAGTCATCTCATACGAATCTCAAATTTTCTATAAGATATTGGTAATTGAGGGAACTTTTTTCTTTAAACAACTTCCACATTCAGAATTTCTCCAGTGCCGCGTAGTACTTTACCTACACACAAACATGAAACGTCACATAGGAGGAACACCAGAAACAAAGTTGACCTAAACCAGTTTTATGCGGTCGACACTGCGCCAAATGTTGTGGGTTCAAATCCCACATAGGACAATAATTTGTGTGATCCTCAAATTGTTGTTCTGAGATACACAAATGATACCCATCTAGGCGATTATTCTTCCGCCTTTAGATAGACATGACAACCTTGAGAAAAGATCTAGAGATTATAAAAAATATAAATATGAAGATATAGCTAGCATACTTGACGTTATAAATATGTATGAACTTTAAACTGACTTTATCATCCAAACTTGTTATGAATTACGAATAAAAATTTAGACAACATCCTCGTCGTTACATAATACCGCACGGTTTGCCTAGTGGTTTAAGCTGTCGCCACACCGCTCTCTACTGCGCCACGTGTTGTGGGTTCAAATCCCACATGGGACAATACTTTGTGTGATCAACAAATTGTTGTTCTAAGTCTGAGTATTCTTTCTGACAGTTTCTTGTTTCGTCTTGTCATGTTTGTAATTTTCCCCGTGACACAAGATGAATATTCCTAATGCGGAAGTGGAAGGAGTTTGTGCGGCATCGGATTTGTTGCTTGAACTGTGTAACTTTTTTATAACAATAAATAAATAATAAATATACTTTCTTAAGAATGTAGTAAAAAGCTGTTAAATTGAAAATAAAAATAGCACTTTATTTCAATTTATTTGTATGTATAGACTCTAGTCTATATTTACAAATAAATAAATATATAGTATACATAGTAATACTCGTATCACGTTGTTGCTCAAGATAAGTTCAAAAATTATCTAAATATCACGTTTTTTTTAATGTGTGTTTTGCTGGCGTGCCTATGATAGAATGGTTCACGTTTCGCTTCAATCAAAAGCAGGTGAGCATGATTGATAAGAAATGCAGGTGAAGTTGCGTGGGTCAGTTGATGTAATATGGAAAATTTTCAATCAGTCAGTCAGCAATTTTTATTATTTTTCTACTATTATAGTCTCTGATCTACTATTATAGACCCAGAGTAAACAGGAATAACCATCCGCAATGGTAGAAGTTTGAAATAGTCTACAAAAGGACACAAAAATAACTGGGAATCTTATAATCAGATCAATAATTAATTAAAGAATTAAATTTGAAATTTAAATGTTATTTTGAGTTCTTATATTGGTAGCCTTAGTACTAGATAGATACTAGACCAAGGAATTGAACGGTTTCGAAATCGCGTCTAAAAATAAAAAAGAAAACAATATTTATCATCGTCTAGGTAAATATTGAATTCGTAATATTATCTTAGATGCGTGTGATCACATGTAGATTTTGCAAGGCCAAATTTTAGTTAAAGTCAATTTAGAAGCAGTTTTTTGGAAAAAACTGACATAGTATATCGTTATTTAATGTCAAATATATCGATGACTAATTAATGTCCACATATTATTCCAAACACGGTATTAAGAAATGTACGAAGCCAAAATTTAATAACTTATTTTTTAAATTATATTATATAAAAAAAATAAAGGACAGTGATTTCTACAAGACATTACCTATTTATTTATTTTGTTTTGCTGATAAGCGCCGCAATTATCAACAAAAATATACTATATTATCAATAAATTCAAGGCTTCTTATCACTTATAAGAACATACAGTTATGTCAAAAAAAATTACATAAAATTAAATAAAGACTTTCTGTTGTTTTCCTTACCGTGAAAATTGTTGTGGTTTTACAATAGATACACTACGACTAAGACACTCACTCACTGCTTTATAACTCATGTTTTAGGTATTCACAAATTTTATTAGACAATATCTTCCATCGGACATTCGCATACAATGTTTATCCGAATACAGCAACCTCCACTAATATAAGCTCTCTTATCACACAACGCTGCTACTTATAAAGAATTTAATTTTATACTAAAATTTTTTGCTTAGTCTACTATGAGTTAGCATAAAAAATCGCTTGGTCATCGTATACTTAAAATATTCTGACCCCATCTGATTGTTTAATAAAAAATGGCATAACGACAAAACATATATATATATATATATAAATACGTACGTATTAAAGAGATAACATCTAGATTCTAGTTCGATATTCGTTTTTCTGTTGTTAATTGTGCGGTAACAAAACAGTACCTACCAGTTTTATTTATTTATTTATACTTTATGCATAGATGTTGCAAAGGAGGAATTTAGGTTAATACAGAGCCAAACATGGAAGTGGCATATAATTTAAAATAATATTTTATCGAATGGAGTGACGTTCTCTTGTGTCGGAGGCCGAACGGAATAAGTATAAGAAACCCTCTCAGCCTTTATTTTTCTTAATATTATTTAGGGCCGGCTACTAGTTCAGTTTATTCTGCAACTATGAAAACCAACTGAATTCGTAGGTTCTCAGACTAACTTCCCAATAACAATTTACACATACGGAAATAGAATGTATCAATTTTAAAAATCTGTCATTGTAGTTTGTCTTTTGGAAGTATCAGCCATCAGATGTTTTTCAATGTTATAAACACATCCGTATGATAGTAAAGCGAAATTAAACTGGAGGTCATTGAGGCTCAAAAATACTTACGTAGTTAAGTGCGGAATTTGCGGGTTAAATCAGTACAGAGGGTACAGAGGTTTATACATATAAAATTCACTCGCTGTCTCAGTTATAGAGGTAACTATGATGATAAATCAAAAGAACGAATCCCAATAACAGAGGTAATTCAGTGCCAAAGTGTTGGTCCGCAGAATGAGTACCAGTTATGGAAGTTTCTCACTTATCCAAGTCTCACTTAACCATGTTTCACTGTACATCTTATATATAAATTCTCGTGTCACAATATTAGTTACCATACTCCATACCGAAACGGCTGGACCGATTTGGATGCAATTTTGTATTCATATCGGGTAGGTCTGAGAATCGACCAACATCTAGGACGCGGAGCGCAACGAGCGGAGCCGCGGTCATCAGCTAGTACTATTGTGAAAAATTAATCAAATCATAAATAATCCGAAAATGTGTCAATAATTTTTTCGATGTAACAAAATATTAGGTCTTTACCTATGAAATTGCCTTTCCTCAGGACCGGTCATTTCAAATAAAAAAAAGTTTGTAATGGCTCTGTATTCTAAATTCAAATTAATTTTGTTTTAAAACCATGGTTTTAAAACCATGACATTCTATTTACAAACTCAGTCTTTTGTTTTTTGATTATTGATTAGCGTTGTATTTTCATCACATTTGAACATTTTTCGTCATAATGGATACTTGAATAATTCGTGTAATTATGGAATATGAGTTCCGTCGTGGCACCAACGCGACACAAACGGCACGTAGCATCAAAAACGTTTACGGAGAGAACTGTACAAACGAACGCACAACCCGTTATTGGTTTTCCCGGTTCCGTTCTGGAAATTTTGACTTGAAAAATGAAGCTCGTGGTCGTCCGGAGACTTTGGTTAACAATAATGAATTAAAGGCAATTGTGGAAGCTGACGAAACTCAATCTACAGCTGAGCTAGCTTTTAATGTAAGCATCCCCCCATCAAAATCCATCCCATCAAAAATGACCCCTAAAAAAAAAGTGAAAAATTCAATTCCCGAGAGGCACTACAAAATGCCTGTGAGGAGTTTGTTGCCTCCCGTCCAGCTGATTTTTACAAGAAGGGTATCAATAAACTGCCAATGCGTTGGCAAAGATGCGTCGATTGCATGGGTGATTACCTCGAATAACAGAAATAAAAAAGTTTGAAAAAATAAGTACTTTCACTTATTGCATACAAAACGGCAATTTCATAGGTAAAGACCTATAAGGCTAGTGAGTGACATAAAAATGATAGTGTTGTAAATTGTGTTTAGTGTTGATGATAACTAGATATAAATGTACTTATTTTTTTGTAAATACATACATGCATACATAGAAAACACGCAGACTCCGTTTGTGGAATACACAAATATTTGGTCCTTTGAGTGCCTCGTTGGTCTAGTGGTTCTCGAATGCGACTGTTGTACAAGAGTTCTCGGATTCAAATCCCGGTTCGGGTCAAAGTGTTGCTGGGTTTTTTTAACAGGATTTTTTAATAAAAGACCGGCGTAAGGATAATAAGTAAGTAAACGGAAAGGTTACAAGTGCAGGTTAAAAATTCAAATAAGCCGAGGGCTTTAAGTTTAACCCTTCTGGTGTCTGGTGCCTAAAAATCACTTCGCATGCCTGGTGGGTCTGTGAGACCCATAAACAAAATGCTTTGTTTTTACTACGAGTCAAAAAGCTAAATCAGGCTGTCAGCGCAAAAGTGGCCTAAGCTTGATACAAATATTGTGAAAATAATAGGTTTTGTATAATCACGAATTTCACATTAATTTGCATATAATTTATTGTAGTGGATTTTAGTCCTTAAGCATATTTTATGCAATTACTGTCCTAAATTCTTCAGAATGAAGTTTGTTATTTTGAAATAAATCCATATATTTGTATTATTTGTGTGGCTTAGGCCACTTTTGCATTTAAAGTTCTTTTACCGATTCACCACTATAACCAAGGTTAGGCCGTTTATAAAAGATGTTAGTACTGGATACTTCCTGTTTTATCAAAAAAAAAACTTAACCCATTAGAGGTCAAACGCAAATTACCAATCGTCTTCCTAGTTTTTATTCCCAAGATTATTTGGGGTCGGCTACTACTAGTTCAACCGGTTTTACCTGAATTTCAGTTTTTCCACGGAGCGACTGGCATCGGACTTCCGCAACCGTGAGGTAGAACTGAAATTCGAAGATTGAACTAGTTTTCAGTATATTTAAGGGCACTGACTTCCCGATAACGATTGCCATAGATGTTCATGACAACCGGGACCGACGGCTTTACGTGCTCTCCGAGGCACGGGCGTGAATCACCGCCAAACTTCAAAACTCCGGGCTGCTATTAGGATTTCCTAAGAAAAACCCAAAGACACTTTTTGCCCCGACCCGGGATGTGAACGTGAGACCTCTTGATTAGCAGTCGCATATGCTAACCACTAAACCAACGAGGCAGTTTTTTTTTTAATATTGGTAAACGCAAATTACCAATATGAAAAAAAAAATCTTTACTTCTATATTGAAATAAGGATAAGTACAAAAACAGCAAATATAAGTGAAAAATTAAAATAATTTAGTTTTCATATAATTTCAGGGGTGTACCGAATTGAGTACACTTGACCGCTTTAGTATGAAAACTTTCAGAATAGGTTTTTTCGGCCTAAATTGTTTTAGGCACTTTTAACATTGCCAGGGTGCTCTTGAATAATAAAAGACACATTACAAATACATATTTATAAATTTCATCTCGGAGTAGTCCTTCGATGAATGGTGCAAGCGGGCACGACATTCTCGATTTTTTATCAAAATATCGTCGTTCACTGCTGAACAAAGGTCTCCCCAAGGAGCTTCAGACACCTCGATCTCGTAGGCATTCTATATCAATCCTTTGATAAACACCCTACATTGCGTTCATTGCGGTCTCCACTCTAAGATTTATCGTTTCCAGCGACAATCAGTCTACCTGTCCTGTTATAACATATTATTATAACATATTATTATAATAATTAGGTTTTTCCCATTGACTTGATGCTTCTTATGATTATTATTACACGGAATAGACATAAATTAGAACACAGTCATGTCTAACATAGCTAGATAATACAACGCGAAATTCTAATTGACTTTATTCACGCCTTGTATACCTATATTTTGAGTAGGTAAATTTGGAATTAACTTATATTTTGGCTTCTCTATTTTTTTATGACGACGCCTAGATATGAATTCCTAGATTCTACTTCACATATAATAAAAGTTTATCCTTTTTGTCACAACTGTAGTTATATATGGTATGTTCGTTTTCCTTCATTTATTTTGTGCTAGTTAGTGAACGTTTTAGTCACATTTTTAATTCCAATAAAAATATTACAGTTTGAGAAGTTGAAGAATTAAGTTTTATACATTTCCAGAAATTCCGGTTCGGATCCGGAGTAGGTAGATCTTCACTCTCGTCGTACGTACACTTCGTCATTACAGCAGCCTGTCCCGCCAAAAATTTGTGATGACGGTATGCAAAAATGGCCTAAGCGGCTTAGGCCACTCTTGCATTACGATTAATAACAAGAAATTCAAAAACTAGTTTTGCAGCATTACTTTTACTGAGGATAATAAATTAAAGATAGGCCGATTTAGCATGATATTTTATCAGATTTTGGATCACTTTTTGTACTTAAGTCGGAATATGGAAAATTGAGGGTTAGGCCGTTTTTGCGCTGACGGCCTCAAATATCGGGATTTTTATTAATTCGCACCTACCTTTAAATTATATGATTAGAAAACTTGAAACTAAAGTTATTTTACAAAATGTTTATTATCTTAAAATTAAAATTCAAAATTAAATATGGCTTTTCCAAGAGGCACAAGTGTACTTGCGATTCTTAATTTAAAATTCTCATATTTTACGTAACAATGATAAAAAATCAGACTGCACGGTAATTTAGGGCAGAGATGAATCAACTTATAGACTATTATATATTTTTTCTAAAAAATAAAGGGTTTTGCTTATAACTACTAAGTATTTGTGTGAAAATTATCGCAAGTGAAAATTGCTTATTCCAGGCAAATATGGCTTTTCCAAGAGGCACAAGTGTACTTGCGATTCTTTTTGTTAGGACATAAATAACAACGCCTTTTTATGCAATAATTGCTTTTAGTTCGTTGAGTGTGGTCTCTGAATAAGCATATCTGTTTGTAAAAAAAACTGTATTATCTTTGCCTTTACAAGGAATGAAAAAAGATAGAAGAGCCACGCTGATTTCAGCACGAATAGGCCGGCTTGACCGGGGCAGTATACTCTCACACAGAAGACCATCCTAATAACGGCAGCATTCTTGCTGTCGTATTTCGTTGGTGAGTGTAGGACCGTAGGCCCAATCATTCTGCATCGTTGTCATTCATCATCAAAATGATGCGGAATTATCTAACCAGGCCGCCATGGTATGGGTCACCATGCTACTTTGTCTACACTCAAATGAGCTTGGTGGCCCCTACTCCTGGATTCTACTCATGCTTTCCATCAGGCAGAGTAGAGTCACTTTCGTAGGCTAAATTATATATATGAAAAAAATTAACTCGTGAGAAAAATTACTCCCATTATAAGATGTCCCATTGACATCTCACTGTCATCACTCTCACTATTATTGGGTTCAGAATGGACTTCTGCTACTTCCTCGGCACTATCCAACTCATGTGGTACTTACTACACTCAAGTAGTACTACATCTCCACTGTCATCAAAAACCACATCTTCGTATTCATTTACTTTTGAATCTCTCTCCAAAGCTTGACAGATTTCTAAATTCGTTAATCATCTAACCATTTTTAACTGAAAAAATATTATTTTCATAAACAATTAAACACAAAACTTATTAAACAAGAATAAACAAAAGTAAGCATTTACGGAATAAAAGTTACGCGGCGTGCCTGGTCGGGTCCCTGAGACCCGAACGCACATCAAACACGTCCTATCTGAATGCGTGCGCGTCGCGGATTACGGGAGGGTGCCAAAATGGCTGCTAGTTCGTATCGCGAAGCTACTGAGAAGCGCAGCGCGTTAGATTAAAAAAATATATATATCGTCGATGTTTTGAAGTGATGGGTCTGTCAGACCCACCAGGCACCCGAAAGGAGGACGATATGTTTATAAAAACTTCGAAATAATCCCCTGGGGGATTTAACATTCAATTGAAATCCAAAAAGATCCTTTAACGACTATGGAATCAATCCAGGACAAAAAATCTAAATGAATCCTTGAGGGGATCTATGCAGTAGATCTTAGTGGAGGAAGCCTTTCGCACATAAGTACATATTTTAATCACAATATCAGAAATTAACACGTTGTTTTAACTTTTTGAATGAAACACAATTAATTCAATTACTATTTAAGTATCTACCTCTGTATGACTATATTATGTTCTTCACTTTGGTAGATAAAACCAACTTCGATAAGAAATGCTATCTGTCGGTAGATAAAGTTACTTATCTCTAGTAGTGAGCGCTAATTATAAAGAGGTCACCAAAAGCGGTTTTTTGCCATCAACCACACGAAGAATGAGTTAATGTTAGCGTTAAACTTACTTATTCCTACTAATAGGTGCCATCTGGAACCCAGCGCTGCATTGACATCGTGTAGTATTTTGCTGTGATGGTAACCCATTCCCCAAATTTCACACTAGTCGTTAAACGTAAGATGGGTCTTTTTAAAACATTGTGAGGTAGCTAAAACCATTTTTCGAATTAGGTATTCGCTAGCGAGTTATTTAACTTCAAAGTGCATTTTTATATAAACATGATGGATGACTGATTAATAACCTTGTTTTGATGAATTTTTTTGATTACATTTTCTGATATCGATGAACTGAAAGAGTAAACTTTACAGAAATATAGATTTATACATCAGAATATCAGCTCTCCAATAGTTGAATAACACTAAATGTGTTTATCCTTGACATCAGTTGATACAGAAAATTGCTTTTAAAAAAATAAAAATAGATATAAATTTTTATCCTGGTCTATCAACGTCAATGCAATAACAACCCTTTTCTATTAATATAAATTGTATAATTTGGTTACAATCGGTACAGAACTTATTTTTGTTGTTGTGTGATCTACCTACTGTTAAACTGATAGTTTGATGGGTATAAGTTGTGTTTGGTAAGATGTTCAATTAGATGTCAGTACACCACGCAAGAGTATACACACGCAGATAGATGAAATATAAACTAGGAGAAATAAGAAATTCAATTCCAAAGTTTAAATTCATATATTTCCCCTATCCTATTAGATACAAATCACTTATTAATTTATTTACACTGACGGCTGCTTACTTTCTAGCAATTTATTTGATTAAGGTATACCTACTATACATTCGGTTCAAATCTAAAATTATATGGCTTATAATAGTGGTTAGTAAATTTATTTCCGCTTTTAATCGGTGGACCTTCCCATGTTACTTTATACTGTTCAATCAGTTTCTTGATCAGTAACTCAATCTCCAGTTCAGCAATCCTTCTGCCAATACAGCTCCTGATGCCGAAGCCGAACGGTAACGTGACCATAGGATGTGCGTTCCCGTAGTACAATGGGTCTGTTTTTTCCACTAACCATCTCTCCGGCATGAACTTGTTCGCTTGCGGGTAATACTCGTCAAGATTCGATAAATATTCGTGCGGTGCCACAATGTCAATCTAAATGATGAAACAAAATTTATGAGTAAGAAACTAAATAAAACTAAATACTGATTTTTCTCTTTTTAGATGACATACTCGTGCGCGATTCAGACAGTTGTGTATCTGAGACTGTCTAAATCTCTAGTTAATAGAAATTGAATTGATAATGAGTGCAACACCACGGTGAGCATTTAAATTTGCTAGGTATTTGGTCCGAGAATGATAATGACTATATTTTAGAGAATGGTAATTGGTGAATAAATCCTAACTAAATGGGCAACATCAAACATTCTACGACAGCTTCACCGTTACCTTGGTCTCCTATCGAGTATTCACAACTTTCACAGATTTAGGATCGAATCTGCAGAACAGTAACAATCCACTTTACCACGCTGGCCAGACGGATTGGTATTGGACGGTGGTTATTTCAAGTTTTTCTTCTCCTTACAGTGCTGTTGTCCTGCGAAGATTGCTCCGTCTATGTTCTATGTTCTATGTTATGTGGGTGGTTTCCGCACTTAGTCCTTTAAGTGGACCATTGTACGTGAGGGCGGCCATCACTCCAGCCAGCCCACCTCCCTCCAGAAGCGGATAAGGTCTCCGAGTCTGTCCAGACATTCTGCAACAGATTTAGGAGATCCGAGTGTGTTTTTCCGTGTTTCGGTGACACCTGTGCACTCAATGAGTACATGCGACACCGTTTCCTCTGCCCCTAAGCATGCTCTGCATAGGGGACTGTCAGTTATGCCTATGGTGTGGAAGTGTTTGTTTAGTGAGCAGTGTCCGGTGATAGTTCCTGCCACCAGCCGCAGACTGTCCCTATCCAAACGCAATAAGCGTTTGGTTAGTTTATCATTAGGAAGTGGCATGGCTTCCTTTGATTGTCTGCAGCCTGGGACAGATAGCCAGTGGTGTTGTACTTGTGTGCGGGTAACTTCTTGCAGCCAACCACGGAGCTGGCCGAATGGGACGGGCACCACGGGTTCGGGTCCGAAAACCGCTGCGCCCGACCCCCTTCTAGCCAGCTCATCGGCCGCATCGTTACCTAGCGATCCGCTGTGTCCTTTTATCCATTGTATTGTCACTGAATTCCGGCCGGAGGTCGCAACGCGTTCTAACGCGTTGTGACAATCCATTATGAGTTTCGAAGTGACATGGGTTTTATTTAGGGATTTAAGTACCGATGCACTATCAGAGACTATACGGATGTGTGAGTCCGTAATTTTCCTTGTCTCTATAGCGTGGGCCGCCAGGATAATACCCACGCATTCCGCTTGGAATACAGTGTTGAATCTACCTAGCGGCTTCGATATCCTGATGTTAAGTTCGTCTGAGAATACACCTGCTCCGGTTCCTGTGTTGGTTTTGGAGCCATCGGTGTATATTCTGAGTTCTTTTGTATCTGATTTGTCGTGTGGTTCTTCTTCTAGATGTATATTATAGTGCTTCTGAAAATTAAATTTCTTCAGCATCCTATCATTGGGTGATGTCAACATGGGTTGATGTGTGATCGCTCGTTCTCTTATGCGTGTGTGTTTGATTCTGGAGTCATTTCCCAGTGTGCCGGCATTATGGAGTCTAAACGCTGCTAGTGCTGCTTCCTCTTTAACAACTAAGTGCAAGGGTGGCAGCCCCAGCATAGTTTGCAGTGCGGCTGTTGGTGTGGTTCTCATGCTACTAGTGATAGCCACGCAGGCGTATCGCTGTAGTTTTTCTAGGGTTTTTTGGCAAGTAGCCAAGTCTGTCCTGGGCCACCAGACTAGGGAGCCATATGTTATAGTTGGTCGAATAACTGTAGTGTACAGCCAGAACGTGGCCTTGGGACTGATGCCCCAATTTCTGCCCAGCAGTTGCTTGCATTGCCACAGTGATATACTGGCTTTTGTGGTAATGTATTCAGTATGTTTAGCCCAATTCAGTTGTTTGTCCAAATAAACGCCCAGGTATTTGGTCTCTGATGTCAGGTTTAGGGTAGATCCGTAAAAGCGTGGCAGTTGCAATTTTGCCAGCTTTCTTTTTTTGGTAAAGAGGACCAGTTCTGTTTTTGTGGGGTTGACTGTTAGTTTATGCTCTTTGCACCAGTCCTCTACAATTTTCAAGGCTTGACGCATGAGGTTACACAGTGTGTTTTCGTGAGTGCCATTTATTATGATTGTTATGTCATCGGCATATCCTACGGTGAAGTAGCCTTTGTCGTTTAAACCACTTAGGAGGCTGTTCACGACGAGGTTCCATAATAGGGGCGAGAGGACACCTCCTTGTGGGCATCCCTTCGCCACCATGGCTCTCGTGGTGTCATTCACCGTGACTTGTATGGCCCTTTGCCTGAGCATGTTGGTTATCCAACTGCATAAGGTTGGGGCCACATTATGCCTTTTAAGGGCTATGTCGATGCTGTGGAACATTGTTTTATCAAAGGCGCCTTCTATATCTATGAAGGCAGCCAGTGCTGAACCTTTGTGGTCTACAGCGCATTCAATTTTGGAAATCACGCTATGCAAAGCGGATTCTGTTGATTTCCCTATTGAGTATGCATGCTGTTGTTTGTGTAGCGGTACCATGCGTAGAGGTCCATCTCTGATGTATCTGTCGCACAGTCTTTCTAGGGTCTTCAATAGGAATGATGTCAGGCTTATAGGTCTATAAGCTTTGGGTTGTGTGTAGTCGGTTTTTCCGGGTTTTGGTATGAAGATAACCTTCACCTCCCGCCAAGCGAGAGGGATGTATCCATGTGCAATGCAGGCTCTGTAGACCTCCACCAGCCATGGTTTTAGGGATTTGATACCCCATTGCAAAAGGGCCGGTAGAATGTCATCTAGGCCTGCGGATTTATATGGTTGGAAAGACTTGATAGCCCACGAAATCCTGTCCTCTGTCACTATTTCGCGGGCTACAGTCCAGTCATTGTTGGTTGGTTCCATTCCTGTATTTTCCTTCCAGGTCTTTTCCTCTGAGAGGCTACAGTCTGGGAAGTGTGTTTCAAGAAGGACCTTACAGATTTCGTGGTCTGTTTGTGTGAATGTGTTATCGGGCTTTTTTAGCGCACCGAGGTTGCGATCGTGGTCGCTGGATAGGATTTTCCTCACTCCTTTGCTCCGTCAATCGTAGTAGGAATGAATAGGGGTGGTAAAACTGTATCCGTATTCATAGGGACGTAAAAACAATATCATCATTCATCCTTTTCCTAGCCTTTATTATTCTCATCTTTATTTGATATCAGTTACTGGTTCAACTGGTTTTACCTAAATTACAATTTTTCCACGGAACGATTTGCATCGGACCTATGCAATCCTGTGGGCAAACTGAATTCGACAGTGAATGACAACGATATAAATTTGATAATAATGACGCTTGATGAATGTTATTTATTAATTATTACTTACTCCTGGGGGAATGTGATATCCACGCACAACAAAATCTTTATCAATTCTTCGTAATGTTGATGGCAACACGGTCAACATTCTTAAAGATTCTTTCAAGCAAGCTTTTAGGTAGCGTCTTTGATTATCATCCGAACGTAATTCTTGACGTAACTTCTCTTGTTTCTCTGGATTACTTGCCAAGTTATAAAGTAGGCCCACTGACGCAAAACTGACCTGCAAAGAAATGTTCTGCTATCTGTAAACTGGAATGAGCTATATTTTGCCTACCTTATTTTGAATTTGTTTTTAGGTGTAACACTGTGTCCAAAAAATAAGGTGACATTTGAATTTAAACTGCGCGCGTCGCTGGATTTAGAGAATTATTTTTTAAGACTGCCTTGTTGGTCTAGTGGTTAGCGTATGCGGCTGCTGATCAAGAGGTCTCGGGTTCGATTCCCGGGTCAGACCAAATATTTGTGTGATCCAAAAATATTTGTTTCGGAGTCTGGGTGTTTTTCTATGTATATTATGTATGTATTTACAAAAAAAATAATTATATTTATGTATTTATATCAGTTGTTTAGTACCCATAACACAAGCTCTGCTTACTTTGGGACTAGATGATGTTGTGTGTAAGATGTCCTAAAAAAATAATATTTATTTATGATATTGCAAAGCTTTTATCGCGGGCTTTGAGCGCGGTGACCGAATCAAAAAATTCCGTTACGAAAAAACTTTTTTTTTTTAATTTCTTTATAACAAATGTGATACATTTTGTTACATACTAAATGATTTCGCCAAACTGCATGACAGTTTGTTGGCGAACAATGTGCGCTCATTTTACAAAATTAAATAATGTAAACAGTTTTAAAACAAAATGCATATTTAAATGTTTGAAATTACATGGTTCATACACTATAATCAAAATAACATTTTATCAAAAATACTTTTCTAGAAACTAAGTCGACTTTGAGATACATTTAATAGTAGTAATACTGTTAGTCTTCAATTTGATCATTAAACATTTGTGACAGTAGTTCTTTTATCTTTTTTTTAAATGTATATAAGTTTAAACAATTTTCTTCAATAATTATTTTATTATATAGCCTTGGTATTATAAACATATGTACGTGTTCGTTCACCATAATAATTACATGAAAAGGATTTTGGACGTGTTAAAAAAGGATAGAGAATATGATTGTAATTGCAGTGCGACAAGGGCAAGTATGTAGGCAAGTAAACAAATAGCGTCCAAGAAATTATCAATTCTGTCAAAGGTTCGGCGGTACTTCAGCTCTGAACAGCTGCTTAATCTTTACACTGCCCAAGTTCGATCCTGCATGGAGTACTGTGGTCACCTCTTGGACGGTGCAGCGAAATATTATCTGGAAGCTTTGGACTCAGTTGACCGAAGAGCCCGTAGGTTAATTAACAACGAAAAGCTGTCAAATAGCAGACTACACACCCTTGAGCATCGTCGTCGAGTTGCCAGCTTATCGGTTTTTTATAGGATACACTTTGGAGAGTGCTCGAAAGCTCTTTTCGAACTGATCGAGCCATCTCCATTCCTTTATCGGACTTCATGGGCAAGTGAATGGGCCAGTGAATGGGCAAGTGAATGGGCCAGTTAATGGGCAAGTAAATGGGCCATTGAATGGGTAATGAAAGGGCCATTGAATGGGCAATGAAAGGGCCAGTGAATGGGCAAGTGAATGGGCAATGAATGGGCAAGTAAATGGGCAAGAGAATGGACCAGTGAATGGGTAAGTGAATGGACCAGTGAATGAGCATGTAAATGGGCAAATGAATGGGCAAGTGAATGGGCCAGTGAATGGGCAATCGAATTGGCAAGTGAATGGGCCAGTGAATGAGAAAGTGAATGGGCAAGTGAATGGGCAAGTGAATGGGCCAGTGAATGGGCCATGAATGGGCAATTGAATGGGCATTGAATGGGCCAGTGAATGGGCAAGTAAATGGGCCATTGAATGGGCAATGAAAGGGCCAGTGAATGGGCAAGTAAATAGGCAACTAAGAGAGCAAAACAGGTAAGAGACACAAAAATAAAATTATTGAGCCATAGCGAGAGAGCAAATGTCGGTGTGTATGTATATTGCACACTGTTTAATACTTGCTGGTATTTGAGTATTTAACGTTTGTTAGTAAAAGTCAAACGTACGTGAGCTAATACTGTACACTGTATGCGGCTGCGTATTACAATTTTTTAGTAAGAAGTCAGCGTGGTGTGTTATTATTTAACAGTGTTTGTGAGTATTTTATTTTTATATCATATTTAAACAAACAAACTTTGTAATTATCCTACCCTTGTTATATATATTCATCTCATTCTATTGTCGATTTACTGAAGTTTCACTTCTATCGTGTGTGCATCGCACACACACCTTTTTTTTATTCCATAGATATGCTCATATTATTATGTTCCCTGTTTAGTATTCATTGTCTTTCGGTTAATAGGATGAATAAATTGTTTGGCAATAAGTGTTAGAATGTATGTTGCAGTATTTCATTTCTTTGATATTAATATCAAAGAAATGAAATACTGCATACATAAAAAATAAATATACAGGGTTACAGGAAAAGTCGTGCTAGATCCGTTAAGGGCGTAGAGTACCCATTATTTCTGACTTATTTCACTATGAAACACCCTACCCTAAACTTAACCCTTTTCGAGATATTCGACTTTTAATTTTTTTATTGAAAATTGCCTATTTTTAGGCTTATCATTCTTGCATTTTAGATGCTTTAGGACGTCGATCATTAAAATAGTGCATTAGTTAATTGAATAGACCGTAGTAGACAAGTGAAGATAAGAAATGAAAAAAAAAATAGAATTTTTTTTTCTCTAACGGATATCTAAAAAAAATACTATGATAATTGTTCAGCAGATGTTTTTTAAAATATCTACGTTTCATCAGCTATCTAACGAGGTATAATAATCTAAGTTAAGGTTAAGATAAGGTTCAGTTTAGGGTAGGGTGTTTCATAGTGAAATAAGTCAGAAATGATGGGTACTCTACGCCCTTAACGGATCTAGCACGACTTTACCTGTAACCCTGTATAATTAAAATTGCATAAATTGATAAAAAGTGCTATGCAATAGCTTTACCGCGGCAGTCCCCGAGTGCCACACGACTTTTTTTGGGTTGTTAGTACTGTCAGTAACATTTATTTGAAATTTCATGTCAAAATATTCATTAGTGTTTGAGGAACGTGTCGCTTTGTGAGCTGCTTAAAAGTGAGTATTCGTTTTTTTCATCAAGCCGCAGCAAAGACGGAACTGAAGGCCATCCCGGAAAGTGACTACAACTAGTGTTTCGAAGATTGAAAAATCCGTTAGCATGAGTGCATTGCACTTTGAAGGGGATGAAATTGATTTGGAAGAATTAAAAAAAAAAATCATATTAAACACAATGTCACCTTATTTTTCTGACGCTGTAGTATTTCATAATTTTAGTTATGCAAATTTGTTATAAAATTTTGAAAATGGGATGAAGACTTAAGAAAGATAGGTATTTTATGTCGTAAGTCAATCTCTTGTCCATAAAAAATATGGTCTAATATGAAAATAATGTTGAAATTGAGGAAGTTCCTTGAAACCTCTTTACTCTTTGAATTTCAATTTAATATTTATAGGATTGTAAAATCTAATACTTCAAGTTTACAAGTAAACAGAAGTGCAAAAACTTAAGACATTATTATTTTATTACTGGATAATAATTTGATACAATATTCGAAAATAACAGTGGTCCTGTATTAAAGTTACTCTCTCCTACGGTACGAAAGGTACGTATGAAATATATAATGATATAATAAAAATATGTTGCCCAGCAATTAAAAATATACATTACAATTTTACAAAACTATAATCGAAATTTAAAAACCTGATGATCTCTATCAAGATTGAATGCCATAAAAGGTGTATTATGGTAAAGCCAAAACCTCCTTTTTAAGGAGAGGCCTATGTCCAGTGGACTGTTAAAGGTTGTTGATGATGATGATGAAAATATTTTGTCTGTGGTCATAACACTAGCCGTTAGTTATCTGTAAATTAGGTCTATTTAGTATGTATGTCTTCTTTTCACCACTTACAGAACACCTAGTATAAGAACCCATAACGTCCCACAGCTGGGCTCGGCTCTCCTCTCAGGAGAGGGTTAAGGCCATACGTCCCCACACTGGCTGAGTGCAGGTTGGGGACTGGCAAGACACGTTGTGGCTACGTAATCTTGCCTTTTTGGCTCCAACTAAGTTTCACGACTGTTATCTTATGATAACAACCGAGACCGACTTATTAGCGTGACCTCCGAATCACGGAAACATTCATAAGATATCATGCCACAAACAGTCATCCATCTAGATACTGACCGCGCCGTCGTTGCTTACCCTTGGTGATCGTTTCCAATCAGCTTAGGCCACTTGGGTATGAGTGCTTCGCCTAATAGTATAACGCCTAGTATTATTATAGAATAGAAAGTTCGACTACTTACCGTGTCTATTCCAACCATTAACATTTCATTGGCCATCACAATAGCAACTTTTTCATCTATAGCTAAAAGTTTTTCAATTATACTTTTCTCTCCGTCTGGAATATCGTGTGCTCTCTCATTTATTACTTTTCTGGCCTGTTTAATATACATTTCACTTAATCTAAAAAATCATCCATTACATTAGACTGCTGTCAAAGAAAACGTGTTAACTGTTCCTAGCTTTCGCACTCGCAACAGTGAAACATACGTTAAGCTCATTGTTTCACCTAATGTCACCCACACGAACAGTTTGATAATTAACCGCATAAACAATTCATATCTTGAAGGTTTGTGTTTAATGCCGTGGGTACCTGTAAATGTAATTTAACAGCATGGATGACGTATTGATATAAGCGGCCACCTATTAGGCTGAGTGTTGTGAACCTGATGCCCACAATATAGACGAATTTATTATAATTATTCAAATAGCACTTAAGCGAAAGTCTGAGACATTCCGTCACGTTTATCGTTGCATAAACTTCAGCACATTAACAAGTATTCAGTATCATCTGTATAAATTTTGTCTTAACCTCAGTAAAATCCTATGAAATGTAATATGTCGAGCACGCACGCACGCACGTACTCTCGCGCACACACCTAAACCCATGCACGTACACGCACACCCACACAGTAACACACACACACACATACACAGTCGTTCATGTGTTACACCAAAAACACCTAACTCGTTTTTGAATCAAAAAATATTATTATTATGTTAATAAAAAAGCAAAAAGCTGTAAAAAGAAAGTCAAAATTCTGCTGCAACTCAAACTTACTTCCATTGTTTGTCAAATACTTCGTTAAATTTCTTGAAGAAGGGAGTATTGATATACTTCCAAAACTTTGGAAAAAAATCTAGTTGAAAAGTGTTTTGAACAAAAAATTTTGCGCATTCTATCAATTCTAGTGCTTCAGGCGTCAATTTGTCGTTAAGACATCCCAATCGTGTACCCAGTCCCACCAGTCCCAAAGATTCCAAAGCCCACTTTTCAACTTCAATATCAAAGTTGTCTCTTAAATATGTTCCGTCATCTTTCAGCCGGTTTAACCTAGAAAAAATATATTTTACATACCTATACATTTTTAATATTTTACCTTTCTGATTGATATATATAATTTGTATGGATTTCTCCGGAACAGTGCATTTTACAAAACATCATATATTTGGTATCGATGTTGTGAATTTTGACTGCACGGTTGGCCTAGTCTTAAGCGGTCGACACACCGCTTTTTACTGCGCGAAGTGTCGTGGGTTCAAATCCCACGTAGGATAATACTTTGTGTGATTCACAATTTGTTTTTCTGAGTCTGGGTGTTCATTGTGTCCGTTTCATGTATGTTTCTAAAGTCCCCCGCGACACAGGCATTTATATTCCTAATGCGGGAGTTGTCTTTTAAAAAAAAGAAAAAAAAAAAGAAAGAAATTGTACATCCCTACTAATAATAAAAATGCGAAAGTAACTCTATCTGTCTATTACGCTTTCACGCCTAAACCACTCAACCAATTTTGATGAAATTTGGTATGAAGATAGAACTAAACTTGGGAAAGGACATATATACTACTTTTTACCGCGATAACCGACATACACGCGGGCGGAGCCGCGGGCAAAAGCTAGTAGGTACATATATTAAGAAATGACGGATTATATACTTTCTCGTTAACATAGACTTACAAACCACAAACTTCGTTGTCCATCAAATGAGCCGCTAGCAAATCATCATCATCAACAACCCATAATGTCCCACTGCTGGGCTCGGGACTCCACTCTCAGGAGAGAGCTAAGGCCATACATCCTCACGCTGGCCAAGTGCGGATTGGGGACTGGCAAGACACGTTGTGGCTACGTTATCTTACAGTTGGATGTTTTAAGCCGTCCGAAGGCCTCCTACCAAGCTTCACGACTGCTATCTTATCATAACAACCGGGACCGACTGCTTAACGTGACCTCTGAATCACGGAAACGCTCATAACATATCATTGCCAAAAACGGTCACCCATCTAGGTCTAACGCCGCTGTCGTTGCTTACCCAATCACCTAAGGCCACTTGGCTATGAGCGCTTCAAATTCTAGCATATAATTAATACGTATGTTTTTATTTTCCAACCCCTAGTAATGTATTGATTACGAAATGAGTTTGCGAAAGTGTAAAGCAGGCACCACACTTCGCTATGCGCTATTCGTTATGCGGGTTATTCGCGCGCATACGGCGAAGTGTGGAGCGTATATTCGTTTCGTTCACCATAAAAATGACAATGACACATCTCTACAACACACATATTTGCCTTATTTGATGCTTATTTGACATAACAGTTCGAAGTGTGGATGACATGTTTGTTGTTTGCGCGCATAACTAATATTTGGGCGAATACGGCGCAGACACATAACGAACAGCGCATAACGAAGTGTGGTGCCTGCATAACACACATAAAAAGACTATATTATGCTTGATGACTCGAATTGATATATCTTTTAATTGTACTTAGTAAAAGATACTAAGTTATATATTATATTTTTATCATTTAAATGAAGTGAACATTGAAGTTCCAAAAATACGAACATACCTGTCTACAAAATCTTGAACTATTTCATCCAGTGGTGGGGTGTATTGCTTTACCAGTTGGATTTTTAGTAAGGCTGGATTAACTTTAGAACGTAGGTCGCGCCATTCTGGTCCTTGACTGTGAAATTACATATAATTTAGTGATTAGAGTGAAGAACTTTCTTACACCATTGTTTTAAGTAGACTATTATATAAGTTATTATGTATTATACTAAATACCTATAATACAAGACATTTACCTCGTAATGAGACCGTGGAAGCCGTCAAATTTATCCTTTCTCACATTCTCTCTGTAATATTCCAGAGTATCAAAACCATGCCTTAAGGGATTTGTTTCTTGTGATCTGTAAGCCTGAAATATGTGATTATTCATTTTCAAATATAGTATTTCTCAAGCTACCGTGTGGTGACGGATTAAGAATACAGAGTGTCACCATCCCTATTCATCCCGCGGGTGTCGTAAAAGGCGACTAAGGGATAAACTACGCAAGACAACATCAATGCAAAGAGAAGGAAAACTTGAAACCAACCCTATACCAACCCGTCTGGCCAGCGTGGTATAGTAGGCCAAAACCTCCTTTCTAAGGAGAGGCCTATGTTCAGCAGTGGACTGTTAAAGGCTGTTGATGATGATGATGATGATTTCTCAAGCTTACCTAATACAATACAAAACTGTTTAGAATGATCCCAATCCAATAGAATTCATTAATATCATAAACTGTCGGTGTCACTATATGGTGAAACTTAATGTAGTTTAATATATCAAATCGCATTCACAATACCTTACTGGACTTCAAATTCCCGAGTTTCAAATTATTTAAGGAATATACTAACACTCCTTTCAAAGGAGAGGCCTATGTCCAGCAGTGGACTGTTTGGTTTTTTGTTTTGTTGATCTAGTGGTTAGCGTTTGCGGCTGCTGATTAAGAGGTCTCGGGTTCGATTCCCGGGTCAGACCAAATATTTGTGTGATCCACAAATATTTGTTTCGGAGTCTGGGTGTTTTTCTATGTATAATATGTATGTATTTACAAAAAAAAAGTATGTTTATGTATTTAAATCAGTTGTTTAGTACCCATAACACAAGCTCTGCTTACTTTGGGACTAGATGATGTTGTGTGTAAGTTGTCCAAATAAAATAAAATTATTTTATTAAAAAAACTGCAGAATAGATATATAGATAAAATAAGCTAAGAATAATAAGATTAATAATAATAAGATAAATAAGTAAGATTAATAAGTTTATATGTACTACTAACTAGAAAGAACGTACACTGCATTCTTTTCAATTTCTTTGTAATATTACAAATCCTTTTTACAAGTTTAACTAACCTATCATAGGCCCTTATTGCAGAAATGTATACCTATTCAATTAAATTAAAAACTTACATGGTCTATATCCACCGGGTCAAACAGCATAACTGTGTGAGCTCTGCCAAAAACACCATTTAATCTTACAATGGGACCAAACTGTTTGTGCAAATCACCAATTATATTAAATAAATTTCCCTTTGGTCCATATTTTCCTGAAAACAAAAATAATATTAGCCTCTAGCATTTAACTAGGTGTCATGACTGATCAGAAACACACATTTCCTATGTGCTCGGCGAATATTTAAAAGCCGTGTACTGATTGAGCGAGCAGCCTCGCGAGGCTGCCTCGCGAGGCAATTCCTCGGTCGGTCAAGACGTGCCTCGCCCAAGGCAAACGCTCTCGCTGCCTCGCCCGAGCCTGCCGCGGCCCGAGCCGAGCGTTGTCGATTTTTGTCGATGCTCAAAGGCGCCTCAGTACGTTTGCCGCGCTCACTCAAGACGGTAGTGTTTTGCCTCGCTTTTATCTCTATTCGACTTCAAGTTAAACTGAGCGTCGATGCTCACGGTGGCTCGGCCTTGCCGCGCGAGGAAGCCTCGGATTAGAAAACTTACAGACCGAGGCCGCCTCGCGCGGCATGCGTGCTGCGGCAAATGTCCGAGGCTGCCTCGCGAAGCCGCTCGCTTGGTCAGTACGCGGCTAAACGCTATCGCTAGTATCAAGATTAAATGTGCATTTAGCCAGTAAGTACATTCGTCATTAATGATGTGTCGTTTTCGTACACACTCGAGACGTTCAGGTATATATTTATTTCGTGGCGGCCATCGGAGTGAGTATTCTCTCGCTCTGCAACATGATCGCGGCCATGCTGCGGAGCGAGAGCGCGTGGAACTCCGCCGTTTCGTTCTGCGAGCAAGTTATTAAGGATCGGGAGAGGTTTAGATCTCTCCCGGTCCGCCAGGCCCGGGAACGGGCTCCGTACCGCAGACGACTCAGGCGCCGGAGTTCGCAGAACGATCTCCGTCCTCCATAAGCGCTAGCCTGGGGATGACAGGTGAGGCCATCTGTCATCCCAGCAGAAGCAGGCCGGGGTGGATGCGCCATGCACTTTTATTATGATGAGGGACGTCTACAAGCCGCAGGTAGATGGCCCGAGGTACGTCGGGGTTCCAGGGATTTCCTTTCTAGGGTACACCTGATTCCGCCCCCATTGGTACCTTGAGACGGCGTGCGGTTTTGGTCGGTTCGAGTCCGACATTACCACCAACTGGTGGTATCCGAGGGGATTTCCGCACAGAAAAAAAAAAGGTATATATTTATTCATATTTTCATAATAATGTTAAATCAAAACCAGATATTTTAATCGGTGGTACGTTTAGTCCTTCTAATATTTAACATTTGTGAGTATGTATGTATGTTTCTTGCTCTTTCACGCAAAAACTACTGAACGGATTCGGATGTAACTTTACAGTATTATAGCTTATATATCAGAATAAAATATAGGCTACTTTTTACTGCAATAATCGATATACACGCAGGCGGTAAGCTAGTAATTTTTATGTGTATAATAAGAGAGCAAATGTCTCTCCTTAAAATGAGGTTTTCGCTTTCTTTAACCACACTGGTCAGACGGGTTAGTATAGAATTTACTTCAAGATGTGCTTATCTTTGCAATACTGTTCTCTTCCATTCTAATCTTATCTATTCTACACTGTTGCTCCCTTATTTAGCTCCTTACGACACCCATGGAATGAATAGGGCTGATGACGATTCGTATTCTTAATCCATCTCCACACAGAGTAAAGCCACAATATTTCTGTTTGGTTTGACCATGTTATATTCATGTATGGCCACAAATGATTGGCTCGGTCGAAGCGATTCCACGGCTCGAGAGAAAACCGGTGTTGCTTTCTACAGAGTGAGTCAGGTTCCCAAAGTTCAAACATCCTCCCTACTAGATTTTCGAGGGAAGGAGGGTTCACAAGGAAGCAACACACTAAAGACTCTCGTAACCTGCAGGTGTCTATGGCTGGTAGACACTTATCATCACGCGCCTCGTTAGCCCTCTACTCCAAGTTATAGCCTACTACACGCTAGCAAGACGGCTTGGTACAGCGTTTGTTGAAAGTTTTTTTTCTTTTTGCAGTGTTGTTGGCCCTTTTGACCCCACAAAACATACAAAAAATATCTACAGATATAGAAATGACAACAGATGTAGTAATATGATATTCTAGTAAAATAACTTGAGCGTACAAACCTATGACTGGCAGGAAATGGTGGAGGGGTCCAAGGTACGGCAAAGAGGACAGTCCCGGTATCGATTTGAAAGGCTTAGCATCTTGAACTGACGTTGAATAATTACAAACACAACTGCCATTACTGGAAGGTAAACATGATGTATTTATAAGATATGCTAAGTAACAAGAAAATATAAACTTTTTGTTCGTTGTCTTCAAAATAAGATATAAAGGATGTTAGAAGACATAGACAAACACTACTGATTGCAAACGGTTCTTACATGAACATTTGCTCTAATATGCACGATTCAAGTCATCTCATACGAATCTCAAAGTTTCTTTACGATATTGGTAATTGAGGAAACTTTTTTCTTTAAACAAATTCCACATTCAGAATTTCTCCAGTGCCGCATACGTACATCACAAACAAAGTTGACCTAGTTTTATGCGGTCGATACTGTGCCAAATGTTGTGGGTTCAAATCCCACATAGGACAATAATTTGTGTGAGCCACAAATTGTAGTTCTGAGATACACAAATGACACCCATAGGCTAGTTATTATATAGTATAGGCTGTTATTCTTCCGCCTTTAGATAGACATGACAACCTTGAGAAAAGATCTAGAGACTATAAAAAATATAAATATGAAGATATAGCTAGCATACTTGATGTTATAAATATGTATGAACTTTAAACTGACTTTATCATCCAAACTTGTTATGAATTACAAATAAAAATTTTGACAACATCCTCGTCGTTACATAATACCGCACGGTTTGCCTAGTGGTTTAAGCTGTCGCCACACCGCTCTCTGCTGCGCCACGTGTTGTGAGTTCAAATCCCACATGGGACAACACTTTGTGTGATCCACAAATTTTTGTTCTAAGTCTGGGTGTTCTTTGTGTCAGTTTCTTGATTCATCTTGTCATGTATGTAAATTTCCCCGTTACACAGGATGAATATTCCTAATGCGTAAGTTGACTTGTTAAGAGCAAACCAAAAAAAATAATATCTTAGGTAAGAAAACAGGCTCGTTTGAATACATTGGTCACAATAACAGTTTCGGAGATTTCATAGCTTAGACTTCTAAGCCATGAAATCTCCGAAACTACTAGGCACAACCCTGCTTTCTCAGTTCTTTATCTTCTGTGTTCCTTAAGTTCAATTTCAGATAGACTTTTTATATGGCAGTTCCATTCTACTGGCTGAGTCCCGCGGTGCTACCCGCGTTGATGTTGTAAACCACGGGTTACGCCGCGAGGCGAAGCAAATTTTTTTTTAAAATGCCTAAGTTACTTCTTGTAACATTCGATATCTTCGAGTAAAACTTCTGTCAAATTCGATCCAGCTCTTCTAGAACCGGAGAATTAGCCGGAACAAAGAGACAGACCGTCATAATATTATTTTTTGTGGAATATAAGGAATATACTTTCATATCATCATTCATCATCAATAGCCCACTGCTGGACATAGGCCTCTCCTTAGAAAGGAGGTTTTGGCCTACTATACCACGCTGGCCCGACCGGTTTTTTATAGGGTTGGTATCAAGTTTTCCTTCTCTTTGCATTGATGTTGTCTTGCGTAGTTTATCCCTTATTCGCCTTTTACGACACCCTCGGGATGAATAGGGATGTTAACACTCTGTATTCATAATCCGTCACCGTCACGGACGTGTGTCAATACTAATGTAGTAAAAAGCTGTTAAATTTAAAATAAAAACAGACTTTAATTTATTTATATGTATAGACTATAATCTATATATACTAATAAATAAATATATAGTATATATTATAATACTCGTATCACGTTGTCGCTCAAGATAAGTTCAAAAATTATCTAAATATCACGTTTTTTTTAATGTGTGTTTTGCTGGCATGCTGATAGAATGGTTCACGTTTTGCTTCAATCAAAAGCAGGTGAGCATGATTGATAAGAAATGAAGGTGAAGTTGCCTGGAGTTAATGTTATTTAAGAGCGCACAATGGGAAGTTTTCAATCAGTCAATCAGTCAAAAATCAGTCAGCAATTTTTGTTATTTTTCTACTATTATAGTCTCTGATCTACTATTATAGGCCCAGAGTAAACAGGAATAACCATCCGCAATGGTAGAAATTTGAAATAGTCTACAAAAGGACGCAAAAAAACTGAGAATTCTTATAATCAGATAGATAATAATTTAAAGATTTAAATTTGAAACTTAAATTTTATCACAAGTTCTTATATTGATAGCCTTAGTACTAGATGACCAATGAATTGAACAGTTTTGAAATCGCATCTAAAAATAAAAAAAAAACATTATTTAACATCGTCTCGGTAAATATTGAATTCGTCTCTTAGATGCGTCTGATCACATGTAGATTTTGCAAGGCCAAATTTTAGTTAAAGTCAAGTTCCAAGCAGTTTATGTGGAAAAACCGCGAAAATTTGAGATAGTAAATCGTTATTCAAATATCCTACTAATATTATAAACGTGAAAGTTTGTGAGTATGTGTGTATGTTTGTTGCTCTTTCACGCAAAAACTACTGAACGGATTTGGATGAAACTTTACAGTAATATAGCTTATATATCAGAACTAGCGACCCGTCCCGGCTTCGCACGGGTGTACAATTGTTGTAAAAGTTTGGGTTAAACATATATGGATTGGCTAAAACTGATCATAGTCTTGAAAATCTTGGACCCACGATCCAAACCAAAATCGAAAATCTAACAGATAGAAATGTCTTCTGTTCGAGGGTAGATGATTGTACTAAGCTAACAAAATGATATGATAGAAAAAATACCCTGTAAATTCATTTTTTTTGGTGCGTGATAGCTTACTATCGTATTTTATTGTCGCACTTTTTGCCAATACTAAATTGGCAAAAAGGTTTTACCTGTTCCACCAGGAGACAATAAATAGGAGACAAATAATAGGGAAATAAACAGACGACCACTGTTATTTTTGATACTTTTAATTATAGCATCAAACACTATCTTTTGATCTGCTACCATCTTGGATACATTTAAGTTGAAAAATTCTGTCAACTCGATAACATCGTATGTAAGGTTCGGTATGGCATGAACAACATTTTCTGACCGGTGTGGAGAAGGTAATCCAAAGTCTCTTAAATTTTGATCGTTAAGTTCTAAAAGTTTATTTTCAATCTGTATCAAACCTTCGTTATATACATCATAATCCAGACCTCGTTGTTGTGCTGATTGTCTTTAAAACTATCCCATAATTGTAGTGGTTTAGAAGGGAAACACAATAGTAATACAACCACAAACAAGTCTCTTAGCTTTACCGGACATTGAGAAATGGCAGCTTCTCTCAGAGTGATTGCCCAATGGTTATCATTTTCCAGCAAACCTCTCTCTCGGCAAGCGGCTTCGTAAGTTTCTTTAATAGTACCGTCAACTATTTTTAAATTTTGAAACGATTTTGGGCCACGCACATGATGAAGTAATAACCTGAAATAAAAACACCCAGGCTGAGAAGGATGAATGCTGTACACCAAACAATACTGGGTCTTTATCTTTATAGGCAGTTCGGCAACTATTATTTCATAAATTTCGTTGGGCAGTATTTTTGACTCCAATCAAAATAACATATGACAATGCGGCAATCCTCTTTTTTGCCACTCAACAGTTAGCATAAAACATTTAACTGGACCAAAAATCGTGTCTTTTGTTGCTTTTTAAAGTCGAAAGTTTTTAAACTCGAGTAATGATGTCATGACAGTTGAAAGACCGCTGACCACGAAATAGTTCCTGCTTTATTTCTTCCCATTCTGGATTAAAGGTGAAAGTTACGAAAAGATCTGGCCACGATTTCGCACATACGACATTGCATGTTGCGTCTTATCGTGGAGATACCTCGGAGACCCAGTAAATGATGATAATAAGATGACATGCTGTCCAATATTGATGGCCTTTACGTTTGCATCTTGGTTCAAAGCATCCCTCAAATTAATGTAGTCATCCGCTCTTAGTTTTTGTTGGTTTCGGCAGATGAAATTTAACCTTTCGGAAATCATCTTCGCCATCAAATCAACATGTTGTTCTGATGAGCATAATCAATTTGTGGATTGTAACTGAATGCCGAATTAGTATGAGCTTAAATTTTGATTAGCTGGGATGTCCTAACATTTTGTTCATCTGGGCGAAGTGAACGTACGGCCTTAGATTCCCGAGCCCGTGTTTGCGAACTTTTATCTCTATTTTCACCAAAGCGCTGCGAGCGTTCAGTGCTAGATTCTCTAGCTTGTGATTGTGACGCGTTTTCTCTCTAACTTGCTAGACGATCTGAATTTTCAGAGGAAGATTCTCCAATACGACGTGTTTTGCTAAACTCGCTTGATTTAGTTTAGATTCACATTTTTAAACTCGTAATATCTTTTGAATGCATTTGCCGATTTCAATAATTCAAAAAGATATATATAGTTACTGAAACAGTCTTAAATTAAAATTAATTTTTTTGGATAAGGATTACTAGAAAGATATGAATAACATGGTCTTTTATGCATGGTATGGTTTTTGTTAGGATTTCTTTCAAAAATGATGTTGTAGTGACATAATAACAATAGCTAGACATATGGTACCGGGAGGTTTTTTATAGATATTAATATTTCCTTTAATATTGTAGAACATATTTTTGTTCTATCATTCATAGTTTCCGCAGCGCATGCGATGAAAGTCATTTTATAGCAAATTTTTTTCATACTTTGGATTACATTATTGAAGTAGTAGTAGGGCTCCCAATTTTTTTCTGTAAAAAATATGTTACTCAAGGATATTGTAGCATTCTAATGGTGAAAGAATTATCAAAATCCGTCCAGTAGTTTTTGAGTTTATTAGTTACAAACATACAAAAATACAACGTTTCCTCTTTATAATATTAGTGTAGATTGCACATAGGCTACTTTTTACTGCAATAATAGAGATAAACGGGCGAAAGCTAGGTGATTATAAAAAACATTAAATCGTAGATGTCAAAATGTATCACTGTTTATCTCCTGTCAAAACTTCACAGGTTGCCTAGCAACCATAATGATACGCTGGTAACACCGCGGGGCGCAGCTAGTAATGTCAAAAATATCGATGACTACATAATGTCCACATATTTTTTCAAACACGGTATTATGAAATGTACGAAGCCAAAATGTAATAACTTATTTTTTTTATTAAATTATATAATTAAATGGACAGTGATTTCTACAAGACATTTTGTTTTGCTGATAAGCGCCTCAATGATCAACAAAAATATACTATATCAATAAATTCAAGGCTTTTTAGCACTTATAAGAACATGAAATTATGTCAAAGAAAATTACATAAAATTAAATAAAGACTTTCTGTCGTTTTCCTTACCGTGAAAATTGTTGTGGTTTTACAATAGATACACTACGACTAAGACACTCACTCACTGCTTTATAACTCATGTTTTAGGTATTCACAAATTTTATAAGACAATATCTTCCATCGGACATTCGCATACAATGTTTATCCGAATACAGCAACCTCCACTAATATAAGCTCTCTTATCACACAACGCTGCTACTTATAAATAATTAAATGTTATACTCAAATTATTTGCTTAGTCTACTATGATTTAGCATTAAAAATCGCTTGATCATCGTATGGTTAATATATTGTGACCCCATCTGATTGTTTTATAAAAAATGGCATAACGACAATTCATATGTACGTATAGAGATAACATCTAGAGTCTAGATTGTGCTTCTGTTGTTAATTGTGCGGTAACAAAACATTACCTACCAGTTTTATTTATTTATTTAAACCTTACGGCCTGGCCACGAGTTTTGGTCTTAGCGAAAAGCGGAGCGGCGTCGGTGAGCGGTGCGTTTTGCACGCCACGAACCCTAGTAGCGGTTAGTTGCAGCGGCGACGGTGGACGTATTTAGGAAGTCGAAACGTGTTAAAAATCATGGCGTTATAAAAATTATCCCCTGTCTGTTTAGAAACAACATTTTTTTTTAAATATGATAGAATGAGTGCACGAACTAAATAAAGATCGGTATTTAGATGGTGGATTTAGTGACCTATACGAAGGTCCTACCTATAAGAAGTAACTGATGTTTCCAAGTGTTTTGCTAACCAGGTACTTACAGAGAGAAAAAACTTTAAAAACTGGTCAACTACTTACATTGCGTTAAAGACATACTAGTAGTTTCGTGTGTAGTTATATCTACAGACAAAACTACTGATATGTAAACTGTTTTGCTAATTAGGTACCTACTGACAGAGAAAAAAATTAACTTTTAAAGCTTGTCAACTATCCACCTACATTACGTAAACATACCAGTAGTTTTGTCAACATATCAGTAGCTTCGTTTGGTAGGTACCTAGGTTCTATGTTTTTGTGTTATCAATTTACATTAAACGTAAGTACCATTATATTCCGGAAAACATTGTTTAATTTCTTCCCACAACCTTTTTATATTTATGTTGGGGATATTTTGACATCCATATAGGCGGTCTATTTAAAATTTCTGTTATAAAAGCCTCGGTATCCATTACCGCCATAAAATCGTCTAAAATTTTTTGTTTTTATTTAACGCCGCTGAGTCCGTCACTCGTGCACCGCTATCCACGCCGCTCTGTTTCGTGGCGTCGCACATACTAACTTGTGCCTTTGTTCCTGCCGCTCTCCATACCGCTCGCCGCTGTAGCAATTCGCTCGGCAAAAACCGCTAGCTTTTACGCTATGAGCGGCGACTCGTGGCGTGCCTCGTACATTTTTATACTTTTGATATTACCGCTTGGCGTTTCGCTCTTAGCTGCCGCTCACAGCGGTAAGGTCGTGAATGGGCCGTTATGCACAGATGTAGCAAAGGCGTTTGGCTTAAAACAGAGCCAAACATGGAAGTGGCATAATAATTTTAAAATAATACTTGATCGAATGGAGTGGCTTTCTCTTGTGTCGGAGGCCGAATAAGTATAAAAAATCCTTTATTTTTCTTAATATTATTTAGGGCCGGCTTCTAGGTTAGTTTATTCAATTTAAATTTAAATCTTTAATTTATTAAGTGGTCGCCACGCCGCTTCCTACTAAGCCAAGTGTCGTGGGTTCAAATCCCATGTAGGACAACACTTTGTGTGATTCACAATTTGTTGTTCTGAGTCTGGGTGTTCTTTGTATCCGTTTCATGTATGTTTGTAAAGTCCCCCGCGATACAGGAATTTATATTCCTAATGCGGGAGTTGTCTTTTTAAAGAAAAAAAGAAAGAAAGAAAGAAATAATTCTGCAACTATGGAAACCAACTGAATTCGAAGGTTCTCAGACTAACTTCCCAATAACAATTTACAAATACGGAAACAGAATGTATCAATTTTAAAAATCTGTCATTTTAGTTTGTCTTTTGGAAGTATCAGCCATCAGATGTTTTTGAATGTTATAAACGCATCCGTATGATAGTAAAGCGAAACTAAAATAGGTTGAGGTCACTGAGGCTCCTTACGTAGTTAAGTGCGGAATTTGCGTAAATCAGAATAAGTAAGTAAACAAACAAAACGATGTTATCTCAGTTACAGAGGTTTATACATATAAAACTCACTCGCTGTCTCATTTATAGAGGTAACTATGATGATAAATCAAAAGAACGAATCCCAGATATAGAGGTTTGCTTTGTCCCACTAACAGAAGTAATTCAGTGCCGAAGTGTTGGTCCTCAGAATGAGTACCAGTTATGGAGGTTTGTCACTTATCCAGGTCTCACTTAACCAGGTTTTATTGTATAATGTTTATACATGTAACTATATGTATATACTATATATTGAGGTTTCTAATATCATTTTTTTCTAAACTGAATAGTTTGCGAGACACTTCCAAAGTGGTAAAATGTGTCACCCCCCCTGTAACTTCTAAAATAAGAGAATGTCGGTAGATAGATTTACTTATCTCTAGTAATGAGCGCTAAAGAGGTCATCGAAAACGGTCTGTTGCCATCAACCACACGAAGAATGAGTTAATGTTAGCGTTAAACTTACTTACTAATCCTACTAATGCCATCTGGAACCCAGCGCTGCATTGACACCGTGTAGTATTTTGCTGAGATGGTAACTCATTCCGCAAGGCTCGCACATTGTCGTTAAACGTAGTGTAAGTCTTATTATTGTCTGTTTCATAAATTGTAGGCCAAAATGAAATTTTCATTTTTAGGGTTCCGTAGTTTATGACTCGAAACCCTTATAGATTCGCTATGGCCGTCCGTCCGTCCTCTACCTACCGCCCAAACGGTTAGTGCTAGAAAGATGAAACTTCAATAATATGTGTTGTAATACTTGTAATTACGTCGACAAAGTGTTACAATAAAATTATGAAAAGTATTTTTATTTGGGGTACCTCCTCTATGTGGGGATGTTTTTTTTCTCGCTTTTTTCCCACCGCGTATTGTTGTTTGATTCGTTGTTAGATAGGTCTTTTTAAAACATTGTGAAGTAGCTAAAACGATTTTTCGAATTAGGTATTCGTTGGCGAGTTATTTAACTATAAAGTGCATTTTTTGTGTAAATATGATGGATGACTGATTGATAACTTTGTTTTGATGAATTTTTTTGATTACATTTTCTGATATCGATGAAATGAAAGGGTAAACTTTACAGAAATATAGTTTATACATCAGAATATCAGCTCACCAGCAGTTGAAAAACACCAAATGTGTTTATCCTTGACATCAGTTGATACAGAAAATTGCGTTTTAAAAAATAAAAATAAATTTAAATTTTTATCCTGGTCTATCAACGTCAATGCAATAACAACCCTTTTCCATTAATATAAATTGTATAAATCGGTTACAGTCGGTACAGAACTTATTTTTGTTGTTGTGTGATCTACCTACTGTAAAACTGTTTGATGAGTATAGGTTGTTTGGCAAGATATTCAATTCGATGTAAGTATACCACGCAAGAGTACTTAATAGACAGATTAAAAATAAACCGGAGAAGAAATAAGAAATTCAATACCAAAGTTTTAATTCATATATTTCCCCAATTCTATTACAAATCCCTTATTAATTTATTTACACTGACGGCTGCTTACTTTCTAGCAATATATTTGATTAAAGTATACTATACATTCGGTTCAAATTTGAAATTATATGGCTTATCATAGTAGTTAGTAAATTTATTTCCGCTTATAATCGGTGGACCTTCCCATGTTACTTTATACTGCTCAATAAGTTTCTTGATCAGTAACTCAATCTCCAGTTCAGCAATCCTTCTGCCAATACAGCTCCTGATGCCGAAGCCGAAAGGTAACGTGACCATAGGATGTGCGTTCCCGTAGTACAGTGGGTCTGTTTTTTCCACCAACCATCTCTCTGGCATGAACTTGTTCGCTTGCGGGTAATACTCGTCAAGATTCGACAAATATTCGTGCGGTACCACGACGGCAGTCTAAATGATGAAACAAAATTAATGAGTATGAATCTAAGTAAAACTTAATATGTTTTTTATTTTTCTCTTTTAAATAACACACACGTACGCAATTCATGCAGTCGTGTATCTACGTCTGTTTAAATCTCTGTTTAAAAGAAAATGAATTGATTATGTGTGCAACACCACAGTGAGCATTTAAATTTATTAGTTATTTGGTCCGAGGATGATAATTACTATATTTTAGATATTGGAAGTTGGTGAATAAATCCTGAATAAATGACCAAAATCAAAAATTCTACGACAGCTTCACAATTATCTGTGTTGCAGACAATCCAGTATTCACATTACTCATGTTTTTTTACTGTATACGTTTTTTAATGTTTACTGTATACGCGACTTATTTACTTACGTGGTCACGGGTAGACTGATATCGAATCTTCGCGTGACCACGAGCGGTATAACCCGTTCGAAACGTCAGAAAGTAGAAGGTACGATACCTTCTACTTTCTGACGTTTCGAACGGTACAACCTTTTTAATTTTATCTCGAATAAGTCCCGTATACAGTAAAATAAATAAGTATGTATGTGTAAAAGTCGCAAAAGTCTAAAAACAGTATTCACATTCGCGCGATGTGATGTTGTTTTGCGGAGCTTGCTCCCTCAATCGCAGTAGGAATGAATAGGGGTCTTAAAATTCGGTATTCTTAATACATCACCATAGATACGTAACAACATCACATCACTTTATTTAATATCGGCTACTAGTTCAACCGGTTTTACCTGAATTTTATTCCACGGAATGACTGGCATCCGACCTCCACAATCATGAGTGCGCGAAAAGAATTCGACAGTACGTATCAACAATGTAATATGTGTGATAATGACACTTGATGAATGTTATTTACTTACTCCTGAGGGAATGTGATAACCACGCACAACATAATCTTTATCAGTTCTTCGTAAGTTTGATGGCAACACGGTGAACATTCTTAAAGTTTCCTTTAAGCAAGCTTTTAGGTAGCGTTTCTGATTATCATCCGAACTTAATTCTTGACGTAACTTCTCTTGTTTCTCTGGATTACTTGCTAAGTTATAAAGTACACCCATTACCGCAAAACTGACCTGCAAATAAATGTTTTGTTGTGTATAAACCGTAATGAGTATTGTATTTATGAATATAAAATATTTTTGTGTATTTCATTTTTTTTTATATTCATAAATACAAAGTACACAATTTATGTCGTCTATACAAAGTACATAATATATTATTTATGTCGTAAGCTAATCTAACATCTATCAAAATATGTGTGAATGTTAATGTTACTGTTACTCTCTCCTACAGTACGAAAGGTACTTATGAAACATAACAATAAAATAAAAATATGTTGGCCAGCAATATAACAAAATGCATTAACATATTTACGAAACTAAAACCGAAATTTAAAAACCCGACGATCTCTATCAAGAATGAAGGTCATAAAAAGTATATTGGGGTAAAGCGGAATTATTTTGTCTGCATTCATAACACTGACTCTATATCATAAAGTGCTTGGGGACTAACAAGACACGTTGTGGCTGAAAGTAATCATGCCGGTGGATGTTTTTAGCTCCAACTAAGTTTCACAACTGTTATCTCATGATAACAACCGAGACCGACTGCTTAACGTTACTTTCGATTCACGAAAACGCTCATAACATATGTCACCAACAGCACCCATCTAGGTACCGACCGCACCCTCGTTGCTTACCCTTGGTGATTGTTTCCAATCACCTTAGTATGAGTGCTTCACCTAGTATTATAAAAAAATTATGGAATAGAAAGTCCGACTACTTACCGTGTCTATTCCAACCATTAACATTTCATTGGCCATTACAATAGCAACTTTTTCATCTATAGCCGATAGTTTTTCAATTATACTTTTCTCTCCGTCAGGTATATCGTGTCCTCTCTCATTTATCAGTTTACTGGCCTTTTTAATATACATTTCACTTAATCTAAAAAATAAACCATTTCATTATACTGATGTCAAAGAGGACTTGTTAACTGTTCGTGGCTTTCGCACTCGCAACAGTGAAACATACGTTAAGCTAATTGTTTCAATTAATGTCAGCCACACGAACATTTTCATTAATAACCACACAAACAATTAATATGTTAAAGGTTTTAAGCCGTCGGGACCTCTAAGCACTAGTTAAGACACGACGGGAAACGCGAGTTTTCAGAATCGCGCGAGAACCGCACGGATCTTATTTGTATGAGTATTTCGCAATCATTCAGACATAACCCAGCGATTATATTACTATGGAGTCTTTCTTCAGCGTTCAGTTGCGTTGCGGGCACCGCGCGGTTAGCTCGTAACAGCAATTGAGCTCATTATGGAGCGCTTCCACACAGAATTCTTTATTTTCATCTGGTGACACACTTGCCCTCATGTGTGTTTCAGAGCTTGAAATATCTTCCCTGATCAGTCCAATTAGTTCATCAAAAGAATTATGGACATTCTCAAATGTTGAAGAATTTTCCATTGAACATTCTTAATTTAGGATATAATGTTACTAGTCGGTCACAATATTGGATGTACCCAATACAATACACACACACACACACACATACACACACACACACACACACACACACACACACACACACACAGAGAGAGAGAGAGAGAGAGAAAGAGAGAGAGAGAGAGAGAGAGAGAGAGAGAGAGAGAGAGAGAGAGAGAGAGAGAGAGAGAGACACGCACACACGACATTAGCGTCCGTCATACAAATATATATACATACATAAATTTATATAATGCTGTCAACAGAAAGTGAAATTTCTGCTGCTACTCCAAAAAACTTACTTCCATTGCTTATCAAATACTTCGTTAAATTTCTTGAAGAAGGGAGTATTGATATACTTCCAAAACTTTGGAAAAAAATCTAATTGAAAAGTGTTTTGAACAAAAAACTTTGCGCAATCCATCAATTCCAGTGCTTCGGGCGTCAACTTGTCGTTAAGACATCCCAATCGTGTACCCAGTCCCACGAGTCCTAAAGATTCCAAAGCCCACTTTTCAACTTCAATATCAAAGTTGTCTCTTAAATATGTTCCTTTATCTTTCAGCCGATTTAACCTAGAAAAAAATATTTACATACTACATATCTATAATTTGTATAGAATTAATTTTATTCATTTATTTTTATTAATTAATTTTTATTAATTTGATTTAGAGTTTGGGTGTGTTCTATGTATAATATGTATGTATTTAAAAAAATATGTAATATTATCAGTTGCTTAGTTTGGGACTAGATGATGTTGTGTGTCAGATATTTATTTATTTCTCCGGAACAGAACATTTTACAAAACATCAATATTTGGTATCGATGCTAATAATTGCTCGTACATATGTATATTGAGGAATTTATATAATATGTACGTAATGTTTTTATTTTCCTATCCCTAGTAACGGAATGAACACGACATCAGTGTGCGAAAGTGTAACACACATACAAAGGTTAAACTCAAATGTGCTTAGAATGCGCTTAAACTCGAATTGATATATCTAAATTTTAATTTTACTTAGTAAAAGATACTAGGTATATTTAATATTTTAATGATTGAATTATGTGAATCATTAAAGTTACAAAAATACGAACATACCTGTCTACAAAATCTTGAACTATTTCATCAAGTGGTGGGGTGTAGAGCTTTACCAGTTGAATTTTCAGTAAGGCTGGATTGACTTTAGAACGTAGGTCTCGCCATTCTTCTCCATGGCTGTGAAGTTAATATTTCATAAGCGTGGAAAACTTTCTTAGACGAAAGCTTAAAAAGTATTATATTAGATAACATTTACCTCGTAATTAGGCCGTGGAAGCCAACAAATTTATCCTTTCTCACATTTTCTCTGTAATATTCCAGAGTATCAAAACCAGGCCTTAAGGGATTTGATTCTAGTGCTCTGTATACCTGAAATATGTTATAATTCATTTTAACACAAAACTATTGATTTCGAATGATCTGAATGCCATAGAAAGCATCCTGAAACGTGTTCTTATAGTTAGAATTACGTTTACAATAAGGTCAAGTTTCGTTTGACTCATCTGTATTGATATTAAGCGCTACGTCGTACAAGTTCTTTAATTAATCTTACAAATGATTAAGAAAAGTAAAAACTTACGTAATGGACCAAGAGCCCAGAGCCGCCAGACCTACGTCATTAGTGCAAAGCTGAAATTTTCAGGATTATTAGTACAATGTCTTGTTAAGAAGTATGTGTACCCATTAGCTTGAAAGCGAGGCCGTTTCTGAGGTAGCGCGAAGTAGAGATGGATAAAAACCTTACTTACCTACGTTAAAGGTGCAAAGCTAGACATTGTAACTTAACAAGACATTGTACTAATAATCCTGAAAATTTCAGCTTTGCACTAATGACGTAGGTCTGGCGGCTCTGGGCTCTTGCTCTATAACCTACTTACTTGTTCTATATCCAGCGGGTCAAACAACATAACGGTGTGCTCTCTGCCAAAAACACCATTTATTCTTACTATGGGACCAAACTGTTTGTGCAAATCACTAATTATATTAAATAAATTACCTTCGGGTCCATATTGTCCTGAAAAACAAGAATAATATTAGCATTCTAGTATCGAAACAGCCTTTTTAACTATCTCGACCAAGGAGAAACACATTTATATCTAATACTAGCTGATGCCCGCGGCTCCGCTCGCGTCCGAGGGGTAGAAAAAATAGATGTTAGCCGATTCTCAGACCTACCCGATATACATACAAAATTTCATAAGAATCGGTCAGGCCGTTTCGGAGGAGTATGGGAATGAACATTGTGACACGACGACGATATACCTATCTTTAAACAAGCAATTCTTGTATTTAATATATTTATTTATGTATATACATATATATGACGTATTTGAAACTCGGTTTGCGATGCTGGAAAATCGATCTAGATTAGTCTTATGTTTGGGAAACCTTAGTTTTCGAGATTTTTATTAATATCACTTGTGGAATCTATACTACTCTACATTTAGTTATTGGTCCAACACAGCAGAACTCCAACACAGCAAAACTATAGCTACTTGAAAGCTAATAGGTGTCATTGTTGTTCAAGAAACACGATAACAGAGCAAAGCTCGGTCGCCTAAGTACTAATATTAACACAACAATCGTACTAATACTGTGTGTACTGTGCTGCTGTTGATTTCACTGCTAAACCGCTATATACCTAATAATACACGTAGCTTTTGATGATTTTACCGTGGGAAAGCACAAAAGGTCTGCTCGGTTAGAAAGATATTACGCCTTTAGGGAAAACAGGGTACCAGAGCTCAAACAATCTCTCCTACCTTGATAATCTTAAACCCGATAGTCACGCTCGCCATACGGATTCGTATAAGATTTGTTTTAAGTTTTCCTTACCTTTTTAATAATATTATCCTTGTTGTGTCAGCGCGTTCAGTCTGGTTTCTATCTAAGTGGTCAAGAAGTAACTTATTGACCCTAACAGCGAAAAAACATATTAAATCACGTTCTCACTAAAAGGCAATCCTCTAACTCCATCTGCAGTTTCACATCATACTGGCCTACTTGTGCCCTGAAGCTCGCAGAAATGAATGCTCTTGCCTCTTTTACATAAAGCTCATTCTACCAAATACTTGGGAATAACTATAGTCTGAACGTAACATACAAAACATTGATTGTAGTCTGAGATTTCATGAATATAAAGTCGCCCTATGTACTAATATATATAATGCCCCATTTTTGTAAAACTAAATGTAAACATACCCAGGGGGGAGGAATAGTGTTCTGAAACGTAAGCCTTAAGCTTAAATTAGCCACCAGTATTGAACAGTATTGTGAATAGAATAATTAATATGTATATTTTTAGAAGTAATGTAATCTGAAAAATCACAAACCTCACCTCTTTATAATGTAAGTTGGCATACAAACCTATGACTGGCAAGAAATGGTGGATGGGCCCAAGATACGGCAAAGCAGAGAGTCCCGGTATAGATTTGAAAGGCTTGGCATTTTCAATTGGCGTTGAATAATAACAAACATTCCCATTTCTGTAACATTAGCATTAGGTTTAGATGTAGCACCAGGGTAAAAATAATAAGTCCTAGATGATCCTCATAAAAATAAAGATTAAGGCTAGTTAGAAGACACAGATAAACTACTGACTTGTGATAATTTAAGCTATGCAGAGGGCTACAAGATGGACCTTTTTCTATTGTAAAAATAACAACAATTTTAAATAGAAACAGAAAACACAACCAATTTATAATGATTATAACAGGAGTAATACAAATATGTGTAGCGGTCATCAGTACCCCTCTCCAGTTAAAGAAGTATTTTTTCCCAGTTACCTAACAATCATAAATGCAAACGTAAAATAAAGAATATTTACAATTAATAAAAAAAGTCTATTATGAGTATTGTAACGTATTTGTGTGCCTGTACGTGTAAAGAAATTCTTGTTTTTATAAATCAGTTGTTTCAATAAGCTATTAAGCAAGAAGCGCTCATAGCCGAGTGGCTTTAGGTGAATGGAATCACCAAGGGTAAGCAACGACGGCGCGGTCGGACCTAGATGGGTGACCGTTTGTGGCATTATATGTAATGAGCGTTTCCGTGATTCGGAGGTCACGTTAAGCAGTCGGTCCCGGTTGTTATCATAAGATAGCAGTCGTGAAGCTTAGTTGGAGGCCTTCGGGCGGCTTAAAAACATCCAACAGCAAGATTACGTAGCCACAACGTATCTTGCCTGTCCCCAACCCAACTGGCACTAGGCCAGCGTGGGGACGTATGGCCTTAACCCTCTCTTGAGAGGAGACCTGAGCCCAGCAGTGGGACGTTAAGGGTTGTTGATGAATAAGCTATTTAATTTAATTTTGTGTTTTTTCGTAGTCAGCGAGAATAGATATTTTCGGATATCTTAAAAAATAAATAAATATGTCTGATATGTTAAATAAAACGCCATCTAGTCTTAAACTAAGCAGAGCTTTAACTGTCGGTACTAGACAACTTATATAAATACATAAACATACTTTATTTTTGTAAATCATACATATTATACGTAGAATACATACACCCAAATTCCGAAATAAATATTTGCGAATCACACTAACATTATGTCCGACCCGGGAATCGAAGAGGAGACCGAGACCTCAAGCACTAATTTAAATTTATTTACTAAGTAATTTTATTTTATGAATTTATAAATGCACGATCCAAATTATCACGTTTCCCATCTCTTTGTTTAAAATAATGATGCCAAAATTAAGTTATTTATCTTTAAACGCTAACCGATTAGATGGTTATTCTTCCACCGTTAAGAAGACGTGACCGCCTTGAACGAACTATAAACCGGGCGCCTTTGTCAACTATAAAAAGAACCTCCTACTATATAAATACTTCTACTTTCTTGATGTCGGTTAATTACGCTTTAAAGTGTTGATAAAGTTGTTAAATATAATGCTGTAAGATTTAACTTGTTTGAATACTACTAATTGGCCAGCCATATTTGGCCTGTTGGCCATTTTTGGAGTTATGTATAATATATGAGCTTAACAATGAAATATTTTATTTACCCAATCATAAAACCAGAAAATATAATTAGTATAATTAACAGAGCAGACACATCTGCCTCATCAATAAATCAACCTCCATCCAGTCTTGGAGAGGGGCAATAATATACTACAATGCCATCTAAAATGACACTTCCAATTAAACGTTTATCACTACATAGTATAAAACAAAGTCGCTTTTTCTGTCCCTATGTATGCTTAAATCTTTAAAACTAGGCAACGGATTTTGATGCCATTTTCTTTAATATATCTATTTAGTGTGATTCAAGAGGAAGGTTTTTATGTATAATACATGCATAATATAGTAGATAATAATTTTAGAGGTTTCTAATGTGTGTTTTTTTACGCTTGCATTGCAAACGCTGGCTGTACCCTACGAGATAGATCAAAATAATGTACTACAGTATTGTACATCTTAAAAAGCTCTACAAAAAAGTCCACAATGGTATATGTCTATCTCTTAGGGATAACCCACAATAATCATTTTTTATTTTTTCCTTTTTACGAGAAATAATGGCTCATTTACCAAGCGATTTTAAGCAATACAGTATTAATCCTTATCCAATAAAGTACCTTAAATACATTGTGTATTTAATATAGATTAATATGACTCTTTACAGTATGTAATTTAAGTTAATACTTTTGAAGATATTACAGATTTAAAATGCAGGAACAAAGCGATTATGGCGGTACCGGCCGGGACCCGTTAGTTGACGCTGCTGTTGATTTGTCACTATCAGATAATAACTAAACGCAATACTTTATTATGTATAATATTCTAAGGCGATACGAAGTTCATCGTGTCAGCTAGTTAAATATATATCGATGCCAATATTTGGCCTTGTGATCGCACACCAGGGTTGCCACCTTTTGGAAAAAAAAATCGGGACCATACTTATTATGTGGACAGTCGGTCAAATTTCAGTCTAATTCAGATCATGATAAAAAAGCAGTTTTTTAGGAAAACAATGGCGACAATGCTGAAGTAATAAGGTCATGAAAAAAATTTTTTTTTGTAGGGAGGCCTACACGTAAAGTGGGGGTGATTTTTTTATCGTTACGGCTATCATTAGATCGGTCATTTCTAAACATTAAGAAAGTTGCTCCGACAATTTTTTGATTTCGAAATCCATTTGAGAGTTATTCAACTTTAAAGGGGATTTTTATTTTATAAAACTCCTGCCAAGGTGACTTTACTATGCCTGATGGAAAGCATAAGTAAAATCCACAAGTGGGGGTCGCCATACTCACTGCAAATGCAAGTAGTATGTCGAACCACATTATGGCGGCTTAGGAAGATGCTTTTTCACGCCTAGCTTAAAGGACCCGGGATCATAGTAGGAATGAAAAACATCAGCTGGCAATGAGTTCCAGTTTTTAACTGCTCGACACAAGAAGGAAGACCCGAGCCGCTTAGTTCTAAAGCGTATGTCTTCCACTCTGAAGGGGTGACTTCCCTGGCCAGATCGTGTTATTGTGTAGAGGAAGGGAGAGGGTGGGATGAGGTTGAGGAGCTCTTCAGAACACTCTCCATGGTAAAGGCGATAGAGGACTGCCATAGAGGCGACATCTCTTCGCAACTCCAAAGGTTCCAGGAACTCGGTGGCTTCGGGACTGTCTATGATGCGAACTGCTCGCCCCTGCAACCGATCGAGAGCGACAAAATGTCATTGATATGTAGAAGGAACAGCGTGGGCAACAAGACAGAGCCCTAGGGTACACGTTACCTGCTGGAAATCAGACGCCGCGCCGTCACAAAAGACTCTAATGCGGCGTTGGCGCAGGGAGGCGGCAATCCAGCTGCACAATTTAGTGGGCAGGCCGTATGCTGGAAGCTTAGAGAGAAGCGAGCGGTGCCAAAGATCACCCGTGGATCGTTCTCAAGCCATATTGCCGATCACTTAGCAGAGAGTGATCTTCCAGGTAATGAACCAATTGCTTGTTAATTATTGGTTCAAGCACCTTGCAGAGTATGGAGGTGACAGCTATAGGACGGTAGTTGGCGGGATCTGAGCGGTCAGCTTTTTTGGGGAAAGGTTGAACATTCACCTCTCTCCAGGCCTCCGGGACAATTCCTTAGGAATATGACAGGCAATTCAAGCGTGTCAGTACTAGAGACAACTCTGGTGCACAGTTCTTTAGAACCACCGCTGGGATCCCGTCAGGTCCACTGGCTTTCCGGACGACGAGTGACCGAAGCTCCGCGCGTACTTCACTACGGTGGACACCAGGCAGTGGTCGGAGGAGCCTAGAGGGGCGAGAACCGACACACAGTACTGCGCTGGGTAGCTCGCCAGCAACAGGTCTAGCAAGGAGAGCGCTTGACTCGATGTGTCTGGTATCCTGGTGTGCTGGAGTACCAGTTGAGTGAGGTCATGCGTAAGAGCGAATGCGTGGGCAGTTCAGTCATCCGCCCTGACGAAAAGACACACTCCACTGAATACAACAAATAAAGATTTTGGTAAAAAGGTTGTAATTAGTTCCATTTGGCACCCAATAGCTGTTTCTTTTTATGTACACTGCGCGAAAGGGGAAGAAGGTGAATTAAAATTGAGCAATTGTTACATTTCTGAAAAATCGGGACAAAATCAATAGGCTGTCGGGACGCGGGACGATATCATCGAATTCGGGACTGTCCCGGGAAATTCGGGACGGGTCGCAACTCTGTCGCACACGGCCAAATATCGGTCTAAGTCAAGTACCTACCGAATTACTAAGCGGTGTCTAGGGAAAAACCTCATAAAAATTTTGAAGTAGTATATAGGACTACGTATATCTAAGAATACAATATTAAAACAAAACAAAACCGATTTTCCGATGTTTCCCTTACCGTAAAAACTGTTTTGGTTTTACAATAAATACACTACGACTAAAACACTCACTCACTGACTTATAAATCATGACTATCTTATAAAAAAAATATAAGATAATGGTGTTCCATCGAATACTCGTATACAATTAGTTAATGTAAACAGAATCCTACACTAATATATGCTATCTTATCAAGACTGTTGAAATATTTTTTATTGCTTAAATTTTATGTTTAGTCAATTAAGACGATTGCTAATCATTTAGTTAAAACTTTCCGAACCGTTCTGATTCTAATATAAAAATTAACTGACCCGTATTCACTTCCTTGGGCGTAATTTTTTATAAGTCATTTTTCGATGTGCACACAATGCGCTGTAAAGATTAAGGCCAGGCGTTGAGTTTTGTGGATGTTGAGTTCCTTTAAGACTGAGAGGTTCTTACGATGGGCTGTCCAAGGTATCCTCAATAAACTACGACAGTACCACATTTAGAATGCGCCATTTTGTGTCAATTAAGGAAAATGGTGAAAACAAGTGTGCAGACTAGCTTTATTTTTGTTTTGTTGCTAATATCTAATCCAAAGATAAGCATATTAGTTCCCATCTTTCATGACTTTGCTAATTTGGGTCATTGCTGTTTTTGCCATTGCAATGCGTTTTCGTATTTCTGCTTCGTACTTTCCTTAACTACTGATACAGAACCGAGTTATTGAAATTGGTCTAATCTTTTATATTCCTGTAGCCGGTCACTATTTTGGGCAGATCCAAAACGGTAGACCTACCATAATTTTGGTTTTGCTCATATTTATGGCGAGACCCATGCTCAAACTTATTGTTTCCAAGCTATCGAGTAGTATTATCTGCATATTGTTATCATTATAGTATACTAGCTGATGCCCGCGGCTCCGCTCGCGTTTCAGAGGTATCAAAAATAGATGTTGGCCGATTCTCAGACCTACTGAATATGCATATAAAGTTTCATAAAGATCGGTCAAGCCGTTTCGGAGGAGTATGGCAACGAAAACTGTGACACGAGAATTTTATATATTACTAGCTGATGCCCGCGGCTCCGCTCGCGTTTTAGAGGTGTGAAAAATAGATGTTGGCCGATTCTCAGACCTACTGAATATGCATATAAAGTTTCATAAAGATCGGTCAAGCCGTTTCGGAGGAGTATGGCAACGAAAACTGTGACACGAGAATTTTATATATTAGAAGATGACATTCCGTAACGTCCCACTGCTGGGCTCGGGTATCCTCTCATGAGAGGGTTAAGTAAATATGTCTCCACGTTCGCTGAGTACGGGACTGGCAAAACACGGTTGCTCCGGAAATATTGCTGATAGATGTTTTTAAGCAGTCCGAAGGCCTCCAGCTAAGCTTCGCGACTATTATCTTATGATAATAACCGGGACCGAGGGCTGAAAGTGTCCTCCAAATCATTGAAGTGCTCATTGCACAATGCCACAAACGGTCACCGATCTAGGTACTAACAATCATCTAAAGCCACATGGCTATCGCTCATAGCCTAGGTAAAAAATATAATCACGTACCTAACTGCCTATACGTTTGCTTGTACTATACTTACTTAACTTGTAGGGCAATGTAGGGCCAACTTTAATCAATTTAACAATTAAGTAAATACAAGCATTTAGGTTAAGAGAAAAATTGTTAATACCAAATGATCAAAAGAGACTATTATTTTCATTTAAAAAAATATCACCTGACGCTTCACAGGGTGTAACAAAAACCTTAAATTTATTCGTAGGCGCTTTATGCGTAAGAGAAAACTCTATTTTGGCCACTAAATGCAAGATTGCTGCTTAAGTGTTTGGGTTAAGGTCCAAGATATTGATGAGCAAAATACGTGTCTGAAAATAAATGTAATATCGTCTCATCAGTCAGAATTTTTCCATTATACTTATTTTTGATTCCATAAGACCTATCAGGTGCATCAGTGCATGACAATTTACTAATCATTCAACCTTATCTCAGTAAATAAGGGGCTTATTTATCAAAAGATAACATAACCTGACGTACTTAAATGCAATAACATAGATTATAGTGAGTAATGTTTTGAATATCAAAAACGTCTCAACTACACCAAAATTGATAATTAAAAGTTGGTAACAACAAACCAGCAGGGCAGCAACCCCTTGTTATGATTTGAACTCTTAATATTGTGTGAAATCATATAGCTTATAAATTTTAATTAAAACGAGGGTGATTGATACCTAATACACATATTATATTATATTTTATTGTTTATGGACCTGGCAAAGTGACTTTACTGTAATGGCAAGTATAAATAAATAAATATTTCTGACATCTAACACAACGCCCACTAGTTTCAAATTTATGATGAATATCTATAGATCAAACAAATGGTCCGACGAGGGATTTCAAACCGAGACCTCAAGCACAGCAGTCGAATACACTACCACTGTGCAACAATGAATAGAATCCAAGAGCAGTGGTTACCATACTCTTTGTGAATAGATAATGCAGCATAATGACCCAGACTATAGCGACCTATTTAGATGCTTCTGCGTAACTGAATCTTCGGTCCCTCACTCAATGAAATATAACAGCACAATGGCTGTCATTTTGGGTTGATCTTCTGTAAGAGGATAACATCGCCTTGATCGAGCCGCCTGTTCTTGCTGATATCAGTGTGACTCAGTAGAAGTAAGTATCTTCAAAATATACGAAATTTTCGAATCAAAGCTAGCAAGCTTGTGGATTTATTTTAAGTTGATGACCTCTGTGCATTTGTAAGTATGAGATACCATATTGTTTTTTACGTACTATCATTGTTGTTTACATTATTAAGTAAGAAATATCCTAAATAAAATTCTTTATTTCAATATTTTGTATCTACCTATTTCGATTAACTGGCATTTTCATGAGAAGAGATACAATAAATAAGTAGGTACGGAGTTAATGTAGAATGATTTCATAGTACATATTTATTAGCCCTCTTTGCCCGTAGTCCAACTGTGTAGATTGGTAAATCATGGTTAATTATTTTAACAAAACTGAAATGAATTTACCCAACAAGATTAACAATATTGATTAAAATAGACTATTTAGCACTCTCAAATCTAAAATTGAATGGCTTGACAAATGTGTTTAGAAGTGCATTGACGACTTTGATCGGCGGTCCTTCCCAAGTTACTTTAAACTCGTCGATTAACTTCTTAATTATTATCTCTATCTCCAATTCTGCAAGTCTTCTGCCAATACAGCTTCTGATTCCAAAGCCAAATGGCAATGTGACCATAGGGTGCGCGTTCCCGTAGTACAATGGATCTGTCTTATCGACTAACCATCTCTCCGGTATAAACTCCTTCGCTCGCGGATAATACTTCTCCATTCTTGATAAATATTCGTTCATAGCAAGGATGTCAACCTAAAAAACCAAAGATATCGTTTTTAATATTAATCTATACCTCTTTTAGGTTATTTTTTACGAATATGAAAATATGTATATATGAGAAGTGATGTATGTAGGTACTCATATTCTCAGATCGCAGATAAAGCCGCCGTCAAACCCCAGTAGGAAGGGTAGACCCAAGAAGGGCTAGCTTGACGTCGTAAAAGCGACATACTTGCTAATAGTCCATTACCAAGGATGCGGAAGACGAGACAAAGGGGAGAAGAAGAAAAGCGAAAGTGGACTTGGTGCTCCAAAGTGTAATCTTTGCTAGAAACCTGGCATAGCGCATAAAATAATTATGTAGTTTGTGTTCTCATTTAACAGTCTCAAGAGCAAACTGTTTGACACACATTTTGTTAAAGAAAAAATTCTTACCCCTGGAGGGATGTGATAACCTCCCACCACATGGTCCCTGTCGGTGGTTCTTAAATTTGCTGGACTGACGTATGTGATTCTCAGAGCTTCTTTTAAGCAAGCTCTTAAATAGTGTGTATGAGAATCATTGGACCGTATTTCTTCACGTAATTTATCTTGTTTTTTCGGATTAATTGCCAACTGATGTAGCACATTAGTTACAGCAAAGGCAACCTGTTAAATAAAATAAAAATCTTAATGAAAAAATGTAGCACCACCTCTTTATTCGATCTAGTTGTGACTTAATTGAAAATAAACCTCCTATTTTCTTACGAACACTAACGAGATTGCTTCAAAGCTCAAAACTTTCGTTAGTGAATTTTCTCTAAAACTACAGAAATAGCATTATTTGTTACTCACCGTGTCTATTCCTGCTATTAACATTTCATTACCCATCATTATAGCAACCTTCTCATCTATAGCCAGCAGTTTCTCAATTATACTTTTATCTTCTTCTGGAATGTGGTGTCCTCTTTCTTTTATTCGTTGTCTGGCTTTCTCGATATACATCGTACTTATTCTGAAAGAAATTCTTTCTTTTAGTTGATGTAATGTGATGAAATGACGAGTAATATGTATTTTGCAATTTATTTATTCTGTCTAACATCAAACAATTAAAGTAACAAATACACTGTTCGTTATTTAATTCTGCTTAAAGTTTTACAATATTAACATTAGCAAGTACTTACTCCCATTGTGTATCATACGTTTCCATAATCTTTTTATAAGCTGGAGTTGCAATATACTTCCAAGGATTTGGTTGGAATTCTAACTGAAAAGTTAAGTTGACGATATCTTTGGCGCATTTCATCAATTTACTGGCTGGGTGGTCTGGTGACAAGTTGTCTTCAAAGCATCCCAGTCGTGAGCCCAAGGCTACTAGACCAATGGATTCTAATGAATACTTATTGACTTCAACAAGAAAATTTTCTGTTAAATATGCTTTATAATCCTTTAAACGTTTTAACCTAAAATACACACTAATATTATTAAATGTACTTAAGCTTAATCTTGATTTTAGTATATCATAATATCATTAACACACAGAATAATGATATACAAATACACAGAGTATTTGTATATCATTATTCTGTGTGTTAATCAAAGTAACTCAAAGATAGGTGGCACTGCTAGTAACTGGTTAAGATGTAAAGTTCAGATGTTTTTTTTTTTTTTTTTTTTTTTTATTAAATACAGCATCCTGTGACTCATGTAAGTGTCACAGATCGTTTTTTACTTTCTTTGTTTCACTTACTTATACAATATTTTAAAGTATGACCTAGTTGGTCTTAATGCGATATGTCTAAGTTTACATTTATTTTACAACAGTCAGTATACAACATTTTAGCCTTACTTTATGTATTAATACTTAGTTTTTAACAATTTTTCTTAAAAAAATATATTCTTATTCTATGTACACTTTTATTATTTACTAATAGCCTTATCATTGATAGTATTTATATATCCTAATATATAATAATTATATCAATTGCTTAAACTACTTATTCCTATTATTTACTATAGTAACGATTTTCTTACAGTAATTTGTAAAGTATGTACATTTTTGTTTACATCCAATGATTTCGCTCAAATTCTCTCTACATAGTTTTATGCCTATTTGTTGTTCCAGGTCATATCTCAGTCTATCATGAATCAGGCATTCCAGTAGCAGGTGGAAGACGTCCTCCTGCTCATTAGAATCGCAGGCGCATGATGGATTGTCCCTGCACTTAAATCTATGCAGGTACTGTAAGAAACCCCCATGACCTGTGAGCACCTGAGCCAGCTTTGACGTAATTGTGATCCGTCTGACGGTTCGATATGCGTCTACAGCATCAGGGAAGAATACTTTCGTGGCAGAGGCGGTTTCGCCTAACTGGAACCTCCGGTTCCATTCGTCAAGGGTATCCTCTCGGATGCCTTTTTTGACGAACGAGATCGGGCACCGATCATAGTCAGGCAACCTCCGACACGAAAGCGCTGCCTCCTTCGCCAGGTCGTCGGCGCGCTCGTTCCCTGCAAGACCCGCGTGGGCCTTGACGTGATACAAATCCACAGTTTTGTTTTGCGTCAGAGCTTTCTTCAAATTGTCGCGTGTCTTCACTGCGAGCGGATGTAGTGTCCCGTAATTGGTGATAGTATCCAATGCGGATCTGGAGTCACTGTAGATACCGTATGTGCGCTCGTTACCCTTCAGTACCTCACTCGTAGCCCTGCATATGGCAAGAAGTTCCGCCTGATACACCGTGCAGTACGCGGACAGACTGAGTTTGACGGCTTTCGTCTCGTCTTTACTGTTCCAGATGGAAAGTGCAGCTCCGACTTTGCCATCAAGCTTGCTGCCGTCGGTGAAGATTCGCACCGCCTGCACGTTGTTCTCCTCAACGTCTGCTTGAGTCGTCTAGCTTGCGAAACTTATTGCCATATGCGTCGCCGGGTGAGGCACCTCCGTGAACTCCACTACGCGCTCCACTTCTCTATCTGCCAGCACCAAACGGGATGACCCCCTTCTTGCCTCGTACAGAGCGGCTGCTTCTTGTACTCTGAGATCAAGGGGCAGTATCCCGGCCAGTACCAGCGCTGCGTTCAGAGAAACCGTACGGTATGATTTGCACATTTTTTGCGCAAAGCCTCGCTGGATGGCATTCAGGGCTTTTTGTACTCCCAATTTTTTAGCTGCAGGTGCCCACACGCTCGCCGCGTATGTTATAACGGGTTCTACGGCCGCGGTATAAATACACCGCACAATCTCTGGGTGCAGACCCCATATATAGCCGGTTCCAAAAATAACGGGTCAGTCACATAAACCAATAACGGGTCAGTCACATAAACCCGAATATCTCCCGAACTACGTATGCCATCCTAATGAAACGAAGACTGTTCAATTGAGAATTTAATTATACAGATAAAAAATAAAATAAAACTTAGTTACACCCACAATATTAATCTTAAATTAAAAAAAAACTAAAGTAGTCATATTTTTCTTAAGATTACATTTTTTTTATGATTGTTTTTTTGCTGTTTTTGCATTTGATTGTGTGCTTTATCTAACACTACAAATTTTAATACTAGAAAAATTAATACAAGTACTAAACGGTAGTACCTCGCAATAAATTCATCAGCTATATCCTCGAGCGACGGTGTGTACACCCTGACAAGTTTGATTTTTAACATTGCTGGATTGACCTTTGTGCGAAAGTCACGCCATTGTGCTCCTTGCCTGTAGAAGAGCCTTCTCTTTATTCACAATATATTATTGTACTCACATATATAAGTAAAACTGATATCATAATTACGCTGTCGATAGTCCATGTACTCCGTCGAATGTATCCTTTCTCAGGACAGTTCTATAATAATCGAGAGTTTCGAAACCGTGTCTTAAGGGATTCGACTCTTGAACTCTGTACACCTGGTAAAAATTATGACATATAAATTTTATAAAACTAGACTTAAACATATAAAGGATACGTTACAAAAATAATGCAACAAAAAAAAGGTTTTTAGGGGTCCGTAGCCAAATGGCAAAAAACTGAACCCTAATGGATTCGTCATGTCAGTCTGTCAGTCCGTATGTTAAAGTCACAGCTACTTTTGGTTTATATTTTGAAAACATCTTACAAAAATAAGAAATAATACGTAAACATAACAATTATCAATGGATAATTAATTGTCCAATAGGACACGATTTAAAATCTACCTACCATTATGGGTGACTACGGAACCCTATTCTTTGCGAGGGCATTATATACACGCATTTGGCCATTTTTTTCAAATTTAAATTATAAAATCGTGGTAATTTATAATTCCCATATATGTACAAATATATCTATTTTTTATTCTTTATTCTATTTTTAAGAACAATATTTTTATTTTTATAATAAGTGGAACTTCTGTGTGCAAAAGTCGCAAAAGTCTAAAAACAGTTGTAAGTATTTTTTTCTATTATTTTCGAACAAAGGTATTATATGTTGATAAGATTTGTGTTATCATTTATCATTAACTGCCCTCTCTGAAGGTTAATTCTTATTGATAAGATAACTATATGTAAATATAGAAATCTGTTCCAAGACTATTACAACTTAACAGAAACAAAAAACGGTACTGTTAATCTAAGTAAAATTTATCCTACCTTATCTATAGGTACATCTCTGTACGCGTGTGCAAATTGTCGTGCTGCTAATGGGATGAACGGTGTGATAGTGTGTAAAAATTGAATAAATATAGATAATTCTTTATATATAACTAGCTTTCCGCCCGCGGCTTCGCCCGCGTAGAATTCGTTTATATCGCGCGACACGGTAAGGCCCGTATTAGGCCCGTATTATACTGTAAAATATTTTATAAAAGATATTTTATAAAATATATGATAAAATATTTGACGAATGGTTCCTTTATAAAAGATGTGTGGCTAGAGTTTACACTACGAAAAATATACACGTAAAATGTCATTGTTGATCAAATATTGGTTTAGTTCGGTTATTATACTTAAGTATTAAAACGTCATTGAAACTGTTGGTCTAGCACTTGTAATCAACATTATCATGGATGATGTAGCATTCTATGCTTGTTTAACTACATTGAGTGCTATAATATTGACTGCTTTATGAAGAAAAGGCAATGTCGCCGACGCAAGCGTGTTTGGGTTAAGGCCCGCGACACCAAGCGTGAGAATTTGTGATTGAACACCCACATACATATTTTACATGCACACAGACGCATCGCGCACTGTCGCATACATACCGTAGCAAGCAATCACCGACTTTCGGTTTTTTGCTTATGTTAAATATCCATCAACTGTTCGCCTTTGTAGAACGTATTTTAATGTCTTACAACGCACGCAATGTATCTTGCCATAACGTAAAGCCCGTAGGATTCATTCAGTACAGAAAGTCATAATACTTTCTGTATACCAATCGAATGGTCAAAGATTATAAAATAATTTTACACAGTATAAAATAAATTTGCTCGCGTGCATTGTCTGTCAACTCAGATCGTTTTAAATACGCAAGGTATTTAAATACGGTTTTCATCATAATTAAGGTTACCTTTTAAAGAAGATTTATTAATGTTATTTTATTATTTTAAAGGAACACATAAATAAAGCCAATATTGACAAAAGTTTACGAGTTACATAAATTAGGAATAACCTACAGTAATACTTTTTTAATTATACTTTTTTAATATTTCTTTATTATTTTATTTGTGAATAATAATTTCAAAGTAATTTGGAACAATGTAATATTAATCCTTATCATAATAAATACTGTAGACATTTAAAACAATTTTATTCTACATGAAATATGTAGAATAAAATTGTTTATTACACAATATTATTTAAATAAATATTTTATAATACGTCAGAGCGTTCATCCAGGTCGCACCCGTAATTGGCCGTAATCTTACACTAGTGACTCTCAGTGTAAGATTTTATTATGTCAATAATGTGTGATTAACGATACATGGTCTTATAGGCATTTAAAAAACATTTAAAATTTGACAAATTATACCCTCCTTTAAAACCAATCTATCCATTGCTGCAAACATCATGAAAATTGGTGCAGTAGTTTTTAAGTTACGTTATGTTTTGAGTTTAATAGACAGGTTGAAGAGGCAGAGGACTGTGTTTTTTTTTAATATATTTAATGCAAACGGCTTATTTACGCAATAATGTTACTAAAATAAATGTGAAAGTAACTCTGTCTGTCTGTTTGTCTGTTACCTTTTCACGCGTAAAACGCTGAACTGATTTTGATCAATTTCAGTATAGAGATATATGGGACCCCGAGAAAGGACATGGCTACTTTTTACCACGAAAATCGACACACTCGCGGGCGGAGCCATGGGCTAAAGCTAGTAAAACATAAATACGACTAGCGGTTTATACATACGTATAAAAGTGAAATACTAATCATCCAAGACCAAACCATTGAGTAGTATTACTTTCCATCATCAGCTGAACATCTTGAAAGATACGACTAAAGGTAACACACATATACGAAAGTAACTCTGTCTGTCTGTCTGTTACGCTTTCACGCCTAAACCACTGAACCGATTTTGATGAAATTTGGTACGAAGATAGAACTGAACTTGGGAAAGGACATAGGGTACTTTTTATCGCGAAAATAAAGGTAGAAGGGTTTGAAATAGGGGACGAAAGTTTGTGTTGAAGTTCCTTATTATCAAACATAAAATCAGGTAAGATTGTTTAATCTACCCTTACCATGTCGTGTGATATCAACGAATTCCACGCGGGCGAAGCCGCGGGCAGAAAGCTAGTTTATAATAAATAACAATAAATAAATATTTCAGACGAATGACACAGAATATCATCTACCAAATATTCGTGTGATCCGCAAATATTTATTTCGCAGTTTATAATACATAAACATACTTTTTTGTTATAAATACATACATATTATACATAGAAAACACCCAAACTCCGAAACAAATATTTGCAGATCATACAAAAATTTGGTCCGACCCGGGAATCGAACCCTAGACCTCTTGGTTAGCAGTTGCATACGCTGACCACAAGACCAACAAGGCAGTATGATATATTACAATAATAAATAAACAACTATTTCGAACATCTTACACACGACATCATCCAGTCCCAAACTAAGCAGAGCTTATATTATTGATTCGACAACTGATATAAATACATAAACATACTTTTTTTGTTGCTTACCTATAGAATACACCCAGACCCCGAAATAAATATTTGCGGATCACACAAATATTTGGTCCTACACGGGAATCGAACCTGAATCCTTACTCAAGCAAAGTAGTCGCATGCGCTACTACTGCCCTCATCATTACGAAATGATGGCTACCAGCTCAGATATTGCGTCTGGAATAGCATTACAAAATAAAAAAATATATAATAACTATTTATAACGTGCTTATAAAATTTTAGGGTTTCCCTATGAACTAACACTGAAAACAGCCAACACCTAAAAAAAAAATTTTGTGGATCTCATAAACATTTGGTCCGACCCGTGAATCGAACCCGAGGCCTCAATCGCATATGCTACCACAGCGCCACCGAGGCAGTCATATAAAATGAATTTTAATAATCGGTCCACAATTGACAGAGTAATCAATGAATGTACAATAAAAAAAACACAAATAATACTCCTTTTTTGAAGTTGGTTAATAATAATTTAAAATATAAAGATTGGTGTGTCTATTCTCAGACCTACCAAATATTATCAAAAGTTACACACAGTCACGTCGTCGTATGTAAACAATCAAATCTCTGTGTGCGTGACAGTGCGTGTGGAGCTAAAAACGAGCGTGCGCTCGCCTTGAATATTCGGAGAACACTGAATTTTTGGATCGCGTGAACTCTGTTTTATTGCAAATTATTTCTCCATACTAAAATGTATGGAATTTTGCCGCTAAAAATTAATGATGTTTAAGATTAAATTATGACTTTCTGGTGAGAATTAATAGAAACCTTAAATGCTTAATCTCTTTTTTGTACTTTTTTCTTGCAACTAATATAATATTTATTTCAAATAAAGCAACATAATACTAGATTGATTCCAAACAGAAAAGGTCGATTTCGGTGATTTTAGTCACTGTTGATGATTTTTTTCTCGAAAATAAATAATCGTATTAGTAACTTTACTCGGTTTCTCTATAGATTGATTTATTAAGAAACTGAGATATTTTTTTTACTGTCAAATAATGAATTAATTTGTTTCTCTTGTCATAACCGTAAGTGCTTTTTCGAGCAATTATGGAAACGATACCCTTAAACCATGGATTGCAAGGCGTGGCGTTCATCAAAACCTAAGAAAATAATTATTAAGTGAAGACAAGTTGTTTTATAAATACCTTGCCTTTTGTTTCTATTTTTGTAGTCTTCGTGTTTTGTGCTGTTCAGCGTTTCGTGGCATTTGTAAATATTTTTAAATAAATATTGTAATAAAAATAATTAATGAATAATAAAATATCATTAAACAAATAATACATTTCAAACAATCAATACATAATTTTACTAAGCAACATTATTTTTTATAATGCTTTATTCATGTATTATCGAAAACTTCGAGTAACAAATCATTGTCTTCAGATTCAGACTTTTTTAAATCACACATTATAACATTAAATAATTATAACATTTTTGCGGATAGTTTCCCAGATCTTTGTATATTTTTGGCATAACTTTTTTTTTCTTTAATTAACTATAGGCATTTTAACGAATGACTTGCTGATAAAGGTACCTACGAATTGAACAATCAAATATCAATCTCATCAATAATAACATCATCAATAACATCAAATAACAATAACCATCAACGTATTTGTAGTAAATATAAGCGCAGTTTAACCTTAACCACGAATTCTTAAGAATATGTTTATATTGATAATTGTGTTCTCTCTGACTCTGCTCTCTTAGTAACAATCAATCGCACTAGATGTCGCTAAGGCGGTGTGTAAAAAAATGAATATGATTCGCTAGATTGTATTAACTCAGGGCTATACGCCTTTATTTTGCTTATTTTGAAATAAAAAAAAATTGACATTATAAAAATCCCCCTGCAAATATGACACCCCTAAAAAACCCCATCCTCCACTTTTCCCCACTAAATTTAGGGGGAAAACCCCTAAGTTGGGCACTCTGAGCTTATTCTTGCTACTACATGACAAAATTAACTACTAAATGGTGGTGCCACCTTACAAAAAATAATGCTAAATTGTGCAATAATATGGTAGAAATAGGTGCCGATGCAATCCAAATCTTTTATAAAATGTAATGCCAACCTATTAAATATGATAAAAGAAATATTTTATAAAAGAAATATTTCATAAAATATGGCCTATTACACTATCAAAGATCTTTGTCAAATGTGGCATTCGTACTCGGAAATCATATCAATCAATCACGTTTATCAGCAAGTCATTCGTTAAAATGCCTATAGTTAATTAAAGAAAAAAAAAGTTATGTCAAAAATATACAAAGACCTGGGAAACTATCCGCAAAAATGTTGTCATTATTTAATGTCAATAATGTGTGATTTAAAAAAGTCAGAATCTGAAGACAATGATTTGTTACTCGAAGTTTTCGATAATACATGAAAAAAGCATTATTAAAAATAATGTTGCTTAGTGAAATTATGTATTGATTGTTTGAAATGTATTATTTGTTTAATGATATTTTATTATTTATTAATTATTTTTATTACAATATTTATTTAAAAATATTTACGAATGCCACGAAACGCTGAACAACACAAAACTACAAAAATAGAAACAAAAGGCAAGGTATTTATAAAACAACTTGTCTTCACTTAATAATTCTTTTATTAGGTTTGATGAATCCCTTTAACGCCACGGTTGCAATCCATGGTTTAACCCAAACACGCTTGCGTCGGCGACATTGCCTTTTCTTCAATAAAGCAGTCAATATTATAGCACTCAATGTACTTAAACAATCATAGAATGCTACATCATCCATGATAATGTTGATTACAAGTGCTAGACCAACAGTTTCAATGACGTTTTAATATTCAAGTATAATAACCGAACTAAACCAATATTTGATCAACAATGACATTTTACGTGTATATTTTACGTAGTGTCAACTCTAGCCTCACATCTTTTATAAAAGATCCATTCGTCAAATATTTTATCATATATTTTTTATAAGATCTTTTATCAAATATTTTACAGTGTAGTACGGGCCTAAGGGTAGATTAAACAATCTTACCTACATGATTTTATGTTTGATAATAAGGAACTTCGACACAAAATTTCGTCCCCTATTTCAAACCCGTCTACCTTTATTTTCGCGATAAAAAGTATCCTATATCCTTTCCCAAGTTTAGTTCTATCTTCATACTAAAATTCATCAAAATCTTTTCAGTGGTTTAGGCGTGAAAGCTTAACAGACAGACAGAGTTACTTTCGCATTTATAATATTAGTAGGGAAGTAGGGATAGAGTCTATCCACGTCACCGATCGAAATAAATAACATAATTATCCCATGACGTTATAACTTTTGTTTTGGATGCTGTATTAGAGATATCAAATGGAACTATACAACTGGATAAAAGCTGTAGCTTGATTGTGTACAAAATTTTAAAAATTAAAATTTGTTACAGTATGTATACTAGAAGGCATGTATCAGAACATAGAAACTAATTATAGGAAAACAGTAATGTCAGGCCTCCGTCACTCCATGTACTTGCGCGCTATAAGTGCCTACCGCCCAGCCGAGCGGTCTTGGGCCGCCGACGGCTCAAATTCAGTGCGGTTATCAGATATAGTGTATTATCTATGAGTGCGGTTTTCACAAGCGAAGCGCGCGCACGCCGTTCAATTTTAATAGTGCTGTTCGTTCGAACGCGTATTACGATGCCGATGTATTGAAAAAAATATGAAACAAAGACCGGGTAGTACTCTTTATGAAATTTTAAATGACATACATTTTAATTCTCCCTGCCCTTGTTTTCCAAAACAATATCTCATAAAACTTTTTATTAGATTCAGGATTTTTTCTACACTAAAATTTAATAATCGAGAATTTAGAAAAGGTAAGAAATTTATAAAAAATTATATAAAAATAAAACACGTGTAACTTTAAAGATTTTTTTATTTTACCTACACACTGATGTCTATAATTATGTTTTATCTAGGTTTCTTCCACAGTCAGCACCAATATATAAAACAAAACAAACTTACAAATATAAAAACAAACTTTAAAAAAGAGAACCGACGTCAAAACACTAAACCGTAAGAAATAATTTCTTCTTTGATGTCGGTGCTTTTTCGATTCGTAATTACCAGCTGTTAGCACTAACATAAAAAAAACAAATTATTTCTTACGGCTTAGTGCTTTATTTGAAGTCGGTTCTCTTTTTTTAAGGCTTTTTTTTCATTTATAGTGAACATCTCCGAAGATCATCATCAAACTAAGAAGTATTATACTTATTTTAAAACGTTCTCCTAAATGTAACAAATCCTTTTCTGAAAACCGCATCGATATCGGTTTAGCCAAACGCGAGATTATCGCGCACAAACATACATACCTACAAACCATACAAGTCAAACATCTCAGTTTGGCCTGTATGTCTGATCACCTCCTTTTTTTTAAGTTGGTTAAATATTTTATACATGATAAAATTTTTAACTGCCACATAAAAGTCAGAACATATTCACAGTTCTCAATAACATAGATAAAAAATTATGTTAATTTAATTTTATCGAAGAGGCAGCCCTGCGATTACTGTGGAATAGCGCGGTGCGAAGCAATCACTGCTGTACGCTTGAGCATTTAGGCGCATTTTAGCGTACAGTGGTTGTTGACGCGAGGGAGTAGTCAATTATCGTAATAGGTATTGGAAATTTTCTACTGAGTGAAGTATCTGTTACGTAGTAACTATTCAGTAATCTGTGGTAATGTATATAATTGCGTCGATTCGATCTGTGGATCGAAACGATTAAATATTGCGATATCATGCTCATTATTCAAAGTAGTTTTTTATTACCTATCAAACTTCCGGATACTTAACGTGAGACATTTTTATATAACCCAAGGAATACACATTCACTTTAGGTCTTATATAGAGAAAAGAAAAAGAGAACTGGACAATGTACCTATATAAGTCCTAGTCCTAGCAATTACTGATACACTAACGGTGAGTTGATCACAGTTTCAGGTAACACGTCGCACGTTAGTAAATGACATATTAATTAGATAGAGTTCTATCTAATCTAGTAAAGAAATTAACTCAATTCACTCTAATAATCCTAATGTTACAAATTAATACCTGTTGTATAAGTTCTGGATCAAACAACATAACCATATTTGGCCTGCCAAACATACCATCCATTTTTACTATAGGACCATATCTTTCATGAAAAATACCAGCCATGTCTAGGAAATTTGCTTTGGGCCCAAATTCACCTAGAAATAAAAACTGTTATTATTATTAAAAAACACATTTCACAAGATTACCAAGATTATATTTTTTTTATTTTTTTTAAATAACTATTTTTGTATTGGGAAAAAACGAGTGAAAATTATTTACAGTTCCTTATAATATAATTTTACTTTGAGTCTAAAAATTTGAAATAATTTATTTAATTTTTTTTACGAAATTTTTATTTTACGAAATAGTGTAGAAGTTCGTATTTTGCTTAAATGATAATGCTGTGAGAGTGTTATTATCATTATAAGCCTTTTTATTCTAAACTCATTTATTGTGTTGCCTGGTTAAATTATATACCTCAGTTAAGCATGCCTCCTAGAAGAGACCGCCTCTAGCTATTTTCACTGTACTCTATCGCGAGCTACTCTCCTCCAATTAGGTCCCACTGTAAGGTTCGATTAAATTAGCTCTTTTTCCCATCTTCTTTGTTGTTTGCCCCTACGTCGCTTACAGTTTTTGGGATATCGGTCATTTACTCTATTTTTCTTGTTTTTTTCTTTTTTCATGTGGTCTATCCATCTTCACTTCTGCTGGTCAATTTTCTTAAGGATATCTGTCACTTTTGTTCTGGCCCTTATTTGATTGTTTCTTATTCTGTCCGTATTGCATACTCCTATCCATGGATCTGTGGTAATAATGTAATTTTTTGTCTCTGCTGTTGTGTCAATTCCCAAGTTCACATCCATATGTTATGTAAGGTAACATGTATGTATGGTGTTTTCTTTTTTCTGCGACATTTAAGAAATTCTCTGGATTTCATAATTTCCTTTAAAGACCAATATTTCCTCGATCGACTGGTTATTCTCAAGTCGATCTCTTCATTCGATTTAATATAGATTTAGATATAAGTTCTAGTGGCTGGTTACCAACTTTTATTTATATTCGTTTGAGTTTTTGAATAATTTCGTTTTTGTGTCATTGTCAAACCCATTTTGAAACTTTCTTTGCTTAGCGCCTTTTCTTAGTTTTATTCCAACACTATTGGGACCTAGGTCCGACCATAACAGTTTGGGGTCACCTTCTCTTACTCATCTACACATGCGAACACCGCTAGTCATAAACGTGTACTGTCTTAAAGTTTATAATAAATTGTAGAGTAAATTCTAAATGCTTACTCAGCAATAGTAGACTATTGCGATATTCTATTTTAATATTACTTTTAAATTTATTGTTTATTAGTCTATTAAACAATAAATTTAAAAGTCTATTCCCTAATTAAACGTCACACCTTTAAACAAGCATTTTATACCGTAATACAACCAAAACGTGACACAATATATGTTTGTAATTATTCTTGGTAGCTAATTTTATATATTTAGGTATTGTATGCGCTATTAATAATGAAAGTTATATCTTTAGCCATATTTTTATATTATTAGACTTAAATCATATACGAACCTATGAGAGGTAGAAAGTGATGAAGTGGTCCAAGATATGGCAGAGACGATATTCCAGGTATTGATTTGAAAGGTTTCGCATTTTCTACAGAAGTCGAATATTTACGAGAAGAATAACTTCTGAAAGTTTTACAGTAGGCATTATAATCTTATTGACTAAGAGCCTAGTATATGTTTTAAAACGCAACTTAATGTGGTCAAATAGCTTAATCATGCCATAAATACTGTAACAATAAAAAAAACTTAGATTTAGATTCCGCGATCTTTTATGAAAATAAAAGCATCATTCTATATTTCGCGTCAATCGGTGTTGAATATTCTTGTGATATTAAAGTGGAGTCGGATCAAGTCCGATGATAAAGGAAACTAATTTACGAAACTCTTCATCCATCCACACGAATGTATATAATAGTCTAGGACAGTATGTCCTATTAGTATTTCAATCAACAACCCTTAATGTTCCACTGCTGGGCTCAGGTCTCCGTCTGCCCTCAGGAGATGGTTAGAGCCATACGTCCCAAGCTGACCGAGTGCGGGTGCACTAGTAGTATTTAGCGGCGAACAAAGCTTTGAAATAATTCAAAGCAAAATATTGTATCTTGACTATATCAACTGGCACGATGGCGTGTATTTTAAAAGATGAAAGAGTATTAAGCATGAGAGGTCATTATTTATTCGATAATTTTTAAAATGAATAGGGTAAAAAAGTTAAAATAATTTTCAAGCGGAAAATTCTTTTTAATTTATTTACTGTCTATTTTTTTACTATTTAGTAATGTAACATGCACTACAAGGTTCTCGGAAGCTTACCAATTACTCGGTACAGAACAAAATATTATGCATTATCTTTCTTCTGAATGGTTTGGTGGGGTGTAAGCTATTAAGAAATGAGTGAGCCATATTTTTATTAAAAAAGAGTAAAACCACGGCATGAGCATATCCAGATAACATTCTTGAGAAAGCGGTGAGCCTCTTCACAACACAATAATTCATAATCACGATCGGTTCTTTCAAGAAGTCTTGAATAACGGTTAATTAAGCTTGATCCGCCCGCGAGTGTTTTTTTTTAATATAGTATAGTACCAAAGTGACTCTAACCTGCTTGATGGAAAGCATGAGTAGAATCCAAGTGTAGGGATCACCATCTTCATTGTGAATGACTCATACGATGGCGGCTTAGTGAGATACTTATTCTGCATCACTGGGCCTCTGGTCTCACACTCACCAACATAATAGGACAGCATTAATGCTGTCATTTTTAAATTGTGTGAGGGTAGAACCGTCCCGGTCGAGCCGGCCCTTTCGTACTGAAATTAGCATGGTTGTACCACAGATTAATAAATTGTTACTACGGTTCTACTGCCTTTAACGTGGCTTAAAACGAACGTTTGTAATTATATTACAGTTGAAGACTGGCGGTCATTTATTCCCGGTATTAATCCGTCAGTTAAAAAAGTCCTATTACACCTATTACGAGAATAGGTCTTGAAGGTAGTAGAACAACGCTGATTTCAGAACGAATGGGCCGGCTCAACCGGGCAGTACTACCCTCACACAGAAAACCATCTTAATAATGATAGCATTCTTGATGTTGTATTTCGCTGGTGAGTGTGAAACCGGAGGCCCAATCATTCTGCATCATTCTCCTAGCCTCCGAAGGCCGGGAGAATAATGCAGAATTATCTAATCAGGCCGCCATGGTATGGGTCGCCATGCTACATTGCTTACCCTCAAGATGAGCATGGTGGCCTCTACTCCTGGATTCATCTTTTTCAGCAGGCACAGTAGAGTCACTTTTGAAGGCTTATATATATAAAAAAGTCAGTATTATATGTTCTAAATAACACGATGACTTGAGTCACTAATACTTTCCCTTACAATCTGTAAATACTGGCAGTGAAGCATTTCCCTAAGAGTAAAAGTACGTATTTATAACGATAACTTTTGGTTCGGATTGGTCGAGTCTCAATGTTTAGAGGACTGATAGAGGAGGATTTATTTTAATGATAATAGGTCTTTACCTATGAAATTGCCGTTTTGTATGCAATCAGTGAAAGTACTTATTTTTTTATTTTTTTTTATTTCTGTTATTCGAAGTAATCACCCATGAAATCGACGCATCTTTGCCAACGCATTGGCAGTTTATTGATGCCCTTCTTGTAAAAATCAGCTGGACGGGAGGCAACAAACTTAATTCAATTCCCGAGAGGCAGTACAAAATGCTTTTGAAGAGTTTGTTGCCTCCCGTCCAGCTGATTTTTACAAGAAGGGCATCAATAAACTGCCAATGCGTTGGCAAAGATGCGTCGATTGCATGGGTGATTACTTCGAATAACAGAAATGAAAAAGTTTGAAAAAATAAGTACTTTCACTTATTGCACACAAAGCGGCAATTTCATAGGTAAAAGACCTATAATTATATTTATGTAACTAACACACGTTTTAGTAGGAAATATTTTATTTGTAATAGGTAATGGAAATACTAGTTTTTCCTTATAACAGAAAGTATTTATGGCAAGACCAAGACCAGGTATGATATATGTGAGTCACTTTTTTTAAATAAGGTCAAGAGCACGGAATTAGAAGATTACACATGATTCAACTACTTCTATGGTACTGACAGCATTATACTTCTAATTATCAGTAAACATAAATACATCTATATTTTAAGGATGATATTTTGACATTATAGGTAAACATACATTTCTATTTGTGTACAAATATAAATGATTAACAATCACATCTTTCAGTCCACAGCCACTGCTTCCTCTTGCATGATAATATTGCCAGTATCAAATAAAAATTTCAATAATTTATTTATTTTCGTAAATTTAAAATGCATGGAAAGATAGGTTATCTTTAGGATTTAATTTATGAGTCTGTTACACAAACTTACCTGCAATGGTGTCTGAATTTTAAGGAAAACAAACTATAACTTTCACTTATTGCCTTTCTTGACATTGTTATAACATGTACAAATGTATTTGTACCACAAAGTTGTACGTCGTAGTCGCGTCGCTCGACTCGCTCGATATGTCCGACTCATACAGAGGCCCTTGCCAATTGGATTGACCTTGGTTGTGTCCGTGTGTGATTGTGATAAAAACAAATCTATTCTCTTAATTAATAAAGCTGTAAAGTTTTTTGTTTGTTTGAATGCGCTAATCTCAGAAACTTCTGGTCTGATTTGAAGAAATCTTTCACTGTATAGATAGTAAATTTATCTAAAACATCCCCATTTTACGTGTAGCATGTACCTAAAGTGGGGATGATTTTTGGAGGTACATACAGAGTTTCATCTTTCTAGCACTAAACGGTTTCGACAGTAAGTCGAGGACCGACGGACGGACGAACTTAACAGTGTGGACCCTAAAATGTGGACCGAACAGAAAACATGGGCGGGGGTTAAATGAGAATTCCATAGAAACTTGTATGTTTGTTCATCAATCATCATCAACAGCCTTTAACAGTCCACTGCTGGACATAGGCCTCTCCTTAGAAAGGAGGGTTTGGCCTACTATACCACGCTGGCCAGACGGGTTGGTATAGGGTTGGTTTCAAGTTTTCCTTCTCTTTCATCGACGTTGTCTTGCGTAGTTTATCCCTTAGTCGCCTTTTACGACATCCGCGGGATGAATAGGAGTGGTGACATTCTGTATTCTTAATCCGTCACCACACGGACTGTTTGTTTGTTCAATCATCTTGAAAATCGATGCTCAAAGATCATTGTATTTTCCCGAAAGACAGACTTAGTGGCTGACTAAACATAATGTAATATATATAGTAAAAACCATTATTTCTACAAGAAATATAAGACTGGAAATGAGTCAACTAATCGCAAAACTCTCATAGAAGCTTTAATATGAAATCTTATCCTTCTAATGCCATTTAACCCGATCGGACTTATATTGTTCCGGGAGTATCCTGCCCACGTCACGATACAGTTGCTACTTTTTTGCAAGAAAACATGATATTACTACTGTTCTGTTAAAACACACGTAATAAAATGTTTGGTGTACATAATCTAATGCAACATTTCAATTAAAATATTGCTAACGTTATTGTTAATTAAAACCTCATAGGTTTATCGTACTCAACTAGTTAAAGATAGTGGTTGGGAAGTAATAACTCCCAACCACTGAAGTAATAACCAAATAGTATGTAACACTACGTATAGTAATAACTTATAGTAATAAATTTAATCAATGTTTTAAATTTCATTTTGATAAATAATTTGACTCTTTTCAAGCCTATTTTTTTCTATGTTTAATAGACGTAAATGATAAATTTAAAAAAGCGGCCAAGTGCGAGTCGGACTCGCCCATGAAGGGTTCCGTATTAGCAAGTAACATCATATAAAAGTTCTTGTAGTTCGTTGTAACTTTCATCGATGTTTTCATACTAGTGTATTGATTGGATGAAAGGTAAATTGCGTGTTACGATTTATGACGTATTAAAAAAAAACTACTCACTAGATTTCGTTCAAACCAATTTTCGTTGGTAGTTTGCATGGTAATATAACATATATTTTTTTTAGTTTTATCACTCTCATAATTTAGAAGTTAGAGGGGGAATTTTAGAAGTGGAAAAATGTGTGTCCCCACATTTTTCCACTTTGGAAGTGTCTCTCGCGCAAACTATTCAGTTTAGAAAAAAATAATATTAAAAACCTCAACATCATTTTTGAACACCTATCCATAGATACACGTATAGGTTGATGAAAAAAAAATTTTTGAGTTTCAGTTCCAAGTATGGGGACCCCCAACATGTATTGTTTTTTTCTATTTTTATGTAAAAATCTTAATGCGGTTCACAGAATACATCGACTGACCAAATTTCAACAGTATAACTCTTATAGTTTCGGAAATAATTGGCTGTGACATACGGACGGACAGACAGACAGACAGACAGACAGACTTGACGAATCTATAAGGGTTCCGTTTTTTTGCCATTTGGCTACGGAACCCTAAAAAAAGGCATATTCGCTATTGCATACTCTAGAGCCTGACAAAGCCTGAGAAATAGGCTACTTTATACCGCGATAACCAACATACACGCGGGCGGTGTCGCGGGCGAAAGCTTTTAAGTAGATAAATTGCAAATCGTCGCTAAGGGCCACAGCACACTAGCTACTTTTAGCGTCGACGATCGGCAACTAGTCACTTTTTAGAAGCTAAATAAGGCGACCGAAGGCTCCACACCGCACACTTAAAGACGACAAACGCGGAGATTGAGTCCCTTTTTAGAAGCGCGACACAGCAGCTGAACGCTACTCTCCACACACATTCGGATGCCGGTAGCATCGATTTGGCGTCTGCCGAACACGACTTGACTTTCATCATTTTATTTATTTGTAAACAAAACCACAGATTACAGAATACTGCAATTATGAACATTATTGTTGTTAATATAATTTATTGAAAATTTTATGTTTTATATAAATTTATTTAAATAAATGCATATTACAGATACACAGAAAACACCCAGACGCTGAAACAAATATTTGCGAATCACACAAACATTTGGTTGGTCCAAATGTTTGTGTGATTCGCAAATATTTGGTTGGTTGGCCTAGTGGTTTAAGCGGCACCTTCTACTGCGCCAAGTGTCGTAGGTTGAATACCTAGTGGGACAACACTTTGTGTGATTCACAAATAGTTTTTCTGAAAGATTCTGGGTGTTCCTTGTGTCCGTGTCCTGTGTCGGGGGGGGACTTTACAAGCAAATGATGTTTGCAAAGTCCCTCCCGACCCAGGATTTGTATTCCTAATGCGGCAGTTGGCATTTAAAATAAAATAAACATAATAAAAAAAAAAAAAAAAATAATATAATTCAAAATCAGTTGTCAAAATCCTCAAACTATTTAGCAGTTTCAAATCTAAAGTTGTACGGTTTGCTAAAAGAGTTCAGCAGCTTGTTTACAAGCTTGATCGGTGGCCCTTCCCAAGTTACTTTGAACTCGTCGATCAACTTCTTCATCAGTATCTCGATCTCCAGTTCAGCAATCCTTCTGCCAATACAGCTCCTAACTCCAAAACCGAACGGTAATGTGACCATAGGGTGTGCGTTACCGTAGTACAATGGATCTGATTTATCTGCCAACCATCTCTCTGGAATAAACTCCTTTGGTCGCGGATAATACTTTTCAAGGTTTGATAGATATTCATTCGGTGCTATGACATCAACCTGAATAATCAAATCATTAAAACTTTATTGAGATAATTATTAAACAGCAAAACTAACAAAACCACATACTAATAAAAATTATTACACAAATAACAAATTGTGTGTTCTACAAAAAAAACGAGCTAACTGTAATATAAAATAATGACAAAAATTAAGGCTTGAAGCACAGACAATATTTTTAAATAATGAAAATGTAACGGAAATAGTAAAAATGGTTGGAATATGTTTCTGCCTTACCCCTGATGGAATATGATAGCCGCGAATAACAAAATCTCTGTCACTCCTTCTCAAGTTGGATGGAACGACGTGCCAAATTCTCTGAGTTTCCTTAAGGCAAGCTCTCAAGTAACGTTTGTGAGGATCGTCAGATCGAATTTCTTGCCGCAACTTTTCTTGTTTCTCTGGATTAATTGCCAAATGATATAGTAGGCTGGTTACAGTAAAGGCCACCTGCAAAATCATTTTATTTAATATCCTATGAAATTTATTTTTTTATAAATCAATTTATATAAAACTGTTCCGTTAATGGCTGACTGACAGATAACGCACAGCCAAAACTGCTGGACGCAAGAAAATTTCACACCTAAGGGAATGAAAAAGGCAATCAAAGTTATACATCAGAATAACACGTAGGCGAAGACGTGAGCAAAAGCTAATTTAATTCATAAAAGCCCCAATTCATCAGACCAGCTTATTAGTAAATCGAAACACAAATAAAAATGTAAATTATTTCAAACGAAAAGACGTCATTATCATCAGCCATTCGCTGTCCAGTGCTGAAAATGGGCTTTTCCCATTACACGACATTTTGATACATTTTCTGCTTCTCACATCCAGTTACTACCAGCCGTCTTGCGCAAATCATCATCAACAAGGGTCTTGCCCGGTTAATCATCATCATCTTCATCAACTGCCCTTAACAGTCTTCAGTTGGGCATGGGCCTCTCCTTAACCTTGTTCACTATTATTTAAATATCTAGTTGTAATGACCTTAAAGTAAGACATAAACATACTGCGCATGACAAGAAATAAACCAAGTATCCATCCGTCTGACCAACGTGGTATAATAGGTCACAACCTTTTTTTTTCACTCACCGTATCTATTCCAGCTAACAACATTTCATTACCCATCATTATAGCAACCCTCTCATCTATAGCTAGGAGTTTTTCAATTATGCTTTTATCTTCTTCTGGAATATCATGGCCTCTCTCTGCTATTCGCTTTTTAACCTTCTCTATAAACATTTCACTTACGCTGAAAATTTAGATATTTTTTTATGTATGCTACAACTTATCGTGTTTAAATGGTAAGAATTTTTCGGCGCTGTACCGAACAGCCAAAATCTGGAACTCATTACCAGCCTACGTGTTTCCTTCTCACGTGAAAAACCATCTCACTAGGCCATCATAGTATGAGTCACAAAACTGCCTTGCTCATGTTCATATTGAGGATGGTGACCACCACTCTAGGATTCTACTCACGCTTTCCATCAGGCAGGGTAGAGTCAAATTGGCAGTTAATACATAAAAAGAAAATGATTTACGACATCAACGATTTTGCCAAGTAAAATATATATTAAACTTGTCAGACACTTACTTCCATTGTATATCTAGAGTATTCATAAGTTTTTTGAAAGTTGGTGTAGCAATGTACTTCCAAGGATTTGGCAAAAATTCGAGCTTAAAGGCCAGAAGCATAATATCTTTGGCAGATTGCATCAGTTTACTCGCCGGGTGCTCAGGGGTCAATTCGTCAGTGAGACACCCTAACCGCGATCCCAAACCCACAAGAGCCACGGATTCTAAAGACCATTTAGTAATTTCATAATCGAATTTGTTTGTCAAATATGTTGTATCGTCTTTTATCCGTTTTAACCTGTAAAAATAAAAAAACACATTTAACTTATCTCTAGAATACCTTCACTCAGTTTCAACTACTCTTACGAGCAGAGATTAGATTATTAATCTAATCTGTTGTTGTTGTTGCAATAAACCGAGTTGTACACAACTACTTTAATTAATAGTAATTAAGTTAATATAAGATAATCCAATAAAAAAGTGATACTCGTCACCCGGATTGAAATGTAGCCTATATTTTACGTAAAAAGGTAGGAAGTACAAATTTTAAAGACAGTAAGTACTCTTAAAATACTACCAAATGAAATACTTGCTAAAAGTATTCACCGTTGACAGGAGTAAGCGCCGAAATTTAACAATCGTTTGCTAAATATAACATCTTGGATAATGTTTATTAAAAAGCTGTTTCAATCTTACATACATTACGTTACATTTACATTACCTACATAAAAACACACACATTCATACTACACACAAGAAGAATTATCTACATTCTACAATACTTTTTATTATGAATGTGTATCTGAAATGCTGTTTCCTAGAAATAAGACGATAATTGTTGAATATATTATATTTAATTTAAATTGAAATTATTAAAATTCTATATTAAATTATATATTTAAAATATAAACCATTTACATTTTCACCCGAAATGTTCCGAAATATCCTAAAGAGTATGAAAATCATATTTAACAACAATGTAAACCTACCTCTCTACAAAGTCTTGAGCAATTTCTTCAAGTGGCGGCGCATAGACTCTGACTAATTTGAGCTTCAATAATGCTGGGTTGACCTTTGTACGAAAATCACGCCATTGGGGTCCTTGTCTGTTGAAATGTAAATTTTGATTATAAACCAAAGCAATATAAACAATTAATATTAAATAAATAAATATTTCGCAGATCTTACACACAACGTCATCTTATCCCAAAATAAGCAGAGCTTGTATTATGGGTACTAGACAACTGATATAAATACATAAACATATTTTCTTTTGTTGTCAATACATACATACATATTTATTATACATAGAAAATACCCAGACTCCGAAATAAGTATTTGCAGATCACACAAACATTTGAACCGATCCAAAATCGAACCCAAGGCCTCTTGATCAGCATCCGCATACGCTAAGCACTAGACCAACAAAGCTAAATTTCACTCTATTTTTACAACACTTCTTTCCTTATGTATCAATTACAACATAATAGTCGCATCTAAATACAATGTTGTTTGTAGTTCTGTTTTTACCTGACTGTGTCAGAAGAAGGATAATGTTTTTCGAGCGTATGTGTGTATATACTCCTATGTATGTTTATTTCTTTGTCACGCCATACAGCTGGACGGATTTTTACATGTCGCTAAATTCATTAGAATTTTGTGGTAACTAGTGATATAGGCTGTATATTTTTTTATAACGGCGCCCGCAAATGATAAATAAATCGGCCAAGTGCATGTCAGGCCACGCACAGGAACGGGTTCCTCAGTCACCCATAATGGTGCGTGGATTTAAAATGTTATCCAATAGATAATTGTTATGTTTACTTATTAATGCGTTAGTTTTGAATGACGTTCTCCAAGTGATCGCATTTTACCAATTAAGCCTCTATAACTCCTGAACTAACATAGTCATCTAATCCGTTATAGTTTTCCTTCAAAGTTCATTATATGGACCACCATCACGAATTTTCCCAGATTTTTTGAGCCAGCCGTTTAGCTTTTAGAGGGGAGGGGAAGCCCTGTTTTACAAAAACGTGCCCTTTAAAGTGGAATTTCTCGCAAACGGATACCTAATTTAAAAAAATCGTCTTAGAAACCCTTTATTGTTTTGAAAAGACCTATATAATGGTCAAAAGACCTATCTAATGATCAAATCATCTCCACTTTACGTGTAGGGGAGGTACCCCAAATGAAAACATTTTTCATAATTTTATTGTAGCACTTTGGCGACGTAATTACAACACGTATTCATGCAAAGTTTCATCTTTCTAGCACTTACCGTTTGGACGGTAAGTCGAGGACGGACGGGCGGACAGACGGATATGACGAATTTATAAGGGTTCCGAGTCATAAACTTCGGAACCCTAAAAAGGTTTGATTTTTGATTAATCAGTCGTATTTTACATAAATATTGCGATACTTGTTTTTCTCTTTTCAGTTCATTGCTGTTAAGCAGTCGGGTTTTTTGTTTCTATAACAATTATTTTATTTTATTTTTTCTCATCGAATAATTCGTTTTAATGACGTTGCAGACCTATTGATAGATCCTGGAAGGAGATAGCGGTTATTTTATCTAATTCTACCAAAATGGGGTTTTTACTTACGCTGTAGTTAATCCATAGACCCCATTAAATGTATCCTTCTTCAAAACTTCTCTAAAATACACTACAGTGTCAAAACCAGGCCGTAAAGGATTCGTCTCCAGGGATCTGTAAACCTATAATTTAAAATAGTAAGAATTTGAGTTAGCTTAGTGAGTTGTTTTTGCATCTATAAGTACCAGGGTCTCACACTCAACAACGAAATACGATAGTATAATGCTGTCATTTTTGGTTGATCTTCTGTTTGAGGGTAGTACTGCTCTAGTCGAGCCGGCTCATTCGTGTTGAATTATAAGTGGCTCGACAACCTAATTCTACGTACTACGTAGTTCTCCCTAGTCAATGAATAAATACAGCCATGGGCGTACCCAGGGGGGGGCAGGTAGGGGCAGCTGCCCCCCCCTGGAAATCTCGCATAACATGTATGAACGCGCCTAATTACTATTCAAAATGTCAAGGGGCTTTATGCCTTAACTTTTAAATATCCGCGCAGATAGTACTAGCAAAATGCACGGTGCAATTACAAAAAAACCGTTGAAGATTTATGACGTATTAAAAAAAACTACTTACTAGATCTCGTTTAACCCAATTTTCAGTGGAAGTTTGCATGGTAATGTACATCATATATTTTTTTTAGATTTATCAACCTCTTATTTTAGAAATTACAGGGGGGGCACACATTTTTGAAGACCTATCCATACATGGGTTTGATGAAAACAAAAATTCTAGTTTCAGTTATAAGTTGAAACCCCTAAAATGTATTGTTTTTTTTTCCTATTTTTGTGTGAAAATATAAATGCGATTCACACAATACATCTACTATAAGTTTAAGTTTCAAAAGTATAGTTCTTATAGATTCAGAAAAAAGTGGATGTGACATACGGACAAAAACATATATACGACGTTATGGTAAAATTTAAAGCTATAATTTTTATTATTTGAGCAGGGTGTAAAAATGAAAGAGCAAACGCTGGTGAATGTTACCGAATCTTGCCTCTAATGAGGATGACAATTAACCTAAATCTAAATAACACATACAACGATAGGCGAAAATATTCGGTTAACGAACCAGCTGGATGATTTGCCCTATATTGTTAGCTGCTTGCTGTCCTTGGAAGACGCAGTTTAAGATTCAAAACCTTATCAATTTCATTAGCTGATATTATAATAACTCTTCAGTGCCTTCTTGGGCAGAAAATTATAGACTATAATAAATAGTTATATAAATAAATAACAATTGGGAAGCTACTTTTCTTGTCCCAGAATTACCTTCCTGTGAAAGCTTTTCCAAACCTTCCACCATTTCCAAATATTTTCGACGCAAAACTGATTCCCTGAAATTTTTTAATCATATCTTTATACACTTTCGGATCTTAGAAACATTATTTATGTCGTTCGCTACAAGGTTTAGCTAGTGGCAGGCGCAGTGAAAATATAAACTCTTTTTAAATGTTTCTCGCCATCGTAGCGCATCGGTCGTAGCCCTGTCCCACGCATTCGTTATCATCGATGTTTAAGGCATTGATGAATCTATTCATTTCAGCCTTAACATCTTCAACCAATTTTTCTCTAATTAGAACTCCAAATATATTCAAAATCCTATTTTGTATTTTTGGGGACGCATATTGAGCATTTTTCGGTTTTCGAAAAATTTCATCACCAGAATCAATTTTCAGTTTCAACAAATCTCGAAAATCGCCTTCATCGTTTTCTTCCTCACAGTGGCAAATCGTGAGTACTGCAAAAATTTATTGTGTTAACTAAAGGTTGTACCGTATTTCTGTTCTCCTTAATAAGTTTTGCTTGGACTGTTTGCAACGCAACCTGTACATTTGTTTTTACGTTGCCAAAACAATTGGCAGCTGCACTTGATTCTCTCTATTGTGTATATCTTTATATTTAAACTAGCTTTCCGCCCGCGGCTTCGCCCGCGTGGAATTCGTTTATATCGCGCGACACGGTAAGGGTAGATTAAACAATCTAACATGATTTTATGTTTGATAATAAGGAACTTCGACACAAACTTTCGCCCCTTATTTAAAACCCTTCTACCTTTATTTTCGCGATAAAAATTATCCTATGTCCTTTCCCAAGTTCAGTTCTATCTTCGTACCAAATTTCATCAAAATCGGTTTAGTGGTTTAAGCGTGAAAGCGTAACCGACAGACAGACAGACGGAGTTACTTTCGCATTTATAATATTATAGTAGGGATTACACCATCGGAATGGAGAGATTTCATGAAAAAATAAATATTTCAAATCAAATAAATTACAGTGTATTCGGGACATAAAATAAAAATCTGCCAAGTGCATGTCAGGCCACGCACAGTAAAGGGTTCCTCAGTCACGTGGATTTAAAATCGTATACAATAGATAATTATTATACTCCAAGATCCCAGAGCCGCCGGACGCCGGATTATTAGTACAATGTCTTGTTAAGATGTATATATATGTGACGCTCATTTGTTAGCTTCACCTGTATGTTTGTTTGTTTGTAACCAACTCCTATGGGTGCGATTTTGATCCACTTTAAACGGCCAGATTTCGTATACTTGTAACAAACAAACAAACATACAGGTGAAGCTAATAAATGAGCGTGTAAAAACCATTTGATATTTTACAATTCCATTCTTGAAATAATACCAAAGATGATATACCTCAGCTTCCTAATTACTACAAATATTTAAAGGTATCTGGAGGGATGATTGGCCCTTCGGACTGGTCTGGTCGCATACAAAGGGTCTTAAAATAGTACCTACCTTAGATAATATATATAAAATTTAGGTTTGCTACTATAACGTAGTTTACCTAATTCTTTCACAACTTTCAAGACGTGTGGCAGAAGTAATGGTCCACCGAAAGTGTCTGGCAGTAATGAATTTTAATTTTAAATAATATTTTTTTAAAAAATATGTAAATACTAGCTTTGCACCTTTAACGTAGGTAAGTAAGGTTTTTTACCATCTGTACTTCGCGCTACCTCAGAAACGGCCCCGCTTTCAAGCTAATGGGTACGCATACATCTTAACAAGACATTGTACTAATAATCCTGAAAATTTCAGATTTGCACAAATGACGAAGGTCCGGCGGCTCTGGGATCTTGCTCTATTATGTTCACGTATTAATGTGTTAATTTTGTATGACGTTTTCCAAGTGAGCGCATTTTACAAGTTAAGTCTCCATAACTCCTGAATTAATAAAGTCATCTAATCCGTTATAGTTTTCCGTCAAAGTTCATTATGTGGACCACCATCACAAATTTTTCCAGATTTTTTGATCCAGCCGTTTAGCTTTTAGAGGGGGGGGGGACGCCCTGTTTTTACAAAAAAGTGCCCTTTAAAGTGGAATTTCTCGCAAACGGATACCTGAATCAAAAAATCGTCTTAGAAACCCTGTATTGTTTTTAAAATACCTATCTAATGATACCCCACACGATGGGGTAGCCGCGAGAAAAAATTTACATCCCCACTTTACGTGTAGGGGAGGTACCCCAAATAAAAATATTTTTCAAAATTTTATTATAGCACTTTGTCGGCGTAATAACAATACATATTCATGCAAAGTTTCATCTTTCTACCACTTACCGTTTGGACGGTAAGTCGAGGACGGACGGACGGACGGACGGACGGACGGACGGACGGAGGGACGGACGGACGGACGGACGGACGGACGGACGGACGGACGGACGGACGGACGGACGGACAAACAGACGGACATGACGAATCTATAAGGGTTCCGAGTGATATACTTCGGAACCCTAAAAATAAAGAACCAAAAACGTGTTTTTTTTTTTATTTTTTCACATATAATTTGAGGTTATAATAATGTAAGTGTAAATAAAAATTCGGCCAAGTCCGTGTCAGGCCACGCAGAGGAAAGGGTTCCACAGTCACCCATAATGGTACGTGGATTAGAAATTGTATCCAATTGATAATTGTTATGTTTACGTATTAATGCGTTAATTTTGTATGACGTTTTCCAAGTAAGCACATTGTAGAAGTTAAGCCTCTATAACTCCTGAACTAACAAAGTCATCTAATTCGTTATAGTTTTTATTTAAAGTTTATTATATGGACCACTATCACGAATTTTTCCAGATTTTTTGAGCCGGCCGTTTAGCTTTTAGAGGGGGACACACCCTGTTTTTACAAAAAAATGGCCTTTAAAGTAGAATTTCTCGCAAACGGATACCTGAATCAAAAAATCGTCATAACAACGCTTAAATGGTTTCAAAATACCTATATAATGATACCCCACATGATGGGGTAGCTGTGAGAAAAAAAACACCCCCACTTTACGTGTAGGAGAGGTACCCAAAATAAAAATATTTTTCATAATTTTATTGTAGCTCTTTGTCGACGTAATTACAATACATATTCATCCGTTACACCGTTTGGACGGTAAGTCGAAGACGGACGGACGGACAGACAAACATGACGAATTACGAATCTAAAAGTCATAAAATTCGGAACCCTAAAAAGTTATAGATCTTTTAACTACCCGCAACTTTGCCTTTTAACTTTTTTCCATAGGTCTTGTAGTTTTGCCGGAAATCGAGATAAACCGTTTTTCACCCTTTGTTTTATATATTTAGCAATCCAAAGTGACTTTACCCTGCCTGATGGAAAGCATGAGCAGAATCCAAGAGTCGGGGCTACCAGACTTGCTGCGAATGCAGACAATAATGTATGGCGGGCCACACTATGGCGGCCCACACTATGGCGGCCTAGTGAGATACTTTTTCACGCCCCGCTTAAAGGACCCGACACCTCCCCCTACCCCTTCCCGACCTCAGATCGCCCGCAGATTTGTTTTCAAAAATTATCTACCCTGGTCTACTGGTCTATATGTCATTTACAAACTATCATTATGGTTGCCATGCAAGTATGTTATGCCTAGCAACCTGTGAAGTTTTGACAGGAGATAAACAGTGATACATTTTGACATCTACGATTTATGTATTTTTATAATCATCTAGCTTTGGCCTTTGTATCTCGATTATTGCAATAATAAGTAGCCTATGTCCTTTCCCAAGTTCAGTTCTATCTTCATATCAAATTTCATCAAAATCGGTTCAGTGGTTTAGGCGTGAAAGCGTAACAGACAGACAGACAGACAGAGTTACTTTCACATTTATAATATTAGTAGGGATTTATAATATTAGTAGGGATATAATATTAGTAGGGATAACGGTCTGACAATTAGAGATCCCTGTACACCACATACAAGTTTCGGCGGAAATAAGACGCATTATTTGATTATTATCCTCATTAGAGGAGAGATTCGATAAAGAACATAAACCAGCGTTTGCTCTTCCATTGTTACAGCCTGCTCAAATAATAAAATTACAGCTCCAAAATTTAGAAAATGTATGGACCAATTTTATGAATTAGAAGGGATCACATCTAAAGGACTTCGAAGATTCGGAGATAACGGAATTAATACAACAAGCAGAATGTTTTTTAATTACCCGAAAGTGAAAAAGCAGAAACAGCAACGACTACAATTGAAAGATTATTCATTACACTCAGACGTGTAAAAACGTGGCTGAGATCAAAAATATTGAAGACAAATTAAATGGACTTTGTTGTCTCAGTGTACATAAAAAACTTATAAACAGTATGGGCGATTCTTTCACGGAAGACGTTTTTTATTACGCGTGTAATGCTTCTGGCACCATACCCTTCATGGGGTGAGTGAAAGGCGTGTGTGGGACTCCCGGACATTCGATTTAAACTCAACTTCAATCCCACTAAACCCCACGGCGGCCAACCTCGGCAGTGGGGAGGTACACCAGGATCGCATCAGCGGCTTCTGGTGCCCCCTGCCTTACCCCTTAACTGGGGTACATCTCGGGGTAGCTGGACTCACTCCCGAGGCAGAATGCTGCTGCGTCTCTCACCGCTCTGCACAGTAAGGAAGGAACATCAATCCGCCTTAGACGTCACCCCCGACCGCACCGGGATGTCACCTGTCTCGGGACATTTGTAGCGGTCACATTTCCCCGGGATGTGACCGCAACGACCCTTAGACGACGATTGGGGTGCTAGGCGACATTGCCGCGTCCCCTTCGCCGCCTCCTTCGAGCGGAATCGGTCCTTTCCCAATCCCGAATTGCAGACTCCTTCTGGAGCATAATGTTCTTACAGAAGGGGACCGTGGATTCCCATCCCTCGCCACTCGCCAGCATTGCCGCAATTAATACTGGCGGTGACAGGTTTTGTCCGATCTGTCCGACCAGGACTCGACGTTCGGACGCCCCGCAGGGCAATCCACCAGCTTGTGCTGTAGCCTCCCGTCCTATTCGATTCAGATACTCACCGAAGCAACCATGCCCGGTGAGTATCTGAGTCAATCAATAGGTGACACAGTCGGTCCTCTCTATCGACGCTTCGAAGTTCGGCAGAACGGCTCCGATAGCCCGTTGGCTAGCACAGCCCTGAATTTCAAGCCATGCTTGCCAAGTCTCCAGAGCTCGCATTTCAGGCTCATGGTCTGGCGCGGCCTCCCCAGCACTCCGACCGACTGAACGAATTTGGTCGGAGACAGTAGCGTCAATTTCGAAGGGTGGAGATCGCTCCAGGACCGACGCTGCCTCGTACGAAATCGTGCGGTAGCCCCGTACGATCCGTATAGACAACAGCCGCTGCAAACTTCTGAGTTGAGCCTGGCAGCCGGAGTAGCCCGCCAGGTCGTCAGACCAAACGGGCGCCCCCTTCCCGTAGTCCACTAAGATTGGGCAGCAGGCGATGTAGTGCTTCTGCTATCACTCGTACTTGGGGGACTAATCGCCCGAACACTACATATACCTAATGTTTCATGTAGGTGTGTTTGTGTAGTGTGTATGACAAAACAGCCGCGGACGATCCGACTTAAAAAAATTGACTTGCCCCCCCCTAGGCCAGAAGCTGGGTACGCCCATGAATACAGCTACATAGAAGCGCACTTCTTATGGGCACTCTAAAGACAAATTCTCTGCGACCAAAATTGTGGCAGTAGCGCTGCCTCTCTCTTAAGCATTGATAAGCGAACTGAGAACGACGTCAGCGCCGCCAACTAGGAACAAAACTGGGGTTAGACCCCATTTGGAATAGGCAGGAGCTGGATGCGAGTCGCCAAGGATCGAACTGAGTGGCGTGCAATTGGAGAGGCCTATGTCCAGCAGTGGACTGCGATAGGCTGATGATGATGATGATGATACGAAATCCTTAAGAACTACGCTTCTATGTAGCTGTATTCATTGCTCTAGTGTACTCACACAACATTCAACAGATAATTAGGAATGGTGGCACTTCACACACCGGGGGATCAATTGACGTACAGTTCATTAATAGATAAGAAAGACATACTTTTACCAGGAGGGTGTCATTTCGCAGTTTAGGTATAGTCGGCCGCGTGCCTGCCCGGGCAGGTATACCGGTCGGGCGGTGGCTTACCCACGATGCGCGTCACGTCACGTACCTGATCTATGTCATCCGGCTCAAACAATATCACCATGTTAGCTCTCGCAAACAAACCTTTCATTTTTACCACGGGACCATGCTTTTTGTGTAGAGCCCCTACCATCTCAGAGAACATTACATTAGGTCCGAATTGCCCTGAAAATGAAGATAGATTAATGAAACATAACACATTATATTACAGAAACATTATTTACAATTTTCATTAATCATTATACATGAAATAAATCACATAGATAACTTATTGTAATCTCTTTAGTTTATTGGAGTTCTTGTAATAAAATTCGATCTGAACTCAGTAGCGATTTATGCTCGTCCCAACTTTACAAAGAATACTAGAATATTTTTTATGACACAAAAAAAAAATCTAGAAGTAAAGCATATTTCGAGTGATCAAAAATTGAGTTAATTAATCTTGTTGCCAATGTAATTCGACTGCCCTTGTGGTGCAGTGGTAGCGTATGCAACTGCTGTTCTTGAAGCCCCGGGTTCGATTTAGTTATATTTGGACACTACCTGTGTCCAAAACCACCATTGTTACAGCATCGTTACATTGTCCTCACATTTAAGTGTTTTCTTGATAAAATGCCTAAAACAATGTAACCAAAAAATTGTAAAAATTGAGTGTCCATGGAGTTTCTTGTCTGTTCTTCTCCATAGGATCTACGAATTGGAACAGACAATTAGCTTCACGACTGACTACTGACTGACTACTTGACGTTTCAAAAATGCCGTTATATTGGTTTATTTGAAATAAAAATGATTTGATTTGATTTCCGAGTTGGACCAAATGTTTATATGATCTGCAACTATTTGTTTCGGATTTTGGTTGTTTTTCTATATGTAATATAATATGTATCAGTGTAAGATGTCCAAAAAAAATCTTATTCTCATCTCTGTTTAAACACCGTTTCCGTATTTTTATCGAGCAGAATACCCATTTTCTTTAATTCATTCATCAACATCATCATTATCAGCCTATCGCAGTCCACTGCTGGACATAGGCTTTTCCAATTGCTAGCCAGTTGGTTTGATCCTCGGCTTCTCGCATCCAGCTCCCGCCAGCCGTCTTGCGCAAATCATCACTCTGCCTGTCCTGTGGACGTCCTACACTACATTTGCCGAGTCGCGGTCTCCACTCAAGAACCCGTTTACCCCAACGGTTATCGGTTCTATGGCATATATGGCCAACTCACTGCCTTGTGTGTAAATGTGTGTTCTATTCTCTCATGATACACACTTTGTCTATTTAACAAATTGTTTTGTTGACTATGGGAGTTCTCTGTGTCCGATGTCACGCATGGATGAAAAGTCAACTGTACCACAAGATATATACCTAGTACGTGGGAATAGTTTAAAAAATAGTAGACACTTAAGAAGGTACTGCACGAAATTGTGGGATTTGACGTATTTTCAAATGAGTAGTACTGTGTGCTGCATTAATTAAATACATCAAAAGTATTTGTATAGTTTAGGTCGATCCTTGCACAAGATCTATGTAATGTTAGAATTTGAAACAGATACATATGAAATTAAAAAACGATACATATATGTTGTGTGTCAGATGAAATCTTAAAAACATTTTTCTTCGAAAAGATAGTAGATTTTACGTCTAGAACAATAATTTTCATATGACAATATTTGTATTTACATCATGAAGGGTTTAGACAGTGTTAAATTTAATTTAAAAGTATAAATCTAAAAATATTAAGACTTTTCAATTTTTAACACAAACGCCTGATGCACATTGCACATTGCGCAGAAAAAAATATTGCTCTAATTAAATTACTAGGTCTGAAACTTCAAAGCAGAATGGGTCTAATTACTAATATTAATGAGATCGATTTTGTTTTGAAGTTTTTTTTAGACTTATGTCAGTATTGTATTGTGTATCATGTCTATATGTCATTGGTTATACTTACTGACAAATAAGAAAATTGGAAAAAAATCAAATTTCGAGTCGAATCTGTACAGAGTAATGCAAACGCAGAGCAACAAATGTACGAAACACAATACAAACGTACAAACGCAAATAGGTAAATATCTCAAACAGCTATGTTTAATGTTACTGTTATAATTTTAATGTAAATTCAATGTTCCGTTCACAATTATTCGTCAGTTGCTAATCAATCAATACAAGTAATCAAGTAATCAAGACGGTAGAGAACTTCAAAACGTTAATATTTACCTTTGTTTATAAACATATATTTAATCAAAGGTACCTACTCTTATCATCATCATCAGCCTATCGCAGTCCACTGCTGGACATAGGCCTCTCCCATTGCACACCACTGTGATCGATTTTGGGCTTCTACTACCTACCTACTCTTATCAAACTCACTTTATTATTAAAGGCCTATGTTTTTCAGGTTACATGTAATCTTATGGTCAAGAAAGAACTTATAGTAGAAAAGAAAAACACAAATGAAAGCAAAGCCACAATTCGGGTACTTGTTTGAACCAAGAACTTACTCACCACAACTCTCCATTTGGTTGCAACTTCAGTAATTTAAAAATCAATGGAGAATATAGACATTGTTTTCATTCCTCCTGTTTCATAGTATGCAATATGTGTAATGCAAAATTAAGATTGGAAAATTGTTGAAAACCTAGAAACAGCAAGGAACTTGCACTCAATCAAAATATCGTGAGTAATTAAGTGTATAGGTATGGGATTCAGTGCCCTGAAGCAAGTCAAAATTTCTCTTGATATACCCTGCATGTCAGAACATTTTTATGCCAAATTTCATGCTAAAGTATGTGAACTCTGGGGACTGGCCAAAGTAAAAAGCATAGAGGAAGCAACAAAATAAAAATTTTAACTGGCTGAAAAAAATGATGACGTTAATGCAGATAGCGTACCGATGATAACAGTTGTATGTGATGCGTATTGGAGTAAGAGGTCATACAGGAAAAACTATACGACCTTTTCAGGAGCTGCAAATATCATTGGCTACAGAACTAAAAAAGTTCTCTACATGACTGTTAAAAATAAAAACTCTATGGTTTGCGGGCGAGCTCAGAAGCGCAAACTTTACTTCAAGTTTGTATTTCTGAGCATGTACGATATAAAAATTACACTCGATCATCTAGCGGTATGTAGTCAACTGCCATAGTAGAAGGCTTCAAAAGCAACTCAAGGTTTTATTTATTCTAAACACATAGCTAATGGTGATTCCAGCACCTACAAAAATATTCTGGATACCAAACCATATGCCGCACTTATTGTCGAAAAGATAGAGTGCTCTAACCACCTCCTCAGAAACTTTTGTACAAGACTAGATGAATTATCAAGAAATACATGTTACCAATTAAAATGCCAAAAAATACAGCTCCAAAACGTGCTACGCGTACGGCGATCCGTGAAAGGTGCCATAAATCACATTGATTCTCAAAATGAAAAATCTTTCGCTGAAAAAGTTATAGATTTAAAACAAGACCTTTTCAATGCACTTATTCACGTTTTCCGCGATCACAGCTCGTGCAAGTCATTTATTTGCAAGTACATCCTCATAAATAAAGGCCATCAAACTGATAAAAACGTATTTGGTGAAATAAAATCAGATCCGGTCTTTGCCACCATAATAAAAGTACTTTGTCGATTGATTAAAAATGCCAAAAATTTTATGGGGAATAAACTATTCACTTAGACAATCATACTCAGGACGGTGTGCTGCATCTGTTGTTTCATTTAATCCCGCAATACAGACATTAGTGATAAAGACTACGGTGAAACTTGCCCAAGGCCTGATTTTAGTAAAGCCGATTTCAACTTTGCTAAATCTACGCATATGGCAAAAATACTGTTACAGCTATCCAATGAGGATCGTCACGCACTTGAACGGCGCACTGTATTAAGCTGATTCGATTGAATGGCTTCAGGAGCGGAAGCTTCTTGAAGCTAATTTTGAAAAAAAGAACATGTAAAAGGGGCTTTAAAAGATGTGGACCGGTCGTCTTTGTCTTCTTCTGAATTTCGTCAAGCACAGTGTCTTGTATATTGATATTTGCTATTCTCCCAGTGTTCGTACCACCTATGCATTCTACCTTCCGAATAACATCTGTACACTCTTATGAATACGCGGTAATCTGGATGACGCGCTGTAGGGTATCTTTCCCTATAAAGGAATGCATCAGCACTTGCGCTACTTCTACATTCACCATAAATTAAAGTGCATGTTTGCGTATTCTTGTGCCATATAATGAATACGCGGCATATTGATACACGAAACCAGTCCAGATACAAGCCAAGTCATCGTAAAATCACCAAAATAAAGTCCAAATCAGTGAGCAAAACGAAGAGTCCAATGATTGTTCACGTATTATGAAATAAATCCTTATTATTATGAAATAAATCCTTATTATTATTATATTTGACTCTTACTTAAAACGATGACTTCTGGCTGTTTAGCTAGAAATCGTCGTTTTAACACTGATTGACAATCACAGAGAACTGCAAAAGGAATGGGAACATGCGATACCGAACAAGTCAAGCGACGCACCAAATACTTGCCATTGCTATGTGCCATGGCGCGAGAGAGATAAGGTACAATAATAATATACTCGTCTCTCGCTCGCTTACACTGTACTTTAGTACTGAATTTATTCACCTATCTCTGTCTCATAATTAACAAAAAATTACTTCGGCCACACTCAGGTAGTAAATAGCGAAATAACATTATCACATGTCCTTTACTACAGTAAAAAGGAAGCTTTAATTTTCTCTCTTTGGATAAAATTATGTATTATACCATTTTTTTTTAAATATAGTTGCTGCTTAGTTTTTCATACATATTTTTTTCACAAAAATCTCAAATTCTGTCATAATTTATTTTGATCAAATTTCATGTTAATTTTTTTCCAAAAAAGTATAAAAGGCACTCATACTATTTACTGCATTTCTAATAAGATTGTTTGTGAGGAATAAGATAACTTCAAAATTTGGGCAACTATTGGATTTTTTTTGGGTTTTTTTTTTGTACGCTGGATAGCTATACTACTACGTGCTTTAGGATTACCCATTCTTTCTGGGACACCCTGTATAGATGATATATTTATATTGACAGGAGCTGGATGTGAGAAGCCCAAAATCGATCAGAGTGGTGTGCAATGGGAGAGGCCTATGTCCAGCAGTGGACTTCGATAGGCTGATTATGAAAATGAGTAGATTCTAGAAATTATTACTTTTGAACAAAACTTCCATAAAAACGACTGAATATTTAGAAGATATGTATTACTCTGTGTGGAGCCTACTCTGTACAATTATTTTACATATCTTAGATAAAATGTTTCACGTAGGAAGCGGCAACGGTGCTGCCTAGCGGCGCTGCCGCGCAACTCTGCTCGTAAATACCTAAACTCGACGTTTTTTGTTCGCGCAGCACACTCTTAAGCAAATATTTCCTTAATATGATGTTTCTACATACCTACAATTGGCAAGAAATGATGTAATGGTCCAAGATAAGGCAGAGACGATAACCCTGGAATTGAATCATAAGGTTTTGCATCTTGCAGAGCCGTTGAATATTTACACGCACCATTTCTGAAAAACCAATCAATTAATATTGTGTTAAGTCTTTTGTTAATGGTTCAGTTAAACCAGGGGGTTAGGTATAGTCGGCCGCGTGCATAACTGGGCAGTCATGCTAGGTGGCCTTCGCTAAAAGGCCCTTCCACAAGGTCGGAACCAACCGCCGACCAACCAAACGCTAGCGTCGGCTGACAGCGTTCCTGACGGTTGGGGCCTGTCGCGAGGGATGTGCTCGCGACCAAGGCCGTTGACTTCAACCAACCATCTGCCTTGTTGGTCTAGTGGTTAGCGTGTGCGGCTGCTGATCAAGAGGTCTCGGGTACGATTCCCGGGTCGGGCCAAATATTATTTCTGTGATTCACAAATATTTGTTTCGGAGTCTGGGTGTTTTCTATATAAAATATGTATGTATTTAGAAAATAAATTTATGTTTATGTATTTACATCAGTCATCTAGTACCCATAATACAAGCTCTGCTTAGTTTAGGACTAGATGATGTTGTGTGTCAGATGTCCGAAATATTTATTTATTTATCATTTATTTATTATCTGTCGGGTCAATCGATTTCTACACTATCCATTTTTTAGGGTTCCGAAGTTCATAACTCGGAACCCTTATAGATTCGTCATGTCCGTCTGTCCGTCCGTCCGTCCGTCCGTCCGTCCGTCCTCGACTTACCGTCCAAACGGTAAGTGCTAGAAAGATGAAATTTTGCATGAATACGTGTTGTAATTACGTCGACAAAGTGCTACAATAAAATTATGAAAAATAATTTTATTTGGGGTACCTCTCCTACACGTAAAGTGGGGATGATTTTTTTTTCTCGAGGCTACCCCATCGTGTGGGGTATCATTAGATAGGTCTTTTAAAAACAATAAAGGGTTTCCTAGACGATTTTTTGATTTAGGTATCCGTTTGCGAGATATTTCACTTTAAAGGGCACTTTTTTGTAAAAACAGGGCGTCCCCCCCCCTCTAAAAGCTAAACGGCTGCCTCAAAAAATCTGAAAAAAATCGTGATGGTGGTCCATATAATGAACTTTGAAGGAAAACTATAACCGATTAGATGACTTTCTTAGTTCAGGAGTTATAAAGGCTTATATGGTAAAATGCGCTCACTTGGAAAACGTCATACAAAATTAACGTAATAATACGTAAACATAACAATTATCTATTGGATACGATTCTAAATCCACATACCATTATAGGTGACTGAGGAACCCTTTCCTGTGCGTGGCCTGACACGCACTTGGCCGATTTTATATCAACTAGACCAAGGACAGGATGGTTGACGGTTGGTTCCGACCGTGTAGAAGGCCTTTTACGCACGATACGCGATATAAACTTTTTGTTATCCTTTTCGATACCCACAATGGCTTCTAATCACAAATCTCGATCTACTAATCCATGTAAAATAAATTGTTCTGTTACGGATGTCTGAATAAAAGGTTTAAGTTGTGAGGTAGAACTAATCTGTTCACATCGTACATATGTAGGCAGTAAAAGTACCTAGATGATTAATAGTACGGCAGCGCGATTAAATATCTTTGACTTTGAGTAATATCAGACCCTGTCTCACTTCTCGTGGGGGTTTCGAAATATGTATGTATGCGTAATATGTGTATGTAATAGGTATGCGCGAATATATTCTTCTTAAATTTCTTAAATCGTAAAACTTAATCAGTCACTGTAACCGAAATCGGCATGGGTGTCATCCAGGGCCAGATTTAGGGGAGGACAACCAGGGCACAGCCCCGGGGCCTCCGCAAAAGAGGGGCCCCCACAATAAAGACTTCGGTTAAAAAAAATCAAATTAAGACTAGTTAACACTAGTAAACAACTTTTCTTTTCATGTTTTTTTTCGCGTTGTACCTTTACCTACAGTACTTTGTACAAACATGATTAAATAAAGTTTAATTTTAGATAATTCTTGTTTCCGATTATATTTATATGTTCGTTAAATTAAAATAGTCTATACTTGGTTTCACAATAAATTATTAATTGAAAAACTAGATTGAAATATTTTTTTCATTTTATTTGGAATATAATTTCCTTCACTCCTCTCTTGCCCCGAGGCCCCCACACCTTTAAATCCGGCCCTGGTGTCATCATCAATGGTTTTGTTCTCTCTCTCTCTCTCTCTCACCTCTTTCTCTTTATGTGTGTGTGTGTGTGTGTGTGTGTGTGTGTGTGTGTGTGTGTGTGTGTGTGTATCCTTCTCTGATCAATCCATCATGTTGAGGCTAATGTCATACATGGCAGATTTATGGCCACCAACGTCCTCTCAATTTCATGGCTACCTTCGTTAGGGGGCTGCTAGGAAGGAGTTAGTTTAAGTGGGTACGATCCTACACACGTAGTAGTATAATAGTGTACCTTTAATATAGTATAGAATAGAATAATTTAACATAGCAGTGAACGACTCTATTAATGGCGGGAACTTATTAGTGACATTAATTTGTTAGCCTACTGGCCCGAACCACTATATAATTACTGCGAGGCTAAAATTGGCATTTGGTAACTCAAGTTTTTTCAATATTTCACTCATATCATCAGTATGAGTTGCTAAGTACGATATCCATAATTTTCAATTTCGTCTATACAATTGTTTAAACTTATAAGGATTAAAATAAACACTTGAAATACCCTTATATCAATAATATTTTTTATAGACCAAAGTAAAAGGGAAGCGTTTTTTATCATTGTCCTATTCGTGGGGAGCTGAGCGTCAATCTCAGACATATATTTTATTATCTATCAAAAATGTACAATGATTTTGTTATGCTTAGCAATTTACAAATATGAAGATTCCTTACAAATAATTCACCTTGTGTGCCATCCTGACTCACTTACCGTAGAAAATATTGTGATTTAGTAGCATATAAAGTGAAACACTCACTCAACATTTTATGCCTCATATTTATATCTTAAAACCGAAATAACTGTAACACAAATAGAATGCACGTGCTATACAGTACGTTTACCAGTGGGAACTGATGTTGACCTTGCGTGCAAAGTTTAAATTGAATGGTCTCTCCAAATAAAGTGCCTAATATCCGTAATCAGTCGTTACGTATATAATCCGTACAGTTTGAATCGCAGTGCTGGATTTACACATTTGCCGCCCCAAAGCTTTAAAATTTTTGCCGCCCCTACTGACTCCTAAAATTAGATACACTGTTCACAATAAAGTTAATTCCTTTCTTTAGGAAATAATCTAGTTACCTGATTACTTTTACAACTTTTGTTTTTTTTTATGGTAAGCAAAGCTTGGTTTTTATTGCGCTACTTATAATGTTTGGTAGGCTAAGGAAGACAGGTAAGTAAGGCCCGATACTGCTAACCATGCACCACTCCAGGCGTGTGTGGGACTACCGGCGAACCGGTCCACGTACTAAGCCCCGCGGAGGCCTACCTTGGCAGTCGGGTGAAGCTCCAGGAAGCATCAGCGACTTCTGGATTCCCCACTGCCTTACCCCGTGACTGGGGACTGGGTACATATCAGGGTAATCAATAAATTACCCTTGGGGCAAGACGATATCGCGCCTCGCCGTTTTACACAGTAAAAGGCGGGACACCGACACGCCCCAGACAACACCCCCCAGCCGCACCGGGGTGTCGCCAGCTCAGGTCGCTTGCAATGGTCACATTTCCCCAAGATATGGCCACAACAACCGTAGGGCTTGCGTGTGTGCGTTCTACCGCAGCATTTCAGGCTCATGATTCGGCGCTGTCCCCTTGCCATTCCAACCGATAAAACGAATTTGGTCGTAGACCTTCGTATCCAAATCGGCCAGCATGTCGAAGGGTGGAGATCACGCAGCGATCGTCGCTGCCTCATACGACGCCCGTGTAGAGGCAGCGAACTTCTTCCCTTGGTCTCCCGAGATTAGGCAGCAGACGATGTAACGCCACTGCAACCCCTCGAATCCGGCGAACTAATCGCTCGAAATGCTCTTCGAAGCTCCACCGATTGTCCAGGATGAGGCTAGGTACTTCATGTACTGGCCCACCGAACTTCAGTGTCACCCACTCGGAGTCACGAGCTGGGAGGATCCTGGCGCTTACGTAGGCCATGGAAACAAATCGCCTCAGTTTTCTGAGGCGACACCCTTAGGCCCAGCTTATGATTTTTTTCCACAACAAAAGCAACTCTCTGCTCAGCGATCAGAAGAACTTTGTCGAAGCGTGACCCTCTGGCCAGTATTAAGGTATCGTCCGCATAGCAGACGACACTTAGGCCAGAGGGCAGGCTGGTGCGAATATGCGATAAACGTTATTAACTGATATTAATTGATCTCAATTTAACGAAAAAATTAAAAACAATATTGAATTGAAGTAAATAATATTAAATTAATATTTCCGACATCTCACAAACAACTCCATCAAGTCCCAAACTAAGCAGAATTTTTCGGTCGTCCATAGGTCAGTCAGTCAAGACAGGACGGTCTGCCGATTCAGTCACGGCCTATAGGTCCATCGTGGTGCTGGACGAGTTGGGTAAGGTGTTTAAGAGGGTGCTCTCTGCCCGCATCGTCCGGCACCTATGCGAGGTGGGCCCCGATCTGTCGGACACCCAGTTCGGATTTTGGAAAGGGCGTTCGACGGTCGATGCCATATAGCGCCTGAGAACCGTGACAGAAGAGGCAGTAAGCAGTGGTGGCGTGCTGTGTCTATGGACATCGCCAATGCATTTGATAGTCTGCCATTTAGCTGCAACAGGGAAACACTCCTGTAGCACGGAGTGCCTGAGTACCTGAGGTGGCTAGTGGTAGACTATTTAGACGAGCGCACCGTCATGTACGAGGGCCAAGATGGTGTTTTAAGACGTAGGGCCTAGTTGTATTTCACAGGGGTCAGTCTTCGGACCACTCCTGTGGAACATGGGATACGACTGGGCCTACGAGGGCGTCTCCCCCGGGCTGGACGTAATCTGTTACGACGATGACACTCTGGACACAGCCAGGGGGGTGAATTTCCAGGCTGCCACACTGGTCACAACAGGAGTCTCCCTGGTGGTTGGGCGCATTGAGGCGTTTGGCTTACTGGTGTCCCTGGATAAGACGAAGGCCCTTTTGTTCCATGGGCCCCATCGTAGGCCACTCCCCGGCGCTTTCCTCGAGGTCAACTCGGTAATTATACTGGTCCGGGCCTAGATGAATTATTTGGGCTTGATCCTTGACGGTAGGTGGCTCTTCGACGAGCACTTCCGACAGCTCGCTCCGAAGCTGGTCGACACTGCCTCCGCACTTGGACGACACCCAATTCGGGTCGAGCCAATGTCGCGACGAGACAACTGTACACGGGAGTTGTCTGGTCTGGTCTGGTCTGGTATGGTATTGTACGGTGTACCGGTGTGGGCGGCGGCTCTGACCCCCCAAAAAAGTGTACGCCTCTGGTGATCCCAGAGGATATAGGTAGTTAGAGTCACTCACAATTACCGCGGTCGCAACCATCTGCGAAGACATCATCTATGCCATGGTCATGCTGCCCTGTGTGGCCGCAAATGGACGGAATGAGTTTTCCCCTCCATCCGCTTCAGTGGCCTTCTGGCTTCAGAGGAAGCGACGTCCGCGTGTGTCGTACGTCGCCATGAAGAGATAAGCAACTGATGGCGCCCGCTTCAGTGAGAGAAGGCACTGCTAGGGGTTCAGAGGGCGTAATAACAGGTTCCTGGGACCCCTGCTATTTCAGTTTTAGTCGGTTCGATGCCGACATATAGCCCCGTTGCAAACTCCGATAAGGTGACGGCCCGAGGGGGCTTCCACACGTCAAAAAAAAGTGTTTTAAGTGGTCGCCACGCTGCATTCTACTGCGCCTAGTGTAGTGGGTTCCTACGTGGACAAAAGACTTTGTGTGATTCACAAATTGTTGTCCTAAGTCTGGATGTTCTCTGTGTTTTTTTTAAGTATTTATAAGTAAGCAACACAGGATTTGTATACTCCTAATGCGAGTGTGGTCTTTTGAAAAACAGTTGTGTCCGCAACCTTAATTTTATTCTGTACCAATTTATTTTTTGGGCCATTTTGCCGCCCCCCTAATTCTGCCGCCCCAAGCTTCAGCTTTCTCAGCTTATATGGTAAATCCGGCCCTGTTGAATCGGTATCTATTTTGAATACCTACAGACAATATTTAATCTTTGTTTTGATTAGACAGGTGCTATTAAGACAAAATAAACGTGACCCAATCTAGAGCACGCCTGATTATTTTTAATAGTTATGTATAACAGTGGTACAAGACGGTTTTGTGTAATTCAGACTCTCGCGAGGCGCCTCGCCTCGCCATCGGCCAGATTAGCGATCTACACTCTCGATTTATTCAGTCGCCCGCAACTTTAATCGCCTTGCGTCGCCCCTCGAGTCCTTTGACTCGTGCCACAGATTAATATATATGCTCGTGCCCGAAAAACCGACACAAAGCAAAGAAGACGAGGGGGCACGAGCGCACCGTCCATACTCGCGTTGCCTCGTGTACCTAGTCTCGTGCATAGATAATGGGCGTTTTTCAAAATTTTGCTCCGTTACGTACAGGATGTCCATTTATTTTCATAACAAAATTTTAAATAAACGATGAAATGTAGACATTAACAATGAACTAAGGTTTAAGAAAAACCATAATCAAACAATGTTAAATGAGTATAATTTCTATTTAATGTATTATTATAGTGAGGGTTGCCAATACAGGGGTCTTGTACGTTACATTTTCATTCAAAGTAAATAATAACTCAATCATATCAAAGTTAATCAGCTTTATTTATAATTAATCAACAACATAAAAATCTTCTAAAATTTAATACCACTTTGTGATATCTTGCCTCTTAGTGCTGTTTAAAATATAAAATATGTCTTGTACGTAACTAAATGGCACTCTGGACTATCAAACTTTGTGAATAAATAACTATTCTGAAAGACTAACATTATAGGTAAGTTTTTTTAAATACAAAAAATAACAAAAAGTCATTTAATATATATTAACAAAAACATAACTCCCAAAGGTTTTTTCATAAAAAAATAAAAACTATAACAGCCAAAACAGGACAGTTACGTATGTGGACAACAGTCGTTACGTTTAGGAACTCTAAAGCTATGTTTACAACGAGCACAATTGCTAGTTATTTTAGAAACAACACAATATTATTCAACATTTCAAAAACGTCATGATGTGAAATATTATATAAGTCACATCACTTACTGTACTTATTTCTATAAAATTAGTCAATATCACAGACTGTTTTGATTTGAGCATTTTAAAAATATATTTTACAAAAAACTTAGGGGATTCAAGTCTATCTCAGTTTCATTTTCACATTAAGTAGGTAACAATACTTCTTAACTTACAAAAAAATCCAACAGATACAAAAAAATGTCAAATAAGTAGTAACAAAAATAAAATAGGGAACCAATAAGTAGGTAATTCTGCGTGATTGTTTGGTCTTCTTTTAGAGTAACTTTTTCATTTTCCAATAGCTCAATCATCTTTTTGTGTTTAGTCTCTAGGCGAAATCTATTTTCACTTAAACTACTAATAACTTTCTTTAACCTTTCACAAATTTTTAATGTCCTTTGATACCTCTTATAATTTCGGTAATTCAATCTCTGTTTTTTCTTCAATTTTGTATTATCTTGCATCTCTGGCACTGTCACTTGAACAGCTGGCTTAGTATTATTTACTTTTTTATTTTCCCTTTTATTCCTTTTTTGTTATCTCCAAATTTTCCGTCTTTTTTCCTTTTCTTCCTTATTTGGTTCACTTACCTTGAGTTTATGTTCTTCAGTCTTTCGACTTCTTTCTTTTTATATTTGTTGTATTTTTCTTCATTTTCTTTATTTTTGTCCATATCGCCGTTGTTTTTGTCTCTCTCGGCACCAGTCAACGGCATAATTTACCTGAGTAGGAATAAATTAATTTGTAAGGAAGTGCCGAGGATGTGAGGAATGTTAGGGTTTACCCTCTTTATCGCTAGTCTAAATAGGATATTTATAACATAATAAGGAAACCTGCTCACCATGAGGTGACTAGATCCTATAAAGGTAATGAGTTTGCCTCTCTGGGTGGATTATATTTTTAATTTATATTAAATTGCACAAGACAGTATGAACGTATCTTTACGAGTCCAGTACGTAACGTTTTTAGTCCACATAATACATCACGTCACGTCCTGGACGTTACGTATAACGCGGACTTGTCATCATATGTTTTTTTGGTATAAATAAAGTTGATTATAGTAGTTTATTAGTACACATTCATTATCTACAACATATTTACTTATAATTTAACACGAGTAGTATATAAAATTTGTGGGTCTTACCTTTCAAAATCAATGTTCGTACCGGACAAACAAAACAGACCCGTCACGCACGTCACGGACCGCAAGTGTTGACGATTGAATTTCTTCAGTTTTAATTCAAAGGAAAAGAACGAAGGAATGATAAAAACATCGTCAATATGGCATTGCTTAAAAATAGTTAGAGCCAAAGACAATATTATTGTTATTCTTTATAAAATCATACAGTTACGTACAGGACTGTCCGCTGTGGCCAGTTTTTTAAATCCGATAATGTCAGTATTTATATTAGAAAAATATACTACAACCTTATTATATTTTATTTAAAAACAAATAAAATGAGTTATTTCATTCGAGTAAGACTAAAGATATCCAAATATAGCTTATATATTCTCCAAAATACGTAATCAAAATCCAAGATATGATGAAGGACACACAAAAAAGTAGGATAATATTTGGTATTTTAATAAATATTAAAATATGTTTTCCGTTTAAGTCTTAAGTTTATCTTTTTTTTTACAGTAAGTTAAACATTTTACCCTAACGTAAAATAATTTGATACTCACTTCCTACATTTTTGCCTTTTAATCAATGGTCAAACTCGTAGGACACGGCAAAATAGTCCTGAGCAAAATTTTGAAAACCGCCCTAATACACTATATCTGAGTCTCGTGGAGAGTGTGGATGGGCTATGACGTTTGCAACTAGTAGGTACATTTGTCTCGGGTTCCGTAGTTTATGACTTGGAACCTTATAGTTTCGTTCGTACAGGTAAGTTTACTGAAATGATGTTGGGGTTAAGCGTATTGGAGGGTAATTCGGTAGCAGATATGGCTAGGATGTGGGTTTTGTCGAATTATGGTGCAAGGTTGCACGAAATCATTTCACTTATACGCTTTGTCGGATGAAGATTTGAATCAAAGAAAATCAAGACTTCCCAAAATTAATGTAGCAAAAAGCGGAGCCCAAGAACTAAAGTGCGCCACATGTATGAAACTCTTTTTACGTGAATTTTAGTTAAATCGTCCGACGTCATACCATTTGCGCAGATTCATTGAAAGCAGCGTGAGGCGCCCGTGTGCACCGCACACCCTAGATTATTAAAGTTAAAGACGCTCCTGTCACAAGAGTTCCATGAGTTCCATCAATCCACATTTATGTTGCATTCACAGTTATAATCTTTCAGTCAGGTTTCTTGATCGTTAAATAACAACACTAATCAGTGTTTTGTTTGTCCAGATCCAGTAGATCTGACAACACTGATTGAAAACAGTGTTTTGTTTGTCAGATCCAGTAGATCTGACAACACTGATTGCCATCGATTAGTGTCAAAGAGTATGTAACACTACGATTAGTGTTGTTATTTTCGAAAAAGAAACCTGTTAAAAAATCTGTGTTTAATTTGAAAAGTCGAACCTTCGATCCACTACATTATATTGTAGTGCAAAAATAACATACTCTAGGAGATATAAAATAAGTAGAACAGACAAAAGTCCGAGCCGCTGTTATCGATAAATTTTGAACATTGTTACTGTCATGTCATGCACGACATTAGCGTTTGACAGTTTGTGATGTTTAGGTGATGTGAGGTTAATGGTCGATACATACACAATAGTCTAAATAAATATTTGAGAAAATATTTCATTTAAATATGTAAATAGTAAATAAAAAAACTTAACCTTATAATACAAATAGTGTTAAAGTTATACTGTAGAAGATTGTGTTACATCGTATGAAATCTTATTGTAATGAAGTTCCTTTGTCATTGGAATAGTTTCGTTTCTATCGATCGATTACGAAAGAGCTTTTAAGTTTACATTTCAGTGAAGTTATTTGTGATTTCAAGTATTTAAATTATAGTTTAAATAAATGTGTAGGCCAGTGTATAGTGAACGCGAGTGTGTGTACACGAGCGAGACTGATAGTGAAGCTGCGAACGTGTTGTTAAAATATGTGTTTACGCGTTCAATTTACCTAAAGAATTCATCTAGTTAGTGTGTCACGGCGTGATAAATTAAGTTAGAGTGTGCACTATCGTAATTTGTTCCTGTTGTCACGTCCATGTATTGTTGCTCCTTTCTGTAAGTAATATTTTATAGATCCACTTGCATTGATTTTAACATAAATTGTTTTACATGTTTACTGCTCTACTGAGGATTGTAGCGAAATATTAAGAAGTCTATTGCTCTCTTTCTAACACTTGGTATGTCTAATGCAGATTGAATTATACAAAACCATATTTAAGATTACCTGGTTATGTGATCCTTTACGGCATGTTTAGTCTTCTAAAGCTATTTTTAAATAATACAAAATATGCTTACTATTCTGTCATAAGTGAATGTGAATTAAAAATGCACTTTCTTTTTACCACCACATTTACTGTTACAGAATCATTAGTCTGCTCATATTGTGCCTAAAAAAAGAAAAAATAAATACTTAACTTTGTGTAAGTAATTACACGGAATCTGTTGAATATTTATATTGTGAAAGTCTGTTATGGCATCAAGATTAAAAAACATCAACAAAAAATTAAAAATATATAAGACACACTAACAAGGCCTCCTTTCTAAAGAGAGGCCTATGTCCAGCAGTGGTATATTTAAGGCTGTTGATGAAGAGAACCTAACTATATAGGGACACACTTATGGAACTTATGGAACACTACCAGTGATTGTTGTTCAAAAATAGACAGACAGATAAGATCAATCCTTTTCTGTTATAATGACAGTTTATGCTTCCACATATTATATTTAATAAAAAACTCTGTCTACTTCTTAATAATTGGTCAAAAAAAAATATATATACAAAGGTTAATGACCTGTGTCTGTAATCTAAGTAAGTATGTGGATGTTTTTTATTTCCTTATCAGCTTATCTCATTCTTAAACACATGTTACATGATAGTAAGATACCCTATTTTATTCAACATTTGTGTTCAGCTGTTCACATATTAATAATCAAAAGGAAGATGGTGTATATGTGTACTTTTCATTTGAGTAATTCAACAAAGCCTATAAAGTTGTAGAATTAGGTATGTTTATATGTAATATATTTTATAATTTACTAATTATGCCTTATATATTACCCATGGCTATAGCCAAAGCTAGTTTAAAGTAAAAGTAGCAAAAGGTACTCTGCAAATGCAAGTTCGGCCAAAGTTGATCCAGGTAGAAGTAGTTTGAAACAATTCGATTTTGTTATTTTGAAACAAACAGACACATATACAAACAGATACTTATTTGTATGGATTCATGCTTTGCATACAAAACCACACATTATTCTTGAATAGGACTTTATTATGTACACTATTATACATGTACCTATAAAATGCAAGTAATGGAGCCCAGATTACTTCAACCAACTTACATATTCATGGGTTGAATAAAAAAATGTTTGTTAAAAATAAGTAAGTAAGTACATGTTGATACTTGCAACACTTTGAATATATACACAACTTTATTTACTCCATTTGTTCACCTATCTGTAAGGATAAACATAACAACTTCTACAAATGGAATTAAAAAAATTCAAAGTCAAAGTCAAAATATATTAACTGTTGTGGATAAAAGGTACATGAGATGGATACAAAGTATATTGTAGGTCAGCTATGTCCTGCCATTTGGTCATACATACAATATAAATTTAACTTTTGGGATTTTATTAAATATGCGAGAACCCTAACAAAAGCCGTAGTCCAAAACCCAAATAGATCTAAATTAGTTTTGACAAATGTTGCAACCAGTGGGATGGCAATGTTAGGAATCTTAATTTTTTTAAATGAGGTTTGATGCAAATCATATATATTTCTTACATTTTTGAGTGATAAATATATATTCCTAAATTACCTTTTTACTATTTTTCATTTGTAAAAAAATATTGGTTTATTTGTTGGTATATTGAGTAGTATAAATTGATTGATGATGATAAATAAACTTCTGTCATCCTCCTAGCCATTATTCCCAAGTTTATTTGGGGTCGGCCACTAGTTCAACCGGTTTTACCTGAATTCCAGTTTTTGTATGAAGCGACTGGCATCAGACCTCCACAACCCTAAGGGAGAACTGAAATTCGAAGATTAAACTAAAAAATAAAATGTAATTAAACGCCTAACTAGATTTGACCCCCAAGGGAAGTCTTATCCAATGGACAAGTGTCAGAAATTAGTGACAGGAATACCTATTAACTAGGTAACAAATGGTTTGCAGTTTCAATTTATTTCATATTCTACAGTGATGTAATGAATGACGAAACAATTATATAATTAGTTCAATTGGAAGCAATGACACAAATCAGAAGCAATCTGCTTTGATTGCTGAATCATGAATTTTTAAGGTCTGTGGACATTGTCTTCTCTAAATTACATCCAGCATTCATATGTAATGAAGCTTATAAATATCCAATGAAATGGTAAAATTTATTGCAGTTAGTTATTTTAGATAATAATCAGCACCAAAATCCTTATAAGCTTGGGCCTCTCCTTAAAAAGAAGACTTTCTTTAAGGAGGAGGGTTTCAGTATTATTCCTCTTTACAGTGCTGTTGACCTGGATAGTTTGCACCTTAAGTCGGCTCTTACGACACTCACATTATGTATAGGAGCTTTGACACTCCGTATTCTTAATATCTTAATCTGTCACCACACATACACAGATAATATATATGTACAATACGACATACAAACATAACCATAGTGTATAACCTATAGCACACCAAACTAATTGTATTTTGCACTCCCATGATAATTAAACGCATGAGCATGTGTTAGAACAATTACGCATTAAACACTCAAATTAGATTACACTTTTTCACAAATTAACATTGTAGTATCAATGGTCATAAATCCTTGTTTACAATCATAAACACAAGCAATCTGCTACTATGTTTAAAAATGTATGATTAAAAGAATATTTGTATTTTTAAATATTTTAAAATTTTCCAGACTTATTCTGGCCTTGCTTTCGGTTAAATTAAAAAAAATTGTTATGAAAACTAATAAACAACCCTACACCTATTACTAGACATACTATGGTCCAAGAGCCCAGAGCGATCAGACATAACTTATTTTCACATGGATGAAACCTTAACTACTCAGTAGCGTCTAGTGTACTTGTACCTAACTGCGTGCTTGTGGAGCTAGCCCTGTGGCACCTGGGCAGGTACCAGGTGAGAAAGGTAACTAAAAATAAAAGTTATCTAACTTAAATTTGTATGGCTGATCTTTATATATATTTTGTAGAATATTATTCTAAACTAGTATCATAAAGTGTCAGACACTTTTCATGGACCAGAGATTTTGTCAGACGCTTTAAAGGTCGACAAAAAATTAATGAACTTTTACTTATTTTGACATGTCTGATTTTTAAATATGTTATTAAAGTAACTATTACAAAGTTATATTTCATCAGTCAGACAAATTCGAGTGACCAAACATCCCCTAAACACACAAATTATTCAGCCGGGAGTGCGAGTCCTTTGTAATTCCAGCCAATTCCTCCAGTAATATGTCCAGCAGTGGACTGCGATAGGCTGATGATGATGATGTTTTCAATCGTCCTTTGTAATTTCATTTTGAATTACAAAGGACTCGCACTCTCGGCTGAATAATTTTTGTGTTTAGGGGATGTTTGGTCACTCGAATTTGTCTGACTGATGAAATATAACTTTGTAATAGTTACTTTAAAAATATTTTAAAAAAATCTGACATGTAAAAATAAGTAAGTAAAGTTCATTAATTTTTTGTCGACCTTTAAAGCGTCTGACAAAATCTCTGGTCCATGAAAAGTGTCTGACACTTTATGATACTAGTTTAGAATAATATTCTACAAAATATATATGACGGAACGGTGAGGCCCGGTGATGTTTTTAAAGACAGTGACGTCATTACTATTATTATTATTGGAGTATTTCATTTTCAGAAATAACTTAAAATAAAGTTTACTTCAACCAGAATTCACTTTTAATTAGTATTCATTACACAGCTTCGAATATTTCACAATTAGTTAGGTGTTTGCTGTCCGAGCGCAGACAAACGAATCTTCGCTCCGCTGCAGCGGGCGGCTTTTTATAGGCATTGTAGTGGGGCGGTCGATCGTTGAATGTTGTATTGCGCCGATACGACCATTCTGACCGGCAGTGCGCGCTCTGCACTAGCCGTGTTGTTGATGTTTTTCCGATGAGTTTATCTGTAAAACGTAAATGTTTTTCTTTGATTTGGCATCTGTGTACCTTTATTATATTGACGTCTACACTGTGGTAGGATATGAGTATAGCGTACTATGTATTGTGACGTACTCTGTGGTACTATGTGTAGTGGCGTACACTGTGGTACTATGTGTAGTGGCGTACACTGTGGTACTATGTGTAGTGGCGTACACTGTGGTACTGTGTGTTGGCGTACTCTGTGGTACTATGTGTTGGCGTACTCTGTGGTACTATGTGTTGGCGTACTCTGTGGTACTATGTGTTGGCGTACTCTGTGGTACTATGTGTTGGCGTACTCTGTGGTACTATGTGTTGGCGTACTCTGTGGTACTATGTGTTGGCGTATACTGTGGTACTATGTGTTGGCGTACACTGTGGTACTATGTGTTGGCGTACACTGTGGTACTATGTCTTGGCGTACACTGTGGTACTATGTCTTGGCGTACACTGTGGTACTATGTGTTGGCGTACACTGTGGTACTATGTGTTGGCGTACACTGTGGTACTATGTGTTGGCGTACACTGTGGTACTATGTGTTGGCGTACACTATGGTACTATGTCGTGGCGTACTCTGTGTTACTATGTCGTGGCGTACACTGTGGTACTATGTCATGGCGTACACTGTGGTACTATGTCGTGGCATACACTGTGGTATAAGTCATGTCGTACACTATGGTACTAAGTTATAACGTACACTGTAGTACTGTGTTGCGTAGAATAGGATTGTAAAACATAACCTGAGTTCCTGAGTTTTTTTTTTCTTTCTTTCTTTCTTTCTTTGTTCTGTTGCATTGGCTTGTGAAGTGGATGGTGTAGGCTCAATAACCGATACTGGAGTGTAGTCTTCTAACGCCGATACGGTTCCTGTAGCTTTGCACTTCCTTTAAGCAAGCTGCCAACCGGTGCATTCAGGTCGCAATTCCCTTGTATAATCCGGTTGTTGAGCGGAAGTAGCAGGACACACGCCTCTGTGTGCTACTCTGAAACAACATTTAACAAACAGCATCACATAGCTCTGTCTGTCGTGTCATTGCACCAGTAAATCAAGAGAATAATAGATAGCTGTGATCACGACAATCCGCGTCATCCGTGATGTGTGATCACCCTAGAGTGATCAACCACCCAGACAGAAGCACCCTAGTTAGCCCATCATTGTCACGCATTAATTGCGTAGACCCTAACGATTGCAAACTATGAATGTGTGACACTGATACACTTTCTCATAACAGCTAAGCCGTTGAAACAGAAGCCCATACTCTCGTATGTGCTCTCAAAGGCCTAAACACATTAGCACCACTGGCGTCACTCACTTTTCTCGAAGTAGGCTGAGCACGCATCCAGCGTTAATTTGCTAGACGGCGAACAGAACAAAGGTTTTACTTCCCTCAGACAGTGAGTAGCCAGCAGATTGCGCCTCGCACATAAGGCGAACAGGCCGTAGGTCATACGTCACGTAGACGGTGTGCAGACCGTAAGTCCGCACCTTACCAGGCGGTGAGTAGATCGCAGATCTGCGCCTCACCAGGCAGCAGCAGACCGCAGATCACAGCACGCGCTCAGCTCGGTAGACAGCGAGAAGACGGAAGTTCGCCGCTGAGTTAAGCACTAGGCTGCTTACGATCACCGTCATTAGTTGAAAGGATACTGTAGTACGCAAGTGTGTGTGCAAACACTCGAGCATTCTGTGGGGATGGAAGGATTAAAAATAACCAGAACTGGGGTCATTATAACGAAAGAGTTTTAAACTTGGCCCAGAAAATAGTCAGCCAGGTACAGACTTGTACTCTCACACTGTAGTACGCACTGACTAGTGCTTAAACCTTTTATAAGCTCGGCCTTCACTGATATGAAAATATGATTCGAACTTACCAGTGTAGCGCCAATTACAACTCACAAGCCTTTCAGTAACCTCACTTCATTACCCTATCGGTACTGGTGAACTGGATTACATCTCCTTTACATTGAACTCTGTTGTTCCCATATAAGCACGGATGCATCTTCTATCGTTTGGAATGTTTGCTAGCTGGAAAGAAAGCGTTATACCCACGAACTTACCGAAACATAGTGAAGTACCCACATTTTTTTTTTTATTTAAGTATCACACGTTTAATAACATTTCTGAAAACAAAAACGATTTAAATTCGTTTGCAATTGTTACTCAAACCCGATATAGGCTGCATGTCACGATTAATTTACGATTTCTATGTTCCGACGTTGTCAATTAACTTTCCATTTTATTTTTCTTGTTGTTGTCGGTAGTTATTTATTTCAAAAACTTTAACTATCGATTTGAATGAAGAAACACAACGAACACTGAATTTAGATAGCGAACAGTCTAGAACACATGGTAATCCCAACTTCTGATGACGAAACGGTGTGTCAGGTGATGTTTTTAAATACAGTGTCGTCATTACTATTATTATTATTGGAATATTTCATTTTCAGAAATAACTTAAAATAAAGTTTACTTCAACCAGAATTCACTTTTAATTAGTATTCATTACACAGCTTCGAATATTTCACAATTAGTTAGGTGTTTGCTGTCCGAGCGCAGACAAACGAATCTTCGCTCCGCTGCAGCGGGCGGCTTTTTATAGGCATTGTAGTGGGGCGGTCGATCGTTGAATGTTGTATTGCGCCGATATATATAAAGATCAGCCATACAAATTTAAGTTAGATAACTCTTATTTTTAGTTACCTTTCTCACCTGGTACCTGCCCAGGTGTCACAGGCCCAGCTCCACAAGCACGCAGATAGGCAAAAGTACACTAGACGCTACTGAGTAGTTAAGGTTTCATCCATGTGAAAATAAGTTTTGTCTGATCGCTCTGGGCTCTTACTCTACTAGAACTAGACTGAAGTACTTTTTAAATAAATGTTTCGTTATAGTTGTTTTCTGTGATCCCTGTTACACACGTAACGATAAATCGTTGCGCTTATCCTGCAAAAATCGATTTGCATTGATTTATCGATCACACATCAACGATACGATCACACTGTGTAACCTCATGCGTCAAGCCTTGAAAATTGTAGAGGACTGGTACAAAGAGCATAAACTAACAGTCAACCCCACAAAAACAGAACTGGTCCTCTTTACCAAAAAGAGGAAGCTGGCAAAACTACAACTGCCACGATTTTACGGATCTACCCTAAACCTGACATCAGAGACGTCCCAGATAGACGTTAGACAGTTGTTTGTCCAAATAGACGCCCAGATATTTGTCTGGGCGTCTATTTGAAAACTAGAACGATACGCCTGCGTGGCTATCACTAGTAGCATGAGAACCACACCAACAGCCGCACTGCAAACTATGCTGGGGCTGCCACCCTTGCACTTGTTAAAGAGGAAGCAGCACTAGCAGCGTTCAGACTTCATAATGCCGACACACTGGGAAAGGACTCCAGAATCAAACACACACTCATAAGAGAACGAGCGATCATACATCAACCCATGTTGACATCACCCAACGATAGGATGCTGAAGAAATTTAACTCTCAGAAACACTATTATATACATCTAGAAGAACCACAACGATAAATCAGATACAAAAGAACTCAGAATATACAACGATGGCTCCAAAACCAACTCAGGAACCGGAGCAGGTGTATTCTCAGACGAACTTAACATCAGGGTATCGAAGCCGCTAGGTAGATTCAACACTGTATTCCAAGCGAAATGCGTGGGTATTATCCTGGCGGCCCACGCTATAGAGACAAGGAAAATTACGGACTCACACATCCGTATGGTCTCTGATAGTGCATCGGTACTTAAAGGAGGTCGCAACGCGGCCGGAATTCAGTGACCCTACAATGGATAAAAGGACACAGCGGATCACTAGGTAACAATGCGGCCGATGAGCTGGCTAAGAGGGGGTCGGGTGCAGCGGTTTTCGGACCCGAACCCGTCGTGCCTATCCCATTCGGCCAGCTCCGTGGTTGGCTGCAGGAATTTACCCGCACACAAGTACAACACCACTGGGTATCTGTCCCAGGCTGCAGACAATCAAAGGAAACCATGCCACTTCCTAATGATAAACTAAAAAACGCTTATTGCGTTTGGACAGGGACAGTCTGCGGCTGGTGGCAAGAACTATCACCGGACACTGCTCATTAAATAAACACTTCCACACCATAGGCATAACTGATAGTCCCCTATGTAGAGCATGCTTAGGGGCAGAGGAAACGGTGTTGCATGTACTCATTGACTGCACAGGTGTCACCGAAACACGGAAAATTAACACCCTTGGATCTCCCAAATCTGTTTCAGAATGTCTGGACAGACTCGGAGACATTATCCGCTTCTGGAGGGAGGTGGGCTGGCTGGAGTGATGGCCGCCCTCACGTACAATGGTCCACTTAAAGGCTTAGACCTACGGAAACCGTCCTACTTAACATAGTACACATCAACTATAATCTGCAACGATTTTTAATACACTACGTACAATACGTTCGATAAATCGGTCTGCACAAATAAATTGCTACTATCGTTATGTGTGTGTATTATACATAAAGGTAAAAGAGAACATGTGTCATTAAATGGTATGCGTACCATTCGGCAACGCTAGGGTGCGCCCTGACAAGAGCAACAAAAGCATAACAATGTGATGAATAACTGTAACTTATTGACTTAGTATAGTTTTACTCGAACACCATCACCAAGGGAAGAAATGATGTCGGCGGCATGGGAGTTTACACATGTGTGATCTATATCTGATGTATTATGAATTTAACAGTTAAAAAAAACAAAAAATTGCCTGCACCAACATGTACAATACCCAATAATTAGTTGACCCGGTGAACTTCGTACCGCCTTAGAGTTGTGTTTTCGAACCATCTGGAACACATTTTAATATACACACAAAGTTTCATTACAATCAGTGTAGCCTTTTAAAAGTAGTAAGGTAACAACAAAAACATAATTTATTGTTGATGCTATTGAACTTGGTACCTACCAATTAAAATTTATAACAACACATAAATTCCTTGTTGTTACTCCTCATTACACGCTATTCTGTTATTTTTCCTCATGTATTTTTAAGTTAGTATATCCACTTTTTTGTTATTGTAATACTCGTACTTTTTGCGTAATAGCCTCACGTGTGCAAAATCGTATCGGCTGCTTAACTCTCAAATGTTTCTGTATCAAGTTTGAATTTTTCTTAAACCGACATGTAGTTTCATCGTACCGTACCACACGTAACATCGCTTTAGTTCTATTTTGGCCTAGTAAAATCGTGTAGTGTTTTTCATTCTGATTCAATTTTAATATATAAAGCTCAAGTCAATGCTTTATTCACGAACTAAAATAGCAGTAAACTATACATATTCTTCCATCTCGTTCTATTTTGATGATGAGATTCTAATGATTTCTATATTAACATATATAGGCCAGTTTGTTGCTCCACTATTACTATTTCCGGAGCACCGTTTAAAGATCGGCGTAAGAAAAGTTCATGAAAACAAAATAGTTTCCTAACAAAACAATAATGAAATTAGTTTTAGTGTGTAACGATAAGTACATAAAAATGTGTTCTTATGTGTCAGTTCACGGCTGGGCGTCGGGATGGCGAGCATGAGCTCAACGCTCGTCGAGACCGTCTCCATCAATTATGAAGATTTTAACGAGAGCTTCCTCACCTGCGGCACGTGTTTATGTTAGTACACTGCTCGTGTTTAAGGGAGAACTTTTACAGACACCGTAACAATTCACAAACCGAAATTTAAATGGTAAAATTTGTAGCCTTGTAGCTGCACCAAAACAGATATTTTATGTGAATACAATTTTACGGTAATCTATCAACGTTCTCTCTCAGCACTATTACTCATATTTTATGATAACCACCGTTTTGCACTGCTATATTTTATGTTGATGCTACTTAATGCATAATTTACAACAGTATTTATTTTTATCAGGGGTTAAAGTATGATCGTAGGGTAAGGATTGTGATCACTTTAAACTACGGTGTACCTATTGCCAAAAAAGTCTCATCCTCTCTTATTAAGAGAAATCTATTCATGTCGAAAATTCTATAAACTGTCTAATACCTATGTCAGAGATACCATTACGACTAATGAACGAACCTAGCCTTCATTTTGTTTGTTTATTTAGTCGCTCTCGTAAAAGGAAACTTGGGTTTAAAACCGTAACTTTAGAAATATCACGTGGTAAAGTAAATAACATGTTATTACTGTAAATTATAAAGCTATCGTAGTAGGTACATTACATAAAATAATTGGGTGGGTCCTTAACACGTAATGTCTCTAGGGCGCGTCCCTAAGCTTTTTGTTTTAGTAGGAGACATTTGACAGAATTATGACGCATAATAAAAAATAAAATCTTTACAATTACCACTTTTATGCCACGAAACAGAACGTAGGTTAAAAACTGAAATGATGTCATGAAGCTCACTCAGACTTCTGATATACATTTGGATTGAATATTTTTTACTCGCGACACGTTTTATCATGTAATTTTTTTTCCAAACTTTAAAACAATATTCTAATGTTTTAAACAATCGATTGTAATATAATCCATCTCGTACATTAACCCCTACTTTTAACTTTATTAATAGATAATATAATGCATTGACAATACGTTCCATTTAGTAATCCATATTATTACCGGCAATCCATATAACTGGGTATCCTATATAATAAATACGCTACTCCTTTCTAGGGTATGTATACAATGTCTATTCATTAAAATAATTGTTTAAATAACCCTAAATATACATATGGTCTTTTATCATACTTGGATTATATGCGTTGCCGGTAACATTTCAATTACGTAACAGTAATAAGTAACGTAATTAGTAGTCAAAAAGATATGCTTGAAAAATAACAGTTTATTTTATAACAACAGTACCTTTATTTATTTTTTCAAAAATACCTAACTAAAATATTGTAGTTCAAAGTTATATTTTTTTTTTGTTTTCAGGCACTTATGATGGAGGGGAACACACTCCGAAGCTATTACCGTGTTCGCATACAGTGTGCTTACATTGTCTTACACGAATAGCTGCTTCTCAAACCAGAGACGCGGGCAGTTTCAGATGTCCTATATGCCGCGAGCTTATAACCATACCACGAGGTGGTGTGCCCGCCTTACCTCCATCGTTTCTCGTCAACCAACTTCTAGACTTAATGGCACGTCAAAGGAGGGAAGTAATACCACAGTGTAGCTCACATCCAGGCAGAGAGTTACTTTTCTGTGAAACGTGTGACTGTGTTTTTTGTAGACACTGCGCTGACGGGCCACATAGCGATACGCCTTGCGATCACACAGTCGTACCATTTTCAATAGCTTTAAAAAGAATGTCGGAGATACTGTTGTATAGAGCAAACGAATGTCTGAGTAAACTAGGTTCCGCGAGAGATGCAGTAGCGAGTGAACTAAGGCGTCTTGAAGCCGCTGCGACGGCGGCTGACGAAGCGATAGACAGACACTTTGCAGAACTAAAAGCAGCGATTGATAAACGCCATAATGAACTGAAATCGGCTGCTGCAGCTGCCGCTACACATAAACGAAAGTTGCTTGAAGAACAGCTTAAATTAATTGACGCTGAAAAAGCCAAAGTAAGTAGGAGTAACCCATACACATTATCTTAATTATGACAGCATCCTCAACATATTATTAAATGTACATGAAGGATTCCATATTTAGTTGTAGGTATTAGTTTACAATTGAAGAAATATGTTATGTATCAATTACAGGTTGAAGCTGAATGCTCCGGTCTCCAACAACAAGTGGAAGTCCGTGAAGTAAGCAGTCGAGCTGCAGCACTAGGAGCTCGGTTAGGTGACGCTGCTGCTTTGGCTGAACCAAGGGAGAACGCTTTCCTCGCAGTAGACTTCGCACACAATGATGCTCAACAGAGGTTTGGAGAGGCACTCGCCGAACTAGGAAGAGTTCGGACTAGTACTACATTTCCTGGACTTTGTACGCTGTCTTTAGGTGAGCTTTTAAAAAACTTTTATAATATATAAAATACATTTTAAAAGTTTTGAATTTGATTTTGTTTTTTATTTCAGAATCTGGCTGTGTATGCGGTTTGGAAGTGGAAGTAGTGTTGCGCACTGTAGACTACCATGGTGAAGCGCGGTGTACCGGCGGAGATCCAGTCAGTGCTGCTGCGACTATAGACGATGCGCCTCTGCCTTGCTCCGTTACTGACCTTGATACTGGACTTTATAGGTAACTAGCTTTTGTGATTTTATACATCCTTTAGGAACATTGCATCGCTTTCTGTGTCCTTGCATTCTACAATATAAAAACGAAGTCGTCTTGATTTAAAATTATGTCTGTAGAATGTAGAGACATCATTATTTTTATTAGTTTTTAGATAGTACAAAATCGCCTAAATATGTCTGATATCGTCGTCCCTTTGTTGGATTCGAATCTACTAACTATTACTACTGCACGATGTTTTGGTTACCAATACCCTAGGATCTGGGTGTATTTTAGGGAGGTAAGGAATTGCCTAGTATCCCGGCGGACCTCTAGCCATATGCTTGCAGATTGCCAGCTCGATATAGATGCCCTCTTAAATAGATGACCCCTAAATGTAAATGACTCCTCGATATACGTGACCCCTCTGTGGCGACTTCCACATACCGCGCTAGCGAAAAATATACTCATTTTACCGACGTAGTACTGAAGCACGAAAGAAAAACACTGAATGAACTGTACGGAGTAACTAGTTATCCTGAATTGCGAAAGGGGTTAGCATATATACAACATCCCAACATCAACTGTTGGGCAGCGCCAGGCATGATCACCTCGCCTGGTCGGAGGATCCTCCCTTTGTGATGGAGGAAAATGACACCCGTTCCTCCCTACATTGAAGATCCCTCACCCTCCCAATCTCGGAGTATAGTAATACTCTTCATAAAACGTGTTTTGCTACAGTTCTAGAAACAATCACATTTAATCAGGAAAATGTCAGCTTTACACCATTATTATATACATATACAAAGGAAGCTTAAACGAGTTAAGATACCTTCGTCTGGCTTCACAAGGTGTGTGATCTGCTTAACCCGGTGATATATTTAAGGATCACGATGCGGCCATGGACAGCGGGCGCGCTGTGTGTGCGGGTGCTAGTGTTCGCGCGCGGCGTGCGAGACTCGCCGCTGCGCGCGCACGTGTCGCCCAGCGCCGCCCCGCTCGCCGTGTGGGGCTCGCGCGGTACCGGCAAGGAGCAACTCAGCCAGCCCGTCGCGCTCGCCAGGTACACTCATATCATCTTCCTAGCCTTTATTATTCCTAACGTTATTTTTGAGTCGGTTACTAGATTTTACTTGGATATCAGTTCTTCCATGGAGCGATTAGCATCGGACGTCCGCAACCCTGAAGGCGGACTGAATTCGAAGGTTGAACCAAGTAAACTGATATAAACAACCATTACTTGTATTAGGGCAACAAAAACATACTACAGCACCATCTGCCGAAGACACACTGAACTACAACGTAACTGGTAAATCTAATGCTATATGTGTCATTTTATTCAAAGTAACGTCTTAACGCTCCGCTATAACCACAAATACTCGTTTCTTTTTGCCGTTTTTTGGTTGACTTTAATAACGCAACAGTTCGATGCTTAAAATGTATAGATAATGATACGGAACTCTTCTTGCGCGAGTCCGACTCGCACTAGACCGATTTTCGTAAGTACAGTAAGTTAGAACTAGAGATTGCAAATCCCGGAGGATCTTTCAATACCGGTATTTCGGGATCGTATGGGAGTGATACCAGTATCGATACCGGGATTATACGAATTAGTTAATAACAAACAGGATTTAATCAAAAAAATTAACAAATCTAACTTTTAATAAACAAACTAATGAAAAAAAAAACAAAAATGAATTATAATGAGTTCGAATTACAGAGGCAGTGAGATTCAGGATTAGGGCTACTTTCATCTTAGCTTCGCCCCATAGTGTTACTCGCTCCATAGTCAACCGATCGTTTCTTTAAATTGGAGCAATTTAAACAAACGATGGGTTGACTTCTATATAAAAAAATCCTAAACTGAGCTTAGTCCTTGCGGTTTGAGTCTGTTTTGTGTACCCACTGTAATTGAATATGTACTGATTTCAGGTGTCCAAAACGGCGGGAAATATACGTTCTCGATGCAGGCAACTCACGAGTTAAGGTGCTGGACGATGAGACGTTCGCTTTTAAAACGGATATCATCAATGAAGGTATTTTTTTTATTTATTTGCAGACTGTTGCATTGAATCTGTACTATCAGACTCGGACTATATACACACATCAAAAGTGTCTAGGGATCAAGCATTTTTATGCGGATTTCTTGAGATTGAGATGTGGCTTTGTAATAAATTTATGATTTTATAAATTTATATGGATCCTTTTTGGTGCATTTCATAATTTGAATCAGGAACTGTCAATCAAATTCGAGTAAAAGATGAAAATCAGCTGCCAATATTTTCCCTATAAAAACATACAACGCATTGAAGAAATTATTAGTGCTACTGTTTCCCTACTACTGATTAAAACCAACGTTATTATGGAGCGGCGACGTCATTTAAGCAGGGAAGAAATGCTCAGAGCCGTGGGAATGATAGAAGCTGGTTCCCGGCAACGTACTGTGGCTTTAGCTCTGAATACAAGTCAGAGTGTTATCAGTCGACTTTGGACACGTTACCGAAGCACTGGTACCGTGGCTGAGCGCCATGGAGGACGGTATCGCTGCACCACACGGAGACAAGACCGATACATTCAAATCTTAACTCGAAGAGCTCCAACAATAACCGCCATGATGTTAGCCGTGAGGCTTCATCACTCTTCAGGGAACTTAATTAGCGACCAAACAGTCAGAAACCGCTTGCATGAAGTGAACCTTCATTCCCGAAGACCGCTACGGGTACCACCTATAGCAATGCACAATCGTAGGATTCGATATCAATGGGCTCTTGAACACAGAAATTGGGCAGAAGAACAATGGCGTTTCGTGTGCTTTTCTGATGAGTCTCGTTTTGATATGAGACCGGATACAAGACGTATACGACACTGGAGAACCCCTGGACGCCAACAGCGATTAAAATCCTGCCAGGAAGTCCATCCTTATAGTGGTGGAACCATCATGGTATGGGCGGGTATTTGGATCGGCGGAAGAACTGAGTTGATTTGGATCAGAGGCAACCTCAACGCTCAAATTTATGCTGAGAAGATTGTATCAGACGTCATCGTTCCTCTACAAGTGCAAATCGGTCCCTTATTTCAGTTAATGCATGATAATGCACGACCGCACACCGCAAGAGTTGTAAGACAGACTCTCGCCGCAGCTAACATCAATGTCCTGCCCTGGCCTGCTCAGTCGCCAGACTTGAACCCGATTGAGCATGCATGGGATATGCTACAGAGAAGAGCTCTGCCGAATATGGAGGGTATCCAGGCGCAAGAAGACCTTTTTTTGTTGTTGCAACGAACATGGGCGGCCATTCCACAGCGTGATTTGGATGAACTCATTTTGAGTATGCCAAACCGATGTTCTTGTGTTGTTAGTGTTCGCGGTAGAAACACGGATTATTAATTGTTTAAGTTACCTAATAAAATTTTAAAGAAAACTGTTATTTCAGTCTTTTTTTCGAACTTTAATGTTAGTGGTTCAAATGTCAAAAATCCCTTTATTAGGAAAATGGCAAATTTCTTTACTAATGCAAAGGTGACTTGGTTTATCGTTACTGTGACAAACGAAAACACTTTATTTGATGAATCCTTAAATAAATTTTTAATTAATATCAATCAGGAGAAAAGTTATTGCAAAAATATATGTTGATCCCTAGACACTTTTGATGTGTGTATTATCTATCTCTGTCGATACCACCTATGGTATATTAATATTGTATTAGAATTTTCGTATCTTTTAAACCATAATTTGATTTAGATTCTAATAATGTTACAGGATTAGCTGGACGGAGTTGTACGGGGATCGCAGTCACCGCAGACGGTATTATAGCAGTCAATTGGCGAACTCGAACACTTACAGAGGTGACTTTCTTTTGACATTACATTAATTTCTTTGTCCTGTACCTTATGTAATGAAGGTATCGTACGTAACAGTTCGTTATAAGAAAGAAGAAATTAGTGGTCCAGCAGTGCACAATATTGTGCTCATTTTTAGGGTGCTATACCCAAAGGTTAAAAAGGGGACCCTATTACTAAAATTCCGTTGTCTGTTTGACACCAGGCTACATCTCATGATTATGATGTATTTCTGTTGCCGCTATAACCACAAATACTACATATCAAATGTGATTTCTATTTGCCGTTTTTTGGTTGACTTTAATAACGGCAACAGTAAGATTCTTAAAATGTATAGATAATGGTACGGAACACTTCCTGCGCTAATCCGACTCGCACTAGACCGATTTTCGTAAGTACTGTAAGTCAGAACTAGAGATTGCAAATCCCGGACGATTTTTCAATACTGGTATTTCGGGATCGTATCGGAGTGATCCCGGTATCTATACGGGGATTATACGAATTAGTTAATAACAAAATGTGTGTGTGTATGTCATCTTTATCGTCCTCGACACTATGTTCATCGAAAGTAGGCATTTCTAGACCGAAGATAGCATCGAACAGGAATCTCTGAGTTCTGTTGCCTGAAGAAACCTGAAAAAATTGCCCAAAATATTGTTATTTTTTTAATATAAAGAAAATCAATGAGATTACGTTTTCTTAGAGAACAGATGTTCCGTATGTATGCAGGTGTCGCTGGAGGGTGAGACGTTGCGCGTGCTGCAGCCTCCGCGGCTGGTGGAGCCGGTGTGTGTGGCAGCGTCACGCGTGTCGCGCCGCCTCGCCGTCGCAGACAACGGCGCCAGGGCTGTGTTCCTGCTCGACGAGCGCGGAGACATCGAGCGGGAGGTACCACCACACACGCCACTAGTACACGCCACCTCTTCCTTTATATAAAGTTGAAGTTGAAACCTGCCAAAGTGACTACCCTGCCTGATGGAAAGCATGAGTAGAGTTTACGAGGGCTGTTTAGGAATAAATAATTGGAACTTTGACTGGTAATCGCCCGAAAACCGCTTTTTGGCATTCACCAAAACCTTCAACTCCGATTAGAGGGTTCTAGTAGTACCACGGGTAATTTTCATTCGTAGTTGTATCAATTGGACTGGGCAATCTAATATTACCTACAATCTTGACTACGCGCTAGTATCATTGCATCATATCATTTAAATTTTTGAAATCAATAACAGGTAGGCAACGGCGAATTGAGTTTAGTCGGCGGCCTGGCGCTGTCGGATGAGTTGCTTATTATAGCCGACGTGGCCGTCAGAGTATACGACGTGGAAGGGAATCTCAAGAATGTATTTGCGCCAGTACCTAAAGGTGAGTGCATCATCGATATAAATTAAATAAATGACTGTTTTCATAGATTTCTAAATGACTTTTTTCATAGATTTCTAAATGACTTTCATATCCATCGTTTATGTTATATCGTATTTCTAAAGTTAATTCTAAATATAATTAACATGTCTCCTCCTCGTCCTAAAATGTTTTTGTAGTGAAAAAACATATGTGGCGACTTCCACATGCAACGCGACGAAAACATACAACAGAGCCATCTACCGAAGGAACACCTAAACACGAATAAAACACGAACTATACGGAGTAACTACTAATCCTAACTCGCGATAGAGAAATACTCGCGCTGATTAGCATAATTATACAACATCCAAACAATGACCGTTGGGCAGTGGCCCACCAGTCATGATCACCTCACCTGGTCGGATGAACCTCCATTTGTGTTGGAGGAACACGATACCCGTCCCTCCACACCATACATACGTAATATATATAGAATTAGAATTCTATTTCCCAAAGGGGTTGGCAAAAAGTCAATTGATCTCCACTTACTACGGTCCTAACACACCTTTTACTTCGTCCAAATTCATTTATCGCTTCACGCTTGCTTGGTGGTTCCTCTTGCTTTTCACTTGACCCAATATTTCTTTATTAATTGATGGAAAGTGTTGAAAGAGGAAACACTAATAGTATTATATGAGAAAACAATACTATACGATCTTAATTTGACTAATAATATTTTCGAAGGTCGTGGTGGCTATGGTGGTGTAGCGCTGGAAGAAGAAGAAGGCGGATCTCGCGTGGTGTGTGCTCGGTCAGTACGCGGTCGACCCGCGCTGCTCGTGCTTCAGGCCGCCGGACCGACCGCTGGACAAGTACTGGCCGCCTCAGAACTCGCCGACAAGAGACCTCGGAGAGTCGCTGGCATTACCCTGCTACCCAAGAAAAGGGTCCTCTTAGCCGACCTGGCTGCTGATTGTTTGCGTTTGCATACATATTGGTGAGATGCGGAGAGCAAGCTTACAGGTACTTTGATTCAATGTTGCCTATAAAACTCATTCAAACCATTCTTTAAAAATTAAATTAAATACAATTAGGATCCTATTTCAAACGCACGTACTGCGTAATCATTTGCAACTGCATCTAACATAATGTGGCGACTAGTCGCCACGCGAATAGTTGTCCCTCTGAGTTAAATGTTTCATGTAAAAAGCACTAGATAGAATTAATAACTTGACTAAATATGATAATCGACTTTATCATTGACTAATTCTAGGAAGAAAAGTAGTGGAATGTGATTTGGGTTATATTAACAAAGAAATTAAAAACCTGTTCCAGGTAACATTTACGGAGAAAGAGAAGCGGATGCATCGGAGGTTGCATCGGAAACGAATTTCATGCTAGTCCAATACTATAACGGAGAAATCGAATTGTTGGCCATATTCACGGACTGCGGGGGAGAACTTGCACCAAAGTCTTTAGTCGCCACTGCGTTATTCAATACTATATTTAGTACTTACAGTATTTATTTCGTATTAAGTTGACTAAGTTATGTTGAAAACATTTTTTGTACTTTGTCGGTTTATTTCGACGTTTATTACGGAATTCGACAATATTATGACTGATTTTTATTACGTATTTTGTTTTAATTACTTAATGCCAATCGGGCGTTATTATGAAAACGATTTTAGTAATTTTTATATGTTTTGCTTTTGATCACCGCTCATTCGACATGTCGTAACATGTCCACGATAAAAATTGACTTACGTTTGAATGCAATCAAAATTGTTGTTAGCAATTTTAAATTTCGCCTTAACTAGCCGTAAGACAAGCGCATTTATTTTTAAATAAATTCTATTATTAATGTAACTTGTCATCGTGAAAATTGAACTTCTAAATCTCACTCGATTATAATGATAACGACAATATTTATGTAACTATATATATCTTATAATCGTCGTACGTTTAATATAACAACTAACAAGCTACAGGCTAGTTTAAATTAACGTTCCCTAATGTTCTAACATTTTTGTATCTGTATGGGATAAAACGAAAATTCGAAAATGAACGATAAAAAAAGAATTGTAAAAATAATTCTTAAGATATCGACAGCTTTCGCTTTACACATATCTAGTAAGTAGCCTTATTTTTAACACAGTACAACGCCTAGAAGCCTTTATTAACCAAAAATGAACGATATATATATTTACATATAGAAGATTCTCAAATATCAATATACTTGTCTTATAAAATTCATACAATCCACATTTCGACACTTCCTACGTATAATATCGTAACTGTATTTGATCAACTTTACAGTATCGCAATTCAAAGTTATGCAAACAGTTTATTGATGATAGTGATGTCAAATAAGCTCATTTAGGAACCAAAATTGGCATACGCCTATATTTTTAGGAATGGAATATTACGTACAAAAAGGATTATTGAAATTGTTATTATAATTTCTTAAAAGTCACTTACGGATTTCTACTATGGAAAATATCAGTGGTATTTGGTTGTATGTAGTATTTACTATACTTTACGTCGATATTAATGTAGAATTAATTAGCGTATGTTACACATACCATAACTTACTTTGGAACTAATAAAATGATAATGTGTCGTAGGTTACAGTTAAAATAATATACAATGGAACATAAATGTTAATGCGTATCGTAAGTGCTTTTACCGGGGAAAATTAAAATAAAACATCACATCTATTATTCTGAAACATATTGTATTTTGTAATCAAAAAAGTCCAAATAAACATTCTGTGTCAGGGAAAAAAAACTTAAAATATTTATCAACTGTATTTTCGATAAATTAGTATTTTATTATAGTAGCATTTAATCATTGACACCATGAAATAAAATCTTTATCATCCAAATAATCATTTAATCCAAAGTACCTAAATAGTATTTTGTTAAAATAATACCCGCATTTAAAAAAAATGAAATAAAATCAACAAACTTAACAACATCAGTCTCTCAAAAACTTAAAGTCTTACTATGAATTCTTTACTTATTCATCCATAGATTCCTTATCAACTTAACAAAAACCTCTTTCACAAACTTAAAAAGATAAACTTTACTTGTACATTCATAAAAACATAAATCAAAATTCTTCAGTCTTTAAAAATCAGTACAAAAATTTAAAAAGAAATAAATTAAAACTATGCATTTTTTTTATTAGTCCGAATCTGAATCCGGAATAACTTCGTTACCAGTTTCAGGTAGGTTTTGAAAAAAATCATGGTGAATAGTGGGTATGATTCGAGACTTGCACATATTCATCAAATCGTCTTTTTTCGCCTGAGGTATAGGCAGACTATTTGTATACAGTGCATCAATATTATGTACACATTGTCTCCTGGTACACGCTTTAGTACATAATATATGATAGTCTTCGACAGCTAGATCATATTATATAAGTTTTGTCGCGATATTGCCGTTCAGAGCTAGCTTTTGAAGAGTACACAAGTGTGTCGAACCACTCATTATATAAATCGAACAATCGATGAAAATTCAGGTCTCTAGGTAAAGTTTACTACTTCTTTGTGTGTAGTGAGATTCTACAGGCTTAAGGGATTTTATATGATCACATACACTTTTAATAATACCCTCAGTTATTACTTTGCGATGATTAGAATGACGCCCTCGCAGATCCGCCTTTATCAAGCCACTTATGTTATCTTTTTTTTCTGAAGATGTATAGACAAACTGTTCACTAATTGAAAATGTGTTTAGAAACATCTTTTTGCACACAGTTAAATAGTTTTCCTGGTCTTCTACATCAGCCCTTGGTAGTCTATAAACATTAAAGTAAACTTACGCCTAGATTCCATATCAGTTAAAACCCTTCGTTTTTTTTGTTTGACGACCAAGTTTGCAATAAAAGCCCATTGCTTTTCACGGTTCCCTAAATCCCAAAACCTATTGAAAAGCAATATTCTTTCATCATCACTTATTTTCGCTGTACATTTCATATGACACATAGGACCCAAAGTTTTACCATGCCTTACAGTGCCATCACGACTCATATACTCCTTGCCCAAATTTCTAAGCATTTTCCTTTTGTTGTCTTTCCATTCGGCAACATGGCGACGTCTGATATTTCCCTTGTCCTTTCTCGGTTTGGTCTTCCGTTTTCTGGAAGCTTGTGGTGTCGCTTCTGACATCGAAGATAGAGGCGTGTTCGCTTGCGGAGCATATACTAAATCAGTGAAGGTTGAATTAACCGAATATTGTGATGGCGGAATATCTTTTTCAACAAACCAGGGACAAAAGTGATTTTCACAATCAAAATCCAGATGATTTATCGTTGTGCAGTCCGGAGATGGATGTCGTGTTATATTCTTATCAGCTGATGGAGATTCTTCACCGGGGTCTAAAATAAAGAGTAAATAGTTTTATAATAATATTAACTTCTGTTCGCAGCTTTGACCGTGTGCCTAAAAAGTGACCTATGTCCTTCCTCAGGGTTCAAGGTACCTCAATATAAAATTTCATCAAAATCCGTTTAACTGTTTAGCCATGAAAGCGTAATAGACAGACACAGTAACTTTAGCATTACTTTATAATATTAGTGTCGATTAATTCAAACTCAAAAAAAAATTTAACTTACAATTAAGACTCATAAATTAATTAGAAATTTTAAACTTTATGTATAAACGTTAGACATAAAATATTATTGTATCAATACACTGTCACTTACTTTGCTCCTTGAGTGAAATACTATGACGTATTTCATCTGACTCGGTTAACAAATCCATTAATTGGTTTATCTCATCACTATCTGCGTCAAAAGGAAGTGGCGACTCTGTAAAATAAAAACAAGAATATCTTTTTATTGAGTTTTTATTAAAAGAATACTATAGTAAATTATGTTTCATATCGAAGTAAAATATCTCAAGTGCAACATAGGATATAAAAAGAGAAAGAAATACCAACGAAAACTATCGTAAGTACATATACAGAACACAATTATATATTTTTTCCATAGTAAAGTATCGTAACTAGTTACTTACGATATTTGAGAAGTATCTTTAATCGATGTATATTGTCGTAAGTTATACTTACGATATTTTACTATGGGTATTAAACCATTTCATGTTATTTATACAAGTATTTCATTTAATCGTTATTCATATTACAAAACGTGTCACTTACCTTCTATCCTTGTAGCATCTTCCACAAAATCGTTGGACGCACAAAAATTATCACTAAAATTTGAATTATAAGCGTTTACCGGTATAGGCGAATCAAACGTATCATATTGTTTTAACGGTCGAATTACTCCATCAATCATTCGTTTCGACCTAGATGACATGGTTAATAGCAAGAACAGTCTATTATAAGTATAACATAAACCACAACAAAATTTAAAAAATGCTACGAATTATGCACAACTCCCGCGTACTCAATCGGAACTGATACTTACAATTCGGTCGCGAGACGCAGCGGCCCCCCGCGCCCCGCGTAGAGTCCATTAACTGCATTATACAATATTTTACTACGCTAAAGATGAACATGCGATAATATGCAGTCTCAGTATCTTTGGTTCTATTGTAAATTAATATTTTTTTATTAGTGCAAACAATAATCTATGTTTTAAAGTAGTTGTAAATGTAAAAAAATACTTTTCGTTAATTTCATAGTTACGATAACATACGTTGGAGGTGTCGATTTGTTATATGATATTCTCATAGTTTATCACCACGAAATATACACTGCTTTTATACATTTCTCTACTTATACTAATATATCTTACAATTTTCTTATTAATCTGATAGCTATGTAGTATGTTACAAGTTCAGTAGAATCTTTTAATGATTAGTTAATCTTGGAAACAGAAGGTTTATTTACAAGATATTCTCTGGAAGTGTTTGTTACAATTACAAAAAAATAAAACGAAGAGTTCATCCTATGCACGTAGCTCTACGTGTATAGGTAATTACCTACTAATAGATTAGCAGGATAATTATCCTACTAATCGATTTGTACAGTCAACATTAATAGCATAAAATGGTAATTGTTGTGTAAATTATTTTTATCAATGACATGTGATCATGGTCCAACTCTATCCATAGACAAGAAAAACACCAGTGATGCCACCAAGGGCCAAAAAATCGTAATCTTGTAAATAAGCCTTTATACATACACTAATAACTCGTTACGTCAGCTACCTAATAGATAAACTAAAAAAACGGTAATAAAAACACGGAAACCCATTGCCATATTTTGATTAATGATGAATACTATATATAATTATTACATGTTGTATAATTTAGATAACTATTTATCAAAATCTCATGAACAAAACAATTCATTGTTGTCTATAAATCATAATTTGATTGCTCAATAAATTCAAGTGATATCATATCATACGGTTGAAATTTCTGTTATAGTTACAAATTCAAGTAAGTAGTTAAAACGTACCAAAGTCATAATAATTCTATTTGATGAAAATGTATTTTATAATGTATTGATATTACTAGTTAATATTTTATTATTATCAATTATAATATAATATTTGTTATTTGTTTACAGTGAACATAAAGTCATTATATATATAAAATCGTTCAAGCAGCTGCGTGAACAAATCCAGATTAAAATATAATCATAAACCAGTTATACAGAATCAGATAAATTTAGCAAACCTCGAACTTGTTTACTTGTTGATCTCACAGCAAGGCTGACAAATTATTGGTCCTCGAGGCGGATCTGCGTTAGCTTATTGTACGGGCGTTGCTTATTGTAAGTATCTTATGGGAAATATGTAAATCACTTCACACCAATAATGATTGGAATCTTTACGTTTATCTACCGCTGGAACTGTATGATTCAGTAAAACATACAAATTAATGTAAGTAAATTTTATTGACAAACCATGTCTTTTGTTAAATACCGTTGAACCAACAGACCGTACTTATACACATAAGTACGGTCACAGTTATTTCATCGTGTATTTAAATTTAAATAACAAATTACATTATCATCGCATACTCGTGACAAAAGAATTTTGAAAATGTTTTTACTTTACTTTGTATATGAAGCACAGACATATTTCCCTATTGTATAAAAACACAGTTTATTGACATATGTTACAGCTATAGAATCTCGTAAAAAGATAGGTATTTTTCTTATAAAAACTAATTTAGACCTCATGTTACCGCTGAAATAAAAATTTATTCGCAACTATATCATTAAATTGTCATCTGTTTTTGTAACTAACAAATTGCAAGGAAATTATTAATTTATTAAAGAAATTTAACTTTTTCAAGAAAGATTTCACTTAAAAACAATAAGTTTGATAGGTATAGATATTCTTTTGTTAAGTAACATTGCCAACTATCTTTTGTTTTCGAATTATGATGTTGTCCAGAAATTTTACTTGTAAGTGAATGTGAGGTTATTATTGTTAATGATGTAATAGGTTAAGTTTTCTAGTGATTGATCAAGCCGAAAGAAAATTGTATTTGCCAGTGGGATTCGATCTAGTCTGATATTAAGAATGGGTATTTTTGAATTTACAACCCCGATTCTGGAATAAAACCTACTTCTACACATAAATTATTATGAAATATAACCATCAGATTTTTGTTGCTATCCTCCGTTCACATTATAAAAATAGTGACGTCATATATCAAAACAGTAAGTCTTTGCATCTGATTGGTTAGGGGGCGGGGCTTAATCGATACGGCAATATTTTTAATGCGAATGAACTATAGCTACTAACAGTGTGTGAAATGGTGTCTCTGACATGCGTGTGTAAATTAAGAAATACCAGAATGATCTAAGAGGCCTCAGTGATGGCAAACCCAATGAATCTGAAAATATGTACACGTGAAATGATGTACGTCGATATTATTTTGTTGATTTACTTATGTATAATTCAGAACACTTATACAGTATTTAGAATTCATTATTCTCAATGCATATTTATACTTATACAAATATTTTAAAACCAAGCATTATGCCCTCATTTAAAATCATAACTATTACGATCTTTACAACTGCATCTCAATGTATAACTTTGTATGGAATGAATTATTTTATTGCATTTATCTAATTGTTGTATTCATATCCACGCATTGTTCTCAACTACTTATTTGAACAAGTGTTCTTACAGTCCCCAGCTTTATATATATTTATCTCATTAATAATTAACAGTAATTTTAGTACGAATATGATTTTTTATGTTGTATTACATTTTATTCTCGTATTGTCTTGTAGCTAGATTGTCGAGCAATTTAGCAACTAGGTAAAAATAATATCCGAATTATTTTCTATTCTCGTCTCGCAAAAACATACACCATGACGTCACAATTATATAACACTACCTCTTTTGTAGAAAATGCATCTAAGTCCTCACTTTGCACCGAAATATAACATTTTGAACGAATTGTTTGTTTAGAAAAATAGTCACTTTAAAACATTTCTAAAAAAACGTGCTATTTAAGGGGTATCACTACGTGTATGTGCTATTTGACACCAGTACAGTATCGTTGTAGATAATAATAATTAACAGTTCAACAGCATATTGGTACAAATTATTGAATAATACGAAATCTAACTTTTCATTAGATGTAAATTATTTAAATCAGCCACAGAGGATGTGTTCTATTGTTTCTAGAAGAATAGATAAATGTATTTTGGCATCAGGTCGACTATTTAATGACAAAATTGATGGAATTGACTAGAAGCTCATTATTGATTGTATGTGCACCGAATACCTATTTATTTTTCAGCTGTGAAACTGTACTTAAATTTAATCACAGAGTATCTCAGTGTAATGTCGATAACGTCACTTTTGTGCAAAACAATAAAGTTACATTTAAAATATTACGACTTATTTTTATTTATTGTATTCCTGTCATTTAACATAATAGATAAATCGAATAAAACTTGTTGCTGCGCTATACTGTGTGCTATACTGTACAGAAAAAAACAGTGCCCAAAAGTATCGACCGATTTGAATGGTAAGATAGGTTCGTTTCAGACCTAAACGAAATGCATTAATAGCTTTTATTAGTTATTACCTATAAAATGCTAGCAAACAGTGAAATTTGTGTGTTGTGGTTCATAAGTTATTGAACATTTTGCTGGACTTGCCTAGAACTTAAAAAGGAGTGAACGCAGAAGAAAAAAATACCATCGATAGATCTTCATTTGCTTAAATTCGTTTCTCATTAGTATAGTTTTGAAAATCAAAAAACAATTGTTTTGCAAGTAAACCAGTATACTTATAAAAAGATGTAACATGTAGCCATGGTTTATATTTATAATGACTTTAAAGTTGGATTATGTAACTTTAAGCAATATAAAGATATAGAATAAATTATTACTTTAAATGGTATATTTAAGTCATCGAATACCAAACAAGAAAACGTGTCAAACTCTAAAATAATCTGATGTATTTAAACCCAAGTCGAAAGCAAAGAAAAAAATGCCGATGAACAATTTTATGCATAAAAACAGATAATTGTGTGTTTAAGTGTAAAAAAATAACGGTATTTCTATATTCATTGTATCACCGAGGAGTCTAGACGTGAGCAATCGAAGTAGGTATTAAATAGTTAGGTATTTAGTGTCTTTATCACATAAAGGTTATTATTATGTAAAATATCACCTGGATACATTAATAACACAGAACAAATAGTAATATTATCAACAGAGACAAACCAACTGTTGGTTAGTCACATTATGTATTGATTCCAGAGGGTTATCGAACCCGTAGCGGGTATTTGAAGATACAAAATTTGTTCTTGTTTTCAAAAGATAAAAGTAACAGTTGCTGGTGTTGTTATATACACAATTAGAATAGCGTTCGTCTAAAATTTCTTCCGAGCAAATTGTAGTGAAACGGCCCAGTTCACAAGATCGTCGCAAGATGGCGCTCTTTTAATTCAAAACTAAAATCGAAGTGTTATTGAGCTGAGTAAGGGCAATATTTTTTTTCTTTTAACATCGAATATCGGGCCAGTGACGCCAATCAACATGAATTATTATGTAGGTATACAATACTTCTTAGATTTTGCTTGTGTGGGTGGAATAGTTTGGAATTTCCTTTTTGACATAGCATTCAATAACCGTAAATACCCCTTGTCAGAACGTGTTTAAACTTTATAAATTACTTTACAAAACATTTGCTTCAACTAGTCGTCGGGACATTAATGTACTTTGGTACCTATAGTAATACTAAAGTACACTATATTATAATTAGGAAATACATTCTTTTTCCTAGCTTTTATTCCCAAGATTATTTGGGGTCGGCTTTTAGTTCAACCGGTTTTACCTCAATATCAGTTTCTTCACTGAGCGACTGTCATCGGACCTCCTCCTCCCTGAAATTCAATGATTGAACTATTTGTCAGTATATTTGAGGGCACTGACTTCCCAATAACGATTGCCATAGATGTTCATGACAACCGGACCGACGGCCTAACGTATTTTCCGAGGCACGGGCGTGAATCACCGCCAAATTCCGTACTCCAGGCTGCTACTCAAACAGGACAACAGTCGGACAGGAGATTCGAACCTCGAAGACCCCTTGATCAGCAGTCGCATACGCTAATCACTAGACCAATGAGGCAGTCAAAATAGGTAATACATATATAGTAATTTATTGTGTTGTAACATGTATGTTTCTTCTTTGTACTAGTATATGCTATGAGTATGTCTGATTTTAAGTAATTGCTTCATTACTTTTGATAACATTATTAACTTTAAATGTAATAACATATATAGTTCAACACTAATAACATTAAAAAGTTAAAGTATTCATGATATTTCTCTGTTTTTTGCTGGTAAACAAAAGTAAATGTTAAAATATAGATATGTAGAAAATATGAACAAACGCAGCTCATATGAGAACCGTTCTGAATCGAATGATGTAAAAATTCTTTATTGCGTTGTGCTTTTATTAGGATGTGAAAAGCCATACTATTGTTATGCTAATAGTCATATTTGTGCATTAAAAAGAAAACATCAGATTAAGAAGACATATTTTATTGAGAAATCCGCTATTACATAACTAAAACTAATAGTTAAGAAATTCTGATGCAAACTATTTGAAATCAAACTTATAAAAAAGTAATGTAATGAATAAAAATGTAACTACTTAACTGGATGCAGCGACTTATAATTTATAAACGGTATCGCGTGCGAGGGCGACGTCACACAACACAACTACGATCAATAAATCTATAATTCGTCACAATTTGTACGGCGTTCAGTAGTCTTAGTTGGAAACCTTTATTGCTACTTCTAGATATTACTTTAGCAATTTGTACCGTTAAAAAAACTATCAGCAAACACAGTTCAGCCCCCCAGTTGTAGTCAGGTTTCAAATGTTTTTTGCTTCTTATTCTAATTCTCTATTCTCTGGTTATTGGCAAATGTCATTCAGTCACGTGATTAAAACAAGAGAATAGAGAAATAGCAAACGAAAAAATATTAGGGGTTAGTCTGAACTGTGTGCCGGTTGTTATTGAAAGACTATCAAAAGCTCTTCAGATTTAATTATAAGAGAATAGTCTGTGCCTTTATTGTTGTAATTGAGCAGGAAACACTTTAAAAATTTCAATCACAACGGTAGCATATATAAAATGACTGGTAATTGTTTTGCCAAACATAAAAACTTGGTATAAAATCCGGCTTCTTTTCAGCGAGTTACTGTTACAAGAACATTACAAAATTGTTTGTTATTAAAGGAAATGTTAAAGAAACTCGAACTAAGCAAATTAAGGAAACCATAAAAGGAGTCGAGAGTCGATCATATAAAAGAGTAAGAACCGTTGCGTTATATAAAATTACACAATAACGAGTAAAATTATTCAAGAAAGTGATATCTTAGTAATTTTCAAGTTACATAAGTTAATTCATTTGCATTATAAAGTAGACTGTCAAGAGCATTTATAATTGCCATGCAAATGATCATTACTGTTATTCGAACACACATTACTAACACATATTATGCCGTCGGTCATGCAACTAAATAATTAATAATTTAGTCATAGCCGTAGCTTTATTAGAACATTAAAACAATTTCGGCCGACATTATTGTGTCATTTTTTAGCGATCAGTAATAACATTATTCTATACTTAAAAATAGTTTCTTTATCGTCAAAGTTGCCAGATGTTACTTTAAGAAATTTAGTTACTCGAAATTAGACTTAACAACTAAAATATATTTAAACATGGTTGGGTATTGGAATTTGTATATTTAGGACAAAAATTAGCATTAATTAGTATATTGTTTCTCATTAATGATACTAGTCATGGTTCTTTTGATAAAGATGTGCAAATATAAATACCTCTACATATTTAAGAGGAGAATTCAGCCTGTTCTAGCTGAAAACATTTTTTTTTCATTTTAATGCAATTTGCCGATGTACAAAAAGAATCAATTGATTCATAAAAATCATTTTCATGGCGATAAAAGTAATAAAATTCAGTCGATAAAAATATATAATTATTTTTATTTATTCGACCTGAATGTTTTTGACGTTTTGTGTTCTAGAGAATACAACAAATATTTTACTTTTTACTAATTCAATATTTTTACTTCCAAATTTTTAACACTAACGTAGTATTTTTACTATTATTAAATTAAATACTGATTCAGAATTTTGATAATAAATTTAAAATAATCGACACAAAAACAACAAACATCATTCTCGATGTATTTTAACTTTTGATAATTCAACATGCATACCTACATACTTTAAATACATTAACTTACATAATCCGAACATATCCTTTTGAGAAGTATTTAACTCTAGCAACATTGACAATAGAACAAGTGTATACAGTCATAAAAATATATCAAAATATATACGAATAATAAATGCAATTCGACAATTTTTAGTCTTTATAGTATTAATTGATGTGGTGGTTCTATTTGCCGAACTTGGCGAGGGTTTCTTTGCATTCTTTGATGGTCTTATTCAGTCGTTCGACAGTGGCCGAAGTTTGCTTGGAGCTCAGAAGTCTTGTGCAACTATCTATATTGGTTTGGTAACCGCAAACATTGTGGAGGACTCTCACGGTGCGGTCACCACACACGAACAAATACTTATTGCTTGCATCAAACTTCATGTAGTTGATAAGGCCTGTAAGATAAAACAATGGTACTGTAATTTATGCATTAAATTTTAATTCATAATAATGCGAGTAAAACTAAAAAATATAAGAATCGTGACTATGGACAGTTACTGTGGACAATTCAATTATGTACAATTCTACATAATGAAAACTGTCAGCCGATTTTTCCAAAACTAAAAATTAGACTAAATATTTATTTTAAATGGTAAAGGAACAGTCATTTATTTTCTTGCAAGTCACCAGATGGTAAATATAGGCCAAAGCTGATAAGAAATTTCGTATAATTTTCAAGAATCAAAACATCATCATGGCAAAATTTAATTGAAGTCAGTGCAGCGGTTTCACCGTGAAAGAGTAACGAACAGACAGACAGAATTACTTTTGAATTTATATTATTGCTATGGATTAGAAGTTACGATTCTTAAAATACAATATTTAAAAGGTTCATCGCGTTTATCACGTGTCTAATACGTCATCACGTCACCTTATTTAATATTGCAAGCTTTTACAAGGACAAGACAGACAAGTGTGGTTTTTCACTACCTTTTTTATGATGTTGGGAAGTAGGGCCCGAGGACTACTCCTCGTCTACACGAGTCACCTTAACAACCATTTTTTTTTTTAAAGACAACTCCCGCATTAGGACTATAAATTCCTGTGTCGCGGGGGACTTTATAAACATACATGAAACGGACACAAAGAACACCCAGACTCAGAACAACAAATTGTGAATCACACAAAGTGTTGTCCTACGTGGGATTTGAACCCACGATACTTGGCGTAGTAGGAAGCGGCGTGGCGACCGCTTAAGCCACTAGGCCAACCGTGCAGTAGTATTTTAGTTGTAAGTTGATAATATATAGATTACAATAGTTCACCAAGCTATATAGCTCGACCTTAACGAAGAACCTTTAATGACATTTCATCAAAGACAACCTTTAAAGTTTCGATATTTAAAAAACAAAATTCTAATATAATGTTCAATAACATGACTTTTCTGATAAATCTACTCAAGTGAGGTGATTTTTTAAAAAATTGTTAAGGTTCAATGTCCATACCAAAATTTATTAGGTCACAGACACTTATATTCTTATTTATTACTCGGGGTTTTGTCAACAAAAGATTAAGCCTTTGTTTAATCATAACTTCCCTTAGTATTTTTGCAATAGCATTCGAGTAGTTAGAGATAGCAACACGGAAGATACAATGACTGACCTTCGTTCATATCCAAGGATTATGTTTCAGTCTGTCCTAATCGTTTGTCGCCTTGTAAAAAAGACGATAAATTGAACACCGTCATTTCAAAGACAAACAGTATTTGAAACAAAGTAAATTCAGCTGCGCTAGCCCAAGGCTCTATTACGGAAACACTGAATTATCCATGGCGTTTAGATCGATGGTTGTGCGCATTCGTAATTGCTTCGCAACCGTAAGCCGTCTTGACTTCCTTACCAAACGAATTGAATTTAAATGCAATGCAGTGTATTTATTTATAATTAAATAATATCAGACAATTATAGATATCACGCGTTAATTAATCACTAAATTGAACGGTATGGTGTCTGGTATTTATTTTTTGTTTCTAAAAACTTTTGTGGATTAATTAGCAACTATAATTCGTGTTAAATTTATTCATAAAATAATGATACTAGTTTCAACGTAGTGGTATGTGTGATGACTTCTACCATTACGTAGTATTAAATACAATTACATATAACTACATATTTTAGAAAACTAGAAACTGTCATTAGGTATTCGTAATATCTACCTTCATGCTTGTGGAAGCTGTGCAAGTTTTACAAATGCTTAGCTCTATCATATGGATATTATCTATTTGTACAGATTTGTCTATTAATATTACGCAAAAAAATCCTTCATAAAGAAACGCATAGAATATTTATTGTCGATAAGGAGTTACAATACAATAAAGAACGGAAAGAACAACATTGTAAGTTGTTAGTGATGCCCATTTAAGTAGTACAGTTATACTGTTCTATCCAGATACATCCTTTTACTTTTAAAGCAAAACAAACGTTACTGTATACCTATATCATTTTTTTTACAAGGTTTCCTAGAGATATGAATTGCTAGTTTATGCCTGCGGCTCTGCCGGCGTGTATGTGGGTTATCGCGGTCTTAGTAGCAGTCTTGTCCTTTTTCAGGCTCAAGACTATTTGGGTACCTAATTTCAGTAAAATCTGTTAACTAGTTTTAGCGTGAAAGTCGGACAGACAGATTTATTTTCACATTTATAATATTAGTAAGGATTGTGTGTGGATACATGTATATCCAAGGTAGATGTAGACAAACATTCGCTTTGAGTGATATGACATAGTTGCAGAATTTTAAGAACAAATACAGAAAAACAATAACTTACGCAATTATATACATTTCTTTGAAGAATCTATGTAATGGTATTTATATTTTAAGAGGCAATAACATAGGTATTTTCCCCGATTAAGTTTTCATATATAAACGACACGTGCCAAGTTTTGCGTGAAATACTCCCAAATCAACAAGAACAACAACCCTTAACGTCCCACTGCTGGCCACGGGTCTCCTTTCAGGAGAAGGTTAAGGCCAAACGTTCCCACGCTGGCCGCGTGCGGGTTGTAGACCTACAAGCCACGTTTTGGCTACTTAATATTGCCGTTGGATGTTTTTGGCCCCCTAAGGCCTCCAACTAAGCTCCACGACCGTTATCTTATGATAACAACCGGGGCCGACTGCTTAACGTGACCTCCGAAACGCTCATAACATATCATACCACAAACGTTCACACATCTAGGTACTGACCGCGTATTCGTTGCTTACCCTCGGTGATTGTTTCCAATCACCTAAGACCACTTGGACCGATGTTATCGATATCGTTAAGTTAAATCAAATCAAATCAAATCATTTATTCTGCAATTAGGTTACATGAACACTTTTGCAAGTAAAACTTTTTTTGAGCAGATGAGTTCGGCCTTTCCTAACTGGACTAGCCCTGAGAAGAAAGGACGAAACAAACTCAGGGATCACACACATATTGGTGAAGGTCTCGATGATATTAATATGACATTACAACAACATAATAGTAACATTTTAATATTTATAATAGCTATTGACTGCAGTTCTGCAAGCAAGGTATATAACGATTATCGTGGTTGAATTTAGCCTTCATCCCTTCTCAGCAATCGAAGTATCTTCATGCCAAAGTTAATTGAAATCGGTCCAGCGACTAGTCGTGAGAGCGTAACAAACAGACCAATAAACATGCAGTTACTTTTGAATTTATAATATAAGTATGGATTAAAATGTACTGCCACAAAACCTTATATTTGCTTATGCCATTTAACGTAGTTACTACGATTTAATACTTACTCAATTCATAAACGTAATATAGTATGTGATTTATAATTCTAACTAGATATACAACAATGATAACATTAAAATGCTACTATCGTAGTTTTTTTTTTTCGTACAAATTAGCCCAGACAAGGCAACGGCAATTTGTTTCTCTTTTTTAGGGTTCCGTAGTTCATGACTCGGAACCCTTATAGATTTCTTTATGTCCGTCCGTCTGTCCTCGACCTACCGTACAAGCGGTTAGTGCTAAAAAGATAAAACTCGGAACCCTTATAGATTCGTTATGTCCGTCCGTCTGTCCTCGACCTACCGTACAAGCGGTTAGTGCTAAAAAGATAAAACTCGGAACCCTTATAGATTCGTTATGTCTGTCCGTCTGTCCTCGACCTACCGTACAAGCGGTTAGTGCTAAAAACATAAAACTTTGCATAGGTATGTGTTTTTGTCACGTCGACAAAGAGCTAGAATAAATTTTAAAAAAAGAATTTCACTTCAAATCAAATCAAACCATTTTATTTCAAATAAACCATACAACGGCCCTTTTGAAACGTCAAGTAGTCAGTCAGTAGTCAGTCGTGAAGCTAATTGTCTGTTCCAATTCGTAGATCCTATGGAGGAGAACAGACAAGAAACTCCATGGACACTCTTTTCCAACATTGTTTTTACAATTTTTGGTTACATTGTTTAAGGCATTTTATTAAATGTGAGGACAATGTAACGATGCTGATATCTACACAGGTAGTGTCCTACACGTATTGTGTTTTATTTTCTAGTGTCTATCCCATCGTGAGGGGTATTATTAGATAGGTTTTTTTAAAACATTAAGAGGTAGCTAAGATGATTTTCCGATTTAGGCATCTGTTTGCAAGTTTTTCAACTTTACAGGGCATTTTTTTTAAACGCTGTGGAGGAACGGGTGACGTGTTCCTCCAACACAAAAGGAGGATCCTCCGACCAGGCGAGGTGATCATGCCTGGCGGGCCACTGCCCAACAGTTGATGTTGGGATGTTGTATATATGCTAATCGGCGCGAGAATGCCACTTTCGCGATTCAGGATTAGTAGTTATTCCTTACAGTTCATTAAGTGTTTTTCTTAGTAGGTCAATGTTTCTTCGCTAGATGGCGCTGTCGTCTGTTTTCGTCGCGCTGTATGTGGAAGTCGCCACATAACTCCCCTCCAAGACTGGAGGTCGATATCTGATGAGTCCGCTTTCTGTGCTCTGTTGCTTCTGATGCTTCACGTCGATTCTCTTTCTATAATGACTAACGTCTCTATTCTACTCTTTTATTGTCTTTAAAGTCTTTAAGCACATCGTTATCATGCAGTTTACACACTAAAAACCTTAACCTATTTAAGAAAAATAGAGTAGATAGTAACAGGAAAACTTCGTCAAGGTATTGAAAGTGACTTTTTTTTCAAAAACTGGTATATATCGTGAGTAGTATAGTAGAACAATAATAAAGAAACACTAACAAGAATATAAGTTAAGTTCGAATTCTTGCGGATTTAAAAATTATAAGTACAAGTGACTGCCTCGTTGGTCTGGTGGTTAGCGTATGCGGCTGCTGATCAAAAAGTCTCGGGTTCGACTCCCAGGTCGGAACAAATGTTTGTATTATCTGCAAATATTTGTTTCGTAGTTTGGGGTTTCTATATATAATATGTATGTATTTATATATCAGTTGTCTAGTACCCATGCTCTCTAACTGCGAACGCCCCCCCCCCCCCCGCCTCCGATCAGACTGCCGACTCCGACAAGGAACGGACACACCTACCAGCGACCACTGTCAAACGCCCCTGTCCGAATCCAAACTGGCAGTCCGACAGATTAGGGCCATCTCGCAACACGTGCCCCAGCTGATACGGTCCGAGGTGACTCTCGGTCCGGATTCATTCAGCAGGCATATCGGTCGGAACGCAGAGGGAGAATCTGCAGCCCTTCCTTCCTTTTCCAGGAGCACCAGTCTCGCTTCTTTCCAGTCGAGGGGGAAAACACCAAGGATGAGACAATTCGTGAGAATCTGTCTCAATTTTTCCCCCAGTACCGAAAAAGCTATCACAAGCGCCCGACCTGGATCACCATCAGGTCCAGGCGCAGTATGGCGGGAAACTTGCCGCCGCACGGCTCGATTCAACTCCCCCGCCGTCACCTCCCACTCGTCGGACCAGAGTTGGCGGTCTGACTGTGACGGAAGGATCAGGGGACTATACTGGACCCTTGGGAAGAGCGTTTCTAATACTCTTTCCAAAAACTTTGGTCCAGGGTCTCCATCAGCAGAGGGACCCATGGTCTGAGCATACCCAGTACCATTTTATATGGTGGCCCCCATGGGTCCCTATTCAGTCCCGCGGTCAGCTCTTTCCAAGCCCGAGCCTTGGCCTCAACAATGGCTCGCTGAGAGCCTTTCAAGCGGCTCCATATTCCCGCCGTGCTCTGACGATCTCCTCGGCTGTCGCTCGCCGTCTCCTCCGGGCTCGAAGGTACGGGCGGCGCAATCTTGCGACTGTCATTCTCAGACATGAGAACGGATATTAAGACCCTGTTTTCCGAACTACGCGTTGTTATTAAGCATTTCTATAATCAAAAAAACTTCACAACACTCTTGGGACTGACCCAGGAATGGAACACGAGACCTCTTGATCAACAGTCGCATATGCTTACCGCTAAACCAACGAGGCACTTTCATTATAGCGTATCCATCAATCTGCAATATACAACCGTAACTAAACTAAAACTAAGCTATTTGGTCTGGCTTTATTGACCGTGACCCGGGATCAGTACCTCAACAAACTAAAATAATAATTTTAACCCAAATAATTAACAAATTTTTTTAATATTAGTGCGACACTATCATTGTATTCGCACGTAGCTAATCATCTGGCCTTGCACCAATGAACCTTGGCGTCTCTTGTTCCGTATTTGTTTTACGTTTTTATGGACAAGCTCTCATCAATTAATTTTTTTTTGCTTATACTACTGAGGGGCCAACTAGTACACTATCTTATGGTAATGGTTAACTCTCTCTCTATCGTGATAAGAATACGAGTATGTCAGCACTGAGTGTTCTTCGGTAGAAATTAAATAGGTAGATTTAGGGTGGAGGTATCCAAATGAGGAAGGTATGCATTTGCTCTCACTTTATTTATGTGACATCTTCTACTATTTACCTTAAATACTAATAGTTCAGTCAAATAAGCAAAGGGGTGTGATTAAATATTATTAGCAATAAATTATTTTGAATTTTTGTTAGTTTTTAGTTTAACCTGTAACTGCCTCGTTGGTCTAGTGGTTAGCGTATGCGACTGCTAATCAAGAGGTCTCGGGTTCAAATCCCGGGTCGGGTCAAAAAAGTGTTTTTGGGATTTTCTTTGGAAATTCCTAATAGCTGCCCGGAGTTTGGAAGTTTGGCGGTGATTCACGCCCGTGCCTCGGAGAGCACGTAAAGCCGTCGGTCCCGGTTGTCATGAATATCTATGGCAATCGTTATTGGGAAGTCAGTGCCCTCAAATATACTGACAACTAGTTCAATCTTCGAATTTCAGTTCTCCCTTAGGGTTGCGGAGGTCCGATGCCACTCGCTCCGTGGAAAAACTGAAATTCAGGTAAAACCGGTTGAACTAGTAGCCGACCCCAAATAAAATTGGGAATAAGGCTAGGAAGATGTTAGTTTTTAGTTTATTTTTGAAAACATTTTGCATGCATGTAACAAGACGGCGACTGAATGTTAAAACAGCAGAAGGCTCCTGTGGTGTCAAAAATATTTGTAATACCAACCGTTTGAGGCAATTAATTGTCCTCAAAAACTGTTGGTATTTAAACAAATATTTTTGACATTAAATTTATCGCAAATTTCATGCTCTACTATGTCAATAAATGTAAACATCATAGGAGCTATGAAAACCAAAGATATCGCGTATCTCACATTCCAATGTGAAATTCTAACATGACTGGACTTTACCCCAAATAGCTGCGTTTTCAGTGAATAGAAATCGAAGGTGTACGAGTGTGTAACTGCAGTGTCAAGGGCGCTGCTTTCCGCCGCCTATTGCGGCAATTAAATAAGTAAGTAAAGTAAATTCTTCCTTCCTTATAACTACTTATAAGGCAAAGTTTATTTACACAATTTGAATTATTCTCAAACAATTTCGTGATTCAATAACAAAAATTAAAACTACTGTTAAATATTTTTTAACATAAACAGTTTTAATTAAAAGCTTCCCAAAGGTTTTTATACTAGTTAATTAATTTATTATACTAAAGTTATTTACTACTATTATAATAGATTAATACTATTAAATGTACTATTAGATTTAAAAAAATGTAGATTTTTTTTACTGTTAAAAAAATGTATTTGAGAAAAGAAAGTAGCAACAATTAAATTTACTGTCTCTCTTTCTTATGTGCCATTTATTACAATGTTCGTTATACCAAAATGTATAATCAGTTGTAATATATATTAAATAAAAAGTTTCTAGCATAATTATGGTAATAAATCAAACTATTATACTAGTAACACTTTTCTCATAATGTAATAAGGGAGTTACGGTGTACTTCAATATCAGAGAAAGCCAACAAACGTTGAACTTAAATTAGTCACGTGTAAATACTACATTTTGCCAATTGTTCGGAATCACTGCGAGATGTCTTTACTTTCTTCCTTTATTGATTTGATCCTTTGTTGCAAAACAAAAATATTCACTCATTCTTTGTGATTCGCCATACAGACAGGCTTTATGTAATAATCGAGCGTATTGCATATCGGTTGCTCTCGAGATTAAATTCTACTTGGGGAAAACCCGTTAATTTTAAACAAAGTTCTTGTCGCTACGACACTGGAACTCAGAAACCTTGACCTCATATTCATAAACTTATACTCAGAAACACTCTTACGTGAGCAAATTGTTTTTTTTTAGATGTGTCGAAGATCAACTTGAAGTTGATCGAGTCTCGCAACTTTTAATTAAAGCACTTACCAGAGTAAATATTTTCAACGGTGTCGTAGAGTTTCCCGGTGTACGTGTCGTAGAATTCTACGGAGCTATCGACGGATACAGCCAGGACCTCTGCGTTTGGTGAGAGAGCTATGTGCGGAGGATTAGCCGTTTGCGTGTATGTACCCGTTTCCAAGACATGTGGAGATTCACCACGTGTGTATTCAACTGAAATAGATAAAAAAATGTTATAAAACTGCACTGTTTAACGTTTCATATAGAAACCACATCTAAAGAGGTTTATTATATGCGTTTATATTTTTTCTTGTCATTGCTGTAAAATATTAGATAGAATGATATCACATTTTTCTAAAGATCTATAAGTTTATCGGACAACTTTATTGACATTATATTATAGGTACAAATACACGCAGATATTAAAACTCAATGATGTTGAATATATACAAACTTGAGTCTACACATAGAAGGAGTAGACAAAGACGTCCTAAACAACCACATCTTAGTTGACTGTCCCACTTACTATATAGGGGGCAAGGCCGTAAATCGTGCACTTTTGGGGTCAAATGAGCAAATTGGAAGTACCTATACGAGTAATGTAAATAAAAGGATGTCAATTGTTGTAGGGATATAATATATCATTTTATTAACTATTATTTATTTCCTTCTTCTTTATTTTTGAAAATCCTATCCTTAATTAATATGGTTGATAGATTTGAAAATAAAAACAATAAAAATAAGTTTGAGGTAGGTTAGGGTCGTACTTTTGTAACTTAACTCGATTAGTCAATGTCGTGTTTATCGTCATGCTAGTCGCAAATTATTTTTATGTGCTGTTTTGATAACTCGTAAACCTACAATAAAAACTATTATTTATATCGATACTACTGTGATTTAAATTTCATTTTGTAGGACGTAAAGTTTGAACTAAGTATAGTATAGTATCCTACAAAGATACTAGAAGATGCTTAGCTCATTGATCTAGCGATACGATTGCTATTCATGGTCTCGGGATCGATTAAGCCACAGCACACTAGCTACTTTTAGCATCGACAATCGGCAACTAGTCGCCTTTTAGAAGCTAAATACGGTGACCGAACGCTCCACACCGCACACTTAAAAACGCGGAGATTAAGTCGCTTTTTAGAAGCGCGACACAGCAGCTGATGGCTTCTCTCCGCACACATTTGGATGCCGGTAGCATCGATTTGGTGTCGGAAAATTAAAGACAACACTACAGCCGACGCAATCCAGGCATCGGAGCAGTAGCTAAAACGCGCTTTTCCGATACCGCGTTCGAACACAGAAAGTCGCTATTGATGCAACATGACGCGTGATTTTGATACCGCGATCGAACACAGGAAGTCGCTAAAACGCTATGCAGCATCAATGCAGTCGCAAAATCGCCGATCGCCGATGCTAAAAGTAGCTAGTGTGCTGTGGCCCTAATCGATAGCGAGACCATGAATAGCAATCGTATCGCTAGATCAATGAGGTAAGCATCTTCTAGTATCTTTGTAGGAACTATATTTAGTACAAACTTTACGTCCTACAAAATGAAATTTAAACCACAGCCGTATCGATATAAATAATTGTTATTGTGTGCTGTGGCCCTTACCGAGTCGTGCGTATGAGTTTTTATGAGTATGGAAAATGGCGGTTTTTCACGCCTGCGCCTTGTATAACACTTGAAGCCCTCGATCCCGGTTGTCATAACATCCATCGGAATCGCTATTGAGAAGTCAGTGTCCTCAAATATACTGACACGATCATAAATGTCAGTTCGCCCTCATGGATGCGGAGGTCAAATGCAAACTGCGCTCAGTGTGAAAACTGATATTCAGTTATAAGCTGTTAAGCAGGCACCACACTTCGCTATGCGCTATTCGTTATGCGGGTTATTCGCACGCATACGGCGAAGTGTGGAGAGTATATTCGTTTCGTTCACCATAAAAATGACAATGACACGTCTCTACAACACACATATTTCCCTTATTTGATGTTTATTTGACATAACAGTTCGAAGTGTGGATGGCATGTTTGTTGTTTGCGCGCATAACTAATATTTGGGCGAATACGGCGCAGACACATAACGAATAGCGCATGACGAAGTGTGGTGCCTGCATTAAACTAGTAGCCGACTCCAACCTTGGAAATAATAAAGGCTAGTAAGATGAGATTTCAGAAGACCCATAACATTTTCCATATCCATTCAATATTTTTGTAATGAAAAACAAAAATAACTGTCATATATGATTTATCTTATTCAAACTAAACGCTATGAAAACGTGCCGTTAATTACGTCTTCTTAAATAGATAAGTTTCGATGACTAGAAGACTATGACCTCATTAGCTAAATTATTTTTTATCTATAAATTGAACGTGTTCAAAATAAATTAATAATATGAGTAACGGAATCTTTTTGACAAAAAGACGTCATTAGTGTTAAGTATCAATATTTGTACAAATGATTGTTCAGTATCTAAATACGAGAACATGTTTATTTTTTTTCTTTTCGTATTTTGAGACAATGGTATAGGCCCGCAATTTGTTATTGATATCAGCTTTCTAGAGTTTTATATTTATTTGAAAAAAATCTTAATAAAGGTTGGTCTGTGATTGCAGTGTAAGGAAGTCTCAAAAATTATATTCACACCTTTGGATTTGAGGGATTTTAGTAAACTTCCAAAGGTAGTAAAGACACGCTGATTCCAGCACGAAAAGGTCGGGGCGTTACTACCCTCGCACAGAAGTACAATGCTGTCATATTTCGTTGGTGAGTGCGAGACCCAATGATGCAGACGCATCTCACTGCATTGTTGCATTGTCTACATTCGCTATGAATATGGTGACCACTACTTTTGGATTCATTCATGCTTTCGATCAGGCAAAGTAGAGTCAATTTGGTAGACTCGTCACTATGTATTATAGCAAATTACAAGAAAACTTTCTCACCGAGAGTGATATAATATACCTACATCGGAAAACGTATCTTTTTTGTGATGTTGATATTGGATATAAAAATTGCGTCGTAAAATTATTTCTCAAGTTTGATATACTGTTTCATCTTCCGGTCCTTGTTCCCAAAATAAGTTGGGGCGACTTTAAGTATACCACGATATCGCTGAATTTCATTTTTTTTAAGTTTGTTAACTGTCATTAGACATTCACTATCTATGTACCATGCTATATTGAACTTTCGATGTTTTAAGAAATGATGACCCATCCATAGACTGACCTGGCTGGGATTGCTTAACGTTGCAATATGTAAACCCTCACGGTAACAACGAGATTCACAATTGCATTACCAACTTCACCAAAGGAAATAAAAATAACGAAATAGTATGCAACAGCAAAATTAAACTTAAATAAAATAATTAATTATTATAGAAACACAAAACCGATTGCTTAAAAGTAATGAACTGAAAAAAAAACAAGTATCACAATATCTATTTAAAATTCGACTAAGTAATGCATTGTTTTGTAAGCTTACTAAGCGCTTTATGGTGCTGCATGCGGTGACAAACTTAGTTGTGATAGATTTTTCTTTTCCTGAAGGTAACAAAGTATTGTTAGTCCCCGTCAAAACCCTGAAGTACTAGTAGTAGTAGTAAAGCAATAAGAACGCTCGAAAAACTTTACCCTCCTCCGACGGAGTCAGGTAGAAACATGAGTAATGTTTAAAATTAAAAATAAATCTCAGTCATGCTTGGAAACTATATGAATTTAGTTTTATACATAGTTGTGTTAAAGCTAATTTTATTTATCTTATTTGAGCGAGCGGTGGACGTCGATTGCCCTCCATTGCGTCAAAATTATAGATATCAAATCCTGGGCTTTAAATTAACCTCTGCTTACCATTTTAGTGCATAGGCATGAGTTAGAGGTAAGTGTTTATCGTTGGGAACTAAAAGTGTAGTTTGACACTATGGATACCGTAACTGCTGAGTTATACGTCAGCGCTAGGGTCGGCAACACGATCTCAATTTTTATAATAAGTAGTTTAGTTTTCGATATATTTTATCTTATATCCAATCTTTACCAATATATGAAACAACACACTTTTATAAACAATAAAACTATCTACAGATATGAAATAATTAGAACATACACACGATTAATAAGGTTATGAAATATTATCGCTGCGAATATATACAGATGTGCCAGATTATTCCTATTATCATAGTTGTTACTATCAACAAAATTATTTGCTGTTTATTTATGCTCCACTATCTGGTTTTGTCCGCGTTTCTATTGTTTAACACGGTAAACAGTAGGCATTTCATGTTTCTCCTCAAGAAGCAAAGTGTCTACTCGTACATGCCAAATTTTATTGCAAACGATTCAGAGCAGTTTAGCAGTGAAAGTGTAACACACACATTTACCTTAGAATTCATAACATGGATTTTTAAATACCTTATGTAATGGAGGAACACATTAACGTAATATACAGAGTTTTAGTGACAGAAAGTTAAAATATTGTGTCAACTCTAAAACCACTTAAAATTTATATTACTAGCTGATGCTCGCGGCTCCGCTCGCGTTTTAGAGGTGTGGAAAATAGATGTTGGCCGATTCTCAGACCTACTGAATATGCATATAAAGTTTCATAAAGATCGGTCAAGCCGTTTCGGAGGAGTATGGCAACGAAAACTGTGACACGAGAATTTTATATATTAGATTATAGAAGATTATTGAAAAAATGTCTGTGAAAAAATTCGGTAATTCTTATAAAAGAAAGTTCAGTATCTTAAAGATTGTTATTTGTTTTCTCAAAAGACGGTCCCCATTTCATCTCATCTCCATTTGTTATATTTTTATAATTATTTTCATTACTACGGCGACTTGAAGACTTTAAAATTGAAAACGTTAATTTACATTTACACAATACAATTTACATTGGCTGAAATAGCTATTTCATTGATGAGATGTCAATCAGCTGATTGACATCTCATCAAAAGAAGAAGACCTAACTGGTAAATTTGCATTTTTATTTTCTATAATAAAAGCTAAAACATACATATTGGTTTTTTTTTCAAAGTTGCCAGCCCTGGTTGGCGGCCCACATCCGACAAGCGCAGACGTCTGAATTCCGGACCTTCACGACACTAACAATGATTTCTTGCGACCGGCTTCTTGTAAACATTATAAGTTGCGAGACTTATAAATTGTGTTAATTATACTTATCACTTACATTTACAAATGTTAGATAAGAGCTATTTGAGACTATGTATTATAATAATTGAAAATGACATTAATAAAAAAAAAAATACATTTCATTTTCATACAACTTGGTTTAAATTAGAAAAACACTAGCCTTCCCTCGCGGCTCCGCCTGCGTGTATATCGGTTATGGTGGTAAAAAGTAGCCTATGTCCTTTCATATGCAGGCGCCACATTTCGTTATGCGCTATTCGTTATGTGTCTACGCCGTATTCGCCCAAATATTAGTTTAGCGCGCAAACAACAAACATGATATCCACACTTCGAACTGGTATGCCAAATAAGCATCAAATAAGGCAAATATGTGTGTTGTAGAGATGTGTCATTATCATTTTTATGGTGAACGAAACGAATATACTCTCCACACTTCGCCGTATGCGTGCGAATAACCCGCATAACGAATAGCGAAGTGTGGTGTCGGCTTTAGGTAGAATATTTGTGTACGAAATTTTATTTAAATCGGTTTAGTGGTTTTGCCGTGAAAGAAGACAGACAGAGTTACTTTCACATTTATAATATTAGTAAGGATTAGTGCGCTTTAACTCCTTATTGACATACTATTATATGCTTCTTTTCAATCGACACCTATAAAATAAGGGTTTGACTTCGGTTGTCCGATGCTACGCGTTATATAGCATATATTTTTATCGAAACAACACTTACGAAATGTGATTCATTCATTACAAATAAGATAGCAATCTAAATAGTAACACATCGTAACAAAATATTAGCATGAGATTATAACAATTTACAACAAAAGAATGATAAGTACGGCTATGAATCTTATTATTTTTCCTAATAAGAGATACTACAGATAAGTGTTATTTACATGTCTGACAATTTATTTTTAGATTAGCAGATATATTTAGATTATTTTTTTATATCGAGTATTAAAATTTTTAATTAACCTATATTTTATATCAAACGCTAACATCATCACCATGATCAGCCTGTCGCAGTCCACTGTTGGTGTTCCACAAGTAACTCATGATTTTATAAATACTTTGTTAGTCCCTATAGCTCTTATACCCCATTGATTTAGGCATTGCGCTTTCGGAGGAGTACAATATAATGAAACAACTGATACCCATTTAGTCATAATCGATTCTGGGTTTTTTGTCCATACATTTTGGATAATCTCCTTTAAAAGGTTTTTTGTATTACGAATAATTGATTTATCTATTGTATAAAACACACATAAGCGTCGTTGTCACCAGTTATTTTAATTTCCTTCATATAATATAAGCTCTCTATAACGATAAAAAAATGTTGGTCCGTTAAATTTCATTATATGGAATATACACTTTAGTTGAATTTAGCGTTTAGTGCTTCAAATCAAATAATTTCTGTATAATATAGTCTATTAGCCGATTAAATTAACATTAAAGTAGCATTAAACATGTAATAAAATGCAAATAAGTCTAATGACACATCGGTGCTTTGACACGAAACAAACTTCGTCAACGGATGGGACTTGCCCGCTGTGACGTAACATTTTATATGAGTTTCCCAGGAATTCTATTTACTTTATGACGGGACATTTTAAAAAACATTATATACCAGCTGTTATTGGCTACTGTTGATACAGTAGCGAATAACAGCTAAGCTCGAAGAATTATTCTTTATGCCAATGTGTATGCAAAATGTACTAATGAACTATCAGACGCGCGGTAGCGCATAGAATCCTAGCAGACATTACGTTGATTGTTACATTATTAGGTAGTAGTTAGACGTGTAGAACAAATGCTAACATGAGTTTTCCAGTTTGCAAAATAAACATACATGATACATGTATTCGTATTTACAACAAGCTCACTGGACCTTCGACATGTCCGAAGCGATTGTACTATCTGTTCTACGAGGTTGCTATAAGTTCAGAAAGGCTGAAAATTATATTGTAAATGAATAAATTTTATTATAGCAGGAAATTACCAAACACTATAATGGTATTGCTGAAGGATTGACAAGAGAAAATTTATGTATCACGGTTGTAAACAAGGTGAGGATTGTGCAACGTTAAGGATCAAGGTCTAAGAGCGATCTTTCTTTGTTTGGTAAAAACAGAAATAATAAACTGATGAATTTGATACATATTTCGAGGTCTTTACACCTAAGGTTAGTCCCATATAAAGAATTTAGGTATGCTTACACTAGTTAAGAAATTAGTTTTGAAGGTTAATGAATAATAGTTTATTATTTTCTGTTTTTCAGTTCTTTCGGCGATTCAATTTTTTGCTAAATAGTTTTATTGTTGACGATATTACATTATTTACGTATCCAATGGAACAATCTGCGCAAGTCGTATTGTAATTTAACACTGTGTAACAGACATGATCAATAAATAAGTAGTTAGTTGCAATAGGCAAATATTACATATTAAACATCAAATATGTGTGAGTGTACACGTGGTACATACTCGTCAAAGTAGAATGCTAAATTGTTAAGACTTATTGTTGCATTGTATCACTTATTAGTCTCGATGCAAATGTTAGAGAACATCTTTATATATATAATTCTTCTGTGAGTGTGTATGTCACTGAACTTCTCTCAAACGACTGGACCGATTTTGATGAAATTTTTTGTGTGTGTTCAAGGGGATCTGGGAATGGTTTAGATTCGCAATTGGACCCGGTAGGTGGCGCTGCGATCAAGTTCTGGAATTTTAAAGTTGGGCGGTACGAAGTTCGCTGGGTCAACTAGTAATAATATATATTTTGAGTTAGGTCCAAGTCCATTGAACATTTCTCAAACAAATACATATACATTTGCAAACTCAACGTCACATCTTCACCACTACGAGTACTTCTCTTAAGTCACGTCTCAACACTACTTGTGCCTACGTGAAACGTATATAAGTGATAATACGGAAACGCTGCGCATTAAACATTATGTGCATACTTACTCTTTGTGTGATATAGCTTCCACGTGCCATCCTTCGATATTGTGGCGACGTGTGACGTATCGACATCGAAGGCTACGTCGTACACACCCGAAGAGTGACCAGTCAACTCGTACGCCTTTGTTATTTGTTTGAATTCGCCGCTCTTTGTGAAACACACCTCCATCACTTTGACGTCGGGTGCAAAGCCTGTCGCCACAACAAAGCGGCCGCAGGGCGATATTTTTGCCGTGTGTGTCGTCATCAGATATGTGTCGAGCCTGCTTAGTTGTTGACCTTTGAGATCCCATATAACCATGTCGTTATTTGACGAACAAGACATCATATATTTGCCATTACTGGAGATGTCGAAGCCTACAACGTCGTCTTCATGCACCTGTAAAATAATTGCATTAATTAATAAAGTATCGATTTATAGAGTCCACAGGTTGCTCTTTTAAAATATTAAAGACAAGGCACTGTGCCTTTAATATTGAATACAAATATTTAATATTCGCAGATTGTGGAGTCCCCCACCCCTGGATTCTACTTATGTCATTCGTCAGACAGAGAAGAGTCACCTTGGCAGGCTATCAAAAAAATTGGCCAAGTGCGAGTCGGACTCGCCCATGAAGGGTTCCGTAGCATCATATAAAAGTTTTTGTAGTGCGTTGTAACTTTCATCAATGTTTTAATAATAGTGTTTTGATTGAAAGAAATGTAAATTGCGGTTTATGCTTTGTGACGTATTAAAAAAAAACTACTTACTAGATCTCGTTCAAACCAATTTTCGTTGGAAGTTTGCATGGTAATTTACATCATATATTTTTTTTAGTTTTATTACTCTCTTATTTTAGAAGTTACAGGGGGGGGGACCAACATTTTACCACTTTGGAAGTGTCTCTCGCGCAAACTATTCAGTTTAGAAAAAAATGATAGTAGAAACCTCAATATCATTTTTAAAGACCTATCCATAGATACCCCACACGTATGGTTTTGATGAAAAAATTTTTTTTGAGTTTCAGTTCTAAGTATGGGGACCCCCAAAATTTATTGCTTTTGTTCTATTTTTGTGTAAAAATATTAAAGCGGTTCACAGAATACATCTACTGACCAAGTTTCAACAGTATAGCTCTTATAGTTTCGGAGAAAAGTGGCTGTGACATACGGACGGACAGACAGACAGACAGACAGACAGACAGACAGACATGACGAATCTATAAGGGTTCCGTTTTTTGCCATTTGGCAACGGAACCCTAAAAAGTGTTAATAATTTTATGCTTGAAATAATAATAGACATAAATGTATATTAATATGTTAATTTTTAATGATCTTATTTCGTAACCTGAGGTTAACATTGTATAGTGAACTTTTAATTTTGGACTCGGACGGACTCTTGCAGTTCCAACTATTAGGGCGTTGCGAAATGACTGTTTACATTTGTACTATTGGTTAGAAATACTAATTCCAATATAGTTGAATTTACTTGGATTTGTATATAAACATGTAAAATTCAGGACAGTCCACCAAGAGCTAACAGTAAAATATATAATTGTAGAAATAACAATAATAACTTTATATATCTCAAAGACAGCAGTCTCTCTCTCATCCCAAATTAGGCAGGGCTTGTGCTATAAATAGAAGAAATTTGCCCTCCTATCCCAAAAGACTCACGGGAATCAGAAACATAATAATTATATTAATTATGATTGAAGCAGGTGATATTATAATAAATTTAGGTCAGCCAAAATCGTTAACTTAGATTTCTATTTCGTAGCATCCTACTAAGATATCGATGTTATTCTTAAGCACACCACATGCGATAAGAACTAACACCAGGGTATAGATGGTAAATCTAATATTTGAATAAGAGATTACAATAGAGAAGTATACAATTCTAAGGTCGTTGTAATGGGTTTAAACACATAGCTAAGCTAAATACGGAACTAGAATATTCTTAAATATTCAGTAGAATCCTGTTGTGTTCAGCATCATGTTTTATAGACATGCGTGCGGAAAACCGACCAAAGAACCTTCCTGAGGATAAAAATAATATTCGAGGCTACGCGTGCGACGATCCGAACACTATAGTGCCTATACTTAAGCAATACAGTCAGCTACACAATAAGTCAACAATAAATATCGAAATAATTACGCCATTATAGCCGCTATTCCCTTTTACTTAAAGACAGCGAAAAACGTTTACCAGATGGCGTAAATGCATTGTACATACTACCTACATACATTAAAGCGTCATTGTTCCGGTGGAAGGTCTTTTTTAATCGTCGGCGGCCCGCATTCGGTGCTACACCTACGTACCGCATGACATACTAATACATATTTTTAGATGTGCCATCCATGGATTTATAAGTAAAAACTGAACGAACTTGAATCTTGTCCCGTGTTGTGACCTGGATGACGCAACTGCTTGTTGTACTACAAACAGCAATGTTCTGTACTTGTAATTCAGTTTTAATGTGTGATTCGATATAAACTTATTCAAAGTGGATCCTATTCTATGAATCTATCATAGCAATTCAAAGATCTATGGTTGCAGAAAAGAAAATGTTATAGTAGCAAATACAATTTCAATTAAATGTTATTTTCATCATACGATTGACTCATCTATATTAAAAACAAAAGCTTTGTCTGTTATAATTACGTTTAAGCGAATGCGATGCTTTACCCTTATTGCTCATTATCTAATACATGTGTGAATCTGTGGCAGGGCATTTAATTACAAAGCAAGGGGGTCAGGTTCTATTTGAGGTGACCTTATAAAGGTAATATTCTACATGAGAGAGAACAATCTACAAGTCGTAGATAGTCGGAGATACGTTGATGATCCAGCGAATTTTTGTCTGCGGTACATCTGGTTGCTCGGCTACTGAAATTCGAGATTGCGTCGGTTTTCAGTAGGTTCGAGTCCTACATAATTACCAGACTGGTGTGTGACATCCGAGGGGATTTCTGCTGAAATAAACAATAAATAGATAATATCTTAATTTTATTTCTACTTTATCATTTGAGACTACAATCAGTCGTGTACATAATTCGTTTTGCCATATTATTACATCATTTCTAAGTGTTATTTGCTTAATTAAATGCAAAAGCAAAAAAAGCGGCCAAGTGCGAGTCGGACTCGCCCATGAAGGGTTCCGTATCAGCAAGTAACATCATATAAAAGTTCTTGTAGTTCGTTGTAACTTTCATCGATGATTTTATACTAGTGTATTGATTGGATGAAAGGTAAATTGCGTGCTACGATTCATGACCTATTAAAAAAAAACTACTCACTAGATCTCGTTCAAACCAATTTTCGTTGGTAGTTTGCATAGTAATGTACAACATATATTTTTTTAGTTTTATCACTCACTTATTTTAGAAGTTAGAGGGGGGGGGGGACACATTTTTCCACTTTGGAAGTGTCTCTCGCGCAAACTTTTAAGTTTAGAAAAAATGATATTAACAGTATATAACAATATATAAATCAGTTCTCGTAGTCCTTACCGACTGCCTTCTTATGACTAGACAACCGATAGAAATAAACGAAGCAATGATCGTGCGGTGCGGCTCTACCGCACACACATAACATTTCTCATTTAGATTATCCAAAATAAGATTATTTCTTTCAGCGTTCCATAACATTCCTGTTATAATTTATTTTTGAAATGATAAGCATGACCTACATACCCCTTTTATTTTATTTAACCAGTTTGAAATTTTGTACTAATTAGCCATTGTCAGTTGACATCAAACCTCATTTTGCACTAGCCAAAATTAACTTCTGTCAATTATTAGCCACTGGCCTAGTTTCTTATTAAACTGAATGATGTATTTCGACGTTTAGAAAATGTTTATAGTGATGTGAAGTTGATACTCATATAAAAAAGTTCATGCATGTACGCAAGCTAAAATATTTTCTTAACTATGGGAATTATTACAGCATTGAGACAGTGATCATTCGAGAGCAGCGTCGTGTACTACAATTAGCGAAATCTTGCGTTCATATCACGGCAACAATAGCAAAAAAACTAACAAATTTAACATATAAACAAATGGATTTTATAGAGAAACATTATTTGACGATACAATGGATTTTTTTATAAGTTTATATCTTTTTGCGAAGATCCATTGCCGAGAATACAAGGTTGTTAAATTTTATATTTAAGTGTCGAAACAACTGCGTTCGTGACTGACATTGTCTATTTGATAAATTTTAGATTTTTATAAACAAACGGCAGATAATTCGGACTTTTTGTTTAAAAAAGTCAATTATGTTCATTTGTATGTCATGACTTATATGTCCGTTAGTATTAATTCTGCAGTTGTTAACGTGTTCGTTATGTGTAAGGAAGGTTAGTGTTCGTAATATAGCTTCTGAGTAGTGGTTTTTCGTATAGATGTAAATTCAGATTTACTTAAAATAAATATTTTAGACATCTGACACATAACTCCATTTAGTCCCAAACCTAGTGGAGCTTGTACTATGAGCACAAAGAAGTGATTTAAATATATAAAACATACATATCATACACAAATTTTTTTTCAAAATATCTGCAGATCATACAAACATTTGGTCCGACCCAGGATTTCAACCTGAGACCTCATGCACAACCGTCTCATACACTACTACTGCGCCACCAAGGCATATGTTTGTATATTATAAGTTATCTGACATCATGTTCAGAGGATTGCATCACAAATAAACAAAGAAGAGCATCAAACAAATCTTTGTTCTTGTTACAATGAACATCACAACTGATATCTAGTATACGTTATATTTCTTACAATCGATTTCGTATTCACGTACGTAATATTCAATCCTACCTCAATCAAAAAATATTTACGTCTGAGATTACATTACGTTAAATTGTCTTGTTCAATATCTGAGTTTATTTTATCATCCGCAATGAATCCACAGTATTGGCAATTTCAAAATACTCCGGTTCCAGCCTGTTTTAAGGAGAACACCGTACCGGTTGCGTCCAAACAGGCCAGGAGAAGTCGCTAACGATTTAATTGGTTTGTAAAATACTTTCCGTAGTAATAAAAAAACATTTTCTGCTAACAAAAAAGCAATGGAATACGAAACAGTAAATTGTCATTTTGAAACTTAGCCTCTTTTAAGTGACTTTACGGTGATGGTTTAATTTATTCGAGTCTCACTCCCTCTTTTAAATCACCTCTATATTATATAATTTTTAACTAACTTTTGTTCATTGTAAAAAATGTTTTGGGATTTCTTGGTTTATGGGAGGATTTATCAAAGTTAATAATATTGCATTGCGCTTTAATTTAGATGTCAATTAAATATAAAGATAGCGTTGGATGTGTTGGTTCAGTAACAGTTTTAAATGTTATGTTGAATGTGAAAGTTTGTGAAGATGGATGTTGGATACCCTTTCACGCAAAAAGTATTGAACTTATTTGGATAAACTTTACACTAAATATTATAAGTTAACACATAGGCTACTATTTACTGCAATAACCGATAAAAACGCAGGCGTACCCGCGGATGAAAGCTAGTATTAATATACATTTAGTATAGCTACCGCGGGTAGTTCTTTGCTAGATATATATAATACTAGCTTTCGCCCGTGGCTCCGCCCGCGATATATCGGTTATCGCGGTAAAAAGTAGCCATGTCCTTTCCCAAGTTCAGTTCTATCTTCATCCTAATTTTATCAAAATCGGATCAGTGGTTTAGGTGAAAGCGTAACAGACAGACAGAGTTACTTTCGCATTTATAATATTAAGTAGGGATAATATGTATCACTGTATATTAAGTCATATTATAGCTATGTCCGTAACGAGCTTAATGGCTATTTGAAACTTAAAACACAAAATGTATTTACTTAAGCAAAATCGTGTAAGAGAAAGTAGAGATTTAAAATTCGTAATTGCTGTTTCGGGTACGAATACGACAGACGGAACATTGCAATACTGAACCAGGGGGGTGTCACTCCGCAGTTTAGGTATAGTCGGCCGGCTGCCTGCCGGGTCAGACACGCCGGTCGAACAGACATCGTCAGAACAGTTCAGAGTTACACGATAGAAAGAGACGCAATTGTAGGTAAATATAATCGTAGTGATTCGGCGCTGCGCGATCTGAATTGAACTTAATCTTTTGACACCGAGGGTATCTATAACTTTAATTTACTTTTCGGAGTGAGTCTTCTGTGCTGGTACTATTATGTATTCTGTGACTGAACGTCAAAACAAAGCAACAGGTATTCACTTCAACTTTTAGTCCTCGGTAGTCTATGAATTCTATTCATTCTACAGAGCATTTCTCTGACAGATGTCATAACATATTACATCTGTCATCCATCTGTCATATTTATATTTAAAGAGCCATGCTGTTATATGAATAATTTAATCAATATCATGGCTCTTTAAATCACATTTTTCCTCGGTTTTACCCATTCAGAATAACTCCGCTAAATGCTTACTAACTGAATTTACTATTTACAAACTGGGATTATATTTTAGGAGTACTATAAGTATCTCTTATTATAAATATAGTGTTATGATTACCTGCTACTTGATATAAGCAGCTCCTTTATGTTTAATAATTATAGAATTCAAGTTTAAAATAATAATATGACTGATTATTGCAGCTAGAAAAAAAAATGGTATAATCCTTAAAACAAAACATAATTAATAACAACTCTAATTAAACCTTCTTACTGGGGGGGGCTTGTCTGTGTGGTGACGGATTAAGAATACAGAGTGTCATCACCCCTATTCATCCCACGAGGGTGTCGTAAAAGGCGACTAAGGGATAAACTACGCAAGACAACATCAATGCAAAGAGAAGGAAAACTTGAAACCAACCCTATACCAACCCGTCTGGGCAGCATGGTATAGTAGGCCCATACCTCCTTTTCAAGGAGAGGCCTATGTCCAGCAGTGGACTGTTAAAGACTGTTGATGATTGATGATAATGATGACTAGGGGCTATCTACGTAAAGGGGCTCCCCTTTCGTAGATAGCCTCTGAATTTTAAAAGAAACCGAAATACCTATGTATTCATATCCACTAAAGGTTAAAAAGGTAAAAACTAAAGTATTATTAAGGGTTCCCTATCCCTAAGAGGCTAATTAAAATCAGGTGACTTTGGTGAAAACGGTCATCACTGCACCTAACAGTTTTTTTAAACGCAATGCCAAATACGTTTAGTGATAAAGCTGCAATATGGGCTTCATTGCATTCATAAATGCAACGGAGGGTAAGTCTAAGATGCTTAACTGGAAAGGACGTGGCATATGCATTAATGGCGAATACATCTATCACTTGCGATTTCAGAATGTCATCGTCAAAATGGCAGAGAAACTGCAGGAGCTACAACAAATGCTGAATTATCTAGCCGATTCTCTTACGTGCATCGGTCTACGGATGAACTTAGACAAAACCAAGGTTCAATGAATATGTACTTTTACTGTAGGAACCGCTAGCAATACACGGTACCATTCTCGAGGTTGTTCAAAAATATATCTACCTTGCAGTTGGGTAGAAATTACCTCGTCCAGAAGGAAATCCCCTCCCTGGACTCTTTCCAATACAAAGGCGCAGAGAGGGTCAAACCGTGTGGTTTTAGTCGGTTCGAGTCCGACACACCACCCCGCCGTAACCCCCGACGGGGTGACGGTCCGCGGGGATTTCCACACGTTAAAAAAAAAAAAAAAATGGGTAGAAATTACCTCGAGAACGAGGTGAATAAAATAATTCAGTTAGATTGTGTAGCACATGGAAAGCTACGTAGAGTCTTCTCGTCGTCAATCCCACAGTGGCGCCGACTTTAAACAGATTTTGGGTAACTAGCACACATTATAATTTTACTTTATTTAAATTAATAAATAATTAGGTATTGAGAATAAGTTTCACTTAGTAATTCAAGCCAGTCAAATTAAAGCATTTGGAAAGTTCAGGAAAACTTTAAATGGTGAGGTAATATGGAAAAAAATAAAGGAAATCGTAAAAACATTGGATGCTGACTTCATTCGGTACGATGAGCTTTGTTCTCTTCAAAGAACATGATTAAATAACAAATTCGTAACTTACACTAAAAGTTTTCCCTTCTAAGTGTTTAGCATCATACCACTATTTTAAAAGTACCTACTACGAGTATCTTGATTACATAAAAAAATAAACTTAATTCTAAATAGCTGTTTTTTGTTTTGACTATTTTTCGTATTTCGCAGTCGCCAAATTTCATTCCAATTATCTTAAAACAATTAATGTAAGCACAAAGTTATATTGCTTAAGTTATTGGCTTTATGTAAGGATATGTATGTTCGAGAGATGTATGTATGTACATAATAATATGTCGTAAAAGAGCAATTAGAAAGTATAGTCTTGTGTTGTGACATATCTCTGTAAGCCTATGTTGTAAACATCTCTACAGAATATATAAGAATCACCAGTAAATTCACACATAGACACTATAAGATTTAACACAAGGCAATATACCTACTTAATAAGTAAATGTTACATTTCCAAGATCGAATAGAAAAAGACATTTTAAATATTCGATTCCTAATGAATATTACAAGTTATTCTTATATCTGATACCTTTCACTGTCAACAATATCTCTAATATATCAAATGTCAGTTAGTAACTTTCGGTACAACCTTTACTCGCCCGCGTCTCTAATACGCAAGACAGCGTGGGCGAACTAGACACACAGACGGATTAAAGGAAATTTCAACAACATTTTCAGGCAAACAAAGAATTGTTTCGAGAATAATCTATAAAAAGCACTTCAGAATTTCTATCTTGCAACTGAGAAATAATAATAAAAAAATAGTTTACCCACGCAACCGTCTGCGTCTCCTTTGTCCGTTTTAAGATACTATGGTAAATTCTTTTGCTATAAATAAATATTTCATACATATTTCAAGCACAACTTTAACCGTTTACGCACGTGCTTTGGAAACTCTCAAAAATAATAATTTTCCGCTGTTTTTGCAACATTTTTTATTGATACTCCTCTCCTTTAATCGTACAAACACAAACTCTTTATACTCATTTATTTATCTTATTTTAAGAATTTTGTACAATTTTCGTGTAAGAAAACGTATAATATAAAATTTGTATAGATTTTGGTAATCAAGTAATTACGTACTGAGTTTACGAGTAAGTACATATTCAATCATAAGATAAATCTGATGCACCTACTAAAGTGGTTATCACTAACCGTGTGACTAATGTAAGTCACTTATGTAAATAATAATAACACTTGGGAAGTATATGTAATGATTGCACTCATAATAAGGAACTACCTCCCTGGTTCGCGACACAAAAACACATTCAGCCATTGTTTAGTCATTATCTGATGTAGCTTATTTACAACAAACCCTTATTTTTTGTTGCATAACGGGACTTGTTCGCGATAATATGATATTTTTAATTTGATATAAGCCATAGAGCAACACGGGTCGGAGAGTAGCTACGGCGTCTTTTTCCGATACAAAACAGTCTGACATTTTTACATACAAAATCAATCGCCTGTCACTATGAACTCGCACACACCAATTAAAATTGAAAATTTCACACACACAAACACATTCTGTGTCATAATAGTGTAATGTTTAAGCCCATTTGGGCTTATGCTTTGACACAGAGGAATGACTTAGTAAGGCTACCGTGGTCTAAGGGTTCGCAACATCGGATTTTAGAACGTACGAGGCATGCCTTTTTTTCTTTTTTTTTTTCTTTTTTCGTTTTGTCGTTTGAAGAAAAAAACACAACTAGAACCTTATAGTACTTTTAATTACTGTTTTTAGACTTTCGCGACTTTTACACATACTCATGTTTTTACTGTAAACGGGACTTATTCGCGATAATATTATAAAGGTTACGATACCTCCTATTTTCCGACGTTTCGAACGGGTTATACCGCTCGTGGTCACGGGTAGACTCATGTGAGCTTAGCGTCGCCTTCGTGATGGGCAGGTGTTTTGTGCCAATAATTTAATTTAATATAGTTTTTCTCAAATGAAAAATATTTTTATCTTCTCTTTATTTCATAAAAATACATTTTTATTATAATTTTAGACTTTGTTGGTAGAAAAGCGCAATAATTGTAAACTATCCATTATATATCGACGCTTTACGCAGGTTTTATGACTCTAGTGATTCATGCTAAGGATAAAAGATACGACTGACTGAATATCAGGTAACGCGCTTTTGTGGGAAATATTCTTTGTAAGTGCATAATTAGTTAACGCTTGTTAACTATAACAAAAGATTAAGAGATTCTGTAATAAAGTATTGACAACCAAAACTGCCACATATGTTGATTTTATTCATTCCATTGTGTGATATAATTTTTTTCATTCATAATTGCCAAACTTTTCTCTAGGTAATACAATAAAAATTTGAATAATCATCATCTAAATTCTGAATTATTTTGTTTTAGAAACTAAAGTTCTTTTTGAAAAATCCTTTATCTTGATAGTATTTTTTTTTAATTTAAAGAGAACTAAACCGAAATAAATGCAACTTTTCATAAAGTCTTCCCTGTTAAGCAGGCACCACACTTCGCTATTCGCTATTCGTTATTTGTCTAGGCCGTATTCGCCCGAATATTTGTTATGCGCGCAAACAACAAACACGCCACCACACTTCGTACTGGTATATCAAATAAGGCAAATATGTGTGTTGTAGAGATGTGTCAGTCATTTTTATGGTGAACAAAACGAAACCATACGAACGAACGAAACATATTCTTTTAATTTCCTTTTTATTTTATTAAATTCACGGAAACAATACTTAAATGAAGTCTAATTATTTTGATCATATAATAAACTAATTTAATCGTTTAATCGATTTATTCTATTTCAAAAACTGTTTTATAGTCTATGGTTGTTAGTTATGCACAGGGCATTGTCATTTTTAATGGTCAATGAACGAACGAAACATATTATTTTAATTTCCTTTTTATTTTATTAAATTGACAGAAACAATACTTAAATGAAGTCAAATTATTTTGATCATATGATAGGTTATTTTAATCGTTTAATTGATTTATCTATTTCAAAAACTGTTTTATAGTCTATGGTTGTTAGTTATGCACAGGGCACTTCACTACCCGTCCGAAGTGTGGGCAGTCGATGCGTGTATTCGCCTTATTCGTGTCCTTTGAAGTGTGTCAACAAACCGACAAGTCGACGTATATGCGATTCGCTATTCGATGCGTACGAATAAAGCGAATATTGGCAAATATACTCTCCACACTTCGTCGTATGCGCGCGAATAACCCGCATAACGAATAGCGAATAGCGAAGTGTGGTGCCTGCTTAAGGTGTGTCATACACCTAAATATAGGTATATTAAAATACAGGTTGATTTTAGTACTTCCTCTCTTTTTTCTGCGGTTAAAGACACTAGATAGTATAGATGCAATTACTGTGAGTCATACATCCTAAGATATAATTTTATTTCGACAAAATATGTTTTATTAAATTGCACGTGAATTAAAAGAACATTTTTGTATTGTATCTCAATATAAATGCATATGGCAGGAGTTGGATGCGAGTAGCCAAGGATCGAACTAAGTGGCAATTGGAGAGGCCTATGTCTAGCAATGGACTACGATAGGCTGAAGATGATGATGATAGATGGAAATATTTGAAATATGTTTCAAATACAATTTTATCTTTCAAATATCTCATATTAAATAGGCAGATTTCATTTGAAATTTCGATAACCATTTACACTCCCTTAGAGGAGGAATTTCCAAAATAACCTTAGTGCTCGCCTACGCTCCTCGAGAAATATACATACCAAATTTCTGCTTCCTGGGCCCAGTATTTACGGCTGTGCATTGTCTGTCAGTCATTTAGTCACGGAACGGTTTTATAAATGTATATTGTTTTTTTTAGTAAAATTAGGAGAACTACAAGATGACTATAAAGATGAAGAAATAACAAACATAATTGCAATACCACTTACTATTGTTTTAAACTGGCTGTGGCTATAAAACAAAAGGTTAATTTTTTGATAGTAGTCGTTACCCTCAGTTTAATGGTAGTGGTCTCTGCCCGGCTTCCTTAACATACTTTTAGCATAAATAATTAGCTATACTCGTTTTTTCAAAAATAAAATTAATGTTAGCTTTTACAAGCAACCAATAAGCAACACCATCATCGTCACACAACTGCTTTTAATAGTTCACTGTTTTATGTAATCCTCGCCTTTGAAAGGAAGTTTTGGCATACCATGTTGATCAGACGGGTTGGTATTAGGTTTATTTTCAGTTTTCATTTTTTTAGCAGTGATATAGTTCCGCACATTTTATTTAGTCCCTTAGTCGCCTCTTAAGACACCGATGAAAAGAAAATGGGTTGTAACATTGTATAAGAATCCGTCACCACACGGACATCAGCTTCATTATATTATTATAGATGTTTGGCACTCGACAAGGGTGAAAGTCGAACCCGGAACACATCACAACTTTGCAACGTCTACATACAACGAGTCTTGGCGTACGTTTGCATTCGTACTATCAAGAAACAATTGCAAAGGTACTTGGCACACACGAAAGAAATTGTGTAAGGATATGTAATGAAAGTACAGCTGATACTAAATCTTGATTTCATCATCGTAATCAATCTAAATGTTAAACAATTTGGTTCTTGTTTTTTTTAATTAATTGAAATAAATACCATTGTTGTAATTAAACTCAAGTCTGAATTTAAAATACCATGTTTACCGCTTTAAACGTGTAATCCTAAAGCGTCTTCGACGACTAATTTGTTTTAGCTAATGCATATTCATTTTTTTGAAGTCAAAACAACAGAATTTGGACTTTCATTTTCTAATTCACCTAAGCGTTCACTAGAATCCATAATAAAATATTTAGATTATCCTTAATGATACAAATGTCTTAGAATGACCGGCACTAAAGTACCGGAACTGAAGAATTCGTTACCCTGATTAAGTATCTGAAAGTTCTTTGCATTTGAATAAGAGGGATTAGAACACTTCATCATTTCCAAACAAAGTTGTAATATGATTCATGGTATGGATCTTATTGTGTTAGAGTAAAAATTGACCAGAATCCAAGAGTGGTTTCTATCATCCTCATTACGAGTGTAGTCAATGCAACGACAATGACACTACAGTGGCCTAGTGAGATGCTTTTTCACGAATTGCTTCCGTTTAAAGGTCCCGCATTCATAGTTGCAAAGTTAAATCAAAATTAATATTGACATTTATTGCAAACCTGAAGATTTCAACATCCTTAGTTCAGTAAAAGTATTACATAAATAAAACCGTTCGGGTTTACATGTTCATGTAACAGAAATACGGTAAAGAGGATTACGGATCTTAAAAGTATTTCAATCCCATTAAGTTCACAATTAAAATTCATACATTTATATTGAGACGACTTTTAAAAACTGCTAAATATAAAATAATAATTACGCTAACTGCTAAATATAAATTACGATATTTTTTTTAGCTTTCGATTACATTAGTAGTGTGTGACGACAACACTGTTACGTTTCTGGACGTTTCATGTTATTGTATTGCTATTAAAGATTTTCTTATATAGAATTATAGTGGAAACAAGTTGTGTATAGTTTTTTATTTATACTAATGTGTACGAAACTTGTTTGTAGAAGTAATTTTTTCTTGTATTTATAGTATACTGACATAGGTATCGGCCGGATTAACAGCATAACTATAGTGCCAATTGCTTTGAGCAGAGTCACAGTTTAGAATCCCTTTAAATATTTCCGGGAAATACCTACACACCATCCATTAAAGGTTAATGGTATTTTCGTTGACGAATCGATAGAACGTATTAAAGTAAACAGAATAGAAATTCAAATGATGCTGTAAAGCTTGTCGGACTAATTCAAAGATTCATTAGACACAATAAATAAACAACAAACTTCAAAACACAAGTACCATCGGGATTATTAGCGTTCTCTTTAACCAAATTAAGAAATGTCTTACGCATTTCCTTAACTTTAATACGTATTAAATATAAGCTGTATCCATATTTGTTTTATCAAAATGAGCATATTTTTAAAAGCATTGTTTATTATGAACGAAAGTTACATCATCATCTAGGCAATTTGATGCAGATAAACTTTGCACTTTTGAAACATGTTCTTTGAACGCATAATTTAGACGATAATGAAAAATTGAAAGATTTCAGCGCACAGCTCGGTCTGGAAACCGTATGACGAACATATAATCCTGGCCGTCGAAGAGAAAAGCTTCGTCTTAGAAGAAAACAATTTCTAGTGAATATACCTTTTATATGACCATCCTCCGAGCCTTTATTCAAACTAGGTTGAGGTCACCTTGCAGTCTACTACAACATGGCTGTCGTTCGATATTTTACGTGGGAAGTCCTTCACAATACAAGCATATATCTTTAGTGAATATATCTCATACAATCAATATTATGGCGAAGCTTTTGAGGAAATAATGTATTTAAAACAGTCAAGTACATATTATATCTTGGCTTATCTACAAGTTGCGGTAAAAACCAATATTATACATTTATGATACCAATTTCAACGCACATTAGGTATGTACATATTACGCTATAATTAAAAGTAATCAGACATGGGTGAAACCGGAGGGTAATGGTAGTGCTATTGATAATAGTGGTTTATATATTGCTTACTCTGACGTCGATAATTTAGTAAATACTCGTATGCATGTATTCTTCTTCTTCTTCCCAGCCTTATTTCCAATATTATTTGGGGTCGGCTAATAGTTCAACCGGTTTTACCTGAATATCAGTTTTTGGTATCGGACTTCCGCAACCCTAAGGGAGAACTGAAATTCAAAGGTAGTTGTCAGTAAATTTGAGGGCACCGACTTCCCAATAACGATAGCCATCGTCATATGACTAATAAACTACTCTTCAATAGAGACTTTAATGACTGAATTTTTAACTTATGATTAAGAAGTTTAAGTTTGAGTCTAAGAAATTAATTCAGACAAATGTCAATAGGGAGACCAATATAAAAAATTACATCACATCAGGTTTTTTACATGTTAGAATTGTCACTTTATAAAATCACCTGACAGATAATCTAGCAATTGGTTTCTTAAGGTGAATTGTATATGGGTTCAATGATGCAGTAGACTCCCAATAGGGCGCCTTAGTTGCGGATCACCATGCTGTATAGTAAGCATTCGCAATGAGGATGGAGTAGGATGAACATTTTTTTTGCTTGAAGCTGCACTACATTGTAAATTATACATATGTGTGTATAACACATAAACTACAATAAATGTCTCATCTATGTAATTCTAGGGAAGTGAATCGGCACGTGTCGGTTAATGAGTAATTCTATAATGCTTTTACAGCAATATTTAAAAGGCTCTATAGAGTAAACTGTCATCATACTGTTACTCTACGAGTGAGTAATGCATAGTACTACACTGTAACCATTTCACATAAAGAACTTTGCTTTACGTAACATATATGCATCTAAGGATATTCAAAGGTCGTCGGACTTTGGCTTGACGCCCATCACATTATTGATACAAATTTGAGAATATGACTGTATTTTCTGAGATTTACAATACTAGCTTTTGGCCGCGGCTATGTCGGTTCTCGAGGTAAGGAGAAGTCTTCAAATAAGAATCAAAGTACCTTTGTCAAATAAGATTTACAGAGAGGAATAGAAAACTTTCAAATATATAATGTTGCTATATGACAGTTATTTTATAGTATAATCGCATTCGAGTCTACGGTCCAAGAGTTAGGTTATCGGAATCGAGCACAATTTAAAATCAATAATGTCTCGGTATACAGACTCGTGTATGCATGTAGGTCATTCCAGAAATAGCTGCATTACCTACATGGATGTTATAATAGCGTTCAGGTGTAGAGCTGGCTGATGTCTGAGTAGGTAAATTTCATGATATTTCTTGCATTTGTAACTATTTTTGCAGGTTCTTATAAAGTCCAAAAAAGTTTGTATGAACATATTTTAATTTTTGCATATTTTGAGAATTTACATTGATTCGAGTTCAATATGCTTACGTGAAGGCATCTCTTATTCAATATTATTATTTTAACAGCGCTAGTGAGACACAGCGATCACTATTTGTCAACTATTACAGAAATGGATGAAGCTTCCTAGTTGCGCTCTACCAATAATAAATATAGCATTAGTTGACAAACAATTTATTTGTCTCGGCTTGACGGACAGGCGCCCTTAATGCACCACCGCTAATGACTTTGGTAAATGTTTTAATATACTTTATAGTAAATGGTTACTATAACTTTATCATTGGTGCGATAATATTGACTTTGTGCGGTACGCATACTTAGAATTTTTTGAATAGTGGTCACTGATTTACTAATGCTTTACACTAAATTGAGAGTCGGCGACGCGTAGATCGTGCCTTTGGTATGACTCATTTAGCCTTCTATATATTTACTTTTCAAGGAATCAAATATCTTGCACAGCAATATATTGATAAACAATCAGATTTATAAACTAATAGTAAAAACTTACCATTTCGTTTTCAGTAGTAAAATTTCAATAAAAATAAATTCCCTACTACTGGAGATGGAGATACTAGAAATGTATTTGTTGTTTGTATTAATATTGACAGATTCAAAAGAACCTAGAAACTAAGTGTAAACGAGAAAATCAAGTAACATAAGGATTATTCATTCTGTTCTGTTTGGCACGTTTAGGCCACAAAAACTAAACCGATTTTAAAAGTTCTTCCACCAATGTAAAGTTACATTATCAGCGACACAACATAAGCTTATTTTAACGCCGACATAGACACCAGCGCAGCCGTGGGCGAAAGCTAGTAAGTAGTATATATCTGCAATAAACAAAAACACTGGGCTTTTATTAAATATTGGATGAAAACATTGGCATATAGACAATTTGTTTTATGACCAATTCATTTAGATGCTCATTTTAAGCTAATTAAACTGATTGAGGGTGTCGTGACGTCAATCAATATAGCACGTAACTTACGCAATAACAGTGTCAGTACCTAAATTTTAACAATTCAAATGTACTTAACATAAAATTGATTAAGTATATATTAGTTGTAGCGCAGTAACCCCATTTACGCAGTAAACAAAGACTGTTTTATTGGCATTGTCTGAGCAATTATTTGTGTAAGTAAAACATTTTTTTTCCGGAGTGAAGAACTTGTTCTTTGCATAAGAATTTGTATCTTTAATTTTTACAATACACAGTGTATCAGTTGAAAACGGATTTGTTTTATATCACAGCGTTGAGGATTCCTTTTTAATGTAATGGTGCACATGAGTAACACAGACATTTAGTAATCCATACACGATAGCGCAAAACCGGCCAAGTTCACAGTAAGAGAACAAAGACTCAGACGTTATCTGCAATTGATGAAATTATATTAGCGAAGAAGGTAGGTACTCAAGATAATGATGTTCGTGTTATTGTTTTCACTGATAATACAATCAAGTAAAAGATTAACTTTGTCTCACAGATTTTTACATATGAAACTATTTCCTTCAAGACAAAGATTGTTTGTATTAAAGTAAATAAATAAATACATATTTCGGACATCTTATACACAACGTCAGCTAGTCCCACACTAAGCAGAGCTTGTATTATGGGTACTAAACGACAGATATAAATAAATAAACATACTTTTTTTGTAAATACGTACATATTATACATAAAAAAACACCCAGACTCCGAGAAACAAATATTTGTGGTTTGTCAGTCTTATATTCACTTATAATAAAACATACTTCTATGTACAATAACAGCAACAATGCAATGATTCTACTTTAAGGTTGAAATCAAAGTAGTAAATAGAGCCACGTTGATTTCAGTACGAATGAGTCACCTCGACCGGTGTGGTACTACTCTCGCGTAGATGACCAATTTAAAACGACAGCCTTCATGATGTCGTATTTCGTTGGTGAGTGTGCGAGTCTGGAAGCACAATGATACAGAAGCATCTAACCAGTCCGTCATAGGATGAGGGTCAGGCTACATTGTCAATGTCTACATTGACAATGTGGATGGTGACCACAATTCTTAGATTTTACCCATACTTTACATCAGGCAGCGAAGTAATTTTGACGGGCTTAAAATCTAAAAAAAAACAAAAAAGAGTTATTTAGTTGTATTTACTTAATAACAATTTCTTCATATATATATTAAAGCCTACCAAAGTGACTCTACTCGGCCTGATGGAAAGCATGAGTAGAATCCAGGAGAAGGGGTCACCATCCTCATTGTGAGAGTAGGAAATGTAGCATGGTGATCCATACCATGGCGACCTGGTTAGATAACTCTGCATCAACCCGGCCTTCGGAGGTCGGGAGAATGATGCAGAATGATTGGGCCTCCGGTCTCACACTCACCAACGAAATACGACAGCAAGAATGCTGTCATTATTAAGATGGTCTTCTGTGTAAAGGTAGTACTGCCCCGGTCGGGCCAGTCTATTCGTGCTGAAATCAGCGTGGCTCAACTACCTACAAGACCAAGAGAGATAATTTTTATCCTAAGGGGGATGATTTTGATTAAATTGAAACATCTAATAGCCTTACATGGTACTTTAGGTTTAAATGAACAAAGTTCTCAAATACACAAAATAAAATAGATATTTCAGCTTGAATATCTATGTAAAAGTCATAAAATAACACAAATGAGGAAACGTGATATTGCAAAGATTTCAGATCATCACTGAGCTGCTTTAAAACACGAACAACGTGTTGTGACGTAAAATATTTTCGGCACTGACCTAATCTGAACCAATCGCAATGTCAACATACGTCACAACAATATACGAGTTATTGTGTAGTATGCGAATGACTCACCGCCTTCGCTTAGTTTACAAAACGTCGACAATAAATTATATTGCATTTAGTCAACTGATATTGATTAGAACAAATTACTAATAGCCGCAAGCCGCGACGATAATGTAACAGTAGTAACCCAATAATATTATTTACATTTCTTTTATATATATATTTTTTTTTGTCTTATATATTTTTATTAAATCAATTTCCGCATTAGGCATTATTTCTTGTGTGGCAGTGAACTTTGCACACATACATAAAATGGATGCAAAAGATATTTAAAATAGTGTTAGGGTGAATAGGGATCAAATCCACAACCTTCGGCGCAGTAGTCAGTGGCGCAGACTCCTTAAACTACGACGCTATTCATGCAGTTAAATTAAGTGCGTTTATTAAAAACAATTTGTAAGAATTATTTCGAATTTGTGAATATATTTTGTATAACCTACATTTTTTTTTTTATTGTGAAGACTTTCTTCGTGACCTCTATGTCTCCGCAATGTAACATGAATGAATCATTGTTTTTGAACACTGTTACGGTAAAATTACACGTTGTTGTTACATTTCCGTTATATTATTTAAAATACAAATATAATGTACAAATAACAACAACATGACTGCACATCAGGCCTAGTGGCATTATGTATTCTGTGCTAGTGGTTTAAGCGGTGGCGGTGGGTTCAAATCCTACGTGGGACAACACTTATGTGATCCAGAAATTATTGTTCTGAGTCTGGGTGTTCTTTGGGCCCATTTCATGTAAATGTTTGTGAAGTCCCCCGCGGCACCGGATATATATATATTAGTTATATTTTTTAATAATAATATATTATTAGCTTTTGCCCGCGGCTCCGCCCGTGTATATCTCGATTATTGCAGTAAAAAGTAGCCTATGTGTTATTCTGATATATAAGGTATACATATTACTGTAAAGTTTCATCCAAATCCGTTCAGCAGCTTTTGCGTGAAAGATCAACAAACTAACATACGAGTACATACATACTCACAAACTTTCGCATTTCTGACATTAGTAAGGATTTAAAAAAAACTTTCGTTTTAGTTTTAGATAAGAAAGCACCATAAAGTTTGTTGTATCGATGTATCGTATCTCAAGCATATCATATCGATTTAAGAAGCTTGTCTTAAATGCTGTCAAATATTTTTTAATATATCTATGGTTTAATACTGCATGCTTGTTTATTCTTCTGTTCATAGTGAAAGTGGTGTTTCTGTTGCCTCATCTGATAGTTAGGAACAGATGCCCGTTAAAAGGGAAACGGGAGAGGTCCACCACTCTCTTGTCCCGGGCGCAGGGCGTTAATGAACACCTGACCTGGATGTATCAGGTAATATGACCTACTCTATCAGAATCGTAGCTAAGTTGCCGCAGATGGTTAGAAACAATCACCGAGGGTAAGCTACGACGCGCGGTCAGTACCTAGATGGTTGAGCGTTTATGGCATGATATGTTGAGTGTTTCCGTGATTGAACTTTAAAGATTTTCCACAATAAAAAAAACTGTGCTGGTTTTCGTCCAGTAACAAAATTCAAGAGTTACCAAAAAATATACTTTTTTACTGCGCATGATAGCATTGAGGATTATATATCACATACCATGAAAATCAATTAATGGAAATATTTATATACATCTTAGCATAGCTGAAAGAAAGTGAAGCAAACTAATAGTAATATGGAACATTGGTTAGTTTGAATAAATGTATGGTCTGCCATAAATTCCTCAGTCGTCATACATATATGTATATTGAACTCTAATTTGAATTTTCAACAGACGCGGCCGTTGCTCCGTGACTGTTTTTACACTATGACTCCCACCTATTTTCAGCTACTAATGTATATTCTACAATGTTGCGTCAAAACAAATACATCTAGTTTATTTTACGGGCAAAAATCAAAATACTCGTGAATGTGACATTGGGAATTTTCTGCAAATAAAACGAGATAGTACTTCTCGTGTTCAAAAGGCGTACTTATTAAATACATGACACATGTCACGACAGATAGTTTAAGATGAAAACACTTATGCAAAATGTTAATATGACTTCACATTAGCCTATACAGCTCAAGAAATCGCAAGATACTTTTTCATTTAATGTCTGATATTAATCCTTCACATATATTCAACATCAGAACAATAGTTTCACAGCTTTAACTACATTTTTTATGTAACTATTATGACATGAATGAGTACGTGACCTAATGACCTACTTACGGAGTAGGTATTAATACACTGTATGTATGAGCAGATAATTCCATGTACACACTTAATAGTGTAACATCCAAAGCCACCGGGCATGTATTAAGATTCTATGATACATTTGCGAACTAGATAATATAAGATAAGACTCTTATATAACCCATAGTTGCGTGATAAAACGACAACAAACTGACGAATAATAGACAATTATATTTAGTGAAACTACTACATAGTAAAAGTATACCAAGAAAATATAGATGTCTAAACGGCATGTTACTATATAGAATCTAGGACGCAGACTATGACCGAGATGAAATAATTCTGAAGCATTATACGATGATAGATAAAACAAGAGGCAATAACCTCTACCACTCTATAATTCATACGATGCGTAAGTTGGTGTATATATCGGAAAGTCTCGTTTCAGGCATTGAACAGCGCATCGTCGGCGTCGGTCAAGCGACGATGAGAGAGAAATATTTACTAACCTTGTCAAACGTGATGACCGGAGCTGCTGACGCTATGCCGCCGTCCTTTTTCTTCTCTATCTTGTAGACTATGACGTGATTCTCGTGAACGGTATGCACAATAAATGCCTTTGAGTCCGGGCTCCAGGCAACGTGCGATGCATGGTCGAACTCGATGTTCACACGCAACGTTTTGTGCTCCTTCTGATTTAGATCCCGCACGTCCCAGAGAATCACGGATCCATCTGAATACAATACCTATCTGTTATTAAATTCTCATTATATTAAGCCAGAGTTCGTGATATTCGACACGTTTGTTATAAGTTTCCCCAAAAAATCAATAAGAGGTCATAGACACTCTAGGAGCTCGACCTTTTGGAACGCGCCGAAGTCACCCTCAAAATATTATAAATTCCATTATTAATTGAAATCAATGATATTATCTTTAAAGCTTTCAATAATTTTATTCAGTTAACTATAGATAATTTATTATTCGCGTTCAAAGGCGTTTTCCGTTAATGCTTTCCTCAATTACACCTATAAATAAATAAATAAATATTTCGGACACCTTACACACAACGCCATCTAGTCCCAAACTAAGCAGAGCTTGTATTATGGGTACTAGACAACTGATATAAATACATAAACATACTTTTTTTTGTAAATACATACATATTATACATAGAAAACACCCAGACTCCAGAATCGAACCCGAGACCTCTTGATCAGCAGCCGCATACGCTAACCACTAGACCAACAAGGCGTTAAATCTATCTGTACCTATACATATTATAAAAGACCTACACATACATGTTATAACTTTGTGAGTTTGTAGGGCTTAATCTCTGGACATACTGAACCGATTTTGAAAATTATTTTACCTACCAATTTTTGTGAGTGTCATACGAGTATATCAACTGGAAAAATAATTACTGCGATATCCGACATATCCGATATAATTTCTTTTTTTTAAGGCGATTTATATTCCATCAACAAGTAAGAGGCTATAATTAATTCATAGCTAATGTCACAAAATAAAAGAATAATTTAACCAATTCAACTTTCTAGCACCGTTTGGGCGGTAGGTCCAGGACGGACGGAAGGACGGCGAGTCTATAAGGGTTCCGAGTCATGAACTACGGAACCCTAACAAATGTCATGATTTAAAATGGATAACTTCAACACAGGTTCTTTTTAAAATAATTTGATACAAAATACTATTTTTATAATCTGTTACAAAATCAATCTGATACTTACTACTAAGTTAATTTTTATTTCTCAAGTAGTCATAGTGGCTTAAGCGGTAAGCTAGACCGCTCTCTGTCGCTCTTAGTGTTGATTGGATTCAAACCCCACATGAGACAACAACACTGTGTAATCTACATATAGTTATCCTAAGTCTATTCTTTGTGTCTGTGTCTTGTCTAAAGGGCACCCGCAACGCAATATTCATAATGTGGGTGTTGTATCGTTAAAAGTAAAAAAATATATTTTTATTCACCAATTTATATTTCCTTTCACTTTTATTTTTATATCTAAGTTTTAACGACGATAAATAAATAAACAGCGCGACAGATAAATAAACAAACAATATAGATACTGTGTTTTAAGTAGGTAAAGTGCATTACATGCAATAATAAGCGAACCGGTAAAAAGTCAACGGACCACTTTTGATATCGAAACTGAGTCACTGTATCAAGGTCTCGTGATTTCAGGCATTAAGATCATTTGTTTCACACTTTAACAGTTAACAACAACCTAGCGATTTCATGGTTATCTATACAAAAGTAAATTGCTTAAATGCTTTCAATATTATTAATAAATTTGATTACCAACATAATAACCTTGGTAAACATATCAATACATATTATAGTATTATGTACATTAATATCAATTCATGAAACGCTTTTAATAATTTGTAAATATATTAATCTGCAACCTATAATGTACGTCCTAATAAATGGTTTTAAGCAAAATATTTTTTGAACTAATTTAATTTTACTAGTGAAGGAAGCTGTTGAATGAGGGCAGCACAGGATCGGTTGTTGTCGGGAGCCTCGGACTGCTCCAAGGCTCGCCTCGCAATTCAGTGTTACAGGAAGCGCGAGATTACCTCTTAAATTATTGTGCCTTTCCTAAAAGTAATTCGGTAAAGTAAATTCCTGTAACTGATGGACAACACCTTGTGCGATCCTCAATTATTGTTCTGAGTCTGGATGTTCTTTGGGGAAATTCCAATAATATTTCTTAAGTGCCCCACGACGTTTAGTACATTCCTAGTAAGTGAATTGTCTTTTCTAAAACAAAACAACAATAGACGAAAGTTTTGTTACAGTGATTTAAAATTATTGAAAATGGTTGAACTTGGGAAGACTAGTAAAAAAAGGTCAAGATTATGGTAATAACGTGATCCCAAAAATAGGGATATAACGTAAATAAAATTGACCTATGTATTTATTATATTAAAAATTTTCATGTCTACGACACAGTGGAGCGATCCATTCAATACTTCTGCTTAAGATTTCATTTAAAATTTTCTGACACTGACTTATAAAAAAATAAATAATAATATACATTTATAACTTGACTTATATTTTGGGACAATTTAAGTGGTTCAAGCAATTCGAATACTGCAACAAATAATTTATTTATTAAAAATTAAATTGTTAAAACAATGAAAAAGAAAGTGAAAGTATATTATTAACTTACTTATTTTTACAATCCAGAGAACCTCTTCCGATGCGTTACGTCTCATGAATATTATTGTTTAATGTTACGATGAACTTTTCGTTAACTCTATGATGTCAAACGTGATCACAGCCCCAATAAATTTAATGAGTATGAAGAAATTGTTTTTCTTGCTGCCTTTCTATACGATCAAAATATTTGATAAATAGCGTGCTACTACTCGCAAGAGGAAGATCATCACGTCTGGTCTATAATTTCAAAGTCGCGCGGCTTGCTATGGAGATGCTTGGTGTTTCTCTAAGGGATCGTATTAGAAACAAGGTAATCTGGCAGAGAACTAAAGTTATCGACATAGCCCACAGGATTAGCAAGCTGAAATGGCAATGGGCTAGGCGGTAGAACCAAAGTTAGGTGGGTTAATTTGAGATTTATGGATTACACAAAAATCTCAACTTTTACAATATGTGTATATTAATTGTTGATTCCATGACCCTGACATTTTGCAAAGTATATTTGAACGTTGATACATATTCTTGCACTAAAGCAATGCAATAATTAAGCATATCCTTGTACCATACTTATTTAAATAAGTCGTGACACGAGAATCTGTGTAACCATATCCTAGTAATTAAAAGTTTGTCTCAACAACCATCCAATAGTTGATATTACGGATTAATAAAAAAGCGGCCAAGTGCGAGTCGGACTCGCCCATTAAGGGTTCCGTATCAGCAAGTAACATAATATAAAAGTTCTTGTAGTTCGTTATAACTTCATCGATGTTTTTATACTAGTGTATTGTCTGGATGAAAGGTAAATTGCGTGTTACGATTTTGACGTATTAAAAAAAAACTACTCACTAGATCTTGTTCAAACTAATTTTCGTTGGTAGTTTGTATGTTAATGTATAACATATTTTTTTTTTTAGTTTTATCACTCTCTTATTTTAGAAGTTACAGGGGGGGGGGGGGGACACTCATTTTTCCACTTTGGAAGTGTCTCTCGCGCAAACTATTCAGTTTAGAAAAAAATGATATTAGAAACCTCAGCATCATTTTTGAACACCTATCCATAAATACCCCACACGTATAGGTTTTATGAAAAAAAAATTTTCGAGTTTCAGTTCCAAGTATGGGGACCCCCAAAATGTATTGTTTTTTTTCTATTTTTATGTAAAAATCTGATTGCGGAACCCTAAAAATAACGCATTTTACAGCCTCTTTATAAACCAGGAAGTGTTGTCGCTCAGCAACATGAAATGTATAATACGCAACACAGCCATCATCTATAATAATTGTTACATATTTACCTCCACATATAATTTCGTGTATATTTAAAATCATTATGACTGTTGGTTCATACATAATAAGCCCAGCGATTCTTATCCGAGACAAAAACTCGTCTGTGTCAGTAATACTCGTACTAAATTCAAGGTCCAATGGCATTGTCAGTCTGGTTGAGGCCAGCCACCATCGCAATTCTTTATATGTAAGGCTTGAAGTAGATGGTTACGTGTGCACATAGTAGATACTTTTGTAAATACAGGTGTTATGTATACTAATACAGACATAGGTACAGAATAGATAACCAGTTCATTGGCGGGTAAATGGTTTGAGTACACTCCTCATCTGATCGTAATTAATTATTCTGTAGTCTATGTTTACAATAATGTGTCAATATAATATACTATTGTATCAGGTTCATAGGTATGGTACATATGTATTTGACATTGTATGTTTAGTTTAATTAGCAAGATGATAGAATCCTAAAAAAACCTTTAATTCAATTATTTTCCAATTATAATTATGACATGTCATAAAGAAGTGTCATCACAATATACCTATCTATATAGAGGATACAAATAAAGTATTGCATGGTGAGGTCCACGTAGGCGTGTCGAAGTGTAGTCAATGATGAAACAACGTCTCAATTTGTGCAAATATTATTGTGAAATAGGTACCCATTGAGGCGGAGTCGATCGGCGCCGAGGAGGCCAAGATGATGAACTCTCAGTATTTCAGTAGACAACTCACCTTCGTATACATTATTATCACTTTATAGTATATATTCTTTATAATAAAACAAGACTTGGCGAGCAAGAAATTAAGTACACTCCTCAATAAAAGTTAATTTTGTATTGTGAGCATAGAGAGAATAGAGTAACTTTTGTCTAGTAGGGGTTAGATTGACTATACTCTCCATATATGTAGATCATTATTGTATCGAAGAAATACCGATGAACAGGTAACGGTAACCGGCTACTGTGTAACTACGACAACAAGGCTGTGATGGAAACCGTGCTCATAGTATATCGGGATCGTGATAAATGGCGCTTTATCGACCAACTCGCAAGCTAAGCAAACCAACTACGCTCGCCTTGGACGGCACTATACCGTTAACTTCTTTTGAATTACAATAAAAAAGGTAATTATAAGAAGTATACAATTACACATAAAAAAAAGAAACAAATTCTGTAAGAACAATCTTTCATTGAAATGCTACTGCATTTCTATACTACCATGTTTATGGTCTAAGTAGCTGTCGAAACAAATCAAATGAGGCATACTCGATGAGAATGTGTCGTTTCCAGCTCCAGCATCAGATCAGCTCCATGTTATTATGATAATATTGTACAGTCACGCAATATAGTAGGTCAAATTTAACTTGCAGTCATTACAGACAAAGGGACTGATGACACTAAATACTTTTTTTCCTATTTCTAGAAATTTTTTTTTATCTATTTCTTTCCCGAACCAGAAATTTTAGGAAAAGAAATTATATTTGCAAGTGTTTGTGGTATTTAGATTACTTATTATCTTATTTTTAATAGGTAATGTGTGTAAATTCCCCGCGACACAATAGATATTCCTAATGCAGGAGTTGTATTAAAAAATACGTAGAATTTTAATAGTGTTTGTGTTTATTGAACTTATTTTATTAGACTTGTGTCTTCTAAATAAGAGCGAGTGTCATTCAGCTTCAGATTGTATGTTACACTATATAAGCCGATAAATTGTATCATATGTTATGACTGTTATCATTAATCTGTTTCATACAACGTATAATACTTATTTATGTTGTCTGGTAATCTATTTCGGGTGCGATTATTCGATCGATGCTGACGTGGCGGGCTCTGTCGTCTGCTCTCATTCGTAGAAATATGGAGCTCTCTTATCGATAAGAGCTGAATAATAAAGCTATGTGTTCAACATCACTTTTTCGTTGATATGACTAGTGATATCACGTCACAAGTTGATATATCACAACAAATAAATGTTGTTTACACAAAATATTTGAACACAGTTATATTAAATTCTACTTATGTACTTGGCAATTTTATTTAATTGGATAACACATAATAATATATCACTTCAGAAAATCGTGCAGACCTAATAGATTACGATTAGATTAGACTTTTTGTTCTAGATTTTCAAATGCCTGCAGTCTATTCAGCTTCAGTTTATGATAATCTATTATGGTGTAATATAATCTTTCTGCTTTGGCGAATATATTTATGCATTATTTAAATGTAACGAAACGTAAACAAACCGCTCATTCAGATGACCGGGCGGGAGGGCGTTGCTCTTAGCTGATATACGCAGTATCTTGTGTATTTAACATGTTTTGAATATTTTGTTAGATGCTCCAAACAGGTACACAATCTCACAGATATACCTACATAACTCTATACTACTATTTCGGTTTTATTAAACACAAGGTACCATACATTTGTATAAATATACCCATATACTCTCGAATTAAACGAAACCTAATCAAACCCTAAATTAAGTTAAATCTGTAAATATTCGATTCGAATTTTATTCAATTCTAATTGTAATGATATGTCTATGACATATTCTTTCTTACTTAAAATACTTCAATTCAAACCGAATTATATTGTAATTTATTAAGATTTACTAATTTTGTCCGGTTAATCCTGTTGATCCGAATAGTCTCTGGTTTAATTACTTTGACCTAGAAAAAACTGGTTTGAACTAAAATAAAATCCTGTTAATAAATGTAATATTCATGCGAGCAAAATGGACATTACCTACATTTACAATTGCGAATGAAATATATAATATTTATTGTACTTATTTTATCAATATAAATGATTTCTCAAAGCCAAACCAGCTAGTAGAAATCATTTGGCTCGTATATCTTATACCAGTTTCATCATATTTATGTAAGCGAATTATGTAAACTGACTTCGAGTGCACGGCCACTAAATTGTTTCAGATTAAAATGAGCACTGTTAAATAATTTGAATTAAACTTTCATATGCATTAACTATTAAATATTCTCTGAAGTGCACAAAAGACCAACTGCAAGAAAGGAATCACTTTCTTATACCTCATCATATAGGTCAGGCGATCATTGAATTTTTTCCGGGAAGTCCATGTATCGTAACGCTGACTCAGTTCATAAGAAAAAGCAAAAACGAACTACAAAATTCAAGAGCTTAGTCATTTGAGTTCTTACATCATCATTATAATATTATAAACATCAATATGAATTATTCGTGTATTTTCCTGGGTATCGTTAAACACGCGTGTGATTTTCCTTCCCTAAATTCCGTTATAACCTACTTTGTGAATCATTTCTTACCAGCCAATGTTATCTAGTAAGAAGGGAATTCCTTACGTCAGAAAATTATTACGTATATTAGGTACCTATTTATCGACCCGCAACCATGTGATTTTGCATAAACAAGAAATATGATAATATTGTTTTGAAATAATGTGTTAGAAAATATTTGCTTTCTATTAGCTTTTTCAACCGTAAATTGTCAATGAAATTTCAAATGCGTTTTTTGAATGAATTTCAGAACGTATTACGACTATAAATTAGATTGAATAAAATGTGAAATTTAATACATAAAAGTAGTCTGTTATATTTTATACAAACGCTTTGCATTGCTACACTGCCGACTACTTGTTACGTAGCAGAGAAACCTAGCAGTGAAAGTTTTATGGCTCTACCAACAGTGACACACAAAATAGCAGAACACTTTAATGTAACGGATTGAAATACACAATGGTGTCACTACTAATATTACTTTGAATTTTTTAACTATCTACTAAATGTTTATATACGTATTTAGATTAAAGCACAGTATATAACCTCTATTTCTTTAACATTTCTAATATAAATTGTGTGTAAACAAACGTGTATCTTACATACCCAGGTTGTGTTGCAGGAGTAAAGAACAAAATAAACACATGCTTTTTTAAAAAAAAATATCACGTTTATTGCCATAATTGCAATTCGAAGGCACATACTTCACAGCACGCGCACCCCGTCAACGTGACGAACTAGTCACTTATCATAATCAGTCATCATTATTCATGTGTGAACAATCGTCTTAAAACTTATAACAACAATTAATTAGGCGGCACTGAGTAACGGATCATAAGGCTGTAACATTGGCAGCTGATTTGAAGTACGACTACGGTTTATCTGGTCTTTGCGAACTTTTAACAAAACAAGGTCCATAGCCACACGAGCATCTTCTATTGGCGAATGCCCGGATCCTCCACGCTGTACTATCCGCCCGAGGAACTCCTGAGAAAGTGCTCGCAGTGATCGTCTCATAGGAAACCCTCGTGCGTGAGGGTACAGCGCACATGTATCAATCACAGCACTGTGTAGTATTTTTAGTGCTCGTAGATCATTGTCCAATGCATGTCCTACAAGGATCGTGTCAGTCCCCACAAATCCGAGAATGTCATTTTGAACATCTCTTAGCGTCTTGGTCGCGCGCGCCAAGTCGCGCGGCCTGATGCCCGAGAATCTAGTATTGTGGTCCACTACAGGAGAAGTCGGCTTTACTATCGATTTATATACAAGTCGGCCATCAATGCCAATGACCGCAACACTGGCCAATTCCAACCCTGCCGTTGTAAAACACATTTCGGTGTCTATAGCGTAGACACCACCGCGAGGAGAGCGAGCACGTACGTAGCCGTCGAGTGGTCCATTCATTCCTGGCCGAGTGCCGCTCCATACGTGAAAACGGGCCATACTGCAACCTTTGGAACCCCAAAGCGCCTTACAGCACTCATAACGGCTTTCCTTACTCACACGTCCCCAATGATAAAGACACGGTTCGTTATTTTGAAATTCTCCATCACGAGTCATTCGGAACTTCTTATCACATCGCGCACAAGAGTGTTCCACTGTATCCACTTCTTCATCACTGTCAGAACGCGGGGTCGAACCCCACGACCCACGACCACTGTCACATTGAGAGCCAGGCACAAATTCTGGAGCGTTTACGTCCCAAGTAGTAACGGGCAACGGCCTAGACCGAGGTGGTGGATTGATGTATACGACTGCTTTTGAAGATGTCGGTTCCATTTCCAGAGGATATCCTAATGTCCACATATCTTTTGGTGAGAGAAGATGCGGACGAAGGGCTTCCGATAGATCTTTCGAAGAGTAGATATTCAGCGGCTTCGTCGGCGTCGGTGGCGGCGACGGCGGTCGGCGTCGATCACGAGGCTTGCGCCGGCATGCTGCAGCGCTGGGAGATGCCACCGTTGCGACGCTCTCTTCATAAAACCAATTGTGCGATTCAACATATTTGATATAAAAAGGCATTGTAGTTCTTTGATTTGTGTACACATAGAGTCGTGATAGTTAGCGCGGAGCTGGAGTCGAGAGATACGTGCGGTCGCGCGCGCTCTCGATAGACTAATGACGCGATGGTGGGGGGCACGCCACGTTTTATACTGTTTACGCAGGTAGAGCTCTCATTCATTAACGGAACATACCGGTCGATCAGCCTATTGTAATTATATAGTTATCAATTAATTTAATACAACAATTATAGTAAAAAATACAAATGATACTTTAAGTAGGTAAACAAAAATTAGAATATGGTAAGAATTCCTTTGGCTTTGTTTACTCACATCAGCTGTTGCTCCACGTGTTATTTACACGAAATAAGATACCCGTGTGGAATTGGAACAGACATTTTTAATTCAGCTTTCGTGCTTCTATTGTTGTTTTTAATAACAATTAAAGTTCTAAGATTTCGACTTTTGTGATTAATTTGATTTTGCTAAAATAACATAATTAATGACATCCATATAATTTTAACTCATACTTAAATGTAAACGTAAATGTTTTTACTAGAAATTAATAAATGTAATATCATTATTAATTATTAACTAAAGAGAGAAATCTATGCATACTAAGGATGTTTATTATGTTGAGGGAGAACGAACGGTAACGGAAGGAAGGACGGCCGTTGACCTACCCTGACTTCGCTATGTGAAGAACATAATTTAAAAATAAACTCTCGCCGCTTGCTATACGGTTTATTTACATACTTTCAAGAACGTTGTTGTATTGATTATCTGTAAAAATTTATTTCTTTGTGAAGCAATATGAGTCATTATCATCAATATTCAAGAAAAAGGAACCTGGACTTACGGATTTGATTTGACCCATATAGACAATTCTAATACATATAATCTCTGTTGTTTTACATGTTAAAATGAATACAGAAGCTTAATCATTAGAAATATCTCACTATAAAATACTTATACCAAGGACTTATTCCGTTCGGGATAGATTTAGCCTTTAAATTTTGTAAGTTTGTATAAAGTCCAAAGAGTGCTAACAGGGTTATTGTGTACTTATTATTATTTGAAACGGTACGATATAATGTAGATAATAGAGTTTATATACCCAGACGCACTTATTGTTTTTGTTGATAAACAAATCAAAGTTATTATTTTTATATGGATCAATAATCTGTAATGAACTTCACTATCAAGCACATGTGACATGTGCGTTTGAAGGATATGACAAAAGCAGGTCTGACCGTGGCTTGGTTGTACATTAAATCGTACATATGTAGGTATATATTTAGGTACATAATAATAACATAAGACGACAGTGTAAGCATGTGTGCTGAGCTGTTGTTTGTATACAGAAGCGCGTGTGGGCGCGGCGGCCGCCGCTGGTCGCTGACACCGTCGATAACCTTCGATGTCAACGCGCATCGACTCGGGGAACGGTATCGTACAAGATACTTGAATTGGCCCGTGCTAAGTGCGAACACTGCTACTTTTTAGACTCGCACATATCACCTAAAAACTGTCGCTAAAACCATTCTAGTCCAAAACAATCTTGATTTTTTTAAACGTTCGTAAGGACAGAAAGAATTGGGATATTTATTATAGTAGTCTCGGTAACATATATCTTGAAGCTTATAGACCTGATTAAGAGTTTTATAGACTTTAGAAACAGTAAATTCCTTGAATCATTTCAATCATGAGTTATTTAACAGTAAAGTTAGCCCTCGGTATATATACGTGTATATAAACCTGTTCCGTTACTGACTGACTGCCAGACAATGCACAGCTGGAACCTACTGGACGCAGAAGCCTGCAATTTGGCATGTGTTCCTTGAAGAGCAAAGGTGAGCACTAAGAGAGGATTTTGGAAATTTCCACCCCAAAGGAGGTAAAAAGGCAGTCAAAGTTATACATCAGAATAACACGTTGGCGAAGCCGCGAGCAAAAGCTAGTGGAAAATAAAACTACTGTCTACATCAAATTTAACACCGTTTTAATAGATTGTTATATTATAGACACATAGGCATTAACTATTCAACTCCTTTTTAAAATGTAGGTCGACCTACGGTGAATACTTGTGATTTTTCGGCTTAAAGTAGGTAATAAAATAAAATTTAAATATGTAAGCAGTGGCAGCATAACCTTTTTTACGCACAAAAGGATAACGTTAGTAAATAATAAACTTTCTTTTTCAAGTAGCCTATTTACTTATTAGCTTTAGCTTCAGACAAATTTAAAAAGCTAGATCTTTAGAAAAACTAGCCACATATACACGTTTCGCTTTAAGAACACCATACGGATGAAATAGGTTTAGTAGTAGTTTTTGCAGTTCAGTTCGCTTGAACCACCGCCCCTTAAGGACATCGGTGTTCTTAAAACATTAGGGACTCTTAAGTTCATGTTTAAAACGGCCTCTGTCACAAAATACCACGTAAGTTACGCTGTGAGCGAAAAATGACACGTGGAAGGTGATAAAAACACTACGCGGACAGTGTTGCCGGTAATAAAAAATATTAAACGTAAGTAACGTGCGAAATTATTCAAATAATTAATAAAAAAGAAGACAATTTTTTTTAAGTTCTAATCGCCTGTTAAAAATAAATTTTATAAAAAGAAACACTGTACGATGCTTAAACTATTTAGTTTAGACCATCATTAGGTAATGATATCATTAAAATTAAAAACCATTTATACACACCATTTCATAATAGGGTGATAAATTAAATTAACTGTACTTTTTCAATGAGTGGTGTTTTGTTATGTATGTTTATATTACGTGCGACTGAACTACAAATGCTACAATGGATAAAAACGGCTAAGATATTCCCGTATTGAGACCATTGGGTAAAACACTCCATTTCATCCTTAGGTTTATAACGTTAGCGTGATATGTCCGTTATGAGAGTTCAGCTCAAATAGGATAAGTGGCTTACCACGACATCTCCCTGCTGCCTATACCTATTAAATGCAAACGCCTACATCAGTTTGTTCTACTCGCAATCGCGGTCAGTGGGCCAGGGTAACCAATGAGTATATCACCGGAACTTTTAATTTGAGTTACCTTCGAGTTTTTTCTTGTTCTCCTGTGAGGGTTCACAGAAGACCCACGTAAAATGATTTACATATATAATTCGTGCTGTCTTGTGTTTCTTTGGCTAGTTAGAGACCGGGGGTCATATGATGCAGAAGCATTTCAATAGGTTAACATAGTGTGGGTCATCATACTGCATTGTCTGCATTTGCAATAAGTGTGTTGATCAGTACTCTTAGATGCTACCCATGCTTTCCATCAGACAGTGATGTAAAATTGTATGTTAATAAAAATAAAATGGATTGTTTGTTATAGGACGTACATATAAACTTAACTATTATGAAGTATGTAGTATAGTATAAATAATAGTTTTAACTATTATGGAAAGCCGAAAAGTAAATAATCATAATCTCACAATTCACAGTGGCCGTCACTATCGTTATATTTTAAAATTCATACGTAACATAGATAAATTACACACAGACAAACGCTCCTGCTCATTACAACCATTTATCCTGGATATGAATCAAACCTACGACTTCTAACAGTAGTGCTAACGACTATACTGGATTTATTCAACACCAAACCTGTTACATTACAGTATATAGAAAATACCCAAACTCCGTAACAAATATTTCAAAAGTTTGGTCTGACCCGGGAATCGAACTCGAATGAAGCACAGCAGTCGCATATTGTGCTACCACTGCGCCGCCCAGGCAGTCCAATATACTGTCTTAGTAACATCTGTAATACATTTATAAACTTAAGTTTTAAAGATGTAAAACAATGCACTGACTATTCTAATATATAATATTAGAGTTGGTATACTGTATTATGATTATTTATAGCAAGAGCACGTTATTGATCAGCCTGAAATGTGACGTGAGGCGAGTGACGCAACTGTGATGCTAAAAAGGTTAAATGTAGCTTGTCAGTTTAATCGATCACTTGAGTGATTTAGCTATGAACAACTTTACGGTTACTATTATTTAGTTGACAGTTTGTGTTTGTACCAATACTGTTATCCCATATAATATTTTTACTCATTGTTTTTAACAATCAAATAATTTTGTCGGTGTATGCGTATTCAAAACAATGATGATCTGTTTGTAGGTCACAAGCTGACTACAAAAGCAACAGAGAGGCGATAGTATCGCCGCACAATGTTTTGGTGAAAGTTGAACATCATCAACAGCTGACCACTGTCACGCAACTGCAAGTTTTCAAGTAGGTCAAGGAGTTTGCGTAGTCAGCGACTTACTTAGCTATATGAATGGTTCATGGCGAAGAGATGTGTGAATAAGCTTATCGTGTTACCTTGATGAATCGACTAATAATTATTATATGTAATGACTAATAACACCCATAAATTGAATAGTCAGTCAAATAATGAGAATAATAATGTGTAATTGATTTACACTAAATTGGAACGCACATAAACAATTAAATACCGTAGTAATATGTTTTTGATGAATTAAACTCGTACTTTACATAAGATTTATTTTCATTTTTAAAGCATAATTTAACTTGGGTCTGCCTCTTTGGTCTAGTGAATAGTGTATGCGACTGCTAATCAGGGTCTCGGGTTCTAATCCCAGGTCGAGCCAAAACGTGTTTTTGGGTTCTTCTTAGGAAATTCCTAATAGCAGCCCGGAGTGGGAAGCCCCTTAACATAGGGAGCCCCTACATTTTAAAAGACGTTATATGTGCCCCTACATTTTAGACACTTAAGCACTTACATATGTTTCCCCTAAAGATTGGTAAATTTAAAATATCATTAAGGGTAACCTAACTCTCTCTTAGTGGCCCCTTAAATTAAGTTAATTTTGGTGAACAGCCGTAATGGCCGTAACAGGAGATCGAATAGGTATGTTCCGGTTCCGGAGCGTACCAAGTTGGTGATGCGCTTGTGGGCATACACTTCCAGAGTAGACGTAATAAAACGCATAATTTAAATAAAGACCAACCAAACATAAAATCCATAATATTTATATTTGCACTAGCTAAGTTTAACGGTTGCTGTTGTACTACCGCGAGTAATGTAATGGAGCAAAGCTAGCTTAAGTTACTCCTTGTATCACCTTGTATAAGCTGTCTACCAGTGTATATCCCGTCAAAATAGGTCCAACCGTTCCAGGGATTAGCAAACAGACGGACAAAAAAATATTAAATGCTTTTTGGATGTAAGAACCAATAAAATGTTCATTTGATATTATCATACAGACACTTCACTTTAATTTATTTGAATAGATATAGATTTAAGACTTTTAATTTGAACCATAATAGACTTCTTCATAAAAAGAAATAACACGAATTAATCACACGCGGATAGATACAGACTACCCAAGAGCAAGATGGTTGGCGCTTTTTGAAGAAGGTCTTCGTTCAGTACGTACATTCGTAAAAAAAAAATATTTAAAATGGTTAATGTCCAACATTTTGAAAAAGTTGGCCATGTCATTGTTTCTTTATCATTTTTGCTAAAAAAGGTAGTCGTTTTTTTTATCTGTAGTTCAAATTAATGTTTCTATAAAATTACTACATTTCAATGCCTTTTATTCCTTGAAAAAAAAAAACCTGAATAATCAATAAGACCATAAGAAATCATTTAAACCATATTAGATACAATAGATCTTAGTGATAATGCTACCTTTTTGAACAGATTTTTTGAGTTGTTTCTAAGGCACGAGATATTGAAGTTCCTATATGCTACCTGTGCGTATCTCTTTTTAGGGTTCCGTAGCCAAATGGCAAAAAACGGAACCCTTATATATTCGTCATGTCTGTCTGTCCGTCCGTATGTCACAGCCACTTTTTTCCGAAACCTTAAGAGCTATACTGTTGAAACTTGTTAAGTAGATGTAATCTGTGAACCGCATTAAGATTTTCACATAAAAAGAGAAAAAAAACAATACATTTTAGGGGTCCCCATACTTGGAACTGAAACTCAAAAAAAATTTTTTCATCGTACCCATACGTGTGAGGTATCTATGAATAGGTATTCAAAAATGATGTTGAGGTTTCTAATATCATTTTTTTCTAAGCTGAATAGTTTGCGCGAGAGACACTTCCAAAGAGGAAAAATGTCCCCCCCCCCTGTAACTTCTAAAATAAGAGTGATAAAACAAAAAAATATGTTGTACATTACCATGCAAACTACCAACGAAAATTGGTTTGAACGAGATCTAGTAAGTAGTTTTTTTGTAATACGTTATAAATCGTAAACAGCAATTTACCTTTCATTCAATCAATGCACTATTTAAAAAACATCGATCAAAGTTACAACGAACTACGAGAACTTTTATATGATGTTACTTGCTGATACGGAACCCTTCATGGGCGAGTCCGACTCGCACTTGGCCGCTTTTTTTATTGTTTTCATGTCTAAAGATTTTTTGCATCGTTACATAAAAAATGAAAGGAAATCTAAAGAAATATATTTATTAATATATAATAAATTGCTATTCCTTAGTGTTACCATAGACGACATATCTTTCGTCGATGGTGTTACTAAACTTTCAATGTTGCATATTGAGTCAACCAAAGCATATTGAGTTTTTTAATGAGCTATAGTTGGACATTTGATATGACACGACAATCTCTTTAAAACCCTACTGGAAGGCAAGTTAGATGGTAAAAGTGTATTGCTCCACCGACAAGCACCACATCGCTAGCGCTGCCGCTAATAAGGACTATTGAAGTAACGGTCGTTTGAACAAGGCGAAACTAGTTTACAACAAACCGGAAAAATAACGTTTTCGGGGCACGTCCAACTTTGGCGACAATCCGTGGTTCATATGTACGTCCTCATACGAGACACGAATACAATTATTCTTCGCATCAAAACAATAATATTACTTTGTGTGCACCAACTCTTTTAAATACTTAAGTTATACATTGACTGCCTCGGTAGCGTTTGATACCGCTGTGCAGGTCTCGGGTTCGGAATATGTACGTATTTTAAAAATAATATCGAACGCCGTTTAGTATTAAAGTAACCTGTCTTTCTTTATAATGTCATTGGTTGAACTGGGCGATGGCTGGTGCATGGGTCATGCTCGTGATACGGGCGCCGCCAGTCGGGGCTGGTCATCTCACAACTTCTATTTATTGTTTAATTGTTTTTGGGCACTACATGTGTAAATATCAGCATCGTTACATTGTCCTCACATTTAATAAAATGCCTTAAACAATGTAACCAAAAATTGTAAAAACAATGTTGGAAAAGAGTGTAGATGGAGTTTCTTGTCTGTTCTTCTCCATAGGATCTACGAATTGTAACAGACGATTAGCTTCACGACTGACTACTGACTGACTACTTGACCTTTCAAAAGTGCCTTTGTATGGTTTATTTGAAATATAAATATAATTTGGGTTGGATTTCGAAACGAGTCACCTGAATTTGAGGGTTTTGGTGGTGTAGGGGGCTTAAGAGAGTTAGTCATAATCCCCAGCGTAGCGCAGCGAAGCTCCCGCCTTAGCCATCGTGGTTATTTTTTTTTAAACCACGCAGAAATAGGAGCCCTGCTTAGCGGGGCTCCGTCGACTCATAATTGGAGCCAGTTTGTTTATAATTTTCATAAAGTGGAATAAACAATGTTTGTACAAATTTCTGTTTTTGATTTTTTCTAAGGGAACCAAGTATTTCCGGCGGGTAAAAATGGTGAGGGAAGGTTCCGACTCCTCCCCCCCTCCCCCCAAAAACCCACAACCCCTTAAAATCGCGACGTATTCCGAAATTTTTACCATTTCTGTTTTTGATTTTTGCTAAGGGAACCAAGTATTTCCGGCAGGTAAAAATGGTAAGGGGGGTTCCGAAACTCCCCCCCACCCCCTCCAACCACTCACGACCCCTTAATAAGGTGACGTATTTCGAAATTTTTACCTATAATTTTAACAAAAAGGAACCGACTTCAATTAAAATCTATTCCGAGTACACAAATCGCGACATTGTGCCTATGATATTTGAGGAGTTCCCTCGATTTCCATGGGATCCCATCATCAGATCCCGATATGGTGACAATGGGACCACCTGTAAGCTACGCCCATTCCAATGCAAAAAGAATTTTTGAAATCGGTTCATAAACGACGAAATTATCGCTGAACATACATATTAAAAAAAAAAAGATTCCGACGAATTGAGAACCTCCTTCTTTTTCTGAAGTCGGTTAAAAATGGTTTGATTTGATTTGAATACCATGTGACTATTTTTACCTACTGAGTCAAAAGAAGGATTATAGGTTAAGCAGTCTACTGAATGAGTTGTCAATAGATTTGTAATGATAATCCGGTTGACTTTGGCCATATAAATTTTATGAAAAGATTTCAGTAGTACGTACGTAATCTTGTCATAGTTAACGAGAAACTCAAGTCGATCACGTCTTCGTTCTCTACTACACCGAAGTAGAGAATGGACACGTGATTGTATGTGTCCTTTTTAGCATGAGTAATAAAAAATACCGGCAGTATGTGTTACAAAAATATTATTATTAAGCTATGCTTTTATACAAATTAAAACAATAATAATAGTTATAAATGTGGTACCCATTTATACCTTAAATTGTAAAAATATTAATTGGGAAGTTATTGAACGATTACTCTTTAACTAGATATTAAAAAATAATACCATTTCTCTATTTTAATAATGATAATGAAAATGAAATATATATATATGTCGCATCAGGGGTGGCCGAGATGCGAAACATCGGGTCTTCATCATGATCCGACATAGTTTTTGATAAATGTGGGCACTGACTTGGATACTCGAACGAAAGATAATTTAAATCACAACAATTACTTTATTTTACTAACGGTTTTTACAATATGGAAACAGACACGTGCGTTGGTACTGAGCGTATGCCAAGACTGTCCGAGGTAGAATGACCACCGCCATATCTTCTCGCCAGTCATCGCTGCATCCCCTCTACCGACGATCGTGTCCAAGCGGGAGGGCGCCACTTGCGTTTCCGTTGACGATTTATTAATTCACTGAAATAATTCTTAGATGGCGCTGTCCGTCGCACCATAGTATCAATCCACGACATTTCCGGTAATGATTTATTAGTTCACGATCAATCCACGACACGGCCATCTCTGACTAGCACCCGTCCTCGGGTGTAGCACCTGTGGACAAAATATACTCAGAGTAAACTGGCTCGGCTATCCTGCCAATAGAACTAAAGGTAGCAGTTTCTGATTGGTACTTAGTTTCTCCTAAATCTAGGTACAATCATCAATTTTCATGACTTAAAATAATTAAGTTTACATAAACAGTGCTCCCTGCACTATATCATTCATTGCAATAGATCCGACCAACAAGTCCAAATGACCAAACAAGGTAATTCTAACAGTTCTGTTATCCTTTACCATAATTCATAAGCAATGCATACTCAACTCCTGAATCTTTCACTATCATCGCACCAACGATTTGTTACGGATCTGCCGCCACATATGCTCCACACATGAGGGGCTCCGCGCACCAACACGGACAAGAATCGCCCCAACGACTCTCAAAGATCTCACGCAACATCTGCTCCAACACATGAAACGCTCCGTGTACCAACACGGACAAGAATCGCACCAACGACTCTCAGAGATCCCACGCAACATGTGCTCCAACACATGAAACGTTCCGTGCACCAACACAGACAGAAATCGCACCAGCGATTCCGTGTAGATTTCGAGTATGAGTATACAAGCCATTCTTACAACTGTGACATCTAGTTCTCGAGGAACTTGGTGATCGGGGATCTTTCTCACACGATCATGGGTACCCCCCCATGATTATTTGTACGTTCGCTTAGAGTCAAGCGCCTTTAGTAAGTATCTGTCCCCCTACATGAATAATCTTAAATGGACCTGGAATGTTTGATTCCTTTCCTCGTTTTCAATCAAAACACAATCATTGATCGCTAGCTTAGAAACCTGAGCCGTACTTTGATCAAATTGATTTTTATCATAATTGGCATTTTTCTCATTATTCTGTGTCGCTTGCTCTCTAATCTCATCTAAATTAACGTCAGTCACCTCATCATCAGCGGTCACTAAACCAAGTGGCCGTGCTTCTTTTCCTATCATCAACCCGAGAGGGCTAGATTTATTCACCCCATTAATAGTAGAGTTAATAGCCAACTGAACCTCTCAAAGCGTCCTGCCAAGAGCGGTCACGACTAGTCTCGTAATTTGTAGGGTACTTGTCACACTAACATTACCGATACCTGTCAAACTGACAGTGTTATTTACCCGCTTTCCACTAAGCTTTGACGCAACAAAATCTTTGATGAGAGAGCATTCGGCACCAGAATCGTAATAAAATGGATAAGACCCACCAGTGATCATCAGGGATTGCGTTGTTCGCCGCTGCTGCAGGCGCTGCTTTGGAACTGCTTGTACTTCCTGCCGCGCCAGCTCCTCCACTGTTGCCACGTAGACATTTCGTAGCAAAATGTCCGGCATTGCCGCATCTGAACCAAATGATGTCCGGACGCTGCCTCGCTGTCAAATCAGCTCCCGTATAATTGAATATTCCGACACGGCCATCCTACGGGACACGCGTCTCTGTGTGTTACTCTGAAACAAAATTCAATAGGCAGCATCACATAGCCTTGTCTCTAGTGACATCGCACTAGCAAATCAAGACAATTTCAAAACCATTAACATCAAACCAATGATTTTGTCATCAAATAATAGCAAAAACATTGATCGATACACTCAAAACACAACTGACTTGATTATCACGTTGTCTCTCTCACTAGAGACATCAATCGTACTGGGCAAACCAAAATACTTAAGCTCTACATGTGATTATTTTGCTATACCATAGCACAGTAACCTCCAGTTACTCATTTTTGTGCGAACCCCACATGGGAACGCCGAGTCTTCCCAGGACTCCACCCGACAACCTCTGATACGGTCCAACCATCATGCAAACTTAAGTTTAACACTCCTCAAAATCACAACTACTTTGTTCTACATCGATCTCGTCAGTTATGTTCTGGTAGTCCGGCATCTGTTTTTTTTTTTTTTTGCAACTTGTCATGAGCGTATTTAAAGGTACGATTACAGTTACGGGCCTTTAATAGATAGCTGTCACTATGACAACCCGTGTCATCCGTGATGAGACACCCTAGAGTTATACAGCACCCAGAACACCACCCAAGTTTGCTTACCTGATAATTATCATTTAGCTCATGTTCCGAAATAAACAAAGAGAACATTGAAGTAATTTACCCAGTTTCGTGTCAGAATCCGAAGCATATACTTTGAAGGAATGAAAGGAAAATGACCTTAATTTCTTTTTTTTACTCATGGGCGCAAGCGTGCATTCAAGCGCCCACAGACAAGGGTCTGTCTCTAAGTGTTAAATAGCTTCAGACTCAACACCAATAAAAATAAAGGCAGCCGTCACCCGCCATATACCTACTGCTACACGACAGAGGCCAAAAGTTTACTTGTCGTTTTCACGCATACTTATCATAGATCTTAAGGATTGCAAACTATGAATGTGTGACAAATAATAACTTTTTCCTGAGAGCATAGTTGTAAAAACAGATCCATACTTTCGTATGTGCTCTCTCAAAGGCCTAAACACATTAGCACCACTGGTGTCACTTCTCTTGAAGAAGGCTGAGCACACATCCAGCGTTCAATTGCTAGATGGAGAACAGAACAAAGGTTTTACTTCCCTCAGACAGTGAGTAGCCAGCAGGTTGGGCCTAGCGCACAGCGTGAGCCGGCCGTATGCTGCATGTCACGCAGACGACGCGCACACCGCAGGTCCACATCTCACGGAGCGGCGTGCAGACCGCAGGTCCGCACCTCAGCAGGCGGCGAGTAGACCGGAGATCCGCGCCTCACCAGGCAGTGGCAGACAGCAGATCACAGCACGCGCTCAGCTCGCGTAGACAGCGAGAAGACGCTGTGATAGGCATTAGGCTGCTTACGATTACCGTCACTAGTAAGCAATAGGACGACAATATGATGACTAATCTCTTGTCACGGCGGCGAGTCTCAACGGAGACAAGCCACTTACTCAGAAGACACCGTAGTACACAAGTGTTTGTAAACACTCAAACACTGTGAGGGAGGAACGATTTAAAATAACCAGCAATAGATCACTTGTCAACCTTTCAATAATGTCTTAACAAACCTTTGCTCGTCATCCTGTATAGTCAAAACCGAAGGCCATTAAACTTAACACAAAATAGCCAGCCAGTTACAGAAATTGTCCGATGACTAACACGACTTAGCATTCTTGCACTGACTAGTGCCTAAACCTTTTATAAGCTCGGCCTAACCTGACCCTTATAAATTGTCTCGCAAACAACACACTGCTGTCTAGCAAACTTAACACTTTAGAAGTTCAATGAAAACCTGGTACTTAAGGGTTTTTAAAATCTTCCGTAATGTCTAATCACAGATTTGCGTGGTTAAGTAGACGTGCTACTAAGATCGATAGACAACGCAGTCTTTACCGCTGTCAATACTTAGCAGTGTGGGTTACCTGTTCGTAATGGTGTACACATTGTCTCTCGTTCTAAAATAACTCAATAAATCACACAACGTAGTGGGTATGTCTTGGCATACTTGGTGCATTAGTGAAACTTTGTTTGATTTTACGTAAATCGATTAAAAAGTTACTTTACTTTTAACTAAAAGGTTAGCATTGCATTAGACAGACACTATAATTACCACTGCTATTAATTCATCACCCATTCGGTAAACAATGCGTGATTGTAATAAGGAACGCCTAGTTTATTATGCACAGGTGGGGTAGTTATAAACATTAGTTTTCATCACGTCAAAAAAAAAAAAAAAAAAAAAAAATATTCACGATATAAAACCATGATAGAAACAGAGCATGAATTTAGTCTTAAAATTCAATCAACTACGATTACTATTAACCCCTTTGTTAAGCCACAGCTTTACACCAGCCTTAGGCAATTTCTTACACGCTTTATCGATCGTTTTATCGCTTTAAATTGCTTAGACGATTCACTTTCGTACACCACAAACCAAAATTACGTAAAAATAAATCAAAACTCGATATGAAAATATGATTCGATCTTACCAGTGTAGCGTTAATTACAACTCACAAGCTTTTCAGTAACCTCGTTGATTACCGTGTCGGCACTGGTGAACTGCATTGCACCTCTTTCACATTGCACTCTCTGTCGATCCCGTACAAAGCACGGATGTAGATTCCATCGCTTGGCACAATGTTTACTAGCTGGAAAGAAAACGTTATACACACGAACACTGAAACATAGCGTGAAGTACCCTCATTATTTTTACTTTTTTTTTTTTTTTAATGTACCACACGTATAACAACATTCCTGAAAACTAAAACGATTTAAATTCGTTTTTAACTGTTACTCAAAACCAGATATGGGCTACATGTCAATTTATGATTTCTATATACCGGCATCTTTAATTAACTTTCCATTTTATTTTTCTTGTTGTTGCCGTTAGTTATTTTTGACCAAAACTTTATTTATCGATTTGAATGAAGAACACAACGAACACTTTTTTTTTAAAAAGACAACTCCCGCATTAGGAATACAAATTCCTGTGTCGCGGGGGACCCCACAAACACACATGAAACGCACACATAGAACACTCAAAATACTTTAAATAATTTAGATAGCGAACAGCCTTGAACACATGGTAATCCCACTTCTGATGTCGCATCAGGGGTGGCCGAGATGCGAAACATCGGGTCTTCATCATGATCCGACATAGTTTTTGATAAATGTGGGCACTGACTTGGATACTCGAACGAAAGATAATTTAAATCACAACAATTACTTTATTTTACTAACGGTTTTTACAATATGGAAACAGACACGTGCGTTGGTACTGAGCGTATGCCAAGACTGTCCGAGGTAGAATGACCACCGCCATATCTTCTCGCCAGTCATCGCTGCATCCCCTCTACCGACGATCGTGTCCAAGCGGGAGGGCGCCACTTGCGTTTCCGTTGACGATTTATTAATTCACTGAAATAATTCTTAGATGGCGCTGTCCGTCGCACCATAGTATCAATCCACGACATTTCCGGTAATGATTTATTAGTTCACGATCAATCCACGACATATAGAAAAAAGTCTATGTGTAAAAATTATATATGTGAACCTGACATAGATAATTTTTTGATAGTTATAAATCACGTATCCTTTACGTGAGTCATTATAGTATTTTTAAATAGCATTATTTCAGTAATTTTAAAATGATAATGAACGTGTAAATTTTTAAAGACGGGTGACTGTCAGCAATCAAACAAATTAATAGTGTGGAACCCGTTTCCTACATTAACCGCTTATCTTTACAAACTGCGCAGTATAGTAGGCAACTTAAACATATTACCTATCACAGTCGTTTATGTCTTTATTAAGAACCTCTTCATCACATTTCTTTAACTTTAAATTATATAAAACGATTTATAAATAAATAAATAAACATTTCAGACATTTTACACACAACGCCATCTAGTTCTTAAACTAAGCAGAGCTTGTATTATGGTTATTAGACAACTGATATAAATACATACATATTACACATAGAAAACACCCAAACTCCGAAAAAAATATTTGCGGATCACACAAACATTTGGACAGACTCGGGGATCGAACCCGAGACTCTTGATCGCCAGTCGCATACGCTAACCACCAACGAGGCAGATTTGCATTATCTATTTGCTAGTTCACAATCCAGGATAATTAACGCTTATAGGCCGAGTAATTAGCAAATAGTGCTTGAGTAGTGGAATAATGTTTCAAAGATAAAATTGTATTGTCTTCATTTTTTTCTGTCATTGGTATTAATTAAGTATCATATACATTTTGGTATTAATTAAGTGTCCGAACACTAGTATATTATAACCATAATTAAGTAACATATTTCCTTAAATTATAAAACCATTGGCATTGACTAATTTCTAATTCACAATCCAGGGTAATTAACGCATAAAGGCTGAGTAATTAGCAAATAGTGCTTGAGTAGTATAATAATGTTCATAATGTTTCAAAGATAATATTGTATTGTCTTGATTTTGTCAAAGTCATTGAGCGTGTCAAATACATTTTGGTATTAATTAACACATTAATAGCCTACCTAGTATAGTAGAACAATAATAAAGAAAAATCGGCCAAGTGCGTGTCAGGCCACGCACAGGAAAGGGTTCCTCAGTCACCTATAATGGTATGTGTATCCAATAGATAATTGTTATGTTTACGTATTAATACGTTAATTTTGTATGACGTTTTCCAAGTGAGCGCATTTTACCATATAAGCCTTTATAACTCCTGAACTAAGAAAGTCATCTAATCGGTTATAGTTTTCCTTCAAAGTTCATTAAATGGACCAGCATCACGATTTTTTTCAAAATTTTTGAGCCAGCCGTTTAGCTTTTAGAGGGGGGGGGACGCCCTGTTTTTACAAAAAAGTGCCCTTTAAAGTGAAATATCTCGCAAACGGATACCTAAATCAAAAAATCGTCTAGGAAACCCTTTATTGTTTTTAAAAGACCTATCTAATGATACCCCACACGATGGGGTAGCCTCGAGAAAAAAAAATCATCCCCACTTTACGTGTAGGGGGAGGTACCCCAAATAAAATTATATTTCATAATTTTATTGTAGCACTTTGTCGACGTAATTACAACACGTATTCATGCAAACTTTCATCTTTCTAGCACTTACCGTTTGGACGGTAAGTCGAGGACGGACGGACGGACGGACGGACGGACGGACGGACAGACGGACATGACGAATCTATAAGGGTTCCGAGTTATGAACTTCGGAACCCTAAAAACTAACAACAATATAATAACTTAAGTTGGAATTGTTGCGGATTTCAAAATTATAAGTACAAGTGTGAATTTTTGCAAGAGAAAGAAATGAAAAGCATGGACTTGATAAAGAATTCACGTGGAGTAAATGAAAACCTGATTTGAAAATGTTGAAAACATTGGTGACGTACTTTCATTGAGAAATTCCACAAAAAGTTCACTCGTCCCAGTCGTTTTCTTATTTTTAGTTATGATCAATAAAATTTCAAGGTAGAGGACAAACGAGGCGGCGACACGCGCCATCGCGTTGACCGAGTCGGGGCGGGCGGAGTCTTTGCTCGGCTTAGTGCCAACGTACGAGAGACGCGACGTTTGTCTGACGTGATGCGTCACTCTACGTATGATAGTTCAAGTTATTAAACAACACGAGAATACTACTTGTCAACACATTTACTAGATAAGTAACTATTAAAGGTCATATATTCTTTAATAGCGCCACCTATGTAATGTTTTAATTTTTTACATTCCATAATTTTCGTCTTTAGGGGTGAAATTGTTTTCTTCAAATTTAAATACGCCCAAACAGGAAGGGATTCATAAATGAAATAATAGAAATGATAGAAAAAAGATGAATAATAAAGGGGAATAAAAAAAAAACACTTTGTCAAATTAATATGACTTCTTAAAAATTTCTACATCAGCAACATCTTTTGAATGAAAATAGAACAGGGTAATAAATAAATGTTAACTGCATCATTCGCTTACGTAACCCTTTCATTACTACTTACTGAATAGGTTTTTCATTATTTCATAACACGCTAGTTTTCCTTCCAGCTCGAGACCTTCGTAGTTACGCGAAGGGAAACAGTATTTATTGGTTTATATTTTTTCCCGCGCTGTTTCAACCGTAAAAAATCTAGTTAATATTCTGTAGAGCCGAAAAACCGCCTAATCACTTTTTGTTGCTGAATAAAAACAGTGTACTTTCAATTCTTAATTTTATAATTGATTGCACACCATTCTCATACAATGACTTCCTGGTCGTGAGTTAAAGGTGTTTTATGTTGGTCTTTGAGTAACTAGGAGATTCATAACACAGTGGCGTGGAGCCAACTTTATCAGGAACAGAACGGTATTACTGGAGCACCTGTATAAGTTAAAGTGAGCAATACTCGTATTAAAAAGAGATGTATTTTTTTATTATTTAAAGTTGACCCTACATACTTCGAGTGCTTTTCAGTGACATAAAAAACACGAGTAACAAATCGTCTTAACATGGAACATGACTAAAACTTTTTCGAAAAAAATCTAAGTAGGTACCATTCCATACGCTCGTTACGTGCACAGTCACCTCTTTCAGAATTGCATACAGTCTGAAAAAAAACACTGCTAACAATAATGTTAGAAATGCGAATATCCGTAAACATATCCACTTACGCGTATTAATAAAAAGCGGCCAAGTGCGAGTCGGACTCGCCCATGAAGGGTTCCGTATCAGCAAGTAAAATCATATAAAAGTTCTTGTAGTTCCTTATAACTTTCATCGATGTTTTTATACTAGTGTATAGATTGGATGAAAGGTAAATTGCGTGTTACGATTTATGACATATTAAAAAAAAAACTACTCACTAAATCTCGTTCAAACTAATTTTCGTTGGTAGTTTGCATGGTAATGTACAACATATTTTTTTTTTAGTTTTATCACTCTCTTATTTTAGAAGTTAGAGGGGGACACACACACATTTTTCCACAGACTTGACGAATCTATAAGGGTTCCGTTTTTTGCCATTTGGCTACGGAACCCTAAAAATGCAGTCAACCAGTTAAATTATCAAACATGTAATTATTTTTATAAATCTGCTCTGATAAAAGGTTATTTTAGCAAGTGTATATCAATGGTCAGTAATTTAATTCTTGTCGACTAGAGCCGTAGTAACGTTTATTATGGCGGTCATCGGCCTTGTTGTACCATGATGCGATGCCGATGTTGTCGTCATATGTTAATTAGTTTGAACTGATTTATAAAAGAGAACAAAGCCGTTCACTTGATAGTTGCGGTTACTAGAGAATTAGAATTCACCGATTGCCTAGACAGGCTTCTAAAAGGGAAACCATGACAACTAATAAATGATACACACTTCAATTTAACTTAAAAATGCTTCCATTTTGGTAGAAATTAATGTGCTAATTTAATTACACATACTTTTAATAATTATTGGAGTACTAAGGAAACTATCATATCCTATATGTACATTTATAAAAAAAAGTGGTGACTCGTTCTATTTTTTGTTATCAGATAAAATGAAGTGGCCTCTACCTAGGTCCTTGGAAATCTTGTTTTGCATCGCCATTAAAATATTCTTTATTGTAAATAAATTGTTTGGAAAATCCTTGGCGATGTACGTAGGATGTTAAGGAAAACCATAAGACAGACAGACACAATGGAAACACCAATCATATTTTGGTAAAGAACCTCCTTAGTACTATTATGGGCCGTACTTCATTCACCGGAAGGATAGGCTTCAGTAGTTAGGTATATCAAAAAAATAGTTTCTTAAGTATTTTACACAAACTGCGGGTGACATATCATTCTTGAGAGATCGCCTTGAAAATATAATTAACTTTTTAGTTAACTGGATTTTAAACTAATTTTATGCTCAAAGATGGCACCTTTTATTATGTTTGTTTGTTATTAAGGATAACAAACAAAACGCTGTTGTCTGTCAATTATTTCTATTGGTTTCATTTCACTTTTTAATTCTTGAGATTATTGTATAGATATTCAGATTCATAGCATAGTCCAAATGGATTAATATTTATTAAGCTTTAACGTTGCGTTGAGAACATCAATAAATATGTAATTGCTAAATGCTTAACTATAAAACGAAAACAAGTCAAAAGTAGCGAGAATTTAGTCAAACGAGAAATAGTAAACAAACGTTTTTTGTGTGCCAAAAAACTGTATCGATTATATAATATGTAGGTGACATAACGAAATTAACACTATTCTACTGTAACTTAGAACTTGTTCGTAGTTTCCTGATAATTTAAATTATATACCGGTATTTTAACTTAGTAGAGTTTTAATCACAGTTATTCTCTTGTTTCACATAGTTAACAAAAGCTGGTAACCTTAACGTTAGAGTCACTAGTTTATTATATATGAGTCATATAAAAGCAAATGTAGCAATCTCCATTCATTGCAATTTTGGGCAAATTAAATAAAACACCTATAAGTTTTTGAATTAATTATATTATAAAATTTATAAAACACTATTAAACATTTGTGGTATTTTTTATCAAACACTTTTAGAATTTCACGTAGACAGTGGCGCTGTAAATAGGTCGGTTTGAAAAAAAAGTGGATATTGCTATGTTTGCTTCTATATGACACATATGTTTGACTATATACGTCCTATAATAAAAAAGGTATAAAGTAACTAAGAACATGGCTTATACTACTTTTGATTTGTACAGAACTTTAACCTGAGTTTGTGCCCAATGTGTAGTTGTTCTTTTAATTTTAAGGTATTTATGGTTTGACTCTAGAATTCTTAGATGCTTTGACAGTATGAAAACATCGAAATTGGTAGGCCACTTTTTGTTTAACTATGTTGACCGCTACCAGTAACCCAGTTAAAATCAAACTGACCTCAACAAAGTACGTATACCTACGCATTGTACGAAACAAATAGGGAAAAATATATTAAGTATATAACGTTTCAAAGTATGTTATGTCTGAACCATTAAATTTATCACGTGCCTACGTCACTTAATGATTTTCCGGGAATTTGAACAATATGGCAAAAATGGTGCATCATATATATATGAATATCAAACATTTAAATTTATTAAAAGTAAAATGTGTAGTGAACTTATATTAGATCTATTATCTCTATATATTAGATATAATTAATGTATATCTAATCATCCTCCTAGCCATTATTCACAAGTTTATTTGGGGTTGGCTACTAGTTCAACCGGCTTTACCTGAATTTCAGTTTTTCTACGGAGCGACTGGCATGGGACCTCCGCAACCCTAAGGGAGAACTGAAATTCGAAGATTGAACTAGTTGTCAGTATATTTGAGGGCACTGACTTCCCAATAACGATTGCCATAGATGTTCATGACAACCGGGACCGACGGCTTTACGTGCTCTCCGAGGCACGGGCGTGAATCACCGCCAAACTTCCAAACTCCGGGCTGCTATTAGGAATATATACATTAATTATGTATGTTATTAAGAATATGGATTCTTTTTTCATCCATCCTGTGAGTGTCGTAAAAGTCGACTGAGAGAAAACAACGCTTCAAAGAGATGGAAACTTGAAACAAACCCTATACTGACCCATCTGGCCAGTGTAGTATAAGAAGCAAGAACTTAATTTCGGCACTCGACTGCTATTGGGCTATTGATGAAGCATATATTAAATCATTAATTCTTATACGTAATTCTTGGGATGTACTGCGCTTGAAAACTTTAACGTAAAAAATGTCCTAATTTTTCTATATGTTGTTAAAAACCACGAGTGACGAATCAATGGTAATTAAATTAGTTTCATGCAAACTTAAGAACTGTTAAGGAGCCTAGTACTTGTTATTCCTTATAATGACGATCAGTTTTGGATATATTTGTAAAATTGTTTCCGATGTCGTATACAGGTAATACCGGTAATTTCTTATAATTGAAAAAATATAGAAATAAAAAACTAGTTTAACACGGATTTGAGAGCGAATACATTAAAAACAACGAAATACAAACAACAAAACAGACCGGTACGATATTATATTATTATAGGTTTAGTTATTACATAAGTCCACATTTCGAGTCATATGTAGACACGTAACATCGGCGTTGCATCCGTAACATCGGATACGGACAAGAAATCTAGGATATCAATTCTGTAGATATCTAGACTTTAGAACTTAGAACTCATTTTAGAACATTTAAACCGGTCAAAATATGGCTGATAGGCTACACATGAGGAAGGCTTAACCACCCAGCTTTAAATAAGAGCTGTTTAACGTTTAGAACATAATGGACTGGTGCCTCAAATTTAGAGGCAGTAAACCTATTACGAGCTTCTAGGTTGTAACGAAATGCTATGTTAAAAATTTATTTTTTTTTATTAAAAAGAATTTGCGTTGTCAAGTACCACGGTCGTATACAAGTGGTACTCGAGGTGCTGGTGCAAATAAAAATATTTAGGTACAGCGGAACGTCTTAACAAGCACCGCTAAAAAAGTAAATAGAAATTATTTCTTGGCAGAACTGTTTTTATTTTGTATAATTTATAAAACCTATATGATAAACATGAAGAGTACTTTAAATGCAGAAAATCTCAGGAAATACAGGCTCAAATTTAAATGCAATGCCTGGAAAAGTCAACTAAGTTTAGACAAAGTATAACATAAGGCCACATGTACACTTAGTCAGCAATAAAGATTGTGAATTTTTAAACATGTTTAATGTGCTGGATAGCCCTTAGGATCAGGATGATTAATAGTCCATATCCCTAACATCACACTACGATCAACAAAAGCATCTACTACTCCAAAATCAGGGAAAATGTATTCCTTTTGCTACACGCAGACGAAATTGCGCGGGTCAGTTAGTACCTTTTATGCCAACAAGATCCGTTTACACAGGCTCCAATATAACCCTGTTATTTAAGGATGTGCCTCACATCGTAACCATAAGAACTCGATCTTTAAACATAAAGATGCGAAGAGACGGATACTTATTAATGCAACGAGTTGTTAATGTTCGTACTGAGTTCGTCGTTATATTATGAAAAGGATATATGTATGTGGCCGAGATAATATTGTATGACGTCATCACAAGTTCTTGCTCGCGAGTGTCATGGGATATTCGTTGGAAAATTGTGTTTTGTAGTAATGTATCTAAGGAATAACCGGATTTTGGAATAAGGAAAATAACTAAAAGATTGTCATCACCTTTACAGAAATTAGTAAATTTGATATGACGTTTGAGGTTATAATTATACATATATATACTCGCACATACATAATATGCATGCCATGGCAACGACACTACCATAATCACTGACACAACTCGAAGGGTTCCTTAACTTTAAATTGGTGCATTCAGAATGCCAATACTTCTCAATTGTAGCTTAATATGTTGTTATTAATTTGTTTTATTGTTTATTATTATATTGTAGTTGAATATTTTTTTCAAAAATTTGTTCTAAAGAGCAAACTTTTATTTGTTATCTGCACGTAGTATCCTCAATTAAAACTGTAATGTCCTTCTTACATCTCATTTTAAACAAATGTTTGTTATTATAATATTAAATAGTAGTAAGGGTTTGTTCTAAGTGAGTTACGACCAATAAGTATGTAATTCAATTTTAAGTGACTTCAAATTCTTGATTAACCTATTTTTAAATCAAATTTAGTGTTTTTTGATATATTTACTCAGAGACCTGGTTTTCAATTAACATTTCAATCAAGTTCATTCCGTGTCTTCAAGGAATTATTATTATTATATAGGTATTGTTGTTGCAATTGTTTCGTAATTTTTTTTTTCTACAATTGCGAACGCCCCTATTCTCATGTGTTATTTGCTAATATTTTGTTTTGAGCACGTGACTTACCGTTGAGATAACGTCATTCCCATACATTTATTAGCTGTGCCCCGCGGGTTTCACACACAGGTTTTCGATTTTACACCTTGTGTTACAAAATAGCAATTTTATTACGGATCCCTAATTTTGAAAGCCTATAGCCTTCCTCGATAAATGGACTACCCAACACTGAAAGAATCATTCAAAGCGGACCAGTAGTTCCAGAGATTAGCGCGTTCAAACAAACAAACTCTGCAGCTTTATAATATTAGTATAGATTATTATGACTCCTCCATTATTATTTGCTCGTCTTTGTAACATTTCCTAGCCTGAATTTTCATCTACTACCAGACACGTGATGTGATGTCAGTTGTTCTTAAATTATATTATCAGTTGTTATCCGTTCACTGCATTGAATCAAACTCAAACGAGCTAAACAAACAAAATTGATTACGCAAGGCAATGTTAGCAGATCGTCAAAGAATAAACACTAATTTGATGGTATTCTTTATTACGTATATAGATATTATAATTATAATACCCTTGAAGACCAGAGCCATGAGTAGAGTACGAGACTACATTGTTTATTGCTAATAATGTATTAATTTCAATAGTTGGTTTCTAAACGGAAATAAATACTCAGCTACGGTGCCATTACAAGAGTGTTATGCAATCCGTTACCTAAGTAAGCCTTCAGCTCGCACGTCAACCTAACAAAAATGAGATTGCTGGTTTTGCCATTAGCAATGACAAAACTAGCTATTAGAAATAGAGTATTTCACTTGGAACAATATCTTCACACTTATCATAACATGAGAACAATCTTAAACACATATACCTACGGATGGTTGATAGGTATATGTGTTTAAAAAATATATATTTTCATACAAATTATATAAAATAGCTTAAAATATAAATTGTCACCATTATCGTCTTTTAATGTACAGATATCGTGACTGTTTTAAGCAACCCATGATGTTTTGTTTACATGACACGTTTTTTCTGGCATCTGATACACATTTCTCGCTAATGATAACTTTCTTAAGATAAGAATGACGTAATCATACTTTATTTATATACTAATCAATAACCATAATCAAAGGTAACTCAAATATATAATGATAAATCTGTAGCGGATGCACTCCCTTGCCAATTGGCAGCCGAATTGGGTTGGAGTATGATTATGGCTTTCTCTGTTTATTCAGTATCTGAATGGATTGTAGGATGACGTTAGCGGAAGTAACGGAACAGACGAAGTTCTTTTGTTCTCCGTTTTTAATTTTTGTGTCATGAATGGTGATGAGAGTAAAAATTTACACCAACGTCATCACATTTATAACGATTACTGTTGTTTTGACAATGTTACTGAAACATATCACTGGCACTGGAATAACGGGACGCGGTAGCTTTAAATTATACATTTATTTTTAAACAATATCACCGAAACTCAGTTCAATTAATGATTACATAGGTTTCGAAATGGGACTGACTCTGACAAAATTTGTGAATTTGATTGGAATTAATTAATTACAACATTTAAAGAAACAACAGAATTAGTTCTTGAAGTATTAATTTGCCTTGAAAGGATAGCCTTTCAATGTTAACTGGTTGCTAAGATGTCATTATTGCCTATTGAAATCGACGATGACGCGATTTCGGTGGCCCCGGCCTTATGCAAACTTAGTGATTACGACAAAACTATTCCGAACAATTTCTAGAAATTTTACAAAGAAAAATCAGTTATAGTGAAATCGGTAGACCGTGTTCTGACTAATATACGAAACTGTTAAACCAATAAGCATTAAAACAAGACCGATAATAACCGCTCTTATAAAACGCTACGGAGTGCAAATATGGACCTCATTACTTAACTAACTTGAGAAGTATAAACTAGCGATGCATTAGGTCTAAAAGAAAAAGTCTAAGTCTAGTCTAAGTTTTTTAATATTTTATCTTTTACTTTACTCGTAAGTTACCACAACTTACATTATAAGATATAATTATATCCGTTACCTCAGCTCAACTTGGTCATTCATACTAATATCAGTAATTCTAAAGAAACTCTGTCTATGTGTCTGTTACGGTTTCCAATGAGATTTGGCATAGAGATACATTGATTCTCGAGGAAAGACATAGACTGCTTTTTACCCCGATATCGACATAGCCACGGGAATAACCGCTATTATAAGCTAGTTCATTATAAAAAGTTTGTTCTTCTAAATCCATAAATATTGTAACAAATTCGCTAGGAAAATAGCTAACAATGGGTTACACAATATGCTTCTACCTGTAATATGCCTTGCTACATAACCCCACATTTGTATTTGTGAATGTATTTGCTGTCAGTTGCTACGAGAATAAGGTTGCAATGTTTGTTTTGTTGTATATACTTAAGAACACACTCTAAAATTCATATATGAATTTATGAAATACCTAAAGAAACAACTATAATTATTACATTTCTGGGAGTTTATTGTATCTCATCAGATCATCTAAAACATTGTTTGAATAATTCAAATTATCGATGTGCTAACAAGTTTTTTGGGGTTCTGTAACTGAAAGGTTAAAAATGGAACCTTATTACTAAAGACTCTCATGTCCTTCTCTTACCAGACTACAACAAACGGTTTTATACTCGTTTTTGATATTCATAACGGTGACAAGTAGATGCTTGAAATGTATAGGTAATGGTATGGATTAGTACCGAACTCAATCTCATTGACTCATAAGAAGTTCATAGATGCACTAGATAAAAAGTGAAAAGAAAAAATATTTGGCAAGTGCGTGTCAGGCCACGCATAGAATAAGATTCCGTATTCACCTATAATGAAAGGTGGATTTAAAATCATGGCCTATGGATAATTGCATGCGAAGTTTTCCAAGTGAGTGCATTTTGCAAGTTTGCAAGGCCCCTACAATTCCTGAAATAAAATAGTTAACTAAGCCGCTATAGTTATCCTTTAAAGTCTAATATAATCTAAAAGTCTAATATGGACTACTATCATAATTTTATTTCAGATTTTTTAAACCAGCCGTTTCGCTTTTAGTACGGGAGGGACGCCCTGTTTTTTTATGTTATGTTATTATAAGTGTTGTGTTAAGTTCAAAATGTGTTTAAAAGTTGAATAACTCGCAAACAGATACTTATATCGGAAAATAGTTTAGCAACCTCGCAATGTTTTAAAAAAAAAAACGATTTTAATGATACCCAACACGATGGGTTAGACGCGAGAAAATAATCCCCACCTTACGTCTAGGGGAGGTACTTCAAATAACTACAATACATATTCGTGCAAAGTTTCATCTTTTTAGCACCAACCGTTTGTGCGGTAAGTTGAGGACGGACGGACGGACAAGGCAAATCTATAAGGTTTCCGAGTCATGAACTACGGAACCCTAAAAAATAATTGCCTATCATCATTAAATCATATTAGCAAACGATTTACAGTGTTTATCGCGTTGTTAGAGAGATCTTGTGTGATTTCCCAAAAAAAGAATATACATAATAATATAACCTACAAAATCCAAAAGTAATGCCTTGAATCATGTAACAATTCACATTATCCCGAGATAAAGGTGAATTATTATGAGGAAGTTGTATAAATAAACAAGAAAAACGAGAACACGTAATCATATTCTGTAAATTTAGATAAGTATATAGTCGTATGTTGGCATTTAAATTTCGTAGACATGGTGGTAAACAGTAACTTTATATCAGCGAATTGTTAATATTTTCAAGACTACTATTTAATGTCTACATAAGTAACCAGGATGAAGAAAAACTTCAAACCAATAAGCGTACCAGTAACCGTAGTATATAACTATAACTTTTCTAAAGTACTGTTGCAATATGATTTTAGGCAATTATTATCTATACTCTTAACTGAGGGATATTTACAAAGACAGCAACAGTACAAGAGCATTTAAATAGGATTTGCTGCAGTCTTTCTTGCATATAAAGAATTTATATTATAGATGTGTGCATTAAACGCTAGGTTACATTGGTAACTAATGATGGGTAAAATTTACTTTGTTGGTTACCAGTTTAGAAAATGAAAAGGTTCTAGGGCAAGAGTTCTACGAAAAATTAAAATAAATTTGACCAGATTTGTTGGTTACACAAACGATATACATAATATGAGACAAGTACCTATTACACATTAACTATTTCACTTCTAACGATGTTTCTGTCATCGAATAATTTTCCTACTTCCTACTCTAGATTACATGCTTTGTTCTAGAAAAAACGCCATTATTTACGGTGATCTTATTTACAGTTTCAAAACAAAAAGAAAATCATAAGAAAATTTTCGCTAAGAATTACAAAGAAAAATCGTAATTTTACTTCTTAAACGTGACACGAGTTAAAACTATAGGTAGAATTTGTATTTGCTTAGGATATAAAAAATTCTCCCAACAAAATTTGAAAGAAATGTACTTTCGTTTTCTTCCTTTAGCTACAGTTGGAAAACATACTCGCAACAAGGTATTTTTAAAACATCCTATGCACTTCTACCACTTTTGAGTTTCCACAGTAATAATAATAAAAAACTGTATTAGCGTTATTTTTGCATGTCAATTTTCTATTCGTTAAGGTTTTTTTGTCTCTACTCTTTCTAAATGACAACTGACTGATACGATACCTTGAAACATTTTTTTGCATGCAGCAAATATGTTATTTATTATTTTATTATTGTTATTTATTACGTTATTGAAAATCGGACTAAACTCATAGGGGCATAACGGTTTAGAGTTGAATACACAAGGTCTACGCATTTATACCTCTCATTGCCCTAATTTGAATATTGTTAATCTACCCAGCGCGACAGTACATTTATTTACGTTTTAACACTCGAAATTACATACGCAATTTATCAGCAAAACAGTTTATCAGCAGGCCAATTTGTAACAAGTTAGACGAATGAGATCGCAATATGTCCTAAATTTTATTTACTTTTGAACTTTTAGCAATCATAGGTATTTTTATACTCTTAACTTTATTATAATTGTGATAAGATTCAAGTTTCAAAAATTATGGCAGCAAGCATGTACATTATATATTAAATATAATCACAGTCAATTATTGTTAAAATTAAAATGTTTGAATTTACCATGGCAACGTTAGTAGTTTATATAATTTTCAGAGATATATGGTATTACTAGTAGCACGCAGATTAAGTTAATTTTGGGAAATTATTTAAAAATAAAATTTAATTTTAAAATATAATTTCCTAAAGAAAGTAAACTAGGAATTTTATATTATTTTTGTTGCAACACAACTAACTTGGCCCGATGTCTCATACATATTTTTAATGAATTACAGTAAGAGAAAATCAATGATTGCACAAAGTAAATTCAATTGCTTTATTATGACCTCAGTTAGTTGCTAAATAGGTATCACGTGATTTTTTTTTGTATGTATTTGTATTCCTCTTACACCGTTATAAGCTATGATCATTACCATTACGTTACTGAAAAGGGTTATGAATATCACCGATCTGCTAATATCTTTAATACGATGCAGCTACTAACGGGCTACTGACGATATATGATGATACTGAATATTTAGACGATTGTCTCGATGAGAGATTGATGACATTCTTATAATTATTATTGTGATAATAAATATAACTCGCGAAAGGTAAATACATTATACTCCATATATTTCAGAGTATCTTCCTACTTACAATTTGCATAGATCGTTAATAGTTTGTATTAATTATTGGAACTTTATAAACTCTTGTTTTTATTTTCATTATATTCTATAATGTAAAGAATAATAAATGAATCAGTGAACGTAAACGGAGGTCAAGCTCATGGTAAAAACCTTTATTTAGGACAAATGACATTGACAATCAAACTTTTATTCTAATTTTAGGTACAGTTTCAACATTTTTTATACTAACGGAACCTAAAACACGTACTCCACGTATCCAGCTCAATATAATAGTTCTACGAATACAAAATTGCGTACAAACTCTCTGTGTCCACAAACTCATCGTATCATATAGAAATTAAAAATACAATCTTAATTTATACCAACACCAATGTTAATAAATAAAGCACAGCGTTTTAATTTTTATGTTACACAAATATCTGTCATGTGCATTTTCGATGGTCCATGTGGTCGTTTGTATGTGTGTCATATTCTTTGTGTCTTTTTTAAGTATAAAATAAATCTCAATCAAATTAGATAAGATTATACATACAAATTATTTGGTATATGTTGCCCAGGCTTATCAATATAATAAAATACCTTTGGTATGGAACTTGGTTAACATTACACCATCAATGGTGTAATTAAACAATAAGTAACACTAACTTAAGATTTTTTGGCCAGTTTTCACCAACTGACTATAGTTAAGACGACTCCTTATTAGAACCCTCTAACGCAGGTAGCCCCTAATTTTCAATTGAAAGGTTTACTTAAAAAAAATATCACTAAGGTCATCTTATCCTCTCGCGGTACCTTAAATTCAGAGGACGTTGGTGAAAACGGCCTCAACGTTGATAAGTATGACGCGGTTTTTTTATAATGAGGATTCAAGTTTGATGATCTCGGTAATAAATAACACAAGTAATAAGGAAATGTGTAGTAGATTCGTCACTTCTGAATGTCAAACTTTGAAGAGAGCAGATGTCATAGATAACAGCAAGTAACTAAATTATTAAAACCAGTTTCTAGAACAAATTAACACAATTCTAGCTAGAGTTCAAAAACCTAAGATATTAATGAAATGTCAATGTGTTTGTTTAAATAAAAAAACAGTTAAATGCTACATTTTATAACTGTACTGAGTTTGTACTACGATATTTGTTTGGTACGTTATTTAAATTCATATCATGCTGATTCGGTTCAAATGTAATGCGTAATATTAATAACTTTATGGATAAACAAGTTGAAATAGAAGCATTCTTACTAGATGTAGGGACATACATGTGAAATTACTGCAAAATGTTGCTCTAGGGATAAACAAATTTGTATTATATGCCAATAACAACTAATTCTTTGGGACTCAAGTGCGCAGCGTAATTAAGGCCTATTTTATATTGCACCAATCATTATTACAGAGTTTAAATGCTGAAAAATCAACATTTATATTAACCAATCCAAACCTAGTCATTATTCTAATAAAATTTATTGAATGTTAAATTATTCGTCTGTATTTACTTAACATAAAAATCATCACAAAATCATTATTTATAAGTACGTGTTTCACGTAAAACAATATTATTAATCATCATGCAAAAAAAACAGTCAATGTAAATAAACAATACATTAATACTGCTACAAATTCAGTCAAAACTGTTGACAGCAAAGGCCATGGAAGACTTGGTTCTATTAAAATAGCATTTTCTTGAAATCATAACGTAAAATGGAAACCACTCGTAAAATGTAAGTCTCTTGTGTAAATATGACGTCAAGGTAACAATCGGGGACCTTCCGCACTCTTAGGGCAACGTCGCACCGCTATTTGGAGACATAAGACCTCGACTTGACGTTTACTCTTTTCCTAGTTTTTGTAAATTCTATCCGCCCTTGAATTCAACTATTAGTAATTGAAATTTGAAATGTCAGTTTATAAGACCTTTTCTCACTTCAACTATTTGAAAGCTTACATCTTAGCGGCCACGGTTGTATGTACTGTTTTATAATTGAATCGGGGCCGCCCGATAACACTGTTTGTGCAAGCAATTTTCAAGCAGCTCTATTAGTTTCTAATTCTAAAAGCTAAACTGTTGAACCAGATTTAACCTTTTGATTTGGACTGTTACCTTCTGATCTTGCAACATAATATGTGTAGCATTCTAAACATCTAAGCTTCATACAATAGACGGTTAATTCTCTAAACGAACCGGTCACAACAGCGCCATCTGTAGCGTAGCCATCTCACAAGTAGCGCTACAAAGTCGTAACTAAGGGAGTTAAGAATTTGTTTCCACAGTCTGCCAATAGAGGGCGGTAATGTCGTTCAAGAAAAAATTTTATAATATACATTTAATGTACTTCTAAATACGCATTTATAGGAAAAACAATACAGTTTTCTATAATAACTTGAAAAAATCTTTATAAATATAGAGCATGTAACGGCTGACTTTTATGTCAATATTTCAAGTAAAATAAATTCGTTGAATACTCAGCTATAACAAAGTAATAATATACATAAATAAATGGTTTTAGAGTACTTAATATTTAACGAGCGATAAATTATATTAATGCGATAAATGGTTATTATGGAATTGCCTTTTGTGAGACAATGGTTATGTTACAGAATGCTGGCGTTACAAATTAATTAATTTCATTTAATTTTCCGTGACGCAATTTATTTAGCAAACTAAACTTCTTTTTTAAGTTTAGAAAATATTAAAAAAGTTCGTTACAGCATAAACTCTAGAATGGTTGATAAAATATTATGCAACCAATAGACAAAATTACTGTTAAAGTGGAGTGAACTTGAAAGTTGAAAGTGGATATTGAGTTTTCCAGTTAAGTGGACTAAGGAAAAAGGCTTACAAAATCAAATGGTCTATATATTTTTTATTTTAACGTTTAAATATTGGTACCTATATAGTGTAAATAGAGATAGTATTAATATTGTACTGACTTATTAAAACCAAAAAAATGAAAAGTTAAAGGTAAGAAGCGAACCTGCGCTTTTCCGAGGTGTAAAAACCTGCCTAAAAGATATACTTACTTTTATAACAGGCCTTACAAAGCTCAAACTGCAGTTGTGCATAAATAAGGGGTAAATAAGCTAAGATTATTTTAATTAAATATAAAATATAGATTATGTAATCTGACATCAACTAACGTTTGCTCAGCAACTGTTGTTTGACTAGCATTGATTTCTTGTTCAAATGTTCAACACGTTTGAAATGCAACTAAAAATTGATGTCTAATTTTGGATAGTATTATAAATTAATATTAGCCATTCGATGCAACGAGGGTGAAAGTGGCTCTACTAGTTCAACTCGCTCTGCACTTAGTCGACAAGGAATTTCACCTAACTTTCCAAGATCAGAACCGTTAAGAAACGCCAACAATAAGAAGATATTTATATTGGAGTTAGGCAATAAAATTTAAGGAAAGTAGATATTGAACTCCATGTGTTGGTATGTGCCTGTTACCTAGTTGAATGACATTCATTACATCGTGTGGGTGCACAAATAATAAATATTGTACATGTATCACACGAAGAATTATCTTTACTACGGATTATCCGTAGTAAAGATAATTAAATTTACTACGGCGTAAACAATTGCATTGAAATCATCGGCTTTATCAATACGTAGTACTATGATATTAGTTTACATATAATGAATCAGTCTACCTCCTACGATTTTATTTGATAAATATATTACTAAGTGTTTTAAAAAAAATACTTCCACTTCAGATCAAAGACCTAAATTATTCTAAAGTAATTTATCCAGGTAATATTACATAACATTTTCAAAATTATTGATGATATCATTTTAGGAGTAAAAGGCATAAGAATCAGACTGAGCTATAGAAAGTGCGTCGTGAGACAACTTTCGCGGCCGAATTCAAGAGAAAGTAGTCCGGAGTGCCGCGCGCATGCATTATATCACTTTATCCGACTTCAGTATTATATCACAATGTTTATAAATAAACACACATCAAAATATGCTTTATTTACCACTCGGTTTTATCGGGCTGATATTGACGTACTCACGCTCGTAGCAGTAAGCGTAATACTTATGAATTGTTTCCACTAAGCGGAATTATGCATTGGAGTTCGCTTCGTTAGCAAAACTTTTGTACAAAAAGTATCACCTTTCGCTTTCGATTTGCGCTGGCGCAGCATCCATGGATACATTGTACGTGCGAGTCAAATTAACATGTCCGCGTTACTAAACACCTCCTATTTACAGACACCAACAATGGAAGGCCACAGTCTGGTAATACATACAAATGAAAGAGCTCGTTCTTTGCTTTAATACTAACTAAAAATCTCTACTAAGCAGTTTTAGTCTTCCTGGTAACTGTAATCTTATAAACTTGGAGATTACAGCACAAAGAATTTCATTATCTTTAGCACAATGCCCCTATTCTTGATTTTATATGAAATATGTTTGTATGTCTATCGATAAGTTATTTCAGTGATTATAGGTATGTATGAACTGCGTATTTATAATACGATAGCAGTCTGCAATGTTAAACTTATATCAAACATTCAATGCGCATTATAAAAATGTGGGTCATTCATACATATAACTTACTTATTTCTTTTGTTCGGTTTAAACAATCTTGTTCAGTGTAAGAGGGAATGAATTTGAGAACGAATTTGAATGAAGTCAGATTGTCTCACCATTGACGAGAGTAGAATACTGACAATTTACGAGATGCTGACATAGCAAAAAGTTAGCAAAAACAATGCACTAGCAAAACCAAGGAACTTAAATTAAAATTATGGCCGCGTTTATGCCTCTTAATTCGAACGTCAATACCATGGTTACTGTCCGGTAAAGTTGGTCCGTCCTAAACGAAATTAATAAGTAGAAAAAGTTAGGAGTTGGCAGCTGACCTAGCTGTTCATAAATTACAATCGATCTGTTCTACTAATGATGTATCTTTCTGAAATATACTAAATATCTAACCTCTTCTAAGTTAATATCTTGTCTCCTTTCAATTACTTTTTATATCTGATTTCGACAACATCTAAGCGAAGCTATACAGAGCATTTCTAATGACAGACTATGAATGAAAACAAAAGTGATACACTACATAACGTCAGCGAAGCCTACATTTATACGATGACCTTAGAGGCACCGTCATCGCTGATCTCATAAAGACAATGCTTGTAACCATACAGATTCACAAACCTGTATTAATTCCACTCACTAACTAACGTCCGCGTACAATCAAACAAGCAACAAATGAGACAATTTACATGTAACAAATGATGAACAGATTTTTTTTAAACAAACATAACAGCAAGGTTTTCTTTGAGATATTAAGCGAACAAGGTTAGTAAAATTTAACAGTTTAATTAAGTAATGTAAACACAATTCATTCATAGTTAACATTAAAACAAATATAAGAAGGCCCACTTTTATACACAGGTAAGCTCTTCCTAAACCAGTTGGTGTGTATGTTTAATTTACGTCATTAAATTACATACCGTTCGTATAAATAGTTTTTTATTACGAAATCGTACTAAAATGTTAGACAATTAACAGAAGAAATAAACATACGATCTGTCTGATGGATACCGTATATGAATTAGTCATGACCCTAGTAGATCCAAGAAATTAAAATATGTCTAATACTTTCATAAGATTTCCTTTGTAGCAGAATAAAGGTTTCAAATGAAACTTTAAACTTTGTTACTACGAGCTTGGTACATGTCATCGGATACTATTAGTGTAATAATAACTCAGTCATCGAAGCCTCCTAATTACTGTATATTTAAGTCGGTTTCTTGTTTAACAAGTTTAATTTAAGTTTATATTTTTCCATACAAAGTGATCTGCAATCTGACCACACCACCATCTTCTATTGCCATTTGACATACTCGTTGGACTTGCCTTTTTAGGAATTTGAAGCTGATGACTTCCTGCATCTATTGTCATAATATATATGTTCGTTAAAAATCAGCAACAGTTAAGTTTTGACGGAGACGAGACCTCGGAATTTGTTATTTACTTAGGTACGTCCGAAATAGTATAATTTTTGTCAGTCTATGTTTAAAGCGTCTCTGATTTTAGTAGTAGTGTTTAAATAAATCAAAATTAAATAGCTTTTTAATTAAACTAATTATTTTCAGTCACTTTCGAAACGTTCCACGAATGACTATAGTTGCTCGGTTCCAAATTGCCAGTCATAAGGAGATATTGTTGACAACACTATCGTTATTTTAAGTTTCATATCAAAGAATGAAAATAGTAGGCGCCAACAGTCTTTTCTGTGGTTTGGACTGTCTACGGAAAGATGACGAGTATAGGCCGCGCGTCCTACGCGTATTTATAAATGCATGCAGTCAAAACCGTAGGTAGGCGTTTGCACCGATTCAAATGCGTATCGCGGACAACTTACCCAAATGCTATTAATATTTAATGCTATTATTATTATATTGACCCAAGTTGACAACCCGTACTTTCAGCGGACGTCTTAGAACTCAGTTCATTACTCACTTATCGTGCCCCGTCCTCTAATACACATTGCTTAACTATTATGAAAGCAATAACATGTTTCGTCTTCGGCTGCTTAAATAACTTCTAGACGAGCGACACGCTAAGGGCGTCTGAATAGCACTTTACTGTGTCGGAGTAGTCGCTGTTTACTTAAATGTATTTTTGAGTGGAAATTTAGTTATATCGTGCTATCATTATTTCTGTGGCAGCGTTGCTTTTATGTAAAAGACACTTGGTCGTAGTGGACGTGTCAATGACACCCATTATATCTAATTTAAAAAAAAACTTTATTGTATTATTTATTTTAACCTTGTATGAAGTCACATTCAATATCCTTTACACAGTGACAAATGATAGCAAATAGCAGAACTCTTTTCGCTGTTGTAGACAATACTCTATAAACAATAGGAAAAATATATTCAAGGAAAATCTTGAATAGAATTCGTAGTAGTACTACTAACAGATTTATTTATTTCTATTCAATAAATCTACATCTCCATCATTAGAAAATTGTTTATGAGGCATAAGATAGTAATATAAAAAAAATGTGTCATATAAAAAAAATGTGTCATCGAAGTTTGCTAAAATTATTTGGCTGTGTTTTTAACTATTCAAAATATAATGAATTTGCATACAACGGTTCATTTTTCAACCCCATCAACATATCAAAATATACGTTATAGTTGGACATAGGTCACCCCTATGGTTCTCGACAACAACCAGGTTTGTGCTGCTCCAACACAACGGCTTAAATTAATTTTTCACCTCATTCAGGAATCAAGGTCAGTGGGAGGGCAAAACGTTCATTAGTAATGAGTTCCTATTTTTGAGTACTCGTCACAGTTCTTTATATTGATGAAAGTTTTCCGTATGTAACGGTTGATAACAAAATTTTCAAAAATCCTTTCATAATAGGTGCTCACGCTCTAAAAAGCACCATCATCTTGGCAGGTCATAAAACTGTATTTTTTTATATATTGCAGCTCCAGCAGTTAGGACTGCGTTGATGAAGTAATCAGTCAGGTAAAGGTAAATCAGGCAGATAATTTTAAATGTATAGAGGTGAAAAATGGCAGGACAACTTGTTGTGATTGTGATGTGTATACTGAAGCACAATACAGAGGAAGGATAAACGTTGTAACAGGAAATGCTATAAATGTAGCGGATTTCATCGCGATTCGTGACTTGAATTAAGCTGTATCCATAGACGCAATTTTCATAAATGAATATTTAACCAAGTCTTTGGATATCCATGGAATTGGCTTAAAATAAATATTTATTAGTAAGCTAAAGTGTCGTTTTATACTGAATCAATGTGTTTTTGAAATCTTAATTAATACCTATTCTGAATTTAAAAATTAGAGACTGATTGCACTCGTCAGTGGGTGAGAAAATGGCAAGTAAAATCTAATTTGTACTAAAAATACGAGAGAAAAAACATTATTTTAAAATAAGCAACATATACAATAACGCTATTTTTAAAACATATGGAGTTACTAAAAAAATTGTAAAAATAATCATTGTTAACATTGTGAAAATAATCATTTTTAATACTAAATCACTTGTTTCCTTTTCACACAACAGTACAAGTTCTAACTAATTGATAAATTACATAATATTTAACTTGTGTTATCAATATCTGACAACACAACGTACGTTTAACGTTCAGGAAGCACGTTCGTAATCTTTTATCGTCCTTATATTATTTAGCGATGTTTGATCACAAACTTATCGGAAACACACCTAACAGTGAGGCAATGTTGGTTATTTAGATAAAAATGATTAATTACTCAACACATTACTTTGTATAATTTAAGTTTCTGTTGTACAATTAATTCAGATTACAAAACTCAGTACTTTGAATTTGTTTTTGGGTAAATGACAATGCGTTGTAGCAGATGTAAATGATTAACGTAGAATAACAGCTGCTCTATATTATCTACTACAGTTGTAACACACACAGATGCTGTAGCTGATACAACAAATAATGATGGGATCTTTTAAAAAATGTTTTATTACTTACGTGCGTATTTGTTTTTAATTAATATTGAATAATAATAAATATAAAACAAATTAATTTGGTTATTTTACACGTAACTCCATCTAGTCCCCAAACTAAGCAGAGCTTGTACTATGGTTACAGACAAGTGATAAAAATACATGTATAAACTTTTTTTGTAAATACATACATATTATACAGAAAAAAAAAACTCCGAAACAAATATTTGTGGATCACACATCAGCAGTCGCATACGCTAATCACCAGGCCAACGAGGAAGTCATATGTTTATATATACTATTATACGTAAAATAGGCCTACACTCTTCTGAGAGTAGACCCGACCCAGCAGTGAGACAGTATGGATTATTGACGATGATATTATCATCTCGGTCGAAAGACGTCCACTGCTGGATACAGACATTCCTGTAAGCTCGCCACAATAGCATTTTTAACATGTAAATTAGCGTAACGTTTACCTTACACTTATAAAGGAAAATTTTCCCTCATAATAAACCTATTATTAGTTTCTTTTTTAATCTATAGACATAAAATAATTTGAGCTGACTAATTTATAATTTGACTGGGACTACCTACCTGAAATTATCGCAGCTGATGCTTTTAAAGTGGTAAGCACCCAGGAAATATTGATTTAAAAAAAAAATCTCTATAGAGGTAAACTATGGGATGAACGAGTTACAGAGCTTCGTTTAGTTACAAATTTAGAAATATGTATGTATTTAATTATCAAGCGAACGAAAGAACAAACTCAAAGAATAGTTTTAAGGTGACACGATGGTGATGGCTTTAAACGTGAATCATCTACATATATTACATATTTTTAACATGTATGCATAACTAAACATAATAAACTATTTATTGTTAAGGTGTAACGTATAAAGTACTACACTAGACAAGGTAGAAATTGCACAGTCGTGACGCTTTAATCTACCTATTGTTCATAAATATGCATTTATTTTGTAACTATCAATAGACACAAAAAGTATTTCTGCTTGAATTCTAGTAGCAGGACGACTATATTAGAATTCAAGCAGAAATCCTTTGAAGAAGCATTTCTAATGCCTATAAGAAAGAACGACACAATTCAGTACTACTACGAAAGTAGGTAGTAGTTAGGTTTCGATTTGTGGATGGTTCTTTCAGTGGGTTATTAAACAAATCTAATTGAGGGACGTAGCACTTTCGTATCTACTGTCGTGTATTTATTTTTAAAAGTACAGTTTTAAAAAAAGATAATTGAAACCGATACATTTTTTTGTTCTCATTGCTGCAATCTTTACATTCAGCACAGATTAGATTAGAAGTTCAAAAAAACATATTACGAAAAATTACGAAACAAAATTAAAAAATATATTTTAAAAAGATGAGAGCATTAACATTATTAATATTACATAAAACCGTTTTAACTCCTGATTTCGCAATAATTCACAGCACTATGCTGTGGCGACTGTATTACAGATACAATGAAACAAAAACATACTTCAGTACCATTTAACAATTTGAAACTAATAAAAAGCCAGTATTGAAAGTTTATAAAACACTTAATTATTACTTTTTTAAGTACCGACGGCACTATTAGACGACACAAAGCTATGTCAAGGCAATCATCCATTTCTGAATTCAATGAATATACATTCCTATAATTAGAAGGAGAAAATTTCCATGTAATTACACCTAGAGGTAGAAGAAATCATTGGGTAACACACCTTTTGTTGTTATGGATGTGCTAAGTAGAATGATGTGCGTATTTATTTACTCATATAATGTCGTTGATTCGCATACGAAGCCTATGCACGGAGGTACTACATCGCGATAACTATAGACGGGTATGTTTCAGAGGTCGACGGCGCGGCGCTTGGCATGTCTGACAACTCGGTCATGCAGCCTGTCGTATAATTTAATGAGCTATTGTATTCTCTGAGCTGATGTAGCTAGACTACAAACGCGTATAAGATTTCTTAAGTCTAAGTTAAAACGGTCTTATTAACAGATTTCTTCATTTACATTCACACCTTACTTTCCAATGACTTCACAGTAGGTACCTGAAGAAGGTGAAAAGTAATCGCGTGTATACGAAGCGCGAGGAAACAAAAAATGAGTACCTTTATAGTTCATTACGAAACTTGAATAACACAAATGCATAACACGGTCACGCAAAGAACGAAGTATTTTATGAAATTTTAGAAGTACAATAGTTACTGATGGCTAATGTATTTTCTGTTGTGTAATATTTATTTTTAACACACTACTTCTGCCTGAACAAACAATTAACGAACCGTTATATGGACACACATACGTCACGTACATGAACATATTATCGTGTGTACCATTATCCTACTGATATTTTAACAAACGCAAGAGTTATGTAAAATAATTTACGAAATCTCAGTTTAAAGTACCAATATGAATTTGGTAATTATGTGAATCTAAAGGTAAATTCACAGTTTAACGGTTATTACTGTTCGCAGATTAAATATTGACAAATTTTTAAGCGATTGCTACGGCTGGAACTTCAGACTCACGAAAAATGTCATAATACAACAATTAAATGTCATATAATACTTAAATGGCAGTAATTAAATTAGTTAGGGAATCACCTCAAAGGTAGGTAATATTTATAGACTTGTATCATATAACATGTACAAACTTATAATAATTGACCATTGATCTTCTCATAAATGCCCTGTTCCTGATTTGCCGATAAACACAAGTAAGTAAATAATTAGTTATAATAAGTTAATACGTGACGAAAAACTTGTAACCCTTTCTACGAAAATTGAGTGGACGGAAGTGTATAAAATTTCGGACACTTACAGTTTATGTGGAGGAGAGGAGTGCGGGAAGCTATTTTTATAAATTACTACCATGTATTTGCCATACGCATATATACTCTTTTGTCAAATTAAAATTGTAGCGTAGCCTTGGTGAAATCCGTGATTATAGAAGTTATAGTCTTCGACAATAATAATAATGTTGCTACTTTTAATTCAAATTAATTATAGCAAACGTATTAAAGGACGCCTACAGGCCAGGTGGAGTGACGATTTGCGCAAGATGGCTGGCAGGAGCTGGATGCGAGAAGTCCAAAATCGATCAAAGTGGTGTGCAATGGGAGAGGCCTATGTCCAGCAGTGGACTGAGATAGGCTGATGATGATGATGATGGTTGAACTTCGACCACTTGGCGATTACTAGTTTTTATTAATTAGTAAAAGTAATTTTATTAAGGCAATACATTTTTATTATTAAAATACTTGTACTAATCCTAACGAATATTATCAATGTGTATTTTAAACTCAAACTTATTCGTTACTTATGTTCTTTCCTGCTTTAAATTATTATTAAGCAACCATTGCATTTAGTATGCATATAGTAAGAAAACATACTGTTCGTGATGGATCTAAAAATATATTTGAGGTTAAAGACTTGATAAAACCGAAAAATACGAGTGATGCTTCGAGCGAAGGTAACATAAGAAGGTACTTTAACGTAATTTTGTTTAAAAATCAATCTTATCTGAGAAATATTACTACACGCGATGTGTAGGGACTCGTACTAAACAATGATGTCGATAAGACACATTTGTAATATTAAATTTAGGTACATCCCTACTAATATTATAAAGCTAGTAAATATATAAAAAGCGGAAAGCTAGTAATATATATAAACAGTCATAACAACGTTGATTATTTCTGTTTCAACGTTGAACTTCTTTAACTGTGGAAATACCAGTCGGAATTCGTTAGTGCGATTTTTGAGGAAGTTGTTGTTTATATTAAGTTTAGACATTAGAGGTGCAGATGAAATAAAGGGGACCAGCTAGTGTTATGACTTTTTAATGTATTATTTTGGTTAAGATATGATTGTAACGAGGAAATGAAAAGTGAACCAAGGCCGATAGCAGAAGTACCCGACCAAAAGATAATTGTTATCGTCTATTACGTTAAATTTACGTTATTATACGCAAAAACAGAGATCAAGTTGTTATCATAATTATGATGACCTACTCATTATATCGTTTTAAAAGAAATAAACTATTTTACAGACGACTTATGTTTCGTTTATGCAGCAGTAATCTGCTATTTACTGTAGATGATGGGACAAAAAGGACCACCGGGGGTGGGTTACTCTCGTTGGTCACATCCCCCAAGCAAAAGAATATTTCTCGTATAATATTCAAGCCTTCAAATCAATAACACAATAAAAACACGAGTGAGTAGGTCTAGTGGTTTGTGACCCGGACTGCTAATCCAGATAGCCTCTTTCCGATTCCCATACACAGCTCTAAATGTGTGTAAACTGTGTCTGGGTGTAAAATATCTTGAATATACATATATGTATGTACCTATTTAGAAATATGTTTATAAGGTAAGTTTATCAGCAGTCTGGTGACCATAGGGCGGGATCTACCTAATTTTGGATCAAAATGCCATTTGTGAGATTATTACAACGAAAATCAGTTTCAGGGGTTTGACATAGTTATATTCATTAAAAATCTTTTTACTAAAATCTTATCGAATCCAACAAATCACCGCTACGATACGTAAAACCATTCGAATAAACTAACGTGTTCTGTAACGGTGGACTATGAGCGGGGATGCCACACCATTGCGTCATAGCCTATTCATTTGTAATATTTGAAAAATGTCGTTTTCATGTAAAAACTTTCAAACTAAATATTAACAACTGCAGTATGAAGAAACTATTTTATGCCTTTTACTATCCGCTAAACCCCTTTAAAACGGGGGTAAATAAATTTTGAAGAATAAATTGCTAAATTGTTAATGACTAATAATATGTGTAGGTAGTTATTTATCCATATAAATAGTTAGATTCAGAAAAAAAAAGAATTTCTTATGCTAAGCTGATGGCAGCCTTTTTTAAGAGTTAAATGACCTAGGTAACAAATCGGCCAGAAATTTATTTTTGAATTTGAATCTCAAGAAGCTAGCGCACTTAGCTAAATCTGGACGACGAATAACTTACCACTGTTGACCTAAGCTGTAAATATACATTTTTTTTAAAGACCACTTTTTGTCTACATAAAACTTGAATATGTTTTTTCTTGAACCAGAATTAACTAGTAAGTAAACCTTTTATAAATATTTATAAGTTACCATAGTCTGCTTGAACATGTTTTTTGAAATATGGGTCGGCAAGTAAATTAACATTTTTAGTGTTACCCGCATTCATTACAGATATTTGAGAACTATATTTACATAACAAATATATTATATTCACTATCTTCTTTTGAGTTTGATCAGTGAGTCACGACTTCCTAAATAACTCTACTCTGCCTGTTGGAAAGCATGAGTGGAATCCAAGAGTAAGGGTCACTATTCTCATTGTAAGTACAGACAATGCAACATGGTGACCCAGACTATGGTAGAATGAATTGAATGATTGGGCCTCCGGTCTCACACTCACTAAATAAAATAACAGCACAAATGCTGCTATTTATAAAATGTAAAATGGTAACTCAGTCCCTACTAAGTTCTAGACGCGTTCGTATACAGTGCTATCAGGTAGTCACGGGTGTGCAGCTTATACAAGGTGCGATGACGCGTGAAGCATGACCATGGATCGACCTAGGACGTACGTCCTCGTCGCCACATCCACGGACCATAACGACATTTATTACTTTATTACCTACTCATAAAACATTATCTATTGTACCGTTACGAATAATAGACTATCAAAAGCTTATCGGCAAGCGATTGTATACGTACATCAATCTTCGTGATTTTTCTCTATCGATTTAAAAATGGAGAGCAGAGATAGGTATAGTCTGTTGATCCGACTGTGGCAGTATAAATATAGTAGTTTTTTATGTTTCAATCGATTCATAAACTTTTAAATCACAGTATTGTGTGATAGAAAAATTCAGATTACACTTAAATTCCAAATGAAGTTTGTTTACAAATTAGGTGCTCGTTTCAGCACTGCTTGGCTGAGACCAAGCCGAGCCTACTGTCGTCCACTGCCGAAAGAAAGCTTCCCCCAAAAAACTAACCATCCATCCATCGATATTATTTTTATATATTTGTATTTTATTTATTCATACTATAACCAGATTCAAAAGAAGATAAATGAGAATGCAAATAAAGATCATATTGCCGCACCATATTAAAAAAAGCTGAGTGATGATAAAAAACCTACCATATTTTACTACCAAATAAAGTATTTCCCAAATAAGTGTGTAGACAACTTGATATAACCTTCCAAAAGCTTCCGCACCACGACTAGGCCGCCCCGTTGTTTGGCACTATTATTCAGCATTTTGTCATTGTGTGTCTCAATTATGTAATTCTTGGCTTGCCAACATGTGACCGACATGTATGAACGACCCAACTTTTGTTAACTAGATACTTGATTCAAGTTTTAAAATCTGTAGTCGTGTTAACTACAAAAGATTTGAAGTAATCCTTTAATATTGTCATTCTTGCTGAAGTACATGATAAGAGAACAAAATGATAACAATAAAAGTAAGTATGACAAGTAAAGCATACAATTTTTAAAAACTGAAACGAAGTACGGAAGATGAATATTCTAACGGAGATATTCCATCGCCTCGTGTGATACACACTTGTATAAATATTAATAGAGTGTGTATTCAATAATTCGACCTAGTTATAGTTTTAAAGCCATCTTAACAGGGTCGCAGACGTTTTGGTCGGGTTAGCGACCCCCCTGTTACGGTTAGCGCTGGCTTATCGCGTAGTTACCGATGCCCTGGATCATGCCTGGTTGCCGGCCATTCAACATACAAAGGCTGTAACGCAATTTTTGTACATATCATAAATTTATTTGTGGTAACATATATTTAATTATATACTTGTTACTATTACTTAACACGTGTAACGGAACACTATTGTAAAAATTAATTTATATTATGGCAAAAGTTTCATTCATACGTTGTTGAAATACCCAAAAGTCGAACTAAACGGTTTGACAGCTCGTTTTTGGTGAGAGTCGCCAAAATTTGGAACAACCTGACTTGGTTTATTTTTCCTGTTAAGTTGTACTCTGGAGCCTTTAAGAGTAGAGCGAACAGGTTTCTTTTGGATGGGCGTGTACCATCTTCGTCTTCATCTACACTTTCCATCAGGTGAGATTGAAGACCAACGCATATTCCATTACAACAATAAAAAAAATATATATAAAAATATTTATTAAGGTTATTTACAGCAAAGGAGGCATTATTAAAACTTTCTAATCCTTACTATTGATCAGGTATTTATAAATGTCATGCAATTCCGGTAAGCAAGCTCTTATATCACTTCCCGTTGATTATGACTGAGAACGTAATAGAGCGACCAATGCGGTTTAGTATTTCAGTTGCTACTATCAAATAAATGAGCCTTCTTAATGTAAAACAGAGTAAGTAATTATTCAATGTTATTATCTCACAGGCTGATTTTAAAATTATATGTTATCGTACTAATATTATAAACGCGAAAGTTTGAGTATGTATGTATGTGTTTGTTACTCTATCACGCAAAAACTACTGAACGGATTATGATGAAACTTTACAGTAATATAGCTTATAAATCAGAATAACACATAGGCTACTGTTTACTGCAATAATCGAGATACACGGGCGAAAACTAGGTGATTAAAAAAATACATAAATCGTAGATTTCAAAATGCATATCAATGGACAAAATGTATCACTGTTTATCTCCTGTCAAAACTTCACAGGTGGCTACGAATAACAAACTTGCATAGCAAAGCAACCATAAGGATAGTTTGTAAATGGCTAATCACAGATGTAGGCTACTTTTTATCCCGAAAATACGCGGGTAACACCGCGGGGCGCAGCTAGTAGGAAATATTGTCCAAATAAATATTTCATCTAATACGTTACTCTTTTATTTTTGACAGCTTATATAAGAAACAAATCAACTAACATTAAATATGAAATTCATTCTTCTCTAGTGGTTTTTTTTCTTGAAATAAATTGAAAAATAATTTGAATATGTTCAAAATCCTCTAAACAAAAATTACATAACAGATATTTTAGCCTCGAGACGTTAACACACTTTAAAATTAATCAATCAATGTTATTGGCGAGAACAACTTATGTAAATTCCAAATGTTTATCAATACAAAGACGTTCAGGTAAGTATGATAATATTCTCGAGTTTAGATATACACTTAATAACCACAACTTGCTCAATATAAAAATATTTCCTTAATAATAAATAACAGTTTAATTAATTGTCTGTCGCTATAAACATAAAGAATTAATTTAATTGATTAGATCTTATTCCTTTAACACCAAAAACTACGTAAAATATAGATTGCAGTATCGTTATCCGAATGGTTTAATGAAAAAGTTACTAGAGCACTCCTAATCAATTTGTGTACTGTTAACTAGCTTTGATAACTTCTACCTTATTCATACCAACATACGTAGAACATCTAACTACAACTTGAGAATTGCAAGCCGCAATAAACTTCATTATGATACGCCTTTCACCAATTGAGAAATTTGATATCGGGGGACATTATGCAACATTTAAAGATTTTTCTGGATAGTTTCAACGTGTATACACGGCCATGGGAGTGACTTCGACCGGCGGACCTCCAAATTACACATAACAGTGGCGTAGCGAAGTGGGACAAAAACGCGCGAGGTTTTGGGCGGAACCACGAGCTCGCTTCTTCCTCGTGCAGCCATCAAAAAGTACCTTCAAATTATTTACGTCTTACGATCATCCTTAATGCTTTGAATGTTGAAAAAATTATTTAGATATTGTAAATCTGGTAAAAACATCAGAACTATTATCTGATGGCTGCACGATAAGCTACGATTGATAAAGGCACAGACTGTTCTCTTTAGTGTATCACAACACTTTTTATTTCCGAAATTTCATGTTTAAGTCAAACTGTACTGTGAATTTGTAATCTGAAGCATGTATGAGAACAATCTGACCAAATATTTATAAACTAGTACTTTGCAGAGAGTCTATATTCCAACAAATTATTAATTTGGTGAAATTTAGATTTATTAATAAATAAAATTTATATAATAAAAAAATTACTGAAATAACTGTATCAATACATAAAAAACAATATTTATTCATTGTTTATACAAAATAAGATTTATTATTCACCTTATTTATTCAGTAAATTTGTTATTGTATGTCATTGATATTATTATAGTTTGCAATAATAGTCGCAATTATTTACATTTTTTTCTAAATTTTAAATGTATATAAATATGTATGACAAAATCACATATGGCATATATTATTATTGATATACAGTTTTACTTTCTTATGTCTTCATAATAATGGCCTCTATATTAACATTGAATTTATTTAATCAGTATTCAAATATTTAAAATAGGCTAACACACGTACGGTTCGCTAGACTAACGTTACCGTTGTGTTAACATAATTTGCTGTATAAACATTTTGTTTTACAAGCATTTTTAAAATATCAGTATTATAATTTATACACATTCAAAATATAGAATAGGTGTTAGTAGAAAAGAAATGATGTAAGGAAACTTACCATGACAGGTAGCAGCCATGAACTTGCCATTGGCAGAGAAGTCTACCAATAGCACGTTCCCAGGGTGTCCCTTGAGATTCTTGAGTAGCCATGGGTGAGTGAATTCGGACTTTCCTTTCCAGGGTGCGCGTTTCTTTGATTTCCCTACTGTACGGTTTTCAGTTGCAGGTGCATCGGAATTTGCCTCTTCGATGGGAGCTCCTAAAATAAAGTATTTAGAGATTATGTTTAATACATAAAGCGGTGATTCGCACGGTTGAGAAAGGGTAATGAACTTAAGATCCTTGCACTCAAGTTTATTTAATAAAAAAAGAAACGAATAAATTAGCAGCGTCGTAGCAATAGGTATTTCTTTAGATTTTGGTCAATCACAATCACATATCGTTTATTGCAGTGAAAAAAATAAGAGGTACCTATATATTGCGTAAAATTACAATTATATTAAATCATATAAATGCCGTAATCCGTTGTTTAGTTGTAATTAAATCACATTTAAAAATTTTGCCCTTTAATTACCGGGACAAATATAATATACTTATGTATTTAATATTTTGATCTCTTTTCCTGTGTAACGCGTTTGTTGGTTATCCCGGGAAAAAATTAGTCTATATCCTTCCTCAAGAGTTAAAGAAGAAGTGAAAGCGTTATAGCCAGACAGATTACTTTCGAATTTATATTATCAGTATAGATAAAATATAATTTTCGAATAAGTAGTATTCTTTTACTACGAAAATACTGCAATGATACCTGGATGCTAACTCATAAACAACGGCTAATGATGGAGAAAAAAATATTAATATGTACGATAGCGAAGCCGATTCAAATTTATTTCATTAAACGTAATGGCCTAAAATGAGGTGGTCTGATGTTATGCTTATAAGAATACCGTTAAATAGTCATGAGTAACGGGCAAAACAATTCAGACTAATATACAGTTTCTGACGAACACACTTACACAGCGTTCTAAAGACATGGGTAAACTTGACAAAAGATGGCTCAATGAAACGCACAAAGATTTACTGAAGTATATAATTAGAATGTTTTTGTCTATGGTATCGCTTCTGGTGCAGCGATGATTATTAGATTAACAACGTTTTGGAAACGTGGATATCTTATAAGATAATTATGTACACTTAATAAGTTGAAAATATGGTAAAATGATAATTGGTTTGTCCATGACTTTTTTTCATGATACATTTTGTCATTCATAACATGGTGTATCATAAATTTCATGGAAAACGAAATGTTATCATTTATATATGTATGTATGCGCTATATGTAAAGGATATCTAACCTGATCATCTATAGTTGTATACATAGATTTACATCCACACACATTGATTCACGGTTAGTCATTCTAAAGAATACAATTATTCGTGGAATAAAAAAAACGTCATTAGATAATTTTGGACTCGCTTAAAGTTTCATAGCCATGTTTTTGTATAGTGTTTTTTTCATCCTTGTTATTTAAAGCAACAGTGTTATTTAATGAGATTATTGTTTCACTAAAAAATAATCAAATGCCGTGCGAATATGAGATTTCCAAAGACGGTAACATCCATTGTTGAACACTACTAAGTTCGTAGTGTATGTTATAACTGATTAATACAACGGAAAGAGGAAAGATCTCGTATATGATGTGAAAGCTGGTTTCTTTATTTATTGTATTGCTTGCTTTTTTTAAGCAGACTGCGGTGCATACTGTGAACTGTGAAGCATCTGGCGCCAGGTGGTGTTTTGTATCACGATGGCACGACATTTATGCGTTGTATTTTAAGTATTGCGGTATAGGTTATGACAATTATGACTCTACTGAATGATAATAAATGAAATATGAATAATATATGCTATTCTGAAAGGATCTTGGTTCAGTCTTAAACCAAATATCCAATTATTCAATTTAGATAAAATTCAAATACATAAGTAATTAACACAGCAACTTCTAGTAAGTTTTAAAAACACGCCTATCTTTATAACCGTAAGTTTACTATTTGAAATTTTAACTTGTTAATTGCGAAATACTATTTGAAATTAAAAAAAAATTACATGAAATGTTTGAATTATGAAAAATATTTTATTAAATCAATAAAATGTACAAAAAAATATATCTGTATAGGTATTTAATCCCTACTAGGTAATATTATAAATGCGTACTAATATTATAAAAATAACTCTGTCTGTCTGTTACGCTTTCACGCCTAAACCACTAAACTGATTTTGATGAAATTTGTTATGAAGATAGAACTGAACTTGGGAAAGGAAATAGGCTACTTTTTACCGCTATAACCGACATACACGCGGGCGAAAACTAGTAGCTGCATAAAATATTTCTTAGACTCGAAATTTTCATACAGCTTCTTATGCAATGGCCATAATAAAGCCTGTATTGATTTTAACTGGTAAGAGAAAGTGTCTTTACACACAAATAAATATAATGTATACTTTTTAATGTTGCAAGCAAAATTGAATTTGTAAAAGCAAGCAAAATTTACTATATTGTTTGCTAACATTTCATATGAGAAGCAATTAATTGACCAAAAAAAAATACTGAAAGTCCTAAGTAGGTATACCTCATAAACAAAAAAGGCAATAATATTTTTGTGTTATATTCTCTTTCATTAATGTTTTATTTTTAAAAATCTGAACAGCTAGCTCAGCATCTTGGACCAATGGTCTATTTAAGACTATTCATACTAATATCATGTCTTTATAAATACTGGACAAGATGGATGTAAAGTAAAATATGTAAATCCATTTTTAACAAAAATGATGTACCTACCTATTTTTGCAAAAAAAAAAGTAGGTAACATTAACAGTTCTTTCAATTCACACTATATTAACTTAAATGATTCATATTATAAATATATTCAGTCTCATTATTTAACTTATAAACCAAGTGTGTGTAATAAATGTTTCATTCAACAATATTTGTACAGATGGTGCTATGTTATGGTTGAATAAAATTTTATGAAGTAACACATTACCATAGTACATAAGTGTTACAAATATATTGCAAACAACAACAATCTTCGTTTTAGATACCTATGTCCCTACAAAAAAATTAAACTTAGATGGTCAAAACAATAAAGCATCAAGAATAACTAGAAGTTTCTTGATTTCTTAATACCCTCTAGTGAACTTAATAATATTTTATAAATCTGTATTTGTATTTATAATAATAATTTAGTAACAAAAATCTATTTACTTCAATACATAGTCAATTAAAATGATCAGATTAAAATTTGTCATGCATAGGTAGGTATACCCACATGGTGTCTTTAGGTTAGAATATGAATAACTTAAGTTTATGCTGAGAACACTATTCACATATGAATTATAAACTGTAAAATACATTTTCATATATTTACGAGGAAACATCGTCATTGTAAACTAATATTTTTGGCGGGAAATTCATTTGGCGCCAGTAAATAAACATTTTTTTTTCTCTTTTTTCTAAATCACTTTCAGCTTGATTTAAATTGGATTAAAGTAATAAGTATAATAACATATAATTATATAATATTTATGCTCTATTTAAAAGTAATTACCTAATATTTAGCGCATGGTGTGTATTAATATTATTATTAAAAATACTTATGTATATTTATCAATCAAAATGTGAAGAATACATAAACTGCATATTATCAAAGTAAGAAAGGAAAATATTAAATTAAGAAAGAAGTACATTGGAAAATGATAAATGAACTGTGTCAGCCGCATTCTACGAGTACAGTTATGAGTTTTTACAATCACATTGATTGAACCAACCGCAATGATTGAGTGCGATCAGTTGGGAAAAGAAGCGTTCATTACAAATATAAGTTAACTTGGTCCGATTACAAGTAGATTGCAAGTAATTTAATTCTCGTATTTCCAACAATTAAACTACTTTGATGTACCTGTATCAGGCTCAACTTCATGTTTTGGTGCTTCCTTTTTCTTGCTACTGAATACAATCTTGTATACAAAATGTAAGGCTACACATAAAATTATTGTAATTCCTGAAATCAGGAATACATTTAAGTTTTGACCGGCTTGAATTTCGCCCATTTTCACTCAATATTATTTACGAAAACGTAAGAACAGACACAGAACTAAAATCACGTTCACCACAACTACGATCACGCGGTCACAAAGTCACAATAAACTAACCACAGATACGTAACTATGCAACTTGACTGAACTGATTGATTTCACTGAATGAATTCAAGATTCATTCAACCAGTCATTCCTTACGCCGCGCCACCTCGTGTGCTACATAAACTGTGACGCATGATGATTCGTGCGATGGAATGCTACCATAGAATGCTACCAGCTTTTACTATTGTATTCCTCAATTTCATCGGATAAATTCCTGGTAATACAATCCATTTTCTAACATAACATAACAATAACATTTGACAACATAAACTTTGCTGATTCGTTAGAATAATTCCAGTTATCTTTCAGACTTCTTTCGTGAGACGGAGTTTATTTAATTTAAGTTTTTTTACAAATTAAAATGCCTGAACAGTCTCTATTTTATTATTCTCAATAATCCCAATAGCTGTGAATTACAAGCGTCTGAAAAAGCTCCCTTAAATAATAATATCATAAAAGCAAAACAGTGTCACTTTCGCAGAACATTGATGCGTTTTATCAAATAAAGTCGGATTTAATTTTGCCTGGAGAACCATTAATGAGGCCGTAACATACCATCGAATACAGTTTAGTTTGGAGCGCACCATCGCACAGTGCAGGGTGGTAGGCGCAAAAGACGAGCGCAAATAAAAAAAATAAAGTCGAAAGAAAAGATGTAAAATCCAGACATTTGTAACATTCATTCAACAACATGATCGGCTTGCCTGTGGTTTATAATCATGTTTTTATTATATGAATAATAAAATCATAAATATTATTGATATCATAATTGTGGCGCACTCTATGTATGAGATAGAATTCTAATAATATTGCTATTAAGTTGCAAATCTTCAATGGCACAATCATGTATATAATCAAATGGCAGAATCTACTATCCAACCATCGCAAATTAATACTGTTTTAAGTTTACGTTTCGTACGGTTGATACGTTCACACGATTGCATTTGGTACAGACCGCACTACGTTCAGCGTATAAGAAGCAAACCAACCGCAGAGATAAAGATATTAATAATGTACGGTGAATGTGGTCTCCACACGACCGAATATGGTATTTTGCCACGTTTTTTCATGAGAAGATCTATACTACATAGTATCGTACTCGTATATAATCGTATAGATCTATACTACATAGTACTATCGAGTTCCTTTAATTTTGAGTTTAAGTGGGTTTGTAAATAAAATCATTAAAAAAAATTATTAGAACAAGGGTGCGCAGGATGGCTGGCAGGAGCTGGATGCGAGAAGCCTGAAATCGATTGGAGTGGTATGCAATGGACTGCGATGGACTAATGATGATTATGATGATGTTGAAGAAGTGTGTCAGAAATTGAGGTCATAATTATGTAAAAAATATTTTTATCTTTCATGATAAAAAGATTTTTTGTATAACCTGAATCAACAAATTTCTGAGTTTAACAATATTACTGGCTGGTTGCAATCATAAAATTCATTGTTAGTCATTAAATCCTGAAAAAATGGCAACTGTTAAACGACATATTTAATACAGTTTAAAAGTCACAGCACATACAATCCATTTTCTAAAATAATATGCCGTTCGGCAGAAGTAAGAGCCGTGGGTAAATATCTTATTCTATTTACAATTTTATTGTATTTATTGCATAGTGAATCCCACCATGTATTTTTAAAGATTCTTGTAAATTCGTATTGCATATAAATTCGCCGTGTAGTTTTCTGAAAAATCAAAACAGTACATGTGAATATTTTTTTTCTTGTGCTATATTTATTATTATTAAACTAAAACTCTACAGTTCTATAATATTGTACCACTTTCCGTCGCGAAATGTTAAAAATGAACGCATCCAGAATTAAAATGATTACGTTGGCAGTTTTGTTAGAACGCTGTCTTTGTCTCTCAATGTACTTTTACAAGTGACAGAGTGAGCGAATGATAGTGTTCTAAATTTAAACTTTCTAGAAGAAGATTGTTCCCTTTTGTTATTTGACAAACGTGTGTCAGTCAGTTTTACGAGAAGTGTTATACTGGACAGAACTAATAGTGTCGTGTAAATTATCGGATCGGAATTATAAAATATAAAATAATTACTAAAGATGCCTCGACGTGGACGATCTAATCCTCCGCCACCACCGCCGCGACGGTAAGTAGTATATTTGTTTTATTTTGTTACTCAATTTTACTTGCGGAGATAACGTTCGTAACAAATTGTTTTTAGGGCTGCTCCTCCAGCAAGCCATGTCCCAGCTCATGCGCCACCATCAACCCCAGCACCGGCTATGGCACAATCTCAGCAGCCGTCGATGTTTGGTCAGATGGCAGCTACTGCAGGCGGTGTTGCCGTCGGTTCAGCAGTGGTACGTAATTACGTAATTTAAACGCAAAGTGGCTTGACCCTAACCTCCAAATTTAAACATTCCTACGCATTTAACTTAATTTACCTCTCTTTACAGTTGCAAAAGTTTGGCATGACTCCAATCAATGTTGAGATGGGTCACATGCTTATGGTGACGTTATCATGATTGATGAGTTTTTGTTTACATTCATTGATAGTTTGCATAATAAATATTGAAATTGCGTATTTCGTTATTCCTTTGATATTTTAATTTTCTTATCACATTTTTTTAACAAGACCACTACAAAAATCTAATAAGAATAGTATATGCATATATTATATACGTTATTGTTTCAGGGTCATGTGGCTGGTAGTGCTTTAACTGGAATGTTTTCTGGTAGTGGTAGTAGTAGTGAAACTGCACAGCACCAAGCTGCTCAACCTGTGGCCCAGACACACAATCAGTACCAGAACCAAACACCTCAGGGACCTTGCGCATGGGAGATCAAGCAGTTTATTGAGTGTGCCCAACAGCAACACGATCTTACTCTCTGTGAAGGTTTCAACGAGGCACTGCGCCAGTGCAAAATTAACAACCACATCTAAAGTTTAGTGCAATCATTTTGAAGGTGCCATACTAAATCATTATGTTGTATAAATTCTTTAAATATTCATTAACTGAATTTTACAGGAAATATGTTCGAAGACGCTTGTCTGTGAGCTCTTTTGATATAAAAGTATTTAATTTTGAACCAAAAAGCCGGCACCTTCCAAGTAGTTATTATATTTAGCTTCAAGTGAATCTAATTTGCTTGGAGTTGTAGTAAATTTTTAGTAATTTTTTTTATCTAAGATTTATTGTGATGTTAAATCTATAGCCTGATATGTTTTACAGTAACTTTTAGAAAAATAACATTAATATACTTTAACAATACAAACCCATACTGTTGTTTTTTTTGATTTGTGTTTTAGAGAGAAGCAGTTGTAGAGTAAGTAAATTGTAGTATTTTGTGTGTATAATATAAAATTCCATATTATTGATATAAATCACCTAATTCTATCGGTTAAACATTCACGTCTTAACTGTTATGCCTTACCTAAACTACCGTTACCCTACAACTAAACCGATGTTACTCTTTCATGGCTAAATCAGTGTAAGAATTCGATTACATTTGAGATGGAGATTACTTTGATTTTGGGGAAGAAAATAGGGCTACTTAATCACCGCGCTACTATAAAATACTCGACTACCTCGTTGGTCTAGTGGTTAGCGTATGCGGCTGCTGAAATAGAGGTCCCCGGTTCGATTCCCAGGTCGGACCATATATTATTTGTGATTCACAAATATTTATTTCCGAGTCTGGGTGTTTTCTATGTATAATATGTATTTACAAAAAAAAAAGTATGTTTGTGTATTTATATCAGTTGTCTAGTACCCATAACACAAGCTCTGCTTAGATTGGGACTAGATGATGTTGTGTGTCAGATGTCCAAAATATTTATTTATTTATTTATGTAAAAGCGGGCGGAGTCGAGGGCAAATGCTTGCTATAAATATAAGGAAAAATATAGCTGGATTGAGAAATCCTAGGCTAAGCGACAGCTGTTTGTCTGGCTGTAATAATGGAGCTTTAGAAATAAAAAAAAAATCAAGGTGATAAAAAAAATGTCTGTTACCTTCTCAGGGTTGCTACTTTATTTATTTTATTTTTACTGTGCTCTTGTCTTATTTAGCGATACTTTTGGCAAATGTTTATTAAGTAGTAGTCGGCATAGTAATTTTGGCAGCTAATACTTAGGTACTAATTTTAGTTTATTCAAATGCCCAATTCGATGATTACGAGTTCTTTTGGTATAACTTGTTGCATAATTATTAAATTTCTTACAATACACTAATATAAAACTGAAGCATACACAGCGCGTAATCTTACACTTCGTATTCTATCATCATTATCTCGACAGGGAAAAAAGCTGGACCAAGGTTCAACAACCAGTCCTGTGCTGCCTGCATTCATCGTATTCGATGCTTTTTCAAATATTATATATATTTTTGATTAAATTATGCCAATTTAATAGTTTTTTAAATTGGTTTTTTGTTGTAAAAATCTTACAAATTAAAAGCAAAATGTTCGGAATAGCAAATTTGTATGAATCATGATGTGTATAAAATTAAAAAGATGACTTGTAAATAATATTATTTATGAAGTAAGATATCGTACAAAATTGATGACTGTTATGACGATAAGCGATTGAAGAAGTATGAAATACTTAACTACATCACTGCAATTCGTACAATAAATAAAAAGCGGCCAAGTGCGAGTCGAAATCGCCCATGAAGAGTTCCGTAGCAGCAAGCAGTGATGCCATATCTACCAACTTTTTGGTAGATCTACCAATTTTCACTTCAGTCTACCTATCTACCACCCTAGACCTAAAAACTACCTATTTTTTGAATTAGTATGACATATCACCACTTTGAATTATTTTTATATCGACAAGCGACGTCGCGATGTGTTGCGTGAGCTATGCGACGATGCATCAAGCATACATAAAGTCCAGGCTATAAACCACAAAAAAAACGTTAGCAACAGTTCGCCGTTCGTGCCATTTCGCGCCCTTTGACTTCATTATTCTGTTCTGTGGCCCATTCTCGATTGGTTTGTTGCGGAATCAATGGTGAATCTTTACTCCTGTTTTGTGTTGTTTACACATAACACTATAATGGCCCGACCCGGGATTCTGAAACAGAGGCCCCTTGATCGGCAGTCGCGTACGCTTACCATTAGAGCGATGAGGCAGTATATATGTCTTAAATAAATTATATATAATTAATATAGAACATCTTTTCTTCTTACATCACCGAAAAATGATTTTAAATAAATAACATACTTTCTTTGCCTTGAAATAGTAATTAAAATAGTTTTAAAACTTATGACCACACCTATCTCTATACATTTCTTTTCTTCAGGCGCCGGAGATCGCAAAACGATCTCCGTCCTCCATAAGCGCAGGCCTGGGATGACAGGTGAGGCCACCTGCCACCCTAGCAGAAGCAGGCCGGGGTGGCAAGTTGATTTCACTCCAGATAGACCTAACCTAAAATAATGCGGAGTATAGATAACATATATGTAAGTATATATATACATATATGTTATGTATATGTATACTCGTAGTATATACACAAGCTACTACTGTAATGTAATAAGAAAGAAAAATTAAATTAGGTTAGAAAATGAATGAAGATTGAAAATAATCGAAAATAATTAGGGCGGTAGGCCAAGGACGGATGGATGAACTGACAGACTGACATGACGAATCTATAAGGGTTCCGAGTCATGAACTACGGAACCCTAAAAATCTTTTAAATTGAGGTGGTAGATCTACCAATTTTGCATTTTACATCTACCAACTTCTACCAACATTTGGTACATAATCTACTGATTTTCTAAAATTCGGGTTGGCAACACTGGCAGCAAGTAACATCATATAAAAGTTTTTGTAGTTCGTTGTAACTTGTATCGATGTTTAAATAATAGTGTTTTGATTGAAAGAAATGTAAATTGCGGTTTATGATTTACGACGTATTAAAAAAAACTTACTAGATCTCGTTCAAACCAGTTTTCGTTGACAGTTTGCATGGTTAACCATGCAAACTTTCAACGAAAACGGTATATGATGTACTTAAGTAAAGTACATCATATACCTATTTTTTTTAGTTTTATCATGCTCTTATTTAAGAAGTTACAGGACCCCCAAGCGCGGATCCAGGGGGGTGGTCATGGGGGTCATGACCCCCCCCTGGGCGCGGTCCGGGATTTAGGTGTAAAACTAATTAAAATTATTAAACATAATTTTAGATTTTTTATTACAATATAATTTTAACATTGACACTGTGAAACAACTAGCAACCTTTTACATTGTTACTTTGTAGATACTACTCCAGTTTCTGTCATTGTAAATGAATATCGGCTGTGGATGGTGAAGTGGCAGCGGTGTTAGTCCATACCACAGTCGATTTCTAATCTAATTTTAAATTGCGATATTGAACTGTATCTTTTTTGTCTTTTACGCGCGAAAAGCCTTTTTGCACCATACCCTTCGTGGGATAAAAGAAGGGCGTGTGTAGGACTCCCGGGGGAACCGGTCTACCCACTAAACCACACGGCGGCCTACCTCGGCAGCTCGGAGAAACTCTAGGAACGCATCAGCGGCTTTTGGAGTCCTCCTGCCGGACATTTCAACTGAGTTACATCCCGGAGTGACTAGTCTCACCCCCGGGGCAGGATGCTGTCGCGCCTCTTACCGATCTACGCAGTAAGAGCCGCAACACCGACCTACCTTAGACGACACCCTCCGGCCGCACCAGGGGTGTCACTTGTCTCGGGTCGTTTGCAGCGGTCATATCTCCCAAATATGTGGCTGCAGCGACCCTTAAGAGACGATTGGGGGACTAGCGACCTCTACCGCGTCCCCTTCACCGCCTCCTTTGAGCAGGATCGACCCTTTCCCGATCCCTCTCAGCGGACTCATTCTGGAGCATAACGTCCTCACTCTTCCCACACTTCCCATTCCTCGTCACTCGCCAGCATTGCGGCGATCAATGCTGATGGTGATATATTTCGTCCGATCTGACTCCTACTCGACGCTCTGCAGAACGGCAGAACGACTCCAACAGCGCGATAGCAAGCACAGCTCTGAGTTACGAGCCGTGCCTGCCAAGCCCGCAGAGCTTGCCTATACGCGTTTCGTAGCAGCATTCCGGGCCCGTGGTCCAACACTGACTCTTCGCCTTTCCGACCGACAGAACGAATTTGGTCGTAGAATATCGTGTCCATGTCGGCCAGAATGTCGGAGATGGACATCGTGCCAGGACCGTCGCCGCCTCGTACAAAATCGTGCGGTAGCCTCGTACGACCCGTTTAGTATTATGGCTCTAATACAGCAAAAAAATCGTATATTAGGCCTTAACATCCTGTCAGATGATTCAAACAGCATCTCTGTGGCAATGTTTAGCATGACTATAATACACGCCACTAACGCTTTCGTATTGGACTCTACGTCCAATACGATAGCGACAGTGGCGTGTATTATGGCCACATTACCTGTTACTGCTGATCATGAGGTCAAGTCCTGGGATTTCTAAAGATCATAAGTGTTATTGGATTTTCTCACAGCAATTTCTTAATAACAGCCGGAGTATGGAAGTTTGGCGATGATCCACGCCCATAGGTCGGAGTGCACGTTAAGCCATCGGTCCCGGTTGTCATGAACATCTATGGTTATTTTATTGAAGTCAGTGCTTTCAAATGTACTGTAACCTTCGAATTTCTGTTCTCCCTCGGGGTTGTGGAGGTCCGATGCCAGTCGCTCCGTGGAAAAACTGGATTCAGGTGAACTGGTTGAACTAGTAGACCCCAAATGATGACTGGCTACTTGTTAGTATTAGTTAGTAGCGACAGCGGAAAGATCTTTCTCTACGTTACGTTATGAGCTTAAATGGTTGAAGAACGTCTAACTAACCGAACCGAATTTGTATATATTTTTTACTTGTGTATAAAAACTATATAATAGGTATTTACCTATGAAATTGCCGTTTTGTATGCAATAAGTGAAAGTACTTATTTTTTAATTTTTTTTATTTCTGTTATTCGAAGTCATCACCCATGCAATCGACGCATCTTTGCCAACGCATTGGCAGTTTATTGATGCCCTTCTTGTAAAAATCAGCTTGACGGGAGACAACAAACTCTTCAAAGGCATTTTGTACTGCCTCTCGGGAATTGAATTTTTTACCCACTAAAAAGTTGTCTAAATTTTGGAAAAAATAATAGTCGTTAGGTGCAAGGTCTGGTGAGTATGGCGGATGAGGGAGAGCTTCCAACCCCAGCTCTTGCAGCTTGGAGACTGTCTGTTGCGCAGTATGGGATCGCGCGTTGTCGTGAAGGAGCAGTGGGGACGACCGATTGACCAAAGCTGGTTGCAGATGTGCAAGCTTCTCCATCATTCTCTCCAGTTCGTCACAGTATACATCTGCATTAATTAAAAAAGCTGTGGTGAATCACACCCGCACTAGACCACCAATCACAGTGGTGACCATCACCTTTTTAGGGGTCATTTTTGGTTTAGGGCATTGCTTTGGTGCTAAACCAGGGCCTAAACAACTTGCTGAGCGCTTTCGATTGTCGAACAGAATCCATTTGTCGTCGCACGTAACACTTCGTTTCAAAATTCCTTCATTTCTTTGCCTGTTGAGCAGCGCAAGGCAGGTTTCGACGCGTACGTTGCGCTGGTGATCGTTAAAGTCTTGGGGCACCCATTTTTAAAGCTTTTTTACCTTGCCAATTTGTCGCAAATGGATCAATATTCTTTTGATGCTTACATTACAAGCTGCTGTTAGCTCAGCTGTAGATTGAGTTTCGTCAGCTTCCACAATCGCCTTTAATTCAATATTGTTAACCAAAGTCTCCGGACGACCACGAGCTTCATTTTTCAAGTTAAAATTTCCAGAACGGTACCGGGAAAACCAATAACGGGTTGTGCGTTCGTTTGTACAGTTCTCTCCGTAAACGTTTTTGATGTTACGTGCCGTTTGTGTCGAGTTGGTGCCACGACGGATCTCATATTCTATAATTACTCGAATTTTTTAAGTATCCATTATGACGAAAAATGTTCAAATGTAGTGAAAATACAACGCTAATCAAAAAACAAAAGACTGAGTTTGTAAATAGAATAACATGGTTTTAAAACAAAATTAATTTGAATGTAGAATACAGCGCCATTACAAACTTTTTTTTATTTGAAATGACCAGTACTGAAGAAAGGCAATTTCATAGATAAAGACCTAATATTTTTGCAATCCTTGCAAATTTCAACAATGTTTAATCTAAAGTTCTAGCCAGAGACAAAGCAGTAATCGTTCGGAGATTTGTTTGTTATGTTTTCGTGAAAATATAGTACTTTTGCGTATTATATTATATTTTTTCAATAATATATAGTACGCCGACCTGAAATATAGTACAATACTATCTATTTAGTAAGGTTGGCAACCCTTGTTTTTTTACGAGTTGGACTCGTACCGACTGAAACCACACGGTGTGACCTCTTTGCGCCTCAATTTTAGGAGGAGTCCAGGGAGAGATCACGTCCTCGCAGAAGGTTGCGACCGAGTTAAAACAAGTGTCGCTACCGGCCATCGAGCTTATGACGGCCGGTAGCGAGAGATTCTCTCCGACGACTACAGTGAGGGCCTGACGCTGCACTGCCTATGCGAGGCAAACCGCCAACGTGTGCAGGCCCGATGTCTCACTGCAGTCGCAGTGGTGGCGGGCGGAACTCGATAGAGTAGCTACGGAAAGTACCTGCACTCGCTAGGAGGGGCCTAGCGAACGAGTGCAGGTACTTTCCGTAGCTACTGTGCCCGGAAAGCACCTGCGTCAGTCGGAAGGAAAGGGTCTCATGCTGCCGCCCTGCCCACTCGGCAATGACCGCCTGGAGAGCCATCACGGCAGTGAAGCCAGCGCGTGGAGTCTCCAGCCGGAACGTCTATCTGACCATGGTGGCTCGGCGAGCAGCTTCACGCCACTCGCGTATGTCCTCGGGCGGTGGGCGAAAACCGCTCTCCGCCCGAAAGTCAGCCACTCGCCGATAAGCCTCGGCGAGCACTTCCGCCTCCAAATCCTACGGGGGTGTTCCGGCCAAGTCGCATGCCGCCTCTGTGGACATCATGCGGTATCCACGTAAGACTCTGACCGCCAATATCCTATGGGGGCGCCAGAGGCGCGCCCTATTCTGGGCGGTCAGAGCCGCCACCCACACCGGTGCACCGTACTGTGGCATTGACCAGACAACCCCCGTATACAGCTGGCGCGTGTGAACACTGGACCCGCCCAAATGGGCAATAGTAACCCTAGGGCGAAGTGCTTGTCGAATAGCCACCTACCGTCTAGGACCAGCCCAGAAACCTCATCTGTGCCCGGACCGGTACGAGGAATGAGTTGACTTCGATGGAGGCGCCGACGGTTTAACCACGACGGAGCCCATGAAACAAAAGGGGCCCCTTCTTATCCAGGGCCACCCTTAAACCCAGCGCCTCAATGCGCCCGACCACCAGAGAGACCCCTGTGGTGGCCAGGCGGGCCGCCTCCTGGAATTTAGCCCCCCGGGCCGTGACCAAAGTGTCATCGGCTTAACAGATTACGCCCAGCCCGAGGGGAGACGCCCTCGTAGGGCCCAGTCGTATCCCATGTTCCAGGAGGTCCTAGGACAGACCCCTGCAGCACACCGCACGACATGGCCCTGTGTCTCAAGTCACCATCTCGGTCCTCGAACATGACGGTACGCTCCTCTAAATAGTCTGCCACAAGCCGCCTCAGGTACTCTGGCACTCCGTGATAGCGGAACGCTTCCCTGATGCTGGTGAATGGCAGACTATTAAAGGCATTGGCGATGTCTAAGGACATCGCAAACACCACTCCGCTGCAGGTCACTGCCTCTTCGGTCACGGCCCTAGGCGCAACATGGCATTGACCGTCGAACTCCCCTCTCGGAAACCGAATTGGGCTTCCAACAGGCCGGGGCCCACCTCGCAGAGGTGCTGAATGATGCGGGCAGAGAGAACCGTCTCAAACAACATACCCGCCTCGTCCAGCAACACGATGGGCCTATAGGCCGCAAGGTTGGCAACCCTAACTTGATCACAGCTATGTGACCCCCCCCTGGCGCCAAAGCTGGATCCGCCCTTGAGGACCCCCCCCCCCCCTATAACTTCACACACACATTTTACCACTTTGGAAGTGTCTCTTGCGTAAAACTATTCAGTTTAGAAAAAAATGATATTAAAAACCTCAATATCTAACCTATCCATAGATTATATAGTATATAGGTTTTGATGAAAAAATTTTTTTTGAGTTTCAGTTCTAAGTATGGGGACCCCCAAAATTTATCTAACCTATCCATAGATGGTTGGTTTTGATGAAAACAATTTTTTTGAGTTTCAGGTCTAAGTATGGGGACCCCCAAAATTTATTGCTTTTTTATATTTTTGTGTAAAAATATTAATGCGGTTCACAAAATACATCTACTGACCAAGTTTCAACAGTATAGCTCTCATAGTTTCGGAAAAAAGTGGCTGTGACATACGGACGGACAGACATGACGAATCTATAAGGGTTCCGTTTTTTGCCATTTGGCAACGGAACCCTAAAAAGCGGCCTTTTATTTTTATTTCGAGTAAAGAAGAATTTTAATCGACTACCGACTCGTTTTTTTTTTTGTTTTTTAAATTTACACCAAATCAAAGTTAAAGACTTTGTCACGACAAACACACGATAGCATGAATATTATGCTAAACAATTTTAGTTGATACGACTTAGACTTATATCAGTTGTATCACGTCCTTTGAATAAAGAAATCACGTCAGTGATTTTATTAGATGGACCGTAGACGATTTCTCCATATGTGCTAATTTGACTGCTCTTGTCTCAATGACGTTCTCGACTATTTATTTAACGCGTCCCTTGAGAACGTAAACTTTGCAATGGTTTATTTGTCCGTATTTATGCAAAATGGAACCACTCGACAAATTTCAATTTTTGCTTTTATTGAAGAATACTTATTTAAAAGTGGTCTAAATTCTCATACAAGAAAGAACCACATGATTTTTCACTTGGAAACAAGGTATACTAAAAGCAGAATAGAACCAAAAGCAATAATAAACATTACCTGTAAAGCAAAACGGAACCACAGTACAACAGGACCATAATGTTCTAACAAATAAACGATATTACTACCATGTCATTTTATACAAAACAGATCCACATACACTTGGTACCATTTTACATTACACGTATTTCTATTATTAACGATTATTTTTAATACGCCAAATGGAACCAAGTTTCTGTGATTTCGTTGTGCGTAAAATAAATTCATACTTAGTTGCATATTTCTTTTTTACAAAATAGAACCACAAGCATTCGGTTCTTTCGTGTATAAATAAATATTGTAAAACAGTAGAACCACTAGTATGTGATTCCATAATGCATATAACGATTTGAAACATATGACCACTGAAAGGTACCAAAATGACGTGACTTGTAACATGTCTCTCATTTCAAACAACGAAATATTTACTTTATTTTATTACATGTATGGCTCAAAGTGCAATGACTCAAAGTTTCAAAGTAAAACGTTAAAAATCTGCCAAAACAGGTGACATTCAACGAAGTAGTTCGAATTCGCGACGACCGTTTTTTTTCTCTGCGAATAAAGTTATGTTGTTTTTGTTAATTTCTTTCGAATTAAGTGTTAAAATGTTTATTAGAGGCAAGCAATTGTTGAATTAAGATTTATAAATCAACACCGAAGTATGGGCCTCCGGTATTCTCAGTCACTCGGTGAAACACAACGCAATCGCTGTTTCATACCGGTTTTATTTTTATTTATTTATTTATACTTTATGCACATAAACAGTGACAAGGGTGGACTTAACGCCGTAGGCATTTACTGCCAGTCGACCTTAGGGAGCGCGTGATGCAGAGCCAAAAACTAGGTAGATGCACACAACTGAATCATATACCTAATTTATTTAAAAAAAATCAATTAGGTATATTATCAGTTAGAAGGCCTATATTTACGTACATACAACAAGTAAAGGAGAAAGTAGGAGTCGTTGCCTATCAAGAGGTCAAACGGATTGCGGAAAATAGACAGGAGTGGCGATTGCTCCACCGACAAGGGACTGATCCTTAAATTGAGAAGGAGATTTAAAAAAATAAATAAAGGATTCATACTTAAAGTCTAAGTAGCAATGCTATTAATACACATTATAGATACGGATTCATATTTATACACATAAAACTTTGTCCAGTTTTAGCCATCTTAACCTCGACATCTTAACACTCCCTGCGTTCCACAATAGGTCAGATTGTACGAAGAAAGTTGAGTGGAGGAAATCAGAACAGTATGTGGGGGGCAATGAAGAAGTGACTTATTAGAAGATCTAAGATTTTTAGTATGGTTTGCAACTACATACTGTAAGAACTTGGAGAAAAGAGTATTTAATAAAGGGTAGTTAACGCCCGTATCTCTCTACGTTGGCGAATCAGAAGCCACTTCAAATGAGAGCGATTCTCAGACACGTGATCATATTTACGTAAATTAAAAATGAATCGAATGCAATTATTGAGAAGACGGTCAAGCTTATCAGCAGATTTGCATTCAGGTCAAAGTAACACACATCACCATAGTCGATTATGTGGAATATTAGGGTCTGGATTTGCAATACCTTAGTTTTCACTGGCAGAAAATTCTTAAGCCTATAGATCCGCAACGAGAATGTAACCTTCTGACACACAGATGCAACTTGTTTTCGCCAGCTGAGAGTTGCGTCGATGTATAATCCGAAGTCCTTCACACTTTCGCAGAATGGTGTAACCATACCAGTAGATCAGTGGTGGGGGTGAGTCCAGGTCAAGCTGGCTCACACGGCGGTTACTTCTGATGATAATACCCTGATATTTATTCGGGTTCATCGATACGCCAAACATATCGGACCAGTGTTTAATGGGCGCCAGGTCACTATTTACCATGGAGACCGCAGACGATACATCGCACAACTCTGATTGATAATATAGTTGCAAGTCATCAGCTTAAAGATCACAAAAACACTGATAGAGGTGATAAGCTTAATGAAGATAGAAGATAGAACAAGTGAAAGAATACCGCCTTGGGGAACGCCAACAGCGAGACCACATCAGCCAGAGGAACAATCTTCCACCTTGATTGACTACTGACGATCCCGAAGGTAAGACGAGAACTAGTCTAGCGCTTCTTGAGAGACCGAGAAGTGGTATAGGATAGCAAGGACGAGTTTTAAACTGACAGTATTGAAGACATTCGAAAAATCAACCAGTACTACGGTCGTAACCTTAGCTTCTCCATTCCTACCTAAATATCGCCAGTCCCTTTCAAAAGAGCAGAAGCCGTGCTATGGCCATCAGGGAAGCTAGGATCACCCGCGAAACTAGCCGATATTCAGTCCATATTACATCTCATTCCACAAGATGCACAGACTTTTTATTGGTCTCAATTGTGATGATACAATAAAAGATGACATAAATAGACAAGACTCGGTGGATTTCGAAATCTAATTTGATGATAACGTCGAATAAACGTGTATTTTTGGGGAATTAAAGTTTTTTTTTAAAGATAGAATTAAAGGTTGATTTATATTTTGAAATCCCTGGGTTGTGGTTCTTTTTTGTATATGAGAAAACATATCAATTACTGAATGTTAAAAGGAACCACATGCACATTTTCTTAATTATCTAGAAAGTTTAAAAGGAATCAAATCAAATTTAAATACAAATACTTAAAGTAGTAATATATCAATAAATCTAAATAAAGATAATAGTAATTTTACTTAATCTAACAGTGCTGCACATATTTTTGTAAATCCTTTGATATCTCAAAAGTGTGTTTTTGCTGGGTGGTTCCTTTTTGCATAAATACGGACATTTGTGAATGCAGGGGGGGGTCACCAGCATACTCTCCGCGGAGATATCAACATGCTCCTGCGCATCCCCCCCCTATGGTTGTTGCTCCGAGACGGTCCGTGTTCAGAGATGCAGCTGCAGTTGCGGGAGGCGTCACTGTGGGCACTACTATGGTATGAAGTTTTATTGTTTATCAAGTTAATGTCATCGGCCTGATTATCAAAAGCCATGAATGAAGAATAAAGTTATACGTCCATGATTACAGCAAAAGAAATATTGCTGGTTAAATACTTATGACATGCTTATGACTTTTATATATTTTTGTTTCACCAAAATTCACCAAATTAAGTTGTGGCTTAAGTTAATTAACTTTGATAAATTTTGTTCCACCAGTTAATAACATTTCTTCAGTTCTATAAATATTAGTTGGTAGTAATTTTACTCGAAATCTTTTTACTATTATTTTTAGGGACATTTGGCCGGTGAAGCTATAACGAGTTTATTCGGTGGTGGTAGACGACAACAAGTCGAACAAGCACTACCACCAAACTATAATTATGAACAAGAGCCAAGTGGCCCATGTGCCTACGAAATATCGCAATTCTTGAGTTGTGCTACAAATAAACCAAACATGGAGGAATGTGAAGCTTTCAAACAAGCACTTCTAGAATGTAAACGGCGCAACCGTACGTTGTAATAATTCTCTGTTTGTATTTCTCTTATGAAATGACGATGAAGCGCGTGATACATAATTGCAGTTACATGCCTAAAATACTGGTTCATCCAAGTCATAAAACTTTAATTTTACTCTTTAAAATGTGACGATATTATTGTGATACTTAATTTCAGTTACAGCTTAAAGTACTAATTCATTCCATGGCGTAAAACTATTATTTTACTACGTTCTTTCAAATGCCTTAAATATGTAGATTCGTTCCTAATCATACTGTTAATTAATACAAATCAGACTTTGTAAAAACCCATTTTAGTTAACACCATGTCTTTGTGGGATGGATTTAGATTTACTTTCGTTAATTAGAAGAAAATCATAAGAACTTTCACAAAAATGTTTTTATGAAATTGTATAGGTATCTGTTTTGCTACCTACTTATGATCTTTCACTTTTGTTTCAGGCATACCATAAATTGCCATAAGCTGAACTGACCTCAAGTAAAGCCATCGTAACTTTTATACAACAAATATGTGAATAATTGATATACATATAACACATAAATCAATATTAAAGTATTTTATTTCTACTATAATCTACCTACTGCCCAAGTTGATCAAGTAATTGAAAGCGGTCTATCAATGTTGTTACTATTGATTCTTTTAAATGTCACTTTTATACTAAGCTGGTGGTTAGGACTAAATATTTTTTTATGCCCGACAAAGTTACTCTACTCTGCCTGATGGTAAGCACGAGTAGAATACAAGAGTAGTGGTCTATATCCACACTGCGGATGCCGACAATGCATCACGGTAACCCACACTTTGGCGGCGCATCGAGATGCTTCTGTATTAAGAGGTCACTAGTCTCGAACTTATGAAACACGACAACACGAATGCCTTTAATTTTAGGTTGGTCTACCTTTCCTGCTAAAGTCAGCGTGTCTCTACTACCTTTTGAATACTTAATGCTTATTATTTTGATTCCATTTAGGAATAGACTATGATACCTATACTCATATTGCATTAAGGATTACCAATAAACATATTTAAGTGTACAATTAATAAAGTTAACGTACAATGTAGCCTACTAACAATTCGATTTTCCTTTTTGTAGACAGTGTGACTCGTAAACTTTTTTTAGTTCGATGATTATTTTAATAATCATCGAACTTCGATCGACATCGATACTTACAATCCTGCCCAAAGGCAGGATTGTATTTTAACCTATTGACGGTGGCAGTGATTATCATGTAGTTAAATTTTTGCTTATATTCAATCTACAGAGGGGGGCGATCACCATCGCCGCCGCAATACCATCCACGATCCGGTTACCATTCACCTCCGGCGCATGCCCCTCCTATGGCTACTACTCCGACGCAGGGACGGTCCTTGTTTAAAGAAGCCGCTGCAGTAGCTGGAGGCGTCGCTGTAGGCAGTACAGTGGTAGGAGTTTGTTAATATCATGTTAATATACTGTTTACCCGACTCCCTAGCTCGATTCGTTATATACTTAAAACTTAACGTCCTCATAGCTAGGTACCTACTATCTAATATCGAAAGCAGGTAACCAGCAAATTTTAATAAGCTAACCATGAGGTTTTTTAGTTCAACGACACCTTTTCACCTTACTGATAGGTTCTTATGCAGGAATTTGTGAGTGACGTCTTTGTTGATCAGTTACTATGTAAATCATTTGTAAATTTTAAAATCAAATCCTTCCCAATATCATGTCAATAATATTTTGTCTATCACAACTATAGTCGGATTTTTAATTAGACGATATCCACTGACGTTTACTGTGTTGTCAGTTTTTGATAAAATAAAAATAGTGTTGTGACAAAGTGAATGATTGAAAAAACTCCTGAATGAATAAAATTAATGAAATTAAAATTAATTAATAAAATTAAAAAACAATCCTAAACACAAGTACACAACTAATTCTGTGCCATTACAACCAGTGGACTCCCAAAGAGACCTCGGAGTTATCATCACACATAACCTGAAGTGGGATGAGCATATTACAGTGATAACAAAGAAGGCAAACTCATTGTTGTATATAATTAGAAAGGCATTCTATGTTATCAATAAAGAATTATTTCTCAGCAGCTATTTAACGTACCTTAGATCCTTGCTGGGATTCGCCTTTCAAATATGGAATCCATATTTAAAAAAAGATATTGTAATGTTGGAAAGAGTACAAAAAAGGGTAACTAAAATGGTCTTCTCTTTGAAAAACATGTCCTATGAAGAACGTCTGCTTTATCTCAATCTACCAACACTAGAACCTCTGTTCTAAAAACATAAACAGTTCTGTTCATAAACAACGAAAATACTTTTTTTTATAATTATAAATAAAAAAGTTTATGAACTCTTTTGTATTTTCTATTAATACAAACTTATATGTCATGTGTTCATTGACATAACTCAAAGCCGGAATTTTGCAATGAAAGAAAAAATGTGGTATGGGGAAGGGTCCCGCCCTCGTAAGACTTTGGTTAATACCTCATACTTAAACATTTCTTTTGGAGGAACGGGGGTAAAGCACCATGGAGCCGTCAAAGACCCATGTTGCCACTTTGCCTCAACAGGAATTAACCCAACCTGTTGAGGGATGTCAGTCTGGGCTCCGTCCAGCTGACTTAATGCAAGGAGGACAAGAGGGTGCCAACCTTCTTGTTGGTATGTGAGTGGCAAATTATGAAGCTGTGCAATCTGTGCATAGCACCTCAGCCATCAGATACGTAACAGAATATCCTTGGTATCCGGTGACAGTAACTCTACATAAAATATTGGTTTGAGGTAAAGAGATCATAAGAAATTCGGCGCTTCCAATAGGCATGCTATCCGGACAGGCTGGTGAATCTAGAAATAAATTTTAGAGATATGACCGGGAACACCATGCCAGAAAGTCAGGCCACGAAAAACACATGACAGATCTATTTAACAGGGTACTTGTGTCGTCTGACCCCTACATTTCTGATGTAAGAATGAAGAAGAGGCTACAAAAATTAGACCGTAAGCCACTACCAGTGAGGGCTTTAGAACTGATCCAACCAAATCAAACACCAACATCAGATTTAAATGAACCAGATGATGTAAATGATCTCTTTGAAGATTGTGAGGATTTAATTTTTACATCCGACTTTCACAATTGATTCTTTTTAAAAATTTGTATAAATAGGCAAAATTTTCTGTCTGTCTGTCACTCAATTCGATTCGTTTATTTTTAACACAAGTGCAAGAAAGTGCAATAAACAAAAAAACCAAAACAATAGAGCAAATCTATTATTGTTCAGTAATTTAAACACTAGAGTGAAATTTATTGACATGTCTACTGCCAATACCCTTACTGTTTGCTTTGCCTTTGCCCACAGACGAGTAATATCTTTATTAACAACCCTAAAACCAAAGAAAAAAGTACAAAACTCGAGAAGCTTGTAACTTAAAGATCCTGGATGATTAGGATTTGTTTTTTTTTGTATTACTGGTACTATTGCAGGCTGGTTATTTATCAAGGTTTTGAATCCAACTAAGACAAGATATAGCTGTAAAAAAATAAATCCTTAAATAACATTGTTGTTACATACTACTAGTATCTTATATCAGAGCACTTTTATACAATTTCATTCTTAAATAGATATAATATTCTTTTATAGTTTGAAATGATTAACTATTCACACTCATTGTTCATTCATCTGATTGAATGAGAACTGAACGCATCACTATTACTTTAAATATGGCAGCATTATTTTACTAAGTGACATTAGCTACTGTCAGGTAGCTTCGTCTAATTAAAAATACGACTATAGGGTCATATGGCGGGTAGTGCAATATCTGGGTTACTTGGTGGTCATAACCGACATGAAGTAGAACAAGCATTACCACAGAACTACAATTATAACCAAGAGCCAAGTGGACCTTGCGCTTATGAAATATCGCAATTCTTGGCTTGTGCTACAAACCATGAGAATTTGGAAGAGTGCGCAGAATTTAATGAAGCCTTGAAAGAATGCAAGCGACGTAACCGTAAGTTGACAAAGTGCAAATGCAACCCACTAGTATGTTTAGTTTTTAACAGTTCTCAGCCCTGGTTAAGTTCAATGTTATCCAAGTTTTTTAGCGGATAGTCCGCATATATGCATTCTTAAATGTAACTCATGTGTATCATTGATTAAAAATGGAGATACTCAGGTACTCGTGTGGTATTGTTTAGTTTTACTCATATTTATGTTCTCTGCAGGGCTTCCATAACTAAACACAAGACTACACCCAAAATTTCTCCGAAACAAAAACCAGATATCACAATAACAATTTTTAATAAAACATCTTAATTAAAGCACCTCGTCTTTTATTTATGTAACCCTAACGGACCTATTTACCACCAGGGCTTTAAATGTAGTAGTGAGTCAAAATCTAATACTATATACGCATGCAGAAGTGTGGGAGGGGCTTATTAGAAGCAGACTGTTTGTGGAGCGGAGGGTTCTGTCGTGGTTAGATCCTAGGAGTTGGAAATTAGAAGCCAGGTAGGTAGGCGATTTAGGGGGGTTAAGAATAGAATAGAGAATCCTTAGGGCTCGCAGGTGGCGATGCTAACGAATGGGGAGCCAGTCCAATTCAAGGCGAAAAGAGGAAATATGGTCAAATTTACGCAGATTCAAAACGAATCGAATGTAGTTGTTCAGAAGTCGATCGTATTTGTTGAGTAGGTCTGCATTCAGGTCGTATTAGCACACATCACCATAATCGATGATGGGTAAAATCAAGGTTTGCACCAACATCGCTTTAATTTCGGATGGTATAACGCTCGCCGCAGTGTGCACGTAACTTTCTGACTTACGCTAGTGGCCTGTGTTTGCCAAGTAGGTAAGGTAGGTAAGGTTGTTGTTAATAAACAGGCCTAGATCCTTTACCGTAGAGCTTAGAGGAATAGTCAACCCATTGATTAATATAGATGGTAGTGTATTTGGGTCAAGCCTTCTGGTCATATACGGACCCCAAGATGATGGCCTGGCACTTTGTAGTGTTCACAGCTAAACCGAATCTTTTAGACCAACCACTAATAGTATCCAGATCGTTTATCATGGTAATAGCTTCTGTTACGTTATCTACAGCAGCATGGTTGTAACAGTTGTAAATCATCGGCATAAAGATGGTACGCACTCTGAAGATTTTTAGTGATAAGATTAATAAAGATAGAAAATAACAGTGGAGAGAGAATGCCGCCTTGAGGTACACCAGCAGCAAGCTCACACCATACGGAGGTAGATTCGTCGATATAGACGGACTGCTGGCGTCCTCGAAGATAAGAAGAGAACCATTCCAGTTCATCAGGTGATATCATACAATACGAAAGGATGGACAGGAGGACGTCATGACTGACAGCGTTAAAAGCATTTGAGAAATCGATCAGAACTAACACGGTAACTTTGGAGTTCACAACTGCCGTCCGAATGACACCAGTCACTTTCAGGAGAGCGGATGTTGTGCTGTGTCCAGGCCTAAAGCCTGATTGAAACGGACTAAGCAAGTTGGTGCATTGCATGAACTGTGATAGCTGATGTACACACGTCTCCAACACCTTGGATAGGAAAGGAAGTATGGAAATTAGGCCCAAGTGATTTACAAGGGTAGGATTAAGGACCTTGGGGATGGGTATAACAAACGCGTTACGCCACAGTGAAGGGAACTTCCCTGAGTCAAGTGAAAAATTGACTATATGTGTAATCGCAGGAAGAAGGTGATCGAGGATAGGAGTGATCATGCGTCGGCTAATGTTGTCACTGCCCATTGCATTGGATTTGAGGAAGAGAATTATCTTGTAGCACTTTGTCCACGTAATTACAACACATATTCATGCAGTTTTATATTTCTAGCACCAAACGTTTGGTTTGGTTTTATAATAAAGGTTCCGAGTCTACGGAACGGAATCCCATTTTTTAGGATCAAAACGACGTCAAAATGGCGGTTCCATTTTGATGTCATTTTTTGTCTTCAACCATGGTCATCTTCATATACTTTGTTTAGATGTACAAATAGAAATATTAAATAACAGAAACAGTTTAAAGAAGACCTCATCACATCATCTTGACGCTAGATCATAATAGTGTGCACATTCGACAAGGGTACTCGGAATGCAGACTCCTGTGGAACACAACATGGCTGTCGCGATAATTTACCTAATATCTCTAGACATAAACTTTACGTTAAGTCTTAGATAGTGATTTATTGTTTGGACTTCATATCGTGTGAAATTCTTACGAGGACGTCGTATCAAGTTGACTAGTACCTACTGATATTTATTTTTGTACTATTGCCAACCATAATATACTACAGAAAATACTCATTTTTTTCTTGGTATATATAGTAAAGTATTCATTATCCTTAGACGTTTACATAGTTTGAACTAATATAGATTTCGAACAATTTGTTTAAAAAGGAGTCCGTTGTTCCTCCAGATTATTAACAGCAATAGGAATGACAAAAAAATACTTCTGTACCTAATACATGAACATTTATTCGTCACAAGTCATTTAGGCGAGCATAAGGCTAGTCTTGCCAAAGTGACTACTTTGCCTGATGGAAAGCATGAGCAGTATCCCAGAGTGTCGTTCACCATCCTCATTGAGAGTGCACACAATGTAGCATGTTGACCCACACCTATGTGAAATGCTTCTATCATTTTGAGGTTGTTCTTCTATGCGAGTAGTACCGCCCCTTTCGAGCCGGCCCATTCATGCTGAAATCAGCGGGGCTCTACTAAATTGATTGATTGAAATCTATTATGAATTCTACATTCGTTCTAATTTCATTACTGAAAGTTGTTGTACTGTATAGTCCAGTCAATAAAAGCTTAACTTTGCCATTTTGGTTGAACACCTGCAACCAACGCCAAAATTTCCGTGAGTCTTCGTAGATTAATATATGTGGGTAGTTGAAAGGTCAACACAAGAACTTAAAAGCTCTTACTTATTATTTTAAATAAAAATACAATAAATTGATTTTAAGTAAATTTAATGAATATAAAGAGTTGTGAACAGTAAATACCTGCTGGTCAAGTGTTATCCATCCATATACATAACTAAATAATCTAAAACATAAAGCAATCACAGTGTCACCATGAAAAGTATCCAAGATATACAAGACTGCTTTGAGAAGAGGATGGCAGGCTTCGAAGCAGAACTCCTGAAGAGAACCTCCAATGCTGTTAGTCTGACTGGTCTCGCAGAGGAATTCAACACATTTAAAACTCTTATTCTTGAGACCTTGAAGTCCTTCCAGAGTCAGATGGAGGCAATAGTGAATGAGGTGGATAATATGGAGACACGCAGCCGCCGTAAAATACTTCTCATTCATGGTGTTGCGGAGCAAAAGGATGAGAGTACATCCCTGGTGGTGGCAGACGTGGCATCAAGTAAGTTGAGTCTTGAGTCATTTACACCTGAGGACATAGGCCGCTGTCACAGGATGGGTCGACAGTCTTCGAGTGAAAAACCAAGGCCTATTCTTGTAGAATTTAGGACTGTGGTGCTGCGGGACAGGGTTTGGGCATCCAAGACAAAACTAAAAGGCTCCGGTGTGACCCTATCCGAGTTCCTGACGCGGTCGCGACACACAGCCTTTATGGCAGCACGCGAGGAGTTCGGCATTAATAAATGTTGGACCAAAGAAGGAACTGTATTTGTTTTGGGTCCTGATGGTTCACGCTACCGCATCGTTAGTGTTGCAGATCTCAAGCAAATAAAGCCAGTGGCTGCCGAAAAGCTAACGGTACCAAAAAATCCAATCTCAAAATCGAGAAGAGCAGCTGCTAGTTCCAAAAAATAACTGGAGTGCTTGTTTACATGCGGTTGTTTGTATGTTGATTTAACGTTATGCATTAGTATTTTGTATCGTAACGTTGCACTGGCTGGATGAACCTCATGTGAACAAAAGTTCCAATATCCCTTTTGCTATAGTAATACAAATATCATTATTCTACCTTATTTTAAATAAACATGAATATTATACCAACACAAAATTACAAATGACAGCATGACACATACTGTCAAAAATGCGTTCCGATTTGCCTTCAAAGTATTTTGTCATTTTGAAACATGGTCTTTTTGCACAATAGGTTCAACCAAATGCTCGTGTTTTATTAACTTTGCATAATTATCTTATTCTTTTGTTAAATTTTTTCCTTATTTTTTCTTATTTTTCTTTTTTTTTTTGTTGTTTTCAGTTTTATTTTTTTGTTTGTTCCTTTTGCTTATATTTAGTTATGAATGATTAATTAATTGATAAAAATGTCATACACGACTGGCGGGTGGACTGAAATGTCTAATTTATATTGTTTTACATACGTAGTTAGTAACTACTTTTATAGTCTTCTTTTTTTGTGTGCTTGTTTATATATATATTTATATATATCGGTATATTTAGTATATTTATTTATTCATAATTTTGGTAAATTTAGTTAACCATTTATTCTTTATTCATCATAATGTCTGACCTGATTTCCAGTGATGATGATAGTTTTTACTCCAGTAACAGCCATAATGCTAGTTTTGTTAGCATACCGTCGCTTCAAGAGAATCTTCAGTACCAGTTTTCTGGTGCTCCGCGGCATTTTAATGTAGTCCATATTAACGCCCAGAGTATTCCTGCTCATTTCCCTGATATGCTGGCTACCTTTGATTCTCAAAACATACACGCCATTTTGGTGTCAGAGACATGGTTGAAACCATGTCTACCATCCACGTTATACACTCTCCCGGATTTTAATCTCATAAGGAATGACCGCGCGATTGGTGGTGGGGGTGGTGTTGGTATATATCTACGACAGCAAATTCCTTTCTCCATTGTAAGTATGTCAACGCAACCACCACCACCGGACGCCGGTGAGCATCTCTTCTTAGAATTAGATCTTAATCACTCAAAAGTTTTACTGGGAGTTTACTATTCGCCCTCATTACGTACCAACTTCTTTTCCTCCTTCGAAAATTTACTAGAAACACTATCACCCTCTTACAGCCACACAATAGTAATGGGCGATTTCAACACCTGCTTGATAAAAAATGACTCCCGCGCCTCTTCATTACGCAGTGTAGTGGACTGTAATAACCTATCTCTTCTAACACTTGATGCTACGCATCACTTTCCTAATTGTACCCCCTCTCTTCTTGACCTAATTCTTGTTTCTTCTACTGATCATGTCATCAGCCATGGCCAGTATCCAGCTGATGCATTCTCTTATCATGACTTAATTTTTCTTTCCTATGCTATCCGTCCACCCAAGGCAAAGGCGAGAATTCTTGTGCAGCGCAGTTTTAGCAGTATGAATCTTACTAAGCTTAAGGAGGATGCACGTAATATCGACTGGTCGGTTTTGTTGGATTCACAGTGCGTAAATGAAAAAGTTGAAATATTCACAAAACAATTATTACAACTTTACAACGTACACGCACCCTTGCGGTCGATCAAAATAAAACATCTACCGGCCCCATGGCTCACTGAAGAGATACGACAAATCATGTCCAAGAAATGCTTGGCAAAAAATAAATACAAGCGTCGTCCAACGACTGATAATCTGGAAAATTACGTGTACTTTAGAAATCTCTGCAATAAGATGTGTAGAAACGCACAACGCCAACATATCCATTCGTCCGTTGAAAACGGAGACCCAGCAAAAGTCTGGAAATTTCTAAGAACATTGGGAGTCGGGAGGTCTCGTCAAGACTCTATTCCTAAAAATTTAAACGTAGACTTTCTTAACAAACATTTCTCTACCACGTCTGACATTAATGCCAATACTAAAGCTAATACTCTCCGATATATTTCCTCTATCCCAGCTCCCAACTATCCACCTTTCGTCTTTGATCAATTGTCCGATTGTGATGTTAGGAAGACCATTCTAGCGATTTCATCGAATGCAGTAGGAAGTGATTGTATCAGTCGAAACATGATTCTACCCATCCTTGATGAAATCCTTCCCATCCTATGCAATATCCTGAATCTCTCCATGTCAAGCGGTGTTTTTCCATGTGCATGGAAAGATGCTCAAGTAATCCCTCTACCTAAAAAAGCTAAACCCTCCTCATTTTCTGACTATCGGCCCATATCCATTTTACCTTTCTTATCTAAAGTTCTCGAACGCCTTATCCACTCTCAACTAAGTAACTTCCTGTCCAAAAATTCCTTACTAAATCCATTCCAATCCGGTTTTCGTCCTGGTCATAGCACGACCTCTGCACTGGTACACATTACGGATAGTATCAGACTAGGCATGGATAGTGGAATGATCACTGTACTCACCTTACTTGATTTTAGCAATGCGTTTAATACTGTTGATTTTCACATTCTGCTTGGTATACTACAGTCTCTTAACATATCTCCAAGGACAATTGACTGGTTTCATAGTTATCTGTCTGGTCGCCGGCAACGTATTTGCATTGAGGACACTGTGTCCTCTTGGTGCAATATTTCTGCTGGTGTACCTCAGGGTGGCGTTCTATCTCCTTTACTCTTCGCTGTTTTTATAAACTCAATCTCTAACCAATTAAGTTCCTCCTACCATCTTTATGCAGATGATTTACAAATATACACACAAGCTCCAATAAACTTGTTACCGGAGGCTTTTGATATAATCAATGCGGACCTCAAGCATATTAGCGAATGGAGTCACAATCATGGACTCAAAGTTAATCCCGTAAAAACGCAAGTATGCGTAATTGGCAGTCCCGGGATGTTGTCAAGAATAAATTGGACACATCTACCACAAATTCTATTTGATGGCACTGCTCTCGAGATAAGTACAAGCGTCAAAAATCTAGGAATCGTAATAGACAGTACGTTATCTTGGGGTCCACATATACAAGAACTTAGTCGAAAAATACACGCCGCTGCCGGGTCTCTGAGAAGACTACGTAACTTTCTGCCGACCGCAACTAAGACTGCACTTGCACAAGCACTTCTTCTTCCAATTCTCGACTATGCCGATGTCAGCTATCTTAATCTCACTGAAGCACAACTTGATAAGCTTGAGCGACTACAAAATTTCTGTATACGATTTGTATTTGGCCTACGAAAATACGATCATGTCTCCGAATTTCGTCAAATGCTCAAGTGGCTTCCGATTCGCTCTCGCCGGAATACTCATATCCTCACTTTGCTTTACAATATCTTATTTAATCCTAAAGCCCCCTTGTACCTCAAAGAACGCTTCAAGTTCCTTAATGACACACATGACAAATGTCTAAGGTCATCTGAAGATTTGAGACTGAAGATGCCTCAGCATTCCACAAAATTTTATGGCCAGTCTTTTACAGTTGAAGCTGTACGCTTGTGGAATGCACTACCGACGAACATTAGGAAGGCACAAACAATAAATAGCTTTAAAAAAATGATTCAGGAATTTTATACTGCTTAGCTGGATCAGTCACAAATTTGGACATTAAGTGAATGTTTTGTTATTATATATGTATGTATTTATACTATATATTATGTATGATATATGTTTAGTATAATGTATATGTATGTATATCGTTGGTATGTATGTATGTTTGTATGTATACGTATGTATCTATTTGTACACGTATGGAGATATATATGCATTCGTAAGTTATATTCATGAGCGAATTATAATTTTTCAAAACTCATTGCACCGTCAACTACTGTCTTTTCAAAACATTTTATTCCATCCCAAGGTTGCCTGGAAGAGATTGCTCTTAGCAATAAGGCCGCCCTTTGTACATTAAATATAAGTTCTGTTTTGTTTTATGAATTTATAACAGAGTGTGCAAATAAAGAGTTATCTATCTATCTATCTATCTATTAATATACTAAAATTGCAGGGTGCTGCAATACCGGCAAAGGGTGCAAATACATTGCAAAAGGGTGCAAAAACAACTTTTTCGTCTATATCTCGCGATTGGCTCAAAAAATAAAAAAAGATCCTTCTAAAAAATTGTAGGAAATTAAATCCCCTACAAAAAATTGCAAACGTATTTTTGCGTATCTCTCATAGTTTTTGCACAAAATGCATTTAAATGTGCAAAATTGTAAAAATATTATTATTAATCTTTTTTTTTCATTTTGAAGCGATCCTACATGTTTCCTTGGGATTTAATTAATATTTTTCGGACATTTTTGTTTACTTATTTATACCATTTTTCAAATACCTAATAATCTTGACAAAAAATTCATTTCAATTTTATTAAATGATAATTTTATTTTATATTTTTTTTATTCCATCGGATTCAGCGCAAATTTGCAAATTTTCAAATTTGGGAGGATGGTCATCTAATGAACGGGAGGCATGTAATATGCCTGATAGAAATGTTATATACGATGGTGATACAAAAGGTGAAATGCCTAAACATAGTTTACTAGGATCTGCATAGGTGATGTTTTTTAATCCAGAAGGCAATCTCTCATCTTACATCTCATCGGTGATATCTGTTGTAAATGCTAATTGCGCTGCAGATTTTTTTACATTTGATTGGAGTTATTTTATATCAAACACTACTTGCTGGTGTGTACACTGCTATGTCTCCTAAACAATGAAAAGTCTCCTGACCAACTGAGGTTCTTATACAAGGTGGGCCAAAAGAAGTCATCCGATGTTGTTTGGCTCTCAATTTTTTTCTAAATTAAAATCTTCAATTTTGTTTTTTGATTGTTAATTTGAACCTTTAGAATTTTAATAGTGAAGTCGAGAAGATGATATCGGCCAAATGGGCGCAGCCACAATCGATTGCTATACGGGCTCGTTTTATGGCATTTTTCATCACTTCAGCGAGAATTTCGGGCGACAGATTCTTGCACTCATGTCGAATGTTGTCCTTGAGGGCTTCCAGGGTCTCGGGCTTGTTCACGTAAACACGTAAACACGACTTAAAAAAACCCTACAAAAAAGTCTGGAACGGTTAAATCGGGCGATCTTGCGGGCTATATCGCTTGTGTCTCGCGCAGTGTGTGCCGTTGCTCCGTCTTGTTGGAACCACATGTTCTCCAGTCTTAATTCGTTCAATTGTGGCAGTAAAAACTCGTGGACCAATGACTGTTCCAACTTGAACAGCGCACCATGCAGTCACTTTTCGCGGGTGTAATGGCTCCTCGTGCTACACTCGTGGAATTTCGGTACCCCAGAAGCGATAATTTTGCTTGCTCACGTACCCGCTGAGGTGGAAATGAGCCTCATCGCTCATTGTTATTTTGGTCTAAAAATCGTCTACTTCGTCCTCGAGATTGAGAATCGCATGGGCGTAGGCTACAACGCCCATGCGATTCTCAATCTCGATTCTCGATGCGTTTGGTGATCGACAGGCAGCAGCTGATGCACGGACATGCGCAGGTCTTTGACCAAAAGTCACCTTAGGGACGACCGGCTGATGGCTAATTGCTAGGTACAGCGTCTGCTTGATGTTTCAGGCGACAGCTCGATATCCTCAGCAACAGCTGCGATATTCTCGGCAGAATAGGTGCTCCGGGGCCGTCCACTCTTGGCAGCGTCTCTTGTAGTCCCTGGCCAAACGGCCCAGTGTTTGTGCAGTTAGTGCCGGACGATTATAGTCTTCTGAGGTTAAATTATTGATGAAGCTTCATGAAGCTGAATATTATGGTATGATGTGCAAACACCCAGTTTGCTTAGTAGATTGATAACTAACATCAATCCTGTTTTTCGATAAATGTATGTCTCAACAGCTAGTTGAAGAAACGAATGAAGGATTTAGGACGAAGTGCTGAAATAATACTATAGCCAATACTGTCTATTTTTTGGATAACAGGACATTCATCTGACACGATATTTTCATCATTTAATAATAATTTATGAAGGAAGCAAGTTAATAGTGGAGGTATTTCTGATACAACGTTATCAGGGAATTTGTCCGGTTGTAGATAACTTTTTGTTTCGTAAAGAGTTTCCTTTATTTTGTCTTGTAAAATTTCTGCGCATACAGTGATAATTGTATTCTTAGCCATTTCACTGAGGTCCTCACTTTTACCATACCAATCACTACAATCAGTATGCAATCCTGAGAGGATTGCACACTTTTCACAACAATTTTTGCATCTTACGTTTTCTTCATACAAATAGAACATAAAAATGAAGGATTCATTGTTTCGTTTAAATTGAAAACAGTGAATCAAGTTTATTTTGCAAAAAATCACTTTTGGACAGTTAGACGCACAAAAACGAAATATCCCTGAAACGACAGTTTGGAGTATAGTGACAGTAACTGACAAAAAGTTAGTTGAGCATTTTCTGCTGCAGTCTTACTCATTGCACTCAGCAAGATAGAAAAACAAAGGGCATGTGTGTGTGTTCTCAATAGTACTATTTTCGTCGAGCGCAAGGTTCTCATTTTTGTCTAAATCTCTATCTCTTTCGCTCTTATTAGGAAACGTATGGTCTAATTCGAGCACATGGGTCCTATTTTTCGATCCTATCCTATAGATGTTGAATGGGACTACTTATGTCGAGAGGCTTCTGAGGCGGTACGAAGTTTGCCGGGTCAGCTAGTCATATAATAAAATTTAAATGTTTTTTTTTGCCAAGATTATTAGGTAATTGAAAAAAAGGTGTAAATAAATAAAAAAAAATGCCCGAAACATATCATTTGAATCCCAATGAAATATGTAGTATCACTTCAATAAGAAAAAAAAAGATTAATAGTAACATTTTTTTCATTTTGCACCTTTAAATGCATTTTGTGCAAAAACTATGAGAGATACGCGAAAATACGTTTCGAAGTTTTTGTAGGGGATTTAATTTCCTACAATTTTGTAGTAGAATCTTTTTTTATTTTTCCAGCCAATCGCGAGATATAGACGAAAAAGTTGTTTTTGCACCCTTTTGCAATGTATTTGCACCCTTTGCCGGTATTACAGCACCCTGCAATTTTAGTATATTAATCTACGAAGACTTACGGAAATTTTGGCGTTGGTTGCAAGTGTTCAACCAAAATGGCAAAGTTAAGCTTTTATTGACTGGACTATGTATGTGAATAAGTAAAGATAAATAAAACCAGCGTATAGTGTGTGTATATGTATAAACTTAAAATTTATTTACACAAAAGTACACTTTTGACGTTTTGCAACATAAATAATTCCCAATGGTTAATACATAAGTCAACAAAACAGATTCGAGGAGCATATTCGAGATTTGTTTCTATTTCAGTTTTATTTACATAAATATTTACTGAGGCATTCCATTTCTCAAGCAACTTTCATAATAAATGAATCAATTTATTTTGTGCACTGTACATGAGACACTTAAACATCTCTGAAATATGTACATACATATGTACATAGTATATGTACACAAAATAAGTAAACATAATACCTGTTTTTATACATTTTGGCACATTAAAATTTCCTGTGATTTCAATTAACAGCTGTACCTGACTTACTAGCAAATTCTTTGGGCGTGCATACAAAACGCTTGTTTTATGAGTACTGACCGAAAAAACAAACAGTAACAATTAACTTTGATAGAACATCAACTGTTGAGGAAGTAACGACGGTTTTAAAATAGAATTATATAATTAACAGTGACAATGTTGAGTACATTTCAAGATGGAACATTAAACAAGTTGGATAACAGATTGTAGACAATATAATATAGAAAATATTAACAAAACTTTCGAATTAATCACATACAAAGGTTTTCGATTGAAGTTTTATATTAGCATTTTTGGTCTGAGACGCAAATGAACATAGTTCAAAGGGCACAGTGGAGGTTTTAAACGTCGTTTATCTTATTTGCTAAAAATCCATTAACAGTACTCTTTAACGCTTAGCTAAATCAGTCTAATTCTTAAAGCGACATTAATATGTCTAACAATAAAGCTTATAAAAAAAATGCTATACAAATTATACACTGGAAATTTTCAAGTATTAAGGCCACCATAATATATTAATAAGTTACGCAAACCAATTAATATCGACAACTAAAAATATAATTAGTTGTGTTAAGTATGACATCCTAATTATATATTATCGGATATGTATATATACGTATATAGTGATGCCAATCATTTTAAAAATAGAATACATCTAACACAGGCGGTTAATATCGCGTATGAACATAGAAAATTAAATATTTTTATTTAACGTGTAGTTTTATAATACATTAGTAATAATTTGTTAACACATTACTAAAAGAGGTCTATGATATCATTAAAATAATATTTGAAATTGATTTTAATTTAGAACACTATAGACATACAAAAACCATTTTACAAAAAACGTTTTACGTACTTTGAGCGAAAATCATTAACAGTAACTACTTAGTGCAAACTATGTTCAGATTACATTGAATTCTCAAACGTTGAAGACTTAAAAAAATACGTATTTGAAAAATAATTATACAATTTAAAATTTATATTTGATTAGAGTTTCTTGGTATTATGATATTGATCAAAATAAATAGAAAATACTTTTATGTTGATCGCCAAATTAAAATACTTCTAAAAACTTAAATGAAAGAATAGGCACAATCATCACGCGACGCTAAATATATACATTTAAATATAACGCACCCATTTTATAACATTTATGATTATTATTAACATTCAATAGAAGATCACAAGAATAATGCACCACTTCATAAGTGAATAAAAACCAATGTATAGGTCGAGCCAGCGGTTCCACAGCTCCAACTTCAAGAAATAATTTAAAGCTTTGCATAATTTACAAATTTGTTACCCTCAGCATAACGTACGTATGCATCGATCAAATTTCTCTGCAGCTGAGAAACGGATGTGGTAGTGTTCCGGTATCGGCGTATCGTAAATATACAATAATATAGTAACAGCTATGCACTAGCATTATATATACAGGCCATCAAAAATTAAATATGACACGTGAATCACTGAACGGGAACACATCATCCGTTAACACGGCTACCCAAGAAATCGGGAGTGTCGTCCAGAGCGGGTCACAATCGCATCTCAAAGAGAACGAGATGGGCGTCTTTCGGGTTGGGGTCTGCCGCTGGAGCGGGACGTTCGGCGGCGTCTGCCGTCTGTCTCCAGTCCACGTAGCCTCGCCCACCCACTACAGTCAACACAGAACGTCTCGCAGCGCTCTCGCCGACCATATAGTCGGCTCCTCTCAAACTCCGAGCGGCATTTCTCGCTTCCGTCCGCACTTCCACACCTGTTACTTCTGTTCTAGACGAACGCTCAGAACAGCTAGATTTCCCTGAACTCGAGTCCGGAGTAGAAGCTGCTACAGGTGCGAGAGCGGCCGCTCCCGATGCACCTGAACTGGTTCTAGAAACACCACGTAGCGCCATGGATTCCTCGCTCCCGGACGACGTGCAAAGACTAGAGGCGCGCGAGTCTACTGACCAACTCGATAGATCAAGAGAACGCGGTCGTCCGGCACGCATCCGTAACCGTCTGTCGAGGGTACTTACGCGGAACGGAATGGCTGCTAACTCTGGGTCACTTCGCCGTAAAGCTTCACCTCCTGAACCACTTACATCCGCTTCTCCGACGCAGTCTTTTACAAACATCAAATCTCCATAGAGTCCATAAACGTCACAAGCGTTCAAATTGGCACATTTCGGTAAAGTCTTACTCAGCCGAACGTCTCCCGGTTTTTTTCTACGTACTACAGCAGATTGGACGCGCTGCGGTCTATACGGACTAACATCTTCCGAAATCCGTCGTTCAAGTTTTGGTTTTTCATGATCCTCTTTTCCATCCTCTTCCTTGAACTCTTGTAGAGTGTCTGTCACAGCCATTGCGCGCGCGTTAGAAAGATTCCGACGTACCGTATTGACGTCTACGTCTCTAGTTTCGGGTAAAAGTGAAAGCAAGAAAGAAACGGGACCGGCATGCGCGTGGTACGAAGCAGCGATATGTCCCCCGAGTAATGGAAGACCTTCCAGCTTCGGTAATGGGATTGTGACGGTGATGCCCGCCGTAGTACCTACCCATAGCAGGCCTTGACCGGCTAATAACGCAGATATATATGCAGGTTTACTTCCCTCTCTCGCTCCAATAGTTTTTGCCACATCCGCGGCTATGTCAATGTTCTGTAGGTGTTCAAAGTTCTCAGCGTGATACAAGCTCACGTACGTCGAATCCGAAAACGCCGTCCAGAGGCCGACACCTGAGTGCGCCAGATATTTGACGGATCTATCGCCGTCTCCCTTTAGTTCTAGTATTCGAATGATTTCCGCCGTCAGAGCGTTGATCGCGAATACTCGTCGAGCGCACGTGGCATAGATGATACCGTCGACAGGTAGAACACAGTGAACGGGTTTATCGCCCAGTTCAATCGCGAGGGGTTCCTGCAAAGCCCACGAGTCGTCATGGTTTCTTCTATACACCGATACGCGACCGTTAGATAGGCCCACAAACATGGCGTCACAATGATAGCGAATTTGTGTTATCGACGCAATAGTCGGCACCTCTGTCAACTTTTCTTGTTTCTCGGGTTCGAGCGCTGAAAATATTATTATTTTTCTATCTTCCGTACCGAGCCAAACGGTGTCGCCGCATAGCGTCGTCACTTGCTTTACTCCCCGAGCGTATTCCATTGACGTAATCTGAAATCAGGAATATCAAATTATTAATTAGAAATGAAATTTATGAAGTAAGATAATGTAGTATACCTTTTTAATTTATATAAATCTAATATTGCACTATTACATAAGAGGAATACGACGCAGAAATGAATCGATTTTTTTTAATAATAGTTTTCTCAACAAAAAAATCGTCCTTTAACCAAAGGTCGTTTCGATAATTATATGTGATTACGTCATAAAAAACATTAACTTTATACATCACTTTAGTTTGTGCAAGTTACAGAGTTAGGATCTACAGGTTGTAACCCTAAGTTTTTTTTTTCGATCAATCGGGCACAAGTACATCTATACTCAGAAAAACAATTCGTAGATCACAAAAAGTGTTGTTTCGTGTGGAGTTTGAACCCATACACTCAAATTCATTACGTGAAATAAGTAAAGCGCATAGTAGTGCGTGCGTGCGTGTATGTGTGTGCGTGCGCACCTTGGTGTCGGGCAGGTCGAGCGTGACGAGCGTCTTGAGCTTGGCGGCGCGGTGCGTGAGCACGGTCACGTGGCTGTCTGTGGCGCCCGCCGCGCTCACCCACAGCAGGGAGCGCGCGCGGCGGAGGGACGCTCCGCGACCGCCGCCACTCGCCGTGTAGAAACACCCACAACGAACCTGCCCATTCAACAATAAATATTAAGGACATTTTACACACAACGCCATCTAGTCACCAAACCAAGCAGAGCTTCTATTATGGGTACTCGACAATTGATATAAATTAATAAAAATACTCTTTTTTTGTAAATATTTACATATTATACATCACCCAAACTCCGAAACAAATATTTGTGAACATTTGGTTCGACCCGGGAATCGAACCCGAGACCTGTTGATCAGCAGTCGCATGCGTTAACCTAGCATGGCACAGTTAAAATACGCTCGCTAGAAGTTGAGAAACCAATGATGCACATGTCTAGCGGTTATAGATGGTAGTCACGCTGATTTCAGCACGGATAAGCCGACTCGACCGGGGCGGTACTACCCTCATACAGAAGACCAACCTAAAATAAATTAGCATATCAAGAATAGTAGGTTATGGTTAAGAATAAAAGTCAGAGGTTTGAGTAGAAAGATAGTCAGCTAATAAAAATGTTAGTGACCATTTTGCATGAATACACCATTACAAAGTGATGGATGCGATGAAACTGACATACGCTGTGCGTAAAAGTTCCTGAAAAAATATACCTCTGTGAGTTGCGTAGACTCGTAGACGGGCGTGGCAGCGACGAAGAGCGGCATCTTGTGAGCGGGCGCGTGTTGCGAGGGCAGGCGCCAGGCGGGCGAGTTGGCGGAGGCCTGCGCGAGTTGCGCGAGCCGCAGCTCCGTGGCCCAGGCCAGGCGCGCGCCCGGCTCGCTCGCGCGGAACGTCAGCGGCTCCTCGCGACCGCGGATCGTCAACTGCAGGCAGCACGAGTCCACCCACGCCATCTCGTCGTCCTTTTTCTGTCGATACAACCGAACACTTATTATATTTTATTACATTCATACAACTGTTTATCGTGTTTGTCTATCTAGAGTTGCTGACATGCGACTACCGATCAAAAGGTCTCGGGTTCAATTCCCAGGTCAGGCCAGTTGTGGTTGGAGTTATTTCTCAAGAAATTTCAAAAGAAGTATGACGGTATTTCAGCCTATGCCAACGGAATCTAATCCAAGTTCTCATGCATATATCAGTTGCATACACTACCACTAACCTCCGAGGTCTCTAACGTAACTAAGAGAGAGTTTTTAGAGGAATATATGTGAGCACATACCTGTATACTCCGCTGTATGTTCTGCAGCAGGGTGCGGAAGGTGTCGGGCGGCAGCTCGGGGTAGGGCATGCGCAGCGAGGCGGCGAGGTCAGCCATGCGCGACACGGTCTCGTAGTCGTGCATCAGCGCCGACATCTCGCTGCACAGCGAGTCGCCCGCCGACACGCTCGAGCTCGACCGGAGACTGCCGCTGCGGTTCATACCTGACGCACAACATATTTACACTTTTATTGCATCACTTTTTTTACATTTAAGCTTATCGAGTGACTATCTGATGGAGAGCTTAGAATCGTAGAATTTAGAAGTAGAATCGTCCTTATTGTGAGTGCATACAATGCAGCATGATGGCCTACACCATGGCGGCATAGTGAGATGTTGCGGCATCATGATGTTGAATGTTTGGGCCCCCGGCCTCATACTCAGACGAACGAAAAGAAACTCGACAACGAAACGAAACTTGACATCAGTGTGGCTCTACTACCTATCTAATACCAGTATCAGTCGAAACGTCGGAAAGTAGAAGGTATAGTTACCTTTTTAATTTTATCGCGAATAAATCCCGTTTACATGATTAAATATGAGTATGTGTAAAAGTCGCGAAAGTCTAAAAAACATATCAATTCATGTAGCCGAGGTTGTTGCAGTCTTAGAACACGACCATTTTTTCTGTCTAAGTGTATTATATTTATGGATTCAAATATACTAGCTATTACTAGTTAAATTTCATTGAAATTGGTGAAGTAAGCCGAGAAAATGTAACAGACACACCTAATTTCGAATTCATACCATAGTACCAGCCTCTGCCTATTTTTGGGGTCAATAAGCCGTTTGTCGGATGTGTGAGTACTTTATCATGAAGGTTAATTAGATGTACCTTGAGCGAGAACCCTGCTGAGCGTTGGAGAAGTGCCAGTGTCGAGTACGTCGACGTCCTGCACGGGGTGGGCCCACTTGAGGCTGAGCCGCTCCGCGTCGTCGCTGCCCGCGCCGACCGACACGCACACCACCAGGTCGTTCAGCAACAGCAGCCGACGGGGCTTGCACTTCGATAATCCACCTGATTGGTTGAATTCCTGTAATAACATTTATATTTATTATCTTCAGTATTGTTTTGAGAACCGGTCGTGAGGTTGTATTCAGTTAGAGAAGTTTTGAGCAGGATTATTAAAGATAGGTATAATCTTTGTAATCGACTCTACGACTGAACTAATTAGTATACCGCTGAATGCAGTCCAACATGACTGAAGCTATTGCTAGCTGGCTACTGAAATTAAGACTTTCTTTATAAATACACTGAGACATATAATACAAGATAAAGATATCAAGATTCTTAGATTGAGTCATGGTTATATTTTGTATATAGCTATTTTTAACATAGGTGAGAAAATGTTAAATTAGTTAAATTAAAAAAAAAACATAATCTTAGTTTTATGAGAAAACAGAACCAGTTTGATGTATATCTGTCAATCTTTAACAGCATGTCTGCGACAAAAGCAGTAAATTGAAGGTTTAAAACTTTATTCTGCTTTCTTATCCCTTCCCTTATGTTTTGATATTTAGTTGTAAATAAATGTCGGCAGTACTCACCAATTGTAGTAGATCATCTTGTCGCAATAGATGCCTCTTGTCGGCGCGAGAGGCCAAGAGCCTGGCCGCCCCAAACCGAGCCGCCCCTCCCGCCCCACCCGCGCCTGCCACTCCGCCGCGGGTCAACCGACGCAGAGCTGCGCGGAACGCCTGACAAAATGCAATTACAACATGTTTAATAACATACATTTTATTTCTGAAGTAAAACTTACACCTAGATCATTGTAGTATACAACCTAATTACGAAAAGAGAGGGAGAGTTAAAAGTTAGCCTAACATCGAGGAAAAAACTCGGCAAAAATAATGTACCTTTTCTTTTTTTACTACGAGCTTCAACCGAAAAAGCTCAGTGAAAAAAAGTACCTATTCTTTTTTTACAAAGAGCTTCAAACGAAAAAGCTTAGAGAAAAAAATGTACCTATTCTTTTTTTACAAAGAGCTTCGAACAGCTTGGCACGTAGATTTTATCATTACAAACCGGGTACTTTGTAATGATCAATATTTGTTACATACCTGTGTCCGTTCGGCGTCTCGCTTCCTCTCATTCAAAGCGTCAGCTAGGGCTTCTAGCCTCGTCAAGGCACGTTGGAGGGAAACGCGGTCTGAGTGGCCCGGGGGTGTGTGTTTTAGTAAGTCCTGAAACATCATATACATTTACTCATAATACCTATAATATAAATTGTTAGGTATGGAGAAAAATTTTAAAAGTAAATTATTATTCTAATATTTAAATTACATGTTTGTTTTTGTATTCAACTTACAATGAACTCTTTAAATTCCTTTTGTATTATGCATGTTTTAATTACAGTTAATAGACTGTCATTGACATGCAATTCATTGAGATGTGCTGTAGCTTTCCGCAGTATACAATCATTATAACTTAATATACCGACATACAATAGTCAACTACTTCAGTTATGTAGTAAAAAATAGTTACCTGTAGAAACATAATGAACTGAGGGAACCGTTGTACCGGTTTCACCATCAATCCAAAGAATGATAAACGGTCGTGGGCGCTGATTTGCTTCACCTTGAAGAAGTCTGCAAAAGCCGACTTTCTCTTAGACTCCATCTTCGCCAGCTCCATAGCAACGGAGAAGTTATTGATGAAGTCGGAGTAAACGTCCAACACCACAGCTTTTGAGAACGCGCTGAGGAAGACCTCGCCTGTAATAGATCATAGTGTCATGTTTACAGATTACAACTAAAGAATAAGAAAGCGAGTCATCATCATTAACAGTTTACAAAGGGATCTCCTTATATTGGAGATTTTGGTCTTATAAACCGCTGGCTGAATAGCATATGCCTATGGGTGATTGTTACCCATCAAGGCTTGGAGCTAACACAAAAAACTACTCACAAGAGGAATCTAGTTCTGTTTATTAGCAAAAACCATATATATTCCACATGTCCAAAATATATGTTCGACTGCACTGTTGGCCTAATGTTTTAAGCGGTCGCTACGCCACTTTCTATTCCACCAGCACGGGACAGCACTTTGTGTGATTCACAAATTGTTGTTCTGAGTCTGGGTGTTCGTTGTGTCCGTTTCATGTATGTTTTTAATGCCCCTGCGACACAGGATTTATATATCTAATGCGGTAGTTGACTTTTAAAAAATAAAGGTGTTACTTAACTGGAATGAAAATGAAGCTGTCAACTTTTGTTGTTTTTTATAAATTATTAATAACCGTGAAAGCGTAACAAACAAAGTTCCTTTCGAATGTATAACATTAATATGGATTCTGGAAGGTCCACTGTGTTTTTAATCAGGAAATGTAATTTAACACTTCGTAACGCACTATTAATTTATACTGCGCGTTTAAAGCATCATTAATTTGCACTTTAACGATACCTTTTTTTTTGCTATAGAACAAGTATTAACTAGTTTGTCATAACATATAATTTTTTGTTAATGTATACGAATGGTTATGTCATAAAGGCAAATTAATGTATAAAATATTTACGATCACCTGCTATTTGTAAACACTTAAGACAGAAATAGAATATACCCATATTTTTGTGATGGTTGTTGTTTAGAAAATGTTGTTTAAAACTTATTATTGCTACTATAATCATATTACAAAGCGGTAAAGTTTTATTTGTGAAGTTGAAAGAGGTAATCCCTGGATCTATGAACCTGTTTTATAAAACATGTTATAAATAGATATTAACTATTAATAAAAGAATTACTAACAGAATCTTAACATTAAAATGATTATCGCGATATTCAACATACATACATGCGGGCGAATCCGCAGACAAATGGCTAATCATTCATATGCCAACAATTCATTTTTCTATAGGAATAAATATTTTTTATAATATGACCAGTTGTTCGTCTCTTTCTTGAGTAATTTCAGTTTACTTATCGCAAAATGCGGGTTAATTACGATACGCAAAGCACAATCTATTACGAATGTTTCTTTTTATAGGTTTGCCCGCATCCGTTTTATTTATCTACGTGCATTAATATATTTAGGGCGAAGTCAATTCTGGTTTTGGCTGACCCCTAACGTCTCTGTTAATAGTACTGCTTGTTAAGCAGTGCTTGATATATTGGACGGCGTTTGAGTGTTCGCTATCAGAATTAAGAGAAAGTGAGGAAGAGTAACAAAGGAGTCGATAGAATTAAAAAATACATACATAATAAATGACTGGTAAAGTTTTATGGTGGCTTAAAGAATGTCTTCCGATTTCTGGCTTATAAATTTTATCAAATTTAAAACTCGCCGTCACGAAATGAAAAAAAAAACTTACAAGGAAATGGTCCGGGGAGTTCATATTTAAATTTTCTTTTTTTTTAAAGTATGCTGTCAAAATGACTACTGTGCCTAAAAGCAATGCGAATGTGGATGATTCATCATGTTGACCCAAACTATGGTGGACTAGTGATGTTTCGATAAATATACAATCAGCTGACCCACACAGCCCCGTCTGCATCTACTATTGCGCGTAGCGTGATGTTATACCGCGGAAGCAAACGTGTTTCCCATAAAATAGGTTATAGTGAACTAACCTCAAATGATAGGCATGTGTTATCGCGGACTGTTTTTTAGAACTTTTAGAAGGGAACAATTCTGTCATACATGATATTTACGAAACTTTAATCGTTTACGCAGAAAAAAACGATTTTAAAACACTCCTCATTGATGCTCCTTTTGGCCTTATCGCGAAGATTTATAGCCTATAACCTTCCTCAATAAATGGGCTGTCTAACAGTGAAAGAATTTTTCTAACTGGATCAGTGGTTCCTGAGATTACCGCGTACAACCAAACAAGCTTTATAATATTAAGACAAGTATAAATGTATAACCAAAACGATGTTACCTGTTACCACTAGGTAAGGTAAAATGACATCTTGGGTATAAGCATGGCTAAGGCACGTTTACTAACCAATTTTTTCATCGCGGTCCCACGTGCGTGCGCAGTCGGCGAGCGCGGTGCGGAAGTGCAGGTGACATTGCAGGATGTCGGGCAGCCGGTGGAACAACGTCTGGATCTTACTAGCGTTCAGGATAGCCGGGCTACTCTCCTCCAACGGTTTCTTATAGTCCTGTCAACAAATAACACAGTCATTAAAATTTAAGTTCACATCAAAATGCTGTTTAAAATTTGCGAAATCATGACATTTAAGTTTACTTTTTTTTAAGAAAAACAATTAATTAAATCAAATTCTGTCTAAGCCATTATTAGCATGAACTTCTAGTCTAAGACTAACATCGATACACAATTATGTAATTACTGAACTTATAATAAATATAATATTATTAATATTATTGCAATTCCTTTCAAGTTTGGGGTTTTTTGTGGTTTAATACAACTACAAGTACTTTATTAGGTCGTATATGAAAGTTTATTTATTATTATGATCCCATGGAAAAGTGAAAAGGTTTCTGTCGGTTATTGCTTTTTATTATTCTATGACCAAACTTGTCAGGCATCACCATTCAAAGTCGCATAGAATCAAAGTCGGCAATCTTGTTTTACCTGTAAAACAAGATCATCTACTTTCGTTCTTTAATCAGTCACTATCACTACAAAATACGCGTGCATATTAATATATTTTTACCGGTTCTAGCACCCCTTTTTAAAATAACCTCAGCAGACTTTGTGGCAGATTCATAATTGTATCATCTAAAGAAGAAATTATATAACTGAATTAGGTAAGTTTTATTCTTGAATCTACTGAGATATTCGTAAAAACATGGCCTTGTATTTTGTGCGATTAGACTCGTTTCAGTCACGCTCTCAGCGATGCAAAGGCGTGACGTGATTATTTAATTTATTTTCATTTACGTACATACACGCGTCTTAGAATTTAATACATAAACATGAGGAGTAAAAAGTTGTATGCCCCTGAGATATATGTAATATAACGTAATCGTATCATTATTCGCGTGACATTGTTACAACGTTATGCCATCCGTTTATCCTTTAATACTTCTTTGTGCAAATAATAATTATAGGTAATTCCTTATGCCTTTTGTCTGTGCATGTCTCAGTGGTGTTTCTAGCTATAATTACATTCGCATTGTTGATAATACACTAACATTTATTTTTAGTATGTACTGTTAATCATATACTTTATGGTATATGTATACCTATTTATATTGTGTTATGATTATTAATGATAAATTATTTTCTATTAATCTGATGTTGAATGAAGAATACATATTCTTTCCACACTGTTGATTTATGTACAATATTTACAAAAAAAATTAACCTTAGCATTGCAACGCTAATCTGACTTGTCGTACAGGTAACGAGAAGTCAATAAAAACTTATAAAATTATCGTAACTTACGTCATATCTTAACATAGCTATTGAATTTAAACTGTGATCTAACGTGGACCTTGTTGATTAAGGAGTGTGTGCACAAGAAACGACATAATAAAGAACCTAGAAGATTGCTTCCGCGAGACTTAAGTGTTTCATAAAACTTTAAGACAAAGGTAAACGCAGAATTCTTAAATATCTAGAGATGACTAGTTTAGATAAATCTGTATGCGCATTGTATTTCTTCCTTGCGAAATGTCCTTTTCACTGGTCACTGAGGTTATGTTTAGTACTGTATAGTACCTATTCTATAATAGCTTCATATATTTATACTCCGCTGTTGTTGCATTGTTAAGAAACAAGGAATAAATCTTACCCGAAAATATTTAAAAACAATATCTAAAGCGCGTTGTACATAAATCGTGTCCAAAGTTGCTTCGTGTCCAAACTTTTTGAGTTTTCAACCACACAAAAACTTAACATGTTATGTAATAGATTATCAAGTGTAAATTAGACCTACAGTTACTGAAAACCTTCATTCGTTTCATTGTAAAACAAGTCGATTTAAATTTTTCATAACCATAAGCATAATAACTCTCTTGAGATAATGTGTTTTTCAATTAAACATATTGAAAAGTTTAAAACGCAGATGGTACACAAAGAAAATCTGAGAGTTTTATGTATTAGACGTTTTTAGACCCAGATTGATCAAGTTTTGCTATGACAAAAAATTTCGGCCTATTATAAGTACACGGAAAATTATGAGGATATAACAATAGGCTAATTATAGATATACTGAAGAAGTATATATTGCAGTGCAGGTTGCAAAACTATTTAAAACATAATTATAAGGTAGACAAGGCCGCCAGTCTCAGTTGGAGAATCTCTGCAGCAACTTAGTCATTAAAATCATTAATGTGCTCATGAATCGGTCGTGAAATTAGTAGACAACTTTTGCAAGTGGGTTAAGGATGACTATAAATATTAACGGAGAATAATTTTGTAAGATTATTGGATATAATAATAAGGATAAAATATGGTCATAAACCGTGTCTTGTTTAAAAGGAGGTAACTCCTAGGAATATTCTATAGAACAATAATGATCTCACGTTCAATAATGTGACATGAGGTAAGTTTAAAAGTAGACAGACAGGGATAGGTCAATAACATTATTTACTATAAGTTTTACCAGTTTGTTTGTTTTTAGTGTGAGTTACAATTACATTTTAACGTATTGAATTTCCTCCTGAGGATGGGAGGCACTGGTGCCTTTCGTTCATTGTGATATGTAACAAGTAGTAGGGTTATTAATAACAACTATTTAGCAATTACTCTTGAAATCACCTTTTAGATCGGCGATATCTAAAACTCCAATAGCCTTAAAAATGATAGTTCGGGAAGAAAAAGATGCAGCAAACACTCACATATACTAATACTATAAACTCTTCAAGTTTATTTGAACTAATCACAGAAATTATCAGTCCGATTTAAATAATTATTTCACTGTTAGATAGTCCATTAATCGAGAAAGACTACAGGCTATATATCATCACACAACGTTCAATAGGAGCGGAGTATCAATATGACTATGCGGACTGCCTAAGACCGGGATGGTTGGCGTTCCTGGCGTTGAAAAAAATGTATCAAACAATTTTTCCTCTTGAAAAGTTTTAAAAAAGTCCGCGACTACATATGCTGGCTTTACGGTTGGCTTACTCATCATAGGCATCAAGATAGGCAATCCTCAAACGTGGCTGCGTGGTTCAGATAGTTTTAGGTATAAAATCGGAAAACGATAAAATACGATGAATATGTAAAGAAAATTCAAGATAACGGGTAAACACGGTAAAGGAATTTGCGCAGTTGTGACAGCAACTCGACAAAGCAAAACACAAATACTTATACTTACTGTACCGTAATATTCAGTGACTAAAAACGGTAATGTCGACGTTTTAATTTGTTATTATAAATTGCAATAAAGAGACAAACAAAAGTAACTAATCACATTAACCAGTCCATGGGTCGCCATACTCATTACATGATGGACGGGCGACCTCGCACAGTTGTCTTGCAAATAGTGACTATTCACATTGCCCCACTTCCTAATATGTTAATCTATGGCATGTGAATTGTGGGCGAAACAATACAAATGTGGGCCAGACAGGTTAATATTTACATACGTCTATTTTAAGATTTTTGACTACATCAATGCGTCAGTTTTCAGATTTTCCGTTTTTGTATTTCGAATATGAGTTAGTCTCGAAAAGAAATAGAAAGTTTCGAAAATAATAAACGCTAAATACGGTTACTTAGAGAAATCATAGTCCTTTGTTTACTAATACTCAAGAAAGTTAGACAATAGTTAGAGCGTAAAATTCTAATTCAGTCATTTATGATACTGTTAACACAATACAAAATACGACTCCTAAAATTTCTCTTTAAAATTATTACGAAACTCAGAAAAGAAGTGATAATTTAGACCTACCTATGCAATAAGGAACCAATTCACACACATGTCAAATCGAGATAATTATCATTGTCTCCTTATAGATAGAGTCCTAATTTCGATTTTGGCATGTGTGTGGATTGGTTTATTAATGCATAAGAAGACCCATTTTTCAAGTTCAACATATAGGTAAATTCATTAGCAACTGTTAGATAATAGCTGCAGTTGTTATTTAATGTAACGCCTTAGACTACTTTCAGAACTAGTAGCCGTCGAAACAAAAACACAGGTGCTAGCAAGCAATTTTACGCTTTAATTAAATGCCCTGTCCACTAGCACACCTCAACTAGTCTTTCTACAGCCATATTTGCATGTACTTAGTTAAACGATTGCGTAATGGGAACCGTAGTTATTATGATCGCATTATAATTGCCGGCTATTATGCCATCAATCTAAACGTGCTTCCTTCCCGATCACGAATTTCACCGGAGTCATGAGAAATGTCAGCGTGTGTTATTCAAACATTGCGGGCATGGGATCCGAGATACTGTGATAGTGAAACCGGTTTGAGTACTGTAACTACTATAAACGAGAGGTTGCTTGTTGACAATGTACTTATTTCAGTTGAACATAATTGCTCCAAGCAAATATTTGAACATTTTGAAAGACCCGCCGTGTATGGATAAATAACAGTTTTGTTTTCTGATGAAAGTACTTATTTTCAGAGCTTCTTGACAATGAATTTCTTTAAATTATTTTCTAATATTATCTGCCAATACTTTCAATATGGATTTATCTTATATTCTATTTACACACATATCAGACAAAGAAATTCAAGTAATGTATCATAGTGGTTACATGTATCTGTTCGCTAACAGTGTAACTTATCAATCTATATTTGTAACTGGTCTTTGTTTCTTATATTTATTGTGATGAGTCTTAACAGTCATCACATGGTACAATTTCATTCTCTGTTTATTATCACGTGTGTACCTTGACAGTAACTAATAATATGTACCAAATTGCTTAAATGTTTATGCTTGTGTATCACTTCAGAACAAAAATTGTGATACTTACATTGATAAGCCTCTGTAGAGTGGCTACATATGAATTTTCACTATGTATAATAGCGGCGACGACATGTCTCCGTCGTAGTTGCACCGGTGTCAGAGAGTCCGGTGCCGTGCCCAGTGAAGGCGGCGGCACTCGACCGCCACGGACCTCTCCCCCGCATGAGAACAGGTCCTCCTCCAACTAAAAATACCACAAAACATTGTTTAATCAATACAATACACTTCACGCACGTGTGTTACAATATAATATATAGGACAATTCGCTACAAGTTTGCTGTCCGAGCTCGTCTCTGCAAAATGCACAGAAATAACTTGTGCGATTATTCAACGCGGTTGCAACTCGTGTTTCGAGGACGACTCCCAAGTATTGTGAACACAAATTCGCGAAGTAGAGAATTGTTTTACTCTTGAATCGCGTCAGACATCGCGTCATCACTATCACTGTCTTACTTATAAAACGTAAACGTCAAAAGTATCACTCAATCGACCACGTGACTTACGTTAAAATTTGACAACGAATAATGAGCCTTATCGTGAAGAATCTTCATACAGAATGGACAAAACATTCCTACGACGACGTAGCCGAGAGACGTACTGGCATTGAATTAACTTTTGACATTTACGAATCACACGTTATTCACGTCGTCTCACTAAAAATAAACTGAAATAAGAAAATTACTATCGTGTACATGAATCCAATATGGTAGCTGACTGGGTACCAATCTGACATCATTGTATCACATGTTAGAATAGATTATTTGTTTGCCGATTTAGACCTCCGCTGTCACGACGCGAGCGGAGACGCGTAGTACGTTCGGCTTATAACTGCCGTTTGCGTTGACTGACTATTCAATGACCCAATCATGATGATTCATCTTAAATATACATAATTGTGAATCATACATGCTAAGGCTTTATAACATATAGAGTGTATACAAGTTAGGAACAAAAGGATAATTACAATTTTATACTGTATTTATACATAATAAATTATGAAACACATATCCTAGTTACAGATGTACTATTAGACCGGAAACCGCTTATCTTAAATGTCCATTGCGTTCCTTCAATGTCTCATAATTCATTGAGAAGTTGATTCAATGAAGTCAAAGCTTGTTTCATGTTGTAAAAGAATTCTTGTATGATTATAATTAGCCTAGTAGGTGGTCTAAATACCTTGTCGTCATTCGATTCATAAGGATCCTGCTCTTGTTTCTTATCTGAATTGATTTATTGTCAGTACTTTCTTATTTCACTATCATCCTCTAGAATGAGATAGGGCAGAAGTTGCTGGGGTGATTTATTATTTGACGTATCAACTAACTTTCCTAAACAATAAGCTTTCGTCAAGGGCAATGACCCACGCCAACAAAGTAAATAAATATGTATAGTATTGATGACTTGCAGTCGGTGCCCTCAAATATACTGACAACTAGTTCAATCTTAGAATTCCAGTCCGCCCTTCAGGGTTGCGGATGTCCTATGCCAGTCACTCCGTGTAAAAACTGAAATTCTGGTAAAACCGGTTAAAATAGTAACCGACCCTAAAGAGTCGTGGGAATAATAAAGACTAGAGAAGAAGAAGATTGATGACTTAACATAATGAGGGTTAGGTGCTGCTAATACTACTGTAGAAGTTAACAAAGAAAAAGTTATAAGAGGTTAACCACTTGGAGTATGTTATAACCTAGTATGTTTGCGAGTACACATTGTAAACTTCAAACGTTACTTCATTTGCCATATGAATACGACTAACGAATACCCAGCAATAGTTAATTATTGTACAAAAAATACATGACAAAAAGAATATCGTTCCATAATTTGATTAAATAATATATAAAATGGGGTTTAACGTTCGTAACAAAACTTCAAAAAATATTACCTCAGGCAATTTCGGCATCTTGTCGGTCTCGTGTGGGTGCATATCGTACTGATGGGAAGAACCTCTTCTTACACTGAACCACCTCGCCAGACGTCCTCCGCCTTCGTCGTCGGGAGGCGGTGCAGGTGGTGTTGGCGTCGCACCTCCGCTGCGCCATCGCTCGCAGAGTTCCCGAGCGCGGCTCAGCGTGTTGCGCAACTGACCACTGTTCCTGGGTGGCACAGGAAATTGTAAAATTAATAGGCCGCTCGTGTAATTTTCACGCTTAAAAGTAACGCCATTGAGCAATTTTGGAATGTTTGCCTGAGCTACGATACTAAATAATTTAAACATTTAGACCTAAATCTCTCTCTAGTAACAGGAAGTACATAGTATGAGTAGCCCTTTTTATTATGTTCTTTATCTCCGACCGTCGTAATTTCGATACAGATATTATATATTAGAAGTTATTAAAAGTTCAAACGAAGAATAATATCTATTACATTTTTAAAGAAGAAAAAAAAAAGAAGAAAAAACTAATGTAGGCGTTGCTTTTAACGCCTTTGACATATTTTTAAATATACGAGTATATAAACAATTAGCTAATACGACAGACACTAGAGTTAAACGATAGTAAACAATAATTACAGTGAAACTTGTCATGGAAACTAGAACTAACCAGATAAATAACTTTCGGCTAAACATCGTAACTTTCTGTAGTACAGTACAGTTATGTAACTTAAATAGGATTATGTTAGGCGAATTAACTTTAATTAATTATTGGATGAAATGAAAAGCAAATTTCCGTTTAGCATACAAAACATAGTAATGATGAACGGAAATGTGTTATAGAATCCAATCATCGATTACGATTTTTAACAAGCTAATATTAGCTTCACCTGTATTCTTGTTTGTTTCTAACCGACTTTAGTAAGCCAGTTTTTTGTTTTGTAAACATCTTTAATTTATTATCCTACACTTATGTTATTTTAGGTTTTTCCAAAAAACTCAAGAAAGATTCCTTCATTGAAGCAGGAATTTAATATTATTTACAGTTGTATACGAATATCAATACTTCAGTGTTTATCAAGTAAGAGTGGTTTTCAATCTTAGGACCAATAGGAGGGCTTGTCTCTTGTATTGAACTTTTTGCTTGAGTTTTATTAACACGCATTTATTTTTAGCATTGAGCTGTTAAAGTCTGTTGCTATTGATGGTGATTAGTTTCACCAGTATGTTGTAATAACCGACTTTGTAAGTGTGCTATTTAGACCTTTTAATTGAATTTTTATACTGATAGGGATTTGTAGTTGACAGTTCATCACACAATCGACGGATCACAATGGATCAATTATTTTATATACTAAGCAAAGAATCACTTGAAGGTTAAATTGACAATGTAACAACGGTCATAAAATATTTAACGAATGTTTTATGTATGAGTTCGCGAAGTCGCGAATACATTAGATCGTATTTGGTAATGTGATGAAAGATAAAATATTGTCTTTGCGGTTGCCTCACTCAAAGCAATTTGCGTAATTTCATTTTATTATAAGTTGTTGGTTTTGCTTGAAGGAATTATGCCTCGGCAAATGTGTTTTTGTTGTACCTAGTTCTTTCTCCATCATAGCGGCAAAGTAGCAAAAAAAAAAACATTCAAGGTTGGCTATTGTTTCAGTAAGCGTACGATTGAATGCCTACTGTAATGGTCTACATTCTATTTCAACGTTATAAAATAAATTACTTTGATTGTATCAATCAACATTGCGAGATGTCCTGAATTTTAGACAGCCAAGACATTAATGATATGAACGTGTATAAAGCTTATCTCCTAAAGTCAAAAAACCCATTCCAATTGATTGCTAAATTGCCTTGATTATAAAGAGCAGACTTTTTAAGCGCCACCCATGAAGACGTCTACATTTTAACAATAAGCATCTTTAACAGCACGATTGCAATGAACCGTAATGATTACAATTCATCTTGACAGTGGATATCTACTTGTATGTGTTCTGTCATCCTTGTAATTGGCCGTCTAAATGTGTCAATCCTAAATCAAACATTTTGAGCAATGTTAACGTTTGTTTTTCACAATATAGCGTTAAACTTTGTAAAGCGGAATAAAAAATCCGTCTTTAGCAATTACCAATGATTTTTGGGAATATGAGACCATATCACTTCCAATTTGATAAACAAAGCATTAAGGGTATTATTATCTTTCTTTTAGGTACAGCTGAAAGCCTGAATTTTTAAAGACAAATATTATAACATGATATTATTCTCAATTTTTTATAAACTGTTGCAAAATAAATCTTATATCTTTATCATAGACTCAATGATCAATCAATAGAGTGAGTGAGAAATAAACCTTTCAATTTCAAACATACAGATACAGACTTCGATTCTATTTATCAAATGTAAAGATAGGAAAACACATTTATAAGTAAATCATATTAATATGAGTGAAAATTAAAAAATGAAATTTCATGAAATCCCATATAAATAGAATTGTGAATGAAATTTGTTGATAATTTGTAATTAACTAATGTCTATTCTAATCTTAAGATCTCAAGTTGCAATGTTTGTGTTTAACACAACAGTAGCTCAATCTTCAGTTAGGACTATTGAAAATAGGTAATATATTCTTCTATCCATGCTGTTATGACATCGCGCGATGGCAAAGTATCTAGTAAATTTATTTAAAAAATTAAGACGTATGAGAATGAAGAACCTATTGGTATGCTTGACAATAAAATGTTAAAATCAAAATGCAATAATTTTTGCTGTAGAATATTTGTTTTGTGTTGCGACTTGGGGTTTTTTGTATTGATTTTTTAGTTTAAGTAATGATTTGTGAAGTTATTTTACCATAGCAAGATATGTACAACAATAAATTACTTATGGGTTAAAAGCGCACAGACAATAACAAGGTTATTATGATCTAAATAAAGACTAAGGTCAAATAGAACAAGCGAGAGTATAACTTCGTCTCGTGTCGCTGTTTATGAGAACAAGGAAAATATATATAAATATAAATGAATAATACAGAAATGACACACTATAGGTTATTAACAATAATTATTAAGCTTACTAATAGCATTGTCATTATTTAGCATTTAATTGACAATGTCATGTAAGTAGATGCCTGTAACTGTGTTAAATACATACATATTGGCTTTCAGTTTGGATCCGAATACATATTTTATTCGCAAAGCCTTTTTCTGTAATTGCAGAAACAATTAGTCTTGAAAGTGCTCGGGGACTAGAAGATTATTGTTATTCATATTAACTGTTTAGTTTTTGCCATTGAGGTTAACTTTTGAGCAGTCTATTTTTAATAAATGTACTGAACTGCAACGAAGCGTGGTCGTTCTTAGTTAGAATACTATATTTAAGTGCTTAGTTGTCGCAGTTGTTTTCTAACGTTACAAAATAGCATCACGATCGCTAGTTAATTGTACCACAAAACCCCATCTAGGCGGTTTATGACTCGTGAGGACGATAAGTCAATATTACCTCCTGGTTTTCTATTAGCCTTTATGTGGCTACACATTTCCTCGGTAAAATAAACATAGAATGATTTCATAGATTTAACAGAAAATGTGTTAAATTTTTAAAACGTTTTGTGAGCTAATTAACTCTCTTGTAGAGGCTAAGCTTGTTAGCATAAGAAAATTAAATTAAATATATTTATTGCGGCCAAACTAATTTCAAAATCTATTACAATAAAACATTTTACTGACTTTTCTAGCCTTATAGGGTGGACGAAAAGTTCGTTTTAATTAGAATCGGTAGCTGCGACGAGCAGCGAGAGTGATAAACAACGTGCGTTCTGTGTTGCGAGTACTACCAAAACAACAATTCCTTTACTTTAGCGCAACGGAAACTTTGCGCTCATTACAACATACGGCGTAAAAATAAAGCTCCATCGATTCAATTGATTAGAAAATGGGTACAGAAGTTCGAGGAGACATATTTGTATACTTTAATAATAAATAAACAGCGTATATCTCACATAACTAATTTCATTTAAATCATCATTTGAAATGTAAAAGAACTTTTGGTCCAACCTGTATTAGTCTTTTGCAAGGTGAGAAAATAAATCTCTAAATCATTAATAAGCTAGCCAGCTGAGTCATTGAGGGGAATAAATCCATTGTGAAAAGATTATTTGTTTCCTTCCCTAATATCATAAATGTATTAATTTTATAAAATAGACATCGTCTGTCGGTATTTTGTGGTCCGTCGCAGTACGCAATAGGTTTAACCAATATTTATAATTACATATTATGAAACGGGTCATTGCAAGCAACAGATAAATAAGCTTATTGGCAGACAGCGAGTCGTCCGTTTTATTAAATCGACACTTTTATGAGCATTTGTAATCATTTTATTATGTTGTTAAGTTTCCAAGTACTTTAACGTCTTGTACACTCCCAATCTTGGTAAACCTAGATTTTTAAGTGGCAATATATTTGTACGTAATTGTTTGTTTGATGATGGTTAACAGAAGTAAATGATTGGTTTTAATTATAAGACTTCGGGGACACTAAAAAGAGGGTAATGTTCTACACACGGATGTTGGTAAGGCCTAATAAAACCATCTAAGGCCTAATTGTTTCAATCGATTCTAATCAATGAGGTGTCTGATGTTCGTTATCGAGTACGATTGGATGTATCGACGTGTTTTAAGAGTTCTAACGATGGTAAGTCGTGCTATGACAGCCTTAACATCAATCAATACAAATAGTTAATATAATATTAGATATGTACGTACGTAGTTTGATAGTTTAGTTAAGATGTCTTTCTGGTAGATGTCTTCGTAGGTTTTTAGCATATTCGTTACAGTATTGGACAGTATCTATGAAAAAATCTCTTACGTTTCAATTAATAAAATTGGTAACAAAACAATTGCTTTTATGGCAAGGAACAACTTTTAGATGGCTATAAACGTAGTCTTAGGTTATTTTCAAGTGGTTTTTTATGTAGGAAGCAATAAAATTTCATTAGCATTTTTGAACCTCAAGCATGATGTTGAAGATAAATCGAAACTACCTATTTACGATAAATTTCCATCACATCACTTTATTGTATAGCTATGTAAGTATAGGTAGGAGAGCCACACACATTTCAGTACAAATGGGCCGGCTCGATCGGGGCAGTACTACACTCACACAGAAGATCAACCCTAAAATGCATAGCATTTGTGCTTTCCTATTTCATTGGTGAGATTGAGACAGGAGGTCCAATGATCGGTGTGTGCAGGACGCCGCCTAAGAGAGGGTTGTCGTACCGAGACGGTGCCCGCGTCAGGAGCGGGAGAAGTTCAGAAGGAGATCCCACCCTGGACTTCTCCTACTCCTAAACGGAGAAGCACGGAGAGGGCACACTGTGTGGTTTTTAGTCGGTTCAAGTCCGACACACCACCCCGCCGTAACCCCCGGAGGGGTGACGGTCCATGATGATTTTCCACAAAAAAAAAAAAAAAAGAAAAAAGGAGGTCCAATGATACAGTAGCATCTGACTAGGCCGTCATATTTTGGGTCACTATGCTGCACTGTCTGCATTTACAATGAGTATGGTGACCTCTACTCCTGGATGTTACTCCTTCATGCTTTCCATCAGGCAGAGTCACTTTGGTAGGCATAAATTTAATAAAAACCATGAATTTATCTTGCATATACAATACCACATGTATCTACTTACATGTGGTATTCTGAATGCAAGTTTTAATTTTAATGTAGGTACCTACCTACTATGTTTTGTTATACACGTACATATTAGAATTTTTAAAGGACCGAGGAATAACGTAAGCGATGGAAGGACAAATCTATTTCATTATGAAAAGAATTTTCTAAATCGGTCTACAATTGAGGTGTTTTGAATGAGCCTTTGAAGTCGGTTAAAAAGTATATCATTGTAGTGTAGTAGTTCATTGTCGTAGACAAGTTAAATATTTATAATATTAGCTACATAAATGTTGGTTATGGCATATTATAAGAAATACTCAAAATGAGTAGAAAGAATAGTAGTGATCACTAAGCATTATGGTATGTTATATACATGGTCGACTCGGACATGTACACACATGTATGTAAACGTCACGACTAAGTAAGAATACGGATTTTCAATACCTTTATTCATCCCGTAGGTGTTTTAAGAGTTAAATCTAAGAAGTAATAATGACAATAGCAGAGAAAAAAAAGCGGCCAAGTGTGAGTCGGACTCGCCCATGAAGTAACGTCATATAGAAGTTCTTGTAGTTCGTTGTAACTTAATGTACATCATATATTTTTTTAGTTTTATCATTCTCTTATTTTAGAAGTTACAGGGACACACACACACACACACACACACATTTTACAACTTTGGATCCACTTTAGAAAAAAATGTTATAAGCAAACTCAATATCATTTTTGAAGACCTATTCATAGATACATATGACCTATCTGAACACACGTTTGGTTCGGATTAAAAAAAAATTGAGTTTCAGTTCTGTATGGGGACCCCCAAAATTTATTGTTTTTTTTCTATTTTTATGTGAAAATATCAATGCGGTTCACATAATACATCTACTGACCAAATTTCAGCAGTATAGCTCTTATAGTTTCGGAAAAAAGTGGCTGTGACATACGGACGGACAGACAGACAGACAGACTTGACGAATCTATAAGGGTTCCGGTTTTTGCCATTTACCTCCCTGTAACTTCTAAAATAAGAGAATGATAAAACAAATATATGATGTACAGTACTATGCAAACTTCCAACGAAAATTGGTTTGAACGAGATCTAGTAAGTAGTTTTTTTAATACGTCATAAATCATATACCGCAATTTACATTTCTTTCAATCAAAACACTATTATTAAAACATCGATGAAAGTTACAACGAACTACAAAAACTTTTATATGATGTTACTTGCTGCTACGGAACCCTTCATGGGCGAGTCCGACTCGCACTTGGCCGCTTTTTTTTATTTCTATCGTTTTACGAGAAATAATGGCTTATTTACGAAGCGATTATAAGCAATACAGTATTAATCCTTATCCAATTTAGTACCTTAAATACATTGTGCATTTAATATAGATTAGTATCGCCCTTTGCAGTATGTAACATAATAATTAATATTTTTTATCATATTACAGATTTAAAATTTAAAATTATATAAACATAATACCTACTTTATTAAGAATTAATATACTGTCAGTTAGTTTATTATATACCCGTTTTGTGGTAGGTATATTAGGCCAGTGGCATCTTTTAGTTACAATCACTTTCCTTAATGGACATATTGTTTAATAAAATTACGGACAAACGTTGAAGGAAAATGGTTAATGCTGCGCGCCGGTCGAAATGTCACTGTCTGTTCATTGGTTTCTATGATTTCATAGTGTTTATGTTTATGATTCAGTCTCATTTTCCTTGTTTCTGTACTTATAATATACTCTGCTTTCTAAAAATATTGTAAACTTACTTAAATCTCCGCTACAATAGAACCCCTACAAATAGGAAGGAACTTCTTTTCTAAGGAAAGGTCTTTGCTCAGCGGGGTTATAAAGCCTGTTGATGATGACTCGGACGTGATCATATGAGCATAAGAAGGGGGAAGAACAGTTTTAATACACACCACCACGGTTATGTTATGTTATTTAAGTCACATAATATCCTTCTTTTAGCTGTAGAACGCCATCTGTTGCTTCCTATATAAACTACAAGTTTTAATATCATCATAAAACACGACGCCAGCGCCTGCAAAATTGTACACTTGCATCTATTACGTGACGCCATTTGAGATACATTTGCGTTTGCAATATTGTAATTACGTATTTTCTACGGATACCTGACTTATTAGGCTCATAAATTATTTATATTTTCAATATTATTGTACTTAGAAGTACATCGAAAAGTTAGATGGCAATAATTCTATGTCACTGCTTTATTTAGTTTTTTTCGGTATTAATAGTTGTTAAGCTTGGAAATTAGTATTGTTGAAAATCAATAATAAACACATATGGTAACGTTTATAATCCTATAATTTTAACAAAAAGGAACCGACTTCACAGAAAAACTATTCCGAGTACCCATCGCGACAATTGTGCCTATGATCTTTGGAGGAGTTCCCTCGATTTCCTTGGGATCCCATCATCAGATCCCGATATGGTGACGATGGGACCACCTGTAAGCTACGCCCATTCCAATGCAAAAATAATTTTTGAAATCGGTTCATAAACAACGAAATTATCGCTAAACATACATAAAAAAAAGATTCCGACGAATTGAAAACCTCCTCCTTTTTTTTTGAAGTCGGTTAAAAATTAGGATTAGAATAGAAAAAAGCAGACAGGCGAGAATTAAATCGGACCGCTTTGAAAATACATATGTATTAATAATGTTTTACTGCAGTATTTGATTTGAAACGCCTGATCCAAAAAACAATCAAGGTTGGGTAGGTAATTTAAACTTAGGTAATTCAATATGTTTTAATTCTGTCACGTTATAATTGTCCTTTATCATAACAACCACCAATTTCCTATTTTGGTATAAATTGCCGCTAATACCTAAATATCTTTTCTAATTAACAAACACGCCAACTAAAAAAGCCATTTCCTTCATAATACATCACGAGTGGTAAAGCTAACAGGCATTTGACCTCAATTAGAGAAAATAAAAACTGTAGTCAATGACAAAACAATCAATGTTAATGAATTGCGTTACATATTGGTTAGATGGACACTAAAATTCTTGGTTATTGGTTTATTTAATCAACGAGAATAAAGTTATTGTACATGTAAATCTATAAAGAAACTTGCTGATTACCCGCGGCTCCGCTCGCGTTCTAGGGGTATGAGAAATAGATGTTGGCCGATTCTAAGACCTACCCGATATGCACGAAAAATATCTTATAAAACGGTTCAGTCGTTTCGGAGAATTTTAGTAACAAACACCTCGACACGAGAATTTTATATAGAAACTCAATTCCCTACAAATATACAATCAACGTATATCTAATAAGTTAGTAATATATCATTAAATAAGACAGTTATTTTAGGAACTCATTCCATTAGTCTGTGCAAATATTTACATTACGCCATTAATTGTTTAAGAAAATCGTGAGAAGTATTAAATCATTAGTTTTGTATATTAGGGCAATATTGTGATCCATGTGAAAAGAAATTTCTTAGCAAATTACCACAGCATAATTAGATAATACAGTTATCTTATGGAAATATTAGCTGTTGGTAAACAGTTAACCCAACATTTCGTCTTAACTTTACCGCATGTTAGCTTCGAGCTCGTAAATTCTCAGATATTCACATATATTTTAAATGCTTTGTTTTAGCTTTCACTAAAGGATTATATTATTATTGATTAAACATAATATTAATGACCACACCGTGTTTTCCCACGAATGGTTCGGTGAACCCTTTGCAGTCTAATTGGCCGTAATAAATAGGAAATGCGATCACAAGGTAACAAATCGTTTTTAAAAATAACATTAATTTTTATTTACAATAAAGTATATTTATGTATTTAAATCGGTTGTCTAGTACTCATAATATAAGTTCTGCCTAGCTTGGGACTAGATGGCGTTGTGAATTCTCGTAAGATGTTTGAACTATTTATTTATTAATTTTATATGCTTTATTTTTAAAAGTACCTGAAAGCTCTACGTCTAAATTTTTTCATAAATCGTGTAATCATAATTTCATTAAAGTGCCTATGCCAATTTTTTGTATTCAGAGAAAACTGTGTTTCAGAAGTGGGATTTTATACAAACAACAAGATCGAGGCCGTTTAATTCTGTGCCATATTAACAATTAGAACACAATTATTCAAATCCAAAGACTTTGACATTTCCCAACTTAGCGTTACATTATTTACACAAGTCGTAAATCGCATCGTCAAGTCCTTGACATTATTTTTTTTAACATTATCTACTTATATGTGTAGAATGTCACAAGTCAAACTTCTGATACATCCAAGATAGGGCAATACCCAGCAACTAGGTAACTTGCGTGGTTAAAGGTGTTAGTTATGAAGTATGGCTAATGAATTACGCAATGAATATGTTTACGATTCTTTCGAGGTCGTTTATTTGATAGGTTACTTGGTTTCAATTTACTATGGGAATCGTACGTATAGGATCTGATTACGTACGTTCTGTGATAGCAAATGCGCTAATTAAACAATAACATACATTAGAATACAATGTACATTAAGTGATTGAACATTAATTGATAACATGAAGAGCAATTGATGCTGATAGATAGACTAATTGAATCTCATATCTTGCCCTCAATAAAACTAGTCTACTACAATATATAGCTATATCTTATATCGATTTGACCTAAAAATATCGAGCTTTTGTATCTTAATAAAATCTATGAATATCAGTAATAAAATGCTTTTCAGTCAGATACAGTTTTTTTCTAGATTACTTTATAAAACATACCACTATTGCTTTGTTCCTTAGATCAATTTAGATGAGATTGTTTGAATGCACTTTTTTTTTAAATACAGACAATCCGGTTTCTAAAATTCGGAAAAGGCACATTCTATTATAAACATTATAGTTAACTAATTATGTGGTTCTTTCCCGATCTAGACTGATAATGGTAGTTTTGCGATATTTCGTCGAGAGCCTCGAACATTACGCGAATCATTGAATCTTGAACGACAATAGACGGCATCCGTTTGAGCGTGAACGATCATTTTGTCGGGAGGCAGTGCCCTCGGTTGGCCTCTGGAGTTTGAACACAGGAAATTTGTGTAAATTGGCTCGACGCTCTGCGCTCGCTAATTGTTCAGTGGGCCTGGACTACACTTCTCCGCGACAGGAAGTCGCATGCGGGAGTCGGTCGCGAATTATCATTATTGAAAAAGTTTGAGTTACTTTTTTCGGTCAAAAGTATTTTCCCACGGCCATCTTATGTAAGTATGTTAAGTATTTTAGAACTACTTAATTTTTTCATGCTCGCAGAAGCTTCGAACCGAGGAGTATTTTCAATAAATAAATAAATATTTTCGGACATCTGACACACAACATCATCTAGTCCCAAGCTAGTAGCTTGTATTATGGGTACTAGACAACTGATATAAATAAATAAACATACTTTTTTTTGTAAATACATACATATTATACATAGTAAACACAATGTAAAAAGGACAGCCTCTGTGTAGTGAGAGTACTCTTCACTACACAGCATCTATTTAGGTAATATTAAGATACCTCATGATCTTGGATACCGCAATTTTCTATGAAATAGTGTTTTATCTGAGTTAGTCCCTAACGTCGTTAGTCGAAGTAGTTATATATTTCAATTTAAACTAATCCAACATAATAATGGATGTAGTAACAGGAAATCCAATATTTTTCTAATGGATGGCTTTAGTTATATGTATCTTGCGTTGTATGAGTGATCGGATTCCACTGAATCGCGTTAGAAAGACAAGATTTCATACAAAAAAACTTTTTTGACAGTTTTGTGATCAGTTGACTCAGTTTCAGCCTTCAATTTCATGCTAAAGAATTTCTTTTTACTAGACCTTTCTTTTTTAAAACAGTTATTTTAGTAACTTTTTATCGAGTATTGACTAAAACTTATTTTTGTAAATCTCTTTCAGTAGCGGCTATACCATAAAAAACCAGTTAAACTAATGTAAATATGAAAATAATCGTTAAATGTAACTTCAAACAATAATTTAAGCAGCCGTTTTAAAAGATATATTGCTTACAAATACCTACATGAGTATAAACACCCTTCTAAAAGGCGAGAATTGGTTCTAATTCTGGAACCACAATCAATCACACTTTATTCTGACATCAGTGTAAAGGGCTTTCTGTATTTTACTGCTCTGTCTCATACACATTTATGGTACTAAAATTTAAATGCTGTTGAATAAATGCATTATAAAAAAAAATATAGCTATATTCTAAGTACTCACTAGCTAAGTTACTTGTGCGAACTGTATACAGGTGGTCTTTGAAACAGATTTTACTTTAGTTATCTATTTAAAAATAAAGGGAATTTAATAGTTGAGTACATCGCAGGAGTGAGACGACCGTTATCCTAAAATAGCTACTGTTTCCAGACTCAATGTTTCAATATTTGTACGGTATTATAATTATTACCAAGAACACTATCAAGTTGTAAAACAACGTTATTAATTCGTATAACGCAACAATGACCCTTGCTCTCAGTCGAAGTGTGAGTTTAACGACTTCCGCGAAACTATAACCTTCCATGAAAAAATTATGAAAACAATAACATTTGTACATATATTTCTATCAAAGCGAGAAGCTGTCTATCATGATTTAAACGGAAGCTGAGTTGCCGAGTTTATAGTAGGGAGACCGAAGCCTTGCTTTTTTAATTCACGAATCACGATTAGATTTGAAAACTTAAGTAACTGCTTCTGTTAGGCGCTAACGTTGCTTGCCACTGCGATGTGACCTTATTTTTATTACATTTTTTATGTTTAAAAGTAGTTGACAGTTGAATTAGTGTTGTTCTTTTTAACCACTTCCTGGTTCACGACATCGAAGAAAATACCTCTTCATCATCATCATCAGCCTATCGCAGTCCACTGCTGGACATAGGCCTCCAATTGCACGCCACTTGGTTCGATCCTCGGCTTTAAATACCTTTTAGTCACGATTATTTAAGGTCTTCTTTGGATTTTGGTTTTGTGTGAATTTCTATGTAAACATCTGAACTATAGTTGTTTCATAGGAAAAACCTTATTTCTTATTCGTACCTACGAGTAGGAAGTACTAATGCTAGGTATTAACGAGTATCTCGTAAGTATCTGGCCCCAGTTTACAATAGAACTTGTCCATCCAAAGGTTGCCTGGAAGAAATTGCTATAAAGCTGATCTTTGTACACTACATATTTTGTTAGCTTATAACTGTGTATTGTTTTTAAACCCTGTTGTACAAATAAAGTGTTACCTAAAAAATAAAATAGTAAAGCATCATTGCTTACCTCGAGTCCAGGGTCGAGTTGAGCCTCTGCGAACGCCTGAGCGGTGTGTTCCGCACGGCGTTCATTGGCTCCTCCCAACTGCCCCCCGCAGTCCGGTGCTCATCTGTAAAAACATAATCATTATACCATTTAGGCCAACTAAGTACAACAATTTCACTGGCGAAAGCTTTAAATACACAAAGCTGTTAATTTTATACCTACAATCTACTTGCAATGTTTCGTATAAACATTTCAAAATGGTCAAGTACAAATAGCTGAAGTGACACGTGAATGGTAAATAGCTTCATAGAATTGTTATTGCCAACATAATTTAAAGCAGTGACTGCAAATTAAACTGCAATGTATTTTATTTAAAGTTTCAAGTATCTTCTTCATATGTCTGTCACGAAGAGTTGTTACACTAAGGAAACTACACTAATTTACTAGTATCAATGTGGGATTTTTCAGAATAACTTATTGACAAGCGTCGTAAATCTTATCAAAGCAATTACTACTGTAAATGTCAAGTTTAAAGCTAATGGTCCAAGAGCCCAGAGCGATCAGACATAACTTATTTTCACATGGATGAAACCTTAACTACTCAGTAGCGTCTAGTGTACTTTTAAATACCTGCGTGCTTGTGGAACTAGCCCTGTGACACCTGGGCAGATATCAGGTGAGAAAGGTAACTAAAAATAAGAGTTATGTAACTTAAATTAGTATGGCTGATCTTTATATATATTTTGTAGAATATTATTCTAAACTAGTTTCATAAAGTGTCAGACACTTTTCATGGACCAGAGCTTGTGTCAGACGCTTTAAAGATCGACAAAAAATTAATGAACTTTACTTATTTTTACATGTCTGATTTTTTTATATGTTACTAGCTGTCCCGGCAGACGTCGTCCTGCCCTTAAAAGATTCCCATAAAAAAGTCATCCCCTATTTTCTGAAAAAAGATTTTCCCGCTTTTCTGTTGAAATTTTCCTGAATTTTCTTTGCTATAAACCTCACGGAGCCCGAGACCTTTCCAACGAATGCAAAACCGTGGAAATCAGTTCGTGCGTTCTGGAGTTATAGCGTCAGGAAGGAAAATCTGACTTATTTTTATATAATAGATTAAAGTAACTATTACAAAGTTATATTTCATCAGGCAGACAAATTCGAGTGACCAAACATCCCTTAAACACAAAAATTATTCAGTCGAGAGTACTATGCGCATGCGTCTCAGAGTAAAAAAATTAAATGTAATGAAAATACTTACTAATTTCAATCTAAGATTTTCGCATTCTTGTTTCAATAACATGGGCTTCAACATTAAGTTGTTAATTAATATTAATATTAAAGTGAATTCATTTATTGCATGTATTTGTGATAGGTGAATATATGAGGATCCATTTTATTTTTTAAGGAAATATCTTTATTTTGTTGTAAAAAAGATACCAGTTAGAAAAAGATATAAACAAAATATTACCACTACCATAAAAATATCACTATGATTTATTACAGCAAATATCTCCTAATCATCGCAATCAAAAATCTAAATCTAACCGCGCAAACTATTCAGTTTAGAAAAAAATGATATAAGAAACCTCAACATCATTTTTGAATACCTATCCATAGATACCCACACGTATGGGTTCGATGAAAAAATTTTTTTTGAGTTTCAGTTCCAAGTATGGGGACCCCCAAAATGTATTGTTTTTTTTTTCTATTTTTATGTAAAAATCTTAATGCGGTTCACAGATTACATCTACTTACCAAGTTTCAAAAGTATAGCTCTTATGGTTTCCGAGAAAAGTGGCTGTGACATACGGACGGACAGACAGACAGACTTGACGAATCTATAAGGGTTCCGTTTGGCCATTTGGCTATGAAACCCTAAAAACGGGATCCAAGTTGCTGTGGACGTCTCACTCGCTCACTGAAATAGCATGATAATCGCACTCCCGGCTGAATAATTTTTGTGTTTAAGGGATGTTTGGTCACTCGAATTTGTCTGACTGATGAAATATAACTTTGTAATAGTTACTTTAATAACATATAAAAAAATCAGACATGTAAAAATAAGTAAAGTTCATTAATTTTTTGTCGATCTTTAAAGCGTCTGACACAAGCTCTGGTCCATGAAAAGTGTCTGACACTTTATGAAACTAGTTTAGAATAATATTCTACGAAATATATAGAAAGATCAGCCATACTAATTTAAGTTAGATAACTCTTATTTTTAGTTACCTTTCTCACCTGATATCTGCCCAGGTGTCACAGGGCTAGTTCCACAAACACGCAGGTATTTAAAAGTACACTAGACGCTACTGAGTAGTTAAGGTTTCATCCATGTGAAAATAAGTTATGTCTGATCGCTCTGGGCTCTTACTCTATAAGTAGCTCATTTGTCCTGTAAACATTTAGGCAACCTTGACTAATTGGTGATGTTTCATCAATGAACAATATAAAAAAATACTTTTTATAAGGCAATAACATCCACCAGTGTTTTTTTTTGGACGGTAACCTTAACATAGCTACATAACTTGTTAACAACACAATATGAAATACAGAATATTGCAAAATGTAGTTTTTTGTTACTATCAATTCACAGCGAATCACCAATTATCCAAAGCTTAATGCGGCGTGAAAAAGGCAACGTACGAACTGAGAAATCCACTAGAAATGTGTTCGTTTCAAACATCCTGTCGAAGTTGTATTATCGCCGTAAGTCGAAACTGAATAATTGGATCAGAGGCCTTGAAGAAGTGTGTGGGAGTCGGCTGCGACCAGGTTTTGTAGACTCGACCAAAAAGTCTTAACACGAGATTCTAAATAGTCGATACCTAAGCTCTAATAATTTATCACAATAATGTTCAAGAGAAATTAAACAGGTAATGTAACTACCTACATAATTTGTGTCTTTTAATCAACTTGTGTTTAATTTTAGTTATTTTATCACACTTTCTGGCAGGCTTCATAGTGACGCGTCGTACATCCATCACAATTCACAATTACGTAATTTCGCCCTCTGTCGCGAGATCAAGGTTTTTGAATTAATAACACGGTTGCGAGCAATGCACAATGAATAGACACACAAGTTACCTATATACATATTTCAACAATAAAGTAACTTCGTTTTAATCACGATAAATATAATAATTAACGGCGTCCACGTGTCGCCATCGCAATGTTTGATCACACACTAACCGAACTAAGTAGTGAACCTCTCAGAGTTGATGCTTTTACTGACGTATGATAGTAGGTTTGTTGTTACTTCGCTCGTCAGGGACTCACAACAACTAACTAGGGTTGTCAATCTACAAATTGATCATTTAATTAATAACAATAAATGATATTTGTAATGTCGCTCGGTATATTGTATAATTAAATGTAATGTGCTGAATAGATAACCCACATTAGATTAGCATGTAATTTTTTCTGGGTTAATGGAGGGGCGTTCATCTCATGCGAAGCATTAATTACATATTATACTAATGTATCATATCATTACAGTCAGTGCCTACTTACGTATTGTTAATTTTTAATATTAAGTCGCATATTAAAAAGCGATTGGTTTATAATCTGCTCATGTTTCATAAAACAATGCAATTATGGGTAAGTTAGCTGCCGTAAAAACGGAATTAAAACTAAATTTCTGCAATGTCAGTAATTTAAAATCTTCGACGATGCATTTTAATAATTAATTACAAGCTTAAGTTAAAAAGTAATTTTCTATAATACTTTCAAAAGCACTAGATTACAGGTTAAGTATGTCTGTTAGTAAAAAATCAGCCAAGTGCGTGTCAGGCCACGCACAGGAAAGGGTTCCTCAGTCACCCATATTTGGATCCAACAGATAATAATTGTTACGTTTACGTATTATTGCGTTAATTTTGTATGACTTTTCCAAGTAAGCGCATTTTACAAGTTAAGCCTCTATAACTTAGGGACAGCAAGTCACGGTCTTGAAATTTTTACTTTATTAGTCAATTTAGGAATCGATAACTACTACGGTTGAAACTTCTAAACAGGAAAAGAAAAGAAAAACTTTTGTAAGCGGTAACTATGTGAATATTCCGTCCTCACTCCCAGCTCCTTTAAGTTTTGCACTTTCAAACTTATTCAGTTTTGCAGACGAGTGTACTTTGGTGCATATTCGAGTATGTACCTACAGTTTTATAGCTCGCCGTAAACGAATCAAGGCCAATCTGCTGACGGAGAAAGACTGCACCAATACATTCCTTGAGAAATACTCCTTTAGAAAGGGTCTCTATCGAGTTTAAAACTAGACAGGAGTTTTCGTTCGTAGTAGCAAGAGAAAGAAAAATTGACACACCGAATGGAAATTTTCTGGCTAGCGTGGTATTGCAGGTCAAAAAAGTACGCAGGGTAACCGTTACTATTAACTTTAATCTAAATGATGATATAAAGGACGTGTGTCTTTAAAATAAGAAAAAGCTTCACTACACACAAGAAAAGAGCACAGACAGGATACATGCTTTATAACATGTATTCCAACAGATGCTATGTGTTAAATCAATAAAGATAAGCAAGCAGTGGCATACTGGACACTAATTCGTAGACATGTACAACCGCTAGGTGTTTAACTATTTGTGTCAATATTAATTTACCATAATTATATGATAGTAGACTACACTTTTACATGTCTTACCTTTCTTCAGATAACTGAGAGCAGACAGACCTCTACAAAAACAACCCTGCATCAGATGTGGAACATTTGGTGATGATTTTGGTTTATCACTGGTAGCCAAAATCTTCTTGCAGGAAGCAAGTCTCCATTTAGTAAGTGGCAGATTTAAAGGAAAGGATCGTGAAACAAAGTCACTTAGGTGTAGTTCTCTAAGTTAAAGGGGCCATTTAGAGAGAGTTAGGTAAGTCTTTGTGATATTTCCGATTTCACCAATGTTCAAGAGACACCTAAGTGCTTAGATGTCATTTAAAATTTAGGCATTGGCTACATTGCGGGGCTCTTAATAAGGAGACGGTTTAATTATAGTTGGTGAAATAGAGCTTACTTTAAAATAATCATGATGATTTTTTACTCAAATTGGGTAAAAAGTATACAGCCCAGAATATCTTATAGTAAATAACTTATAGTATAGTTATTTACAGTCATAAGAAATGTGTTCTAGATGTTTTTATTACATAGAAAAACACGGGCCATCGAACGGAAAGGAGTAGCCATAGCGTCTTTTTTTCTAAATAAAACAGTCGCATTTTTTATGGGGAGAAATCTTCACATATACATTTCAGACACGCATACAATAACAATAGCCTGTCACCAAGAACTTACTCATAACAATTAAAACAAAAGATACAAAATTTCACGCACACAATACATTATAACGCATAGGCCCATGTAGGTTTATACTTTATACTGTTTTATTATGAACCAGTTTTCCCGGTAAACTTCGTGTCTCATCAAAATGTATAATAAATATTGTATTAGCTTCTTATCTAAAATTAAATTGACTAACAGACAATGCTATTCTTACTTTTCTATTTAAATGCAATGTACAAGAAAATAATTTACTTTATAATTGTATTTTTGTGAATTTTTCGAATTGCTATTCAGAGCGACGACAAATCCAACAAACAAAAATAATCAAAATTGGTCCAGCTGTTCTTAGATTATAAATGATGGAACTAACTAGCACGGCTTCGCTTTATAAATTAAGATTTCAGATGTGCAGGAATGCGTTAATGCCAAGAAGAGTTCAAATTCCGATAAATTCAAACAATCGAGTAAGAGAAACCTGGTAACCTTATAAGATGGCATTATCTGATGGAGGCAAATGTAAATAACGAAACAGCAGGTCCATAACAAGTTTCGATTTATGTCCGGTCAGTAATGTCTTAGCATCAAGAATGGTGAGATCTTAGAAGCCGGCGCGGCACGCCTCGTCAATCGAGTTCATTGTTAGGCCGCCTAGATATTAAGATTCATGCCGCTGTATTACAAGTTTGAGATAAGAATGTAACAAATAGGGCGTTGCATCCAAGCGTTTCCATCCAGCTGTTAAAAGCTTGACATCATTTCTGATAGTTACATTGTTTTTGTTTAAATTATATGTTTTATTTATTATTGTTTTTATTTCATACTTTCGAATATATTTTTCCTATATAGATTGACGTCAATTTAGCAGTCATAAGAATATTTGTCATGAGAATACGAAGTAATAGGAAATATCAATTTAAACAAATAAAGGTAAAATTACTAACACTGCGGTTACGAGTATTTGTATTTGTTTTCTCATCTGACCTAAAATAATAGAGGTTTTAATGGAAAACTTCCTAGTTGTATTGCTTGTGCCCCAGCAAATTATCTATTCTGCGGATACTAGTGTGGTCTACTATCTTGGACTTACCCTAGCTTCGATTAAAAGACCAAGCAGTGATGTAAAATAAATATTTAAGGGTTTTAAGACAAAACACATATGTTTAAAAATATCCTGACATTTGAGCGAGTGAAGCAAGACAGTCGGTCAATGGGTTAAAATGTCTGCGCGATTGTGCCTTATGAAATGGAAGGACATGTTCTCTAATGTATCCGTCTCCAATAGATATTCCTTTAGGCTCACTGAAAATATTTGGCTTACTTTCAACTTAATGTGTAGCATAATCAAGTTTTATTGCATTACACAATGAAACTTGAGCTGAATGATAGTTTTATTTATAAATAAGGTTCCAATCATCGATCCCCACTTTTTATAAATTTAGAAAATTGATGAGGTTAATATAAATTTTCTTTTAAGGTATAATACCCTCCGTTTAGTTTCATTCTTAATCGAAGAAAAAAAAAGTTTTAAAAGTTAACTATTAAAATATCTACACGTCCCAACCTATTTTTAAGAGAATAATCTGATATAATGCAATAAACTAATCGAATCATTGCAAGCAGTGAATTTAAAATCATTGAATGATTAGCATTTGCGGTCAACTGTGTCTCGAATTTGTTCACCGAGGCACAAGTAGTAGATAAGGGCAATGGGTTGATAGAAATTGTTCAATTACGTTTATTCAGTTGGTTAAGAATGTCACTTACAATATTGTGTGGTGTTGCCACACATGATCAGCAGCTGGTGTTATTGTTAGCCGACACCTACTGGGTAAACGGCAGTTATATCTTGTTCATTTTATTTACGTAGAATTGTGGATAGAGCTCGTTATGATTCATACCGATTATGATTCTAGGTTAAACATATTTGCCAAAACATTGCTAGATTGCTTGGGAATGGCGCAGATCGTTAGCTTATACTATTTTTTGGTTTGTTTAGTCAGGAGATTTGTATAAATTGTGCAAATACGAGCCTTATTGGTTTTATGGGAAATTATTTTGATGAGTTAGTCATTTTGATTGGTTTGTTATTTACAAATGAACGTTGAGATCAGAAAGTTCCTAATGTCTTTATAAGGTAAGAAAAGTCATCAGATCATGTTTTAGTATACTCGATTAAATTTCTAGGTACCTCTTGCTTCTTTATGTTTTTAAAGGTTTATTATAATATATTATGTGTTTATATTTCATTTTCAAGTACGTAATCTTTACGGTATCTTTAACATAATTATTTAGTTACTGTGATAAACTAAGGTTTTATGAGTGCGGTGTTTTTTTTTGAAATCAGTGTTTTTAGATTCTGGCCCACCAAAACAACTTCATACGCGTTCGTAAGAGGAATAAAATTTCTAACATTATATAATATTTTTCATCGATGTTGATGTCATATGGTCTATGTTAAATGAGATATTCAAAACTAAAATAGTACATTGTTCACCGAGGGAGGAAAGGGACCGATTACTAGCGAGGGAACAGTTTGTGGCCCGAAGGCGCAGCCTAGCCTTGTTTTTTTTTTATTCTTCACAAAAGGATGTCAGTGGCACGGAGATTCCATATTTAAATTATATGAAAACTAATTGGGCAGGCGCGCGCCATAGATAAGATAACACATGAGAAATGAAAATTCATACAACTTTCTCTCCCGCTAAAACACGTTAGAAATGGATTTTCATACATTTTTTCCTCCCGTTTATTCAGGTCAAGGAAAAGACTAACGTTCTCTTTTCATTTTAAGGGAATATTGACTACGGTTCCGATCAGGTGTAGAATAAAAGTTTTACCTGTAAATCCTGAGATTAACTTCAGAAAAACAAATTTAATAGCTTGGTACAGATTGACGATTGGTGTCGGAGCCTATGACAAAATGATCTTGACTCTAGTCAACAAACAATCAGTCTATTGTAGTCGACAACTAGGAAATTAAGTATAAGGTTTATTAAAGTCATAATTAAGACTCCTAGTGCTGTCCACAATGAAGTACCCACCTAACACAGAGTCGACATTATCCACAGGAGGTCGAAAGGCTTTTAGAATAGTTTCATTATTGGAATTGGCTGTACCGCACCGTACCGTATCGCACTGCATTAGCATAAGATTAAGTAGATAATTATTATTAGCCTTCAAACAGTAACTATTAAATTAAAACATTAATGTTCATGGTTCGAGACGGTTATTATAAAGACCCACATTAAATAAGTACACTAATTAGTCGTACATTCCACATCAAGTGTACTGGAGTTTGAAAAGTTCAATCACCTCTTAATGAATCATTTACCTATTGGTTTGAGCGGTTCCTCTATCACCGGACATAGCTGGACTTTGTTTACAACAATTACCAACGTAAATTGCATTGTCTCACAACACCGTCACACGCACAAAAACAACATGAGTATTTCACATGACTAGTGTACATTAACAAATGCATCGTATGAACGTGCACCCTATTGCACAGTCCCTTCAAAACTAAGCCGGATTAACATAATTGCGGATGCTTGTAGCAATTGCCCAGCCTACCACTCCAGCGCCATGTTGAAAAATTAATACTAACATTGGCTTATGTCCAGCAATTATTATTATCAGCCGCACAAACAAAGCTAATTGTAAATATGTGCGCCTCCCGCATCAATTGAGCGCATCGGCGCGGCGTCGCAACGGGAGAACTTTCAGTGACGGAAATAAACACAATTGGTACTATTTCTAGAAATGGCGAAGATCTGTTTGAATATAAGGTGCTACAAGAGAGGGATGTAAGACATGAAAATAATACAATAAAGTTTATATAATAGTTTAGAAATCGTAAATGGTATTGGCGCAGTTAACAGCTAGTAAGAAGATGAATCATAAAATGATTCTTCTTGAAAACTTGAGTTGTGCTAGTGGGTGAGGTGTAAATGGTTGTGGTATGGTACGAATTGACAAGTATCTATATCGTGGGATCTGTATCTGATAAGAAAAATAAACATCGTCCACATTGCGTGTGAAATATTAGGGACACTTACATAAAAGTTCAGTAGACCAGTATGAACTTAAGTGAACTGGTTTTTTAGGGTTCCGTAGCCAAATGACAAAAAACGGAACCCTTATAGATTCGTCAAGTCTGTCTGTCTGTCTGTCTGTCCGTCCGTATGTCACAGCCAATTATTTCCGAAACTATAAGAGTTATTGGTTGAAATTTGGTCAGTCGATGTATTCTGTGAACCGCATTAAGATTTCTACATAAAAATAGAAAAAAAACAATACATTTTGGGGGTCCCCATACTTGGAACTGAAACTCAACAATTTTTTTTTCATTAAACCTATACGTGTGGGGTATCTATGGATAGGTGTTCAAAAATGATGTTGAGGTTTCTAATATCATTTTTTTCTAAACTGAATAGTTTGCGCGAGAGACACTTCCAAAGTGGAAAAATGTGTGCCCCCCCCCCCCCCCTCTAACTTCTAAAATAAGAGAGTGATAAAACTAAAAAAAATATATGTTGTACATTACCATGAAAACTATCAACGAAAATTGGTTTGAACGAGATTTAGTGAGTAGTTTTTTTTAATACATCATAAATCGTAACACGCAATTTACCTTTCATCCAATCAAAACACTGGTATAAAAACATGGATGAAAGTTACAACGAACTACAAGAACTTTTATATGATCTTACTTGCTGATACGGAACCCTTCATGAGCGAGTCCGACTCGCACTTGGCCGCTTTTTTATAAATAGTATTTTCTCTCAATTGTCTTGATTAGAACAAATAACTACGGAAGCTCGTATGTGTTTCCCTCTCGAACGTATAAAAAATAGTGAATTTTAAAAATTATAATTGGGAGTTTTGGCAACAATGTATAACTGTTTCAATTATTTAATTATACAAATGCTTTGATTACATTCTAAAATATTTACATAATTACCACACACTCGTTTGGACAATTACCGTTAACAAACATTTTACATTTCTCTAGGAATGTTATAACTGATTTTTTTGCTAAATTAATGCAAAGTTCATTGTTTGGCAAACATAAGATCACAAATAGGAAAAGCTACTATTGCACTTGCAATAAGGGAAAAATCCCCACACCTGCCAAAACCGATATAAGGACCCTATCTATTCAAGAGAGAAGGATAAATGTGTTGATTTGAAAATTACAACAATGGGCATTGACATAAGGGTAGGTATTACCTAATCTCGTTATATTCTTTATTTGTATTTCCTATTCTAATACTTTTTTTTTAAATCCCGTGGAATATTTCTTCTCAATCTGAATTGACCCTCATAGAAGAAAATAATGTAACTGTATGTGTTGTTTATGACTGGGTGGAGTTATCAAGCCAATGAATGAGTAAACCAGTACCAAGTATTTATTAATCGGACGGATACCAACATAACAGAGTTTATAGGTTGGTTTGTGTTTCTGGGTACGGGAAGTACGTCATTGGTGGATTCAGTTTAGTTAAATTATTATTAAATACATAGCGGGTCGGGTAATTGTATGTATGATGAAATGATTTTATAAACATACAATTACCTCTTTATTCCTGAAGGAGTAGACAGACGTGAATTAAACGCCTACCGACTTTAAAAGATTAAGGGCTAGTTTCACCACTTGTTGATACATAAAATGTCAAATTAATTGTCAAATAACTACAGATTTTGGTTTAACAAGGACTTGTTAAACCAAAATCTGTAGTTATTTGACAATTGATTTGACATTTCCGGGCTTCTTATTTTGTGACGACTATAGGACTATAGTCGTCACAAAATAAGAAGCCCGGTTTGACATTTGTCATCGTGGCGTAACTAATACGATTAATTCGTGTTTTTGAGTGCAATTTTTCAATATAAAGTAAAACTTGATGCTTATTTAAGATATACGTTGTGATAGTGTATGGGTAACATAGTAATTAAATAGGATTATGAATTTGATTTTTCAATTCCTTACATGCGGCATGTCAAATGACAAATGTCAAAACGGACTTCTTATTTTGTGACGACTATAGGTAGAAACATTTATGTCAGAATGTTTTTACTTTCGCGACTTTTACTCGTAGTTTTTGTTGTATAGCGGGACTTATTTGTGATAAAATTATTTAAAACCACCATTATAAAAAAAAGCAGCCAAGTGCGAGTCGGTCTCGCCCATGAATGAAAATAAAATTTTTGAGTTTCAGTTCTAAGTATGGGGACCCCCAAAATTTAGTGGTTTTTTTCTTTTTTTGTGTATAAATATTAATGCGGTTCACAGAATACATCTACTGACCAAGTTTCAATAGTATAGCTCTTTTAGTTTTGGAAAAAAGTGGCTGTGACATACGGACGGACAGACAGACAGACAGACAGACATGACGAATCTATAAGGGTTCCGTTTTTTGCCATTTGGCAAGGGAACCCTAAAGAGGAGGACAAAGTAAGATCATCGTTAAAAAAGTACCCCATTAGACTGTATTTAGCCCACACTCCACGGTATTTAAGTCCTTAAGAATACCTACATCAGTCAGACAAAAAGAACCATAACGAAACGGATAATGGAGTATATCGCTACTGTGAAAATTCGTCAAATTAACAAATCGGCGATCGCAGAGCACTTGCTAGAGGAAGGACCAAACCACTTAATAAAACTATTTAAACCGCAAGTCCACACTACAGAAGGCAACTAGGTACTTTTATAGAATAAGTACGTGAAGATGTCACAATCATGAAATAGAAAATTTTCAACCGGGAAGACGGATACTGGTTATTAACATCATGGAAAACTTTAATCAGATTACTCAATTCCCACGTCAGGGAAGAAACAAAGTGTGTGGATGATATAAGTGTAGTGTCTTATCAACGCTACCAAGTGAGGGTAATAACACCAGTCTAACATTGACCACGAGCATTTGACTGTATTTTAACTTTTTAAATAATTTTATAGTAAATAAATCCCGCTATACAATAAAAACTATGAAATTATGGCAGATATATGTACATTGTATGTATTTACAAGCAACTTTTATCAGTGAAAATAATGTCAAATAGCAGATAACTAATTGATACTTTATCGGAATTGGTGTAATTGACCCTAAAATCATTTCTACAGAATATTTAAGTCACTAAAGTACGCAATAGCCCCCTATTGCGTACTACCTTATTGCCGTTACCCAAACTTATATATATTTTAGTTCTACTTAAAATAATACTTTACCATAATAAATTTTTATTTAAAAGTCTTACATTACCTGAGCTCGGACCTCATCATTGCTGATGGTTATAAAATCTAAGAAGCCGTGATTTAGGTACAAATAAAGCCGTGGTACTGGTAACTACTATAAATATACCTACTTTCGATAAACATAATCCAGTTTCTGTTGCAGTCGAATAAAAAGAATACATAAACCACCAAAAACAAAAACGTTATTTTGTTGTTGAGGTTATCCGTGTGGTGACGGATTAAGAATACAGAGTGTCACCACTCCTATTCATCCCGCGGGTGTCGTAAAAGACGACTAAGGGATAAACTACGCAAGACAACATCAATGCAAAGAGAAGGAAAACTTCTGGTGGCAGGCGGAACTCAATTCCCTCCTGGCGACCGAGTGCAGGTAATTTCCGAGGCAACCATGCCCGGAAAGAACCTGCGTCAGTCGGAAGGTAAGGGTCCCGTGCTGCCGCACTGCCCATTCGCCGATGACCGGCTGAAGCGCCTCTACGGTGGCGAAGCCAGCACGTGGAGTCTCCAGCCGGATCGACCAGCGATCTATCGTGGCTCGGTGAGCTCGCGCACTTCTTCGGGCGGAGGTCCAACTCCACCGCTCTCCGCCCGGCAGTTAGCCACTCGCCGATAAACGTCGGCGAGCACCTCCGCCTCCAAATCCCACTGGGGTGTTCCGGCCAGGGCGCACGCCGCCTCCGTCGATACGGTGCGGTAACCCCGTATGGCTCTGACCGCCAGAGTTCTCTGCGGCCGCCTGAGGCGCGCCCTATTCTGCTCGGTCAAAGCTGCCGCCCACACCGGTGCACCGTAGAGTGCCATAGACCGGACAACCCCCGTGTACAGCTGCCTCGTGGTGACACTGACGTGACGTGGCTCCTCCCAGATTGGGCAAAAGACGTCCAAGGAAGGAGGCAGTGCCGATCAGCTTCGGAGCAAGCTGTCGGAAGTGCTCGTCGAAGAGCCACCTACCGTCGAGGACCAGACCCAGATATTTCAAGTGGGCCCGGACCGGTACGAGGACCGAGTTGACCTCGACTATACCAACCCGTCTGGCCAGCGTGGTATAGTAGGCCAATACCTCCTTTTCAAGGAGAGGTCTATGTCCAGCAGTGGACTAATAAAGGCTGTTGATGATGATGATTTTTTCCATCGGGATGCAATATTTTGATTCTCATTTAATATTTAAAAAGTAGGACGTGGAAAAGAGGTTACGATAAATCACTCCGCACACAATAATTGATAACGATTGTATTAATTTGTAACTCACAAGAACAGATTCTTTGGGTAAATGCGCATAATTTGTGAACGTAAGAAGTTGAAAATTAGCGTATGACATTTTGTCTTTTTCTTACGAGAAAAAAATAATTTATAAAATTATTAAAATTTATTTACAGCAAATTATTACTGATTCTTAAGGCCATTTAACCAACGAGCCCTAAATTTAAGGGGCTATATAGAGAGTGTTAGGTAACCCTTAGTGATATTTTTGTTTTCATCAACCTAAGTGCTTTGATGTCTATTATAATTGAGTAAGGATACGGTTTATATATAGTTGGTAAAAACGGGCATTAATGTACTATGTAGATGGGAACCAAATAGAGTAGTTTGATTGTTTGATGGCAATACATGGTTGTAGCAGGTGCTTCTTTTTTTTTCAAAGGTGATGTGGTAGTATCTTAAGCTCAGTGTAGTTCGCATTTCGCGATTTCTATTCACGACATGGCGTGATATTTGTTACGAGGTTTGCAACTCTCGACCCATTTGAATAATAAGATAATTTGGTGATGCAAAACAGCCCTACTTGTTACAACTGCTCATGCAACTTCAGTAAAAGTCATGTTATAATAAATTGTAAACACTGCAATGAAGGGTGCATTTATAGCATACAGGATAGCATGCTGGCTATTAAGGGCAAGTAGCTCAGGAGAGTTCAATATCACAACATACTGGTACATCATCGTCATCAGACTGGCCTTAATCCCAAGATTATTTGGAGTCGGCTACTAGTACAAACATACTACTACAGAGGTATGGCAAATAAATTTTTAATATCATCAATAGATGACGCCCGCGCCGCATCCTAATGTAATGTTGGTTCCAATTTTTACTGATCGACGAGTGATATCCTCGATCCAATGTTCAGAAGTGTTTTGGATATAAAAGTGAAGTTCATAGAATTTGTTAAGGAGACTTACTTTAGTTAATAATAATAAAGTTAATAATAAAGTTAATAATAAAGTTAATTTTTTGTTTTACAATTCTGTGAAATGCACTTTCACAAGGTTGAAATTTTATAGCTTTATGACATTTACTCAAAATTTGGAAAATAACGCGATGTGGTAGTATTAAATTAATATACGAGACGATATTACGAGTGAAGGTAATGTTTACAATGACGCGATCACTGGATGACACATGTATTTATACAAAATACACATCACACAATCATAATGTATATGCCATCAAATAGTCGTGCCAACGAACTGAAAATCTAACTCGGTTGACGCAGTGGCGCACACCAATCCAAAAATATACAACATATTGCAATGAGGCCAATGAATTTATGGTGGGTGCGATCTACCGATTAGTCGTATTAGATCGACTAGTATCGTCAGATATCTACATGTTTTGAATTACATTATGCCAAGCTGTGTGTACTTAGAACTGTCCTGATGTATGAAATGGATATGGTGCAAAACGCAAATTCGAGATAACATAAAAACGATAAAAGTTTGTTTATACTTTAATTCTAAATACTGATATTAATGACAAGAATCAGGATTTTTCGAAATATACGAAGTGTTTAAAAAAAAAGAAAGTGTTTTTAAAGTTTTTTTTTAAAAACTGTTTAAACTTAAATAATCATAACCAACTCGTCGTTGTAATTTGGTATTCGCTGGACATCCTATAAGATAATTGTGTTAAAAGTATTAGCCAACTGCAACTCCCGCGGAATACAGTTTGTCATTCTTGTTTATAAGTAGAGACATTCCGGCGTCTGAACATCTTAACGTATGAGTCAGCCACACGAGTATGCAAATAAGCTCTTAAATCATCACATCTACGAATAATGCATATCAAAGCAATGATTACTCTTGTATAACTACTTCACACGGGGATGACTTAAAAGACCAAGGCCTTTTTGTGTACTCACTAGGTTTTTAGTGACGCTATATCCCAGTATTTGTGAGCCTAGGAAAATTAATAAGTAATTTTTAGACAGTATAAATAAGTTAATAGTGTTTTGACAGTGAGCAGTTAATGGAGCAAATTTACGAGACTAGATTTTTGGATTACAGCTACTTCCATTGTTTTTGTGTCAATAAAGCAAATGGGTCTTGTTTCAATCTATATGTTCTAAATATATATTCGAGAACAAAATATGTACCAGTGTATGATACAGAACAATACAACAAATAAAAACCTGTAAGTAATTTTCTTGGTTATTCTGGGATACTGTGTCTGAACTCAAGTAAGTCTGTGTACTTGTGTGGTAAATACGCTAGTGTTACTTACATTTAATGAGTACCACCGAGTCGTGGGGCTCGCATTGCACCTGGGTGGCGTTCATGGCCAGCAGACCACCGCTGGCCGTACCGCCACCCGCACTGCTTGTTTCTCTGCACACACAATAATTACACATCATTATTATTTGTCATTTACATGAGTAATAGTTACATAACAATACCACCTGCAACACTAGTGAGCATGCAAGCAACTTGATTTAAAAAGGAAAAAGAGTCGGTTTCAATACTTCAATATATAAATATCAGGCTCATTGAGACATAAATATTATGAATTGGTATTTGTTTGTACAAACATGATTATTCAATTTTCATATTTGATTTGTATTTGTTTTGATTTGTATCGTATTGTTATTCTAGATGTTTAAGACATATTAATAAATAAGATACTAATAAAAAATTAAAATCATTGCATATAAAATTTTGAATGACAGCACTAGTGAATTATAATTTAGTGAAACAACATAAACATACGCTTATTACCTATATGTTTCGATTAAAACTAACAGCAACATACAGGACTTTGGGGTGTGTCTTGGGAGTGGCCTATGTCCAGCAGTGGACATCAACGGGTTAGTAGTATTTTGGAGAACTTATAAATGAGCTAAGTTCTGAGACGAATGGGTCACATAAACCTTATGGTAGACTAAGAAACTGTACCTCCCAAGGGCTTAGGCGCGTGGTTATTATACTAGGTATTGTATACTTGTGTGGAAAATCATCATGGACCGTCACCCCACCGGGGGTTATATACATACATACATACATAAGTTACGGCGGTGTTGTGTGTCGGACTTGAACCGACTAAAAATCACACAGTGTGCCTTCTCTGCGCTTCTCCGTTTAGGAGGAGGGGAAGTCCAGGGTCAGATCTCCTTCTGGACTCCCCCAGCGCCTGCCCGCTCTTGATGCGGACACCGTCTCAGTTTGACGACCCTCTCTTAGGCGGCGTCCGGCACACACCGACACCACCTCCTCGTGGCTGGCCACATAGTGCGGGTGGAGGGAAAACCCGTCCCGTCCACTCGCGGCCACACTCAAGGCGGAATGAGGCACAGATGTTCGCGCCTCCGCCGCCCGAGTCGCCGGCGGCGAATCTGGTCCGATTGGATGTAGTCCTCCCGGGCCTTCTCCGCCGCCTCCTTCTGCGTGATTACGTCCTCGCAGAAGGATGCGACGCGGTAAATGAGCTCTCGCTGCCGGGTCATGGAACGAACGACGGCCGGAAGCGAGAGATCCTCTCCGATGACTGCAGTGAGGACCCGGCGCTGCGTCTCCCATGCGGGGCAGACCGCCAGCGTGTGATGAGCCGAATCCTCACTGCAGTCGCAGTGGTGGCAGGTGGAACTCAATTCCCTCCTGGCGACCGAGTGCAGGTACTTTCCGAAGCAACCATGCCCGGAAAGAACCTGCGTCAGTCGGAAGGTAAGGGTCCCGTGCTGCCGCACTGCCCATTCGCCGATGACCGGCCGAAGCGCCTCCACGGTGGCGAAGCCAGCACGTGGGGTCTCCAGCCGGACCGACCAGCGAACCATCGTGGCTCGGTGAGCGGCTTCGCGCCACTCGCCGATAAACGTCGGCGAGCACCTCCGCCTCCAAATCCCACGGGGGTGTTCCGGCCAGGGCCGACCCTTAAATCGCATGTCGTATAATATGTTTCATAACGTCAGTATTAAAAGTCAACAGCGGGGTGTCTGCGCGCTTGCTGCTACCTAACAACCGTTCGTAGTAGTCTTCAGGGTGCAAGCATGCGGACTGCAAAGCCGTCCGCGAGCTTTCCGCCAGGTGCCAGCGAGCGAAACGCTTCATCGTCACCCAATATATCTCTCTCTTTTCTCCTATTTCTTTTATTGTCTTCCCATATTTCATATTTGTTCCATCAAGTGAAAAAAGATTTCATCTTACTTTTTTCGCCAATGGGATCCAACGAAGAATAAAATTACAAAAGAGCGTTCCGTTCCTTATAAATAAACATAAGTTTACTTATGTTTAGTAAACTTTTTTATTAACTAAGCTATCCATGCCATCATAAAGCAAACACAATTTAACTCTAAAAGCACAAATATTGGTTCAATCACCGTGGGAAGTTGACAAAATCTACGAGGTGAAGTGAGCGTTTTATTTCCTTGATTTTTTAAGTCTACCATTATAGCAGGTTTTATCTAACTATTGTTTCCGCATCTTTTAACTAAGTTGTTTGTTTTAAAAGTACTAGGTTTAAATTGTTTAGATCTATCGAGTATTTGACTAGTGTCCGTCCGCACATCGTATTAATGTTGTGGTGTTTAAGCTTCAATTGACATTTTCTACTTGCCACATATGAAATCAAAAGGCTTTTATTTCAAATGGACCTTTTGAGACATTTTCGAAACGTAACATTCATTACTCTAGACACGGTAACCGGCAAGAAACTCCATACATATGTGAAACTTTTATGGATGAAAGCTCTAGTTTCTATGAGGAAGTTGCTCTATTGTCGATGAACTATAGTTTTTACATAAAGAAAAAATTCGTCCTATAATTGAAGAGAATAATGTACCTAATTGAATCCACGATATAGTGATAAGCTTGCGTAACAATTAGCTTAATGGTCCGTAAATTCGCTAAGAGCATTTGTTAGCGCAACGTACTATGTTAATATTTATATGTCGAGTGTTAGTCACTGGCTACTGCATCTTGGAACAAAGGAATTAAACAGTATGAGTGTATGACTGTTCATAGCTCAGGAACAATTAGCTACATATCTTGATTAGAACTGGAGCAATTAATGTCACAGGTAATATTTTCGTAACATGTTCTAAGTTAAATATAGATAGAAGAGTAGATAAGGAAAAATATCTGTGACGCTTAGCAAAATTTTAGTTTTTAAAAAGGATCAAAGAAATACCACCAAGAAAATACTGAGTACCTACGTCCATAGTTACGTTTGTCCGGCAAAATAAAGTTGAAGGTGCTAAAGAAGAATGATCATGAAATAAAACTTAAAGTATATCATATTTGAGATCCTTATGTTATGAAATAGAAGTATCTAGTAAGTAAGTCTATTATGATACGTTACAAGAAACAGTTTTAAAAACTGTAACTCGACAACGAAAAAAAAGGTAGTGTCCATTATTATTAATCTATTGACAGGACAGACATTCATTAAAATCGGTTCAGTAGTTGAGGCGCTACGCTGCAACATAGATAGACTGCCAAATCTATTAACATTTCTTTTAGCCTAGCCATAGTCGGATAAAAGCAATAAAAAGTTTTAAAACAAGTGATTGCTTTTTGATATCTAAAACTTCTATGTAATTAGATGATTTAATTTTAGTTTCACGCTTAATTTTGAGATTGTTACTATCAAAGACGTTTTTATTTTGTGTTCTCGCCTTCTTAGACTTCATTTTATATTATTATTAGGAAGTTACAATTCAACGTTATTTTAAATTCGACTTTTTTAAGGTCTACCATTAACGAGAGATTGTTTGTTGTTAGAAATTCACTTTTTATTTTCCGTGTTAATTCAGTCCGCGTTTGAATCTAAAAACCACTGCGCCACCGAGGCAGTCGATGCAATGTTATCATTTCGCACATTTCTGCTTGCCAATGAAAATCTGTAAAAAACTATTCTGTTTATGTTTGAATAGATAGATATATTGTTCATTTATTTGTTCCACAAACTTTTGCCTGTCGCATCGCCGGGTGTATGTCGGTTATCGCTTATCGAAGTAAAGAGTAAGCTATGTCCTTCCTGAGGAATAAAAGCATGTCGTCATTGATATTGATGCAGTGGTTTATCCGCGAAAGGGTAACAGACAGACAGAATTCCTTTCGAATTTATAATATTAGTAAGTATAGTTCATACACTTTTGGGCATTTTCTGGCCACATAATTGTTACTTTGTATCTTAAGATAAAACATAATGAAAAACTATAGCAATAAATATGGTGTATATACCGTAGCACGTAAAACACCGCGGAATGCTATAAAAATAAATTAAGTAAATTATTAATCAGCTGAGCACTTGCCATTTTCCTTAACTCGCAAGATCCTTATTAAGAACCGAAACAAAAAGATTTTAACTCTAGGTAGGTAATGTATTTTAAAGTGTTGCCAATATTTAATACCTCTTTACCGCTAAATGACAAAATCATCTCTGCATTACGAGAATGCTACAAATTCATAAAACGTAATTTCAGAGGTAGAGTATATATATAATTCATTAAAATTAAAACAATCCGTTTAAAAACTATTAAATTACAATTTGTCATAACCAAATGTAAGTGTAATCGCGCCATTTGTGTGTCATTTCTGAGAGTTTATGGTCTGACAAGTGAGATTACGTTTCGTCCTAATATTAATGCATTCGAGAATAACTCTCCGTGTCTTTCAAGATTACGCATTTACTTACTAAAAGCTGGAATAATGAAAGGCATATTAACAGCATAGCATGTAGATTAAATAACTGCATATTTTATCTATGGTACCTACCGTTATTTCTTTTCTTATTTTACGTATCTAAATCTTGTTTTACACACATGAAAAGTTATTATTGCGCTATCTAGTTCCGAACAAAGCTGTGACTGTATATAGGATCTATAAGTATATGATCCTGCCAGAGTGACTACCTAGTCACTCTGGCAGGATCATATAAAAAAACACCTTTTTATTAGGTAGAGTAGGTACTCTACCTAATAAAAAGCGGCCAAGTGCGAGTCGGACTCGCTCATGAAGGGTTCCGTATCAGCAAGTAACATCATATAAAAGTTCTTGTAGTTCGTTGTAACTTTGATCGATGTTTTTACAATAGTGAATTGATTGAATGAAAGGTAAATTGCGGTTTACGATTTATGACGTATTGAAAAAAAACTAATTACTAGATTTCGTTCAAACCAATTTTCGTTGGTAGTTTGCATGTTAATGTACAACATATATTTTTTTTTGTTTTATCACTTTCTTATTTTAGAAGTTTTAGAGGGGGGGAGGGGACACACTTTTTTCCACTTTGGAAGTTTCTCTCGCGCAAACTATTCAGTTTAGAAATTTTTTTTATTAGAAACCTCAATATCATTTTTGAACACCACACGTATGGGTTTGATGAAAAAAAAAATTTTTGACTTTCAGTTCCAAGTACTTATGGGGACCCCCAAAATGTATTGTTTTCTTTCTATTTATATGTGAAAATCTTAATGCGGTTCACAGATTACATCTACCTACCAAGTTTCAAAAGTATAGTTCTTATGGTTTCGGAAAAAAGTGACTGTGACATACGGACGGACAGACAGACAGACATGACGAATCTATGTAGGTGGTGATAGGTTCCGTTTTTTGCCATTCGGCTACGGAACCCTAAAAAGGATGAGTAGAACCTAAAAGTACTGATCACCTGGTCAGACAGCTAGTTACTTATAAGTTATAGAAACAGCCACTGTCTTTAATTTCTTCTGTGTCTACAGGTGTCTTTAAAAATATTCAGACTTGCAGTAATTTTTCCGACTACGATCGTTCACTTTTTAGCCTTTTATGTGGCAGTCGATAGTTTTACCGTCGTGCTACAAAGGGATTTAAAATTGCACAAAAAAACAGACATAAAATACCCTTCAGGCCCTAAATGAGCTATGTTTATTACTATTTTTATGATAGCATGAGCTTCTGCGAAATTATCCTTTAAGTTTCTTTAAATAAATAATTTGCCACTTGGCCTTTAAGCAAACACGACTTAACCTACAATCCGTAAGAATGATTGTAAATCATTGTAATCTATTCTAAGTAAATCAAATTCAAATAAAATGAGAGTTCATTAGATTAGAATAAATTTTAATATAATAGACAAGTTTACCTTGAAACAAGTCAACAACAGAGGTGTTCCTGGTATGACATTTTACATTATGTACCTACATATATTCATTAAGTATATGAAACTTATTATTTACTAGCTTGGTCCCGCAGTTAAGCTATAAATCGCGATAACGCCGCGGAGAGAGCTGTTCTAAAAAAAAAGCGGCCAAGTGCGGCCATGAAGGGTTCCGTAGTTTGTTCGATGTTTTAATAATAGTGTATTGATTGAATGAAAGGGAAACTGCGGTTTACGATTTGTGACGTATTAAAAAAAAAGTGGCCAAGTGCGAGTCGGACTCGCCCATGAAGGGTTCCGTATCAGCAAGTAACATCATATAAAAGTTCTTGTAGTTCGTTGTAACTTTGATCGATGTTTTTAAAATAGTGTATTGATTGAATGAAAGGTGAATTGCGGTTTACGATTTATGACGTATTACAAAAAAACTACATACTAGATCTCGTTCAAACCAATTTTCGTTGGTAGTTTGCATGGCAATGTACAACATATATTTTTTTTAGTTTTATCACCCTCTTATTTTAGAAGTTACGGGGGGGGGGACACTTTTTTCCACTTTGGAAGTGTCTCTCGCTCAAACTATTCAGTTTAGAAAAAAAAAATATTAGAAACCTCAATATCATTTTTAAACACCTATCCATAGATACCACACACGGGGTTTGACGAAAAAAAAAATTTTTGAGTTTCAGTCCCAAGTATGGGGAACCCTAAACTGTATTGTTTTTTTTTTCTATTTTCATGTGAAAATCTTAATGCGGTTCACAGAATACATCTACTGACCAAATTTCAACAGTATAGCTCTTATAGTTTCGGAAAAAGTGGCTGTGACATACGGACAGACAGACAGACTTGACGAATCTATAAGGGTTCCGTTTTTTGCCATTTGGCTACGGAACCCTAAAAACTATTTACTAGATCTCGTTCAAACCAATTTTCGTTGAAAGTTTGCATGGTAATATTTATCTTTTTTAGTTTTATCATTCTCTTAATTTAGAAGTTACAGGGGGGGGACACATTTTACCACTTTGGAAGTGTCTCTCGCGCAAACTATTCAGTTTAGAAAAAAATGATATTAGAAACCTCAATATCATTTTTGAAGACCTATCCATAGTTGGTTCTGATTCCTAAACAAAAACATATATTCTGAACTTTCAGTTAATGCAAACCTTATGCTATTAGACTCTTGTCACATTTATGATAACTGATCCAGTGTTTGACAAGGTCAATATAGAGTTTTAGTGCTAAATGAAGATTGAAACATGTGTACTCAACATACTAAATAATTTGGACATACTTATATATGGGTAATTTTCATGAAATCCCGAAATTCGGCTATTTTAAAATGACAAAAAATATTGACATTATTTGATATTCATTTAATGTGAATTTGAGAGTACTAATGTTACTAGAATTAAATTAAGTAGTGGTCCCGAAAGTTGTTACGTTTTATGAAAGTTATGAGGACATTAAAAAAAAATCAAAGTTAGGGAATGACAATTAAGGTGAGGGAATGATTATTGCAGACAAATCATGAAGCTTTTTACATAAAATTAGTTTTCTTATAATCAAATATTTTTATTAAATGAAATTTTGTTCTTGAACAATAAGTAACATCAATGCGTAATTGCAGCAAATCACAAAATTATTGCAGCACTTTGGCATAACTCTAATTTAAACTTATTTTTATTTATTATGGCACTTAATAAGGGCCCTTAATTAAGTAACAATGATAACAAACTCCTTGCTAACTTAAAGATTCATCTAACAGCATTTTTAACAACAGAAAAACTTCTTATTTTAAACTTTAGTCTTATAAATAGAATGAATGTTTAGTATCAAAATCAATAAAACAAAATCTATAACTTGACTGACTTTTTTCCAAATATAAAATACTTTATATTTAGTAAATACTATAAAAGAGTGAAATTACCCACTTTAAAAATTTGTAATCTTAAACTATTCAGTCTCAAAGTTACAATTAAAGTTTTGATTAGAAATTTTAGACTAGTTTAAGTCTTTTATAAAATAACCACCCTTACTGATTAATTTTGGAGGCTGAATTTTCTTTAGAATGTCATGCCAGGCATATAACTGTTCATCTCTGATTTTAGGCCATTTCCAAGATTTAATTCCTTTTTTCATACACTTTACTAAAGCGTCTTCCTCAGAAACTGATATTATTTGCCCTGGGTAAACATTTTGGTCCCATTTGATAAGTACAAAATCACCAATATTAAAAGTGATATTACTGTCCGTACAAATAATATTATTTGACGAGTGTCCATCATCACAAGATTTGTTTCGTGTTTTTAATTCATAGAACTTTGGGTTTTTAATGCAACGTTTTGAAGATTCGTAATATCCCATGTGAAAATGTTTACACTTTTCTGCGCATTGATAACGTGAAAGATTTCTAAATTCCAAGACATCATTACTGAAGACAAAGTGACGAATTTTCTGGGTTCCACGAAATGCAGCAATGATGGTTGACTGTTTGACTAAGTCTTCTATCTTCGCGATATGAGCAGTGGTAACTTCAAATAGCTTTATTGAAGAACATCTTGCCACCAAAATTTATTTGAGAAATCTAGATATTTTTGCATAAAGAATTCCCCTACGTCTTCTGAGTTGCTGCCGTCTTCGATTAACTGCCACGTTTCTTAATTCATTATTATTTTGCATAGGTTCCGGACTAGGAGGTGGTGTCTCATCTAACAGTCGTGCTAAATTTTTTCGCACTTTCACTCTTTTGTCTCTATATGTTTGGCTATTCTTCTTCCAGTTTTTTCTTTTTTGCCTTCTTTCTCCGGAACTCATTGCAGATATAGGTTTTACTTGACCTTTTTCTTTTTTCTTTAGGTATTTAATTCTTTCTTTTTCGCAAAGTTTTTCAAGTGTTACAGGATCAGCTTTCATTTTTTCCCTGCGCTTTCGGTCATATTCTTGCTTTCTTAATTTAGCTTCTACTGTGCTTATCTTCTTTTTTCTTGTCATTTTTAACCTACAACAATATTGCAACAACAAATTTCAAGAATTAATAAAATCAAACTATAAAAAAAAGCTAATTAGCCCACCCAAAAATCATTCCCTCATATGTCATCATTCCCTCACTATGCAAAAAAATGGGGGAATGATGGTGAGGGAATGATGAAATAAAGAATAACCGTAAAGGACTCGTGACAGAACCTTACTTTCAAAACGACTTTTCTGATTAAGGAAACTACTCCCAAAAGCCATCTTATCTTGCAGCTTATAATCAGATAAAGTACTTACCTTTTGTTTTTTTTAGAATGTGAAGAAATGACGATCAAAAATTTAATTTAACCATATAATTAATAAAATCTTTTCGCAACGCGCACCCGAACACAATCACAGAAAATTCGCCATTTTGATAAATTGACATTAGTACCAACTTTCAAAAACTAATGGTAGCGTTCGTGTTTTATTTGAAATGCGTTCATAGTTCATCTGCCAGTAATAGTGTGAGGGAATGATTTATTTTTGTGAGACACGTATAAATATTCAAATTTTTAACGTGTTTTTTACTTTATAACGCTAATTTCGGTTGGTTCTATAAATTTAGAATATTTTTAAATAATCCAACTTACTTGAATATGATTCGAATGATTTTTGTACTTATTTGGTAAATAAAAGTAACTAAAATTGGTACTTGGGACACAATGAGGGAATGATGTCAGGAACATTATGGCTATGCATTTTTATTCATTCAAGTATATGACTCTAAAATGTTATGTGAAACTTTTAGATATAGTTATGTGGATTGTATAGAAATATTAATAACATCCATTTTATTGTTGGATTTTTATATTAACTTCAAGGACAAGAATTTCGGAATTTCGTGAGAATTACCCATATATCTTGTGTTCACTCTTGTTTAGTCATGACATATATCAGAAATCACTTTAACTTTGGATATGGCTTACAATTGAGTACATACACCGGCATCACAATTGACCAGCAACAATTCATTTTCTATTGTGTCTAGTAAATGGCAGACAATGTTGTATGCCATTTATTATACAATAAAGAAATTCCATTAAAGATCTTCTGAGATAGTTATATAGAGTGGTTTTCCAGTTCATTTTGAACATATAAATAAAACAGATGCAGCAAAGAACTTTGTTTTGTAAAATGATGAATTACAGTGATGAATTATTTTACGACACTAAGTACAGGACAGTCAAGCAACAGCAGCATCAATAATTGTAACTAGTGTGAACACAATAATAAATACCTTTGAAGATGCACCCACATCACACCAGCAACCACTAATGTCCCTTCCAGGCATCAACTACTTCAAATCATTAGTAAGCAAATGCTAAATGTTTCCAAAACAAACAATAGATAATGAAAGCATGAGGATTCTGAGATAGATAGATATCTGGAACAATGCATTCCATCCAAGAAACATTTCATAAACAATCTAGTGTGAATTCAAGCAAGCATTGTTAAAACAAATTTCTTCATTTAAATGTTTGTTTTGACAATTTTTATGATACCCGCAACAAATTGTATGTTTGTGTGTTCCTCATACTCAGACATTAAACCTGAACTACCTACTAATTTATTTCACACTAGGTATTGAACTTGAATGTCTTGAATTTTTTTAGCTCAAATTAAAATAAGTAGATTTGTAAGACAAACAGTCTGTTGCAAAGTACTTCCCATTGTTAAGTACTTTGTTTTTAATACTTAATGTTCCAAGTCTAGTTAGCTACCTACCTAGTTTGTCAATGTAAATAAACAGTGGCAAAGATAGTCATTTTTCTTAGTAAGACACAAGGACAAGGAAATAGTCTACTTATTAATGTGATAACTTATATATAAGAACACACAAGCTAAGTATTAAGAAAAATCTTATACTTGTTGAGTCACATTAACATTTTTTACCTAATATTTACACCCATACTAAATTTAAATTTAGTGTTTATGGCTACTAAATAATTCAGAAGAAATGAAAGACATTTGAATACTAAATACCTATTAGTTAAATTATACAGTGACTTTCAAAGTAAATGTTAATTCATTATGTTACATAAAGATTTCATAATTAATGTTCTATCTAGGTATGTGATCTTAAATAATAACTTTGATAATTAAACATCTTGATTCTATCTTTAGAACATGAATCTGTTCCTTCTGAAGTTGTATTCTATTGAAAATAAAAACTTAGTCTGTGATTAAAAAAGTAATGATCACATGAAGTGATTATTAAAGGCATACTCTAAGAAATAGCATAATTATGCTAACATTATGGTTAACAGAATGTTGTCTTGGAACTCTCAAATGTTGCTGAATCTACATATTTTACTTAGTGGTTAAAGTAACATAAAAACTGAAAAGTTCTGCACCAATTGACGTCAAAATGAAGTATAACTAGAACTATAAAATGGGTGTGCAAGTAAGGTGCAAGTAAGGGAGCTAACTATTCAAGCCAACATTACTGGAAGGAAAACTTAAAACAACCATTATTATACAAAGCCATCTGACTAGTGCAGTAGAGTATAGAAGGTCAAAAGCTTTCTAAAAAAAAAGAGTCTTATGTCATATTCAGCAGTGGACTATTAAATAATGATGATGATGACAACACACAGAGTTTTAAATATGTTTCTTGAAATCACAATTTGCTACCATGAAGCATGGGCAGGATAAGGTTAGTGACAAGTATTTTTTTCATTATGTACAATACAATGGCAACCATTCTTCAACCATAAAGCTATTCCCCTGTTTGACAATTCAGTACTCCTTTGTTGTCTTGGATAGGGTACTTTATGGCTTATTATTTGTATTACTATTTTATTTTAATTTTGAGATAATTGTATTCACTTGCTTGGGCAATTTGGAATTTTAAAATTTTTGTAATAAAAAACAGGGAAATTGAAATACTAACAATGAAGTATTGATTTATGATACTCTTAAAGTTATTTCTATTTTTCAGTTAACATGAGTGTAGACAGATTTTTATTACTTACTTTTATTATTTCATTATATTTTATTAGGAATAATTATTTCTCTTCAAAATGTTTCTTTTGGTGAATCGAAAAATGTTTTTATATAGAAAGGAAATACCTATGATATTTTATATGGGCAAAATATTTTGTTTCGATAATACTTTAATTCTTCATCTATGTTGCTTCTTACTAGTTTGACATTTTTGTTAGTTGGTTGCAGTGTAAGTTAAACACTGATTTAAACAAACACATATTAAAGTCCTAGTTTATATAAGTTTTAAAAATTTCAGACATTTAAAAAGTCGAAACAAGAATATTACATGGGGAAGAATTTTTTAACATAGCAAAAATGCCCAAGAAGATGTTTTGAAGGATAATACGGAAAAGGGACAGAGTCTACAACCAACTGCAAGACATAAAATATTTTTTTATTTACCTACTAGTTATGAAACAACACAAATATAATTCAATCATTTATCAGCATATGAAATGGAAATATTCATCCAGACATTTTTAAAATTAATTCCAATTGATCTCAAGTTTATTCATTCGTTTGTAAACACAAAGGCGGAGTTTTTCTTTAACCAATAATGAAAGTAACAGTACACCATAACAACATATATACAACCTCCTTAAACAGGGATTTAAAAAATTGTAAATAGAACGAATGTGACTTTAACTTTAAATGGGCTCCAAAATACCTATACTTTTATTCATAACTTCCCAGTACTTTCGAAGTTGCAGTCGTATTAAATCCTCGTTAGTTCACACGCATCGCACGATAGGACGTCTTGACATCTGACACTGGGCTGGTCAGGAGGCGTTGTCATACGTTGTCACAATTTTAGGTCAAAGTACGATGAACTTGAACGCGCTTTACTCACCGTAAAATACTTATTGCCGGCACTTGCTTCCCTATGGAATGCGTGCAGGCAGGGCCCGCATTCGCTAGGAAAGCATTACCCACTGTTTTATGCACGTTTGGAAAGTTTCCCACTGCAAACCGGCCACGACTACAATCACTGGTCACACTGTTAGGTCCACGAACATAAGATCCGACAATAAACGTACTGAACGACTAAATACCAACACCTCTCATATAATCCACTGTTTTACAGACAAAAGACACTGGTATCCATGTATTGAAACACATATGACAGTCACAGCACTGTATAGTTCACAGGTTATGTCAAATTTCAATGATACAAACGATAAGTTTACACGCGTACTTGGTACAAAACACTTGGATAACTTTTCTAAATAAAAACAAATTATGAAGGGAACGTCAATCGCACCGCAAAATCCGAAAAACACAAGACGCGCAGCTGGCTAGCTGTCGCCTCTCGCTTGACTGTGGGGTCTGCGGGTGTAGAGGCGGGGAGAGGGGGCAGACAACCGCTCCTACCGCGCCCCCTATCCTTCCCGCCTCGTCTCGCAAGTCATTTCATTATTACGTTACGTTCATTTTATTTTATTTTGAACCTGCATGCATGCATTCATTTGACTTCGGTATCCTACTGCAACGGAGATTATCATCAAATTGAACTCTTCGCAATGCTGAATTTATCAAACAATTTTCAAGAATGTACCTACCTACCAAATTAAAGATAATACAGCCATAAAACCCATTTTTTAATTTATTGGAATAATAATCGATTCTGGTGTCTACTAAATATTTTCAACGGAAAACAGTTTTGCATTTTAAAAATTATGTGTAAGCTTTGTTCAATTAATTTATTATTTATATTTAAATTCTTAGGCAATGCTAATGCACATCTCAGCCTTTAGATAACTCCTAAGAAGGTATAAATAAATAGTATATCTACGTAATAAGCTGTGTACATATGTATTAGCTATTGTACTATCAGTGTTAGTTACAATCTTGTACAGGTATCAAAGTAGGTTGTACATAAGCATGAAATATCGTGAATTTTGAATTTGAAGATAACTTTAAAAGGTTTATTTTTGATCTTTGTGGAACCAATAATGAAGTGGATTGGTGAGTTCTCTGGACAAGAACGCACCTCGTTCGAATACCACTATAAACAAGCAGCTGTTTTGATGAAAGCACGCGCAACCGGCGCTATACACAGTGGTTGGCCTTCGTCGACAGAGATACGTTCTCAGGTATGCTACATTGCATATTTTCGAAAATATTAAATTTCACACGGCCGACTTTCAGTTAATTTTCGTGAAAGTGATCCTTCGTTGTAGGCTATCTATCAAGGAGTGTGGCAAATTTCTTCTTGCCATGACTGTTCATTACAGACTCCACTACCCCTGCTACCTTGTAATTACATGTAGTTTACGAGAAGATGAGTAAATGCTTTAAATTCTGGGTTGTAGGGAAAGTGAAGTGTTAATGGGACAACTTGATCATAGTGTTCCATACCTTTCTACTTGCAAACTGAAAGGGATTAAGTATGTGAACTTTGTGTCTGACCTCGCTTTAATTTAACCAGTTTACATACATATTATTTGGCTATTAAATTAACTGGGATGTCACGATATATTAATTCACGTGTTCGATGTGAACTATACTTATTTAAATAGAGAACAACTATTTCTGTTTTTTGTTCTACATGTACACAAGAAACTACCCCAACTCATAAAACGGAAGTGGGGCGTGGTTTGGGTGCGTCCTTGAGCTTGATTCTGCATTGAACCGGAAATTTCTATTGCTACATTCAGGAGGACCGCAGTTAGCAGTACGTACTGCGTTCCTTTGAAACACCCATGCTAAAAATTGATATTGTTGCACTTGTAAAAATACATTATTTACTACTCATGTAATACTGTAGTAGTGCAAATATTTAACATAAATACAGCCGTATATATGTGTATGGTGTATAAACTGACGTATCTAACACAAGTTCATACAGTTCGAACGGATATCCTTTCTATTTCGGTCCAAGGATAAATGCTAATGGTACCTGCCTAGTTGGATAATATTTCACCGTTTGTCAACATGTCCAAATGCTGTACAAGCTTTAAACTACAGATACGTTATGTATGTAGGTACGTTTCTGTAAGTTGATGCATTTAGTTCTCTATTTAGGTACAGTAACCCTCACAAAGACTTACGCGTACCTAATAATATTTTACATACCTACATAATAACAATAAATTAAGATAAAAATGAGATAAAGAAATATAAATCTATCTTTTTAAGTCTATTCTCATCGAGGATAATATCTAAACATAGCCTGTTGTGTTACCTATTGGATTTGGCAAGTTACTATAAAGAATATTATCTTATCAAATTCAAGTAGGTACACATTGGGTTCTAAACTGAAACTCTATTTCCTATCCTACTCATAGTAAACAATGACTAATACGTATATTTTTAGTATGATTTTTACCGAAAAATAAAAAAGCGTCACTTAAAATACAAGCAAACGTAGTCGTACGTATAATTTTTTTATAAAAATAGTTAATGGAACATTTTAATATAATTATTATTATTATTTGATGTATAGATTGTAAAGGAACTCCATTCACGTAACGTACCTACCTATATTAAGAGCATTTGAAAGTGACTGTACTTCTAGTTCTGAAGGGCTCATTGGCACTCACACTTATTTCTTTAGATGAACTGAGAGAAGTACTTCTTCTACCATAAAGACAATGTCTGTTGACACTAGTCTATAACCAGTGATGAACATACCTATTATTCAACGGTATTTTGGTAAACAATATCAACAATAAGTTTAAAACAAATTAACAATTATTAATGAAGTTAAAGAAAGCTAGGTAAGATTTATTATGATGACCTATTTTTCTTACAAATTACTTTACAATGTTATTACATTACTAAAACCAAGTGGAGAGACAATACATATATTTTATTTATACCTTTACAAGTCGCATGCCTGGCGCGCCTCGCTCAAAATATCGCGTCGTGCCGGCGACTTCCGTCGATTCAAAGTCGACAACCACTTATAATGTTTTTTACCATAACGCACACATATACCTACCCACAATATACACGTGGGGCGCTTTACGTCATAAATGACTGAAGATAATCGTGTTTCTCATAAGAATATATTATTTCACGTCAACTTCCAATGGCTTTTTATTTTCAAGGTTCTAAGAAAACTTGTGCAACGGGGTAACATACAAATTCCTTGCAGGTCTGTAGCAACTAGCCTTTGCCACTTTGGCGACAGTGGAACACCATTAGTGGCATGTAATGTCAAAGATAGAATAGAAACGTCAAAAAATTGCCCTTTAAAGAGAATGGTAGGATAGCTTGTTTTGTCTACAGACAAAACAAGCTATCCTACCATTCTCTCTTGCTACAGCAAGAGAATGATGAATCTATGCCTTGCCTGCAAATGCCTTAACACGAATACAAATCGTAATGTGTAAACTGTATCCAGATATATATTCAATAGATAAAACATTTATTAGATTCCTTAGTGCCCTTTATTTGTGAAAGAAGAAGACAATATACCGTCTAATAAACATATTTTATTTACGGCCGGGAAGGTTCCCAAAGGACTATATCGGACATTCCGTATAAGGAGAGGACTGTGTTCAGCATTGAACTGTTAAAATGATATACAGGGTGAATTTTTGAGACGGGACAGTAAGGGCAGGTACCTTAACCGTTATAGTTACAGAAAAACGCTCTAAGGAGACTATCCATATTTTTTCAAGATATTCTGATCTGCATTTACAGATTTTGGAAAAAATGTACCGCCAGCAAGAAAATGGTCATTTTATACAAAAACTTTTTTTGATGCCATTCGATCCTGTTTCTTATAAGCATCAAAAGTCTCTATTGGACCGACTGAGGTTTGAGTACTAGAAATGTCAGAAATCGCAAAAAACTTTTCCCATACATTTATACGGAAATAAATCATTTAAATATGGATTTTCACAGGCCAGGTTGAGTGACAATTTGCGCAAGATGGCTGGAAGGAGCTGGATGCGAGAAGCCCAAAATCGATGAAAGTGGTGTGCAATGGGAGAGGCCTATGTCCAGCAGTGGACTGAGAAAGGCTGATGATGATGATGAATATGGATTTTAGACACAGACAAACATAACTTACATCTACGAATTAAATTGCTCAAAATGACCGATGTTTTCACGAATACATAAGTTTACTCGTTTTTGTACTGAGCTAGTAGCAGCCGATAATTTTCTTGGATGGATATCATTTCAAATCCTTGTTAATGCATCTTTCAGCTCCGGAATACTGTTGTATTTCTTTTCTGTTTGAACTTAATTGAAGCGTATTTTGTAAATAATAGGAACCCAACCCAGGAAATCTGCATTGATGTGGTACGCAAATAAGTATCCACTGCGACAAGTACCGAGTGGTAATGGTGGAATTTTATGAAGGTACTCTTAATTCTGCCGTGTATAACGAAGTCATTTTAGAGAATCTCTAAAACCAGTTGGATGAATGGCTCCTGTACGAATTGCGAAAAGATTTCTTTTCAGCAAGATGGCACTCCGCCACAAACCAAGTGGCCACCTCGCAGCCCCGATCTAACGCCTCTCGGTATTTTTCAGTGGGGCTACCTAAAATACGAAGTCTATAAAAAATACAACAGTATTCAGGAGCTGAAAGATGCATTGACAAGGATTTTAAATGACATCTATCCAAGAAACTTATCGGCTGCTACTAGCTCAGTATAAGAACGAGTGAACTTATGTATTCGTGAAAACATCGGTCATTTTGAGCAATTTATTTCGTAGATGTAAGTTATGTTTGTCTGTGTCTAAAATACAAATTAAAATGATTTATTTCCGTACAAATGTATGGGATAAGTTTTTTGCGATTTCTGACATTTCTAGTACTCAAACCTCAGTCGGTCCAATAGAGACATTTGATCCTTATAAGAAACAGAATCGATTGGCATCAAAAAAAGATTTTGTATAAAATGTCAATTTTCTTGCTGGCTGTATATTTTTTCCAAAATCTGTAAATGCAGATCAGAATATCTTGAAAAAATATGGATAGTCTCCTAAAAGCGTTTTCCTGTAACTATAACGGTTAAGGTACCTGCCCTTACTGTCCCGTCTCAAAAATTCACCCTGTATAAGAAAATTTCACTTCAAAATTCGATTTTAAAATGTTGTCAAAATTATATTCACTAAATTACCTTTTTTAGCGATGACTTTATAATTAATTATATTAGGGGTCATCCATAAATTACGTCACACGATTTTTTTTGCCCCTCCTTGTCACAGCTGGTCACATTTGTGAGACTCCCCCCCTCCCTAGTGTGACGTCACATACCTAATTTGCAAATTTACATTTAGAAATCATTCTATGAAAACAGGTTCCGAAATCAGTTTTATTTCCGTTTAAATTATTTTTAATAAAATTAACATAAAAACAAAAATTGATTAATTATATAAATTAAAGAAAATAATAAAACAAAAAAATTCCAAAGTGCGTGACATATGGACTACTATCATGATTTTTTTCAGATTTTTTGAGCCATCTGTTTAGCTTTTAGAGGGGGTTTTTTTCTGCCCTGTTTTTACAAAAAAATGCGTTTTAAAGTTGAATAACTCGAAAACGGATACCTTAATCGATAAATTGTTGTAACAACTCCGCAATGTTTTTAAAAGACCTATCTAATAATATCCCACACTATGAGTAGCCTCGAGAAAAAGAAAACATCACCACTTTACGAATAGGGGAGGTACCCTAAATAAAAATATATTTCATATTTTTATTATATGTACATTGATGTATTAAAAAACCCTATATGTAGCACATTTTCGACGTAATTACTAATTACAACACATATTCAAGCAAAGTTTCATCTTTCTAGCACCAACAGTTTGGGCGGTAGGTCTAGGATGGACGGAAAGATATCACGAATGTATAAGAATCCGAGTCAAGAACTACGGAACCCTAAAAACGATTGACTATGTTAATTATAGAAATTAACAAAATAAAAAAAGCCAAGTTTTATACTTTATTGTACACCAAATACAGTCTTTGCAGTTGAAAGTTTCTGTAAGATATGTACAATGGGCGGCCTTATTGCTAAAACCAATCCCTTCCAGGCAACCTTTGGATGGACTATTCGACAGAAGGAAAAGGTGATTTAATCACAAAATAGTTAAACTAAGAACGACGTTGTTTCATCCGCGAAAGACAGTGGTCAAATGAAATAGAAACAAAGAAAACAAATAACCGCTAGACGCAATCAAAGGGCGCCGAGGGCCTAGGCGGTCGGCGCGTAATACTTGTAGAGCGAGTGGTCACCAAAACAATTGGTATCTTATATTTACATAGATATAGTTGTATATGTTTTTGAGGTTTTCGTAAAGTAATAGTTTAAAGTTCGTGTTTTAAGACTTAGATTACAATAGATTTTGAAATGTGACGTCACATAATTTAGGACCCCTCCCACCCCCTTGTCACACAATGTCACACTTCGTCGACCCCCTCCCTCCCCCTTAAGGTGTGACGTAATTTATGGATGGCCCCTTATCAATGTGGTATTTAATCGATTACTTTTTAATTTCTACATGCTAATGTACAAATTCAAATATAACTCTTTCTATGGCAATTCAAATGGTAATCTTACTTATATATTACTACTACTCAATTTATTATCAATAAATAATGTATAGAAACGATTCTTTAATTAAAAAACAATTTAAAATGATGTCTTCTTCTTCCTAGTCTTTATTATTCCCAAGAATATTTGGGGTCGGCTGCTAGTTCAACCGGTTTTACCTGAATTTCAGTTTTTACACGGAGCTACTCGCATCGGACTTCCGCAACCCTGAGGGCGAACTGTAATTCGAAGATTGATTGGTCATATTTGAGTACATACACACACATTAAAAACGAACCATGTCTAGTATAAATACTCAAAAATTTTAAGATGGCTACGGTAGATATCTTTAAGAATGTAATGTAATTTTGTGTTAAAAAAATATTTCTGATTGAAGTAGCAAACAGTGTCTTGTCAGTAGTAAAAACGGAAATCAGTGGAAACACACACAACAACTTACGTATATTTTTGGTAAGTTTTTATGTTCATATTGTCCCAAGATTTCGGCAGCAGACGATGACTTATCAGTCGGTTGAGGGGGGCTTTTTGTTTTGTTTCGTATGTTTCAAAGCTAAAAATAACATTTTGGGTCTGTCTCGCGGGATAAACGATGAGTAACTGATGTAAAAGAACACATGCTCTCTTTGATCGTATACTTAGAAATAAGTGTATTATTAAATATTAGGTATAAATGTATCCTGTGTATGGAATTATTTATTATTCTATATATTACATTTATAGATTTGCGAATTTAGGACGCTCGTGGTTTCGTCTGTTTTTATAGTTCTTATCTTGTCACATGAGCTCCAACTGGTTACACTCACAATCAATCTCATGCTAAAACGCTAAAACTCTATACAACATACCTGCCACCTACCCAAATCCTGTTATTAAACTTTAATTTTAATTTGAATAATGTTATTAAAATTATAAGTTTAAATAAGATTTCAAATTAAACATAATTGTATGTTCCTTGAATACTAGCTCTGTCCGCGGCTCCGGCCGTGGTTGTCGCGGTAAATAGTAGCTTACTGTCGTTACAAATCGAAGGATCTGAATTGTAAATTTCATTCAAATCGGCTTAGCAGTTTAGTCGACTGATAGCGTCTGATACAGACATTCACTCCTCCCTTTTTTTCTATTTGTGGACGACATTTTGAAAATGTATATTAGCCTATCACAATTCTAACAAATTCAATGAAACCTCATAATTATGTTAAAATCCAGCAGTTTGGGCTGTAGGGCATGCCAAAGAAATGAACATAGTTACATACATATGAAAACCATATCCCTCTTTCTCACGCAGTCGGCTGCCATGGTAGGGGTCACCATGCTACATTGCCTACCCTCACAATAAGCATGGTAACCCCTACTCCTGGATTCTACTCATGCTTTCCATCAGGCAGAGTAGAGTCACTTTGGCAGGCTTAAATATAAAAGAAAAAAAAAAAAAAAAAAAAAAACTTAACTGCAACAATGTTGCTTCGCATACTTACTTACACAAGACTACTTCATCATCATCAACAGCCTTTAACAGTCCACTGCTGTACATAGGCCTCTCCTTAGAAAGGAGGTTTGGCCTACTATACCACGCTGGCCAGACGGGTTGGTATTTCCTTCTCTTTGCATTGATGTTGTCTTGCGTTGACTACTTCAGTTGTTAAATATAATTGATATTCAATAAACATTGGATGAAAATATACCTAGGCTCAATAATGTGTACTTTATTCTGCACATACAGATGTAGTACTGAGTACTTAACTCGGAGAAGTTTTTAAATTTGAAGCATTATGTATACAGAATCTCAAAGAACAAATATTTTTTATTTGCGTTTGGTATGAGATCACTACCATGTAGTTACGGTCAATAAAATACTACTCTTCATTCGAATTTATTAAAATGAATTAGAGAATCTGTATGCTCAGTGTACTAATTTAAAATATTTTACGATCACAGTTCAGAAATAGGAACATACAAACTATATTGCAGTAGACAAGACGATCCATAGACTAGTGGAGGTCCTGAGTACATTTAGAAAATAGACTCTCCCCCCTATGACAAATAAAGTATTGTAGTTACACATACATTATAGCTGAATTTTTCGATGTAAATGTTTTTAGGTTGTAAATTTAGATTATAATTGAGGTAATCATAATTGATTTTTGCAAGATAACCTAATGGTTATCTTGCAAAAATTTGGGATTGATTGAGGGACTCTGAGTACCCAGGGCCCCCCCATCAATCCCTACCCGGACCGTTTAAGTTACAAGTAATTATTCGACTTTGATTTGCTAGAATATTTTAATAATATTCTTCATACATACCTTTTTCTTTGTATACCCAGATTACATATCTTTGTTTTCTTTATCTAATTATCATTTAATTTATTGAAGTCCTGTGTACAGTTGGCCTAGTAAATACAGTTACTTAAGTTAATTTCTGTTTGGATAAAATACACTTCAAGATAATTACTTAAATTATTCAAATAAAAAAACTACCCGCAAATTAAAAACTATTCTTCATAATTAATTATATAAATATACACTGAAATTCACTCGTAGGCTATATAACTGTGTATATATGTAGATGTACATTGTAAATGGTAATTTAAAAAATTAGAATGATAAATTTAGTACGTCAATTCCGGTTACTTTCAGATAAATCAGTGAACCAATTAAAGGGGCATTAGCGAATTGAATACCGTGTATCAATAGAGGAGCATTGTTATGGGTCTCCATGGTGGCACGGCCCATTTAACCTGCCTTATCAATCGGTAACGTTCGGCGCCGGGGGCGGAGGTCAATGCACTTAGTTATTGCCTTTAAGAGAACCGTTATCGGTGATATTGTGTAATAAACTGATATCAATTTCATATCCTATTCTCAGCTAGTACCTACTTCCTTACGTATACCTTGTTGCTTTGATTGCTGTGTTAATTTAATCGTGTTGTTGATGAAAGCCAATGTAAACGTCAATTATGTCATTATGTGTGACTACGTTAAGAAAATCTTGGGCGACAAACTGAAGTGAAGTCTTAATAAATTTGTATCATTTATGACTTTTGAATTATGCTGACTGTATTATCTTATCATTTTACTACTTCTTATATCGCTTTAATACATTCTTATATAAGATATTTTAATCCTTTAATTTCTAGTCAGATGTGATGGCAACAATTCTCAGGAGTCTTATTATTCGTAAGGGATGTAAACAGAACCCTCTAACCAAGTCTCTTCCGTCCGGTATCGAGTCGGTCTGCGGACTTTATCTTGATGTTCTGTTATTAATGGGTTTACAGACTCGTTAAACTTTTACAGACTGAATAAATTTCTACAGATTGTGAGGTTCTATTGTAGAATATTCTATTTTGTTTATATACATTTTATATATATAAATATATTATCGTGAGAATGGTAAGAAACACTTTGTTTGCAAGATGAAATCGAACTTTTGAAGTTAAAAACCTTTTTACAGATTGTTTAACACGATCAACTTTCTGGGCAGGTTCGATAAGATACTCAGATTGCGTAATAATTTATTGAATGCAGAGCCTAAGGCCCTCCTGTTGTTGTAGTAGTGTATTACTATTTCATTTATTATAATTACTGGTGATTTACACGACGTGTTCTTACGCAACCATAGATAATTTAGTTTAACAGCCAATCGAACTTTTTAATTTATGCTGTAATAACGCACTCCGACTATCGTTTAGAGGTGTGGCTTTGATTCATAAATATTACTAATAGTATTTCTCTGTCCTTTTTTATTATTTTTCTTTATGAATGAGAAAGATCGAAAGATGATTCGAATTTAATGTTAAACACATTAAATTCGAATCAAATTATACTATGTATTAATCAATAAAGACAGAGTCGGTGAATGAAAATGTAGTGCCTAAAACTGCTTTGGTGAAAGACATCAACGACGCATTTACTACTAGCATTTTAATTGGTTTTATCTTAGTTTATTCATAATGAGATAGAATCGATTACATGATATCTATCATATGTATTTAATTCTCGTATCACGTTGTTGCTTACGATGAACGCCGAAACTATCTAACATATTATTTTCAGGTTATTTTTTTTGAATGTGTGTTTTGCTGGCGTACTTATAACTCGTGCGAGCTAAGATGGCACCTGGCTCAAAACGAAACATAACACCGTTCCCCCGCGTGATACCCCTCTGTCATCCTGCGAGTAGCGTTAGCAACACTATTATCGTTGCAAGAATCTTTCAATAATAATTTTAGTTTATTAGGTATTACCTAATGTCATATAAATCACTCCACGAATTTATTTTATAAATATATCATTAGATTTGTCTGGATACCCCAATTGTTTTAAGAAAGGTCACACAAAAAAAACCAGCATGACGACTATGAGACGCAATAGTTTAAAATAAAGAATATCCAAATACATATGATTTTCAGAGACTACGATTAAAAGGCTTATCATGACTTTAAATTGTATTTTAAAACCATATTTCAGTTCGTAATTTCGTTTAAAATGATATTAGGTATTACCTAATATTATTTAAATCACTGCACGAAGAATGCATTCGGGTAAATAATGAATGAGGCCTGCTTCCTATTGGTATGCATATGTATTTGCTTAACTCAGGTAGTAAAGTACCACATAAGGTAAAGTAGTATGTTATGAGAAACTAATTGAAGCAAAATAAATGTAGAAATTTAAAAAAACTAGAATAAATTATATTTTTCTTGCACTCAGTACTTCAAACGACTGACATTTGAGTCAGGTGCCATCTTAGGTCGCACGAGTTATATGATAGTATACTTGACATCACGCTTGGAACAATAGGATTTAAGCATCATTGAAAAGACACCCAAACGTAGTTACGAAGTTACGTAGGTTATTTAGTGAATAATTATAGATATTAGTCCTTTAAACGTTATACATAGTTTGTATTAATTCTATGAGAAGCTAAGACATCTTCGTATAAAATAATGGCATGTCAGAACATCACTTATGAATGGATTTACCGGTTTGCTTGAGTTTCTCTTTGTGTTCGTAATTGAATGATAATTGTAAACTGGTTTTGAGTCCCATATTCATAAACAACCCGTAACAACCATCTCCTGGGATCGGGTCTCTTCTCAGGTTAGGGTTAAGGCCATAAGTTCCAGCGCTGGCCGAATGCAGGTTAGGGACTGGCAAGACACGTTGTGACTAAGTAATCCTGCCGTTGGATGTTTTTAAACTGCCCGAACTTTAGAAACCGGGACCGACTATTAAACAGGACTACCGAATCATAGAAGCGCTCATAACATATATGCCACAAACGGTCACCCATCTAGGTACTGACCGCGCCGACGTTGCTTACCCTCGGTTATCGTTTTAAATCACCTACGGCCACTTGGCTATGAGCTCCTTATTACTTTATTTTTATCCTTGAATGCTTTTGATATGGATATGATTAAAATATTCATCAATTCATACATAAAATCTCTAAATTTCGAGATTCATTAGTATAGTATTTTTGTCAGCATTATGCTAGTGTGATGCCACTGTAAAGTGGTTCTAGAATTCTGAGTTTACTCTTTGCCGTCATGAGATGATTTACATTCATTAATAGACCCTGTTCGAAGCGCTGCAACTGATTTCTCTGAACTATATTTTTCTACTTGTGATAAGATGTCAAGATTGTATTTATGTTTATTCTTTATTGTGCTCTATAAACAGATAAGTACACGTGATCTAAGGGAATGTCAAAGTTAGTTATGAATAGAAATCGGATTATATGCACTATCAAAATGCCTAAAGATCACCAATTTCAATTCCAACACACTAACTACTAGTTTGTAATACTAATCGATGTCGTATAGTCGTAATAAGCTTGCAATGTTGTTTTGGGAATGAATCCTGTTAAAATATTGTAAGAGTTTTTAAATAAATAAATAAATAAATTATTAGAACTGAAACTAACAATCTTTTAGCATTTAATATTGCCAACTAGTAGTTGGTAAAACCAGTTCTCCCTTAGGGTTGCGGAGGTCCGATGCCAGTCGCTCAGTAGAAAAACTGATATTCAGGTAAAACCGATTGAACTAGTAGCTGACCCCAAATAATATTGGGAATAAAGTTAGAAAGAATAGTTAGTAAAACCAGAACTCAAAAAAGTAATCCTCCGGCACCATGATAGTCCATATAATCTAATGTCGAGTTATGAATACCAAAAAACATATTTAGTTAGACACGACAATAATGGACAGACAATCCCTAGGCATATTTCATGTTATTTACATCATCGCGGATATGTATACATACCCATGCAAACGGACTCCTTCTTCTTTTACACGTGTTCTTCTCAACTAGTAAACTCCTTCAGAATATTAAGGCCTTATAGGCTTACATATCCTTATATTTGGGGGTCAGAGTTGCCGGTTGGAAAAACTTTATAAGGTCTGTGCCAAAATTATTCACTTCTCTGAAACCATAATTCTAGGCTCAGCAACGTCTGCTCAATGAGACCCATTAAAAAATAAAAGCATGTGCTGAAAAACTGACAATATGTGGTCCATTCTCCCTGGTCGTGCTGTTACCATTAGCCTCGAGCAAATGTTAGTCTAATACGTAATAGATTTGGAAATTAGCTGTACCTCACCTTAATCCATCGACATTATTAATCTTGTCAATGGATGACGTTAACGAGCTTATTAACCAAGCGCAAAGTACTACTAACACCGCGTTTGTATTGAAAATCTGCGAATGTTCCGTAACACTATTATAGTAGAGACTTTACAGTGTCATGCTCAGTTTGTATGCTATTGCGAAACATTAGTTATTGTCTTTAAACTCTCTAACTTAACGGACCGAATGGGCTTAGAATAGAAATTCGTTTAGTGTACGCTCCCATGAGAATCGTGCGAATTATAATCTGTCTCATTATGTAAAAGAAAATGTTCGCTTTCTTTCTGTACTTAAAAAGAATCGATGATCGAAAGTTCATCGCAGACAATCGTTTACCGATGACACTAGGAGTCTTATCGTTCATCGTTAGCTGACTCATGGCCCATACAATTCTCTTAATTATTGTAATTTTCATAGTCAAATTCACCCGCACGATAAATGACCGCTTCAAGTGAAAGTATTCTGGATTAATCACTTTTTCGTTTATGGAAGCAAGTTCAATGGCTCGATTATGACTGTTATTTAAATTATAATTATTCATTTGCTCTTACGCGACGAAGTCAAGGCGGTGGCAGGTGCGGTAATCGCTGGACGTAACGCCGCACGAGCTTTCTACCTCGACAAGCCTGGTTATCTTCCTCTGCGTCAAAAGTGTCTGTCAAATTGTCAATTTTCAGCATTTTTATCTCAAATCCGGTTGTATTTAATTGATAAGTATGGATTAAGATGTAGTAAATATTATAATGAGGATTGGAGTTTCAAGTTTAGTGCAGTGACACTAAACTTGTAGTGACAAGGCTTCTTAGAATTGTAGTAATTGATCGCTGAATAATAATGTGAATGTTTAATGTCAAGATCAACTATCGTTATCTCCTTTATGTTGGAAAACGGATCTTTGATAAGGATGGTAGAGCAGATGAGTGTTAATAAATAATAACACAGATATAGTATTATATTAATTTTTCCAAAATTGTTATGCCATTGATACATGATACCATTTGATATAAGCTTGCCCGGTGTGCCGCAAGTTTACCAATTGAAAAGCTTTTACTATGAGCTTACTATGATAATTATTATAACCGAAGTGAGATTAATTGTCACCTCAACCAAATCTAAACTAAAAGATACCAACTACTGGACATAGGCTTTTCCCAAGGTTCTTCATAACAGCCGATCTTGTGCGCCCGCATCTAGCCACCTCCCCTTGACCCAAAATCCTCCTGCAGTTTAATCATGTCAAAGCTTTTTTTCGATGTAAGTTTTTTGAATTATTTAGTCTTAGTTAATAGAGAAACAGTAAATCAAAATTGTCTGTAGTACCACAACTATACTAGAGCCCACTGAATTTATCATGCACCGTGCTAGATGATCTTGCTTATTAGTGCAGGACTGGAGGCTATAATCGCAACACTGTTGTAATATCGCTACTGATTAGTCGCAGGTAATTGATTTAGTCACAGGAAGCAGGGACCTTACTATTTACCTCCAGTTTAATCTTAACGATATTGTATAATGATTCGATTCGAACGTTACATCATATTTATGGCTGTAATAGACGGCACAGAAAACCAAAGTTACGAGATGTGATTCAGTCTATTAATTCTACACATTGGCGGAGCTATTGGTATTCTTAGTAGGGAATCCAGGTCGATTGAACTGAATACGTACATAAACTAGCGTCGATCGAGCGTGAGATACACCGACACATGGATTTAGCGACGACATTGTTTTCTCAATGTTTTAGAAGTACAGTTAGAGAAGTATTGGCAGCCTTTTGTTGTGGTTTTGAAAGCTTTAGTGTTTCTCTTGACTTGTCGAACAAAGACCTGCCGATCCAATAATTATTAGAAGTGAATCAATAAGATGATCTCTGTTCTTTATGTGTTGTGGTATAAGGGGCATTTGTATTATAAACTCTGTATTGTATCGGTTCAGTATGTAAACACCAGGAAACAATTGAAATAAGGATCAATTGTCTTCAGAATCATATTTGTATTTAGGTCGGTTGTTGTTTTTATAGCGGTCGATTATATTAAAATTGTTTACCTGTGCCGAATGAATGTATTGCTTATTTTTGAGCTCTATCATATGTTTGTACAAAGATAAACAAATAAATAAAGTGAAGTTATGTGATACAATTTTCAAAGAACTACCCTATGCTTTCCATATCTTTCTTCCCATCTTATCGTTGCCTGTAAGAGATTGCCTTTGAGAGATAAGGTCGCCAATTGTACCTCCTAGTTGTAAGTTACGGCTGTGATTTATCTGGTGTACAATAAAAGTATTATTGTTAATATTAACCTTAATAAACAGCTAAAACAATACATAAAAGGCTAAAACAACAATATACTGTTAAACCATTTATTTTTATCGTCTGAGGAATTTCCGGACCGATGAGATATTCAATAAAAATTCATCATTCATTCACGGACTACACGAAGTCCAAAATCAATCAGAATAGCATGCAATGGAAGAGGCATATGTCTAGCAGTGGACTGCTGATGAAAATGATACAGTCAACCTACATGCTCTTTAATAAGAAAACAAAATATGTATCAACATAACAAATGCGAGTTCTTTATTAAAGATTCAGTGTATGTTTTATAATTACGAATTATAACAAAGGTACGTCGTACGTCGAAAATCACTATATTATATGTTTTAGAATTGCAAATTATTTAATCACTTACTACAATTTGATTCAATTTTGTATATACCTAGACTGAAATTTAACAGAGCCACGCTGATTTCAAAACGAATGGGCCTGCTCGACCGGGGTAGTTCTACCCGCACACAGAAGACCAACCTTAATTGGCAACATTCGTGCTGTCGTCTTCGTTGGTGATAGAGGTGAGGTAAATTCAACCCGAGGCCCAATCCCTCTGCTATATTGATCGATTCTGACCATTCAAGCCTTCCGTGACGCTTTCGTCACATGAATTACTCTTCACCTGCCCTTGCTCTACATTTGTTGACATTGACAACGATTGATTGCACAGTTGTCAATAACTGTCAAAGCAGTTCATCGTTGAGATAAATATAATAAACTAGCTTTTGCCTGCGAATCCAACCGTGTACATGTACATACAACACCGCAATGTTGTTTTCCATTAGTGAAATAATTTTGAAATCGGTGTAGTGGTGATAGTGTAACAATCAAACAAACGCTCATTCGCATTTATAATGTTATTTAGGATCACAGAACCAATTTTCCTAATTGTACGGACGTGTTGGCTGAATTTGGTAAAGTTCACGACATTTCTAAAAAAGGAAACTAAATTCTAAAAACCTCTAACACGATTAGCTACTGCTTCATCTGTCATTGTTGTACTTTGTCAGCTTTGTCAGTTAATAAACTTAAAACATATTCTTGTTTCAAGTACCAAACAAGTATAAATATTACATCCTTGTATATTTTCGTTGAAACTTAGTTGGGTGTGCTGTCTTATTTTCTCAACAATTATAAATTTATATCTCACAAACTCATGTAGTACAAACTATACATGAATCATCAGTAGGTAGGTAATAATATCTGAGTTCACAATACTAGCGTATAAGATAATAATTGAAGACATGCAATTTAGTAGTAAGTAATGTAGGTAATTTAATTTTTAATGCTGTTCTTCGAATCTTTTATATTTATGTGCAGCATGAAGTCTGGTTTACATTGATCAATGACTTCTTAATACAATGCTGTGTTCCATCCCACCAAAGTGTATTGTCGTCTGTTTAAATTAGGTAATCAATTTATTTAATTCACTCTACATTCTTTTAACTTAATGTTCCACAGAAAACCGAGTACAATATTATTTAGACAAGGATTTTCCCGGAAGAGCAAAATAGTTGGTCATAAGCATATTTTGTCATAAGCCATTAAAGTTTAAGGTCTTTGAGATATGACCGTGGCTAGCTATATAACGGTGGACTATGTGGTTTATTATGAAGATAAGCGGGTTAACGGGGCGGCGACAGCTATGGCATACGAAATGTGAACATAAACATGAAACTATGCATCGGGCCGAATTACTAGAACCAACATCTATCAAATTACATTGTTCACGTAAGCATGAATACAAGTGTACAATTAAATAAATTACAACCAGTCGTTAACCTACTTGTCTTCTGCAAATATGAAACCAAGTTAAAACGTGAGTATCTTTTAATTTTTCTTCAGGTAGATAAGTCAACGAGGGCTATAAAACATTGCAGATCGGAAATTAATACTTGCCTTAACTAGAGAACTTGTAACAGAGAGGTCCATATTTTTCTTCTTCTTATTGCATCTATTTATTTTGGTTTTACAAATGTAAACTTCCTTCCTTCTTCCTTCCTATAAATCTAAAAGTGTTCATAGTCTCTCAATTAGAAAGGGAGAATTTCCCTTCCAGCTATAAGTTCTACTTACTGCAAAAAATAATAGGCCTCTTCGAATACATTCTAAAAAGTTAACAAAAATGATGTCAAGATGAATCATCAGCGCGATACATCAAGTGAATGTATAACAAATTATGCATAACAGAAAAAAACCAAATACCTTTTTAAATGGTAATGAAAGAATCACAAATTCATTTTGTTGAGCATCATATTTCCATGGTTCAAACCTTTAAATCCTGCGGTCAGTATTTTATCACGTCTCAGTTACATACCTCAACTTAGCAAGCCGTCATTAGCTTTGCGAATGTTGTGGTGGACTATTTACCTCGTATTTGAAAACTTTAGTTATGTAAAAAGCTTTATGGCATGTCTTACGTGATTTTTGTTAACCGATGTTTAAAGATTTTGTATGCTACTAATGATCGACGGCATATCAAATTTTAAACACGTAAGTACCGAAGATGGGTTACCTTAAAATGTATTTTAAGTAAAGAGATCAACTTCTTGTTTCTCATAAAGCGTTTATTTAAAGAAAGTTATGGACTCTAAGAAGTTAAAGATTGGGATTTCTCTTAATACTTAACGATTTTTTTAATTAACAAAGCCTAAACATTTACTAAGACAAAACGTATTTACTATTAAGTTGGTTTCTACATTTTAAACGATGAAATTACATTAACTTCATTGCAATGAATACTATGAGAATATTTAAGGTGACTGTTTGTCCCTGTACGTTTGAAAAGTAGTTAAAAGACCGATTTTTTTACCAATATTGCATTAAAAGTTACTGACGTTTATGTAGTTGTGTGACAGTCAAATAGGCACAGATACTGAGGAAATGTAGAAATATTTTAATTGTATGCGTTATCCTGTATTCGTTTATGTAATGCTCGTTGGTTACCAGTTGGTGTAGCAGGCGTGGGTTCCGCGTGGCTCGACCGCCTGAGCATCCGGCCAGCTCACCACCTCAGGCCTCATGCTGCAGATAAGACCGCAGTGAAAGTACTCGATCGAGGGGACCGCCGTACACGTATTGTTGTGTGACGACGGTCACGCTCCGCTAATTTGAATGCAAGCATGTTTGTAATAGAATAATCTCGTTGATTGATAGACTTATTATATGATGATGAGGTTCCAGGAAAGTTAGCATTGTCCCAACATTGAAGCGACCGCTGATAATTTGTCAAAGATATACCTATTACGAGCACGTAATTGAATGTTATATAACACCGAAGACGTAAACTTACAGAGAAATTGTAAGACTCCGCCTTCGATCTCTTAAATGGCTCCAGGCGTTATTCTCCATTGAATAGCGAGCGAGCATCGGTATATATTTTTTTAATTTCGGTCATCGACCTGTTGGATTTTATGGTCCAGTCAATAAATTGAATCGATAATTATCAGAGTAACTTGATTTCTATGTAAAATCATTCATCGGTTGGAGTGTGAAACGTTACCGCGGCTATCATAACAGCTATATACGATCGACGATCGTGAAGGTAATTCTACGATTCGTAAAACATCTGTGTAAAGATGTAGCCTCTAATTGGACTATTAGCTGATTTATCTTAAGTGTTAGAAACCATCGTTCACGGAGCAGTATAGGTGAAAATAAGGTGAAACGTTTAAATAAACGTGTCTGTGTATTTATAGCGGAGCAACATATTTTTTGCTGTGTTACTTTAAGTGTAAACTGTGCCAAAAATAAATTGAAGTGTCTCTCGCGCAAACTATTCAGTTTAGAAAAAAAATATGTTAGAAACCTCAACATCATTTTTGAACACCTATCCGTAGATACCCCACACGTATAGGCTTGATGAAAAAAAAATTTTTGAGTTTCTGTTCCAAGTATGGGGACCCCCAAAATGTATTGTTTTTATTCTATTTTTATGTAAAAATCTTAATGCGGTTCACAGAATACATCGACTGACCAAATTTCAACAGTATAGCTCTTATAGTTTCGGAAATAATTGGCTGTGACATACGGACGGACAGACAGACAGACAGACAGACAGACAGACAGACAGACTTGACGAATCTATAAGGGTTCCGTTTTTTGCCATTTGGCTACGGAACCCTAAAAATGGCCTAAATCTAGCAGTGGTTTATCGAAGGTTTTTGATGTGTGTTGTGATGATGATAGGACAAGTTGGTCTCGATTTTTTTTGGTTGCAGTGCCTTTATCATCTGAACGTCATTTCAGCTATTAAAGTATTTAAGATAACAAATTTATAAAAAGCTAACAAATATGTTCAATATCAGTTGTACATGCCTCTTCATGTTGTTGTAGAAAGCGGCATAATGCTGTAAGGTAGGTTTTAAAGATTCAAAGAAAAAGCGGCCATGTTTCTGAAGATGCGCACACGTGCCTCACTTCCTTGTATAACGATGTCTTGTATTTTACGCCTATTGTGCCTTTACCATGAATTGATAATTAAAATACTGAAGTTCCAAATCACTAACGTCTCATTCAAATTTGTACAGAGTGTTAACTTTCACTACATCAGACAAGTCAAGATTAGTTTGCCAAAAAAGTTTGCAAGCAGTTTCTTTTTGTGATCTATATAGCGTGGTCACGCCTCTACCATGAGTTTCATTATGTTGTTTTGTACCAAGGTCAGGAAACCGGCTAGCACTACAATACAGTACTTTCGTACTCGATCGTTGAAAGCGAATGCGATGCCTCCTGTTCAGGCGACAACTTTCTGTAAATATTCGAACCACTTTTTGTCCTTTCCAAATCGAATATTCCGATGTCGATGATGCGTCAATTGTTCACGGATGGTATTCACTGACAGGTTCACTTTCCATGGTTGCATAAGTTCCGGTGATATCTTCAGGTAACGTAACATCTCAGATAAAGGGTTTTTAATTGTAGTGTAGGAGTTATACGAGTTCTTTAACAATGGTTAGCGATGAACATGCACTTCGATTTAACTAATAGCGCCTTCAATCTTTGTAGAATATTTTTTGCAGATTTCTTAATAATTCAAGACAAATTCAATACAAGCAAATCGTAGAAATAAGATGGAACGTGGTTAAGTAGTATAAGTTTGTGGATAATGAGTTTCATAAAGTAGTTCTTAAAATTATTTTTGCATTGAGTTTAAATTTGTTCTTTCCTTTTCATTATGACGTATGTACACATAAATTTTTATATGAGCCTGATAAAATGAAGAGTCATTTTGGCAGTCTCGCATATGTAGAGTAGAGCTCTGCTTGATGGAAAGCATGAGTAGAGAGTAGTACCGTCTCAGTTGAGCTATTCGTGCTGAAATCAGCGTGGCTCTATCATCTAGAAACTGGGAATATTGTAGGGAGAGGATGACTTCGGTTTCTATGATCATAGATTTATTTTGATTGTGTTACATTTTTATACAACTAGGTCCAATTATGGTTAAAACTAGGGTCCTATTGTCTGCAGAGGGAAGATTATTTCTATATTCCAAGCGTCCAATCTGTACCGAACATTGCACGTTACCCAATTTTACTGGAAATTGTAGGCAACATTAAATTTCTGCTAGAAATAACAAAGTGAATGGCCTCTTTTCTATTTTTTAAATATTAATGGCCACCAGTTTGTCGAGATGTATTTAGAATATGCATGTATTATGTGGGCGTAATTTTTATGAAGGTACATGAAAAATGTGAGAAAGCAGCGAAAATAGTTTCAACCCACAGAGAGCCTTATCAATGTTGTTGATCTCGTTTAGATGCTTTAAAATAACAGGACGGACTGGTTACATTTTTAGGGTAAAGAAAAGTTGGAAAAGAAATGAACGAAGAAAGTTTGATTTGATGTATTCCACTTCAACAGTGCTATATTCAGTGTGTTGCGTTGCAGTTAGAGGAATATATACCTTAACACAAATTTTAAAATGGTTTATAGTTGGTGCTTTATGGTATAAACTATAACATCTTGTGTTACTGGTAAGATATTTCCTATATGTGGTACGATTCTTCACACCGTTTTAAATCCAGTTTCACTTAATATTAACTAAAACTATGTCGGTCAGATCGATTCTTATACCAATTTCTACGTTGTGAATTAAGAGAAGCAATTACCCTTCACATCGATTATTCCATATTCTGGGTTTTCAAGTTTTGAAACACACAAAACCATCAAATATATACTTTTTGATTTTTAAAGGGAACAAAATTATGATAATTAAGGAAAAATTCACACTTTCAGATTTTTGTAAATAAATTTATTTATTACTTTCAGATTTTGCAGTTCCGCATGCATGGGAGGGGTTGAAAATGACTTTAAAAGTTTTAGAATGAATATAAACTCACGTACCAGTAAAAAAGTGTAAATAGTTTCAAAAACTTTTTTATTCTAGTCAGTGTTTCAAATTATTTGTTTTCTACGCACATAAAACGTTGTAACGATGTAAATATTAATCATCTAGACCTCCATACTAAAATACAGGCCATGATGGTCCCTGAATTAGTTCTACGATAAAAATATACATAACCATCTATTTTAAAATTAGGTCACCTATTCATATAATAGTGAAGAATAAAATAAAATTGTTGATAGCCTTGGCACAATAACATTTGATTCCGGCGAAGCAATTAATTTGTCCGAGAGCCGGTGGATGCTGTACAAGTGACACTATCAAGCGCTGTGACTAATTGCGCCTCTTTCCCGATGCATCATTTCGATATCATTTAATGGTGTTAGAATAGTCAATGGAGTCAATTGATTTGGGATATTTTTTTTTTCTTATTTAAGCCTACTAAATTACTCCTACTCTGCCTGATGGAAAGCATGATTAAAATCCAGGAGTAGGTGTCACCATAATAATGGTGAAGTTGGGCAATGCAGCATGGTGACCCATACCATGGCAGCCTGGCCAGATAATTCTGTATCATTGGCCTCCGATCTCTCACTCACCAACGAAATACGACGGCAAGGATGCTGTCATTATTAGGATGGTTACTGTGCGAGGGTAGTACTACCCCGTTCAAGTCAGCCCATTCATTTTCCAGGATTGAATTATTTAATTAGTTCACTGCTACCCAAATACTGCTAATATTGCAAGTCTTTGATTGACACCTATAATATCCAAGAATGAATTAGTATTGTGTATTGTATTTTACATTTGATATTTAATTGATAACTAAAGATAATCACAATATGAAATTTACAATTATAAGCTTCGTAAAGTTTAGATCTTTAATCTTTGACTTATAGACAATGGATCAAACATTGCAAAATTAGATTTGTTCGCCTTAGAAAGAAGAAATTATAACAATTTATCTTAATCTAGGTTTTCACAACTGATGTCAGGACTGCAAAATATTATATTGTTCAAATTCTTATTTTACTTCCACCGCGTTCCACTTTCGGTAAACGGTATGTTCTCTTTAGTATTTTACGGAAATTTTATATAGTAGAGTCTTTTTCTATGATTATCTCCCTCATATATGGTTTTATTGCTCATAAATTAATAGTTAAATTATAGATAATATTAATGCATCAAATGTAATATATAGAACAGGACGACCTTAAAATAAAATCCGTGACTATAAAAGTTAAAGGCTATCAAAATTTACATCGTGTACGTCCCAGTTTGTGAAATTACAAAGATGTGCATGTGGGTGCTTCGAAATAGCGTATTTTATTGTAAATTTTGCGCGCTTTGCATTCGGCAATCAGTGGGAGCATTCTGCGGCAAGGTCGAGGTCGACAGTAAATTATTGTCACTGTCGGCTCACTTGTTGCGTAAATATTCACCATTTGCATAGCCGTCTTATTCGCCACGCAACACTTTTGGAGCACAATCTACCTTGAACGAGTTCTTCTCAACTTTCATGTTAAATCTATCGCTCGTGAACAAGTTCACGTAAATGACGTTCGTAACAATCTTTTTCATCTAGAAATGTACTTTATTAAATAACACTACAACAATCAACTGCGGTAAAGACAAACAGTTTCACTTTTCTTTTGTATTTGAAACGTCGAAAATAGCAGATGATTAAAGAAATAATTCTGAAATTATTGCCAAAAATTTTTATACTGATCACATTAATAACTTTTGTCAAGGTGAAGTGTTCGGTTTGCAAATAGCCGCGGAAGCGACAAAACGTCTTGCACTCCTGCAGTTATGTTGACTTTGACCAAGGCGGTAGAAGCGACCTTAACCAGGCAACGCTTAATAAACGGTAAAAACGATGATTCGCAACTAACTTCTTTATCTTTATTGTGAATTGCGACGTAAATACTATTACAAATAATACAAAACCATTACAAGAAGCGTCAAGTAGTTGCCGACGAATGTCAATTTATGATAAATTTAATATTTACTTTCATGAAGCAAACGTGAGCGTAGATACAGATAACTTGCTTGTATATATTATGCTAAATGTTCAAGTCAATATTGCCAAATAGGGTTGTCGAATATGTTTGCGCCCGAAATGTGGAGCGCGGCAAACAACAAAAGCACAAGGTAAACGGTGTCGCCACAACTGATTCTCTTAAATGTTTGTTACACTTAACATTTTACTACGTTCTTGACTTTGATGATCAAGAAAGTTGGTATATTTTTTAAATTAGCCATACTTGAAGTAGCTTTTTTTCACAATGTGGATACTGATTATTTTAAACTGCTAATTATCTTCTGTTTCTGCGTGAATATATATCGGTGAAAAAGATTCGTTTACAATGGCAATTGGGTCTATTGACAATAAGTAAACTGTCTTACATTCATAAAAGTAGAAAAATACTATAGGAAATTACAGCCTTCTATTCTTTCTAAATGAAACACAGCAAATCCATCAACAAGGATATCGATGAAGAACAATTCGCTTATCTGACATTTATTTTAGCTATACCTTTTAGCACAATGATGAATGCTGAAATTTAATTAAAACGAAATACATAAATAGTAAAGCTTTTATTTTTGGTAAATTTATATTGTTAATTCAGTGGTAGCCCTATTTAAGTGAGAGGGACGTTTGTCTGCGCACAAAGTTCTTACGGCTACTGACGCAATACTACTTGTTGTAATGCAGTGGATATATAACAAAATAACTCGATATGAATTGCTGCAGCATTCCATGCCTTTAAGAAGCGAGTAAGCTGTCATACTAATGGATTTATACGAACTCTATGATTAAGTAAATACATAAAACCTGCAATAAACCAACCAGTCAATTTTACATAAACATCTAAATTTATTGATACGACGTTTAATAAATGACTTATATAATATAGCTTGTGAAACATGTAATTTGTTAAAGTAGTGAGTTTTAGCATGAAGTAGGTGATTCTGCAATTAAGCAGAATCAACACGCAAGGCCGACCACCTCATCTGTGATTTGCAAAGCGATTTAATGCTCAGTCATTTGTCAAAACATATACATCTGTCCATGAGTGTATAATTATATCACATTTAGGTAACGAAATTATAAACCCAATGCGCCATTACATTAAACTTTCAGCTCAACATTATTCACATGAATAAATTAACGAAAAAAAAATGTTTGTTTAAAACAACATGGCTTGTGAAGTTGCTAACGTAAACCCTAAGTCACACCGCTATTTCGGGTTTCCTTCCACACTAAGGAAAAAAAATTTTAATTAGGAAAGCGGTCAAATTAAAATTTGGTTCCGTTTGTTGCCCTCATCCACCCGCCTAGTCAACCTAGGTCGCCGACTATAGGAATTTATTTTTTGCTTCATTTCAGTACCGTTCCTCTAAGTTCAATGAATTCTAATTGGGCTTTCATAATTATACAATGCAAAGCTAAGCCATTTAAATCTTATACTTTAATATTTTGCAATCAAATCTTTATTAGGATGTTCCTACTAATCGAAATCATGAAATTGAACCAGAAGCAAAGACTCATAATATTATTGAGATTACACTTGAAAAGTATATTATACCAGTATTATTATTGAATGTATACAATTTCGAAATATGGAAGAGTATTTTTAGAATGGTAGTGGTTTATTTACGACTTAGAGAATAATATTATGACGAAATATCTTTTGGAATCGGTCGCTCTTACTCGTAGGTAAGCTGAGGTTTAGATTTACGAACTATCGACTAACAAGTTTCCTTTCAGTCCGAGACACATAGAAGACTTATACTTGTCTTTTTAGGGTTCCGTAGCCAAATGGCAAAAAAAGGAACCCTTATAGATTCGCCATGTCTGTCTGTCTGTCTGTCTGTCTGTCTGTCCGTCCGACCGTATGTCACAGCCACTTTTTTCGGAAACCATAAGAGATATATTTTTGAAACTTGGTAAGTAGATGTTATCTGTGAACCGCATTAAGATTTTCACATAAAAATAGAAAAAAGACAATACATTTTGGGGTCCCCATACTTGGAACTGAAACACAAAAAAAAAATTTTCATCGAACCCATACGTGTGGGATATCTATGGATAGGTGATGTTGAGGTTTTTAACATTGTTTTTTCTAAACTGAATAGTTTGTGCGAGAGATACTTCCAAAGTGGAAAAATGTGTGTCTCCCCCCTGTAACTTCTAAAAAAAGAGAGTGATAAAACTAAAAAAAATAAATGTTGTACATTACCATGCAAACTACCAACGAAAATCGGTTTGAATGAGATCTAGTAAGTAGTATTTTTTTAATACGTCATAAATCGTAAACTGCTATTCTGCTATTATTATAAAAACATCGATCCAAGTTACAACGAACTACAAGGACTTTTATATGATGTTACTTGCTGATACGGAACCCTTCATGGGCGAGTCCGACTCGCACTTGGCCGCTTTTTTTTTCGCTTTAAAAAGGCAATAATTATCAGTCTTGTTTCTAAGAAGAACTTTGTACAGTTATTCTATTTGCTATGTGAAAATATGCATTCAAATCGTTCAATCAATAGGCGCAATTTTCTCAATGTCGGTTCTACTCGGTTTACTCAATTAATTTCTCATGTGGGCCAACAGTTGTGCGGGCGCAATATCGTGTGTTTATAAATCTCAAACAAGCGCAGTAACGTGTGTCGTCGTGAAGAGGGTCGCTCGTGAGATATTTCCTGCACTCTCAGTACAAAGTATCATATTATTATGTTTACGGTTCGAGTATGACGTAACAATGATCATAGCATGGAGACATCTGATAGTGATGTTTGCATACGCGTGACACGGGAAATTAAAGCGGGATTTGAAAAAACGCGCAACTTTGCATCAAGTTTAATGTGTCAATGTTTACAGATATATGACTTCTACTAAAATTATATACCCAGGGTATGATTGTGATCTCAAAAGGTCATGGTTAAGAGTTGCGTAATTTCAAAATGACGAGCACCAACTCGGTTTTCAAGTGCACAGTAAACATTTTGGCTTGAAGCATAAGTATTTGCATGTCGAAATAAATAAACACACGGAGCTTGTTCAGTAACAATCGTTTTAAAATATCTTAACGATCATCTCTTTTGAACAGTAAGTTTGATATACATATTTATTTGAATAAAATAATAATTTAACTTGGAGTTGGGCAAAGTAAATACCGTTTAATGAAATAATTATAACGGGTTTTTAGGGTTCCGAAGTTCATAACTCGGAACCCTTATAGATTCGTCATGTCCGTCTGTCCGTCCGTCCGTCCGTCCGTCCGTCCGTCCGTCCGTCCGTCCGTCCGTCCTCGACTTACCGTCCAAACGGTAAGTGCTAGAAAGATGAAAGTTTGCATGAATACGTGTTGTAATTACGTCGACAAAGTGCTACAATAAAATTATGAAATATAATTTTATTTGGGGTACCTCCCCTACACGTAAAGTGGGGATGATTTTTTTTTCTCGAGGCTACCCCATCGTGTGGGGTATCATTAGATAGGTCTTTTAAAAACAATAAAGGGTTTCCTAGACGATTTTTTGATTTAGGTATCCGTTTGCGAGATATTTCACTTTAAAGGGCACTTTTTTGTAAAACAGGGCGTCCCCCCCCCTCTAAAAGCTAAACGGCTGGCTCAAAAATTTTGAAAAAAATCGTGATGCTGATCCATTTAATGAACTTTGAAGGAAAACTATAACCGATTAGATGACTTTCTTAGTTCAGGAGTTATAAAGGCTTATATGGTAAAATGCGCTCACTTGGAAAACGTCATACAAAATTAACGTATTAATACGTAAACATAACAATTATCTATTGGATACGATTTTAAATCCACATACCATTATAGGTGACTGAGGAACCCTTTCCTGTGCGTGGCCTGACACGCACTTGGCCGATTTTTTATTTACTGTTGTGTAAATATTATAAATAAATTAGATTAAAAAGAGAAGGAAATTTTGAAACAATCCCTATATCTTGAAGCAATTCGTCTGACTAACGTGGTGTCGAAGATCAAAATCTAATTTCTAAAGAGAAGCCATGTGCAGCATTAGACTAAAACAGGCTAATCCTTTAGTATCAGCAATGGCTAATTCTGTGTTTCTTCTTTTACATTAAGCCTTTCATTTGGTAACCTAAATTTACGAAATGCAAGTTTTATTGTCTCTCTAGCGGACTTGTTTAACTCATTTTGTTTTTAGAATATCCCATTTAGCTTATTGCCTGACATTATCAGAAAAAAATATTCTCAGGAAAGATCACCCACACACACCTTCGTCTTGGCTTTAGGAGTTTGGGTAATCAATCTCCTGTCAGACAGTTGAGATTTTACAAAGATACGGTAATGTCTACATAGAAGACTCATTGTCTCTATTTGTGAAGTAAAAAATTGCTGTTTCCATGTCCTGTGTTTGAATCGTAGATAATGCATGGCGTGGCATATGAGAGTATGTGTCAATACATCTCTAAATCTTTTTTCTCTGTTTATTTAAATCTTTATTCTAGTCTACTGTAGTAGTTTGTTCTGTATTTCGAATATATTACTTCAGTTGTATTCAGGAATGTATTCTATTAAACTTACTTTCAGCCACATTATTTCTATATAAACTAATAAAAATATCATTGGTGTGTTGTTGACGATTTCAATCTTCTTCGTAGATCTTTTGTTAGAGCACTAGAGAAATACTTATTCTATGTAGAAACAACAAAAAAACATCTAAAGGTGTATAGTGTGTTGAAGTGCTTACCGGAAAAAGGGAGACATATTTATAGTAATTGCATGTGAACTTCAACATTACTGTGCATCACAAACACTACTTCATAAATTAGCAAGATAAAAAAGCTAAAACCTTAAGCACATTTAAACATGATGTAGGTGATTTTTCAACTGTAGTAACTATAATGCAAGTACAAGTATGCATCGTTGTGACCCTCGCCGATCATTAAGCACGATAAGATAATAGGAAACAAACGAGAGAGTCGGTCGCGAACTCCTTGGGTGGCCCGGCAAGCCCGTAATATCGTATGCACTCACCCATTATTGTGTGATCTATAGCTAGTGCTTAAAACATTACATCTGTAAACATCAAGTACATTTTGTGTCCATGAATGGAGAGGTCTGGTTTCATTGGCGATGAGATCCACATGAGGCGAGTCCAAACTGTCTCAGCGAAAGTGTGTGAACCGTGGCGTACTTCGCAAAATTTCTGGTATTTCGTCACAACATTCTGCACATGATCGTACCGTGGGTGGTATGTTTAAGTTTGTAATGACATTCCTAGCATACGTTAGGCGAAAACGAATGTGATCGTTATGAGATATGAAATTGACATTCATTAATTTCTAAGTAATTTACTTTTTTATTGTTAAATCTGAATGTGGAATATATTAAAATATCAAGGGGAAACATTGATTTTAGGTCAGTGAGTGGTTGAATTACTCAAATTAAACGAGTTGCACAACACCAGTAAATATAAGATTAATAAATTTATCCGGTAGCCCGTTGATGGTTTTTTATTTAACAATATCTCAACTCAACAAATACACAGTAGGTAAAAAACTTTTATAAGTTCTGGTTTTATCAAATACAAATCTGGTTTTAAGCATTTGTTAGAATTTACTCCTAATTACTGTTTGTGGTGTATTTGATTGTTGAATGCTAATTTACATACCTATATATTGTATTGCGATACATTCACCTCTTTGCCGACCTTTGTCCTTTACTTTTGTTAGAATGTCCAAAGTTAAGAATACTATCGCTTTTTCTTAATTTTTTTATATAAAATTACTAAATTTCGAAGCTTCGTAGATCAACCAATCAATCACAACGTCGCTTTTAACTGACTAACAATAGCATTTAAAAACTAAGTAAACTTTAAAGGGACTGCCTCGACTCTGATAAAGCGATTGTAAACAATACCAGCTGCTAAAATATTTCGCCAAACTTATCTTTACGACAGGTTTTCCTTATCATTGTGTGCTCGCCCCACATAACGGCTTACTAATCTATTACCTTATCTTCAGAAATATTGGTGTTAGCACTCCAACTGTGCTTTTGAAAATAGATGATAGTCTAGATTTTTTGTGTACATTATATGTTTAGGATTGGTTTCTTATGATGAGTTGTCGGACAATGCATTTAGGAAGTCTTATAAGTTAGGATTTATCTACGTACTTCGGGTTTGGGATACGAATGTATGTATTTTATAAATAATTTTGCGAATTAGTAAACATTATTGGATGTAGTCGATTGATCGAAAGAATGGTCAACAGAAATATAGGACGCTCTCCGTTCGAATTTTTCATTTATAAAATTTAAAGTGTTTAATCTGAGGAAAATATAAACCGATTGTGATTTCTTTTTTGCATCTATGAAGCGTTTTTATTGAAGCGAAGACAATTTGAGAATGGAGAATTTTAAGAACATTTTATAACAATTCACCATTTTTAAATCCGTGATAATTTTTCAGAAAATATTGTACTACTGTTTCAAACACAACACAAATGCAGAAAACTGACTGTCATTTGGAACTTAGATTTACATTTGTAATTTGTAAACACTTAATTTAAACTTTTTTTTCCTTCATTACTATAACTCGTATTAATAACGACAAATGTCCACATTCCCTGAAACGCCTACAACCGACATCCACTCAGGCGGAGCCGCGCTATTATTTTATACAAAAGTTTTATACCGCCAATTGTACATGGTCAGTATAATGATGTATTCTTCTATGTAAACTGTATTAACTGGTGTACAGAACAAAGTTTATTCTATCTATTTAATCTATACTTACACTCCAAATCAATGCCTTGACTTTTTCATACTAAAGTCTTATACTTACACTACAAGTTTTAACTGCACACTCGCTAATCCACGACACCTGCTATCAGAGGAGGCAATATAGACATGTCATGCCAAATAGTAATGCTAATTATTTCTCGTGAAAGCAAATTATTACAAGAGAAAAGCTTTCATGTTGTATTCAGACCTAAACGGGCCGGATATAATAAATTTAGTGCTTTAAGCTACAACAGTATTTTACCTCTAGAATTGTAGAATACCTGTAGAATGTATTTAAAGCAGGTTCCGCATGATGACGACTTAATGAGCCAATACAATTTATACAAAGTATAAGCATTTTAATTAAAGCTGGCAAATGAAAATACCTCTCAATTAAATGAGTAGGTATCTGTCAATTTTAGCAGATGAATGACCGAGATAGTATGAGTATATGTATACGACTTTAATGTTAAATGTGAAAGGGTAAATATTTTGATTCAGATGTATTGTGTAATACGAAGTATGTAGCGTTGTCTTTGTTCACACGATGTAAAATTTTAAGAATTTTGTTCTTCAAGAAAATATCTCCGTTTTGCTTGTGAAAATATAAATTTACTGATATGATAGGAATATAAATATCCGGCACATCACAAATTTAATTATGGATGAGTCCCAATCAAGAGAAATTCCTAAAAAAATATTCTAAATATTATGTAAGATGATATGGTAGGTATTTAATAACTTTAAGTGTTTTAATTTCGTGCAAGTACAAACAAGCAACAATTTTTTAGCTAAATTAACCAGAAAACAAACTTACTTTCGCAGTATCCAGAATTTTATAACGCTCTTGAAGCGGCAAGTATATCATTCATTATACTACGATACGCGAGGTGTGTGGTCGATCTTCCCGCGCAAACAGGTTTGTTGTCCGTGGCTGCGCTGTAAAAAAACATTCAAATTTTAACGACACATATAGTGTACCACTCCGGGCCACCTTTCCATAGTTCTCTTTATTCAAATCTCACTTTCCGTAGCACAGTAACATAGTGATAAAATCGCACCGTTGCGTATGGTGTCGCAAGTTCAACATAACACAAATAATCTGCAATGACATTTATTTTGTTACAAGTAGCTTAGAACAGATGTTCTCGTGTTGATAAAACGTTTTCGTCTGTAATAACTATTTGTTCTGTTAGTTACATTTTGCGATGACGACATTTCATTTTTAAGATTAGGTAGGTACCCACTGATGCAATATGCAATGCATTGTTATCTATATGTTTAATAAAACATTGTTTAATGCTTTTACGAGTAAGGAAAAGAAAGCATTAGTTACATACTTTGACATTTCATTTAACAAAAACAAACAAATTTAAAATTTGAAACTAAAAGCAATATTGTCTGTTATTAATTTAAACAAAAAAACCGACTGCAAAGAAAAACTATTTCGAGTACCCAAATCGCGACAATTGTGCCTATGATATTTGAGGAGTTCCCTCGATTTCCTTGGGATATCATCACTAGATCCTGACATGGTGACGATATGTGCTATGCCAAATCTAATGCAAAAAGAATTTTTGAAATCGTTTTATAAACAACGAAATTATCGCTGAACATACTTAAAAAAAAAGATTTCGACGAACTGAGAACCTCCTCCTTTTTTGAAGTCGGTTAAAAAAAGAAAACAGATATAATTTGTGATTTTAAGATTCTTTGTACTTACAACTTTCTTCTTAAATAATTAAATTGCTAAATATGTGTGAGAAGTGTAACCAGTCAAAAGAAGAGAGCTACTTATAAACCAAAAACTGAGGTCATACAAATTAATTTGTTCAATAATATTTCACTTTTAAGAACCTCACAATGAACAGGTTCCTATTACAAAACCAAGCATGACAGAAACATTTGACTAGTAATTTCCTGCTAAACGAAAGCGCCTGCGGAATTCCGTGTTCGCTACAATGTTTCAAATCTTTGTATTATCAAGAAATCCATTCAATATAATTGTAGACTATTGAAGCAACACACGAGACTGATGAGAATGACAGTCATGCAAATCTTCAGCGATGTTTTACCCATCAAGCATTCCTCACGGCGAGGGTACTCGATCTCTGTTCGAAGTGGTCGTACAATAATAAGTAAAGAATGGCGTTCCTGTCCGTTGGTCACGTGTGAGAGTGGGCCCGAGGCGCAAGTGGCAGCGTGGGCGGCACTTGCCTCAATATTGATACAAAGATCACACTTGATGATCGTGAGAAAAACCGTGACCGGCTTGACATTTAGGATTAATGTGATTAGACAAGAGTTCTGCCAGTTAAAAAGTAATGATATCCCACTCGAAAATGTTCTATTCCAGGTATATATAATAATACAATATAGTATTATTATAAATATGAAACATTTTAAGTATGTAGGATTATGGGGTTCCATTGTGTATCAATTGATAAATACTTTTTAAATAAAATATATAACCCTTTTCCATTTTTCAGGAACTTTACAAACAAGTTGTTTAATATATGTATCAGTAGGCAGTGGTATAAACATAAAAAAATATCAATATCAGATAAATCACAGAAAGAAGTGAAAAACAGTTAGGAAAATAAAAACTATAACAATTGCGCCAATTCAAAATTATGAACACAATTATACATAGGTACGTATTTCTATGCTGAACTCGTCTCCCATAAGTTATTTTTTACAAATGCACAATATACAAGTAATAGTAATAATGAATTCTTTGATTTTGGTCTATAAATAATACCCGAAATAAAATTCAAATTTAATGAGTTACTGAAGAAATTCCACCACCAAGGTGATCTTTATTGTTTAAAAGTACTTCATTTAAACCACCGCTATTGATATGACATTTGATATGTTATTTATGATTTTCATCCGTAAGCGTGTATACGTAGTAAATAGCAATAAATAACATTTACAAATTAAGTGGTGTTAAACAATTATGCGAATGAATAAATTTAAAATCGTTGAATTGTGGCAAGCACTAAGCTCATCAGGTAGTCGGGCGGCACGGCGTGCTCTTGACCTCGACTCGATGGTGACTCATTGCCGGTGGAACTGTCCGGTGCCTCCATAGTTCGACAGTATGTGGGAATCGCGAGGCTGACCTAATACTCCATGGGAACTTGAATGAAGATATTATTAGTGAATAATATATTTGAACCAAAATATTTAGGTTAAGGATCCACCGATCTACGGATGTCTATGTTTGAAATATTTTAGATGGTGGAAAACAATTATTTTTCCATGTAATAGTAATAGAATAAAAGAAAGAAAATTTATGTATAAAATTCTGTCAGAAAGAAAAAAGATAATTCGGATTTCGTAATTATTTAAAATCGATTACTAAGCCATTAAATTTAAAATCCACTGTGATTTATACGATTACTATCGTAATGAATAGTTGATAATAATTAACTAATACATTGCACTCGAAGGCGTTGATCGGAAGAAAGTTGAAAAAGAAAGGCGTTTAATTTATAAGCCCTTAAATCAACTTTATGGCTGGCTCTCCCTTAAATGTATGTATGGCAAAATCTTATGACGAATGTAATAGATTTTACGGTTGCATTGGTCATAAAAATCCACTTTCTCAATTTGTTCAAAGCAAATTTGGAATGCAGGTTTACTCGTTTAACAGTCAAGGTGTAAGGCCTGGCGCACATTTCGTTGAGTTAAAGTTTTCAATGATACTAGTGATTTTATTAAAACACAATTTTCATGGCTTTATATATTTTAATAGCTTTTGCCCTCGGCTCCGCCCTCGTGTATGTCGCTTATCGCAGAAATAAGTCTATGTCCTTTCACAGGCTCTATGTATAGCAAATTTAAATTTAATCGGTTCAGTAGTTTTGGCCTGAAATATAAAAAATATAAATATACATAATAATATACGGACATTTTAAAAGAGATAAAAAGAAGTTTGTTGACTTTTGAACACGAGTCTTCTTGTATAACACATCCTGCCAGCTTTCTTCGTCTAATTTGTATGTGCGTCGGAGACAACCGTGATTGTGTGGGTATAACTGACAAATAGTCTCGTGCCTCGTTCCTTTGTCGGTGCAGTGTCGACACACGACATATGAACACATCCCTCATTGTCTAGATATGAGTGTACCTTTGCTTGTTTCGGAGAAACGTATGTAGACGGTAGACGCATTACAAGTGACGCGTATCGTCACTTGACAATCAAATAATCAGAAAATGATTAACCTAAAATAAAAATTTGATATTTTGATCTATATCTATATTTTTAGATCTATATTCTTAGGGTTCCGTGGTTCATGACTCAGAACCCTTATAGATTGGCCATGTCCGTCCGTCCTCGATCTACCAAACGGTTGGTGCTAGAAAGAAGACACTTTGCATGAATATGTGTTGTAATTACGTTGACAAAGTGCTACAATAAAATTATGAAAAACATTTTTATTTCGGGTACCTCCCTATCAGCTAAGGGATTAAGAGTGCCGATAAATATATATGTTTGTGCATAAAGGTATAATAAAACTTTATAGCTGTTCTTTCTAACAAGTAACTGAAATACATGCTAAGATTACAGATGATCGCTTTTATGTCCTGTGCGGGAACAAGATGAATGACCGGTGAATCTCTACACGGTATAGTTACATGTATTTTTCAATTGTTTTTTTTTCTATTATTTCGGACATCTGTCAGATGTCCGAAATATTTATAAACCCAACACAACATTATCTAGACTTAAACTCAAACCCAGACTCAAACTAAGCAGTACAAGCTCTGCTTAGTTTGAGTTTGGGTACTAGACAACTGATATAAATAATATACATACATACATATCTATAGATCTATTTTAAAAAATGCAGACATTCTAATAGATATTTTAACAAAACATTTAAGGGTTAGCATTGCACAGAGATCACTAATATATTAAAATTCCATAAGAGTAATATATGTGTTGAAATTTAAAATTGTCACCAGGGTAAGTGAATTAAACCTTGATATTGAGTTGCTACAGAGAGACATTGATACTTGAACGATACATCTGAATAGGCTACTATAGTGTGGGCCACCATATTGTATTGTCTGCATTCGCAATGCTTGGATACTTCATTCAGGCGGAGAAGAGTCATGTTGTCGGAGTCACCTTGGCGAAGTCACCTTGATCATACATAACAAAATAGTGTAAAAATGATGATATTAGCCTGCCTGTGTGCCCTTTAATTGAAGCGCGCCGTGAGGGACGAACACTGGCCGGAGTTCACGATCGTTTTACTGTTTGGGGCTATATTATAATACATCGAACTTCAATCCATAATATAATTTTAAATTCAATTTTATGAACTTAACATTAATATAATATGTGCATTACTGGGTACAATAATCTTTGTTGTATCAGGTTATGAGTCAATTGACTGTATCTTATAAAATTGTATCCAATCACGGCAAAGTTTCAAATACTATAACACAATAATAAACAAACATTTCTGTGATATTTAGTTAAAATTAAAAAATAATTCAAAATAAAGAAGCAAGCTAATGCCTTATTATGTGATCCTATAACTGTATATTCATTATGCAAGTGTCTGTGTATTTTATATTAAAGGATTACCTAAGCATTTCACTTTTTATTACAGTGTTTAACGGATAAGACAAAGAAAATTCTTTTGCATGAGATTGTGTAGCGGTCAAAAACCTGCCAATACCTCATCGTGTAGCGGTACCGCTGAGTGTTTACCGCGGCGCGGCGTGCGTTTCGCCTCATTATTAAATACAGGTACTGACTTTGGCGCAATAATATTTACACGCGCATCGCTTCTGCGAACTTGTGGTTTCCGGCGCATCGGCGTATGTGCATGAGCACATCACCGTCAGCCCGACACACGGCTGCTTCTCACTCACGTCCGGCGGACGAAGCCGGCGTTACTCCATTCATTCATAGTAACTGACACTATAAAACTTTAATGATTTCACTGTTTACTATTACGAAAATTATAAACATTTCAACAGGATCATTTCAAAGTTATGTAGACTTTCTCGACATGGCTGTGGTTCTCGCTGATGTTGCTGTTTTTTGTATCTCTGTGATAAATGCCACTCAGATCCGTTCAACTACTTTTGCGTGAAAGAGGAACAAACATTCGACATGTTTATAATCAAAGCATTCATACATCTTTGCTCACAAAATTTCGTACTTTGGTAGTTCCAATTATTTTACATTATTCGTTTCACAGACTTCAGTTACACGGAAAGGAACCGTATTGTTTGATAATTTCAGTATTAATAAAAAATATTGACATTTCGGGCCCTATAAAAATTAAGAGTCTATTTTGTAAGATTTTATTATAAATGTTTAGTTTTGAGTTTTTTCCCTGTATTTGTAATCCAGAGTTTCAATTAACAATTTTCCATTAACCTACCATTATGGGTGACTACGAAACCCTTCTTCTTTTATTCTATGAGTAGCCAAATTTTTGAAAATGCACGTTCAGAAACAAATAAAGCTCATAGGATACACTCGCTCGTTTATTAGTAGAAAACCATTCTTAAACATCTGTCAAAGATTAAATCTGCGGGATTACTACCATGTACCTTTTTGTTAATTTCTATTTTGATTTATATTTTAATATTACTGACCATGAAAGAACAATATTGTCGAATATTGCAACTTATTAACAGATCAATTGTTTTACCTAGGGTACCTTACACACCGTACAATTACCTTTATATTCGTTTTATGTATTAAGAAAAAAGCTATTTATTTGATATTATAAACAGACTCAATTTTATTTGTTTGTATGTATTGTTGTATAGATGTATATGTGAGTTTACTTGTTACGATTTCACGCCTTAACTAAATATGTATCGTTATGAATGGCATGCACGTTGACACGGTTACACAAAAGGACACAGGATGCCTTTCACATAGAAAGGAGTACTCTTCCCAAGAGATAACCAACCAACAAGTTTTATTGAACTATGAAACGTTTCATTCAAAAAGCAAAACTTCAGAAAGGTCTACAGTTTTTTTTAAAGACAACTCCCGCATTATGAATATACATCGTCTTAATAATATCAGTATACATTGATTGTTGTTATCAAGAATGCACACTGTAAACGCAAAAACTGTAAGTGAAATTTTATCTAAAAGTATCCAACTAAAGTTCAAAACAAGATAGGGAATCTCGTTTGTGAACTTAAGTAAAACTATTCCAAATGATGCGAGAAGTGAGAGTTAATGGTCACAACAAGTTTCGTTTCAAAATCGTTCTGTTTTACTGCATCAAAGTCTTGTCTGTAGCTTACATATTGAATAATAATCGAGATCAAAGGATAACATCGAGGGTATTCGAGGATTCATGGTCATTCTATAAATGATGTTTGGAAACACCTACGTCACATCACGAATGATTTCTTGAAACTTTGCCAATTCCCGCATGTTACGTTTGTTTCAATACTTCCAGGGAAGATCAATAATTAAACGATTTATTTATATGTTATGTATTAAATACAAATCGAGAGCTTCTTTACGTATATTCTGGTTTTTTCTTGTCAGATTAACAGTGATTTTCTGTGAATTAGTTTCAAAAATGGATACTCAGTATTAAATGTTTGGAAGCCAAGATCATACACTGCCACTTGAAAAGCATTAGTCACGCATGCGTAATCTTGCATCAACATTTAAATAGCAGATTTATATACATTTTTCACTCTGGTTATATGTGTGGTATATGTGGTGAGTAATCAGATTATTATATTCTTGTAATAGTTTTATTTAAAGTTACTGCAGTATTATTATTTTTTGCTTTTATTTTAAAAAGTAGCTCCTGCATTAAAAAAGAATCATGTGTCTCGGGGACTTACAAAATATACATTAAACGGGCACAAAGAATACCGAGAACATTAATTTGTCGATCACAAAAGTGTCGTAGTCAGTAGAAAATAGTGTAGCGACTTTACTATTTTCACAGCGTACGCCACTCTGTACAGTCTTGTGAGTCTTTTGGTTTTTAAAACAAATTCAAGAAAATGGAAAACCCTGGGTAACCCTGTATAAGTAGTATATTGTGTATTTAGTAAAATAGGTATGTGATATTTAAATCGTTAAGCAAAATTACTCTCCTCTGCCTGATGTAAAGCATAAGTAGAATCCTAGAGTTGCGTTCACACATACTCATTGCGATTGCAGACAATGCAGCATGGTGACCACATTATGGTAGTCTACTGTGATACTTCTGTATTATTAGACCTCCTGTTTTGCACTCATTAACGAAATACGAGAGCAGAAATGCTGTCACTTTAGGTGGGTTTTCTGTGAGAGAGTAGTATTGGGCCGGTTCAGCCACACGTGTAAAGTCAGGGTGGTTCTACAATTATTTTGAAAAAAGAGCACATATTGCTCAAAATAATATCTCTGTTTGAGAAACTATCCAAATGCGATATTTAGGCAGAAATATATTCTATGGGACCTCCAGCATATGTTTATAGTGACAGCTGGTAAATAACGGTTTTGTATTGTTCACTATACGACAGAGGGGAGATGAAAGTATTTTTGTCTCCTTCTTTTACCTGTTCTAATTCTTATAAATGTGTAACATTTTTGATTTAGAGGTGCATTGACTAAAGCGATATTGATGAATGCAAAATCAAATTCAACAATGGCCAGTGTTTTTCATGATCAAGACTGTAACTAAAGTTTATATAAAATATAAAACCATCTATGGCCAGATAGCATTCCATTTCTTAGGGCTTATTTTATATATAAGCCGGCCAAAATGACTCTATTCCTCCTGATGGAAATCACTAATGAAACACGTAAGTACGAACTCTATCATTTTAGTTTGATCTTCTGTGAAAAAGTAGCATCACCTCGATCCAGTCGTCCAATTCGTGCTGAAATCAGCGTGGCTCTATTCCCTTGAGTTTAAACTACTACATTTTAAATAAATGTTTGTTTAAATGAAGCAAGTATTAGTAGTTGAGTAGTACTTTGTATGGTATAAGTCGATTTTTACATCACGCAAGAAAATTTATAGAGGTAAACGACATTGTCTCAATTGTGCAATTAATTTAAATCTAATATATAAAATTCTCGTGTCACAGTTTTCGTTGCCATACTCCTCCGAAACGGCTCTACCGATCTTTATGAAACTTTATATGCATATTCAGTAGGTCTGAGAATCGGCCAACATCTATTTTTCACACCTCTGAAACGCGAGCGGAGCCGCGGGCATCAGCTAGTCTAATATATAAAATTCTCGTGTCACAGTTTTCGTTGCCATACTCCTCCGAAACGGCTTGACCGATCTTTATGAAACTTTATATGTATATTCAGTAGGTCTGAGAATAGGCCAACATCTATTTTTTAAACTCCTGTGACGCGAGCGGAGCCGCGGGCATCAGCTAGTGTACTATATTATTATCTGTTTTATGTAGCTCATTAGCCGTCAACGTGTTGCCTAAATAGACGGGCACTCCTGATAGAGCAGTAGTAGGTGGATGTCGGAACCGTTAGTTGACTTATTCGACACCCACGAAACTCTTTTCCGTATGATATAAATGTTTATCTTAATATTTATGATACTACGAAGTGAGTGGACGACATTTCATTACAAACAAGTCTAGACAATTGGAATATTAAATGCAAATTTTTTGATATATTATATTCAGTATACAGATCTTAATTTTTTCCATTGCTTATGAACTACTACTTTTATTCTTTAATAAAAAGAGATAAAAGAAGAAGTAGTGAAATAGGAGGAATTGCAAAGATATTTCAATAACAGTAGGTATTTTCTGCATTACAAGTGATCCAACTGAAGTCAATGAGAAGTTTGTAAACAATTTTTGAAAGAAATGGGTATTTGTTGGTTTGTTTGTTTAAAGGCAAAACGTAACTAATTTAGAAACAATAAAGATCAGAGCAGTATCACGAGAGAGCTGTACGTCAGAATAATAAAAGAAACAATGAGTTTGTTTTAATCATATACAAACAAGGTTGTTTAAAAAAACTAGTTGACGAATAAAAACTCGATTCAATTGAATTGTTTTAACACTTTTATCGTTCCGGATGGCAGATGATGTTCTCATCTTACCACAGTGTAATGGGACCGTGCCAGTGTGGTTTTCGTAACAATTTAACTTTTTTTTCGCTTCATGGTTTTGTGATCGTTCAAGTGTCACATACAAGTGTATTATATCTGACTGTTCTTTAAAAGAAACTGTACACGATCTTTTAATTTCATTATAAAGATTATGTTTTTTAACGTTTACATTGAATTTTCAAGAACTGTTCAGAACTTAATTTTTTCTTTACACAATTTAGTACACCTTATTTTCTTAAAGAAATGGTTTTACTAGAACGCGATTTCAGATAGAGGTGAGTCAGCAAAAACCTTGAAAAACTTGAGGCCAGACGAGCGAGACGTAGGTAGGTTTTCAAGGTATAGATGGAGTCACGCTGATTTCAGCACGAATGGGCCGGCTCGACCCGGCCGGTACAAAACTCCGTCAAAAGTTAAACCTAGTTAAAGAAAGGCGTTGGATACAAACAGCACAGCCCCTAAAACTAGAGCTAGAAAATAGAAGACTTGCAGTGAGGGCGCTTGGATAATAAACCTAATTCGTGCCTAATTCTGTGTGGCAAATTTGTGGAAAATGAAAAAAAAAAACAAATGCAGAAGTTTGTTTTTATTATTAAATTATTATATTATAAGCCACAACGGCGGTAGTTGTCATTTTTGTGGCGCCATCACTTCACTGCGCTTGGTTATAAATAGGAGTGATCTGTTGTATCGGGACGCATTTCTGACGAATGCGTCGCGGAGTGTGGATCATTGTCTTCGGACAATTAGTACTACTCTGTTAACAGATGTGGAAAGCTGTCTTTGACAAGTTAGTACTGTCTGAATTGCGGTGGGTGCGAGGAAAGCTGTCTAACAGCTAGTACAGCCCTATGTGACCGCCCTTGCTGTTTAACTAACTGTAATTTGTTTAGATTCGTTACTTAATTAACGGTTGTTTGTGTCTAATTGCATTTCTAAGATTATTTTGTAATTAATGAAATAAATTGTTTAGAATTAAAGTAAATTGTTTAGAATTATAATTATTTTTATTATTTTTCACTTCTGGACTAACATCAGAAGTGGGATCGATCTACGTTCACAAATTATTAATTTTCAATATTTGCGAAACGATGAACTACCGACATTTAGTTAGATAGTTTCATTTAATTTGCCTATACTTCATTATCTAGGTGTGTCTTACGATAGAGAGCATTGACAAATGCACAATAGATCGCGCTGTCATATAGAACCAAAGTGAATATACGCAGTGATTCGCCGCAGAGGTCCCGGGAACGATAAACGCGATCGTTCGTTAAAAAAAAAAAAAAAAAAAGGCATTGCACACTATTAGTGCTCATTTGAACGCTATCGAAATTCAGTGTTCGTTGTGATTTTTAATAAGGGAATCCGACTTTTTTGATATTCTTATCCGCTCTAAATCAAAGTCAAAAATCAAAACTAAATCAGTCAAAAATCAAAACAAAGTCAAATCATAGCAAATATAAAAATCGTAAAGGAAGTGACGACTTCTATATTTGGTTTTTAGTGTCAATTACAAACGGTTTTAAAACGATTATTTTAATAAAATAATGAGGGTACTTATACTTCACGCTATGTTTCGGTTTGTTCGTGTTTATAATGCTTTCTTTTCAGATAGTAAACATTGTGCTAAGCGATAGAAACTGCATCCATGCCAATGTACAAGGTGTACATTGTGGTCAACCAGTGCCGACACGGTTATGAGAGAACGTTGGAAGCTTCAAGTTATGAAAAACTTGTGAGTTGTATTTGACGCTGTACTGGTAAGATCAAATCATATTTACATGTGGAGTTGTGATTTATTTTCACATAATTTTGATATGTAGTGTACGAATGTAAATCGTATGCGCAATTTAAAGTGATAAAAATATCGCGACTGCTCGGGGTGTATCATCGGAAAATGCCTTATAGCTGATGCAAAGCTGTGGTTTAACGAAAGAGCTTATGTAATGATCTTAGTTGGTTGAATTTTAACAATGAACTTATACCGTTTGTTATTGCAAATATTTTGTTTAACGAGATTAAAACTTTTCGAATTTTTGTATCCATACCACCTGTGCATAAACAACTGGGCGTCTTTACTATGGATGATGAATTAATAGCAGTTGCAGTTTTAAAGTGGCTGCCTAATGCAAAGCTAACCACATTTTAATCGATTTACGTAAAATGAAACGAAGTTGCACTAACTTAAGTACGCTGAGAATAATACCCACGCACGTTGTGATTAATTTATTTATCTTTCTTTATGGAAAAATAGATACTTGTCAGATTATAACAAGGTACAGTGTGTAAACCAAGTTACTAGATATGTTTCTCCGTAAATGTAAAAATTGAAATGACCATAATTAAACGACTAGCTTTAGCCAGCGGCTCCGCCCGCGTGTATGTCGATAGCCTATGTCCTTTCTCAGGTTCTAAACTATTTGAGTTTCAAAGTTCATCAAAATCGGTTAAGCGGTTTAGGCGTGAAAACGCAACAGACAGACAGACAGTTACTTTCGCATTTATAATAGTAGGGAGGATCAAAAAAAAAATAACAACAAGAAATAGTTGATGATCAATTACATTTCTAATTTTTATTTTGATAATTCGATGAATGCGCTATTCTTTTATATTGGTGGGTGGTGAGAGCAAATACATCGAGAGTTTAAAAACGTGTTGTAACCATTCACAATACGGCGAAAGGGGGCGTGGACAGCAGTGCTAGTCCTTACCGAAGTCTGTATAAAACAGCTTGAGAATCTTCCGCCGGTAGACAGTACGAGGTACTATGTCACATTATTTACTGGTAATTGTATCAGTCAACTGTTATTGTAAAATCTGTAGAGTGTTATGACATCGAGTGCCAAACGTTTAGGTTCTAAAGTTATCATGTTAAATTTATTTTATAGTTACGAGTAGGTAATACCAAAATGACTACAATTGTAATTTATGGTTCAAAGAAACTTCTTTAAATTCGTCTTTAGACGGCGTATATATTTAAATACGTAGTTTGGACTCCAAACTGGAACTTCATATTGCAAATGTAATCTTATTATTGGGTTTACACAACGTCAACAACAAATTTATAGAAAGATTATGATAACGTGTAACACATCGTATGTTTGTTAATTATGTTTTGATATGTTTATGAAAATGCCAAATATTGATACCGGTAACGACTACATGTCTATTGATCTTATTAGTACGTCTACTTAGGCATAACTTTAATAATGGGTTAAAGTTATAGAAGCATTATGAAAGGTTTTAAATACCCTCACTAGTGTCAGGAATTAAATTAACTTTAAGTGTTAGTTTGCGAGACATTATGTTGTTTTTGAAACTATAATTACTAATGGTCAGGTTAGACCGAGCTAAAACAAGGTTTAATCACTAGTCAATGCGAGAGTACCGTAGTGTTACATAAAGATAAGACTAGCTATTTCGGGTTTTAAGTTTTAAGATCTTAAACAAAAACATTCTAGCACACTTGATCGTAAAGGTGTGACATTCATATGTGATCACGAGTTCATGTTCATGAGGACATTACAAGCCAGCACAGGCTATTGTGATCTTTTCTCTTCCTGACAGAGGTACTTATTGAAACGTCAGTACTAGTGAAGGTTTCGACTGCTGTGTTGGGCCGACAATTAGTGTATGCGACTACTGTTCAATATAGGTTCGATTTCTGGGTTGAACAAATAATAACTAATAATACTGTGTACTTCTAATTATAGATATGCTTGTCACGGCCCGAAGTTTAAAAGTTGTGGTCAACGCTCCGTGACTCGAATGAGTACAAAGAGTCGACGGTCCTACGCCTGATCTCTTTCGGGTCATGTTGGGTGGCCGTCTCATCGAACCAAAGGCGTACACCTGTGTTAGACAAGTACTTGCGTGCTGTAGTGTCTACTGTGTTTTTGGTTGGTCACCATTGGGACTGGCCGCCGTAGCAGAAAGGTAAAAAGGTTAAAATGGTAAGGTTTAATTACAGACTCGAGACGATCGACTATAAGCAGACGGTGGCCTATTACAGTAAGTGATTGAACGACACCTGTCGGACAAGCCCTGGTCCATAAAATGACTTTGAGGGCAATTAGTCTGAACTCGAATTCACTGCGTGGGCATACTTGGACATGTTTCGGGTTTGCTTGACGCCAATCGTCAAGCTGCAGACGTAACCAAAATTGGTGACCCGGTATCATATCCTAAGAGCTTTGCGATTATTGGGAACATCCTTAACCGAGTACCGTGAGACTTCTGTAACATTTTCTGACATCCTCCGGGACTGTCCTGAGAGATATGCGAAAGTTAGTAACATTCTTGACGGTATTACTGCGTACATACTGAGGGCACTGTTATTTTTAAATATCCTAAAAACTTTGCTTGCTAGTATCGCATTCTAAAAGCTCTGATTATTCATGACGATAATGAAGCATATTGGTGACGTTAAAGTAATACCGTATTCAAAACTAATGCAATGTTTCATGCTTTCCTTAGATGACAACGATGCATTGAGAGCCTCGTCACTGTGCAAGGTGCAGTCTACGCGAGCCGAGCCCGGGCTGTGACCTGGTGTCTGCTGCTGCCTGGTGAGGCGCAGACTTGCGGCCTGCTCGCTGTATCGCGAGGTGGCGACTTGCGTCCTGCATGCCGCTGTGATAAGCGGACCTGCGGTCTGTTCTCCGTGTGCCCGAGATGCAACCTTCCGCCTGTTCACCGTGTGTACGAGACGCAATCTTCGGCCTGATCCCCGTGTGCGTGAGGTGTGGTGCAATGTATGGCGGATGGTGGAAAGCATGAGGTGTGTATATTGGAATGGACCCATGGACAGGGTAACCAGCCCCAAACTCGTGGTCTTCCTGAGATAATTTTAAGACCCATGGACAGGGTAACCAGCCCCAAACTCGTGGTCTTGTTGAGAGAGGTAAGACCCATGGACAGGGTAACCAGCCCCAAACTCGTGGTCTTGTTGAGAAAGGTAAGACCCATGGACAGGGTAACCAGCCCCAAACTCGTGGTCTTGATGAGAGAGGTTTAAGACCCATGGACAGGGTAACCAGCCCCAAACTCGTGGTCTTGATGAGAGGTTTAAGGCCCATGGACAGGGTAACCAGCCCCAAACTCGTGGTCTTGATGAGAGAGGTTTAAGGCCCATGGACAGGGTAACCAGCCCCAAACTCGTGGTCTTGATGAGAGAGGTTTAAGGCCCATGGACAGGGTAACCAGCCCCAAACTCGTGGTCTTGATGAGAGAGGTTTAAGGCCCATGGACAGGGTAACCAGCCCCAAACTCGTGGTCTTGATGAGAGAGGTTTAAGGCCCATGGACAGGGTAACCAGCCCCAAACTCGTGGTCTTGTTAATTTTAAGTTTAAATGTTTAAGACACACACTTATGGTAACTGTTCTTATGGTAACTGTTCTTATGGTAACTGTTCTTATGGTAACTGTTCTTATGATATTATGGTTCTTATGGTAACGGTAGACCTTCATGCTGAAGTCTACTCTTGTATTAGTACTAAGTTTCTAGTTTTATTTTAAATGTATCTAACAGTGACTGTTTGTTTCTAATCTGGCGTGGATTATAAATCTTTCACTCTTTTCCTTGGAGGTTCGAACCTTTCCTATTCGTGTTATCTGTTATTATCATAAACTCTATTCGTTAACTTTAACTGTTTACACTAAATTTGATAACTTTTTTCAGTAACTGACCAATTGGACGATGGTGTACTTACAGAGGTGTCTAATGAACTTTTTGATAGAGGTTCCAGTCACCGCAAATGAGAACAATGAAGAAGTGTGTGGGCACCCGGACCTGCCGAGGACGTCAGGGTGTCAGGAGAGGCCGTATAAGCCACAACGGCGGTAGTTGTCATTTTTGTGGCGCCATCACTTCACTGCGCTTGGTTATAAATAGGAGTGATCTGTTGTATCGGGACGCATTTCTGACGAATGCGTCGCGGAGTGTGGATCATTGTCTTCGGACAATTAGTACTACTCTGTTAACAGATGTGGAAAGCTGTCTTTGACAAGTTAGTACTGTCTGAATTGCGGTGGGTGCGAGGAAAGCTGTCTAACAGCTAGTACAGCCCTATGTGACCGCCCTTGCTGTTTAACTAACTGTAATTTGTTTAGATTCGTTACTTAATTAACGGTTGTTTGTGTCTAATTGCATTTCTAAGATTATTTTGTAATTAATGAAATAAATTGTTTAGAATTAAAGTAAATTGTTTAGAATTATAATTATTTTTATTATTTTTCACTTCTGGACTAACAATATATTAAATTATATTAATATTTTTTTTATTTCAAATAGATGTTCATCACAACCGGGACCGATGGCTTATCGTGTTCTCCGAGGTACACTTATATAATAAAACTTTCTGCTGGAAGTAAAATCTTTCTTTATTCCTTTTACTTTTCTACCTGTAGAATATTCCAAAGATGTATATATAAATTCGTACAAGTGCTTACATATATTTGATCCTAACCAGAGTTATGAAAATATCTGAATCAAAAATAAAAGGTTTGATATCATCATCATCATCATCATCAGCCTATCGAGTCCACTGCTAGACATAGGCCCAATTGCACGTCACTTAGCTCGATCCTTAATGGTTTAATATAGTTTCACAAAATATGTTGCCTCTTAACTTATTTTTTGAAGCAAAATTTATATACAATTTTAAATATTTATTTTTTTAAATTATATTTAAAAGCAATTGTAAATGGGTTATTGTTATTATATTATGTTTATACATATATATGTTCATGTTTGTATATATTTAATCTTGGATAACCTCTCGTTTTCCTGATGATATTGTCATTTAAATCTAACAGTACCAATAGAAGATATATTTAAAATTTATTCGCTCACACATAATGTAGTTTACAAGCTTTTATTCACAGAAAAGTACTGAAAGAGAAATGATTATATTGTGTTATTTTTTCTGCGCACTGTTACTTGCGAAAGTAATTTAGACATATTTTCCTTACTAGTTAGAATGAATTACGAAATAGAATCGAACAGAGATGTAGTTCTGCGAAATGAAATTCTATAATTAAAACTCGTTTCTTTACTATTTCGCATAAAAAATGCTTCGAATTGTTTTTTGTTGAAGGCAATAATGATTGTACAATCACAACTTTTTTCCAAACTAAAACTAAGTTAAGATTGCAGCTACAATGGTTTTTAGGGTTCCGTTGCCAAATGGCAAAAAACGGAACCCTTATAGATTCGTCATGTCTGTCCGTCTGTCCGTCCGTATGTCACAGCCACTTTTTTCCGAAACTATCAGAGCTATACTGTTGAAACTTGGTCAGAAGATGTATTCTGTGAACCGCTTTAATATTTTTAAACAAAAATAGAAAAAAAGCAATAAATTTTGGGGGTCCCCATACTTAGAACTGAATCTCAAAATTTTTTTTTTCATTCAAGCCATACGTGTGCGGTATCTATGGATAGGTCTTCAAAAATGATATTGAGGTTTCTAATATCATTTTTTTCTTAACTGAATAGTTTGCGCGAGACACACTTCCAAAGTGGTAAAATGTTGGTCCCCCCCCTGTAACTTCTAAAATAAGAGAGTGATAAAACTAAAAAAAATATATGATGTACATTACCATGCAAACTTCCAACGAAAATTGGTTTGAACGAGATCTAGTAAGTAGTTTTTTTTAATACGTCATAAATCATAAACCGCAATTTACATTTCTTTGAATCAAAACACTATTATTAAAACATTGATAAAAGTTACAACGAACTACAAAAACTTTTATATGATGCTACGGAACCCTTCATGGGCGAGTCCGACTCGCACTTGGCCACTTTTTTTTGTGTTTATAATCAGATATCTGTTTAATGAGGTAGAAAACGAAAGAGCGAAGTTTTCAGTGACCATTAAATAAAAATGTGAGCCGTCACGGGACGCCTGGCAGATGTGAAACATCGCCATTATTTTGTAAAAGTAATATGCAGAAAAGAACATATTGTAATAGGAACTAAATATGTCATAAGGGGTCATCTATAAATTACGTCACACGAATTTCATGTTTTTTTTGCCCCTCCCCCCCCCTTGTCACAGCTGGTCACATTTGTAAGACTCCCCCCCTCCCTAGTGTGACGTCACATAATTTGCAAATTTACATTTAGAAATCATTGAATGAAAACAGGTTCATTTCCGTTAAAATTATTTTTTAATGAAATTAACATCAAATCAAACAATTAATAAAACAAAAATTGAATAATTATATATAAATTAGAAAAAATAATAAATCAAAAATTTTTCAGTGCGTGTCAGGTTGCGCATAGAATTCGGTTCTGTGGTCACCAATAATGATAGGTATATTTAAAAATCGTGTCCAATAGATAATTGTTGTTTACTTATTATTTCTTAATTTTTGTAGGAAGTTTTCCATGACAGTGCATTTTACAAGTTAGACCTGTACAACTCCTGACAAAAATATATCAAAACCGCAATAGCTTTCCTTTAAGTTTTAATATATGGACTACTATCATGAATTTTTTCAGATTTTTCGAGCCATCTGTTTAGCTTTTAGAGGGGGGGGATGCTCTATTTTTACAAAAAAATGCGTTTGAAAGTTGAATAACTCGCAAACGGATAACTAAATCGAAAAATCGTTTTAACAACCTCGCAATGTTTTTAAAAGACGCATCCAATGATACCCCACACGATTGGTAGCCTCGAGAAAATGAAAACATAAGCACTTTATGAATAAAAATAATTTTCATATGTTTATTGTAGCACTTTATAGACACACCAACTGTTTGGGCGGTAGGTCTAGGACGGACGGAAGGATTTGACGAATGGATAAGGGTTCCGAGTCAAGAATTACGGAACCCTGAATACGATTATATTAATTAAAGAAATTAACAAAATAAAACAAACGAATCCAAATTGTTATTAATATCCAGTTCTCAACGTGACTCAGAGATTAGTCGGTATAGGTTGCCTGGGAGTCCCACACACACCCTTCGTTGTCCCCAAGAAGGGTATGGTGCGAAAAGCATTCCCCGCGTAAAAAAAAGTGTAAATATATAAAATATCTTCAAATCAAAGTCAAATTTGTCACAAATATTTAATTATTTGTTCGACTATATTTTAGTAGAATATACTTTAATGTACACCAAATACAGTTTTTGCGATTTGACGAATGTATAAGGGTTCCGAGTCAAGAACTACGGAACCCTGAATCCGATTATATTAATTAAAGAAATTAACAAAATAAAAAAACGAATCCAAGTTTTATTGTTATTAATATCCAGGTCTCAACGTGACTCAGAGATTAGTCGGTATAGGCTGCCTGGGAGTCCCACACACACCCTTCGATGTCCCCAAGAAGGGTATGGTGCGAAAAGCATTCCCCGCGTAAAAAAAAGTGTAAATATATAAAATATCTTCAAATAAAATTCAAATTTGTCACAATTATTTAATTATTTTTTCGACTATATTAAATTAGAATATACTTTATTGTACATCAAATACAGTTTTTGCAGTTGAAAGTTTCTGTAAGATATTTACAATGGGCGGCCTTATTGCTAAAAGCAACTTCTTCCAGGCAACCTTTGGATGGACTATTCGACAGAAGAAAAAGGTGATTTAATCACAAAATAGTAGAACTAAGAACGACGTTGTTTCATCCGCGAAAGACAGTGGTCAAATGAAATAGAAACAAAGAAACAAATCACCGCTAGGTCCGCTAGGCACAATCAAAGGGTGCCTAGGTGGTCGGCGCGTAATACTAGTAGAAAGAGTGCTCACCAAAGCAATTGGTATCTTATATTTACACAGATATAGTTGTATATGTTTTTTAGGTTTTCGTAAAGTAATAGTTTAAAGTTCGTGTTTTAAGACTTAGACTACAATAGATTTTAAAATGTGACGTCACATTATTTAGGACCCCTCCCACCCCCTTGTCACACAATGTCACACTTCGTCGACCCCCTCCCTCCCCCTTAAGGTGTGACGTAATTTATGGATGGCCCCTAATGATAAAATAAAATATTACTAATTATTAAAATAGTACAGTACACACTACTGCATATAGACTGTATATATATACCATCGTATAGCGTGCCGTGGTGACGCGTCGCCAGGCGTTGCCAGGCCAGAAATCTGTTTTACGTGCGGCTATAGATGTTTCACATCAAAAAAACAATACATTTTGGGGGTCCCCATACTTGGAACTGAAACTCAAAATTTTTTTTTTCATCAAACCTATACGTGTGCGGTATCTATGGATAGGTGTTCAAAAATGATGTTGAGGTTTCTAATATCATTTTTTTCTGAACTGAATAGTTTGCGCAAGAGACACTTCCAAAGTGGAAAAATGTTGGTCCCCCCCCCCCCTCTAACTTCTAAATTAAGAGAGTGATAAAACTCAAAAAATGTGAGCCGTCACGGGACGCCTGGCAGATGTGAAACATCGCCATTATTTTGTAAAAGTAATATGCAGAAAAGAACATATTGTAATAGGAACTAAATATGTCATAATGATAAAATAAAATATTACTAATTATTAAAATAGTACGGTGTGGCGTATAATTATAATTATAATAATTATAATTAAATAATTATATTATAAGTATAATTATAATTAAATAATTATATTATAAGTATAATTATAATTAAATAATTATATTATAAGTATAATTATAATTTGCGCCACACCGTACACACTACTGCATATAGACTGTATATATATACCATCGTATAGCGTGCCGTGGCGACGCGTCGCCAGGCGTCGCCAGTCGCCAGGCGTCGCCAGGCCAGAAATCTATTTTACGTGCGCCTATAGATGTTTCACATACGTGCGCCTATAGATGTTTCACATCAAAAAACAAAAACTTCCAGATTTTCCTTGAAATTCCAATATGCTTCCGACAACATACTGGAATTTCAAGTGCGGCGTGGTTGAAAAGGCAGGCAACTGAATAATGAGTGATTTATTGGTAAGGCAAGGCCTTAGAACAATGCGTGAGAGAATTACGACTTTGAGGTTAATTCCAGTTTCTATAATAGTTATCGATACGTTACGCATGGCACTCGGCGCTCATGCAGAAAAACTGGTCAGTATTACCTGAGCAAACAATCTCAGTCGTCATTACAGCCGTGAAAGTATGTACTATGAAAGTTGAATACGTCTTTGAGAAAAAAAATATTAATTTGATCCAATGTCTAAGTGTTTCTATTGAGCACTAAGTACTATGGGACGAGTCAATTAAAAGCTTCGTTGAACATCCGAACAGCTTTCATTTCGTTCGAAAAGAAATTAAAAATAAAAATATTTTTCTCGTACATTATATAATGGTGTCATAAAAATTATAATTTCACAGTCTGGAATAACGCGGAAATTGTTTGTTTTGATTGATTGGTTTGGACGGCTTTCGACAGATTTCGCTCATTTACGGGTGTCTTGTCTATATATTGTGTGTTCAATGTTTCAAGTTTTTTAATAAGAGAGATTAGATAGGCAGTTACGGTCCGGTGAAAACAGCATTTGAGTTCGCCGCCGAGCTTATCTTGCCTCATCAAATTGTCGTCTAATTGTTAAATAATATTGTTGTTATTGCGTAATGTACCGCTTTAATAGAAAACAACTCGTGCAACCCCTGTTATTGCTTTGACAGGTGATAGACTCGTTTGTGTCAGAGCGTTGCACGTTTTTTGCATTCTGATTACCATCATGACGTAATGTACCTTAAACGTGATTCAAACAGTATTCCGTATGTGTGTGTCATGCAGTCGAGGGGCCGTCCATTAATCACGTGATCTTTTTTTTGGCGTTTTTAACCCCCCCTCCCCTTTGGTGATACATGGTGAGGTTAAAGTCTACGCTCACCCCTCCTATATCACGTTATATAGAAAATTAAAGACTACAAGAATTACGTTCAGAGGCAGAGCAGAAAGATTGCGATTGCATTTTTCATGTCAGTCAACCTGATATAAAAATAATGAAAGTAATGCGAAAATTTGCAGGAAAAAGAAATACATGTGATATATTTATATATTACTACGTCCCCTTTCTCCCTTGTGATATTTCTTGATTTTTAGAGAACCTGTCCCCCCCTTTAGAGGCACACGTGATTAATGGACAGCCCCCAAAGGGCAATAAGAAACCATGTATGAATATAGCAGGAGTCTGTTTGTTTATATATTTTTGATATCATCACGGCAATTGTGATTTAACAATGCTACTGTCACGTCTGTCAGCCTCTTCCTTCTGCCTTCAAGATAAGTGTGATACTATTTAGCGTCTTCTCCCCTTAAGGAATATAATTTCCTAGATTTTGTTTATATTTTACCGTCTGCAATTCCTCCAAAAGTGACGTATGTACTACACCGCATGGGTCATTAACTTTAACGTCGTGATATGTCTTATGTAATTAAAAGTCTACCTCTATCCAATAATTACTTACTCCATATGTAACGGGGCGGATTGGACGGTGGACTGTACAGTTGAGTTGGTCTTTATGAACAAACCGTATCGTCAATTAAGTTACGCGACGAAGTGTATTATAATTGCAAGTTCAACGGCGCTACATTGACATGGAATCCGTATAGTGACTCACGCGCAAGCCCCCGGGAAGACGGTGATACTTTGTCGATACAGTTCCTTCTTTGTTCAATAATTTTCCATTACAAATATGTATTTTACAAGTTTTTAAAAATATTATAAGGTGACTAAAACATGTATCCTATACTATATAGATATGTCCTATACTTATATACAGTCACTGTTACCGTCTTCCGACACTTAGCAGTCTTGCAGACGAAATGCTTTTTTAATTTTTGATTCTGAATTTTCAGTTTTGTTTTTAAAGTATATTTGATCAACTTGAAGTCTATATATTTGTATTGCCTATATATTGTATATATATGTGTATAAAGATGCTTAATACGGTACACTTAAATATATCTTCCTAGTCTTTATTAGCAGTCTTAATGATCTTCCTAGCGCTTACTACCGTATATTTTTTGGGGTCGGTCAGTTTTATCTGAATATCAGTTTTTTACAGAGCGACTGTCATCGTTCCGCAACTGTGAACTGAATTCGAAGATTGAACTAATTGTCATTATAATAATATTTGAGTGTATTGAATCCCCATAACGTTTACAATAGATGTTCATCATAACCGGGACCGACGGCTTATTGTTCTCAGAGGTACACTTAAATAATATTTTTTTGCTGGAAGAAAAATGTTTCTTTATTCCTTTTACTTTTCCATCTGTAGAATATTCCAAATATGTATGTGTAAATTCGTATAAGTCCTTACATATGGCAATACAGTCACAAACTACTGGACCAAGAGCCCAGAGCCGCCAGACCTACGTCATTAGTGCAAAGCTGAAATTTTCAGGATTATTAGTACTATGTCTTGTTAAAATGTATGTGTACCCATTAGCTTGAAAGCGGGGCCGTTTCTGAGATAGCGCGAAGTACAGATGGATAAAAACCTTACTTACCTACGTTATAGGTGCAAAGCTAGTATTTACATATTTTATCAAGAATATTATATAAAATTAAAATTCATTACTGCCAGACACTTTCCGTGGGCCATTACTTCTGCCAGACGTCTTGAAAGTTGTGAAAAATATAGGTAAACTACGTTATAGTAGCAAACCTAAATTTTATACATATTATCTGAGGTAGGTACTAATTTAAGACCCTTTGTATGCGGCCAGACCAATCCGAAGGGCCAATCATCCCCCCAGACACCTTTAAATATTTGTAGTAATTAGGAAGCTGAGGTATATCAAATTTGGTATTATTTCAAGAATAGAATTGTAAAATATTAAATGGTTTTTACACGCTTTTTATTAGCTTCACCTGTATGTTTGTTTGTTGGTAACCAACTCCTTTGGGTGCGATTTTGACCCACTTGGACCCGCACACACAAAACTTTGGGTGCTTTCTGACAATATTTCAATAACGTCGCCCTACGCTTTTTACATTGAAATTATTTTCTATTTTTAGGTTAAAAGCCTATTTGTTTAGTTTTTAAAACAATTATTTTAGAAAAATACTAATTTGTTTAAAGTTTTTTTTTCATATTAGTGTATTGTCATCGGTCCCCGATAAATCTACAAAGTTTGAAGGAAATCTGGCCGTTGAAAGTGGGTCAAAATCGCACCCAAAGGAGTTGGTTACAAACAAACAAACATACAGGTGAAGCTAATAAAAAGCGTGTAAAAACCACTGAATATTTTAAAATTCTATTCTTGAAATAATACCAAATTTAATATACCTCAGCTTCCTAATTACTACAAATATTTAAAGGTGTCTGGGGGGATGATTGGCCCTTCGGATTGGTCTGGCCGCATACAAAGGGTCTTAAAATAGTACCTACCTTAGATAATATGTATAAAATTTAGGTTTGCTACTATAACGTAGTTTACCTATTTTTTTCACAACTTTCAAGACGTCTGGCAGAAGTAATGGCCCACGGCAAGTGTCTGGCAGTAATGAATTTTAATTTTATATAATATTCTTGATAAAATATGTAAATACTAGCTTTGCACCTATAACGTAGGTAAGTAAGGTTTTTATCCATCTGTACTTCGCGCTATCTCAGAAACGGCCCCGCTTTCAAGCTAATGGGTACACATACATCATAACAAGACATTGTACTAATAATCCTGAAAATTTCAGCTTTGCACTAATGACGTAGGTCTGGCGGCTCTGGGCTCTTGCTCTATACCGCTTTAAGGGCAATGTACAATAATCTGACTCGGAATTTATGAATGGAACAATGTCAAGCCTGGGAATAAGGATTGACATACCTACCACGTGTTTTCCTTACGCACTCTCGTAACAAAATACCTCGAATTAAGTGATGTTTTACAAACATTTACGTTCAACTGTCAAATTACATGTTGATATGTTTGTATAAATATTCGTGTTATTTGACGTGACTCAAATAAACTTTCTTTTTAATACCTTCACAAATGATTTCGCTTCGGTCAAATCTGCACAGATGTATATTTGTCTGAATACGACAATCGAAGTAATACGAAACCAATATTAACTATCTAGTTGAGAACAAGTATAGAACCAGGTTTTTTGGTCAAGTATAATAACAATAGAATAATACTTCTCTACCTCCGAATCTTTTTCTCAGGGTCAGCTATAAGTCTACTATGATACGGCTACACTTCGGTTTTTTTATGCGGAATTATCGCCATCAGACCTTCACAACTCAAGTGTACTAGGTGATTTCGAAGTTCTGTAGAAATAATGTTGTCGGGTTATTTAAAGACTCCAACTATGCGTAATGACTGCAACAGACAGACAGATAGCAAGCAGATAGTAAAAGACGAAAGTAAGCAAAGCTTTTACTAGGAATTTGTATACTGTTCCTCATAGTCGTAGGACACTGTAATGACAGGACTCTCATACCGTTTTTTCTCCTTACTAGAAAATATACCACTCAAACGTACACGTAAATGTAGAACTTCAATGCATATAAATATAACTTCATTTCTCCTAACGTGTCTATTCTACCATTAGCACATCTTTAAACGCTTTGATTATCTCATCGGTCATCGTCAATTGGCTTGTTCGTGGCCCGCATTCACACTGGCTAATTTTGGAGTTTGTCGTCCGTTGACTTGACTCCGGACGTCATAAAACTAGACAGGATCCTTTGTATAAACATTGGATGTGATAATCTTACTCGTCACTTTTCAAGTCAGGTGTACGTTATCAAGATTTGGTTTAGAATAACACTGTTTTGTGGGTTCTATGTTAGCACTCATACAGCAATGTGGTTCACAATTTTCAATTTCTTAAAAAAATAATGGTGTAGGTTTACAAAAATATCAAAGACTATATGCATTTTTTAATGGTGTCTGTGGTATGAGTAAAACTTGTACCTACCTGCCTACCTAGAAGTCTTTTCTTTTCGATTTTAAAGTGTCTTCATTATGTTAAATTAAAGTTAAATTGGTTTCCTATTTAATTTTAAAAAAAATTAAAACATTTAAAAAATGTGAAAAATCAAAGACACGAGAAATTCTTATTTTTTTTTAAAGCTTGAGAGTTAGTGAAAAAAATCTCAAACAAGATTTTTCAATGTTTCTGTAACCTATTCAGTAATATAACAGAATGTGCACACCAGTAAGTGTAACAATACTATTAAATTGAAAAATAAAATGAAATTATAAAAGAATTCTACATGTTTCCTTCATGTTCGAAGGTAGGTTACTATAATGAATACTCAGAATCATTTCAACGGCCAAATGTATTCAAGTCATGAATGCTGACATCATAACTTATGTCGTTGAAGCGTCGATGAATAAATTGCCTTCCATATTAGAATGTGTGTGAAGCTCGAATACTTATTTTTTAAATATAGGCAAATAAGGAAGTTGTGCACGTGCTTGCATAAACTGTTCCCCTGCTCGATTCCCATGAAAAAATTGGGGAAGTGCATTTTTATTGCATAATAAAGTTTGTTTGTTAACTTGTTTTTCCATGTTTATGTGTTTAGATACAATATATCTAAATGTAATATGTTTATGTATGAGTGTGTTTATAACGTAAACAAAAAGTGAGTAAAGTTATTAAATTGCAAGCAACAATCATTTACACCGACTCACTGAGTTTAAATAAACATATTTTAGGAAATCATTAAAGAAGGCGCAATTACAATGTTAAATATTTTGTAATAATACCAAATTCTAATAATTAAAAAAGCATAGGTAAAGAAGGGTCGCTGCGGCTACATCTTCGGGATATGTGACCGCTGCAAAGACCCGAGACAGGTAACACCCTGGTGCGGCTGGGGGGTGTCGCCCAAGGTGGGTCGGTGTTGCGTCTCTTACTGCGTAGAGCGGTGGGAGGCGCTGCACGGTCCTGTTCTGGAGGTGAAATTAGTCACCCCGGGATGTATCTCAGTCTATGGGGTACGGCAGGGGGGACTCCAGAAGCCGCCTATGCGTTCCTGGTGTTCCTCCCAACTGCCGCGGGGTTTAGTGGGTAGACCGGTTCCTCCGGGAGTCCCACACACGCCCTCCGTTTACCCCACGAAGGGTAGATATGGTGCGAAAAGCATTCCCCGCGTTAAAAAAAAGAAAAAAAAGTACAGAAGGCAACTCTGACGGAACATCATTTTTATCAATATTATTGTAGCATCTACACAAGCTGTAGGTACGGCAATTTGGTCTCAATGAATGAATCAATAACGGTTATAAAATGATAGTGTTCAATTAATATGTTCCGAACTAACTTCCTCATACTAACAAGTAACAATATAATAAATGTTTAAACTTTAATCTATTCTCCGTAAACTTAAAATCGAACCAAAATTAAATAGACGAGCCACCAACACGATACCGATGAATATCTCATACAAGGTTTTATTAAGTCGTTTATTGTGTTACGTGTTTACATATTAACAGCGCGTAAAATTAGCAAATATAAATTGACCTAATAATAATGACATTGATTATTATAATAGCTAATAAAATCATAGTCTCAAGGTCGTGGAAGCCGTTAAAATTAATACAATGATTATGGTAATGTTTGCAGCAGTTGAGACATGGTGGGCGAAGTCTACAATGACTCAATAATTGTGGGTGGGACAGCTGACACTAAGGCCGTGAAGGCTTGGTCATCGCCTGCCATTCACTCCACACCTTCAATTCTATCAATTTTCAAATTTTATTACTTGTTTAATACAACAAAAAGGTTGACAGAAGCAGCAATGTTGCCAGTTCTATTTACCTTTTAGAAAATCGACTTATTTTGTAAAAAAAGTAATACTACCTTCACTTCGCATGACTTTATAGACATAGAGAGATGTATACTACATTTTAAACAATATGATACAGAAATATGTTTCTGTATGTAGATTTTTGGACATCTTACAACATCGTCAAGTCCCAAAGTAAGCAGAGCTTGTGTTATGAGTACTAAACAACTGATATAAATATATAAAAATTTTTTTTTTTGTAAATACATACATATTATACATAGAAAAACACCCAAATTCCGTAACAAATATTTGAGGATCACACAAATATTTGGTCTGACCCGGGATATAATTGAATGAATCATACTTAATTGTTAATTTATTGTCTTTGTAAATCTGTTATTTTAAATAAATAAAATAATAATAATAATAATAATAAATAAGTAAATTAATAAAGTGTATTTGACTTTGACTCTGAATAATAATAATAATCATAACTGAAAAAAATAACATGTAAATTCAAGAGTCGCTACACCTAAATGTAGGTGATATAATGAGAATCTCTTTTTGTATCATCGACAACCTTTTTAGTCCACTCCTGTTCATAGGCCTCTCCTTAGAAAATAGATTTGTCCCGCCCCACCCCGCTCGGTAGGTACTGTTTCTTTTCAAGTTTATCTTTGCAGTGATGTTATCCTGCTTAATTTTGCTCTCCAAGTCGCCTCATACTATATTCATGGGATAAATAGAAAAGGTAATACTCTGAACTAGTGTGATAACAGTTTTACTGTCATTACACGAATTCGATCAAATCTATATCTGTAAGTGGGTAACACTGAGAGCTATAATAAGTGAAAGGTCATGAGTCCTATTGCTATGCTTAATAAATATCAACTCACATATTTACACAATGACTAGTTAGTAGATAGTTTATTGCATATCAGTCTTGAGACAAGGTAGGTAAGATTTGATTAATGATACCTTGATCGTTTGCATTCATTGGTACTACGCCTTCGATCGTACACACTAATTAAATTGACAATCAAGGCCAAATTTCTTCGTATTTTAAAAGGCAACTCTTGCATTAGGAATACATATGAGGACACAAAAAACATACTGACTCAGAACAACAATGAGAGGATCATGTTAAGTGTTTTTCCATGTGAGGGTCGAATTCACATCACTCTGAGCCATCAGTGCAGTCAAGTAAAATTATGAAACATAAGAGACCTCGTGATTTTAAAATTACGAATATTCAACAGTTGTTATAATGTAAGAAGATGGTGCTCGTATTGTTTTTAAAATAAATTATTAATGAGTAGATTATTACGTTTTATGTCTAAATTATTTATTTTAAAAATAAAGTATTAAATCTCTGTAGCGTCACGTTGTAAACTCTTTATATTTCATTTATAACTGACAATTCCGTTATATATAACGAGCTACCTACCGTTGCAGTTTTAGAAAAAAAAACAGTTGAAATTTTAGTAAATTAAATATGTTTTGGATGGAGTTAAACTCTTATATTAAAAGAGAGGGGCGGTGAACAAGTAGGCAGCTTGCTTTATGCTAAATAACACTTGATCTCTCCCTGGTCCTGGAACTAGTCGTGTTGGACGGCAGTGCCATTGAACAGAGAGTGCACCTCTGTTTGCGCACACACTTGTGCACTATAATATCTCGTGCATGGTTGGTATAATCACCTAAAAGAACATCATGATCGTCATCCTCGCATATGATAGGTAAAAGAATAAAAAAATACTTTATTGTACACCAATTAAATTCTCGTAGTTGAATATTATTATGTACAATGGGTGGCCTTATTGCTAAATACAATCTCTTTTAGAGTACTTTTGGATGAACGAATCGACATTAAATATGAATAATAAAAATAACATAAGAAGACAAAAACAAAGGGTTATTTCGGTGTTTTGGAGGTATAGTAAGTATGTTCCCTCTCTCTAGACCACGACAAATTCCTTGTTCAAAAGGATAGACGTAATAAATATAATAAAAGTAGTAGTAGTAGTAGTAAATTGAACAACGTATAAAGTAGCTTCTAAGATAGGATCTTTGTGTTTTTGCTTGAATAAGGGATCAAGATCACGACTCTAGTAGGTCAAGGGACCACGTACCCATACGTCCTGTGTTTGTATATGTTGGCGTCCACGCTAGAGAAGCCGTGATGAGAAGCCGTTAATAATGTATTATACCACCTCAACTTTTCCCGTGTACTTAATTAACATAGTGAATTAAATCAACACCTGCAATCGTAGAAGGAATACATCAAAGTTATGAATAGGCCCTTACCTAAACTACTAAATAGAAATATAATATTCATATTGAAACAAGAAAGAGACTACTCTGCCTGATGAAAAGCAAAAGTGGAGAATTGTAAAGAATTGAAAGTACGAATTTGAGGGTACTGGTCGCCATTCTCATTGTGAATGCAGGCAATGCAATGGTACCCACACTATGACTGCCTTTTTTAGGGTTCCGAAGTTCATAATTCGGAACCCTTATAGTTTCTTCATTCCGTCTGTCCGTCTTCGGCTTACCGTCGAAACGGTAAGTGCTAGAAAGACGAAACTTTTCATGGATATGTGTTTTTATTACATCGATAAAGTGCTACAATAAAATCATGAAAAAAAATACAAATAGTATTTAGGGTACCTCCCCTACACGTAAAGAGGGGATGATTTTGTTTCTTGCAGCTACCTCATCGTGTGGGTATATGGGATAGGTCTTTTGAAAACATTAAGGTTTCTAAGTCATTTAGCCCCCTCTAAAAGCTAAATGGTTGGTTCGAATAGTTCTTTTTTTTTTTTTTTTTTTTTTTTATATTTAAGCCTGCCAAAGTGACTCTACTCTGCCTGATGGAAAGCATGAGTAGAATCCAGGAGTAGGGGTCACCATGCTTATTGTGAGGGTAGGCAATGTAGCATGGTGACCCTTACCATGGCAGCCCGGTTAGATTATTCTGCATCATTCTCCATTTAGATAGGCATTATGACAGTTGCATCACAATATATATTTGCAAACATTATGTTTATAAAACAAAATATGCATTTATATCACAGGAATAGTGACGTTCACTCGGTGAACACGAGACATAAGCATAAATTAGTAGGTCAATATCATAGGCTACATAAAACGCATAATTCATTTATGGGTCTTTCCGTGCGATTTTTTAATAGGTTACCAGCTAGTGTTATGAGTCTATCAGTGGAAAAGTTTAAAAATGTAGTCAAAACTTATCTTATACGTAAAGGTTATTATACAGTTGACGAATTTTTAAATGATAAAGAAAAATGGATTTGACTACTTACTCCTTATCATTTTATTCTACTCATGTGAATGTTGTTATCACATTGTTTAAGAACATGATTTTACTTTTGTAAGTAAAGATTCTACGTGACTAATAAAGGCCATTCTTCTCTTTCTTTTGATCTTATAATTAATATTTTATATTTAATCTTTCGTTACCAGTAATTTGGCCAATATTTGAGCACATATAGTTTTTACCTTTGTTGTAAGTAGATGCTCCTACTATGTTGTACCCACTGAGGCTGTTGTTTTTTTTTTTTTTTTTTTAAATTAGCATAAGTTCTAATTTTTAATCACTAAATTTGCATCAGTCCTCTAACATGGTGTATAGTATATTAGTGGCAGCACCTTACCCCCATATCAGGTTTATAAACATTAAAACTATGTAAACATTGGCGATTTGAAAGGAGTGGCCGCGAGTTTTTATTGCCATGTTCTTTTCTCCGGCTCTACCTATTGTTTGCGAACATGGCATAAATGTACATGTAGAATCTTGACCTGTCACAAGAGATGTATTGCATCCTAAGTGAATATAGAATTTTGAATTTGAATTTGAATTTGAATTTGAATTTTGAACTCCGGGCCTTCGAAGGGCGGGAGAATGATGCAGAATGATTGGGCCTCCGGTCTCACACTCACCAACGAAATACGACAGCAAGAATGCTGTCATTATTAGGATGGTATTCTGTGTGAGGGTAGTACTGGCCGGGTCGAGCCGGCCCATTCGTGCTGAAATCAGCGTGGCTCTACTACCTACTAAAAGTTCGGTTCAGTTGGCCGATTTTTTTAAATATTATTGGGTCTCCAATCTCACACTAACCAATAAATTATGATAAAACAAATGCTGTCATTTAAGTAAAGTCTTCTGTGTGATTGTAGTACCGCTCAGGTCAAGTCGACCCGATCGTGTTGAAATCAGAGTGTCTTGATGAGCTTGTTAAAGATCAAGGTAATAATAAAATAAATAAAACAAATATTTCGGACATCTTACACACAACATCATCTAGTCCCAAACTGGTATATAAATACATAAACATTTTTTGTAAATACATACAGATTATATATAGAAAACACACAGACTCCGAAACATATTTGACTACTGCTTATCAACATATTATCATATTGTTATTAACAAATGGTGCATTAAGCGGACGTTTTAAGTGTAGTGTGTCTTAGATAAAAACAAACACCCAACCTATTCAAACTTACAATTTACAGAGACATGGCTGAGCTCTCATCCATGCGCAGTTCATCGTTAATTAATGTAACTGTAACTGAAGAAACACGAAATAGGTGAATATTAAGAATTGTAGGTAGCGCCGGATCAACTATCCTACCTTCAAAGCTGACCCAGCGCGACCTACAATTGTATATATCTGTAAATCAGAGTCAATATAAAAGTAAAACGGCATTTGATTAATGTCTTCTGTTCAACATTAGGTCGAATGATGTCCGACTTGGGCTCGTCATTTATTGGTACATATTCGGCTGATAAATGGTTCAAAACTTTGATCAAACATAAACAAATCACAAATTGTCTCACGTTATACTTACACACATGTTCACTTTCTTTAATATTTAAGAAATTAAAAAGACACAATAAGTTTAATTATGTAACTTTCTCATCTCTACATTCATTAAATTTGATACAGTCATGAAAAAAAACATCTTTACGTGAAATATTTTTATTCGTCTTCGATTATTTATTCTTTCAATTTGAAATAATGACAACATTTTCCTTAATATCCCGAAATATGAAACCCTATTTATTTCATCTGCCTTTAAATACTGCCATATCAAATATTTAAAACCATTCAGAAAATGTACAGAAAGATAAACATACTGAAAAAACTAGTTTTTTTTTTATACATAAGCCATCCAAAGTGACTCTACCCTGCCTGATGGAAAGCATGAGCAGAATCCAAGAATCGGGGCTACCACACTTGCTGCGAATGCAGACAATAATGTATGGCGGCCCACACTATGGCGGCTTAGTGAGATGCTTTTTCACGCCCCGCATAAAGTACTTAAGTCCTTTCACAATCTTTCTCGTTTTCTAATATTAGTATGTTTGTATGTTCGTTATGTCTTTCACGCAAAACTACTGAACGGATTTGGATGAAACTTTACAATAATATAGCTTATATTTCAGAATAATACATAGGTTTCTTTTTACTGCAATAATCGAGATACACGCTAGAGTACAAAATACAATACAAGAGTCTTGTGACATAAGTTGACCTATTATGGTGAGGACCCTCTGATAATTTAGGTGATCTTAAAGTTATTTTCGTGTTGTATATTAAACTAGCTAACCTGCGTAACTTCTGTGTCTACTAAAAGAAATATAATTTCCCGGTTTTCGCAAAAAAATTCATTGGTGCTCGGTTCTTAGTGTAATGTCTGGCTGTCCTGAGCTGTCTGATACTGAGCTGATACTGTCTGATACGAGTCTGATAATAAAAGATTAAGTGAAATAGGTCAAGTGGCTTACTCGCGACGCCCTGATCAAGAGAAATAGGGATTTTTGTATGGTAATAATGTTTATGCAAATACTAAAGCTATTATTCCACCATGCAGGTTCTATGAAGTTCAGTTTACATTAGGCAGATGACACAAAAGGTTTCTTCGTACGTGGAAGTTGCCACAATTACATCATCATAAGCATTACGCAACGTTGCACTCTTAAACCCTTATACCATTTAGCTCAATCTATTTCAATCAAAGTCCTTTCCCATTCAATTGACCAAGATTTTGCGTGTGTCCGTTCCCATACACCACAGAAATGCTGCTAACAATAAAACATTTTTAATGAATGAGAACTAAGTAGATTACAGAACTAGGACACATTTATCTGCACTTGACATTCAAGCAGTCTACCAATTGTTTCTAGGTTTGAGATTACTAACTCATGCACTGATTCACATTCGTGACCGCTGTGAGTATTCCTATGAACAACATTCTGAAAATAATGAAATCATATTATTATTACAATGAGTAGAAATAGTAAATAGACACAAAATTGTGCAGTGGTACTAGGTGTGTCTTTGTATTTTTTGTCAGTATGTAATGATGAACAACGTGTACGACTGAGTGACTCATTTAAAGGTCAAATCCGTATTGGATTGGAATAATGCACTTCTCGGATGAATGAATAGATCGAACGAAACACTACTGATCATTTCGATCTGTTAAACTTTTCTAAATTTAAAAACATGATGTGAAGGCAAATTATGTATGCAGAAAATCTTTTATCAAATACTTGTAGGCATGTTAGTGCCTAAACTTTTACCAGTAGAAGAATTGAGTTGTGCTCGACTTTGATTTTTTACAAGTTATGTTTTTGATGGCATTTTATTTTCCAGGCAACGCAGAAATGGATAAACATGAAGAAATTAGAGAGAAAGATTTCCACAGATTTTATGTTGCACAATCACTACGTTATTATACGAAAAATATTATTAAACTACTTTTTAGTAAAGTAATAAAAGTTGGTGAAAACTACAGTTAAACAGACATAGAAGTAGTGAGTCACCTCTCTAGTTCATTTTGTGAGAGGAGCGTTGGCGCCATAAAAAAAACTCGTGCTTTACTGATATGGAGTTGGACTCTCCATTTTAGATGCGTTCGCAGATATAAGTTGTACATGGATAGAAACGCTCGCCGACTTTGAATGATACGTTTGAATCCACAAAGATATATCCTACCGATTAGACGAAAGTTTAGGGTTGTCAGTTATAAAATAAAAGTCTTTGGTTTTTTAATTGGGTAAAAAAAAACAAAAAGCCTGTTAGTCTAATATCTCTTGTTTTGACAAACTTGGATTAAGACAGTGGTTAATCATTTTCCAATTATAAAATTACTAGCTTACCCCGCGAACTTCGTACCGCCTAACAGTCGATTCAACGTCACTCAATTATTTTGCATTCTCGGAACCGCTCCAATAAAAGTTATCAGATATTTTTTTATTTTTTTTTTCCTAAGAACCATCCTCGTACATCAAGCTATATTATAAAAAAAGAATGAGTGAAATCGGTCCAGCCGTTCACGCGTGATGCCGTGACCAAGGAAAACGGGTTTCATTTTTATATATATAGATAGATTTACCTGTGCAGACTTGGTCATAAATTTGGCTAACAATACGGTACCCTTTCTCTCACTTATGGCCAAGTTACTATTTCTGTTAAATTTGTTACAAAAGGTACATAACTTTTTTTTTACTTTCACTAAAAATCATATCTGTATTGATTAAGTTTAAATTGAATATATTTAACAAATTTATAGGCAACGTCCTCTTTGAATTTGTTTTGTGCCAAGAACCTATAGTAAAATGTAATAGGATCTGTGTTCTAAATCGCTTCGCTCTATGAAACATAGCTATTAATCCAATTTCTTTTACTATTTTTGTTTAGTCGGTATAAGACCTATTTTGTTTTGCATTAGTGCAGAGTTAATAACGTTTTATTTGTATTACAGTAATAATTTTATGCACTAGTACAATAATGGACTTTTTCACCAACGTCCCGTAAATTAAAGAGGCCATTTAGAGAGAGTTAGGTAACAATTAGTGATAAATTCTTTTACACCAACTTATAGACGAGGCCTAAGTGCTCACATATCCATTAAAATATAGGGCTACCTATGTTAGGGGGCTCCTTGTCGGGCATTAATGTGTTAGGCATTCTCTGCCGTGGTCATATAGTATAATCTCGATGGCCGTGGTGTTGTTTTTTCATTTTGTTAATTTCTCGCAATTACATAGAAGACGGGAATGCTGTTATGACATTTTTACAATTACATTTTACGTAATTCAAAAAATATGCAATATATGGTTAAGACATTCAACATTAATAACAAAGTATTGTATCGAATTGAGTTTCTCAATTGACATTTAAACGATTTTCACCGCTTACTTTTAGGTTATCTCGGCTTTTATTTTATTGCGGTAGGTGTGAATGTGACGCACTCTATGTATAAAGAAGATAAATAAATCATTTTATGACTTAAGATTACCTGGAATTGAGCGCAAAAGTGAAAACAAACGTTCGGCATTCAAGCTTATTAAAAGCAGCAATCTGACATTTGCTCCAAATTGACCGTAATTCATTAAAATGTTGTAGTTTGAAATTTATTAAGGTTGTTACGTCAAATACTCACTCTAAATCCAAAGCTGTGCTATTTTAAATACATAAATTATATAATTCATTTATCCGAATGCCTAGCTGTCCAACTATATCGATTATTACTAACGATTATACAAAACTGCTCAACTGCTGCATTGCACTGGACAGTAAAATTAATAAAAAACGCGTCTAATTGGAGACCGATTTCCATCAAACTGTTGAGTGGAGTGTTCTTAGCTATCTAAGAACACTTCCAACTAATTCACCTTTCAAACAAGAAAAACAAAATCAAAATCGGTTCATCAGTTCGGGAGCTACGTGCCCGATGTTTTTGCGTAGGGGGTTAAATCTTTGCGACTTTGATTGAGACTGATTTTATAATGAATGCTATTTATTGATGTGTACCTGCCACAAAAATGAACGGAAGCTACTTGACCAGAATAATCTTCCTAAATACAAAAAATAATAAATAAATTATAAAAACCAATAACAAACATTCTTTACCTACGTTTATTTATCTAAAGGCATGAACTAGTTATATATAAATATATATATTGATAAAATCAAATTTTAATAGATAAATTATTACCTTGCAAGTGTAAATAACAAATGTCAGTTTTTATTGTTACGAGGCGTTCAGTAAGTCAATTATAATGAAATAATTTCAGAAATAACTGAACGAGCAATAAAGTTTTACAAGATTGATATTTCATTGAACTTGTATACACGATTCCAATTAGTTTCGAGGTCACGGATTTGCGAATAGTTTGCAATTAATGTTGTTACAGTCTCAATACACGAGCAACGAGTTTGTTTTACACAACTTTGGACTTTCAGACTACGTATTTTGTTTTAATGAACTCAGTGTATCCACGGGATCGAATCAGTCTCTTCATAGTGTCTGATAGTCTGAGTCGCATTACTGATTGGAACATGCCCAAACAATGTGTGATTTCATATAAAACTAATGTTTATAAAATTGTGCTTATCCTTATTATGTCAGTAAATTAAATAAGTGTTTAAACTTTTTTTATGCAAAAAAAGTTAAAAAGTTCTTAAAAAATTAGAATGAATATTTGACCCATATTATTTTTAATGATCCGATTACTATTTTAGAATATTTTTAATAACCAAATTAATAAAGGTACCCATTTGTTTATACTTACTATCGGTTTGCTTTCTTTCGGTCTGATTGTTTTGACAAATACATTCTTAAAGATGGACAGCAAATAGAGTCAATACAACTTTTTTGATTATTACAAAACCTCAAAAGTCACGGTTAGTTGGAACGTTTAATAGTTCAACAGCACTCAGTCTATCAATCTAAAGAACTTTGATATCTCTTACAACTTATGAAGAATGTAAAGGTCTGATGACAGTCGCTCAGAACCGAAAATCAAATGTTTCGAAATAGTCTCAATGGCGACTTCAACCTAATTTGGGTATAAAGGCTTCACCAACGTCCCGCAAATTGAAATAAGTTGCTTTAAGTGATATTTTCGTTTTCACCAACCTTTACTGTCCCTAAACCTAAGTACTCAAATGTCTATTAAAATTTAGGGGCTGCCTATGTTAGGGGCTTGTAGTAAAGAGAGGTTTTTAGTTTTAATTATGATGAAAACGGGTATCACAGATATAAAATTCTTATTCTATTTTAGGTATTTAAAAAAAAGTTAACTGCAATTTCTATTAAACTGAAATATTATGTATTTATATCTAATTAAAATATAATCTAAATATAATTAATTTACAATTATGTTAACTGTATATTACAAAAATAACCACGAGTCTTCAGACACTGTAAAATTAGAAATATTACAGTTAAGTTAGCTCAGTATAGTATGGTTGTAGCAAATCGGTTGTAAGTACTAAGTTGCGGCAACCGTAATCAATGGCCAGAGACTAACGGATAAATTCCATATAAGAATAGTACGGGTCAAATCGGAGGATCGTGTCTGAGATTTGTGTCAGTATTCCACGTTTTCTCCTATATGTCATCAGCGGCCTCTTGTACCAAACTTATCAACTGTAATGATGCCCAGAGGGTACATTTTCGTACACGTATATGTACTGATAATGCAGATAAACGAATAATGTAATGTTTTCAACGAAATGAAGTATCTGTTTAATACTTTCTATTTCAATCACAAGCTGTGCTGATATTGCTTTAGATATTATTGTTTGTTAGAAAACATGGCAGTAAGATAATGTTCATGTTAAACGGCCAATTGTTGGGGCGTTTCTTTTTCTTCTCAAGTAGGTGTCCATCTATCTGATGTACCACTTCTTGGGTCTTGTTATACCATTCGTTATTTATTGAAAAGTTGATAAGGTGAGACAAAAACTCTTCGCTTCTTTCATTTACAATTCGTCACAAAGTCACAATGAAGTAGACTATTTAGATGGAAAGATTTAATTTTGTAGGGTTCCGTAGTTGCTGACTCAGAACCCTCGGCGAATCTACCATATCCGTCCGTCCGTCTGTGCTCGACCTACCGCCCATACGGTTGGTGCTAGAAAGATGAAACTTGGCATGAATATGTGTTGTAATTACCTCAACAAAGTGCTACAATAAAATTATAAAAATATTTTATTTGGGATACCTCCCCTATCTGTAAAGTGGGGATGTCTTTTATTATCCCGTCTACCCCATCATGTGGAATATCATTCGATAGGTCTTTTAAAAACATTATAAGGTTTCTAAAACCTTTTTTCGATTAAGGTATCTGTTTATGAGTTATTCAACGTGAAAGCGCAATTTTTCTAAAAACAGGGCGTCCCTCCCTGCTAAAAGCTAAACAGCTGGCTCAAAAAATCTTGAAAAATTCATGATAGTAACCCACCCGAACTTCAAAAAAACTATAGTCTAAATCTACCTTCTATTATGGGTGACTACGGAACCCTATTCCATGCGTGGCCTGAGACGTCTGATACGAACTTGGCCAATTTAAGTGACTACTCTGCCTGTCAGTGATTGTGAGTGTAGATATTGAAGCATGGTCACCCACACTAAGGCGACCTTGTTAGATGCTTCTTCATCATGTGGCCTCCGGGCTCACACTCACCAACGAAATACAACAGCACGAATACTGTCATTTTAGATTGGTTTACTGTATGCGGGTGGTAGGTACTGCCCTCGTCGTCAAACCGACACATTCATGCTGAAATCAGCGTGAATCTACTACATATTTTAAATAAACGGAAGTTTTAATACTTAGGTTCTATGTTTACAAGGAATGGCGTACATGAAGATGATATAAAAGGGTGGCTCTGCACTCCTTTGTTGCCAAGAAAAACGTGTCTTAAAAGGTGTGTTTAACTGTGCAATTGGTGTGCTGGTTCCAACCCTCATGTGTGGTAGCGAACCGTGCGTTTAGGTCATACCATATGACAATAAGAAACAAATTAGAATTAATATTGTAGAGATGCGTTCCCTAAGGTGTTAATGTTATTGACAGAGTCGTGAATATACTCTTAAGCACGTAGATAGGATCGATTAAAGAAGACTCATGAAAGGAACGTGCTTCGTTTGCTGGTTAGTCGGTACTCGGTCTGTGTATGGTCATTCGGCCTTACACCTGCTTTGGAACTAAAATATTTAATGTTGTAAATTCTTTCTTTTTTCTTTTCATCCTCAATTGGGATAACACTTATACTCAGAACAACAATTTGTTTAACACACTCATGTTGGGTTTGAAGCCACATCACTCAGCGTTGTAGAAAACGGCGTGACGGCCGCTTAAACCATTACACGATCCGTAAAGACAAAATGTATTAAAATCAGACACAATGCTAAGTGTAGTCATAAAATAATATCACTAGAAGCGTTATTTAATAGAAATTTCAGTAGTAGATTTTTTAGGCCCTTATCTGATACTAAAAAGCTCCACTTAAAAAAATAATAATCTACTCATCACGGCATAAAAGCTTTAGCAGGTATTATATATAATTTTCGCTGCGAAAAACAGAAACTCTCACCAAGTGCTGCCATCTATTTACTTAAACAATTAACGTTTAAGTACTGCCATCTATGCAATTCACCAAAAAACTAGACAGAAGACAACCGAATTACTTTACGTGTACACTTGTTAGTTCCACTTATTTCCAGAAGAGGGCATACCTTTGACAATCTGAATTTATTACGTTAGGCTTCAAGAGGTAATGATATAGTAGGTACAACTAAATAATAATTAATAATGCAGTACTTCATAAATATTCAAATATAATTTAATAACTCACATATTTTATTGGTATTTTCCTATGTGCACATTTCAGATGATAGCTGTTTGCTAACATATATTTTAATACGGAACAAAATCTACGCATGTATTTTGTTTGAGTCTGAAACATTTTTTTTTAACGTTTCGTAACGTTGGAAACGTTACTCCAACAGTCAAGTGTTTTTGGCGAATAACTTTTAATCTATTACATGCACAAATGTTTGCTATTTGTAACCAATTACTCCTTAGAACACACTAATTTTCTGTTATACTCTCACCTCTCTAAGGCCTAATTATTTTTTAATATTTTGTTTTGTAGTATATTGAAAAATATTTTATATGAGCGATTTATTAGCAGAAGTCATTTTGTCGTAAACCCTTTTCTTAAATTTTCGAATTTAACATAGATCGATCTTTAGCCACGTTGATTTTTAATGACAGTACACATATTGTATAGTCTACATAACGAATATTTATGGTTTAACTATAGTGGCTATACGTAAAATAAAGTGCCATTTATGTTCAAGATCCGAGACAGCTAGTGCGATATATGAACAATAAATAACGGTTCACTAAATTTCATTTATCTGGTGTGTTCTATTCGCCTATGGATGCTACCCGACAGACCATATCTTCGTTTTGAATGTAATTTAATTACTTTAGCTATTAAAGATAAATCTATTTTTTTGTTAAAACAGAAAGGCCCCTTCCTCTACACGACTTACTCGGAAAACCTGGGAAAAATTCATGACGGTAGTTCATGTGATAAACTTAAAGGAAAAGTATAACGGCTTATATGTATAACTTTGTAAGTTCAATACTTAGAGAACTAACTTATAAAATCCGATTACTACTGATCACTACTGAACCCTATTCTATGCGTGGTGACGCGCACGGTTCTGAAAATTTTAGAAATTGTATTTATAAAACACAATTTCTAAAATTTTTGTCTGTCAGTTCCAGCTAATCTCTGAAATTGCTGGACTTTCACTGTTAAATAGCTGATGTCATAAAAAGTGACTTAGGCTATTTTCATAGACAGAAACAAATACTATACTAACCCATCTGGCCAGTGTCGTATAGTAGGCCAAAACCTCCTTTCTAAGGATAGATCTATTTCAAGCAGTGGACTCATAAAGGCTGTTGATGCTGATGATGACTGCCTTGTTGGTCTAGTAGTTAGCGTATGCGGCTGCTGATCAAGAGATCTCGAGTTCGATTCCCGAATCGGAACACATGTTGTGTGATCCGCAAACATTTATTTTGGAGTCTTCTATGTATACTATGTATGTATGTATTTACAAAAAAAGTTAAGTAATGTATTTATATCAGTTGTCTAGTACCCATAATACAAATTCTGATTAGTTTGGGACTAGATGGCGTTTTGTGTAAAAATATAGAAAATATCTATTTATTATTAATCTTTTAACCCTTTTAAGGAAGACTGAGTCGTTATAGTGGAATATAGTCTGCATTTGAACAATTAGTTACTTCAACTACAAAGATAGTTTAAAAGTGGGCAGAATTTAGGTTTAACGTAATAAATATCGAACCCTAAACGAAAAAGTCTGTATCCTTATAAAATCAGAAGATAATTTGTTCAAAACCATGTACAGACCTAAAATAGATTCTATTCGCCATTTTTATCTCACTAAATAGAGGTTTCTGAATCCCCACACAAATAGTAACAATGCGAGCGCTGATAGATGGATGGATCGCCAATGTGAATAGACGGTGTTATAAATGACCTGCTGACAACGAGCCAGGACGAATAGTCCCGGGAAAAGAAAAACCTTTGAGCTTGCCCACACAATGGTTACTGCAACAATTGAATTATGTTTAGTTCTCAAAGAAGACTGTTGCTTTCTAGTTTGCTACGGAATGAGACATTGTGAAGAAAATATTTCATTTAATCTGAATTCTGTTTTGAAAATATACTGCTGTGAATGGTATACCACACATTAGGCGAACATAGTCTAGTATTTTAAACAGTGCCTGGTTGAAGTTAAGTTCAGGAAAACGTAACATTAAGAACAGTGTGCAAGATATTTTGTCAGCCATGGAGCTAGACATCACTACATAGTATAAAACAAAGTCGCTTTCTCTGTCCCTATGTATGCTTAATTCTTTAAAACTACGCAACGGATTTTCATGTAATTTTCTTAGATAGTGATTGTGAGTGATTCAAGAGGAAGGTTTACATATATATATGTACTAGCTGATCCGGCGAACTTCGTACCGCCCGAATTTGAAATCCCATAGCTTGTTCGCAGCGCCACCTACCGGGTACTATAATTTGAGATTTAAACTATCCTATCTCTCAAGTTAGATCGAACTGCACATGGTGTGCGAATTTTATTATAATCGGTTAAGTGGTTTAGAAGTCCATTGAGGACAAACATTGTGACACGAGATTTATATATATTAAGAAGAAGAAGATAACACCTCCATAATATAGTAGAGAAACACTGATAATTTAAGAGGTTTCTAATGTGATGACGTAAATAAACCCATTTTTAGGGTTCCGTAACCAAATGGCAAAAAACGGAACCCTTATAGATTCGTCAAGTCTGTCTGTCTGTCCGTCCGTATGTCACAGCCAATTATTTCCGAAACTATAAGAGCTATACTGTTGAAATTTGGTCAGTCGATGTATTCTGTGAACCGCATTAAGATTTTTACATAAAAATAGAAAAAAACATTACATTTTGGGGGTCCCCATACTTGGAACTGAAACTCAAAAATTTTTTTTTGGGTTTATGTGTACGTGTGAGGTATCTATGGATAGGCCTTTAAAAATGATATTGAGGTTTCTAATATCATTTTTTTCTAAACTGAATAGTTTGCGCGAGAGACACTTCCAAAGTGGTAAAATGTTGGTCCCCCCCCTGTAACTTCTAAAATAAGAGAGTGATAAAACTGAAAAAAAATATGTTGTACATTACCATGCAAACTACCAACGAAAATTGGTTTGAACGAGATCTAGTGAGTAGTTTTTTTTAATACGTCATAAATCGTAACACGCAATTTACCTTTCATCCAATCAATACACTATTATTAAAACATCGATCAAAGTTACAACGAACTACAATAACTTTTATATGATGCTACTTGCTGATACGGAACCCTTCATGGGCGAGTCCGACTCGCACTTGGCCGCTTTTTTACGCTTACATTGCAAACGCTGGCTGTATTGCCCTACGAGATAGATTAAAATAATATACTACAGTATTGTACACCTTAAAAAGGTCTAGAAAAAAGTCCGCGATGGCATATGTCTACCTCTTAGGGATAACCCATAATAATCTTTTTTTTTTTTACCAAAAATAATAGCTTGTTTACGAAGCGGTTTAAGCAATAAAGTATTAACCCTTATCCAATTAGGTACCTTAAATACATTGTGTATTTATTATAGATTAATATGGCCCTTTCCAGTATGTAATTTAAAATAATAGTTTTGAAGATATTACAGATTTAAAATGCAGGAACAAAGCGATTGTGGCGGTACCAGCCGGGGCCCGTTAGTTGGCGTTGCTGTCGATTTGTCACTATCAGTTTTAATAACTATTTAATAACTAAACACAATACTTTAATAAGAATTAATATTTTAAGGCGGTACGAAGTTCGCCGGGTCAGCTAGTATACCCATATATTGAACTATTCCTTCTTAAAAATAATTGGGAATGAAGGGTTTTATGGTGAGTTGTTATTTTTATTAATCTTGTATTTGATTGTTCTGGTGACAAATTGCAACTCAATTTTGAAGCCAATATCTTAAGCGAAGTTTTGCACGCATATGTATGTCTATTGCATGACAATGGAATATTATGATGACATTACAATTTTATATGATGGTATGCCTAGATTACGACGTGACCTCATCGAGTTTATTCAAGAATCGAGATTCGTATTGACAATTAATTTGTCTCTAAACGGAGTTGGACGATGACCATACGGAGTCTGTAACAAATTGATACAATTCCATTGAGTTTGGGATCGTAAGATTAATCTCAATGTCTGTATTTTTTCTATTGTATAGTTGTTTTTAATGAAACAAGCTTTTGGGCAAAGCGACGCATCAATAGGAAAAATACGAAAGGTCGCGGTAAAACATCGCTTTCCTGACCTGTTACAAGCGTAAAAAAATTATAGCATTGGAATATCCAATGTGCCATATTTACAGTGCAAAACTTTTTCCAGGTTAGCGAGCAAAATATATAGTAGAGAGATACGCATAGACCGAATACGATCGTTGCCAAAAAAAGATAAATTGGTCCATTTATATTGTTCCAGCTAGCTTAGGCGGGCTATAGACTTGAAAATATAAACCTGCCTACCTTTAGTTTAAAACACAGGTATTTCAAATGTCAATAGGTAGCCAGCACACAGAACAGATAAGCTCATTGAGTTGGCATTTGACAGAATACTCGGAATACACAATCCATATTAATCTAGACTGAAAGCTTTTGTTTGTTTAAATACGTTAATCTCTGAAATTGTCAATCCGATTCATGATATAGAAAATTGATGTATGTTCACATAGACAATATTCACAGAGGGAGTTGATGAGTTATTAAATATCAAGGTCCATCCCTTTGGAGCAGCGCAGTAACCTATAGGTACGTAAAACAATATCTAAATAAATAAATTTTATTCATTGTTTAAAGCTTAGGTGTAAGATGCCAATAATGACCCACCCAAGAGAAGCCTTTGTCGTGTCGACATTAGTACTTTGAATACATTTTGAATCTAATGTATTTCGGAGAACTAGGATGAATAAAGATTCTTGTTCAACTATGACCCTTAATGAGAAATTGTTTATTGTAACATTGCAGTAAATTATTTTATCCGTATACCAAAATTAAATTTCAAACGTTAATTATTTTATGTCATGGTGTAGCACTATGTTTCTTTATTTTATTAATAACTTTATGCGACTGCTAATCAAGAGGTCTCGGGTGCAAATCCCGGGTCGGGCCAAAAAGTGTTTTTGGGTTTTTCTTAGGAAATTCCTAATAGCACCCTCGGAGTTTGGGAGTTTGGCGGTGATTCACGCCCCGGCACGTAAAGTCGCCGGTCCCGGTTGTCATGAACATCTATGGCAATCGTTATTGGGAAGTCAGTGCCAATTTCAGTTCTCCCTTAGGGTTGCGGAGGTCCGATGCCAGTCGCTCCGTGGAAAAACTGATATTCAGGTAAAACCGGTTGAACTAGTAGCCGACCCCAAATAATATTGGGCATATGGCTAGGAAGAAGAAGAAGAAGACCCTTTCGACCTAATCAATTGACATTTAGATCGAAGTCGGACATTCGAAGTCTTATTCGAAATGCGAAAAATGATTACTATGACATTCGACTTGCACGGGGGCGGATCCGAGGGCAAAAGGTAGTTTAAATCGGTATAAAAAATAGCTATTTTGTACTCTTAAATATATAATTAATTATTATTGATATTAAAATATAATTACAAAGATGAGCAAGGAGTGGAATGGGTCGTTGAATGAGCAATGAGCATGGCTTAGTAAGATCGACGCTACATAATCCTCATCAAACATGTAGGTAAGCCGTTGTCGATATGAACTACTTTGCTTGGATAATTGCTATGAAGATGGATATATTGAGTCCTCCAATACTCTCATAGTTCAGCCTAAGATAAATTGAATGGAAAAAAGTTTTCTAAGAAAGAAGAAATATGCAAATCAATACCAATTTTACTACTGTATCATAACAGAATGAATTCTATTTTAAATCTGTTCAAGGCGCGTGAACACAATTCATTCTTAGAACCTTTAATATTTGGATTCGGTTTCGAAAGCAGCTGATCGTAAGTACCGAACTTATGAGTTTCCCAAAACTTTGAACATTGTTTACATGAACAAAGTCACTCAAACGTTGCTAAATCTGTCTGCCCCTTGATGTAGTCTTACGATTATACTCATTGCCAATAATATCTCTTTTTAGACTTTGACACATAGTTGTTGTAGTTGTATAGAAGCACTTATTCGCGGTTAAATTCTTTAAAAGGCTACCATGACTTTAATTTGCCGGTCAAGTTCATAAATCTAAGCAACCAATCTAAGCAACGAAACGTTGGTAAAAAGAAGGCATCTTTTAAATAATTTTATCAGAAATAAGTCCGGCTATACAACCAAAATATGTAAAACACTATGTTAATATGAGAATTAATTTTTCTTATTAGTTAGGATTGACTAAAATCATCTAGAATAGGCTTGAAAAAGGCATCCTGTACACGTGTTGTTGACAGCTTTGACAGAAATCCGTTTTGGGCGCACGCGTCCACGGTATGTTCTCTATATGCCATTAATCTAGAGTTGGGCCCATCCGTCAACTGACACGCGACTGCCGCTGTATGTTACACCCAACCGTAACAAGAAGCAATAAAGAGGGTAGCCGATGAAATCATTTATTTGATTTTCGGGTGTGAATGTTCAAGAAGGGTACTTTGGTAAATTGATTAGATACGAAGCGTGAAAGCAGCGTTCTTTTATGTTATTTATGCTTTTTATTATTTCCCTTTCGTGATGATCAAAATTGAAAACATTGAGTGAAATGGCGTCACGAACATTAATTAAGGTGGCTTCAAGTAAGGTATGTACCTAATGAAAATATTTCAATTAGTGTTTAACTTATTTCGCGGTTTCTTTCAAAATATATATAAAATTTATATATAGTAATGTAGATCAATATAATACTAATGCTTCTCTTTAAAGTTACTGAATATAATGGTAAACACATAATACAATGAATGAAAATGTAACATTTCTTACATTGAAAAAATATACTTTAAACAAAAATATATTATTTTTAGGGAGGATTTATACCTTACTATTTGCTTAAAGTACGTAGTCTATGAAGTAGTACGAATATTCAAGGAAGATATCCAGCTTTGTGAATCGATATTAACAAAGCTGGATATCTTGCTTTTTCCATAAATGAAGCGACCTTCATTTACGGAAGTTGACGGAAACTAAAACTTGTCTAAATAGCCTTGTCATCTCTCTCACTTCACTTGGAAGCTTTGAGTACAGGCTGTTTTAAGTTTGTTACAAAAGTTAGAAAATATAATTGACCGGTAGGTTCTGTAGATGAGATGTACAGCGAGAAATTGATACTTATATTTAAATTCAAAAGTAACTCTGTCTGTGTATAACGCTTTTACGGCTAAATCGCTCCACCGATATCAATGAAATTTGGGCATGGAGATACTTTGACCCTCATAGGCTACTAATTACAGCGTTAATAGACATATACGAAGTCGGAGCCGCGTGAAATCTAGTGAAACATATTGCCAGTATTAGAAAATGGGTAGAATATTAGTATTTTATTTAATGATGCATACGGTGTGATACACGGCTCAAATACGTACAATACATACTAAGCAGCAGCAAAAACATAGAGAAATTGATCATGAAGAAAAGGTATAGTGTTGTTTTACATTTCTGTTATATACATTTCAAGACTTTCTGCGACTAAATTTATTTGATCAAAACTAAACCAAAGGCCCGTGTGGTGACGGATTAAGAATACAGAGTGTCACCACCCCTATTCATCCCGTGGGTGTCGTAAAAGGCGATTAAGTGATAAACTACGCAAGACAACATCAATGCAAAGAGAAGGAAAACTTGAAACCAACCCTATACCAACCCGTCTGGCCAGCGTGGTATAGTAGGCCAATACCTCCTTTCTAAGGAGAGGCTTATGTCCAGCAGTGGACTGTTAAAGGCTGTTGATGATGATGAAACCAAAGGCAACCAAATAGAGCACAATAATCATTTTTATAATATACGGTTGTCTCACTGTGAAGGTCGGTGTTGTGGTCACTATGGACTACTGATTTCTACATACTTAAATACTACTAAATACCAATGTATTTTATACACAGGAATATATTCCTCATGCGGGCGGTGTCTTTTAAAAAAGAATAAAAAAAAACTGTGATACTATATTTTATTATGACGTTTGATTCTTTTTTTCTTTTTAAAAAACAACGACCGCATTAGGAATATATTTCTGTGTCACGGGGGACTTTGCAAACATACAAGAAACGGATACAAAAACACCTAAACACAGAATATAATTTGAGAATCACACAAAGTATTATTCCGTGTAGGATTGAAACCCACGACACTGCGTAGTAGGAAGCGGTGTGGCGACCGCTTAAATCAGTAGACCTACAATGGAGTGATACATAAATATATTTTTTTTTAATGTAGTATGATATTCTAATTCGAAAATTGGGAGTCAGGTTTCCTTATAGGTGGGAAAAGACTATCAAACCTCCAATATGCCGACGACACAATTCTTCTGGCAATATCCATGGAAGACATGAACGAGCTGTTCCGAAGACTCGAGGTAGAAAGTGGCAACATTGGTCTCACGGTGAACAGAGCCATAACCAAAATAATGATAGTGGATCGAGCTGGAAAGCTAACTGGTACCACCGGCAACATCCCTGGCGTTGACATCGTTGACCGCTATGTCTACCTGGGCTCCCAAATATGCAGCGACGGCAGCTGTGTCACCGAGATCAAAAGGCGAATCGGGATGGCAAAGGATGCTATGACCCGTTTGAGCAACATCTGGAAGAAAAGAGGAATTGGTATCAAAACCAAAATCCGATTGATACGAACTTTGGTATTCCCTATCTTCCTTTATGGAGTGGAAACGTGGACAATACTCGCCCGAGAAAGGCAAAGGATTGATGCATTCGAGATGTGGTGCTGGAGACGTATGTTAAGAATACCGTGGACTGCGAAGCGCACCAATGCATCGATCCTAAACCAGCTCCAAATAAAAACTCGTTTGTCCACCACGTGCCAACAACGCATTCTTTCTTGTTTCGGCCACACAATGCGCAGAGGCGACGGAAGTCTGGAAAAACTGATCGTGGTGGGGAACACCGAAGGCAAAAGATCACGTGGTCGTTCACCAACAAGATGGACCGATCAAGTAAAGGACTCGTCGACCTCTAAATTCTACTCGGTTGTGAGAGACGCGCTGGACAGGAACCTGTGGAGGAAGATCATCAGCTCCAGATGCAACCCTGAAGCTGACCACGATCCTCGGACATGAGGGGCCGACTTCAGAGAGAGATGATATTCTAAAATAAATTATGCAAATTCTAAAAATAGTATTGTTATGCTTGTCTTGATAAATAATCATAATACATATTATACAAATAAATGAAATTGAAGTGTCTGCATGTAATTTCAAATAAACCGTTTTTAGGGTTTCGTAGTTCACGACTCGGAACCCTTATAGATTCGGCTCTACTGATTTTGACGGGACTTTTACTGGCAGAAAGCTGATGAAATAAAGAATAACTTAGTCAACTTTTTTCAGACTAGTTTCACTCCGCGGCGTTAACAATACCCGCAGGTTTCAGATTCAGATAGTACTTTATATGCACTTTACATTCAATTTGTTTCCTTTACAGTAAAGGTTGGATATTGTGAGTATAAGTATGGGAATCGACAGTTGTACGTACATAAAAATACGGGATATACGTATTATAATGTTGGAATATACGTCTTCATTATAATGTGACAGCCTTCGTTTTATCAATGTATGATCTTCAAAGAAGGGTAATGTTCAAAACAAGAAAATTGTTTTATATTTATGATAATTTTTTTGTGTGTTTGTAAGTTTTAGGGTGTTATGGAAATAGGGTGTAAGCATTAAAGCGAGTAAGCGAACGAGCAAAGCGGCAGAACATGCATTTCAAATAACGCTGATGCTTATTGTGAGAACTTGTGGGTGAGAACCCGCATTTCCCTTTTCTTTTTATTTAAATTCTGTTATAGGGAATCATGTTTTGAAATATTGAAATACCTAATATTATCTAATATATTATCAAGAAAGGAAATTGATACGTCAGGTATATTTAAGTTTTATTTTACGTAGGTATAAGATTCACAGTTTAACATTACAAGTCACACAATCAAAGTGATATGGTTTTCTGTTCTGATTTACACCTTCTGTTCTGATTATTTTTGATCATTTTCCAGCCACAGTGAAGCTATGTTAATAGATTTAAAATAATATAAAGCTCTTTATTGAATTACTAGCTATACACGAGGACACATAAATAGTACTTAAATTAATTATCAATGGATTTGATTTAAAAATGAGTATTAGTACATTCTAAATGGCGATACAATTCTATAACTTATTACTAAATTGTCCCAAAAGCCTCAACTGTAACCAGTAACCAGTCTAAGCGTAAGCTATTATTTTAAAGCCTATGCAAGTTAAAACACTACAACTACAAAGCCATTATTCTTCATTTCTCAATGTACTGCTACTATTTAAAACGACTCTGTAATAAAGTGCATGAAAACAGCTCTATTACGACGGTTGAACCAGAAGGGGAGTTAGAATAAGTACAGTAAATACTGTACGATACAACGTATTTCGACGATTAGGTCGACCACAGTATTATTACGTGACTTGGTCCCAAAACGGACAGGCAATCTCTATAAAGAGGTATTTGGGACCCTAATTTACACCCCCTTACGTAATATTGGGGCTCGGTTATGAAGGTCCCGACCGGACCCTCTTGCAACGGATGGAGGTGGTTACATAGCTGTGCTTGTCGTATATCTTAGTGAGCAATATATCGGTAGTCACAGGTACTATGTTTGATGAATAATATAACGAAAAAATATTTATACACTCCCTCTTTCTTTTCAAATAAGAGAGCTAGCCTGTACTAGTAGTCTATACTTTTTGGGTCTCGTAAGTTTGTACATTTGTATTTTTGAAATGTATTTGATAACCTATCGTGACGAGTTTTGATCCCTTTGCTGCTTTTATGGAATCCTAATGTAAAGGAACCCTCTAAATGGAAAAATATTATTTGATTCTTGGTTACATAAAGTTTAACTCAGGTAATTTATGTAAACAACATGCAAAAGTTTGTGATAAGTGTAGTATATTACTTAGTTTAAATATTGTATATTCAGACAAAATACAAAATGTAATAAGTAATAATGTAATAATTCAAAAAGAAGGTTCACGACCTGAAGGTCATTTTTGATGCAGAACCTGTCTATTATTGAGCAGTGTCTTACTTACAATAAAAATATAACAAGTTTTATATAAGGACAATATTAGTAGATTTTGACTGAATTGTTGGTCTAGTGGTTAGTGTATGCGGCTGCTGATGAAGAGGTCTCGGGTTCGATTCCCGGGTCGGACCAAATGTTTGTTTCGGAGTCTGGGTGTTTTCTATGTATACTAATGTATGTATTTACAAAAAAAAGTATGTATATATATTTATATCGGTTATTTAGTGCCCATAATACAAGCACTGCTTAGTTTGGGACTAGATGATGATGTGTGTAAAATGTCTTAAAAAAGAAATATATTTAAACGTTACAACTCACTTTTAACAACATTTAAATTGTTCTACCATCCTTTACGACTCAGCTACTGATGAAATACTTCGGTAAGTTAGTAAAAGCTTTAAACATGATCTCGTCTTCCTCTTTTAAAATTAAACTTTCCACAATGTTATGAGTAATTTAAAACATTTTCAGGTGAAATAAGTTTTACTGCGCTCTTTCGTATACGTATAGGTAATTTGAGATTTTTCCTTCAAAGTGAGTAGTAGTAGTAATAATAAAGCACTTTCGACGTAGTTGGAGTGAGCGTCAACAATCTTATTAACATCGCCTTCTGAAAACTCAAAAAGTTCTTTATTGATTAATAAATGTATTTTTAAAATACTTTATCATCAGTCTATAGCAGGCCTCTTACATTGCACACAACTCTGATGCGATCGGTTTTGAGTTCATACTCCCGATGGAGCCGCTACAAAAATTTACTTAATAAACATAAAACGAACCTGGAGAGACTTGTTTGTATTATAACTTTATTACGGAGGACAAATAAAATGATTGGAACAAATTTTAAAGTACATTAAATTGAATAATTGATAAGAGAGTTAAAACATAAATTAATATTTTGTAATACCTATTGTTCTCAGTTATTCATGATTAGTGGTAGCTTTCGTTTTATATGATTAACCAAGATAGAGTATTCGGAAATAAATTTCGATGAACGCTTACGCGTTATCTAGCTACCAAACGATTATTTTTTAAATGCGTTCGCTTTTCCACGCCTCGGTTTAAAGATTAAAAGATCTGGGATCATAGTGGAAAGTGTTACGCACTGTGACGAGTAGATAATACTCGTCACAGTGCGTAATTTCTATCAATCTGAAGTGGTGACTTCCAAATCCAGCACGTGTTGTTCTGTAGAGGTAGGGGGAAGATGGGATCAGTTAGCAGAGCATAGCAATCATAATTAATCACAATACATTTATAACTCATCGTAATTTAGTATGTAGTATTTAATTAGTATGAGCGGATACTTAAATAATTTTGCTCGTCGCTTTTCATTAGGTATTGAAAACATATTGCGTCATCGACCCGAATAACCGCAAATACGAGTAACTACTTGCGAATGAGCGATGCCGTCCTTGTTGGACCCTCATATTTCTCAATTTGTAACCAAATAATCTCAATTAAGTAATCTCAGCCATGAATCATAAGTGTTTGATAGACATGTAAGCGGATATTAAGATGTGGTCCCGGATATTACGACGATCGTATCTTCATATTTTAGCAGCGAACTCGAGGGATTTGGAAGGTACATACATGTAACATGAAAGATTACCTTACTGGGGACTGCCGCAAAATGATTACCAATTGGTCTTGTAAAGGCATATTTATTGTTAGCTTATTTTATCGTACCAGACAAAAAGCGTAAACTATTGGCTTATGATACACAAATGCTGTTAATAAGGAAAGTAAAACAATGCTAAATTTTCTCAGCCTGAGTGCAGTTACAATATTCTTTTTTAAATTTCCAATTTATTTTTGAGATTTATTGTGGACAAAATATAATAAATCCATGGCGAAACTACCCTCCTATAGGCAAATCACCTAATGTTACAGCATTTGTTCGTATTTCGTTGGTTAGTGCGAGACCGGAGGCTCAACGGCGTATGATGCATCTCACTAGGCCGCCATAGTGTGGGTCAACTTGATGTATTTTTCCATCAGGACGAGTAACCAATAATTCGACGATAACAAGTATGTTTTATACCTACATCATCATAATATAAGTATAGAAACCTTTAACTTTCTTATCTTTGTTTAATTATGTGTAACAATTTTATTTTCAGATAAGTAATCAAGTGATTTTAAAACTGTATAAAAATATCCAGTGACCCTACTCATCCTCAGGAGACAACACTACACCATTACTGTCTAATAAATAAGCCATTAACAAGAAAAATAGAAAAACTAGATAATGAGTTGTGGCCTTAAATTCTGTATCATGCAATGTAAATGCAGGAAATTTTAAACCTAAAATATATACTTTTTTGTATGTTCATATACAAAAAAAGTATATGATGTGTCTATAAAAATGAGTAAAATGACATTATAAGCTTTAAATTAAATATCAGATACGTTAGGGGTATAGGTACATTACTTTTTTTTTTTTTTAATATTTGTACATATAGGTTTATGTCGTGGTGCGTAAGTACGATGGGTTGTTACTCACGGTTTGCGACGGTGTCCGTAAATAAAAGTCCACACGTAAAAGTTCAGTAGTCACTGTATATTCAAAAGTACGGCACAAAAGATTAACAGTTCACGTCACATAAGAGTTACACACACGAAAGTAGAAACAAAAGTTCAGAAGGAGAAAATACTAAATAAGGAGAAACTATGTAGGAACAATTATACGATAATTAACAATGGTCAATACGGCGGTAGGCGAAAGAAATTCACAATCAACGGCGATGCGAGAGAAAGGAATGTCTTCGTCCTACCGACCGCTCGGTACATATATTCGAGCCGGTCTCAGTGACGTATCACTCAACATAATCTTTATGAAATACAAATCGACTATTGTCGGTTTGTATGTGTACATTAGAAATCTTTCTTGTAACTAATAATATGATAATAAAATAGGATAATAACTAATACATTGAAATATTTAAATTACAAAAAGAATATAATAACTGAACACAAACAAAATGGACAAATAACAATAACAACACATGTAATAAATATAATAAATATTAGGGTCCGCTACATCACCCCCCCTAGAGACCGTCCTACGGGCGATAATAATTAGGGAAATGCACTCTGCGTCCCGATCGCGTCCTTCTAACATTAGGTTCTTCGGGGTCAGGTTGGCTGGGAGTCTGAGGTGAGTTATGTAGTAGCGGCTTGTGTGATGTATGTTTGTATGTGTCGGAAAATGTATGTTTGTCTGTGTCTGACTTTAGGTGTGTATGTTTGTTTGTGTCCGAAAATGTATGTTTGTTTGTGTCCGAAAATGTATGTTTGTCTGTGTCTGACTTTAGGTGTGTATGTTTGTTTGTGTCCGAAAATGTATGGTTGTCTGTGTCCGAAAATGTATGTGTATGCTTGTTGTGTGAGTCATGCAATATGTAGGCTGGCTTCACGCGGTCTACTGATACTGTGACTTGTTTTCCATTAACAAGAATCTTCAGCACTTTATCATCCCTTTGTAGTACCTCGTAAGGACCTGTATACGCAGGTTTTAGTGACCCGCGATTTATTTCCTCCCTCAGTAGTATGTGGGAGGCTGTTTCGAGATCTTTCGACACGAATATAGGGTGTTTCCCATGTCGTGATGCTGGTGCTGGCTGTAACTTCCTGACAAACATACGAATCCGTGACAGGTAGTCAGTCACATCGTTAAATTCGCTACCTTGTGACTGTAAAAACTCTCCAGGTAGTCGGAGCGTTTCGCCGTATACTAGTTCGGCTGGGGAAGCTTTAATGTCTTCCTTGTAAGCGCTGCGTATGCCAAGGAGTACCAGTGGGAGAGATTCGACCCAGTTATCAGTGCCGTGACAAGTGATCGCGGCTTTTAACTGCCTGTGGAATCTCTCCACCATGCCGTTACAGGCTGGGTGGTAGGCTGTTGTACGCTTGTGTTTAAAGCCGATCAATTCAGAAAGGCGTTTAAACAAGGCTGACTCGAACTGGGCTCCACGATCGGTGACGATGTCCATAGGACATCCAAAACGGGCTATCCATCCATATAGTAAGGCATTGGCCACGGTCTCAGCTGTGATGTCTCGTATGGGTATAGCCTCAGACCAACGTGTAAATCGGTCCACGGCTGTGAGACAATACCTATATCCCTGAGAAGGAGGTAAGGGGCCTACCAAATCTATATGGATGTGCGCGAACCTCGATCGTGGTAATTTATATGAGCCCACAGGTGACAATGTATGTCGAGAGACCTTAGACTTTTGACATGGCAGACATGCCTGTGCCCAAGTTCTACAATCCTTTCGGATACCAGGCCAAACGTAACGTTCGGCGACAAGTTTGGCTGTAGCTTTAGTACCTGGATGGCTAAGGGAATGCAAGCTCTTAAAGACCTGATGTCGAAGCTCTCGTGGCACATACGGTCGACAGATGTTAGTACTCACATCGCAGAACAATTCAGTATCCTGAACTCTGACCTTTTTTAAACACAATGATGTGTTACCTACCAGTAGTCTGCTTAGCTCCGTATCGGAGTCTTGATGCTTTGCCAACTGCTCCAAGTCTACTGGTCTAGCAATTTCCTCTATCCTGGATAAGGTGTCCGCAACAACGTTATCCTTACCCGAAATGTGACGGATGTCGGTGGTGAACTGCGATATAAAGTCCAGGTGCCTGAATTGTCTGGGCGAGCAGTTCTCCTTACGTGAGTGGAACGCGTAACACAGAGGTTTATGGTCTGTATAGACTATAAAATCTCTAGCCTCCACCATATGTCGGAAATATTTAATAGCCTCATAAATGGCTAGAAGCTCACGATCATATGGGGAGTACTTGCATTGTGCTGGAGAGAGCTTACGAGAGAAGAAAGCAAGAGGTTGCCATACTCCATCATCTCGTTGCTGCTGTAGTGCAGCGCCTAACGCCGTATCTGAGGCGTCAGTCACTATAGCCAACTTGTACCTACTGTCAGGGTGTGCTAGCAAGGTTGCCTTACATAGGCTTGTCTTGCAAGCCCTGAAAGCTTCTTGTTCCGCCTCCGTGAATGTCACAGGGTGGGAACCCTTAACAGAACCTTCCAGTAGTGCATTCAGAGGTGCCTGGTGGCGTGCAGCGTCAGGAATAAAGCGCCTATAAAAATTAAGCATCCCCAGAAAACGCCGTAGCTGTTTTACGGTTTTGGGGGCTGGGAAGTCCTGGATGGCCTGGACTTTGGCTGGGAGCGGCATAGTGCCTTCGGCTGATATACGGTAGCCTAAAAATGTTACCTCTGAGGCTCCGAAAACACACTTAGATGTGTTGATTACCATGCCGTACTCCTTCAGCCTGGTGAAAACCTCGCGTAGGTGACGCTCATGGGTTTGTTGATCCTGTGAAAACACCAAAAAGTCGTCTAAATATGGGTAGCAAAAGTCCAGCCCGCGGAGCATCTCATCCACGAAACGCTGGAACGTTTGTGCTGCGTTACGAAGACCAAACGTCATGTACTCGAATTCGTAAAGTCCGAACGGTGTGGCGATAGCGGTCTTCGGAATATCTTCAGGGTTCAGCCTGATCTGGTTATAAGCTTTAACCAGGTCTATTGTAGAAAAGACCTTACATCCCGAAAGACCGTGTGCGAAGTCCTGAATGTGGCGGATAGGGTACTTGTCAGGGATGGTCCTGGCATTAAGCATCCTGTAGTCTCCACAGGGACGCCAGCCACATTCTTTTTTAGGGGCCAGATGAAGTGGAGAAGACCATGGTGAGTCAGAAGGTCTGGCTATACCTAACTGTAGCATAGTAGCAAACTCTTCTTTCGCGATCTTCAATTTATCAGGGGCCAGCCTACGTGGTTTACATGACACGGGCGGCCCGGGAGTAGTACGTATATAGTGTACTGTATTGTGTTTAGGTGTGGTGTGTGTACCAGATGGGCGAGTAATGCTGGGTAATTCAGCTAGTATGTTATGGTAAACAGACTCACCAGTGACAACCTTAACCGAAGAGATAATGTCACAAGGATAGACAGGCGAAGCCAGGGCTGCGAGGCTAGTGCTATTATCCACCAACTTATGGTTCCTGCAATCAACAACAAGATTAAAGTTAATTAAAAAATCTATACCTATTATCGCCTTTGTGACGTCTGCAATAATAAATCGCCAGGGGAAGTCACGGCGCAACCCTAGGTTTAATACTAAATTTTTACAACCGTAAGTTTGTATTTTACTGCCGTTAGCGGCACACAATTCAAAATCAGTTTTATTTGGCTTTTGGTTTAACATTTTAACCGGGAAAACACACAAGTCACTACCAGTGTCAATTAAAAATTCTACCTTCGTTCTCGTATCCGTAACGAAGAGACGACCGGTAGACGGACATTCGTTTGTCGACATAATTTTTCCCGAATAATCACACGATTGTTCACAAAATTTCGTTTTACCGTCAATTTTTTTATGACGACCGCACAAATTATTTTTGCTGTAATATGATGCCGACCTTGAAGAATGAGATCGACGGCGATGACGGTTGATGGAACGATCTCGTCCCCGTCGTGGCGCTCGTGATCTCTTGACCTCCGTTGACAGCGTACTGACCTGCTCGGTGAGCGCTGCTATTTGTCGCTCCAATGTGGCTACTATACCGTCTGGTGTTGCCTGGGGTGTGGAGCTTACGTGCTGATAGGCTGGGACCACATCGTGTACGCGGTCTGCCAAGTCTGCCAGCTCTTCCAATGACGCCCGCAACTGATGAGCAATGATTGTCTGGGTCCCTTGTGGCAACCGGCTAGACCAGATGGTTTTCAATAATTCATCTGGTACGCTGGGACCTGCCAAGTTTTTTTAAATGTCGTAAAAATTGAGACGGTTTTCTATCCCCAAGCTCCTCGCGGGTAAGCAGCTGTGTCAGCTTTTTCTCCCGGCTCGCTGAGAGTCTCTTTATCAATTCCGCTTTGAGTTTGTCGTATTTTCCGTTCGTAGGCGGTGAGATAACAATATCTTCAACCTCCATAGCGTATTGTGGTTCTAATTGAGCGATGGTATGGTAGAACCTGGTCGTATCGCTAGAAATGTTCGCTAGGATAAACTGTCCTTCCAGCTGCGCAAACCATAACGCCGGTTTATCCGGGTAAAAAGGGGGTACCCGTACGCCGACGCGGCATGATTCAGGATACTCCTGCTCTTCCTTCGGCATTTTTTTAAGTATATTTCCTCGTGTACAGAACGGGGTCACCAGTTATAGGTTTTTGTCGTGGTGCGTAAGTACGATGGGTTGTTACTCACGGTTTGCGACGGTGTCCGTAAATAAAAGTCCACACGTAAAAGTTCAGTAGTCACTGTATATTCAAAAGTACGGCACAAAAGATTAACAGTTCACGTCACATAAGAGTTACACACACGAAAGTAGAAACAAAAGTTCAGAAGGAGAAAATACTAAATAAGGAGAAACTATGTAGGAACAATTATACGATAATTAACAATGGTCAATACGGCGGTAGGCGAAAGAAATTCACAATCAACGGCGATGCGAGAGAAAGGAATGTCTTCGTCCTACCGACCGCTCGGTACATATATTCGAGCCGGTCTCAGTGACGTATCACTCAACATAATCTTTATGAAATACAAATCGACTATTGTCGGTTTGTATGTGTACATTAGAAATCTTTCTTGTAACTAATAATATGATAATAAAATAGGATAATAACTAATACATTGAAATATTTAAATTACAAAAAGAATATAATAACTGAACACAAACAAAATGGACAAATAACAATAACAACACATGTAATAAATATAATAAATATTAGGGTCCGCTACAGTACATATGAGACACAACATCATCTAGTCCCAAGCTTATGTTATGGGTACTAGACAACTGATATAAATACATAAACATACTTTTTTTTTGTAAATACATACATAATATACATAGAAAACACTCAGACTCCGAAACAAATATTTGTGAATCACACAAATAATATTTGGTCCGACCCGGGAATCGAACCCGAGGCCTCTTGATCAGCAGTCGCTAACGCTAACCACTAGACCAACGAGGCAGTTTACTATACTTTTAGTATACTTGTTAATAGACTGTAAATATTTCTTAGAGAATTAAATATATTACTTGTACATATAACAATCCGTGTGGTGGTGGTAAGAATACAGTGTCACCACCCCTATTCATTCCGCGGGTGTCGTAAGTAAGGAGAGGCCTATGTCCAGTAGTGGACTGTTAGAGGCTGTTGATGATGATGATGATGACATATAACAATACTTCAAGGACCGCAGATAATCTCTACAAAAAAATAAAAATTAAAGCGTCTTTTTATAATTTCACATTAACAGTTTTTCACTTTATGCAGGTTACGTTTAATCACGTTTAGTTTTATTTTACGTTTTTAACTAAAATGTTCGTTATGCTGTAATGGTAGTTTGTTCCAAGTAATATGGACCGAATTTGATGGGACAATCACTGGCAGATAACTGACGAAGTAAGGAGTAACTTAGGCTACTTTTTTGACTAGCTTCGTTCGCGGATTTTGTCAGCGGGTAAAATCGTAGGACTCGGCTAGGTAATTATAAGTTTATAAACTGAACTCAAAATAAATCCTACGGGAATTCGCAAATCTAATTTATAACGTCATCAAGTACTTAACTCACACCTCCATAGAACCAAAAGTAATTGAGCACGCAAATGTAAAACATTTACTTTAATGAAAGAATGATGTCAAGCGTAAATAAAAATAGTGTACATGAAACTATGTTTTAACTCACAAGGCTCTCGTTTTAAGTGCTTTCGACGGATGTACTCGTAATAGAATAAAAAATAAAATAAATAGAGACCTGTCATTTCAGTTTTGTTAACGAAGCGAATAAAACTGTTCAACCCTTTGAATAAATCGTGGAAATGGCTCAGAATAGCCTATTAACACTCTGTGACAATCTTGTAGAGGCTCCTCGGAGCGAATGATAATATTTTTCTTTTATTTCAAACAGTCCTTGCGTCGCCATTCCTTTTTAATTAGATTATACTAATTGAGTTGGCGCCAATTGTTCCCTTTGAAAAATTAAATTGAAACAAAACACGTTTCGTGGCTTATCTGAGTTATTTAACTGACCGTTATTAGCTTCGTTATTTTATTTTATTTTATAAGAGTAATATACCGTTTTTAAGGTTCAGTAGTTTACGTCTCGGAATCCTTATACTTGTAGTTTCGTCTTGTCCGTATGTCCTCAATTTACCTCCCAGACGGTTAGTGCTAGAAATTTGTGTATTTATCACGTCGGGAAAATGCTAAAATAAAGCCGTAATTGTTTTTTGTGAACTCGTAAAGTAAGAATGTTTCTTTTCTTGCGTCTACCCCATAGTGTGGGGTATCATTAGATAGATTTTTTGAAAACATTGAAAGGTCGAAAATTACTTTATATACCCCTAAGAAATGAATGAAAAAGACGGCGGAGCCGCGGGCATTAGCTAGTTTTTACTATAAAATATTTAGAAAATGTTGCGTCCGTGTTATGAACCGTATCTGTCTTTACTCTTGTAGAAGTAAGTCAAGATCTATTTAAAATTACATTTACTTGTGTATTTAATAAAGAAATATAATATTGATTAAATAAGGTGCGTAGTAGGTCCATATCACTTATCGATAATGTTATATTTCAGTCTTTATTAGTGCAGGCGGACCTGTTGACGTCTACCGGATATTTCATATCTACGGATAGCGTTCGAATAAAAAGACTCAACAGTATTGTACTCCACAATTAAACCAAGGACTTCACGCTTGCTAAAGAATCTAACTTATTTTACCAATGGAATAATCACAGTACATTTGTACAAGCTTTTGCCTGAGGCTTCGCCATCGTGTAGGTCGGTGATAGCTGTAAAAAGTAAACATCCATATCTAAGCATTAAAGTATGTTGATGTCCAAGATGTGAAACAGAGATAGAGTTTTTTTTTCGAATTTTTAATATTAATATGGAAAACAATTTATTTTCCAAATATTTAGGTGCCTATAAGCACATCTTTGTGTCTTTGTTCTAGTACTTTCTGAAATTACTCGAAATTTTATTCTGAAGTAATGATATTTATTACTGATTTGTATATTTGCTAATAGAAAACAACTTTAAAAGCAAAGTATTGAAATACATCGTTTCAGCATTACAACTGAGGTTCGCAGATGGTCGAGTATCTCAAGCGGGCAATGAAAATATTTTCCTTTTATCGTGGTCCCCTGCGTCCTCCAATTACAATTGCAATTAAGTTAATTTGAGGGTTTCGTTGTCTGCCACCGCCTGATGTTTACAGGATTACATTTCTAAGCGTTTTGTGAATTGAGTTGACCATAATTTTTTTACATCATATTACAGGATTTAAAATTAATAATATAGTAGTAGACAGCCAATACAAGCGTTAATGAAACTCTTCCAAAATTCAAATAAAAAACAAAAAAGAAAACATTCCCGGAGATTCCCAGATAAATACACCTAAGTGATTCAAATATCCAGAGTTAATATTACGAATGCGAAAGTAAAAGTCTGTCTATCTGTTTGTTACGCTTTCACAGCCAAACTGCTGCACTGATTGTTGATATTGCGAATCTTATCATAAGCTACATACTCTACATACTCGCGACCGGAGCTGCGTGCAATAGCTGATGTATTATATATTACTTGGTAGAGAAGACCTGCGACAGTTGGTAGTTTATGTGAGGAATTTAAGCACATACACACTAGAGATAACTGTTATATAAATTTTAATGGGGATTTCATAATAATTTTAGCAATCTTAATCTTCCTTAAACGAAACTACGATCCTGTCCACGCAACAACGAGTCGAGCGAGGGCAGTAGCTCCAATATAATTAAACTGTTATAAATATGATAAATGAATGAGCTAATATTAACGAAAACGTGCGTAGATATTAGTATATTAGTTTGGGAATCAGAACTTGCGTTTCAACCCTACACAAAGTTCTTGTTAGCTAACATTATAACAACAACACGCGGCGCTGAACATAATAAGCGAGTTGTTCCACCCGCAGTCTGTTTTGTTTCTACACAAATTCTATGGATGGAGAAAATTATGAGACGATATTATTCTAAAGAGAACCGATAGTAAATGTTGTACAAGTATTGAAGAGTTATGTTGCGAGTTTGAGTTGTTTCAAGTTGAATGTCTGTAGCGCATGCATAATATATTATTTGTAGTATTACGTATGAATACATATATCACTTCTATTGGTAGGAAATTTTCGTTATTTCACATTTTTATTTACCTTATTACCTTCAACGTCAACAATCTAGTTGGTTACGACTTGATGCACGGGAATACTAGCCCTGATTTGATACCAAGTAATAAAGAGTTATTACAATATAATTCGTGATGGTTTAATTGCAAATGGTTTGTCAAAAATTGATGTCTGACGAAAATGAACTTACAAGATTTGTAACAGAACACAGTAAGAAAAAGCTTGTAGAATACGAGAGTTACATGTACAGTAAAATTGCCGTCCAGTATTGTTCAAATCCCTGAAAGCTCGGCAGACATATTACGTTGATCTCGGAACGGATATATAGCTATAGAACAGGTAGTTATTTCAAATTGACTAGCCAGACTACGACGTGCAACCCGTCATGCCCCATGGCTCTTATATTGCTGTAGTTCAACCAATAAAAACCCAATGGCGCGACAATTTGCGACAGGTTTTTTTTGTATGCAGCTTATGTTCGAAAACTAACAATATGTAGGTTAAGGACATTTCCGCTTGTCGACAAATAAAGAATATAGTGGATATAATATAGAATGATCAAAAATAAGGAAAAATGTTTTATGTTAGTGTCTGCCTTTCATATCTACACATCAAAACAAAACGTTGTGCTCTTTGATATATACGAGTATCTGTTATCCTATGTTTGTGAATATAAACATAAATGTGTGTATGTAGGAATTTGAGTGTATATTTAAACTTATAGGACAATATTTTTTGATCTTATGAGATAGTAATTTAAATTGCTTCTAGTTTATTATTTCTATATTAATTGAGTCAAATACACTTATTTTTTTATTATTTTCTTCATTCTATACCTGCAAAATTTGATTGACTAAACTCTAGCCTTTAACTTTTAAGTTGTAGCGACTACGGTTTTAAACGTTGTTACAAGAATATTAAAAGATATAGATAGTTTCAATCATTAATATGGGTTCATTTCTATTGTATAAATTATATAATCTACTGAGACCATTATCAATTTCATCGACCTATCTTCTATTAACTGGATTTTTTTACTGGTCGTAAAAGAAGTAACCAAACAAAAGTACTGTAAGAAGTGTTGTGTATCAGAACTTGTGAATGTGTTTATTCAAATGTCTGAAGGCGTTCTGTTTCAAATTATTACTTCATTTATGTATATTTCATTACATAGAAATTACGATTCCAGTGTACTGAATCTCTTTAATCACTTTGAGTGAAACGAGAATACGCGTCTGACGTACATACGTATGTATGACGTAATTTCCTGCGAAGGCGAGTTTCCGACACCTGCGCTCTATGTACTTTCTGCGAAGTTAGCTACCGTGATTATGAAAATCCGTATATACGAATATAATCTGTATAACAAAGCGACTGTTTAAATGTGGTAAATTTGGTGTATTCATTCTTGCTGTCTTAAAAATCACAGTATCATAGTACTGTTTTTGTTATATTTCATTTAAAAAACAATTAAATGTTTAGTAAAACGTTTTTTCTTTCTACACAAACAAATTGTTTTAAAAATATATACCAACCAATGGATAAATAGATGACCACGAACTTCTTTTCCATCATGCTCCTGTCCTATTGAACTAAACGTATATCTTAGGCAAGTGAATTACGGATAATTTCGGTTCATCGTAAGCAATAACAAGACACGAGAATCAAATATATTAGATATTACAGTTCCAAGAATGATTCTAACCTAGGATTGGATAGGCCACTGCCTATCCAATCTTACAATTATGAAACGCTGGCCTTTTCGAGTTATTGCAATTTCAGTTCTATTTCCCAAGCTAGGCTTTCAGTGCATGGGCACTGAAAACATAGGTTGGGAAATGGAAGGTATGGACCTTAATCAAGTTCTTCTTTTCACAATTTCCAGACAAGACAAACGCATCTGGCAATGTTTGAATTCTCTGAGAGAATTGGCATCAGTCTATTGATATGTTTGTACATCATTGAGATATAAATAATGGCTCGGAACCAATCCATTGTATCTTTTTTATCACTTTAATCTTCTTTTTCTTCTCCCTAGCCTTTTTCCCAATATTATTTGGGGTCTGCTACTAGTTTTTAGTTTTGGTTTTCACTTTTAACCAATGACGTTAATATGGTGAGACACAATTGTGGTTGCATTGACGAAATTTGACGCCAAAAATAGAAACAATTTCTGCAGCAGTTGAATATGATGTCAAAATTAAAATTCATCAGCGCGGAACTGTGTTTCTAAATAACACCAGCTTTTTTTATGAAATTGTACTTTTTTAACACTCTGCTACGTCATCGGGTCATAACGACCTTACGCCTAGCTAAGCCAGAGAGTTGTTGATAAATTGATAAACTTTCCGCTGGTATGGATTTCATAGCTTACTGTGGTCTGGCTTTGAGTTAAAAGGTGGCAAATATAATTTTACGATTGTCGTTTTCTTACATGATCCCTTGAAAAACTTGATCCCAATAAACCGATATCCGTATCAGAGGCATGAATTAGTTTCACTAGTGATTTGCATTTTGTGGGATATTCAATTTTCTCATTTTCATCATTCATGAAACAAATAAAATATATTTTTTATTTGATTCCACCCAAAGTGGCATGACTAATAACTTACTAATAATTTTGCACAAACAAAAAACGATAATAGGAAAGATATATGATAAATGATATATGTATTATAAATTATGAATCTGTAACACGGTGTACAAATAAAGAGTTATCTATCTATCTAAAATGGAGTTTGCTGTACTATGATTAAAAGTCAAAAACAAAGATGTTCTAGACAAATTTATAAAATGTTTACGAAGAAACCGGTGCAGTTGGAGAAAATAATACGTTCCTTTTAAAATTCGGAATGAAACGAACCAAAATTTCTTGTTTATATCTCGCAAATTGGAAAATTTTGCTTCTAGTTACGACTATGGCGTAAGTCGAATGGGAAGCAGCGAAAAAGATAAGGAAATGAAATCAAGTACAGAAAGGTTATGACTAGAACCATAGAGGACATACGAACTAAATGAGTAGGTATAGCTAGGTTTCCGTACTACGATAGCTTTCCAGAATATGTAGTTTAATTATAATCTAATAATGTTATTTTACTTAACAGTTACTGTTAGTCACTGTCAGAGTGTTGCAAGTCAAAGTGTTTAAAAATAAACTTGTACATGTAGGGTCTAGAAGACCATTTAAAGCAGTGACACCTAACTAAATTTGTTCGCCGCAGTTAACGTGTTAATAAAAAATATTTGTTTACGTAACATATTTAATGCTATAAATGTTCGATCTTTTAAATAAATATCGGGTCGTTATTGTTGAGCAACTTTTCCTCTTTTAATGGAAGTTCTTTAATGCTATATAAATCTTATGGGAATAGATAAGCTCTGTAAAGGCGTATTGAAATTTCCTATGAGAAAAGTTATCCAAATTTTAGAAAAGTGGAAATCAGTTTCCAAGAATATTGATATTTTTACTGTATATTAGGTGGTTGAAAGAAATCTTAACTGTTTTGAGTCGGTTCGTTGTGCAGCGTGTGCACAAAAGTCGTAAAGGAGATTAAAGCAATTTTCAAGTCTCGATTGCCTAGCAGTGACTTGTTTGTTCGATGTAAAATCTTTTTATTTTCTGTGATTTCTATATGACGTGTAAAAACAACTGAAGTTCCTTTTCTCAAGTTGCGACATTGTTTTGTTGACACCTATAATTTAAGGTGGACTTAGAATGGTGTCCAATGGATAATTAATATTTTGACTTAATATTTCTTGATTTTTGTAGTAAGTTTTTCAAGTAAGTGCATTTACTTTGAAAACTTCCTACAAAAATAAAGAAATATTAAGTCAACATATTAAGTCGACATAATATTTATTTATTTTTGTAGGAAGTTTTCCAAGTAAGTGCATTTTACTAGTTAGGCCCCTGAAATAAAAAAGTTTTCTAAACCGCTATAGTTTTACTTTAAAATTCAATATATAGACTACTATCATGAATTCTTTTATATTTTTGAGCCCACCGTTTGGTATTAAGGGGAAGGGGAGACGCCCTAAAAATGGCAGTCATGGCTCTTCACATAAATTAAAAAAAAAATGTTGCTAGTTGCAAATGTCATTCAGTATGTTCTGAACAATGAAGTCATTGTTCAGAACATACTGAATGACATACTGAGAGACCTGTGCCTCATAAGTATGAGGCACAGGTCTCTCTCACAGGTTATATTTACCTATATTTCGTATTGAAATTACTCGTTCTATTAAATTAGGTAAAAGTATTCTGACCATTCCATTAAACTAATATATTATGACAAAAAGTAAAACATATAGTTACCATGTCAGTGATACGTGAAATTGACAAAACGCCATTTTTCACCCCAACATAACGAAATGTCAGTACCAATGCAGACCTTTATCATTGTCAATAAAATGGTGTATAAATCAAACAAACCGGTATTGCGATGTGGAACGATTATGTACGATATATCTATCGTAACTGAGAGCCTAGATACAACTTCTTAGAGTTTAAAGTAACATGATATACCTACAAGTTTACCTGAACAGCTAAGTTAAAAATTTTAGTAAGTGCATCTCTCTGTTGTCATCTATATTTATTTAAAAAGAAATAGCATTTTGTTTAATGTATCAGAGAGTTCTTACTCCAAGTTTCTCATGGTTATAACCACATTTACAATGGAAGGAAAGCTTGAAAGTTGAAGTCATCTTACAGTCTTTTTTACCTGTACAAATGCTTATGTAAGTAGGCTACATGAGAATCTGTAGATGATTTAATTTGGGACACTGCCAAAACCGCTTTGAAATTTGACTGTTTGATTTTAGACTGTATTTAGCTGAAGTGGTAATGAACAATACACAATTCATTGAATATATCTCCGGTCACTTAACAGTGGCCATTTTACCGTCAGCAAACAAAACCTTGTTACAAATTGGCACGATGGTAGCATAATCTTTAAAATGTTATAAAAATATGCTCGGATGGATAACATGTGTTTAACTTCCCCAAAATTATTAAATTACTAGCTTTAACCCGGGACTTCGTCCCTATATAATTGTCCCTATATAATATATTTGTTACGTCACCGTAAACCGACGATATTAGATGTGGTTGAGATTGCACTATACAACAAATTTCAGGCGCCTTATTCTGACGCCTGAATTATATAACCATAATTCAGGCGTCAGAATAAGTTTTCCTTGGTGTAGTTGTGGATAGGTACCTTCACCAATCTTTAATAATGTATCGGAAAATTGACTATCATCCGGGTTATCTCCAGTTCTCACTCGCATGTTTATAGTCAAATGCACGGATTGCATCATCAACAACCCATAACGTCCCACTGCTGGGCTCGGGTCTCCTCTCAGGAGAGGGTTAAGGCCATACGGTTAAGGCCAACGCCATACGGATTGCATATCACGCCACAAATCAGAGCTTTTCAGGCAAGCCCTTACCTCATCAGCTCGGGTTCTGTCTACCGCTTCTACTCCTTTTCGATGGGCCATCAAGGCCATCGTACATTCATCCCATATGATTAAATTACCTTAGCTTTGTCGTTTCTACACCGATTTACATGATTCTTTTCTTTTTTATTGAATAGGTAATAATGTTAACTTTTTTTAATTAGAAATGAGTGAGAGTGTTGTAAACGTAAGAGTAGACAAATATAATCAGAAAGCTCCGAATTGATAAGCTATCGGGAGTTTCACATATGCTGTCAAAGAATATTTTTATATAATTTTAAAGAAGCTTAAAAAATGGAGTAACTTCTCCCGTTTTTCCAATATTTCCCTTCACTTCTCTGCTCCTATTGATCGTAGCGTAATGAAAAGTATACTATAACCTGCCCAAGGGTATGAAGAATAATTGTGCCTAATTTCATTAAAATCCGTCGAGAAGTTCTTGTTTCTATATCGAACATACAGACAGACAGACAAAAATTTTACTGATTGCATTTTTGACATCAGTAGCGATCCCTAATCACCCCTTGATAGTTATTTATTAAATATATTTCATGTACAGAATTGGCCTCTCTACAGATTTATTATAAGTATAGATAGATAGATGAGATTTTAAAAACTTTCTGAAATTGGCAGTGATGAAGAAAAGAAACTTTGTTTCAGTTTACTTTAAAAAATGGGGTGAATAACCTGAATCAAACTTTATTTTCTTCATAAAGATATATTAATTTATTAGTTACTTACATAAATTTACTGCCAATTTTAAAAGTTTTTAGTAATATTATACAGAAATGACTCAGATAAATGCTGAACTTAGTAATTGGCTTAAAGTATAAATAAGATGGTGCTAGTGGACAGAATCACCAAGATGCCTGGCCCTTGGAAGGCCTTTGACTGCAGAATTCCTTCCTGCTATATTTCTACCACTACTTTGTGCTTACGTCTCGGTAATGCAAATTACGGGAGCGGCGATTGCCCCTCACAGTTCTCTTTCATTCAACGAGTTTAATAAAGCGCTTGAGAATCCTAGAGTGCGATGAAAAATTCAATTATATATTTTTTACGCTTTGCTACTTATTCCTGTTTTCTCCGAGGATAATACCGCCGAGGTAAAGCTTCTCATTGTCGCTAAAGGAAAAATAAACTAAGATTCATTTACGCCCGCCACTTGCAATTGTCATTTAATATTGTTGTGCAAGTGCAACTTGCTAACTTAATACTCCATTGGATTCTTTTCATAACTTCAGTGAACTGTTGGCACGAACTCTTCTGTATAATTTATAGGATTACAAAATTATAGCAATAATACAAACCGAGGGTGTGTTTTGATCTTAATACGCAGATTATTTTTTTTAAATTTTTTAGCAACCACTGTTCTTACACTTTGGCGACTTATATGCATAGGTGGTAAAAAAAAGGTAAATTTTAAATTACATACATACAATACATTTTTATTATTAATTTAAATATTTCGGACATCTGAAACACATCATCCAGTCTCTTGATCAGCAGTCGCATACAAACCACTAGAACAACAAGGCAGTCAAATGATTATGTTACATTTATGGTTTTTTATTAAACAACACCCCAACGTTTTGTTCTTACATAAAAATTATACTACATATCATAAGTGATATTACATTACATAATGTGAAATGATATTTTAAAGAAAACAGTTAATCGTCAGAAGTATGCACCTATTGATCATAGACACAATTACAAAATAATACAATATTTATTGACCTAAAACAGAAGAAAATAAAATGTGTCGTGAAGCTGTCCCTTTCACATTGAACTAGTACGAAACAAAATGGAAAATAAAAAGATATACATATACGGTATTACGTTTAATTAAGGAAATAAATTGTAGCAGGTTTACGACTGGAATTCTAATCCTTAGATTTAGTCTAAGAAGTGAATTGAGAGGCATTCCTCCGTCTGGGATTGCTTTGTCCGTAAGTCCGTGATGCAAATCAATGGAGTGCTTGCAGTGCCCGTCTCCGCTTCATAAAGCGATTGCACGAATACCTAGCCCCGACCTTTCTTATACGACTAGAATAGACAGAAAATTGCACTATGTAGAATGTCGGAATATTGCGCGCTCCGAGGAATATAATACTTTATAGGAAATATAAAACCCTCGTGGATCAGTGAGACAACTAAGGACTGCTTTCGTTTTACGAGCACTATTCCGGTTTTATAACTAGGGCGGGTTGCTAACACTGCTTTATTCATTATAATATATACTTAAGTCACATGAATCAATATTGTAGTACTAAAAAATAAGTAGGTGGTTCAAAACTGGCATATGACCTTTTGCTTGTGGTTTATATTCATATTTGAAAGTTTATGTTGTCAACATAATATTTATATGAAATGTACATTATGTAATTCAAATAACGTACCGTCATAAAAATGTGTGGCAATATTGCGAAGGTTTTATTACTTTTAAAAGTGGTCTAGCATGTAATCTTCTCGTAGGGAAATTTCATCACATCGAATTTGGTATAATTTATCAAATTGCACGTCGGGAATGCACATGCACCCCTGGCTCAGCTGTGCGGATACAGTTGTGAGGCAATTTTTTATCTCCCCTCTTTATCGTCCCGTCAGCATTCTTGATCCTTGGGGAACGAATTGGAAGGGCGACTATCAGGGTAAGACATTCTGCAATGGTATATTGTGGTGGTAGATGCCAACTTAATGCTGTAGATTGTAGATAAGCAAAACTTTTAACGTAACTACGTAGTTTATTAGAAAAACTTGTAAATTGCTAAGTAGTTAGCATAATTTGTTTATCGCGCACGCAGTATCTGATAAATATCTATATATTGATTCCAATTACTGTAGTGTACATCATTAAGTCATTTAAATATGGCAGTCGTCAATGTCCTGGGAGGCTGCGCAGTGAAGCCTGTAATTAATTTGCAGCTCGCAGGTAATTCATTAATTAGAAATCGGCATCTCTCGACACCAATATCGTAATGATTTCTATCGTCGACGTCGATGAACGCTACCGTTCTTAATTACATGCTCTAATTAAACTATAAGTAATTTGTTTACGAGGTCGTGGTCATATATTTATTTTGTGCTTTGTGTTTTGGAATATGCTTTATTCACAACACTACACACATATTTTACATTCTGCCAAATTACGATGTATATTAACGGTTTATAAATTATGTATGACATATATAAGGACATTTTGATTACATTTGGAAACTTGCTGCAAAGACAGACTCTACAAATTGGTTTAAGTGTGTTTTTGAATAGGTTGGAATAAACTACATCATGTTAGCTGAGAGTTTGCTGGAGTCGCTTTTGAAAATACTGTAGAATGACAATCGAAATTTTAAAATAAGTTTAAAGATATTAAAAATTCGTCATGTTTGGATGAAATGAAGTTATTTAAAATTAAACTTACTTTTGTTAACTATTGCTTGCGCCAAAGCTCTTACAGCAAGTACAGTATTAAATACACGTTTTAGTTTTATATCACAGGTAGTAGAGCCACGCTGATTTCAGCACGAGTGGGCCGGCTCGACCCGGCCAGTACTACCCTCACACAGAAGACCATCCTAATAATGACAGCATTCTTGCTGTCGTATTTCGTTCGTGAGTGTGAGACCGGAGGCCCAATCATTCTGCATCATTCTCCCGCCCTTCGAAGGCCGGGAGAATGATGCAGAATAATCTAACCAGGCTGCCATGGTAGGGGTCACCATGCTACATTGCCTACCCTCACAATAAGCATGGTGACCCCTACTCCTGGATTCTACTCATGCTTTCCATCAGGCAGAGTAGAGTCACTTTGGCAGGCTTAAATATAAAAAAAAAAAAAAAAAATCATGTAGTCTGTGTTTTAGATCACCAGGCTCCCACCTCTTGGACCCAATGAGGTGTAACTTCTCAGTGGCTCTTGTATACTATCATTCAAATTAACACTGAAATAAAATTGTAGCATGATAGTAGAAGTCACTTAAAATAGGAAGGTAACTAACATAGGATGAAAGAAGCGATCAATTGAAATACTGAAATACTCAAAATTTATTGCTGGTATTGAAAATCAGCGCTTGTAGAACCTAAGGGTCACAGCACACTAGCTACTTTTAGCATCGGTGACCGGCGACTTTGAGTCTACATCGATGCTGCATCGCGTTTTAACGACTTCCTGCGTTCGATTGCGGTATCGGAAACGCGCGTTTTAGCGACTGCTCAGATGCCAAATCGATGCTACCGGCATTCGAATGTGTGCGGAGAGTAGCGTTCAGCTGCTGTGTCGCGCTTCTAAAAAGCGACTCAATCTCCACGTTTGGCGTTTTTAAGTGTGCGGGTGTATAAAGCGACTAGTTGCCGATTGCCGATGCTAAAAGTAGCTAGTGTGCTGTGGCCCTAAGTATGAAAATTTTAAAATGATAGTACGTTTTAAAACTAAATTCAAAATTTGTAAATTGTAAAATAAACTGCTTCTAATATATTCAACGTAAGCAACAACAATAAAGTATTTAACGATTCGACTTTTAATTTTAGGCAGTCATTTAATATCCCATACACTCATTTAACGATTAAGGTATTTATATTAAAACACTGTTTAATGGTTTCCCAGCGGTCGTATAAAATGAGAATGTTCTTTTAAACAGTTCAGAGGACTAAAAAGGTCCATGTAATTATAAAGAGAGCCTTTTTACCATTTTTAATAGCTTTAACACAATCTGAAGTAGATTGTCTGGTCTTGTGGATACAGACAGTGGTTTTAATTTCATTTAAATACGTATTCCTTAATTTCTCTCTTAAATTTATGTCTTTAAACAAATCTGAATCAGTGCTGTAAAATAACGAAATTAATTCAAGTAAATAATCTTATATTTACCTAACCAGTTTTCGCCCGCGGCTATATACATAAGATGCGGTAATAAATAATAATAATAACACTAGGTAAGAAGCAGATTATGTCCTTTCTCAGGCTCTAAACTATCTGTGTACCAAATTTCATTAAAATTGGTTTATTAGTTTTGCCGTGAAATCCGGACAGACAGACACAGATCGACAAAGTTAGTTGCATTTATAATATGAGTAAGGATTGGAAATGTGTTAAAAGGGTATCTCAATGCTGACAAATTTGAAGTTACTAGGACTAGTACTAAATCCAAGTAATAAATATTTTTGAAAAAATAATGTAGTTAATTTTGTTTTTATTTTTAATTTAGCTCCAGAAGAATTGAAATAAAAAAAAAAATGTTAGATTAAAAACCACTATTACGCAAACATAGTATAGGGTGCCCGTTAGTACGATGAACTGACGATTTAAGAAAATCCGGGCAGCGGATGAATAAAGATTGCCCAAGATTGTTGAGTTAATGAACAAGTTAACGTATTCTTCTATAAATTAAAAGGCAGTCTTTTTGTTTCACTGTTATTTGTTTAATAGTTGTGTAATACTTGTATTACGACGACAGTAATAAACCAAATCCGTCCTCCCAACATAGCTGTCAGACATGAGATCGCCTGCACTTACTAACGTAAACTTAGTTTTCTCCTATGAAATTTTAATATAAGCTTGTTATTCAGTGTGGTTTACTTTTGCAACATCTAAGAGGTGCAATATAAATGCTTCTATATATTTCATCTTCTTAAAAGGAATAAAAGGTCTATGTTAGAAAGTCGTGTGCTCTCTACGTGCTCTTGTTGACACATTTTCCGCCACGTTTTTATTTCAGCCCCACGCCTGGTTCAAAACATCCAAATAGACACGTGACTTTCGTGACCTTTAGGTAAAATAAAAAATAGAGGTTAGAGAGCCTTTGGCTTTGATTCTATACATGCCAGATAGAACTTCTTTGAAACCAGCAAAAAATAAGTTACATCACAGTAGTTAGTATAAATTATGAATGTAGGAAACTAATTTAAATCGAAATAATATTCATCTTTCACAATTTATTGGCGTTGCGTCTCCAAATGAAAAGTATCACATCATTAACTTCGTCACATAATGTTGATAGATGTCAATAAAATAGATCTACTTATATTACACAATGTTGCTCAAAGATATCAAAGAAGATATTCAACAAGCTTGACATGAGCTGCGCTTATCATCTATTTAAACTGTATTACATCGAGACCTGTAATTTATTTTTAAGTATGTTTTTTTTTCAACTTGTGCACAAAAATTCAAGTGTATGAATTTTTGATGTAGTTTCTAATTTTTAGTTTTAACAAAATGTTATAACACGCTCTTATTAGCTTTACCCTTTTATTGCCGTGTTTAAAATCAACTTTTGTAAGCGTCCCTTTCAATATTTTAAACTATATTAAATGATATCAGTGTTGAAAGAACCAAATCCTTAATCGCCTAAAGTAAATCTTAATAGTTCCCATGGATTAAAAACTAAGTGGTATAACATAATCGAAAGTTATATATGTCTAATAAAATAATCTGTTTAACCGAACATTCATTTTACTCACTAAAATCTAAAACAAATATTTCAAATTTATAAAAAGCAAGAATCGTATTCGTTTCTATAAGTTTGATACCAAATCCACAATTCAATTTATTTGATTCTCAAGTTAGACAGACGAGATCTATCACAAAGAAACGTCTTTGAGCTTTTTAACATTTGAATAGTGTTTTATGTGCAAACAAAGGAATAAAGTGAATTATTTGTCGTAGTGCCTACTTCAGACGGGGCTGAATGTTGGTATTTAACTAATTTGGCTTTAGACTTTAGTTATTCGTAATACACATTACAAAAATCAATAGTCTGAAGAGAGACATTGAAGAAGTCAAGGTTCCCTTATTAATTTATACATTTCAATAAGGGAACCTTGACCGTTACTACTTAATACTTAGTGTTTCGCTTAACGAACTAATAACCTTATATCGTTAGAAGATTTCAAGCTATGTTTTCATTACCCAGAATTCTTGACTAAAATACATACAATTCAGTCTGGACGTATAAAAGTTATTTTTTTACTTGTTATGGTGAACTATTGAATATATTAATGTCAAATCAATTTCAACCAAATTAAATTGTATTCGTGATATAACATACGAGTGTATAAAGTATGAAAACGTGTCACAGGATAGTTTTAAAATAAAAATAAGCGTATTAAAAAGTACAAAAATATTCGAATGGAAATGCCCCCTTTTTCCAACCTATCTACGTCCATGCAACTTAGTTTGGTTTTCACAACGTAATCCGATTTAACTGTCAAAAGAACTGGTTGTGTTAACAATACGCGACAAGTAAATAAAACAAACATTATATTGAAAAGGGGTTTCAGATTAAGTACGGTAAAATGGACTTAATTTAAAACGAAAGACCACTCTATTCCACATTTACAATAATTATATAACTAGAATTATAGATTATAATAAAACAACGTAAAACTCTTTAGTATTTTTTTTAAATTATGAAAGATTGCAAGTTTTCTTTGTATAAAATCTGTTGAGTAAAGAAGAAGAAAAGAAATTTGCTATGATAATATATATGAAATATACAATTCCATTTCGTTTCAACAAAATTTCTGTTAGTTAAATCAACGGAACAAACAATTGTGTAAGTAAAAAGTTATAACTGCTCGAAATAACAGCGTCACCAAGAGGCGAGTCTCACTATAAACTTGCGAATTGTTATCAACTATTTTAATGAACTGGCGAGACTTTACTGACTGTGGGAACTGTATTTTGAAGTCAGAGGTCCCTAAATCCATGAAGGATATCGCCAAGCTATTAAGTATAAATTTGTAATTAAAATTGTACTTAAATAATTGGAACATATGCTTCTAAACTGCCAATTGATGTACGAAAATGTAATTATAAGTCAGATTCTTAATTTTGATTAAATAAATAAATATTTTCGGACATCTTACACACAACGTCATCTAGTCCCAAATTAAGCAGAGCTTGTGCTACAACTGATATAAATAGATAAACATACTTTTTTTTTGTAAATACATACGTATCATACATACCAAACTCCGAAACGAATATTTATGGGTCACACAAATATTTGATCCGGCCCGGGAATCGAACCCGAGACCACTTGATCAGCAGCCGCATACGCTAACCACTAGATCAACTACTACTACTAGTTTACAATAAGAACACAATGCTTCGGTAGCGCAGTTGTAGTGTATGGGACTGTTGTATTTGCTTCGGAGCTTGGGTGTTTTCTATGTATAACATGTATGTATTTATAAAAAAAAAATATATTCTATCAGTCAATCTAGCTTTCATAGTACACGCTTTGCTTAGTTTGAAGCTAAATGGCTTTGTGTGTTACATGTTCGAAATACACACATCAAAAGTGTCTAGGGATCAACATATATTTTTGCAATAACTTTTCTCCTGATTGATATTAATTAAAAATTTCTTTAAGGATTCATCAAATAAAGTGTTTTCGTTTGTCACAGTAACGATAAACCAAGTCACCTTTGCATTAGTAAAGAAATTTGCCATTTTCCTCATAAAGGGATTTTTGACATTTGAACCACTAACATTAAAGTTCGAAAAAAAGACTGAAATAACAGTTTTCTTTAAAATTTTATTAGGTAACTTAAACAATTAATAATCCGTGTTTCTACCGCGAACACTAACAACACAAGAACATCGGTTTGGCATACTCAAAATGAGTTCATCCAAATCACGCTGTGGAATGGCCGCCCATGTTCGTTGCAACAACAAAAAAAGGTCTTCTTGCGACTGGATACCCTCCATATTCGGCAGAGCTCTTCTCTGTAGCATATCCCATGCATGCTCAATCGGGTTCAAGTCTGGCGACTGAGCAGGCCAGGGCAGGACATTGATGTTAGCTGCGGCGAGAGTCTGTCTTACAACTCTTGCGGTGTGCGGTCGTGCATTATCATGCATTAACTGAAATAAGGGACCGATTTGCACTTGTAGAGGAACGATGACGTCTGATACAATCGTCTCAGCATAAATTTGAGCGTTGAGGTTGCCTCTGATCCAAATCAACTCAGTTCTTCCGCCGATCCAAATACCCGCCCATACCATGATGGTTCCACCACTATAAGGATGGACTTCCTGGCAGGATTTTAATCGCTGTTGGCGTCCAGGGGTTCTCCAGTGTCGTATACGTCTTGTATCCGGTCTCATACCAAAACGAGACTCATCAGAAAAGCACACGAAACGCCATTGTTCTTCTGCCCAATTTCTGTGTTCAAGAGCCCATTGATATCGAATCCTACGATTGTGCATTGCTATAGGTGGTACCCGTAGCGGTCTTCGGGAATGAAGGTTCACTTCATGCAAGCGGTTTCTGACTGTTTGGTCGCTAATTAAGTTCCCTGAAGAGTGATGAAGCCTCACGGCTAACATCATGGCGGTTATTGTTGGAGCTCTTCGAGTTAAGATTTGAATGTATCGGTCTTGTCTCCGTGTGGTGCAGCGATACCGTCCTCCATGGCGCTCAGCCACGGTACCAGTGCTTCGGTAACGTGTCCAAAGTCGACTGATAACACTCTGACTTGTATTCAGAGCTAAAGCCACAGTACGTTGCCGGGAACCAGCTTCTATCATTCCCACGGCTCTGAGCATTTCTTCCCTGCTTAAATGACGTCGCCGCTCCATAATAACGTTGGTTTTAATCAGTAGTAGGGAAACAGTAGCACTAATAATTTCTTCAATGCGTTGTATGTTTTTATAGGGAAAATATTGGCAGCTGATTTTCATCTTTTACTCGAATTTGATTGACAGTTCCTGATTCAAATTATGAAATGCACCAAAAAGGATCCATATAAATTTATAAAATCATAAATTTATTACAAAGCCACATCTCAATCTCAAGAAATCCGCATAAAAATGCTTGATCCCTAGACACTTTTGATGTGTGTATTTAATTATAATTAATGTTTATGGCATTACAGCAAAACATTAAAATATTCACATGAAACGTCTGTAAGGAGTTTTGTTGTTATTTAGGTACTGAAATGTCAAGATTTTGTACTGAGTAGTAGTGAATGCTGTACTGTAGTGAATGAAATTTCAAATTAATTAGTGCAATGTCTAACAATATTTTTGAATTGAAATTAATAAAAAATTTCTCCGGACAATATTTGGAAAGTCAACGTATAAAGAGAGAAAACACAGTGAATCTGATTTTACGAAGTGATAATATAAAAGTCCTGTTATACGGTTATAGTTTAAGCAACTCTTATCAATGGTTATAATTTACCTGCTATTTTCTCCATTTTATTTGGTTTTGTTTTCTGCTGGTAGTTACCATTAAAGGCATCTGTTATTATAATTGTTTGAAATCTATTTACACTTCCTCATTTTCTTCATTTAGCATGGAAAGTCCTTCAGTAAAAACACATAGACAAGATTAACATCTGCGTCGCCGATATGTTATTATTACCTACTGTTGTAATAGTACACATGAACACGTATTAAAGGTCAGTTAAACTATTAATAGTTAGGCAGTAACATAACAACTCAACTGAATAAAGTATGCCATATATGTAGTCATAGTATCCATTCCATTATAATCGAAGCCGAAAGACTATAACTGGACACAAGCCACCCCTCATGGCTCTTCACTTCATTACCGTAGCCCACGTCAGTTCGTCATAATACTGACTTAGTTTTTAAGTTTTCAATTAAAAGGTCTATAAGTATAAAACTCCTTAATAGGAATTTAATTTATCTACTGTATTTTCCTTCTCTTAATTAAGATGGTTAACGTGATGTAGCACGGTTCTGAGAAATATTAAGGGTAGTCTGGAGTCTCGATTTGATGTAATTAACAGAATTCAAAACAACAAATTTAAATTTATTTTAGCCTTTTGTTCAAATAGAAATAAACCTAAATCAGTAAAAAAGTTACAATAAATACAAAACTAAACTTATTGATGTCTAGCTAGTTATTAGGCTAAATCAAGTCTTAACTTCTGAATGTTTATTCAGTTGCTATGTTGTACAACTTCATGAGAAGTGACTTGCTGATTCACAAGTAGTTTTCGTATTATTCTAGGTACTGTGCTTAAAATGAATAGTTTAAATTTACGTTATTATACTGGGGAGTCTGACTTTCACTGCTTCGTAGATGGCAAGTTGCCAACCTTGGAAACGACCAATATACAAATTAAACTTCTGAATCATACATATTTCATTTGTCGGTCGATACTAGACGTGTTTTTCAGGTTATCGTCATCCAATTTTCACAAGTGCAATTGTGTTATAGTCGGGACTTGGTAATTATTTCATATTTCATTCCAACATTGAATTGAGGTTATTGTACAATGTTGGGAATGTAGAAATTTCAATTGAATCAGACTGGTAAAAACAAACTGAACAATGAAATCGATACGTAATCAATTCATGCAACATGAACTTTGTAACCCTATACAACCATAGTATTACTATGTAACAGTAATATGCAACTTGCAGAATTAAGCTTATAATATATTATCAACAGATTTATATACAAGGTTCGAGACCCAATTATACTTCACGAGACATTAAGTCCAGCCCTATAGCAATGAATTTTAACCGACTTCAAAAAAAAGGAGGAGGTTCTCAATTCGACGGTTTTTTTTTATATATGTTTAGCGATAATTTCGTTGCATATGAACTGATTTCAAAATTTTTGCAATTTTTGTTGCAATTGCATTGGAATGGGCGTAGCTTACAGGTGGTCCCATCGTCACCATATCGGGCTCTGATGATGGGATCCCAAGGAAATCGAGGGAACTCCTCAAATATCATAGGCACAATTGTCGCGATTTGGGTACTCGGAATAGTTTTTGTTTGAAGTCGGTTTCTTTTTGTTAAAAGTATGTTATTATGTCGACAACTATTTGACATCACGTCAAAATCGATTCAGCTGTTTTTTCATCAATTCACTTGTATTCAAGTTTATTGTTTTCGAAAAAATCTACCAACATATTTACTGTCAGGAAAGGTATCTTGAGAAAGTGAGGTTACGAGGAAGACCATCTTTGAGTGCCAAATAAGATAGGGAAATAATTTATTAATAACGTGAATCTGATGTCTAATTCGAAAGTACCGTTTAAAATTTTTAGAGCCTATTATTACCTACATTTTTATTTATTCTCTTTTCAACTCTTAGATCGTAAATATAATTTCTTATAATATATAAATATAATAAGAAATTATATTTACGATCTCTATACTAGCTGAGATCCGCGATGCTATCCGCGATTATTGTTGTAAATCGCGAGTAAGGCCGCGTAGCGCCGTTAGTCTTAAATAATTCAATCTAAGTTACTCCTTGTATCATCAGCTTTCTACCGCTGAAAGTCCCGTCTAAATAAGTCCAGCTGTTTCAAAGAATACCGGGAACATGCAGGCAGACAGAGATACAGAAAAATTAAAAAAAATGTAGGTATCGTATATACTTCATTTGCATTTAGTTAAAAACTGATCATTTGACAGACACTCCAATTTTATTTATTTGTATAGATTATACCTCATTAATTACTAAAACTCTCTTTTTTGCCTGTTTTCATTTATCGCTGATGTCTGAGAAGCATATAAAATACTTCAATGGAAGCTTCTTTCAATTTATTTGATCTGGGATAATCCGCGACGGTATATATTTTTGAATGCTCAAATCGGATTAGGGTATAAATAAATTATGTAAGAATTTGAGTGTAAGGAATAGTAATGAAGCGGTTATGTCATGATTGTCGTTTGTGTAATAATAGGAATGTAACATTATTGATATTAGTTTTTTTATGATTAATCTTCACCGTAAAAATTAAATAACTTAAAATAGTTTATTTAAAATTATAATAAAAATATACTTTTTCCTACTTTGACAGTAATTTCGATGTTATTTACTGATTTTCGATACTGAATAGAATTTAAAAAAAGTTTGTACTGTTCGAAATATAAGAAAAAATCGGCAGAACAGGGACATAAAGGAATAGAAAAAAACTTAAAAAAAAGCTCAGAGACCTCGTGCATAACAACACGCTAAAGATCATGACATGATCAAATAATATAGTTCTTAGATTTAAGATTCTATAAAGGACATACAGACAGGATCGGTATAGGATAGGATCGATCTATTTTCGAACAAATGAATTATATACCATCTCACGACTCTGCCTACCTGTTGTTCGAATGTATAAGCTTTGATTGAAGTTTACGCCATTTTAGGGGTGGAATTTTCCAAAATCCTCTCTTATTACTCGCCTACGCTCCTCAATAATACATGACAAATTATAGCTTCAGTCATTGAGTAACGGAACAGTTTTATATATATTGATGATTGATAACCGGTGACTTCACCTTTCAGTCTTTTAATTGCTAAAATGACAGATAACAATGATGATAGTTTGGTTTGAGAAAGTTTGGTTTCTTAAGTCTCTTCAATGGTGATGTTGAAGTTCTGTTTAGGAAAGTAATCAGTTCAGTCGATGATACCCATCCTTAATTATACCCTACACAAGCAATATATTTTTATTCAGGTTTATTTTATGAAACTTTTACATATACTGATTTCTCTACTTCGATATTTTTCACAGATGTAAAATAATTTAAAATTAACAAGTTTAAATGCATAACCATCAAACATTATTTAAGGCAATATTAGTTTAAATTTATAGTAGACAATACAGCTGTTCTCATTTTACTTTACCTGCAGTTGGAAAATACATCTAAATTAATCTGATTCTTGATTGAGATGAGTTAGTGTATCCATCGACTGATTATATGTTAGAGTAATCTTAAATACTATTTATTATTTTAATTCGTAACATGTTAAATTATTTAGAACAATACACAAATTATGTTGAAATAGTTTGTAATTTCCCTTTCACGTCCCTAATAGTAGACCTATGTGTAATAGGGTTGACCCTCAAATTACCGATGTTTTTAACAACATTAAAGTTAGTTTTAAACTTTGAAGTAGTTTTAAATTACGATTCAAAATATCTATTACTATTTTCATATTATTTACTATCGATACATAGAAAATTACTGGGCCTGGCTGATCAATTCATAAACACTATGCTCCTTATACTATGAACTTAACAATTTTCTTGCAGATTTTTTATGCCACTCATTAAGAAAGGATTTTCTAATAAAATGAATAATTATTACAGTTCTAAGAAATTTCACTTCATCTTAAAAAGCTATCTATTTTCCTTAGGGATATAACAGAACAATACAACATGATCTTCGTCAATACCTAAATAAGTTTGAAAATCCAATGGTTTAAATATAATTAATAAAAACAACTCGATTTAAAAAACGGTGCTATACATAAACGTAGTCGTAATTAACTAATAAGGCGAGGTCAGAAGTAGAAAGTCACCTCTACGTTCGACGCAATAAACACCAATTATAAGTTAATAACTATTCAAAACGCACATTAGCAAAGTCCATTTAAATTGTGGAGTTGCTTTATAAATTGGTGTTGCTTAGATATCATGATAGTTTGATCACTAAGTTGGAGGCTGCGGTCTCAGGGGCGGGTATTTCATCTCAATTAAACGAGTCATGTCCGTTACAGGATATCCTCAACACTATGGTGTAAGGGCTTTGATAACTTGACGAGACGACCACGGAAAATTTAATGTTAGTACATACTGTAATGGTTTTGTTCGCTTGATTTCTAAAATTATTTTAATACTATTTGATATATACCATTAGTGGTATAGAGTAGTATCTCACCGATATATTCTTAGTGTGTCACGCCGCATCTGAAACAGGAAGGATTCCGGAACAGTGGTTATTAAAACATCCGGACCCACCTTCCCTATTTGACCTTGGGTCATCTATTGAGATAAGTACAAGTGTAACAGAGAGATATTGAATAAGAATGGTTGTCATTACGTTATTGGTGGACTCCAACGCGTTGCATAGTGGATAACTTATATATTAATTTGTATATGAGTTTAATATTAAAAAGTGTATAGACAGTTACATAGAAGGCATATATTATATGTGTATAGATTATTAGAGAATATTATTAATAATTGAAGTCAATTAGAATATCGTGTCGTTCTCGCCCCACGTGGTTTGAGTATGCATAAGATTGCGATACAAATTTTGTGGACCTCGCGAGAGCACAGCACTGTTAGATTAAAATTGCTCCCAGGTGCTCCATCAAAGAAATATTATCACACAAAGTGCTATTAGTTATCTAAGAGTAAGACGTTTTTAGAGCTAACATCTTCTAAGGCCCTTAAGATGCTCATTTATGTAATCGTAACTTTATTGGGTTGGTTGTTGTATCGTATCAAATATAGTTTGATATAAATTAATAATAAATAAATAAATATTTTTGGACATCTAAACACACAACATCATCTAGTCCCAAACTAATCAGAGCTGGTGCCACACGAGTAAATAAACGTACAGAGACAAAGCTTTAAACAACCGCGCCACGGTACAAGTATGATGCGCATGTGTGTGTGTGCACTGGCGGCTCGTCAAACCTGTATAAACTGGTTCGGACAGTGCTCAAACAAAGGGCTCACTCACCGCTCGCTGTGCATCACGTCATGCGTGTTTGTTTAAATTTGAAATTAATTAGTAAGACTGTAAATATGGTTTATTGTACATACTGAGTGCATGAACAAGAATCGAAAAAATAAAAACATAACTTTTTTTTGTTATCCCAAAAGACTTCAACTTAGGAAGTAGTAAAGGTAAGTAGTAACTATAATATATATTTATTTTTACTTGGATAATATATATACCTCATATAACCTAATATGTATCTGCCTGAATTTCAAATAAAACTTAAACAAAGATCCAAGAGCGGCGGTTTCTATTTGGGTAAACGTAAGTGAATTAATCATAACCTCGCTTTATAAATTAAAATACTATTCTTGGTTTTATTATTATTTCAGACGACAGGAGTTTCCAAATTTGTAAATGATAAAATAAAACAACAACACAGAACTTTATACTAATATAAAGTTCTGTGTTGTTGTTTTATTTTATCGATCTGATGATATGATGATAGAGAGAGAGAATGATAAATTCTAAATCTAAATTTAGAATTTATCATTCGATTATGATGTATATTTTAAAATATATGTTATAAATATTTTTAAAAACCAAAACTAAAAAAAAAATAGTAAGCAATTTGTAAAAAAATATACACACATAAAAAATCTGTCAAACATTTTGCGTATTTATTTTAAACTTCCTGTGCCAACCCTATCAGAATTGGTAGCAATTTTGCTCGCTCTTTAGAAGCTTATTCTCTGTACGTTTATTTACTCATGTGCTTGTGTAATATACAAGCTTTTGGTCCGACCCGGTAATCGAACCCGAGACCTCTTGTTCAAAAGCCGCATACGCTAACCAATAGATGAACAAGGCAGTCATATATTTTAAATGATTGATTAAATGCATTAATTCATAATACATCACGAACTTTTTTTAAAGATTGTCTGGTATTTGGTTTTCTAAAGATTTGGATTCCGATAGTCTGTTTGTGCCATGACAAGCATTAGTAAAAACACTATTGGTTAATAGTTATGATACTGTCTCCTCTCAGGTGTCCGAGTCACAAGAACGCTCATAGCATATCATACCACGAACTTTCACCCGTCTAAGTACTGACCGCGCCGTCGTTGCTTATCTTTGGTGATTGTTGTTTGATATTAGTTTGGCTATTTTTAGGGTTCCGTAGCCAAAGGGCAAAAAACGGAACCCCTATAGATTCGTCAAGTCTGTCTGTTTGTCCGTCCGTATGTCACAGCCAATTATTTCCGAAACTATAAGAGCTATACTATTTGTTATGTATGTATGCAACTGTGTAGAATTTTGTCAGTCGATGTATTCAGTGAACCGCATTAAGATTTTTACATAAAAATAGAAAAAAAACAGTACATTTTGAGGGTCCCCATACTTGGAACTGACACTCTAATTTTTTTTTCATCAAACCTATACGTGTGGGGTATCTATGGATAGGTGTTCAAAATTGATGTTGAGGTTTCTAACATCATTTTTTTCTAAACTGAATAGTTTGTGCGAGAGACACTTCCAAAGTGGAAAAATGTGTCCCCCCCCCCTCTAACTTCTAAAATAAGAGAGTGATAAAACTAAAAAAAATATATGTTATATATTACCATGCAAACTACCAACGAAAATTGGTTTGAACGAGATCTAGTGAGTAGTTTTTTTTTAATACGTCATAAATCGTAACACGCAATTTACCTTTCATCCAATCAATACACTAGTATAAAAACATCGATGAAAGTTAAAACGAACTACATGAACTTTTATATCATGTTACTTGCTAATACGGAACCCTTCATGGGCGAGTCCGACTCGCACTTGGCCGCTTTTATTTATGTATAAAATGCATGTATTTATTGTATTTACAAGAAAAAAGTTACGGTTGTCTAGTATTCATAATACATAGGTGATGTTGTGTTTTACTTTTCCTTAATATTTATTTATTTAATTATTTGTTTATTTATTATTTCCAATTACCTAAAGCTACTTGGCTATAAGCACTTCCGTCTTATCGTAACAGATGCCTGTATTTGGACATATCAAGGTAGGATATAATTATAATACGTATATTTGTGTATAGTATGTATAGGACGTATACAGTTTATGTTACATCATTGTGTTTCATTCGATTTTTTTGCGATACTCTAAAACATCTAATCGAAAATTTCATTAAAAGAAAATGGATAAACAATGAAATGTCATTCCTGTTTCCATTATTATAGAGTTATACTTAGATTATCTTTAGGAAAAAATGAAATTTAAGTGTCTTGTTAAGTCTTTATACATATGTTTATAAGCAATTTTTTTACTCTAGCTTCGCTCCGCGTAGTAATTCCCGATTTACAACACGTGGGTAAAACCGCGGGACTCAACTAGTTCATCAATAAAATATTAATAAATCGGTAGTGATGTCGGCCCCCCTCAACTCACACTCTATGAGAAGGGGAGAAGAGGGCGGCTAAGTACTTGTAACTCTAAGGTTGGCGGTGTCCGTGGGCGGCCAGTCCCTAAGCATCATTCGGCCCTCTACATCATATAAAAACATTTAAGAGGATCCACATTACCATGGAGCCAACGAAGTAATGATGTCATATAGTACCATATAATATTACATAGACCCTTTTAATGTCACATAGTTTGCCATGTGTACATACACGTATATGTAGCGTAGCACCTGTAGCTCTACATGCGGTGCTACGAGCTACGTGTAGTCCGATTGCGAGCTTACAACTTTATGAGGATGTTTTCATCAAATTTTCACTCAATATAAAGTTTTACGGTGACAACTAGATTAAAACTTATGCTTTATACTCTCTAGTATACTTTTAGATCCTGATGATATTTGGTGTGACTATCCTTTAAGCTTTTAATGGTGCTAAGTATGTTGTCGACGGGACATCTTGTTTTAGAAGTACTGTAAGTCAGAATATTTTTGATTTTAAATATTAGAATGTGTCGAATGTTAACCATTTTTTGAAAGTGAAATTGTGGAAAGAAAAAACATTGCTATTTGGCATTTAATTGACCTACGATTAAATAAAGACTTTATTGACATAATTAAAAATAATAAAAAAAATAGAAGAAAAGGACTAAATTGAATGTTCGTTTTAATAATATATGTTAATACACATTTAAGTTAATACACTATTCTACTGTGCATTAACTTTACTTTTGCTTATAAATAAAAATAATTTATTTTTTAATTAATAAATCTTGTAGTATACTCGTATATGAATGTATATTAAACATTAGAATGTTTAAGGTACTTTATTTTCAACTAGATTTTTCCTGCGGCTTCGTCGATTGTCGTGGTATTATCAGGCTGTGTTCTTTCTCCGAAATCAAAGTAGTGCACCGTGCAAAAATACACTCACCATGAATATTTTTACATATTTTTCTCTATGCGTAAGTCATGTCTAGATTACTGTCGATTACTTTCGGAGAACTAAAAGCATTCTGTCAATTTATTAGTTAAAGAAGTAGCAATATCATACATAGTTTGAGATTCACAAAAGGACGAAACGAATAATGGAAACATACGGAAAATGTTCACGAGCCCGAATTAAGTTCTATTGTTATTCAAAAAGCGACCGTCGGCGCTACAGAAAGGGAGAGTTGAATACAATCTTTGAGCACACATTTTATTAGTAGGCTTCACATTTTACGAGCGGACTGGAAACCTAAATAAAAAGAGGATTCTTCATATGAAGTCCCTTTGTCATTTTTTTAACGGTGGGCTGTCAAAAGCTTTACGATTTCATTTTTAGCTGCTCGGTGTTATGTACGGGACTAATACCTGAAAAAGTGAAAAGAAAAGCCCTTATTATAACGATGACAAAGTTGCTTTCAATATCACGGTGGCTGTGCTTCCTTTTATCTTACTAATGAGCCTTCAGAATTATGGATTTTTATCGGATTTGAAATATTATGCTGCGGTTTTATAAATATATCTTTCTATATTTGGAGGTATTTTATTTATTTCAAATGTCGTATCTCTGTTGACATGGGAAGCAAAGGAGGATATCCCTCTCATTTCCCACGAGAACCGTAAAAAAACGAATTAGGGTCGACGCTTGAGGGTGGGCCGTCTAATTTACATGGAAACCAATGACCTCATAGTGAAGCTAAATTGTTATAATTGTAGGTAAAAATAATGCATCTACTTATGCTGTTAATTTCTCAAGTTGCAATTACATATATGGATATAATACTAGCTTACGCTCGCGGCTCCTCCCATGTGTATGTCAGTTATCGCGGTAAAAGATAAGCCTATGTCTTTGTCAGGCTCTAACTGTATGTTAATTTCAATTAGGTCGGTTTAGTGGTTTTGGCGTAGAAGTGCAACAGACAGATAGACACCATATTAATACACAAACATTGTTTGGTCCAATCCGAGAATCAAACACGAGACGAAACGAAGCAGAGCAGTCGCATAAGATTCCTATAAAAATTTGTAAATATTGTATTAATAATTTGTTTAAAATTGTTAATTAAGTTGGCATTTATTTTATAAACTATATTATTTCTAAACGAGTTGTGAAAAACTTCAATAGAAAACTTTCATCGGCTATAACTCACGAAAAGAGGCCATAAGTATGCTCACAAAAGTATAAGTTTTCATCAAAGTTCTATATAGCTCGGTAGCGAGTGGACTGCAAACAAATTCAATGACCACAAAAAAGTTATGGGGAAAACTTCATCAGAGCTCTCTGGCCCCAGGAAAGTTTAACATGAAAACATTGCGAATAAAAACACACAAAAAATAATACCAAATTTTCAGAAAATGTTTCAGTAAATAATATTTCGCAAGCAGTTTTAAACAATGCTACATAGAGTTCATGATCACGTTATTTTTCAGGTAGCAATCCTCATTATTATGACGCAGCATATCATAATAAAGGATTGCTATAATAAACTGAATGCGCTTCTGACATTAAGAAACTCGTAACATAAGTATTTAATTACCTGGATGTGTGTTAACTTATAAGCGGTGAGAAACTTTGATAATATTGAGTTAAAGAAAAACAAACCAACTACTGAAGCATAAGCAATCCAAAGCTAGGCAATAATACTTGTTAAAACATTATTACGACTGTATGTTTGTCAAATAAACAACCGTAGAAGAAAGCAGAGAATCCCCTTGCGGACGTGATTTGAGCTGAGGAGACAACATAAATGGATCGTGAGGCATTTGTTCGATGCAAGGGGCTTTGTCGAGATTTCAACACAAAGCAGCAATTATTATAAATATTGGCAAAGCTTTCACATCCGATATTTTTGTTACAGTTGGGGTAAAATATTGACAAACATTATCTAGACTCAAAATCTACAATTCAGATCGCAAATAGCACAGTTTGGAGAAATAGATGGGGCAATTTATCTACAAATACTTATTTACTACTTTTCGTGAGTTATTCTATACAAAACTCGTTCGTTCTCGTTCAAAGAAAACGTTTTATAGTCGCACATAAATGGTTCCACAAAAACTATATTATATGAATTGCTAGGAATTTATCATGATCCTGTATTAATATAAGAAACGTATGCTACAATATTAGTGGCAGTATCAGTAAATCTCTTGAAAGAAATGAGGTACCTTTAACCTTTTGTAAAAATAAATACTTACTTCGATCGTATAAAAAGTTGTTGTGATACTAGGGATCGGTTTTATCAAAGGTATTCATCAAAGGTATTATTAAAGGTAGGTATTTATCATAGATGCTTATAAATTATAAATAGTAATTTTTTTTGTGTATAAGTTTTACGAAATAATGGTATATAAGATGCATTATTATTTTACTACATTTATAGAAGAACTACAAGCAAACCTAGTTAAGCAACAAGGAATCCTATCTATAAGGAGACAAGAATAATTATTTCGATTTGCCTTGTGTGTATATTGGTTCCTTGTCCCTTATCTAATAGTAATGATTTTTTAACAGTATTGACATTTCTAACACGCAACAATAAAACCTGATAATGTTAAGACGTTGATTTATTTAATCACTGCAGTTTTATATTCTTCTCAGCACTTACAGTAATGTTTTCATACAACTGTATTCAATACAACTACAACCAAGAAGTCTATTCATTACTGGGTATATCTCAATTTGAATAGCGACGGTTTATACTAAGTTTGAATACTAAATAAGATGCTTTTAGTGCGGGCCCACGCTTAGGTAATTCTGTACCTAACTCAGTAGTGAGCCACTGGAGTTGAAGCCATTCAGGTTCTTAATAACATTTATTTTGTACCTCAGTACAAAATACCTCAATATATTTAAAGTGGCACTCTAAATATCTGTAGTTAAGATTGTTGATTTTCAAAGGAATTTGTCAAGTATTATTTCCTAATATTCGACATTTGTGAAGTTTAAAACAAACTTATTAAATTATTACTCGATCCTTTTTTATGACTTTCGTGAGATAAATTCCTATGTACTATACAGTTGTCTTTTAGAATAAAAAACATTTTCCTTGAATATTTTGTCCCCCGTTAACATGTGTTTGGGGATACATAACCGTACGCTAGTACTGTGTTTTTACTTTACATCGAATAAAATAGACGAATAGCGTTATGGTCTAAGGACAATAATTTTGTGTGATCTTTAGTGATACTCGTATTTAACGATGTATTTGTTTAAAGTTTTGTTTACAATGTGTATGCAAAACTTTCTATATGCTAATGTTTCTGTCAATGGTAAATTCTTAAATTATTGTAGTTGAAATTCGTGAATATACTGGAATTCTACACAGACAAACAATATGTATAATTTATATACAGGATCGCTTTACCAACTTTTGTGTAAATATTTTTTCAGGGTTAGTGTTTAAATATTTACTTAAGGTCTCTAAATTAATTAGAATTTTTAAAATTATTTAGTTCTATACACTTATTAGGTGTATAGGTTATTAGGTACAAAGCACAAATTGAAAAAGAGTGAATACATGCAATAAGACTTTTTATTCTTATGAAACATGACGAGATATTTATGTATGTGTAACTTAGACGTAAATATTCCGTTAAGTAAGTATAAAGTAGGTATTATTCGTAAGCATAACATACAACGAAAGTATGTTACAATACAACGATAATAATTATGTGTGTGTTTTGTAACATAAATGCATAGAATATAATTAATTTGTATGCATTTACGCACACACATAGAGTTGAAACAGAATATTGAACTAGAAATTACAGCAGTGTAATCGATGATAGCACATTCCCTACGGAACCGCAATAAATCCACTCTGGGCCCGGTGTTCATTAATTCGCCTGCTGTCAAGTCAGTATCTGAAATTGTTGATGTTTTGCGCATATTTGTGGTACAATTTATTGAGCCAATCATTCGTGAGCCCTAAAGTTGAACGGTAGACTACGGGTCATTTATAATAATAGAATATGGAAAGGGTATAATATGTCATATTAATGTACTTGATTTCTACTGATTTGTTGGGGGGTTAAGATGTAGTATGTCCACAGGAATGGTTTTCGGTTACGGTAATCGTTATATAAAGGTAAGGTAATTAAATTTAATGTATTTCTGGATTGTGTCTGTTTTGTTTCTTTTGTTTATTTAATTTAGGTTGCTTTTAAAGAGTTACTTTAGCAGGTTTATATATACATAGTATATATTTTGTTTTCCTTGTCTAGAAATATATTATTATTATTTATCATATTTCATGATAAGTATAAATGGCAACAGCCAAAAACATGAACAGAAAAGTAAATAAACAAACAGGGGCAAAATAAATTCGTAACGAAAGTGGTACAATAAAGTTATTTGAGCCAAGTACCTCCCACACCCGCCGTGCGACCGGCGCCTCATCACTCAGAAAATATTTTTATTAAAATCGTGAAGCAGACTCGAAAAAAATTGACGTCGAATTCCACTCCATAGATATCATAACAAACGTAATAAAACTTCAACATAATATTAGTTCTTCGGACCATCCGAATTTACACAGGACTGAAAGACAACAACAAATGGTTCTTCATTTAGTCCCCCGTTTTTAAACTTGAGCAAAACTTTGTGTTTTCTTGAAGAAATTCTATGAATACAGGGTTGTTTACTTTTGGCATTTCTTATTTTGTATTTTATTAAAAAGTATAAAGGCTTTTAAATTTGACAAAATTTTGCTAGTATTTTTTGTTCGTAAATGGAGTTTTGTCATGGAGTCGAAATTTTTAGGTCCTTTTAAGACCCAGTAATTGAAAACCATTATTTAGTATTCAACAACAATTTTCCTTGACTGATTGACAAGGACAAAAATGTTTTAAGCATTATTTGTTAATCTTTGTTAATCTTTGTTAATCTAATTGCGAGTACCTGTAAATGGCTTTGTTGTTAACTATGTTTAATGTTTATTTTATAATATTTAAGCTGTTGGTATTCCGAATAAAATAAAATAAAAATAAAATAAAATAAAATATTCAATAAAAAATTCTGGAGTATCGTATATCTTGCACTTATAGCTAGAGAAAGTTATATTAATGTCAGCCATTTACACATTCTAATCTAAGGGCACATGTTAAAATTTAATACGATAAATTGAAAGACGAGATGTAATAAAATAACATTAAGTTAACATCATTCAGGGTATCCTACGAAAACATTCTAAGACTGTATTTTGATAACGATACATCGTTATCAAAATACCATCTTAGAATGGTTTCTTCATCTTCAAAAGCCTATTGAACGTTACCCTAATAGGTACTACGTGTTGCCATTAGAGCTAGTGGTTACAATTTGCACCAGGAGCTTTCACCTAAGTTAAAAGGGCTCGCCATCAAATGGGCGGTATATCGAAAACCCATTCGAGTAATTTGAGGTAAACCCAAACGACATTGTCGCTTAAGCGATTCAATCCTACGCGACCGCGTCGGGACCTACACGACGATTTGAATTTAAGCGATTTTATGTGAGCGTAATGTCACCGTTGTGAACACTTCACTGGTAATAAATTATATTCGGTTGTTCGTTTACTGCTTGTTGTTTGCTCTGTCGAGAGAAGTCTCGAAGCAGCGTGGCCAAATCGTGTTTACACGAATACTATGTAGATGACTAACATAATCGTTTTACGGCATTCATTTATGTCACAGATAAGGTTTGGCAATCTCAAATCCGTTTGTCGTATATCTCAGTTTTTCTTTTAGTGTTTAGTGCCGTCTCAGATTGATAGCTGTACCGGTTTTACGGCTAAACTATTGTCGTCTTGTACAACAATGTAACAGAATTGTCTTAAACGAAAATATTTGAAATAGTGTCACTCTTATACAAATTTATGTATGATATTGTAATAATCAATTTATGAATGAATTTTGTATTTTGTATGCGGCACATTTATCAATCTTTAAAACTTCGATATATTAAATCAAATCAAATCAAAGCATTTCAAATAAACCAATACAACGGCACTTTTGAAACGTCAAGTAGTCAGTCAGTAGTCAGTCCTGAAGCTAATTGTCTGTTCCAATTCGTAGATCCTATGGAAAAGAACAGTTTATTAACAGTTTCTCTGTTTATTATATGAAATGTTGTTTTCATTGTTTAAAGCGACTAAAAGGCGAGTGAATGGGAGATGTGTAATTTCCAACAGTCAAAGACAGTAATCGAATAAAACTTTTAATTAATATTTATAAGTTATAATTTATCAATCATCAAGAACCCGTAACGTTCCAATACTGTGCACGGGTCGCTTCTCAGGAGAGGGTGAAGGCCATACGTCCCCACGCTGGCCGAGTGCGGGTCTGGGATTGTCAAGACACGTTGTGGCTACGTAATCTTGCGCGCTTGGATGTTTTTACTGCTATCTTATAATAACAATTAGGACCGACTGTTTAACGTGACCACGGAAACGCTCATAACATATCATGCCACAAACGGTCACCCATCCAGGTACCGACCGCGCCGTCGTTGCTAAATCTCGGTGATTGTTTCCAATCTCATAACGCCACTGAGCTATGAACGCTTCTGAATTTATAATAGTTAATATGCAATAGTAAAGAATAGTTTCAAAAGTTAGATACATTGACATAAACTAATTGAATTTAAATAAAGTAATAAAGGATAAATCATGTTTATTTTATAAGCAAAGCTTTTAAAATTCAAGCAACTCTCTCGCATTTTGTCTGCGATGTCACGGTCATGAAAGCCGCCGCGAGTGCGACTCCGCACATCCATGCAGTTCTTGCTTGTGTCGCTCCAGCATCGGCCACGTTTTACAACCATATAAGAGAACATGCCTAACGATAATCGGCATTTTGTGATCACGAAAGACACCAGTCACTTGTCGCTTCTTGACGTCCCCGGTTAAAACAGATCCCAGGTATTTCATCAGGCTGCCATGGTATGGGTCACCATGCTGCATTGCCTTCCCTCACAATGAGGATGGTGATCCATAGGCCTGGATTTTACTCGTGCTTTCCATCAGGTGGAGTGATATCACTTTGATAGGCTAAAATATAAATGTAAAAATAGGAACTAGAAGCCCCCAAATTTTTACAGATTGCTAATCAAAAGTAGATGAATCAATAAAATATATTATAAACGATCTATTTATAGCGTCAAGGGATTGACGCAAATTAAATTACGAGTATTATATATGTATATAACGATAACTACGCGGTAATGGCGGGGCGTACCTCCTTCGTCGTGAAAAATGGAATCACAGCGACGAACAATTTGTCATTTTAATGTTTTCGTGTCCGCAACCGGTATGCCGGCACTATGGATAGACAATTTATAATGCGTGTCATATCCCCTTTGTACGGCATGGCAAAATATCTAGCTGAGGAAAGGAATGCAATTTGTTGGCGTACATATTGCACGGAATACCTTATAAAGCGTATCTAGTCGGAAATGTAGCTCATTGTGCAAATTTTGCACGATGCGTACTAATTCAAAGGTATGTAGTTGTCATAGTTAATATTATACATATAATTTATGCTACGTACGTATATGTAAGTATATTTACATTACCGTAGTGTTTAAGGGTTTAAAACACTCACAACATCATAGACGTAAATAGTTAATTTACTGTTACATAAATTACAATTTTTACTTTAAAATATAAACCTGGAACCATAGAGAAAACTAGAACAAAATGAAATTAAATCAAACCTAACCAAACTACTACTTGACTGACTTGGCATAGAAATATAATGGAATATATCGTATCCCTAATTTTTTTCTTTCCTAATGCCTTTATATTAATTCAGGAATAGCTTAACGAATTATTAATATCGCGTCCGGATGTCTTTATAACAGCAGTTCCCGGACCCCTCCTACTTCAGGCGCAGAGTGGCATAACATGTGGTTTTAGTCGGTCCGATTCCGACACATGACAGCATGAAACCGTTTACATACGTGTTAATATAAAGTACATTCTACATGTAGCATATACAATAATATATTTTGAATTTTAGTTGAATCACGTCAACAGCGTCTAGTTTAGACTATATCCTATGTTCATACTCATTTCATAATGTTCAGGTTGGGTGGAATATTTTCAATTTTGAAGTGTAGTCAAAACAACTAAACATTAGTATTAATAGTTTTAGTATCAATTGCGTTAATGACTTTAGAATAATCAGAATCTTGATTTTTTAATATTCTTTAAGGAATATAAGACAACAGATGAAAACTATTGCGGGGTTTTTAAAAACAATGTTTTAAAAGATCGATAGACAATAATTAATATAATAAACTTACTTTCACTTTCCCTCTAACACACACACACACATGCATCCCCTACGTATCTTTAAACACACAGAGGACACCTAAATTTTATTTAGTTTTTAGTAATTGTCTGTTTTTGTTTCAGTTTTAATAATTTTATTTCAAAAAGGTAGATAGGTAAATTGTTGGTTTGAAATACAAATAAAAACATATAATACACCTTAGTAAAAGCTTGAGTTTGTAGTAAGTTCGAAACTGATAAATCTCCAGGAAATTTTGATTTCCTTATTCACAAAAACAAAATGTTAACATAAATGAATATGTAAATGTTTACTAAAGATCCTAAATACTTATTATAGGCTAAAGTAAATATACATAGACGATGTATTTAGGCGCCATTTGCTGAAGCACATGCTAGCCAAGTTACAAACGTTTTTTGCTTTCTATTCTATTCTGTTTCTCTATTCTCTTGTTTCATTGGTTAATGTCACTCATTGACGTTATCAAAACAAAATATGAGCCAGAATAGAGAATAGAATAGAAAACGAAAAACGTTTGTAACTTAGCTAGGGAGGCAGGTTGTAAACCTAGTTGAGCAGCGGAGGCTAGTAATGAGACACTTATAAAGACAATTGATACATAATAAACATGAATTTTATTGATCTGATAGACTTTTCAAATTGTTAATTTTTTACATGAGTCAATAAATTATTATTATTAAAGGTTTTGTAATAGTCACACAAAAACAAACACACACACACACATTAATAGTATAATTAGATTGGTGAACTTGAACCATGTTCAGTCTAATTGTATACAAAATAACACTACACGAGATAGCTCTTACAGGCAACCTGTAATATGACAAAATAATTAAAGAAAATGAACTTACATATATTTCGCTAGACTTATAGTTGAAACATTGTCTGGGAAGCTGCGCAGATAAGCGTAATATTATACTATGAGGCTACTGAAATTCCCACATCATAAAATTGGACTCGCGCCGATGCTATAAAAGTGATCATTTATTTTTATGACATCGATCCCTAGGTCAATAATTGTGTCGCCATAATTTTTTTCGAATTCCGATACATTTACTACGAACGGTATTTTTACGGGTTCAACGAACTTTTGAGTACCTGTTAGATTTTTGTTGTGATGACTCACTTAGGTGATATTGGTTGATTTTATTAACAGATGCCGGGAAATTTGAACTATTCCATTACTGTAATGCTATTGGTTTTTATTCCACTAATGGAGGGTTGATAAGTGTTTGATCAACTAAGCATTTGTGACAATTATTATTTATGAAAATTGATGTAGAAAAGTCAAAGTCAAAATATTTTGTTCTTGTATGATTAAATAAAAGTACGGATAAAGAATATTAAGTACAGTCTTATTTGTATAATATTAATTCTATTCTATTCTTTAAGAAGTAACAGTTGTTTATGAATTATTTACATTACATAACTAACTTTCATGATTGATAGATGTTTTTAAAGCTCTTTCATCAAAGTTTTCTTTTTGGAATATTGCAATGGTTATTATGACGATATAAAGGAATATAGCTATTGAAACAATCTAAATAGATAATTCTGTAGAAGTATGGAGATTCTATACGTAATTAAAACCTAAAAACAGGAAATCAAAAAGTTTTAACTCGACCTAGAGTTCAAAAGTTTCGGTAATGGAATAAACAAAAAGTAAAAAAAATGTTTGAATCATTTTAAAGTAAGTAATCATTTTAAAGTATATTTTTTATCTATGTTGAAGGGACATTAATCTGTCTTCTTAAACATGTACTATTTCTACCTTTCAATAAATATTTGTGATGTTTACATTATTATATTAATAAAGCGAAAATCTCATACTCACTAACTTAGGTCATTTGATATAAACCATCCGTTATATATGTAAGGTTGCCCAAAAGAAATTGCTTTTAGCTATAAGGCCGCCTTTTGTATACTCGATATTTGATCATTGTGTTTCTTACTTGTAACTCTGTAATTTAGTGTGCAAATAAAGAGTTATCTATCGATCTATGTAGTATTGTTGTACCATTCAAGCGTTATGACAGTTTACTACTTTACTGTTTGTTAAATGTTTATGAGTTTTGATCTTAATATCTTTAGATATTTTATTAATTGATGATAAAATTATATGAACGGTTATCAACTTTATAAATCACAATCTTAACCCTTCTAACGCCTATTGTGATATTGTCGTAAATCATAATCCAATGTACTTCTGAAATAGTCAAGCGCTTGAACGACAAGTTATGTCCCCAGCGGTATCCGAGAACGCCTTTAATGATCCACCCCCTGTCCTTAACCGTTAATGAAGGTTATTAATCCGACGGCACGGCCACCTTGTTTTCCTTAATTGGTAGCAATTTTATTTCGGCCAGTGAAATACAAGCTTCAGTTTTCATAATTAGGTTTATATATCAACATATCTCGTATGTAATATTATGAATGCAATGAAATACACACATGTACACAAAAACACATACGTGTTATGTTGTTTTATATCTTCATCAGCCATTCGCAGTCAATTGCACGCCACTTAGTTCGATCCTCGGCTACTCTACTAACTAAAAAAGTATGTTTATGTATTTATATCAGTTGTCTAGTACCCATAACACAAGCTCTGCTTAGCTTGGGACTAGATGATGTTGTGTGTCAGATGTCCAAAAATATTTATTTATTTATTATTACAAAATTATTTCTTAATTTCGTTACTTAGAGCAATTAAATATAACTTTTAATGTAAGGGTAAAAAAATTACACTGAAATACAGATTGGGGTGGGGGCACCGTAATGCCAATGAATACTTTAGTGAAGCTATGAAAAATTCTAGGCTATGATAGAAATGTGATTGATTTTTTTGGAATATTTCGAAAAATAAAGTAATTTATTTAACTATACTAAATTATAATATTAAAAATGGGAGCAGAAGACAGAGAGAGGCAGATAATAAAATTATTTTTGAGCATCCGCTGAACCAGCAGGGGCCGTTATTCAATTATAAGGCAGGGAAAATACGAGGCCATGTTTACCTGTGTTGCTGCGGGCCATTCGACCGAATCTTTTTACCATAATTACCTATACCGATGTATTTTTAAGTAAACCGACCACTTCTATAAAGATGTAGAAGCTAATGAATTCTGAAGGAAAATCTTTTCGATTTCAACACATTATGCGAAACTTTTTCATTTGTTTTTAATTACAATTTAAGTATAAGAAATCGAATTAAGTGGTCTGGTTTCTATTCTCGTGATTTATCATTAAGTCAACCATCTAGGCCCGACCGCGCCGTAGTTGCTTACCCTCGGTGATTGGCTGTGTGTACCCTCTTGGCTGTGAGCGCTTCTCAAACCACCGTACTAATGAGAAGCCTATTTCCAGTACTGGATAGTTTGTTCGGCATAGGCTAACTGCTTTGGAAATAGAGGCGAGAGAAAGAATAGGCTTTTATAAGTTGAGTTTAGGTTGATCAGAAATCAGTCGTTCCCCCCAGCAGCTACTACATTTCTATAATAAAAACAAAACTTTGTCTTAAGCAGATCATAGGTATAACATATATAATAGAACTGATACGTTACGAATCCTACAAACGTTCTCGTTGATGTTAGATCAGAAACCATTTTTGTCATTTATTCGCAATAATCCAATATGGAAGCGGGTGCGCGTGATCTCATTGACACTAAGCTGGGCACGGGTTGCTATCCATTATTCATGGTGTCCAACCCGTCGTGAATAATATTTGATGTGGTTTTCAAATGGCATAGCGTTAGAGAAACTTCAGTTTCCCAAAATTTACTGCTTCATTAGCGGCTGAGGGGTACAGCGGGAATACACTAATTGTTTCTGGTGGTCTTGTGACGTTATGAAATTGAAACAACTTTGCATAGATGTACCATTTCGTAGAATAAATTACCTCCATGGATGAAGATACTTGGTGTTATCTTGTACTCCTAGTTGCTGGTAATTTAACTCAGAAGCATAGAATCATTATATTTCACTATCACCTCAGACAGTTAAGATATTAGCTACTGTCTCTTTGATGATGAGCCAACCACATCAACTCCCTTATAAACCGATAGACGGCACGACCGGGAAAAGATGGTGTAGGACCGAGGGCTTTACTTACCCTTCGAAGCACGAGGGTTAAGGTTTCAATTAGTATTCCGGGGGGTGTTAAACAATACTGAAATCAGAGAAATTGTTTTTCTCTGATTTCAGTGATTTTCTTCTCTGATTGCTTTTTAGCCCGACCCGGGAATTGAAACCGGGAATCTTAAATCAGCAGTTGCATTCGCTAATGGATAGACCAACTATCAATTCATCACATTTTTCTATACTCATTGATCAGTAAAGTTCTGTTTCAGGCCTATGAACTAATCAACTGTCAACCGCATAGACGTGTATGACATAGTTGCTTCCATTGTTGATGCACTGCGTACCTTAGTTATCCTTACGGGAGAAATTTAATTTCAAATCGCATACAGTTCACGCTCATAGGTGATAGTTACATCGCGTGAGTATAATGAAGTAGAGAAATCGGCCTGTTGTCTATGCTTGAGCTTAAATTTACATTAAGACGCAGTGCAGTACCAAGTTCAGAATGTTGAAGCCGCAGCTTATAAAGTCCAGTTGGCTTCAGGGGCGGTTGAAAGATATCGTGTTGTGTACAGCCGAGTATAAAATAGAGGTTACATCTTAGTTGTTAAACTATAAAACTGTCACACATAATGAAAATCTATCTTAAAATATTACTAATTAGCTTTCGACCGCGTGTATGTTGACTATCGCGTTAAAAAGCTAATGCCCTTTCTAAGGCTATCTGTGTACCAAATTTCATTTAAATCTGATTAGTAGTTTTAGTGCAACATGCGGACACACAGAGCTTTTATTTTTTTACTATTTATACTCTTATTGTTTACTTTTATATTGATAACATTAGTAAGGATTTAATTAAGTTCACAAACACTGAGATCTGTGTGCCCGATTTATACAATATAAATAATTTCGAAAGCCAGAATTAATTGGAGGTTAAGAGAACGATCTCCAATTACTTACAACAACTGTGTCACTTATAACTACTTTGGCTCCAATATTCAGAGGCTTAACTCTAAGAAAATACGTAATCAGTGTTTTGGCACTATGATACACATTTTTTGGAAGGGTGGCAAAGACATTATTTCCCATCTTAGACCTCGCGTATGTATGTGTGTGTGTTTATCCCGTCGTCACGGGAACATGTCCAGGGGCGACTCATTTTAGATAAGACGCTCGTCCGTAGATTCTTTTTTGACTTATTGCTCGTATTGTGCTATCGTTGGAGTCTCCGAGATTTTGCTGGCAAATTGTAATACTTACCGCATGAAATATAAAGAATAATCTTAAAATATGTTAAGTCTTTCGCGTAAATCTGGTTTTATGTACTAGTATTTAGTTAAGACACTGTTTTGTGTCTCCAGTTGTAGAAATTTTGTATGTACTTTGAGTATTATTTAGGAGGTCAGTGAGAGTTTTTTTGTTACTATTTTGTACTATTTATGTATGTGTGAGAGGAAATGACGGTCATTAAAGGATATACACACATTAGTAAATACACAGTGCTTTCAACAGCGATAGCATAAAAACAAATAAACCATTATAGATAAAATCTCGTTGACTTTGGTATGTTTTGACATTGAGGGTAGGCAATTTAGCATGGTGACCCATACCATGGCGGCCTGATCAGATTATTCTGGAGCATTCTCCCGTCCTCCTGAGGCCGGGTGAATAATGCAGAGGTATTGGGCCGCCGGTCTCGCACTCACCAACGAAATACGACACCAAGAATGCTGTCATTATTAGGATGGTCTTCTGCGTGCCGGCCCATTCGTACTGAAATCAGCTTGGCTGTATTACCAAGAAGAAGAGTGTATAGCATTCCATTATTTTTAAGTTAATCATAAATGTAGAAATATTTTTATCACATCATGTGAATACAATTTTTCACTATATTGATCAGTTTTTTTTTGAAATGTGAAATATATTTACACTTTTATTTTGGAGTGCGATAGTAGTTATTATAGGACTTCAAAGGAGAGGTACCAAAGAAACCGAAACAATTTGTAAGTTTCGTAATGAAAGGGTATCGCGATACAGACAGTCAGTACCTAAACGTTTATTACTTGCTAATTTGAAAAATATGAGTATCAAGTTATGGCTTACGTAAAAACAATCTAGGTTTCAAAATTTTGTGTGAAATTTAAAAAATAATTTTTAGGACATTCTCTACTAATAGATATTTGCCTTAAACTTATTACAAATGAAATATCTTAGTGCTGCTAGTAGAAATAAATAAAATTGAAGTGTATGTATGTAATATCAAATTACCACTAAATGCATATGAAAGTATATACTGTACCTACTGACTGCCTCGTTGGTCTAGTGGTCAGCGTATGCGGCTGCTGATCAAGAGGTCTCGGGTTCGATTCCCGGGTCGGACCAAATATTATTTGTGTGATTCACAAATATTTGTTTCGGAGTCTGGGTGTTTTCTATGTATAATATGTATGTATTTACAAAAAGAAAAGTATGTTTATGTATTTATATCAGTTGTCTAGTACCCATAACACAAGCTCTGCTTAGCTTGGGACTAGATGATGTTGTGTGTAAGATGTCCAAAAATATTTATTTATTTATTTATAAAAAAAGCAATTTTTAAAATTTTTGTCTGTCTGTTTGTACCAGGTAATCTTCGAAGGCTGTATCGATTTTGACGATACTGTTACTAGCAGAAAGCTGATGACAAAAGGAGTAATTTACGCTATTTTGTTTTATACTAACTTCACCCTTCGGCACTACTCGCGAATTTTTTGATTTATTTCAAATTTATTGCACATGTTGTACAGAGGCGGATTTAATGCCGTAAGTAATTCTCTCACAGCCAACCTTAAATTGATTCAGAAATATGATTTAGTAGGTGCTACTAAGATTCAGCTAGTTACGAATAAAAAAAAAAATGTGAGCCGTCACGGGACGCCTGGCAGATGTGAAACATCGCCATTATTTTGTAAAAGTAATATGCAGAAAAGAACATATTGTAAAAGTAAAACGACGAAAATATATATATACAGTCTATATGCAGTAGTGTGTACGGTGTGGCGCCACACCGTACACACTACTGCATATAGACTGTTTATATATACCATCGTATAGCGTGCCGTGGCGACGCGTCGCCAATCGCCAGGCCAGAAATCTATTTTACGTGCGTCTATACCATGTTTCACATACGTGCGCCTATAGATGTTTCACATCAAAATCGAATAATAACAAACTTATAAGAAGTAAAGCACTCCTACGTTTTCTTACTTATGCTCTAAATATAGCTGAATAAACAATATCCTTTTACAGTTGAAGTTATCAACATACACTCGTAAGCACATCTGGTTTCACAATAGATTAGCTCAGAGCTACCACTGACTCCCAAAGGTGGCAGGAGGTGGCTGCGACTGAGTGACAGCCCGGCCCTTAATGCGGTTAAAGAGTTGAGGCTTTAAGGCTACTCACTGTACCATTCACTAACTTGCACTGGACGTATTTATAGCCAAGCTTAGCTCTACTTGTGGTTTAGTCTTCATTACGTCTGGATTTCGAGTTTATATGGCTTAATGTGCTTACATGTTTAGGATGTGTAAGTTAATTTAAGACTATCAAAATCCTTTATGTTATGCTCACGACTTGCTTTTAAGATGTTGTAAGATGTGCGTTTCTGAACATTCTAATCTTTTGAATTACGAGTAAACTAATAAATGTGTACACTACTTATATTTAGGGGTTCTTCTACACATTATACTAAACCTACAAGGTGACTGTATGATTAATAGAGAAAATAACCTGATTTTTTTAACGTCATCATTTTTGTGACTGTTTTGGGTGACTGATAGTTTTTTTTTTTTAATGACCTCTTGTATTGGGAATATAAATCCTGTAACGCGGGGAACTTTCCAAACATACATGAAACGGACACAAAAGAACACTCAGGCTCAGAACAACAATTAGTGAATAACACAGTATTTTCCCACGTGGGATTTAACCCACGACACTTGGCGAAGTAGCGTGGTGACCGTTTTAAGCACTAGATTAACCGTGCAGTCAAATTCAACGACATAAGTGCTCCCTTAATTTTAGAGTAAGCTCTATCAGCCATTAACCATGTGCTACACAAACTATGTCTACCTTGAATTTATTTCTATTAATTCAGGACATTTAAGGAATGTAAGGATCAATGTTGTTGCTAAAATTTTATGTCTTTGAAATATATTCCTATGTCTTTTTGTCATTAAATACTTGATTGCCTCGGCGATGCAGTGCTAGCGTTTGAGACTGCTGTGCTGGAGCTCTCGGGTTCGATTCCCAGGTCACACTAAATGTTTGTGATTGATGATCCGCAAATATTTGTTTTAGAGTTTGGGTATTTTCTATGTATAATATGTATGTATTTACAAAAAGAAGTATGTTTATGTATTTATATCAGTTGTCTAGTACACATGATACAAGCTCTGCTTATGTTGAGACTAGATGGCGTTGTGTGTAAGATATCTTGATGATTTATGTAAAACATATTTTCCTTTGTTCAGCAATATGTCTCACCATAAAACAAATCCGTACCAAGTGTGTTATTAATAGTTTCGTTAAATAGGCCGTTGCGTGTATGCCTGCACGTGGTATGCATAGTAATTAATCATTTCGTACCGACTGCTGAACTACCCAATTACTCGTATAGGGAAGGGCGGGAAGCTGAATTAGATCATCGTAATTACCCAATTGGTAATTACGATGTCTGCTTTATCACTATAAACTATATTTTACTTCATGCTCATGTTTCTTGGTTGTTACATTAATTGGAACTTCAATCTTTTATAATCGTAATTGTTGTCGAAATTTTGAACATTGGGAATTTGATAGGTGGGAAATCATTTGAACTTGAGATTAGAAACCTTAACAAGCATTTTCGTGAAGTTCTTAGAGTTTATAGTCAGTGTCGGGAAATCTTAGAACTAGGGGCGTCTTTACCAATAGTGCAGAGTGTGTATGGGCGTACATGGATACACTTTTAATAAACCTGTGTGCTTATTAAAGGGCTCTAGAGTAATAATTACACACAGGCGTTTCACGATCTAGATAGATAAGACCCTGCTTAGAATTGAGAATAGCCAGGCCAAGCCCTTCCTAGCGAAGTTGATATTCTAGAAAGGTATTTTTTATTTAAACCTACCAAAGTTGAATTGAATGCGTAGATGACCTAGAGATTTAAGCGGTCGCCACGACGCTTTCTGCTGCGCCAAGTGTGTATTATCCCATTGAAAAACAAGTGAAAGAAGAATGCAGTTAATATTCATCTTCCTAGCCTTTATTCCCAATTTGGGGTCGGCTACTATACTAATATAGTTTATAAGAAGTACATACAACTTGTTTACAAGTTTATTTTCAATTCTTTGAACCGATTCCTATTTATAGTAGCGTAACCTCTCACGAGACCTAATAAACACATTTCCAAGGAATTGCAGGTACGTTTGCTCTTGTGATTTTTCCCCTCGCAATTTTCAATTCGTCCGCCAATAATGTGTTGATTTCCGATTCGTTATTCGGTTGGAAGACGTCCGTATCCAGATTGTCAAACGAGGGTAATGAGGTAGAAGGTTCAAGGCAGGTGGCCCTTAAGTTGAGGTCGTATTTGATGTCAATCGGAGTTCAATTTCTCTTTATCATTATGTTAATATTTTGTATGAATATTTATTGTGTCTTAAATTCATATTCATCATTCATTCATTCAGAAATACATTTTAGAAGTACAAAACCTGTAAGAGTCCGAATGTGTCTTCTTTGGATTTTTTTTATCACACAGATGTCTTTTGGTCCACTGCTGAACGTGTGCCTCTTGCATGCTCTTCGATTAAGGTCTATTTGCGACATCTCTAATCCAGTTTGGTGTAACGTCTTTTTAATGTCGTCCTTCCATCTGGTAATTTGTCTGAATGTACAATCTTACTTTACCACTTCTTCGTAAACTATTATATCAGTAATTGAAATTAAATGTCACATTTGCGAAGATAAATAAAAAAATCGGCCAAGTGCGTGTCAGGCCACGCACAGGAAAGGGTTCCTCAATCACCTATAATGGTATGTGGATTTAAAATCGTATCCAATAGATAATTGTTATGTTTACGTATTAATACGTTAATTTTGTATGACGTTTTCCAAGTGAGCGCATTTTACCATATAAGCCTTTATAACTCCTGAACTAAGAAAGTCATCTAATCGGTTATAGTTTTCCTTCAAAGTTCATTAGATGGACCACCATCACGATTTTTTTCAGATTTTTTGAACCAGCCGTTTAGCTTTTAGAGGGGGGGGGGACGCCCTGTTTTTTACAAAAAAGTGCCCTTTAAAGTGAAATATCTCGCAAACGGATACCTAAATCAAAAAATCGTCTAGGAAACCCTTTATTGTTTTTAAAAGACCTATCTAATGATACCCCACACGATGGGGTAGCCTCGAGAAAAAAAAATCATCCCCACTTTACGTGTGGGGGAGGTACCCCAAATAAAATTATTTTTCATAATTTTATTGTAGCACTTTGTCGACGTAATTACAACACGTATTCATGCAAACTTTCATCTTTCTAGCACTTACCGTTTGGACGGTAAGTCGAGGACGGACGGACGGACGGACGGACGGACGGACGGACGGACGGACGGACGGACGGACAGACGGACATGACGAATCTATAAGGGTTCCGAGTTATGAACTTCGGAACCCTAAAAAGTTTTAGACAATAATGCTAAAGTTTCTAATATAAATATTTTATACAAATTAGGTTCTCTAAATCAGTTTGCGCGGCGACATGAGCATGGATTAAGTTAGCCCCATTTCTAGTACAAAGACCAGGCATGACAATGACAGTTAGCTTTACTTGTTCACACGTACAAAGAAAAACTGCAGATAGCATCCGCAACTGTCAGGCGAAAACCAACCTTAAATTTAGGACAAAAGAAGTTTTGTGTACAGTATGTTGGTATATAACAATGTTCGTTTATCGTGGTGAAAACACGTTAAGCCAAGTTTCAGCCGACCTCGAGTTGTGACGAGCTTTGTAAAGAGAACTTGTATTAATTTCCACTTAATATCGTTTTGTTAATTACGTTTCTATCAGAGTATAATGCTTCAACTTTAATTGAAGTTAAGCGTTGTAGGCATAATGCTCACAATTATGAATATAGTTTATATAGTTACGGAGCGTTCATGAGAGATAATTACATTGTCTTATGAGTTTTGGTAATTTAATAACATGATAATGAGTAACAGAGTAATGTTGTTTATAAGTCAGCAATTAGTTTTATGGCTTCTAAATAGTATTTAATAACGAAAAAGTACTTTTACATGAGTGAAAATAGCATTGAATAGACAGTAAGAGTATTATTAGTATTAAATACATTGATAAAAGAGATTGATAACTTCACTTAGTGTATTGAATGTCGTGAATATTATACATTTCTTTATAAGCTGAGATTTAAAACTGAAACCTGCGGTATTACCTGCGGTTATTGTTGAAAATTATGTAACGCAGAGCGAAGCTAGTCTAAATTACTCCTTGTATCATCAGCTTTCTACCAGTGAAAGTTCTGTCAAAATCGGTCCAGCCGATCCTAAATTTTAAAGAAGAAACAGTCAGACAAAAATTTTAAAAATTGCATTTTTGATGTATAATTGTCGTTCAAGGTGGGTCGTTGTTCCGCCTCTTACTGCACAGAGTGGTAAGAGGCGCAACAGCGTCCTGCCTTGGAGGTGAGTCCAGTCACCCCGGGATGTACCCCAGTTGTGGGGTGTTGCAGGGGGGACACCAGAAGCCGCTGTTGCGATCCTGGTGTTCCTCCGGACTACCGAGGTAGGCCGCCGCGGGGTTTAGTAAGTAGACCGGTTGTCCGGGAGTCCCACACACACCCTTCGTTGTCCTCCAAGAAGGGTATGCTGCGAAAATTTTAACCCGCGTAAAGAAAGGGACCGTATATACTTTCATATGCGCTTAGTAAAAAACTGATCATTTGATATCACATACAGACACTCCAATTTTATTTATTTATATAAATAAAATGAAATTTCATTATTTCACTATGTATTTGAGCAAATATAGAATATCTGTGCAACGAGTTTTAGTCACATCTTCATAGATATCAATGTTCACATATATTAACATTTCTGGATAAACTGCTTTCATAAAACTTCACTTTTGAGCCTCCAAAATATCTAAATAGATATTTTGTAATTCCAACAACAAAGTAAGTTTGAAATAGTAAGAACATTGTTTCTTTTTTTACAACAACAACAATAATATAAAAGTTAACAACCAGTTCATATTTAATATCGAGAAAATTATGACGATTTTACCAATAATATAGTTCGTAGTCATTGAGCCATTTGACCTGTTTTATCTCAATTAGGAGCGAAATTGTGAAATTTTCATTTCATTATTCACTGACTCAAATTATTTATAATCGAAAAATTGTTTAACATTGGCGTTTTAAGTTAATTTAACTATTTTATTTGATTTCGATTCGAATGATTGATGAGCTTGCTTATTTTAAATATTTTCACATTGATTATAATAGTAAAAACGAAAGAAATAAAGCACTTTAATTTAAGTTATTCAATATTTGCTCATATGCAGAATTGCAAACAGAAGCATTGTGTTCTTATATAATAGTACTCGACAGCCCTACAATTTATGAAATATTAGAAATAAATCATTCTAAATACTGAATTTCTTGTTATTAAGTTAAAAAACATAAAATATACACACATACTACATAAATATCGTACAGTTGGCATAGTGGTTGAGGCGATCGCCTCGCCACTTTCATCTGCAACAAGTGTTGTGGGTTTAAATTCCACATGGAACAAATAACACTTTGTTTGATTCAACAATTGTTGTTGAGAGTCTGGGTGTTTTTTGTATTTCATTTATGTTTGTAAAGACACAGGATGTATTGTCTTTGTGTTATTACTTTCATATGAATTAAGTCGGGGATTGGTTGGTATCGACGCATGGATACTTACAGTTGCATTCCTGTTAGTTTACTCTCTTAGAATAAAATCGCCTTCATCACTAAACGTTTTTATGTTACAAAACATAATATTATGCACATATTTAATATTGGTTTAATTGTAATATTTTTTTAGAAATCTCATAACATTGTTACTGCTTTACTTTACTCCAATTTATTTTTCTCAATTCTTAATTAAAATGGTTTAAAATGTGGTCACAATTTTATAGAGTATAGACTACTGTGTTATCGTAAGTCACCTTTCATAAAGCATTAGCACTTTCAAATTGTATTCATATCTTTTACTGGAATAAATTATTAAAAACAAATGGCGGTTCATTGTAGAAAAGAGACAGAAGTCGAGTTTGTTGGAAACTAACTTAACTCAAGGATATTGAAGTTGCGGGTGAGGAAACCACTCCGTAACGGAGGAACAAACTGCTAACAACATTACTCTCCGACATTTAGTTTGCTCCTCTTATACTTACAAAAAAAAAATACTTAAAGTAAGATAACTTTTACAAATTGTTTTTCGTCTCGTCCTAGTTTTAAAAGTTTCGTCAACACTAATTTGATGTCACTGCGGTAGGTGTTTGCTAATAAAAATGTATTTGAAAACATCTGATATAAACATTCATATGAACTGAAAAACAAAAATATCCAAAATTTAAATTGGTTTTAAAATTAATTCGACAGACTTTAATTACCGATAAGTAGAAGTAGTATCATTTGTTACAACAGAGATCCCAAGTTTCAGATAATCAAAAATGTAAGTTTTGTAGTTATTAGTTTAAACTACCATTTTAGTGTAGTGTAATAAGAGAATACACGATCACAGTGCTTTCAATTAATTAGAGACAATAAGAAAAGAGTTATATGTACACAATCTTATTTTAGTTTTGTTTATTTAGTTCAGGATAAAGTTAAATTACTCATTAGTCTGTGGACTAGTTCGATATAGCAATACTATTTGTGTCGGTATAGCATTTACAGAGAAATCATGGATGGCAGTGGATTGCTCAGGACCGGAGTAGTTCGTTCTGTAGGTCTCTATTCGGTAAATTTAAAAAGAGATTTTAAAACATAACTATTTTTCATACACGCTATGATAGTGATACCGTGTGTACTACAAGTTCTGCCAAATGCAAGTCCCACGTGAAAGGGGCACGACAGCAACATATTTACTGTCAGCTAATACTTAAATGTTAAGATTGCTCTTAATATTATGTTTGTTAACTAAAAAAAAAAAAGTGAGTCTTATAATTGAACAAATTATATTGACATTGATAGCGCCATGAGAGAACGCGCAAACATACAACAAGACTGCCAAAACTATAACTCTTTCTTTTGACTTTGCCATAGTTGGGTAACAAAGAGTACAATGACGTCAAAATAGTTGATCGTAAAAAAAATAGTTATTCCTAAACATCGTAGACTTCTGCTCAGTGAGTTATTTCTTATGGATACTATCCTATCAGTATTATAACTACCCATGTTTTTGAAAAAAAATATATCAATTTATAAGAACATCAATATTGTATCTAATTTTATTGGACACTTTGACATATGGCCCCATCACTCTCCAAACTTGCCTATCATTTTTCCACAAGACGTATTTTTATAAAATTCCTCCCAAATTAGATCACATTGCGTATCTGCGGACATAAAAAGGGTTCACAATATTTATCTAGGGCGCATTAAATTACGGCAGAATTGGAATAACAAATGCCTACCGTTGGGGCCAACAATAGCCCGTATATATCACAAGGCAAGCGCTAGAGGGCCGCAATTTCCGAAAGAGCCCCTCAAACGGCTATGTTCGTAACTCTAGTAAAGCCTCGATTTAACTCGGTATTGGCCACTAAATATTTATTGAAAGTATTAATGCTTATGACTGAAATATGCGGTGTCACATAATATAGGTTAATTTTAAAAGAGCGTTGCCAGAAATTTGTTTATTTACCAGAATAATCCTGTTTAATTAAAATTGAAAGTGAGTAACTGATTTAACTCTTCAGCTCGATGCGTCAATGAACAAAAGTAGTATGATTCAAGGCGATAAATAAGTTTAAACATGGTAGGCAACTGAAATAAGTTGATGGATTATTTTATCAATATGTTTATGCAACACGCTCTTGTAGATTGGATAGAAAAATATATGTGCATTTTCTACAAAACTATTATTATATTACCTATTTATTTTGCGAGTATTTTGTGCTTATATACATATGTACATACGAGTAAATAAAAATAAAATAAAACCTCAACAGTTGTTAAAAAATGAGCGCAAACGAAAACATTCACTCGTCAGTTCACTGCTTCCTTACTTTTTGGTCATATCCTCTTTAACCCAGTCCATCCATTTTTTTTGTATGAAAAAATATGAAGGTTTTATTTTGAAATTTAGTCTCTGATGATATTTTGACGAAGATGTAAATAAATATGAGAATTGCATTGCTTACTTGTTAGGGCGAAAGCATCTAGCCGAGTCACATTTTTTAGGGTTCCGAAGTTCATGACATATAGATATAGATTCGTCATGTCCGTCTGCCCGTCCGTCCGTCCGTCCGTCTGTAAGTCTATTCGTCCGTCCGTCTGTAAGTCTGTTCGTCCGTCCATCCTCGACTTACCGTCCAAACGGTAAGTGCTAGAAAGATGACACTTTGCATGAAAACGTGTTTTAATTACGTCGACAAAGTGCTACAATAAAACTATGAAAAATAATTTTATTTGGGGTACCTGCCCTACACGTAAAGTGGGGATGTTTTTTTTTTTCTCGCAGCTACCCCATGGTGTAGGATATCATAAGATAGGTATTTTAAAAACAATAAAGGGTTTCCAAGACGATTTTATGATTTAGGTATCCGTTTGCGAGATATTTCGCTTTAAAGGGCACTTTTTTGTAAAAACAGGGCGTCCCCCCCCCCCCCTTTTGAAGCTAAACGGCTGACCCAAAAAGTCTGGAAAAATTCGTGATGATAGTCCATCTAATGAACTTTGAAGGAAAACTATAACGGATTAGAGGAGTTTCTTAGTTCAGGAGTTATAGAGGCTTAACTTGTAAAATGCGCTCACTAGGAAAACGTCATACAAAATTAACGTATTAATACGTAAACATAAAAATTATCTATTGCATACGATTTTAAATCCACGTACCATTACGGGTGACTGAGGAACCCTTTCCTGTGCGTGACCTGACACGCTCTTGGCCGATTTTTTTATATTTGCCCACCAAAGTGACTCTACTCTGCCTGATGGAAAGCCTAAGTAGAAGACAGGAACAGGGGTCACTACTCTCATTGTGAAAGTAGAGAATAAATATTTAGTTTGGTCTTGCGGTCGAACCGGCCCATTCGTGGCTCTGCTACCTGATCTTTGCTCGCGGTTACTGTTGTAAAACGCCGAAAAGCGCGGGTTATATAGCCTAAGATACATCTTTTGTCATCAGTAACCTGCCATTGAAAATCCCATCAAAATTGGTCCAGCCGTTTTAGAGATTAGTTCTAAGAAACAGACAGACACACAAAATTTTAATCATCGCTTTTTTATGTAAGTACCGTTAAATGTACTTTCATATGCATTTAGTAAATAAATCAGCCATGCATAGAATAAGGTTCCGTAGTCACCCATAATGGTACGTAGATTTAAAATCGTGTCCAGTAGATAATTGTTAAGTTTGTTTCTTTTTTGTATGAAGTTTACCAAGTAAGTGTATTTTAAATTTTTGACCTCCATTACTCGTAAACTAACAAAGATATCTAAGCCGTTACAGTTTTCCTTTAAAGTTCATCACAAGATTGGATTATCATCATGATATTTTTCAAATTCTCGTAGAAATTGTTTAGGTTTTAGAGGGTGGAGGATGCCCTGTTTTAAGAAAAAAAAACTGCTTTTTGAAGAGGAATAATTTTTAAACGAATACCTAATAGCCGGATAAAAAAATCGTCTTAGAAACCTCACAAAAAAACAAAGAACCATATAATGATAATCCACACGATGAAATAGACGCGAGAAAAAAACATCAATCCTTAACGTGTAGGAGAAGTACCACACACACAATCACATTTTTCCTGATTTTATTTCAGAACTTTGTCGACGTGATAAAAACACAATTTCATGCAAAGTTTAGCACAAACCGTTACAGATAATCGGAGGACGGACGGACGAACAGACGGACATGGCTATAGTAAAAAGGTTCTGAGTCATAAACTACGAAACTCTAAAAATAGTCCGGTCAATTTAGACATAAACATTCTGGACAAATAACAAAAATTCTTGGAATGCCAAATATTGGTGGAGAGCTGGGTTTACCATTACAAATAAAATTTTGAAAATAACCATCGATCCTAGGTGTGCTACAAAAGTTATCCCGGGTCAAAGGTCAAAATTTGATGTTTATTGGATTTTTCTCGAAAACGGTAAGTTTATCAAAAAAACCTCGGACCAAAGTTGTAGATCTTAAAATTCTCTACAAAAATTGTCTTCATGATTTTTGTTATTAGCAACTACAACACAAACAATTTCCGTGTGGTGACGGATTAAGAATACAAAGTGTCACCACCCCTATTCATTCCATGGGTGTCGTAAAGGAACAAAATAAGCAGCTAACATCACTGCCAAGAGAAGGAAAACTTGAAACAAACCCTTTACCAACTTTGCTGGCCAGCGTGGTATAGTAGGCCAAACCCTCCTTTCAAAAGAGAGGCGTATGTCCAGCAGTAGACTGTTAAAGGCTGTTGATGATGATGATGAAAAATTTAATGCAACAAACAGAACAATTGTAGTTGGTGAAAATGTTGATTTGTTAGTACTACTTACTGCAAGTACTTATTGCTACTTACTTACTACAATTATTTATTTTTTGAAACCTGGAAGGGCTCAACAGCGAACAGAAATATATTCTTCAAAAATTTTATCTGCTTATCCCAAATGCCAAAACTATATTTTATTTTTACATTCGATAACCGGCTGCGACACTTCGGCAGCAATGTACAGAGGGGGCGAAACACCAGTATTTAAATTATTCGAAAAAAAAGATTTGACTGACTGCGCTAAAGTATTTACAGAAATTGATTCCACACCTCAAATAATAATTGCAGCAGGAATACGCTTTCTTCTTGCAGTTTATGGAGCTCAGAAAAAAAATAACTTGCATTGATAAATACCGATAATTAACTTCTGTAAAAAATACGCGAAACAAGAAACAAGTACAACTATCATGACTTCCTCCAAATCGGCATCTGCTATTCAATACTTGTATCGAGTATACTTTCAAGTTCAAACATGGTTCGGCAATCAACTGAAGAAGACTGGGTTTGGAAATGGGAGTTGGAAACCGATTAAAACTTTACTCCCACCTGTTCCAGAAATACTCCTCAACACTATTTTCTGCAATTGCAAAAAAGGTTGTAGTGCCAAATGTGGCTGTAATGAGTCGGGTTGCTGTGCTTTTTAGAACCAATTATGGCGAACTTGTGCGTCGATATCGAATAACAATTACAGTATGCTTAGCAGCCATGTTTATTTTTATATTACTGGTTTATTATTATAACCATACTTACCTAGGTATATATTAGGTATGTAGAGGAAGATGTCTGTGATTTTAATGAAGAGGCCAATGACTCAGCCACATTTGAACAATTTATGAACATCCAGCAAAAAGAAGAAGAAGAAATCGAAGAAGACATGACGGAGTATCACTCTGATTAAAATATCTACAGAAATCAAAACAATAATTAACCCAATAATCAATAGCAATATCAATTATCAATGGTAACTCTTAGGAAAAAATTATATATCCAAATTTTGTAGAGAATTCTATGATCTAAAACTTTGGTTTGAGGTGTTTTGATGAAACTTACCGTTTTTGAGAAAAAATAAAAAACCTCAAATTTTGACCTTTGACCCCGAATAACTTTTGTAGCACACATAGGATAGATGGGGATTAAAACTTTATTTGTAATGGCAGACCCCAGCTTTCCACCAATATTTTTCTTACCGGTATTTTTTGTTATTTTAAATGTTATTATTGTTTATTTCGGGCTAAAACGGTTAGAAACTGACACTTCAATTTTATTTATTTATATGTATAGATGTGTATCTACACATCTATACATATAAATTTGATCTCAATTTGATTTCAAAGAAAACGGATACCTATCTTTTATTTATGGAAACTATTAAGGGTAGTAAGTTAGTTTTAAGGCTAACAGATACTAATCAGAATAAGACGGATACTTCTTGGAAAAGGCAAGATATAGCTGTTTGAAAATACCCTATATTACCTTTCGATAAAAGTGAATGACCAGTCAACTTAAATATTATAAATTTAGCTGAAACGTCCTAGAGATAAACATATCTTATCTTGAATTCAAAATATTTTTAGAACTAACCAAGTATATCTGTACTCGAAACGTTTGTTGAAGAATAGCTTCCCAGTGTAAAGTTATTTTATGTAATGAATTCTGGCGAAAATTTTCAAATTCATCACATGTTTGGTTAAGAATCTAACTATCCTATATTATTTCCAAGTAAATATACCCATCAAAACTATAAAAGCAAGCTTTCAGTATGCCATTAAAACATTCCATTTTCTTGGAAAGGATCGCTGAGAATGTAGGTATTTTGGTACTTACAAATATTCAAGTCTTTAAACCATTTATACCACTTTGTTAAAGTATATATTCAAAGAGGCTTTATATGGGGCATATCTATGTATAGCGAGCAAAGGAGAAATGAGAAGATATTGAAAGTTTCCTCGTAAGGAACGAATTTTGTGAAGGTCGACCTTGACTACTAATTCTCTGTACACATTGATGTTTTTCCTTAGATTGATAACTTTAAAAGATGAATATCATAGGGGTGAGTAATGTTGCTGATGTTTAATATTCATTTCTTTTAGTTTTTTACTTATCTCAATGAAAATTCGAGTCAGGGTGGTTATTTGTTCATGGCCTACTCCACTCGGCCTACTACTCGGGGCTTACGTTGGCAGGTTCACATAAAATAAAAAAAACAATGTTGTTTACATTAAGACGAAACAATAAGGTTAGATTTTTAAACTGTTCTAACGAATTATAATTTTATAATTTATTCTTACGAAATAAAAATTAGTTATGAACAACTTTGCTCTTTTTCGCTTTGGAACATTTGCTTCGAATGATAACAATTTTGTAATAATACATCATACATGAAATATGAAGTTTCATGTTAAAATATTATATTGCATTAAAATTAGTGACAGTGTCCTTGCAAACTTAGGATCATATGCATTTCTTTCACCGTCATCAGCTTATTACAGCTCACAGCTGGACATAGCCCTCTTTTGGAATATTAATTAGTTATGAGTATTCCACAATGATTATTCTGTATACCTTTATACCATTCCGACATTCCATTACTGTCACTAATGGATGGAATGGCATTTGAAGTTGTCATTAACGATAACCATTGAATAATAATTTACCTTGAATTTATTTCAGATGCAGACACATTATAATTCTTTATTTCAAAGTTATTAACTAGAATGTTTTCATTTGCAATGACGTTGATGTTTTATATTCTATCAATAATGTGCATTGGATGGCCGCATCTCATGGCATAATCTAATAAAGACTATTTAGATGGAAGTGCAGTGAGCAGTTGAATGAATAAATAAATAAATAAATGAACTGGAATTAGAAGGATGAACATGTCATAGATTACCATCTTATTCGTTTATCTTCTTTTACTATATCTTATTTTCTTATGTACCTTATGATACATCATTAGCCTATGTATTTTACTGTACTAATTAAATTGAGAACTTTTTGTTAGACAAATGTACTAATAGTCATCATCTTCAGAATTTATTAAAATTATTCCCATTACAACTAATTGAATTATACTTTTGACATTTAAGCCTGATCACCGTGTTTTCAATTTCATACCTACACGTAAAGCTTTTTTTAACAAAGGCAGTTCTCACAAAGACGAGTAAAGCCTGTGTGACGACAACTCGTTAAAATTTTAATCCGCTCCGATATAAATCTGATTGAAAGTGCATGCCGCACGGATCGTTACGTTTAAACAACGAAGCGAGACATATGTGTTGCTACGTAACGGACTCCCAAACAATTAAACGTATAAAACACTTTATTTTAAAACCAAACAACAGTAAATACATCATTTATAACATTTAATATACATAAACTTTATTTCAACTCGTTATTCCAATTGATTGATAACGTGGTTTCTGTTTATAACGGCTTAATTGAATCAATGATTGCAGAAACCGACCTTTTGATATCCCCCTTTTCATTTTCTGCAAGAAATGGGAGTGATAGTCACCGTTATATTTCATTACCATCATTATGTTAGTCTGGTCGGTCCGGCCGGGAGCATTTTCACAAAAGACCAACCCCTTAAAGGTTCAATTGGAATATTGAGCATACGATTTAAAGAGGTTTGAGCGTCTGGGTGCTAGTTTCCGACGCAGACAGCTTGATGGTGTCTTATCACCGTCTGCACATGTAAATTGCATTATGTAAACCTAACTACCTCATTTGCGACTTCGAGTTATTTTTATAACAATCATTTTCAGTTTAAATGATCGGTTGTCTGGAGTTTTCTGTAGAAATTTTGTGAGTATGACATCGATAATTTTCTCATTGACAATTTTTTTGTTAGTTTATGATGTTTTAGAAATATTAAATAGTGTAAGTTAAAGAGTGTAATAACTGAAATAAAACTTGATGTTTAAGTAAACTCAATGGTTAAGTGGTAATTGAATCTATTTTCGTAGAATATTTAGCACCAAAGAAATAAGTCTCACACAGACATGCATTAATATTAATAAAATCACTGTTTTTTATTTAGAAACAGTGTCTTTTTTCTAAAAGACATGCATTTCGCTAGATTAAAACGAAACTTGAAAGTAATACTTCTTAACGTTTAAAGTACAGATGGCAGACAACATTTTTAAATTTGTTAAAAAATAAAAAAAAGCATATCTTGAGTTACTTCAACAGGCTTTAAATATGGGAATAGTCTGAGCCGTTCTACGTCTGGTCCAACCGATAAATTAACGTCTTTACCCTACTACGTGTAGTCATTGCAATATCATAGAAATTATTACCTCTGGTTTTTATACTTACAACGTTTCATTTAGGGATAGTGTATGTCACTTCAGTAAGATTCATTTCCCTATCTAAGTGGAAAATAATGCTCCAAGATGAACCCCAGACGTTGTGTGTTGTCTGTGTTGTCTATCGTCTATTATACTTACGTACACAACATGTAACTGGTTTCCTTACGTTATGCAGGCACCACACTTCGTTATGAGCTATTCGTTATGTGTCTACGCCGTATTCGCCCAAATATTAGTTATGCGCGCAAACAACAAACATGCCATCCACACTTCGAACTGGTATGCAAAATAAGCATCAAATAAGGCGTTAAATATGTGCGTTGTAGAGATGTGTCATTGTCATTTTTATGGTGAACGAAACGAATATACTCTCCACACTTCGCCGTATCCGCGCGAATATCCCGCTTAACGAATAGCGCATAGCGAAGTGTGGTGCCTGCTTTATAGTAAATGGATGTGTCCTAAGTAATATTACATCCAGCTTAATCGTCTTTATGTAGTATAGTATACGCAAAATTAGACTAAATCACACTAAAATTTAGTTAAAATTAAAGGTGATGTTTGCAAATAACTTGGATTTATTATCAATGTCAGCCTGTCGCAGTCCACTGCTGGACATAGATCTATCCAATTGCACGCCACTTGATTCCAATTTTAACTTAGATTTATATTCTCGTCAAATTCATTTTTTTTACATGTGAGTAAAATGTTTTGTTTGTGACAATACAAACAAATTATTCCAAACAATTTATTGACTCACGTTCTACACCTGTGATTGAGATTGTATGTAGAACAACAGCGATAATGTAACATATCTCTTCAATATCGTGTCTGTGATTGTCGCGACAAGTGATTCAACAAATTGCGCATTCATTTTGTCGACGTCTCATGGGATGCTCTCTGTATTATTCTTGTGCAAATAGTAGCGAACGTTGGCTCATTCTATCAGTTTCCGCCACATCAACTCCACTCCTCTCGACGATGCTTTGTTTCTGACGGGTGGCTCAGTCGGCTACCTTCACACCGACTATGGCTGGCAAAGCCTTATTAATAACGTGTATATACGTACGTACTCACATCAAAGAGTGTTTAATGATGTTCATTAATAACTATCTGTTTCAGAGTCAGAGAATTCAGAACGTGGATTACTTTCGCTCAAGTTTAAGTTATGTAGTGCTTCACACTTACAATTGTTTCTCACAGATTGGGATCTTTTTAGAAACTACTGCATTGAAAGTGTACACTTTCAATATAGTAATCAAATTTGTTTAAAATTTAAGGTATGCTTTCTACCTGACTGTAAAAAATAAATAACACAGGATATATTTGTGCCTGTCTTGTAGATTTCTTTAACTTAAAATCAATAATATAAAAGTAAGCACGAGAACTGAAATATTTTTTATGTTAACAATATAATATTTTTATATTATATAATAAAACACTATCAAGCTGATGTTTTCTTTACCTAGCTTTGTTTGCATAAAAAATTGGCATTATTACGGGGGCATCCTTGTTAAAATTTGCTTGGTATAAAATGAATGCCTAGGGCGGGACACGCGAAGCTTCTTTCATACTTAATTAGGATATTTTTTCAGCGATTATTATATTACGAGTATCTTGTACTATTATCCGACTAAGAACGTGAAAGGAAAACAATTTATGTTAAAAATGAGATTCTTTTTGTTAAAAGCCGCTTCTGCAGAATATTTGCAAAATTATTTTACAATATTGTCTGAATTAATTTAAGAAACAATTTTACAGCTGGGTTATAACATTAATTTTGAACTCATCTATACGCAGAAATGAAAATATGAAAGAGATTTTCTAATAAAATGAACATTTACTATATAAGAAAATCACTTCATTAACACAATTTGCATGGGCGTTTTGTATTTTACCTTCCGTTGGCTACAATTTATCTTTTCATTTTGGATTATTGGGAATCTTTTTCTGAAATCAGTGGGTAAGAAATTGTATACAACAATAGCAGAAAGTTAAAGTAAAATGGCTTCGTAGCGTAAATTAGGAAAAAAAGAAAAGAAATTGTGTCTTTAGAAAGGTTTGTACCTATATCTCTTTTATTAATTCTTTATATATATAATTCTTGTGTGAGTGTGTATGTCACTGAACTTCTCTCAAACGACTGGACCGATTTTGATGAAATTTTTTGTGTGTGTTCAAGGGGATCTGGGAATGGTTTAGATTCGCGATTGGACCCGGTAGGTGGCGCTGCGATCAAGTTCTGGAATTTTAAAGTTGGGCGGTACGAAGTTCGCTGGGTCAACTAGTGAGTTTATAAATAAATAAATGTGACAGGCATTTGTTTTTCTTTCCTAATATATTTTAATGAAATTCTAAATAAACGCATATTATCCCTAATATGATCAATCTTTATAAAAAAGTAAACTTAGTTAAAATTATAAAAAGATAATTATTTAAAAAGCATTCACATCTTTTTAAGTTCGTATGTAACAATGTATAACTTTATAAGGTTTAGGTAAATACAAACCAGTGGTATTTTATAAGTGGTAATGTTATACATAAAAAATGATAACAAATCTAAGATATTTATAGGCACTTGACCGAAGTGTGGAAGAGGTCAAGAGTTCTGATCGGTTCTAGATTACTTTGGACACGTTTATTTTGAGGTTTTTTTTTAGAGCTGGTACATGTAAGCTTTAAAAAATAATCAGTAATAGTATTTTACAACATGAGAAGTATATGTTAAAGAAATATCATATGCATCAAAGATATGTTAACTTTTCTAAAAACTGTATTACCTCAAAAGATTTTCCACTTTTACCGTAATTAATAAAAACTTGTGGCTTATTATCTTAAGATTAACACTAATTAGACCCTACGAAAGCTTGGCAGAGACCTCAAAGTAAGTGCTTTCCTTTGAAAACATTGCTACTTAATTAAAGCTTACCATTTTAACATAAATTTAAATGTAGAAAATGTTTAAAGAATTTATATTTCGATCTGCAATTGTACTAAAATATTTGTGTGGTTTACTAATTTAATATTCGTGCAATCATAAGCAGAATTAATAATTTATGTGTCTAATTAATAAATATTTGTTTTGATGTTTCTCTTACATGAAAGGAACTTCGAACAAAGAAAGCAAAGTTTTAATGATTTTAAACATTTCGAAAGAATTTAACGATAAAAGTTTGTGGAACTTTACTGTCTTTTATTAAAGATAACACAAGTGTAATGATTAGAAAAAATGGCCATGGTAGTGCCGTAAGTTTTAGTGTTCCGGGGTTTATGACTCGGCACCCTTATAGATTCGTCTCCGTCCGGCTCGATCTACCGCCCAAACGGTTCGCGCTAGAAAGATGAACCTTGCATGAATGTGAGTTTTAATTACGTCGAAGAAGTGCTACAATAAAATTATGAAAAACATTTTTATTTGGAGGTACCCCCCTACACGTAAAGTGGATGTTTTTTTTCCGTTCATGAAAGCCAAACGGCTGGCTCAAAAATCTGAAAAAATTCATGACAGTAGTCCATATATATAACTTTCAAGGAAAACTATAGCAGTTTTGATACCTTTTGTAACTTATAAAATGCACTCGGAAAAAATCGTACTAAAAAATAATAATAATATGTAAACACAGCAATTATCTCTTGGGCACGATTTTAAATCTACCTACCGTTATGAGTGTCTACGGAACCCTATTGTATGCGTGGCCTGACAGGCACTTGGCCAAAAGTTTTTTTGAATATATTACCTTTACCTTTAACCATTTAGAAATATTGCTAATATTAATAATATTTGTGAACAACATACATACATGTCTATACATTTTGGATGATAGACTGGTAAATTATATTTCCAAATAAAAACAAGTTTTGGTCGAAATTATTTTAATAATAAAGTTTAGAATAATAGAGATCACACTTTACAGTAACCTTTACAGAACAAAAGCGTTATTTCATACTAGAAACAATTAGTAACAAAATTAGATTCCGTCTATCAAAATTTGATAATTTATGCTTTGTTCGGAAATATTCCAATAACTAAGGAAATTGTCACAGAAAATAAAACAAAACCACTAATAAAGTGAATAAAATAAAAATATTAACTAGAGTCAACACAACAAAACAAGTATAGAACATAATAAACCATATTTTTAGGGTTCCGAAGTATATCACTCGGAACCCTTATAGATTCGTCATGTCCGTCTGTCCGTCCGTCCGTCCGTCCGTCCGTCCGTCCGTCCGTCCGTCCGTCCGTCCGTCCTCGACTTACCGTCCAAACGGTAAGTGCTAGAAAGTTGAAACTTAGCATGAATATGTGTTGTAATTACGCCGACAAAGTGCTACAATAAAATTATGAAAAATATTTTTATTAGGGGTACCTCCCCTATACGTAAAGTGAGGATGTTTTTTTTTTTCGCGGCTACCCCGTCGAGTGGGGTATCATTAGATAGGTATTTTAAAAACAATAAAGGGTTTCTAAGACAATTTTTTGATTTAAGTATCCGTTCGCGGGATATTCCACTTTAAAGGGCACTTTTTTGTACAAACAGGGCGTCCCCCCCCCTCTAAAAGCTAAACGGCTGGCTCAAAAAATCTGAAAAAATTCGTGAAGGTGGTCCATATAATGAACTTTGAAGGAAAACTATAAGTGATTAGATGGCTTTGTTAGTTCAGGAGTTCTAGAGGCTTAACTGCTAAAATGCGCTCACTTGGAAAACGTCATACAAAATTAACGCATTATTACGTAAACATAACAATTATCTATTGGATACGATTTTTTATGCTTAGGTAATTCAATGAAATCTTGTATAGATATACTTTTCGATTCTCGAAAAATAACACAGAACAATCTTCACCGCGATAACCGTCATGCAGGCAGTTAGAGCCACGGGCAAAAGCTAATTGATAACATTGATTTCTACGAAGCAGTCATCTAAGTTCTTCATTTAACTACAATGCATTTACAATTATTTGACTTCATAGTTGGTCTAGTGGTTTAAGCGGTCGCCACGCCGCTTCTACAACGCCAAGTGTTGTGAGTTCGAACCTCACATGGTACCACACTTTATGTGTACAACAAATTGTTAATCTAAGGCTGGGTATTCTTTAAATCCATTTCATGTATGTTTGTAAAGTCCTCCGCTACACAAGAATGTACCTGGTGTGGAAGTTGTTTTTAAAAAGTCCGCTAAAACTATACACCAATTAGACCACAGTGTCGATAATGTTTGAAAACAAAATAAATTATAGTAGGATGAAACCCATTGTAAAAGGAGGAGAATATTACAAAAATTAAAGGAAAAATAATTTACGGGCGATCTGAGGTCGGAAAGGGGGAGAGGGGGGTTTTAAGGGAAAATATGGCTTATCTCGTTTTCCGGCAAAACTACAAGTCCTATGGAAAAAAGTTCAATAGCAAAGTTGTAGGTATTAAGAAGATCTACATGTTTTGCATTCACACTTTTTTCACATAACGTCAAATTTTATGTGAAAAATTGAACACGATTTAAATGTAAATTTTAATAAATATCTCAATAACGATTAAAAAAATCGAATTCGAGTTTTTTTTATTGTTTGAATTTCCTGAGAAGATTAAATAAGGTAATATATAAAAAAAATTACACCATCGGAATGTAGAGATTTCATCGAATAGAAAACACCCCATTTCTTTTAAAGAAGTTGATATTTTGACGGGTGTATTTTCGATTGAAAATTAGGGTTTTTTTTCGGTATTAAGTCAAAATGAGGTAAAAAAATACATATTTCAAATCAAATAAATTACAGTGTATTCAGGATATAAAATGGTAAGTTTTCACTAAATTTCTTGTAAAAATAATTTTATTTGTAAATTATAAAAATAAAAAACAAAAACTTTGTTTTTTGAATTTGTCACATAAAATTTGACGTTATGCGAAAAAGTGTGAATGCAAAAGATGTAGATCTTCTTAATACCTACAACTTTGCCATTGAACTTTTTTCCATAGGACTTGTAGTTTTGCCGGAAATCGAGATAAGCCATATTTTCCCTTGAAAACCCCCCTCTCCCCCTTCCCGACCTCAGATCGCCCGTAATTTTTTTTTTTAATTTTTGTAATATTCTCCTCCTTTTACAATAGGTTTCATCCTACTATAATTTCTGTTCAGTTTTTAGGGTTCCGAAGTTTATGAATTCGAACCCTTATAGATTCGTCATGTCCATCTGTCCGTCCGTCCGTCCGTCCGTCCGTCCGTCCGTCCGTCCGTCCGTCCGTCCGTCCGTCCGTCCGTCCGTCCGTCCGTCCGTCCGTCCGTCCTCGACTTACCGTCCAAACGGTAAGTGCTAGAAAGATGAAAATTTGCATGAATATGTATTGTAATTACGTCGACAAAGTGCAACAATAAAAATTATGATAAATATTTTATTTCGGGTACCTCCACGTAAAGTGGAAATGTTTTTTTTTTCTCGCTGCTAACCCATTATGTGGGGTATCATTAGATAGGTCTTTTAAAAACAATAAAGAGTTTCTAAGAGAATTTTTTGATTTAGGTATCCGTTTGCGAGAAATTCCACTTTAAAGGCCACTTTTTTGTAAAAACAGGGCGCCCCCTCCCCCCCCTAAAAACTAAACGGCTTTCTCAAAAAATCTGGGAAAATTCGTGATAGTGGTCCATATAATGAACTTTAAAGGACTATAACGGATTAGATGACTTTGTTAGTTCAGGAGTTATAGAGGCTTAACTTTTACAATGCGCTTACTTGGAAAACGTCATACTAAATTAACGCATTATTATGTAAACATAACAATTTTATTATTCATTGGAAACGATTTCTAATCCACGTACCATTATAGATAACTGAGGAACCCTTTCCTGTGCGTGGCCTGACACGCACTTGGCCGATTTTTTATTAATAAACGAATCTTGTCTCAATCTATGTTACAATCCTGAAACGCACCGGCGCTGATTTTAGGCCGAAAGGTATAAATACAAAAAAGTGAAGTAAAGGTACATAGTACAATAAGGCATAGTTCTGTTCATAAGTACGAGTATAACTTAATTATTGATGGCTGCAAAGGTCTGTTTGAAGACAAAATTAGTTCAATTAATTGTGATCAGTGACCCGTTAGTTAATTGAATTAACGGTTTTGACTGATCTAAATAAGGCAGTCGTTGTGTTTCACATCATCTTATACCTACCTGTATAGTTAGTTCAAACCAAGTTCTATAGATTTACGTGAACAAAGTTATGAACTGTAGGCTACTTCTTCCACGCATCATTCAACATCATTTACGCATCCACATACATACTCTTTTCTTCCTTTGCCTCATTTCATCTTTATGAAAGTTGGAAGAAAATAAAACGTCATGTGTGACTTTTGGGTGATTGGAAAATCTAGAGAGACTTCTCTGCTCGCGATGCCTACGGTATATTTTATTTATTGTAATTATTATTAAATCGTGTACATAGTCCGTTTCTTCTTGCACCTTCTATACATACATATATATATTGTAAATAATAAGTGCGCTGTATAATTTACTTGTACATACATGTATTAAACTTATTGTACTTATTACCCGAAGTTTTACATTCTAAACATCGGACCATCCCGGCGCTCTTATAGAATCATTTTGAAATAATAGGTAATCAGAATTATATGTATTTTATCAATCAATCTAGTTGTCATAGTCTATATACTAGTCCATATACTCGATGGCGTTGTGTTATACTGTTATTACATTTTTATCCGATCTGCCCAACCTATCTTTCTATTCCTACTTTGCGTGTGTGATTTTGTCCACTATTTTATCTCGGTTTTTTTTTTAACAAGTTTCAAGTTTTTACTGTTAGTGGGTAAAAGTATATAGTTTACATTTGTGAATATTAAATTATTAGCGTTTTTTATTAAAATCTGCCAAAATGACTCTACTCTGCCTGACGAAAAGGATGAGTACAATCTTAGCGCAGGGGTATCACTTGTATCCTTTAGGTCAGTCCAGCATGGAGATCCACACTATGGCGACCTGATGAGATGATTTTTCACGCTTCGTTTAAAGGACTCGGGATTATATCGGCACGGGAATCAAAATTTTGTAATTTTATTATTAATGTAATTACTATCAACATAAACTAAAACGCACAGTAACTACTGCAAGTCATGGCTTTACCATTAATAACTTACTCGTACTTCTATATAAAATAAATAGACAAATTTACTTAAGAACTTCTTTCTACTTCCGTCGGCTCAGACAGGATGTTAACAACAAACTGTGAAATATAAATAAATCGTAGTCAAACAGGGACAATTGTGAACCGCAGTCTGTCACGTCATTTGTCCGCATTCGCTCGGAATAATCTGATTAGAGTTGTAATTTCCCCTCTAGCTGACGATCATGGCATTCAGCACAAACGAATACACGCGCAACAAAACATTTCAATTATAAGTTTTTAAACGCTGCTTACCAACAGTTGGTGTACTGGCCACACCTTGACGGTGAGACAGTACAGCGACGTGAGGGGGTTCGGAGAAGTAGGGTTGTGTACTTACGGGTTGGTGCCTGGTTTGAGCTGGTGTATTCTGGGCGGATGGGTTTCGGGGCCGGCTTCGTGACATACACACTTAGTTCTATTGTTCGGCACTTTCGTCTTTGTTTACGCGGCGAGGTGGATTTTGGGGTTGATTAGGGGCTCACTCGCGGTTATATTTTGGGCAGAATATTAGTTTATTGGTTTTTTGAAGCGCGCAGCGCTCGCGCCGCCGGTCACACACGTTGTTCATTTGACGTTTTTCACACACACGTCACCTGTCAGCTTCAGTGTGGCAAGCGCACAAAAATACGTTCCGCTCTCGCGGAAACATCCTGGGGGGCCGGGACAGATTCATCATCCCGAGCTGAGTCCAGTGGGAGCCTGGCGATCTTGCTCGCAGGTCTCCGCAGATGTCTTGTGGTCGTATCCAGGTCCACCAACTCGAGGAGCAGGAGATGGGAAGAGCCGTTTGGATCGTGTTTGGAGGGATGTAGGTAGGGGTTGGTCCATTGAGTCCAACAGAGCTGATAGGGAGCTTTCACGAGTTGAAAGCGTCTATGGGGAGACAAATCTGTCCTGTAGGGGCTCTTCGGGAGAGAGCATTGAGGGGCCGACCATGAAGGGTTCAAATCTGAAGGTTCAGAGAACATGGGGGTGTGGAAGTGTGTGCTGAATGTGTGCTGAATGTGTGTGCTGAGTGTGTGTGCTGAGTGTGTGAAGAAAAAATATAAGAAATGTCGGGGGCGACGAAAATGCCCATGGCCGTAGCTCATGGGCTAAGAGTTGTCATTGGGGATGACGACGACCTCCCCTGGTCTCCCGGCCAGGCGACCGAGAACTGGTTCGTGTAGGGGGTCTCGCCTGTGCGACGTGGGCGGAGAGGCACTGAGACCTATTAGGGGGGCCGGGTCCTTGTGGAGGGGGGCGCGGTCCTCGTAGAGGGGGGCGCGCTTGTGCGGCGTGAGCGCAGATGTGTGAAGGCCTATTAGGGGGACCCGGTCCTCGTGGAGGGGGGTTCGCCTGAGCGGCGTGGGCGGAGGTGTGCTGACGCCTATTAGCGGGGCGCGGTCTGGGCCGCTCCCGAAGAAGGGGTGGAAGGCGACGAGCGGCGTGGGTGAAGGTGTGCTGAAGCTTATCAGGGCGGCGCGCCTGTGCGGCGTGAGCGGAGACGTGCTGAGACTTATTAGGGGGGTGCGCCTGTACGGCGTGAGCGGAGACGTGCTGAGGCCCATTAGGGGGGTGAGAGGCCGACTGCATTGCCGGAGGCACCTTATCCTGGCGGTGCAGAGCTACAGGGGTAACTGCTCCGGGAGACGTGGGCAGTGGCGTAGAAGTGTATGTTGGGCGGATGGGCTGAGCGGGGGCAGCCTGTTGGGACTGCGAGAGCTGAGGAGGCGCTGGTGGTGACCTTTCATCCTCCACCAGCGAGCTGAATTCTAGGCGAGTGGGCTGAGCGGGGGCAGCCTGTTGGGAATGAGAGAGCTGAAGAGGTGCTGCCCTTTGGGACTGAGAGAGCCGAGGAGGCATTGGTGGTGACCTTTCATCCTCCACCAGCGAGCTAAACTTGGGCAACTCAATCTTGGGTAAGAACGTTGCTGGTACCCAAGACTTGGCTGGGGGTTGTGCTGACAAAGGAGCTGAGGACTGGGCTGATGCAGAAGGCATAGCCCGTAGTTGATAGTGGATGACTCGGACACGTATGTAGTCTTCGTTGGCCTCATCGTGATTCTCTGTGTAATACTGTTCCTGCTCACTGGTGAGGTCAGCCGAGTCGAGGATCTCACAGAAGACAGCGTCCAGCCTTTGCTTATAATCATCAAGTTCGGTGAAACGACCATAAAACACATCTGGTGTGGACTTGGGTTTGGAGCCGACAAGGTCTTCTGCCATCTCGAGCAAGGCAGTTATCGCCTTTGAGGCCTCCTGGTAGAGGATGGCCTGTGCGGTGGTGGGCATTATTTAAAGGAAGTGCTGATTGAAGTTAATGAGAAAAAAAAACAAAATAGAAAAATAAAAAGGAATTATTGTATGTGACTAGAAACAAATATCAACCTGTATGTCGACACACCCTGTATGAGTATTATGTATTGAGTTGAGTGAGAAGATAATTAATAACCATAAAATTATTAATAAAAATTAAAACAAACTAGAAGCCGGAATTTGTGCCTTATCTATTTAAATTGGGCTTTAGTAACTGAACCCTAAGAGAGGTTGTGAAAGTTACTTTATGTTTACCAAGAAACTCAGTTAATATTACAACAATTGTTTGTATTAATTAAATTGTATTAATTATTGTATATAAATGTGAACATATGATGCAATAACCCAAATGGTTTCAACTTCTTATATATTTACACGTTGGAGGGTTTTTCTATGAATCTTATTTCAAATAAAATATATTTTAAATGTCAACAAAACACTATTGTTGTATTTATGTTGCATTTGATGGGCCGAATTGAAAGTGAACAAAGAAACACAATTTATAAAGTTGACCGAAGTCGGTTATACATATTCCACTGTTATAACCTAAATTTTGTGAATTATGAGCAGAAATTATGTATTAATGTAATGGGGAACCTTTAGTTATATACTTTAACAAGTTTATGATGACTTGGGCCGACTTGGACAATTAATTCAAAATTTATATTATATATTTTTAGTTACCTATAGGGTAGATTCGTATAAGTAATTTTATGTGAATAAAACCTTGTTTGAAGGTTCAAGTATATAAAATGGGCTGAAAGTAATGCTTATTATAAACAGATGAACTAATATTAACCTCTGATATGGGTTTCTTAACTGTTATAATAAATAGATTCCAAAGGTTATGACAATTTTTAAATGTGGGTGAGTTGAAATTGTTATAAAAATTATTATAAAAATGTGAAATTTGTTTAGAAATATGGACAATAGGTACCTTTAGAGCTGATATATGGTATGTTGCATGTATATAACAATACCAGAAGGAGATATAATAAGATATAATTAAGCCGAGTCAAAATAAAATGAATTATTACAATTTCGAAGGTATGTGAAAGGTGTGTAAATATACTAAAATGTACTATTTAAGGGCTTAGGAGCTGAGAAGAGCTGAAAGCGGACTGTATGAGGGGGGGGAGGGCTGGTTCAAATCCGGCTCGAAGGACCAAAATGTACTGGCCACACCTTGACGGTGAGACAGTACAGCGACGTGAGGGGGTTCGGAGAAGTAGGGTTGTGTACTTACGGGTTGGTGCCTGGTTTGAGCTGGTGTATTCTGGGCGGATGGGTTTCGGGGCCGGCTTCGTGACATACACACTTAGTTCTATTGTTCGGCACTTTCGTCTTTGTTTACGCGGCGAGGTGGATTTTGGGGTTGATTAGGGGCTCACTCGCGGTTATATTTTGGGCAGAATATTAGTTTATTGGTTTTTTGAAGCGCGCAGCGCTCGCGCCGCCGGTCACACACGTTGTTCATTTGACGTTTTTCACACACACGTCACCTGTCAGCTTCAGTGTGGCAAGCGCACAAAAATACGTTCCGCTCTCGCGGAAACAGTTGGGCTACAAGGAAATGAAGTTAGTCAAAGATTTTCTAATATATGGGGGACGGTAGTGCACCTGCCAAGGCGAGCAAAAAAGACGCATGACCGTACAATCCTACCTTTTTAGTTAACAAGTTGGCACTGTGTAGACACAGTATATTTCAAATTTTATTTGATTTCGACATTAAAAGTTTCAATTTTAGAGTACAATTAATGCTTAGTGTATAAACCAAAGAAAAACTAAAACATTTCCAATTTCGGCCCAGTTTTATAGATACACCAACTGTATAAATAACTTTGTAATCCCCCATTAATTTATAGGATTACAAAGTAACATATTCAGTTAATGAATCAACGTACCTTTACATCATTATACATTCAAAGGTAACTTATAATATGCGAAAATACTTTGCTAAATATACCTAAAATTGGTTAAAATGATCGTATCAAACAAATGTAAATAAAACCATTTAACTCATAGCCACAGAACGGTCTAACTAAACCTGTAGGGAACCCTCCAAATGTGTTCAATATATCTTCATTTAGTGTAGGCCTCAGTCAACAGGCTATACACCTGAGGAACAATTGTTTTGCAAATTATTCACATCGCTCTTGCACCGGGTAAGGGTTGCTAGGTGCAATTGTTTTTGTCCCTAAGTGAACCAATACAATGGAAAGAATTATTTCTTTACTGGATTCATGTTAACTTAATTGTCGCTTATCGTATTATCAAATTTTTTGGGCCTATGACATATGACATGAGGTTCTTTAATCTATCTACAAGAGATTTTGTATACCCATACCAACTTTATAGAGAGTTATCTTAATATATATAAATCTCGTGTCACAATGTTTGTCCTCAATGGACTTCTAAACCACTTAACCGATTATAATAAAATTCGCACACCATGTGCAGTTCGATCTAACTTGAGAGATAGGATAGTTTAAATCTCAAATTATAGTCGCAATTTTAATTTATTGCTAATTATTGTCTGTTATTATTTGACAGTCACAATTAATATTCTAAGGCGGTACGAAGTTCGCCTGGTCAGCTAGTTGTATTATAAATATTTAAATGGAAATTACAAATAAAGAGGTTAAGCCATTTTTCCTGACCTCTTTCTTCTTCTTTAATTTAAGGGTCATGCCCTTGTAGGTTTCTTTTTATTATTCTGCCAAAATGACTCTGCCTGGCTTGATGGAACGCATGAACAGAATCCAGAAGTGGAGGCCACCATCCTCACTGCCACAACAGACAGTGCAGCACGGTGACCCACACAATGGCGGCCTAGTAAGATGCTTTTTCACGCCCCGCTTGAAGGACCCGGAGTCATAGAAGGAAGGAAACACATGCGCTGGTAGAGAATTCCAGGTTTTAACTGCTCGGCACAGAAAGGAAGAGCAGAACCGTTTAGTTCGAGAGTGTATGTCAACCATTCTGAAGCGATAGCTTCTGAGACCAGCACGTGTTGTCCTGTATAGGAAAGGGGAAGGGGGGACCAGTTGGAACTACTCTTCAGAATACTCTCCATGCTGTAAGCGATAGAGGACTGCCATGGAGGCGAAATTTCTTCGCAGCTGCAGGGGCTCAAGGGACTCGGTGACTTCGTTACTGTCGATAATGCGGACTGCTCGCCGCTGTGCTGTGAGATCATCACATTGGTGGAGCAATCGCCACTCTTATCTATTTTCTCCAATTCAATTTGTATTTCTAACCTTTTTCTCATATCATCAATACTCTCACTTCCGTACTAGCTAACTTAACAGGCCCCATACATAAAAAATATATTTTTCTGAGTCTGAGTTTTTTTTTTCGTTTTTCAGTGTGTGAATTTTTGTGTAAATTAAATAAAAGGCTGGTAACGACTAAGTAAGTACAAGTGAGGTAAAAAGTGTCTGGTCTGGTCTATAAAACATACTGATCATTGCTTAGACAGGGTGAATTTTTGAGACGGGACAGTAAGGACAGGTACCTTAACGATTATAGTTACAGGAAAACGCTTTTAGGAGACTATCCATATTTTTTTAAGATATTCTGAACTGTATTTACAGATTTTGGAAAAAATGTACAGCCAGCAAGAAAATGGTCATTTTAAACAAAAACTTTTTTTGATGCCAATCGATCCTGTTTCTTATAAGGATCAAAAGTCTCTACTGGACCGACTGAGGTTTGAGTACTAGAAATGTCAGAAATCGCAAAAATCTTTTCTCATACATTTGTACGGAAATAAATCATTTTAATATGTATTTTAGTCGCAGACAAACATAACTTACATTTAGATGATCTACGAAATAAATAGTTTAAAATGTCCACCATTTTAACGAATAGATAAGCTTTGTACACTCGTTTTTGTACTGAGCTATTAAAAGCCGATAATTTTCTTGGATAGATAACATTTAAAATCCTTGTCAATGCATCTTTTGTATTAAGGGTATTTTGTAAATAATAGGAACACGGAATTTGCATTGGTGTGGTACGCGAATAAGTATCCACTGCGACAAGTATCGAGTGGTAATGGTGGAGTTTTATGAAGGTACTCTTAATTCTGCCGTGTAAAACGACTTCATTTTAAAAAAACTCCAAAACCAGTTGGATGAATGGCTCCTGTCAGAATTGCAAAAAGTTTATTTTCTGCAAGATGACGCTCCACTACACCGGTTTGAATAGGCAGTTCAGGTCACAGTGGATGTCACATGTGGTACACAAAAAAATTACAATATTATTCAGGAGCTGAAAGATGCATTAACATGGATTTTAAATGAAATCCATCCAAGAAAATTATTATTTCTAAATGTAAGTTATGTTTGTCTGCGTCTAAAATACATATTAAAATGATTTATTTCCGTACAAATGTATGAGAAAAGTTTATATAGATAGATAGTCTCCTAAGAGCGTTTTCCTTCAACTGTAATCGTTAAGGTACCTGTCCTTACTGTCCCGTCTCAAAAATTCATTCTGTATATGAATTACAAAATACAAATTTAGCTTACGCTACAACATGATTTTAGTATACGCTATGCCGTTACAGTTTCATGTATGTTTGTAACTCTCGTCGATGTTGACATATTGAAATAAAAAAAAACAATAAAATTTTCCAACATTGAATTCACCCAAAGTTGTAAGACCTTTCACCAATCTGGCAACATCGAGCCTGGGTCAGTGCAAGTTAGTGGGGTCCCTTTCAATTATGCGGTGACGTGTCTAATTCGGTTAATGATACCATTTCGTGACTAGTATCCGAGTTTACTGTGCCATTCATGCGGTTCCGAGGTGTTAAATGGAACTTACATGTTCGGGTTGTACGTGATATCATCACTGTGAGAGTTTGCCCCGTTTACCCCTGATGGCGATGTGGGTCGGTTATATTAAAATGTTGCTGTAGTTTAGTCGCTAGTGTCAACTATCGTGATAAGTTTAAATTTTGTTATAAATATTCAATGTTTACATGAATGTTAGATATACACATTGCACAAATTTTTTAATACTGTGCATTTTTATGACAGGTTTTAGTGTCAGATTAAAAATACGTAGTGTCGCTACCTCTGTTTAACCCGTGGGTGTCGTTAGGCGACTACGAAACAAACTATGCAAGATGAAATCACTGGAAAGAGAAGGAAATCTTTAAAGAAATCCTATATCAAATCTATCTGGCCAGCAGCGTGATATGAGTATAGTAGGCAAAACTAATCAATCCTTTCTAAGGAAAGACCTCATCTAGAGGTGAAATATTTCAGGCTGTTGATGATGTTGATTTGTTAATTTTTCCCATAGACAGTGAAAAAATATGATTTAATGTTGACAGTTGTGTTATGTACCTACGTCAAGTAGTAGTACTATGGCGAAAATTATAATTTGATTTTAGATAAAACACTATAACGTCTGTACTTATTAATTTTCCTAGCCTTTATTATTCACAAGATTATTTGGGGTCTGCTAACCGGGGTTTAGCCGGTTTTACCTGATTGTAGGTTTTTCCACAGAGCGTTTGGTGTCGTTTTTCCGCAACCCTGAAGGTGAAATCAATTTCGAAGGTAAAACTAGTTTTTTGATTGACAGTCGCATTGGTAGTCCAACAAGGCAGTCTATACTTATTGTACTTCAAACGTTATATCAATACTTAAATAAAATAAAATATTTTGGACATTTGACACACAACATCATCTAGTCCCAAACTAAGCAGAGCTTGTGTTATGGGTACTAGACAACTGATATAAATACATAAACATACTTTTTTTTTGTAAATACATACATATTATACATAGAAAACACCCAGACTCCGAAACAAATATTTGTGGATAACACAAATAATATTTGGTCCGACCCGGGAATCGAACCCGAGACCTCTTGATCAGCAGCCGCATACGCTAACCACTAGACCAACGAGGCAGTCGACTTGTGCAGAAAATGTATTTAAAGTGCTGTTTTATTTAGACAACTATTATTTAACTTATTTGCATGTCCGTGACAGCAATTTGCGATTTAAAATGTCGACACGTGTATGAGATTACAAATGAGTCGTAATTTTCTAATTAAATATTATGCAAACTCGTGAAAGTAAAATTTACTTATCCTATGTACATTAAAACAAATTAGAGCTAAGAAACGGCACAGGCACTTAGTGATTAGTTTTAAATGTACTAAGAAAAATTATATGTATTTCTTAGTATTGTTTAAGTAAAAAAATCACGAGGTACTTCTGACATTATTCGCCTGTCAAGGTTTCTATAATATACGTTGTAAATTTTATATATTGTAGAGTTGTGATAATGATAATATATATTATGAGTTTATAACAATAGAAAATAGTGGATCCTACGAGTATGTGCACGTGTGTCCCGAACATGCAGTGTTGATTTTAAGTGATATATTTTTTCATTGCTATATGTCGAAATGTATCCAGTTTCTCAATATTTCTATCTTTACAGGATAACTTATAAATGTGACGATGTTTTTTCTCAAAATCTGTTCTGAAGGTTATTTAACAAAACATATTTTATCTGCGAACCCTACAAATACAGAGGAGATCATGTTTGGCATCCTTACATTGTAGATGTAGTATTTAGGAGTGATAATAAGTGGGATTTTTTTTACTGTCAAGACCTATTCTGAACTCTTGTGGAATTGATATATTAACGAGATTCTTCACAAAGCTTTTTTTGCGACTTCTACGACTGGTTCTATCTTCTCCCTTTCTCTACTTATCAACACATGCTGGCTTTGCAACAACGAAAGGAAACTATAAAAACAGTAAAATGCGATTCAATTCTTCATTGAAGTGCTGGTTGGCTGACTGCACGGTTGGCCTAGTGGTTTAAGCGGTCGCCACGCCGCTCTCTACTGCGCCAAGTGTTGTGGGTTCAAATCCCACGTGGGATAACACTTTGTGTGATTCACAAATTGTTGTTCTGAGTCTGGGTGTTCTTTGTGTCCGTTTCATGTATGTTTGTAAAGTCCCCCGCGACACAGGAATTCATATTCCTAATGCGGGAGTTGTCTTTTTAAAAACAAAAGCAAAAATAAATAAAAAATGAAGCGAATAATATAATCATTTCAATAAAAAAACAAAACATAAACTGTATAAAAATACGAATAGATTTTAAGAATAAATGTTAAAATATTTTCCAACATATCACATCGTCGTGTTTGAATATCTACCACTTGCTGGTAGTGCTACATCATTAAAATTACAGGCGTTTTCGACTCTTGACCTGGATTGCACTGGGTTTAATCCAAACTGCTACATTAGCAAGGTTTGATACGAGCGTTTCCTGCATGTAATTTTAGAATCTATATCAAAATTTTTATTAGATTTAATTTAATGGCATTTTTTTGTATTTGAGTTTTCCCTTTAAATGTAATGTTTTATATGTAATATATAATATATATATATAATTAGAGTAAAACTTTATAGCTTTACGAACGGTCTGATAGCTGCTAGGGAACTTGAAAAAACTTCCAGAAAAATATCAAATATAATAAAATTGAGAAAAAATCTTGTGCATATTCATTTTATTTACATTCAATTTCTAATGCTACATATAAATATACAATATTACTGACTATTACATACCATGGTAATGCTATGCCGATGCAATCAAAGCCTACATGATACACATGAGCACGTTTCATTATAATGTCAGATTGAATTACCGGGAGTTTGCATACAAGGCTTACAGTTTGCGTCGGAGATTCGGTAAATGCAATTATTATGTACTACATATAGCTATAAGATCGCCTTTACAAACTAAGCAAGTAACAAGATATAGATTAAGCGTCCATGGTTTAAGACCAACTTGTTAACGTACTCTACTATGAGTGTTAATTCAGTTATCATAGTAATTGCAAATTCAGTCTAAGAAGAACTTCATTTGAGAAATTAATAAAACCCCCATTTTTAGGATTACCTAGTTGTAGCAAAATTATGAAAAATAATTTTATTTGCGGTACCTCCCCTACTTGCAAAGTGGGGATGTTTTCTTTTTGACGAGCTTACCCCATCGTGTGGGGTATTATTAGATAGGTCTTTTAAAAACATTGTAAGGTTACTAACCATTTTGCAATTTACGTATTCGTTTGCGAGTTATTCAACTTAAATACAATTAGTCCTTTAAAAATCAAAAAATCTAAAAAAATCTGATAAAATTGAGGATTGTACTCCATATATTATATTAAACTTTTAAGGAAAATTGTAGCGGTTATGATAACTTATTTATTTCAGAAAATGTACAAATATAAAGAAATAATGAGTAAACATAACAATTATCCCTTTGACATGATTTGAAATTTACCTACCATTATATGTGATTACGGAATCTTATTCTTTATGTGAAACGGACTTGGCCAATTTTTTTTATGAGAGAAAGCGCTTAAGAATAACTTTCATTTAAATATAATTAAAGATTATTCCTTTACTAAAATAAAAGGAAATATAAAACTAGTGACAGTATTAACATAGAAGACTCAAAATATCCCTACGCATCACCACCTATTAGTCCAGTCAATTAAAGCTTAACTTTGCCATTTTGGTTGAACACCTGCAACCAACGCCAAAATGTCCGTGAGTCTTCGTAGATTAATATACTAAAATTGCAGGGTGCTGCAATACCGGCAAAGGTTGCAAATACATTGCAAAAGGGTGCAAAAACAACTTTTTCGTCTATATCTCGCGATTGGCTGGAAAAATAAAAAAAGATCCTTCTACAAAATTGTAGGAAATTAAATCCCCTACAAAAACTTGGAAACGTATTTTCGCGTATCTCTCATAGTTTTTGCACAAAATGCATTTAAATGTGCAAAATTGTAAAAATAATATTATAAATCTTGTTTTTTTCATTTTGAAGCGATCCTACATGTTTCCTTGGGATTTAATTAATATTTTTGGATATTTTTGTTTACTTATTTATAGCTTTTTTCATATACCTAATAATCTTGACAAAAAATTCATTTCAATTTTATTAAATGATATTTTTATTTTATATTTTTTTTAATTCTATCGGATTCAGCGCAAATTTGCAAATTTTCAAATTTGGGAGGATGGTCATCTAATGAACGGGAGGCATGTAATATGCCTGATAGAAATGTTATATACAATGGTGATACAAGAGATGAAATGCCTAAACATAGTTTACTAGGATCTGCTTAAGAGGTGTTTTTAATCCAGAAGGCAATCTCCCATCTTACATCTCATCGGTAATATCTATTGTAGATGCTAATTGCGCTGCAGATTTTTTACATTTGATTGGAGTTCTTTTATATCAAATACTACTTGCTGGTGTATACACTGCTGTGCCTCCTAAACAATGAAAAGTCTCCTGACCACCTGAAGTTCTTATACAAGGTGGGCCAAAAGAAGTTATCCGATATTGTTTGGCTCTCAATTTTTTTCTAAATAAAAAACTTCGATTTTGTTTTTTGATTATGTTTATTTGAACCTTTGGAATTTTAATAGTGAAGTCGAGAAGATGATATCGGCCAAATGGGCGCAGCCACAATCGATTGCTATACGGGCTCGTTTTATGGCATTTTTCATCACTTTAGCGAGAACTTCGGGCGACAGATTCTTGCACTCATGTCTAATGTTTTCCTTGACGGCCAGCTCTCAGGGTTAGGGTCTCGGGCTTGTTCACGTAAACACGGGACTTCAAAAAACCCCACAAAAAAGTCTGGAACGGTTAAATCGGGCGATCTTGCGGGCCAGTGCAAATCGCCAAAACTAAAGATGAGGCGACCCGGGCACAGAATATCGGTTGTGTCTCGCGCAGTGTGTGCCGTTGCTCCGTCTTGTTGGAACCACATGTTCTCCAGTCTTAATTCGTTCAATTGTGGCAGAAAAAACTTGGTTAACATGGACACAAAAAACTTGGAAAGGCCATATAGGGCGCACCGTTCACTGTTATCGTTTGACCAGTGGCGTCCTCGAAAAAGAAAGGACCGATGACTATTCCAGCTTGAACAGAGCACCATGCAGTCACTTTTCGCGGGTGTGGCTCCTCGTGCTACACTCGTGGAATTTCGGTGCCCCAGAAGCGATAGTTTTGCTTGTTCACGTACCTGCTGAGGTGGAAATGAGCCTCATTGCTCATTATTATTTTGGTCGAAAAATCGTCTACTTCGTCCTCGAGATTGAAAATCGCATGGGCGTAGGCTACATGCGTTTGGTGATCGACAGGCAGCAGCTAATGCACGTACAGGCGCAGGTCTTTGATCAAAAGTCACCTTAGGGACGACCGGCTCATGGCTAATTGCGAGGTACTGCGTCTGGTTGATGTTTCAGGCGACAGCTCGACATCCTCAGCAACAGCTGCGATATTCTTGGCAGAATAGGTACTCCGGGGCCGGCCACTCTTAGCAGCGTCTCTTGTAGTCCCTGGCCAAACCACCCAGTGTTTGGGCAGTTAGTGCCGGACGACCGGGGAATTGGCGATGGAATTCGCGCTGCGCCAACACGAATTGTTACGCAAAAGAATAGACACGATTATTCCGCATTCCGCGGGGAGTGTATCGCTTCATGGCTTTTTCACTTGTATTCTACAACTGTCTAGTTTACAAATGTTAAAACAGATTTGACATTGGCCGCCATTTGCAAAAATAAGAGCATCTTTCAATAGGTTGATTTCTTTTTACCACCTTGTACTACGGTCGGTATTATCAAAGACATATTGAAGGAAAGCATCAGTAATTATAGTCTTCTGAGGTTAAATTATTGATGAAACTTCATGAAGCTGAATATTATGGTATGATGTGCAAACACCCAGTTTGCTTAGTAGATTGATAACTAACATCGATCCTCTTTTTCGATAAATGTATGTCTCAACAGCTAGTTGAAGAAACGAATGAAGGATTTAGGACAAAGTGCTGAAATAATACTATAGCCAATACTATCTATTTTTGGGATAACAGGACATTCATCTGACACGATATTTTCATCATTTAATAATAATTTATGTAGGGAGCAAGTTAATCGTGGAGGTATTTCTGATACAACGTTATCAGGGAATTTGTCCGGTTGTAGATAACTTGTTGTTTCGTAAAGAGTTTCCTTTATTATGTCCTGTAAAATTTCTGCGCATACAGTGATAATTCTTTTCTTAGCCATTTCACTGAGGTCCTCACTTTTACCATACCAATCACTACAATCAGTATGCAAATCCTTTTCACAACAATTGTTGCATCTTACGTTTTCTTCATACAAATAGAACATAAAAATGAAGGATTCATTGTTTCGTTTAAATTGAAAACAGTGAATCAAGTTCAAAAAACCACTTTTGGACAGTTAGACGAACAAAAACGAACTATCTCTGAAACGACAGTTTGGAGTATAGTGACAGTGAGTGACAAACAGTTAGTTGAGCATTTTCTGCTGCAGTCTTACTCATTGCACTCAGCGAGATAGAAAAACAAGCGAATGTGTGTGTGTTCTCAATGGTACTATTTTCGTCGAGCGCAAGGTTCTCATTTTTGTCTAAATCTCTATCTCTTTCGCTCTTATTAGGAAACGTATGGTCTTATTCGAGCACATGGACTTCTTGGACGTCTTGAATGGGACTATTTACGTCGAGCTCAAGGGTCTCATATTTGTCTTATTCTCCCTATTCACTCTTATATTGAAGATTCTTATATAGAAAATTGGAATCAGTGGGAGCAAAAGAGTAGAATAGTAGTAGAAAAAATAATATAAAATATACCACGCTCTTTCTCCGCCAGTGATATATTATTGTAAACGTCCCCCTGAAATGAAATTTATAATAGCTCAGGTAAATGGAGAGGTAATATATACTGCAAATATACGTTTCAAATGTTATTGTGTTCTGAATCCAATGGAGTAAAAAAAACTAAAATTAAATTATAACTACATAGTATAAGCCAAAGTCGCTTCCACTCTCTGTCTGTCCGTATAAATGCTTCGATCTTTAAAACTACGCAACGGACTTCGACGCCGTTTTCTTTACTAGATAGAATGGTTCAAGAGGAATGTTTATATGTATAATACATGCATAAATGTAGAGAAACATTGATAATTTTAGAGGTTTTTAATGTGATGTCGTAAATAAACCCATTTTTTTACGCTTACATTGCAAACACTGGCTGTACCCTACGAGATGTACAGTATGTAATTTAAATTAATATTCTTGAAGATATTACAGATTTAAAATGCAGGAACAAAGCGACTGTGGCGGTACCGGCCGGGGCCCGTTAGGTGGCACTGCTGTCAATTTATCAGCATAATATTTTAATGATTATTCTGAGGCGGTACGAAGTTTGCCTGGTCAGCTAGTCATATAATAAAATTAAAATGTTTTTTTTTGCCAAGATTATTAATGAAAAAAAAGGTATAAATAAATAAAAAAAATGCCCGGAACATATCATTTGAATCCCAACGAAACATTCTTATCATTCGTATCACTTCAATATGAAAAAAAAGATTAATAGTAACATTTTTTTTCATTTTGCACTTTTAAATGCATTTTGTACAAAAACTATGAGAGATACGCGAAAATACGTTTCCAAGTTTTTGTAGGGGATTTAATTTCCTACAATTTTGTAGAAGGATCTTTTTTTATTTTTCCAGCCTATCACGAGATATAGACGAAAAAGTTGTTTTTGCACCCTTTTGCAATGTATTTGCACCCTTTGCCGGTATTGCAGCACCCTGCAATTTTAGTATATTAATCTACGAAGACTTACGGAAATTTTGGCGTTGGTTGCAGGTGTTCAACCAAAATGGCAAAGTTAAGCTTTTATTGACTGGACTATATTGGTTGTTGTTGGTTGGCTCGTTGAATGCGTCGCGCTTAAAAGCTCACTTGTTCAGCTGGTTGTTTAAACACAGCGCGAACACTAACTGAGATTAGTTAAAAATTTAGTTAAAAAATTATTATAGTTAATATTTTGAAAAAAAGTATTTTTCATTCTGATTTCCTGCAGGTCACGCAAACACTCAAATATATATACACACTCAGTGGTAGAGCCAAGCTACACCAACACCAGTAGCTCAAAAGAGCCAGGCTCGAACCGGGTAATTACCACGCTCTCACAGAATACCGTCGTGAAATAGCAGCATATTAGTGTTGCTGTGTTTCATCAGGTGAGTGAGAGTTCCAGAAGCCCATAAGGGGGGATTGGTCTGGGTGTTTGTGCTGTATCGGACGGCCGTTTGGGCTCGCAAGTTATTGGTGCATTGGGTCACTTGTCCTGGAGGTGAGCGGGATCCGAAGAAACGGTGCTCCGCTAGCCGCCCGTGGTTTGTAGGGGGCCCAACTAGCGTGCTAGCCCCACGTGAAAGGCTGCCCCGCCGGCCACGCATAATCCCAGAGTTGCCCCATCGTGCCGGTTGGCGACCGGATGGAGAGGACCCGATGGCGACTCCCGGGGGGGTTCGGGCGTCCCCGCGCTCTCCATACAAGTTCTCCATCGGTGTATTGTTCCTTGCGAGCTGCTTGGCTCCTGGATTAGTACTTTATCCCGACTTCTTTCCCCTTCCCCTATTCACTCTAACTATGAAAAGAACCAAAAAGAAAAGTAAGTTTAACCAGCGGTTGCACTTCCTCTCCCTTAAAGTGCATTTCCCTAATATCCGAGGATTGCACTCAAACCTCAATGATGTCCATCACCATCTCGAGACTGAAAAACCGCACTTACTCTTTCTAATGGAGACGCAGATCTGTAACCCGTCCGATCCAACATACCTGCACTATCCTGGGTACATTATGGAGACCCAATTCCGTGCCCACGCAGGCGTGTGCGTATACATCAGGGACGTGATCTGCTGTCAGCGTCTTCGTAACTTGGAGGTTCCTGACCTTTCTGTTTTATGGGTTCTTGTGAATACTGGCCTTGATCAAATAGTTTACGCCAGTGTTTACCGTTCGCATAGTGAAGACCAGGAGACGACAAGGCTATTGAACCATCTAAGTGAAGCTGCAGATTCGGACCATCGACGCTTTAAATCTGCGCAGTTGGTGTTTCTTGGGGACTTTAATGCACACCATGAAGAGTGGCTGTACCCGTATAGCGACACTGACCACGCTGGAAGAGAGGTCTACAAATTTGCAATATCTTGTGGCCTCTCTCAGCTCGTCCACGAATCCACTCGTATTCCTGACGTCGTGGGCCACACTGCGTATTGCCTGGATCTTCTGCTGACAACCGATCCTGACAGATATTCGGTTTCCGTTTCACCATCACTCGAGACATCGGATCATTGTGTCGTGAAATCTGTGTCGCACTACTCGCCTCCTGACATCAGCCAGACAGGAGATATGCTAATATATGCCACCCACCTTTGGAGCGAGGCCTTGGAAGGTCACGGTGAAGCAATAGCCGTTTCATTGGACATCTCAAAGGCCTTTGACCGCGTCTGGCACCAGGCATTACTTAGCAAGCTTCCAGCATATGGCATACCTACTGAGCTCTGTGACTGGATTTGTGATTTCCTGAGGGAACGGTCGATTCGAGTTGTCTTGGATGGCTGCTCTTCCGATCTAATGGCAATCAATGCTGGGGTACCTCAGGGATCTGTTCTCTCTGCAACCTTGTTTCTGCTGCACATAAATGATCTTTTAACACCTAATATTATTAGCTACGCCGATGACAGCACCGTAATTGAGAGGTACACGTCCAACTCGCGAGCTAGTCCAGAGGAAATACGGTCCTTGAGAGAGTCCATGATTGAACGGGTGAACGTGACATTGCAGTGGGTGTCCGATTGGGGTGACGCCAATCATGTCCAGTTCAACCCTTCCAAAACACAGGCGTGTCTTTTCTCCGCGAAAAAGAGTAGCTTTGATTTAACACCCACTTTCGAAAGTGTATCCTTACCGATTACTAACCATCTAGGGCTTCTAGGTATTACCATCACCTCTAACCTCAACTTTGGCCAACAAATTGAGTCTATGGCACAAACAGCGTCCAAGAAATTATCAATTCTGTCTAAGGTTCGGCGGTACTTCAGCTCTGAACAGCTGCTTAATCTTTACACTGCCCAAGTTCGATCCTGCATGGAGTACTGCAGTCACCTCTTGGACGGTGCAGCCAAATATCATCTGGAAGGTTTGGACTCAGTTGACCGAAGAGCCCATAGGTTAATTAATAACGAAAAGCTCTCTAAAAGGAGACTACACACCCTTGAGCATCGTCGTCGAGTTGTCAGCTTATCGGTTTTTTATAGGATACACTTTGGAGAGTGCTCGAAAGCTCTTTTCGAACTGATCGAGCCATCTCCATTCCTTTATCGGACTACTAGGCGTAGGCAAAAGTTTCATACATACGTTGTTGGCATACCCAAAAGACGAACTAAACGGTTTGACAGCTCGTTTTTGGTGAGAGTCGCTAGAGTTTGGAACGACCTGCCTGGGTCTATTTTTCCTGATGAGTTGAACTCTGGAACCTTTAAGAGTAGAGTGAACAGGTTTCTTTTGGATGGGCGTGTACCATCTTCGTCTTCATCTACACTTTCCATCAGGTGAGATGGAAGACAAACGCCTATTCCATTACAACAATTAAAAAAAAAAAAAAACTCAAACACACACAATCACACAGGCACTCCCACATCCACACTCCCACACACTCTCTCTCTCTCTCTCACACACACACACACACACACACAATTACGCATCATGCATTCGCATTAAGCATCATGTTTAATATATAAATGAATAAATTAAACGCGATCCAATATGTTAGTCTAACTTGTAATAAAATAAGTGACGTGGGGATCTGGTGACCTGTAACACAGGTTTCTACCTATCACAGGCACCAGCCTCTCACAAATGTGGTATTTGAATGTAATGTATTGGACCCTAAATATACCTATTGTGAGAACCATTTTTTGTAAAGAGGAAATAAACTTTTATTATTATTTTATTGTTATTATTATATACCCATACACTACAAAAAAATCATCCCCACCTTACGAGTGCCCCAAATAAAATAATTTTTATTTGGGGTGCCTGTGTTTAAAACTATTTTATTACATAATTCTATTATAGCACTTTGTCGACGTTATTACAACACATATTCATGCAAAGTTTCATCTTCCTAGCACCAACCGTTTGGGCGGTAGGTCAAGGACGAACTGGCGTGCGGACGGACGGACAGACATGATGTATAAGGGTTCCGAGTAGAGATTGAATACCGGGATACCGAATCCTGTGATCGGACCGATTTTTCTTCGGGATTACGATCCCGGGATTGACCAACACTCCCGAAATTTCCCGGGATTGAAAAAAAAAACCCAGGCTAATAAAACCTTTCTTGTTCAACTCAAATCTTAACCGAAAGTTTTTTAAACTCGACAAAGTTAATCTTATTGTTCTAAAAATAAATTCACGCTTGATTAGGCATTGAAATTTTTGACAATAATAGTAAACATAACAAAAGAGAAATATAACTCGAACAACACACCTCTATAAATCGAACGTGATCCGACGCTTTTTCTTGAGCTTTATGATATGATTTGGGAACATCAGATAATAATATTTAAATTTAGTTAATTAATAACTGTTAGTTTGTAAATTTTGTATGTAAATAAATAAATTTTGTAGATTATAATTAGAATACTAACTATAAAAAAAAGATAAAATACTAGTTCCAAAATTATATGATTTGTTTGCTTTTGATAACTGTTTTGTTCGTTTTGTTATAATTCATATTTGTTTGTATTTTTTCCTTTTGTTATTTATTAAAAGTTAGTTTTATAATTTTCTTGATTAAATTCTGTTTAATTTAGAGGATAAAGTCTGAAAATGTTGATTTATATTCAAAAAATCAAATTCTTTGATCAAAATATCTATTTATTGTCTATACATTGCTGCCATCTAAAAATAAGGTTATTTATGCCTTTGTGATAGAACTCTAGTGATCTAGATTCTAAAAACTATGTAAAAGCATTTTCTACTTGAAAGAAAAACTTTTATCACGTAGAAAATTGTCCAAGTCACGGAAAAAATTTGAGTCCGTTGGAGCAAGGTCTGGCGAATACAGAGGGTGATGAATGGTTTCTTTAATACAGTTCTTGTAGAGTTAAAACGGTTTCTCGTTCTGTATGGGGTCTCGCGTTATCATGGAGCAATAATGGTGAAGATCGTTTCATGAGTCGGGGCTGCAAGTTTTGCTATCATTGTTCGGAGTACGACACAGTAGTCATCTGCCGTGATTGCTTGACCAGATTGGAGAAAGCTATAGTGGATAACACCATGCTGAGACCACCAAACAGCTACCATTACCTTTTTATTGGTAAGCTTTGCTTTAGGACACTGTTGCGGCGTTTGACCTGGGGTCTGCCATTGCATTTTTCGCATAGTGAAGAATTCACTTTTCATCACATGTCACAATTCGATTGAGGCAACACAAATTTCAACACCCGTTTCTTTCTGCAGATCAGACAAATCATGAGGCACCCATTATTCAAATTTTTTTATTTTATGGATTTGACGAAATGAGTCAATATTGTTGGTAAGCTAACGTTAAACCATGCCGCTAATTTCTGGGTAGTTTGGCTTGAATCAACTTCCACCATCTCTTTCAATTCATTGTTATTCTTATGTGTGGGTGGTTTCCCACGTGGTTCGTTCTTCAAATTAAAATTTCCATCACGAAAGTGTTTAAATCAAAAACGCACGGTGCGATCATTAGCAGTCCCCTCTCCAACCGCAACATATTGCGAGCTGTTTTCAAAAATCATTTGAATTTTCGAAGTATCCATCTTTCTTGTGTAAGCTGAATAAAAAAACCACTGATAGTCGATAATCGAAGATAATACATTTTTAAAAAGAAGAACCTTATAGGTACGATTAAAAAAAAATTCATCATTTCAATAAAACGGTAATTTGATACCCTTATTATTAAACTATTTCAAAATTCCGTATATTCCCGGTATGGAAAATAAAGTCCGGCATTTGCAAACTCCAGTTCCGAGTTATGAACTACGAAACCCTAAAAAGGAATCTTTTTAAGAAAAAAATATATCTTTAAATTATCAGTAAGGTACCAAATACATTTAGTTCGTTAAAATATAAACCGTTGTCGTTTTCCAAGAAATTTTTCATCCAGATAATTCAAATTTTATATCTTTAAGGTACGCTTGCGTCGTCGTAAATTATTGTAGAATTAAATTACGCCATAATCTTATCCGTTTAGCCTTTAATTCAACTAATGCGAACAAAATTAGGAGTAATGTCTAGTAATTCTTCGTAAACTTTTTATAAGTATAGGTATTTCTTTTCAAATGTTATTCAGTGGTGAAATAGAATCACCTCCCAGCAATTACATTAGCCAAATTGTATTTGAATGAAAGCCTCAGTCGCCGCAATAAAATGAATTTCATTTCTTTGAGTGAGCCTCGAGCCATAATTTTCTCCCGTGTTTATTTATTAGAAGTAAAGTACACCTTTCCTAAAAAGACTTTTCATTTTTGATTAAAGATTATTTTTTTATGTCAGATTTTATAATTCCTTCCGTTTTAGTGTAAAAATATTTTCAAGGAGAATAACTAACTTTATGAATGTTATATTCAGTAAGAAGTCGTAGATGAGATCAGTTTATTTAAAAAAAGATACTTACTAGTTAATCATCATCTTTTTATCATTTTTGTTGCATGTGAGATCAGTATAATGCGAAGCATTGCAAAAACTTTTGGTTGATATCTTTTATAATCGACGGTCTGTTTGACTTCTACCCGCGTCGTCGTTTTCTGACGAGACAAATCTCGGATGAAAAAAGAGATTGAGACTGCAGAAGCTTGAAGAGGTCACATCTGGGTCATATGTTTGTGTGCTCCTTCTGTTATTGGAGAGACATTCAGGACGTAAACACACTGGCTAAAGTTTTATATAATTATCTAAGCCACTGATACTTTTTGTTGGTTTAAGTGGGTGCGTAAATTAAGAAATTCCGTCTTTGACTTATCTTTCATTCTTGATGGGGAAAATAGGAGATGACGTTTGCATAACAATCATCAATCATCATCATCAACAGCCTTTAACAGTCCACTGCTGGACATAGGCTTTTCTTTAGAAAGGAGGTTTTGGCCTACATACCACGCTGGCCAGACGGATAGGTATAGGGTTGGTTTCAAGCTTTCCATCTCTTTGCATTGATGTTGTCTTGCGTAATTTATCCCTTAGTCGCCTTTTACGATACCCGCGGGATGAACAGGGGTGGTAACACTCTGTATTCTTAATCCATCATCACACGGACAGCATAACAATATTTAGGTTCTATTTGCTACATGATTAGGTATTGTCTTAAATGCAATGTTTATACATGCGGTGACTACTGTGCGATACTAATTACTGTGCAACTAAAAAGTAATTGTTCTGAGCGTCGCCGTCGTTATTACTGTGAAATGAACTTTTCTTTAAAAAATAAGAGTATACCGAATCAGCAGAAGTAAACATATTAAAGCAAAAAAAAATACAGAAATTAGTAAATTAAAACATTTTCCTATAATAAACGCTTGTCACGAATAAAAATAACTATTTACATGAAAAGGTGCGGTTAAATTATTTCTTGAGAAATACTTGCATATTATATGTTTACAATTACTTTTGTGAAATTAAAGTTAATGCACACAATTTTGTCAATTGATTTGTTCTGTAACAGCGTAAACGTCTTAGAGTATAATTTATTAGTTAAACATTAGAATAATTCGTTTTCGTTCATTCCGAAGGTCGAAACCTTCGACCGAAACATTCTGCAAAGTATTAGAAATTATAATATAAATGCTTATTAAAACGTAAATAAGTAAAAGATAACTTATTCTTCTATTTCATTACGCTTTAAAATTAACAAAAACCTTATGATAGGTACCTGTTAATAAAATCACGTGTCTGATTGTCTTGAGAGTTACAGAAAAGTCTCACTTAACAAAGTTCAAACAAGGAGTTGTACATTTTTGCGTAACGGTTTGTTTCATCTTTGAGGGTAGGAGCATCTTCGAGTAACTAGAGTGAGGGGCACATGTTATCTCTTCCACTACATGGCGCGCCCCTCGGGTGTTTGTTTCTTCCGATTGATACATATTATGTGACATCTAGTGGAGCGTACGATCAATGAGGAAATCAAAAGGAATTCGGTTTAGGTATATATTTAGGAATTTAAATATCATTTTATCAGTTGTGTTAGTCATTATACTGATCGGGTCGACAACGATTATGCATGTTCTGATAAGTGTAAAAAAGTTGTGAGCTGTATGTCAGGATCGTTGTGGAATTTTTTTGTGATATAAGATGGCAAATGAGAGGATTAGTTACTTAATTTAAGAGGGGGTATAAAGATAAATTGCCGATCTTAGATTTGATTTTTACACTCGAAAGTAAGCCAGAAATTATCTGTTTTTTATATATATATATTACATTATATTTGAAAGGGGATGGTCTGAGTGAAAACATAAAATTATAATATTTTATCGATAGAAAATAATCACAAAGTTACGTATAATTTTCCACTAAAATCAATTTATTATCATAAATATGTATATTACTGAGTCAATATTTTAGTACATTGTATAAAAGTATATTACCAAGGGACTGTATTAGTGTTTTAAAAAAATAATGTATAATTTACGAGTAATTACAATAAAATTGATTCGGCGCTTACTACATTCTTATTTCGTGCAGAACGCTCCCTTGCTATCGCACTTGACCCGAGGTAACGGGCATGTTTTGTTTCATCAATCAGTCGCGGTCGCTCCGTTGAGACGAGAAGACTGTGCTTCTGTGCTCCGGTTCAAGAAAATACTTTGTCAATCATTGCAAATAAAAAATATAAAACAAAACGCTTTAAAAGAGAATTAAAGAAGTTAAAAATTCAACTCATGACTAATTGTCGAAGGCCTATTACTTTACTTTTCTTATTTTATTCTTTCTTGGTATTTGTGGTTGATTGATGAGTAGTAATGATCTCACATCTACAATGTAGATGCGCTGGATGTCGGCGTGTGGGTAGTATATGCAAAACAAATCGATGTTTTTGACCACTCGCATGTTGATGACAGTATATTAATAAACTTATATTTTACCGTACAATTTTATTTGTAACTAGCTTTTACCCGCAGTTCCATATGCGTTATTGTCGATGTTTTTCTGCACAATTTTCTTAAGAACCTCTTTTTTCCATAAGAACCCTCTTCTGATAATAATTTATTTTAAACAACAAAAAAAGATTCAGCCAAATTAGCCGAGCTGCAAGTGCTAAATTAGCACAAGGTGATGAGTGCAATCCAGACGATTCGCTAAGCGGAACTCACTCATCAACTTTGTAAGATTATTGTAGTTGTTTACCTTAGGACGTTGGTCCTAAGGTAAACAATTTTAAACAACAATGAAGGTCTATTTAAAAAAAAAAAAAGTAAATTAACCCTCAAGATTTTCGTACTACAAAGAATGAATAGATCAGATCCACACCCAACCGCTAACTTGGATATAAATACACCTGCAGTTTCTGGTATCACATATGCTGGTATCGGTTTGGAAAATTTTCAAGGATTGTGTGCGGCAATGAATCTTCCCATAATGTCGCAACAAATTTTTGACAAAAAACATAACCATTTTTGTGAGGAATGGGAAAACACTGCTTACCAAACTATGGCACCTGCTGCTGAACGTGAAAGACGCGCTACAGTGGAAGAAGCGAGAGTGAAAGATGGCATAGCGGTAATCGATGTTATTGCTGATGCATGCTGGTCTAAACGGTCTTACAAAATGAATTACGAGCTTTCTGGAGCAGCAGCCATAGGTGCAAAAAAATTCGGAGACGTTTTATACTTAGGAGTCAAAAACAAATATTGTTGCATTTGCACTCGTGCTCAGAATAAAAATGAATCGCCAAAAATACACGCATGTTTTAAAAACTATACGGATCCTTCTTATGGCATGGAGGCTGAAATAATAACTGAGGGGTTCAAAAAATCTATAAAGATGTATAATCTTATATATGGGCGAATTATAGCAGATGGAGACTCAAGCACTTACTCGAAGATCCTAGAAGCAAGACCGTATAAAGGGATAACAGTAGAAAAAATAGAATGTCGAAACCACATTCTCTGAAACATGTGTAATAAGTTAGCTGTCGTCAGCAAAGATACTAAATACTCATCAATTTGAGGAAAATGTTCACTACTCAAAGAATACTTGCCATCAGAAATGTTATTTGTTCGGCTATAAAAAAACATAAATTTGATGATGATGAACTAGGAGGACGAATCAATAAGTTATATACTGATATTTCTAATTCATATAACCATTCATTTGGTCTTCACGACGAATGTCAAGAGTACTATTGCAACAGTGAGAAAAAAAGTGAAAATCTTGTTGTAAAAGTAAAAACCTCAACATTCTGGGCTAAAATCCAACATATTGTGGGTCTACACATTCACGTAGTCTAATTAATTATTGCGACAGCAATGCTGTAGAGCAATTCAATAGCATAATTGCAAAATTTTTGGGGGGCAAACGAACAAATTTAATACAACGACGAACATATCAATTCAGGTGTGCGACTGCTGTAGTGGCATACAATGCAAAAAGACCGTTGTATAATGTACAAAAATCGCTTTTAGGCCAAAGCCCGAAATCAAAAACAAAATCTTTTGAAGATAAAAGAATTTGTAAAAATAAGTTGTGACAAAATTTTAAAGTACGTTTTAAACTACGTTTTTTCCAAAAAAGAAAACTTTTTTTCGAAGACTTAAATTGTGGAACAGACACCTGCCAAAAGCCTGATATGGCAGAAGATGTGTATGGGATGGCGAAACGTAGTTTTCTAAAAAAATTGGAAAAGACTGAGACTGAACGATCACAGATCGAAAGAGCTACTATCTTACAAAGAGATAGTAGCGAATGGTTAGAACTTCGCAGAAATTTATTGTAAATTTTGGAACATACAAGACAACGCAATGGTCATTAACAAAACCGATTCTTGGTCAACTTCATATAACCAATAGCAAAATATTTCTTTTCACAGTGTGGTCGGCTGATAACTAAAAGTTAACTGTAGAAAAAATCTTGCGCGATGATGACTTTTGGAAATTTAAAATGGTTGGTAAATTAACTAAATTTTACATGGAACATATATTGCCTGAGTTGATTGACCCACGTCAGACCAGAACTATGTCACTGAGACAACCATTAGTTAGCAAAAAACGTCAACACAAACTACTGAATGAAGCTGGACCCCCAAAAAGGTCGAATCTAACTTCCGAATTAGTGGAAATCCGTTCTTCAGATTTAGTTACTGCTTCAGACAAGAACTTTTCTCAAGCTGGAACCTCTGAACAAACTATGTAATCATCCGAATTAGAAAAAATCCAATCTCAGCCTACGATGTCGGAGGAAAACAAAACCTTTTCACCAGATTTCTCTACCGTTGGTCATTCTAATGCACCACAAAAAATATTGTCATTTGCAGAATATTGATGCACTTACGAGTACATAAAAGTATCTTTTATGTAATTATTATTTTTCTAAAATATAAACTGTATAAAATTTGTGTCTTTGTATTACTTTGAGTAAAATTCATAAAAGAAAATCATTACAAAGTACCTACAGATTTAAAATAGTTTTTTCATCTTTTTTGGAGAGTGTTTGTTCACAAAAAGACCCGCCTGTGTGACATTATATTATGAAAATACATCATTATATTAAGTACCTACATTTTCGATTTATTTACCACCATTTTATCTATCAAAATCTGACTGACTAAACTGACTCGCACTTAGCCAATTTTTATCTGATTATTTTGGGTGTATTGTGCTCGATCGTACTTGACAAAACAATACGGTAGCTACGGAAACGCGCGGTGACGTACGTAGTAACATACCTAGGATACCTATCTTCTTGCCGATACGAGAGCGGGGGGTGTGAAGCGCGCGGGTGAAATCTGATATTTTTTTAGGTTTATGCGCGCTCTTAAATAGAAAAGAATTTGTCCTTTGCCTACATCGGTAACTTTCTTTGGTCCTAGTTTTAAATTGTTTGATTTGCTATAAAACGTCATTGTCACACATCACATTCATCAACAGCCCTAATTTGTCCACTTCAGAACAAAGCGTACACATATTATAAGGTTAATATTTCTTTACTATTAAAATTTAATTCCGTAATCTATGGTATCAAAATAACTGTTGTTGTTTAATGTTACTTTTTTCAAATTCAAATTCTTCAGTTTGAACTCAGCTGAATTCATATTGTGCAAGTTATAGTGACTTAAGAGGCCGGCGTACGACACTCGAAACTGCAAGTTGAAATTTGTTCGTAAAATATTGCTGTCTCTGTTTGACAAAATACAACGTAGATACGAGTGCACCGCTGTATGTGTGTATGTGGATTGACATTCATTCGTAGTAATTCGGATTCTCTCGTAGAAGGTTCGGCTATCATTATTTGACTGACACGAATCACACACACATTGAAATATTTTTCGATGCGATAGCACTACTAATTGCTTGAAATTTGTGAAAATATGGATGAGTTTCGTAATATCGAAAATCATGAATGAAAACTCAATATTTTTTCGATTTATTTTGTGTAAGTAGTAGCATAATAATATGAGAGATGTTATTGATGAAACAATATTAGAAATATTTTTGTTTTTAAGACAGAAAAAAACAAAATGAATAAATGACATTTACAATGTAAAATATGTAAAATTTAATTTGATTATATTTTATTCTAGATTAGTTTATTTTTAAAAATAAAGACGTTATAACCTAAATAAATACAGTCTAAGTCCGCATATCAACATATCATCGTGGAAATATGTTTATACTGCAAATGATCTTGGTATACCGTTTGTATGGACAATTCAGCCTCCGGGGGGGCCTTAACCTAGTGTTATAATTAAACATATATGTATATGTATGTGCAAATTATTAAGTGTAGACCTTGACATGAGGGGGGAGTTCGTTATTGAGAACGTCCGTCAATCATGTTGGGTTTGTTGTCAGATATTACCTACTACGAGTAAACTCTAAAATAAGCCCAGCAGTGGGACGTTATGGGTTGTTGATGATGATGATGAGTAAACTCTAAAATAAAATGCAACCTGTATTTTCATTGAAACTACTAACTGACTACGTAGTAACGAAAAGCTGATTTTTATTTTGTAATCACACTCTCGTAGCACGTATAAAATCAATCGGGAATACCAAATCAAATTGCCATACGTCATCAATATTTCCCCAACGATTTTCCGGAAAAAATTCAACTCTTTCATATTTTAATCTGGCCCTCGGAAATGCGGCGTATTTATCACGACAGTATTAAATAAGGGTAATAATGGAATAACAAATGTGTTGCCGCTAGGCGACACGACAATACCTCGTATATTTCTTGGATACCTCTTGGAAAATGTTTCTATAGAACTTTCATGTAAATGTAAAGAACATTAATAAAATAAAGAATAAGTGATACATTTCCTAAAACTTCTTTGGGTTAATTATGAAAAGAATTGTTGAAATTTAAAACTCAAGAATCTTAAATATAATATTTATTTTATTCCTCTTTTTTGTTATTATAGACAACAAATAGGAATATAAATCCTGTGTCGCGAGGAACTTTAACAGATAAAAAGAACATCCAGATTCAGAACAACAATTTGTGAATAATTTGCCATTGTTCTGGCAAGGCAAGTTCTATTATAATGAGACTCAAGGTGGTATATAAGTCTGTTTAATTTAGTTCTCAATAGAGCTTATATACTAAAATGGTGCGTGCCTATAATTACTTTATTTTATCTTTGACTGTATCTTATAATATGTGACTTATCTAACTACGTGTAATTATGTACGACATTGTCGGTACAAATCACATAAAGTGTTGTCCCACGTGGTATTCCAACCCACGACACTTGGCGCAGTAGAAAGCGGCGTGGTGACGGTTAGACCAATAGGCCAACTAGGTCTATAGTATAGCACACTTATGCTCTATAATATCGCCTGCTTAGATAGCTGATCTCCATTAAGACTAGCTTTAAGTTTTTTTAGGAATTCGGCCAGGGTATACTACTAGTAGTATACAGCATTCGTACTGTCGTGTTTCGTTGGTGGGAGCGAGACCAGAGGTCGAATGATGCAGAAATATTGCAATAGGCCACCATACTGTGGGTCACCATGCTGCATTGTTACATTATCTGTATCAGCAATGAGTATTGTGACCATTTATCTTAGATTCAGATCAAGCTTGTCATCAGGCAGGGTAGTCACCTTGGCAGGTTCGTGTATATAAAAAGGTAACTATGTCTTTATATTTTCGTTTTTCGTTAACGTTTTTGCTCGTAGAACTGATCTTCATTTCGAAACTGATTGATACATAAACAAATCCTTTTCAATATTATAAAAGCGAAAGTAACTCTATCTGTCTATCTATCCGGCAAAAATTAATAAATCGAATTAAATTAAATTTGGGACACATAGTTTAGAGCCTGAGAAAGTTTCAAATCATTTTGTCCAAAGCCAATAGTTATAATTTTAAGCAATGAAAAAAAATTTCCAATCCTCATACAGCCAGTAATTCGTGTGAAAAGTCTGGAATGTTTCCAAATGAACATTTTCAGAGTGAGATAAACGGCTTGAAATATTTGTACTGGCCGTCATAATTAATGTAACTTTAAATTAAGTGACTCATTAACTTCTTCCTTTTGTATACATATGTTATTTAATGTTAATTATCTTGTATGTTACACAAACTGGGTCATGCGGTCGTCCTTATTGGAATAATGATAAGAGGCGCAGCAGTGTACTAGAGTATATTTATTCGTGGTTCACAAGATACTAGTTATAAAAACATATAAGAACATAAACAACCGTAACTATGCTTATTTCAAATCAGTGACAGACATGTGTTTAATATGATTACAGGCCAGTACATTATATGTAAATATATACGACCTCCAATACGCCCCCTTAATCTATTACACATGTGTTCTTGAACGGTGGCTTGAATGTGGCTAAATCATTATTTGGTTACTAAAAGGATACTTCAAGAAATGATAAACTTTGATGAATAGAATCCATATTTCAGAATTTTAATTCAATATTATAATTTACAGATACATGTTTTTGCTTCTAGAACTATCAACAGAATGAATACATTTTGAATTACAAATTTCCTCGTTAAAAATCAAATACTTAAAAAATAACAATTTAAATATAAAAACCTGCCAGTAACCTAATACAAAAAGGTTACTTATCTGAGATTAATAATCAACATGTGTAACATCACTTTTGTACTTGTCAGTACTCGGTACATAAAACCAAATAAATCACTAACACTTCGCATCGCATCGCGATTGCCATCGCAATCTTTCTTGATTTTGAACACCCATTTGCATTGGATAGGCTTCTTATCAGCTGGAAGATCCACCAACGTCCAAGTCTGGTTCTCCTTTAGTGACATAAGTTCATCATCTATCGCTTTTTGCCATAAGTCACCATCTGGTCTCGCCAATGCTTCATTAACAGTCAATGGATCACTATCAAGATTGCTCTCTACGTCTCTTACTGGATATCTTCTTTCTGATTCAGGTATTGGCACTTCTTCTGCAGTCAATACTTCATCAGGTACTCGCTCCGGTACTATAAGTTCAGATCTGCTTCTAGATTCGTTGGGTAAACTGGAAAAAACAGAATCTTTATTTAAGTTTATGATTACTTCTGATTCTTTTTTGTTTTCCTTTTGGAGAAAGACGTTTTCCAGAAATTTGACATCTCTCGCAGTCGTCACTTCACCTGTCTTAGGATTCATCAGACGATAGCCCTTCTGATTGTCTGGATATCCAATAAAAATCATCGGTTCTGTCTTCATGTCCAGTTTGCGTCTCTTTTGTTTTGGTATCAATTTATATGCCAAACAACCAAAGATTTTCAGATGACTGACATCCACATCTTTTCCAGTCCAAAGTTTCTCTGGTACCACATTTTTCAATGCTTTCGTGGGACTTCTGTTCTTTAGGTACACAACAGTATTTACAGCCTCGGCCCAATACTTCTTGCACAGGTTCGATTCTGATAGTAATGTTCTTGCCTTTTCTATTATAGTGCGATTCGCTCTTTCTGCGACAGAATTTTGTTCCGGCGTGTACGGTACAGTCGTCTGGTGTTTTATGCCTGTAGACTTCAAAAATGATTTAAATTTACCATTACAGTACTCTGCGCCGTTGTCAGATCTCAGACATTTAATAGATTTACTTGTCTGGTTCTCAACTTCCGCCTTGTATTCACGAAACTTGTCGAAAGTTTCACTTTTGTTCTTCAAAAAATAAACGTGAGTCTTTCGAGTATAATCGTCGATAAAAAGAAGAACATACCTCGAACCACCGAACGCCAGCTCCTCCATTGGTCCGCAAACGTCGCTATAAGCCAACTGTAAGACTTCGTTCGCTCTCGTGCCTTGTTTTTTAAAGGAACTTTTGCATGTCTTTCCCTCGATACATGGGATATGGGATACACGGCTCGCATAAATCGGTACTCTTAAATTCCATACCGCTGACTAAAACTTTCATTTTATTCATATAATTACGCGATAAATGAGCTAATCTTTTATGCCAAATTTTCGAAATATTTTCATTTTGTTATAACAGTGTCACATTCACGACGTTACTATTATTTTCTGTCAACTCATAAATTCCGTCGACTTCTTGACATCTTGCAACAATTCGATTTTTATTCTGAATCATGCAACCTTCATTGTCAAAATTCATGCAATAATTCTTCTTGGTCAAATTGCTCACAGAAATTAGGTTCATGGATAAATCAGGAACATGTAAAACGTTTTCTAAAATTAGTTTTTCGTTTTCGCTGACTTGTGGCTCAGCATTTCCTCTTCCTTTAACCAATAACTTCTCGCCGTTTGCTACTGCAATCTTCATGTTGTTCTTTTCATGTGTGTAAGACAACAATTTGTTTTTATCGTGTGTCATGTGATTTGAGCACCCACTGTCTAAATACCACTTATCTTTGTTTATCGCCCCCTTTGTATTCAGGCAGATATTCGCGGTTTTGATCCGCTCCTTGCATTGTAACAATTTCATTTTAATTTGCTCTAACGTGATTTCTTGTCCACTGTTATCTACAGCCATAATGAGAGGGCTGTACCCATAACCTATTGGAATAATGATAAGAGGCGCAGCAGTGTACTAGAGTATATTTATTCGTGGTTCACAAGATACTAGATATAAAAACATATAAGAACATAAACAACCGTAACTATGCTTATTTCAAATCAGTGACAGACATGTGTTTAATATGATTACAGGCCAGATTACATTATATTTAAATATATACGACCTCCAATAGTCCTTCTGAAGTCGTCTTCGTACTTTTACTATAGCAGTTTAAATAATTGTGGTGTAGAGTCAAATAGGAATAATTAAAACCCAACTATTCAAGTATTGTAAAGATTCCTTTTTTAGGGTTCCGAAGTTTATGACTCGGAACCCTTATAGATTCGTCATGTCCATCTGTCCATCCGTCCGTCCGTCTGTCCTCGACTTACCGTCCAAACGGTAAGTGCTAGAAAGATGAAACTTTGCATGAATATGTGTTATAATTACGTCTACAAAGTGCTACAAAACTATGAAAAAAAATTTTATTTGGGGTACCTCCCCTAGACGTAAAGTGGGGTTGGTATTTATTTCTCGCGGCTATCCCATCGTGTGGGGTATCATTAGATAGGTATTTTAAAAACAATACAGGATTTTTAAGACGGTTTTATGATTTAGGTATCTGTTTGCGAGAAATTCCACTTTAAAGGGCACTTTTTTGTAAAAACAGGGCGTCCCCTCCCCTCTAAAAGCTAAACGGCTGGCTCAAAAATCTGTAAAAAATCCTGATGGTGGTCCTTATAATGAACTTTAAAGAAAAACTATAACAGATTTGATGACTTTGTTAGTTCAGGAGTTATAGAGGCTTAACTTGTAAAATGCGCTTCCTTTTAAAATGTCATACAAAATTAACGCATTAATACGTACACATAACATTATAGGTGACTGAGGAACCCTTTCCTGTGCGTAGCGTGACACGCACTTGGTCCATTTTTGATTTATTATATAATCAGTGTAAGCTAAGTAATATGGAAGAATTTATACTTACATATTTTTAACAATCTTTTAATAGCTTCATCTATAAATTTGCCTTCTTGTCAGCCACCGATATTTGAAAGCTTGTTTTTTAGTTTTTCTGAAATTTATTTATATTAATGCACTTTGATGAGAAGTTCAGAACATAAAGTGCAATCATGACACTTGTGAGACGGTAATAAGCTCTTTCCTTAAAGGTTGATAGTTATAATAATATCATCATCATTAACAATCAGCCTGCTGGACCTATGGTCTTAACCCTCTTTTTAGAGGAGATCCGAACCTAGGACGTTATGGGTAGTTGATTAAATCAGCGCGCGGTTAGCAAGTTATTAATAAGATGGAGTAACTTTAACATTGTATATTTATATCTACAATGTTAAGTTTTATATTCTATTATTATAGTTTTATATTTATATAATTTATTATATATAGTTAGATACATGCCACACACAGACTATTGGAGTTTAAAAAGCTCTGTGTTAATCAAGTCAACTTATACTGTAACGGGCTGAGCAGGTCTGAAGTTAAAATTACTAAGTATAAAATATTCTTAACTTTGCAGACGTATGAATAAATTTATTTGAGAATTTACGTGAGTAATCAGAGATATACAAAAAGAGTGTTTAAACTAGAATTTCTGGAAAATACAGTTTAACAAATTTGTTTGTAATTAAATTCATTTCTGTTTTGACTTTCTTAGTAAAATTTAACTATTTAGTTGTTTATTCACAACGTCTAAAATAAAGAAATAAAACCATGTGTATTGAAAAATGAGTTCAAATTATATTTGTAGGTGCGTTTTACAGAGGTGAACGAACAACGTCATTGTAACTACGTTATTAACGTAGGTTATCGTTCTCAAAAAACCATCTACAAAATTTTTCTTCAACCTTATAACCTATTAACATTACTAAAATTGCAGTCAATGTAATCGTGTCATCTATAATTATGAGTTACTTGATAGCGGTCAAATAATACTCCATAATCGCCTTAACGGTCAAATTTCATTTGTTCAAGGACCCTAACCAGTTCACATCCTCGTAACCTACATTATTATTACAAGACCCAAGTTCGTTCCTGCGTGGAGTATTTTCTTACCTCTGCAATGGATCTGCCGCAGTACTTGCCTGACGCTCTCGACCGGTTGCAGCGTCGAGCAGTCCGCATTATATATAGTCCCGAAACCACCGAGTTCCTTGAGCCTCTGCAGTTACTCTCTACTCTATGGCGGTCCTCTATCGCCTTTACCACGGAGAGTGTTCTGAAGAGTTCTTTCAACAGATCCCTCCTTCTCTCCTTTACAGGACAACACGTGCTGGACTCAGAAGTCACCGCTTTAGAGTGGAAGAAATACGCACCAGAACTAAATGGTTCGGCTCTTCTTTCCTATGCCGAGCAGTCAAAGACTGGAACTCACTATCAGCTCACGTGTTTCCTACCCACTATGATCCCGGGTCCTTTAAACGGGGCGTGAAAAAGCACCTCACTAAGCCGCCATACATTATTCTCTGCATTCGCAGCAAGTGTGGTAGCCCCCACTCTTGGATTCTGCTATATGTATAAAAAAAATTTAACTTCGCAAGTAGCACAAAAATGGTAAAATTGAAATAAAGAATTGTGAATTTCATATGACAATTAGCCAGACACTAGTAAGCGAGACAACACGAGTAGACAGACAGCTTTCTAAATAAATCATATCTACTATTTAACCGACGAAAGAAAACGGAAGAGGTTCTCAATTCAACGCGTATATTTTTTATGTACGACCAGAACTTTATACAGCAGACCGATTTTGATAATTATTTTTATATTTAAAAAGGTATACTCTGATGCTGGTCCACTATTAATTTGAAATGGAATTCAAACCATAAAGGTAACATAACAGATGATTATTGATTGTGTAGTCACTGATTGTCATATTATGATCACGCATAAATTTTTACAGATTGCTTAGATTTCAATAATTAATTTTATTGGAAAGGATAGTTAAAAAAATCTAACCTTAAGGGTAAGCAGAAAACGTTTTTTTTCTTAGTTTTATTTCGATGTTTTTAAATATTACATTTATAAATCTGCTGGTCGGAATGGATGGAAATTATAAATATAGGACATTACAAAATCCGTCCAGCCGCTCTTGAGTTACTATACATATTATTAGTTACACTTACATACTATTGTTACGTGTAAAATGGTTGACTGCTAATTATTGCGGAAAATCTTGCGTAACAATATACATCAATATCTTAGTAAGGATGCGGCTAATGACGCAACAAGCGAAGACATTGTCTAATCTCTATAAATGTTTTCTATCCGTTGGTAACGCTTTGTAAAATGTTTACTAACCTAAATAGTCGATAAATTTATTGTGTAAAGATCGAAAGTTTCTGAAAACATGAATATATATCATATTTTAGACACCGTAGTTACTACATGCTTTGCTGTTAAGAAAATTCATGGTTATGTCTTTGTTCATATCCATTGGTATTTAATACCATTTATTACACAGAAACTCAAAATTATACCTGAAAATTAGTGAACCTTGAATTAATAAAACTATAATATTATATATAGTTTATTTGTAATAAAGATATGCGTTCATATTTTGGATCAATGGATGGATAGATGATGGCTTTTCTCTTAAAAAAAATGAAGTTGTGACTGTAACTTAAATTTCCCTACTATATAATTAAAAAATTACAGCTAAAAGTCGTCAAGCTAATATTTTGTGAGAAAAAACTGATATTAATAAAACTGTAACTATAGTGCGTATACTTACAGCTTAATACTATCAGTTTTTTATTTGTATAGAAGATCCAACATATTCTAATCCTGTTTCCTAAACTTTTTATTCGGATAATATCTACCAAATTTAAGGATAATCAGCCAAGTAGCGAAACTATATTAAAAAATAACTTAGTTGACAGGATTATAACATATTAATTTATAACATCATGTGAATAAATCAATATAACAATAAAAAAAGTAAACTTACATTCTTAGGGCCAGAATGTGTACACCAATTTTTTTATGGTTCATGTCAGTGTAGCAATATTAAATATAGTAAAAATAACTGAACAAGAATTAATCGACATTCATATAAACTATATTATAGTCTCACATAAAAGTTTCTGTCAGAAAATACTACTTAACATAAAAGTGGTTGCAATACACTTGTTATCGCTATAGATTTATTAATATCCATGATGAAAGCAACAGTAATATCGGCGATAAGCCGCACTTCATCGTATCTCGTGTTATTTGAACATAAAAGGAAGATCAAGGATATTTGAGTATTATCATTTAGTTGTGTAATATATATTTACTCGTATAAGGTTTATAACCGGTATATTCAATGGGAAAAATATTATATGTAAAGTACGTATCTCACGAATAGATGAAATGTTTTTTTTTTATTTCAGTGTTTATAATTAATGTTTATTAATTGCAAATAAAATATTTTTACTGTGTAGTCTTAAGTTGACAGTTAAGTAAGTACTATTACTTGTTAATGCTAGTAAAAAAATAAAGTTCTAAAAATAGTAGACTTCGAAAATTGCTGTAATGACGCGATTTACTCCATTTTAGGCTACTAAAGATATTTTACTACACTTAAAAAATATTCTTTAAACTTTCCTTAGAACTGAAAATACAATATTTCATCTAATTAATTCAGAGATTTTGTCGTAAAGAGGCAAAATGTAAACAGATAGTCAAATGGGTAAATACCCAGATTAAAATGGTATTAAATCGCGAAGAGTTACATATAGCTACAGATTTACAAATAAAACGTCCATTTGTTTAAAATTAGGCTATAACAAATAAGCTCTGACATGTCTCTGAGGGTTTTAACTCTAAATTCATGGACTGTCTCTTTACGTAAGTATGTATTTCTTTTCGTGCTACCCTGGGTAAGGCGTTTAGGATGCCGTATTTAGATAAAAGCCTTCAAACTTATCTAACCTAAAAGTATATGTGTTTTATGTTCTTTGGCAAAAATATTAGGGTCATTTATTTGCCGCATACACAGTTGCGTGTTATTTTCAAAAAACAAAGAATAATGAGTGTCGATTTAGTGTGTGCGTGTGTGTGTGTATGTGTGAGTTGAAATAATATTTCAATCCAAAGTAAACTTCGAAATAAGAACAAAGTTGTTATTAGGATTATCAGCTAATTTGTGTCAGCAAGTTAGTAAAAAAGTTATTATTTACTATAATCCAGAAAGACAAAGTAGATTCCTTTTGCACCTTATATAATTAAATGTAAACAGTAAATGTTATGTTTAATAACTAGATACATCAGGATTTAAATGAACTTTGACTATCTTCAAAACCTATACTAGGTGCCACCCTTGCTGGACGCCTTTTAACGGATATTTTTTTATACACAGATATGGTGCCCCTTACCTTCTACCATCCATAACAAAGACAAAACACAAGTCATAACAACTAGAAATCCCAAACATAATGATGTGTTGTAATTTATGTAATTTATAAATTACTGTGATGTGCATCAAAGTAAAAAAGGATTGTTAGTCGTTTTTTTTTCTATTTAAGACGACTCTGTCAATTTTATTATCTATTGGAGGATGTGATTCAATAACTCTCATCTGATCATCAAATTAGTACGATGAATCGCTGGATTGTGTTTATAGCTAGAATGCATCACTAGTGCCAATCTAACAATACCACACCTTTGACGAAATAGCACTAACATCTATATGAATAAGTTGTTCAGTTTCATTATTCAAGCGGATTTGTAAATTTGTGTTTAAGTAACAATTAGTTACAGCCATGTGCAACAATTTTATTTTTTTCACGTTGTATAGTTATTTAAACGTAAATAGTAATATATAATATTTGATCAATCTTATTCTGGAATCGATTAGGAAACTAAAATAACTTAAACGGCTTATAGAAACACACAGATTATCAAATGCAGCTTGCAATTGATAATAATTTATGTATGTATGTTTCATTTCAACACTAACTAAATAAATGTAGTTTTACTTACTTTTTTATTATTTTACTCAGAGATAATTTTATTTTTTTATTTCATAAGAATATAAATGAGTCACCTTGACAGGCTTAAATAAAACTGATATCATAAAACCATTAAACATCTAAATGAAATGAACACAACAACTGTAGTAAGTACTTTCCAGTTCCTTAAAACTAAGAATATATACATGCGTTTCAGAATTTTGCAATGAAAAATTCACGAGTCATTATTTTCGTGTTAAAAGAACGAATACAAACTAAACTAACAAAGCACAAAAGCAAATTCGAACGGAGCGTATAACAAAGCTCTATCAGTCAGGATCGAAGTACGTTTCTATTCCATTTGCGATATTCGAGTACGGGTAGAATTTTTCATCGGTTTGTAATTCACTGCAATCGCAACGTGGACAATCGCAACGTGGACAATCTATACGGGTCGTTCAATCCACTAAATCTCTATAAACTATTGATATACATCTACTAGTTGATGTAAGCAACTTCGTCTGAGTAAATTTTTTAATCATGCTCCGCTTTACGAGTATATCAGATATCCATAGTAGTAGAGCCACGCTGATTGCAGCACGAAGGGGCCGGCTTAACCGGGGCAGTTCTACACTCTCGCAGAAGACCAACCTAAAATGCCAGTATTCGTGCTGTCGTCTTTCGTTGGTGAGTGTAAGACTAAAGGCCCAATCATTAAGCTACCATGGTGTGGGTCACCATGCTGCATTGTATGCACATACCATAAGAATGGTAGCTTAAGTAAATAAATTCGACAACAATACCCTAATACATAAAAAAATAAATAAAAAAAAGTTATTAGTTTAGTAATTCTTTGCCAGTGCTAGACATTTACCATCAGGTAATGCTGTCTGCCTGTTGGTCTGTCTGTCTGTTACTATTTCACGGCTAAACCGCTGCACTGATTTCGATACAATTTTGACATGGGCATACTTTAATATAATTCGTAAAAACAAACATGGGCTACTACTTAGGCTACGATTACCGACCCAAAAACGAATGCAGTCGCAGGCAAAATTTAATATTTAATAATTTCATTGCGCACTTTGGAAACGTAGTGATCTTTTTTTTGTTAATTTTTGTGTTTTCTTTAAACATAAACACGACGTTTATGTCCACAAATATCTGACAGAAAAAAGGCAATATAGTTCATACTATAACTTTATTTATACATGTCATAAATTAACAAGAACAAGACTTATAAATATTTAAAACGATAACAAATGGAAAAAAAAGATAAAATGATACATAACTTTTTAACTTCTATCATCATTAAAGTTACAAGTGCTTCAAAGACAAAAACTCTCAACACTAATTATAATTAATTTAACACAAAATGGTAATAAAAGTCAAAAGGCCGATTAAATAAAAATGACAGCGATACAGATTCAGTGGATGTTAATCTAATCTAATTTAAAATTAATCTGCAAGATGAAAAGCTCGCCTGAGGCTCCTCGACTGGCATGCCTCTACAAAATTGAGATGTTTGGGTACGCTTGAAAATTTTATTTCATTTGGGATATCGTTATCACAAAAAGTATTTAAGATAAAGGGACTAAGTTAATTTGTTGGCCTTTAGTATTAAATTTATCTATCGGCTTCTTTTTAATTATGGATCTCAGCATCTCAAAAATTAAATTTTCAGCTTTTAAAGTTATTCATGTTTAAGCTAATATGATTATAATTCTGGTAACTTGTTCTACAATTATTAAACGGCCTTACTATAAATTTAAGTACGACTCCATAGAGCGTAGTGGTTGAAACGATCACTATAAGATGATCTCTTTTCTTTTTTTAATTCATCGACTCTATAATTGGGGAAGATTTGAACCTACGTGTAAGTTAAATATTTGTTCGAGACAATGAAAGTTTATTCCGTGATATAAATCAAATTTTGTGTAAATATGAAGAATGTGTATGAATGTTGGATACAGTATTAATAAACACATATGGTCCTCAAAAAATATGGAAATTGTGCTTTAAATTTGGCAAAAAAACTGTATAATCATTGATTGAATTATACAACTAGCATCAAATTTCCAATTCACCTATGGGACAAACAATGTTACAGCTCTAACGAACCGTTGACTATGCCGAACCGTTGAAACCGTTGAATATTTTGATTGATTGATTCATGTAATATGTTACAAATGCATGACATTGCATATTTTCGAAAATAATACAAGTTAGAAGTATGCAGAAAAACAACACTAAAATAAATACTAGTAAGACCAATAAGAATATTATTAAATTAATTAAATGGACAATTAATATAAATAGTCGTAGCTCAGGTAGATAAACTTGACCAAAACTACTTACAAATTTATTTTTTTGAGCTTTTTGCACTGAGGAGTGCAAACAGCAGGAGGCTCCATATAAACTTAACTATACCAAATTTCATACTCCATTTAAAACTCCATCCAAAAAAAAGTACGAAGTTAACGTTAGAAATTTACTTCACGTGTTAATAAAAAAAATGTAAGTAATCCCGATTTTATTGACTTGATTTTGATGTTTGACTTTGTTAAATAATTTCTTTCAAGTAGCTATCTATAAAGTAACTTAGGTTTTTGTAATGGATGAAGTGGTACCACTATAGTAGAAAGTGTACTGTAAAAGTAACTACAAAAGTGTACTGTAACTGTTCAGCTATTCCATCAAGCTATTTGCAGGATAGGATACATGCCAAAAACATAATTTTTACATGACAGTTGGCTAAAAATAACGGTGTAAGATTGATATAATAAGCCCTAGCAAAGTATGACAGAATTTATTCGATTTAAGCACGTTATCTATCAATAGATCGTCCATAAACGACATAGGATCATATTTAAAATTCCATGTTTAAGTAGGTCGTAAAGATGTGAAACTTTACCAAATATTCACATACTTCGCGTTCCACGGTTGAAGGCGGTGATAAAGATTTATGATTCAATAATACTTTGATTATTTCACAGATTCGAGGAAGTTGAATTTTATGAGGCATACGGCTTCTTATTTAGGCAATAATGTCTCGTTATTACCATCCTACCATCCTGACGGTTAAAAGACGATGGATCAATACTTTATGTTCCGCTTTGGATAAGGGGAAATATTTTCCGTTGCGGAACGAAAGGGCACAGACTATCAGCTGTTTATCATCTTGAGAATTTCGATGGTAAATAGCGGGGATGGAAAGTTGATGTATTTTTTCATGATATAATACATACATAGCATTCTATATTCTATTATATAAATATACGAATTTTTCTGTCTTCATATATCACACGATTTAATAATCTATATCTATATAAAAAAATTTTGCTATCAATAATACAGTCTCTTCTAGTGCAATTTTAAAACGTTTTCTCTGTTTTCTTGTTACCAACCTATGTGTAAATAATCCTTAGAATATTGGTTATCGGATTCTAAGAATGCCGGTTACTTGTCTATAGGAACTCAGAACAATGTTTTCCTAACAAGCTTCGCCAATCCCAGTGGGTGGTCAACCAGTTTATCTAAACTTCCCTATACGAACAGGTTCTCATCGTACAAAGAATTTGCGACAAAAGTTAATCAATCTGCCTCGTTGGTCTAGTGGTTAGCGTATGCGGCTGCTGATCAATAGGTCTCGGGTGCGATTCCCGGGTCGGACCAAATATTGTTTGTGTGATTCACAAATATTTGTTTCGGAGTCTGGGTGTTTTCTATGTATAATATGTATGTATTTACAAAAAAAAGTATGTTTATGTATTTATATCTGTTGTCTAGTACCCGTAACACAAGCTCTGCTTAGCTTGGGACTAGATGATGTTGTGTGTCAGATGTCCAAAATATTTATTTAATTATTATTTATTTATAATCAATCAATGCACCTATCACCGTCTGCTGCTGAATAAAGGTAAATTTGAGTTAGTGTAGTTTTAATCTTTATATCTAAAAATGAATGCCAAACGTGTTGCTGGTCGAGAATAGATGGACCAATTTGTTAATTTTTTAAAAACATTTTCATAATCGTACACGGAAGGTTTTACAGAGAGAAACTAGACGTATAAATTGAGAGGAAGATAGTAGGCATTTTTCTTTAGAAACCATAGAGTGAATTAAAATATTGTCCGATTTGTCAGACTGGATGGATGGATGCACTGACGGGTAGCTGATGATACAGGCTATATTTTAGACTAGCTTCGTTCTTGTACCTTTATAACAACAATCGCTGGTAGCATCGTCGTCGGAGCCAGCTACTATGTTTATTTAATATATATTTAAGCCTATCGTGTCAACATATAGTGTCAACAGAAATGTCGTTTCCAGTATCAACAGAAATGTAGAATTGATCACCTATTCTATAAAATATGTTGCCGATTACAGTCAATCAAAATTGAGTGAGCTCAAAATAATGGGATAGTTATGTGCAACCCTGACTCACATTTTAATAACAATCTGAAGAAAGGTCACGATATTTAGTAAATCTCAACATACTAAAGTTTTTTTATTGCAAACATTTTGACTTACGGCTTAATTTCTCTAAATTAGTGTTTTATTTTATTTTTATTTTATTTTATTTTTATTTATTTTACAATTCAAGGAAAACTTACAGCTAGATTGTTGCAGTATACAAACTTAATACGAAAAAAAAGGCCAGTTAAAAGTTTTCACAGGTAGAAAAGTAGATCAATGTAAACAGAGATAGTACATATTATAATAAATTCACACAATAACACAGACATGTACACATAATCAATCTGAAATAGTTATCACTTAATCATAGGAATCAGTTTTTGTTATTGGAGGCGAAAAAAGAGTCAGACAGAGTTTTTCTGAGTTTTAAAGAGGATATGCTTGAAAATTTCAAATTGAATGATAAGTAAGTTTAAAATAACGTATCTACTTTAAATTAAAGCTCTAAAAGTGTTTTCTATAATTTTTTTATTCACATGTAGAGTCGTTACATATTGTTAGGGAAGGATCAGTAGCTTTACCTTTATGAGTGTTGACCTATACGTCATTTTTTCCGCAACTCTATATACACGCATTATAGGTGCCTTTAAACACAAGCAAACTGTTATCTGCAAATTATTAGTGTGTTGTAAATAGGTCCTAAGGTATACGATCTATCAACTAGCAGTATGGCCTAAAATCATAAAGCAACGATAAACTAGGTTATTATTATAGTATCTGAACGATGGAATTATAGAACCGTTCTAATTAGGATTTAAGAAAAATAAAATAAAGGGCTAATGATACTATATTTTTTATATGGTCTCGGAGGTAACGTGTGAGCTTATTAACCATGACGTGATCTGTATAATATTAGTAATAAATAAAGGTAAACGCAACTAATTGATTAAACAGGTAACATGGAGGGACTATAGAGTATTAAACAGTAAATGTGACGTACATCTCAGTAGAAGTAAACTTATGTTAACAAAGAAGCAGACCTAACACCTTTAGTGCCACAATGGCAAATTGTGCAATTTCAACACACCATTTCATTTAAGAAGTGTTTCTTTTCTTTTCAAAAGAGAAACCACGGTAAAAGTGAGTTTTATTTCGATTTTGATTTTTTTTAAAACAACTCCCCCATTAGGAATACGAATTCCTGTGTCGCGGAGGACTTTACAAACATACATGAAACGTACACAAAGAACACCCAGACTCAGAACAACAAATTGTGAATCGCAAAAAGTGCTATCCCACGTGGGATTTAAACCCACGACACTTGGCGCAGTAGGAAGCGGCGTGGCGACCGCTTAAACCACTACGCCAACCGTGCAGTCATATTTCACATATTTTAGCATGCTTTTAGACTAAAGTAAAATTCAACGCTCAAAACTCTTTGATGAAAATAATTTTTTAAATTTTTTAATAATAAATAAATAATTTCGTCATTTTACACACAACGCCATCTAGTCCCCAAACTAAGCAGAGCTTGTTTTATGGGTTACTAGATAACTGATAAAAAATATATAAACATACTTTTTTTTGTAAATACATACATAATATATATAGAAAACACCCAAACTCCGAAACAAACATTTGCGGATCACACAAACATTTGGTCCGACCCGGGAATCGAACCCGAGACCAAGAGGTCTCGGGTTCGATTCCCGGGTCGGACCAGCAGTCGCATACACTAACCACTAAATCAACGAGGCAGCAGACCAATGATTCATCATCACCTATCGCAGTCCACTGCTGGACATAGGCCTCTCCCATTGCACACCACTGTAATCGATTTTGGGCTTCTCGCATCCAGCTCTTTTGACAATCTTAAAAAGCAATGGGGTTAATTTCGATAATGTATTTAATTTCCTTTATTATCTATTTATTACTTGATATTTGAATTGACATTCCTGATGATTTTTGAACTGTTTTAAGAGGTAAAGAATACTAATATTTTAAAAATAAAAACATCTGCGTCGAATAGTTTTTTAATCAATAACATAAAGTCATGATTTAATATATCTGAAATCTAAATGAGGTAGTAGAGCCACGCTGATTTCAGCACGAATGGGCCGGCTCGACCCGGCCAGTACTACCCTCACACAGAAGACCATCCGACATAATGACAGCATTCTTGCTGTCGTATTTCGTTGGTGAGTGTGAGACCGGAGGCCCAATCATTCTGCATCATTCTCCCGCCCTTCGAAGGCCGGGAGAATGATGCAGAATAATCTAACCAGGCTGCCATGGTAGGGGTCACCATGCTACATTGCCTACCCTCACAATAAGCATGGTGACCCCTACTCCTGGATTCTACTCATGCTTTCCATCAGGCAGAGTAGAGTCACTTTCCATCATTCTCCCGCCCTTCGAAGGCCGGGAGAATGATGCAGAATAATCTAACCAGGCTGCCATGGTAGGGGTCACCATGCTACATTGCCTACCCTCACAATAAGCATGGTGACCCCTACTCCTGGATTCTACTCATGCTTTCCATCAGGCAGAGTAGAGTCACTTTGACAGGCTTAAATATATAAAAAAAAAAAAAAATCTTTTACTGTACCGTTGGTAGAATAAAACAAGTAAGAACATTCACGAATAAAATATTGAATAAATTTACGCGAACATGTTTTCTCATAATCACGTACTCATTGACACTTCACACGCCAGTTTTAATCACTTTTCACTGTATTTAATAGCCCATTAGCAAATTACACGTACCTTAGTTAAACTTCAAGGACTTTTGTCTACGCATAACAATTAATATTTTAATTAAAACGTTGATTTAAATTTTAAATATTCAGCCGAGAGCGTTTTTAAAGTGACTATCGCTAGATACTGTACGAAAAGGGTCTCACCTTGGTAAATAAATACTTAGTTTGTCTTTATCTTAAACAATGATTGGATAAAATAATAATTTAATTATTAAATGGATAAAGGAGAATAAATGTAATGAACTGAAAAGAGAATAACAAGTATCAAACCCATTCAACGGACACAACGTGTCTTGCCAGTCCCCAACCCGCACTTGGCCAGCGTGGGGACGTATGACCTTAACCTCTCCTGAGTGTAGACTCGAGCCCAGCAGTGGGATATTATGGGCTGGTGACATATTTATGTGAAATGATATTTTTAAGAAATTTCATAAGATTACCCATCTCTAAGTATATAGTAAGCTTGCAAAACAATGCATTAGCTAGTCGAATTTTATAAAGATATTGTGAAACTTGTTTTTCTCTTTTCAATTTGATGCTTTTTAGAAGTCGGATTTTTTGTTTCTATATTTTTTTTTACTACATCATCCAGTTCCAAACTAAGCAGAGCTTGTAATATGGGTACAAAACAACTGCTATAAATACATAGATACTTATTTTGTAATTACATACATATTATATATAGAAAACACCCAAACTCCTAGACAAATATTTGCAGATCATACAAACATTTGGTCCGACCCGGGAATCGAACCCTACAACTCTTGATCAGCAGCCGCATACCAACAAGGCAGTCATTTAATATATATAAAAAACTGTTCCGTTACTGTCTGTCTGCCAAATAACGCGTAGCCGAAATTACTGGGCGCAGGAAACTGATTTTTTTCTTGTGGGTTCTTTGAGTGGCATAGGCAAGCACTAAGAGAGGATTTAGGAAAATTCCATCCATTCCATCTAAGGTGGTGAAAAATTAAAGTCATACATCAGAACAACATGTAGGTGAAGAATCAGGCAAAAGCTAGTCCTCAATATAACAGTAAGCATTTAGTTCTACAAAATTGAAAATATTCTTACATGACCGATTTAACGGCACCAAGATGATATAGGTTGAGTTTTATCGTCATTTATCAGGCTTATATCCGTGAAACTTACTGAACCGGACTAAACAACGCATCAATCAAAGGGTCAAACCCAGATCTAAAGCGTCAGTCGTGCCTACCCCATTACACTAATACGGATTTAACAAATTTAACTTATATTGATTCTTACATGCTGAAGCATTGACACGTGATGAGGGAAGGCATTTACATAAATTAAAGTGTTAATAATATATTTTTATAGTATCAGCTTTTGACAGAGTTTTCACTTGTGTAAATGATTTGTTTGATTAGTAATTCCGACGATGCATAAAGATTAGTTTATTAAGTTCCGTCTGTCTGTCTGTATGTCTGTCTATCCAGCTTTCGCGGAAAAACTACTGAACCGATTTAAATGAAATGTTACAATTATAGTCAAAAGCCTGAAAAAAATATAAGCTAGATTTAACCGCAATAATCGACATGTGGTATATATGGTAATTTGTTACTCATGATGAACTGCGGAACCGTTTTTACCCAACTACTGTACAGCCAAAGGAATGTTGTGATTTTTGGCATGCCAAGATTACCCTAAAACGGCAGTATTCGTGCTGTTGCATATCGTTGGTAAGTGTAAGAACGGAGGCTCAATGATGCACAAGCATCTCTCTAAGCCATCATAGTGTGGGTCACCGTGCTGCATTGTCAGTACTCACAACGAGCAAACAGAAGGAAAACTTGAAACCAACCCTATACCAACCCGTCTGGCCAGCGTGGTATAGTAGGCCAATACTTCCTTTCTTAGGAGAGGCCTATGTCCAGCAGTGGACTGTTACAGGCTGTTGATGATGATGATGATGATGAGGCATTGAATAGTGAGCCAAGTAACTCACTTTCATATTACAATACTAGTTAGTATCAGGAAGCCTTACTTAGTACTCGTGTGCACAATTAGCACATAGTACGGAAATCAACTTGTAATATCTGTTCTATAAATGCTTTTCAAAATTAAAAGGTTGACTCTGCTCTGCCTGATGGAAAGCATGAACAGAATCCAGAAGTGAAGGCCACCATCCTCACTGCCACAACGGACAGTGCAGTACGGTGACCCACACTATGGCGGCCTAGTAAGATGCTTTTTCACGCCCCGCTTGAAGGACCCGGGGTCATAGAAGGGAGGAAACACATGCGCTGGTAGAGAGTTCCAGGTTTTAACTGCTCGGCACAGAAAGGAAGAGCCGAACCGTTTAGTTCGAGAGCGTATGTCAACCACTCTGAAGCGGTGGCTTCCGAGGCCAGCACGTGTTGTCCTGTATACCTGTCTTACTGTACATAGATACTTTACAAGTCCAACTGCTGAACAGGTTGAAACCTATGCCAGTGAAAAGACATCCTCCTTATGTTATTGATGCTGATCATGAGACTATATTTGCTTAAATAAGTGTATTCAAGTTTTTTTTTTTATTTGATGCCTACCAATGTGACTCCACTCTGCCTGATGGTAAGCATGAATGGAATCCAAGAGTGGGGGCCACCACACTTCCCGCGATGCTGACCCAGGCTATGGCGGCTTTGTGAGATGCTTTTTCACACCCCTCTTAAAGGACCCGGGGTCATAATGGGAAGGAAATACGTGGGATGGTAGGGAGTTCCAGTTTTTAACTGCTCGGCACAGGAAAGAAGAGCCAAACCGTTTAGTTAGTAATGATACTATGAACTAGGAAAGCTCACAATAGTAAGGAAATTAAAGAGATAAGCCTAAATCAGATTATAGTAATATTAATAAATTTCTATGTATATTATTACATTTACAACTCAATTACCTTAAAATGTTTCTTCTTTTTCGAAGTGTATCTTATTTTTATCTAATCTTTAATAAATAATTATAAAAGGAATTACCACTTAGTAAGTGTAATTTAATGTAGTATAAAGAATAAAAGAGGCGGATAAATAGTCCTATAAAACTCATAAAACTCACTAACGTGATCCCATCGCATCAATTCAAGTGCAAATTCAAAGTAATAAAATTTTCATTACACGAATGCCTGGCTCGCTCGTATTATTTGCTATACACCTATAACGCGTCACGCATCGGTAATACACACATATGATAAAAGATTTCGTTTAAAGCATGATTTGGGCCACGAACTGAATCAATTTTGAAAGTTTAGAATCTCATCTGGTATACACCAGTCTAAATTTTATAGGAGAACGAATACAAAGAAACTATAAAACGAAACTGATTTGTATTAAAAAATATTGTGAACCATAAACAAAATGTTATATTTAAAAACGCAACGTTGCAACGCTCGAATATGGCCTTATTGTTTAATATCCATCTGACTGAAAGAAAGAAGAGTAGAGAAATGGAAAGTAATAAGTAGAACCAAACTGGTAGCTGACCCCAAATAATATTGGGTGTAATGAAAGCTATGAAGATTATGAAAGAAAAATAACAGTATGCGAGAAGAATGAAACTCAAGTGACTATAAGGGATGGTCACCTTCACTTCGTTTGTTTCCTACGCTATTAAGGATTTATCAAAGCTGACAGATTTACTTCTTATCTCTTCATTTTATGTAATCATCAGTGTATTGAAGTCATTCCAGCTGGTCTCTCTGAACGTCCTTCACTACGTTGCGGGGATTCTGTCATCTTACATATTTGCTTCAAATACTCATCAACAACACATAATGCTCAACATTTGGACTCGGATTTCCACTCAGAAGAGGGTTACGGCTTCACGACTGTTATCATTAGATAACATCGGGAACCGACTGCTGAATGTGACCTCAGAATAACGGAGACAATCATTTCAAATTGCCACTAACGGTCACCCATCCAGGAATTGACTACGCCGTCGTTACTTACCCTTGGCGATTGCTTCTAATCACCTAGGGCAACTTGACTTTAGGTGTCTCAAATACTCACGCTACAATAAACAATATAATTATATTACAAGCAAATATTTTCATAACCTTTTAATAAAATTAATTTACGCCAGTATTCCTTTGTGCGGTCGGCTTTGGACGGGTTTAAGGTGTCTGACTCAATGACATTACATTTCACGGTATCAAATGAAAGCTGTCAAAAACAAACCTCCCGTAAACTGTGTCGACGTTACATTGTTCTCGAAATTGAAATTTCAGTGAAAAAATTAAAATCAAATATAAGTTGAATGTTTTTGAGTTACGGGACCTTTTAAGGGTAGTATATATAGAATTAATGTTTTGTTCCAAAATCAATGTGTTGCTTGTTTTGGATGGAAAATGTTTTTTTATCTATTTTATATCTTGTAGCTATCAAAATAAACAAAGTTGTAATGTTTTCGAATCATTACACAAATTCTAGTTTGTTTCTTACATTTATGTATAAATGTACTTGTCGTTTAATAATGATAATATAATATATTTCTTTATTGTACGCCAGATAATTAAATATAAGTCTCACTTAACACTAAGGAAGAATAAGTGGCGGCCTAATTATTACTTTATAAGTAGTTATGGCATTTTACAAATAAAGTTAATTTTCATACATTTTTTTTAAATATCTAAACTAAGTATTTTAACTAACTAAGTAAGAATTCATAACACAACGTATTTTTGTCTTCTCTATCAGCTGAGTCTCTTTTCTGGTTACAGGTTTTGTATCTAATATTTTCAGATATTATGTAAATCTATCTATATGATTAGTAGATAATACTATTGAAAATCTATCTAGCACTGTAAAGAGAAGGAAAACTAAAAGTAACTTCTTTTAGTTTTCCTCAATAGCCTCCTAGTCAATTTCAAGATGAGAGAGTAAATTTTTCTACGGAATAATATCATTTTTTCAATAAGAAACCTTTAACTCTTTTTTAAACACGTATGTTTTATAAAATACTAGTTGACCCAGCGAACTTCGTACCGCCCAACTTTAAAATTCCAGAACTTGATCGCAGCGCCACCTACCGGGTCCAATTGCGAATCTAAACCATTCCCAGATCCCCTTGAACACACACAAAAAATTTCATCAAAATCGGTCCAGTCGTTTGAGAGAAGTTCAGTGACATACACACTCACAGAAGAATTATATATATAAAGATATCCAATTTCATTTCTGCTGGTAGGTAGTTAAATAATTTAACACTTTGATAATGTGAGCAGCGCTTTGCTACATTCAAGATTGGCACAAAGTTGCTTTTCAAATTCTTTCTTCGAGTACCATCTCTATTCAACCTTTCATCTTGAGTTTCAAAATCAGCAATGTATTTTGACAATTGACTCAACCAGAGACATGGTACCGTCAGTATAGATAACTCTGAAATGCTCTCTACAAGATTAGCATTGCGGATTCCGGACAATGGTTCTAATAGACCGTTTTTGTATTTTGAACGCCTTTTCACAATTGTACTTATAACTGTTACCCCAGACCTGAATACTGTACCTTAATCTTGATTCTAGTAGATCATAGTAAACAGTTTTTATGAGTGTTTTTAATCAGTAGATTACACGATAAACAAATAAAAATTAAACAGTAGGTAGTTTATACATATATATGGAATACCCACGTAACATAGGAAATATCTTATATCAAAGACAAATAAATCAAGATATTTAGGTTGACGGTGCACGGATTCTTTACAAAAATTACTCCAGGTTTACAGTAAACGAATTTAGTGTCGATAAATTGGATAAATTACGTCGGATAACAAACTTAAACTGTTCAAGTTCTAACTTAAAGTATCATGAAAAATTCAGGACCCAGCTTCTAGGATTGACCTAGATAATTTACAAGAATAGATAGAGCTATCATAGCTGTAAAGGTTGTAATGGAAGGCTTGCAAAAAATGATTAATTTTTCATCTGATTACTATTGTTACGATACGATACGTATTGTGAATGCAGAATTTATTTGCAAATTGTATGTATGATATTTTACATTAAATAGCTTACTATGTACGCTTCGAACCCAATTTTAACTAAGACAGTTGATGTGGGAGAGTGGGAGAGGACTGGTCATGGCCTACTAGTAAAGCGGCAAATAATGGGAAAATCATTCCTGAATAGACACGGCTAGTAAATTATGTTTTTTCGAATATCTGTGGCTCTAACGCTGTGGCTACTTATATTGGCTGTTAGATGTTTTGACCTCCAACTAATTCTTACGACTGTTATCTAATAATAACATACGGGATCGACAGCTTAACGTGGCCTCAAAACCACGGCAACGCTCATCATTTCATGCTACAAACGGTCACCCATCTAGGTACTGACCGCCCCGTCGTTGTTTGCTCTCGTTGATTGTTTACAATCACCTAATACCAAGAGGCTATGAGTGACATTTAACCTTTTAGAATACTGTTACTGTAGTTAGTATAAATTATTATTACGGTTTATTTACAATAAGAATTATTGGTATCAACCTGCCCACTCGCATGTACGGTAATTCATCTCTGCCAATAGTCACCTTATTAATGGCACTGAAAGACAAACGTATTGGATATACAATAGAACAAACATTGCGGTGTTTGCGTGCCAAAGCCATTCAGTTTCTATAAAGCAGGATGATGTAAACACCACTTTACAATAACATTTGTAGAGAGAAAGTATTTCTGGAAGTACCTACTTATAACTTTTGGATTTATACTACAAATTACCATGGGCCAGCTACCACGCAATATCATTTCGCTTTGCCCTATTCGGGTAAAATTTGAGTTCCATCTGTGTTTTTTTATCATATTGAATACATATCATATTACCCAATATATGATAAATAAAATGGTTAAAGTTTTTTAAAAACAACATTATTGTAAACGACAGAATATTATGCCTTTATAGATGATTTATATAGTCGATATAAACTTTCAGCATTTCATTGCGCAGTATTCAAATTTATTGTGTTTCTAAAACAAATGATAAATCTCGACTAAATTCCGAACCCAGAGCACATCCAGAAACATGCGTTTAA